>OX940921.1:5012500-10012500 GCA_954870645.1 Agrotis clavis | reverse complement strand
TTTGAAACTGTGTTCCATGAATTCATTTACTACACAACTTTAAATTCAAAACAATAAAAGCTTAATGAAGGCGAAGCCGTTGAATGTTGACCAGCTATGTGGTCCTGGCTTTAAATATGAACCTTTGTACAATCGCGGTGAACTCGGGAGCAAAACAAAGACTGAGCAGAGGGTCTAAAACGGCCACTTTCAGCAATATTTAATTTTTTTGATAAATCGTTGCCTCACACTAGGAATTCTGCTGTATCGTGGGTGCGTTTACATACATAGAAACTCACTTATACAAACACACAAATCAGACCAGATATTACTTCTAGATCACGTTTGCCGAAACAGTTATGCCAAAGTATGTTAGAACAAAAAAGAATATGCGATAAAAGGAACCCCATTCCAACAATACCATTGGTTATGTATTCACGAAGTGAATCATTTGGAATATTGCTAACTGGGCGTTTTATACCCACAGGACATTCAGTAGATGTACTCATAATAAAATTTATTTTAATAAAAGAAAATAAAGCCGACCCCTACCTACGCATCTCTTGTAGCAACTTTTGAATTAACAATGATAAGATGAAATGATAATGGCTTTTCCTGTTAAAAAATCAACGAGGCGTAAGTTGACCCAAGGGATGGGACCATTTGAGTCATTCCTTTGGGGCAGAGGCTACCTGATTATATTATAAATGGTTTTATTTTACAAATACCTACTTTCTCAAAAATCGGTCGTAGGATTGCAATTTATGAGGATCACGCTGTTGCCAGCTGCATAGCCCGTACTCTACAATTAAATGTAACGTAGGTAAGTAATAACGGGATTATCCTATGTGTCCAGGTTATAAACTATCTATGTGTTTTCAGTTGAATCAGTTCATTAGTTCTTGTGTGAAAAAAGTAAGAAACGTCCATCCATCTCCACAAAGTTTCGCATCTATAAATAGTATGTACCAACATTTCCCGTAACTAACTAATATCCAGGGTAATATAATTATTAACAGTTCCAAGGATTTTATTATTAGGAAAGCATTTCTATTTTCTAGTTTCCTGAAAGTTATCTGTGTTCCTTTATACTTGAGTTCGCATGCATGTCAGAACGTGACCGACCGTATTAGAAACGTTTAGAGCTGTTCTTTTTACTCCATACAAGTAAAAAACAACGGCATTAAACGATCGAACGTGAAACGTTATCTAAGTTGGAACTTTAATATTAAAATGGTATTTAGGTCGTGTCTGGACGTTTTTTTAAATTTGTTACAAAAACATAACCCGGATTCCGAATCGAAAATGTGCCTTCAGATTGTATATACTCGTAAATAAATATGTTTTTCTGTTTTCAGTTTTCCGATTCTGGAAAAGTAACGTATGGTTTGACATTTGAAAATTGAGATTTGGATGAGGAAAATATTTTCGAAATTCAAAAACTTGCGACAATAGAAGGTTAATGATGAAAATAAACCAAAATTCAATATCATCGTCATCATCATCAGCCTATTAATGTTCCCACTGCTGGGACACAGGCCTCCTCTCTGCGAGAGGGAGTGGGCCATAATCCACCAAGTGGCCAAGTGCGGATTGGTAGATGTCACATGTCTTCGAATTTTTGGTTCTAGGACATGCCGGTTTCCTCACGATGTTTTCCTTCACCTTTTTGAGAGCAGTGGTGAAGAAATAAATTACACAAAGTAATTCGCCTGCCTGGGTTCGAACCTACAACTCGTAAGTCGGGGCCAATACCACTAGGCCACCACTGCTCAGTCGGGGCCGATACCACTAGGCCACCACTGCTGCCAAATTCACTAATTTAACTAAAATTATTTTTTTACCTAGAAAAACGAGACGCTTATAGTCGGAAAATGTGGAAGTAGTATTGCACCTCGTGTCGCAGGTTGGATTCTCACACAGAATAAATAAATTGTATTTACAGGTTTTAAAATTAGTATGATTACGTTCCAGCTTTCGGATCTGTGGGCCTCAAGTCTGCTATTACAATAGTGTCAGAATGGTTTGATGATTGATTTTGACAAGTTTGGTAATGTTCTAATATAATGGCGTCATTATTATTTTCCAATGATCAACTATTGGCACTCCATTGAAAGAAATGGCAAATAATGGTAATCTCGTACAAATGTTTTTTGCTATTTACGAACTCCTACTTCAGATTGCCTAAAACACTAAAAAAATAATATGTAAAAGATTATATAAATGAAATCTAGCATGAATAAATTAATGAATTCAAATGTTAATAAAACACAATTCTATTACGAGACCATTGACCGACCGAATGAATTTGGCGGATTAACGAGACGAACATTTAACAAAATGACAATGGGATCGTGTTGGAATGGTGAATTTATAAAAATAGCAGACCAAGCCACCAGGCTGTTTGTGTAAGTGACTTTAAATGTTAATAAACAGACTCACAATACATGAGAAAATCCTCGAGTGTAAGTAATAAAAAAAACTATTCTAGCGTTTACAGAATTATAGTAAAATAAAAAAGCTTAATTTCTTTGTTTCCGATTTATCGGTACACGACGAAAAGTTCCGTAAGCCCGTTCGTATACTAGGCGACGCAAATCTCCGATACCTTACGACTTTAGTATCCAAGTGACGAGTGAAGAGCAGTGGTGGCCCAGTGGTATCGGTCCCGACTTACGAGTTGTAGGTCGTGGGTTCGAACCCCGCCTGGCGCATTACTTTGTGTAATTTATTTCATCACCACTGCTCTCAAAACGGTGAAGGAAAACATCGTGAGGAAACCGGCATGTCCTAGAACCAAAAATTCGAAGACATGTGACATCCACCAATCCGCACTGGGCCCACGTGGTGGATTATGGCCCACTCCCTCTCACAGAGAGGAGGCCTGTGTCCCAGCAGTGGGAACATTATAGGCTGATGATGATGATCCAAGTGACTATCGCAACACAAATCCATAGAGTTTTGGTCTTATGACTTTGGCATCCATTATCGCGTGCCTACACGCGATAATGGATGCCAAAGTCATAAGGTATCGGAGACTTGTGTCGCCATGTGTACGAAGGGGCTTATTGTACGTACGTGTCCCGTTGATACTACTCGTATAAATTCATTACTTTTCCTACAAAAAAGACGAGGGCATATAGGTATTCCTGGAAAGGAAAACGGTTCGTGTCGTAGTAATATCTATCACATATGATATATGAGCTCAGCAGGAGGTGCAGTGATAGATTCTGATCTACGGGACAAATAAACGATACTTTGACGGATAGATAAATATTACATTTTTCTTAAGCGTGTTTTTTTTTTGGATATTTTATTCGTACGTTTTATTGGAGCACGGAATGTGTGTCTCATTTTGACATTGATTGTATCGCATGATTGATTGGTCCTAATATTTTTTGTGCTTTAAAAATGTACAGACGCCAGCAGGTCAACCTACCCGAATTTGTAAAATTTTACCAATCGAACATTAACCTTCCACTATTGTGATAATGTTGAAAATCTATTAAAGAAATTTGTCAGGTTGAGGTAAGTTGATGTGCTGGCGTCTATACCATTCATCATCACCATCATCATCATCAACAGTATTCTCTTATCCAAAACGACATCCATGAACGACACCGTCCGACTAGCCTTTTACGAGCCAAATCATGTTCATTTAATGAGGGTTTTCCCGTATGAAGAATCCACTAGATGGCAATACGTAGGCTTGTGGTCTATCTGCTCCGTGATTGGTTAATTTTGACATTTCTGACAATGTCATGTCAAAATTAACCAATCATGGAGCAGATAGACCACAAGCCTACGTATTGCCATCTAGTGGATTCTTCATACGGGAAAACCCTCATTAATTTTGTTTATAAATCAAAAGGACTAACAAATTTCAAATAATACTTCAGCTTCGCCCTTAATGTGGGTCCGTTATGTTAACAACTTATAGGTACATAATTACGACTATACATAAGTGCGTGTAGTGTTATATTTACAAAACTAATTTGTTCGGTACCATTTGGGTCGCAGTTTTCTAGTGAAATATGCCTCCAACTTACATATTTCGTAAATATTTTGAGCTCCTCGTTAGATTCAAATGTGCGGTGGCGTTTGGAGTGTAGAGTGAATTCATTATCGCGGTCGGGCAGTCGTTAGTGGTTTACAACCCTGTTCACAAACTCTTTGAAATAATGCTCCCCTGGTGCCTTTACGTGTTTCAACACGAACATAATGTACACGAGCACCTCGAGAGATATTTAAAACATTCGTATAATTCCTGTGAGCGAAACAATCGGGCTTGTGTCTCGTTATATAAAGCAAGGCTTGCCAACTGTGTGTGTTGTGCCGGTACAAAAATCTGCGATGCGATATGATCATAATGACTTTTACTGCGTTTGTTTTGCGTTCTATTGCTGTTCAAATAGGAACTGTAAAATTGAATTATATGTGTGTGGGAGTTGGGTTTTGTTTGTTTTTTCTTGTGAGTTGATCGAGTTTTCATGCGTGAACATCAAGAGATCATTAGGCGCATAGTGTTGATATGATTATTTTTGCAATATATCAATTTATTCTCATGACATCTACGAAATTGTTTCCAATAACTTGCTAGTAGATATTATACAGATTACAGACAGTGGTTTATCTTCTTCAAACCCAATAAAACTCAAGCAATAAATCAAAACCACACAAGGTACATAAATCAAGTTTTTCCATTAATTTATAACGTAGAGACAAAACGTTATATTCTTTTATTCCACAACTGAGTTACAAAAATCAATCGAATACGACTAACAAATACCGACTAATTAACAATTCATTATGAAATTGTTTTTACGTTCATTTAATAGCTGACAATTTTCATTTACCTACAAAGACTCGTTTGAAGCCAATTATATATCAGAAATCTTGGGATATTCAACGTAAATTGACTTTTATTTCCTTTTGCCCAGTGATTTCATCATACCAAGTAATAATTATCTGCCTTATTAATTTTCGTTCAGGTCAGATTTCGGCGTTAAGCTTGTATTTAAAAGGTCAGTGGGCAGTAATCAGCTTAGTCCGGCTTTGCTTTGGGGCTAATGACGTCTAAATACATTTTTGTTCATAATTTAGTTACCGGCTAAGAAAGTGGATTCCATTAATGATGAGTCAGCTTTTTTGTTCCGTTTTGTATTTCATTTTGAGCAAAATTTAAGACGAGTAGGTATTTCAGTCTTTATTGATGTAAAATATTTGATGAAATTTTATTCTATTCATTAAATATATCATGTATTTGTCTACAAGCCGCCTTTGACCGTTTTGACAATACGCAGCGTAAACGTAACGTCTATGGAAAGATTTCAGAAGCGAAAATAAAACAATCCGAAACAATTTATCAAATTGATAGTTTTTATGCAAAAATCGCCTTTAGTGGTTATAAATGAATGTTCAAACCTAGCTAATGTGATGTGCAGAAAAAGATATTTCCTTTCGAAATTAAAAACGGTCTTTATATTTTGCTTCAAGTGTACGTGTGCTTTTGTACGTGTTTGACAAATACGTTTTTTTACACTATGTTTCCTCCAAAATTTTAATTTATAAGTGGAAATAATACAATACTTAATTAACTGAAAAAAAAATTAAAACTTCTTAAGTCGATAATTAGATAACAAACTGTAGCGTATTCATACTTGTTTTTCAATAGCCAAGAAAAACGGGCCACATATTTTCACGTGAGAAACGTACCATGTTGTAAAACTCTGAGATTTTTAAAGGAAATTTTACACACGGGGTGACTGTGGTGCCTGCCATGAATTTTGGGATGGCTGCCAAAAAATCCTGCAAATTAGCTGCACTGATAATTGAAGCTGAACATATAAAGGTAGATGGCAATGTATTATAGGGCACTAGCGATCCGTCCCGGTTCGGTACGGGTGCAATCTCTACTATATTATGCATGTTCTATTTTTAAAAACCTTCCTTTTCAATCACTCTATCTATTAAAAGTAACTACATCAAAATCCGTTGCGGAATTTTAAAGATACATAGGGACAGACAGCGGGAAGCGATTTTGTTTTATAATGTATTGTGTATTGATAGTGATGATTGGAAATTGAGATGACATGGCCTGAAAATGTGGAAAGACAAGAACCAACTTTAAGATTGGTTGACAGCGGAAAAGTATGTAGGTTCCTAAGTCAGAATGCAAACTTCACTGGTGCAAGCATACGAAGCATCCGTCATCAGTATCAGTGAAAAATATTTGCAAAAATCCTGCCTAAAACTATTCTGCTAATAGATTAAAATTACTTATTAATTTACAATACAAGTGGAAGGAGTGGAGGGAGGCCTTTGCCCAGGAGTGGGACAGAGCAGGCTAAATAAAAAAAAAAAAAAAAAATTACAATACGAAGATTTCAAAGTAAACAAAAAAAATATATTTTAGAGACTGGTTTATTTGCTTTCAGAAAGCTGAAAGTGCAGATAAGTCGAAAAATGTTTTTTTTTTCAAAATGTCTAAAACTGAACTAATACATACGAGTATGACTTTAATAAAAGTACATAATATATTTCTCAAACATGTTTGAAAAAAATATATAAATAGACAAAAAAAAACATATTTTAGAGACTGGTTTATTTGCTTTCAGAAAGCTGAAAGTGCAGATAAGCCAAAATGTGTTTATTTTTTCAAAATGTCTAAAACTGAACTAATATAACTTTAATAAAAGTACACAAGTAATATATTTCTCAAACATGTTTGCTGGTGTTGCAATCTATTTGTGAACGTTTAAAACTTCGTCTTTGACCTACTGACCACTCTGGGTAACTTTTATTAAGACATTTTTAATATTTTTTACTTATAAGTTTGTGTCTAAGTTAAAACCAGGCCTAGTTTTCATTTTCACCCAGCTCATGAACTAGGTATAAACACTTTTTTTTATAAACATTTTAACGCAGAAGTTAAAAAGAGAAATCAATACCTAAGTGTGAAGGCAAAAGATACCGATCTTGTAAACATTGTGACTGGTAAAACCATTTTCAAGTTTGACCAGAGAAATGGCGGTAATGGTATCTCAGATAACAATTTTACTGTAATAATAATCCTTGTGATATGAAATGATACCTAAGGCACTGCATTCTTGAGCGACTCGCTGTCCGACCATGGACCATACCCGGGTCGACGGCGCGTTGTGTTCCACGCGCGCCTCAAAGAGTGTCAGCAAGATGACGGGCCCCCCTTTAGAGGGTCAAAGCTTGCCCGGGTCGCGGCTATTGAAGGACACCGTCGATTTTAGTCAGTACAAGTCTGACAGTAGGGTGGGAGGACTCATTTGATGATTTTACCACGATAAAAAAGGCACTGTATTCTGGAAAATCACAAAACACAGTTTGTGTACTATTTTTCAAATCTTTACTCGACATTTGTGACAAAGAAGATGATAAATACGGTGCAATCTTTGAGAACGTAATAATGACATTTCCTCTCACGAATATTTTTTCCTCATCCACGTCTAATGAGGCTTCTTCCTCCTTCTTTCTTCAATACTTATCCCGAGTTTTTCCTTCAGGATCGTGATGTCCATGATAGTAGGCCCACCCTCGATAATAAGTAGCTAATGCTGCGATATTATCTATTATTGCTTTTATTTGATATACGGCGTACTATGGACTCGCTGATCTTTGATTATATTGTAATCTTTTGTTTACCATAATCCGTAAATAATGAGGCACGGTGTGGCGGAAATGTGAGGCAAAAATGCACGGAGAAGTTTTTTTCTAGCATATAATTTTATTTTGCTCTTCTGCTAATAGCAGTGTTAGTCGGAAGAAAGGAAGGTAGAAAACTAATTAAACGATTTACCTGTAACTCTACTCGTATTTTATTTAGTTAGAACAGCATTCGAATACAATAACGTTTTTTTATTATTTAATTCGTTTAGTAGCATAATATTTTACGACTCCCGCATTTAGTTGATGAATAATTTAAATTTCCTTGCAATTTTTATTGTGTAAAATTGTGAAATATAGCTAAACTACCTTATTTATTTTAAAGAGCATAGCGGTGGCTATATTACCCTACTAAAACAGGAAATAATAGTTGTGTGAATATTAAGTCACATGCATCAAAATCAAAAATCTTCATTAAACGCCAGGCTTTGACTCCCTCAAAAAACTCATAATGGAATCCAACGACCAAGATTTTTGTGCGAAGTGCCCTAAAATAGAGTGGTTCCAAAATGAAGCAATTAAAAATAATACCTACCCTTCACTGAAACAAAGTAGCCATGTATAGTTGACAGCTTTTAACCGTTCGCGACTCTATCCAGGTGGGCGAACCACCCCCCCGCATTAAAGCTACGACGAAAGCCTAAGAATCCGAACAATAAAAAAAGGAAACGCCCCCCCCCCCGTGTGCGTGACCACAGGCTCAATGCAAATTATACTTCCATCCATTTCATACAATAAAACCAAATGAGCCCTTTTAACGCAACATGAGAAATCGATAAAAAATACACGTCCGAGCTTATACTTGGTACATTCGAGTATTGTAACGTAAACGTTTTGTAATGGGTATTATTAAAACCGTTATTAATAGTTGCGGAACGCCGTATGCATTTGACGGGTTAGAACGTGAGGATAATAACAGGGTTTCTAGTAGGAATGGGTTACTTAGGACCCAAAACTAAATGCCATGTGTTTTCGGGTGTAATCTTTGAAAATCTAACTAGATTTATGAAGTATAGTTATACATCACCTGGTTAGGCCGGCGCGGAAAAAGAGTTCATAGAAGGAATTGGGGAGGACTTCAGGGACAGCAAAGGCTTATATAATAAAAAAAAAACATCGAGTATAGTGGTTTATAATACATAATATAAATAAAACAACGAAGACTTAGCTGTCCACTAATCATCTGCCTAGCATTTTCTTAACTATACTGGGATCGGTTCTCAGTCGAACCAGATGCAGCTGGATATCAGTATTTTACATGGAGCGACTGCCTACCAGACCTCCACAACCCAGTAACTGGGTAATACGATACCTCATGGTAAGACTGGTTGTCAGACTATCGAGCTTCTGACTGTGATTAACGACTGTCAAAGATCTATTCATGACAGCCGGGACCAACAGCTTTATGTGCTTTCCGAGACACGGAGAAAACTTGCTATGATAGTTGGTCACCCATCCACAGACCAACCACGGCAAGCGCGGCTTAAATCGGAAGATCGGCCTGTGTGGCTTTAATTATTTGAAACTTAAATTAGCTGTGCACTTAATAAGTTTATGACATTGCTAATTCATTTGTAAATGACGCAGCAAAAAATCCATAATTCCCTCGAATCCTAAGTAAGACAAGCTACGTTTGTTTGTCACAAAACATCTGTTAGCCAAAAGAAAGGACGTTAAGGTACCTACATTGTCACAAAATACTCGTTTGGTCTTCGTCTGTTGGACTTACGGGCCGAAAATATATCCAGGGTATTAAAGGAATGTCCCTCGGGCCTACCCTGACCACAGCCCGATCATAACCCAATTACAAGTCAACCGCATTTTTATGCTGTCGTTCCACCTTACGGGAACAAACCGATGAATTTATTTTATTTTTATACTCCACGACCTGTATTTATTGTGGGTCTAACAAATACATACAGTGGTTTTACCGCAAAGGGTTGCGGTGTTCCCTTTTATTTGTACATTGATTTTCCGGTGTGGCCGTTATGTTATTCAGGATAGTCACTTTTTTTTCTATTTAGATAATATAAAACTATGGGAAACTAAAGAACTTTAATTGATATAACGTGTATCGATGCGTGATTTACTTATGAAGAAACATTCTGACCAAAAAGTAATGCTTTTTTATAATACATATTTCATGTCAATTACGTAACTTTAGAGATATGAAACCCGCACGTGTTCATTCATCGTTCACACTTTTGAGGAAAACTATGAGAAAACTCATCGTGAAAGCGATGACTTTTTCATCCATACGGATATTGGAATCAACATCTTATGGAAATCTTATTAGAAAGGTTATGTGAATATTCAGCTCCTTATCATAAAGAGATAAGGCGTCGCTCCTACTTTTTAATGTCATCAACATAGGATCCCAAATTGGCAAGTTGTTTTTGAATATAATATTCAGTCCTTTATTTTCTTTACCATTAAGTCCAAGTTGCTTTAAAACCAAACTAAAGCGCAATTCAAATAAGTTTAACGTGGTGTCCTGCGTGTGCGACGAATACGACGCGACGCGACGCGATTCGAACTAATTCAACTACTTTTGTAATATTATTTTAAAATTTACTTCGTGTCGTGTCGCGTCGCGTCGTATGTCGCTAACGCAGGACACTGCCTTAACTTTAAACAAAGCACACTAAACCTTATAAACCGAATAAATCATGAAAACTTATTCAAAATTGAATGAACCAATGAGCTAGATAAACAACGTTGCAGGATCACTGTTCCGTACGGGGACGAAGAGACAGCATGCAAACTAACTAGCATGAAGGAAACACCGTCGTAATTGTAATTACCCAGTGTGAAGGTAATTGCTTTTCCTCGTTCCCTTAAAAGCACTACTTAAGTAGAGAACTAACAGGTCTAAAACGACATACGAGCTTCGAACTTGAACTTCGTCTTTCATAATGAATGTATTTTACGAATACTTAGAGGTTTCCTTCGATGTATTTAGGGACCTACCTAATCAAATACCCTACTAATAGAAGGTAATTATATACCTATAAATGTGGCACGCAGTCTCAGAGGCCTTATCATCAGTTTTCAGTTATTCTGACGTAAAGTAAACTGGAACTTTGACATTTTCAAATTGACAAACAAGGAAAAAATTAGTTCCTTCTTCGTACACCAGAGGCGCTGTTCCATTTTTCCATGTACAAGAAACGCTGTAAAATACTGGAAAGACGTTGTAAAATAAAATAGTGAAAACTCGTGTTATGGGAGTACCCTTATCACGAGTTTAAGCGTGTGAGAGTGTCAGTCATTCTGTTTCTGCCCGCCCTTATCTATAAATCATATTATACTCCACTTACGAGTTTATCAAACGTCCTTAATTTTATCAAAATCGTGTCTGAAATTCAAGTGGCACTGATGACTCGTGTAACCGTGTTTGGCTAATTTTGGTGAACCTCGACCTAGCGACAATTTTTTTATCCAATTATGTGATGTTTTTTTAACCTTGTAACGACAGTTTTATCTTCTACACGTGTGTATTATAGGTATCTATTTGTGGCCGTATTTAAGTTTTCTACCGTTTCAAGCAATGAGAAGACGCAAATTATTTTCATGGTGAAAGATTCGGGCTGAAGTAATAACTTATGGCCCATAGCCATACTTATACCCATTTCCTTTATGATGGTAATTTAAAAAACAATTGCATCATAAGCCAGTATTACAAGTATTGTTTATGCGTATAACGCTTAATTTTATGTCACTTAATTTCAGCAGATCAGGAGGTCTAAAAGGCCACTTTAGCACCATCTCAATAATGCGGTGCGATAAAATTCGTAAAATTGTATATTCTGTTCCATTGCTCAAGCAATAAAGTAGATAATAATAATTGATAAAGAACAATTTTATCGCAATTATATGTATTAGCGACATTACCAACTTGTCGTTTTCGGACTTCTTCCCAAGTTCTTAAATTAAGCTCATCATCTGCCTTGCCTTTTTCCAACTATATTGGGGTTGTCTTCTAGTCGAACCAGATTCAGCTGAATATTTTACATGCAGCGACTGCCTATCGGACCTCCACAACCCAGTAACTGGGAAATACGATACCCAATGGTAAGACTGGTTGTCAGACTTATGACCTTCTGACTAACAGTCACGACTGTCAAAGGTGTACAAATGACAGCCGGGACCAACGGCTTTAAGTGCTTTCCGAGGCACGGTGGAAACTCGCTATGACAGATGGTCACCCATCCACAGACCAACCTCAGCAAGCGCGGCTTAACCCGGAAGATCGGTCTGCGCGACTGTAATTATTTAGCCAGGAGCTCCTCAGTTCTGCTGCCTAAGGTTCTTAAATTAAGCTATTACATAATACCATACCATTCCGACATTAATGTGAATTAAAATAAAGAAGACAGTATTGGACGTCACCTCACAGAACTTAGAGATAAAGAGAAACTTCTGGAAAGTGAAAACTTGTTCCGTATTCTATCGTTTTCGTGCACTATCGGACGACTTGCTCCTGATTAAAGCAACTGGTTGAGCTCAAAGTACTACCTACATACTAAGCGCATGAACTATTGTTTCATGTAGCAAGTTTCTGGTGGAACGTGTTCTGACTGTTGTCTGACCTCTAGACAGAAGTTAGAACACCATTAAGAACTTAAAAGGGTAAGTTTTCACTCACAGTTCAAAGGATCGCGTCCGATAAGCACCACACTTGACCAACAAATTGGTGTTTTCAGAAAAGTGTTTAACTAGCCATTTATTTGACTTTACTCAATAGTTGTAGTTTAATTAAATAAAAATAGTGCCAGTTTAAATTATACGTTAATTTAGAACGGTTGCAGGGTGCAATCCTCGTCCGCAGCTTTACTTTTACCAACTTCTACTGTCCAGATATTTTCCTACCCATACAATGGAATTGTTCTTACATGAAACTAAGTCAAATATTATCATAAAACAAATTGGTACTTTTTTCGTTCACACAATTTGTATGAAAAACTATTTTACTTTTTATTAAGTTCTGCTTGCCAATTTATTTCGTCCCCTATAATAATGAAGAGATCCTTACATGAAAGAGAGTCGAAAGGCCTTAAAAACAATGTGGCCAACATTGTTTTTCTTTATTTCATTAATTTTTGTGGACAACTCACACTTGACCAAAAAAATTAATATGCCAAAATTGTTAACATCAAAAAAAAAGCTAAAGTCTTCAAACAAAGACTGTTTATATCTCTTATGGATTCGGATTTTCTCCAGTTGGCCATCTTAAGACAATAAATATGTATAGGGCATGGCATGCATGGCTCGTCTTATTACTGCACAGTGCACGTAGGAGTATGATGTATTAGTTTTGTTCTGCCAACAGCTGAATTTAATATCCAAGGTACATTAAAATTTTACAGCAGATTTCTTAACATAAAATATGTGGCCTCAGATATTTTTCGCTTTAAAAGACACGATATTCAATTGTGTTTTGTAATTTTCATTTTTAACAACTAGTACCTAGACCCGGCTTTACGTGGGCAGTAGTTTAAAAATAGACACAGTGTTATTGTATCTTGAAACTACCTGATATTACAACCTTTTATTTATTTAAACCCGTTTTCTGTAATCAAATCTTGCAAGTTATAGATCCACTTCACGGTTTCCGATTGCGCGACATATATCGCGTGACAATTCAATATTAAGATGACGTGGAGCTGATCTGATGATGGAGCTGTAAGATGGCATTAGGAACTCTGTAATGAAACGTCGCAATCCCATTGAGTTAAGACTCGTTTGATTCATCATGACGAGTACTTTGTCTATCGTAAGTTTTTTTTTTTACAATTGACGCTTGTTTTTTAAAAAGAACATAGTTACTAACTTGTTTTAGCTTTAATTAAATTAAAGATTTTTAAAAATGGATAAGTTTTAGATTTTATCGTTTACAAACCAACTGAATGTCCGTTATAAAATATCTCAAAATCAAGCAGGATATTTTTCAATGGCGGTGATTTGTTTAAAAAATAGTATTAATAAATATTATCTTGCTTAACTATAATAGTTAAGAAAAGATATTTTTTATTAATACTATTTTTTTCTTAACGCATTGTATAACTTTTCTTTACAACAGTACCAAAAACTGAAGGGTACCATAGCGGGACTTTTTGATAGGTATTTTAAGAGGGTGCCATACCGGGACCATACCATAGCGGGACTAACCCTTCGAATCGAACTCGCAAACCGTGTAAAATACTTCAAAATAAATAGGTACACAAGGTCCCGAAATGATGTAAGTAACTTCTCAAAAAGTACGAGCCCACGTTATATAGAAGTTTTAACAAAATATTTTCGGAATGGACTTTTTTTATTACGAGTTGCGTAAGTCGTAAATTTAACCTACATATTTCATCAGGTAAAACGAGAGATGGGCTCATTGCGTGGGACTTGTGAATATAGTTAGCTCAGCCATTATTTTTCTAGGCCCCGCAGTATTTATATCACGACATTCAAGCAAAGGAATTTGGGTCTAAACGTTATGAGAACTAAAATTAGGTCGGTATAATTATTAGCAAACCTACACACTCAAATACTGGTGCCTCATAAAATAATATACCTACTTTGCCCTTATCTATTGAAAGTAAAGAAAACACATCATTCTGTTACTAGAAAAAACAAAACGTATTGCCCGTATAAACGGATCGTCCCATTTTTCTGCCTCAACTAGTGCTTTGTTTGCAAACCGTAACTTTTAGTAGTATTCATGAGTAGGCACAGTTACCCTCGTAATAAAACCAAGATTATCAGTAAATAAGGTCTGCACATAAATAAAGTTGATTCCCCCGCAAATCAGACGGATGTTCCAAACAATCGGAGATCTGACAAAAAAGGGTACGGACACACGACCGCGCTGGACTATGTTGCACGATACGTGACGACTTTATTCAATCGTGTGTATGTGTGTCGCGAACAAAAATCGAGGTCTACATACATACATACCTATTGTGTCAAACGTTTTCATTTGTACCGTAAGAAAAAGGTTTTAACAGTTTCGGTTTGTCATTTTTAGCTTTCGCACCTAACGCACGTTCGTGTTGAACAAAACGTGGATTATCCATTGTGGGATTTGTGACACGCGACAGTGTGCGCTTAACTTAACTTGTGTTCATAGAAATCATGATTATAGGTAGTGAAAGTAATATAATACGTGCGTCGACGTCGACCCAACATCGAGCAATACTTGAAGGAAATCGAGTACAATATGTGATCAAGTTTTTGACGTTGCAATCTATCGTTAATTTCCCCCGAGGTTCACCTGCCGCCACAATAAAGAAACTATTTTATTGTTACCATATTGTACTCTACTTCTAAAGTATTTCGATACGTTATTATGACAACATTATGAAAGGTCTATTGTCGTACTAAGGTTGTTAGTGGAGCAGTTCTGAGCAATAAAATAGTGGAGTTATATCTTTAGATGCTCTATAGATATTTTTTTATAGATGGCCTGTAAGTACTTCGTATTTTCCGAGTAGTAGATACTTCCAAAGCAAAGTAAAGGTATGTGCAAAGGTCACCACCATGCGGACTTTGAGTAATGGATAACTCGCCGTCTGATCCTGGACCATGCAAGTGTCGATGACGCGTCTAATCAGGTTATCATGATCCTGGAACGTAAACGGCTATTGAAGGAACATCGTGGATTTGAGTCAGTACGAGTCTGAAAGTCACTCCTCTCCGAAAAAAAAATTATGTCAAAAATTGTGAAACAAAAAAAAATCTCTACACATTTCTATACAGAAACACAAAAAAAACAAGCGACGCCTGAAATTCTGAATTCCATTCAAAGGTATCGTATGAAATAAACATTAGGCGTCGGGGCACTCCGTATGGAGGGAACTTCCAAAAAGTCCTTATTGCGTGCTTACGATTTCCCCGGCCCTAATGGGCTAGCGCGATTTTGCTGACAAATAAATATGTACCGCCTTCCCGACGAGAGTAATTGTAACCGTGTGGCTCTTAAACCGGGTCAGTTTACCAGAAATATTAGTTTTAAACAGAGAGTAGATTAGTATTTTCCTAGATTAAATTTCAAGAAGTTCTTTTTTATTTACTTGAACTGGGAAACATTTTCTATTTCCTCACCTACTTTGCCTGTATCAAAAACGTGTTAAAACACAGATATTTCTTTGGAATATCTCGCACACAATGCGAGTGTGTTACCAAACTTTCTCTCTTTTCGATTGGTTTCGAATCGGTCTGGTGTACTCAATCGGAATGTTGCAGGTTCAAGTCCTGTCCCCAATCGAATTTTTCTTTCCACAATTCACGAAAATAAAATAAAATCGCTAAAAATGATGTTGATGATCTTTTAGTAAAATCTACATTCAATTGTTTTAGGATTCCCACTTTCCTCCCCCTACTGATGATGAATGCCACATTAATATAGCCACGGAAGTACAAAACCGCTGCTATTAAAGCCCCACAAGGGTAGTTCAGTGGCATGCAACACGATAAACCACCAGTTAACATAAAAGGAACAGGAATTTTCTTGAGTAATAAAAAGAAACGCCCAAAGACGTGCGTGACCACTGAAGCTCGTGAAAAATCATATTTTATATTTGTTTCACAAACTTAACACGGTAGCTACTGTTCCGATTCACTTGGTTTTAGATTCAAGACAAAAAGTTATCTTTTCCACGAAAGATAACGGTTCAGTGTTCCGTAAGATATTCATAAAGATAAGCTCAGTTCAATTCTTTCGCTTTCTGATTTGGTTTCAGGATAATGTTATGTATGAAAATATGCTTCGTTTTCAAAGCAACATATTTACTTCCTCTAACTGCTAAAATACACATTAACATTATACCAACATAAAATATGAAATTTAAACATACTTATTTATTCAAGAGAATACAGTAATGAAACATTCAAAAATCTTTAAGTACATGGGACTAGTTCAGGAACATTTTCATCCACTTAGGTTACGTACTTATTCATCACAACACAACATGCAACAGCGACCGTGTTCCAATCTGATACATTGCCTTTATGACGCAACCCTAAATTCCCATCACCTCAGATTCGCACCTTAACTCAATAGACAACTTGATTGTGTCAATATACCAAAACAGAGATCCGAAACGGGTCAACCGTATTTTAATACAGTTAACGGTGTACGAAAGAATGCGTACACTACTATATTCTGACCCGATCCGTATCAATCGGACCCTAATTTCCCACGGGCAACTCTGCGTGACCGCAAACAAAGGCTCCAAGTCGTATTCCTGATCATAAATTTATCAGCAATAGTTCTGTGAAACTATTCTTGCGAACATTAAAGTTTCATTAAGAATTTCAATTTGGATGGCTGACATTTCATGCAGCTTATAGTATTCATCGCGTTAAGCCATACGTGGAAAGGAGTTCGGAAACTACTCTTACATGCGCGGTGTCGATGTAGCGGGAAACTTGGTGGTGTACATATCCAGAGTTGCTCCGTTCCATCGGTAGTTCCGAAGTAATCAACGAGATACGAAGCAAAACATTCTCAAACTGTCTTTAAACTCTTTCAGAACCCTTTCGTTTCAAATTATATTACAATCGACTAGCTTGGCCATAAAAATGTTTCACTTAAAGCTATCTACTTAATGTAAAGACTTTGTATGAAGTGAATTGATGGCAGTCTAAAAGGATTAAAGAAAATCTAGGTAAGTCGAGGCTCGCATGAAAAATATTCCGTGCTGTGTCCGTCTAAGTAATCCCTCATTAAACGGCCATTTTATAGGACTTTCTAAGAAGGAGAAAGGTACTTAGGTGTGGTGCAATTTAAGTCAGATACAGAAACAATGAAGAGTTAATTTTAAAACAAGCTGTTTACGATTGTGCTAATATTAAAAACAGAGTAAAATGAGCTTCGAAGATAGAAATAGTAAGAAATGAGGAAAACACAGTTATCTTTTCTTAGAAAAGTTCATTAATAATGCATCCATAAAAGCTTAGTGGCGCCATAGACTGACAGCAATAACAAACAGTCAGTTGAACAACAAATGACACCTAGCAAGAAACAGATAATTTTCTTGTTAACAAATTTTCCTTATTTACTGCAACATTTAACAAGAAATATCTAATTTGTTCTAACAAAAATCAACTCAGCTGAGCATAATCAGAGGCGTGGCGGCCATCTCTGACCATCAACATTTCCGGCTGACATCATTGCTTGTAATTTAATAACAGCAGAACCCAGAACACCATTTAGTACATCGTCAAAACATTCCGCCATCAGAGTAAACAAAGCAGTGAATACAAGGGTGGTCCACTAACGGAAAACAGATTTCTGAGTCAATGAATCGAAAACGTTTATACTGAAACTTTCTGTTAGAATCACGCCAAGATCGTCCAACTGTAAGAGGAGAAGTTATTGTATTAGTTGTTCCTTATCCTTGCTGAATTTATGTAGGCCCGACGAGGATTGACGGTTCAGCGTTTAATATTTACTTCATTCTAAGGCGGCTCGGGAAGACGTACCTTTACAATGTATTGGTTTGAATTGAAACAAAATGTTTTTCAAATGTAGAGATTTGTTTCATGAATAATTGAATAGTAAACACTACACTTGGTTTCATTAGGTATTATATTTTTGCATGTTCTTTTTAGACAAAGTGTGTGTCCATAGAGAACGCGCAGGGCCTAGGCTTGTGGCGGGAGCGGTGGCGAGTGCGGTGGCGGGTGCGGTGGCGGGTGCGGTGGCGGGTACGGTGGCGGGCGCAATCGGTTTCCATAGTGCCGAGCAAGCATTTTTTTTTGTTGTGGCGACTTCAGGTGCTGCAATACGGTGGTACGTACCCAACAGTTTCTCTAAATCTTGTTTAAAGAAATTCATTTTTAAATGCTGTAAAGGATATCCCATCAAAAACATAAATGTGAAATAAGAGCCAAAGCCTAGCACAATAGTTTAATATTATGCCTTGGTTGTTGACTTCAACGAAAAAAGAAGTGAAATCTAAATGGGTGCCAAGTTCAATGGTCAGTTCTGAAATTTATTTAAAACAACATAAACTATATTTCTTTTTATAACTAAGGATCATACATTGTAGCCTAATTTCTGACTTGGCTATTTCTCATAAAATACGAATTATATTATAACCTTCATAATTTCTAAACCTGTAACTTCTCAGTTTTATTTTATGATTCCGAAAATTTGGCTTGCTGGTAGAACTAACCATCGAACAATTCGTATATGAATTGAGAACTAGCCAAGCAAGAAATTAGGCTACAATGTATGATCCTTAGTTATAAAAAGAAATATAGTTTATGTTGTTTTAAATAAATTTCAGAACTGACCATTGAACTTGGCACCCATTTAGATTTCACTTCTTTTTTCGTTGAAGTCAACAACCAAGGCATAATATTAAACTATTGTGCTAGGCTTTGGCTCTTATTTCACATTTATGTTTTTGATGGGATATCATTACTTTTTGTACATAAATAATGATCTTACACTATCGATCGGTAAATATTGAAACAATAAATAATAATAAATGCCAGTTAATAACTGTAGGGGATGCCAGACACGGGACACCGTTCGTTGCCGGCAAGAAGGGAAGTTCGGTTTTTTCGGACAAGGATACCAACAAGTCGCATTAATAATATCGTTTAAAAAATCCATGTTCACTAAACCTTATACTAATCGCCTGCCCATCTTAACACCGCGATTCAGGATCGTGACGTAATTGCACAACGCCATCTAGTGGGTGCTAGGTGTTATGGAATACGGTTTTACTTACGTGTAATAAATACGAAAATCAACTATTCTTAATAATAAGTACAAAGACGGGATTACATGGATTTTAAAAATTAGGGTGGTGTTTAACTCGTTATATATTCACGTAAAGATCATCAAATCCACATTTCACAAATAGAGTTTAGGCACTTTATTAAGCAATGCCATCTAGTGTTACTGAATAAATCAATCCTTCATTGATTTAGTGCGTGGTGCAGTGAGTTTCTGAAAATGATAAAAGGTGGCGCTAGTGTTTGTAGAATAGGGTTAGTTACGCGTAATAAATACGAAAATCAACTATATTCTTAGTTATAAGTACAAAATTGGGAATATTGAATTTAAAAAAAATAGGGTGGTGTTTAACTCGTTATATATTCACGTAAAGATCATAAAAATCTACATTACACAAATAGAGTTTCGGCACTAATTGAGTAACGCCATCTATGTTCTGTTGAATAAATCAATCCTTCATTGATTTCGTGCATGGTGCAGGAGTTCCTGAATATGATAATAGATGGCGCTACTGGTTGTTGAATACGGTTAGTTACGCGTAATAAATACCAAAACCTACTATAATTCTTATTTTTAAGTACAAAAACGGGAATATTTGCATTAAAAACATTAAGGGTGGTATTCAACTCGATAAATATTCACGTAAAGATCTTAAAATCCACATGTAAAGATTTACAGGCACTAATTATAAGTTAAGTGAAAATTATAGTAAAATGATAAAAAATTACCAGTTTCTGATTTTTTCCTTTGTATTCACGTTATTACCTATCTGCATGCCATATTTGAACTTTCTAGGTCATCTGGAACTGGGATATAGTTTTGATCTATAGGTCAGTCATAAAAATGACGATTTTTGGTCGTTAATAACTAAATAACCGTTTGAGATATGTTTATAAAATTTGGAACACATATCTATCTCGCCAGTCTCAATATATGTGTCAAATTTGACAAGTCTAGGTTAAATAGTTTTTGAGTTATGAGGGGCTAAAAAGTGCCTCCAAATGGTTCGTGTAATATTACACATTGTGAGCGCGCCTTGCTTTGGCTGGCCACGCTCCCGCGTGTCTAGATTTGTATCAATTTAATAACAGTTGTATCTCTGTGGTATAAAATATTCTAGATCAATATACATAGTCATTCTTTTAAATTGGTCATCGAAAGTTTTTCAAAAACTTTCGATTCTTAGGTTAAGCCTTTAAGCTTAGGTTAAAACTGAAGCTTGTAGCATTGCGTATAGCATTGACCACAAAGGTACCAAACAGGCTGCCAATGCTGTTTTGGAGGCGTAGTCGGTACCGTTGAGCGGTATGTGCTCGACTAGGAGCTGTCTTACTTGATTTGTATAGCATTTAAAAAACGCAACTGATGTTATAAATATTACTTTTAATAAAATTATCAATTTTAAATAACATGAATGTTTTCAGGTGCACAGATGTAGCGCTTGACGTGGTCAAGATGGATGAGAATAATAATAAAAAATTGAAGGTTACGCAACGACACAACAAACATTCTATTTTTGAAATTTTAAAAAAATAGCAAACAAAAAGAAAATAGGTTGAGACAATAGAAGAGGTGAAATACCTCTCTGTTACAAGCTTAGATTCAGAAAATTTAAATTTAATTTTGGCACATTTACATTTTTTGATCAAGGATTTTAACCATACGATTAATTTACTAACCAGCAGATTATTCGTTGGGCAAGTAATGGGTATAGCTCGCCGCCCGTCTCTGGGACCACGGGGCTCTACTTTCTAAGTTCGTGAACGAAGACACGTTTACGGATATGGATTTCCGAACGTAACTAACGTCAAAATCAAATTTACGGACGGGTAATTCACGCGCACATCAAGGAGCTGTCAGTAAATGGCCAAACGCCTGCTGGAGGCGGTCATCATGTCTCTTTTCTTTTGGTCATGCAGCATTGGTTTTTTAGGGTTCCGTAGTCAACAAGGAACCCTTATAGTTTCGCCATGTCCGTCCGTCCGTCCGTCCGTCCGTCCGTCTGTCCGCAGCTTAGCTCAGAGACGCCCAGTACTAGAAAGCTGTAATTTGGTGTAAATATACGGTTTTGTTGTGCCAAAAAAGTGGTAAAATAAAATCTCTTAAAATATTTTTTTTTAGGGTACCTCCTGTACACGTAAAGTGGGGATGTTTTTTTTTTTCTCGCGTACCCCTTAGTGTGGGGTATCATTAAATAGGTCTTTAAAAAATATTGATAGTTTCCATTAACAATTTTTTGATAAAAAGATTCGTTTGTGAAATATTAAGCTTTAAAGTGCTAATTTTTGCTCGACTCGAGTGTCCCCCCCCCCCTCTGCCAGCTAAACGGTTATGTTTGAGGGTGTGAAAAAATTCACAATAGTAGTATATATAACGAAGTTTAAAAGAAAATTATCACGACTAAGTAGGCTTTACAAGTTTACGAGTAATAGTCGACCAACTTATAAAACGTACTTGGATAACATATTTTCCTAAACAAAATGTATCGGAGAACATGTATCTTCAACTGCAAATGTAAGTTTGTCAACTTTATTTTTACAGCTATAAAGTGGGTGTTTTGGGGATAGGTAGGTTTTTATTGTCAACTATTTTTAACTAAATTCAAAAAAGGAGGAGGTTCTCAATTCGTCGTATTCTTTGTTTTTTATGTATTTTCCCCGAATTCTCAAAGACGCCTGGAACGATTTTGAAAATTCTTCTTTTTAAAATTAAATTCACCGAATCAGTTTAGTTAGTTCGCATAAGTATTTTGATGGGCAACTACGGAACCCTACACTGTGCGTGGCCCGACACGCACTTGGCCGGTTTTTCATCAAATGAGTCCGGGTCCCGCCCTGTGTGAGCCGAAATGACTGTCAGATTCATACTGACTAAAATCCACCTTGACGGCTTCAATTGCCCTTAACGTTCCCGGGTCATGGTTACCTTCATAGACGGTCCGGCGTTCCGATAAATGGTCATCGCCCTTTTAATGTGCTGATCACGTTCAGTTTAATCGAAAGCATAATTTTAAACAAGAACACAGTAAAAAAAAAGCCTTATAGATGAAGCAAATAATGCCACAAATAACGCGTATTCATGAAGATGTTTTCGGCATAAAACACTTTTATTCCAAGAAAGCCGGGGCTGCCTTTAAGACTATAAATTAACAAGCTAAAAATCCAAGCCAGTTTTCCTTGTTTATTTTTTTTCAGAGACCTCAAATGAACAAATGGTATTATAGTAGAATCTTTGTAACCATTGTATGCAGAATGTGAGAATAGCTTACGCCTAAGCTTGCCCGTGTATGGAATAGCTTACGTTGTGTCCGCTGTTAAACCACCCTTTGGGGACATTATGGGCTTAAAAATGGCTTGCTGATTACGCAGTTTTAAATTTGTATAAATATCTAGCCGACCCGTGTCCACTTCACTGGACGTCAATTTTTTTTAATGGCGTATGGGGAAGGAAAAAATACTGTACGACCACAAAAAAAAAACATTGAAATTAGTCAACTCATTCCAGAGGACTAGTAAACACTACCGTGACAACAGATTTTTATTTAACTATTTAAGTACACACAATATAATACTAAAGTACATAGAAGTGACAGATTTAATGCTAAAGTACAAAAGTAGTGCTCTTAAAATGTCACTTACGGGATATCAACCGCGATCATGGCGCTTGCAATAGCGTCGAAATATCGGGAACTCAAACAAAAACATAATCACGGAAGATACCCCGTAAGTGACATTTTAAAAAGTAGTGCTTATTTCTTTATAAATTTGTTAAAAGAATCTATTCCTAGTGTTGTTCCTACCATTATTACTCGTATTTTTTACAAGCTTTCGCTTTGCTTTGTACAGCTTATAATCCTGAAATGAAAAATATTTTAATTTTTCCTCCGATTCACAATAATTATATCAGGATGTATATCTGTCATTAAAGTTGACGTATGTTTTAACTCTTTGTGAGTAACTGAAATGGAAAATGTAAGTAAATAGAGTGGATTTTAATATTTCAACGAACAGTTTTAATACCTGCGTCATAGAGACTTCATAACGTTATATAACTTGGTGCGGCACTAGCATTTTGTGTACATGGTATACGAGTAGTTTACTGTGATATAGACACAGGCAATGAATCAAATACTGAGAACAAAACTCAAAAGCGACTCTCAGGAAACAGTTTCTGCAAGAGGTTTTTGAGATTTAATAACACCTATTTTGTTTTTTATTTTTTTTTAATTGGCTTTCAAAATATTTCTTTCGCGAATATGAAAACGAAATGCAATGCAATAGGAGATTGCTCTTGAATTTTGCTTATTAACAACATTTATTTTCAGTGCCGCATAGTTCATAGACTCTTTTGTATTGACCTCATTTCATTTTGCTTACTCAAGCCACATTGGGCTATATCAGTCATGGATTACTGAACATTTCATTTGCGGTTATTATAATATCATACCAGAGGCCTCACCACGAGCACTTAACGCGATCCAGTTTAGGCTGTGGGAAAGAGATGGCGCTAGACAACTTGTATAGCTCTGTCTCTTTCCCACAGTCTAAACTGGTTCGCGTTAAGAGCTCGTGGTAAGGCTCCAGCATATAGCGATAAAAATAAATTCATACATTGATTTTTATTTGTTGAAAATGAAAATAGGGAGAGCATTCTGCTTCCGACGTAAATACAACTCATTTATCAATCCATTGTTTCAAAGCCCATTTCGCTTACGTGTCACGTATTCTTAATTCGTGTAATTGACATATTCTTTTTTTAAACAAAAAAGGTTTTCGAATGCTGATGTTGCGAGCCTAAAAAAACTTATCGGGGTATAGATTTAAAACGGGAAAACGACTACAAAAGGTACTGTACAAGATAAATGGATTAAAGGGTAGCATCGTAACGATTCTGTCAGCATTGAATTAATCAAAATAGCAGAGGCTGGCCTGTGGTAATGTAGGAATTGTGTAAACTGTCAACGATTTTGGATGCACGGTCAAGGGGTGACCACGGTTTGCCGTGCCGTAATTGTTTGTCTTTTTTTAAGCGTTAAAAGTGTTTTTATATCCCTTTAATTATTAATATCTTTTGAAAGGGTAACACTGCTGACCCAAAATGGCTATACAGGCCTAATGCGAGTTGTCAGGAGGATAGTAATTCTACTAAAATTTAGAGTCATTAAACTACAGTTCCCGGAATAAACTCTTTCAAAATTAGCCTCATTCTGAAACAGTAACATAAAACGCGTGTAAAGCGTAAATTACAATAACAAGTAATTTTAACACTTTTGATAGAAAAAAATATCTACGTGTTAAACTAAGTTCTAGGTAAAATGTTTTGAAAAATGTACCTTTATTTGCCAGACTTAACCCTTAAACTCAAAGCTGGTAGAACATAATAAACCTACTGCTAAAATGAAACTAACAACTATACTTTTTTGCAAGCTTGGATGATTGTTTATTACACGAAAACTTCTTAACGAATTGAAATTGAATTTGGAATACGGATACGATACGAATACGATACGAATTGATTTTGTGTACACTTTATTTATTCAAATATGTATTAAAAATTAATCTACGGTAACAACTCATAGTTTCCAATTGATAGCACATATTATGTTTAACAAAATGAAAAATGTTAGTGGAATGAACTTGTATAATGGAATGAACTTATATGTATATTGTAAACACAATACACACAACACTTCAGAGCAGTTTTATTTGAAAATGAAGCGTATAGTTTTAAAATTATCCGTTTAGGCACTTAAACGGAGTTGAAGCTCTGTTTTAATCTATATTAATATAAAGTTGAAGAGTTTTTTGGTTTGAAACCACTGGCACTGGTTTGAACTGAAAAGGAAATGTTGGATAGTCCATTTGAGAAAAGAGGAGAAAGGTTATTGGCTATAACACATCACAATACAACCAATAGGAGCTGAACAACGGGTAAAACCGCGGCGGAAGCTAGTATGTTATAACATTCGATGATTCAATTAACCCCGCGAACCCTTTACTCATGCATGTAACGCGTCAAATAAGTGCGATATAAATCTAACTTTGTGAGAAAAATTAAAAGTTTCAGGGCAAAGTTCAGTATTTATGAAACGGCTTGTGGCAGTTACTACTTTACGAGGTCATTATGGAAACCATTAAATGTATGATTACAGGGGGTCCTGTTTTGGGCAGGGCATTTGTATAAGCACATCAACTTTCCGTAAACGACCTGTGCCCGAAGTATTTTAATTCATTACGACCGCCTCCGTGAACTTTAAACCACGCCGCTGGATTTTATTACTTCATAAACTGTGGTTCGGTGGTGTTTTATAGCAACAACCTTATTGTTTACCTGTTTCCATGAAACCTGGAATGTTTTATAATCTGTTGTTAATGCATCGAATACCTCCAAACAGTTAACATAAGAATATTACGTAATAATTAAATAGCCATAAAATTAATGACATGTTTTATAATACTTACAATTCCATTTAATTAATACGCGACAGTCGGTCCAAGCAGAAAAATCCTTTACATTTTGCAAATGGAAAGCGAGTCAAAATACACTTGCTTTCACGCAGCTAATTTTACATCAACTTCAAAAGATGACGCAAGAAACTTCGTTGACTGTGAAAACAACACTCTGTCATTTATTAAATTGAAGGTGTTAAAGGAGAGACAAAGTTGTGAACACCCTTTGAACGTAAGGTGTACCGACGGAGACAGAGGCATTGCTCCCTTCGTTAATTATGCAATGTTTTTATTCAATTAGTCGTGTGGTCTACCCTAATTACACCCCATAGAGAACAGTGGGATGCAGAGACAAGGCAAGCTTGGCGCAAATGGAGCGATAAAAAAGAAAAAAAAAAACAAACAGAAAAAAAGAACATTCTCGTCTCTTTGAGAACAATACCGTGTGTACAATGTGTTATGCCCGTAGGTACTGCCATTTGTCTTTCTGTCTAATCTTTCATGATGACGATGTTGTTTTACGATTTGTGTTTCCATTTTTACAGTAAGTGTGTCAAAGCAGCCGTCTCTATTGCATATTTCGCATCAATTTCCTTATGAGTTCTAATGACCCAGCATTGTAATGGTTTATTGAGTTATGACTTCAAATGATTATAATACTGTGTTAAACAATACCTGGACATTGTTGTATTTCAATAAGGATGCTTTTTGCCAATAGGAAGGTGATTTTCAAGGCTTTATTAAGTCATTTATTGCATATTGGTTGCCTTATATGCTCATCATAGTTTATTATTTGGTTTGCCTTGAGTATTCGCGGAGACGTAATCACTAACAAGACCATTGTTCTGGTCTGGGACCAGATATTATTTATATTTGTTAAGTATATTTAATGGAAATGGTGAACCTGGCATTCAAACCAGCTGACATACAATCCCAACGGTTCAGAGCCTGGTGCAGTGTTTAGAGAGCAATTTAAAAGGGATGAAATAAATTACACTAAATATTGCACTTGTTTGGGTTTTAAATTATTAGCTTGCTCTTGGGCCATGAGGCCGCCATCGCTCCATCTTATCCCACATGACCCCTGACCCAGTGATAATAAATTTTTTGGCATGGTAAATTCATTAAAAGTGTCTTCCCGTCCTGGGTGGAGCGGGAGGGCTGTACGACTCTCGCTGACTAAAATTACACCCCGTTCTTTCCCATGAGTTCCAGGGCCACGTTGCACTTTTTACCGTCCCACGACCACGACAGGCGTTAGTGAAAGTCGGTCCTAAAATTTTAAATACTTCTAATAAGTAACTTTAAACCCCGTAAGAAAATAATAAATAGTTATTTGTTATGCAAGGCTGCAAAGTTGATTTTTGGCGCGAGTACTTGAATTGAAAACTGAGCGAGCGAAGGATTCTAAGATTGAACCGCGAGAGAAACGAGTGGTTCAAATATAGAATCCTGAGCGATGCGAAGTTTTCAAAGGTACGAGACGCAGAAAAACTTTGCTGCCGAGTGCAACACAAAACTTTTCACCTCACACAGCGAGGAAATGTAGTGGGGGTGGCTCGCCTGCCAGTCATGTAGAAAAGTAGAAAACAATTGAATACAAGACGTGTTCGAATTTTAAACAACACTTTGTGCTCTAGAGCACAAAATGGAGTTTTCCGCTCAGATTTTGAATGAGAAATAGAATCTTTCCGAGCGGGTGAGGTGAAAAATATATCATCGGTTTGGGGCTCTGATAATGAGCATAACACTAAACAGTAGCAAAGTAGAATACCGTGTAATATGAGCCCAGCGGTGACATAGCGTACACGGCCCGGAATAAACGCTTGTCTACACATAACGACATCAAAAATATAAACAGACGCCATAGCATGAGTTTTTAGTTATTCTGACGTAAACTGGAACTTCGACTTTTTAAAATTGACAAACAAGCAAAAAATTTGTTCCTTCTTCGCACACCAGAGGCTCTGTTCCATTTTTCCATACATGAAACGCTTACTTTACGGCGTCTTTCCAGTATTTGCAAATACTGGAAAGACGCTGTAAAGTAAAATAGTAAAAACTCGTGATAAAGGTACAGACAATAATGTTTTGTATGTGTAAAGACAAGGAAAATAGCCTTTTATTAGATTTAGAAAATATCATTTAAGGGATTATTTATGGGATATATTTACATGAAGTGTATAGATCGTGGGCGTAACTTGAAAAGATACGCCCCCACGTTTTGAGTGTCCCCTCTCTCAGCCCCGCAGGGTTATTTTCTTATTTTTAGGACATTTAAAAACGTGGGGTTTTAGATTTTTTTTAATCTATTAATTATTTTATCATTTTAATTTTTGTTCATCGAGTTTGAAGCTACCCTGAAAATTTCAGCCTGCTAGCTTATCGGGAAGTGCCTCAAAGCCTGTCCGCCATCTTGGGCGTCCGCCATATTGGATTTAAGTCACGTGACTATTTTTTTCGTATTTCTGACAGCAAACCCTTTCATTTGATACCCATATCATGGGGGTGGATTTAAAAAAGCCAGTCCGCCATCTTGGGGAGGCCGCCATATTGGATTTGTTATCACGTTTCTTAGCTAGTCATTTATTGTCATCAGAACTCAGAGCGTGTGCAAAATTTCAGCCTGCTAGCTTATCGGAAAGTGCCTCAAAATTGAGTTGCAAAAGTCCAACCGGAACGACAAACAAACAAATAAACAAACAAGAAAAGTAAATAAAAACAAACAAGAAAAATAAAAACGTGGAAAAAAAAAACTGACTACTTGATAAAATTCAAATGACAACGTCTATATTATGATTTTTAACCGACTTCAAAAAAAAAGTAGGTTCTCAGTTCGACCTGTATGTATGTATGTATGTTTGTCCGCGATTATCTCGCGTTTGACTGAACGGATTTTGATGCGGTTTTCAGAAAAGTGTTCGTTACATTCTGGAGAAGGTAACAATAATGGATAGGTACTTCGTGAAGTTGCCCGCATAGATCTGTTTTTGTTGCTTACTAGGATTGTGGATTTTCAAAGACGCCGATTATATGAAGATTTTTGTTGAATATCAAAACTAAAAAGGGAAAAATAAAAAACTTTAAAAAAAAAGGAAACCGACTTCAAAACCAAACACAAAAAATCTGTAAAATAACTTTTATTTCGGAAGTCGGTGGCCACATAGTCAATGAAAAAAAAACAAAGCCACCGACTTCCGAAATATTTTACAGTTTTTTTTTGTGTTTGGTTTTGAAGTCGGTTCCCTTTTTTAAAAAAAAAGTTTTCCTTGCAAGGAAAATCATAAAGACGTTGTCATTTGACTTCTGTTTCACTCAATTATAAACAAATTTGTAACTACATAAGAAAACACAGCCTGTCCACAGGATATAATTATTTATTGTTTAAAAAACATCAGATTCATTTAAAAATGTGTTTTCAAGTTTTTATTTTCTAGTTTACTTAACTGCTGGCTCCTGTATTGTCACGAGAACTTCAAGTTTATGCAAAGTTTCATATGAAGTAAATGAAAACGTTTTACAAGCTCTGAAATAATCTATATATGTATATAAAAGAACAGGGTTTTTTATTAAGACTCGACTACAGCCGAAACCGCTAAGCGCAGTAACTTGAATTTTGGACAGCAGTTGCAGTCTACTATGTAAGGAAGCAATAAGACGGGATTTTGCGAAAATCCTCCTCTAAGGGGGTGAAAAGGGGTGAAAACGTTTGTATGAAAAATCTTATTTCTTGGGTTTATAAATTTGAAACTTGCCACAAACAAGAACACAAGTAAATAAAAAAGATTGGCTCTATTATTTTTTTAAAACTACCCTCCATTCGTAATCTAGGCGTTTTTAAAGTTTGTATGGGAAAATCATAACGCGTGACTTGATTAATGTGAAAATCAGTATTTATATACTAGATCAGAAAAAATTAAATACGTGTTTTTGGATTTTTGGAAAATCACCCCCCAAGTTACTGAAAAGGGTTATTTAAGTTTAAAGGGGAGGATCTTTAACCGCTAAACGTATAACCTAATTTTTGGCCGGTAGTTGCAATTTATTATGTAGGTGAGCACTAAGAAGGGATTTTGCGAACATCCACCTATAAGGGGGTGAAAAAGGGTGAAAACCTTTGTATGTAAAATCTTATTTCTTGGTTTTATAAACTTAAAACTTGGTACGAATATCAGTATAAGTAAATAAAAAAGATAGTCATTAATAGTTTTTATAACTACCCTCCCTTTTTTTTCTAAAATCACCCTCTAAATTGGTGAAAAGGGGTGATTATGTTTAAGGGAAAGATTTTACTGCTTGCTTCTATAAACTCAAAACTGGGCATAAATTATCTCTCAGTCGAATAATGGATGCGTATTTATTTATATTTCCAAAATCAACCCATAGCGGGGTGAAAATCGGAAAATCAGTTTGTCTACTACGATTGATTGATTGTACTGAATAGGCTCTGAAACTACTAGAGCATTTTTAGATTTTCCAAAAGTATCCTATAAGGAGGGTGAGCTCCCTTACTGAGTTCGAAGTTAGAAACACGCGCAGACGAAGTCGCGGGCAAAGTGCTAGTTATGTATATGAGGTTAAGCCAAATAAGTTCTTTTCGAACGTTTTTTTTAGTAGTGCTAGCAAGCCAGTGTCTAGATTTATTTGTTAGTTGATGTCACTAGCCTTCACTTGCAGGGAAATCTGAGGTCAGTTGCTGACGCCAAATTGTGAGTCATGGACCCCTTTAAAACACTTGTAAGCTTTTAAAATAAACAATCATCATTTGAAAATAAGTCTAACGAGGTACCTAATAAAGATAATAATATACACTATTAAAAATTAATTAGCGCAAACCATTCCATTGCTAAATGTTATTTTCAAGTGACTTTTTACATATATTATATCAATGGCCCTTGAGAAATAAAAATGTGACCCATATTCAGTTCCTTTTGTAATTAGAACACCTTATTATTGTACACATTACAACATAAAGCATTCAAAACTAAAATGGTGACTGCAAATGCCATGCAAAAGTTTAAACCAAATCATTTCTCAGGAGCTGCAACTCGCAAACTCGCTCGACGACGTACGTAGAACATTAAATTATTTAATCTGTAAAGCATGTAACCACGTTCTTGTGCGCTTCTAATCAAGTTTACTTCTTTGTCCCTCTTGTTGGCCGTCTTCCACGCGATGTTGGATTAATGGAAACTGGGTAAATATTTCTCTTTTGGCTTTGGGTAAAATAAGTTTTTTAAATACTTTATAAGTTTTACTAGTGAAGCACTGTATGTACAGACCAGTACCTAAGTCAGTCTAGGTACCCCAATCTGTCAAATTTTATTAATCGAACATTAATTTTCCAGTATTGTGATAGGGTTGAATAGTAGATTATTAACCAAGGGGATAAAGCAGTGTCTTCTGTCGCGGGTGACGATTTAAATCGCGAGCTTAACGAAGGACTCGAGGTTTACTCCCGAGCGCAGCGAGGGTGTTAAAAACTTAAATCACGAGCGAAGCGAGGGATTTAAGACGTGTCCTGAGTGTAGCGAGGGATTTAAGTTCACCCAAGACTAAGACAGCTTTATCACCGAGGAAAATACTCTACTTTTCGTACCATTTGCGAAAAAATTAACACAATAATAATATGAGATAAGCATTTAGTATACATTAACATTAACTTATTTATAAAAATAATTAAAATAAACTTAACGTTTATGTAGGAGTATTTGAAGAAAACAAAAATGCGGCAAATTCCTCGACTAATATTTTTTTGTCGGAAAAGCAAAGGCATCAAGCTCATACGGCCTCATCTGTTTTCGTAATTTTATTGAATAATCATAACTGCATAATAAAAGCGTGTTCCTTTTTCAAAAAGTTGTATAATGCTTTATAAACAAACTCAATGTTTTAAAGACAGACTGATGTAGTTCAGTTTCGGTAAGTATTCCAAATTTAAATCACATTCTCTCCCTAGAGGATGAATGAAATTCAATACAACTTTCTTTCCCTGTTTTTAACAGATTAAAAATGACTATTGTTATGTACGCTTTTTGTGGCATAGAATGTCACTTTTTTGAGCAAGTGGTACGAAAAATCTATTAAAGGATACATTGGGGTACATTCGTCCAGTCCCTGTTGTAAGGCAAGTGCTTGTGGCATTAAAATGAGAATAACAGCATAAAAAAAAAACAATAAATTTAATCTCTCTAAATGTTGAATTTTGAATTTGGAACGGTATGTTGCCAGCTCTATTACTCGTATAAATAGTTTCATGCCTGCTACTTCTATGTTTTAAACAAAGATGTTGTTCGAATTTCAAAACAGCCTGTGCCGTGGGCCTTTAAAATGAAATGCCATTTTATTGGTACCACTGACTTTATGTCAGTGATCATTAAAATATTTTAGAAGTTTTAATGATTATTTCACTAAGTAAACATTAGTGAGATTCTGTATACTACAATTCATGCCATGAGCTAAGCAATGTGTGTGGTTTGCGGCGGAAGTAAGCCAGACCGCGCGCGACGCGCCGTCTCATCAAGATTCGGAAAGGCAATCTTGGTGCTACTGACGACACAATACAGGAATACATAGATACTACAATCCCGAAAGGTAAAAAGGTACAGACGCCAGCAGGTCAATCTACCAGAATCTGTCAAATTTTACCAAGCGAATATTAACTTTCCACTATTTTGATAAGGTTGAAAATCTATTAAAGAAAAACAGATTGAGTTAGGTTGATGTGCTGACGTATGTACTTATTAGCATTGAGATCTCAGCCCCAGCTGTCAGTTTTTGATATATTTTAACAATAATTGCATAAATATCACATTTAAAAATGTACACATAGGTATGCGTCTTTTGGTGGACAGAAGCTATTAAAGACTAAAAGAAACTACGATTTTTAAATACTCCTTTAGCATCGTCAAAACTCACGCACCCTATTACTATATTTGACCTTTTGGAAACATAACTATACCATGAACACTAAATTTGTAAAAAAAAAATGGTTTAGGGGTCGATACCGAGGCAGAGGACGTTTGCCCCAGTAATGGTAGGGCCTTAATAAAACGGTTATCTAGAAAACAGCACAAGAAAACAATACCTAATCCTCTTCACATTACAATGTACCTAACCTTTCAACATCAAAAAAAGGAAAAGCCGCCAGCCAGTCTCCAAAAAAAAAAGAAATCAAAGTCGGTGGCTTTGTTTTTTTTTTTATTTCATTGAGATATGGCCACCGACTTCCGAAAGAAAAGTTATTTTATAGTTTTTTTGTGTTTGGTTTTGAAGTCGGTTCCCTTTTTTTAAAAAGTTTTTTATTTTTACCTTTTTAGTTGAGATTTAACAAAAATCTTCATAAAATCGGCGTCTTTGAAAATCTAAAACCCTATTAAGCAAAACGGATCTATGTGAGCAACTTCACGAGATATCCATTATTGTTATATACTAAAACCTTCCCCAGAATGTAACAAATACTTTTCTGAAAACTGTATCAAAATCGGTTCAGCCAAACGCGAGATAATTGCGGATAAACATGTAACCGTCCCTTACAATCTACGATCCAAGTAAGCAAATCGGATCCACGCGGGCAACGTCACGGGAAATCTATTAGTGTTACATACTAAAAGCTTCTCCAGAATATAATGAACACATTCCTGAAAACTGCATCAAAATCCGTTCAGCCAAACGCGAGATAATTGCGGACAAACATGCAATCGTCCCTTAAAATCTACGATCCAAGTAAGGAAATCGGATCCACGCGGGCAACGTCACGGGATATCTATTAGTGTTATATACTAAAACCTTCTCCAGAATGTAATGAACACTTTTCTGAAAACTGCATCAAAATCCGTTCAGCCAAACGCGAGATAATCGCGGACAAACGTACATACATACATACATACATACATACATACATACATACATACATACATACATACAGGTCGAACTGAGAACCTACTTTTTTTTTTGAAGTCGGTTAAAAAAAGGAAAAGCCGCCAGCCAGTCTCCAAAAAAAAAAGAAATCAAAGCCATAAACTTAACATAGTCATCACAAAACGTAAACTTATCGCATTCGTGTTCGTACAATTAAAAAGAAAACACGGAGTACAATGCTCCGTTGTGAAGATGTCAAGTGTCACTTGACGACTAGATCGTGTCCTATCTCGTTTATACTGAACCCGACGTTGCTAGGACAGTACCTCTACCATGAGTTTACACAGCCAAAACTCGCTAGCGTCTCCGTAATTTATTTGTATGAAATATTGTACAGCGCCCCTAGCGGTCACAGTGAGAATTAAAATTCGTACCATGAGCACTGTAGATTACGATTGGTTAAAAACCTACCGTAATCTACACGACAGTCACTAACGTTTTTCAGCTGTCACCATACAAAACGGTACCATGAGTCACTAATACTACAGGCGCTAGCGAACGATACGCTTACGATAGTAGTTACGTAGCTCACTAGCATTTTGGCGTGTGAAACATGTATTCACGTTAAAATTATTAACGTTTTTGAGTATAAAAAGTCAAAATAATGCTTACAAGAGCTTTTTAACATGAAATATGTTAGTGGCCGCTTAATTTGGGAACTACAACATGAATTTCAAGCTAAAAATTAAGTGAAAAAAAAATCTTAAAATTTACGGACCCTTTAAAGAAGCGTTGGACGATTTGTTCACATTATTGTTTATTTGTTGCGATTCTCACGTCTTGCTTGGTTACACTTGAACACTGACACTTAAACTTGGTTGTCTTAATAGGTACACTTCCACATTTTCATATTTTTACACATATAACTGCGTTTAGCAGGAACTATTTTGGAATTTTATCACTTTACGTTTTTTAAATAATTTAATACCAAGTAGAAACATTCCATCTCATGATATACACCAATAATTGAAACAGTGAGGCACTTTGTAGTTAATAATCCAAATAAATCTATTAATAGAAACTTTCAAACCACACAACGCAGTGTCAGCAATGAGGTGCTAGTGATACAAATTACAAGGGCAAGGTCAACGAACAATAGACGACAGTGACGTATTATAAGCCGTTCTCTCCTCTTATTTGTGAGAAAGAAAGAAACAAAACATAAGTAGTGAAGTTAGCAACACGACATCATCTATCGAGCTTACATTATCGCCTGCGTAAGATTCAATTAATCTCATGGTGCCAGCAATATCAAAATCTATTTGATCCAAGTTAGTACGCTAGCGATTTCAACGCTAGCGAGTAAGTTTCCGATGACAACTCATGGTAGAGGTACTGGAGTGGTACCGCAAGTGCATCCCAGTACTCACCACTTGAAATATCGAGGAACCAATGCAAATGGACCAATTAGTTTATTAAAGCCTTCTTTGAACAGAAAATGTTGATCTTTGGTTGAGATTAAGTATTGAGGATGTCTGTAATCGCATTCTTCAAATAAGAACGTTTTTAAATTTTCCTTTTTTTCTATTGACCTAATGGAGTTCAACGGAATAGGTTTATTACCTGTGAAGTTGTAACAACTTAAAAAAAAGGAACCAGAGAGACCAAAAAAGAAAAACGAAATGGAATTCTTATTTTAAATATTTTCAATAATAATTTTGTTTGCTTAGTATAAAATCGATTAATTCGTTATTTATTTATATATAGTAAAAGCGCATGTTTTAATTTAGTCATAGTTTGAGTAAGGAGCCAAGGTAATAGTATGTCTATCGCCACTATGTGGTCATCGCCAGATTGTATTATAATAATTTTAACTGTGATTTTTTGGTAAATTGGTATTATAATTAACAGAATGGGAGTAGTAATAAACTGCAGATAACTTGTATATCAACGTCGTCTGTCCCACAGTATAAATATCTACAGTAGTGGCTCTCGGCCGCATGATAGAAATAAATACCTACAGCCGCGCGGTACGTAAACATGCGTTAGGGCTGTCCGACGCCCGTCTCCAGCATTTTAATTACATTTGCCTACTTTCTGTTTCTATTTAGTGTTGTGATTGTAAATATACTTTTCTTATATTTAAGTAAACAAATAAAATACTTTGTATATTGAAAAGGAAGTGTTCAATAAAAATGCGAGTTGTTTTTTATTAATAGATTTAATTTAAAACAAATTTTGTTTGAAAAACAAATTGTGCTTATAAATTTGCGACCGAAAAATATTTGCGCCTTGACTGACTCGTACGAAATGCTTTATTATTGAATTTTAAAGTATAATAAACTCTCATTCTAATAAAAAGCTTCTCGCATTCTAATAAAAAGCTTTCTTCTTTTTAAAATTAAATTCAGCGACTCAGTTTAAATTAGTTCGCATAAGTATTTTGATGGGCAGCTACGGAACCCTACACTGTGCGTGGCCCGACACGCACTTGGCCGGTTTTTCTAGTATTATTCATACACAAAACACAGATAATAAACAAATATTACTGTAGCGCCGTTACGTAAAACGCACCCGCGACGATATAACAAGGGTCTGATTACGTCGTCGTGTGCATTCGCGTCAACCGCTCCTTCAAGGTCAGTGCGCCGCTCGCGCTACCTCGTACAGCGCATCGCTCGCGCAGGCAGTCGGCCTAATGCAACCGAGTGCGCACACTCAAATACGGAGCGTACTATGTACTCTTACGTTCCAGGATTCATGACTGTGTTAAAGTTTATGTAGTACACTGAATATACGTTGATTGTACACCGTACCGTAGGTAAATGAAGCTCACTGCTTCATTTCCGTGCCCGCCGACAATCCCACCGCGCCGTTACACCATGACTTTACTTTGAATAATACAAACTAACAAAACACACATGCACTGGAGTTTTAACACAAGAGTAAGTAGGTACCTACCGTATCATGATTCATTCAGAACCGCCTATAACTTAACTATTTAACTTGCCTCAGTAACTTTCCTTTACTTTATTCATTTTACTGTATTTATTAACCCAAATACCCTGTTTTTCGTGAGATAAAGGAAAATACATAACCATTAAAAAGTCACACATTATGTACCTACCTACTAGCACGGCTACTAGCTACTAGTAAGTAAAATTATTTTATAGTTAGTACTCACCTTTCAGAGGTTGCAGGTAATTTAAAAAAAACTTATGTCTGGATGCGTTATTGTTGACGTTAAACACCCAAACACAGCACAATATTTTTTACTTGTCATATTTGCTAAAAAAAAACAACGCACCGTCCGTTCATCACTACGGTACGGCCGTGACTGTCTGCGCCTCGAGCGCGCCCCGACATCGAGGCGCGTAGGTATAGCTCGCGTTTCGTCCGTTTGTAGGGAGTCCCAATACTGTACATATTATTACCGTGTCTGTCCGGTCCGTCAACGCGGTGCCTGTTAGTTACATTTATTTGGTCAAAGACTACGAAATATACAGATGACATGTGTATGAATTAAGAAGCAGACATTTGTTATACCGTCTTGATTGATGTAATACAATCAAGTTTCAATACGTGTATCTTTGCTGAACATCCTTGAACTATATATTTACACCATTATATGTATACCATGTTTATAGAAAATAAATGATTCATTGATCTAAATTTCTCAATATTGTAACATCGTTAAGTTAGAGACGTTGCTTTACTATCCCATTATGCTTTACCGCTTTCGTAACATTTTTTCTGGAATACCAAAAGAATATCAGCCTAATAAATTGATATCTCCTATTAAAGTTGATATTCAGGCTATTGATATCTATGATGAACAATGTTTTGCCATAATCCAGATTCTGGAAAAAAACATTGCATTCTTAAAAAATAAAAATTTACGTGCCTAAATTCACCTAGTAACCTTTAATTTTGATTTTTTATTTACAGAACATCCATGTAACTTATGAAAACTGTCTGGGACTGGACTTGTACGTAGTGCAACTGGAGGTAAATACATAATTATATTATTCTCATCTTAAGTTTTGAATGTGTAACGTGTAGCGACTCAAAGTGTAACTTAGTTTTACAACGTAATATGAGTGAAATTTTATGAACAATTCTATATATTTAATTCATTTATTTCATGTGGTGAATTAGTTTTAGACGACTGTTTATCATTTAGATTTTCAACTAAATGAGTAATTAGGTACTTTAATAGATTAATAGATTTTCAACCTTATCACATAACAGTGAAAGGATAATGTTCGATTGGTAAAATTTGACAGATTCGGGTAGGTTGACCTGCTGGCGTCGTACATAAAGTATATTTAATTTAAACGTAAATTAAATTGTTTTCAACTTATTATGAAGACCAATGGAAATACGGAGAAGGATTGGTATGGCTAAAACAGCGATGACACAACTAAACAAAGTATGGAGAGATAAAAATATCACCAATCGGACAAAGCAACACCTGGTCCGTACACTTGTCTTCTCCATCTTTCTCTATGGGGCAGAGACTTGGACCATCAAAGCTGCTGATAGGCAAAGAATAGACGCTTTTGAAATGTGGTGCTGGCGCCGCCTTTTAAGGATACCATGGACAGCCCACCGCACGAACGTCTCGATCCTTAAACAATTAAACATAGAGAAAGCGCAACCACTCTCTTCAACATGCCTGCAACGTGTCCTCAAATACTTTGGTCACATTGCTCGCAGAGGTACCAACAATATGGAGCGGCTAATGGTGACCGGAAAGATAGAGGGCAAAAGACCTAGAGGCCGAAGCCCAAAACGGTGGTCTGATCAAGTCTCGGAAGAACTCGACATGTCTATCAGCACTGCACTCCATCAGGCCACTGACCGCAACCGATGGAGGAAACTAGTTGATAAGTTGAAACGGAGTCACGATTCTCAGCAGTGAGAGAACGATTGAGAAGAAGAGATGAAGACCAATAAGATAAATTTCAATATTTTGTCCGTCTACATTAATACCTATTTCCAACTCTCTGCTATATTAAATCTATGACAGTTACGAGGGCACATGCAAGTGACGGAGGCATGTTATTGCCCGCTGCGTTTGCCCAACTGAGTACTCTGAACTGATGGTAGCGACAGAACTATTCAGCCAGTCCTCACTCACTATCCGCTGTGATAGATTAATTGCGACTTAGATATATGCGACTACTGTTTTCGACTTGCGAGACTGGCAAGCGAAGATGTCTAGTGCAAGATTTATCCGCTCTGCTTGGTTTCATGGAGTGTTTAGAACTGAAATCTGTTGTTAACGAGGTTAGGCATTAACAATAGAATTAACGGGATATTATGGCAACCCTGCATATTTCAATAAAGATTTATTGAAATATGCAGGGTTGGCATAATTAAAACAAGTTGTTTTAAAACACCTGTTTTAAACAGTGTTTAAAACAGTTTGAAATTAAACAATGTTTTTTATTACACGTTCCAACTACTTTTCATGGCAGATGAATGCATGTAAAATGAAAATAAATTAATATTCAGGAGTCTTGACATCAAACCATTTGAGTGTATGCCCTTGCTTTGTCACATTTTTTAACTTTTGTTGGCATTGTAATGAAATAATACTTCAAAACATTAGAAAAAAAAACAGTAGATGTTTTTTTTCCATTGATATTTTTTTGTAAATATTTCATTACATACAGCGAATTTGAAAAGATCTAGTCTAAAAATTAAACATATAATTCGTGTATAAGTTAAGACGTCGACCTATAGTTGAATTAATTTGAAAAAACTACCGAAACTAAAATAAAACACTTGTTTAAAACAATTTGAACAGTTTGTTTTAAAAAATTGAAAAAAAAAACTGTTTTTTTTTTTCTACCCTGTTAATATGTCTAATATAGCCTACAGACTCAGCGAGAAACGATCTCTCTCTTTTTTTAAACGTTATCCCCTACTATGTTATCTCCTGTGTGTAAAGATACTGATATAAACAAACACCCAGACCCGAAGCAACTATATATAGGGCATTTAAATATTTGTCCCGTGAGAGAATCGAACCCGTGAAACGCCGTGCCGCAGTCAAATGCTCAGCTACTGCGCTAATCGTGTTGTCAAAATGAACATCTATTTTACTTTATAAATAGAGAAAATAAATGATTCATTGATCTAAATTTCTCAATATTGTAACATCGTTAAGTTAGAGACGTTGCTTTACTATCCCATTATGCTTTACCGCTTTCGTAACATTTTTTCTGGAATACCAAAAGAATATCAGCCTAATAAATTGATATCTCCTATTAAAGTTGATATTCAGGCTATTGATATCTATGATGAACAATGTTTTGCCATAATCCAGATTCTGGAAAAAAACATTGCATTCTTAAAAAATAAAAATTTACGTGCCTAAATTCACCTAGTAACCTTTAATTTTGATTTTTTATTTACAGAACATCCATGTAACTTATGAAAACTGTCTGGGACTGGACTTGTACGTAGTGCAACTGGAGGTAAATACATAATTATATTATTCTCATCTTAAGTTTTGAATGTGTAACGTGTAGCGACTCAAAGTGTAACTTAGTTTTACAACGTAATATGAGTGAAATTTTATGAACAATTCTATATATTTAATTCATTTATTTCATGTGGTGAATTAGTTTTAGACGACTGTTTATCATTTAGATTTTCAACTAAATGAGTAATTAGGTACTTTAATAGATTAATAGATTTTCAACCTTATCACATAACAGTGAAAGGATAATGTTCGATTGGTAAAATTTGACAGATTCAGAGATTAGGCATTAACAATAGAATTAACAGAGGTTAGGCATTAACAATAGAATTAACGGGATATTATGGCAACCCTGCATATTTCAATAAAGATTTATTGAAATATGCAGGGTTGGCATAATTAAAACAAGTTGTTTTAAAACACCTGTTTTAAACAGTGTTTAAAACAGTTTGAAATTAAACAATGTTTTTTATTACACGTTCCAACTACTTTTCATGGCAGATGAATGCATGTAAAATGAAAATAAATTAATATTCAGGAGTCTTGACATCAAACCATTTGAGTGTATGCCCTTGCTTTGTCACATTTTTTAACTTTTGTTGGCATTGTAATGAAATAATACTTCAAAACATTAGAAAAAAAAACAGTAGATGTTTTTTTTCCATTGATATTTTTTTGTAAATATTTCATTACATACAGCGAATTTGAAAAGATCTAGTCTAAAAATTAAACATATAATTCGTGTATAAGTTAAGACGTCGACCTATAGTTGAATTAATTTGAAAAAACTACCGAAACTAAAATAAAACACTTGTTTAAAACAATTTGAACAGTTTGTTTTAAAAAATTGAAAAAAAAAAAACTGTTTTTTTTTTTTCTACCCTGTTAATATGTCTAATATAGCCTACAGACTCAGCGAGAAACGATCTCTCTCTTTTTTTAAACGTTATCCCCTACTATGTTATCTCCTGTGTGTAAAGATACTGATATAAACAAACACCCAGACCCGAAGCAACTATATATAGGGCATTTAAATATTTGTCCCGTGAGAGAATCGAACCCGTGAAACGCCGTGCCGCAGTCAAATGCTCAGCTACTGCGCTAATCGTGTTGTCAAAATGAACATCTATTTTACTTTATAAATAGTTTTTTTTTTAAGCGTGGTAAAATCATGAAATGAGTCCACCACATAGGGCAGGGCGGGAGGGACTGTCAGACTTGTACTGACTAAAATCCACGGTGTCCTTCATTAGCCCTTTACGTTCCAGGGTCACGGTATTGGAATAAGTCCCGCGACCTTATAAATAGACTTAGAGAAAACTAAATCGAACTAAGTTAAATGGTGAACGTCAGTTTCATTATTATTATTATTATGTTGACACAGACAAACAAGCTATTTGAGTCATCGACAAAAATATTTATCCTTCCGTTTTACAATCAACATGTTTTACTGTTTGCGTACTCTTGTAAACGTCCGTAAAAGAATTGACAACACGGGTTTTTCTATAAAATTGATGTCTGTGTACTACATAACTTCATAAGTAGGGGAAAGGTGTACGAGATGATCCGTCGAGGCAAGATGATCCTTTGATATTGCAACGAAGCCAGTAGCGTCATCTAGTTGTTTTTAATGGTAAAACGTAGTCCCCGATATTCCCCCGCCTCAGTCAAAAGTAGTGGTGTCGAGAGTGACAATTAAATTTTTTGAGAAAAAAAACAAATATTCCGTTACTTTGATCTAAGGTAAGGGTGAGTTGAAGTTTATATCTAATTTGTTCTAGGTACTTTATTACTAGGCTGTGGTATTAGTTAGCTTTGAAAATTGCTCTATTTTGTTTTTTTAATAGCATGGTAACAGTTGAAAGCACATAGTTTAAGTTATCGAACATTGAATAAAAAAGTTTATGTTGGGGCAAGATGATTATGTTACCGGTGTACAAGATGATCCCCACGGATCTTCTTGTAAACCGGTAACATACCTACTATTACGGGGATATTTTTAACCTTTGTATGTTATTATGTTTAAGTTCATATATTTTTGGTTTAAAACTATGCCTCGTAATTATAAAAAAAACTAAACGCGGATTGTGGTCAGAACACTCCATGATCAAAGCACTGGATGCTGTTAAAAATGGCATGCCATATAGCACAGTTTGGATTGCCTGTATTATCACTAAAAACGCGGGCAAAAGTCAAAAATAAGGTGGCTGTCAGTACAATCAAATATATAGGTGAAAAAATAAACCGAGATTATGGTTTTATGTGGGTTATTCTCTTCCTGGATCCTGGGATCATCTTGGACACCGGGGTGTACAAGATGATCCTTTGACAACGTTTTAAAAATGTGTTTTTTTAATAGTAAAGCATCTAAAAAATCAAAATTTTGAGTATGCCAACAATAAGATAAATAAATTTACTATGTATATACGTATTTACATTCGCGCTAAGTAGGATATCTTTTAATCTACAAGCAATCTCCCTTAAGGGAATCATCTCGTACACCTTTCCCCTAATTGTAAAAGATATATTATATTTTTTTGCGATTATTTTTTATATTCACAGAAAACCTATAATGAAAAAAACATACCGTCGAATTGATAACCTCCTTCTTTTCTGAAGTCGGTTAAAAGTAAAAGGAAAGGTGGGTAGAAAAAAAAAAAACTGTTTTTTTTTTTCTACCCTGTTAATATGTCTAATATAGCCTACAGACTCAGCGAGAAACGATCTCTCTCTTTTTTTAAACGTTATCCCCTACTATGTTATCTCCTGTGTGTAAAGATACTGATATAAACAAACACCCAGACCCGAAGCAACTATATATAGGGCATTTAAATATTTGTCCCGTGAGAGAATCGAACCCGTGAAACGCCGTGCCGCAGTCAAATGCTCAGCTACTGCGCTAATCGTGTTGTCAAAATGAACATCTATTTTACTTTATAAATAGTTTTTTTTTTAAGCGTGGTAAAATCATGAAATGAGTCCACCACATAGGGCAGGGCGGGAGGGACTGTCAGACTTGTACTGACTAAAATCCACGGTGTCCTTCATTAGCCCTTTACGTTCCAGGGTCACGGTATTGGAATAAGTCCCGCGACCTTATAAATAGACTTAGAGAAAACTAAATCGAACTAAGTTAAATGGTGAACGTCAGTTTCATTATTATTATTATTATGTTGACACAGACAAACAAGCTATTTGAGTCATCGACAAAAATATTTATCCTTCCGTTTTACAATCAACATGTTTTACTGTTTGCGTACTCTTGTAAACGTCCGTAAAAGAATTGACAACACGGGTTTTTCTATAAAATTGATGTCTGTGTACTACATAACTTCATAAGTAATTGTAAAAGATATATTATATTTTTTTGCGATTATTTTTTATATTCACAGAAAACCTATAATGAAAAAAACATACCGTCGAATTGATAACCTCCTTCTTTTCTGAAGTCGGTTAAAAGTAAAAGGAAAGGTGGGTAGAAAAAAAAAAAACTGTTTTTTTTTTCTACCCTGTTAATATGTCTAATATAGCCTACAGACTCAGCGAGAAACGATCTCTCTCTTTTTTTAAACGTTATCCCCTACTATGTTATCTCCTGTGTGTAAAGATACTGATATAAACAAACACCCAGACCCGAAGCAACTATATATAGGGCATTTAAATATTTGTCCCGTGAGAGAATCGAACCCGTGAAACGCCGTGCCGCAGTCAAATGCTCAGCTACTGCGCTAATCGTGTTGTCAAAATGAACATCTATTTTACTTTATAAATAGTTTTTTTTTTTAAGCGTGGTAAAATCATGAAATGAGTCCACCACATAGGGCAGGGCGGGAGGGACTGTCAGACTTGTACTGACTAAAATCCACGGTGTCCTTCATTAGCCCTTTACGTTCCAGGGTCACGGTATTGGAATAAGTCCCGCGACCTTATAAATAGACTTAGAGAAAACTAAATCGAACTAAGTTAAATGGTGAACGTCAGTTTCATTATTATTATTATTATGTTGACACAGACAAACAAGCTATTTGAGTCATCGACAAAAATATTTATCCTTCCGTTTTACAATCAACATGTTTTACTGTTTGCGTACTCTTGTAAACGTCCGTAAAAGAATTGACAACACGGGTTTTTCTATAAAATTGATGTCTGTGTACTACATAACTTCATAAGTAATTGTAAAAGATATATTATATTTTTTTGCGATTATTTTTTATATTCACAGAAAACCTATAATGAAAAAAACATACCGTCGAATTGATAACCTCCTTCTTTTCTGAAGTCGGTTAAAAGTAAAAGGAAGTTAGTATCACACGGTTCTAAAGAAGCCAAGTATGGAATGAAATTTCATAATCTATTTGTAAGTCCATAGGCTCTGACGTAGATACTCGTACATAAGCACAATGGAAAAGTGCCTGCCAAAGGTCAGTCTGCCAAAACTTCTTCGGCTAATCTTATTTGTAAAACAAAAGGTTTAATTAAATTTCAAACTCTGTTAATTAACAAAAGACGACTTAATAATCGATGTTGAACCATTTTTGAAGTAAAACAAGGTTATACGGCGGCCTTTTAATTTGCACCTATTTCTTTTTCAAACATTATTAAACTCATTTATTTTTAACCTATGTAATTAAATTGAACTTGTTTGCTTATTGTTATTACTAAACACATTAATAAAAGTAATAAACATAAACGATTCTAATTCGATTTTATTTTAAAGACCTTAAAGTCTAATAAACGGTATTAATTCTATCAATACACATTCTATCAGTATCGACGTGTCGAAACTCAAGACCGACATCGTTTATAAGTCTTCACTCTATTGTCTTAGCTATTGTTTGGATTCTTGGTTTTAATTACACATTTTTTAGATCTTGTTTAACTACGTTCTTTCCTCAAGATCAAATTGCTATGAACAATGAACATCGCTTTCAATTAGCCTTTTACGAAAACGCACTTTCATCTTTCTTACACCCTTTGTAATATTATAGTATCACAAAGTTACTCAGATGCTTATGTACCTCTTAATTAATTTGGTAAAACGAATATGAAAGGTTTATCTCGTAAGATTTTGTTTCATATTAAGCTCCTACAAAATTGATGGAGCAAAAACACTCTGGAGTGCGTTTTCTCAACATAATGCATTGAATATTCCCAGATGCTTAAAATTAGTTATACTTAATTGTTTAAAAAAAATAACAAAATAATGAAATCGTAATGTTTTATGTTAACCACATCATCGTAATGTTTTACACATCAGCTGATTCGATCGGGTTATTCTAAATATGAAATGATTATTCATTTTTTTTTTTCAATTTTCATCATACGATTTTTTACTCAAAAAAATGTTATGGCAGGTATTTCATCATGGCGTCCTGACCTTCCGCATGACGCAGGTCCACACCGGACACGGATGTTTCGGGAGGTACCTGTGTCTGATGAGGAAGGAGGAAACGTCTGGGTGTCACTACTGCGAGGATCGCCCGGAGGACACTGTGGAGCATACGGTGCAGGACTGCCCCGCTTGGGCAGAGCACCGCGCGCCGTGTCCTCACGACGGCGATAAGCGGAGACCTCTCGCGCCCGGCATTGGTCGAGGCCCTGCTGCGGGGCGAGACGGAGTGGGAAGCGGTCGCCTCCTTCTGCGAAGCAGTCGCGCTCGCGAAGGAGGTGGCGCGCCGCGTGAGGGAGAGGACAGCGTCCTCCCTCCAGCCCAGCCGCAGTGGTAGATGCCCACGGCGACAGACGTCGCCAGACTACCTCCGGCCACGATAGGCGCGGACATGCGGGCGGCAGTAATGGGCGACTCGCTGTCCGACCATGGACGATGCCCGGGTCGACGGCGCGTTGTCTTCCAGGCGCGCCAGTCAGTTTTAGTCAGTACGAGTCTGACAGTCACTCCCGCCCAGCCCTGGGTGGGAGGACTCATTTAATGATTTAAACGACGCTAAAAAAATGGCAGGTATTTCATATGATAAGTTTGTGAGTACTTAAAATAATTTTTGGGAACACTCACGTTACACGCCGGCGTAGGTTTACCTGTCATGCCCGTTTAGGGGTCATTACCGAACTGTACGGTTAAACTACATATTTGATTATGCATTAGTTACCATTAATTATGTATACCTAAGTTAAAATTTGGTTAAACTAATTCGTCATTATTACTTCATCGTTATGATAACCCGACAAATGAAAGAGCAATCACTCTTAATTTGAAAATCTAAATTTAACTCTTGTGAACTTTGAAACCCGCCGCTTAATTAGAATTCGATGAAGTTCTAAAATTGAGTCCCGATCTTGAAAGTATTTTTAATGTAGATAGGGACTGAGTAAATTGAAACTTGGCTAACTGGCAAACGAACTGATTATATGACCATAGGAATATGTATGAACGTAGACGTGCTGAGTGGAATATATGAGGATCATTTTAACACTCTTCAGGATTGTAGGAGGTATTAACAGGTCCTAGAATCAAATCAATCTGCAATCGAAGGTACAGGGTGGAAATTGGTCACAATCATTTGACAATTTCCCACCACACAAAAAACAAAACTTCTAAGTCATTTTATGGTCGTGAAACCTACCATTTTTAGCTTTATCTGGTTTTATTTTATCGTCATAGCTTTCATTAATATGTGTTAATCCTTATCAAAGGCCTGGAAAAAATTATACATAAGCAGCTTTATGCCACTCTTAAATTAAGTATAAGTGATCGCCAACATGGTTTCCTACGAGGTCGGTCTACAGCCACCAATCTAATTTTATGCAGTGACTACTTGACTGAATGTATGTCTCGTCGCACACAAGTAGATGTAATCTACACAGATTACAGCAAGTGTTTCGATCGCCTTGATTATGCTATACTCTTGCGCAAGCTATCGGCTATAGGTATCAGTGGAAACCTTTTCAGGTGGTTCTCGTCCTATGTAGCCAACAGATGCCAAACTATAGTTCTAAATGGATACACATCCCGAACTATGTTTATTCCTTCAGGAATTCCTCAGGGATCGCTACTGGGACCCTTGTTGTTCAACATCTTCATCAATGACGTCTCTTCGTGTTTCTTTAATTCAAAAGTTCTTTTGTTTGCGGATGACATGAAGATTCTAAGTGAAATTAGAACCGATGAGGATGCTGAACATCTTCAACGTGATCTGGACAGATTCGCAGAGTATTGTGTCGCAAACCGCTTAGATCTAAATGTCTCAAAATGTTACATATGTACGTTCACTCGCAAACCAAACCCTATACTTTACGATTATAAGCTAACGAACACTTCAATAGCCAGAGTTAATATTATTAGAGATTTAGGCGTCTCTTTTGACTCGAAACTTCTTTTCGACTCACACATCGATAAAATTATTAAGAAAGCTACTAAAGCACTAGGTTTTGTCATGAGAATATCAGCCGATTTCAAAAATATAAAAACAGTTAAAATTCTTTATTGTGCTTTTGTACGCAGTCATCTCGAATATTGTTCACCAGTATGGAATCCTATTTATAGTACTTACATCAATCGCATCGAAAGTGTCCAGAAGAAGTTCTTGAGGTACATTCAATACAGATCCGGTGTTTATTTACCTAACTATCATAGTCGTTGCGCTAAATTTCACATTCTTCCATTAAGCGAGCGGAGAAAAATTGCTGATATGGCTTTATTATTTAACATAGCTAATGGTTCAACCGATTGTTCTGAACTGGTTGGTAAAATTGGGCTACGTGTGCCTTCCTTTTCCTTCAGGAATCACCAACCTTTGTATGTTCCCTCGGTCCGGTGTATTTATGGACAAAATTCTTATATTTATGATCAGAGCTAGTAGATCGTACAATTCATTTTGTCAAGGTGATTATGATCTAGATTTATTCACCACCAGTGTCAGTAAGCTTAAAAAAACATTATGTAACCGTTTTTTAACCGACGAAAAAAAAAGGAGGAGGTTCTCAATTCGACATGTATATTTGTTTTTTATGTTTTTTTTTTATGTATGACCACGCATAACTTTTCCTAACGTGGTCCGATTTCAAAAATTCTTTTATTGTTGGAAAGAGTATATCTCAAAGTTGGTCCCATTTAAATTTCAAAACTAAAATCGGCCTCTAAGGGTAGATAAAAAGGAATTAATTGACAATCTTCCTACAGAATTTTCAATTATGAACCGATTCTGTTGAAATAAAGTTAACAATTGTAGTTCTGAGGACATTATTATATAGCAGAGATGAGGAGAACATAACATGATGGCGTCACCATGATCAGATCAACTCCAGATCCCTGTTATTTTGTGAAGTCAGTGCCAAGAGTTCCATAACAGTTAACAACAGCTATATCGTGTTTGGGCTCATTTCACTCAGCTTGATGAGAACTTAAGACCTAGCTGAGGTATCATTGCCATCCAGGGTCTGAGGATGGTGACGGATAGCAGGGGCAAGAGGTCCTCAACAGGTAACAGCACCTTTATCGTGTTTGGGCTCATTTCACTAGTCTTGATGAAAACTTTATACCTAGCTGGGGTATAATTGTCATCGAGGGTCTGAGGATGGTGACAGAGGGCAGTAGCAAGAGATCCTTAACAGATAACAGCAACTATATCGTATTTGGGCTCATTTCACTCATATTGATGAGAACTTTAGACGTAGCTGGAGTATGACAGTCGTTGAGAGTTTGAGAATGAAGACAGAAAGCAGGCGTAGGAGGTCGTCAAAAGTTAACAAAAAAAAATATAGGTATTAAAAAAAAACTTATATTCTTTTTAGTTACAGAAATTGACACGGGATAGGACTCAAAAGTAAAAAATAAAACCTTTTTAAAAAAAAAATCAAACCGACGAAACATCGAACTGAAAAGCAAAAAATAAATTTTTAGGCGGCGCCAAAGAAACAATCAACGAATAGCTACGACGAGCTATTCAACCACGACAAGCTATACAACGAGCTATTCTGCTCTTCAAATAGTTAATCTAATATGTTTGTTTATTTGGCGCCGCCTCAAAATTTATTTTTTGCTTTTCAGTTCGATGTTTCGTCGGTTTGATTTTTTTTTTAAAAAGGTTTTATTCAAAAATCTCTAACACTTCTCATGTTCTTTTTTATAATTCACTCCGAGTTCTTTTACTCATTATGTTACTTAACTGTCTACTGTTTCTTGTTCTAACCTAATGCTGTCAGTGAGAACTTGTAATTGGCCTTCTTGCACTAATTTTTCTAACACCTGTAACCTAGCTGTAAGTTCTCTTGTGAAAAAAAAAAAAAAGATACGTTCGTCATTACAAGCATTTAATTTTGGACAAAATTTCCCTTGACATCGTTTTATTTCAATGAATATCTTAAAAGATATCATATAGTTTCAAAATAATGCCACGACAAAATTATAATAAATTACTGCCTGGGCAATACTGGGCATGTCATAATTGCGCGTGAGGGAATTCACAGAAAACCTATAATGAAAAAAACATACCGTCGAATTGATAACCTCCTTCTTTTCTGAAGTCGGTTAAAAGTAAAAGGAAGTTAGTATCACACGGTTCTAAAGAAGCCAAGTATGGAATGAAATTTCATAATCTATTTGTAAGTCCATAGGCTCTGACGTAGATACTCGTACATAAGCACAATGGAAAAGTGCCTGCCAAAGGTCAGTCTGCCAAAACTTCTTCGGCTAATCTTATTTGTAAAACAAAAGGTTTAATTAAATTTCAAACTCTGTTAATTAACAAAAGACGACTTAATAATCGATGTTGAACCATTTTTGAAGTAAAACAAGGTTATACGGCGGCCTTTTAATTTGCACCTATTTCTTTTTCAAACATTATTAAACTCATTTATTTTTAACCTATGTAATTAAATTGAACTTGTTTGCTTATTGTTATTACTAAACACATTAATAAAAGTAATAAACATAAACGATTCTAATTCGATTTTATTTTAAAGACCTTAAAGTCTAATAAACGGTATTAATTCTATCAATACACATTCTATCAGTATCGACGTGTCGAAACTCAAGACCGACATCGTTTATAAGTCTTCACTCTATTGTCTTAGCTATTGTTTGGATTCTTGGTTTTAATTACACATTTTTAAGATCTTGTTTAACTACGTTCTTTCCTCAAGATCAAATTGCTATGAACAATGAACATCGCTTTCAATTAGCCTTTTACGAAAACGCACTTTCATCTTTCTTACACCCTTTGTAATATTATAGTATCACAAAGTTACTCAGATGCTTATGTACCTCTTAATTAATTTGGTAAAACGAATATGAAAGGTTTATCTCGTAAGATTTTGTTTCATATTAAGCTCCTACAAAATTGATGGAGCAAAAACACTCTGGAGTGCGTTTTCTCAACATAATGCATTGAATATTCCCAGATGCTTAAAATTAGTTATACTTAATTGTTTAAAAAAAATAACAAAATAATGAAATCGTAATGTTTTATGTTAACCACATCATCGTAATGTTTTACACATCAGCTGATTCGATCGGGTTATTCTAAATATGAAATGATTATTCATTTTTTTTTTTTTCAATTTTCATCATACGATTTTTTACTCAAAAAAATGTTATGGCAGGTATTTCATCATGGCGTCCTGACCTTCCGCATGACGCAGGTCCACACCGGACACGGATGTTTCGGGAGGTACCTGTGTCTGATGAGGAAGGAGGAAACGTCTGGGTGTCACTACTGCGAGGATCGCCCGGAGGACACTGTGGAGCATACGGTGCAGGACTGCCCCGCTTGGGCAGAGCACCGCGCGCCGTGTCCTCACGACGGCGATAAGCGGAGACCTCTCGCGCCCGGCATTGGTCGAGGCCCTGCTGCGGGGCGAGACGGAGTGGGAAGCGGTCGCCTCCTTCTGCGAAGCAGTCGCGCTCGCGAAGGAGGTGGCGCGCCGCGTGAGGGAGAGGACAGCGTCCTCCCTCCAGCCCAGCCGCAGTGGTAGATGCCCACGGCGACAGACGTCGCCAGACTACCTCCGGCCACGATAGGCGCGGACATGCGGGCGGCAGTAATGGGCGACTCGCTGTCCGACCATGGACGATGCCCGGGTCGACGGCGCGTTGTCTTCCAGGCGCGCCAGTCAGTTTTAGTCAGTACGAGTCTGACAGTCACTCCCGCCCAGCCCTGGGTGGGAGGACTCATTTAATGATTTAAACGACGCTAAAAAAATGGCATGAAATACCTGCCATTTTTTTAGCGTGCATGAGTGCATTACCTGCATGAGTTAATGGTAACTAATGCATAATCAAATATGTAGTTTAACCGTACAGTTCGGTAATGACCCCTAAACGGGCATGACAGGTAAACCATGAAAGGTAAAAAATTATTTTAAGTACTCACATGATAAGTTTGTGAGTACTTAAAATAATTTTTGGGAACACTCACGTTACACGCCGGCGTAGGTTTACCTGTCATGCCCGTTTAGGGGTCATTACCGAACTGTACGGTTAAACTACATATTTGATTATGCATTAGTTACCATTAATTATGTATACCTAAGTTAAAATTTGGTTAAACTAATTCGTCATTATTACTTCATCGTTATGATAACCCGACAAATGAAAGAGCAATCACTCTTAATTTGAAAATCTAAATTTAACTCTTGTGAACTTTGAAACCCGCCGCTTAATTAGAATTCGATGAAGTTCTAAAATTGAGTCCCGATCTTGAAAGTATTTTTAATGTAGATAGGGACTGAGTAAATTGAAACTTGGCTAACTGGCAAACGAACTGATTATATGACCATAGGAATATGTATGAACGTAGACGTGCTGAGTGGAATATATGAGGATCATTTTAACACTCTTCAGGATTGTAGGAGGTATTAACAGGTCCTAGAATCAAATCAATCTGCAATCGAAGGTACAGGGTGGAAATTGGTCACAATCATTTGACAATTTCCCACCACACAAAAAACAAAACTTCTAAGTCATTTTATGGTCGTGAAACCTACCATTTTTAGCTTTATCTGGTTTTATTTTATCGTCATAGCTTTCATTAATATGTGTTAATCCTTATCAAAGGCCTGGAAAAAATTATACATAAGCAGCTTTATGCCACTCTTAAATTAAGTATAAGTGATCGCCAACATGGTTTCCTACGAGGTCGGTCTACAGCCACCAATCTAATTTTATGCAGTGACTACTTGACTGAATGTATGTCTCGTCGCACACAAGTAGATGTAATCTACACAGATTACAGCAAGTGTTTCGATCGCCTTGATTATGCTATACTCTTGCGCAAGCTATCGGCTATAGGTATCAGTGGAAACCTTTTCAGGTGGTTCTCGTCCTATGTAGCCAACAGATGCCAAACTATAGTTCTAAATGGATACACATCCCGAACTATGTTTATTCCTTCAGGAATTCCTCAGGGATCGCTACTGGGACCCTTGTTGTTCAACATCTTCATCAATGACGTCTCTTCGTGTTTCTTTAATTCAAAAGTTCTTTTGTTTGCGGATGACATGAAGATTCTAAGTGAAATTAGAACCGATGAGGATGCTGAACATCTTCAACGTGATCTGGACAGATTCGCAGAGTATTGTGTCGCAAACCGCTTAGATCTAAATGTCTCAAAATGTTACATATGTACGTTCACTCGCAAACCAAACCCTATACTTTACGATTATAAGCTAACGAACACTTCAATAGCCAGAGTTAATATTATTAGAGATTTAGGCGTCTCTTTTGACTCGAAACTTCTTTTCGACTCACACATCGATAAAATTATTAAGAAAGCTACTAAAGCACTAGGTTTTGTCATGAGAATATCAGCCGATTTCAAAAATATAAAAACAGTTAAAATTCTTTATTGTGCTTTTGTACGCAGTCATCTCGAATATTGTTCACCAGTATGGAATCCTATTTATAGTACTTACATCAATCGCATCGAAAGTGTCCAGAAGAAGTTCTTGAGGTACATTCAATACAGATCCGGTGTTTATTTACCTAACTATCATAGTCGTTGCGCTAAATTTCACATTCTTCCATTAAGCGAGCGGAGAAAAATTGCTGATATGGCTTTATTATTTAACATAGCTAATGGTTCAACCGATTGTTCTGAACTGGTTGGTAAAATTGGGCTACGTGTGCCTTCCTTTTCCTTCAGGAATCACCAACCTTTGTATGTTCCCTCGGTCCGGTGTATTTATGGACAAAATTCTTATATTTATGATCAGAGCTAGTAGATCGTACAATTCATTTTGTCAAGGTGATTATGATCTAGATTTATTCACCACCAGTGTCAGTAAGCTTAAAAAAACATTATGTAACCGTTTTTTAACCGACGAAAAAAAAAGGAGGAGGTTCTCAATTCGACATGTATATTTGTTTTTTATGTTTTTTTTTTATGTATGACCACGCATAACTTTTCCTAACGTGGTCCGATTTCAAAAATTCTTTTATTGTTGGAAAGAGTATATCTCAAAGTTGGTCCCATTTAAATTTCAAAACTAAAATCGGCCTCTAAGGGTAGATAAAAAGGAATTAATTGACAATCTTCCTACAGAATTTTCAATTATGAACCGATTCTGTTGAAATAAAGTTAACAATTGTAGTTCTGAGGACATTATTATATAGCAGAGATGAGGAGAACATAACATGATGGCGTCACCATCATCAGATCAACTCCAGATCCCTGTTATTTTGTGAAGTCAGTGCCAAGAGTTCCATAACAGTTAACAACAGCTATATCGTGTTTGGGCTCATTTCACTCAGCTTGATGAGAACTTAAGACCTATCTGAGGTATCATTGCCATCCAGGGTCTGAGGATGGTGACGGATAGCAGGGGCAAGAGGTCCTCAACAGGTAACAGCACCTTTATCGTGTTTGGGCTCATTTCACTAGTCTTGATGAAAACTTTATACCTAGCTGGGGTATAATTGTCATCGAGGGTCTGAGGATGGTGACAGAGGGCAGTAGCAAGAGATCCTTAACAGATAACAGCAACTATATCGTATTTGGGCTCATTTCACTCATATTGATGAGAACTTTAGACGTAGCTGGAGTATGACAGTCGTTGAGAGTTTGAGAATGAAGACAGAAAGCAGGCGTAGGAGGTCGTCAAAAGTTAACAAAAAAAAATATAGGTATTAAAAAAAAACTTATATTCTTTTTAGTTACAGAAATTGACACGGGATAGGACTCAAAAGTAAAAAATAAAACCTTTTTAAAAAAAAAATCAAACCGACGAAACATCGAACTGAAAAGCAAAAAATAAATTTTTAGGCGGCGCCAAAGAAACAATCAACGAATAGCTACGACGAGCTATTCAACCACGACAAGCTATACAACGAGCTATTCTGCTCTTCAAATAGTTAATCTAATATGTTTGTTTATTTGGCGCCGCCTCAAAATTTATTTTTTGCTTTTCAGTTCGATGTTTCGTCGGTTTGATTTTTTTTTTAAAAAGGTTTTATTCAAAAATCTCTAACACTTCTCATGTTCTTTTTTATAATTCACTCCGAGTTCTTTTACTCATTATGTTACTTAACTGTCTACTGTTTCTTGTTCTAACCTAATGCTGTCAGTGAGAACTTGTAATTGGCCTTCTTGCACTAATTTTTCTAACACCTGTAACCTAGCTGTAAGTTCTCTTGTGAAAAAAAAAAAAAAAGATACGTTCGTCATTACAAGCATTTAATTTTGGACAAAATTTCCCTTGACATCGTTTTATTTCAATGAATATCTTAAAAGATATCATATAGTTTCAAAATAATGCCACGACAAAATTATAATAAATTACTGCCTGGGCAATACTGGGCATGTCATAATTGCGCGTGAGGGAAAGGGCACCCTCTACCTCTCACCCCAGCCACCGCTGAAGACGCCCAGGGCGTCGGAAATAGCGGGTTATATTCCAGCCGCTTACGGACGGGGAGTAATGGGTAGCTTGCCGTCCGACAGCACGTATTTATAAAGAAGCACTGCACGGCGGGAAGAGCTTATCTCAGGGCGGTATGGAGGGAGCGACTATCGAAACCGAGGTTCGGGCACGCTTCAATCGCGGCGGTAAGACCTCTCTTTGAGTTGTGGCTGGATAGGTGTCACGGCGTCCTGACCAACCACCTGACGCAGGTCCTTACTGGACACGGAAGTTTTGGAAGGTACCTTTGTCGGGGAAGGAAGAAACGTCTGGGTGTCACCATTACGAGATTAAGGGGGGGTGGGGGTCTAAGGTAGACCATACGGTGCAGAATTGCCCCGCTTGGGCAGAGCATCGCACATGTCCTCACAACGGTGATAAGCGGCGACCTCTCGCGCTCGGCATTGGTTGACGCCATGCTGCGGGGTAAAATAGAGTGGGAACCGGTCGCCTCCTTTTACGAAACAGTCATGCCAGCGAAGGAGGAGGCGGGACGCGTAAGGAAGAGGACAGGCGTCTACTTCACGACCCAGCCGCAGTGGTCTCTGGCCAACAGGCGTGGGCATTCGGGCGGCGAGTAATGGGCGACTCGCTGTTCGATCATGGACCATGCCCGGGTCGCGACGTCCCGTTGTGTTCCACGAGCGCCTTAAAGATTGTCAACACAATGACGGGGCCCCCCTTAGAGGGCCAAAGCCAGCCGGGGTCGTGGGACTTACGAGCTACCGTGACCCCGGAACGTAAAGGGCTATTTAAGGACGCCGTGGATTTTAGTCAATACAAGTCTGACAGTCCCTCTTGCCCTGCCTTGGGTGAGAACTTGAGAAGACTAATTTGACGATTTTTTGTGACGCTAAAAAAAAGCATAAAGAAAATGATTTGTATCGGTATCTGTTGGAGGATACCGATACAAATCATTTTCTTTTCATTTTCTTCGCTTCGCACTAAAAAATATATTGTTATGTTCCGACATCCACGCGTACGAAGTCGCGGGCACAGCTAGTACCTAATGTAATTGCATTGTAGAAGCAACATAGCGACAAAGCGACACAGGCGGCGTGGCAAGACATCTTGCGGAAGGCAATTGGAGCTAACCACGTGACAGGATAATGAGCTCACGTGACCCGTCAGCTACAGCCCTACAACCGTCGCCGTCGACGAACCAACAATTTCCGGACTCTGACGAACGCGTTTCCAATTTCAAACCTCGGTAAGCACTTTCCCATCACTTGTTTTTCCGATTTCTTGCGTTAAAATCCTATCAGAACGTACTTACATGCTGTGAAACATGTGCTCGCAAAATTCACTTTTACCTGAACGCTCGGGGCTATTGTGCAATTTGTTTTCGTTGAAATTGAAACCTAATGAACCAATTTAAAGCAAATATTGAACGATATCTTCTCAAAAAAAGAGCTCGTTTCAATTATCGTTTATTTTTACCGAGATGAGAATCTAAAATTACTAACCACTAGCATTTACGTAAAACAATTTGTCATAGTATTTTTCAATAGCTCATTCTTTGTCATAAAATACTAAATGATGCTAGTAACAAGCATTGCTTACTTATTAAAGGGAAAAATAAAAGTCCTGGAGAAACCTATGAATAGTTTTCATGGAAATCCGAATACGAATCAGACATTAGTTGTAAAGAAACGTCACGATACCGTGAGACCCATCACGTTGGAACTATAAAGATGAGGCTAAAACGCGACACATTGTCTGAATACCAACTAGGAACGAGTGTACCCCATACGAGACAGATGCTAACCCATATTATGATTTGAGAAGATACATTTTGAAAGGCAGCATTTAAATTTTGGAGTAGTGGCCCAGTGGTATCGGCATCGGCTTACGAGTTGTAGGTCGTGGGTTCGAACTCACCAAGGTGCATTACTTTGTGTAATTTATTTCATCACCACTGCTCTCCAAACAGTGAAGGAAAACAACGTTAGGAAACTAGCATGTCCTAGAACCAAATATTCGAAGACATGTGACATCCACCAACCCGCACTGGGCCCGCATGGTGGATTATGGCCCACTCCCTCTCACAGAGAGGAGACCTGTGTCCCATCAGTGAGAACATTTATAGACTCATGATTAGGTAGTTATAAAAAGCTAACGATTTTACAATTGTTGAAACTGCTTTGTGGCAAATACAGGTTTAATTCTTTCATTCTGCTTTTTATAATATGATATTATTTTCTCATAGCAACAGCTTTAATCCTTACAGCCGTCCAAATAAATACACAACCATTAAAGCTATTACTAAGATTACAACTTTCTTTAGTACCGATCTCTTTATTTGCCTGGAGCGTTGTGATTCGTCGCAACTTGGGTAAACTTGGAAACTTTGACCATTTTGCAAATAACTGATCATCTTTTTGTAGGTACAAGATAGGTACGGTCGGATTAGAAATATCTCAATGATAAGCATCTATCCAAAACCACGTTGATTTGAAGTGAGATCGTGACATGAATGGGCTTATTAGATTTTAATTCAGTCGAAGCATTTGTAATTTACTCGGAATATAATTACATATGTTGCTACCTTCTTCCTTATTTCAATAAGTTAATTAAAAATACACATAACAATGATGAAGTAGGTAGGTACTTATTGGGTGCGATTGCTGAAAATAATTGGAAATACAAATAGTAACAAATTGATTTTACAGCAATATATATTTGGACATGACTCGTATAGTTGAATGGAAAAACCATTTTTTTACGACATGCGAGTTATAACAGAAAACAATAACTTGTTTATTAAGAAATTATTGAACAATATTATTCTTAGACTGCCTTCTTGGTCATGTTCTTGGTCAAATGAAAAACTGCTTCACTTGACCACTACAGACCATGAAACCTTGTTTTATGCTCAACTTGTAGAACTGCTTCACTTGACCGAATTGTAATCCTTATTCGGCAAATGTAATTTTAGGTATTCCTTTTAGAAGTTTTTTTAGTAATAACCTGGGGCCTGAATATTAATTTTTGAATTTTTGATGGCAATAGAGACGACCTCTACGACCTAGAAAGTAAAAAAAACAAATAAAAAAAATATGGCAATTGGGAAACCTCTGCCTATACCTCCTAGGATTCCTCAAAAACGCATATACATTGATGACGTCAGGCCATCTGCATTTAAAGATACAATATTTCTTAACGTAATTCCTCATATTTACATAATTTTGTACCACGTGTATGTGATTGTCTGAACTTTAAAGAAGACCTTGACTTACGAATTTCTTTCGGCACTTAATCTCCGAATTGATACGAGGGTGAACGGTTATCTACACAGGGATTCATAAGAAATATATTAATAAATTTGTAAAATCATCTCTAAAGATATACTCATAAAAGTAATAATCTTTTGTCGTTTAGCAAGATTAATTGGTTTCATTCTATTATGTGTTTCATTTGTCGATCTACCTACCTCCTTCTTCGTTTTATAAAGCAACCAGTACCTACATTGTGTTAAGTTAGTAACAGCCTCCCATACAACTAACTCCAGGTTTCTATCAAAGTGCAGATGAGAGATCGGCACCAAAGATCCGCAAATGTGATTGGTGGATTCCCTCAACATTTTCCCTCCAGCTACGAACCTCACTACTCAAGTATAACGACTTTATTTTAGACATTAGTATCAAAGTGTGATTTATTTTTGGATTTAAAAACATAAAAAGTAGCATCAATACCTACGCATCTACAAGGACTCTGAAAATCTAGGCTTAAGAACGGCGAGTAATAGGCAGCTCGCCGTTCGATCAAGATCCATGCCCGGGTCTGCGCGGGTTCCATGCGCGCCTCAAAGAGCTGTCAGGAAGCTGTCAAACGCCGCCGCGCGATAGCGATACTGTTTAAGCAGCTTACCGTGACCCTGGTACGTAAAGGGCAATTGAAGGCACGGTGGATTTTCTGTGAGTCTGACAGTCCCTTCCGCTTCTTCCAGGGCGTGAAAATTGTAAAATCATAACAAACAGACAACTAGATATACATTAGTAATGGATTAGTCCTTCTTCAATATTTGTATTTACTTTACGGTACTCGACATGTCTACCTTGACATAAGGTTTGATGCATCATACAAGCAGAATCAAGTAATTAGGAGTTTCCTTACCATTCTACTAAGATTTAACGCTTCTTTATTGTTATTTTTTCCTCATACTCATTATTTCGTCACCAATTTTATAAGTTTCACTACTATCTATGCCATTTAGTACTAACCGATGAATGCAAACATTCTATTTTCATAAAATTCAGGGAACTGCGGACGTATTTTATGAATACCCGATACACAATATTGTTTATCTAGCTAGGTGGCAGTAGGTAGTGACCACATCGTGACCAGTCAACAACTTGTATTATTTAAAAGAGCATCGCATCGTTAACCGGTTAGTGTTGATCCAGCGTCCGAAGGCGACGCAACCGCAGTCATGAAGCTATTTTTATGCGGTAAGTCATTAACAAATATTATATTAATAAAGATTGAAGACAATTTAATTAATTATAATGTCGCTCTAAAGATAACAATAACCATAACATGTTAAATTACACGATCAATTAACGAATTTAGTTACTCGAATGAGTTTATTTTTTTAAGTGGGCAAGTTTTAAAATTGCTGTGATATGTAATCGTCATGCCTAACAAATCAGTTTTCAATAAAAAATCACATTTCGTTGATGATAAATAAATAATTACCTACTGTTTCATAAAAGTTATCATATAATTCGTAACCTTTGCACTTTAAAGTGAGAATTTTACTGAGTTTTTTGTTCTGTTTGCGATATGACACTGAACAATTATTCGGAAACACGAGGCATCAAATTTAAATCAATTATTTTATGTACTTATGGCGAAGAAGTTTTACCATAACGATATTGTTAATTGGTTAAGCAGATAAATACGTAATGTCGCCATTCATTTATTATCGGGAAACTTGATTTCTTGGCCAGTAAAGATAGACTGGAATTCCCTCACATCAAATAGCAGAAACATTCAAGTTCACAACCGGTTTTCCCTATTGGTTTATTGTTTATGTTATGCGGTGTCTTGTCCATAATAATTTAACATAACTCTAACTTAGGTTTAATAATAGACTGTTATTACTTAACTGTTTCAAGTTCAAAATATTATTACTCACTGATGGTGTATTTTTTTATTAGGTACCTGCACACATCAAAATTATTACTCACTGATGGTGTATTTAATTAGGTACACACATCAAAAAAAGTTTATGATCACTAGAGTTTTTTATTTTTTATTTTACGGAAATACATTTGAACTCTTTTATTGATTTAATATTCGAAATCTATATTTTTAAATATAGAATCTAAAAAAAAGATCATAAATAAACTACCGTGACGAAAAAAAAACGAATTTTATAAGAGATCATAACCTTTGATGTGTGTTTGTAATATAAGTACTTATAGGAACTGTTATGAGCCTCACTTAGATTATAACTAAAAATTTCCCTTCAAACCGGTGTTACATTGAAACGAATCTGCAATCTTGTAATAAAAATTCAAGACTTGTAGTTTAAAGCTATTCTGCTCATCTCAAACGAAAAAATAATTAACAACATCTTGCTATACAAACTAGTTCTGGCGATCATGCATAAAAACACACAGCAAACATAAGTGTTTTGTCTCTATTAGGAAACTTGGCCACATTATTTTGAAGAATCGATGCATAATTATTTTAATTCTTTTATATATTTTAATTACTATTATTATATCTTGTTCTTCATAGGTTAATTAAATAGGTATCTATTAGAGACAGAACTCAAACTAATTTATTTTTCAATCAGACAATTAACATACTCGTTTGAAATTTGAAAAATAGATGCCCTTTCAAAACAAAGATCTCTGAGGAGAACAACGGGCAAACTTCTTACAGAAACAAAACATAACTTTCGATTCAAAAACTAAAAAAAAATATAGCTGCTGCCTACTGTAGAGTTACACGTATGCCACCACCACAACACGTGGCATGGGCAAGACCATATTTTGTTTGTTTAGATCATATTTTCATTTTGCTGTTATTATCAACGGCGTTGGTGATACTGACCACATCGCAGCCAAGTCGTTGCCACAGAACGTTCCCACCAGCGACAACGGAAACTAGCGGCCGGACACATGAAAGAATGTTCACATCCACATCCACATTTTGTCGGTACCTCAAAGCAAATGCAAAAAACTGCAGCAACACTATTCACACGTGACTACAGCTTGAACGACATTTTTTTTCCCTGCAATGGGATGTGGCTGGCGGTGTGCTCCTCCATATTACCATAATTATTACCTTTAAGTAGTTCCGGGTCTGGGTTTTTGTGTACGTGAGTTTCTATGTTTGTAAACGCACCCACGACACTTATGAGAATCTCTTAGAAAGGGGCAGCGTTCTTAAAAGAAAATGCGTTTTCATTAAACTCCTATTTTGGAAGTCATGTAGTCAAGTAGAAACCAGATTTCACGAGAAAATCGCGTTTGAATTTTGTGAAATGTATGGGTACATTTTATCGCTCGTGACTGTACCGTTTGCAACAACATTAGTTATAAGTACCTACTGGAAGAAACATCTAAAATGTTCAAGACTAAATAATAACTGTCAATCAGGTCGGGCTTCATAAGTAAGCCGCGTTTGCTTAGATCAAAGCCTGGATGGTTGACCATCCATTACATACAGAGTTTCCTCCATTCCTCGGAAAACACGTTAAGCTATCGATTCCGACAGTCATTTGTAGATCTTTGACAATCGTTACAGGTATACAGTAGCTTGAAAATCTGACATCCAGTCTTTCCAAGGCTCAGCGTATTATCCAGTATAAACGTGATTGTGGAAATCTGATCAACAGTCACGATGTTACACTGGAAGCCGACTTCAACATAGTAGGAAAACGGTTTGGCAAAGATGACGGTGAAAATTGTGTTACAAGACTATTTTCTTGACATATTTTTTTTATTTTTCAGTATTGGCCCTTGCGGCATCAGTAATGTCAGAGGAATCAAATACAGACCTCCTGAAATCGAGCAATGAAGTGTTCACTGCTAGCATGTTCCAAGTAAGTAAAGCAACTTACCTAGTCGATTACAATCTTATTTCTAATGAAGTAATTTCCTTAGCAAAGATATTTTTAAAGAAACGAAAAATTAAGTTGCGAGCAGGGTTCGATCCTGCGTCTTAACTGCGTCTTGGGAAAAAAAAAACAAGGGAACGAGAAATTCAGCTTTGTGAGTAGTGGTTGCGATGGCCTAGTGGTTAAGGCGTCTGGAGCACCTATCCAAAAGACGCAGGATCGAACCCTGCTCGCAACTGAATTTTTCGTTTCTTTAAAAATATCTTTGCTAAGACGCGACGCAGGCGTTATTGCGTATAAAAATATAACTTTAATTTCCTTAGGTGACTTAATGCTTGCGTAAGTCCACGAATTTTTCTTTAAGATTTTATTCCTGCCTATTATTAAGAGTGGCGCGGCAGTGGCAGTGGGTCGGTCGAAAATTCGAGGTAGAGGCCTGAAGGTGGTCACACATAATTATATCGTACGCGACGCACGTGCTGGTCTTAGTCCAAGAGCTACTGAACCCTGCGACTAACGGTCTTCCTGTAAGGTTAGAAATTTGTACACGTAATATTTATAGCATGCTAAGAGCAATAGCGACGACCTGGCAGGCGTCAGCCGTGCACATCATTAGACAATTTAATTTTCAAAGTGTAAAAAAAACAAAAAAAAAAACTTGTTCCTGTAAGCTTAAAATTTTAACAGGATGTAGTTTATTTATTGTAAATCTTGGAAAAAAAATGACAGGCGATTACAAGGTGCACAAGTATGTGATAGGCGAATTGAAAAGTGCAAAGTTGATGAGGAAAAATAAACTTTCTCCTGTAAGATCAAAATTATCTCGCGTTTGGCTAAACTGATTTTGATGCCGTTTTCAGAAAAGTGTGCGTTACATTCCGAGAAAGGTTTTAATATACAGGGTGAATTTTTCAACTGGGCGTGGATGGCTATCTCCGAAACAATGAGGAATATCGAAAAACGTTGAAAGGAATCTCGAGGCCGATTTTGACGAAAATAAAACTGCATCGTTGGATTTTAGAAAAATCAATAATCCTGGCCAGGAATCGAACCAGCTGATTTTGGAAAAAAAATCACAGCCTGTATTATTACACCATTCGATAGTGTTGCTAATAAGGATCAAATTCTGGGAAGTAATCATATACGGCAAACTTACGGAAAACGTATAATTGAAAAATGAAACTGATGAATGTTCAAGACGATAACTGTATTCGGAACATAAGTTAACCGTTTCTTCTTTGAAATAACGCTTATTTTTGTGCAAGGCAATAATTTCGTATTGCTGAATACACTGGTATTGTTGAGACATCAAATCCACTGAATTATTGAAAACAATTATAAATAAATTATGGCTCAGTAGAACATAGTAACAAAGAAATATAGCAATTTCATGAAAATCTGCTATTTCCTTAAGTTTGCCTTATATGATCACTTCCCAGAATTTGATCCTCATTAGCAACACTATCGAATGGTGTAAATATTCGAGCTTTGATTTTTTTTCCAAAATCAGCGGGTTCGATTCCTGGCCAGGATTATTGATTTTTCTAAAATCCAACGATGCAGTTTTATTTTCATCAAAATCGGCCTCGAGATTCCTTTCAACGTTTTTAGATATTCCTCATTGTTTCGGAGATAGCCATCCACGCCCAGTTGAAAAATTCACCCTGTATATTAAAACCTTTCTCGGAATGTAACGCACACTTTTCTGAAAACGGCATCAAAATCAGTTTAGCCAAACGCGAGATAATTTTGATCTTACAGGAGAAAGTTTATTTTTCCTCATCAACTTTGCACTTTTCAGTTCGCCTGTCACATACTTGTGCACCTTGTAATCGCCTGTCATTTTTTTTCCAAGATTTACAATAAATAAACTACATCCTGTTAAATTTTTAAGCTTACAGGAACAAGTTTTTTTTTTCAATTTTTTTTACACTTTGAAAATTAAATTGTCTAATGATGTGCACGGCTGACGCCTGCCAGGTCATCGCTATTGCTCTTAGCATGCTATAAATATTACCTGTACAAATTTCTAACCTTACAGGAAGACCGTTAGTCGCAGGGTTCAGTAGCTCTCCAGCTATCTATTTTATGGCGTCGTACTATCGGCATGATTCCTTCCATATTCGGATTTTATACAACGAATTCTACAATGATGCGCGTACGGCGCGCACTGCGCGTGTGTCGCTGATAAATGTGTGATCAGCTCAAATGTGGGGAATTGGAATAAACACCGGCAGCAAATAACGAAACTCTTTACTTTCTTTGCATCTGAATTCACTTTCAGAATCAGAATTCTATATTTTAGATAATGTCTTTTTTTTTCTTTAGATTTCTCATTATTTAGGAGAATTTTACGAACAAAAAAACACATCTCATGATGTGCTGTCCAGAATTTTATTTATTTTGTAGATATGACGTTTGTTCTTTGCTGCCGTCTATTTGATGCATGGCCTTCCCAACTACAGCCATTTTGTTTCATTTCGAAAAAGCGGTCACACAAAAAACACTATTAATCGATACTTGGCATAAATACAAACGAGTTTTGTATCAAATCAAATCTTATAATGCGTCTCGTTTCCGAGATGACTGCTATCAGATCAAGAATTATTCACTAATGGAAAATGTTAGAACATGACGATGAAATAAAATGATAGATGTGAGGCAGACCGTATGATTTTTGCTCAGATCATTGATCTGAGCATTTTTGAATAAAAAATTCAGTGTTGGGAAGTCATAGTCAAAATGATTGCACTTAATGCTCAAAGCTTTTTATGTATAGTCTCTTTCTCTCTCTCTTCTTCAAGTTTTAGTCACCCAATGCTGAGTGTAGGTCTCTTCAAAATATTTCCACTTCTGGCGGTTTGTGTTATGGTATGTTAATATTTTTATTTAATGAAAATATCACCCCACGTTCTACGAGTAAGTTGAATAAGTTGGTTATTTTAAACGCATTAACGCATGCGACGCGCATCGTAAAGATGATTTTTCGCTACGCTACCGAAAAGCGTAAACGAGGAATAGAGAATTTCAGCTTGCAGGTGTGGGTTGCAATAGCCTAGTTGGTTAAGGCGTCTGGAGTACCTATCCAGAAGACGCGGGTTCGCATCCCACTTGCAATCTAATTTTTCTTTCCTCAAAAAATCATCTTTGAATAAGTTGGTTTTGCCAAGAAAACATACAGGAGGTATTTCTTAAAATACGTGGTCGCGATATATCTACAACATAACGTTATGTCATACTTTATCTATGTTACATTGACTTAATTACCAACACGTTTCAAATTATCTGTAACTATAAAATAAACAAAAATTGGAAACTTTTACGTGATAATTGATAACCTATAATTTTACCTACATTTGTTTGGATAACAATAACTATTTTTAGATAAAGACCGATTGTGACTTTAGCCGACTGACTGAATGACCGATTAATCAAGACCCCAAACAAGTAATGTGGTGACAAACCACATAATTATGAATTAGAATGAGCAATCTACAAACCAACAGGAATTGAAATTAGGGGGGGCCCTAAATATTAACAGCATGAGGCAGGTCGTGTATAGAAAAACAACAAGCTATTTCAAAGTGACCTTTAGTCATATTAGATTTGATTCACAACATTAGTCAGTAGCACTTATTTCTGTATTTAGAGGAGTTACCTAAATTAGATTACACAATTATTACAAATTATATAGGTAATGTAAGCCAAAATTGACGAAGATACGACGCTTTTAGATTCACATTACGTCACTTTTTGGTATGATTTTTAATATTTTTGACGTTTCGAGCCCAATCCCGAATTTTAATGTATTTTTATCTTTGCCGATATTCACTGTTTTTTTAACCGACTTCCAGAAAGTTCTCAATTCGGATGTTTGTATTTTTTTTTTTATGTTTGTTCGGGCATAACTCCTTCGTTTAACAACCGATTTGAAAAATTCTTTTTTTGTTGGATAGGGTATACTTCCGGAATGCTCCCATTAAAATTGTATCGAAATCGGACTAGCAGTTTTTGAAAAATCAACAAAAACCTAAGAAGTTTTCAACTTTGTCTACACCGATTACTCCGAGGTTTCTGGTCCGATTTCGATGATTCTTTTTTGTTCGATACAGTATATCTGCCATTTGGTCCCATAAAATTTTCATTTAGTTTGGTGCAGTAGTTTTTATTTTTAGCTCATTGTGTACATACCTACTTATATGGGCGTTGTTATTACCGGTGCTATCTACGAATTACAAAATTTTAGTGCACATGTAAGAAAATTATGTATTTGACAATAATTTGGGTTGAATAGTGAAACTAAAAAGGATAAAATAAAAAACGTTTTCAAAATCAAATGTAACCGACTTCAAAACAACCACAAAAAAAGTTCAAAATAACCTACAAAAAAACTTTTCTTTCGAAAGTCGGTGACAAAAAGTCAATGACATAAAAAATAAAGTCACCGACTTTCGAAAAAAAAGTTTTTTTGTAGGTTATTTTGAACTTTTTTTGTGGTTGTTTTGAAGTCGGTTAAATTTTTTTTTTAAGTTTTTTATTTATGTTTCAACACCATAAATAACTTTTATGCATCAATAAATTGCAAATGCAGAAAATGATTATTAGAACCTAATGTTGCCAATCATCTTATCAAGATCATGAAATAGTCCTTGAATTCAGCGTCATACACTAACAAAGACCGTGACGTAATCAACTGAACATGCAATGCGGATTTATGTTTTCCTTTATTGAACATGGTTTTTTCAATTTGAAAAGCAATGCCTTTTAAAAAACTATGTACCTAAACCCAAGCTAATTTATGAGTAGCTATACAAAGGTCGGTGATATGTTCTAAATAACTCACATTATGCAGTTATGTTTAAGTATCATACAACAATAACAAAAAAAATTGCTATAAATCAGGCTATTAGGTAACTATGCCTAGGTGCCTATGATTTTATAAAACGCCCGTTCAGAGCGGAACGGACTTGTAGACTTTTACTGACTAAAATTCACCGTTTTTTCTTCAATAGTCCTTTACGTGACACCCCTGTCACGTAAAGGACTATTGTCTACTCTCCTACCGTCAACGAAAATACTGGCATGGGCCGAAACTTTTTAGTGACCTCTGCTCCTTATTAGTTTCAAATTCATATGTTCTGACGACACATCGGGGGTCAGGACATGATTTACTTTGTCACCAACTTTTAGTTCGTATCACTACGAATCTTCTGTCCATCAGTGATAAATATTACGAAACGCCCGCAACTACGGGTTTCGTGCTTAGTAGTCGCGGTAACCTCACGAACGGTCTTGCGAGCCTGGAAGTCGTTTGGCCCTATGGGCCCCGGTTTGCTGACAGCTTCTTGAGGAGCTAAAGGAACATTACGTGACGTCGACCCGGGCCTGGTCCTTGATCGGGCGTCGACCTTTATAAAACGCCCTAACATTCATCTAAATGTTACAGAAAAACTAGAATAAAGCTTATACAAAGACATACCCCTTTAACAGAAATTACCTATCTGTAACTTGTGTACCTAATACTAAATTTTTCAATTTTCAGGAGGTACTGAAGGCTCATCCAGGAGAAAATGTTGTGCTGTCAGCATTCTCCGTGTTGTCTCCTTTGGCACAGCTGTCCCTGGCTTCAGTGGGAGAATCTCATGACGAAATCCTTAAAGCCATCGGTCTACCCAATGACAACGTGGTAAGTGCATGTACCTAATTCCTTCCTTAGCATCAAATATATCGGTAGGTATCAGCTTGAACAAAAAATACTGTTGGATATATTTGTTCACTTGAAGCAAAACAAGAAACAAACTTCAAGCAAAGAAACTCAAATGGCAAATGGCTTCAAGCAAAACTTAGATAAGAATTTTCTACCAGTTGCCTTATTAGTGACGGAGAAATTCATTGTCAAAGTTGTTATTAAAAACTCAATCTAGCGCATACAAAAGTATTTTATAATGCGAACAGCGAAGGAGTGAAACTCTCTGTCTGCGTCTGTTTCCGAACCCTAATCTCTTCAAAGTTAGAGTGAACTGGCTTCTTCGCGGTAAGCTCGCTCCACGACCTTGTCTTAGTCACCCCTGACTTAGACTAAGGTCAAGAGCAAACCCATCGCAAATAAAAAAAGAACATCTGCTACAAAAATCGGCCGACCTAAAAAATTTTTTCCCCGTCATAATAACAGCAAATATTGAAACTGAATACTCAAAATCAAACTGTACTACCGTTAACTTCAGACGTAGTGTCTGATAGACATATAAAATCTTTAGAAGTAATGAGGAACAATGTGTAAGGTGATACTCCTTTGAAAAGAGAGCCGTTACCTATATCTGTTTCAACTTCCCGATAGTTGTTAGTTTTTCAGTTTGTCCTGATTTCAGTCCAAAATGTTTTTCTTTGACCCTGAATGTGTCTTACAGACAAAGGAAGTGTTCGTTGACGTGACCAAACAACTGCGGTCCGTGAAGGGTGTCGAGCTCAGTCTCGCTAACAGAGTGTACGTCCGCGAAGGATCCGTGTTGAACGACGAATACGCTGCCGTCTCCAGAGATGTCTTCAACTCGGACGTCAAGAACGTTGACTTCTCTAAGAACGAGGCCGCTGCACAGGAAATTAACGCTTGGGTAAATAATATCATTCATTTTAATGAGTTGTTTTTAAATTTTCACATCAAATGATAGTTAATTATTTTAAACGCATTAACGCATCCGACGCGCATCGTAAAGATGATTTTTGAGGAAAGAAAAATTCAGTTGTAAATGAGATTCGAACCCGCGTCTTCTGGATAACCTATAACCTAATATGGTTACCGGAAAACGTTCAAACGAGGAATTGAGAATTTCAGCTTGCAAGTGTGGGTTGCAATGGCCTAGTTGGTTAAGGCGTCTGGAGTACTTATCCAGAAGACGCGGGTTCGAATCCCACAAGCAACTGAATTTTTCTTTCCTCAAAAATCATCAAATGATAGTTCGTGACCACTGTGGGAAAGAGGCGAAGCTAAGTCATCTAGCGCCATCACTTTCCCACAGTGGAACTACTCTCGCCACCTGATCCTCAAAATTGACCTAACAAATTAACTATACAAAATCTCTAAATACGATGATTTTGTTGTAATTCAACAGGTTGAAGATAACACCAATCACAAGATCAAAGATTTAGTATCAAAAGACTCACTTGACGCAAGTACTGCTGCCGTCCTCGTCAACGCTATTTATTTCAAGGTTTGTTACTCCAATTACTTTATTAAAGAAACTCAAATATGGGTTAATTTTACCTTCGTGAATATAAATTATATAATTAGTCGTAAAAAAAAATAATGACTACCTATTAAATAATGGATGAATTACAAAATGCATTTTAAAAAAAACATGAAAAAAGTTAATCACAATACCCTCCTCGACTAGTGTGTAATATCAGTCATCGTAGATTCATTGTATCTTAAAGAAATTTAAATAATAACCTTCTTAATATGTCGAGCAATACTGAATCTGCCCAAAATTTTGACAACCACAGCTTAACAACAGTATTATTTAAAACAAACATTTATCATATTCAGGGTAAATGGAAGAACCAATTTGACGCCGCGGCAACCACAGAACAAGATTTCTATGTAAGCAAAGATAAAACTGTGAAGAAACCTTTCATGCACAGAAGTGGCGACTACAAATATGCTGAAAGCAAGGATCTCGATGCTAAGGTAAGTAATAAAAAAAAAAAACTTCCTACCGCCCGGAACCATACGATGTTGCAATTATTAAATTTTATTGACATAACATCGTTTTTATTGACCGCTTTTTATAATTGAAGAGAATTGTATTAAATTTTGATATGTTATTGCAAATTATAATTACAAATGTGTACTATATGCTCTATGATTGACCTATACTCTTACAGATTAAAAAATATCATTAATTCAACAAAAATAAATCTACGTGCGAACCTGTAGATATGTTTTGGTGGCACTAACAAATTCTTGTGAACACTATATTTTCATTGCAGCTTTTGGAATTGCCCTACGAAGGAGACCAATCATCACTTGTAATTGTACTTCCCAATAAAGTCGACGGCATCAATGCCCTTGTTGAGAAATTGAAAGATCCAACAGCTCTTAAGAAGGCCTCTGAAAACCTGTTGCTCAACGACGTTATCGTAGATCTACCCAAGTTTAAGATTGAAACTACTACTGACCTTGCAGATGTTCTCAAGAAGGTAAGTACTGGGACTTTCATACTAGAAACGGACAAGCCAGTAGCTTGTACAAAAGTTTGCAAGTAATTCGTATAAAAATAGGCAAGTCTCTTTCAAAATATTGAAATATACCCAAGTTATCCATACCAATAAGTTTCGACACAAAAAAATGCAAGCATGCAATCAATAATTATAACAATTTATTTCAGTTGAACATCAAGAAGTTATTCACACCTGGTGAAGCCCGTTTAGACAATTTGATAAAGGGAGAGACAGACTTGTTTGTAAGTGCCGCCGTCCAAAAAGCTTTTATCGACGTTAACGAAGAAGGTGCGGAAGCGGCTGCTGCTAACGGTAAGCATAAAATCATATGATAATTGATTTGACAGAAGAAAAGAGTTCCTAATACAACGGTGAACCAAACTGGTCATGTCCCTTAGAACGAAGTATTCGAAGACATGCGATCCACCATTACAACATAATGGGCCCGTCTTAAATTACGTCCCATTCTCTCTTTAACTGAGTAGACGCCTTTGTCTCGGCAGTGGAACGATACAGCTGATAAATTTCAAATTCCAAACAGATATAAGATTATTATCTTAAGTTAAAATTATTTATTTTATAATTCCCATTGTTATCGGTGTAAGTTAATCCAAAGAAAAATGGGAAAAATACAAATATTCTGATTCTAAATACAAAATAGTCATATTGTGTTAAAATGTTGATTATATTCCAGCTGAAGTCGTCGGTACTCGGTCAGCTAGAGTCGTTTACAAAACTCCCTTCCGTGTTGATAGACCTTTCGTTTATGTCTTAAAAACTGATTCTGTACCACTGTTCAGCGGCGTACTTTACTCTTAGGTATTAATATTCGTATTTAACTATGCATGGGATTTTAAACATTCTATTTCAGAATCATAATATGAAAATTGCACTTAATGATATCGCCATTTATTTCGCAATACTTGGTTGCAGATTTGGTTTTAGAATATCTTTGTACATATTTTTTTTTAAACCACATGGTAATGTGTTTTTGATCGTGATGTGAATTGGGAAGGAATCTTGGTACGGGCATGGTGAGAAGGAATGAAACGCATGTGATTGAACGATATTGAATGTAAAAGTATAATACCTATGGAAGATGAATGAAATAATGAGTCCTTTGCAGATACTATGTAGTATGTTTTTCATGCATTTGATTGATTTGTTTGCATCGTTTAGGAACAGCGACGATCCCATCAAAAGTGTTATTCTTGTCATACCAACATGGATTTTTAAGTTTAAATATAACTTTGACTTAATAATTGACATTTCCATGAACTGGATACGTAATCCTATCATTATTAAGAGCTATCATTATTAAGATTTTTTTCTGGATGCTATCATTATTAAGAGTCAACATTTTGTTTCTACCGAACAGAGTCTAAAATTACTGGATCTAAGCTATTATCAGTTAGTAACACCAGGTGGCCTACCATGAACTCTTAACGCGATCCAGTTTAGGCTGTGGAAAAGAGATGGCGCTTTTTTTTATTTTTTTTTTAGCGTGGTAAAATCATCAAATGTGTCCTCCAACCCCGGGCAGGGCGGGAGGGACTGTCAGACTTCTACTGACTAAAATCCACGGTGTCCTTCAATAGCCCTTTCTGTTCCGGGGTCACGGTAAGGAAATAATCCCGCGACCCCGGCAGGCTTTGGCCCTCTGAGAGGGGGGCCCCGTCATTATGCTGACGCTCTTTGAGGCGCGCGTGGGACACAACGCGCCGTCGACCCGGGCATGGTCCATGGTCGGGCAGCGAGCTGCCCTTTACTCGCTGCCCGCATGCCCGCGCCTACGGTGGCCGGAGATCATCAAGCGACGTCCGTCGCCGTGGGCGTCTACCACCGTGGGTGGGGCGGAGGGAGGACTCTGTCCTCTCTTGCTCGCGGCCCGCCTCCTCCTTTGCGAGCATTACTGCTTCGCAGAAGGAGGCGACCGCTTCCCACTCCGTCTCGCCCCGCAGCATGGCCGCGACCAATGCTGGGCGCGAGAGGTCTCCGCCTATCGCAGCCGTGAGGACACGTCGGTGCTCTGCCCAAGCTGGGCAGTCTTGCACCGTATGCTCCACCGTGTCCTCCGGGCGATCTTCGCAGTGGTGACACCCAGGCGTCTCCTCCTTTCGCATCAGACACAGGTACCTCCCGAAACTTCCGTGTCCGGTGAGGACCTGCGTCAAGCGGTAGGTCAGGACGCCATGACTTCTCTCCAGCCACTCCTCAAAGAGGGGTCTTACCGCCGCAATTGCGGCGTGCCCGGCCTTCGGTCGCGACAGTCGTTCCTTCCATACTGCCCTGAGATCGCGCCGGAGCTCTTCCCGCCGCGCCTCGACTTCACGAGGCAGCGGGGTCACGCCCCGGCGGCGGCGCTGCGCCTCCACGCGCCACTCATAGACGCGCTGGAGGGCAGTCGCCTCCAGATCCTAGGGCAGCAATCCGGCAAGGAAAGAGATGGCGCTAGACCACTTGTATAGCTCTGTCTCTTTCCCACAGCCTAAACGGGATCGCGGTAAGAGTTAGTGGTAAGGCTCCTGGTAATGAGTTGATTGCAGGCAAGGCGGGCAGAAGATAGAAAGAGAGTGAGAATGAGTGGTGCGCAGCACACGGAACAAATATTTGTATAATCTGCAAGAAGTTGTTCCGGGTCTGAACGTTTGTGTATGTGAGTTTTAATGTTTGTGAACACATCCACGATTCAGGCAAATTCCTGGTGTGGGGCAACGCTTTTTATAAAAATCTCCAGTATGTCCCATATTGTAAAATAATAATGCCTCTTAATTATTTTATTTTATTTGTAAAATTTCAGCTTACATTCCTAGCCTTGGAAGTATGTACAGGAGAAAAAAAATATTTAAAATTAATCGGCCATTCTATTTCTCACTGATCCTTGCCAAAAGAACCGCATTCAACGGAATCGTTTACAAATAGGTATCAGATTTGCTCTTAACGCTTCTCATTAAAATTTTGTAGAAGACGTTTTGAAACAAGGCAAAGGTTATCGGTGAAAAAAGATATAAAATGTTAATTTTGAGTACGTTATCATTTGGGTTATCTTCAGATTAATCGAATTGATTATTTCATGTATGTGCATGTCACGGTGCATTTCAAATTCGGTAATCGATTTTGTGCTTTACACATCTTATTCCTTTTTTCTCTTCTTATTCCAAATAAGACGTGTAGAAGAATGGAATGAGGAGTAATATATGAATGGAACGAATTTTAAACATTTTTCAAATGCTATGCTATGATTTTGCTTGAGAAATTTTCATTTTTCCAGAAGACCTTATATGAATGGAACGAATTTTAAACATTTTTCAAATCCTTAACTATGATTTTGCTTGAGAAATTTTCATTTTTCCAGAAGACCTTAAGCTATAAGATAAGTAGTAATTTGCTAAAAGTATTGTCAAATAATTAACCTTTTATTTGTAAAATTTCAGCCTTTATTTTGATTGAATCTTATTCATACAACCCGAATAAAGTAATAAAATATTTTAAAATTGACCGGCCATTCGTTTTTGAGCTGATCATTGCCAACAGAGTTACCTTCAGCGGAGTCGTTTTTAAATAGGTAGGATTGGCTTTACGCTTTTGCATGAAAGGAATTCAGTAGAAATAAAATAAAAACTTTTTGTAACAGGTCAATGGATAATGGTGAAAAGAGTTAAATTTCATTATCTTCATATAAGTTGGCTATATAACCGAAAACTTCAGCTGTCAAATCCATTTCTAATTCGGTTATTGTTATTTCTCCTCCTTTGGAAAAGTTACTTATCCCGTAAATGTTAACAATCATCGAGGTATCATTTTTGGGGCAATTACATAATGAAACAGGGAGCTAAGGATAATTTAGTCGTATAGTTGTATGTTATAAATGGTCTTGTGACTAACTTCTTTCAACCTTGTATTGGAATTTGACCGATATCACATCGAATACCACATTATTAACTTGAAATAAAATACCCGTGACTATATTTTGAAAATACGTAACTTAAAAAACTATAGTTAAATGAATACAAATGATTTAATTAAAAAAAAAAAATATTTAAGTAGACACCTCTTCAAGGTTGACAGGTCTACAGACATTTACGCCCTAAACACCAACATTGGAACACTATTCAGTGACTTTCTTTACTTTTAGGTTAAAACTATGATGAATTTACTATGATGTGAAATGATTTATTTGGAAAAGAGTCTTGATACGGGTATGGGACAAGAAGGAATGAAACGCATTTGATTGAAAGATGTTAAATGTAAGAGAGAGAGAGAGAGAATGAGTGTTTCGCAGCACACGGAACAAATATTTGTATGATCTGCAAGTTCCGGGTCTGGATGTTTGTGTTTGTAAGTTTTAATGTTTGTGATCACAACCACGATACAGAAAGAATTCTTGGTGTGGGGGCAACGCTTACGTCTCACGCTGTAAAATAGATAATAATTACTCTTAACTGTTTTATTTTATTTGTGAAATTTCAGTGTTCATTCCTAAGCTCGGAAGTATGTTCAGGAGAAAAATAATATTTAAAATTGATCGGCCATTCTATTTCTCACTGATAATTGACAAAAGAACCGCATTCAACGGAATCGTTTACAAATAGGTATCAGATTTGCTCTTAACGCTTCTCATTGAAATTTAGTAGAAGACGTTTTGAAACAAGGCAAAGGTTATCGGTGAAAAAAGATATAAAATATTAATTTTGTGCAGGTCATCATTTGGTTCAGGTACATCTAGATTAACCGAATGAATTTCTTGTATGTGCATGTCCTGCTGCATTTCTAATTCGGTTATCGGTTGTGTGCTGTGCACATCTTATTCTTTATTTCTCTTCTAATTCTAAGCAACACGTGTAGGAGAATGGAATGAGAAAATGTACGAATAAAATGAGTTTTGAACGTTTTTAAATGCTATGAATTCGCATGAGAGAAATTCTCGTCTTATCCAAAGATACCAAACTACAATTACAGGACTAATGTACTAGAAGTATTGTCAAATAATTATCCTTTTATTTGTTATATTTCAGCCTTTGTTTTGGTTGGATTCTCATACAACCCGAATAAAGTAATACAATATTTTAAGATTGACCGGCCATTTTATTATGAGCTGATCATTGACAACAGAGTTACCTTCAGCGGAGTATTATACAAATAGGTAGGATTTGCACTTTACAGCCTTCATTACATAAAAGAAATTCAATACAAGTAAAATTGAGATGTTTTAAACAACACAAAGGGTAACGGTGAAAAGAAATACAATTTTTTATTTTCATCATGTAGGTTGTCTAAATAAGCAAATTAATGTAATACTTCCATTGTCATACTCATTTCTAATTTATAGAATTATGTCTTGTCTATGTCTCTTTCATTATTTCACTACCTTGGAAAGTGTTACCTTCCAATAACAATCATCGAGGCATCATTTTATCTGCCTTAACATAATGCAACTGGTAGCTAAGGCTAATTTAGTGGTAGGTTTATGTTATATGGCCATGCCATCTTCATAGGGCGTACGTCTTTAACCCTTGCCCTAATATTGGAATTTGGCTAATATTCCGACCGAATACCACATTATTAACTGTAAAATAAATACACTTAACTCTATTCTGTAACTGCGTTATTCAAAAAACTACCGTTAAACAGAGTCAAATTGAATATTTTTCAAACTTGTTATGCAGTTTTTCGTGCAGTTAACTGTAGTCGATGTCAAAGTCATCCAAATATTTTTCGAAAACAAGAAAATTGTCAGTGGATAGTGTATAAGAAGCTTTGACATTTGTATAAAATAACAAATACTGCGTTATGATATAATACGTTAAATTAATATAATCTTACCTAATATTATTTATATTATATATCTATAATTTGTTCTGATTTCATAGAAAACTGATTGTTTATGTATTGTTTATATTACAGCATTTACAATTACTAGGTCGGCAAAACGCGTACATTGGATTCCTTTCAAAGTTGACAGGCCTTTCATTTACGTCCTTAAAACCACCAGAGGAACACTATTCAATGGCGTCCTTTACTCTTAGGTATTAATTAACTATATTTTACTATGCATGGGTTTCATTGAACTGCATTTTAAATCAAGCTATTTATCTTTTTAAAGTTGCCAAGGCCAAATCACGTCTTGTAATACTTTATAGATAAACCGTTTGCAATGATCCATAACTTCTGTCGAATGCGTCATGAGGTTGCTTATATTTGTACCACCCAGTCGCATGCATGGTCAATATAGATCTGCTTCAAAGGCATAGCTAATAATGTGGGGTCAACATTGATTAAGAGTTTTAGTTAAGTAACTCAAAATAGTTTACCCAATAAATACCTAAATGAAAATTTTGGGTAACCTGCTTACGGATAATTAACTAACAAACAAAAATTCATATTAAACTATTAACAAACCAATATGAAATTTAAAAAAATCAGCTTCGCTGCCGACTGGGAATGTACCAAAAAGACTGGCAACAAAGTCATGAAAGACAATGCTTAACATACTTAATATTATTATGTATGCTTCTTACACTTTACCCCTCGGCGTGCCGCGCCGGAAGGCGACGAACGTATTTCATCCGCGTCGTCAGCTGTTTAAGTGTATTTGGCAACAACATAATTTCAATACAACGTGAGATTCATTTCACCGCCAGACCGCGCGGATGAGCGGAACGGTGTCTTGTTATAACCGTGTTGGTTTATCATTATTATTAGTGACAAAATACAAACTTTTCAGCATTGACCATTCAAATCCGAATTTGAAAAATCACATTATGAAGGAATTTTTCAAATAAAACATAGCATCTGGCATTTTATACAAAACGAGATGTTATAACCATTTACTAGTAGGTTGCAGTCGACGTGGAAACAAAAAGTCACCACGACAAAAATCACAAGCGAGTTTGTTGATGGAATCATCAACAAACTGAAAGAGTAAAATATTATATAAAAATATCTTAATAAAACAAAACTTCTAACTAAAATAAGTATAGGTTCAAAAAATTTATGTAGCCAAAAGACTGGCAAGATTGACATGCAGCTGCGTGAGCGCCGCTTGTCCGCCCGGCCAAGCGTGGTCTTTTGATAACCGCCATATTTTTGTTTCTCGCATTTGCCACACAACATTTGAAACCTGTGGCGAATAATGAAGTAGTCAAATTATAATAAACTTAAACCCCTAAAATGTACCTACGTCTACAGTCAATCTAAACTTCATATCGGCCATCATTCGTCACGGCTAAAAACTACTACTTTAGTTTTGTAATTTATTGAACCTTTTAGACAATTTATTAAAAAGGTATTTTTACATGTGTTTCGGATGTCTAAATATAATAATAAAGTGTGTAAAACATAATTTTATGTTTGTTTATTATGTAAACTGATTGTAAAACTTATGTGTTTCTTGTATTTGCAGCGTTTGTCGGAACTATTAAATTAGCTAAATACATTTCACATAGATATTCATTCAAGGTAGACAGACCTTTCTTTTACGCCATTAAAACCAACGTCGGAACAATGTTCAGCGGCGTTATTTACTCTTAGGTATAGATTAAGTATTATATTTTACTATGCATGGTTTTGATTGCATTAAATGTTATAAATTATGTTACCTTTTATGGTCGGCAGGTATAACCAAATCATTTTTTTTTGTGGTGTAAGATAAAATATTGCTTTAAAATACATGATATAAGTAGATCACCCAATAGAAACAAAGATGATTAACGAACTAACAATTCATAAAATTCTATCTATCAACTAAAACCCATTAACAAACTAAAATAATTAGAGGTGACAAGCAATTAAATTTTCGGAATTCCAATTAATCGGTATTTTAATAATCGGAATTTGATGTTTCGAAAAATCGTTAAAACGGTATTTTTGTTATTCGATCTATTGAAACTCGGTATTTTGAGAAGTGTAATTTTAAAGATTGGGAATATTGAAATTTCAGAATTATGAAAATAGGAATAATGATCAATCGGAGTTGGTCTTTTAGGAATTTTGTACCAATCGGAATTATGAAAATCGTTATTTTGTAAATTCGTATTTGTGCATTTCGGAATAAAGTTTTTCGTATTATGGTAGTGTACCCAATATAAATACACTCACCTTATTCTGAAAATGCATAATTTAAAAACTACCGTTTACCGGAGTCAAATTGATCATTTAAACTTGTTCCACCTTACCACAAGAAAGATAAACATCAACACTTGTCTAAAAAAACTGTCAACGTCAAAACGACATTTCTCATTGATATACCTACATAATGGTAGCCATACACCATACTGCCTATCGTACGATCGATTTGACACAACTTCAAATCTGCAGCAGCGATGCCAACTTAGCAACTTTATAGCTAGATCTAGCTATTATTCGGTGACCGATAGCTACATAAAATTGTAGCTGTCGTCACCGAATAATAGCCAAATGCATCACTGCTGCCGATTTGACGTTGTGTCAAATCGATTTGATGACCTATCAAATTGGCATGTCATGCCATCAAATTGGCATTTTTAAACAATTGCAATTTGAAACAATTGCAAGCGTCAAATCGATCGTCGATAGGCAGGATGGTGTATGGCTACTATAAGGGTCATTATGCAGTTACACTAAACTTATTTTAGACAATCGTTCATCAGAGGATCTTTTTGTGGTAAGGCGGCTTCTGTCTTATACGTCTAGTGAACTGTAATCAATATCAAAGCCATCCAAATATTTTCCATAAACAAATAATTTGTCAATAATTTGATAGTGTTTAAGACGCTTTGACATTTGTATAAAATCATGAATACTGCGTTATGTTTATTACGTTAAATCAATAATCTCACATAATATATCTTAATAATCTAAATATTTCATAATATTCTTACGTATATCTAATAGGTTTGTACTGATTTCATAAAAAAACATGATTGTTTATGTATTATTTATATTACAGCATTTACAATGACTAGGTCGGCAAAACGCGTACATTGGATCCCTTTCAAAGTTGACAGACCTTTCATTTACGTCCTTAAAACCACCAGAGGAACACTATTCAGTGGCGTCCTTTACTCTTAGGTATTAATTTACTATATTTTATTATGCATGAGTTTCATTGAACTGCATTTTAAATCATGCTACTTATCTTTTTAAAGTTGCCAAGGCTAAATCGCATCTTGTAATGCATTAAAGATGAATCGTTTGCAATGGTACATAACTTGTTTCGATTACGTCATGAGGTTGCTTATATTTCTACCACTCAGACGCATGAATAGTCAATATAGATCTGCTTTAAAGGCATAACTAATAATGCGGGGTCAACATTGATTACAAGAAAAGTTTAACGCCTGCAAGTAGTTTACCCAATTAATTTATAAAAAATATAATTATAAAATAATGGGTAACCGACTTATGAATAATTAACTAACAAACAAACAATCCTATGAAACTATTAACAAACCATCCAAAAAAAAAAAAAAACACGTAGCTGCTGACTGGATAAGGAATGATGTGGTCTATGGTGTAGTTATCAGGAAAACCAGACTGTAGCATGGAATTGTACTCCAAATCTGTGCGCACAATGATAAAGTTTTCAAAACGCTGTGTACGTATTACGTACGGCTTTTTGTGTTTATTTGTATGTTTTATTTCTACAATTTCAGCTTTCATTGCTTTTGGAAGTTCGTACAACCCGAATAAGAAACACTTTAAAACTGACCGGCCATTTTATTTTGCACTGAGCATTAACAACAGTGTGACCTTCAACGGAGTCGTTTACAAATAGGTATTAGATTTGCACTTTTCTTTCTTTCTTGTATGAGGATTTGTCAACCTCTAGCCTCTCGCGTGGATAGGTATGGACATTATAATGTTTTCTTTTACCGATGTCAGCACTACACTGTCTTATGGCCGGGCCACATTTTCGGCATTTCCTGTTGATTATCGCGATTATAGTTTAGATGTTTGTATTGACGTCCATCATTGCGATAATTATCGTCATTTCCCGTTAATGAGGCCCTAGTGTTAAATATACATACTTAGAAAATTTGAGATCTCTATCTCGTACATGAAAGGCAAGTTGTTAGCCTCTGAGCCAAAACTGAAAGAATTTTTGAAACAAAACAAAGGTCAACGTTGATAAAACATAAATTATAAATTGAATCTCCTCCTCCGTCATAAAATATTAGATTAAAGTTACCTTTATAACGATCATCAGATTTCTGTAGAACTTATAGATAGCATTTAGATAGAATTTAGTCCAAACTGTACATAATTGTTATAATGTAGGTATTACGAATGGCCATTATCCTCCATGTAATTCCAGCAATTTTGTAATATAAAAGTTCGTAAATACTGGGTTCTGTAAAAAAATATTTAATTGATATTCTGTCACTTTTTTGCATTATACAGAGCTAAGATTCCATCAACAAGCTGGAATAGTAAATCATTAAGGACAACATTGACACTGTTACTGTGACACCTATATTTTAGTTGACAATTTGTTTCAGTCCAAAAAAAACTGTGCTTCGCGTCGCAGCCAACTGGTATTGTATGGGTACATAACCAGTTGGCTACGACGAAAATACTGGCAACATGCAGAACTGCTCAAGCGACCGCTGTCCGCTTGTCTGCCCGGCCGAGCGTTGCCTTATTTTTTATATATTCTCGCATTTGTCACACTATCTTTAAAAGCATGGTGGCGAAAAATCAAGTAGTAAAATTATAATAAACTTAGACCTCTGAAATGTACCTTCCCCAACGGTCAGTCTAAACTTCATATCTGTGTCGTCAGGGTTAAAACAACTAGTTTACTTTTTTCATGAATTGAACCTATTAGACAATTTTCTTAAAAGATATCTCAATAGTAATATGTTTTACGGGTGCCTATAATAACAAAATGTACTGTTTAAAAGATACTTTTATGTTTACACAGCTTGAATTTTTCAACTGAGCGTTGATGGCTATATTTGAAACGATGAGGAATATAGCAAAACGTTGAAAGGAGTCTTGAGGCCGATTTTGGCTAAAACTAAAAGTGCATCATTAGATTTTAGAAAAATCTATTTGTCAATTTTGGAAAAACCAATTACAGCCTGTACATTTCACCATTCCATAGTGTTGCTAATAATAATATGGATAAGTACGGCAAACTTAAGGAAAACGATTAATTAAAAAAAAAAAAACAATCTTCAAGGCTTTGACTATATTCCAAACATAAGTTAAACGTTTCTTCTTCGAAATATTGGATTTTTTTTTTAATCTCAATTTTTTTGTATTTACTGAATACAGTACTATAGTTGAGACATCAAATCCATTAAAACATTGAAAACAATGACATTTTAAAGTAACATAAAAAATAGCAATTTCATAAAAAGTTTGGATTATCATCACTATCACTGCCCAGAATTTGATCCTTATCCTAGTAACACAATCAAATGGTGTTATAATACGGGTTGCGATTATTTTTTCAAAATCAGCGGGTTCGATTGCTGGCCGGGATTATTGAAACTTTTAAAATCTTTTGATGCAGTTTTTTTTTTTTCAAAATAAGCCTCATAACTCCTTTCGACGTTTTTCGATATTCCTCATAGTTTCAGATACAGCCTGCCATCCACGCCCACGCCCAGTTGAAAAATTCACCCTGTATATTATGTAAAGTGATTGTGTAACTTATGTATTTCTTGTATTGCAGCGGTTTTCGTATATTTTAAATCGGCTAAATTCATAAGACACAAATATAGATTCAAGGTAGACAGACCTTTCTTTTACGCCATAAAAACCAACATCGGAACAATATTCAGCGGCGTTATTTACTCTTAGGTACCTATACATTATTATATTTTACTATGCATGAGTTTGATTGCACTATAAATAAATTATGTCAAACCTCTAACATTTTTTTCTGATGTCAATAAAATATTGCTATAAAATACATGATTTAAGTAGATCACCCAACAAAAACAAGATGGGTAAACTACTTATGATAACGAACTAACAAATATTATATTTTACTATGCATGAGTTTGATTGCACTATAAATAAATTATGTCAAACCTCTAACATTTTTTTCTGATGTCAATAAATTATTGCTATAAAATACATGATTTAAGTAGATCACCCAACAAAAACAAGATGGGTAAACTACTTATGATAACGAACTAACAAATATTATATTTTACTATGCATGAGTTTGATTGCATTTTAAATAAATTATGTCAAACCTCTAACATTTTTTTCTGATGTCAATAAAATATTGCTATAAAATACATGATATAAGTAGATCACCCAACAAAAACAAGATGGGTAAACTACTTATGATTAACGAACTAACAAATAATAAAATATCTATCTTCAACTAAAACCCATTAACAAACTAAAATATAGGTCCAACAAAGTAAGCAACGCTCCTGACTGGTAATGTAACCAAAAGACTAGCAACTTTGACTCGTTGTACCTAAAGCATAATTATGTAAAAAGCTTAGTGAGGCGATTCGCACTTGACACCGACAGACGGTGAAGCAGATCTTGTGGCAGTGAGCCGCGCAGAGATGCGATAAAGCGGTTTCATATGTCAATTTTTATACAAGCTAAGGTTTCATACAGACGAGCGGCCACATCTATGTGGTTGATGCAGATATTTGGCGATGCCGATGGCTGCAGTGGTATTTGCCGTTACAAATACCGCTTATCTGTATTAAGCCTAATGCCACATGAGATCCGCTACAACGCATAACCGCCTTTCTTTCAAATTATTGTGTCACACTCTCGGACTTGTAGTACAAACCTTTGAACATTGACAAATCACACACGTGTTTAAAAAGTTATACGGATTTTTATTTTACACAACGAGATGTGGCCTCGAATAACTGTGTAGTAATTGGTCAGCTCCATAAAAGTTATCTACAAGTTTAATTTTATAATACCAAGCTGTGTGGCAAACATTATTGTGTGTTTATTTGTACAATTTCAGTTTTCTTTGGTCCCGGAGCTTCGTACAACCCGAATAAGATAATCAAATTCTTTCTAATCGACCGGCCATTCTATTTTGCACTGATCATAGACAACAGAGTAACCTTCAATGGAATTGTTTACAAATAGGTATCAGATTTGCACATTACGCATTAAGAGAAAGAAATAATATCTAGTTGTATAAATCCTATTATTTTTCATCCAGGCAAAAGGGAATCTTAATCAATTAATGGTTTGGTTTACAGATCATTCATTGTAGCCATTCGCTTCTGTTAACGCATCTCATCTTTGTTCGACAGATTTTGGCCATATTTTTATAGAAAGGCAGGTTTTTCCTCAGTTCACGTTTTCTTCTGTTTATTTATTTTTATAATATCAAATTCATCACTTTGAAATTATTTTTTATTTCTGGTCCAGAGGACTTCTTTCTGTCTTTTTAGGTAGGAATTGAGTTAAAAGACTCTTGTCGCTCTCTCATAATTAAAATGTAGTAAATCTAAATAAGTTTTTATTTCAACAATTTCAGCATTTGGCCAATACATGAGTGAATATGTGCCACCTAAAATATATAAAGTAGACCGGCCATTTTATTTTGCTCTTATCATTGACAACAGAATCATCTTCAACGGAGTCATTAACAAATAGGTATCAGATTTGTACTTTACGCATGTCTTTCTTGTATGTGGATTTTGCTACCTCCTAGTGTCCATGATAATTTAGCTACCTCAAGGAACCTCCAAAGGCCTCTGACATGCATGATGCACTTTGATGTTTTTCTTTACCGATGTGCACTGAAAAAGACTTGCCCATGAGATTTGAGCTCACTATCTCATGCATGAAAGGAGAGTTGTTATCCTCTGAGCCAATACTGATAGAATTTTTGAAACAAGACAAAGGTCAAAGTTAAAAAAAAGTAATATTTAGGTGATTGATAACATGTGGTACTTTTTTCCGCTCATGATACCCAGAAGGAGTAGATAGGAGTAGGAGGTGGATACCAGGTAGCTCTGGCAATACCTACGAGCATCTCGCTCGCGTCATACCTTCTGACTGCAAACTTCTCAGAATCTATTTCTAGATGTTTCTGTGAAGTAGCTTCTGATCGTCTCATGGAGAATAATTAAAGTCAACTTTTTTTCAGGACAGTATGATTATCTCAGATACTTTCCTTCCTTACACCTCGCTTTTTTTTTTGTTACAATTCATAGAATTCTTTTTCCGATTTCCATAAAATTTTAAAACTATAGTTAACCAGTCTATTTTAATAACATACATAATAATATATTCAGTACGGCCGCCGCGCCGATCAATATAGTTTAAAATTATCATCTGCAGCGTAATAACTATTAGAACTATTTACCAAAACAACCAACACTGTCATTTTCATTTAATTTTCGATAATAATTTGTTATCTGTTTAATTTATACTAGCAATTAATAAACATAATATCTACAAAATAAATATTTTGTAAAGGTGAATACTTACAAAGACGTAAAATTATATCTACTATATAAAATAAGTCGGGTTTTCCTTCCTGACGCTATAACTCCAGAACGCACGAACCGATTTCTACGGTTTTGCATTCGTTGGAAAGGTCTCGGGCTCCGTGAGGTTTATAGCAAAGAAAATTTGGGTAAAAAAATTAACCCATCTGGTGGCGAAACGGAGTTCGCCGGGTTTGCTAGTAAATTATAAACATTACCGAGTTTTTAGTCCCACAAGTACAATACCCGATCAATGACCGTCGTAAATCATGGTACTATGAAAGTGTTCAATCTATGTAATAAGTGCACACCTTTACTGTCTTTATGTCCTTTGGAAATACCTATATCTGACGTGTTCTAAGCATCATTTCCGCCATTATCATTGCAGAATTCGGTATCGCATATTTGAGTGCTTTTATATCGGAGAAACACGTATTCAAGGCGGACCATCCATTCGTCTTCTACTTATTGGAGGGAGATAACATATTGTTTAACGGAGTATACCAGTCTTAGGTACCTACGCCTGCGTCAGCGCATCACTTGCGCCAAGAGCATGTCCATTTTAATAATTTATAACTGCTTCGCCTCTGCTGTGCTTTTGATCATCTGGTATTTATACTACCAATTTTATATGAACAATTACTTCTTTTTTCTACAAAATAATATTTAACCATTATCGAATTTCTTCTTACCTGGCTTTGTGTTATGCTAATATTATGCTTTTTCCATGACATTGCAACAGAGTTGCATATATTATGTATCTAGATCTACTTCTACTGTTATAAAACAATTACTTACTCACAATAACTTTCTTGTTGGACTAATATAAAAGTAGTAATATTTGATTACTAAAAAAATACTCAACTTCCAAATTATTGTCAACTTTGCCTTTTCAGTGGCTTATCAAACCTAAATGTGCATATCTCGTACACTTTCGTAAATAATATCGTTCCAAGAGGTTTTTGAAAATTTGTAATTAGCGATCGAAAGCTTTTTAACATATTGAGAGATTGTATCAGATTTTGCAAATCTTCTGGTTATTTCTAGTCTGAAGAAACATTATTAGATTTGATTAGATTATAAAATGACATTACTCTTATTTATAGTTTCACAAGTATGCAAAACAATTTAATTTTAATTCAGTCTTAAATTAATTGAAACACACATTTCAGATATTAGCCTTGATGTCAGGGCCGCATTTAGATCCACCGCTGAATTCGTAGCAGACCATCCGTTTGTTTTTGCGATACTATGTAAAACTAGCGAACAGAACGGAATATTAAATACATTTACTGGAATATTAGTGAGATAACACATTACATTATCATAGTATGTATCAAATGATTACAGCATGAGGTTTAGGATAGATAAGATACTCTTCAGTGCAGCAATTTCTATGTAAACTTACCGGACGGACCTCCTTTAGCTTAGAACACTGTAACCACACTAACCACAGTTTTAAAAAGTTATTTTACCACAGTTGCCACAGCTAACTCAGACACATAGAATTTGTGGCATTACAACTCTAGTAAAGTCAGGTGAAGGAAAATTGGAAACATACTTTAACAAAGTATCTCTTACTAAACAACCTTTTTCTCACCCTTAATGTAAGAAGGCAAAAGGTATGCATGCTGTATGTAACTGGTGATCGTGGTATATAACATCGCATGAATCACAATATCGGTTATGTATGTTAAGCATGTTTATCATATTTAGAAAAGTAAGTCTCAAAAATTAAATGCAGCTTTCAAAATCTTGGTTTCCGTTTACCTTTGTTTTGCAGTAAAACAATTTATAATAAATATATTTTGAAGTTATTTTTACAAGAAGTAACTTATTAAGTTTCAGTATTCATAATTTTTGAAAAGTAATAACTTATGCCAAGATCCTCTTCATAATGAATAACACTTTTCTTTATGTTTCAGGGTTATTAAACGTTGAGATTAATAATACCGACTGGGTTGAAATCAAGCAACCTTCAAAATTTGAATTCAATAAATTATTTTTAAATTCATTTTGTTGTCTTATTTCTTATCCTTTTACTCATTCCCATAGGTGCAGTTGTTTATGTTGTGAAACTCAAGATCCTATTCAACAGAAGGTATATCCTGTTTATTGGTAGGCGAGTCAAGTACAGTTTTACCTGACGAAGTTCCTCTCAAGCGATAAAATTAGGAGAATGGATGAGTGTGTTGTATCGTTGTATGATAAAGCTTCGTGAAAGTGGCCTTGACAGACACGAAGAAAAAAAAATGCTATCAGTAAAATTTTCTCCCAACTGAAAACTTGTTTATATTGAAGCTTACCCAATAGTAGTGCTGTAGTAAGTAAGCTGGTCACTCGAACAATATCTTTTATTAAAAATTAGATGATAGCTTTTTTTTATCGTGGGAAAATCATCAAATGAGTCCTCCCAGGGTGGGACGGGAGGGACTGTCAATCTCGTACTGACTAAAATCCACGGTGATCCTTCAATAGCCCTTTACGTACTAAGGCCACGGTTACCTGGTGAGACAGTCCCGCGACACCTGATGATAGCTTACGTGCAGTTATAGATATACAAAAGACGATCACGAAGCTTTATGATACTACTCTCTGATCTATAATACTAATTGTCGCTTGAGAGGAAATCATTGACCCTGGGGTCTATATTCGATTCCTTCGTAAATACGGAATTGATAAGAAAGAACTAAGTACCATGAAACTGAGACAAAAGTAAGCTTGATGCGATCTCATTTATGATGGTTTCAAAATGTTGACATTTTGCTACCGAATTACTTGAAGGTATTAAAAATAAGGTTCTAAAAACATCATCAGCATCGAAATCGGTTACGCCAAACGCGAGATTATCGCAGACAAATATACGGGTGACCTAGAAGCTACTTTTTTTTTGAAGTCTGTACAAAATGGTCAATCTCAAAGCCGTGTTCCAACCCAGTGGTGTGTCATCAGTGGATGCAACCACAGCTCTAACTACTATACGTAAATATACCATGTCTGTTTAATAGAGGTATGCAGTGACCGAGAACACTCAACCGAACTTGCCTACACAGAATTTAATAGCAATAAAAGTCTTACCCACACAACACAGGATCGCAATTCTTAGGCCCGTAGGTATTTCAGAACGAAACTCAAGCACTGATCTCTATTTAAATCTAGATGAACAATCAAATGCCTAAAATCTACCTAGTTTTAAGTAATACTTGAGTATTGAGTGACGAAAATGCCCGCTGAAGCGTCCACAACTGATTTCCAACGTAGCCGAAATTGGGTTGAATGCCTCCCAAAACAGAAATGTAGTGTTGCATCAAGTTCTTCTTTAGCTCACTGATGTACGATGTATTGCATAGTATGATATAGTCTTTTTACCTTGTTAAGATCTACAATGATAAGTGAATTCCATCCATGATTTAGTAGCTTATTTTCCGATTGCCTCGATTTTTCTGTAGGGTTTTAGTAGTAGTTCGTTGCTCAGAAATAGATTCAACCTACCCCTGCTAATGGGGTGCTAAGACAGGAAACCTCCACGTGCGCCCGTGGACTGGAGTTCCCTCTCGGATACGTCGGGGGGAAGACCAGTTTTTCGGGCCGGTGCACCCTGGAATGCGGGCAAACACTCTTCCTTAGGCACACAGTGCAGAAAGAGTTTTGCCTGAGGGTCTCTTTGCCCGTATGCGAATAGCCTGTCGGGTGGACGCTCCAACGCGTGTCCCTCTGAATAGCAAAGGGCACAGTGGCGGAGCGGGCGTTTTAGTCAGTAAGAGTCTGACAGTCCCTTCCGCCCCACCCAGGGCGGGAGGACTCATTTGATGATTTTGCCACCCAAAAAAAAAAACCCTGCTAATGTTTATTTTAAACTCGTTACATTGTATCCATTTTCCTTTTGATTCTATAACTACAAATCTTCTATAGATACCGTAACAGCCCCATGACTGGAAGGCAAGTAAATAGTAACCTTAGTAGTTCCGCCGAGAAACACTTCCATTGTCCGAGCACCTCGCACATTACTCCACCAATTTGTTAAGAAGGAACGCGACCGCCACGGAAACTGCCTGATAGACAACGCTTTTGTGCCTTAATGAATACTGTCAGACGAACAAACGTTACACCACGGGAAGACTAATGTGGGCCTTGTGGGCCACCTGCCACCCTTGTTATCTTTATGGCTGTAGCTATTGTTTATATTGAGCGATGTCATGATTTACCGCTTTCCCCTTTCAGTTGGGTGACTAATAAGTATTTAAATTACGAAATTCATTGTTTTAGTGCAGGCTTTCCACGACACATTAACTTTGAGCAGTGTTTATTTTACATCTTTTATTTTACGATTTATTTCTTTTTAAATTTATTATTACATTTTGGTTATTATTATTCAATTGGGTACTTTACCCTAATTATTTATTAACCGATTCCATAGAATGTTTATAGTTTTATTCAAAAGAAGTGTTGGTTAAATAAAGATAAATAATTAACAAAACTGAGCGTTATTCAATTGATTGATTATAAAAATTGTAAAAACTACTTCCAAAAGTCTAAGAAATGTAGGTAAGTATTAGTTAGTATAAAATTGATAAAACCGCTGCGGTGTACGGAACTGATTGCATTGCACTAGGAACAAGTTCAATTAACGAACAATGCAGAGAAATCTTAACAGCGTTTTCTTGTTCGGCGCTGCATGAAAGAGAATCAATTAGCCCGTAAAGTGAGTGCCAAAGAGACAATAGCGAGTGTTGGGTTCCGCGCACCTCGAACACCTCGGTAAAGCGAGCGTTTCGCTCAGATTTGGCAAAGAATTGCGCAGGACTTGTTCGATAATTTAGATACCAGTAATACCACGTGGAACTACTAATATGCATATTATTATTCTTTTACTAAAAAAAATAAATAAAATTAATAAATAAGTACAGGAATGCAGGTAAAATATGAAACATATGTCATTCAATGACATGTTTCGACCGCACGTTTGGAACAGTGGCTGAGCAATTGGGCTGCTGTGTGTTGCGGGTTCGATCCCCGCACGGAACAAATATTTGTATGAACTGCAAGAAGTTGGGTCTGGGTGTTTGTATATTTGTAAACGCACCCACGATACAGGAGAAATTTTTGAGTGGGGCAAAGTTTAATAAAAAAAAAATGATTAGAAAAAGAAGATAGAATATACTGATTTTGGATTACACAAAACCCTTTTAGAAAGCCTTTTGAGAACACTGCAGGTGAGGCACTTCTCACAGTGTGAGATCTCTACCTAGAAGTGAGGCTGCACCCCTTAATAATCTATTTCTTAAATCCTTGACATTCCTCCGTTCCTATACCGTCATCAGTAAGTATGTTATATGTAGGCACGTGGCCAGACAGGCGAAACGAGTGGAGGGAAGTGACGACGACAGTCAGCCATCTATACCCTACAGAGAAGTAAAAGCAAAAAAGCAATTGAAAACGTCGATGAGCATTGCTTCACCGGATGGATGGACAAAATGGGCTTTTTCCGTTCTTCGTTCTCCTGATTGCAAAATATTGTTGTTTTGAAAGTTTCGGTTCATCTCAAAGATTTTATTCTAAAACTAGCTTATGTCTGCGACTTCGCCAGCGCCCAGTAGAAGATTTCTTACCCGTTTAGAACCCTAATTGTTATATTTTTAATAAAGTTGTCTTAGAGAATCCTTATACCATCGGGTATCTGTGAGGGAAAATCGATTCAGCCGTTTCGGAAAGTACCTACATGCGCCAGCACCTACCCCAAGCAGTCAAAATTTACCAATCGAATATAAACCTTCTGATTTTGTGATAAAGTGAAAAATCTATTAAAGAAATTTCACAGATTGGAGTTGGTTGCCGTGCTAGCGACTGTACTTCAAACGAACAGAGGCGTTAGAACGATTGGCTGCGTAAATACTTCGATTTTAAAATTGAAAACTTGTTTCCCATATTGTATTTACCCAAACTATAGTAGATTTATATAGATATCTATCAGTGGATTGTGCTGTTCACCAAAAATTTGACCTAACTGATAAATCGATCATTTAAAACATCGACTATTTGTTTGGTTTCGTTCGTTCACTGGTTTATTTTGTAAAGCACGGAGAAATGCTTAAAGGGCCAATAATTGGGTATTTTACTCTACATAATATCAAAACATAGAGTTTAGAATAACTGAACGCATTCTGTTGACATTGCGTTAGAAGCACATGTAATCCTGGATCACATACGATACGTTTTACCTCGGTAGAGCGATTCCGTGTTAAATTACCGAAATCCACATAACATAGCTCATTGTATAAATAAACTATTCCATGATAATTATTCAGGTATGTTATATGCTGAAGTTAAACGAATCGACAACATAAATCCATTTGCGATTGTTAGTTGTGAGTGACTGACTAATTTAAAGGCTTGTTAAATATCAAACGTTTCAATTTGAAGTTTGGAATTTCATTATAACTTTACGAATTCAGTTTAGTAAATTGATAGTGAAGTACCGATGGATGTTAGAAACCCAATTAAAATGTTGTTTTCGCTTGGGAATCATTCGCTTAGTGGTCATTTTAGTATCAGGTTGTTACGATATTTATCGTTATATATTTCTCCATACTAAAATGACAGTTTGTCTGTGTCCCACAACAACATATTATTATACGGTTCATTTGAATTTAAAAAAATATACTGCAAAAGCTCTCAAATCAAATTGCGTTTGATAGTTAATTACTTACAAAACTTTCGTATAGGTAACTTTTCAACAATATTATAGGACTTCGTCTGTTGCAAAACCAACCGCATGTTATTACTTATAAGAGAAAAACAACGCTACATAAAATATGATGGGCGGCCACGCGAGCAAGCCGTCACGTACGAAATACTTACATCTGAAACAAAAGCTCACAGAGCTTACAAAGTGAACTTCCATACCACACATTGACTATTAATCGACTCCATAGAAAATGCAATACGTTCTCCCGACTGCGCGGCTATCCGTGAAGGCTGAGGAAGCAGTATAAATATACCTTCGTATGTACTGGGTGCCGAACATTGACACAGAGTAACGAGAGGCTCGTGGCATTAAATTTTCAGTCCGGCCGCATCGCCACACGACATGGGCTCAAATTGAAGTAAATCGGACCGCGTCTACCGCTGCCCCGAGCCTACATTATGTATGTATCTGCAGATAAATGACATTATTGATGCGTTTGCCTGCAATCTGAAATCCATCGTCATCGTATTCATATTAACCAGCACACATGTTCATATTTTAACCACAACTAACGAATACCAAAAGAGAATTATTCTACTTTAAAGCCTTTTAAAATTAATAACGACAACAATGTAACAATGACTAACGTTCAAAAAAAACAATCGATCATTATCTCAAGAGATTAAATGTAAGATCAGAAGGTGCTTTGTAGCTGAGTTTAAAAAGGGTAACTGAGACTTCAAATTAGCTCTCACAGACCGCGTCGATGATGCACACAGCGCACGTACCGCGTCTAATCTCGAATGCATTGCCTTGAATCGACGATTATCTTATATCTTGGAGTTTCTCATAACCTTAGATGAGTAGGCGAACCAAGAAAATAATGCACATACATTTTTGGTTAAAAAAATACACGTAATGGCTAATTTGAGAAAATTGGTTATACAAATTGAGCGCATAAATTAAGTCGGATACAGTCGTTCCAAAATTATAAACTGGTGTTAATTCCAGTTAATATGCGAAGTGTAATTTTGAATACAGCGTCGGTGCAGTGGTGGTGGTCTCATGAATAAAGAATCCGATTAAACTGACCTATCGCGGCGCTCAGGCAGCCAGCCAGCCAGCCGACCGACACGGGAGCTGTGAAAATTTTACTAGTGCCAATCATAACCTGGATTACCATTTTATAGCATGCAACGCAATTGTACTTGACTTCTTTCCCTCTACTGCTAGTCCGATGTCAGAACGGAGTTTTTAGAAACAGTTTATAAAATGTGCATTTATTTAAACGTAACATTTACGAGTATTTTCCGTTTTATGAAAAATGTATTTCCAAACTTACAAACCAAATGAAACAAAAGTGAGCCCCATATTGTATAGCGTATAGCTATGAAAATTTAAAGGTATACCTTACTTACTTCTCGCACAATACGAGCAACGTCAACTATAGTCAAGCTTTAGATGGAAAGTTATTTGTTGATGGAGACCCGAGCCCCAGCCTGACCGACAGCCAAATCATGTCCTTATCTACGGATTAACATCTAACCCTTTAAGCTGGTTCACTTGCAGTTGACCAAACATTGCGTACACAAACCAACCAGTATTGCAAAGAGTGCTACGTTTCAGAGTTTCAGATGTTACCAAGCCATCACCTACAATGAATCAAATTGGGTAAATGCTACCAAGGAACCTGAAACTTACACGTTTACAGAATTGTATTAGGATAATCATATCACGTTACAATTTGAAAAAAAGTTGATGGTTGAAATGCTCTTTGTCTGCTGACACGCAATTCATTTTAATATTAACCTAATATAATTCTATTGAAGTGGCCTTTTCAAGCTACAGTATTAACCTTGGAATCGTTAACATCCAGTTTATAGAAGTTCAAATTGCAAAGATCAGAATACTTAGATAGTTAACCACCTGTAAAATAAACAAGATTGCCAACATTAACAATATCTTATTAAACTGGAAGTCGATGTCAAAACAAGGGGAAAGCCAATAATGATGACGATGATGGTATTTGTAACATAATGAGCAGTAATAATCCTATACTCAGAATACCCTCACCGTCGCACCCATCGACGCGGAAGTAATATGTCACACCATATGGTTAATTTAACGGAAATTATACGAACGTAATCTGACGCGTGTGTTCGGCAGTGTCAGACGTGCACGGTTGAGCTCGATGATTGCCTGTGTTTCTTGCCATGTTTGGAGAATTCAGGGTAACCCACCCCGAATTCAGTTTTCTCCATAGACACTTCCGTTAAATAAAATAAGTGCAATCTCTAGAGAGTAATTCTTCTACTTTAATCTCTTTTGTTTTTCAATATTTTCTGCCTTTTCCACCCCGCAGAAGGATTAGTTGTTAAAAATGTTAAAAAGCTCCTTCTGCGATGCAGTAATGTTAGATCAGAAGGAGGCCGAACGTGTGAGGGAGAGTCGATTCTCTTTCTCAAAGTCCAGTCGCCGCAGGAGACGACCAGTAAGAACAGGATAGCGAAGAGATTTCCAGCAACCGCAGTTGCGAACAGCGAGTAATGGGTAGTTCACAAAAGGGTTGCAGTTGAATTTGACAGTCCCTAACACTTTTAAATACATAAAAATGTACTCTAGCTCACCTACTACGAAGTTTTAATAGAACACGATTCCGGCCCATCACGACTTTGACGGAACCCTACGAGGCACTCGTACACGACTTTATTATTCAATGATTCAATGATGGCACGGTTGGCGCAATGACTTTAGCGATTGGACTGCTACGCAGCTTGCCTCCGGTTTGGTTCTCGCATGGAACAAATATTTTTATGACCTACAAATAGTTGTTCCGGGTCTGAGTGTTTGAGTATGTAAGTTTCTATGTTGGTAAACGCACTCACTACACTCACTACACAGGAGAAATTCCTAGTCCAACGTTTTTTTTTTTAAAAAATAAGTTTAATTCAAAGGGATATGAGTAGAGTGACCCTATTGTCTCAAAAATCAACTTTAAGTTATTCCTCAGACAGATGTAGTAGACAATGCATATGCCGTGGAATGGATGCGAGACTTCGAAGCCTTCCAAGAGGCACTGGATGCAGAGGGGGAGGGTGACGCGGAAGGTGGGAACACATACATTGGCAACCTGACGCGGATATGCTTTCATGGCTATGGACAGTTTGGAGCCGTTAGTTCTCGTCGATTTAGTCACATTACTGCACACAGTGCACACTTCCGACTATCCGGCCGCACCTAGGGCAGGCACACAGCATCCGATGTGTGAGGACGTTACTTAAAATAGTTAAATCATTCTTGAAGCGATTTGATAACAACTCAATCCCGACGAGTTTCGGCTCGTTAAGAGTCGTCTTTATTACATAGACATTGATGCTGGATGATGTCCATGGTCTGATGATAGAGCTGGAAGGTAACCATGAGTTCTTTCTTATATACAACAACTCAATCCTACTGAGCTTAGGGTCATTTGATTCGTCTTTACATGGGCTTTGGTACTGGATGTTTTCAAGGCTCTTATGATGGAGCTGGAAGGTAGCCATGGGATCTTTGTAATACAATAACGGAATCCCATCGAGTTTGGGCTCATTTGATTCGTCTTTACATAGACTTTGGTGCTGGTTAGACGTTATGAGTTGGCTACTGAATCACTTAGGTACCTAATAAATGTTAATGTATGGTAACGTAAATTAAATTAAAATTAAATTCAGCGAATCAGTTTAGTTAGGGCAACTACGGAACCCTACACTGTGGCCCGACACGCACTTGGCCGGTTTTTTTGTGGTTGTTTTTGAAAGCGGTCACATTTTTTTAGAAAAAGTTTTTTATAATGACTAATTTCTAGCATAACAAACAATGAACATAAAATCGTTTTGTATACCACCCAAAAGACATAAAACCTATTTGGTCTAATTTTTTTTTTCTTCCTGGCAAGTAATCTAACACTGATGTACCTAGTAATAGTATCACCTGCCATGAATGTTATGTTATTTCTGCTGCTGCTGCTGCTGCTCATTAGGCTAGCCGCACACACAAAATAATATTGTCAATGCAAGATTGTCAATATTAATCGAAACCAAATGAAAATCCCGCAATACAGGCCGCACATACATCATCATCATCATCAGCCTATTAATGTTCCCACTGCTGGGACGCAGGCCTCCTCTCTGTGAAAGGGAGTGGGCCATAATCCACCACGCGGCCCAGTGCGGATTGGTGGATGTCACATGTCTTCGAATTTTTGGTTCTAGGACATGCCGGTTTCCTCACGATGTTTTCCTTCACCGTTTTGAGAGCAGTGGTGATGAAATAAATTACACAAAGTGTGCGCCTGCCTGGATTCGAACCCACGATCTACAACTCGTAAGTCTAGGCCGATACCACTGGGCCACCACTGCACTGGGCCGCACATACGCACAATATTATTGACAATACGTACTTTATTGTCAATATTATTTTGTGTGTGCGGCTAGCCTTAGGATACATTACATATTCACACCCCATCACTAAAAACTACGGTAGTATAGAAACCAACTATTTTAAGAGGAATAAATAATTGCTCTTAAAATAGGTGCTATGGAAATAGTTGCTCAACCCGTTTGATACCTCTTAAAAATGATTACCTATTTAAGAACAAAACAAGAAGGCAACGAAGATTACTGAATGTCAACAAAAGCCAACGACAGACGGAGTTTCTTCTCAAATCTGGTTTTGCTGAGAAAACTAGAGGAAATTCAATGGGATCGTACTCGTAAGTTACGACGAAAGTGTGCGGTAGCTAATACCCCAAGCCTTTAGGCCGAGACTCCACCAAAGCTGTGCGAGTCGAGACGTGTTTTGAACAACCAATAGAATTGCGTTGCGGCACGGGTTGCGGAGTGGAGCTGTGTCAATAACGCAATTCTATTGGTTGTTCAAAACACGTCTCGACTCGCACAGCTTTGGTGGAGTCTCGGCCTTAAACCCCTTCTACACGATCAACCCGACCGCCTGACAGAGGTGACCTTGGTCGTGTCAACAGTACCCCACCGTCTGAAACGCTGTCGGCTGACGGTCTGGTCGACCGCGGACGCAGCCTGTCGGGACGGATGCGCTCCCGACCAAGGTTATCCAAAGGTCGATTGACTCCGCAGATATTTGGTCGCACGACCAACGTCTACACGGTAGATTTTCATTCCCACCGGACCAAGGTCACCTCTGTCAGGCGGTCAGATCTGACCGTGTAGAAGGGGTTTTAGGGTAAAAGCTACCTGCAAGTTACTCCACGTTATAGCTTTCGACATAATTTCTTCGGCGTATCACGCCCGCATCTTTATAATACGAGTATAACTAGATACATACCTATTTCAGACCAAAAAGTTTAAAAACATTCAAGCTGAACTTTCGTAAAAAGATTGAAAGATTGTTTTTGTTGAATTACAAAACTCAAATCTAAGTAAACTGCGAAAAGTGTGGAGATATTAATTCTTTTCTCCTGGTTATATTTTTATTATCTTATTAAACTGTCAGAAAGTTAAAGATTGTACCATTTTCGTTCCCTATTCTATTCGTTGGTTAGAAAGATTTACGAGAGAGGGAAAGAACCTTTATTTTATTATCCGGCTCTTTGTGGCGAATGTTCATTTCATTTCTTTAAAAAAAATTAGTTCCGTTCCTGGTTTCCTTACTATCGCTGTCCAGACGTACAGGAAATTCTTTTATAGGCAAAATTTATATGTCACGAGCACTCTGGTTGCAAGCGAAAGAATACTCAGAATAGTTTAACAAAACATTTCTGCTACACAGGTTGCGGTTCTGTTCTCTTTAATATTGAATTGATTTACTGCAATGAAGAATATTTCTTCGAGTCTACTATTTTACAGTTTCTGACGAAATCTGAAACAGAAAATACTTGTTCCGTACAGAATTAGATAACTAATGAGCTATGGTGTAACTGGATGCTTATTTTTTAAATTATTATATGAATAAGATGTTTAGTTAAAATGTTTTTTTTTATTCATTGAACGGACAAAAGTCCTACTTAAACGAACCGGTAATCCTACTTCCTACCCCGGCACGGCACTTATTTTCCATCATTTTCCAATATACTTACATGTAGGTACCTTTTATTATTAGCTTATTATTTTCCGAGTGACTAATAACTTAAAAGTCGACTAAATGTTTGCAACAAATAAAATAACTTGCCAGCGATTAAATATTTTCGCGACTATTATATTACGTAAGGTTCAAAATTAAGGGTGTTATAAAAACTAAAAACTAGCAGCTGCGTTTAGGTAGCAAATAAACTATACCAGTCAATTGAAATATTAGGCGAGGAGCTGTATATAATGACTTGGCGACTAATAATGTTAGTAGGGTGGCATTCGCCGGTAATGTGTGCAACTAACACGTTAGTGTTTAGTTTTGTTTATTTTGTGAGCCAGCATGACAGGTAGTAATCAGTTATTTGACCTAGGATGCAAGAGCGAATGAAACGAGCTCGGGACTTGGGGCATCCCGACACGGACAGGTTAGGTTCGAAGGTGATGGCGGGGTCTGAAACCCCGCCATCCCCTTCGTGTTAGGTTACTTTAAACCTTGCACGCAGAAATAGGAGCCGTCTCCGGCTCCGTCGAGCATTCTGGCAGGTGGTACTAATTCAAAGCTATTAAAAGTCACACAATTTTAAGCTAGTTTATATTTATTCTTCATACAAACAATTTTAAATAGAATCTGATTTGTATTATTTATGTATGCCCATTTTCTATTTTATTTTCATCATTAAGTTTTCGCTTAGATATTAATTCAGTTCCCAAAAGAAAAACTTGATGCTAGTTTAAATTAAAACGGAGCTTATAACTGATATATTAATATGCCATCTTTTACTTACTACGATACTCCTTATTAGCTGCCAACCCATTATGTTTGGTACCCACTCTATTTTTTTTTCAACCTATATTCATTATACTTAGTTGCCGCATTAAATACATGCCTTTATTATTAAAACCAATTTCATTTTTTGCATAGTCTGGGATACAAGCCAAGTATGCCAACTCATCTCACGTCTAAGAAGTTATCCGATACCTTGCAAATAACTATGTAACCATGTGCCAAAGCTGACAAACGTAAAACTCGCACAAATTCTTCGTTATTTCCATTTTATTCAAATAAGCGTCGACCGATCCATGTATCCGAGCGTGTCTCAAGTAAAAGCATCATTTGTAAACGTGAGATCGCGAGCCATGAGCTATTTAGCATCCAGTTTCATTTTAAAGATTCCCTTTTTAATCTTTAGGTCATCAAGTCGTTTTTATTGCAGCACGAATTTCCAATGGGGATGGCAACTCAAAGCTAATCGTAGATGGCGCTGCGATAGTTGGTCCCCACGTCTACCTTGTACAAAAAAACAAACAAGATTATTTGTTATAAAAATTGAGTATAAATACAAAACAAATATGGAAAATTATTCGTCCATGCAAGTACTATATACTAAAAGAAGAATTAAGACGCCGCGGCGCATCTACAAGAGAAAAAAAGTGATTTAATTGAGTGGTTATACATTTGATTTTACCGTAATAAATCCACAATTACTTGTAGTTGAGGTTTCAATTTTTGAGTTTAGGTATGTTTTACCTGTCCTCTCCTTTATCAAGAATATAATGCTGCTTTTGACTTTCTATTTTGATAAAATATCATAATGTTTTAAGTCAGTAATTTTAACCTTTTTTTCTATTTAGATTCGAGAAATATCACAATATATTTAATTTCTTAACACCACAACTATTACAAAACTCGTTCCAGGTGATAATTCTTCGATTTTCGAGCGATGCAATACTGGTACATAACCTCCAAAAGAAAAGTTGATATTATTTTGAAAAGTGTATTCCATCATTTTTACAGCTTATTACACAACATCTAGTCATTTTACATCAATAAATGTTTTTTTTTCTGAAAATTCCTTTGATTTTACAGTTCTTTGGGGACCAAACTGTCATTTTCACTTTGACACTTGCCTTCCCCATTAAATGCTAGACGCAGTCGTAAATTTTGAAACGCAAACCTACGGGACCCTTCGATTCCCCTTTCATTAAATCGATTATTGCTCAAATGTTTGCACTTCCTTTTATGGAGGTGAGGACTTTGATCGAGAAATTGCTTTAAAAACAAGAGCTTGACCTCGTTTAACGTGTCGACGAACTCTCGCAGGATCTTTCCATTAGCTCGCTCGTTCGTCGACACATTTTAAAAAAGTTTAACAAGTTTCGATCTATTTACTCTGTGCGACAAGCAAGAAGTGAATTTTTACACGTATTTTGTTGCAGCATCATGTACTTGTATCTTATGTTTGTTTTTAGTAGTCGTTTATTCTTTCTTTGTTCTTCCAAAAGTTTTTTCAACGACTTTTACCTCATGCCCGTTTTGTTTCCTTGAAGAAGTCGAATTTGTGACCCTATATTATGTTTTATTCAGTTTGACCACACAATCAAACACACAAAATCTAATCATTACATCGCAGTTAACCACTCTGTTACAAGCTCTAATAAATTTCTCGTTAATTAATATAAATAAAGCTCATAAGTCAGTGACGTCACTAGGGAAAGGGTCGAGGGAGGTGGCAGGTAAGCTTGTCTTATTGAAATAAACGACTTGTGACCTCCCCAGGCAGTGTGCTGTCTCTCCGATAGAACCCCACCCCGACATTGTCCCTATAATCATTCATATTTACTTAACACGCCCAGCATATACGCTTGCATTGTTCGCCCATGAAAGTGAGCGGTGGGTGCGTCGAGTGGCGTTGTATCTTTTATTTGAAAGTGGAACTGCGATATCTTTTCTAGACTAAGTTTTTTGCCGTATTTAATTTTCTTGTTATTTGTCTTTTAATGTCCAAGGTTAGCCATTTGGCGGGGCCTAAAAATCATAAAGTACCGTATAAAATTCATAAAATATTTTTTGGACAAAAATGGGTTCGATTATTACTCTTTTCAAATAGTTTAGAATGGTTAGGTGACCTAAATCGAATATAGCCCCTTTTATTACACAGGAAGAAGTAAGTAGTTTTCTTTTTTTTTCCTAATCTATGCTAACTATGAAATAGAAAAGTAGAAAGCTAGGTCTACTTTTATACAAAAACATGTCATGGAGGGAGTCGGCACGGTTGTCACAGTGGTTGAGCGAGTGAGTCTGTGCAGCGTGTGCGGGTTCGATACCCGAACGGAACAAATATTTATATGACCTACAAATAATTGTTTCTGGTCTGGGGGTTTGTGTATAAATGAGTTTCTATGTTTATAAACACACCCACGACACAGAAGAGATGCCGAGTGTGGGCAATGTTATTTTAAAAATAATTAGGAAGGTCTTTGCCCAGCTGTGAGATAGTACAGTTTCCATTAGAGTATAATACACCGTGACTTTTTAGTCGTCTTACAACGGCAGCCCAGTTCATGTATCCAATGACTAGTACACGTTTATAATCAAAAAATTGTATTTAAGAAATTTGAAAATTTTAAAAATGAAATTTTAGTTCGTTATTATGACGCAAGGCGTAGTTAGAAACACCCTTGTCTCATAGAAAATGGAGATGGATGGAACGATCTGCCCGACCATTGCGCTGGATAGGTTAGGTATACTCTACAGCTTGATTCGCAGGGTGTTTCACATTTCTTAATGTAGGTACCTATTTATTAATAATAACAATTATTATTAACGATAAAAAAAAAAACTCGCCTAGAGGTATTTTAGGTCGGATACATTAAGTGAACCACTTTTGTAAGACGACTAAAAAGTCACAGTGTATAAATTGTAAAAAGTATTTTCAATAAATAATTAATGTAAGTAGTAACTCTTTTGTTGTGAAGATCACTAACCGGAAAAATATGTATTGTAAACAATTTGTTCCTCCGTGAAACACCGGTAAACCCTACTAGCACTAACAAGGAGTTGACTTTATACTTGCAACCACAAACAACAGGTTTTGTTGTACTTCCCGAGTTCAACTTGTAACCCCATTTAACTTAGCCTGTCTACCCTATTATTCTTTGGAATCGGTTTGAAAGTGTACCTTTGGAACGTATATTTATCATGAGAAAAGTAATTTCGATTCGTTTTTGGTTTAAAACTAAAACATTTCATGTAATAGATAATATTCATGTAATCCATGTTGTTTCACTTCTGGGCAACAACTATTAAAATACTTGAAGCAATAATAAGCCTATTGCTTCAAGTATTTTTAACCGACGAAAAAAAAAGGAGGAGGTTCTCAATTCGACATGTATATTTTTTTTTTTTATTTTTTTTTTTTTTATGTATGACCACGCATAACTTTTCCTAACGTGGTCCGATTTCAAAAATTCTTTTTTTTGTTAGAAAGAGTATACCTCAAAGTTGGTCCCATTTAAATTTCAAAACTAAAATCGGCCTCTAAGGGCAGAAAAAAAGGAATTAATTGTCAATCTTCCTACAGAATTTTCAATTATGAACCGATTCTGTTGAAATAAAGTTAACAATTGTAGTTCTGAGGACAATATTATATAGCAGAGATGTGGAGAACATAACATGATGGCGTCACCATCATCAGATCAACTCCAGATCCCTGTTATTTTGTGAAGTCAGTCCCAAGAGTTCCTTAACAGTTAACAACAGCTATATCGTGTTTGGGCTCATTTCACTCAGCTTGATGAGAACTTTAGACCTAGCTGAGGTATCATTGCCATCGAGGGTCTGAGGATGGTGACGGATAGCAGGGGCAAGAGGTCCTCAACAGTTAACAGCACCTTTATCGTGTTTGGGCTCATTTCACTAGTCTTCATGAAAACTTTATACCTAGCTGGGGTATAATTGTCATCGAGGGTCTGAGGATGGTGACAGAGGGCAGTAGCAAGAGATCCTTAACAGTTAACAGCAATTATACGTATTTGGGCTCATTTCACTCATAATGATGAGAACTTTAGACGTAGCTGGGGTATGACAGTCGTTGAGAGTTTTTAGTTACAGAAATTGACACGAGATAGGAAACTCAAAAGTAAAAAATAAGTCCTTTTTAAAAAAAAATTCAAACCGACGAAACATCGAACTGAAAAGCAAAAAATAAATTTTGAGGCGGCGCCAAAGAAACAATCAACGAATAGCTACGACGAGCTATTCAACCACGACAAGCTATACAACGAGCTATTCTGCTCTTCAAATAGTTAATTTATATGTTTGTTTGTTTGGCGCCGCCTCAAAATTTATTTTTTGCTTTTCAGTTCGATGTTTCGTCGGTTTGAATTTTTTTTTAAAAAGGACTTATAATAGCCTATATTGTATTCCACTGTTGGGCTAAGGTATGCACTTTATCCTTCCAAACCTCATTCAAGTAAATACATGTTACAAGAAGAACGTAGGTAGGACTATAAAGAAACTACATAAAATATGTTAATTAAATCATATTATTTCCAAAATAAATGATTCCATACGATTTTTATTCACTCATTTTCTGCTATTCGTTGAGTTTGTATTCTGCCATTTATCTGAACCAATAGATCTCGGATAACAAAGTGGAACGTTAAATATCGTAGTCATCACCTACTCGATAACACATTCAAATCGTTCTCCTTTCAAGCGAATATCAAAAGGAGAAATTCTCAACGTTTTAAACATGCAAGTAGATATTTCGAGTAGTAACATTATTCGTGGTACATTATTCATGAAGGTATATCTTGGTAACGAGCCGGATTGAGAGCGAAACCTACTGTCGATAATGAACTAAAATTTTTTATTACGATAACAATTCATTCATTGCTTTCAAATTACGACGACGATTGGCTCTAGTCTTTATTCTGAGGCATTTCACTGGAAAATATATTAATGTATGCGTCCCAGCTTTTTTTTTTTGTGGACGTACATGTAAAACAAAGGTTATTAAAGCTTTTGGCGAGCTTAATTGCTGGGTGAGAGCGTCCGTTGTGCAGAAAGCATAAGTACATAGGTACTCATTACTGTCGCGTCCTGCCGCGAGGCAAACATATATTTATTTCCAGTATAGGTTCATCTACTCAGTGTTTTGTTTATTATAAATACAAAGTACACAAACAACATAGCATAGGATATTTCGAGAAAAAGATTGTTGCTGTGTTATTCAAGGTGTAAACGGATCGTTAATTATGCATTGTTAGTGTTAGAATGATTATTGCGTCATAAGTTTGTGATGAGAAAATAAATATTATTATTATTATTATTATTATTATCGTTTAAGAAGCCGCCCATGTACCAAATATTCCATAGATCAAATTTTATTGCTGATAAACAATTTTTATTGTGTAACGTGTCGTTTTACTATAAAATTAAATGTAAGAAACATATAATTATGATAGATGTATATACAGGATCGATATTTCAACTGGGCGTGGTTGGCTGTGGTATATCCGAAACTACTGAGTAATATCGACAAACATTGAAAAGAGTTTCGAGGCTCTTTAATAGTATAGATAGAGGACGTTGATTTTTTTAGATTAAAATTATCAACGTACTTTTATCCCCAACTTTTCACTGTACTAAAACTTTGGCACTTTCATCCCAATCTTTTCAGGCTTTCAAAAGTTAAAGTAAACAATAATTTATTAAAACGCAAACCATCGTAATTTATTGCAAGAAAAGTGCACAACAATGGCCCGGTTGCACATGACTTCAAAGAGACCGCGGAGTCTTTGACGTAAAGGTCGAAAAGTTAAATATCAGCCGAGAGCAGCTCGCCATCGTGTGAAAACGTTATATTGCTTTAATATTATGCCAATATTTTACTATACCGCAGGCGACGTACACACCGCAATAAAAATTTAATAAATTACTTATTGTACCCCAACCCAAAAATAAAGTGAGTATGTTTGTTACCTTTTCACGGCCTAAACAACTGTAATAACAAGAGGAAAACTACAATAATTTATGTTAATAGAGCCGCGATTGAATCATATCATGACAACCCATGATTGTAAAGTCTAAATTAACAAGTTCTTACTACTTGTACTTGATGCCCTAACTAAGCAATCCAAGCCTATGGGACCGCTATGCGGGCATGCAGGCAGCGAGTAAAGGGCAACTCGCTGCCCGACCATGGACCATGCCCGGGTCGACGGCGCGTTGTGTCCCACGCGCGCCTCAAAGAGCGTCAGCATAATGACGGGGCCCCCCTCTCAGAGGGCCAAAGCCTGCCGAGGTCGCGGCTATTGAAGGACACCGCACTGAGAAAAATGTCATTTTGGCATAATCTTAAAATATCGTGACGTTGGTTTAAAATAGATGCGTTGTCCTAAAATATGTTGATAATAAGTAAATATTACGCTAGAACTGAAATGTGTTAAGATGGAATCGAATTGTTTGGGTAAATAATGCAATATTATGATACTTGTCATCGTAAATATTTGTAATTTTAAAATAACATTGTCTTCTTCAAATAATAACACAATGTAATAGAAAATGGTCCACTGTCCCATAAATTAGTATGATAATTATAAATAAGATTCTAATTAAAAAACACAATGACATGTCACCGTAATTTATGTAGATTTCATAGTTTAATATGAAGAAGTATCTCTAAAAATACGATGACCTGGGACCTAATGTACTATATTAAATTATAATGCTATAAACTTATATTTTTAAAGTAAGCATCATTTTTTAATATTACAGTCATATTATTTAATGTGAATCCTATGATAATACGATTAAATAATCTCATATTTTTAGAGTAAGCATCAAAGTTCAATAATATAGTCATATTATTTTAAGTGTATCCTACTAAATTATTATTACAGAAACCCATTTATGAGTAGCATCAAATTTTGAATGATGTCCTAAAAATTTATGGTGACGGAATTTTATAATGAGCAACCCTCTTTCACTTCATTCCGCCGCCGCGCCATTTTTATTTTACCGCTACAGCCAGCCGGTCACGACTCACGACTCGTTTAATTGTTATAGCAATAACAATTCTATCAGTGCCAGTGAACGTGTGTGATCAGTGCAAAAATGGATACGGCTACGCGTGATCTTTTGAAGAAGTGGAATTTGGAACGCTACATCGATCGTTTTGAAAGTAAGTTGACAAACCTAGTAAGTTGCTAGCATGAGCTCACACATTACATTTTATAAAGTCGATGCGACGTAGTGCATTTCACAGCTGCAATCAGGGCGCTGTTAAATTTACCTTTTTTTCAGCTGAAAGAATTGATATCGCAACAATGCAGATGCTTAGTAAACAAGATATACATAGTATGTTCCCTCAATTAGGGGACAGACTCCGGTTCGAAGCAGCTCTGGCCATGTTAAAAAGCGACCAACCAAAAGATATGGTTTGTTTTCTTGTTAAATTTTATTTTAAAAAAGTAAATTTTGTTTTAAACTTTTTGCTTACACAATATGCCCTGCGTCGCTTAAATGCACATTCTCCTACTTGCATGTAGGTAGGTACCTACTTATTAACTTTTATTTAAAGTCTGTAAGTTAAATTAAGATACCTAACAATTTAACCGGTGCAGTATTTATTTAAAAAGTGGAATAAAATCCTAACTTTTCATCAGTCTTGTTAGTTTACCAACTAAGTGCATTATTATTACCTTTTTAAATTTCTTGTTAAATTTTAGGATAACTCCTACAATTCATCACTCTTTGAAGAGGTCCTAAGGAATGACTTGTTAACTAGTCTACCTTGTAACTTAGAGCCTCTGCCACCGTGTGAAGGACTGCAAAGCTCAATCCTCAACCAAGACTGCGAAGCAGGACTTAACCAGGAAAATTTGGTAAGTTATGCAAAATTGTAGAAAAGTACTCGTACTTACTGTTATTTGGTTCAAGAGCAATATGTATTAATTTGTACTTACATCCATACTAATATTATAAATGCGAAAGTAAGTCTGTCTGTCTATCTGTCGGCTGGGGCAGGACCTTTTCACATTTTCATACCTAAGACACTGAACCGATGCAAAATTTGGTACTTATAGACATTCTTTGAGACCAGGATCAGTCCTGATCTTGATCGATTAGTTTTTATCAGGGCCGGATCAAGGGACGAGGGCAGGACCTTTCACACCTGCAATGCTGAACCGATTACTAGTAAAAAAATATAACACTTCCCTTAGTTAACCCCGGCTAGGGCTAGCTATAGCCTGTTAGTTAACGGTCGCACTCAGACACATTTAGTGATTATTTCAACGATTATTGAGGTTAACTGACCGTACATACTCATATTATCACACCTTTTTTTACATGTACTATTATAACATTGTCTCAAATTAAATATTATTTTAGGATGGTGACATATTGGTGATACCACTGGACTCGTCGTCGTCAGTGGGTGAAGCAGTTACACAAGAGTCCACCGGGAGCAATTTAGTAAGTTATTACCTATTACTCTATACTTTTGATAAGGAATTTAAATTGACATTCAATATTTTTAACCCCACAAACAGATAAGTTTAACGTCTGTACCTGTCCTGTCCTGTATGTGTGTACGGACGGCCGTTGAGGAGCTATACTGTCACAAAGATTAGTAATATATTTGGAGTTGGTGACAGCTATAACTAACGACTAAATTCATGATGCCTAGACTGGCACCGACTCCAACTAATCATTATACTGAATAGAAGGTAGGTATTGAACCTGTATTTTCAACATTTTTTTCACATTTTTGCAAGCTTTTTTTTTTTTTTTTACCTTGCATATTTAGTTTGTAATGCCATACTTATACTATTTGTGTTTCAGGCGAATGTCATACTGAATTCATCAGTCGAGGGAAAACAAATAATAGCAATTGGGCAGAAAACGGCATTACCCTCAAACGTGCGTGGGCGTTTATGCAAGCTGCTTATGGAGAAGCTCATTACGGCCGAAAACCCGGTACTTCTGACAGATTCGCAGCTGCTTGCTCTATCCTACGACATTGGCAGATTATTTAAAGAGGAGTCACCACCCCTATACTACGCGCCGTACCTGTCGGCTGATGCTTACCAGGCTAAGCGCAATATCTCTGGCTGGTTAGTCACCGCCAGAAGGGCTCGATGGCAGCATTTAGTTTCGTTGGGCCTTATTGAAAAGCCCAAGTCACGTTCTCGCTCCAAGTCCAGTCCTAGGCTAGACAGCCCTTCACTCGCTGGAATCGACCTAGTCCGGACTTAAAGAAGGTAACTCCTTTTCAAGAAATTTTATGTTTTCAGATTGAATTAAATTATCAAGAACAAAATTATTGAGAAAAATATCTGAATTAGTATAAATTTTCGTTACAAATGACAAATATCTGAATCTAAGAACCGCTATTGTTATTGTATTAATTAATAATCGTTTTAATTTTTGTGTGCAGGTGAAGTGGAGGACGTAGCGTCAGCATTAGAGCAGCTGTCAAGTCCTTCAGCTGGTCCGTGGCAGGAGGTCAGTGCCCTCTGGCGGGAGACGGTGCGAGCTCGCCTCCGGTACTTGTACTACGAGGAAGGGACATTACAGGAGTACTTATATAAGTATCCTATCCTGAAGTTTTAATTAGGTACTTATTATTATTAGAATTATTAATTATGTACTTATACCGTACGCGGCGTTGCTAGTTTGAGGCACTGCAGAGTCCAAAGGGCAGTTAATTTTTTATAGCAGGGTGCGCTCAACTAGTATTCTACCCTTAGTTACGGTATTTATCGGATATTCCTTTAGGATATCCTATAAAGACGGCCCGATAACGGTGTCCGCATAAAGTAATGGTATGAGCCAGCACCAATAGCTGGTTTATGGTGAACGCATACTTATCAGAGCCGAAGGAGGCGAAGGAATCAAATTTTAGAATTACTTGAATGAAATCCAATGTAACTTCGCACACTTATCCGCACCGAATCGGACGACCTTATTCGTCCGATTCGGTAAGTGTGCGAGGTTTCATAGGATTTTTTTTTTTTTTTTTTGAACAAGTAATTCTAAAATTCGATTCTTTCGCCTCCTTCGGCTCTGAAAAGTATGCGTTCACCTTTAGTATATATAGATTTTTAAAGTAAAGTATTTGTATGAGGGATAGATAAGTCTCATCGGAGTGTTTATAGTAGCACTATACTTGAAAATAGATATTTACTATAATAATATAACCAATTTATTGTATGCAGCTTTAAGGTGAAAGCGTCAGGGTAGCCCGCGAAATTCAAATTTTCTTACGTTTTTTGCAATTTGCAGGCCAGTGCTAGGTTGTATGTTGATTGAAATGTTGGACGCGGGTGTAAGACGTATGTAGTTACAGAATTATAATCATCAAAATCATCAATACAACCCTCAAAGTTCATATAATTCGAGGAATGACTTTGACCTCGAAAAAGTAAAAGCACTGGCCTGCAAATTACAAAAAACGAAAACAAAATGGCTACCCTGAAGCAATCACCTTAAGTGCAAAAATGTTTTAGTTATAGGTACATTAATGTAAAGTTAGTTATTTTTTGTAAATTAACCTTTAAAACATCCTTTATTTTAATTTATAAAAACCAGAATTATTGAACAAAATTTATATAATGATTTTATTTAATGATTCTTTATAATGACCCACAAATAGATACTGTAAACATTAAGGCGAGGCACTCCATGTGTATCTTCCGCACAGTAGCGCCACTATAAATTTAACATTTTTCATCTTGTTCAGTTAAAATCAAAACTTGGAACGAATGTGACTAGTAAAAAGTTTATAATATTTTCTCGATAAGTAGCACCTGCACCGACTCAGAAAATATTAGAAATAACTTACTCGTCAAATTCGTTCCTAGTTTTGTTTAAAATTTAACTGATTTACACTTAAAAAATTAATCGATTAGTGGCGCCGCTGTGCGGACTCACCCATGAATACTGAAACGTCACTCAAAATTAAAGGGCTGCTTAACATTTGAGCAGCTCCTAAACTTTAGATTTCGTATTTTCAAACGTCACTTTTGAGTATCTGTTAAAAAAAAATCATCAATACAACTCTCCAAGTTCATAATGGTGTAGAAATGACTTTTTCTGTTTTTTTTTTGTTCCTGCACCATTATGAACTCGGAGGGTTGTATTGATGATTTTGATGATTATAATTCTGTAACTACATACGTCTTACAGCCGCGAATCAAATTTTCATCAACATACACCCTAGCACTGGCCTGCAAATTGCAAAAAAACGTAAACAAATTTGAATTTCGCGGGCTGATTGGAGCAATCACCTAAGGACGTAGGATAAGTCACACTAGCGCCGCTATTGTATGATTAAATTCACCGGTTGCAGTTGCAGTCGGCCGGCGCTTCGGAATGAATTTCTTAGTCTTCTTTTATACTGAATAAATGTTTAGAGTTTATAATATTCATTCATACTATGGAAATAAAAATACCATTGATTCAAATTTCTGTTTAATTTATACATACATCCCTTCTTACCTTCTTACCATTCTTGCCAAGGTACTTTTTCCTATTTTTTTACTTGCTCCCCATTTTTTTAAGGTTCAATTATATGGTTCTTCAGTTTTTTTTTTATATTGAGCGCACACCTAATAATATTTAAAAGGAAAGAACCAATATTGGATACTTAAAAATAAGGATATCATGTAAGTCCAGTGGCGCCCTCAATTATAGGAGGATTGTGATTTCTAATAATCCAAACAATTTCTGTGTAATCCACCAGTGATTAGTTGTAGTCCTACTGATGGAGAATGAGTAGAACTACAACTAATCACTATGGTGTATTATAGAGATATTAATTGGTTTATTAAAAAACACAATCCTCCTATTGAGGGCGACCTCCGTAAGATAATAGGCTATAACCAGAGATATGAGGAAATAGTAGGAAAAGTAAGAGGACCTAACCTAAAATACGAGGAGGTTACCGAAAAATAGTAGGAAAAATAATAGAACATAACTGCATATATCATTAAGGCATAGAAATATTGTATGACATAACTGAATATGTGAGGAAGTCACCGAAAAATAGTAGGAAAAATAATAGGATATAACTGGATATATGAGGAAGGCATCGAAAAATAGTAGGAAAAATAGTAGGACGTAACTGGATATGTGAGGAAATCATCGTAAAATAGTAGGAAAAATAGTAGGACGTAACTGGATATGTGAGGAAATCATCGTAAAATAGTAGGAAAAATAGTAGGACGTAACTGGATATGTGAGGAAATCATCGTAAAATAGTAGGAAAAATAGTAGGGCGTAACTGGATATATGATAACGTCACTGAAAAATTGTGGGAAATATTATTATATAATGTATGCTCGTCCTACTAAATCCATGGTGACACATCATCTTAAATACTGTTATCATCAACATCAGTATTATCATCGTTCTTTTTGGTGAATCACTATGCTCCGTCCTTGGAGTGAATTCATCATACTTTAAGCTGAATTCACCTCTTTTATGATTGCCAGTTTTCTCAGTGCGTGGATTTCAGTCAGTAGAAGTCTGACAGTCCCTCCCGCCCTGTCCGGGGTTGGAGGACTCATTTGATGATTTTACCACGCTAAAAAAAAAAAAAAAAATGGGACCGCTATCCACTATTTCCTGCCTATGATTTTTTAACATATTCATTACATCGAGGTGTTCTTGTTTACTCATAGAAAAAGGGAATTCTATATGGAACTAAGACTTATGTGGAACTGACAGAGCCTATGATGCAATAGAGATGAGCGAAAAGAACTAGAAAATTTAAGCATTCTGTATCGATGTTTGGTTTTTCATGTGCGTCATAGATATCGGAAGGGATTCGTATCCGAAAACCAAATTAATACCCGCGGCGGTGTCCAGAATCATCAACTTTTTTAGAAAACTTTGTGATGTGATATCTCCATATTTTTGTATTGAGTGATACAAAGAAAAAACACGTAAGTATTCAATAATTTCCGCCAAAGATTAATATATCAAAAGGACGGTGACTGAAAAATCATCTTGTATAAATATTTTTTTCAGTCCAGGCACCAAAAGTGCCCACTGATGCCCTAAGCAATTGCTTAATTTGCATATGAGTTAATCCGGTGGTTCGAAGTCGTGGGCAAAAGCTTGCCCTGAATAAGGTTTGTGGAAGGCTTGGATGTAAGCATATACACACATCAAAAGTGTCTAGGGATCAACATATATTTTTGCAATAACTTTTCTCCTGATTGATATTAATTAAAATGTTCTTTAAGGATTCATCAAATAAAGTGTTATCGTTTGTCACAGTAACGATAAACCAAGTCACCTTTGCATTCATAAAGAAATTTGCCATTTTCCTAATAAAGGGATTTTTGACATTTGAACCACTAACATTAAAGTTCGAAAAAAAGACTGAAATAACAGTTTTCTTTAAAATTTTATTGGGTAACTTAAACAATTAATAATCCGTGTTTCTACCGCGAACACTAACAACACAAGAACATCGGTTTGGCATACTCAAAATGAGTTCATCCAAATCACGCTGTGGAATGGCCGCCCATGTTCGTTGCAACAACAAAAAAAGGCTTAGCTGCGGCGAGAGTCTGTCTTACAACTCTTGCGGTGTGCGGTCGTGCATTATCATGCATTAACTGAAATAAGGGACCGATTTGCACTTGTAGAGGAACGATGACGTCTGATACAATCGTCTCAGCATAAATTTGAGCGTTGAGGTTGCCTCTGATCTAAATCAACTCAGTTCTTCCGCCGATCCAAATACCCGCCCATACCATGATGGTTCCACCACTATAAGGATGGACTTCCTGGCAGGATTTTAATCGCTGTTGGCGTCCAGGGGTTCTCCAGTGTCGTATACGTCTTGTATCCGGTCTCATACCAAAACGAGACTCATCAGAAAAGCACACGAAACGCCATTGTTCTTCTGCCCAATTTCTGTGTTCAAGAGCCCATTGATATCGAATCCTACGATTGTGCATTGCTATAGGTGGTACCCGTAGCGGTCTTCGGGAATGAAGGTTCACTTCATGCAAGCGGTTTCTGACTGTTTGGTCGCTAATTAAGTTCCCTGAAGAGTGATGAAGCCTCACGGCTAACATCATGGCGGTTATTGTTGGAGCTCTTCGAGTTAAGATTTGAATGTATCGGTCTTGTCTCCGTGTGGTGCAGCGATACCGTCCTCCATGGCGCTCAGCCACGGTACCAGTGCTTCGGTAACGTGTCCAAAGTCGACTGATAACACTCTGATTTGTATTCAGAGCTAAAGCCACAGTACGTTGCCGGGAACCAGCTTCTATCATTCCCACGGCTCTGAGCATTTCTTCCCTGCTTAAATGACGTCGCCGCTCCATAATAACGTTGGTTTTAATCAGTAGTAGGGAAACAGTAGCACTAATAATGTCTTCAATGCGTTGTATGTTTTTATAGGGAAAATATTGACAGCTGATTTTCATCTTTTACTCGAATTTGATTTACAGTTCCTGATTCAAATTATGAAATGCACCAAAAAGGATCCATATAAATTTATAAAATCATAAATGACATGGCCGGAATTTGTATAGAGCGATGCCCTGACAAAAAATATTAATGTACATTGACAAACAGTACCTCATATTAAAGCTTACAGGTATTTATTTATAGTAGTTTAAGTTTTATGAACAGAGAACAAGCGAGAGATACTGTAAACAGGATTTTAAAAAAGTGCCTGAACATTTTGAGTAGCAATTTCCGATTGCTATTCAAAATGTTCAGGCACATTTTTTTCAGGCGGAACAATAGGAGAATTGGTATTTTCGGTAGATAGAGGCCGTTTCTTCACTAGGCGCGTATTAGATTTGTCTCTTCATACAGACTGGTCAGTTCCGTGTGGCTAAAGGCGCGGCCCCACCGCAGCGCATGCTGTGCACGGGCATACGGCGCATTTTAGCTGCGTGTATTAATTTAGTTGACGACGTGGATCTAGGTTTCCACTGGAGTACACACGACTATGTATATGAGCAAGCCACGCGTGTATCAATGACGTCAATTCGTGCGTAGCTTCTCCGTGGGTTGCAGTGGACACAACCAAATACATTTTCTTACAAAGCGAAGCTTTCTTACACGTGCGTAGCCTCTCCGTGCACTGCGGTGGGGCCGCGTCTTAATGCTCAGTTAACTATTTTTGTTAGACTCTTTTCAAAAGTTTCAGGTCGCCAAAGCAGCGACAGACGCAGAGAAACAGACAATAAAACACTAAAATGATATTTGTATTTTTTTATTTATTAATTATATAATTGAGTGCAGGTTTATCAGCTGGTAGCGGTAGTGGAGGTAGTGGTGGATCATAAGCGATAGCAGGATTAGCAGTTGGTAGAATTAGAAGTGGTTCAGACAATGCAGGTTCATTTTTCTATAGTTAGGCATCCAGCCTGTTTAAGTATATTTAATATCAAGTGCCGATTAGCTTGTATCCAACAGGGATGATATACTTGCAGATTTGCTCTCCGATCCTGTAACATGGACATTTTAAGAGTAAATGGAAGAAATAATACAGGTAGTGTAGTGCACACGCTAACCTGATTGTGGGATTTCATGAAAAAATATTGTGTATGTACTGATTTCTTTATGTGTGTGGTATCAAAATGCGTAATATGAATATAATTACGATTTAGGTACGTACCTCTTCTAAGGATAACCATTCAGACAATGTATTTTGTAGCTGCGGTATTAAAGCTGTTACAACATAATACCATCGCATTCGATAAGTGACCACAATACAATTCAGACACTTAGACATGGTGACCGTCAGAATCCAAATCGTACGTATATACAAGTCCATTTTACACAGCAGAATACTATTAACTTTGGAAGCGTAAACGAAAGTCTGATTATTGATAGCGTGGAGTCGGGTTAAAACATCTAAAATCCAATACAGTACCTAACGAACACAGTAATATAATACGTGTGCGGGACGGACGTTATCGCCCGGACACACGACGATACGATGAGCTTGTCCGGAGCGGCGTTGACGTCTTGCACCGATGGTTGCTTGCTGTTTATGCTATTGCCTGAAGTCTTGAGTAGCAGGGACTTGTAGAACGAAGTTGTGGATGCGGAGTAAATAAAACAGCCAATAAGTCTTCATAAGTTTTCAGGAAGCGAGTTGCTTGAGTCTTCAGGAGAGAGAGAGAGAGAAGATGTGGTGCCGTACCGTTGACTACGATTTGATCGAAATTACGAATTACTATTGTACCCCTGAACTTTACCTTAACGAGAGCCGCAAATCGCTTCCTTGATTTATTGTTTATTTTTACTATCTTAAAACTATTTAACAATCGATTTTCTTATTGTGCTAAAAATGGATTACATGTTGTTTGGTATCACTATACTCCTTATGAAATTGCCTGTCTCCTGACATAATGACCCCGACTGTAACTGAAGGGACTGAAAAGTTACGACGAGTTAAAACTAGAAACTATTAAAATTTTTAATTAAATTACATTTTCATAGGTCATTATCTCAGGAGGTTTGGTGGTTATTCCACAGACTTAGGTCTCGTTAGGTAGCCTGGGTAACAGCCTAACGTGATCTAACATTTATAACGAAATATCTATGTATTTCAGGAGTCTAGGGCCTGAATAATGATAGACACAAAAAAAATAATCTTTATTAAAGAACAAATTGTGTACAGGACATCTTACAACGTCAAATAAGTGGGTTTTCGAACGGATTATGGGTTTAAAAGTTAGGTCCAGGCCTAGGTCTCAGTCTAGGCTACCTGGATACACAAAAAACGAAACTATACTATGACTATAAGCCCACTCAATTGATGCTACAAAATGCACTGTACTTACGGTTTTACAACGAATTTTTTAACTGTTAAGTTCTATTTAAACACTATATACTCTATATTTCACGTAACTGTCTATAATTTTACTTAGTCATTTTCTCACTATGAACACTATAAACACTTAGGTTTTGATGGTGACGCTTCGTCGCGAACATTTCTCCCGCCGTGCAGCGCTGCGATGGCCCGGTGCGATGTCGGCGCGGCGCTGCATCACCCCGGTGAGCGACGACTGTTGCCGTGCTGCCCTCCGCCGCGATGCCCGCCACCCAGACTTTGACTTCTGGGTCACTTTGGTAGCGGGACGAGCTTCTTCACCGGACGCTTCAGGGTGCCGCCGGCTGTGCGCACCTCAGCTGTCCGGACTTCTCCGTCGGCCCCGGGGAACACGGCGACTATACGGCCTCGCGGCCATGTGTTGCGAGGCAGCTGGCCGTCTGCGATGAGGACCGGGTCGTTGATTTGCAGCCCAGGTCCCCGTCCGTGGGCCTCCCGCCGGTTTTGAAGTTCAGGCAGGTATTCTCGTACCCATCGACGCCAGAACATGTCGGCGAGTATCTGTGAGCGTCGCCAGAGCTTCTTATTGTCGATGTCGTGCTCGGTGAACACGCCGGGTGATGGTAGTCTAGCTGAACCACCGAGTAGAAAGTGGTTCGGCGTTATTGACTCGTCGTCTTCGCTGTCGACTGAGACGTGTGTTAGAGGCCGGCTGTCTTGACTTATCTGTTTGTTTCTTCGTAGGTCAGCTATTTCTTTTGAAAATGCCTCTTCTTGTATGACGCGTACGAGTATGTTTTCAGCCTGGTGAACGAACGTACTTTCTATTGTATGTTTTGTAGTGGAGCGTTGACGATTTGTTGCAGACAATTTTTTGACAGGCGTTAACGAATTTTTCTTTTTTCTCCAATCTGGGTCCTTTTCTGTGTTTTTTCTTGTTCTCTTGTAGAACGTCTTCTCTGAAGGCCCGCGGCAAAGAGATATGAAACGTAGAACGTACGCTGTTGCGCGTAATAATCGCTCCCACTTTGAAAATCGTACTGGATCGGGTATGGCCTCTGAGAGCTTCTGTTTAACGGTGTTTTCTTCGACGGCGGCGAACGTTCTTTCTTCCCCTGTTTGTTCTGTGATTGGCGGTTTCTCCGACGGCCACGACGCTGGGTCTTGGTACAGGAACTTGGGACCGCAATACCACTCATGTTTTGAGTTAAAGTGGTGCGGTACGTCGCGAGTAGCTGCGTCGGCGACGTTTAACTTTGTGGGTATCCACCGCCAGTCTTCGACTTTACTGTTTTCTTCGATGGCAGCTATGCGGTGAGCGACGAATGGTTTGTACGCTCGTGCCCCTTTCTTGATCCAGGTGAGTACGGTCTTACTGTCTGACCAGTACGTGGTTGAGGCGGGCTTGAGTCGGTGTTCGTGGGTCACGGCGGCGGCCAAGCGAGTTCCCATGACCGCGGCCTGTAGTTCGAGGCGCGGTATCGAATGTAGCTTGAGTGGTGCTACCTTTGCCTTTGCCGCGACGAGACTGACGAATGTCTCGCCGCTCGGTGTTGTAGCTCGCCAGTACACTGCAGCTGCGTAGGCCATCTCACTAGCGTCGGTGAATACGTGGACCTGGAGCTCTGCGGCGTCACTATAACCCGGGTAACATCTGGGTATGTTGATGTTCTTGAGCTGCTCGAGGTGTAGTATCCAGCTTCTCCATTGGGCCGCCAGGTCTTCGTCGATTTGTTGATCCCAGTCGATACTTCGTCTCCATGCCTCTTGAAGAATTTGCTTGGCTCGAATTGTGACAGGCGAAGCGAGGCCAAGCGGGTCGTACAGTGACATGACGATTTTTAGCGCCTCTCTTTTAGTGGGCGCTGCCTTTTCTAGGACGCCACTCGGTAGGCGAGCGAGGGTAAGGTTGAAACCCAGCTCGTCCGTACTCGGTTTCCATATCAGGCCGAGTATCTTCTCTATGTTTTCTGTATTGCCGATGTTGACAACTTCGGTGCGTTTCTGTGACGGTTCTATGTTTTCTATGACTTCTGTGCTGTTCGACACCCATTTCTTGATATTAAAACGCGCCTGTTCATGTATGTTTTTCACTGTTGTTGCTATGCGCGTTGCTTCTTCGATCGTCCTGTAGGAGTCTAAATAATCGTCCATGTAGTGATTTTCTATGATTGCTTCGACTGCCTCAGGGTGTTCTGCGTAGTGTTTCTTCGCGTTCCAGTTTTTTGCGAATATAGCGGTGCACGGTGAGCTAGCTGCGCCGAATATGATGGACGTCATGCGATATTCGTCCGGGGCTCCCTCTCGTCTGTCGCCTCGCCACAGGTAACGGAGTGCGTCTCTGTCTTCTCTTCGTACTTTCACTTGCATGAACATCTCCGCTATGTCACCGGAGATAGCTATGCGGTGACGGCGGAATCTCATCATGACGCCGGGCAGCGACTGTAGCAGGTCTGGCCCCGTGAGGAGGTAGTCGTTGAGTGACATTCCTCTTGACTTGGCGGCAGCGTCGTGTACTATTCGAAACTTCTCGGGCTTCATCGGGTTGTAGACGTCGAAGTGAGGTAGGTACCAGGTTCTTCCCGGTGTACTGGACTTGGGTGCTTTTTCAGCGTATCCCTTCTTGAGAAGCGACTCCATCTGTTCTGTATATTTTTCTCGTAGTGTGGGATTGCTGTCGAGTTTCTTTTCTATTGAGATAAGTCTCTTCATTGCGGTTCCGTAGCTGTCTGGCATTTCTATGTTTTCATTTTTCCACAGCAGAGCGGTTTCTATGTGGCCATCTTCTAATTGTTTCGTATGACGATTCAATATCTCTTCTGCCTTCTTCTCAGGATCAGAGTCTGGACGCCGTGGGTTGATGATCAATGATTCTATTGCGAAGAATTCACGCAACTGTTGCTCGATGTCGTCTGTCGTTGAGAGTTTGTTTACGTAGTGCACTCTCTGACCCAGTGTTCTGGTGTGCGCGCCGTGGAGAGTCCAGCCCATGGGAGTGAGCGATGCGATGGGCTGGTGCTTGGGTCCTCTTCGAATTTCGGTGGCCAGTAGCAGGTGCCAGTTGTCCTGGCCGATGAGGATTTTTGGTGCGCCGGCGTTGTAGATTAACTGTTGTTTGAGGTCATCTAGGTGCTCGCAGTGTGCGATATCTTTTTCGGTGATTGTCTGCGGTGTGAGATGAAGCTCGGGTATGGTGCGCGCTCTGAATGGCACCCTATTCTGCAGCTGGCTTGCGAGTGTGACGGTGATACGTCTCGAACAAGGGGTGTCGATCGTTGTGTTGCCGATCGCACCTATCTTCAGCGGATCGATGCGGCCCTCCGCCCCGACTTGCTTTGCGATGTCTTCGTCGATGAGTGACACAGTTGACCCATCGTCGAGGAGAGCGTAGGTGGAGGCTTCTCCCGCCGGTCCGATGACCCGGACCGGTACTATCTTCAGGTAGGCTTGACTCGAAGTCGCTCGGGAACTGGCCACTGTTTCTTTTGACTCGGACTTCTGTGTTGAGACGGCGGGCTTCTCGACTTCCTCTGTAGCAGGCTTCTTGTCGTTATGAAGAAGCTGATGGTGCGTGGCTGTACACCCGTTGACGTCACACTTCTTCTTTTGACATGTGTGACTTGCACGACGAATCTTCATGCAGCGAAAACACAGATTATGTTTTTTCGCTAGCTCCCATCTCTTGTCGCTTGAGGCTTCTTTGAACTTCTTGCAGTCAGACGAATAGTGACCCTCCTTGTCACAGAGCCGGCATTGGTAAACAAATGCCGGCTCTGTGAGCTTTCTCAACAGCTGTATGAGTTCTCTGCGTGACGCGCCTGGTTGATGGAGCGTCGGTGGCGGCGATGTTCTCAGGTGGAGCGAAGGCGCTGCAGAACCGGGCTTGCTCGGTGACGAATTCGCTGAAGAGTGACAGGTCTGGTAGCGATTGGTACTTCTCGGTGTAGATTCTGTACCACTGTACGCGCAGGGAGTTCGGCAGCTTCTCGGTGAGTGCGCGCACCAGTTCTGCGTTGATGAGGTAATGTTCTTTCTTCAGTGCGCGCAGCGTGACGACGCCGCTTCTGACCCGGCTTGCGAACATGCAGATGTCTCTTGGTGCTTCGCCACAGCGTGGTAGTCCTCGCAGTCGTTCTGTTTCGGCTTGAGCTATTGAGTCTGGTCGGCCGAACTGTAGTTCCAACTCCTTCATGATGTCATCAGGTCTGGCGTGGCCGATGAGCTCCGAGCTGACTGTTTCGAGTGCTCGTCCATGCAGGCTTCTTCTGAGTCTCGCTGTATTTTCGACGTCGTTGAAATATCTTCGAGTTGTTTCGTAAATGGCTCGAAATGACAGCCATTCGGTGTGTGCCCCACTGAAGTTCGGTAGTGTCATGATGACCTTCGACGCCGAGGGGTTGTTCGATGTCCAATGTTCTGTCTTCTTGTCGGCGAGCGACGCTATAGCGGACGTGAGCTCCGTTATAAACGGACGGAGCTCCATGTTCCCCTTGGTGTCTTCTTCTTTCGGCTTCGGTGTTGACTCGATGCGATTGTTTAAATTCGATGAGGGTAGTTGCGTTTGGAGGTCCACTATATTGTCGATGTTCGCAGTCGGGGGCGCCGGCTCGCGGCGCCTATTCTTCACTATGTCCCCTTCGGCGACGTTGTCCTCCCTCAGTGGCTCAGGTTCGGGTGCCTCTTCAAGCCAGGAACGCACGTACTCGTCGTTTGAATTTCTATCTTCTAAATATTCGTTGTCCGATTCTTCTTCGGCCCTCTGAAGTGCTAATTGTGCAAGTTCCAACTTAATCTTCAATAAGTCTTCACGTGCTTTCGAAATTTTTCTTGTTGATCGCGTCGTCCTATTCGTAGTCGACGGCGGCGGTCGGTTATGTTCGTTACGGGCGTCACCCCGGGTAGTCATCGGCACGGCACGGCTATTCGATGGCTTCACTGTTCTATCTGATTCTTCTTCATATCTGGTTCCCTTCCTGGTTCTGGGTGCGGTTGGTCGCTCGAAATCTTCAATGTGGGTAGGTGTAGAATCCGAAGAAAATTCTTGAATGTGGGTAGGCGCTGAACGGGTAGAGAATTCTTCAATGTGGGTAGGCGCAGAAAATTCTACACCGTGGGTAGGCGCAGAAAATTCTTCACCCCCCCGCGGGTGTGGGGGGGGCAGCCGCTGCCGGTCGCCCTCGGTGGTGGTGGTGGTGGACGGTGAACGCGGCGGTGCTTCGTGACGGATGGCTGTACTAGGTTCCCCCATCTCGACGGTGAATGCTTCGGCCGCCTTCCCCTGGGACCTTGTAGTTGGCATGTTCGATTTCGTTGCGACGATAAGTCTTCAGGTTTCAGGAATCTTCATAAACATCCGGGTCGACAGGACCAGCAGATGTGCGGGACGGACGTTATCGCCCGGACACACGACGATACGATGAGCTTGTCCGGAGCGGCGTTGACGTCTTGCACCGATGGTTGCTTGCTGTTTATGCTATTGCCTGAAGTCTTGAGTAGCAGGGACTTGTAGAACGAAGTTGTGGATGCGGAGTAAATAAAACAGCCAATAAGTCTTCATAAGTTTTCAGGAAGCGAGTTGCTTGAGTCTTCAGGAGAGAGAGAGAGAGAAGATGTGGTGCCGTACCGTTGACTACGATTTGATCGAAATTACGAATTACTATTGTACCCCTGAACTTTACCTTAACGAGAGCCGCAAATCGCTTCCTTGATTTATTGTTTATTTTTACTATCTTAAAACTATTTAACAATCGATTTTCTTATTGTGCTAAAAATGGATTACATGTTGTTTGGTATCACTATACTCCTTATGAAATTGCCTGTCTCCTGACATAATGACCCCGACTGTAACTGAAGGGACTGAAAAGTTACGACGAGTTAAAACTAGAAACTATTAAAATTTTTAATTAAATTACATTTTCATAGGTCATTATCTCAGGAGGTTTGGTGGTTATTCCACAGACTTAGGTCTCGTTAGGTAGCCTGGGTAACAGCCTAACGTGATCTAACATTTATAACGAAATATCTATGTATTTCAGGAGTCTAGGGCCTGAATAATGATAGACACAAAAAAAATAATCTTTATTAAAGAACAAATTGTGTACAGGACATCTTACAACGTCAAATAAGTGGGTTTTCGAACGGATTATGGGTTTAAAAGTTAGGTCCAGGCCTAGGTCTCAGTCTAGGCTACCTGGATACACAAAAAACGAAACTATACTATGACTATAAGCCCACTCAATTGATGCTACAAAATGCACTGTACTTACGGTTTTACAACAAATTTTTTAACTGTTAAGTTCTATTTAAACACTATATACTCTATATTTCACGTAACTGTCTATAATTTTACTTAGTCATTTTCTCACTATGAACACTATAAACACTTAGGTTTTGATGGTGACGCTTCGTCGCGAACAATACGTGTTATGATCAACGTAAGACTATACAGTTTTGACGGTTAAGATCAACTGTCGCAGAAACGTCAAAATAAGTCTAGGACATTTGGATACGCACTTTTAAATATATTATCGATTTATAAAGTGGTGCGTTAGTCGCGTCAAGACGCGCGCCATTCGAAAAGTGGTAAATTATCCTAATAATAAAATCATTTACGTACAATTGTAACAGTCACGGGCGTTTTATAGGTATTTTAATATGACCATCAAGCATAGTTTACATAGGTACACTGATTGTCATAAGCGTGTATCCAAACGTCGATGCAATTGTCTCTTCCTAGCAATGAATCAAAAGGGAAATCACCCTTAAAACATTTAATTTTTAAGAATTTTCCTCACCTATTTTAGAGAATCGTAATTGTTGCGACTATTTTTTATTTATTTTAGAAGAATTTTTCATATAATTGTTATTAATGTACAGTATGAAATTTGGATTGAGTTTTGAGGGCAGAATCCGGCCATGTCATTTATTACAAAGCCACATCTCAATCTCAAGAAATCCGCATAAAAATGCTTGATCCCTAGACACTTTTGATGTGTGTAGTTACATAGCACCCTGTGCGGCTAAGAGACTTGGATATTCTACTAAAGACTAGTTTAGTCTTAAATAAGTATACTGCTCAATAATTATGTAACATATAAGGTACGTACAGCCAGTCTCTTTTAAGATTTTCTCTTTTTCTACCAATTTCATTTTTTACGTAATCATTACTACGTTCTCGTAATTTATTAACCAAACAATAACACAGTAACCGCCTGCCAACAAAAGGGTTGCACAATGTAATAACAAATTGCTTTATAAACCAAACATAAAAATATTATAACTGAAAAACCTTTGGCATTAAAGCGCGCCGTATGGCGAGTAACTCGCTAATTAATTGGAGAATAAACCAAAGGCGAGTCTACAGAGAATCTTGAGGAGCACAACGTTAAGAAGCTTTGCAACGTTTACATGCGAATAATTCAAAGGGTTTGTTGCGGGTCTAATTAATCAACCTCCCTCGCGGCGGCGGGCCATGCACCTGAGACGACCAGCTTTAACTATGTTCATTACACGTACCTATTTATTTTATAGCCTAATTCTAGTACTTATTCATTCTTAGGGCATTGCAGAGCAAATCTCCGTCAGTTAATTTAAACAAGGCGAACCGAAATTAAGTTTTTTTTTGTTTTTTTTTTTTTCAATTTAAAAATCGTCGCCTCGCTAAACGTAAAGATGGAAAAAAATTGATCGCGTATAGGACTTGAACCTACGACTTTCCGATTCAGTACACCGGAAGCTTTACCAACTATAAGCTACCGTTGTCCCCTAGCTAGAATCGCTTGGATTTCTTTCACTTGTTAACATCTTTACGGTGATGTTAATTTGGCGTCATCTATTGTTGAGGTGTCTTTCATAATCTTTAATATCTTTATAAAACTGCAGTGGTGGCCTACCATGACGTTTTTTTTTTTTTTTTAAGGTGGTAAAATCATCAAATGAGTCCTCCTAGTGGGGCGGAAGGGACTGTCAGACTCTTACTGACTAAAATCCACCCGTGTTCCTTCGGATGCCCTTTACGTTCCAGGGCCACGGTATCCTGGGTTAAGAAAAAACCCGCGACCCCAGCAGGCATTTGGCGCGAAACACGACGCGCCACCGACCCGGGCTTGGTCACTCACCGTCCGCAAGCCCGCTCCGCCGCTGTGCCCTCTGCTGATCAGAGGGACACGCGTTGGAGCGTCCACACGACAGGCTATTCGCATACGGGCAAAGAGACCCCTTAGACACACAGTGCCTAAGGAAGAGTTTTTGCCCGCATCCCAGGGTGCACCGGCCCGAAAAACTGGTCTTCCCCCCGGACGTATCCGAGAGGGAACTCCAGTCCACGGGCGCACGTGGAGGTTTCCTGTCTTAGCACCCCTACCATGACGTCTTAAAGGGAAATTCCAGTGTGGGAACAAGATGGCGCCGTCTTAAAGCAATAGTAATTCCACTGTGGGAAAGAGACAGAGCTATACAAGTCGTCTAGCGCCATCTCGCTTCCACACTAGACTCTGCACTTCATTTACCACTACGCCCCGTGGCCCACTTTTTCTTGCCACGTTTTTATACACTCACTTTTCTTGTTTGTTTATTTGTTTGTCGTTCCGGTTGGACTTTTGCAACTCAATTTTGCACACGTTCTGAATTCTGATGACAATACATGACTAGCTAACAAATGACTGTCATAACAAATCCAATATGGCGGCCTCCACAAAATGGCGGACTGGCTGTTTGAAATCCACCCCCATGTTATACGGGTATCAAATGAAAGGTTTTGCTGTCAGGAATACGAAAAAAATTGTCATGTGACTTAAATCCAATATGGCGGACGCACAAGATGGCGGACAGGCTTTGAGGCACTTCCCGATAAGCTAACAGGCTGAATTTTTTAGGGTAGCTTCAAACCCGATGAACAAAGATAAAAATAATAAAATAATCAATAGATTTAAAAAAATCTAAAAACCCACGTTTTTAAATGTCCTAAAAATAGGAAAATAACCCTATATGACTGAGAGAGGGGCCTCTCAAAACGTGGGGGCATATCTTTGCAAGTTACACCCACGATCTATACAGTTCATGTAAATATATCCCATAAATAATCCCTTAAATGATATAGGCCCCCACGTTTTGAGTGGCCCCTCTCTCAGTCCCATAGGGTTATTTTCCTATTTTTAGGACATTTAAAAACGTGGGTTTTTAGATTTTTTTTAATCTTTTAATTTTTATAAATTAGATATCTTTTGCACTGTTGCCTCTGTATTATTGAATAAGTAAATGCAAACTTAAAGCTATCGTTGAAAGTTTATTGACTTTAATCATTTTCGTCAGATATTGGTTTTCGAGTTTAACTTTTCAATTCGTATTTGCAAGGCCTCTACTGCAAAAGACTAAATAATTATTATGATTGAGATCTAATTTTGGTTAGTTATTAATTTATGTATCAAGCAAATATATTGTGTTGTACAACGACGATATAATACTAGACTCGTAATAACAGGCGACCGATGTCTGCCAACACATTAGGCAAAAAAGTCTTATATCCGTCTCATTTCGACCAATCCTGTGAGCCGTAAACATACGTTGAGACAGAACCGACCTTGAGTTAGCCAATCACAACGCAGTACCCCGCCTCCCTCGCTTACGTAGTACCTCAGCGAGTTGGCAGAATAGTTTTGTTCGTTAGATCGTGCAATGCGTAGTCTAGTATTATATCGTCGTTGGTGTTGTAAGATAAAGCCCGCGGGAACATAATTATGGTTCCGTAAGGCAGGCGAAATAATTGCATGTGGGCGAAACCACACGCTTCCCTCCAATAGCTATTATTCACAAACGAACCACTGATTGGATTTAAAACAAAGCTTGAAACTAATTTGTAGACTCTTAGACTACATGAAATCAATTTTAATATAGTTTAAAATATGGGAGGGGAGGTTAAACGGGCGGCCACTTTAGCGGATAGTTTCAATCTAAATTTAATTCCCGACTAAGCGTCTCCTGGTAAGTTAATCGAGTTTCCTGTTGGATTCTTTTCCGCTACGTTCTCTTCCACCGGGCCTCTTCTTTCTTAGTATAGTAATCTAGCGCTGTAATGGAAACCCGTTACTCGCTCACTGATTGCATTAATATTAATTTATTATTTATTCATACAAAATCACTTTGAAACTACACATTTGTTTAAATAGTTATTTGTTATACAAGAGTGCAAAGTTGCTTTTTAACCGCGTGCTCAATTTTGATGACCGAGCAAGCGAATGATTCTAAAATTGAATCACGAGTGCAACGAGTGATTCAAAAATTAGAATCATGAGGCGTAGCGACGGAATCAAAAGAGCACAAGGTGAAAAATCTTTGCACTCGAGTGCAACACGTAACTTTTCATCCCACCTCAGCGAGGAAATGACTAAACGCAAAAAAAAGATGTAAGTACATTGTACGACACAAGATACTTTTATTTCAGTTAGGTATTGACTACTACATTATTATAGGTAAGTATTACAGAATAATTTTTAAATTAAAACAAATATACACACTTCAAAAGTGTCTAGGGATCAAGCATTTTTATGCGGATTTCTTGAGATTGAGATGTGGCTTTGTAATAAATTTATGATTTTATAAATTTATATGGATCCTTTTTGGTGCATTTCATAATTTGAATCAGGAACTGTAAATCAAATTCGAGTAAAAGATGAAAATCAGCTGTCAATATTTTCCCTTTATAAACATACAACGCATTGAAGACATTATTAGTGCTACTGTTTCCCTACTACTGATTAAAACCAACGTTATTATGGAGCGGCGACGTCATTTAAGCAGGGAAGAAATGCTCAGAGCCGTGGGAATGATAGAAGCTGGTTCCCGGCAACGTACTGTAGCTTTAGCTCTGAATACAAGTCAGAGTGTTATCAGTCGACTTTGGACACGTTACCGAAGCACTGGTACCGTGGCTGAGCGCCATGGAGGACGGTATCGCTGCACCACACGGAGACAAGACCGATACATTCAAATCTTAACTCGAAGAGCTCCAACAATAATCGCCATGATGTTAGCCGTGAGGCTTCATCACTCTTCAGGGAACTTAATTAGCGACCAAACAGTCAGAAACCGCTTGCATGAAGTGAACCTTCATTCCCGAAGACCACTACGGGTACCACCTATAGCAATGCACAATCGTAGGATTCGATATCAATGGGCTCTTGAACACAGAAATTGGGCAGAAGAACAATGGCGTTTCGTGTGCTTTTCTGATGAGTCTCGTTTTGGTATGAGACCGGATACAAGACGTATACGACACTGGAGAACCCCTGGACGCCAACAGCGATTAAAATCCTGCCAGGAAGTCCATCCTTATAGTGGTGGAACCATCATGGTATGGGCGGGTATTTGGATCGGCGGAAGAACTGAGTTGATTTGGATCAGAGGCAACCTCAACGCTCAAATTTATGCTGAAACGATTGTATCAGACGTCATCGTTCCTCTACAAGTGCAAATCGGTCCCTTATTTCAGTTAATGCATGATAATGCACGACCGCACACCGCAAGAGTTGTCAGACAGACTCTCGCCGCAGCTAACATCAATGTCCTGCCCTGGCCTGCTCAGTCGCCAGACTTGAACCCGATTGAGCATGCATAGGATATGCTACAGAGAAGAGCTCTGCCGAATATGGAGGGTATCCAGTCGCAAGAAGACCTTTTTTTGTTGTTGCAACGAACATGGGCGGCCATTCCACAGCGTGATTTGGATGAACTCATTTTGAGTATGCCAAACCGATGTTCTTGTGTTGTTAGTGTTCGCGGTAGAAACACGGATTATTAATTGTTTAAGTTACCCAATAAAATTTTAAAGAAAACTGTTATTTCAGTTTTTTTTTCGAACTTTAATGTTAGTGGTTCAAATGTCAAAAATCCCTTTATTAGGAAAATGGCAAATTTCTTTATGAATGCAAAGGTGACTTGGTTTATCGTTACTGTGACAAACGATAACACTTTATTTGATGAATCCTTAAAGAACATTTTAATTAATATCAATCAGGAGAAAAGTTATTGCAAAAATATATGTTGATCCCTAGACACTTTTGATGTGTGTAGTTATGGTATAAGTAGTACACACATCAAAAATGTCTAGGGATCAAGCATTTTTATGCGGATTTCTTGAGATTGAGATGTGGCTTTGTAATAAATTTATGATTTTATAAATTTATATGGATCCTTTTTGGTGCATTTCATAATTTGAATCAGGAACTGTAAATCAAATTCGAGTAAAAGATGAAAATCACCTGTCAATATTTTCCCTATAAAAACACAACGCATTGAAGACATTATTAGTGCTACTGTTTCCCTACTACTGATTAAAACCAACGTTATTATGGAGCGGCGACGTCATTTAAGCAGGGAAGAAATGCTCAGAGCCGTGGGAATGATAGAAGCTGGTTCCCGGCAACGTACTGTGGCTTTAGCTCTGAATACAAGTCAGAGTGTTATCAGTCGACTTTGGACACGTTACCGAAGCACTGGTACCGTGGCTGAGCGCCATGGAGGACGGTATCGCTGCACCACACGGAGACAAGACCGATACATTCAAATCTTAACTCGAAGAGCTCCAACAATAACCGCCATGATGTTAGCCGTGAGGCTTCATCACTCTTCAGGGAACTTAATTAGCGACCAAACAGTCAGAAACCGCTTGCATGAAGTGAACCTTCATTCCCGAAGACCGCTACGGGTACCACCTATAGCAATGCACAATCGTAGGATTCGATATCAATGGGCTCTTGAACACAGAAATTGGGCAGAAGAACAATGGCGTTTCGTGTGCTTTTCTGATGAGTCTCGTTTTGGTATGAGACCGGATACAAGACGTATACGACACTGGAGAACCCCTGGACGCCAACAGCGATTAAAATCCTGCCAGGAAGTCCATCCTTATAGTGGTGGAACCATCATGGTATGGGCGGGTATTTGGATCGGCGGAAGAACTGAGTTGATTTGGATCAGAGGCAACCTCAACGCTCAAATTTATGCTGAGACGATTGTATCAGACGTCATCGTTCCTCTACAAGTGCAAATCGGTCCCTTATTTCAGTTAATGCATGATAATGCACGACCGCACACCGCAAGAGTTGTAAGACAGACTCTCGCCGCAGCTAACATCAATGTCCTGCCCTGGCCTGCTCAGTCGCCAGACTTGAACCCGATTGAGCATGCATGGGATATGCTACAGAGAAGAGCTCTGCCGAATATGGAGGGTATCCAGTCGCAAGAAGACCTTTTTTTGTTGTTGCAACGAACATGGGCGGCCATTCCACAGCGTGATTTGGATGAACTCATTTTGAGTATGCCAAACCGATGTTCTTGTGTTGTTAGTGTTCGCGGTAGAAACACGGATTATTAATTGTTTAAGTTACCCAATAAAATTTTAAAGAAAACTGTTATTTCAGTCTTTTTTTCGAACTTTAATGTTAGTGGTTCAAATGTCAAAAATCCCTTTATTAGGAAAATGGCAAATTTCTTTATGAATGCAAAGGTGACTTGGTTTATCGTTACTGTGACAAACGATAACACTTTATTTGATGAATCCTTAAAGAACATTTTAATTAATATCAATCAGGAGAAAAGTTATTGCAAAAATATATGTTAATCCCTAGACACTTTTGATGTGTGTAGTTTTCAAGTTTCTTATTTAATCTTGGTTTGTCTTAACAACATGACGTGAAAAGAAAACCGCACAACGCAAATAAAAAAGAAGGTTAAAAAAAGTTCTGAGTCAAGAAGGTTCCGAGTCTGAGATTGTAACAAAATAATAGTACCTAGATACGCATACGCACCAAAGGATTCTGTTTCGGGATTCAAGTTAGCCCAAGGCAACGCAGCTTTACTCCCGAGGTCCGTACTCTGGGCTGCATTTAAATCCTTTATCCAGTTTATACTTTACAAATTTATCTTCTATCTTCTTCTATCTATACTTATAATAAATCTGTAGAGAGGTCAATTCTGTACATGAAATATATTTCTAAAATAACTATCAGGGGGTGATTAGGGATCGATACTGATGCCAAAAATGCAATTAATAAAATTATTGTCTGTCTGTCTGTCTGTCGGTCTGTCTGTCTGTCTGTCTGTCTGTCTGTCTGTCTGTCTGTATAACCGTTATAGAAACAAAAACTACTCGACGGATTTTGACGAAACTTGGTACAATAATTTTTCATACTCCTGCGCTGGTTATAGTATACTTTTCATCACGCTGTAATCAATAGGAGCAGAGCAGTGAAGGGAAATGTTAGGAAAACGGGAGAAGTTACTCCATACACGCTAATCTTCGGAACTACTGGACGGATTTGTTTGGTTTTTTTTTTGTATAGCTATTATGTTTGGGCAACATATAGGCTATAATTTATCTTGGAAACTTGAACACCTGATGCAGAACTGCAATAGATCAGCTAAACTATAAGAGATACAAAAATAGCGCCATAGCAAAAATTGTTCCGCGTGATGAGCATTTTCTGCTGAGAAAATAAATTTGAAGATATGGAACACCTGATGTGGAACTCCAAGAGCCCAGCTACACAATTACATATACATTAATGACGTCTTAGTAAGAGTTGTTCAGCCTGATGAGCACTCCCTGTTGTCGTATAAAAACTGAAGATCTGGAACACCTGATGTGGAACTCCAAGAGCCCAGCTATACTATAACATATATAGGAATGACGTCTTAGCAAGATTTGTTCAGCCTAATGAGCACTCTCTGTTGACGTATGAAAATTGAGATCTGGAACAACTGATGTGGAATTCCAAGAGCCCAGCTACACTATAACATATATTATATGAATAGCATCTTAGGAAGAGTTGTTTAGTCTGATGGGCATTTCCTGTTGACTTACAAAAATGAAAGATCTGGAACGTCTGGAATCGTCATGCGCGTCCCGTTGTTTTCCCGTCCCCAGGCTCTAAGAATTCGACATCAGACGTTTCAGATCTTCGATTTTGACGACCCCATTGTCGCTGGCATAAGCAACAGGATCCGCGTACGAAGTCGCTGGCAGAAGCTAGTACTGACTAAATGTCAAACATCCCGTTTAAGTACACCGAGAGGTGAAAAATGATACCAATTAAAATTTAATCTGCCCCGTTTACGGTCGCCGCTGGTCTATGTTTTTACTGAAAGGAATAAATTTTTGCGACCTTTTTACCACGCAAAATTTTATCCTGCTGTCAAATTGACATTAAGTTTTGTTGTTTTGCTCGAATCTTGCCGTAAAAACGAATATTATTATTATTTTAGAGAGTGAATATTATTTTTGGATTATGGATTTATAATACACCGGCAAATTGATTATTTGTTCAATAAACTGAGCTGTCAATTGAATTTGACAGCTAACATTGACAAAATGATAATTATATTTAATTTTTTTCCATCGAAACATCGCTGGAAGATTTAAACGCACCCCTGCTTTTCACACCTAATGCGGGGCACCTAATTCTATTTTTGAAATTTGATGTGGTACGACAACCTTCGAACAGTTCGAACGTCAAGTTGGCACCACAGCAAGCGATCAGCTGTTGGGGTCAGCAGCCGCCATTACTAGTACAACTCTTTATTGCACGTGCATGTTCTAAATTCAATTTACTTTATCCACTAGAGGATAAAAACGGCTTTTACGCTCAGATATCGAAGAGAAAAAGTAGCCTTTCCGAGATGGGGGGATGAAAAAGAAATTACTGTATTCAGACATTTACTGTCAGGTAGATAATATGTGCAATCGACAAAGTGGAATTATGAACAAGACATAAGTTTCTGTTATTTTCCTACAGACATTCAAATACAATTAGGTCCACATTCGCGTTAACATACAGTCATGTCCATGGTTGGTAACGACTTTGATCTTTGTCAATTACGGATTCGAACGATTTATTGTCAAAATGGGTAATGATTACACTTTTTCAATTGTATGTACATACATAATTATATATTTTTCTTATGTAAAAGAAAAATATATAATTATGTACATTTATTGTCGGGTCACGTCATTCGCATGCAAGATAGTCGCTGGGCAAAAATATGCACTCAATGGGTGCCTGAGAATGGACGACGCCGCCGAGGCCGGCCCAAAAAGAGATGGCAGGACGATCTAGATGCGTACCTCGATGGCTGGTCCGAAGTGGCACTAGTAAAGAACACTTGGAAGGATATGGGGGAGGCCTTTGCCCAGCAGTGGGGCATAAATGGCTAATTAAAAAAAAAAAAAAAATATTGTCATAATATTTATTTGTCTTTTGCAATACATACGACAACATCACGGCACGGTTAGTGCAGTGCCTTAGCGATCGACTGCTGACTGCAGCGTATCGCGGTTTCGATCCCCGCATGGAGCAAAATATATTTGTACGACCTACAAATAATAATTGTGAACGCACACATGTGTGTTTCTATAGTTGTAAGCGCACCCACGACACACGAACAAATTCCTAGCCTGGGACAACGTTTAAATAATACAAACTATTCCAAAATTAAAAAAATGACACTTCTGACGTCTAATCTATACTATCTGTCAGCTGTCATTTCATTCGTATTTTGTGTGCGGCATTTCTACGTCATTTCAAACCCGTGTCCGTTAATATCAGTTTATTCCGGTGTTCCTTTTAGAAACTAATATATGTGGGAGCGCGCGTAGGGTCTGCGGCAGAACCGGCATCAGGAGTGTTGCTCGCGTCAGGCTCCGACATGGCGTAGGTGCTCGAGCAAGAAAACCACACGCACTCAAATCAATATTGTATTTTGTAATAATTTATCACAACACTTGCACTGTACAAAATACACACGAAAGTAGGTGAAGAGACAGTTTCAGAATGGTGCTGTCGCTTCGACAGTTCGTCTAAGACTGTTCGTCCCACACAGCGTCAAGCCCACTATGACTCTGTCCACGTGATCTAGTCACGTGCTTCACCAACCAACGTCACAATACAAATCAGCAACTATTAATTTTAAAATCAACCGAATATCCGACACGGCCAGAACTGACTATCACACGTCCTCGTGTGGTGGTGGTATGGAACCTGTAAACAATGAAAACACAACTTAAAGTTAACTGTTGACTCGGCCTACCTGACCAAGATTCAGTTCACTATCAAATTATGAAAGACATCTGAATTTAAAGGTCCAATCGCATTAATTCAAAATAATTAAAACTCGCGTCAAACAGTGGATAGTCAAATAAAGCAACTGCACACACACTTGCAACCCGGCTACCCTAGGCAGCAAATTCTAGTGACACTGTCACCCGGGGCTTACGAAGCCCAAACACATAAGTCTCCATGACTTTCGGCTACCCTAGGCAGCAAATTCTAGTGACACTGTCACCCGGGGCTTAGCAAGCCCAAACACATAAGTCTCCATGACTTTCGGGTCACTCCAAGTCGACCAAACACAATAGTCTCTACGAGACCCGGGCCCTCGCCACAACGCCTGCCGCACACTGCGCCCTGAACAGCCACGAGTGACTGCAGTTACAGCTGCGACCAGACGTGCAGTGCGGCCAAATAGTTACAAGTGTGCATACAATCAAACAATGGACCCTTCATTAGTCTCTTCATCACTCTCGGCAATAGGATCAAGCTCTGGAGGAACTCTACTTTGAGGCATTTTCCGAATGCGGTCATGAGCGAACTTGTACGTTCTATTTCTTGTCAGTGATTTTAAAATATAGCGAACGTTTTCGAGCAACTCAACAACTTTGAAAGGACCTTTAAATTTGGGTTCTAATTTTGTTTGGTTTCTCTCTTCAATTTTGATTAATACCAAATCACCAACACTGAAATTAACTTCTTTGGCCTTAGTTTGCGTTTGAAATATCAAAATCAACATCATAAAAATCAATTGCGGGAGGTAATTCGCAACAACCTACATTTTGAATTTTCGAAATACGTAGGGTAGATTCAGTTAAATGTACCGCACAACCAAGTGTCAAAATATCGCGTCCGATCATAACATCGTATTTCATACAATCGTCAGGTAGTACGTAAAATAAAATTGACAGTTTGTTATTATTCACAACAACTTCGCTTAAAATTTGTTCTGTGGTTAAAAACAATCAAATTATTACCAATACCAAGTATTTGAACTTTTAAAAGTGTGCGTTTGCCCGAGAATTTAGAAGCTACACTTTGTACGATGAACATTCGGCGCCGGAATCAAAACAAAATGAATACGACTCACCGGATTGTTGTAGCTGCCCAAGGACTTCGCGAACTTCACAGTTGTCCACGCATCACTGCGGGATGGTGTTCGGGCCGGAACCGCTGGCTTCGTGAGCGCCTGCGGTTGTGCTCGTTCCAGACCGACTGCACTGCGAGGAGATGTGACCTTTCTCGCCACATCGGAAGCAAGTGATGGGTTTCTTGAACGAAGAAGTCTGCCCAGAAGGCCTTGTAGTGGTTGCAGTTGTAGGAGGCATTGGCTTGTCGCCTCTCGTAGAATTAGACTGGCGGGCACGGCGGCGGTCGCATGGCCTTAATCAGCTGCATCATGGAGCGATTTTGAGCTTCTAGCAAAGCCTGCCGTAACTCTGCGTTCAGGCCTGGGAGCTGTGGTTGTGGTGCGGCGCGAGTAGATCCCAATTCTGATGTGGGAGCGCGCGTAGGGTCTGCGGCAGAACCGGCATCAGGAGTGTTGCTCGCGTCAGGCTCCGACATGGCGTAGGTGCTCGAGCAAGAAAACCACACGCACTCAAATCAATATTGTATTTTGTAATAATTTATCACAACACTTGCACTGTACAAAATACACACGAAAGTAGGTGAAGAGACAGTTTCAGAATGGTGCTGTCGCTTCGACAGTTCGTCTAAGACTTCGTCCCACACAGCGTCAAGCCCACTATGACTCTGTCCACGTGATCTAGTCACGTGCTTCACCAACCAACGTCACAATACAAATCAGCAACTATTAATTTTAAAATCAACCGAATATCCGACATATAGAAATGTGTTAAACGAAAACTTGAGAACGAGGAAGAATATCCAGTGAAGTTCACTTAAGACTTGAGGTAAGTTCCACTGTTCAATTATTTCAATTATCAACACATACAAATTATGTAGGTAGGTCGGTAATCTGACTTTTTATTTCTCCAAGAAAAAGTACTGAGTTGTTCCTACCTTTAAATTAATAACAGATACTTGCAATTTAAATCTTCACTATAAAATTAATGTTTATTAATATTCTGAATAAATGTTTTCATTTCAATAAAATGTAAGATTCGGTTTGATGAAAATTAATTAGCAGTCATTTCCGTAAGTTGAAATGTTGGTTCGACAAAGTGAAGAGACTATTCTTGATGTTCCTTATTTAGGTATACAAAAGCCTTAATAGCTATCGAAAAACTTAAAGTGACTGCAGCTGGTGCATTTACACGACTTCTCATGTTTCAGTTTTTACATTATTTATTATCAGATAGATACTTTTTGCGGGTAGTAAATCATCAATGATTCCTTCCGCCCTGGGCGAAAAGGCCAAAAACTCACCCAGTTCCTTCAATAGCCCATTGCATTCCTAGCCCGAGGTGATTTGCTTAAACATTCCCGTGACTCTGGCTATGAAACCGTTAGATATCCATACAGCTCTTTGAAGAACAAGTGGAACATAAAGCTCCCCGTCGACACGGGTCTTGTCTTTCCGGACGGTATTACTCGCCGTCCGAAAGCCCGCGACTGCAGTGACTGGAACTTGCTCCCCTATCCTCAACACTCAGGCCTAGGTCTATTGATAAAAACTCGTAAGAGTATCGCGTATCCAAAATAGACAGGCTCGCTAAAATACTTCTAATTAACCGTCCAAAGTGAAGTTAAAAGTTTTTAAAAACGAATTAGACTTGCGCTAGATAGATGACAAAGAAACTAACCATTTAAAAACTATTCCCCGGTCCAAAGGACCATGAAGCCGACAAGATTAAATTGTCTCACCCGACTCGTGTCTCTTAGTCCAGTTAAACTTACAATAGGAAACTTCGGACGCGATTATCTTGTTATCTTTGTAGTTTATTCTCTTTGGTCCAACACAGGTTTACACGTGAGCTCTTCCTCTGTTTATTTTCACAACACAACAGCAAAAAAAAATAAGACGACACAGACACCAATAATGGCCATACACGAGGCCATAGGATATACAATAACCTCCAATGTTATCAGACGCGCTAACAATAATAGTTTTGTAAATGAAAGAAAACAATATCAACAAGGAAGCAAGCACAATATCCTTTTACTTTCGTAAATACAGAGGAAGACTCCATTATCGTGTTAGTAAGGAAACAGATACATGTAAAATGTAACGTTTATCGAAAAAGGTATTATTGAATATGGAAATACATTATTACCATATTCTAGTATCATGTTCCGGCGAGGTTTTTGCTAATCAAGATTTTGAATCAGTTGAATGACAGCGCCTGCAGTTTGGCCGCGTAAAAACTAGCGATGTGCCGCTTTGTACGTTGTGAAAGTTGGCTGCAGTTATTTATTAGGGATCGAGGCAGTCGCCGCGATCACTCTGTGTCCCCGGCTACCAGGGCAGGCTATAAATTGTGCCAAGGCCCCGACTGCACTGCAGTCTACTTCCGGCCCATGCACCCCTGAACATAAATACACGATGACTTTCAAAGGGTTAATAGCAGTGTCGATGTTTACATCACGCTAATTACAGACTACCGTCCGATCACGTACGCTCGCCAGATTGGTGAGTAACAAGTTAATTTGTTTAAAAATGTGCAGCACTCGGCCTTAACGAACATAAATAATCTTATTTTTGGTTAACATGGAGCTTCATTTTCCAATGTTCTTTTTTCCGTCGCCATGTTTAAGCTGGACGAAAAATTTTGGTCAAATCCTTGTGGTTGTTGGTGAAAAAATATGGTCGTGTATTTGGAAGCGTGCAAAATATGCGTTCTAAAAAACGAAGATTTGAAAAAAACTGCCTCTGATGTAATTAAGTTGTTTGAGGCCCTCGTTTGATACTTTTACTACGTTTAGTTTGTTACGTACCTACTTACATAAAAATCAGAAGCAGCTGAACGAAATAAATATCATGTACTGTTTAATCTCATTTCCTTGTAAAATATTCAGGTAATAACCATTAATATAATTGTAGATTCAAGTCTAGCAAATGAAAATATTTGCTAGACTTGAATCTACAAATCGATAACAGCGTCTAGCATTAATTCAGGTCAATCTTGATAGAGTCCAGACCTCCATAAAACTAAATGGACCTAAGGTGAATGGTAAGGGACATCACATTACTTATTCCTGTCAGATCAGATTGTTTTGGGGAAAAATAAATATTTTACTTTCTACGAACATTAACTTGCTTACAAGTGACCTACAAAGCGACACTATCGTGGAAATAGTGATTTATAGAAAATAAATCTAAATATTACGAGTATGTAACTCAAAGGTGACTGACTGACATAGTGATCTATCAACTCGCAGCCCAAACCACTGGACGGATCGGGCTGAAAAAAGGCATGCAGGTAGATGTTATGACGTAGGCATCCGCCAAGGATTTTGATCAATTCTACCGCCAAAGGGATAAAATAGGGGATGAAAGTTTGTATGAAACTTTGTCGATTTGATAAAAAATACATTGTTAAGTTCCGACATCCACGCGAACGAAGTCGCGGGCACAGCTAGTTATCAATAAAATGAAAAGCAATTTGGAATTGAAATCAGAAAACGAGCGCCTGCGCTTGTCCTTTCTTGTAACACATTGTGCTACGTCGTAGCACATACTGGCTACGACGAAGATCGCTAGGCAGTGTGTGCTACGCCGTAGGTGGAAAGAAAACCGGCCAAATGCGAGTCGTATTCGCGCACTATGGGTTCCGTATCATTATCTATAAAAACGGCAAAAAATCATGTCTGTTGTATGGGAGCCCCCTTAAACAATTTTATTCTGTTTTGTTTTTTATTTGTTGTTTTAGTGGCAACAGAAATATTTTGTCTGTGATCCTGTTTACCATTTGGGTCCGGAACCCTAGAAAGCAAGCTTTGTTACTGTCATCAGTGTCATTACTTGACATATTCCAAGTTTATCTTTAACTAGCTTCTGTCCGTGACTTAATCCGCATGAATTATGATATAAATATAACTAATGCACTCAGGAATGACATATATTCCTACCAGAAAAAAAAAACTAGAATTAATTGTATCGTTAGTTCTGGATCCCTTACATCAAGTTTACCAAAAAAAATATCTCATTATAACATTAGCATAGATACCTTCAATTTGTATTCAGTCGAATATATTTATTTTGATGACTTTTTTACCTCTTAATTAATTTCTCCAAATACAACTCCTGTAAACAAACATCTTTCAACTTCATAAACCTCGTTATTTGAACAACAACAAAAGATCCGGCACGCGCATGGCATTCACATAAGGAGTAAAAATTCAGCGCGGCTGACAACAAAGCCAGCGCATGATTATTTTTAAATTGCTCACAACATATCGCCCGCCGCATTATGTATCAGAATCATTTGTCAACCCGCTTTCTTCATCGCGTATTACGGTGCGCTTTACACCTGCTCGTAAACGATAAAATATGGCTTTCAAGATGGACTCCAACCGTATTAAAGCAACTTCTTGTACACGTTATACGACATGTATAAAAGTTTTATGCAGATACCATAGAAATTAGGGCAGGTTTAAGTCCTCCCGCCCTGGGTGGGGTTAAAGGGGCTATCAGACTTGTACTACGTACGGAGCCACGGTCATGAGCGTCGCGGTCCCGCGACCCAACCGTGACCCTGGAACGTAAGAGGCTATTGAAGGACACCGTGGATTTTAGTCATTACAAGTTTGACAGTCCCTCCCGTCCCGCCCTGGATGGGAGGACCCATTTAATGATTTTAGAATGTTTAAATAATAAAAAGGGTCACGATTACCCGGTACCACAGTTTAGATAATCCCGCGACCCCGACTGGCATTTGGCCCTCTATGGGGGTCCGGTCAATTTGCTGAGAGCTCTTTAAAGTACGAGTGGGACACGACGCGCCGTCGACCCAGGCATGGTCCACGATCGGACGGCGAGTCACCTATTGCTCGTCGTCCGTGCCCGCACCTACGGTGGCCGGAATAAGTCAGATTTCTGTAGCTTTCGCGGATCCTAGTCATTAATAGCGTAGACTTGTTCAATCTTTGCCCCACACTAGAAACTATTTACTTTATTTATTGTACCTTTCGATATCGGAAATATTCAAAGTGATAAACACAAACAGCCAAACCCTGAACTGTTTTATTATAAGTGGACACTGCTGCAAAATAAAACCTTTTATGTTAATAGACGGAAAAATCTGTACCTAATCTTAAAATGAAAACTTCCTCTCAAATAGCGATCCCGGCAAAGTACGCTCCCTAAACATGTTGCCTCATCTTTTTATAATATAACCGATTATAATATCAAAACCTTACCTACATATCTATTCATCACATATCACTTTAACATGAAATTCACAAAGAGTAAATAAGTGAACCTTTCCGTTTGTCAATATCAACATCAGAATTTCAATGTTTATCCTCACGGGAACTCTTTTTATTTAAATCAGGTCCATATCTTTCACTTTATTTCACTTTTAAACGTTTTGTACTTCGGAGAGTTTTTAAAACTCGCTTATTTTAGGTTTTCTAGTTGTTTTTCATTGTTACGTCGAGGGCGGCGCCGTAATTCGCGATCTATGTGAATAAGCACTAACCTAGGGTTGCTAAAGTATTTCAAAACTGACATTTTTACACTGACTAACGCTTTATCAGCGAGCAGTTGAGTTCAATTATTTTAAATTAATAAATTAAAGCATTTAGTTTTGAAACCAGTGGAAAAATAAAACAATTTTAAGTCCGAACGTGAATAATGTACAAATTAAAGTCAACCTCTTTAAATCTACGTACTCTTTACAGTACCTATGCGACAAGAAGAGCAGTCCAAGTCACTATTGCCACCACACGGCCACGGCATATGATGTAAATACAAAATCGAAAGATAAATATCGTATATAGTATTATCTAACATCGGGTTTCATCGCAAGAAGAACAGACAAAGTCATGACTTTGTCTATTCTCTATTCTATTGTCCTCAGCATGGCGATATGTAGAAGAAAAATGTGTTTTGAAGTCGTCTATGGGTAGTAAAAAAGATTAGACAAAGTTATATACATCTACCTTTTTTGCTAACAAAAAAGGTAGATGTATATAACTTTGTCTAATCTTTTTTTTTTAAGGTGGTAAAATCATAAAATGAGTCCTCCCGCCCTGGGCGGGACGGAAGGGACTGTCAGACTCTTACTGACTAAAATCCACCCGTGTTCCTTCGGATGCCCTTTACGTTCCGGGGCCACGGTATTCTGGGTTAAGAAAAAGCCGCGACCCCAGCTGCAGGCATTTGGCGCGAAACAAGACGCGCCACCGACCCGGGCTTGGTCCTTGGTCGGACGGCGAGCTACCCATTACTCACCGTCCGCAAGCCCGCTCCGCCGCTGTGCCCTCTGCTGATCAGAGGGACACGCGTTGGAGCGTCCACACGACAGGCTATTCGCATACGGGCAAAGAGACCCCTTAGGCACACAGTGCCCAGTGAAGAGTTTTTGCCCGCATCCCAGGGTGCACCGGCCCGAAAAACTGGTCCGAAATACGTCCCCCCGGACGTATCCGAGAGGGAACTCCAGTCCACGGGCGCACGTGGAGGTTTCCTGTCTTAGCACCCCAACTTTGTCTTATCTTGGTAGAATTGAGGTAAAAGTGGCCATGCTACGCGTTTTGGTAGTATGTTTAAGGCTAGTAGGTATGTTTTAAACAATGTTCCGCACTTGGCATGTGGTGGGCAATGTCCCATAGTCGGTAGATACCACTGCACTGGGCTGGTTACTAGTTTTGGCCCCCATACCTAACTCCGGTAACGTAAGGGGGCCGAAAGTCCCAACGTTCGGCCCTCTTACGTCACCCTAAAGTCCCAATGTTCGCAACACAGCCCTGAACTAAGCTGTCGGGGCAGCCAGCTGCATCGCTGCAATTTTAATCCCTCTTTATAGTGCAAGACGGGTCGGGCGGGGCAAGGCACTGGCCACAACGCTACGCTATCATCGATATTATTGATTGTAGAAATATTATGATCCTCTAACAGCCACCGCAGTTTGGAACATAAACTATGATATTCCGAACCACACTCTGCTTATACGATACCAATTTAGCGGTAGTAGAAGTGGCTCCTATAAATGGGACTATGAATATAAAACTTATACTTAACGTTTGCACCCGAGTTCGCTCGTGTAGACTTTTTTTTTAGCGTGGTAAAATCATCAAATGAAGGACTCATTATTGAATAAAAACGAAACACTTCTTCGGCTTCACTGAACTGAGGAATTACTGTTTTAAGAAGTTGCAGATAAAAATTAAATTAGGTAAATCCAAGAGAAACATGCAGTGCTTTGCGACATTACAATCAGTAACTGCGTAGTTTTATACTCTTCTTTTTTATACGCTTCGGTACCTTTTTTTTTTAGCGTGGTATATCATCAAATAAGTCCTCCCACCCCGGGCAGAGCGGGAGGTACTGTCAGACTTGTACTGACTAAAATCCACGGAGTCCTTCAATAGCCCTTTATGTTCCGGGGTCACGGTAAGAAAATAAGTCCCGCGACCCCGGCAGGCTTTGGCCCTCTGAGACGGGCCCTTCATTTTTTCTGACGCTCTTTGAGGCGCGCGTTGAACACGACGCGCAGTCGACCCGGGCATGGTCCATGGTCGGACAGCGAGTTGCCCTTTACTCGCTGTCCGTATGCCCGCGCCTACGTTGCGGTGGCCGGAGATCGTCTGCCGACGTCTGACGCCGTGGGCGTCTACCACTGCGTTTGGGGCGGAGGGAGGACGCTGTCCTCTCCCTCTCGCGGCCCGCCTCCTCCTTCGCGAACATTACTGCTTCGCAGAAGGAGGCGACCGCTTCCCACTCCGTCTCGCCTCGCAGCATGGCCTCGACCAATGACAATAAAGCCTCTTTGGCCTCGACCAATTCCGGGCGCGAGAGGACAATGCCGGGCGTGAGAGGGCTCGTGTAGACATAGAGGTTCGATATTATAACATAAACGTTTTACAGGGATAATAGTATTCTAGATAGCTAGGTCATGGTCTTTCTGTGTGTAACAACTGCGAATCAAAATCCGTAAAATAATGCCATCATCGTTATTATTTATCAGTTTATAATATCCTGAAACCTTCGGCATAGGTATATTTCGTATTAAGTTTCAATATAAAATATAACCAAAAAGCTTCATAAGCATTTCCAGTATTATTAACTAAATCATATTAATTAAATTTGAATTATCAACGCTGCACAGTTCTACATTTTAATGTCAATGACATTATTATGCAGATCCGGTTTAGATATGTATGACAAGTGCATACATTTCCGATTATGAGCTGAACTAATCGTAGTAATTTCAAATTTCACTGAAATATGCTGACAACATTATTATATTTAGACTGTTTAACGTGTATGCTTAAATGAGACGAATTATAAATGATTATTTTGTGATTAAATTAATCATATTAATGCTCGCCCAATGATTTATTGTAAATTTACTCTGTATCACAGTAAAAGTTCATTAAATAAACCAGCCTAGTTCGAGAGGAACTCGCATGTAAAAGCTTTAAGCAAAGAACTATTTTGTATTTTTTTCAAACATAACTATCAGAAATATTACAATTACATTACAATATTGTGTTTTACCTTACTTGCCTTACTTAATTTTAGAGATTAAGGGATTATAATTTTAACGATTTTCTTAAATAACTTCAATGCCTTTGATTTTAAAATTATGATAAGATGCATTCAAAATCCTCCCAATACGCCCTTGAAAATTGATACGTCACACGGTACAGTGCAAAAAACTCTTTTTTTCAGACTTCTAGTTTTCCACCACTTTTCTACCTTTCAATTGAATCGGTCAAGTACCTAGCTTTGATACGCTCAGACAGACAAGAGGTTCAGAACACCAAAAAAACTGAAAAACAATTATTTATATATTTCATAGAAACTAAGGATTCCTTAAAATAAATGACATTAAAGTTTCTACTCAATTAACAATGAAAATATTGTCATAATATTTCTATCACAACTTACTAAATAAACAGCCTGCTCTATAATATTGGCTTTAACTATAAATAAACGTGAAAGCCGGCCGCAGCCAACGTAAATATTCTTCCAAGTGAAGAAATAGAGATGGCCGCAGGTAAATACGACTTGTATTATGGGTTTAAGGCGGAAACATATTTAGTTTATGTTACGGCATCCAGCCAGACGGTACAAATGTATGGGCGGTACTACACACTCATTGGATATGTTTTAAAAATATCAGGCAGTTTTTAGAATTTGACAGAAAATTAGAGAAACTTAAATTCGAAGGTAAATTCGAGGTACCTGCAAACATTATTTAATGCAGTTTCATGCAATGACATAGACTCTAGCGCCGCGTCATAAGCAGTTTACACCAATGAAGGAAGCCGCGTCATCAACAGAAAAATAAAACCTTCTATGAATGTCGACAAAGACTGGTATGAATATGATTTATTCTTCGGCTTAATAAACTAGGTGGTAACCACCACTCCAGCAGTATTTAAAAAGCTAACTGAAATCTAATATTCACTACAACAAAGACTAAAAGTGTTTGCCACTTTTTAGTCTTTGTTGCGTAAACAGTGTCGAGCGTGACCTAACGTAAGCTAACTAGAACACAAACAGACTAGCCCGCAGAGAGTATTGGTCCTTATCATCTTTCCATTGGACAGACACCGACACTGGAAGCTGAGAGATCTCTCACCAAGCTTTTTTACTGGGATTAAACTGACATAAACCTCTGACGGACAAATACGTTTGCCGTTCCATATGCAAACATTTTTGCTCGAACTGATTTACCTATGAATATGCGGAACATTCGATTGGCACGATTATACGAATTCACCAGCGTACGGCTAAGCCACGATTAGTCCAACAGACATCTGGATGAGGGACCTAAATCCTCTAAACTTCGGAGTATGTTAAGCTCTCGAGTGCCTAATGTATGTAGTCTTAGCTGATTGGCTTTTGGATACCCTGAAAATCCTTACATACAAGATGTCATCATTCGCGTGAGTGGGTTTCTTTGTGTTAAGTAGACTCTAAAGCAAACGGGTCAGAAAACCGTACTTTTGAAAAGGATAAGTTGTACAAGATGAAACGTAAACGTTATTTCCATCATAGTGTCGTGACATTTCACTCTTGGATACGTCGCTCTCTGTCACAAAAGAGAAAAATAGTTTGTTGCCTTTTAATTTTATTGTATAAACATTGAAACGCGTAATTGTACTTTTGACTCCGTTCTCAAGAAAATGAATGAAAATTAAACAAGAGAGCTTCACTGAACTGAGAAATTACTGTTTTGAGAATTGCAGATAAAAATTAAATTAAATCCGAGAAAAACAGTGCTTTGCGACATTTTAATCAGTAACTGCGTAGTTTTAAACTCTTCTTTTTTATTATAGCCTTCGGTACCCTTAGAAAATACAAAGATTTAAACCTTTGTATTTTTAACCGACTTCAAAAAAAAAAGTAGGTTCTCAGTTCGACCTGTATGTATGTATGTATGTATGTATGTATGTATGTATGTATGTATGTATGTATGTATGTATGTTTGTCCGCGATTATCTCGCGTTTGGCTGAACGGATTTTGATGCAGTTTTCAGGAAAGTGTTCATTACATTCTGGAGAAGGTTTTAGTATTTATATACGCGGGCAACGTCACGGGATATCTATTAGTGTTATCACTAATAGATATCCCGTGACGTTGCCCGCGTGGATCCGATTTGCTTACTTGGATCGTAGATTTTAAGGGACGATTGCATCTTTGTCCGCAATGATATCGCGTTTGGCTTAACAGATTTTGATGCAGTTTTCAGGAAAGTGTTCATTACATTCTGGAGAAGGTTTTAGTATATAATACTAATAGATATCCTGTGACGTTGCCTGCGTGGATCCGATTTGCTTACTTGGATCGTAGATTTTAAGGGACGATTGCATGTTTGTCCGCAATTATCTCGAGTTTGGCTGAACGGACTTTGATGCAGTTTTCAGAAAAGTGTTCATTATATTCTGGAAAAGGTTTTAATATTATAACACTAATAGATATCCCTTGAAGTTGCCCGCGTGGATCCGATTAGCTTACTTGGATCGTAGATTTTAAGGGACGATTGCATGTTTGTCCGCAATTATCTCGCGTGTGGCTGAACCGATTTTGATACAGTTTTCAGAAAAGTATTTGTTACATTCTGGGGAAGATTTTAGTATATAACATTAATGGATATCACGTGAAGTTGCTCACATAGATCCGTTTTGCTTAATAGGATTGTAGATTTTCAAAGACGCCGTTTTTATGAAGATTTTTGTTAATTATCTCAACTAAAAAGGGAAAAATAAAAAACTTTTTTAAAAAAAGGGAACCGACTTCAAAACCAAACACAAAAAAAAACTATAAAATAACTTTTCTTTCGGAAGTCGGTGGCCATTATGTCAATGAAATAAAAAAAAAACAAAGCCACCGACTTCCGAAAGAAAAGTTATTTTATAGTTTTTTTTGTGTTTGGTTTTGAAGTCGGTTCCCTTTTTCTAATATATCTACGCAGTTTATGCCGTGTCGCCCCTATAACCACACATGACTGTTCGAACTGTTAACATTTCAAAAATGAGCATAGCAGGAGAATTTCATTGAATACCCGCTAATATATGCTTGCTTACCATGACCGTGTGTGTATTTACTTAAACATATGTGTGAAAATTATTTATTCATCGGCCGGTATCTCGGACCGAGGCTGCGCGTTGAACGCGAATTTACTGCTAGGACCGCTTTTAAATTTTCAAGAACAGCCAAGAGAACAAAGGACTGTTGGACTTTATCAGACGATAAAGAGAGTAAAATGTGTCCATTGCAGAAGCGCATAGAACACAGTTTATAGCGCACAAGGACACCACTGCCACCTGTTTTGTAGTGCAGCCGGGAGTAAGCTTTTAAGCAATATCGCCCTATTGCCTGCCTAGCCTACTCTTTATTGAAACATAACATTAATTATTAAACACAGTTAACATCGATACGCTTTCAAATAAACTTGTTTGTTTTGTGTGGTAGGTGTTGTCTCTTAAATTTTCTTTCTGCTTTATAGAGCAGAACAGTTTTTGTGGTACTTCTTATTCATGTTACGATTGGTTCGTTCCTTTTACTAAAAGATAAAAAACATGACACGAAACATCAGGAAAACAAACTCAATTTCTTCTCGTTAAATAACTGGGAATTACACGTGTAACACTCCGCAATGTAATTATAATATAAGTACCGCAATGATGGTCTCTATGTATTCAGAAATGAGACAATATTAATCACGTGCCAGAGTACCATGGCAATGAAAAGGCGACCTTCCGACGCCCACATTATTGGTTTTACGACCGGCTGAAACATGCAAAATTTGCTAACGAAACTCCATGTAACGCCCACTTTTAATATAGAATAGGTAGGTACCTAGTAGGTACTCGTAGTAGCAAGAATATCGGGTGTCTACAATTATTGTAAGCACATTTACAAATATTATACATAATCATAAGTATTTTCAAATATAATTCGTATCCTTAGAAAAGTTAATAACAGCTCATAACAATGTATTATTATACTACCCTGAAGAAAACTAGTTAATACTCATCTCATTCGCTCAGAAGCTTTGACATAAAATCAATTAAAAATAACAATATTCACAAAGTTTCGCGACAGGATAGATGCACAGCTCAACTCTGAAAGCGCATTGTTAAAACTTGTAACGTTGTATCAGTTTGCGTAGCCGAATTAATGAAGAGCAGTCTAGTCTTTCAAATTAAACTTCTTAATTAGCAAAAAGGTTCCGTATTTTTAAGTCCTGAGTAAATGTTGCATGCATTTTGAACAAAGCCTGCGTGCATTAAAGTCTCATATCAACATTATTATATAGCATGTTTTAACATTTTACATGTTGCTGTGAAATATTGTGGTCTGAAGATTTAAACACGTTTAGAGTTATTTAGATATTTTATAGAAATAGTAGTTAACATAAACTTTATATAAAATTTGATGTAATTTTTGTTATCGAATGAGATGATCATGCACTCATCAATCAATACCTTTTGTAACAATGAAAACAACCAATTTTGCAACTTTTTTGTAAAAATGTGTAGAACAAGTGTAGATCTTCTAAATTCTAATAAGAAATGGATGTCATAACGTCATATTTATTTTTGTTTTATTGCACGTTAAGGATTCCTTTCAAAAGAACTGCTAAGAATCATTTAAACCAGTGCATACGTTCATTTCATAAAAGTTTTTCAAACATTATATAAGAAATTCTTTTCTGAGGAACCTTAAGGCTGAAAAAGAATGTTTGGCCAGCGGTAAATAAGTAAAGTTTTTTGGTAATTTCAATGACTTTCAAAAACAAAAACTTTCTTTAGCTTATTTAATTTGGTTGAAAACTTTCTACGGATTTTGCTTGTTAACACTCTTGCACATTATATACGAAATAAAAGTCCGAAAGATAGACATGACTAAAGCCATCAAGACCTGTAGCAATAAAATAGTAGGTAAGAATAATCAGTAGGTTGTAAATAAAGTTGTAATGAGCTGGAGATAGTAACGCTAAAAGAAAGTGCTTCTTGCGAACTACTTTCGTTAGGCTATCCAAGTTTAGTGAAGTGTCGGCATTCTTCGAAGGTGAGCCATCGGGTTAAGTTGAAGGCTTCGACTACACGGCACGGACTTTCCGCTTATAAAATCAATGCGAGCTTAACAGCTTTGTGCTAGTTAAAATGTCGGAAGTTCGCGTGACACTGGCAACTTCAGACGTGCTGCTTACTCGTTAAGACGCATTTGTAAATTACTTGCTCGAGGGAACACTCCATGTGAGCTTAGCCTTTTAGAAATATGTGCATTCATTTTATTTAAACCTACCAAATTAGTTATTCAGGCACTGCTCAGTGGGAGGTACTAGGCGACTACGAAAATGCGTTATTCATATTTAATCTTAAAACCGTTGACGACCGTCAGTTGTAATGATTACTTAATCATTATCATTAGGTGTCTTCTTCACAATCACAAATTAACTTGAAACGATTTGTAATGGAGACGCTGGGCAATCTATTTAAGGAGCCAGTGAATAATTTATTTTAATTAACCACGAAAGTCAAGAGTTCCATTTTTCGCTTCCATCTTATTTTGCGGGTTTCATGATGCCGGCGTTCTTAAACTGCGACATTCATTCAAAAAGTTTGAAATCGAATTAAATTCGCCCCTTTAACTAAACTCAATTTTCTTTCACGACTTCATTAAGCGAAGCCATTCCGGTGAGCCTCAGTAATGACCTCAAAGGACGTTAAATCAAGATCGAAAGGGAAAGATAAAAAGTAACTGAAATTTAATACTTTTATCAAATCGCTATTGACGTCAACCTTTGTAGTCTCTCTGTCTTTTTTTTCTGAGGAACACAAAACCTTTTACGCTTTTAATTAGATCTCTCGTCGACGACATAATTTTTCCTTTACATTTAATTTAAGTCTTTTCAATCGAAATTCTGTTATCATCATCGCACGGAATCGGAAATCGATATTGGCTTGGCTATTCATCTGGATTTTAATTTAGGACTTCGGTTCAGTCATTAGTAACGCGTAGTGGTTTCTGAAAATGACACCTACACATATACCTACATACGTACTATTAATGAGTTCATCAGACCGATCCTGTAATCTATAGTTGAGCACCAAAATCACTCCTCGTCTATTTGCCACATACGTGACTTCGTATTTACTCTCACAAAACTCTTCAATTCACTCGAAAAATAAGAGTACGTTTAAAAGTTGACAATCCTTTTAGCGTCGAGTCCGTTGTATCCGTGCCTCCCGACATTCGCTTTCAATTGGACAAGATAGAACGCCTGTACCAAAATAAAATGGCCGACGCGAAGGTTCCGGAATACGAGAAAGAATGGAAGGAAAAACTTTACTTCATTAAAGCCGACGCGTAACCGTGAAACCTTCAATTTGGGAATTATCCTAAAACGACTACTGAATTATTCAAACCTTGAATTATCGACGAGGATCTTCAGGATACAGTATCCAAAGAGAATTATTTATGGTAATGCGACTTACTGGATATTTCTAATATACCTACTTGAAATTTTAACCTCCAGAGATGCTGGCTTGCAGATCTAACTTATATAAAAGTTCGGAGATTACTCCGAGAGATAACAAACACGAAATTACTGGGTTGTTAAAAACTCTTTTACGATTGAGGAGCTACCGAAATACTGAAAACAAATACCTACTACTTTTTATGAGAAGAGAACAAATACCAACCCACGGTCTCGATTTTCTATATGAAGTTTCCACGAATTTGAAATAAAAAGTTTATACATACCTATAAAGTCGATTTCCGAAAATTCAGAATAACAGTCTAACGTGTTGTTCTTTTTGAAGGTTGTAGCTTAATATTGTAACAGATGTTGTGTTGGACATACCTAATATTGTGCTTTCATCATCATCATTTCAGCCGTAGGATGTCCACATGAGCCTTCCCGGACGAGATCTAATTTAATGTAAAAAGTAAATCTAGTTTACGGTAGGACCAGTTTGAAGCGGCTTGCATCCAGCACGATCCTTTGGTGTTCATTCGTAAATCTAAATATACTTAAATGTAGAGATTTTCCAAAAGAACACTCATCTTTCATAATTATCAAGCTCTTGCCATTTTCCCAATAAATTTTAAGTTTCAAACCTGAAACCACAATATTATTAATTACTTAAATACTAGTTTAGTCTCAAGTCGATTACCTAGCTTGCCAGTGATGTTCTCGTAGCTTCTTTCGTGTACCAATAAATTGGATCACAGTAAATTGCCTCGGTGCATCGTGCCGGAGCACCCTATTACATGTGTAAATTTTAAAGATTCCATCGGGATTCGGAGCTGCTGATGCTGGTGCAAAATACTTACGTTTAAAAATAAATCACTTAGTATTTCTCAAAGTAACGTGATATTGAATATTCTTATTCTTAGCTTTTGGATTGCATAAGCTGAAATGAATTTGTTTGGACCAAAATTTATATGATGATCATATTATTTATACTGATGATCATATTATTTATATGATCATCAGTCAAGGTCATCAATAGCGCAAGATTCCATCTTGCGCTACTGATGACTGGATTTGAATGAGAAAATTTACTAGGTAAAAGTAAAAAACAGAAAAAAACAACCCAGCTCTTTCTCAATACAATTAGAAATGGAAAATATGATAATGATATCACAGTACTGCCATGGGAAATATCCGTAGTCGACTACGACTGCATCTCAAGAACCAATTTGAGAATTAGCTGAACAAACAAAAATAAAAGCAGCATCAAAGCTTTTCACCCCTATACATACGTGTCACAATGTAACAAGCGTTGGAACAAAGGTGGCCCTTTGAGCAGCGACATTATAACGCAACAAATCTGACTCCTTTGTTGTTAAACTATAGGGATAAATGTCACTGGCATGCTTTCACCGCTCACCCCTCACGCCGCGTCCCAGGCCCGGGGCGAATGTATCCATATCATGTCATAAGTACAGTAATGTTATTGTAGAAAGGATTACAGTTGAATTTCACGCGGATCTTTGAAACAAGATAGGTCACGATGGTGAGACTCGTTGTTGTAATCGTGAACCAAATGGGCTTGTATCTCTGTGCAAGTATGCTTAGATCTTGTAACTCAGTTTGCTGTATTACCAAAGCTTCCTGAATTTGGTAATTGCACCGAATTTTACAAATGCCCACTGCGTCGGGTGCTATGGTTAGAATTTGTATTCTCCTATACTAGCGATCCGCATGCGTCACGTCATTGTTTTGTAAGCTGAAGACTTTGGGGTGCTAAGACAGGAAACCTCCACGTGCGCCCGTGGACTGGAGTTCCCTCTCGGATACGTCCGGGGGGAAGACCAGTTTTTCGGGCCGGTGCACCCTGGGATGCGGGCAAAAACTCTTCCTTAGGCACTGTGTGCCTAAGGGGTCTCTTTGCCCGTATGCGAATAGCCTGTCGGGTGGACGCTCCAACGCGTGTCCCTCTGAATAGCAGAGGGCACAGCGGCGGAGCGGGCTTGCGGACGGTGAGTAATGGGTAGCTCGCCGACCGACCAAGGACCAAGCCCGGGTCGGTGGCGCGTCGTGTTTCGCGCCAAATGCCTGCTGGGGTCGCGGGTTTTTTCTTAACCCAGGATACCGTGGCCCCGGAACGTAAAGGGCATCCGAAGGAACACGGGTGGATTTTAGTCAGTAAGAGTCTGACAGTCCCTTCCCACCCAGGGCGGGAGGACTCATTTGATGATTTAACCACCTAAAAAAAAAAACTTTCTCAAAAACTTTGGGCGTAACTTCGAATTATTAATAATTAAATTATTATAAATATTGTACCAATTTATTCAAACTCAGCTCTTTGCAAAATTGACAATCATGACGAGCAGTTATCTCCTCCAATATTTACCTCCCTTCCTAATTTTGATAGAACTATACCTATCATAATTAATATCTACAACAAACCATCTAAAAAGTACCATTGGACAAGAATAAAACGGGTCATAAGTCTTACGTAATGTCCTATACCTCTTTGCCGTGGTATCCCTTTTCGTCACCTAAAATTGTTTGTCCGAAAATCATTATCCATAACACGTTTGCTATAAAATTCAGTAACCATAATGATCATAAGTTCTAAATATTGTTTTACATAATTATCTTCACTTCTAAAGCTGTTCTGGCATAAAATCGAGTATCATAATAATTGAATCTCCTAATTTTGTATGAAATAAAGTCTTATGTCCTAATCATTATATTACATAATGTGTATTATTCCGAATGTTCAATTAGGTATAGTAAAACTGATATTTCATGAAATTGTTTAGAAACCGAAGATCTTGGGATCCAAGAGCGAGCGAAGCGAGCTCGGGACTTGTGGGCACCCCGACACGGACAGGTTAGGTTCGAAGGGGATGGCGGGGTCTGAAAGACCCCGCCATCCCCTTCGTGTTAGGTTACTTTAAACCTTGCACGCAGAAATAGGAGCCCCGCGAAGCGGGGCTCCGTCGATTTTCCTTATTGGGTGGTAATCAGTAACAAAACAAACTTTAGGACTTATGTATTTTATGGCAATCGGTTTTATGTATTTTGTATATTATTGATTGTTATATTTATGACAAACGAATTTAGGACATACAGTATTTAGGAGTTTCAATGTTATGGCATTTGAAATTATGTGGTATTGGGCAAGTTATCATTCGGACAAATGATGATTAGGACAAAAAAAATTATGTCACATAAGATTATGTATAAAAAAGTTAGGTAACACAATAGAGAACCCTTTGCCGTCTATACACATTATTAGCTTTAGATATCGCATTGAAAGCACCCACTAAAGTGCGTGTATATAAACGTATGTGTACATACATACATTGCAAACATATTCCATTCCCTGTTTGTGAATCTTACGGCGGCGACGCGTTGTTTTTGCAAGTCAACAAAACAAGCTATTTGGCATTCGATTCCATGCCTCATTCGCAACGCAAAAAGAACAATTTGGGTCTTTTATGAGGCCGCTACATCTGTGAATATGTACACGTGTGGTGACGTTCCTGGATTTTGTTTCAAAACTATAAAACCTGTTTATTTCTTCTGAGGGATTCCGCGGTGTTATTAAAAAGAATCTGCCGTAATACGTTGCGAATGAATCTTTGCTTTCGCTGCTTACATAGGTACCAAAATAACTGGGACATGATCTAACTCTCAGTAGGTACTATTTTTTTTACTGGTTGTTCATCACATCTTTTTTACATCCTGCTCTTAATTACGTTTCCCTTGAACATCAAAGTGTGCATTACGTACTTGTACCTGACGTGCGCAGTGTTTTTTCTACATAAAAGCGATTAATATGTATGGCTCAATGCGTTCACAAAGGCGTGCGTTGTTCGTAGTCTTTTTATAAAGCTTTCATAGCCGCTGATCTGTTGTCGCGTATCTACGAGCAATGATAAAGAAAAACACATGATACAAATTCTACGCCTCAAGGCTCACGGAATGGAAAAAAGTAGACAATTTGCCTCCACTATGTTTTAAGTAGCTGTCTATTCTGTGTAAATATTTAAACAGGTAAGCATGGACTGGCAGTCTTTAATCAGGTTAATTTTGAAGCTGTTTTAAGTCCTAACCACTTCAACCGGCTTTAGTTCCCGAGTCTTCTTCGGTTTATGTACGAAATGTTTCTAAGTAGGTACTACTACTAATCCTACCTGGGATTTTTTTTCGTTATCTTCACAGCTTTCTACTGTTTTTCTTGAAAAAAAAAAACCTTTTTCAGGAACAAACAGTGTGAAGAGAGAAGATTAAAGATGGTATCGCGGCGAGTATCCCGACATCGTACGCACGCGACCGTCGACTAACGTTGCCTCTCGAGTTTTTGTGTGGACGGATACAAAGGATGAGATACTGCCTAACTACCTGTCTACGGTGCCCTATAAATCTTATTAGGTCTTTCAGCCGGTTAGAATTAGACGGATATCTATTATCTCTCTTTGTTGTAGGCGTTTACTTAGTTGTATTGAGGTTCCATTAGTGTTTCATGTAATGTACTTACACAAAGTTGTTTAGCAATGAAAACTGGTGAAAAGTCTTTTTAGATATCACAAAACGTAATTTAAAAATAACTTGATACTTATTTGTCGTTCAAGAAAGGTAAAATCAATAGACATTGATTTTATTACACATTCTTAACCAGACTCTGTGTCATATTTTATACCATTACAGTAGAAGAATATGCCTACCCTTCTTAAGTAGAACCTGCTAAATGCCATCGTGTGTCATTGTTACATATTATATAAACCTACGAAAGGTTTGGCACAGCTGTAGTTCCGTAGGTATTACGGTTCTACCACAAATCCCCCGATGATAGCAGGATTAGGACCTATCTGGATCACGGAGGAAAACTTAAGATAGGTTATTTACTCTCCAACCTGAATATTGTAGATAAAATGTACAAGAGTTTTGATATTTGTGAAATAAGTTTTATTCTCTTTTCCTTGTATTTCTCGCAATAATTGACTTTTTGCGAATTTCCAAAAGTCTTGGAACAAACATTGTTCAGTAACATGGGCTGAGTTACCTCACGAGAGGTTTTGCGCTATTAACGTAACACGTTGTATAGATTTTTTAATACAAGATTGTAAGTGTTAGTTAAATAATTCAATAAATCATTCTTGCACTGAACTCAGTTAAGAATATAATGTAAGGTTATAGCAATTCTGCCTGAGGAGGTACCTACACTGCCGAGCGTCCGTCCTCGCCTCGCCATACGGCCACGCATAGGCACCTAATACGATTTGCATTCTTATTGCTGCACTATGCTTTGCCTTAGTCAACGAGCCTTAGTGCACTCCTCGATCATCCTGTGTGATTAGCAGAGACGTCGAGCAGCCCCAGGTGGATTACTTCATAATAAGATCGTAATGTAAAAAGCTCATATTATATCCTGAACGCTTTAAAATAAATACTTAGAAGGTAGCACTCGAAGATTTCACCATGTTAAACATACAAATTAGACACAAGTAGTAAACCTTATAGTACGCTTTTACTGAAACGCTTCCATATTTTTGTAAAATGCATGTCGTAAGTACCATACGTACCCACTTGGGCACAAGAGCTCATCTCGACTCAGTCATCGCAGACAGCGAGCAAGACTCACAGAATTTGTCCCGCCATTACAAAGTATTAAAGGAGCTCGGGGAGGTTTTAGAAAACAAAGGACTAAGCCCCGGGAGAAACAACAAAGTGCTGTGATACTTCTGCGGATTGTAGTCTTCACGGATGACATTTTAGTTTAGAGAGAAATCTCTTTGCGGGAAAACGTTTAAGTATATCCGGAGAACACGTTCACAAAGAAATATATTAAAAATAAATATCTAATAGCTTACAAGGAAACGTAATCCTACAAAGGTTTTTTGTTGGAGGTGTGTATTAAGTCTGAATTTGTTTATCTAGTTACTTGGATTTTACCTGTTTTTGTAAACCCATCTTCTTATATCAATCGATCGTGCTTGCCATTCAAGGCATGGTTGGTGCAGTGGCTAAGCGTCTTGCTTGTGGAGAGTTCGGTTCCCGCACGCAACAATTATTTGTAAGATCTACAAGTAGTTATTCCGGGTTTGGGTGTGTTTGTAAACGAACACTACAGGAGAAAACCTAGTGAGAAAAAAAAATTGATCCATAATGTGACGCATCATAAAAATCAGTGGCGTAGCGAGGCCGAATCTAAAAGGGGGCAAGACGCCTATGTGCGAGGCTCTCTTTTGCGCATGAAAAATATCTATAACTGCCTCCGCTGCTCGCTGGAGGCCCCCTCATTGTAAGATGACTTGATTCCCCCAAGTCATCTATACCAAATGTGATTGTCATATAATAGCGACATCAGCTTTGCGAAGCCTCTTGGTCTCCTTCAGTTCCCATTAATAAAAAAAACGTTACCATGTTATTGTGCAACGGTTCTTTCATCAGTTTCCACTCATCGGACACCAACCAGGTTTGGCGCTCTCATTGGCCCGCTCCAAGGTTGTATGAACTCTCAACCAATGTGAGCGCCAAACGCGGTCGATATCGATGATCGAGTATCGTAATGACAACTCATGGTATGGGTACAGAAGTATGTAATTGTAAGTCTTGTTAATTTCTTAGTAGAAGGTAAATTGCACTGCCTGTGACTGGTTTTCTATTTTTCTCCGAGCGCGAGGCCCCTTTAGGTGCGAGGCCGGGGGCTAGGGTCCGCTTGGCCCCCGCCTAGCTACGCCACTGATAAAAATAGTGTGGTTACAATTTCCATATAGCGCAGTACTAGATCCAACTGTTTAAAACCGATCACAACGGAGCTGACTAGTTACTCAAGCTGTCAAAAATTTCCACACCTTTCGGCACTTTCGTTAACTTATGAGTCATAGATAACAAGCGGGTGCATCCGTCACCCGATTTTATATAAGCTGACTTTCAGTTCATTATGTAGCTGCATCGAACTTACAAAAATAATTTGCCGATGGTTTTGGCCCAATGATTATAAGTCCATAGCAGTCATACCAAAAATAAACAAAACATTAATAAACCATACATTTTAAATCCCTTGAATATAGCCCGCATAGGTAGTCTCGATAAAATCACGACCCCGCATCGTGAAAAAAAAGGATGTCCCACAATACGCAGCGTTTATTCAAAAGAGTCTTTGAAGTGGTGGCAGCGTGACATGTAAAACGCACTTGTAACTGATACCATCTTTAATCTTCGCACCTTTTGGTGTGGTCCGGGGCTAGCCAAGCAGTTTATAAATAGGGGGCAGAGTCCGCTTTGTGAGCTGAAATGAGACTAGCGAGAGATAAGAATCTTGAAAGTGCTCCAAGAGTACGGTGAGCCGCGCGACGTCAAGGGCACTGTTGTGATCTATTGCGCTTTTTTATTACGTCACACTTCCATATAATTATTTGTGTATCTTGTGGCAACTCTTTTGTTTATGTGCTTTCTTTTTGTTAAATGGTATGGTAACTAAGTATTATTTATTATATATTTGTGTGTTTTCCTGCCTATAATTTGGAAGATTTCCAGTTCCTTTAATTTTTCGATAGTGTTGGCTTAAGCTCAAAAGATGATTAAATAGATTTTTGTGTATGTGACAGGATTATGGGATCGTGCCAAACTTGTAACAAAAACAACGGTGTTCAATTAATAGTATATTTATTTGTATATAACTAAATCAAAACTAATATTTAGCAATAAACTGACTCAGGTAGTTCTTGCCAGAAGAATACCTATCATTCAAATCTTTGAAATTCTCCCGTGGCATCCTGAGCCTATAATAAATCGAAAATACGTAAACATCAAAATATGTTAATTTTAACAATTAAAACAATGCACCTACACATGCGAATAGTGTTAAAAAGCTAAACTGTATTAAATGTTAAGTTGAATGTCACATAATACTAGGATTTTGAATAAAGCTTAGTTTTACATGTGGCGGTCACAATAGTGAGATAATTAGGATTTTATTTAATTCTACATACATAGTAGGTAACGACATACATACATTCGAAGGTTGACTACAGACAAGATAAAGAATGCGTCGGTTTATACAAAGCATTGGATGTTGGTGTTATTCCTTACATTGTGCCGTTCACAACGGCGGTAACTACAAGCCAACTAAACCTATGCGCAGGGGCCGGAAGGTTGCAAACCAAAACGACCTGATGACGATTACGATATATTACATACATTTTATGTACTAAGGTGCAATTTACTTTAAATCTGGTGCCTAGTTACTAGACATTTACTCACTAACTAATAATATCTCATGTACAGCATCGTTAAGCGAAATTATTGTAATGGTAACCACCGCACTTGCAAGCGAATTTTGTGGAATTGTTACGGCCAGTGTAATAGACAAATAAGACAGTTAACGGACTGTTTTTACTGAAAAAATAACGAAAAATAAAAAAACAACTTACAAAAATAAATATTTTTTGTATTTGTGTTGAAAAATACTAACACAAATTTCTTTTTTTTTTGTCTATATTATTATATTTTATCATTATACCTCATTAATAAATTCTGTCTAGAATTAAAACTATACTATCATCATCATAATAAAAGAAGTATATTTTTATTCGATCATAGCCAGTTATAAATGATTCCGTCAGAACTAGTTAATCACATCAACTAATTACTGTGGTAATAATCAAAAGTAATACGTATACCGCTAATTATATTTATGACCATTATTTACGCTGGCCTTAACAGATTCGTTACAGTATTAGTGTCTTGAAAATATAAAAATATAATTAAGGCGAACACTACAGTATCACAAACTTGGGTGTCGCGAGTTTTTTTGGCGACGATGTTTATTCCGGTGTTCAAGAATATCTAACATTTTTCCATCAAGGAACGCTTCTCACAAATCCTCTCCTTACGCCCGCAGACATATTATCTAACATATTAATCGCTCGCGAAGTGCGATTATTGCGCTACGTAATAAGATTACCAATTCTATGTACGTATCCCAGACTAGCAAAAGGAACGTTTTAATCCGTTAACGACGAAAACATCGAATAAAGAATAATAAAAATATAAAACATCAATTTATGTACATGAAAATAATACAACCAGCGCATTGCCGCTACTTTGATTTAATGTACCATTATGTTTGTGAAGTAATTATAATTATCTAGTACCAACATCTTACAGTGGAGACTAAGTTATTGCTTTTACAATAAAAATAAATTATGTAGGTTCTACAGATCACGTATGCTACATTAAATAAATAAATAATAATTTATCTTACTAATCTACCTAAACATGAAAAGAATTACAACAAAATACTGAGAGTAAGGATAAAAAAATATTTTTTAAATATTATACAAAAATAAAATTTCGTTCGACAAAATTAAATGATAACGTCAAAAAAACAAGACATTACTTTTCGAGATAGATTTACGTAGTTATTCAGATTTTTATTAAATATGGCATAAATCTTGTTGGGTCTAATTTAATTCAACAGTATATCAGTTGACATTACATGTGTGTACGTTTGATGATTGATGAATGGCTACTATATGAATTATATCTATCTATGATGGTCGGTGTGTTGGGAGCATAAGCTAGCCATTCAAGGTTGCTATCGCGTATGTTTGTGTGTGATCGTTTATAGTACGCAGAACTCTTCGAGAAGGTTCCTGAGCTCCTTGTTGTGCGCTGCCTTGGAGCCGGTGGCCGGGGCCGCGGCTGTCGCACGACCGTGGTAGCTGCAACAAGAGGACATTTTATGATTTCAGGTCAGTTTCTCGTGGTTTTCTTAATTAAATTTTATAGCGAAGACCCTGTATACAGCAAGAGAGAGAGATTTTTATTTCCTGCAGCTTGAGTTTCGTGAGATAAAAGCATGTTCTATGATATTTGCTGAATTACAAGTGCCTTAGCAATGGGGATGGCAACTGGGGAACTAATGGCGCTAGTATAGCTTGTTCCAAGCATCGTCATTGGTTCAAATCAGTTCAAATCTGAAAGGTACTTCAAAATAGTACTACGTCATTGGTCAGATTAGGACTAAGCTATGGTGGCGCCATCTACAATTAGCTTTGGCTTGCCTTCCCCATTTATTACTACAACCACCATTCACAGCAGAATAGTTGCACTGAATCAAAAAAACATTATTTTGTTGAATTAATTTCAGCAAAAGCAGTTTTAAATATGTAATACTGAAACAACAGATGATGTCAATATTCCTACGCATTCCTATTCCTACAACATCCGCTTGCAAATCATCCTCTATAATCGTTTTTCGGTTTCTCATGTGAATGTATCCCATTATATCATAAATCACTATAACAATAAACAAAACACTAGCCGTCTTACCACAAAAAAGACAAACATCTGTTGAACACTTGTCTAAAGAAACAGTCAACGTCAAAATGGCATTTCACCTTGATATAAGGGTCACTTTTTAATAACACTTTTTTTAGACAAGCATTCAACAGATATTTATTTTTGAAGTGAAAACTTCTTTAGCGGCGTTGTACACTTTTTCTGTAATGGGTAAAAAATTTAAAACTCGCGTCAGGGTCACGTGACCGTCAGGGTCACGTGACCGTCAGGGTCACGTGACCCTGATCGAAAATGAGTAAGACGTCATTCAAATTAAAAATAAAACATAGTAACAAAAAAGTTTTCACTTCTACCGGCACTCCTGGAGTGCAACCTTTTTTTTTGTGGTACGAGATGGTTAGATTCTAATCACATTAGTAAGAACCTTATAAGCTAGTGTTGACATGCTAAAGCACATGATAGTTTTGAGATTTTGATACAGATATACAAAACACATTGATTCATTTAATTCAATACAGGTAAATTCTAACCAAATTTTATTACTGACTTGAGTTTAGTTGTGAAGCATTCTATTGAAGCCAACAAGGTGTTTGGCTGCTTTTCAAATATTAATTTTTCTATTGTTTGCATATTGTATGATCATTCGATAATCGATTAAAATGAACATCACTATTGTAACTCAAATTATTGTGTTTTTGCGCACACACAGAACACATATTTACATACAGGAAATAATAATACAGTTACAGGACAACAAAGGTACTGCTTATTTCATTGAGAAAACTCTTCCAGTATTTTAGTCTTCCAGTAGTTTTATTTGTATGGGCCGTGTACCAGATGCCATCCGCCATTTTGTTTTTTTTTTAAAACGGCGTACACGAATGAAACATTGATAAATCGATAGATCACATCAATACAAACATAAAATGTAAGGGGCAAAACCTCGTAAACCGTCACGTTTCCGAGTTGAGCTGTCCAACATGTACAAGTAGTGACATATTTTTTCTTATTTTTTTAATATTTTGATGTTTATTGATCAAAAAGGATACTTCCGCAATAAAACTAACTGAACATTAGTTTTTCCACGCATTTTAAATGCTGAAATTGCGTTAAACGAAATAATCCTATCTAAAAGCATTGAATTGATGTGATCTATCGATTTATCAATGTTTCATTCGTGTACGCCGTTTTGAAAAAAAATCAAAATGGCGGATAAGGAACTGGTACAAAAGGCACAAAGCCCTTTTTACAATATTTAATTTGAAAATAGCCAAACACCCTATTGCTTTTTTTTTCTTTTAGGAATTACACGATTCAGGCAGGGTTTCATGATAGCAAGCGTGGAAGAGGAGACAGGTATACGGGCAGGAAAGGGACGCCATATGCCGTGATCTCACCTAATGGTGCGCGGCACAGTTTCATCGTCACCTGACGCGACAGGCTTGTCTTCCCGCCCGAAAAGCTGGGAGAACCAGTTGCCCTTTTGAGGCTTAACACTGTAACCAATAGCCAGACAGATTATGGCGTTACTATTTCTTAAAATGCATCCTCACCGTAACATGAAATAACGTTCCGTAACTTTTGTGGGTAGTTTGATAACTTTTGGGTACTTTTTTAACTGTTGTGGGTATTTTATTAACTTTTGCGGGTACTTTGTTAAGGTGATTTCTCCGTAGTAGCCCGCGAAAATCAAATACTCATGTGCTTCTTTTCAATTTGCTTATCAGTGACAAGTTGTAACTTAGTTAACCACTTGTAAGTCGTAAATCGCGACGATAACAAGTATAATTTTAAATATAGGATGATCAAAACATTCACTCCATTCACTCTCACAAAGATTTGGTCAAAGTTGGTAAAATTTCCGAAATCTAACTTATTTTGACCAAATTTTTGTGAGAGCGAATGTTTTGATCATTCTTATATTTAAAATTATAGGTACTTGTTATTGTAGCGAATCATATTTTGGTCAGGTTACAACTTGTCACTGATAAGCAACTTGCAAAAAACACATGAAGATTTGAATATCGCGGGCTGTAGGAATGGCCTTAACTTTTGTGACTTTTAAGGGTACTTGTTGCTATTTTTTATATATTACCGTCTATCATACCGCTTTTATATTGATTGTTTTTACAGTTGGCCACAGACACATGCAAGTGTTGCTGCACAAAGTCATTTTGGTGTGGATGCCTCTGAAGGTGCATGTTAAGGTTTGATCGCGTGAAAATGAAAAGGATTTGTTACTAAACAATCACACATGCAAAGTAAAAAAAAAACATGCAAACCCAATTTTATCTCTAACCGAAACTCAAGCTGCATTTGTCCGAAAATACAATATATAAAAAGTAATTTTAAATAAAAAAAGTGTGATGCATATTGATCCGCAGCATAACTAAAACTTTGTACAGTGTTCTGTTAATCAAATTGAAGAATTCATGTAATATGTTGCCTCTTGTGCATACATTTTACGTGCCATAGGTTTAACTCATGGACCTTACTGCTCTGCTAAGCGAAAAGGCGCTAACTCTAAAGCGCATTTCACACAGAGAGCGGGCGCGGGTCGGGCGCGTTTCGGGGCGGGAGTACGGCGGGTCTAGTTCTTTGTATTTAAATAAAAGACTTCACACTGAAAGCGTGCGCACGACCCGCCCCGCGCCCGACCCGCTCTCTGTGTGAAATGCGCTTAAAAGTCATGCCGATTTTGTAAAAAACTTATTCTGATTGATCCAGCGCTTTACGGCTTAGCAATACTGCAACATGGTCCTATTGGCGCTTGAATGAAATTACAGTTGGCTGTTGGTAAACATTAATTATATTATGGCAGTTTCTTTTGGCGCTAATAGCGCCAAAAGAAAATACATCCGAACATAGTATTGTAGCATAATACATCCGAACGAAATAATATAAAGTTACAACTAGTTCAAAAGTAATACATACGCAACGGTCTTCTGGTTCTGCAGTAGCGTGCGGAACCTGGGCTCGACGTACTGCCAGTAGCCGGAGTTCTTGTGTTCCTCCTGACTCCACACGATGTTAGCGTTGGGGTACTTGTCGATCTCGGCCCTGATCTGGTCGTAGGGGAACGGCGAGATTTGCTCCACTCTAGGAATAAAAACGGGGAATATAGTTTAAAATCATGGATGCTATCTAGTATCTAGCAGATATCCAAAATAAAGCCATAAAGGCTTTATTTTGGATGCTGAAGCGGAAATTCTTATGGTAGGATTCCACCAAAATAGTGTGCGACAAATTTATCCGCGCACTTACGCAGTGCACTTGCTAAGCTGGTCTCCCGTTTAAAATCAGTGTCAACAGCAAGAGTAACTTTTATTCGTGCACAGTGCAGCATATTTTGTGCGCGAACATTTTCACTGAACTAAGTCTAGAAATGTGCGGGTCCAAATAACGAGTACACTGCTTACGTGAGCGCACACAGAAGTAGTAGAATTTTCGCGTACGACTGTTCGTGTTTGCTTGAGTAAGTCCAGCAGAGCGAACATTATTTTGTACCACACAGAACCGCACACCGGTGGAATATTTGAGCAGACAGCTTTTTTTTTTATCACTTAATTTCCATGAATTCACCATGAATTCACTTCGCATCAGACGTTCACAGTTCATAATGTAAATTGTATGTTTCAGAGGCAATTACCTGACGATAGCAATCTCCTTTTCAAGTCCCTTCTCGCGCCTGTGTTTGAGCAGGTCGTAGTACACGCGGCCCGAGCAGAACGAGATCTTACGGACGCCCTGAGGGTTCTGAGCGGCGACGCCTTCTTCGGGAATCACTCTAGATACAAAAAGATCAGGGTTAAAATTTTCATACTATTCACGTTTTAAACCTTCTCTGGACTTCCACAAACAAAAATAATTCAAAACCAAAATTACCCGAATCGGTCTTCGAGTTTTAGCGAGACTACTGAACAGCAATTCATTTTTGTATAAATAGATAAACAAGTTCTTGTTATTGCAACATTGTTGTGCTATTTTAAGTCAGGACTTTTTCCAATAATTTTCATAGTATAGTAATTCCCATTTCATACCTCCTGAAGCTTGATCCATCCTTCATGTCGTCGAATGATGACTTGGCCTCCGGGTGACGCAGCAGTGACTTGGGAGTCATGAGGATCAGAGGCTTGCGGAAGGGAAGCGCGATCTGTCGCCGCAGGATGTGGAAGTACGACGCGGGCGTCGAGCAGTTGGCCACGATCCAGTTGCAGTCGTGCAGTTGGCGGACTAAAATTAAGGATTTTAAATTCACTTTTTGTGTTTTATTACCAGGTTGCTTTAAAATAATTCTTTTGTACATCTAAGGCCTCGTTCAAGGACACGCGGCGCGTGAAATGCCGCCTGAAAAACAAACATACAGCGATATTACACATACAGCGGCAACAATTTTATTGACGATCAAATGCCTGCGCCGACGCGCTGATTGTCCTTGATCGAGGTGTAATGGAACACACTAAAGTGGCTGCAATAACTTTTGCGACTTGAGGATCCCAAAAGAAAATGATCGGGATTTAATCCAGACCATTCCACCTCCTATAATGAGCAGAACAGAGAGAACAGAGTTAAAAGAGAAGCTTAACCACTCTGCACGACAACATTTTGACACATGACACATCAGCTGAGTCGACCGGGTGATTCGAAATTTGAGCTATTACACAAGATTTTTTGTCAACTTTCAGCATCCAATTTTTGATCAAAAATATGTTACTACAGCTATTTCATGCGATAAGTTTGTGAGCAATATCTCTAAGAACATGTTGAGGTCAATAAAACAGCCTCATTCTGTTGTAAAATGTGTGTTACATACAAAATGCTACACAGTTCCAAAAACTAGGTAATTTAGATGTGCAGAAAAATATGTACATAAACAAGCTTATCACATGATAATAATGGTTACACAGTGAAATAAATAAAATAACTTACTATATACATTATTAGATTTGCTAGTGTTCATACATAATTTCATAAATAATAACGATCAAAGTCTGGATAAAAATTAGCAAAAACTATGTTGCAACATGACTCTTTTTAGTGCTGACCGTAAACCCAATGTTCACAAAACGATTAGAAACGTTCATTCAGCCTAATCGATACTCGCAACATAATCGAACATGGAAAAAAAGTAAAACAAGACATAGAGCATGGACTGATTTATCCGCTTATTTGACTGTAGAAAGCTCAGTCCTTGCAATAAGTCTATGAAACTAAATCTGAATCATGTTATAATATTTCAAGTATTGTCGTTTACGCAATAAATTTAATTTTATGTTTTATATAGTAATAAATATCGGTGTTTCATTGGAGGCTAAACATGTGTGTCTTCTAAACTTAAATTCAATCATAAGGTTTTACCTATACCCATTTTGTGTTTTCGTTAATTAATTTAAATTTATCTTTTTACAACGGATCTAAAATACGTGAAAAGACAAACACCGGGTTCGGATCTAATGCTGAGAGATGGGAGTACTTCTAAATGATTCCTTGCAGTAATAAACAATTAGAATTTCCAACGGGGCGTGGATGGCTAAATTTTGAACTATGAGGAATAGCGAAAAATCCTGAAGGAAGTCTCGAAGTCGATTTGATAAAAATTAAATAACACCATAAAAATTAAATTTTTGAAATATAAATTCAGCAATCAAACTATCAATATTCTGTGAAGTAGTAACATGCGACAAACTTGAGGTATAAGGATTTTTTTTTAATAATTCGATTTTTACGAGGGATGGAATCATATTCCATTAAATAAAATTTCGCTACATGTTCACAACATACTGTTTTTTTATTATCACTTCGCGATGCAAATACATTAAATAATTTTTTGAAATTCGAACTTTAAGTGAGTTTGCGCGAATTTTGATTTTGATCTGCTGTACAATGACTAAATTATTGTTTGTATATTAGTTCATATTTTACCAAATTATCATTACTTCACCGATTTTGATCCTTAACAGCGACATCGAATAGTGTAAAAATATACCTAGCATTTTCTTTTTTTAATTCAAAAGCTCGATTTCTGACGTGTAATACTTACATGACCAAACCAATCTCACGAAACAATTTTGTACAATAAAATAATTAATTTGGCTATCTTTCGAGAGGGAGAGGACAGCGTCCTCCCTCCGCCCCAACCGCAGTGGTAGACGCCTGCGGCGTCGGAAGTCGGCAGACGACGAGTTCCGGCCACCGTAGGCACGGCATGCCACCATGCCACCATGCTCTCAACTGATTTTGATGAAATTTGGCACAGAGATACACTAGAGCTTGTGAAAGGACATAGGCTACCTTTTGTCGCGAAAAAACGACGTTTGGTCACGATAACCGACATCCACGCGGACGAAGCCGCGGGCATCAGCTAGTAGTATAATAAAACCAAGAATTACGCGAGTAACTGACTGACCTTCATAGTCGGGGCTCTCAGGCGGCATGTAGTCGGGGTCGTCGGCACACATCTGCAGGAACCTCTCGGGACGAGCGGACGAATGCTCGGGACCCTGCGAATATAACAATATAGTGTTTTATAGAACTATGCCTACATTTGAATGTGTACAAGCAGGTTAAGTCGCCTATCTCTTCATCAATATTACTAACGATACAAGTGTATCTACTCATTTACGGAAAGTTGTTTGTAAAGCGCGTTATTTTTAGGACGGATTATTTTTACCTTACTTCAGCGTGGCTTACTTCACCTTTGTAGCTCGATCTCTTTTCCTCACTAAAGCAAGATAAGTGTGAGAAAAAAGGGTAAGTGACAACAATTCACGACGAGACGCGACGCTGTGCGCATATTTCAATAGAGCGTCTCAAAATCTGACTTTATTTACTATACGACAAGATACACTTTTACAGTATCGTCGTAGCACGTCGCCTCTGTGTGGACTGTCTCTGAGAAGACACCCGATGTTTTAATGGCGTTGAGTTCCCTTGACAAAACTTCGCGCTAGTAGAGCTGTATGTACCCACCATCCCCTCCATCCCGTGCGGCAGCAGCAGCACCAGCCCGGACTGCCGCACCCACTTGGCCTGTCCGCTGGCTATGAACTGGTCGATGATGAACTGAGCGCTAGTAGAGCTGTATGTACCCACCATCCCCTCCATCCCGTGCGGCAGCAGCAGCACCAGCCCGGACTGCCGCACCCACTTGGCCTGTCCGCTGGCTATGAACTGGTCGATGATGAACTGAGCGCTAGTAGAGCTGTATGTACCCACCATCCCCTCCATCCCGTGCGGCAGCAGCAGCACCAGCCCGGACTGCCGCACCCACTTGGCCTGTCCGCTGGCTATGAACTGGTCGATGATGAACTTCGCGCTAGTAGAGCTGTATGTACCCACCATCCCCTCCATCCCGTGCGGCAGCAGCAGCACCAGCCCGGACTGCCGCACCCACTTGGCCTGTCCGCTGGCTATGAACTGGTCGATGATGAACTGAGCGCTAGTAGAGCTGTATGTACCCACCATCCCCTCCATCCCGTGCGGCAGCAGCAGCACCAGCCCGGACTGCCGCACCCACTTGGCCTGTCCGCTGGCTATGAACTGGTCGATGATGAACTGAGCGCTAGTAGAGCTGTATGTACCCACCATCCCCTCCATCCCGTGCGGCAGCAGCAGCACCAGCCCGGACTGCCGCACCCACTTGGCCTGTCCGCTGGCTATGAACTGGTCGATGATGAACTGAGCGCTAGTAGAGCTGTATGTACCCACCATCCCCTCCATCCCGTGCGGCAGCAGCAGCACCAGCCCGGACTGCCGCACCCACTTGGCCTGTCCGCTGGCTATGAACTGGTCGATGATGAACTGAGCGCTAGTAGAGCTGTATGTACCCACCATCCCCTCCATCCCGTGCGGCAGCAGCAGCACCAGCCCGGACTGCCGCACCCACTTGGCCTGTCCGCTGGCTATGAACTGGTCGATGATGAACTGAGCGCTAGTAGAGCTGTATGTACCCACCATCCCCTCCATCCCGTGCGGCAGCAGCAGCACCAGCCCGGACTGCCGCACCCACTTGGCCTGTCCGCTGGCTATGAACTGGTCGATGATGAACTGAGCGCTAGTAGAGCTGTATGTACCCACCATCCCCTCCATCCCGTGCGGCAGCAGCAGCACCAGCCCGGACTGCCGCACCCACTTGGCCTGTCCGCTGGCTATGAACTGGTCGATGATGAACTTCGCGCTAGTAGAGCTGTATGTACCCACCATCCCCTCCATCCCGTGCGGCAGCAGCAGCACCAGCCCGGACTGCCGCACCCACTTGGCCTGTCCGCTGGCTATGAACTGGTCGATGATGCACTGCGCGCAGTTGTTGAAGTCTCCGAACTGCGCCTCCCACAGGACCAGAGCGTTCGGGTTGGTCACGGAGTAGCCCACCTCGAAGCCGAGGACACCTGGGTGGGAAACAATGGTACAATGAAATTTTGCTCCGAAAATTAAACCTCTTGCCTTCCTAGCTGCCACTACTTTTTTTAGTAATAAGCTAAAAATATTTGAATAAAGGTCTTTTATAAATAACATGAAGATTCAGCTATGTTGTGCCAACATTTATAATAGTACATTGTTATTCAAGGGTGAACGGTCCCGAGACGGAGTTTGGTGCCCGTAAGGTATTGAGGGCGCTAATAGTTCGACGGACTAAATATTTCTTAATCCCGATTTAAACACTGTGCTTTTCATTACAAACACAAGGAAAGTAAAAATAAGAACATAAATTGTTATAAGCTAAAGAAAAAACGAGTGTAGATCGGATTACCGCTTCGTGTCAGGCGATTCACGATTTCACATGTAGTGGGAAATCAGTATTGGAAAAGAAACTTACCATATTCAGACAGTGAGCTGTTGCACACGGTGTAAGGAGCCTGGTCGGGGTACAGATGACACAGTGAGCAGTAGGTTGCCTTGTCCACCTTCTGGTGATGTAGCACGTGATGCCTGCATAATAGAAACAATGTTATTATTTCGCTGGAAGTTTTTTTTTTTTTAATGGCATCTCGCAGGTCAACCTAGATAAGATTGTGTGCTGCTGAACCGGACTTTTTCGCTGGTAAGTCAGGAGAACCGACTTTTTATAGTAAAAGGGTCTTCTGCATAGTGTTGTCCCTTTCAGTCGTGCGTATTTAACAATCTCTTTTAAAAGTTTTAAACTAAGCGCCCGGGTACAACAAGTAACCAGGTAAATCTTGCAATAACATGTTTGCAGCATATTAGTTTTATGTGTCTCTTATTCCATACAAAATATACTGAGACTACGCCGAGCGTATTAACAGCATGAACATCTGTATGATGCAGTCAAGTAATACGCTGCGCATTTATTCGTCCATCGTCTACGTTATGTTGGATTAACGACAGATAGAAGCAGTTTAAAACAAATCAACAGACCTGTGTGAGAAAGTTCCTCTCTCCACATCCTCTCCAGACAGTCTGACGTGGATGCCCTCCTTCAGCAGTGATCCGAAGGCCATCGCCTCTCCGAGCGCCCAGTCCACCTGTCTGTTCTCCACCATGGCCATGCGCGCCTTCAGGATACGAAGCAGACCCTTGTGGATCTCAAACTCGGCCGCGTTGGGAGGAGGAGATGAGAAGCGCTTGCCGATGTGGACTAGTGTCTCTTCTACTACGCCGGTAGGGGACATCTGTGAAGGGAAGTGGAAATTTTATGATTTTCTCATAATATGTTGATTATGTTTGGTAGGTTTCCCAGCTCGTGTAGATACGGATTAGTAAACTAACTAATATGTTCAAGACATAAAATTTCTAGAAACCGGTTAATTTATATAATTATCACAAAATACGCCGCAAAATGATGTTCATTTTCATACTAACTGCGTTCCTACTATGTGGTTCATTCCATGTAAACTATTGGTATTCAGATGCATCTGTTATGACTGGTAGCCTAGTAGCCTACCCCATATTTTAGCGAAAATGCTACGCAGATGATGATACTTAGTTCAGACTTTCGTAGTAAATAACACGTACCTTCAACGGGTCCTTGCCTTCGAAGAATCCGGACCAGGGCGAATCCAACCAGTCCTTGAATTTAATGTGTGTCTCGGCCTTAGCCTGTGTGTACGCATCTTCGCAGATCTTCTCGTATTTGTCCTTCACGTCCTTCACTTCGGCGGCGGTGACGACGCCCTCGGCGATCAGCTGGTCGGCGTACTTCTCGAGTACTGTGGAAAGAGTTCGTGCATTAGCTTTATCAAAATCTAGGAGACAACTTTCGAGTATTTTAAGCTATTCCTGATTCAGATGGGGCTATCCACGCCCACTTGATAATCGTGCTAAATCTAATAAAATAGAGAATTTGATTTGAATGAGGTCAACACCTTTTCAAAACTAGATATTTTAGATAACAATGAGCACGACAAAATAAAAGGCGCGATATATTTCTTCACAGTTTTTTTTTTTTTACTTTGCCCCACTCCTCTGGAATTTCTCCTTTATCGTGGGTATGTTTGCAAACATAAAAACTACATACACAAGCACCCAGGACACCCGAAACAACTGCTTGCAGATCATACAAATATTTCGAGTCGCTGTTTTTATAACAATCTTTCTACCCACCAGGCTTGGTCTTATGGATCTTCTGGTACATAAGAGGCTGCGTGAACATGGGCTCGTCGATCTCGTTGTGTCCGTTCCTGCGGTAGCTGACGATGTCGATGACGACGTCCTTGTGGAAGGTGGCGCGCCACTCCGCGGCCACGTTACACACGTGCATCACGGCCTCCGGGTTGTCGCCGTTCACGTGGAAGATGGGCGCGTTCACTACACGGGCCACGTCTGAAAGGGAAATAGGAGAATTATTAGTACTTTTTACATGAGACTCATTGCGGTAAAAAGCTGGCCTGGTTTTTTTTTTTCATTTTTTTTCATTTGTCAGTGTCCGTATTCTACGAATTCTTTCGGGTTGTAAGGCGTTGTGGTGCAGCAACTGTCTACTGTTGCACCTCCCATTTACAGAATGTGCTTTCTCTTCAGCTTTATAAAACACAGTTGATCGGATCACATCTCCTGTATGCGATCAAATTGACTCAATAAGATGTTCTAGCATCAAAATGTTGGTGTCCTGTCAAAGTTTTACATGTCATGAAACTGCAAACTAGGCCCATAGTTCACACATTTCCTGTTTTGAGGCTTTTCTTCCAAGTATTCTCAAAACCGGTATATGTGGAGATCAAAAGGGGAGGCTTATGTTCAGTAGTGGACGTCCTATGGCTGAGATGATGATGATGATGATGATTCTCAAAAAATATCTCGCGCTATTCGTGTTGGTAGCGGGACTGTCTCATCAAGTAACCGTGACCCGTGAACGTAAAGGGCTATTGAAGGATCACAGCAGACTTTAATCAGTACGAGTCTGACAGTTCTTCCCGTCCCGCCCTGGGTAGATGATGGGCTCATTTGATGATTTTACCATGATTTGATGATTTTACTGATTAATGATAATCCCACTGACCTGTGCAGTAAGCAGACGAGCGCGAGTGCCTGGGGTCGGTGGTGAAGCCGATCTGGTTGTTGACCACGATGTGGATGGTGCCGTGCGTGGTGTAGGCCGGCAGGTCTGACAAGTGCATGGTCTCGAACACCACGCCCTGACCTGCGAACGCTGCGTCGCCGTGGAGGAGGAGGGACATTACCTGCGGATTTTGACTTATAACTAAGGAAGCTTGCTTTCTACTAACTAAAAATAAAAATCATCCTTGCTACTACGATATAATGATGCAATTCGACTGACTTATGTCGTCGTGGCGTGCGTGTTTTGTTTTTCATCTACCCATAGAAAACCGCACGTTTTATGTCATATGTCGTAGTGGTAAAGATGATTTTCACTTGTAGTTGGAATCGGTAGAATTGGGTTGCATAGCGCCATCAGCAAGCTTGACTGAATATAGATTCCGATATTTTTTGTAACATAGGCTAGCAAGTAATGGTGTTTGAATCCAGTAAGGCCCAATGTGAAGATGAGATATTTTGAACACAGATAGAAGCTGTATTTGGACTTTAATGTGGAGGTTGCCCGCACTAAACAACTTGAACAGCATGGCATCCTATTTTTTACTACAACTAAAATTAGAATAAAGTACGGGTAGTCTAACATAAAATCAAATTTCTTCTTTTCATATTCATCATAATCAGTCTTTAGCAAGTACTAGAGTGGAGACCACGGACTAGCAAGCGCAGCGTAGGACGTCCACCAGCAAGGTGGACGGACGACCTTATAAAGGGCGCCGGAAGACGCTGGATGCAGGTCGCTTCCAACCAGTATATGTGGAAATTAAAAGGGGAGGCCTATGTTCAGCAATGGACGTCCTACGGCTGAGATGATGATGATGATGATGAATCTTTTACAGAACCATTCTGATCACTCTCAGAATAGAGAATAGAATATGAATAAATCTCTTAGCAGCTTCGAAGCGATGAAGTGTAGCTTTCAATTCAAGGTGATTCAAAAAGATATCATACCTTCTTGCCCTCGTTATCCCCGCGGTAGAACTGCTCAGCCCGACACTTGCCCTGCACGATGGCGTCCACGGCCTCCAAGTGAGACGGGTTGGCACACACAGCCAGGCGGATGTTCTTGTTCGTGACGCGGTTCAGACGCTCGATGTAGGTACCCAAGTGGTATTTCACGTCACCAGAACCCTGTAAGGAGAAAATGGAAAAAGTTTTGTTATTGGTGCGTTCTTTTTTGAGTAATACAACAATACGTACCTGATGATTTATGCTTTGCCGTCAGTGTTTAGTTCGGATGTGGACTATTACACTACAAGCGCATGGTTGGACTTTTGCCGAACCGAATTCCCGACGGGTTACGAGAATGCGAACCCTTCATCTTGCTCAGTTCTAGTAAGTAGGCGCTGAATATTCTCTCTTCTTTTACTCTACTTTTATTAAACTATCGAAAAGAATAATACTTACATCATCTTCGGCTTCGAGTGCAGCAAACTGTGTGAAGAGCTGATGCAGAGGTTTACGGCAAACGTTGGCGACCACGTTCAGACGACCTATGGAACGAAGTAAGGAGATAAAGTTTTAAGCGGTCCGGCGGCTACTTTTTTTTACTGTGGGAGATATTCGGCCAAAATTGGATGCAAATAATAACAATTATATATAGTCCTGGGGGGATATTACAACGTCTTAAAATCAGGCTTGTTCCGGCGAGTGAAAGTGACAGAGCTATTCAAGTCGTCTAGCGCCATCTCGTTCACTTTTAGGACGTTGTAATACCCCCCCTGACCGATTTCAGTCACGGCGGCCAATCTAAATGGAGATTAGCCATCTGGCTGGGACACATTATAGTGCTGCACGTGTGTGCGCAGGCACTCTCCTTCTCCACTCTCGTTCCTTTACTCTAATAATCCTCGGGGACGGCACTCCGACACTCGCGGAGACAGAGGTCAGGCGCAGGACCAACGGCGACACGTGCGCACCGAGGGACGGGGTATTAAACTCCGGGTCGCTTCTGAGAAATTCTACCCGGAAATCAAACCCAGGTCAGAAGTTGCACTTGCAACGGCGAGACCAATGGAGCAGTTGAAATGAAAGAGCAGTAAATCAAAGCTCTCTAAAACCACTCTAGAAAGCCATAGAACGATATCGGCTAGATGGTATTTTAGGAATAGGAGGAACATTGTGGAAAGTTCCTCGACACCCCAGTGAAAAGGAATGTACCTTCCGACCAGACGGGTGTTGTGTCTGGCGGGCTTTCTGCCCAACATTCAATGTCGGAATATTCTACATATATCTTATAATTTCGCGGATAACTTTGATTGCATAGATGGCGCTAGTGTACTTTTTGCTGTCGGTTATGTACGCTACAGTATCAAAAACATAATTTTAAGGAAAAATGGTATGACTTAGCGCTTCCGACCAAGATACCAACGGTCCTCTCTGTTACAGCTGTGTGAGTGAGTTACCTCTGTGTGGCATGCCCATGATGACAGACTCGACGCCGAGACGTGTGGACACATCGATGACCTGCTTCATAGCCGGGATCAAGATCTCGCAACCTTCCAGACCAAAACGCTTCTCCGATGACCATTTCTTCGCCAGGAAGTTCTCGAATCTAAATACAAATGAACATTAATTAGTTGTGTTTAGGAACTAGGGACAAGAAAATAATGTTAGATCTGTAAAATATGTATAAATGAAGATACAAGTTGAAACGTTCTTATCGCGTCTTTGCGGTAAAATTCAAAGAATTTCGAAATATACATAGATAATAAAATCATGTGATTGTATATTTTGAATGCACACCTATTTTAGTATAATATGTATTAAGATCGATTTTGCTGTGTAGTTGTAGCAGTTGTGTTGTGTGCATGACATTTCTAAGGCCTCTCTTATCTAAACCCATTTAATACGTGCATTGTCGCTAAGCACGCATATAAGACATAAGTGAGCTACTTTTACGCCATTTTCCTTTACACAATGATGTAAATCATATTGATAAAATTTAATCTACGTTTTTATAGTTTTTACATTTTATATGTATAAGTACAAGTCATTGTATTTTAAACCTTATTGCATAAAACATTAAGACTTATTATACGCGGTCGTTTGAGTGTATAAACTGTTCACAGAAGTGCATAATAGGAATATTAAATATGGGCTATTGCGGAAGGGAAATAGCTGAGTTATCAGTAATTGGTATCGAATGTAGCCATAACAACATGCTTTAATCATTTGTCACTAACTGATTATTTTATTTAAAATGAATGTATGAACGTAGATGAAGGAGATACTATGAATTTAAGTTGTAAGAGTTTATGCGTGGCTTTTATAACTAACTCGTAACCATCACGTTTATTTATTTTACTGACATATTTGTCGCAATCCCAACCTGTGTGTAAAATTGTGTTAAAAACTTATTTCGAGTATCTCAGAAATTTCGCTCATGTTTTTTTCTTTTTTTGTATTTATGTGGATAAACCTATGCTTTCCAAACTAACCCTTGTTGTCTTTCTTGAAAAACGAATTACCTAGAAAATGAGTGAAGCGTGGTCTCCCAGTTACTTCAAATTAAATAACTGAGCAACTAAGCAACTGGACTATGTTTCTAGTTTTTGTAAAGAACTAAAAAAAGTCCATAAAAAGGTGTGTCTCTTTACATTTTTCGTATCATGCTTATGCGATATGATATAAAAAGAAGTCATGATGAATATAGATATAAATATATATAGCCGTATAAACCTGACAAATTTTATTACCTAGCATTAAATATTCTGATAAAGGCGCTCCCTCACCGCGAGCATTCACCTGTAATGTAACATAAAAGTGCGCAATTTGATGCTCTATTGTCTTCGAATGTTCGAATCTGTAACGTTACATTACAGGTGAATGCTCGCGGTGAGGGAGCGCCCTAAGAAATGACGCGCGTGTAAAAACCAATGGGTCTAAAAAGGCTACTAAGCAATACCCTAATGGTTCACTTAGTGATTAAATAGCCAATGACGTTCCTAGAAATGCACGAATTGAATCATTAGAAATATTGTTTTTAGTGGCCGTTTCAGACCAGCTGCACCTTAATTGGTATGACACGTACTTTATCATATACTTACAACAATATTTTTGTTACCTAACAAAAGCCATCTATAGGAATTGATTTACTCATGAAATTACTATCCATACAGTAGTAGCCATTTTTAAAATTTACTAGGATAACCATATTTTTTTTTTATAAATAAGAAAACCATATTTACAAATTGTTGATGGCTGTACTGTCACTTACCCAGCGGATCTGGTAAGCCGAGCGAGGATAAGTCTCTTCTGGTCGGCACTCATCTTGCCAACGTTGGGAGGTTCGATGCGCTGCCTGATCCAGTTGCATTGCTCCAGAGAGTTTATGAACATGAACTCAATACCGATGTTGTTGCAGTACGCCTGCTCCAGACGGTTCAAGATTTCTCTAAAATTGAAACGTATTTATTAGTAGTAACCTAGGCGTTTAAAATGACCCAGTACTAACTGGGATATCCAAACCGCTACGGGCCCGCACAGTGGATTAAAGCCCTCCTCACGAGGAGGCCTGTTTTCCAGTAATGGCAACATTATAGGCTGCTTCATTGCTTTGATTGAACTGGGTTGTGGCGGTATGCAGACGGTCGCTTCATGTAAAATACTGATATGGGTTGGACTAGAAGTCGACACCAACATAGTTGGGAAATGGCTGGACATAGTTATTATTAGGTGGCGAATTAGAATCACACTCTGTGCCTCCATTGTGGGCCCTTTCGCTAAAATACTTACGTGCTGGATACAACATAACAAATGGATAGAACATTATCCAATCATATGTTATACAAGTTATAACAGTAACCACCTAATCAATAGTCCTGAAGCATTCTGTACATTAAAGCTAATCACAAGGGTAGCACATTGCCAGGGTCGCGGGACTGACGAGAAGTCTGACAGTACCTCCCGCCTTGCCCTGGGTGGGAGGACTCATTTGATAATTTTAACACATAAAAAAGGGTAGGATTCAGTTAAAATTGTAATCTTGGTATAGTATTTTTTAAATCTTTTTAATACATAAACCAAGCATAAATACCATAGGGTCTGGGAGTAAAATGTTGCTAATTTTAAATAAGGAACAAATTCATCTAAAATTCATAGCATAGCATGAAATGGCTTTACAAGCAATTAGAATAATATTATGTAAGTATGAGAACATTACATAAGTTTCTATTGCATTCCCCAACACGTATGCCGCATAATCATAGTTTACATTAGAAGCGGAACTAATTTCAGTGCGATTAATCTAGAGTAACTATAGCAAAATCTTAGTTCTGACGAAATCTGCGGATACAATTAGCTTTGTATTCTCTAACTTGGATACCAATCAGCTGTGGCAGTTGTTATCGAAATGTGATAAAGTAAAAACGTCACAACTCACATGCGTTTATAAAAGACAAGGTGAAGGTTACACAATAACACTGATAACATCTTTATCATAATCAATTTCACCTGTGATTAAACGTTTTTGCTACCAACTTGCAATGTGACTCAAAATCCTATTATTTCACGTAATCATATATGTAATTACACGGTGATAGGGCATCAACCAAAACTGCACTACTTACATAACTATCATTTCGTGACATTTTCAAAAATGTAGAACAGATTTTTTATTTACAATTATTAATTAACAATTAATAATTGACAGTTACGTTTATCGAGGATTCCATAGAGCATACTAGGGAGTATGCTCTATGGAATCCTCGATAAAAGTTTGTGTCACAATGTCACTTACATGAAGGATGTTTATTGCTTAACCTCATACGCCCTTCACCCGAAAATGAACCTTATTACTGAAAAATTAATGTGTAAACGGTTGTGACCGAGCGTATCATACGAATATGAACATTCACTTAAGAGCCAGTTCACAAAATTCGAACGCTCGAGTTTAGGTAAAAGACGGGAGCAATGTTCATGTGTGCGTAGCTATTCACACATACACAACGCAACCAGTGTAGCGCTAGTGTTGAGACGGACTAAACAATCTTGAGCCGATATGATCGTAATGCACTTTGGTTACATTTCTGAAAAAGTTTTTGGAACGAAGTTCCTTATCGCGCGTTGTGAAAGGGGGCTAGACGGAAAAAAAATCTTACGAAAAGTTGTCACGACACTTTTTGCTATAGTAAGAGACAGACAGATATGTTTCTCTGTCTGTCTCTCTCTCTCTTATAGAAAGCAAGCCAGATATTTTTTCATTTCTATTTCGCATTGAACAGTGTGGTGTCGCGACGATTATTTTTGTTGAGTGTATACAGGTTTTTTTGTAAATAATAAATAATAAAAAATATTAATAATAATGAATCCTTAATGAAAAAATATCGAGGTTTTCGTTATCGGTGTCGTTTTCATGGTTTTCCAGGGTGTATAAACCGATGATGCAGTCAAAATGTAAATCCAAGATGGCGGCAGCATAAACTATCGAAGTTTTCGTCATGGGTGTCGTTTTCATGGTTTTCGAGGGTGTTGAAACCGATGTTGCAGTCAAAATGTAAATCCAAGATGGCGGCTGCAAAAAATATCGTGGTTTTCGTCGTGGGTGTCGTTTTCATGGTTTTCGAAGGTGTTGAAACCGATGGTGCAGTCAAAATGTAAATCCAAGATGGCGGCAGCATAAATTATCGAAGTTTTCGTCATGGGTGTCGTTTTCATGGTTTTCGAGGGTGTTGAAACCGATGTTGCAGGCAAAATGTAAATCCAAGATGGCGGCTGCAAAAAATATCGAGGTTTTCGTCATGGGTGTCGTTTTCATGGTTTTCGAGGAAGTTGAAACCGATGGTGCAGTCAAAATGTAAATCCAAGATGGCGGCTGCAAAAAATATCGAGGTTTTCGTCATGGGTGTCATTTTCATGGTTTTCGAGGGTGTTGAAACCGAGGGTGCAGTCAAAATGTAAATCCAAGATGGCGGCTGCAAAAAATATCAAGGTTTTCGTCATGGGTGTCGTTTTCATGGTTTTCGAGGAAGTTGAAACCGATGGTGCAGTTAAAATGTAAATCCAAGATGGCGGCTGCAAAAAATATCGAGGTTTCCGTCATGGGTGTCGTTTTCATGGTTTTCGAGGGTGTTGAAACCGATGGTGCAGTCAAAATGTAAATCCAAGATGGCGGCTGCAAAAAATATCGAGGTTTTCGTCATGGGTGTCGTTTTCATGGTTTTCGAGGGTGTTGAAACCGATGGTGCAGTCAAAATGTAAATCCAAGATGGCAGCTGCATAAATTTATCGAGGTTTTCGTCATGGTTGTCGTTTTCATGGTTTTCGAGGGTGTTGAAACCGATGGTGCAGTCAAAATGTAAATCCAAGATGGCGGCTGCATAAATTTATCGAGGTTTTCATCATGGATGTCGTTTTCGTTGTTTTTGAGGGTGTTGAAACCGATATTACTATCAAAATAGAAATCCCAGATGTCAAATAACAAAAATCAAAAAATATTATTTTAACTTAAAAAAAAAAAATATTACAATTCCTTCACTAATTATTAATCGAAAGGAACTTCGTTCCATCCGGGTGTCCCTTGACATCTCTCAAGTTTTTTTGTTTATTCAGTCTATTAGACTGTTAAATGGTATAGAACGGAAAGCATCTCGCGCGCTGATTGGTTGAACGTCATGTGCCCGGCGGCGGCGCCGCCATAATTATTTGTTAGATAATTCGTTTGATGTCGAATGTTAACAAACTGTTCTGGTGATTAAATTAAATTTTGTGTTAAAAATAACCTGTGAGTTAAAGTTAGTTATATTTTATTGTTGTGGAAGTAAAACTGAATCTGCGATTAACCTAAGAAGTGAAGTTTGAACAATAGTCAGATAACTTTTATCTGAGGAATAAAAATGGCAGTTCGACAGCTTATCTATAGAAAATATGTCAAACCGCTATTTTAATTCCTCAAATAAACGCGTGACCGTTTAATAAATTCTTAAATAATTTGTAAAAAAAAACAACATGGTTTCTGCTACAATTTCTCATAATAGGCGTCTTTTTATAGTTTTCGTCTTCGAGGGTTTTGAATCCGATAGTGCTGTCAAAATGTAAATCCAAGATGGCGGCTGCAAAAAATATCGAGGTTTTCGTCATGGGTGTCGTTTTCATGGTTTTCGAGGGTGTTGAAACCGTTGGTGAAGTCAAAATGTAAATCCAAGATGGTGGCTGCATAAATTATCGAGGTTTTCGTCATGGGTGTCGTTTTCATGGTTTTCGAGGGTGTTGAAACCGATGGTGCAGTCAAAATGAAAATCCAAGATGGCGGCTGCATAAATTATCGAGGTTTTCGTCATGGGTGTCGTTTTCATGGTTTTCGAGGGTGTTGAAACCGATGGTGCAGTCAAAATGTAAATCCAAGATGGCGGCTGCAAAATATATCGAGGTTTTCGTCATGGGTGTCGTTTTCATGGTTTTCGAGGGTGTTGAAACCGATGGTGAAGTCAAAATGTAAATCCAAGATGGTAGCTGCATAAATTATCGAGGTTTTCGTCATGGGTGTCGTTTTCATGGTTTTCGAGGGCGTTGAAACCGATGGTGCAGTCAAAATGAAAATCCAAGATGGCGGCTGCATAAATTATCGAGGTTTTCGTCATGGGTGTCGTTTTCATGGTTTTCGAGGGTGTTGAAACCGATGGTGCAGTCAAAATGTAAATCCAAGATAGCGGCTGCAAAAAATATCGAGGTTTTCATCATGGGTGTCGTTTTCAAGGTTTCCGAGGGTGTTGAAACCGATGGTGCAGTCAAAATATGGATAGTATGGAAACAAGGCCTAATTGTAGAAATAAATACCTACGCTCTCAACTGCAGCCTTAGGGTTGTCACGAGCGCGGAGAATGGAACATAATTATGTGGCGCTGATGCTTGATGAACCCGGTGGCTGCGCACCTTACTATGCGTTTCAACTAAGTATAAGATGACCTTGGCACCATATTGTAACTGCAATTGTTTAACGAAAAATACTTTGCGCAAATTACTTTTCAATACTTAATATTTATCTTATTCATGTTATTTTGATGTGATTTTCGTTATTTGACATCTGGGATTTCTATTTTGATAGCAATATCGGTTTCAACACCCTCAAAAACCATGAAAACGACATCCATGATGAAAACCTCGATAATTTATGCAGCCGCCATCTTGGATATACATTTTGACTGCACCATCGCTTTCAACACCCTCGAAAACCATGAAAACGACACCCATGACGAAAACCTCGATAATTTATGCAGCCGCCATCTTGGATTTACATTTTGACTGCACCATCGGTTTCAACACCCTCGAAAACTATGAAAACGACACCCATGACGAAAACCTCGATAATTTATGCAGCCGCCATCTTGGATTTACATTTTGACTGCACCATCGGTTTCAACACCCTCGAAAACTATGAAAACGACACCCATGACGAAAACCTCGATAATTTATGCAGCCGCCATCTTGGATTTACATTTTGACTGCACCATCGGTTTCAACACCCTCGAAAACTATGAAAACGACACCCATGACGAAAACCTCGATAATTTATGCAGCCGCCATCTTGGATTTACATTTTGACTGCACCATCGGTTTCAACACCCTCGAAAACCATGAAAACGACACCCATGACGAAAACCTCGATATTTTTTGCAGCCGCCATCTTGGATTTACATTTTGACTGCACTATCGGATTCAAACCCTCGAAGACGAAAACTATAAAAAGACGCCTATTATGAGAAATTGTAGCAGAAACCATGTTGGTTTTTTTTTACAAATTATTTATTTACGAATTTATTAAACGGTCACGCGGATATAGAATTCGATATTGATAAAAATCATTCTTACCTTCAAAATAAGCAGGGAGTTTAAAAAACAAAATCTCCGGTTATGATGAAGCCGAGTTCAAACAGCCATATACGTAACATAAATAAACGCAACTCGTCTTTACGCGGCACTCAGAACTGACAGCACTGCGATGTCCGCTTAGAAGCCTCGTAGATGCGCGTGTTTGTGTGAGTGCACCGTTTCGAACGTTAGTACGTAATTTCCGGACCATCCATATTTTTACTGTGCTACGGGGCAGACAAGAGCCACTCAAAGCGTGGGAGCGTATCTTTGCAAGTTACAACCACGATCTATACACGTCATGTAAATATATCCCAGGCCCCTCTCTCAGCCCCGTAGGGTTATTTTCTTTTTTTTTAAAGAAAATTAAAAACGTGGGTTTTTCATATTTCTGACAGCAAACCCTTTCATTTGATACCCATATCATAAGGGTGCATTTCAAACAGCTAATCCGCCATCTTGGATGTCCGCCATGTTGGATTTAAGACACGTGACTATTTTTTTCGTATTCCTGACAGCAAACCCTTTCATTTAATACCCATATCATGGGGGTACCTTTCAAATAGCCAATCCGCCATCTTGGATGTCCGCCATGTTGGATTTAAGACACGTGACTATTTTTTTCATATTACTGACAGCAACCCTTTCATTTGATACCCATATCATGGAGATGCATTTCAAATAGCCAATCCGCCATCTTGGATGTCCGCCATGCTGGATTTCAGGTACGTGACTATTTTTATTAGTGACCGACCGAAATTTCGGTTTCGGTTTCAGTTTCGGCCGGTTTCGGCCAATAAATCTAGTTTCGGCCTTAGTTTCGGTTTCGGCCGAAATATAGCCGAAACTTTCGGCTCCGCCGAAACTCAAGTGTTCGTTCATTTTCGTGTGTTGTTCGGTAAAATTCGCAGCTAACACATGCCTGCTCTCCGGTGGGGCCCCGCCTCAGTTCGCCACCGTTCATTTAATCGTGAGTTGAGGTTATGTTTTTGAGTTTACTGCCAAGAGTAAGTCTGGCATATTCATGTCATAATAAAATATATTTGTTGCGTACGTTAATGATTAAAAATTTATCAATCGTCAAGACAGTGACTGTATTCGAAACGTAATTAAGTTAACGGTTCCTTCTTTGAAAGAATGCTTTTTTTTTCAAGTCAGTAATTTCGTATTACTGAATATAGTGCGATTAATGAGACTTCAAATCCAGCGAAACGTTGAAAACACAGAATTTTTATAATTTCGAATAGATTATGGCTCAGAACAAGTTAAATAACATAGAAGAATAGTAATTTCTTAAAAATCGGCTATTTCCATAAGTTTGCCGTATTTCATTACTTCCCAGAATTTGATCCTTATTACTAACACTATCGAATGCTGTAATAATACAGGGTGTGATTTTTTTTTCCAAAAGTCAGCGGTTTTGGTTTCTGGACAGGATTATTGATTTTTCTAAAATCCAATGATGAAGCTTTAGTTTTCGTCAAAATCGGTCTCGAGACTCTATTCAAGGTTTTTCGATATTCCTCATAGTTAAGGATATAGCCATACACGCCCAGTTGAAAAATTCACCATGTATATTTAACACTTTTTCAAGTGTAAAAAAAAAATTGAATTTTTTAAATGTTTTAAAAAGTTTCGGTTTCGGTTTCGGTTTCGGCCGAAACTGAGAGCAAGGCCGAACGTTCGGTTTCGGTTTCGGTTTCGGCTGAAAAACCAGTTTCGGTCGGACACTAATTTTTATCATATTCCTGACAGCAAACCCTTTCATTTGATACCCATATCATGGGGATGCATTTCAAATAGGCAATCCGCCATCTTGGATGTCCGCCATGTTGGATTTAAGACACGTGACTATTTTTTTCATATTCCTGACAGCAAACCCTTTCATTTGATACCCATATCATGGGGGTGGATTTCAAACAGCCCGACCGCGATCTTGGGGAGGCCGCCATATTGGATTTCTCACCACTCTTGCGCCCCATTGCAAAAACTAATAAAACGAAAACGGATGGCTAATTAATGCACAAATTCTAGAAACTACTAATAAAATTATAATAATACTTTAGTTTGATAAAGTAACGAAAGTCTTACCTTTTTTTTTTTTTTTTTTTTTTTTTAGCGTGGTAAAATCATCAAATGAGTCCTCCAACCCCGGGCAGGGCGGGAGGGACTGTCAGACTTCTACTGACTAAAATCCACGGTGTCCTTCAATAGCCTGTTACGTTCCGGGGTCACGGTAAGGAAATAATCCCGCGACCCCGGCAGGCTTTGGCCCTCTGAGAGGGGGGCCCCGTCATTATGCTGACGCTCTTTGAGGCGCGCGTGGGACACAACGCGCCGTCGACCCGGGCATGGTCCTTGGTCGGGCAGCGAGTTGCCCTTTACTCGCTGCCCGCATGCCCGCGCCTACGGTGGCCGGAGATCATCTGCTGACGTCCGACGCCGCGGGCGCCTACCACTGCGGTTGGGGCGGAGGGAGGACGCTGTCCTCTCTCGCTCGCGGCCCGCCTCCTCCTTCACGAGCATTACTGCCTCGCAGAAGGAGCAGACCACTTCCCACTCCGTCTCGCCCCGCAGCATGGCCGCAACCAATGCCGGGCGCGAGAGGTCTCCGCCTATCGCCGCCGTGAGGACACGTCGGTGCACCGCCCAAGCTGGGCAGTCTTGCACCGTATGCTCTACTGTGTCCTCCGGGCGATCTTCGCAGTGGTGGCACCCGGGCGTTTCCTCCTTCCCTATCAGGCACAGGTACCTCCCGAAACTTCCGTGTCCGGTGAGGACCTGCGTCATCCGATAGGTCAGGACGCCGTGACGTCTCTCCAGCCACTCCTCAAAGAGGGGTCTTACCGCCGCAATTGCGGCGTGCCCGAACGAAAGTCTTACCTTAAGAAAAAAAAAGTGGAGAGAATCAAAATGTGGCAGTCGCAGTATAATATTCCGTTCACGATACGTACGCTCTATAATCAGGACGAGGAAAAAAGTGATACAGGTCCTACGTCGACGGGCGCTGGAGCCGTACTGATTGCAGCCCGGTTATGTTTCGTAATTTATACTAGTTTAGAGTGATTTTAAAAACGATAGTATGTTTAATTACATAAAGGGATTTTAATGAAATTTAGAAATTAGTTTAGTCTGTAAACATAGTTTATATTTACATAGTTTTTTTAATGTAATTACGCTTTGTTCGAATCAAAAATGGCGATAAAACAGCGATATAAAACGTAAAAATTGACCTCAGAATTTATTTTTTTACTAATTTGTGTTATTAAAAATATAAATTCTACTACGTAGTTTTACGACAAAAACGTATGTCTGATGATTTGTGTATTTTTTTTGGTTAAAATTACGAATGTTAATGGTAGATGTAGGAGTCGCAAATCGACTCTGCGTTGGTTTTTCAGTAAACTACTTGTCGGAGATTAATTACCACAAAGTTAATAAAAGAGTTTTTTGAAATATGTTACGTATAATTACAACACGAAAGACTGGTCTTTCTTTTGCAGGTATTCAAAAATGTTGGAGTATTACTTAATATGGTAAATTAGACGATCAAAATTTTAGTTCTACGCGCAAATGGGTGAAAGGCCTCTTAATACAAATATAGTTTATTTTTGAATAAAGTGCGGTAAGTTTCTGTAAATTTGAGCCGAGCGAGTTCGTTCGTTCGATCTCAGTTTTAGTCTAAAAAAAATACTTTAAAAACTTACCTTAGCGGTAAGGCTTTCTCTTTTTCACCAATAAAAGTAGTGGACGGTAGTTTGAAAACTCTGTCCATATCGGCTTCATCTAAAACATATAACGAGCAATCAGAGTAGGAACGTTACGAAGTAAATATTTCGCTTAAATACCCATGTAATAGATGCAGCATTACACGTGAATGTCTACCCTTTCAATAAAGCACAAATTCAAGCGAATAGTTTATCATATCCCTTTACTAGGACTTTTTTACCAATCAACATTACAAATGATCCCAAAATTGTATGCCCCTACAGTAATGACAACTTTACATATACAAATACACATTTTACATTAAATATTTATATCATTATGCGGTGCATCAACATAGTAACGAAAAGAAACTCTGAAGTGCAACAAAGTGTTGTTATTTTAAAGAGACTATTTTTTTAGAAGTGGAGAGCAATTCTTTGGCGAGCATCCAACACCACCAAGAAAAGATAGCACATTTTTCAATGCCAAACAACAATATACATTTCTATTCGTACCATCGTCGCCAATATATTTATATATCTTAATTACATATAGTAAATGGATATAAAATAAATAATAATAGGAAAAGTTTCATGCAGTATATAGATACCGGCTAATGCTCATACAATCTAGTAAATACAGGCATGCAATCAATATAATAATATTAAATAAACCATATGGATAATCGTGCAGATCATGAATACTTAAATAGGTATTGATATGAGCAAGTGCGCGTGCGAGCCGAGGACCTTGTGCGTTACATCCACATTTCTTTATGATCTTGTAGTTATGGCTACCAGCTTCCCAATCGATTTACGAACAGATATTTAAATAAATAAAAATAAACGCAAATAAAAAATAAAAACACGTCTATTTGACATTGTGTTAACTTTGCTGATAAATTCTGTTCATAAAAAGTCCAAATAATCCGACTGCAACAACAAAACAATAAAACTTATTAATGATTTTGTGCCAATCCGCATTAATACGTAATTGTCGCCTAAAAGATAGATTGATATTGGGGAATTCCACCTGAAATTGCGTCAGATCAATTAATAGGATATAGGTGTGTTTTTGAACGTGTTGCAAATGGAAAATTGTTTAGGAAGATTGCTTCGCCGCCATAACTACCTACGTATGAGACAACGAGCCACCACGGTGCTTTCAGTATTTCAGGTTCTCGTGTGTTTCTTACCAAACCTGTAGCTGTTGTGAATCACCGCCCGTTTGTTTTTACCGACCAATTCGCTGTTCATTATTTCCAAGGGGTCGAGATTGGCTATGTGATGTCCTCGGATCTGTTTTTTAGTGCACAACATACTCATTTAGCGTGTATTATGTAACCGGCGATACTTCGATTAGTATTTTGAAACAAAAAATAAGAAGCAAACAAAATAAAAATATTCGTGTCTTTGCCTAATAGCTTGAGGCATATCTCCTTCGTAAAGGATTTTGGAGATTAGTGAGAATTATTCCGCAGGGCTTGTCAGCAGCTGGTTAGAATACAATACATAAATATGGTGCTGATCAAGGAGCAACACAAAATATCCTCAAAGATAAGCCAGCAAGTGGTATAAAATACAAAAGCAGTTAAGATAGTTGTAAGTCATATATCCTACATAAAAACTTGTTAATTGATTAGAAATAGAAAATGTTTTTTTCCGTCACACAGTTATTTACCCTAAGCAAGTATAAAATAGATAGTATAAATTAACTTCTATTCTTATAATTATCATACAATATGCATAAAGTAAATGTAAAATGTTCTCAAGTTGATGGCTATTTACAATGTAAAAAAAAATCATTAATCACATTAGTTTCAATGCGGAAACATGAATTTAAAAAAGGTTATACACACTTCATTGGGATACAACAGTATTAAGTAGGATTCTTAACTATCTTCTCAGGTCTACTACAAAATATCATAATGTATATTACCCTTTACCATCTAAAGTACAATTTAATAAACTGGTGTAAAATCCTGAATGTGTATTTGGTGTGTAAGGTAAATTAGTCTTTATCGACATCTTGCCTATCCTTCAGATCCTTATTACGATTATAAAGCCTATTAAGATTAATATTCACTGTCTTAACTTATAAAACCTATCCCCTGCCTATACTCCTTATGATGAACCAAATTCTATTTACAATTAACATTCCGTTATACAAAGTCTAGTAAAGGAATATGATGACAAAGCGATTAGTCTTAGCAGCTGTTCCATACCTCAACCTCATTTGTTAATAATTACTTCTTACCATTACAAAAAAAAAACATTCAATGGTGTACAAAACAGTCATATTCGTGGAATTAGTAAAATTTTAGTTAATTAATTTATATGACCGATTATTTCAAAAAGCTAGTCTCAATTATATTTAAATGCCAATCAAAAATTGTTCCAATTAATTTCAGTAATCTATTCTACTGTTTAAAATTAGTTTTAATAGGTAGAGAATTAAATTATTTGAAAATCATCAACTATCTCCTTTTAATCTACGAGGTCAAAGTTCTACAAACCAAGCACCACAAAGCATCTAACTACATACGGTACAGGAAAGATAAGTGTAAAGTACGCGTGAAACGCAAGATCATGTCCGCAAGGCAGGCGGTGCCAGGAGTGAAACCGAAACTAACCCCCCTACAGGACGGACAACAAGTCGCGAGTGAGACCCGTGATACAAATGCCAGTAACTTGCACTTGCACAAATGTATGCAAGTAGCAGGCATGCCGTTGTATCATTCACCAATTTAAAGCTGTAACAGCTTAATGACATACAGGCTACTTGCATAATTTTGTACAAATTACTGGCACGTGAATTACAGGTCTAACGCATTACCCAGCGCTTAAACTGGGTTGATGTCAATTGGACAGAAATTTTACTACGTAGAAAACTAATTAATTGTTTGTTTGGGTTTACAAATCACACGTTATCTTATCAGTCTAACGATGTATAATTGCGAAGTCCATTTGACATCAGTGTGGTCCCACCGAATACGTGATAGAGTTTAGTCGTCCATACCGAATCTGACGTGTTGTCTAATGACTGCCTCGTTGGCGAAGGCTCGCAAGCCGCCATGCCATTCGCCGCTCGATACCGGGTCCCCGGTGGCGATGCCCAGCGGGTCTAAGTGCGCCACTAGGTGACCACGTGACTACATTCAACGTAAAACAAAATCTTCGTAACAAAACAATCAAGTGACTGCCCCATCATACATCCCTTCTTCAGATATATAACATATAAAGCAGTAATACATAGGTAGGCCCATCTGTTGCATATTTTATGTTTAGAAAATATGTATGTACAAATATTAATTGTATACAAAGTAATTTGAGAAACTGAAAGATTTATAAGATTGTTACGCAGCATACGAATGATTGAGAAAAATAAAATGATATAATTATGTAATGTTAATCTCATTATTCCCATAAACGTGCATATTATAATATATGTCGGCGCCTACCACATCAGAAAAATGTGTTAAATACGACATAAAGAAGAAATTCAGGCAGTAAATTGTTACTTTTATATTTTAGATTTATGTATTTTTGTATCATTTGAGACTAGCATTTTATGTCGGTCTGGTTATTTTGCATGAACCAAATGTATGATGATATGAATAACGATACTAATTTGCATTCACATATACTTAATAATCTCTCGGTAAAATAATCTTATCTAGCAGATTGGTCATAATTGTTAGGATATAATTGGGTGGCTAAAACTGCTTGAAATGAAAAACTACAGCAAATAAAATCTTTGATAGTAATCGATAGCGAGTATTATCACACACATGCATATGCAAGAACAATTTCCTAACATAAACTATGACACAAGCAGTGTAGTTGGACAAAAGTGTTATCTACATTTAGATATGAACATCTGATACATAACAAATCAAACAATTCAAGTTTGAGGACAACATTATACTGTGATATTATTGGTGATGCATCAGGCTATATGTTAAGTGACTTGCGAGGTGTAAAAGCTACGACTATCCATAGACAAGGTCACATCAGCACTCGTGACCACTCTCCCTTAAAGCATGACAGTTAAAAATATGTATGTGTGTTATAAAATCGCTTACGAAACACAACAATCAGTGACACGCAATGCAATGTTGAAATAAATAACGAAACGATATACGAATGTGGTTGCGTCCATAATTACGACAGCGACATTTCTCCTCTGTCGTGCGTACCAAAATTGAAATATTTCCTCATGATGAGCTCGGAGCTTGGGCCGCGCATGCCTAGTTGCGGCAGGTTGGCCGTGGTGATGCCCAGCGGGTCCACGTCGGCCGCCAGGTGACCGCGAGCCTGTCACGCACCCGCCACCACATCACATTTTAGCCCAAATTGCAAACATCCACGACCCAGCGACTACAACTACTTATTGTTCCCAATAGAAAGCTATTAACAGCGACCATTGTGACGCTACTAAACAGTGATTCAAGGACTATCATTATGTAGGTAGATGTTTCTGTCGCTAGGTCGTGTGAATTTAGACTAGTTGAACGAATAGTCTTGAAACCGCCATGCCAATTGTTCCACACGCAGTAACAATGACTGTATATTATACAATTTACATGTTGTTCATTTGTCAACATAATTATGATAATTTCTAGACAGCTAGTACAAAATTAACAAAAGTAAAAAAACTTAACATAACATTTATAAAAAATGTCATAATTAATTCTATGTATAAACAAATAAATAAAAGTTGCTGACAAGTTCATTCTGCCTAGTTTAACTAATCATTATGAGCTCGACCTACAATCATAATGCTAGAAAGCTGCTTTTGTAGAAATAATTGTATAAATGTGTAAAATAATAAACACTACCTAGACCTGACATAAACATTTCTTAGTCAACATTTATTTCAAACTGGGAATAAAAAAGAGGGGAAACACGTTTACTTTGAAAGCTGATGCCTAGAAAAACAAATCATTTAATTCATCATTAAACTTATTATAAAAAAGTTCTAGTCTACTTTTAATGCGCAGATCAGATGATTCTATTTTCTGGTACATGAGCTCCCAAACAAATGGGCGAGTCACGAAAAGGGTTCAAAAAAAGTGCAAACAATAATGAATGTCGAACAAAAATCATGTCAACAGCGATAAGATAGGAACATTCATCACCTGGTAACTCCTGATGATGGCCTGCACAGCCAGATGGTCGTCGATTATCTTCTCGTTAATTGGAGAACCTGTGAAAAAATATCATTACCGTCTAAACATCAACAAATGTTGGAAAAGTTATCTGTATGTTTCGTCGATTACAAAAGATCGCAAAAAAACAACCTCGCATTCTACTACTATTATACTCGCAAGAACTTGTTCACTAATTATTTGTTGAGAACAAATTCGTAAGCAAGACGTAGTCTAGGTACTCTCACTAGATGTCAACTCCTTGATTACCAAAAATGTGAGGTCTACAATAAGGCAAACATTTTCCGGAATACCTGAAAAGGACCTTACTCCAAGATGTTTGAGTCCAATATCCAACGGTAACCCTCCACATCATTACATGTTCTTAATACCATATGAGATGTACAAACCTGCAGCGATGGATGGCATGCCAGCGCCAGCGGGTACCAGCGATGTGAGAGGTACTTCGTTCTTGTTGTATGGCGAAAGGTTTGGCGGCGAAGTATAGGCTGTACCGGGCTGAGCACCGGCCGTCGCATTGCGGAAAAACGCATCCCACGACTAGAAAAAGTACAACTCCTTTAGAAACACCAACTTAAGCAAAATAATGTGGTACTAATTCCTATATGGTAGTAAATAAAGAGGCGGAAATGGTGTTTGTAAACCATAATTATATGTTTTACGAATTTAGTTCGGAGTCGTCTGACATGAACATAATTATTCTTTTCCCGTTCTAGCTCAATAAATGTGATTAGAACGCACCCTGAGGTGTGAAGTGAAGACAGAAATGATCAATGCAAGATGAATTTTGGGACGCAGCGAACTAGCTAGTGGGATCACGAATCAACAGTCAGACAGGGAAATACCCAAGCCATGAAAATCGATTGCGGTTAGCATACATAAGTAGATACCTCTGCTTTGCTAAACCTTGTGTTGTGTGAGAACGTAAAACGTTATTATTTTCCTGTTCTTTCATTAATCTTTTTTATTTTAGTCAGTGTTCGTATCATCATATTTTAATAATTCTAAACGCCATTTACTCATCACAAATCCAATATTGAGGTAGGTACGATGACGTTCACTCGCGGAGAAGTCCTTAACAAAGCATAATTATTTTTTAAATTATGACACCAATGATAATTGTTTTTTTTTTTTTTTTTATATATAATTGCATTGTAATTTTGTAAATTAATCCTAGCGAGCAGTGTTATTAATCTACTTATAGTATCCACGATAAAACGGACTTCCCTTATCTTCCCTCATACAGATATCGACCGTGATTGTTATTGAAAAGTATAGTGATCAATCAAAGTAAAATCTGATAGTGACATTATCAGCTTATCCTAACGATATAATTTCTCCATTTTCTTCTTTTTTTTTTAATATTATGTCATTCTGAACTGTTTCATGTATGGAAAGTCATAGTATGATAACTCACGGAAAAATGATATCAAAAACCATGTTCTTACATACCTATTCAAGTTTTTTGATTATGCGGGTTTTTGCAGTACAAACAATTATCAATCTAAAGATCCATAACCATATTTACTAAACTGCTCAATGTTTTGCTATAAAATTCATGACCTTAATAATTCGACAATGTCGACTTAAATTTTCCCATTTTTATGAACAAATTACCTCAGTAACAGAGCTGTTTTAAACACAATGACTGTATACTAATTTACACATTAAGCTGACAGAGTGGGCGACCGCAATGTTTGTTCTACTTCTTTATAAGATTCAGTTATACTCCGGATTTTTCAGATAAAAGCAGATAACTCCATGCGACTGCCAACTGATTCAATTTAGTGTCCACTCGTGAATTGGCCGAGCACGAATTGTTAATTCACACTAGTAAATTACATCTCTTTTTCTTCTGACCAAACAGCCACTGTTTCGTTTTTGCCCTTGAGGCTCGACTTTCACGGTTCATTTATAAATCCGTAGATGTTTCGGAGTATTAATTAGTTTTGCAGCGTCCATGAATTATTCTCACTCACGATTTTCTGACCAGCCCTGAAGTCTTAAATAATAACGCCATTCTTCTTTCATATATTATTTATCGATTTTTAGCGTGTGTTAGAAAAATTTGAAAAAACAATAACTGTCATGTTTGAATGTTCTATGAGATACAAACTAAAAAACTTTTTTTTTATTTCTATAGGACCAATATTATATTTAAGTGAAAATTATATTGACTATGTGCGAAGTGGGTGGTGGGGAACGGCAAATCGATCGTAGCGCACGACGTGGCAGAAATGTGAATTAATTCTGGGCTGTCATGTGTCAAGTTGCTTTATTTTCATAACTTTCTTTATAATTTAATACGAAAACTTTAACTTTAACTTTTCCCGTTCGTTCTAAGCTCTTCCACTTCTCTCACATGCTGTGCTAATACTAATTTTTTCCCTTTTTGCTCAGTTTGAGGTTGGAAATGTATTTTATGCTTAACCGATTCAAATCCCGTGCGTATTATAATATCCATATTTTCCACGAGGAAGAAAATCGCTAGGTATAATATACACACTCACTTTTTACACTATTTTTTCAATTTCGTTGAAAAACTAGTCGAAATTTAATATCACAAAGATATCTTATCATCTAGTTGACATGATTTGACAGATGACAAGTCCTGAATAGTTGCGGCCACTAGGGGCGCTGTCATCGCGCACACAACGAATACAGCTGTCCCATAACGATGGAACATAATTGTGAGGTCGAAATAAAAACACCACGTGGTTGTTAAACACCACGGTCACGATGTGACGTTTTCTAAACATGATAAAACATCTTTGAAGTTAGATACTACAAAAAGATGAGGTCGTAATCCACCAAAAATAAAACATTTCTTTGTTTTTACCTCATAAAATATGCCATTATTGTTTTAATTTTTCCGAGTTTTCATTTTACGACTGACGTGGTCTGATGTAATCAATCGAAGAAATAAATTGTCTAGGACTCGTCTAGACGCAGCGAACCAATTCACCTATCCGTAATTGGAAATACGTATTGGTTAGCATGCCTTATCATATTATCACTCAAGTGGTTATGTCAACAATTGCGACTGTTTCTTTATTTCGACGCGTCATACGAAGTTATCTCGGACTTTACTTCTTTCATCACCATTGATCACCTGACATGTAGACAATCACCGTCACATAAAATGGTTATTTACGAGTACTTAACAAATTTTTATCCATATGGAAATTGCACACATTGTCATATGAATTTATGACCTATTCAGTTAAAATAATCATTCAGTAAAATGACTTTCAATTATTTTTTTGAATTAGATTTAGAACTATTGCTTGCTTACAGCGCCTCAAGTACGGCCTATCACCGCCATACTATGTTTATTATATTCTTATTATTATGTACCTTTGCACATAAAAATAACTTTGTTTGTCTGTATTTCGACAAAATTTGACACACAAGTAGATCATGGCTCTGTAGGACATTACATAGATTACCTACTTTTATTCCGGGTATACGTTCTGTGCGGGATATATTCCAACCGCCATGCAGAAGACATCATGGGCAAAGGCTAGCAAATAATAAAACCACAATTTTATTGGATCGCACCCGACATCCAATAAGACAGCAGTTTCCGGATCAGATTAATTTGATGCATGATTCAGACGAATTTCAATTATGAAGAATGTTTTCAATGACGCCATAACATTGATCTAATAAGATAGTCATATGATTGTTAGATAGCCGACGAAAACGGAGATAATACTAGGAAACTTGGTAAAAACATTGTTTATCTTATCTGTGGCGTCTGTAAAATGATGTCCGCAGTGCTATCATCAAAATAATATACTGATGGTAGACGCAAAAACAACAATTCATGCGTATCTAAATCCGGTTACAATTCCATAATATACTAAGATGTTTATAGTAAACATAAATATACATTTCATGGAGATTCTTGAGGTATTTATAACCGATTATTATGAAAGAAAAACTCTTGGTGATAAAGTGAAGTTTTTTTTTTTACTTTTAAACTTTTGTATTTATTTATATTGAGGCAACCATAACCGCAAACTAACAAGGGAAAAAATACATCCAACAGACATAAAGTGTCTCCTAGCGCGTGGTCGAGGATGTGCGAGGCGCGAACACTCAATTTTTTTACAATTAAAAGCAATACTGATAATAATAATAGTCCTTTGTAAGTTTGTACAGTGTCATCTAAAAGGTGCGCGTGAATTTTTCCTTGCGGTTTTTCTTTGGAATGGCACCAACAATTTTGTTTTTTTTTTTTTAATGTTGTTGGTAGAATCTAAGACATCCTTTAATAGCACAACGTATGTTACTGTACTGTTATGCAATAAATCTATCAATTTCTACGGTTAATAGTCCAGAATCTCAGTTAATTTTTATGAGCAATTGAGCAACAATTTTCTCTGTTTTGATGTCAAGGCACTAATACAGACATAATAGGTGTCAAGAGCTATTGTTACAAATGGTAACAAAACTAGTTTATTTTGTTCGCTTCTCCATTTCTTGTACGAGTATTTCCATTAGTGACTAACACTAACTCTGTAAACGTTCGTACAGACCTCCATTTTCACACTTCACTATTTATTTATCCTATACTAATATTATAATGCTAAAAAGTTTGCTTGGTTGATCTCATAATCATCATCTCACGCTAATCTCAGGAACTACGAAGATTCGAACTAAATTTTTTTTAGGTGGTCTTTTTACAGAGAAAGGATAGCGTGATGATATGTTATAAATAATTATTATCATCACGCTACGACCAACAGAAACCGAGCAAAGGGGGAGAAACCGCGGAGAAGAGCTAGTAGATTATATGACGCAATAGATGTGAATTGTGAAAGTAATCTTCAAAACATTTGATAGGTTTTGTGGATTGCTAACCAATTATACCAATCATGTACTAATCAATACTAAAATTATAAGAGGCAAAGTTTGTTTGTGAGAAGTAATATCAGCAATTAGTGATCCGTATTTAAAAAAAAATAAAAATAAAAGTAAAAGTAAATAAAATAAAAGTAAATAAAAATAATAAAAATAAAAGTAAAATTAGGTCAATGAAATGGGAATAAATTGAAGTACTTTTAAATACCATCCTTTGAAAATTCTCTAGTAAAAAGCTACTTTATTATGGAGTATGTTATAAGCCACCTTTAATTTAAATTTGCATCTGTGCGAAGCCAGGGTGGATCGCTAGTCGTAAATAAAAGTGTCAAAATCATCTGTCAAGAAAAAAAAATCTAAAAACATTGAATGATTCACTACGCAGCAGGGCCTTTTTTTCCAGGTGCCGAAATTAACTAACACCAGAATCTCAAAAACCGGCCAAGTGCGTGTCGGGCCACGCACAGTGTAGGGTTCCGTAGTTGCCCCTCAAAATACTTATGCGAACTAACTAAACTGATTCGCTGAATTTAATTTTAAAAAGAAGAATTTTCAAAATCGGTCCAGGCGTCTTTGAGAAAAACCTACCTATCCCCAAAACATACCCACCTATTATTGCTGTAAAAATAAAGTTGACAAACTTACATTTGCAGTTGAAGCACATGTTCTCCGATACATTTTGTTTAGGAAAATATGTTATCCAAGTACGTTTTATAAGTTGGTCGACTATTACTCGTAAACTTGTGAAACCTACTTAGTCATGATAATTTTCTTTTAAACTTCGTTATATATGCTACTATTGTGAATTTTTTCACACCCCCAAACATAACCGTTTAGCTGGTAGAGGGGGGGGACACTCGAATCGAGCAAAAATTTGCACTTTAAAGCTTAATATTTCACAAACGAATCTTTTTATCAAAAAATTGTTAATGAAAACTATCAATATTTTTTAAAGACCTATTTAATGATACCCCACACTAAGGGGTAAGCGAGAAAAAAAAAAACGTCCCCACTTTACGTGTACAGGAGGTACCCTAAAAAAAAATATTTTACGAGATTTTATTTTACCACTTTTTCGGCACAACAAATCCGTATATTTACACCAAATTACAGCTTTCTAGTACTGGGCGTCTCTGAGCTAAGCTGCGGACAGACGGACGGACGGACGGACGGACATGGCGAAACTATAAGGGTTCCTTGTTGACTACGGAACCCTAAAAACTAAAGTAACAGGTCGTTCCCACTTGTCGGGTGTCGGATCCGTATATTAATCGGATGTCGGCATCTTTGTTCACACATACGATTTAACAATCGGATGTCGGCCACGTTCTGGTAATAATTAATCTTTAGAGAAGAAAACTTACCGCGTGCACAGAGCTGGAGTCTGCGAGCCATGTGTTGTACATGGTCTCCACGTAGGCGGAGCTGGAGCCATTGAGGAAGGGTTCAGCGGCAGCCGAGCTTTTATGCCTATAGCTAGTCAGTGGTACAGCGGCGACCTGTGCAAACAAAAAGAACAATAATTACTTTTTATAAACTAATGTGACGCTGAAATAATGAATCGTGGGTAATAAACAGTCAGACCCTGACCAAGTACCAGCATGCATAGCATGAGCATGTATCTATATTCTACCAATAATAAACAAAGTTATTTCGTGGTTATTTCTATACAAGTCCACTGTTTTTTTGAACATTGAAGTATAGAAACATTTCTTTCCTGTATTTTAATAACTGCCTACTAAAAACGATAAAATCTTTCTACGTTCTATCAATTTGAAATTTCTTCTGTGGAAAAAACCTGTTTTTACCGTGTCATGATACGGGTGTGCTTTAATAAAAATATATGCAATTATCTTGAGCAATCGTCCACAATGGTAGAAAGACGGGGAACTTGAGAGAATCACGCAGAAACTGCGGATGGAAAATCACAGCTTGGCGTGACCTAAGGATTGGTCCCAGTACATCACTATCATACAGACTGATTGCGACATAACTGGGACATCTATATTAATAATTTCGTGCAGGGCTACGGTAGACTCGATCGAAAGCTTGCCTGATTAATAAAACATTAAAAAATAAAGATTTCGAGTCGACAACATATATCCGCAAAATTCGGATTGTCGAGTATTTTGTACATTTCTAATGATTTTCTGACCAGACAGATCGCAGCCGCCATTTTTGACATCGGGTAACATGTTGAGAAGCTTTTTTAATTTTCTTTGTTTTTGGCAACCGAGTTGATAGCACTGTTAGCATGCCAGTGTCATGTGGTGTATTAAGTACTAAACCTCCTCGACACGTTGCGATATTATTTAGAAAAAAACTATGAACTGTAAGGCCAGGTTCTCACGGCGATTATTTTCCCGTATACCGTATAAACGATTTTATCGAATAGAGGAGTGACAACAGAATATATGTGAAAACTTAAAAATTGTTTACACGGCGTTCATACGGGAAAATCCCGTGTTCGAGAAATATATTTTACCGTATACCGTGCGAAGTTGTCACCGGAACGCCGCGTCTCGAAACGATTTTATCGAATACGACTCGCAGTGGCGCTTATGTTCATGTTGTGTCGTTCACACGACTCGCCCATTCGAGAATCGTACGCACTCGCATGCGTGGCCCGAAAAAATCGAATCGAATGGTTGCCGTGTGAACGACTGCATCGTATACGGTAAAACCGTATACGTGAAAAAATCGAATCGAATGGTCACCGTGTGAACCTGGCCTAACTTATGTCAGTGTCAAACAAACGTGTAGCCGTAAACAATGATGACAGTGGCAACCACGAATGCCTTTCTGATCGAGAACGATATTACCTCCGGCTTCTTCACGTCAAAGGGCCGACTTGCTTCAGAGAGGAAAGGACCTATGAAAATATTATTTACTGGCTTCCAGTCCCGGCTTCGCACGGGTGGACATGATATAATAATTATAGCCTATGTTACTCGCTGCGGCGCGCAGTATGGAGGGAGCGACTGTCGCAACCGAGCTCCGGGCATGCCGCAATCGCGGTGGTAAGACCCCTCTTTGATGAGTGGCTGGATAGGCGTCACGGCGTCCTGACCTTCTGCTTGACGCAGGTCTTCACCGGACACGGATTTTTCGGGAGGTACCCGTGTCTGATGACGAAGGAGGCAAGGTCTGGGTGTCACCAATGCGAGGATCGGCCGGAAGACACGGTGGAGCATACGGTGCAGGACTGCCCCGCGCGCAACAGAGCACCGCCGTGTCCTCACGACGGCAATAGGCGGAGACCTCTTGCGCCCTATCTCTGTCCGACCATGGACCAACGAATTATTCCCGTTGGATCCCACTTTTGAATCCCACTTGAATATTTTTCGGCGGCGCGTTGTATTCCACGCGCGCCTCAAAGAGTGCAGTCAGCATTATGACGGGGCCCCTCTGTAGAGGGCCAAAGCCTGCCAGGGTCGCGGGACCAACGAATTACTGTGACCCCTGAATGTAAAGGGCTATTGAAGGACACCGTGGATTTTAGTCAGTACGAGTCTGACAGCCCTGGGTGGGAGGACTTATTTGATGATGTTACACACTAAAAAAAACATACAAAAATACAAATCTTTCCTCTTCATAATAGATATTAGGAGTCTGAAAAGTGTTGGTATGGTGGTACATGCATGAACTGTGTTGGTACGGCGAATCCCCGCTGCCTCGACAAGTTTAGTGCGGCGGGAAGAGCTCCGGAGCGATCTCAGGGCGGTATGAAGGGAGCGACTGTCGCAAACGATCTCCGGCCAATAGGCGCGAACAATGGGCGAAAAACTGCAGTTTTTATTTAGGTACTATATTTATTAAACACAATGAATGAAGCTATACGAATCTATGCCTTGCATACCTTTAATACCCATTCCTTGAGAACCGATGACTACAGAAATATCTACCTACATTTTGTACCAGATCTGTAGTTATGAGTCATGTTTCACCCGAGCGAAGCCGGGTTTTCATCTAGTACTTATTTAAAACAATGAATGTAAGTCAGAACTCAGGATAGCATGACGATACGCTTCTAGCTGTTCATAAATAGAGAGTTAGTAACAATTATGTTACGATAATTTCGCCGTCATCAAACCACCAATAAATTTGTTTATCTGATAACAATAATGCTCGTCATGGTCATACCCATTCCGGCGACAGAGTATACATTTTATTAATTTTAACAATTTTATTGATCTACTACCTACTTACAATAGTATTGAAGAATCATTATAATATGATGGTAAGGTTTCTTCTGCCAAAAAGGAGTGAATATATGTATGACCTACTAGTCTACTACTGTATACTGCTACAAAAGCTTACGTCATATGACGTCAACATGTACAGAATACCATCGTTTGTTTTAAGCCACATTTCCAACATGAAAATAAATCGCTTTCCTGGCGCTCACATTTCTGTTGGCCAAACTCCAACTGTCTTTGCAAGCCAAAATTTATTCTATTGCATTGGAGTAGACATTAAACTCAGTCATTAATTGTTACCTATATTTTTTGGTATCAATTAATAATGTATGTAATAATATGAATAGTTGAGCAATTGTAGGTTGAAAAAAACAAGCAGCAGTAAGATAACGATATAGAACAAAGTTTATCAGAGTAACAAAGGGGCTCGGCCGCTCGTCATAACGTGCCAGACATATACAGCAAGTTGGAGGCGCGACTGGCACAACGGTTACACAACAGACAGGGCTTATAACACGTACGAAGTATGGACAGATCGATCGTTCTCTAGAAATAGACGTCACAGCCAAAGTGAACGTATTTTCTCAGAAACAAATAATTGTTACTGACAGGCTCAATTACTATTCTTGTAAATCTACAATGAGATAGTACTTATCGAAGAAAAAGTCTCTCCAATAAGAATGTTATCGTACTGAACGAGTTCTCTTTCGAACATGACACCTTCGCCTTGAAATTTCTCGAAACAGATAACAATTTCGAGTAATACCAATCAGACACAATACACATCACTAGTGCTATTTATCAGCAGATACTTGAAAATTTTATTCTAAAAAATATGCTGATATACCCATACGAGTTACCTATGTTACAAAAAAATAAGGTAAAGGTAAACATAATACTTTAATCAAAAAAAAAAAACATTAGTACTAAGTAGGGTTGCCACCCGTCCGGGTTTCCCCGGATTTGTCCTAGTTTAGGGCATGCGGGGGGGCTTCATTTTGTATTCTAGTCTGGTTTTAAAGTCTTGGGCCGGTCGCGACACCCGCACACTTCACCGTCCCCCCACCCCTCCCGACGTAGTTGCCACGGTGGGCACTACGACTCATGTCCGAGTTCTGGACTCTAAAATCTGGGGTTTTGACGCGTCCTGTCCTGGCTTCCAATTTAAAGATGGCAACCTCCGCCCCAGACGCAGTAGTAGACGCCCACGGCGACGGATGTTGCGGGACGATCTTCGGCCACCGTAGGCGCGAGCATGCGGGCGGCCCGTAAAGGGCAACTCGCTGTCCGACCATGGACCATGCCCGGTTCGACGGCGCGTTGTGTTCCACGCGCGCCTCAAGGAGCGTCAGCATAATGGGCCTCCCCTATAGAGGGCCACAGCCCTGCCGGGGTCGTGGGACTTATCTCATTACCGTGACCCCGGAACATAAAGGGCTACCGAAGGACACCGTGGATTTTAGTCAGTACAAGTCTGACAGTCCCTCCCGGACTGCCCGGGGTAGTGAGGACTCATTTGATGATTTTACCACGAAAAAAAAAATGTAAGTACCTAGTAGTAAGGTACTAAGCAACATAACAGTCTCTAACATATGGTAATGTATAAAATGGACATGATCTTGCCATACAGCTACGGATTACCGAAGAGGGGCACCTGTACACTCTACAGGTATGTAAGGTAGCTATACCTGCGTAGGTAGACCGAGGCGTGTATTGAGACCAGCGCAAGATCCAAAATCAATTTTTTAAGTGACACAGTACGGCGAAAACTGAAGACCGCTCCGGTATACCGAACTTTACCGAAGAGTCGCTCTACTGGTAAACCTGCACAAGTAATCTATCCGGTAGACCGTAGCGTGTATGGTTATACAGGGTGTTTCTTTAAAATGGGACAAAAGGGAGAAATCCGAATCCATAAGAGATGCGGGAAAACTTTCTTAGAAACCTTTAGCTCTTTTTTGATGTTGACAATTTTGGTGTTTTTATTTTTTTGGTCAAGTGTGAGTTTTCCACAGAAATGAGAGAAATTGGGCAACATTTTTTTTTAGTGCCGTTCGTCTCTGTTTCATGTAAGAATCATTTCATTGTATCACAAGAAAAAAATCGGGACGGCGGAAGTTGGTCAATTTGTATGAAAAAACATTTTGCAAAATTTCACCTTCCGCCGTCCCGATTTTTTTCTTGTGATACAATGAAATGATCCTTACATGAAACAGAGTCGAACGGCACTAAAAAAAATTTTGGCCAATTTCACTCATTTCTGTGGACAACTCACACTTGACCAAAAAAATAAAAACGCCAAAATTGTCAATATCAAAAAAGAGCTAAAGGTTTCTAAGATAGTTTTCCCGTATCTCTTATGGATTCGGATTTCTCCCTTTTGTCCCATTTTAAAGAAACACCCTGTATATTAGGAGGCAAGTTTATAAAACTAGAAACTATGTGGTTTTCATTATAATTATGTGGTTGTGGCCATTAAGGTCAAAGTAACTTGTCTTCTGGGATTCATTTATTTACTTAATTTACATAAAAAGGATCATGTGCGAATAGTTACCAAGAATGGCATGAGTCACCTTGTTTCCGAGAACTTTTTTTTGCTTAAAATAGCCTACGTCAATGCAAGTTCCAAAACATGGTTTAAGGAAATACAACTTGTAAAGGAGCGACCTTTTTTATGGTTTTTTTTTTATTTCTATGTTATGATTTTGACCGGTATGTATGTATGTATGTATGTATGTTATGTATACATGTATGTATGTATGTATGATTGTCTGTTCCCTCATAACTTCTAAACTACTTATAATTACATAACAAATGAGGTGTCGTTAGAAGCGTCTCAGTTGTCCGCTGGTTCTAGGGTAGGTGACGTTTCACCAAATCCAATATGGCGCCCTCTAGGCGATGTAAAGTCGTAACCGAAAAATAAAAATTTGCGCACAGTATCGACATGGATATCAAATTAAAGGGCTTGATGTGCACATTTGAAATATATATACATTATATAGCTTTTATATACATTAATAGCTACTTTGCCTGTTTCTAACAGTGTCAACATGGGTATCAAATGAAAAGGCTTAATGAGTACATTTGAAATTTACTCGCTACTTTGCTTTTATTATTATACTTATCAAATAATTAATAATATAACCCCAAAATAGTGTAAATAAAAAATAAGTTAAAAATAACTAAAACCCGACTACGACTACCTGCGGTTGTTTCACACAATCTTCATTAGGTAGGTGACACACGACCACGGCTAGCACAATATCGGTCAAATGAATATTGTTCTTGTTTTATACTTTTCAGTACACGTTTTTGTCGTAGTCGGGTTTTAGTTATTTTTAACTTATTTTTTATTTTGGGTTGGTATCATCACATCACCAAATGAGTCCTCCCGCCCTGCCTGCAGCGAAATAAGCGACTCTTGTATCGTAAAATTTTGCCAATTCATAAACCAGCTATACCAAGCAGAATCTAAATGGCAAGTCAAAGGACACGGCAATAGACGCACTCAAACTAAACCTTTGAGGATAAAACATTTTTAGCAAGAGTAAGCCAAAGTGTTGCCAGGTTTAACAAGTTTAATCTGTAAATCTAGCGTAATTTTGAATATACTGACATTATTAGAGAAAATGTGCAGAGGGCAAAGACTAATCACAAGAGAAATAAATAAGAGAGCCTGTCTGATTGTGGTTTGCTTGCGACTCAAAAAAAAATATCCCAGCTTTTTTAAGATGATCCACTTAGAGGACCTCACACAACCAACCAGGATTACACAATATGCCTTTTTTTTACTACGACTGTGTCCTTACTTAAAAAAGCAGTTACAAACTGGTCTAATCGGGTATGTACTACGGCGCGGCGAAGCGACACGTGATTATGACTCATACATTGTAGTAATGACGCGTCACTGTGATAGTGCAACCAATCATCTTCTAATCTAATGAATACATATTAATATCACTTCCTAAAAAAACATTTTAGTAACTTTGCAAAAACAATAACTAGCTGTTTCTCCACTAATATTAAAGGGCTTCACACACAGCAGCTATAATGCCCTTTAGGCAGCTTCTAGTCTAACTTTATGCAGCAGAATTCCAAGAGCCTCTTTTGGAATTCTGCTGCATAAAGTTTTCCCCTATATCCACAAAAAATAAAGGAAGTTGCTTATTTGAAACTGTTTTTTTTTTTCATTTATATGATACTTCAGCCAGTTATTTGGACAAGGTCGTAAGTTACCGTTGAGTGACCATGGCCGTTGAGAGCCTTGAACTTATTGTTTAATAGCCTGAGAGCCTTTCAATGTGTACCTTTTTTGTCACAAGACTTCAGACAGTGTGGTTTGCGTATGTTTTGTTGGGTAGTACTTCTATTTTTGTAGGATAAGCTGTAAAACTGAGTGAAATGTCTTGTTTTTGTTTAAAGCTTTTACTTCCTCGTGATATATCATTCTGTAATGACCAAAAAATATTTTTTCTATTCAACTTAAGATTGATTTAAAATGTTCTGACTTAACTTAATATTCTGACAAAATAGATGTATCCTGAGTTCTAACACTAATTTTTTTTTTTTTCAAAAATTAATATAGATGCACTTACCTGTGATTTGTTCAGAAGCCATGAGGCGAATCTGTCGTTACTCCCAACTTTATTTGAGAGTTTCAATATTACTCTTGCACGATGCATGATGGTCTTAGTATAGTGTCAGATCTGTAAATGAAAATTTCATATTTACTGAACTGCCAGTCACTCAATTTACACAAATATTTAGAAGATAGCTATTTATGGATATCTTAATTAATTATTTTTGTAACAATGTTTGACACCGATGGAATGCTTTTCTCTATATTTCAGAATGTTAAATAAAAAAATATCTTAGTATATAATTTCATTTTCACAGGATATTGTGAAATAATTAAAAAAAAGGTATTGTTTTTTTTATGCAACATAACATCTTAATAAGTAGATATTTTTGTAAATAATGAATATTGATTAATAACTTTTGTATTTTTTGAAAAAGTGCTACGGTAGGTAAGTAAACCTTTCACTCTGAAAACATACTTCATGATATTGGTAATAATGCTAATTATAAAAAAAAAGTGAGATATAAGCTCTAATCAGTCAATTTAAGACAGCAATTTTTATACTAAGGTTTACTTATTTAATAAATATCTAACAATCATTAGAAAAAACTTGATTTTAGAATGATACACACAGATATATTAAAATCAATGATAAATTCTCTTCAAACAAATATGCTTAACACATGTTGGAACAAACAGAAAGATAATATACTTAAGAATTTAGGACACAACATTGTCAATGCCAGAGTATCTGGCACATTAGAATCTTTATTACTCACTTATGGTATTATTATCTAGTGAAAAAAAAACATCCCAGCTCATTAAAGCTCCTTTAGCTTAAAAAAAAGTAGGTAATATACCAAAATTAAGTTCAAAAACTAGTTCTTTGGAATGTGTACAATATCGAAATAAAATTAAAACTTTTTTCATATTGTGGTTCTTTTGTAGAATTCCAGAATAATGTTAATATTGTTATTGTTTTTTTTTTATTCAACTAATAACTAAATATTGATATAAAAGTGTAAATGTTCTCTAAATTAAGAGAACATTATTAAAGAACTGCCTTTCCAATACACTTTCTAGTATGTAAAAATTGGCAGACTGTCAAAACCGTTATATAGATGCACTAATATGCTCTGATATTATTTATACTTGAATAAATAGTTCAAGGTCAATGGAGAAATTACTTGTTTACATGAGCCAAATATGATTGATTTTCATGTTTTACTTATCTAGAATAATTCGATTTTAAAATAAATTATTAGTATTAGGGAAAAGAATAAGTTTTTTTTTGGAAGTTCAGCAAAATCTGCATTCTGATCAGAAATAAATTGAGGCATGATACGCAGTATGTCTTCTTTAATAAAAATTTGCTCAAACACCATAAAAATCTGTGGAATCTATCATTATAAAATTCAGCAAACAAGCATATTAATCTGTGTAATTGTTTCATTTAATATTATTTAAAACTATAGTAAATCATTAGTAAAAATGAAAACAGATGTCAGATTATGGAGGAATAGAAAGGAGCTAAGAATTAGTACCCCAAAGAACATTGATTACTTTCTAATTAAATGGTTTAAGCGAGGAGACAAGATTATATAACGATATAAACGATAACAATCATAATTTTACAGTGTAGTATTGATCTAGCACTACATAGATCACAGGGTATTCCAGTTTCCTAACCTCTTTTTTACTCGTTGCGTCATTTTAATGCGGATTTGCGTATACAAAAAATATAATCACATACCTGATATATTTTACCCTCACTTGAATATTTCACAGAAAATTAACTGATCAATACTGAAGTCTCGTGATTCAAGGTTATATAACTCACTCTTTTCACGTACCAATTTACGATAGGTATGTTGCGGTGAGAAGTTGCTGAATCAAAATCTAAATGCGTTCTTATTTCATCGTTTTGCTACTATACACTAAGTTATTATATCTTGAAGAATAATTTACCTTCGACACTATTCGAATGTGTAGTAAATTGTCTTGTCTGGCAAGCACAGTCAAATTTGATTGAAAGAATTCAAAAAATCATGCTTTTCGCTGATTCGCTGCCGCCGTCGCGTATTCTCGAATGCCGTGGACTGTCAAAGTTGAAGTTCACCATGAAGTTCCAATCATAGACATAAAATGATAATTATAGACTGGAAATACCTACACAAAAAACGTGTAGACCTACAAGTTAGCCTGTAACAATAAATGGCGGCCAATGATAGGGATGTGCCAATCAAGAAACATAGTGTTACTGTAAGGAGTATCGATACTATCCCTAGTACTTTTAGGATTACATCATAATATGTTATCTGAATTTTGTAAAGGTAATACATAGCTGTATTTGTAACAGTTATATATTACCTATACAAAATTCAAATCATTTACTTCAAGCAGGCCAGTTAAATACATTTTCAATGGGGATGGCAACTCAAAGCTAATCGTAGATGGCGCTGCGATAGTTGGTCCCCACGTCAGATTACTGTCTACCAAAAAACAAACAAGATTTATTATTATAAAAATTGAGTATAAATACAAAACAAATATGGAAAATTATTCGTCAATGCACGTGCATATACTAAAAGAAGAACTAAGACGCCGCGGTGCATCTACAAGAGGGACAAAAGTGATTTAATTGAGTGGTTGTACATTTGATTTTACCGTATTAAATCCACAATTACTTGTAGTTAAGGTTTAAATTTTTGTGTTTAGGTATGGTTTACCTGTCCTCTCCTCTACCAAGAATATAATGCTGTTCCTAACTTTCTAAATATCATAATGTTTTAAGTCAGTAATTTTACCCCTTTTTTCTATTTAGATTCGAGAAATATCACAATATATTTCATTTCTTAACACCACAACAATCACTAAACTCGTTCCAGGTGATAATTCTCCCACCAGACGAAACATTTCATGATTTATAGAGCGATACAATACTGGTACTTAACCTCCAATAGAAAAATAGATGTTATTTTAAAAAGTGTATTCGATTGTTTAGCTATAGTATAATCATAGAATTGCATTAATAAACTCAACTAACAGCCTGTCTCGGCTTCGCAAGGGTGGATATTTGTTTATTTTATAGCTTTTCCTTAGTTATAATACAATTTTTGTTCTCAAGGCAGTCACGGCAGCTACCCATTATTTCTTGATAGTGTGAATTGTCGAAAATTTGTATGTTCCATCATTTTTACAGCTTATTACACAACATCTAGTCATTTTACATCAATAAATAGTTTTTTACCAGAAAATTCCTTTAATTTGACAGTTCTTTTGGGACCAAACTGTCACTTGTCACTTTGACACTTGCCTTCCCCATTGATGACAATTAAAATCCGATACCCTATGCTAATGATAGCATAGGTCGGAATTAGGTAGAATCCCGGAATTACTTTACTAGAGCAGAAAAATTTTCCAGATTTATTAAAAAAAAGAGTTTTAACTTTCACACAATTTATTCATCTACTCTATCTCTGATATTTTTATTACGGCATTATTTATTTGTAACACTGTTTCACACACGAGATTGTCTATTAAAAAATAAAATTCCCATCTCAAGATGAATGATGTAACAAAGGTCCTGTATAAATGATGATTCAAAATTATTGTCCTGTCCATGGAGTGTCTTCTCCATAGAGATCTACGCAGTAGACAACTTCTACTACCACCACCACTCTACCTACCATTTTTTTTTTGTCTAATGGCTGTAGGTCGAAATGATTCATGCTAATACCATCAAAGTGTTCTGTTAAAACATTTTTCTTCAAAGTGAAATGAACATAATTATACCAGTCTTTACTTCGAGGACTAATATTTTCCTCAACGAGAGAGTCCAACCAATTTTTCTTCAGTCGTTCATTTTCGGGAAACCTATAAAAGATTAGTATTTATGTATCAATATATTATCATTAAAATTTGGTGACATGGTAACAGTTTCAGTGTAACGAAGGGACTAGTATCGGGAACTATTACAGAACGGTACAACACTATTATTATTGTAAACAAACAAACGAAAATATAAAAAGAAAAATATTGTCTGTAAGACGGAAATAAACCCAAATAGTAATAATCTAACCATGAAAATATGATCACTTAGCGATTTCTTTACCGAAATTGTTCTATTTCATGTAGTTTTGCATGAAAAACTTACTAACCTGTGCAAAGTCTATTTAGGCTGATTTTTCTTTTTTCTGGCACGACAAGACACAATGGAACATTCAGGCATGTTGAATTACAGTTTTTTTTATTGTAACACGCACTTTTACAAAAAAACACTCCGTAATTTACTCAAAAATCTAAATTCAAGAAAAAGTAAACAACTGTTTGACAGCAGAACTACCACAAAGCTCGTAACAATAATGGGGATGGCAACTCAAAGCTGATCGTAGGTGGCGCTGCGATAGTTGGTCCCTGCGTCAGATTACTGTCTACCTTGTACGAAAAACAAACAAGATTTATTGTTATAAAAATTGAGTATAAATATAAAACAAATACGGAAAATTATTCGTCAATGCATAGTGCATATACTAAAAGAAGAATTAAGACGCCGCGGTGCATCTACAAGAGGAAAAAAGTGATTTAATTGAGTGGTAATACATTTGAATTTGCCGTAATAAATCCACAATTACTTGTAGTTGAGGTTTCAATTTTTGATTTTAGGTATGTTTTACCTGTCCTCTCCTATAACAAGAATATAATGCTGTTTCTGACTTTCTATTTTGATAAAATATCATAATGTTTTAAGTCAGTAATTTTACCCCTTTTTTTCTATTTAGATTCGAGAAATATCACAATATATTTAATTTCATAACACCACAACTATCACAAAACTCGTTCCAGGTGATAATTCTTCCGCCAGATGAACCATTTCATGATTTATAGAGCGATGCAATACTGGTACTTAACCTCCAATAGAAAAGTAGATATTATTTTGAAAAGTGTATTCGATTGTTTAGTTATGGTATAATCATAGAATTTCATTAATAAACTCAACTAACGGCCTGTTTCGGCTTCGCAAGGCTGGATATTTGTTTATTATATAGCTTTTCCTTAGTTATGATTCAATTTTTGTTCTCAAGGCAGTCACAGCAGCTACCCATTATTTCTTGATAGTGTGAATTGTCGGAAATTTGTATGTTCCATCATTTTTACAGCTTATTACACAACACCTAGTCATTTTACATCAATAAATTGTTTTTTTTTTTCAGAAAATTCCTTTGATTTGACAGTTCTTTTGGGACCAAACTGTCACTTGTCACTTTGACACTTGCCTTCCCCATTGGTGAAATCGGCACGTTTCTGTTTCGTAGGCAAATATGCCAACAAAATATGCCCATTTTGAGCAACAACTGAAATATTGTTGTCTCTTTTCTCAAATATGATTACTGCATTAGAAAGAAAGAGACAAACCAATATTTCACTCTTCTGTCTCATATTTGACTCATATTTGTATAAGCAAAATGTATGTATAGAACATTGGGGCGCCTCCAGTATAACTTTATCTCACTATTCACAGAGTAAAAATGGATGACTAAAAGAAGATAAGATATCAATTAATTTTATTGCGCAGTATACAGTCTAGTCTAGTCTTAGCTTAGAAACCTTGAAGCCATGCCAGAAACATTACTAGTCAAATTGCATGATAGAGGTTGCGCATCAGCATCACTAAGGTGAACGCAGACCTAGCCGCACCGCAGTCTCCGCAGTCCCCGCAGTCGTCGTTTTCTTACCGCTTCTGCGGCTACCGCGATGCGGGTGAGTGTGCGAGGTTTCATAGAACTTCATACAAAGAATTCGTAATGCGGGGACTGCGGAGACTGCGGTGCGGCTAGGTCTGCGTTCACCTCTACTTAGCTGCGGGTTTAGACTCTCGCCTCGCAGCTCTCTCGCGTGTTGTTGCGAGAGGTAGCTAGTCCCTGACTCCCTGTTTACACTCTCGCGTCATATCTCTATGTAGTCTGTGTCTCACGTTCAGTTTGCGTTGAGCCAGTAACCTCGTGCTCAAATAACCGCCTCGGACGCGATCGTCGCAAGTGACGAGGCGAGCCACGAGGGAGCGTTTAGGGTATATATGTTCTGTGGTTTAGCCACTCGCGCGAGAGTATAAACCGGCTATCAAATTGCATTTAAATTAAAACATGTAAAACTACCCATGAAACTTCATAGTATACCGTGTTTTGAACGGTTCCGGCAAACAGAAACTGTGGCCGTAACACGATTTTTTTAGCCGAAACCGAAACCTTATCTTCGGTCGGACATTAAACCAAAACGAAAGGATATCTCAGGTCAGGTAATCTTTAAAGTATATGGTTCACGTATTTCATCTGACACTTCCCTAACACCCCGCGTACCCCTGCCTTCCGTTTTCTGTCAGCCATCTTTGTTAAGAGTGTTACCAGCTTACAGTCTAAAATAGGCAATGGGGAAGGCAAGTGTCAAAGTGAAAATGACAGTTTGGTCCCCAAAGAACTGTAAAATCAGAGGAATTTTCAGAAAAAAAAAACATTTATTGATGTAAAATGACTAGATGTTGTGTAATAAGCTGTAAAAATGATGGAATACACTTTTCAAAATAATATCTACTTTTCTTTTGGAGGTTATGTACCAGTATTGCATCGCTCGAAAATCGAAGAATTATCACCTGGAACGAGTTTTGTAATAGTTGTGGTGTTAAGAAATTAAATATATTGTGATATTTCTCGAATCTAAATAGAAAAAAAGGTTAAAATTACTGACTTAAAACATTATGATATTTTATCAAAATAGAAAGTCAAAAGCAGCATTATATTCTTGATAAAGGAGAGGACAGGTAAAACATACCTAAACTCAAAAATTGAAACCTCAACTACAAGTAATTGTGGATTTATTACGGTAAAATCAAATGTATAACCACTCAATTAAATCACTTTTTTTCTCTTGTAGATGCGCCGCGGCGTCTTAATTCTCCTTTTAGTATATAGTACTTGCATGGACGAATAATTTTCCATATTTGTTTTGTATTTATACTCAATTTTTATAACAAATAATCTTGTTTGTTTTTTTGTACAAGGTAGACGTGGGGACCAACTATCGCAGCGCCATCTACGATTAGCTTTGAGTTGCCATCCCCATTAGAAATTATTGACCAAGGACATCCAGTTTTATCAAAGAATATTACTTATTTTTTTAATTATCTATTTTATTTCATATTATCGTCTTTATTAGAAGGTTTTCCAAGTAATAGGGTGGATTTTAGGAGTTTTGACCTAAGTTTTAGGGATAAAAATTTCTGAGAGTTGGTATCACTGTTTGTAAATCTGTCAAACAATTTCACAGTTTTGTGAATTAGTGTTTAATTTATCTAATTTCGTAAATAATCCTCCATATCTGAAGCTGTAAACATGTACAACAAGTGCAGTGGGGTGTTGGAAGACGAAAGGACGTCAGTTTTCAAACGCTTCCAAGAAAAAAACGAAGAGAAGATGCCGCATCATACTTATGAAAAACAAGTTTTAGCCACATTGATCCGGGAAATGTTTCGGAGTCATCAAAAAAGAAGCAAACAAAAACTTAGAACATCGACCTAAACGGATTTCTAATATTAGAGGTATTAAAAATCAATTATTAAATATAAGTACTTGTTGGAATTCATTGGATGCTGTTTCTGAGCGCGTGTTTAATTCTTAAAATGTTATTAATAAAATATTAAAAGGTACAGACGTGTTCCCACTAGAGAATAAACAGTTAAAAGTTTTTAATAATTTTAAAATAAAAATAAATGAAACTAATAAGATTTTTATTATTCCTTATATCCTTTTATGACTTATTACAGCACATTTCTTCATATAATTGCAATGTGATTGCAATTATATGAAGAAATATGCTAACATTAAACTAAAATTTTAAATTCCTAGCAAGAAATACTTTCTAGGCTGAATCGTATATGTCTTTGCCTATAATTACGCGTCGGACAGAGAGACAGATTTAAAAAAAAAAGCTGTCATTCATGATATGTGAACCTTCGGGCATGTCAAATTTGCTATAAGAGAGTGCCCTGTCGGTCGACGGCGCGTTGTGTCCCACGCGCGCCTCAAAGAGCGTCAGCATAATGACGGGGCCCCCCTCTCAGAGGGCCAAAGCCTGCCGGGGTCGCGGGATTATTTCCTTACCGTGACCCCGGAACGTAACAGGCTATTGAAGGACACCGTGGATTTTAGTCAGTAGAAGTCTGACAGTCCCTCCCGCCCTGCCCGGGGTTGGAGGACTCATTTGATGATTTTACCACGCTAAAAAAAAAAAAAAAAAAAAAAAAGAGAGTGCCCTGTCTGAACCTATCTAGTCTGTGGATATCTCTATTTCTTTCAAAGAAATTAAATATATTGTCTATGGTCCTGTTAACAAAAAAAAAGAGAAAAAAACATAGACGAAAGAACATTATCTGTCTACGGAAAAAAGTAAAAAAATTGACAATGTTGTTGTCAATAATGTCATTGTCAATGTCAGTCAATCAGTTATCAAAATACCTTGTCAAAAATGCTAAATTACCTGTAAAAGTTATTTTTAAAAGCGGAAAACCTGGTTGTTTTTCAGTTTATCTATTCATTGTCTATCAAAATGTGTAGTCTTTCTTCACGTCTGTTGAAATTTCCAAGTGAAATTGCTATGATACGAAAAGCTGCGTGTTTTCATACAACATTTAGGGTACTTGCACTGCCATCTAATCAAACATTGAACTTACAGCGAAAATATAGTACCAATAGAACCTATGATAAGCACTGGAAGGAATATTCATACAAACATTTATGTTACTCTGTCTTATTTGGTGCAATCGCCTACACTTCATACAAGTTCTGGTAAGTGTGACTGGATTCACCTAAGCCCTATACTTACATTAGTTTAGCTGAAGTCTGTCGCCACTAAGGTTTGCTAAACTCCAGGGTTTCTTAAGTTCTATTACCTTATGCCAGCACCACCTGCAGATTTTAATTATTTTCTTTTAAAATCTCATCCCTACTTAAGGGTGATGAAAGCTGTAACTCTCTTTTGGCTTGACAACACAACCATATTTGTCAGTTATATCTAGTCAAGTCCAGAAGTCTAGTAATGGACAGGCATGTCCATTGAATGTTAGATAATCATATTTAATACCACCTTTTTATGTTTAACATCAAGCAATTCAATAATAAAATATGATAACATAAAAAAAACAATAAAATAGTACCAAACTACAGATAAATGAACCTAATACATTACTAAAGGTAACTATTTTAGGGCACAACACCAGTTATTGCCCTCCATAAATGCTGCTGAAGAAATATCTGAATCTGACTCAGATAGTGAAGTGGACACCAAAAAGAAGAGATACAGAAAAGAAAAAATAGGTTTCCGGGACAGAAAGGTATGTTGATAATATTATTTAACATTTTATTTAGATATTAAGTAAGGGATATTAATATGGAGCGAGCATAGACTTTATTTTGTTGTCAGAATTTTTATTTTATTGTATAACTTTATGATAACAAAACTTTCTGTGATGACCCTTACACTCCTTACCCTTGCACCCTTTAAAATTGTTGTTTTATTAATTTTTGCTTCACAAATTGTATTTTATTTAAATTTTTTGTTTGTTACCACAGATTATTGAATATGAAAATCGTATGAGATCATATTCAACTCCAGACAAAATATTCAGATATTTTGCCACTGTGAAATTGACTTTCGGTGAACACACAGAGATTTTTATGACACCTGATGACTTTTTGCGAGCCATCACACCGGGCATGAAACAGCCTGATGGTATTTGTTTTATTTTATTTTTATTTTGAGGCCCCTCTATACAGATGCAATGAGACTAGACTAAGTTTAATACAATATTAACTTTCTTTTTTTTTTTTGCTTAAAAATCCTCATGGTCCATCTGCCTTCCCTGGGCTTTGCTTAGCCCATTCAAGACTCAACTGACTAACTTATCCAGAATACGAGTATTAACTTGTTAATCCAACTTTTCCGTTGATTATTCTCAGTCTTAAATTGCACCTGCATCAAGTGGCCTTTTTTCTTTTGTTTTGTTACCATTATCACAATCTGAAGAATTACACTGGAAGTAAAAATGATTTATTTTTTAAAGTGCATTTAAATAGTATTTTTCTTATTCTGGACGCTGCTGGATAGATTATTGAGTATGAAAACCGTATGCGTCACTATTCCACACCAGACAAGGTATTCCGTTACTTTGCCACACTTCAAGCCCAACATCATGATCAGCATGAGATATTCATGACGCCTGATGACTTTCTGCGCTCAATGACACCTGGAGTCAAACAACCAGATGGTAAAACTCTGTACAGGACATGATCTTTCCCAGAATCATCATTAATAGCAACAGTCTACTCTTCGATAGTGCCTCAAACACATGCCTATTCAACATGCAAACCATCGGCTTTTAGCTTTTTTTATCAATCTGCTTCCTAATGCATACTAGAATATCCATAAAATTGATTGAGCCTTACAGATCTATTTGTTGCACAAGTGAGAACTGGGCATTTACTTTATGGGTTCAAACCCCTGGCAACCCCTAATGGCAATATTGAAAGATAATACATCTTTCAATATTGCCATGAAAATCAAACATGGGACAACATAATTGATGAAACATACATAGATGTCTTAGCTGTCCACTAACTCAAAATTCGCTATTCTACTTTTCAAGAGCACTTAAGTATTAAGTTATATTTAAGATGAATAATCATGTAATTAATGAGGTTTTTTTCTATTATCAGGTTTGGGATTAGATCAGTATAGAAGATATGACCCCAAGGTAAGTTTCATTTCATTAAAAAAAATGATTTACAAAACAATGAATATGTCCATAAACTATCATGTGATTAATAATATTTATGTCCATTTTGATTAATGATACAGTGAATTATATTGTCATAATTTAATTGTGTGTGAGAAAATAAAAGTTTTTATGAGCACTTGCACTAATCTATCTTGAATTTTTACTGCTGTTTTAAGATCCCACTTCATGTTTCTAATATATATGTAATATGAAATGTTGCAGTTTACTTTTACTGTAAATATAATAATTTTAAAGTTATAAATAGCACTATAACAGAAGATTTCTTTATTATAGAGGGAGCAGATAATCTTCAAGAAGAATAAAGAAACTTTACAAAAAGTATTTCACTTAATATTTTCCATATTAATGTTTTCACATATCCAATCTTTAGGACCACATTATCCAATCACAGATGTTAGTTAGTCTACCTATTGCTTCATAACAACCTGAACTGTCATTGGACACTCTTGCACAGTTAGCACCATCTCTTCAGCCACTCACATCACTTTCTTGTCTTTTCAGAACGTCGATGAGGTACTGTCTTTCTCCTCTTCTTATTTCTCTACTTCCTGACTTCGTAATATTTTTATTTATTTCAAGTGCACTTCTTTGACTTGGCTATGTCCCTGTCAATGTTCATGTCATCGCCGTTGGCCACTTTGTGCCTCAATCTAGTCTAGATCACTTTATAGATTTTAGGAGGACCTTTTTTTTCACAATGTGCTACAGACCTAAGCTCTGCGCTCTTTAAGCTACTTCAGGCGTAATGGGTCTTAGATCCCGTAAAACATTTGCAATTTTGCATACACAACCATTCTGTCCATAGCATGCCGTGATTTATCATTATATTTATTGCATTATTCAAATTCATAGAATTTATTTTCTAGTCTTAGTATAATAGCTATTTTTCAACAGTACCTACCTTATTTTAGTAGTACTTTTTTATAATTAAATATTATTATCTATAAATATTTAGCTTAATTATGATTCAATATACTGACAAATAATAATTTTAATAAATACTTTGCAATTAGTTTACTTTATTAGTTTTATGTTTTGGTGCTTATAGAGACCTTATTTAATTAGCTGCCATTTTATTATTATTATGTTAAACTGCTGCATTGCTAACTGCCGTGTTTTCTCGCAGAGTATCAGTCAACGTCTGAACCTCGATCTCGACGAAGATTCCATTTTCTATAAACTCGGCTCTTCGGGACTCATCACATTCAGCGACTATATATTTCTTCTGACTGTTTTGTCAAGTAAGTACCATTTTATCAGAAACCTTTATTACTTTTAGGACAAGAATTTCATAGCAGTCCAGTTTATCTTATGGTTACAATACCGGCCCGGCGCCTGTTATAGGGAGCCTATACTACCCTTCTGCCTGTAATAACTTCGCACTTCTGCTACTAATAAAAGCCCGACTTGGTATGTGGTTTTACACACATAACCATTATGCAAAAGTTATACATATAAGAGCGATTTAGTGGTTTCGTCAAGGCAGGAGAAGCATTCCCTTCAATAAAGTGGTCTGTTTACCGAATGTAGGGGGCATGAATTCCTCAGTTCGATCCTTCATTGCGGAACCCGGCTTATGGTGTCCACAAGTTGGGAAAAGTGCGTGTTTTCGACTCACTTGTCCTTCCCTCTCTCGCTGTCTCGCCGTAAGTTAGTACGAGACCAAAATGCTCAAGGTCATCCGCGTGAATACAAGCTTTTAATTTATCGTTGTAAAATCAGCAAAGGGTCCGCCCGTCCCAGGGCGGGACCGGAGGGACAGTCAGTCTCGTACTGACTAAAATCCACGATGATCATTCAATAGCCCTTTACGTTCCAGCGTCATGGTTCCCTGATGAGACAGTCAATCCGTGACCCCGGCAGGTTCTGGCTCTCTAAGGGGCCACCGTCATAATGCTGACAGCTCTTTGAGGGTGCGTGGAACACGACGCGCCGTCGACCCGGGCATTGTCCTTGATCGGACGGCCAGTCACCCATCCATTACTCGCTATCATGCCGCGCCTACGGTGGCTGGAAATCGCTTCGCGACGTCCGTTGCCGTGGGCGTCTCTCGTTGGGTCCTGAGGTGGAGGCTGTCCTCTACGTGAAATGAAATATTACAATTCCCCATGGCCCATCTTCTACAATGACCAAAACTTGATCTGTTTTACTGTCATTTTCTAATTGTGAATCTATATAATTTCCTACTGGAACTAGTCAAAATTGAGCAGCGCCCTCGTTTGGTACTTTGCCAAAAATACTTTTGTGATAATATCACAGTGATATTATTATCAACTAATTTCAAGTGTGTTTTCAAAGACTGAATGAATACCTAAACTAATTTGCATAAAGTAAGAATAGTAAAACAATTGTTTAAATAGATAAACCCTTTATTTTTTAACATAACTTCTATAAATATTTGCATCATATCCAAACATTTCAAAATCTATACCGTATATTTCCAACAATTTATTAAGTAAATTCTCATCAAGTTGGCTGAAGTAATGCTTTAACAATGAAGTCGTGTTCTTACCATCACGGGATTGATTCGTTACATAACGCATTTGTTTCCTCCTTCGTTCACCAACCTTTATGCTTAACAAATGGCCAAGTCCTAACTGTTGTATCACATACATTGAATCTTTCGCCAATGTTTCCACTTTCGCTATAACGTTGAAATACACTGCACAAGGAGAACAAAATGAGTGATACGGAGCCCAGTGCTCATTGAACTTGTGTTTTGGAGTATTGTGTAGATCTACTAAATATTGAACAAATTCAGGGAATGTAGGTCCCGAAGCTTTAGGCGGCCCGGTGTTGGCTTTTTGATTCTTTTTCCTGTATTTTTTTATTATAGCTCGCGCCAATTTTCTATAGTATGGCTTTATTAGAATCTCCAGCTTATCACGATAAGCAGATAACAACCTTGCAAAAGGATCCCGCACCACTAAAAGTGAAATTACACCTGGTCTATTCAATGCCTCTTTTAATTGTTTTACACTGGGTCGAGGGAATTTTTGTCTGGCTAAAGTCAAAGGTTGTACCTTACTTTTTGCCAAAAACTTCTTGTCGTATCCCCCTGAAAAATAAAGGATTTATTACCTAAAATAGTAAAAAGAAACATCTGTCAAATCTAAAACTTCCAACTCTATACTTTAAGTTGCGCGTTAAATCTTACCCAAAATATTAAAATAATACATCCAATATGAACTAGCAGCTTTGAAAATATTGCACCATACAAGTTTATGTTTCCGGTCAACAAAGAACTCATTGTTATTAATTGGTTGTTTGAGAAGTTTTCTCTTGTGACACACTTGATGAACTATTTCTGTCCGTCTCTCGAGTTCTAAGAGAGTATCGTTGTCTGGCTCCGACCATACTACATTGGTGTCTGAATCTGAATCATCTATGCCCACTGTATCTTGACTCTGCAACTGTTATAATAAACACGGTTAACAGTATCACTACACTAAACATCTTATCTCTAACACCGTTAGAAAATGGCACATTACCATCCACCTGCTGTAATTGTCAGGCAGTATAGACCAGTCTTTAACTGGAGTATTCACGCTGCTTTTGAATATTGTCATTTTCATAACTACCATGTAAAGGGTCGCCCAAAATAGAAAAGCTGCGGTCTTAGCACCACATCTTAAATAAACAAATGCTTTTGCTTTCATCCTGGCACGAAAACGTTTGATTGAGAATAATAACATTTTGCAGTGAGATAACTATGTGGTCAGATAAACTGTTGACTGATTGGTTTATGTGATTCCTGTTGTGGACATTGTGTCAAAAGTGTCCGTGTTATTAGATCGTAGTCGCGCACGTATCGGCTGCGAGATATATATCTACGCAGCATCCAAGGGGATGGGGGATCGCACGGAGCATGAGCGAATCTAATGATTTTGTCTTCTTACGGGCGCGAGATTTAACCAGGCGCTGAAACTTTTAGTTCCCATTTATTGCGCGACGAAAACTGAACATTGGATAGGAGATTGTAGATGTCTGCTTTAATAATTTTGTAAGCTTTAAATCAAGGTTAAGCTATTGCAATTAAAACGATTGGGTTTTTGAACGCATGAAAAACACATGATCGGATAAAATACACATGATACATAAATGATAAATATTTTGACATGTTTTGACACTTTTACACGTCAAAAAGAACATTATTTTTTAAACTACATGAGGCCGGTGTTTCGTACCGGACTACTCTGGGAAGTAACACCCAAAACAAAACTCGAAAGTCCAGTCTTCTAAAGTCCAGACATTTTGTGGCATATAAACGTACACCCTATTTTTTCGGGCCGGGATGCATGCAGACAGTGCATATCACACGAATATTTACGAAAGATGATACATATTTTTCCTAACTTTAAGTTAGCTATTTAAGGTTGATTAGCAAAAACTATTGAATAATAATGATGCGATGATAAGTGTACTCTACTCGCAACACTAGAATCTTCCTCTCTTGGGTAGCCGATATATAGCTTAGACCCAGTTGAGTTCCCTCAATACTAAGGCTATGCGACTCGATATAATATTATGGCTGCAGTATTGACTACGTAAATAAAGGAAACTTACCAATGTGTACGCAACACACAATAAGCAGCTGTAATGCGATAATGATACCATCTCGCACTTTACCTTTGGAAACAACAGTCAACAAATTTAGTAACATAAATGGAACTGGAGTTCTTTAATAAACAAAACGCCTTTTACTATTATATACTACTTAATTATCACTCTTTTTTATAATTTATTTCTGAGTAACATCTTTGGTTAGATAGTAAAAGTGGATCTGCTTTTGTAACAAAATAAGAAGAAAAAAATAAGTAAAAAATAACTAAAACCCGACTACGAAAAAAACGCGCACTGAAAAGTATAAAACAAGAACAATATTCATTTATCCGATATTGTGCTAACCGTGGTCGTGTGCCACCTACCTAATGAAGATTGTGTGAAACAACCGCAGGTGGCACACGACCACGTTTGGCACGATATCGGACAAATGAATATTGTTCTTGTTGTATAGTTTTCAGTGCGCGTTTATTTTCGTAGTCGGGTTTTAGTTATTTTTGACTTATTTTTTATTTACCCATGTTGACACTGTAAGAAACAGGCAAAGTAGCCATTATAAGCTATATAATGTATATACCGGGTGTTTCTTTTAAATTGGCCAGAAGGGAGAAAGCCGAATCCATAAGAGATACAGGAAAACTTTCTTAGGAACCTTTAGCTCTTTTTTTATTTCTTAGGAACCTTTAGCTCTTTTTTGATTTCATAGGAACCTTTAGCTCTTTTTTGATGTTGACAATTTTGGCGTTATTTATTTTTGGTCAAGTGTGAGTTGTCCACAGAAATGAGTGAAATTGGCCAATTTCTTTTTAATTCCGTTCGACTCAGTTTCATTTAAGGATCATTTCACTGTATCGGAAGAAAAAAATCGGGACGGTGGAAGTTGGTCAAATTTAGCAAAAATTTTTTTCATACGAAATGTATGATTGACAAAATTACTTTAAATTACTAATATTTTTTATGATGTTATTTGATTTAGTGTTTATTAAGGATCATTTCATTGTATGAGAAGGAAAATGTCTGGGCAACAAAAGTGGACTATTACTGATAAACTTTATGCTGTTACAAGAAACTTTACTGTACTTTTGACCAACTTCTACTGTCCACATTTTTCCTTCCCATACAATGAAATGATCCTAAATAGAAACTTAATAAAATACTTAACAAAATAAAAAAGTGATAATTTTTTCGTTTAAACAATTTTTATGAAAAAATATTTTGCAAAATTTGACCAACTTCCGCCGTCCCGATTTTTTTCTTGTGATACAATGAAATGACCCTTACATGAAACAGAATCGAACGGCACTAAAAGAATTTTGAACAATTTTACCCATTTCTGTGGACAACTCACACTTGACCAAAAAAATAAAAACGCCAAAATTGTCAACATCAAAAAAGAGTTCAAGGTTCCTAAGAAAGTTTTCCCGTATCTCTTATGGATTCGGATTTCTCCCTTTTGGCCAATTTAAAAGAAACACCCTGTATATTTCAAATGTGCACATCAAGCCCTTTAATTTGATACCCATGTCGATACTGTGCGAAAATATGTTTTTTTCGGTTACGACTTTACATCCCCTAGAAGAAGGCACCATATTGGATTTGGTGACACGTCAGCACCTACCCTATAACCAGCGGACAAATGAGACGCTTGTAACGACACCTCATTTGTTATGTAATGATAAGTAGTTTAGAAGTTATGAGGGAACAAACAAACATACATACATACACACAAACATACATACCCAACGACGATATAATACTAGACTCCTAATAACAGGCGACCGATGTCTGCCAACACATTAGGCAAAAAAGTCTTATATCCGTCTCATTTCGACCAATCCTGTGAGCCGTAAACATACGTTGAGACAGAACAGACCTTGAGTTAGCTAATCACAACGCAGTACCCCGTCCCCCTCGCTTACGTAGTACCTCAGCGAGTTGGCAGAATAGTTTTGTTCGTTAGATCGTGCAATGCGTAGTCTAGTAATTTATAGTCGTTGTACATACCGGTCAAAATCATAACCCTCCTTTTGGCTTTGCCGTAGTCGGGTAAAAATAAAAAGTAACATACGAGGGCATCTTGAAAAGTTCAAAAAGTTCAAAGCCCAACCAATAAAACAAAGAAAATTGGATAGATACACTCGAGAGCAATGAATCCGGGTCACTTAAAGAATCCTAAAAATCTCGGAAACTAAAAATGCTAGGTTAATGCAATAAATTGTATTTAATAGACAATGTAATACTCCTTAAATGAAGGTATTAAAACTTCTTAGTAATTGTAAAGTTATATCATAAAAAAATAAAATTTGAAAAAGGGCCACTTTCGAAGATTGAACTACGAAATTACAGCATTTGGTTTTGCTTTTGTTTGTAATCTGTCATTTATGTGGGTACATAAACCATGTTGATAGTGCTCTATATTCATTATTCAAGCTGAAATTATGTCGCTTACGCCTGAAGAATGCACCAGAATACTTACAATGCTGGAAACCGGCCGGAGTCAGCGCGATACAGCCAGGACTGTCGGTGTGTCGCTGTCAACAGTACAAAGAGTTCTCCGACGTTACGAAGAAACTGGTTCTAACCTACGCAGACCAGGAACGGGCAGAACCAGGTGTACCACAGCACGAGAAGACCGATACTTGGTGAACACCATGCTTCGAAATCGCTTTCTCACAGGAACTGAACTCACCAATCAGTTTCGACGCCTCGGAGGAAGTAACCCAAGTGCATGGACAGTAAGACGTCGGCTTGCTGAATCTAACTTAAAACCCCTTAGACCTGCAAACGGCCCTAAACTGGAGCGTGGGCATCGTATTTCAAGACTAAGATATGCCCAGAGCCACGTAAATTGGAGTATTGAAGATTGGTCAAAAGTTATGTTCTCCGACGAATCAAAATTTATGCTCTACAAGCACGATGGAAGACAGAGAGTGTATCGAAGACCAGGGGAAAGATTCAAGCAAGCATGCATCGAAGAAAAAGTAGCCTACGGTGGTGGGTCTGTACTTGTGTGGGCCGGAATTTCTTCTGAAAGTCGCACAGAGCTGGTGATCATAGAAAACGGCTCTTTAACTAGCGTAAGATATGTGGAAGAAATCCTCAATGATCACGTTGGTCTATTTATGGTCAATTTAGGTGAGGATGCTATATTTATGCATGACAATGCCCGACCTCATACAGGTAGGATTGTGAATGACTACCTTCAAGAGATGAACATTACTCGTATGGAGTGGCCAGCGCGCAGCCCGGATATCAACCCGATCGAGCATGCTTGGGACGAGCTAGGCAGATGCGTAAAACAACGAAACCCTCCCCCAATCACGCTTCGTGAGCTCAAAATTGCTCTCACAGAGGAATGGGAGAATATTCCCCAAAATCGTATAAGGAACTTGGTGTACAGCATGCCAAACCGCGTAAACGCAGTAATGGAAGCACGAGGAGGCAATACGAAGTATTAAAATTCAAGAAAATCGTAATAAAGTTCAAAAATTTCATGTTTCCTATTTTTGTTTTAAGGAGAGATCAGCAGTTTTTTTATGTAATTTTGTGTTAATAAAATGTATGGTGACTCATATTTTTTTTACTTTCATTTAAGGAGTATTACATTGTCTATTAAATACAATTTATTGCATTAACCTATCATTTTTAGTTTCCGAGATTTTTAACATTCTTTAAGTGACCCGGATTCATTGCTCTCGAGTGTATTTTTAAATCGAATGAGTCCTCCCGCCCAGGGTGGAACGGAAGGGCCACCCAGAGAAGTGAGGACTTATTGATAATTTTGCCGCCTAAAAATTATTTTCACCTAGAACATATTTGTTTTTAACCCCCCTGGGTTAAAAACAAATAATAATAATAAAATGTTCTAGGTCAGAAATGGATCCTATCAATAAATAGTTCAATTTATTACCTGCTTTAATTGGAGCCTCGCAGATTTCTTTGTTGTATACCTTTCTGATTGCTCTCCTATAGAATGCCCAAACACTCAATGATATAGTGTCATACAATAACAATTAACGTCGTGTTGCAATAAACCACATAATTGAAATAACACGGATCTTTAAAGATTCATAATTATAAACAGTACATATTGTAATGGATAATAAAAAACAATAATCATTTCCAACAGTAATCAATTTAATGGATAATAAAAAACAGGCCAAGTGCGAGTCGGACTCGCAAAAAAAAATCACGCTTTTATTATGGGAACCATAAATATTTTTAACCGACTTCAAAAAGAAGGAGGTTATCAATTCGACGGTATGTTTTTTTTTTGTCTTTTTTTTTGTTTTTTTTTTTTTTGGTGTGTGTTTGTTACCTGATTACTCCGCCAATTGTGGACCGATTTTCAAAATTATTTTTTTAATCGAAAGGAGATACTTCAGGAGTGGTCCCATTGTCACCATGTCAGGATCTGATGCTTGGATCCTGGAGAAATCGAGGGCAACCCTCAAATTTTATAGGCCCACACATCGTTTTTCGCAAATTTTATGAAGTAATTTAAGTATCTGCGTATGGCAATCATCATCTCATGTAGCTGAGCTGATGATGGAAGGTACAACGTAAGGAATTGGCATCGACTGATTTGGTAAATTATGTTTGTGTTCGCATATCTCCGGAACTACAAGTCCGATTTAAGTAATTCTTTTTTTGTTGTACTAGGTATCGTTCAACTTAGGGAATTTTCATCAAAATCGGTTCAGTAGTTTTCGAGATAGGGAATGAATGTAAGAGATTTTTAACGATGTTATTACCGGTGTTACGGATTACAAAATTCTAGTGCTCATGTAAGAAAATGATGTACTCGTATTTGCGTATTTGACAAGAATTGTGGTTGAATATTTAAACTAAAAAGAGTAAAATAAAAACTTTTTCAAAAAAAAATGTAACCGCCTTCAAAAACAAACCACAAAAAAGTGTAAAATAACCTTCAAAACTTTTCTTTCGGAAGTCGGTGGCAAAAAAAAACAATGAAATTAATAAAAAAAAGTCACCGACTTCCGAAAGAAAAGTTTTGAAGGTTATTTTACACTTTTTTGTGGTTGTTTTTGAAGGCGGTTACATTTTTTTTTGAAAAAGTTTTTTGTCTTATTTTAATTTAATTAATTTGGTTATTTTTACATATTATTTAGAAATTTTTTGTAAGTTTTTAATAAGCCTCAACATTTAACTTTGCAATAAAGTCATTTGCATGAATGTAGGTCTCTTGGATTTAAAGATATTTGAATTTAATTGTACACACCCCAGTTCGACAGATCAAAAAATTAAAATGGCTGCCATTCGCGAAGTTTTGGAGTAAGATTTTTTTTAAAGCATTTTTGTCGATGAAAAAGAGCCTAGAATATCCCCTTCAAATATCGCTAACCCGTGCCCGGACACACTGTATATAAATATATACTTAAATAAATAAATATACAAGAATTGCTCGTATATAGATATTAGATTTATTTTTCAAGTGAATACATAAGTAAATATTCTTTGAATGTTTCATGTTCTTGTTATCAATATCGAGCAAACACGAGCAAAAAAAAAATTACGCTTGTATGGGAAAAAATCTCTCTCTTAAAAATTTTTATATTCTATTTTTTTTAGTATTTGTTGTTAAACGCTGGAGTTCAGGAATACCGTTGTTAGGATACTGTGCCCGGTTAGTGGTAATACGCCCGCCCGTACACAGGTGTCAGGAAAGTAGAGATTCTATGGAGGTATAAACACTGGGATTTTAGTTTTAAACGGAGATAATTTAACTGAATTGCAATAAATTGCATTTGTTGCATCTGAGCACGAAAAGTAATCATAACTTTTGATCCGTAAGAAATAACACGGGATATCTCAAAGCGCAACAGAACATCACCTTTCCTGCAGAATATTTAGTTCTCTTTATATTTTCAGCTTCTCGTCGTCATTTCGAGATCGCTTTTCGAATGTTCGACCTGAACGGTGACGGTGACGTGGACTGCGAGGAGTTTGAGAAGGTGGCACTCCTCATTCGACAGCAGAGCAGCATCGGTTCCAGGCATCGAGACCACGCCAACACTGGCAACACTTTTAAGGTAAAATGCCATAACGGCAATTCTAATAATAGATTATTTTAGTTAGCTAGTAATCGTGAAGTGAGTGTAACTAAACGACAAAAAGTATTAAGTAAGAAGTAGTCTTTTGGGTTTACGATACGTTTACGTAGCGCGTTCTTGCTAGCGCCACCCACGGTTACTTGTTTTTGACGGAGATTTGTATAAAATTCAGAGTATATGTATAATATACCCCGAAATGTCATCGATTAAATTAATGGTTTACTGTCGGTAGAATATACTTAGTTTTCTAGTATAAACCGATGTTCGTACCTTGCAGGGTATTAACTCTGCGCTCACGACATACTTCTTCGGGCCCAATCTCAAAGAGAAGCTGACGATTGAAAAATTCTTAGACTTTCAGCAACAACTTCAGAGGGAAATATTATCTCTTGAATTCATGAGGAAACAGCCGGGTAAGTCAGTGCCTTTTGTTATAAATGGTTTAAATATAATAACAAATTAAAAATAATATCGATGAGATACAAAGACGAACTGGAAGCCTGACGAGACATGCATTGGTGGCCCAGTGTTACCGGGCCCGACTTACGAGTTAGGGCCTATGCACACCACGTCTATTAAACGCGCCGTCTATTATACGCGTCTTTTAGAAACGCGCGTCGACGGCGCACTTTTATCAAACAGAGCAATTTGTTGTCGTTGAATTTATACAGGTGTGCAAAGGTCTAGGAGGATGCGTCTGACTTGCGTGCATATCGCGTCTGTATCACTGCAAACGCGCGTCAACGGCGTGTTTAAAAAACGTGGTGGGAATAGGCCCTTATAGGTCGTGGGTTCTAACCAAGCCAGGCACATTACTATGTGTAATTTATTTCATAACCAGTGCTTTCTAAACGGTGAAGAAAACATCGCGAGGAAACCGGCATGTCCTAGAAGTAAAATTTTCGAAGACATGCGTGATTTCTACCAATCCGTACAGGGCCGAGAGGAGGCATGTGTCTCAGCAGTGGAACCAAACGTTATGGGCTGATGCAGATGATGTGTATGGGTACATCTGTAACTGAGGAATAACGAAAAATTCTCGAAATAATCTTCGGTCCCAATTTTCGAGTGGAAAATTCGCCCAGTGTACGAAAGAAACTTCAAAAAATATAAAGTGTCCGTTTTTTTACCAATTATTTCAGATGAAAATGGTCGCATCACTGAAGCTGATTTCGCCGAACTTCTGTTAGCTTATGCGGGTTACCCGGCCAAGAAGAAGGCTCGGATGCTGAAACGTGTTAAGAAAACGTAAGTTTTATCGTATTTGGACTCATTATTTAAATTGTCCAGAACAAAATGAGGATCATGGGACGTGGAGTGATGATGACGTCTATAGAATTCTGAGGGTCTGGTGGCCTACCATGACGTCTTAAACCGTGAGTCTTTAAGGTGTGGGAAAGAGACAGAGCTATACAAGTCGTCTAGCGCCATCTCGTTCCCTGAGTGGACCCACGAGTCTTTAAGGTGTGGGAAAAAGACAGCTATACAAGTCATCTAGCGCTATCTCGTTCCCTGAGCGGAAGCACGAGTCTTTAAGGTGTGGGAAAGAGACAGAGCTATAGAAGTCGTCTAGCGCCATCTCGTTCCCTGAGCGGGAACCACTCACGCTTTAAGACGTCATGGTAGGCCACCTGATCTTCCTACTTATACTATACTAGTTATTCCGTTCCATTCATTGGTGAAGGCCATTGTTTAATGGTTTAGCCTTGTTCGTCATGATATCCGCCCCCTTTTATGTGGTCAACTGCGACCATCTCTAGCTTTTGACCCACTGAATAAAGGGCATCGCGATCAGTATTTGCCCAATATTTTCAACGTTGAGTTTTTCGTGTAACCACCACTCTTTCTTCCAATATATTAATTTCGTATCATATTACCTCATAATAACTGGGCTCTGGAGTTCAGAAGGGCAGTCACTCATAACATGATGGTAAACTGGTTGTAATTTCGTCCTTATTAGAACGTCTTTTGCTAGCCTGCCATGTAAAAACAAAAAACTTTTTCCTATTTCTCCACTATTATCTGATTATTTAGTTCTTACAAGCCGGATCAAGGACAGGTAAATTCATTCTCGGGACACGTCGAGCTTCATTGGCCCGGCGCTTTTCTGGTGGTTGCCACTGTTGATTCTGGCTTTCAGGAGTTGCAATAGTTTAGGAATAGTGTGATGGTTTGTCCCAATCATAAGCCTACCCACGGCTGGAGTGCCACGGCTGGAGTCCCACGGCTGGGTAAAAGTCTCCTCTTTCTTTGTATTGTATCTTTGGTCGAGGCCATGCTGCGGGGCGAGACGGAGTGGGAAGCGGTCGCCTCCTTCTGCGAAGCAGTCATGGTCGCGAAGGGTGTGAGGGAGGGGACAGCGTCCTCCCTCCAACCAAGCCGCGGTGGTAGACGCCCACGGCGACGGACGTCGCCAGACGATCTCCGGCCACCGTAGGCGCGGGCATGCGGGCGGTGAGTAATGGGCGACACGCTGTGCGCCCATGCACCATGCCCGGGTACACTGTAGATTTTAGTCAGTACGAATCTGACAGTACCTCCCGCTCTGCCCTAGGTGGGAGGACTCATTTGATGATTTTACCACGATAAAAAAGATTGTATCACATTTATAAGGTTTTTCTTTTTTACTTTCAGTTTCCGCGACCACGGCGTCGGTATTACAAAGGATGACTACCTGAAGTTCTTCCACTTTCTGAACAATATTAACGACGTAGACACTGCCCTGACGTTCTACCACATTGCGGGCGCTTCCATCGACCAGCCGACCCTCCGACATGTTGCTAGGACGGTGGCACATGTGGACCTGGATCCCCATGTTATTAACGTCGTCTTTACTATTTTTGATGAAAACAGTACGTATAATTTTATTTTTTGTTATGTATTAGAGTTTTAAAGTAAAGATTTCACAGTACGATTGTGCCCAAATGTATCCTAAGTTCAGAACCTCGAATATCAGCCAATTTCTTAGGTCGCTTTTGTATACAATGTAGTCTTTCATCTCGAAGTCCATGTTTAAAGCTTATTTATCTTGAAAAGAATCAACGAAATGGACAAAAAAGTATTATACATATCAGATATTTTAATAATGAATATGTTCAGTAACATCCTAGAGCTCGTGGCTAAGTAATAACAGCTTCACTTTTGTCGATTAGTGAATGGGTAACCATCATTACGTACCGAGTTTCAGCCGTGACTCGGAAAGCACGTTAGACTGATAGTCACCTAACGGGAACCCCCTTAGACTGAGGCCCTCCCTTGGAGGGCCAAAGCCTGCCGGGGTCGTGGTACTGTGTCATCAGGTAACCGTGACCTAAAGGGCTATTGAAGGACACCGTGGATTTTAGTCAGTACAAATCTGACAGTCCCTCACGTCCCGCCCTGGATAAGAGGACTCATTTGATGGTTTTACTACGATTAAAAAAAGGCTGATGGTCCCAGCTGTCAATTGTAGGTCAGGTCAATTTGACAGTTGTTACAGACAGCCGGTAGCCCAAAAGTTTGTTACAGCCAGTCTTACCAAGGGTATCGTACTGTTACCCAGTGCTAACTGGGTTTTGGATAGGCACTCGCTCCATGTAAATACTGGTATTCAGATTCATTAGGTTCCACTTGAAAGCCGACCGGGCCGTATTATGACGTCTTAAAACCAGGGTTGTTCCAGTGAGTGAACGAGATGGCGCTAGACGACTTGTATAACTCTGTCTTTTTTACTCACTGGAACAAGCCTGGTTCTAAGATGTCATAATACGGCCGCTAGAATCGTCTGGAAAAAACTAAACTACTACTACTTTTACAAAAGCATTTGACGTTGATATAAGGTCCATTAGGCACAACACTTTTTTTGTAACACACTTTTTTTCTTTAGACAAGTGTTTAACAGATGTTTAACTTTTAGTAGTAAGGCTGTACTATTTACTGTTTATTTCACTACTGACATTCTTATGTTTTGGAGCAACCAAATTAAAATAGGCTGGTTGATGATTTTTAGGGTTCCATGCCAATAAGAAGAGAACAAATCGTGGTGAGATTTTGTTTCGCGTTGGATTTGTATTTCACGTTTAAACTCCCTGTTCCACTCCTTTCCATTTGATTATTAAATTATTGTAATTCAAGGTGTAAAAAATATGTTTTAAGGTTTAGGAAATGTTTTGTTTTTCGAACATAACGCCCGAATCCTATTTACTAATGTTGTTTATTAGCTAGTACATTAAATTGTAATGTTGAGAACAAAATAATTATATCTAATTTATCAGCCATTTTCATACATTGTTGGTAATATTAACCAGTAGGTAAATAATTTACTGATGCTATGCTACAATTTATACGTGAATACTCCATGAACTTAATAGTGTTTTTTTTTTCATTACATCACGTCTTTCATTCGATAGAATCCTTTAGAATAAATATTATTGTCCCTAAAATAGTATAACTAAGACCATTTTTAATTGTATACGAGAAGCATTCCATTTAGAGCTTATGCACACCACATTTTTCAAACGCATTTTTATCAAACAGAGCAGACAGGCTGCGTCTGACTTGCGTGCGCATCGCGTCTGTATCGCTAGTAGCGATACAGACGTAGCGATTCGCTACAAACGCGCGTCGACGGCGCGTTTAAAAAACGTGGTGTGCATAGGCTCTTACACGTATAGCAGGAAAAATATGCACAAGAACAACTTACTAACGTTTGCTAACTCATTATTAAATGTGTTATAATAAAATTGACGTATTTTCGCAGTGGACGGACAACTCAGCAATCGCGAATTTGTCGCAGTTATGAAGAACCGACTGCTTCGCGGACTTGAAAAACCAAAGGACACAGGTTTTGTCAAACTTATGTATTCTCTTATCAAATGCGCTAGAGACACCAAGCCAGCCATATTAGACTTTTAAAGGTAATTTGTTAATATTGTTCCTACTTCACCAATGTTTACGTTTGATTGGGTTATTTTGATAGCCTTTATACATGCCTAGGTTAAATCTTAAAACAAATACAAAGGAATACGATTCTCTAGAGGTCGAAAAAACTTGTTTTCGTCATAATTTTATTTTGTGCTGAAACAATAAAGAATTACTAGAACCAAAAAATAGATTATGCTGTGTAATAATCAAGTATCGTTCCAGTCTAAAGAAAAACGAACATCAATTTCAGTCGTTTTGCATTACATAAAATACATGTTAGCTATACTGGTGGCCTACCATGAACTCTTAAAGTGCGAGTCTTGAGGCTGTAGGAAAGAGATGGCGCTAGACGACTTGTATAGCTCTGTCTCTTTCCCACAGCCTAAACTGGATCGCGTTAAGAGCTCGTGGTAAGGTCTCTGGTGGCCTACCATGACGTCTTAAAGCGTGAGTCTTTAGGCTGTGGGAAAGAGACACAGCTATACAAGTCGTCTAGCGCCATCTCTTTCCTACAGCCTAAAGACTCGCGCTTTAAGAGTTCATGGTAGGCCATCTGAGTATGTTTCCTGCTATGAATACCGCATTAAGTATGTATCAGTATACCTAGCTTGTATTAAAAAATAAGCCAGAAAAGAGGCGTAAACAACAGAACATAAAACCTAGATGTCATGTCATCAGATTGATCAATCGACAACCGTATCTAGTATTTGATTTTGGTACGTTGTACTATAAAGTACCAAGTTCTAAGAGGCTCCTTAATATATTTGAACGAATATATGAAATTATATTTAGTGCAAAATTAGGCTTAGACATCGAAAATCCTATGAAAAACTATATAGGAAAATAACCCCCACGGGAACCAGCTGAAGATATTTTCATACAATAAACACAAGCCGCCTTACCACAAAAAGATAAACACCCGTTGAACACTTGTCTAAAAAAAGTGTAACTGCAAAACGACCCTTATATCAAGGAGAAATGTCGTTTTGACGTTGTCCATTTTTTTAGACAAGTGTTCAACGGGTGTTTATTTTTTTTTTGTGGTAAGACGGTATTAGTCATTTCATTCCTACCATTTCGGTTTGGGCGACGCGCACTAAATTCTACTATAGTTTCGAGCTAGACTAAAACCGATTATCGGTTCAAACCGATTTTCATTGGTATCTCTATATATCGTCGGTTTATCTTGAGCATTCGTTCTAAATAATAAGCAAACCAATCGTACAAGCATAAACGTATAATTTAAAGATATGTAAAGATACTAGACATGAACAGAATGTCTGAAGTATGTTAACGCCAAGATTTACTACCGGGTGAACGTCCTCTGATCAGACATCTTATAAAGTGTTGCCACTGTGCAGTCTCTTTAGTCGTAATTTATTTGCGTTTATTTAAGTATTTAACTGATTCAATAAAGTTTTTTTTTTCTTGATGTGTCATAGTTTTTGTGTAGGAGCATCAGAAAATTACAGTATACAGACAATTCAACGTTTTGTATGCGATCAATAGTAAAGAGATTTAACGTAAAGTCAGGTCTGCTAAACATTTTTGTACTGGATAAGGTTCTATTTTTTCTGTCTAACCACACCTCGCAACTCGTTTTTTTTTTTTTAATTCAATAATCTTTTGAATCTTCAAGAAGTTGGTCAGTTTGGTTATAGCGGCTAGTTGACCAGTCAAAAGCTGTCGCTGCGCAGCTTTGTTATCTTACACATATTTATCATCTCAAAATTTCGTGTGTCAGCGCTTGTAGTTGCACTCCTCCGAAACGGCTCGACCGATTTTAATGTTTCTTTTTTGTATGATTCGTGGGTTTTCATGAAAATAGATCGTAAAAACCCCCATTTTTACACCATATAAATAAAAAGATAGTTTTCTTTAAAATAGTTCGTTACTCATTTTAAAAGACAAGTGTTATCTTTTTTGAATCTGTTAAATAATATCTTATATGAATTTATGCTGTTAAGTTATATTATTTTTAAGCTCTCTATTCTGGTCATAATATAGTATATGTATAAGTAATTTTATTAGTTAATAAGGGCCTTGAAGTTTGACTGAGCTTTTTAACAATCTCTTTCGTTTTGTGTTCAATCATGCAATTTTGTTAGTCAAATTAGTAAATTGTTGAAGTTTTCTTGTATAAGTATAAAATATATATTTTGTAAGTAATACTTTAATTTTATTAATGTAACGAAATTATCAATAATTACCATCGTTATAAACATACTTTAGTTTTATATTATGCATAGTTTAATACTGTTACAATACACTACAGTATTTATGATCTTTTAGCTCAATTAAAAAAATGTAATACTAACGTCACATTTGCATGATTGCAAACTTATATACTATCTCAAATTATATCTCATCTGCATAAATATCACTAACGCTTCCATTTAAATAAAATTGTAATAATCATATACATAAATGAAAAATACTCTCATCTATTTATTTGAAAATCAAATTTTTATTGCAACGATTTCCTGTACCTACTTTTTTGTGAATTTTCGAAGAATAAATTCGTTTTTTGGCAGTATTGTTTATTTTTAACAGTCTTTTGAGAATAAAATAACATTATATTGCACCATAACCGACAAAAATAACTGATTTGAATACTTCGTTTCTATATCATCCTATTTTTTGTATGCTGTAAATTATTTTGTTGGTTCTCGAACTAGGCAGCTTTTCTGTAAATACTAGTATTTAATTGAATGTTATTTCAAACTGTATCAAGAAAGTATGTCCCATAAATTTTACTGAAGTGGTTTCGAATATATTTTGTGTCAACACAAAAAAATATGAGTTCAATGTTCCAAAACTCATTAGCGAGTCACTGTCTCGATTCAAGTGCTGGGTCTCCTAGAAACGTCGTGAGATCTGACACAGACGGGCTCGGGATCGTTGAACCGGTGTCGAGTGTTCCCGACTTCCCGCCTCAGTAGCCGCAGCGTTGCGGATCTCTGTATTGGCCCAGAAACAGTTCGACTAAGCTCCGGCTTGTAAATCACTCGAAGCACGAGCCGTCGAACCGACGCCCGCCGCCACGCGAAAAATAGACATTATTTGATGTTGCTCCGGAATTATTCGAGATAATAGAAAACGGCACTGAACGAACGACTCTACACAAGTAACCACGCCCCGCGCCCTCTGGTGAGTTTGCCCTTATATTCTAATACTTCCCCCCACTCTAGTTCGCCCACGTGGCGTCTAACGTGCGATTTTTCCTGTGCGCGGCCGTCCTTGTCCATAGAACAGGTGATTTATGCATAGAAATGTTGCCAAACACCTACGTATGCATTATGAAATGTAACTGACGGCCGATTATAAAGAGATTGTGATAGTATGCACTATCACTGCACTCACTGCAAGTGTGATGTTTTTGTACTGCAGCTGAATTGTAATACGAATATTTCTGTTATTCTGTGTTAGTTTTGCCTGGAACGATACTGAGGATGCCGGTGTACGAGCGGCCACCGTTTTGGCGAGTGCCACATCAGCGCACGGATCCGGAGAATGAGTCCAGGGACTTCGGACAGAGGCGACATGTAAGAATATTTTACATTATTATTTAATACTGATGCAAAATGCAGCTGGAATGAGGGTTTCAAACAATTGTTAGATATGATTGTGTAACAAGGCTGAGTTATTTGCGGTGCTACTGCTAACTCGTACTGTATTGAATGTGGTGATGACGTAGTGTAGTTAGTATTCTAGTTATATTCCCTTTTACCAATAATAATTACCGATGTTATTAATTTATGGTATCTACAATACTTATCAGAACGTCCAAAAAGAGAATGTTTTGCATCGTAAAATTGTCATACTCATATTGCTAGTCACTACAATTACCATGTTTTTTTTACTTTGATATACCTACTTTTTTATTTAAAGTGGCCCTCTAAAAAAAAAAAACAATTTGGAAAATCTATTGGTTGGTTTATTGTATTTAGATGTAGAATATACATTTTAATGACACATCACACCAGTTCAGAAGTCACATGCAAATTCAGTCATATGTTTTGATTATTAGTAATCATGATCAATGGGCTAAATATACGTCAATAATTTTATATGATGCCAATATGTTGTCATTATGTGCCTATTTATAGTAAAAGTTTGACGTAGGAAATAGTGATATACGATGGATGGCCTTCCATACCTATCTGGTGAATTACCCTTACACAGGAGGGATTGTATTATTCAATTAATTTTGAAATGCAAACAAAATATTACTTGATGATTATCCAAAGAATTACTCGATAACAAACTCCAACCCTTTGATGTACAATGATGAATAGAATAATTTAACAAAAAATGGGTCATGTCGAATGCGTCGAAAGGTTGAGAGTAAACAAACAAGCCGAAGACTTGCCGGAATGGCTGGATAATCAAGCGTTGATGTATCTCAGAGTTTCCGTAAATCGAATTAGGTCGATTGCGATGGCAGGGTTACATGCAGTGCAGAACTAGGGGGGCAGGGGCGGTGTGAGTTTGCGGTGAGGCTAATTTAGCGCGCACTACGTCGCGTGTTCCCGCCGCGCACACATCGCGTTTCGTGCACCGTGCACTGACACCGTGCGACACTGTGCCCGTGACACACTGTGACCAGCATGGGGCGGCTGCACACCTTCGTGGTGACGCTGCGCCGCGACTCCCGGGAGGTCAACTGGGGCCTGCGCCTGGTCGGAGGCGCCGACCTGGCCACGCCGCTCATCGTCACCAGGGTATACACCATGCACGCTCCGCAGGGCCGCGTCACTCGCGCGCCGGTGTAAACACACCCGGCGCTCCAGTCACCGCTCTGTTTGTAAATAAGACGCTATCCAGGTTAACGATCAATGAAATCAGCAGGCCTAAACTACACGGTTCAGTTAATTATCCCAAGAAACACGGCATAGAATTATCTTCAAAACTATCATGAGAGCCGGCTTGAATTATTTTATAATTTATCCGGGACACTAAAATATTTATAGCGTTGTCAGTCAGTCTGGGACTTTACCCGCAAGCCGACAATTTGAAACACTTCATGCTATTTTTGTAATCCAAGTATCAGCTGAGGCGTTTTTAAAATATCGGGAAACGACCGTTGTTTAAACATTATCTAGAACATCATTAAAATACATGTAGAGCGTGGTCGAACTCTCTTTATAACTGATATATTCTTGGATGTATCGTGTCGTTCGACAGCTGCCGACGACGATGCGACATGACCCCGATATTTTAATCTCTTTCATTTAATATTTTTAGCCGTAGCCCTAAATGTATAATTTGTTAGTACGTTTAATGCACAGCCAGAAAATTCACACTTATTTCGCTTACTATGTTCCAAAGCAATTCTATGCCGCCTAACCCTGACCTTCTAAATATGCAGGAATGCTGCTTTTGTAAACCCAACACACAGGAACCAAAAGCTATCAACGTTGATTTGTGTTCATAACAAATACAAAGTAGGAACCTTGCTTCAATAACACAAGCTTTTGAAGCAAAAGTAAACTTGTGCTTAAGATAATATTTCACCTAAACCGCAAGTACTGAAACCGTTTGCTACATAATTATTTATTTACTAATCATCTCTTAAGTTTATTAAAATCAAAGACATAAAGAACTGTTATTGTATTGACATACTCGTAAGCTGCATTTGTAAGCTGAATTTAATCCATACTATTCCATTGAACAGGGCAGTGAATAGTTCAGTGCTATATAATCAGTTAATCACTTGGGAAGAACCTGCTTCTGTGTCCTTCTGTTTACTGTGACAACACTTATTAACACTCTCTTCCGAAATTCTCTTTGGAAATCCTCTATCAACCATATTTTTTTTAGGCGATAGCAGTGAGAGTGGCTGTAGTGTTCAGGTTACAGCGAAACTAGATTTTTCTTCTTCTAGACTACTTTGTCACACTGCCCTTTGCCCAGGGCAACCTCTACTCCTTCTATGCTACCCAAACAGTTGCATCGTCGTTCCAGTTCGGATGGAACCTATTTGCCTATCCAGCAAACGTGGTGAAGAAAGACCTTCTTTTTTGGCCTTGATATGCAGTTGTGATTCACTGACAGCATGTTCCTATTAAGCAAACTCTCTGTAATTATGAGAAATGCAAAAACTTCGCCCGCGCTTGGCCCCCGCTTTCATGCATAAAACAATCAGGTATTGACGAGTTTTCATGAAAGATTACCGCATTAATTATAATCAAATATGTTCTGATATTCTTCTTGTTATGTTGCATGTTATTTCCCAACTGATTTGTTGGAGATTAAAATAAAAAAAAATAGATATTTGAGGAATTGATCCAATAAATATATAATTTCATATTTCGAGTTGCTGAAAAATATAGTAGGATGATTGACCTATTAATTTCGCTTATCACGTGTTCAGACGTAGGACTGTAAGAAAGAGTGCAACACAGCTCAATTCGAGTAGGATGTAGGAGGCTTCTGAGTCATAGATGTTGAGATTGCATTCTGGACTAGTTGCCAGGTAGATTCTCTATTAGAAACAACAGGTATTTTTTTATTGAATCACTATGAAAGAATGCGGATCTTGTAGGAACCCTCAAAAACGTTTTTATTTTCTAATTCAATCGTTTCTCTCTTCTTTGTCAGAAGATGGCGCTATTAGTTTAGTCTCAGTACTAAGTTCTCAAAAGTGATGTCAAGGCCCTCATGGTACAAACATGCGTAGGGAATTAGTAACTAGGTATTGCTTAGTTTTTAAATAATATTGATAATTTTTGTATGTAATCCGTCTTGTATGTCATCAACTGTGCCTTTGCTGTAACAGGTGCCTATGACGCACAGTAAAATAGAAGTATTGTAGACGAATTTAAACTGCAATGTATTTTACATAATATTATGTGGATTGTAATATTTTTCTAATGAATCAGGCGTACGTTTCTTAGCCAGAAGTACTGACGTTGATTTGCAGTTATTTATAATATTCGTCTCTAAAATCTTTTGGGTCACAAACAGGCAAACAGAATCGTAAACATTAAAAGATAAGCTAGGGTTATAGCATTTAGAGAGAAATTCGTAAGAAAATTAATCCTTTATGAATATACGAGTAATGTTCCCTTTTTTTTTTTTAAGGTGGTAAAATCATCAAATGAGTCCTCCCGCCCTGGGTGGGGCGGGAGGGACTGTCAGACTCTTACTGACTAAAATCCACCCGTGTTCCTTCGGATGCCCTTTACGTTCCGGGTACGACGCGCCACCAACCCGGGCTTGGTCCTTGGTCGGACGGCGAGCTACCCATTACTCACCGTCCGCAAGCCCGCTCCGCCGCTGTGCCCTCTGCTGATCAGAGGGACACGCGTTGGAGCGTCCACACGACAGGCTATTCGCATACGGGCAAAGAGACCCCTTAGGCACACAGTGCCTGAGGAAGACTTTTTGCCCGCATCCCAGGGTGCACCGGCCCAAAAAACTGGTCTTCCCCCCGGACGTATCCGAGAGGGAACTCCAGTCCACGGGCGCACATGGAGGTTTCCTGTCTTAGCACCCCGAGTAATGTTCCCTTGGAAATAATATTATAGTGTTTATGACTAGGCTAATGTAAGTAGCACAGGGCAAGTCGGTGATGCTACGCAATGCTTGTGGAGGCATACATATGTCCAGAAGTGAAGGGTTTTTCACTCAAATGATAACAACGGCCGAAACATAGTAGAAAATCTTATGGTGTTTCTGTCAATCATCACTCGTCGGCGAGTTCAAAGTTTTTCTTGTATATTTATTACAGGCTACAATGGCTCTATAACTACGCTAACAGGTTACAGACAAGCCCATTTCTATTTTAATGTCTGTGGTTCATGTTCACGTGACCACGACTAGCATAGTAAACAACCGTTATGAAATGTTGAAATACGGACATTTTGGAATCTGTACAGTTTGGCAAAAAACTGTAGAAAACCGGAAGTCGCCACTATCTTCTCGCTACCAGCACTTTGAATGATTTTTTTTTTTCACTTATTACGTTAGTTTTATGGCACAATAATAAATGTAACAAACCTGCGGTCTTTGTTTACATCAAAAATCAAAGATTTTAAAACGTTGTCAGAAACAAAAAGATTAGTTCCGTTTCAATCCGTTCTGGCCAAGCTGTATTTTACTAGTCGTGGAAAAGTACGATTTTTTAAGACTTGAATAACTTTGATTCTACAAAAAAGGTTCACAATATATTTTTTTTTGTCGGTCAATCGAGAAAGGCAAAAGTTTTTGTTTACTGCCTCAACTGAAACCTTTGATGTTCAGCTTAGGACATTAAAAAAGAAACCGCAAATTCGGAAGGCCTTTACTGCATCATACTGTAGGGCATTTGCTACATCGTACAGTGGGTCATTTATTTATTTAACACTTCATGCAACACAAAAAGTACATAGCTGGAAATAGGCATTTAATGGAATTGCTAACGTAACTCCACTTCTTTAGGGCGGAAATCATCAAAGACTCGTCCCCAGGGCGGGATGAGTCGTGGAGCTGAAGGGACTGTCAGACCGCATTGATAAATTCCTTCAATTGTTCGTTGTGATCCAAGGACGCGGTAACCTCTTAAGATACTGAAACTGGTAGGCATTTGGCCTTATGGGGCCCCGTCAGTCTGTTGACATCACGCATGGAACACAAAGCGTCGTTGAGACTCAGATTTGGTCCGTAATCAGACGGTTTGCTACCCATTACTCGCTGTCCGAAAGTAAGCTAGAAATTGCTTTGCAATACCCGACGCTCTGGGCGTCTTCTACGGTGACTAGGATTCGAGGAGGAGTATTGCCTGTAATTCACGCGTTCGGCCTCCTCCTGCGCACACAGGCCAATAATAATAGTAGAGGAAGAGAATGGAACCCTCGCCACATACCGTGGCCTGGAACTAGACCGGATGCGAGAAGTCGCCGCAGCCGATGACATCCACGAGGACACGTCGGTACTCCGAATCCGAAAACTGACCCTCCCGAAAAACCCGTGTCCGGTAAAGGTCCTGCATCAGACGTAAGGTGAAGATACCGTAGCGTCTCTCCAGCCACACCTCAAAAAGAGGACTCATCGCCGCCTTACGTGTTATAAAAACGCCCCATCAAAGTTGACCTTACTGACAATCCAAACAAGCCCAGTCAATTCATTCTGCATTTCTTTGTAACCTTAATACTTTATACTTGATCTAAGCACAAAATTATGTATGTGACTAATCTGTTCAATTTCACATCGGGTGGATCTTGACATGGTTTATTCTAGGCTGGACGTCATATTTGGCCTACATAATATTCGGGCTGGCCACGTAACATCTCGCATCTGTTTCCCGCTGATCGAGAAATGCACTTAGCAAATAATCTCCCGGTTGACCTTGGCTGCCATACATCTTTCAATCGAAAACACAGCCTTGAGCTCGTTTTTCATTTAACGATACCATTAAAATGCCTTCATTACTTCCTCTCCATATGGCTGGGATGACTCAATCGGTTCGATACATTTCGATAGAAAAACATGACTGATTAGAAAATGGAATAGGTTTGTAATATTTTTAAAGAAAGGAGCAACATTTAAACATTTGGGTAATTAGCAACTTCATAACTCATGTCACTTCTTGGCAAAGAGTCCCGCCCAACACCTGTTGATTTGTGATTTGAGCGATAAATAATTTAACAATTTTATTTAGCAGCCTATGAGACTTTGTCGTGTTTAATATGAATCGATGATCGATGATATGAATAATGATTGAGGCCTACTTTGACCTCATTGAAACGATTGAGAGACATGCGCCAATTCAATGAATAATAATTAATAGCTAAATGCGTAGACTTTTCTTCAAAAATAATTAGCTGAATGCGCAGATTCTTTTATTTATGGCCCAAAAGAAAAACAGAATACAATCATAATGTCAATTTTGGCGCTAGAAAGAAAATATGTAGACCTAAATAAACACTAGGCTTTTAATTACAGCATTTGGCAACGTAGACCTAATAAAATCTTTGATTAAGGAATAGTCTAAGAGTGCTGGTAGACACTAATATATATTTTTATAATTTATTTCATCAGAGGTAAGGTAAATCATCGTGAGAAAACTGGAAAGTCCCAGAAACAAAATGCGAAGACATATGACATATACCAGCACGCACTGGACCTGCGTGGTGGATTACGACCCACTTTCTCACACAAAAAAAAACGAGGCTATATTTCAACAGTTTTCTACCAGCCTTCGACGTTTCTATGTTGACAGTTTACGTTATGTCAAAACAAAAACAAGACGATGAGAGTTCCTAGGGTTTTAACCTAAAGAATCACCTTCAACGTGGATAGTTTGATGACGCAATTGCGTACGCATCACCTGCGTATGAGTGTAATACGGATGGACGATAGCCAGCTACGTTTTAAAAAATCCGTCAAACACAAAGAACTAGATGGTTTGACGTCCTCACAAAAATTTTGCCACGACTCACGGTGATGGACTAGAGTAAATATAGATGCATGTCCTCGCCATTGACTCGAGGAAGTGTGTGATGGATTTGCGCAGGTCGAGCAGTCGATGCGACGCGGCCTCCATCCGATCCGTCGGTTGTTTTCAATAAAAAATGTCAGGTTGGCGCGGCGTCGCCGGCGGACGCATTTAGCCTGGCCATCGGCCAAACACAGTGCATACGTCCCGCGCACTCCCTCCTCTACCCCAGCCACAAGGTCGACCTAGTATACTCTATGCAATATACTACACCCTTCCTAAAGGCCCTCCAAAATTATACATCAGTTGGATCTCATATTTTTGTGTTTGTAAACTTTTGCTCGAACTGTAGTCATATAATTGTCTATTCTCCTTGATTTATAGGTAGTAGCGTTTAAACCCACTAAAAATGTTCTAAAATAAAGCATAATCTATTCTGAAAAGTAAACAAGTTGTCTGAAAGATGTTGACGACTTACCCTTGAAGGTGACCGCACCGAATGGACGCTTGGTTCACACTTCAGAATGTCACGGCCCGTCTGCTAGCCTGCTATAAGTGTCGCATAACCTGTAAACATTACATTTTAACTCGGGCAATACCTGTGCTTACGTCACCAAATTCTTCTTAAATTGTTGAGACTCTTCACGAAATGTTGCTATAAGAAACGTTTCATACAAATAAACCTTCCATGCCAGAGTTTAGTAGTTTCAACCAATCATAACAAAGGCTATCGTATTACGAAGTTGCTGGGTTGTGGGAAAAATACTAGTATTCAGCTGCATCCAGTTAGCTTAGAAGCTGACTATAAAAGTCTAGGCAGATGATGTTGTTATGTGGCAATTAGTTAAATAGGAATCTAAAGGTCGCTAGGCGGTTGTAAAGTACGATAGTAAAATAAAACAAACCTTGGAAGTCTGAAGTTTTTCCTAAGAATCCCAGTGGTTGAGACTTCAAACACCTCCATATTTTCAGTTTGGGTAAACATTGACGCGATGGGATTGGCATATGGGCGCTTTGAACTTCACTCTGCAGTATAAAGATAATTTGGAGAGCTAAAACCGAACTTCTTAGAATAAAGTAAAATCGCCAATCGATAGATGGCGGTGCTGTTATCACCGTAAGAAACTATAACTTCTATTACCGTATAAACTTTTTCTGAATTACCACCATAAGGCCAAATCGTATTAAGAATATTGTATATTTTTGCCCCTTATACTATTTTGACTTAGCGACACCTAAAGTAATTTCTCAGTTTCTGATCTTAGCATTGAAAATCCATCTCTATATCTTTATCTTGCGTAAATTTCAGTAAAAATAATATTTATTGCCCTTTTCAAACTAATAAAAAAGCCAATAGTGCATTTGCTTTTCTTCAAAACTACCTTTTTTCACAGTAACGTATAATTAAAATCACGTATTACTTTTCAGGTGACACAAGGCACTCCCGCGGGCAAGGAGCTGGTACGAGGCGACATTATCGCTAAAATCGACGACTACGACGCACGCGACCTGCGACACGAAGACGCACAGACTCTCTTCAGGAATGCGCCCAAACAGATCAAGCTGGTAGTACAGAGGTAATGAGTCCTATGTTTTATAAAGACGGTTAATATTCAGGTGAAGTTTCCAACAGGGCGTGAATGGCCATATTTGAAACTATGAAGAGGACTTAATTTTGGGAATTAATAACAAATGCCATAGTAATGTTATTACTTTCCAGAATTTGAACCTTGTAAGCGACTATCGGATAGTTTACTGAGACAGGCTGTTTTTCTTTAAATGAATGAGTTCTATTCCTGGGCAGGAATATTGATTTTTGAAAAGTCCAATACTGCACTTTTAGTTTTCATCAAAATCGGCCTCGAGACTCCTTTCAGTATTTTTCGCTTTTCCTCATAGTTTCGGTTTTAGCCATCCACGCCCAGTTGGAAAAAACAAATTTTTAGGATAAAATTATTTCACTCAGTAAAGGAACGGGAGGGATTTGGGATCAGCTGCGGACAATAGACACTGAGATATATTTTGCAATATGCGTCATGTACGAAATTTGTTAAACGGTAACCTCAGAAGAAGCTAAAAACGGCAAATATACTTATTTCAAGAAGACGACTTATGGCTTTATATATACGTATATGTATTTATGGCTGGGTTCTGTACTCATTTCGTCGATCATGTTATAGACGATTCTATGAAAAGTTATGTTGACTACAACAGGAATCATTAAAACAAAGTTTTCTCAAACAACAGCAGGTAAAAATTAGCTAAAAATCTTTTTGAACCGCTGAAAAATAAAAGAGACCGTACACTTTCATCTAGTACAGATAATAATTGACTGTTATACTAAAGAGGGTAGTCCAACAAATTCCAAGTAAAAAGACGCAAGGTGTGACTACAGGGGCGACAAAGTTTTCTCAAACAACAGCAGGTAAAAATTACCTAAAAATCTTTTTGAACCGCTGAAAAGTAAAAGAGACCGTACACTTTCATCTAGTACAGATAATAATTGACTGTTATACTAAAGAGGGTAGTCCAACAAATTCCAAGTAAAAAGACGCAAGGTGTGACCACAGGGGCGGCGCGAGCGCACACCTATACTCGCTGCCTCGCTCTCCGGGCAGCTTTGTAGGCCGCGTGCCCACGCCTACCTTCTATCACGAGTTTGCTGAGTAAGACTTGCACTAGGTGTCATCCGTGTTGCGGTGTTGCCCTCCACCTAGTTGTTGATTTATGTTAATGGTGATACTGAATTTTCTGAATTTATATTAGCTGCCTTTATGCAGCTTAATTTATACCTTATGACAACGATATAAGAATCAAATGAAGCTCGATCTGGTGTTTTTAATTGCATTTCCTAAACTCGATAGTATAACTCGATTAAATAATCCCTTTTAAAAACATTTTGTGCCAGTAGTCTAAATGCATACAGTGTCAAATAATATTTGTCCTTATTGCATAAAAATGTTAAATCAAATACTCCGAATAGATTTCAGCGTTTGATTCAGTATCACATTGCATTTTGAAAGAACTCTTCGTAAAATCTTAGAAATGTATGCCTGTTATATTATTAGCCCTCTCTATCTACAATGTATCCAAAAATATTTAAGCATGGGTCTCAATGTTGTAAACAATCTTTGCAAATAACTGTAATATTGATACTCTTTGGAAGAATATTTGATGTTGAAATAGACGAGTTTCCGACTCCGTCAATACATACGTAAAATCCTGTATGCTGTCGTCAATATTACATGCATGAACTGTACCTATTTATGTTATGATCTATTTTCTATGAATGTATCGATGTTGAAACCAGTCTCTTTTATATGTGTCTAGGTTACCAATGTGTACTAAATGCATTGCATCCTTCCTTAAATGTTCATATACACACATGTTACGACCTCAGGACAGATTCGAAGATATGAGTTTTATAACTGACATGGTCACTAATTTTATCATTAAAACTTAAAAATATTTACCATGTTAATAAAAAATCAAAACAAATCATAATCATGGTAAATAACGTTTAAGTTCTAATGATAGATGAAAAGATTTGTCAATTCGAGCCATGAACTATTTCTTGGTTATTTTCGAATCAGTTCAGTGGTGTTAATTAGGTATTTGACGCCGTCAATACATCATAAAGTTGGCACTAGATACTGCACCGTATTGACGTCAGTCCATGTTCCAGCCATGATCATGTTGCACGTTGTGTAGGGACGTGGACCGCGAGGGCCCCAGAGACACCGCCGCGGCCCGGGCGCCGCGCTCTCCGGTACCCTTCGCACATACTGCTGCACCACCATACAGGTATCATTCGCATCACATTTTATATCTTAGAAAGGTAAGGATAGTCTCAACACACTGAGTGCACATATGGACACCATCGCCAAGGCATAAATAGAGGGGCGAGACGACCTTGATCTGTACCACAAGGGCTGGTTTGAAGCAACGCGTGAAAAGTTTTCTTGGAAGGAATTGGGGGAGACCTTTACTCAGCAGTGGAACAGTATTGGCTTTAAAAGATCCTTCAACCACGACACCACCAGTTTTATTCGGCCCTTATAGAAGAAAATCGTTCATGATCTACAATATACTATCAGTGACTGTAACTCCCATGTCATCTGTTATCACTCACATCAGTTTCAAATGTGACTGTCTTTAGTATAGAATGTCAACTTATCATTATATTCAACAGCTGCTGTATAATAAATAACGTTATATAAATACTGCAATCAAAGCCAAAATAAATTATGATGCATCGCCCCCAGAGGTGCCAAAAATATAAAGTCAATGACACGACCCGTCTAAAAGAGTTTAAATTCCACGATAAACTTTTTGTGTCCTCGACGATTAAAACTGAAATTAACTCTCATTGAATGTATGGAAACATCAAAGAAGAAAAAATATCCTAGCGAAACGCAGTCACGGCATACCACGCTGAGAGATTGAGCCAAAGGTCAGTCTCTCATTGGTTCTATTAAAAGCAGAGTATACAAAACATTGATATCGTCACCTAAGACTGAACTCGATAGAATTTGGAATGAATTATAATTATATGATAATGCTCTCGACGCAGGGTCGGGAAAACCTTAGGTGCATCCTTATGTAGGTCTTCTGTGCTCTAGCCTAAGTAAAATAAAACAACGCTGACACTTCATAATCCAGCGATTAAGCACACCGCAATGGGCGCTTTCAAATTAGGCGACAACGGTAACGACACTGGCATATCGTCCAGTGATTTATGAAACTACAAATTCCACTGATATGATGTCGATATCTTTATCGTCAAAGATGAATTTGTGAAAGCGCCCGAAAGCTGACTTATTCTGTCATCTACATTTGCCTGGTCTTCCACAGCCTCGATAATCACATAATAGCAATCTTTAATATTATTTCTGCCGATTATTAAGCTTCCAAGAGTATGGAGATTAAATAACAGTATTTTTCGTTATGCTCACTAGGAGCTCTATCTGTGGAAGGGCCCTAGTATGTAGCGATCACGTGGTACTGTAAGAGGGATAGGTAAAGGAATAATTTCGTAAAAAATGTGCCTTAGAATTGGGCATATCACAGCAGGGTTGAATTGAGTACTCAGATCTCTTATCAACATGCTAAAGACTGTCTTTTTAGTTTTAGTCATAAGAAGATTAACATAATACGAAAATCTGGTGGCTAAACTTCACCGTAACCCATAATATAAGGGTTTCCTTAGGGGTTGGCGTGTTTTTTCTTAAACTTTTCCGCTTTATTAAAGCAAAAATTAAACTGATAACAATTTCACAGGACACCAAGTCCCCAACAAGGATGGCGAGGTCAGGAGTCGCAGCAGAGCTGGCGCGGGCCCGAGTCCCTCCCGCGCACCCCGCTGCCGGGGCACGGGCCCGCGGGCCCGGCCGGCCTGCCGCACTACAGTCCCTACCCGCACCAGATCGAGGGAGAATACAGGACGCTCATGCTCTCACCGTCTTCGAATCGCACCGATGATACGTTCGACGAGTCTATTCAGAGTCAGGTTAGTACCGCCATACTTACATACTACCTCTACAGGTTCTGCAGAACGAACTTTTGAAACCTATGTGATGTGAAGCCGAAACTAGCCGGTCACTGTACATTAAGTCCGTTTTCCAAAATGGAGACTAATTAAGAGGAGACCTGCTGAAATCAACCAATCAAATAAATTAAAATCCACATTGAAACGTTCATGTACTGTGATATGTCGAATTTACCACGTCTCATCTTCTATCCGTTTGTAGTGACAAGCGGATAGTCATAGATGACTGGTCCTAAAGCTGAAGGAAGTTCAAGTTTGTATGGAGATGTATGAAGATCCTATACTCCTGCGAAAAGGGGGGTACTTCCAACCAGGCGGATTTTAAGTCTAAACTCGCATTTCGAGTTTTAGTAGTTCTGTTGCCCCAGATGTCGCTAGTTGTCTTTTTGTTGACAACTTTATTATGTCCGCTACGCCCACAGATTTGATCTGACGCACTGTAGGCTGAGTGCGAAAGTGGCGGCTTACGATTTTTGTACGTGAACTGGACATGTGAAGTAGTTGCTCTTACGTTATTTATGTCTATTTATATCTTTGGCTACACCTATATCTGCCCTTGGACCCGCTTGATACGGCTTTGAATAGGATCATGTAATTGTTATGATGTATTAGAAAGTGTCAAAAGACAATGCCTTCAGATTTTAAGGCTCGTACCTCACACACACCGCACCTAAGCTATTCATTCAGGGTCGCGGGGCTGTCTTATCAGAACCCTGACCCTGGAACTTAAAGGGTTATTGAAGGACACCGTTGATTTTAGTCAGTACAAGTCTGACAGTTCCTCCCGTCGTCCCACCCTGGGTGGGAGGACTCGTTTGATGATTTTACCACGATAAAAAATCATTAAATCTTTGTCATTTATTTCGGACCGTGTTATTGTAATGTTAGTAACATTAGATAAATTAATATTATTATACAGGGTGATTTTTTAGTCACCATCCAAATTTTAATATATTAATCTTTGGCGAAAATCATTGAATACGTGTTTTTTCTTTTTGTATCACTCAATACAAAAATATCGAGATATCACGTCTCAATGTTATTTAGAAAAAGTTGAAGAATCTGGACACCGCGCTGTGATGTGTCGCTCAGGTGTAGCGGGGCGGGGCGGGGGGTCAGCGGGGTGCGCTCTGTCCGTTTCATGCGTCGGCAAGTGTATATTATTAACGTTTAGCTTAGTGACCACACAGAGCGGATGAGAAAATGATTTAATATGACAATTTAACGTATCGATTTTTTTTCAAAAATGGGGTTAGTGATTGATACCTAATGTCTAGAAAAATTTTGGACGGTGATAAAAAAGTCACCCTGTATACACTTCTGGATACATCTAGTGGCCCACCTTAGAGTTTAGGTTTCGATGGCCCCTACCGAAATATGATTGCTAGATTGAACAAAAACTGTTGATGCAGTTTTAAACCTGATACATTTTACCATCTTTTTCGATCGTATTGTTTTAAATTTGAATTCAGGATACCATACGACATGGAGCTACGCCTAACAAGTCGGATATTCGCCTTGTTAAAGGCAATTGATTTTTGAATAAAAAACATGTTTTATCAAATAAAGGTTTAATTTCATAACGCGTGTTGCCTCCATGGGCATCTACCACAGCTCTCATACGATTAGGCATAGAGTTTATCAACCGCTCTATGAAATTTTGAGGGATCATCTCCCATTCCTCTTCTATGGCAGTTTTCAACTCCTGCATCGTCTGGGCAACTGGCTGACGAGCCCTAACACGTCTTTTTAGCTCGTCCCACATGTGCTCAATGGGGTTCATGTCTGGGCTTCTGGCTGGCCAGTCCATAACTGTGATGTTCACATCCCGAAGATATTCCCTGACGATGCCGGCCGCATGGGCTCTTGCATTATCATGCATAAAAAGGAAATTTGGGCCCACATAGTCCGCGTATGGTATCACGTGAGGTTCTAAGCACTCACGAATGTACCTTTCAGCATTTAATGTTGGCAGCCGTGGTCCTGTAACAACCTCAACTTGAGTTTTGCCGCTCGCGGATATACCGCCCCAGACAGTCCATGAGCCACCGCCATAAGCAACCCTCTCTTCAAAGCAGCATTGTGCGAAACGCTCTCCCTTACGTCGGTAGACCTTCTTCCTTCCATCATTGCCATGTAACACAATTTTAGACTCATCAGAAAAGAGTACACGGCCCCAATCTTGCTGTGTCCAATTTAAATGACTGCGTGCGAAATGAAGGCGCGCTGTTCGGTGGGCTCGCGTTAGTTTGGGCCCATTAGCTGGCTTGTGTGGTACCATATCGCGTTCTTTTAACCTTCTCCGAACAGTTCGAGCGCTCACAGATACTCCGTGGAAGTCGCGAAGTTGTTTTGTATCTCAATGGAGGTAAGGTGACGATTTCTCAAGCTGGTCGTCACGATGAATCGATCCTGCCTTTCAGTTGCGACCCGAGATCGTAGCCTTCCTTGGCGACGAACAAAGCCGCCAGTCTCTAGGTACCTCCGATAAACATTTCGGACCGTATATCGACTTAAATTAAGTTGAGCGCTCACGTTTCTTTGGCTGTGTCCGGCCTGAATAAGTGCCACAGCTTGGGCGGCAACTTCAGGTGAAGTATCCATAGATTATTGATAGAACCTCACCTTAATGTTAAGAATAAGTAATGTTTGTTGCAAAACCAAAGATAACAATGACTTTTTCAAGAATTAAATCCAAGTAAACCAATAAAACCAAGTTTTCTTAGTATTCGATTGTTTGATATCAACAAACCGGCTCCAAATTGTCTTTTGTTTCTTTAAATTCTGTGTTCGAAATTCAAAAAAAGACTATTGATGAAATTGTGAATGTGCCAGGTTCAAAACTGCATAAAAACTTTTTGCTCGACCTAATATAAAATTTTAGCTAGGACCAAACGAAACTGAAAATACAAGGTGGGCCAATAGATGTGTCCAGAAGTGTATAATGTCCGCCTATTAAACCAATAATTGCATAAATATAAAATTCATAATTGAAAATAATAATAAAATAACAAATAATCGAGGTCAGTCCAAGTAACATAGTCAATTATTCTTTTAAACGTTGCCCCACACCAGTAATTTCTTCTTGTATCGTGGGTGCGTTTACAAACATAGAAACTCACATACAGAGACATCCAGTCCAGAAGCAACTACTTGTAGATCATACAATATTAAATTTGTTCCGTGCGGGGATCAAACCCGCGTCACACTGCGCAACAGTCAATAGCTCAGCCACTGCGCCAACCGTGCTGTTTGTCGTAGGGTGGCTCCAAGTGCAATCGGGTCCAATACATCAGGAATGATCATTCTGGTTTATCCCCAACTAGCTGACCCGTGCCCACTTCGTTGGGCAGTATTTCGGCTAATATATATGATATCTTTATAATTTATAGCCTATATCACTCACGGATAATGTAGCTTTCTACCAGTGAAACAATTTTTTAAATCGGTTCATTACTTCCGGAGATTACCCCCTACATACAAACTTACAAACATACAAACTTACAAACAAATGTTACCTCTTTATAATATTAGTATAGAAGTATAGATAACTCAGGATACGATTTGCGTACCCCCGCAACCTGTGCAACAGGGATGCTGTACTCTTCCGCAGTATCGCCTGAAATCTATCTGTGATTGCAGACGCAAACATCCCCGATGCACTACAGAAACGTGGGAGCCCAAACAGTATCCTGAAAGCGTTATTATAAGTGATAGGAATAAGTAGATTGAATGGGGATCATTGATCTGAAACGTCTACATTCCACCGGAATTGATTTGATTATTATAAAAAAAACCGGAACTTAGGTAGGAATTGTATTATGCCAGGGTTGCGGAATTTGTTCGAAAGAGTTACCGCAGCCCTGGAACGCAAAGACGTTAAATATTACAGCTATTAATATTCAATTGTTTTTTTTTTATATTCAACAGATAAATAATGAATTCATTAATAGTTTTGATACCTTTCTTTCAATTTTGAATTGAGAAGTAATATTAACACAACCAATATTAACAATAATTTAATTGAATCCGGAAATACCGGAATTACTCTCTGGAAAAATGGCTTATCCACGTTATTCTTTCTGTGTGCATTTATGATACAAGTACCAAAAATCAATCTACCTATTCCGATCTATGGTTATTATATTGGACCCTGAGAACATTGTAAGCTCTCTGCATATACCTAACATAGGCACACACCAAAGCTATCTCGGGTCCAAATCGTTTTACTTTTCTCAGCGTCTACTTTACGACCAATGTATCGTATAAACACTGAAGTATACTTCACCTTATTTTTTTGTGCACAAGGCTAGACCAAACACAATAGAGAATTTGGCGGAAAAAATAAATTTAGTCCGTCTCTGTTAGATTATCAAAAATATTTGGACACTTATTTTTTCTTTTGTTACGTTAACTAAAATTGCCGAAGATATGACACTTAAAATTGCTAATACGTCACAAGCAAGTACAGTTTTTACTTGCTTCTGACGTCACGAGCCCCCACTCTCGAAATCCATTATTTTTCAAAACTCTTACATTTTGATTTGCATTTTATTTCCAAAAAAATCTAGGTTCAAATAATATCATAATCTTCCCATTAGGTTAAATAAATATAATCAAAAATTCGAAACGAAACGTAATTATTTATATTTGAATTATTTAATATCTTATGGCATCATTTTCAAATTGATTGCTATACTTCATCATTTGTATTTTGAAGCTTTGCCAAATAGTAGGCCATTTTCTTTTTTTCATCGCGTTGCTAACGTCGTCTTGTATATTAGAATGCTTTGCATTTTTATTCGGTACTCGTAGAATATCTACTCACCATACTGTGAAAAATTACTTGGTCATACTGCTTTAAATTATTCTGCCGCATTTGTGTCGACGTTACATGTATCCTTGATTTAAAACAAATAGGTTAACAGTGTTATGCTAAACCAAATGCGTGACGTACCTTGGAGACCCGCCAAAATATTATCGTCTAATGATGTTAACTTACTAATTAATGTAACCACTCGGCAACATTGGTTATACACAACTTTACGGCTACAGAGAAACGAAGTTACTGAAATGTAGCTATAATTTATCAGAGTTTTAGAACGTTCCCGAGCTAGGCTAAATCTGTTTTCTGAATCATGAATCGCAATAATAGACGATCTTAGCGGTCGTATTTCTTATACAACTTGCAATGGAAGTAGGTACTGACTTCATCGCCATTGAAATCTTTAGTAATGGAGAAATACATTAAAGGAGGCAGTTAGAATGCGATCGACTGAAACGGGCACTGAGCCATGAAAATTTCTGCAAAACCGTAGCACACTTCGAGTTAACATACACTCAGCAACTAAACATTAAACCCTATTATTGTTGCTTATAAAAATATTGGGGAAAACATATAAATCATACATATTTTATGTAGCGCAAGGCTCTGCGGCCGCTCTCGGGAGGTTTTCGCCCACGCTGACGCCTATTTTCCCGCCATATTTCCAAAATAGAATGCATTGAAATCGCGTTGTTTACTGGGGAGAGGACGACTGGAGCGGCAGTCCGCGATCATACTTTGCACGGCACACGTCCGCGCAACTGAGTGCTTCCACAATGGCCGTCAATCCTAATTTCTTCCCCAACGGGTACCAGGATCCCATGCATCCTGAGGAAGAGGTCGTCACCAACTGGGTGCGTGCGACTATTACAAATAACACTAGAACCTGCTAACAACTAAAACCTCCATAAATCATCGTAACCGAAATGTGTTGTGGTATTGTAGTTGATATTAAATTGCAAATGATGTGAAACGTCCACGATTCAGCCGTAACATGGGATGTTGAAGCATAATCTAAATTGGGAGCACTTGAGATGCGCGTTGTGTTACAAAATATGTGATGTAATAACCGAGACGAAAGCTTTACGATGTAATTTTCCGGAAAATCGTAAGTGATTTCACAACAGGATATATATTTTATGATGTTTTGAAATTTTATATCAACAAAAGCTTGAAACATGCTTTTGAATGTGTTTATGATAAAAGTAACACTTTTGTTTTAATGGGCCTATGTAAAATTGCCAAATAAAGCGGTAACAAAATTCCTTCCGAAAACGCTATCGATGCGATATTTTTATTACCCCATACCCCATAATGTTTAGGTGATCACCATTTGCAATGATGGTTTCCGTCATTACCTAAAACATAAGTTCCTTGCCTTAAATCCATGCCCATTTTTCCTAGAGCCTAAAATACAAATTTCGGATTTTACTTTTTTAATTTTACGACCCCCTTTTGATATTAAATAGCCAGCTGTGTAGTTATTTTGGCATCAATGTCGCGTCCCAACATTTTTACACCCACTTGATCTTTCAACACGAATATGTGACGTGATTGTTACCATATGCAATGTTAACGAAAATTTGTTTCCATGCCAAGATACAAAATTCGAAACGAAAACTGAAAATTCGAATTGAGCGTAACACCACGTGAACATCCAGATCTTGAATCTTCATATAAAAATGAGATTTTCATGTAACTTTAACTATCTAGCAGTATTTACCTTTGCTTAGTCATGATCATTGATCGGATGGAGAAAGAGGTTATTGTTATCGACTATTCTTCTTCCTCTTTTTTATTGCTATATTTTCATCTTCCGATTTATATGCTTCATTCTCTATGATACGACCTATTACAAATTCAAAAACTTAAGTAAAAATCTGTATGTTTTTAATCGAGTCGGTATCATCCATATTTAAATACCGAATGCCTTCTAAGACTGTTATTGTGTTGGTGGTATTGTGTTGTGGCTGTTATAATGCAATTACATCCATTTACATACAACTACTCATTTTGGCACTTATTGCCTCAATAAATATATCGAATATAAACATTAGTGACCCATGAACAGACTATTTAAAATTTATTAGTCTTGGTAATGGAAATCATTACTGAATTACCTATTAAGTCAAACCAAACGTATATGACCAACATAGATCATTGCGTCAGCGGCGAAAGCTCCGCTTTTGTAAACATCGCCGCAAATAAACGAAGCTTGTTGTTAGCTCATTGGCACATATACGATACTAACTAATGCTTCGTTGAAGTATGGCTTATTCAAACGAAATATTGCTCCAAGCATATATCATCTATGTCGTCCTCAATTTTGATATGTCCGGCTTATGTTAATGCTGGATCCACGTGGCACCATCACTTCATCATCAGTCTATCGGCCTAAAGAATTCTACCGCGTTCGGAAACGAAACATGGTGCCAATTGCTAATGCAACAGGATTTCACTAGTAATATAAGTAGTATGAAGCTCCCACAGTCCCACCTAAGATTTACCTTCGAGAAGTATGAAACATGACCACAGTCCAAATATCAAAGACCCGTATAAATATAACGAAATCGTGTCAGAAGTCATATCATAACCCACATGGGATAACCTCGTGTTAAAATTAGACGCGACGCCAAGTACGCCACGGAGTTTAGTGGCTAATCTTTGCGTAGATATCCGATGTTTTTAATGAAATGGCGTCTGATTACTGTCACACCCTGACTGATATACGCAAGTGCCGTTTGAAGGAAAAAGTTGGTATTTTGTTTGCTTCATCTATGGCCTTCTAAAAGGTCACGTATATGCGACAAACATAAGTTTATTTGAATACACCTAACCTCAGTTACCAAAAGCAATAAACCAAATTACAATTTATGTTTAACGCCTTTTGTTTTACGCTGTTGTTAAGTTTATGTGGCTAGAACGTGAACTATTTATAGCGTGTGATGTGAGCCAACTATTCTAGATCATGGTTGTATTTTGATACAAACTTCATTCGGCTTTACCATTTACAATCGTAATACACGACTAGATATACATTGAATGCCTTTAAATATATCCCAGATATTACTGCATTGCATGGTATGTAGGATAGACAGTCTAACGTAAATAAATAACACACCCAAAATCGTACTGAAATATGTTACAGAGGGTACTATATTTATTCGAGGTAAAAAATCTACCTCTTTCAAGAGTACAATTAGGTATTTTTCAGTCTTCCTGCGCATGAAAAGAACGCTGCTCATTCTAAGCGAAATTCATACACTTACATGTATTATTGAAATTCATCATTATTAACACCAATACCTTAAACCTATAATATGAACCCATAGCAGGCTATGAGGATGACGAAATGCATCCACCAATAAATTGTGTTGTCTAAAATCGTTATCGTATTGTTACCTTAATAACCAGTATTGTAATGATCTTTATAGCCGTACCGCACGACACCTCTGGTGCTTCCCGGCGCCAAGGTCCGCCGTGAGCCCGGACCCACGGAGAGCTACCTGCGTCACCACCCCAACCCCGCCATGCGCGCGCCACCCAGCCACGACTACCGTGACACCCTTATGAGACAGAAGGTAACATCTTCAATCAAATAGAACTTTTACTAAAGTAGCCAATGATAAGACTGCCCCAACGGCTAAACATTGTTCGGACAAAATTTTAATCAAGTCGATAAATCAACACGTAAAGAAAAAAATACAGTACGTGAAATCACAGGAATGTGGCCTAGGCTTTTGACACTGTAGCGCAGATTAATGTCCATGCTATTTTTAGATATCTTTGAAATGAATCAGTTTTACTCTCGTTTCTATTTTAAATTATTACTCGAATGCAAACTCCCGTAGTTTAAGTGCTGTTGGTTTTCTAAACCATAAATAAGTTTGGAGAATCCATTGAAATCAGGAATGCTACAAGGGACACTTCTTGGTCACATTTTGATCAGATCCAGTTTACTTTTATTTTCTAATGATTATTAAATACCTAGCTAAAATTTATGGATGTAGCGTAAATCTAAGTAGATGGCATAATACAGAACTTTCAATGTAAATTCGACAACATCAACCCATTATTGTAAAATTTCACTGTAAATTATTGAAGCACAAAGCGATAAACACCTTGTAACACATAAATGAACAGTTAAAAGTAAATGATTTTGATTCTGAAGACATTTTTATGAAATTAAAAAGTAGGAAGAGAATTCTGGAAAACATTTGGACTTCTTCACTAGACATGTGGAAATATTTATGACGTTATAAATGGAATCCCACTTGCTAGAGCATAAGACTGCTGATTCAAATTATATTTTTACACAACGCATTGCTGAAAATACGCGTTACGTACTCTTGTGGGCTATATTTATTTCTTATTTACCTAATTGCTATTTGTACGGTTAAAATTTGTAATGTAGACGACCTTGCTTAGCGGTGGTTACTATGAAATTCAACTATTAAGAATAGCTATAAATACAGTAATGTATGGCAAAGTAATGGAAAACTTTCCATTAGTTAAATTTTCTTTGCTTTAAAAGTTTTCAAGAATGTATATTTTTGTAGATACATTAGATATTGCACGTGACACGACACACGCACGAACCTTGCACGCACACATTTACACACTTAACTGTTCCACAGACTAAAAATGCACACACAGTTTAGAGAAAAAGTTTAGAAAATATAATATACACTCATGAGTAATAAGAAGGAATTTTAAATTAAACAAAATTCTATACTTAGCAACTTTTCAAGTTCGAAACAAGAATAAATTGTAATGTGTTTTTCAACTGATTTTATAGGTATTCCTTCTTATTCCCACACAAACATTGGCATAGAATTAATGTTTAACGTAGCGCTAGCGCACGGAATGTATAGTACAATAGTATTTTTCATAAAAACTCAGGTGGCAGAGTCGGTGTTGCAGCGAGTGGTTGGCGAAGAAGCGAACAAGGTGGTGCACTAAATGATTGTGTGAACAGTATCAGCTTCAAGCATGATAGCGACAAACTTCTGTTACGAAGCCGGTCGACCAAACAAACGATATTTTGCAATTGTACTTATATCCGTATTTTTCCTTAATGTTCATTTGCTTTGGATACTTTGGTATCCAAGTTCATTCAAGTATAACGTTAAATCTAATATCTTTGTCTTACAAACTCTTGCAAGGTATCGTCGATCTCATGAACTCATATGTCTATAAGTCATCTTGTTTGAGCTTTTATGATTTGATACGGTTTATTTTCTGTCATGAATTATAAGAGAGTAACTACTTACCCGTCTATTGGACAGTAGACCGAAATCTTCTTGTTTACATTTGGTTATTGAATCAACTGCTTTCGCATGTTATTATTTGCTAGTCATCCAAAAATAACTCCGTCTAGACACTAGAAGCAGTTGAAATATCCTTGAAAATTCAACTGATTGCTTTCTTGTGAGTTTACAATTATAAAAAAAGTCCAAGCAAAACAACCTTGTCGGTAGTCGATTTGATTTCGGTCTACAAGTTCTGTAATTCTAAAATTGATAACTAAATCTTTTCTAATGAAACTTATCTGTTAACTGTAAACCGATTGGTGTTTTAACTTATTTTAGAATGAGATCTTGTAGCTGCTCTCTCACACTTTTAATTGTACTTTGAAATATAATAAAAATAAATAATATTTTGCTAAATGATTGTTCATATCGCTTCAGGTGTCGCATAAGCAGTTCAACTCTCCCATCCATCTATACTCGGAACAGAACATCGCTAACTCGATCAGGCAACAGACCTCGCCGTTGCCGTGAGTATCTGCATAGACACTGATATTTAAATAAATAGTTTAGTATACCTACACAAAATAAAAATACGATGTTGGTCCACACTGATTCCAGATCAGAGAATCTGGAAATAATGGAAGAGGCCTCTGTCTAGCAATGAGACAGACTAACAGATAGCTAGCGTTAAGTAAATCTAGCATCAGTCATCTCACACTACACACATCTTGGCAATGAATTTAAACAACTTGGAAGATTGCCAGTACCAGCGTTACATAACAAAATCCACTTGTCAATGTGAAGGAATTTCTGTAAATACGTGTTTTCTTTAATTTCTTATAATATGAAACAAAATATCCTCTGCTTTAACGCAACACAATATAGTCAATCATGACTTGATGACATTTCCAGGAATAGAATTTTCAGTGTGGTTTGACACCCGTTATATCAAAAGTTGCCAATACAGTTTGAGGCAAACCGTAGCTGTTATATTCAAATAATAATGAAGTATTTCTCTGCTCACTTAGCGCTAACGGCCATTACGGGCGGCCGCACGTTCTCAAGAGGCAAGTCTTTTACTAGAACGCCGCCAAAAGAACAGTCGACGCCCACCCTCATGATGCATTAATGCTTTATTTTATTTTTATTTGCTCTTCTCGTATCTTGCCAACTTGTCTCTTTCACTCCACGCTCAGTTCTTATCGTGTTGCATGGTGCCGACGTCGACATGTTGACAGCTATCTCGCAGGAGTGCCGAACATTCACGAATGCGCCTCCTCATGCCCCACGTCCACAACATTGTGTGACCAGTGTGGCGATCACTATACACAAAGTAGTCGTTAAGTTATTTATACTCTATTTATATAAACGAACTAAATAATATATTTAAGGTAGAGGAACTTATTCTACATAATTAATGTTAGTATTTTTATCGACCTTTCCTTCCTCAAAAAACAACACTAAACTTCCATTCGTACTAACCGCTTCCGCGTCCCTAACGTGGTACGAGTCGTATGTAATGTGTTCTCTCTCTATTGTGTTGCGCCCGCTAACCGACTAAACCCTAACGCCCCCGGCCGGCCGCCACAGTCACAAGCCCACACTGCTGTACGACCCCGCCAAGTCCGAGACCTTCCGCGCGCTGCAGGAGGAGGGGCTGGGCGACGTCGTGCACGAGGTGCCCACGCCCGCCACCACCAAGGTCTTCACCGCGCCGCCCAACAAGGTGCGCCTCAATTACATGCTATTCAGGCTTATTATATTCAGGTTATTTTTATTTCCCATAACTTTAGGGTTATATTCTAGACGTAAAAAGAATACAAAAACTCCTACATTATGCGGTCCAAAAATGCATAGTTTCCAAGATATCATTAATCATAATTAAATAATATCAAAAATTGTCACCAATATGACTAATCATTACTTTTACGACGTTGCCGTTCTTCACAGCATTGCAAGGGAAACTAGTGAAGAGAAAGTACCTACTCGTTATCGATGAAATCTCAAGTGGTTTGAAGAAAAATAGTAATTTTTACTTGTTTTAATGTGATTTCAATTTTGCTTTACTAAGCTAAAATCTTTATTGATTACGTTTTAGTACCTACAAAGGGTAACTTATGGCTAAAGTTGAAATTATTTTTTTTGTAAACTGGATTAACATTTTTATTACTTTGAGCGAACTTTGTATTAATCGCTATTCTACTGGATTAGAAAATTCGTAATCTTCGTTTAATACTTATCCGCTAAATCAATCGGAGTATATAATAAGCAAAAATAAATTCTGGATTTAATCGATATCGATAACATTACAAAGATGACAACAGAACATACCCTAGCTCGCGGAGCCAGAGTACAAGCATTTTGCAACAATGTTGTGTGTCGGTGAGGTGTCTGCTATGATTTGGAGATATTTCACTCTCTCATTGGTGCTTGTCGCTTTGCGTAAATAAGATAGAACTATTGAGTAGGTTCCTGCTTCAAGACTTTCAACTTTCATTGATAAATCCGAGTTTATTCATTTCTATTCTATTCAAACTAATCATTCATATTAAAAGCTAAGAAAATGCGACGTTGTCACATTTCACGTAAGGGTGTTTTACATTTTACATGATTGAAAATAATTCTTATGCCAATTGATTGTATTATATGCCCTCATTCATACCCTAGAGTTATGGGAAATGAAAAAAATAACACATAGTATATTATGAAATATAAATTCAAAAGTAGTCAATTTTAACACAAGCTAACTTTGATAAATAAATTGAATTTGGTTGGTTACCCTGGATCAGAACAAAGAGTTGTGTGGTCAGGCCTTTGACCAGCAGTAGGATAACATAGATATAGTACATTGTTATCCAAGGGATGAAAGTGACTTTTTTAGCCCCGAGACGGGGTTTGGCGCAAATTAACGTAGTAAGGGCACTAATAGTTCGAGGGACTAAATAGGTCTTTCCGAGGTAAACACTGCTTTAAATGACGAATACGAAGAAAATAAAAATAAGAACATTTATAAGCTAAAGAAAACAAATTGTGTTAATCGGATTGTCGCTTTAGGATAACAATGTATATATTAATTTCTAGGTGGGAGTTGATTTTGAAAACAACAGAATTGTTTTATTTGCTCCCCTTAAGAGGTTAACTTTATTAATGTAAATAATTCCTACAGACATATACTAATATTTCAGAAGGCAGCGCCAATTCCGAGACCGAAGCCTGAAGAGAAGCCGAAAGGAAAACAAGCGACCTTCGTAAGTATACATACGGATAATCAAATATTGCGTAAACTTCTAATAATGCGATCAACAATTACTAGCCTCTTGTAGTTTTCAAACAAATCAGGTGCGACTAGGCGACTGACTAAATAAGATCCTATTTGTTTTGATGCAAGCCAAACATGTAACAGAAACTTTTTATAAAATTTATAAAAATGAATTTTCTTGCATGTTCAATTTTTTTTTATTGGAATGTTGTAATAGCCTAACCTAACCTAAGGGTGTTTTTATAAAGAAGCGGGTGTCGCTGTCGGTACAGATAGGTAAGTGCGTGCCTGTACTGGCCGGTAGCGACGCTGTGTCTATAATCTGGGTACTCACTCGGTAACGCTTCAGATACTGTATCAACCTGCAAGTGGGTACGACTTGTTCGAACACACTGCAGGCCGCGTTTGTGTTCTGTGTGACAGCGCCACTCGGCGGGTCACTGCGAGCTTACAGCGCTCCACACGCGAGCGGCTCGCAGCGGGCTCCTGCCTACGTACTCACTTGATACCGTATCTGATACGTTACATGCTACACTGCTAAGTGAGTACCCAGCTTATTATGTGCGACCGCATAATATAACATGGACTTTTACCTGCACCGACCAGTATAGATCCGTAGGTACCTACCTGTCTATACCGACAGTCTGCTTATTTATAAATAAAAGCACCCTCTGATTAATTTTAATTGTCTATGAGTAATATTTTGTTACTACAATACCTACCTACTATTGTATTGTTTCAGGTGAACTCCTTACACGAAGAGCACATCCAACAGTCGAACTCGTTCAAGCGCCTCATGTACCACGTACTCGGTGACACTGATTTCTAGCGGCGCAAATTTTTGACATACTACTTGCCGTCATACAGCACGTCCGAACCATTATGACAAAGAAATTCAACGACACTCGACCTTCGTATCATAAATTTAAGTCATAAAACTATATGACACTTTCGACAACATCCAGTCACACTACGCAATCATATCGTGCGTTTCGTGTAGACTTCGATATCAAAATTATCTACAGTTTGTCATACCAACAATGGACTGATTTCTACAACGGTTTAATGGCGGTTAGCTAGGCGCCGAATAATATAGACGTAATGACTTGTTGGGTTAGCAACGAATAAGACTAACAAAATTAATTTTAGGAAGCTATTGTAATAATGCTCCTGGCAGTGTGTAATATTATTTTTCGGTGGATTTAATTTATCTAATACTCGAGTATTAGTGATATAATTTATATTTACATTAAGTAGAAATGTAATGTTTATTACTAAGTGTTGATTTTCTGTTTGAACAGAAATTATATTGTTTATGAATACTTATGAGAAATGTTGAGTGTACAGTCTAGTCACTGCGACCCGAGCTCCGGTCGTACCTACGAGAATGAAATTCGATCAACCTTAAATAAATAATTTATTTTTATTTAATTTCTTGTTTTACTACGAATACCATTCAGAAAAAAATAATAATTGCTTAGCTGATTGGCACCTTTAATTAATTTGCACTGTTGTAGCCAACTACCCACTCAGTCACGAGTTACTTGAAAACGTTCAAATCGATTTTTAAGAGATCTGACTTAAATAAACTACTAGGGAAATAACAACAAGATAAATTTCAAAATAACTATATTCATAACCCGAAGTTTACTAACGATGTTTACACAACAAAATAAAATACAGTCTTACAAATTTCATGAACCTTAAGTACACAGATCGAAAGGAGAAAGTAAATTTTGAGCAAACAAATAACACTAATAACTTATATCACAAATCACATTATACAGACAAGGGTGACTTCTCGTGCTATGACAATTACAAGTAATTAAATAAATTGTGTTCACGTCGGTCATCATGAGCGCAAATCTGCGAGCACCTCTCTAAACAATGGTATGGCTCCGATTAAAATCAATTATTCAAGTAGCCTTTATTAATGTTGCACAATCTATCATTAAAAAAAAAATTAAAACTTTCAAAGAACATATAAGGCACTACTTCTTTCTAAATTCAAAACGAATTCTTTGGAATGAGCATAGCACGCGAACTCATGGAGATGAATACATGTTACAAGCTTTGAAATCGAATATTTATAATTTCCAAGCAAATATTTACACGAGCATTAGTTCTTAAAATTCAATTTTTAAATATGTGATATGTAAACACAACGTAAGTACACGAAATTAAGTGCATAACTTGCATGTAACAATGAGTAGCATCTCCAAACACCCTAGAAAACATTACCTATCTTTACTTACCACAGACTGACCGGTCTTCATAATTTAGTTATATTATTAGCCATTATACAATTAATTTACAATATACAACATGAAGAATAATTAATAAGAGTAAAGAAGTTAATAAAATTGAGACAAAAGAGACAATTGCATTATAATATTAACAGAAACAGAAAAGTATAGAACGCAGTGTATTTACAAATATATTTTAACAATGAAAACGACTAGTATTTAGATTTGTATCGAAAAGTCATACGTAAATCAAGGTATTTTCAATATTGATACTAAGAGAATTAAAATAAGTGAAATGCATAGTTATGGCACTAGTATGCCGTAAAAGTAAACGGTCTGATGACTGTGTTGAGAGCAATATAAAAAATAAGGTTCGCTCCTTAATCGCACAACTTAAAGTGAATACACGTCAGTTATCCCGTGTTATAATCTAAGCGATTGTCGCAGTCATTTATCACTCATTTGTTTGGAAAACCGGAATCAAAACTGAACCGCAACGAGTCGCTTTCAGACTCGTCAAACGAAATGAATGTGACGATCACGTATGCATGCGACGTTCGCTTACGTTAGAACACGACCTTAGAATTTCGGAATGTACACATTGCCATAACGGATAATACAACTTATGACATGTCACCAACTATTTTTGCCATACTAAAATATGTTACCTAATTTTGGACTGATATTCATTTTTTTATTTAGCACCAAAGTCCGAACTATTTTATTTAAACACTATCTATCTAAAATTCAATTAGCGATGTTTACTTTTTAATTAAATTATTCAAAGGTCCAGTTTTATTTTTAACTCGTTAAATAATTACTGGCAGTTCTTATATCCAATTTAATCAAAAATAAATAAATAATGGATACTCAGCTAACTATAGTAATAAGTATAAACATCGCTAATTATGTATGGCTAAAAAAGGAATAATTTTCTAAAAAAATCTTAGTTATTTTAGGATCTACAATGGTTTTTTTTTTAATTATCATTAAATGTAGCTACGTAAAGCCGAGAAATGACATTAAAATGATTTACTGAGCAAAGATGTTTACTGGAAAAAAGTAAAAAGAAGATACATGGCACCATTTTAAACCTCTAAGGGATATTTTATAGATTTGAAAACAACATGATATTCGTATGTGTATTTATTTTTGATGTGCACTAAACACAATTTAAATACCTAAGTCAAAGAGAAAACAAGCCTGAGACCAAAATATAGTCAATAAGTTAAAATTACAATAAAACATGCATGTGTGGATTGTTTGAAATTGACACCTTAGGATACTGATAACATAAACAGATCATCGGCGTCATGGTGGTGGTTATCGATAATTATTGTATCTTTTTTTCTAATGAAATTAAAAATAAGTCGTCATTTAAATTAATTCCTTAACTAAACGCACAGGCAGTGCTCAACATAAAATATTGTCAGTAAAAAATATTAAATGACAAAACTAAATTGATCAATATTTTATGAAGACTGTTCACAAAAAGGTTCCTTATTATATTCTCTTTCTACTTGTCCTCTTTCTAAATCTCGGGCCATAAGTCCAATAATATGATTCTCTTTAAAAATGGCTCGCTCGTATACATTACAAGTATTGCACTTCGATTTTTAACATTAAACCAAATCGAAAACGTCGAATATTATTTGACAGTTTTTTTTTCCTATTTCTTTTTATAGGATACTAATTTATAACACAGTGTATTTACATATCGGCGGGGATTTGAAAACTCTATTTAAAAAGTTATAGCCTGACCTGATACATCTTACCTTTGAGAAGTTCTCTTGAACATATCTGAGAGTTACATTCAGATTTTAATTTTTTTTTGAGTTTTCTAGCAGGTATAAAGTGCGTATGCGTAGTTACGATCACTGTTAAACATGCCCTGATCATGAATCCATAATGGTAAAAATCGATTAACTATCAGATTTACATGGCTATTTTTTATCTCGCGATTGTGACATTGCCCGGAAGCTGATGCAAAACAATAAGCTTTATTCATTGAGCATTCTGTGGTAGTCTGGAAAGTTTATTTCCAGTAATATGTGTATTTGTCATGTTTTGAAAGAATACAAAAAAAAAATTATTCCAAAGAGTTTGATGTCTCTATTCAGTTTTTGATGGAAATTTTCATGTAATATCAAAGATGATCTAAATGACCTGAGACATCAATTAATATATAAATCGAACTGTGAATTGCAAAATCTGAGGCCTTTCTTGGGGAATTTATGCGTTTTTGGGGCATAAATATTTGAGGGACTTTACCAATATTGCGATGCAATACGCGAGTGTTTTGTGAAAAACTAGAACTCAAATTAAATTCCCAACAATAAAATGTTTAAAAGAGAGCTGTTAGGACGTTTAGATTACAGTTTATTGAGATTCCATATTTCATTACTTGAAATTTTCAAAATATTATTTATTTATTTATTAATATGTGGCGACTTAACGCCCCACATATGTCCCTACCAACAAATGTAGCAACGTATAATTAGATTGTAAATGTGTATTAGATCATAAGTTTAGTTTGTAAATATGTATGTATACGTAAGTAGGTACCAAGGTAAATAATTTTTGTATATAGCTTCAGTTTAATTGTTTAGTTTTAAGATGTACGTAGCTAATAAGTTCTCATACTTTTGTTTCTTTTCTGAATGAATTCTTTTGTTTTTTTAGTGTATTACCCATCGGGTGAAAGCTCCGAAGTAATAGATAACAATAAAGTATTCTTCGGTCCTTTCCGCCGATTCACACAGCTGAAATATTATGTTTTATTGTACGCAGCTGCAGTGTTAAATTGTATTGTACAGCGAATTGTTTTAAACTGCACTGTGAACTGGCAATTAAGAAAGGGTATTTGTCTGTAACATTTATGGCCTAGTGCCTTAACGAAATGCCGACTGTAATGTTTTATTTCTTTATAACGTTGGGCTTCCCAGAGCGCGTTTTCTATTGTGTTATGATAACAATGCTTACTGTAGTTTTTAGTTGTAAGAAGTTTATCGCCAGTGACTGGGTAAGACGTTAGTGTATGTTTGGTGGACAGTCCACGCGCAACCTTCACACGAGTCAGTTCACTCGCTCTGATAATTATCGTGATTATACATCTCTGCTGCAAGAAAGAACTTTTTCATTTCAACCTACCGGCCGACCCTTGCAACGCTTACATCCCGCGCTACACGTTTCTAAAACGTTTAAATTCGCGTAAGCAACGCGAAAGTGGTGACCCCGACGTGATCGTGTATTTAGTAAACGTGAGCTTTCGGTTTATAAAGGGTCGGGCCGCAGTGATTAATTAACGGCAACGCGGCGAGTTGACAATTGGTGATACTCCGTGACATTCAAGTGAGTGCAAGTGCAATAACGTCATCATGACGGGTGCGACTGCAACCCTCGGTGGCGACAGTGTCAACGGTCCAGCTAACAGCTCCAGGCAGGTGTCGTTGCCGCAGATGGCTCAGTTCAACACAGCTGACCCTGAAACCTGGATGAAATGCGCCGAGACCTTCCTGAGGTTGTCAAAAGTTACCGATCCGTCAGAAAAGTGCATGTATATCTTAAGCAAAATGGACACCAACGCTCTGCGAGAATTAAGCGATTTAATAGCTGACCTCTCCGTGGTAACAACTGAGCAGTATGAGGCACTAAAAAATAATATAGTCAAGAGGTTCGGAGAAACGCAGACGATTAAAACCCAGCGGCTTTTAGAGGGAGAAGAAATTGGCGATCGTACGCCTTCACAGTTCCTACGTCATTTGAAATCCCTAGCTGGCATCGCAATGTCCGACGACGTCTTGCGAGTCATTTGGATTAAGGGCTTGCCTATCGATATGCAGACGGCCATTGTAGCAAAGAGGGAGACACCGCTCGACGCACTCGCCGACATCGCAGATCTTGTTGCGGAGAATATGAGGCTGCGATGCGCGAAAATATCGCCTTCAGTGTCAGCCGTCACAGCTGCGAGTCCCGCAGATGAAAGAGTACAAAGGCTAGAGGCCGAGTTTTTGTCAATGAAGGGGCTCCTAAAGGCCATACAAGAGTCCATATGCCGAGGAGCGGAGCGCAGCGCGAGATCGCGATCGCGCGGTCCACCGCGCTCACGCTCGACATCAAGATCGCGACCCGAGGGCTGGCTTTGTTGGTACCACCTCAAACATGGACCTAAAGCCAACAAGTGTGTGCAACCATGTGCGTACGAATCGCAACCGGGAAACGCCAGTGGCAGTCACTAGCGGCGAATGAGGTAGACTGCCGTAATACATCACGCCGCATTTTCATCACGAACAGAAACAGTAAGGTGAGGTTCTTAATAGACACAGGTGCAGATTTGTGCGTCTATCCGAAATCACTGCTTCATACGGCTCGCAAAGTCGCTGCCTATGAACTGGTAGCCGCCAATGGAACGCCAATCGCGACCTATGGTACAGTAGCGTTGAACCTTAACCTTGGTCTGAGACGTGAATTTCCGTGGATCTTTGTGGTGGCGGATGTATCTACACCAATAATCGGGATGGATTTCTTAGCCCACTACAATTTAATGATAGATGCAAGAAACAAAGGGCTCGTGGACGGGATCACGCAGCTTATGGTGAAAGGTCGCGTATCGGCGTGTGAACAATCGACGGTCAAAACGGTCAACGGCACGTCACCCTATCACGATCTCCTTACTAAATATGTGGATATCACGCGCCCAGACGGGATAGTTAAAGAGGTGAAACATAACACTAAGCACCATATATTAGTAACACCAGGCCCGCCGGTAGCACAGAAACCTAGACGCCTGGCGCCGGAACGTCTGATAGCAGCGAAGAAGGAGTTTGAGACAATGCTTAAACTTGGAATTGCGCAACCGTCAAAGAGTCCCTGGGCAGCACCACTTGTCATGGTAGAAAAGCCAGCGTCACGTGAAAAGCTGGAGACATTTTCGTCGTTTGCCATGCCTGAAGCTGAGAAGGATACGACAGTGAAACACCGGCCTTGCGGTGATTACCGACAGCTTAACGATAGGACGATTCCCGATAAATACCCAGTGAGACATATACAGGACTTCGCACAGTGTTTGAGTGGAAAAACAGTGTTCACAAAGTTAGATTTAGTGCGTGCTTTTAATCAAATACCCATCGCAGAGGACGATATACCGAAAACCGCCATAACTACGCCGTTCGGTTTGTTTGAGTTTAAATTCATGACTTTCGGTTTGCGTAACGCGGCTCAAACGTTTCAACGGTTTATGGACGAAGTGTTATGTGAATTAGACTTTTGCTATTGTTATATTGACGATATTTTGATCGCATCAAGTGACGAAGCCGAACATTTAAAACACTTAGAGACTGTATTTAATAGGTTAAGACAGTATGGTGTAGTGATTAATCCAGCAAAGTGTGTATTCGGTCAATCTGAGATTGAATTTTTAGGTTACCTAGTTTCAGCCGACGGCACACGCCCGCTCCCCGATCGGGTTGAAGCGGTGCGTACTTATCCATTGCCAACGACCGCGAAGGAGTTAAGACGTTTTTTAGGTACGCTCAATTTTTATAGAAGGTTTATACGTGACGCCGCATCCAGCCAAGCAAGCCTCAATGACCTTATTGCAGGTAAGAAAGGTAAAACTGCTATTGTGTGGACAGATGAAGCTAGGCGCGATTTTGATGTTTGTAAACAAAGTTTAGTCGAAGCGGCGCTATTAGCGCACCCTATAATTAACACCGAATTAGCTTTGTACTGCGACGCGAGTCAGAAAACAATAGGCGCGACTTTACAGCAAAAAGTAGGTAACGATTGGCAGCCTATAGGATTTTTCTCCAAAAAGTTAACAGAAACTCAGCAAAGATATTCCGCGTATGACCGGGAACTTCTCGCTATTTATGCGTCTGTAAGGTACTTTAGACATTATTTAGAAGCGCGTCATTTTTGTATATTTACTGATCATAAACCGATTATTTACGCTTTTAAAAAGAAAGACCAACAATGCACGCCTCGCCAGTTCCGATATCTAGATTTAATTGGGCAATTTACGACAGATATACGTCACGTAAGTGGAGACGATAACATTCCCGCGGACGCGTTATCTCGCATCGAGACGATACAAAAGGCCATTGATTGGGAATCCCTCGCAGTTCCTCAAAGGAATGACCCGCAATTAAAGGCACTAATAGACAACAATAGCTCATCATTGCAACTAAAGCTTATGCAAATGCCAGACAGCGACCAGACAGTGTATTGTGATATCTCGACTCAGGTAGCAAGGCCTTATTTAACGGAACCATTTAGAAAAGCGGCCTTCCGCAAGTTGCATTCAAACTCACACCCTGGCAGTAGGGCTACCACAAAATTAGTTTCGAAACGCTTTGTCTGGCCCTCAATGAATTCCGATTGTAAACAATGGGCAAAAGCTTGTATAGACTGTCAAAGATCTAAAGTTAACCGACACGTAGTTACGGCCCCAGGAACATTTGCGCCTCCCTCGTCACGTTTCGATCATGTGCACATTGATATAATCGTTATGCCATACTCTGAAGGATGTCGATATTGTTTAACATGCGTAGATAGGTTTTCGAGATGGCCCGAGGCTATACCTATAGAAAACCAGGAGGCAGAAACAGTCGCTCGCGCGTTTTATTCCAACTGGATATCTCGCTATGGAATTCCATTGTTTATAACCTCAGACTTAGGTAGAAATTTCCTGTCGCACCTGTTTAAGGAACTCAACCACTTAGCAGGCACGAAGCACTTCAAAACCACAGCTTATCACCCCGCAGCTAATGGGATGGTAGAGCGCTTTCATCGTCAACTTAAAAGTGCAATAAAATGTCACGGCTCTAGTAATACCGGCTGGACGCGTATTTTGCCAACAGTAATGTTAGGAATTCGAGCGTCATGGAAAGAAGATCTCCAAGCAACATCGGCAGAATTAGTTTTCGGACAAAGCGTACGACTCCCCGGAGAATTTTTAGGAACCGACGCGACGTACAAAGTACTACAAAGCGAGTTCGTCAAAGATTTAAGAAATAATTTTAACCAACTTAGACCAATTTCAGGCACGCGACACGGCCAGAAAAGCACTTTTGTATATAGGGACTTAGCAACAACCAGTCATGTGTTTGTTAGAAACGACACAGTTAAAGCACCGTTGCAATTGCCCTACGATGGACCTTATAGGGTAATTAGTAGGAAAGATAAAACTTTCGTGTTAGATATTCGCGGTCGCGAGGTCACGGTATCTATAGATAGGCTAAAGCCAGCGTATTTGTTGAGAGAACCTGAACACTACCCGAACAGTATCGTAAATGACAACCCTGTCGAAGTGTTTCGTAACAATCAGCAACCTCAGGACGACGTTAATATGAATCATGATTCGGGTTCACACACCGCAGCCGAGGAAAACCCGCTAGAGGGAGCGCCAGATGCAAGTACTGCGACTGAAGCAACTGCCCACGACCGAACGGCAGACGTACCGGATAGGGACCAACGTACGGTTCCGCGCCGGTCTAATAGACGTGTTCGTTTCCCTGACTATTATCAGGCTGGTTTATCATGATTCAGATCACTGGCAGTTTATGGCCCAAATCACTTGTTTTGTTCCGTGATCTAAATCACTGGTAGGGGGGTACTTGTGGCGACTTAACGCCCCACATATGTCCCTACCAACAAATGTAGCAACGTATAATTAGATTGTAAATGTGTATTAGATCATAAGTTTAGTTTGTAAATATGTATGTATACGTAAGTAGGTACCAAGGTAAATAATTTTTGTATATAGCTTCAGTTTAATTGTTTAGTTTTAAGATGTACGTAGCTAATAAGTTCTCATACTTTTGTTTCTTTTCTGAATGAATTCTTTTGTTTTTTTAGTGTATTACCCATCGGGTGAAAGCTCCGAAGTAATAGATAACAATAAAGTATTCTTCGGTCCTTTCCGCCGATTCACACAGCTGAAATATTATGTTTTATTGTACGCAGCTGCAGTGTTAAATTGTATTGTACAGCGAATTGTTTTAAACTGCACTGTGAACTGGCAATTAAGAAAGGGTATTTGTCTGTAACATTTATGGCCTAGTGCCTTAACGAAATGCCGACTGTAATGTTTTATTTCTTTATAACGTTGGGCTTCCCAGAGCGCGTTTTCTATTGTGTTATGATAACAATGCTTACTGTAGTTTTTAGTTGTAAGAAGTTTATCGCCAGTGACTGGGTAAGACGTTAGTGTATGTTTGGTGGACAGTCCACGCGCAACCTTCACACGAGTCAGTTCACTCGCTCTGATAATTATCGTGATTATACATCTCTGCTGCAAGAAAGAACTTTTTCATTTCAACCTACCGGCCGACCCTTGCAACGCTTACATCCCGCGCTACACGTTTCTAAAACGTTTAAATTCGCGTAAGCAACGCGAAAAATATAGTGACATTGAGTTAGTCTCTTCAACATTCGTTAACAAATAAAGAAGGTCAATAAACACTTATAGAGGACAACAAATAAACGGTAGTTATAAGAATTCAAGGTCTCATAACATCATTGCAATGTCCACTCTGTGAATCAATTATTAAGGTCATAAATCTATTGCAGTATCTTTTATAAATTTTCCTTGAAAAAACCGAATAGACGATGATAAGTTATCACCAATTATTGGGTTTGGGTTATCATTGATAACCTACGATAAGCGTCAACAGATAATCCGGCAGCCATAGAAGGAGACTCGCCGGTTGTACTGCACATTAGCCAACCTGATTTAAGTGAACCAGAAGTACATGTTAATTTACTAAGCAACGTTTATTATAAATTAGCCTAAGGACCCTGCCCAACCACTGCAAACTAGCTATGAATTATATTTTCGGTCTAAAAACGTACAGTCAGCTTCAAAGAAAAGTAATCCCCTTTGGTAGCGACATCACTACCAAAAGGGCACTTTTCTCTGAAGGTTGCCATACAACGGTCTAGCTCCCATGTCCGAGATGCATATAAAAAGAACGAGAACTATCCCAAAGAAACAACTTACTTCTGGTCGGTGGTGCCTCTAAGGATGATTCACCCTACACCAGGCCGTGTCCGGGTCGTGCCCCGGCCGGGACACTTCCACCGTGGGCCGGCCGGGCCAGTCAACACTACACCGTGTCGCGACCGGGCCGTGACGGAGCCGGGAAACAATATCCACCGACAATTTCAGCCGTGCCCCAGTCGGTGGTGGCACGGTCAAGCATGAATCACCTCATACAAAAAGTGCACCACAATGTTCGATCGTGCCCCGTCCGGGACCCAGACGGGGCACGGCCCGACCCCGGCACGTTGTAGCGTGAATTCATCTTTTTACAACATGCCGGGGCTGGACCGTGCCGGAGAACCGTAAAAAAATATCCACCGACATTTCCGGATGTGCCCCGGCCGGCGCCGGCGCCCGTACGGGGCACGGACGTGGCACCGTCGGGCATGACAAAAAGTATACCATAATGTTTGACCGTGCCCCGTCCGGGGTGCGGCGGCCCGGACAGAGTACGGTATAGCGTGAATCGTCCTCTACTCTCTTGTCGCTAAATGCCTGGAGTTGGCACGAGTACCTATGGGTCGATTCCACCAAGCTGAATCATTATACAAAGAATTGTATCAGTATGAGAGGAAGGCCAAAAAAAGGTTTAGTCGACAAATGCCAGATTCTAGAAATGTCAGACGAGTTTAAAACGCCAGATTCCATGAATGCCAGATTCTACAAATGCCAGATTCTACAAATGTCAGATTCTATAAATGCCAGGGGTGCGTTTAAATCTTCCGGCGATATTTCGCCGGTAAAAAATTAAACTAGCGAGGATTCGCTGAACGGAGTCATAAGTTTCTGTCAATGTTAGTTGTCAAATTCAATTGACAGCTCAGTTTATTGAACAAATAATCAATTTGCCGGTTTATTATAAATCCATAATCCACAAATAATATTTACTCTCTAAAATAAAAATAATTTTCGTTTTTACGGCGCGAATCGAGCAAAGCAACAAAACTTAATGTCAATCTGACAGCAGGATAAAATTTTGCGAGGTAAAAAGGACGCAAAAATTTATTCCATTTAGTAAAAACTTATACCAGCGGACGACCGTAAACGAGGCAGATTAAATTTTAGTTAGCTTAATTTTTCACCTCGCGGTGTACTTAAACGGGGTGTTTGACATTTAGTCAGTATAAATTTAAACTGGATAAAGGATTTAAACGCAGCCCAGATTCTATAAATGGCAGATTCTATTAATGTCACATTTTTGTTATAGTTGCATTTTTATATTTTCGTTAACTGCATGTATAAAATTTCGCTCAAAAGTTTTGTTGCTAATAGTTGTTTTTGTTTGCATTAAAAAAGTGTATGCGGACAATATTGTAATGCAAACTTTGAAATGAGCTCTTAGAAATGGAAATTTTATTCAATATGGTGTTAGTCAGGGCACCGTACCATAAACGGGGCAGATTAAATTTTAGTTAGTTTCATTTTTCACCTCGCAGTGTACTTAAACGGGGTGTTTGACATTAGTCGTATTAATTTTAAACTGGAAAATAAAAATATTCGTTTTTACGACGCGAATCGAGCAAAACAACAAAACTTAATGTCAATCTGACAGCAGGATAAAATTTTGCGAGGTAAAAAGGTCGCAAAAATTTATTCCTTTCAGTAAAAACTTATACCAGCGGACGACCGTAAGGCTGCGTTTAAATCAATTATCCAGTTTAAATTTAAACTGACTAAATGTCAAACACCCCGTTCAAACACACCGAGAGGTGAAAAATGAAACTAAGTAAAATTTAATCTGCCCCGTTTACGGTCGTCCGCTGGTATAAGTTTTTACTGATTGGAATAAATTTTTGCGACCTTTTTACCTCGCAAAATTTTATCCTGCTGTCAGATTGACATTAAGTTTTGTTGTTTTGCTCGATCGCGTCGTAAAAACGAATATTTTCATTTTACAGAGTGAATATATTTGTGGAATATGGATTTAATTAAAATTAGACCGGCAAATTAATTATTTGTTTAATAAACTGAGCTGTCAATTGAATTTGACAGCTAACATTGACAGAAACTTATGACTCCGTTCAGCGAACCCTCGCTAGTTTAATTTTCATCCGGCGAAATATCGCCGGCTGATTTAAACGCACCCCTGACATTTCTAGAATCTGGCATTTGTCGACTAAACCAAAAAAAATATGGATGGATTATGTAAGGAATGGTATGAAAGACAAAGGATTAGAAGAAAGATTTAAATGACACCGTGACGTCTGACAGGGAAGAATGGAAGAAAACGTGTTGCTCCTTAGCCCAAGTAAAATGGGGTGAACGCAGGAAGATAAGGTACTGAAACAGTCCTACATTTAATAAAAACCGAAAAAGTGCGCGAAATTGACCCCAATTGCCGATAATTCTGGGTAGGACTCAAATAACATTTCGTTCCATCTTTCGAAATGCATTTTTAATTTCATTGTTTTATTTCTCTTTGAAACACTCCCGCCCGAAATATCGCTAATGCTCGGACACTCATGTTACGGAACCCTCCGTGCACGAGCCCGACTCGCACTTGGCCTGTTTTTACCGAATTAAAAAAAAGGAGGTTATCAATTCGACCCGTATGTATGTAATATTTCCAGAACTACCCAGTTTTCGAATATGTTAGTCTATTTAGGCGTCTGAACAAATGTGCATTGGAGATCGGGCGGGTGTGGCCCAAGTGGCGGCGGAGCATGACGTTCATTTTATTTGAAAGTTCCCTACCTCAGCTTACTTTTTTTGTATGGGTACAAAAAAATCTATCCTGGGAGAAAAAAGTTATAGCGTTATAAAGAAATACGCATTTATAGAGCTTTCAACTATTTATTCAATTAAATCTAATTATTTTAACTTATGATGTTATGTTTGCTATAATCTTACATTCATGATGACTCATACCCGTGGTGTCTACTTATTTTTTTTATCTTGGTAAAGTCATCAAATGAGTCCTCCCATCCAGGACAGAGCGGGAGGGACTGTCAGACTCATACTGACTAAAATCCACGGTGTCTTTCAATAGCTCTTTACGTTCCAGGTTCACGGTAATTCGGTAAGTCCCGCGACCCCGGCAGGCTAGTTGGCCCTCCAAAGGGGGGCCCCGTCATTATGCTGACGCTCTTTACACAACGCATGGGCATCGGGCATGGTCCATGTTGGGACAGCGAGTCGCCCATTACTCGCCGCCCGCATGCCCGCGCTCACCGCGGCCGGAGATCGTCTGCCGACGTCCGTCGCCGTCACCGTCTACCACTGCGGCTGGATGGAGGACGCTGTCCTTTCCCTCACGCGGCCCGCCTTCTCCTTTGCGAGCATGACTGCTTCGCAGAAAGAGGCGACCGCTTCTCATTACTTCTCGCCAGCACAATGACGGAACAAAGCCTCCCGGGGTCGCGGATCTAACAAATACCGTGACCCCGGAACGTAAAGGGCTATTGAAGGACACCGTGAATTTTAGTCAGTACAAGTCTGACAGTCCCTCCTGCCCTGCCCTAGGTACTCATTTGATGATTTTACAAAGATAAAAAACGTCGTCAGGAAGAAATCTAACACATCAATACAACACAGTCGATTAAGAATAGAGGAATAACAGAATAGATAACGCAGTTCAAACACAACACTATCACACCAATCAGCAGCGAGCGGTGAGAGTGAGTCAGCTGCAAATCTGACAGAACTGACATATATGTTGCGTTAACCGTTTTTTTTTTAATTTCCATATCCCCCCAGATTTGAATATCCATAACTTTTTTTTCCCAGGATAGATTTTTTTTTGTACTCGTAAAAAAAGTAAGCTTAGTGAATGAACTTTCAAACAACATAAGTGTCATGCTCCGACGCCACTTGGGCCAGAGCCCATACAAAAATGTCCGATCTCCTTTCATAAGCGTATGTATGTATGTTTCTATGTTTGTGTTCGCATATCTCCGGAACTAAAGGTCCGATTTAAGTAATTCTTTTTTGTTGTACTAGGTATTTTTCAACTTAGGGTACACTGCAAGTTTCATAAAAATCGGTTCAGTAGTTTTTGAGATATGGTTTTTTTTAATGTAGTGACGGATTACAAGATTAGTGCACATGACGAAAATTATGTATTTTACAAGAATTTGGGTTGAATATTTAATAAATAAACTAAAAAGGGTAAACTAAAAAACTTTTTCAAAAAAGTAACCGACTTCAAAAACAACAAAAAAGAGTGAAATTACTTACCTAATTAATAACTTCTTTCGGAAGTCGGTGGCAAAAAATCAAGTAAGTAAAAAATAAAGCCACCGACTTCCGAAAGAAGTTATTAATTAGGTAATTTCAACCTTTTTTGTTGTTGTTTTTGAAGTCGGTTAATTTTTTTTGAAAAAGTTTTTTTAATAAATACTTATTTGTGAGCTGACTGAGATATTGTAAATTTGTCGTGGATCAATGATTCAAACACATTTTTCTTTCTGGGAGCCCAACTGAAACGTATGAACCGACTTCGGTCCTTAGGGAAGCGGGCCATTTACGATTATTCCAAAATTACTTTAAATAATGACATCTTCTATGGTTTAGGGACATAACTAATGGCAGTCTTCCAACACTAACTTCTCGGTCCGAAAATTTGCAAATAATATATGTATATTAAGGCGGATTATTTGAGATCTAGATTTAGTTAAAAATCACATGTTTTTAATAATCGCAGTGTTTGAACTTAATTTTCTTTTGGTACGTTTATTGAATTTACATAGTATGCCAGATTTGCTATATTTCAAAAGAATCACACTTAGACTCGGGCAATTATATTTGGAAAAGTAGAAACCTCGGAAAAGCAATTTAATTTTTGACAATACCATCACTTGCAGGTATCTAATTTGGTTACTCTAGCATATTAATTAGGATCTAGAGACTTCTATAATTCATGGGTACATGAGTTTATGGAATTCTCTCGACCTCGCGGCACATGCATCGCGATCTAAAATTTGGGTGACCGTCTTTTGATTTAGATGCTTTTTTTTAAATGAAATGGTTTTGGGAAGGCTGGAGTATGATTATAATATTAAATTATGTATGCTTGTATTAAAGTACATGGATAATTTTCTACTAGGTTCATAGTGATTATTTCTGGCAACAGTATACCTACTATTTATATTTTGCAAGCTGTCTACTATCAAATCTTAATCGGGTACATACGTGGCTATTACGAAAAAAATATGGAGTAAATTTTATCAACGCTATGTACACATATGGACGTAACGGTATAAAATGCAGGGATAAGGAATAAGTATCTAACGGGCGGTCATACGGTGGCTTTAAACGAGGGACGCCTGAACTATTATTATGATAATTACTATTTACAATAATCCATGTTACTATGTACACGCAACACCTTCGTATCACGCACAGCACTCCGGTCGCGGGGCGGAGCCGCTAGTACACCGTGTCATCCGGGTACAGCAGCAGCGGGCCTCAGGAGGCGGCGGGCGCGGGAGCGGGCGCGGGCGCGGGAGAGGGCGCGGGGGCGGGCGCGGGCGCGGGCAGCAGCGACTCGCGCGACGCTCGCAGGTTGGGCAGCGAGCGCGCCGCCCGCGCCGCGCGCCGCGCCTCCAGCGCCAGCAGCGAGCGGATGTCGGCCTCCAGCGGGTCCACGCTGATGTGGTACACGCCGCCCTGCGCACAGAGAGCGGTCACACGGGCCGGCGCGCGCGGCGGCGGGTCAGCGGGCACTCACCTCGTCGGGCGCCAGGCGCGTGTCGGAGTAGCGCCGCTCGTCGGGCTCGGCGCGCAGGCGCTCGTCGGCCAGCGCGGACAGGCGGCGGTGCGGGTTCCCGCGGTAGGTCTCGAAGCCGCCGCTCTCGTCCTCCTCGTGGTAGGCGGCGGGCGGCGGCGGCGGCTCGATGTTGGCGACCACCTGGCCGCGCGCCGAGCGCTCGCGCCGCTTCACGCGCACCGGCGGAGACCCGCCTCCGATCGGGATCTTCTCTGGTGCGTTTTGAATTAACAATATCCTAAAGAGAATTCATATTTTAGGCAAAAATTATTTTAATAACATTAAATATATAGAATAAATCATATTGCAAAAATAGTAACATAATTACCTGTTGTGAGCTCGCCAACGGTTACAAAGATGAAGATATTGACGACATTGTATATACATAAAAACTGCGCCGCCAGTGAATCCCACAGCTACTACTACCAATTTTGTCCAAAAAGGCCATGCTGAAACATGTTATCATTTTATCATAAATTAGTAGACATGAAAAAAAATCTTTTTCACACATATTCAAATGGTTTTATTGAGGTTAATATTTAAATTCCGGAGAGCACAATGTATTGGACACGAAAAGCAAATTGTAGCTAAAGTGAAATCACATTTTTAATTATGCATACATTTACCCCGGTTCATTGAAGAAAGGATTCTTAAATGGCGGCGCTTATTGTGTTCTCTCGCTCGCACACTAGTGCCGTCTATACTCACTCCCGCGCGTAGCGTAAGCAGAAAAAAAATTAGTCTTGATGTCTTGACGCGCTCAGTGATCTTTTTTAAGAATATTTACTAGTTTTCTGTTATTTTTCCGTTGTTACCTGTTGATTATTGTTGATTTAATTTTGTTTTATTGTTGGGTTAAGTTTGAGAAATTATTGTGATCCAGTCTTGTTTAATTATTTTTAATTTGAAAAAACTTTAATTTGAAATCTTATATGCTGACTGTTCTATCTGTCAACGCAAGTACAAGCCGCCATTTTAGAATCCTTTCTTCAATGCACCGGCTTATATCAGTATTTTCTTGCATGATTTTCTTTTTCTGTCACTTTAAGAGATCCTATCGCACTTTGATGTGCTTCCCAAGAGAATACTTCATACCATCGGTAGCTTGACTACTTCTCGCTACACCAAATGTCACTATTTTTTAAGTGACAGAGATACAATATACAGAATATACTCGAAACGACAGATAGAATATACTCGAAAACGATGATCTGTGTGTATAAATTGTAACTTGAAATAAACGATGCATCCGATACCGATACCGATATATCGGCGATACTTCAGGTTAGCCGATATATCGGTATCGACGATATTTTTATGACCGATTCGACGATACTTTTTAATTTAAAAATGTAGTGTAAAAGAAGAAGTCGAGAGATCCCTAAGGTCTCCCAAAATATGGAGAGATGCAGATCCATTCGTTTTCTGGCGCAATGACGTCTTATAATCAAACTTGAAAAAATTGCGCAGAAGAACTTTAGTTTCCAAATGAGTTCTGTGGCATCTGAGAGACTATTTTCCAGCGCAGGTCTTATTCAAACAGACTTGCGAAATCGCCTTTCTCCGAAAAAATTAAGACTACTTTGTTTTTTAAACAAAATCTTATTAACTTTATTAGATCATTATAAATTTAATTACTAAAATTTATAATGATCTAATATCAACAAGTGTCACTACTTTTTATATTAAATGACGACACAAAGTCAAAGTCAAATCATTTATTTCAAATAGGCCATCAAAGAGGCACTTTTCATCATCATCATCATCTCAGCCATAGGACGTCCACTGCTGAACATAGGCCTCCCCTTTTGATCTCCACAGATACCGGTAAAAAGAGGCACTTTTAAACGTCGAATATTAAAATTAAGGAAATAGGATGGGATGGGATTGATTCTACACGATTGGCACAATAGCTGAGCGATCGACAGGGTGTCGCTGGTTCGATCCCCGCACGGTACAAATATTTGTATGATCTACGAATAGTTGTTTCGGGTCTGGGTGTTATAGCTCTTGTAGCGCGCGAGGCCTGTTCAGTTGCCCGCAAAAATGGGTAAAGGGGCCCGAGAATTGCATTGCCTAGGGACTAGGCCCCTAGGGGCCCTGGGGCCCTGACGGGTTAATTGGGCGCTGCGTGGAGCTCAGTGACTATCCCAAACCGTAGAACTATCGGTATAAAAGGTAATAAATTAATAAAAATAGTCCCTCTACAAAAATAAGACGTTGTCCCTCACTCTTTGTCTTGACTTGCCTCTCCTGTGTTGTGGGTGCATTTACAAACATAGAAACACACAAGACATACACCTTCGTATATTTATGTGTTCTGGGTTCTCACCCGGAACTACCACTTATAGGTCATACAAATATTTGTTCCGTGTGGGGATCGAACCTGCGACACGCTGCGCATCAGTCGCTCATCAATTGCGCCGACCAAAACAAATATCATCCAAATCTCAGTCGTTTTAGCGTGAAAGAGTATTAAACATACACCCATCCTTATAAAGGAGGTGTTGTTTTTTTTTTCGGCCCAAACATGTACTGAGGAACAAATTACTATTTAAATCTCTTCCAATAATTTCCGTTCAAAGAAACGTTTATGACAGCATTTGCGGCTGTCAATCTGTTTCATCTGTCAAAATCACGTCAAAAAATGACATCGGTGTTTCATCAACAACAATAGAAAAAACCTATCGGCCTAGGTCGGGAGCCCTGGCTTTTGGCCGGCAGATAACCAAACGCAAAAAATAATACGAAATGTGAAATAAATGTATTTTTATTTATTAACCGACTTCAAAAAAAAAAAGTAGTTTCACAGTTCGACCTGTATGTATGTATATATGTATGTTTGTCCGCGATTATCTCGCGTTTGGCTGAACGGATTTTGATGCGGTTTTCAGGAAAGAAATGTTCATTACATTCTGGAGAAGGTTTTAGTATATAACATTAGTAGATATCCCGTGACGTCGCCCGCGTGGATCCGTTTTGCTTACTTGGATCGTAGATTTTCAGAGACGATTGCATGTTTGTCCGCAATTATCTCGCGTCTGGCTGACCCCGATTTTGATGCAGTTTTCAGAAAAGTGTTTGTTACATTCTGGAGAAGGTTTTAGTATATAACAATAATGGGTATCTCGTGAAGTTACTCGCATAGATTCGTTTTTGTTACTTACTAGGATTGTAGATTTTCAAAGACGCCGAATTTATGAAGATTTTTGTTGTTGAATATTTCAACTAAAACAGGGAACCGACTTGAAACAGACACAAAAAAAAAAAACTATAAAATAAGTTTTTTTTTGGGAAATCGGTGGCCATGTGTCAATGAAATAAAAAACAAAGCCACCGAATTTTGAAGTCGGTTCCCTTTTTTTCAAAATTTTTTTTTATTTTAATTCTTGTTCTCATGATTATTCAAAAAACTTATTTGTAATACATAAATCAATTCTATAAAGTACATTTTTGGGTTTTCATACGTTTATAAATGAAGTAACGAAACGCATCATCGGAGACCATGTCGGAGACGTATAACATTGCCAGATTGAAAATCAATTCTTTGGTTGCAAGTTTTAACATCTTTGATCGACAATTTCTGGTGGTACAAATGCGCGAATAAATTCAACATATTTTAATTCAAACGCTACGATTTTTTTCCTATAATTTCGTACTTTTGTCCTTGAGGTACACGGTTGGGCCATTATTGTAAGGAAAAAAAACATCTCCTTTTCGCATTATTGTGAAGTAAGTGTTATACCAATCAAGCCACGATTGACTTCCTCCACGGCCCGCTCAATGAGCACGAACAGCGACCACATGACGCACAGCGCGGCCACACAGTGGAACAGCACGGCGCAGCACAGCCGGCGGCGCTCCACGCCCGACATCTCCAGCAGGCGCCACTGGAAATAGACACCACTCATAATATACTCGTACCTAAGGGAGTTGTAGTTGGATTCGACCGATTCCAACTATAAGTGAAAATCAACCTTACCACTACGACCATAATATGTCGACATAAAACATACTATGTTGACATAATTGTTGACTAAAAGGAAAAAAGTTTCTGACAAGTTTTCTATTTTAGTGGGGGGGGAGAGCGTATAAACAGTTTTAAAACTGTAAAAAAAAAACAGTTGTACAGAAGTACTCGAGCGCGTCACCTATTTATAGTGTAAACGCGCTTTATATTCTTGATAACCAATAGGTACATATTAATCTGACGATTAACACGAGAAAAACTCAAAAAAAAATAAGTTACTCGAGCGCGTCAGATATTCAAAGAGTATGTAAAGTTAAACCCTAAAAGGTGTCGTATTAAAATGTCTGACGATTTAGATGTGGCACAAAGTAGTAATTCATATTTCTATCTATAAATGAAGTCGGTTAAAAAAAAAAAAACGTAATCTCGAGATACTCGAGCGCGTCAGATTTTGAGAGGTTCAAGTTGATATCATAGTCCTCCTGAATAATAATCTGACAATTGTATGGAGGTATATTGCTATTCTGAGCATCTTAAAGGTATAAACAAGATAGCTGCATTCACACATAAAAAATGTATTAATTACAAATAGAAACCCTATTAAAGAAACATCATTAAAATCCCATCAAAAACATAAATGTGAAATGAGAGCCAAGTTCAATTATGATTTATGCCTTGGTTGTTGACTTCACGGACAAAATAAGTGAAATCTAAATGGGTGCCAAGTTCAGTGGTCAGTCCTGAAAGGAGAACATTCAGGCTCCATACATTTTTGGGCCTTTTCTGAAAGTGCCGGGCCAACGAAAAAAATTGGTACCTATAGGTAGTACTAGTCATTTGGAGCAATAATCACTATGGCACAAAAGTTGTAGGATTGCTCTCGGCCAAGTTATACAAGTTCGAAAATTCGTAATTCTCATACATTTTTTAATTTCTGAAAGTGCCGAGAATCACCAAATAATGCTAAGTATTGCTAGAACTAGCGACCTCAAGCAATTTAACAAAACGCCTGTAATGCCTGAGGGGTTGGGCAGAGGAGTACCGAACAAAAATGAATAATAATCTGTTTATTTTTTGTGAAAAGTAATAAAAACATTTTAAAATATGTATACAAATCTGCTGGTGGGACCAGCATCAGGAACAGAACCAAGGTTGCCTGTGGTTAGGGGTCTTGGGAGAGGAATCTCCTAACAATAAGAGACGTGATCAGCACTGCTGCTTTTTGAATCAACCCTTTTTAGGGGGAAATAAAATCATCAAATGAGTTATCTCGCTCTGGGCTGAGCTGTAGACACTGTCAGACTCATCATCAGCCTATAATGTTCCCACTGCTGGGACACAGGCCTCCTCTCTTTGTGAGAGGGAGTGGGCCATAATCCACCACGCTTGCCCAGTGCGGGTTGGCAGATGACACATGTCTTCGAATTTTTTGGTTCTAGGTCATGCCGGTTTCCTCACGATGTTTTCCTTCACCGCCGTTTTGAGAGCAGTGGTGATGAAATAAATTACACAAAGTAATGCGCCTGGCGGGGTTCGAACCCACGACCTACAACTCGTAAGTTGGGACCGATACCACTAGGCCACCACTGCTCTATACTGGGCCACCACTGCTCTATGTATCTACTGTCAGACTTCTGCTGACTAAAAGTCCACCCTCATTTCATTCGGTTGCCCTTTGCGTTCCAGATACTAGGATAGTCGACGAGCCGGTACCTACATTTAATTCATGCATTAATTGTTGTTTCTTAAAGAGCCTCATAGCTTTTGGAACGCGATACTTTCGGGTCCACAATTAGCGGTGAGACGGGTTTGCCTCACCGTCCGGTCAACGAGACTCGACTGATACTCGTCCTTGACATCTCGTGGAACTTCAAGGAGCATTTCCGACGTTTGGAACAAAAACAGGATCGAGCCGGTGCCTTCAAGCTGTTACCCAACCTTGCGAGGCAAACGCCGCTTTTTGAAGGCTCTACGTGGGAGTGGTACGGTTAAAGCCCCTCTACGGGAACCCTGTGTCTGTCGTTTCCATAAGGAAGCGAACAGACAAGCTAATCGCACCAGGGGATCATGGCTATTCGGGTGATCCACTCATACACATGATGCTGGAGCATCCCGTTCCAGATCACACGTTGGCAATCCGGAAAGGAGGCTGCCTCTTCTTTTGCAGCAGTAATGACAGCAAAGAGGCAGAACACGCGAAAGAGGACGCCCTCGAAATCTCAATCCAGTCGCGTACGGCAAGTAATGCGGAGCTAGTTGTCTTATCAAGGATCAGGCCCAGGACGACAGCATGTCGTGTTCCACGCGCGTCTAAATAAGCTTTCAGTGGCCCTTATGGAGCCAAACGCGTAAGCGTTTGGCGGCTTGCGGGACTATCTCAGCAGGATAGGTACCGTAGCACGGTTGATGATTTTATTACCCGAAAAACGTGGTTGATTCAGAAAGCAGTACTTTTGGTCACGACTTGTATTGTTAGGAGGTTGCTCTCCCAAGAGGCCTACCACAGACAGCTTCGATTCTGTTCCCGATGCTGGTCCCACCAGCTGTTTTGTATATTTTAAAATGTTTTTAATACTTTTCACCAAAAATAAACAGATTATTATTCATTTTAATTCGGTACACCTCTGCCCGGGTTGGGCAGAGGTGTTCAGGGATTACAGGCGTTATGATTAATTGCTTAAGGTTGCTAGTTCTAGCAGTACTTAGCATTATTTGGTGATTCTGGGTGTTGCTAGCAACACAAGTAATTTGTCTATGATGATTTTATGTTTATAATCTGTATTGGAGAGCTCTGTTTGTCTCTGAGTCGTTCATTCTCTTCTTCCTGTACGCTGCGATAACTAAGACGTGTCTCCGTGTGTGAAAATATTAATAAAATAGTTTTGACTGTGCCAAGCTTGGATTCCTTATTTAAAACGACCAGAAACAGTCCACGCAACATCGAAGAATCAAACACTGGGCACTTTCAGAAATTAAAAAATGTATGAAAATTACGAATCTTCGAACTTGTATAACTTGGCCGAGAGCAATCCTACAACTTTTGTGCCATAATAACTTTTGCTCCAAATGACTAGTACTACCCATAGGTACCAATTTTTTTGGTTCGGCACTTTCAGAAAAGGCCCAAAAAAAATGATGTCCTTTATTTATCTATATATAAAAATCAATGCCACTTTTCGTTGTAATTTTATAACTCAAGAACGGGCTCACCTATCAAAACCAAATGTTTAGGCTTTGTTCGGACTATTTAGTAGATGGTTTATGTAAAGTATGCACAAAATCAGTAGAGCGGTTCTTCATTTATCACATTTTTTGTAACAAATTAATTCAATAAATGGTGGATCATTTTAACAATCAATGATCGCCATCGAAGATGGCGGACATTAAATCACGACCGATAGTAGCGAACTAACTGGTAGTTCACCTTTCCTCCACGATTCTACCGACATCGCCCCATGGAAAATGTCAGATTATTAGTTCTTCATGATTTTTACAGTGTCCTTGTTTTTTAAATTGAATTAAAAAAAATTGAAACGCGCTCGAGTATTTCGAAATGACGTTTTTTTTACAACTTCTGTACTCGCTCATTTCCTAATGCCACGCTCAAATTGTCAGATTATTGAGATATACACTCTTCTGAACCCAATTAATCTACCTTTTCGTAATCTGACGCGCTCGAATATTTCTGCGGATCGAATTTTTTTTTACTAATCTGACGGGTTCTCCCAAAGAAACCCCACCATATGAAGGGTTGATACTTGGTACAGGTACATTAAAGGGTGCAAGGATTCTCCCTTTTAATAATCTGACGAGCTCGAGTCACAGCAAAAATCCCTTCCCGGGCATCCCAACTATAAAACACGTTGTTATCTACAGGAAGATAAACAAAACACGCTCGCCACGACGACGTCAAGTAAATCGAATTGCATCATTATATCGTAGTAGCAAGGACGATTTTCATTTTTAGTTAGTAGAAATTGCAAATCGCACGAGCAAGCTCCCTAAGTAGCCTTAAATTAGGTGACTTTATCATACCTACTACCCTACTACATAGCATTACTGGACGACATTTTTGCATTGTTTAAGTGAAAAAGACAGAAAAATAACCTAATAGTTTTGAATTCCTAATAGGTTAGTTGCTAAGGGAGATAGCCTATAACCGTCACAAGGATTCCATCTATCCCTGTAACAACATTTATTAAAATCTATCCAGCGGTCTAGGTGTGCAAGTGTAACAAACAAACTCACTTTCATGTTTATAAATTCAGTAAGGATGTTAAAGTTACAAATCGAATGCACATGAAAATAGAGGAATGACTAGCTTTTGGTTGCCCCTGTTACTTCTCCTTCAATTTTTTTTTAAGAAAAATCGACTCAGCTATATAAGTGAAGGATAACAAACAAAATCACCAAGGAGGAAAATATAAATAAATTGGGCACATTGTACATTATTGTTTGATCTTCTTCTTTTCATATTCATTAAACCTTGCAGGTTGTACCTAATTACTTTAAAACAATGTTGTGAATATACAGTGTGTCCGGGCACGAGTTAGCGATATTTGAAAGGGATATTCTAGGCTCAATTTCATCGACAAAAATGCTTTTAAAAAAATTATTACTCCAATACTTCGCGAATGGCAGCCATTTTAATTTTTTAATCCGTCGAACTGGGGTGTGTACAATAAAATGCAAATATCTTGGAATCCAAGAGACCTACATTCATGAAAATGACTTTATTGCAAAGTTAAACGTTGAAGCTTATTAAAAACTTACGAAAATTTTCTAAATCATATGTAAAAATAACCAAAAAACATGGGCAAACACGAAATTGTACACAAAAATTACTGAATAATTTCACATTTTTAACTCTAGCTCGATAAGTACCCCTAAATTTTGATAATATTTTTGCATTAAATTAAAAGTGTTTGATTTAGGCTATAAAATGATATCAAAATGATCACTCTACGTTAAGGATCTTAGGAGTTATTCTCACTTGAACATCACCCTTCCTTAGCGCACGTACCCCAATATTACAGGTGTCGCATTCTTTGGGCGAGCTAAATCGTTCCAACGAATATTTATCAGCTGGCATTATTGACCACCATAATCCATAAACTGAAATGGTACATTTTTTTATTATATGAAACCACTTCTTGGAATTATTGCTGCGGGGCGAGACGGAAGGGTGATGTTCAAGTGAGAATAACTCCTAAGATACTTAACGTAGAGTGATAATTTTGATATCATTTTATAGCCTATCTCAAACACTTTTAATTTAATGCAAAAACCCTAGCAAAATTCAGGGATACTTATCGAGCTAGAGTTAAAAATGTGAAATTATTCAGTAATTTTTGTGTACAATTTCGTGTTTGCCCATGGTTTTTGGTTATTTTTACATAATATTTAGAAAACTTTCGTAAGTTTTTGATAAGCCTCAACGTTTAACTTTGCAATAAAGTCATTTGCATGAATGTATGTCTCTTGGATTAAAAGATATTTGAATTTTATTGTACACACCCCAGTTCGACAGATCAAAAAATTAAAATGGCTGCCATTCGCGAAGTTTTGGAGTAAGAATTTTTTTAAAGCATTTTTGTCGATGAAAATGAGCCTAGAATATCCCCTTCAAATATCGCTAACCCGTGCCCGGACACACTGTATATACTGAGCAGGGAAGTCATTTACATAAGTATAATAAACTCTATTTTGAGTGTGTCCAGCCGCGGATCTACGATTTTTTCGAACCGGGGCAAAAACTTGATAGTGGCGCCCCCTCCCTTCAGTGTTTGAGAAAAACTGTTAAAACTGACAAATGAGTAGCATTTTCCCACGTTTTTTTACCACGTTTTTATACACTCACTTTTTTTTTATACACTCACTTTTCTTGTTTGTTTATTTGTTTGTCGTTCCGGTTGGACTTTTGCAACTCAATTTTGAGGCACTTCCCGATAAGGTAGCAGGCTGAAATTTTGCACACGCTCTGAGTTCTGATGACAATACATGACTAGCTAAGAAATGTCATAACAAATCCAATATGACGGCCTCCCCAAGATGGCGGACTGGCTGTTTGAAATCCACCCCCATGATATGGATATCAAATGAAAGGGTTTGCTGTCAGGAATACGAAAAAAATAGTCACATGACTTAAATCCAATATGGCGAACGTCCAAGATGGTAGACAGGCTATTTAAAATGCATCCCTATGATATGGATATCAAATGAAAGGGTTTGCTGGCAGGAATACGAAAAAAATAGTCACGTGACTTAAATCCAATATGGCGGACGTCCAAGATGGCAGACTGGCTGTTTGAAATCCACCCCCATGATATGGGTATCAAATGAAAGGGTTTGCTGTCAGGAATACGAGAAAAATAGTCATGTGGCTTAAATCCAATATGGCCGACGTCCAAGATGGCGGACAGGCTTTGAGGCATTTCCCGATAAGCCAGCAGGCTGAAATTTTCAGGGTAGCTTCAAACCTGATGAAGAAATATAAAAATATTGAAATAATTAATAGATTTAAAAAATCTAAAAACCCACGTTTTTAAATGTCCTAAAAATAAGAAAATAACCCTACGGGGCTGAGAGAAGGGCCACTCTAAACGTGGGGGCGTATCTTTGCAAGTTACACCCACGATCTATTCACGTCATGTAAATATATCCCATAAATAATATACGCCCGCGTTCGCAAATCACTTAGTACGTGTTCAAAAACTAACTGGGCGTATGGAAATACAAAAGTTTTTTTTTTCGATTAATTGATAAAAACCTATGAGATTGTAGGAAAAGGGGCTTCACTTGTACGATATTTCGAATTCTTGTCTCAATGATTTGGCGCCCCCATGAAACTGCCGCCCGAGGCAAGTGCCCCGGTTTGCCCCCCCTTAGATCCGGGGCTGAGTGTGTCTCAAGATCACACAATAAAGGAGACTATTGGTGCAGTGGAATAAATATTCTTCTGTGTATTCACACTTGTAAGTCTTTGAATGGCACAACTTACATTGTTTAGTGGCCATAAGCATTTATAATTGGTTCAATAAAATGGATGTGAGATCATCATTCATTATACAAGAACAGATAAAGCGACCGTAAACTTATACTAAAAAATAATTGTGAATGTGTACCTCATTAAATGGCTTTATTTTGGTATGCATGATAAAGTTAAACTTGCAGAGTTCACAAGACCTCGTCTCCGACGCAGTCAACCACTGCTGTAAACAGCTCTGATGAACATATTTCAAACTTCCTGCAACAACACATATCACTTAATTATAATTAATGAATTCTCAACATGTAAACACATAAGTAATGTAATAAGTTAAGTGTAGATCACATAGATAACTACTAACTAGACACCCAAGCTTTACTTTGATGGAAATAGGGAAAACAAATTTTCCCAGATAATGAGACCTAGCTAGATCGAAAATTAATTGCTTTCGATGAACAAAATTCTGAATATATAGGTATGTATTGTATATTGATTCTAATATGGTTTGTTCACAGTAGACAGGAGTGTTTGCAAGTTAGTGTTTCTTAATCTATATACAGGGTGTGTCGTAAATAGTGGTCCACCGTTAAGGGTTCGATTTACCAGATAATTTACTATAACCTACTAAAATTTTAACCATTTTTACCCAAGGGTTCCGGAGATATATTTTTTTTTTCCTTTTTTAAATACTTTTTTTACTGTTTGTTATTAATTTGCTTGTATTAAAATAAAGAAGCATATTTTTCTTGTTCTGATTTCTGTTAATAACTGCTGAATACTAGAGCTATCGTGAATAAATGTGTTTTATTAAGTACGTTTCGAGAATTTGAAGAAAAAGCAATTCTTCTCTATTCTTAATCAAAAATTTTTACATTATCTGCAACTTCAAGAGCGATTTCTGTAAAAAAAATGTACTACACTCTCAATGCCCATGAGTTTTAAAATATGCCTATTATATACCGATTCCAAAAAGGTATCATAAAAGCAGATCCTATTGTTTAACAAAAAGGTATTCAATTTTAATCGAAGAAAGGAAGATTTTCTTTAAAATACATATTAAGTTTGAGTTACGTTATTACCTACATTTTTTATACAAAAATGACTGCACTGCAATGCCAATAACATTTTTTATCACTATTGTAGCATAGTGATATAATACACCTAACATATCTTGCTAAAAAATAAAACAGGTTGAAATAAAACAATTCATACTCGTAATTATTTATTAAAATCTTTAACACGGATAAAAATATTAAAATTATAAAAAATGATGATCAAAATGGCAATCGCACCCTTAACGGTGGACCACTATTTACGACACACCCTGTATATAAAAGAACAGGGTTTTTTATTAGGACTCGACTACAGCCGAAACCGCTAAGCGCAGTAACTTGAATTTTGGACAGCAGTTGCAGTCTACCATGTAGGGAAGCAATAAGACGGGATTTTGCGAAAATCCTACTCTAATGGGGTGAAAAGAGGTGAAAACGTTTGTATGGAAAATCTTATTCCTTGGGTTTATAAATTTGAAACTTGCCACATTTGTGGCAAGTTTCAAATAAGAACACAAGTAACTAATAAAATAAATATTAAAAAGAAAGAAACAAGCCCAGTAGTTTAGAATTCACTCATTCACACTCACAGTCGGGGCCCATTCAAATTATACCAATCAAATCTTCCCAAGGGGCCCCGACTGTGAGTGTGAATGAGTGAATTCTAAATTACTGGGCTTGTTTCTTTCTTTTTAGTTTTTTTTACGCAGTCGGGTTTTTTGTTTTTTTAAATATTTATTTTATTTTACTATTTTTAGTTTTTGATAGCATTTATCAGTCCAAATTAAATTGAAACATATAAGTTTTATTTTAAAAATCCTTTAATTTGATACCCCACTTGATAGAATGTGAGAGATTTAAAAAAAATATTTTTAGTTCGAACCCTTTGCACACAAGTTCGACTCGCACTTGGCCAGTTTTATGTACCCAGTGACACTCTCACGTTTAAGACGAATCTAACGACACCTCTCTAGTTAAAATTCATCAAGCCGTTTAGGCTGCAGAGCAACACACAGATACATACATACATACATATACATATCATACATACATACACTCGAAAAACATAACCCTCCTAGCGCAATCGGGTAAAAAAGATTGGCTCTATTTTTTTTTTAAACTACCCTCCATTGGTAATCTGGGGGTTGTTAAAGTTTGAATGGGAAAATCATTACGCGTGAGTTGATTAATGTAAAAATCAGTATTTATATGTATACTAGATCGGAAATAATTAAACACGTGTTTTTGGATTTTTCGAAAATCACTACACGAAACCTTCACGAAGTCGCGGGCAAAGTGCTAGTTCAAACATATGACAATTTAGCAAACTGTTGCTATTGTCAGACTATGTCAATGTCATAAACATAATTATCTTACTTGTGCTCAATCTTGTGCTAGACATTTTTAGGGAAACATGCATATCCTGCAAAGAGATTTAAAAGAACTATAGAGCGGGCATTGAGAATATTGTCATACAAAATTGTTGATGTCGTGCGTCAGTAGCGCTATCTAGCGTTGCATAGCAAAACCACGTATTAAAATAATTCATCAGAATATATTTCAGCTATTACGCAATAGATGGCACGACTGACCACCTTTTAATAGGGGTGCAACATTTTGGAATGGTATAAATTATCGACACATTAACATTGATAAAGATATCTAGGATTTGATATTTTATTTTTTAGTAGGTAAATAAAAAAGTGTGTAAAAACGGAAATAAAATTATAAGTTATTAATACAATCGTATTTTATTAATTTGACAATTATGTTAAACAGTATTGTTATCAAACTATTTGTTATAAACTTAGTCAATCAACAACATAATATACTTAATCGATTTTTTTCACTCATATAATTTGTATGAAAAAGTCTTTTGCTTTTGACCAGCTTCCACCGTCTTGATTTTATTTTTCCTCATTTATATGAAATGATTGGGGGATAAAGCTGCTCGCGTCCATAGGATTTACCACCTTCTCCTAGGCCCACCCTATACGTGTTCCCCGGGTGGTGCTAAATGAGTAGCAACGCCGAGCAACAGGCGGCGGCAAATAACCTGCCCACTGGCATTTGCAGGCCTGTGGAGGATTAAATCCCTCCCAAAAGTGCAACTACAGTACCTTGGGAAAGTGCTGTATGTACATCCCCACTCGTAATATGAAAGTATGAATGATAATGATGTTGATTTGTCATGCGATCCGGCTAACGCCCGGCGCTCGCAGGTACCCGGGCCTGCGAGTGTGAAATTGGTTACCGAAGCCTGCACAGGGGTAGGCAACCAGGCCCCTGTGACGGACAATGCTACTGGCAGCATAAAAAAAAATCTAATACAGCAGGCGTTCCATCCCAGCCTCTTTATTTCAAGACCTAGATCTATCTCACTTGGAAGTAAACCAAGCACAGCCAATACCACAAAGGAGAAAGACTCACTTCCCACAACACCAACAACAATCACCATAGAGGATGATGACAACAGCTGTCCTCCCACATGGCAAAGAATACCCACCCAAGGCAACCCAAAAAGGAAGAGAATATCCGATAGCCCACCTTCTACGAAAGGATATAAGAACCCATCCCAGAGCTTTGTTAATACCTCCAACAGGTACAGTGGTCTCCCGGTAGACATAACTGACGACTCCGGTGAACCAAAAGTAAGTCAAGATGCTAAGAAAAGTAGCAAACCACCACCAATAATCCTGTATGGCATTACGGACATATCTAAACTGACAGATCTCCTGAATAGTTCTGTACCAAGCGACAATTACTCCTATAAAATAGTCAATAGAAATCAGCTGAGAGTAATGGCGCAAACAAGTGAAGCGTACAAAATCATTATAGACCTAATCAGGAAGAATGGACTTATAGGCCACACATTCACACAGAAAGACAAGAGGAGCTGCAGAATTGTGATCAAAAATTTACACCACACAACTCCAAAAGAAGCCATTATTGAGGAAATTGAAAAAACTGGGAATAAAGTTAGAGGTGAAATCATATGTGCACTCTCAAGAAGAAATAAGAAACCATTGAACATGTTTTTCGTTAATGTAGAACCTGGCCCAAATAACCCCGAACTTAAACGTATAGATTCTATATACTATACCAAAGTCAAAATAGAAGATCCACGAAAAACAAATGAAATTCCTCAATGCGCTAGATGCCAACAATATGGGCACACGAAAAATAATTGCATGCGCCCTTACCGATGCGTCAAATGCGCAGAAGGACATAGAACGATAGACTGCTTAAAAAAAGACAGAAATACACCAGCCATCTGTGCATTGTGCCTTGGAGACCACCCTGCCAATTACAAAGGGTGCCAAGTATACAAGGAGATACGTGCAAGAAAAATATCACAGTTACCCCACAAAAAAGCTACATTATCGAATATGAAGAACCCAAGAGTCAATGCTGTCCCCTTTCAAGTAGATGACTTCCCACAACTACAGCCAAATACTCACGTCAGACAAAAACCACCTATCCAAGCTACCCAAGACGCCGAAAACACGGCACTCTGGAATAAAAAACAAGAGAATAAACATTCTCAGTCAACAAATTCACTTGAACAAATCATCACCAAACAATCAGAGAAAATAGATATTCTCATTCAACAAATAGGCACCCTAATGGGACTCCTTACGACTCTAGTCGCCCAATATAAAAAATGAAATTCCTACGCATCGCAGCATGGAACGTGAACGGCCTGTCTCCTAATAAACAGGAAGTAGAACTTTTTATTAAACACAACCAAATAGATATTCTCCTAATCTCAGAGACACACATGACTGATCAAAAATCCATTCGCATCAAAGGATTTAATGTATACTATACGAACCATCCTGATGGAACATCTCACGCTGGTACTGCAATTATAATAAAAGAAAGCATAAAACAACACGCCCTCCCTAAATTTAAGCAAGCATACCTGCAAGCTACCGTGATATCGATAGACGACTGGCAGGGCCCACTCAACATCGCTGCTGTGTACTCCCCGCCTCGGCATCGAGTCGACGAACAAATGTTTAGAGATCTTTTTAACACGCTCGGTAGCAGATATGTCGCTGGAGGGGATTGGAATGCCAAAAATATCTTCTGGGGCTCCAGGTTGACCACAACCAGAGGCAGAGAATTGAAGAAGGCTATAGATTCAGATTCACTCAGTATTCTTACTACAGGAGAGCCCACTCACTGGCCATCTGATCCCAACAAGACACCTGATCTCATCGATTTTTTTGTAACCAAAGGAATGTCAGGTCTGTACACAAAAGTCGAATCATGCTTGGACGGCAACTCCGACCATACACCAGTAATATGCACTCTAAGCACCACAATTATTTATAAAACGCCCCCTGAGACGCTTTACAATCGCAAGACTGACTGGGATTCATTTCAGAGCTTTCTAGATGAAAACATCAACTTGCACATATCCCTTAAAACAGAGGAAGACATAGAAAATGCAGCATGGTATACAACCAATCTGATTCAGAAAGCCGCTTGGATGTCTACCCCATGTATAAAATCCATTTCTAAAACACAGGATTATACACTTGAAATAAGGGAAACGATAGCTGTAAAACGGAGACTTAGGCGACAATGGCACACAAGCAGGAATGGACATGATAAAAGAGCCCTCAATAAAGCACAAAAGGAATTAAAGAAAATGCTCAAAGAGCATCATAACGATACTCTGCAAGATAAACTAAAAACCTTATCACCGCACAAAGCAGATGACTATTCCCTATGGAAAGTAACCAAGTCAGTAAAACGACCTCAAGAACACACGCCTCCATTGAGACAGCCAAATGGTGAATGGGCGAGAAAACCTGCGGATAAAGCCGAGCTATTCGCTGCATTCCTAAAAGATGTATTCAAACCAAACAAACCCGACATCATGTATCCAGAAGAAGAAATTGACGAAATCCTTAACAGTGATCAGCAAATGTCTCTACCGTTGCGACTATGTACTCCAACAGAAGTTTGGAAAGTTATTAAAAACTTAAAGAAGAAAAAGGCACCAGGTTTTGATTTGATTACATCAGAAGTGCTTAATCATCTACCGAGAAAAGGAATTGTCTTACTAACCATTCTTTTCAATGCTGTGTTGAGACTACATTATTTCCCTCTCATCTGGAAAGTCTCTATCATAAATATGGTACCCAAACCTGGAAAAGATCCCACTGAAGTCTCCTCGTATAGACCAATAAGTCTTCTTCCACTGTTGTCAAAACTGTTCGAGAAGTTATTGCTACAACGGCTGTTACCTATACTTGAGGAACAAAGGACAATCCCAGAGCATCAATTTGGTTTCCGAGCACACCATGGAACGACAGAACAAATACACAGAGTGGTTCACACAATACGACAATCCTTGGAAAGAAAAGAATACTGTTCTGCTGCTTTTCTTGACATCCAACAGGCATTTGACCGAGTGTGGCATAAAGGGCTCTTGTATAAACTAAAAATTTGCCTACCACATACCGCATACATGCTACTGAAGTCTTACTTGGAGAATCGAGTGTTTCAAGTGAAATCTGATGACTGCCTATCTTCATTCTATCGTATAGAAGCTGGAGTACCGCAGGGTTCTGTACTAGGACCTATTATGTATACAGTTTATACTGCTGACCTTCCCACTTCAAATCTAATTGTTACTGCAACCTATGCTGATGACACCGCAGTCCTGTCTTGTGATAAAGACCGGATTAGAGCATCCACGAAACTCCAAGAACACCTGGACAAGATTGGGTCATGGCTGAAAAAGTGGAGAATCAAGGCTAGTGCTGCCAAGTCTGTCCATATTACCTTCGCCCTTAGAAGAGGGGATTGCCCACAAGTGAAACTCGGTCAAGACGTCCTACCACAGAAAAGTACTGCCAAATACCTAGGTATGCACCTCGATAGAAGACTTACCTGGCGTGAACATATAAAGACCAAAAGGGACCAAGCTAACATAAAGCTACGAAACTTTCACTGGCTCATGGGTAGACAGTCATCACTAAGCTTAGAAAACAAACTTATGATCTACAAATGCATCCTTAAACCTGTATGGACATACGGTATAGAGCTCTGGGGATCGGCAAGCCACTCTAATATTGAGATAATACAGCGTTTCCAAAATAAAGCACTAAAAACCTTAAGTGATGCACCTTGGTTCACAAAAAACATTGAAGTACATGAGTACCTACAAATCCCAACTATCAAGGAAGTTGTAGACAAGGCCTATAAGAATTATAAAGAAAGACTCCGACGACACAAAAATGAACTCGCTGTGACACTTCTAAATTCCTCAGAATCGACCTACAGACTTAAAAGAGAACGATTAGCGTCAATCTAACCAACAATACTTGAATCTATTAACGAGGTGACGCATCGCAGGATGTGAATAATCTCGAACTGACATCAGAAGAACCAACCAATCTGATTAAAGCTTAAGGGCTGATTGCAGATAGAAGAGGGAAGAAAGAAAAAAAAAAAAAAAAAAAAAAATATGAAATGATTCTTACATGAAATGTGTCGAATGGCATAAAAAAATGTATTTTAAATAATTTTTGTAGACAGCTCGCATTTGACCAAAATAGTAGTAGTCTCTTAAAAAAGTTTTTCCGTAAGTATATCTTATTATGGATGCGGCCAGTTTTGTTAAACATTTAAAAATGGATGGCTCCGTGGCTGCTCCTGAGTAGTTCACTAAGAAATAGCAGTCGGGCTTGTAATCGCTAGTTCAACGAAACAAGTCATTATACGAAATTAGTTATTTCATATTTTAATTACTCTTCGACTTATCATAATATCGATAGTACACATATCGATAAACAGACAACTCTAATTCCTTCGCAAAGCTGCGTGCAGCTGGTACAGCTACTGAGCAACAGATGGCGTTTATTTCAAAAATGCAAGTGTTCTAGAATAATATCAGAAAATATTAAAAAACAATTTAAATACTAGGTAAAAATAAAAAATATTTACGAAAATAAAATTGATTTCAAGTCCACTTGTATTCCCATATCTTGATTTGCAGTTACGCAAAGCGAAACTAGGCTATATTTTCCTAAAATCGTCTATCGAAGTTTACATTTTGACGCACGGTCACACGACCTGTCAGGCGGACGTCTCGAACTGGACTGGTCGACTTTTTACCGATTGGTAAAAATTTTTGGATCACAACTTTCTTCGTGATGTCCCGTCTATTGCTCGTTTATAGTTTAATGTCTTTGATATCCTGCATCCTTTGGTGCATGTGCATATGCATGATTGCATAGGGTGGGATTACATCCTGCAACAAGCCTGGATTTTTGTCGCGGAATTAAAACTAGATATTTTTCCTAACATTGAATGTCATGGATTTCCGCAAAGTAACATCTGATTCCATAATTTAACCTAAGGTCAGGAATTAAAATAACTAATATTGTTAAAATACCATACATTTTCATAACACATGGTTAAGAATTGTATAGGATTTAACAAATTGTCAGTTGATTTATTAATCAAACAATGCGGCCTAATCCAATTTCTGTATTTTTTGTATACCAATTGTCTTTTCATACCAAAAATTCATTTAGGATAATTACAAATCATTCATGTTACCTTGCATCACTTGATCCTCAAAATGAAAGTGTATCTATATTTTCTGGAATATGTGGACCATACAATATTTGTATTACTCACAGCTAATATAATTATTGATCACTTAATATCTTTAATAACCCATAGAAAAATTACAGTTTTACACCAATAATAATAAAAGTATATAGTTATCACTAACTTATAACAAATTGAGAACATAAGATAAGTCATTAAAAACTATAAGTACTGATTAACAAGAATTAAATTATTGTTTACAATGAGTCATAGAAATCCTATGTACCTACCTAATCATAGACTTTTTTAATGATATTTACTTAGTAATTTGGCATATCCATCTGGTTGATAATTTGAATAAGCTGTCTGTTGACTATGTTGACAGGCCTGTTGGTCTAGTGGTTAGTGACCCTGACTGCTATGCCGGAGGTTGTGGGTTTGATTCCCACCCAGGACAAATGTTTGTGTGATGAGCACGATCATTATTTCTGTGTCTGGGTGTAATTTATCTATAATATGTATGTATTTAGAAATATATAAGTATGTTTATCAGTTGTCTAGTACCCATAACACAAGCTCTGCTTAGCTTGGGACTAGATGGCGTTGTGTGATAGTTCTGGAATATATTATTATTATAAGAATATGTACTGTACAACATAGGTATATGAATATGACACATAATACAAGTAACATAAAATAAAATTATAACAAGTTAGTAACACAATTTGTCACAGAGTATGAGTCACAAGTTTCAAGTAATGAAGCCCAAACCCAGAATGTTTCTATTCATTGAACTAGATATTTTAAATATTAATTTGGTCACACATTTTAACCCTGCCTCATGCATTGAATATTAGATAATGTTGAGTATCCAAACATTCATAAGAATGTTAATAATTCATAAACAATGTATGAAGTAATTTAAGTAGTAATAAGAAGCAAAATAACAAACAATGCTTATTGTAGTTCATACAGTAGGATATTACGCTGTAATACTAACTTCAGACGAATTAAACAACTAGAGAAGATTTTGAAAAATGCATCTACATGAATTTATTACAAGATTTATAATAAAAAAAACAAGTTCTTTGCCCATCAGCTTAGTCACAAGAGGATAATAATTTATTGTTAATGCAGTTGTGACATAAACATTTACAATTGAATCTAGTAAATTATTAATTAATAGGAAAACTATGTTCATCACATTTTCCTGTTCCCAGGAAATTATAAATTATGGACTATTTACTTCAAGTATTTTATGATATAATATTTTTAACTGTATTCTACTCTATTCATTTTATTGAAAACTCATAAGTGTAATTATGGATACTTTTTTCTTCTATGCAAATTGAAAAAAGTTAATTCATGTCCTTTCTAGATAAAATACCTTGAGTTAGCTTAGGATGTATACGTAAATACATTTGTACATATGTATATTTTCTTATGAATTAATGTTTACATTAAATATGTTACTAGCTAGTTTTAGAGATAATTATGTGCTATCACACACTATTTATCTTGCTTATTTTAATGCTATTGATTTTCTATTATTCTAACATCTCAACATTATGCCCTTCACAGTCATTAGCTCTGTTCTTGGTTTAAAATATATTTAACTCTCTCAAATAACAATTATTAGGTAAACAGACAACATGCATGATTTGCTTTATCTTCGCTACGTATAAAACTTCTTGGTGAGTTATGTACATGAACATTGTAAGTGTTTTTTTCCACTGACCTGAACAATAACATGGTGCCAGCAGTGGGTTGTGAGGTTCGCTCTCGCAGTGACATATGCGGCAAATATCTCCGCTGGAGTTGCTGCATGATGTACGGCTGCTCCCTGACCCCGTCCGTATCACCTCTCGACCACAACCACCTCCCCATTCCCAACTTTCAATATCCGACGAGTTCTTTACATTAATTTGCTGAACAGGCATTGTGGTATAATATATTTTAATACTCAATTGAGCCTACATAACAGTCACAGATTTTTTTCGCGATCACATTGGACATCGACAAAGCAAACATTTAAAAACATGTCAGCTCACATCGCAATCTTCGAAGTAACGTCCGCTAAGTATTTAATTAGTGTACACTGTTGTTGTTGACTGAATGTTCACATTCCTGATTCCTTCCTACAATACACACTGCAATTATTAAGATATAGTAGAAACAAAATTCATGAAATAAATCGTCAACCAAAGGTATCGGTGCAACTACTTGTCATCACATAAATATATTTTTTATTTGATTATATCATTGAGATAAAATTATATGGAAGCGCCCCAATGTTCTATACATACATTTTGCTAATACATATATTCATGAGTCTAATACGAAACAGAGAGTGAAATATTCGTTTGTCTCTTTCTTTCTAATGCAGTAATCATATTTGAGAAAAGAGACAACAACATTTCAGTTGTTGCTCAAAATGGGAATATTTTGTTGGCACATTTGCCTTCGATACAGAAACGTGCTGGTTTCTCCATTTTATGTGCCAAGTTTTGTGGTAGTTCTGCTGTCAAACAGTTGTTTACTTTTTGTTCAATTTAGATTTTTGAGTAAAATAAGGAGTGTTTTCTTTTAAAAGTGCGTGTTACAAGTAAAAAAACTGTATTTCAACATGCCATAATTATCTATTCTTTTTGTAAAACCAAAATTATTATTGTTAGTAGGTACTTCACGGTTGTAATTTTAAGTTTCGGAGGAGCGAAGTGCCCTAACACAGGCAAATAACGCCTAAAAGGACACTTCAACCACTAGATGTAGTACTAATTTTGTGAAATGAAATAAATTATTTGTAATTTATTTGTAATGCCTGAATGTTCCATTGTGTCTTGTCGTGCCAGAAAAAAGAAAAATCAGCCTAAATAGACTTTGCACAGATTAGTAACAGATTTTTATGCAAAACTACATGAAATAGAACAATTTCGGTAAAGAAATCGCTAAGTGATCATATTATCATGGTTAGAGAATTACTATTTGGGTTTATTTCCGTCCTACAGACAATATTTTTCATTTTATATTTTCGTTCGCTTGTTTACAATAATAATAGTGTTGTACCGTTCTGTAATAGTTCCCGATACTAGTCCCTTCGTTACACTGAAACTTACCAAATTTTAACGATATACTGATACTTAAATACTAATCTTTTAAAGGTTTCCCGAAAATGAACGACTAAAGAAAAATTGGTTGGACTCTATCGTTGAGGAAAATATTAGTCCTCGAAGTAAAGACTGGTATATTACAGCTTGGCCAGAACGGACTGAAACGGAACTAAAATTTTTATTTCTGACAGCAATTTAAAATCTTTGATATTTGATGTAAACAAAGACCGCAGGTTTGTTAGATTTATTATTGTGCCATAAAACTAACGTAATAAGTGAAAAAAAATAAAATAAAATAATTCAAAGTGCTGGTAGCGCGAAGACAGTGGCGACTTCCGGTTTTCTACATTTTTATGTCAAGCTGTATGTTCAGTTCACTTTGAAAAAAATGTTTTAACAGAACACTTGATGGTATTAGGTTACATGAGAACCTACAATATTTCCGGTAAGTGTATTAAAACGATTGTTTAATAAAAGCCTGTTTTTTAGCCTAAGTTATATAGATAGTAATGTGTACAGCTTGGCCAGAACGGATTGAAACGGAACTAAAATTTTTATTTCTGACAGCGTTTTAAAATCTTTGATATTTGATGTAAACAAAGACCGCAGGTTTGTTAGATTTATTATTGTGCCATAAAACTAACGTAATAAGTGAAAAAAAATGAAATAAAATCATTCAAAGTGCTGGTAGCGCGAAGACAGTGGCGACTTCCGGTTTTCTACATTTTTATGTCGAGCTGTATTTCATTCTTTTTTTCAGACATCCAGCAAAAAACAACTTCCGGAAGTCATTTCGACGTATAGTCATTAGACAAAAAAAAATGGTAGGTAGAGTGGTGGTGGTGGTAGAGGCTGTTCACTGCTTAGATCTCTATGGAGAAGAAACTCCATGGACAGGATAATAATTTTTAAATTCTTTGTTACATCATTCGCCTTGAGGTGGGATTTTTAATAGACAATCTCGTGTGTAAAACAGTGTTACAAATAAATAATACCATAATAAAAATATCAGAGATAGAGTAGATGAATAAATTGTCTGAAAGTTAAAATATTTTTATTTAATAAACGAGCACTCCGCCCGCGTCTTCGTCCGCGTGATTTTCGAACTTTGCCTTTGTGAATTTCTAGGCCCGGCCACCCTCTATATGGGATACTGTTGGCAAAACTAAATCAATATTCAACAAAATTTCTATTAACCCGCAAGATTCCGTCTTAGGTAGGTAACACCTAGGTCCTAAAAATAATCCCAATGCAAAATTTAAGACTCCTAACTATCAACCCCAATACAACCTTTTAGGGGTCGAATTTCATATCATCCTCTCTTAGTGAGAACTTGTATCCTAAATAGAACCCCCCTGCAATGTTGAGTCCTCTAATTACAAACACCAAAGACAACCCCTAAGAGGTCGAATTTTGTAAAATTCCGTCTTAGTGAGAACCTAGGTCCTAAAACAACCCCCATGCTGAAACTCCTAGCAGTTGTAGCAACAAAGTTTCATACAAGCTGTCAAACCCATAAACAGCCCCTTCGGGGTAGAATTTCAGAAAATAGTGCCTTGGTGTGCATTTACGTAATAAAAGAACAACCTTGCAAAATTTTGTACTACTAGCACTTTCAGAAACGAAGTTTCATACAAAATATCAACACCTTGGGGTCTATTTTCACAAAATACCCGCAACTACGCCCAAAAAAGAACCTCTATGCAAGTCTCCAAACTATTAACCCCGAAAATGCCCCTTAGGGGTCGAATTTCGATCTCCGGCCACCGTAGGCGCGGGCATGCGGGCAGCGAGTAAAGGGCAACTCGCTGCCCAACCATGGACCATGCCCGGGTCGACGGCGCGTTGTGTCCCACGCGCGCCTCAAAGAGCGTCAGCATAATGACGGGGCCCCCTCTCAGAGGGCCAAAGCCTGCCGGGGTGCGGGATTATTCCCTTACCGTGACCCCGGAACATAACAGGCTACTGAAGGACACCGTGGATTTTAGTCAGTAGAAGTCTGACAGTCCCTCCCGCCCTGCCCGGGGTGGGAGGACTCATTTGATGATTTTACCACGCTAAAAAAAAAAAAAAAAAGGGGTCGAATTTCGACTGAATCAGTGCGTGTTACGGTCGAGAGGCTAAGGGTCGAATTTCGCAAAATACCGTCTTAGTGAACATTTAGGTCTTAAAATGAACCCCCTCGCAAAATTCGAGACGCCTGGCACTTGTAGGGGTCGAATTTCGCAAAATCGCGTCTTAGGTAACTCTTACGTCCTTAAAAGAACCGGTATTCATAATTTAAAATTCCTAGCACTTGCAGTAACGAAGTTTCATACAAACTGTCGACCCCAAAAACAACCCCTTAGGGGCCGAATTTCGCATAATCCGTTCTTAGTGCTCACCTACGTGATATAAGGAGGGCTTATGCCAAATTTCAAGTTTCTAGGCTCAGCGGTTTGGGCTGTGCGTTGTCAGATCAGTCAATCAGTTTTGAATTTTATATTATTGGGTGCAAGCACGGTGCAAGGATTCGCACTATACAGTGTGTCCGGGCACGAGTTAGCGATATTTGAAGGGGATATTCTAGGCTCATTTTCATCGACAAAAATGCTTTAAAAAAAAGGTTGCACTCCAGGAGTGCCGGTAGAAGTGAAAACTTTTTTGTTACTATGTTTTATTTTTAATTTGAATGACGTCTTACTCATTTTCGATCAGGGTCACGTGACCCTGACGGTCACGTGACCCTGACGGTCACGTGACCCTGACGCGAGTTTTAAATTTTTTACCCATTACAGAAAAAGTGTACAACGCCGCTAAAGAAGTTTTCACTTCAAAAAAAAAAGGTTGCACTCCAGGAGTGCCGGTAGAAGTGAAAACTTTTTTGTTACTATGTTTTATTTTAAAACTGGAGTAGTACAGATATGAAATTAACTAATTTGAATGACGTCTTACTCATTTTCGATCAGGGTCACGTGACCCTGACGCGAGTTTTAAATTTTTTACCCATTACAGAAAAAGTGTACAACGCCGCTAAAGAAGTTTTCACTTCAAAAAATTGTTACAGCTTGGCCAGAACGGATTGAAACGGAACTAAAATTTTTATTTCTGACAGCGTTTTAAAATCTTTGTTATTTGATGTAAACAAAGACCGCAGGTTTGTTTGATTTATTATTGTGCCATAAAACTAACGTAATAAGTGAAAAAAAAAAGGTTGCACTCCAGGAGTGCCGGTAGAAGTGAAAACTTTTTTGTTACTATGTTTTATTGAAGTGAAAACTTCTTTAGCGGCGTTGTACACTTTTTCTGTAATGGGTAAAAAATTTAAAACTCGCGTCAGGGTCACGTGACCGTCAGGGTCACGTGACCGTCAGGGTCACGTGACCCTGATCGAAAATGAGTAAGACGTCATTCAAATTAAAAAGGTTGCACTCCAGGAGTGCCGGTAGAAGTGAAAACTTTTTTGTTACTATGTTTTATTTTTAATTTGAATGACGTCTTACTCATTTTCGATCAGGGTCACGTGACCCTGACGGTCACGTGACCCTGACGCGAGTTTTAAATTTTTTACCCATTACAGAAAAAGTGTACAACGCCGCTAAAGAAGTTTTCACTTCAAAAATAAAACATAGTAACAAAAAAGTTTTCACTTCTACCGGCACTCCTGGAGTGCAACCTTTTTTTTTTTAATTTGAATGACGTCTTACTCATTTTCGATCAGGGTCACGTGACCCTGACGCGAGTTTTGGTCACGTGACCCTGACGCGAGTTTTAAATTTTTTACCCATTACAGAAAAAGTGTACAACGCCGCTAAAGAAGTTTTCACTTCAAAAAAAGGTTGCACTCCAGGAGTGCCGGTAGAAGTGAAAACTTTTTTGTTACTATGTTTTATTTTAAAACTGGAGTAGTACAGATATGAAATTAACTAATTTGAATGACGTCTTACTCATTTTCGATCAGGGTCACGTGACCCTGACGCGAGTTTTAAATTTTTTACCCATTACAGAAAAAGTGTACAACGCCGCTAAAGAAGTTTTCACTTCAAAAAAAGGTTGCACTCCAGGAGTGCCGGTAGAAGTGAAAACTTTTTTGTTACTATGTTTTATTTTAAAACTGGAGTAGTACAGATATGAAATTAACTAATTTGAATGACGTCTTACTCATTTTCGATCAGGGTCACGTGACCCTGACGCGAGTTTTAAATTTTTTACCCATTACAGAAAAAGTGTACAACGCCGCTAAAGAAGTTTTCACTTCAAAAAAAAAAGGTTGCACTCCAGGAGTGCCGGTAGAAGTGAAAACTTTTTTGTTACTATGTTTTATTTTAAAACTGGAGTAGTACAGATATGAAATTAACTAATTTGAATGACGTCTTACTCATTTTCGATCAGGGTCACGTGACCCTGACGCGAGTTTTAAATTTTTTACCCATTACAGAAAAAGTGTACAACGCCGCTAAAGAAGTTTTCACTTCAAAAAATAAAATAAAATCATTCAAAGTGCTGGTAGCGCGAAGACAGTGGCGACTTCCGGTTTTCTACATTTTTATGTCGAGCTGTACTCCATAACTTCGCGAATGGCAGCCATTTTAATTGAAGTGAAAACTTCTTTAGCGGCGTTGTACACTTTTTCTGTAATGGGTAAAAAATTTAAAACTCGCGTCAGGGTCACGTGACCCTGATCGAAAATGAGTAAGACGTCATTCAAATTAGTTAATTTCATATCTGTACTACTCCAGTTTTAAAATAAAACATAGTAACAAAAAAGTTTTCACTTCTACCGGCACTCCTGGAGTGCAACCTTTTTTTTTTTGATCTGTCGAGCTGGGGTGTGTACAATAAAATGCAAATATCTTTGAATCCTAGAGACCTACATTCATGCAAATGACTTTATTGCAAAGTTAAACGTTGAGGCTTATCAAAAACTTACGAAAATTTTCTAAATAATACGTAAAAATAACCAAAAAACATGGACAAACACGAAATTGTACACAAAAATTACTGAATAATTTCACATTTTTTACTCTAGCTCGATAAGTACCCCTGAATTTTGCAAGGGTTTTTGCTTTAAATTAAAATTATTTGAGTCAGGCTATAAAATGATATCAAAATTATCACTCTACATTACAGCTTGACAAAAATGTAGAAAACCGGAAGTCGCCACTGTCTTCGCGCTACCAGCACTTTGAATGATTTTATTTAATTTTTGAAGTGAAAACTTCTTTAGCGGCGTTGTACACTTTTTCTGTAATGGGTAAAAAATTTAAAACTCGCGTCAGGGTCACGTGACCGTCAGGGTCACGTGACCCTGATCGAAAATGAGTAAGACGTCATTCAAATTAAAAATAAAACATAGTAACAAAAAAGTTTTCACTTCTACCGGCACTCCTGGAGTGCAACCTTTTTTTTTTTTCACTTATTTCGTTATTTTTATGGCACAATAATAAATCTAACAAACCTGCGGTCTTTGTTTACATCAAATATCAAAGATTTTAAAACGCTGTCAGAAATAAAAATTTTAGTTCCGTTTCAACCCGTTCTGGCCAAGCTGTACAACCAAACATTGTGACCGTCCCGAAACTAGGCTCATTGCATTGCGCAGAACACAAAATCAGGTATGAGCGGGACGCACAAGGGCTTGGGGGGAGGGCCACACCCCGCGCGACCGCACCGCTCACCCCCGACGCGCGCTGGCACCCACGCCTTAGTGTGAGTCACGGGTGATAATCTTCATACAACGAAACGCTCGACGTAGCGCCATATTGTTTTTAATGTCGACTGACGTTTCTGGTCGTCTGTGATTGGCCGTCGCAGGCGCTGGTAGGCCGCCATTTGTTTTTGTTTCTTAATGACGTATGTCTGACATTACTGCTGGTGCTAATATTGATCTTTATTGTTTATCCTGTCCGCTTTTTCTGTAATAATAAATCTCCAGTGTCTATAATTTACTTTTGCTACTTGCAAAATGTATTACGAGTGCTCCATTTTGTAAATTTTCGCGACAGGACGCTATTTGACATCATTTCCCGTGTAATGAGAAAAGACTCGCTGTGTGGCTAAAGTGTCTAAACTAAACCGTGATGATCTGGCAAGACTGCAATCGTTATAAGCTTTTTGTTTGTCAAAGCACTTCGAAAAGAACTTCAATACGTCTAAATCTCGTCTCATTGGCAGTGCCTGTCCTTCCCTGTTTACTGAAGATGAGATTTTGAGTGGAACAACAACTCGGCAGTATACCGGTAAATATTATGATGAAACAACATCAGCTATCATTACTTCTTGCTTTCTTAACCTTACTTCTAACTAATATTGTAAATACCAAAGTTTGTGAGGATAGATGGATGTTTGTTACTCAGATTATTTTAATTTATTATGATACCTTTTACCCCAGGATTAAATTCCTGTTAATTAATTTACGTCATAAACGCGGGCGAAGCCGCTGGCGATGGCTAGTATAAAAATAAATGTTTTGCAAATTGTTATTTAGTATGGGTCCTAAATTTTGACCGCCTGGTAGGAGGCAAAGATATATTGTTCCTTTAATTTAATAGACCTTTTTAACAGAATTCATTGTACAGTTACATGCTAAAATAATATGTTTTACTGAAAACATAATAACACAATGTTTTCATAAAACTCAACTGGTTTACACTATCATCCACCCACTCCGAGGTTCGTAATATTTCTTTATACTAAACATAATGTTTCTTCTTTTCCAGCTCATTATGCAGATGGAAGACCTGTGAAAATCCTGAGAATAGCAGATGTAGAAAAATCACCTCACCATGTTTTGGAAAAGGCGACCGATAAACCATCAAGAATATATGGCAGCAAAAAAAAGACTAAATTACCCATCCAAAGGTGCAGTGAGGTGTTTCAGTACAGTGATAAGTGATAACTGTAACAAATGCATAATTGGAACACAATGCTCATAAAAATAATGTTGTGTCAAAAGGTTTACATTAATGAACTGGTGCAATATGATAATTTATTTTACAAAATTAATTTAACGATTTTCGTTATTTGCCTGCGATGCAAAAACAAGCATTCGAAAAATTTAAAAAGAAATTGAAAAATAAATGTTTTTATGTAATTCTTTGTTTTATTTTATTTTTTTTCCCACTGCAATATCAACTGTAGTATAGCAATATCGAGTACGGCGTTTTAGGCTGTATACGATTATTCCTTTGCCAGTGAGCAACAGTGATTTAAAAAAAAAGAAACGTCATACGACATTAAAACATACGGCGAAAATTTTTGTTCGGGAGTTGGCAGTCTGATACGTAGTATCTCTGTAGTCTGTGGTGTGAGTGCTACGTCCGTACACGAATCACGCACCTGTTGAGCTCTGAGAGTACTGTCGCGTTCAGAATTCGTTCGATCGTTTCGTTAATTTGTTTTTATAGTTTTCAGTTATTGTTACTTGTTGTTATTGTTACTTGTTGTTATTGTTACTTGTTGTTATTGTTACTCGTTGTTATTGTTACTCGTTGTTATTTGTTTATAAACATGCCTACCGGACGTTGTAATGTTTTACGACGCCAGGCTCGTAAAATGGTCTACGATGTTTATAAATTTATGAAGAAAGAAGCTGAAGAAGGCCTTAAATACGATTTGAAGGCAGTACATAAACGGACTGCAGCCGCTACAGGAGTATCAGAAAGAACTGTACGACGTATTATATCGGTAGCTAATGAACCAAGTTCCGATTTATTAGCAGTTTTTCGTACACCCGGAAAGAAGAGGCAAGGGGTAAAAAAGGTAACCGGAATCGACAATTTTGACCAAGGTGTCATCAAAAGATGTATCCACAATTTTCATTTAACTCAGAAAGAGTTGCCGACAATTGCTCAGCTTTTAAAAAAATTAAAAGAAGATATAAATTTTGAAGGATCCGCAACGAGTTTGAGGAGAATTATAAATGAACTGGGATTTAAATGGAAGAAAACTGAAGACAATCGGAAATTATTAATTGAAAATACAAATATTCGCTGTAAGCGAATTGAATATTTGCGTGAAATAACGAAATATCGCGCAGAAGGAAGACCGATAGTTTACACTGACGAATCGTATGTCGATTCATCGCATACCACTTCGAAAGCATGGAGTGATGGTAGCACTAAAGGTTTAAAAAAAAAGATATCAAAAGGTCAACGTGTCGTCATTGTACATGCTGGATCCAAATCAGGATTTGTACCCAACGGTCTTTTGATGTTTAAAGCAGGTACGAAAACCGGAGATTACCATGATAACATGAACTATAATAATTATGAAAAATGGATACGCACACAACTTTTGCCGAATCTCCCACCGAGATCGGTGATGGTGATAGATAATGCTCCCTATCATAACAAATTAGAGGATGCAGCGCCGACGTCAAATAGCAAAAAGGCAGAAATGGTGGCATGGCTTACGGCAAAAAATATCCCTTGCAGTTCTGACATGCTGAAACCAGAACTCTATAAATTAATTTCTATAAATAAAGAAAAATTCAAAAAATTTAATATTGATAAAATTTTAGAAGAACATAATCACAAAATATTACGGCTTCCACCTTACCATCCTGACTTGAATCCCATAGAAATGGCTTGGGCATCCATAAAAGGTTACGTGGCGAAAAAAAATGTCACAAATAATATTACTAATGTTATGAAACTAGTGGAGGAAAAAGTCAATAGCATGGGTGAACAGGAGTGGACCGCACTATGCGACAAAGTTATTCAGATTGAGGAAGATTATAAGAAAAGTGATGTCATCATGGATGACCTAACTGAAAAAATAATAATTCACGTCAGTGATGATGAATCAGATGAAGAAGATTCGGATATTTTTTGGGAAGAAAGTGATTCGGATGCGGAACCATCCACTAGTAAAGAAGATGTTTTTATGGAAGGTGTGGCCCCATTGTAAATATAGTTTTTATTTATATTAATGTTTTTTATTTACATTTATCCTATTATTACCTAACCTATACGTTTTACAAATAACACATACATTGTATATTAAATTAAATAAAATAACCTATGAAATAAACACGAACTTTATAATCAACAAATAAAAATAAATGTACAAAATATAATAAGTATCAAAAATGTTAGAAAACGAAAATTGTTTGGTTGATTACGTATTGCCCACTCGACTGTACCAAGCGCAAGTTCGGACTCGCGACTATACTCAAGGCGGTCACAAAGTTTGGCGCGTACTGTAAGTATCTTAGGAGTTATTCTCACTTGAACATCACGAAGCCTGCCATTCGCGAAGTACTGGAGTAAGAATTTTTTTTAAAGCATTTTTGTCGATGAAAATAAGCCTAGAATATCCCCTTCAAATATCGCTAACTCGTGCCCGGACACACTGTATAGTTACAATCAAACGGGGTGAATAGGGACGCAGGGGTGAATCGGGACAAAACTTTGAAAGCGATTTTACCGATAAATTAAGATGGCGTGTTGCCAACTACGAGTATGTCTCAAAATAATGTAGTATTAGGTATGCAATAAATAAAAATTGGTAAACTATCATATTAATTCAATATTAAAGTCCCTCTGTTAAAGTTTCGCCCCGATTCACCCCGTTTGACGGTATCTGACACGCTCGAATCAGTCGAATCACATCAAAAATCCCTTCTTCGCCGCCCCTACTATTAGGAAAAAGGTTTTGAATAAAACTCATATTATTTATGACTCCAACTTTGTAATAAAAGGCGGGCTTATCGAACTATTACAAACAAACGAGTATTTAAAAAATACAATATTGTATCTCTTAAACACCTATTATATCATTACAAACTAATGTTTTATACCTAAATATTTTAATTATAACCTTATATAAACCTATGTACACAATTAATTACGTAAAATACAAGCCTATTTACATCAATGCATAAAAAATATTCAGAATCACCTCAAGTTGTCAGTGGTCAACAATCTTATAAAATCAAATCTTGGCCCCAAGAAAAAATTAACTAAAAAATCATCAACTTGAAAACAATAATGGGGGAAAATAAATCAGAAACAACACAAGTACAACTTGAGTCAACTTAGAAATTGAAAATTAACTATGACTGTAAATTATTTAAACTCCAAAATCATTGTATGAAGTCGATAAATATTATGTCAGTGTACAATCGTACCTTCGTTACATTGGGAAACATTTCACAAAACATAATACTATCACAAAAAAATAACATGTCCATTGGTGTTCATAGTAGATTCACTGGAGCCCTTTCACTCATGCATTTACAAATAAAGACAAAAAATATACCAATGCAATCAAACATACATCTATTAAAGTGAATTCAAACGATTTGTGTAAAAACCGATGCTAAGATGGTATAATTATTTTAACTTACATATTTGAAAACTCATCTGCGTCTACATAAAATAATACAGTTTGCATATAGATCGGTATAAAATACATTCCATATCAAACAAAGGGGGGGCTGGAATGCGAAGCAGCCGGAGGACTTATTATCAGTAAGACTACATTATATTTTGAAGATTAGAAATTGCCAGGTTTCAAACACTAATCGTCGAATTTTATGGAGTGGACACCTGTATCGATCGCGCCGCCGCGATATGAGCCCCTTTTTTTCTTCGTCTTCTCATGCTTGAACGACTTGCCACGTGTGTGTTTCAAGTCTTGATTAGCACGCTCACCCCATGACCCGCGTGATCCACTCTATAACATAAAATAAACCTACATTATTACTTGTCAGAATAACAATTAATACACTTTAAGAGTTAAACAGGCGGAATTAATAACAAAAACCGGTCAAGTGCGAGTTGGATTCATGCACGGAGGGTACCATACCATCTATAAAATCATGTCTATATTGAATGAAGTATTTATTTTTTTAGTATTTGTTGTTATATTTACATCATCTGTTCTCATTACATCTGTGGAAATTTCAACTGTCTTAACTATTACAGTTTGTGAGGTGCACCCAGGTGACAGACGGACTAAATGACAGACAGACAGCGGAGTCTTAGTATTATGGGCCCGTTTTATCTTTTGGGTATGGAACTCTAAGAAAGTACATTATAATAAATTATTTAGTCTCACCTATTTAATCAAATACTATTTTCTTGTTTTGAGAATCTCCACCCTCAAAACTTTTCCTATCATTGAAACCTCCTTTGTTGAACCCTCCCCTGTCGCCACCCCAAGAGTGTCGGTCTCCGCGGCCTCCACGCCCCCCTCTGCCTCCGCGGTCTCCTCCCCTGCCTCCCCTGTCAAACCCGCCGCGCCCTCCCCTGTCGAACCCCCCGCGCCCTCCCCTGTCAAAGCCCCCGCGTCCTCCCCTGTCATAACCACCGCGGCCGCCACGTCCGCCTCTATCATTGAATCCTCCGCGGCCTCCACGATCTCCTCCTCGGCCTCTGAATCCACCTCTACCCCTATCATTGAAACCACGTCCTCCACGATTGAATCCACCACGTCCACGCTGATTCCAGCCTCCAGATTGGTTGCCTTCAGTTTCCTCGTTGTCGTTTTCTTCGCCTTCTTGGCTTTCACCCTCCTGATTGATAGAGAAGCACTACATTATAACCAAGACAACCCTATGTGATGCTGATGAACAAGTAATTCCAGAAAAGTAAATGCCCAAAATGTTATAGCAAGCCACTGGCAATGAAGCCATGGGCGAAATTTTCCAAGTCAGTCATAACATGGAGTTGCCTTGGCTTCTCAAAATTTGGGGCATTTACCTTGGCGTCGAATGAGTTATCCTTAAGTCTAGGATCCACTTCTATAGGTTTTGATGCTACTCGTCGGAAGGGAGCTGGCTTACCCGATCCATTCTCTTTTTCTTTGGGAGTTGACACACTAACTGTACCCTAAAATTTAGTTCAGTGTTAAATAGACAAGTTACAGTAGAGGTGTTAATTGAAAACATATTTGTTGTACTGTTTAACTCAGTTTGGCTGATAGCTGATAATGCCTTGTGGCATTGTCAATGTTTAAATCATGTAATGTGGACCATTTGGAATTGGTTCAAAAAACCGGTTTTAAACGCCCAAATGGTCGGTTCAACATTGCGCGGGTGTAATGTATCAATAAAATAATGAAAGGGAAAGTCACTTTTTGCAAGGATACAATATGAGAACACCAGACTAACACAGTGAATCATGATTTATGTATAACAAGTTTTTACTCTGCACTGGGACAATAACAGTATCTAGTATTATTATAATATGATGATAATAGCAACCTCTTTGCTCCAGTTGCCAGTTTAAAGCTGAGATCCTGAGATGAGCTAATTGTAAGTTTATTACCAGCCAATTGCTGATCTCAATTAAGAATATTTACCTTTACAAAATTACTGTATGGTTTCTTAGCAGGTGCACCGGAATCTCCTCCTGAAGCTTTCCTCTTTTTCCCTGGAGTAAATCCATTTTCAGGCTAGAACAGTATAATTATATATTAGGATTTGATTGTGTAGTGTTTAAAGCAAAATTACTTTAGGGAGGCACAATATTTTCAAGATATTTACCTGTTCATTTAATTCATTCTTTGCCACTTTAGCAGGAGGAGCGTCTTCATCACTATCATCACTGTCATCAGAAGACTCTGCTTTCTTTGTTGCAGGTTTTTGCACTGGCTTCTGTTTTGGTTCATCATCATCACTTGAGTCATCACTTGAATCTGAGGACTCTTGTTTCTTTGCAGGTCCTTTAGGTTTAGCTGCACTAACAGGTGTCTTTGGAGCAGGCTTGGATGGTTCCTCATCGCTGTCATCACTGTCATCTGAAGATGACGCCTTCTTAACTGGTGCCTTTGCTGGAGCTTTAGCTGGCGTCTTCTGTACTGTTTTGGGCTTTTCATCTTCACTACTATCATCACTATCAGATGATGATTCTTTTTTAGCTGTAGCTTTAATAGCTGGTTTCACAGGTGTAGGTGTAGGTTTCTGTAGGGCCTTCTGTGGCACTTTTTGATCCTCATCTGTGTCGCTGTCATCTGAGGATTCTTGTTTTTTAGCTGGTGCTGCTTTAGCCTTAGCAGGGGTAGCTTGTGGTTTTGCTGCCTTGGTCTGAGGTTTTGAATCCTCATCACTGCTGTCATCAGAGTCATCTGATGATGATTCTTGCTTTTTAGGTGGTGCAGCCTTAGCAACAGGTTTAGCTGGAGCTTTGGCTGGGGTGGCTTTCGGTGTTGGTTTAGTGGGCGCCTTAGATTTTTCATCTTCACTATCGTCACTGTCATCAGAAGATGATTCTTGTTTCTTAGCTGGTCCTGGCTTTACTGGAGTCTTGGCAGGTGTAGGTGCAGCTTTCTTAGGAGGAGGTTTCTCATCCTCACTGCTGTCATCTGATGAAGATTCTTGTTTCTTGGCAGGTGTAACTTTAGCTTGAGGCTTAGGGGCAGCTTTTACAGCAGCCTTTGGTTTTTCATCTTCACTGCTATCATCGCTATCTGATGATTCTGGCTTCTGCTTAGGAGCTGCTTTTGGAGGAGGTGCCTTTGCTGGAGTCTTCTGTTGTGGTTTGGGTTTTTCATCTTCACTGCTATCGTCATCAGAAGAAGATGATTCTTGTTTCTTTACAATTTTGGGTGCTGCTACATTGGGTTTCACAGGTTGTTTTTTGGGTTTTGATGTGGCATTGTCTTCACTGCTGTCGCTATCATCTGATGATTCTGTCTTTTTTGCTGGAGTAGCTGCTAGTTTGGGCTTGACCTGAAAATTTACATATTTATTTACAATTTGATCTTAATCAATTCTGTTTTTAAATGAAGAATAAATTGGGATTCAGAGGTAGTGACGAATAGGTTAGTGTAAAATCATAGTTTTTCATTCACAAGTTCTCATCATTATAAGTCTTGAAGTTTTAAGACAAAAATAAATTTAAATTTGAGACTTACTTGTGTTTTTGGTTTTTCATCCTCGGAGCTATCAGAGTCTGAAGAGTCTTGTGCTTTTATAGCAGCTGCAGTCTTGCCATTGACTTGTGGTTTACTTACAACTGCTGGTTTTTGTGGCTTCTCATCTTCACTGGAGTCATCCTCAGAACTACTAAGAGGATGGTTAATTAAAAATAACAATCTGTCTAAAATCTTGTGACAAATTATCATCATGTATTATCAAATGGGGTCACGGGACTGTGTTATCAGGTAACCGTGACCCTGGAACGTAAAGGGGTTTGAAGTATCACTTTGGATTTTGGTCAGTACAAATCCGACAGTACCTACCATCCCGCCCCGGGTGGGAGGACTCATTTAATGATTTTACCACAATAAAATGCTGTTAAATAATATTGAAAAACCTGTGCCTGTTGCATTGTTTAGGATTTTTTTATGCTTAGTAGTTGAATCTTAGGGCGGCCACATACATCAGTTTATTACCGTTCGAAATTCGAAATCATGAATGAAATGTGAACAACACACACAAGACATGCATACACACTTGTATGAATTTACTGTGTTCGGATAGAAAACGGATCAGGATTCCTGATCAGAAAACTGATGTATGTGGCCGGCCTAAGTGTGATCATAGGTAACCTTAAAAAATTTGGTAGTTACCTTTGAGCTGCTGGTTTCTGTGGCTTCTTGACTTTATTATATTCTTGTATTATTTCAGTAAGTGTAGGGAGGCCCTTGACGCGAGGTTTCTAAAATATTTAAAAAGATATTGAATTTCATAGAAATCCAATCTAAGTATGAATAACCTGGATTCAATACTGGATTATACGCATGGTAAACCTTTTATTTTATCGCAGAATCAGAAGGAAAGAGTTTCTATTGCAGTCAATATATCAAAATATTACCACGAAAGCAAGGAGGCTGAATCACAAAATGTCGTGTCGCTTTGTAATTAAATGTCGGTCGACATGTGGCGATTTAGCTTAAAAAAATAACGCCTGAAAGTTTATTTTGATTGCCTATTGAATCTATCATTACAACAAATGCTAGGAAAAACATTATAGCAAGATCTTTGAACACGTGTGGTGGCCGGCCACACGTGGTTTTTTAGGTGATGATCGAAGATGGAACTTACCGCATTAGTTTTCTTCAAAAATGTTTGAGCTAGCGACTTGTCTATGTTTTGTAAAAATTGGTGAACAATGGAATTAGCTTCAGTTTGTACTTCTGCAGGGACACCCATTTTTGCAATTTTAATATTCTAGTAATAGCACGGCAACGCAACGCCGCCGTTTGTCACAGGCCCACAGACTATAGCCAGACTAAGCTAAGTAGAGACTGTAGAGAGCAGTGTTGCCAGGTTTGAAATCTAGCGGATGGTAGAATTCTTCTAAAAATACGGTGGATTTTCCGAAATTACGTTGTACAGCTTGGCCCGGATTGAAACGGAACTAAAATTTTTATTTCTGACAGCGTTTTAAAATCTTTGGTATTTGATGTAAACAAAGACCGCAGGTTTGTTAGATTTATTCATGGACCTAAAAAAAAAAGGCGGACGGAACTTCACTAAGAAACAATTGAAGCACCCATAGTAAGTCAGTGCGCTAATGTGGACAAGCCAGCACGCACACATTCACACCATAGTAAGTCAGCCGTCGGCCATTACGCTTCGAACGACACTTGCGGTTTTATAAGGTGTTATTTCTATACATATAATAAAACTGTAGAAAAATCGTTTTTGTACATCAAAATAAAATCCAAAAAAAATAGCTAGGGTGTTGAAGGACAACCAACAGAACCCATTTCCAGCATTTTTAGAATTTTTGTCTGTTTGTCTGTTTGTCGGTTTGTCGGTTTGTCTGTTTATTTGTGGCTCCATCACGTAAAATGTACGAAGGCAATTTATATAACCTTTACACACAACGATCGAGCGTAACTTGAGGACTAATTTAGTTTTTGTTTCATTGCAATCGGTTAAGTCTATCAAAAGATATTTGAATTTAAAGTGTTCCAGACCCAGAAGTAAAATTACGGTCAGTTTACACCGAGACGCGCAGTTCAGTAGCGCGATCTAGCTTGGAATAGAAAAACTACATACCTATTCAAATATGGTGTGGACTGGAGTGGAGTGGTTTGGAGTGGAGTAGAGTAGAGTAGAGTAGAGTAGAGTAGAGTGTAATGGAATAGAATGGGATGATTTGGGATGGAATGGAAAGAAAGAAAAGGTTTTTATTAGACTCAAACTAGAATGGGAATGAGTGGGATGGAGTGGGATGGAGTAGGATGGAGTGGGATGGAGTGGGATGGAGTGGGATAGAATCGGATGGAGTGGGATGGATTAGAATGGAGTGCGATGTAGTGAGATGGAGTGGGATGGAGTGGGATGGAGTAGGATGGAGTGGGATGGAATCGGATGGAGTGGGATGGATTAGGATAGAGTGGGATGTAGTGGGATGGAGTGGGTTGGAGTGGGATGGAGTGGGTTGGAGTGGGACGGAGTGGGATCGAGTGGGATGCAGTGGGATAGAGTGGGATGGAGAGGGATGGAGTGGGATGGAGTGGGATGGAGTGTGATGAAGTGGGATGGAGTGGGATGGAGTGGGATGTAGTGGGATGGAGTGGGATGGAGTGGGATGGAGTGGGATGGAGTGGGATGGAGTGGGATTGAGTGGGATGTAGTGGGATGGAGTGGGTTGGAGTGGGATGGAGTGGGTTGGAGTGGGTTGGAGTGGGATGGAATGGGTTGGAGTGGGATGTAGTGGGATGGAGTGGGACTGAGTGGGATGGAGTGGGATGGATTAGGATAGAGTGGGACTGAGTGGGATGGAGTGAGATGGAGTGGGATGCAGTGGGATGGAGGTGGATGGAGGGGGATGGAGTGGGATGGAGTAGGATGAAATGGGCTGGAGGGGGATGGAGTGGGATGGAGTGGGATTGAGTAGGATGGAGTGGGATGGAGTGGGATGTATTGGGATGGAGTGGGTTGGAGTGGGATGGAGTGGGTTGGAGTGGGATGGAGTGGGTTGGAGTGGGTTGTAGTGGGATGGAGTGGGATGGAGTGGGACTGAGTGGGATGGAGTGGGATGGATTAGGATGGAGTGGGACTGAGTGGGATGCAGTGGGATGGAGTGGGATGGATTAGGATGAAGTGGGATGTAGTGGGATGGAGTAGGATGAAATGGGCTGGAGTGGGATGGAGTGGGATTGAGTGGGATGGAGTGGGACTGAGTGGGATGGAATGGGATGGAGTCGGATGGAGTGGGATGGAGTGGGATGGAGTGGGATGGAGTAGGATGGAGTGGGATGGAGGGGGATGGAGTGGGATGGAATGAGATAGAATGGGTGCTCTAATCCAGTAGCAATTCTTCTGAATCTGAACGACATAGGGCGTTTATTATAATCACCACAAATATTCTTGAAAAATAAATTCTAAATACAGGGATTATATGAAAACGATATGATTTATAAAAAACGTGGCGAGAATTAAGCGCTTCGCACTAAAAAATACATTGTTAAATTCCGACATCCACGCGAACGAAGTCGCGGGCACAGCTAGTTGTCTAATAAAAATCAAAGTATGCCGTCTTGTGTTGCAAAAAGTTGTCTAAACCATAGTAGTTCAATTAAAAAAGCCAGGGGATCACTTTTCATAGTTAAGCATGTCAATTTGAAGCTTATTTCTCGATTTTACGTCAATAAATTTAATAAACATCTCGAAATCAATCAGTGTTTCAACTATTTCAAGGTTCAAATTATTTTAAAATTGGGAGATATATATTTTATGTTACTATTTATCGTTATTGTATTCTTCTATATTTTTACAGATTTCCCACGGCAAATGATGCATGGAAAAATGATTGTATAAAAATAATAAGGGAGTGTAGACATGGAATAGGAATGTAGACGTGTAGGAATGGATCATAAAATAGCTTTAATTAAATATTTATAGCCGAAAAATACTTAAACATTCGTTTTCACCACTTAAGTAAATTAGAAGGGATTTCTAGATGTGTCGATAGCAAAAGACAAGTCTACACAAATTTGAATCACCAAAAGGGATTGTAAAACTTTATTAACATTAAACGAGTTGTAAATATTTTAATATCCAATGTGCTTAAATTATTTTACCTTTATTTTAAAAATAGGTATCCGTCACAAAAAAATTGAAATTAAACTTAAGTTCAAGGGAGATCTTAATTAAATATTGTTTAAAAATGGGTAATTTTTTCCTTCATCTGGAATCCCTATACACACGCACACATATTTACGCCGCCGCCATTGTGGTGCTTCAATCGTTTCTTAGTGAAGTTCCGTCCGCCTTTTTTTTTAGGTCCATGGATTTATTATTGTGCCATAAAACTAACGTAATAAGTGAAAAAAAAAAAAAAAATCATTCAAAGTGCTGGTAGCGCGAAGACAGTGGCGACTTCCGGTTTTCTACATTTTTATGTCAAGCTGTAAGAGATATTTGAAATACGGTAGAATTAAGCTGCGAACAAATTATCGGACGCGTCCGTCAGCCGCGGCTGAGGGACGCGGCTTATTCATTATCTAGCCAGGACCACAGAATATATAATAGTACCTAAAGGCACAGAAGCATTACTCCCAAAAAGAAAACAAACAAATGTAAAATCTATACACGAAAGAATAGAGTCCATTTTTACGTGCACCCGCATCACCCACCTACTTTTATAATAGCCTAAACTTCCCATTCGCAAGCAAAAATGAACTGAATAGTAACGCGCGAGAGTTCATTTTAGTTTATCTGACGCCAACGACATTAAAAGGTTACTGTCGGTCAAGCTCAATAGGGTTGCGACTCGCGAGTTTGGGCACAGTTAGGTAGGAATACGTATTTTATGCATTGTTTAATTACATTATTAATTAACATAAATATATATCACTCCTCATTACCTCCTTAAGTCCCTCAAGGAATTTTGTTTTTATCATCAGCCTATATCTTTTTTCTGTTTCGTCATCGATTACTTCATATTCATATCGATTGGTAGCACAGAATGTTAACAGTAGGTACCTACGGCACCTTACGTGAGGAATAATATCGATACCTCCTAAGTATACTGAGTCAACTAACAAATTTAGGTATTTTCATATTTTTATAAAAACGTACATGATAAATCGTGATCTTAACGTTAGTGTTAAAAAAAAATTAAAAAGATCAATAATTACCGAGATAATTTCACGTATATTAAATCATTTTCAACATCAGTTAAAATCGTACATTGTAAACTGATCTAAATAACATTGTACCAGTGTACGCGGGGCGCGCACCGATTCAAGTTTATTTCGGCTCAGTATACGATGAATGGCGGCGAGTGCGCAAGCAATTTTAGGTAATAATTCTGTTTCGTAAAGTTACTATTATTCGTATAATATGTATAGTAATTATATCGTGGATGTAATATAAGGTGTTATAAGTTTGTCGTGTCTGTCTGTTTGTCTGTCTGTCTGTGGCACCAATAGGACCCGAATGGATGAAGCGATTTCAATTTAGTTTTTCTTTGTATTAAAGGTGACTTACGTGCGAGCGTTCTTGGACAATATGTTTGATGAAAATCGTTGTAGGGGTGAAAGTGGGGAAGGGTGACCGAGGGTTTACAAAAAACTCGAGTGGGGTCTTATAAGAAAGCGCCCTGAAAAAGAATATTGATTACTTAATCGAGAGTGTTTTTAACATCGTTTGATGTCGTGGGATTAACGAATACCGTGACCCTGGAACGTAAAAGGCATTTAATGGACATCGTGGATTTAGTCAGTACATTAAACCCCAACGGAAAAAGAGGGATGTTATAAATTTTGATGTTTCTGTCTGTCTGTAATAAAGATGACTTACGGAGAGTTTTCTTAGATGTGTTTTATGAAAATCGGTTCAGCCGAGTTGTGCAAGGGTAAAAGTGGGGAAAAATGAAATGGGGTCTCAAATGAAAGCTCACTGAAAGGGATAATGATGACTTAATCGAGAGTGTTCTTAGCTTCGTTTTATAAGAACTTTGGTGGAGGGAAATTTGGGACATGGAAATCCGATTGTCAAGTGAGAGTGTCAATTAATACACCTCAGTCTTTGCAATTCTGCGTGATAATTTTTGTGGGATAATCAATAATTTCCTTTGGTCGAGCTCATAAATTGCTACACCATCCAAGGTTTTTATTCTACTTATGGCTACATGGGCTAGTAATCCACAGTTTTTTCAACTGTCGTCCCTTGCAACTTAATTATGTGTTGTAACCGCCCAACCTAAAATGATATAAGTATAATAAGTATGCACCTATAAAAAGTACAAAATAAGTAAAAATTAAATTAAAAATTTATAAAACCCCCGACATAAAAACCAAGATCCCTTTAAAAATTAATACTTAAATAATAAAAACAACTCAATCTTAAAGTACCTAATCAAGACATGACAGTTTATTTTTATATACAAGAGAAATTAACGTAACATACTCCAAATCTAGAAATATATAAGTGGTGAAGTACCTAATTATGTATTAATAATTATTAAAAAAATACGTCACGTTGGGGGACCGAAAAAATCGATTGTCTTGATTCAGTACTTTAAGATGTAGTTGTTTTTTATTATTTATTACTTTTAAAAGGGATCTTGGTTTTTATGTCGGGGGATTTTTAAATTTTTAATTTATTTTTGTGAAGCTTTAATGATGAAACATTGATATTTTTTTAATAGTGATTTGTTTTCGTTGTAGCTTTTAGTAAAGCTATTATGTTAAAAAGATATTCCTACTTAATTATGACGAAAAATACATTGTGATTCTTCAAAATGAGTTGTTTTGGGTGTATGATTCTTGTTCTTCTTCCTAGCTTTTATTAATCCCACATAATATCGTAAGGTATTACAAAAAAATACTAATAAAAACCCTCGGTAAATTACATTGGTCCAGTATACGTTGAGTTTTCAAATGTTAACATTGCTAAGTACTTTCCTAGTATAATGAGTCAAGTGATATAATTTCAACATTTTATTATTAAGTGAGACAGAAAACCCCTGAAACAAACAAAAGTAAAATTATATTCATAAAATGACAGTCATATTTCATGTGATTTTGGTGTAAACGATGGATTTTGATGGACGACGTACACTAATATAAGTGGTAGTTAAACCATTTCACTATTGAGTCCCGCCGGCGTGTACCCAGTCATGTACATAAAATGTCATTTAAAAACAAAAATCACCAAAATCATTTTATACCAAAGGAAGAGCTTACAATTTTGATTAAAAAAACATTTACTTTATTTCGAATTAATTTGATTTCATTAAAATATAAACGATTTACCTTCAAATCGCTCTCCTGTAAAATTACTATAATGTCAGTTGACTCATTATACTTAGGAGGTATCGATATATACACCGTGACTTTTTAGTCGCCTTACAACGGCAGCCCAGTTCATGTATCCAATCACTAAAACACGTTTATAATATAAAATATGTATTTAAGAGATTTCAAAATTTAAAAATAAAATAATATAAAACCTGCGGTCTTTGCTTACATCAAATATCAAAGATTTTAAAACGTTGTCAGAAACAAAAAGATTAGTTCCGTTTCAATCCGTTCTGGCCAAGCTGTAGTCATAACTTTAAAGATCGATCGTTATTGTTTACGGCAAAATAGATAACTAGTCCTTATCATTTCATTCATTTCATTGTCACAGGCCCCGTGTTGCGTGTCTTTGTAGGTAAGTAGGTAAAAAAGTCGCGAAGAGAATTACGATCGCTGACCTTGAATGCGTAGTGTAGCCATTTTCTGAGTTTGAACGTGTCTAAACAATAACGTAAACATCTTCCTACTTTCTACCGGTCATAATTCGACCTACCTACGTATTCAGCTTAGGTGAGTGAGAGTGATGTCAGGTTTGATAATCGTCTATTTTATTTATCTTGGTCGTCTTGTAGGCCAAATTTGTAACCTACCTAATCATGATTACTAGCCGGTACTTGAATGACATTAATAAGCACGCCACAAGCAGGTAGATAGTTTTTTGATCATTATTAAATATGTACTACATAGATAAATATTCACTTTTTTTCTTACCTTTCGAAATCACGCGGTAGTGTGTGAAACGTGAGGCTCCTATCACTGTCATTATTTAAACAACCAAACGTTATGCAGTATTTTTTTTTCTTCATCATAATTATTATATTTTTTTTTAAACACATGCGTAAATTCAACCAAACACCAAACTTAAATATTATTTAAGTAAGCGCGTGCGTAGTGGGCGGCGCGCGGCAACCGACTAAATGTCCACTCCGAAGTGGTCCCCGCCAATGCTTGCAGTTTTATACCTACACTGCGGAGTGAGCCAGGCCTGCCAGGACATTTATTATGTGCTTTCCTAAGACGCAGCGTCGCCTGGAAGAATGCTGTTGTAAATCCGCCTTAAATTGATTATCTGTGGTTAAAAACTTACCCAAATGTCCATGGATCTATACCTGTCTCTTTCTTTCACCAGCGTGCATCCTTTTCTTACCGTGAAAATTGCTTGACATCGAAGCTGTCATCTTCATAGCGTTTGTAAATTTTGCCGGTTAGACATCGGAAAATTTTCCAAAGTTAAAAAAGTGTTGAAATACAATAATTTATTGTATTTATTTAGCACGCAGCGTTTATTTAGAGTACGTGACACGTTTTCTTTTGTGAATTAGTGTTTTAGAAGGATTACGAACTAAATTGAGTGGGTAAGTGTGGTGTGAGGTGACGAGGTTTGAATGTTGATGCTCAGGCGGTAGATCAGCATTCAATACGGTGAGACATGATGACTGGTCATCATCTTCATCCTTGAACGACGAGAGCATAGCTTCACATACACCCAACAGAAGACGCAAAGTCACGTGAGTACAAACAAGTTCAAACTTGTCCGGACCCTCGCGCCTCGTGTAGAGACACAAATTCAAGACGAGGACCTTATTTCTAGTTATTTAACTACTTGTATTACCTTTTCTAACAACGAGAAGGCAATCGTACATCAAATATTTTAAAAAAAAAAAAAAAACCCATTTGTCTATTTCGAAATTTTTGGTATGGAGTTGGATGAAAGACAATTTATTCCACTTCCAATGAAGGATTACAAGCAAATCCAAAATTTAATCAGATTTGTCTGATACTTTTTTTTTTTTACAAAACCCCCGTACAATCTTGTATCGCTACTCCTTGTTTTAACTGATTCATTGCGGAGGGCATGTTTCAGTGCCATCACTTTCTTTTGCGTGTGACGTTAGGCACGGATGAGTGTCATTGTAAATCGGTTAAAGGTCTTAAAGTTAATGATTAATTGTATCACTTTATCAAGACCAAAGATTAATAAGTTTCAACGGAGTTGTTATTATCCAACAATATTTTGGAATTGGAACAACATTACAGGACTTGCTTAAGTGGGTATCGGATACCTTAATTATTTTCATTTTAACACATACTTTGAAGAGATTTTGATTATTTTTGGTCCACCAACGTCGGACTCATAATTATCTATTTAGTTTTATGCTTTGCACCCTATCAAAGGTGGACTTAAGGTCCAGCTAATTAAACAAGTGTAAACAAAAAACTATTTGAATATTTGACTATTCAGAACATTTAGTGGGGTTGTCTAAAGGACCATGCTCATTCAGGGCAACCACACGGAGCAAGCAATCATATTTTGAAATTACCATGTTCCATTCGTATAGGAACCTCCCCTTGGCATCTAGTCAAAGATGTTTATAGAAAAGTTTGCAACCCCAATTACAAAAGGCCATATAGGTACCTATTTCGAGTTTACTTTATCAAAAGATTTAGTAAAAAAAAATTAAAAATGGGTTATTTCCCATATTAGACCGCGGAGGTCTCAATTCATAATGCCAGTGAAACATTTGTGAAGATATACATTCATTCATAAATTACTATGCTTATTTTCAATAACCAATTGCAGAGACACACCGGAGTCTCCTCCTTGTGATCTATAACAACAAGTGCTGCTGTTAACAGCCTTTGTATTTGTCCTATCTATGGCTTCAATTATGTTGTTGTGCGAACAATGTTTCTGTATAATTATTGTGTGCCTGGACTGTTGTTCCTGGTAAATCAGGATCGTACAGTACTTGTTTCTCAGATTGCGGAAACGCTGAGAATATTGGAAATCTTGAGGCATCACATAAATCATCACAAGTCTGCTTGAGTCCTCTCTTTAAGCAGAATATATTGGTCTAGTATGGGACACCCAGCAAAACTGGGTATAACGCGCCTCCAATAAAATAAATAAAGATTAAACTATTTTGTAACAAGATAAAGCAATTTAATCAGTTGTCCACAAAAAGCTCAGACTTTATTGGTTTTACTGAATTATGATAATTACGAAGTATCAAAAGAACTTTAATGTTGCAGTAGGTAACTGTTTCTAAAATTGTTCTATCAAAACAGGTTACTAGAGAAACGTAAGTTTCCACTGCCTGTTCAAAAAGGTTGGTTAAAGCCATAGAGTACAACTCAATACCGTAGAGTTAAGAAAGGTGCAACTCACTTCTTGACCACGGATACACCCAACTAGGGGTAAGGAGCCCAATTAAACATCACTTACTCATCTGTAAGGTGGGATCCATGCCAGATGCTTTTGTTATTGAAATTTTGTTTCTGAAGCAGATGTCGTATTTGCACACATAAATATTAAGTCCGACAACAGGACTCTTATTGCATACTTCAGAAACGAAGGGGGAGGGGGAAGATACATACCCTTGCAATACTAAGGCTGACAAACAGGCTTCAAGAGACTTGCAAAGCAGTTGCGTCTAACTCTCTCAGCCACTTACTCCCGGAGAGTAAACAAAATTGCGGATCGCCTCTCAAGGGACCGCAATGTACCAGGTTGGCATCTTTTACCCCAAGCCGTGGAGGCAAACAAAATTGCGGATCGCCTCTCAAGGGGCCGTAATGTACCAGAATGGCATCTTTTACCCCAAGCCGCGGAGGCAAACAAAATTGCGGATCGCCTCTCAAGGGGCCGCAATGTACCAGTGTGGCATCTTTTACCCCAAGCCGCGGAGGCCATGTTAAAGATGTGGGGCGTCCCAGACGTAGATTTATTCACGTTATGAGAAACGGCTTTCGTAACAAAACTGCAAAGTACGTTAAAATTAGGTTCCTAAACCTTATGTTATATGCGAGGTTTACAGCCGACAATGGGACTATCGACTGGGCTGGGCATTCCCCCACCCAGCGTAATACTAGAAGTATGAACTACTTATTTGAAAAAGGCACAATATTACAATCGACAAAGAATTATGACCCACCAAAAGCATTATTTTCTTACAGACATTCAAATATAATTAGGTTCACAGTCATAAACATAAATATCCATATTAACGACCTTGATCTTTGTTATTTTGACAGATTCAAACGACGAGTTGTCAAAAAGGGTCATAATTCAAATTTGTTGATAGTACATTCTACTAACGCCACAGTGCGCCAAATGCTTCTCACTACTCGATCTGCAAGCGAGAGCGATAGCCAGAGCGGGAGCGACTTCCGATAAAGTACCTGCGGAAGGTCTTAGATCGGACTACAGTCAAGTGCCCTGCACAGGTGGACAAAATTCCGATAAAGAACCTGTGGAAAGTCTTAACATATTGGACTACAAGCAAGTGCTTGGCACAGGTGGACAAGTTATCCCCCCTAGCTTGGAAAAATAAGGGTGGGCTGACCAAGTCTCTCCCTAAACTCTAGCGGAACAAGACTTATTAAAAAAAAAAGTAACTTGCGGACATCTACTTTTACAACAATATAAAGCCCTATTTAAAAGATGGTGATCCTGGTGTTACACCAATCAAATTAACGCTGAAACACCTGTAGGTGTATAAGCTGATAAAGTAAAAATTCCAGGCTAAATTGTTTAGAGAAAACAAACTAGATTATAGATTCTATTTGATCTATTATATTTTGCCTGCATAAGTTTACTATCTCAACTTACTGAGCAACATCTGAGGTAGATATCTCAGGACAATCTTTCATTCAAAAAGTTCTAGAAGCTTTTTCACTTCCTAAAGCTTGCAGTACAAAAACTACCAATAGGGTACATTACAATATTACTTTGTTTTAATTGACTAAAGAACTCTGCATATCCAGATTCTTCATTTAAGATAGGCGAATAGCTCTAATATTATTGCTACCCTCAGGTCATACAATTCATGATCTCACATCAGATCGAGATAATTAGAGAATAGCCCTGAAAATCTTATTTCTATGAAAAGATGAAATTAGTCTTTGTCCAATATTTTGGTATAAAAACAGAATCAAAATCACACAGATAGTAAGGTTCTTTGTTGCGGAAACATCAGGACCATGTCTGTCTACCCTGTTAGAACTGTCTGAAAATAGAAAAAACACAGTCACAAAATTCCTCTATCTGGAAAATTAAAACCAGCTTCTACTCAAGTTGGGAACATAGCATTACTTTCAAAGTTGCTAATATTAGTGCCCCACTGGGCAGTTATTACAAGTTAGCTATTATAGCCTCAAGAAGCTACTTGAAGAAAATACTTGTTCAAGCAGTACTTGACAGTGGAAGACTGATAGAGTTATAAAATGTAGGTATCAGAAGTTTTACTGTCAACCAGTAAACAAGATTGATGACACCAACTCCAATGCTTATTTATTGCAGTTAGATTTATGCAATATTCATTAAATAAATAATTGTCTTCACTGGTTATACCTTTAGAAGACATAACTTTATCCTGGATAAAGATTTAATTTAGAATTATCTCCTTGTACCAGGTACCTCTATCAATTGGCTACTATTTTGATTTCTGAAGATTGAAGAAGTTACTAATTGTAAAGTTACATTACAGATCTTGTTACAGTGGGCTTTGATGAAGGGTTTTTGAAGAACTATCTTTAAACATAATTACCTATGCTTTGAAGACATTATTATAATTCATTCATCATAGCGTTTGTGTTTATCACCAGCAGATACCAAACAGGTCTTCCAGGCGACGCTGCGTCTTAGGAAAGCACATAATATGACTGTTTTGCATTCCAACAAAACAGGTATTATGTGTTGAATAAGACGCAGCGTCGCAGCAAGTCTCTTGCTGGTACCTCGAAGACTCTATGAAGATGACAGCTTCGATGTCAAGCAATTTTCACGGTAAGAAAAGGATGCACGCTGGTGAAAGAAAGAGACAGGTATAGATCCATGGACATTTGGGTAAGTTTTTAACCACAGATAATCAATTTAAGGCGGATTTACAACAGCATTCTTCCAGGCGACGCTGCGTCTTATTCAACACATAATACCTGTTTTGTTGGAATGCAAAACAGTCATATTATGTGCTTTCCTAAGACGCAGCGTCGCCTGGAAGACCTGTTTGGTATCTGCTGGTGATAAACACAAACGCTATGATGAATGAATTATAATAATGTCTTCAAAGCATAGGTAATTATGTTTAAAGATAGTTCTTCAAAAACCCTTCATCAAAGCCCACTGTAACAAGATCTGTAATGTAACTTTACAATTAGTAACTTCTTCAATCTTCAGAAATCAAAATAGTAGCCAATTGATAGAGGTACCTGGTACAAGGAGATAATTCTAAATTAAATCTTTATCCAGGATAAAGTTATGTCTTCTAAAGGTATAACCAGTGAAGACAATTATTTATTTAATGAATATTGCATAAATCTAACTGCAATAAATAAGCATTGGAGTTGGTGTCATCAATCTTGTTTACTGGTTGACAGTAAAACTTCTGATACCTACATTTTATAACTCTATCAGTCTTCCACTGTCAAGTACTGCTTGAACAAGTATTTTCTTCAAGTAGCTTCTTGAGGCTATAATAGCTAACTTGTAATAACTGCCCAGTGGGGCACTAATATTAGCAACTTTGAAAGTAATGCTATGTTCCCAACTTGAGTAGAAGCTGGTTTTAATTTTCCAGATAGAGGAATTTTGTGACTGTGTTTTTTCTATTTTCAGACAGTTCTAACAGGGTAGACAGACATGGTCCTGATGTTTCCGCAACAAAGAACCTTACTATCTGTGTGATTTTGATTCTGTTTTTATACCAAAATATTGGACAAAGACTAATTTCATCTTTTCATAGAAATAAGATTTTCAGGGCTATTCTCTAATTATCTCGATCTGATGTGAGATCATGAATTGTATGACCTGAGGGTAGCAATAATATTAGAGCTATTCGCCTATCTTAAATGAAGAATCTGGATATGCAGAGTTCTTTAGTCAATTAAAACAAAGTAATATTGTAATGTACCCTATTGGTAGTTTTTGTACTGCAAGCTTTAGGAAGTGAAAAAGCTTCTAGAACTTTTTGAATGAAAGATTGTCCTGAGATATCTACCTCAGATGTTGCTCAGTAAGTTGAGATAGTAAACTTATGCAGGCAAAATATAATAGATCAAATAGAATCTATAATCTAGTTTGTTTTCTCTAAACAATTTAGCCTGGAATTTTTACTTTATCAGCTTATACACCTACAGGTGTTTCAGCGTTAATTTGATTGGTGTAACACCAGGATCACCATCTTTTAAATAGGGCTTTATATTGTTGTAAAAGTAGATGTCCGCAAGTTACTTTTTTTTTTAATAAGTCTTGTTCCGCTAGAGTTTAGGGAGAGACTTGGTCAGCCCACCCTTATTTTTCCAAGCTAGGGGGGATAACTTGTCCACCTGTGCCAAGCACTTGCTTGTAGTCCAATATGTTAAGACTTTCCACAGGTTCTTTATCGGAATTTTGTCCACCTGTGCAGGGCACTTGACTGTAGTCCGATCTAAGACCTTCCGCAGGTACTTTATCGGAAGTCGCTCCCGCTCTGGCTATCGCTCTCGCTTGCAGATCGAGTAGTGAGAAGCATTTGGCGCACTGTGGCGTTAGTAGAATGTACTATCAACAAATTTGAATTATGACCCTTTTTGACAACTCGTCGTTTGAATCTGTCAAAATAACAAAGATCAAGGTCGTTAATATGGATATTTATGTTTATGACTGTGAACCTAATTATATTTGAATGTCTGTAAGAAAATAATGCTTTTGCATAACAGTCATAATACTACACTGTGCAAACTGTCGGTCGTAAGACGCGGACGTGACCTTGAGCGTTCGGACGTCCGAACGGAATCTGGCCTTCTGTCGTCCGAACTACCGTGCACACTGCTAAGCCGCGTCCCTCAGCCGCGGCTGACGGACGCGTCAGATAATATGTTCGCAGCTTTACCTTGTTTATTTAAGGTGAATGCAGACCTAGCCGCACCGCAGTCTCCGCAGTCCCCGCATTACGAATTCTTTGTATGAAGTTCTATGAAACCTCGCACACTCACCCGCATCGCAGTAGCCACAGAAGCGGTAAGAAAACGATAACTGCGGGGACTGCGGAGACTGCGGTGCAGCTAGGTCTGCGTTCACCTTTAGTAGCATGTTACGGTGATTGCGTAGTAGTAGCCCGCGAAATACAAATTTTCTTTTGTTTTTTTTGCAATTTTCATATCAGTGACAAGTTTTACCTTGATCAAAATAAGATTCGCGACATTAGCAAATATAATTTTAAATATAGGAATGATCAAAACGTTCGCTCCGACAAGAAAATTTCGCGGGATATATCGATATCGCGGAATATCGATATATTGTTTTTGGATCATATCGTGAGTGGGATTAAACTCAGTACAGGTTTTTCCTGGACGTTGTATGGCCTGCTGCGTTAAGAGATTTCCCTTGATCAATTTCGTAAGAAGTTTATTCCGTTTTTTCATCCGTAATGACGTTAACTCTGCTGAAGACTGTTTCGCACTCGCGTCCGAGTGTGGTAGAGACAAAATGGCCAACATAAATTTTGGCAAGTGTTTGAAATAGGTATTTAAAAATAAATACGCCCCTCATTGGGTATTACGGTGTATTTTGCTACCGTAATTATAATCCTACAGCTTGGCCAGAACGGATTGAAACGGAACTAAAATTTTTATTTCTGACAGCGTTTTAAAATCTTTGATATTTGATGTAAACAAAGACCGCAGGTTTGTTAGATTTATTATTGTGCCATAAAACTAACGTAATAAGTGAAAAAAAATAAAATAAATTCATTCAAAGTGCTGGTAGCGCGAAGACAGTGGCGACTTCCGGTTTTCTACATTTTTATGTCAAGCTGTACGGTAGGTGGTAAATCTTTCCTGGTTACGGTGTTTTTACCGTAATTACGGTGTAGTTGGCAACACTGGTAGAGAGTACACCACTCAAAGGCCGCAAAGCAAACACACACAGATTAAAAACGTAGGTGTAGGTAGGGTAATATTATGTCAAAAGAGTATTTAAGGGCGTTTTCGCACTACGTCCGATCCGAATCCGATCCGAACCCGTGAAAAAATATCACGGACAGAATTCGGATATTGTTTACGCACTACTCCGATCTCTAACAACCAGCCGCATACCCCCCGCCCGTCCCGCTGCCTCTCTGCTCGGACGCAGTGCGCGAGCGTACATACAAATAAAATAATACTATGGCTACTTCGGTCCGTCATTTTTTATCCGAAACGGAGATTCTCGGATGACGGAAAGAAATCGGATGACGGAGATCGGATCTAGTGCGTAAACCACCATAGAACTAGTTACCTACCATAGAAATAGTTCTACGGCTACGACGACGGACCGTATTTTCACGGGTTCGGATCGGACGTAGTGCGTAAACGCCGTAAAACCTTGTAATATGTGTTCTGTTCTGTCCATGGATATAGAAATATTAGGGATCGAAGGCTTGTAACATTAAAACCGTGCCTTATTTTTTAAGAAAGAGAGGCACACAGCTTGGGATTTTTCTCCTTCTGGCATTGGTAAGTGTTTACACAAAATAAAAACATTACCAACATTTACATAGTTATTGAGTTAAAGTTTTTTTTTTTTAAATGCTTACTTGTACAATTATATTACATTTTTGATAGCTTGTGATAGTTTTTATATTCTGTAATGCATTTTAGTTACTCATATTTTTAAGTAAAATGAAAAAAAAGATCACAAAACTCCAATAATGTTTCCCGAAAAATTTGGAGGTGTATTTAACGTTTAAAACAGCAACCCTATGATGTTGTCGTTTGTAGGGTGACCAATATAAACTGGCTTCTGAGATTAATCTTTTTTAAGAAAAAGTTATGTTAATTAACTTATTAGAGGAATAGTTTCATTTCGACTACTCACTATAAGTGAGTATCTTTATTATAAGATGTTTATGAAGGACTAGGCTAGTACTGTACACTGTAAATATGAATGTGACATTTTTTTAGCGTTTTTCTGTAGGTTTTCAACTTCCATATAGAAAACTTCATTATTCTTTATTGTACACACATAATATAATTAAAATAACATTTCACTTATGCACAAAGGCGAGCTTAACCCACAAAACTTCCCCTTGCATACTCGGGCACCATTCCACAATATTTGCTCTCGTTTTAGAAGCTGATGTTTTATAGTACAGCTTGGCCAGAACGTATGTCAAGCTGTACTATTAATTAGTATTCTGTGGTGGTGGTTTTTGAAGGCGGTTACTTCTTTTTTTGAAAACTTTTTATTTTACCATTTTCAGTTCAAATATTCAACCCAAATTCTTGTCAAATAAGTACGTACAGCTTGACATAAAAATGTAGAAAACCGGAAGTCGCCACTGTCTTCGCGCTACCAGCACTTTGAATGATTTTATTTTATTTTATTTCACTTAATACGTTAGTTTTATGGCACAATAAGAAATCTAACAAACCTGCGGTCTTTGTTTACATCAAATATCAAAAATTTTAAAACGCTGTCAGAAATAAAAATTTTAGTTCCGTTTCAATCCGTTCTGGCCAAGCTGTAATCCGTAATACTGGTAAAAACATCATCCAAGTACACAATAAGAAATGCCCATTCATCAAAAACTATTGAACGTTTAGTTCAATAGTAGTTGAAAGAAATATTCATCGTACCAAATGACAGGTATACTTCATGGAACAAAAAGAGAATCATCGAAAACGGTACAACCCAGTCGTAAAATATGAATATCAGGTACCAAGCATTAAAAAATACAGTCGGATTGTGAAAATCTTGTCTGCCCATATTTAAAGTGAAAAATACACATTTCGTAATACTATAAATGCCTACTTTCTGTAACACTATAATAATAATATTATCCCCAAAATACTGTATCATGGACACACTATTACAAAGAAACAGATTCCCAAGCTGTGTGCCTTTCATTTGTTTCAAGGTCACCGATTTGGGATCTTTTTTCTAGTAAGAAGCACTAACTCCTGGACAACGACGATATTGTGTGACGTCAACATTCTCTATCTCATGTGGACGCCAAACGTCCATCTAGATCATTTAAGGTGAAACAAGTCAACATTTTTTCCATAGAAACTTCGTTGGGGTTTTACTCCACTATTTGACAAGGTACTATCGCGTCCACCGCCGCTTGACCACCACTAAGCTCATTTTTGCTTGCACTTACAACATAGACACGCTCTCTAGCCCCGCCCCGTTTCCTTTGTATAGAAATAATGAATGAAATACAATACCGATCGGCCGAGCGCACTGACGGACGACGCACGCCAAACGAGTTTTTTTTTCAAATTGCTATTTTAGTTATAAAAATACTTTAATTTAAATTGGCCTGCGTTACTGATCATGTGTGTTTTTAAAACTTTGTTGAAATTGGCTTACGTTATGTTGTGTTTGTGTGTCGGAAATTCGGAATAGTTATACAGAATCCTGTATTTTTTTTTTAATTTGCTATAGGAATCTTATAAAATCTTATAATAGTGACAGGCAATAGGTAAGCTAGCGTAATGTTTGCAATCCCGTTAAATTTGAAATTTAAAATGAGGGCTTAGCAGGTAAAAAGTTGATCTGATCTAGCTGGATTTCATCTTTGGGAAAATTCCTTGCCTGTTAGTCGTGAGCGGAGCTCGGTCACCCAAATATTTTACTAATCTAAATATAATATTTTTTCTAACTAGAACTTTGTTTGTTAAATCTTATTATCGTTTAGGTATTAATTAAAAATGAAATAATGTTAAGGGTTTATCAATTTTACACAAACTAAATAAAACAAACAGATATTCATAAAATATTTATTAGCTGAAAAGGGATACCTTTTAATCGAAACAAAATTATATCTATTTTACCTTTTATTTACACCTATTTTGGTGTTATATATGTGTATAATATAAAACTGCGGCTCGATCGGGCCCGATTTCTTTTGTCATAAATTATGACTCATAATATAGATATTAGAACAAAGCATGTTTTTACTTCGGCATGCAATTTGACACAAAGAAATAAGTTATGCGAACAAAAGGCGGGCGCCTTTTGTTTATATTTTTTAGCAAAAAAATAAAGTTGCAAACATAATAATGCGCTTTGTTATTATCACTCTTTAAACTTCGTCGGCAAAGAATTAAAATTCTTTGATGCCTTTTGCTATTTCTAATTGCTTTGTTATATTGAGATATAACTAAAAATGGGAGTTCGGGTTTCTCCAAGATATTGATATCACTTTTCAATATAATAATAATAATATAATAATAATAATATTTATTTTCTCATCACAAACTTATGACGCAATAATCATTCTAACACTAACAATGCATAATTAACAAAATTTGTGAGAGACTGGTGCCTATTGTAGGTATAGCAATACCTGTATTACAGGTCACCAGGACCCCACTCGACAAGTATACACTATGCTTGTGTTATGACAGTTTCCTTAGCCAGAGAGAGAAAAGAACGAGATAATACAGCAACGAATAAACAAAACATAAAATAAAAAGAAATGAATAATTTTCTTACAGGCATGTTTACAAGTGGGTGTGTGCGCGTGAGTATGTGTTCGTGTGAGTGTGTACGCGTGTGGGTGTGTTAGTGTGTGTGTGAGTGTGTGTGTATGTGTGAGCGATCGAGTATGTGAGAATCTGTGCGTCAGCGGGAGTGTGCATGTATGTATGTGTGAGAGTACGAGCCCGAGTGTCATTTCATTGGGTGTAGCAGCTTTTCAGTTGCGTCGTAGTCCAGTTTCTTGAGCCATTTGGTGACCAACGTTTTACAGCTAGATTTTAATTGAGGATAAATATTAAGGGAAGAATTCGCAATATTATATAAATAACTACCCAGAAAACAATAAAACTTATGGGATAGTCGAGTGTTCAATTTTTGTGTCTGACAAATCCTTCCTTTCCTTCTTCTGTCACTTCCCAGATCAGGATCGTAGGTTAGTTGGCTATGTTTGTTCAGTACAATGTACAGTATAAAGTTTTGTCGGACCGTAAGAACATCCCAGGTTGAATACAACTCTTTTGTAGGAAAACGGAATGGGAGTCCGGAACCAACTTTTAAGATGGCTCTTTGCGCTCTCTCCACTTCTATAATATGAGTTTTAGCGGCTCCTCCCCACGTAGTGATGCAGTAGATAATGAGAGAATGGCAAAGAGCGTAATATACCATCGCTATTGTCCGGCGATCAGCAATGTGTCTCAAAGTTTTCAAATCAATCAAACTAATCTGAAGCTCATTCGAAATATTCGTAAATAAGAGAAAGTAATACTTAATGTTTCTATTGGCATTGAAAAAATAAGATTAAAAATTTTGGACACAACCAGCGAAGACCTAAAATGTCCGCAATAGTCGAAACGTAATAGGATAATAATATGAATTACATTACATTACAATTTGTAAAATGTTCACAAAGTGACAATCCATAATATTAACGGCGTTTGTAACTATTTTAAGAAAGTTATTAACGAATTATTCAAAAGGTCCGGTAAGCGCGCCAAAGTTCTTCAGAAAAATTCGCAAAAAAAATGTACACAGGATACGTCACGAAGCTGCGTAGCGCAGATTGCAACTAATTATGTTGACGCTTTCCTGATAGGCCCACACTTTAAGGGGGCGTGGCTCGGCGCCTCCGCAAGGTTTAAGCGAAAAAATTTTTAACTGGTCATGCTTAAATGGCGCCGATAGTACATCCAAAGTTAAACATGGTATCGTTTTGTCTCATTATAAATCTTGTCTGTACGGAAGCAGAATTTTAAAATAACAAGCCATTAAAAAGTTATGAGCTTCCAAAGATTCGTTTTTATTGCTAATTTTAACACAACTTTGGGCGTAAATTAGAAATTAAAGACACATCAAATTTCCAAAACCAAGTCCGTACCGACACAGCACATTTTTCGAAGAATTCCATAAATTTTATTTGAAATTGATTGATGCAGTGGTTTTTTCATAAAACCCCTTCTCCCAAAGGCCGTTTCGTATTTTTTTACGCGCGCCTTTTACTCTGAATGATCGTGCATCTCACTGTATGATGTTTTCTCTACGGGGGGATGACGCTCGCGGACACATGAACAATATGGCTCGATTTCAGGTGATATTTCACCTGGTTTCATGGTTTTTGACCATGCCTGCCAGTGAGTTCGAGCTCGCGACTAGCGCCGCCTTAAGGCTGCATATTCTGAATGTTGGCAACGTCGCAAAAAGCTGTCAAATAATTACAAGTTTTAATTAATTTGGCAAATTTTCTGTATGAAAACAAGAAATATCGCTCTGTAGTGCACTAAAAAAATGATATAAGAATGCAATTAAAACACTGAGTTTGATGTTGTAACCGTTTCCGGTGTATAAAAGGCATTTGGAAAGCTTCCAAATGCTTTTTCTACATCTAAAACTATATATTCGGTGTTACGATATTAATTATTGCATTCCCTTATCAATTTTTTAGTGCACTACAGAGCCATATTTCTTATTTTCATACAGTAACAATGCTAAATTAATGGGGATGGCAACTCAAAGCTAATCGTAGATGGCGCTGCGATAGTTGGTCCCTACGTCAGATTACTGTCAACCTTGCACAAAAAACAAACAAGATTTATTGTAATAAAAATTGAGTTTATATACAAAACAAATATGGAAAATTATTCGTCAATGCAAGTACTTATACTAAAAGAAGAATTAAGACGCCGCGGTGCATCTACAACAGGAAAAAAAGTGATTTAATTGAGTGGTTATAAACTTGATTTTACCGTATTAAATCCAAGATTACTTGTATTTGAGGTTTAAATTTTTGAATTTAGGTATGTTTTACCTGTCCTCTCCTCTACCAAGAATATAATACTGCTTCTGACTTTCTATTTTGATAAAATATCATAATGTTTTAAATTAGTAATTTTACCCCTTTTTACTATTTAGATTAGAGAAATATCACAATATATTTAATTTCTTAACACCACAACTATCACAAAACTCGTTCCAGGTGATAATTCTTCCGCCAGACGAACCATTTCATGATTTATAGAGCGATGTAATACTGGTACTTAACCTCCAATAGAAAAGTAGATATTATTTTGAAAAGTGTATTCGATTGTTTAGTTATGGTAGAATCATAGAATTTCATTAATAAACTCAACTAAAGGCCAGTCTCGGCTTCGCAAGGCTGGATATTTGTTTATTATATAGCTTTTCCTTAGTTATAATTCAATTTTTGTTCTCAAGGCAGTCACAGCAGCTACCCATTATTTCTTGATAGTGTGAATTGTCGGAAATTCATATGTTCCATTATTTTTACAGCTTATTACACAACATCTAGTCATTTTAGATCAATAAATCGTCTTTTTTCAGAAAATTCCTTTGATTTGACTGTTCTTTTGGGAGCAAACTGTCAGTTGTCACTGAGCTTGTCACTTTGACACTTGCCTTCCCCATTAAAACTTGTTAATATTTGACAACCATTTGCGACGTTGCCAGCTTTCGGAATATACGCTCTTAATGTCTATGATCTAGAGGATCATTCATCTATGTTCTCTCCACTGCCAACTTGACAAGTTGTCAAGTCGGCAGTGACAGTGACACCTACCTTCTGCTTTTGTCGCTGTCAGTCGCCATAGACCTGTCATAACAATTTGTTTACAAAAATAACTTACTTATTACTTGAAAGGTGCTTGAAAGAGAGATGTGGAGAGATGTTGCGTAATTTTAAAACCACAGCTATAAGTAGTCGAAGAACGTTCAAAAATTTTGGACACAAAAGACAACCTATACCCGCGGTAACCACATTATGGCATGGATTCCTAACATTCACATTTATTGGATTAGGAATTGAATGGAAGAGGTAATCGTTTAATTATTTCGTAATATCAACACTTCTGACCTGAAATCTTTCCTTGAATGAATGTCTTGTAGTTTATTTGAAAATGTGTGTACTTTATTTCTGTATCTTTGATAGATGTATAGATATTAAATTAAACCAACTAATTTAATTTCAGGATCAAAACATTTTTGTTTGGCAGTGATAATGAAGATGTTTTTATCAAAAAGGACAAATCTATAGAAGAAGAACACAATTGATGTTAGATTTATGAAGCTAAAATAAATAGGTATTAAATTTTTTTTTATGTAAGAAATATGTATTTGTAGCACACATTTATGAGACGATTTTGATTAGGAGCCATTCTTAGATGATGGCACACATTAAGCGGGGGGGGGGGGGAGGAGCGAGGGGCAGCAAGCTATGTGATGTCACATGTGTGCATCTTTAAAGTGTTTAGTAAATACCTACTGAAGCAACTACATACAGTTACAGGGTAACTTGAAATTCAATGTTTATCTGTTAGGAGCCTATAAAGCAGTTAAAATACAATAATTTGAACCTCCCATAAGTAATGCCGAAATTGAATACTTTTTGTGATATTTTAATTTTAAAAGATATTCGATAGCCACCAAATGTGTACCTAGTACCCATTAAATGTGTTGTTTTCATTTTATTTGGATTTAAATGTCCAATTCTGAGTGAACATCAAAAATCCTTAAAAATTCAAATATCTCGTAAACTGTTCAATTTCAGCCATCAAATCAAATCATTTATTTCAAGTAGGCCATTTACAGGCACTTTTGAATTGTCAATGACAAAGAAGATACAATTAAACTCTACAAAATTATGGTGCTGCAGTCCCAGTCACAAGTCATAATAACTGTGAAAGTATCGTAGATTCCCATTCCAAGGAGAGGATTTATGAGAGATTCAAATTATTGCATTTTGACTTCTTTATCAGCTCGTATCGGATATAATGTCGAATTACAAGTTATCCTTTAGAGATAAAAATATAAAATAAGTGTTTCATAATTTATGGATGGCCCCTAAATATGCTTTTAGTTGAAGAATACTTAGTAATGAAAGTTTATTTATTTATTTTATAAATTTTGGTACCTACTTAGTTCACAGCCAGTCAAAAATCAAGAAAATGTTCAGACGCAGCACATCAACCAACAACGACATAATACTAGACTCCAAATAACAGGCGACCGATGTCTGTCAACACATTAGGCAAAAAAGTCTTATATCTGTCTCATTTCGACCAATCCTGTGAGCCGTAAACATACGTTGAGACAGAACAGACCTTGAGTTAGCCAATCACAACGCAGTACCCCGTCCCCCTCGCTTACGTAGTACCTCAGCGAGTTGACAGAATAGTTTTTGTTCCTTAGATCGTGCATGCGGAGTCTAGTATTATATCGTCGTTGACATCAACCTACTTCAATCTGTCCAATTTCTTTAATAGATTTTCAACCTTATCACAATAGTAGAAGGTTAATGTCCGATTCGTAAAATTTGACAGACTAGGGTAGGTTGACCTGCTGGTGTCTGTACCTACAAAATCCTAATGTTTCTTTATTTAATTAAACATAGTTTAAACAATGTATTTTCATAACATGCTAGTTGAGTAAGGATGTAATTAGTATGAGTAGATATAGTCTCATAACATGTTTTATTTAGAATAAAAAAATAAGTTTTAAAGAAACAAACATTATTAATTTCCTATTCACAGACTCAGTCGTAGAATCCCAAATCATTCTTTTTATGATTTCTTGTGGCAAAACGGTCTGTAACGGCCACTTTAAGCAATATTCGTAATTATTTACTTTGTGCATTTCCAGCAACCTCATTGGCTTTCATCACAAAGTGAAAATAATAATAATAATAATAATATTCCACAACTATCACACAACGCCATCTAGTCCCAAGCTAAGCAGAGCTTGTGTTATGGGTACTAGACAACTGATAAACATACTTATATATTTCTAAATACATACATATTATAGATAAATTACACCCAGACACAGAACAAATGATCGTGCTCATCACACAAACATTTGTCCTGGGTGGGAATCGAACCCACGACCTCCGGCATAGCAGTCAGGGTCACTAACCACTAGACCAACAGGCCAGTCAAAATGAGCAATAAATACTTAGTTTGACCATACCTACTTTATCCTACTCTCAATTACAGGTAAATAGTATGTATCTTGGTCCTAGATTTACAGGTAGTTTTTAGTTTTTTCCTCCTTTCTTCCTCCGTCTCTTGCACATGTGTCCAAGTAGTCTGGTAAATGAGTGCTCAAAAGGGGTATGTGGTTGGAAAAGTCGAAAGCAGAAAATCTGACTTATGAACTTTGTTCGGACTTGTTAGAAGATAAACATATTAAAAGTCCTGACCCCTCCGAGGTGAGCCCGAGGGATGGGGGGGCAAAGAAGGTCCCATTTTTTGGTTTTTTGCTTATATCTCGAAAACGATGCGTCGTATAAAATTTTGTTGTACCACATAACAAAACCTCATAAAATTCTCTACAACTTTGGTTCTCACACTTTTTATCTATCCAATAATCTGTGATCTATCTCTAATATTCGCATAGCTGTGAGCTCCGAAAAACGACCAATTTTCAAAAATGTGTTAAAATTTCTGTCTCGTTCTTTGTTTTCTTGTTTATATCTTGAAAACGGTGCGTCGCATGAAATTAAGTTGTACTAGAGAATGAAACCTGATAAAATTCTCTACATTTTGCCTTTCACATTTTTTATCTATCTTCAATCGCCTAGCTATGAGCTTCGAAAAAAGTGGATTTTTGAAAATATGTTCTTCACTCTTACACCAGTTTTGCCAGTTTTTATTATACAGTACAATATCATTCCATGCGGTGCATCGTTTTTGAGATGTAATAAAAAATCTCAAAAACCGAAACAGACAATTGGACACATTTTTGAATTTTTTTTTTTTTTCGCAGGTCAAAGCTTTGCAATGATAAGAGATAAAAAAAAATATAAATAGCAAAGTTGTAGAGAATTTTATCAGATTTCATTGTGTAGTACAACAAGTATTCATGCGACACACCGTTTTCGAGATGCAAACCAAAAACAACGAACGGGACAGAGAATTAGACAATTTTTTAAAAATTGTTCCTTTTTCGGAGCTCATACCAACTCAACGATAAGAGATAGATAAAAAATTTGAAAAGCAAAGTTGAAGAGAATTTTATGATGTTTTATTATGTAGTACAACAAAATTTGATACGATGTATCGTAGGTATATGTCGTTTTGGAGATATAAGCAAAAAACCAAAAAAACAGGACCTTCTTTGCCCCCCCCTCCCCCGGGCTCACCTCGGAGGGGTCAGGACTTTTAATATTAGTCCAGTCATTAAAGCCCAAACCCGAAAATAATTAGTAACTTGCTGAAATTTTAGGGGGTTCTTAAGGAAGGTAAAATAACATACCGGGTGATTTTGCAGCGTTCTGGGGTGTACGGAAAGGGTTGAAAAGGGGTGAAAAGGTGTTTTTTGCTAATAACATTGCCAAAAAAATTAGTAACACGCTGCAAATTTGGAATAAGGTTGTTCTTACGGTTTTGTAACGTGTATTAAATTTGCAGCGTTTTGCAACATACGGAACATTGTTTTTTTTAAAAAACAGTGCAATTAGTTAAATACAGGGGTAAGAAAATTAGTAACTCGCTGCAAATTTGGAATTAGGTTGTTCTTACCGGTTTGTAACGTGTATCAAATTTGCAGAGTTTTGCAACATACGGAACATTGTCTATTATTGAAAAAACATTGAAATTATTTAATCACACGGGTGAAAAAAAATTGTAACTCGCTGTAAATTTGTAATTAAGTTGTTTTTACCGTTTCGTAACGTATATCGCACTGTTTTTTTAATAATAAACAATGTTCAATTTGTTGTAAAACGCTGCAATTTTGATATACCTTACGAAACGGTAAAAACAACTTAATTACAAATTTACAGCGAGTTACCATTTTTTTTCACCCGTGTGATTAAATAATTTCATTGTTTTTTTAATAATAGACAATGTTCCGTATGTTGCAAAACGCTGCAAATTTCATACACGTTACAAAACGGTAAGAACAACCTAATTCCAAATTTGCAGCGTGTTACTAATTTTCTTACCCCTGTTTTTAACTAATTGCACTGTTTTGAAAAAAAACAATGTTCCGTATGTTGCAAAACGCTGCAAATTTAATACACGTTACAAAACCGTAAGAACAACCTTATTCCAAATTTGCAGCGTGTTACTAATTTTTTTGGCAATGTTATTAGCAAAAAACCCCTTTTCACCCCTTTTCAACCCTTTCCGTACACCCCAGAACGCTGCAAAATCACCCGGTATCTTATTTTACCTTCCTTAAGAACCCCTTAAAATTTCAGCAAGTTACTAATTATTTTCGGGTTTAGGCTTTAATGACTGGACTATATGTTTATCTTCTAACTAGTCCAAACAAAGTTCATAAGTCAGATTTTCTGCTTTCAACTTTTCCAACCACAATCATTCATTGCCCAGACTAAAGTCTGTGACAGTTTGTTAATTTTTTGCCCCAAACTTGGAATTTCTCCTGTGTCGTGGGTGCATTTACCGTGCGGCCGTCCGATCGCTCAGCCACTGCGCCAACGACAGCGCCGTCGAAATTAATCGATGGAAGTTCGTTACCTACTTTTTTCTCAAAAACTCTCTAAAACTTAAAAGAAACTTAACAGTATGTAATATAGCTTTGATATCAGAATAACAATGCTGTTATTTTTGGTAATTAGAGACTGCCGGAATTTCGGTTTCAGTTTCAGCCAAAAAATCTAGTGTCGGGGTCAGTTTCGGTTTCGGCCAAATTATAGCCGAAACTCGAGTGTTCGTGAATTTTAGTACGTCGTTCGGTAAACTTCGCAGCTAACGCGTGCTTGTTCGCCGTCGGGGTCCCGGTTCAGTTCGCCTCCGTCCATTTAATCGTGAGTGATATAGTATATAATACAGTGATGGTTTCGGTTTCGGCCTTTCAGGAAGCAAGACCGAAAGTTCTGTTTCGGTTTCGGCTGAAAAATCAGTTTCGGTTTGACACTATTGGTAAAATTCCAACCAATAATATTGAAAGGTTTTAAATTAGAGTTAAGTAACTAGCTTTCGACAAAATGAAACATGAGTTTCTGCTAACAAGGAATATCATTCACTGGAACTTATTGTGACTGATTCTCCTTATAGATTTTGATAGACCAAAGTCGCCATTGAAGGATGCTCCCTTTTTGCTGCGAGTATTACCAGTGGGGTACCACAAGTAGCGACCCTTAAGTCCCTTTTGTTTAACTATTTTCTTATTACATTTGTTGCTGTGAACCTAGTATTCGTTCGCACCAACCCAGTTCTGTTGTACTTACTATAAAAACTTATTATGATTTGATATGCCCATGAAATATACGTTAAAAAAAAATATATCTTGGGTTTAAATTACCATTTTATAATATACGCATACATGTAATTCTGGGATGAATGGTATAACATTAATTAAATTTTAACATTATAAAGCCTTGATAGCCAAAGAAAATTGATATCATTTACACGTAATCCCGGTATAAAATGTACCCATGTGTTAATCCGGGCTATAAACTATTTGTTCTGCTTTCATCTCAATCCGTTCATGAGACTTTGTGTGATAAAATAATAAACTTCCATTGATCCATCCATCCTTACAACTTTCGCCTTCATAACATTATTTAGATTAAATAAACTGAATTTACATTAGAAAACTCAATCCAGTTCAGTCCTACTGGTTCTGCAGGTTATGGTAGGTACCCATAATTAACCTACTACTTCCATATTTGACAACGTTTACCTGCAAATGAAAGAATTGCATGGGGAAAAAATAAAACACTTTGATAAAATAAAATACTTTATTTAAGCCCACATAATTGTTTATGTGTTATGCTAATTGCAATAAAGTAAGTCTAAATAAATAGTTCTTAGAATTAAGATTATTACCAACTGTAAATATATAAGGCCGCAAAAAAATTTATTCGTCTACTTTATATTATTACAAATAGCAGGGTAAAAAAAGTAATTATACAATCTAATGCATGATAATAATAATAATATAACATTACAATTTCGTATCAACTTATATGAGTACACTTTCATTACATTATTCTAATTATCTTGTGTGTTGGTGCACCAATCAAATTATATTATTAATTCAATCGGATAATATTTTCTCCGATTAATAACACTTTGTTGGGTTTTCAAAGATTAAGGACTACTGTTAATGTTAGTAACAGTTTACTGCAACATTCCGGAAGCTGTGTACAAAGCCTTATTTAAATGTGAAATATCACAATACTGCCAGCAATTTATAGAATAAGTAGGTAGTGAAAAGCACCAAATTGTTAATTATAAAGTAGGTATTATTGTTATACAAAATACGCAAGGAAGACTTGTTACCTGTGACTATTTACAACTTATAAAATTGGTAAAATCTAGAAACAAAATGTCTCTGAACTCAATGACTAGTTTCATATGCATTTTTTTCGAATTTCTCTCAATTTATTTTTTTACTACCATGACAGTTTTGTTTTACGTATTGATATATGAGATTGTATATAATTAAAAAGAAACACAGAATCGCTGCGTGATAATGTATAGGCATATTGTAAATAGCACTCATCACTCCAGGTCGTTTATCACTGTTTAATTTTGACATATTAGTTGTAGTATTCTCAACAAAATAAGGTTCTGGTGTTACTTTTTCACGACAATAAAGAGTTTTTTCCTTGCGCTCGACAGAGCTCTGCTTATTTTCACTTGAAAATTGATCCGCCACTGTCGCGAAATTTACTGCCTTTAGTTCATGGCATTCTTCCACATGGGAAACCTTTTCTGTATTTGAATTCGTAACCGTATTATCTCCTTCAATAACAATTGGAACTGGAGTAGTCCGATCTTTTACTCCAGAACATGCCTCTAAACTCTCTTGCAAATAACTATCTATTTTAGTTAATTGTTCTGATATGAATAGATTCGCCAGTGGGCTTCGGCCCCTTTTTATTGGTTCGAAACTTTCAAAGCTTTGATTGTTGCCAAGTTTGCTCTCAACATTGAAAGCTGTTTCTAAACTGTCTTTGTCTAAAAACCTTTCGTTACATATCGAATTAACGAAAACGTCACGGGTCTCAGAGAATCTGCCCTCATTAAACACTGGTTCCAAGTTATCTTTTTCAAATAACTTTTCCTTGCAAACCGAACTTACAATTTTATAGCTTTGTAAGTCTTCAAAATTGTCCTTGATATATTCAACAGGACTTTTTGGTCGGGCTCTGTATAACTGAGACGGTGTCAGCAATCTCGGAGAATCAAGTTCTGGCGGCACGGGGGTGAATTTTACCGTAATAACATTTTCATTTGTAATCGTTTCTGTTTTAACGATGTCATCAACGTAATTATTACCGTCGGTAACCATGCTCGGTGAGTCGGTGATGTCATGTCGTGACGACCTTTGAACTCGATCTACGGTCACCTTGCTGAGTAACTTGCCATCTGTACTTCTAATGTCGGAAAACAGTCCTCCATCAAAGTGGAGGGGTGTTTCCAACTTTCTTGTTCTTTGCGGTGAGGGCGTATTTATAGATGGCGTGTTTAGAGGAGGCGTGATAGGAGAAGGAGATACGGGACGAAAAGTGGTAGTCGTGTAAACAGTGTCAGAGTTATAGATGATGTGTTGCGGACTTTTAGCGGGCGTGTGTCTTACAAAAAGGTCTGCCTCCCTTGGCGAAGAAACTCTGTCCTTCGAGGTTCTTTTTGCACACCTGTAATTAATATTTAATAAATAAATTAGTTTACAACTCCCCAGCTACTGCGATGAATGTATTTATTGATTCGTATTATTTGTTATCATTTAAACTTGGCTAATTGCATTACAGTACAAGTATCAATACTTGAATATCTTGTTCTAAGTTTATGTCATACAAAAAACTACAAACAAACATGACAACACGAGTAATGACCAGTTAAAACATGATTAAATAATAATTGTAATTAAATACATAAAATAGCCAAACTACTCAAACCGTTTCATGAAAGCATTTCTACAAGCAGATTATGTAAAGTTCTAGATACTACATGGATCAAAACACGCTATGAAATACTTCCTGAACTTTGGGAAGTTGAGTATATATTATTAAATAGGTATATATGTACAGTACATGTCTCAGTTATAAAACATACGGATAATAAATTTTTAATTAACGCACACACAAGTTCACAGTTATTGGTAAAAGGGCAGCAGACTGGCAGCGTATGACGAGCTTTGTATAAAGACGTGGGTAAATCAATCATAGTTTGTTATGCTTCAGTAATCCTTGCTTCATCATTTTTTACTCAAATCACTTTTAAAATAGTTGAATTGAAATGTCAGTATTATTTAAAAGTAAAAATATGCATTTCAACGTTGTAAGTTTTCGGATATTTTGATGGATTGGTTACAGGGCAAATGCTATCATATATTAATGAACCAGGTAGCGCGCCTGGAATGTGCTGAGCTGTTTCAATAGAGGAGTGAAATGCATCCTAATTAGGTAATTTATTAATTAGTGATGTATCTGAATAAACGTACGCCCAAATTAATACTCCAGTAATGTATTGCGCGGTATGAGAGCATTGGTCTATTTTATGTACTTAATTGTTTTAATTAGAGAATTACATAAAGTGTATTCAAGATAATTACGATTACGGGGTGATTTTTTCAACAGGGCGTGGATGGCTATATCCGAAACTATGAGGAATATCGAAAAATGTTGAAAGAAGTCTCGAGGCCGATTTTGACGAAAACTAAAACTGCATCATTGGTTTAGAAGTAATATAGAAAAATAGCAATTTCAAAAAAATCTGCTATTTCCTTAAGTTTGCCGTATACGCTTAGTTTCCAGAATTGGATTCTTATATGCCACACTATCGAATGGTGTAATAATACATGTAATAAAAATATGTGGTTTTTTTTTCTTAAATCAGCGGGTTCGATCCCTGGCCAGGATTATTGATTTTTCTAAAATCCAATAATGCAGTTTTAGTTTTCGTCAAAATCGGCCTCGAGACTCCTTTCAACGTTTTTTGATATTCCTCATAGTTTCGGAAATAGCCATCCACGCCCAGTTGAAAACATCACCTTGTGTATTTATTTCATATAAAAGAATAAACAGAAAATATTTGTCGAATTACATTTATCTAACAAGTAATCGTTCGCAAACAGTTTGTGTGCTGTGTGTAAAGTGTATTTTAGTAGGAGACTCATCATACGCACCGTGCAGTTGAAGCACTGACTGTGGTAGTTATTGTTGAGCGCCTCGACCCACCTGTCGCCTGCCTCCACCGGGAAGCCGCAAGCGAAACATTTTGTCGTAAACAGGTCATTCCAATCTGAGGAACATAGTCACTTTGTAATAATCTCCCTTAATGAAGAGAAAAAGATAGGTATTCAAAAAATATTTATTGCATACCAGCTTCACAATAGGGCAAACCGTCTTCTAGGAAGAAGGGATTATTCCCGAACAGCTTTCCACAATAGACGCAGTTGAAACATTCTGGATGGTAGTGCTTGCCGATAGCGTTTAAGCAATCCTGTAATTACAATTGTTTGAATGAAAATAGACATTGAGAGAAATAAGAATTTCAAAATTAAACAGGGTTTGCACTTACGCCCTTAATTTTGGCGTGGCACTTGTCGCAAGCAGGCGCAATGTACTGTTCGAAACAGAATTCACAGTAGAGTTGACCGTTTTCTTCAACGAATCCAATATCCTGAAGCGGACGCCTACATGTGGCGTTTACACAAATGAAGTGCTCTGGACACCAGATGCGGCCCAAAGCGGTAATGAACGGTCCCCTGTTCAAAACACATTATTGTTAGCCTTATATCAATCAGAAAATTAGGGTTGAACTCAATGATTGAACTAAATGAAATGGAATTGAACAACAAGTTTTTTAAAAGAAACTGTTAATTTGGTTAAATAAAAAAAAAACAACATTCGTGCTTTGCTCACAATCAATCACAATCTGTTTGATAAACTTACTTGAAGCACCTATAGTTTGTTTGTGGAGTAATAATGTAAGTTTCCATAAAATTACATTACCTCGTTATAGCTTTGTCACATTTGTGGCATACAGGATAAACTCCTTCTGCAACGTCCGCACATTGTATTGTGCTCAAAGGACGTGCAATAATGTGCGAGTCCCTTCTACCATCATCGTCTCTTGAATTCTTTTTTTGCCTACGTCTAACCACTACTTCTTCTTCTTCTGTTTTTTGTTGTGTTTGCTTTTCATCGCTATCGGATAAGTTTTTTATTTCTTCAGTACATGCAACATCCACATAATCATTGCTTTGTTCATCATCATTCGTGTTAGGTTTATTGTTGGTAGTTCTTAAAGTATAAAGTGAATTATTATACAATTGATCTGGAAGTTCTTTCTTTTTGATGATTTCGTCTTCTTGGTGTGGAGTTTGTATATTCTTTCCCTTCTCATTTTTCGAAGTTTGTTCAAAAGTATTGGTCTTATTCCAAATGTTAGGTTCACATGCATTTATAATTTTATCATTTGTTTTAGCTAGAATGTTCATTGAATGATATGAACCAGTTTCTGGTTTTTCAAACAATTTCCTTTTGTTTAGTGTATTGGAATAAGAGTTGTCAAATTTCAAATCATTTTTTACATCATTATTTGCATTTGTACCAGTTGAGCCATTCATACTGTTAAGAAAAGAAGATTTATCTATTCCAGTCTTGCGTAAAGTACCCATGAAGTTGTTTTCCGGTTTCTCTTTATGCAAATCTTCACAACTTGAGTAACCACTACCATTATGTGATTTTCCATTATTATTAATACCGCGATCGTCCAAAATTAGACTAGCGTTTAGGGTTTTGGGCATAGTGTCGTATTTCTTTTTGTCACCGTTACTATTTAAGGAATGACCAATTGGTGTACTGTGAACATTAAATGTTGGTACTGGAGTGTTTGGCAATGGTGGTGGTATCAAAATATTAGGCTTAGACATGGGTTCAATTGTTGGGTGGTTATTTTTGATCGTGTCCTTGATTTTATCTCCAATGCTCTGAATATTTTCATGAGTTTTATATCCTCTGTCTAAAGTTTTAATCAAATTATTGTCAACTGAAGGCAAATTATCTGTGTTCATTGGATGTTTTGTAACAACGGTGTCCTGAATTTTATCAGCCATTGACTGAATGTGGTCAGCCGGTTTAATTTTTCTTTGTATGCCAATTTCATAACCATTCAAGGCCATTTTGGCCATTTTTCTAATAAGCCTTTCTTCTGCTGGACTTTTATATTCAGGTTTATGCGGACTGCTTGTAGACAGCGGTTCGTTAGCTGTTAGAAAATCAAAACAATCACATATACAAACAAGTTAAAAGCAGTTATTATAAAAATAAGTTAGTGCATAACCAGTCTAAAGTAAGTTTCTAAATACGAACACACAAAATATAAATAATTCCAAAAATATTCTATGTCAAAAGAGGCAAAATTCACGCATTTTTATTACTTTCTTCATGCAACAACAAAACACTAACACATTCTTCTACGTCTCAATCACCTAATATTCCCATTACAGGAAGCACATAGTGGCACACGGGAGCCGGGCAGCGCTGCTTTATTCAAAACTCCCCTTCCTCGTTTTGGGGCAGATGATACACCGAAAGTTTTGCCACGAGCGGCAGCTCCTACACTCGAACCTGTCGATGGGGTAGGATCACACACTGGACCTTGGTTAGCACCAGAAATCGAAGGCTTTGGATCGTAATTGTTTACTGTTCTACTGGCGGACGCCATATTTTGATTAGTAAGGTTAAGAGATGAACTCTGTTGTGCTGATGGCAAACTCATCATAGGAGGTGGAAAAACTTGCTTTGGGTTAATATTAGAAGGTCGAATGTTACTGTCCATATTTTGGTCGTATGCCCCTACAAATGATGAACCTCCTTTTCTGATCTCTACAACTTTAGCAGATTGCGTTCTTTCGAATTCTTCAAAAGTTTTTCTGGTAGTTTGAACGGTGGTATTGCCCTGTTCAACAACATTTTGAGACTGCATTTGTCTTTGGCCGTAATTTTCTTGGACAACAAAATCTTCTTTAAATTTCATATCGCCCTTTGTGTAATTTTCGCTTTTGAATCCGACATTTGAGTGTCTCTGCTCTTTGACAATTGAAGGTTGAGTTGGTCCCCAGTTTTTACTACCACTTGAATTATATATTTCTGCGGCAGTCTGGAATTCTCTTTGATCCCTTTCATGTTGCTTTCGTAAATTTGATACATCATGTGGATTAAATGAATCCATTGGATAATTTTGAGGAGTAGATTCTTTAATGCGTGGCGCATGTGCTTTTAACGGGTTAGGAGGAGGACCTTGGGCTGGGGACCGGGATCGGTTCGGTTTCGGTGTTGGGGACCTGCTAGCTTCACGACTAGCCGGGTCATACAAGTGAGTCTCAGGAGGTGGTAATTGCTCTACTGATACTAAGTTCATCTGGTAATGTGGTATAATGGGCGCTGGTTTGTTAATCAAACTAGGTGTGGTAGGGCGACTGCTGCGTGACGGTGAAACTCTCATTAAATTCTCATCTGTAGTCACTGGTTGAAATGTCATAGTGATAGGAGTATCTTTATGAAATTGTACAGGAGGCTGTTGAACGGGTGTTTTTACTTGTGGAAACTTTGGTGTCGATACTTGGGGAGGTTGATAGGGTGGATAGGATTGATTTGGTTCAAGAGATTTTTCTTTTGACTTTCTTGGAGGCCCAGTTGATGGTGTAACTGGTCTTTGCAGGACTGCTGGTGAATTATACATATCTGGAGAAATTCCTCTCTGTGACGGTAACTGTTCGAAATTTCTCTGATAGGGTGGTATACTGTCAGGCTTATGTAAACCAGATTTAGATCTCACTGCAGTTGAAGTAAGACATTCTTTTTTGTCCAGTTGTTCAAAATAATTCTGTGCGGATTTGACAGATGAGTAACCTTGGGTCGCCATACTAGTCGAAAGTGAGGATTGCTGCATCATCATTGACTCTGAGAATGTGGTCTCTTGTTTTGTTTTGGTAGCTTGTGTGAAACTAGTTTTTAGCTCATTGCTAATTGGAGGAAAGTTTGTTAGTTTACAAAATTCTTCGGGCTGTGGTGGGGGGAAAACTTGTTTAGGAACCGGTCTAAAGGCAGACATATCTGAAGATGACTGCAATTTACATGTATTTTGCATTGCTGAAAATTCAGAATGCAGTTGATCAGTTATCTGAGTTAATGTTTGTGTGGCAATGGGCTTTACAATATCACATAAATTTGTTTCAGTCACATGTGTAGTACTTGTCATATATTGGTTTGACTGAGTAGAACTAATAGTACCAAAAGGACTGTAAGGTCTATCCGGAGCAATAGTTAAAGCATCTCTTAGTGACCCTCTGCTTATTGATTGATTTGGATCATATGAACTTCTTCCCATTGATTGATTTTGATCATAAGATCCTCTTTGATTTTGGCCATATGGATCATTTCCCATTGCTTGTTTTGGATCATATGAGCCTCTTTGATTTTGATCATATGGCTCATTTCTCATTGATTGCTTTGAATCATATGATCCTCCTTGATTTTGATCATATAGTCCCCTACCTAACGCTTGAGTTTGACCAAATGTCGATACAGGCGTGAACGGCCTATCAGGTGCTATTGTTAAAGCGTCTATCATAGGTGAGGACGTTACTTCACGTGGGGGTTCTTTAGGTTCAATTATTATTTTAAAATCAGGTGGGATATACGGCTTTGTTTCTTCAGGCATTGGTACAGGAGGTGCCACTTTTTCAGGAGGATTATATGTCTTTATAGGTGGTATTGGTGAAACAGGACGCTTTTCCGGTTGGAACATTGGTGACTGTTGCGCTGGTAACTGCATACTCTTAACTTCGGTTGATTCTTTTAATTCAGATCTTTGATCAATATTCTGTTGGACAGTTTTTTCCTCTACAGTAGATTGCCTATTGATACTAATAGGCGGAGTAGGACTAGGTAAAGGTGAGTATGGCCTATCTGGTGCGGTTGTCAGGGCATCTACCATGGATACTTTAGTATTTTGAATTGTTGGTCCTGGATTCGTGCTTGTTTGTATTGTCTCCCTTGTTGCAATCTCTGCATTAAGATTAGACTGTTCACTTATTTTCGATTCTGTTTTAGTCTGCGTTTCAAGCGACGCATGTTGTTGCTTTGTCATCATTTGCTCATTTTTCATTTGGACACTTGCCTGATTATCAACTTCTTTCTTCTCGGTTACCAGATTTTTAGGTACTTGCATGGCATTACTTTTATCACTTTCAATGGACTTATCTGCTGATTCGTAGACCTCCATATTTTCTTGTGTTTTTTGAGGTTCCGACATGTTGACGGATTGTGCTTCTGGAGCTGATTTTGTTTGAATATTTTCTTCAGATTGAATCATATGTACTTTATTGATATTTTCAATTGCATCGGCGGGATTTTCAAATGACTGTGGTGGACATGTTTGTGTTTTATAAACAGTTGTACTCTGGCATTCTGAAGATTCCTGAGAGAAAGATTGGATAGTTCGACTAGTTGATTCTTGCATCACTTGTGATTGATTGCTTTGCACCACGGATTCAGATTTTGAAGTTGCTGTCATAGAAGACACAGCAGCAGAAGCATACGAAACGCTAGACGAGAATTCATCTCTTTGTTTGGAAGTCGCTATAAATTGTTCCAAAGACTGTTGTTGTTGTTGTTGAACACTCGCAATCTTGGAATCGGGATTAATTTTGTTTACTGCCCGCGAAATATGCTCTGTACCAGTCGCGGGGGCAGCGGGTTTCACACTTGGCTCATATTTGGGTAGTTCATCATCAGAGGGGTTGGCAGGTGGGGGCCACACAACACTTTTTACATTTTGTGCTATTAGTCCGTTACAATATTAGAAAGGTTAAAAAGGAAAGAAAATAGATGAAAGAAAACATTAGTTAAATTGAAGAAGCCACTTAACGTAGATGATGTAAGCTAATCAACTAATAACAAACGTTTAAATAAGCCAGAAAGTTAAAGATTGATTTGATAGTTTTATTATTTTATTAAATGACTCATTACTCGATAGTGCCAGGGCGGTAGTTATTTTAATGCGGCGGCTGCTATTCATATTGGCTTCCTGCGTAGCGCATTCACACTATGTCTGAATCTATATTATATACATAACAAATAATAGCTAAAATAAGCTAATAGTACTCCACCTAATTATAAATTACCTTTAAAAAGGGATACTGGGTTCTCTGTCAAAAATAAATAATTGACTTAAATTACTTAATACCAATTGATTCACATGGTCTTTTGAAGTTAATATAACTTTATAAATTATATCTTTCAACTTGTAATGAATATATTCTATATCATGATTAGTTTGGAGAACTACGGTACTTTGCCGTTAAAATCAATATAAAAATAGATTGTCTGATATCATTCAAATATCTAACACTTAGTAAATATTCATAATACTGACTAGATGATGGTTTTCATGAAAATAATATGTCCAAATTGCTATAATACCTATGCGATGCGTAAGGTAAACCTAGACTTGTGGCGAGTTTCACAATGTTTTTAAGGCCTGCTTGGGACTTTACTTAAAACCTTTTAAAACATGAAAGTCATTAAATAATTGTATTATTGGTATAGCAAAATTTGTATTTAAATTGATATTTCGATCAATACAAGTCTATAAAATTTATAAAAAATATACAATATAAATGTCAATATTAGGTACATAAAATAGTTTGTTTTCTTGTCGAAGTTAGGTACATAGTAGGCAATGTCTTTGTGTGATTGTTTATCTGTTTACAGATATCTAATCCCATTTTCTTCACTTAAATCCTTAAATATATTAAAATCCAAAACTTTCACAACTTATTCTTAAAAAATTAGTAGATGACTAGTAATTATGTATTGAATTTCCGTACAATACATGTAACAAGTAAATGAAGCGTTAATCAACAAAAGGACAAAGTTATCAGCTTCATTGTGATAGTTTTAGGAGTCGTACTTGCAGCATGACTAAGATTAAATGGCAAAAGTGACTCTCTTACTGGGGGCATAAGGTGCCGCCGGTTGTGGAGCAGAGATGGGTGCCGGCGCGGGCGCAGGCGCAGTCACGGGCCGCGCCGGCGACAGCGGGGCCGAGCGAGGCGACAGCGACGGCGAGTATGCCGACCCAATAGATGAGCCGAACGGCTTCGGGCCCGAGAAGTTACTTGATGGCTGTCGCAGAGAAAATCATCGTAAGATAGCCATAGAATGATCCGTAATTGTAATGAGGTAAACAGAAGACTCAGAAATAGGAATACTTAATTCAGTAGAAGGAGAATGAACACGAATTTCATATGAGAAGAAATAATTAGAAAGGTGGACCAGATAATTAAAACATTGTAGCGATACTTCTTTTTTTAACGTGGTAAAATCATCAAATGAGTCCTCCCACCCTGGGCAGGGCAGGAGGGACTGTCAGACTTGTACTGACTAAAATCCACGGGTCATTCGGTAATTCGGTAGTCCTGCGACCATTTGCATTGTAGAGATACTTACGCTAAATAGCGATGACGATCCGTTATTGTAGTTGTTGGTCGCCAGAGGTGGAAGCGGCGTCGAGTATGTGTTGGTCGGGATGCGGCCGCCACTGCACATGAAAATCGTACGATAAACCTAGCACTTATTTTATAGAAAATTTGCAAACTATGACAAATTATTATGATAAAACAAAGGATTATAAGTTATGATTAGATTATACTAACGTAAATGCATAAAATATAAGATAACAGATTAAAAAAGCCTTAGCAATGGACGAAAAAGAAAAAACAAGATTAACTCACGGAGGCACTGTAACAGGTTCGAGGTTGGGTGCGGGGGGATTGTTGCGTGCGACGAGCTTAGCGTGGATGTCGCAGTACAGCTTCCCGTTTAGGTTGTAGTAACCCTGGTTCTTAAGCGAAGAGCCGCATGTAGAGCACTTGAAGCATTCTACGTGGAGGTTCTTGTCCTTGATGCGCACGAACACACCGCTATTACATACAACCAATCGTTATTCGACAGCGCGTTACAGACGAATACAATCATTATGGATGATGTAATCTGCCATAAGCATGAAGATCAAAATAACATAAACAAATCATATTTGATTTCTAATTGGAATATACACAAATGTAAAAAATATAGGTACATTGAATTTCTATACTTGTTACTTGCTACAAACATGCTCACCGACTTGCTCGTGCTTATCCATCAATCTGCCACGCAACATTACAGTGGTGCTCATCTAAATAATATGAACAGCGAAGTGAGGACATGCTTAGTGAAGATATATTATACAGTGGCGTTGACACATTATTTCATTCTGCCTAACTACTAAAGTATGAAAGTAGATATAGATGAAGACAATTAATTAATGAATAATGAATTGAGCTTTTTAGCACAAATATCGTGACGAAAACGAAATAATGGAATGGAAAGTAGTACTTTCGTTAAAACACGATATGTGTACTAACTTACATGTCACGTCTCCCAGCGATGTCGTTTCAATATTTACAACAAAAAGTGGAGTCGCAACACGAAGGAATCACATTAAATTATTATAATCTACACGAATAGAGCTAGTGCACAGGTCGACACGGTCGCAAACACGTCAAGACATTCAGTGGGACGTCGCTTACATAATGTAGCGATTACAGTCGGAGCAATAGGGGGTGTCGTTGACGACGGGGAGCGCGTCGCGCGGCTGCGGCAGCGCCGGCGCGCCCAGCGCGATGCGGCCGTCCGGCAGCACCTCGTGGCAGCCCAGGGGCAGGCTGGCCCGGTGCGGCGGCGCCGGGGCCAGCTCCTGCGGCGTCTGCGTGCCCGTGCACACGCGCGGCGGCGGCGGCTGCGGCGTGCTCGGGGCCACGCGCGGCGTGCGCGAGCGCGAGCGGTGCGTGCGGTGCAGGCTGCACGGCGTGCCCGCTCGCGCCACGCTCGCTCGAGAGTAAAAGTGAGAAGGCTCTGCTGGCCCGCAATATCGGGTTATTTCTATTCGCTACTCGATGACATGACATAACTTACCAGGTAACCCAAGATTTCAACGTTCCGGGAATTAATCGCGAATCCTAATAAGAATTGCCCACAAAAAAAACGTTTCTTATGTCTGACTCCCACCACCCGACCGGTCAGATCGGACAAACCTATCCGCAAAATCCAATTTAGCTTGCGATATGTGCTACCGTGTCGGCCCGCGCGAATCGTCCGACTTACGTGATGAGTCTTTCGCACTCCTCGCAAATGTTCTGTCCGGGGGGCAAGCCTCCGGTATTGTTGATGGGCGCGTCTGGGCGCGTTACGGGTGCCTGCACGTGACGCAGTCCGCTCACCGGGGCGGCCGGGGCGGATGTTGGACCCAGCGCTGATTCGACTACTACGCCAATTTATATTTTTATTAATTTTGACATGATCACCTTTTCTATAGTTTGAACTATACTTTCGAAATAATAACATCTTTAATTTACTTTTACAAATCAGACTAATTTAAGAAAACAGAACCTACCTATTGCATTCATTAGTCTACAATAGTTATTTTCGTCGTTTGACTACCTGCAGCTGGTATGGAATAAATAAATGTTATGAGTGTCTCCAAAATAATTATGTTTTCCTAAAATACCCGATCAAAGTATTGCTACGCTACGAGTATCAGCCTGATTCTCAAACGTAACATAATGACGTCAAATACGTTACACTCTGTCAGAGTCCTCCTCATAGGGGAAGTTTCAGATTACTCATAATAATTTTATCTGTTTTGTTAGGTCTTTGAAAATTATGGAGCTTTAATAATGTTATAAGATTATTTTTTATACCTGGCTCGGGGTCATTCTGTTCTTCCTGCAGAACCTTGAAAACAGCGCTTTTCTCAGAGTCGTATGTCTTCTCATTCTTCTTAAAGTTCACTCTGTCAATCACAGATGAAACTTTATCATTTAAAAATATCTTAACATTAGTTTTTTGTACGTAACAATGAATTAGTACGTATTCATTTATCAATCGAGTGGAGGATTAAAACATAAGTTAGCAATGTTATCAAATGTAGGTATCATTCTGCAAGTTTCAGAAAGTGGGACGGTACAGAAGTTGTTGATAAAACTTTTTAATAAATAAGTAAACTTGGAAGTAATTTTTTTTACAGTTATGCTGCAACTGCGTATAGCGTTAAAAAAAAAACAACTAGGTTTTGGCATAGTATTTTATCTTATAGGGTTTTACTTGGAACGTTATCGTCAGTCGTAAATGTTGAATGTGGCCTTTAAAAGAGTAGTCTTACCCGAGCACGCCTCCCGCAAGGACTTCGGTCTGCGCCGAGAGAGTCTCCGCGATCGTTTTGTCGCTGTACATGTTGACTGGAGTGTTGTACTGTTTGTTTACTATGCTTTTCACGGAGTCGTTACCGTTCATCTATAACATTAATAACGTTTAGGTTTAAATTTTTATAAGCAGCAGTTAAATAACAAGAACCATCTGCAATATAATCTTGTAAGTTCAATTTCTCTTTCAGATCATCATTCAACCTCCTGCCTCATGCCTGTATCCTATTTTATTTGTTTTCGTCGCAGTTTAAGCTAATCATGTGTTACTGTTGGCAGTTATTTATGTTAATAATACTCACGTAACCAAAAGGCTTGGCGACATTGTTGTGACCTGAGCCGAAGGCACGGGAAGGCTGCGGTGTGGCCTTAAGAGAAGTGTTGGTGACGAGGGTCGGAGTGCCGCCGATAGGCCTCGAGCCAGGTCTGGGCAGACTACCGGTTGGAGTCACGCTAGGACGCCAAGTGCCGCCACCACTAGGAAAGAGACAAAAAAGAATTTATTTGCAGTTGCATGAGACAAATCGAGGCACAGGTTGCACGGTCATGATACAGCTACCAACGTGAATAAAGGTCATAAATGCAACATTGACAGTTTTGTTTATTCGTTGTACGTTGAGCAGGTTGAGTTCAAGTGAGAAGCAGAGGATCTATTTGAATGGCTCATGTCCAAAGAAAATTTATTACCGTTGTACGGTGAGTTCAAGGTTGCCTCCGGCTGCGCGGATAGCGTCCTGCGCCTCCTGGTGTCTCAGCAGGTAAACGTCGGTGTTGTTGACGCGGATCAGTGCGTCGCCCGCTTGCAGACCAGCGCGCTCGGCTGCGCTGCCACCGTTCACCTGCGTGACAGAAGAAAAACAAGTTGAGAAACGGTGCACCTCATAAGATAAGTTTGCAGTTGGGTTGCTGTTGACGGGGCGGAATAATAATAATAATAGTTCATCATAATTTCAGCCTATTGCAGTCCACTGTCACATCACCCGTCACCCCCAATGAGTGCTACAGCGCACGATCTCCCGCTTTTTCCTCCAACCACTGCCTATTACCTTTGTGGGTCACCCGTCCATTTTGCCGGAACGTCCCACACTACGCATGATCTCCATTAGCAGGTCTCATGGTTTAGTTGTGTATGACTGACCAATTCTTTTATTATTGAAAAACGCTCCCGTAAGTACACACGGCTACACATCAAGCTATGCAAAACCAGTTTGTCTTGGTCTCGCTTCGTACGATATTTCCTCACAATAAACGATCAGCTAATACTGGTCATAGTTCTGTCACAGGATGGGTCACCAAAGTTAAGCATCTCTTGCCGAGGTCTATCTCTGGATGTCAATTGTGTCAATGTTGAAGTCGTGTTGGTTATTACCAATGTGAGATCTCAGATCATAAATTGTAAAGCTCACTCATTTTTGTTTTTCTTCCTTCGCTCGTGTTTTGGGGTAAATCAACGCTATTTTTTCTTCGCACCACCAATGGTTGGTTGAAATGAATTTTGAGTCATCGTTCTTTTTACGGTTGTTTACGCGTCAATATTATTATTATGAATCGCTCATGCGTCAATCTCATAAACGGAAAATATGTTAATTGATATTCCAATTTTATTGTAATCAACGTGTGTTAACTTTGTCGTTTTCATGTGCATACGTATATAAAATGTCTAATACAAAGTCATGTTTGGTAGGTAAGACGAAAGAGTTCGACCCTGAGTTGGTATGAATGATATGTGTTTACATACGTATTTATGCACCTGGTCTATATCCTATAGAAATAAACGGGCAATATTTGTATTATTTCATTTATTTTTAAAACTGTAATGATTTCGACGCAATTTGGAATATTATGTAGCCGTTTAAAGGGGCAAAAAATCTATTTAGATGGGAACTCATTGCATGTATGGGAAAATTCGTTTTCTCCGCGCGAATGCCGATTCGCGCGAATCGGCGTTTACGTAGTAGCCCGGTTTGTTTAAGCGTTGACTTTCATGGTGGTGACCATGGAACCAAACCCCAGGTAAAAACAGGTTTTTTTTTCACTCGTTTTTTCGAGTTTTCTACAATTTTTATGTACCTATGTTTTTTTTTTAAGTTTCTCTATTAATTGTAACCGAACAGGGCTCGGTCGATTGGGTACTAGGCAGTAAGCGAAATACCTACCGTAACAACTTTTAATGTACAGTAATGTATGGTACCAACCTACTGGTTTATATTGAAAGATGACAGTAACAAGCGGGTGCAGAAGGAAGCTCCAATCTCCGATGATGACGTCAACATGAGATCAGCGCAACCCAACTAGCAAAGAGATCCTATGAGCAATTACTCTTACGACTATAGATCGAAAGACAGCCGTATGAAAGATCCCATAATTCAAAAAGCCGTTTAAAAGCAGCTCTCTCGACTTTTTAGCCTTCAGCGCTTTTTAGCTCTATGAGCAACAAACCATAAGTCCTATGAAAGCTCTTTGAAATCAACTGAATCGCTAATTTGTCGTAAGAGTAGCTTTCAGGATGCTATCTTTCGACATGTTTTTCTTACAGCATATTTATCGAGAAAACGCTGTTCATTCGACCAAATAGCACCTCAGTTACTATACTGACACTTAATGTCCTAAGATAGCTTCTCACTCGGCTTTCATGCCGCTAAATTTTTGAAGTTGAGAAAACGCTTTCAAATTATCAATTCAGCGCCAAAAGGTGCTCAAAACATAATTTGAAAGCTTTCTTACAACATATACGCCATTTTGTTACGACATCTGTACGCTTACCGTACTGCGTTGAGTAAATTAAATATGGATTACAAACAGTGGAAAAAAATTAAAAGAAGCGGAGGGTTCCGGCGAAAAGTGAACAAGTTTTATAGAAGATTAAAAGAATCAACATCTGCATTGCTCGCATCCACAGAAGAGAAATTAAATATAAGTGCGGGTTCTGCAGATAATTTGTTTGAAATTTGCGAACCATCAACTAGTTCCACTTTTGAAAATATCGCCGCTGATCAAGACTAATTCCAATAGCAGTCAGTCATCTATATCTATACTTATAATAAAACTGTAGAAAAGTAATTTTTGTACATTAAAAAAAAACTCAAAAAATAAAGCCAGGTTATTAAAGGACAACCAATAGAACCCATTTCTAGCATTTTTAGAATTTTTGTCTGTTTGTCTGTTTGTATGTTTATTTGTTCGGGCATCACTTAAAATGTACGAAAGCTCTGTAGATAACTTTAATACACAACGACTGACCGTACCTTGAAGTAACGTTTAGTTTTTGTTTCATCGGAATCGGTTCAGTCTATCAAAAGATATTTGAATTTAAAGTGTTCCAGAAGTAAAATTACGGTCAGTTCTCACCGAGACGCGTAGGTCAGTAGCGCGATCTAGCTTCGAATGGAAAAACTACTTATTCAATTAAATAAACTTAAACATAATTATTTCAACGCACGGCAGATGGCGTTTTAAGAAAACCTGGAAACGAGGTGTTATTGAAGTAACATTTATGTACGGTATTTTGTTTCATCTTAATCAATTCAATTGAGAGCAGTGGTGGCCCAGTGGTATCGGTCCCGACTTACGAGTTGTAGGTCGTGGGTTCGAACCCCGCCAGGCGCATTACTTTGCGTAATTTATTTCATCACCACTGCTCTCAAAACGGTGAAGGAAAACATCGTGAGGAAACCGGCATGTCCTCATGTGATATCTGCCAACCCGCACTGGGCCCGCGTGGTGGATTATGGCCCACTCCCTCTCACCGAGAGGAGGCCTGTGTCCCAGCAGTGGGAACATTATAGGCTGATGATGATGATGAATCATTTCACCCGAAATTAATTAAAGCGATTTATAGGAATCGAACATAATGGAATGGAATGCACTGGACTGGACTGGAATGGAATGGACTGGACTGGACTGGACTGGAATGGAGTGGAGTGGAGTGGAGTGAAGTGGAGTGGAGTGTAGTGGAGTGGAGTGTAGTGGACTGAAAAGGAATGGAGTTGACTGGAGTGAACAGGACTGGAGTGGAGTGGAGTGGAGCGGGTGGAGTTGAGTGGAGAGGGTGAAGTGGTGTAGAGCGGGTGGAGTGGAGTGGAGCGGGTGGAGTGGTGTGGAGCGGGTAGAGTGGAGTGGAGCGGGTGGAAGGGAGTGGAGCGGGTGGAGTGGAGTGGAGCGGGTGGAGTGGAGAGAAGCGGGTGGAGTGGAGTGGAGCGGGTGGAGTGGAGGGGAGCGGTTGGAGTGGGGTGGAGTGGAGTGGGAGAAGTGGAGTGGAGTGGAGTGGAGTGGAGTGGAGTGGAGTGGAGTGGAGTGGAGTGGAGTGGAGTGGAGTGGAGTGTAGTGGACTGAAAAGGAATGGAGTTGACTGGAGTGAACTGGACTGGAGTGGAGTGGAGTGGAGCGGGTGGAGTTGAGTGGAGAGGGTGAAGTGGTGTAGAGCGGGTGGAGTGGAGTGGAGCAGGTGGAGTGGTGTGGAGCGGGTAGAGTGGAGTGGAGCGGGTGGAGGGGAGTGGAGCGGGTGGAGTGGAGTGGAGCGGGTGGAGTGGAGAGAAGCGGGTGGAGTGGAGTGGAGCGGGTGGAGTGGAGTGGAGCGGGTGGAGTGGAGTAGAGCGGGTGGAGTGGAGTGGAGCGGGTGGAGTGGAGTGGAGCGGGTGGAGTGGAGTGGAGCGGGTGGAGAGGAGTGGAGCGGTTGGAGTGGAGTGGAGTGGAGCGGGTGGAGTGGTGGGGAGCGGGTGGAGTGGAGTGGAGTGGAGCGGGTGGAGTGGATTGGACAAGTTTATAAAATTGTTCCAGCAACCTTTTCAAAATCTAAATCTTACCTACATATTAATATAAGCTGAGCCCAAATCCTTATTTTTTGTTAATCTTTTTGTATGTCCGTTGTAGGTAAGTAGTATGTACATGTTTTTTTGACAAAAAATCTAAGAATTTTATTTGTTTTGGAGTTTTAACTCTTTTTGTCGCTTTACGTTCACGCGCGCTGAAATAGGATTAAGAGTAGGTTCCATCAATTTTTTTTCCATACCAACATTAATTTAATTCATTAAACAATATCGAATTCAAATCGATATACAAACTACTCTAATCCAATAGCAATTGAATGGTACTGCCTTTGAACAACAGAGGGCGTTTATTACAAACACGTTAAATATTCTTGAATTCGAAATACAGGGTTTATAAATGAAAAACGTGGCGAGAATTAAACGCTTCGCACTAAAAAATACATTGTTAAATTCCGACATCCACGCGAACGAAGTCGCGGGCACAGCTAGTATTATAATATAAATCACGAAAATATTTTGTTTAGATCTAATTTTCTTTCAAATTCCTCTTTGATATTATGGATTTAACTTTTTACGCTAAGGAACCCCAAACTAACTGCAATGGCGGTCCTAGAAGTCGAAAGATGGAATCCGCATTTCTATCTCTCAGCTAAAAAGCCGAGTGAACGCTTTTTGATGATAAGTGAATTGCTAATAATGGCGAATTGGATAAATTATTAAATTAATATTATTTTTAATTCATAATTTACTAAGAATTGTTACGGCCCATGAAAATATTAACTAAAATGTAAGGAATATAGACGAAAATTTTTACCCCGCACATGAAAGTAACACCTTTGAGCTAACTTTAGGTCACGAATTTTAAGACTAAATTGTATGGCACAAATAATAATGAAAAATTTAATAATTACATTGAATTATAAATTTTCTTTTCACAAACACCCATGCACAGATCGAGAGTCGATCGAGATGTCGTAAGAATGCCAGTTGGATGCATTCACTCGATGAAAGAGTCGAGAGATTGCAACTGCACTGCTATCTTACGATAAATTTGTCGAATGAAAGCGCTTCTTCCGATTAATATGATACTAAATAGCTTTCGAGTTGCGATTTTTTCTACATTCTTTCGACAGTTTGGCTATTCAAAGATGATCTTACGATGTTCACAGCACTAAATAGCTGAGAGAAGTGCGCCCAAATCGCGTCGAGAGAACGTGGTCGGATCCATCTCTCGACTTTTTCTCTCGATCAATAGCCGAATGAGAAACGTGCTGCTGGCATTCATACGACATCTTTTGCTAGTTGGGAAGAGCAGGTTGTCTGAAGCGTTTTGTAAAATAAGCAGGATCATTCAATAAATTTTTCCTTTACTTCCAAAAAACTTTCGGTATTGGTATCTTCTTAGTTTTTAAGTTTACTGTTACAAAAAGGTATAATTTTATAGTGTGTATTGGTACATTTTACAAAACAGCTATTCAACGGAATGAAAACGAAATTTAAAATAGGTAGGTACATAATCTATAATTCAGGTCCAATTAAAACAATAAACCTGGTCTTTATTTATCGTTAGGAATGAAGATGTAGTCCTTAGATCCGTTTGATTTACGATAAATGTTTCAAAAGACCCCTCATATATTTTGTACCTTGTAAAGAATAAATTGATAGTTAACCTTAATTCTAAACAAAAATGTCTTATTATGAGAAACAGCAAGCATTGATTTGTTTAATTTCTGTGATTAGTAGTTCAGTACTTCGGTCCACCTTCGTGCAAAGATTTATTGCTTAGCTGCTTTATAATATTTAGTTTAGTGAGCCGAATATATGCGTGACACAGTTTGACCAATGTCAAGTGTATAAATAACTGCATACAACTAGGCTAAATTCCAGCTCGGTATGTTTATAAATTCCAGAGAAATTGAGTACATATCTTGAGATAACCATTATATACCTTCTTGACAATATAACTACGTAGTTAGGTATCTATATCCTCAGAACACATGAATACTGACACTCTGACACTACACTGAGATATTCGATAAAGTATAAATGGAAATACATCGAGCTAAATAGAATATTATTTAAATTAAGAATCATCATGACCAGTTGAAGAAATGCTTTTATCTATCTGCTGAGTCGTAAAATTCAAATTATCATAAGACGACAATCCGATGAACAAATGAGCACTTTAAAACTATTAACTGCGCTATTAATTATTCACCACTCGAAACAAATGCATAATTAATGGAACACCGTGTCAGCCATTACTGTTATTTACTGCCAGCCACTATCATAGTGCCAATGGCAATCCCTAAATTAGGCAATATAGGTACTAAGCACACCACTAGTTTTGTGAGTAGTGACGCAAAACGGTTTTGAAACGTAAAAACCATAGCAATAAATCGGTAGAGACTTAGTTGATTACCTAACCATGCATGTATGTATGACTCATCAAAGTGCACTCACAGCTTATCATTTTATGAGTATTTTAACTACTGAAGTGGCGTAGGCTACAAAAGGGGACGTAGGTGGGTCTTATATCCTGTGTGAAAGTATGTTGTTGGATATTTAGACCAGGAGCAATTGCAGGTTTTACTTGTACGAGCAAAAGCTTTTAAACGAAATTGTTGAGCTATTTCATTTATTAACAAGGCGTGTTATCCTCATTCCATAAATGCGCTAACAGGAGTCGTAAAAGACATGTTGTGAACCACGCTCTAAAAGTTCCATAGGTTCCTATTTGCTCTATAGTAGGGGAGCCGAGGATGCTAAATCTGCAGTTCCTCGAGCGCTATGGCAATCTATTGGATTTCAAAGATTATGTTTTAAAAAGAAGAAAGTTTCTGACAAGTTTTCTATTTTAGTGGGGGGGGAGAGCGTGTAAACATTTTTAAAACTGTAAAAAAAAAAGTTGTAAAGAAGTACTCGAGCGCGTCAGCCATTTACAGTGTAAACGCGCTTTATATTTCTGATTACCATTACATATTAATCTGACGATGAATTCGAGGGGGCTGTCCGTAACAAGCGGTTGAAGACCCAAAAATGAAAACGCCTTACAAATAATAAAAATTAATTATACGGAACGTTGATTGCTATAAAAAACGAGCAGGCGTTACTGTTTTACAACTTCAGGACTCGCTCATTTCCAAATGCCATGCTCAAATTGTCAGATTATTGAGATATACACTCTTCTGAACGTAATTAATCTACCTTTTCTTAATCTGACGCGCTCGAGTATTTTTGCGGATCGATTTTTTTTTACTAATCTGACGGGTTCTCCCAAACAAACCCCACAATATTAAGGGTTGATATTTGGTACAGGTACATTAAAGGGTGCAAGGATTCTCCCCTATAATAATCTGACGCGCTCGAGTCACAACACAAATCCCTTCCTCGCCGCCCCTACCACTACCTACATATACTTTTTTTAGGACACAAGAATTTTGATAGGTAACAATTTGGTGCACCTTCAAAAACTACGTTTTAATTTTTTATAAATATTGTATTTATATTAAGATAAGTATTTATCTATTAAATACGACAAGTGAATCAAAATTAATGTAACAGGAATACCTACCGTTTTTTACGCCGATAATGAGTCAATTAAACACACAGTGCACTGAAACGATGTTAATCCGATCTGATACGATACACAATCATTCACGTGGAAACCACAAGTACAACTGGCAAAAAATGACACATCGCAACATAATATAAGTTGTCAAGACATTTTACTGATTAACCTTTCCCCCCGGCCCCTGCAAGCGTAAGGCATGTTTCCTTCCGCTTTATTGACTACCGGTAATTGGAAACTTGACCCTACCTGCCAAAGAATTAATTTTATAGATCTGCTACATACACGGCGAAGCCAGACACATGCCTTGCAATAATTTGCGCGCGCAAAAACTGACATTCCGAGAGGGTCGCTAGCCAGGTGGAACTGCATGCCACCTTGCCATTGTCCGGCCTATATATTTTTTTGTTTTGTAGTTTCGTAACGTATGTTTGTAATCATTATGTCAATTTATGTCATCTGAATATTTATTTATGGCGGGTAACTACTGGACATACATAAAGACAACGAGGAAAATGCATCGATTTCATCTCTAATTGGACATTGGATTTAAATTCATAGTATCTATCTTTAATATTTTAGTATCCAAAGCGAGGTGTAGATTCGAATTTGACTCTTAATTTTCCTCAAATAGGATAAAGTAGTACCCTACTTCTTTTATGAATTGAAAAAAAAACTAAGTAGGTACTAACGTCGCTTTCATTTTCTTTCCTGCTACGGCAGCTTCTCCTGCTATTAAATTTAAATTAACATAAATATCTCAATTTATATAAGTATTTTTGAATGTTTTGTAGCATATAGGTATATGCACACGTGTAATGTATGAATGTCCTCAGACCGGCCGTGGCGCCGCACGCGCGCCCTCCATATACGGCAACGAGTAAGAACAAGAAATTAAATGCAAGTCCGCCGCCCCAGCCCCGGTCGAGGCCGCGTCCTATTATGTTTTCTTTATTGTCTTCCATTCTTCTCTCGAAATACGCAGCCGGTGAACACCACGACTTGCACGATTAGCATCCTTTCATTTTTTGTTTAATGAGCATTTTAGAGGTTCTCATTGGAACTGAATTTTGATGTTAGAGGTTGCGAATCTTTTGACGTTCAGATGAACAGTTCATCGATGACTGCAAATTGGTTAATTGCAGGAATAACTGAACCTCTGATGATTCATCCAGCCCAATATCCAGCCAATACAGTGCTACCCCAGTGTTTATAATTACAACACAAGTGGTAATCTTTCGCCACACTATATTTATCTTAACAAGGCCGTCGTCGTAGCGTACAGACTAAGAACTGAAAGAGAACTGATTTACATGTGTTTCTAACAATTAAGTAAAGTGTCGAGCGAAAATGAAGTTGCTCCAGGAATCAGATGACCGAACTCTTTGTTGCTGGAAACACAAGCTTTTTACGTTAATGAAAAAGGAGTACCTACATTGCGATTTTGAGCCTAACCATTTCCCGCACGTTACCCTTTCGCGGTTGAAACTAGGTTAGAGAATAGCATAGATAGCTGATCGCCTGAGATAGATAGATATTAAAGCAGGTAAGACGGCAGAAGTTGCAACGTTTAACAGTACCTATTTGCTCAAATTTTCGCTGTTGAAAATAATAATTATCATGGCAGTGGCCCAAGTTTTAACAATCGACGAGTTAATCTGCCCGTCACCTACTCACCTCTAGTATCATCATTGCACTTGACTGACACTTCAACATCTAAAATAAGCAGTGTGTCAGACTGATGCGACGGGTTGGTTATTTATTAATGTAGTCGTTATTGAAACGGAGGGTATATTCATTTATCGATAAAAGACCATTTAAAATAAATAAGAATATAACATTATCGGTAAGATGTCACCTATTTACTTGTCTTCCGACTTCTAAGTATTCAAAGTATCTATCTATCCATAAGAGTCTTAAACACATACGGTATTTATCACTGGAAACCAGTGTGGTAGGTATGTAATTAGAATAGACAAATAGCGATAATCCACAGAAGGCGTTGTTGTCGTTGGTCGCCGTTCCAATTTCAAAACAAATCCCTGCAGTACGTGACTCAGATTGTGTTCCATATAAACGACAGAACCCGAATAGTTACGCAACAACCAATGGCCAGCAAGCTCTACGCGATTCCGGTTAATAAGAGTGAAACTGGTACGTGGCCATGGACATCAACATATCAGCAAAAAATAGGGATTGCTGCCTTAGAAATAGTCTTCAAAGTACAGGCTCTGCTCTAGAATGCAGCACGCTTTTTAAACAATTCAAACATCAAACGAAGCTATCATAATCCAGATTTATGTTAACAGCCGTTCCTAATTAGGTTGCGCGTTTAGACAATAGCTTTACGAGCTTTTGTTACAATTACAACTATATTAGGTTTATTCATGAGACTATAGAACTACCTAACCAAAATACATACCTAATTTTAATGTGGTGCATAGACCTTTAAAACCTTAGCAACCGCTAGACTTGACATGCAATTTAACTTGAAACTTGTCTGAATAAGATTATCTTTCACAATCCCCCGTAGAAACCATTCAAGTTTATTGCGAAATACCCACAAAATCTTTAATTTTACAGTGCATATCCAATTTCTGCTTTACACGAAGGCCAAAATGGGGATACCCGTATAATTTTTTTTCTTTGTGTTCAAGCGTAAACAAAACACAGGAAAACAAATATGAAACGTTACACGGTTAAACCTTTATGACTGGTTTAAAAAAATTAAGGTCATATATTATTTTTAACTGTACAGAAAACGAATAAGTGTGCCTTACAATAACACAGTAACTGAAAATCGTTTATTGTTTGGAAGCACCCGAAGCACTAACATTATGAGTGGTACGTACGTCGTAAATAATGGACCGTGAAAATGTTTTACAAATGTTCAAAATTACTGCCCACTTGCAAAGAACTATAACAATTTCAGAATCCAGATCAATCACCTAAGATCGTTACTCACTCTGTACATAATAAATCTAGTAATCCCTAGATTATTTACGAACAAGATCACAGCTCAAACATTAAAATGATAAGCAGTACCAAATTGAACGAAAAAGGCTTAATTTTAATTCATAATCAAATTAACATTTATAAGTTCAATAAACCATACATGATTTGCTTGACGTGTATTTAGCTAAACACAATCACGGAACAAGATGAGAGCAACGTATGAGCATGAAGAAGTACCGTTGGCATCGGGCAGGCCAATACCATCGTTTGCTATATCTACTATTGACATTGCTAAACGTCATACCGATACGGCCAAACGGTTCATGGCGAAAGATAAAAAAAATCAACAACGATACCCTCTTTGCGATGTGTTAATAGATATGAATTGATCATTTCTATGGTCTTTTAATTTTGCATATACTTTTAACTTTATAAGAGTCTCCGTGAAGTTGCTTTATATTTTTTTTTAAATAGCAACCTATTATTAGCAAAGAGAATAGTATATGCAGAGCCTGGTTCATATACTCGAGTACCATCCCAATTGTTAAACAATTTGTTTGGTAATCTTACCCCCAAAAAAATTTACTCTGCTACGTAAACAGGATAGCGTTTACAATTAAGTTTTTCTGAACAGTTTTTCATCCTAATCTGCTGTCGTTAAGCTGTAGGAAAGACTCCTATTAAGTTTCCACTCTTCTCTTTATCTATGACATTTTTGCCGGCCAGAAGCCCGAAAATCGTTTTGATGAGATCATGCCTTCATGAGTGTTACAAAACAGCATAATATATTATTATCTAATACAGACTAGACGTCTGTCTGTAGTGCTACGGCTACGGGTTCATTAACATTAAATATTTTCATGCCATGTTGGCTAGGCTAATATTTTAATCTTGGTTCTTCGATCTTACCGTGGAATCATTCAATTCGTTTACAGGCGCTATTGTTCAATGAACATTGCTTAAATTTATTAATCAATGTTTAATTGCACATTCCGGATGTGAATGAGTGCACTGGCCCTTTCTACTGTTTTGTGAGTGTTGTGACAGCAATGATGATACATCCTCATGAAAATAAAGAAAAAAATAGGCATATAATAAAAAGATTTTCTCCTTTGATTTGGCCCATTTCAAATATTTTGTAATTTTTTTAAGTTTATCTCCTTTTTATTTTTATGTAACAACTTGTTATGTCTTACAGTTACATGGGTTCACGGTGGTGTCTAAATAAACAGCTCACTAACTCCTATAATACAAGCTTGACTTAGTTTAGGAGTTAGAGAATTTCAAGATTTCTGTGTAACGATGTACAAACTCTAGCCAAAACTAAAATTGTATTAGACTAAGAAATTGTTTGTACCTACTTTGGAGAATAAAATTATTATTATATATTATTATTATTATATTATTTCTTCTTTTTAAATAGTATGAAAACAGTTTTGAATATAATGAAGGTTAACATAACAAAACTAAAGCATTACCTACACATGTTTATTATAGTGCCAGTGTTTGAGACTTTCCTAATATTTTTTGTTACTTAGTGACGAGTGTCAAACAAGCCCCAACGGGGTCAGCTAACAGTTAATGAACTGGTAAAAGCTCCTTTGGATAACTAATCGTGCATTAACAATGTATCTTGTACTTATAGATACATACTTAAGTAGACCTGCTAACCTGACTGGTTGGTAACCAACCAGTTTGTATTTTGTGCTATCCCAAAAGTTTTCTTCTCCGTGTTGTAAGCTTTAATTCAGCACCTTTGTTGGTTTTCTTTGTTGTAGATAAAATATACGATGAATCGACCATAAAGACTAATAACTATAATGTTTGTTTGATATTCTGCAATCGTCTAAAAATAGTATGAATTCAAATGCACATCTATACTAACAGGAAGCCGATGTAGGACAACGCTGATGGAGTTACGTAAGGGAATTGAAATTGTTTACCATATAGGTATAAAGATTCTTAAGTTAGTGTATTATGTTTGTTATTTTTAAGAGTATAATTTGTATCTATGTCTATTCTTATAAAGAAACGTCGGATGTCGCAGTTACCCTCTTCGACGAAGTTCGGCACATGCGTGAGTGGACGAGAGCAAATTTATATCTCTACTCGTTTGTAGACTTTGTGGTTATAATCTCTTGTTGTTACATTAAAACGAGATTAAGATAAAATCGATTCATTATTATGTCTATAAAAAGTAATAGTTTCGTGTTTTTTAGCTATACCGGATCTAGTCGTAGATATGCATTGTGTTTTTGTGACTCATTATCATTTCACATACCACTTCCATAATTAGTGTGCACTCGATCTAGACTGCAGCTCTTTGTGATCACTTATTCAAAGTTAATTGGAGTACCTACATTTGATCTTATAAATGGCAACCGCGCTATGAGCTAGGTCTGTCTTTGCCTCGAAGCCTATTCTTTTTACATTAGGTACTTACCTATTTTTATTTGCTCAATTAATTTCGTCGGTTAAAAGTAAAAGTGTCTGCGCAACTCTCCTCGTAAGTTCTTTTAATTATACGTGCTGGTGCATACCTAATTGATTAATATCTTCATCTCACTACGAAAGCTGTTAGCTAAATATTACATTGCTATTTCGTGGTACAGCCACGGGCTATGATTACAGAACTCTAATTACCTACTACTAATTTTTTTGACTAGTTTAACAACTGGATATTAACTCGAAGAGTTTCATTTACTGACCTTCTGAACGACAAGAGGTGTGCCAAAGTCTTTGCCTCCCTGCAGACGGAAGCCCAGGGGCTGCTGGTCGGCTTTGTTCAACCGCACAGTTAATAACTGTGCCATCTGTAAACAAGACACAAACAAAACATTAGTAGGATGTTAAAACAAATATTGACGTGCTAATCCACAGTCCCTAATGATCCAAACATCGCAGTCCACAGGCTCTTAAGTACCTACTAATGAGGAAGTTGTTTCGTTCGTTACCTCCTTTTTCGTCTGAATTGTATCAAGCACAAAACACAACTAAAATAAGCTGATGAAGTACTCATGAACATTAATTATTTGTCAATTTATTGCTTTGGCAAAGACCTGCTTGTGTTTTAAATTAAAACACAACATCTTTACATTCGCCAGGTAGGCAACTAAAAGGCATTATCATTCCCGAAAGAATTAAATTGGAAAGTGCGTACAAATAATGATGAAGTAATCCGCTGTACCATTAGCCTGGCATTTGATCGACCCAATTGAAGATTTATTTTCTGTCGGGCGCAGCCTCACTGACCGCGCTGTGTAAGTATGCAGACATCTTGCGATCTATTTTATCTTCGATCAAGATCTAAGTGCAAACCAAAAGACATCAGTGAAAGGAGGCTGAGAGCAAAACTCGTTTATTTATACAAGGAATAAACAATAATCAAATCATTTATCGGTTTTCGGAGGTCTTAGATTTCTCTCCGTGATATTTTAAATTTGATTAAAATTGTACTGATAGGATCGCAGTTCTCTAATGCTACATTCCTGCTTCATGTTGTGTGAATACCGAATGCGGAACGATTCACATCTGAACAGAGTACCGTACTTTTATTGTATGGGAGAATCTTTTGGTAAGTAGGCACCTACTTTGCATGAACTGGAACCAAGAATAAGTATCTATAAATTATTGACAAGAATATAGGCAATAGGCACCCAGCTAATCACAAGTTGTCAATGTTTGTCATCCTATCATGTATCTAATTAGTAACCTTTTGCCCTCTTGTCGCAATCTAACTTAATTAAAAGATAAGTAAATGGCGGCGGTGCTTTATGATTAATAGTGCATGAAATATTCCATAAATCATTACAGCGATTCTATTTTCGAGTTAACAACTCGATGCTACGGTTAGCCCAGTCGGTATTCGCAGTTTTACGAGGAAGCTTAAACATCGTCCGAAACGAATCGCCGCCGGTCACGTTCAGCGAAATATCTGGAAAACTGAAATGCCATAGTTCTAGTTTTTAATATCTATCACTGCACTTCCAGATTTAGGTACATGAAGTTGTTTAAATAATTATGTGCAATTAAAGAGCTATCTGGCGCATTTGCAAAAACAAAGTAGTTGAGACCAAAATAAAGTGCAATTTATGCAATTGTTTTTTTCTCAGTCCTGATTGTTGTGGCATTTCAAAGCCTTGCCCGTTGCATCGGCGCCAATCAATAGGTCGCGACACTCCTCAGCTGACACTTACGTCTTCATCAATTCGTTTCAATTTACAATAAAAGAAGCAAGTAACGAACCAAACAAGTTGCTTGTTGTTAATGAGGTGACATTCAGCCAGTGACTTCACAATTGTATAAAAATATTTGTTGTTGCTTACGTTTTGCAAGATTTTATCGTTCTGTACCTTTATGTATAGTTTATCTGTTAGAGTAGAGAGACAACTGAAAGTTTGTAGTAAATGCGGTCAGGTATCACGAGTCATCATCGACGACAAAATATAATTATTATGAAGGGGGACTTTTTATAGAACCGCAAAACTGCATAATAGGACTGCATGATAGAATTATTATTCGTTATTTATTTAGCTACATAATTATTCAATTATGTATCTAATATCTTTAAACGAGCAATTCTTGTATACCTATTTATTTATATATAATCAGGATCTCGGAAACGGCTCCAAGGATTTTCATGAAAGTTACAGATTAGGGGTTTTTCGGCTAAAAGGAATTGATTTATCAAGGTCCCAGGTTCGAGAAAAGCTCGGTTCCCAAGATATGGACATTTTAAAAACCGAGCGAAGCTCGGTCAACCAGATATTTTACCTAAATAAATAACGAATAATTTTCTTTTAGAATTTTCCAATACAATAATACTTAGATACTTACTTATTAGCTATGTATCTTTATATCTGATGCAAATCACTATCTGATGACTAATTTAAATATGTAAATAAATATCTAGGTAGGTAAGTATTCAACCCATGTTGTTAATAGAAAGATTATATTCAGTTAGATATTTCAATAACATTTAATAAACCTACAATAGTCCGCTTCTCTCATTATAAATTCAAATAAGTTGGTTTTGTATTGATTTTCCTGCAATGAACTCGCATCTTCACAGCATTGTTAGCGAAGCCTTTACAATGTCATCTCCAAGCCTTTGTCCATGATTGAACGTAGTTTACAGGGGACTGCCTTATCTCAAGAATGCTGTGTATGATAATTATTATAGTTTCTTTACGACTTTGACGTGGGCTTAATGTGTTTTTACATTCGATTTTACTAAGCATTCTAAAAGGATCACAAAATATGAGAGATTGTTATGTAAATATTTGCTGGAAAAAACCGGCTGTTGACGTTTCAAATTCAAATTATTTGATTTGCTTGGCCACAGCTACAGCTAACTAATTACACCTGTTTACGTTGAGTTAGCTAATTAAATAAATGAACAATGCAATAATTAAATACCTACTTATTACTTTTTTTCGCTACATTTTTTAGGCAGCTCTTAAATTGCTATGTAGGTAATTATGTAGGAGTATCTACATTATATTTCTTTCATTTGGTAGCAAAGGTGTTCCACGTTTTCTATTGATTTGACACGGTATTTTTTTTTCAAGTACCTACCTACCTAAGACTAGCTGTTGCCATCATCTTCGCCTGCTCGTAACTCGAAAATATCCCACGGGATCCTTTCCGGTTTATAAACTACCACCTACTAAGTAGGTACCTGTGTAACTTTCATCAGCAGTTTTTGTGTGAAAGTGTAACAAACATCCATCCATCCTCACAAAATTTCGCAGATATAGTATTCAGTAAGTAAGTAGCATGCGGTTTTGGTGACCGTACCTACTACCACCTACCACTATCCACCGATCAATAAACAGATAAGTAAGATAACAGGCGTTGTTTCTGCTATCTATCTGAAGGGTCAACACCATACGATTCCCGCTAATATGCTGCTGTAATTCCAAGAATTATCAGTGTAAACATATTGTTCAATATATTTTACGTTTGATTTTTTCTTCGGATTGTTAGTCATGCGTTAATCGATGACGTCAGCAGCATGGCGGTGAGCGGTGAGTAACCACGAAAGCCCGCGTCCGCTGTCGGTCACAAAAGCGATTACCTACCCGAGGTATTTAGGTGAAATGGAGTCTTTATGACATGTTATGATTTCATCTCCCGTAACCCTAAAGCCATTCGTGTTTATCGACCAAAAATAATCCTTGCTCTCGGCACCTACACAAAAAATGGGAACATACCAAATAATAATAAATAGGAATACTACTTACTAAATACCGTGAAAAAATAGAAAGCCATAGGTATCGGTCAAATAGTAAATCATTTTCTTTGGCAAATGAACAGAACCAGTTCTTTTTAACTAACCTCTTAATGGTAACTAGAAACCGGTACCTAGTTGGAATCAATAACATTTATCGTTTTTATGCTTGCAATCTTGCATACAAACAAACAGATTTAACTTTAATTAAGTAATTTTAAATGATTTATAAACTGCTTTGAACAAGCGATATCTGTATGATATCGACTAATCCTGCCAACTTCTAGCTTTATTTTATATCTAGAAATAGGTACCTATTCTTTTATCTCGGAGGCTGATGAAGTGGAAGTAAGAATAACTACCCACAAACTGAAAACAAACGGTACCAAATTGAGGTGGCCCAGAAAATTCGCAAATAATTAACTAGTAATATTGATAGTTAATTTAACAAGTAAGTGACAAGTCAAATATGTATTAGAAGATAGCATGTTCTCACACCTGCGCCAGCGCATGTAGGATAGCGGGAACTACTGTGGGATGCGTGGGAGTCTCATTCCACAATATAAATAGAGTATAAATCTACCGTTACTTGGAGCACCCATAGATTACAGATTAAAAGCAGGCATTAGAAGTTACGGCAACACATTGAAACTGTTTACTAATCTTGAACGTGAAATATTTACGATAGATATAGGCAAATGATACCATTTTGTGTGTTGTAATTACAAAACACATACCGTGTGTTCAATATTGTTTATTCAGCTGTGGCCTTGCGAGGTCGCACTGTCGACGATGCATCAGAGGCTAAAAACTCGATCGATACTGTTAATAAGTGCGAAACGATAATGATAATGTCGAGAGCGTGATCAATAAACCGCGTGGGTGCGCGGCGCAGCTTGTGCATTGGGTTGAGTATGAGACAAACGCATATTACATGCCAGAGCATAGTCCGGTCAGGCCCAGGCCGACCCGGCGAGCTCCCGAGGTGTCGCAACACTCACACAGCTGTCTGCTGCTCAGCTATTCGAACCAGCTGACGCGACATGCATGGCGCCGTCAAACCGTTCGTGCTGCAACTCGACTTACCGGCGATGAATGATGTTGCATATTTTATTCATTTACAATACACTATTTTTACTCATTATCTTGGCTTACAGCACACGACCCTTGTGATCGATTTGGACTGCAGGTGTTTATTTTTCAGTGATGTACCTATTATTAGTTTATAACACTATGCGTGAAATCGAAAGTGTCGAACGAACCTACGCTTCGACCATTGGTCTAACTACAAAACAAAAGATCTTAGAATTTGTACTATTAAGTACATAGAATAGCAGGTACCGGTACCTACTTATTGTTCAGACACATTTCATTCGATGGCGTCGATAGATGATATGATTCTAATTTATGTATTATATTATTTATTAATCAGATAAATTACAACCTTTTTGCAACCGTCTGTACAATCATTTCTAAAACCTTCCTTTTTTCGATTATGCGGGTGTCGTTACAAAAATCGTTATAAGTACCTATGTAAATCTATATACGTACTTTTATACTGTAAGTATAGAAAAACACCATAACTAGACATCGGCATTCATTGAAGTTAAAAACCTAAAAGGCTATGAAACTGGGCGGATTTTGAATACTTAAATATAATTTTGGTAACTTAATTTGAATTTCAACAGGCTCTCTAAATACCAAATATTGACAAATCTACGGTAGATACTTTGCGGATAGGCACCGAGCTCTGTTAGTTTTTTTGATATTGAGCAATTTCTATAGGATGGGTTATGTATAGCAGGATTTTTAGCGTATTTTTCAATTGTTTAAATTTAGTTTAGCCTCGCGTTATTTCTGTAAGCGTGGTGTCGGTTGCGTCGCTGGCGCAGGCGTAAACTTGGCACTAACACTGCCGGCGGCTGTCAACGTCGTCGCCGTCGCACGTCGCTCCCCAGGATTTAACGCAATTTAACGTCTTACAGCTAAATATGAGGTAACTTGTTGTATAACTGTGTATTAATGTCAATAACCCCCAAACTGCAATGTAAAAAACCTTGGTGCGTAAATATAGAGCGGTTACGAAAGAGTTGGCGAACTGCCATCGCGTCGTTCGGACGCGGACGCCCCACTGATAACGTGCTTCACAAACAACTAATCATAATAACTTTTGTATTTGATTATCCTAAGATAAGCTTCACAGATATTTGGTTAGTGTGTGGGTTTATCTAGAATCCAACAGTACGGTAGCATTAACTCGGCGTTATCAATTTTATAAATTAATGTTGAAAACTCTAACCAGTGCAAAAATGTTACCCAGTGAAAGCAACCGACACTTACCTATCGATCCAAAATATTATGTAATATTTTGAGAAAATTGTTTTAACCATAAAATGAAAGTTACCTAAGTAATTAAATTGGGCATACGCTTTGTACGAAAATCCGTAATTTTAACGATTAATAAATAAACACGTGTCTTCAGCACGCATATAAAAAGTGTCTTAACGCATGACCAAATCTATCTTCAACAAAAAAAAAAGCCTACTTGTTCAACATCGCCATTCAACTGGCACGATGCAAACTTTTCTACATTCTGTCATAAGTACCTACTACTTATTTGTAAGTTCTTCCGTCGACAAAACCAATTTAAACAAAAAAAGCCAAAAGGGTTTAAAAAGGAATACACAAAAGTTTGAATAGGAGTTTAGCAATGAGATCGAAGTCACTGACCCAGTGCTAGTGCTAGTGAAACATAAGTCTGATACCTAATTATTTTATGAAAGTAGGTATGTAGTCCTAATTAAGGTTGTTTTTGAGTTTGTGGAAAGTTGGAAACACGCATGTTTGTGTTGGACTGCCTTGGCATCCCAGATTCCAAAAGTTCTAAATTAATACTTGGCACTCAGACGGTTGACGAAAAGTGGGCGTGACAAAAGTTTGTGAGAGTGTGGAAGCCTAGCCTTTCTTTTATCATGTTTCACGATCAAGTACCTACCTACCTAGGTAGGTACTAAAAGCTCGTTATACTTCTACCGAATAAAAAAAAATCTGATGCATAATATATCTTGCTGCGTTGGTCATTAAAAATAGAAGAACCATATCACTGCATTTAAGCCTGCAATAGCCGAACCTAATGATTTAAAGCCTGAAAAAGTTCAGCAATTGAGTTTAAAAACGTAGAAGAACTTAGTTGGAGCCTTGACTAACGAGAAAAAAAAACAAGCCTGCATGCCAAGCCAAGCATGTTGTGACGATCTCAAGTCTCCACTTAAATGACGCACATTTTCAGATACGTAATAAAATAAAAATAACATTCATTGATGCGAACACCCAAGTTCAATGTTATTGTGCTTAAAATACTTTACGCACAACATTGCTACGAAACTACTGTTGTCATTGAGAATACTTAGTGTAAAAGCAAATTTTTAGAATAGCTCCAACTGTTATGTATGAATATGTAGCATCATAATGTGTCAAGATAAAGAGAAGTTTTGGCAGACCACCAACAATATTAAACTATCTCTATCCAAGAATCTACGAAATTAGACGAGACCGTAACCATGAAATTAATTTACCTACGGTCATTATACGTCTAAGATAGGTATATGTGCCTAATTTAAGATTTAAATAGGTAATTAAGTGAATTGTTTCTAACAGAAAAATTACAGAGAAGGCTTAATTTAGCACGAGTCACTCATAGCACTAGTTTTACCTTTTTCAGATGTGCAAAACATCTAACACATGATCTTGACACAGCGGCACAGATTCATTGCATTGTATTAGCAGATATCTCCTTACGAGCATTTTGTGGTCATTCCGAGAAATTACATACAAGTATGGGCTGATGTTGACGTCACCTCGTTCGCCGCATATGAGTAACGAACGAAATAAATAGCCACGTTATTGTTCTGTACCAATTCATATTTATGATCAAAGTATGTATGAGTTAAGCAAAACGGATGTGCACGACTGATCCCGGTGCCATATTGACATCTTTATGAATGACACACAATTCAGTCTGTATCTAACCAGCCGACAACAAAAGTTTTGTCTGCCTACGGCTTCTGCTGACCTGATAACTCATACACACATACCTCTAACCGACAATACTACTTTGACTTCACATTTAAATTGAGCACTAGAGTTATACCCCTTAAAAATAATATTGTGCAGTATGGCTATACCTCCATATTGTTTGTTCATTGTATGTAGGTATACGAAGCCTTTTCAAAAGTCGGCCAGGAGTTTAGTACCAACAAAGACCGTATACATATCTACAATGTTCTACTCGGGATCATCCCTGTTTGATAGACCCATCTAGTGAGTTTCATTAAATTTTATAGTGCAATAGAATCTCAAGCACACTCAAACAGCGAAATAAACAACGATTATAGAAAATATATAAGTTCAAAGGTTAATGGAGGCTAATTGTGAATCGATACAAACAAGTTTTTTTATGACCCACTTTTGAGAAGGAAGACGCAGACGCGTATTTTCATTCAACAAAGCTGTCGAGAGATGCTTTAGACTTGAAAGTCTGTAAAAGTAGGCCGATCAAAAACATCAGAAAGGACAGGATGACGCATGAGAATTTAATATTGCAGAAATATCATTGTTTGTCTGAAGTAGATATTATTGCAAATATTTCCATAGCACTAGTTTTGTTTTGGTCACTAAGGCAAGAGAAACAAACGAAGAAGTAGGTAGGCGATAAGTTGTGGTTCATAAGAAGTTCAGTTGCAGCCCAAGTATCACCATTCGATCGAACATAACGATGTACAGACGCCAGCACATCAACCTACCTCAATCTGACAAATTTTCCCAATCGAACTTGAACTTTTCTTTGTTATAAAGTTGGAAATCTATTATAGAATTTTAACAGATTATGGGGAGGTTGGTGTGCTTGCGTCTAGGCGTCTGTACAAGTGAAAATTTCAAAGAGGATGATCAAAAAATTGCAAAAAATGAAGTTTAGGTACTGTTGCAAGCACTGTAGCACTTAACCATACATAAAACCCTTTCTTCACCTCAAGCTGAAAGATGAGTTCACCGCAAATATTTGTATAAAGTATAAAGAACACCTTGGACAACAAGTAAAATGAAAATATGCGAAATGTAAATATGGTATCATGCATATAACTTATGCACAAAAGTGCAACAGAACACACAGTAACATATTGAAGAAGTACGGCGCGATCGACTATGAGTAATCTAAACCGTACCCAGACAGTCGACCCTTATGATTCATCGTTTAAGACCCAAAGATTAAGAAAACATGAAAATAAAAAAGCGATGTAAGGAATGTCAGACAACAAAAAATATTTGAGTTTGTAAGCTAAATGCCGAATGGTCTTCAAAATTCTAAACCGCTTGACCTCGATACACCCATAGATACAATTTAATTTAAAAACTCCTCAGTTTAGGTAAATTTTTAGAATGACTTTGGAATTCAGACGCTTCCTCAATATAAACAAACCTACTCAGATAAACACTACAGTTGCCTTGTATTCCTCGTTTTCATGATATCAACAAAAAACGTCATAGTTTAAATAGAAAACAAGTTTGCTCTATCGCTAAGTGAACTTGACATTTGCATGTAAATTGTTATGGAAAAACGTAAACAAAAGGTGTGAACAGTATGAAAACACAAAGAAAATTGTGGAAAGATACGGCAGTTTAGATAATTCCTCTACCATAAGAAGCTGTTTATAAACTGGCGCAATGTGTAGATTACAGTAAAATACATAGGTATTAGGTTTCAAATCAGTGCTGCGGATAAATAATGATTGGTTATTAGTTAAGCTCGACGTTAACACCTGCCATTTTTTCTCGGGTATCTCGCATACTATTTCTATTGATGATATCAATAGCTAAACGCTTTGTGCAAAAAATGGTTGTTCCGTGATTTTTGAAGAACCGTATTTTAAGCGTATACATCTTAGTATACATGAATTGATGAGTAGGTAATGTTTGATTATATGAAACGGAATTATTCAACTGATCAAGCAAACATGCTCCTTGCAACAGTATGGTAGTGTTGTGCTTTCTTTTAATTTTTCCTACTTTTGTCTCAGTCTCACTCAATTTAAAACGCATTTTCCTAAGAATTGATTAATGACTCAATGTCTAGGTACGCAAATAATTAGTTGGAAATTAGTTGATTCGTAACTTGGTCAAGTAGAACTGGTATTAGGAATATAACAAACAGGTTATTTGTAACAGGAAAAATATAAATAAGTAGGCACGTATATCAGCATTTACGTTGTTATTTATTTTCATGACAATACCTTGTGCAGACTGATGATTTCATGCAAAAAAGGAAAAACAATTTTATTTTAACACGAATAATAATCAAATAGGTATTTGCCTGCCTACATCAGTGTTTAATATTTCTAGCTAAATGGCAAACATTATTTCAGGAGTTGGATCTTACAGACACAGTTAACCTGATTTGATAAAGCAATTTCTATTGTATGTGTGATTTGAAACTGGAATACATACTTCATTAACTTATTTGTGTTATAGACTTGGTTGCTCATTTGACCATTATTACAAAAACGCAAATGATCTTAAGAATACTTAACGCAGCGTAAATGTTTGCAGCCAAAATTCAGAAATACCGAAAATACTGATACAACAAAGCCTTACATTATAAAATCAAAGGGCTTGCAAGTATGAACGTTTTAAAATTCCCTTAGTTTGGGCCGTTGCACTCAGGCTGCGGGACTCGTCTAACCGGCCCGCTATCAGCCGCGCGGTTCGATTCATCGCGCGCACGCCCATGCCCAATGTGCTGGGATATCACCAATCGTAACTGCAGGCCATATTCAAACTCACTACCATTGAAACGGCTTTTCTGGTACTTAGGTAGTTAAACTACCCACTGCAAGGATAATTAAAGAAGTATCAAAAGAGTCCTTGGACTCGTTAAAAATGTAAGAAGCCTTCGATTCTCTGTCAACTAAGCTTCAGGATTAAATTGACAATGTACAATGAAATTTTCAGGATAAAGCGATTGATTGTCACTGGAAAAAACAAATGTGTTTTCGTTATTATATCCTGCTTTGTTTATTATCACCGTTTTCATGGTGTCGTGATGTTGTTTCAGTCCATTGGAACGACGGAACTCCGTTTAACATCTATCGATTTTTCCGTCACTATAAATTAAATTCGTTTGAGGAAACATGTGCATTCAGAAGCATTCTCGTGTTGCTGATTTGTGCACAATCAAGAATAAATAAATTAATTACATATTGACAATCTATCATTGCAAATAGGTACTCATCAAGTCGTGCTCTATAATTTAGTCCGTCGCTCGGGGTACGATGGGATATATGAGACGCATACATCGCACCAGACTTCTCTTTCTCGGATTCCCAACATAAACTACCCACATATATACTATCATTGGATAAAATAAACACATTCAAGGCTATCGCATTACCAACGTCACGGAATTTCTTTTTAAATAGATCAATATTTTCTGGCTATTTTCGCAAGAGGATGTTTATGATGAGAAATCAATTTAAACCACTTGGTTTCGACCAGAACTTGATGGATACGGGAAAACGTTTTAAAATATTTGACAGCATGTTTTATGTAAATATTCATGAGAACGGATTGTATTTAGATGAGCAGGTAGATTTAATTTTGAGATATATCGAAGCTAAATTGCACTTCACGGCTGTTGTTAGTATACAGGAAATCGAGTCGTGTTTGCTGAGATGCAGATAATTGTTTTGACAATGAAGCAAAAATGCGGCAATATTGTAAGGTCCTGCACATCATGCGGTCTCTAGCAATAACTCCAAGTTTCCCGTTTGGGCTCCTCAGTATAATTGGCAATTAGTTTTGCAGTAGTTGCCAACAACTGTTAGTAAGTTTTTATCGACAATCGCACTGGATTGACTCACTGGCTGACTAGCTGCGACACCCAGCCAACAATTGGCGCTTATGCAATTGACCAGCTTCCAACATTAGTACTTTAGTTCGGTTTGGATCTAGATTTTAAGCTTTAAAGTTAGTTTGTAAACGCTTGCGACGTTCTGTATATATTGGCCATTCAGGCGTTTTATTTGATGGCTGCGCAAACCCGCTGCTTATGCACTGTACATCCGGTGCTAAATTAAATTAATGCAAATCTTCTAAAATAATAGTTAGGCTAGGCGGTATTATAATAAGACATGACGTTGATGTCAGTCAATTTATCCTGAACCTATTTTAGATTCGTTCAACCTTTGGTCGCTGTGTTCACAAATCCTGGCTCGCTCCCATCATGTGACAGTAGTTGAAAGTCCTCCTTGAACTTTCACGCAAGTTTTATAAATAGCAGACGAGGCAATCATCCCTCAACATCTGAGTATTGACAGGGTCGACAATCTCGCAAAACATTGTTTGTTAAGCATCCATCATTAATCAAGAACATCTCGAATTTCCCGCAACCTCCACTGGAAGCGTACTCCCAATTTAGCACGTTACTAGCGCTATATTTTCTGAGAACAGCTGTTTATTTTAAAACCGCGATGCGGTAATTTAATATAATACAGGGTCGTGCGGCCCTCTAGACTACCAGGGAGGATACTCACTTCGGCGGCCGTTAGCTGGACGATCGGGGTAGTATTCTTCACTTAGCACTGTCAATCACTGGTTCAAAACAAGGCGCGCGACTGTTTCTAAATTGGCGATCGCGCTCGCGAGTTATATTTAGAGCGGTAATACGACACCGGGCGCGGGCGAGAGTCGTTCGGTCGTGGAGCTGGGGCGAGCGGCGGCGCGCGAGTGAGCCGCCCGCCGCGAGCTGACACCGCCCCCCCCGCCCCGCCCGCCGCCCGCGCAGCCTCCCGAGGACGATACCCTCGCAAACCAGCCTAGCTAACATCCCTTTGTGCAGCTTAACACACAGCGCTACATGTAACACGGTACCGACAGCCGACTTACTGGAGGGCCCACGTATCGCCGAGACCCTTGACTTCGAAATTTACAGTCGTCGAACAGAACTGGGCTATAAAGTGGATCCTGCAAGATACAATACTTACTGGCAATATTTGCGCCAAAGCAGCTTTGTGCAATAATCCTTGTTTTAACAGGATGTTTTTCGAAAAATATGCATAGACGACTTACCCCTTAATCCTGCGCGTTTCAGGTGCACCAATCGGACATCAGATGTCAGTTCTTCGGACTTACTTGTAGGACTGCCAGTATACACTACCCTGAGGAAGACGTATGGGGCAAATAAAAGAACATGCATACATTTGGATATAAAATATTATATTCACTCGCTCTCAGACCATACAACAACCGATCCGCAAACACCTCATCAATAAACTCTATAAAAATAACTTAGTTAATCTTCGACTATTCCTCTTCAACCTCGTCATCTGTTGTGAATTCACTTTCGTTGGCTCCCTGAGAAAGAAAAAACCTCAATTAAAAACATTGGATTTACAACACTCTTCAGAAATGCGTTGTTAAATTAAGGGTAAGGTACAGACCACCTGGTAGAACAACTTTCACCTTATGGTCGTAAAATAATCAGTGTCAGTGTCAAACTTACTACTCGACCTAAATCTAGACAGCTGATGATTCCAACAACTTTAATATGACCATGTAATAATAATTCTGATACAGGTAGTACAGCATACATACGAATACAAAGGTTTCCGTTTTCGCCATTCGGATAAGGATAAAAGACTTGATATTTAAATAACATTTGATTGAAACTTTCATTTTTCTCTGTTGTGATTTGCGAAATAAAGAACAAATAAATATTTTAACAGGTAGACATATACAGTAGATATGTACAGTATGTTATATTTCGGGATTCCTCGCGTATTCATTTCTAGGGTTCCATCCCCAGAGGGTAAAAAAATCTGTCTGTCTGTCCGCCCGTCCGTCTGTCACCAGACTGTATCTCATGAACGGTGACAGTTGTAATTTTCCAGATAATGTATTTCTGTTACCGTTATAACTACAAATACTAAAAAACCGAATAAATAAATATTTACGTGGGCTCCCACACAAGACATTTTTTTTTATTGCCGTTTTTATTTATAATAGTCCCCGACAAGTACCCTATTTATTGTCAATGGAAATCATGGAGTTTTATGACAAAAGTAAATATAGGAGAAGAAAACATGTTGCGACGACTTCAAGTAGATGTGTGTGATCGTCCTATCCGGAGAAGTTTATCGTTTATGTACTTTAGGTGTGTTACATCATGGATCCCGGGACTGTCTAAACTGATAACCGTGACCTTGGAACGTAAAGGTCTATTTAAGGATCACGGTGGGTTTAAGTCAGTGCGAGTCTAAAAGTCCCTTCCACTCCCCCAGGGCGGGAAGAGTCATTTGATGATATTGCCCAGAAAAAAAAAGCTTTGTTACATTCATCACCAACGTATAATATTCCCACTGCTGGGACACAGGCCTCCTCTGTGTAAGAGGGAGTGGGCAATAATCCAACACGCGGGCCCAGTGCATGTTGGTAGATGTCACATGTCTTCGATGTTAATGGTTCTAGGACATGCCTGTTTCCTCACGTTTTCCTTCACCGTTTTGAGAGCAGAGGTGATGAAGTAGTTTTTTTTTAGCGTGATAAAATCATCAAATGGGTCCTCCCACCCAGGGCAGAGCGGGAGGTACTGTCAGACTCATACTGACTAAAATCCACGGTGTCCTTCAATAGCCCTTTACGTTACGGGGTCACGGTAATTAGTAAGTCCCGCGACTTAACGTTTCGCCTTGTGTTACATTACCTGGTCGTTGTTATCCGTGTCGGAGTCGCTGAGGTCCCACTGCGGGTGCTCGGCCGGCACGGCGGCCGCCTCCTTCACGTCCAGCTTCATGTCCTGCTGCTGGTCCATGCCGATGTACGAGTCTGTCAACAAACACACGTTACATACTATTCACCTAACAGATGTTGAGTCTGTTGTATGAGATTTTTTGAGGTTTCATTGTGAAAACCTCCTTTTATAGCTGGCTGTGTGAAATGAGTAAAAAAAGTAAATTGTCCTTATGACCTAAGTTTTCCCATTTCAAATATGAGAAGACGTTTTAAGATCTCTGATTTATTATTTCAAGAGTTTATCTGTATTTTATAAAATGTTTGGTGATGCACTACACAGTAAAAAGGTGAAATAAAAATGAAGAAATAAGTTGATTTTCGTATACAGCGGAACCCAGGTCACACTTCGAAGTTCGAAAACTATCGACAGAGTCTACCTAAATAATTATACCAAAAACTAGATTCTCTCACACTTGCTTTAAGAGGTATTATAGTTGGAAGATAGGCTTGCACAATTAATCTTTGGGGTTGGATACACAAAAACGTTTATTTTGAGCCAGTCCAGGGAATAGCTGCTAAAGTTTATATATTTTTTTTATGATCGTTACTAATTAAATCCCAAAGGTGCAGTACTTTTAGTTTGCGCGCTTCATACAAAATAATCATCAAATAACAGAAATGGCTGGGGGGGAATTCAAGGAGAGGGGGGAATAGGTTCCGACCCCACATGTGCTTTAATTTTATTGATAGAATTTTATTGAGCAAGCTATCTCCCTTTTAAGTTTGTATAGACCGATATAATGAGGAATTCCCGATCTAGGAATCGAACACTGGAACAGTCTTGCTCAACTGTCGTACTTAAGACCACTGGACTAGATAAAACGAATCAGTCGATTCAAATGTGGTAAATTCAAAACGCAAAATAAAAAACAGTTTATTCAGTGACACAAAAAAATTGAGCGAGGATATTATACACTTGGTGGGAAAACCAAAAGGACAAAATAGCTTGGTATCTAACCTAGATTCAAGTCAGTTGTGTGCAGTGCAGTGGGTCTCCAGAAACGTCATAAAACTTCTTACCTACCCAGGATATTTATAGTTGTCTAACTATGCATATATTAGGCATTTTAGATTATTATCTATTCAATTGTATACAGTAGTATTCTCGAGGTGTTTCTGCAAACACTTCATCTACACCGATGCGCGTGATGTGCATTAATGTCCTAAGAGATATGTATATGGCACTGCGTTCAAAAGTTGTTCTTTTCCATATAAAAACCTTAACAGAAAGATAGACTAAAGATGGAATTAACAAGTGGTATTAAATCAAAGAAATTTATTTAACTAATAGCTTCTGCCAGCGACTTCGTACGCGGATCCTGTTGCTTATGCCAGCGACAACGGGGTCATCAAAATCGAAGATCTGAAACGTCTGATGTCGAATTCTTAGAGCCTGGGGACGGGAAAACAACGGGACGCGCATGACGATTCCAGACGTTCCAGATCTTACATTTTTGTAAGTCAACAGGAAATGCCCATCAGACTAAACAACTCTTGCTAAGACGTCATTCGTATTATATGTTATAGTGTAGTTGGGCTCTTGGAGTTCCACATCAGGAGTTCCAGATCTTCAGTTTTTATACGACAACAGGGAGTGCTCATCAGGCTGAACAACTCTTGCTAAGACGTCATTACTGTATATGTAATAGTGTAGCTGGGCTCTTGGAGTTCCACATCAGGTGTTCTATATCTTCAAATTTATTTTCGCAGCAGAAAATGCTCATCACGCGGAACAATTTTTATTATGGCGCTATTTTTGTACCTCTTATAGTTTAGCTGATCTATTGCAGTTCTAGATCAGGTGTTCAAGTTTCCAAGATAAATTATAACCTATAATGTTGCCCAGACTGAATAGCTATACAAAAAAAAAAAAAAAAAACAATCAAATCCGCCCAGTAGTTCCGAAGATTAGCGTGTATGGAGTAACTTCTCCCGTTTTCCTAACATTTCCCTTCACTGCTCTGCTCCTATTGATTGTAGCGTGATGAAAAGTATACTATAACCAGCGCAGGAGTATGAAAAATAATTGTACCAAGTTTCGTCAAAATCCGTCAAGTAGTTTTTGTTTCTATAACGGTTATACAGACAGACAGACAGACAGACAGACAGACAGACAGACAGACAGACAATAATTTTATTAATTGCATTTTTGGCATCAGTATCGATCCCTAATCACCCCCTGATAGTTATTTTGGAAAAATATTAATTGTACAGAATTGACCTCTCTACAGATTTATTATAAGTATAGATAGAAGATAGAAGATAGATAGATAGATAGACGAGAGCTGATCAAAATGTTGTTAACGGATATATCACCGGCAATCAAACTTATTATTGTATTAACAGTAGATCTCTTCATAATGATGCTGAACCAAAGAAATTTTGCAAATCTCGCCGTACGAAGAATTTGCAAGCAATATTGGGGAGTTCCGGTATGGTGTTTTAAGTGATTTACGATACATATAATATGATTTTTTTTTTCATATTTATTTATTTCTTGAACATAACCCTTTGTTCAAGTAATACAGTGGACGTTATTATAAATAGATAAGAGCTCTATTCTGCCAAACTTTGCTGCTTTTTCGCATTTTACTTTCGGAGTGGAAGTGGGATATTACCTTAATAGTTTGTCACAAAAAAAAACTACTTATTTGTAAATAACTTGGCTAGTATTGCAAGCAGGTTACCTGATCTAAGACAGCAGGCGAGTGTGTAGAGGCCGGGCCAGCGCGGCGCCGTGAAGCGCAGCTGCAGCTCGTGCGAGTCCACCAGCGCCGTCACGTGCGCCGGCGCAGTCAGCAACGTGTGCGACTTGCGATCGCAGATGTAGCACCACCAGTACTCTTGCTTCTCCTAACAAAATACAACAGTGAGCTTTGTGACGTGAGAAGATAGTATTGTTTCAGAGATTCACCATTGTAGTGAACCAAAATTTGAGGAAAAGAATAACAGAAATGCATCACTTCTACAACATTTTTAAACGTGACGCATTTTAATATGAAACACGCATGTCTTATTCTGTATAATCCACAAAGAACTCGCCATACTTTTACACTGAACCTACTTTTAAAAAACCCATACCGATGTCAATGCGTCATCCAGTTACATAAACACTGTCTACTTATACCTGACGTACAAATGTCGTGCATGTCGTAATTGAGGTCAACAAAATAACGGAAGCTGAGAGAAAGGGCAGGCCAAGGTCAAAATCACGCGGCACCATTCATAGATGATCCTACGGGAAAGTATTACGTCCGAGAACAATGAAAATATCCACTTCACTATGACATACTCCTACAATGTAGTATACACGTAGTTGGCGAATGCGACGCTTCTACCTAAATCATTTAAAAACATCCAAGCAATCGAGTACTCTTAATAAATCTCTCATTGATTGGCAAGGATGACATCCAACTGACAATGCCTACAAAATATGGCTAGATTATACCTTGTAGATGTACAAGATAGAAAATAAACTTGGCCTATGTGAGCCAGATGATGTGGAATTTTCAATAATATTTTTACTTCCGAAATGATGACTCATGATGCAAATTTCTAAACCGATTAAGTACCTAATAAAAGGAAAAATATTTCCGTATTTTCGAGCTTTTTTTAGATCATAGACAACTGACCATTAGATAAGATAAAAATCTTCACGCAAGCTATTACAATCATAGATCTTGCAATTGCATCGCCACAGGGTCACGTCCTGTTGATTACTCACAGTTCGGGCGTAGAATAAAAAACATGTAATTTACGCAATTGCATCAAAATCACTGCATGCGTCCGATTAGTCAGCAGTGTTATGTAAGGAGTCGTTAGCTCACATCGAATGTTATTTAGCATCTAAATGATATGATTAGACTACTTAATCGCGTAGCTATCATTTAATAAATAAACATTAGTTGCCGGTGGTAGCGGAAGCTTTGAGATAACTGTGCAAAATCTTCTACCGCGGAATTTAACAATCCAGATGTCCTATGTGTTACGAAATCACATGCGAAAATAATTATTATTTTGTTCCGAATTAATAAAAAGTATAAAGCTATATCGTAGTTATAGCAAAGGAAATCCGTTCTAAAAATGATGTTACAATTATTATACTAGTTATATAGGACACAGGCACTCAGTGTTGATTTCATAGCCGCATTCAACACTGTTATAGTGCCTGTGTCCTATGCTGACGTGATTAATAAATATCACAGACATAAACATCCCAACTTCAAATAAAATGCCATAATGCACATTTTTATCTGAGTGCACAAAATGTAACGTGAGAATTGAACCTGCACGAATTGCAGACCTCCTAATTTGTGAACATGAGAATTATGAATATGACAATAAGTATCATTTAATTTTTATCAATTAAATGTATGAAAGTTACAAGGGGCTGCTTTGGGGAGGATGGTCGTTCTCGAAGCATTGAACCTACCAATTTGTATCAAAAGAACGTTAATTTTGATTCAGAAGATCGATTTTAAAAAGGCGAGCAAGGTCGATCAAAGGATAAATCACATAAATAAAAAATTCGACTTTCGCTACAAATCTCCGTCCTGTTTTTTGGAAAGTACAATTATTTTTAAGGCCTGATACTTTTTTTTTATCGTGGTAAAATCATCAAATGAGTCCTCCCACCCAAAACAGGGCGGGAGGGACTGTCAGACTCGTACTAAAATCCACGACGTCCTTCAATAGCCCCTTACGTTCCGGGGTCACGGTAATGAAATAAGTCCCGCGACCCAAAACCGCGATGTAAAAGTAAACCTATTACTTAGAAACAGCTATTGAGTAAACAAGCAGTACCTTTACGAAAAAATCCGACGAATGTACGAAAATCATTATTCATTCCTTTGTTACGCCTTGCTGTCAGTTAGCACTGAGCCTAAGCTAATATTTAAATTACTCATTTTGTTATGAATCTGAAGGCCAAAAAACCCTCCACTAACATTTAATGGACAACGCAAAAACGCTCCATGTAAACAATTAGGTTCGTGAAACAAACTATTACAAGTTTTAGTGTTGTTTTATTATTGGCATCTGCAAGGCCGAGAAAGAATTATTAGTTAAACAAAAGGCACTTCCGTGATAGCTCCCGACTAAGAAAAAATACAGAGATATTTATTGTAGTGACGCACCAAACATCCTGGAAGTAAATAACCTCGACAAATTTTCCTCGTCTCGACAACAATGGAAATTGATTCTGTATTAAATTAGGTACTTTTCTCAATTACACAATATGCTAAAATCATCAAATGAATCCTGGGCGGGGCGGGAGGGACTGTCAGACTTGTACTTTTATTCCTTTTTTTTTTAATAAAAAAAAAAACTTATAAGCGTAACAAACATAGAAACTCACATACACACAAACACCCAGACCCGGAACAACTACTTGCAGATCATACTAAATATTTGTTCCGTGCGGGGATCGAACCCGCGACATACAGCGCAGTAGTCTAATTGCTCAGTCACTGTGCCAAACGTGGCCGTGTACTGATTACAATCCACGATGTCCTTCCATAGCCCCTTACGTTCTAGGGCCACGGTTACCTGATAAGACAGTCCCAAGGCCCTGTCAGGCTATGGCCACATCGAAATTGAGCTTTCAATGGAAGGGATTCATCCGTGATCTATGGCATAATATGCAACAGTCCCGAAAAATTGGGAACTACACTAAACTACTTTTAAAACTGAACCTTTAAAACGTCAACAAATCGTATTTGCGGCCGCAACTAGCTTTCATTCCGATCAAGGCCATATTTTCCATTGACCACTAGGCATGTGTCTAGGGCCCAGCTTTTCTCTGGAGACCCAAGTCCCTGTTAACTTAATAAACAGGGGTTCCCAAAACATAAAATTCGTTTCAGGGATTCTAAAATTTTCCGGAGTTTTAACATGAGTTACGTATATTTTAGTTTAAACATTTAAAAGAAAACGTAACGTTTACGAGCTGGTGTGCTAGTGTCTAAGTTTGGCTCACTTTAGCATCCTACAGGGGCTCTGTAGTCGTGAAGTGCCCAAGAGTGCGGCCATGTAACGCAAAAGGCAATTCAAGGAACAAGTTGTGTTTGGTCTGTAAAAGGGTGCCTTCCACCAGAGATGTACTATGTAGCTGTGCTGCGAGGATGTAAAAGCTGACCTAAAAGCTGTGTAACCGTTTCCACTGATGCTACGCTATGTAGCTGTGCGAGTAAGATGTGCTATGAAGATGCGTAACTGCACTATGAAGATGCGTAGCTGCGCTATGAAGCTGCGCTACGAAGATGCGTAGCTTTGCTGTGAAGGTGCGTAGCTGCGCTACGAAGATGCGTAGCTGCGCTACGAAGATGCGTAGCTGCGCTACGAAGACGCGTAGCTGCGCTACGAAGATGTGTAGCTGCTCTACGAAGATGCGCAGCAGCGCTACGAAGATGCGCAGCTGCGCTACGAAGATGCGCAGCTGCGATACGAAGATGCGTAGCTGCGCTATGAAGATGCGTAGATGCGCAGCTCGAGCTATGCGATGTATCGATAGTAGGGAAGACGACCCATAGCACGCAGCCATATAACGCATCCTTCCATATAAAAAACACATCTAAGTTGAATCCGTTTCCACCAGTGCTGTGCTATGTAAACCAATGAACATAGCGCATCTCTGGTGGAAAAGCAGCCTAAGTCTGACACTGTCTTCCGCACCACCTAGGACCCACCGGGAAAAGTCACCGCCAAAAAAAGGCGACATCCAATAGATTAAAGAAAGCACTGATTCTTGGTAACCAACATACCTGTGGGTAATACGGACAATGTACAGGATGAGAGCTCTTGGACCGTCCCTCCAGCCGCTCCCGCTTCTGTATCCTCTTCTGGAACTTCTCCCACTGGTCATCATCATCTTCTACCGCCGAAGACTTGTCGCGAGATTCGTCCTCCGACGCATCACTGTGTGAGGCCGACTCGTCCGAACTACCGACCTCAGAGTCTTCACCTAGACGGAAAGAAACGAATATTTCAATCAGGATTTTAGAACGGATACGAAATATTGATTTTAGAAGGAGCAGAAATGACAAAAAATTCAACCAATATCCAAAGAGGTCATGTATTATATTATATGGTTGATGCAAAGATCATACAGACCCATTTTTCTGGCTCATAGATGAAATCAATAAATAGTGGTTATGACCACTATGACAGTTAGTGTTGAAGGTCTTTTTAGGGTTCCGTAGTCAACAAGGAACCCTTATAGTTTCGCCATGTCCGTCCGTCCGTCCGTCTGTCCGCAGTTTAGCTCAGAGACGCACAGTACTAGAGAGCTGTAATTTAGTGTAAATATAAGGATTTGTTGTGCCGAAAAAGTGGTAAAATAAAATCTCGTAAAACATTTTTTTTTAGGGTACCTCCTGTACACGTAAAGTGGGGATGTTTTTTTTTTTCTCGCGTACCCCTTAGTGTGGGGTATCATTAAATAGGTCTTTAAAAAATATTGATATGAATAGTTTCCATTAACAGTTTTTTGATAAAAAAATTCGTTTGTGAAATATTAAGCTTTAAAGTGCTAAATTTTGCTCGACTCGAGTGTCCCCCCCCTCTACCAGCCAAACGGTTATGTTTAGGGGTGTAAAAAAATTCACAATAGTAGTTTATATAACGAAATTGAAAAGAAAATTATCATGACTAAGTAGGCTTTACAACTTTACGAGTAATAGTCGACCAACTTATAAAATGTACTCGGATAACATATTTTCTTAAACAAAATGTATCGGAGAACATGTTCGTCAACTGCAAATGTAAGTTTGTCAACTTTATTTTTACAGCTTTAATAGGTATGTTTTTTGGGGATAGGTAGGTTTTTATCGTCAACTATTTTTAACTAACTTCAAAAAAAGGAGGAGGTTCTTAATTCGTCGTAATCTTTTTTTTTATGTATTTTCCCCGATTTCTCAAAGACTCCTGGACCGATTTTGAAAATTCTTCTTTTTACAATTAAATTCAGCGAATCAGTTTAGTTAGTTCACATAAGTATTTTGATGGGCAACTACGGAACCCTACACTGTGTGTGGCCCGACACGCACTTGGCCGGTTTTTGTCACCAGCTTAGGATGGTGGGCCATGACACGTCGGCCAACAGACTAGATGAAATCTTTTCACTTCGAAACGTTTGCTCCTGGGATGTGATCGTAATAATGAATGAAATGAAAATTCTAATTTGTGAAGTGAAAACTTTTTTTTAATAAAATTATGCGAATGGAAGTGTATGAAATTTGGCACATGTAGTTTATTACGGAAAAGGAAAAAGGAAACCTAATGCCAAATTGAGATTAAAAATAGATTAATTTGTAAACACAAATTAAGTTAGTCCTACACTGTTTTTACCACAACAGAGGCATATACGCAAACATAACGGCAATCTATACTAATATTATAAAGCTGAAGAGGTTGTTTATTTGGTTGAAAGCGCTAATCTAAGAAACTGCTGATTCGAATAGAAAATTATTTTTGTGTTGATAGTCCATTTATCGAGGAAGGCAATAGACTACATAAAATCACTCTACGACCAATAGAAGCGATGGAGCCACGGCGACCTCAGATTCCGCTTGACGCAAGTCCTCACCGGACGCGGTTGTTTCGGGAGGTACCTCAGGGATACAGCGAAAAGCCATCCTCAACCCCACGCTCCAGCCTCCGCTGATGACGCTCAGGGTATCGAAGATCGTTGGCCAAAAATTTCAGTAGCTTGCAGACGAGGAGTGAAGTTGGCCGTCCGACCATGGACAAGACCAGAGTCCACGGCGCGTCGTGTTCTACGCGCTCCCCAAAGGAACTGACGGAGCCTCCATAGAGCCAAACGCCTAACATTACGAGGGTGAAACTGCGGGCAGAAGCTAGCTATTTTAATAACTTAGTACATATTTAGTCTGTAGTTAATGAAACAATTGCTATTAACATTGCTATTAACCGAATTTAAAAAGGAGGAGGTTGTCAATTAGTTTTCATAATAAAATTATGAAACTGCAACCCTCGATAACAATAGTACTTTCTATTAAAACAGAATATTTGTTTTATTAAGGAAGGTATCTACGCCAAATTTCAAGGTAAGTAATTATTAAAAGTTTTCATGTTTTATAAGATCGATATAATGGTTTACTAACGGTGAAACTAACTCGCTGTAATAATTTACGTCCCACACTTCCACACGTCATGAGATCAACGGCCTGCCAGTCTATATCTAGATGTTTCGTCCAAAAATTTTTAATACTGTTCTTGGTATTTGCTCACCCCGAACCCCGAATCACAGACAAAATTAGCACTAGTGCGTCTATCGATAAATCGTGGCTCTTCCGTTGAGTATTTACAAAAACGTCATGAGAGGAAAAAATTGCAAATGCTCCGTTTCGAAGACTTTTTAGTGTTTTAAACAATTTCAGCGAAAATAAGGTAACTTCTTACTATTTAATCATATCCATTGCTGATAAAGCGTATTTAAATGACGACTAAGCTGATAACACGTAATTGAGCTATAATCATCATGGATGGCTAGGTACTATTGTCATAGCAGATAAACTCATTTGAAATTATTGTGATGCTGACTCAATAATTATTGTTTTCCTACTAGCTTCTGCCAGCGACTTCGTACGCGGATCCTGTTGCTTATGCCAGCGACAATGGGGTCGTCAAAATCGAAGATCTAAAACGTCTGATGTCGAATTCTTAGAGCCTGAGGACGGGAAAACAACGGGACGCGCATGACGATTCCAGACGTTCCAGATCTTTCATTTTTGTAAGACATATATATGTTATAGTGTAGCTGGGCTCTTGGAGTTCCACATCAGGTGTTCCAGATCGTCAGTTTTTATACGACAACAGAGAGTGCTCATCAGGATGAACAACTCTTGCTAAGACGTCAATACTGTATATGTAATAGTGTAGCTGGGCTCTTGGAGTTCCACATCAGGTGTTCCATATCTTCAAATTTATTTTCTTAGCAGAAAATGCTCATCACGCGAAACAATTTTGCTATGGCGCTATTTTTGTATCTCTTAGAGTTTAGCTGATCTATTGCAGTTCTGCATCAGGTGTTCAAGTATCCAAGATAAATTATAGCCTATATGTTGCCCAGACTTAATAGCTATACAAAAAAAAAAAACAATCAAATCCGTCCAGTAGTTCCGAAGATTAGCGTGTATGGAGTAACTTCTCCCGTTTTCCTAACATTTCCCTTCACTGCTCTGCTCCTTTTGATTGTAGCGTGATGAAAAGTATACTATAACCAGCGCAGGAGTATGAAAAATAATTGTACCAAGTTTCGTCAAAATCCGTCGAGTAGTTTTTGTTTCTATAACGGTTATACAGACAGACAGACAGACAATAATTTTATTAATTGCATTTTTGGCATCAGTATCGATCCCTAATCACCCCCTGATAGTTATTTTGGAAATATATTTCATGTACAGAATTGACCTCTCTACAGATTTATTATAAGTACTAGCTGTGCCCGCGACTTCGTTCGCGTGGATGTCGGAATTTAACAATGTATTTTTTAGTGCGAAGCGCTTAATTCTCGCCACGTTTTTTATAAATCATATCGTTTTCATATAATCTCTGTATTTAGAATTTATTTTTCAAGAATATTTGAGGTGATTATAATAAACGCCCTCTGTCGTTCAGATTCAGAAGAATTGCTACTGGATTAGAGCACCCATTCTATCTCATTCCATCCCACTCCATCCCATTCCATCCCACTCAGTCCCACTCCATCCCACTCAATCCCACTCCAGCCCATTTCATCCTACTCCATCCCACTACATCCTAATCCATCCCACTGCATCCCACTCCATCCCACTCAGTCCCACTCCATCCTAATCCATCCCACTCAGTCCCACTCCATCCCACTACAACCCACTCCATCCCACTCCAACCTACTCCATCCCACTACATTCCACTCCATCCCACTCAATCCCACTCCATCCCACTCCATCCCCCTCCAGCCCATTTCATCCTACTCCATCCCACTCCATCCTAATCCATCCCACTCCATCCCACTGCATCCCACTCCATCCCACTCAGTCCCACTTCATCCTTATCCATCCCACTCCATCCCATTCCATCCCACTCCAACCCACTCCATCCCACTACATCCCACTCCATCCCACTCCATCCCACTACATCCCACTCCATCCCACTCCATCCCTCTCCATCCCACTCCATCCCACTGCATCCTACTCCATCCCACCCCAACCCACTCCATCCCACTCCATACCACTCAATCCCACTCCATCCCACTCCATCCCCCTCCAGCCCATTTCATCCTACTCCATCCCACTCCATCCTAATCCATCCCACTCCATCCCACTGCATCTCACTCCATCCCACTCCATCTCACTACATCGCACTCCATTCTAATCCATCCCACTCCATCCGATTCTATCCCACTCCATCCCACTCCCTCCCACTCCATTCCACTCCATCCTACTCCATCCCACTCATTCCCATTCTAGTGTGAGTCTAATAAAAACCTTTTCTTTCTTTCAATTCCATCCCAAACCATCCCATTCTATTCTATTCCATTACACTCTACTCTACTCTACTCTACTCCACTCTAAACCACTCCACTCCAGTCCACACCATATTTGAATAGGTATGTAGTTTTTCTATTCCAAGCTAGATCGCGCTACTGAACTGCGCGTCTCGGTGTAAACTGACCGTAATTTTACTTCTGGGTCTGGAACACTTTAAATTCAAATATCTTTTGATAGACTTAACCGATTGCAATGAAACAAAAACTAAATTAGTCCTCAAGTTACGCTCGATCGTTGTGTATAAAGGTTATCTACATTGCCTTCGTACATTTTACGTGATGGAGCCACAAATAAACAGACAAACCGACAAACAGACAAACAGACAAAAATTCTAAAAATGCTGGAAATGGGTTCTGTTGGTTGTCCTTCAACACCCTAGCTATTTTTTTTTGGATTTTATTTTGATGTACAAAAACGATTTTTCTACAGTTTTATTATATGTATAGATAGATAAGTATTTCGCTATTGCAAAAACAACAGATCATGATTGGCGTACTGGATGGACTGTAAACGACAAGGGACGATAAGTTGCTAATATAAGCTTATATTATAAAGTTTATAGATTGTTTGTTTGGTTGAATGCGATAGTTTCAGCAACTACTGGACCAAATTGAAAAAATGTTTTTGTGTTTAATAGTCCATTTATCGAAGAAAGCTATAGGCTATAAAGTATAAACCATCATGCTACGGGAACTACTACCATACACAGGCCATGAGAAGTGCTATCCAGAGCATGACAAAAGACTATCCAGTAGTCTGTGTTAAGCCTCATTTAGACGATGCAAGAATTCGCACGCGAGTTGCGGTACGTTGCGGACTTTATAGGTACAACGAATTCAGTTGATCTATCAAATACCGCAATGTAGTGAAACTCGCATGCGAGTTCTTGCTCCGTCTAAATGAGGCTGAGGGATAATAATGACACATACCTTCTTCGTCTTTCTTCTTTGGTTCTTTAGTTTTCTTGGTATCGTTGCTGGGCGGCGGCGGCGTGGAGGTGGCGGCGGGCGCGGCCGGCTTGGCCTGCGTCTTGGCCGCGACTGGCTTCTTCGACTTCTTGGACTGCGGATGTTTCTTGGCCTGCTTCATCCACACGGGCCTCTTAAAAGTTTCTTTTTTATCCTTATCATTCTTGTCGTTCTCTGTTTTTTCGCCGTTTTCACCGCCTGCGCCTTCATCGTCGTCCCTGTTATAATAGACATATAATGGTGATTAATACATATAAAACGCAAAAACATACTAGATACTTAGTATTAAATACTCGCCGTTGCAAGCGGCTTCACCCGCTAAAAAGACATGATGGGAAGATAAAATCAAGATAAAACTTTCCTTTAATCCAGGTTATAAATTATCTGTGTGCCAAAGTTCATCCAAATCTGTTTAGTAGTTTTTGCGTAAAAGAGAAACAAATATCCATCCATTCCCTCAAACTTTTGCATTTATAAGTCAGAAGTAAGATTTATATTTTTCTAATGAATTTGACTGTCATTGGATTCACAACTAACTAGCGACTCGGCCCGGCTCGACAATGAATTTGACTGTCATTGGATTCACAACTAACTAGCGACTCGGCCCGGCTCGACAATGAATATGACTGTCATTGGATTCACAACTAACTAGCGACTCGGCCCGGCTCGACAATGAATTTGACTGTCATTGGATTCACAACTAACTAGCGACTCGGCCCGGCTCGACAATGAATATGACTGTCATTGGATTCACAACTAACTAGCGACTCGGCCCGGCTCGACAATGAATTTGACTGTCATTGGATTCACAACTAACTAGCGACTCGGCCCGGCTCAACAATGAATTTGACTGTCATTGGATTCACAACTAACTAGCGACTCGGCCCGGCTCGACAATGAATTTGACTGTCATTGGATTCACAACTAACTAGCGACTCGGCCCGGCTCGACAATGAATTTGACTGTCATTGGATTCACAACTAACGAGCGACTCGGCCCGGCTCGACAATGAATTTGACTGTCATTGGATTCACAACTATTTAGCGACGCGGCCCGGCTCTACAATGAATTTGACTGTCATTGGATTCACAACTAACTAGCGACTAGGCCCGGCTCGACAATGAATTGGACTGTCATTGGATTCACAACTAACTAGCGACTCGGCCCGGCTCGACAATGAATTTGATTGTCATTGGATTCACAACTAACTAGCGACTCGGCCCGGCTCGACAATGAATTTGACTGTCATTGGATTCACAACTAACTAGCGACTCGGCCCGGCTCGACAATGAATTTGACTGTCATTGGATTCACAACTAACTAGCGACTCGGCCCGGCTCGACAATGAATATGACTGTCATTGGATTCACAACTAACTAGCGACTCGGCCCGGCTCGACAATGAATTTGACTGTCATTGGATTCACAACTAACTAGCGACTCGGCCCGGCTCGACAATGAATATGACTGTCATTGGATTCACAACTAACTAGCGACTCGGCCCGGCTCGACAATGAATTTGACTGTCATTGGATTCACAACTAACTAGCGACTCGGCCCGGCTCAACAATGAATTTGACTGTCATTGGATTCACAACTAACTAGCGACTCGGCCCGGCTCGACAATGAATTTGACTGTCATTGGATTCACAACTAACTAGCGACTCGGCCCGGCTCGACAATGAATTTGACTGTCATTGGATTCACAACTAACGAGCGACTCGGCCCGGCTCGACAATGAATTTGACTGTCATTGGATTCACAACTATTTAGCGACGCGGCCCGGCTCTACAATGAATTTGACTGTCATTGGATTCACAACTAACTAGCGACTAGGCCCGGCTCGACAATGAATTTGACTGTCATTGGATTCACAACTAACTAGCGACTCGGCCCGGCTCGACAATGAATTTGATTGTCATTGGATTCACAACTAACTAGCGACTCGGCCCGGCTCGACAATGAATTTGACTGTCATTGGATTCACAACTAACTAGCGACTCGGCCCGGCTCGACAATGAATTTGACTGTCATTGGATTCACAACTATTTAGCGACGCGGCCCGGCTCTACAATGAATTTGACTGTCATTGGATTCACAACTAACTAGCGACTCGGCCCGGCTCGACAATGAATTTGACTGTCATTGGATTCACAACTAACTAGCGACTCGGCCCGGCTCGACAATGAATATGACTGTCATTGGATTCACAACTAACTAGCGACTCGGCCCGGCTCGACAATGAATTTGACTGTCATTGGATTCACAACTAACTAGCGACTCGGCCCGGCTCAACAATGAATTTGACTGTCATTGGATTCACAACTAACTAGCGACTCGGCCCGGCTCGACAATGAATTTGACTGTCATTGGATTCACAACTAACTAGCGACTCGGCCCGGCTCGACAATGAATTTGACTGTCATTGGATTCACAACTAACTAGCGACTCGGCCCGGCTCGACAATGAATTTGACTGTCATTGGATTCACAACTAACTAGCGACTCGGCCCGGCTCGACAATGCAATTTACTGCGCCACGTGTCGCGGTTTCATTTCCGCATCGAAATATTTGTTTGATTACAAGTATGTAATTGTTTTGGGTCTGGCTTTTATGTGTAGCAATGTGAATTTCAATGTACGTACCTAAACGCACCCACTACACTTGTGGGGAATGTGGGGATACAGTGAGACGTTTAAAAAAATAAACTAAAGAAGAAAAACAAAACAAATTCATACAAAATGATTTAATAAATAAAACATCAAAGTTAAATGAAGGAAAGTACGTAATTATCACCGACAGGATTATAGTATTAATCACACTAAATTAAGATCGTGACGCGTTTAGCATCTAAATTAATGTAATGGTGCCATTGATAAATTAATTTCGAACGAAAGTAGCACAATGTACTCCAATGTCAATGCCATGAGCCGTGTAGGTGTTACCAGTGACGTGGACAAGAGCCTTTTGAATTATGTATAATGTATTAATAATAATAAACTTTGCATATTCCTATTCTTATTAACATTTATATCATATTATTATCATTATAATCTACATGTTAATATCAACAGAAGCTACGTCAAATAATGTGGCTTATAATAAAGTTGCTTTTCAATGTAGCCTGTGGCTAATATAATAAATGCGAAAGTTTCTGAGGAAGGAGGTTTGTTTTTTACTCCTTCACACAAAATATTGAAAGAGATAGTTTTCAACCTGGATTAACACATGACATTTTACTCCCGTATTACGTTCCCGTAGGATAATTAAAAAGTAAAGTTTTTGAAGTGAAAACTTCTTTAGCGGCGTTGTACACTTTTTCTGTAATGGGTAAAAAATTTAAAACTCGCGTCAGGGTCACGTGACCGTCAGGGTCACGTGACCGTCAGGGTCACGTGACCCTGATCGAAAATGAGTAAGACGTCATTCAAATTAAAAATAAAACATAGTAACAAAAAAGTTTTCACTTCTACCGGCACTCCTGGAGTGCAACCTTTTTTTTTTTTTTTAAGGTACAACCCTAATTGTAAAAAAAAGCTTTCCAAAATTAAAAACGACTTTACGGAATAACAATCATTATTTTGTCTTTTGTTTTTAAGAGTCTGTACCTAATGTGTATGAAAACTAAATAGTGTAAAATGTTCATTAGGAACTTATGGTTCTCAACTTGGTAAACATTTTCATTGTAAACTACTTCGTTTTTATTTAGTCAAGCTTCTTGATAAGAATTTGCAATGCCAATGCGAATTTAAAAAGGAGTATGTATGAGCAGAATTTATTGATATTAGTTTAAAAGTACAATTCGCTTCTTCATAAAATTTCATTTCGCTTTTAAATATCTTTAATTAACATTTCTAAAATAAATGTACAAAAGAGTCCTCCCGCTCAGAGTGAAACGAAAGAGACTATCGAATTTGAATGACTAAAATCCACGCTGTTTTTTTCAGTCGCCCTTTGCGTTCCATAGTCGCGGTGGTTGCCTGTCTTAAGACAGCCCCGCGACTCTGGCAAACATTTGGAACCGTCAGTTGTGTTCCACGAGCGTCTTGAGAACTGAGACCTCTTTTGAGAGCGAGCCACACCTCCTCAAGCGAGCAAGAGGGCGAAGCGAGGCGATGAAAAATAAAGTACATAAACTAAACGAAGCTTCGGCGAGATAGGCTATGTAGGTTCACGCCGAAAATTATGTCGTGCGACAGACCATAAATAGACAAAGCAGGAAAGGGCGACTCGATCAAGCTAGTTCCACCTCTTTTCATACTTCGATTCACACCGCTTACTGCAGAGCCAAGCAACGTTAACAAGGGGAACAAATAGCAACTGGCATCGTCAGATATTACGTTCGCATCGTTTGTATCGCTGACGTAGCTTATCTCTGTAGGTCTCGGTGTGAACCGAAATATGAAAAGAGTTGAAACGCTGCTCGCTCAACTCGCTTGTTCGCTCGCTCGCTAGCTGGCGGTATCGCTCACGCTCAAAGGACGCGTCAGGCGCCTGGATCATGATAACCCACCGTTGACTCGGGCCTGGCCTGGGAGCTACCCATTACTCGCAGTCCGCAAACCTGCTCATAATATGATGGCCAGAAATCACCTCGCGATCCTAGACGCGTAAGGTGGAGGATTGTCTCTCCCTCACGCATTCCGTTTCCTCGGACTATCGTATGCTCCACCATATCCTCCAAGTGGTACCCACAGTGGTGATACCCGAGCGTGTTTCCTCCCGCCGAAACCGACATAGGAACCTCCCGTAACAACCGATGAGGGACTAAGTCAGGCGGTGAGGTGAGGACGCCATTGCGCGTTTCCAGCAAATCCTTAAAGAGGCTTTTATACGGCGTGCTCACAGTCGTTGCTGCTTAGCCATGCTTTGTGCAAGGCTTACTACTACTTAATTGTATAGATATGCAGAAGTGACTTACTTTTCTTTGATTTCCTTTTCTTTGATAGTAGTGTCTCCAAACAATTCCCTCATGTTGGTTCTTCGTAAGAACACAGTAACTGTCACTATCGCGCCAGCCGTCACAACCGTTGAGTTCTCGTCGTCAATTACTGAAATATTTAAAGATTTCTATGAAACCAGGCAAAACTTAAAATGTAAAATGAAAAACTAAATAATTGGATTGTTTTTGATACATTAAATTTCAATATTATTAGTGGTCAGCAACATAATTTACTTTCGTTGTTCTTTTTCTTTTGAAAAGAAATTCTTTTACCTTCAGTGTTGACTTGGAAATGTATGTAAGGCATATTGCCAAGTACTTTCATCAGGTCATCGTACTGCTTGTCATTCAAGAACCTGAGCACTTGTCTCCTCTCTTCGCCAGGCAACTGAGCTAACTGTAGCAGTGACTTGATGTGCTTTTTTCTATTTGTGAAGTATTTCAGATGATCTTCATTGATGTACGGTAGTTGTAACAGGGGCGATTTGTACTCCCATAGGCCTTGGACGATCATTGGGGACAGCTTCATACAATTTTCTATTGTTTCGATAGTCGGTAGACGCGGTACTGGAACGAAATGTTTACAAAAATAAAATAAATGTGTTTTACGATCTTGATTCATCAAAAACTTGATTAAAGTTCACTTACTTCTCCTAGCATAAGCCAGAGCAATGAGTTGGTTCACACAGTTGACCATTTCAACAATGAGGTCGGGGCATCTCGACACGATGTACCTTCGATCGCACTCGAGTGTATCCGGCGGCAGACGCATGCGAGCCAGGTGTGCGTGTAACAACGCGCGCGCCTTTATACTGTATGGTCGACACAGAGGCTGCTCCTTGTTCTTCTCGCCCAAGTTTGGCAGCTCACGCAGTAACTACAGTTCAAAAAAGGTAAATCAGTTCAACAAAATACACATGCTTCATATGAGCACCCTTACATTGCTAGCGTGTTTGAAGCAGTGCTTGCTGATACTTTTAAGGCTGACATCTCTAACTTAGTAGAGTTAACCCCAAAGTGGAGTCTAGTGAACCCTAGTGGAGTTAACTGTTTTATGTTTTGAGCTCAGAAAAACTGTCAATTACAGTAAACTATGAAAAACTCTGTGCTGCTGTAAACACCTTCAAACTTATGATTCAAAATTTAATATCTATGTTAATCATCCATTTAGTTTGCAACTTTAAGATATTAATTAATGTAATAAAGCAATACATACCATTGGAACTTCCTCATTATCTGTAACTCTCTCAATAATTTCAGAATTGTGCCTTTTATCAAACTCACAAGATGCAGCAAGGATCATGAGAGCTCTTTTCAGTGGCATTGACGGTGTTTTGTGACAAAAATAGAAGTACATTTGAGTTGTATCTAATAACACTTGCTCCCCTGAAAATTTTATAGAGCGGTACCACCACATGCCAACCTGAAAAATGAAATGATTTTATTCAAAATCTGACTATAGATCAGTTCCCAATAGAATAGTTGACATCAATCACTGAGATACTTTTTATGAGCTATCAAAAAATGATATTTTCGTAGATTTTGTATGGCTTGGAATCTAAAATTCGTAAAATGGTCTATTCTATTCTAAATCTTAAAATGGAAAAAATAATAGAATTCATAATAGGTTTCCGAGTGGCCTTTTTCAACACCCCGAGTTGTAACTATGGATTGAAAGCTACTAATCAAATTTTGCAGTTGATTGAAAATTAATCAGTTTTTCAAAGTTTAGAAACTGTGTATAATGTACACATGTCATGTTGTGTTTGAAACTTTTTAGTTATTGGTAAGACTAAACTAGTCAATTAAACAAGAGATATCATAAAGTTTTGACTATTAGACCTAGTTTAAACACCTGAGATTTATGAAAAGAAACATTTTAGTAATAAAATTAATAATCTCTACATAGTCAACTTTATTAGCATTTTATTTTATTTAAAACCAGTTTCAATACCTTGAGGCTTGAGAACATTACAAATTGAAAATAATTATGTAGGTAACATTAACATCACTTAAGGTATTTTTTTTTTCTTTCAGTTAAAAAGGATTTCATGGTACAAGAGTTTATAATGAGTCATATTTCCAATATAAAATACTGTTTAAATCCAGATAAAACATACTAATTGTATGAGAATAGCTAAGATTTGAATAATGTGTTTCTGCAGCTGTTACTAGACACCCAATAGAACTTAATAGACTTATTGTAAATTCAATTAATTTATTAAAATGGGTTGTGGGATTACTTGAAAAGGTTCCTGGATACTAGAATGTACAGGCCATGTGAAGGAACAGGGTGGGTGACAAAAACAAGTGTAGTTATATAAATGATTAAGTTATACTACTATTTAGAAAAGGAAACTAATACTTACAGCAGTTGGCAAAGCAACCATAAACACTAAAGCATAGAGTCCAAGCACCCATACACTGTTCTCTTTCTCAACAATCCAGCTTGGCAGAGCAATACCAAAACTCATAGCACCGGGGCCATCAGGGTTGCCATACTTCTCCCAATTTCTACGAGCTTCCTCATCTGTCAGTGCCTGAAAAACAGTTTTAGCATGAATGTAATGGTACTTTAAATTTTAGAATATTATTAAAGTTAAAAATGATGTATATTTTTTTCATTAAAGGAAACTTTGGACCTACTTATTATTTCAAATCAACTCATAAAATAGTTTTTTATAGTTCACTTAACACTCATGTCATTTAAAACAATCATTGATATTCAAAGAAAATGCACTACTAGATATTTGATCAAAGCAAATATAATTTGCTCACCTGATAAGCTTTTGTTAACCTCATAAAGGCTTTTTCATCACCAGTCTCTTTGTCAGGATGCAGGATGAGTGATTGTTTGCGGTATGATTTTTTAATCTCGGCTTGTGTTGCACCCGGTGGTAGACCAAGTATATCATAGGGGTCGAAATTGGACATTTCATAATCAAATTGTGACACTTTGTAGGCCAAGAATCCAAGTAGTACCCATCCCGATATTATTGCTAACTTTATAAAAAAGTTTTTTACACCCTTGTAAGGTTGTGATTGTTCTATTATGATTTGTTTGTTTACACAGTTTGGACACTGACATAGTTCTGCACGTTTTGCTGGATCTAGAACAATTTAAGGCTCATTCCATATCGTTTCATGCCTGTATTTTAGACATACAAGTTTTACCGTAGACGACACTATGCCGCATCGTCATCGGTAAATTCCTGACATAACGGTAATTTAAGTTATTTTACGATTGTATGGTTATCATGAATTTAGAAGGAAACAAGTAAAAAGACACACGGTTAGATATTAATTTGCTACAGAGACAAAATATCATTTACACACTGTAAAACATGAATGCCTTACCTTCTTTCCTCTTTCTTGGCCAGTAATAAAATGTTGCAGGTACAAGTATCAAAGCAAGAAAAGAAAGAACGAAGTAGAAGAATGTAGATCCACTTTCATCATATTCGAATTTTTGACCACCCATTGTTAATTTTTAATACATTGAGAATGAAAAATCATTACACGCTACACAAGTACAATTTGATAGGTAGAAGACGTGTCATTTAGTGATGGGTTGAATGATGGTTGAATGCATGGATTATTTTTGACATTTCAGTTTAAATTGCATGAAATAAAAAAAATGCTTAGACCATGCAAATGGGGATGGCAACTCAAAGCTAATCGTAGATGGCGCTGCGATAGTTGGTCCCCACGTCAGATTACTGTCTACCTTGTACAAAAAACAAACAAGATTTATTATTATAAAAATTGAGTATACATACAAAACAAATATGGAAAATTATTCGTCAATGCACGTGCATATACTAAAAGAAGAACTTAGACACCGCGGTGCATCTACAAGAGGGAAAAAAGTGATTTAATTGAGTGGTTGTACATTTGATTTTACCGTATTAAATCCACAATTACTTGTAGTTGAGGTTTCAATTTTTGAGTTTAGGTATGTTTTACCTGTCCTCTCCTATAACAAGAATATAAAACTGCTTCTGACTTTCTATTTTCATAAAATATTATAATGTTATATGTCAGTAATTTTACCCCTTTTTTCGATTTAGATTCGAGAAATATCACAATATATTTAATTTCTTAACACCACAACAATCACTCAACTAGTTCCAGGTGATAATTCTTCCGCCAGACGAACCATTTCATGATTTATAGAGCGATGCAATACTGGTACTTAACCTCCAATAGAAAAATAGATGTTATTTTAAAAAGTGTATTCGATTGTTTAGCTATAGTATAATCATAGAATTGCATTAATAAACTCAACTAACGGCCTGTCTCGGCTTCGCAAGGGTGGATATTTGTTTATTTTATAGCTTTTCCTTAGTTATAATACAGTTTTTGTTCTCAAGGCAGTCACAGCAGCTACCCATTATTTCTTGATAGTGTGAATTGTCGAAAATTTGTATGTTTCATCATTTTTACAGCTTATTACACAACATCTAGTCATTTTACATCATAAATCGTTTTTTATCAGAAAATTCCTTTGATTTGACAGTTCTTTTGGGACCAAACTGTCACTTGTCACTTTGACACTTGCCTTCCCCATTCAAATCACATGACATAGTAATTTAATGAATGATAAATATTTATTTGAAACTTAATTTCATTGAAAAGTAGGAAGAATGCTTTTGTGATTTCTTTCAATTAAAGATAAATCATACATAAAACAAACAAACCATCGACAAAAAATTAATGAAAAGTAACAACACTACTGTCAGAAATGTCACATTGTTTCTTCTATTTTCGATTTTTTCCAAAAGAAAAACAACGAAAGGCCCATAGGACTATGATTGTGATATTATATTGTTCCGTTGATATACACTTCTCATCAAAAAAATCGAAACACTTTCGTTTTTATTGTTTTTGTCCTAATTTTTTACAAAAGAGAATTAATTCCATGAAAAAAAAACATTACTGTGTAGCTGGCAGTTTGGTCATTACAGTAAGAAGAAAAAAATCAAAATTCGAAATAATTTCATTTGTTTATCCTATAAATGAAATTAATCACTGTTTTGAGACAAATGTGTATTTAGGGTTGGAGTACGTTTCTCGTTTAAAAACTAAAAATTAGCGCTTGTCTTTAAACTTTCTGTTTCTTATTTCATTTACTGTGACTTTGGGACGTCTGAAAAAACTTTTTTTTCTAAAACATATGGATACTTCGCCCGCAGAAGCCGCCCAAGTGGTGGCATTGCTGGATTCTGGACTTAGTCAGCGTGTTGTGGCTGCAAGATTGCATCTAAGCTTATCATCTGTTCATAGAGTCTACAAACGCTATCGGGAGACTGGTTCGTTCACGCGCCGTTCAGGATCTGGCAGGAATCGGGTCACTTCTGAGCGAGATGATCGATTTATTGTAACAACTTCTTTACGAAATCGACGCCTTAACGCTTTTCAACTGCAGCAGCAGCTTCGCGTTGTACGAAGAGTAGCTGTAAGTGACTCTACAATAAGAAGAAGGTTGAAGGAACGCGGATTGGCACCGCATAAGCCAGCGAATGGGCCGAAATTAACTGCAGACCATCGAAGAGCGCGCCTTAACTTTGCACGCGAGCACCTAACTTGGTCATACCTTCAGTGGAGCAAAGTACTGTTTTCTGATGAGTGTAAAATTATGCTGTATGGTAACGACGGAAGGAACAAGGTCTACAGAAGAGATGGAGAACGCTTTGCACAATGCTGCATTGAAGAAAAGGTCAGCTATGGTGGCGGTTCGTGGACGGTTTGGGGAGGAATCAGCGCCGACGGTAAGACAGAACTTGCCTTTGTGTCTGGGCCACGGCTGCCTGCACTAAACTCTCATCGGTACATCGAACAGTGTCTTGAACCTCATGTGATGCCCTATGCACATTTTATTGGCAACGACTTCATATTCATGCATGACAATGCTAGAGCTCACACCGCGGGCGTCGTACGAGATTATCTTACCGAAGTCGGTATCTCCATTATGGTATGGCCAGCAAGAAGCCCGGACATGAATCCCATTGAACATCTATGGGATGAATTAAAGAGACGAATTCGAGCAAGAGATCCAGCCCCAGAAACACTTAGCCAGCTGCAAAATGCAATCCAAGAGGAATGGGATAATATACCACAACATGTGATCGTGACTCTCATCCGATCGATGAAGAACCGTATGGAAGCAGTAATAAGAGCTCGCGGAGGGAATACAAGTTATTAAATAAACGTTTCTTACATTTTTTTTTCATTTACGCGTGTTGTTTTACCCATTTCCTTCATATTCCATACAGGGTAAAAATTACTCATTATACAAAATACGAAACCTATGAAGACTTAATTTGAACTTAGAACATTAACATTAGGATTTAAAAACCTCATACTACTCACTATTAAATGACATTTTACATTTATTCCTAAATATACACATTTTCCTGATAATCCTTATCAAATCATAAACTGCGAGGTGTTTCGATTTTTTTGATGAGAAGTGTATAAAGATGGACTGTGCCTTCCTTAGCCACTTAGCCAAGTGACTGACAGATAAAATCTAGACACGCGACTGAGAGTGGCCAGCCAAAGCAAAGCACAGGCGTAGGCGCGCTCACAGTGTGTAATATTACACGAACCATTTGGAGGCACTTTTTAGCCCCTCATAACTCAAAAACTATTTAACCTAGACTTGTCAAATTTGGAACATATATTGAGATTGGCGAGATTGATGTGTTCCAAATTTTATAAACATATCTCAAACGGTTATTTAGTTATTAACGACCAAAAATCGTCATTTTTATGACTGACCTATAGATCAAAACTATATCCTAGTTCCAGATGACCTAGAAAGTTCAAATTTGGCATGCAGATAGTTAATTACGTGTAAACAAAGGAAAAAATCTGAAACTGGTATTTTTTTATCATTTTACTATAATTTTCACTTAACTTATAATTAGTGCCTGTAAATCTCTACATGTGGATTTTAAGATCTTTACGTGAATATTTATCGAGTTGAATACCACCCTTAATTTTTTAAATGCCCGTTTTTGTACTTAAAAATAAGAATTAAAGTAGTTTTTCGTATTTATTACGCGTAACTAACCGTATTCAACAACCAGTAGCGCCATCTATTATCATATTCAGGAACTCCTGCACCATGCACGAAATCAATGAAGGATTGATGTAAACCGAACACTAGATGGCGTTGCTCAATTAGTGCCTAAACTCTATTTGTGAAATGTGGATTTTATGATCTTTACGTGAATACATAACATGTTAAACACAACCCTAATTTTTTAAAATCCATGTACTCGTCATGGACCTAAAAAAAAAGGCGGACGGAACTTCACTAAGAAACGATTGAAGCACCACAATGGCGGCGGCGTAAATATGTGTGCGTGTGTGTAGGGATGCCAGATGAAGGAAAAATTACCCATTTTTAGGGTTCCGTAGTCAACAAGGAACCCTTATAGTTTCGCCATGTCCGTCCGTCCGTCCGTCCGTCCGTCCGTCCGTCTGTCCGCAGTTTAGCTCAGAGACGCACAGTACTAGAGAGCTGTAATTTGGTGTAAATATATGGATTTGTTGTGCCGAAAAAGTGGTAAAATAAAATCTCGTAAAATATTTTTTTTTAGGGTATCTCCTGTACACGTAAAGTGGGGATGTTATTTTTTTTTCTCGCGTACCCCATAGTGTGGGGTATCATTAAATAGGTCTTTAAAAAATATTGACAGTTTCCATTAACAATTTTTTGATAAAAAAATTGGTTTGTGAAATATTAAGCTTTAAAGTGCTAAATTTTGCTCGACTCGAGTGTCCCCCCCCTCTACCAGCTAAACGGTTATGTGCGGGGGTATGAAAAAATTCACAATAGTAGTATATATAACGAAGTTTAAAAGAAAATTGTCATGACTTAGTAGGCTTTACAACTTTACGAGTAATAGTCGACCAACTTATAAAATGTACTTGGATAATATTTTTCTTAAACAAAATGTATGGGAGAACATGTTATTCAACTGCAAATGTAAGTTTGTCAACTTTATTTTTACAGCTTTAATAGGTATGTTTTACGGTATGTTTTTTGGGGATAGGTAGGTTTTTATCGTCAACTATTTTTAACTAACTTCAAAAAAAAAGGTTCTAAATTCGTCGTAATCTTTTTTTTAAATGTATTTTGCCCGATTTCTCAAAGACTCCTGGACCGATTTTGAAAATTCTTTTTTTTTAAATTAAATTCAGCGAATCAGTTTAGTTAGTTCGCATAAGTATTTTGATGGGCAACTACGGAACCCTTCACTGTGCGTGGCCCGACACGCACTTGGCCGGTTTTTTAAACAATGTTTAATTAAGGTCTCCCTTGAACTTAAGTTTAATTACAATTTTTTTGTGACGGATTCCTATTTTTAAAATAAAAGTAAAATAATTTAAGCACATTGGATATTAAAATATTTACAACTCGTTTAATGTTAATAAAGTTTTACAATCCCTATTGGTGATTCAAATTTTTGTAGACTTGTCTTTTGCTATCGACACATCTAGAAATCCCTTCTAATTTACTTAAGTGGTGAAAACGAATGTTTAAGTATTTTTCGGCTATAAATATTTAATTAAAGCTATTTTATGTTCCATTCCTACACGTCTATATTCCTATTCCATGTCTACACTCCCTTATTATTTTTATACAATCATTTTTCCATGCATCATTTGCCGTGGGAAATCTGTAAAAATATAGAAGAATACAATAACGATAAATAGTATTTTCGATAAAATATCGAAAAACTCGCTCCATCAGCTCTCACATAGAAAAGGTGCATCATGTTAAAATCTCCGAAATCTAACTACGATGCACCTTTTCTATGTGAGAGCTGATGGAGCGAGTTTTTTGATATTTTTTATATTTAAAATTATACTTGTTATTTGCGCAACACAAATATTTATAAAGTTACAACATGTCACTGGCCTGCAAATTGCAAAAAACGTAAAAAAATTTGAATTTCGCGGGCTACATCGAAGCAATCACCTTAAGAATAGTTGATCTTCGTATTTATTACACGTAACCCACTAGATGGCGTTGTGCAATTACGTCACGATCCTGAATCGTGGTGTTAAGATGGTCAGGCGATTAGTATAAGGTTTTGGGAACATGATTTAAAAAAAAAAATTAAATATGAAATATGAATAGGCAAATGTATGAACCAATACGAATATAAAAAATATTGGTATTATATTAAATCCTTGTCCGTAAAAATCGAACTTCCCTTCTTGCCGGCAACGAACGGTGTCCCGTGTCTAACATCCCCTACAGTTATTAACTGAAATTTATTATTATTTATTGTTTCAATATTTACTTTAGCGATCAACAGTGTAAGATTTATGTACAAAAAGTAATGATATCCCATCAAAAACATAAATGTGAAATGGGAGCCAAAGCCAAGCATAATAGTTTGGTATTATGCCTTGGTTGTTGAATTCATCAAAAAAAGAAGTGAAATCTAAATGGGTGCCAAGTTTAATGGTCAGTTCTGAAATTTATTTAAAACAACATTAAATAGATTTCTTTTTATAACTAAGGATCATACATTGTAGCCTAATTTCTTGCTTTGGCTAGTTCTCATATACGAATTGTTCGATGGTTAGTACTACCAGCAAGCCAAATTTTCGGAAAAATAAAATAAAACTGAGAAGTTACAGGTTTAGAAATTATGAAGGCCACAATATAATTCGTATTTTATGAGAAATAGCCAAGCAAGAAATTAGGCTACAATGTATGATCCTTAGTTATAAAAAGAAATCTATTTAATGTTGTTTTAAATAAATTTCAGAACTGACCATTAAACTTGGCACCCATTTAGATTTCACTTCTTTTTTTGATGAATTCAACAACCAAGGCATAATACCAAACTATTATGCTTGGCTTTGGCTCCCATTTCACATTTATGTTTTTGATGGGATTGGCTACTCTAGAAAGAACGAAAACAATTTTTGCAGATTTTATTATTATTATAATTATTTTCCTCTCTTTCTAGAGAGTATGGTCGCTCAAGGCATGAATCTTTATAGACATAATGGACATATATAGGAAAGTTTATACATAATTCCCATCACCCATGTATTTAAATCATAGGCCTGAGCAAAAGATAGCAGATGGGCTGATGATAATGGTCTGAGCCATAGATTTAAAGTATGCACTACGCAATAGCTGCTTAAAATTGACCCCATTCAACTAGAAAGGACTAGACGACCGGGTCCTATATTTCTGTTACAGGAAAGACACGGATAGACACGGCTTTACTTCTAGGGTATGGCCAATTTTTATCTGTCAGTGTCTCAGTTGACTAGAGAAGGCCAAGGGGAAGGCGCAGTCCATCTTTTTGGGACAGCCCTATTTTTGTTGACATTGACATTGTTTTGACATCAAAATGATAGAATTTGACATTGACAAAATAAAACAAATTGGCTGCCAAATTCGCAGTTATGAAATAGTATATTTTCAATGAAACAGAAAAATAACAACTGCGCGTATATTTAATTACGGTGTGTCTCAGCATTCTAATAGTTTACTGATTACTGTACCCAAAACTGACGTACCTATAACTTAGTTCTCAAATTGTGTTCTCATAATTTCATCATAGATTAATAATTTTCAGATGACCACTAAAGTTGTTGCAAGTGCTACTGTGAGGGCGGTTAAGAAGAGGTTGCTTCCTTCTCGCACTGCACTTGTTTTAACTCCGTCTGCAGTAAACAAAGTAAAAGAGATAATGTCGAAAGAGGAAGCAAAGGGCTTTCTTGGTTTAAAAGTTGGTGTTCGCCAGAGAGGCTGTAATGGTTTATCTTACACACTAGACTATGCAAAAGCCAAGGATAAACTAGATGAAGTAGTGAAACAGGATGGTGTAACGATAATTATTGATAAAAAAGCACAATTAACATTACTAGGTAAGTCAAATTGATCAACAATGTTTGTAGACTATAAGACAGGGCTTAGAGATAGAGTGCTCAGAGTGGTGTTAGTACCTACATTTTTATACAAGATAATTGCTAGAGATGAGTCGTACTAGGTAAATTTGGTACTATAGTATGTGCCGTTTAACATGGCAATAGCGGTCATTGCTCCGACTTTCATCCCGATATCTCAATATTAGCGATACTTCCTCTTCACCCGTACAAATCTGTCGCAAACAGTCGCAAAACTGACATCGCTTGAGTCTCATAATACATAAAAAATTACCACAAAAACAACACAATGCACAACTCAAAATAATAGAAAATCTAGCAAACGTACCCTACGAAATATTTTTTTTATAATATTGTATTTTCGTTTTTACACAAGTTTATCACACTGAGACAATTTAACAAAAGTAAATATATTATTATGCATCATATAATTTTGCATTAACCTATAATACAATACTGAGTAAATATAAAGTTAGTGCATATTGTATGGATATAAGTATATTAATATTCTTTTGATATCAGGATGGTAAAAACACCTTATTTTTCCTGAAATAAATTACAAAAACTATTTCATCACAGAAAATGCTAATTTTGATCTTATGTCGTTTTTGTTTTACGAAGTCATCGCGTCAGGGGTGCAGCACCCCCGGCAGCAGCCGTCATTTAGATTTAACATTCCGTGTGGAAGTTCGCTTGCGTTCGGTCTGTGCAAAGACATTAAACTAAATACGAGCAATAGACGGGACATCACGAAGAAAGTTGTGATCCAAAACTTTTTACCACTAGGTAAAAAGTCGCTCAGTCTAGTAGTCGCGTTGCTATGCAACGCTAGATTGTGCTACTGACACACGGCATCAATAATTTTGTATGACAATTTTCCCAATGCCCGCTCTATAGGTTCTTTTAAATCTCTTTGGGTCTGTGCTATAATTTCTTTGCTTTTATTGTTATCGTTGTTGAGTTTGTTACAGTTTTGTTTTTGTGTTCTGTGTTGTTATTGTTACTTCATTTGTTGCTTGTAAAGAAGCATGGAACCAGAAGCTGGAACATCTACTGGTGAAACCAGTAAACGCCGTCGTCGTCCAAACATATTCCAACCTCAAGAAGGTTCGGAATCGATACCGTTCACATCGCCGCCAGCAAAAAGACAGAAGACGATTCTCACCAGCGGAGAACGTCTTATGATTATTAATATTTTTAAATATGTCCAAAACACAAAGCTTGAGGATAAATATTTAACTAACCATGATCTTGTCAAACGTACGTCAGAAATATGTGGGGTGAGTGAGAGATCGATAAATCGGGTAATACGTGAATACAGAAATACTCATAAAATAACGCAACCTGAAGGTAAAAGTAGTAGACCAAACGTTCTCCAAAAAGTTGATGATTTTGATAAATCGGCAATTACTAAAACTTTTGGAAAAAAAAAAGATTTTTCATACAAAATGAGAAAATGATCGGGCCCATCAGTATGAAAAATCTTTTTTTTGAACAAACATTGTTCAGTAACATGGGCTGAGTTACTCCACGAGAGGTTTTGCGCTATTAACGTTACACGTTGTATATTACATATTTATATTTATGTATGTATGTTTATTTTATTTTTATTATTAATGTTTGTGTGTATTGTATTTATATTATCGGTTATCTATTGTTTGATGTGCATCACTGTCTACCCTCATTTTTTTTTAAAGTTCTTCAAGTCCATCATAATTGTCTGGAAGATATCGCTATTTTTTTTTCGTGGCAAAATCATCAAATGAGTCCTCCAGCCCCGGGCAGGGCGGGAGGGACTGTCAGACTTCTACTGACTAAAATCCACGGTGTCCTTCAGTAGCCTGTTATGTTCCGGGGTCACGGTAAGGAAATAATCCCGCGACCCCGGCAGGCTTTGGCCCTCTGAGAGGGGGGCCCCGTCATTATGATGACGCTCTTTGAGGCGCGCGTGGGACACAACGCGCCGTCGACCCGGGCATGGTCCATGGTCGGGCAGCGAGTTGCCCTTTACTCGCTGCCCGCATGCCCGCGCCTACGGTGGCCGGAGATCGTCTTGCGACGTCCGTCGCCGCGGGCGTGCACCACCGCGGTTGGGGCGGAGGGAGGACACTGTCCTCTCTCGCGCGCGGCCCGCCTCCTCCTTCGCGAGCATTACTGCTTCGCAGAAGGAGGCGACCGCCCCCCACTCCGTCTCGCCCCGCAGCATGGCCGCAACCAATGCCGGGCGCGAGAGGTAAGATATCGCTATTTGCGATAAGACCGCCGTTGTACCCTTAGTATTAATAAAAACTTTTTTTTTAAAAGTACCGACTTCAAAAACAAATACAAAAAAGTGTTAAATAACTTTTCTTTCGGAAGTCGGTGGCTTTTGATTTTTATGTCATTGACTATTGCCACCGACTTCCGAAAGAAAATTATTTTACGTTTTTTAAGTTTTTATTTTACCCTTTTTAGTTCAGACATTCAACAAAAATCTTCGTATAATCGGCCACTTTAGAAATTTATATCCAAGCTAGCAACAAAAACGGATCCATGCGGGCAACGTCACAAGACATCCAATATTATAGTATATTAAAACCTTCCCTAGACTGTAATAAACATTTTTCCGTAAACCGCATTAAAATCGGTTCAGACAAACGCGAGATAATCGTGAACAAACATACAATCGACTTTGAAAATCTACTATGATCCGCGCGCGGACGAAAATACATATGACGGGAAAAGGGCCGTTACCTATCACTACATCCATTAAATCCGTCACACACAGTGGAACATTTTTAACGTCACGCGTAAATTTATAAGCACACAATTTGATTTCTAGAAATAAAAAATAATAATTTTGAATTAGAGCAACACAAGATTCACAACCCCTGTATGTCAAACAGGCTGGTACCACGATACTGTAGCGACAGAAGCAACTATCGCTTATTAGTAGTTTTAGGTAACAATAAGGGTCATTATCGCCACGGTAATAATATGTACAGTATTGGAACTCCCTACAAACGGACGAAACGCGAGCTATACCTACGCGCCTCGATGTCGGGGCGCGCTCGAGGCGCAGACAGTCACGGCCGTACCGTAGTGATGAACGGACGGTGCGTTGTTTTTTTTAGCAAATATGACAAGTAGAAAATATTGTGCTGTGTTTGGGTGTTTAACGTCAACAATAACGCATCCAGACATAAGTTTTTTTAAATTACCTGCAACCTCTGAAAGGTGAGTACTAACTATAAAATAATTTTACTTACTAGTAGCTAGTAGCCGTGCTAGTTGGTAGGTACATAATGTGTGACTTTTTAATGGTTATGTATTTTCCTTTATCTCACGAAAAAAAGGGTATTTGGGTTAATAAATACAGTAAAATGAATAAAGTAAAGGAAAGTTACTGAGGCAAGTTAAATAGTTAAGTTATAGGCGGTTCTGAATGAATCATGATACGGTAGGTACTTACTCTTGTGTTAAAACTCCAGTGTATGTGTGTTTTGTTAGTTTGTATTATTCAAAGTAAAGTCATGGTGTAACGGCGCGGTGGGATTGTCGGCGGGCACGGAAATGAAGCAGTGAGCTTCATTTACCTACGGTACGGTGTACAATCAACGTATAATTATTCAGTGTACTACATAAACTTTAACACAGTCATGAATCTTGGAACGTAAGAGTACATAGTTCGCTCCGTATTTGAGTGTGCGCACTCGGTTGCATTAGGCCGACTGCCTGCGCGAGCGATGCGCTGTACGAGGTAGCGCGAGCGGCGCACTGACCTTGAAGGAGCGGTTGACGCGAATCCACACGACGACGTAATCAGACCCTTGATTTATCGTCACGGGTGCGTTTTACGTAACGGCGCTACAGTAATATTTGTTTATTATCTGTGTTTTGTGTATGAATAATACTAGAAAAACCGGCCAAGTGCGTGTCGGGCCACGCACAGTGTAGGGTTCCGTAGTTGCCCATCAAAATACTTATGCGAACTAACTTAAACTGAGTCGCTGAATTTAATTTTAAACGGAAGAAAGCTTTTTATTAGAATGCGAGAAGCTTTTTATAAGAATGCGAGTTTATTATACTTTAAAATTCAATAATAAAGCATTTCGTACGAGTCAGTCAAGGCGCAAATATTTTTCGGTCGCATTTTGTTTTATAAGCATAAGCACAATTTGTTTTTCAAACAAACATTTGTTTTTAAATCAAATCTATTAATAAAAAACAACACGCATTTTTATTGAACACTTCCTTTTCAATATACAAAGTAAATACTTTGTAAACAAATAAAATTATTTGTTTACATAAATATAAGAAAAGTATATTTACAATCACAACACTAAATAGAAACAGAAAGTAGGCAAATGTAATAAAAATGCTGGAGACGGGCGTCGGACAGCCCTAACGCATGTTTACGTACCGCGCGGCTGTAGGTATTTATTTCTATCATGCGGCCGAGATCCACTACTGTAGATATTTATACTGTGTTATCGCTTAGTGATGAAAAACTTGGTAGGAGGGAGTGAATGACCTGTATTGCCATGTTAAATGGTACATACTATAGGTGCATCTAGTCCGATTCCGTACAAATACTTGATCCAAATACCTATTCCACCTAGTCCATTAAGTACGCAATATTAAAGTGTGCTCCTGTTTAGCCTTTGCGTACCACCGCTAATTGCAATCTTCCCTTCATACTTTATGCAGGCTTAGGAGTTTAGGATTGTCAACGTATAGATTTATATCGCGATTGTTAACGTATAGATTAATCTACATTGTAGGTAGTTGGCGTACCTATTTGAAAAATTCAATTAATGTTTCAAAGCAATCAGATATTTTTTTTGATTTTTTACTTAGTCATCTTTTTAAATCATTTTATTTTTACATTTATCAAATTTTTGCCTTTTCTTTTTTTTTTAATCATATTCTACAAATTATTGTTTTTCATTTATTTAAATACACATACAAATCAGCTAACTTTGTTACCAGCCACCGAGATCACATCCGTATACCTAGTCCGTATTTGATACTCGCCTAGTGCAAATGCATCATAAAAGTCTTCATTTACATCAAGTATTAAGTACCTAGAAAACTGCGAAATTCAAAAATGACTGGGTTACAAATGCTTTAGGCAAACACGAGTGAGCAGCAAAGCAGACTAGTAACTATGGCAACAAAATGCTATCTCGCTTCGTCGCGCCCGCGCCGCCCGGTACAGTACTTCGGGCACACTTCGGGCTAGTTCGGCGGACTTCGATCCGAGCAGTCCGCGGGAGCCGTTAGTGCTTACGCAGTGAGACTAGGTGGATCGAGTATTTTAAAAGTTGGAATAGGTGCGACCTAGTCTCGTTAAATACCTAGTGCCTGGATCTGTTCTAGTATATACGCTTCATCTCTAATAATTGCTGTGATTCACACTCTATTTAGGCATTTGTATTGTACAGGGTCATCAATCTTCTAACTAAAAGCCTGGCACGACTTAGATCATTATACTAAAAAATTGTGGAGTACCAAATGTAACTTATACATCTTCTTAGAGATGTATTTTTTAATTTAGTAGTATTATAATACGAGAGTTTCGATCTGATCTATAGAGATGTCGCTATACCAAAAATACTATTATTTATCATGTATTTTATTACGTTCCTAGTTTAATGTTTAGTTATCTTTTTAATTGTGTCGTTTTTCAATATTTATATTATAATATGTTTTTCTATTTCGATATTTTCCCAAATTATTAATAGAATTCTATAATTATTTGGGCTACCTACTGGTAACTTTAATTTTCACACATTCGCACCTTCGGTGCAACAAAGACGTAACAGCTCATTTTGAAATTTTACAGGAGAAGACTTTTAAATTTTTTTTGCATGTTTTTCCTCGGTTCTGGATAACTATCTAAAGAAGGTTTGAAATCTTTACATTTAATTAATTGTTTTTTAGTTGGCTATAGTTATACGTAAAAATCTTGTATTTAATTGCCAAAGAAATCCTAATAAAAGACATAACAAAAAAAAATGTCCTGAACTGTGTCTTTGTTGCACCAGAAGTTATTGACATATACACAGAAGTTATATAAATGTTTTTTCTTTCTTTCTTTCTATTTAGTTTTATGACTTAATCCACATCACAATACACACTAAACACTCCAACTCACACCTCACACCCCATACATACCTCACCACACACCCCACATATCACCCATCTCATCACATCACGCACATTACACCGCATTCCATGTATGTAGTTTATAATGTAACAATAATAATTGTATGAAAGAGCGGAGTCCTCTAATACAGGAATTGTTTGCCTAAAGGTGGGCTCCAAACACGACTCATGTAAAATTATCTTATTGAGACAATAAACTATTTTGTATTTTTTTTTGTATGACTGTTATGTTTTATGCCTTTGTTGCTCCAAGATTTTGAGCGAAAAAAGACCTCAATATAAGGTCGCGGGCGAGGGGGCACTACTTACAATGAAACGGTGTCGGCCCAAAACGCATGGAAAAACCGCCAATAACCACAAAGGCACTTCTGCCATCTAGTGTAGTTTCGAGATACTTTCGCGGATGTCTTTGTTGCCCCAAGTAAAGGCATGATTTAGAAACAATTTGGCATACTTAGGTCGATTTTGCAGTTTTGGCTATTAGTGACTTTGTTGCACCGAAGGTGCGATGTCTTTTCAATACGTCAATAAAATGTCAGTGTCACATTGCACTTTGCTGAAAAAATTTGATTCTCGTTTGGTGCGGTTCGTTATTTTCCTGCATTTTCTGCTTTTGGTGCTATTCTAAAGTAGTGTATCCGTGTGTTACTTCCATGCTAATAAAATTCTTACTGGAAAGCAAGATACTATCAGTGACACCGATAAATATCAAGTAATGGCTAGAAATTACTGTAAAAAACACTGTAAAAGGCCTCATAGTTGATGAAATACATATAATTACTTAACAAATTTGTTTTATTTTTTACTAATGTAGGCATATAGTTATTAATAGTCAATTAAAACACTAAAAGGAATGAGCAAGCTTTGTATATACCTATATTTATATAACTATATACAGAAAAGTTTTCGTCGACGAACACTAGATGTCGCTGTTGTCCATTGCTCGAAAAACCCGTGAAGTTGGATCTCTATGCCCTATTAATAAAAGTACTCTGTGGTATTGTATAACGGGCTGGTATCCGCAACTCCATGTCAAATGCGCGTAGATATTATTATATTAGGCATTTATTATTTGGAAGTTAATAAGACTCGTAGGGGGGCTAACAGTGTCAACCTAAAAATATCACCAAAATATTATCTATATATATATATATATAAACAAGAGAAATGAAGTATTCAAATTATCAGGTGATGACAAAACATCATTCTTGTTTGTTTGGCTCTTTCCATATCTGTACTTATTGCCAACTCCTATTTGTTCAACACATGATTGACTTTCTTTTTGAATAAGGTCATGGATCGTTACCTTCTTAAAATACCACTCTTTTTATATTTTTTATGACAAAAAAAAACATTCGTCATCTATATTTTAGCTTGTGAAACTAATGAAACCTAGCGTATTCTGAAAAAATAGTGTAGATTTGAGTGGTATGAAATTTATTTGATGCACAGCCAATCACACATTTGTCACCTTTATTTGTATAAAGTGTTGCATAATATTTCATATTGATTGATAATAATATTATGATATGTTCTAAATTGTGTATGCTATGTTTAATTGACTATACAAGACCGAGGATTAAATCTTATGGCCCTTTTCACCCAAATTGGGTGTGGCCTATGTATTTGATATGGTAACAGAATATGGTATCTCTAATTAATTTTCTAATTTTAAAATGGTTTCTTTTATTTCAGGGACAGAAATGGATTTTGTTGAGAACAAACTTTCAGCAGAATTTGTATTCAACAACCCCAACATAAAAGGCACCTGTGGCTGTGGAGAATCTTTTAGTATTTAAAATTAAGTAGTTGTTGACTAGTTGATAGTTTAATTTAATATGAACATCTTTGACGTTGCTACCAACCAGTTGGTTGCTACCATTAACCAGTTAGATCTTTTACTTATCATATTCAGAGCACTTTCAAAAAGAATATAAATTATTAGCATAAAAAATATTCTTCATACACTTGTGCTAATAGTATTAGTATTAATAAATTACTGCTTGCAAACAATATTTTACTAGGCAATATGTACTTTATGGAGTGGAAATAAGGGTTACAATACGATAATTCGAAAAACTTTAGGTAGGTATTCCGAAATTCATAAATACGAAATTCAATATTCCTAAGGTTTATAATTACTATTTTCAAAATACCGAGTTTTAATACACCGAATATCAAAAATTCCGCCTTAATAATTTTCCGAAACATCTAAAACACGAATTCCGATTATTAAAGCTCCGATTAAGTAGAAATCCGAAAAAGTGTTTTAATTCAATTTGTCGGGGCTCCTACTTCTGGGTGGTTTAAAAAAAATAACCACTAACCTAACCGTCGCCCGCGCCCAGAAGAGAACGGAGCGCCCGCGCCCCGACGCCGAAGAATACGCCGCCCGGTCGGTGGCAAACAAGTCAATGAAATAAAAAATAAAGTCACCGACTTTCGAAAGAAAAGTTATTTTAAAGGTTATTTTAATCATTTTTTGTGGTTGTTATTGAAGTCGGTTTTTTTATAATATTTTTTATTTTATTATTAAGTCAAATCAAAGAAGAAGGGTCATCTGTGACCCAGGCCAGGCAAGTGAAATGTATCTCAGTTTTTTCGTTATTTTATGTAACATCAAATAACAGATTTCCTTTTTTTAAACAGTGGCTAAGCAATTTTCGTGATTCTTAATAATAGATAATGTAATTTTTAAATATTATGATATTCGTAGTTTTGAAAATCGGAATATCGAAATTCGGAATAAAATATTTCGGACTATTTTGGGTGTTCCCGGAAATAAGATATGAAATATGGCAGCAACCATAGATCTTTAGACGAAGTTGGTACCTTAAAGCTAGTGTAGTTAAATTGAAAATGTATATTACTGTAAATGATAACTAATATGTTGAAAAAATTATAAAAATAAATAAAAATAGCAAATAGACTGTATAGTTTTGTAAATTATGTACCTATAGCTTCAGTAATTAGCGAAAAACTAATGGCTATGGTTTTTTTTTTGTTAATTTTTAGTAATTATAAGAGATTTCATCTTTTCCCTGCATTTTTCATAATTTCGCTTTTGATTTGGTAGAAGACCTACACTGTGTTTTGATTTTTTTTAGGTGGGACATAATCTTAAAAGATGATTTTTGTTAAAGTAAAATTAAGGGATCATTTAATAAATCTAACAATAATTTCTCAATTTGTGGATCGTAATCATTGTGCTGATTTTCGATTGCGCAGAGCCACCATCAACACCTGCGCCCCAAGTTATAAAGTAGAAAATCTATTAAAGCTTACTGAGTTGTTACTGAGCGTTTGTGTTATCGTTTGTAACTTGCCTAGGGAGGAGGCTTGAAGAGATCTGATTCTGAAAACGTTACTTCTTGGACAGGGGCCATGTTTCAGTTTATTTTTTTCCTCCCTGGACTGTAACTTGAACACAATTATGTTAGCAGTCTGCTTGAAGCAAAGAGATTTAAAAGAACTATAGAGCGGGCATTGGGAATATCGTCATACAAAATTGTTGATGTCGTGCGTTAGTAGCGCTATCTAGCGGTGTATAGCAAAACCGCGTATTAAAATAATTCATCAGAATATATTTCAGCTATTGCGCAATAGATGGCACTGCCGAGCACCTTATGATAGGGGTGCAACATGAAAGAATGACATAAATTATCGATACATTAACATCGATAAAGTTAACTAGGATTTAAATATTTTAATAAGTTAAAAAACTGTGTAAGGGCAGAACGGAAATAAAATTATATTATAAGTTATTAATACGATCTAATATTATTAATTTATGAAAAAGTCTTTTGTTTTACCTACTTCCACCGTCTTGATTTTATTTTTCCCCATATAATGAGCCTTACATGAACTGACAACCAACGAGACAGTCCATTAATTCATAAACAAGTAAGTACAAAGAAATTTTTAATTACTCTTCGACAAGAGTCTTCGACTAAATATCGATAGTTCATATCGATAAACAGACAACTCTAATTCCTTAGCAAAATACGTACAGCTACCACAGCTACTGAGCAACAGATGGCGTTTATTTCAAAAATGCAAATGTTCTAGAATAATATCAGAAAATATTGAAAAATATCTTAAATACTAGGTAAAAATATTTACGAAAATAAATTGATTTCAAGTCCACATGTTTTCCCGTACCTAGATTTGCAGTTTGGCAAAGCGAAACTAGGCAAATTTTCGTATAATCGTCTATTAAAGTTTACATTTTGACGCTCGGTCACACGATCTGTCAGGCGGAACGTCTCGAACTAGACTGAGCGACTTTTTACTTATTGGTAAAAAGTTTTGGATCACAAACAACGACGATATAATACTAGACTGGTAATAACAGGCGACCGATGTCTGCCAACACATTAGGCAAAAAAGTCTTATATCCGTCTCATTTCGACCAATCCTGTGAGCCGTAAACATACGTTGAGACAGAACCGACCTTGAGTTAGCCAATCACAACGCAGTACCCCGCCTCCCTCGCTTACGTAGTACCTCAGCGAGTTGGCAGAATAGTTTTGTTCGTTAGATCGTGCATACTCTCTACTTAGTCTGTGGATCGTGCAATGCGTAGTCTAGTATTATATCGTCGTTGATCACAAATTTCTTCGTGATGTCCCGTCTATTGCTCTTATAGTTTAAGGGGGATGCTCCAACCAGCCCGCGAAATTCAATTTTTTTTACGTTTTTTGCAATTTGCAGGCCAGTGACATGTTGTAACTTTATAAATATTTGTGTTGCGCAAATAACAAGTATAATTTTAAATATAAAAAATATCAAAAAACTCGCTCCATCAGCTCTCACATAGAAAAGGTGCATCATGTTAAAATCTCCGAAATCTAACTACGATGCACCTTTTCTATGTGAGAGCTGATGGAGCGAGTTTTTTGATATTTTTTATATTTAAAATTATACTTGTTATTTGCGCAACACAAATATTTATAAAGTTACAACATGTCACTGGCCTGCAAATTGCAAAAAACGTAAAAAAATTTGAATTTCGCGGGCTACATCGAAGCAATCACCTTAATGTCTTTATTATCACAGAATTTCATGAAAGCTTCTCGCATATTTCAGTGCAAAATACAGACAAAAAAAATCCAACTGGGCGTGGAGATGGCTATATCCGAAACTATGCGGAATATTAAAAAATATTGAAAGGAATCTCGAGCCCAATTTTGACGAAAACTAATCCTGCATCATTGGATTTTTGAAAAAAAATCATATGGCATACGACCGCGCCGCTACCGCGCCACCGCGCCGCCGCAAAATCAAGCACTAGGGAAAGGCGGCGCGGTCGCCAAAGAATACACAGCAAAGAGGCGCGGGGCGCGGCCGCGGCGACGGCATCGTGTACAGGAGACCTAATAGTACACACCCAGGCCATTCTTTGTATATTAACTACAGTCCTACAGCAGTGGAGCCTATTGCCATCAACCAGTCACACATCCGGACTCCGTGGCTGCTACAAAGTTTCAATGGAAAAACCCAATAACATTACCCAGCCTGGGAATCAAGCCCAGGATCTCATCCTCAGCAGTAACGTTTGGGACAATGAAATATCTATAGTTATTATACCTAGTTACTTTTGCAATTGTATTGTAGTTGGTAAGTTGGATTTTAACTTCCACACCCATGGTGTACGAAAAACGATTGTGCGACGGTAGTTCGAGACTACGGTACTGCGACAAACTGGTTGCAACTGAATATCAGTATTCTTATATGGAGCGACAAACCTTCACAACGTGTTCACAACCGAATTAACTGGGGAATATAATTCAAATTTCTTCACTATACTATACCCATGGACCTAAAAAAAAGGCGGACGGCACTTCACTAAGAAACGATTGAAGCACCACAATGGCGGCGGCGTAAATATGTGTGAGTGTGTATGGGGATGCCAGATGAAGGAAAAAATTACCCATTTTTAAACAATATTATCTCCCTTGAACTTAAGTTTTTACAATTTTTTTTGTGACGGATACCTATTTTTAAAATAAAGGTAAAATAATTTAAGCACATTGGATATTAAAATATTTACAACTCGTTTAATGTTAATAAAGTTTTACAATCCCTTTTGGTGATTCAAATTTTTGTAGACTTGTCTTTTGCTATCGACACATCTAGAAATCCCTTCTAATTTACTGAAGTGGTGAAAACGAATGTTTAAGTATTTTTCGGCTATAAATATTTAATTAAAGCTATTTTATGTTCCATTCCTACACGTCTACATTCCTATTCCATGTCTACACTCCCTTATTATTTTTATACAATCATTTTTCCATGCATCATTTGCCGTGGGGAAATCTGTAAAAATATAGAAGAATACAATAACGATAAATAGTAACATAAAATATAAATCTCCCAATTTTAAAATAATTTGAACCTTGAAATAGTTGCAACACTGATTGATTTCGAGATGTTTATTAAATTTATTGACGTAAAATCGAGAAATAAGCTTCAAATTGACTTGCTTAACTATGAAAAGTGATCCCCTGGCTTTTTTAATTGAACTACTATGGTTTAGACAACTTTTTGCAACACATGACGGCATACTTTGGTTTTTATTAGACAAAATAACACCGTATAAAACCGCGAGTGTCGTTCGAAGCGTAATGGCCGACGGCTGACTTACTATGGTGTGAATGTGTGCGTGCTGGCTTGTCCACATTAGCGCACTGACTTACTATGGGTGCTTCAATTGTTTCTTAGTGAAGTTCCGTCCGCCTTTTTTTTTAGGTCCATGACTATACCGCCCAAAATGAGAGTGATGTAATCGAGAATCGATTCAAATAATAATCGACACTGATTCATGGCATAATGCATGCTACGGATCCGTAAATAGCTTCGATAACCCACTCATTTTTAGCTCCATAATTGAGAATACATGGAATAAATAATAATGTAAATGTGTGCCACATACAGCTTGGCCAGAACGGATTGAAACTAAAATTTTTATTTCTGACAGCGTTTTAAAATCTTTGATATTTTATGTAAACAAAGACCGCAGGTTTGTTAGATTTATTATTGTGCCATAAAACTAACGTAATAAGTAAAAAAAAAAAAAACATTCAAAGTGCTGGTATCGCGAAGACAGTGGCGACTTCCGGTTTTCTACATTTTTATGTCAAGCTGTAATACTGAATTTTGAGTAGTATTTTTTTTAGGCTGTATACATTTTGATTCCTTTGCCTGACCACAACTCATGTATAGTAAAAAAAGCAATCTATCTCCTTCGTTCAAAAGTAACATGGAGGTTGTGCTGTGAAATTAGTAGCGAAGTATATTTTTCTTTGTTTACGTGTCGAATCTGGCGAGCTAATAGGAAGCGTATGAGATTTAGGATTATATTCTGGTGATTTATGGATATAAGTCAGAAAAAACTGTCTACAGAGTCGTTGTTGTACAGTAAGCGTTAAAATGAATAACGGTGAGATCGGTGGGCCAAGAGGTAGAGGCCGTGGATGGCAGCAACCCGACAATCAACCACGGGAGCTTCGTAGGCCGAAGATTGTTGCGGAGGAATCAAAAGGTAACAAGAACAACGTTCGATTTGATTTATTCCACACTTTCACACACCGATCATGCTGTGTGACGTCGTCATACTTGGCCAGTTTATAACTGCGTTCTTCGTAATTATAATACTTCAGGTGAAAGTAAGGATTTTCATTTCTAATGACGTTGCTGCAGTTTGACAAAGTCAGCCGGCCGTATTTAGAATCGATTACGGAGCATTAACTTGTTTTTAGGTCAACTAGATGTGGTATGAAATTATTATTTTTTATGTAATGGAACATACTTTTACTCATTATTACTCTTTGTTTCAGTTGAACCTCCCAAATCAAACCTTTCGGCCGAAGCGAAGGAATGGTACCCGCCTAACTACACCCCGCATGCTGTACCCACCTACAACCCAGATCCTGCAACTTACAGACCTCACCGATTTTCTGTGCAAGATCGCCTTCGTCAAGCTCAAGATCAAAACCCTTACAGCTTAGAAGAAATGTCGTATTCCCTGGATGAAGCTGAAAATATGGAATTAAGAGTTAGTTTAAACTTACCAAAGTACCCATTTTGAATTTATTATTTTATGATACAAAATAATTAACTATATATTTTTCTTCAGTCCGCTGTTCCACAGGAGAACATAGCCAACTTGATAACAGTGATGTGTGAGATAACATTTGATCCTGGTAAATTCGATACCCTGTGCGGTCCATTGGTTGATGCCTTTGCAACAACCCTGCATGATGTGAACTACACCAGGCCTCTAGTTGAAGCTATTGTCAATCAGGTAAAATCTCCTTTTTAAATTGTTTGTTGAATAATAATTATTATTATTTGTTACTAACTTATCTTTCATAATATGTTTACTGAATTACAAGCATGTCTTAATCACATGTTATTGATTTGGTAAAGCTAATAAACTTTGTATAGGCAAAAGATTAGATAATATATTAAAATGTAGAGAAGCTGAGACAGTTTCATCTTTAGAACATGTCTTTTATAAGTTCTTTAATTAGTTAATGGTTTTTTTTTATTAAATTTAAGTGACTGATTATTTTCTAATAAACTGTATCTCCACCTCCCAAGTATTTTAGAGGAGGTTTCATGATTCCAGCTCTATCAATGACCAGCCTGACAACTTATTAAATGCAAAGACTTAGGTGTTAAAGATTCAATAAAGCACAGTTAGTGTCATGTTGCCACTAACCAACACTGTTCAACTGTAAGCATCAGAACAATATGTATTGAATGACAAGAAACTGATCCACTATGGTTTTCTTTGTCTCAAATCAACTTGGAAAAAAAACCGGCCAAGTGCGTGTCGGACCACGCACAGTGTAGGGTTCCGTAGTTGCCCATCAAAATACTTATGCGAACTAACTAAACTGATTCGCTGAATTTAATTCTAAAAAGAAGAATTTTCAAAATCAGTCCAGGAATCTTTGAGAAATCGAGGAAAATACATAAAAAAAAAGATTACGAAGAATTTAGAACCTCCTCCTTTTTTTGAAGTTAGTTAAAAATTGTTGACGATAAAAACCTAGGTACCTATCCCCAAAAAACATACCGTAAAAACATACCTATTAAAGCTGTAAAAATAAAGTTGACAAACTTACATTTGCAGTTGAAGAACATGTTTTCCGATACATTTTGTTTAAGAAAATATTTATCCAAGTACATTTTATAAGTTGGTCGACTATTACTCGTAAAGTTGTAAAGCCTACTTAGTCATGATAATTTTCTTTTAAACTTCGTTATTTAAACTACTATTGTGAATTTTTTCACACCCCCAAAAATAACCGTTTAGCTGGTAGAGGGGGGGGACACTCGAGTCGAGCAAAATTTAGCACTTTAAACCTTAATATTTCACAAACGAATTTTTTTTTCAAAAAATTGTTAATGGAAACTATCAATATTTTTTAAAGACCTATTTAATGATACCCCACACTAAGGGGTACGCGAGAAAAAAATAAAACATCCCCACTTTACGTGTACAGGAGGTACCCTAAAAAAAAATATTTTACGATATTTTATTTTACCACTTTTTCGGCACAACAAATCCGTATATTTACACCAAATTACAGCTCTCTAGTACTGTGCGTCTCTGAGCTAAACTGCGGACAGACGGACGGACGGACGGACGGACGGACGGACGGACATGGCGAAACTATAAGGGTTCCTTGTTGACTACGGAACCCTAAAAACCAAACAACAAAATTAATTGCTTTGATAAACAGGCATATAAAGGTCATTCAACTGCTATTTTGACAGACAATAATATTATTGAGGTTATAATTAAAAAAAAAACTTGACATCATTAATATAAATTCTAATAAAAAATAACATACCTACTAATCTTTCACTAAAATTATTATTTTCCAAGAAAAGTGCACTCAACCACAAGTTTGACTGGTGTGCCATTTAAAATAACTTTGGCTCAGTTATTGCAACTGCATGGTGTAATGGTGTTAATTAACATCTTCATTTGTTTTTTACATATTAGGATCTTTCAAAAGATGAAGTAAAATATAATTTAATACTTGTGTAAAAAGACTCAAATCAACTAAATGTACTAACCAAACTATGTTTGTCTTAATAAAAATGGCCAACAACACACTGGCATGTCCAAAGTATGTTATTGAACTTACTATTTTTGTCAGTTTCTTGGAATTCCTAACTTTCTTTTACCAGCACATCTCATGTAGACAGCGAAATAGCTAGAGTACACACCTGTTTTCAATGGCTCAGAAAAAGGGTGTATGACTTATGAATGCAGCTGTTTCTACATAGAATGTTGTTGGTATGAACTGGTTCTCAAACAACTCTTTTGTGACAACAGTCGATAGGCGAGCCCAACTTCCGTTACAATGGGGCGCGTCTGTGCTCGATGTACGACTCGGTGTCGCCTCCGGAGGAGTCCACCTTCCGTGCTTGTCTGCTGGAGCGCTGCTCCACAGAGGAAAACAAGATCATCAGCGGCATGGAGTCCTCGGAAGAGAACATGCGCGGCTTCGCCATGTTCCTTGCTGAGATATACACCCAACTGGAGGATAGCCAGGTTAGTCTTTATAATTCAAATTTGGCTAGTGTAAAATAACATGTTTTTATTTGTAGATTTCATTAGCATTTTATTGACCATCTAAAAGATTCGTCATTGACCTGTTTGTTTTTTCCTAGTAATAAGATAAATATGACTAAACATCTTGCAATTTTGCATCTGCAGTTTTCCAGTTCAAATTAAGAACAAATTGCTTTACTTATAGGGAGGAAGAATCAAGACTCTAGGTGAAAGTTTGTGCAAGGTGTTGCTCCATCTGCTCGACACTGACAAGGAAGTTAACATCAAAGCTGTCTGTCAGCTGCTCAAAGTTAGTACCTACCTAAATTACCTTTTTAAATAACAAATAAGTACAATTTTACTGAAGTTTTTATATCTGAGGCAGTGGGCTGGGTTACTTTTTAACTCCATTCTTGAGTGATTTCTCTTTCAGACACATTGTATCCACTTTATGCTGTGTTGATTCTAGAATTGTTTTTAATTACTTGACATTCATGAAACTCAATAATTTGAAAGCAATGTTTTAAACGGAAATACCAATTACATACACTGAGGCCAGGTTCACACGGCGACCATTCGATTCGATTTTTTCACGTATACGGTTTTACCGTATACGATGCAGTCGTTCACACGGCAACCATTCGATTCGATTTTTTCGGGCCACGCGTGCGAGTGCGTACGAATCTCGAATGGGCGAGTCGTGTGAACGAGACAACATGAACATAAGCGCCACTGCGTGTCGTATTCGATAAATTAGTTTCGAGACGCGGCGTTGCGGTGACAACTTCGCACGGTATACGGTAAAATATATTTCTCGAATACGGGATTTTTCCGTATGAACGCCGTGTAAACAATTTTTAAGTTTTCATATACAGGGTGTTGATCCGCATCCTAGACAAATTCAAGGACGTCATTATACTAATGATTCTCGACCCAAAACAGCAATAAAATAGGTAGGTATTTTTTTATTTTATTTTTCCTTTTTACTGAAATCCGTAAGTGTGAACCAGCCGTATTTAAAAGCGGCGCGTCTGATACTAGCCCTATCACACACAAACAAACGCAAACATTCATGTACACAACGCATACGCAACGGTCATTCAACAAATTCGTAGGCAATCAATCGCACCGCAACCAATCCAAAGCAAGGGCGCTGCACCGCGCCCCGCGCCCCGCGCCCGGCACCCCGCGCCCCGCGCCCCGCGCCGCGGTTCGCAGGCGGTCGGCACCCGAACCGACAGTCATGTGTTTGATGTCACAGCAGTGCATGCGTTTTGCAAATTCCGCTTCTAGGTAGGTGCATTGTTGAGACGGCATTCGATACAAAGTACAAGACGACGGACAATTACTCTAATGTCGAGTTGGAGAAGATGGTTCGCCTGTATGCCATCAGTGGAGACAGTTCCCGTTCACTATGGTCGAAAAGTTTGATGAACATTGGATTGGGTCGCCGAGACCCTGTGGTGTGACAAGTGTAACAGAATCACGTGCCAGGATCATTAGTGCTTTCGACACTAAAAACGAATGTGTTAGTTTTACGTAAGCTGAAGGAAAACCAGCTACCTACGTCGTGCTCGATTGTGCCAAGAGTGTGATGGTGGCAACATTTAACAATAAGTACCTCCGGCCCCTCCGGGTAACCTAAGTAGGTAGGTACATTTTGTAAATACGTTGTTAACTAATCGCTTTTATTTGTGTAAATAAGTTGATGGTCAGTGGGTAGCCTTATCTTTAAAAAACATTTTTTATACTACGTAGATCGGGGTAGGTATTATTGACGGTCTAAGCCCGAGGAAAACTTCAAATCAACCAATTTTATCCACAAATAAAAACAAAATCACTACGAAAAGTTTAGGGTGAACGATAGCAATCAAGCAAAACTTAAATTTTATTATTCATCTGATAGCAGGTCAGTGAACTTTTTATGGCGGTCTAGTATTACTGTCATTATTAAGATTTCGTATTATGCTGATGCTTCGAATAAGTTAACATCAAACGAAATGACAATGTGGGTGATTTTCGAAATAAAATTACGTAAAATTATTGCTTAGGGTCGCCAAGGTCACTTCTCGGCGCACGATAGGTACTCGCGCGTCATTGAATTCACGCACATCTAATCATCGATGTGTGCGTACGCGCGTAAACTGCGGTCGGGTGATTCTCTTTCACTTGTATTGAATTAAGGGTTTAATTCTGAAATACGGTAAAATTTCAACAACAAAAAAAAAGCAGCCCTTATTAGTTTTGCCCGGTACTGTTCTTTCAATTGATTATTTATGGCTTTTGTGACAACCACCTGAAGTTTGACGTAAATGCAAAAAAACAGCCTGTATACAGTGTGTCCGGGCACGAGTTAGCGATATTTGAAGGGGATATACTAGGCTCTTTTTCATCGACAAAAATGCTTTTAAAAAAATTCTTACTCCAAAACTTCGCGAATGGCAGCCATTTTAATTTTTTGATTTGTCGAACTGGGGTGTGTACAATAAAATGCAAATATCTTTGAATCCAAGAGACCTCCATTCATGAAAATGACTTTATTGCAAAGGTAAACGTTGAGGCTTATCAAAAACTTACAAAAGTTTTCTAAATAATATGTAAAAATAACCAAAAAACATGGGCAAACACGAAATTGTACACAAAAATTACTGAATAATTTCACATTTTTAACTCTAGCTCGATAAGTACCCCTGAATTTTGATAAGATTTTTGCAATAAATTAAAAGTGTTTGAGTCAGGCTATAAAATGATAACAAAATGATCACTCTACGTTAAGTATCTTAGGAGTTATTCTCACTTGAACATCACCCTTCCTTAGCGCATGTACCCCAATATTACAGGCGTCGCATTCTTTGGGCGAGCTAAATCGTTCCAACGAATATTTATCAGCTGGCATTATTGACCACCATAATCCATAAACTGAAATGTTACTTTTTTTTATTATATGAAACCACTTCTAGGAATTATTGCTGCGGGGCGAGACGGAAGGGTGATGTTCAAGTGAGAATAACTGCTAAGATACTTAACGTAGAGTGATAATTTTGATATCATTTTATAGCCTGACTCAAACACTTTTAATTTTATGCAAAAACCCTAGCAAAATACAGGGGTACTTATCGAGCTAGAGTTAAAAATGTGAAATTATTCAGTAATTTTTGTGTACAATTTCGTGTTTGCCCATGTTTTTTGGTTATTTTTACATATTATTTAGAAAACGTTCGTAAGTTTTTGATAAGCCTCAACGTTTAACTTTGCAATAAAGTCAATTGCATGAATGTAGGTCTCTTGGATTTAAAGATATTTGAATTTTATTGTACACACCCCAGTTCGACAAATCAAAAAATTAAAATGGCTGCCATTCGCGAAGTTTTGGAGTAAGAATTTTTTTAAAAGCATTTTGTCGATGAAAAAGAGCCTAGTATATCCCCTTCAAATATCGCTAACCCGTGCCCGGACACACTGTATATTCTGTTGTCACTACTCTATTCGATAAAATCGTTTATACGGTATACGGGAAAATAATCGCCGTGTGAACCTGGCCTGAGTGCTGTCAAAAACCGATGTTCATCTATCACGCGATAAAGACAGGACGCGGTGAAATTAAAACCGCACCTTCTAAATTTTCTAAACTGTCATTATTCACGGCTTGTTTCGTGCAAAAATTTTAACAACAATAAACCAGACTTATGTGGGTGTTCAATTTTTATGTAGAAACAAAAGCAACATTCAAGTATCTGTTTTATTTTTATCGTCACAAGCCAGAAAAGAAAGATTTCGAAGTCGTAATCTATGTCTACTATGGCGGCCACAAACATCAGTTTTCCTGATCAGGAATCCTGATCCGTTTTTCGAAATCTGTACGGGAAGTTATCGAATGTGAACAACAATCACAAAACATACACACATATTTGTATGAATTCACTGCGTTCGGATGGAAAACGGATCGGGAACACTGATGTATATGGCCGCCCATAAGACTAACATTTTAATACCGTAATTTTCCGGAAAACCGTCGACTATTTTTTTTATTGTTTCTGTTAGTTAAAATGAAATATCTGATGAATATAATATGGTTTTATTTTCATGAAACTTTAAGCAACGGTCTTTACGTACTGACGCTCGTCAGTGCCACTATTAACGTTTTTGTCTCTGTTAAAGCGACATAAGCTCTACAGGTCAGGAGTCGGACTGGCGATCCGGTGGTTGTGAGTTCGAACCCACCCACTGCACCACGGTGAACTCGCTCTTCACACATACATTATTTAGGGATTTTCTTTTTGGGGTTAACAATCAAGAATATATTGAGCATTTTGCACGTAAATAAATAGAATACTCTTTACACCCTATAAATTAAAATTAGTAACGAATTAGTTCCGGGACGTTATCAAATTAATCATAGTGATGTCGTTCAATAAACTTTATATCTGTAGATATATTACGTGAAAAATACTCCAAAATTGTATGCACAACTTGTTTTCATGGCTTTCCAATCGTAATCTTCGACCCCTGCAAATTGGTTAAGGTTTTCAGTGACTAGCTTTTTGATCCAGTCGAGTATTTTCCGAATCTTGAAGCATGACTTGTTTGACTTTATAATTTATTTTCTTTCCATTGTATCTCCCATAAAAAAATCCACCTCTGGCCCCAGGTATGTAAATTCTTCGTAATGGATTTCACCTAGACATACATTACAATGCTGCTATAACCAATGATCTAGCTGGCTAGTCAAAGGATAGTCAAGATTGGTGTTCGGTTTATTAACTTACTCGTGTTCGTATTTTGGGACTGCCCGTCTAATAGAATGCAAATCACGTCAGAGTTACATTATTTTGCAAGACTCTGTGCGGCTAAAAATAGTCAGGTATTTCCGAAAAACGAACATCAAAAATTCTGCATACTAACAAGTAATAACATTCTGTCTTGTGAAGCCACGCGTCTAGTTCTTCGGCATTGCAGCGTACGGAGCATATTGATTTGCTGATCAACTTCTAATGGTTCTATTAAACATCTGTAGACATGACATGCTGACATGACGCTAAGATGCCGATGGAGTAGTCACGCAAAATGTTCGGATACCCGTAACATGTCCGTTTTTAAAATCCATCGGTACTGACGTATCCTTTGACAGCTGTCGGGCATAGCGCTGGATGCTGACTGCCCGGCGGGCATGCACGCGGCTTTCGAGCGTCTCAAGCGGCGCGCGTCCCTAGCGTGCGTGCGCGGCGTGGTGGCGCTGCGGGCCGCGCGCTGGGGCACGGCCGAGCCCGAGCCCGCGCCCGCGCCGCCGCCGCAGCCGCCGCAGGACACCCGGCGCCGGTACAACTACGGCGGTGAGCAACCAGACATCACTCATGACTCCTTTCAGCACATCCATGCCAAAAGAGTTACAGGAGTCAGTTCACCATGGCCGAAAGTAATAGATGGAGCGAAGCTTTTAATATTTCGTCTACACTACGTCAATTTTACTTTTCGCTGTTTAAGATACGATCCAGTCGTACTTTATCTGGTACCAGTTTTACAACACACCGAACACTGGAAACCTTTAAAATAACATTACATTATAAATTACCATCATAACACATCGAACAATAATCCTCGTGCACCATCTGTTACCAGTTTTACAACACACCGAGCACTCGAAACCTTTAAAATAACATTATTATTATACTATATAAAGTTACATTATAAATTTCCATCATAACAAATCGAACAATAATCCTCGTGCACCTAGGATTTAGTAATTAATTGCGTGGGACGCGTTCACGTTTTCAGTGAGTACGGCTTTAGTCACGTTCCTGCTCTCGCTTCGATTACAGCGAGCCACGTGACTCGCTCCCGTCGGGACACCTGCGCCCGAAACTAAACACGTGACAACCGAAGCCGTATGCTCAGTAAACAATAGACTTGGGGGAATGCTATTCGAAGTTCATGCGAATTTCAGTTATGTAAATGACATTTTAATACTATTTCAATGTTCATCGATCACGCAGGCGTTGTTTTAATTTATTTCACAAGAAATACAATGCACACTTAACACAAACTCACCTTTGTCCAATGGGAATAGTTATGAACTTCGTTACGCCACACACTTCAATCCTTTTTCTGGCCTTATTTTAATACTGTTTAATTTTGGGAAATAAAAATACAAAATCTTTGTCGATTTAGGTCATCTTCATCAGATTTAGGTCAGCTGATTTAGGTGTCATCAAGATCCCGACCTTTCGATGTGGTAGTAGTTGCTGTAGTCATCAGCTTAGTTCGAGATAAAAAGTGCAAACATTTGGATTTTCCAAAGCTTTGAATCATTACTCATACTTTCAGGAGGTGAAAGTACTGTACAAATGCAAACAACTTGGTTGAACCTTTTTTTTTTAGCTTCGCTATTTGAGAGATGATCTCATAGTAAAAGTTATTCACGTTCATACAAATACTTTCACCTGAAAGGTTAATAGCAGTCCATTGTTTTACATTATGTTTCACGAAATGCATCAATTAAGTGTGAAGATGGTTTGTCGCAGCAATGAACGGCGAAGTGGAGAGCGGGCCGAGTGACGGCGGGTACCTCGCAGACGGACACACTCTCACCGCCGAGGAGCGCGCCTTCCTGCAGAGCAACCTGCCGCCCGGCAAGAACGTCGCACTCGACGAGGATATACTGTGAGTCGCACTTCTACCTAACAGCCAAATAAAGGGATATGATTCTTGCAAGTTTTTAGGATTTGAATTTCTCAGTAGCCGTCACGAAGCCTATATTTGTGCCTTGTTGAGGACCCACTGAGTACCTACATGGACTAAAAACATAACTGGTGAAATGTATACCGCTGTGCCTAGAGGGTTTGATTCACTATTTCTCGTCGTCTCATTCCGGAGTGAAGGCGCATGAAACATATCTGTATGCAAGCATCGGGTCGCTACAGGATTATAAGCTTGATGTATTTTTCACACTCGTTATTTTGTGTTAGTGTCTAGCAAATAAGTGTGTAGGGTTTCTATTTACCTATATTATTATTTATTTTGACATTTTAACACCTGCTAAGACACCATAATATGGAATTGGGTTGGTGTCACCTGACAGGCTTACCCCAACACCCCATTTGTTTATTTATGTGTAAGCGTAGTACAATATAGACAATGTATTACAGCGAGGAGCTGGAAAACGACGCGTGGGACACCGGCATGGATGCTGAAATGCAGGCCGGCTTCTTGGAGTTCCTCAAGATGTCCAATCAAATCAAACGATAACCGCACGTTGCGACGCGCCCCTTCCCTCACGGGGCACAGACCAAACTGCGTCTACTATGCTAGGACAATGGTGAAAAACTATAAAAAAAATATAAAATATATAAAACTATAAAAAAGATTTAATGGGAGCGATCAACCTCGTAGCCATCCTATCAACGATTTACATATGAGTTTGATGTAAGACCTTGGCGTATCACCGCACCGAGCGCGTCGCTGGTGCCATGTCGACAGAGAATACGCCGACTGTTAAATATAGCATCCTACTAACAGTTTTCCACCTTACCTACTTAAAGAACAACAACAACTTTACTTTTAGGTGCTCCAACGTAGTGATATAAGCATCAGGATTATATACCGACTTAAAGCTTTTTAATTTTAGATTTGATATGCCTTTATGTATGACCAAACTAGAATATTTTCAGTAAAAAAGTCTTATAATTTTTATTTTAGTGTGATATTTAATCTTTTGGTCTGTTGTTCCGGAGGGTCTTTACTGTGTTTACGTATGAGGAAACATAATGTTTATAATTAAATTAGTTATTGATTCTGTTTCGTCATCAATTGCCCAGTTATTCATTTTCAATGTTATACGTAAACACATCCGAGTTATAATCACATGGACTAAATGTAAACAAGTGTAGGTGACTAAGTGTTTTATTTAATGAAAAAAAAACTGTTGTTTTCTCGTATTGTTAAGTTGATAATATATTAGTTCCCACCACTAAATTTGACGGCCATATTGTTAGAGCCATTTTCTTGTTTACATTTTGTCTATTATCTAATGTTAAGCGATCTCATAATTTCTCCATTACTTTTTTTCTATTTGATGTTATAGAAAAAAACATTGCATTAATTTTGGGGTTTCTTCACATTTCGTCTAACAATACGGAAAATGTTGAAATAAACCTAAGTAAAATAAATACTATACCTTCTGTATGCAAAAACAAGGCTAATTACTTCCATTCCATTGTAAACAATGCCCACTGGAGAAAAATGTTACATAATAATATTGCATAAGTTAGAAGGCTGAAAATTTTTTTATTTACTTAAATGACATTTTGTCCATTTTACTGATGAAATAATTATTATAATTGTATGTAATTTTTAATTGATTGAACTACTTTTGCTGGGACGCAGTAAGGAATACAATCAAGATACATTTTCATTGCGTAATACATTTCTTTGGCACAAATTTCGTTAGTTTAGTGCAATATACATATAATTTACAATTTTATTCTATCCAAATACTAAATCGTTTTAAACATTTGAGATTGTTTGCATTTTACACAAGTTCGCGTCATTTTTACTCTTTAAAGGTAAATTGATGTGTGTAAGGAACTAGATTACAACAACTTCTCTAGTGCATTTTAGAGTTGTTCTCTCGATACTTCCAGTTGCATTTTCTCATAACTTTTAAATGGTTTGTCGATGTGGAGTAGAACAGTATGTTTTGCCAAATTCGTTACACTTGTGTCGTGTGTTGTAATTATATTTGCCTATTTGAAACGAGTGCGACAGTGTGACAGATGCCTTGTGTGTGCTGTATTCGAACCCTGTTAACCCTAATTGCTGATCGATAGACTACAGTGATCTAAGAGTTTAACAATTCACAAGCAATAAATAAGCTACCTGCTAAACTAAACCATTTGTGCTGATTAATGAAGTAATGAAAACCTTTTTCGAATATATTTATAGAATACAACATTTATTTATTTGAAGCAATTAGGAAAATGTTTATAATATTCCATTGTAGTTTTGTTGCAGTGATATTATGAATGTTATAAGAATAAATGGATATTTTAATAAAAGTCATTTAAATAAATTGTTGTTCTTTTATTTTTATCTACTCTGATAACGGGAGCACCGTTATCAGTGCAGCTTACAAGTGTATTATGTTATATCACGCAACTCGACTATCTATATTGTTATTGTCTCTCGAGATATTATGTCATTTATATACTTAAATAGCGACAGAACAGTGAATAGTATTATAATAAAAAAAATAGATGCTTTAAGTACACAATCTTTTCTATGCCTCTGGTAAAACCTTGTAGGGGTTAAGGATTCCATTAGGATCCATCAACTGTTTGAGATCCTTCATAAGTTGTAAAGCCGACTGGTCCTTACTGTAGTGTATGTACATAGGTTTTCTGAAGCCGATGCCGTGCTCTGCGCTAATCGAACCGTTCAGTTTGCTCACTTCTTCAAAGATGTATGGCTCCAGAAGAGATGATACCTCTTTGGTGTATTGTGGTACAGTTAAGTTGATGTGTAAGTTACCGTCCCCTGTAATATTGATGAAAAAGCAGCCTTGAGGATAGGTAGAAGTAACATGTTCATAGAAAAGGTATTTGAATTAGGATATTGACTATATGCAAATAGGTATGTTGTGGAAAATGATTATTTTGGTAGTGACCAATCTGTTGCGTAGTGATTACGACGAATTCATGTCTCACAAAATACCTATTACTAACCGACATGTCCATATCCGAAAACTTTAATCGCTTTATCGCCCAGTTTCTTTCTCAAGATTGGCACCAGATCGTAATAGTTTTTCAGCGGTATGGAGACATCGTACTTGAATACGTAGCCTCCAACCAAGCCTGCTCCTGCTATACTTTCGCGAAGGTTCCAAATTGTCTGCAATCGGATACATTTTAAGTTTATCAATGATTTATAGAACACTAAGTTCGTTCACTCGTTCAAGCTTGTAAACTAGCAATATCAGGTCACCTGCATCTTCGCTGGCTCGGATGTAACTGTTCCGTCCACTATGAGCCCTGTCTCCATCTCTTTGCTAAGGAACCTCGTTAGCTTCTCACTGTCATGTGTCTCGTCACTTCCGTGTGTTTCTACTAACACGTAGAATGGGTATTCAGAGATGGGGTTCCTGTTGAAAATGTTAGATTTCTATAAATCTGATTGCTTTTATGGGTTTCCATGAATTACTTGTTGGTAACTTACGGCAGTTTAAGATTCTTTACAGTGCAGTCTATCGAATCAAAGTCGGCCATTTCAAACGCCGATAGAATTTCACCTAAACTTGATTTGGCGCTTTTGTACAGTTTCAATACATTTTCAAAGTTTTTGACACCTGCAAGGCAATGATTATGATCCCCATTTTAGACATTTACGATGTACAAAACATGTCTATACCATGGATGGATGGAGATAAACAATAGCATTTATTCCACAGGTGTTTTAACGGTATACCTGTAGCTTTCGAGCCTGGGAACCAGAAGTGGTTGAATAAAAAAGCCTGCTTACCAAAGAAGCCCAAGTTCACGGCCTTCGGTAACACCGGGCAGTGAATAGCGACTTTGGTGACGAATCCTAATGTTCCCTCAGATCCTATAAAAAGATGCTTCAAGTGATATCCTGTGTTGTCCTTCTTTAATGTTCGGAGACAGTCTATGATAGTCCCGTCAGCTTTTACCTTAAAAAAGATTAGGTGGTAAAGCGATGACCAAAGGAACAAGAACAAAAAATTGAAAAAATAGGTAATACCACGGGCAATAAACGGGAGAAGTATCATCATCATCAGCCTATAATGTTCCCACTGCTGGGACACAGGCCTCCTCTGCGTGAGAGGGAGTGGGCCATAATCCACCACGCGGGCCTAGTGCGGATTGGTAGATGTCACATGTCTTCGAATTTTTGGTTCTAGGACATGCCGGTTTCCTCACGATGTTTTCCTTCACCGTTTTGAGAGCAGTGGTGGTGAAATAAATTACACAAAGTAATGCGCCTGGCGGGGTTCGAACCCACGACCTACAACTCGTAAGTCGGGACCGATACCACTGGGCTACCACTGCTCACTGGGCTACCACTGCTCACTGGGCTACCACTGCTCAGGGAGAAGTATAGATAATTATAAATTTTCAACCATTCGTGATGATAAACACACCAACTCATCAAACATTCATTAAATATAATGATGGTGTAATTACTCTCGGGAATATTTGGGGCTCGAGTTCAAGCCCCAAATATTTGAGAATATTGTTCCGTGCGTCTTTGAGTGGATTATGGTCATACGAACATACGATATGAGACCGAAGAAAGCTAGCGTCTCGCGTCCGGTTTTATAAAACCGGTTTCACACCTTCAACGAATTTGTCAACATAGAATTTATTATTACCAAGCTAGTGGAAAATAGGGCGGCTGGAAAGCTGTTTCAAATCTTAATCTTAGTCATCTTAGAGAACCTTATTATTTAATGGTTACTGCGATTTATAGTAGGTAAGGTATATTGTAAATAAATAGATATTTAACTAAAGTGATTTATATCATGTACCTACTGTACTTCAAGCTTTTATCAGTACTTACATAAACAGCTATTGTTATGTATACGACTCTCCTATATACTTGAGATGATTCTATAAATTTCCGTATCTACACAATAATATATAAGTATAGGTACCTATACCCACCTAGCCAAGATTATTTAAGTAAAGATAAGACAATCAAAACAGCGCAAAAACGGGTTATGATTGTGTGTGTTGAGCTAGAAATACTGGTAGATATTCATAATAATATAATCAAAATATGTTTATGTTAACGAAAAAAGTAATCCGTCATTTTATACAATTCCTACTTACTAGGAAGTGTACTTAGGTAATTCATAAAATCGCCCGGAACTGTGTGAAACCTAATAACCAAACCGAACCTCGACGTCTACTTTCAACAACTCTTGGGTGCCCTGAGGTTAGGTTCTTATTAATTCACGCGGAACGGAAACAGGAGCCCCACAGCAGTGCGGGGCTCCGTCTACCTGTACACGTGAAGGACTTATTTTATACATTTTCTAAATAGCTTCGGAATTGTACAATTCCGAGATATCATACATGTAGGATCCACCGGTATTATCCCGTCTGATTCAGACATCACGTGGGCAGAGTTTGGGTCTCGTGCAATGAAAATACACTGGGTGCGGTTCACTGGTTATTTTAATTTTTAATCACAATTTAAATCAAACACTATTTTTAATCACTCACTACAGTTGTTTTATACTGGGCACAATGAATCGAGTACAGTTCCGGGATGTCTTCACCCTGCTGCGATCAGGCACTGAATGCACTCCTCGCCGCCCCGATGAAACACCACGACTCTGTAGAAGCGCGCGCAGACCACGTGATACTCAAAATGGCGCGCTTGCGATTCATTTGCTGTCCGTACTATTGACCGGATCCGACACGGCCATCCTGCGATTCACACGTCCTCGTGTGATGTTAATCTGGAAAACACAAAAGTTCCGCACAGTTTCTGTTCGTCCATTCCTGACTCATGAAATAATAAAAAGGACTCTATCTTTATGATTTGATTTATTTCACTAGTCTAATTTTAATCTGGGCTCCTTCAAGATTACCGAGACCAAGCACAAAAATTCCAAATTGAATTGATCAAACAACAAAACCTCAGGTATCTCGTTCATGGTCAACAACAGTCACACTGTCACGCACTATTCCCCACGGGAATACCGAGTCAACCCTTGACTCTATGGTCTTTGCTTCTAGGCAAGACCCGACTATACCACCCAGAGCTACCGCCTACCGCGTACCCACGGACTACTTATCAAGCAGACACCGATTTCCAACGGGCTACGGCTACGATACTCTGGTATAGTCTCCGACCCACTGAACCGAGAACCTGTTGCCTCAAACTAAAGTGGAGCCAACTCCTCATCTATTTCATCTACAATTTCAATTGGTACCTGGCCATCGGGCATCTTTCGAACACGATCGTGAGCGTATTTATAAGTACGCTTATTGATTAGCGATTTTAAAACATAGCGGTCACCATCTAACAATTCAACAATTTGAAATGGCCCTCTATACTTCACATCAAGTTTTGTTTGATTACGTTCTTCATTTTCAATCAGCACGAATTCACCGACAGAGAACCTAGTCACGCTTGCCTTTGTACTATCAAAACGACTCTTATCGTAACGAGCAGACTTTTCGATACCTTCAGACGCTAATCTCCTAATGTCATCAAGCTTTATAGCCTCGTCATTGTCGTCAGCCATTAAATGAAGTGGACGCGCTACTTTACCTATCAAAAGTTCTAACGGACTAGCTTTTGTCACACGGTTTACTGTACAATTTAGAGCTAACTGTACGTCTCCTAGTGAGTCTTGCCACGATCGATCTTTATCAGTCTCTACCGCTGTTAACATTGACTTAAGAACGCTCATTATCCTTTCCACCTGACCATTCGCCCGAGATGAACCAGTAGCGATGAGGTGAAGGTTGATGTTCTTACTTTGGCAGAAATCACGGAACTCTTTACTGGAAAAGCACCGTCCCTGGTCAGCGATTATTCGTGCAGGAGCGCCAAAGAGTGCAGCGCTATCTGACACAGCCTTGATACTGCTTTTGGAGTCTATGTTTTTAGTATGAAACAACAATACGTACTTGGTAAATGCGTCGATAATCACGAACACATACTCCTTGTGGTCACTCTTGCCACTCAGTTTTCCCGTAGCGTCTATGTGTACGGTATGCCATGGAATCGCTGTCTTAGGTATTGGGTGGAGCTCTGCTTGTACTTTACCTGAATGGGACTTAGCTATCTTGCAGGTGACACAGTTGTCTACAAACCGCTTCACATAGCGACTCATACCCTCGAACCAATAATAGTTGTACAGTTTCTCCAGAGTCTTCTCCCATCCTAGATGAATAATCGACTCGTGGATATTATTAATGACAGACCAACGCATAGCACGAGGAACCATGGGTAAACATTTCGTTCGACCGTTACGTTGGACTTTACGGTAAAGTATTGCTTTTCTTAACTCATAAGTCTTAGCCACATCTTCATTGAGTTGTCCTTGCTCAAGATCAGAAATTATTTTCTTGATCTCTTCATCTCGCTGCTGCTCTGCCAAAAGCCAGTTGTCAGACAATTCGGTAAGGTTTACCTGCTTCTGTTCAACTCTGTCTGTTAGAGTTGCTGGTAGAGGCGGTAAGTTACGAGATAAGAAATCAGCATGTGCCATTTGCTTACCTAGTCTGTATTTTACGTCGAAATCGAACGACTGTAAAAATGCCCACCACCTATGCACTCTCGGTGTCAGATCGATTTTGGTTTTTGACGACTTTAGGGAATTACAGTCGGTCACTACTGTAAACCTTCGACCATGAAGGTACTGTCGAAAATGTTTCACCGCGTTGACGACAGCCAGCGTCTCAAGCTCGTACGAGTGGTATCGGGACTCTGCTGGTGTCGTGCGCTTGCTGAAATAAGCAATAGGATGTTGCTTACCGTCTACGACTTGAAACAGAATCGCACCATAGCCCTCTGAACTGGCATCAGTATGAAGCTCTGCCGGATGCTGCGGGTCGAAGATCATGAGCACTGGATCACTAGTAAGAATTTCGATTACCTTCTGTCGAACTCCTTCACGGCTGGGTGTCCACTCGAACGGAGACTTTCCAGATGTCAGTTGATAGATTGGAACCATGAGACGGGAAAAATTGGGAACAAACTGACGGAAGTAAGACGCTAAACCTACAAATTGTCTTACCTGGGTAAGGGTCTGCGGTGAAGGTAAACATGACAAAGCTTCTATCTTCCGCTTGTTCGGTTTGATTTTACCTGCTTCAACCTCATAACCCAGAAACTCTATACGGGTTTTAAGAAAAGAGCATTTCTTAAGGTTAAGTGAGAACCCTGCCTTCGTTAACACTTCTAATACTGTATGTAGTCTCTCCAAGCCTTGATCTATGGAGTCTGATATGACAGAAATGTCATCAACGTATACGACTACGTACTGGTGCGCAAGATCACCAAGAGCCTTGACGATTGCTCGTTGAAAAACGGATATGGCGTTACGTAACCCAAATGGCATGGTTAAAAATTCGAATTGTCCGTCAGGTGTTATGAACCCAGTTCGTTCAATGGATTGTTCTTGGACGGGAATTAAATGGAAACCACTGGCACAATCTAATTTTGTAAAGTAATTAGTACCATGAAGTCGTGAAATTTGGTCAGAAATCAAGGGTAAGGGATAACGATCGGGCACGGTATTATTATTAAGCTCTCTGTAATCTATGCACATACGGTCTGATCCATCATGTTTTTTAACCAAAAGGGCTGGACTAGCAAACGGCGAATTACTGGGCCTTATTATTTTAGCCTCCAACAATTCAGCGACCCTTTCGCGCATGATTTGACGTTCGTCGGGAGACAGTCTGTAAGGACGTCTTTGCACTGTACGATTAGGGTCAACCAACCTTATCTCTAACTGACCAGTGGTGACACGTGTAGTCGGAAAACCGTTAATGAAAAAATCCGAATATAATTCTAAAATGTTAAGAAGGTCGCGTCTTCTATCAAAGGGTAAATCAGTGTCAATTTTGTCAAAACTATTCTTAGATAGCGGGGTCTGAATGGCGTTACACACTCTGATACTGCTTTCTCTAGATATCATCAATTCTGTTGCAGTCATGGTAGCACAAAAACCGTTATTTAATATCTCTCTACCTATTAAAATGTTACTCCGTAAATAGCTATCTGGCAAAACGTGGAATAGGATCTCCGTCGCGAAACCGTTAATTTCTACTTGGCACAACAATTGTAGAGTACTATTAACATTTCTGTTGCCTATACCAATTAAAGAAACAACATTATTGAATCTTCTACCTCTAAAATTACAAACAACACACTCTTTTATCAAAGAACATTCAGCTCCAGAATCAAAATCAAATTTGAAACACTCACCAAAATGTTTTAATACTCCTGATGGGGACTCGACCATGCAGAGATCGACTCGTTTCTCCACTGGAGCAGCAGCGCTAGACGCGCCCGCTGTGCAGCGGCTGGCAATGTGGCCCGGCGTGCCGCACTTATAGCACACCAGTGTACTGCTGCTGGCTTGTTGTCGCTGCCCGACACTCGTAGCTGCAGGCGCAGGCGACGGCTTCTTGACCTCGTTTTTCTTCGAGCGGCAATCCGCTTGCTTGTGTCCCGGTTTGCCACATGCATGGCACTTGATTGGCGGTAACGAAGAAAACTTTGAACGTTTCTCGTTTCCGGCTTCAGTGCGCATGTCTGTAGGAGCTCTCCTCTTCAGGTAAGAGAATGCTTGAAGCTCTTGTTGCAATTTATGACGAGTTGTAATCTCAGTCGTAAATGCGAGGCGTTGTAAGCGGGTATCGATTTGCGCCAAATGAGCGATAACCGTCGACGCCGCAATCTGTTCAACGCTGAGATCCTTCCAGCGGTTCAATAAAAACGTCATAAGACGACTAGCATAAGCAGCATAGGTCTCATTCTCCTTTGGCTTGTCATTGTTTAGGTTAATGAGGGTAGCCGCAGAAGTTTCGACACACACAAATCTGGCTTTGAATAATTCCTTGAATTGGTCCCACGTCATACCTGGATAGGTTATCTGCGACAGCCATGTAGATGCGGAGCCCTTCAGCGCCTTGCTTAGCGTCAAAATTAGCTGGCATCCCTCCACTGCACTCCCGTTAAAGCACAAGTCGGCGGTGGCGCACCACGACCGTGCATCGGAATCTGGTTTGTCGGGGTCGAATTCCGGCAATAATAACTTGTTAGATACAGGCTGAGTTTTCAAAGTTTGTATCAGCGCGTGCATTTGCTGGTTTTGTATTTCAAAAAGTAACCGCCACTGATTGTCACTGTTCCCCTGAGTAATTTCATTGGCACGATTTGATGCCACTTCTGATGTAGGATCCACCGGTATTATCCCGTCTGATTCAGACATCACGTGGGCAGAGTTTGGGTCTCGTGCAATGAAAATACACTGGGTGCGGTTCACTGGTTATTTTAATTTTTAATCACAATTTAAATCAAACACTATTTTTAATCACTCACTACAGTTGTTTTATACTGGGCACAATGAATCGAGTACAGTTCCGGGATGTCTTCACCCTGCTGCGATCAGGCACTGAATGCACTCCTCGCCGCCCCGATGAAACACCACGACTCTGTAGAAGCGCGCGCAGACCACGTGATACTCAAAATGGCGCGCTTGCGATTCATTTGCTGTCCGTACTATTGACCGGATCCGACATACATATATATTTGCGGTGGTAACATTTAACGTAAGTACTTATTGCTTTTGCATCTGCGTAATGAATGCTTTTTGCTGAGTAGTTTGGTCTTTTTCTCCCGTTTTGGGGAACAGTCCTAGTCATTTTGGCGTCCAAAGGGTGCCGATTCGCTGCTTAATTTTTATTTAATGAAAATTAATTGTGAGTATTTCTAAACTTACTGCTTCAATTCCTAGCACAGATCCATGAAGATTACCATATCGCAGTAATCTGAGTCCTCCTGCATTAGTGCTAGCATTACCACCGATGTGACAGCTCCCTTTCGCGCCCAAATCCAGGGGCATAATGAGACCACGCTCGCGTACATAGTTGTCCAGATTCTCTAGAATACAACCTGCTTCACAAACCAAGGCTCCTGTAAGTGAAAAATGATTTATAGAAAGAAAAAAAAAAAAGGCAAAAGTAACACCTAACCCATGTGAAATCGGTGCAGGTGACCTGCTATTGGTATCTGCCTACCCCCATGGGACATGACGTGAGTTTATATAAAAGCGCGACCTTTTCAACAGGATGCCCAGTTCCAAAAAAATGAAAACAAATAAAGATTAGGTACTCCAGGTGATTTCTAACGACTACGAGGCCGCGGCTCTCAGGTACCTACATTACTTCGATTCACAGTATGTAGCACACATTACAGTATTGTGGTTATATTATATTATATCGTTACCTATGTTTGGGTTAGCACTTAGCCACTTCTGCCTAATGCATTATTGAGTAACGCTTTCATAACCGTAATCTTATTAGGTAAGTGATTAAAGCCGCGTTAGTAATCAACTCGACAAACTGTACAATCTTATTTGAAACAATTTTATTTGTCTGAGTAGAAGCAGACACGGACGCAGAAACTATGTAGGCTTAGAGAACCAGAGACTCTTTCACACGGGAATCGAACCCGCGACACACTTGACAGTTTGATATTTCACCATTTTCAAAAAATCTTTGATTCAATTAAGTACCACATAAAATGTTAACCTGAAAGATCATCAAGGGTTATGATTTTGTTCATGAGAGCAAAGCTGATGACAATCTCGTCGAACACTGGCACGGAACCGCCGACGAGGCCGGTGTTGCCACCCTGAGGGCATACCGCCAGGCGCCTGTCGTTACAATACCTTAGGATTGTGGACACCTCTTCTGTACTCCGTGGTTTTAATACAACCTTTGATTGTCCTGAAATTTTTATCAATTATGTAACTCGATATCTCTCAAAAAGCAGCACTTTATCTTGAGACCCATAAGCAAAACAATAATAAATAGGTAAATAATAATAATAAATCACTTATTTTCAGGTTACAAAGACCCATAGATAAATACCTTAACCTAAGTATACAATATCTGGTTTAAAATGTCTATATCTTGGGAACCACTTTTCTCGAACCTGGGACCTTGATAAATCGATTCCTTGAGCCGTGAGCCGTGAATCGATTCCTTGAGCATGAAAGTTACAGATTAGGGGTTTTTACCCCTAATCTGTAACTTTCATGAAAATCCTTGGAGCCGTTTCCGAGATCCTGATTATATATAAATAAATAAATATACAAGAATTGCTCGTTTAAAGATATTAGATAAATGTTTTATTACAATTGTATTAGTAAATATAACTTAAAGCTATGTTAATATCACTGCGTTGCGCTAATCTTTGTGCGTTCTGGTGGCACTTGACCGCGAAAGCGGCGGAATACCACATCCTGTGGCCAAAAACTTTCTTCTATCACCTGAGGCAGGTAGCATGTTGGGACGCGCACCACAAACGCCTTAAAGTTAACGTTGCGATGGGACTCCAGCAACTGCACTCTCGGCGAGTAATTCAGCCTTTGGCGTAATAATATAATATTGTAGGTTTAATAGTACACACGCCAGCACACCTGTCTTTCTAGATTTTCAAAATAAACAAGAGATGTTTCATGTACAGACGGGCGCAGGTCAACCTACCCCCATAATTATATCAACCCCCCCTCAAATTTTACCAATCGAACATCAACCTTCCACAGACTCGTAGGTAGGTTGATGTTATTGAAGGTAGATTGATGTGCTGGCGTCTATACGATTGGGAAAAAATACAGTTTGGGGTTGGTTCATGAGCTGGCGTCTGTACATTGAATAGTATAGTTACCTCGTAATCTGTATTACTACACAAATTACAATGGGTCATCTAATTTGGGTATTGTTATCGGGAGGAGGTACCTACCTCTGCAATTCTTAATCCAATCAATGTTATATGGCAACACATCACTTTCGTCAGTTAGCACTCGATCTTCGCCGAGTATGGACCGGAAGTACCCAACGTCTTTTGCCTCTATCGTGGCAAAGGATTTTCTTTGTACGTTGTATTTTTCCTTAAAAGTTTTAAAGGGCTAATATTTAGGCAATAAGTACATAACATCAATTCTTTTGCAATTCGGACGGTCCTGGCAGACAAATCTACATTACATTTAAAAAAAAAACATTGTCCCACACTAGAAATTTCTCCTGTGTCGTGGATGCGTTTACAAACATAGAAACTCACATGCACAAACACCGTGTGGTGGTTGCGGTGCAGTGACGAGCGATCGACTGCTGGTTGCGAAGCGTGTCGCGGGTTCGATCCCCGTACGAAACAAATATTTGTATGATTTGCAGTTCCGGGTCTGGGTGTTTGTGTAGGTATGTGAGTTTCTATATATTTGTTAAAGCACTCCCGATACTGGAAGAGAATCCCTATTGGGGTGTAGAAAAAAAAAGTTCTACGGGGAAGGAGATTATCATCCTCCTCCTCAAGGCGACATGTAACATTAACAAGTCATTACCATATCAGTATAGAATAAAAAAGTATTTATCTCACTTTCTTTTCCCCAGTGTAGTGATAACAAACTAATTTAACAAATACCTATTAAAATTAATTTATTTTTTATTAATGACAGTGTCCCTGATCATGAATAGCGTTATTTTATACTAGTATTAAAACACCTATCTTACATATTGTTATCACAGCGAATTACTATTCACGAGTAGACTCATGCCACTGCAAATACCACTCGTCAAAAATAGCGAAATAAAAAAATGCATCGAAACTAATCGACATGGCAATCTATAGTCTCTTTTGTCTCTTAGAATTATTATTGTGAGTCAAATAGGGCAAAACATCGCACACATGATGGAGGTATTTATGAAGTTGTTCTTTCTTACCGAAGACAGCTGTGGTAGAGCTTGTGACGCATATCTAACTTGTTCAAATACATTATTCTTAATAATTAACTTCACTAACGACGTTAATGATTTAATCATTTTTAATTTGATTAGATGTTTTTATTTACAAAACACACAACGACAGTAGCGTCTTACACCAAATAAAAAATCATACTGATTAAGACTGCGAATATCTGTCTACTTATTACTGAAACAACTCTCATCAGTAGTCATTACAGCCTAGTCATAATAATGACTATGAGTGAGAATATTAACGCGATAATAAAATTATAGAAGCAGTACCTAGGTCATTTAAATCTAAGATTTTACAATCGTTCATTTTTGTGCGTCGTGACGAGGCGAGGGCAAATACGTTCGATACATTCGATAACAATGATTACGTAACTTGTGGCCTGTGGGTAAACATAGTTGTGTTAGATGTAGTAGTTAGACCTTGATCGAGATAAGTAATGAAAGATACATTTTATTTCAAAAGCATGGAAACTAAATAGATACAAAACAGGTTAATATATGGATATCAATTTTCGTCTTCATTTAGTGGTTAGCAAAAGAAAGATCGATTTTTCTATTAAAGGCTCAGTCCATGCTCTATATCTGATTACATCATTTCTATTAATTAATGATTTATGATTGAATATCAATCCATTGCAGTGTTGCCAGTAATAAATGGTTGACATTGACATTCGACATTGGCTTGACACTTTTCACTCTTGACAGTTTGCAGTTTGACAGTTTTGACTGATATTCAAATCTATCGTGCGGAGGCTTCGTGTTTTCAAGCACATTTTCAAGTTTTACACGTGTATAAAATCTAAAAAAATGGTGAAATTGAAAGCAAAAAGTGGAAAGAAAAAAAATCCTATACAGCTTCAAAATAAAAAAGAAGACCAAAATGAAATTATTTTGCCGCCTGTGCGAATGTCGGATGATCCAACACCACGACAGGTTAATATTTAATAGCATTTACTAACAATTACTCGAATTAAGACCACTAATTGTTATTTATCTGTAAAGTTCTACTTACCAACTACTTACTGTTAATAGAATGATGTGTTAATTTCATAAAATGGAAGTTTATAATCCAAATCGTTGGTAAACATAACCTATAATTTCAGGTAAAATGGATTAACAGGCAAAGAGTTTTAGTCTTCGCTGCACGTGGGATTAATCATCGTCATCGGCATTTGATGGAGGATATCAAGAAACTAATGCCACACCATAAGACAGAGTCTAAAATGGAAAGGAGCAAAAACTTGTATGTTGTCAATGAAATCAGTGAAATGAAGAATTGCAATAAATGCATACTCTTTGAGGGCAGAAAGATGAGAGACCTCTATATGTGGATGGCCAACATACCCAATGGACCAAGTGTCAAATTCTTGGTTGAAAACAGTATGTTTCTTTTCCTCAGTTGACATTCTTTAATCTAGTTACTACAATGTTGTTCTAAAATGATTTTTATTATTTCAGTCTACACAATGGGTGAACTAAAAATGACAGGAAACTGCCTGAGGGGATCTCGCCCTCTTCTGTCATTTGACCCACAATTTACAAAAGATGCACATTATGCTGTTCTGAAGGAACTACTCATTCAGACATTTGGTGTTCCCTACCACCATCCTAAGAGTCAGCCATTCTTTGACCATGTGTACACCTTCATGATCTTAGATAACAGGATTTGGTTCAGAAACTATCAAATCTTATCTGAAGATGGAGCTTTGGCTGAAATTGGACCAAGATTTGTGTTGAACCCAGTACGTATTTGGAACTTTTATTTTGGTATGTGAAACATTGTTGATTGAACAAGGGAAAATAAGGTTACACTCAAAAACAAAAACTTTATAATTTTCTAGGTAAAAATATTTTCTGGCTCATTTGGTGGTGCAACATTATGGGAAAATGCTAAATATATTAGTCCTGCAAAATTGAGACAAGCCATATCCAAAAAAGCTGGCAGCAAATATGAAAGGAGAATTGAGAAGAAAGCTGTCTATGAAGCAACCAAGCCTGAGACTGGGTATCCTGATATAGAGGGAGCTGATTTCTTCAAAGGTGATCCTATGGAGAAGGCCCAAGAAGTTGTAGTGAAAGGTAATCAATTTATACTTTAGGTATTATACATAGTATTAAAAGTAAATAGTCACCACATTGGATTTAAGTCTTTGGTAATGATGAAGTGTTCAATATTTATTTCGATTTTGTTGCTTCACAGAAGAAATAGAGGAACAAGAAAATTCAATGGAAGAAGAAAGTGACCATGAAGATCCAAAGCCAGCATTTAGCATGTTGATGAAGAAACAAACTAAAACAAACCCAGATAAAACAATCAGACGCAAGCAACTTAAAGCTAAGAGTAAGGCGATATCTGATCAAATCAAGAAGAGGAAGCAATTTAAAAAGAAAAAACCTGGTAAATCGTAATAATAAAATTTATTTTTCACACATATAATTTTTATTTTTGTGGATGATTCCCTGGATGCTTTTATGGAAGAACTAGACTGAGGTAAACACATAACAAAATTTCTGCTTTAAAATACTTAGTGCAATTTTATTAATTTCTGCAATAAATCATCAGTCATCACATAATCAAATTGTAATAAAATGTAAATAAAATAAAACAACAGTAGCAATAAAAAAATAAATTTTTAAAATGGGCTTTATTTACGTAGTTTCAACTTTATTTTAGCCCCACACATAACATAATAGAGATTCCAAATAAATATGAATTATTACTATATTTCCATTTTTTATTGATGTAAAAGCTACTCTAAATATGGACGGTCATTATATTAATACAAATATAAAATAATGATTTTAAAAATGATGTTATAATAAGTTAACACATTGATTTAAAAAGGTTCAAACTAGATTTAAAAATTGAGCTTCCTATATGAATACTGGTAAAACTGGAATGAATAAAAATCTGTGCATTTAACATTTGTGTCAGTACATATAAAAGTTGAAACATTTGTTATTGTAGATTATAAATACAAACTTACTAAGCTTACTTTAAATAAAAAAAAAGTTAAAAAATATAACTTTAAAATTGTACTGAAATTAGCCTTAAAATAAACGTATTTTATTACATTATTTTGCGATCAAAATTACATAATTTTTATAGTATAAGTATTTCAAAAAACATGAAAATAAAATGGATTTTAAAAAAACTTGATGGAAAATGTTGAATTACTTATTTAGTTAGTAATAATTATACTACATTCTCACTGAAAGTTTACACCAGAAAGAGAGGGATGACGTTTTAATAATAATGATTTCAGTAACTGTCTTGAAGTTAGACTTATGCTTACTCCTTCTTTGTTGAGACTCATACATGCACATGCTAAAACTAAACTTTCAATACAATTACTTACAGTTCAAATGTTCGTAGGTATGAATACTTAAGCATTAGGCGTAAATGCGATAAAATTGTCATTAGGAGATTTCTATGTTCAGGAAGAATTACTGTTTTTTTTTATTTCCACACAAATAACTCTCAAACAGTATAGGAATTCATAACATGATTAAAAATACTTCATCACACTGATATTAAAAATATTAGGAAACACGTCATTTGCAAAATTACACAAAAATAACGTTTTAGTGCACATCAATAAATATTTCTAAAATTCATGTAAACATTCATAAAACACGTAATATACATATTATAGCATCGAGATTTTTTATTAGAAAAATATATTAAAACACGGAAAACCATGACACCTTATATCTACTTAAAGGCCCTACTCACGGTTCAACACAACCCACAATCTGCTGACACAATGGGGATGGCAACTCAAAGCTAATCGTAGATGGCGCTGCGATAGTTGGTCCCTACGTCAGATTACTTTCTACCTTGTACAAAAAACAAACAAGATTTATTGTTATAAAAATTGAGTATAAATACAAAACAAATATGGAAAATTATTCGTCAATGCAAGTGCTTATACTATAAGTAGAATTAAGACGCCCCGGTGCATCTACAAGAGGAAAAAAAGTGATTTAATTGAGTGGTAATACATTTGATTTTACCGTAATAAATCCACAATTACTTGTAGTTGAGGTTTCAATTTTTGAATTTATGTATGTTTTACCTGTCCTCTCCTATAACAAGAATATAATGCTGCTTCTGACTTTCTATTTTGATAAAATATCATAATGTTTTAAGTCAGTAATTTTACCCCTTTTTTCTATTTAGATTCGAGAAATATCACAATATATTTAATTTCTTAACACCACAACTATCACAAAACTCGTTCCAGGTGATAATTCTTCCGCCAGACGAACCATTTCATAATTTATGGAGCGATGCAATACTGGTACTTAACCTCCAATAGAAAAGTAGATATTATTTTGAAAAGTGTATTCGATTGTTTAGTTATGGTATAATCATAGAATTTCATTAATAAACTCAATTAACGGCCTGTCTCGGCTTCGCAAGGCTGGATATTTGTTTATTATATAGCTTTTCCTTAGTTATAATTCAATTTTTGTTCTCAAGGCAGTCACAGCAGCTACCCATTATTTCTTGATAGTGTGAATTGTCGGAAATTTGTATGTTCCATCATTTTTACAGCTTATTACACAACATCTAGTCGTTTTACATCAATAAATCGTTTTTTTTCAGAAAATTCCTTTGATTTGACAGTTCTTTTGGGACCAAACTGTCACTTGTCACTTTGACACTTGCCTTCCCCATTTGTTGAAGTCGCGATTGAGCGTTCTCTACTCACGATTCATCCAACCCACAATCTGCTGACACAATTTCATTCCGCGATTGCTTGCCACAACCACAACGTGTGCACGTCACGTTCGTAATAGACATTTTTTTTTTTTTTTTTTTTAGCGTGGTAAAATCATCAAATGAGTCCTCCAACCCCGGGCAGGGCGGGAGGGACTGTCAGACTTCTACTGACTAAAATCCACGGTGTCCTTCATAGCCTGTTAAGTTCCGGGGTTACGGTAAGGGAATAATCCCGCGACCCCGGCAGGCTTTGGCCCTCTGAGAGGGGGGCCCCGTCATTATGCTGACGCTCTTTGAGGCGCGCGTGGGACACAACGCGCCGTCGACCCGGGCATGGTCCTTGGTCGGGCAGCGAGTTGCCCTTTACTCGCTGCCCGCATGCCCGCACGTTCGTATTAGACATGGGTCCGCCGAAACTAACAAAATTTTAAAAAGCAGGTGTTGCACTTACTGTAGCATCGCTATGTGTATCCAGAGAGCGACGTAAAAAACGATACTGGGTAAAAAAGTGGCTGTTATTATGAAAGAAAATCTCGCATAATGTCAATTATGTATTATTTGGAACCAGAAGATTTTTCAAATTTCCTAAGAATGGGTTCAGACAGTTTTGAAGAATTGCTCAGAATGGTAACTCCGTTAATCAAAGAACAAGATACAGTGATGCGCGAAAGCATAACTCCAAAAGAACGATTGGTTGTAACCCTGCGATTTTTAGCTACCGGGCAAACCTACGAAGATTTAAAATTTTCTTCCATAATATCGCCACAAATTTTGACCGCGATTGAGCCGAGATTGGAGCAATCGCAATACTCACGTTTCAACACGCACACAATCTGCTGAGACAATTTGTCTGGTTGCTTCCGCGCCGATACAATACGCAACATGTTGGGTTACGCCCCCAACGTGCCCTCAACATTACTATTGACGACACAATCTGTCGGCTCACTGCAGATTGTGTCAACAGATTGTTGCTGAAATTGAATCGTGAGTAGGGCCTTTTACATTGCACCATCGTCGATTACTATCATGAAAAGTTAAGTCACAAAAAGTAGTGATTCACACCTAACATGCTTTAGATCTGTGTGCTTAGTGCGAGTTTTCTAACGTTGACGCAATAGTAACGTTTAACCGCGTTTGGCGCTCTCATTGGTTGAAAGTTCTCACGACCTTGGAGAGCGCCAAACGCGGTTAAACGTTACTTTCGCGTCTACGTAAAAAAACTCGCACTAAGCACACTGATTCACGACCTTGGAGAGCGCCAAACGCGGTTAAACGTTACTTTCGCGTCTACGTAAAAAAACTCGCACTAAGCACACTGATTTCTATGTGCTTATATCAATAATAAATAAAAATGCATTACTGATTTGAGTAAAAGCGTATGATTCTTCTTAACTCTAAATGCTGCCAGTTTCACCTGAAAAAAGAATAGATAGATGTTTTATTCAACTGTATATCTTCTGTCTCAAAATAATGTTTATGGTTAAAACCAGTTTCACAATTTCTATAAATAATAGACTTATCAATTAAAAATCAATAGTACTGTTCATCATCATAATCATCAGCCGGAAGACGTCCACTGCTGAACATAGGCCTCCCTCTTAATAGTGCTGTTGCTTGGGTTTATTTATAGGTCGATCGATAGCTAAAACAGGGCGACCTTATGAAAGGCCACCTAATCATTTGTCAATAAGTAGTTAGATGTAATTTTTCAAAGAAAGTTATAAACACCATTCAATCATTTATCAAACACACAAATTATTCTAAAATAAACTAAATATAATATAATATGAGCATTCCTGATAGAGTACAGTTGATAAATCAAATTAAAAGAAGAAAGATACCACCACATATCAAGGTACTACACATAGAACAAAGCTTCTTTTTTGAGCACCACACACAAACACAATGCAATCAATCTGTTAGCAGTTGTAGGCTACCACCTCTGTTAATAACTACGCAAACTATTACATTTATTCTCATGCTGATGCAGTAGAGGATATGTAAAAGTCATCATCATTTCAATGCCAGAAAGAAATCACAAAAGTAACAATAGCGACATGTCTTTTTCGTACCGGAACAATGCTGGCTTTAATACTTTTCTTAGCCCCACAAAACACTAAACGCTGGTAGGGAATGAGTTTAGCCACCAATTCGGAGTTCCTTGCAAAGGATACATTATAGGGATATGCCATCAACAAATAAAGCAATAATAAATTACATAGGAATAATCTGCAGCCTGCCATTATTATAAGGCACTGAATGGACATGCATAAGCCCCAAGCACGACAGGCTTCGAGCTTCAGTACTTTTCTGGCACATCCTGCAACTCAGCGCCATCTTGTTCGTCGTAATTCTGTGGTTTATGGCCACCGAGTTCTGCTAGACGCGAGTTCTTCCACCGGCCATCATTGCCGTTCATGTTGCGGTCCTCGCATACGCAGAGGAAGAGGGAATCGACTACCATCTGTAGAGGAAACGAGAATAGGTCGTTTAGTAACTTATACAAAGGTTTCTATGAATTTCTCTGAATCAAAAGGGGTTAAGGGGGTGTATAAGGGGTTCGTAACAATTTCTAAAGTAAATAATAATCGAAGATAAAATAAACAGCTAAAAATAGGTACAAATTAAAAAAATCGTAACAAACCTCGTAAAGAGAAAGAATACAGTGTGCAATGAAGAATGAGTATATGCATATCACAAGTGTTGGGACAGCAAAGAAGTGCAGATCATTGTTGCGTTTGAGGAGTAGAAGACCAATGATGCCGGTGACTGCCGTCACTATGCACTTGCCCAGGAACAGTATGAAGTCACCCACGCTGTTTATTGTTGCAACCTGAAGTGCGTTGTTCACGATTGTGCTAAATGCCTGAAAATATTACGGTACATGTTAATACATATAATAACAATGTAAGCAGATGATAAACAAGTAAAAACTCTCGGCTGCCCAACTTGATAAAACAACGCGATTATTATAATTATTATGCATAAGTTTGTGTGTAATATTGATTCATAATTAAGGAGAAACGACACTAGTAATAATAGTCACTTCAATGAGCACAACAAAAGAAGCAATTTATGGAAGTCCTCGAGAAGAGCTCCGAGTACGACGTTTTTTTTTAAACCGTCTCTTCCAAATAGAGTCGAAAGAATTAATTGAAACGTCAAAATAGTTTACATAAAAAAAAGAGCAATAGTTTCCTAGAAAAGGTGTCCTGTTGATTTTTATTCTTACATCCAGTTTGTTTGCTCATTTTATAATACCATTCAACAGTATTCTAAAATCGTATTGAATGCATAATTATGAGAGCAATATGTTTAGCTGCCTATTAATAGCAGAATGAAGTCATTTATGTACACTTTGATAACATACTTTAATTTGTTATTCATAACAGTGGAAAAATCTAGATCAAACAAGAAAACAAAAAACTTATTATTGATATTAGTTTCCTGTCAGGATTTAACCTTCGGGCTGACAATAGTGTAATGGATTAATATACCGAGACGTAAATATTCTCACGCCAGTGATCGAGGATAATATTAAGTAAAAAGTTATGAGTATGTATGTATTAAGTATTCGTCATCAGCCCAAAATGTTCCCACTGCTGGGACACAAGCTTCCTCTCTATGAGGGTGAGCGGGCCATAATCCACCACGCGGGCCCAGGATTATATTTTTGAATTTTTGGTTCCTCACGATGTTTTCCTTCACCGTTTGGTGGGGTTTGAACCCTCGGCTTACAAAGACGCAAGTCAGGGCCGATACAACTGGGCCTAATCGGTTTAAACTTGGTAAGTATGTATTTTAAATGCGAAATTAAATCGTTCTTTTTGATACTTTTCAACGCCTAAACGGATTTAGATGAAATTTGTTACGCAGGTGAACCGGATTTGGACAAAGGATACATTTTATCCAGGTCTTACGTTCATGTGGGATAAATTTCGACCTCCATGCAGGAAAAGTCGTGAGCAAATCTAAGTAGTTTCAAATAAACCAATATATTTCTGAATAATAGGCTGAGTATAAACTGCCGACTAACCGTTCTAGTTACTTAGCAATAAGCCTATTGACCTAACATCGTTTTGTACTAAAACTAAAGCTGGCCTACTTTCTTTACCATGACCTTAAAACCTTCAACCTGAAGAGTACTATAATTTATAGTGGCCTATAAAGGCACGTCCACATCTAAGGTGGCCTCGTTTGTTTATCATCTACAAATCTCTTTTATTTATACGATAAGACTTGAAATGGGAACTAAGCCATTGAACCTGTGACATGTATTTTAACGACCGAATGAAACCTTTGTTAAATTGACACCTTAACTTTTTCTTTCTTTTTAACCGACTTCATTAGTGTTCAACTTACGAATAAAACTGTGACTGGCCAGCAAGTCTAAAACGGCCACTTTAAGTAATTTTACTAATGTTTCATTTCGTGAATTTCCAGCAACGTCATTGGCTATTCTTCTATTATTCATTTACGAAGTGGATCATTAGGAATATTGCTAAGACCACCGTCGTTTTAGACCCGCAGTTCGTATAGATTTCATTTCTTTCCGACGCAGTCACGTAAAAAATACGGTTTAATAGGAACACCTACCTTCCCAGCCGCCTTGCAGAAGTTGCATCTCTCAATGGTGATTATAGTGTACGCATTATGATTCAAATAGCGAATGAACTTCTCCAGACAATAGAAACAGCAAATACCACATTTGAGGCCACATTTCGCGCACTCTGATCCTTTTTCCGCTCTAGATGATAACCTAAAAAATAGGTATATTTTAATCAGAATACCGATTTTCATGACATGACTTTATAAAACAATGATTTTAAATATTATTAACTTACCGAGCATGTAAATACGTCAAAATTAGACGAGGTACCTTGAACAGTGTAATCAAGAACGATCCTTTAGCCACTGAACCTAAATGGTATTTTATCAGTTTGCCGATCGAATATAAAACAGGCGAGTTAGCATTAGGTCCTCTGAAATAAATTAAACACAGTTAAATGTTAGTATAAAAAAATAGATTAGGTATCCTGATTTTAGAACCAATTTCCATCAGAGCAGAAAATATTTTTATTTCAAAAGCTCAAATGCCGTGCGTTTTTTTCACTCTCTGTGCATGGCGCTTGCACTAGTAGATAACCTACTAGTATAAATGCGCCATGCACATCATATTCAGTCATCACTTACTATTATTAAATCTATAATTATGGTCACAGAACGATTTATACAGTGCGCCTCTACACATTATGAATACGGCTGTCACGTCCCGTCGTGATTATTTACCTAAAATACCAATGAGATACGGCCCCAGCGATCGTCATCTGTTGACACCCAAGTATAAACTCGCTGCCCCAAACCAAACAGATGAGACAAATCCACCACATACTCTTTACCCACATGGGGTCAAACTGTATGTTATCCAGGGTAAAGGCTGTAATAAAAAAAAAGTTGAAAATTAATAACAGTCAGCAGTTTTATACAACGTGTAACACCAAATGCGCAAAACCTCTCGTGGGGTAACTCACGCCCATGTTACTTAACAATTTTTGTTCTAAGACTTGGAAATTCGCAAAAACATTTTTTTTGCGAATTTCCAAAAGTCTTAGAACAAGGTTTTGCGCGTTTGGTGTTACACGTTGCATAATTATGTCAAAGGGAAATGAGGAAATCAGGGATTTCACGGAATCCCTGATTTCCCTGCAGGATTTCGTGAAATCCCTGCACTGCGACATATATGTTTTATTTAAATGTGTATTTACAAAAGACAGTTCCCCAAAACGTTCGCCCTTCGAGATTCCTTGTTTTTAAGCGTTTGCCAGATTTCGATTGCATACAAGAATGTGATTTTGCTATGGGGTGGACCTCTTGTATCGCAAGTGTAGCAAGCAATAAAACCGGCCAAGTGCGTGTCGGGCCACGCACAGTGTAGGGTTCCGTAGTTGCCCATCAAAATACTTAAGCGAACTAATTAAACTGATTCGCTGAATTTAATTTTAAAAAGAAGAATTTTCTAAATCGGTCCAGGCGTCTTTGAGAAATCGGGGAAAATACATAAAAAAAAAGATTACGACGAATTGAGAACCTCCTCCTTTTTTTGAAGTTAGTTAAAAATAGTTGACAATAAAAACCTACCTATCCCCAAAACATACCCACCTATTATAGCTGTAAAAATAAAGTTTACAAACTTACATTTGCAGTTGAAGAACATGTTCTGCGATACATTTTGTTTAGGAAAATATGCTATCCAAGTACGTTTTCTGCCCTGGGATCTGGAGGCGACTGCCCTCCAGCGCGTCTATGAGTGGCGCGTGGAGGCGCGGCGCCGGGGCGTGACCCCGCTGCCTCGTGAAGTCGAGGCGCGGCGGGAAGAGCTCCGGCGCGATCTCAGGGCAGTATGGAAGGAACGACTGTCGCGACCGAAGGCCGGGCACGCCGCAATTGCGGCGGTAAGACCCCTCTTTGAGGAGTGGCTGGAGAGAAGTCATGGCGTCCTGACCTACCGCTTGACGCAGGTCCTCACCGGACACGGAAGTTTCGGGAGGTACCTGTGTCTGATGCGAAAGGAGGAAACGCCTGGGTGTCACCACTGCCAAGATCGCCCGGAGGACACGGTGGAGCATACGGTGCAAGACTGCCCAGCTTGGGCAGGGCACCGACGTGTCCTCACGGCTGCGATAGGCGGAGACCTCTCGCGCCCAGCATTGGTCGCGGCCATGCTGCGGGGCGAGACGGAGTGGGAAGCGGTCGCCTCCTTCTGCGAAGCAGTAATGCTCGCTAAGGTGGAGGCGGGCCGCGAGCGAGAGAGGACAGTGTCCTCCCTCCGCCCCACCCGCAGTGGTGCACGCCCACGGCGACGGACGTCGCGAGACGATCTCCGGCCACCGTAGGCGCGGGCATGCGGGCAGCGAGTAAAGGGCAACTCGCTGCCCGACCAAGGACCATGCCCGGGTCGACGGCGCGTTGTGTCCCACGCGCGCCTCAAAGAGCGTCAGCATAATGACGGGGCCCCCCTCCGAGGGCCAAAGCCTGCCGGGGTCGCGGGATTATTTCCTTACCGTGACCCTGGAACAGAAAGGGCTATTGAAGGACACCGTGGATTTTAGTCAGTAGAAGTCTGACAGTCCCTCCCGCCCTGCCCGGGGTTGGAGGACTCATTTGATGATTTTACCACGCTAAAAAAAAAAAAAAAAAATCCAAGTACGTTTTATAAGTTGGTCGACTATTACTCGTAAACTTGTAAAGCCTACTTAGTCATGATAATTTTCCTTCAAACTTCGTTATATATACTACTATTGTGAATTTTTTCACACCCCCAAACATAACCGTTTAGCTGGTAGAGGGGGGGGACACTCGAGTCGAGCAAAAATTAGCACTTTAAAGCTTAATATTTCACAAACGAAACTTTTTATCAAAAAATTGTTAATGGAAACTATCAATATTTTTTAAAGACCTATTTAATGATACCCCACACTAAGGGGTACGCGAGAAATAAAAAAAACATCCTCACTTTACGTGTACAGGAGGTACCCTAAAAAAAAATATTTTACGAGATTTTATTTTACCACTTTTTCGGCACAACAAATCCGTATATTTACACCAAATTACAGCTTTCTAGTACTGGGCGTCTCTGAGCTAAACTGCGGACAGACGGACGGACGGACGGACGGACATGGCGAAACTATAAGGGTTCCTTGTTGACTACGGAACCCTAAAAATGGACCAATGTCGTTCAATGATCTTTCAAATTTCAATGGTGCATACAAACTGGATGCGAAAGGCGGAAGACGATCTGTCATGGCATAGAGAGAGTCCAACAATTGACTATGAAATTGATAGCGATTTTTGAGATTAAGACCGTGATTACTATGATTAGAGCATGTATAACTTACTTTTGAGACTTGAATTGGTCTTGCCATTCTGTGCATCCATTGCTGCTTTACTAATTGATTCAAACCCTGTGGTAGTTGATCCATTGATTAGAAAGTTGGTTTGAAGTGGTATACCAGGGTAATTCGCAGTGGCTAAGCACACCTGTAAAAATATCATCAAGCTAAATATGCTATATGTGTTAAATGTGATAAAAACTAGGGGAGAAATTCACATATCTCGCTTGGCAACCGATCACAGGGAGGGCTCCTTTTTTTTATCGTGGTATAATCATCAAGTGAGACTCATTTGATGATTTGCGGACTGTCAGACTCGTACTGACTAAAATCCACGGTGTCCTTCAATAGCCCTTTACGTTCCAAGGTCACGGTAATTCGGTAAGACCCGCGATCCCGGCAGGCTTTGGCCCTCTAAAAGGTCAATTATGCTGACACTCTTTGAGGCGCGCGTGGAAAACAACGCACCGTCGACCCGGGCATGGTCCATAGTCGGACAGCGTTTCGATTACTCGCCGCCCGCATGCCCGCGCACTGGGAGGCACTATGTTTTACGAAAGATGAAATTTCACAACAACCCAATATTTATTTATTAAACAAACTAATTGGCATGTGATCTCAAAATTATGGTGCAAAATATCGTACAGTACATCATTGTGCCTATGGCCTTACACAGGGCCGGATTAACCATCTCGGGGCCCCTAGGCACAGCTCGTTTCGGGCCCTCCCTTTTCCATACCACAACACAATTTGTCAATAATAGACCCTGATACCATTTTGCCCTGTCAAAAAAGTCCAACCGGGTCGACAAACAAACAAGTGAGTGTATAAAAACGTGGGAAAATACCCACACTTGAGTTGCTGATTTCAAATTAATATACCTATTTGTCATTATACAATTTGTCAATTATACAAGTTAATAATTAATAAAAGTGTCTAATACAAAAAAAAAAACCGGCCAAGTGCGAGTCGGACTCGCCCATGAAGGGTTCCGTAGCAGCAAGTGACATAATATAAACGTTCTTGTAGTTGGTTGTAACTTTGAAAAGTAAATTGAGGATTACGGTTTATGACGTATTAAAAAAAAAAACTAATTACTTGATCTTGTTCAAACCAATTTTCAATTAAAGTTTGCATAGTAATGTACATCACATATTTTTTTAGTTTTATAATTCTCTAATTTTAGAAGTTACGGGGGAGGGGGGGACACATTTTACCACTTTGGAAGTGTCTCTCGCGCAAACTGTTCAGTTTAGAAAAAAATGATGTTGGTAACCTCAATATCATTTTTAAGACCTATTCATAGATACCCCACACGTTAGGGTCAGGCGAAAAAAAAAATTTTGAGTTTCAATTCTAAGTATGGGGGCAACCCCCAAAATTAGTTTTATTTTTATTTTTGAGTGAGAATCCTAATGCGGTTTACTTAATACATCTACCTACCAAGTTTCAACAGGAAGCACTTATACTTTCGAAGAAAAAAGGCTGTGACATACGGACGGACAGACAGACAGACATGACGAATCTATAAGGGTTCCGTTTTTAGCCATTTGGCTACGGAACCCTAAAAAACTTAATTTCAATACAATTAAAACATTCAGACTAGAGATGTTACGAATATTCGCATTCGCATCATGCGAATATTCGCATATTTTTAGACCTTCGCATTCGCAAAATTCATGCGAATATTTTGCGAATACGAAAGACTGAAAAAATACCAATATCTGGTACTCCTTCCACACACTCCATTCATTCTTAACTTTTGTCGTCCTCTCCATTCATCTTTTGTTTAATCTGCCTTTATCTCGCCATTCATCAATATTAATGTTCATCAAATCAATCACAATAAATAATCATAAATATGACCATGCTAAGATAAAAGTGTTTCTGTCTGTTTTTCTTTCACTGACGCCATTCTTAGAGCCACTCTTATACAGGTGAATTGTTCAATGGGGTGTGGATGGCTAAATCCGAAACTATGAGGAATATCGAAAAACATTGAAAGGAGTGTCGAGGCCAATTTTGACGGAAACTAAAAATGCATCATGGGATTTTAGCAGAATCAGTAATCCTGGCCAGGAATCGAACCAGCTGAAGCAAGGATCAAATTCTGGTGAAGTAAAAATGCAGTTTTAGTTTTCGTCAAAATCGGCCTCGAGACGATCCTTTCATAGTTTTTCGACATTCCTTTTAGTTTCATAAGGCCAACCACGCCTAGTTAAAAAAATCACCCTGCATACTTTTTCCATTCTCGTTACAGACAGGAAGTAAAAAATTTAATAAAAATAAGTTAAAAAGTTACATTAAAAAGTGATTCTTTTTGTAAAAAGTGTGTATTTTCTAAATTATCAAACGTTATTGATTTAAAACTGAATATTCGCATTCGCGAATATTGGAATTGAATATTCGCATCCGCATTCGCATTCGCAAATGTCAAAAATCAGATATTCGCAACATCACTAATTCAGACATTCACCGTCATTCTTATAGTGTCAATAATAAAACAAAATAAAATGTGTACCCTAAGTTTTTTTTTTAATTAATTTCAAATCATCTTTATTGTTAAATTATTTATTATTAAAATAATTGGCCAATTCTATTAAATTGTCATTTATCTTTTTTTTCTGACATTTCTATGTATACTATTGGAAAGTATCAAATATTTTATTATGTTAAATTGAACTGTTTGTTTTTAATTCAACTTTCATTTGGTAACATTTTTTTTTTCTTCTTTAAGTAAATAATAATTGTCTTTAATCAGCGAGCTGAATAATTGTGAATGTTACCTATGTACGCCATTATTGTCACGTGCATCAGACCGCTCTTATTTTAAATTGTAAATTTTAATGTTATATGTAATAATGAAGTGGCTGTACTTTTCGGGTAAGTAATATATAACTACAAAATCTCTTAAATTTACAAGAGATAACAACTGAATACATAATTTTATTTGATATAACGATCTGTTAATATAATAAACGATTGACATAATTTTATAATGGCTAATTTCTATAAGCATAACAATCAATGAATATAAATTCGTTTTGTATACCACTCAAAAGACATAAAACTTATTTGGTCTATTTTTTTAACCGACTTCAAAAAAAGGAGGAGGTTATCAATTCGACTGTATTTTTTTTTTTTTTTTTTTTTTTTATGTTTGTTACCTCATAACTTGCGACTGGGTGAACCGATTTTCATGATTCTTTTTTTATTCGAAAGCTAGTGCTTCCCGTGTGGTCCCATTGTCACCATTTCAGGATCTGATGATTGGATCTTGGAGAAATCGAGGGGAACCCTCAAATTTTATTGGCTGACACGTAGTATTTCGCAAATCTTATGAAGTAATTCAAGTATTTGCGTATGGAAATCATCATCTCATGTACCTGAGCTGATGATGGAAGGTACAACTCCTCAAGTAAGAAAACTATGTTTGTGTTCGCATATCTCCGGAACTACAAGTCCGATTTAAGTAATTCTTTTTTTGTTGTACTAGGTATCGTTCAACTTAGGGAATACTGCAAATTTCATCAAAATCGGTTCAGTAGTTTTTGAGATAGGGAATGAATAAAGAGATGTTAACGATGTTATTACCGGTGCTACGGATTACAAAATTCTAGTGCACATGTAAGAAAATGATGTATTTGACAAGAATTTTGGTTGAATATTTAAACTAAAAAGAGTAAAATAAAAACTTTTTCTAAAAAAAATGTGACCGCCTTCAAAAACAACCACAAAAAAAGGTAAAATAACCTACAAAACTTTTCTTTCGGAAGTCGGTGGCAAAAGAGACAATGAAATTAATATAAAAAGTCACCGACTTCCGAAAGAAAAGTTTTGTAGGTTATTTTACCCTTTTTTGTGGTTGTTTTTGAAGGCGGTCACATTTTTTTTAGAAAAAGTTTTTTTTTTCTTCTTGGCAAGTAATCTAACACTGATGTACGTAGTAATAGTACCACCTGCCATGAATGTTCGACGGAGCCCCGCGAACGGGGCTCCTATTTCTGCGTACAGGGTTTAAAGTAACCTAACACGAAGGGGATGGCGGGGTCTTTCAGACCCCGCCATCCCCTTCGAACCTAACCTGTCCGTGTCGGGGTGCCCCAAGTCCCGAGCTCGCTTCGCTCGCTCTTGCATCCTAGGTCAGATAACTGATTACTACCCGTCATGCTAGATCGACGGAGCCCCGCTTCGCGGGTTTCCTATTTCTGGGTGCAAGGTTTAAAGTAACCTAACACGAAGGGGATGGCAGGGTCTTTCAGACCCCGCCATCCCCTTCGAACCTAACCTGTCCGTGTCGGGGTGTCCCAAGTCCCGAGCTCGCTTCGCTCGCTCTTGGATACTAAATTTTTCTAATAACAATAGCAATCGTAAAGGCAAACAATCAAAGTTCAAAGGATAAGCCAAAGTCATCAAAGAAAATAGTTTAAACGTTAAATTATATGTTTCAAACGTTAAATGTAATGATTTTCGCTTAAATAAACGTTATATCAAATAAAATTATATGAAATGAGTTTTAGAGTAACACAAACATTATGTGTAAAGAAATTATATCAACCGTTGGTATATCTCACGTTGACTATAGCATGTGAACGTTATTGAAATGAAAATATATCAAATAACTTTATATGAAATGAGACGCACCCGTACTTTTCTAATAAATAAATAAAATAAAATAATGGGGGCTTTTACCTAATGTGAAAAAAAGTTTCACTTTTACCGTGGTTTCATAAATCCACACAATCCCCTTTTTTTCATTTTTTAATAGGGAGCTCTGGGCCCCTGGGCATAGTGGGCCCCTAGGCACTGGCCTAGTGCCTTATGGATAATACGGCGCTGGCCTTACATTTTGTGAAGTTACAGTAACATTTATCTTATGCGAATAAAGTAGATATTCGCGTGAGACGCTATCTTTATTTACCGAATTGAAGTTCCTGTTAAGATGATTCAATAGAATTTCGCCTTGAAACTTACCACAACGATTGACCAAAATGCTAAAAATAGCACAAGGAAGAAGAATGTTATTATAGGTTGTAGGAACAGGGCAGGAATGGAGCCGAGGCAGTGTGCAGTCTCTCTGAACAAAGCTGCCAAGAAAGATACGCGGGAACGCATCACGAATACCAGTAGTAGCAAAATCACCTGAAATGAAAATACTATTAATATTTATTTGATTTAAAAACTTGGCGCCTCATTTTATATCTAGATCAGCTATACTCAAAGTGTGGTCCGCGAAGCCCTGGGGCTCCGCTAAGCCTTTCTGGGGGCTCCGCAAGAGATACCGAACCTGATATATAAGAATTCAACTCTCTTCGATCAAACCTAATATAAACTGATAAATGACAAATATGAAACAGTTTCACACATCTTATTAGTTTTTTTTTTCATTTATTATAGTACCTATACACTTTCATTGTAATGCGATTCCCTGTTATTGAATAATGCACGTAACTTTTTTGTGTTATTTGGGGTTCCGTCAAAAATTTTGCTTTTCAAAAAAGTTTGAGAACCACTGATCTAGATTGATAAAGTAGGTACCTACTTTACTTTAATTTTTTATACTGTTTATTTTCGTCTTGTAATTCCATTATTTATCTTAAAGCACGTTAAGTTTTACTACGAAACTACTATGAAGAAAAACATTTTCTTTTTTAAATTGCCCCTCTAGTACGCATTTCTCCTGTGTCGTGGGCGCGTTTACAAACATAGAAACTCACATACACAGACACGCAGACTCGGAATAACTACTTGTAGTAGGTCATACAAATATTTGATCCGTGCGGGAATCGAACCCGGCCGCGGCACGCCGCGCCGCCAAGCAGTCCAATCCCTCAGCCGTACATCAAATTTTAAAATTTCGAAACGTTAGTATTAATTATAGTTGCTGATTTGATTATTTTAGGTTCAACGACTATAGGTAATAAGTTCCAAGGTAGCTCTTTTCCAGATATAGCTTATTAGCTCTGTAATAGATTTTCTAATCGCATTTTTCGTATTTCTTCTATGTGCCGAAGCACTCGCTTTCTGAGATAATTTGTAGATGTCTGTATTCGTTTTAAAGTACAGACGCCAGCAGGTCAACTTACCCAAATCTGTAAAATTTTACCAATCGAATATTAACCTTCCCCTATTGTGATAAGGTACAAAATCTATTAAATAAATTTGACAGTTTGAGGTAGGATGCTGGCGTCCAATTACCCTAAAATATTTATTATCAATTAACTAAAAAATTAAATAACTCTTCTTACCGTTATTACAGTGGCTATAATTGAATACCACAAAAACGCGCTTTCGTTCTTCAGGGACTCCTAAAAAATTGATTTTTTTGATTAGTTAATTAAATATCTGGGTCGACACATGACACGACAATATAATTATTAGATTGAGCGTGTTTTAACACGCCAATAGTAAACCTTATTTCCCTATCGCATTGTTTCATTGAATGAACGTTTGCCTGGGAATTGAACACGGGATTTGTTAACCAATAGGTAAAATACTTGATTCAAAAAAATTAATTAGTCTGAATGATAGAATAATTATTGAAAAATATTTCACACATATTGTTTATTTTCATTTCATACGAAGATATAAATAGGTATTACTCACAGATAAATAAGCAGTGTCTATAGTCTTATGCTTAGTCCTCAATTCATGGTATGTGTACCACAACAGTCCCGTTCCTGCCACACTAGCCACTGACACCAAGATCATAAATATCCATGACACCAGAGTCGCCAATAAATGCAAAATTGAGACCATTACAAGTGAACAAACTGAAAATTAAAATAAAATTATTACCTAAACTTGAAAATATTTAAAATAAGCCAATATGAAACTGGGAACATAAGAACATATAATTAGTCTACCAATTTTTTATTCTCTTTGCTTTTTTAAATATGGTGGAGCAAATTATGTTATATCTATAATTGTACAGCACAACATTACTAATTAGTTCTTCAGTTATCTCTAACAATGCTAACTAAAACTAAATACCTACTTATAATTAGCTACATAATGCAAAGAACTACACAATAAATGAAAACATTACTCTTAACTGACTAGTGGAAGTATTGTGAACATAATTCTAGGGCCAATCTTCACAAAGCAACAAATTTATATGTACTTTTTGACACATAAGCAAGTTCCTTACTATAAAGTACATTTATTTCATGCTTAGTTTGCTTGAGGCTAGAAAAAAAAACAAGTTCAAATATTTCATGGAACTCAAAATAGTCTCTGGCTTCAATTGAATTATTAAACTCGTAATTACAATTAGAGGGTTTTGAGTATTGATCAACCTCCATTTTTCGTAATTGTTGACCCAATTAAGTTGTCATTAAGGGGGTGAACACAGAACACCCCCACACCCTTCTGGTATTGGTTTACTTACTGTTCAAATTTCAATTAAACCCTCATGTAGCTAACTTTATATGTTAAGAACAAAATTGTTGTATTGTAGAGCATTAAGAAACATATAAATTGAATACAATAGGGCCTCGTTTATCCGGACTCCCGCTTGTTCAGTGATCTCTGTAATCTGGCCGGGCAATAAGGTGACAGCTACCCTATCTTTGCCAGAAATTTGGTTTAAGCAGGTCACCTGTAGGCGACATAAAGTATAACAAAGAGAAAATCTTGAAGTTTGCTGGTCTAACAGAATGTGGTCATGGTTTACCAAAAACATTTGATTAAAGAAAAACTTACGAAATGAATAAAGAAACTAAGCTAACTAACTAACATGTGTTATAATATCATTAAATATGACATACCTACTATAATCCGGACACCTCGATAATCCGCAAGGGGCCTTGTTTTTTCCTCTCCGGATTAACAAGGTCCTATTTTAATTGTTAATTTAGATTTATCAACAAAACCACAGGATAATTTTAAATACATCATGGATTTTTCCTCAATTAGAGCTGTGACTAACATGCATATTACTTAATTAATTAATGTTGGTATCTCTTTACAACAAAATTCTAAAACATTATTTCATTAATAGGTACTCAAGTAGGAAACATCATGTAAGGTCAGCTGATAGTAAGTGTAATTACTGATGACCTCACTTCCTTTTTTTTTTAAACTGCATCATCAGTAAAATCTTAGTCAATATTCGGAATCTACATAAAGTGTTAGACTAAAGCATTCATAGAATCTGCATGCAGCTAAGTCAAGCAATGCCTAGATGACATCACCAGTTCAAATGAGTCAATGCCTTTATTACTGGCTCCCACATACTGCTTATTTTTAACACAATGACCCAACTAGTGCAAATTGATCTAATCTCATAGATGTTTGACTTCATTTTCTTCATCCAAGGACAAACATTATTATTTTTTGTGGTAATTAAAGCACACTAATCTCCTGTGCTGTGATAGAAATGTTTTAGATTATAATGGAAAGAATCAAAAAATGGCTAAATTAAAAAGTATAATATTGGGTGTGGAAAGGTCAATATCTACTGTCCCAGTGCTGGGAATCTGGGATATTCGATTAAAAATAGGTAATCAAGAGATATAATTATATACTCACTAAATGCTATAATAACACATATTATCATCTCTTTCCAAGAAGAATACAGATCTGAAAGCATTTGCTCAATAGTATCCCAGCTATTCAGTAGGTCATAGAAGTCATTGAATACTTTCTTAGTAAGTTCCTTTGCTGACTTAGGGAAGCATCTATTAAGGAGGGGAAATGTCTCATACACTGGGAGTGTGGGACATGGACCAATGTAACTGTTTCCAGTGTCCCTGTTACTTGTTAGTGTATTCAAATTTATGTCATAGCGGCAAAGATTAGATCCAGTTTCTTTATAAAAGTTTTGTATATCAGTCATTGATTCCAGCTTCTTATTGGGACATTCTTTCACACATATTTTGAGAGATCTTTGCAGCTCTTTCACATCCATGAAGAATAAATATTTTTTATCCAAAGTACTGATTCCTGACACAGGAGCAGCCGTGAGTTTCTGATTGCTTTTCACTCCACACGTATTACCAAAAGAATCAAATCCATTGATAACTCGTAAAGGATTCCCATACACAAAAGATATCGAAGCCACGATTATCTGAGAAACAAATTATATCATCACTTAGACTCATAATTTAAAATTGAACACCATTAAAATTCATTCAAATAATTCGAAATTGAATACGAAAGGTATTGAATTAAACTTACCATTAATATCCAGAACAAAATATAAATAATGAGCCACAACACATCTGTACATCCTTTCCTTGGAGTCTCATTTTGAGGAGAAATTTCACTTTGAGTACAACCCATTTTGCGTTAAAATATTTTGTTAAGATCTATACAAGAACAAAACGAATCATTTCCAATTCCCTGATTTATATTTCACTGTTTATTTCCAAAGTTATACCAACAATCACAGTCAAACAAACAAGCCAAGCCAACGCCGAGCACGCCAAGCCCCACCAAGCAAGCCCTCCAATTTTGAACCAATCACGAGCGTTTTCGTTACAGACACAGACTACATAGACACTGTTACAGATAAAATAAAAAAGTACCTAATGGTATTTTCTTCGTTTAGCAGAATGTCTTTTTAACGTTATTATCTGCTATTATCTGATGTTGTTAAATAACCTTCACCAATGGGATCTGTCAAATAAATATTCAATTATCAATAATTATTAGCTGGGTTTTTCTTACATCAAAAAGCGAACTTCACCTCTTGCATTTTCAAACCAAAACGATTGATTTACCTCCGCGTAATGCAAACAATGCAAGTTAGGAAAACCATGGGCATGCAGACGGCGAGCAATGGGTGACCCGCGCCGTCTACTCATGGACCATACTTATGAGAGTCAAAAGCGCATATTGTTCCACACGCACCTCAAAGTATTAACTACATCATTGGTTTTTAGAAAAATCAATAATCCTGGGCAAGAATCGAAACCGCTGATTTTGGAAAAAAAATCACACCTTCTTTATTAGCGACTGTTTATACTTTGGCGACACCACAGGCGACACTATCGAATGGTGTAATATCGACACCGGAAGTATCAATTAACGTAAGGGACATTTTGGCGAAAATGAGTTATATATATCACTGGATTCAGAATTTCGCGCTCTATCGATTGGTATTATTAAAAAAATTCTATCTTTAAAAAAATGTCCCTTACAGTACAAAAATTTTGACCGCGAAAAACGATTTCTGAAAAAAAATGTGATGTAACAGTCATTAATATTTTTTCTTCTCAAAAAATTGAAGTAAGTCACCGTACTAAATAATTTACACCCTTACCTTAGTCAAAAATAAGTCGATTCAAATGACAATGTCCCTTACTTTAAATAAAATGCCCCTAACTTTAAAAACCATGTCCCTTACTGTAAATAAAATGTGTCTCACTGTAAACAATATGTCCCTTACTTTAAAAAATTGTTTGACGAAATCTGAAGTTTATATAAAATGTTAGGAATCGTGACACTTACGACATAAAAAATCCGAAAAATTACCTCGAATAAATTTTAATGCAACAGAAAAGGATGAAGGGATTTGGAAAATTACGGCTATTACACATAAAAATACATAAACTATAGACAACACTAATCAATCTGCAGGTGAAATTCATCACCATTATCATTTCTAAATATTAAGGACCACTTTTGGACATAGGCTTCCTTCACCCAAGGAGCACCACAGCGCACGATCTCCATTCTAAGCCGAAATGAGCTGAAATTACTGCAGATGAAATACATCAAACAGATATTTATTGCTTCATCTTTCACACAACCCATGCACCTTTTATTCTACCTTTTCCCCTTACGTCCTCTCTACTCGTCACTTCTACTTTATCATACTAATATCATGTTTCGCACAATTCCTATGCCTTAATTCATCGACCTTTCGTTTCCATTACATTCACTCATTCATCGGCTCTGAAGAAGATAGGTATCCTCTTCAGAGCCGCTACCTACACATCATCACTTCTTGCCAGGTGGAGAAAAAGTGGTAGGTAGCAATAAATTCCAAGAAAACTTAAATTGTTAATATAATCAAATTATAAAGCCAATTAAAGCCGCGTTGACACGGTCAGAAAGTGCTCGGACCGAGTGGGCTCAAACAAGTAAGTTGCATACAAAGTGTACTCGGATAGTGGTTAATTCTGTTAAATATTTTATAGTCAACAAAGAAAAAAAAACGGATTTTGTTTTAAACAGTATCTGAATTGTCAGAGACATGTTAATCGAAGAGTTAAGACGGGAAAAACATAAGTCTTTTATAGCAAAAGTATAGTAATCTGTGAAAAGGAGAAGAATTTGGACTATTCCTTTGATTCAGCGATCACGAAGAACATCGCACATCTAGCAATTTTCTCCGAGAAAGTGAACAGGTAAATCCTGCTTCATAAACATCTAAAACTATGTAGAACTACTCTGAGCCTAGTAACCGAGCTAGCTCGGAGCAGTAGGACGCGGTCCGATTCAAATCAGACTTAAATCTGCTATAGCTAGCAGTAAAACCTGAAACTGAACTCATTTACTCTTTAATCTCATTTCCATAGTGCTAAAATAGTATAAATTTTAGTAAATAATCTATTGTTACATTAAATTGCAACACTGATAAAGTCCTTTACAATAAAATTTCGTATAATTTTCTATTTCTCTTGCTGCTTACACCACGCTCGACGGAATATCTATAAAATTTCAGTAACGTAACGGTCATCTAAACATTTTTTTTTAATGTAAAGGACATGCTATTTTTGAAACTACTGGGTATTCCTAAATCTTTCGTATAAAACAAGAAAGAAGGGGAAATTCTAAGAAACTTTGCTCTGAACACCATAAAAATTGGACCAGACAGTAAAAAGTTATAGACAAAATAAAAAAATAAAAATCGTTTTTTGGCTCTCCTGAAAAGTCGTATTTTGTCCCTTACGTTAATTGATACTTCCGGTGTCGATATTATTACAGCTTAAAAAAAAAAAGATAATTAAAAGATTCCATAGATGAAATTCTGAGAAGTAATAATATACGGCAAACTTATGGAAATCGCAACTTTTTAAGAAATAGCTATTTTCCCACGCTTGTTTGTTTATTTGTTTGTTTGTTTGTCGTTCCGGTTGGACTTTTGCAACTCAATTTTGAAGCACTTCCCGATAAGCTAGAAGGCTGAAATTTTGCACACGCTCTGAATTCTGATGACATTAAATGACTAGCTAACAAACGTCATAACAAATCCAATATGGCGGCCTCCACAAGATGGTGGACTGACTGTTTGAAACCCACCTCCACGATATGGGTATCAAATGAAAGGGTTTGCTGTCAGGAATTCGAAAAAAATAGTCACGTGACTTAAATCCAATATGGCGGACGTCCAAGATGGCAGTCAGGCTATTTGAAATGCACCCCTATGATATGGATATCAAATGAAAGGGTTTGCTGTCGGGAATACAAAATAATAGTCATGAGACTTAAATCCAATATGGCGGACGTCCAAGACGGCAGACTGGCTGTTTGAAATCCACCCCCATGATATGGGTATCAAATGAAAGGGTTTGCTGTCGGGAATACGAAAAAAATAGTCATGAGACTTAAATCCAATATGGCGGACGTCCAAGATGGCGGACAGGCTTTGAGGCACTTTCCGATAAGCTAGCAGGCTGAAATTTTCAGGGTAGCTTCAAACCCGATGAACAATGATAAAAATAATAAAATAATTAATAGATTTTAAAAAATCTAAACACCCACGTTTTTAAATATCCTAAAAATAAGAAAATAACCCTACGGGGTTGAGAGAGGGGCCACTCAAAACGTGGGGGCGTATCTTTGCAAGTTACACCTACGATCTATAGGTACACTTCATATAAAAATATCCCATAAATAATCCCTTAAATAATATACGCCCCCACGTTCTCTCAACCCCGTAGGGTTATTTTCTTATTTTTAGGATATTTAAAAACGTGGGTGTTTAGATTTTTTAAAATCTATTAATTTTTCTATGTTATTTAACTTCTACCATAATCTATTCTAAATTATAAAAATTCATTGTTTTCAATGTTTCACTGGACCTAAAGCCTCAACAGTCGCACTATTTTCAGCGATACGAAATTACTGAGTCGAAAAAAATTTTACATTATTTCAAAGAAGAAACCGTCAACTTGTATTTCGAATACAGTCACTTTCTTGACGATTGATTAGTTAACAAATATATTTTATTATGACATGAATATACAAGACTTACTCTTAGCAGCAAAACCCAAAAAATAACTTCATCTCACGATTAAATGGCCGGTGGTGAACTGAGCCGGGGCCTCCAGGCGAGCAAGCACGTGTTAGCTACGAATTTTGCCGAACGACGCACAAAAATGCACTTGAGTTTCGGCGAGGCCGAAAGTTTCGGATATGTTTTGGTCGAAACCGAAACTAGATTTTTTGGCCGAAACCGGCTGAAACCGAAACCGAAATTTCGGTCGGTCACTAAATATTAAGTACAGCTTGACATAAAAATGTAGAAAACCGGAAGTCGCCACTGTCTTCGCGCTACCAGGGGGCCAATTCTCGGCTTTAGAGATGGTGTCGAACTCGACAAAAAATTCTAATGACGTCATTTTTTCGACAAATTTTAAAAGTTGCTATTCTGGGGATGTCGGATTCGACATTTGTCGAAGGCTAACGTTAGAATTCATGTCGAGTGCTTCTGAGCAGTAGAGATGTAATGTCGATTGTAGAGATACGTCATTTCTGAGTGAATTTGTTGAGTTTTGGATTGTACACTGTTTTCTTTTCTTTAGTTTTTAAATAAAATACGGCTTGGCATGTCATACCTACTGGAAATTCGATAAACTCTTGATTTTTGCATTGTGTTTTCTTGAAACGACAACCTTCGCGCAAATAACAAACACTGTAATTTGTGTACCCACGATTGGATTAGAAACCACTGAAAGATGGACGAGTTTATTAGCATTTTTATCACAATAACAATAGCATTTTTGTCTCGGAGTTGTTGGAAAGTGGCGAGTAACTGGCCAATACATGAATACACGGCGACAACAGCGCACTTATCCCGCCGTCGATATTTACGATTTGAGCGAAACAGAAGTCATTAAAATAATTCCCCTCCATGTTAAAACAAAAATCATGAAATGTAAAACAGCACAGCCCACTAATGAATTATAAACACAGATTCCATGTAAACATATATTATCAAAAGACGCAAATTCTGACACTGACCTGACAGAAGTGACAGACAATCAAATGTCAAACTGATTATTTTTACACAAAACGTTTCGTTTCATCCTTAAATAATTAGATTTAGTCAGCGTTTTAAAACAAAATCATTCATTAACCTATAGTTACCTAAAACGGAACGTGCGATTCTTCATAATGGTAACATTATCTTCACTCGACTCGACATTTTCGTGACATTTATTTCTATTTTGACTGAGAATACGGATTTCTGCTCAATTCGACATTTTTTGGTAGAGATAGAGATATTTTTAATAGACATAGAGATAGACTTACAATCTCGAACTCGAGAAAAATGGCGAAAATCGAGAATTGGCCCCATGATTTTATTTTATTTTTTTTTCACTTATTACGTTAGTTTTATGGCACAATAATAAATCTAACAAACCTGCGGTCTTTGTTTACATCAAACATCAAAGATTTGAAAACGCTGTCAGAAATAAAAATTTTAGTTCCGTTTCAACCCGTTCTGGCCAAGCTATAGGTATTTATATTACTAAATAAATTATTATTATAGATAAATTAACCCAGATAGCTGTACAAAGGCAAACGTATTGGCTTTTGTATTTGTAATGAAACTCTTGAGGCACTCCACTGCACGGTATGGACAACGGCTGGTCAGTGATTATCAAGTAAGCCAATAGCCCTGCTGGTCACCTGACATGTATGACGTCACACGCAAGTAAACAAATTAATATAAAAGTAGTGCATCTAAAGCGAATTTTATATTTTTTATTCAAAAGATGGTTAATGGTGTACAGTGTCACAATTTACAAAAACTGTTATTTATAGGTTGTTAAACAGAAAATATGCATGTATTTATTTAAATGAAAGTGAAATATGTCTTTTTACGCTGATGGCTTTCATTTTGTGTTATACTTTTAATGTTGTCAAATGGCCTATTGATTAATGAAATAGTAGTAGTTTATTACAGAGGGAGAATGTCATCGTAACTATGATGATGGTTTCGTAAATTTTTTATTTCTGACAGCGTTTTAAAATCTTTGATATTTGATGTAAACAAAGACCGCAGGTTTGTTAGATTTATTATTGTGCCTTATAACTAACGTAATAAGTGAAAAAAAAAAAAATCATTCAAAGTGCTGGTAGCGCGAAGACAGTGGCGACTTCCGGTTTTCTACATTTTTATGTCAAGCTGTACTTGGTTCGTTCGTTTTTGGTTAGTAAAAAAACTGTTTTTTCCACAGTCGTTTCGTTTCTGGGTTTCTGAAAACAACGCCCAGCAGTACTATTGTCAAAATTTGACATTTCATGTCATTGTCCTAATGTCAATAATGTCATCTGTATTTTTAGGTTATAATTTACGAGTCTTGAGAATCTAAAGTTTTTATAAAATAAATACTAAAAATGAATGCCAAGATCCTTTTAAACTTGAAATCTTCACTAGTAAATCATTGCTTCAGAAAACATCTACATAATAATATAGCTACAGTTACAAAGGTACACAGAGACCTTTATACTAGAATGTATCCTACTAAAGTTGTTCTACCGGACGGAGCTTCTATCAATATTAGATACCACGAACCCAGGAAAATCATAAAGGTATTGATCTAATTCAGATTGTCACAGTCCACTGTTGGTCAAAGATATTGTTAATACTTATACATCTTATTTCATTTACATTTGGTGTGATTTATAACCATAGGTCGGAATTAGGTATAGTTATTCATGTACTTACGCTGCGAAAGAGTAAAGTGGATATGCCCGAAATCCCAGAATTAATTTTTTTAAGAGCAGAAAAACCCTGTGGTTTATTATATAAAAAGTAATTTAGTTTCAAACAATTTATTTGTCTAATCTATCTCTGATGTTTTTGTTATTATTATTTATTAGTAATACTGTTTTCCACACGGGATTGTCTGTTAGAAACCCCGGGAAGATCCATAGTAAAATTATGAATATCAACATTTCAATGCAAGTACCAAAATAACTCTACCTGATTCCGACATATGTGTTTATCAGATTGTAGATCTTAACACTTAATAACTATTGTATTGCAATAAAGCCTGTTGTATGCAATTCCTTTATTTTATTAGGTACCCAACTTATAAGTATATTACTTTAGGGAACTATATGTATAATTAATTATATTTTTTGCAGCATTAATAAAAACATTAATATTTTTTTACAGCTGCCTTTAGACCTGTCTCAGTTGACTGAAGAAGAAAGAAAGATAAGATTAGAGAAAAGAAAACCAAAGAAAAAAGTTAAGATTAGCGATGATATTGAAGATGACTTTAATGCTAAGAAATATTTAAAATATATAAAGAAAAAGTAATCTTCAATGTAAGGTAGTAGATTTATTTGTATTAGATTGTTAAAATAAAAACCTCTTTTAAAAACACAGCATACTTTATTATTAAAAACAACCCAATCTAACATAAACATTATCTTATTATGTTTTGATTGAGTTTGGAATTCTAAACTTGATAATCTTTTGCCCAACCATTATCACAAATGCCATCTTCAAACTTTCAAAGTGTTAGACAGATCTTAAAGGTACCTTGTTACCTACTCTCATTATTTATATCACTTGTAGAATCTATGTAATTGATGCCTATTTTCAGGCATCAATTACATTCATAGCTGGCCACACAGAAAAGACGTAATATGCAGATGGGGCAGAGACATTTATCTCTTTCATACAAAATACACAGAAGAGACGCGTCACGGGCGCAACGCTAGGCTAGTACAATGTACATCTGCGCCTGTCCTCGTCGCGTTAAGTAAACGCGTATTAAATAAACGCACCCACGAAACAGGAAGAAATTCCTAATGTGGGGCAACATTTTTATTTTAAATTAAAATAAAGAGCCAGTGTCGAATGCTTGATATATGCGCTGACACCTGAGATAAAGTACTCTGTGCCCTCTACTTAGTCTGTGTCTGTGCCTGAGCTCATTAACGCCATTAGCGGGTCCATTTCTTGGATGAAATTTTCCTGGGAGTTGTAATATGTAACAAACTCAAACAATTAAAGAAAAAATAAAAACGAGCACTATTTTATAAAATGCGAGCAAGGGGGCCCTTTATGTGCGTGACCCGGAGCAATTATTGCTATTCCTACTCAAAATCTTCTAAACTTCTAAAGAAAACCATATTACCGGTCTAACTACGGATTTTTGTTTGTGCTGCAAAGGCCCTGAAGCCATACCAGAAATATTACAAAAAGAACATTACGTCAGTCACACACAGCCTAAACGTCAACGTCAGTGAAATGTCAATGTGAAGGGCACAAGGGCACGCATGCATGGGTGTTGTAATTTGTAGTACGAACAGTCTAAAAAAAGTCAATTTTTGGGTTTCAGTAATTAATTAGTGGTTCTAATAAAATTAGATCGTAATTTACGTAAACTACAGCATCTGTTGCTGTAGTTTTACTGGAAGACAAAAAGATATACTCATGTTCTGCTAGGTAACCCTATCTAGCTATAGCAATATCTTACGTAAGACAAAAAGCTCTAAAATGGGAAACTCTGTATCAGCTGAGGCTGGTGTTAATCTGCCAAATATTGTAAATAACTCAAACCCACCACCAGAATGTCCAATGCACAAGAAAACGGACGCAAAACCTGAAGAAACTAAGAAACCATCCGAGTGTCCTGTACAACAAGGCAACGATGTCAATCCCTATAACATGGTAAGTGTTAAGACCAAGTCTAGATCTTAAATTAAACACTATTATATACCTATGTGATCACTTTCATTATCGCCAATAAGTTATTCTTTAAATGTTGAAGGTTTAGGTTTCAAGGAATTTTATAAGTTTATTACTGGCAGCATAATCTATGGTTTCTTATTTTGATGTGTTCCGTTGATTTGAATTTGAAAAAGAGAAGTGTTTTGTTACTGTAAAAATATTCTTGTGGGGATCGAAGGAAAGTAATTGTACGAAATGGTTGTGTGAAATTTGGTTAAGTTTTTATAAATGAGTTTTATCTTTTGTAAAGAATTATTATGTATACGTGAGCGAAAGTAAATATGAACAAATAATAATCAAGAAGTGTTTGATTTAATGGAGGATCCCATGTAAGTAAGGAGTAAGGATTCCACACCACATGAAGGAGTGTTTTTAACGGGTCATGGGCCCTCATGTTACTACTTAGATAACGCGCTACGATATGATGAGTGAGTAGAAAAATGAATTACTAAAAGTCCGAATCTCAAAATGGCGGAAGAATTTGTAAAATTATCAAAATTGACCAGCGAGTCTGAATATTCTGTTTGGAAGACTAAACTTATGCTCATATTTAAAGCAAAAGAAATCAACTCTATTTTGGATGAAGGTGAAAACCTTAAAAAGGATTTTGAAAAGAAAGATGCAAAAGGAAAATTATTAATTTTATGCTCGATCAGCGAAAAATACATGGTTTACGCAATAAACTGCGAAACAACAAAAGAAATTTTAGACAAATTCGATAATATTTTCCTTGGACATAAAGATACCCAAATTACACAACATTTAGAAGATTTTTACAATTATAAATTCAAAAACGAAGACATTTTATTAGACATTACAGAGATTGAAAATAAAGCAACCAGATTAAGAGGCTTAGGATTTAATATTGATGACAAACAGATAATAACAAAAATATTAACAAATCTGCCGGAGAAATTATATCACTTTAGAACAGCATGGGAGGCAACATCATTAAGTGATAAAACATTAACAAATTTAATATCACGGATTAGTCTTGAACTAAGGATGAGGACTAACAATCTTGTGGAGGAACCTGTAACAAGAACATTGGATGAGAATGATAAAAACAGCCAAGAAGCGACAACAAGTTTCTATATAAAGACATGTTACAAATGTGGGAAAAAAGGACATATAGCACAATTCTGCAGGACTTCAACATCGAGTCGTGACGGTAATACCATAAATAATATACAATGCTTCAAATGCATGAAAAATGGACACCGATATACCGTATGTAATGCCAAGTTTAACTGCCAGAACTGTAGTAATAATACTCACTATACAAAGTTCTGTCTAAATAAACACGTAAGTAACTGTTTTACTAGTAAAGAAATAGAAACTATTGAATTTATCATTGACTCCGGAACCAGCAGTCACATTGTTACTTCTGAGAAGTATCTTAAGGATAAAAGGAAGATAAACTTTAAGATTATGACAGCTGATGGCAACATTCATCATGTAAACACCATGGGCAACATCTATACCAAGAATATTACATTGAGAGATGTTCTTTTTGTTCCAGAACTCAAGAAAAACCTAATATCTGTGTCTAGACTAACAGATGATAATTATTCTTTAAAATTTTTCAGAAAGACATGCGACATTCGTAGATCAGACGATGACTGTGCGGTTATTGGTGAGCTGAAACAAGACAGGTTGTTTTACATTAATATTAACCCAGGGCCAGTCGTGCTTTCAAGGTCAGTAAAATCTTTTTACTTAGATTCGAACTTTTGGCACCGGGCATTAGGTCATGTACCTATAACCAAAACTAAGGATCTTGTTCGTGGAATAGAAAGAGGCCTAGTGAAGGAAGCGGACATCTGCGAAGTCTGCACTAAAGCAAAATTATGTAGAAAACCTTTTAAAACAATTAGACAAAAAGCTAGTAAACCTTTAGAAATTATACATAGTGATATTTGTGGTCCTATCGAAACTGAAACATGGGATGGTTACAAATATTTTATAACCTTTTTGGATGACTATACACATTTTATTAAAGTATTTTTAATAAAGAACAAAAGCGAAGCTTTTTCAAAAATAATAAATTACATTAATTTGGCGGAAAATCATTTTCAAACAAAAGTTAAAACATTTAGATGCGATAATGGTGGTGAATACAATAGTAAACAATTTAAAATTTATTGCAATAGTAAAGGAATTAATATTGACTATACAATTCCTTACACTCCACAGTTAAATGGTAAAGCTGAACGGTTAAACAGGTCATTAATGGAAAGAACTAGAGCGTTACTGTTTGATATGCAGCTACCACGCGTTTTATGGGGTGAAGCTGTTTTAACCTCTGCATATTTAATAACATATTTAATAGGAGTGCAAACACAATAAATAATAAAACACCAGCGGAAATGTGGTTTAATAGAATACCGAATTTAAAACATTTAAACATCTTTGGATCTTTAGCATATTATAAAAATAATTATCAATTAAAGAAACTTGACTCCAGGAGTAGCAAAGGACTTTTAGTAGGATTTACAAATAATGGTTATAAGATATGGGATCCTTCTGATTTTAGAATTGTTTATTCGAGAGATGTAGTGTTTAACAATAATAAGAGTGATGTTGCGGATTATCTAAAATGTTGTAATCGTAGAGTGAAACAGTGTGAGTTAGACAATTTATTTAAAGAGGTGAGTGTTGATATTGGTGACAATGGTTTTAGTAGTGAAGGTAATGGTGATATTAATAATGAAGTTAATGATGACGTAGTTGTTGGTGATGTCTTTCGTAGTGAAAGTGGTGTTGGAGCTGTTGGTGATGAAGGAGATATTGAAGATAATGAGGTGTTTGAAGATAGTTTTGATAATGTTGAAGTTGAAGTTAGTGGTGAAGTTGGAGATAATTTTGAAGATAGTGTTGAAGATGTTGGAGTTAGTGTTGAAGACACTGGAGTTGGAGTTGCTGTTGAAGATAATAATATTTTGAGAGGGGAAGGTAGAATTGACACAGGAGTTGAAACTAGTGATGAGTTTGAAGATGCAGTTGAAGCAGTTAATGTTGAACGGAGAATTTTACCAAATAGAGAGAGAAGATTGCCAGCATGGCTAAAAGATTATGATTTAGAGACTTCATTTTTAACGTATACAGATGTTTTTAATAGTTTTGATAAAGATTTATGGTGTAAAGCAATGAAGGAGGAGAAAGATTCATTGGAGAAAAACAAGACTTGGGAAATTGTTAACAGGAGTGAAGCAAAGAATAGAAAGATAATCTCAAATAAATGGATATTTACAATAAAGCCTGGTGGAAGATATAAGGCGAGATTAGTGGCAAGAGGTTTTCTTCAAAAGCATAATGTTGATTATAAAGAGACATATAGTCCAGTGGTTAATACTACTAGTGTTAGATTGTTGTTGGCTATTGCAGCACAAAAAGGTTTGAAAATAAAGCAATTTGATGTGAAGACAGCATTTTTATATGGAGAGTTAGATGAAGAAATTTTTATGGAAATACCTTTAGGATATGATATTAAAGATAAAGAAAATAAAGTTTGTAAATTAAAGAAAAGTCTTTACGGTTTAAAACAAGCACCACTTATGTGGAATAAAAGATTGACGGAGTTTTTGAAGAAATTAGGTTTGTTTCAATTGAAATCTGATCCATGTGTGTTTGTAAATAAAGATAAAGGAATTTATTTGGCTATTTATGTTGATGATGGAATTTTAATTGGTGAAAACGAAATTGAGTTAAATAAAATTATTAATAAATTAGAAACTGAATTTGACATGCGTAAATTTGATAAAACTGAAAAGTTTATAGGGTTTGATGTTAAAGTAGAACGAAACTATATTAAGATTTATCAAGAAAGTTATATTAAACAAATTTTAGAAAAGTTTAAATTTGAAAACTTAAAGGACAGTTGTCATCCTGATATTTTAGTTGATGTACATCAAGAGGGGAAAGGTGGAGTTGATGATGTACATAAATATCGACAATTAATTGGTTCTTTATTATATTTAGTTAATAAAACAAGATTGGATTTATCGTTTCATGTAGGTTATTGCAGTAGACATCAAGAAAATCCGAATTTAAATGATTTTAGTAACATTAAGAATATTTTTAGGTACATTAAAAACTCAATTAGTAGTGGTATACAGTATGTTCGTGGGAACGATATGAGTCTAAAAGCATACTGTGATGCAGACTTCGCAGGTGATCCTGATACTAGAAAAAGTACGACTGGCTTTGTTATATTTTATGGTGGTGGCCCTATACATTGGTGCTCACGCAAGCAGTCAGTCACTGCTCTTTCGAGTACTGAGGCTGAATACATTTCTGCAGCCGAATGTATAAAAGACCTGCTGTACATTCAGACTCTGATCTACGAATTGACGAATAAATTGCCGAAAACACAGTTGTTTGTTGATAATCAATCTGCTATAGTATTGATTAAGAATGGAATTTTAAATAGAAGGAGCAAACATATTGATGTTAAATATCATTTTATTAAGGAGAAGATAGATAAAAATTTGTTAGAAATTAATTACAGTTCTACTAAAAATAATTTGGCTGATATTTTAACTAAACCACTGGACAGAACAAAGTTCTTGAGATTAAGACAATGCTTAGTGAGTGATGAGTAAAGGACATTCTTTAATGTGAAGAGTTATGTGTTGTGTTTGAAGATTTATTAGGAGATAAGGTTGTTTGGGAGTTAATTTGAAATTTTGTTGTAAGTTAGTGATGTAAGGTTTTTAGATTAATTAATTCAAAAGTTTGTTTGTAGTTTTTAATTAAGTTGGGTGGGTTTAATTAAGTTGGGTTTTTAAATGAGTTGATGGGAGTTAGTTATAAGTTTGTTTTCTGTATGTTGTCCTAATTGTTTTAAATATAAAATTCAGAGGTGTTTTGGTTTGTGTGTTCTTCAGGGAAATAAAGCGACTCTTCCTGGTATAATGACTTATAATTGCTATAATTGCTTCTAATTACAAATAATAATTTTTATGTTGAAAAACCGTTATGAATTTAAATTGTCGTCAGTTAGAATACAATGCAAACGACAAGAAGGTTTGTCCAGAGTCCCCCTCGGCAGGCAAGCTCCGGTGCTTATATAGCTGCGGACAGCGCCATCTCGTCCGTCCCTCCGGAACTAGTTTGTCGTATCGATTTGTTGGGAAGGTTGCGTGCACTCATGCGTGCGCGCTGTTGCGTCGTCCCGTCCCTAGGTGGCGGTGTGTGTTATAAACATGCCGGCGGGCCTTGAGAGCTCCTCTCTTGCTCTCAACGGCTTTGAACTGGCTCTGTTGCTGCTGCATCCTCGTCGTTTGTGGAGGCAGGCAAGGGACAAATTTTTGAGAATGCCCTCTCGATGATCCCGTTAGCTGTTTGGATGCTAGCTACTCGTGGCACACCATCCCTCCCTGGGAACACAGATAAAATTCTTCCCAACCGCCACTTCAGCGGTGGGAGATTATCTTCTTTTATAAGCACCAAAGTGTTAGGTGCTAAGACTCCCTTTGTCTCCTTCCATTTTGTGCGGGTTTGTAGCTCTCCAATGTACTCAGCCGACCATCGCCTCCAGAAGTGTTGCCTCAGCTGTTCCAGACGCTTGTAGCGGGATAGTGCATGTAGTGGAGTACTGAGTGCAATGTCTTCGCTTGCATGTGAGGTCAGTGGTCGGCCAATCAGGAAGTGTGCAGGTGTGAGGGGGGTGTAATCTGATGGATCTGGGGATAAACAGTACATAGGACGGGAATTCAGGACAGCTTCTATTTGTGCCAGAACCGTACTGAACTCCTCGTAGGTTAAGTGACTATTGCCTAACACCCGTGTAATGTGGTGCTTGCAGGATTTCACCCCCGCTTCCCACAAACCGCCAAAATGAGGAGCATAAGGTGGTATAAATTTGAATTCTATACCATTAGATGAAGCGTAATTAACAATAGGTTGAGACTCCCTAGATAAGAAAGTTGTAAGTTCCCTTTTAGCTCCTACAAAATTCCTACCATGGTCAGAGAATATGCAATGTGGTTTTCCTCTACGGGAGATAAACCTTTTTAAAGCTAAAATGTAGTATTCTGATGTTAAATTAGTGACAAGTTCCAGGTGCAACGCCTTAGTGGCGAAGCAAACAAATAAGCATAGATAACACTTCTCAAGTTTAGAGCCCCTTCCCTTTCGGTTCAAAATATAAAGTGGCCCTGCATAATCAACACCGCTATTCATGAAGGGAGAATCAATGGTTATCCGTTCCTGTGGCAAGTTTCCCATGATTGGTTGCACTGTTTCACCTTTCATGCGAGTACACATTTTACATTGTTTTACAACCTTTCTAGCTAAGTTCCTCCCACATAAGGGCCACCAGGTCTCTCTTATGTGAGCTAACAGCTGTTGAGGCCCAGCATGTAATAACCTCAAATGACCTTGCTCAAAAATAAGTTGAGTAACATAGTGCTTACCACATAATAGCATGGGATGCTTCTTGTTATATGAGAAGTCACGTGAATTAGACAATCGACCTCCCACTCGGATAATGCCTTTTTCATCTAGAAATAAAGTTAAACTTAGTAAGTTACGAGTTGATTTAATTGGCCGTTTGTTTACTAAGGCGTCATGTTCGTCTGGAAATGATTCTATTTGCACTCTTTTAGTGATAAAATTCAATGAATTATTTAATTCTTTTACTGACAAGGGGCCTGTCAAACGTTCAGACTTATTTTTTAATTTAGTATTATGAATGAATCTTAGAACGAATGCGTAAGCGCGTTGAAGTTTGCAAAATGAAGAAAACCTTTTGAAATCTACACAAGAATAATTATTATTGTTGCAAGACATGACAGTTATTTGGTTTGTTCTTAGTTCTGGCAAACAATCTTGAAAATTATGTGGTGTGATGGACGATTGAAATTCCGTTACCTTATTCCATAAAAAGGAAGGACCGTTCCACCACGTTTTATTTCGTATTAAATCGTTTAAACTGGTACCTCGAGAAACTAAGTCGGCTGGATTATGTTTTCCATCGACGTGCAGCCATTTTGTATCGCTGCTGTATTCACTGATTTGCACTACACGATTTTGAACAAAGGGCTTTAGCTGTTGAGGCGACATTCTTAACCAGCCCAGCACAATAGTCGAGTCCGTCCAGCAAGTTATTTTATCAAATTTAAGCTTAAGTACTTTAGTTATTCGTTCTAATAAAGTTGCGCCGACGAGTGCGCCACACAATTCTAAACGCGGTATGCTAACCGGTTTGACAGGAGCGACACGGCTCTTTGAACAAATCAGTCTCACTGTTACGTCACCGGTCTCACTGAAGCTACGGCCGTATGCACACGCGCCATAAGCGTTTTCGCTAGCATCAGTGAATATATGCAACTCTGTTCGAATAGGGTTAGTACATATTATGTGACGAGGAACTCGAATATCGCGTAATGCGGATAATGAAGTAACGAACTTTTCCCACTTGTCTCTAATGTCAGGTGGTACTTCGTCGTCCCAATCTAGTTTGTATAACCACAATTTCTGTAATAGTATTTTTGCTTTAATGATAACAGGGCTAAGCAGACCCAATGGGTCGTACACTTGCGACACAACAGATAAGATTAAGCGTTTAGTTATCGGAGTTGAGATTTCTTTTATTCTAGAAGTGAAGTGAAATTCATCATGATTGTTCAACCAACCTAAACCCAGGGTTTTGTTTGAACAATTCTCATCTAGTGTGAAATGTTTCGACTGACCGTCCTCAGTTTTAACGATTTCTTTTGCAATTTCATCTGAATTGAATACCCACTTTCGTAACGGTAAACAACCTGACTTACATACTTCAATCACACCTTTACAAATGCGTATTAATTCCGCTTTATCATCATTTCCGAAAATACAGTCATCAACGTACATGTCATTTAAAAGTGTACGCGAAATATCTGCATCAGTGCATTCATGCCCTAACTGTCTAACGCATCGCATGCTAAGATAGGGTGCCGATGCAGTACCATATGTCACGGTATTAAGTTTAAACATAGAAAGTGGTTCAGATGGGGATTCACGCCATATGATCATCTGTAAATGTCTTTGATCCTCCTGTATTAATACCTGTCGGAACATCTTTTCGATGTCACCACACGCAACGTAGTTATATTGACGGAAGCGTAATAGAATCGCAAACAAATCATTTTGTAAAGGAGGGCCCGTCATCTGGAGGTCGTTAAGCGACTTTCCCGATGACGTTGGTTGACTAGCATTAAACACTACGCGTAGCTTTGTTGTGACACTATCTTCACGGAATACACCATGATGAGGTAGGAAATAATTAGTTGGTGCTGTGCAATGTTCAACACGAGTCATGTGTCCCAGCCTTAGGTATTCTTTCATGAAATCATTATACATCTGTTTGTACTGAGGTTTGCGTTCAAGTTTTCTTTCGAGTGTCAGAAACTGGCCTTTAGCAGTTTCATAACTATCACCGAGCTTATTTATCGAGTCTTTAAGCGGTATGCGCACAGAGAACCGACCATCGGCTAAACGTTTAGTTGTATCTATAAATAGCTTCTCACAGGCTTGTTCTTCTTGTGAATAGAAGTTATTATTTTGGCATGACACTTCCTCTATCTCCCAAAATTTTCTTAATTGCTCCCCAATTTCTAAAGTTTGAGTAAAGTTACATTGAACCGGAATAATGCGCCTAGGTTCAAAGTGAATGGGGCCAGCGACTATCCACCCTAGCTTGGTGTTTTGGAGATGAGGTCCGTTACTTAAGCGAATTCTGCCTTCGATTAATAAATCCCAAAAATGATCAACCCCTAACAATAAATCTATATTGGACGGATTGCAGTAAGTGGGGTCTGCTAGACGTAATCCGTTAGGTATAGCTAATGAGTTAGAATTAATTTTAAAAGTAGGTATCATATTAGTTATTGTGGGTAGGACTAAACATTTAATATTTGTATGATAATTATTGTCGTTTAAAGATCTGAGTTTTATTTCACATATCTGAGCAGAATGTGAGACCGACTGTCCCACTCCTACGATCTGATAAGCGGACTGTATCGACTTCAATTTTAATTTATTGCGTAATGACTCAGAAATGAGACTATGCTGACTACCACTGTCAAGTAAAGCGCGTGCCTTATGATACTTGTTGTCTTTACCCGCGACTTCGATAATTGCAGTGGACAATAAAGCGGTATCTAATAATTCCGACTTCACGATAGGATACTCGTTATTACGTTCTGAACATAGATAAGTTTGCGTATGTAGAACTGCAGATGAATCAGAAGGTTCAGATATTAATGCGCTGTCATCACTACCTTCATCATGCAATAAATTGTTATGCTTGAGATTACATTGCTTACACGGACCAAAATAACAATCCTTCGGGGTGTGTCCCTTACGTAAACAATTTGCACACAGACTATTCTTGTTCACGGTATCCAACCTATCTTTCACTGATAATTTCAAGAACTGGTTGCACGTATATAACGCATGATTGCCGTTACACACAACACACTCACGAGTGTGCTTATTCTTAGATTTATTCTGAGTGGAGTTATTAGTTGATGCAAAACTATGAGTTCTTCGCGAGTTTGATTTATTCTCAGGGACTGACTTATTCCCTGGAGGGTGGAGATGATGATTAGCCTGCACCATCTCCAACGTATTAGCTTTATTCGTTAAGAACTCCAGTAACTGGGACAACTTTGATTTTTCACTACCTAGAATGCTTTTGTGTTGTTCCCATTCCTTTTCCGTAGCTAAATCTAATTTTGAGACAACTATAAAAATAATGAGGGTATCCCACCACTCTGTGGGTTCCCCGAGCGTCTTTAACGCACGTAAATTCGTTAGCACTACATCTATTAATTTTCTGATATGATGAGGTGATTCTTTTGTCATTGACTGTGAAGAAAATAACGCTTTCACATGATTATGCACTAGTAAGTTGCTGTTGTTATATCTGTGGTTAAGCAAATCCCATGCTATCATGTAGTTTTCTGATGAAAACTCTAATGATTTTATTACCTGACTGGCATTCCCTGTTAGAGCAGATTTTAAATAATGAAACTTTTGAATTTCATCAAGTTGTGTTGATTTATGGACCAAGGAAAGGTAGGTATCTCTAAACCCAAGCCACGCATTGTATGACCCATCAAATGAAGGCAAAGTTATAGTGGGCAATTTAACCAACGGGTTTGAGTTGCACTTAGATTTATCACTAATAGCAGAACTAGGGTTATTAATGCTTTGCAATAAACAGTCAACCTCTGTGAAAACCGTATAGTAGGAACTTTCAAAGGATTCACGAATATCTAGTTGCTGAGATAATTCTTTCTCCGAAACTAATTCCTCTATAGCACTCTGAATTAAGTTAAAATCATGCATTAATGATTTAGCACTATCTGATCTTAACTTTAATTCCGTTAATTTTTTATCGTTTAACGGTTCACTGATCAGGGCAGTTACAAATTTCGTAAAAAGTGTCAACCTACCCCTTATTGTACCCCTTTTTCTATTTAAATCTTGAATCTTATCGTTAGCACTTTGTAACACTGGTATAGGAGATTTACTACGGACTGAAACTTTATCTAAATCTTCCGAACCTAGACTCATTCTGGCGATTTATGAAAAATAAGGGTACTCACGGTTTTCCTGCAAACACCTCGGTGTGATTACGCGAACCAAGGCGAATTACCTGTAATCAGTCACAGTTTTAGCACAAATAAAAGGGGGAGAAGGGAAGGAACGATACGGATGACCAACCCACTGCTGATTCCTCTTTTCTTCTATTCGGCTTCGGAGGTCCAATGTTTTGGTTTGTGTGTTCTTCAGGGAAATAAAGCGACTCTTCCTGGTATAATGACTTATAATTGCTATAATTGCTTCTAATTACAAATAATAATTTTTATGTTGAAAAACCGTTATGAATTTAAATTGTCGTCAGTTAGAATACAATGCAAACGACAAGAAGGTTTGTCCAGAGTCCCCCTCGGCAGGCAAGCTCCGGTGCTTATATAGCTGCGGACAGCGCCATCTCGTCCGTCCCTCCGGAACTAGTTTGTCGTATCGATTTGTTGGGAAGGTTGCGTGCACTCATGCGTGCGCGCTGTTGCGTCGTCCCGTCCCTAGGTGGCGGTGTGTGTTATAAACAAGAGGGGATGTTGAAGGTTTAGGTTTCAAGGAATTTTAAAAGTTTATTACTGGCAGCATAATCTATGGTTTCTTATTTTGATGTGTTCCGTTGATTTGAATTTGAAAAAGAGAAGTGTTTTGTTACTGTAAAAATATTCTTGTGGGGATCGAAGGAAAGTAATTGTACGAAATGGTTGTGTGAAAGGAGATGTTTCATTTTGGGCCCAGTCTATGTACACCATATCAATAAATAGGAAAAAGATAGGAGAATTTCATAAAAATACTGAAAAAATCATTTGAAGACGGGTTAAGCTGTTAAAAAATAATAATTAGGACTGTTTTTTAGCACGATAACCCTATTTCAGGGCGGCCATGACAGTACTATTTGACGTTTACTATCATGACGTTTGACAACTTTGACAGTCCCATGCAGTGACGTTTGAAGAATTTAAAGATTTTCTTGAGTTAGAATTATTCATATTTTTCGGAGTTCGTAATGATTGTATTTTTTTTTGTACAATTCAGAATACTATTATTTGACCACGGCCTTAAATTGCCTGTGATTCGGATTTCGTCGTGTGTTATTTTACAATAACAAGTTCAGTTTCAGGTATGTCTTATATCCATGTTTTTGTTCAAATATTTTTTCTGTGTTGTTTTCTGCCCCTGTGTCTTATTCACATTATATCGATAAACAGGTCAGTGGGTCGTCTAACACTATATACTTAACCATTTTGTGTTTGTTTTAGGTTAATGTAAATGAAATAATGTGCCCACAATGCTTTGGCATCAAAATGTTAAATAACTAACATTAAACTAAATGTTCGTACACAAGGAGATCATGAACTGACCAGCATCGCCATGATAGCAATGTTTGTGTCTGTTGGGCGTAGGACATCATTGTATTGTGAGGCGCACTCACTCTATTTCAAAGGAGCGGAAGGGCAATGATTATTATTGCTTAAACAATTTGTTGTTCCACGACAGGTAAACACTTTTTAGGGTTCCGTAGTCAACAAGGAACCCTTATAGTTTCGCCATGTCCGTCCGTCCGTCCGTCCGTCCGTCCGTCCGTCCGTCTGTCCGCAGTTTAGCTCAGAGACGCACAGTACTAGAGGGCTGTAATTTGGTGTAAATATACGGATTTGTTGTGCCAAAAAAGTGGTAAAATAAAATCTCGTAAAATATTTTTTTTAAGGGTACCTCCAGTACTTACACGTAAAGTGAGGATTTTTTTTTTCTCGCGTACCCCTTAGTGTGGGGTATCATTAAATAGGCCTTTAAAAAATAATTATAGTTTCCATTAACAGTTTTTTGATAAAAAAATTCGTTTGTGAAATATTAAGCTTTAAAGTGCTAAATTTTGCTCGATTCGAGTGTCCCCCCCCTCTACCAGCTAAACGGTTATGTTTGGGGGTGTGAAAAAATTCACAATAGTAGCATATATAACGAAGTTTAAAAGAAAATTATCATGACTAAGTAGGCTTTACAACTTTACGAGTAATAGTCGACCAACTTATAAAATGTACTTGAATAATATGTTTTCTTAAACAAAATGTATCGGAGAACATGCTCTTCAACTGCAAATGTAAGTTTGTCAACTTTATTTTACAGCTTTAATAGGTATGTTTTTACGGTATGTTTTTTGGGGAGAGGTAGGTTTTTATCGTCAACTATTTTTAACTAACTTCAAAAAAAGGAGGAGGTTCTAAATTCGTCGTAATCTTTTTTCTTATGTATTTTTCCTGATTTCTCAAAGACTCCTGGACCGATTTTGAAAATTCTTCTTTTTAAAATTAATTTCAGCGAATCAGTTTAATTAGTTTTTTGATGGGCAACTACGGAACCCTACACTGTGCGTGGCCCGACACGCACTTGGCCGGTTTTTTTTATTCATACAGAGCAAGCACAAATGCAGAAGTTTCTTTTTATTATGATTCAAGACAACATTGTTGCGGAAAGGAAAAGAACTGATACAATCAATGTTTTGAAATGTGTGTAACAGATTCATATCTACACACATTTCACACTTCTATCATTTCCTTGGTCAGATCTGTAAAGGTGATATAAAAATAACCAATCTTGATTAATATTATTTATTTATGATTGATATCCAAATAAACCTTTATTTATTTTTGTTTTAGGTACCCGAGGGTTACTTGCTATATTTTACTTCTTGGGTGCATTCAGAGTACAATACAACAACAAGGACTCATGCCAGCTCCAGTTACATTATAAAATTATGAATGCATGTGTGTAGTGCCAACAGTTTTGTGTCGAAACACACAGCCCCTCCATCAATAAAGGTCCTAAAGAGACCGTAATAGCACAAACAGTGTTATAAAAAAAGAGGTAATATTAGCAACTTAATTACCAACTTTTGGAATGAAATAATTATGTGAATAGCCAATATGTATATCATATTCTTTTGTTTTATTCAGATTCCACCAAGAGGTATGGTTTGCTATGCTTGTTGGGTGGCAGCATGTAGAAAGATGAAAACAGTAGCACATAGCAAAAAGGACGATGGACAATGAATTGCTGTGCCCACATTATGATGATTGTGTTGTATTCCAGTTGGGCTCGGTACCGTGAGAACATACAAGAGATGATGTAGAAAATAAATAAATCATAAGTCTCAACAAATTGTTTTATTAAAAATATTCTTCATGGCTGAATTGACATCCTTTTAACATTACTAATAATAGTTATTATGTATAACTTTTTTCAAAAATTGTTAATGCATGGTTTGACATGACGTGCATTCCCTCGCAGAAAGGGGGTCTATCAGCTCATTGGATTAAAATGTTTGGTCTTCCTAGCTGTGAGCTGTTACTGTGTAATAGGAATAGTTAACATTTAACAATAACCTGTAGTTATCAGATACTGCAATGTCACTGCTTTCCTAAGAATGATACATACATCCAAAGTATACTGAATAGGCATTATAGAATGAAGCAGCAAGGCAGTATTGAAAAACAAATAACGTCCAAGCTTTCGTTTCGATTGACCCTTGTCCCTGAAATAAAAGATAGGTGATGCAATATGTGCTGCCGCTCTCTCTCTACTAGCTACTATAACAATAACTTGGAGTTGTTAGGTAAGTACTGCACATGTCACTGCTCTCCAATGGATTATCGTGGTTAAGAGAACTTTGAATAGGCACCGAAGAATGAAGCAGCAAGAGTTGATAAACATAACGTCCACGCCTGCGTTTCGTTTCTTGGCATTGAGAGATAAAAGACATAAGTTCTGCCGGAATCGAGTAAAATATCCTGTAGGTACTATTGTTTTTATCGAAACACAAGATTCTTGAGATCAAAAATTCTTTTTTTCGATTTTTACACCAATAAATTTATATCACGGTATGTACACGTCAATCAAGTGTCATTGTCAAAATAAATATACTACTGTCAGATCCACCATGTTTGATTTTTGTCGAAATGTCGAGTGTTGTTATCCTTGACAAAGTTAATTTAAAAGCGCAATTAAACGAAGTGAAATTAAAGAGAATTAACAATTAAAAACGGTTTATGTATTAAGAAACTATTTTTACATATGGTGTACATAGAGTGGGCCCAGGCTCCATACATTTTTGGACCATCTCCTTTGGTTAAGTTTTTGTTCTGGCAACATAACGACATGAACGACCTGTACAGTTTTTTTTTTTGTTTAAAGTTTGTGCTTGCAATGAGTTTTATCTTTTGTAAAGAATTATTATGTATACGTGAGCGAAAGTAAATATGAACAAATAATAATCAAGAAGTGTTTGATTTAATGAAGGATTCCCATAGTGGCGAAAGATTGTTAATAATGCGAAAATAATAATAAAATTAACGATAAATACTGCCTTGACCATGTATCAAAATAATGTAACCTTGAATACAATAATTGTATGTTCCACATAACTCATGTTATAGAAAAGATTGCTTAATAGTGTCATAGATAACAGTTTATGTTTACCATGTAATTGCTTATAAGACAGGCACATGATAGGCACTTCATCTAAATGTAATCATGAAATTAATCAGATATTTCTAAAAATATAAAAATGGGCTTAGCAACACATTTAGCGATCCATTTTTATATTATAAGATAGAAGAAGATAGATTATTACTGGTTGGGGTAACACAACAAATTTGAGATTACTGGTTGGGGTAACACAACAATTTTCAGAAAATCATAAACAGTTGTTGATGATTGTCTTCTTCTCTTTATTGTTTAGATGCCACCTGCTAACCAACAACCAGCTCCTGACCAGCCATTTGAACTCCCTACACAACGTCAAGTGTCCTCAATACCCCGTGCCATGCCAGACGGCTCCACTGAGTTTTGGGTGTACCCCAGCCAACAAATGTTTTGGAATGCTATGCTACGCAAAGGCTGGCGCTGGAAGAATGAGGACATCAAACAGAAGGATATGGATGACATCATCAAAATACATAATGCTAATAATGAACAGGTATTTTTGTTATATTTCCTCATTATTTAGTAATTCTGTCCTGAAAATAAATATATTAAGAAAAATTTATTTCATGTATTTAACCCTTCGATCATTGTGCATGATCGAAGATTTAACCTCATTTAACTATTTTGCATAACAATTTTATAATTCCTAAAACTACCATAATTATTATCAGGGCAAGTTATTGTTGAACGGATCATTAATTTTTTTTCTATTAAGACCACATCATGCAGATGAAAATATTGATTTGTTTTTATGGAAAATAATTATTTGTGTATTTTTTGCTTTACAGGCATGGCAGGAGGTATTGAAATGGGAAGCTTTGCATGCAAAGGAGTGTGGACACCCAAGACTCAAGAGTTTCGGTGGCAAAGCTTCAGACTACAGCCCTAGGGCTCGCATACGACATTGGCTTGGGTATGTACCTGATAACAGTAAGTTTAATAAATTAAAAAATAAAAAAAATCTTAATTTTTAGGGTTCCGTAGTCAACAAGGAACCTTTAGTTTCGCCATGTCCGTCCGTCCGTCCGTCCGTCTGTCCGCAGTTTAGCTCAGAGACGCACAGTACTAGAGAGCGTAATTTGGTGTGAATATAAGGATTTGTTGTGCCAAAAAAGTGGTAAAATAAAATCTCGTAAAATATTTTTTTTTAGGGTACCTCCTGTACACGTAAAGTGGGGATGTTTTTTTTTTCTCGCGTACCCCTTAGTGTGGGATATCATTAAATAGGTCTTTAAAAAACATTGATAGTTTCCATTAACAATTTTTTGATAAAAAAATTCGTTTGTGAAATATTAAGCTTTAAAGTGCTAAATTTTGCTCGACTCGAGTGTCCCCCCCCCTCTACCAGCTAAACGGTTATGTTTGGGGGTGTGCAAAAATTCACAATAGTAGTATATATAACGAAGTTTAAAAGATAATTATCATGACTAAGTAGGCTTTACAACTTTACGAGTAATAGTCGACCAACTTATAAAATGTACTTGGAAAACATATTTTCTTAAACAAAATGTATCGGAGAACATGTTCTTCAACTGCAAATGTAAGTTTGTCAACTTTATATTTACAGCTTTAATAGGTATGTTTTTACGGTATGTTTTTTAGGGATAGGTAGGTTTTTATCGTCAACTATTTTTAACTAAATTCAAAAAAAGGTTCTAAATTCGTCGTAATCTTTTTTTTTATGTATTTTCCCCGATTTCTCAGACTCCTGGACCGATTTTGAAAATTTTTCTTTTTAAAATTAAATTCAGCGAATCGAATCAGTTTAGTTAGTTCGCATAAGTATTTTGATGGGCAACTACGGAACCCTACACTGTGCGTGGCCCGACACGCACTTGGCCGGTTTTTAATTAATAATTTCTTTAAACTTTTGATTCCAGTTATGAGCTGCCATTCGATAGGCACGATTGGATTGTCGACAGATGCGGAAAGGATGTTCGCTACGTTATTGACTACTATGACGGCGGAGAAGTTGACAGCAAGTACCAATTTGCTTTACTCGATGTAAGGCCAGCCCTTGACTCCTTTGATAATGTATGGGACAGGATGAAAGTTATGTATATGAGATATCGCTACGAACTTATTGGTTCTAAGGAAAACAGCAAGTTGACTAATTAGATCTAGCCTAAATGATTGTGTGTTGCATGAAGTTACAAATAATTAAGTATTTATTTTATTGTGGGGTTCTTCTGTCGGCAAGAGTTTGTCACTGTAGAAACTCTTTGTGATTATACTTTCTTTAAATTATTATTCACAAAGTTACAGTACCTGTTGTCTTGATACAGGCTTCATAATTTTACTAGTGTTAGTTTTTTCCTAAAATATTGTACATTTTAAAATTTTGGAGCATATTATTAGAAGTATTAGGTACTTATTTAGGCCTGTTGAACCCACATTTTGATAAGTAACTAACCATTCTGTTTTATCTAGGGCTGAATAATACCCACTTAAAACTGTGTAGGTACTTAAATGTAGAAGCTAATATTCCAAAGTTGATTCTGTAAGCAATATTAATCATACAATAACATGAATGAATGAATTCTCATATAGTTTACAATCAATCTTTGTAGAACATCATGTTTAAGGTCTAGCATACATAATAAAATACTGTTATCAATATGAAGATATTTTATTTACACCTTTACATAATACATATTTTATCTAAGTGTTATCATAAAAATATTACTTGTAAAAAAAAAGAGCATGAATGCCAGTCAGTTTTCAAGAGTCACAAATTGGTGTGATTCTTTGGTTGGGGGCAGGCCCATACATTCACTTTTGAATAATTCCACTTGCTGTTCAATGTAGCTTTCAAAATTATTGTATGGGCAACCTGACAGTATTTTGTACATTGGTTTTCCTTTACTGCAGTGGTAAATTGATCTTAGTGTTAATACTGGAGGCTTATCCGGAAACTTGGCACCTATAAACAAAGAAATAAGTACAAACAACCTCATGCTTGTAATCACTAAAGAACTAAACAGGGAGGTATAAAAGAAGTTGAGCTACTTTGTCAAATAAAAAAATATATAAATAAACTTCTATCTGGGTCATTTCACGCAGGCTCAATCCTTTACTAATTTCGCTGTATTTTTTTATTTGTAGGTTTTTGGATGAAAAAATAAACTTGTTTTATTCTGGAACACATTAGTATTCTTAGTATGAAATAAACAACTGTAGTTGTTTTGAAAATAAGACAGCCACCGAAATTGCCATCCCACCGAAATTAGTAAAGGATTGAGCCTGCGTGAAATGACCCATCTCTATTTTACCAAGAATAGACAAAGCTATTTCTTTATAATTTTTCTGCCCAATTATGGTATGAACTGTGGACAGCTGAAGAATAGAAACTTTTTTCTACATTTTAAACATTTTCATGCTTAGAATGATAGAAATACTCCATTGTTGGTTTGGCTATTCATATTAATATGTCGTCAAACCCATTTCTACTGTGTCATGCTACACATGATTGTAGTTTTTATTATAGCAGAATGTAACCAGGCTTGTGTCATCATCATCTACTAACCAATGTCTATCTGTAAAATCCAGTGGTAGCTGCTCATTTCAAACAGGAATGCTGCATTGTTAGCATCATGTTCTAAGACAGCACCTTCATACTTCACAATCAATTGAGCCAGTAAATCTCGTTTCAATTTCTCATTGCTCAGCAAATCATTGATCTGAAAAACAATATTCTGTGTTACGAACAAACAAGCTATTTTGACTGATATAACAATGTCTGCCACAACAAACATGCATTGAAAGGAATTTTGAGCAGGGATCCTTATAGAATTGGTATTGAACTTCTTTCTAATTTTATGTTTAGCAGCGGACTAAGCAGAAACAAGAAGAAATATATTCTATCATATTATTACCTTATTGTTCAATAATTCAGTCACCATTGGAACATAATCCATTAAAACCCCTGACTGATGCATCCTGAAAGCCAATTATAGGAATAAGAAAAAAAAAAACAGGCTTGTGTGTATCAAGCAGGACACAGGCAACAGAAGAAATAAGAAAAGAAAATGATATTTTTGACATGAATTAGGCTTTTGATCGTGTCCGTTTCGACCGCGCGGCCATGACCTTTTTTTTAAATAAAAACCATCCCAAGTTTTTGTAAAAAAATGTAAAAGTCGATTCCCAAAAACCATAAATTTGTCAAAGCAATGGTTAAAAAGTTATAAAGGTTTGAACGTGGCCGCGCCATCGAAACGCTCCGAACCGCGCGGCCATGGAGATCTTTAAAACTAAGAGTCGCAGAGACCTGAAATCTTGGGAAATAGTAGATTGAATTTGTAAACCAAATGTAAAAATATAGAAAAAAATCCTGTGTTTGTATTTTAGGAGTTGTAAGGATAAAACCTCATGGCCGCGCCATTGAAACGGTGACAAAAACATTATCACCGATATCTCACTGAAAAAGCATCTCAGACATCTGAATTTTTTTGTAAAACACAGATTTGCATTTGTCAAAACTAGTAAAAATAGAACAAAAAATCCTAGTTTTATATTTCAGGAGCTGTAAGACTAAAATGCCATGGCCGCGCCATCGAAACGTTGAAAATTTAGTTTTTCGCCAATATCTCGCTGAAAAGCATCGTAGAGGTCTGAAATTTCTTGTAAAACACAGATTTGAATTTGTCAAAACTAGTAAAAATACAACAAAAAATCCTAGGTTTACATTTGAGGAGCTGTTGAACGAAATCTTCAATGCGTCTTGAATATGTCGATTAGGGTGACCACGGATTATTATTTACAGAGAAATTTCCACCTTTTTTATTAGAAATGATATCCCAAGGATTCGTTGAACAATGAGGAGCAATAACATGGCTTTATCTTTAAAAATCACATAAATTAGAGATTGTTCAATTGTTGGTATGTTTTAAAAAAAGTAAATATTAAATTAAAAATTCAGGTCGGTGTCAGGTTAAGACGATACATAATTTAACATATGGTTTAATCGATGACTATTAAGATATTAAACAACAGGAGAATTTTAAAAACTATATAGTGAGAATAAGCTCCATTTAAAGACGCCCTGTCTTTAAACATTGCACAATGATGCAGCACTCAACATCGAATAATCTCTAATTTATGTGATTATTAAAGATATAGCCATATTATTGTTCCTCATTGTTCGAAAAATCCTTGGGATATCATTACTAATAAAAAAGGTGGAAATTTCTCTGCAAATAATAATCCGTGGTCACCCTAATCGACACATTCAAGACGCATTGAAGATTTCGTTCAACAGCTCCTCAAATGTAAACCTAGGATTTTTTGTTGTATTTTTACTAGTTTTGACAAATTCAAATCTGTGTTTTACAAAAAACTTCAGACCTCTGCGATGCTTTTTCAGCGAGATATTGGCGAAAAACTAAATTTTCAACGTTTCGATGGCGCGGCCATGGCGTTTTAGTCTTACAGCTCCTGAAATATAAACCTAGGATTTTTTGTTCTATTTTTACTAGTTTTGACAAATGCAAATCTGTGTTTTACAAAAAATTTCAGACGTCTGAGATGCTTTTTCAGTGAGATATCGGTGATAATGTTTTTGTCACCGTTTCAATGGCGCGGCCATGAGGTTTTATCCTTACAACTCCTAAAATACAAACACAGGATTTTTTTCTATATTTTTACATTTGGTTTACAAATTCAATCTACTATTTCCCAAAATTTCAGGTCTCTGCGACTCTTAGTTTTAAAGATCTCCATGGCCGCGCGGTTCGGAGCGTTTCGATGGCGCGGCCACGTTCAAACCCTTATAACTTTTTAACCATTGCTTTGACAAATTTATGGTTTTTGGTCGTTGATAGTCCAATGACGCGTAACTAACATTGTCAAATACTGCGTAACTACACTTTCACTGATTTTACAGGAGAGACAAAAAACTAATTTTCTAAAAGACTAATCGACCGATCTTCGACTGAACTTGAGTAGAGGATCATTTTGTTTTCTTTCATGTAGTGTACTCATTTTGAAGACGATATTATCAATATTTTAATTAGAAAGTCACTTACGCTGTATAGTTTCAAACGATTTTGGATTATAGACAGTACTTACGTGATATTAAAAAAAAATCTACAACTTCAATCAATCATTTATTTAATGAAATTAAGTATATAAATGATTATGTTTAATCATAAATAGTTTATATTTATAGAAGAACAACATATACACTTCTCATCAAAAAAATCGAAACACCTCGCAGTTTATGATTTGATAAGGATTATCAGAAAAATGTGTATATTTAGGAATAAATGTAAAATGTCATTTAATAGGGAGTAGTATGAGGTTTTTAAATCCTAATGTTAATGTTCTAAATTCAAATTAAGTCTTCATAGGTTTCGTATTTTGTATAATGAGTAATTTTTACCCTGTATGGAATATGAAGGAAATGGGTAAAACAACACGCGTAAATGAAAAAAAAATGTAAGAAACGTTTATTTAATAACTTGTATTCCCTCCGCGAGCTCTTATTACTGCTTCCATACGGTTCTTCATCGATCGGATGAGAGTCACGATCACATGTTGTGGTATATTATCCCATTCCTCTTGGATTGCATTTTGCAGCTGGCTAAGTGTTTCTGGGGCTGGATCTCTTGCTCGAATTCGTCTCTTTAATTCATCCCATAGATGTTCAATGGGATTCATGTCCGGGCTTCTTGCTGGCCATACCATAATGGAGATACCGACTTCGGTAAGATAATCTCGTACGACGCCCGCGGTGTGAGCTCTAGCATTGTCGTGCATGAATATGAAGTCGTTGCCAATAAAATGTGCATAGGGCATCACATGAGGTTCAAGACACTGTTCGATGTACCGATGAGAGTTTAGTGCAGGCAGCCGTGGCCCAGACACAAAGGCAAGTTCTGTCTTACCGTCGGCGCTGATTCCTCCCCAAACCGTCCACGAACCGCCACCATAGCTGACCTTTTCTTCAATGCAGCATTGTGCAAAGCGTTCTCCATCTCTTCTGTAGACCTTGTTCCTTCCGTCGTTACCATACAGCATAATTTTACACTCATCAGAAAACAGTACTTTGCTCCACTGAAGGTATGACCAAGTTAGGTGCTCGCGTGCAAAGTTAAGGCGCGCTCTTCGATGGTCTGCAGTTAATTTCGGCCCATTCGCTGGCTTATGCGGTGCCAAACCGCGTTCCTTCAACCTTCTTCTTATTGTAGAGTCACTTACAGCTACTCTTCGTACAACGCGAAGCTGCTGCTGCAGTTGAAAAGCGTTAAGGCGTCGATTTCGTAAAGAAGTTGTTACAATAAATCGATCATCTCGCTCAGAAGTGACCCGATTCCTGCCAGATCCTGAACGGCGCGTGAACGAACCAGTCTCCCGATAGCGTTTGTAGACTCTATGAACAGATGATAAGCTTAGATGCAATCTTGCAGCCACAACACGCTGACTAAGTCCAGAATCCAGCAATGCCACCACTTGGGCGGCTTCTGCGGGCGAAGTATCCATATGTTTTAGAAAAAAAAGTTTTTTCAGACGTCCCAAAGTCACAGTAAATGAAATAAGAAACAGAAAGTTTAAAGACAAGCGCTAATTTTTAGTTTTTAAACGAGAAACGTACTCCAGCCCTAAATACACATTTGTCTCAAAACAGTGATTAATTTCATTTATAGGATAAACAAATGAAATTATTTCGAATTTAGATTTTTTTCTTCTTACTGTAATGACCAAACTGCCAGCTACACAGTAATGTTTTTTTTTCATGGAATTAATTCTCTTTTGTAAAAAATTAGGACAAAAACAATAAAAACGAAAGTGTTTCGATTTTTTTGATGAGAAGTGTATATACTAACAGGTATGAAAACATATTAGAAGTAATAAATAGGCAACATTAATACTTTTTTAAACTTCCTCAGCTTATTTATTAATGCTGCTAAAGTTTAACATCATATAAGAAATAAACATAGTTATTATTATATATAATAAGTCTTTATATGAACAGAAACAAATCAGTCTCAAAATTATAACTAACTAAAACTATTTAGAAATGATACTTTTTTCAACAATAATAATTTATTTTTTAACAAATCTCTCCCCTAATGATCTATATTTTTAAGTCAATTTGTTAAAAATATAGGTAATTATTGAAAGAAGATACTCGGTAATAAGAAATACATTAAATAGATGTCTTAAAAAAATAAATGGTGAGCCGTTGCAGTATCCTGTAAAAAGCCTTACTTTTTACTAAATCCCCGCCGATTTTCGGGACTTTTTTCAGTGAATTTATCAAACAATTTAGCTTACTGTTAGCCTGTTATAGATTGGTCTTTGGGAAACAAGACAAATACAAGAATCCATGGACCCCAAAACTGATTCACATTTCCTAGCGATTTTTGTGACATGACTTCTTTCAAGGGAGAAAAATCTCCCTGTTTCCCCTTTTTTGACAATTGCTCAGGAATGTAGTAGGAAAGTTGATTATCATAGATGTTCATTACACATTGCTGGTATCTGATCGTCACATACCATCTTGCAATTTCAACATGGTTAAGTTTTTGACAAAGTATTAGTCATGGCGCCACTTTAAGATTTTTTCCATTACCTGGCAGAGTAGCAGATTGCCTGAAATAAAAAAGCGCAATTTACAATGAAACGTGATAATAAATAATCAAGCTATCGAATAAGTACAAATTTATTTACATACTACCCTCAAATATAGGTTAGGCCGAAAATTTTTCAAACCGAGGTAGTTCCTGTCGTCGCTATTTACACACCAAATTACACAATTTTAGAATAATAAACATTCCAATTTTAATTACCATAACATTTAGAATACGTGTAATATACTTACATTCAAAATAATCCAGTGATGCCGAAAAAAAGCAATTTTTAACTGAAGCGTCACATAAGCACTGCAAATTCTCATACAAACTGGCGCATATACGCGGTTTTCTGGTCGTAACTTGTTCGTCCAAAGATCCGCGGTATTGTTATTTTTGATTTACTCCTCATTTTATTGATCTATTCAAAAATTGGTCGCACAGGTCGACGCCAATCACAATCAGTTACCTACACCCGCGAAATCTCATTTTTGCTTTTTTTGTAGTTACGCGGTTTTTGACAATGTTAGTTACGCATTATTGGACTATCAACGACGTTTTACATTTTGTTACAAAAACTCGGGATGGTTTTTATTTAAAAAAAACGTCATGGCCGCGCGGTCGAAACGGACACCTTTTGATCAACAATATTCAACTCAATTATTACAAATTGATTTTCAACAGTATGCTTAATGTCTTTTAATTTATAGTAAACACATAAAAATTACATTGTGTAGTAACTTAGAATTGGATTTTCTTACAGCAAACCTAATGTGACTGCAAAATCAAAACATTTAAAATGCATCCTTGCAGTAGTCATTCGTTCGTTTCCAATTCACTTTAGTGATTGGCAGTATAGTCAACATAAGTCTTGCTAACAAATATACTATCTTTTTTTTTTAGCATGGTTAAATCATCAAATGAGTCCTTCCACCCAGGGTAGTGCAGGAGGGACTGTCAGACTCGTACTGACTAAAATCCACAGTCTCCTTCAATAGCCCTTTACGTTCCAGGGTCACGGTAATTCGTTAGTCCCGCGACCCCGGCAGGCTTTGCCCTCTATAGAGGGGCTCCGTCATAATGCTGACACTCTTTTAGGCGCGCGTGGAACACAACGCGCCGTCGACCCGGGCATGTATCATGGGTAAAGATTTGTGAAACCAATAAAATTAAATACTTACAAAGGTAAAGATATATTTCCTAGTGACTTGGTGAGTATTGGTGAAAGTATTAACTCTGCATTTGTTGAGTTTGGATACCTCACCAATAATAAAGCAGTATCTATGCCAGGATTCTTTTCCACTCTGAAATTCATAATAAAGCTTACACAAACATGTCTGATAAAAAATGGTTAGGTATTGTAAAGAAACTATTGAAAAGCTGTGGCTCCTCAGATATCCCCCTCCGGAACATTACTCTGAGCCCACAGAAAAGCTTCCAGCAGGCCACCAACTGCCACGGCCCACCTGGAAGACCCTTAAACCGTTTACAAAGCCAGGTTGGTCGCTGCAAGTATAACATGGTCCGGTGGGGGTACTGCGATGAGGAAAGGTGCGACTGCGGAGCCTCAGCACAAACGATGGCCTGACTCCTCACTTGTGCTTTGGTTGAAGCTCATTTAAACTTAAGGAACCATCGACACAACGAAGAAGAAGTAGGAAAATAAAGGATGAATAAATATATTTTAGTTTTTCTTGTCATGCTTACCCATCCGAATACAATTCAGGTAATCTGGATGTATCAACATTAAGTCTGATCAAGAACTCAACTACATGACTACCAACCCAGACTTCAATATCTTGTTCAGATGTTAGAGCATCACCGAGGAGAGCACTGTATTCAAAGAAGGCCCGAGAACTGTCATCTTCATTTAATTTTTTGATCTGGAAATAGTAAATGTTATTTATTACTGTCTTAACTCAGGACAATGGTACCTTAAGTCCTGGCATGATACCATGCCCTGGTCCAAGTTCAAAATTAAAACATAAACATATCTGAGTATGTAACTTTCTGATTGATGGGAGATAGCCTAATTTTCTTTACTTTGTGAATTGTCTTTTATTCTAGTGACATTGACCAGATTTTCTATAGTGTTGGAGTTGTTTTTACCAGATTTCATAAAGTAAATGTAGTGCAATATTTAGCTTACTTGATGAAGTTTATACAGATTTATCAATTCTGAAATAACGTCACTAAGGGCTTTGGGATCATTTTCATTCCACTTTGATAGACTTGGCACTTTCTCTTCCAAAAACTGTTCATCAACATTCATAAGAAAACTGTCATCATCAAATCTGAAGTCTGGTGCAAACCAAGGTGCTGTGCCATCAAATATTATTTCCCATTTCAGTTTCTTCGAGCAATAGGGTAAGACAATCCGAATTTGGCAGTCACCCCCCTCGGAGTTTCCAGATACTCTTTCGAAGTCAACTTTTGTCTTACATAGACCTGCAATGTCATTTCAATGTTCATTACACTCTATTGAGAGAGATTTCAAAATTAAAAACAACACGAACTTATTTGCGTCAAACAACTTACCTAGTTTTAAATCTTGGTACACATTTTGAATGTAAGGACGAAAAACTGGAGCCAAGTCATTTACTACACCAAAGCTTTCCGACGACATTGCAAAATTCACACTCAGTACCGTTGTCTTTGAAAACTTTTACAGTCAATATTAATAATTTATATGGATTTTTTTTGGAATCGATTAAGATTCAAATCATTGAGTATGATTCAAATGGTTTCAAAGTTGATTGATACTTATTTGACAGCTTGACAGACTGCAGACTGACAGCAAATGGGGATGGCAACTCAAAGCTAATCGTAGATGGCGCTGCGATAGTTGGTCCCTACGTCAGATTACTGTCTACCTTGTACAAAAAACAAACAAGATTTATTGTTATAAAGATTGAGTATAAATACAAAACAAATATGGAAAATTATTCGTCAATGCAAGTGCATATACTAAAAGAAGAATAAAGACGCCGCGGTGCATCTACAACAGGAAAAAAAGTGATTTAATTGAATGGTTATACATTTGATTTTATCGTAATAAATCCACAATTACTTGTAGTTGAGGTTTCAATTTTTGAGTTTAGGTATGTTTTACCTGTCCTCTCCTATAACAAGAATATAATGCTGCTTCTGACTTTCTATTTTGATGAAATATCATAATGTTTTAAGTCAGTAATTTTACTCCTTTTTTCTATTAAGATTTGAGAAATATCACAATATATTTAATTTCTTAACACCACAACTATCACAAAACTCGTTCCAGGTGATAATTCTTCCGCCAGACGAACCATTTCATGATTTATAGAGCGATGCAATACTGGTACTTAACCTCCAATAGAAAAGTATATATTATTTTGAAAAGTGTATTCGATTGTTTAGTTATGGTATAATCATAGAATTTCATTAATAAACTCAACTAACGGCCTGTCCCGGCTTCGCAAGCCTGGATATTTGTTTATTAAATAGCTTTTCCTTAGTTATAATTCAATTTTTGTTCTCAAGGCAGTCACAGCACCTACCCATTATTTCTTGATAGTGTGAATTGACGGAAATTTGTATTTTCCATCATTTTTACAGCTTATTACACATCATCTAGTCATTTTACATCAATAAATCGTTTTTTTGCAGAAAATTCCTTTGATTTGACAGTTCTTTTGGGACCAAACTGTCACTTGTCACTTTGACACTTGCCTTCCCCATTATGACAGATTGACAGCACTTGCCTTTTTTTTTCCTTTTCCCTTTTTGGGCAAGCAAAGAAGATTGGACCTAACAGCCTCAATATTTTTTTTGATATACAGCTTGGCCAGAACGGATTGAAACGGAACTAAAATTTTTATTTCTGACAGCGTTTTAAAATCTTTGATATTTGATGTAAACAAAGACCGCAGGTTTATTAGATTTATTATTGTGCCATAAAACTAACGAAATAAGTGAAAAAAAAAAGGTTGCACTCCAGGAGTGCCGGTAGAAGTGAAAACTTTTTTGTTACTATGTTTTATTTTTAATTTGAATGACGTCTTACTCATTTTCGATCAGGGTCACGTGACCCTGACGGTCACGTGACCCTGACGGTCACGTGACCCTGACGCGAGTTTTAAATTTTTTACCCATTACAGAAAAAGTGTACAACGCCGCTAAAGAAGTTTTCACTTCAAAAATTAAAAAAAAAAAGGTTGCACTCCAGGAGTGCCGGTAGAAGTGAAAACTTTTTTGTTACTATGTTTTATTTTTAATTTGAATGACGTCTTACTCATTTTCGATCAGGGTCACGTGACCCTGACGGTCACGTGACCCTGACGGTCACGTGACCCTGACGCGAGTTTTAAATTTTTTACCCATTACAGAAAAAGTGTACAACGCCGCTAAAGAAGTTTTCACTTCAAAAAAAAGGTTGCACTCCAGGAGTGCCGGTAGAAGTGAAAACTTTTTTGTTACTATGTTTTATTTTTAATTTGAATGACGTCTTACTCATTTTCGATCAGGGTCACGTGACCCTGACGGTCACGTGACCCTGACGCGAGTTTTAAATTTTTTACCCATTACAGAAAAAGTGTACAACGCCGCTAAAGAAGTTTTCACTTCAAAAAAAAAAAGGTTGCACTCCAGGAGTGCCGGTAGAAGTGAAAACTTTTTTGTTACTATGTTTTATTTTAAAACTGGAGTAGTACAGATATGAAATTAACTAATTTGAATGACGTCTTACTCATTTTCGATCAGGGTCACGTGACCCTGACGCGAGTTTTAAATTTTTTACCCATTACAGAAAAAGTGTACAACGCCGCTAAAGAAGTTTTCACTTCAATAAAATCATTCAAAGTGCTGGTAGCGCGAAGACAGTGGCGACTTCCGGTTTTCTACATTTTTATGTCAAGCTGTACACCTTACTATTTTATCCATTGTCGGCACCATAGATATACAAGATGGACTGAGCAATGGGGAAGGCAAGTGTCAAAGTGACAAGTGACAGTTTGGTCCCAAAACAACTGTCAAATCAAAGGAATTTTCTGCAAAAAAACGATTTATTGATGTAAAATGACTAGATGTTGTGTAATAAGCTGTAAAAATGATGGAACATACAAATTTCCGTCCATTCACACTATCAAGAAATAATGGGTAGCTGCTGTGACTGCCTTGAGAACAAAAATTGAATTATAACTAAGGAAAAGCTATATAATAAACAAATATCCAGGCTTGCGAAGCCGGGACAGGCCGTTAGTTGAGTTTATTAATGAAATTCTATGATTATACCATAACTAAACAATCGAATACACTTTTCAAAATAATATATACTTTTCTATTGGAGGTTAAGTACCAGTATTGCATCGCTCTATAAATCATGAAATGGTTCGTCTGGCGGAAGAATTATCACCTGGAACGAGTTTTGTGATAGTTGTGGTGTTAAGAAATTAAATATATTGTGATATTTCTCAAATCTAAATAGAAAAAAGGGGGTAAAATTACTGACTTAAAACATTATGATATTTTATCAAAATAGAGAGTCAGACGCAGCATTATATTCTTGTTATAGGAGAGGACAGGTAAAACATACCTAAACTCAAAAATTGAAACCTCAATTATAAGTAATTGTGGATTTATTACGGTAAAATCAAATGTATTACCACTCAATTAAATCACTTTTTTTCCTCTTGTAGATGCACCGCGGCGTCTTAATTCTTCTATTAGTATATGCACTTGCATTGACGAATAATTTTCCATATTTGTTTTGTATTTATACTCAATTTTTATAACAATAAATCTTGTTTGTTTTTTGTACAAGGTAGTCAGTAATCTGACGTGGGGACCAACTATCGCAGCGCCATCTACGATTAGCTTTGAGTTGCCATCCCCATTGCTGTAAAACATTGACACATAAACATCATAAAACATCTTTAGAAATAGAGAAAAACAATTATAACCCTAAAAGTCTATGCAAATATTTGGTTTTCTCTCTTATTCCATCCTCGCGTAATCCATCTTTTCATGATGATTACAATGAATTATTATCGACATCATTTATTTGCAATGCATGAATGCATCGCATCCCTACAGCTGTCAGTTGTTTTTGTCGCCATTCGTCAGTGAGTGACAGACGGACATTGTGGAATTCGGCTTCGCTGAACAAGGACAGGACATTATTAGAGCGTTTTTCGTTTAACGACTAACGACCATCATAGTCCTCTCATTGCTGATAATTTTATTATTTTAGATCAAACTAGAGACATTCGGTACATAAAATTTGTGTGGAATCTGTATGGAACAGTAATATGAAAAATATGTACTCGTCTGCTCAGAACAATATCTCCGATCTACTCAAATTAGCCAAAAAATTCAACTGTTTTTATCTATCAGGTACGTAATTCAATTAATGTGTAATTTGTCAGCAAAAACCTATTAGTTCGGGCAAACACAAAGTGTCTGTTTAAGCAGCCTACATATTGTTTGTAATAACAAGCTGTTGAAGAAGCAATTCGTGCTGTTTGCTTAAATATTTTGCATTGTTTAAGGTTTGCATCAGGGAGTATGTAAACCGTTTATAGTAGCCGGATATCAAGTGGGTTTGATTCGACCTGATGTTATGAAATACCTGATTAGATTCCCAGAGGTAAGTACTTATAATAAAAACAATATTACACATCAAACTCTTAATAAAAATCCAAACATTTTGTAGTTTATTAGTTATATTGTTGTTTTTAAATACTATGCTCTTATAAGAACTTGTTAAGAACAGAAACAGCAATCCATGTTATTGCATGGCTTTACCATATTCTAGTGAAAATAATATATATAATTATATAAAACACAGTATTGTTAATGTATTCATTCAAGCAAATTGTAATTAATGTAAAACTTGAAATAATATCTACTAGTACTTATAGTGAAATTTATAAAATAAAATCTATTTTTTATTTGTATAGCTTATTTGGTCTTCTTGATAGAATCTATCACAAATACTTAAGATAATTTTCTTTATCTATGAGATAGAGAGAGTTGTGATGCAATAAAAACTCACAATTATAGGTATTTCGGATTACCGGCAAGTATGTAGAATTAAATCCAGCATTCAGGGATTATAAAGAGAGGACTACGAAGATGGCTGATGTATTGCAGAAACTGAGAAAAGAGAATGAGATATGCGCTTTAAAAGGATGGAGAGATGAGGTAAGTGAGAGTAAAATTTATTATAAAAGTGGAAGCTTGATTGTTTGTTTGTGTTTGGAATATTTAATTAGTGGTGGCCCAGAAGTATCGGTCCCAACTTACGAGATGTAGGTCGTGGGTTCGAATCCCGCCAGGCGCATTACTTTGTGTAATTTATTTCGTCACTACTCTCCAAACAATGAAGGAAAACATCATGAGGAAACCGTATGTCCTAGAACCATAAATTCGAAGACATGTGACATCTGCCAACCCGCACTGGGCCAGCGTGGTGGATTATGGCCCATCCCTCTCACAGAGAGGAGGCCTGCGTCCCAGCAGTGGGAACATTATAGGCTGATGATTAAATTCATCTGTTACAACCAGAAATAACACTGGATACTGTTTATCCAGGTGTGACATTCCTGTGTGATCATTACTAACTTCTTGTAGGCAATGCAGCGGGCATAAACTAGTGCAACATAACTAAGTTTGAAATTTGCTGGGTCATCAAAACCAGATGTAAAAATAATCAGTTTTTAATTAAAAATACAATTTTAATTTTCAATCAAAGAATTCTTTGATGTGTTATCATTTTGAATTGATTATTTACTGGTATTTTGTATACACAATCTTATTACATTGAATAATTATTATTGATCAAATAGAAACACTTAAACAGGATGTCAAGCTATTTCATGTTACAGATGTTATACTATGAGCTACAACCATAGTATAACATCTCTGAGTTTCCTTGTTCCTATTTATGAAAAGCTCTATTTATTATTATGACATCAATAAAATAATAATATTATTGTTCAATGTTTGAGTTTTGAATCTTATTCAAATAAAGTTTGAATTTACATAGAGTACTCATTAATAGAAAGTCTACTATACATTCTCATTTCAGTTGATTTTATGTTTATGAAGTTGTGGGCAAAAAATTATCTTTGATTCAAGTTAGAAAGTTTTGTTCACGTCTTCTTTTTAGTTCTCAAATTACATTATTAAGCTTGTGATAAGATTTCAGCCATTGGTGCTATTAATTATCGAAAATAATTATTCAGTTTTAAGGATATAATTTGACAAATACTTACACTTTCAGTGTTTTGGGGTTACCACACCATGCTACCCGGAGAGCCTGTTGGAAATGGACAGGAGTGCTATGTGTCTGTTTGGCATCAGGAACTACGGAGTCAGTGTCACTGGCTATGTGATCCACCCAACAAAAGGTCTTTGCATCTGGTTACAGCAGAGAAGTTTCACTAAACAAACCTGGCCTGGTAAGCAGCATGTTATTATTAAAATAAATTTTATTGAGTTCAATAACATATTTATCATATTTATAAATTTTGATAGCAAATTAATGAGATTAAATGAAACTGTATGGGAAATAAAGTATGTTAATAAGGTTTACTTTACGAATCATAAAAATAAATTGACTTTATTTACAAAAAGAAATTATATGGAAAGTTACTATTTACATTATTTTTATTGGTGTCTGTTACAGTGCATGTTGAGTTTCAACAAATTTGCATTCTCATAACTGAACTATTTTACTTTTTAGGCAAGTGGGATTGCTTCGTCAGTGGTGGACTGGCTGTTGGATACGGCATTCTGGAGACAACTATAAAAGAAGCTGCCGAAGAGGCCTCTGTTGAAGGGGAACTAGTGAAAAAGTTGGTGCCAGCTGGCTGTGTTAGGTAGAAGACATTTGTGCAGTTAGCACCTAAGGAAATATCAATTATCTTACTTTTATTTCAAAATTGATATTATGTTTTCAGTTTCTATTTCGAAAGCGAAAGGGGCTTATTTCCTAATACAGAATATGTGTATGATCTGGAGTTGCCACTGGATTTCATGCCTCAGAATGCTGATGGTGAGGTAGAGAACTTTGAATTGCTAACTGCTGAAGAGTGTGTAGCAAGAGCACTCACGCCCGAGTTCAAGACTACCAGTGCCCCAGTGCTTCTAGACTTTTTGATTCGCAGAGGATATATTAATCCTGAAAATGGTGAGTTAATCAAGATATCTATACTAATATTATTAAGCTGGAGAGTTTGTTTGGTTGAACACTCTAAGCTCAGGAACTACTGGTTGATATAATGTATAAATATCTATATCTATCGCCACTGTGTCCGACCGTTTCAAGCCATGTTACATTAGCATTCATGCTGCCTCAGGAATGGAACACGTGAGGGATTGACATCCTCCACTTCACGTGCCACACGGCATACGCCTAGGGCGCTGGACATCACCGGGAGATTTCCGGCCTGTAGGCCCTAGCTTAGGGGTAGCCACGCGCATCTCAAGGAAAATGTGGTCTCCATAGGGCCAACCGCCTAATATAAGGCGGGTAAAACCGCGAGGCACAGTTGCAAGAGGTGGATTGTATACCTTGTATAATGAAATTCTATAAATGGGGCCGAGAACTTCTTCAAAACACACCAATGTTTTCATAGCATTTATAGAAATCTAAGGCACAAAGAATTTTGATGGTGAATTGGGATGATTTATAACTGAACACACTATACCAATTAATAGAGATCATTAATAGAGATCAATTAATAGAGATCAATTAATAGAGATCAATTAACTGATAGACCTCTTATTCTGCCAACCTGTCACCAACTAAAATGGCGATTATTTACCAACTGATAGATGTTATTTTTAACCGACTTCAAAAAAAGGAGGAGGTTCTCAATTCGTCGGAATCTTTTTTTTTTATGTATGTTCCCCGATTTCTCGAAGACGCGTGGACCGATTTGGATTTTTTTTATTTTGTTTGAAAGGGTATACTTCCCAAGTGGTCCCATGATCATCAGGTCAGGATCTGATGATGGGATCTCAGAGAAATCGAGGGCAATCTTCAAATTTTATAGGCACACAGGCACATTTTCATATATTTTTGAAAGCTGTTCAAGTATTTGCATCTGATAATCATCATCTCGGGTGGATGAGCTGATGATGGAAGGTGATGGAGGACTCGGAGTCGACTGATTTAGTAAATTATGTTTGTGTTCGCATATCTCCGGAACTATAAGTCCGATTTAAGTAATTCTTTTTTTGTTGTACTAAGTATCGTTCAACTTAGGGAATAATGCAAGTTTCATCAAAATCGTTTCAGTAGTTTTTGAGATAGGGATGAATGAAAGAGATGTTAACGACGTTATTACCGGTGTTACGAATTACAAAATTATAGTGCTCATGTAAGAAAATGATGTACTCGTATTTGACAAGAATTGTGGTTGAATATTTAAACTAAAAAGAATAAAATAAAAACTTTTTCAAAAAAATGTAACCGCCTTCAAAAACAACCACAAAAAAGGGTAAAATAACCTACAAAACTTTTCTTTCGGAAGTCGGTGGCAAAAAAGACATCGAAAATAATAAAAAAAAGTCACCGACTTCCGAAAGAAAAGTTTTGTAGGTTATTTTACCCTTTTTTGTGGTTGTTTTTGAAGGCGGTTACATTTTTTTTGAATAAGTTTTTTTTACAGTTAATCCATGTAATGTTGACCATTTGGGATTGGTTCAAAAAACCGGTTATAAACGCCCAAATGGTCGGTTCAACATTGCAGTTTTTTAATAATTATATGATGAATGTTTCAGAACCAAACTACAGAAACTTGGTGGAGTTACTCCATGTACCCTTGCAGTCCATCTACACCTGGCCATCGAACTCGGCGTTCGTGCCAGTCGCCTCTATGGCTACTAACGGTGATGGCGCCGACCTGCATCTAGCTAACTAAAGTCTCAATTAATTTTTAATTCTCACTTATTTTCTATTAATGCTCTCCTAAAACTTGAGCACTAAAACATATTTTGTGTATGAAGCCTAGTCTTCCTATATTGCAATGTCGAAGAGAAATTATGATAAATGCTTCTTAAACTCAACGACGATATAATACTAGACTACGCATTGCACGATCTAACGAACAAAACTATTCTGCCAACTCGCTGAGGTACTACGTAAGCGAGGGGGGCGGGGTACTGCGTTGTGATTGGCTAACTCAAGGTCTGTTCTGTCTCAACGTATGTTTACGGCTCACAGGATTGGTCGAAATGAGACGGATAATAATATAAGACTTTTTTGCCTAATGTGTTGGCAGACATCGGTCGCCTGTTATTAGGAGTCTAGTATTATATCGTCGTTGCTTATACTATTTCGAGGTAGTAGTGTGGGGTTTGTAGTATTATAATAAATATCGTGTCATCTTTACATTAAATAAGTTTCCATTCCAATGATCAATAGATAATTGAAAGTGTCACAGTTAGTAAGCTGTTGATACGTTTGATATGCGCAACTATCATGGTTTTTCTTAGATAATGTTTAAGTAGGTTTAGACGATTTCTAGTGTTGGCTGAACTATTACCAGTGCTTATTGTTTGATTAAATTGTAAATATTCTTTCTAGTTTATAAAAATTTAATATTTCAAGGCCTAATCATAATTCATTTTAATTGGCCTCGTATTCAATATACTTTGGTAAGCTTTGAGTGTTACCTAAGTCTATCTATTTAAATATAATTTGTTTATCTCTTGGCACTTGTGACTAGTGAATGCATTGTCGTATATTTTAGTATACATTGACCAAATCTTGATGTGTTTCGTAATATTTCGTGATGTTTATTAATGAAGACATCATAGTTTAGCTAGGTATGGTTAATTTCTGTGATACTTTACCGATTTGGTATAAGGCAATATTATATTATCAGTTTGGTTTCCGGGTTATCATAATGAGACCAACAGGAGCATAGATAGAACGTTAACTTGTAGCGTGTTCTGAATGTTGGTTCACGAGAATGTCTGAACATTGTGTATTATTATTTATGTGAGTTTTTTTATGTAGATTAAATATTTTGTAAAAGTAAATTTATCGAAAACCTAATTGAATTAATGTAATATTTATTAATCATATAAATTATAGCATATTTGTATCTAGGTGCTACTCGTAGATGTAGTACCTACGAAAGGTTAAATTTGAAATTCGTTAGTCTAGTCATTCTACGTCAGATAAGGCGAATATTTAAATAATTTAACGTTAATATCATATACGTACTTATTTAGTGCCTGTTTAAGTATGGATTATATTGACTTAATATTTGACATACACATTCAACTGCAAATTGTTCCTTTTGGCTATAGGTACATACATGGCATGGTTATCGTAAGATAGCAGCTTTTTATAATAGTGGTTTCTAATTCTATTATATTAAGGAGAAAGCCTATCAGCCAATTAAAAATATATATACGCAATTAAAGAGCAATAAAACAAATGCAGTATGTGTATGTTGAAGTTAAGCCTGTTCAACGTAAGCTAATAAATGCTATAATTTACATGAATCATACCAGTGATCGTCACCTGGAAGCATGCTAAGATAACGCTGCAGATAAGATCACGAATCATTGTATTTATTGTATAATTATTCACCAATTAAATCGTGGCTTAAGTACTCCATTTTTTAAAGTAGTTAAATTTATGGTGGCCATACTTCCAAGTAACTCATACATCACACATTGAAGATTCGCACATGAGATTATGTATTACCGGCACGTACCTAATTAGTAAAATATTAAGAGGCCTTTCAAGTGTTTAAATAGCATTTGAAAATAATGTAGACAGATTAGAAGAGACTGAATGTTCATTTCTTGATTTTTTTTACAGTAAACAATATACATCAGGACTTTGTTTAGGGGTAGTAAGTATTCGCAAACGTTAGAAAGGAGTAGATGTTTGTAGCGATTGACAAGTTAATATTGGGTAAATGCTAGTGATATTCAGTTGTCATTAACATTTTATACATTTTTATAAATCCGCTATTGGCGAAAGATTTTGTATCGATAATATGTAATACATACTCAAAAATTATGAATGTAATCGTTTATATTTGCGATAGTAATAAATTAGCGTTTTCCTAAAAAATAAAGTTTTGAAACATATAGCTAGCGTTTCATTTAACAGTTTTTTTCATCTGGCAGGTACAGTCACGAGCAATAGTATGTATACACTAAGCAGTATTCAAAAGCGATTTTCTGCTACCATATTGATTAAACTTTTGCCTTTTCATTAGATTTCTATTGTGGAAGCCATACTATTACGAAATAGATCTTATTTTAAAGTGGAAACCAGTATTTCACCAGTAATTTGCGTATGAATTTTGCTAAGTGTATACATGTTATTGCTCGTGACTGTACACATTATTTAGTTCTCAGAATAATTATAAGAACTGAATATAAGAGAGAAATAGGACCTACTTATATCTTTCTTATCTAGAACTAACTGTTCCTCGCGGTTTTATCGCCGCTGCTCGGCTCCCTTTGGTCGTAGCGTATTGTTACAGAGGCTTCAGGGGGTTCCCCAACTGTTCCAACTCGGGGCGCACTTATGGGTTTGGTATTCTCGGTGCCTTAGCTAATCAAAACCAGGTGAATAATAAAACAAACCTAATACTACTAATACCTGCAGGTTCTGGTGGTGAATCTGGAAAAGAGTTCAATGAGAAATTATTTTCATGTTGATGTACAGTCACGAGCAATAACACACACACTTAATAAAATACACACAGCATACAATACACTTAACAAAATTCAAACGCAATTTACTCGCGAATTTTTTTTTTATCGTGGTAAAATCATCAAATGAGTCCTCCCACCCAGGGCAGGGCGGGAGGGACTGTCAGACTTGTACTGACTAAAATCCACGGTGTCCTTCATTAGCCCTTTACGTTCCAGGGTCACGGTAATGGAATAAGTCCCGCGACCCCGGCAGGCTTCTCATCGTCATCTTGCTAACGCTCTTTGAGGCGCGCGTGGAACACAACGCGCCGTCGACCCGGGCATGGTCCATGGCTGGGCGGCGAGTTGCCCATTACTTGCTGCCCGCATGCCCGCGCCTAAGGTGGCCAGAGATCGTCTTGCGACGTCCGACGCCGTGGGCGTCTACCACTGCGGCTGGGGCGGAGGGAGGACGCTGTCCTCTCTCACGGCTTCACTTCCCACTCCGTCTCGCCCCGCAGCATGGCCTCGACCAATGCCGGGCGCGAGAGGTCTCCGCCTATCGCCAGTAGGACACGGCGGAGCTCTGACCAAGCGGGGCAGTCCTGCACCGTATGCTCCACTGTGTCCTCCGGGCGATCTTCGCAGTGGTGACACCCAGGCGTTTCTTCCCTCCCTATCCGACACAGGTACCCCGAAACTTCCATGTCCGGTGAGTACCTGCGTCATGCGGTAGGTCAGGACGCCCCGTGACGCCTTTCCAGCCACTCCTCATGCAAAGAGGGATCTTACCGCCGGTATCCGCCGCGATTGCGGGCACGATAAGACCTATTTCGTAATACTATGGCTTCCAAAATAGAAGTCTAATAAAAAGGCAAAAGTTTAATTAATATTGGTAGCAGAACATCGCTTTTGAATACTGCTTACTTAATGTATACATACTTTAATGCTCGTGACTATTTATCTTGTATACAGAAATAATCTTGGGTCCACGCAATAGGTACCTATCGATCTGGGCAATGGTCAGCAGTCGCGTCTCACGGCGTCCTTTACTCTCTCGACGCAGTTTCGGGAACCCCGGTTTCCGACATTAGTGCTTTCCACCAAACTCTTCAGTTTTAAAATAATACCTAGTATAGATGAAAAGAAAATGTTTCATTTTATTTGCTTATAGCCTCTCTATATAATTATATAGGTTCTGGGTTATTATAACGTTAACCCTGAGTCTAGGTCGAAACATCTCGAAAAATGACGCGACGTGACACGCCATCATGCCACCACATCACTTGCCTACGGCCAACCTACGGCAAAGGAATATGAATGTTAGGCGCGGGACACATAGAAAAGACGTAATACGAGGACGCGTCGCGGACGGGCGAAAATGTATGAGTCGCGTTCGCGCCCCGTCTCTTCTGTGTGTTCGTCGCGACGCTTCTATGCATTTTGTATGAAAGAGACGCCGAAGAGACGTATATCTCCGCCCGGTCTGCGTCTTACGTCTTTTCTATGTGTGGCCCGCGCCCTAGGTTGCTTTGTTTTTGGGATCTCATGAAGGATTTCAAATGAATTATTGCCTCCAATACAAGTAGAACTTTATTCCAAAAACGTTGATATCGACACAATTGCTATGAATACAGGTGTATTAAAAATACAAATTATAGTAATATTAGTAAAGAAATAACAATGTTACAACAAAAAGTTTATCGTCACTGTTGACGAACATTAAAGTCCAAAAAATTACAACTTATACAAAAAAAGCAACAAAGAATTCAACAAACACTGTCTCTATGCAACACTGACTCTATGCAATGTTGTTTGTAAAAATATGTTTTAAAATGTATTTATTATGTTTTCAGCAACTATATAAATCGTACTCGTAGTTAATAATAAAATCGTTCAACTGGTAAATCTTATGTGATTTAAAGTTGTTTTCTTAATTTAAAACTCTGTGTCTGAAGAAGCTGACTGCGAAATGCACTCGCAGCGACTTTAGCTGTCGCTAGTAGTCATCTCCGCGAGATATAATTTCTTTGCAAGTGGGTCTTAGAAGTATTGTGTGCTCGAATTGAGCCGTGTAACAGCCCTTGATGTCACAGAGTGGAGGATAGGCGTCCACCACGCCTTTGTCGCACAGGTCCTTCAGCGCCATGGCATAACGAGAAGCGCCCGCGCGTTCTAGCCACCGCTTGCAGAATGCAAGAGTACCGAAATTCTTGTTGATTAAGTTCAGCAGCTGTTTTGATGATTGCAGTCTGAAATTAAAACGTTTATCATCGTTAATGACTACTTTATTATTATTATGTTGGTCAAATGCTAGCACATCAAAATAATGCAGAAAATATTGTCACAGTTTAATATGAACATATAAATTACCTCAGCGGAACAAATTGTTGGTCGAAGTTTTTCATATAATGAGAGCAATCCATATCGTCATGAACTTGGCCACGTCCGGTTGATCCGAATGTTTCAATAGCGTAAAACTCATTTTCTTCCATGCGTGTTGTTTCTCCGCCTTTCACAATAGGTACTGTTTTTCCCGCATGGATCCCTAAAGGCAAAAAGGATTTTGATTAGATCAAGAATGTAAAAATAAGATCTATCACAATTTATGAAAAATTAAGGATGTGTAAAAATTTCTTACTGTAGGGCCCAATAGAATGTCCATTGAGGTTGCGTATAGGTTTCACCTGATACACTGTACCATCAATTTCAACTTCATGCGACTCCATAACCTGAAACAAATAATTTTGATTATGAATGTACAAAGTCAAATTAAATTAACTGGTTCAGTGATGAGTGAATTGAGTGATGGGTAATGACAAGATTTTTTAGTTCATTATTTCAATCTAAATTGTAAGGCGCCCTTGTAATAAGCTGCATAACCAGTTTAAAACGGCTGAGAAACGGCTTCGCAATAATGGTGGTAGGCCTTAGCAAGGTCGCCTGGCTAGTGGCCGTGGCTCCTGTCGTAGTCCAACGCTAATCAGTTTCTAACGTGTTCCGTGATGCAGAGGAGTTCCAATTCTTTCTGGGTGAGCTCATGACTCATCTATACCCCTGGGCTAGCTTGAATCCATGAGCAAACCCATTTTAAATTGCGAGTACTATTCACCTTGGGATGCCATCTGTCTGGGTTTCCCTGGATTTGCCCTAGTTTAGAGGGTATCCAGAGAGCGTCCGGAGGGGGATTCATTTATAGTCCCGGTTTAAAAACGTATAAAAAGAAAATAAATAAAAAGGTGGATTTTATTACATTTTCAACTGTTTTTCATTACACTATGTTTAATTTAAACCTTTTGACATATCCAAGTTCTGGACTCGTAAAATCTGGGGTTTTCACGCGTCTTGTCCTAGTTCCCAAATTTTAGAGATGTCAACCCTATATTCACCTGACTTTATTGAAGAACCTTATTAATTTGACTTGACCGTTATTCGAAGCTTATTTAATTTGAGATAGGCACTACGTTTCCCGCCATCTATATCCGTCTCTTTCTATCTTGTATCCTTCTCTTTCTAACCCCACCACCACCTGGCAGAGTGGGGGCGCACTTAGTGAGCCGCCATCTTTTTACTTCATTGGCGTCTTGTTTCCCGCCGAGGACGGTTGTGTTAACAATAACGTTACCACAATACTGTAATTTATTTAAAATAATTATAATTTTTAAGTACGAGTGTTTTTAGAAGTACAATTTCGGCAAAAAATTATATATTCTGTGTTTTACGTGTGGTGTAGCATTATTAGTGCGAAAATAGAAAACGACTGGTAAAAATACCCACAAAAACGACACGTGAGTAATTTCATATTAATTTAAAACAAAGTGATTCCTTGCTTAAAATCTTTGGGTCCACAAACACGTGGGTACCCACTTTTTGAACTGTGTAATTTTATGCAAGATAATTGTGTGTCTGTACTCAGTATGTATAGCCGCATATTTTTATTAACGGAGTTTTCCGTTCGTATTATGTTTTAAATGTATTCGTTGGTTTTTTAGGACGAACATTATAAGTTTTTGCTTAAGTGTGCAATAACAGTATTCACATACCTACCAAAAAAAAAAAAAACTTTTTTACTGTTATTGTTGTTCTAAAGCCTCTTTGCTGTTTTAGAATGGATAATAGTAATAGTTATGTGCAAAATGAACCGACTGAACCAGGACCGTCTGGTATGCAGCGTAAAATAAGGTCTAGAAGCTCAAGTTCAAGCAGTAATAGTTCTCAGAGCAGTTCTTCATCTTCGTCTTCATCCAGCCCCTCAAAGCGTCGAAGGACTCATCACGGGAAAAAGAAGAGGGGGACAAAACGAAGGCATTCAAGACAGGAATATCGAAAATTATCAAAGGAGGTACGTGATCTTCGCAAATCTTTGTACATCCGTGATAATGAGCGTCAAGTCCAAACTAGCGATCACTATTGTAATGATTCCATGTCTATTAATTCTGGTGTTAGTCGTAATCTTTATGAAGAATTAGGTGATAACGCGTCAGTTAATGACACGCCTAATGAAGCTATTTTTAATATTCAAACAAAATTAAAAGAACCTTCTATGCCCACGAGTTCAGAACTCCATTTAAAACTGCTATGTGATCTTCAACATTGGGATACCAGTAATTGGAATGAGATCAGATATTCCGAAACTCAAAAGGCGTATAATCACAAACCGGGTTTTACGGATATTGAGATAAATGAAGAAGTTGCAGCTTTCCAGTCTCCTCGCCATTTGATATACGCTGATAAAGCCTTTGCTGCCTTAACTATGTGTATTTTAAAACAGAAGGAGTCTCTTCAGAAGGTATTACTTGATTTCGCCCAGTGGTCTAAAGAGTTAACCCCAGATTATGAGGTCATTAATAACAAGTTAACGGAACTTATAAATTGCGGTGATTTTCAAACAACCTCCGCAGATTTGTTACAGCTTGTTTGTGGCCATCGCGCAGAGATATTGCAAATGCGCCGGGACTGTGTAATTAAACAGGTGAAGGAGCCATTAGTGAAATCTACCCTCAGGAAGATTCCTCCTACATACACAAACTTGTTCAACGCAGATAAATTCACAGCCGCTTTGGAAAAAGCGGGAGGAGTACGAAAATGTTTTTGGCCTCTAAAGAAGACTATCAACTCTACCTCGCAGGTAGAGACACACAAAAATAGCGTCTCCTCGCAGGAGTACGCAACCCGAAAAAGACCCTCGCAGGGTTGTCAACATGGAGCAAGCCATGTGCAAGGCTGTTGTCAAAATGCGCCACCCCCGCAGGGTGGTTATAACTCATACTCTCATGGACATAGTTCTTATTCGGCCGCACCGAATAATCGGAGCCTTTTTCGAGGACGGGGCTCTTCTAGAAATTACCCCAAGCACCGGAATCAGTCCAAAGCTGGGCAGAAACGAGCACCATCTCCGCCCAACAATAGCAGAGACGTCAAGCGTCGAAAATACTGACATGATGCAATTCAAAGCGGGCCGTCTAGCAAATTATTTAACTCAGTGGGAACTATTTGGAGCTCCAAATGTCATTCTCAAGATGATATCAGGGTATCGCATACCTTTTCGCCAAAGGCCTCCAATGATCCATCCAAGGAACATAAAAAAGGGCATGTTAGTTCCTTATTCAGCAGAGATGACTGCTGTCATCGACAAAATGAAGGATCAAGGGGTCCTCGAACGAGCTCATCGGTCTCCAAGTTTCCTCTCATCAATGTTTTTAGTCCTCAAGAGCGACGGCACTGCTCGGCCCATTTTCAACCTGAAGGCCCTCAATCAATTCGTAATTACTACAAAATTCAGACTAATGAATGTTACTCGTGTGCCGGACTTCCTACAGGAAAGAGACTGGCTATGCAAAATAGATCTCTCACAAGCCTACTTTCACATTCGTATTGCTCGCAGCCACAGAAGATTCCTACGCCTAGTCAATCGAAAGGAGCTGTTGGAAATGACATGTTTACCTTTTGGTCTAAGTACTGCACCCAAGACTTTCGCAACAGTGACCAATTGGGTTGCCCAAATGCTCAGAGAACGAGGAATACGTATCCTGGTGTATTTGGACGACTTCCTGATTGCTCATCAACAGGAGGAAAGCCTAAGGGAACATGTAAATATTGTCATCCAAACTCTCGAGACGTTAGGCTGGATCATAAACTACGAGAAATCCGTGTTGACGCCGTCAAAAACATTGGCGTATCTAGGCATTCAGTGGGACGCTTGGACAAACCAAAAGCAACTCCCCAAGGAGAAATTGACTGCGCTGATTGTCAAGCTGTCTCAAATGCTAGACAAAAAACACGCAAAACTCAAGGAGGTTCAGAGTCTAGTGGGTCTTCTGAATTTTGCGAGTTTTGCCGTCCCAAGGGGCCGACTAAACTATCGAGCTTTATTAGACCTCCTCAACAAAATGTTGAGATCAGACCAAAAATGGCATTTAATTCCCATCGAAGCCAAGAACAACATAATATGGTGGCTTCAGAACTGCAAACGCCCCTCAGCCATTCAGGTACCTCCACCAACCCATTACCTAACAACGGATGCCTCCGATATAGCATGGGGAGCTCGATTAGACAATTTGTCGTTGACAGGGTTGTGGGCAGACCACGAAAAACAGTTACACTGCAACCAGAAAGAGATGCTCGCCATCCTAAAGGTGTTACAAGATCATTGTCAGCTCCTGCACCGGAGTACAGTACTAATTCAATGCGACAACAAAACTGTTATCGCGTATCTCCGACACGAAGGGGGCACGAGATCCACACCACTGATGGATCTGACATACAAGGTTTTTCAAATTCTGGAAGAATACCAAATTCGTGTGAATATTTTTCATATTCCTGGAATGTACAACGGCCATGCAGACCATTTGTCGAGACTTCGGGTCAATCCAGAGTGGCATCTCTTGGCCAGAGCCACAGAGAAAGTGTTTGCCAAATGGGGCACCCCCCTGATAGACCTTTTCGCCTCCAGTCGAGCACACGTGGTAGTGAATTATGCGTGTCTGGATCTGAACGATCAGCAAGCATTGTTTCACGACGCGTTCTCCCAGCAGTGGGATTTTCAACTGGCGTGGATTTTCCCGCCACCGTACTTGATTCCCAAAGTGCTATCTCATTTGAACAGTGCTCACGGGATATACCTATTAGTAGTTCCACACTGGGATCGAGTATATTGGCGGGCAGATCTGAAGGCCCGAGCGTTGGCAGCCCCATTCACACTTCGGAATCTCGATCAAGTCTTAATAGACGTGTCGACGGGATTTCCACCTCCCAGGACACAGAACATGATTCTCGAGGTATGGAAATGTGGGGGTGGGCCGAGACCTTAAAAGATTGGAATGATAGCCAACTAAAATTATTGAAGAAGTCTTGGCGGCCTTCCACGCTGAAGACTTATGATTTTGCTTGGAAAAAATGGGTAATTTGGTCTAAGCAACACCAAATTAATCCTCATAATCCTAACGGTAGAGAGGTAGCCAGATTCCTGTCGGACCTTCATCTGGTTAATAATTTATCTTATAATACGATTCTGTTGCACAAATCTGTAATTTCCACTCTTTGCAATCCAGACATTGCTGGCCAAATTAGTTCTCATATTTTAGTGAAACAAGTTTTAAAGTCTATAGCGTTAGAGAAACCAGTCAAATCTAAACCACCAATTTGGAACATAGACAGCCTAGCTGTCTACCTAAATAGTTATAATTTAACACATGACAATATTTTCCATGTGCAAAGACATACTGCAACATTATTACTCTTGTGCTCAGGTCGAAGAGTCCACGATTTGACTTTATTAAGAACTGATGCGGAGCATGGTGTTCAAAGTAATAATTCTATCACCTTGTGGCCTGTTTTTGGTTCAAAGACTGATTCTTCGGATCACAGGCAATCGGGTTGGAAATTGTTAAGTAATTTAGAGAGTAATAATTTAGACCCAGTTTATTGGATAAATAGAACAATTGAATTATTAAAAAATCGTAGAGAAACGGCTAAGATCCATAATCTGTTCATTTCTACAAGAGGTGAAGCAAAAGCCGCTTCAAAAACGATCATATCGGGGTGGATTAAAACTATACTTAAAGATGCGGGTATAACTGCAACGCCTGGGAGTTTCCGCTCTGCTGTTGCTTCAAAAAACTGGTTAGATAACTTCCCATTGGAAGATATTCTCGCAAGAGGAAACTGGAAGTCCCAAAATACTTTTTGTAAGTTCTATAAGCGGACAGTTTTACCCTCATCTTCAAGCACCTCTATAAGGCCCACTTGCACGAACCCGAGTCATCTTTTAAACTCAGAGTTAGTTGCTAACACGAGGTTAAATTGACAATATTGTATGACAAACTGTCAATTTAACCTTGTGTTAGCAACTAACTCTGAGTTAAAAGATAACTCGGGTTCGTGCAAGCGGGCCTTACTATGTTATTTAATCCTGTTGATTGATATTGTAAGTGTAATATTGATTATTACATTGTGATTAATCAAGTTCAAGAAATTACATAATTAAACCAAAATCATATAATTATATAAGATTTTTTATTTTTCCCTTGTTGTGCTTGGTTCATTCAAATGATCAACATAATAAGTAATACCTTACTTACTATCAAGTCATTCACATTGGCGTCCATATCACCACCACCAGGCGATAACAAACAGGTCTCAAATTAAATAAGCTTCGAATAACGGTCAAGTCAAATTAATAGAAGCGTTTTACCTACCAATAAAACGCATATTAATTTACTTACCTTATTCGAAGCTTATGTTTTAAAGTCTGCCTGGTGATTTTCGACTCAATGAAGTAAAAAGATGGCGGCTCACTAAGTGCGCCCCCACTCTGCCAGGTGGTGGTGGGGTTAGAAAGAGAAGGATACAAGATAGAAAGAGACGGATATAGATGGCGGGAAACGTAGTGCCTATCTCAAATTAAATAAGCTTCGAATAAGGTAAGTAAATTAATATGCGTTTTATTGGTAGGTAAAACGCTTCTATTAATTTGAAATGATTTGGACTTAATTGTAATTATGAGATACCTCTTTTATTTACTTGTTTTTAATATGTTTTGTTAATTTAGTAAATATTTTGAATATCCATTGGTCTATTACCTCTTGTACTGCAGCACCTACGTCGCACAGCCTCACATCGACTCCAGAAGCCTTGATCCCGGCTTCAGTGGCTTCCTGCACCCCTTTGACCAGCGGGTCGTAACGCGGGTTGAAGCTCAAAGTGAACGCACAGTCGATGATGCGTCCATTGATGTGAGTGCCAAAGTCTATCTTCACGACATCGTCATATTCCAGGACTGTCGTGTCACCTACAGTAAGGAAAGGTGACTGATTATGCACAAAGGAAAGGTGCTTAGCTATTAGAAACCACGAAGTGATGGAAGTATTGGATACATAATAGTCATAAAAATGTTTAAATCAAACAACATAAATAAGAAGGAGATATTAAATTAAACTCTTACCCCCATAATAATAAAACGAGAAGTTACACCAAGGTTAATCCTTAAAATTTATGGTTAGTTCGAAAATTATCCTGGTTGTAACTTTAGTCCACGTTTATTAATAAGGGGGTTAAATTCTATTGTGCTACTGTCAAGAGATAGGCACATCGATCGGTCCTAATGAAAGAAATCAGTAGCGTGAGTTCATTTGTATGTTACTCATTGGTTTGGAAAATGGCGCTACGGCGTACGTCGAACAAAACCAACACGACAGCGACAGCCACAAATTCGCGCGAGAATCACCTTGATTAAGATGCGGTTTAACAGGATACGTACCAGTATTTGGAGTATAGTGAGCAGCACAGTGATTACGGCTGCAACCAGTGGGGAAAGCCAATCCCGCCTTCAATCCATCTTCGCCAATCAGACGCCTGGCAGTTGATTCCAGTTCTTCACAGATTTGAATCATAGTCATGCCTGGTTTGATCCAGTCACGCATGTATTTACGTGTCTGAAATGTACAATTGGTATTTAGATGGGTCAAATCATTTGTTTTGCAATACAATTCAATAGAGACCAAGGAGAATGTGATGAAACATTTGTCATTCTGATTTATTTGCTGTTTTAGCATTAGGCTATTAGTATGAAAAATTACAATAAATTGCTCTGGCCGAAATAAATGACTTGGATTCTAATTCATCAAACTATTTTTTTGTGCATAACTTTAACTAGTGAAAGATTTGTCAGAAAAGAGTTTTATCTTTTTCTTGTTTAGTTGTTCCTATATTGTTGTTTCATGGGGTAAAAAAAAAAATGTGACGTCTAAGGGACACACAGATGGAGTTTTAAACTTTTAAGTCTGCATTGTCAATTTACACAAATCAGTTGGTCAACCAAGCTGGGGTAAAAATAGAGAAAAACTATAATAAAAGTTGTTGATTTGTATATGAGTATGTTCTATAATATGAAAAGTTAAAACTTAGCATACTTGTCTGTGTGCCTCAGCTGCATGCCTTATTTCCTGATAAATGTCCTGGTGCAGTCTGTCAAGAGCCCTCTTCTCTTCACTGGAGAAGCGCTCCTTGGCAGTTCTCTCGTCAATACCTTCAGCTGGACCATGCTCGGTTATTTGACCCTCAGGGAAGTTTCCTGAACAATAGATTAAGAATTCCTTTGCAAGTGGTAGTATACATGGAAACTAAAATACATATAGGGCTTAATAATAAGGATGTTAGGACACACATGATGAAAATAGAATAGAGGGTTTTGTCCCAGAGTAGGCATGGTGCTATCAATTTTTTTGGCAATATGCGAAAGTAGACCTGATGCCATCTTATGTATGGTGATTTCAAAATATTGTCATAGTGCGAAATAGGCTTAATGAGACAAAACTGAATAGAATAATGCAGATAAATGTAGTTTTATACATACATAAAAAAAAGTGATCACTAGCATAAGCTGATGTATACTATTTTTAAATTGAACTTTATTAAGAAAAAATACTTTTTGTGAGTTTTCTTTACATGGAAATACCTTGTAATAATAATCTAAAAAGAAGAAAAAATTGCAATATAATCGAACACAACAAACACATACTTACACATAAATTTTTTGATGTACATATTGTCTTTTCTTGCATTTCCTAAGCATTAAATTAGCTGTAGCTTAAAAATAATAAAATATACCAAGATATCGCACCTTCGGTGCAACAAAGACCTAACAGCTCATTTTTAAATTTTACAGGAGAAGACTTTTAAATATTTTTTTGCATGTTTTTCCTCAGTTCTGGATAACTATTTACAGAAGGTTTGAAAACTTTACATTTAATTAATTGTTTTTTAGTTGGCTATAGTTATACGTAAAAATCTTGTATTTCGTTCGGTGTTACGGTCGAGGGGATAACAAAGAAATCCTAATAAAAGCCATAACAAAAAAAAGTGTCCTGAACAGTGACTGTGTTGCACCAGAAGTTATTTAGTTTTATGACTGTTATGTTTTATGCCTTTGTTGCTCCAAGAATTTGAGCTAAAAAAGACCTCTATATAAATAATGTTGAGGTCTTAAAACAGATACGTTTTTGTTGCTCCAACGTTACATCAAACATTCGCGGGCGCGGGGGCACTACTTACAATGAAACGTTGTCGGCCCGAAACGCATGGAATAACCGCCAATAACCACAAAGGCACTTCTGCCATCTAGTGTAATTTCGAGATACTTTCGCGGATGTCTTTGTTGCCCCAAGTAAAGGCATGGTTTAGAAACAATTTGGCATACTTAGGTCGATTTTGCAGTTTTGGCTATTTGTGACTTTGTTGCACCGAAGGTGCGATATATTATAGCTTGTCTCAAGCAATGTTTTTAGATGCCTGATATTTTAAACAGACCTTTTTAAATTTTTATATGATAAGAACTTACCATCAGGATACAGTTCGGCAATGGGGATGGTAGGTGGGTTAGTCTGCTCCTTAGACGGACCCTTCCCAGATTTATTTTTATTCTTTTTCTTCTTCTTTTTTTTCTCATCACCTTCAGCACCATCTTCAACAACTGCTTCTATTTTTTCTGCAGCATTTGTTACTTCAGATGATTCATTTTCGCCAGCAGCACCATTTTCTGAAGGCAAATCAGGAATTGTAGAAAATGTAAGTAGACATGTTGTGGACTGGGCATGAACAGTTATTGTAAGACAACTTTAACAAAGTAAGTATATTTTTTGTTGAGCTAACTCACATTATAAATGGTCATTATTGAATACTAATTGATGCTAGAATTGACTAGTAAATAAGTTGCGATTCGTAGATTGTATACATACATAATGATACATTCATTATTCTTACATACAATGTAAAATGTTAAATCATTATGATGCATATGAATCGATAATTCACAGGACAACGTGATACAATTTGTATCTTTCTACGACAATTACTGAAGTACTGCGCGAATACACAGCTAAATATGTAAAAACGACGCAATATTATCAGGTTGAGCGTAGGTGACCCGTTACTATGCGCTCTCAAGATAAAAATAGACATTAACAGGGTAATGTACGTAGGCAAGCGTTGAGTGTGTATGAATTAATATCAATATTACTCGCTCTAACCTGCCTTCTTCTTCTTTTTTTTCTTTTTCTTCTTCTTAGCGGGATCTTTAGCTTCGCCCTCTTCGACTGCATCTAATTCTTCTTCCTCACCGTTTTCAACGGCATCATTTGTAATTAATTCTTCATCCTTCTTCAAGGCTGCCATTGCAACTATAATAGGTCTTAAAGCAAATAAGACTGTACAATGGGCACTAAATTTCCATGCGACTGTAAAGCGGTTTTTAACCTCTCTTTTGTTTCACAAACTAAAGATAGACATCCTGAGTGTGACAACTGATGACAGCAGGATAGATTATTGTTATTACCGTACAAAAGAAAGAGACAAAAGTAGAAATTGTGGTGGTGTTGCCTGAAAAAATAAATAGTGATAAGAATGTTGGAACAGATAATAAATATTACTTTTTTTTGTAATTTTTCTGGCATAGCTTCAAGGCCTTTGAAGAAACTTAAGAAGATTGTACACATGACGGTTACACACACTTTATACACAGACCATGGACCTAAAAAAAAAGGCGGACGGAACTTCACTAAGAAACAATTGAAGCACCCATAGTAAGTCAGTGCGCTAATGTGGACAAGCCAGCACGCACACATTCACACCATAGTAAGTCAGCCGTCGGCCATTACGCTTCGAACGACACTCGCGGTTTTATACGGTGTTATTTTGTCTAATAAAAACCAAAGTATGCCGTCATATGTTGCAAAAAGTTGTCTAAACCATAGTAGTTTAATTAAAAAAGCCAGGGGATCACTTTTCATAGTTAAGCATGTCAATTTGAAGCTTATTTCTCGATTTTACGTCAATAAATTTAATAAACATCTCGAAATCAATCAGTGTTGCAACTATTTCAAGGTTCAAATTATTTTAAAATTGGGAGATTTATATTTTATGTTACTATTTATCGTTATTGTATTCTTCTATATTTTTACAGATTTCCCCACGGCAAATGATGCATGGAAAAATGATTGTATAAAAATAATAAGGGAGTGTAGACATGGAATAGGAATGTAGACGTGTATGGATGGAACATAAAATAGCTTTAATTAAATATTTATAGCCGAAAAATACTTAAACATTCGTTTTCACCACTTCAGTAAATTAGAAGGGATTTCTAGATGTGTCGATAGCAAAAGACAAGTCTACAAAAATTTGAATCATCAAAAGGGATTGTAAAACTTTATTAACATTAAACGAGTTGTAAATATTTTAATATCCAATGAGCTTAAATGATTTTACCTTTATTTTAAAAATAGGTATCCGTCACAAAAAAATTGTATAGCTTGACATAAAAATGTAGAAAACCGGAAGTCGCCACTGTCTTCGCGCTACCAGCACTTTGAATGATTTTATTTTATTTTTTTTTTCACTTATTACGTTAGTTTTATGGCACAATAATAAATCTAACAAACCTGCGGTCTTTGTTTACATCAAATATCAAAGATTTTAAAACGCTGTCAGAAATAAAAATTTTAGTTCCGTTTCAATCCGTTCTGGCCAAGCTGTAATTAAACTTAAGTTCAAGGGAGATCTTAAATTAAATATTGTTTAAAAATGGGTAATTTTTTCCTTCATCTGGCATCCCTATACACACTCACACATATTTACGCCGCCGCCATTGTGGTGCTTCAATCGTTTCTTAGTGAAGTTCCGTCCGCCTTTTTTTTTAGGTCCATGACACAGACTAGGCTACTAATACAATACCAGCTGCTATGTTGATCTATAATTCTGTGGAAATACCATACAAAACATGACCAGGATTTTAATTTCAGTCCTGCAAATTACAAAAAATGAGTTTTTTTTAAGTTTGAGTGCTCACAATCGTTTTTTCGTAAAAACGATTGTGAGCACTCAAACTTGTGGGCCTATTCGCACGAGAGCCACTGACTGACTTTTTGGAGTTAAAAAAACGCTTGGTTTTAACAAAAAGGTAAATTGAACTAAACTGTCACCGTCAATAAAATGCAGTTCGAAAAAAAACGCCGCGTTTTAAAAGCGCTGACGTGTGAACAGATACATGGGAATGCATTAAAAGTAAGAGCCAATGCTCATTTTTTATTTAAAAAAAAAACGTTGCCACACACTAGGAATTTCTCCTGTATCGCGGGTGCGTTTACAAACATAGAAACACACATATAAAAACACCTAGACTCGAAGCAACTACATGTAGGTTATACAAATATTTGTACCGTGCAGGGATCGAACCCGCGACACGCTGCGTAGCAGTCGATCGCTCAGCCACTACGCGCGTACCTACACTTTTTGCGGGCAGACTTTTTGTCTGCCCTGATGAAAATTATTAGGGAATACGCCCAAGGGCAACAAGGTTTGTATGCTATGTCGAATTTGTAAAGATGTAAGTAGGCATTCTAGAAATGGAACATACGTATAATTATAAATTAATTCGACCTGTATTACTTTTTTTTTAAATAATGCCCTTAACAAAAAAGAAAAAAAAATACTTGTTTGATACTGATTTTAACTTTCTTTGCCAACCCTGTTCGTATTCGTGTCAAGCAGGTTTATAAGCCTAAAGGTGCGTACTATATAACATAACATGTTATATAACATGTTTCAGATGATGTGGACACAAAATGTTATATCATAACATTACTATTTATCATGATTCAGATGATGTGGACACAGAATGTTATATAACATTGTGGATAGCACTGAAGAACGACAATTGTTATATAACATTGTTACACTAATGTGTACGGTATTGTTTTATGTTGCAATGTTATATAACAATGTTACATGGTGTGGACGTGTTATATAACAATGTTATATGACATTGTTACATGATCTGTACGCACCTTTAGGATTATTTTTTTGCATACTCTACATAATTGTGATGGACGATGGTCAGGTTATGCTTGAGGGCTTGGGTCCGGGTTCTTTTCAATAAATCTTTTATTAATCCTTAAAAAACTGGCTTCATTTCTTCTGGGTTGGTCAATACGGAATTTAAAATACAATGTTATAAAAGAATAACGCGCAGTCGAGACCGGGTATCTTTTTTCAAAAAAACGCGTTACGCCGCCCGCGCCGATTGGTCGCCGCTTGCAATAGCATGGACAGCCTGCGGCAACGTCAAGTCGATGTCTTGATTCTGCATGTCGCCGCTAGATGGCGATAGTGGTAACACATACTTAAAAAGGTTTTCAGTTTTCACCTCTCAAACCTTATTTTGTCTACATCTACACCGAAAAATAAGGTTTTATAATATTATAAAGAAGAGGAATGATTTAGATTTGTATTTTTGTGTGTTGATTTCAAATAACTTTTCACTATTAGAAAGCTACATTCAACCTGAGTAACATAGGCTTGTCCACCCGTGCGAAGCCGGGACGGGCCGCTGGTAATAATATTTTAAAAAGGAAAGATTTGATTGTTTGTTTGTATTGAATAGGCTCCGAAACTACTGGACCAACTTTATAAATTCTTTCACCAGTTGAAAGTTGCTTAGTAAATTATACCTAGTTCAATGTTTGGTCCTGAGTGATTTAGGCAATAAGGGGGTGAGGGGTGAGCGGGCGAAGCCGCTGGCAAAAGCTACCTTCTAGATTTATTTTGTCCAATCCTAATTTTGTCCACTCTAATCCTAAACTATTTAAAAAAATGACAGATCCTACTAAGCGAAGTCGTCGTGATATTCAATTTTTTGCAGACAACTCATACTTGACCAAGAAAAAGGCTCTCTATGTACCTATAACTTTTAACTTCAAAAAAGAGCTAAAGTATTTTAACAAAGTTTTTTCGTATAGGTATCTGACGGATTCTGATATCCCCATGTTGGCCAACTTAAAAGAAAGACGATAGGCCACAGGCCACGGCGACCGCTGTCCAACAGGCGGGCGGCGTGCATGCTCGTCACCTAACTGTTTTAAAACCTTTGGGCAGTGGTGGATTAAGAGTTTCCGAGGCCCTAAGCACAGAGCCTGTGTAGGCCCTCTATTGCTTAAATTGGGAAGGTAGAAAGTATAAAATGAAAGTTTCATCAAAATAGAAACTGTAGGTACCTATAATTTAAAACTTAAAACATTTTTTTCTCTTCTCTTAGAGAAGACAAATTTAATTTTTTGTAGAGCAAGGCAAGATTAACTAACATTAGAAGCATTTGCTATTGAAAAATGAGCTATCAAAAACGAAGCCATAAAAAGCGAACGTCAAACTTATTTGAAGCGAGCGCGAAAATTTTTAGCTTTTTGGATTAAGACACGGCAATTTTTCATAGAAGAGCGAACGCAGTGAGCTCTAAAAGTTTAATGTTTCCGGACTTCAAGTTTTAATTTAAAAGTGAGATCAAACATTTGAAGTCTTTATTAGGTACTTAAACCTAATCCAATTTAAGTTCTCAACTTTCATTTAAAAATTAGTTTTGGTTTTTTTTCATTTTTGTTCTGGGCTCTTGGCTTTGGCGCCCCTAAAGGATGGCGCCCGTGTGCATTGCACACTTTGCGCATATGGTAGCGGGGGCCCTTAAACTTGTGAAATTTTGCACATTTGTTCAGACGCTGATATAGACTAACATATCCGAAAACTGGGCAGTTCTGGAAATATTACATACATATTACATACGGGTCGAATTGATAACCTCCTTTTTTTTGAAGTCGGTAAAAATGAAACGCCAGCAGAGGATGGAGGCCCCTGGAGAACAGGGGCCCCAAGCACGTGCTTGTAGTGCTTATACGTTAATCCGCCACTGCCTTTGGGTATTAGTGTCTATTTCATGGGTCCACCCTTTATAGCAGAACTTTTTACGTCATAATTTTATTTTGCATAGCAACGGATAGCATAAACCTCTTTTCGCAGAAAATCGTTTGGCATACCTACACTCATTTACCATAACACCGAAACCCATAATTTTGTAAGTCAGAATCATCTTTATGCATAAATTTCATTTCCATAATCAATAAGTATAACCATCATATCGTAGAAAGTTCACAACCAGAATCATCTTTTGCATAATTGTGTGGTTTTTATTTCCCAGACAGTAAGATGATGCAGTAAGCATGCAGCAAGCATTCAGCACATGCAGCAGGCATGGCTTCTGTCACGGCTCCGGCGCTGCGGGTCTCTGGCGGTCCCACGCGAGCTAATCGTCGCAGATGATTTTACGCCCACCACCGCAGCTTCGGCTTACTGGCCGGCAAGCCGGCCAGCCTCAGCCGCGGCGGTGTGCGTTAAAACCACCTGCTCCTCAGCTCACGGGCCGCCTCGCCCCTCCGCGCCTACGCGATTATAAATTACACTCTAGGGGTAGGGCAGACAAGACTACGTGAAGTCGGTTTTGCAGCGATTCATTTCTGTCACTAACTTTTGTAGCACACCATATTGATTTTATAAAACATTTTTTTTATTTTTTATTATGACTATTAAATTATTTCTATTCTGAAATTCTGTGATCTTCGAAGTATACCAAGTCAAATTATTCCAATCGGCGCTCTAAATAAACGTTATGCTAAATGAAAATATGCAAAATTGTAACTCTGACAAAAGTAATTATGCCCAATACAATTCTGCCATCTTAAAAGTATCCCAATTTAAATTCGGACATAAAAACATTAGGCCAAAAAACAATTATATTAAAAAAAATTTATACCATAACAATGTTCGTTTAAAAAAGTTTCTGCCAAGTGAGTTCTGCCAAATAGGTTTCGGAGAAACAAGTTTCTGCCAGATAGAGGGCACCCCTATTTCATATTTGTTATGAAAACTTGGGAAATGTCTGGGTACAGTAAACTTCAGAGAAAAGGAACCTCCCCTTTGGTATTTTTTTCTTTGAAACTATGGCTTGAAGCTTGTACGGGTAACACTAAGGGGCTGTCTCCACGAGCGAGAGAATCGCGGCGATATTATCGCCGTGCCACGTTTTCCTATACATTCTCTATGGAACCGTCTCCACACGGCGATATAATCGCCGCGATGCGACGAGTGGCAACGAGCGCGCAAAACGTCATTACATCGTCGCTAGCCCGCCGCGACTAGCAACGCGACCGCCGCGCGCTCGCGGCGCTCTCGCGACGAGCGCGCGGCGGGCGCGTCCATTCTTAACAATAACAATAACTGCATATTCACTAGCGTACTCGCAGAAGCACCCCACAACACTATATCCATAATAAAGAATTATATTATCGACTGAGACACTACATATTTCGCTCTCGTCTGGCACCTTTGGCAACGTGACGTCAAGGAAACGCGGCGATACCGTTACGAGTCGCCGCGGAATCGCCGCGATACCGTAACGACTCGCGACGATACGCGGCGGAATTATCGCTCGTTCGTGGAGATTATCCGACGATATAAGGGCGGACTCGTCGCGATTCTCTCGCTCGTGGAGGCAGCCCCTAAATCTTTCTACTGGAAAATACTAACGTAATGTCGCCTCGTTGGTCAAGTGTTCGCAAGCGTTGCTGCTGAGCATGAGGTCCAGGGCTTGATTCCAAGGTGGAGCAGTATTACGAGGTTTATCCATCAGGGATTTAACTGGATTTATCAGTAACCTCGTGGGTGCGCTTACAAACTTAGAAACTCAAATACTTACATTAACTGATCCACTGCGCCAACAACCTAGTTGATTGCCAGGGGCTCGCCCTGGTCGCTCGTACTTCTGGTAAAATGTGAATGTACAGACGCCAGCAGGTCAACCTACCCGAATCTGTCAAATTTTACCAATCGAACATTAAGCAGCTTCTATTGTGATAAAATTGAAAATCTGTTAAATAAATTTGACAGATTGAGGTAGGTTGATGTGCCTGTACTATACGGTACCTTCCTTTCCTCTACTCTAAATCTGTATTAAAGTTGCGAATTTGCGATGTATCGTGTTTCTAATGCCCAACTATCAACCATTACATGTTGGTTCGGATAGAGGGTTTGTCCCGCACCAGGAAAAACATGAGTGAGTACCTTTGATAACGTATTCCGATAGGTAGGTATTGTGTTTCATGACAGTAGGAAATAAAACGATTAAAGAGTTTTTCTCCCATATCTTTTTATTCTAAATACATTAATATTCTTTAATTCAACTCAAATATTCATTTAAACTATTACAAGCTATTTTTTTTTATTTTAAACATAAATAATCAGTAATGCAAATGTCCAGCATTGCACACTTTTAACTCGGTATTAATATTTAACTAGGTATTATCCAATCTTAGCGATAGTTCTCCATAGTGACAAAACATATACACAACACTGAAAACCTTTGGTGAAAACAAGTATCCTACATGACTATTGTAATATGACATGTCTGATGTGCTAAGACCACTCGCTTGTTTAAAAGTTCATTCCTATCAAAAGCTGTTCTTTGGTAGTAGAATCACGAGCGACTATGCACAATACAAGCTAGGTGTTTCACAGCACATCTGACATGACACGTTGTTAACATCATATCCCATTTTATTGCATTATGTAGGCATCAATTAGATAAAATCCATTGAAACAAGACAGCGAGTACATCATCTAGATACCTATACATTCTGCTCAATTTGTCATGTTTATTGTACAGTTATTATAAAATTACTGATTATGACAATTCGGTAAAGGTACTAGAGGTACATGCAAATGCTCACGTTATGTGAATTACCAAAGATTGGGTACGTACGTTATACACAGATCTACTGCAGTACGAATATCATATTCAACACAATTAGTTACAAATACGTATGTTTTAATTAGAAAATTAATGATTCTAAGCGTAATGTTTCTATTTTATAACACACAAGTAGTTAAGCGTATCCAATTTTTTAATGTAGTAGGTATGTAGGTATATAATATATACGTTGACGTAGGTACCAAATATCTAAACTATGCAGTTTTAAAATCAGACACTTCGAAGATAGGCGATGCACACATGCTCGTAGTATTTGATCGCCGATAAAATCTTACTTTATCTACGAAAATAATGTACATTGGACCTTCCTTCTGATGCTGATGAACGATAGAAATGATGACTTAGAAAATACTTTCATAATAATACTAGGGGACATTCATAATGATAGAAACACAAAACAAGTGAAGTGCGAGGAACTGAATCATTTAATCAGTTTTAAACAAAATATCTTTTGAGTACATGAAGGAATAGAGACCAGCTCTTAAAATCGTCCATTAAAAATAAAAAAGATGGATGATGAAATGCAAAAATAATACAGGTTCATAAGTATTACACCCTCCTTATAATATTGTAAATGTACCTACACGAAGTTTATATACGAGTATGTAGCTGAATGCTCAAGTGGCTATGTGCATGCTAATTGATATAACATTGTCACAAACATGAAAAGGTTGCAACCGACGAACATGAATCTGGATAAAAACTACATTTTTTCCATCCAATGTACAATTTTCAGACATCTACTTATTTATATTACATCTTTTACACAGTGGTTGTTTATGCTATATTTAAAAAGTATCAGTTACGCTCTTTCCTTACAAGAAAATCTATGTAGGTACACAAATATTGTTATACATAGCTGAAATCAGATCTGCACAGCGATTCTGATATTGTTTGATATGATTATACAGTTAATGAAAGGAGCTATTTGGCATGAAATGGATGAAGTAGACACAGTTGTGCGAAGTGTTTCAGAACTACCTACTACTATTGCAAGACCCGGCCCGCGCGCCGATTAGTTTCGACTTAATTCAGCAATATAGATATTTGAATTCACTCAAAATAAAACTTAGTCGCAAACCACTCATTTGTTAGTACTTAACAATTTAATCAAACACTTCAAGCCGTTAGTTGCGTACACGAAAACTTTAAGATTCATGACTAATTCTTTTGTTTTGTATTTGGGTAAAGAGAACTAGAATTAAATACGTAACATTACAAAAATAATAATACATTACTCTAAAGAGAAAAGTAAACGGATCGCCAGCGATCCTCCATAAGTAATGAGGTGCATTTAGGTTCACAAAAATCAAGTAAAGCTTTCTAATAGGATGAACTTGGTAAAGTGTCTTTTTGACCCCCGACCAAATACGAAGAGAGATCTTAAGTATGAATTCGACCTTTCTATAATACCGAATGTTGCACCTGGACGAGCCAGGCCGGTACACGACAGCCACGACAAGTGTTGTGTGTTCTGTACACCGGTCGGCCGGGAGCTGTCGCAGTGGCGGTCGTCGCCGCACTAGGAGGCTGGCCGAATATTATATATTCAGAAAAGACACAACAACAACTCCGAAAGGCAATTTTTAAAATTTACCTTAAAATAGATTTTATATTTAGGATATTTATCATGTTTAAAATATTTTGGTGAATAACATCATTATCGCAAACCCGTATTTAATATGAGAAACGTGGATGATATGACAATATAAATTACCCTTTCATACCAATTAATAAGCGTTTTCAATGTCCTTACTTAGTCGAGCCGATATATATTATGCGGCACCGACGACTATAACTACTTACACGACTCATTAAGAACCGAATACTAACTACTTACAGGGATTATCGAACGTCTCCGTGAACGAAAGAACATTTCATATATCTTTGGTTAGACAAAACGAAACAATAGTAAAAATACTAGACAATCGAACGTACAGTCATTGGAGGGAGATAATTATTTTGTCGTTAGGTATTTCTCTAAACAACATTGCGTTATAATCACAAAAAATAATCATGATCGAAATGTGACGATGCATCGGGATCGTTTCATTTCGAGGGTAAGCGTCAACAAGTATTACTATTATCAACAAGACCCGCCCCGGCCCGGCCGGCGCCGTGCTACTGCCAGAGCTTCCACCACACTTGCATCTTCTCAGTGAGTTTCTTGCAGATTCCCAGTAGTTTCCGTCACATCCCGCCATCACCTTCACCCTCGCACTCCTCTGAACCTTCACCCTCCTCTAACGTCACCTGTTAACAAAACACGTCATCATTAGTAACCTGGCATTCTTTTTCTTTGTCATTATAAGTGGAGAAATTGTTTGATTTTAAGTTTTTTATGTTTTTATCTAATTTAAGATATATTTTGAAAGGTTTTTGGCAAGCAGATACGAATCAGATAGTGGAACTTACTTGAAAGCGTATTTGTTCGGGGCGGTCATCATCGGGCAGTGAGTGCTGGATGGGTGCTGGCGGCGGTGACGGAGGGATCATACTTTGATAATAGTCACGGTTTTCCTCTAGAGTGTCTAATATGTCTTGCGCGTCTGGATGTACGAGGTCGGCCCATGTCTCCCACAGCGGGTGGACTATGTAGTCTATGAATCCAACTTGAGATTTTTCTATCGTCGCATTATGCCTGTCGCACATTGGACTTATATCCATTCCTTGTTCCCTCTCGCGGTCTCCTTGTTGGAAGAATTCTTCCATCAATAACGCTACCCATCGCTTATAAAGTGGTAGCGGTTTAGTGGGATTGCTTAGATCGGCACAATGTACGAGATTCTCCAACACTTGTATTCTGTCTGTATAATTGTCTAGTAATAGTACGCCACTTCCAGCTACCTTCTTTGTCTCCACCATTGTCTTCAAGTCTGCTAACAGACTCATATGTTTTGACATATCTGTGGAGAGAACCATGTCTATGACCATCTTCCGTAGCGTCTGCCTCTGTTTCTTTTGAAGGTTGATGAATATGTCACACCCGTCATTTTGGAGAAGCTTGAATGCCACAGCAAGATGGTGGTTCTCTAACACTGACTCGTCGTTGTACATCAGAGCCAGCTCTGAGCTTGAGTTGACGAGGAACTGGTTGGTAAGGCCGGGATGGTCAACGTCGTGCACGCACGCCGCGAACAGAGCGGCGCACGTCTCGATGGGCGTGAACACGGCGTCGAGCGCGGGCGTGTTGAGCAGAACGTGCGTGGACTGCGCGACGTCGGCGGCGTGCAGCGAGTTGTGGAAGGGGTTGTCGCGCATGTAGTGCTCCTCCAGCGTGATGGAGAAGGCAAGGAACGTGCGCGCCGAGATCTGCAGCGTGCCCAGCAGCTCCCGGGACGTGAATGCGGCGTATGCGACTGCAGTCAGCGGTCGCCCGCAAGACAAGTCGCCAATGCGGAAGATGTCCACACCCCATCGGTCGATTTCACCCAGTTGACGACCCAAGTCTTCTTCGTGAGGAGTGTCTACTCCATATCTTGGCACGCGTTCTCCAGTGAAGCTATTGGTGTGCGTCAGTGTTCGCTTAACGCCAGATATCTGCACAAAAATAATTCCAAAGATTAAAACAACCATTTGAATATGTATTGATTCTTAAGGATTTTCATATGGCATAATAAATTATGGTACACATTGGCATTGTACTTACTTGTGACATGGTGGTTGCAGGTCCGGTATGACGCGGCTTGTCCTTCTTCTTGGCACGCGCTTCAGCTACCTCGTCCACTTGTAGAGATGGTAAATCGATATCTTGTTGTTTGTCTGGAATAGAATAAAAATATTTTTAATTAATAAGTTTTGATTTTGCGTGGTGGATTATGGCCCACTCCCTCTCACAGAGAGGAGGCCTGTGTCCCAGCAGTGGGAACATTATAGGCTGATGATGATGATGATGAATAAGTTTTGAAAATAACCACTCCATCGAATTCATAGTCAATTTCATTTTATTGATAGTGTTATTTGTGTATATTGTTTTATGCTGTAAAAATTGGGATAAGCGGGATATGGACATTGAGTAATAGTGACCTGAATACGATACGTCTGCATGGCTCACATTCTATAGTTGGCAGAAGCTGTGCAAATAAACTAAACTAAATATTATCGACCGATTACAATTATTATTGCGTTTCATAACTATGTTTCTGGGTAACGATGTCGAAAAAGTGGGTGAAAATGTGTGAAGTATCCATTAATACATATTATTATAATTGATACGTTTCCAGGTCAGCCATGCGAGTTTTGTTATTACCTATAGATAAGTAATCAATCATGCCGATGGGAGCTTTGATATATTTCACGAAGTATTGTTAACGTGCCGCTTGGCCTTCATTATATTACTCGTATTTAGGATTGACGATAAGTATACTCATGACGTTAATGTTGCACATTTTGCCCTCAATATTTGATATCGCTTAAAAGGATGCATTTAATATGAATAGTGTAGGAATATTAGCCTTCATTATAGTGTTTGCATTCGTAAATAATATTGACAAATTAAAGGATTAATGAATTAAAATCTCACGTTTTTTTCTATTGAGATATTAAGCAAATCACGCATTGTGATTCAATACATACTAAATTCCCGAGGTTTTGGAGATTGTTATCATGTTTATGGCCAAAATGAAGATGTCATTTGGACAGTTTAATAATCTCATAATTGTAATTTATTACACAATATGGCGGAGAGATTAAGGGGGGCAACGGACCAACTTCATGACGAAAGTATAATCCGAGAACATTAAAGGGATTAACTTGTTCGTCCTGTGTGATAAATAGTACTACGCGTCCACTCTCTATCTAATCAACGGATAAATACACTCGCAGCTATTTTCTATTTTTAGATGAGTGAAAATCCGATTGTCTAATTGGAAAAAGAAATGTTAATAATGTGTGTTTACTCTTTCCCGAAGAATGTATTAATTTAGACTGGCTAATGCGATCAGCTTTAATTTATTACCGCTATATCAATGAAGAAGTTGAATAAAATAATTTAACGTGGAAACTTTATTTTAGGGTGTTATAGAAATACAAAGAAAGGGTTTAGAGAAGAGAGTTCAAGTATGCGATCGGACGTTCTTATAATAATAATAGTTTATAGGTAACAAATCAGAGTGCTAACGATCCTCATTATTGTCATACACAATAACAAGAAAATAAGATATTAATAATTGATGCGGATATTATTGAAAACAGTGGCCCCTTCTTTGGCTGCGGCAATCGTTAGTCATGGTCGTTCGTAGCGCAAACAAATTTAATTGTACTACGAAGTTCCTCCGTCTCCATTTGGCAATTGGTTCAATAACACGCGCTGTTTGTCAAATATCTATGTGTCCTTAATATTTTACGGCCTCAATTGTTTCTCCTTGAAAATTCATATTGAAGGGCTAGGTGTTGTTAACATTGCTTCAAGCTTCGTTAGCATGGTTTGGTTTGATCATTAATAACGCAATAAATTAAACTGCTATATTTTCCAAACTAGTAAAATTTTAACTAAAAATATTCATGAACTGGATGTCTATGAGGGTAAAATTGAAAATGCTTAGCACACAACCGTGACCGCTCAGGGTACGGGCGGAGGTCCCAAAAGTGGGATATAATATTATATAATCAATGGATATAATATATAAAATAATAGTAGCATTACTTTTTAACATTTATCACGGACCCACCCAGGCTGAATGAAACGACACATTTACATTAGTAAAGGCAAAATGCGTTGGGCTTTTGGTTAACGTTTTAAGTTTCAGCAGAACGAGGTTTAAATCGATATGGCTGATATAGTAGAGCGGGAAGTGCGCGCGTGTGGCTAGGGGTTATCGCCTTATCACCACTGATAATTCTTATTTACATTCATTATCCTGTTAACTTTATTTACCTGTTGATTTCACATATTAAAGCCCCATTTATATACAGTCGCTTTGTGACGCGATTTATAATAATTGAGTTAATGACAATGTTATCAATAAGTAGGTAATCTTGTGCATTTATGAATTGATGCCAGTAATTATATGGCTTTTCTTTCGTGTACACGTATTTATCGCTTTAATCCCGGTTTACCCGAGGAGAATTTATAATACTAACAAAGAAAGTCATAATGCGGAAGGTCATATCTGTATCCCCCAACTTGATGAATAATGACTATTACTCATGTTCTGAACCTACTTAGAAAGAATATAATTAACATAAATTACATTGTTTTTATTTTGAATACTTTTTATTTAAATTCACGAAGTATTCAAGTTACTTTATTTAAGTATATTCACTCAGATATAAACAGTTGGTATGTAATAATTACTTTAGTAAATAGCGTTAATAAAGCGCTTTTTTAATGTAGGTACCTACTTAGGCTATAGGTCGCTTTTAGGATATTTTTATTATATGCCCGTCGAAATAATTGTCACACAAGTGGGCGCGGGAGGACGTTCACTCCATAAAGTAGGTCATGTACTTTAATACATTTCCAGACCACGTACTTCTATACATATACTTACTTTATATTCAGACTTGCTACCAGAAATTAGCTTGTACTATTCATAATGATAAATTGACTTTAACATTTCCATAAGGCATTCATGAATGTTCTATTTCACAAATGACTTGGAATTTGAATTATAATGGACTTCTAACTCTAATGCAAAATCATTGTAGGTAATTGAAGTTTCTATTTTGGAGAAATCATGACCAGTTTTTGTTGGTCGTATAAACGAGAATGAAGGTACTGTAATGAAAAAAAGCTACATTGCGTAACGCCGGTGTCTATGATTGATGACGTTTTATAAGATTTTGACAGATTGAAGTGCTCCATCGTGTCGACATGACACAGACTACGTGTGACTCATTTTTTCAGTACGCAAGTTAATCTGTCTCTAAATATGAAAGTTGCAAGCATTTAGTCATTCATAACGTACTCACTATCTGTTGTTCCTATCTTGAAACTTGCGAAGTACCTTGTGATAACAATGCTAAATAAAATATAACTTATTTACCATGTCAAAACATGAAATGATCAATAATTATTTACTTTAAATCGTGATGTGATATTTGGTATTATTTAAAGGGAATTGATGAAATGGAAACATTGAAAATTATGGAAAAAATAGTATAAAACTTGAATAAATGAATACTTCAAATAACTTGGATGATTAAGTTAGTTGGTAGTTGTTGCTTGTTTGAGTTATTATCGATCAAGTGTTTCTCAAAATTTATGAAAACTCACCCAAAAATGTGGAGCAGATGTACTCGGAGATCTGGTTGCCGGACTTGCTGGACTCGGAGAAGTGGCTCAGCTCCTTGTTCAGCATGCGCTTGAACTGCAAGTGCAACATATCCATAGAGCGGGCCATCGTGACTGCACGACTCCGCAGCCACCGGGCAGGCGCGAAACGAACGCTTTGTCTCTCGGCGCACACGCGCATTTCACAACACAAAATAATAAAACTTCAAACACAAAAATTAAAACTGCTAGCTAAGCTCGATTTCCGCACTTAAATGTTTTATCCGCACGATATTACTGTAGAGCGTCTAGTATCTATGAGCGCTATCGTCAGACTGAAGCGGTCGCGGCGGCGCGGCTACGTATAAGCGTAGCACGGTTATCGTCACAGCTCCGCACACTACAGAAATACCGCCTTCTCAGTAATGTGCTTTACATGTAATCTAGATTCAGTCGCTCGTGCTTCCTCTGACACGGTGTTGAGGGAACCGCCTTTCTCACTAAACAATTCGTAAGCAACCTAGCAACCAGGCTGCACATCGTTTATTATAAGTGAGCATTGTTCGCCCAAATCTGACTCAACGGGATTCAGTTTAGTCAGTCTAAATCGCTTGTATCCGGGTACAACCTGTCTTTATTATTTTTTCGGCAGGTTTCAACTGTTTCATTGAATTGTTGATGTAGATGGTCCGATTGTACCTGGCGATATTTAGCATGAGCAATGACCATACAAGAATAACGCGAAACAAAGTACAAAAGCATCTGATAAGACTGATGTCGATAAAATTTTAAAGTTACAGATTATATCAAAGGCACCTAGTAACATGATAGCGGAGTGACAGGGCTTAGCAGAAGGTTGGGAGTTTGGAATAGATTCGGTTGCTAACTTCGCAATTAAGATGTTTTTCAGCCCTGAAATGACACACAGATCTGGTGACAATTTCCCTTGACATAGTTTCTTATCGGTTTTCAGCTTCAATTCTAATCTTGATCCCTAGTGGATGTTACAGATCCATCTTTTAAATCCCAAAATGAGGAAGTTTCCTTCGTGACAGCAGATTTATACTTCTTAAGTGAACTGAGAATGTTAAGATAAGACACTTAAATAGAAAAACGTAACCAAGAGCATCATTACAGATACTGCCGTCAATGACATAAGTAGGTGTAACGAGAATAGTGTTTTACTGTGAAAGTTAATCGGTTCAATACTGCTCGAAACAATTCTAGTATTTGTGCAATCAGTCATCGACATTGTATGAGTTCTTAAGACACTGGTTATAGAATAAATAGATGATTATAGTTCAGATATATGTACTTAAGATTTGTTATGATAAGTGCCCTGGTACCTACTCGTTTATGATCTTCTGTAAATATGACTTCTATACAGTACAACAATGGTTCAAAAGTTTCTTAAGAAATAGTTTAGTATTAGTACCATCCAAACCGTGCCTCACTGGAACAAACTGACCCGAACTAGTTTTCAGCTACTTAAATAAACAATCTCCATACCCATTGATTTCGAGCACGATTAATTCGATAAATTGCTCAAATTGTCTGTGTTTAACGGAACATTCCAGATACATGAACCATTATTTAAGAGAAATGGGAGCATTTTGCAATGCTTTTAGTTTTACTGTACTTGTTCCTGAAGTCTTTTTACAAATAGATTTCAGATAGTTTAGCCATATAATTTAACAGACAACTAGCACGAGCTCAATGCACATAGACAGCGTGAATAAATATAAATCAAATAATGTAAATCAAACAATCATATATCATGTCCTGAAAGCGTGAAGGAACTGGAATAGAGCAGCAGGTCACATAGCGTGGGACCGTGGCTTGGAAATGATAAAGTAATATAACTACAAACTAGTTCACGTGTTATTCACGTAATATGGTAGTTTACTGGAAAGTTATTCGTTGTTCATCGCTCTAGGGAAAGGTTTAAATAAACTTTTTGTGTCACTGAAATCCGGATCACGCACTAAATATTTAATAAAGGTTGTCCACCCGAGTATTGTGGGCCTGACCAGCTCAGAATCGTTAATAAATTATCTTTAGAAACCCTAATGGTTCTGTAAACCTATTAGTTAGCGTTATTTTATATACAAAGTAAACAGATTGTTCGGTAAACTCATTGTTTCACTTTTACATTCACGAAAAATGGGCAAACATTTCAAGTGTTCAAAATAAAATTAACATTGTTGTTTATTCTTCTTGTTATAAATCAGGAATGTAATCAGGAACTCGTTCGCTATGTTTACTTGTTAAAATTGGATATATTTTTATTTGAAACCAAAACACTATGATTTATGCCTTTCATGATTTATAGAAAATGCCACCTACCGTTTTCAGCAAGACCTACAAATCTAAATTCATATCCCCTTGAAAATATTTTATATGTTAAACATTGCGTCTTGTTTTCATTTCCGTATGATGTTTTCAACCGCATATTCCTTAATTTTTCCATTTACTACGTCGTGGGTCTACGTCGTAGCTCGATGTTGTGGACTCTACGACGAAATTACACAAAACATACGTACATACATAGACGAAACATTTTAACTAAAACTCTACTCAAAATAGCTTCACCATTTAGGTATTTAGTACGATATATTAAAAACATTAAAAGTATTTTCTGCTTTCATTCATCTCTTTAGGGATTTTGTAGAGAAAATATTCTTACTTTCCTTGTGACGTCGGCATATGGGCGGGGGATGGATACAAACAATAGAGTAAAAATGACTAAATGGATTCATGGCTAAACCATGACGTACAACTAGAACCGTGGATGGAAAGCTGAAAATGGGATACGGGAAATATTCAAGCCCATTTACTTGCGTCAGAGTGCTTAGCGTCTGTTGCTATGATTAAAATCTCTGAGAGTTATGTATGCACAGACCGCTTTAGACTGAGAAAAATACTTCATTCATTGTGTAACAAAAAGTTTTGACATAGTAGCTATCGATTACGTCTGTGTACCTGGACATTTCGTAACATAGAGCGTTATTACGTTAGATTCAGTTAAATATTAACAAGATAACATTATTAATTCCCGTGCGATTTATGCTTTGCTGGGTAAGAATTAATTATTATTGCGTATCATACTTATCAGATGGACATAAGCTTTTTCAGAAAAATTGACCAGCTGGCATCAACGAGAATCAAAACAAATAAAGAAGTAGATCCTTCACTTCTACATGTCGGTCACAAGCTTTTGATCCAACATAAACTTGTGATGTTGGCGTTTGGGGAAAGCTGGATTATTTATTCAACCAATGTAGATATAACGTCGGATGACGTAGGTAAAAGGCGCTAATGAAGCTACCTGAAAATCGTTAAAGTGAAGTTTGTTTGCCTTCTACGTAGGTATATAGCCACTGAAACCTGTGCGATAATATTTGGGTGGTATTTAGTACTGATAAATGTTTGTTATTTATGAACAAAGTAATTAATACTTATCCTATAGGTCATGGCGAGACGTGATTAGGGCTTCGGCGCCACTATATATGTCGCGGTGATCCGACGACACTTGATAAATGCGTTTTAATGCCAAATTGATCATCAAGCGGTTTGGGATTAATCAGTCTCGATGCTATGGGTCATCTCTCAATCATATCAGCTAGCTTGGCATCAAGTTTCATAATTTGATTGAGTCGATTGGGATTCCCGTGTTAGGGCCTGGCCCCATGTCTCCGGCGCGGCGCCGTGCGCCGTGCGGCGGCGCGGCGCCGTGCCGAGCTACGGCGCCGCCCGCCGGCGAGCGGCGAGGCGCCGCGCCGGGCTACGGCGCCGCCCGCCGGCGAGCGGCGCGGCGCCGTGCCGAGCCACGGCGCCGCGCCGCGCTTCGGCGTCGTGTACCGGCACGTACCCTATGTTCAGCAAGTGTATCCAAAGATAAAAATTACAGTTATATAACATGTTATGTTACATAGTCTGTACGCACCGTAAGGTAAGAAATAAAAGAAATTATTTTAACTTATTTATTCTTATCATAGAATTTTTTTTTTGATGTAGACATACGTATGACTACATACATACATATGTATACACTAGCAACAGGACCAGGATACGCCTTTCGCGGTCCATATCAAATCAAAACTGTAATTTTTATCTTTGGATACACTTGCTGAACATAGGGTACGTGCCGGTACACGACGCCGTAGCGCGGCACGGCGCCGCGCCGCCCGCCGGCGGGCAGCGCCGTAGCTCGGCACGGCGCCGCGCCGCTCTCCGGCGGGCGGCGCCGTAGCTCGGCACCGTAGCTCGGCACGGCGCCGCGCCGGAGACATGGGGCCACGCCCTTAGTTTGTCACATTGGACGGAAGATGTAACTAGACGTATTTGTGTCTATGTCATGACGATCTTCGAGCGACGTGACAAGAAACATGTAGAAAATGTTTTGTTTTGTTACTGATTAATAAAAGAGGTTTCATGTAAATACCTGTACTACATACTAGTACACACATACAGGCTGGATATACGATGTTTTTATTTAAATTTTCATTCAGGAATTTAGTTCAGAGAACTTACTCTTAAAAGTTCATAAAAAAAGATTAACAATGTTATGTTGATGAAAAATTTCGTACATGTAACGTTTTTTTTTTGTTATGACTGCCTTGTAAAAGTAGTAAAGATTGGAAAGAAAACAAATTTTTTGTGAATAACAATTCGAATCAGTGAGCATGCTCTTCAGTGTATTCTACCTACATTGTAATTTGTATGTAATCCCGTGATTTTCACGAACTCATTTGCTGTTAACGATGAAGCTATATAAATGTTTTCAGTATAACACAAAGCAGGCGCCTCGTCGAGGATTCCACTATTTTTATTTTTTTCCGTTTGAAAGTTTTCGCACGTTAAATGAATTGCATTCAAACATGGTGTAATTTTAGAATATTTGTTAGTATTTGCATTTGTTTTTTTTTATCACTGACTACGAACTTTTATCGTTTAGTATATTAGTTTGCTTTGCGTATCGAATAGGTATGAATACTACATTTTTTAATAAATTTAATTTGTAGGATTAGTAAACAAGTTGGTTATTTGACAACCAAGTTGCGCTCAAACAATGTGGTTAGATTCAATGCTTGGAAAACTTGCAGACATGTTGTGTTTATTATGGGATGGGATTTCTAACAAAGGGAATAAAAATGTATTATTTAAAATTAAATTTGTTTATCATGGTTATTTGAAATATACGTTATATTCCCTGAAAGAGTGACGTGAATATGCTGATGTGCAGTGACTTTGCAATTATATTAATGTATTATGAAAATATATTGTTTGTCTCAGATGTCTTTTCTTTGAAATTCTTTTTAATTTAAAAAAATATGTAGGTCAAATATAGCAGTTTTCAGTCTTGGTTGAACAAATAACAGTGTCGTTGATGCCAGAAATCAATAACAAGATAACTCTAAGAGTTTCTAAAAAAATAAGGAATTGAAGATTTCTTAAGAAATCGTGCAATCTTGATAAACGTTAAGTCACGGAGGTGTGTGCATGCTATATTACTTTGACCTGCGTGATAATCTCTAATTACTAAATAGACTAGCCGGGCAAATCCCACTCGGAATTGAACAGTTTACCCTATTGGATACTGTTTACATTGCTTACGTATTAAACCCATATGACGTAGAAAGATTCGAGCATGGTAACATTCAAATGTTACGCACAACTTTGGCTTGAGTAGAGGACGGATTTCCACAAAGTATCGTTCTATTTTGACTTATCATAGTAACTACATTACTATCAAACATTTACATCGGTTTGTTACTTACATTAACACATCAAACTTTCATTAATAAAAATTTTGATGTCGAGATAACATTAACCTTTGTCAATGAAAATGTATTTTAAAACGCAAAAAGTCAGATATTATCTTACTTCTTACATTTTAACACAGAAATGATTAGGGACATAAGATATCGATTAAGATTGTTAAAAATAATATTTTAGGAACCATAAAGATTTATATCACAACAAACAAACTTCGTAATGTTGATGATTACCAGTGTAACAAGCTTGATCAATCTGTGTAAAAGCTAAAGTTATAAAAGAGATGATTGCGCGAAGATAAGATACAGATGTACGATTAAATAGACGTAAACAAGTCAAGTTATATGTTCAGATGTTTTTAACGACAGGCAACCCTGGCCTAGATTAAAATAACGTGCTTGAAAATACATAAAATATTAAAAGTGTTTACTTATAAAGCACTTTAGTTCGGAAGTAATGGGATGATGAAATTATATTCTCCTTGATTAATACTATAATACTAACATTATATTGAAAATATATGATAAAATTTTCAATTTTTCAGCTATTTCATGCCCTTGTATATAAGATAACATAAGACACTTCTTTGACGTCATAATTATTTCATTGTTTGCCATCATAATGTGACAAGAAAATTATATTTATTTATAAGAGAAGAATAATGTTTGAATACAAAGTAATTTGAATATTTAATTTTATGTTATAAATAAAATATGCTTTGATTACCGTCTCATGAATAAACCACGTAAGGTTAGCTCGCTTCAACTGTTTGATGAAAAGACTTTTGTGGATTTGATGATTAATAAGATATTGTTTATTTTTGTTAATTTAACTTTTAATCAGCGTTTTCATAAATGTAAAAATGAATTAATTAGGAAATTAAACCAACGATGTTATAATTATATAATTTCGTGTGTTGGCTGGTTGGCTGTGACGATGTTTTAATTGGTGGTTCAAATAAATTTAAAAAAAATGTAACAGAACATCAGCATGTCTTAGTATCAGCACCTTTCACTCGTGAAAATGAAATAAGCAAATGAACCGTTTATTTGTTCATTTCTATGTCAGGGTTGTGTGAAAGTGGTTCAAAAATGAAACTAAAAAGAACCTTCCTTCAAATGAATCAGTGATTCAAATGTAGCGTCTGTTTTTTTTTTTATCAAACGTCGTACGTCTATACGTACTAAGATTGTTAAAATAAAAAAAAAAAAACAGGTAAAGGGTAACGAAAGTTTTTCCGAATCTCTTATGATTGCAGATTCCTGTTGGCCAACTTAAAAAATGACCCTGTAAAGGGAAGTTTTGAGGGTCATTTTTTAAGTTGGCCAACCATTTAAAGGGACCTTTTGCCCATACGAATGTGGTCCATCGATCCTTTTAATTTTCCATTAAACTCTCATTTAATATTACGTAACATTACGTTACAACCGCAGTTATAGACTGTTTGCAAAAATGTTTGTAGAAATTACGATTATTGTCGTGAATCTGAACAAGATCATTCTTCCTGAATATAATATACTGTCTATTAGGTATTTATTCATGTGACGTATGTAGTTACATATGTAAACTTGTACATAGTTAAATAAATTACGTAACAATGTCTAGTTCACGACGGGGTTGACCGTGACAACTTGTTGCATTGACGTTGAGACGATAGGAAATGAAACGGAACGTTTAAATTTAGTTCTCAATGATAACGTTACACACACCTACTCTAATAATATCTAATTGAATTACTATTTTCGGTTCTTGATATTTGGGTTTCTTTTAGTGAAGGAAAAAAAGACGTGAGACGAGGCGGTTCATGTCACAACAATGGAAATATAGGCTGTACTTTTTGGAGTACTTGTTTAAAATATTTTATGTATGGGAACTGTATTAATTTGTAAATATAAGGTAAACACAGTCATCACATAAAGACACATACAAAATGTTTTGCAGACAAGATTGAGACGAAATAAAGATAAAACAATGAATAATAATCAAGTACGGTTTAAATGATTCATTACTATTTAACCACATGATTTTTATAGCAGCTTTTAGTGACGTGTTTTCATAATATAACATTTGCGGTAAAAAGTTTATACTACAAAGGTCTCTTGCGGTCAACCAATGTAAAATTACCAGTTGCTGTAGGCAAGCCAGATCGTAACTGTGACGTAGTGATTAAATACGTTACTAATTAATACGTATATCACATAAAATGATTGTAGTAATTAATTTATTGTAATTGTTTCCTCATTACTTGATTGATTGTGGCTCTATGAATACGTAGATAGATACGTATTCGATATTCAATAATTTACCTATCCCACAGGTATCTAAAGTTCCAAACCTTCCTCTACGCATATTCCGTATATGGAATTAATCTTAATCATCATCATCATCTCAGCCGTAGGACGTCCACTGCTGAACATAGGCCTCCCCTTTTGATTTCCACTTATACCGGTTGGAAGCGACCTGCATCCAGCGTCTTCCGGCGACCTTTATAAGGTCGTCTGTCCACCTTGCTGGTGGACGTCCTACGCTGCGCTTGCTAGTCCGTGGTCTCCACTCTAGTACTTTTCGACCCCATCGGCCATCTGCTCTGCGAGCAATATGGCCTGCCCATTGCCACTTCAGCTTGCTAATCCGGTGGGCTATATCGGTGACTTTAGTTCGTCTACGGATCTCCTCATTTCGGATTCGATCACGTAGAGAAACACCGAGCATAGCCCTCTCCATAGCTCGTTGAGCGACTTTGAGCTTTGAGATGAGGCCAATAGTGAAAGACCACGTTTCGGTGCCGTAACTCATCACTGGTAACACACATTGGTTGAAGACTTTCGTCTTGAGGCACTGAGGTATGTCGGACGAAAAGACATTGCGCAGTTTCCCGAACGCTGCCCAACCGAGTTGGATTCGGCGGTTGACCTCTTTCTCGAAGTTGGACCTACCTAACTGGACTACTTGTCCTAAGTAGATATATGAGTCAACAACTTCGAGTACCGAGTTTCCAATAGAGACTGGGGTGGGCACAACATTGGCATTTGACATAATTTTCGTCTTGTCCATGTTCATTTTCAAGCCCACCCGTTGTGAAACTCGGTCGAGGCCATCGAGCATCATGCTGAGTTCCTCCATCGACTTTGCCATGACTACGATGTCGTCGGCAAACCGAAGGTGAGTGATGTATTCGCCGTTGATGTTGATGCCAAGTCCTTGCCATTCCAGGAGCTTGAAGGCGTCTTCCATTGCGGTAGTAAACAATTTCGGGGAGATAACGTCCCCTTGTCTTACGCCTCTTCTCAATGGAATCGCCTTCGTGCTCTGCTCCTGTACTCGGACCGACATGGTGGCGTTATTATACAAGCACTTCAACACCTCGATGTACCGATAGTCAATACGGCATCGCTGGAGTGACTCAAGTACCGCCCATGTTTCCACCGAATCGAAGGCTTTCTCATAGTCCACAAACGCTAAGCATAATGGCAAGTTATACTCTTCGGTCTTCTGTATAACTTGCCGCAGCGTATGGATGTGGTCTATGGTACTATAGCCTCTTCGGAAACCGGCTTGTTCGGGAGGCTGGAAGTCATCAAGTCTGTGTTCGAGACGGTTCGTGATAACCCTTGAAAACAGCTTATAAACATGACTTAGAAGCGTGATGGGTCTGTAGTTCTTCAATAGGCTGTTATCACCTTTTTTGAAGAACAGCACCACCTCACCTCTACTCCATGTTTCAGGCGTTTTGCCCTCAGAGAGGACGGAATTAAAGAGCTTCTGGAGGACTTTAAGTACCGGTGTTCCACCCGCTCTCAGAAGCTCTGAAGTGATTCCGTCCTCGCCCGGCGCCTTGTTGTTCTTAAGCTGCTTCAGGGCCATCCTAATCTCGTACAGACTGATGTCCGGGATATCTTCGGTATAATGTCGGGACAGCTTGGCTCTGGGATCTCCTACCAAGCAGTCAACGGGCTTTGCGACCGAAGTGTATAACTGTCCATAGAACCTCTCGATCTCGCCTAAAACCTCTGCTTTGGTCGACGCTATGCTGCCATCCTCCCGTTTCAGCTTTGTCATCTGGCTCTGCCCAATAGACTTGTCCTTTGCGAACACTTTAGAGCCTTGGTTTCGCTGTATGGTCTCTTTAACACGATTCGTATTAAAGAGACGCAGATCATGTCGCAAGGACTTAGATATCCGTCTATTGAGCTGCCTAAATGACTTCGCGTCATCGGAAGACTGCAACTGTAGCAAACGTCGTTCAGCCATGAGGTTTAAGGTTTGCTCGGTCAATTTCTGGGGTCTATCTTTACGACAGGGTCTAAAAAACTTAGACCCTACCGTGCGGACAGTTTCCACTAGCCCGTCGTTGATCTCGTCCACTGACACTAAGTTCTCAAGGCAAGCAAAGCGATTAGAGAGCTCGAGTTGAAAGGTTTCGGGGTTTTGAATATGGGGCCGAGTAGGTCGGAGCGTAGACTTCATCAGGCTGGACCTTTCAAGTTTAACATTGATATTCAGCGAGCCTCTTACGATTCGGTGATCGCTACCGGTTTTTACCCTGTTGATCACAGAGACATCGCTAAATATCCGTTTCTTGTCGGTCATGAAGAAGTCTATCTCGTTTCTCGTGAAACCATCGGGACTCAGCCAGGTCCATTTCCTGTGAGGCGGCTTCTGGAAGAAAGAGTTCATCATAAAGAGTTCCTCTTTCTCCAGAAAGTCGGCCAGCCTCTGTCCCCTAGGGTTCCGTTGCCCATACCCAAATTGCCCCACTCTCAACTCATCACCGCTTTTCTTGCCCAACTTTGCGTTAAAGTCCCCCATAACAACAGTGAAGTGGGTTTTGGAGCTATGTATGGCCCTACTTACGTCCTCATACATAGTCTCCACTTCATCATCGGAGTGTGACGAGGTCGGTGCGTATACCTGAATGACCTTCAGCGAATATCTTTTGGATATTCTGAGTATTAGGTATACCACCCTGCTCGACACACTGTCGATGGTTATTATGTTGTTAACGAGGGACTTGTGAACGAGAAACCCGACACCACCTTGGGACTGTTGGTCGCCCTCCCGGTAGTAGAGCAAGTTACCAGACTTCAGGGTTACGGTGTCCTCCCCCTCTCTTCGGACTTCGCATAACCCCATAATGTCCCAGTGTAACTTGCTCAGCTCCTCTTCCAGCTCGCAGATCTTTTCGTCAGTCCTCAATGTGCGTATGTTGTGTGTTACCAGGGCCAGTCGTCGTGGGGGTGGGTAGCCGGATTTCTTCCGGAGATTCTTAGCACCCCCTGCTCCGCCGTTACCTTGACCGCTACCCGCGCCAGGGATAGCGGAGCTGCCGGGGACTGGGGGCCTGGTTTTTGTGGTTCTCATTTGGGGGTAGTTTGCCTTAATCGCCACGCTTGGCAGGCGGGTTGGCGATCGCAGTGAGGATGTGCAGTACACGGAAGACGCTGCTGCCCGACCTCCGGTTTGTCCCTTAGTCGCCTCTTACGACACCCACGGGATGATTTGGGGGAGCGCAATTCTAAGCCGGCGCCCCACGGCGAATCTTAATGATAGAGGATAATTATGCGACCATGACGTACGGTGTGGGAAAAGTCTAATTGAAATTCAGTTGGTTTCTTTTCGGAAAAGGTTGGTAAATTCATGTAATTTAATTTGCAAACGGGTTTAATAGTTTTTTAAAATATATTCAACTGGGTCATTTTAATTTTTCAATTCGTTAATTAATGCTCACAATGTAAAAATAACCTTTTTTCGCAGATAGATTTTTTCTCCATTCCTTCTGTTTTGTATAAAAAGTTTCTAAAATAATTCTTTTTTGTTAAATTTTCCCTGAGATATAATAAAACGTAAACATTTTAGTATAGATTACAGAGATGTATCATAGAGTGGTGTGATAAATGTTTACATAAGCAATATCGATTTTGATACTTTTATAATCATATTTCTCAGAACATTATCAGATTACGTTTTATTATGTTTTTGGTAAATAAACAGAAAATATACGCATCTAGTATTGTAAGATGGTAAAAGATTACTAAATGTGTTTTTTCCTGTCACTGAGTTTTCCGAAATTATTTAAAATGTCGGAAAATGAGGGCAAACTGACAATTAAAATCTAGATCACGTATTTTCTAATACCGTTGTATTGTGGCGGGAAATTCACGTCAACCTTCGTGGTCGAGGCAACGGTGTCGGGCGCTCCGCCTGAGGTCGGCACAGACGTCACACACGACCCGGGTCATTAGATAGGTAACGGTTGCCAGATGCCCTATTACTTTATACAAACCTTCATAATTTTTACAGGATTTTAAACAAATGCAAACATCCTGCACTGAAAACCTTCATCGAAATTAAATATTTTGCTGTATACTTGGAATTTAAAGTAAACTTTAGTATCTGCACACATGTCTTGGAATTTACATAGACCATCTCATTCAGCTGTATAAATAATTATTTAATAAGTTTGATAGTTTACTATGCATCCAGTATACTATTAACACCTAATTAAGGTTAAAAATAATATTCCCGATAATAGTTTATCGATATACAAGTAAGGGCCACCCCTATTCTGTCAGATGCTGTCAATTCAGTGAAAGTTAGGATTACATAAACAATGGATCCAGGAATTTACATAATTTAGTGAATGAATGGCAATTCAATGACGCAGTTATATATTTGTATAATGTAATTACTAGAAACTTAGGTATCTCTCAAGGGCTGCCTGTAATCATGTTTACCAATGATAACGTGATAATAACTAATATTTTAGTCATTGAGTTAAATAGATATAAACATGACAAGTTTCACGTGAAATTTTGCAGCATCAAAAACAAATAAATAGAATAAAATAAAACAACTTTTAATTATTGAAAGCATACCACACAAAAATTTTCATTCACATTCAATAATACATTTCAGGCGAAATACACGTTATGTATGTAAAGTGTAGGCGGCTGTTAGCATTTCAGCGAATTTTCATTATATTTACCGTTCGAGTCGTGAGAATTGTGAAGGATGTAGAAGTTTAATATGAAAGATGGAGGAAAACTTTTCATGTAAATATCAGAATGATAGGGAAAGTAGCGATACCATTGTGATGCTAGTCATTGTTTATTTTAGGTACTGCCATCAAGATTTCTCAAGTAGGTGGTCGAGATAAATAGCATTATCTTATTTGATTTCAGATAGCAGTTTAAATAGATCTGATGTGAAGGCTATGAAGCGCAATTCTTTTAGTTCATGTGCAGTTTGACTGGAGATAAGGAATCTGAGATAGAAGTGTGTCATGAGACAATTGATCTGGCAAGGCGGGCGGCAGCGGCTCAGCTCTGCGTACGTGACTGTACGAGCGTAGGGGACACCCGCCGTCCATGGACCTTACCCACACGACATACTACCAACTATTTTATCGCTCGTGATTGCATGATGAAGCTCTGTGTATAACCTTTTGTTTATGCGGATTAATATTATACCTAGTTCACATTTTCTCTCGTAGTAACTTTCCATATAATTATGATGACTGGCACGTCTTTGTAAAATATAAGTATATCTTTGTACCTAACTCCCAAGGATGCTGGCTGAGTAATAAAACCAGACAATGTACCTACAGTAGCTGTCGGAAAATATAAAACGTAATTTTATGATGTTGGTTTTTCAAATGTTACCCCTGAATTTGATCTGAATGCCAACCAAGTAAGCGCGGCTTTCATAAATTGACTTAAAGCACGACGCCCCTTTTGTGCTAATAATTTGAAATTAAATTTGATCTGTTTTTTTTTTTTTTTGATTTTACATTTATCCAGTAGAGCCAAAATGATGATTTTCTCAACAAAAATATTAAAGACAAATGTTCTGTTTCTCCAGGAAAGTGTGTCCAAATTACAGTTTTCATCCGAATTAGAGCGGGGAAGAACAAAAAGTAATAAAATATCGACGTCACTGAACCTATTTTTTAATCGTTTGAAATCCGCGTTCGTGCGTATCCGCTGCATCCATAAATAGACGATATGTCTGTGAAATATTGATTTGTAAATGATACACGCATTATTTTTCGGCCGGGATCTGCGTCACTCACGAGGGTATGGCGAGGTTGCCCTTCAGTGTTAATGACACAGCGTCACGCACTCACGCCTCTGACTGTGCCAACTGCCGCTTGATGTAAACCCCTAGAGGAAGTTTCGGCTATCCAGGGTTTAGTACTCATTGCCAGATTCGTTAAGGAACTCATATACCAGGATTACTTTCTTATCCAAAGCTTTGAAATGCACAAGATCGACCCTGACATTAACATAGAGGAAACGAAAATTCTCTGAATGAAATATTGAGAAATGACGTAGTTCAAAGATTTCTGATGAATGAAAAGCTACGATTTTGCTACTACTGAAAATAAATTCATATTAGTCTTCAAGACTAAGTAAGCAAACGAAATCCAACCATCTGGACGTTCTCGAAGCAACAAACGTAGATACATTCCACGTATACTGCGTACACACTCAAACTCTCGTTAATCATTACATGTGTACCGCATTAAAAGCTCCTTTACCATTAGGTCTAAAATCGTTGTGTAGTCAGGCAAAAAATATTAAAACGTTCGCGTCATTGTGACGTCAAAGGCATCGATCCACCAGGAACGAACCGCCTCTCACTCAATGTAAAGCGGTGCAAAGTGGTGCAAAGCTAGCCAGCGCCTACTATTAAATAGTTAAAGCGTGCCCCACTAAATAATAATTGAGACAGAACACAATGGCCCTCGTCCAAATAAAGTCTCGAGTAACTTGATAGTTGAATGGGATCCTTTAATTAAAATTCATATATTTAAAGCCTTAATGAATCTACGTATATTTGGAGCTAGAAGGACAACGAAAGTCTTAAATTTTAATTTGAGATGCTAACCTTTATTCGCGCAGAGGTGTGTACTTGATACCTTACACATGATCCGTTTTAATTAAACGCCTAGGTATTAAACAATATTTAGGTGTATGTTAATTAATTTGTGGAATATAAATTACCTTGATGAAAGTTGACCAGAATTCCGTCAATTATGAAAAGTATATATGAATAGCGAGTCTTTTGGCTTCGAAATCATTAAAACTTTTTCGACTCAAAGAGGCTTTGAACGTTGACGTGCGATCGAAGACGCGGAGAATTATATTTACCTTTGAACGTGATTTAGAATATAAGCTAACCAACAAATTGTAGAATACTAACAAGTCGATGGGTAGTTGTTACAACATTATGACTACAGACCATATATAGCTACAGGCACTACTAGACAGACTAATCCATAAAACTTGTTTTGATAACTATATCTTTATCAAAGTATATAATAATTATTATCTGCTCTTCAGCAGTCAACAGGATGTTGCATGTAGGTTTTAACAAAGCTTTTACGCTGTATTATGAAAAGTGTTGCGAGTAAACAATTTCTTTCTCTTAACAATATTATTGTAAACTACAATTTACATGATAAAATTGACGAAAGACTTGATGGCTAAGAGTAAATACATTCATAAACCTCAGACTGCTTTTGAATATAATTCAGCCACAATTCGAATATCATTGATTTAGTCAGAACATTAGTGCAATTAAAAGGTAAACCTTCAAAACATTCGTAGAACACTGTTCTTTGCACAAATACTTGAGACTGGGAATTCTTTTATTTTCATAGTAAACTATTATGTCAGGTCATTATTAGTATGTCACGTTAGAAACTGGTTCTCCGAAGAGGCTGGTCAAGTGAGTACCCAATTACACTGTTGACTGTATAGTGTTGTCATATCAGTTGAGAATTACCAATGCATCATACTTTTAAGCAAGATTGATAAGTAAAAGAAAATGCGACGATGACACAATTTAAAACGGATATGATGGTTGCACTAGATGAATCATATAGCTTATCCTATTTAATTAATATTACAAAGTTTGGATTTTTTATTTGTAATGGATAAACTCAAAAAATACTGCGCTGCTTTTATAAAATCTTTCACCAGTTTATTGGAGCATTAATTCACACGATGCTAATATTGGATTTGGCTTAGTATAATGGCTCACCGATTGGTCTCGTGTAAAAGCTCCGTAAAGTTACATTTTTCGAAATCCGCACTTACATAGTCTCGAGCGGAGTGCTAGTTAAGTAGATATAAATGCCTATCAAAACATAAACCGTGGTACTGCAAAAACTTTTAAGCGTCTGTTGAACACTTGTCTAAAAAAATGTCAGATTATGACGTTGAAATAAGGTCCGTTTTGCAGTCACACTTTTTTTAGACAAGTGTTCAACAGATGTTTAAGTTTTTGTAGTAAGGCTGATAAACTTTAATATGTTACTTTTTAATCCCGGTTGTAGGTTCTAGACAATTTCCAACATGCACTCAAGTGAAATTGTGGGCAGTACTTTTGGTTGCAGTAGTGTAATTGATCTAGATAGATGGCGCTGAATGTCACCGCAAAATGGTAGGAATGGATTGAAGAATTTGACGTTAGTTGGTAAGAACCTCGATGGCTAGGTCTGTAAGAGCATCGGATGTACTGAATCCGGAGGTTGCAGGTTTAAAATGTCACTCGCGGTTCGAAGTTTTTTCCCTAAAAAATTTATGAGATTCGCGACGCATGCTTTGATACGTAAGTTTATTTAAAAATATTCTACACCAAAGAATACGACACACTGAGATAAATGCCAACAAATGACATCTCGACAATAAATATTTGCAAAACCTATGTGTTTAATTTACAAGTATCCCTCCTAACCATTCTATCAGTAAGTTTCCATCGTTGGATTAACCCCTATGATTATGTTATTCTTGATATTATCACGTTCAAGATGCACTCGTCACACTCGTGGTCCATTCATAACGTTTATGATTTATATCGTCGTAATGATGTGTGGTACATGAGTGGGGCTTGGCAATCTTAATGATACACTTTTGTAAGTCTCTTAAATATAACTCTACTTATTTGTATGACCTATCCATTTTATATTTTAGTAAACAAATCAAACATCGATTCATAAAAGAATTTGTTTTTCTCAGAGTTACTTTTTCCAACATATTTCTTACAATAATATTTTCTAATATTCTACAAAGAATTATTTTCATGTTGATGAAAGATATCAATTTTCTAAATGGACTTTTATATAAATTTTCATCATACAATTTGTACCTACAGTTTCAGTCTTTTCAATGACCAATGCTTTAAGAATGTTTAGAGTTTTCCTCTTAAATACTGCGTAGTCTATTATAAATAGAAACAAAAGACAATTGTTTTATGTTCTGATGCATATTCTGTAGAATATAAGATGAGCCAGTACGGTTTGGCAAGCAAGCCGGTATTTTACTGTCTAAATAAACGGTAGCAATAATTCTCGAGAATTTATCATCATAAATCATGATAAGGCGTTTGATGAAAGTACATTGTCTTGTAAATTCCAAGGCTATTACCTATATACCTCACAATGTGTAATACATTATGTACTCTAGTTTCGTAAAGACTATCAGATTTAAAAAGAAACGTTATACTAATCGTTATCTATTTTATAACCGTTGCTGATTATAATATTATAAACGCGTAGTTCAGTAAAATTCTAGGCTTCTGTCCTAGTAAATTGCTTTTGTAATAGTAACCTATATGCTATTAATATCTAAGATAAGTGTTGATAGATAACTATCTACATTGATCTACATTTTAATATTTAAAGTGAAGCCGCAATTTTAACTCCTGTTATTTGCAGTTCTATTTAATTTTGTAGTTACAGATATGATGACAAGAAAACCTCATTAATTATTATTTGATATAATTCGATTTTGGTTGTGAAATGCGCAGGCGTCACGTCGTTTACCTAGTAGCCGATTAAGTAGCAATAAGGTGGACATTTCAGTTCTAAGTAAGGCTGCCCATACACGGATTGCTCGAGTATTGCCACTGTATGCCTGGCGACTGCTTGACATACGTCGAAGATTACTTTGAAATGCAATCGCAGCTTGAAGCAGTCGAAATGGAGCCGTGAACGGCTTCAAGGAGCCCGTGTAAGGCCGGAAAATCATCCATTTTATTTAGCTACGTAACCAAGCTTCGGTTGGAAAATACACAATAAATAGAGACAAAGTTCGTTCGTTTCTTACTCATTACAAGTATAACGGGTGCGATTACATGCTGATTTCAGTATTGACAGAGATTGAGTCATAAGCAAATATTTTCTTTACCGGTTGTTTATCACTGACGCACTCGTATCAATATTGAGATCAATCACCTGTTTTAGCTCATGTTAATATAATCAGTGCATATAAAAACAGCTCTCCAATGTCGTATTCATTTTGAATCCGTACGTGCCTTTCATATGTACTAACATGACAACGGCGGTGGATCACTTTTCACCCTTGTATTCTGAGTAATAAGGTTGAAAAGCACATGAAAAGTCAACTGTCAGCGTCTGTAATGGTAAATGCCGTAGTACTAACCTTGAGTGAAGCCATATCGGATACGGAGCGGTGTGTTTGAATGGTCTCGAGCTGGTCCAAGCACCAGTCCAGCTCCTCAACGGTTTCTAAGGCTAGCTTCATGTAGGCTTCGTCTGTAACAATGAGAATTAATTTAGCATGGTCGCCAATAATTCGTTTAGATAAAAAAAATAAAAGTATGAAAAGACAAAAAAAAATCATACTTCACAATTAAGTATTTTCCGAATAAGGGGTACAAAGTTTGGCTTCACATATTAATACTGATGCAACGGTTAAAATGTAAATAGTGTTAAGCGACATTTTGGTCAAGAATGAGTTATGAATAAAATCCTATTAAATGTTTCGCTTTATCGAATGTGCTTTTTTCCATTGTTTTTATTTTTTTCTCTAATATCCTAGAAAAAAAAAAACTGTGAGTAATGTCCAGTGTGCTGCAATTTAAAACTTTAAACTGCTCTCCTGAATAATATGGTTTATGTCGCTTATCATACTACCTTTAACCGCTGAATTAAGAGGAATAAAACATATTGGTTAATTATGTTAAAAGAATGTGTAGTTGATTTACAGTTTGCTAATGCGAATATTATCTATGGTAAAAATGTTGATGTTACAACCGACAGATACGATCAGACTCAAACGTTAAATCATGTTTTTGAATCTTAAACGATATCGTTAAAGTCTGATATCAATATGAAAACAAAATCTGTGATCTCGGAATTTTTGAAGAAAGGGGTACAAAGTTTCAAATAATTTTCACGTATAAAAAGATAAAACATATTGGGTAGGCATGTGACAATACTGTGGCGGTGATTTACCGCTTTTCAATTACTTACAGTAAACAAAAATTTTAGGTACAACCGACAGATATTATCAGCCGACGGAAACCTTAAATCATGTTATTAAATCTTAAATTATATCATTAAATACTTTTATATCAATCTGAAAACAAAATCTGTGATCTCGGAAGTATTATGTACGTCTGATAATACCATTAATTTGATTACACTGTCAATGACGATGATATAAAAAAATATTCTCCGTGACAACATTATGTTAACATTTATTCGAATCTGTTCTAGAATTTCTGTTGATGAGTACACATCAAGCTAATTTGCCGACCTTGCTCAATGACTGACCTGTTGGTCTAGTGGTTAGTGACCCTGACTGCTATGCCGGAGGTCGTGGGTTCGATTCCCACCCAGGACAAATGTTTGTGTGATGAGCACGATCATTTGTTCTGTGTCTGGGTGTAATTTATCTATAATATGTATGTATTTAGAAATATATAAGTATGTTTATCAGTTGTCTAGTACCCATAACACAAGCTCTGCTTAGCTTGGGACTAGATGGCGTTGTGTGATAGTTGTGGAATATTATTATTATTATTAATTTAAGTTTATCTTGGCCTAGCTTTGTATTATCTTTCCATACAATGACGGGTCAGCATATACTGGTTTTACAAAGCTTGATTTGTACTCTCTGCACTCTAGTTAACAACAATTATTATGTATTTTTCTAAAGATTTCGATGTGTTCAGATTAATTTCACGCTGTTTATGTGTGATTATTAACGTCACATATATTATTATGTGTCTCATCACCTCCTCTGGGGTCTGATCTCTATTTGACCTGATTGAATGTAAACACTCTGATAGTGGGTTTCTGTCTGTAAGCCGGGGTAGCCGGATCCGGGGAATATGTAGATTAATGTTACCGCTAGGGTTGCCAACATTGTTTTGTAAGAATATTGTTTTGAAAAAGCCTTAAAGAATATAGTACGCTTCAAAAATATATAGTATTTGAGTAGGGAAGAATTAAAATTGACTAAAGTTATATTTTTACTTATAATTTTTTTATAAAAACTATATTTCTTTGCACTTCTTCCATTTTTTAAAGACGTGATCGAAAATTGCAGGAAGTTTTTTTTCTATTTTAATAATTTTAGTGATGAAATGGAAACGCAAAATATAAACATTGAGCTATTGTACTGAAATATAGTATTTTTGCGTACTATACAACTTGTAACGTAATTAACGCACACCCCAATCACAATACATATATTGAATTTTTAATTTAACATGTAAATGCATTGTTATTTAACTAAATTAGTTTATTATATATTTATATATATTTTTGGTTACGCTCACAACTCGTCTCATTAGCTATTTCGTCTCTTTCTCTATTCCGACACATTCACTAATACGTCACCTTGTGCATCTGGTCATTTTCATTAACTCGTCTCATACTCTATTTCGTCTCTTTCCCAACTCGTCCGACGCATATGTACAGACATGCACATCAATATACTTATCTCAATCTGTTTTTCGTAGTTTTTCATCTTTATCACAAACTGGCTTCTGCTCGCGGCTTCGCCGCGGTTTAGCAAATTTACTTTTGATTTAGGGTCAATCAGGGTAATTGTAAACTGGGGTGATTGGAAACAACTCCCATTAAACTTTTAATAATGTATTTAGGTTGACGGTCATGAAACAGAACGTTATTTTAATCTGTTGTCCATCACTACAAATAGCAATTTATTCATTTTTCAGAAAAGTAATCTCAATTTCAGTGTTACGAAAATTTGTCTGCAGAAAAATTGTTTTCAAGTTTTTGCATGAAGTTGATAGTAAAATGTTTTGTAAGAAAAGTTGATAGATAAGTTGTTGATTGTTTTTTTCGCTTTGATTTAATGGAATTATCTTTGCATTTTTCAAGCTTTCCATCAATAGCATCAATATAACAAGCAGCAAAGTAGTGTTTACATTTTCCCATATGATATACTGGGTGGAGGTAATTGTAAACAAGTTAGGGGGTGATTGTAAACAGTGGGGTAATTGTAAACTCTTATCATTTCTGCTACTAACATGTGATGGGTAAACGTAAACATTTCTTTTCAAGTACTTTTTCAAAATGCCACGCGTTTACATCCGAAAAAGAGACAAAATATAGGTACCTTAAAAACTCTGTTAAGGATGTAAAGGAAAACAAGAAGATTTTTGCCATATTGCCAGCTCGCGTGGAAGAACACATAGCTGCTTGCCTTAAAACTCGGGCACAAATGGGCCTTCCGGCCTTCCCGTTATACAAGAAGAACTAAAAAACCTCGTTAAGGAGTATTTTGACACTATACCAGCTACTATGATTGTGAAAAACGTAAATTTGCTTACTTTGAATGAAAAAGAAACCGAGTTTATATTGATGGATGATGAAGACTATGTTTGGTTTGATTACTAAGGCATTATGTACCATAACCATCTCATGGTTGCAGTTAATTTAAAAACAAATAATAGACAGCGCTCCAACATATTTTGTTTACTTTTACCCCCTTTAAAAATGTATCGGTTTCCTTAATTCGTTTACAATTACCCGTAAAACAATTAAATGTTTCCAATCACCCCGTAATTTAGTCAATGCAAAATATCGAACCTACATGATTTGTTTACATTTACCCCTGTATATTGGTAGACGCTCAGAACAAAATCTTTTGCATTTATGAGACTCAAAACAGTGAAAACAAGTTAGCGGAATTATAATGCTTATCACGTAGGCTTACCTTTGATGTTCACATTTACCCCAAAATATCGTTTTTTGGTTTAAAGTCAGGGTAAAATGTAAACACTTAATTATCAAAGCCGCTAATGACGCAGTTCAAATGGTTGATGTTGCAGCTTTTAGATAAATTACTATACAATCAAAGTAATTAACTCTTTTTTTCTAACTACCAATATTTTTTTTTACAAAGCCAAAAGTTTATTAGTTCAAAAGGTATTTTTCAAAAACGTTTACAATTACCCTGATTGACCCTATTGTAATAGTTACTTGTTTTGTTTAGCGTAGTAAAATCATCAAATGAGTCCTCCCATCCCGGGCAGGGCGGGAGGGACTGTCAGACTTGTACTGACTAAAAGCCACGGTGTCCTTCAATAGCCCTTTATGTTCCGGGGTCACGATAATGAGAGAAGTCCCGCTACCCCGGCTGGCTTCGGCCCTCTAGAGGGGGGGGGGGGCGTCATCATGCTGACGCTCGTTGAGGCATGCGTGGAAAACAGCGCGCCGTCGACCCGGGCATGTTCCATGGTCGGATAGCGAGTCGCCCATTACTCGCGCCCGCATGCCCGCGTCTACGGTGGCCGGAGATCGTCTTGCGACGTCCGTCGCTCTGTGGGCATCTACCACTGCGATGTAGGTAAACACTTAGCAAAATAATACACTCGGTAATAAACTCGGTATTAGTTATAATAAACTCGGTATTCAACTTTTTTATTGTAAGTTATTGAGATCTTTTTATACCTACAGTCTGTTCTTCCCGATATCTTTGACGTTGACTGTACGTCGTCATAAGCGTCGGACGAGTTGGGAAAGAGACGAAATAGAGCACGAGACGAGTTAATGAAAATGACCAGATGCACAAGGTGACGTATTAGTGAATGAGACGTAATAGGGAAAGAGACGAAATAGCTAATGAGACGAGTTGTGAGCGTAACCATATTTTTTATATATATTTTATTTTGCAGGAAGGTTTATTTTTCTTTTTTTTTGTATTGAATGACGGAATTTGTATGAAAACAAATAAAATTGCACTTTTAAGTCTTGTTGCCTTGATTTACGGTCTATTTTAGTTTGTTTTAACTGTACAGAGGTCTAGGGGGAATTTCCGTAGTTTTAATTATTATTGAAAAAAAAAAATACCTATATTAAAAATGATAGAAATCGATTCAGTAAACGATTCTGAACAAACTATTTTCAGGATGTGCGTTAATTATGTTACATGTTGTATATTTCTTCAAAAGTAATAGTATGGAGATCCTAAATACAGTACAATACTATACAGGGTGTTTCTTTAAAATGGGACAAAAGGGAGAAATCCGAATCCATAAGAGATACGGGAAAACTTTCTTAGAAACCTTTAGCTCTTTTTTGATGTTGACAATTTTGGCGTTTTTTGGTCAAGTGTGAGTGTTCCACAGAAATGAGTGAAATTGGCCAAAATTTTTTTTAGTGCCGTTCGACTCTGTTTCATGTAAGGATCATTTCATTGTATCACAAGAAAAAAATTGGGACGGCGGAAGTTGGTCAAATTTTGCAAAAATAATATTTTTTCATTCAAATTGTTTGAACGAAATAATTATCACTTTTTTATGATGTTATTTGATTTAGTGTCTATTAAGGATCATTTCACTGTATGGGAAGGAAAATGTCTGGGCAACAGAAGTCAGTTTCATTTATCTATTATTTTCATTAGTGAAAATCGTATCATAATGCAATAGGGCTGTTTACTGCATTAATAAATTGAAAATCTTTTAAGTCCGCCAGTTAGACTATTGAAAAATAATGAATACATATAAATGAATATTGATAAAGATAAAACGATTCGAAATTCGGGAGTGGAGGCTATTGTGGCTACATAACGCATGTAAAATTGTACCGAGACCGTGAGACGTTTTGTTTACAAAGAGTCGTAACGTAACTCCGTCAATTTTGCCTATCGTACCAAAAGAAAAAATACGGGACTAATTTTTTGATAATCGGGCTAATTTTTTTTGAGTAAACTAGCCTTTTAGTAATTCCTGAGTTTAGTCGGACAGACGAACAAAAACGAGTTGGAATGCTCAGGATTCAGGATCTTTCCTGTATACTATGAATGAACTTCGTTGTTTCTCTTCTAGTAAGATGAACGAGAACCTTCTGATTGACGACGTTACTGGCTAGCGCTGATATTCCAAGAAACATTTTTTAAATTGTTCCGATGAGTAGGTAACAATCGCTTTTCAGAATCACAGATCTGTCGTTAATTGTTTAGATTCCATTTATATTTATTTATGAATAAATAATAATTAATTAATGGAAAAATCTAAGTACCTACCATTTATTCCTAACGGATAATTTCCATTGCTCGTGACAATTTATTGCATGTATTTTTATATAGTCGGGATAATGGAGTTATTTTCCTGTATTCAGGTAAACAGGACAATAAAGCTTCCTAAATAGCTCATTTAATAAGCCATTGGAAGGAATTGTTTAGATTTCTGTATTAAAATAAATAAGGTTCATTTTAGATAACAAATTACTTCAAAATAATACAGTGGGCCACGTAACAGCCAATATCATGACCTCTGCACTACAAACACGATCTTTTCGGGACTTCTGCACAGATAACTAATGTTTACATTATCAGTGTAATCAATATATAAACAAGGGGTCTAGATTTTTTTTGTTTTAATTTCGGTGCAAATCCGGAAAACCCGATACCAAATATCCCTACTGAAATAAACTTCCAAACTAAAATACCTCCAACTAAGAAATACTTTTCTTGCGGGTTTGTTTAGGATGTTTATTAAGGGTTGCTTAAGAAACTTAAGATACTGTGTCTGTAGGTTTATTTCAAGGAGTCGTTACTTGGTTGCCGCAGTGAAACGAGCTTAGACGAATTACACAAGAACTTTACCACAAATTGTTATGTACGAGGCCATGCAGGATGAGAGATTAAAAGGTGAATCGAAAGCATTGACCTCTCAACCTAAGTACTAACATAAGGTCAATAACCTTTTCTTTTCGTTCATGAGTAGAGCCGACAGGCTTCTTTGTCCGCGACCTCTAGGGTACGATAATGTACTATACAGATCACAATTAAGATTAAGTATAAACAATCACGAATTTCTCTTTGTTGTCTTTGTCACCAAAACAAAGTGTCTTTCTTCTGTCTCCAGAGAAAAGCAAGAAAATAATGAAGTAATAACAAAATAAGAAGAGTAATCTTCGGTTCTAAATCAGTTAAAACCTTGATAACTTTTAGCAAATGTTAGCGACGACACATTTTTGTTTGACAATAAGCATGACAGTCTCAGCGACGAGCTGCTACTGTTACAACATAACAAATATTTAACCAACAAAAAATATTTTCTGAACAAATGGCAACATGATGAAAAATGTGAAGTATCGCACGAAGTGATATAGCTCATGGTTACGGCCTCCAGCGAGGAAACTAGAGCATACTAAATTAACCAGCACTTCGTCAAAGAACTTAAGCGTGTAGAAGATAATCACAAATGAAAAGATATATTCACATTACTCTGCATATTACAAGGACTTTTCAAAATATTTATTCATGACTCGAGGTTTCATATTACTCTGGCAGAATTGAAATACAACTAAAAGAGAAATGGGGTAGGATTTTTCACACACAATAGGTGTCAGAAGTGAACGTTTGAAAACAATAAAGTTCGATTGTTGAATGCCATACCTCTAGCTGGAAATACGAAAATAGTTTATTTATTGGAATTCAATGGAAATAGGATCAGAGCTCCAACAATCTCGACAAAAAAATCTGACTGGTATGACATAGTTACAAAAATAAAATAGTTTCCGCGTTATTGGTCACGGCTTGATTGAAATGATCGGCGTCTATTTACAGTCCGGACGAGGTATACAAACAATCTAAATTTTCCCTTTAGGCGTTAACCGGTGTATAAATCGATTGGTCGTATTATGAACACGCGATTGCACTTTGTCATGACAATTACCTAGTGTCATATATGAAGTTGTCATGAGTGGAAAGACGTGAAAATAATCGCGGCAATGTAAGGGCGCTCCCTCACCGCGAGCATTCACCTGTAATGTAACATAAAAGTGCGCAATTTGATGCTCTATTGTCTTCGAATGTTCGAACCTGTAACATTACATTACAGGTGAATGCTCGCGGTGAGGGAGCGCCTTTAGGGATGTGTCTCATCCGTGTCGTGATCAGCCGCGGTCACAAAGACAGTGGCCTACATCGGACGTTTTTCCTGGAAGCTGTGAGCGGCGAGTGACAACGTGCGTCCTGAATTCAATTCATGACGGGACCGACATTGGCACTCATTAGTACCTGTCACGCTCCAAATAGAAGCGGCACGTTTCACTCATTTATAAATTGTGAGAGTTTTGTGAACACTTTGTTCTTATACTGATAGACATACGCGGAGCGTGCTCTCAAATTACAATTCAGGGGACTAATGACATGAATATGCTTATATTTTATAATATAATATAATATAGGTATATTATAATATTCCACAACTATCACACAACGCCATCTAGTCCCAAGCTAAGCAGAGCTTGTGTTATGGGTACTAGACAACTGATAAACATACTTATATATTTCAAAATACATAAATATTATAGATAAATTACACCCAGACACCGAAAAAATGATCGTGCTCATCACACAAACATTTGTCCTGGGTGGAAATCGAACATACGACCTCCGGCATAGCCGTCAGGGTCACTAACCACTAAACCAACAGGACTGTCATATATATTTTATGGTTTACTTACTATTCTTTAAACTTTAAGAGCAGTGATAAGTTTTATATTATACTTAAGCATTATATTTGCGATTCATGGTATGATATTTATGACACACCTCTTTGCGGCAAGAACTTACGTTCAACTTATTACGACATGTTAAATGACGTCACAATGGGACCTGCTCATTAAACAGTGACGAAGTCCAAGGTTGTACGTCATTTTCCGACACTTTCAATATGACTACGCAAAACTGTTAATCATATTTTAATCTAAGGTCGGTTAAAAGGATTTCCCAGGGATGTGGTTATAGTGGTTATGAAAATTTCCCTTTGCGGTGAAAACGTTAAATTAGCATTGAATTTAATTTGTAACTACTCACATTCGGCGTGAAGCTCCGACCACAAGTACGCAAATAATTAAAACTAATTATTATCACAGAGACACAGAACAATAATTGAAATATAATATCACAGATTTTGCAGTCACATTACTATAGTCAAAGTGCTTCTAATCACTTTCTGACTTCATAAGAGTAAACCTTTCGAAGTAATATCTACGGTGTTGGTCTTAAAACAGTATAGGGTCTAAATATGAACACAAACATACACAGTATGAATCCAAAGTGATGATTGCCGAAACACTGTAGCAGAAGTCTTGTCGCCTTCAACAAGGTGGCAACGAAGTCGAAGGTGACAATTGTCTTATCACGATCTGCGGTCATTTTCCAATCGAAAAAGGCAACTGACAAAAAACAATCTTGTTGTTTATAACTTTGTGGAGAGTTTGATACAAACGTTTGTGTACATAAAAGGTTCAAGGAGTAATGACTGTACTGGCCAACAACACAGGAGCTTTATATACTTTTAAGTATGATGCGTCATAATATAAAGCCGCAGGACAAGGGCATTAATAAATAAATCCAGAGTTCTTACCCATATTGATAATACCAAAATACTTGTACCAATAGAACATTAATAAGAGAATATTATGACACATCACGGAATTATGGTAACATTTGTCCAGGTGTTAAATTGTCCACATGTCATTATGTAAAAAAGTCAAAAGTTTTGTTATAAAGATCAAGTGACAAAATGTCCATATGACATAAAGTGAAAATGAATTTATATCTAAAAAATAAATTATTTAACGACATTGGAATGTAAAGGGCTATTGAAAAAATATAAAATGATTTTTTTTCTTTTACCTACCGACAAAAAGAAATCCAGGCTTCGTTTTATCACAATACCTAGCATTTGAAGCCATGTACAAATGACGTTTGGACATTCTAAAACTTGTTGATTTTTGCAAAACTTCATTTTAACCTAATATGTATGGTCGAAAGTTCCCATAAACTTAAACCCACATCACGTATCTGAAATTGTAAATACAGTGGCGTCATATAGTCGCTTTTTGCTAAAAGTGGATGTGCACTGTGCATTGACTGCCGCTTACCGCCTGTACTTTGAATATTCCATTTTTGTTATTAATTTCAAATAAAGGGATTTAGACAGGTATCAGCATTACGGATGTTCCATGGAATTGATGAAGAAATTTATTTATTAACGTTACACTACAGAGAAATTACTGGAAGAGGGTAAAAATATTATCTTTAGCTTTTTGTTGCCGAATTAAACCCGTTCCCGTTTATATTATTATGTAAGGCACGAATGAGCACTTAACCTATGCCACCGAGCAGAGGTAGACGTGACGATCATACAAACACATGATTTTATATAAATCAGACATTTGCTTACATGTGACAAAATTATGAAAGTACTTATAAGATTATTTCACATAAAAATATATGTAGTAAAATTGTTAGTTAGGTTCGTGAAAGTAAGTGTACTCAGTTTCTTGGCTTTAGACGTATAAAGTCACCCAATAGCATGATGATTTCAGTCTATACACCTAAAAGATGGCTATATTGGAATGAAAACCGCAATCTAATTGTTTTAACACGTTCACTGGTGACTGGGTTGTGTCAACTTTGCCTTAATTAAATCCGGCAAAGCTTCCCCGGGGCTTTGCTCAAATCATCTAGGTTTATGTTCCAACTGTATGTTTACTACTACCTATCTTATTTTTTTTATTTTTAACATTTATCGATAAATGTGCCAATCATTTTTTGAAGGAGGAAGCTGTCTGGTGTGTTTTAATTTATCAGATTAATAATAAAGTATTACTTGTTGACGTGATTCAGACCGTGAGACTAAGAGACATTTCTTAGAAAATGCGAATTTAGCGTGACCAATCCGTGTAAATAAACAGTTATAATCTACACCGGGAAATGTATGAGGAAAAGTATACATAACATTTGAGATTCATGCAATCATATTGACGTGAATTTCCTGACGGAGCTGTGCGAGTATCTATAAGTTTTTCATTTTTATATTAAACTAGCTGACCCGGCGAACTTCGTACCGCCTAACAGTCAATTCTTTTAGGTTTTCGGAATAGGACATGGTAATTCTTCATAGAAGAGCGAACGCAGTCAGCTCTAAAAGTAAAACGTTTCCGGAATTCAAGTTTTAATCTAAAAGTGAGATCAAATATTTGAAGTCTTTAGTAGGTACTTAAACCTAATCCTATAAGTTCTCAACTCCTATTTCAAAATTATTTTTGATATATTTTTTTGAATATTTTTTTGGGCCCTTGGCTTTAGCGCCGTTAGAGGATGGCGCCCGTGTGCATTGCATACTTTGCACATAATTATGGTAGCGGGGGCCCTGCGTAGCGCAGCTACATTGTGACAGCGCATCTTACTCGCACAGCTACATAGCGTAGCATCAATGGAAACGGTCACACAGTTTCGTGGCTCAGCTTTTACATCCTCGCAGCACAGCTACATAGCACATCTCTGGTGGAAAGGCACCCTAATGCGGTTTACATTTAATACATCTACTTACCAAGTTTCAACAGGATAGCTCTTATACTTTCGAAAAAAAAGTGGTTGTGATATACGGATGGACAGACAGACAAACATGACGAATCTATGAGGGTTCCGTTTTTTGCCATTTAGCCAAACCCTAGAGGAAACTTATAAAGAAAGTTGATAATAAATCCAAATTAATAAAAAACTTAAAATTATTTTCAAAAGTCACTAAAAATCACACTGAAAATTACAATTTCAGATTTTCTTATTTTACTTATTCAAAATTAAGTTTTACCTATTTTTATTGTAGAACTTTATGGTTTTTTTTTTATCGTGGTAAAATTATTTAAATGAGTCTTCCCACCCAGGGCAGGGCGGGAGGGACTGTCAGACTCGTACTGACCAAAATCCACGGCGTCCTTCAATAGCCCTTTACGTTCCAGAGTCACGGTAATGAGATAAGTCCCGCGACCCCGGCAGGCTTTGGCCCTCTAGAGGGAAGCCCCGTCATCATGCTGACGCTTTTTGAGTCGCGAGGTCGTCTTCTATCGCCTGCGTGAGGACACGGCGGTGCTCTGCCCAAGCGGGGCAGTCCTGCACCGTATATGCTCCACCTGTCGTGTATACTCGTGTCCTCCGGGCGATCCTCGCAGTGGCGACACCCAAACGTTTCCTCCTTCCTCATCAGACACACCTCCCGAAACATCTGTATCCGAGAACTTTATGGTAAACGAAATTTCTTGTTTGATTTCCTGGCGAGTAAGCAAACAGTAAAAACCTGACCCGACAAACGTCGTTCTATCAGAAGTTATTGGTCTGTGGTAGTCTTACAATTACATGCTTATATTTTCTGGTCATGTCTGGTGATCCGACAGTCCTTTGCGCTTCACCTAAAGCGAAAGAAATCATTTGATAATTTAAACATCTCAAGGCCAAAAACAAAACAAAAAATTAGTAGTTTAAGAAAAGTCTGTTTATTTTTTCAATTTCTGCTGGAAATTGAAAAAAAAATCATTTAGCAAAAAAAGTATTCACAAAAAATACCATCCTGAGATTCGAACCTGTGCCCTAAATATATCGGTCTAATCGTATAACCTCTAGACCATCGACGTTGCTGTCAATGATCTTCAAATAGACGTTCTTAATATGATACTTCAGTCGGAACGAAAAACAGATGACGGATAACATACATTATGCGTTTCATAACAGAAAGTTTAAAAAAAAAAGAATATTTTAGTCCTTATTAACCTGGTCCTGATGGTTACAAACACAACAAAAAAAGAATTATCGAAATCGGTTCAGCCGTTCACACGTGATGCCGTGACAACGCGAAACGGGTTTCATTTTTATATATATAGATAACGGAAAAGAAATTTTAGGATATTATCGTATTTGGCTTCTGCTAAAGGCGACGTACAAACCAATCACGAAGGATTATGGATCCTCATACGAGGCCCAAAATAAATAATTGTAAGTCCTAACAGGTAAAACATCCTTCAGAGAATTCTTATTTGTATACATTCAAGAAGAAAGTTTTGCGTCATAAAAATCTCAGAATGTATTTTCCAATCAAATCATTACGTATGGATGAGTATGATTATACATATTTAGAGCATAAGATTATAAATTTTTTCCCGGTACGAATATTACTGAGAATGTGATAGGTACGTTTACCTTGTGACATAATGTTCTTCGTAATCTCTTTATATCGCATCGAGGAATTGATCACGCTGCTGATAAAATTGTAAACAAAGCATGTATAATATCTGCGCCGTGTGTTTACTCTCAGATATAGCTATCTGTAGCTCCTAGCTACGCATTGTTTATGGGGGCGTTTCCCTGTCCGACCGGATATGAAAGAAAGTGTTCTGTTTTTCCTTTTCGCCCGAAATCTACTTAGGAAAATTAGTTATTTTGTTTTTACAAGTGCCAATCACTCGACCGTCTAGTTTGATTAACGATTTGTTTTCGTTTGTTCTGCAGTCCTTTTACTGATAATTATAGAAGTAGTTGTTATTAGTTTTGAAACAAAGTCATTGCTTGTATAAAAATAAAACTATTTTGGCTTTATTTATTTGTGACACGGTTCAAAATCTTGCTTTCTAGGTATTCTACATTGATTATATCCGCAAAGTAAATTAAAGCAGCGTGAAAAGAAGGTTTTAAGAACCACATCTAAAGCATAATAAAATGTACTCTATTACTATTCTCGTCTCGTCTATTTAGTAGCAAAGCATTGAGTGGTCTATCGCAATCATTTCATTCAATATTGATCCAAGCACTCTGTTTTCAAACGCTGTTGCCGCTACACTCGCGGTCGCAACACATCTCCATTCGACGAATGCAATCATGTTTTTAACATTTTTAACATTTTGAAAGCTATTACTGAAAATGCACTTCTACGACGACTTGCAGACATACGAACTTTTCCACAATTATTAAATAAATGTTAGAAAATACTGTGGAAAACTTTGGATTAGCTCTTCATAAAAAGGCAATTAATGTACAAGATTGTGGGTATGTGTTTTATGAAGGCTAATAACATGATATCGCGGTAAACAGATAGTAGGTATGTCATGCCTACGTAGAATCGTAGACATAAGGTGATTTTTTTATCAAATGACGGTTTCCATTTTCGATAGTTACGTGCTCAGTGTTTTTCCGCAGAAAACCACCATTGATTGACTTCTGTGTGAAATGCAGCACCTGCTTTTGATATAAATAAGTTGGTTTCCTAACTTTTCCAACAAATAACATGACACCTACTTACATCCTTAGTAATGATACATCGAAGGCAGGCACAAAATATATCAAAACGCAAAAAAGTCGTATTCGGCAGCCTAAAATATACGGTAAACCTAAATAACACAGGGGATCGATTAATATGAGATTATACACAGTTTTACATTTTTATACAACCTAATATTGCTGACAGCCGCGACACGCGATATATGTACTCGTAAATGAGTCCCCTGTGTTTGACGTGTTGCTATCATATCCTGTCAAATTATAAAACTGCGCATTAGCTTCGATAGCGGTTCCGATTTGTAATATGATTGGGATATTTTATTCCTTTAAGTGTAAAAATTACTCCCTTTATAAGTAACTACGATCAGAATAACTCTAGAACGTCTACCAGAGTTAAAACGTTCAAATCCTTAATAACTTCACTTTAATTGAACATCATATTTAGGTAATTATGGAACCTCTCAAAGACGTCATTGCTTTGTTACTCATTCTCAGATTTTCTCTTGAAAATAGCAAAAGTTGTCTAGTGCTGCAGACAATTAATTAAGAGTTTCACTTCTAGAATTTCCATCTTTAATCACTCAAGTGCAGGTTATTAGCATCAAACCCACGCAGCTAAGAATAATTTTACATTTTCTTCGTAGTTAGGAAGAATGCATACATTATTAGAGTTCAAATCACTTACTGCTAAATAAAACTAATCGAGTTCTAACATTACTGTTGAACTTATTAATTGTTCTAAGTTCACTGTTGATCTTATAAATCTAAGCCTCCATTTTCATTGGTATTGTAAACACAATACTTATTTTGTAACGACAGTTTCTGAGAACGACTTTTGTGTTGGTATTATTAAGTGCTCAGAAGACGGATGGCAGGCCGTTTGTCCCTATAAATGAGTTTTCCTAAAGCGGAGACTTGGCAAATCGCTTTCTCGTACTCGAAAAGGGTAGAGAGGGTCCTCCATCAAAATGCTTAGCTCTTAGTTCTATCCACAAACTATGTAAAACTAATGTTGGTATGCACCCTCCCCTTGACAAGGATTGTCTGCGAGGAAAATTGTATAAATCAGTCCAAGCTTTATTCTAAACCTACATTTTTGATTGCAATAATCTCATGTTATTTATTACATATTTAACCACGTTATAGCTGCCGCAGATTAAGTGTCAATTACTTTAATGGTTATAACTAATAAATTAAACTCTTGTGTAATATATGTTGAACAGGGCTTGTCTAGGTTATCTTTTGTTATTGACCAGTTTCAAATTACGATTGGTGGTAACCAATGCCAAAGATTTCGAAACAGCTCAATGAATTATATAATAAATTGTTACGTAAAAGGTTAATAGGCACATAAAACAAAATAATTTACGTAAGACAGTCCGCCATAAGCTTGTTTTTTGTGTATCCTCTGTAAACGGTGTGCAATAAAAATGAGTTATTAGGAAATAAATCTTACCTCCTGGGTTTAAATTCTTGGGTTGTGGAGTAACAGCAGTAGCCGCGCCCGATGACCTTCGTGATCTGAAACGAGAACAACATAACATTACAATGTTGCACTATAAATCAACATAATCAAACATTCAACAGGCTGGGTTCTTACTGGTGGGATTCAGGTCGCTTTTGCATGAGATAGGGCGATCCCTAAACTACTAAAGTATATGCTTCCGTTTCTACAAATACCTTGAGAGAAGCAGACTCCTGGTTCTTTCCAATTCTTTCAAAGGATCACCGGGAGCATGCCTTATACACCTATCAGGTTAGTAAGTGTCTATGTATTTTCTTCTCAAATGTGAAAAATAATGTTGATTTGTTAGTGTTTTAGGTATGTACTGTCACACTATCCCGCGAGCTTGTATAATTATTGAATGATGCATAAATAAAAGCAACATATAAGGTATTATGTCCCTTTCTAACCCTGCAGAAACTAATTTGTAATACAATATGAAAACGTAATAACATACAAACGTACATACTACACATATATACCTTCGTCTATCAGAGACGAGGGTGTCTTTAGAAGTTACCAGAATTAAAGGACATACAACACCGTAACAAAAAAACATGTTATATATCTCATGATATATTTCATTACAATAGTTACGCTGAAAATCCGGAAAACCATTGAAGATGTAAACCGATATGGTCAGTAAAACTATGAATAGATCGGAACTAGTGTCGGAACTCGGAAACTCAAATTAAATAAAAAACATGGTAAATATCCTGTTTATAATTCCCATGTATTTTTAAAAACTTACATATTTGAAGGTTTTCCTGAGTTTCAGCAGCATTATTTGTACTCGAGAATTTCAGACAAATCATTATATTTTATGATAGACATGGAAAATATCCCTATAAACATTACTGAAGTATTTCCTGGGTATTCTCAAAAGATGCTTTTGAGCTCACTCACTAATGATATTAAAGTCTTCATCGGTTCAAAATCGCATTGAAATGTGGCATTGATGTTGCTTTTCCTTTGAAAGCTTATTCATGTTTCATAGTTAACTTTAGCGAAGTTGCACGAGCTTAAGATGTGCTAAAATATCTACTATGAACTGGTTTTAACTAAATTCAGTTGATTATATTGTTTACTAAGTAATACTCGTACTAAGAATTATTTACATAAGATATATTTGTTTTTTTTTGTCAATACCTTTGACCGCTGTCGTGTCAATTGTTCTGATAGCGATACATAACAAGTTCAAATTCCTCGGATCAAATGTGTTGTTGTTACTACTGTTAGATTACGATACATCTGGTTTGTTGATAACTCTTGATGATAACAACAAGGTTGCCAGTTTTAGCTGTATACTATACGAAATTATTGCATTATTCTGTAATTTGAATATTGCGACGGATATTCGCACATGCTAATATTGGAAACCACAAAACCAAATTCAATGATTATTTTGGTTCTGATAGGTAGCGCTATGCGGACCAGGAAAAGGTCGCAAGAAAAACGTTATAGACACAAATATTTAAATAGGATCGTTACTCTACTCAAACAAATAAAACAACAGTTAAAACTTTACAGTAACTCCGAATGAGGGGAGAATTTAAAAGGCCGTTGTAGCAACCCTGGTACAGTAGTAAAACTATTGTAGATCGTAAACAGATTAACACAATAACAGACCTATAATTAGAAAAAGCGGAGCGTTTAGTGTTGTTTGGTCTGCGATGGTTGTGATCTAAATTTAGAATCGAGACATGTGTGAGATAACTGTGGGGAGGTCATGTCAAGGCCCGATATACGACGGATGGGATTTACAACTGTTTATTTCATTTATCCAAGTAGAAAATCACCTAGCAATATGCATAGTTGTAAAAAGTATTGCAAAAGGCAGCGAACAGAAAACCAAGATAAAATAACAAGGAATACATACTACCTATACAGCATTTATTTCCACAAGCTCTTATTACAGAGGCTCGTAATTACAGTAAATGGGCGCTAGAACTAATTCAACATGATGTGCCGTCCATCACATTAATTGCCTCTCAGATACAATGTTGACCATTTAATTCATGTAATGTGCAAGGACATCCTGGAGTAAATATTTGTTGTATTAATAATAATGATGCGTTCACGCTTTAGGCTTTGTATTCTCAAATTCATTTTCCATTATTGTGTCCACTGTACCAACGATGGTTTTAATTAAACAATTTTATTTGACATGCCGCCGGTTATTAAGGCTAATATGTAAATTATAGTTTGCGTTTGGCAGCTTAATTTGTTTGAATAATTAAATACAAAAGACTGGATGCTATGCCAATGTTATTGGAATGTGAGTAGCTTGTAGAGAGAATAGATTAAAATATCTAACGGCTTCTAGTTAGAATTTCATCTATATAAAGCTACACTTTCCGATAACTATTTCAAGGAAAATACGTACCGGTACAGTAAAATCGATTTATGTTTTGTTATCACAAAACAAGTCGTAAAATAAAGTAACAAAGACAATGAATGCTTAAGAGTAGACGACAAATTGTGTTTAATTTCACTCGGAACTCTCTTTTATATGAGTTATTGATTTGTAAAGGTTAAGGGTTCTGTATTCTGTGACGTCAGGCGTAACCTTTCTACGGTTCATTTTCTTGCAAAGCAATTCTTAAGAATTTTATTGAGTTGGAATCTAATTGCGATATCTATTTGTGAATAGTATTGATTGCTTATTATAAAGCGGATGTTGTTTTATTAAATGTTTAATAAACATTGATTTATCATGAAGTTTGTCATGTGTGGGGCACGCCGTGAGTGACGAGTCGAGGACGTCAACCCGCGCAGCACCTGATTCGGCAGTCGCGTGCCAGCCGAGCGTGGCCGAGCTCGGCCGAGCGCCTAGCAGCTGGTCTTGTCATATCGTGACGACACAACGACGTCACTGCCGACGTCATCGGAACCAATATAAAATGGAGAAGCCGCTTCTACTGTGACGTTAATTTTGCGGTATTATGTTTAAGGATGAGTAATTAGAAACGTCTACCGCACGATTTTGCCGTAGTCAAGGAATTCTTGCGAATTGAGAGACAAGTTAAATAACCTTAATAATAATTGACGTTTCACATTATAAATGGGAAAGTGAGCGAAGATTGTTACGTTTTCACGCCAAAACCGGGTTTTGAATCATTGCAAGCTATTCAAAACAGTTCCTATTGATTCATGTGTTAGATGCCACACCCTCTTGCAACGACTCTTGTTTACAACAACTGCGTTTTCCCACATCATAACACTATCTACCTAAACCTTTCAAAAGCTTTTAATCACACTTTCGAGTGGCGCGATAAGCTAAACTTATCAGTTAATTTACAACAGGTAGTATGTACTTAATGATTATTATTAAACACTTTATCACGGCACTGTGTTTCAAATATAATAATATTTATCTTCATAATTTTCCTGTCATTTGGGTAGGCGAAGAACGACTTCTTTATCACTCGTCAGCTTAGCAGTATCTTAAGTACCATTCTGGCCACATCATCCTTGACATAGTTCATCCACTGTTTTTTGGTTTTTATTATTAATGCGAAGGTAAGTTTGTAATATTTTCACGGATAAACTACTGAACCGATGAATTTTGTTAAAGAGATAGATAAGGGACACTGGAGATGGTTATACTACTTTTTAAATACAAAACTCGAAAGGAGAGGCAGGGGGCGGGGGCGTTTGTGTAAGTGAGTTTAAATATTTGTACACGCACCCACGATACAGGAGAAAAGATGTCTAGTGAGGAGCAACTTAAAAAAAAGTTACTTAGCGCATCCACCCGCTTCACACATCGCAGTAGGAAGACCTTGGATAATGCTCACGCGCATAATATCAACATCGATGACGAACTCGCGGCCTACTACTTACACGGATATTTATGATAAATGCAAACTCGTGAACGGTTGATCTTTTGTGATAATCTCGTAACTGAATTTCCATTGTTAAAACAGGTTATACGATCAGGCAAGTAGATGACGCTACTCATTATAATATACTAGCTTTTGCCCGCGGATCCGTCCGCCTGTGTAGAGTTGAAAATTATCCCACGGGAATATTATAGCGGGATAAAAGGTATCCTATCTGTTAACCCAGGTTATGAACTATGTGTGTGCCTTTCATCAATCGGTCTAGACGTTTTTGTGTGATTGACCAGCAAACCTTCAAACTTTCAGATTTATGACATCACAGTAGGAAATTAGGACAGATTCCGTAGACTTTTTTTTTTTTTTTTTTACGTGGCAAAATCATCAAATGAGTCCTCCCACCCCGGGCAGGGCGGGAGGGACTGTCAGACTTGTACTGACTAAAATCCACGGTGTCCTTCGGTAGCCCTTTGTGTGCCGGAGTCGCGGTATACGTATGTCCCGCAACCCCGGCAGGAATTCCGTAGACTTGGGGGGATGTACCTACCTACTCTCACTATGCCTTTTTTTCGTAGTCTCCATTTAAAACTTATATACCTAACTGATTCTGGTGTTAAATAAAGTTAAATTTATAAGCACGTAGGCCTCTTTAATATGGTCCGTATGACGGCCATAACCATGCTTAGGAATATCCCAGGTGAATACGACGTACAAATTACAACATCCTACGTATTGCCATCACCTTAATTCATTTGTACGAATTACTTAGAGCTTAAGCCTATATGCTTATCTATTTTTAATTACTAGGAGTCTCTTTTAAAAAAAAATGTTATGTATAACATAACATTTTTTTTTAAATAACGAACGAACGAACTTTCACATAGAACTAAATAAAGTAGGACAATGGAATGAAAAATTTAAAATAGATTTTAGATTGAATATTTGTAAATAATATTAATTTAGTTGTATAATTTGGTGTATAAAGTATATTATATCTTATTGAAGTCTATTAAAAGAAACCCTTTTCATTAGATTAATTCATGTAGTCATTTGTCACAAATTGTATTGTTTTTAATGAGTAACTTAATGCGACAGTGGTAATTTTGGTTGATCAAAAGTGAATCATAAAATCAACAATATAAACCAAAAATTTGGTGTTACGAATTACTGGAATAAAAGGATTACGAATAAGTACATTCACCACTGTATACGCAAATTATGTAGAAGAGAAGAATAGTATACTTACATATTAGTAAGGCAAAGTGACTCTTTGATAGTACCTAACCTAAACTTTCTGGAAATTATTTAGTCGGAATGAAGGAAGTATGACCACCAGACTTACAAAGCGGTATTGTGATACCCAGTTACTGGGTTGTGGAGCTCAGATGGACAGTCGCTCTATGTAAAATACTGATATGATATGGTGTTGATAGAATAGAAGTTTTACCCAACAAACTTGGAAACGGTTTGGCAGATGTGAATGTTGATCAAGAAAATCACTTATTCTGCTTTTGACTACCGTGTATTAAAAACATCAATTTAAGTAAATCAAAGGATGGTCGAAAGGAATATCTACGTATATCTAATGTAAAGTGTATATAAAATATGTATACGATTAAACAATGTACCTATCAAAGAAATATTTGCTAAAGATGAGATCAGCAATAAGCTTTGTGAAGACTTATCTTGTTTCTTCTTTAAAAAAAAACGTTGGGCCACACTAGGAATTGCTATTGTATCGTGGGTGCGGTTACAAATATATAAACTCACATACACAACCGCCCAAAACCGGAACAACTACTTGTAATTCATACAATTATTTGCTCCGTGCGGGACTCGAACCCGCGACACGCAGCGCAGCAGTCCAATCGCTCAGCCACTGCACAACCGTGCCGTTATAAGTTTATGTAAATCTAGTAGGTATTGAGTTATTCGAAAAGAAAGAAGGAAACGGAAGAAAATATTCAAGAGATTATCATGAAAAGAAGCTCACCCGCCGACTGTTTATTGATACGATCGCTTAAGGCAGATAGCAGGATAGATATCCCACGATGTGAGTAAAGCAAAGTCCTACGTTAAGGTAAGATATTTTGGTTTACCTGTTACTACGCAATTAAACTTCACAGCGGCAAACCCAAATAATTTATGCGTATCAAATGGAAAATTATATTCGTATATCCTTCTATATTGGTCACAAAAAAACACACAGACAATAATATAAAAACTTTTAAGTAGGTATATTTTTGTTCATCGAAAACCCCGTCAAATATGCGTACAAAATAATTGATGTTTCTCAGTGTGTAGCATTTAATTAAGGCTTTTCCTGTGATACAGGTAGAATTTCCAATTTACAACAAATGCACGTACGCTGGCTGAAAGCCCGCTACGACATGCGATCTCAAATTTTAATTATCCTGAAATTCTAGCTTCAGTAATCCAAATAGCATATAATTTGTTGTGGAGCGGAAACGTGGCTAAACAACAAAACTAATTCGTTATTGTGAAATTAATGAATATATTTATATAGTATCAGTGGTGTTACTTGTTTGTGTTTTGATAAACTCAACTTTAGACGAGTGTAGTTAGAGCGCCTGTCTGTAACGTTAACGCAAATATTTGTGTTTTCACCACTCCAAGCTTTTATGTAAGGTAACAGCGTTTGTTCAGCTTTTCATGTTCTATCTCTCAAACGAGGCGCCGAGGCCGGCCCAAAAAGAGATGGCAGGACGATCTAGATGCGTACCTCGATGGCTGGTCCGAAGTGGCACTAGTAAAGAACACTTGGAAGGATATGGGGGAGGTCTTTGCCCAGCAGTGGGACATAAATGGCTAATTAAAAAAAAAAAAAAACTCTCATACATGGCACTTACAGTAATATACAAGAACATGTGGTTTTACATTTTTAACAAATCTACTTGGGGTTACTTCTTTGAGTGAAGGATCTCGAGATATCATTCCTTCGTGTCAAGTGGAGGCGTGAACAGAAACAAAAGAAAGACTTACTTGGAGACGGGCACGTTGGTGAGGCTTAAGAAGTTGTTGCGAACACTGCGCAGGCTCGCCAGGACCTGCGCGAAGGGCGTCACGATCAAGTCTTCCCCGTGGCTGCGGACAAAAATAAACCTTGTAAATATAAACCCAAGATGCAAATCGCTACAAATACGATCAAACAAATCATAAGGCAAATCTATAATGAAAGGAGCTAGAGGCGGCTTACAAAAGGATTCTGTTTTGAGGCTGGAAATTTGATATCACTGCGTACATATTTTGAGCTGATAATGATCCTAGATTACGTATATAGAACACAGTTTTGCCTACAGGTCCCAAGGTTAAAAATGAGTCTGAGTGTTTAAATATTGTTTCAGTAAAAGGCGACAAAGGCTGAAACATAAAAGTTTACGAGTTGAAAGTTTATAAAATGTTCTTAAATATTTTACATTGTTTTCTGATTAGGATTTCTTGTTATAAGTTAGTACTTAAAACGGGGTGGGTCTAAAAGGGGCATACATAATATATTATGTTCAGGAACAACCCTCTCTGAGAGTGGTACTTTAAGTGATGCGTTTATAGTGTTAATAAGGTACCTATTGATTTTTACTTTTGCAATAATTTTATGGGATGTAATAAAACTTTATAGTGGTTTATCTGTTTTAATATGAAGCATACAAGATGAAATGTTGAAGTATGAGTTCATTATCAAAGACATTGAAGAATAAGGGCACGAACAAATCAATAATATGCTTTTGATATTGAGAAAGTAAATAGTGGTTTTTTCTGTGGCCAATTTTGAAGCAGGTAATCAAGGCCCAGGCAAGTCATCAAGCATGATATTCTTCTGTCAGCTAAAGACTTCTGCAGGTACTTAACAAATTTTCAACTAAAAACGAACAATAAGTGAAAAACTAACACCGAAAAAAAGGCATGATAATCTAAAAATAAAGTATTTTCAAACATGTATGGTGGTGGTTGTGTACATACGGATTTTGTATGGGTTTCGTTTACTACTCACCAAGTAATCATAAAGTCATTTTGGGTAACTAAAAAGCAAGACCAATATCGAATCTACTTCACAGTATTTATTCATAATGTCTGTTTAATAAGATTTTCAAGTAACCTGAATCCTGATACTTAAACAAATGAAAAAAAAAAATGAACACAACATGTTTTTTTTTTCCATAATTTTCACATCAATTGCTATGCATAAAGCCACTTTGTATGATATTGGCAAGGGTCTAAACATATTTGGTTAAAGTAACAGCAAAGTTATTAAACAATCTACCTTTGGAACCCGACAGGTTTCTAGTTTAGATGTAAACAAAATTATTATTTCTACGCATATATTTTCTCAGCTTACCGTCAAAGTTATTTATAGAAAGGGGCATGACGTAGAAGATACCTACCTTCACAGTTTAATACCTGAACTGGGGAAGCCTGACAAACTCACTGGAGCGCTACTAGGAAGACGTCTTATAGTTTCTATTAGCATTAATGGGTTGGTTCGTCCTCAAAGGAGGTTTAGCAACCCTAAGTAGAATCAGAATTTGAACGTCTCAGATCCATAAAAGAGTTTCGAATTGAGAAATGCCTTCTTTTTTCGCCGGTTGAAAAAAAAAACTGGAGGAAAGAAATTTGACAGAAAAGGAGAGAAAATTCTGGATCTTTTATTTCTTTTAATTTTATATCATTTATACTAAAAAAAAACTAACATAAGTAATTATAAACGCTACTTCTATCTATGCATGTAAATAATTTCGACATTGTTTTTTATTAAAATATATATTTTTAGTCGGAATATTATGTAATACAATTTTATTTGAGAAATCAGGAAGTTATGTTCCCCGCATTCCAGATACTCAGCTAAAATTCCGTACTTGTTCGGAAAATTCCGCAAGTACCTATGGCAACCTTAACTCTGCTTCATATTTCATGTTAAATTCATTAGCGTCAACTCTCAGAGAATCTTTAAGAAAAAGTAAATGCAGACATTTCAATTCTTTTATTAAACCTTTGAAAGAATCTATTTGCATGGCAGTAGTTAAAAGTTATTCTTAATTAACTTTACTGGAAAGTGGGAAGCAATCTCAGGCGCACAGAGCAAGTTTATGCTTGTGTAAATTATAGCAAGGTAAACAGTTGCAGTTTATTTACACAAATGTCAATATTGGCTTCATTAGCAATCGAGGAATATTTGATACTGAGTATCGCAGATTTCAAAGTTTATGCATTTAAAGTGCAATGAAATGATTCAAGATTTTTATAGATATATGGAGAAATACGTTGCATGTGTAAAGCAGGGTAGTTGAAAGTTGTATCAAAGATGGCTGTCGCGTTTACATTTTGTATGCAAGCGCTCAAAGCTTAGCACGACAAAATGAACTTAGCGTAAATGCGACGTTTTATGTAAGTCAGGGGTAATGCACTTGAACATAATATATATATTTTACTTTAAAAGCTAGAACTACGGTAAAATCTTTAGATTTAAGAGAGTGATTTAACGATATGAGTTGGGGTACATATTTGAATATCGAAGATCCTATATATATAGATACACCTACGCTTAAAATACCAATGTTCAAAACATCGAAAATTTAGATATCGATTGTAACAAAATGTCGAAAATTGTTATACCTACGCTTCAAACGTCGAAGATTGAAATGCCGAGTGATTAAAATTTCGAATGATTCAAAATATCGAATGACGTTATGCCTAAGTTCAAAAAAAGCATCCGAAGTCCGATGAACTACCTTGGTAGGTGCACTGAGAAAACTGGCAATCATAAAAGAGGTGAATTCAGCTTAAAGTATGATGAATTCACTCTAAGGACGGAGCATAGTGATTCACCAAAAAGAACGATGATAATACTGATGTTGATGATAACAGTATTTAAGATGATGTGTCACCATGGATTTAATAGGACGAGCATACATTATATAATAATATTTCCCACAATTTTTCAGTGACGTTATCATATATCCAGTTACGTCCTATTATTTTTCCTACTATTTTACGATGATTTCCTCACATATCCAGTTACGTCCTACTATTTTTCCTACTATTTTACGATGATTTCCTCACATATCCAGTTACGTCCTACTATTTTTCGATGCCTTCCTCATATATCCAGTTATATCCTATTACTTTTCCTACTATTTTTCGGTGACTTCCTCACTTATTCAGTTATGTCATACAATTTTTCCTACTATTTTTCGGTGCCTTCCTCATATATCCAGTTACGTCCTACTATTTTTCCTACTATTTTTCGGTGACTTCCTCACTTATTCAGTTATGTCATACAATATTTCTATGACTAAATGATATATGCAGTTATGTTCTATTATTTTTCCTACTATTTTTCGGTAACCTCCTCGTATTTTAGGTTAGATCCTCTTACTTTTCCTACTATTTCCTCATATCTCTGGTTATAGCCTATTATCTTCCGGAGGTCGCCCTCAATAGGATTGTGTTTTTTAATAAACCAATTAATATCTCTATAATACACCATAGTGATTAGTTGTAGTTCTACTCATTCTCCATCAGTAGGACTACAACTAATCACTGGTGGATTACACAGAAATTGTTTGGATTATTAGAAAACACAATCCTCCTATAATTGAGGGCGCCACAAGACTTACATGATCTCCTTATTTTTAAGTATCCAATATTGGTTCTTTCCTTTTAAATATTATTAGGTGTGAGCTCAATATAAAAAAAACTGAAGAACCATATACTTGAACCTAAAAAAAATGGGAAGCAAGTAAAAAAATTCTTGGCAAGAATGGTAAGAAGGTAAGAAGGGATGTATGTATAAATTAAACAGAAATTTGAATCAATGGTATTTTTATTTCCATAGTATGAATGAATATTATAAACTCTAAACATTTATTCAGTATAAAAGAAGACTAAGAAATTCATTCCGAAGCGCCGGCCGACTGCAACTGCAGCCGGTGAATTTAATCATACAATAGCGGCGCTAGTGTGACTTATCCTACGTCTTAAGGTGATTGCTCCAACCAGCCCGCGAAATTCAAATTTGTTTATGTTTTTTTGCAATTTGCAGGCCAGTGCTAGGGTGTATGTTGATGAAAATTTGATTCGCGGCTGTAAGACGTATGTAGTTACAGAATTATAATCATCAAAATCATCAATACAACCCTCCGAGTTCATAATGGTGCAGGAACAAAAAAAAAACAGAAAAAGTCATTTCTACACCACTATGAACTTGGAGAGTTGTATTGATGATTTTTTTTTAACAGATACTCAAAAGTGACGTTTGACTATACGAAATCTAAAGTTTAGGAGCTGCTCAAATGTTAAACAGCCCTTTAATTTTGAGTGACGTTTCAGTATTCGTGGGTGAGTCTGCACAGCGGCGCCACTAATCGATTATTTTTTTAAGTGTAAATCAGTTAAATTTTAAACAAAACTGGGAACGAATTTGACGAGTAAGTTATCTCTAATATTTTCTGAGTCGGTGCAGGTGTGACTTTTTACTAGTCACATTCGTTCCAAGTTTTGATTTTAACTGAACAAGATGAAAAATGTTAAATTTTTAGTGGCGCTACTGTGCGGAAGATACACATGGAGTGCCTCGCCTTAATGATTACAGTATCTATTTGTGGGTCATTATAAAGAATCATTAAATAAAATCATTATATATACATTATGTTCAATAATTCTAGTTTTTATAAATTAAAATAAAGGTTGTTTTACAAGGTTGTTTTAAAGCTTAATTTACAAAAAATAGAATACTAGTTGAGCGCACCCTGCTATAAAAAATTAACTGCCCTTTGGACTCTGCAGTGCCTCAAACTAGCAACGCCGCGTACGGTATAAGTACATAATTAATAATTCTAATAATAATAAGTACCTAATTAAAACTTCAGGATAGGATACTTATTGAAGTACTCCTGTAATGTCCCTTCCTCGTAGTACAAGTACCGGAGGCGAGCTCGCACCGTCTCCCGCCAGAGGGCACTGACCTCCTGCCACGGACCAGCTGAGGGATTTGTGACAGCTGCTCTAATGCTGACGCTACGTCCTCCACTTCACCTGCACACAAAAATTAAAACGATTAATAATTAGTACAATAACAATAGCGGTTCTTAGATTCAGATATTTTGTAATTTGTTACGAAAATTTATACAAATTCAGATATTTTTCTCAATAATTTTGTTCTTGATAATTTAATTCAATCTGAAAACATAAAATTTCTTGAAAACGAGTTACCTTCTTTAAGTCCGGTTAGGTCGATTCCAGCGAGTGAAGGGCTGTCTACTGGACTTGGAGCGAGAACGTGACTTGGGCTTTTCAATAAGGCCCAACGAAACTAAATGCTGCCGTCGAGCCCTTCTGGCGGTGACTAACCAGCCAGAGATATTGCGCTTAGCCTGGTAAGCATCAGCCGACAGGTACGGCGCGTAGTATAGGGGTGGTGACTCTTCTTTAAATAATCTGCCAATGTCGTAGGAGAGAGCAAGCAGCTGCGAATCTGTCAGAAGTACCGGGTTTTCGGCCGTAATGAGCTTCTCCATAAGCAGCTTGCATAAACGCCCACGCACGTTTGAGGGTAAGGCCGTTTTCTGCCCAATTGCTATTATTTGTTTTCCCTCGACTGATGAATTCAGTATGACATTCGCCTGAAACACAAATAGTATAAGTATGGCATTACAAACTAAAATGCAAGGTAAAAGTAAAAAAAAAGCTTGCAAAAATGTCACTAAAATGTTGAAAATACAGGTTCACCTTCTATTCAGTATAATGATTAGTTGGAGTCGGTGCCAGTCTAGGCATCATGAATTTAGTCATTAGTTATAGCTGTCAACAACTCCAAATATATTACTAATCTTTGTGACAGTATAGCTCCTAAACGGCCGTCCGTACACACATACAGGACAGGACAGGTACAGACGTTAAACTTATCTGTTTGTGGGGTTAAAAATATTGAATGTCAATTTAAATTCCATATAAAAAGTACAGAGTAATAGGCAATAACTTACTAAATTGCTCCCGGTGGACTCTTGTGTAACTGCTTCACCCACTGACGACGACGAGTCCAGTGGTATCACCAGTATGTCACCATCCTAAAATAATATTTAATTTGAGACAATGTTATAATAGTACATGTAAAAGAAGGTGTGATAATATGAGTATATATACGGTCAGTTAACCTCAATAATCGTTGAAATAATCACTAAATGTGTCTGAGTGCGACCGTTAACTAACAGGCTATAGCTAGCCCTAGCCGGGGTTAAGTCAAGGGAAGTGTTATATTTTTTTTCTAGTAATCGGTTCAGCATTGCAGGTGTGAACGGTCCTGTCCTCGGCCCTTGATCCGGCCCTGATAAAAACTAATCGATCAAGATCAGGACTGATCCTGGTCTCAAAGAATGTCTATACCAAATTTTGCATCGGTTCAGTGTCTTAGGTATGAAAATGTGAAAAGGTCCTGCCCCAGCCGACAGATAGACAGACAGACTTACTTTCGCATTTATAATATTAGTATGGATGTAAGTACAAATTAATACATATTGCTCTTGAACCAAACAACAGTAAGTACGAGTACTTTTCTACAATTTTGCATAACTTACCAAATTTTCCTGGTTAAGTCCTGCTTCGCAGTCTTGGTTGAAGATTGAGCTTTGCAGTCCTTCACACGGTGGCAGAGGCTCTAAGTTACAAGGTAGACTAGTTAACAAGTCATTCCTCAGGACCTCTTCAAAGAGTGATGAATTGTAGGAGTTATCTTAAAATTTAATAAGAATTTAAAAAGGTAATAATAATGTACTTAGTTGGTAAACTAACAAGACTGATGAAAAGTTAGGATTTTATTCCACTTTTTAAATAAATACTGCACTGGTTAAATTGTTAGGTATCTTAATTTAACCTACAGACTTTAAATAAAAGTTAATAAGTAGGTACCTACCTACATGCAAGTAGGAGGATGTGCATAAAGCGACGCAGGGCATGTGTAAGCAAAAAGTTTAAAACAAAATTTACTTTTTTAAAATAAAATTTAACAAGAAAACAAACCATATCTTTTGGTTGGTCGCTTTTTTACATGGCCAGAGCTGCTTCAAACCGGAGTCTGTCCCCTATTTGAGGGAACATACTATGTATGTCTTGTTTACTAAGCATCTGCATTGTTGCAATATCAATTCTTTCAGCTGAAAAAAAAGGTAAATTTAACAGCGCCCTGATTGCAGCTGTGAAATGCACTACGTCGCATCGACTTTATAAAATGTAGGTTGGTACCTATTTGTTTTTTTTTTTGGGTTGCAGTTGCACATCGAACCTAGTGTATAATATAAATATGAACGTATATCTAGGTAGGTGGGTAGGTACCATACGACAAAACTATTCTTGGTTGGAGTGTACGGCGGCCAAAAAATTGTTATTTTCGCAAATCGTTTATTTTCTCGATTCTATAGTATGTAACACCTAGAAAAGCTAAAAGTGTCTTGGTGTTTTTTGTCTCCGACCAACCGTTTGTCGTAAAAACGATGTCGAAGGGATCCATAGGTTAGGTTATGTTAGAGCTGTGACCTTGAAATTGGTCGCGAAATTTTTTTAAGTATCTTTTCATAGTGCCCCTAAGACGACACTCTGACCCTATTCTTGCTAGAAATTAGAATGTGTGAATGTAATGTGTGAGCTCATGCTAGCAACTTACTAGGTTTGTCAACTTACTTTCAAAACGATCGATGTAGCGTTCCAAATTCCACTTCTTCAAAAGATCACGCGTAGCCGTATCCATTTTTGCACTGATCAAACACGTTCACTGGCACTGATAGAATTGTTATTGCTATAACAATTAAACGAGTCGTGAGTCGTGACCGGCTGGCTGTAGCGGTAAAATAAAAATGGCGCGGGGCGGCGGAATGAAGTGAGAGAGGGTTGCCCATTATAAAATTCCGTCACCTTAAATTTGTAGGACATCATTCAAAATTTGATGCTACTCATAAATGGGTTTCTGTAATAATAATTTAGTAGGATACACTTAAAATAATATGACTATATTATTGAACTTTGATGCTTACTCTAAAAATATGAGATTATTTAATCGTATTATCATAGGATTCACATAAAATAATATGACTGTAATATTAAAAAATGATGCTTACTTTAAAAATATAAGTTTAAAGCATTATAATTTAATATAGTACATTAGGTCCCAGGTCATCGTATTTTTAGAGATACTTCTTCATAATAAACTATGAAATCTACTTAAATTACGGTGACTGTCATTGTGTTTTTTAATTAGAATCTTATTTATAATTATCATACTAATTTATGGGACAGTGGACCATTTTCTATTACATAGTGCTATTATTTGAAGAAGACAATGTTATTTTAAAATGACAAATTTTTACGATGACAAGTATCATAATATTGCATTATTTACCCAAACAATTCGATTCCATCTTAACACATTTCAGTTCTAGCGTAATATTTACTTATTATCAACATATTTTAGGACAACGCATCTATTTTAAACCAACGTCACGATATTTTAAGATTATGCCAAAATGACATTTTTCTCAGTGTGGTAATCAGCAATTTGACTAGGATTCAAGAGCGAGCGAAGCGAGCTCGGGACTTGGGGCACCCCGACTCGGACAGGACAGGTTAGGTACACGAAGACATACATCCTCTTCGTGTTAGGTTACTTTAAACTTTGCAAACAGAAATAGGAGCCCCGCGAAGCGGGGCTCCGTCGACCTGCCTTGATAGGTGCTAATCAGCAATAAGACTAAGAATGCAAAAGCGAGTCCGTCTTTTTAATTTTCGTTTTTTAATATTCGATGTTCAAATAACATAATATGTACCCATCGATATTTAGGACAGTCGATAATCCGTATTTCGATATTTAGATCTTTCGATGTAACTTTTGTAGACATTTATATTTTGGATATATTGGACGTAGGCGTTGACGACGTTTTGAACATCGATATTTTAGCCGTAGGTTTTTTAATCTTCGATATTCAAATATGTACCCATGAGTTGGTAATGTAAGTATTTCTTTTACCATTCGAATTCAGTATATGCTAGGTTTTACCGCTGTCAGCTGGTAGATTTTTGTTTTAGGAATAAAACAATGAGTAATTTTTAATTATTTATTTCAATTAACTGAACGTGGTTCAGGTTTAACCGTAGGATTTACCGTAGATCGAGCTTTTACAGTAACATATACGTAGTACGTTTTTATCGCATTTATCTGCTATTTGTTGTGTAAATAAAAATAAATTGAGTTATAAATTGTGGTGATAAATTGGGGAGGGATTAAAAGTAATATGATTTATTAAAAAGATTTATTTCGGAAAATTCACCGTAAAAGTCAGATATTCACCGTCACCCTGCGACGCCGAAGTGGAACAATAGTTAAAAACCGGCCAAGTGCGTGTCGGGCCACGCACAGTGTAGGGTTCCGTAGTTGCCCATCAAAATATTTATGCGAACTAACTAAACTGATTCGCTGAATTTAATTTTAAAAAGATTAATTTTCAAAATCGGTCCAGGAGTCTTTGAGAAATCGGGGAAAATACATAAAAAAAAAGATTACGACGAATTTAGAACCTCCTGCTTTTTTGAAGTTAGTTAAAAATAGTTGACAATAAAAACCTACCTATCCACAAAAAACATACCGTAAGAACATACCTATTTTAGCTGTAAAAATAAAGTTGACAAACTTACATTTGCAGTTGAAGAACATGTTCTCCGATACATTTTGTTTAAGAAAATATGTTATCCAAGTACATTTTATAAGTTGGTCGACTATTACTCGTAAAGTTGTAAAGCCTACTTAGTCATGATAATTTTCTTTTAAACTTCGTTATATATACTACTATTGTGAATTTTTTCGCATCCCCAAACATAACCGTTTAGCTGGTAGAGGGGGGGGGGGGGGCACTCGACTCGAGCAAAAATTAGCACTTTAAAGCTTAATATTTCACAAACGAATCTTTTTATCAAAAAATTGTAAATGTAAACTGTCAATATTTTTCAAAGGCCTTTTTAATGATACCCCACACTAAGTGGTACGCGAGAAAAAATAAAACATCCCCACTTGTACGTGTACAGGAGGTACCCTAAAAAAAAATATTTTACGAGATTTTATTTTACCACTTTTTCGGCACAACAAATCCGTATATTTACACCAAATTACAGCTTTCTAGTACTGTGCGTCTCTGAGCTAAACTGCGGACAGACGGACGGACGGACGGACGGACGGACGGACGGACGGACATGGCGAAACTATAAGGGTTCCTTGTTGACTACGGAACCCTAAAAATGTTATTTTTCTGTTAAAGATTGTTGGCCCACAGTAGGAATTCCTCCTGTATCGTGGGTTTACAAATATAGTCGATCGGTCAGTCACTGCGATAACCGTGCCGTCAAAACACACGTCGTCAACGTCACGTCAAAAATTTTTGATTGACTTGGTTTTTGGTATATTATACACTTGGTATATCTCATTCTCAGCAGCAAAGCTTTTACGTTAAGTATTTAACTAGGTGATCTCGTACAAGCTAATCTCTTTAAAGTTAGTTTACCTTGCTCACAAATTACTTTACCTACTAGAAGTGGCTTTGTGGTACATGAACATGTTACTGAAGCTTTGTAAGTGCAACATAATTCATTAAATATTTATGAAACTTTCATTTGGGAGGTATGGTTTCCCATTTATACAGCAATGTGTTAGGATAATAATGAACGTAATAATTATGTATTTACAAAACATAAGTATAATTACGTCTACATATTATTTACTCTCAGAGATAGTATCTGTTTATCTGTTTTTCTTTCTTTCTAATTTTGCAGTCATCATGAAAATTAAATTGAGACGTCATCCGATGACATTCTTTTGTTTTCATTTTCATGGGATCGTTAAATTTAATGGTTTGTGTTAATGATGTTTTTATGGACGAAGCGGGTGTTCTGCGGCGAGACTCCCAGTCCACATGACCATAAACAACAGTTCCTTGATGAAGAAAATTAATGAAATTCTCCACTTTTCATGAGCCCCATTATATCACGAATACATAATGTAATCTTCCCACTTGACTGTTTTGCTCAAGGTTATTTTTAATTTAAAGGTATCTTTTTACTCCCGTTTCTCGTAAATGCCAATTACCATTATCCAGCGTTTATCCTCCGAATTTCATTATTCAAGTTACCTACTCTTAAAGAAAAAGAAAAACAAAAGTTAAGACTGTCAATAAAACGTTGTCTCGCTTAAAACAATTTAGAATGGCTAATAAAATAATAGCTTCAACGCATTAACATTCAAATATGACTGTGGTAGTAAATATACGGAGACGATAGGATATTTATTCATGAGAGCAAAATATGTATGAAGATATATTTTCAAGTATTAAAGGAGATGGCGGACGGGTGTTTGTTTTCTTTGGCGAGTATGTTGTGATGAGACGTGAGATGATATTAAGAAACAACATTGAGCGTAGCGCCGGCGATCGTCCGAGAATTTGATCGTAACTGGTTTATGTCGTAAACAAAATAGTAACATCGCAAATATTTAATAATTACAAACAAAAATATTTATTCATTTTAGCTTAAAATATTTAATTTAAAATTGCTTAAGATTGCGTGCTCTGGGCGTAGTAGACGGTTCGTAAGCGCCGATTCAACGCATGCACTACGTAAATGTTTAAACGCTACGTAGGCACTCAAGCTCGTAGCAATAATTTTATGTACGTTGCGTAAACGCTCATAAGCTACGAAGACTCGTAGCAAACACACTGAACTAGGGCCGCACCTCGTAGCAACGTATACGCTACGAAAAAACCTTAACGCTGTACTAGCGTAGTCGTGCGCGTCGTCGTTATTATTATGTTTTATAGAATGCTCTCTCTCGAAATGTTATTGATGTCTTGAAAATGTATTACTCCAAAAGAAGAAGAAAAATGTGTAGGTACCTTCTGACAACCGTTGTGTATGACATAACATACATAACCAGGTATATAATAAATTGTGGTCATGTCACCGGTAAAAAAATCACTCTATAAAATGTAATATTACTGCTGTGTTTGTTGAGTTGGAAAACTTTCATCTTGGGAGAACACAATTATCTATAGGTCCTGGGATATACGCCAAACACTCAATTTCCTAGCATTACTTTTCTTTCGCTTCCAAATATTGAAACTCTTCATTATATGTTTAAGACTCCGACATTTTCGACAAAAACAACCTTTGTACATTCAGTACACTCGCTGAATCGTAGAAAAAGAATTATTAATCGGGCTAATTTTATTAGAGGTTGGTAAGTGTTGAAGGAGAATGTCAGCAGCACATTTCTTTGCATTAATACCACTTCAATCCATCACATATTTTTCATCGTATCACTTTAAGGCCCAGCCTTTGATTATTATAAAATGTTGCGTGTGACGCAAATAAGCCCCGGATCAATTCGAGTGCAAATGTTATCTTTTTTTATTCATCATTATTATTGCTACGTGCAATGCACTAAAATAAACAGTGATAAATACATTATACGTACAAGAAGTGATTTAACTGAGAGCCTTGAATATATTACAATCGTAGGAATCATGTGAGTTGACAGTCATGTGAAGGTAAGGATGGCGTTGTATTTGGCGGACCGGTTTGGACGCATGCCCAGTCGCAGTCACGTGCCTAACTCAGTATAGCGAGCCAGTCGGAGTACGTGAGCACGATATTATTGTATCATCGAGATATACGCTACCGTGGAACACAACACTTATCATGACACACCTAGATAATGTACCTTTTTCAGACAATACCGGTCGATGTCGCACGTGCACATTCTCACATATCATAATGGTTGGATATTTTTCTTATATTTGTGCACCAATCATGGTTCGTGAATTCCTGGTCTGAATTTATTTCGTGTTGACTTGCTAGTTTTCAAAACGTGACGTCACAAGTCAGTATCGAGAGAGTAAGAGATAGAAATCTACATTTAAGACAGGCGTAAAACTCGGGGACACAGAGGTACAGAGTTTGTTCCTAAATAGAGTTAAGCGTGTTGGTATTATGTATGTAGTATCTAGGGATTACATTTTAGTGATAAAAATGTATCATTGTTCCTAAATAGGCTTAAGCGTGTTGGTATTACGTATGTAGTATCTAGGGATTACATTTTATTGATAAAAATGTATCAATTCTGTTTATAGAGCAGTCCAAAGCGATGAGGGATTTGTTTGAATAGAATAAATAGCTGTTTATGTGTTTTTGTTACAATAACGTAATTTAGTTTAAAAAAATACTGTTTCGTTTTTCCCCAAATGTAATTTATTATAAGCTTAAATAGATATCCAACAAAACGCGATTCATGTAGCGTAATCTCTAGTCATTTTCAGGGTAGATATACATACGATAAATAGGAACATTTATCACATGGGACCTTTTAAATTTAAATGTCCCATTTTAGGCCCAGCGGGACTTAATGCGTATGCCATGAATATTAACGCGTGTAGTACGGGAGCCTCGTTTAGACGAGTTCTCTACTCTCCGCTAGTAGTAATAGTAGCAGTCTATTAACTTTAACGAACGGCTATAGCCGGGAGACCACTTTTCTCGTTTACTGCATCCTGTCCGAGAGAACTAACCCAATTATAACGAATATAAAATAATAGCAGTGGAAGTATTTCAAACGGAGTATCAGATACGAATCGAATACGTAAAAGGGAAGTTTTGCAAGAATACGTCTTGCTACGATACGAGAAACTGTAGCGATATTAAAGGAAACGAGTGGGTCTGGGAGATTTGATTGCCTTAAATCGTTTCATGCGATAAACAGAGTTGTAGAACTTCTTTCTCCGTTTGTTCGAATTGGATTAGCTACAACAAAGTAGGGCCCATAACCTCGATTTCATCCGAACAACATTGGTATATTATGTATACAAGAAGGGAATAGTAAGTAGGTAATAATCCGTTATTCACTTAGACGAAGTACCTTCATAAACAAAGCGGGGCATTATTTTTTCCTAAGAAAGAGGGTAGTGTAATATGTTTTCATTATTTATTTATGAAATGTGAATGGCGCAAAATTCTTTGAGCAGTGTAGAGAGGAAAGTTTTCACATGCCTATTTTGTTTTTTTTTTTAATTTACTCTTTCTACGTAGAACATCGTGATTAACCGGGGCAAAGTTAGCGATTTAGGGCGGCCACAGATCAGGAAAACTGATGTATGTGGCCGCCCTTAAATTTGAACAAATACATGCATCTAGACATGACGTCAAACGTTTCACTGTACCTTTTTATTATGTTTTTGAGTTAAACTGAATTTAATGGCATCTATTATTAATTTAACAAGAACAAATGATATTTTTTGTCTCGGATGAAAATCCGCACTCCATTTGCATGATGCAAAGTCGTATGAGCCTCAAAGCATATTCAGTAACAACGATATTGTTATAAGTATAACATATCGATAGCAATCTGCAAAATTAACCGATATTCTCTGTATATATTTTTTACTACAGCTCCATAAAGTCTAGCCAAATAAACATGTCCAATAAAAAATCTAAGCTCGTTGCTTAGAACAAACAAATGAATTCCATCCACGCCTCTAGTATTTTTGCTTACAACGTACTACAAAAACTTTGGAACTCACTGGGGTCATGGCCTTTAAAAGACAGTTCCACAAACACTGCAATTATGTTCTCGACTGCTTGCCACAGCTTTATACAGATGTTACTGTATTTGTTAGACAAGTTATAACTTGGTATCGATGTAAAATGTACTTGTAACTTAGAACTATCGATTCAAACTTGTATTATTATCTAAAATACAAGTTTGAATCGCAAACTCTGCTAACTCAGCTCCTACAAAAGCGATGTTTTCTTTGTTTTCGATCTTGGGAAACTCAGTAGCAATCTGTTCAGCTTATTTGATTCCTTTACGGTAACAAATTGGATAACTGACTTTGCGTTGAAAATCTCAGCTATTTTTAATGTTGGATTTTGTACATATTAGTTGGATGCTGGACTGCCAGTTGTATGTGTTACGTTAGTTAGTTTGTCTTACACACCCCCGCACTCTATACACAAGTTTCCCGCGAACGCGTCTCTCTTATTAAGTCCGCAGATTATTTACGTTGAGCTTCGCAAATACCACAGGATTAATTTAAAAGTCTCGCGTTTATTATACGTCTGGTATTTTTAGCTCCAAACATATCTTATTGACGGAGTTATTTTAACCGTCTCTAATTGGACAATTGGATCTAAAATTACTTCTCGTATAAAAACCTATAAAAGCCATGTTCAATATAGCGTGATGTTATGAATAGTGTGGATATAATAGATATGTTTTATTTCTGTCATAGTGGTCGATATTTCTGGAGTACAACTACCAAAGTGATGGAATATGTTTTGCCTTATCAGTGTTGCCAACTCAGCACTCTGAGTGCTAGATTTAGCACTATTTTCATATGCTTAGCACTGAAATTTAAGAAACAGCACCTAGCACTAAATCCAGCACTAATTTTGATGTTGCCTTCGCTCACAAAATGCAGCTGTGGTTGAAGTAACAAAACGCAAACTAGTGTAGTCTGTAACATATCTCTAAGTAGTCTGTGGTCTGTAATCTGCGGCACTTCGGTAGGGGATTCCCGTGAACGTGAAATAAAGGCGTCTATAATGGCAGACGAGGCGAACAGTGCTATGTTTGTCTTTATCTCTAAGATAACTCCTTCTTTGTCTAACCTTGCTTGTTTTTCGTTCATTTTTGTTTTTCATTCATCGTATTTCAATTTAATATTTCCAATTTGTATGTTTTTTAATTTGTATTTAATGGTCACATTTTCCAATTTAACTATATCTTTGTTTGTTTTTTAATATAACTTTTAGATATTTATGTACTCAATAATTCTAAAATTAAAACATATTCTGTTATGTGTTCTTTTTTATTAAATTCATATATTTGGCACTATTTTTGAAAATTTCTAACAATTTAGCACTATTTGAGATGTTACTTAGCACCCAACCGTGGCATTGAGTTGGCAACCCTGTGCCTTATTGGGAGAATAAAAGTAGCAATAAAAAAAGTACAAAAGGTTGTTATAAGTATTCTATACCAAAACGATTTTATTTACCGCCACAAGTTTGGGCTCTGTGACATTCATAGTCACAAAACTGGAAATGTTTTATTTAGTTTAGACATACCGCAGTCGAAAGGGACGGAAAAGTTGTGTTCGGCAAGTTTAAATGTCATTCAGCTGGAGCTTTCACAGTTGTTCAAGCTAAACCAAAAGCTCTACTGAAACTCGTAATGTGAATGCCGATAACAGAATAGAATGAATGAAACTAGTTACAGTTAACTTTCACATCGCTACGATAACGTAGAAGGCACAATATTGATTTACGACTGCCTTCAATGCACGTTTACGCTGTCTCGCTTCATCTTATCAATCATTCAGCCAGAGACAATTTTCATAGCTATTAATAGACAGGGCTAAACGAGAAATTGATTTTTTACATATAATAGAATTCTCGCAATGGTTCTTTATAATATGAGGTAAATTGAGCTTTAATAGAAAAAAATAGGATATCTTTCTTTGAATTTTCAGTAGTTAGTAGTACTTTTATTTTTTTAATATTAATTTATTACATTGAACTTCAATAAATAAAATAGTCAAGTTCTTTGCTCTCACGAATATTTAAATGATTTATAAGGCGTCAGCAGTCCATCAGTCTATTTGTAGACGCAGATAGAGGACAATTGCTCTCAATTAATAAATTACAACGACCTAAACAAATACGTCTTGTACCAGTAACAGTAAAGACTTTAGTTTGTTCGTTATGAATCAATATTCAATATCTATAAAAGTTTATTTATATTTATTTCAACAACCATTTTATGGCTTTAGTTAGATACAAGCTACATTTGCTTTTTGAATTTGTTAAGCCAATAATTTTACATTTTGATGTTATTGAATCCCATCTTACTATATAGGATAAAACCTAGTTTTCATTGTAAGCAGTCCTTCAAAAAACCCATTTTTACAACACTGCTGTTAGTACTTATCCACAAATTGATTTCGATACGATTTCTGTTTTAGTACTATTTTCTGAATGGAGTTCCCGCGCCAAATCACGTACGGACGGTAAATTGTATAAAACCTCAATCCGAGATTACGATACGTACAATTCGACATGTAAACAATTTTATTATTGTTACGTCCATTCGCTTGTACCGGCGCTGAAGGCCAACGCTGTCCCTTTAAAATGGGATTGTGAAAACTCGCGTAAACAGATTTACTTCCACCAGAACACCTACAAACATAAGTACCCGAAGAGTGTATGTATATGCTCATCAAATAACAACATGAACAAAGTTTTTTCTAAGTTAATTAAGTCTTAAGTCAATAATGAAGTATTTGTTCACACTACACATAAATGTTATCCGGTTGTGTGTTTAATTTTATTATCAAACACCAGCTGAGTTCTAGCTGATTTTATCTCGGCGCAACTAAAGTAACCACGGGGTTTTACAAGTTTTAGAGGAATTCGTTGTGAGTTTACTCCGCAGTGATATCATTAACTATAGACTACAGGCCCATGTCCAAAATGGATGGGTCATATGAACCACCAGGTGACGATTATAGGATGATTTGAGCATCTTTATCTTTATCTTTACATTATAATAAAATCGTAGAGCTGTCATTCCTGTACATTGAATATTTTTTTCTTTTTGTATTTTTTTCGAGATGAGGGATCGATTCTGATGCTAAATCAACTTTTTTTTTTCGATTTTTTTAATGTTTTTTTGAGTTGATCTATCTCCGAAACTACTGTAAAGTTGTGGATCAAATTTATTTGAAATCTACTGTCAGCGAACCAGCCAGTCTGGTTGGTAACCCGCTTGACTTTCGTGCAATAGGTCTCAAGATCAAATCTTGAAATTTTCTTTTTCACTTTTTCTGTTTCTTTTTTTTTGTTTTAATTTAACCTGACAGTATCAAATAATTAAAAAAAAATTATGCATACTTTTATCTCAAGACTATTCGCAGTTTTAATTTATTACTAATTTTTTTCAATAGTTCTCTATATTTACGCTGATTTAAATTGTAGATAGTAGGTAAGTTAGATATTTTTTTAAATTGTAATTGTTTCAACGTGTAAGAATTTTAAAGATTCGAAAACAATCAGTGTTTCTATTATTTTGTGTTTATTTATGTTTTGAATTGGTGCTCAAACCAGTGCATAGATTTTGTTTTAAACGACGACAAGTTGTACTCATCGAGTTAAATAATTAGCTATTTTTAAGAATCACGCGGTATGCTAAAGGGAGAAGAGCAATGCTATCGTTCGTTTAATTTCGTTAACAAATTGCAGCGATACTGTAAATTGACCAAAAAATGATAGTCTAATTTTTAAGATAAACACGGATCTTTGAAATTAGTGTCGCTCAAATGGTCAAAGGATGTTTCCTATGCAAACTACATATGTACCTGTAACATTATTGATCTAAACTAATATTATAAATGCAAGTATGTTTGATTTATACCTTTTCACGCATTACTACCTATTACTGAATCGATCGTCCCAAAATTTAGCATATACGTTGTCAGGAGTATAAACACGGATATAGGGTATCTTTCATCCCGAATAACAGAAGAGAGCTGTTGCCGAGATAACAATTACGTTCATATTCCAGATGGCACCATTTACACGATCCGTATTGTTTCTCAAATTCTAAATTAACGCAAGCGAAGCCGCGGGCAAACACTAGTTAAATAATAAGATTCAGCACTATGTCGTCACTTGTAAGCTGTCCAACTGAGTGCTGGTGAGAATTCAAAAGTGCAGGTAGAGTGAGTACGTGACCAAATCATTATATTTTTATACCGCATTTTTACCATCGATAGATCCATGAAACATAATAAGAAAGCGCGCAGTTCCGTAAAAAAAATGGTGCGCCACAAAGTCGGTAATTTTTTTGATTTTCTGACAATTTCTAGGGTAAATTTTGTCATTTCATTCTGTACGGCAACAGTTTCATACTGTTTCAATACAGCTTCTAATCAATTATTCCGCAACGCCGTACGAAAATCTGGCAAAAAGGGGAAAAAATCGAGGGTTGCAACCCCTGGATCACGGAAAAAGAGGGAATTGGACATCTTACAAGTGATGGCATAGTGCTGAATCTTATTATTTTATGCTCTTATATCATCCTATATACGTCACCTGGTGGTTCTGAATATGACCCATCCATTTTGGACATGGGCATGTAGTCTACTAGGGTTCCTTTACTCTGCAGCTGATTGTACAGTCAGCATCAAAAGTCGATGACCACATTCAGATTTTCAAAATCACTGTACATTATAATCACCCATAAATCGCTCAACAAGATAGGCGCCAGTATTGAATGAACATCATTAAAGTTCAAAATTAACTGAACACAACTGTCCAAAGGTCACTGAACACCATTTTGTCAAAAATTGCTGATCGTTACAATATCCGAAAACATCATTACATTCAGTTTTACAAAAGTCACTGAACAATATAAAATGCTTGTTTTGGATATCTAGTGTAATCACGGCAACATCCTAAAATAACTCAACATCATAAATAACAAAAGTCACTAAACATTATAAAATGCTTGTTTTAGTTACCTACTGCAAAACGTCCAAAAATAACTGAACGTAGCGCTAGCGTGTAACCTTTTACTATCAAAAGTAGCTGAACTGCAATCTAAAAAAGTGCCCGTTACTATCTTCAGAGTTATAAATCCAATCTTGTCCTATCCAAACTAATTCATTGTGTCACTCGGGGCTGCCACGGTAAAGCTATTGCATAACAATTAAAAAAAAAAAAAACAAGAAAAAATTATCGCCTACCGCGAATATTTAACCAGAATATCATTTATTTAAAATGTTTGTGGTGCGTTACTGCAATAAAGAAAAACACATTATAATGAAGATATAAGTGGGTCTTTTATATACAGGATTCCCATGCCTCACTTCCAAACTGGGTCAAAATTTTCAACAGGTTATGTGCCCAGCACGCTTCCACTGCGCCACTCTCCTTTGTTGTTGAGGTGGGTCTGTGGACGGTTGACCATCTGTCATAGCGAGTTTCCTCCGTGCCTCGGAAAGCACGTAAAGCCGTTGGTCCCAGCTGTCATTTGTAGAGATTTGACAGTTGTTACTGTTAGTCAGAAGCTCTAAAGTCTGACATCCAGTCCTACCATGGGGTATTGTATTACCCAGTTTCTGAGTTGTCGTTGGAGGTCCGATAGACAGTCGCTTTATGTAAAATACTGATACCCAGCTGCATCTGGTTTGACTGGAAGCCAACCACAATATAGTTGGGAAAAGGCTAGGCAGATGATTACTGATTCTAAACGGCCAGCTACAAAAGAAGGTTTCCACATTGAAACCTACTTATAAAATTCTCCTACAACTAGTCTTGGGCATTCTAGTTCACTACCGAGAGCGCTCAATTTAGTTCTCCGCTCTTCAACGAACTAGTTCGTTCTTCTAGTTCGTTAGTTCCTAGCTCGTAATAGAGACCGACCGATCAAGAGCGATCAAATCGTTCGCTCGCAGAGATTTCAGATTTAGTTTGTCTTTGTTCGCTCTTTTTAAATACGGTTCCTGCTGCATGCGACAATTTGTGTAGTGTACGAAACGGGATGCGCGCATGATCGGTGAGCGAACGGGAGTATTATTGTGTAGTGCTGTCCCGCTCCCGTGTAACGATCTTAGTTGAGTCGATCTCTTTCATTCTGTCCGAACTACTGAACTACGGAGCGGAAAATGTGGGAGCTAGCTCACTAGTTCATCTATGGGAGCAGTTCTTTCGAACTAGTTCGTTCGCGAACTACACAAGACTACCTACAACAAAGGAGAGTGGCGCTGTGGAAGCGTGCTGGGCCCATAACCTTTTTTTTTAGCGTGGTAAAATCATCAAATGAGTCCTCCCACCCCAGGCAGGGCGGGAGGGACTGTCAGACTTGTACTGACTAAAATTCACGGTGTCCTTCAATAGTCCTTTATGTTCCGGGGTCACGGTAATGAAATAAGTCCCGCGACCCCGGCAGGCTTTGGCCCTCTAAGAGGGGGCCCCGTCATTATGCTGACGCTCTTTGAGGCGCGCATGGAACACGACGCGCCGTCGACCCGGGTATGGTCCATGGTCGGACAACGAGTTGCCCTTAACTCGCTGTCCGAATGCCCGCGCCTACGGTGGCCGGAGATCGTCTGCCGACGTCCGACGCCGCGGGCGTCTGCTACTGCAGTTGGGGCGGAGGGAGGACGCCATCCTCTCCCTCTCGCGGCCCGCCTCCTCCTTCACGAGCATTACTGCTTCGCGGTGGTGACACCCGGGCGTTTCTTCCCTGGGATATCAGCCACAGGAACCTCCCGAAACTTCCGTGTCCGGTGAGGACGCCGTGACGCCTATCCAGCCACTCCTCAAAGAGGGGAACCGCCGCGATTGCGGCGTGCCCGTGGGCCCATAACCTGTTGAAAATTTTGACCCAGTTTGGAAGTGAGACATGGGAATCCTGTATATAAAAGACCCACTTATATCTTCATTATAATGTGTTTTTCTTTATTGCACTTTTGTTATTTATGATGTTCAGTTATTTTTGGACGTTTTGCAGTAAGTAACTAAAACAAGCATTTTATAATGTTCAGTGACTTTTGTTATTTATGATGTTGAGTTATTTTAGGATGTTGCTGTGATTACAATAGATATCCAAAACAAGCATTTTATATTGTTCAGTGACTTTTGCAAAACTGAATGTAATGATGTTTTTGGATATTGTAACGATCAGCAATTTTTGACAAAATGGTGTTCAGTGACCTTTGGACAGTTGTGTTCAGTTAATTTTGAACTTTAATGATGTTCATTCAATACTGGCGCCTATCTTGTTGAGCGATTTATGGGTGATTATAATGTACAGTGATTTTGAAAATCTGAATGTGGTCATCGACTTTTGTTGCTGACTGTACCTACACTGGCCTACACTAGAAATGTGGTGAAAATAAGTTCGTCCATTGTGCGATTTAATTGCAAGAAAGCTACTTTACCTACCTCAATATCAAATCCTGCATGTTGATTTGAACCTGGGTCCAATATTTTTTACACCTTTTTAACACTGTTAATTATAAGGTATTCCCAGAATAATGTTTTGTAATTTTTTGAGGTTAACTTTTTGAAGTCTGAGTGACATTATTGTCTCTGATGAATTTTTGATCTAATACTTTTTTTTTTGAAAATAGGTTGTAATACATTTATTTTTATGATAACGTTTCGTGTTATCTATACAACCTTATTTTTAGTAGTATACCTAAGCGAAACCTGAATATAGTTTGTTCAGAATCAGTAACTGAGTCGATAGTCGGTAGGTAGTCCAATAATTTTTACACCATGTTATATTTTTTTTCAAAAATATTTTAATTAAATTTTATTACCAGTTAATTACAATACAATCACCGTACGGTTAGGTACCTATTGCCAAACTATTATCGTGAGTGTATAACACAGGAGACGCGGTTTACGCGGGTTTTAAAATGTACGTAGATTCTTTACACAAAAATATTGGACAGGTGTATCGGGTTTCGCATATTAACAAAAAATAATGTTGTATAGGACTTTTGTTGTTGATTTTGAGAGATTGATAATAAAGACGGATGATTAGTTTGACTTTCACTTTGTATCCTTGTGTGATCTTTTCTGATAATTAATCAACAGTTTTTTTGTTATTTGTAACCTCATAACTATCGCATATTTGAACTAAAAAGGGAATAAAAAAAACGTTCAAAAAAAAAACTAACCGCCTTCAAAAAGTAACCACAATGAAAGTGTAAAATAACTTTTTTTCGAAAGTCGTTTGAAAAACAGATTACAAAAAAAAAACAAAGCAAGTCTTCTTTTCCAAGCAAAAACAAGATTTTATTTGAATTTTTTTTTTCAGAAATATGCCTAGGTATAAGAATAATCTTGACACGATTTGCAGTTTTCATCCAAAAGTGGAACGCTAAAATGGCCGATAGGTGCTTATCTAAAATAAAACCCGTTGCTATGATTCCTAACAGGCAATCGGCAATAAATTAGAACAGAAAATAAACCGGATTGGGCCGATTAACAATTGAATTACACGATAAATCACAAGAGTTGGGCCAGTGAACAATAATTCCCAGTTTTTTCATTTTATGACATTGTTATTTTTTCATTAGGTACTTTTTTATCAAATCAGGAATTTTAAATTTAGGGTCAGCTTTTTTCATTCAATACTTGACACAACTTATTGAAATTCGTAAATCGTGAGGGACGTTTTCTGGTCCAGGTTTTTTTGGAGATCAGATTTTGTGCGATTCCTTTAAGTTTTAAAGGTGCCGCTGGCTGAAAAGGTTACCTTTGAATTCTTTATAGAATAACAAGATTAAGCTTTTATGGACCGCCTTCTTATTTTGTTACGCATATATCGCTATAAGTCTATAGTCCCTATATGCCATAGTAACTGTCGAAAAATATTTCATTTTCTGTGTTTTGAGGACTAGCTGCCGTGGCTTCGCACAGGCGCAATTTGTAGTTGAAAGAATTTTGGAAATCCTAGTTTTTGAGTATTCTCATTACAAACAAATATTAAAACCAATCGTTCTTGTTAGTATTTTAACTAGACTTTAAGACATTGAAGTAAATTGTGGGAAGAAAACAAGATTCATAAAATATTACGGAGAACCTGAAGCGGCAATTGGATACTGGTTTATATTCGTTTACTGTACAATAACCCGTGTTTTTATTTATTCGCTGAAAAGCTCTTAACAGGTTGTCTACAGGGAGAAAATTGGTTTTACGATTCGAGCCATAGCCGACGAAAGAGGAAATAACGTAGACTTCCTCAGCTTACTGAACTACTTAATGGAAATAAGTGCCGCTCTTCTACATTAGCTACCTAAACATACAATATTCTAAATTACTTCGACAAATACTAAAGATTAAGTTCTGTTTGCATAGCTAAACACAAAACCAACAAACCCGCCGTCATATTTCTGAGTAAATCGATAGCTTTTAGCAAATACATTCATTCAAAGCGGTGAATATTGATCGCTTCAAACCAAAAGTTTTCTCTTCATAGATTTTGTTTTTCTTTTGATCTTTGTACTTCGAGATATTCACCTTTAACTTAATGCATATTAAAATAAACAGCTTAGCTTTTTCAATGTGTGTGCAGACGTCTGAGCTTTAGATAAAAAAGATTTACACATTTTACTACAACGCAATAAAACTCAAATTGTACGTTTTGTTTTTACTGCCTTACATTTTTATTTGTTTTCGTTAAAACTTTTTCCAAACTACACAGATTCTTGTCTCACTGTCAAAGGTTTGTTCACCTCTGTTTAGAAATCTAATTATTGGTACTTTTAGATAATTTATGATATGTGTTAAAGTTTAAATTTTATAACTTTTAAAGCAGTCAGTGATTAAAACATGAATAATTAATTAACTAGTACCTGTGTCGTACAGTACCCTTATCCCGCTACAGTTGTTTGATCGTTTGTCAATGAGTTTTCAACTCTGTTTGAAACTTTTAATGGGTTCGCCCGTCCGTTTTGTATTGGGAAATTGGGTAAAGCAAGAGTTTTCCACGAAATATGTTCCAATTATTAATTTAATAAGTAATGGGAAGTTGTTGTGATCGAGATATAAATAGAGGATTTTGATTAAGAACTTTATTATTATTAATTGAATATAGGTGGACAAGATGACCACATCTATCAGTATAGAAAGTATTTTCAATAAAATGTTTTTTTTTTCTATGGTACAATATCGTAAATGCAAAGAATATTCAGCATGTCCGTTGAAAATTTCAAACCTTTATCGGCCTAAGTGTACCCTATACATCATCTTCAGACGTAAATAGAATGTTGGTTCCTTGGACGCTTTGGACAGAGTTGTAAAGTTGGATGGTCTGTCGTATCACACACCTAAATATAACCACACCTTTCTTTTACACTCTCGTACACTTATTTCAACATCGCAAGATACATTAAACCACCCAATAAGACCCAGTGAACCTATAAACAATTCGTATACATATAAATAAGCATATTATATTTTTTGCCTTTGAGATATTTACTTTGCGGCGAATAGGTTCATTCATCTGCGTGATCGAAAAAAAAGAATTCGTTTCATAAAAGTAAGAGCTATGTGGAGACGATTGAACATCGATCTTATTTATTTTCTATACAGAATTAAAGATTCAAAGGATTGCAGATCAATTCTCTTTCACCGACTTTCAAAAATAATGTTTGTAAAGCGTGTCATGCCCGTCGACGGCGCGTCATGTTCCACGGCGCCTCAAAGAGCTGCCAGCAATCTGACGGGGTTTCCCTTAGAAGACCAAAGCCTGCCGGGGCCGCGGGACTGCCTCGTCCGGTAACCGTGACCCACGAACGTAAAGGGCTATTGAAGGATCACCGTGCATTTTAGTCAGTACAAGTCTGACAGTCCCTCCTGCACTGCCCTGAGTAGGAGGAATCACTTGATGATTTTACCACGATGAAACAAAAACGAAAAGAGCCTATAATGCGTGATAATAGATATCACATGTTTTCGAATTTTGGTTCTAGGGTATGCTGGTTTCCACAACAGGTTTTTCTACAACTCTACTGGTAAATCGGGGTCGTTACCTCTAGGCCACCAATGTGGGTAAGGAGCACGAAATCAAAATTGCATGTTTAAAAATAATTATTGGTGCACAAAGAACAATGGAGGAATCCTAGGTCTAAAATGTGATATATCCTGCCTAGAAAGCCTATATTCATTGTGCAATATGTTTACTTCTAAGATTCCATTGATATGCCGCCAGGTGCACACTCAGAAGCCATAAAATCTATTACGATTATGCAACACGGAGTCATCGATTTCAAATCGCGATATCTCGTTTATTATTGACGGCGGGTCTCGGTATCTGATACCTACCCGTGTTTACTTATCCTTATATATTACGTTCCGTGCGTTCGGATAACATCTCTCCATACAATGGCTGCGAGGGGAAATATGATCGGTACAAAGGAAAGGGCATACGATATCGGCGACTGTCACAGACGTATGTCCCATTCTATTTTTGTAAATAAAACAATCTTCTCAAAGTATTGTTGTTAGGAAAACAGGAATAAAATATAATATCTCGGTCGTCGCAAGATTTCGAACATCATATTTTTCGAGGATATTAATATTTTCTTCAAGTACATAGCAAGGGTTTTCTATTGTCAATCTTAAATCCCAGTTTCCTGATGTCTCCTTCTTGACAGTTAAGATATTCTCAAACAAGCTTTAGGGTGCTTAATTACTTTATTCAAACGACAGGCATTTTGAGTATTAAGTAAGAATATTCAAATTTCAGACCGATAAATCAGTAGAACCCAGCTTGAATTGTTTAGCCTGACTTTAAATATAAACATTTCATGCAGATTTATCAAAGGACATTGCAAACAATATTGTGTCAAGCTCATGGGAAATCAAATGCAGGCAATTATGCACTGTGAAGTTTCTTTGCCGTACGCAGTCGAATGTGAAGTTTGAAGGGCGACAATTATTTCCCTCGACATGCTACGCAGCCCTGAGCTCATATGTTCGCTATCTGAAGAGCTTGTTTCCACTGTAGTACCTATCAACTCTATTAATGCTACCGAAGGATTCCTCGTATATTAAACTGCGAAAGTTATAGCACTTCACTTGGGGTTTATCTTCGCATAAAGTTCAGGTAAAAGTTAATAATGAAGGAACATTTTCGGCGCCGAGAATACCTTCTCATACAATACGTGAAGAAAGTTCAGAGATTCCTGTTCTTACGTATAATTGTATACAGTCGTTCAAAGGAATAGTTAATAGGTTTCGTGGTAATTGGATTTAGTAACACAACAATAAAGTCGACACCAGACATGCTGCAGTTGATTTGTGGTTTGTTGAAGATAAATTCAGAGAGAATATGGTAGAACAATGTTGTGTTGGGAACGCTATGATTTTACTCCGTGAACTTTATCTCCTAATTCTTTTAAAATATTATCATATTACTTACGGTCCTTCAATTCAATTTTCTCAGAAAATGAAAAGGGCACAAGGTTGTGGAGTGAAAATGATACAGACCTTTTTCCAGTTTTTATTTCAGTCCGGGTTGTATCATGTCATAGCTCATCTATGTTGGTAACTGTTGTACTTATATAAGTACGTATATGTTACCAATGATTGTTGCTGATCAATATTGGTATTGTTGCAAGTACGTTCATGTTTCATCGACCGCTTGGCACGGCTGATAGCAAATATGTTGGCATAGGTTAAAGCTTGGTAATCTTATGGAAATAACATGATATATGTACCTGTTTATCAGAATATACTGGGCATATGCATGCTTATTTAAAAGATTCTTTGTATTTGAGTAGAAACGTAGCCATGTCAGCAGTTGTTTACGGTTAAGTTTGCAGACATGTTTGGTATGTTGTTGTTAATTTTGGCAACTTTCCATAAGATTGCAAGCAAAATCGTCTATCATTGAACGTTTGAGTAAACAAGTTCGGTTTTCCACCCTGTGGCAAGTTACATTATGTGTGTGGTGAGGGTATTTACACAAATAGTTGGAACCCTTAATAGTGTGTTTGATATGAACACCACTCTTTTGTTAGTAGGGTTCGACAAGCCACTCATCCTGAAAGGTGAACGTATCTGCGGTGGATCGCTAAAATGATCACAACTAAAATGGCTCATGTATTTATATTAACCAACTTGTTTATAACAACTTAATACGAAATGTATAAAAAATGCCATATTTAAGGTGATGATACAGATGACAGATCATCTCACTGAACAATTCGGTCCACGAGACAGGTGCTAGCAAAAAAAAAAACAGCTGTCACATACAAAAGTTCAATAGCTTCTAAAAATGTATTGGGTATGTCTGGTAAATGCTGGATAGTGGAGCATATAAATAAAACAAAGGTCAGCTACTGAAGTGACGTTTGAACTTTAGTAAAATGTAGATGCATGCTTTCATCTCTTCTATTTGTAATGTAGAGGCTTCAGGTTGCAACGTCCACGTGTATCCAATTAACGCCCACGCTGTTAACTAGGCAACGTAGCTTTCATTTTATAAAAACAATCCAATACAATACTGCGAACGAAGTCTATGTCCGGCGAATTAATAGATTTACAGAACTTTCGTCCTATGCCATGGGATTAAAAATTAGATTAAGCAGAAAAGACCAAGATTAGACTTGGGCTAAAAATTCATGAAATATTTAGGGATGTTACTTGAATTGGAAGATATGTTTTATATTTTACGGATTTAAGCATGTTGTTTATGCATGAAAATGAAATATACTAATTTATTGTTATCTTGTAAATAAGAGTGGCTGGAAACACGGGCCTTCTTAGTTTGAGAGGTGTTATGTTATAATATATTATTATAATATTGATGATTATGATGCCATCTAACCAATTTCAGCCAGATAGCATTATTCTATTTTATTATTAGAATGAAGCATCCAAATGCCATCATTATTTTATTTTTCTGTCAGCTTATATTTTTGGATTTGTTTCGGTTATCCATGTTCTGTCAAAACGTGTTCTTATTATTAACCAATAAGTTTTCCTGTTTTTACTGACGTCATTCACAGCGTATTTCTGTATCTACACAGGGAGAAATCTATACTTAGGTATACAATCCAAGGCAATATTGGATTAATATTCGCCAAAATCGAAGCGACCTTTGAAATCTGTGGCTCCACATTTCAAAAGGCAGCTTTTAGCTCTGTAAATCAAATCAATCAAATCGTAGAACAGAATTACTTTCACTTACAATTTAATTTGATTATAAAATCCTCAGTTATTGATGCATAAAGTCGAGAAGTCAAACTTAGTAACTTACACTTGATGCCCAGAGATCTGTACAATATTTCTTCGATAATTTGTAGTAGGTAGCTTCTACTTCTGTGTGATTTTTTCTAAGTTTAGTTGGCAACTATCGGATAAGCCTTTCCTAGGTGGGTGTAATCTATATAACGTGACAGCTAGGTGCACGGAGATACGCTCGAACGCTATTACAGTTAAATACCGCAGTGAAGGTGAATGCAAATTGCTGTCGCGTATCTATTCTATGCATGTTGCATGGAACAGGACATACCTACCTATAGATTTACCATTTATGCTGCCATCGTTAGATGCCATATACAAATTCTACCTACGGTTTGTATAATTGTACACATTCCTTTAATTGTCATATTTCACGGTAGAGTGAATTGAGGCGTATCGGACCCACCCTGTAGCCACCCTACCCTTCATCCGGTTTAGGGAATCGAGAACCGGTCCTTGTTGAAAGTCCCGGGATTTTCGGGACAGGCGTCCAAGGAACCGGGAAATCCCGGGATTTTCGGGACTTTCGGGATAAAAATGCATTTTTTCCATGGCATTAGAAAACAATGAAAATAATAAGATAACTTTATGGTACAGTATTTATTCTGATTAAAATCATACAACCAACTTATTCGACGGCCTCATGGACATGGGTTTGCTCTAGCCTCTTTTCTATTCAGAGGTGGCAAATCTATTCACTCTAACTGTACTAACTATGGAAACTTGCAGTTCATCTAGATGTCCAATACTGGACATTAGATGTACCTAATGCAAGTAGGCCGGTGGAAAGAGGTTGTAGAATTCATGAGTTCGACCTATTTTAGGTCTCATCTTAGCACGACCGAACCCAATAAAAAAAACGAAAAGAGGGAGGGCTTCACACACAGCAGCTATAATGTATATTAATGTACATTACATCCCGGGATGTATAGCTTTAAATTATCTTGATGTATCACACACACAACAGGTAATGTAATGTATATTTCCCTACATTTCATAACATCCTTTTCGAAGAGAGATATACGGAAATGTATTGAGATGTATAGGTGTATCGAAATATAAATGTATATTTTCGTATCGCTCAGTACCTTAGATTCGAAGATGTGATGATAATATACATTATTGCTGCAGTGTGTGGTCTCCTGACGATTTCTATGGAAAGATGTAATGAGATGTATCGTGCTATAATGTACATCTTTACATTATTATTATTCCTTAAGCTTGCGTCGATGAGATGAGCTAAGCTGTAGAGTAACCATCCACCAGTTTCACGTTGCCAATTAGTCTAAGGAGCTCTGCATTCCACTGGGTCTAGTGCAGTAAGTTGTATTTATCTGAGCCATCCCAATGATTAAGTTGAGTAAGGTTGCTGCAATACTCCGTTAGAAAAAACATAAAAAACTTTGAATTTCGCGGGTTACTACGACGCAATCAATGCAGAAATGGGCTTGCACATATCCAGGTGTAAGGTATTGCTTCACTCTATTTAGGATGCCAACGTCAAAGTTGACACTGGATGTCAGTTCCATGCCCAAAAGCTCAAGGTCATCAGTTACAGAAACAGGAAAAATAGGAGTTGGTCCAAATTACTCTATAAAAGATGTAGTTTTGATTTACTCCTACTTCACTAAGGAAATATACGCCTGTATGTTGGTGGCGTTAAAAGAGAGAAGTTTCTTGTGTGAGCGAACAAGAAACTTCTCTCTTTTATGGGATACTAAGTATCAAATCTGTTTGCTCTACCATGGTCTCTCTGAAGCAATGAACTTCATCCCCACTGGATTTTGCAGTGGGCAAGTATGTCACTGAAACAGTACTGTTATCTACCTATCCAACAATACCCGGCTGAAGTGGGTAAGAAATGTGCAGCAAAATAAGAGTTGCAAAGAAAACAGATAACTGTTGAACTCCAGAGTCAATAACCAAAAGCTCAAAGGATCAGTCATCAACGACAACTCTGATTGATCGTTCACTAAGAAAGTCTGATATCCAGCTACAAAAATTGAGATACCAAAAGCAAGGAAGCTTTTTGTCTCGAGACCCTGTCAAAGGCTTTCGAGATATAACCAGTACTACATTATCAACTTTTCTTCTCTGTCAACCACACTTGTATCTGAACATGTTATTCCGTATTTAACGGCGAAGTGAATAAATACCTTACATCCAATTTGATTCTTTTGTTATATACAAGAATTAACAAGTTTAAACAAATTATTTATACTGTTTTTCTGAGTCCCGAAAATCCCGAATTTCCCGGTTCTCAGTCGCATGTCCCGGGTTTTAAAATATACTTCAAGAACCGGGAAATCCCGGGATTTTCGGGATCGGGATTTCCCGGTTCGATACCCTAATCCGGTTAGTTTAATATTTGATCAGAAACAATGGATTTTATTGATTTTGTAAATAGAGTTTGTAAGCCCTTCTTATAATTAGATTTACGAGTACCAATTGTTACCATATACTGCCCAATAAATCATCAATTAGAATGAAGTCGTATTTTATTTTAGATACGGTTATTGACTTTGGTTCTTGTTTTCTTGGTCGTTCATCTAAATGAAAAATGTTCAGTTTTCAAACTTTATTGTCTGCTCGTAACGATGTCACAGCAGGTAACATCTCATTAATAACTGACTATAGTTTACAGTCAAAAGGTCCATTTATGTCATATTAATGTTAAATTGATGGATGCTTTTTGTGCAACGCGAACTTGTACGAGTTTTTGTGTGGCCAATTAGCAGGCAGCTCGCTTTTTAAACCAGCGGGGGACATTACGCCTGGTATAATTCATTTACGTATCGTATTTATTTCTACCTTGTTTTATTTATGAAAGGTTGATTACAATGTTACTTAAATATTCTTAAATAACATATGCACTAAATTTAAATATTTACAAAAGATAGAGAACCTATTTGCAAACAACACTCATGTTATTAATTGTTGCAAAAGAATAATGTGGATTTGTTTTTACGGTAGCGAGCACGAAGGGACGCGGCTGACGGTCCCTAGAGAGTTAACATAGTCAGCGCGAAATTATTCTAAACATAAACCCCAGATGAATGTACAGAGAGAGAAGGGGAGCTTGTTTCTTAATTCTTTTTAAGGTTGTAATGCCTATGTACCTTGCACATACTCTCTAAAAGTAGGCAAAGCTGGTAAAGCAAAGACAATTACCGCGGAAAGGAAACAATGAGATTTGTGAAGCCATTTTCAACGTAACAACAATCGAGTAAGTATGCATAGTGTAAACTGCGACATCTACATTCGTATGAGAAAGATGGAATTATATAGATATATATTTCTTCACCTCGTGGTCGTGGATTTTGTTTTTGACATTGTCTAATAATAGAGCGCTTGCTAAAAGGAAATTCAAACATTTCATGTTGTATACGCTACTGTACAGAGTTAGTCCGTGTGTGTGGAAGTGTAAAGTCACTCGTCAATTTTTTTTAAGTTATCTCTTCGTACATAATGATTAGCTGTTGCTAAGTAAGGTTGGTCGTAATTGAGCACATAGGAATTTTCCATAAATAGTCCAATTTTCACTAATGCGTGAAACAATCGAGCATGATGTCTGTTTTCCCACAATATGATAAGCCATACATTGATATCGTGTATTTTGTCGGAGATATTTTGTTTCATATCGGTAAGCCAATTGATTGATGAAAAACAGTTAATTTTACTCACGCATCGCGCCTGGTGCGTTCGTCCCAGAATTTCTCCCAAAAGGTGGATCTGTTTTTAATCCTGAGCACGCTGGTGCTGAGCGTGCGCGGCAGCGTGCCGCCGCTGCCGGCCGCCACCCCGGTGGACATGCTGTGCTCGGATGCGGAGCTCTTGGCGATGAACGTGACGCCGGCACCCGTGCCTCCCAGTCGCTCCGACTGGGACCCTGACCGCTGCATGACTGCCGCAGTGTCGCTGTCCACTGCCACTGACTCACTACATAACACGCCGTAACCACGTACACTCGACTGACCTATCGCGCCCTAATCGTCATCGCCATGACGTCGCACTCGCACCGACGCGACTGCTATAACACCGCGCCCGCGCCGCTGCCCACTAATGACTGTTGTTATTGTCGAGCGATGTAAGATGACACTCTCGCTGGCTATTATATAAACACTTCGAGCTTCCCAGATATGCAATGTCGATATATAAATAACAAATGTTACAGCCTAATCTCCTATTGGATTGAACACTTCGACATACATATTCATGTGTTCAGATAACTTTATCACTTTGCTCTTATCGACAGCAGTATTTAAGTGAAACCTGTGTACTTAAAACATAAAATATATTATCAGTTAAGCTTCTAATCTTAAACTAGTTAATTGATAGTCGGTTCTCAAAACTAAAGGTATTCATATTATGTACATGTTAGGCCTTATCCTTGGCACCAATTAATTTAGACGCAGTTGGTGATGCACGAGCATAGCGTGTAGCTCGGCGGGGCGGCAGGGCCAACCTGTCAGATCAGTGAACGACCTCGACAATGTCCAACCGTTTAACCGCGAATCTCAAACACTCAAGTAAATAAAATGCACGGTATGTTTTTAAGTTAAGAAACGTGATATAACAGGGAAAATCACTTCGCGTTTGAGTAGCACCGACGCTTTCAGTCACATTTTAGTTGTGGTTTGAGTGATAGTAGGGGTTAGTTCGGCAGAACAAGGGCTACGTGCATCGCGTGTCGCTGGGCATGTGGTGGCGTGTCGCCGGCAGCCCGCGCGGACTATCAATGGAGCCGTGAGCCGCGAGGCGCAGCGGGCGCGTCCCACTCGCCGCCCGGCCGCCCGCGCCTCGCCTCGCGCGAGCGCTTCGTGCGAGCCCGAGAGCGCGCGACGCCGCCCGACGATAAATTTGGCGCTAATGGAAACTGGCGACGGTGGGCGCCGGTAATCAATGTTCGACTTGGAAATCGAGGGGCACTAAGAGTATTATCAATATCAAAGATAAATCAGATATACGTACTTGTTAAGGTAAGGCTGGGAGACATCAGCCGAGATGAAAAATATTACTGGCCGGGTGCCTCGTACTCTCCGTATCGATTATTTTACATCCAAGGTGCGAGTCGCTTTCAAGTCGAGTATGTGTTACATGTCAAGTTACCAACGTATTTGTGTATTATTGATGATGGCGATGCTACTGAGTTTGAGAACTTTACGTTCACTTCTATATTAGCCAACAATGCAATTTCGTGCCTACTAGATATTGACAGGCTAATTATGTACCGCAACTGAATTTGAAGTTTATGATATTGGAGTCTGGTACAGACTAGCTGGAGTGATTGGCGATAGTTTGGAGATTTGACAGGAAATTTAGTTGTAATTGGAATTATTTTTTAAAGATTACCAGATGCATAATTATTGAATTGACTTTTATATTTGCACAGTAGTTTGCACATCAGGGCCTTTCGTGTATTAATTAAAAAAAAAAAAAGAATAAAACTAAGGGTACCAAAAAATTCATTAACATTGTTAAAGGAGATTGCCCAACTGCGGTCCAACTGTTGCCCAGGAATGGGAGTACGTGCGTTGTGTTGCCGGCACTAATGTATGTCTGTATACGAAATATTTTTAAAATCTGTCCTGGGGTTCCTGATTTATTTACATTTTTATGTTGATGACTTTAATTTTGTCTCCATGTTTTTTTTTAACGTACTTTACACCTGTCCAAATGCTACCCAGGACTAGGAGTATATGTGCTGTGATCCTGGCACTAGTGTCTGTCTATATACGAAATATTTAAAGAATCTGCCCTGGGGTTCCTGATTTATTTACATGTTTATGTCGATGATTTTATTTTTACCCCATGTTTTTTTATCGTACTTTATACCTGTTCAAACGCTGCCCAGGTATGGGAGTATGTGCGCTGTGTTCCTGGCACTAATGTTTGTCTACATTCGAAATATTTTAAGAATGTACCCTTGGGTTCCTGATTCATTTACATTTGTATGTTGATGACTTCCTACATTTTGTCTCCAAAAAAACCCATCCCTGGGCAGCGTTTGAGCAGGTGTAAAAGTACGACAAAAAACATGGTGACAAAAATGAAGTCATCAACATAAAAATGTAAATTAATCAGGAACCCTAGGATAGATTCTGGAGACAAAAATAAAGTCATCGACATAAACATGAAAATAAATCAGGAACCTCTGGGCAGATTCTTTAAATATTTTGTTTATAGACAGACACTAGTGCCAGGAACACAGCGCTTGTACTCCCATTCCTGGGCAACATTTGGACGGGTGTAAAGTACAATAAAAAAAATAAAGGAGACAAAAATAAAGTCATCGACTTAAACATGTAAATAAATCAGGAACCCCAGGGCCGATTTTTAAAATATTTCGTGTACAGACAGACATTAGTGCCAGGAATACAGCGCACGTACTCCTAGTCTTGGGCAGCATTTGGACAGGTGTAAAATACATAAAAATAAAAAACATGGAGACAAAAATAAAGTCATCGACATAAACATGAAAATAAATCAGGAACCCCTGGGCAGATTCTTTAAATATTTCGTATATAGACAGACATTAGTGCCAGGAATACAGCGCACGTACTCCTAGTCCTGGGCAGCATTTGGACAGGTGTAAAATACATTAAATTAAAAACATGGAGACAAAAATAGAGTCATCGACATAAACATGTAAATAAATCAGGAACCCCTGGGCAGATTCTTTAAATATTTCGTATATAGACAGACATTAGTGCCAGGAATACAGCGCACGTACTCCTAGTCCTGGGCAGTATTTGGACAGGTGTAAAATACATTAAATTAAAAACATGGAGACAAAAATAGAGTCATCGACATAAACATGTAAATAAATCAGGAACCCCAGGGCCGATTTTTAAAATATTTCGTATACAGACAGACATTAGTGCCAGGAATACAGCGCACGTACTCCCATTCCTGGGCAGCATTTGGACCAAGTCCCATACAAGAATGGGCAATGTCCTTTCGTTTATTTGTTCTATAAATAGTGGTGTATTTAGATAATCCTGCAGGGTACGTTTATGGGCCTCTATTTGTACTGAAAGTTCATGCTCTTTGTATATCATTTTCACATCTACCAATGATAGTTTGTTTGATTCCTTTGTGTGGTGCAAATAAAAGCTACTTTAAGAAAAATAATGGATAAGTTGGGGTTAAAAGATGTGGATAAAGAAATGTAGTACTCAGAACCCTCTACTGACCAGCTATACTCAATGTGTGCTCCGCAGACCACTGGGGCTCCGTGAAGCCTTTATGGGGGCTCCGCGAGAATACAGCTACCAAAAAATATCGCAAAAGACTGAATGCCGAACCTGATATACGAATACAATTCTGTACGATCATACCTAATAGAAACTGATTAATGAAAAAACTTTTTAAAAAAAAGGGAACCGACTTCAAAACTAAACACAAAAAAACTATAAAATAACTTTTCTTTCGGAAGTCGGTGGCTTTGTTTTTTTTTATTTCATTGACATTATGGCCACCGACTTCCGAAAGAAAAGTTATTTTATAGTTTTTTTGTGTTTAGTTTTGAAGTCGGTTCCCTTTTTTTTAAAAAGTTTTTTATTTTTCCCTTTTTAGTTGAGATAATCAACAAAAATCTTCATAAAATCGTCTTTGAAAATCTACAATCCTATTAAGTAAAACGGATCTATGTGAGCAACTTCACAAGATATCCATTATTATTATATACTAAAACCTTCCCCAGAATGTAACAAATACTTTTCTGAAAACTGTATCAAAATCCGTTCAGCCAAACGCGAGATAATTGCGGACAAACATGCAATCGTCCCTTAAAATCTACGATCCAAGTAAGCAAATCGGATCCACGCGGGCAACGTCACGTGATATCTATTAGTGTTATATACTAAAACCTTCTCCAGAATGTAATGAACACTTTCCTGAAAACTGCATCAAAATCCGTTCAGCCAAACGCGAGATAATTGCGGACAAACATGCAATCGTCCCTTAAAATCTACGATGCAAGTAAGCAAATCGGATCCATGCGGGCAACGTCACGGGATATCTATTAGTGTTATATACTAAAACCTTCTCCAGAATGTAATGAACACTTTCCTGAAAACTGCATCAAAATCCGTTCAGCCAAACGCGAGATAATCGCGGACAAACATACATACATACATACATACATACATACATACATACAGGTCGAACTGAGAACCTACTTTTTTTTTTGAAGTCGGTTAAAAAGTAAGAAACAGTTTCACACATGTCATTATTTTTATTTATTTAATAAGAATGTATAGTATACACTTTTATTGTAATGCGATTCCCTGTTATTGAAGAATACCCGTAACTTTTTGTTTTATTTTGGGGTTCCGTCAAAAATTTTGCTTTTCTAAAGGGTTCCCCCACCAAGAAAGTTTGAGAACCACTGCTCTATTCAGTGCGTTTGAAAGTCTAATTCATATACTATGGGAATTAATTTCTTTTTTGAATGTACACATTTTTTAAAGATTTTTTCATTTATTTAAACTTTCAAATACATTTAGTTATAGCAGGAATGAATTCAATTTATTAATGTCTGCAAATACGATTTTAAAACTTTTTTCAAGAGATAATTAAATGAGAATATTACAGCATTGAAGTTGGATTACATTAATTAACAGATTTTTTATTGTACTTAAGACTCTCATTCATTATTTTTTGCGAAGTATGGAAAAAGAGATCATTATTTCAGTAACGTTTTAATTGCGATAGCACATTAATAATTTATTCTCTGATCTCCACCTAATTTGAAAAGCCAAAGTCAAGTCATAAAAGTACATGACTATAAAAGTATACATTGTTTAATCCAACAGACGGTGTTAGAAGATTCGGGATCGCTAAACTGTTTTTAACGATGTTCAATTAAGTCTCATTAGGGAGTTGTCAATCGAGTATCTCACTCAACGATCAATTACGTCTCTCTGGGGAACGCTTTATCAAAAACCTTTTAACGTATTTACCTGGTATATTGGATACCAACCCGCACTGGGCCCGCGTGGTGGATTAAGGCTCCCTTACAAACAAGCCTGTTTCCCAGTAGTGGGTCAATTTTAACTAGGCTGATTATGCTATAGGTAGTTAGTTGATTCACAAAATAAACTAACAGATTTTCGTTTTGTGATTTAAAATAGATATATTTGCTTGAAATACTTATTTGCAAATTAAATAGAGTTTCAATACGGGCAATTGTTTGCTTACTTGCATAGTATTAAAAAAAATCCAATTACGTAATTGTAAAGGATACTGGGCATTCCAGTTTAGTCGATATTATCAATACGAACGTGACGTAGGGGGTTAACAATGTGTGTTCTCGAATTGAAAGCCAATGGCGCCAGTTTATTTTTTTAAATCACTGCATCGACAATAAAAGTTCCGCAATCAGAGGTCTCGCAATCTCCAATTATAAGTTTCTCTTTATGGCTGATTGTTACTATGATTTTTATGACAGCTTTTAGACGGAATAAATATATTTGTTGCACCGAATTTAAGTAAAGAAATGAATATCTTCACGCAATAACAAAAATCAATCTTCATGCCTCTGGTTGATTTAAAAAAAAATAAACGAAATCTAATACGCATGGCTGAAATAGAGCTGAATCCAATGATATTTCGAGTGAAATATGCTTTAATTTGATTTTTTTTGGGTTTCAAATAGGATCATCTTACAGAGGCAATCAAGTTAGAAGCATGCAATATTCGAAATCGACAGTGGTATAAACATATACACAGAAGTGGAACATACGAATATATCATGTTCTCTGACATTCTTATTTCCTAAAGTATCCTCAAGATACTTAGTTTATTGTATCGGTTTTTATTTATTTCCAACCTCCATTTATTCTTTTTGCTACAATAGTTATTCTTCTCTTCTCATATGTTTTGTTACTAAGTATATTTAGTTTGCGGTTTCACGGCTAATGGCCTTGGTATATACACCTACAATATCTACCTAATTTTGTATTTAAATAGGTAATGTTTTAGTTTTTTGCGTCATGCCAAATTAGCATTCTAATAATACAACAAAACAGATGTGATGACTTGGCGAATGAATTTATAATATTTTTGAAGGATTATTTTTAATCTTATTTAATTATGAATCGTTAGTCCAGCTATACAAGTGGGGCTCTTAATATAAGAATCAGCAGAAGGCCACCGATAAAAACCCTTATCATGAATACTCTTGACACCTGCATCAGGACAGAACAAACCATAGCACTACAACACACACCAACAACGAAAGCTCTAAACACAATGAAAGCGAGAATGGAGAGCAAGCCAAGAGAACTGAGACAGTTTATAAAGCGGTGTGGTGCTATTAAATGTGCGTAGGTAAGTATACGTACGCTCTGTCCAGTTGTGCCGCCTCGGACTCCTTGAATCTGCAAGCAATTAAAAAATAAGGAAAAGAAAGAAAGGACGAAGATATCAGAGGACGTATATTGTTATGCCACCTAAGCGGGTCAGGTCGCGAGTACAAGTATGCGAGTTTCAGCGTCACACCAAGTTTGTGCTAGAGTAGTGTAGTGAGAGGCTCTGTAGAGGTGGCTTAGCATGAGGTGTTGGTCGCTGCTGCTCCAGTGCTGTGACGGTGTGAGCAACAGGCAACTGTGACGTCACTCACACTGTGACGTCACGCTCAGTCGCAAATCGCTTGCGGGCACCGAATGGTGGCTTGTGAGTAAGCTGGCTACTTGTTAGTCGTTCACAACAAATACGGTTACATTTCACATATAACATAGTTATTTAGCTTACTTTGATCCTGTGTGCGAAGCTGTGCGGCTTCGTTGATTGTTTTGTTTCATGCAATTCAATGGCGGCAAAATTAATGTCACTCACCGTAGGATGAACCTACGGTGAGTGACATTAAATGATGACAAGTGCTAGCATCGGATAATTTTCATTGGTATAAATAATACTGATGTTACTGTTCCGATATTTATTCTCATAATCATGGGAAATATCATAAACATTCGCAGTAAATGAAATGTGTAAAACATTGAGACAGTCTCTTATCTGTTAAATATGACACACGAGGCACTATTTCTGAACAAATTATCTAGAATCATCGCAATACTTAATGCGATAATTTATGATACGAGTATGATAGCTAACTTCGTATCAAGTATTTTGTTGAAGCTGATTAAATTATTAATCTCTGAAAATTTCTCAATGTCTGCCATATGCCTAACCCTAGTGTCGTTAACTCTTAGATAAAATTTGCTTTATGATTGAATTTAATTATCATTTATTTATCAATGATTATTTAGAGATCGAAGACGAGTTGTACGACGTTAAACTTTTCAAAAACATGAATTACTAAATCACAATAATTTAATCACAGATTCACGTGGTAATAGCTGGAGAGCTACCTGATTTTTTGCGAAACTGCTTCAGGAACGCTGAACTATTGGTCAGTATAATATTTCTTCAATTATCCCTTAACATAAAAATGCTGACCTGGCTATGAAGAATTGAGAACCTCCTCCTTTTTTTGAAGTCGGTTAAAAAATTGGGATTGAACTAAGCCAGACGTATTTAAGGTGGGATGTTTTTGGTTCCAAAAACTGCTTGAGGCACTTCAAAACTTGAAATTTTAAAATTGAATATTTAAAGATAAGAAAAAATTATAAACCAGAGTATTTAGTCAGAATTTACACCGAAGACGTATTGAGCAAGTTTTCAGTGTGCCTCAAGCACTTTCGCAAAAATTCAGGTAGCTCTTAGGCTATAGCAGATTAGTCATCTTAGTTATATGTTTGATTTAAATTGTTGAAATTCCTCCTTGTTAGCCAACTAATATATTTTAGTCATTATCGAATTTCATTATAATACAATATTTACATATTAAGGAATTATGGTTCAGTTGAAATTAAAGGTCGAGGATTATTTGAAGCCGTTAAGAAATTATAATATGAATCAGAGTATTTACCTTATCACAAATAAATCTCAGTTATAAATTCAACAATTTAAAATAGTTCTATTTATATTTAAAGTGAATGCATGCTTTGTTCGTGTTTCAAATTAAATTACTTGATGTGTTGCCACGTAATTGAACAAAATGTGGAAGTATTTTTAACTTAAGTTGTGTTTATAAAGTTTTTTGTGAGAAATGTATGGAAAGGTAATTAAATATGCAAAGATGGTATGAGTCGTTTTCTGGTAATTTAAAAGTTTGCTGGTATAAGCTTTAATTTTTATCGAAGTTTGTTGCTCTCTGATCAGTATTTAGTTTATTTATAAGAATTATGTATACCGTAGATAAAATTACGTTTGTTTACATTGCATGATTACATTCGTTCAATGAAATATTGGCATGAACCTGATAATGTAGGTAATATCTGCGTAAGTAAATTAATCTTCCTGTAAAGATGGACGGAAATTTTACATTGCACAGTCAATCATGACAAATTTGCCATTTAGGTAGGTTCTTCCTCCATTTCTAAACAGCTATAACAAGAACATTTGCCGATGGGGGTTTCCGTTAAAGAAGTAATTGAGGCTACGTCCAATTTAGAAAAGAATTCCATTCATCAATTTGTCAATCAAGTTCGAGTCAACCCGTAACGAAGGTACAATGAGTTCTTGTAGTCCCTTTGAAACCAAAACAGCAATGGGCCAACCTTAGGGTTTTTAATATTCCCAAAAGGTTGAATCGTGAGTCCATCAATATCATGTAATAAAGTAAAATTCTCTAGACCCGCTTTACCCGCACATCACAGAATTGCCCAATCATGTGACTTTTTGTGCATTGTAAAGCTCTTTTCATTTGCCTGGAGAGTGATGGGTGACGAGGCGAAAAATGCATCGTGCTCGCCTAAAATGGTCCTCTGATCTCACTATAGTATGAACGTGTTGCTGTGAGCGGCACAAATCCCTCTTGGTACTTCGGGGAAAAGATGTTATTCGCACCATCTGTGGAGTGTAAGGCGCTTACTTCGCCCACTGAATTTGTTCAGAAAAATTCAAGTTGTATTGAGTGCATATGTGATATCAAGTCTCGTATATAGCGTTCAATCGGATCATGCCTGGAGTTTGGATCGTGAGGGCGTGGCGCGTGTTGCATACGTTCCGTAGCTCGTAAGTAGGCTAGGTATCAATCAGGTGTGGTGAACATTGAGAGAATCTTACCTTTCGCTGGCGATCGAGCTGTTCCTCGACATCGACTTGGGCGACATCTCGAAGTCGGAGTCTGAACGGTAGAGGAAGGACTCGCGGCGCTGCGGCATGGCCTGCAGGACGAGCGCGGTGGACGGCGAGCCCCCCTCCAGAGGGGAGCGCGCACCCCCCGCGCCTCCCGCACCACCCCCATTCTCCACATCGAAGCTGAAACAATAGCACACAGTGATTAATATAAAGCAATGTCATGAATAGGTCTTAATCCTGAATATACCGAGTACATCGGCAGATAAGCAGAGATAAGACAATCGACAAGCGATTTTAACTCGTCGCGTCGCACCTCGTGTGCAAGAGATAAATTCTTGAGTACGCACAAGTACACTATTTTTATAAATAGATTTTAGTAGTATCGTACATAGTGAACATTTTATGAAATTGCAAATTACCCCAATAGCACTGGCATTTGTATGCAAAGCTCGTATCAAGTTCTAAACAATTAAACTATTTAATAAACCAAAATTTTCTACGCATGCTTTTCCTTAAAAACGAACAACGACCGCACAGTTGGAGAAACATACGTGAAATGTACTCACAACTAGGCAAGAACTTATCAAGTCGTGATAATTTGTATGACGTAGTTTCTGCGTATAGTATTAATATTATCAAAGAAAACGATAAGTGGTAATTATACAAATATATCGTAAATAAATGTAATGTTATATAGGTCTGGATTACCTAATACTTTGAATGATTCATTAAAGAACGCGATTACAATTTCATTAATTAGTTCATAAGTGGGTAATTACTTGGTAAAACCTTTTTCCAAATGAATGATTAAAGTACGATGTGGAAGTTCGAGGAAAAGTAAACAGAATGTTTTCGCGTAGTACAACAGAGCCATCTGCAGGAAAATCTGAGCAACAGGCGCTCGGAAAGTTTCGCATTGTTGTGTCGCTGTTGGATTTATAGTACGCATTGCTGCCGCCAGAGGTCTCTGTATAATAATCCGCGCTAGAGAATAGGACTGAGTTCGCCCCGCCTAGATTTTTGCGATCCTTTTCCCAACTATATTGAGGTAGGTTTCCAGTCGAACTAGATGCAGTTGAATATCAGTATTTTACATGGAGCGACTGCCTATCTGACTTCCACAACCCAGTAACTAGATAATACGATACCCCATGGTAAGACTGGTTGTCAGACTTGAGAGCTTCTGACTAACAGTAACGACTGTCAAAGATCTACAAATGACAGCCGGGACCAACGGCTTTACGTGCTTTCCGAGACACGAGGGAAACTCGCTATGACAGATGGTCACTCATCCACAGACCAACATCGCAGCATAACAAAGATTTTTGCTATTAAATTAATAAAAAATGTGTAGATGAAGTTAAACATACTAAACACTTATGCCATACCAATGAAATACAGTGAGACTAGTCCACCAATTTAAAGTCGCTCAGCGTGTTACGGAACGAGCTATGCTCGGAGTAACTTTGATGGATAAAATCCGGAACGAAGTAATCCGCCACAGTACCAAAGTTGCTGACATAGCAGAAAGAATTAGTAAGCTGAAGTGAACGTATTGTGGGACGCCCGCCGGCCAGGTGGAGTGACGACCAACGAAAGGCGGCCGGCTGAGACTGGATGAGGAAACCTCAAGACAGGGTTCAGTGGTGCATTGGGAGAGGCCTATGTCCAGCAGTGGACGAATACAGGCTGATGATGAGGATGACGATTTTCCTCAAATATGCAAAAAAAAACCTACGATGATTGATACTATGATTACCTAAGTAATTTGATGTACTACATACGAGTATCTGTGACTAGAACTTATAGTTCAACCATTTAAATAAATCTCTCAAATTACATTTACTGACTTCTCATGACCTCAGTTTACTTGTTAACTCGAATAAAAGCTTTGTTTTAATGAAAATTTAAGGCTGAATCCCGGATAATTACGGTAATCTGTCTTAATTATAAGATCTCGCTACCTCAATCTGGTGAAAGTGAACTCTCCCTCAAACCGCCTCTCTTCCTAAAAATGGGGAGCTATTACACCTGCTTTTAAGGAATATAACATTTTAAGCAATATGAGCTCCTTCGTACGCAACGCGACGCAAGTCTTCGATACTTAACGACTTTGGTATCCAAGCGACTATCGCAAAATATTCCATAGAGCCATAGAGGTTCGTTCTGTGTACGAACCTCTATGGCTCACGCGTCAATGGATACCAAACTCGTAAGGTATCGAATATTTGCGTCGAGTTTTGTGCGAAGGGGCCTAATCATTACTTTATATTGCCTAAAATGCATTCAACTCGAATTAGTCCCTTTGTCTCTGTTACATCTGACCTACAGTATAGTCAAGGAGAAGCCCATCCAAAAAGAAAAAGTTTATTTCATTAGTTAAGGGTTTAAACAATTAATGCAGAGAAGATCATAATAGTTTCCAATTTATGTTTTAATTAAACACTGGATATATCTGGCAGAACACAGGAGCGATATGTTTTACTGAATTTTAGTAATAATGACCAATTTACTATTTCATCATATTAATTAGCCTAACCTTTTTCCGACAATGTTGAGCTTGGATCCCAGTATAATCTCTTTTTTTCCAGTATATTTTCTACAATAAACAATTATTTATAAAGTTCCATAATAACAACTTATGTTTATAGACATACCAATCTTAAAATATAATATCTAATAATAAAGTTATTTTCACATGTTTTGAGTGCTACGCCTACGGTTAGTAATAAAATCTTCGTAGCCGATCCGTAGCGCCTTGTAGCACCTCGAAATAAAGTGACAGGTCTTTTACGAAAAGTGTATCCCAATTGTATGGTTTGTCATACGGGTTTCCTGCACCTTTTGTTGATTTTATGTATAACGTTTTGTATATTTTCTGCTTTCATATTTATTGTCACAGTTTTTATCAGGAAGGTATGGTTTACACCATAAAATTGAACAACTTTCTTAATGGGACTAATAACATCATCCCTCGAAAAAATATTATTCAGCTGTCACACATTTATGGTTTTTTTTCGTGCTGTCGATTTCGTACTTCAGCTTACAGAATAGTTGTTCCGGGTTTGGTGTTTATTTATGTGAGTTTTTAATAATCTGTAAATGCACCAACTTCTTACTGCTTTTTTTGGGGTGACGTTTATAAAAAAAAAAACCATAGATTCAGTACATGATTTTCTACAGACCACCGATCATTAAAAATATCACCTGTGCCATACATTTTTACTGTGTAGTAAGTAATTGTACGGACTCAATGTAGCGGACTTTTTTAATGATTTTCCGTCGAAAACGTTAAACGGTTTGGGATCACATACTGACTCCATCGTAAAATTTTAGGTCATAATGCTGTTTCCACTGAGTATAGGAGTGCACAAAATTAGTAGGAAATAAAAAAGTCGACTTACGCACACTCAAATCCTCTTTTTTGATGTGGAAATTTATCAAATGAGTCTTCCAGCCCTGGGTGGAGTAAAATAGACTGTCAGACTCGAAATGAAAAAAGCACACTGTACCTTTTGCGTTCCTGAGGAAGGCCTGGGCCTTGATCTGACACTAAGCTATCTATTAGGTACTCGCCGTTCCTAAGCCCACCTCATTTATAACAGTTGTCTGAGTATAATAATAATATAAAACTCAGTTTTCTTACTTTCAAAAGCGTAGCATAAAAGTTGTTTGTTCTAACGAGGTCGTTTACCTTTCAAAGTTCTCGCAGACATGAGATGTTCACCGCGTTTTAAAAATATCTACGAGTAATAATAGACTTAATGTACACAAAGTACTACTCACTGAACTTCTTTTTAGATAGGTATTAACTGTATTAAGATACTTCCACTTGGGGACAAGAACAGTGCGGTTTGTGTGCAGCTGCAGCGTGAAAATGTCCAAACGTGTTCATATTAGGACACCTTCCGTACACTCGTAGCTTGCGAGCAGTTCACATACAAGATAATATCGTCCACTCGCGGAAAAGAACAACCCAGTTTAGATGCATCTTAGGAGTATAGTGTCTATGAACATATCTAGACATAATTGTGAGCTGTGACACGTCCATAGTGATTCTAGCCACGTATTGTGCTCTTATGTAGGAGTGTTTATTTTTAATTTTATTTTATAATATCAAAATCTTATAAAGAAAGTTTTATTGAAAGGTCACAAGTGTCATAAAAACAACGTAAGAAGTCGTTCTTACTAGGGGTTAATTTATGCAAGAACGCGCCGCCGGGTTTTGTCGTATGCAATGCTCACAGCTCCACAGCTAATTCACTAGTGGGAATTTTTACGGTGCAATGAAATTGAAATTATCGCCTACCTACCCCTAACTAAGTTAATGTTAATTATTTTTAATCTGCTTAATATTTTTTTTTGCGTTTTTCGTCGGACACGTAAATAAAGGACATTGGTTCGTGTCTTGTAAAACCCAACATTAGTCTTAATTCGAGCTGAAATGCTGTTCTGTAACGTTTAACAGCTCACTTCACCCAACTAATCAACAGAACTATTTTTAAAGCGAAATTGCCGATTATGAAGAAGTTAACTCTAAAAACTCTAACCTCGTCAGAAGTCCGAATGTGGTGTTTCGTTGAGATACCGAGACGATTCACTTAAAAAAAGGAGTTTGAGTGTACTTTGGAGAAGTGTGCTCGTAAACGTTACAGAATAGCACCACTGTTCTCGATTATTTCTATGAAACTCTATATTACAATGCAACGTACACTTACAAAATTCGTAAGAGTTTTGTAACTGATTGGTAGCAGCTAGTAGAAACATGTAGAGGTGTCAAAAAATAACGGGCGAATGGGTCTACCTGCGCTCCCAAGATCTATTTGTAGATCAGTGACCATGTATTACCAAGTTTCTTCGATGCTCTTTAAATCATTGGTCCAGGCAGTCATTTGTATGTCTTTGATAGTCGTTTAAAGTTAGCGCCCGAGAGCTCGGCAACCGGTCTTTCCAAAAGGTACAGTGTCATCTAATAACTAGGTTCTGAAGCTAAGATAGTCAGTCGCTCAATGTTCAATAATGACATTCAGTTGCATTCGTTAGAACAGGAGTTGACCCAGGGGCGTAGCTACCGCCGTATCTGCCGTATCAATTATACGGGCCCCGGGCCACAGGGGCCCCTAACGTGCGTAAACAAAAATTAATAAAAACTTAATGATTTATTAAATAAAACAGTTATTTACTTTCACACAATTTATGACTCTAATCGATCTTTGGTGTTTAGAAATTAGAAATCCCGGAAAGATCCATATTAATATCAACATTTCGAGGCAAGTACTAAAATAACTCTACCTAATTTCGACCTCTGTACTGATCAGTCGCATCTTGAATTTTTTTGATGACCTTTGTCTAATTTTTTGTTTATATTTCGGCGTAGATACCTAAGGGCCCCCAAACAAATTTTTATACGGGGCCCCGCCAAGGCACGCTACGCCTCTGAGTTGACCCCAATGTGGTTGGGAAATCGTTAGCCAAATGATGATGCCATTCTGGTGCAGTACTTAAGACTCAATCCTAATGTTCCTCAATGGTTGCCTTTACCTTGTACATTAACTTGGTGTAGCTTCGGCCTGACCTCACCATCCATCACAATGAAGATGAAGCTGACAGTTAAAACCCGCGCGGTTAAGTACAAAGTAAATGAACTCACCAGAAGTTTCCAGTACAAGTTAACATTCCTCTGCACCTGTTTCTATTAGATCACCCAATTACTCAATGCGATGTCACCAATCTACAGGAAAAAGGACATCTTCCGATGTAGGCTTTGATGATTTATTAATAATGACGGAACAAATTAAGGTCATATTTGTTTAAGTCATAAAATTACAGTATTATTATGGAATGTCATTCATTAACAGGAAAAATAACATCTTCCGATGTTGTTTTGCTCTGCACTTTGATGACTTAATTATAATGACGGAACAAAATAATGACATGTCTGTGTATGTCATAAAATTATACATTTATGACGTAATTTTATTGAGCATTGTGACTTATTGAACTGGATTTTTTTTTGTTATTTTTTTTTTGCATTGGCTTTTATATAATGACCTAATAATAATGACGAATGTAATACTTGGTGGGCCTATGTCATTATGCCTATGTCAATTATGACAATCGTATTTTCAGTACGTCATTGTCTATTTACGTTTAGGAATGCACATTCATGATGACAAGTTCGTCCAACGGCATAAGACTCAAGTGGCTTATGAAAATTAAAGGTGTGTTTAATACTATTTTTAAGGTAATCATATGAACTTATCACTGTAGTTAAAGCTATAAGGAATCTGTTTACAACGCACGTTTTTAGTCTTTTATTTAAAGACCGTTTACCGTAGAAACGCGGGCATGTGGGCGGCGAGTAAAGGGCAACTCGCTGTCCGACCATGCCCGGGTCGACGGCGCGTTGTGTTCCACGCGCGCCTCAAAGAGCGTCAGCATAATGACGGGGACCCCTCTAGACACCGTGTATTTTAGTCAGTACGAGTCTGACAGTCCCTTCCGCCCTGCCCGGGGTGGGAGGACTCATTTGATGATTTTATCACGCTAAAAAAAAGACTACGGTAAAACGATCGCTCCAATAAAATACGAGTAAAAGAGATGAATTGATATAGGTAGGGCGTTTAAGTGCATTCACATTTTATCGATAAGTATACAGGGTCTTTCTTTTAAGTTGGTCAACAGGGGAAATCCGCATTCATAAGACATAGGGAATAACTTACTCGGAACCTTTTTTGTATGATAACAATTTTGGCATATTTATCATAGTTCAAGTGAGAGACGAAATTAAATAAAATACTTACAAATAGATCAAAAATTTGATGCTTATCGACTCTGTTTCATGTAAGGATAATTTCATTGTATGGAAAAAAGGGGGAAGTAAGATGCAAGATTTGACCTACTTACTTATAAACAAACGAGACAATTTAAAAACTTTCTTTCTATCTTTTTCAAGAGGATTTGACCATCCTCTGGTGTTAAGTAAAAAAAAAACTTGGAAATATTAATATGGCATTAAGTCCGCCTTTGTACTTCCATGTGCAAGAAGCTTTGAATAAATAAATAAATAGCTGAAGATCATGTTTTTAGAGCCAAAAGTTAATTTCATTCGCATCATCATTTTAACATGTTTTCTAATAATATCTGTAGGTTTGCCATTACAACGTATTGATTCAAAGAAAAATGCAACTTCAAAGGAATATTAAAATATGTATATCTAGAAGTTTATTAAACTATGATCAGTAAGCAATTCTAAGTACACAACTAGTATCCGGGAAAATAGAGATAATCTTATCATATATGTATAGGAAAGGAAGGAAATCTTACAGAGGTCTTAGGTGTGTCATAATAACATTGTTTTACATTTTTTTTTAAACGTTTCCTCACACTTGGAACTTCTCCTGTATCGTGGGTGCGCTGACAAACATAGAAACACACATACACAAACACCCAGATTCAGAACAAATATTTGTAGGTCATACAAATATTTGTTCCATGCGGGAATCGAACCAGCGACACGCTGCGCAGCAGTCCAATCGCTCAGCCACTACATCACATTCTATAATCAACATTTAATATTACAATTGATAAAGTTTTTAGGTTTTTTTATGTTTGTACGTTTATATGTAAGGGGCAATTGTCTGAACTTTTGAATTGATTACATAAATTCTTTCACTGATGAGAGAGAAGCTACATTATTAAAACTTTTCTTAGGATAGTTTCGGACCATGAGCGGGAATGTGCGCAAAATCTAGTTAAAACTATCAAGCAAGTAATATCACAATTTTATCGTTATAGTGCAGATAAAAAACTTAGGTGGCGAAAGTTATCAGGAGACACTTTAAAAGGACATCGAGTAGAAAAATCAATGTTCTATAAATAAAGGACACATCACACGAGTAATTTCTCCGCTATAATTATACCTGCCGGTGGTGCGCCTCCGTACGGACACTGGGGGTCGTCGCAGAGGCCTGCGGGATGCGCCCCTCGCACTCCATCGCCGCGGGGCTTCGCTCCACCTGACCACATGCCTACCCGTCAGAACCACCAGCCAGTCAGACCAGACACCATCATCATACATAAATTAACCATCAGCTTATTCACAGGATATCTTTTATCCTTGTCGTAAATAAAGGATTGAGGCAACCATTTGTATGGTGATCATTTTTACGATAAAGGATGTAGGGTCGTCATCAACGGATTGTCAGTACCCAGATTTTTACGTTGAACAATTTATTGCATTTTTATTAAGTAAAGTATCTGTCACTGGGCAACAGGTTAATAAAATTATCTGCTTTAGACTATGTGTTTTTCGGATTTAAATGAGATTTTTATCTGAGTGTTTTAATGTGGTGGAGCTCTCTTTAAAATTGAGTTAATATTTTCTGTTTGTCATCATGTGTCCCTGATCTGGTTACTATGTTGGAGCTCTTTAATCGAACCCTTGTTTTCCTATACTTAGGCGGAATGGGTCGATATTCTCGGTAAATAATTCAGAGAACTTAATTACCGAGGGTGACTAGCCTCCGTAGACAGTGTAATATAATTATCTGCAGTAGTTTTTCTATATAAACACAGTAAATAAAACTATAGTATTTTTCGTTGGTAGATCCGTGTACTCGTATTTAGTAGTTAGAGTACCAGTCTAATTACCCTGAATATCAATGAATTCTTTCTGTTTGTAATTTTTTATCAGTGATAAACATTTTACATGTTTGCTGATTTGTCTGGTTGGTTACAATTAAATGTTTTTGATATTTGGCAAGTTTGATTAGGTCATATGATAATACATTATCCTATCTAAGCGGTGATGTAAAATAAGTACAATGACGGAGGTAGATATCAGTAAACAAAATAAAACGATAAACAGAACATTACATAGTGTCTGCCACATGCCGACTGTGCGCATTCTCCTTTTTCATCTTCAAAATATCGTAGACAGTTGTTGCTATAGTTTTCTGCTTAATTTTTGTAGTATTATAGTTGTGAGTATGTTGTCAGGAATAGATAGTTTAAATATACAAGATGGATAGAACATGCGCAATATCTCTCAGGTGGTGACTCATACCACCAAACTAGACAACATAACCAAAAGAACTGGAACAAATTAAACGTATTCTTGAATTCTATTTGGAAATTATGTTTATTAAGTAAACTAACTGCGTAAAAAAATAAGTATGTTTAGTAAGATTTTTGTGCAACTTTTAAATATTTTTGTGAGATGATTAATGAAGTTTTCACAGTAAAAAAGTCGTAATAAAAATGATAATAATTGCTAAAAAAAGATACATATTTTGAGTGCTGGGACACGTACGGTTAAAGAATTAATTGGGACTGCCGGCAGGATATTTTGTTTCTGAAGTTCAGTTTTTTTTTACCATTTCGTTTGGTAAAATTGACCATGCATTTTTATGGTCTCAATCACCACCAGACAGGTTCTGTTATACCCTGTTTACACGATGGAGTTTTGAACTGTAGCCTATATCACACTTTAACGAGTGTTTACGACATTTTCTACAGTGTTCGTTTATTATTGGTTTGGGAATTTGCCAGAATAACTATGCAGATTTAAAACCACGTGTTTTAATGTTATAGTACAAAACATTATTACTTATCAACGCTGCGCTCAGTGACGAGATAGATTTTTGATATTGCATGTATGACGTAATACGACGATGCAGGTATTTTTTAGTTTTATTGATGAGTAATTGACTTGATAATATTATTGGACATTTAACAAGATAAAGACTCAAATTTTTAGTATTATAGTGTAGTGTCAGCAGTAAATGTCAGTAACAATTGGGTGTAATGGGAAAAGGTTTATAAAAAGGATCCTTAACACACTCCGTCAGCCTTGATTTACAATCAGCTGGGTTAATAAATCCCGTGTCGGCCTTTGTCAGGAAAGCCTAAATATTAAATTTTCGTGAAAGAAGTGTTATGGATAGAATTGTTTGTTCCACGATTCTTTCAAACATTTTTTGTCAATGAAATGTTTTCCATTGTACTTTACTATTATATTTTCAATTCACGAACTCCACCTTTCTTCTATCCAGTATTCTTCTATCTTATATTTTATTTCATCATAAATAATGTTTTTTTCTGTCGTAAGTTGCAGAGAATTAAAATATCATTATCAGAATTTAATTTGTACACGCTGTACGTTATTATGTATCGATCAATATTTAATTCTTAGCCAAGTTTCCTATATTTTTAGCTCACAATTTATCATTCATTAGTACATCATTTACTGCTGCCATAGAATCACTATAATTAAATATATTGAGTCGTAGACACAAACACGTCGTAAGAATATTCATAAAAATATTCAATGTATGAGATTCCGCATTAAAATTTGTCACGAATTTAGAATTGAGTGGGCGTATGCGTCATCTCAGACATTACTACGACTAGTGTCTACAGAAATGTTGAACCGAAAAACAAATTATATAAGACAAAATCATTTGATGAGACATGTTGATCCATTGATTGACAAAGAGCACAGATACATAGCTTTGTAAACCTATACCAAGAGTATTAAATTGTTTCCGGTCAAACAGTTAAAAGGAATGTCTTTCATGTCCAAGTTATTCTGGTCCGTTGGCTCTTTTTACTGAGTGTCACATATTGAACCTTTCTACTCAGCGCTGGCCAGTGTGCTAGATATTCGAATGAAAAGAATATCCCACCTATTGTTTAGAGCCCGTGTTCATAGACAGATGAAGGACAATATAGCAAACAAATATAGAGAAGGTGTGTAGGATATGAATTTAAATGCATCATTATTTCCATTGTCACGTTTCCACGTCTTCTTCAATTTACTAGCTCAAGTTTCTCGCTACGTAAATTTTATTCCGACAGCATAATGGGGTTGAAAAATACCAGGTCTCGCGTCAAAAATTTTTACTTAACAAAAGGAACGAAGGTACGGTTGCATCGTGCGACATTCAAGAAACAAGAACCGCGTGGATTGTTATTTCCCTATTCTTTGTAATAGCTTTTGAAATATAATTTCACAACTGTTATTTACAACATCTCTATGTTATTTTGCAGAGGGATCCAATTTTATAAATGTAAGCATAAAAGAAAATCAAAGATAAAATTGTTATGATACTTCATTCAATTCAAGTCCCGTTGGACTTTACCACAGATCAATGTGTGTGTAGGTATTGTACTTATATACTTACGTCATATTACAATAATATTAAAATAATTACCTCCTATCGGCGTATCTATCTACATTCTGCAGATTTCAATAAGTACCTGTAGATTAAAACCCATTGTAATCAACGCCATTAAAGATAATTAGGCATATTACATATTATCTCGATTGCAACAACATATCTTAGCCTCATCAAATGATTTTATCGTGTCCTTATGATTAATGTTTAGTAAAGCGATGGTATCTGTTTATTTGTCGATATTGTAGAGGGAGCTTATGTTTGACAACTGGCTACGGCTGTTGTATGTGGTGAAAAGCCCCTGTTCAGTGACCTCTTGGGGTGGTCCCCGCTGCTGGTCTGACTGGAGTTGGTGGTGGTAGTGCTGAGCGTGGAGAGGTCGCTGGAGGCGCGCGCCGAGCGCAGTCGCGGGAGCACTGGCGCCTCCTCCGCCTCGGGGGAGCACGCCGGCTCACACGCCCAGCCCAGCGCGCGCGCCACCGACCACACCGCGAACACAAATGTCAACATCGTCGGCTATCGAGCCACGCGCCGCCCTCGACCCCTGCCCGCACCCCGACAACACTCCCGTGGAAACCAAAACATCGGTCCGAGTTCACACTATCATTTCTTCGTACAGTCTCAGTCAGAAATATTAAATCACTGACACTGTGACGGCTGCAGCATGGCAGCACATGGGTCGCACGTGCAGCGGCGGTGGAGCGCGCTTCACACGCCCGCGCGGCTCGCACTACACTGGGCTCGCCGCCGAGCCGCCGACACGCGCGCTATACTATGCACAACTGTTATCGTCATTATTGATAGTTATTAGCTTGACAACTACACGTTCACATCGTTATATGTACAACAAACAGCAATCAAACATTTTCGTGGCAGGGTTAAGTGCGAATTGTTTGCCGTTATTGCCACATGACCGACCTCTCAATGGTTGTCTTAATAATAACACTACGATCATGGATGGAGCACACTTTACGGAATGTCACTAATAGTACCGCGCGATCGTGCGTGTAGATGTTATGATGTGCATCGCGACGGCGCGGCGTGACGCTGCCGGCAATGTTGACGTCGCGCGGCGCGGGGAACGTGAGTGGCCGACGTCACTCACTGCTTGGCTCACCCGCGCCGCCACTCACTGAAAGGGCACGTTCTATATTTACATGTGACCCACAATTACATCACTGCTAGAAAACAATGTCAATACGTCATTTATTTGTACAGTTTTGAACACGGTATCACTTGTTGCACGCGCGTTCCGAGTCGGCAGGCGAGCCGTGTCACTGCAAGCGTGGAATCGATCCCGACGCTGGTGTCGGAGCGGATGTGCGTGTCAAGGTGTGCAGCGCGCCAGCAGATCGTGTCGACGTCGTCTCGGACAGGAGCTCCGTCACAGAGCATCCTGCGGCTGCCCGGCGGCCATGTTGGCACCGCCATTTTGCCGGGGGTCGAACGGGGCGAGCCGCATGCGTACGCCGGCACGCAACTCTTGTGTAGGAAATGACGGAAGTCACCAGCGCCGCCGAGCAGAAGTGGTGCTTATGCCGCCTACCTAAGACCCACTTTAACGTACCACGCAAAGTGCGTTCGTTTATAGGTCAAGCGAAAACCTAACGTCTTCACTGAAGCTTGCTACGAATCACAACCACTGAATTTGGTTTAATACATTCGTAAGGCTTCACAGATTACATTTTCAGCGATAAGAGTTATACGTTTCACATTGATTTACCTGTCCACGATGTACTGATACACATCAACCCCTGAGGCGATAACGATTCGTTTTAAAAATTCAATTTAAATTGTTATGATAAGATTGTGAATATACCTAGTGATAGTAAAATATATAGTTAATAACATTTATATTTTTTTAATAATAAACTGATATTTATAATGCAGTTCCTCATACAAAAACTCGAAAACTCACAATGTGCTTTATATTTTCTAGTTAACCACAACTCAAAGTTTCTAGTAATAAGAATCCGTCATCAAAACGTCATTTCCCAAGCCATCGCGATGATGAAGCGGTGAATCGTACTAGTTTACACTATCACAGAGGTTGGTGAGTTTTAATGGAATTAAAAGTCGGCAGAGTGTAAAGTAGTTACGTTTTATTGGTTTGTCGCTTAGGTCACCGCCTTGAACTTGACCGCGGGGCCACTGCCCTTCACACGGGTGTACCCTATCTACATCACATCCTGGGGAGCATTTGCATTGATCTCCTTGCATAAAAGAGATAAAGTTTTGTTCAAAAACGTTCAGGAATAGTGTTATCGCTCTACGGGATTTTGCTACGGTCGTAGACCCGTAGCTACGTAAACTCGTAGCGGCGTAGGCTTTTGAGATAACAGGAGCTACGGAAATAAACTAAAAATACTTTACTTTTTGACATGAGTAATAACACTTTACGGTTGAAATGGAATTGGGCAGGTTATGTTTGTAAAATCAGGATGGATGGACAAGAGCTGTCATGTAGTACGAGGGAGGTCAATAAACTGGTGAAAAGTACATAAAAGATAGAGTGGAGAGTTGTGGAGGAGTCGTTTGCCCAGCAGAGGGTCTATATACGTTAAAAATCATTCCTGTCACAATAAAACAAAACAACTTAATCGCCTGTAATACTTAAATCGTACCATATACGTAATGGAACGAGAAACACACATAATTATTCGAGCAAACCACACGCCATTAGAAAAGACACCTGTAATAGAAGTACATGATGACTACTTATACACGTAAATACAGTACTAATATGTATATTTCAAGTGAGTCGGTACAATACGGTATTGTAGTATTTTATTAAAAAATGAACACCTAGTACACATAGACACACACTCACACATAGGTAAACACACACACATACACACACACACACACACATACATACATACATACGGCATAATAACTCATCAATAATTATATTTTAACTTCTATCTTATTTCTAAGTTTGATGTAATTCACCTTTTCTATAATTTACTTTAGTATATCTGGAACACAGTTCCTCTCGTTTGGAGACGGGCGTTGGCAACTGCACCACAGTTTTAACTTCTGCAGCTGCCATCGTTTTCATCTGATTTGTCTTAATGTTTTTGTTCCAAATAAACGATTTTTGATTTGATTTTTGATTTGATTTTTGATTTGATTTTACCTTGGCTAGTAATAGAGGACTGTCTAACATATTATTTCGTTTGTGACCAAAGATAATTACTGTGGGAATGCACGGAGATGCAATTACAGCGTATGTCCGAGGTTGATTGTTCTGCACGTACTATGAATGTGCTCTGCCTGCTATATGCATATGCATAATGATTTAATTAGCCGAGAGGAATCTTGGTAAAGCTGATTATATGTAACCGGGTTGTTGGTAATTGACTTTTTATTTTATTTTTTATTTATTTATTGTTTATAGGATCACCAACGACATATTTACAAAAGATTTCACTTATCGCATTGAAATAAAATTGAATTAAAAAAAAAAAACTTTGATTAGAATTGGCTAGGTTAGTTAATAGGCATAGTTTGTTATCGTTATCTGAAGGAGAATATTATAAAAAACGTAAATGCTCATACTCATAATAAACGCGACAAGTATCTGCAATGGTATAACAATCATTTGTAAACACAGAAATCCGACCAGAAACGGCGCAGTCGCAAAATGTCCCTTTCGTAAAATGACTACAGGTAGCAAAATGTATCTTTCTCAGAATGTCCCTTTCGCAACGGTGCACCTACAGGAAAAATATACCATACAAACAATTCTTCTGTTTAAAGTAGTGGTTAACTCATCAAACACGACGTAAAGCGCTTAATTTAAACGAAGTAAAGCTATGAAACTAGTCTATTCATTGAAAATCCAAGAAATTTCTAAAACTTATTAGATTAAAGAAGATGATACTTTTATATAATTTATTGTATATTTTTCCTGTCAGTTGTCTGCAATCGTCGTTTGGATTTTACCAGTTTCAATCAAAGATACTAAGAAGGAAAAATTCTCCTTATAGGTAATGTGGTTAGGGCACGGTACGGTACGGTACGGTGCGGTTTTGACTCTTTCCTTATTATAATAAAGTGACACATGAATAATAGTGCCTATTTCAAATTGTACCTATTCTAAACTAATGTCATAAAAAGAAAAGATATTTTGTACGTCTGTTTGGAATGAATAATCTCAAAAACTACTGAACTGTTGGGAACATTTGAAAAGCTACAATAACTAACTGCCAGTAACTTAGCTGTATTTCATTTTCAATCCTTAGATCACAGTTGACTTCGCTATTTGGTAGTGGGACGAACCGAGAAACGGTCCTAGTGCGAATGGGATATGGGACAAAGTGATAATGTGATCTACCCTTATAAGACAGCATTACGAGAATATCGTGACAATTGACAGGGATGAATCTAAGGAAAAAAAGTATCACGCCGACCACAAGTAAGATGATGACTGTGGAAATTGTTTGAAGCTCACAATAAAAGGCTAGTCAATTGTCGGAAAAGAATGAATTGTATTGGAAAATCCATTAACAATTTTTACAGGAAATCACATTACTTTTATAGGCTCGTTTTCTTTTAAATAAATCGCATCGCAAAATCCCTGTCGACTCAAACAACATCTGTTCAAAACAGATCGTTCATGAAGCGATTTGCACGCGATCGCTGAATAACATCGTTATAAAGCGCTGCAGCGAACTATAAGCAGTCATTGTGTATTACGGGAGGTTAGGAGGTAATCGCATTGCCTCCGACGAAACCCATTACGATGCAATTACCCACTTGCCACCAGAGCTCTGTTCATCACACAAGCCGCTGGGGAACTGCTTACAACCATTAGATTGGCTTAGAAACTAACTGTTACTAGCTATCACAAACGGTGGCAATCGATTTCGTGTTAGGTGGATATATCAGACAGAATGATAAGAAAACACTTTTTTATCTTGATGTCACGTGATTCTTAGATTTAATCAATTGTAATGCTGACAATAACAATGATAGTGTTATTTATTTTACGCGTCATAATTATTATATTTGATTAGAAAAGTTATTGTACGTTTATTGTGCCGACAACGCGTGCGTTTTTTTTATGAAAAGGCATTTTTTAAATTTAATAGTTGTGACTTGCTTAATGTAATTTTATTTTTTCAAGGCAAAAGGCGAACTGATTTTTATAGGTAGTGGTTAATGGATCTTTCCGCGCTAGCATATCTCGAAAGAGTAGGCAGAGGTGTATGGCAAAACTACATTATTAAGATAATGTTTTTGTTCTAGATAATAAAAGGCAAACCTAAAAACGATATTGACTAATTCATCAAGGTAAATATTGGCAATAACGGTAATAATTAAAAAATCATTATTATTCCAGAAACCTCTGAATATGTACCTACTTAATAATAGCTTTCATGGATCAAAAGCGATTAACCAAAAAAAATAAATGTAGACAAAACAATCAAACTTGTTAATAATTTACTGATAATTAGATAAAAACCAGAAACTTTTATCGATCGATCAATATGAAAAATATGACTAACAGGTACTTAATCAATTACCTAAACATCTCATCGTTTCTATTTTCAGATGTTACGAAATCTACAAAAAACGTTAGTTCGGACTTTGCCACACGCCAAAAGATAATTGTATAGTTATTTTTCAATTTAACGATCAACCTATAATTTAGCAGGCAAGTGGGAAACCTTTAAATGTTGGAAATAACCCAATATTGATTATGGTAAATGTTATAGTAAAAACCTTCATACATTTACTATTTAACTATTTTCCTTCCTTGATAAATAATACCTATTTTACATTTACCTACGTATGAGAAAGAGTTACCTACGTTTTATAAGTGCATACGTATGTACTATATTGATGTTATTCAAGTAAACGAACAATCAAAGGTAGCAAAGTAAAAAAAAAATAAAGATAGCCGCATAAGTCCATGGCATTATTTATAAAATAAAGAGCCCTTTATGCACGTATATTTGCGGATGAAGCATTTTTAGAAGCTAGAACACTTATTCCAAAGGGAAAATAATTATATGAAATATCAAGAGGTTAAATTACGTATTAATACACAACACATTTTGATCAGTTCCTTTGAACATAAAAAAAAAACTTATCCTCATATCTGCGCTATTATATAAAAAAGATAAATTATTTGTATTTCTGTTTGTAATGAATAAACTCAAAAACGACTGGATTCATTTTTAGGATTCTTTGAAAGCTACTTTATAAGTGTGTTACATACGAGTATTAGGTTATATTTTATTTTCAAATTGGGTCAGTGCAAGCCAGTTACTAATAATACTAAGATGGCAGAATTCAGTCATAAATTAAGTTATTCAATAGAAGTCGAAGTAGGTGCACTATATTTTACCTCATTTTACTACTCAGAATGTCCATTGGCTTCTGCGGAAGCGTACGTGAGGATATTTTTTGGCGTTTCAGGGAAATAAAACTACGTAAAAAACAGCAACGAAATCCCCAACGCTCTGGTTCAAGCTTCACACATCAAGTATGGTTCGAGGTTTGTACCTAACTTTAAATGCACAATTTGCCCTTAAATCAAACACATATGTTTTATATGAAGATAGTTTATAAGTCCCTATTTGTTGTAGGTAACATTGTCTAAATCAGTTTTATTTTTGCATAAACATTACAAAACTTGTAGGTTTTATTTGTAAATGTCGTAAAAACATGATTGGATGAAGATACTTTACTTTTATAGTGATAATTATATTGATCTTCTAAATTACATATTATATTGTAGTGCGGTATTCGACATGAGGTAGAGATAAAACTATCATTCATTTTGAAATATGGGTATGTATATTTACCGTAGTTTAGTAACGATATCCGTAAATAATTTACGTTCTTGCAAATGATTACTGATGACTTAATAAACAGATGGATCACCGTCTTATTGAGATTTTAAAATATCTATTAGAACTATTGGAAATATAGTGGTTTCATTTTATATAGTAATTTTATAATTAAGTAAAAAAAACGTTAAAAAAAAATGTTATCTGCACTCCGTCTCCGTAATTATAAACTTCATAATCATATTCCTCCGACCGCGTATTTTTTTAAACAAAACCATATTTTTGTCTTCACGTGTTAATATATAAATGAAACTTATCCCGTGTAATAATAGCCTTTTGTAAGTTATATGTAAATAGGTAACTAGGTGATAAAGCTACAATCAATTAATAGTTCAAGCGTAATTTAAACATTCGTCGACGTGCCCAAATGAAACATTGATTTGTGTCAATTAATACGACAAGCGATTGTTTACAAATTAGACTAATGCGTATGATTGAAATAGTCAGAGCTTCATTACAAACTGATTTAATTAAGAAGCTTTCAGTTTAGCTGGTTGTATTTCAGTTTAGCTGGTTGTATTGTATGTCAATCAAATAATTCAATAAATATCTTTTTATTAATAATGGGATCGCTCTGCTTCAATCAAGGGAAAGCTTTCCAATTGGTTTCAGAACTTGTCTTACGAAGATACAGAAGACATTCTAACGATCAATTCGTGAATATTTTACTCAATTTTGGTACCTGTTACTGAGACATTTCTATTGATTGCATTAAATTTTCATAGTCAATGTTTGTAAACAACACTGGCTTTTGAGATACAAGTATCTTTTTACTTAGTTCGGGAGCCAGATTTCTAGATTTCTATACTTGATTAAGACATCCACTTGTATGTGTTTTTCGCTGTGTCTAATAAACTTATTATTAATATATTTAAAGGACGAAAGATTAAAAAACCAACTAGCTCAAAACCAAAATGAGACATAACCCGAACTCTTGCGCACTGACGGAACATAGTACGCTGGACTCCGACAGAATGTACTACCACCATCAGTGGGATCGCTCAGCAGTACAAACAACCCGTGGTGCTGTTGCCAGGGGTGAACCGCTTTTTTTTCTGTTCTCATATCATCAAATGAGTCCTCCCACCCAGGCAGGGCAGGAGGAACTGCCAGACTTGTACTGACTAAAATCAACGGTTTCCTTCAATAGCTCTTTACGGGGCCAAGGTTACATTTCCAGCTATTTTTATTTTTAGTGGTTTCTAATCTATTCTGACACCAGCGAATACCAACATTTTTAATAGAGGTAGTGCTATAACCAGTCAGTTAGCCAGAAAGTCTGTGTACCATTAATAACTGGCTTCTGAGGCATTGGGGAGTCACTAGATTTTTACGGTCACCCATCTGCGGCTTAATCTCGGCAAGTGTAGGCTTGCTGCAACTTTACAAATGCATTTCATTTTATTTCATTGCCACGCCGTTAATCAACGAGGGTTTAGGAAGAGCTGTACCTGACAGTAGGCTTTAATGACATTTTGATAGTTTTTTTAAGTCTCATGTAATACGAGAGTCATCATCTGCCTAGCCTTTTCTCAACTATATTGAGGTCGGCTTCCAGTCGAACCAGATTCAGCTGAATATCAGTATTTTACATGGAGTGACTGCCTAGTGCCTATCGGACCTCAACAACCCAGTAACTAGATAATACGACATGTAACTTGATAATACGTCTTACCATGGGGTATCGACCCCATGGTAAGACTGGTTGTCAGACATATGAGCTTTCTGACTAACAGTAACGACAGTCAAAGATCTACAAATGACAGTCGGGACCAACGGCTTTACGTGCTTTCCGAGGCACGGAGGGAACTCGCTATGACAGATGGGCAGCCATCCACAGACCAACCTCGGGAAGCGCGGCTTAACACGGAAGATCGGCCTGTGCGGCTGTAATTATTTAGCCATGAGCTCCTGTGATACGAGAGTATTGCAGTATTAATAGCAACCAGACATAAATCCAGAAATCTATGGTTCATACTGAGAAATTGTTAAATAAAAATCTCAAAAACTTTTTACCCAACCTGCGAATCAAACCCGGAACCTCATGTTCAGTAGTCGCGTTTGCAACCAGAAAACTATAAAGGCTGTGTAAAAAGTAAAAAATAAGTTACGCAAACCGTAAAATTCATCTCCAAATTAGTCCTTCAATTCTCCCTTAGAAATTAAAGTAGAAGCTATTGAAGGAACACTTAAGTTTTTCATAAATATGCAGTTAAAAATCCTTGAACCTGAAGAGATTGGGCGCTAAGTAACGCTCTTGACCGAGCCGTTGGGAATAATGGCTCCTTCAGGATTTAACAACTTTTGCCGGTTATTTAAAACGATGGTTACAATAACACTAGCATTCGCACTCGATTTTGATCGTTAAAATTTGTCTTGAAGCTAATCAAGAACTCATTATTTTTTTTTAGCGTGGTAAATCATCAAATTTTAATGAGTCCTTCCCACCCAGGGCAGAGCGGGAGGGACTGTCAGACTTGTACTGACTAAAATCCACGGTGTCCTTCAATAGCCCTTTACGTTCTGGGGTCACGGTAATTCGTGAGTCCCACGAGCCCAGCAGGCTTTGTAGTCCGATCAACGAGGTTTTTTTTGTATTAAGACTTTCGAAAAATTCCTCCGGCGCTGAAATTGGCCCTCTAAAGGGGGCCCCGTCATAATACTGACACTCTTTGAGGCGCGCGTGGAACACAACGCACCGTCAACAGCGAGTCGCCCATTACTCGCCGCCCGCATGCCCGCGCCTACGGTGGCCGGAGATAGTCTAGTAACGTCCGTCGTCGTGGAATCTAGAACACATAAGTTTATTTTGTGATGTGTGCTCAACAAGAAGAGTTTTTTTTGGAAAATATTTCATAAGATAATCGAAAAGAGGTGTCTTAAGAACAGAAGAGGGTACTGCAAACCATGTGTCCCAGCAGTGGGAACATTATAGGCTGATGATAATAATAAAAAAGGCATTTGTCGCTATAAAATCTCTGTAAATCTAACATGTTATCGATTCCACGTTATATTACAATTTACTTATTAACGATGTTGACAATAGGATACGAAAATTGCTGCTATAATTTATCAAAAGAGACTATTACTTGTGTACACAAATTATTATCATATAAGCGTTAATATTTTATGTCAATGGTGGGTCACGTATAACTACAATAGCTCTAAATTAAAAACCTATGTAAAAAATACATTTGACTCCCACGGATTACACAGTAAAAAAAATATTAAACCCTCAGTTTCATATTTTCGGTCAAATATGTCCAAAAACTTGTACCGTGGAAAAGGTTTACAGATCACGTTTGCCTACTATCGCAAAATGAAATAAAAGCGGACTACACTAGATATGGGTCAGAGGGATTCAACATTTTTCGTAAGTTCGAAAGGTCGCTTCAGAACTATTGGGAAAAATCGTCCATTCGTCAAGGGTCAAATCCATCCTAAAAAAGGAGCAAGACATTTGTTCTTCACGTAGGTATAATTGTGACAATTGTTTGGTAGGTACTTACTGGCTCATTTTTAGGAACCATCTGAAAATAACAACGTATTTCGCTGCTTCTTTTGGCGACGCACAGCAAACAATGCAACAATGATCAGAGTTTTGTTTCAACAACTTATTGAAGTGAAAACTTCTTTAGCGGCGTTGTACACTTTTTCTGTAATGGGTAAAAAATTTAAAACTCGCGTCAGGGTCACGTGACCGTCAGGGTCACGTGACCGTCAGGGTCACGTGACCCTGATCGAAAATGAGTAAGACGTCATTCAAATTAAAAATAAAACATAGTAACAAAAAAGTTTTCACTTCTACCGGCACTCCTGGAGTGCAACCTTTTTTTTTTTTTATCAAATGTATGCTACCCTACGGCCCCTGTATCAATTTTTTCACTCCAAAAATGTAGGTAAGCTGTTTCCCAGCAATTGTACACAATGCATAGATGTCAGCATTTTGTCGGTTTTTTTTACATCTTGACTGGCTCTAAATGGATGCTGTCACGTTCTTATTAAAACGTTTTTGTAAGGAACTCTAAAATTTATTCATTATTTAGCGTCAGATTATACATTCCGCTTCAACTTCGGTCAAATTTAGCTTCGGCGAACACTTTTATTAGCAAACTGTTATGGACAAAATTACGGTACATTCATCCATAATTACTTCTTGATTAAAGTTGGAAATATTTTATCGTAATGTCCTTCCGCTTTTCCCTTCTTAATTTGATGAAGCTTTTTAGAAAACATTGATGACGAAACGACGAGAGCTGAAAAATTTTGTAAGAGAGGGTAGCGAACGACATCTATCTTCGCTTAGCGTTAACTTTACGAAACGCTCACTGGCAGCGTTTCAAAAGCACCCTACCTGTAAATAAAGGCGCTTGCTACTGATAGATGGCGTTTAAATCGCTCGTTGCACAGAAATAAATATCGCAACGCAATTTCACGGACTGGCCCAGTATTGGTGTTTGGAACCCTGAACAAATACCTAAATCCCTCCCTGATCAGTACCTAAGTTGGACTTAAAAGGATTTTCATCTCAACTTATTTGGTTGACTGTTGCTATTTTAGTCGCACAATTTAGGCCAGCCGTAGGATAAACAGCAGATTTTTTGACTTGGGATTTCCAAGTCTTCAGAATAGACCTTAACGTAATCAATTTTCAGGAAAACTTTATGCGCAGGCCTAGTAAATTTGATGGCACGCATCGCCATCAACTTGTATTTAGATTTTCTCTTCGTATTAGTGCAACGAGAGTAAAGGTTTATGAATTGAAATTAGATTATTTGTTTTATTATTTGGATGGTTTTTATTAGTAAGGCATTATTAAATTATGAAAATATACTGACATAGATATCAGTGTATTATTACTAACAATTTATGGATCATAGTCCGAAATACTCGTAAATGATAATTTAGTTTTTTTTTTGTTTACGATAAAACTCTTTAACATATCTTTATAATTCAAAAAGATGGTGCCTCATGAGATAATATGAATTAGAGAAGTATTTATACACGAAAAACTTATGCGCCGACTTCCCATTGATTTAAGGGCAGGAAACAATGACAATGATGATGCTTTAGTTAGGAATTAACGGACTCCAACCGTCATAACCGCCCGAAACAGATAACAAATGAACCGAAGTTATAAATAAACTATAATGTTACGTTGGTTTAGTCCATGTTCAACCCCCACAACTTCTACTTTTGTCCATGTTCAAAGCCTAGGGGTTGAACGTGGACAACATTTAGGGGTTCAACCTGGACAGGGGTAAAGATCGTGGGGGTGGTCGAACGTGGACTAAACTGTTATGTTGTGTTACAGTTACCGGGTGTGATGCGGGTGGTCCTCCTGACTGCTGCTACGCTTCCTCTTGCGTCTGAAGCACCAGTCCTGGCCCATCGCATCACAGCGCGCGCGCCGCGAGCCGCCCCCGCCCAGGGCTCGCTTCACGCCGTACCTTCCATGCTTAATACTTCACACACAACCTTCGAGTGATACAGGAACACTGGTCTACCATCACATGCTGCTTACTAGTCTTATTTCGCTGAAGGATCGTTGTTCGTTCAAACATTCATTGTTTTAATTGATTTTGTTTAGTGCTGTGGTTTAAACTTTTTATTAACTTAGTTTTGTGTTAAAACGAGCTTCCGGGTTTAATTCTTGACGTTGGTGTGAGTGGTACTGTTGATAAGTACTACCCTCTTTGTCGTGAGTGACGTGACTGCAGAACCAGTGCTGTGTAATTTACGTTTAATTGTTTAGTTAATAACTGGTATTAATTTGCAATTACGTAGCGACAGAGATTGAGAACGTATGTTTTCTCCATTGAACCTTTCAAATCCTTGGTGAACCTTCAATATAGAACCGCATAAAAATACTCAGTAACCCGCTGTGCTATCAAGCTGTTTCATTGAGCTAACAGCAGTTGTTATTGTTGAGCTGAGGGCTAAAGTATTATTGTGAGTTGCTGATTAATGTTCTAGCTAATGTCTAGCTTTCAGAAAGCTAGGAGGAGGTAGCTACAAGCCTCACAGTACTTTACTCCCTACCGTTCCCCTTCTAATATTACAGGGGCGTACCAAGCTTTTCCATTAACTTGCAACACTTCCAAGTACTTCATCTAAAAACAATTTACCCCCAGTTGATGGATAAAAGAAGTTTAGTACTTTGTAATAAAAATAAGAGAGAATTTTCTTGATGCTGCCGCGGTTATTAATGGTTAAGATTAAATCTTAAAATAAAAGTAGCAGGCAAGTGTAAGGTAAAAATGAAATAAGTATAAAAAAACCGGCCAAGTGCGTGTCGGGCCACGCACAGTGTAGGGTTCCGTAGTTGCCCATCAAAATACATAAGCGAACTAATTAAACTGATTCGCTGAATTTAATTTCAAAAAGAAGAATTTTCAAAATCGGTCCAGGCGTCTTTGAGAAATCGGGGAAAATACATAAAAAAAAAGATTACGACGAATTGAGAACCTCCTCCTTTTTTTGAAGTTAGTTAAAAATAGTTGACAATAAAAACCTACCTATCCCCAAAACATACCCACCTATTATAGCTGTACACATACATTTTGTTTAGGAAAATATGCTATCCAAGTACGTTTTATAAGTTGGTCGACTATTACTCGTAAACTTGTAAAGCCTACTTAGTCATGATAATTTTCCTTCAAACTTCGTTATATATACTACTATTGTGAATTTTTTCACAACCCCAAACATAACCGTTTAGCTGGTAGAGGGGGGGGGGGGGGGACACTCGAGTCGAGCAAAAATTAGCACTTTAAAGCTTAATATTTCACAAACGAATCTTTTTATGAAAAAATTGTTAATGGAAACTATCAATATTTTTTAAAGACCTATTTAATGATACCCCACACTAAGGGGTACGCCAGAAATAAAAAAAACATCCCCACTTTACGTGTACAGGAGGTACCCTAAAAAAAAATATTTTACGAGATTTTATTTTACCACTTTTTCGGCACAACAAATTCGTATATTTACACCAAATTACAGCTTTCTAGTACTGGGCGTCTCTGAGCTAAACTGCGGACAGACGGACGGACGGACGGACGGACATGGCGAAACTATAAGGGTTCCTTGTTGACTACGGAACCCTAAAAATGGGTTACAACGAATTTATTTTTAATTTTATGTATTCTGCAGTGATAATAAACTACAGCCTGTGGCTCTAAATGTAGGCCACGTTAACCCACGTTTGAAGTAAAAGAAAATACGAATCCTCAAAAGCAAGTGGCGAAGAATATTCAGAATCAAATCAAAATTTTCCGAGGCTATATTGAAATACGAAACGTGGAAACGTTTAATAAGAGTGCTTCTTCAGATGAAATATTTTTAGCTCGGAGGGTCACGACGCAACAACATAATGGCGACTGGCATATACACACATCAAAAGTGTCTAGGGATCAACATATATTTTTGCAATAACTTTTCTCCTGATTGATATTAATTAAAATGTTCTTTAAGGATTCATCAAATAAAGTGTTATCGTTTGTCACAGTAACGATAAACCAAGTCACCTTTGCATTCATAAAGAAATTTGCCATTTTCCTAATAAAGGGATTTTTGACATTTGAACCACTAACATTAAAGTTCGAAAAAAAGACTGAAATAACAGTTTTCTTTAAAATTTTATTGGGTAACTTAAACAATTAATAATCCGTGTTTCTACCGCGAACACTAACAACACAAGAACATCGGTTTGGCATACTCAAAATGAGTTCATCCAAATCACGCTGTGGAATGGCCGCCCATGTTCGTTGCAACAACAAAAAAAGGTCTTCTTGCGACTGGATACCCTCCATATTCGGCAGAGCTCTTCTCTGTAGCATATCCCATGCATGCTCAATCGGGTTCAAGTCTGGCGACTGAGCAGGCCAGGGCAGGACATTGATGTTAGCTGCGGCGAGAGTCTGTCTTACAACTCTTGCGGTGTGCGGTCGTGCATTATCATGCATTAACTGAAATAAGGGACCGATTTGCACTTGTAGAGGAACGATGACGTCTGATACAATCGTCTCAGCATAAATTTGAGCGTTGAGGTTGCCTCTGATCCAAATCAACTCAGTTCTTCCGCCGATCCAAATACCCGCCCATACCATGATGGTTCCACCACTATAAGGATGGACTTCCTGGCAGGATTTTAATCGCTGTTGGCGTCCAGGGGTTCTCCAGTGTCGTATACGTCTTGTATCCGGTCTCATACCAAAACGAGACTCATCAGAAAAGCACACGAAACGCCATTGTTCTTCTGCCCAATTTCTGTGTTCAAGAGCCGATTGATATCGAATCCTACGATTGTGCATTGCTATAGGTGGTACCCGTAGCGGTCTTCGGGAATGAAGGTTCACTTCATGCAAGCGGTTTCTGACTGTTTGGTCGCTAATTAAGTTCCCTGAAGAGTGATGAAGCCTCACGGCTAACATCATGGCGGTTATTGTTGGAGCTCTTCGAGTTAAGATTTGAATGTATCGGTCTTGTCTCCGTGTGGTGCAGCGATACCGTCCTCCATGGCGCTCAGCCACGGTACCAGTGCTTCGGTAACGTGTCCAAAGTCGACTGATAACACTCTGACTTGTATTCAGAGCTAAAGCCACAGTACGTTGCCGGGAACCAGCTTCTATCATTCCCACGGCTCTGAGCATTTCTTCCCTGCTTAAATGACGTCGCCGCTCCATAATAACGTTGGTTTTAATCAGTAGTAGGGAAACAGTAGCACTAATAATGTCTTCAATGCGTTGTATGTTTTTATAGGGAAAATATTGACAGCTGATTTTCATCTTTTACTCGAATTTGATTTACAGTTCCTGATTCAAATTATGAAATGCACCAAAAAGGATCCATATAAATTTATAAAATCATAAATTTATTACAAAGCCACATCTCAATCTCAAGAAATCCGCATAAAAATGCTTGATCCCTAGACACTTTTGATGTGTGTATTTATCTTAGCACGTGGTTTGTTTACATGTCCTAAAAACACGTGACTAACAACATTGTCTTCTTTTTTCATTTTCGTTGTAAAACATTGTCATTATTTGTCATTGTCAAAACATTGTCTTAGATTCGATATAATTTTATTGTTAACTAGCTGTGCCCGCGACTTCGTTCGCGTGGATGTCGGAACTCAACAATGTATTTTTTTTTAAACAAAGGAAATTATCTAAAATTAAAATAGCCTAAGTTACTCCTTATTACATCAGCTACTTGTCAATAAAAGTCCCGTCAAAATCGGTCCAGCCATTTCAGAGATTAACCATTACAAACAGACAGACAGACAAAAATTGTAAAAAATGTTATTTCGGCATATGTTCCGTATAAACATTCTTATGCATGTAGAAAAAACGGTTATTTCAATATTACAAACAGACACTCCAATTTTATTTGTATGTATAGATGAATGACTGTCACCGCCTTCCCAAAAAAAGATAAACATCTGTTGAACGCCTGTCTAAAAAGAGTGTAACTGTAAAACGACCCCTAAAGGTAAGCGTCTACAGGTCGGCATCGTACGTATCGGACGCCTCGCATCAAACGGATTTCTGTATCGGCAGCGATAGGATTGCCGACGCGAGTATCAGCAATCGGATTACCGATGCCACCTTCATCGCGTCCACTGATCGGCATTCCGTATGACGTCATCGGTACGCATCGCATGTAGGCATTGCCGATGAGCCGTCCGTACGATGCGGATCAGTGGACGCAGTTGTATGAGTTTTAATACAAGGCAAACTAAAATCCGTTACGTACGATACGTCCGATACGTGCGATGCGGACCAGTGGACGCTTACCTTAAATCAACGTGAAATGTTGTTTTGACGTTGAATGTTACTTTAGGCAAGTGTTCAACAGATGTTTATTTTTCTTGTTGTAAGACGGCCAATGTTTAAATGGTGTTGCATATATGTGACTATGGATCTCTTTTAGTAATTAAAGTTCTTTTCTTGTAAATATATTTCATTTTGTTTCCCAAATGTCTTTTGACATTTGTGTCACAGTTTTCAGTTTTGGTGGACCGACGACATCGTGAGGGTCGCGGGCAGCCGATGGATGCAAGTGGCGAATTGTCGTTCGGCGTGGCGGTCTAAGGGGGAGGCCTATGTTCAGCAGTGGACGTCTTCCGGCTGATGATGATGATGATGATGATTTCAGTTTTCATCACAGACTACACGGAAGTCACACACAAATTTCGTGAAAAAAAGTCAGACTTACGTATATGTATGTGACATTGCTAGAGTATCAATAAGCTTAGAAATTAATCTGCCTGACGTTACACCAGCAATAATTGGCACCCTAGACGTATTAAAATTCCGTAGAAACGGGGTGAATATTAATGCAAGCGTGTGTACTAGTCACCTTGTTGCAAAAAGTATGCGTGTGGAACTTTTAATCTACCACCTAGGTACATGTTAAATAATTATATGTATCGATACTCTCACATGCTTGCACGCACTGTAAAAGCAGCTTATGTTATATAGTTTGTATGAGAAGATTGTGCTACATCTTATGTTTTCCCACCGTGCACAGGATTGACGCCGTCTCTCTGACTTCACTCACAGGATCTTATGCCGTAAGAGAAACACTTTATGGCTCAGAATTCCTTGGTTCAGTGTGCGTGGAGTCTGAAGGGATTTGTCTTTGAGCCCGTATAACATGCAAAATAAAAAAGTGGAAGAGTACGAGTATTGTTTCTGTTACTCATACTTTTATTTAAGTGTTTTTAAACCTCGATGTGTCTTATTTTAAGTACCTAAGGGTTTTTTTTATTTGTTGAATTCTAGTCTTTGATTAAGATAAATTTTATTTTAATCAAAGATTCTACTTCTTTATTGTATCATATCGTTTAGTTTGCATTAGAATTAAAGTTGCGCGGTTATAGTTGGTGCCAGTTAAGATGGCAATAGCGGTCATTGACCTTTACTTAATAAGTCCTCGTATAATGACATAAGCTCAGAATTAGCATTTTTACAAAATACCGAATAAATTAGTAAGTATATTGTAAGGATATAAGTATCCAAGTATTCATAAGATATCAAAACGGTTAAAACATTTCACCTATACCTCAGATTTTATATTATTTTTATATTAAAGACTCACAAGTAAACACTATGATATCACAGAAAAATGCAAATTCTGATCATAAGCCATTATACGAGGTCTTTTTAGGTAAAGGTCAATGACCGCTATTGCCATCTTAACTGGCACAAACTATAGAAATTTCCTTTAAAGCTGTAATTGTACGGCTTTCGTAAAATATTTCATTAGTAAAGTTTACACGCATTTGTTGGAACTTTGTAATGATTCCTCATTCTGAAGTTATGTACCAAGAACGGTACACACAGTTCGTGCGTATATTTAAATAATTATATCTAGCCTTTTCTCACATTGGGGTTCAGTCTGCACTTCCATCGGTTGGGCTGCAGATCCATCTGCACTCGCCAGCAAAAGAATAGAAACACTTAAGCTATTGTCAAACAGACAGGTGTGGCGAACGCGAAGCGAGGCGTTTTTGTTTGTAATGTATGGAATTGTTTGAAGCCAGTAACATATAGACTATCGGATCGCTTTCGCTTTTCTATGAGACTGGATTCAAACAATTCCATAAATTACAATTAAAAACGCTTCGGATCACATTCGCTTCGCCTGTCTGTTTGTTTGACAATAGCTCAACACCAATTCCGCGCGATCATGAGTACCTACTTAATAGCTAGTCAAGAATAATATAATAAAAAGGGTACCATTTTAAGTGTTATCTATAAATTGGTACAAAATCATGCCATCATTTAAGGAGCTATCCCTGATCAATTCCAAGTAGGTGATTGCGTATTTTTGCTCGCTAGTGTACATTTATAGCAGAACTTTAGCGATTGACTTTCTGCCATCTTATTCCCTTGAAATTCAAGCTTTTGACTACCCTTCCACGACTGTCAAAGATATACAAATGACAGATAGGACCAACAGCTTGTCGTTCTTTTTGAGGTACTAGTCCAGTCATTACAGCCTAAACCCAAAAATAATTAGTAACTTGCTGAAAGTTTTAAAAAATATTTAAAAAAAAACAACAACATGTTCCGTATGTTGCAAAACGCTGCAAATTTGATACACGTTACAAACGGTAAGAACAACCTCATTCCAAATTTGCAGCGTGTTACTAATTTTTTTGGCAATTTTACTAACGAAAAACACTTTTCACCCCTTTTCAACCCTTTCCGTACACCCCAGAACGCTGCAAAATCACCCGGTAAGTTATTTTACCTTCTTTAAGAACCCCTTAAAATTTCAGCAAGTTACTAATTATTTTCGGGTTTAGGCTTTAATGACTGGACTATACGGAATAAGTCTCTGGGTCAGTAAAGGATCGTCGATTGGTCGTCCATTCACAAATCTCGGTTCGCTGTTATTATTTGGTCACAAGCACCTTGTGTCGCTTATGGAATGCACAGAAAAAGGGATTTTCTCTACAGTAAACTAAGGTTCACTTTAATTAACAAAATATTAGAATACGGAATGTTTTTATTCCAAGTAACGGAAAGCCCGCTGGAAACTAAACGAGTGATCTATTTTCTTATAAAGTTGTATATAAATTGCCTAATTAAAACGAATAATTTGTATTCAACGGGAGTTGATGGCATAATACTTTTTTGATTAGTTTTCGTGAACAATGAATTTCATTTGTAATTCTAACTAATATTATAAAAGAGAAAGTTTTGACGGATGTTTGTTACGAGAACACGGAAAAATGGCTGAATCGATCTAGCAAAAATTTTGTGGAGAAATAGTTTATTAGTCTGCATTAACACATTGGATGTCATTTACCCCGGTATTACGTTCCCGTTGGATAATTTTAGAGTTACAAACAGGCGAAGCCGCTGGCAACAGCTAGATTATTATGGATAGATTTGTACAATCTGTATTATACAATCTATTTACTATATGATGTTTTGGTGTTTATCGTGTCAGAAATCTTGATATTTCATTCACTGATTAAGTAATTGATGAATATAGCATGTGATAAAGATACTTGAATACAATAGAGATGTGATTTCGATAACTTGATAACTGACAGGCAAAGTACCGCCGCACAGTGGGGCAGGATACCCCAAAAAGTGGCATCAAATAATCTAAAGTTGTTATAGCATCTTTTGCGCAGTAAATCTTAAATATAGACTATTTAGTGATTAATTAAAACATTTGCAAGCATTACAAGTTTTTGTCCTATATTTCTGTACTATTGTACTATATAATTATAAATAATTTCATCTTTAAATAATGCTCAATACCTGAACTTTACGGTTCCATAAATAAATTAAACATTTTTTTAACAACTGCAAAAACTTTTCAAAAGCACATATGGATTTTTCAACCGCAGCGCGTAAATTCACTAGCCGTAAAAAATGTATCGTGACAAAAGGGGTACATTAAAAAGATATTTAAAAATGTAAAATAGTGTATTCCTAAGTGAAGTTAGTTTACCTAAAAACGTTTCATTTTTTGAATTTCTGCCATGTTTTGTGGATTCCTGCCCCACAGTGCGTCGGCCGGGCTGTCTGTAAAGGTCCGTCTAAACAGGCAATATTTTTACTGCATTATAGGGCTGCAATATTGCCATCAATTGCAGTCAGACTACGCAATACATATAAGACAATTTTTTTAAGTGTGGACTGGCCGTAAGACGAAACGTACACTACATTCAAATGTTTTTGATAGCCGGAAATGTTGTAGCAACATATTGTAATAAAAATAGTGCCCGTGTAAACGCAGCTTTACATAAAGATGCGTTTAAACGGGCAAAGAGTGGAAATACAATTATTTTGGAACGTTAGCTGTTCGGTGATGATACATCTCGCAAAGCACATAAGTTGTTGGTCCCGACTTTCATTTGTAGATGTTTAAAATTCGTAACGGGTATTCAGAAGCATGAAAGTTTGACAACAAGTTTTCCAAGGGTTACCCCTATTGTTACCAAATTGGCACTGCTGGCGTAGTACGTGAATCATTAGTTGCTCCACTGCATATCGCGGGTTTGATTCCCGCATGGAACAAAAATATTCACAGGTACTTGATCTGTGTTTGTGAGTTTTTATGTCTGTAAATGCATTCACGATACAGGAAAAAAATCTAGTGTGAACAACGTTCAAAAACAAAGACTATGGCTTATTATGAATGACGATAAGCTAGTTGACAGCACCAATACATAATTCCAAATCTATTTAGTACGTCTGCATCAGTTCGAGTATTGAAAAATAATGTAGGTACCTATGTATTTTTTATCAATAAACATTGTCATTATCACAGATAAAACGCATCAATATTCGCGTGTCCCACCCCCCCGTGCTCGTGACGTCAAAACGCAATAAAAATCATACCATCGCCCGTGTGACGTATTGTGAATCTTAAAAGCGTTGTATCAACGTCAGTTTTGCTTTACGTAACAAAAAAAGAAAAACGGGCCAAATATTTTCTGATAATCGAACTGACAGATTAATTTGATCTTTTAAGTAAACCTGCGTATGGTTGGTTTTCGTTTTGGTAAATTATATAAATAACTAGCTTCTGCCCGCGACTTCGTACGCGGATCCTTTTTCCTGAATTTTCTCTGCTATAAACCTCACGGAGCCCGAGACCTTTCTCCCGAATGCAAAACCGTGGAAATCGGTTCGTGCGTTCTGGAGTTATAGCGTCAGGAAGGAAAACCCGACTTATTTTTATATAATAGATATCAATGTTCATCATCATCATCATCAGCCTATAATGTTCCCACTGCTGGGACACAGGCCTCCTCTCTGTGAGAGGGAGTGGGCCATAATCCATCACGCGGGCCCAGTGCGGATTGGTGGATGTCACATGTCTTCGAATTTTTGGTTCTAGGACATGCCGGTTTCCTCACGATGTTTTCCTTCACCGTTTTGAGAGCAGTGGTGATGAAATAAATTACACAAAGTAATGCGCCAGTCGGGGTTCGAACCCACGACCTACAACTCGTAAGTCGGGACCGATACCACTGGGCCACCACTGCTCCCTATGAATATCAATGTTAATTTTGTTTAAAAAGTCATTACCATTTAGTCAGTCTTTTAAAAAGTTTTGGCTCAATCTGCACACGTCCTTACGCTATAAGCCGATTTTCGACATTTAATGATTTATTTGGTTGCTAATCAAATTAAAATCAACAAAGATCTCGTGGGCGCTGTTTTACATACATAAAGCAATATAAATATTCTCTTAGAAACTCTACGCGTTTAGAGATTATGTTATCTTAATTAAGGAGCTTAGTTAACTGTAATTTATGAACAGACAACTGTTTGGAATACATAGGTTTATTGTACTGATCGCGGAGAACTCTTGGCGGTCGCATCTAGAGGCCTATTGTCAACACTCTCTATACAAAACAGCTCCAGATCTAGAGAGCGAATTTATTCGTAGCTCAGTCGTGCTTCATGCGAAATTGAACCTTATCTATAAAGATAAATGTGTATATTTTTAAAAGTTAATGTGATGAAGCATATCATTTGAATAAGAACATTAAATTAATGCCCATGACGTTAATTTTCGGATAGAGAGTAACGACTATAACTTCACCTTTAAAAAAAAATTGTTATCTCTTCCTAAGATTTTTTCTGTTATCGCACAACGCACCCAGCATTTACAAACATTTCAACTCACACAGACACAGACAGTCATGCAAATACTTGTTTCTTGGCATTGAACCTGCAACACGCATCGCAGCAGCCAGTCGCCCAGCCACCGTGCCAACCTTGTCCTTTCTTTGGTATTGTTCGTCGCGTCGTTGAGCTTGAGTTATTCAAATTCAAATTCAAATTCATTTTATTTCAATCCATTTTAGATCATACAAAACATTCAATTTCAATAAATAGGTAAATTAAATTAAAATCACATATATAAATTAAAATTCAAAAGAGGTCACTAAATCAAATTACAATCAGAAAAATAATAAACATGTAACAAGTATTCACAATTATATAAAAGACTGAGTCATTTGTTTGTTTGTTATTAAATTAATCATATAACAATGATTAATGTAACGACAATCAAACCTGTTATGTGTCGAGCTACACGATAACCGACAAATGCTTGCATTGACTGGCAGGTCCACTCAAATCTGTGTAGTTTTTTCCTCAAAAGACCACCTCATAGTCCTCGAGCAAAACAATGTCTGGACTTTGAAAGATATTGTGAGTTTTTTTCGGCTGTTTCTTCTCAGAGTAGTCAGGTACGAAACACCGGCCTCATAAAGCTTTAAATATAATGATTGTGACAGTCTTTTTTTTTATATCCAAGTTACAAAATAAATATCCCCGTAGTAGTAGGTCCCAGTTTCACTGTTTATATGCCCTACGTTACGTTATAATGTTGAATGGAAACTGACGTCTTGGAATGGAAGTCTCTGTAAGATGGTGCCATGAACTGAGTAATACTTTAATCTAGAGTTCTGGCACTGCGGACATTCAGTGTCCTGTGGTTAAAGCGTTACAGTGGACGTATCTTTTGATGGGCTAAAATTAGTCTTTTGTCTAAGACCTTCAACAAATCCAACCTCCGACTTTTTTAAGGAAAAGGAATAGATCTTTTTGAAGCATAAACAATAGATCGCGCATATTTTTATTCGTAAATACCGAATGAGTACAGTTTCATACATAAAATATTTTAGAGATAAGAAAAAAAAATGTACGTTAGATATAAAAAGGATTTTGCATAGAAGAAATAAAATAGAATGTAGCTAGTATTTCTTACGTAAAGGTAATTTGAATAAACATATTTGTGAGGTGTATATATACACAAAGGACAGTATGCATAAAGGACAGCTACAGTGGGTGGAGGGTCCCTTTCACACAGTACCTACAAACGTGAATACTGTAAGAAACGGAAACACGAAGTTTTCCTACTCGACAGACTTCAGATGTCGCAAGTTTTTATACCCTAACAATTCTTTGTAGCAGGACTTTATAAGATTTCCTTGTAAAGTAACAATAGCCAATGTAAACAAGAAAGATTTAAAAACCTATCATGTAGCCAAAATAATGTAATCCAATTTATATTACGGTCAATTTAATTACTTTGTAGTGCAATCAATTCACATCACGAAATTAATTAAAGTTAATTAACACGAAAATAGAATGGAGCGTTCACGAGCAATGACTTGAATAATTTTTGGGTAAATATTATAAAATTAGACGTTAAATAAAAATTAGGATCGAGGACATTCTCGCGTGGTCGGTGCTCTGTGAAAAATTTGCGAGGCCAACAGTCAAGGGGTGGTTTTAGCGTTTGTTAGCCAAAGGCAGACTATTCGTTCTGCTTACGCACGCACACACATATATATAGGCCCGTCTTGAGCCTCGTAATAAGCCCAAGGGCAATGTGAAAGGAACGAAATTGGATAGAGTGATGAAACGAAAGTCGTCTCTCGTACAGCCAGAAAAAATATTCATGTTTTATTGAAGCTATAAAAGGAGTTTTGTTGCGATTTGAATAAAATGCTCTGCGCCAGATGTAAGGACATATTCAGTAGACAATTAAATTATATCAGCGGAAATGATGATGTTTTTACCCAACTACGAAAAAGCCCGTTTATACGAAAACCGAAATAAAACATGAACTCAAAATAATGCCATTATAAAAATGATGTATCGTGATTAGGCGTTTAATTTATCTAGCGTCAAAGGCTAAATTTGGATCGCTTCTTCAAATATAAGTGATGTGTTGTCTCCACACACATAATAACTGTTTTGTTAGACTTAATTTGTACAGTCAACAATTCAAGCATGACTGTAATGATCGTGTTTCGGGCCGTTGTATATAATCTATTAATGTATCAGAGAACCTCCCTCGAGAAATGTCCAAGGAAGTAGCGATAACCCCATCAAGAATCGTTAAGTGGTTTCGGCATTAGCCCCAACAGATAGTCTGTGAGACTGATGGGGCTCGGGGATTTCATGTTAAATGATAACAATCTGTTTCATGTAACTAAACAAAACAGCTTACAATAACAGTGTAGCGTGGATGAAATAAACAGCATCAAATTACAGTATCGCTGTGGCTGTAAAAAGTATGTTTGTAGGGAATTTCAGTGTTCCACTTTATTTTACCCCATCTCTGCTTTCATTGTCTCATTTAATGGGAGTATGGCCAGCTGTGGCCTACTTTGAGCAAAATTTCATAGTTCTAATTAATTACTGGTTGCTTTGACTCCCCATCTCTGCTTTATCAAGAGAGAATTATTTCGATTCAGACTTTATTAAGATGTAAATTATTTAAAAAAGAAATCTATTTGTAAATATCACGATCTAAAACGGGACGTATAATTCAAAAACAGAATTAAATGGTAGCAAATAAAGGCGGCCTATTCCTTAGAAATGATGATGAATAGTTGGTTTTACAAAACGTTACTTCACTAGTTCAACCTCCAATTAAATGTATCGATCACAGAATTCATTCACTAAAAGGAGTAAAGTTTCATGAATCAATGATGGTGTGTGAATGGCACAAAAATAGAGTTGTGTTCCTTTGTCGAGCATCGAACTATTGACTCGTACGATTCTTATTTACGGTGCGAGTGATGGATGTCAAAATGTGCGCACTGGCGGGTAATATTCCGGGAACAGTAACAAAGTGAGTAGTTCTGTTTGTCTTTTCGACAAAGTTACAGTACACACCGTTTTGTCAGATTGACACGAAACCTTCGTCAGAGATTACTTGATAGATTATTGACTGTGATTCCATGACATTGGAGTTGTGATTTTACTGATGTAAGCACACATTTCTATAACAGTTATTTTCTCCGTGACTTTGGATTACTGTGAAAATCAAAGTGATCTTTAATCCGGTTTCTATAAGGTCGGTTTTGGGTTAAAGTTGTGACTAGTGGAATAACTGTGAAAAGCCTATTGCTTTGAATTAGATTCGAGATGATGTTGTGATTTTGTAGGTGACGCAGGTATGCAATTCGAGAGCTAAATAATCAAAATAAATAAATAGACCAAACTACATATTATGTTTTAAAGTAATCTAGGAATTGTATTTTAATCGTAATCACATCGCATCATACAAAAATAATTTTGGGTGGAGTTTAAATGCTGATTCGTCGGGAGTGTGACATATTTGTTAGGTCAGCACATTCGATTCGACAATGTTTATTGAAAAAAGCCGATTCAAGGTTCGGTAAAATCAGTTCGGCATCCACTGCCGGAAAATCATACAGTACGACTCGAGTCAATTCAATTTGGGATATACTCTAAGATTTCGTAACATAAAATAAAGCAATCATGCATCATCAAAAATACTACATGAAATGTTCCCATTCCAAGAGTTTAGGCACGTGTGACAAACTACGAGTAAATTGTAAATGAATATTGAATAACTAAAACCTTAAAAGCCTAATTTAAATAAGACACTATGAATAATATAGTAGTGTTAGAAACGCTAGCGAATCGATTTGCGGGTACAAGATGTTTAATTTATTAAAGTGGAGGTATGCATTCCATTATACAGAAAGAGTTATCATTCTCCCCGCCCTGATGTCATTTGGGGTCATCGCAGCATGTTATCTTCTTCTTTTTTGTAATATTGTATGGAGAGAATGGAGAAAAATGTTTATAACTTCAATAAATATTATTTGTTAAAGGAATCTGGGTTCTACTTTATTTTAACCGCATCTTCTCGTAAATTATCTCATTTTAGGAAGCGGCGTAGACCCAGCTGTGCCCTGGTTTGAACAAAATTCTATATTCCTTGAATTATTTACTGGATGTTGGATAATTTTCTTTTCAATTCTTTTATTGCTAAGTAATATAATGCTACATTTAGGTCATTGACCAAACTGTTTTCAAACTATTTTCAGTCATAATATGATTCCTTCCATAAAAGGTCAGGTACTTAGAATGAATCTCAAATCAATTTAATCCTACCTGTGTAACGGAAAGATTTCTAAATATATCTGTATAAATACAGCATCAATATCTTTAAGATATTACTACCGCGACACGATCTACCCAAGCCGATCCTTTTGTGTTCACTATGGATAAACCGATAACAAAAATATAGCCCTTATATCCAAAGCTGTAAGGTCTATTTTCTACAATGTAACCTCTATACTTTCTTATCCTACAAATATTGTATTACGAACAGAAACGTAATCCTTGCTTATAATACTTCTATATATACTGTTACTGAAGCTTAAGGAACTTTCACAGATAGAAGATACAAATGTTTGCATTATTTTGTTGGTAGAAATGAACATACAAATATTGTGTGAACAGTGTAATATGTATTCAGAGCCAGTCGCAATAGAGCCATAAATCATCTGACTGTATGTGTTAGGCCTTGTAACGTAAGTATGCTTAAAACCCAACCAATAATAAATAAAGTAATATGTGTATTTGATGTGTGTCGAATAAATGTACATGTTGTTTAGGTACAGTGTTTGTATTGCCTCGTAAAATTAACCCTACTGGTTTAAGTTTGGACTACTGTTTGATTGTCCAAATACAGGATTACATGAAGACGTTCAAGTAAAAGATATGAGATAATAAGGATAGTTTCACTTTACTTACAAATATTGAGGAACTGTGGCCGGGCACTAGCTTTAAATATTTAACGTCTAGATGCTAAACTCATATTACAGAGATCTACGCTGGTTATGTGTATGTGTGTGTGCAATATGGCAGCTTATCACAGCCAAGCAGGCCTCATAACAGTAACAATTCATCACTATCACTACCACATTGTTGACGAGTTCTGAGCATGACTTATTTAGTTCACTTCCCCTATAATTCAATTTAAACAGCCGTCTTTGTGTACGTCATCAGCAGCTACACTATCTACATGTATGTAAATATGTGTAGTTTGAATGGAGTGGCCATAACAAGTGTATCGCGGCAGGATCGGGCACAGAGCGCTGTCACGTCACGTCACCACGTGGCGGCGGCCGGCGGCAAGTCCGGCAGCCGGTCGCAGCTAGTTTATGAACAATAACCGCTTGTTTATGATAGAGAATTAACATCGGAAGCTCGTGATCGTGTTTAGACGATTTAGGGCGGGAGTCGCGCGTGACTGATCGCGCGGTCGCGAGAGGCACTGGCGCGCCGCCCCGGGCGCGACGAGTGACGTCAGAGCGTGCCCCCGCCCCGCGCATGCGCCCCTCACCCACCTCCAGCATTCTCCAAAACTCTTCACGAGAGCCCTCCACCTCGAGACCTCAACTCCGCTTTGGGACTTAATCGATTTTTGAGCTGCAGTTTCGCGGAATCGAGTACCTACTCAGGTATACCAGCCGAGCATAGCTTTGTTTCCTTTTTATCGAAAACCAATATTTCACCTGCCTAGAGGAGGTCAAACAGATTTAAAAGTTATTTCATCATCAATTTGTTTCAGGAAGATGCAATTTGATTGTCCTATAAAGTGAAAATTAAGGTTGCTGTATTAAAGTCGGGTAAAAACAAAGTCTCGCCCCAAGATTAAAGTTCACAAACATAGGAAATATGGCACTTAAGATTATTCTTCCAGTAAATTACTACCCTTTATTGTAGATAAGATTTCAGAGTTGATGTCAATTTTATGGTATTAGTCGCTATCATTTTAAGATTTACGATACCATAACGCGGGGTAACAAAAGTTGAAGTTTTCCAATTATTGTAGGGAGTAAATAAGAGCATAAGTGTACCGCATGGTACAACAACGCGAATTTAGCGCGAAATTACCTTTTAATATTAACGCATTGTAGCACTAGGGGTGTCGCTACGCGAGAGCTACGCGGGGCCTACGCTGCTACGCACGTAGCATGTAAGGCTTGTAGGCCATTTTTGGATGCATTCCTACTACGTAGACATCTGTAAGCGCGGAGAGGCTTTCTTTGTTTAGTATTATGTTGATGAAAATGTTGTAGTGATCAAACGTAACAATGATAATAAAACGAGTTTTTGACAATAATTGGAAAAAAAAAAATTGCCAAAAAATATGTTTCATTTGTTAAAATTACCATAAATGTATTGTTTTTCCGGGTTAGCAATCGCATTACTGAACTTATTTTACGTTAGAGAAAAATTAATGAAGACTGTCTGGTTTTACTTGTATTCATGCATGAGCATTATTCGAAATACCGGGTATCTTGTCAGTAGGTCATTTTTTGATAGTGGCTTAAGGTGCATTCATAAAGAAGCAGATTTTCGGTACAGACAGGTTGGTACTGCTCGGTACATGTGGAACTTGTATAAATAACCGGTATATGTGTCGCGTCTCAACCATAGGCAGTATATAGGCACACCTATTATGAGTAGATGCATAAAATAACATCGGTTATTTTTGCCAGTACCGACCTATGTTTCTACCGACAATCTACTCCTTTATGAAGGCACCCTTAGAATCGATGTGTTAACCACACTATTTAATTTATGAGCTACTAAGTACAGGATAACTTTTAAATAGTTAAACATATTTATAAAATAAACTAACAGACTAGTTCAACATTAAATTCTTCAAGTTTTCTACAATATTAAAGCCTTAAAGTTTTCCATTTTCATTTTTTTTACATGATATCTTTGAATCACATGCTGACACAGAAAGCGAATTCCTGTAGAGTAGGCATGAATAAGATTTCTTACATTTAACTATGAAGTTTTAATAATGTCCGTGGTCTCTGTCAACACTACTTAAAACCCTGGGTACCGCCATCAAAAGGCGACCGTAACATCAAACCGCGGCCCGAACGCGATGGAGACCGCTGTACCTTAACTGACTACTACTCGTAAATGAGTCCTGCCACCCAGGGCGGGACGGCAGGGACTGTCAGACTCATATGACTAAAATCCACGGTGTTCCTTAATATTTATGTTCCATGATACGACCATGGAAGGCTTTGACCCTCTAATCTAAGGGGAGCCGCGTCAGATTGCTGACAGCTCATGAAACATGAGGCGCCGTCGACCTGGGCATGGTACATGATAGGACGGCAAGACACCCATTACTCGCCGACCACTATCGACCGCCTATGGTTGCCGAAAATCGCCTCGCGAAGTCCAATGTCGTGGGCGGCTCCTGCGGCGGCTGGGTCGTGAGGTGAAGGTTGTCCTCTCCCTCACGGCGTCCGCTTCCTCCTTCGCTATCATGAAGGCCCCACAGCATGGCCTTGATCAATGCCAGCGCGAGAGGTCACCGCCTATCGCGTCCGTGAAAACATGGCGGTGCTCTGCCCAAGCGGGGCAGACATGCACTGTATGTCCACCATGTCCTCCGGGCGATCCTCCCAGTGGTGACATCCAAGGTTTCTTCCTTCACAATCAGACACAGAAACAACCCAAAACACCCCAGCCGTGACGCCTCTCCAGCCATTCCTCAAAGAGGGATCTTACCGCCGCGATCGCAGTGTGTCCGATCACGTGTGAGGCCTTGGCGGTTTGCAGTGGCAATGGCATTTCGATTCACTTTCTTCTAGTCAACAGATGAGAGTGATTTTCAATCCTAATATTGGCGGAGGTGGCGAAGTTTTGGTCTAATAAAATATAATAAAACCTTCGCGCTAGCGATACGAAGAAAAGGAAGAATATAATATTGACACTTTCACAGCGCAGCATCTTCATAGGATTCTCTTCCCTTATATCACTTACAGGTAAACCAAATTTATTGATCATCGAAAGAAAGAAAGAAGAAAAATAAAGAAAATAAAGAAATGTTTATATGCATTCAAACTGCTTACAAATAAACAAGCGGGCGGCGAGTAATGGACGACTCGCTGTCCGACCATGGATCATGCCCGGATCGACGGCGCGTTGTGTTCGACGCGCTCCTCAAAGAGTGTCAGCATTATGACGGACGAGGCTCCCCTTTAGAGGGCCAAAGACTGCCGGGGTCGCGGAACTCACGAATAACCGTGACCCCGGAATGTAAAGGAGGACTTATTTTATGATTTTAGAATGTTACAAAAAAAAAGTGTCATGTTTTGTGACTGAACTACTGTCTACCAAAATACAAGCTCATGCTTAGTTGGGGAATCCGTATCAGTAGGTATCACTAGACAATACCCACTAGGTAATTAAAATTCGCTAATTCACTTTTAACTTTTGTCTGTATGGTGTTGAATGTATTTATTAGTGTTGTTCGTTGTATTAGGGCGAGTTGTTTGGGGTCGTGGGACTATCGGGTAAGCGTGGCCCCGGATCGTAAAGGGCTATTAAAGGACACTGTGGGTTTTAGTCAGTACAAGTCTGACATTCCCTCCTGTTCTGTCCTGGAAGGGAGGACTCATTTGATGACTTTAATGCGAAAAATTAAAAACGGGCGATTGTCAAACCAACTATGTATTTGTTAAATCCTACATTTTATAATTTTAACAATGGTTTTATTGACATAATGATCAAACAACTTGCCCTTGTTTTTATATATTTATGAACTTTCTGATGAGTCAAAATATTTAAAATCTAAACACATTTTAAATCTAAACGAAAGGTTCGGTTTTTAACCGTGAATCTGAAGCGTAAATGACAATTGATGGAACGGGGTAGATTTTTAGTCAGTAAGAGTCGTATGGAGACTACCCTCCGGCAAGCGTAGCGTAGGACGTCCACTCACAAGGTGGACAGACGATCTGATGAAGACCGCAGGGTAGCGCGCGCTTCCAACCGGTCCTATTAGAAATCTATGGGGAGGCCTATGGTCAGCAGTGGACGTCCTACGGCTGAAGAGTCTGAAAGTCCCTTCCACATCACCCTGGGCGGGAGTACTCATTCGATGATATAACCAAACCATAAAAAAATTGTATGTTTGGTCTACCAAACTGACTAGCTATAGCTATAACCAACTAACCTGGGGGGGTATTACAACGTCTTAAAACCAGGATTGTTCCAGTTTGTATTAACCCCACAGAGCTGTATTTTAATTTCTAACTGTTACCCGTACTCCAGGGGAATATTTTCCGAGGTGAATTGAGGATACCAAAGGTGTCCACTTTGTTCACCCAAGTATAACACCCAGGTGAACAAAGTGGAATAAACCGTGCAAAGCCACGCCCGAATCTGTATGCTAGAGTAACATAAAATTAAATGCAAAACTTAACTTTAATGCACTTACAAAAGCTCATAATGACCCAAAAAAAAAAACACGTCGTTGGTTGAGTTTCCATAAACAATAGAGTTCGCCAGGCATACTTAACATCTACCAGCACAGCATAACATCTATTGAATAGACACAAGAACCACCTTTGTAATGTGCCTGCGTCAGTGTGGGTACTGTGAACATTTCAATTACAGGGTGGATTCACTTTGTTGACTGTAGTTACTGTTTCTCTTTGCATTCATCCTGTTGTTGAGAACAGCGTTGCTGAGTGTGGTTAATTATTTGTTAGTGATCTAACTATAAGTTGTGTTGTTAGCTTGTAAAATAAATAGGGATGTTCTTCTTTTTTTTGCATCATTTTGAAATATAAGAATAAGTAATTGTTTGTAAATGCATTCATGACACAGAAGGAAATTCCTCAACGTAAAAGAAAACAAAGATGGAAAAATCTTACCTAATATTCATAAAGATCATTGAGTATTAAATAGTAGATACACAGTTGATCACACTCATTAGACACAGAAGTCATTAATTGCGATTGAGTGAAAAAGCATTTTAAAAAAGAGCAATAAATTCAAACGCACCTGTGTTTAAACAATTGTTCATTAAGAAAATGGGTCCAAAACGAAGTTGTTCTTTTAAGATTCCTCTTTGTATTGAGAGACCCTTATCATTTAATATCCCTATCCTTGTTCCACTTGAGCTTCCTAGACCACCGCTCTCGCTCATTGGATCAATTCTGTTTCAGGTTCCAAGACAGTTTAACATTTTTCAGACTTCTTAAACTTCAAGATCTCTTGGAAAATGCGAGCTGTGTCTTGCCTTGCAACGAAACCCGATGTTAGATGAAGGGAAATGGGATATGCATAATTAAATTTGTTTTTTTTTTCATTTCCAAACGCAAAAAAAGGGTGTGTGTATATGTATGTGTACCTGTCGCAGCATTAGCGCCATAGCTCTCAAATAGATGAACCGATGTTCATTCCGTTTTTAAGAACATTATAACAAGCCACGATGATCGTATTTTCCTGAAGGAATTTTTATGGTTGAGGTCAATATAAAAGTACTATACGAGTATTAGGCTGCTTTTCCACCAGAGATGCGCTATGCTACGTTGCTGCGGATGCGTTTGATATCCACCAATCATATTCATTTCTGTCTTCTGAGATACAGGCTAACCACTTAGTTCGGGAGGCAGAGCTTATAATGTATTTGTCACTTACTGTTGCAAATAAAAATTATTATTATTATATTATTATTATTATTCATTGGTTTACATAGCACAGCACTGGTGGAAACGGATTCAACTAAGATGTGTTTTCTATATGAAATGATGCATGCTATGGCTGCGTGCTGTGGCTGCGTGCTGTGGCTGCGTGCTATGGCTGCGTGCTATGGATTCGTGCTATGGGTCGTTTTCCCTACAATCGATACATCGCATAGCTCGAGCTGCGCATCTTCGTAGCGCAGCTACCTTGTGACAGCGCATCTTCGTAGCGCAGCTACGCATCTTAATAGCGCAGCTACCTTGTGACAGCACATCTTCGTAGCGCAGCTACGCATCTTCATTGCGCAGCTACCTTGTGACGGCACATCTTCGAAGCGCAGCTACGCATCTTCATAGCGCAGCTACCTTGTGACAGCACATTTTCGTAGCGCAGCTACGCATCTTCATAGCACAGCTACATTGTGGCGGCGCATCTTTGTAGCGCAGCTACCCTGTGACAGCGCATCTTCGTAGCGCAGCTATCCATCTCCATAGCACATCTTACCGCACAGCTACATAGCGTAGCATTAGTGGAAACGGTCACACAGTTTCGTAGCTCAGCTTTTACATCCTCGCAGCACAGCTAAATAGCGCATCTCTGGTGGAAAAGCAACCTTAGGCCTTTTTTATATGTTTATGTAATGTATCACGCCTCGTTCTAATTATGCATTGAGAGATCAGCTCGTCGTTAGCAAAAATGAGGTCAGGTAAATTTTTTAGATCGTCGGGAGAAAAAATTAAGCATAATAATTTTATGAATATTGGGTTGGTTCATTAGCAATTTCGATTACCTGAATTTTATTAAAAGCCAGATGGGGCTGTATAAAGAATAATATTGGATTTTAGAGGCAAAAACTGTTTTTTTGCTGGTATCAGTCAAAATGTATGTTAAGTTAAAACGAGTTTACAAAATTAAGTTTTTAAACAAGTGTAAATTATTCTCTCGAATAATTAAAAAAATCAAGCGACGTTTGCAATAGGTATTCGCATATTAGGTGGTAGCATCTGACATCTCACCTTGGTAATAAACCACACGACTTTGACCTCGACTTTGACTTAGATTTTGACGAATAGATATCATAGCCAGACTTCGGCAAGAGTTGCTACGATGTGATGAGGTATTTCCCATTTGAGCAAATATTTACACAAAAAACAATAGTTGCTCTTAACATAGGTGCTCTAAAAATAGTTGCTCAAACGGGAATCGGTCGATGATGTGACGGCTTAATCTACCACCGCGCGCATTGGTAAAGTCAAATAGCGCGTCCACACAGCGCGTACACATTTCAGCTACATTTCGCGAAAGTATGATCGACAGATGAGATCGGAAAGATATTACACATAAATAACGGAACTATTTACTGTAACAAATATGACCTGAATTGTACGAATGATGTTTTGGTACTAATTATAAGGATTATTGTGATGACGTTTGCGGTTCAGACCATGTAGCGTACAATAATTAACATCATGTAATGATGTCCTTAACAGTTAATTAACGAGACTACGGAGGCCTGAGGCTGCTTTTCAACCAAAGATGTGCTATGCTACTTTGTTGCGGATGCGTTTGATATTCACCAACAATATTCATTGGTTGACATAATCACAACACTGGTGGAAACGGATTCGGCTGCGTGCTATGGAGGCGTGCTATAGGTCGTCTTCCCTACTATCGATATATCTCACAGCTCGAGCTGCGCAACTTTCTAGCGCAGATAGAAAATGAAAAAGTGCCTCTAGTGTAAGAACGGGGAACAATTTTTTTAAATGAAATTAACGTCAAAGTTCCCGTTTACGTTAATTACGACGTGATCGCTTTATGAATGTGTCGCTACCTAAGGGCATTGGATTGTCCAAATGATAATGAGCACTGGACAAAAGACACCTTTGCTATGCAAAACTAGATCTTTATATAGCTGTATATTTGTACAGTATCTTCTTTAAACTGAAGCAACGCTGAACCAAAGAGAAAGCAGGTGCTTCTACACATTTGCAAATCATACGAGAAGTTGACGATGACGCGTGCGTTTTCATGAACAGCCTCAGCGCGTACACTCTCGTGCAGGATTAAGAAAGCGTACGCGTGTTATGTTATTTGGTGCGCGAAATTAACACTACTTAACACACCGCACCGAAGGTAACAGTAGTTTGAAACCGCTCTAAGAGCCTTTTACGTGAGCCTATAAGTAAACTAAAACAAAAAAGCTTCTAATTATCAACAGAAACTCCAATTTTGGTTTTATAATTTCCAGTCAATAAGGTACAGTTCTCCGCAAATGTTACCATCTTAATAATAAAAAAACGATCTCTTTGAAAATCTTTTGTTTGCTTTTGCGCTTATCCCTAACCCAGCCAAGCGAGGCTGCTATTCTTATGTTAATCTAACGTAAACTCCATTTTGAAACTTCCATACAAGTTTAAAGTTTGATGCGACCTATGTTAAATAAGGTAGAACGGAGGTTTGCCCGACATTGTAACGTACGATAGCATTTTCAGGAGCGCGTTTGCAGTTTTCGGGGGTGGGGCCCTAAATCTCTCCGCTCTTTGTGAATTTTAAACGAACGTTTCACCTTCGTGTGAATACGAGCATGAGTGACGTTGATCAATTGTCATGTTGGTGTTGTAAACTTAATGTGTTGTAAGCTTTACCGTCAAAGCTTTAGCGTTCAAACTCGTATGTGAAATCAAAACTGTAGTCACATTATTTTCCATACTTCAATAAGAATGTTTAAGCAGCCAGATCAAATCTCATTACTGCAAAGTATCTACAGTAAAAGACGAGCACAGCAACTCATAAATTGAAATCCTGCGTAAGTACACATTAAAAATCAAATTTTATATTTCGTTACTTCAAAATCCTGATTAAATCATTTTGCTGTAGGGGCCAGGTCCCCGGATATTCCCCGGCCGGGGGGAGCGGGTGTGGGGGGCGGAAGCAGGTGGGCTCCTGACGTCACGCGTGTGACGTCGGGACTGGGGGGCGGAGCACAGCGGCCGACGACCCACACTCTCCAGCCAAAGTTCGTGAAATGCAAACCAGCAGGCTAACATTCAAAACATAGACTTAATCTTTTACGGATAGAGTTTAAAATCGTTGTTAAAGATGTATCGCGGGCAGATATCGAGCTTACGTAAAAGTCATCTCTCAGAAGTCATGGATGGTGTCAGATATGTGGATTATACTGTAATATTATAGCTCCACTAACTTACTAATTAAAGAGTAGTAAATTACCGTGCATTTTTGACCACACTCAACGTCTATAAAAAGCTTGTATCTAAGCACTACGTAGGTACCTATTTTGTTAAGACGGTGACCCTATATTTAAATATAGGGTCACCGTAGACGAATTAAATTAAAAGCAAAAAAAAAAACTTTATGCTTTTCCATTTATAGCCAGACAATAAAGTAGGTATACTTAATCCAAACAAATAAGAAGATATATTAGGAACATAGCATAGCCGCTCAGATTATGTGTGACCTTAGACCACTATTACCTTTGTGTTAACGCTAGTATTATATCTGGGACGTAACTGTGAAGTTCATATTCTACCCTTGCTCAATTTCCTAGCCTGCTGAGATTTGTTGATATTATATTAGAATTTATATTTACTTTTCAACAAATTATGGTTAACCTAGGAGCTGGATTATTATACAATCTTTATATTGTACTAGCAGTATCCCCGGCGGCTATTACCCAAACTCATTACTAATTACAGCGCCATCTAGAAGCAGTAGTGGGAACTTGGACGAATGCCACGCACGGTCGGAAAATTCCGCGTGGACTCGGAGGAAAATTCAGTTTGTTGGCGTTTCCTCCCCGTCGCGTTCATAGATGGCGCTCTCTTCACTGTTGCAAAAGTCAGGCAACGAGAACAGAGACTAGTTTGGAAACTAGGACCTTAGGTCATGTTAAATCTAAGAGATGGCGCTAGTCATCGCAAAGAAAAAATATTTCATTTTTGCATTTTTAGCTGATAAAAAGTTTAGAACGTTTTGTTTTATTTATTTGCGCAACTGTTAATATAGACGAAAATAAAAACAGTTTTCAATGAGATACAATAATTATGTAATAGAACTAATTTTATCAATCTACTTATCTTCAATTAAAATTAAAGCTCAGTAAATTCATTCGTTTCATTTGTTTAAGTTAACAGCAATATCCAAATGTTTCTTTGTATAATTATAGCTTTGGTTTATTTAGAAAGCTATTAACACGATCTTTAAGATTTCTTACATATTTAATGATATATTTTAGTAAGTCGTCCAAGAAGGTGTAAGTACTTACTTCATGGATTTTTTTGTGATCAATTTTGAATCTTGGGGCGCTCTTGATATAATATTTGAATAATTATATGCAACAAACTTATTAGGTAACGTTGGTTGCAAAATTTTAATTAAGGCACGTACCAAAATGTCTTAATAATACAAAGGTTTTTCTATTCACTCAATGTATGTTATTAATTTCATATTTTCCCTGAAAGAAAATCTCAGAAAAAAAGGTACCTACAAATACTTTATTTTAAAATTGAAAAATAACACGATCATAACGAACGGATGAAATAAGTTCAAATAAAAAATTGCGACCCTCTACCGGGGTGCACTCGTTGAAATGAAAAATGGATGAAATACGGTTGAAACTTAAAAAAAAAATCCTATCCCCGTTTCAGATTTCAACGAAAATATTAAGCTATTGCAAGCAATAAACAATATTTAAATGACTCAGACGGGAAGGGTGATATTGCAATTTTGCCGTGCACTTTACTACCTATTTAGCTTCGTATTTTAGAAGTTAATAATGTTTTTAAGGTTTCCGGTTTTCTACGAAATATTTTGTTCCGCAATATCATAATCTAAAAAGGGAAAAGTCGGGCTTTTTCACAATTATTTTAGTTTTGGCTTCCGGTCTTACTGGATGCAGGTGAACACAAGCATTTTATGAAGACCGATTTCTGATCCATACAAGCTAGTTAGTTCTGGGCAATCCGATATCGGTAGGTAAAACTGGTGGTAGAATTTCGGCAACTGATTACTAATATTTTTGTTTGCAAACGAAATGTATGGTATTTATAAATTCTTAGTAAAACGACTGACTGAAATGGTGAGAGGTGCAATTGTGCAATATTTGTGATTTTCAAAATCATCCTCTGTAATTAAAAAAAAACGTATTTTATTTATAAGCAGTTTTTTAATATAATATGAATCGTATGAAGATTGAATGGAAAAACCTTTTGTACAGGTATTGAAATAAAATTTGTTACCGCTTTTACGTAGAAAGTATAAAATAGAGTCTGGCAGTCAATTAAATTTCAGATTTAGTTTGTTTTTAATTTCCACAGAATAATTCCAGGTTTCGGGAACTTAAGAACTTAATACAGGTTTGTTAAACTATTTATTATTTGAGTTTATAATAGCCTCAGAGGATTCTATTATTATTGTTTTGCCTTCTGATTTGTATTGCACTATTGATCGTATTTGCTAAAATATATTATGTAAAAACTTTTTAACAAAAAGTACCGACTTCAAAAACGAATACAAAAAAGTAACATTTCTTCCGGAAGTCGGTGGGTTTGATTTTTATTACATCGACTATTGCCACCAACTTTCGAAAGAAAAGTTATTTTAAACTTTTTTGTTTTTTTTTTGAATTCGGTACTTCTTAAAAAAAGTTTTTTTTATTTTACCTTTTTATACAGTTCAGACTTTAGAAATCTATATCTAAGCGAGCAACAGATCTATGCGGGCAAAGGCTCCTTTTTTTTGAAGTCGGTAAAAATATCTCATGTAATTAAATTTAATATAATAACTAACACTTTTACTATGAATAAATCAATTGAATTTTATTCTGAAATCAATAATTTTATAAGGCTACAATTTCACTATTTTAAGTGTAAAAAAAGATGCGCTCGGTGCTATGGTGATGTAACACTCTCTCTCGTGTTGATAATTAAGATAATGGGTTAGGTATTCGTCAGAAGTCAAAGGATTCAATTTAAATGGAAATGGTTATATTAAATCACTGTAAAGAGTTGCAAATTAAAATGGTAAACTATTCACATATTGGAAATTCAAAAGCTGGTTACTTTTCTAAGTTATGACAACTCTACCCGCGGATTCATGAAGTAAGTTCGCGATAAATGTTTTCATTACGATGTTCCATAGATGTAAAGATGTAAAATCGTAATGAAAACATGAAGTTTTAATTGTTCCGTAGGTATATTTAAATATGGTCAGAATGTTAAAGTATTTCACAACAGAACATCCACTTCCTAACTATCTTGGTATAAGTTACTAAAGATTATTACACCAAACCCTGATACCAATTTTCATGAACAATCAAAACTTATCCCTGCACTGTAAAGCGTTGGTATAATACCAACTTTAAAACTGCTGGTTTCATAACTTTTGCTGCAATACCGTTCCGAACAGGTATTTTACTGTTTTATGATAACTGCGGTTATCGTATAGTGTATTGGTTAATTATTGTTAATTGTGGGTTCAGGTCATGCGGTCATATGGACATGTTGTGATGTGTAGAGGAAAAATAACAATTGTTTGTTTGTATTGTAGTTACATACATAAGGACGTAATCACGGGGAAATTATGGACTTTGTGCTTCATAGATCTGTATATGAGATTACGGGTGCGCAGTGGAGCGATTTCTTCTTTGGATCGCTACCGTCTGAAATAAATTGGAAAGGAAAATTGAGCGCTGATCTACGTTTTTTTCGACTTTTACTAGGATAGCCTTCATAATATGCAGCCTAGCGTGTTCATCCAATGTGAAAGAAAAAAACGTCGTATTTACGTATATATGGCGTTTTTCCTTTAATGTAATTTTTTCACAACGTTAGTACAGATTAAACGTCATGTCAACTAACGCAATATGCGAAGGCAGCCTAAACAACAACAAGGATTAATCTCGCAATGTTAATGTAAATGCCACTTAAATTAATCTATTCTGATTTGACGGAGGCGTTAATCTAGGTACTTAACCTAGATTATCAAATCATGCAAGTTAAATGAATGATTAGCGAACCAAATAATCACAAACGATTCTCGGTTGCAGTGCATAATTCGAGCAAATTCTGTGACGATTAGTACCATAATCACAACGATTCGCATGTTGATTGAGTAACCCGAGTATTTATGTGTTGTATACACAGTTGTGTTAATTATACTATCCAAACTGCCTGAAACTGTACCCAGAGGAATATTACGGGTTGATACGGGATGTTTTATTCAAATTGATGTCGAGATTTATTCACCGATGCGTAGGGTGCGCTATTTCCTACCGGTCCGAATATTTCTAGTGAGTGTACCAGGTTGATGGTAGTAGTTGCTGTGTAGAACCTCGACAGTGCTAGATAGATAGATAAACACATTTCGTAGATGGACGTCACGATATTGTGACATGTTTTACGATAGATTTTTCCAGGGATTTGTCAATAGGTAATTGCTAGGTATGTCATGTTGATGTTTACACGATAATAAAGACTGGCTATCAAGCAAAATAAGCTTGGTTTTTGTATTACAGGTGCTTATTTAGTTGCATAGATCACGGAAAGTAGCATTTAAGGTGCAGCCACACCAATTTTCAATCGATGCCATCGATCAACGGCAATTGCTTGGCCTGGTGGCTTTTTTAGAGTCAATTCACACCGAGAAGCGACGCTGCGTGCGCATTTCAATATAGTGAATCAAAATATAACTTTATTTACAACACGAAAAGATACACATTTCCAGTATTATCGCGCCACGTCGCGTCGAATGGCGTTTAGTTGTGAACTGACTCTTAGATGATCGAGAGATGAAGAGCGACAGGCGGTACGGGGTAGGACGACTCGAAGTCGACTGATCTGTTGATTGTCGATCGACGATCGATCGATTGGTGTGGAAAACAACTGACGATCTATGATATCTATTCTATTATGCCAGACGATCCATTAGTATGGCAGCACCCTAAGACACAGCAATAATAATAAAACACGAACCGCCCGAAATTGTATTGAGCGCATACTGTCATGGACAGCCATTCAAACCATCTGTTTCTATACGTCATTTGTGTCATCGTACGAGTAAGCAGTGGTACGATGAGTTTGTATGGCATGCGTGTTGACAATAGGGCCTCTTGCACACCCTTTGGGCTCTGGGTTTATTTGTTACAACGATGTTTACTGCGGATTACGTTTACTTTAACCCACTACCTCGTGTGTGTGTTCATAAAGTTAAATTCGAGAGGGAATTTGTACACGAATGCTTTGTGATTGAATCTTGTTTATGAGCTTTATCAGTTCTGGTTGGTTTACTAATAAAAATAAATACACTTTGTTTAGGTGGTAATGTCATTCAATGAGCCTGTGTGGAGCGGAAGTTACTGTCAGTCTCGTACTGACTAAAATCTACCCTGTTCTTTTAATTGCCCTTCACGTTCTAGGGTCACGGTAACTTAATTAGACAGTCTTGCAACCCCAGCAAGCGTTTGACCTGGGGACGCCATAAATGCACTCTTGGATGGTTGTCATACCTTCAAGCTCTGCTCGAGTTACATTTTACTTATAATTGGAGCAACATGTTGATTTCTTCGATTCACCTCAGTGAATATAGACGCTATATTTATTATTTTTCTTTAATACTATCGGCATAACTAAAAATAACTCATGCATGTGATTATATCTACTTACACTGCAAAAATCACTATGATTATACATATAACTTAACCCTTTAGTTCGCAAGGAAACAAAATCTGTATTTTTGTGTTTTTTTTTAGTTTATATGTATATAAATAGTGTATATATGTACAGAAAAATGTGTTAAAAAATCTAGCTTGTGTAGTCTTTGGAAAAACCTACGTTAAAAATACTCAACGTTGCGATGTATTGAAGAAATAAGGTGGTAAAATGAACGTTGAGTATTTTCGACATCGCGATGTTTGTAGGTTTTTATGAATTTAATAAAATAAACCCTTATTCACAATTATCACGCATTTTATATAAAAAATACAATTGAAAAAGACATAAAAAGAACAATCAGTCATGACAATTATAAAATTGAACGATAAATCACCTTAGGTATCTACTGTAACACATGATAGTTATAAGAACTGTTCCTTTTTGATACAAAAAAAATTCGTAAGATAAGATTTTTTCTGATTTTTTCGTACATTTTGACCAGCATGATATCTGCAATCGGAAGATATTTTAATTCACGACTCCAATAATCCTATATGATAATATTTCTACTACGCCCATCATAAGAGTTATGGCTAAAAAGTCCCGATAGAGATATTTGGAGAGATATTTGTCCCCATTAGAGATATTTGGCAGCATCATTTTGTACAGAATTTAAGTATGTATGTTGTATGATCTTTAATCAATTATTGAGAACATCTTCTGAAAAAAAAAACCTGTAAAAGTAGTCTAAAGGGGACATCGCTCTTGAATCCAGCGGAACTTCAAGTACACTGTTAGTTCTAAATGTGCTGCATGTCTTAATTTTTCAGCAGTTTTCCATTTACCCGTTTTCCACGGCAGTTTTCTCGCTTACTTGTTGTTTTATAAGCTTCAATTTTAGGTATTGTATTCGTTCGCCTTTTGGAGCGATATATTTGTAGAAACTTGTGGCGATAAGGCAGATGAAACTTAGGTGACAAAATAGATGAAACTTGAGGTGATCAAATAGGCGAAACTGACTGGAGAACTGGAAAGTGATGTGAAGTTTTATATGGAGGGAACATGTTATTCATGACGAGTCTTATCCGATGAAAAAACTGTTCCATCGACCAGTTTTTTCATCGGATAAGACAGGCGGGAGAGACTCATTTGTAGAACTATCAAGGTCCAAGTTATTTAGTGACTAAGGCTATGACCAGGGTTTGGAGCTAGAATAAGAGGTTTCACGTTCTTTCGTCCTGTCTTCAAATAACTTCATCGTCAGTACTAGTAGGTACTGCTATTTTCTGATGGGGCATTCTTTGGCGAAAATAGTGACATAACTTTCAGCGTTCTTTGCCATATTGGCTTAAGTCTGAAGCTAGCAGAACAAAAAAATATGAAAACACATCCATAGCATGTCAGTAAATAAAATATATTGGACAAAACACCAATATATATATTTTTTTTAATATATATTCATGCTAAGTAAATCATTAGCAAAGCCGCAATGTTGAATATGCTCAACATGCATATTACGAAGTACTTTTCCGGTTAAGGCGCAACGTTGAGAATATTCAACATATCACTTTATGAACTCTGTGCTCGCAAGTTAGTCAATACAATGTAGTAATTTGTAATTATAATAATACAATAGCCTTCTAGAAATAAAATACCGGTGTCCACTATCAGAAAAAACTCTCAAAAATATTTTTTATGCAATTAAATTATTTGTAATCCGCGGTGTCACTGCGACCGTGATGCCTTTTTGCAAAAAACTGACGTAAAATGTCTACAGAAATGTCAAACTATTTTCTTTTTACAATTGCTTTTAGTTATTAATTGTGGGCATCAAATAAAAACTTATAAAAAGTGTCTAATTTTTTATCACCATTTTTTTAAAGTGAGCGTTGAGCCGGCTTGTCGTTGCGAGCTAAAGGGTTAACTTACTTAACTTTTCAGTTTTATAATATACTAGTGTTTGCCCGCGGCTTCGCTTGCGTTAATTTAGAATTTGAGAAACAATACGGATCGTGTAAGTGGCGCCATCTGGAATATGAACGTAATTGTTTTCTCGGCAACAGCTCTCTTCTGTTATTCGGGATGAAAGATACCCTATATCCGTGTCTATACTCCTGACAACGTATATGCGAAATTTTGGGTCGATCCATTCAGTAGGTAGTAATGCGTGAAAAGGTAAAAAAAACAAACATACTTGCCTTTTTTTATTAGTTTAGATCAATAATGTTATACATAGTTTGCATAAGAAACATTCTTATTTGAGCGACATTAATTTCAAAGATCCGTGTTTATCTTAAAAATTAAACCATAAAGAAATATGGCTCTGTAGTGCACTAAAAATTGATTAGGGAATGCAGTAATTAATATCGTAACAGCGTATAGTTTTAGAAAAAAACTTATAAACACCTGAAACGGTTGCAACATCAAATTCAGTGTTTAAACTAATATTATAAATCTAACCTAACCTCTATTTGAGTGAAAAAAACTGTTTGTGTTGAATAATCCATTTATCGAGGAAGGCTATAAGGCCATGGTATGGTGGCCGTACTATGGCTACGACCCAAAGGAGCCGGGTAGCCGGGCTGAAACCGTGGGACACAACTAGTTTTTATAAAAATAGTTACAAAAAATATTATGTACAGAACTTGCTTGCTTTTGTATTATGACTTATCGCTGCATTTATAGGTGTATGCTCACGCGAACTTGTTTGTACGATTTATATCTGAGCTAGTATACCAAAAGGTAAAATACATTACTTCGTGGCACTTGTAGAGGTCATTGGCACATTATAAGTACACCAGCAGGTCAACCTACCCGAATCTGTCAGATATTACCAATCAAACATTAACCTTCTACTCTTGTCATAAGGTTGAAATTCTATTAGAGAAATCTGACAGATTGTGGTAGCTTGATGTGCTGGCGTCTGTACATACTGTTTTATTACAAAAAAAAACATAGGGTAAGTTATGTACAAAGGTGAGCTTAACCCAGAATTGGGTTTGCTTACAGCAAACCTAAGAGCGATAGAGAAATTAATTATTATTTTAGCGAGGACAGATATTTGTGTACAACATTTAACAATAATAATTTATGAATACTTAAATAAACAAATACGTGTTTAATACACCGTGTATAAACATAATACGCAAAATATAAAATAATACATACACAAGTATAAAATTTATACTTAAATGCATTCTATTTTTTCCCATCTTTCCTGTCGTGATTTTGCGGCGTTTCATCGAAAGTGCACAAATATTATTTTATGCGATATCACAAATGTGATTTCCATGTTTATATTGGGTATTCTCAGTTACCATAAATAAAGGTAAATAAACAATTCTGGAAACTGGAAATTAGAATTATTTCGATGCGCAGTCTTGATTTCCTCAGTTAATTGTGCTTCAATGTACAGTAAGTATAATAATTTGTAGTTTAGATTCGTAGTGAGCTTTATTATCTATTTTTACTATGATAAGAAGTTTTATAACAACAATGCCTTTTTTAAATCCGGTAAAATGATACAATGAGTCCTCCTGGCTCCTGGGCCTATCAGACTCGTACTGACTAAAATCCACGGTGTTCCTCCAATAGCCCTTTACGTTCCAGGGTCGCTGTTACCTATTAAGACAGCCCCATAACTAGAAACCCTGCCCTTAAAATGGTTTTAATTCCATTTCCAGTGCAGGCTTTCTAAGATGAGTGGCACTGTCCAGTATAGCTACTGTTTTATTGTCTATCATTCCAACTTTTCAGTCTAAAGTTTAAACTTTCAACCGCGCTTTACTAGGGTGCAATTTATCTGCTTTTCACGCTAAATGGCGCGTGTCGTTAAAACGAGGGCTTTGGGGGACGCGCTCTATTTAGGTGGCGTTTCGACTTTCGTAGGTCAGCGGGGCAAATATACTGTAGGTCATTTTATGGTACCGTTTACACTTTAAAACAAGATTTAAGAAAATCATTTTGACCCAATTTTATATTTGACCAGTTACAGTCTGCCATTTCGTCTGCAATTTTGAATCGAACCAGCACCTTGTAATTTCGGAGATTGTTTCTAAAATATCAAATTTATCTATTTAAAACTATATGGATGTAGATGACTACAGAGTGAAAAGAGGCATTTTCCCAGCAATAAAACGTTACAGGCTCGTAAGAATACCAGTTTAAAATGTAGGTAATTTTTGTTTATCAAAAGTAAAGAAATTAAAATAATACGTTTTCTGTTTCAATGGTTAACAATACAAAAAATACTGCATGATAACATTAATTTATGATACGTCATAACAACTTTGAGTATCAGCATTAGTTTATATCCTCCCCTGTAGGTTATGTAACGGTCATTATATAAGCTCATGTATGGCAGTGGACGTTTCAGGGCCAAATTGTGGCAACGTTTTAATATTTACCTACTTACCGACAACGGTTACTAATCCAGCTACTATAAAATTTATTTATTAAACTTTATGCACAACAACGTACAACGGCCAACGGCAACGTACAACGGCAACGTGCGACGGTTAAATCCGCCAGTTAAATGCATCTCTTACTGAAAAATTGTGACGTTGCATTCTTATTAATCTTTCACACAAAAACTACCGACGTTTCTTGATGTTTGGCACACAGATAGTTTATTACCTGGATTAACATATAGGATGTTTTTTTTAAAGCTATTGCATAGCTTTTATCGCGGTCTCTGAGCGCGGCGCCGGCGACCGAATCAAGAAATTTCGTAACGAAAATAAACCTAACACCCTGCATGGTCTAACGTCGTTTCGGCACGGTGTTTTTTATCTTGACGTTTCACTTGATTGATATGGCTGACCATAGCATAAAAAAGTAGAAAAAGAAAATGCTATACAATAGCTTTACCGCGGCAGTTCCCGAGTGCTACACGTATTTTTTATCTCGGTATGGCGTTCACCTGTAACAATTACCGAAAGACATGCAAGCGAAGTCGCCGGCAAAAGTTAGTAAGAACTAATGATGCTATTAATACCTAAATACGAGTAGAACATAAAATATTAATGTTCGCAAATAAAACATTCACAACAGCAGTGTTTAGGTATGGTACTGTAACAAAGCTTCATCTCTGTTTTATTATAATATTCATAGATTCACCTCTCAGAGTTTGAGAACACAATTACTTATCCTTCCGATCCATACTTATGTAAGTATGGTAAATATTTACTTTCGATGTAATTGTTGAAGTTAACAAACGTTGTTTGTGTAGAGTCTGGGATACTGATAATTATATGTATGTATATCCATAATTCTGTTCAGTAAGATTGATTAAAATATAGTGATTGCCTTTATGATATTCCTAATACATTATAACATAAAGATATTACGTCTCCGCAGTTCTATTTTTTTCTAAATTGAATATTAAAATTGTAAATAGTCTCAGTCCATATGATTTTCATAGTAATGTATTATTTTGTGTTTTACGGTTTGATATTTGATATCAGGGCAATAAAAACTTAAAATGTCTGTAACAAATATCTTTTGGAATATCTCAGGGACTAGACCTAAGAGTAAAGAATTTAAACTGTTTCTTGAGACTACAACGACTTTCAAATAGTTTCGTGAGTTTTTCTTTTCTTTACGTGGTAAAATCATCAAATTAGTCCTCCCACCCAGGGCAGGGCGGGAGGGACTGTCAGACTAGTACTGATAAAATCTACGGTTTCCTTCAATAGTCCTTTACGTTCCAAGGTCACGGTAATTCGATAAGTCCCGCGACCCCAGGATAAGTCTCGGGACCCCGGGACTTACGTGAGACTTACCACATAAAACTAAATAAAAAGATCACCTATTTAAAATAATGTCAGTTTGTCTAAACTCCTTGAAAAGTAGCCTAATTTTAAAACATATCCAACTAAGTTAACGTAATTATAACACGTTGATAAAATACGTTTTCTCTGAGAGTAAATTTATAAACCAATTACCTGGGCAGATAAATTTACTCAGGCTATGAAGCCAATTGCGTTAGCGGGGGATATAGCGGCCATAGAGAAGCTAGACGTTTGCAATAAAAATAAAACTTGTCTATGGGCATAGCACGTGAGAATGCCGCCCGGTATCAAGTTTACCTTGTTTTATCTGCCAGATAAAGTGTATATGAGCCCTAGTGTTACTAAAGTTAGAGCTTAGGTGCATGCGGCTACTTTATTTAAGGGTGTGATGAAGATAAAATATTATAAAACAAGGCTATTTTTTTTGTGTGGCTAAATCGTCAAATAAGGCTTCCCAATCTGGTGTCAGACAGTATTGCGACCCATAAGATAAGGCTTAAAGCCGATAGCTACGGTACATTTTATCTTGTACAGCCGTGATTAACACATTTTCTTTATTTTCTTTCTTGGGAATAAGTTTCAAGATTTTTTTCTTCTTCTAGTGTGTGCATTTATGGCTTGTGCCAATTAACATTTTTTCTTTCTTTCCTTCTTCAATATTACTTTAGATTTTAAATGGATTTGCAGTGCTTCTGGATACAGAACGTGATAATTTTTTACAGGATCAACTACCGTTTTACTATTATAGACCCCATGGAAATCTATTGTAGTTTTTGACTATGGTATAAAAAGCTTCATGAGAAAAATCTCAGTATCTAAACAAAACATAGAATAGTAAATCGAATACAGAGTGTAACAGTAACTCTTGAAGATGTGTGTACATATCACACACTCAAGATCTACTTACCCGAGGGTTGAAGTGTGATTCTGATAGGATAAAGTGGGATCCTTCGGCGATCCCTTTAACCTTACGATAACAAATATACGCATATAAAACTCTTTTATTGTACGTTGTCGAAAACACGGAATAAATAGCGTGTGTGCATTTTTTGTAACTGAGTATATTGTGATTATCTAATGACCTGACTGCTTCGATTTGAAGGCTTTTCAAATCATAATTGAAAATCCTTCAACCTTATACTTAACCATGTTAACTTGTGGTTTTTTGTTATTACAGGTTATATTTATACTCTACTAGCTGTTACCAGCGTCTTCGCTTGCTACAGCTGCGAAATGGCTTATGTTTAACTTACCACCAGATATAGTAACATAACAGACAAAAATAGTAAATGATCACCGAAATGAAACCAGCATTTTAATGTAAAATTATAACCAAAGTTTTAACATTTCGCTATCCTATTTAATCAAAATGACTCCAAATAAATCATTGTCAACCCAAAAGTAGTAAATGATCACCAAAATTAAACCAGCATTATAATGTAAAATTATAACCAAAGTTTTTACATCTTGCTATCCTGTTTATGCGGTTAAACCTAGATGTATCCTTCTTTCATAGGAGCAAGTCGACGGAGCTCCGCTTCGCGGGGCTCCTACTTCTGGGTGGTTTAAAAAAAACAACAACGAAGAGGATGACGGGTTCTGAAAGACCCCGCCATCCTCTTCTAACCTAAATTGTCCGAGTCGGGGTGCCAGCAAGTCCCGAGGCTGCACCTAGTTCTAACCAGCTAAACCTAGTTTTAACCGAAGATAAGTAGGATACATCTAGGTTTAACCGCATGTGGTCGATTACTCCTAGTTTTAGCGGGTTAAAACTAGGAGTAACCGCACTTCGGGTATTAGCCGTAACATATATAATACTGATTATCTATACATAATAGGTTCATTAAGGCAGAAATGATGGATTTTTCGGAGAGCGCTAAACTCGTGGCCCAATTCTGGGCCGAGTCAATTTAGATTGTCATCGACACGATAAGAAGAAGAAGAAGGCAGAAATAACACATTAATTTGCTCGCTAAGATTTGGTGAACATTTGATAATTGGAGTTCGAATACAATTTGAAGTGTAGTAGCTAAGGGTATCAAAGCATTTTATGGTGGACATTATATTTAATCCCCTGCGAAATAACCCCACGCCCAGAATAACATCGAGATAAAAACTATCCTATGTGTTAATCCAGATTAGAAACTATCTGTGTACCAATCGAAATCATGATTAGGTATTAAAACCTTGTTACAGTATCTAAACACTGTTGTTATGAATGTTTTACTTGCGAACATTAATACTTTATGTTCCACTCTATTTAGGTATTAATAGCATCAGTAGTTCTCACTAACTTTTGCCGGTGGCTTCACCCGCGCGTCTTTCGGGTATTGACATACGTGAATTCATAACAAGATAAAAAAAAAACATCCTACGTGTTAATCCAGGTAAGGAACTAATCCAAATCCATCCCATCATCCATCGGTCCATCCTCACAATCTTTCGCATTTATAACATTAGTAAGATTTATCTGCCAAATATGTCATATTTGACAAATAGAGCCTTTACGTGAAAGAGTAACAAACATTGTACATCCATCCATAATTACATTCGCACAAACTATCACATTTATAAAAGCAGTAAGATCTTACACCCTGTCTTTCCGAAAATCGCATTAAAATCCGTTCCCCATTTTAGAAGAACAACGGAAACACACGAACAAACCAAAAAAGTTATTTTAATTTACAATTAGTACCTGTAAATTACATAGACAACAGCGTTGTATTTGATTTAACCATTTGAAGTGAACAGTGATGGAATGACATTTAATTACAATGGTTCTAATTGCATTAAGTAGGTAAGTTGTAGTACAAATTATGCTAAGGGTGATCGTCCTTAGGGATACCTAATTGAATAATTAATTGAAGCAGGTAGTTTTGAATTAATTGAATGACTTAAGTGCTTGTAAAGTCGTTGGTTGGCTACTGGGTAGTAATATCGCGCAGGCAAAAACGTAGTTTTGGGAATTTTTAAACTTTGTTTAAAAGTAACGTCATGTTATACGTTTTTAAACTGGCATGGTCACTTACTAAACTAAAATACAAAAAAGTTTTTTATTTTAGCCATTTTAGTGGGTATAGGCGTAAACAATACGTAGATAATGTGATAGCGGCATTCGCCGTTGATTTGAACATACAAACTTTAAAAAAAAAAGATTTCAACGTATTGAGTGCTCCTATTTTCGAAGTCGGTTAAAAATACTAACTTAAAATAGTGCCGGAATATCGGAACAAATAATGTAATTTGGTAAATGTTCAGATTTAAATTCTAATAAAAAAGCGAGATCAAGAACACAGATAAGACATTTATGTATGTGCAGGATTTTATAAGTGGTTTACCTCGTATAATCCAATACTTTGAGCTTATACAATCCCAAACGAAAATGCCTTCCATATCTAAAGTACCTACAAAACTGATATCATGACGCTTATCAATCACTATTTCACTACAAAACAACGACGCTGCTAATTTTTAAAAGAAAATTCAGCTGCCATGTTTGCCTCAAGTGCTACCGAGGCTGACGGTAGATAGTAAGCACGAACAAGCCTTTATCTAGATCAAAGACAGCTCTTTAAAGCTTTAAAATCCTTTGTGGGACCGCACGAAAGCTTTTTAAAGTATTAATGTGTTTCAATCTGAGACTGTCGGGAGAAAATTGGTTTATTTAAGCGGGGTTTGTCTGCTCAAGCAATGTGTTCGTTTGTTAATTGGCATTTGGTGGCCGTGGAAATCGAATGAAGTCTATTTTTGGAAAGATTGGGATTATCTTAGTTAGAACATCATTCTGGGCTTTTGGCACTAATATTTTATAAACTGTATTCTCTCGATCCAGCTTAAAAGTCAATTTCGACACGCCAAAATTTTGCTACAATATGCAATTCAATTTTTCAATAATTGACTTAAAATGTATATAATTAACGGCATTTCCCTTAAGTTTGGACCTAGCATAAAACACACTGATACATATAGATTTATTCAAAACAAGCCTAACTGAGACTAGTGCAAATAACGGTGACGATGATCAAAGAGGAAATATGTGAGATCAGTTAGATGAAAACGTAAAATGTGAGAGGAAACGAGGGTCATCAAAATTAATATTTTCAGGAACATAAAAAGGCCTAAAAGGTCCGTTATTCAAACAAAACATGACTGACAATGAAAGACGTGAACCAAATAATTTTAATTTTGGAACACGTTTACATTGTTTTTTTTTTCATTACAGCCAAAAAATAATAATGAAAAATGGAAAAAAGGTTCTTATACATGTTGTGTTTCCATTAATTCCGAGGAGGGGTGAATGTTGCAGGTCTAAAACGCCCCGTGAGAATTGATAACAATCTTTTAACTGAATATTTAATGCAGTATTAAGAGCCATTTTTGTAAAGGAACACTTCTTTGCGCACTTTTTCGGTCCGAATTGGGTCACCGGTAATTTGTTTTAATTAGGGAAAATGTGATTGCGGTGAATAAGAGAAATACTTGGTGTATTTAAATTCAGTTTTAAATCTGTTCCGACATTTAAGTTGAGTGCTTGAATTAGTATTAATATCTTAACAATGTAATGAACATTGACGAGGCGAAAAGAATATGTATGTATGTAAAGATTGAAGCTGGCAGCGTTTTGTAGTTTCTGCTTACCTTTTTTTTCGTAATGTTAAAGCATCAAACGGATTCTTCCGCCCTGATTACAGCAAAAAAGACTGTCATAGTCTTATTGTCTAAAGGCGCTGGGATCACCGGGGGCATTCGCGTGTAATGTAACAATATAGATTCGATTTTGAGCATTACATTACAGTACTACAATACCGCCCTGACTGACGAGCATTCGCGTACATTTAGTATGGGTTTGATACAAGGTGCGTATTGTGATGCTCGATTGTCTTTCGTCACTGATGAAATGTTCGAATCTGTAACGTTACATTACAGGTGAGCGCCTAAATAACAAGCCGCTTCTTCAGTTGCACTTTGTGTTTCAGGGCCACGGTACCCTGCATACACAGATCTGCAAACCTTTTGTTTACCCTTGGAAAGGTGACTGTGTATACTTAAACATACAGAAGTGACTATTAATCAAAGTAACACCATCAAATGTAAACTATGTTATAATTATTTAGAAAAACCCGTTTACAAACCTGGAATCTAAAAATATACATCACAGAAATAGTAGTAATTATATTTAACCTTTCAGGTCGGAAATCACTGAATATGAGAGCGTGTAATTAAGGTGTCAGTTAAAAATAAAGAACACAAACACGCTTGGTCTATTGTTAAAAGGTTTATTTCTAAGTTTATCGAGTTGTAGATAAAAACTTAATAAATAACATTACACGAATTAATATTTTTATTAACTTTACGTCCGAACTGGAAGGAGCATGTGCAGGCTCGCAAGAGGTGATAAGAGTGGAGAGAGGCCTCTGCCCACGCGTGGGACAGAGCAGGCTAACAAAAAACAAACTTTACTATGAGATATCAAAATATTTTTTACTTTGGCAATTACTCTTTTGAATTTACTTTCTGATTAGTAATCGTAGGTGAGAAGGCTGAATTTCTGAATTCGAAATGTAGGTGCACATTTCACCAGTTACGGTCAGTTCACATCGAGAAGCGACGCAACGCGATGTGATACAACGATACTGCAAATGTGTACCTTTTTGTATTGTAAATAAAGTTGAATATTTAACCCGCTATTAAAATGAAGCTTAAATTAATAAAGCTCATTCATTCATTCATTAAAATGAAGAGAGGCGCCGCGCTGCGTCGCGCGGCTTTGCGAAAGGTGTACCTTATCGTGTAGGTAATAGAGTTAGATTTTGAGTAGCTCTAGTGAAAAGTGCGCGCATCGTCACGTCTCGGTCTGAGCTGTCCCTTATGTTAAGGACTTGTATATCTGAGCCTACTGGCATTAAGCGGGCAGAAATCCAGACCCACTGTCTGCTTCCGAGTAATTCAAGGTGTAAAAACCCAATAACACTGCTCGGAATCGAATACATAAATTCAGCCTTAGCACGGATCACTTCTGCCTAACCTTTCAAGGATTGAAGTCGTAGTGATATCTATATTATTTACATAAATAAACTTCAATTTAGTATAAACTGCAGTTTACTTGTCAAAGCACTAACTTTGATTCAATAAATCTAAATGCTGCTGGAATAACTTATGTCTTGACTTTGTGAAACTTACTTTAGACGTAAGTAAACAAAAGATAGAAACTTTTCACAAAGACAGCTTGACAGGTGCACTTATGTATAAAACTCAGTAAACCCAACAATAACACATATCAACTTAAGCGTCGAAATTTGTCTTTCAAAACTTTAACCGAACTTGGTGCGACAAGTCTACAATCATCATCTGCCTAGCCTTTTCCCAACTATATTGTGGTCGGCTTCCAGTCAAACCAGATTCAGCTGGATATCAGTATTTTACATGGAGCGACTGCCTGTCGGACCTCCACAACCCAGTAACTGGGTAATACGATACCCCCTGGTAAGACTGGTTGTCAGACTAAAGAGCTTCTGACTAAGAGTAACGACTGTCAAAGATCTACAAATGACAGCCGGGACCAACGGCTTTACGTGCTTTCCGAGGCACGGAGGAAACTCGCTATGTTAGATGGTCACCCATCCACAGACCAACCTCGGCAAGCGCGGCTTTACCCGGAAGATTGGCCTGTGCGGCTGTAATTATTTAGCCACGAGCTCCTTGGGACAAGTCTACAATATTTTTTAAAAATAATCTACGTTTATCATCTTATAATACTCCCACTGCTGGGACACAGGTCTCCTCCAGTGGGCCATAATCCACCACGCGGGCCCAGTGCGGGTTGTAGACGTATCATGAACAACTGAAAAGAATTTTAAGACGTCACATGTCTTCTAAGATATGCCGGTTTTCTTACGATGTTTTCCATCACCGTTTTGAGAGGAGTGTTGATGAAATAAATAACACGGTTAGGTTCGAACCCGCGACCTACAACTCGTAAGTCGAAAAGTACTACATGTGGTTAATTTTATCAGAAATGCTCATCTCTGATGAAAATGTGCTACAGCCGACCTAAACTAGATTTAATTGCTTCTGTTTGTTTTATATTATGAAAAGCTCCTTAGTGTAAAACATCTACAGTACTTAGTCAATTTTAGGACCTCGCCGGCCTAAGTCGGATTAATTACTATGTGCTTTGGTACCGGCGACTTTGATATTTGAGTGAATTGAAGAACTTATTATGAGCTGAGGGCTTGAGATTTTCAATTATGTTAGCTTTACGTCCATTTCGATCAAGACCTTTTAACAGTCAGTCCATATAGCGAGTTAGAACTTCAAACACACTTTATTGAGCTATCGCTACATGGTGGTTAAAACTCCGTAGCACAATGCCTACGGCGTAGCTCATAGTGCTACGATAGCGTAGGCTCTACACCAGATTCGTTTAGATCGAAAGATTTGCTAAAATAAACATGACTCCTTCTCTGGTGCACCTTCAACGATAAGATAAATTTGTCATCGCTATAAATTGGTTATATCCATCAAGACCACAAAATATGTGCTGTTGATTAACGAATGCGTTTTGGCAAGTTCTTTCAGGTCAGCAAACCTAAAATGTAAAGTAAAATATGTTTTTAAAGCTTATTTCACCTTTGATATTAATACGTTTTTATTTAAACAAACTCTGGCCCTAAGCAATATTTGTACGAGATGGAATATCATTTTAGCGTAAAAAAATCTCGTTAAAATAAAGAAACGTTCACGAAAATATTCAAGGTTGTGTCAAGGCTTATGCAAAAACATCGAAGTGGGCAAACGCCTTCCGTCCTTCAAGAGCCCCGTGAGATTCGAATCGCAAATTGGACACGAACTTTCTTAAGCTTTATTGGGTTAATTGCCCCATACCCGAAAGCTTAACTTAAACGCTTTTTATAATACGTAATTTAAAACCCAAACATTATATTTAAACCATTGTAACTACATAATTTATATAATCCAGAAGGTTCAAATCAAAGTCTAGTAGTACCTATTTTATGCTCCCATATACTATTAAATTCAACTTTAGTATTTAATAGACAAATTTCTCAATTTTATAAACTCATGTATTTGCCAATGTTATAGCGGAAATAGGATGCTAAAGCTTTAAAGTAAGCCACTTAACTTCACCCGGTAACAAAGTCTGAAGGACTATTGTTATTAAAAAAAGGAGCTGTGTAAAGTTCAAGCCTTTTTGTAGGACTAGGGGAATAGGGGTTTTAAGAGGTTGACGATACGTATATGTTTCCTTCACGTACGGAAACAGAAAATATCTACCTCAATATACCTATGTACAACTTAAAAATTTAGCTCCCTACGAATTTGTGCGCCCGGTTTTACATTACAACTGAAAACTAGCATAATTTTTCGTTTCGTTTCATAAATTCACGTAACGAGTTCATAAATACAGTTTCATAAACCATTTCGACGGTAGATGACCGTGTATTCCGGTAACTTTTATTTCCGACTTTTACAACTGGAAAATAAAATATTAAGATCACTACGTCTACGTACTCCTTAGAACCTTGTTAATGCTGTTCAACGATAATAGGATTGGACAGATTGTGCTCAGGGGCTTTACAAATACAGTAGTTAGAGGTAAAATTATTTCCAGTGTATTTACTGAATGATGAATCGTTGGACGATCTATGGCATTCATTTCAGAATAGCTTGTTTTTGTATGTAAAATGTTCTATTCAAAATACGTTTCATAACTGAACATTTGCTACATACTCGTAATACAGTCAACAACCAATATCACTTAAAGGTTTTATAATGATGTAAATGAAATAGCCTGTTTTTCTAGAAGCGAAATCGTGTTTTTCCACGATTCATATTTAATGTTAAGCAGCAAATTTTTATTATTCTCCATTGTATTTGTACAATAAATAGAGTGATGGATATCTGAAATGTTAGCAAAAATCTCGTTTGTGATTTATGTAAAACATGTTTTTGTATTCATGTAAAATTGAGAGATTGCACAAGTACCTACTAATAATAATGTTACGTTTTTAATAGATTTGTTGGGATTCATTTATACGTCATCCATATGAAGTGTTGGTATCTGATAAATTATTGCAACATGTGATTACTCGTAGTACTTGGCAACTTGTAAGTAACGTATCACCATTTTTACTGTCAGCCATTACATGAGTATAAGTAATTTGCTGTGTTTTAATTAGATTCATCCCTAAATACACAATACCATACTAATATTATAAAGTTTAAAAGTTTGTTTGGTTGAACGGACTAAAATCATGACAAACCGAATCGAATTCAAATTTTCTTTTTGTGTTGGATAGTACATTTAACGAGAGAGGTTATACGCTACATAACATCACGCTACAACCAATGGCAGCAGAGCAGTGGAAATGAAACCACGGGTAACAGATGGTGTATAACATATACGGATTTTGTGAATATATGTATTTACAAAGCAGATTGTTACACAAGTTTTGTACTTCATTTCCCCAAGTTGTTCCTGAAAAGTTTAGCGTAGAACTTGTCCGTGCTTCCTGCATTGTAAACAAAATTGAGGATCAGGTTCTGGGGGCACGGCAGTGCTCCGCCAAGTCTCGAGCAAAAGGGCACGGCCGTACCATCTTTTCTCGAAGCGATTCGCGGCTGTTTCGCCCCCCTATAACTTCGACGTGGACAAAGCTAGGAGTTTAGGTTTTCGGTGAATAATAGTAGGCATTAGAACAAGCTTAAGTTCGAAATTACATGCCAATTGAATGAATAGTTTAGGAGTTACGGTCGATCAAAGTTACACCATTTTGTCACTCACTCACTCACTGACTCACTGACCGATCATCAAAAATCTAAGGTACTTCTAGCAGACTTAGAAACTTCAAATTTTGCACCAAGATAGGTCATTAGCCACATATAAAGGAAAAATTATAAAAACATTAAAAAATAATATACCTTAAAAACAATTTTATATTTGCGGTTTGGCAAGAACATTGTGTATGGATTTTGACTGCATTGTTAACTTTGTTCGTTGTTTAAGTTAGTATTCAATTGGATGAATACATACATAGAATAGAAAGGAATAATATAAATGTAATACATAGACTATAATTAATATACCTAAATTAATACATAAAGTTCATAATTCATCTATCTTCTTCTATCTTCTATCTATCTTCTTCTTCTTCTATACTTATAATAAATCTGTAGAGAGGTCGATTCTGTACATGAAATATATTTCCAAAATTACTATCAGGGGGTGATTAGGGATCGATACTGATGCCAAAAATGCAATCAGTAAAATTATTGTCTGTCTGTCTGTCTGTCTGTCTGTCTGTCTGTCTGTCTGTCTGTATAACCGTTATAGAAACAAAAACTACTCGACGGATTTTGACGAAACTTGGTACAATTATTTTTCATACTCCTGGGCTGGTTATAGGATACTTTTCATCACGCTACAATCAATAGGAGCAGAGCAGTGAAGGGAAATGTTAGGAAAACGGGAGAAGTTACTCCATGCACGCTAATCTTCGGTACTACTGGACGGATTTGATTGTTTTTTTTTTGTTATATAGCTATTAAGTCTGGGCAACATATAGGCTATAATTTGTCTTTGAAACTTGAACACCTGATGCAGAACTGCAATAGATCAGCTAAACTATAAGAGATACAAAAATAGCGCCATAGCAAAAATTGTTCCACGTGATGAGCATTTTCTGCTGAGATAATAAATTTGAAGATATGGAACACCTGATGTGGAACTCCAAGAGCCTAGCTACAATATTACATATACAGTAATGACGTCTTAGCAAGAGTTGTTCAGCCTGATGAGCACTCCCTGTTGTCGTATAAAAACTGAAGATCTGGAACACCTGATGTGGAACTCCAAGAGCCCAGCTACACTATAACATATATAGGAATGACGTCTTAGCAAGAGTTGTTCAGCCTAATGAGCACTCTCTGTTGTCGTATAAAAATTGAAGATCTGGAACACCTGATGTGGAACTCCAAGAGCCCAGCTACACTATTACATATACCTATAGGATTCACGTCTTAGCAAGAGTTGTTTAGTATGATGGGCATTTCCTGTTGACTTGCTTTTGTAAGAAAACTGGAACGTCTGGAATCGTCATGCGCATCCCGTTGGTTTCCCGTCCCAGGCTCTAAGAATTCGACATCAGAGGTTTCAGATCTTCGATTTTGACGACCCCTTTGCCACTGGCATAAACAACAGGATCCGCGTACGAAGTCGCTGGCAGAAGCTAGTTAAATTAATAAAGCTAAAACTCCATTGTTTTGCGATAAATATTATATGCGCGCTCGATAGATGGCGTTGTACCTGTCTGAATCGCGCTATGGTTTCGTTACAGAGCGCAGTCTAAGTAGTACTTTAAAATAATTCAATAATTTTCATTTGATAGCGCCATCTATCTATGAACAACCATTTCGAAACTAAAAAAATATTGTAGCGATATTCGGAGTAGATTTATTATTGTTACTGAAACAGTTATTTAGGAGAATAGTTTATTAATATAACATAGACATAGTTACATATGTAGTTGTTTACGTGTTATTTAGTTTAGTTATATTTTTAGTTTGTAAGTTAGCAGATATATATTATTTATTTAGTTATTTGTTAGTAAGTTTAGTTCTATTTAGTTTGTTAGATAGAGAATGGGTCCTAAGCAAAACAGTAGCTGAAGTCCAAGAAATTATGAGGACACCTAAAAAAAAGAAAGAAATACACTTACAAAAAATAAATGAGATCCCACCAAAAACATTAAATGTAAAAAATGCCAAGTCTCTCGATGCAGTCTTTCCATCGTAAAAAGTTTTGAGATCTCACAGAAGCCAAGTCCTATTCAAATTATTTTGTAGTTATAAATCAACATTTAGTAACTATATCAATAATTTTCTTTATATTATAACTATAGTGACTTGGCAATGAGCACAAGTAAAAACAAATAAAAATTTGGAGGAGTTGAAAGTTACACACACCGCATGCGTAAACATTCTCTTTTAATTTATATATTCTCTTAACATTCATCATTTACTTTCATAAAGCGATGGCCCGTAAGGTATTCTTAACTCTCCAAATTTTTATTTGTTTTTACTTGTGCTCATTGCCAAGTCACTATAGTTATAATATAAAGAAAACTATTGATATAATTACTAAATGTTGATTTATAACTACAAAATAATTTGAATAGGACTTGGCTTCTGTGAGATCTCAAAACTTTTTACGATGGAAAGACTGCATCGAGAGACTTGGCATTTTTTACATTTAATGTTTTTGGTGGGATTAGTATTTGTCTTCTAAACACAATCGTACTTTGTGGAAATCCCAAAACGCCAAGAACGTTCACTTTTGTTTATTTAGCGTGTTTTGTGCGGCAATAAATTATTCAATTTACGGTCTAATCCCCTGTAGATCTTTGTAGCTAATATTAGGACAGTAAATTAGTGGTTTAAGTACTTCGTTCTACTGTTTATTTACCTGTTATTGAGGGAGGTATATTTAAGAAACTTTTTTCGTCTGTTTGTTACTTGGTCTCATTTTTTCCTAATTAAGATTTTATTTTAGAAGAACACTGGGTTGGAATCATTTGATGATTTTACCACACAAGAGAAAGAATATTATTAACTGATAAAGTAGCTTTTAATAGGAAAAATACGAATAAACACGCACAAAATGTCAAATTCATAGACTAGAGACCCGCAATGGCTCGTTAAAGTACACCATTATTATTACAATGACCATTTCACTTGTTCAGATAGTTAGAATAAAAAAAGTCGAATTTTTATGCGACCAAAGTAGAAAATTTTAAATAAAATACGGGTAGGTGTTTCTTGGGAGGCCTATGTTCAGCAGTGGACGTCTTACGGCTGATATGATGATGAGGTGTTTCTTTTAATTTCTTTCTAACATCTCAGCCCGGTGTATTGTGCTTTTATTATTTAGTCGAGACTTACTACTAACTTTGAGTATTTTTTAGAGATGTTTTTCTTTTTAATTTTCTTTTGATATTTGTATAAAAAACTGATAGATTTTTTTGTTAGTTTGATGTTATTTATTAAATTTATATTTTTTATACGCAATAACGCTTACGTCGCGTCGTTGGTTGCGATCGCCTGATTGGTTAAGGCATCTGGAGTACCTATCCAGAAGACGCAGGTTCGAACCTTGCTCGCAGCTCAATTTTTCGTTCGTTAAAATATGTTATTTATTACTTCCCAGAATTTAATCCTGCTTAGTGACACTATTGGGTGCTGTAATAATAATTTGGAGTTTTTTTTTGTCAAAATCAACTGGTTCTATTGTAAGGCAGGGTATTCATTTTTCAAAAAACCAATGATGTAATTTTAGTGTTCATCAAAATCAACCTGGAGACTTCTTTCAGTATTTTTCGCTATTCTTCATAGTTTCAGATTTGGCTATCCACGCCCAATTGGAAAATTCAACCAGTATAGGTAAACTAGCAGATTTTACACATATTAGTTCTATCTTACTTCACATTAGAATGGTTAGAAAACTACCTACGTGGAGTGGGAGTTAACAGTAAGTTGTCGACAATTTTCATATCTATCTATCTACATGACAGGTAAATCATATATCACTGCCTTGATCGATTCGTAAGGCGCTATGAAATATTCAAAAATCCGATAGCTTTCAGCCGAACACCGATTTCAGTGATAACTAACTTATCAGTCCGCCATCCCATAGTGCCTATTAGCCGGGTTCTGTAAGCCGGCTTCAGTGTTCAATGAAGCCGCAGTTCTATACCAGAGTGCAGGGAGTAGAATTTTGAATAGTGTATAATTTGTTCATTCCTTTTCGATTTTCAATGCCTTTGTATTTTTGTTTTTGTTTTGAACTTTCATATACGTATTTTTGTTTAAATATAGAAGTTCAAAGGTTTCGTTCAATACGTATACATATTTTCGTGTTTAAAAATTTCGTTTTAGATAATATTATTTTATACCATAACCAGAGCTCAGAATTAGGTATTTTAGTACTTGCTTTGAAATGTTCATATTAATATGGATCTTTCCGGGGTTTCTAATAGAAAATCTCGCGTGGAACAGTATTATAAATAAATAATAATAATAAAAACATCAGAGATAGATTATATAGAGATAGATTCCGTGATCTATAAATCACGGGATTTTTCTGCTCTTTAAAAGTAATTCCGGGATTTGTGGCATATCAACTTTATTCTTTCGCTGTATGAAATCAGTGGAAGTACATGAATGATTCTACCTATTTCGTCGAATTTAACCCAAACGTTGACTGGTGGAAATGCCTAGTGGCAATAACTTCGCCTGTGTAAGACTTTTGTACATGAACTTTAAATAAACACTTAAGAAAACTTTTACGATTTGATGGTGATGCCAAATAGGCAAAATCGCCGGTCTTCGATGGCTTTCAAAAGTGATCGTTGAGAGTTTTGGTGTGCTTCTCTTTCATATGTTCTCCAGTGACTCGCAAATCCAACATTGACTGTATGAATCTGAGTATAAAGCAGGGCCTACCATGTAATATTAAAGCGAGAGTAGTTCCGCTGTGGGAACGAGACGGCGCTAGACGATTTGTATAGCTCTGTCCCTTTCCCACAGTGTAACTACTCTCGATTTAAGACGTCATGGTAGGCCACCTTTTTTAAATTAGGATTTACTGGAGTTATCAATGTAAACTGTTTATGTGAGTATCTAAAACTAAACTTAATATTAATATAATATTACCGTCAATGTTTCAAAGCTAACTTCAAACCAATTTCCCGAACAGAACTAAATTAATATACAACATAAACAGGCAAACTATGTATTCGATTAGTTTGTCAAGTTGAATATGGAATCCATTATCTTGTTACGTTTCAATTTACTTGGTAGTTTATTGAGAAATGCATACAAACGCTGTGCCGTTGCAAGGGGTAATTGGCGTGATTTATACAGAACTAGCGGCCCGGTACGTGCTTCGCTACTTTGACAGCAAAATACCCATTAACAAAATGATTTGCCATTTAATGAATTAATTTGTTACAAAAAATGTGATAATTGAAGAACCGCTCGACCAATTTTGTGCAAACTTCCCATCTACTAAATAGTCCGAACAAAGCCTAAACATTTGGTTTGGTATTGATTGATTTTTATATATAAAGATGTACTCATGATGTTGTTACCCCCCGTTAAAACCGTAGGTGCTTTCAAAGAGTAACCACAACGTGATCCTATCCTTATCACACAGGCGTTCTCTTAGTTGAGAGGGGGGTATAAAACATCTAATTGAACAACTTTACCCAAAAGACCAAAATCGATCGCCAAAAAAATAATCAAGTGTCCCATGCAAGGGGCAAGTTGGTAATCAGACGTCTTTTTTTCCGAGATTCCTGGTGAATTTATACATACAAATACAAAAGATGTCCTGAAAATGACGAATGCAATAATCAAATGATTTTCCAATTCAGTTCAATAGTTTGAAAGTTCGCGTACATACATTTCGGCGATCCATTTTTATTTATATAAAAAGTATTTATGATCATATTTTTCAGTAGCTTTTCAACTTTTTTTTAGCAACTAATTTTCATCTCAAAATATATTCAAAATACATCTCAAGTTCTTTTTCTGAAATATGACTGTTATACTCGTAACACGGTAAAACTTAGCAATTGTGCTAAAACAATAAGGTCCATTTTCCTGTACAAAAGGTTCAAACCTCTTGAACTTTTCAGTACTCACACTTGTTCCTAGTACAGTGTTCATTGTTTCGTACGGTAACAAAGTTAGATTGGGCGTTGAAAACCAAATACCTGGTGCGGGGTTAACTCTTTCACGGGAAGTTACTCGTCATCCAGTCGGTTCTGAACTTACCTGAAACAAAAAATACATATTATAGTTAGAAACAGTAACAAGCGGTAACTACATGAAAATGAACTATTTCGTGTGCGCGTAACAATGGAAGTATAAACTTGTTCTGTGAAATAAAATAAAATGTAAATTTTTGGGCTGATGAATATTGCAGATTATTTTTACAGAAAATGTCATATAAACTACGGTTTCTAATTGCAAGTCATCGGTATTTACATCTAGGTACTGCTGGATAGGATCAACTAGGACTAATAGTCATTGACATTAGCCATGGATCGAAAGACCAGGTGGCCTACCATGATGTCTTAAAGCGTGAGTTGTTAGGCTGTGGGAGAGAAACAGAGCTATACAAGTCGTCTAGCGCCATCTCGTTCCCTGAGCGGAACCACGAGTCCTTAAGTTGTGGGAAAGAGACAGAGCTATACAAGTCGTCTAGCGCCATCTCGTTCCCTGAGCGGAACCACACACGCTTTAAAACATCATGGTAGGCCATCTGGAAGTCATGGGGAGATGCCTTTGTCCAGCTGTGAAAGAAAGAAAGAAAGAAACGTTTATTGGCACGCGCTGTGGGATAGCGCAGTCTAATAGTAGCAGTATTAATTACATTCACCTACACCAATCTGTTCTTCTTTAATAGCTTTTAACTTTATCACAAAAAAGACAAGGTTCATGTTCGATTGGGATAAAGGATATGTTGACCGTTGTGGTATTAGTAGGTACTTACGGATTTCTTTATAGGAATCAAGAGTTTGCTGAATATTTATGTAGTTATCTACCGTTGAACTATTTTGATTACCAGTCTGCAAACGAGCTTGGGTCAGCATGAGGGTACTTTATTGACCGCTGCAATGAAAGCACATAAGGAAAAATATATTGGCTTTTGTTTTACGTTTTCATTATATTCAGACATTTTGGAACCACTTAAAAATTGCTTACTTTACTTATACAATTGAAAATATCATAATATAGTAAATCGAACTGCCAATTAAATAAGAGCACTGTAATATTGAAAGAGCATCTACAGTTTCCGATCGAGCACACTTCAGATAAAGTGACAACTTGCGCCAATAAATCCAATTTGAGAGACGCAAGCTAGACGTAAGATTTTATCAAACTTTCACGTTTATCTCCGTTTTGTTTTCTAGAAAATTAAATTTATTTAAACGTAGAATTGCCGCACGATATTTTTAACACTGAGGCGTTTCTTTTATTAATAAAAAAAAAACATGCAAAAAATTGAGTTTCGAAAAAGCTGAATATTTAGGCTCAAGTATTTCGTATTTTTGTAAGTAAACAATTGAATGTTAACTAATTTGTAAGAAAAGCGATTTGATAAATAACAAACAGCAGAGTAGACTCCATGGTCCTTTTATAACAATTTAGAACAATGAACTCTATACATTATTGATGGGCAAGAAACATCAATATTGTCGATGTGTATGATAATTGCAGAAAGCCTAACAAGTCACATACACACACACAGTCTATAATAAGTGGAATCAATCAATACTGCACAGCTAACTAGACTACACATAACCAGGACAAGATTTTTAAATGATAATAATTAAATGCTATTTTATTCACATCTGACATCGCTTATGTTCACCAACAGATTAGAGAGATACAATTATTTAAAAAAACCGCGTGGTCTATGAAGAAACGCTGAAACAAACTTCAAAAGTCAGAGGTTACAGTCCCTGTTAAAGTTCAGACATTATTCACATAATGCAAATTAGGGTCTGAAAAGATATTTTGAGGTTAGAGAAACAACAATGCTAAACAATAATTAAATTACAACAAAAGTGTAAGCTTTTGTCTTTATCTGCTTTTTTTTTTTTTTTTTTTTAGGTGGTAAAATCATCAAATGAGTCCTCCCGCCCTGGGTGGGGCGGAAGGGACTGTCAGACTCTTACTGACTAAAATCCACCCGAGTTCCTTCGGATGCCCTTTACGTTCAGGGGCCACGGTATCCTGGGTTAAGAAAAAACCCGCGACCCCAGCAGGCATTTGGCGCGAAACACGACGCGCCACCGACCCGGGCTTGGTCCTTGGTCGGACAGCGAGCTACCCATTACTCACCGTCCGCAAGCCCGCTCCGCCGCTGTGCCCTCTGCTATTCAGAGGGACACGCGTTGGAGCGTCCACCTGACAGGCTATTCGCATACGGGCAAAGAGACCCCTTAGGCACACAGTGCCTAAGAAAGAGTTTTTGCCCGCATCCCAGGGTGCACCGGCCCGAAAAACTGGTCTTCCCCCCGGACGTATCCGAGAGGGAACTCCAGTCCACAGGCGCACGTGGAGGTTTCCTGTCTTAGCACCCCGAACGCAGTGTCTTAGCATCATTTTAACAAAGAGATTTTTTGCAGCTTCCAGGTACGCTAATTCTTTATAAAAGGCCAGGAATATCTTTGAGTCTTGAAATGGTCACAGCATGTCTTCTTTCTCGTTGCTTTGATTTCATTTCATTATTCAGATATGTCAAAGTTTTTTTTTTATACGGTAGTTTATTCTTTTCGTCTTTTGTTTGATGTCTGAGCATCTAATAAAACTATTTAGAATAAGAAAATCACGTTTAAAAATATGCACAAATGTGTGTGATAAAATTCATTTGTGTTGAGTCAGAATACAGTCTAGAAAGTTGTGATTCATATTTTTTTGTTTCACTGACAAATAGTTGTGTTGGAGAATAAATTGAGCACTCGATTGTGTCGGAATAGTTTTAAAATATAAACTTTTTTCTTTCAGAAGAAAGGTAAATGGCCTCTGGCTAAAAATACAGATTGTCGAGCTTGTTCATCACGCGACGCTGTACAGAATTGCAACGATTGACGATAACAGTCAGATATCGCACAAACGTCCGGCCCAAAAATTTATGGACAATCGCACGTTTTGACGATATTGCTCACAGATCTGTTCGATATCGAATTGCTAATGGCAATGCACACGATTCTGTGTTCGGAATACCAGTTAGCGATTGCGCAACTAGGTACAACCTCACTAGCGACATCTTTTGTTTAATTATAAATAGTAAAAACATTGGTAGCGCCTTTATGCCGTAGTAGTGAGGAGGATTTTCCAAGTTGACGTCCGAATTGCATCGCATCACTCTGGATGACGTGCGATTTGAATCGGCAATCGACTCGATATCGCACGCGTCAATTTGCCTTATGAGCAAGCTCGCTTAATCAATCGACCTTAATAAGAGGAGAATCTTCAGAACAAGGTACAGCACCATATTTTTGTCACTTTACTACCTGGTTTCACGTTCACATCGTAAAAGGGTTACGATGTGAGATATCTCGCCCTCAGGATTGGTAGGCTTTAGGTAATGAATATATATGTCCAGAGTTAAACACCACTTTGGGAACGTATTTTGTCTTGATAAATATTGTTTCAGGGACGGAAATGTTCGACACGTAATTTCGGTCTATCAATTTGTATTTCTCTCCCTGTGGATCAAACTAAGGGAACTAAAGATAGTTTCTAGCAACTTATCAAATATAGTTCAGCTAATTAGGGTCAATAAAAATTATCCATGTTTATTGGAAAGCAGGTGCTAACAATCATTCAGTAGGTAGTTCATTAAAAATATACCTACGTAAGTCAAATTATTTTTCTAAATGATATAATTTCAAGGTTCACCCTTGTTTGGTAGAACAACATTTCGTCGAAAATCACTCCGCCTAATTTTGGTTACACTATAGCCGTTTCGTAGAATTATTCATTGCACCGAATAATTAATTGGTAATTTTTTTATTTAGCATATTTATTTCTTTGAAATAATTTCATTTGACCGAATTTTCAAATGCACTAATTTTATTTTAACTAATGTTCCACTAGACTAATAATGATTTAGTCGAAATATCGTGCCGAATATTCAGTTAGTTAATAATTCGTTTCCTTTCATTGTCTATTAAAAAATCGGGCTCCGTCGAGATACCCAGGTAGGTGGTATCAGCAATTTTACTAAGGATGCAAGAGCGAGCGAAGCCAGCTCGGGACTTGGGGCACCCCGACTCGGACATGTTAGGTTCGAAGGGGATGGCGGGGTCTGAAAGACCCCGCCATCCCCTTCGTGTTAGGTTACTTTTAACCTTTCAAACAGAAATAGGAGCCCCGCGAAGCGGGGCTCCGTCGAGCTACCTTGGTAGATAGTAATCGGCAACCAAGGTACCAAGGTAGCTACCAAGGTAGCTCGACGGAGACCCGCTTCGCGGGGCTCGTATTCCTGTTTGCAAGGTTTAAAGTAACCTAACACCTAGGTTTAAAGGAACCTAACCTGTCCAAGTCGGGGTGCCCCAAGTCCCGAGCTCGCTTCGCTCGCTCTTGCATCCTTAGTTAAGTTACTGATTACCACCTACCAAGGTAGATCGACGGAAAAAATATTTACAATGTTTTCTTTTCTGCATTTCATTCCACTAATCGAATATTCGATAAACTAAATGTTATACCAACTGAACATTACATCAAATGAACATTATACCTTTTGATCAATAGCGCAAATGTTGTTATCGCAAATAAATATTCGATGAAATGAAAATTAAGTTGACCGATATTATACAAACTGATTATTTTCTCAAACGTTGTTCGAATTAGTAAAATTATATCAAAAGTTGTTCTACCAAACAAGGGTGAACCATAATTTCAATAAGATTTATGTCAAGTTTATTAAATGATGACGTAGATAAAGTTGAATTTGGAATAACCAGTACCTACGATGGAAAGTAGTTTTATAGAAGTTGCAGAGAAAACAAAACTTTAAGCTTGGGGTTTAAAGCAATATTTACAAAAAACGCAAGTATACCTAAATGATTTGATTTTTGGTAAGTATCCTACGCGGCAAACGTGTTTTGATGTAAGACCACATAATCGTTGAAACGTTTGAGGACATTCGGTCGGTACTTAGGTATAACGGTTTATCAACTCTTATGTAAGATCGAGCGTTTGCTAAAAGAGGAAATCACTTTGACGTTCATATAGATGCGAGCACATATGGTTCGTGTAGGTAGTATTTATTATCAGCAAAGTGTAATGTATGCTTATGTACTTACGTAGGAAGGTAATCATTTTGCCATTCCACTTCTGGTCACAAATTATCGCAAAATATGTTTATACGTAGCTATAAATTAGGCACCTACGTATGAATTGAAAACTATGCTAATTAATGGTTGTGATTAGGTGCGACTTAAATGTAAAATACTTCAGGAGACTCTCACACTACGTTTCTGAAGGAAATAAGCAGAACTTTTGTGCTCTTTTATCTGTATGTTTAACGCATTTCTCTCACTTTTGATACAAACTGGGAGTAGAAATTAGAAAGTATTTACAGACTTTACCAAAATAGAGATATCTAGCTCGAGAGTCTTCTCGAGCTTAGACTATCTTGTGGTACTACCTAATGGAGAATTGTATCCCCAGAGACTTAGCTACTGGTGAGTAAGGTACGTACCTACGTACCTACACACATACAGCGTTACGTGTACTACCTAAGTACCTACTATATTGGGCTTTTGTGAGGTGTATTTTTGTCCCGGTATGCACTTAAGCTATTGTCAAACAGACAGGCGAAGCAAATGCGATCCTAAGCGTTTTTATTTGTAATGTATGGAATTGTTTGAATCCAGTCACATAGAAAAGCGAAAGCGATCCGATAGTCTATGTGACTGGTGACTTCAAAAAATTCCATTACAAACAAAAACGCTTCGCTTCGCGTTCGCTACGCGCCTGTCTGTTTGACAATGGCTTTACAGTTGCGTTGCGATACATAAAAGTTTTACCTAATTTGCCTCCTTGAGACAAAACTTATGTTTTTTCACAGAAAATTTACACAAAGCTTAGCAGGGACCCGTCTTATTAAAAAAAAAACAACTCTAATCCCATATTGTTCGTACAACATCATGAGATTTCTAAAAAGCTTAAATGTTTTAGATGAGAATTCATTTATTCTTTTCTATTTCCTTATTTACGTTTCGTCCGGCTTTTATTTTTTTAATTAATACCCATACTTTCGTAGCAGTAGTGCTTGTATAAATAAAACTTGCTAAAGCGGATGCAGGCTGTGTTTCTCTGGGCTCTGAATTAGCATTTTACGAAAAGATTTCCGTCGAAATGTTGCTCGTTTCCTTAGCTTTTTGAAAAGAATGAAGACTTTCCGCGTGATAGACTTACAGACAAACAAACACTTTTTATAAATTCCTTGAGTTGAGGGGATAAAACCACCATTTCTTTCGGTTGCCCTTTATGTTCAAGGGCCGTGGTATCTTGCTTAGACATTCCGGCAATATATACTCATTTTCTCATTGGGGTATGCAGAAAGTATAGAACAACACCTGTTAAGATCCTCACTTACACCTTTATCTTCGTTCACTGTTACATTATTTCATTACATGGATAGAAGGTCAACATAAAACACATATTTCAAACAAATAAAATCGGGGTTTTCTACATTGGGCATCCACCGAAACGCCACCAAATGATCCTCATATCAATAAAAATCATAGTTGGTAAATATTTTCGGAATGTAAATAGTTTTCGATGCTACAGACATCGAGAAAGAAGATAGAGAAGATAAGAGCTAATAAAACTGCACTCTCACTAAAGTAAAAGATTCGCATCGACAGCATCTCTAGAAACGTATTTCTACGTCACATATTAAGTCATAATTTCTGCGCATTTATCTGCACCCGGCCGAGAGTCGTCGACTTCTCTAAGAACATTACACCTAAGTGTGTTTCTCCCGACGTTTCTTTCCTGAAAATCTTCGTGATAAAATTTAAAATTGAATTTAAAATGAGGCTTAAACAATCTTCGCTGGTAAATGTTAAAACAGCCGTTGAACAAAGGCAACAAAAAGGCGTGTTTTGATAAATGATCGTTGCCTTTCATTCGCGAAATTGTCCATTAGTTTCATTCACATTTATCAGGCCATCTTATTGTTCTGATAAATATGAAGAACAAGGAGGATTATAAGAGAATTAATTAAATTAATAATCCATGTGTAAGTCAGATTATGTATAGTAAATCGGTGTCTTTATCAGTTCGTAAAACAAGTGATTAAATCAATGATACAAAATTGATTGAATGGTTTTGTTATCAGTCTCGTGTAAGAATGAACAAGTGTGTAATCTATAAGTACTATTTTAACCTACATATTATGTTGTAACCGTTTTTCCTTGAAAAAATCGCTTTGGAATTTTATTTTACAAGTGCTTCCATTAATATTTTAATCCTCATGACTGTTCCTGTTTATTACGTGTCTAAGAATAATGATATATTTTCATCAGACGTAAAATGATAAAAATCACTGTGATTATTTTTGTCAGATAACAATTACTCTTGTTGTCATAAGGAAACAAGTCATAATTATTACTGGACGATTTGCGAAATAATAAGCAACTTGCTTAATAATATTATTTTGAGAATTGACGGAGGGATTTTCCGATGACCAAAGAAAAACACAACAAGTTATAATATATACCTACCTGCCCAACTTATTATGATAATAGAATCGTTACTTGATATGTTGGTATTTCCTGCCATTGTTTCCTCAGAAACAGTAATGTTTTGCAAGAAATGAAGCTTGTCATAATATAGACGTGTGGTTTTCCCGTGGAAAATACATGAAATCTGCCCTTTACTCTTTGACACTTACATTGTTCTAAAGAAAAACAAATGCTCTTTGTTAACTATGATGAATATTTTGTCGCTAAAACCGGGCTACACGGTAAGCGAGCACGTCCATAGGTCCCATGCATGCGGACACTATCCGGCTATAACAGTCGGAACGTGAACCAATAAAATATTAAACGTGATTCCCATTTCACATGGGTACAACTGTGTGTATCCCGCTTATAGAGATTTAACAGGTGTTCTTTTTTAAAGACATCGTTAGTGTCGAATAGAACCACTACGAGCGCTTGATATTAAGCGATGATGTCGTCAAAGGATGAAGCACGCTTGCCTAAAAGTAACCAATTAAAGTCACCAACCCCCTTGAATTAAAAAAAAAAGTTGTATTTATCAGGGCACAAATATTCCGTCAGGGAATTCATTGAGTGATTAATTTATCATTATTATTTGTTCATTAAAATAGACTTTTGTGCTCCACTGCAGGTTTAAAAGCCTCCGTCAACTCTTAAAAAATTTCTTGTTCTGTTGTTATTTGGTCCCAATTCTTTAGGTACAGTCTAACTCGTCCATCTCCTTCTGGGCCAACCGCATCATTGATCAATATCCATTAATTTACCTTGTTAGCACTGAGAGAACGTCAACAAAACTTTCAATGCTGCATTGTTCGGAAGGCAAAGTTTATCGGTTAACGAGATACATTACCAAAATACGAGTATTCGTAATTAACAGATGGGAGACCACAAATATTGAGCGTTAATTAATTGAGGACGGAAAGCGTCATATTTTCTGCGAATCACGTAATACGCTGAGCGTGAAATGTTCATTAATATTATGCCCATGGTGAAGCTTTAAGTGTTTACGTTTCAGGGATAGTTTCATCTCTTAATTTATCTACAACATTATTTTTTGTTTATGCGAAACTCAATACACTTGTCTAGTATGTTTGTGTACAGATTCTATGTACAAAACTGTATTATGAAAAATCATAAAGTAATAAGCTCTTGTCCGTTCAAAAAGTCCGTACCCCCAATCCGCGCCTTCTGTACCGTACACTCATTGATAAATAGTTTGGCAATAGGAAACTAACCGCACAGTTATTGTATTGTAATTAACTGGTGACAAAATTTAACTAAAATATTTTTGGTAAAAATCAATCAGAATTATTGGAATCGATTCAGAGGCCTTACCACGAGCTATTAACACGATCCAGTTTAGGCTGTGGGAAAGATTTACTAAAAATAATGTTGTGTATTAAACTTATCCCGAGGTTAGTGGGCAGTAATTTTTGTATAGTACGTGTACCAACGACGATTTAATACTAGACTCCGCATGCTCGATCTAAGGAACAAAAACTATTCTGTCAACTCGCTGAGGTACTACGTAAGCGAGGGGGACGGGGTACTGCGTTGTGATTGGCTAACTCAAGGTCTGTTCTGTCTCAACGTATGTTTACGGCTCACAGGAGTGGTCGAAATGAGACGGATATAAGACTTTTTTTCCTAATGTGTTGACAGACATCGGTCGCCTGTTATTAGGAGTCTAGTATGAAATCGTCGATGACTTGTACTGCTAGCTGGTGGCAGGTGGTGTTAGTCGTGATGGGTCAGAGGTTAAGCTCCTGACCTCTACTCTCTTTAATTATTTATTGCAGCACGGTTAGCGCAGTGGTGTGCGGCCGACTGCTGTGTGTCGTGGGTTCGATCTCGCAAGGAATAAATATTATTGTATGATCTACAAGTAGTTGATCCGGGTATTTGTGTATGTGAGTTTTTATGTTTGTCAACGCAACCACGGTTCAGGAGACATTTCTAGTGTGGGGCAAAGTTTTTTTTTAAAGTAGTGGTTTCTAGTATACATGTTTGTATAGGTGAATATAAATATAAAAGGGAGAGTTAAATTAAAAAGTTGATTCTTAATAAAGAGGTGCCTGTAAACGGGATATCAAGGAAGATTTTTAACGTAGCTATAACAAATAGGCAAAAGCTTTATGCTCCGGTAGAAGTCATGATAATATCTCACTGCGTTCTATTTAAATTATAACATACAACAGTACGTTTTAGACGTGATCGAGTTACGTTGTTATGTAAAACTATTTTACATAAAGTCGCTTAGTATTTAATGTAGGGTTATGTAAGTCACCATGACGTACTGTGGACTAATTACATATATTACCATGTTATTACGATAAGAAGACGATCGCGGTTCAGTGCCAGCGCGCTGTAAAACAGCGGTCATATAATTTACAGTTCCTTCGTAAAATCTGCACTAATATTTTACAGATTGACCTCTTAGAATATAAAATGTCCGGATTCCGTGTTAAAAACAAAACGTAACGTTTTTTGTGAAGTCTGTTTTTTATATATAAACGTGTGAGTGAGCTCGCCGCTTACATACATATAAATGTAATTCCTTGGTAGAACGAAGGTGTTAATTTTTCATCCTTTTTGGCTTCAAATCGCAATCATCTAAGATTGACTTCTTTATAATATAAGTTTGTAAGTTCAAATGTCGGTTCAAAGACGGCTTTCCGAGACACGGAGGAAACTCGCTATGACAAATGGTCACCCATCCACAGACCAACCTCGGCAAGCGCGGTTAACCCGGAAGATTGGCCTGTGCGCCTATAATTATTTAGCCACGAGCTCCTCCACATCAAAACACACAAAATATTATTTTATTTCTGAACTACAATCATCTAAACCCACGTGAGCGAACCCGCGGGCAATAGCTAGTTCACTACAAACTTGATACATAAATACAAAGTCTATTCTAGTAACATAATATACAAACCCGATGTTACGGTAATTATGTCGATCATATTGTGAGAGCTGCATGTAACGTAACTGACAAGGTTCAGCTCGGTTCAGCAGACAATGGACTTGAGTTTCGGACAGAACTGAAACTTGCTATCAGTATACCTACTAGAGATGTTGCGAATATTCGCATTCGCATTCGCATCCGCATATATTCGCAGATTTTTAGACATTCTGCAGCGTTTTTAAAAAAACGCTACATTTTTGAGTAGCACCTTTTTTAATAGAAATTGTTATGCAACCTGTTTTTGGAAGCCTTGACTCAATTTTTTTTAAGTTCTGAATCTTTTTAAATTTGAATTTGTTTCTGTTCTCGAAAAAAAGTGAAGATTTTTTTCTTTGTGTCAGTTGGTTGTGGATTGTTGCCCGATACGTTTAATCGCTGAATTTTTTATTTTTTCGTTGTAAATCTGGGCTTTAAATCAGTGAAGTGAGTATATCAGTGCTGCAAAATAAATATATTGCTCTTCTATTCGCCGGAATGGCGTAATCTGAAAATTTTCTCATGGTTCGGTAAGTTTTTTTTAATAGATTTTTTCTGCAAATTTTGTCTTCTGTTCAGTCCGTATTTTTGGTCTCATGCCGCCTGTTTTTCTTTTCTACGTTGTGCAGGAAACGCTGAGTACGGCATCACCCACAAGTTTATAAGATAGCAGTCTGGAGCAACGCTCCGCCGCGACCCGGTGTGGTCGCGTACAGCCTTTTCCGGTTCCTGAATTTGCCAGGCTCTTAAGCCGGCAAATGTGATCCAGAGCCAGATTTTTTTGAAGACCTGTTTCTGTGTTGACCGAGGTTATCAACACGGTGCTCCGCAGCAGGCCGGCAGCGCGTCCCTTGTCTTCCGACCCATGGCGTGTTGTTTTGCCAGCTGAAAAGGTTACTTCTGCGATTTGGGAAGTACATAATAGTTTTCCTTCAATACATCCAGGTGTATCCAAGTCGTACCTAAAACTTAAGGAAACCTTTTATTGGCCTAACATGTACCGTGACGTCGTTAGCACTTTAAGACAATGTGAGGTTTGTAAAGCGTATAAGATCGCGAACACGCAACCTCGCGGACTGATTTGCTACCCTAAGCAAGTGACCATGCCCATGCAGATGATTTCGATTGATGTGATTGGACCGTTACCCCTCGCTTATTACGGATATAAGTACATTATCTCTATGGTCGATGTTTTTTCAAAGTACGTGTGGCTTGTTCCTCTTAAGAGAGTAGACGCTTTTGCTGTTATAAAAGCTTTAGAGTCCGAAATTTTCTTTAACTTCGGTGTACCTCGTTCTATTTTATGCGATAACGCCACTGTTTTTCGCAGTAGTCAGTTTCTAAATTTCCTCAGATCTTTCCATATTGAATCCCCTACATTTACACCTTATTATACACCCCAAGCGAATACTGTCGAGCGCTATAACCAAAGTGTAGTAACATGCTTAGGGATTTTAGTTGGTGAAAACCAAAGATGTTGGGCTAAGATGTTGCCTAGAGTAAAGCTCTATCTTAACTCATGTGTCAATCTAGCCACTGGCTTCACGCCTAACTTTCTCATGTTTGGTAGGGAAGTACTTATGGATTCTAGCCGTGCTAATAGTCAGACTCAAAGCTCTAATTTAGCGGACAGTCGGACTCGTCACGCTTCGAATTTGTCTTCTCTTCGTGAGGTATATGCGAAGGTGGCTGATAATCTTTCTATGGCTTTCCTCCGTAACTCCCAAGCTTATAATTCCAATCGGTCGGCTATTACTCTAAATGTTGGTGACACTGTATGGAGACGTAATTTCTCCAGGTCATCTGGAGAAGACTTTTTCTCTGGAAAGCTAGCTCCACGTTTTGTTAAGTGTCGTGTTTTGCAAGTTATTTCTAGGACTACTTATTTGCTACAGGACTGTGATTCCGTACATTCTGGTAGATATCATATTAAAGATATCCTAAAGTAACTTTTTTTCTCTATCTTTTTATTCAAGTATTTTGTACGGGACTCAAGCGATTCTATCGCGCTCAGTTTGACCCTTAGAAATTGTCTATTGGTTCAGTAACAACAAATAATTACAGATGGCAGTGGTCTAACTTTTGTGTTGGAACTTTTTTAGTCGAGTTTTTGCTAGCATTAAGTTCCAATAAACGTACATAGATGGCGTTTTTCTAAACTTTATGCCAGTACTTTGTCAAGTCGCGTCATAGCTAGTTCTATCATAGATGGCGTTATTCTAAATTTTGTATTAAAACTTCTTTGGTTGTTTCGATGCATCTAGTTAAACAATTGATTTATAGATGGCGTGTTTCACAACTTGGTAGGGCGTTGTGTTAATTAATTACTGTGCTTAACCTATCCGAAATGGTAGACTTGTCACTTTCTTAATCTTTGAACTCAGCCATACTGGTGCATTCTTTAGTGATGTGCAGGTGTCGATAAAATCTATTATCGAATTTTTTATCTTCGTTTTGAAACTTTTTCTTAAGTTCGAATGTTACTTGATTTGACTTTAGGCTCAAGTTATATCTTGAGTCCGGTTTATTCCAAAACCTCCCTTTGTCTCCCGTTCCTGGTTTGAACCGGAGTACTACTTGGTCGTTCAAGTTGTATCTTTGAACTTGAACGCTGATTTTTGGTATTCTCTAAGACTCACGTTCCTTTGTTCGAACTGAAGTTCATTTGTCTTATGTCCAAGCCTTATTTTTGACTTGAGATATTTTTGTTTTTTTTGTCTTTTCTTTTCTGAAGTCTCCTTTATAGACTCATTGTGGATTTGTCTGGTGTCGATTTTTAGGCCATGGTGTTCTTTGTCCGAAGCTGTTAGATTATTTTCAATCGATCGCGTTTGTCAACTAGGTGTTATTTTTACCTTAGGTTTTATCTTTATTCTTTTGGCTCTTTCAGGTCACTTTGTTGACTTTGTCGTTCTAGTTTGAAGTTAGTTGTATAATTAGGTAGCTGCTACTTGCACTATTAGGTCTTATCTTTATTCTTTTGGCTCTTTCAGGTCACTTTGTTGACTTTGTCGTTCTAGTATGAAGTTAGTTGTATAATTAGGTAGCTGCTACTTGCACTACTGTTAAGTTAGCTTAGTTTTACTTAGACTTAATTTTTCCTTGTTATCTTCTTGACCGGACAATCTTAGGTTTAGTTTAGGTCAACTATTAGGGATAGTGTTTTAGGCTAGTCTAGGTTAATTTCCTCTGGTTTTTTCCCTTTTATCCTCCTGGGCTAGTTGTTCTTTTTTCTTGTATTGCTTATTGCCGGACTTTTTTTTCTTGGAAAGGGGGTACTGCAGCGTTTTTAAAAAAACGCTACATTTTTGAGTAGCACCTTTTTTAATAGAAATTGTTATGCAACCTGTTTTTGGAAGCCTTGACTCAATTTTTTTTAAGTTCTGAATCTTTTTAAATTTGAATTTGTTTCTGTTCTCGAAAAAAAGTGAAGATTTTTTTCTTTGTGTCAGTTGGTTGTGGATTGTTGCCCGATACGTTTAATCGCTGAATTTTTTATTTTTTCGTTGTAAATCTGGGCTTTAAATCAGTGAAGTGAGTATATCAGTGCTGCAAAATAAATATATTGCTCTTCTATTCGCCGGAATGGCGTAATCTGAAAATTTTCTCATGGTTCGGTAAGTTTTTTTTAATAGATTTTTTCTGCAAATTTGTCTTCTGTTCAGTCCGTATTTTTGGTCTCATGCCGCCTGTTTTTCTTTTCTACGTTGTGCAGGAAACGCTGAGTACGGCATCACCCACAAGTTTATAAGATAGCAGTCTGGAGCAACGCTCCGCCGCGACCCGGTGTGGTCGCGTACAGCCTTTTCCGGTTCCTGAATTTGCCAGGCTCTTAAGCCGGCAAATGTGATCCAGAGCCAGATTTTTTTGAAGACCTGTTTCTGTGTTGACCGAGGTTATCAACACGGTGCTCCGCAGCAGGCCGGCAGCGCGTCTCGTCATCCTGACAGGATCCAGCTGAGCATTTCCATTTTACTGTTTTATTTATTTCTTTTAATGTTAAAATTGATATTTTTATGTAAGGCTTAGCAATACAACCCCTACTCAGGGTATGTGTGAGGATTTAGGCATTTAAAAACCACTATCTTACACAATCTTTCTATTCTTACCGAGGCGCGTTAATTAGCATTGGCCAATTAGTTAATTACCGCAAGGTTCGCTTGATTATTTTACCTCTAAATTTCAAGATTTTGGTTTTCCCTTAATGAAATAAGTAACAATTAATTCATACTTTCGTTGGTTAATCTCACATAATCGCATAATAACTCAGTTTTAATTGTGTGCAACCAATTTGTTTTATAATTCAATACTAGATACTATCGATAACCTGGCACAATGTAGAAAAGAAAAACAGGCGGCATGAGACCAAAAATACGGACTGAACAGAAGACAAATTTGCAGAAAAAATCTATTAAAAAAAACTTACCGAACCATGAGAAAATTTTCAGATTACGCCATTCCGGCGAATAGAAGAGCAATATATTTATTTTGCAGCACTGATATACTCACTTCACTGATTTAAAGCCCAGATTTACAACGAAAAAATAAAAAATTCAGCGATTAAACGTATCGGGCAACAATCCACAACCAACTGACACAAAGAAAAAAATCTTCACTTTTTTTCGAGAACAGAAACAAATTCAAATTTAAAAAGATTCAGAACTTAAAAAAAATTGAGTCAAGGCTTCCAAAAACAGGTTGCATAACAATTTCTATTAAAAAAGGTGCTACTCAAAAATGTAGCGTTTTTTTAAAAACGCTGCAATTCGCATTCGCATTCGCATCCGCTTAAATTTTTGTGAATGTTTTGCGAATACGAACGAGTGAAATATATCAATATTTGGAACTCGCTTCTTCCTACACATTTCATTCATTCTTATCTGGCGTCTTCCTCTTCATTCATCTTTTACTCAGTCTGTCTTTATCTCGCTATTCATCAATATAATAATGTCCATCAAACTGACTGACCCTTTTAGAGCTACTCTTACATACTTTTTCCAGACTCGTTACAGACAGAAAATAAAAAAACTGTAAATATATAAAAAAAAAATTAAGTTATGAAATTCGATCATTTAAAAGTGTTTTAATCAAACGGAATATTCGCATTAGCATTCGCGAATATTGGAATTAAATATTCGCATCCGCATTCGCATTCGCGAATGTCAAAAATCGAACATTCGCATCATCACTAATACCTACATACTAATACTACAACTTTACATCGTAGGTAATCAAAAGAGATAGAGTCACTTCACACCGAGTTGCGACGCTGCGTGCACATGTCAATAGAGTGATTCAAAATCTAATTTTATTTACTACACGAAAAGATACACAATTCACCGATATTGCGCGACGCCGTACGATTCTGGGCGCTCATTTTAATAGCCATTTAAAATTTAACTTTACTACACGAAAAGATACACAATTCCATTGACTGGCCTGTTGGTCTAGTGGTTAGTGACCCTGACTGCTATGCCGGGGGTCGTGGGTTCGATTCCCACCCAGGACAAATGTTTGTGTGATGAGCACGATCATTTGTTCTGTGTCTGGGTGTAATTTATCTATAATATGTATGTATTTAGAAATATATAAGTATGTTTATCAGTTGTCTAGTACCCATAACACAAGCTCTGCTTAGCTTGGGACTAGATGGCGTTGTGTGATAGTTGTGGATATTATTATTATTATTCCAGTATCGTTTTGTTATGTCGTGTCGCGTCGCGTCGAGAATTGATCCAGTCCCAGACCCAGTGAATTGACTCAGACATAGTGTTTGATGCATATTAATTTGAGCTTTTTCTTTGCAAGTCGATGGCCTCAAGTTTTATCGGACACATACGTAGTCATCTTGGGCAGGATGAGTAAGAAAGGAGGTGCTGGGACATTTCCTAAAAGGGGTTCCCAACTGGTATTGTATTTGCGATGCGTCTTGGCGGTATAATTGTGTATCCCATATAGATTACCCGCTTATTTTTACAGCTCGTAATCAATTGAGAGATTTCCAGATAAAGTAATTTAAGAAGACAATAAAACAATTTGTCTAGCTAAATGTTCTTATTAGCAAGTGGCCAAGATTTCAAAAAAAAAAAAAAAAAGCTATACGATTTCGCTCACTGATACAATCAATAGATCGTCAAAAAAAACGATAAAATGTCGACGCGATTAGATACTCGGAAAACTATAAAAAGGTAACTAGGAGAACTGAACGGTAATCCGAAATTGCCGTTAATTGTGTACACAACGCCAATAATAATGAAATGATAATGATACTTATTTTTCACGAAGCAATGTAAGGGATGATCCAAATGGTTGATTAAAGACGCTGTTATACAATGTTGTTGTCTGGGCGTAGCTCGTAGCAAGCTGGTACTACGTGCTACGGGCTACGCCGTAGAGGTCCCTCTGTTGTTCGGTTACGAACTCGTGTGTCGTGTACAATCAATACATAAGTGTAATAAAACAGTAAAAACGACTGTGTGAATGATAAATTAAGGGGATTTAGAAACAGTAATAGAGCACAAATCAAAAAAAAAACTTTGTGTTTGTGTGTCTGTTTGTTTGCACACGCTAATCTTCAGAACTACTGGACGGATTTGTTTTTTATTTAATTGTATAGGTATTAAGTCTGTGCAACATATACGCTATAATTTATCTTGAAAATTTTAACACCTGATGTATAACCGCAACCAGCTAAACTATAAGAAACAGAAAAATGGTACCATAGCAATAATTGTTCCACGTGATAAGCATTTTCTGCTGAGATAATTATTTGAAGATCTGGAACACCTGATGTGGTAATCCAAGAGCCCAGACACTATGTATAGGAATAACGTCTTAGCAAGAGTTGTTCAGCCTGATGAGCACTCTCTGACGACTTATAAAATCGAAGATCTGGAACATCTGTTGTGGAACTCCATAGCCATTGGTTACGCTGTGAGACAGAACGATTAAATCTGTTTCGCACTTCATGTCATTGGACGTCTGATCTGATTGGCTGTGACGTTCCTACCCTAATACTTCCTTTGTTCATGCGCTTACCTACTGCCGGCGGAATAGTGTGCCGCTGTTAGCTCGCAAAATCCGAGACAAAAGGTCGCGTCGCGCGCGCTCCTGGTTGTGCAACAAAATCGCAAGTGTCTTCTTAGCTATCGAGCTTCAAGAGTCCTGCAGCACCAGTCGAAGCCACCGAATCAACTCACAAAGAACCTCGCCGGAGAGAGAAAAAAGGTACAGTGCATTCCTTCCTAAGCTTGTTCTGCATTCTAAACCCTCTGTGTCTCCCGGCAGAACGTCAATCCTGTTTTTTTTTCGTCATAGCCAATTAGTCTCTAGCTAACCCGCGCGTCCAGCCATACTATAACATATATAAGAATAACGTCTCAGCAAAAATTGTTTAGCCCGATAAGAATTTCCTGTTGTCTTACAAAAATTAAAGATCTGAAACGTCTCGAATCGTCTCGCGCAGACCGTTGTTTCCCCGTCCCCGGGCTCTTAGAATTCGAAATCAGACGTTTCAGATCTTCGATTTTAACTACCCCGTTGTCACTGGCATAAGGAACAGGATCCGCGTACGAAGTCGCGGGCAGAAGCTCGTGTTAAATAAAAGATAGCTTAACTTATGGCTTTGTTACTCGTGTTCAATAAATTTGAATAAAAAGAAATCTCTTTCCTAAAGGTTTAGAGTCTATTTTATGTTGTTAGCAATTTATCCGTCTCGTGGTTTCAGTTTCGGTTTACCTAGAGGTTAAAAGATAATTTAATATTCACTTGTGAACGTGACCCTTTCATTTTCATATCTATTACATCAACGTGATTTTACTCAAAATTACTCACTCAGCAATCCTCCATATTCTACGTTTATTAAAACTCACTTAGCAACGTATCTTAAATTTATTCCACACAGATTTTTCTTAGATTTTAAGCTGACATTTCACTAACACATTTTGGTGTCTCAGCGTACCATATCGACAGTTTGTTCTTATATTGACTTTATTTCGATGTCCAAAGAGACTTTGCTGCCACATGTACAATCGACAATGAATCATGACCCATTTTGAGAATAAATCGTTTGAATCCGTCAAATTGACAAAGATCAAAGTCGTTACCATGGATATGTAGGTTTACGCGAATGTGGACCTAACTGTATTTGAATATCTGTAGGAAAATGAGCTTATGGTGGGTCATAATTCAACTTTGTCGATTGTACTCTGAGCTCTACGAGGGATTTTCTAAAACAATTTTACTTGCTGTTTCTGTATTTCGTATATCCCTCAAGGGTGTTATAATACATTACTTATGTTCGAATTTAATCTGCCTCGCTGTAATTGGTTATAAGCCATGGACACTCTGAGAACGTTTAAATTGGGCCGCTTTAGATTATAAGATTAATTATTTCGTGTCTGATTCAAATGTACAACAACATATTTCAATTATGACTAGCTTATTTAGCCGCCATTTATTCGCTAAATTAGACCTAATTGGTTTAATTTAATAACTGAAATGAGTTCACTGAATGTGGACGGTTAGTTTGCAGTGCCTATTCATATTCTGTGATATGAATATTGCAGGGTAATAAAAGCTGTGACCTTATAATCCTACCGTTTATTTTGATGATGTATATAATTCACAAAATAATGACATTGGCAGTTTACTGCTCTAATGTTGCATAATATCTGGACGATGTATGTACAATAAATTGTGCATATACTGGGGGATTTTAATGCGATCCGGTCGCATAGTTTGAACTCATAAAAGTCCATTTTCATCCAGCTCAGAGCTAAAATAGTAGAGCATAAACCTGAATTTACAGTTGTGAATCATGTTGCTTTGTTTCGGAATTAATGATAAATACAAAAGTTCTAATATCCTTGACAGTTCTTATCATTTGAATTTGTGAATTTCTTATTTATTACGTCTTCTTAGCAATATTAAGTTAGAATAATTTGTTATTTCAGAAGTAAGGTAAATGGATCATATATATTATGGAATCCAATCTGGCTTCTCAAAAAATTCATAGAAACGGAACCTTTTTTGGACAAAAATACCCACCAAAAACATTAAATGTAAAAAATGCCAAGTCTCTCGATGCAGTCTTTCCATCGTAAAAAGTTTTGAGATCTCACAGAAGCCAAGTCCTATTCAAATTATTTTGTAGTTATAAATCAACATTTAGTAATTATATCAATAGTTTTCTTTATATTATAACTATAGTGACTTGGCAATGAGCACAAGTAAAAACAAATAAAACGTCATATTTGGAGGAGTTGAAAGTTACACACACCGCATGCGTAAACATTCTCTTTTACTTTATATATTCTCTTAACATTCATCATTTACTTTCATAAAGCGATGGCCCGTAAGGTATTCTTAATTATTGTATTGGAACATGTAGTCGGTAGTGACCATCATGATTCACACATAAAAAATAATCTGATCACAGGTCTCGTCAGTAACATTTGCACATAATTCCAGGCAGCAAGTTAATTTGTGCTCATTGCCAAGTCACTATAGTAATATTATATAAAGAAAACTATTGATATAATTACTAAATGTTGATTTATAACTACAAAATAATTTGAATAGGACTTGGCTTCTGTGAGATCTCAAAACTTTTTACGATGGAAAGACTGCATCGAGAGACTTGGCATTTTTTACATTTAATGTTTTTGGTGGGATCTCATTTATTTTTTGTAAGTGTATTTCTTTCTTTTTTTTAGGTGTCCTCATAATTTCTTGGACTTCAGCTACTTTTTTGCTTAGGACCCATTCTCTATCTAACAAACTAAATAGAACTAAACTAACTAACAAATAACTAAATAAATATATATCTGCTAACTTACAAACTAAAAATATAACTAAACTAAATAACACGTAAACAACTAGTTAAGTAACTATGTCTATGTTATATTAATAAACTATTTTCCTAAATAATTGTTTCAGTAACAATAATAAATCTACTCCGAATATCGCTACAATATTTTTTTAGTTTCGAAATGGTTGTTCATAGATAGATGGCGCATATCAAATGAAAATTGTTGAATTATTTTAACCTCTATCGTCCTGAGATACCAAATGTGGTTCCTAAACGGTCACCACCGTTGAGTCCTGAGGAACCATATGTGGTTCGCGCGCGGCACGCGCGTACAAGCCTACTTCAACCTTATTTATATTATACACTATGGCTCAGAATTGCTTGAAAAAATTCATCCATAGAGCTCGATTTTAGTCGATTATTATTGTACCGAATAGTTACTGAAATCAACTGGGTGTCATTATAAAAAAAAAAAAAAGAATCGCTCTTTGTCGATGTCAAAATGTCAAGTGATCATCCACTTGAAATGTTGTTTATGTCTTATTTTTTCCATGATAGGACTATAAGTGTACTGAAATTGATAAAGTGTCGTGTTTATGTTAGATTTCAACTAAAATTTTAATTGGAAAACGTAAATTATCGAGTAGAAATAGGTTTTTGTCCCTCGTATAGGCCAATTCGGTTGTCAACAATGTATTTCTAATACCATGGAATTTCCGTTGTTTATTTTTTCGATTCAAGGTTAGTATTCAGTTGAAGAAGGTTTAGGTAGTATCCTAAAAAACATTTTATAGTGATACCTGTTCATAATAACACGGATGATCGTTTACAAAGTCGTGCATTGAACTGCGCATTGAAAAATTACAGCTCCATATAAATAAATGAATTTTAGAGTTGGAATCTTATAGGAATAGTGTATGTGAGAATTTTTTTATTAGAATTCTTATGTATTCGTTATATTAGTTCTAAAGTTTCGTGTAAATTGATTCAGTAGTTTTATCAAAAATAAATAAGGTACGTTAACAGGTCTAGTTACGGCTGTGGTTACGGCGAGATCTCTTATCTACAGGATATTTTAATTCCGAAGTACTTATACAAGAGGTGTTTATATTGAAATACAAAGTCTCGTTACTAAGGAACACGAAACTTTTTACCGTTTGAGATAAGAGTCATTGTATCTCGAGTGATTACAATTATTGTGAGCGTCGGCCAGTGTTGACAGTCGCGCAATATAGACAAATAATAGCTCCATGTAAGTTGAATTTTGAGTTGGAATCTTATAACATTATATGTTGGAATTTTCTTATTAGATTACTTATATATTCGTTATATTAGTTCTAAAGTTTCGTGTAAATTGATTCAGTAGTTTTATCAAAAATAAATAAGATACGTCAACGGGTCTAGTTACGGCGAGATCTCTCCTATCTATGGGATGTTTATAATACCAAAGTAGTCATCAAGAATTGTTTATGTTGTAATACAAAGACTCTTTATCAACGAATACGAAACTGTTTACAGTTTGCTATATGAGTAATTCTAACTGGAGCGATAACGGTTAATGTAAACGGCCGCCACTTGACGCGCGCGATGACGTAAGCGCTCGTAAATGTCAAGGACGGGACGGAGTTTACGATACGCGAGCGCGGTACCTGAGAGGTTAAAGTACTACTTAGAATGCGCTCTGTAACGAAACCATAGCGCGATTCAGACAGGTACAACGCCATCTATCGAGCGCGCATACAATATTAATCGCAATACAATGGAGTTTTAGCTTTATTAATTTAATGAATTATGAACTTTATGTATTAATTTATATTAATTATAGTCTATGTATTACATTTATATTATTCCTTTCTATTAAATGTATGTATTCATCCAATTGAATACTAACTTAAACAACGAACAAAGTTAACAATGCAGTCAAAATCCATACACAATGTTCTTGCCAAACCGCAAATATAAAATTGTTTTTTAAGGTATATTATTTTTTAATGTTTTTATAATTTTTCCTTTATATGTGGCTAATGACCTATCTTGATGCAAAATTTGAAGTTTCTAAGTCTGCTAGAAGTACCTTAGATTTTTGATGATCGGTCAGTGAGTGAGTGACAAAATGGTGTAACTTTGATCGACCGTAACTCCTAAACTATTCATTCAATTGGCATGTAATTTCGAACTTAAGCTTGTTCTAATGCCTACTATTATTCACCGAAAACCTAAACTCCTAGCTTTGTCCACGTCGAAGTTATAGGGGGGGCGAAACAGCCGCGAATCGCTTCGAGAAAAGATGGTACGGCCGTGCCCTTTTGCTCGAGACTTGGCGGGGCACTGCCGTGCCCCCAGATATCGCGTTAGGTATGTTTTTACAGTCACATAATTATATTGTTCGTGTTTAAATTACCTACAAACGGATTTGCCAATAGCCAGTTGGGATACAATACAAGCGACAATTTAAACAAACCTAATCAAACAAGGCAGACAAAATCATAAATTGTAGCAATTAAGCTTTCAAGTCCCGTACGAAAATCCTCGAATTTATTTTTAAAACCAGATTTATCTGCTGAGTTATGATGAAATGTGTGAGTTCAACGAGGATAATATCTATCGATTTATTTATTCAGCGTTACAAAGCACTTTATTTTGTTGAACCTTGAACCTTTCTGTGCATGACTGCCAATATTTATTTATAACAGGCTCCTTCCAAAGCCTCTTGGGGCTGTTATAAATGTGCATGTATCAGCAACATTTGGCTCACGTGTTGGGCCAACTCATCCTATTTCAAGGGTAAAATGGGAATTGAGCTTCATTTTTAACAAGTTCAGTCAAGCAATTGGTTCATTGCCAGAAGTCTGCACTGTTTATGAATTAAATGTACCTACCTATGTTTATACAACAAAAAAAAACTAGCGTCTGCTTGTCCGCAGCTGGTAAAATGTACCGTTAAAAAACCTTACATAAAACTTCAACGATTGTTTTAATAGAGTACACAGGAACTTTAAACATATTTATAGGACTGAACCGCTAAATATGGTAATATCCAGGTAGCCGAAGTCAGCTCAGTTTCTACGTAAATCTGGGCTATGTTTGAGCTCTTAAACGGGAGGGTTAGTCAAACAGTGGCTTGTAACGGTCCCGCCGCGAGCGTTTCGTGTAGTTCGTGTGCTTACCTAGGGCACAAACAACGTCTAGAACAGCTAGATATTAGAATTTATTTTACATGATAAAACCTTTATGATCTTTTTGTAAATAAATGGTCATTAAATCGTCGTCATACAAAATGTGCTTTACTGATTTATTTTCTTACTAACTTTTCGTTTAGCGTCGGAATAAATTTATCCACAGGCAACAAAATGTTATATAAAACCAAGTTTTATTAGCACTAAGTTCTTCCCCACGGCTTCACCCATGTTGAAGTCCAAATATATTCCAGAAACGTAATACCACAGTAATACTGGGATTAAAAATCCTGTCATATATTGTTATTCTATGTTGTTGTTATTGCAGTTGTAATATAAACTCGAATGTTTATAGACACGGTACATAATGTTTAATCAGACGTAAAGACGCAAAGAAAAATTAATTAAATACATACTCAAAGAATTATGAACTAGTTTCACACTTAATATATCTGTATCTCTATACTGACAACATTTAAAATAACGTTATGTTTATTACTCCATTCTCCATTACGTCAGATCAGAACAGTTGAACGGATTTTGATAAAGAACTGAACTTGATGAAAAGCTGAGAAATTGGTTATAGTCTGCAATAAAATTCATTTATAACGTGAACATGCTGTTTATTAGCAGTCAGTCGATGTCCACGGAATATGTACTTACGTATTGAATTTATTAGTTTCCAAGAAAAGTCTGATATTCCAAAACGCCACCACATGCCTTTATATTTGTCGTGTGAACACAAAATCAGGGTGAAGCGAGCGCTTTAAAATATTCAACAGTGTCGGCGTCAGTCGTTCAAGGAACGAGCCGACGGTTATCAAATACTAATACTTCTTCGAATATCACTTATCTCACATCCACACACGGAATTTAGGAAAAAGGAAAACTTGAGTTACCAAAATAGCTTACAAGGAAGGTGAAATGGCAGTATGCTGCGGACCGACTGCCGACGCGATGGAGCAAAGGGGTCTTGGAGTAGAGACCGTATAGACAAGTACAGCACATGTTCTCAAACAAGACAGATCTTGTATCAGACTGGATGTCAAAAGCGGATTTTTTATCGTGGTTAAATCAACAAATGAGTCCTCCCACCCAGGCCAGAGCGGGAAGGACTGTCAGTCTCGTACTGACTAAAATCCACGGTGTCCTTCAATAACCCTTTACGTTGCAGGGTCACGGTAATTCGTAAGTCCCGCGAAAAGCGGAAGACTTGGCAAAAACGAACAAACGTAGCGATCGCAAACGCCACTTCTAAGCCAGAGGTCCCCCGGTTCAATTGAAAGTTCGGGCATAATGATATTGGGGTTATCAAACAAAGTTCCACAGCAGCCACGCAGTCAGTCTTGATTCGTGCCCAATTGATTGCAACAGGCACACTCCCTATTACATGGTACTTAAACACAACTGGTTTAGACGTAACCACAGAATACTTAATAGTACTACGTACAGAAGTGCCACTTCCCAAAAAGAAACAAATGTAAAATCTTTGCTCGAGAGAATAAAGTACATTTTAACAAAAATATGTAAGGAGCGCGCGTAGAACGGCGGCGGGCGGCAGCCGACTGTGAAACCCGTCCACGGTGCGCCCGCGTGTGCTTGCGGTTTCATACCTACTCCGCGGAGTGCACCAGGCCTGACGTAACTGGATAAATGTGGGTGTACTATGGGCACCTCTGCTTACCTTCAGGGATTATAGACGTGATGTTATGTTATGGTGTGTTGACGCAGTTTGGGAGAGGCCTATATCCAGCAGTGGATTGAAATAGGCAAGTGATTATTTCACGCGTCAGCTAGAGCCTCTATTACACAGATTCGCGGCCGGGTGCCACAGTGAAACGAGCGCTTTAAAATATTCAGGAGCGTCGGTTATTCAACGAACAGTTGACGCCAGCTTTCACTAATGCCACTTTATCCCCGCCTCGTCGACGATTACTACCGTGGTTAAAAATGCACCTGCTATTAATCGTAGTTAACTTTAACAACGATCTATGGAGAGGTAAAAAGTTTTCGCTCCTTTATGGCAATTTTCTTATAACTGAGCCCTCGAAACGAGTATTTTAAAAGGTAAGACATGGGTAAGGCTTTTGCCCATCAAGTTATTAATGGCTAGCAAAAAATAAACTTAGCTTTTAAAAACATTGTAACTTAATGAAATGCCTTATCAAAATATTAAAGCTTAATTTTTATAAATAAAACAATCTAATTGTGCCATTTTGTTAATATCAATTTTTATAATGAGTATATTTCTCTATAATTCATGGATATTTATTTGGCTCTGATGTGTAAATCAATAATACAATAAATATTATAATTTTCAGTTTGAATACCTAGAAAACAGGAAATTAAGCCCTTGTCTCGAATCCGTAACACAAAAAACCTTACATAAAAAACCTTCAATCAGCCCAGTCATTGAAGGTTAATTACCGTTTGGACGAAAACTTTTAATCTTCTAGAAAAATAGGGATCGCTTTTCAGTCAAAATTAGAATTTAGATTGAATTATCCGGCTTGTTTAATTTGTTTTAGAACATTCGCGACGAAAATAATACCAATGACATGTACGAGACAATAAAACATGATAATAAATGCGTTGCAATTTGCTAACACGAATTTGCACTTTAAACTATTTTTTTTTTGAGCAAAACTTTAACGATTTTTAAAACAACTATATACCTCTTGCCAGCGGCATCGCCCCCGTGTAGCTCGAAAATTATCCCACGGAAACGTAATATCGGGATAAAAAGTATCCTATGTGTACGGTGCACGTACAACGTTTTGGTTGCTGACACTGCGACCTCAATTAATATATAATAATATTCACGGAACATTACAGTTAGTTGACATATTGCAATTATCGCGATCGGCACGGATTGGCATCCAACTTATAACTATTTTGTAACTTTAAGAAATAAACTATTTCTTGTGGTCAACCGTGGTTTACCGTCAACTCACCAAACTCTAACTAGCTCTGAGCCATACATAAAAGTGGTCCTTCGAGCCGGATATTAAGTGTGTGAAGTGTCTCTATTAGTGATAGCGAATCGGTCTTGCTGGTCTCCCACAAGCGGGTCGCCCCAGTAAGATTGAGAAGGCGCACATATCTCTAGTAGAGAAAGAATACGCTTAGTATCCACAAAAATAACTGCGAAAACTTCGCAAGTTACTGAACTAGTGCCTGCGGCGAAACAGCCCTGCGGTACTATCGAACAACTAAACTTAACAACAATCAACTTAACGAAACTTAACTTCAACAACAATCAACGATGGCTCAGAACATCAGCGAGATCATCAGTCGCCAAGAAACTATATTCAACAACTTGAAGCAAATCAGCATCAACTACAAGAAAGACGGTCCTAGCAGAAAAACTTTGGAATACCTGGAGGAGCGGCTTTCTCGGCTGAACACGAACTGGGAGAAGTTTGTGTTTAATCATCAACAACTGGAGAAATCTGGTATAACTGACATCCAATACTTCGTCGACGACGTTTTCGACAACACAAAAAAAATGTACGAGGACGTTCTGCAAGATATCCTGAAACGTAAAGCTGAGTTACCTTCTGTTTCGAAGAGTAGAGTCGAATTATCACCTTCTACGCCTAAACAAGGTAAAACAAAAGCAACCTTTAACTTCGATGATATCAACTTTCATGTACCTCCTCGCGAAACGGACAAGACCACCGAAAAACAGCAGGAGCTTTTACGACAGCAATTCTGCAACTTTCGAGCTTTTGAACGTACTGTGGAGAAGATAAACTTCGACTCGTCATCTGAAAAATGGGAACTTGAAGATAGTCTTAATATCTTGAAAGGCAAATGGGATATCATTGAGAAAACTAACTGGGAACTTGACTATATTACACAAGACGAAGATTCAACTTACAAACAAAAATATGATGCTATAGAAAACGTTTATGATAACATCCGAAAGAAACTACAACATAATATTTGGAACAACGCTCACTATGAGAAGACAACACCAAAAATTGTGATACCGGACTTCAATGGAAACTACCATCAATGGTTAACTTTTAAAGATCTGTACTTGGAAAGTGTACATAATAACCCACTACTGTCAAAAGCGCAAAAAATGCAACACCTCAAAACTAAACTCAAGGGTGAAGCCGAGAAGATTGTACAGCATCTCGGTATAAGCGCGGAAAACTATACTTCCTGCTGGGAGATAATCACGCATCGATATGATAACAAGCGCCTGTTGTTCACGTCTTATATGAACACGCTTCTAAATCAACCTCTCATATCAGAAGCTAGCGCCGCAAGCATAAGAAAACTGCATGACGTCACTCTCGAGTGTCTGAACGGACTCAGTAACATTGGACTAGAAATAACCAACTGGGATCCGATAATTGTTCATCTGTTGGTTCAGAAACTGGACAAGGTGACTTACAACGAGTACATCAAGGATCTCAAAGAACCGAGAGAATTTCCCGACTTGGATGAATTCATCAAATTTTTGGAGAACAAATTCATGGCGTTGGAAGCCTTACAAGGAAATACTCAACAAAGGTCACACTCGTCGAATAAAAATCAGACATCAGATAGACAGCAAAACAACGCGTCATTCGTTCGAAACAATAATTATAAATATAATAACCAGAGGTCATCAAACTCTAACAGACCGTATAAATCGTCCAAAGCCTTCTTCACAACAACGAAGAATTGCCCGATTTGCAAAACCGAACACGTTTTAATGAAATGTTGCAAATTCTTGGCTATGAATGCGAAGGAACGAAATGACACAGTTCGCAATTTACGTATTTGTTCGAATTGTTTGTACAGTCACGGAGAACAAAAATGCACTTCGAGAAAAACTTGTAAACTATGCAACAAGCCACACCATACGCTTTTACATGAGGATGGAAATGAGCAGAACAACCGTCCCGCAGCTATGAGTGCCAGCACGCCATCGACATCACATGCCGTGAATAACTTAACTAACGAGGCGAACGAAATTTTGCTGACGACTGTACTTTTAAAAGTAAAGACCATTGATGGAGATTATATCAGCTTAAGAGGTTTGCTTGACCAAGGGTCGCAAGTGAGTCTCGTGACCGAACACGCCGCGCAACGACTCAGATTACCGCGGCGCAAAGTCAGCGCTACTGTGTCAGGTGTCGGTTCACTGTCCGGCAATTGTAATTGGTCAATTGACTTGGAATGCAAATCTATACATTCGGATTATGAATTTAAATTAGAAACTTTGGTGATGAAGAAACTAGTAAATAACTTGCCTACAGTATCCTTCTCCATACAAAACTGGGATTACATAGACAACTTGAAACTTGCAGACCCACATTTTAATAAGTCGGGCCCGATTGACTTACTTCTGGGCGCCGAAATCTATTCAGAACTAATACTGAATGGGGTCATAAAAAGCGACAATTTCCCCGTAGCCCAACAAACAAGAGTTGGCTGGATACTCTGCGGGAACGTCAAAACATTTAACTGTTATGTAATTCTCAATGACCTAGAAAAAATGACACGATTCTGGGAAACTGAAGAAATCTCCAACACTACAACTTCAACTAATGAAGACCAGCATTGTGAGGAGTACTACAACTCGACTACTACGAGGTCAGATGACGGGAAATATGTGGTGCAGATGCCCATGAAGTCAAACTACAACTCAAACTTAGGAGCCACGAAGTCTCAAGCACAAGCTCAATTCCTACAACTTGAGAGGAAAATGTTGAAGAACAACGACCTAAATAGGGAATACAAACGCTTTATGGAGGAGTACATTTCCCTGGGGCACATGAAACCAGTAACAGCTGAGACTCGGAGAAAAAACCAAGTATATCTACCACATCACGGAGTTTTACGAGCTGAGTCGACTACGACGAAACTGAGAGTTGTGTTTAATGCATCTTATAAGGCAAATAATAACAACAGTCTCAATGACCTTATGTACTCTGGCCCAAACTTGCAAAAAGACATGTTTACGCTACTTATTAACTGGCGAGTGTACAGATACGTCTTTACGGCAGACATTGAGAAGATGTATCGGCATATATGGCTGAACGAGCAACAACAGCACTTACAAACTATTGTTTGGAGATCATCTTCCAACGAACCATTACTGGAATGGCAGCTATGCACTGTAACCTACGGTATGAAAAGCGCGCCCTATCTTGCAATGCGCACCTTACATCAACTTGCACAAGATGAAAAGGATAACTATCCTGAGAGCGCCAGCGTTCTACTGAACTATTTTTACATGGACGATTTAGTTTATGGGCAAAACAGTATTGAGGATTCGAAGAGAATGGTGGCAGAACTCATTCAACTATTAAGTAAAGGAGGTTTCAATTTAAGAAAGTGGACAAGTAACGAAGCAGCTATATTAGAAGACTTGCGAGACGACCAAAAGAGCACTAAGGCTAACATAGAATTCAGCCCTGAAACATCACATACAAAAATGTTGGGGATGAGCTGGAACCAGAAACAGGATACATTTACTTATCAATGGAGACTGCCGGAAAAGAAAACTCTAACGAAGCGAGTATTGCTGAGTGAAATAAGTAAATTATACGATCCTCTTGGTTTTCTATCGCCTGCAACAATAAAGGCGAAACTACTTTTTCAAAAGGTCTGGATCAGCAAAATCGACTGGGATGATTGTCTGCCCGCCGACGTAACGGCTGAATGGGAAAAGTTGAGAAAGGATTTCCCTTCAATCAACAAAATCTCAATTCCACGATGGCTGCAATGTACAGACGATAATATTGAGATTCACGGGTTTTGCGACGCAAGCGAAAAGGCATATGCGTGCGTCATTTATAGTCGAGTGAAAAGCAAGAACGGAAATTTCACAACTACAATAATAACTGCGAAAACGAAGGTCGCGCCGCTTAGTCAAAAGATTTCTCTGCCTAGAATGGAACTCTGTGGAGCATTGTTACTTGCCAGACTTATAGAGAAAATTAAGAGTACACTCTCTACTAAACATCTCCAAATACAATGTTGGAGTGACTCTAAAGTTGTATTGGCATGGCTACAAGGAGACGTAAACAGATGGGAGAAATATGTCGCCAACAGAGTCTCACAAATAAACAGCATAATTCCATCAAAACAATGGAGCTACGTCAAGTCAGAAGAAAACTCGGCTGACTGTGCAACACGAGGTCTCTCTCCCTCTCAACTTCTAACTTTTAAACTTTGGTGGGAGGGCCCAAATTGGTTGAAAACTTATAACTTTAAAAACAGCCAACAAAATGACAATATTATGCTCTGTTTACAAGACAATGAACTATGTGACACACTAACAGCAAACAATAAATGCTGCGTTGCAACTTATAAAAACAGTGAAGTAATTACCGAGCTACTGAGTAAATATAGCAGTTTCAAACGTGTAATCCGAGTACTTGCGTGGATTCTTCGATTTAAAAATAGTTCCGTCCGAAAAAATAACGAGATTATGTCGTTATCTTCTGAAGAAATTACTGAAGCAACGGAAACGGTGATCAAAAATACGCAGAGAATGTACTTCGGGGACGAAATCGAATGTTTGATGAAGAACAACTCAATATCAACTAAAAGCAAGATTCTGAAGTTGAACCCATTTCTCGATAAGAATGGAATACTGCGAGTCAAGGGGCGACTTATCAACTCCGTGCTGCCTCCTGAATCGAAACATCCAATTATTCTCCATGCTACTGGAAGATTAACAGAGTTGATCATCCAAGAAGCCCATCATGAAGTTCTCCATGGTGGGGCACGACTCACGCTAGCATACTTACGTCTCAAGTACTGGATCATTGGTGGGAACAGAACAGTGAAAAAGGAACTTAGGCAGTGCATACGATGTCACCGTTTTAAGTCTCAACGAAACATGCAAATTATGGCTGACTTGCCAAAAGAACGAGTTACACCATCGAGGCCATTTACAAACACCGGTGTAGACTTTACCGGACATGTTGATATAAAAATCAACAAGGGGAGAGGCGTGAAAACATGCAAGGCTTATATAGCTATTTTCATTTGTATGGTTACAAAAGCCGTACATCTTGAGTTGGTGTCTGACCTGACAACTCAAACTTTTCTTGCCGCTTTTAAACGAATGTGTGCGCGCAGAGGTACACCGAAGCATATGTTTTCAGACAACGGAACTAATTTTGTCGGTGCCGCAAGAATACTGCAAGAGGACTTTGAACGAAATAAAACTTTTCAATCGTCTGAGTTTTACGACGAGATGAATAGTTTAAAGATAAACTGGCATTTTAACGCCCCTCTCTGGCCATCGGCTGGTGGACTTTGGGAAGCCGCCGTTAAGTCCATGAAGTATCATTTGAAGCGAGTGCTAGGAGAACAAAAGTTAACTTACGAACAGTTCACAACATTATTAACTCAGATCGAAGCATGCTTGAATTCCCGTCCACTTTGCCCACTATCTGAAGACGTTGAAGATCTAGACTACTTGACACCTGGTCACTTTCTTGTTGGCGGTCCCTTATTGGCTATGTCGAAGGAAGAAGAAGACTTCAACCAGTACGACTTGAGAAATAGATGGAGGCTGGTTGAACAAACTAACTTACAAATCTGGAAGCGCTGGTCAAACGAATACCTGCAGCAACTTCAAGTACGCAGTAAATGGCAACAAACAAAGGAGAATCTAGCAGTTGGTGACTTGGTGTTAGTGAAAGAGGACAATTTACCTCCAGGAAGGTGGGCTCTCGGAAGAGTCGTGGAACTTCATCCGGGAACTGACGGAAATGTTCGAGTCGTTACTCTTAAAACTAAAAAGGGACAACTAAAACGACCAATCGTAAAACTATCGCCGTTACCGCAACGCAAGAATTTACAAACTACGGAAGTAACCGAAGACGTAATAAATAAACAACAACAGCAGTCCGAACCTGAAAAACAAAAAAGGCAAAGAGGTCACATTAATAAAACTAGTTTACTCTCTCTAGTTCTAATGTGCATAATGACGATAATGGGAGTCACACAAGCGACGCCTGTTACTTCAAGCAACTATAAGGTGACATCAATACTTAACAATCAACCAATATACTTTGATGAAGCCGGGAAACTGCAACTTATACACGATGAATGGACGCTGTTGATTTATTACAACTTGACTTCATATTGGCAAGCCACGAGTAAGATAAAATTCTATCTCGATCAAGTGGATACACTTTGTCAACGAATAGTGCACCAGTACCCACCCTGCGAAACCGTCGTCGATCACCTACGTTATGAACTGAACCATCTCACTGAATACAATTCTATGTTACTAGCTCAACGCTCAAGGAAAAAACGAGGTTACTTCGATGGGGTCGGAAAATTAGCAGGAACACTATTCGGCGTTCTCGATGTGGATTTTGCTCAAAAATATGAACAGGATATCCAATACTTACAAGCAAGTGATAACTATTTACTGCAATTAATGAAGAATCAAACACTGATTGTAGAAGCAGAAAATAGCATGATTAAACGAAGCTCGGAATTTATCGATAAACAATTCAAAACAGTACAGATCTACATGAATCAGACTAGCAGAGAAATCACAAAAATAGAAAACAGAGCGCATATATTATATACTATAAATGACATACATTCTGCCGCTGTAACTTCAACTTTAATTCTCAGCGATTTACATAGAATTCAAGAAATGCTGATGAATGCCCTAGCTAACATCTACAGAGGCCATTTAGACACACACCTTTTTTCGGCATCTCAACTGGTTGAGCAACTGAATATCATATCAGGAAAGCTACCACAGGGACTTTCTTTGCCGGTTAAGGATATACAGAGGGATTTTCAAGTCATTTATGAACTGATTCACGTGAAAGCTAGAATTACACGTAACTATTTACTATTTGAATTACACATTCCGTTATTGAGCGACGAAGACTACAAAATATATCGTGTAATTCCGATACCATTCATGAGACAAGGACATTTAAAACTTGTTAAACCTTTTTCTGACTTTATCGCTATTAACTTGATAAAAAATTCATACATAACTTTGGAAGAGCAAGATATGCACCATTGCACCGCATACGGAGAAGATGAATTCTCGTGCATCTCGCGACAACCCGTATACAGTTTACATGATAAAGATGCGCCGTGTGAGACCAAGGTGTTTAGCCAACAAACTTCACTATCGTGTGTCATTAATGACATAACTTGTAAGGAGAATTGGATAAAGTTGCATAAACCTAACGTTTGGTTATTCACATTGTGCGACAAACAGCTGATGCGTGTAATATGCAGCGATCAGGTGACACCGGCGGTCATTGACGGAACAGGAGTCATTGCCTTGAAACCTAAGTGCTTACTACAGAAAAAAGATGCCACGATATTTACTTACAATCACTTAGGAAGTAGGGTAAACACGGGATTGGATATCGAAGTACCTATCATAAATACGACGATAAACAACATGTTTGATATCAGCTGGAGGAACGTACAGTTAAACATCACTGAATTGAGTAAGGCAGAGGATTTGTCAAAACTTGATCGTCAGATCTCGTACCAAAAACAACACGAAGTGCTACCTGCGGCTTCAAGCATTTCACCGCACGATGTGTATTTTTATTCCACGACTTCTTTGTTGTTGGGAGGACTTGCTATAGTTGGCATCTACTTCATTATCAAGAAACGAAGAAATAGTAATCAGAATTCTACGACAAGCCCTGCACTGGAACAACAGAAAGGAGCAGACAAAGAAGTTAACATCGAGATGCGAGACATCCGTCGCTCGACGAGACAGGAACCTGGAAAGGGATTTAGTTTTGACGAAATATCGTCAAATTAATATTTACATTTTATTTACTCTTTTTACTTTACTTTTACTTTGTTTCTTTTACATTTTTATACTTATTTTTTGCTATGTACTGGTTGCCCATCTCGCCTTTCGTTACTGCCTATCTCCCTCTCTTCCCTTGGGAGCATGTACGGTGCACGTACAACGTTTTGGTTGCTGACACTGCGACCTCAATTAATATATAATAATATTCACGGAACATTACAGTTAGTTGACATATTGCAATTATCGCGATCGGCACGGATTGGCATCCAACTTATAACTATTTTGTAACTTTAAGAAATAAACTATTTCTTGTGGTCAACCGTGGTTTACCGTCAACTCACCAAACTCTAACTAGCTCTGAGCCATACACTATGAATGAATTTAGGTTATAAGTTACTGTGTATCAAATTTTATACAAATCCATTCAGTAGTTTTTGTGTCAATAACTAACAAACACCCAGTCCATTCATCCATACATCCTCACAATCTTCCGCATTTATAATATGAGAAAATACAGATCTTATCAAAAATCTTGTAATTGAGTAGAAACAAACAACATACACATTCCAGTCTTATTCGTGTTACTTTTATCATTATACTCGTATACAAGACTAAATAATATTTAAGTGGCAGGATAATCCATCTTAAAAAAAAAAAAACGACAATATTCGGAACAACAAGGTCTTATTAATAATTTTAGGAACTGGTGAAACAAAATAGAGAATTCAGAAACCTATTTGAACAACGTTATTAAATTAATTGCTTCTTGGGTTGAAATTCAGATACTATCTAAATTATTATAAATTATCAGAAATTATGAAGTAATACAACAGACGCAAAGCCTTCTCATACAATCCAGAATTTCACAAAGTAATTTGCGACGTAAGCTCTCCTTTTCTTTTAAGACACCTATTATAGAAAGATGAAGCCACCCTATACACGGAGCTGAGTGCGAATTATCTTGAAAGAAAGGAGAAAGAAAGAAAGAAAATTGTATTTATTGGCACAAACTTAAAACTAAATAATACAATAAAAGTTATAAAGAGAGAGTAGGTAGCAAAAATAGAGGAAATATAAAACTTAACAATTGAATGCCAAAGGGCCTCAGCTCAGCAATGCCAAGATGGCAACACAAAGTTTTCCACCTGACGTAGATTTTCAGCTGCAGCCCACGGGTGCCATACGCTCGAAATCAAATACGTAAATTATTTATAGGTACTGAGTCAGTGTGTAATCAAGATGTACGAATATTAATTATAATAAAATATGTGTGGTGAAAACAAAATATACGAATAATATAACCAGCCATGCATCCTACAAACGCCATGCATTAAAAAACGAACAATAGGTAGGTATTAAGGCTCTCCTGTAGGCTACAATAGATACAGTGAACTGAGCTAATTAATTCCGGGTACGTTAAGGAAGCACAAAGAGATGTTGTGAAGTCTGGCTTTGGACCTAATGGAGGGCTTATCCAGTCTATGTACCAACCCACCTAAATTACTAACATGAAATGGTGTGCACCGAGCCATGTTGAAAATTGTAATACTTTTAATACAAAGGTTTCGCTGTGATTTTGTTTGAGCGAAAGTAATTTCAACGTTTCATTTACATATCAAAGTATTGGGACAAGGAATTAAGGGTTTAGAAAGAGAATTTCTGTTCTTTTCCCGGGATATTGTAATGTGAAAATTTATCACAATTTTCTTAGCTAGTGAAAACTATATCTGAAACTGTCCTGTGTGTAAGAATTAAGATTAATGCCAAACAGGTGCATTTGACAAGTGTCAGAAAGAGAGGCTGTCTTTTAACATTGACATTTGGAGTGCACATGTCTGGCATGGAGAATAAAGATAAGGAGCACTATCTTATATGAGTAATAAGTTGAAAAAGTATTCAGCTGTAACTGGTAATTAATAGTCCAAAGAGAAAAAAGCAGCAGGCAGCGTGCAAAGTGGTATACGTATTGTAATGTCTCGGTACACTACAATACGTCTACGTATACGTTACCGTGTAAATAATTAAAAAAATTTGGCGCTGCCGCTGGATAAAAAAAGAATCCTAAAACGATTGTTACGCTAGATTGTGCTCCTCACATCTATACTCCACGCTGTCTAGGCATTATAGATCTGGCAAACTCCAAGCTAGCTAAATCGTTTGCCTATTGTTGTCAGCAGGAACAAATAGGTACGACAGTTTTTTAGTAAGTTGGAATATCTCTTGGCATGTTTAAAAATGTGGAAAACAAATGACAAACGACGTGCGTGCGATTCTGCAGTGTTTATGATTTATGCAAACAAGTTCTTGAACTGGTGCAAATTCAAAAATTGTAGAGGGTTTTATATTTTAATCCAGTACACGTAAAGTCCAGAATAGAATGCAAAAAAAAGAGTTTAGAACGGCAGTTTTTAAAACGTCGCTTTAAATCACTCTGGGGTTTTTATTTGTATTTTCTTTTCTGACTACTGCTGTTTATTTTCAGTTTTGTTCATATTTTAAGCTTTGCTCAAACGATGCATGAAGTATGTGATTTTTATTTGAGTCAATGACTTACACAAAAGAAACGTCTTCATACACTGAAATTATAAATACAATATTTTGATACAAACATGGAAAAACTCCTGACACATATTCTTTTTTAAAAGACACAAGATTGAAACAGCAGTAAACAAAACAAAGTAATGTATTCCCTCTTTTATTATGCTTACAAATCAAATCGATTCCTTGGCAAATAAAGAGGATTACAAATATTTAATATCAAATTGCCACCTTGAGTTCCCGGTTGGACACAATTGAATTGAAAATAATTTCTCATAAATATGTACATGATTTTTGTTTTGCAGAAAGCTGTAAAATTTTTTTTTATTTATGAGTACTGACAAGGTTTCTTTTGAAGGGCTTATTTCAGATCAGTAGGGGAGTGACCTCACTGTTCTGAAATCGTCGTGACGTAGGTCACCTTCCTTTGTCTTAACAACCACAATTACCGAGCCCAGTCGCAGTGACAGACCGCAACGACTCGACTTATGATTACGTTTGTGGTTCGGAAAAGCTCAAAAACTATCGTGCGACTTACCCTAATTTGTCACTCCTCTACCCAGACCCATTTACTTTGGATCGGCATGTCCATATGTCTCTATAACTCGTCAAAGCTGTCACCCCCTTTATACGAGTAGCTTTACTAGCTGTTGCCAGCGGCTTCACCCGCTACAACTCGGAAATTATCCCACGGGAACATAAAATCGGGATAAAAACTATCCTATGTGTTAATCCAGGTTTTAAACTATCGGTGTACCAAATTTTAGCCAAATCCGTTCACTGGTGTTTGCCTGAAAGAGTAACAAACATACCTACATACACATACATATACATACATCCTCACAAACTTTCGCATTTATAATATTAGTAGGATATAATTATCATGAGGCACTGGCACGAGTAGCGTGTACGTAAACTTCGACAATAGTTTAATGGACAAAAAACCGGCCAAGTGCGTGTCGGGCCACGCACAGTGTAGGGTTCCGTAGTTGCCTATCAAAATACTTATGCGAACTAATTAAACTGATTCGCTGAAACTAATTTTAAAAAGAAGAATTTTCAAAATCGGTCCTGGCGTCTTTGAGAAATCGGGGAAAATACATAAAAAAAAGATTAGGACGAATTGAGAACCTCCTCCTTTTTTCGAAGTTAGTTAAAAATAGTTGACAATAAAAACCTACCTATCCCCAAAACATACCCACCTATTATAGCTGTAAAAATAAAGTTGACAAACTTACATTTGCAGTTGAAGAACAAGTTCTGCGATACATTTTGTTTAGGAAAATATATTGTCCAAGTACGTTTTATAAGTTGGTCGACTATTACTCGTAGACTTGTAAAGCTTACTTAGTCATGATAATTTTCCTTAAAATTTCGTTATATATACTACTATTGTGAATTTTTTCACACCCCTAAAGATAACCGTTTAGCTGGTAGAGGGGGGGGACACTCACAGCTTAATATTTCACAAACGAAGCTTTTTATCAAAAAATTCTGAATGAAAACTATCAATATTTTTTAAAGACCTATTTAATGATACCCCACACTAAGGGGTACGCGAGAAAAAAAAAACATCCCCACTTTACGTGTACAGGAGGTACCCTAAAAAAAAATATTTTACGACATTTTATTTTACCACTTTTTCGGCACAACAAATCCGTATATTCACACCAAATTACAGCTTTCTAGTACTGGGCGTCTCTGAGCTAAGCTGCGGACAGACGGACGGACGGACGGACATGGCGAAACTATAAGGGTTCCTTGTTGACTACGGAACCCTAAAAATTAGTTCCTCGTATGTAAAACTAGAGGCACTTTTTTATTTTCCATACTACTGATGTCGTAAACATATATTACAAGTGCGAAGTACGCCCAAATACGTAGAATTCGTGCTAGGGCTTCAGCTCCTTTATAAATCTAATGTTTTGAACTTAAAATTCTAATTGTAATTATTTAATTCTAACAAGATTACTTTTCTTTTACATTTGAGAACCTTATTATCAACATTTTCATAATCGTTCAGAAGCCAATTAATTGTTCCCCAGAAAAAAATAAAAAATGAACCTCTATTGTTCACAGAAACTAAGACAAAAGGTATTTACTTTGTAAGACACCATTACATTTAGTTTCAGGAGGCTATTATGAGAAAAGTGCTCATTATTTTCCCCGCTTTGTAAACATCAACTGCTTGTATCGGAAAATATGATACCTTCAAGGGGATCGCAATAGATCTGGAATCCTAAAATTTATGATCCTAGAATATCATGACCTTTACTGTGGAAACAAACTTTCCTCTCGCATATCTTGAAATATCTCATATGTTTCTCCCATTTTCTTCGTCTCTCCAATGTCAAACATCGTAAAGTAAATGTATGTGATTTTTCTGTTGCTGTTAAATATCGGTTAGATATCGCAACTCGCTGTAACACATATAAAGTGTGTTACTGATCTCTTTATCGCAAGAATAGCTATCGTCTTTAGTTTCTCTGTGGGTTAATGTGTTATCGGGGGTTTTCAGATTTGTACAAATGCTACCAGTCCTTAAGTAGTTCAAGTGATCTGCTGCCCGAGACAATGCCAGTTTCTCACATATGAAATACTTTTTCTTTTTGAATAATAATATATGTTTCTCTCATCACTAAACTATAAATATTGAATATTTTAATTAAATGAAAAGGGACTAACAGTTTGTTTTAATGATTTTTTTCTTACAGTATAGTCGTTTGTCTTGCTCAAAAGAATATTTGTTAAAAGTGTTTTGTATTGACCTAGTTACAGATATAAATATCATTTATCACGAGAATTGAGTAATGTATTACTGCTTATGTATATCAAATATAACTACTTAGATTCTTCTTCACAAGGAATGGCCGATATTTAAGTTGATTAGTCAGCTCGGTTGTGACGTCATGTGACGTCACAACGAAACACCAACGACACGATTGCGACAGTGTATGCAATTTATGTATAAATATAGTAAGCATATTATGTAGGCGTCATCATTAATTAGAAGATAGTTTACGCCCTGTTACCTCTTAACTGCCATATGTTTGCTTCAATTGACATTTACGACACGCATGCCAAAAAAATAAGCTTTTATGGGGTGTTAATTTGTTCCTTCATTAAGATATTTTATGATGACAATAATTGTTTCAGTGACGTAGTAAATAAGTTTATGACCTGCTCAAACGAAACTTGTCACAACAATAATATGAAAACTTCAGTTCTCAAAATTTTAAAATATTTTCTCATGCTATACCTTTTCATTATCAGGATCGTACCTCAATACTTTGATCATTCAACAGTTCAGAAAAGTCTATATTTCCACTAAATTTGTATATTATACTCCTGACTGTACCTTTGTAAATGTTAGGGTGTAAACATATTTTAGGAGTACATATCTTCGGACTAAATCACCCACACCGCATCCTAGCCGGTGTCCCTCAAGGCGCAGTCCTCTCGCCTCACCTATTCTCGCTGTTTACTAGCGATATCCCCAAGAGCAAGAAGGCTCAGTTAGCTCTCTTCGCGGACGACACGGCCCTGTATTACACAGGCCAAAGTCCTACCGCTATAGCCCAAACCCTCCAAACCTCAGCCAACGCCCTAGGCGCCTGGTTCAGGAAATGGAGAATTGAGGTTAATCCCGATAAAAGCCAGGCGGTCCTATTCACCAAACCGCGTAAGCGACCAGTAGACCCCACCCCGATCACTATGTACGGCAAGCCTATTCCTTGGAAGAAGCAAGCCAAGTACCTAGGTGTGACCCTCGACAGTCACCTCTCCTTCCGAGACCACATCAAAGCAGCTCGTAATCGGGCTGCTTTTGCTATGGGTAGGCTCCACTTCATGCTCATCCCGAAAAGTCCCCTGTCCCGCAAGTGCAAAATGCGCTTATTCACGGCGGTAATCCGCCCCATCATGACTTACGCGTGTGCCATCTTTGCGCATTCCAATCCCCGCTTCCTCTACAAAATGCAGGTCCTCCAAAACCGTTTTCTTAGGAAAATCACGGGAGCCCCGTACTATGTCCGTAACGACACCCTCCACCTAGACCTTAGGATCCCCACCATCGCTCAGTTCATGAAGCGCATTGCCACGCGCTTCTTTGAAACTGCAGTTAGGCACCCCAATCCGTTAATCGCATCGTCCGCTCGATACGATCCATCGCGTATTAGCTCCGTTCGCCGACCAAGGCATACCCTCATCACCCCCGACGACCCCATCACCCTCCTCCAGGAGAGCCGTAGGGAAACCAGTACGCTTCGCAAACAGAAACACAGACCGACTCCGTCATTCCGCCCTCGCCGCCGAGGCCGCCCGCCGCGACGCCCAAGTCAATGCACTCCCCCCCGTCCCTTGCAAGAGCCAGCCCGCGATGCTGAGCCAGTAGCTTTAAATTAGCCCCTAAATAATGAAATATTTAGTTATCCAGCCTGTCCCTTGCTGTCCTCTGTCAGTGACGCCCTAAGCCGAGGTCCGTACCCCACAGGGGGTGCCCTTAGCGTGTGGTCACTTAGTTATTAATTTAGTTTGTAAGCCCCTGGCTGGAGGCCTTAGAGTCATCTATGGCAACCACAGGAAAGTCCGGTTAAGCAGCACACAACCTCTTATAGGTTGACCTGCGAGATGCCCGTATCCAAAAAAAAAAAAAAAAAGGTTGCACTCCAGGAGTGCCGGTAGAAGTGAAAACTTTTTTGTTACTATGTTTTATTTTTAATTTGAATGACGTCTTACTCATTTTCGATCAGGGTCACGTGACCCTGACGGTCACGTGACCCTGACGGTCACGTGACCCTGACGCGAGTTTTAAATTTTTTACCCATTACAGAAAAAGTGTACAACGCCGCTAAAGAAGTTTTCACTTCAAAAAAAAAAGGTTGCACTCCAGGAGTGCCGGTAGAAGTGAAAACTTTTTTGTTACTATGTTTTATTTTAAAACTGGAGTAGTACAGATATGAAATTAACTAATTTGAATGACGTCTTACTCATTTTCGATCAGGGTCACGTGACCCTGACGCGAGTTTTAAATTTTTTACCCATTACAGAAAAAGTGTACAACGCCGCTAAAGAAGTTTTCACTTCAAAAAAAAAAAAACGGACTAAATCAACAACTTAAATATTGAAATTCTGCTTGAAATCACAAGATTAGTGACCCTTGTTTATTTATTGTTTCAAGACTTTCAAAGGAACCTAGTACATACAACACCAGAAGGATTAAGGATATTTACTCCCCAGCAAGGCTGGTTGAGCACGCTAAGCTGAAGACATGGTTAATGTGGCTAGGTAAGTGCAGCTCGACGGTATGGCTTGATCACTGAGGTAAAAGTAATCGGGGATTTGCGATTGCAAATGGCTGACTTCGAGGTAATGGTGGTCTTATTTTAAAACCATATTTAATGCGGCGAGATGGGGATTATTTTGAAGTGAAAACTTCTTTAGCGGCGTTGTACACTTTTTCTGTAATGGGTAAAAAATTTAAAACTCGCGTCAGGGTCACGTGACCCTGATCGAAAATGAGTAAGACGTCATTCAAATTAGTTAATTTCATATCTGTACTACTCCAGTTTTAAAATAAAACATAGTAACAAAAAAGTTTTCACTTCTACCGGCACTCCTGGAGTGCAACCTTTTTTTTTTTATATTTGCAAGGAGAATTACTCCCCGTCGGTCTAGCGCTTGTAATTGTTACTGTTGAGATTGAGTCTAAATAGTTCCTGGATGTGTGCCCGGTTGATAACCAAAGGCTGATTATACAGTATAGTTGTGGAGGTTGGATAGACAATCTCTCCGTATTAGATACTCGTATTCCACTGCATCTGGCTATATTGGAAACTGATACCAACATGTAAATAAAAAAAAAAAAGGTTGCACTCCAGGAGTGCCGGTAGAAGTGAAAACTTTTTTGTTACTATGTTTTATTTTTAATTTGAATGACGTCTTACTCATTTTCGATCAGGGTCACGTGACCCTGACGCGAGTTTTGGTCACGTGACCCTGACGCGAGTTTTAAATTTTTTACCCATTACAGAAAAAGTGTACAACGCCGCTAAAGAAGTTTTCACTTCAAAAAAGGTTGCACTCCAGGAGTGCCGGTAGAAGTGAAAACTTTTTTGTTACTATGTTTTATTTTTAATTTGAATGACGTCTTACTCATTTTCGATCAGGGTCACGTGACCCTGACGGTCACGTGACCCTGACGGTCACGTGACCCTGACGCGAGTTTTAAATTTTTTACCCATTACAGAAAAAGTGTACAACGCCGCTAAAGAAGTTTTCACTTCAAAAATAAATGGGTAGATTCTAGACAAATGACAATGGTAAAAAGCTGGTTCCTTTCCTAACATTGGACGAAACATGGTTGTACATTGAATAGTCAAATACCTACGCTTCTGCCTGACTCTCTGAAGAGGAAAAAGCGTAAGTTGTTTTTTTTTTACAATTAAAAAGTGCCTGTAATAGTCAAATTGCAATAAATGCTTTGAGTTCTTCTTGTAGTTGTACAAAAGTACAAATATATTTAGTTGAACAAACTAGTATTTTTAGAGCAATTGTTTATTTGTTGTGCGACGATCAAAGTTAATCAATAAATAAATAAATGTTTTCTTCCATACTTATTTCAATAACATTAAGTCCTTATGGGTATGTATTAAAGTTCTACCTGTATAATGGAAACCAAAGTAATAGAAGACCACTTACGTTAAACCTTGATATAGATATAATCCTAAATTGCCTACGGCTAAGTATAGCAGATAATATAAACTAATAATATTACTAATCTTATCTGGATTATGAATCTTTGAATACGTATGTTAATGTCCTACATTTAAATGGGAGCACGGAAGGTTTGCAATCTAACGTAATCCAAATATTAATTGGTTACAAGATTAGAACGAATTGGCTATTCATAAACATTAACGACAATGGCATAACATTCAGCAATATTGCTCAACGAGGAATTTTCGAAACAGACATAGCTACAAGAAAAGTAATATTGAACAAAAATAACTACCAACTTTCGACCACATTGGTCACGAAAACGTGATTCATAAGTTTCAGTGACGTAGTACATTGTGGCGCTTAATCCAAATATTCTGACGCATAACTCGCAATTTCTTGGCTCAATTTCTTATAAATCGATCGATTTTATTCAAATGTTTATTTTTATCTTTTATGGCTCTTACAGATACTAAAATACTTTCAGAAGTATATCCAGTTTGGCAAAGGAACCTTTCAGGTAAATATATCGTATCGCAGTCATCATGTCATTTACCTCGCCACTTTTGTCTTTATTTCCCTGTCACCCTGCAAATTTATGCTTCAATGATCAGAATCGATAGATTTTGCGCAGCCCAATTCCCAGTATTGGGACCTACAAACGGACTACCAATCAATCTGAATATCAATTCTGAAAGACAAATATTTCAAACCAAACACATTTGTTTAAAAAATTGATTTGTTGAATGGAACTACAAGCATTTGTCGAGAGTTTTTTTGCATCGGTGTTTCATATCTACGTGTTAATTACGCGGACAGGCGTAATTATTAGTACACACTGTTATCTATAACTGATATAGAGATAATCCAGTACAGTTTTGTACGAGTGTAATCAGGTAGTTTCGAACCTAGTTTGAACGGGTTATCACGAACGATAAGTAGGTGCTGAGTAACATAGTTTCATAACCATATCAATTACAACTTCGATAACTTATCAGCTTATCATTCAATATCTTTGCTAGTGTTATAAATCAATTTGCAGCAGAAATGTTTGTAATATTTGCCTGTATTCATAGCATTCGCCGAAAACTGGAATGCGTTTAATTCCGGATTTTGAAATTTTAAATAAATTATGATAGAAATTGTTACTGAGGATATTTGTGAGATACCTTTCAATTACGATTGCTTATAACGAAGTATTAATTGTTAAATGAAACAGGGTTTAAGCATTAAAACAATTTTCACTTGCAATTTTCCCTAACACAGCGCTGCTATTTGTTTAATTACTGGTAACATTCGTACAAATTGTTCATTTTGGGATATTATGCTGCGAGTTTCTAGTTTAAGTTTTATAGTCTTCATTGTTTACAGCTAGAAACATTCACTATTGGGCTTTTAAAATAAGAAATAAATAGTCTCATCTCTTGATATAATATTCCTCATTTTATGTAGACAAATTTTGTTCCATTTCAAACATCTCTGTGGAAAGTTCGTTTAAGATTAGACATTAGAATTTATCTTTGCATATGTAAATCAGCCAGTGTAATTAGGAATGATTTAGAACCCACCCTCACCTTTGAAAGATTGACGATGTGGTGAATGGTATGAGGTAGTTGGTCTCAGTCGCGAAAGATTAGGGAGGGTCTTGTGACGAGCATTATGCTGCGGTTCGACTGAAGCAGAGCGGAGCAGAGCGGGGGAGAGTGGAGTAGAGCGGAGACGAGCTGTGCCGCGATTCACCAATCACATGGCTTGAATACACACGTGTCTCGTTGCCAGCCATGTGCATGAGCCATGTGATTGGTGAATTGCGGCACAGCTCGTCTCCGCTCCGCCTCAATGGAACCGCAGCCTTATGGACGATTGTACGTACACACGACTACATCAAGTTTTGCAAAATCAGTATAAGCTGGCAGTTGAATGTTCTGAAAGTTCATATTATATAGCGAGACCTCGATAAATTGGTATTGTATTATCTTGATGTTTAGCCATGTGTACGTATCAACAAAAATTGCATGTCTATTTTGACAGCAAAATGTTTAATGACTCTGTTGGTTTCTCTAGAACTATTCGTCTGAATCTACACCTGTCTAATTTCAGCATTCAATCATCAGTAAGGACACTATAGAATGCTCTGGATGTTTTTCAACCACTAGTACATCTGTCGATTTAGCTGAACATAACAATAGACACAAGAGTACATTATAGTGTTGTATTTTATTTTCTCTATAAACATTTTTTGAGTTAACGCTATTAATAAAACAATTTTGTCCCTAATCTTTCTTTTGTTGTGTGGAAAGTTGAGATAGAGAAAAAGAATTAGATTTGTAGACAAATAGTTTTCCATTTTTTTTTAAACTTTGTTTCACCTTGAGAAGTTCTCCTGGATTGGTGCACTTAAACATAGAAACTCGCATATACAAACACTTACACCCGGAACAAGTACTTCTAGAATTTACAAATATTTATTGCGTGGGGGGGTCGAACCCGCGACAAGCAGCGCTGCAGTCAATCTCTCAGCCATTGCGCCAACCGTGTCGTCGAATCTTCATAGAAAATCTTACTCAGGTATTTGCCGTCTACAGTCGGTTCACAACTTGTCCGTATTAGTTTGACTAAATCCTTGAAAAATCTTATGTAAATCTAACTTGATGTAGCTTTTGGTCTAATGCGACAGATCGCATTGGACCAAAAGCTTTCATAAAACCTGATTTGTAAAGAATATTTCTCTTTTAATGTAAGTACAGTCATCAAAAGAGTTAGTTATGCAGTCGGAAAGTTTAAATTTAAGTTTAAATAGTAATCTCTAAAACTAGCTAATCAGTTTTATTTCAGTATTAATTAGTTTAAATCTTAAAAATTCTCTCAAAATGAGAGACGCCAAGAAGGTGTTTTTTTTTCTAAGTTCCTGTCATTCAATATCAGGTTCTAGAATCGTAACTTAATCGACATGTTTTGAAAATATATCTTTACTAGTACAGATACTCACATGCTGTAATGCTATCTATCACACGATAACAAGACCTTCAAGATTAACTTTGTTTAGAAGTTAGAAGCTTCACGTATTTCAAATTACATGTATTTTTATCAGCCGTATCGAAAAGAACATCATGTCAAAATAGAGTCATTATATCTTTGATATTTAAGTCTGATTGACGTGTGTTATCTACGTCTACGTGAATATTACATGCTGTTACATGCTACTGAATATTTCATAACGGAAAAACTACGAGAAAAACATAAAATAAAGGTGAAGGTAACAAAACGTAGGTATCATGAAACGTTTGTGTCGTGGTTGGCCATATGTCAGGAGCGTTGTGTGAAATATTGTGTGCCACTTGTTTCAAGTATAAAAATAGTTCAGTACAATCTAGATTGTCAGTAAGGCACTGACAGCCTCGTAAACAACAAGCTTATAAATATGCCAGTACGCAGAACGCCTAACAAAATTGTAATTCATTGTGTTTGTAATTAAGTTTCAACAAGCTTTTAATAAATATAAGACATGTTCTTTCGAAAAGTCGCATAAACAGCGAGCAGTTGTAAAGAGTTTTACTTTTACCTCGCCACTGACGCAAGTCGTTATTAATGTATTTCTCTTGGCAAATACAATTTACGATGTATTCCATTTTTTTAGCTTCATTTATCTAAGTGATTTTTGCAAGTAAACTAGACATTAATAATAAAATCAACATCGGTAAAGAATGAGAATGTTTTCAGACTTTGAGTGGCGACGCTGACGATACGCCTTATGTAGAAAAACATTAAAAGGTACTTTTGTTTATACAATTTTAATATTCTGCCAGAAAATGTTATAGAACAAAATATAATGTTGATTCAACGTTCGTTTCACAGTAAATAAATATGGATGATGGAGATGAAGTAAAATTTAGAATAATAAAAGAGAATTAATAAAAAATGGGCACCTTTCTAAAAACACCTCCGAGGCATCCGAGTCGCTACGAGGCAGTATAAGTTTCGGTAGCACCATGCCTTTCTTTCGCCTCCCGCGTATACCGGGAGGCGAAGGCCACTGCAACTCCGTGATAGCCATGGGGCTGTGGGGACTGAGTATTGTGAGACGCCGTTCGGGGGGAGGCAGGCTGAGTTGTTGCAAGGCACGTCGCTCAGTGCTCGCGAACAACCCCCGTCGTTTCTCCGCAGAGCACCCCATATCCTCGCCGGACAAGGCCCGGCGCGCCGGCGCCCCGCGCGTTTCCCGCACATCCCGCTCGCTGGCCGTCAGGAACGAGCTCCGGTGTGTGCGAACGGTTGTGCAGGAGCTAGATGGGCGCGCCGGCGACGTTTCCTTGCTTGGACGGAGACTCTCCATAGAACGGGCGCTTTCCACCCGCGCCGCGACCAAATACTGGCCGCTAGTAATTGTTGTTTGTGCTACCTCACATTCTTCTTGGCTCGAACTTGAAGTTCCGCTCCGGGAGAAAGTACTTGTTTTCGATGCAAAACTTCTATCACTATAGTGAGTCGCCGAAAGACTCGAAGTATTTGCATCACCGGATTCTGAGGAGGCTTGTTGGCGCACGTAGCCCTCCTCTAGCGAGGCGTGGACCACTCGTGCGTTCAACGAGGCGAAAGCTGCGAGATTAGGCCGTCGGCTCTTTCTTTCGTCATCTTCTTCCTCCATTTTTAAAACGTTTTCCTATAAAACCTCACTATCACATATAAATCGAACACAACACTATTCAATACACCATTTTATGCATTTAAATATATTTATTGCATACTTATCAAATTCTCTTACATAAATAGATAAAATAAAATACTTAATAAGGAACACTGGACACAGTCTTTATCACTATTTGAGACCACCACACACGCGGGATAAGGCAGACACCTGAAACAAAACGTATACATGAAACTTACTGCTTTCATTGAAACGATGGTAATAAAAAGGATGTGTAGGTATTGTTAGGAAAGTAAAAGGAAAGATGTAAAAAGAGTTGGGGATTCGTGTTGCTCGAACATTAGTAAGAAACTGCTGTAATTAAGGATATATCAATAAGACCATTTGGCTGCACGGTTGGTTAAACTAGAATGTTGAAAATTGGTATGATTACAGGCATGTTGTTAATAGCGCCAGCTAATGTAGGGATTTAATTACATTCAGTTAGCAGCCTTGGAGTCGAGCGCCAGTTGTCCCGCCTCATTTGCGCAGTCAGTCAGGGCCTTTACTTGTTGGGCGTTGAGGCCGGTGGCCTTCACTTTCACGTCTGCGCTCTTCGAGTGCTCTTTGCTCTCACTGCTCGACTCTGATCTGTTTGTGGTCTCATTTCCGTACTGGTCGATGAAGGTTTCCTCCTCAAACTCCTCTTCGTAGCTCTCCTGGTATTGTTCGCGGAACTCCTGTCTCGCTTGGATGCTCACTTTCTCAGTGGTCTGTTTTTGTTGGATGAGCTCATCCATGGTCCTCTTGACGAGCTGCTGGCCGGCTTCGAGTTGCTTGCTCTCAGACATCTTGAAAGTGTGATCTACAATTATCGGAAAATTCAATGTTATTGCGTTGTGTTCCAACTGAGGTCATGTTACCTAACCTTGAATTAGCTCGTGACTCAGAGGGTTCTTGTTATTGTTTGTCTGTTTACAAAATCAGTTCTCATAAAATCTTTAAAATAACGGTTTAATGTTGATTTGGAAAACTTAAAACGATAAAAGAAATGTAAAACTGTTTATCAATGTGCATGTAAATCCAGAAAGCTCAGTTTGTTAGAAATTGATAGCGTTGTCTGGCAAACTGCCAGACGGAATGTTTGGACCGCATTTAAATTTACGTTGTTAGAGAATTTCTAGGTATGATGTTTCGTTACAGTCGAGTAATGGTTTTTTATAACAATACCAATCAACAATGGAATGTGAAACCTTGGCAGAAAATAATAAAAAGAAGAATATTGATGGAACTTCGAGAAAAAGTAGGCAAAGAAATGGACTGAAACAGTTCTGGCTTCAATAACGTAAACGTGAATTTCAGATGCAACGAAAGTTCCACGTTTTATGTATGAGTCACCTAGTTCTGTTATTCATTAAAATAACTCAGATATAAACAAAGTTATGAAATGATTTTCTAGAAACTTTTGGATGTTTCCCGAATTAATAACTTTATAGAAGTATGAATCCGTGCTGAGATCCCGTGTAGTACACGAGTATATAAAACAGTAAAAAGGTTGTATCTTAATATTTAGACTAACTGGTAGAGACAAATTACGGATATGAGCTCTGAACATCAGTGATAGATGGGATTGAAGAAGAATGTACTGAAGTACAGATACCTACTTCAGTAAAATCTTTTTCAAAATCCGTTGTAAGCAGTCGATTTACATTTTGTCCATACCTGTTCAACCAAACTGTATTTACGGAATTATAATTAAAAATATTGTAAATACTCAATTTGATACCTTTTTGACCGATTTACACACAATATCTTTTTAAATATTAACAAAGGAAATTAGCGAATGAGTTTTCTTGATGGCTAAATCAGTTTCAAATGATTGCAACAATGGAATGTGTGAATATTTCGTGTCATTTGAGTCAACCCGGCCTTGTCATGTCTCACCGGCCTAGCTACACGACAATGGAATTCGTGTCTATTAAAAACTTGCGAATACCTGTGAGTTTACTTGACCTATATTACGTCTCTGGATTCCACGTTTTAGAAATGTTGTGATGGAAAGTTAAAAGCTTAATATCTTTTAAGACTAACTGCATATGAATTAGGTATAAAGTATGTTTTGTTTATCTTCCAAGTAACAAAAGAATTAGATCATCGATATGTTCGGAATTTTAAAAAGCTCATGTTGGTTCAAATTACTGACGAAAAGTTACTTAAAATTGAAAAATACTGTTGTACAATTGCATTTGTAAAGGTATATAAAAATTACGCATATAAAATCCAAAAATAGGGAAGTGAAATATTCACTATTAAGATTCGAAGAAATATTGAAAGCTTACACGAAACACAAAAGCTCACAGAGATGAAATAAATACCTTTTAAAGTGTAGAATGTAAATAAATTCCAATATTGTGTTGCAACACTGTGAGTTTATATACTGGGGTATTCTGGAGATGTTTCCTTGCGCAAGCTCGCGAGTGAACTGAGTGCTGGGAGATCCCGCGTCGCGCTTTGTTGCGTACGCGGCGGTGGCGTGGGCGGCGCGGGCGCTACGTGGCACTGCGTCTGCGCCGCCCGCCCCAAACTTTGGCCGAAATAATACACTACATCTGTCTTGGCAAATTAACCATTTTGTTAATTAATTTTGACAAGAAATGCTGTGATTCATGTCTTATTTATAAATCATAAGTTTGTTTGTCTATCCATGTCAATTCTTATAAAGAAGTGCATAACAAACACTACATATAAGTCGAGGACGCCAGTACAGTTCCTGTATATAGCAATCCGAAGTGTCTAGGCAGAATTAATTGCACTTATCTGTCAAAATTAAACATTTTTGCGAGATTAATTACGCCAATCCACGAAAACCGTACTGCCAACGTCTGCCGAAAATAGCCATTATGCGTCAGGAGAAGGAGACTCGCGAGCGATGACTCCAAACGATGGAAAGCACGATAAACAAACGGCGTTATGAATAATGATTGGCAAAGCTCCCTAACTCTGACTAAGTTTATCACTGCTGCATCGCAAATCAAAAACCCACGAGTTCTAGAAAGTATATGGAAAACAGGAATTCGCTGAAATCATTGTTTACGGAATAATTCATGACGACTCCGATTGGTGTTTTTAACGCATTGTGTCAGTATTTGTTTTCGTCACCGCTGAATATAAACTCTTATCATCAAATTGGTATTTTGACTATGTAGAATGGTGAGCTTGCAAATAGAATAAATGCTAGCTACAAACATTATCTAAGAGGTACTTACGTCTACGAGCTTTGATCCAAGTATCAATAGAATGAAAGTTCAATGGGAAATTCTCAGAACTTGAACCACTATCGGCTTTTAGCTAAGTGGATCTAAAATATCAATAGGAATAGAAAGTTAAATAGACAACGCCCATTATTTTTACATTTATTGAAATGCATTACTTTTGTAATCAATTAATTTGGTTAATTTTTCCAATGAATTGTTTAGATTGGAATTTAGTGAATGAATGCAAAAAAACATATTAAGTATTGAATTATTTATAATTTTAACTTCCCGAAAGCAGTCGGAAAAAAGGTCCAAATTTTCTCTCCATAAAGTAATTTTAGAATATGAAAAAAAAAAAAAATGTTTGACTGCAAAGTAAAAGAGACGTAAGTAGAAATGATGTAAAAAATAATGTTGGTGCAGTTATAAATGATCAGTCACTTTCTTATTATAAATCACTTTTGACACATCACAGTCATGCCTTGAGTTCCAAGCAAATTTTATGAACCATTTCGACTTGATGCCGTTAACGAGGATGTGATTTAAATTTCACAAGAGAGAACTAAAGATAATAACCATAAAACTAGATTACAAAATGCTCGTAAAATATAGAATTTTAAGAATAATATTTGAATAATATTTGACAGTTCTGGATCGCGCATTCCTTTACGAAAGACATCATCATTTATTTTCTTAGTCAAATTCGATTTAGTAATGCTCTTGCCTTATTGTAGTTTAACTTCTTTTCTTACTAATCCTACTATAATAATGTTTGGATGGATGTTTATTAATCTTTCACACCAAAAACTAGTGAACAGATTTGGATGAAATTTGGTGCACAGATAGTTTATAATCTAGATTAACACATAGGATAGTATTTATCACGATTTTCCCGTGGGATAATTTTGGAGTTGTAGCTGGTGGCAACAGCTGCAGCAGCAAATAAATTGACATAACTATTATGTTATATTAAAAGGCCTTACCAGTTTTTAAACTGTTGGATTCAAAAGTTAAGACTAGCCCTTATAGGTAATACGATAGTGAGTGAAATGAGTGTGTAAAGATTGTAGTAAGAGACGTTCTATGATATTCGGCATATCTCATATAATGAAAAAGAGGTAAGTGAAGTATATAAAATGAAACTACCGATCATTTGGTTACTTCAAAAATTAAACCCACATTTACAGAGGCTGTCTTGCCGTCTATAGCTCCACTTACGATATTACAAAGCATTAAGTAACAGACAGCAGGATTCAAAGCCAGCTGTCATTTACTCCCTTACCCGCCTACCGGGTAAATTCTGCTTTCGGTTACCTTAACACGGACAGGTACCGGTAAAGCTATATTATAAAGGTGTAAATTGGCTTTACTCGTACCCATCTGTGCTCGTATTACTGTAGATTGGAGCTGTGCTGTGATTTGGCACACTGAATTAACGGTTAACAAAGTAATTACAATAAAAACAATCTACCTAATTTTAATGTTTTAGTGTTATGCAATTTTTTACAAAAAGCGCTCTTTTTTTCTCAAACATAATTTCCTAATTTTGCTGTGCTCGACGGGGTCCATAATTGTTTCTCTTGAATTATGTTTTACCACCTGTATTACATAATTATATAAATTAGGGAATTGGATTAAGGTTTTACACTACCTGAGATTTACCCACGCATTTCCTGTATACAATATGTCTCTCTCATGTTACTATCAACGCTAAATGTTGAACTGTGTGTCTCTATTTCAAGATATATCAGATAAATTATCTCAAGATTAGAATCGCTATTGGATACGAGAAACAAACCGTGTAATTGTTGTGTTTTGTCTTGTTTTTATTTATTATCACACCTTCACAAAATGTTTCCTATCTTTCATGTTTTGTAGGCACGAAAATAATACATTTTTACAAAAATCAAGTTTACTAACAGACAATGAACGGTCCAAATTCGTTGAAACTAGAAACATGACATTTCATACAAGAGTCCCTATTCTACTAAATAACAAAGGTGAGCATGCTCCTTATAAAGGCTTCAAATAGATAATGAAAGTTTATACTTATGGAAGTTCATTATTGTAAAATGCCATCGGCTGGTCATGGACGAATAAAAAATAAAAAAATTAATGCCAATACAGTTACTAATAATATTCAAAATCGATCTATAATACATAAAGTCTTTCAAGTTAAAAGTTATGCATGGGGGTGGCAAACTTCGATTCCGTTCTCTCTAAATAAACTTTCAGATTTCAGAGAGCTAGCTAACATTTTATAAAACAAGTTTGTATTTAAAGTTTGAACTTGTTATGTTTTAAATAGTAAGGAAGTAAGAGAGGTAGCAGTCTACCTCACACAACAATATTTCCTAACAGGAATATTTTTAACTGAAACACTTTACAGTTAAAAATATTCCTGTTAGCAAATATTGTTGTATGTGGTTAATTATAGATAAATATAGGTAGATTCAGATATTTATTTGTTTATTTTGATTTAGATTCAGATGTAATAGGTTATGCTGATTGAGTTCTTTATTTCATTCAAATAATAAAAAGAAAAAAGTAGCTAAAAAAATTAACTCTTAACAAAAGGAACTGGCTAAAACAATACCTAACAAAAAAGTATTAAATAAATAAAACTTTTCTTTCGGAAGTCGGTTGGAAAAGCCAATGAATAACTTTTCCTCGAAATTCGGTGGCATTGTTTTTTATTTATTTCATTAACTAACAGATCCATGCGAATAACGTCACGGGATATCCAATATTGTTGTATACCAAAACTTTTTACAAAATTTAACATACACTTTTGTGCCATACCAAATTAAATCCGTTCAGTAAATTCGAGTTAATCGCGTCAGAACATACGAGTCGAAGTTCGTCGAACTGAGAAGTTCTATTTTAAGTCCGTTAAAAACAAAAGAGTAACAAAGAGCAAAACTATACTGTCATGACTACATATTTGACAATCATAAGAAACGTTAGGAGGCTGTTGAAAGCTGATATCAATTATTAATGGTCAGCCCGTCGGCCCTACAGTCTGTAATTACGAATTTAGATACGTTTCTTACACATTAAAACCCCTGCGTAACGAACTATAGCACAAACTTAACAGTTAAGTTTTAGGGAAAACGTGATGTTCCGAACTCCCTAGGTAAGAGGTATGCAACTCTTTTAAATTATCAAACTGGATAGATTAGGTAATAAAACATAACCCTCCTGGCGCAGTCGGGTAAAAATAGGTCGTGTGCCACCTACCTAACGAAGATTGTGTGAAACAACCGCAGTTAGCACACGACCACGGCTAGCACAATATCGGTCAAATTAATATTGTTCTTGTTTTATACTTTTCAGTGCACGTTTTTGTCGTAGTCGGGTTTTAGTTATTTTTAACTTATTTTTTATTTACACCATTTTGGGGTTAGGTATAATATTAATTATTTGACAAGTATATAATAATAAAAGCAGAGTAGCGGGTAAATTTCAAATGTACTCATTAAGCTTTTTCATTTGATACCCATATTGACACTGTTAGAAACAGGCAAAGTAGCTATTAATGTACATAAAAGCTATATAATGTATATACATTTCAAATGTCCTTCAATTCCTTCCTTTCAATCAAGCCCTTTAATTTGATACCCATGTAGATACTGTGCAAACAATTTTTTTTTTCGGTCGCGACTTTACTTCAGTTAGAGGGCGCCATATTGGAATTGGTGACACGTCACCTACCCTATAACCAGCGGACAACTGAGACGCTTCTAACGACACCTCATTTGTCATGTAATGATAAGTAGTTTAGAAGATATGACGGAACAGACAAACATAAATACACACATCAAAAGTGTCTAGGGATCAAGCATTTTTATGCGGATTTCTTGAGATTGAGATGTGGCTTTGTAATAAATTTATGATTTTATAAATTTATATGGATCCTTTTTGGTGCATTTCATAATTTGAATCAGGAACTGTAAATCAAATTCGAGTAAAAGATGAAAATCAGCTGTCAATATTTTCCCTATAAAAACATACAACGCATTGAAGACATTATTAGTGCTACTGTTTCCCTACTACTGATTAAAACCAACGTTATTATGGAGCGGCGACGTCATTTAAGCAGGGAAGAAATGCTCAGAGCCGTGGGAATGATAGAAGCTGGTTCCCGGCAACGTACTGTGGCTTTAGCTCTGAATACAAGTCAGAGTGTTATCAGTCGACTTTGGACACGTTACCGAAGCACTGGTACCGTGGCTGAGCGCCATGGAGGACGGTATCGCTGCACCACACGGAGACAAGACCGATACATTCAAATCTTAACTCGAAGAGCTCCAACAATAACCGCCATGATGTTAGCCGTGAGGCTTCATCACTCTTCAGGGAACTTAATTAGCGACCAAACAGTCAGAAACCGCTTGCATGAAGTGAACCTTCATTCCCGAAGACCGCTACGGGTACCACCTATAGCAATGCACAATCGTAGGATTCGATATCAATGGGCTCTTGAACACAGAAATTGGGCAGAAGAACAATGGCGTTTCGTGTGCTTTTCTGATGAGTCTCGTTTTGGTATGAGACCGGATACAAGACGTATACGACACTGGAGAACCCCTGGACGCCAACAGCGATTGAAATCCTGCCAGGAAGTCCATCCTTATAGTGGTGGAACCATCATGGTATGGGCGGGTATTTGGATCGGCGGAAGAACTGAGTTGATTTGGATCAGAGGCAACCTCAACGCTCAAATTTATGCTGAGACGATTGTATCAGACGTCATCGTTCCTCTACAAGTGCAAATCGGTCCCTTATTTCAGTTAATGCATGATAATGCACGACCGCACACCGCAAGAGTTGTAAGACAGACTCTCGCCGCAGCTAACATCAATGTCCTGCCCTGGCCTGCTCAGTCGCCAGACTTGAACCCGATTGAGCATGCATGGGATATGCTACAGAGAAGAGCTCTGCCGAATATGGAGGGTATCCAGTCGCAAGAAGACCTTTTTTTGTTGTTGCAACGAACATGGGCGGCCATTCCACAGCGTGATTTGGATGAACTCATTTTGAGTATGCCAAACCGATGTTCTTGTGTTGTTAGTGTTCGCGGTAGAAACACGGATTATTAATTGTTTAAGTTACCCAATAAAATTTTAAAGAAAACTGTTATTTCAGTCTTTTTTTCGAACTTTAATGTTAGTGGTTCAAATGTCAAAAATCCCTTTATTAGGAAAATGGCAAATTTCTTTATGAATGCAAAGGTGACTTGGTTTATCGTTACTGTGACAAACGATAACACTTTATTTGATGAATCCTTAAAGAACATTTTAATTAATATCAATCAGGAGAAAAGTTATTGCAAAAATATATGTTGATCCCTAGACACTTTTGATGTGTGTATATACATACATACCGGTCAAAATCATAACCCTCCTTTTGGCTTTGCCGTAGTCGGGTAAAAAATAAGTAAAGTTCTAACGTAGTACAGAGTTTAAGGTAAATGTACAACTGGAATTATACTAACACAAATTGATATCAACAGTGGAAGCGAGTTACACGCGACTTGCCACAAAGTTATACAAGTGGACCGTCTTCGTCCGTACCATTCAAGGATCTATCTCTTCATCAGCATTTCATTAAAACTTTTCACGGAATACGACACAAAGTTGGCAACAAAAACTGGCAAGAAAAGACGATAAAAAATCTTACAAATGTTAAATACAATATTCTTTACAGGAATAGGCTTTACAGTGTAACGAATTGCTTTAAACAAGTCGTATCTCGTGATGTATTTATGGAACGTGACCTTTACTGCGTCGAGACCTTTATTATCGTAGAAAATATAAAGGCTGTAGTGCAGCGCAACAATGCAGGCACGCGAAGGTGGTGGCTTCCGTCCCACGATGCCTATCTGCCACCTAATTCCACCGACCTCCACTCCTTACACGTAACGGACGACTCAACCGTGCGTGTCTATTCATTCGCTATCTTCACCATGCAAAATGGAACATTTTCACGGCCTTCGTGTTCGAAACGAGGCCTATTTGCCCAGTAATAGCTCAGAACGAATGGAATATTCTAGATTACTGTTTGTACTTTGAATTCACGAGATAAATGCGCTTAATTTGGAACTGAAAATGAAATTTGAATAGAGCGCTCGGACGAAGGAGCTAGTTATTAAATTCGGATGGTAACAGCTTGTTCAGTTTTCACGCCGCACTCGCTTTGAGAGACATTCTCGCGAAAACTGTAATAGTCCGATTTTTTTAGATTTCTCTAGTTAGAATGTATCTAAAACATATTATCCTACTTGATCTAGTTTATCTTTATGATAAACAAGTTTACACATAACTTATTTTTGTTTCGTCCACTTTAGTTCGTCTGGGTTTTGGTTATCTTATCGATAAAGTCATCTAAGTATCGATAAAACACACACATTTCAAGGTGAAATATGGCGTGCTAAGCACAATTTCGAGGTTAATAAACGTCACGATCAAACTTTCTGACGAAGTTGCAAAGAAATAATTTGGTGTATAATTTTTCAGATTTTCGTAACCTAAGGCTGACCTTTCTACACGCACGACAGTAATTTGTTACAATTTAAGACTATCGTCTACCGAGCGCTCGTCCATACTAAAAGAGAAAACGTTTTCCTGCCCCTAAATGTTATCCTATCTCAATGATTTTTTAGAATGCTTCTGATACTGTAAAAAACTAGGTTTATAGGTTTTCTTTTTTTCAAAATTTATAATAGTTTGAAAGTAACAGGCGCCTAAAAGTTACTATTTTTATGACAAAATCTTCATTGAAGTAAAACCTTTGTAATTTAAAAACAAAGAAGTTTTAGAAAAAAAGCAAAACCTACAAACCTAGAATATAATATGCTGAAACGATTGACATGAAAAACGTTTTCTCCCGAGAGACAAATTTCATATAAAAAATATTCACGGTCAGTCGCGAGCTGCAACGCTCTCTATCGCACGATCGGGGGTTTTTCAACGAGCGAGAGGGACAGCACGAGTTTTTCTAAATACCTATTTTTTGAAAAGGCAGCCGCTATACAATCCTCTTAAGTAAATAAGCATTTATTCATTTTTATCGAATTTCAAATAACATGTACTCGTATTTGTAGTTGCAATGAAATTAACATTTCAATGAATACGTAACAGTCGTGGAATTAAGGTAGATCAGACGGCCCATGACCATTTTTTCAATTACTTTTATCTTGTGAAAGGGACCCATTACCGTTAAAAATATATACAGCTCCCAAGTGTTTGCGAGAGAAAAATATCATTTAGAACTTCGGAATACTCGTTTAGGAGTTAAAATGCGGAGCAGATAGTTACCCTGATGGAGCTTACTGTGGAAAATACATTCGGCCATATGTGTGTTTATTCAGACGCGTATTCAAATTTAATAAAAACAGTAAAGTTTTTAGCGGCAGAGTTTAATTTGATCGCGACGCCATTACTCTCTTTAACTTTTCTTATTTGAGCCGACACCCGACGAACATTTCGCGCTCGTATTGGACTTTTTGTTGCCACTGATATTTAGATATATATAAATGAGAATGCGACAGCCGAGATGCCCAAATTAGATTTCAGAATGCGTATTTTACATCTCGAATCTGCTTAAACTCGATATGTAGAGTAGTGCTTTGAAATTGTAATTTCATAAATTGCCAACGTCTTAGAAGCTGCTGTAATCCTCTAAAAAAATACATATAAAGCCGTAGTTTGTACTCATTTATCTTTCGTTTGCGGTAGGTATTCCGTCATGTCGAACATAGTTGTGTATTATTGCCCGAACACAAAGAGCGCAGGGCAATACTACCCAACATTCCCGAGATTTCTGCCATGATGTATACTGCTTTTACCAATATTACTTGCGTGTTGGTTCCTTTTCATATTACTAATGCAAGTATGAAAAAGATTTAAATCTTCTATGCCTACAAGAGTAAACACAGAGATGCATTTTTTTACTTTGACTACATTCTTATAAATGTATGCCCCTAATTTCTTTTTGGATGAATTATCATTCAATGTTCAGGAGATAATTTATTATTTTACAGAAATCATTTAGAAGCATTATTACGTTTACACACTATTCGTTTATTATGGATTTTATTTAATTATAAAAGTATCGTATGAACTTACTGTGGGTAACTTATATAAATAAATAAGTAGGTATAACAGATACCATAACCTACATACGTTATTTCTTAACAAGCGATTTGCTGTGCCCAGCAAGTATAAATGAAAAAGCTCGCATATCTGGCACATAGTGCAATTCGAATACCAAGTTAATTAAGTTGAATTAACGATTACTATTAAACATTGTATGGTTTCGGAATAATTCCAAACCATGAGCGTTTTCATATAGGTATTTAGTTTACGAGGGTAAAATAGACATTTACAGAAGCTTTTATGGAATATTACGTAGAAAATTGATCCACATAGCGTAGAAAAGAGAATTTAATAGTTTATTCTGTACCTACCTTAAATATAATTTGAAATTGGTATCAAAGTTCTGAAGCTGTAGTGAGATATTGAAATCTAGACTAAATTGTAACGTAGATTTTGTTCGAAGCTGAAAATGTTATAGAGATTTTATTATTAGGGGAATCTGTATCGTTTTTTGATCGCGAAAATGAAATTAATTAATATAAAACATGGTTTCATATCTGGTGAAAAGCAAAATCAGATTTAATAATTAATTGAGTAACGAACGACGCTTGCTGTGTACTAAGGGGCTGAAACTTACGTTAAAAACAAATGAAATACGCATTTATTTAGATGAAAATTTATTAAAACTAAGTACATTCGTATTAAGCACAGTATTCGAGAAATTTGATGTTGAATACTAAATACAACTCATTCGTTCATGCATCACAAGAAACTCCTTACCTTTTTGTTAGAGAGATTGAGTTTGGTAGTCACAAAACTTCGTATGCATACATTGTCTCCACTCGACGTCTACATAATTTTGGACTTGTTTTTGCTCACTACAACAGGTTTACATTCGCGCATTCAAGAAACATAAACGTCCATTTCTAGACTATGCCAACACAATTTGCTTCCCACTAATTTGACCTGTCGGACATTCCCTGACTTTGTTTACGAGGCTAGTCCATTTCCTGTCACCTTGTCATGACAATACAAAATACTTTTTACGATTACACTTCCGCTAATACGTTCAATATTTCTAGGAAAACAAAGCTGCCCGATACTCGTAGAACACTTAAATATAAATTAAGTTAAATAAAACCTCAACCGAGTAGTTTGATTTTCGGAACATTATTAACGTTTGTTTCTTCACGTTTGATATTTTTCCTGACAGCTAGTTTCAGTTTTCAGTAGAAAAACGTCCAAAATGTACCGCTTTATGAGCCTTAAATGTTTAATATCCGATGTTGATTTGCGGTTTACTCGTAAAATAGCTGAGTAATTTCCCTTCTTATATTTTCTTTTCACAAACTTTCTCTTCAGAATCTTAATGGCCGCGAGCGGTCTTAGAAAAGAACACAGCTAAGCGTTTTTCAATTAACGGGTGTAGCATACACAAGAAACCTTTCTTAACTTGCTAATCTTCTTTGGATCAGACACTACAAAAGTTTTATATTGGAAAAGAAAGCGTATTAAACAAATAATAAAGGTGAAATTCTTAAGTTACAGATAAATAAGGTATGTTACTGCCTCTTTGTATTTGAAGAAGGTCCTCTGTGGTCCTCTTCTATTAGTTGAGGGTGATTTTCACCACAAAATTGTGCAATATCACTGCCCTTATCATTAAAAGGATAGCTATCATGCCAATAAGGATGTGCTTGTTACGAAGCTTGCGTGCGAGTATCTGGGTTGTGTAATTCAGCGTGATTAATAGCCAGTGTAGTGTATGTTGATTTAATTGCTACGTAATATATTAGTTTAAAATTGTTTGATTTTAAAATAAGAGCAGATGATAATTTAGTGCTGTTTTTTCAACACATCAGAAACTGGATCACTTAAATCCATTCTCATAACGAAATTACTAAAATAACTTTGTTTCAACAGCAAGCGGAACAAAAAGTAATCTCTATTTACATTTACTTCGTTCAGTTTGTACAAGGTGCTAGAGAATCGAATAAAACAAATAAACATCGTACTGTTGTCGAACAAAATCGGTTTAATTCCGTCATGCTCGATGTATCTGATGCTTGTCGATACGTCAGCTGCCTGTTGTAATATCAAGGCGAATTTAACAAAGTGATATCGGCATGCATATGGATCAGCATTATGTTGATTTCTTTTGTTTGTCTCATTTCATTTCCATGATGATGACAAGTGAAAGAACGATGTTTTAAGGCGCTCCCTTACCGCGAGCACGACTTTTCACTCTTTTACTTTACAGCGTCTTTCCAGTATTTACAGCGTTTCTTGTATAAAAAAATGAAGCAGCGCCCCTGGTGTGCGAAGAAGGGACTAATTTCCTTGAAATTTGTCAATTTGAAATAGTCAAAGTTCCAGTTTACTTTACGTCTCAAATACTGAAAATTCGTGCTAAGGGTACTGTAATGTAACGTTACAGATTCGAACATTTAATCTGAGGGAAGACAATCGAGCACCACAATGCGCACCTTGTATCAAATCTATACTAAATGTACGCGAATGCTCGTCAGTCAGGAGATAGTATTGTAATGTAATGCTCAAAGTCGACTCGATAATGTTACATTACATGCGAATGCTCTCCGTAAAGGAGCGCCTTTAGATGAAAGCTGAATAAAAAGTGGTTTTCGCTATAAAAGTTGTTAGTCTAACTTAGATTGATTGATCTACAAGTGTTATTTATTAATCACTGTTTTAAGCTTTCATGATTTATTACTAAAAATATCATCATCATCATCAACCGGAAGACGTCCACTGCTGAACATAGGCCTACACTAAACATACTATACCTAGGCCTATACTAAACATATACTGCCACTTAATTTTTTCATTAATGCTTTGACTTGAAGTAATACTTCAAGTCAAAGCATTAATGAAAAAACTGACTGTAATGACTGTAATATTTCAAATCAATTTTTATAGAATTATAGAAGCTCGCAATTAGACCACTCGCCAGTATTAACAGTCCAAGAGTTCGATATCGTCTATCGTTATAAATCGTTTGTCATAATAAATTGCGTACTGATATCGGATTTCGTCACTCACTGATTTGATCGGTGAGAGAGAGCCTTATGACGTGTTCTCGTCCATATCTTGGTCTTGTAGTTTGACAGTTATGTGACAGTGACAGGAATTACGCAAAGGCTAAGTGACATTTATGGATTTTTCATTTCTTCTAAACTTCATCAAAGATTTTTAAGATTTATAGAGGAAAGATAAGTTCGTGTTAAAATGTGATCGGAGACAAAGAATATAACAATTAATCACATTTAGTGTCTCACTCTTGAAATCACCGATCTTCATTTAAAAAAATATCAAGAAATTTTCTTTACCTAATTTTTTGAGGATAAATTAAGACATCAGCAGTTTTATCCTCGGGGATATTTTGTTTAAAAGGTGAACTTGTTTATGGTATATTATTTTTCCTACTGAAAGTGAGGTACCATACTTTTTATAGAAATACTATCTTTGATCGAATTAATTTGAATCAGAATTTACCCTACACCCAAACAAACAAAAACAAACTTACCATATACATTATTTACCAACATACATAAGACAGAACATGAATTTAAAGGGTTACTAACACCCGTACAACAAAATATATAACTTAGCAATGAAAAATGCATATTGTAGGTGTATGCTATACAAGCAGAGTTATACATTAGTAGTGAAATGTTCAGCCACAAATCACCGGGGCGGAGTCTTTGAGCGATAACAACGCGACGTTTTGATGAATGCCGCGAGCCTGAACTTGGCCCCGGCTTACCTATGGCCTATCAATTGAATTTAGCTTTGGTAATTGTACGTATTCGGTGTTAATTTGGGTTCGAACTACGTAAATTACTTTGTGAATGAAGTTGAAAAATGTTTTGGAAATGTTGGTTACTTTCAATAATGAACATAAAAAAACAAAAGCTTTTTAACATTTAGAAATCTAGTGTTTTTTAATAGAAACTATATGAGTTTGGAAAGTTGGTACCTACCAACACTTTCATAACGATGATTTTTTGAGGAAAGAAAAATTAGATTGCAAGTGGGATTCGAACCCGCGTCTTCTGGATAGGTACTCCAGACGCCTTAACCAACTAGGCTATTGCAACCCACACCTGCAAGCTGAAATTCTCTATTCTAATTTTTCTTTCCTCAAAAAATCATCTTTACGATGCGCATCGCATGCGTCAATGCGTTTAAAATAATTAACTTTCATAACGTGTAATATAATCTTAACAGGCTCCTATAGAGCCGGCTAGGTTATTGCATGGTCGTTATTTACTAGCTATATAAGCAAGCACGTTATACTGAGGTTTTTTTTTTTTAATAGGTATACTATATGTTTAAGAAATACCTTTCCAAAATGGCTATTTAGCTGTACGTGGTCCTATTGGAAGCTGACTCCTACATAGTGGGGAAAAGGCTAGGTAGATGATGATATATCAGAAATGATGTAATGATGTGTAGAAATTGAATTTGTGTATGTATTATGCAGAAAGCTTTTTTAACCCCACCGACGGAAAAAGAGGGGTGTAATTATAAGTTTCACGTGTCTGTCTGTTTGTCTGTGGCATGATAGAGCCCGAACGAATGAAGGGATTTCAATTTAGTTTCTGGAGGACCGGAAAAAAACGTAGGTACATAATAAGTAATTGGGAGCGGTCCCCCAACGCGACGTATTTTTTTATAATTATTAATACATACTTAGGCTCTTAAAGATTGAGCTTTTTTAACATTTTTTACTTTTTTAAGGGAATTTGGTTTTTGTGCCGGGGGTTTCTTAAATTTTTAATTTAAGTAATTTTTCTTATTAATTAACACAAAATCGTTATCCCACACCAGGAATTTGTGTTTTTTTTTTTATTATTTAAGTAATTTTTCTTATTAATTACCTAACACAAAATCGTTATCCCACACCAGGAATGTCTCTTGTGTCGTGGGTCATCAATATCAAGACCCGAAACTACTATTTGTAGATCATACGGATATATATCTTTTGCGGGAATTGAATCCGTGACATTTAATTGTTTAACCACTGCGCCAATCATGCAGTTGTTAAGCTTGTAACACACCCTGACAATACGCTACAGAAAGCAACATTTTAACTGCCTTGCACTCGTTAAACCTGTATAATGACTACCCTCTGTTCAGGTAAGGATAAGATCGAAGGCATTATAAATATCGAGCGGCCTTCGGGTCCCTAACTTCGGTTTGTGGGCCAGGGTTGAATAGGCCACTTTAGACCCAATACATACGTGGGCTATTCAAGTACCGGAACTATTTAGAATAGTCCATTCGTGAAGGGGAAGCAATGTTTATTCGAATTAGGGCATTATGATTGCTTAAAAGATGGTAAACGTAATAGAAATCTGTGACTGCAAGACATTAAATACAAAAATATAACGATCAAACTGAGAAAAAGGAGGAGGAGTTAAAATTAACTCCAACAAATAAGTAAGATTTCATATTAAAAATATCTCTTTTATAAAACACTTTGATATAAACGTGAAACCAAGTCGTCTATTGAAATAATAAATGTGTGGAAAATAGCCGGGAGAAAGACAGAAATATTTCACAGGCTCAAACAAAGATAAGGACGTTAGTATTCCACGTGTGACCCAGGAAGCTATAAATAACTCTTTCATTCAAATATGAGCTTTATTTAAACACCTTTAGTATACCTTTAGAATAGACTTTATTCTAGGCTAGTAACTCTGTCTCCCACGTAATAGAAACGAGTATATTGATGCTAGTTCAATATTTCGTAGTTCAATGTTCGCTTCACTTCTTGTATTTTAACGAAAACTGAATTCATAAGTGAACTGATCCAACGAGGTTGGATCTCACTCGGCAACTGAATGATCGAAAAGTGAAATTAAAGAAACAGATGAATGTTCATTCATGTAACGCAATTAAACAAATACAGCTTAACTCACTTGAGTGAAGCGTCACGGCTTAACTGTAAACAAAAGTAATTTTTTTAAGTCCTTCGAATTAGGGCCGGACGGTCTGCCCAGGGCAGGACGGGCCTGCCGTCCTGCCCTGGGCGGGAAGACATTTGATGATTTTAACACGATAAAAAATGCCCTATAGTAACGCGACCCCCGCATGCTTTGGCCCTCTACGGCTAAGGCCCCCCGTCATATACTGTATAATTTACATGCATTTTGTAATGCTATGGTAATTCTACTACAGCGCTATTCCATGGTCTGTGCAAACCCTAATACTGTGGTTTAATTTAGGTTCGTTGCACACTGTATCTACAGGCACCTTATGTTATCACTAAAAGCCAAAGCGTGGATACACGTAGCTATAGTCGCTTCTAACGAGGTTTAGCCGAGCGTATAGCCAACCTATTTCGCGGTTTACGTTCCCCGATATTGGTTCTAGTAGTTGCTTCTAACTTCTTGTGGTTTACCCCACATGTCGAGTTTCAACCTGAACAGGGGAAATTGGATTTAGTGGAAAGGTTAAGGCTAATTTTAGCCATAGGTCCTGATCGCGGTTTCAGGCGATGTTATTGCGTAATGCGACACGCGCTTTTGTAGTTTGTTTTACCTGTACATCCACTTTGAAGTAAGACCTATTTCGTAATAGTATGGCTTCCGAAATAGAAATCTAATGAAAAGGTAAAAGTTTAATCAATATGGTAGCAGAAAATCGCTTTTAAATACTCCTTAGTGTTTACATACTATTGCTCGTGACTGTACCTTAGAGTATATTTGCTAAAGCTGACCATCTCTAGGGCGAATTTAGTTAGTCGAATTTCATACCTAAGTCAACCTATTAGTGTAAAATTAATGTTCATATTCCTACAAGCAACTGCTATCGGGATTATCATACAAATACAAAAGTTAACATCACGTTGCTAAGGTACATTTTCGGTTGAAGTGATACTGTGCTAAGCTTGAGCTAAGTTAAAGTTATCTCTATGAGGGTAAGACAATAAGTCACGTCACGTCGCGACGCCTCGTCGCATTTTCCAAAATCTTTTTTGTTTTCTCCATATTCGCTGTCGCATGTCGCAAGACACGTGTCCTATTAGCATTTAGTTTATGATCGAAGGGAAAGTGTTAGCTCACGGGAATGTCTTAGGTAAATCGTGGCACTGGAACGCAAAGGGCAATTGAATTTTACAGGGTGGATTTTCGTCAGTTAAGTCTGTAACTCTTCTACTGAACCCAGGGTGCGACTCATTTCATGATCTTGCATCCCAAAAAAGGGGAAAATGGAGTTTTGTCAAAAAGACTCTAATTCTTCCTGAAATACCTTACGAATTACCTGTTCGATCGTCGCCAGTAAATCTTCCAAGATTTATTAACGTATAACATCTTAGAACGAATTGTTCCGGTTTCTGTGCGGTTTGTAAGGCTTCTATTTGTCGAAACCTTTGTCAAGCATGAAGGTTGATTGTCTATCCAAGTTTGTTCATAAATCAGGGGGCGTAACTTTCGTGTTTGCCTTTGCCCCCCTATTATCACCGTCAGCTTGATTCCACCAAATGTAATAAGAGTTTATTGAAGGAGGTTACTATTAGAAAGGTCACTTTACAGGTTAAAGAAAATAAGTCAAGCTTTTGGGTCAAATAGCTGGAAATCAAAGTATTTTATAGGAAACAACCTATTTTGCAATTAAAGCTTGCGTATAGCATTTATTTTAAAATTAAAAAGTAATAAGTTTGCAGTATTAAAATGTACGGCCAAACACCACAAGCTATTTCAGTTACATATTTCCATTATAACGCCAGGCCTAAATTCGAGTCACTTCCTCATCAGCTGATCGATTAATGGTAAATCTATTTAATATCGATTAACGAGGTCCGAACGCGGCCGATCGCTTCGTCGGCCATATTGCATCCAATTAAAATTATACAGGGCGGAAGAAACAAACGCATGTATATTTTTCTATACAGCGTGTATAGGGAATGAGTGGTCTTATTATACATATTTAAGGGTGTCTATCACAGCACACATCATGAAATTGAAAAATTTTCTCAAGGGGACCAACAATGTTGTCGTGATTTAAAAAAACATCTGTTCCTTATAAAACTTCAATATCTCCTCGATCCAAATATCAAGGACAGCTGACGATTTATTCACGATTACGATGTTGGAGAAAGTTATTCAATTTCATGAACTGTCACTACAAAAAAAAAAAAATGGGGGTACCCCAGGGCTCAATTCTTGGCCCATTTTTGTTTCTCATTTATATAAACGATTTGCCTTACCTAATAAAAGACAATCATGACATAGTGTTGTTTGCTGACGATACTTCTCTTTTATTTAAACTCAAACGTCAGCAGGTCGTTACCGATAATGTTAATAGAGCTCTGGCAAAAGTAGTGAATTGGTTCGAATGTAATAATCTTCTTCTAAATGAGAAAAAAACGAAGTGCATTAAATTTACGATACCTCATGTTAAACAAGTGGAAACTGTTATACGGATAAAGGATCAAGAGTTAAAACCAGAAGACACCACAGTCTTTTTAGGCATAACTTTGGATAACAAACTTCAGTGGGGCCCCCATATAGAAAAATTGGCAAAAAAACTTAGCTCTGCAGCATTTGCCGTTAGAAAAATTCGCGATTTAACTGATTTAGAGACAGCCCGTTTAGTTTACTTTAGTTATTTTCACAGTGTGATGTCGTACGGTATTCTTTTATGGGGAAATGCCGCCGATATTCAAACAGTTTTTGTATTGCAAAAAAGGGCAATTCGTTCCATTTATAAATTGAGTCCCAGATGCTCCCTCAGAGAAAAGTTTAAGGAGATTAATATATTGACTGTGCCGTCTCAATTTATTTATGAAAATCTTTTGTACGCACATAAAAATATTAATCTTTTTAAAAAATATAGTGATATTCACAGTGTTAACACGAGGAATAAAGATAAATTTATTGTTCCAGCAACTCGGCTGAAAAAAATAGGGATTACGTTTAGATGTCAATGTATACGTTTCTATAATAAACTTCCCGGCCTTATTCAAACGCTAAGTATTAATAAATTCAAATCATATGTTAAACGAAATTTGTCCCAGAAAGCTTACTATCATGTTAATCATTATTTAGAGGATAAAAAGGCATGGGAATAAGCTGCTCCAATTAAATTCACTCAATGTTTTTCTTTTACACTATTTCTTTTATATAATTATTTTGACGTTTTGTTTTTTTTTTTTTTTTTTTTTTTTATTATATACAACCTGACATTTTATTTATACTTATTTTTTTTTTGACATGTTCTATTTTATACACCCTGACATTTTAATTTTACATCTTTTTATTTTGACATGATTACTTTGTAATTTATTTATATTTTTTTTGTATTTTGACATTTTCTATGTCATTCTCTTTTTGTATATACTTTTTATTTTGTTTTTGTTCTTTTTGTGTCTTTTTTTATAGGTACTTTTTATTTTGTGACATGAATTACTTTGTAATTTTAATTTTGTCTTTTTTAATTTATTTTGTTTGTTTTTTTTTTTTTTTACGAATTTGTGAATGTGAGGACATGTGTGGGTTACATAATATTATTCTATTTTTTTTACGTTTTTATTTAAATTGTCTGACGGTTTGAGTTATTTATGCGGCCTACCCAAATGTCCTTTCTTTGGTATTGATCGTCGTATCGTTGAGCTCCTTATGTTATGAGTTGAGCTGCACGGTAACTGACACATGCTTGCACTGACTGGACAGGCCCACTCAAATCTGAGTGGTTCTTTCTTCAAAAGACCACTTCAGACACCTGCATGGTTCTCATATAACTTTACCAATACACAATTGTCTGGACTTTAAAAGAGACTGTGACCTCTGAGTTTGTTTCGGATGTTTCTTCTCAGAGTAGTCAGGTACGAAACACCGGCCTCATCTAGTTTAAAAATAGTGTCTTTTTGACGTGTAAAAGAGTTTGCCAAAACCAATTTGCTAAATAAAGATCATTTATCATTTACAACCTTAAATATGGGGATTTATTGTACTTATGTTTGAATACTAGCTGTTGCCAGCGGCTTCACCCGCTACAACTCGAAAATTATCACACGGGAACATAAAATCGGGATAAAAACTATCCTATGTGTTAATCCAGGTTATAAACTATCTGTGTACCAAATTTTAGCCAAATCCGTTCTGTGGTTTTTGCGTGAAAGAGTAACAAAAATACCTACATACACATACACATACATACATCCTCACAAACTTTCGCATTTATAATATTAGTAGGATTGGGCATGGACTACGTTCTTTTGGGATATTTTGTTTAGCTAACTTTAGATATGAACGATTGACCAAATAATCAGTATAAGCTCAATAACGGAGTAAATAAACTATTTTCTCCGTATATTTCTTTTCCATCGGATCTCAACATTGGCATTATTGACAAGCTTGCGTGTGGAGCATACTAACGAAAACATAACACCTTTTTCATAAAAGGTATTTCTCGCTCCAATGTACTGACATTGGCCCAGCTTATCAAAGTATGTTTCCTTATTTCTGGGAAAGTAATTTTTAGTTAGAATAATACTATCATAGCCCTTATCCTAGCATAGCCCCTGACCATGTTACTCACTAATAATGTAGCTTTTTATTGCTGAAAATTGGTGAAGCAGTTTTTGAGATTTATAAAAACAAATGTTTTCTCTTTATAGCAATAGTTTTACCCATCACCCTGTATTGATTGAGCTTAACACCTGAACTGATATACTGGTACATCGTACGCAAATTAATCGGATTGAAAGCACTGAAGTGCTGTACTGGGATTACGATCAAATGTTCGTGGTGCATGAATTCCATAAAGGCTATAAATCTTTTGTGAAATATTATCGGGAGTGCTGTATTTTTTTATTGAATTTTTATTCAATTTTATGTAACAAAAGCCCCGTAAAATTGGCGGGGTATAGGTATTGTTTTTGAAAACTTTTAAATTATTATTTGGATGCGTGTTAATCTTTTGGACATATCTTCCTATCCGTATAAAATAAAGGAACGTTTATTTGTTTTTTGAAAAAACAAGTTTAATTTCTTTAATGGCTTTTATATTAGAGAGATTGTTATTTAATCTAAATTGTTTTTTTATTAAAATGTTGCTGTCTTTTAAGTTCTTTATTATTGTAGAATAATGACAAAAAAATAAAATAAAATTGGAGAAAACAATTTTAATTAATTAACGAAAACGTTTAATTACGTGAAGAAATCGATCTATTTGTTCATTTCACAAAAACAAATTAAGAAACACAATTTTACAGGGAAACCATTTCGCTCCCAGTTAAAGAAAAAAGTTTGTCGTGACGGTAACATGAAAATACGTTAATAATTCCACGAAACAATATTAAAATTGGTTATTTGTACTCACAATTTGAAAGGAGCCTGCTCAAAATATAAGATGTTGTGCTACAGGGATACTTGGATATGAACTAGACTTGATTGAAAGTCAAGCCGTTGCAAACAAAGTTTTGAGAGTACCTAATCATACTCAATTGTATGGTATCAAGTAGAATAGTAAGACACAACACTAGTCTTTAGGACGTAAAAGCATCCGTGACTGGTACTCACTGGTATTTAGATCGTAGATATTGAAAAAGCAAGTCTATATGGTGTCAGTGATGATGCAAACGTTGCACGTTTTCACTTTACATTTATCTTTATGTTTAGAACAGATGGCTTTACTATTAGGTGTACGGGATAGCCAATTTCGCATATCTGGTATATTTAATACTAGCTGTACTAACCAGCGGATTAGAATTATTATTCCACATGGACGAAATATCTAGACGGTACCCCGTTACGTTATTCCAGACATACAACTTACTCTGAGCTAAATTTTACAAAGATATTCTGACGTGATTGGGTAACCAAATTCCATTTATCCAACCAAACTTTTACATTTATGATTTTAGTAAGTAAAGAAGAATCTTCAATTGTCAATTATTTGATCAAAAGATAAACTAACTATTGCTAAAATCCCATACATTTATAACTAATGGTTTAAAAATGTAAATCATTTTGTTGAGGAGCACAGTCAGGAGTGCAACAACCTACCACAATATCCTGTAAATAGAGTATTATTTGATTGTACTATGTATAGTTTTAAGTCAGGTTAAGCTAGTATATACTTTTACACCCTCTTTTGACTATTGTCCTCTGTATTTAGTTAAGTTTTTATGATAAATGTTCAATATGTAAATTAATAAAGCTTTCAAATAAGTAAAATGTACTGTGAACGGCGGACGAACGAAGCAGACGTGGTGCGCAATGCCTATGTGTGCGTGTGAGCACGGGGCGCAGGCGATTGGCTAGAGCGAGAAAGATGTGTGGGCGCGGTACTCCCACGCAAGCCACCTGCGCTCGCGTAAATAAAAGAGGGGCGGTTGCGCGCCACGGCTGTAGTCCAGTGTCGTCCGCCGCCGAGAAAACAAGCCTCCAAGCAAGCTCCCTGTATAGTGAATAAGAAGCCTTTGTGAACCGAGGAAAGGAAGAATAAAGTGTGTGTTTTTCAAGAAGCCTCAAGCGTTATTATTTTCCCTGATCAAATGCAACCCCGCGCCTGAAAGTGAACAAGTGTTGGTCCTTCGTCAGCCGGATCAGGGAACAAGCAAGAACAGCGCACCATGAGTGAGAAAAGCACCATCACAACAAGGAGCCAGATGAGGCGGAAAGAAGATGCTTTAAGAAGGCGGGCGTTAGAAGCGGACTCCGGAGTACCGTCGGACAGGGCTCCGGGTTCACCATCCATCGCGCCAACTCTACAAACGGCGGATCAAACGCAAGTCATCCCACTGACGGGGCCCGGTAGAGTTATAGACTACCGGGACATGTCGACGCCAGTGCGTTCGGTGCCTGCGAGGAAAGGAAGATCCGGTACAAGCGTTGCGTCATCGAGGAGCGGCCAGAAGAGCGCCGAGTACCTGCGACGACGGGCCGAGTACGAGGCCGAAAAGGAGTTGGTCCGCATGAAAGAAAAATTGGTGCAGAAGAAACTGGAAGCGGACTTGGCAGAGATAGATGCCGTCGCCGAAGAGGAATTGTACTCGGAGGCGGACGACACTGCCCACCGTGTTGAAGAATGGGTGACACATACCACACCCGCCGCTACCAGTAGAGATCAAGCCCGAGAAAGTCAAGACATGTCGCCGCACCGTCAACAACAGCCACAAGTGTTAAAGCTATTGTCAAACAGAGAGGCGTGCCGAAAGCGAAGCGAAGCGTTTTCATTTGTAATGTATGGAATTGTTTGAATCCAGTCACATAGAAACGCGAAAGCGATGCGATAGCGTTAGCGATCCGAGGGCGTTGGCGATATTACAACTCGGCGAGGCGTGGCGAAGGCGTTTGCGAAGCGTTGCCGAACTATTAGTAATGGCTGGCTTTGTATGCACGACGTCAAACATAGAGCGATTCCGAAGCGAAGCGTTAGCGAGGCGTTTCCGAGGCGAATCCGAGACTTGACAGTGCCACAGTGACACTGTCATGCCTATTTAAAAACTAATATTATTTACAAATTAACTGTTCTGTATTGTGAGAAATGTGGAATAATCGAGGACGTGCATCATATCTTGACCGAGGATGAGTGGAGCGAACGCTTCTGGTGAAATCTGTTTGGTCATCACGCTGGATATTGACGACAAGCTCAGGATGCCCACGGAATTTAACTGGTGCATATGTGGTAAAGCTACTGCGTAGAGTAGCATATAGCCCGGGAGTGATGCTGAGGAAGCTGTTGTGGTGGCGTTGGCACGCGCCACTGCTTGCTGTGTCCGGTGGCCAGGCCCAACATACTGGCCAAAACACCTCTCACAAGAACAATCCGTGTAATGAACGAAGATCATCAAATATAGCTATTTATGTAAGAAATCTATAAATACATTTTGTTGTTGTAATTTGTATTTTAATGTTGATAAGAGACATATCACTACTGGTCAGGTGCAGCAGCAGGCAACAGTGTTGCGCAAACACCTTTACAAAATAAAATATAATTATGAGGACCAGTACCTAGTACCGCATTCCGTACCTATTCGTTTGCTATCCTCTTTATAAAAAGTAACGTATCTAATGGGCGCTTTTCCATTTGCCGGCATGGCACCGGCACCGGCGCCGGCGTAGTGCCGGTGCGGTGAAGCAAAAATGTATGAACGCCGGGGCCGGCGCCGGCCCCGGTAAGTGCAAAAGCGAGCCATACCATTTCATACATTTTTGCTATTTTTGCCGGGCCGGCTAATGGAAAAACGCCCAATAGGTGCACCGTGTAAAAATCAAACAACTTATTATTCAATTATTTTATTGTGATATTATCTATAACAACGATGTCATGAAACCCCTGCTCTTTAACATTTTGTTGATGTGTTTTACCGTACAAAACACACATTACAATTTTTTTTCAGAATACGCACGAATGTATGTTCAATCACATGATTATGATAATAGCGTTATTGTTTCCAAAATAGGACTGGAATTGATAAATTAATATTAGTGAAGCCATACTTCAACAGTCAATTGATTAATGCAAAGATATCGTAACACAAAGTCGTGGCATTCAAAATATCATCATTTAATCCTCTGTTTGATGTCGTACTGTTCTCATCTTCAACAAAACGACGGCTGGGTCTCAAGTTTTTCAAGGCAAATCAAAGATACTTGGTACCTCCTCAATGAAAATATTACTTATTGTTTTCCTTTAAAGGTGAACCAATCCAGTATTCGAATAATCCGTTAACCGTATCTTGAGAACTGGTAAAGTCTAAATACAGTCACAAATGTAAATACATGTTGTGTTTGGTCAACAGTAGGTAAATGTCTGAATATTATTTTCAAAACCTAGTTTTTATCGCATACTGTGGTTATTTGGAAAACTAAGTATGTGCACACACACAATGGTTGCACATTTTCTTGTTGCATATTAGTTCATTACTTTACGCAGTCGGTCGATTAGTAAACAATCACGGAAAATCAACAACACAAAACATGAAATCAAGAATTATCTAGGCAATATCAACAGATGTCAAATTGTGACAAGTTTACGGTATCACTCTTTTTTTTTCCTTTTTTTTTTGTTACGACTTCAAGGCCTTTATGCTAAGCCATACATTATAATTATTATAGAGATACTATATAAGTCAAAATCGATTTTTAGGGTTCCGTAGTCAACAAGGAACCCTTACTTAGTTTCGCCATGTCCGTCCGTCCGTCCGTCCGTCCGTCCGTCTGTCTGTCCGCAGCTTAGCTCAGAGACGCCCAGTACTAGAAAGCTGTTATTTGGTGTAAATATACGGATTTGTTGTGCCGAAAAAGTGGTAAAATAAAGTCTCGTAAAATATTTTTTTTTAGGGTACCTCCTGTACACGTAAAGTGGGGATGTTTTTTTTTTCTCGCGTACCCCTTAGTGTGGGGAATCATTAAATAGGTCTTTAAAAATATAGATAGTTTTCATTTACAATTTTTTGATAAAAAGATTCGTTTGTGAAATATTAAGCTTTAGTGCTAATTTTTGCTCGACTCGAGTGTCCCCCCCCTGTACCAGCTAAACGGTTATGTTTGAGGGTGTGAAAAAATTCACAATAGTAGTATATATAACGAAGTTTAAAAGAAAATTATCATGACTAAGTAGGCTTTACAAGTTTACGAGTAATAGTCGACCAACTTATAAAACGTACTTGGATAACATATTTTCCTATACAAAATGTATCGGAGAACATGTTCTTCAACTGCAAATGTAAGTTTGTCAACTTTATTTTTACAGCTTTAATAGGTGGGTATGTTTTGGGGATAGTAGGTTTTTATTGTCAACTATTTTTAACTAAATTCAAAAAAAGGAGGAGGTTCTCCATTCCATGTAATCTTTTTTTTTAATGTATTTTCCCCGATTTCTCAAAGACGCCTGGACCGATTTTGAAAATTCTTCTTTTTAAAATTAAATTCAGCGAATCAGTTTAGTTAGTTCGCATAAGTATTTTGATGGGCAACTACGGAACCCTACACTGTGCGTGGCCCGACACGCACTTGGCCGGTTTATTTTTATTTTTAAAGGAGTTTTTGCCATACTCGTGTCTCGACCCTGGCTTTTTTTTAGCGTTGTAAAATCATCAAATGAGTTCTCCCACCTAAGGCAGGGCAGGAGGGATTGTCACACTTGTACTGACTAAAATCCCCGGTGTTCTTCAATAGCCCTTTACATTCCGGGGTCACGGTAGCTCGTAGGTCCCATGACCCCGGCAGGCTTTGGCCCTCTAAGGGGGACCCCGTTATTGTGCTGACACTCTCTGAGGCGCTCGTGGAACATAACGCGCTGTCGACTCGGAAATGGTCCATGACACACACGGACAGCTAGCGTACTCGCTCCCCGCATGCCCGCGCCTACGCTGGCCTAACACCACAACTATCACAAATCTCGGACCCGGTGATGATTCTTCCACCAGACGAACCATTATAATGATGATATATAAAGAGCGATGCTATACTTAACCTCCAATAAAAAGTAGATATTATTTTTAATGGTGTATTTGATTGTTTAGTTGTGGTATAACCATAGAATTTCATTAATAAATTCAACAACGGCATGTTCCGGCTTCGCAAGGGATCTACCCTTGCGAAACCGGGACATTTTACATTTGTTTATTATGTAACTTTTCCTTAGTGATAATACAATTTTTGTTTTCACTGCAGTCACAGCAGCTACCCATTATTTCTTGAAAGTGTCAATTGTCGTAAATTTTTCATAATTTTTACAGCCTATTCCACAACATCTAGTCATTTTACATCAATAAATCGTTTTTTTTTTCATAAATCTCCTTTGCTAAGACAGAGTTCTTTTGAGACAATCTTAGCAGCGTCACTTTGACAGTTACCTTCCCCATTGTACATGGCTGGCATTTTTGGGTAGGAGTAAATAAAAACTTGTCTAAAAGTTCTTGTGTATGTCTATCTAGCAGGCCCCAACGAGATTTATCAACAGATGATAGCTTTTCATAAAGACAGTATTTTATACCTAAAGAAAATAAATAATATCGTAACACAAAATTACAGACCGGGCGGGGGAGATATTCAACCAATATATTTAAAGATACGATTTTTTTTATTCCAAAAACGCCATAGAGGCATTTCGATACGTTGTACACCTTTTTAATTTGAGTGGCAACATAAGATCATGTACTAGGGATTTGACTTTGGTGTCCGCCTGTCCATCTGTCAAGACCCTTTTTCTCAGGAACGCGTGGAGGTATCAAACTGAAATGAAATACTCAAGTCCACCAGGCCCTCGAAGAAGAGAAAGAAGCAAGCGAAGTTTGCTTTTTTTAGCTTAAAGAAAAAAAAAAACAAAATAAAGTACGTAAGAAAGATTTATTGTGGATAAAATAAAAATATTAACAAATTCAAAACAAGATTATTTGAATCGGTTTAGTAGTTTTTCAGTTTTATTCATTACGTACACGTACACACATAAATGGGTAGTATTTAAACGCAAATCAAAAAATATCCTTTTGCTATGCAATAAGATTCCGAATTCCCATCAAAATTACTGATTGCACAGCAAAATGTTCAAGTCAAAATATCACTAAACACACTAGTAATAAGTGTACGATTTTGGTCGGGATGGGGATAACGGTTCCACATTTCTTCCCTCCTTATCAGACACAACAAAACTTAAACAAAACTACAATAGTTTAATAGAAATTACTCATTTTTATTGTATTGTAATTTAAGGCCTTTGTCAAAAAAAAAAAAAAAAAATACCTATATTTCATGTAGTTCAAATTTTTGTGTCAATGATTAATTTTATTTTTTTTTGTGTCTTACCAATTCAGGTGTCAACAATATGTGGGAAACTTTCAGGAATAAATAAATTTCTGTAACATTTTATGTACCTAAACACAGGTTATATACAGTGTGTCCGGGCACGGGTTAGCGATATTTGAAGGGGATATTCTAGGCTCTTTTTCATCGACAAAAATGCTTTAAAAAAATTCTTACTCCAAAACTTCGCGAATGGCAGCCATTTTAATTTTTTGATCTGTCGAACTGGGGTGTGTGCAATAAAATTCAAATATCTTTAAATCCAAGAGACCTACATTCATGCAAATGACTTTATTGCAAAGTTAAACGTTGAGGCTTATCAAAAACTTACGAAAGTTTTCTAAATAATATGTAAAAATAACCAAAAAACATGGGCAAACACGAAATTGTACACAAAAAATACTGAATAATTTCACATTTTTTTTTTTTTTTTTTTCAAATTCTCCGCTTTCTTTTCTTTTTTTTTAGAAGTAGCGCAGTTAAAAGCAAAACATTTTCTTCTTCGGAATCCATTTTGACATGAGTTTTTTTTTACACCATGCGAGCGACTCACGTCTCTCAAAGATTCAAATATTGAACCGAACCTAGTACAGTAGAGCTCTAAAATATGTGTACACTTTAGGACATTATTTAGTCTGAATAAGGTTCAATATATCTACATTTATATTTTTAAAGTGGAATGGTTTTTCGAAGATTCGATTTTGTTATTTATATCTATTTCTGTATTTTGTATTCAATAAATATCTAAAAAAATATCTGTTTTTTTTTTACAAGGGAAACATTAACCTGACATCTGAACATAGCATCGCTCTTTATATCATGAAATGGTTCGTCTGGTGGAAGAATTATCACCGGGTCCGAGATTTCTGTTATTTGTGGTGTAGGAACTTAAAAAATTGTGTTGTACTTCCTAGCACGACCGTGAACATATTGTGTTGTACTTCCTAGCACGACCGTGAACATATTCACTTTAACTTTTGATGGTAATAAATTTTTACTATTTTATACCAGTAATTTGAAATTTTGTACCTCTCAATAACCGTAGATATACAGGTCGTGCTAGGAAGACTGCTTCCCAGCACGACCACTCTAAAATTCCCAGCTGGCATCGAAGTTGAGGACACGGGAGCAAGCCTAATATTTTTTACTCATTATGTACTCTTACTTAAGAACCGATGAAATGTCGTAAATTGTGAAAAAAATATTGAAAAATTCGTGTTGTACTTCTTAGCACGACCGTGAACATATTCAATATAACCTTTGACGGTAATAAATTCCTCTTTCGTTATTAGTCGCAGAATTTTTTAATCATTTTTTCTTACAAGTTACGACATTTTATCGGTTATTAAATAGGAGTACAAATGAGTAAAAATATTAGGCATGCTCCCGTGTCTTCAACTTCAATGCCAGCTGGGATTTTAGCTTGGTCGTGCTGGGAAGCAACCTTCCTAGCACGACCTGCATATCTACGGTAATTGAGAGGTACAAAATCGCTAATTAGTGGTTTAAAATAGTACAATATGAGAGAAATTTATTACCATCAAAAGTTATAATGAATATGTTCACGGTCGTGCTAGCAAGTACAACACAAAATAAAATAATATGGCGTTAAAAAAAACGCCGAAGAGAAGAAATGCAATTCTATGTATCTGTTCACACATAGCGCTTTTAAAGCACGGCGCTTTATTTCGTACTGTATTTGACTTTAAGTGCTGGACGGTGACATTTAAGTTCAATTTAATTTTTTGTTATCTACGCCCGAAAAAAAAGCGCTCGTGTGAATGGGGACTTATGTTTTGATCGTGACCTTCAAGAGTCGTTAGTGTCAGATAAACCAAAATAAACTCACGCGGGTATCCATTCAGTACATTTTTGCTTGAGCACGCGTTGTGTAGGCTATTTTAAAAGTAGGTGTGCAATCTTGACGCCAGTTAAAATGTACTTTATTCTCTCGAGCATAGATTTTACGTTTGTTTGACTGTTTTTGGGAAGTGACTCTTCTGTACGTAGTATTATTAAGTATTCTGTGCATACACAGACAACCATAAATGATTTTATTTTACACTAGCACTTCGCCCCGCGACTTCGTCCGCGCTTATTTTGAACTTTGCTTCTGTGAATTTCGTCTCCCGCCACCCTCTTTATGGAATACTTTTAGAAAATCAATATGCAACTAAAATTCTATCGATCACAAAACAACCCTTTAGCAGTCGGTTTTCGCAACATCCCATCTTAATAAGCATCTACGTCCTAAAGATAAACCCCAGGGAAAATTTGAGACTCGTAGCACTTGTAGTAACGAAGTCTCATACAAACTCTGAAGTTAAAAACTACCCTTCTTAGGGGGAAATTTCCCGTCATAACCCCGTCTTAAGTAGCACCTACGTCCTAAAAGAACCGTCCTGTGAAACATCTAAAACTCCTAGTAGGTACTTGTAGTAATTAAGTTTCATACAAACTATTAACCTCAGAAACATTGGGGTTTGGGGTCCAACTTCACCAACTTCAAAACCCCGTCTTAATGAGCATCTACATCCTAAAAATAGCTGTCGCGTAAAATTTGAGACTCCCAGAATTTGTCGTAACGAAGTTTCATACAAACTACCAGGGGTTTAGGGGTTGGTTTATCCAACACTCGTCTAAGGAGGAACCAACGTCCTAAAAACACATAAGCAAAATGTTTAACTTATAACTATCAAGAACAAAGTCCCGTTTTAGTGAGCATCTACTCCCTAAAAACCTCTATGCTTAATTTGACACTCCCAACACTTGCAATAACGAAGTTTCATGCAAACTAACAACCACAAAAACATCCCCTTAGGGATAGAATTTCAGAAAATCCCGTCATAGCTAGTACCTACATCTTAAAAAAATCTCCATGTATTTAAGACTATCTGTACCTATCTACCAACCCCAAAAACAACCCCTTAGGTTTCGAATTTCGCACAATCTCATCTAAGTGAGCACCAACGTCCAAAATCCCGTGTAAAATTTAAAACCCCTAGCACTTATAGTAACGAAAGTTTCATACAAACTATCAACACCAAAAACAACCCCTTAGGGGTTAAATCTCGCCGTAGTGCGTAATTCCTTCCTAAAAAGATACCATTACTTATTCAAAATTTGAGACGCCTAGCACTTGTAGTAACGAAAGTTTCATACAAACTATCAACACCAAAAACAACCCCTTAGGGGTCGAATTTCGAAAAACCCGTTTCGTAAGTAGCACCTACTTTCCAAAAAGAACCCGCATGCAAAATTTAAAACTCCTAGTACTTGTAGTAACAAAGTTTCATACAAACTGTCAACCCCAAAAACAACCCCTTAGGGGCGTAATATCGCAAAATCCGTTCTTAGCGAGTACCTACGTCCTAAAAAGAACAAAATTTTAAACCCCTAGCACTGGTAGTTTCCGGGATTTCGTGTCCTATGAGTGAGTGACCTTTTGCTTTTATATATATAGATACTATAGTGCGGGAGACTGATATATAGAAACTCTTTACAATTTTTCTCTATGAATGTATTACTCTTTATTTTGTTTGTCACTAGTGCTGTCACTAATATGTCTTAAATAATATGTTAATTTTAAGTAATTCAAAACTTTTTTTAAAGGTTTTAGTTAAATCCCTAACCAATCGTGAGGTGCGAACGGTGAGAGTCGTTGAGTCACGTCGAAAAACACATCGTGGATCCAGCGATGTGATTTCTTATTGAGAATAGCATAGCTAGGCAAAGGTGACTGAGACGAAGCCTACGATGGAGCGAGCTTACCCAGAAAAAGCCTGTTCATTCTAACTTTGAAGAGAAAAGAATATGGATGCCAAATTCATTAAACACTTTGTTATGCCTCTCTGAGCTGCATAGAAGCTTCGCTCTAATCAGTATCAGTATTTGTGTTGAAGATGAGGACATGGAATTAGACGAGAGTCTTATCTCTGGGAAAAGTACCCTAGTCGAACGGAGGGTTTAATGGAGGAAGATGATTTATTGACAAGACTTTGCCACACGATACCTTAGAATTATTAATCAATGGATTCTTGGAGAATGACCTATATTTGGAAACAACGCGATTGTCATAATATTTATCTATTTAAAAGTTAAAACTATTCAGTTCAGTAGGTACTTCAAGAGACATAATTATTGCCAAAAAATAGTACCTGGTAATGTTTTAGACATTAACAAAATATTACTGTATGGGCAGGATTCCTCGATATTGTTGATAAAGATGATTAAATAAACAATTTTAAAAATGTTGTTTTTATTTTTACATAGTACACCTGATAAGTATTTTTATATTAGAGGGTTGCAAAAGGGCCACTACCAGCCAGCGCCGACTTACCTACAGGTTTAGGACCTAACGGCTCAGTTCCTGACGATGGGAAGAGACCAGACGACATGACGTTGGGATATTGGAAGGCGGGTGGGCCATTGGTGTGTGGCGGTATTTGTGTCGACACCGTTGCGCTATCTTTTATTGCAAGCACAGCGGGCTGTGCTGTCGCTTTTGCTGTGGTTGCTGAGACCCTCAAAAGGCGTGAAATATACAGCATTTACACCACTTCAACTGCATTTTTGACAGTGGTATCCAGTGATGACATCAGCTGGCGTTTTAGTGGACCAGGCAAAAGCCAGCCGATGCCAATTGGGTAATATTGTAGGTTGATTTGCTGGCGTCTGTACCACGCGAAGAAAACTTGAAAAACCTGAGTCGATTTCATCGATTAGCGCACCTTATCTAATAAAAAGAATTCAAACAGTTTTCTCTGTGAAATTTCTCAATAAATTATCGATGTTACAAGAAAGAAAATGAAGAAAAAGAAAAATCTGGCAACACAAACAACGTGCACGCTTCGGTCTCGCTTTCCCGTATTTGCTCTGTTTGACGTCGTTCATATAAAGCCAGCTAATACAACTGTCACGCCTCGCTTCGCGGGCACGCCTTTCTGTTTGACGTGGTCTCTGACGACTTCAGTTTCGGCGCGATATCGCTTCAAATTTCCATACATGACGTAACAAAAACGCTCCGCTTCGCCTTCGGATCGCTATATATTCGGCACTGGCTTCATACAAAACGTCGGTTCGCTGCACCCTGTTTGACGTCTCCTTTCGCTTCGCATTCGCCTCGGAATCGGATCGGAATCGGTTCGCCTCGCTTTCGCCGTCCTGTTTGACAAAGGCTTAAGTGAAGTGCCTGCGAACGTGACCACGAGTGTGCCCGCGAACGTGCCCGCGAATGTGCCACTGCCGCCGCTCGAACAAGTACCTGCGCCTCCTATTTGTGCGCCCGCGTCCGTTCCGTTTCGTAATACCGCACACGCAGCAAACACGGCTGTTCACGTTGGCACCGCGCGCGCGCCAACTCGTGACCCGATTGAGTGGGATACGGGTGTTGAAGAAGCGGACAGAACAAGGACAACGCGGGACAGGAAGATTGACCAGTTGGCAGAAGCAATCGCAAACATTGCGCGTCCGCGACCGATACCCAGACAAGCGTACGAGTTGCCGGTGTTCAGAGGCGACCCGGCAGAGTGGCTTTCGTACAAGAATATGTACTTTGACACCACAACATTATATGAGTTCAAGCCACATGAAAACCTCGCTCGACTCAAGACGTTTTTGCAAGGAGATGCAAGACTGGTGGTCGAAGATTTGTTACGCGCATCAGCTAGCCCGATGGACATTATTAAAACATTGGACGAAGAGTTCGGGCACCCCAACTTAATACTCGAGTGCGCGCTCAAGAAAGTTCGAGGATTGCCAAGAGTGACGGATAGTGGCCGCGAGTTGCGAAATTTCTCCAGTACGGTGAGAAATTGTGTTTCGCTGTTGAAAAGTGTGCAAGCAAATGGATACTTGAACAATCCACAACTGGTAAGTGAGTTATTGAACAAACTTACACCCGTCCAGCGCGCACAATACGGTGACTTTGCCATGGGAGTGGCAACCAGCCGGGGCCTAGACATGAGAGTGTCTCCGAGCTTGGAAATGTTGTCAGAATTCCTCGGTCACCTGGCACGCGCCTCTTCATTTTACACCCAAATGGACCTCGGCCAGACAGTCACAACGAGCAAACCTCGGGTCAGTGCGCCACCTGCAAAGACAATGAAAAACGTTCAGCGCTTGCACGTCCACGCGAACAGAGAGAACGACGCGTGCCCCCAGACCGCTGACGAGCAGTGTCACCTGTGCCAAGAGAAACACACCATCGTGACCTGCAAGAAGTTTAATGACCTCGAGGTGAACGACCGGTGGGCAATCGTCAAGGAAAAGAGACTGTGCTTCAATTGCCTAAGTGCGAGGCACTCAAAAAGGACCTGCCGCCGTAAGAGATGCACCAAATGCAACTACGCGCACCACGTGTTACTCCACCAACAAAAGCCAGAGATAGTCACGAACGTGAGGGACTACAATGGAAAGGCGCTACTCAAGATACTCCCTGTACACGTCATCATCGAGGGAAAAGAGCAACCCTGCTACGCGCTACTGGACGACGGCGCCACCGTGTCCCTTATCGACAGCTCTCTGGCCGGGAACGCGAAGGGCAAGCGAGTGCCCATAACCATACGTAGTGCGCGAGGACAAGAAATTACTGATAGTACGTCGCGAGTGCTGTGCGTAGAAGTGCGTGGACCTAACGGACAAACACACCAAGTTAAGTGTCGCACCTTAGTGAATATGGACTTACCCGCCCAGTCAGTGCCCGCCGCCGTCTTGTCGGAGCACGCCCACCTACGCGACTTGGGCTGCGAAGCGATGGAGGGAGCTAGGCCCTTGCTGCTGCTGGGTCAGGACAACTGGGAGCTGCTGATCGGCAGGGAGACTCGTCGAGGAAAATCCGGTAAGCCAGTAGCCTCTTTGACCTCGTTAGGTTGGGTCGTGCACGGGCCCTTAGGTACAGTTAGTCGCGCTAATCATTCTGTAAATTGTGTTGTAACTTCAGACGTAGACTTACACAATCTAGTGAAAAAACAATTTGAACTAGAAGCTATAGGCATAACAGAAACGCCGCGCAAGCACGAGGACGTAGAACGCGCCAAGCGTATCCTAGACACCACCAGCCGTCAATCGGAGGACGGAGCATGGGAGGTGGGCCTGTTGTGGCGGAGGGACAACCCTCAATTACCCGACAACTATATAAACGCACGCCATCGCTTGGCGGGCATAATGCGCCGCTTTGAAAAAGATAGTGCCTACGCAGAGGCATACGCGTCGCAAATAAATAGATTACTCTCGGAGGGATACGCGAGTCGAGTAGAGGGCGGAGTTAGTACCGAGCCAGTATGGTACCTGCCACACTTCGGGGTCACTAACCCCAATAAACCGGGCAAATTACGCTTGGTCTTTGACGCCGCCGCGAAATATAACGGGACGTCATTAAATGACCAACTCCTCACAGGACCCGACCTACTGAACCCGCTGTTAGGGGTCTTGTTTAAATTTAGGTTAGGTCCCGTCGCCTTTACAGCAGACATAGCCGATATGTTCCTGCGAGTTAAAATTCGAGAGCAGGACCGCGGCGCTCAGCTATTTCTGTGGGCACAGAAAGGCGACGAGGAACCGAGTACCTATCGAATGAATTCGATGATTTTCGGAGCAGTGTCATCGCCGACCTCAGCGATCTATGTATTAAATAAGAACGCTGACAAATACATAGATACGCACCCGAGTGCAGTCGCGGCGATACACGATAAACACTATATGGACGACTATCTGGACAGCGCATGGTCAGTCGCACAAGCCAGTCAACTAATTGAAGATGTGACCCAAATCCACGCTAAGGGCGGATTCGTAATACGGGGGTGGGTCACGAACTCTCAAGAGCTACGCGACAGACTGTGCGCTGAAATTCCAGATAAGGTGTCATTAGACAAAGGTGAAGACGGCATTGAACGGACGCTCGGTCTAACGTGGTCACCCGCAGCTGATAGATTGGCCTTCGACCTCTCTTTCAAACGTTTGCCGAAAGAGATCACTGAGGGGCGGGTGGTACCCACGAAACGCGAATTCTTAAGGTTTATCATGTCTATCTTCGACCCATTGGGTTTTTTGTACCCGTGCGTTATTCAGTCCCGGGTCCTGATGAGGAAGATATGGCAGACCAACATAGGCTGGGACGAGCCTCTAAAGGAAGCAGAAGCCCACTGTTGGTTCCAGTGGTTGAGCAATCTACAATACCTCGCGGACGTCTCCGTCACCAGGTGGTACGGGTTGAACACAGACCACTTGGAGTTACATGCTTTCGGTGACGCAAGCGAATCTGCCTACGCGGCAGTGGTATACATAGTAGGTACAAACACCTCCGGGGACAGAGACGTCGCGATGATAATAGGAAAGGCTAGGGTAGCCCCCCAAAAGGTAGTATCCATCCCACGGTTAGAATTACAAGCGGCCGTATTGGCTTGCAGATTAGCCGACACCGTGCAAAGAGAGCTAGGAGCTACCATACAAGAAAAATATTTATGGACAGATAGTAAGACCGTTTTAAAATGGATCAACTCGGAGGCAACTGAGTTCCAACGGTATGTTTCTCATCGATTAGCCGAGATAGATACAAGGTCAAAGAGGTCACACTGGCGCTGGGTTCCGTCGACGATGAACCCGGCTGACAAGGCCACCCGGTCAGACTGGCCTGGTAACTGTAGCGAGTGGCTGGAGGGCCCTTCGTTTCTTCGTTGTCCGCAGGAGCAGTGGCCGGCGAGCGACGACCCTGACGGAGTGGTGGAAGCTGACCTGGAGCGGGTACAACGGGTGCACGCGACGAGCACTTCCCCCGAGCCGGTGTTGACATACGCCCGGTTGCCAACGTGGACACGAGCCCTATATGTAGTGGCTAGACTATTAATTTTCGCAGAACGCTGCCGCAAGCGACGACGGTCCCCTGACGTGACCGCTGTCGACCTCGACGAGGCGAGACTTCGCCTGCTACGTCTGATACAGGCGGAGAGCTACGCGACGGACCTCGCAGCGCTGCGGGACGCTCGCCCGCTGCCCACCAGCAGCAGGCTACGCGCGCTGGACCCGATGATATTTGAAGACGGCTTACTACGGGTGCGTGGTCGACTGAGAGCCTGCGATGAGTTGAGCTTCGGTGAGCGACACCCCATCATCCTAGACGGCAAACACGAGCTCACACGCCGTCTCATCCGACACTATCACGAAGAGGCTATGCACGCAAACCAAGAGGCCGTGGTAAATCGTATCCGTGAGTCATACTGGGTTACGAATTTACGGTCGTCTGTAAAGGCAGTCGCCGCGGCGTGTAAGCGCTGCAAAAACGAAAAGGCGAAACCCAGAACACCCAAGATGGGCGACCTTCCTACCGCTAGACTGGAGGTGACGCGGAGGGCCTTTGTACACTGCGGGGTCGATTACTTCGGCCCCATGGAGGTGGCCATCGGGCGACGACGAGAGAAGCGATGGGGCGTGTTGTTTACATGCCTCACCACACGCGCCGTGCACTTGGAGCTGGCAGCATCTCTCAGCGCTGACTCTGCGATTTTAGCCCTGCGGCGCCTCATTGCGCGCCGCGGGCGACCATCGGACATATACTCCGATCGAGGCACGAACTTCGTCGGGGCTCACTCAGAGCTCCGCGCCGCCCTTCGTGAACTGGACCATTCGAAAGTGGAGAGCGAAGCAACTGGCCGTGGCATTGCTTGGCACTTCAATCCCCCGGCGTCCCCACACATGGGTGGGTGCTGGGAGAGGTTAGTGCGTTCAGTCAAAAACGCACTCAAGGCGACGCTGCGCGAGCGCGCCCCCCGCGAGGAGGTACTATACACTCTCCTCCTGGAAGCCGAGCTGGTCATTAACAGCCGGCCTCTCGCCTACGTGAGCAACGACGTTGATCAGCCAGTGGTGCTGACCCCCAACCATCTCCTGCTGGGCACAGCCGCGGGAGATGCTCCGTGCACACGAGGCCACGCGCTCGACGAGGACTCGCGCCGTATGTGGCGCAAGGTGAATGCGCTGGCCGCGACATCTTCTGGAAGCGGTGGCTACGAGAATACCTGCCGACGCTACAGCGCCGGAATAAGTGGTCGGCGAACGTGTCAAATGTAAAAGTTGGTGACGTGGTGTTAATAGTGGACGATAATAAAACGCGAAATCAGTGGTCGAAAGGTATTGTGGAAAACGTTTTTCCCGGCGCGGACGGTATTATAAGAGTGGTAGATGTAAAGACCAATCATGGGACTCTACGCCGTCCCGTTGTAAAGGTTGTTGTGCTCCCGACCGATAGTAGTATGATCGGTTGAACCCTCATACGGGGGGTGGAGATGTTGAGGAGCACAGTCAGGAGTGCAACAACCTACCACAATATCCTGTAAATAGAGTATTATTTGATTGTACTATGTATAGTTTTAAGTCAGGTTAAGCTAGTATATACTTTTACACCCTCTTTTGACTATTGTCCTCTGTATTTAGTTAAGTTTTTATGATAAATGTTCAATATGTAAATTAATAAAGCTTTCAAATAAGTAAAATGTACTGTGAACGGCGGACGAACGAAGCAGACGTGGTGCGCAATGCCTATGTGTGCGTGTGAGCACGGGGCGCAGGCGATTGGCTAGAGCGAGAAAAATGTGTGGGCGCGGTACTCCCACGCAAGCCACCTGCGCTCGCGTAAATAAAAGAGGGGCGGTTGCGCGCCACGGCTGTAGTCCAGTGTCGTCCGCCGCCGAGAAAACAAGCCTCCAAGCAAGCTCCCTGTATAGTGAATAAGAAGCCTTTGTGAACCGAGGAAAGGAAGAATAAAGTGTGTGTTTTTCAAGAAGCCTCAAGCGTTATTATTTTCCCTGATCAAATGCAACCCCGCGCCTGAAAGTGAACACATTTAACAAATAGATAGTTTAATTAATGATCAAAGAACGCGGTGAAGCGTTTTAGTGTCAAGTGTTTGATATGGTCAGTTTTAATAATATCAGAACAGCCAATCCCAGTAAACGGTCTTGCCGCTAAGAGCTATTTAAACTGGTATAAAATATTATCGAGCATCAGAAAAATATTGAGTTATTCAGGTCAATTTCAATAAAAAATTCTCACCGTCTCTATACCTAAAATTCCATCCGAAATTTTAGCCTTTCAGAGTAAATTCCGACTGGTATCGGGTAATGGGTCCTATTTATATCCCACGTAGGAGCCTTTTTGGTCTGCCGTTCAATATTGAGAAAGCGATCGTATTCATTAGGGTGAATGTGTGCAACAGCTGGCCTCGTAATATTGATAGTTCCTACATGTATTGGTCTCGACCATCAGTCTTTGTATTTGTCTCGAAAAATGTGTTGCTGGACTGTTGGGCACAGTCCTTTTAGAAGTTTGCTTCTAAGTAAAAAAAGCATATTATATACGGTCGAATTGAGTAACCTCCTTTTTTAGAAGTCGGTTGCAAAAAAGGTAGATAAAATAGGTTATATTGTATTCAAATTGTATTGAACGAGTCAAATAGTCAATCGCACAGTCTGGTTTTCCCTCGAGGTGAGAGATGTGCAGGTGCATAAACCTGCTATCTCCTGGGATAAAGTTATTCAAACTAGAACTTAATAATTATCTTAAATGTTCTGTTCTGAACGAGATTTAATTACAGAATCTGTAGAGGAGAAACCTGTCTAATACATGTACGCTAATTAAGCTCAAGTAAAGAAATATTAAGTTTTACATTGTTTATTTAAAACAGATATAAATAATTTAGTTTCGAATTAAATTCTGATTTTAATTTTTCTGTTTTTGTCATTTTTAAACACTGTGTTGGCATTTTTTATCTAACTCCTCTGACGTAGGTCTTCTGGAATAATAAACAGTGCCTTTGTTCCTTTCTTTCATAATGTCTGTGTTAGGTTTGCTTTCATTATGTAGATACATTATAATCAAAATCAAATCAAAATCAAATCATTTTATTTGTGTAACATAGGTAGTAATTATTACAGTTCTTAATTTAGTTCTTAAATAAATATATAAACTTTTTGCGCTTATACCTTGAGTTAGGAATATTAACAATCGTTTTGAACTGCTTAACTTGTAGTTGTGTGTAGTTGTATTAATAACTTGAGCAATTGTCATTAATATTATAAATGCGTAAGTTTTTTGAAATGCGTTCATTTCATTATATCAATGCCAAGCTACAGGCGGGCGAATGCCGCTGGCAATAGCTAATAATGTATAGCATAGCATCGCATTGTATGATTTAAAAAAATATTAACTAACCTATAAATTATTCATTAAGTACTCGTTTATGTAAATCTAAATAAAATTTAATGGATGGTATCAATAATTTACGTATTAATTCCATATTGAGAAATTAATTAATTAATTTAAATGTGACCGTTATTTCATTCATTATTCTGTTCCAAAATACATATACAGATAGTTATTTTGGTTCTTGCAGCTGCACTTACTATAAAATGGACGAAGTTACTAAATTAATTTTAACAAAATGTTTAAGACGTTATCCTGTAGGTACCAGGAGTCATAAGTCGAAGATCTTTTAGTGAATATAAGTTGGAAGATCAAAATGAAACTATGAGTGCTTTTAAAATATTCTTTTGGATTCAGCAAAAGCTTTCAGACTCCAGATTCAAATGAGACTAAGAGATAATAAATTATTAATTTTATAAAATCTCAAGTTTTGGACGGACTAAAAGCCTTGCTCTTTGATGTTGAGTCGTGTTAAGGTGTTGATAAGCTTGAGCATTCACTTTTAATGAGCGTTCTTGCAAAGTATGTTACATTACTGAAAAAACAAACGAGGGCGTTTTAGCGAGAATACTTCCTTAGTATGATCGCTAAAACGCGACTCGTCCACCCACCATGTACCGATCCGAAGATTTCATGACCAGCGGGTAGCTCTTGTCAATACTAGATGTATAAAGTAGTCAGAATATTGTTCGTAAACAGTAAACAATACAATATGTGATCAAACATTTCCTTTAGCACCGAAATGGCGGTGGGTCTCGTGATTTACAGCCAGATCGTGAACAATGCGTGTGGGCTGTGAGTTCAAACATATAACAATAGTTACGATCGGCATTAACTCTGGGAATGGTTATATACCTTGCTATTATTTTGAATTGCATTTCCGTTTACATACTAAAAGGAAAAGCTTGTGGAAAGGTAATATTTGGTTCCAACGATTTCTTGGATGGTCGTAGTTTATTACACCCTGGATTGCCTCGTTGTTCAGCGTCTACCACCAACAATGTGTGAAAATCTCGAGGTCTACTAGTGAATGTCGCGTGGTCAAACACTGAATGTTGCGTGGTCAACCAGTGAATGTCGTATGGCCAACCAGTGAATGTCGCGTGGTCAACCAGTGAATTTCACGTGGCCAATCAGTGAATGTCGTGCGGCCAACCAGTGAACTTCGTTGGCAATGCGCAGTCAACATAAGGCAAGCATGCGACCAGCGAACGCATAAGAGAGCCAGTGAAGTGCATAATTATAAGGCATATCAAGCACATGAGGCGTGGCAGGGTGTGGGTTGGGTGCCGTGTGGCACTAATGAGCTATGACCCTAAGGGCCAGTTGTTTGATCAATACTTAAACTAACTAGGGTTGCAAACGGTTAGAAAAGAGATTTAACAAATTTTTGGTTTGACTACTGATTCAACAACTCACCCTGCTGTCTATTTATACAATTCTTAGATTAAACCGAAATATCTACTTAATATAAAGGAGTCCATTATTATCTTGGTTGTTTAGAAAGCAATCAACCTGTCGGTTTCAGCTAACATACGAATTTCTAATTCAGTTATTACGTTAGGGTTGAGAATGTGATAGACATAATATTTTCCTGGTAAGTTTCGAGTATAATATTTAGTCTCGGTAAAATATTTACTGATTTGGCCCAGCAAAACGGGTTGCATGGATCAGATGGCAGTCGCTCCATGTTTAAATATTGATTTTAACCCGTGTTTGCTTACAAGAGGCCGAACTTTAACAAAGTTTGGTAAAGGTTGTATGGATTCCATATTTTCAGTAAAAGTTTTACCGGTATTTACCATAATATAGGTACCTACACAACGCAAACATGTTTTTTTGCGAAGGGTATAATTTTTGCCAGTTATGTTTAAAGTTCCTTTTATCAGAACGTTGGGGGTCCCCCCCGACTAAATCGTTGTCCTGAAAAATTATAAACGCAATAAAAAAATATAAAACATGATCTTGAGTTACCATGTCATTTTTGTAATCACTGTGTGTGTCAACAAGTTACAAAATATATTCAAAAAGTTCAGTTTCATTTTAAGTGTCACTGATTAAATTATAATTAATGAAGCAGCACAATTTGATTAATTGAAAGTCCGTTGCCTTTCAAACTGCGGACATGAATTAATTTCTGTGGTACATTAAAACTCTGATTCATACATGATTTGTCGATATTAATCATGAAATAAGAAACACGTCTTAAAATATCTTGATGATGAAAAATGCTATACAGGATAAATTTTATTGATAACGAATTTAATTTCATATCAAGTAATAAATGGTTTCTATCAATCACAAGGAAAATCTATAGTCAATTCAATCTACCTACTTCATAATAATACAAACATATTTTATTTTTTATACTAAACGTTTTTATTTTTGTAATTACTAACAATATAAATACGAAAGTGAATTTGTTTGTTAGATACGCTTTTACGCTTTTACCTACATTTTTTTAAATGTTACTAAAAAAAAAAACGTTTATTTTTATAATTACTAAATCTAAAACATTATTTTTATATTATTAGGTGCTAACATTATAAATGTGAAAGTTGTTTGTTTTATACGCTTAAACCGCTGCTACCGATTTGATGATTAAATTCAGTATGGAGATAATGAGCCCCCGGAGAAGGGTATAGGTAACTTTTCCCGGTTATAGAGAGGTGATTCTGGTTATAGAGTAGGCGAACCCGATGGCAAAAGCAAGTGAATAATAATAATAACTAACGAAAATATTTAAATTAACAAGTTTTCATGTAAAATCAGAACTTGCAACTTTTTGCTTAGATTTCAAAATCTTTATTCAGAAAAGTTTGGCACTTAGTTTGAACGTCGTTATTATGCCTAGATTTTGTGTGAAATCAGAAAGTTTAGAACGAATCATATAACATTCCAAAAGAAACTGAGTTCAGAACCTAACTTTTACTATAAATGTATTGAAGGGATTCTTTGTGAGAAATAGATGTATAGATGGATTGATTTTTGATACTCTTTCACGCCTACAGCACATAGATAGTTTTTAACTTGGATTTGTCTATCAATCTGAGTTATGTACGATCCTGTAAGATAATTTTCGATTACCACGGCGGGGGACGGGCACGGCCGCTTGCATGAGCTAACTATTCGGTATCGTAAGGTCATATCAAATAAAAAAATCAAAATTCTTTTTATTTCGTTATTACACAAATCATGTTATAACAGTTGGTGACGTCTCCTTTTAAGCATATAGATGCCTGTGCCAGGAGGCGCCGCTCTTTCATATCGTACACATATTTTTTTAACAATTTGTGCAATAATTAATGTTATTGAAACAAAAGCGTAGGGAAAAGAAACAAAATAATGAATAAACAAATTAATATTACACAGTTTTTTTCTCTAACTTTGGTCTGTTGGTGTATTGAGTTGGTGTCAGATGAGTTTCTGTTTGTGAGTGTGTACGTTCGTGTCAGTGTGTAAATGTGTGTGTGTGTGTGTGTGTTCGTGTGAGAGTGTGTATGTGTGTTCGAGAGCGTCATTTTTTTTTATTCGGGGCTGATTATGTATATTACTCAAACAGTTTACTCTATGTTCAATAGAAGTTTCTCCACTTCTTCATAGCACAATTTTGTTATCCACTCAATCAGCAGCGCTTTGCATTCCTTAAACGGTAAATTAATATTTCAACCTGTGTCAACAGTGTTGCAAAATTTCGAAGAAGAGAATATTTCAATTTCTTTACATACCTAGATTAAAAAATATCGGAGCTCTAAGTTCTTTTGTCCATCCAATGCAGTTTTGAAATGAAATGTAAGCAGACTATAGATGTGCAAAAATACCGTCGTCTCGCATGTTAATGATTGTTCTTTTTTAAAACATTTTGCTCATCCTAGACGTTTCTCCTGCGTTGTGGATACGGTAATAAATATTTATTTATTTGTTAAAGGCTTATCGTCTTACTACAAAACGTTGAAAATCTAATGAACACTTGTCTAAAAAAAGTGTAACTGCAAAACGACTCATAGAATATCAACGTTTAAAGCCGTTTTGCAGTTGACACTTTTTTTAAACAAGTGTTCAACACATGTTTAACTTGTTTGTGGTCAGTCGGTTATAGTTTAATTCAGCATTTATACGAGTAGTATAGTCCTAGCTATCGCATTAAGGTTCAAATTCTTGGATGAAGTCTTAGAGTTTTTAACTTTTTTGTGGGTGTAGAGTGGATACGGGTAAACGAGAGAAATAGCTCCTTTGACTTCTACAGAGTTATTAATACAGTATCTGTTACTGAGATTACTTTGCTTACTACTAAGAACTTACAACAGGGCAGTATGTGTCACGACCACGTCTGAACGATCACTGTAGATTTGTAGGACCATGGTCCTTATCGGACACCATATCTCTAGGACCCTGCACAACACCAAACAATGGCGCCTGTATATCATTTTAATTTTCAAAAATCCGACAAATAAAAAATTTATATAACGGATACTGAACTAAAGTCGGGTGTTTTCATTCGGTTCCCTCTTTGTCATTGGCCCACGGATAAACACAAATGTTCTGATTTTGACAAATGAGTTTCCTATCGATTTCTATAAGTGGCATGTGTCTATTTTAACAGTACGATGGCTACGGAAATCATTATCAGTAATATATTTACATATAAATAAAAAACAATCAAAGATTATAATATATTATAGATATATCAACATAAATACGAATGAGTGATTGCATCGTTTGCACGTGTCAGGGATCAAGATCACTTAATAAGTGTTTACATAATAAGTAATTACGATAGTAATGGAATACACACAAATACGTTATTATATACATAATAATAGCTAGTGGTACTAGCTTTGTTATATTAGGATAATAACGTCTCTGAACGTTCTATGTGGCCGGGCAAACCGCAAGGAAATCCGCCTACCTGTTTAGATTAGTCAGAACAATATCATAGGGATTCTGAAGTTAAAGGCAGGTTTGGTTTTGTGATGAGAATATATTTATTTTGAGCAGGACCAAATTAAAAAAAAAGGTTGCACTCCAGGAGTGCCGGTAGAAGTGAAAACTTTTTTGTTACTATGTTTTATTTTTAATTTGAATGACGTCTTACTCATTTTCGATCAGGGTCACGTGACCCTGACGGTCACGTGACCCTGACGGTCACGTGACCCTGACGCGAGTTTTAAATTTTTTACCCATTACAGAAAAAGTGTACAACGCCGCTAAAGAAGTTTTCACTTCAAAAAAAAAAAAAAAGGTTGCACTCCAGGAGTGCCGGTAGAAGTGAAAACTTTTTTGTTACTATGTTTTATTTTTAATTTGAATGACGTCTTACTCATTTTCGATCAGGGTCACGTGACCCTGACGGTCACGTGACCCTGACGCGAGTTTTAAATTTTTTACCCATTACAGAAAAAGTGTACAACGCCGCTAAAGAAGTTTTCACTTCAAAAAAGGTTGCACTCCAGGAGTGCCGGTAGAAGTGAAAACTTTTTTGTTACTATGTTTTATTTTAAAACTGGAGTAGTACAGATATGAAATTAACTAATTTGAATGACGTCTTACTCATTTTCGATCAGGGTCACGTGACCCTGACGCGAGTTTTAAATTTTTTACCCATTACAGAAAAAGTGTACAACGCCGCTAAAGAAGTTTTCACTTCAAAAATAGGTTTTCGTACATTTTTAAATGAAGACAAGACAACAACGTTACAACGAGGTAATATGTATTTTTGTTAATTATTGGTCCTAAACATACCTATTGCCTGGTAAAAAGGCTCAACTATGTGCACTGTATACCTACACGTATTAAATCAGTTTATGAATGATGAAGGATAACTAATTAAAGCAGGCGACTTTTGGTACATTAATTAAAGTTATAGTGCTTCGGGTAATATTTTCATAGGGCTTATGAAAATAATAGCATTAGACTCTAGAATATACGGTACATTTTCAAACAATAGTTAGAAGCTTCAGCAATATTGTGGTATTCTGTAGTTAAAGCCATGAAGCAGGTCGCCATATAACGTCAACATGCAGCGTTACATTTAAATAAATCATCAGAGCGTACATGGTTAGCGTGGTTTGACATCCATTGACGTCACAATAGTAACCTGTGCATATCAGTTGACCTTTATTATTATCTAATATTAGATAAAAAATAATTAATTATCAATTAATATTCTACTAATATTGTAAACTGCGTTTGGCTGAACAGATCGATGGATGAATGTTTGTTACTCCTGTTAGAAAGGACTTATTACCACGGAGTCTGGAATAACACATAAGTACTTTTATCCCGGTGATAATTTCCCCGTGGGATAGTGAGAATGTGGGCGAAGCCGATGGTAATAGCTAGGAATATATAGTCATTTAAGAAAAAAAATATATCTAGAACCTGGTGTTTCACCTGTTTCGTTGACAAATCTTAATATACTTTGTAACATAGGGCCACAGATACGGGGATCGCGCAAAGTCATTTTATTTATCCGTGATTGACGACTTACTTTTGCGTTAGAGCTTAAAAATAGTCTTGACACGATAACGTATTGGCTTGGGGACACAGGTTCAGGCATGTGAAAAAAGGGCGTAAATATTGAACGACTTTCGGCTGCGTTTTGACTGGGAGCCGACCCCGACGTTTTATTTATTAAAATGATTTCATTTAACACAGAAAATAGGGATACTCGTAGTTCAAGTAAAACAAACTACTAAAGGACATTTAATTTTAGCACACTGTCAACCGTTAACATGGCTATAAGAAGGCTAATGGAAGATATAACGTAACATTAATTATTTTATGAAGGTAATTTAGCTACAACAAGTTAGTAACTCAACTTTGTACCACTACGTAACATAGTTGAGACAGTTCCCTTGAACTTTGTCTAATAGAAGGAAGATTTTTAAGATATTCTTCTTTTGTTAGAGAATTGTAAGAAAACAGGCCTGAATACAATTTATTTTCATGACTAGTTTTCTATTTGTTTTACTTTAGCAAAGAGCTGATTGCTTTGTGGAAACACATTGCTAGTCTTACTTAAGTGATCGTATTTTCCTATTCCTGCCGTTGTTTTTGGCACAGTTTTCAATTAGTTAGTTTGTTTAGATACTGCACTAAGGATTCGAGAATTCCATTTTTGATCATGGAATGTGGTTTTACAGCCAGTAAACTAGTATGTAGCGTTCTACATTTGGTCTCAACTAAATTCCGAGAACTTAGTAATTCGTGAAAACTGATTCTGTGTGGTGTATTTGTGCACATTTGTGACTATAAAGACTTAGCAATGAAACTAAATTTAACATCTAGTAATTTGTTTTTAGTCCTCCTGTGTTTGATATAATTATAATTATCTTGGAATTAATGACGCGAATGGGCCAGTTGACCGCATCAACAAATTGCACATATAATTAGGCCGTTAGTAAGAGTAAAAAGAAAATGGATACGTAGTTTTTCTTTTGTTGAATTAATGCATAATTACAAAGATATTGCAAGCGTGCTTCACCGTCGACCACATCTTCGCTTACCATCAGGCGAGATAGTGGTCAAACGCGAACATATCTTTAAATAAAAAAAATATAAAACGCAACAAAATTCGAGAGTGAGGGCTCGTGACTTCAGAAGCAAGTGAAAACTGCACTTGCTTGAGACCAACGACGATATAATACTAGACTCCGCATGCACGATCTAAGGAACAAAAATTATTCTGTCAACTCGCTGAGGTACTACTAGAGCGGGAGCCAGGCCAAAATATCGTTAGTGATTTCTTCCCAAGCCATAATAAGTAGACTACATAAGGGAATCATATCATAAAGATTCGTGGAAGTCAGCTGCGATTCCGTTGGTGGGATAAGCAGCAATCGCCGTTCAAACACGTAGAAAAAATATTTTTTTTTAGTCATTCCCTCCCAACTGAAACCTGGTTTAAATTGAAGATTACCTTGTATCACGAAGAATAAAACCAATCAGCCGACGGTACAATGGTGGAATACACGTCAGCTGGTCACTCGAACATGTAATATTTTATTTTATTTTCAGTGATTTCCTCTCAACCCAAATTTAACATGATGAAAGTTTACATGTAGTTAAGGCTAAAAACAGACGTCAGCTGGCTGTGTCTCGGTGGAAAGACCGTCAGCTGATACTTTGAAAATTACAAACAGGACTAAGGCTCTCAGCCTAAATATGCATTTAGTTCAAAGTTTTCAATTCCCCCCTACAGAAAACAAGTTTATATTGACGCTTACTCAATATCACGATGAAAAAATACGTTCAGCTAATGTTTACAGACAGTTATGGATCAAAATACAGAGTTATTCTTATTAAGCTGGGCATCAGGAACATATGTAATTTCGTAAGAGATACGAAAAAACTTATTTAGATAACTTTAGCTCTTCTTTCAGTATAACAATTTTAGTATTTTATTTTTTTGGTCAAGTGTGAATTGTTCACTAAAATGAATTCGCTAGGAACAATATTTGGATTATACAAAATGTGCAATACCTTATAAACTACTTAACCGATTTTCGTGAAACAAACTGTACAATAGTTTTTACAACAAGACCAACACATTAAAAAAAGTCCATTGCAATAACCCCATAAACAAAAAATTACATTTTCAAGTTACGTAATTATGATCAACATAATTATCTCATATCAGATTTATTTTTTAATGCCTTTCGACTCTGTTTCATGTAAAGATCATTTCGTTGTATCAGAAAACAAAAATCAGGATGGCGGAAATTGGTCAAAGGACATCATTTAACATTCATCACGCTCCACACATTTTTTGGGCTTTTTCAAAGTATTAAAAGTCGGCTATGAGACCACCACTATGCCGAGAGGTGCACGTAGTGGGAAGTGCTACAAGATGTAGGTAAATATTGTTTGTAAGGAGACTTTCTTAATATATTTTCTAATCAGATTTTTTTTATGTTATTTGTTTGTGCTAAATTCTTATTATAATACTGTATTTTTCTTATTAGTGCTAATTAAAATACATAATAAATGTAACGAAACTAACTAGAAAATTTTACTAAAGTTTGATAATTATGTTGATCATAATTACGTAACTTGAAAATGTAATTTTTTGTTTATGGGGTTATTGCAATGGACTTTATTTTAATGTGTTGGTCTTGTTGTAAAAACTATTTTACAGTTTGTTTCACGAAAATCGGTTAAGTAGTTTTTAAGGTATTGCACATTTTGTATAATCCAAATATTGTTCCTAGCGAATTCATTTTAGTGAACAATTCACACTTGACCAAAAAAATAAAATGCTAAAATTGTTATACTGAAAAAAGAGCTAATGTTATCTAAATAAGTTTTTTCGTATCTCTTACGGAATCACATATGTTCCTGATGCCCAGCTTAATAAGAATAACTCTGTATTTTGATCCATAACTGTCTGTAAACATTAGCTGAACGTATTTTTTCATCGTGATATTGAGTAAGCGTCAATATAAACTTTTTTTCTGTAGGGCGGAATTGAAAACTTTGAACTAAATGCATATTTAGGCTGAGAGCCTTAGTCCTGTTTGTAATTTTCAAAGTATCAGCTGACGGTCTTTCCACCGAGACACAGCCAGCTGACGTCTGTTTTTAGCCTTAACTACATGTAAACTTTCATCAGGTTAAATTTGGGTTGAGAGGAAATCACTGAAAATAAAATAAAAAATTACATGTTCGAGTGACCAGCTGACGTGTATTCCACCATTGTATCGTCGGCTGATTGGTTTTATTCTTCGTGATACAAGGTAATCTTCAATTTAAACCAGGTTTCAGTTGGGAGGGAATGACTAAAAAAAAATATTTTTTCTACGTGTTTGAACGGCGATTGCTGCTTATCCCACCAACGGAATCGCAGCTGACTTCCACGAATCTTTATGATATGACTCCCTTATGTAGTCTACTAATTATCGCTTGAGAGGAAATTGGTCACGGACATCTGTTACGGGCTCCCGCTCTATACGTAAGCGAGGGGGACGGGGTACTGCCGTTGTGATTGGCTAACTCAAGGTCTGTTCTGTCTCAACGTATGTTTACGGCTCACAGGAGTGGTCGAAATGAGACGGATATAAGACTTTTTTGCCTAATGTGTTGACAGACATCGGTCGCCTGATATTAGGAGTCTAGTATTATATCGTCGTTGTTTGAGACATATTGGCACTTTTTAAAGTGTCGTTTGTTCGTTAATTTTGGGTCACGTAATAACTAACTCACGGACTACTTGGATATTTTCATTGAAATACCCTTTTGTTTTTACCAATTAATTTGTTACGATTTTCACTTGACGGTAAAGGAATTAATCCAGCATACATACAGAAAATGGTGTTACTTCGTCGTCTAAATTACCGGTCATCTATCAATTGAATGAGACCTGAAATTTCACAGAAACTTGTTTAGATGTAGGATTATATTATATTATTTTTTAGATTTAGGCTACTAGGAAATACGTTACGGACCATCAATGTTTACGTCGCATAGGTAAGAACGTGCCTAGTTCAGGTGAGGTAGGTTTAAAACCAGGTATTTTGTATCAAGGTTTACGACCACTCCTGAAAAATTTGATCTAGTGGTCGAGATAATCGAATGGACGAAGTTGAATGCAATTTGAGCTTTACATTAACTTACAATGTTCTCGGTAGTGGAAAATTCATTGTAAATGTATAATGCAGGGTTGATTCATTATTATATTGCCGTGATTTTCGGGATCATAGAATGTTGCAGTGACATTTATTGAGATAATTTTGAAGCAAATGTATAGAACAATTATTTTGTCTAGGTAGTTGTACGGTAAATTTATGTATAACTAATATAATTATGTACTTTTTAAACGAAACAGTTTTTAGAAAGAATTTAAACTTTTCAGAGGCAATATTTTAACTAGAAATAGATAATTTTATTAGCTTTCGAAAATAACTGGGTGCCAATTTTAAAAATTACGTCTCATCTTTAACGCTTTAATGAAAAGCTGCCAATGAAATTCTGGGATTATTTAAATAGATATAAGTACAATTTATTTTAGAAAACGAATTCTAAGAAATTAGCGGAACGACTGTCTTAAAGTATGAATCAAATATTTTGGTAAAACTTCGTTAAAATTCGCTTGGTAAAAAACAAAATCTATCATTAAAAACCTGAGCGAACTTTATTTATCTGTATTGAGGTAAATAAAGTCTCAATGTTTGCCAATGTTGAGAAATAGCTTGCGTTACAGAATGTTTTCAACTGACTGCGACAAAATTATTGTTAATTGTACTTATGTGCCCATCTACATCTGTTTTTCCCAAACGAATGTTTTATAAAAAAAGGAATACAACCCTAATCTCTTCAAAGTGGCTTCGTCTGCAAGATATATTTCTACATCAACACTTCAAATGTGTCAGTCAAAATATTAATTAAAACACTATTGCTAAATGAGATTAGAAAGTTTTTCAATCATCAAATTCCAAATGAGATCATTTATTTTTGCATAGAGTTGTGAAACATATTTATAATTTTTTACTAAAATGTCTAAGCTATCTTTAGAAACTCATATCCAGAAAAGACAATTTGCAATATGCATAACGTAACAAATTCTCTCGGGAAATAATCGAGATACGGTGAGCATGGATTAAAATTGGGATTCCCTGACACAATATGGAAACCTTCAGATCTACCTACATACAAGGTCCGTCGTAAAAAATAATTAATCCCTTCGAACCGCCAAGAAAGACGCTGAGACGAGAATTTAATATCTGCAGACAGATATAAATACTGTAGAATAGTTAAACTAATATGCGTTATTTTAAGATGGAAGCTCCAGACGGCTCTCTTAATTAAAATATCAAGCGTTTAACGCAGTTTATGTAAGATATAAACATTTAGACGTATTTTTTGATGACAGGATTAAAATATGAGTACAAGTTATATAAGACACTAGCACTACGCCCGCGACTTCGTCCGCGTGATTTTCGAACTTTGCCTTTGTGAATTTCTAGTCCCGGCCACCCTCTATATGGGATACCGTTGGAAAAACTCAATCAATATTCAACAAAAATTCTACCTACGGAATTCTAAGACGGAATCGTCTTAGGTAACACCTAGGTCCTAAAAATTTAAGACTCCTAACTATCAACCCCAATACAAACTTTTAGGGGTCGAATTTCGTATCATACTCTCTTAGTGAGAACCTGTATCCTAAATAGAACCCCCCCTGCAATGTTGAGTCCTCTAATTACAAACACCAAAGACAATACCCTTAAGGGGACGAATTTTGTAAAATTCCGCCTTAGTGAGAACCTAGGTCCTAAAACAACCCCCATGCTGAAACTCCTAGCATTTGTAGTAATAAAGTTTTATACAAACTGTCAACCCCATAAACAGCCCCTTAGGGGTAGACTTTCAGAAAATAGTGCCTTGGTGTGCATTTACGTCATAAAAGAACAACCTTGCAAAATTTAAAACTCCTAGCATTTGTAGAAACTAAGTTTCATACAAAATATCAACCTCTAATTCAACCCCTTGGGGTCTATTTTCACAAAACACCCGCAACTACGTCCAAAAAACAATCTCTACGCAAAATTTGAGTCTCTAAACTATCAACCCCGAAAAAGCCCCTTAGGGGTCGAATTTCGCAAAACCGTCTTAGTGAACATTTAGGTCTTAAAAAGAACCCCTCGCAAAATTCGAGACGCCTAGCACTTGTAGTAGGTAACAAAGTTTCATACAAACTATCAAACACAAAAACAAATCCCTTTGGGGTCGAATTTCGCAAAATCCCACCATGGTGTCCATCTAAGTCTTATAAAGGAACCCGGTGCAAAATTTGAGGCTCCTCGCACTTAAATTGACAGAGTTTCATACAAACTGTCAACCCCAAAAACAACCTCTTAGGGATCGAATTTCGCAAAATCCCGTCTTAGGTATTACTTACGTCCAAAAAAGAACCCCTATGTAAAAATTTGAGTCTCAATTCTATCAACCCCAAAAACAACCCCTTAAGGGTCGAATTTCTAAAAATTTCCACCTTGGTGAGCATTTACATTTTAAAAAGTACCATCATGCAAGATTTGAGACGCCTAGCACTTGTACTAAAAAAGTTTCATACAAACTATCAACCCCAAAAACAAACCCCTTAGGGGTCGAATTTCGCAAAATCCCGTCATAGTGAGCATCTACGTTCTAAAAAGACACCCCATGCAAAATTTGGAATTCCTGGCACCTGTAGTAGCGAAGTTTCATACAAACTATCAACCCCAAAAACAACCCCTTAGGGGCTGAATTTCGCAAAATCCGTTCTTAGTGCTCACCTACGTGGTATAAGGAGGGCTTATGCCAAATTTCAAGTTTCTAGGCCCAGCGGTTTGGGCTGTGCGTTGTCAGATCAGTCAGTCAGTTTTGAATTATTATACTATATAAAGCTCGATTACCACTCACTCACTGACTGACTCACTGATTGACATCATTGTTCTCCCAGATGGTGAAGGGGGAGGTGGGTATATTTTGACAGATTCGTATACAAGTAACTCTCGTGAGTATGGGAAAAATCCCAAACCTCCCCTTTTCACCCCCCCTCTCCCCCCTCCCCATCGTATCTCGGAAACTAAGAGACCTGTGTTTTGTTTTTTTACGGATTCGTATAGAGGAGGCTCGGAAAAGTAAAAACCATTTTTCAAAGTCCTCCCCCCCCTTTCCCCCTTCTCCCCCCTTTAAGTGGATCTCGGAAGTTAACAGACTTGCAACATTTTTTTTTCAGATTCACATCAAGGGGCCCAGTGTTGGTTTCACCCCTCCCCACAACGTATCTCGGAAACTAAGAGACCCGTGTTTTGTTTTTTTACGGGTTCGTATAGAGGAGGCTCGGAAAAGTAAAAAGCATTTTTCTAAGTTCCCCCCTTGCCCCCCTTCTCCCCCCTTTAGGCGGATCTCGGAAATTAACAAACTTGCAACATTTTTTTTTTCTAATTCATATCAAGGAACCCAGTGTTGGTCAAAATCATTTTTCAAAACTCCCCCTCTCCCCCTCTTCACCCCTCCCCCATCGTATCTCGGAAAAAGTAGGTGGCGGTAAAGCGAAGCGTAGCGTAGCGTAGGGATAAGGTCACGATAGCTTTCCGGTGGTAGGTAGGTCCCGAGTGGAGCGAACCTGCGAGACCGAGTGGAGCGAAGGGGGGAGGTGGCGAGCGAAGCGAGCCGGCGACCTCCATAGCGTAACGAAGGTTGAGTGGGTGAAGCGTAACTCAGGGGTGACGACAAGCAAACTTACAAGTAACTCTCATGTGTAGGGCAACAGTACCAAGCCTCCCCATTTTGGCCTCCCCCCCCCCCCCTCCCAATCGTATCTCGGAAACTAAGAAACCCGTGTTTTGCTTTTTTTACGGATTCGTATAGAGGTGGCTCGGAAAACTAAAAACCATTTTTCAAAAGTCCCTCCCCCCTTGCTCCCCTTCTCCCCCTTTAGGCGGATCTCGGAAGTTAACAAACTTGCAACATTTTTTTTTCAGATTCTTATCAAGGGGCCCAGAGTTGGTCAAAATCATTTTTCAAAATTCCCCCATCTCCCCCTCTTCACCCCTCCCCCCATCGTATCTCGGAAAAACTAGGTAGCGGTAAAGCGAAGCGTAGGGATAAGATCACGATAGCTTTCCGGTGGTAGGTAGGTCCTGAGTGGAGCGAACCTGCGAGACCGAGTTGAGCGAAGGGGGGAGGTGGCGAGCGAAGCGAGCCGGCGACCTCCGTAGCGTAACGAAGGTTGAGTGGGTGAAGCGTAACTCTGGGGTGACGACAAGCAAACTTACAAGTAGCTCTCATGAGAAGGGCAAAAGTACCAAGCCTCCCCTTTTTGGCCTCCCCCCTCCCTCCCAATCGTATCTCAGAAAATAAGAGACCCGTGTTCAGTTTTTTTACGGATTTATATAGAGGAGGCTCGGCCATTTTTTTCTGAGTTTTTAATAAGGTCGGATTAGGGGGTTCTTAAGGGGTTTCAAAATCTTTTAAGGCCCTTCTACACGACGGGCGCGAGAGAAAATTAGGTTAGGTTAGGTTAGTTTGAAGATTGAAGCGCTACTCACACAGCGACAGACGCGGTCGCCCCACTCACACACACATCTATGATCGCATAGAGTGTTCGAGGGGCAGTAAGTGCGTACCTAACACAATAATATTTTGAAATATCATATTTTATCTAAACTGAAGAGTTTGTTTTGTTTGGTTTGGAATTGCAAAATTCTTTTTGTGATGGATAGTTTTTGTGTTTTCATCATGGGTGTCGTTTTCATGGTTTTCGAAGGTGCTAAAACCTATGGCGAGGTCAAAATGAGATTCCAAGATGGCGGCTGCTATAATTTTCGAATTGTTCATCATGGGAGTAGTTTTCATGGTTTTCGAGGATGCTAAAGCCGATAGTGAGGTCAAAATTAAAATCCAAGATGGCGGCTGCGATAATTGTCGAAATGTTCATCATGGGAGTCGTTTTCATGGTATTTGAGGATGCTAAAGCAGATAGTGAGGTTAAAATCCAAATCCAAGATGGCGGCTGCGATATCTTTCGAAATGTTCATCATGGGTGTCGTTGTCATGGTTTTCGAGGATGCTTAAGCCGATAGTGAGGTCCAAATTAAAATCCAAGATGGCGGCTGCGATAATTTTCGAAATGTTCATCATGGGAGTCGTTTTCATGGTATTCGAGGATGTTAAAGCAGATAGTGAGGTTAAAATCCAAATCCAAGATGGCGGCTGCGATGATTTTCGAAATGTTCATCATGGGAGTCGTTTTCATGCTTTTCGAGGATGCTAAAACCGATAGTGAGGTTTAAATCCAAATCCAAGATGACGGCTGCGATAATTTTCGAATTGTTCATCATGGGAGTCGTTTCCATGGTTTTCGAAGATGCTAAAGCCGATAGTGAGGTCAAAATTAAAATCCAAGATGGCGACTGCAAAAAATGCAGTGTTCGAGGGGCAGTAAGCGCGTACCTAATAATATGTATTTTAAATATCATATTTTTATCTAAACTGAAAAGTTTGTTTTGTTTGGTTTGGAATTGAAAAATTCTTTTTGTGATGGATAGTTTTTGTGTTTTCATCATGGGTGTCGTTTTCATGGTTTTCGAGGGTGTTGAAACCGATGGCGAGGTCAAAATGAGAATCCAAGATGGCGGCTGCTATAATTTTCGAATTGTTCATCAATTTCATCATGGTAGTCATTTTCATGGCTTTCGAGGATGCTAAAGCCGATAGTGAGTTCAAAATCAAAATCCAATATTCAGACTGCAAAAAATTCAAAGTTTTCATCATGGATGTCGTTTTCATGGTTTTCGAGGGTGCTAAAACCGATGGCGACGTCAAAATGAGAATCCAAGATAGCGGCTGCGATAATTTTCGAATTGTTCATCATGGGAGTCGTTTTCATGGTTTTCGAGGATGCTAAAGCCGATAGTGAGGTTCAAATCCAAATCAAAGATGGCGGCTGCGATGATTTTCGAATTGTTCATCATGGGAGTCGTTTTCATGGTTTTCGAGGATGCTAAAGCCGATGGCGTGGTCAAAATGAGAATTCAAAATGGCCTCTGCGATAATTTTCGAATTGTTCATCATGGGAGTCGTTTTCATGGTTTTCGAGGATGCTAAAGCCGATAGTGAAGTCAAAATCAAAATCAAAGATGGCGATTGCGATAATTTTCGAATTGTTCATCATGGGAGTCGTTTTCATGGTTTTCGAGGGTGCTAAACCCGATGGCGAGGTCAAAATGAGAATCCAAGATGGCGGCTGCTATAATTTTCGAATTGTTCATCAATTTCATCATAAGAGTCTTTTCATGGTTTTCGAGGATGCTAAAGCCGATAGTAAGAACAAAATCAAAATCCAAGATGGCGGTTGCGATAATTTTCGAATTGTTCATCATGGGAGTCGTTTTCATGGTTCTCGAGGATGCTAAAGTCGATAGCGAGGTCAAAATCAAAATCCAAGATGGCGGCTGAGATAATTTTCGAATTGTTCATCATGGGAGTCGTTTTCATGGTTTTCGAGGATGCTAAAGCCGACCGTGAGGTCAAAATCAAAATCCAAGATGGCGGCTGCAATCACTTAGAATTGTTCTTCATGGGAGTCGTTTTCATGGTTCTCGAGGATGCTCAAGCCGATAGTGAAGTCAAAATCAAAATCCAAGATGGCGGTTGCAATAATTTTCGAGTTGTTCATTATGGTAGTCGTTTTCATGGTTTTCGAGGGTGCTAAAACCAATGGTGAGATCAAACTGAGAATCCAAGGTGGCAGCTGCGATAATTTTCGAATTGTTCATCATGGGAGTCGTTTTCATAGTTTTCGAGGGTGCTAAAACCGATAGTGAAGTTAAAATCAAAATCCAAGATGGCGGCTGCGATAAGTTTCGAATTGTTCATCATGGGAGTCGTTTTCATGGTTTTCGTGGATGCTAAAGCCGATAGTAAGTTCAAAATCAAAATCCAAGATGGCGGCTGCAATAATTTTCAAATTGTTCAACATGGGAGTCGTTTGCATGGTTCTCCAGGATGCTAAAGCCGATGGCGAAGTCAAAATGAGAATCCAAGATGGCGGCTGCTATAATTTTCGAATCGTTCATCAATTTCATCATGGGAGTCGTTTTCATGGTTTTCGAGAATGCTAAAGCCGATAGAGAGGTTAAAATCCAAATCCAAGATGGCGGCTGCGATAATTTTCGAATTGTTCATCATGGGTGTCGATTTCGTGGTTTTCGAGGGTGCTTAAACCGATGGCGAGGTCAAAATCAAAATCCAAGATGGCGGCTGCTATAATTTTCGAATTGTTCATCAATTTCATCACGGGAGTCTTTTCATGGTTTTCGAGGATGCTTAAGCCGATAGTGAAGTTAAAATTCAAATCCAAGATGGCGGCTGCGATAATTTTCGAATTGTCCATCATGGGAGTCGTTTTCATGGTTCTCGAGGATGCTAAAGCCGATAGGGAGGTCAAAATCAAAATCCAAGATGGCGGTTGCGACAATTTTCGAATTGTTCATTATGGGAGTCGTTTTCATGGTTCTCGAGGATGCTAAAGCCGATAGCGAGGTCAAAATCAGAATCCAAGATGGCGGCTGAGATAGTTTTCGAATTGTTCATCATGGGAGTCGTTTTCATGGTTTTCGAATGTGCTAAAACCGATGGCGAGGTCAAAATGAGAATCCAAGGTGGCGGCTGCGATAATTTTCGAATTGTTCATCATGGGAGTCGTTTTCATGGTTTTCGAGGATGCTACAGCTGATAGTGAGGTCAAACTCAAAATCCAAGATGGCGGCTGCGATAATTATTGAATTGTTCATCGATTTCATCATGGGAGTCGTTTCCATGGTTTTTGAGGATGCTAAAGCCGATAGTAAAGACAAAATCAAAATCCAAGATGGCGGCAGCGATAATTTTCGAATTGTTCATCATGGGAGTCGTTTTCATGGTTTTCGCGGATGCTAAAGCCCATAGTGAAATCAAAATCAAAATCCAAGATGGCGGCTGCGATAATTTTCGAATTGTTCATCATGGGAGTCGTTTTCATGGTTTTCGAGGATGGTAAAGCCGGTAGTGAAGTTAAAATCCAAATCCAAGATGGCGGCTGCGATAATTTTCGAATTGTTCATCATGGGAGTCGTTTTCATGGTTTTCGAGGGTGCTAAAGCCGATAGTGAAGTTAAAATCCAAATCTAAGATGGGGGCTGCGATAATTTTCGAATTCTTCATCATGGGAGTCGTTTTCATGGTTTTCGAGGATGCTAAATCCGATAGTGAAGTTAAAATCCAAATCTAAGATGGCGGCTGTGATAATTTTCGAATTTTCATCAATTTCATCATGGGAGTCGTTTTCATCGTTTTCGAGGATGCTAAAGCCGATAGTGAGGTCAAAATCAAAATCCAAGATGGCGACTGCGATAATTTTCGAATTGTTCATCATGGGAGTCGTTTTCATGGTTTTCGAGGGTGCTAAAGCCGATAGTGAAGTTAAAATCCAAATCTAAGATGGGGGCTGCGATAATTTTCGAATTGTTCATCATGGGAGTCGTTTTGATGGTTTTCGAGGATGCTAAAGCCGACAGTGACATCAAAATCCAAGTTGGCGGCTGCGATAATTTTCGAATTGTATCATGGGAGTCGTTTTAATGGTTTTCAAGGATGCTAAAGCCGATAGTGAAGTTAAAATCCAAATCTAAGATGGCGGCTGCGATAATTTTCGAATTCTTCATCATGGGAGTCGTTTTCATGGTTTTCGAGGATGCTTAATCCGATAGTGAAGTTAAAATCCAAATCTAAGATGGCGGCTGTAATAATTTTCGAATTGTTCATCATGGGTGTCGTTTTCATGGTTTTCGAGGGTGCTAAAACCGATGGCGAGGTCAAAATCAAAATCCAAGATGACGGCTTAGATAATTTTCGAAATGTTCATCATGGGAGTCGTTTTCATGGTTTTCGAGGATGATAAAGCCGATAAGGAGGTTAAAATCCAATTCATGGCGGCTGCGATTATTTTCGAATTGTTCATCATGGGAGTCGTTTTCATGGTTTTCGAGGATGCTAAAGCCGATAGTGAGGTCAAAATCAAAATCGAAGATGCCGGCTGCGATAATTTTCGATATGTTTATCATGGGAGTCGTTTTCATGGTTTTCGAGGATGCTAAAGCCGATAGTGAGTTCAAAATCAAAATCCAAGATGCAGACTGCAAAAAATTCAAAATTTTCATCATGGATGTCATTTTCATGGTTTTCGAGGGTGATAAAACCGATGGCGTGGTCAAAATGAGAATCCAAGATGGCGGCTGCTGAGAATCCAAGATGGCGGCTGCTATAATTTTCGAATTGTTCATCAATTTCATCATGGGAGTCGTTTTCATGGTTTTCGAGGGGGCCAAAACCGATGGCGAGGTCAAAATGAGAATCCAAGGTGTCAGCTGCGATAATTTTCGAGTCGTTTATCATGGGTGTCGTTTTCATGGTTTTCGAGGGTGCCAAAACCGATGGCGAGGTCAAAATAAGAATCCAAGGTGTCAGCTGCGATAACTTTCGAATCGTTTATCATGGGTGTCGTTTTCATGGTTTTCGAGGGTGCTAAAACCGATGGCTAGGTCAAAATGAGAATCCAAGATGGCGGCTGCTATAATTTTCAAATTTTTCATCATGGGAGTCGTTTTCATGGTTTTCGAGGATGATAAAGCCGATAGTGAATTTAAAATCCAAATCCAAGATGGCGGCTCCGATTATTTTCGAATTGTTCATCATGGGAGTCGTTTTCATGGTATTCGAGGGTGCTAAAACTGTTGGCGAGGTCAAAATGAGAATCCAAGATGGCGGCTGCTATAATTTTCGAATTGTTCATCAATTTCATCATGGGAGTCGTTTTTATGGTTTTCGAGGGTGCTAAAACTGATGGCGAGGTCAAAATCAAAATCCAAGATGGCGGCTTCGATAATTTTCGAAATGTTCATCGTGGGAGTCGTTTTCATGGTTTTCGAGGATGCTAAAGCCGATAGTGAGGTTAAAATCCAAATCCAAGATGGCGGCTGCAATTATTTTCGAATTGTTCATTATGGGAGTCGTTTTCATGGTATTTGAGGGTGCTAAAACCGTAGGCGAGGTCAAAATGAGAATCCAAGATGGCGGCTGCTATAATTTTCGAATTGTTCATCAATTTCATCATGGGAGTCGTTTTTATGGTTTTCGAGGGTGCTAAAACTGATGGCGAGGTCAAAATCCAAATCCAAGATGGCGGCTGCGATGATTTTCGAAATGTTCATCATGGGAGTCGTTTTCATGCTTTTCGAGGATGCTAAAACCGATAGTGAGGTTTAAATCCAAATCCGGCTGCGATAATTTTCGAATTGTTCATCATGGGAGTCGTTTCCATGGTTTTCGAAGATGCTAAAGCCGATAGTGAGGTCAAAATTAAAATCCAAGATGGCGACTGCAAAAAATGCAGTGTTCGAGGGGCAGTAAGCGCGTACCTAATAATATGTATTTTAAATATCATATTTTTATCTAAACTGAAAAGTTTGTTTTGTTTGGTTTGGAATTGAAAAATTCTTTTTGTGATGGATAGTTTTTGTGTTTTCATCATGGGTGTCGTTTTCATGGTTTTCGAGGGTGTTGAAACCGATGGCGAGGTCAAAATGAGAATCCAAGATGGCGGCTGCTATAATTTTCGAATTGTTCATCAATTTCATCATGGTAGTCATTTTCATGGCTTTCGAGGATGCTAAAGCCGATAGTGAGTTCAAAATCAAAATCCAATATTCAGACTGCAAAAAATTCAAAGTTTTCATCATGGATGTCGTTTTCATGGTTTTCGAGGGTGCTAAAACCGATGGCGACGTCAAAATGAGAATCCAAGATAGCGGCTGCGATAATTTTCGAATTGTTCATCATGGGAGTCGTTTTCATGGTTTTCGAGGATGCTAAAGCCGATAGTGAGGTTCAAATCCAAATCAAAGATGGCGGCTGCGATGATTTTCGAATTGTTCATCATGGGAGTCGTTTTCATGGTTTTCGAGGATGCTAAAGCCGATGGCGTGGTCAAAATGAGAATTCAAAATGGCCTCTGCGATAATTTTCGAATTGTTCATCATGGGAGTCGTTTTCATGGTTTTCGAGGATGCTAAAGCCGATAGTGAAGTCAAAATCAAAATCAAAGATGGCGATTGCGATAATTTTCGAATTGTTCATCATGGGAGTCGTTTTCATGGTTTTCGAGGGTGCTAAACCCGATGGCGAGGTCAAAATGAGAATCCAAGATGGCGGCTGCTATAATTTTCGAATTGTTCATCAATTTCATCATAAGAGTCTTTTCATGGTTTTCGAGGATGCTAAAGCCGATAGTAAGAACAAAATCAAAATCCAAGATGGCGGTTGCGATAATTTTCGAATTGTTCATCATGGGAGTCGTTTTCATGGTTCTCGAGGATGCTAAAGTCGATAGCGAGGTCAAAATCAAAATCCAAGATGGCGGCTGAGATAATTTTCGAATTGTTCATCATGGGAGTCGTTTTCATGGTTTTCGAGGATGCTAAAGCCGACCGTGAGGTCAAAATCAAAATCCAAGATGGCGGCTGCAATCACTTAGAATTGTTCTTCATGGGAGTCGTTTTCATGGTTCTCGAGGATGCTCAAGCCGATAGTGAAGTCAAAATCAAAATCCAAGATGGCGGTTGCAATAATTTTCGAGTTGTTCATTATGGTAGTCGTTTTCATGGTTTTCGAGGGTGCTAAAACCAATGGTGAGATCAAACTGAGAATCCAAGGTGGCAGCTGCGATAATTTTCGAATTGTTCATCATGGGAGTCGTTTTCATAGTTTTCGAGGGTGCTAAAACCGATAGTGAAGTTAAAATCAAAATCCAAGATGGCGGCTGCGATAAGTTTCGAATTGTTCATCATGGGAGTCGTTTTCATGGTTTTCGTGGATGCTAAAGCCGATAGTAAGTTCAAAATCAAAATCCAAGATGGCGGCTGCAATAATTTTCAAATTGTTCAACATGGGAGTCGTTTGCATGGTTCTCCAGGATGCTAAAGCCGATGGCGAAGTCAAAATGAGAATCCAAGATGGCGGCTGCTATAATTTTCGAATCGTTCATCAATTTCATCATGGGAGTCGTTTTCATGGTTTTCGAGAATGCTAAAGCCGATAGAGAGGTTAAAATCCAAATCCAAGATGGCGGCTGCGATAATTTTCGAATTGTTCATCATGGGTGTCGATTTCGTGGTTTTCGAGGGTGCTTAAACCGATGGCGAGGTCAAAATCAAAATCCAAGATGGCGGCTGCGATTATTTTCAAATTGTTCATCATGGGAGTCGTTTTCATGGTTCTCGAGGATGCTAAAGCCCATAGTGAGGTCAAAATCAAAATCCAAGATGGCGGCTGCAATAATTTTCGAATTGTTCATCATGGGAGTCGTTTTCATGGTTCTCGAGGATGCTAAAGCCGATAGGGAGGTCAAAATCAAAATCCAAGATGGCGGTTGCGACAATTTTCGAATTGTTCATTATGGGAGTCGTTTTCATGGTTCTCGAGGATGCTAAAGCCGATAGCGAGGTCAAAATCAGAATCCAAGATGGCGGCTGAGATAGTTTTCGAATTGTTCATCATGGGAGTCGTTTTCATGGTTTTCGAGGATGCTAAAGCCGACCGTGAGGTCAAAATCAAAATCCAAGATGGCGGCTGCAATCATTTAGAATTGTTCTTCATGGGAGTCGTTTTCATGGTTTTCGAGGGTGCTAAACCCGATGGCGAGGTCAAAATGAGAATCCAAGATGGCGGCTGCTATAATTTTCGAATTGTTCATCAATTTCATCACGGGAGTCTTTTCATGGTTTTCGAGGATGCTTAAGCCGATAGTGAAGTTAAAATTCAAATCCAAGATGGCGGCTGCGATAATTTTCGAATTGTCCATCATGGGAGTCGTTTTCATGGTTCTCGAGGATGCTAAAGCCGATAGGGAGGTCAAAATCAAAATCCAAGATGGCGGTTGCGACAATTTTCGAATTGTTCATTATGGGAGTCGTTTTCATGGTTCTCGAGGATGCTAAAGCCGATAGCGAGGTCAAAATCAGAATCCAAGATGGCGGCTGAGATAGTTTTCGAATTGTTCATCATGGGAGTCGTTTTCATGGTTTTCGAAGGTGCTAAAACCGATGGCGAGGTCAAAATGAGAATCCAAGGTGGCGGCTGCGATAATTTTCGAATTGTTCATCATGGGAGTCGTTTTCATGGTTTTCGAGGATGCTACAGCTGATAGTGAGGTCAAACTCAAAATCCAAGATGGCGGCTGCGATAATTATTGAATTGTTCATCGATTTCATCATGGGAGTCGTTTCCATGGTTTTTGAGGATGCTAAAGCCGATAGTAAAGACAAAATCAAAATCCAAGATGGCGGCAGCGATAATTTTCGAATTGTTCATCATGGGAGTCGTTTTCATGGTTTTCGCGGATGCTAAAGCCCATAGTGAAATCAAAATCAAAATCCAAGATGGCGGCTGCGATAATTTTCGAATTGTTCATCATGGGAGTCGTTTTCATGGTTTTCGAGGATGGTAAAGCCGGTAGTGAAGTTAAAATCCAAATCCAAGATGGCGGCTGCGATAATTTTCGAATTGTTCATCATGGGAGTCGTTTTCATGGTTTTCGAGGGTGCTAAAGCCGATAGTGAAGTTAAAATCCAAATCTAAGATGGGGGCTGCGATAATTTTCGAATTCTTCATCATGGGAGTCGTTTTCATGGTTTTCGAGGATGCTAAATCCGATAGTGAAGTTAAAATCCAAATCTAAGATGGCGGCTGTGATAATTTTCGAATTTTCATCAATTTCATCATGGGAGTCGTTTTCATCGTTTTCGAGGATGCTAAAGCCGATAGTGAGGTCAAAATCAAAATCCAAGATGGCGACTGCGATAATTTTCGAATTGTTCATCATGGGAGTCGTTTTCATGGTTTTCGAGGGTGCTAAAGCCGATAGTGAAGTTAAAATCCAAATCTAAGATGGGGGCTGCGATAATTTTCGAATTGTTCATCATGGGAGTCGTTTTGATGGTTTTCGAGGATGCTAAAGCCGACAGTGACATCAAAATCCAAGTTGGCGGCTGCGATAATTTTCGAATTGTATCATGGGAGTCGTTTTAATGGTTTTCAAGGATGCTAAAGCCGATAGTGAAGTTAAAATCCAAATCTAAGATGGCGGCTGCGATAATTTTCGAATTCTTCATCATGGGAGTCGTTTTCATGGTTTTCGAGGATGCTTAATCCGATAGTGAAGTTAAAATCCAAATCTAAGATGGCGGCTGTAATAATTTTCGAATTGTTCATCATGGGTGTCGTTTTCATGGTTTTCGAGGGTGCTAAAACCGATGGCGAGGTCAAAATCAAAATCCAAGATGACGGCTTAGATAATTTTCGAAATGTTCATCATGGGAGTCGTTTTCATGGTTTTCGAGGATGATAAAGCCGATAAGGAGGTTAAAATCCAATTCATGGCGGCTGCGATTATTTTCGAATTGTTCATCATGGGAGTCGTTTTCATGGTTTTCGAGGATGCTAAAGCCGATAGTGAGGTCAAAATCAAAATCGAAGATGCCGGCTGCGATAATTTTCGATATGTTTATCATGGGAGTCGTTTTCATGGTTTTCGAGGATGCTAAAGCCGATAGTGAGTTCAAAATCAAAATCCAAGATGCAGACTGCAAAAAATTCAAAATTTTCATCATGGATGTCATTTTCATGGTTTTCGAGGGTGATAAAACCGATGGCGTGGTCAAAATGAGAATCCAAGATGGCGGCTGCTGAGAATCCAAGATGGCGGCTGCTATAATTTTCGAATTGTTCATCAATTTCATCATGGGAGTCGTTTTCATGGTTTTCGAGGGGGCCAAAACCGATGGCGAGGTCAAAATGAGAATCCAAGGTGTCAGCTGCGATAATTTTCGAGTCGTTTATCATGGGTGTCGTTTTCATGGTTTTCGAGGGTGCCAAAACCGATGGCGAGGTCAAAATAAGAATCCAAGGTGTCAGCTGCGATAACTTTCGAATCGTTTATCATGGGTGTCGTTTTCATGGTTTTCGAGGGTGCTAAAACCGATGGCTAGGTCAAAATGAGAATCCAAGATGGCGGCTGCTATAATTTTCAAATTTTTCATCATGGGAGTCGTTTTCATGGTTTTCGAGGATGATAAAGCCGATAGTGAATTTAAAATCCAAATCCAAGATGGCGGCTCCGATTATTTTCGAATTGTTCATCATGGGAGTCGTTTTCATGGTATTCGAGGGTGCTAAAACTGTTGGCGAGGTCAAAATGAGAATCCAAGATGGCGGCTGCTATAATTTTCGAATTGTTCATCAATTTCATCATGGGAGTCGTTTTTATGGTTTTCGAGGGTGCTAAAACTGATGGCGAGGTCAAAATCAAAATCCAAGATGGCGGCTTCGATAATTTTCGAAATGTTCATCGTGGGAGTCGTTTTCATGGTTTTCGAGGATGCTAAAGCCGATAGTGAGGTTAAAATCCAAATCCAAGATGGCGGCTGCAATTATTTTCGAATTGTTCATTATGGGAGTCGTTTTCATGGTATTTGAGGGTGCTAAAACCGTAGGCGAGGTCAAAATGAGAATCCAAGATGGCGGCTGCTATAATTTTCGAATTGTTCATCAATTTCATCATGGGAGTCGTTTTTATGGTTTTCGAGGGTGCTAAAACTGATGGCGAGGTCAAAATCCAAATCCAAGATGGCGGCTGCGATGATTTTCGAAATGTTCATCATGGGAGTCGTTTTCATGCTTTTCGAGGATGCTAAAACCGATAGTGAGGTTTAAATCCAAATCCAAGATGACGGCTGCGATAATTTTCGAATTGTTCATCATGGGAGTCGTTTCCATGGTTTTCGAAGATGCTAAAGCCGATAGTGAGGTCAAAATTAAAATCCAAGATGGCGACTGCAAAAAATGCAGTGTTCGAGGGGCAGTAAGCGCGTACCTAATAATATGTATTTTAAATATCATATTTTTATCTAAACTGAAAAGTTTGTTTTGTTTGGTTTGGAATTGAAAAATTCTTTTTGTGATGGATAGTTTTTGTGTTTTCATCATGGGTGTCGTTTTCATGGTTTTCGAGGGTGTTGAAACCGATGGCGAGGTCAAAATGAGAATCCAAGATGGCGGCTGCTATAATTTTCGAATTGTTCATCAATTTCATCATGGTAGTCATTTTCATGGCTTTCGAGGATGCTAAAGCCGATAGTGAGTTCAAAATCAAAATCCAATATTCAGACTGCAAAAAATTCAAAGTTTTCATCATGGATGTCGTTTTCATGGTTTTCGAGGGTGCTAAAACCGATGGCGACGTCAAAATGAGAATCCAAGATAGCGGCTGCGATAATTTTCGAATTGTTCATCATGGGAGTCGTTTTCATGGTTTTCGAGGATGCTAAAGCCGATAGTGAGGTTCAAATCCAAATCAAAGATGGCGGCTGCGATGATTTTCGAATTGTTCATCATGGGAGTCGTTTTCATGGTTTTCGAGGATGCTAAAGCCGATGGCGTGGTCAAAATGAGAATTCAAAATGGCCTCTGCGATAATTTTCGAATTGTTCATCATGGGAGTCGTTTTCATGGTTTTCGAGGATGCTAAAGCCGATAGTGAAGTCAAAATCAAAATCAAAGATGGCGATTGCGATAATTTTCGAATTGTTCATCATGGGAGTCGTTTTCATGGTTTTCGAGGGTGCTAAACCCGATGGCGAGGTCAAAATGAGAATCCAAGATGGCGGCTGCTATAATTTTCGAATTGTTCATCAATTTCATCATAAGAGTCTTTTCATGGTTTTCGAGGATGCTAAAGCCGATAGTAAGAACAAAATCAAAATCCAAGATGGCGGTTGCGATAATTTTCGAATTGTTCATCATGGGAGTCGTTTTCATGGTTCTCGAGGATGCTAAAGTCGATAGCGAGGTCAAAATCAAAATCCAAGATGGCGGCTGAGATAATTTTCGAATTGTTCATCATGGGAGTCGTTTTCATGGTTTTCGAGGATGCTAAAGCCGACCGTGAGGTCAAAATCAAAATCCAAGATGGCGGCTGCAATCACTTAGAATTGTTCTTCATGGGAGTCGTTTTCATGGTTCTCGAGGATGCTCAAGCCGATAGTGAAGTCAAAATCAAAATCCAAGATGGCGGTTGCAATAATTTTCGAGTTGTTCATTATGGTAGTCGTTTTCATGGTTTTCGAGGGTGCTAAAACCAATGGTGAGATCAAACTGAGAATCCAAGGTGGCAGCTGCGATAATTTTCGAATTGTTCATCATGGGAGTCGTTTTCATAGTTTTCGAGGGTGCTAAAACCGATAGTGAAGTTAAAATCAAAATCCAAGATGGCGGCTGCGATAAGTTTCGAATTGTTCATCATGGGAGTCGTTTTCATGGTTTTCGTGGATGCTAAAGCCGATAGTAAGTTCAAAATCAAAATCCAAGATGGCGGCTGCAATAATTTTCAAATTGTTCAACATGGGAGTCGTTTGCATGGTTCTCCAGGATGCTAAAGCCGATGGCGAAGTCAAAATGAGAATCCAAGATGGCGGCTGCTATAATTTTCGAATCGTTCATCAATTTCATCATGGGAGTCGTTTTCATGGTTTTCGAGAATGCTAAAGCCGATAGAGAGGTTAAAATCCAAATCCAAGATGGCGGCTGCGATAATTTTCGAATTGTTCATCATGGGTGTCGATTTCGTGGTTTTCGAGGGTGCTTAAACCGATGGCGAGGTCAAAATCAAAATCCAAGATGGCGGCTGCGATTATTTTCAAATTGTTCATCATGGGAGTCGTTTTCATGGTTCTCGAGGATGCTAAAGCCCATAGTGAGGTCAAAATCAAAATCCAAGATGGCGGCTGCAATAATTTTCGAATTGTTCATCATGGGAGTCGTTTTCATGGTTCTCGAGGATGCTAAAGCCGATAGGGAGGTCAAAATCAAAATCCAAGATGGCGGTTGCGACAATTTTCGAATTGTTCATTATGGGAGTCGTTTTCATGGTTCTCGAGGATGCTAAAGCCGATAGCGAGGTCAAAATCAGAATCCAAGATGGCGGCTGAGATAGTTTTCGAATTGTTCATCATGGGAGTCGTTTTCATGGTTTTCGAGGATGCTAAAGCCGACCGTGAGGTCAAAATCAAAATCCAAGATGGCGGCTGCAATCATTTAGAATTGTTCTTCATGGGAGTCGTTTTCATGGTTTTCGAGGGTGCTAAACCCGATGGCGAGGTCAAAATGAGAATCCAAGATGGCGGCTGCTATAATTTTCGAATTGTTCATCAATTTCATCACGGGAGTCTTTTCATGGTTTTCGAGGATGCTTAAGCCGATAGTGAAGTTAAAATTCAAATCCAAGATGGCGGCTGCGATAATTTTCGAATTGTCCATCATGGGAGTCGTTTTCATGGTTCTCGAGGATGCTAAAGCCGATAGGGAGGTCAAAATCAAAATCCAAGATGGCGGTTGCGACAATTTTCGAATTGTTCATTATGGGAGTCGTTTTCATGGTTCTCGAGGATGCTAAAGCCGATAGCGAGGTCAAAATCAGAATCCAAGATGGCGGCTGAGATAGTTTTCGAATTGTTCATCATGGGAGTCGTTTTCATGGTTTTCGAAGGTGCTAAAACCGATGGCGAGGTCAAAATGAGAATCCAAGGTGGCGGCTGCGATAATTTTCGAATTGTTCATCATGGGAGTCGTTTTCATGGTTTTCGAGGATGCTACAGCTGATAGTGAGGTCAAACTCAAAATCCAAGATGGCGGCTGCGATAATTATTGAATTGTTCATCGATTTCATCATGGGAGTCGTTTCCATGGTTTTTGAGGATGCTAAAGCCGATAGTAAAGACAAAATCAAAATCCAAGATGGCGGCAGCGATAATTTTCGAATTGTTCATCATGGGAGTCGTTTTCATGGTTTTCGCGGATGCTAAAGCCCATAGTGAAATCAAAATCAAAATCCAAGATGGCGGCTGCGATAATTTTCGAATTGTTCATCATGGGAGTCGTTTTCATGGTTTTCGAGGATGGTAAAGCCGGTAGTGAAGTTAAAATCCAAATCCAAGATGGCGGCTGCGATAATTTTCGAATTGTTCATCATGGGAGTCGTTTTCATGGTTTTCGAGGGTGCTAAAGCCGATAGTGAAGTTAAAATCCAAATCTAAGATGGGGGCTGCGATAATTTTCGAATTCTTCATCATGGGAGTCGTTTTCATGGTTTTCGAGGATGCTAAATCCGATAGTGAAGTTAAAATCCAAATCTAAGATGGCGGCTGTGATAATTTTCGAATTTTCATCAATTTCATCATGGGAGTCGTTTTCATCGTTTTCGAGGATGCTAAAGCCGATAGTGAGGTCAAAATCAAAATCCAAGATGGCGACTGCGATAATTTTCGAATTGTTCATCATGGGAGTCGTTTTCATGGTTTTCGAGGGTGCTAAAGCCGATAGTGAAGTTAAAATCCAAATCCAATTCATGGCGGCTGCGATTATTTTCGAATTGTTCATCATGGGAGTCGTTTTCATGGTTTTCGAGGATGCTAAAGCCGATAGTGAGGTCAAAATCAAAATCGAAGATGCCGGCTGCGATAATTTTCGATATGTTTATCATGGGAGTCGTTTTCATGGTTTTCGAGGATGCTAAAGCCGATAGTGAGTTCAAAATCAAAATCCAAGATGCAGACTGCAAAAAATTCAAAATTTTCATCATGGATGTCATTTTCATGGTTTTCGAGGGTGATAAAACCGATGGCGTGGTCAAAATGAGAATCCAAGATGGCGGCTGCTGAGAATCCAAGATGGCGGCTGCTATAATTTTCGAATTGTTCATCAATTTCATCATGGGAGTCGTTTTCATGGTTTTCGAGGGGGCCAAAACCGATGGCGAGGTCAAAATGAGAATCCAAGGTGTCAGCTGCGATAATTTTCGAGTCGTTTATCATGGGTGTCGTTTTCATGGTTTTCGAGGGTGCCAAAACCGATGGCGAGGTCAAAATAAGAATCCAAGGTGTCAGCTGCGATAACTTTCGAATCGTTTATCATGGGTGTCGTTTTCATGGTTTTCGAGGGTGCTAAAACCGATGGCTAGGTCAAAATGAGAATCCAAGATGGCGGCTGCTATAATTTTCAAATTTTTCATCATGGGAGTCGTTTTCATGGTTTTCGAGGATGATAAAGCCGATAGTGAATTTAAAATCCAAATCCAAGATGGCGGCTCCGATTATTTTCGAATTGTTCATCATGGGAGTCGTTTTCATGGTATTCGAGGGTGCTAAAACTGTTGGCGAGGTCAAAATGAGAATCCAAGATGGCGGCTGCTATAATTTTCGAATTGTTCATCAATTTCATCATGGGAGTCGTTTTTATGGTTTTCGAGGGTGCTAAAACTGATGGCGAGGTCAAAATCAAAATCCAAGATGGCGGCTTCGATAATTTTCGAAATGTTCATCGTGGGAGTCGTTTTCATGGTTTTCGAGGATGCTAAAGCCGATAGTGAGGTTAAAATCCAAATCCAAGATGGCGGCTGCAATTATTTTCGAATTGTTCATTATGGGAGTCGTTTTCATGGTATTTGAGGGTGCTAAAACCGTAGGCGAGGTCAAAATGAGAATCCAAGATGGCGGCTGCTATAATTTTCGAATTGTTCATCAATTTCATCATGGGAGTCGTTTTCATGGTTTTCGAGGATGCTAAAGCCGATGGCGAGGTCAAAATCAAAATCCAAGATGGCGGCTTTGATAATTTTCGAAATGTTCATCAATTTCATCTTGGGACGTAACGAAGGTTGAGTGGATGAAGCGTAACTCAGGGGTGACGACAAGCAAACTCACAAGTAACTCTCATTAGTAGGGCAAAAGTACTAAGCCTCTCCTTTTTGGCTCCCCCCCTCTCCCAATCGTTTCTCAGACACTAATAGACCCGTGTTCTTTTTATTTACGGATTCGTTTAGAGGAGGCTCGGAAAAGTAAAAAAACATTTTTCAAAGTTGCCCCTTATGCCTCCCTTCTGAGTTTTTAATAAGGTTTTAGATTGGATTAGGGGTTTTTTAGGGGTTTCAAAATCTATTAAGTGCTCTAACGGATTTTAAAATTCTTTTAATCCTAAGGAATTCTCAATTTATTGTTTATTTTTTAATTTTGTTTCTTTTTTTTATTGAATTAGTTATAAGGGTTTTCAGAATATTATTTTTTTTTTTATATAATTTAATAATTTACAAAATCTTTTGAGGACTATGGATTTTCCAATTCATTTTAAGATTCTTATCGGTTCTCAAAATTTTATAAAAGTAAGGAATACTTCTCCAAAACACGACCCCGCGAGCTGCGTGCAGCTCGCGCAACGCGCAAATACTAGTTATTATACTATATAAAGCTCGATTACCACTCACTCACTGACTGACTCACTGATTGACATCATTGTTCTCCCAGATGGTGAAGGGGGAGGTGGGTATATTTTGACAGATTCGTAAACAAGTAACTCTGGTGAGTATGGGAAAAATCCCAAACCTCCCCTTTTCGCCCCCCCTCCCCCCACTCCCCATCGTATCTCGGAAAATAAGAGACCTGTGTTTTGTTTTTTTACGGATTCGTATAGAGGAGGCTCGGAAAAGTAAAAACCATTTTTCAAAGTTCCCCCCCTTGCCCCCCCTTCTCCCCCCCCTTAGGCGGATCTCGGAAGTTAACAGACTTGCAACATTTTTTTTTTCAGATTCATATCAAGGGGCCCAGAGTTGGTCAAAATCATTTTTCAAAACTCCCCCCTCTCCCCTCCTTCACCCCTCCCCCCAACGTATCTCGGAAACTAAGAGACCTGTGTTTTGTTTTTTTACGGATTCGTATAGAGGAGGCTCGGAAAAGTAAAAACCATTTTCAAAGTTCCCCCCCTTGCCCCCCCTTCTCCCCCCCCTTAGGCGGATCTCGGAAGTTAACAGACTTGCAATATTTTTTTTTTCAGATTCATATCAAGGGGCCCAGAGTTAGTCAAAATCATTTTTCAAAACTCCCCCCTCTATTCACCCCTCCACCCATCGTATCTCGGAAAGATTATGTAGCGGTAAAGCGAAGCGTAGGGATGAGGACACGATAGCTTTCCGGTGGTAGGTAGGTCCTGAGTGGAGCGAACCTGCGAGACCGAGTGGAGCGAAGGGGGGGAGGTGGCGAGCGAAGCGAGCCGGCGACCTCCGTAGCGTAACGAAGGTTGAGTGGGTGAAGCGTAACTCAGGGGTGACGTCAAGCAAACTTACAAGTAACTCTCATGAGTAGGGTAAAAGTACCAAGCCTCCCCTTTTTGGCCTCACCCCCCCTCCCAATCGTATCTAAGAAACTAAGAGTGTTCGGTTTTTTCGGATTCGTATAGAAGAGGCTCGGAAAAGAAGAAACATTTTTTTCAAAGTTCCCCCTCTTGACCCCCTTTTCCCCCCTTTAGGCGGATCTCAGAAGGGACATGGAACATATTTTTTTTTTCAGGTTCGTATCAAGGGGCCCAGAGTATGTCAAAATCATTTTTCAAAACTCACCCCACTCCCCCCCTTCACCCCTCCCCCCATCGTATCTCGGAATCCAAGATGGCCTCTGCGATAATTTTCGAATTGTTCATCATGGGAGTCGTTTTCATGGTATTCGAGGGTGCTAAAACCGATGGCGAGGTCAAAATGAGAATCCAAGATGGCAGTTGCTATAATTTTCGAATTGTTCATCAATTTCATCATGGGAGTCGTTTTCATGGTTTTCGAGGATGCTAAAGCCGAGAGTGAGGTCAAATCAAAATTCAAGATGGCAGCTTCATAATTTTCGAAATAATCATCATGGGAGTCGTTTTCATGGTTTTCGAGGATGCTAAAGCCGAGAGTGAGGTCAAATCAAAATTCAAGATGGCAGCTTCATAATTTTCGAAATAATCATCATGGGAGTCGTTTTCATGGTTTCCGAGGATGCTAAAGCCGATAGTGAGGTTAAAATCCAAGTCCAAGATGGCGGCTGCGATATTTTTCGAAATGTTCATCATGGGAGTCGTTTTCATGGTTTTCAAGTATGGTAAAGCCGATAGTGAGGTCAAAATCAAAATCCAAGACGGCGGCTGTGATAATTTTAGAAATAATCATCATGGGAGTCGTTTTCATGGTTTCCGAGGATGCTAAAGCCGTTAGTGAGGTCAAAATCAAAATCCATAATGGCGGCTGCGATAATTTTCGAATTATTCATCATGGGAGTCGTTTTCATGGTTTTCGAGGATGGTAAAGCCGATAGTGAGGTCAAAATGAAAATCCAAGATGGCGGCTGGGATATTTTTCGAAATGTTCATCATGGGAGTCGTTTTCATGGTTTTTGAGGATGCTAAAGCCGATAGTGAGGTCAAAATCAAAATCCAAGATGGCGGCTGCGATATTTTTCGAAATAATCATCCTGGGAGTCGTTTTCATGGTTTCCGAGGATGCTAAAGCCGATAGTGAAGTTAAAATCCAAATCCAAGATGGCGGCTGTGATAATTTTCAAAATGTTCATAATGGGAGTCGTTTTCATGGTTTTCGAGGATGGTAAAGCCGATAGTGAGGTCAAAATCAAAATCCAAGATGGCGGCTGCGATATTTTTCGAAATGATCATCATGGGAGTCGTTTTCATGGTTCTCGAGGGTGCTAAAACCGATGGCGAGGTCAAAATGAGAATCCAATATGGCGGCTGCTATAATTTTCGAAATAATCATCATGGGAGTCGTTTTCATGGTTTCCGAGGATGCTAAAGCCGATAGTGAGGTTAAAATCCAAATCCAAGATGGCGGCTGTGATAATTTTCAAAATGTTCATCATGGGAATCGTTTTCATGGTTTCCGAGGATACTAAAGCCGATAGTGACGTTAAAATCCAAATCCAAGATGGCAGCTGTGATAATTTTCAAAATGTTCATCATGGGAGTCGTTTTCATGGTTTTCGAGGATGGTAAAGCCGATAGTGAGGTCAAAATCAAAATCCAAGATGGCGGCTGCGATATTTTTCGAAATGTTCATCATGGGAGTCGTTTTCATGGTTCTCGAGGGTGTTAAAACCGATGGCGAGGTCAAAATGAGAATCCAATATGGCGGCTGCTATAATTTTCGAAATAATCATCATGGGAGTCGTTTTCATGGTTTCCGAGGATGCTAAAGCCGATAGTGAGGTTAAAATCCAAATCCAAGATGGCGGCTGTGATAATTTTCAAAATGTTCATCATGGGAATCGTTTTCATGGTTTCCGAGGATACTAAAGCCGATAGTGACGTTAAAATCCAAATCCAAGATGGCGGCTGTGATAATTTTCAAAATGTTCATCATGGGAGTCGTTTTCATGGTTTTCGAGGATGGTAAAGCCGATAGTGAGGTCAAAATCAAAATCCAAGATGGCAGCTGTGATAATTTTCAAAATGTTCATCATGGGAGTCGTTTTCATGGTTTTCGTGGATGGTAAAGCCGATAGTGAGGTCAAAATCAAAATCCAAGATGGCGGCTGCGATATTTTTCGAAATGTTCATCATGGGAGTCGTTTTCATGGTTTCCGAGGATACTAAAGCCGATAGTGACGTTAAAATCCAAATCCAAGATGGCAGCTGTGATAATTTTCAAAATGTTCATCATGGGAGTCGTTTTCATGGTTTTCGAGGATGGTAAAGCCGAACTCATGAGTAGGGCAAAAGTACCAAGCCTCCCCTTTTTGGCCTCACCCCCCCTCCCAATCGTATCTAAGAAACTAAGAGTGTTCGGTTTTTTCGGATTCGTATAGAAGAGGCTCGGAAAAGAAGAAACATTTTTTTCAAAGTTCCCCCTCTTGACCCCCTTTTCCCCCCTTTAGGCGGATCTCAGAAGGGACATGGAACATATTTTTTTTTTCAGGTTCGTATCAAGGGGCCCAGAGTATGTCAAAATCATTTTTCAAAACTCACCCCACTCCCCCCCTTCACCCCTCCCCCCATCGTATCTCGGAATCCAAGATGGCCTCTGCGATAATTTTCGAATTGTTCATCATGGGAGTCGTTTTCATGGTATTCGAGGGTGCTAAAACCGATGGCGAGGTCAAAATGAGAATCCAAGATGGCAGTTGCTATAATTTTCGAATTGTTCATCAATTTCATCATGGGAGTCGTTTTCATGGTTTTCGAGGATGCTAAAGCCGAGAGTGAGGTCAAATCAAAATTCAAGATGGCAGCTTCATAATTTTCGAAATAATCATCATGGGAGTCGTTTTCATGGTTTTCGAGGATGCTAAAGCCGAGAGTGAGGTCAAATCAAAATTCAAGATGGCAGCTTCATAATTTTCGAAATAATCATCATGGGAGTCGTTTTCATGGTTTCCGAGGATGCTAAAGCCGATAGTGAGGTTAAAATCCAAGTCCAAGATGGCGGCTGCGATATTTTTCGAAATGTTCATCATGGGAGTCGTTTTCATGGTTTTCAAGTATGGTAAAGCCGATAGTGAGGTCAAAATCAAAATCCAAGACGGCGGCTGTGATAATTTTAGAAATGTTCATCATGGGAGTCGTTTTCATGGTTTCCGAGGATGCTAAAGCCGTTAGTGAGGTCAAAATCAAAATCCATAATGGCGGCTGCGATAATTTTCGAATTATTCATCATGGGAGTCGTTTTCATGGTTTTCGAGGATGGTAAAGCCGATAGTGAGGTCAAAATGAAAATCCAAGATGGCGGCTGGGATATTTTTCGGCTTTAGTATCCTCATACTAAAGCCGATAGTGACGTTAAAATCCAAATCCAAGATGGCGGCTGTGATAATTTTCAAAATGTTCATAATGGGAGTCGTTTTCATGGTTTTCGAGGATGGTAAAGCCGATAGTGAGGTCAAAATCAAAATCCAAGATGGCGGCTGCGATATTTTTCGAAATGTTCATCATGGGAGTCGTTTTCATGGTTCTCGAGGGTGCTCAAACCGATGGCGAGGTCAAAATGAGAATCCAATATGGCGGCTGCTATAATTTTCGAAATAATCATCATGGGAGTCGTTTTCATGGTTTCCGAGGATGCTAAAGCCGATAGTGAGGTTAAAATCCAAATACAAGATGGCGGCTGTGATAATTTTCAAAATGTTCATCATGGGAGTCGTTTTCATGGTTTTCGAGGATGGTAAAGCCGATAGTGAGGTCAAAATCAAAATCCAAGATGGCGGCTGCGATAATTTTCAAAATGTTCATCATGGGAGTCGTTTTCATGGTTTTCGAGGATGGTAAAGCCGATAGTGAGGTCAAAATCAAAATCCAAGATGGCGGCTGCGATATTTTTCGAAATGTTCATCATGGGAGTCGTTTTCATGGTTCTCGAGGGTGTTAAAACCGATGGCGAGGTCAAAATGAGAATCCAATATGGCGGCTGCTATAATTTTCGAAATAATCATCATGGGAGTCGTTTTCATGGTTTCCGAGGATGCTAAAGCCGATAGTGAGGTTAAAATCCAAATCCAAGATGGCGGCTGTGATGATTTTCAAAATGTTCATCATGGGAATCGTTTTCATGGTTTCCGAGGATACTAAAGCCGATAGTGACGTTAAAATCCAAATCCAAGATGGCGGCTGTGATAATTTTCAAAATGTTCATCATGGGAGTCGTTTTCATGGTTTTCGAGGATGGTAAAGCCGATAGTGAGGTCAAAATCAAAATCCAAGATGGCAGCTGTGATAATTTTCAAAATGTTCATCATGGGAGTCGTTTTCATGGTTTTCGTGGATGGTAAAGCCGATAGTGAGGTCAAAATCAAAATCCAAGATGGCGGCTGCGATATTTTTCGAAATGTTCATCATGGGAGTCGTTTTCATGGTTTCCGAGGATACTAAAGCCGATAGTGACGTTAAAATCCAAATCCAAGATGGCAGCTGTGATAATTTTCAAAATGTTCATCATGGGAGTCGTTTTCATGGTTTTCGAGGATGGTAAAGCCGATAGTGAGGTCAAAATCAAAATCCAAGATGGCAGCTGTGATAATTTTCGAAATGTTCATCATGGGAGTCGTTTTCATGGTTCTCGAAGATGGTAAAGCCGATAGTGAGGTCAAAATCAAAATCCAAGATGGCGGCTGCGATATTTTTCGAAATGTTCATCATGGGAGTCGTTTTCATGGTTCTCGAGGGTGCTCAAACCGATGGCGAGGTCAAAATGAGAATCCAATATGGCGGCTGCTATAATTTTCGAAATAATCATCATGGGAGTCGTTTTCATGGTTTCCGAGGATGCTAAAGCCGATAGTGAGGTTAAAATCCAAATCCAAGATGGCGGCTGTGATAATTTTCAAAATGTTCATCATGGGAATCGTTTTCATGGTTTCCGAGGATAATAAAGCCGATAGTGACGTTAAAATCCAAATCCAAGATGGCAGCTGTGATAATTTTCAAAATGTTCATCATGGGAGTCGTTTTCATGGTTTTCGAGGATGGTAAAGCCGATAGTGAGGTCAAAATCAAAATCCAAGATGGCGGCTGCGATATTTTTCGAAATGTTCATCATGGGAGTCGTTTTCATGGTTCTCGAGGGTGCTAAAACCGATGGCGAGGTCAAAATGAGAATCCAATATGGCGGCTGCTATAATTTTCGAAATAATCATCATGGGAGTCGTTTTCATGGTTTCCGAGGATGCTAAAGCCGATAGTGAGGTTAAAATCCAAATCCAAGGTGGCGGCTGCGATAATTTTCAAAATGTTCATCATGGGAGTCGTTTTCATGGTTTCCGAGGATGCTAAAGCCGATAGTGAGGTTAAAATCCAAATCCAAGATGGCGGCTGTGATAATTTTCAAAATGTTCATCATGGGAGTCGTTTTCATGGTTTTCGAGGATGTTAAAGCCGATAGTGAGGTCAAAATCCAAATCCAAGATGGCGGCCGCGATAATTTTCGAATCGTTCATCATGGGAGTCGTTTTCATGGTTTTTGAGGATGCTAAACCCGTTGGTGAGGTCAAAATCCAAATCCAAGATAGCGGCTGCTATTATTTTCGATTTTTTCATCATGGGAGTCGTTTTCATGGTTTTCGAGGATGCTAAACCCGTTGGTGAGGTCAAAATCAAAATCCATAATGGCGGCTACGATAATTTTCGAATTATTCATCATGGGAGTCGTTTTCATGGTTTTCGAGGATGCTAAAGCCGATAGTGAAGTTAAAATCCAAATCCAAGATGGCGGCTGTGATAATTTTCAAAATGTTCATAATGGGAGTCGTTTTCACGGTTTCCGAGGATGCTAAAGCCGATAGTGAGGTTTAAATCAAAATCCAAGATGGCGGCTGCGATATTTTTCGAAATGTTCATCATGGCAGTCGTTTTCATGGTTTTCGAGGATGCTAAAGCCAAAAGTGATGTCAAAATTAAAATCCAAGATGGCGGCTGCGATAATTTTCGAAATGTTCATCATGGGAGTCGTTTTCATGGTTTCCGAGGATGCTAAATCCGATAGTGAGGTTAAAATCCAAATCCAAGATGGCGGCTGTGATAATTTTCAAAATGTTCATCATGGGAGTCGTTTTCATGGTTTTCGAGGATGGTAAAGCCGATAGTGAGGTCAAAATCAAAATCCAAGATGGCGGCTGCGATATTTTTCAAAATGTTCATCATGTGAGTCGTTTTCATGGTTCTCGAGTGTGCTAAAACCGATGGCGAGGTCAAAATGAGAATCCAATATGGCGGCTGCTTTAATTTTCAAAATAATCATCATGGGAGTCGTTTTCATGGTTTCCGAGGATGCTAAAGCCGATAGTGACGTTAAAATCCAAATCCAAGATGGCGGCTGTGATAATTTTCAAAATGTTCATCATGGGAGTCGTTTTCATGGTTTCCGAGGATGCTAAATCCGATAGTGAGGTTAAAATCCAAAGCCAAGATGGCGGCTGTGATAATTTTCAAAATGTTCATCATGGGAGTCGTTTTCATGGTTTTCGAGGATGGTAAAGCCGATAGTGAGGTCAAAATCAAAATCCAAGATGGCGGCTGCGATATTTTTCGAAATGTTCATCATGGGAGTCGTTTTCATGGTTCTCGAGGGTGCTAAAACCGATGGCGAGGTCAAAATGAGAATCCAATATGGCGGCTGCTTTAATTTTCGAAATAATCATCATGGGAGTCGTTTTCATGGTTTCCGAGGATGCTAAAGCCGATAGTGAGGTTAAAATGTTTATCTTTTAAGTGCTCTAACGGATTTTAAAATTCTTTTAATTATGTTATGGAATTCTCAATTTATTTGGTTTTTTTTGTTTCTTTTTTTATTGAATTAGTTATAAGGGTTTTCAGAATATTAAAAATATTTTGCATAATTTAATAATTTACAAAATCTTTTAAGGACTTTGGATTTTCCAATTAATTTAAAGATTCTTATGGATTCTCAAAATTTTATTAAGGTAGGAATACTTCTCGAAAACACGACCCCGCGAGCTGCTTGCAGCTCGCGCAACGCGCAAATACTAGTTTTATATATATAGATGGATGGCGGGACAAACTGAACATGCTCTGTTAGAACCCTGAACGTATTACCAACCTTATTTTATGAAGTTATAGGAATATTATAATGATTTTGTTACTGTATACGCACATAGTTGGCCCACACCCGACCAGACAATCCCTTGGCCACTGCACTAACAGTTACTCTAATTTATTATAAATCTGCCTTCGTTTTGCATGTTTAATAGACAAATTTTACTGAATAGCAATTTAGTTCTCTGGATTCGTTTGATGTACCTACCCGGCTCATCTAAGCCGAACTACGTGCAAGTGTCCACTACATTTTCATTAAACATTACGAACCTATATAGTTACCTATTAAGAAACGTTAAAAACACGCTTTGATCGAGAAAGTCACGTATTTATAGAAGTCTTGACCCATCCGTCTTATAAATTACTTTACCGACAACTGAAGTACATTTATTTTTACAATTTGCTGAAATACAGCAGGCGTACCTTATGTATGTATGTATGAAATTGAAAACAAATACCAAATGACTCAATCGATTATTTTGGCGAGAATTCGTCAGTGCCATTAAATAAATTGCGAGCTCTAGATGGAAAATGGAAGTGATTCGACTCGACTGTATTTTCTCAAGTCTTACTACTGTTACAAATGCGAAAGATTGTGGTTATAATAATTATATGGATGATTTTCCTCTTTTACGCAAGATTACAGAACGGAGCAAGACGGAATTTCGGACAGATCGTTTTACTAAAAGATGAACATCTGTTTAACACTTGTCTTTAAAAAGTGTGCAACGTCAAATGCCGTTTTGCAGTTGACAGTTTTTTTAGACAAGAGAGTGCTGTGGTGGTCGCGGGACTCACGAATTACCGTGACCCCGGAATGTAAAGGGCTATTGAAGGACACCGTGGATTTTAGTCAGTACGTGTATTTTTGACAGTCCCTCCCGCCCCGGGTGGACTCATTTGATGATTTTAACACGATTAAAAAAAAGAGAGTGCTGTGGTACGACGGATATAGTTTATCATCTTACTTAACTCTCAGGATATTTTTGATTCCTGTTGTGGGAGCGCATTATCGAACTTCACGAGGGCGGCCGTGGGCGTGAGCTATTCATATATTATTTACAAGGACAAAGGTGAAACTTTTACCTATCTCTTGGAAATAGTTCATTAAGCCTCTTATGTAGAAAAGTTTTTTCTTAAATACCGATGTGCTTCTGAATGTTTAATTACTTAGATTGGGTCTAATTTAATTACTTACTTTTGTCTTGGAGGCTAAAGTGACAAATCATTGTGTATCGCCTTCGTCCCTTGTAAGTCAGAGATAATTTGCAATGTCATACAAACAATTATGAGAACATTTCATAGCTTCACACATTAAAGATGTCTGGCCTTAAATTAGCTGCAAACTATCGCACGATTTCAAAGTGTTTGTGGTTAAAAACACCGTGTATCATTAAATAAACGTTTCTTAAACTAATGATAAAACGATTAAAGATATTTTATACGTTTGTATTGAGAATTCGAAAACTTTATAACCCGATTTTCAAAATTCCTTAACCTATCAAAGCCCAGCATGACTGCTTCGCAGAAGGAGGCGACCGCTTCCCACTCCGTCTCGCCCCGCAGTACGGCCGCGACCAATGCCGGGCGCGAGAGGTCTCCGCCTACCGCCGCTGGCCGTGAGGACACGTCGGTGCTCTGCCCAAGCGGGGCAGTCTTGCACCGTATGCTCTACTGTATGAATCGCAAAGGCTTTAATATATTTTTAAATTGTATCTGATCGAAGCCAGGGCGGGCTGCCCGTTATTAATATTTTGATTGCTTAGTGTATCATAATGCACAACGATTGTTTTAACTATTATACTAATCTATTTCGCAAGCAGTTATCGTGTTCTTCCGAATGCATAAGCACTGCATAAGGATAACCTAACGGCCATATCTTCATGCAATGGTTGGCGAATATAGAGTATCAACGCTCAACGTGTCTATTGTTTTACTAGATACAATACATATTATACCAGTTTTATCATTTAATTGTCTAGTGTCGAGACTACGTCAGTTTTAAAAGCAATCTCGTTAACTATCAACGTCAAATTTGAGAGTTATGTATATTAACTATTAAACAGTATCGAAGCGGACAATACGCGTCCATCGTCACAATAAACTGAATTATAGAATACCGATAATGTCGTGATTTGCATTGAATAGCGATGAGCGTTCCGTGTCACTCATTAACATTATGCGCATAAAGTAAAAGTCAGTAACATTCACCACGGATTGTCGGTACCAGCCTTCATTACATTACATTTTATTATCAGGTTACTATCTTGCTCCTACCGAGTAGTAAGGTCATCGCATGTGTGAACAGGTGAAGTTTTATAACACCTGTAAAAATCTTACCTCACACCAGTTACCTACACGTTTTTGTTGACTAAGAAACTTTGTACTCGATGACTCATATTTTGTGCCTGAAGAAGAGTAACATAAATTCGGGGAGTGTCCACATTCTGTGATGTTTTATGTTAGAATTATTGAAGGAAATTGATCGGAAAAGGAAAGTGATAAAATGAGCGTGTCAGTACTGTCCGTGATGTCCGTCTATCGAACGTAAAATGAGATATTTCTTTTGCAAGACCTACATGACAAAGGAAATTCCTCATATGAGGGATCGGAATCTTTTTACAGCTCACAAAGTGAGATTCCTTTAACCTTAAATAAAGTCTGATAAGATCTCGCAATTCATTTCATAACAAAACCGATTAGGTGGTAATTTGTCATTAATGGACCCTTTTCTTTAGCGGTTTGGATAGCGAGCGACAAAACCACGTGAAAATGAATATTATTAAAGTCCCCACACAAACTTAACAAGCTCTTTGTACAGCCGCGGTAGTGAAAAGCATACAGTTATTGTTGGTAATCAGCCTCATTTCCATGTGTTTGTCAGGATTGCCAGCGGTAAAATATAAATATGTAAATATTATCCACGTTAGTGTTGCTAGAATTTTGTGTTCCAAATTCATTTTCTTCCAATTTTTTTTCCCTAAAAGTTGAATTAATTCTGTTACCAAAATTAAAACTGACAGTAGGTACGAGACAAATTCAGGCTAAACTCTTAAATCCAAGCATAACATTTAAGACTGAATAAATTAAAACGTTTCTACTGTAATTAGACACAGTACAATGAATGAGTTTTAAGTATTTAATTCACAAGGTTATTCACAGTGATGGCCATATATTTTCATGAATGACACTTGAAAACAACTGTGACAAATGTCGGGGCGATGACTAAAGAATTTTACACTTGTAACGCGATATTTTCCGTCATTACGTACCATCTTACAGTTTTATGGTTCTTATTTTATACTGTTGGCAGAGATTTCCGAATTATAAGAATCTAAAGACAATTCAACTGTTCAATGATGTATCATGGATTTTAAATACGTGAACTTCGTGTTAATAAAAAAAAAGTTGTAATAGACTTAATGAAAGGCATACTTTCCCCAGTCAGTAGCTACTTAAGCCAGTTATATCCTCTTTTTAAATTTCAAACATTGTAGAAAGTAACTAAAGCAATTTTCTATTTATCAAAAATATATGAATTGAAATACGACCTATTCAGACTCTCTTCAAGTTTCGTTAGCATAAAAAGTAAAGTAGGTACTTGTAGATGGATTTAAATCAGGAATGTCGAGGAGTTTGATTCGTAATTTACAACAGGTGGTTTAAAAAAGACGAACATTCTGTTACTTTTATCTATTTCACTGATTACTAGATCAGATGAAGCGATAAGACAGTCTTGCAAAACTTGAATATACAATTATACGAGTACATACCATTAATTAAAAAAACCGGCCAAGTGCGAGTCGGACTCGTCAATGAGGGGTTCCGTAGCAGCAAGAGACATAATATAAACGTTCTTGTAGTTGGTTTGGTTGTAACTTTGAAAAGTAAATTGCGGATTACGGTTTATGACGTATTTTAAAAAAACTAATTAATTGATCTTGTTCAAACCAATTTTCAATTAAAGTTTGCATAGTAATGTACATCATATATATTTTTTAGTTTCTCTTATTTTAGAAGTTACAGGGGCCACACACATTTTACCACTTTGGAAGTGTCTCTCGCGCAAACTGTTCAGTTTAGAAAAAAAATGATGTTAGTAACCTCAATATCATTTTTCAAGACCTATTCATAGATACCCCACACGTATAGGTCAGGCGAAAAAAAATTTTTTGATTTTCAATTCTAAGTATGGGGGCAACCCCCAAAATTAGTTTTATTTTTATTTTTGTGTGAAAGTCCTAATGCGGTTTACTTAATACATCTACCTACCAAGTACCAACAGGATTGCTCTTATACTTTCGAAGAAAAAAGGCTGTGACATACGGACGGACAGACAGACAGACAGACTAACATGACGAATCTATAAGGGTTCCGTTTTTAGCCATTTGGCTACGGAACCCTAAAAAGCAATCCCTCAGACGAAGATTTACTCGGGAATTGCTTTCCAGATCTTTGTATCTTAAGAGCGGGTATAATGCCAGGAAAAATTCAGATTTCACCCTCGCGTCTCACATGCCTCTGCTCTAGTACCAATAACAACCACGGGCGCTGTGACGACGCACTCTGCAAAACTTCTTTGAAAAAACAAAACAACTGCAGTGCCACAGTGCACCTAATATGTATTATTACAGTATGTCAAGTATGTGACTCGGCCTCTGTTCTTGAAATAAGTGTGTACCGCCGCACGGTACCATCCCACGCAGTAGTTCTGCATTTTTCATTTCATTCATTTAATTGATTTTCATTGTAGCTGCGTGATTGTAATTGTTATGTTTTTTGTTTTAAAAATGTTTCATTTGTTGTGAATGATGTAGGAAGTATTCAATAAAAACAAATATTGCATGTTGTTCTCTACCTTTGTACTCTGCAAACGGCATTAGAATCAAACAATATATCGCGTGTGCGCTATCTATAGGAACCAAAACTTCTACCTAAAATCGAATCTTACTTACAAAGTAAAAGAGAATGGCAGGCGTCTGTGGAGTCTGGGTACCGCGGTCAGAGCTCGCCTTCACATATGAAAATATCCTCAATAGATAGTTCTCGGCGAAATTAAGAAATAAGTTAATCATAGCATTTTTTTCTACCGAGTTTCACCAGGAAAGGGCTCTAACACATAAACACGTTACGACGACGCAACGTGGCGCTGCACGTTGCGTCGATGTAACGAGCCGTGACGTGGAAATCGACGTCGAGCAATGTAAATAATCACGTCACGACGACGCAACGTGCCACATTGAACGACGTCGTATTGACGGTGTCGGATTTTTAGAATTGTCCCAGTTAGTTTCGAGAAATGGACCACACTAGATGTGTTCTCCTACTGCTAATAATTAATATTATGAAGACGGATAAAGCAGAAACAGATACAAAGAAAATCCGTGATCCAATAAGTCCAAGATTTTACGTGCCGTGCAACGTGGCACGTTACTACGACGGCGACGCAACGTGCAGTGCCAGTGCGTTGCGTAGTCGTAACGTGTTTATGTGTAAGAGCCCAAACGCTGTTGAAAGAGGAGATTTAGGGTCGCAACACATCAAAACGGAAAGGGATCGTCACCGTATCAACTCAAGCCGTTCAGTATTATTTACACACTAATTGGAATCGTAACGTAATAGCATCGCCTCGGACAAGCTCACGAACCGCGGTGCAGTGCGTGGTCGACTAGTGGTCGGCTTTCCGTACCCTCGCTTACGGCTCTTCGTACACTAACTTACGTATCTTTGTCCACTCTCCGCCCACGGTCTGCGTTGCCGCACGTGCTGTACGATTCACGAGAGAGGCGATCGTGAAGTTAGTCTTTGCAAACGTTCGCGCATGTACACTCGTAAAAAAAAGTGTTATTCATTTTATTTTAAACCAAAATACGATTAAAAACTTAAAAGGTGTCAAGGGACAACGATAGCAAGTTAAAAAAAGATTCAAGCGATTTTCGACCTTATTGACATTTGAGCAAACACCTGATTTTAATGAAGGAGCAATGTTAGCGAACGAGAATGTGAGAAAAACAAACAAAATTTTAAATGTCGATAAGGTCGAAAATCGCTTGCACCTGTTTTTTTAACTTGCTATCGTTAAGCAAATGTTTTCCGACCTTCAAGCGATTTTCGACCTTATCGACATTTATTCAAACACCGGATTTTAATGAAGGAGCAATGTCAGCTAACCAGAATGTGAGAAAAACAAACTAAATTTTAAATGTCAATAAGGTCGAAAATCGCTTGAACCGGTTTTTTTAACTTGCTTGACGATAGCTAGGTAAAAAAAGGTTCAGGCTATTTTCGACCTTATTGAAATACCTAAGAGTGTATTTCGTACATACATTATTTGTGGTAATATGTATATCAAAATGTGATAAATTAACTTTTAATTTTATTTTCCATTTTTTATCAAATAGTAATCTGTACCTCACTATGTTTTTTTATAAGTATGTAAAATGAAGAGATCTATAAAAAAATAATAATCTGAAACAAGCGGACCTCGTGCTGAAAAATACTCGACCAGCAGTACAATTGACTAACTGTATTTTGCGCGCATGTGGCAAAAGAAATTTCAAAAAAATGGTCTTCGGCTATTTGAAATTATTTCAGTCTTTTAATATTTTAGTTCTAGTGTTTATGTTGTATTATGTGTTGTTTCTCTGATTATATCAACAAAAATATTATTATTTTAATAGCCGCCGGGCGCGGAGCAAACTGTCATAGTCCTCCCGTCTCAATAGAGCGGCGCCGACTGGCAGGTGAAACAAAATGATGCCTCAAACTAGAACCCGAGCCGCGACTGAAGTCGCTTTGACGCGGCGCTAGTGTCTATGTCATTACATAAAATTGCATTAAAAAAATTTAGTACCACGAGATTCCGCAGACCTTCACTCGTGACGCAGATTGTAGTGTGACACGAAATGGAAAATAGCATTCTACACGGTTTAAAAACGTCGTAAGCGCCGAATGCTAAGAACATTGATAACTTTTATTATAAACAATATTTTAAAAAAGTGCTATACACGTCCCTCGGCTACGTAATTGTGTTCATATTGATCTAATTTATATTTCTGTAGGACGAACCAAAATAGAATGAAATAAAAAAAACGTGAAAATCAGAGGTAACTTTGTGATCGTTTTCTATCGAGAAAATTTTGTCTTATTATGTTTTCTGTTTGACTCTGCCCTCGCAAATATAATGAAGTTTCCGAACATATACTTTTTTTCCGAATTAAACACGATTTAGTACTCTAAAAATCCAATCCAAAATTGAAGATTTCGCTTGTAGCGCCGTCTTAAGGCAAAGATTCTGTACAATTACGTATGGTACTATTACACGTGGGAAATGTCACGTAAATATTGGCGTAATAATAAAGAGATAAAAAAAAATACACGATAATTTAGGCAGCGATAAAAGAATGAATGGAAAAAAATATTCGAGATAAATAAAAACACGTATACGGATAACGTACGATTAGACGTACCTGAAATTGTTTAACTTCGGACGAACTGAAAAAGCTGACAGAGCCGTCTTTACCCTTCTGGAGGCTCTGGACAAGTGGGCACTTGACTATGAGGCCCATATTAAAAATGAAGCAAAATTCTCTACCACACAATTTAGGACACATTGTGTATTTTTATGATGGTTTAGGCAAAAAAATCATGAGAAGCATAAGAATGTAGGATAAATATACGAGTGTAGCTTATATAAAAAAGATTAAGAACCCCGTTTTATTTTTTGAAAGCACCTGTTACGATATTTACAAGAATTCATGACACCGATGGGTTGTCGGGTCTGCTGGGCACATTATCAAAGTGTCTGATGGGAGAATTGGCCGTTGCCAGGGATGGCGTGTCGTGTCGTGACCCGAGACGTTAAGTATATGAAACAGAATGCTTCTGGCAAGTCAGTGCGTTCCTGCATTCTAAAGTCTAACAAAGTACAAGTATAAGGCGATCGTAAATATATTCTCATTCAAAAATTGGAAAATTCGAAAAATATACAATTGCGGTTTGTGCACTGTTGTGATGGCATTCTCCTTTGAGAATGCCCGAGAAAACTTTTTTAATACATGAATAGAGTTGGGAATTTCATCGACCTGAAGAAAATTGCGAGATTTATCAAGTGAAACTGTGAAATATTTATTAACTTATTTACTTAGGTTACTATAACAAGTGAAACTGTGAAATATTTATTAACTTATTTACTTAGGTTACTATAACAAGTGAAACTGTGAAATATTTATTAACTTATTTACTTAGGTTACTATAAATATACTTCAGTTAGTGTAGAGATATGTCGGTTTGAGTAAACACTCAAAGAGTTCAGATTTTATTATCGATATAGATATTATAGAATAATTATCATTGAATATATGTATACGAGTAATATGTATCATTTTTACTATGTTATAGACTAAAAAAAAAATAGATATACTTAATAAAATTATTTTTGTGCCAGAAAAACCAAAAAATTTTGCACATTTTTTAAACTGAATAATCCCTAACTACTTTAGCTAAGAAGACAGGTCTAGATAACTGTGATAAACGAAGAACTTGACACCCCAGGATTATGACTAAAAATAGCCTATGTCACGCGATCTCGAAGATTGCGATAACGCAACGGTACGTAATTTATGTCATACATATTGAAGAACGATAACTTATCTTAATTCAGGTTATTTTTTCGAGTAAAAATCATCATTTTTAGGGTTCCGTAGTCAACAAGGAACCCTTATAGTTTCGCCATGTCCGTCCGTCCGTCCGTCCGTCCGTCCGTCCGTCCGTCCGTCCGTCCGTCCGTCCGTCTGTCCGCAGTTTAGCTCAGAGACGCACAGTACTAGAGAGCTGTAATTTGGTGTAAATATACGGATTTGTTGTGCCGAAAAAGTGGTAAAATAAAATCTCGTAAAATATTTTTTTTAAGGGTTACCTCCTGTACACGTAAAGTGGGGATGTTTTTTTTTTTTTCACGTACCCCTTAGTGTGGGGTATCATTAAATAGGTCTTTAAAAAATATTGATAGTTTTCATTAACAATTTTTTGATAAAAAAATTCGTTTGTGAAATATTAAGCTTTAAAGTGCTAAATTTTGCTCGACTCGAGTGTCCCCCCCCCACTACCAGCTAAACGGTTATGTTTGGGGGTGTGAAAAAATTCATAATAGTAGTATATATAACGAAGTTTAAAAGAAAATTATCACGACTAAGTAGGCTTTACAACTTTACGAGTAATAGTCGACCAACTTATAAAATGTACTTGGATAACATATTTTCTTAAACAAAATGTATCGGAGAACATGTTCTTCAACTGCAAATGTAAGTTTGTCAACTTTATTTTTACAGCTTTAATAGGTATGTTTTTACGGTATGTTTTTTGGGGATAGGTAGGTTTTTATCGTCAACTATTTTTAACTAACTTCAAAAAAAGGAGGAGGTTCTAAATTCGTCGTAATCTTTTTTTATGTATTTTCCCCGATTTTTCAAAGACTCCTGGACCGATTTTGAAAATTCTTCTTTTTAAAATAAAATTCAGCGAATCAGTTTAGTTAGTTCGCATAAGTATTTTGATGGGCAACTACGGAACCCTACACTGTGCATGGCCCGACACGCACTTGGCCGGTTTTTTTAAAATTACTCATCATCTGCCTAGCCTTTTCCCAACTATATTGGGGTAGGCTTCCAGTCGAACCAGATGTAGCTGAATATCAGTATTTTACATGAAGCGACTGCCTGTCAGACCTCCACAACCCAGTAACTGGGTAATACGATACCCCATGGTAAGACTAGTTGTCAGACTTTTCGCGTTGCTTACGCGAATTTAAACGTTTTAGAAACGTGTAGCGCGGGATGTAAGCGTTGCAAGGGTCGGCCGGTAGGTTGAAATGAAAAAGTTCCTTCTTGCAGCAGAGATGTATAATCACGATAATTGTCAGAGCGAGTGAACTGACTCGTGTGAAGGTTGCGCGTGGACTGTTCACCAAAAATAATCACAGAATAACAGAGTGCGTGAACTGACTCGTGTGACGGTTGCGTGTGGACTGTTCACCAAAAATAATCACAGAATAACAGAGTGCGTGAACTGACTCGTGTGACGGTTGCGTGTGGACTGTTTTGTGTGAAGGTTGCGCGTGGACTGTCTCGTGTGAAGGTTGCGCGTGGACTGTCCACCAAACATACACTAACGTCTTACCCAGTCACTGGCGATAAACTTCTTACAACTAAAAACTACAGTAAGCATTGTTACAATAACACAATAAAAAACGCGCTCTGGGAAGCCCAACGTCATAAAAATAAAAATAAAGCATTATAGTCGGCATTTCGTTAGGGCACTAGGCCATAAACTTTACACTTCCGACAAACACCCTTTCTTAATTGCCAGTTCACAATGCAGTTTACAAAAACAATTCGCTATACAATAAAATGTAACACTGCAGCTGCGTATAATAAAACATCATTTTCAGCTGTGTAAAGCGGCGGAAAGGACTGAAGAATAGTCTATTGTATCTATTACTTCGGAGCTTTTAGCCGATGGATAACACATAAAGAAACAAAAGAATTCCGTCGTGCCAAAGCGTGGGAAACTTACTGGCTACGTGCATCTTAAACTAAGCAATTAAACTGAAGCTATATACAAGACTTATTTACATTGGTACCTGCTTACGATCTAATTATACATATTTTACAATCAATTATACATATTTACAATCTAATTACACGGTACCTACTTACGATCTACCTATACATATTTACAATCTAATTACACGTTGCTACATTGGTTGGTAGGGACATATGTGGGGCGTTAAGTCGCCACAAGTACCCCCCTACCAGTGATTTAGATCACGGAACAAAACAAGTGATTTGAGCCATAAATCTGCTAGTGATCTGAATCATGATAAACCAGCCTGATAATAGTCAGGGAAACGAACACGTCTATTAGACCTGCGCGGAACCGTGCGTTGGTTCCTAAACGGTGCGTCTGCCGTTCGGTCGTGGGCAGTTGCTTCAGTCCCAGTATTTGCGTCTGACGCTCCCTCTAGCGGGTTTCCCTCGGCTGCGGTGTGTGAACCCGAATCATGACTAATGCTACCATGAAATTACTACCATACACAACATATTTGTGTTATGGAGTCTTATCAATTAAGTAACAACATAATGTAGATACAGTCAAATATTAAATTATAACAAATTCTTCGACATGGGTGTAAATGTAAGCTACTTTAATACTAAGTCGTGTCGATACATGAACAGACATTCGGGCGGTCAGCGACGACAGCAACAGAATTAAACATCATAATTTTACCATATTCTATTTCTAGACTTAATTTATACACATCGCCCTAAACGAGTCCTAGGAAGTATTTCTTTGTTCACAATCAAACCGGCGAGCTGCTCTAATGTCGTCGGGTCGCGGCGTGCACTCATTAACTTAGTTATACCGCACAATCACACTAAACTATGCGCGGTGGCCGGGAGGCCTCTCTACCGCACTCACACTCAGTACGGAGAGTAATAACTGCCGCGTCTGAAACCTGATATCCAAGCACTTTTCTGTCGGATTGGTAACTCTTGACATCCTCAGGAAGCTCTTGGCGCATCTCAACCAGGTTTCAGGGTCAGCTGTGCTGAACTGAGCCATCTGCGGCCACGACACCTGCCTGGAGCTGTTAGCTGGGCCGTTGACACTGCCGCCACCGGGGGTTGTAGTCGGACCCGTCATGATGATGTCACTGCACTTGCACCGCGTTGCCGTTAATTAATCACTGCGGCCCGACCCTTTATAAACCGAAAGCTCACGTTTACTAAATACACGATCACGTCGGGGTCACCACTTTCGCGTTGCTTACGCGAATTTAAACGTTTTAGAAACGTGTAGCGCGGGATGTAAGCGTTGCAAGGGTCGGCCGGTAGGTTGAAATGAAAAAGTTCCTTCTTGCAGCAGAGATGTATAATCACGATAATTGTCAGAGCGAGTGAACTGACTCGTGTGAAGGTTGCGCGTGGACTGTTCACCAAAAATAATCACAGAATAACAGAGTGCGTGAACTGACTCGTGTGACGGTTGCGTGTGGACTGTTCACCAAAAATAATCACAGAATAACAGAGTGCGTGAACTGACTCGTGTGACGGTTGCGTGTGGACTGTTTTGTGTGAAGGTTGCGCGTGGACTGTCTCGTGTGAAGGTTGCGCGTGGACTGTCCACCAAACATACACTAACGTCTTACCCAGTCACTGGCGATAAACTTCTTACAACTAAAAACTACAGTAAGCATTGTTACAATAACACAATAAAAAACGCGCTCTGGGAAGCCCAACGTCATAAAAATAAAAATAAAGCATTATAGTCGGCATTTCGTTAGGGCACTAGGCCATAAACTTTACACTTCCGACAAACACCCTTTCTTAATTGCCAGTTCACAATGCAGTTTACAAAAACAATTCGCTATACAATAAAATGTAACACTGCAGCTGCGTATAATAAAACATCATTTTCAGCTGTGTAAAGCGGCGGAAAGGACTGAAGAATAGTCTATTGTATCTATTACTTCGGAGCTTTTAGCCGATGGATAACACATAAAGAAACAAAAGAATTCCGTCGTGCCAAAGCGTGGGAAACTTACTGGCTACGTGCATCTTAAACTAAGCAATTAAACTGAAGCTATATACAAGACTTATTTACATTGGTACCTGCTTACGATCTAATTATACATATTTTACAATCAATTATACATATTTACAATCTAATTACACGGTACCTACTTACGATCTACCTATACATATTTACAATCTAATTACACGTTGCTACATTGGTTGGTAGGGACATATGTGGGGCGTTAAGTCGCCACAGACTTTAGAGCTTCTGACTTTAACAGCACGGTAAATTAAACTGTGCTAACAGTAACGACTGTCAAAGATCTACAAATGACAGCCGGGACCAACGGCTTTACGTGCTTTCCGAGGCACGGAGGAAACTCGCTATGACAGATGGTCACCCATCCATAGACCAACCTCGGCAAGCGCGGCTTAACCCGGAAGATCGGCCTGTGTGGCTGTAATTATTTAGCCACGAGCTCCTAAAATTACCAATTAAGGAAAAAAACGAAATACATAAATTAACATCTCAAAAACCTCATTAGGTTAGTGCAGATGTTGAAACACTAAGCAGTCTTAAAACTAACTAAATACACAAAATTTACAGAACCTACTCGTATATCGCCAAAAACAAAGTTTCTTAAAAATTGTGAGGTAGTTTAAAAATTAGTCCGCCCGCCCAGGCTAGAGCCGAAGGAATTGTCAGACTCGTACTGACTAAAGTCCACGTGTTCCTTCAATAGCCCTTTACGTTCCAGGGTCACAGTTCTGTCACGGCATCTGGCCCTCTAATATGGAGGCCCCGTCAGTTTATCCAGGTATGAGATAGAGGATTTCATAGTAAAATCTCTTGATACGCAAGCAGGTTTAAATATGAATCACAAACATGAAAGGACTAGGTATAGGAAAAAAAGAGGATTATTAATGGCCATTTATGGTTAATGCTTTGGTACATAATACAAGAAGAAGGATTTCCCAGCTCAAAAATAATAATAATATAATAATAATAATAATAATAATAGTTGTTGACATGTGGGACGTGAATACGGCAGTTATTGTGCCGATAGTCGTATCTGCCAATGGCTTAATTGCCAAGAGCCTCGACCAACACCTGAGGAGGCTCTCGCTGGGTGGCTGGATCAAGCGCTTGATTCAGAAGGCAGTACTCTTGGACACGGCGCGTATTGTTAGGAGGTTCCTCTCTCAAGAGCCCTGACCACCGGTAGCCCGGACCCTGTTCCCGGTACTGGTGGACTGCTATTTTTTATATTTTTAAATGTTTTTTGTTTCTTTTTTGTAAAAATATTTAAAAATGTAATTTATAAGTGTAAAGATAAATAAAGAGAATAATAATAATATTCCACAACTCTCAGAGCTTGTGTTATGGGTACTAGACAACTGATAAACATACATATATATTTCTAAATACATACATATTATAGATAATTACACCCAGACACAGAACAAATGATCGTGCTCATCACACAAACATTTGTCCTGGGTGGGAATCGAACCCACGACCTCCGGCATAGCAGTCAGGATCACTAACCACTAGACCAACAGGCCAGTTGAAATGTTGGTTAACCGTACCATAATATATTTTCCATTGGAAAGGTCATCGGGCGCAATCCGACCCGGTCACGGACATGAATGAAAATGGTCTAGAATGAAAGAGCATAATTCACATAAGAATACACTCAATTATTTTTGTTGTAATCCTTTGGAGAACAAAGTTTTATCCAAAAATGTATTTATTCGAAAAATCTCCGTTCATTGTCTTTCCTCTTGATCTGTATGTTTTCAGATTCTCTTTTGTTTTGATGGACTAGATACAATAGTTTACAAGCCACTAAACCTGATTTGTAACCGACTTAAAAAAAATAGGTACTCAGTACGACCGACAAAAATAAAAAAAATAATAATATACGAATGAAAAAACTTTTAAAAAAAAGGTTCGACGTATGTTTGTCCGCGGTTATAGACTGAGCCGATTTTGAAGCTGTTTCCAGAAAAGTGTTCCTTATATTCTGGAAAAGATTTTAGTATTATAACGATCATGGATATCTCATTGCCTGCATAGATTTTTCGCCCTTTTTTTGTTGCTTACTTGGATTGTAGATTTTTAAAGAAGGCGATTATACGAAGATTTTTGTTGAACAACCAAACTAAAAACAGTAAAACTTAAAGAAAAGGAACCTACCTACTTCAAAACCAAACACACAAAAAGGGTAAAATATTTTTTTTTTGAAAGTCGGTGGCCATATTCGATGAAAAAAGGGTAAATAAAAAAAACAATATCCAGTCTAGTCGGTGGCTTTGTTTTTTATTTCACCGACTTCCGAAAGAAAAGTTACACTTTTTTGTGTTTGGATTTTAAGTCGGTTCCTTTTTTTAGTTTTTACTGTTTTTTTGGAATTTCTTTATTAGGCCGGGCCGCCATAAGACATCTGTATGCAAAATATGAGGACCAAGTTTTGCCTTTTCTCATTTAGTCTTAGGATTGTAAAGATGTATATTTTTGATTTTGTCAGCAATTATCGTGGTCTAAAAAAATTTACGTGTAACAAGACGGATGACAGCTTTATAAAGACGCAATTTGCACTTGAGTGACAATTTTCTTCTTTCTGTAAGCAAGAAATGAAGCCTACCTCCGGTAAAGACAGCCGAACGCGAACTGCCTTAACATGGGCACGGAAGGTAAGGAGACTGTAGAGGGTCACACCTAAGTATTTGGCTTGCTTTTCTCAAAGAATAGACTTGCCGTACATAGTGATTGGGCTCATATCATACGGCGTCCGAGGGATGAGGTGTGGCAGGGGACTAGACCACTCCAGCACGTGGCAACATGTTTTTAATAGTCCTAGAATCCATTACATTGCACACTTCATAAAACAGATTGCGGTCCTCATATTTTGCAAACAAAATGCCTTCTGCGACCTGCTTTATAATTAACGTATTTAATCCATGTTACGTCGCAGAAAATACATACTTTCAGTGTTTTTATAATGACATTGGAATCACCTAGTGTTATTCACTAGTTAACTTACCTCGTGTAATACAATAAATAACACCACTACGTTTTATATTAACATGCTTTCGATATCGTTTTGTGTATCCCAAATGCAGTAATACATTTATTTATTAAATCGCGTGAGACTGAATCGAACATTTAAACTGTCAAGACAATATTGTCTTGTCAGCTCACTGAAGAAGCTTTATGGCATAAAAACAAACAAACAAGGAAAGTGAGTTTATAAAAACGTGGGAAAAATAGGGCAGGGACTTTCAGACTTGTACTGAACAAAATCCATGGTGTCCTTCAATAGCCCTTTACGTTCCGGGGCCACGTTGACCCAATAGACCCACGACCCCGGCAGGCTTTGGCCTTCAAAGAGGGGGGCCCCGTCATATTGCTGACAGCTCTTTGAAACCCGGGCATGCCCGAAAATCGTCCCGCGACGTCCGTTGCCATGGGCGTCTCCTGAGGCGGCTGGGTCGTGATGTGGACGCTATCCGCTCCCTCACGCATCCCGCCTCCTCCTTCGCTAGCATGACTGCTTCGCAGAAGGAGGCGACCACTTCCCAATCCGTCTCACCCCGCAACATGACCTCGAACAATGCCGGGTGGGAGAGGTCGCGCCTATCGCCTCAGTGCGGTGCTCTGGCCAACCGGAGCAGACCTGCACCATATGCTCCACCGTATCCTCCGGGCAATCCGGCTTGCGGTGGCAGGAAATCAACCCCTGCCATATTTTTAGATGAAACTGCATTAATTACGCCGAATAAATAATGTAAAATACTCAAATATTTTTTTTTTATTCCCACACCCCACAAGAATGCGACCCTTACCATGATAACCAAGAGACATTTAGCTATAAATCCTTAAGGTTTGATTTATGTCCGCCGTGGGTTTTTTTCCCATACAATTCGCCCGTTGACCTTTAGAAACATTTGTGATGTCTGACATCTGTTTGGTCTAAGGGTCAGTCGTTAAAAGTGACTCAGAAATATATTATCATATTTTATCAAATAAATTGCAACCGTAAAATTTAAAAATGTAAGTTTGACACGTAATACCGATAGCGATAAATGTAATCGAGTTATCGATATTGTAAAATTCAGAATAAATGATGATTGCGGTAATAATACGAGCTAATTTGATAAGAAACTTGCAACTGCCTTGATGATCACGGGAGTGGCTGTTTACCATAAGGTTCTAGGTTTAATTACTCGACCGGGTAAAGTGGTATTGAATATTTCCATTTTGTCAGTAGCAGCCACGGAGTCTTAAATGCCCGGTTGTTGGTAAAAGTTCGACTGCTATTAAATAAAATTATAATTAATTAATATAAAATTAAAAATGGATAGATATTGGTAAGGTTGATAGGTAGTTTACGATGACATCGTTTATTACGTGAGTTTATCGATAGATTTAGGCCCGGTTGCAGCTCAACCCAAATCGCTAAATGCGTTGAGCGATAGATATATTCAAAACATCAATCTTTCGCTGTCATCTTTAAACGATTGATTAGCATAGAAGGTCGTTTTACAAACGTTTAGCGCTAAACGTATTTAGTGATTTGCAGTGCAACTGAGCTTTAGTAGAAAGCCTTTTAGAAAGGGGTGATATTTCTTTTGTATGTTAAAAGGCCAGTGAGTAAGCAAAGCTAAGTGATTATTCTTGTCTAAGAAGGCCTTCAAGAGGCTACGTTAGTTTTTCTTGTGAAAAAAGATACCTAAACAGAGTATCAACGACGATATAATACTAGACTCTGCATGCAAGATCTAATGAACAAAAACTATTCTGTCAACTCGCTGAGGTACTACGTAAGCGAGGGGGACGGGGTACTGCGTTGTGATTGGCTAACTCAAGGTCTGTTCTGTCTCAACGTATGTTTACGGCTTACAGGAGTGGTCGAAATGAGACGGATATAAGACTTTTTTGCCTAATGTGTTGACAGACATCGGTCGCCTGTTATTAGGAGTCTAGTAATATATCGTCGTTGCAGAGTATTATGCATTGCAAACATAATGAGATTCTTTGACCAAGGGCAACGCTATACGAGTACGAGTACCTATGTTTTATTTGGAGTTTTAGTAGAAAAATGTGTGGTTTTGTTTCGTTTTCACACTTGAGTATGTCTGATTACGCTACGTTCCAAACGACTGTGCCAAATAATTCTCTTATTTTGTTTGTCATCAAGATGTAGAAAAAAAAAACGGAAATCGGAATCTACCGGAAAGATCGAGTTTATGAATCTGCGCGAACCCGGGGCGGGTCACTAGATTAAAAATAAATTGAAACGTTTTTATTCGAAGTATGCGCAAGACAAATCATAGATTGATAGACGCATATGTTTAAAACAACTTTGATTTAATATAACTTTGCTCAAGATTTTACGTTCATGTTTTTATAGTTCGTTAATCAAGACACAATAAAACTTTGTAATTAGCGTTTTTGTTGTCGAATCTGTATCTTGATATGGCAAGTAATATAATTAGATAGATGTTAACATGACCTTGTGTGTCCTCATGCCATTCTGTTTTTGTGAAATCAAAAGAAATACGTAGAAAAGGTACCTAACTATAAACAGTAAATTAGCTAATGAAAAGTAATCTATCATAATCTTTGGCAAATAACTCGTAAGTATCTACAATACAAGGTGAATACGGACCCTTTACAGAGTCGACATCCAGGCATTCCACAAGTTTATAAAGTTAAATCTGTTAAAGTTTCAACTTTTTAACATATTCCTTATTCAATATCTGTAACCAAAAAGTTCCAAGGTATACAGAATATAATAATTATTATCATATTGACGAGGAGAACACGTGTTTTGAGGCTCCGTTTACTTTAATACAACTAAGGATATACATTGATGAAGGGCTTAAAAAGAAAATAGTCGAGTGACGTTATAAGTGAAAACAATTTCACTCTTCTACAATTTATAATATGCTAAATTAATGTAATTAAAATAAAACAGGGCATTTAAGAAATTTCTTTAAAGAAGAATGTCCATTATTTTGTTAAATTACATCTTAAATGATCGTTAAAATGAAATTAACTGTAGGTATTTAGGAATTGCGGCCAAAAATGTAAGAATTATGGAAGATGAGTGTGTCGCGCCAAGGCCGAACAGCTGTTTTTATTTCACGTGCTGCCATGGCTAACTGACAAACATTGTGTTAATACGTTTCAATGGTTTCAAAAACATTTTGCTATACTGAGACATTAGTAACTCAGTAAACCTAGTGGATAGGTAGGGTTATTGAAACCATTGGTTTCAGATATCATAAAGCTAATGTCTGACTGTGGCTTTGGATGGTCAAAAACCCGAAACTCAGACCACCTGTCTTTCCAAGAGGTAATGTTGTCTAATGACTTTATTGGGGATAGTCGTGGATAAGAAGTCACTTCAGATAGAACACTTTACATCCAGAGAGACTGGAAGTCGACTCAGACATCTTGAGACAGACAAATAAAGGTATCACAACAGAATAATAAACCAATGATCCCAGAACAAACACTGTGATAAAGTCAACGTGTTATCGTTTGATTCTATTACTCCTAGGTATTGTTATACAAAAGTTACAGGCGTCACCACCTCAACTATCAATAACAAAATTTACGATGTTAACACTACTATTAGCAATATGAATTTACGGTCAATAAATCAACAACGTCCCGCCCGCGTTTAGGAAGAACCAATCGCTTTTTGGGAATACTAAATAGGCGCTTAAGTACTAATCGATAGACCATATATAGCGTTGTCATGATGATATTATTTATCAATGTATTGTTCGGTAACCTTGTTTATTTATGTTAATACAAGAATGTTGATACGGAATTTAAATGAGTGTTAATGTGAATTCAATCGATGCTATCAGATCAGCTCCAATTCTCAATAGCGAACGTGTCAGAGTGTTTCTAAACATTGATAAACAAGATCAAATGGACAAGCAAACAGATTTGCGTTCAATCCTTTATCCAAAAGATGTTGGGAGAAATAAAATCTACTTTTTTTGTCTCGTAATCCCAGGAGGTAGAAGTACTCGTATAAGCCGCGAATTTATGAGTTATTATCTTTGACCTACTTAACAGACAAAACGGAGGCGGTTTGGAACATTAGTCCCTAGAGGAGTCAAACACAGAGAGTTGAGAACTTAATTCACGAATATACCAGATGAAATGTCATTAGCTCTCACCATTGCGAATATGAAATCCATCAGCCAATTGATGTATTGGAGCGCAAGGTTTGAGCGGGAGATTCCAGGCAGCGGTGGTTTCGATACGTATTCAAATTACCTCACGAAAACCGATCCACTATCGAATGAGAACCCTTTCGGCGTGGCGAGATTTTCAGCATTGATTGCTCCATGTTCTTCGAAACAAGATATTTGAGTTTGATGTAGGAGCCTTCCGCCAATATGTTCTGTTGAAAATATTTTTTCTTGACATGGTCTACAGTTTTGATGCTCATCATCGCTATTGGGCTTAGGCTTGTCTCTGGCCTCGTAGGCATTGTCAATTCCTCAGTCACGACTTAACGATGGATCACTGTCACATGCTTGCTTGCTGCACACGTTTTGTGTACAACTTGCTGTACTTTTCCTTAGAATGTTGCATGTAAATACATGCCATGTGACAATTGAATGTCCTCTGTATATTGTTAATTACGCCATTTGTTTGCGACGTTTTTATGTATGTGTTGTTATCGCAACGTAACATCTCATTAATCTTGATAAGCAGGCGGGATTCAGGCTCATCTCAAGGTCTCCGAACCGATAAGAGGGTTGTTTAGTCTTGCGACAAAACTAAATCCGCTTCACATCCACCTTTGTTACATTTAGTTACTGCGATATTTATTGTTTTACGTCATGTCGCGTTGCCTATTAGCCATTTTGGGGATGTATCTTTGAGTGTCGATTTCCTAAGTTTTGTCTGTTTATAGATCCATTTTCTATTTCATAATGCATTGTAGTCTTTAATAACTAATCATCAAATTCTGATTGTACATCCAAGTCCTGTCTTCCACGTAGTACCGTGCTTCGTGTTTCTCCGGTAAATAGTAAGTTACGGAGCAAACCATTGGAACTCACTAGAGGTGAGGCGTCTTCCTGAATTATTTGTAGATGTCGATTATGTCATACACATCTATCAGTTGGCACTACAAAAATAAATCATTGAAAACAAAGCACTGAAAATTTTTGTTAACAATCCAAACCTGCAGCACTTAAAATAAATAAGATGTTATTTATTTTCTTGGAGACAAAGTTCGAGCACTAAAACTGGGATTAGGATGGAGGGGTTTCAGGATGTACTAGGTATGTAGTGAGTTGAGGAGGTCCACTGTTTGTTTACCTGTGAGCGACGCGGAGCGGGGGGGTGCGGGGGCGTGGGCCCGCGGCGGTAGGCGCGTGTGGCCGCGCGTGCCAACCGACTGTGACTGCCGCCGCCGCCGCAGCACAGCCACCATCGCTTCGCGCGCCCTGCGCTTATCGGCCGCGCCACCACTATGCACTTTGAGCGATAACGATTTAAATCCCATGAATTATCATCGATAAGTATCACTCAATTAAATTAAACTTGACTTGATCTGTTTTTAATCGAGTGCTTCGATACACCAGGTCATCGCTCTTCTCTCTGCAATAAAACGGCACCATTTGTACCTATTATTGTCGCTGTTAAAATTAACTGTAAATCAAAAGCAACTACTCTATTCTTGATTATCTTGATCACGAAAACATTAAGATTTGACTTAATGGATAACAAAAAATTTGGATATTACAAAAATGAACTGAACTGGAGTTTGTTTTAATTGTTTTGATTAAAATTTTAGAACTGGATTTGTTTGCATCCAGCATTCGACGTCTTTGAAAGGTCTCACTCAATCAATCGAACTGGATGCCTAAGCAAGTCAACTACAGATCTTTCAATTTTACTTTTCTTCATTAAAATATGAGTAGACGATTCATTTGTGTAGCAAAGAGTGTCGGCGCAATTAATTATTGAGAAAACTTGAAGCTTCCATTAATTAAATTGAAATATAAAATTTATTTTGCTTCATTATTAATTCATCAACGTCATTTCATCAGCTGAAAGTAATCCAATCACTTGCCTCATGTCTCATAACCGTTGCAATTTTCCTGTTTCACTTTTGTAAATGAAAGCATGTTTGGCCGTTTTTCTTTTATATCATTCTCATATTGACATGACAAGGAAGTATTCACTCTTAGTACCTCAGTAAAAATTTGTCGACTTTATGGATAACTAATGAGGGTTTCTTATCGTTTTTTTATTCGTATGGTCCAAGTCCGTCAAAAGATATTCTTCTCCCAAAATTTATAAAATTGGGCGGCGCTGAGTGAATACTGAATAGATTTTCTTTTGAGTATTTTTATTTTTGTTCACAATAGCTATAAGCGAGATATCTACTATTTTTTGGAGTGCTTAAATCGTCAAATTAGTCAATAACATTAGCATGACTGTATGTAATTGTTTTCAGGGTTTCCTTTTAAGTTAGTTTATTAATTTATTTACAACTTATTTTTTAGTGGTAAAATCATCAAATATGAGTCCTAACCCTAATCTAATGTAAACTAGTAACATGTGGAAACGTAGTGGATTGTACATTTACTTATTATAATAGATTGTTTACCTAGATATTAATATACAATGTACGATTGTTTGTTTTCCCAAAATAAATAAATAAATAACCCAGGGCGGGACTGGAGGGACTGTAAGACTCGTACCTCTCGCTATAATCCACGATATCCTTCAATCGCCCTTTACGTTCCAGGGTCAGGGTTACCTAATAATTTATGTTTAACTTACGGCCTGTTTAATAATGTATGACGTAACCCTTGATAGGAATTAGGTAATATTCGCAAACTGCTGGCTTATGAAGTTCTCTGAATTATAAACAACGTTACTTGGCATGGTAATGAACAGTTAATTTATTATTAAAACATACATGTAGCCATTTTACATGGGGAAGAAAACTTCGTTCAAATGGGCTTAACTTTTCACTTAGATATAACTTATTGGTGTTTTTCTTTTAAAAGTAGGTTATATTTTCATTTGTTGGCAAGTTCTAGGTGATGGATTTAAGGTGCCTTTTAAATTAGACAGGCCAAAATAAATCTCCGTGATGAAAAATAAATCTCTAAAGTTTTATTCCTAATACAGTTTCTGAATTCATAGTTCTTTCAGAGATTACAACTAGTTTACCTCAGTACAACTTTCAAAGAGTCCGGGACAAGGTGACTGTCTTTTTGAATTCTAATACCGAAGCATTTAGGAAAACCCCAAAACATTTTTTACAGTATCGTCGTGCCGATCCTTATCTCATCCATCATCTAAGGTCCCAGCCGTAAAGAGAAACGTGACAAAATGGTCAGAGGTCCTGAACTAAATATAGGCACCGAGACCCCTGAAATATTCACTTAGATAGAGACATTGAATAAGGGATGTTTGTCAGAGTCAGTGAGCAGTGTACTCTGTTCATGTGAACGCACACAGGGATAGTACGGTTCCAAGTATACATGCATACATAAATCGTTGGGTAGGCGTGGTGGGTGCAACACGCCTTAGCTGCATGGTTTATTGTCGGTGCGTAAGTTTTGTCCTAACGATTTCTGAGGAAATTTTTCAGTAGATTTAAAGTTTTAATTGCACTGGCTATAGATAATTCTGAGTCGAGTTTAATTGGACTGGTTTTAGATATGTAATTCTGATTCGAGTCTAAGTATCTTTCGGATTTATGAACAAGATTATCTACCTAGGCCGAAGAAAAAAACGTGTACAAGAATAAAACGTTGTTCAATCAATTATTAAAAGTCAGATCAATGGTTTCTGCCTATCCTCATTGTGCTATCAATATAATCCGTATTATAATAATGGGGATTAATGCAAAAAGCTTAATCCCCATTATTATATTCTAAATCCCCATATAATCCCCATTATTTAATCGTGGAGCAACAAATACTCTATGTTCTCTCTTTACAAAGTAGGTATATTTAAACTAATATTATAAAAAGAAAAGATTTTCTGCACTTTTTCTGTAAGTAATGGATAAACTTAAAAACGACTTAACTACATTCTTTTATTATTTAACCTTTAAAAATATACCTTCTTTTTAAAAGAATGTTATCAGCAAATAACATGGCATATAGGTACATATTTTATTTTCGAACTGATTGTTACCCGTTCGAAGCCGAGGCCAGTTGCTAGTCATCTGTAAAATTACACGGGGTCAAGTTCAGATTAAAATCAAAGAGATTTTGAACTTATCATCTGAAACCATTCTTTGTGAATTCGGAAACCCTTCATCATTTTGCCAGTTTTTTTTTTTTATAATTTGATAACGTAACCCTAGGTCAAAGTTAATGCTGTGGGCGGATTAATACACCAGTGTGTCTGTGAACCTCATTCTGGATATTAAACACGCAAATGACAAAACAACTGTCATAATCTAAAGTTGCCACAACTTACCAACAAGCATTAAGCGCTTTTATGCCTATTTTAAGCCAAATGGCTTGGTGTGTACTTAAGGAGTTCAGAGAGTACTTAGTCGAGTACGTATTTGGTGAAACATCAGTCGACCGGCCATATTATGACGCCTTAAAACCAAAGTAGTTCCAGTGAGGGAAAGAGATAGCGCTATGCAGGTCGTCTAGCGCCACCTCGTTCACTCACTAGAACAACTCTGGTTTTAAGACGTCATAATACGGCCGCAGTAAGTATTAAATTATAATGGAGTAATTTTTTTTACATTAGGTATATACTTTGGAATGAAAATGGGAAGGTCTTTTTTTACATTAAAGAAATTATTTATGCCGAAAATACTTTCTGTAATCTACAGTAAATTATAAAGAGGAAAGATTTGATTTTTTGTTTGTATTGAATAGGCTCCTGAGTTTGTTTGGTTGAATGCGCTAATCACAAGAATTACTGGTTCGAATTATTGAACAAATATTTTTGTGTTCGATAGCCCATCTATCGAGGAAGGCTGTAGTCTATAATAATATAACATCCACGAACAATAAGAGCTGAGCAGCGCGTGATATCCCGGGGAGCTGCTAGTGGTTATAATAAAATATCAATGTTAAGGCTGCGGTTTCACTGAGGCGGAGCGGAGCAGAGCAAGGACGAGCTTTGCCGCGATTCACCAATCACATGGCTTGAGTGGAGAAGAGATGTGGATCTAAAGTTATGTTATTGGTAAATCGCGGCACAGCTCGTCTCTGCTCTGCCTCAGCGGAACCGCAGCGTTAAGGTCACTATTGCAACATAAAAACATCTCTTTAAAAAGAAAGTTTCAAGAAACATGACACGGCTACAAGGCATTTTCTTTTTAATGATGAAAATACTGCTGCAATCCCCAGAAAAAATGTAATACGGCCTTATTCGATAGCCGCAAGGAAACCTGGAATTAATGGTCTGAAATTGTCAACACGCTGTGAACAACGGCCGTGTGGCCGCCGCTTTTCTTTATAAAGAACATTTTTTATTTTTTCTTAATACTGACCTACTACCTGAAATAAACAAGAGAACATCTGTATGGAATACTATGATCAGATATTCGGTGTATTTGTTTCAAAGATGTCTTCAGGTACATCTTCATCAGTGAGGTAGGAAAGTCGAGCATTATAATGCGCACCTTGTAATGTTACAATATGTAAGACAATGTGTCCGGCGGCGACGGGCCGCATACGTTACATTACACACGAATACTCGTCAGTCAGGGAAGTAGTATTGTAATGTAATCCTCAAAGTCGAATCTGCAATGTTGCATTACACGCGAATGCTTCTGGTGAGCACCTTAAACTACTTTTATCTACTCTCATATCGTAAAATTCGAAATACAAAACTCAAAACGAGTTTATAATGACATACTTTATACCATAGAGTATCGTAATGAAATTAAAAAATTAAATTATAACACTGTTTCTCTAACAAAACAATGTTATAATTTAATTTTTTTTCATTATGATACAGATTACTGATCATAGATACATCTATTTCTTTTTTTATCTGTGGCTGCGCGCGCTTTAAATGGGAATGTTAGAATTTTGACGTTTGTATTTCGGTGGATGAATATTAGTGTTTATTAATTTTTATATTTTATTTGATGTGTTCGTGTTCAATGAGAGTAGATAAAGTAGTGTATGAAACTGTACATAACTAGGTATTATACCACTCGTGTGATACTATTAAAAAACTCGCTTCGCTCGTTTTTTAAACTCACACTCGTGTATAATACCCCTCATTATGTACCAGTTACATAAACTACTATAATATCTTATGTCCCGAACAAACAAACAATACGTATTTAAAATATACTAACTTTGTTGATTTTTCTTTGTAAAACTTCTATCCTTGATATTTGCAGCTATTGGTGGTTGTGTAACATACATGTACGTTATGTTCGACCCTGTATTTGTGAAATGAAACATGGAAATCCACACAAAAAACACATAGTACTGGTTCACAAAAGAGGGGTTCCAAGGCAATAGAGTGGTTTACAAATACGGTGGCAGAATGTTCAAAGAGAACTGAAACTGGATTTCCAGAAGGTGCAATATATACTCTGGAAATTGTGACTGATTTTCCTCAATTTTCTGTTGCGTGGCTCCCAAATACAACAACCCATTTAAGACTGGATTTTTCCTCCTCAAGACAATTAAGGAGACAAAAACATTACAATAATGAGAAGGAGCACGATAGCCAACTAATTGTCAAAATGTTAATTTAGAACATGGTTCTGCCCATTCTCGTTTGTTGTAGACACATTTGATCCAAAAACGGCATGAACAAGAACATGGGCCTTCCCAAAACGTTATAATTCATTGAGGTAACACTACTTGAACAATCATAATCAAGAATTGGTGATCTCAGTAGGTACTTAGATTCGCGGACTTGTTTAAGCAGGGATACCGCGGAACTGAACGCAAAAGGCAATGCAAGGAATAGGGTGGTTTCTAGTTAGTAAGAATCTGGCAGTCCTTTTGCTCTGCAAACAGGGGAGGACTCGTTTAATGATTTTTAAACCCCTAAGTAAGTAAGTACTTAGATAGTAAAGTGAAATCTTTATAATATAAAATATTAAATGCGAAAGATTGGAGGGAAAGATGGATAAATGTTTGTTACTCAATCACGCCAGAAGGGTTGAACGAATTTGGATGAAGATAGATTACAGCCTGAAATAATACTTAGGCTACCTTTTATACTACCGGTATATATTACGTTCCCAAGGGATAATTTTCAAATACCACGCGGGTGAATTCGCTGGCAAAACTGAATGCTTAAAGTACACATTTCAGGGCAATGCCATTTGTTACAAGTTCAAAATGGTAGCTGCAATTTGTTCATGTACATTTCCACGAAAATTTAATCAACGATATCGCAATATTTTAGCTTACAACAACGTATTCTAAAATATCAAATATACTGGAAGATATGTTTACATATTCAAGCATGGCGTCACTCAAACCTGCATTTGAAACATATTACGTTTTAGAAACATAAATCGCATTATAGTAAAATGTGAAAACATTCATTTTGTAGTCTTTTGTGCAATATTCTTTACATGAATAATAATCTTATTTTATATTTGCTTCGCTCTTGGAAACCTAAAGACTTTTGTTTGCTCTTTCGCTGCATTTGTAAATGGCACCTTTCTTTGTTTGTATTTATAAAGCAACTAAGTTTATCTGATATGTAATTTACTTACGTTCTTGTTTTTCACGTTGATAATACAGAAACACTCGTGGCTAAATAATTACAGCCGCACAGGCCGATCTCTCGGGTTAAGCCGTGCTTGCCGAGGTTGGTCTGTGGATGGGTGACCATCTGTCATAGCGAGTTTCTTCCGTGCCTCGGAAAGCACGTAAAGCCGTTGGTCCCGGCTGTCATTTGTAGATATTTGACAGTCGTTACTGTTAGTCAGAAGCTTTAAAGTCTGACAACCAGTCTTACCATAGGGTATCGTATTACCCGGTTACTGGGTTGTGGAGGTCCGATAGGCAGTCGCTCCATGTAAAATACTGATATTCAGATGCATCCGGTTTGACTGGAAGCCGACCCCAACACAGTTGGGAAAAGGCTAGGCAGATGATGATGAATACAGAAACACGACATCAAGAAAAAATAAGACTGTATACGAACCGTTATATGAAAATAGTAGGTACGTCATAATGTTTGTAATGTACAATCAAGTCCAACGGTGTCATTACGAGAGAGAAATTTCAAGCAAATAAGATAATCTCAAACAGATCTAAGAAAGGTCAGCCTAGCAATAATCACGGGAGTAAACAAATAACAAGAATGACTGAGAAAAATAAATAGAAGGTCAAATACAGTTTCGTATATCATTTGGAACATTACTGCGACTAAAAACATGACAAGTTCATTATTAAGACAATTCTGTACGAATGTACAGCTTTGCTAACTAATTAGCACAATCTTGGGGTTAACGTCTGGAATTTACGAGCAATTTGCGTTGAACACAGGCGCATATGAAATTAAATAATCTCATAAATGAAACCAACTTTTATCGTCATCTACGTAAAGGAAATGGGCCAATAGCAATTTCACGAGTAGCATACTTAACAATTTTTCATACTAACAAGGTCAAACAAATCTTTTTAAACGCAAAAGATTTACATGTTTGTTGGTTGGAATTGTACAAAAACAAAGCTTTCGTAGTAACATTTTTTTTCTGTGCGGCGGCAAATCCCTAAACCATTATCATTTTTCAGCGTGCCGGTTCATTGGGTCTGATTTTCAGAGAACAGAAACCGTTTTATTTTAAAGCTTATTTAATTAGGCGGCAAATTGAGTTAGTTTGAACAAACCAATAGACTGAGTTCAGTATGACGAAATATAGAAAAAAATTAAGCTCTAGAACATGACCAAAAGTCATTTGGTGACATGTAAAGTATGCCTTAAAATCGGCAAGAAATTGAGCCGTTATTGGAATTCGATTTGCAGTATGTTTTATTACGGCAATAAACCGTAAAATTCACATTCAAACGTAATAAGTAGCAGATAAACACCGTCGTCTTCTTTGGGATTTTGATTGACGTTACCATCGATTCTATCACAGCAGAATGTAGGCTTAAGACATTATCTTGATTTATGAGACATTCTGAAAATTGTGAGCTTACCTCAATGAAGCGCCCCTTCACGTCATATGCAGTAATTGATTGTGAAGCGCCGAAGATTAATTACCGCTATCTGTGACTTACCTGAAAAAGAAAAAGTACATATTTATAGACAGATCTGATGATTATCAGAATCTTATTATATCCCACATGAAAAGAGAAAATAGACATTGATCTTTTCAGATTTTTGTAGTATTGGAATGTTTGTAAGATACTCTGACACCTACACGTATTGTTGATTTTTCTGACTAGAATATTTTTACGTGTAATCGGAATACAAACTTACGAATGAACGATAGAATCTATCATCTGGTTAGGTATGGAAATACAGAAAGCTTTTTTAAAATCCATAGAAAACGTGATCTCAATAAAGTACGCATATCTCCTTAGTTCTTTTAAAAGTATGCCTCCAAATGGTTCGTGTAATATTACACACTGTGAGCGCGCCTGTGCTTTGGCTGGCCACGCTCTCGCGTGTCTAGATGTGTAGTGAAATAACTTATTTACAAACACAATAACTCAGCTCGGCTGCAAGATTCTCTAGGTAATCACGTCGTGATAAACTAAGATTTACAGCCGAGAGTATAATGAGGTCTCCTCACACGGGTAATTCTTGAAGCAAACGTTACTGGAACAACTTGTGAACTAGGATAGCAGATCACATATGTTTTCTTTTCAGATCGTTTTTCTTCGGTGTGCCAAGTTGTTTTTCTTGGTAGTGTAAAGGTGATAATTGTGTGGGAAGACCTTTACATACTGTTATCTTTTGTTAGATTGTAGGAGTCCCGCTATATTTAGGTGCCCTTTTTTACTATGATATACTTGTTAATGTTGAGATCATTTTTGATGTGGTACATTATTTATATAAAACAGTATATTATTATTTGTCATAATTATATTATTTTTATCCTTTTTTTATAACTTTGGCGACAAAGAAGCATACGGCCCACCTAATGTAAAGTCGTCACCGTAGCCTATCTTTGGTTTCAGGATGTTAGGGAAGGTCACTTTTATTGTTACTTGGTGTACTAAATTTCTAAGTGGTCATCGATGGTCGCGAGACTTATCCAATTACCGTGACCCTGGAACGTAAAAGGCTATTGAAGGACAACGTGGATTTTAGTCAGTACGTGTCTCACAGTCCCTCCCGCCCTGCCCTGGGTGGAAGGACTCATTTGATGATTTTACCACGTAAAAAAATAAAAAAAGTTGTTATCGATATCTTTTCTTCAATCTACGAGTACATTAATTATGTTATGGTTATCGATAACATTTTTTTTGGAAATTAGAACTACTCTGACGTGTGCCGCAATAGAATATTTAGTTGGAGCTTCGAGCTAGCATTTTTCCGTACCAACACCAGTCTGAACATGCCGCGCCGAGCAAAAAATAAGTAATAGACAACGTAGAGTTAAAATATCATTCTTACGTCTCTGGGTCGACGCATTCATTTTATTCTCTCTATACATATAAATGCTAAAAAAATATAACAGTAATATACCTTAGGCGGAATGCGAGAGACAAGGAAACGATTTTGTGAAAAGACTTCCGGAAAGACGTTTACATTGAACATGTACTTGTTGCTTTTCATTTGGCTTATGTTTCTGTGTCAATTTTGTATGTTAATGGATATAAAAGCCGTTACACGAGGAAGACTATACGTGTTACGTAGTATGACATCGAAAAATTAATTTATTTGCACCGCATTGGCAATTCGTGAAAAGCTTGGAATGAATAACTTTTTGACATTATATGATACATATTACGGTAGATGGGTATGAATTGTGATGGATGGAGAGGAAGAGGAAAGCCAAAGAAAAGATGGATGGATTGTCTAAAGAATGATAATATGCAAGAAAAAGGAGTAAATGATACTGTGACGTCTGATAGGGGAGAATGGAAGAAAAAAACGTGTTGTGCCGACCCCAAGTATAATGGGATAAGGGTAGGAAGAAGAAGAAGATTTTACAGTAAATACAAAAAAAAAAATTTTTTTTTTCCAGGTGCTGGTACCTAACGCCACAATCAAAACACTATACGCCACAATTTTTTCCACTTATTTTATTAGCAAAAAAAGAGGCAGGTCACTTAATTAATATTTCAGGATTGAACAGGCTCCCAAGGTCAGCGACCACGTTGAGTGTGGGATGAGGAACAGAGCCACTTAAATAAAATTAATTGTCTGGCGAGAGTTGCCAAATGAAGGAATTAAAGCGTGTTCGCAGTTTGTTTAGGTAGTTAGGTACTTACAAGAATGAAGAAGAATGAAAACTGAACAGGAAGAAAAATACCTTTTTATCTGTCTATAACTAATATCATTATTAATAAATAGCTAGCTGTATCATAGCCGATATTTTCTTTCATCTAACTTTTTCCAAGCCAAAATTTTTCAAAAATTTATGTTCAACTGAGCAGAATCTAAATCTTATTTTGAAGGTTTGTGAAGTAAAGTAAAAATTTATAAATAAACGAGTAATATTAAGTAAGTCTGACGTTTCAGCTTTGAAAATTATTTATGCTTTCACTCACTTTCATAAAACCTGCTACTGAAGTGAAGCTTTTGTAATTTTCTTTTATTTTAAAGTATGAAGCAGAGTATGTTTGCCTCTCGTAAAGTTCTTTGAACTTTATACCCGTAACTGGATCAAGTAACTGAAACTTTCAGCAGCATGAACTTTCTCCTTCATGGAACCAAAGGCGATGTTTTACTTCCCAATTTGATTAAATAAAATTCATGTAAGATATTAATAGAGACTTTCACACGAGTAATTTTGCGTCGTAGCGTTTATTTCCGTCCACTATTGTATGAAAAGCTCAAGTCCTTTCACACACCAGTGAGAATACAGAATTAAAGTGGTCTGAATAGCTAAAATAGGCATGGACGGTGGTTATTGATTTCGCAGAATTTTGACAGATTTGGGCAGGTTAACCTACCGGAATCTGTCAAATTTTACCAATCATACATTAACCTTCTGCTATTGTGATAACTGCTGCTGGCTGTCTGTACTTAAATAATATTGAAATTTCTCGTGTAAAACACTGTGCAATTAATTGTGGAAGAAATTCAATGAGATAATTTTCCAAAAATATCTCGCTTTATTCGTTAAAAGAAATTAGATATAGCTCTGTGTACTTTCTTGTAGGTAAATATTTACTTTATCGAACAATATAAAACAGTATCTCGTCTTTTGATGTTTGCATACAAGAAAACGCTCTTAACAGGGAAAGAATTGCAAGAAAAATGACGATTAAATGCTTCCTTTCTTTATGCATTAATCGCTTATGTTTTACGTCCCTGAAGTATCTGTGTTTTACTCCATTACTCAATGAATGCAGAGGCAAATGTTTAAAAAATGCTCGAAAAGCTAATTATCAACCATTGATTTTAAAACACAAATCAATATAATATAATTTTTAAAGTTCGTAATCAGAATCAAAATCATTTATTTGTCAAACATACAATTGAGGATTTCAAAGTTATGAATACTGAATACATTACTTACAAGTCCAAGATTGGCAAGTAATTATCATGAAAAAATCTTCTATTAAAAATATGCGAATAACATTCTTTCAATATTTTTTTTTAATAATTGGGAGTCTAATGAATAAAAAATTTACAGGCTGTAAAACAAGAGAGATAAAAATGTTCGCAATGAACGTAATTTTGCGCCGACAAAAAGTTCGTTAATCCCTAATTAACGGGCCTATTACTTATTCATGTTATTAAAATCATCAAAGAGCAGGTATAACAATGCCATATTGTTGGAATCCTTTTAAACATAAAGGGACCTGTTCTCCTCTTACGAGTATTCCCTTTTTACATTTGACCCTTGCGGTTTAACGTTCAGGCAAATTATTAGTTAAATTGCGGTTTGGTTCTGCTAATATTTTGGTAGTTGTGTCGTTCATTTTGTTTTATGCAGAACTTATTTCCTGTGTTATGAGGATTGTATTGCGGCAGAAACATCATTACATTACAGATGTAAAAAAAAAGTAAGTTGTCAATATAAATAAGCCAGTAAGCGGCCTCCTCTATGGAGCACTTAAATGGAAAAGACTAGATAAAAAGCTGTGAAACAGCGCCTATCTGAAGCCTCCCGTGTTCCCCTTTTTTGTTTTCGGTGGATAATTGAGGAATTTTAAATTATGCTCCTCATACTACTAACTGTTCGTTATAACATTCATTACAACATAAAATAGAATGAGTTTCTTTGATAGGTAAATTATTGCATAAATTACTTATATCAAAACACTTTATAAGTATCTATACTATCTATCTACATATAAAAATCAATGCCACTTTTAGTTGTAATTTTATAACTCAAGGACGGGCTCATCTATCCAAACCAAATGTTTAGGCTTTGTTCGGACTATATTTTAGTAGATGGTTTATGTGAAGTTTGCACAAAATCGGTCGAGCGGTTCTTCATTTATCACATTTTTTGTAACAAATGAATACAATAAATGGCGGATCATGTTGTTAATGGGGATTTTGCTATCAAAGTAGCGAAGCACGTACCGGGCCGCTAGTATAGTATATAAACGAAAATAAAATAAATATGCAGCAGTGCATTGGATCCCCATTATCACAAAAAGAATCATGTTTACAAACGAGTTAAATAAAATAAATACTCAAATCGGTGATTCAGATTTTATCATTGACATAAACTTACATATACAAATAGGTAGCAGCTGAGATAGATAACAGGTGGACATCGATAAACAAGTGGTGTTTAAGTGGCTATACCTACCGGGTGTTATCTGCACGATAATATAAAAAACAGTAATAAATAACACTGATAACATTATAATGGAAACGGTTTTCTACATAAGCTTGTGTTAATAGTCATCATGTTAAGTTTGCTTAAAGTTTACTCGTAAATATTCAAGTTGTGGTGTTTCAGTATTATTATGTTTTGTTGTATTTAATTTCTTTACGGAGCCGTTTGCCTGTTTAGCGGCTTCCTTTGTAAAGTAGGCCATACAAGAGTAAGTGTACTTTTGGGTGTTGTTAAAAAATGTAAGTATTGTGATAGCCGTATTATTAAACGTCTATATAAGTTAAAAAGATATGCTTAGATGTAATCTATTGTATAAAATTGGTTGGAACCTATACTGAAGTGGATTTTTCAGGTATTTCTAAAAAACTACGTCTGAAACGAGCATGGATAATAATTGAAAATCAAAACTGGATTATGGCAGTGACAGGTCCAGCGATATAAATTCACAAAGTGACACTTTTAGAAGTTTTGCAAGTAAATGAAAAAGATTTTCGTCCTGATTTCCATCTAATTGTATCTTGCATTCAAGACATTTTTTATAGATGTTTGCTTCCTCTTTTAGATATTTTGATGAAAGTGACGGCTACCCAATTAATACAGGTGCCTGTACCTTTTCAATTAATGGTACCTTTCAACATGAAAAGCTCTTTCTCTGCAATTTACGTTTTCCGTGGGAATATTGGCAGGTGGAGTCGGTTTCATTACAAACATTAAAAGAAAACAACTTAGTTTGAGCAAAACATTCAATTCAAATAGTGTGTAAATGTTTCTTCACAAAGTTTATTAAAATATATCATTCATTCTAAAATTGAGAGTATTTATTCTAAAAATATTATACAAGACGAATTAAGTATTGGTTGGGTATGATTTGATAAAGCAGTCATGCTAGCGAAGGAGGAGGCGAAACGCGTGAGGGAGTGGACAGCGTCCACCTCACAGCCCAGCCGCAGTGGACGCCCACGGGTCGCAAGACGATCTCCAGCCACCGCAGGCGCGGGCATACGGGCGGCGAGTAATGGGGGACTCGCTGTCCGACCATAGACTATGTCCGGGTCGCCGGCGCGTTGTGTGAGAGAGAGCCTACCGGGGTCGCGGGACTATCGAATATCGTGACCCTGGAACGTAAAGGGCTATTGGAGGACACCGTGGATTATAATCAGTACAAATCTAACAGTCCCTCCTGCCCTGCCCTGGGTGGGAGGACTCATTTGATAATAATACCACGCTAAAAAAAGCCCCAAACACACGTTCCTTTTATTAACGTGCGAATAAAAAAAAAAAGAATAAATATTCCGAATAAAAAAAGTAGTATTTATATGTTAAAATGATTACGCTCAGAGATAATCTAAACGACAATAGATACAGAGATCCCGAGCTAACTAGTACAGTAGTTAAGATAGTAGTTTAAACTCAGCAATAGTTAACGCGACGGCACACGACTGAACAGAAAGTAAAACTCTCTGGTTGGAACTAAGTTAGGCCGTTTCATAACTTAGGATTAAGAGGTAGACAGACAGTTAACAACAATTTAATTGTGTTTTCGTCTGTCTTACACTTAGATACCCTAGAAGTTTGGAGCAAAACAGAACTTCATCATAATTATTTGATCATAAATTCAAACATAGGTCTTTTCACAATATTTTTGTATTTTATTAACAGCGTAGTTGAAGTAATTACTGTGTTTATTGTATGGAAAAATGAAAAACCGCCTCTAACGTACTAAAATTTCCCAATTTGAAAATAACGTCAAAGTTCCCGTTTACTTTACTTCAAAATACCTGAAAAGTTATGCTAGGGCTAATGGACTTAGGCGGAGACCTCTCGCGCCCAGCATTGGTCGCGGCCATGCTGCGGGGCGAGACGGAGTGGGAAGCGGTCGCCTCCTTCTGCGAAGCAGTAATGCTCGCGAAGTAGGAGGCGGGCCGCGAGCGAGAGAGGACAGTGTCCTCCCTCCGCCCCACCCGCGGTGGTAGACGCCCACGGCGACGGACGTCGCTAGATGATCTCCGGCCACCGTAGGCGCGGGCATGCGGGCAGCGAGTAAAGGGCAACTCGCTTCCCGACCATGGACCATGCCCGGGTCGACGGCGCGTTGTGTCCCACGCGCGCCTCAAAGAGCGTCAGCATAATGACGGGGCCCCCTCTCAGAGGGCCAAAGCCTGCCGGGGTCGCGGGATTATTCCCTTACCGTGACCCCGGAACAGAAAGGGCTATTGAAGGAGGACACCGTGGATTTTAGTCAGTAAAAGTCTGACAGTCCCTCCCGCCCTGCCCGGGGTTGGAGGACTCATTTGATGATTTGACCACGCTAAAAAAAAAAAAAAAAAGGGCTAATGGACTCTTGCCGCGAGACTAACGAATACCGTGACCCCGGAACGTAAAGGGCTATTGAAGGACACCGTGGATTTTACTCAATACAAGTCTGACAGTCTCTCCTGCCCTGCCCTCAATTGAGTCCTCCCAGGACTCAATTGATGATTGTACCACGTTAAAAAAAGGCCTAATACTGGATTCAGTTTTTTGTTTTATTACGTACTAAATCCATCGTGGCTTGTACATAAAATTATGCGTTCCAACTTTTCAACTGAATGGACCATTATTACATCGAGTGACTTCCAAGCTGACTTCCACATATTTCGTAATCCAGATACTTATTATTATCATCATCATCATCATCCACAGCCCGTCTTCACCCACTGCGGGGTATAGGCCTCTCTTTGCTTGTGCCAAGCTCCACGGTCTTGTGCCAGCCTCATCCAGGACACTCCCGCAATGGCAACAATGTCGTCCGCCCATCTTATACAGCATACTAATCACAGATATTTATTTAGGTATACTTCAAGGGTTTAAAAAACACTTAAAAATTAATTTCCTTATCGAATAATTAATAGAACAACAGTATCCATCAATTTTTCAAGTTAACTTATTCAACTTCGTCGAAATATTTTTGTTAGTAATTTTATATTAAACTCAATTCTCAGAATTGTTCATGCATTGATTTGAAGACGTTTCTACATAAAAGATGACAAAATCACATTATTTTAATGTAACTTATCCATTCATAAAAACCAATTTCTTTTATATTGCAATATTGGAACAGGCATTATTGCCTTCCATTGTGATAGGCTTGAGAAAGGACAGTCGAAAAACCTACTGAGTGAAAAAGCCGATTACCGTACGCTTTTCAACAGGTAATTGCGAAAAATAAATTTCTGATTGAGGCTTTATAATAAATAAAAGTTGTTTTTACTGGCCATTAGTTAATAATTATGTAACGTTGAAAATGTAAACAAAACCAGGTTTGAAAAACAAAGAAAGAATAAATGTAAATAAAAGAAAATATAAATAAAACTCCCAAATTGAATTGTCCGATCTAAGGGTTAGAAAGGGCCCGAGGTCGCGGGACTGACTAAACAGGAACCATGACCCTGGAACGTAAAAGGCTATTGAAGTAACAACGTGGATTTTAGTCAATACGAGTCTCATAGTCACCTCTGCTGCACCCTCTCATTTGATGAGGGTAAAAAAGGGCTCATCGCCACGTTGGCCTTGATGGGATTTTGATGCAAAGCAAATCAGTCCTTTATAAAAGGCTTTACTACATAAGCTGCTTCGGTATCCACCTATGAATTGTAGAGAAAATTGCTGTATTACTTACCTTTACTTCCGTTGCTGAGAGTACTTATGGGATTAAGTAGAGAAAGCGTACAATTTCAAGGCACTTTCGAAACAGTGCAACAATTAATTGCAGCAGCTTACAGCGCATTAGCACTGTAAATGCAGCATAGTAGAACAAAAGCTCTTTCTTATGCAAAATGTAGTAAATGTTTTTATTGGTATAGAAATTACTTAAACATGTTATTGGTATACATTTATTACACTCTTCTCTAAAGTTTTAATGTGATCTTCAAATGATGAGGTACATATTATTGTCTCCTAGTTATCGTTATACATCGCTTCTGTGGGTGCGCTTGTGGTCCAACTCCGAGCTGACTCAATCTAGATTTCCATGGACACATTTAAAAGAATAGTTGGGATAAAATTATTTTATTATTAACTTCACGTGTTAATAGCAGTTTTCTAAAGAGTAAAAGACTGTGCATTATGGCAAGAAAAACAACTTGAAAATTTCCCAACTACAAATTCAGCTTAGGTAAATACTGAATCTACATAAATTGGCTGATCCCAGGAGCGAGGCGGCCCGTATGTAATAAATTTTCGTACTATTCTCAGCTCCCAGCAGTATTAACTATGAAAACTCTTTTTATTACCTCTAAATAAAACATTCAATAAAAGCTTTAAAGTTTTCATGATATTTCTTGTAAAGTTGAAAAAATGAGAGACAAAGGATATTATATTCGTCATTGTTCCTAAAATTATACTAAGGCCTTTATTAAATTATATCAGAGTTAATTTACGAGTACGTAATTTAATATTGCCACCTCATTAAGGAACAATACCTGTTTTGTTTATCAGTTATGAACAGTTATCCCGGAGCCTCGGTTTACTGAATCTATTAGAGAGAGACGCTCGATCATTGCATTATTTTCGAAAGTAAAAATAAAGATATCGAATCCGATATTCATATATCCTTGTGTCATTTTTACCTATCTTCTAATAAATCGCGCTAAAAAAATAACTGCCCTCTCGAATTCGCTTTTGTATGAATTTTACCGACACCTGGACATTACTGTTACAAATGCCCGGCCGTGCCCGGACTGCCCGGCTGTGCCCGGCTGCCCGCTTATCACAGATGTAGGTCACTAAACTTATTGGAAATATGACCGGAATTTTTGTTGCTTCAAACTTTGAGCAATTTATAAGGGGCAGATAAAGTTCGTTATAACACGTTGGCGGTTTTGTTTTCATGAAATGTAAATCTAATTCCCATAAAAACCATAATTATTTATACTGCCCAACGCTCCTTGTCTCTTCTATAAAGTCCAAATAAGGCGCATGGCACAAGTATATTTACTATAAATTTAATTAGGCTCACAACATAATATACTTTGGTTTTGGTTACCTGTGACAACAATTACTCTAATAAATCAATCCGTCTTCAGATGCGTCATTTCCCGGCGCGGCCCCTTATTGTTTGAGCCTAACGTATTTGGAATAGAAAACAATTAATTTATCAGGCTTATTTATCAAAGGAAATTTTGCAAATAATTTTCTTGAGATGTTATCATTTATTCAAAGCTATTTAACGAGCTTTTACAAATGTGTATTATTTACAGCTTTTTTTTAGAAAATTTCAGTGTCTATGAGCACAATAATTTACGTTTCCTGTCTTTGGTATGTAAATAAGAGAAGAATTGGTGCCATTTCTCGGGTTGAATTCAAATAGCCAGTGTCGGATAGCCGTATCGTTAAATTCCATCCTCTTTTAGCCAACTCTGTGAGTAATTTTGTAAGTGAAATGCTTTTTATTTATTTGCAAGTTCATTTTTACATAATGTGGCTCGTCTTCTTACGATGTACCAAAATTGACGAAGATGCGACACTTTTAAAATTGGCAAAATGTCACAAGTATTAATACAGTATTTACTTGCTTGACGTCACGAGCCCCCACTCTCGAATTTTGATGCCTTACATATTTGTAATTGTGCATTGGTTTATGGAAAGAAAAAATACGTGTCCATTATTTTTTTAAACTCTAGGTGACGGCCTTTTTTATTTTTTAATGTGGTAAAATCATCAAATGAGTCCTGTCAGACTTTTACTGACTAAAATCCACGGTGTCCTTCAATAGCCCTTTATGTTCCGGGGTCACGGTAAGGAAATAATCCCGCGACCCCGGCAGGCTTTGGCCCTCCGAGAGGGGGCCCCGTCAGTATGCTGACGCTCTTTGAGGCGCGCGTGGGACACAACGCGCCGTCGACCCGGGCATGGTCATAGGTGACGGCCTAATTGCAATTTACTGATGCTGTCAAATTGCCTATTCTCTGGATCCTTAGCAAAACTGTAATAAAATAGCGTTTACAGTAAAACCACAACAAAACCACGTCATTAACATAACAGCTAAACAATAATTGAGCACATAAAATAGAGTGGAAATACCTGCCTTTATTCCTGCCGCTTTCAGTGTTTGTAACACTGACAGCATGTGGTAGACGGCTGTCAATCGTGAGCGGCCATCACGAACATTATGACGTTGGATAACTAACTGTGTAAGACTATACCTGGTAAGTATGTAGTAATAAAACGTGAATAATTCAATGTTTTGGTTGTGATAATGAGCGGCGAAAAGCTTTCTCTTGTTTGACGCCTGCCACTAAGTAGAGAAATGTCGTTTGGGTGTCATTTCTGACAACATGTGGCAGACAGCTGTCAATCATGCAAAGCCATCACGGGCGTATGACATTTGTTTACTAGTTCTGTGTGCGTCTGTAACTGCTGTGTCAGTCTTGTATAACGTTTTTGGTTACAGACGTTGCCAAATGTAGTTTCTTGAATTTTGAAAGAGTATTTCAGTATTGGATCATCTCTTAATAAATGAAAAACACATTGTTTGCATTGTAGTTAGGTATTAAGACATTAAAAAGATAAATACTATGATAGGCTATTAGAAATCGTATTGAAAAACAGTAAGCTCATGTCTCAGTGAGGTTATACAGCATTGCATTACATACAAGTTACAGTTTACTGAACACTTGTTTATTGTTTCGACTAACGTTAGTATGTTTTAAATGGATTTGTAAGTAGATAGTAGATTTAAAACAGATGATTCAGAGCAATATATAATACTAATGTTTTTAATAAATCGTTAGTACTATCGACCCTTTAAAACACTGTTATTGTTAGGCGGATAATAGTGGAATGGAATGCGGAACAACGAGTAGTCTACAGTATGCTCTTAATTCATGCTATGCGTATTCACAGCGTGGTGCCCAAGTGATGACGTTTGAGCACGTATGCGTGCAATTATTTATGAGATCTGTTCGCCGATCATTATATCAACGTCAACAATGATTTATTTATTTCTCTATGTGAGTTAAATATGTATGTGAAATTCATCATCATCATCAGCCGGAAGACGTCCACTGCTGAATATAGGCTTCCCCCTTGGACCGCCATGCCGAACGACAATTCGCCACTTGCATCCATCGGTTGCATCGTGAGAGTCGCGACTCTCACGATGTAGCTTGCGTTATAGTCAGAAATTATCTCACTAAAACTTTTCCAATAAAATATTCTATGAAGCCTGCCAGCAGATAATATAGCTTTCTTTTAGTGCAATAATTTTCGGAATCGGATCAGCCGTTCCGAAGATTACCATCAAAATCCAAAGTTACAAACTTTACCTCTTTCTAATATTAGTATAGATAGAAGTTTCATCTTGTTACTAAATAGTTCATAACAAATAATATATTGCCATAGTTCAGAAGACTTGGATGCAGTGGATTTTGACTTAAAACTTGAAAGCGGTTAGCTTAATAGTTGTAAAAGCTCCTTCTGAAAGCGATCAAGTTCAAACTGGATCAATGTTGTACTTTTCAATCTTTTCATACAGGTAGGTAAGTAATTCGGTAAAAGGAGCAATGCAACCACATGAAGTTTGTCACGTTTCAACTGAACGAGTCCAACGAGCTATTTCAGATGCATAAGGTAAAAGATAATGTTGAATAGCAGATGTGAAATACCAACATATAGCAGCAATAGCGAGGTACTAACGATAGAGTAAATATATATGTACGAAGTACCTACTATTAATTGCCTACACGAAGTATTTGTTTTCAATAAAAAAATAAAGGTAACAATAGATTGATTTCACGATAAATTAAGTGCTGAAAGAATTACGACATCAACCCGTCACCCCATTTTGCCCAAATCTTGTTAACGCCCAAAAATTCGGCTTGTTTTCTTGAGTTTTTGGAATGTTTCCGAAACAGACGACGTGGTGAGTCGTGCCAGTAAATCGTGTCTCGAAAATACGAGTACATTAGCACATATCATTTGCATGCAGCACATGCGAACAAGTCAGAGGCAATTTAACATGTCCGCGTTTGCCTCTTAATAGGTGCAACAAGCAAATATATATCTTACTTGCCAAATTGTTCGTCTTATCATTATCATCTCGCAACAATACAAATCGTCGAATTAGCCTTAGCTCTTAACTACATAATTCAGCTCGTCACTGCCTCATTAATTTTGATGAACACTTTATTTACCAAGACACGGAGTAATTAAGCAATTATTTGTTTTATGTATGCTGCGTTTGTATAGAGATAATAAAGAAAAGGATGTTTAAATAGAGCTCTATTTGCTTTGAATGTTTAATAATTGAGGAATTCAATGATGAAACCACTTTATAAAGCGCGACAGCAGCGTGTACCGAAGCCAATTCTCACTGCTGCGTGTAGTCGATAAATGAAAGCTTACATTGTCAGACGTAATGCTAATTTTTTTTTCGGATGAATACGCTTTGTTATTGGCTGTACTTTTGGGCGCTGTTTCAGAGAAAGGTAGGTAGTGATTCACTGCCAATTTGGCCGGGTTCACAGAGACAATTGGGACAAAAGTTATCTGATACTGTGTATTTGATATCATACATTAGATGAGTCGTGTTAGTATTATTTTACCTGCAAATATACGCGAGTCTTTGTGTTTCGAATAATTTCAATAAATAATATTGACTGCTTGGTTGGTCTAGTGGTTGCAAGTGCAACTGCTGAGCAAGTGGTCTTAGGTTTGATTCCTAGGTCGGGCGAAGTTAAATTGGGTTTCTCCATCAGTTATTCCCAGTTGCAGTCACCGAGTCCAGAATAATGCTCGGTGATGACTTGAATATTAAAAGGCGTGTGAATGTTATGAAATATTGATATCTAAAATGTACAAATTACGTTGAAGTATAGGAAGCAATGAATCGGAATAAATTAGTTAATTTCAAAGATTGCAATTTTAATTTGAACAATCAGCTTCAAGGGTCTTTCGGGGATTCATTGCTGAAAATGCCAAATTCAGTAAGCACATAATTTTATTGACCGTATTATTTGTAGGTTGAAACCAGAAATATCTTCGAAACTTCAGAACAATTGTCAACTGAGCTTTTGTTATAGACAACCTTAATTAACTGCATGTGTTGCACGCTTCTACGAACCTATTCTGACAACTGACAGATGTAGGAAATAAGGAATGACAGCGATTTATTGAGTACAGACATAGTAAATGATAACAATAGATTTGAGATAGAGAGATAACAAGAGGTTCGAGGAAGACGACAATCGACCGCATTGTCGACTGCGGTCGATTGTCGTATGTTGTAATAGACCGATTAATCGATCAGATTTTATAAAAAAGCATTGACAATTCTTTTACGTTTACACACATATAAACTCACATACACAAACACCCAGACCCGATTTGTAGATCACACAAATATTTGTTCCGTGCGGGGTTCGAACTCGCAATACCCTCTGCTGCAGTCGATCGTCACTGCGCTAATCGTGCCGTCAAATTGGTAAATAGTTTCGGTTAATAAAAATAAAAATTGGTAAATAGTTTGAACCTTTAGCATGATATTTTTTATGAAACGAGATGTTCACGAGGGCCTGTTTTTCGGGTGTTAAAATCATCAAATGAGTCCTCTAACCTTGGATGGAGCGGAACAGACTGTTAGGCTTTTACTGATCAACAATACACCTTGTTCTTTTAGTTAACGTAAGAATTCCAGGATCGCTGTTACCTCAACAGACAATCTGGACGACGCCGGGCGAGGAATTTGTAGAGCGGGAGCCCGTAACAGATGTCCGTGACCAATTTCCTCTCAAGCGATAATTAGCAGACTACATGAGGGAGTCGTATCATGAACATTCGTGGAAGTCAGCTGCGATTCCGTTGGTGGGATAAGCAGCAATCGCCGTTCAAACACGTAGAAAAAATATTTTTTTTTAGTCATTCCCTCTCAATTGAAACCTGGTTTATATTGAAGATTACCTTGTATCACGAAGAATAAAACCAATCAGCCGACGGTACCATGGTGGAATACACGTCAGCTGGTCACTCGAACATGTAATTTTTTATTTTATTTTCAGTGATTTCCTCTCAACCCAAATTTTGCCTGATGAAAGTTTACATGAAGATATGGCTAAAAACAGACGTCAGCTGGCTGTATCTCGGTGGAAAGGTCGCCAGCTGATACTTTGAAAATTATTGTACAAGCAGGACTAAGGGCTAGGACAGACTTGCGGAAACCGCGCGTTCATGAATCGCGCGGTTCGAAACCGCAAAATTGTTATGCAATCAGACTCCGGCGGTTATATGTGATTATCGTACAGGGATAACGTCCGTTTGAAAAAGGAGGTCAGCGAAAAATCGATTTACTGTGGTTGTTGCTCCTTAAAAAAACGATAAGAAAAATGCGGTATGCAATGCAAATGGGTGCATGAGGTGCATCCAATATTAAGTAACCAACCAAGTTTCCAACGTATTTTCACAATTTCCAAATATCTCCACTAACTCTTGCCAAGCTTGGTTATGATAGTTTTATTTGAGTAATCCTCACACTGAATATCCCATATTGCATTTCTCTTCTCCACTTCATCATTAAACAGTTCAGTGTCGAAACGAACCGTGCCAAACTCACGAGCTGTGATGTGCTAACCGCGCGGTATCCGCCACGCAACTGAACGCAAAGTACAGACTCCATAGTAATAGAAACGCGCGGGAGCAGCGCGATTCTATTTTCTGGCGGTTGAGTAACCGCGCGGTTATGTCTGAACGATTACTTAATAACTTATACATATAAGACTCTCTCCTCTACTCCGCTTCTTTATACGCGCGCTTGTATCATCAATCCAAACGCAATATCAAATCAGCGTCTACGGCGCCGAAGAGGCGCGTTCCTGAAACGCGCGTCTTCTGCGCGTTTAGAATACGCCGTATGCGATGGGCCTAAGGTTCTCTGCCCATTCTTTGCACGAATATGCAAAACGATCATAATGAACTCTTGAAAAAACGTATAAATGGGTCTATTGATTTATTTTCTCAATTAGTGAAAAGTATAAGAAATAAAAAGCTTTTCTATAAAGAAAACCCCCAATCATTGCTTGATTCATTATTTGATGTTATTGTCATTTACATTTTTCATTTACATTACATACAAAACAATTAAAAATACAAAATAAACATGTTGTTATGAAACATATATCAATGGATATCTAGTTCGGACCTCAAAGATAGGAATTTCTTCATAATGCAAGCCGGATCGAGAAGCTCTTCACGTAATCTCCAAGCGAGAGCCTTGTCTCATCATTGAAGATCGTGCGGGAATCCTTCTGATTCTGTTGAACCGGTTAACGGACCTTCTTGATCAGGGTGTCAATTACTTATTCACTCCAGTAAGAACAGTTCCATAACTTGAACAAAATAACGAAATACAACAACAAAATCATTTAATATTGATTTGAAACCTTATGACAGCAGAATGATTTGACAAGATTAGACATTAAGGATGACACAAGTTTTTTTTCCAAATAATATTTTTTATGGCTTCTTCTATGTGCCATTATGACAGACACTCGTTTCCCGTCCGTTTTGATATTGCAAATAAATTACGTTTAGTTATTCAGATTTAATAAAATATTTGTTTCTTCATATTTTATTTTACGATCTTTCCACCGAGATACAGCCAGCTGACGTTTGCTTTTATCCATGTCTTCATGTAAACTTTCATCAGGTAAAATTTGAGTCGAGAGGAAATCACTGAAAATAATATAAAAAATTACATGTTCGAGTGACCAGCAGACGTGTATTCCACCATGTTACAGACGGCTGATTGGTTTTATTCTTCGTGATATAAGGTAATCTTCAATATAAACCAGGTTTCAGTTGGGAGGAAATGACAAAAAAATATAATTTTTTCTACGTGTTTGAACGGCTATTGCTGCTTATCCCACCAACGGAACAGCAGCTGACTTCCACAAATCTTTATGATCCGACTCCCTTATGTAGTCTACTAATTATGGCTTGAGAAGAAATCACTAACGATATTTTGGTCTGGCTTCCGGTCTATTGTGTATCAAATAGAAAAACAAAGAAAATCGGAACACGAATCACGGAGTAAACGGTATTCCCATTGCTGGGGCACATGTGGATTATGACCCCTGCGACCTCTGGCAGCCTGATGTCCTCACTGTAAGTTGTCATAATCCAACACACAGACCCACTTCAACTTTTGGGTCAAGGACACACAATGTTTAGTGTTTACTCCATGTCATTATAATGGATGTTGTTTTTTTTACATTTAAATAATTTCAGTTTAAACGCTTCTTCCTCTCCTATCGCGCAACTCACCACTAAACCATCAGTTCAAAGCGAGTATGCGATACGACGGCTTACGACGTAATTATGTCTCCGTCTATATCCGTGAGGGCACGGTGCCAAAGCCCGGGGCACTTGCTTATCGTCCGTCACCTGAACCACTGAAGCATGTGCTGACGAATCGGGGAAACGCGTCAGGCATGACAATGTGAATGTCTCCGGGTTTGAGTCAGATTTGAGCTAGTTATGTACATTTAGTGGATGAGTAATCTTTCTGTGGGAGTCTTGGTAGACAGCAGTGATTTGGTTTTTTCGGGAAGAAGATGTCTATTATTGGATACTGCCGGTACGATCTTCAAGGTAAAGCCGCGCTTACCTAGGTCAGTCCGTGGAAGGGTTACCATTACAAGGGCTTGCTGTTATTATTGGCTGGAGACTTAGTCTACAGCCAAGTTTTGTGGTACTCTTATCATACCACAAAAGTGACAAAGCTATCTGGGGCACACAGCCCGTAAACTGTGTTCAGGACCGTTTAACGCTATATTTTGAGGTTGATTCATAGCAGCCGAATACATGTGCACATGCCTATCGTGTGTATTAAAATAACATGTATGAATAAAGAAATTAATGCATGTCATAGTAATAGCGTGCGATGGTACTACTAGAGTTTTTAACTTAATTCTACTTACTAAATGAAAAATGTGTATCTTTTTCATCAGTCAAACCTCACATAGAACCCAAATGTCACAATACAAATGCTATGGTTAAAGTCCATAAAACGAGCATTCTGTATAATCCCAAAATCCCATCGGCATAGCAAACAAATCTTTTAATCCGGTTCGACAAATTTCCCTGTGCAGGAAAACAGTAAAGCCGTTCGGTATGTTTTCATAACGACCTTGTTCTAAAAAAATATCCATTTTAACTTATTGATGTGACTCACGAGTTTGCGGATTTGGGACTGCTATAGCAATTTACTTTCTGTTGTTAAGTATTTTTTTGAACAAATTTTAATTTTTTGGTGGTAGACTTTATGGGAGGAATTGGGGGAGGCCTTTGCACTGCAAACAGTTACGAACAGAAAAGCTAAGAAAAAAAATCATGTTTTCTGGCACTCGTGGCATGTGTAAATAACGTATTAAAATTTTCTTCTTTCTCGGAAAGACTAAGGCCGCAAGTGCGAATTGAACATATAACATGTTCTGCATGCAGTGAGTCAATAAATAATATTGTATAAGTGAAATAAAGTCAGTGAACCGTTGGTAATATCCACAAGATAAAAAATTGCAGTGAAAGTTGATCGAGTAGGGTTCTTGGCTCGAATACTTTTTTTACAGTCAATTTTCCGAATGGCATTGAATGTAAAGACAATGGAACATTCTAATTCATTTGACTGGCCTGTTGGTCTAGGGGTTAGTGACCCTGACTGCTATGCCGGAGGTCGTGGGTTCGATTCCCACTCAGGACAAATGTTTGCGTGATGAGCACGATCATTTGTTCTGTGTCTGGGTGTAATTTATCTATAATATGTATGTATTTATAAATATATAAGTATGTTTATCAGTTGTCTAGTACCCATAACACAAGCCCTGCTTAGCTTGGGACAAGATGGCGTTGTGTGATAGTTGTGGAATATTATTATTATTATTATTCTCTTATGATCCGACGGATTTGACACACTTGCGCATATATTTTCTTGTTTGCTCTTCAGCACTAATGAAAATTGAATGACCTTTTTGTCGAGTATCAACCCGAGCTTTGACCTAAGAACGAACTACTCGTGTGTTTATTCTCAGCTTGCTCAGTTTTCTTGCTTGCTTTTGAAGTGAAACCTTGTGGATTTTTCCATAGCAAAAGGAATCATTGAAAGATTTTACTAAATAAAAAGAAATATAGCTGTGTTCTGAAAGCAATGATTTAAATATTGCAGTATGGTCCCATGCCCGGGTCGACGGCGCGTTGTGTTCCACGCGCGCCTCAAAGAGTGTCAGCAAGATGACAGGCCCCCCCCTCTAGAGGGTCAAAGCCGTGCCGTTACCGTGACCCCGGAACATAAAGGACTATTGAAGGACACCGTGGATTTTAGTCAGTACAAGTCTGACAGTCCCTCCCGCCCTGCCCGGGGTGGGAGGACTCATTTGATGATTTTACCACGCTAAAAAAAAATGTAGGTATTGTCGATATCTCAATAGGTACATTTTCTTTCTGTTGAGGATTGGTATTCCGAGTCCTGAGATTTTACTTATGCTTAATTCGTTATGTATTTACGAATGAAGTGGAGCACATCTTATATTAATGAGGCCAAATGTGAAGGTAAAATGAATATAAATGGCGACTCGATATAAACCCGTCTAAGCGAAACTCCGCGGTTCTTCATCTTGGATAATCTCGAGGTTTTTTCGAGAAAAGTGTAATTTATACAACGAAAATCGTCTGCAAATGTAGCAATGATGTGTGGGTGAAATTAAAAAATACGAGTATACTGCAAATAAAGCACTCTCACTGTAACTTATACCATTTTGTAATGGAAGAATATACGGTTTTATAACTGAGTTCGCTTGGAAATATTATTCGGTAGTTCATATTTTAGCTGGAAATTTTCACCACTGCATTTTGATTTACATATTTATTTAGTCAGTTTATTAGTTCATGCAAAGCAGTTGAATTAAGTTTATTTATCGGGAATCGACAGAGGGACGATCATGTTTATTTTAAACATTTTACGCAGGAATTATTTGCAAAATTAATGGTATACTCGTCGAATGCGGTGTGGGATGATATCTTTTATGACTGCTATCAATAGGTTACCTGCGGTAACTAAAAATGCTTTTTCATTTTTTGGTAATTTGTGTTTATAAACTCTAAAATGTACATTATGGGGACGGCAACTGGGGAACGAATGGCGCTAGTATAGCTTGTTCCAAGCATCGTCATTGGTTCAAATCAGTTCAAATCTTAAACGTACTTCAAAATAGTACTACGTCGTTGGTCGGATTAGGACTAAGCTATGGTGGCGCCATCTACAATTAGCTTTGATTTGCCTTCCCCATTAAATGAAGTGAAACTGAAAGCTTCATACTTCATAGTTTTCGATATCTACTCAAGACATAATATTTGTAATGATCACTAGCGTGTAATTAAGTCCTGGTTGTTACGAAACAACCCCAAATTACGTGAAATATTCTTTCAGTAAAAATTGTTACCTGAACATTGGAACCTATTAATCAAAATGTAAGTTGTAAAGTAATTAACTTGTATTGCAGAAACATGATTAACTGCCTCGTTACCATAATCTCATTTACGTTATGTGTACTCTCATGGATAAGTTTACTCGTATATTTACTGTTTGTGTGTTATGCAGCTTAGATCCTTGTTAGAAAGAGAACATTTAGTTCTGGTGAAATGAACCTTTCGTAGACTACCTATTTGTGCAAAAAGTAATCATGTGTGAAAAGCCACAAGCGTTCCATGTACCTCGAATGGAGTTGTGGAGGTGTAGGTATAGACAGCTTTATCAAGGGTACAGAGAATGTATTGTGTTCATTTATAAATGCTATACTCTTATCCAGGGCTGGGCAAAATACATGCTTTGCTTTAATTGAAATACAAATTACAAAATACAGGTATCGCAAGTAATTAAAATACAAAATACAAATTACAAAATAAGAAATCTAGACCAGCATGGGCTAAATGGCTGAAAAGTAGAGGAAATTCTTACATAGTGTAGGTACAGATGCCAGCAGGTCAACCTACCCCAATCTGTCAAATTTTACCAATCGAAAAATAACCTTCCGCTACAATTGCAATAAGGTTCAAAATCTATTAAAGAAATTAGGCAGACTGTGGTAGTTTGATGTGCTGGGCCTGCAGTCTCGACATTAGATGGCGACAAAAATCGGTCGCTAAGTCGTATCGTTATCAAATTCCTTTAATAGATTTTCAACTTTATTTCGAAAGTATAAGGTTGAAAATCTATTGAAGAAATTTGACATCTATAAGACTTAACGACCGATTTTTAACCGACGAAAAAAAAAGGAGGAGGTTCTCAATTCGACATGTATATTTTTTTTTTATGTTTTTTTTTTTATGTATGACCACGCATAACTTTTCCTAAGGTGGTCCGATTTCAAAAATTCTTTTTTTGTTGGAAAGAGTATATCTCAAAGTTGGTCCCATTTAAATTTCAAAACTAAAATCGGCCTCTAAGGGTAGAAAAAAAGGAATTAATTGTCAATCTTCCTACAGAATTTTCAATTATGAACCGATTCTGTTGAAATAAAGTTAACAATTGTAGTTCTGAGGACATTATTATATAGCAGAGATGTGGAGAACATAACATGATGACGTCACCATCATCAGATCAACTCCAGATCCCTGTTATTTTGTGAAGTCAGTCCCAAGAATTCCTTAACAGTTAACAACAGCTATATCGTGTTTGGGCTCATTTCACTCAGCTTGATGAGAACTTTAGACCTAGCTGAGGTATCATTGTCATCGAGGGTCTGAGGATGGTGACGGATAGCAGGGGCAAGAGGTCCTCAACAGTTAACAGCACCTTTATCGTGTTTGGGCTCATTTCACTAGTCTTGATGAAAACTTTATACCTAGCTGGGGTATAATTGTCATCGAGGGTCTGAGGATGGTGACAGAGGGAAGTAGCAAGAGATCCATAACAGTTAACAGCAACTATATCGTATTTGGGCTCATTTCACTCATCTTGATGAGAACTTTAGACGTAGCTGGGGTATGACAGTCGTTGAGAGTTTGAGAATGAAGACAGAAAGCAGGTGTAGGAGGTCATCAATACTTAACAAAAAAAAAACTTATATTTTTTTTAGTTACAGAAATTGACTCGGGATAGGAAACTCAAAAGTAAAAAATAAAACCTTTTTTAAAAAAAATTAAACCGACGAAACATCGAACTGAAAAGCAAAAAATAAATTTTGAGGCGGCGCCAAAGAAACAATCAACAAATAGCTACGACGAGCTATTCAACCACGACAAGCTATACAACGAGCTATTCTGCTCTTCAAATAGTTAATTTGTATGTTTGTTTGTTTGGCGCCGCCTCAAAATTTATTTTTTGCTTTTCAGTTCGATGTTTCGTCGGTTTAATTTTTTTTAAAAAAGGTTTTATTGTCGTTTTATTTGTCGAGACTGCAGGGCCTGACTTTACATAACAGGCGCAAAGTTGCCAACTCTAATAGCTGCTTTACCATCATTGTAATCTCGCCTCGCAATCACCCTCACGTTCGATAAATGAAGTTTACTTAAATGTATTTTAATGTTAAAATGTATTTTGAAGCCTCAAGTATTTGAAAATAAAATACTTCGTGGTCGGGTATTTGAAATACGAATTACAAATTACATTTTAAGGAAGTAATTGAAATACAAATACAAAATACGTATTTGTATTTTAATTACAAGTAATTCAAATACTGCCCAACCCTGCTCGTATCGCCCACGCTTGCTACTCAGAGAGATCTTGCTACGCCGCCGCCGTGTAGGCCCGCTACGTAGCGTAGGCTTGCTACGTCACGTAGCCCTGCTACGCGCGGCTAATATTTTGTGACCCACGATACCATGATACTCATAATACCTACGTAATAGAGTAAATATTTAAACTAAATACTAAGAGCCATTAAGTTATGTTAACAAGGTGAAAACTTGCGAATTAACTTAGGTGTTAGCATACTAAATAGCTTGCAGACTTTGAACTTTGTAGGCACTTGGTGGATTAATACAATTCAGAGAATTTTACGAAAGTAATTTTAGTAGTGACTGAAAATCTATCGTATAAGTGCTCCTTGAATTTGATAAGATTGTATATGTTAAAGGAGTGAAACAAAAAGCTCATTTCCGGATCCTAAGAGAGTAATTAAGCTTCGCATAAGCAAATATTCTAAATGAGTTCTTTGATGTTGCGATCGATTTTAATTAATATAAATAGCCAATCAAATCTCTTGCCTTTTCCTGAAAAGAGATTTTGTCATCAGTTTCCATTGAATACGGCTTCAGAAACAATGATCGAGTTAATTGATCAATTATTGTTAGATCATTTATTTTTGCGGGCATTGACGTAACATGCTATGGTTACTAAGATATCGAAATTGAAAGATTCATTTCAAGTAGGCTAGTAACAAGTACATAAATAATAACAATGCAGTTACATTCCCAGTCATAAGACATAATACGAGTAACTGTGGAAGTAATATATTTTTAACCGACTTCAAAAAAAAAAGTAGGTTCTCAGTTCGACCTGTATGTATGTATGTATGTATGTATGTATGTATGTATGTATGTATGTTTGTCCGCGATTATCTTGCGTTTGGCTAAACGGATTTTGATGCAGTTTTCAGGAAAGTGTTCATTACATTCTGGAGAAGGTTTTAGTATATAACACTAATAGATATCCCGTGACGTTGCCCGCGTGGATCCGATTTGCTTACTTGGGTCGTACATTTTAAGGGACGATTGCATGTTTGTCCGCAATTATCTCACGTTTGGCTGAACGGATTTTGATGCAGTTTTCAGGAAAGTGTTCATTACATTCTGGAGAAGGTTTTAGTATATAACACTAATAGATATCCCGTGACGGTGCCCGCATGGATCCGATTTGCTTACTTGGGTCGTACATTTTAAGGGACGATTGCATGTTTGTCCGCAATTATCTCGCGTTTGGCTGAACGGATTTTGATGCAGTTTTCAGGAAAGTGTTCATTACATTCTGGAGAAGGTTTTAGTATATAACACTAATAGATATCTCGTGACATTGCTCGCGTCGATCCGATTTGCTTACTTGGATCGTAGATTTTAAGGGACGATTGCATGTTTGTCCGCAATTATCTCGCGTTTGGCTAACCGATTGTGATACAGTTTTCTGAAAAGTATTTGTTACATTCTGGGGAAGGTTTTGTATATAACAATAATGGATATCTCGTGAAGTTGCTCACATAGATCCGTTTTGCTTAATAGGATTGTAGATTTTCAAAGACGCCGATTTAATGAAGATTTTTTTTGATTATCTCAACTAAAAATGGGAAAAATAAAAAACTTTTTTAAAAAAAAGGGAACCGACTTCAAAACCAAACACAAAAAACTATAAAATAACTTTTCTTTCGGAAGTCGGTGGCCATATTATGTCAATGAAATAAAAAAAAACAAAGCCACCGACTTCCGAAAGAAAAGTTATTTTATAGTTTTTTGTGTTTGGTTTTGAAGTCGGTTCCCTTTTTTTTAAAAAAGTTTTTTTGCCTGTATAGAACAGGCAAGGCTGTGGCTGTGGAAAAAAACAGGCAAGAAACTCCATGGACTCTTTTCCAATTAAAAGATGATAACAAGGTCTTTGATAAATCATTCACCTGAGATTGTACAACGAATATGTGACAACGAAGAAGCAAAAAAAAAAAGTAATTACAAAGAATCTTAATTTCTGTGATTAAAATAAAAAAAAAACCGGCCAAGTGCGTGTCGGGCCACGCACAGTGTAGGGTTCCGTAGTTGCCCATCAAAATACGTATGCGAACTAACTAAACTGATTCGCTGAATTTAATTTTAAAAAGAAGAAATTTCAAAATCGGTCCAGGCTTCTTTGAAAAAAAAAGATTACGACGAATTGAGAACCTCCTCCTATTTTTGAAGTTAGTTAAAAATAGTTGACAATAAAAACCTACCTATCCCCAAAACATACCCACCTATTATGGCTGTAAAAATAAAGCTGACAAACTCACATTTGCAGTTGAAGAACATGTTCTCCGATACATTTTGTGTAGGAAAATATGTTATCCAAGTACGTTTTATAAGTTGGTCGACTATAACTTGTAAACTTGTAAAACCTACTTAGTCATGATAATTTTCTTTTAAAATTCGTTATATTTACTACTATTGTGAATTTTTTCACACCCCCAAACATAACCGTTTAGCTGGTAGAGGGGGGGGACACTCGAGTCGAGCAAAAATTAGCACTTTAAAGCTTAATATTTCACAAACGAATCTTTTTATCAAAAAATTGTTAATGGAAACTATCAATATTTTTTAAAGGCCTATTTAATGATACCCCACACTAAGGGGTAGACGAGAAAAAAAAAAAACATCCCCTCTTTACGTGGACTGGAGGTACCCTAAAAAAAATATTTTACGAGATTTTATTTTACCACTTTTTCGGCGCAACAAATCCGTGTACTTACACCAAATTACAGCTTTCTAGTACTGGGCGTCTCTGAGCTAAGCTGCGGACAGACGGACGGACGGACGGACGGACATGGCGAAACTATAAGGGTTCCTTGTTGACTACGGAACCCTAAAAATAGTCAGCTGGTGTTAAATAGAAAAACTCTATAGATAATGTAAAAACTACGATTCTTTAATTTACGTTGTATATTTTAATACATATTTTAAAAGATTAATTTCTAAAATTTTTATAAATCTTCTACTTCATTCTTTTTTCATTATATCATTTAGTACTAACTAAACGATTCTACTAAATAGACAGATTCATCGCAGGTTAAATTAAGCTTTACAAACGAATTCTTAAAGTTTTAAAGTTTAGACGTTGAAATACCCAATGGACCTGCTTTTCTTTTAAAAGTATCTACTTAGTTTAACAAAACTTCTTTCCGAATCTATTCAATTCGAATTCTCTCGGGTGGTTTTCAATTCTATTTATTTTAGTTGAAATTGTTTGCTTGTATCCGAAATTTATTATTTTACCTAAGTTGTTATCGGATGCCGGGGTCGCGGAATTGTCTTAAATAGCACCATGGCCCTGAACATGTTCCTATGACCCCTCTATCCGAAAAAGTCTTGTGTCCCAATAGCGGGAATATCTGAATAATTAAATATACACATTTATAAATATTCGGCCGAAGAATCAAAAACTAAATTTATTTAAATGTATGTATTTTATGTCAATGTCCATTTTTTTTTTAGTTAGCAACCTAATATAAATAAATGCGAGTTCAATAAATTCACAATATTTATTATGTCTTATAGTATCTGTGGAAAATGTTGTGGGTAGTATATTTGTTAAGTTTAATGTTAAGCCAACACTGTTTACCCTTAATGTACTACTGTTTGTTTTCTCAAACATAATAAATAAATAAATATCACATTTAATATGACAGGCATCAGTGACTATGACTTTGTGGTCAAGAATTTTTCTTCCTTCCTTTGAGATTATGTGAAGTAATGCGTGTAATAACTCCAGCCTTTGTTAGGTTTTGACAGATTTCTACCAAAAGTTATAATAATTTAAAAGTCAAGGTCTAGAATTCAAAGAAAGTCTGTTCAATTATTATAAAGACTAACCTAACTACGTCTGACAGATACTATGAATAGCAAATAGAAAAGCTTTTACAAAGCGTAAATGGTATTTCTCTCTCAAATTTTATAGAATATAATTTCAGTAAAACACATAGTAAACCCATTTACTCTTGATTAAATTAAACAGTTAAACCCCTATTTTAATTTCACGGTTCTGTTACTATGAAGCGGTGCAAATTCACTGAAAATTACGTAGAATATTCCTTAGCAAACAACAAGGTCCTTTACCCTAATATAATCTTTGCAGAAGTATAGCATGTGTTGCCTGAAGCTCAAACTACGTTGAACCGTGTAGGAGTCAGACTATTGTGGCAAACAATGAAGATAATGAAAACAAAGGAACAACTGAGAATAACAAACCATACTTCTCCATCTATCCATAATTTGGGCACTCCTTGTTTAAGGGAAATCGATAAAATATTGACCTCAAACAAAAAGGAACTTAAAACAGGAAAAAGAAACTGTCAAGTTATAAGCAGACCCTCCACATTTAAGATTCAGACTACTTATTCACGCGATGTAATTTTTTTTTCATAAACATTTAGCGGATGAAACTCCTGTAGTGTACTCAACATGGCCCAGGGGCCTAACTAATTGCCAATTAGGCCCCACTCAAAGTTGCTTTAAGATAAACTCGGACGTTGATAAAGAAAAACGATGTATTTACCTCACGCCCTGTTTTATAATAAGCCAGCTTTATTTAAAAACAGTTAAAAGTTAATTGAATATTTAGCTTGCGGGTGCTTTTCACGAGCTTTTTTGGCGTTAGTAGATACCTTTGTTGAAATCATTATTTTTTTTGTTCATTAATTGTATTATTATGTTGTTAGTCATTGTAGTGTCCGATATAATTAAATGAAGAACCTTGAAAAAGAGAGAAAAAAAAATTTCATCGCAATATTTTTCTCTCTCGAAAAATTTATGAAAGCGTCATCTAGTGGCGGAGCTCGCACTTACCTAGTTTCCGACCCCACTACGGTCCAACCCCGCCGGCGTCGCACAGCGCGCATTTCAGCCGTGACGACGCGGTCGCGGGTTCGTCTGTGGCGAGCATTCATCGATATTCGCGCGGTGGCGCTTTCGTCCGTCTCTGCGATTGGCAACATAGTCCCTTGTTTCGTTTCGAGGGCAGAAAGTGTTGGCACTGGTGTATAGATGTCGCTGTTTTAAATTGCGTTACATGTTTTCACTCTGCTTGCAATAAACTTTTTGAGAAAAGTATTTTGTGGTAACTTACTCAGTAGCAATATAACGTCTCATTATTATTTTAATAATTTGAATTCTATAAAAAATAAATTGAAAAATACACTGTCTATCGTAAGTCTTAGTACCTAGGCATTACAACTTAATTAAATGAAAATCTTGCCAACCTCTTGGCAAATTGTAGGTTGGTAAAACTTCTTAATTTTAGTAATCTCAACTTCGTTTACTTTCCGATGATTTTGGTAAAATAATTTCTGTACTTTTTTCAAAATTACCCATCCCTTGTAAAAGTTTCAACGAAATAGTTTACGGATCCTCTTGAAAACCAGAAAACTAATTGAGTTGAATTGAATGTTACTTTTGCTTTTAGCTGAAATGTTGGGTGGGGTTTCTCGTCTTTGCCTATTATTAAGTAGATATTCTCTATGAAACAGAAACAACATTAATATTCATCATTTAATGTTTATTTTTGTATTAAAATATACACAGTCTTTGGTAAGGTACAGGAAATTTGAAACGAGAAATCCCAAAACATATTAGCTGGTCCCCAAGAGAGGTCGTTTCATTTCGTAGCGAGACGTAAACCCGTCTTTGTAAACAAAACTATTGTTACATTATGGTTACATTTTATACTGAACAAACACAATGAAAGTATTTTTGGACAATTTGTACGTCAGCAGAAAAAGTTAGTAGGTAGTTAGTTACTAAATACTAAGCACATAGTTAAAAGTGAACTTTGCATACAGTTTTAAGTGCTATCTAAACAATGTTTTTGTATTCAGTTTAACACAGGTGCAACTAACTTCTATCTACATTAAACTAGTTTTTAGTAACACTGAGAAAGCCTCATTTATCTAGTGGTCACAAGCTCGACTGCTGTGCATGAGGTGGGTTCTGATTTTGATGCCCAGGTTGGGTAAAGACAAGATGGTCAGGTGACTATCTGCATCAGCAATTCCGGCTCGACTTTAATATTATACATTGAACTATTTATTCCATTGAGCCTTACGGTTTAGTTTTCTGAATCAGCACCACCAATTTAATGTTTGTGATGCCAAATTATTTATTGTTATTAATCAACAATGTTAGTAGTTTATCACTAATTCGAAGCCCATATTTGCACATGAATAGATAATGTGCCTTATACGATCACCGCATCTAAATATATTTGCTATTGTAAACTAAAAGATAAAGGCGAAGGGTAACATTATTGGGTACGTGTTCCTAGCTTGAGGATAAAGATTTAGTTGCTTATACCTCGATATATTGACAGACTTTACGTGGGTTTAGAAAAGGATCGTCCTAACTTTTGCCAGGTCATTTTATTCTACTTCCTTTATCTCAATTTATTTGGGATTGTCGTGGCATATTATTATCTCCTTGTATCTATCAATCGGCAGGTTCAAAGGGTATAGCTATTGTAAGCCGTAAGTTATAGCCACAAAGTGATTTTTTAAGACTGACGATATGCAAAATTCGATGTTCCAATTATCCAAGAGATACCGGAAACTGTCTAAGGAAACTTTAGCTCTTTTTTAATAGTCTAACCATTTTTGATTTTTAAGTTTTGATCAAATGAGAGACGGAAGTATTTGGAAAAGTGTCTTAATTTTTCAAACATTTAAATTTTCTTTGCTTTCTTATTTAAAACAAACACTCTGTACAATCTTGATAATCTACGTTACCGTTAACTTTATAATTACGCTACCTTGCACAGCCCTGAAGGACCATCTTCACCACGTTTGGCAATAGTCTGTATTTTAGCATGTTGTTATTGTTGGCACACCTGTGTGCATTCCTACCACGCAGTAGGCAACTACCTAGGTACTTGGTTTTATACAAGTCATTGTAAACGTAAACAAAACGTCACGCGTACGTTCTGTCTACCTTCATGGGAAAAACTTTAGCCATTTTATAAACATAAAAATCATTCCTATATCAAGTGCTATCGTTTTTATCGTGTTACAGTCATCAAAAAATGAGTCCTATCACCCAGTGAAGGATGGGAGGGACTCTCGGACTTGTACTGACCAAAATCCACGGTACCTAATCATTTAATAGCCCCTTACGTTCTAGGGTCACGGTTATTTGATGAGGAAGTCCTGCGACGCCGGAAGGCTTTGACCCTCTAAGGGGGGCCTAGTCTAAGGGTTGATTTGTGCCTGGTCTAGCTTTTCTCTTAAATAATTTTGTTAATACTAAGACTAAACATTGTTTAGGGCAATTTTTGTACTCAAGGCATACATATAGTTGGTTACGCCATTGCCATAATCTACGGAGTTCAGTCCTTTGACGAAAGATTAGTTTTGAATAGGTAATTGAAAATGCCATCAATTATTAATCTTTGAAAAGTCATTGACCGAGGTTCAAATGAATAAAAAAAAAGTAATTTGGCAGCAAACATCAAAATACATTTGGGTAATGACTAATGAAAGCTCCGTCAGATAAAAATGTTGTTCTGATACTTAATGCTGCAAAAACAAGATTAATATTTCCTAAAGTTTTCATTGCCATGTCATTTTGCGTCTTAGTGTTTCTACCTTTGAAGATATTTTGGTATGTTTTGAAAACCTGATGACGCCGATGACATAGATACTAAATCGGACCTGGAATTCTGTAATGAAAACTGCATGGTTTTTCCAGGGAAAATTCTATCAACAGTTCAAAGATCTTTCAACTATTACAAAACTTGGTGCGGCAAATAGATTATGTCACCAAATCCTTTGTATGCAGTAGTACATACTAAGAATTATGTACTTGCAGTCTCTCCGGACTTACAGAGTCATTGTGTTCATTGTTCATCTCCTTTGAGGAGTCAATAAATCTAGAAGGACGTTTGCTATTGAGCTTTTGTTAAATAGCTCAATTGAAAAAAAGCTCATTTGGAAAAGATGAAAAAAAAGTAAGAAATCCTAACCAGCACTAATTCGTCAGTGGTGAAATAGGTATGACGGGGCCCCCCCTTGAGAGGGCCAATTTACCGTGACCCTGGAACGTAAAGGGCTATCGAAGGACACCGTGGATTTTAGTCAGTACGGGTCTGACAGTGCCTCCCGCCCTGCCCTGGGTGGGAGGACTCATTTGATGATTTTACCACGATAAAAAAAGTGGTGAAATAGGCCCTAGGGCGTAAGGGCGTAAAGCATTAGGCTTAGGTTACCTCTTGGCATCTGACTTGGAATAAAATGTCAGTTGACAATCAAAGGTCATATCTACAGCTCGTAATTTACGGTAGATAAGATACCAATCCAGTTCCTTAGCAAGACGAATTACGACCTTTTTTCCACAACTCGGACCAGGTACCCAACTAGGTAGATTTTAACCGACTTCAAAAAGGAGGAGGTTCTTAATTCGTACGGTATTTTTTTATGTATGTGCATTGTGCACCGATTACTCCGAAGTTTCTGGTCCGATTTGTGTGATTCTTTTTTTTTTTTGATCGATGCAGTGTATCTGCCATTTGGTACCATAAAAAAAATCATTTAGTTTGGTTCAGTAGCTTTTATTTTATGAAATTACGGGGTGAATTTTACAAGTTGGCGTGGATGGCCAATTGGCCACATCTGAAAATATAAAACCACGATGCCGATTTGAGGAGAACTAAAACAGCATGTTGATTGGATTTATAAAAAACCAATATTCCAAGGCTGACATCGAATCCGGACGGCGAGTAATGGGTAACTCGCCGTACGAGTCTGACAGTCACTCCCGTCCCGCCCTGGGCTTCGGACTTATTTATATGATTTTATCAAAAAAAAAAAGACGAAACCGCTGATTTTAAAAAAGAAGTTCCGTATTTATTTTATATTAATTGATAATATTATTTCAATAGTACTACATATTAAAGATCAAATTTTTATATTTTGTGGGAAAAAAGGCTTGAGAACATGTTTGTATTTAATACGAAATGTTACTTTAAACGATATTATTTTGTGATTAAAATGTCGAACTTAACCAATCCAACTATTAAATACCACCTTGTTTCTTCAACTGCACACTTTTTAGACATTCGCATATTATTTTTAAATCTTTAAATGAGCTATATGTTTTTTTACCCCACTTAGGGCGACATGTTTAACTTTTGGTGAAAGTCGCCCTTAGTGTAGATTCTCATTAACTTAAAAGTAACGTATAACTTACCAGAGTCAAACAAAGTTATGCTCAAAATGTAGGGTTTGAAAATAGAACTTTAAAAAGTTCCAATTTTAAATGTAAATGAATTATCAACGACATCTATAGTATACTATCAATATAGTAGATAATTATAATGACGTTGTTTTCTTATTTTAAGTAGTGGGCGGGTAGGTATGTTTTCAGATTGGTAGATAATGATTGAACGGTGTTTAGCATCTTTCAAGTGGCTTGTTTTCATCAACGTCTAACTAGACTCGTACAAATGTTTTCCTTGAAAAGTAGGACCACTTTATCAATAAACGGGTTAAGCATTTACGGGTTATTTTTGAATTATTACAGATTCCATTTCTTATAATATTTTGTACTAGCTGTTGCCAGCGGTTTCACCCGCTGCAACTCGAAAATTATCCCACGGGAACATAAAATCGGGATAAAAACTATCCTATGTGTTAATCCAGGTTATAAACTATCTGTATACCAAATTTTAGCCAAATCCGTTCAGTGGTTTTTGCGTGAAAGAGTAACAAACATCCATACATCCATACATCCATACATCCATACATCCATACTTACAAACTTTCGCCTTTATAATATTAGTAGGATTAAAACGACTGGAATTTTTGGCACCGGTATTCAGAAATGTGACCTAGAAAGCTTTTTTTATGGATACAAATATTTTGACGGAAGAAATTATGATTGTCGATTTTTTATGTAAGTTAACATTAATATAAAAAGAACTCATTATAGATGAGTTATATTTCTAGAATTAATAAAGTATAATTCTAAAAATTCGAGTTTTTTCCACTTTGTTATTAAGTACTCTAACTTGGTACCACCTGTGTTTTTACTCCTCAATTTAAACTTGCTGGGTAAGTTTAATGTAACTTTAAAACACCACTGTATGAGGAAAATAATAAACTTAGCCTTTCGTATATCTAAAACAGTAAAAGTTTTAATTTATCTTTTTCATCACTCACTCAGCTTAAGTCGAGATCGCCACTCCTTAAATTGGGTGGGCCATTATCTATACACAATGACAGATATAGTTTGTTATAAATTGCCAGAAACGCTCATGATTTGATAGTTCTAACATAAATAATCTGTCTTTGAGTATGCGGCAATGTATTGTTACTAAAATTACTTTTTTTTTGTTGTCATGTCGACTGAGTCTGAGCTGAGTTATTAACTTAATACGGCTTTTGGAATATCAGTGTTAAATAGCCAGTTAAAGTGACTTGTTAATCTATTGTCAATAGAGTGACAAGAATATACAATTCTGCCTTACAATACAATAAACAACAATATTTTTATCAAACTAGTATTTAATTAGGACATCAAATTAAACATTGGACTGGCGCATGGAACAATAAGTAAAACGATTTTTAGGTTAAGTAAGCGAGTCGAATGAACCGCAAATTTTTGGCGCAAAAGGGCAATTTAACCGTTTAAATCCTTGCCGGCAAAGGAAAAATAGTTGTTTTCGTTTGCAAAAAGGGTTTTTTTTATAAAACAATGGCCAATTTGTTTCTCTTAGTTTGGATGTATTTATTGGCTTATGTTTAACTTACCACCAGATATAGTAACATATAACAGACAAAAATAGTAAATGATCACCAAAATGAAACCCGCATTTTAATGTAAAATTATAACTAAAGTTTTAACATTTCGCTGTCCTATTTAATCAAAATGACTCCAAATAAATCATTGTCAACCCAAAAGTAGTAAATGATCACCAAAATACTGAATGTGCACCAAAATATGTTCATTAAAATATGTCATAACGAGGTGTAATAAAATAAAATCTACCTAAGCAGGGTCGACGAAACCCCGCTTCGCGGGGCTTCTATTTCTGTGTACAAGGTTTAAAGGAACCTAACCAAACCGAACTTCCGGGTGTCCCTGAAATCTTGCTAAAGCGAGTTTTAGATTTGGTGATCATTTACTTTATTTGGTGTTCGAATACAATTTGAAGTGTAGTAGCTAAGGGTATCAAAGCATTTTATGGTGGTCATTATATTTAATCCCGTATTATTTGGTTATTTTCCTAGGTACGGACTAAGCCTCTCTACTAATTACCTTCTGACCTTATCAAAAGTCCATTGTTTCTATATTTTGTGGTAACACTAAGCTGCTAATAAATTATCTGTTGTTCAGCTGATATATGGAGAGCTGGGCTATGGCCGGGCTATAAAGCATGATTACATTAGCGAACGCAATATCATTATTCGCTATACAGTAAATTGCCTGTCAAACTTAGCTGATAATTTCGGCAGTAATTTAAATTAGGTATAATGATGTTATATGCATTACTTGTGATAAGTCTTACTTAGAATTAGCAATATGGTTGTGTGTTGTTAACATGTTGTGTGGCATTTCTTTTTATATTAAAGTATATTCTATCTATGCCTCCATTAATATGGGATCTAATAATCATCTAATAAAAACCAGTATCAAAATTGTACTGTTTTGTTGATTCTATAACAAAAAGGCTGTAAATATTTGTAACTATTTTTAATATAATTTATTGTAATAAAAGGATGTAATTTTGAAAGAACCAGTCTTTTTCTGAGTTTTTTTTTTCAGAATAATAGACAAACACCACAAATTATATAGACAGATTATATCTATTACCGTTACTGTCTATATGGGTAACTTTAATTATTGCATCGCTTATAAAAGTCATCAGTATTTTTTTAAATACCTGAGTTACAACTTACAAATAATCTACGCACGAAACAGATGACCTCCTCTCATGTCGAGTAAGTGTCATTAAAGCGAGACGTAAGGGATTTAGTATCAGGGACAAAACGAGACGAGGTCAAGCCAAGATCCCTTTGTTTGATAACGATAATGAACTGCTATCACCAACCACTCTGTTTAGAGCTTAAGCACTAAAATTTCCCCCAAACTGTTCTGGAAATGGGGAATGTTCATTTGGTCGGAAAATAGGAATTTCCGAATTGCCTTAAAAATTAATATATGGCCACTTGTTCATCGTTCAAGTTTTTCAATCAGTAGATTTCGTTTAATAAATTGCCAAGCATTTTCCTACCATTGTTTTGCACTACGAAAAATCGAGGCAATTTTCGTACGCTTTTGTTCAAAGACTTATAACTGAATACCTCGTGTTTTTATTGCCTTTTAAAAGGTGAAGTTAGTCATCGAAGTTGACATCGTTTTAAAAATAATTTTGACCGAATGTGGAACATTGACTCTGTATTTGCTTAAGGAATATCGACCTTAATTGTTTGTAAATAACCTTTATTATAAAGAGTAAATAATTGTTTTCTTCGTAAATAATATTACTGCTAAAGTTTATCAAAGAAAGTGTTTGTCAAGGTTCTGGAGAAAACAGATAAAACTGAATGGTCCCATAAAGGTTGACATTTGATATCACCTTTCTTTATTATGGCTCAAGGCCACCTGGACGCAAAGAATAGCCTTTATGGCTACGCCAATTTTCTGGAATAAAAATTGGTGGCCATCATAAGTCACAAAGTTTATGAGTAATATTATTAATGTCCGTAAGGATTGAGAAGCTACTTGTTTTACTTATTTGCTATCCATACATTTCTAGTACATCAAGCCAAGATTTAGTATTTAAATGCTCAATCAAATATTTAAGCAATTAGCTCCTGAGCTAGTTTACTACCTCCTTAAGAAAGTACTTAAGCATTTTATTTACTCAAATCTAATTTTAAATGTTTCGAACTTTTTCAGTCGCAGTGACAATTATTTTCATTGAAATGCATTCTTGAATTACAGAACTAAATAAATAACCACGCGCGAGTTGCCAAATAGTTTTGCTACATTACCATACGTAACATCACAAAATACTTTTCTATCACAGCATGATAATGATCATCACAATAATAATTATCACGACCACAGTTTCACATCACATGTGTTCACAAAGTGCACTCACTCCACGAGGTCAACACTGAAATGCGCAAATTCAGATGTTTGGAACACATCTGTAATAAGATAAAGTCCCGCGCATACTTTCTCGTTATGTTTTAATTTCGATCGACGTTTATATTGGTCGAGGCGAGGCGTGGACTGCGCGTGCGTCTTTGCGCGTAAACCGCCACATCTTACATACAAGCGCCACTTTACACCACGACCAGCATTGTCACGACGCCGATGACATGTACCTGCCTTAATTATAACGTTTTTCTCAAAAATATAGACCATATTACTCACTGTCTCTGATTCTTATGACTCATGAGGTAAGCGAGTAATATTCCATTGAAAATGTTTTTCTATTTGCCAAAATTAATCTTTGCTTTTCATTGTGTGATCGGTGTAATAAATCTTAAGGAGCAGTTATGTCATATTTTTCTTAAATTCCTATCTTGTTAGTAAGCAGAGATCTGTTTACGCAGGAAAGCTCACGTTCAGGAATCTACTCTCTTTGTCCATCAACGAAAATCGGGCCCATACGAAAGTAACCCGAAACTTTTTATTGAACCCTACTCTACACCCTATTAGTTCTGAATTTATGAGTTCTGATATCACAAAGGGAGTCGGGGTAACAGTCCATGTCATGCTGGCAGCAGTTTTTAGTGTGCAATTAATACTTAAAGAGTAAGAAACTCCCGAATCTTTGGCCGAAGCTACAGTTTTCGTGCTTAGATTGTAGAACCCCTAGTTCGACTTATGTTGTTTCAAATTATAATGTAAGCAACAGTTTGAACTTTAGCGTAACTGTTAAACTTTCATCAAAGTGCCTACATACATAGATTGTCTGATAGTTTTAGTTTATTAAATTTTATGAATAATATTATCTAGTTTTAATTCTGCGACAAAAATCCAGGCTTGTACCCTCCTGCCCTCATTCTTATACTCGATTCTATACTCGACATATGTTTCGCCCCTCTACGGGGCATCCTCAGGAAATGTTGACTGACAATCGCTGGGGCGCAAAAGGTTCCCTTTTCTTGCATGTGTGCATACGCATGATACCTTTCCCGCATGACATATGCATGAGGGCGGGAGGGTGTTACTGCATCCTAACCCTGTTTTTTTTACAGAAACAGACTGATAAGATCTGTCTAGTTTACTTAGAACTTTTTATAACATTACAAGACATTAACAATTAAAAATTGTCTGCTAGCGCAAGCTATTTTTTTTAAAGGTTTGAAATTGTTTTTTAATGGGCGTTGCTGTCTCCTTTGAAATTAACCACTAGAGCTCTAAAGAAAGTTCATTTTAGGAAACCGCAGAGCTATCACATAGCTTTTTAACCCGCGCATTGTTGAACCGACCATTTGGGCGTTTATAACCGGTTTTTTGAACCAATCCCTAATGGTCAACAGAACATGGTTTAAGAAGCTACCGAAATTCGATTGAACAAAGTACTGCCCGCTGCACTGGCATTCGACTGTATAACGGCCCAACTGTTCTGTTCTTTATCAAACCCACTTTAATCTCTAGTCTCTCTTTGAATTCCAGTAAAGATTATAATTATCCGTCAGTTTAAAATTAATGAAAGATTTAATAATATCTAATATCGTCTTCGTGTCGGTGTTTACGCGCGACGAAGGACCAGAATAGCTTGTGGCAGAGATTCAAATATGTCGCCGCCCTAAACCGTATCTTTGAACATTCGCGCACTGTCACACTTAATATGCGTACTTGTGATTAATGTATCACTTATTGCGCGATGATAACTCATTAATACAGAAATTAAAGAATGTGAATTTAGGTTTATCGTCGAGACTGGAGTCCATTGGTTACAAAGTGCTGAAATGTATAAACTTCGTCCTGACAAACTAAGATTGACAAATAATTATCTCCAATTTGAAACGTGTTTTGCTTTCGATAATTATATGACGCCTCAACAGATACTCTGTTATAGGGGAAGCACTTTACTCTGTGTATACTTTACTTGCCAAGAATTCTCACTTTCTTGCTATGATTTTTTCATAAAAATCGTCAGTTCTAACTAGTGAAGACAGCGTCGGGCACTTTGACAAATGACTTACCAATTCTGAAAAATATAGTTTATTCTAGCTATGGACTTTGTACTTACTACATAATATCATGAAATTATTTTATTAGTTATTATTTATTTGAGCAGTGGTGGACCAGTGGGAGCAGTGGTGGACCAGTGGTATCGGTCCCGACTTACGAGTTGTAGGTCGTGGGTTCGAACCCCGCCAGGCGCATTACATTGTGTAATTTGTTTCATCACCACTGCTCTCAAAACGGTGAAGGAAAACATCGTGAGGAAACCGGCATGTCCTAGAACCAAAAATTCGAAGACATGTGACATCTGCCAACCCGCACTAGGCCCGCGTGGTGGATAATGGCCCACTCCCTCTCACAGAGAGGAGGCCTGTGTCCCAGCAGTGGGAACATTATAGGCTGATGATGATGATGATGATTATTTATTTTATTTAAAACGGTATCATCACAACGGACAGTTAACATAAATTATTCTAACATTAACAACATTTATCTGATTTGTCTGATCAAATAATCACTATTGCATGAATTTTATTACTAGTTTACAATTTGGATAATGTTATAATAGAATTGCTAGAAGCCTATTTCATGTTTGACAATAGAAAAATTATACGTCAACTTGCATTCGCGTCCTTGAAAAATCGTATCTAGAATCAAGAAAGAACCACAAGTTTCCAAGCTAGCCATCCTCAAAAAACAAAGAAATTTAATGCCCAAATCATGTTTAACAATATTGAACATTTCAGCGCCATAAAATAAACATAAGACGTTGCAACCTCAGTTGAGTGATGATACTCTCTGCTTAATCACTCTTTAAACGAGTTTCTTCTCTGAAATATTACAATTTTTCCAACAAAATAAACAATTTCACCAGAACAAACTGTCAATAACTTCGCTGACCCTTTACAACTTAAACAGTCTAAGTTACTGTCTAGACTCGGCTGTTATTGTGAAAGGCTTTCTATTGACGTTAAACAAAAACAACAATTTACGATCTCCAAAGTTAATTCTCCTGACGTAAATTACCAACATTTTATTACCTGTGGTAACTTTCTGGTGAAATAAAATTAATGAAAATAAGTAAACACATTAAACTGAGTGGGGCAGCTCCGGGAGGCCGGAATACGGCAAGACAATTGAATATATTGTAGCACTAACAAGGCAGGCGTGAACTCGTAAAACGGGCCTGAAGTGGGTGGCTCAGGTAAGTGAATTAAAATGCGGGTAGGTACTCGCGTGAGTAGCCTACTAAGCTAACATACACGGCTCATATCCCAAATACATTAAATGAATATTTATGAAAACCAGCACCAAATCCTAATCTGATTTTTTTTATCGATACTAATTTTAACACGAAACGCGTAGATACTTCAATCTTTTCAGAATTTTATTTCTCATGAAGTCTTACTTCTAAAACTAATTAGACTGACGACCAAACCATCCTTAATTCAGACATAATCACTATCTTTTATTCATCACAAAAAACTTTTTTCAAAAAAATTTAACCGCCTTCAAAAACAACCACAAAAAAGGGTAAAATAACCTACAAAATAACTTTTCTTTCGGAAGTCGGTGGCTTTGTTTTTTTGTTTCGTTGTCTTTTTGCCACCGACTTCCGAAAGAAAAGTTATTTTGTAGGTTATTTTACCCTTTTTTGTGGTTGTTTTTGAAGGCGGTTAAATTTTATTGAAAAAAGTTTTTTATTTTACTCTTTTTAGTTTAAATATTCAACCCAAATTCTTGTCAAATACATCATTTTCTTACATGTGCACTAGAATTTTGTAATCCGTGGCACCGGTATTAACATCGCTCATGTACACATGCTTATAAAATTCCCTATCTCAAAAACTATTGAACAGATTTTGATGAAACTTGCAGTATTCCCTAAGGTGAACGATCCCTAGTACAACAAAAAAAGAATTTTGAAAATCGGTCCACAATTGGCGGAGTAATCGCGTAACAAACACGCAAAAAGTAATGTCATCCAAGTAGCCGAAATCAATAAAAATGCTCACAAAATAAAAAAGTACTAAACCAAATTGGATGAAATTTTTATGGGACCACACTGCAAGTATACTGCATCGAACAAAAAAAGAATCACACTAATCGGACTAGAAACCTCGGAGTAATCGATATACATACATAAAACAAAAAAAAACAAAAAAAAAAAACATACCGACCGAATTGAGAACCTCCTCCTTTTTTTGAAGTCGGTTAAAAATGCCCCACGATATAAATTCCAGTGTTCACGCCGTCTCGTAGTATCTTTTTCTAAATAAAATATTATCTTTAAGGCGAAGTACATAACGAAAGGGCTTTAAATAATTCATACAAAAGTAAAATGTTTTAGGAACGTGCAACGAAAGTAAAGAGGTATTATACCCTCTGAGTTCTTTCTCACATTTTATGTGCATTTTCGGGGAAGAAAAAGAACCACAAAGAGGAGAAAGCTAATTTCATATAATATAAAAGTCTTGGGGCGAAATGTTTTTGAGTGAATGGCGCAGTAACCGAGTGATTGTCTGTTGCACTGCTTGGCGTGGTTTCGGTGTGCGCACGGAACAAATATTTGTATGGCCTACAGGTAGTTTTTTCGAGTCCGAACGTTCTTAGACGCGCCTATAATTTATATTAACGAAATGAAATTAAACATAATAATTTACAGAGTCTTATAAATGCGAAAGTGAGTTAATTTGTTACGGTTTCACGTTTGAATTGCTGAACTGAGTTCTGATGGATTTGGATACAAAGATAGACGAGGTTACTACGAGGAGGCGAGGGTGGAAGCGGAGAAAACCGCGGGGAAATGCTAGTGTTTTTATGAACAAAAAAAAATCAAGTTATGAGAATATCTTGGTTCAGTGTCAGCTACCACATAATGCAATCACTGCGGTTAACTTTGATCAGGATAACGGAGACTTTGTGTGTATATGCGGCTAATTAATTCACTTACATCTTCAGCTCCGGTCATTTTCTGAGTAAAATTAATGGTACAAGTTAGAAAGACGAAATGAAACTAGATAAACTTTCAGATCGCTTAAAATTAACTGGACTTTTGGGTACTTGACTAAGCTATAGATATCGATCTTATTATTGCGTTATCTTATATTTATCTATTAAAGAATCGTATTTTTTAATGTTGTTACAAAGTACCTATGACCATTTATTTTTCAAATTGATGTGATTTGAAACTGCAGGTATTAATACTCGTATTAATATAATGATTAATTATGTTAAAATGATTGCATGCAACAATACCAGAATTATTTTAAAACTTAAACATTTTGACATAACTATATTTGTACGCTTCACGGCAAAACATAGGCCGTCTTACCACAAGAAAGATAAACATCTTTTGAACACTCGTCTCAAAAAAACTGTTAACGTCAAAACGACATTTCACGTTGATATAAGGGTGCTTGTACACGGCGCATGTAACCCGCGCAAGTGCCTCAACATGCTCAAGCTACATGCGCCGTGTACAAGCACCCCGCGGGTAGCTTGATCAAGTAGCTTGCGCATGTTACTCGCGCGGGTAAACCGCAAACCCGCATCTTTACTTGCGCGAGTTGCATGCGCCGTGTACAAGCACCCGCGGGTAATTTGATCAAGTAGCTTGCGCATGTTACTCGCGCGGGTAATCGCAAACCCGCACCTTTACTTGCGCGAGTTGCATGCGCCGTGTACAAGCACCCCGCGGGTAGCTTGATCAAGTAGCTTGCGCATGTTACTCGCGCGGGTAAACCGCAAACCCGCACCTTTACTTGCGCGAGTTGCATGCGCCGTGTACAAGCACCCCGCGGGTAACTTGATCAAGTAGCTTGCGCATGTTACTCGCGCGGGTAACCCGCATCTTTACTGGCGCGGGTTACATGCGCCGTGTACAAGCACCCTAAGTGTCTAAACACACTATGCCGAGGATACGCGACGGAAGTTCGGCATGATTACGCCTGCAATGCTATTTGAATTACTGGCGACACATTATGCCGAAATTACGTTGCGTTATAGCGTACAGCCGAACTTCAGTCGGGCGTAAGTTCAGCGGAAATTCGGCGGCAACGTATTCTGTATTTAACCACAGCTAACTAACTGTATAATAAGCAACTAAATTTCTACTGCGTAAGTTCGGCACTTATGGTGTGTCATATCAGCCGAATACGTTGGAACGTAAAATCAGCCGCGGAACTTCGGTCGCGTACGTTCGGCATAGTGTGTTTAGACACTTAGGGTCGTTTTGCAGTTACACTGTTTTTAGACAAGCGTTCAACAGATGTTTATCTTTTTGACACAGAGACTTAAACCACTTATAGTGTAATATTTCTCACACCGTGTAACTACCTATGTTTACAAATAAAAGTTTCTTATTCTTATGATTTACCTTTCGTAAGATCCTATATTCTTAGATTAATTTTCGTTAAATGTGTAATTCTGTGCCTTTTCAGAGTCTTTACTGCCAACAAAATTTCCTTATTTTTAAAAATAAGGAAATCTGTATGTACGGCTGTATGTGCGGCGTTTATTGTATAGAAAATGAAAACACGCCTCTAGTGTACGAACAAGGATCTAATTTATTCCATCAAATTAGCGTCAAAATTCCCGTCAAAACATCACAAAAACGGGAAAAGTCTTGCTAGGGCTTTAGGCCAGAGCTTAAGTATAAAACCCATTAAATTATATGCCATGAGCCTGTAAAAGATCCCGTAAAACATTAAGCTCATTTCACCTTCATTTTGATGTTAATTTTTATTTTTTGATGAAAAGGAAACGGTGTAAACTCGAACCTTAAATATAAGACATGAAATAGCCCCACTTTGATAGAATAAGCCTTTGAGTAGCAAACAAGGATGTTTCCAGCTTTCAATTTAACATTAAGGGGGATGCTCCAACCAGCCCGCGAAATTCAAATTTTTTTACGTTTTTTGCAATTTGCAGGCCAGTGACATGTTGTAGCTTTATAAATATATGAGTTGCGCTAATAACAAGTATAATTTTAAATATAAAAATTATCAAAAAAACTCGCTCCATCAGCTCTCACATAGAAAAGGTGCATCATGTTAAAATCTCCGAAATCTAACTACGATGCACCTTTTCTATGTGAGAGCTGATGGAGCGAATTTTTTGATAATTTTTATATTTAAAATTATACTTGTTATTAGCGCAACACATATATTTATAAAGCTACAACATGTCACTTGCCTGCAAATTGCAAAAAACGTAAAAAAATTTGAATTTCGCGGGCTACATCGAAGCAATCACCTTAAGTAACTATTTTAACAAGTAAATATAAGGCGCAACGCAAACAGGAGGCGGCGCAGATTCGGCGCAGACGCGGCGCGAGGAACATGAATGATATTATAGTAAAAAGAGACACAGTGCACCTCTTTTTACTATAATATCATTCATCTGCGCCGCGTCGCGTCGGCGCCGTATCTGCGCCGCCTCTTGTTTGCATTGCGCCGAAATACACAGGTTTCGGAAAGATTATTTGCCCTTTTCCTAAACTCTGTTGAGCTCGGCTTTCAGTCTAGCCTGATACAGCAGAATACCAGTTTTCACATAGATATGACTGCTTTTTTGTTGTCTACAACCCCGCAACTGGGTAATAAGATCCTCCATGGTAAGACTGCTTGTCTGATTTGAAACTTCTGACTACTCTTAATTGCTGTTAAAGATCTACTAAGAAAGACAGCAAAACCTTGAATGATAATAATGAATATATAATGGCTTAAATTGCTTTCCGAGAGAGGGAGAAAACTCAGTGTGTACAGTAATGATCGTCATCTATCAACGAGTCAACCTCGGCAAGTTCTAGAAAGGTTCTCAGCAATAATAAATTACTTAGTTATTGTGACAAAATTTCTAATTTTTTTTTAAATCAAATAATACTTTAATTTCTAAATCAAATAATACTATTTAAAGTATGGGTACCTAGGAGTCTATCTAGGTAAGTGCACCACGACAAAAGTACGAACATAATTAAAATCATACTGCAACAAGTAGATATTGTCTTGGACTAGAGCCGAAAATCAGACCTATTTACGTAAAACTGGAAGCATATCGTGCTTATAAATACTATCATCATATAACTTTGTACATTTGCCAGATTGTGTGCAGATTTATGGCTTTTTAGGCCTTTGTTTTTGTCTAAAACAACCCGCAACTTTATTTTGAAACACAAACACGTACTGTTTGACAGTTGATCGATATTTATTGGTGTAGTTGTAAAAGTGGCGAATTTTGAAAGCATGCAGCGTGAAAATTGTGCGGCATTTCTCAAAAAGCCTCGGAATATGTCACGCATTTGGTCTGCTGGTCGACAAGACTACTTCAAAGACAACCCTTTGAGTGCACACTGAAGAGACATAGACAAAAGCGATGAAAGGGCGGAGCTCTAAGGTCGGATTCACCGTAAGCTTAGCTTCCCAGTAAAAGCCACCGTTTCACTTTACTGTGTAGAAAATAATTTTCTGTACATGTGTGTTTCAGCTTAAAGGCTTCATTATGAAATATGTAGGACAGGACTAAGAGCTGAGCGAGGATAAAACTTAACAATGCTTGCAAGTTTCATACCTAGTTCGTACTAGCGCAAAGTTAGGTCGAAACAGAATTTCTAAGGACATAATTGAAACTGGACGTGCACATTCATCAAGTTATGTTCTGTAATAAATTCTCCGTCCTTGTATGAGGCAGTTTAGCTTACATTTGTGCACAAGAGCTATAACTTTCGACCCAGTCACCCGAACTAATTCACATGTTAACGTATGTAAATGTGCATCTGAGTAACTCAACTTTGTGGAAATGTATTGATACTAAATGCTTACGAGAAGTTGGAATTAGATATGAGCGCCGATGGCCAATTCCACGGCGGCGGCGTGGCCTGTATATTTTCACGGCGGCGGCGGCGTCGCGGCGGCGCGTCGCGTCCGGCCGTGCGCCTTAGTTTTTTTTTTAGGGAGAGATTTCTTAAGAACAAAAATGCAAAAAATCATGTTATTGTTAGGTACCAAAAAAAGTTTTATGAAGTAACGTATCTGCTCATTACAATTTTAGTCTTCTATAATTACAGATTACATTTACTAAAAACAATAATTGTTTCAGTATTTTTAGATGCGAGACAGAGTTTTTAATCAAATCACTATCTATTTTTTTATGTGAAATGGGTTTGTTAGTGACCCTAGTTTTTTTTAACGTGGTAAAATCATCAAATGAGTCTTCCTACCCAGGGCAGGGCGGGAGGGACTGTCAGACTTGTACTGACTAAAATCCTCAGTGTTGTTCAGTAGCCCTTTGTGTACCGGAGTCGCGGTATAAGTGTGTCCCACGACCCCGGCAGGCTTTGGCCCTCTAAATGGGAGGCCCCGTCATTGCGCTGACGCTCTTTGAGGCGCGCGTGGTCCATGGTCGGACAGCGAGTCTCCCATTACTCGCCACCCGCATGCCCGCGCCTACGGTGGCCGGAGGTCGTCCCGCGACGTCCGACGCCGTGGGCGCCTACCACTGCGCCATGGGCGAGGCTTCTCCCTCGCGCGTCCCACCTCCTCCTTCGCGAGCATGACTGCTTCGCAGAATGAGGCGACTGCTTCCTACTCCGTCTCGCCACGCAGCATGGTGGCGACCAATGTCGAGGTCGTCGCCTATCGCCTACGTCAGGACACGGCGATGCTCTGCCCAAGCGGGGCAGTTCTGCATCGTATGCTCCACCGTGTCCTCAGGGCGCTCCTCGCAGTGGTGACACCCAGATGTTTCCTCCCTCCTTATCCGACACAGGTACCTCCTGAAGCATCCGTGTCCACTGTCCGGTGAGGACCTGCGTCAAGCGGTAGGTGAGGACGCCGTGGGACCTTGACGTCGTTGTGTCCCTTAGAAATTTGTGCAAGTATCTTCCCACACACGTTTCAGTATACTTGCGCAAGTCTGGATTACCGCAAGTATACTGTAAGTGCCTTTTCACACGTTCCGGTTGCCGGGTAGCCGGTGCCGGTATGGCAAATTACGCCGGTACGTTTGAAAGCTATAGTACATGCCATACACTGCGCCGCCGGCTACCCGGCAACCGGAACGTGTGAAAAGGCACTAACGTGTCTGGCGTAAGCTACGTTGTGAGTGTAGCAAAGAGGTTAGAGCGAACAAACGCCAAATGCCATCAGGACGCGCGTGCGAGCGAGAAAGCAAGTTGCGACTCGTCGTGGCGGCGCGCCGCGCGTTTCTTTCGGCGGCGGCTCGCCGACCGAATTCACGGCGACGGCGGCACAAAAACCTACATAACTTCCTTTTACTTTTTTTATTGAAACCAATTTCATACTATATTATTTAAAAACAGGAAGACAATAGGACTTCTTGAAGGAGTTACTTTCAGACTGGCATTCACAATTTTGGCGAAACAAACTGGGAAAATTTAAATACAGCAGTCATTTTAATGTTCTCGATGTAATTACGCGAAATGTTCAAGTTAACGCTGACTAAACTTTCGCAATAAAAAGAACGCGCTTATCGAATTATGAAACTTTTTAAAGGAAATTGAAAACACAACCCCGGAATGTTCAGTTTTCTCTTTAACGGTTATCTTCTCAATTCAATTTACTTTAATGTTGCTGGCATAAAGACATACTAAATAGTTATATACAGATCGTCAATTTAAACAATTCTTCTCTCAATGGTACAAATATCGTAATCGCAACATTAATCTGCTAATACCACACGTACCTACTAAGTACTTGGGAAAGCCGATTATTTTTCCCAATGAGTTAGTCATAATATGGAGCAAGTTGTTCAGATCAAGGGTCCATATATTTTCCATAATTATTATTTTCATGTTGTAGGTATTTAAGATAACCTAAACATATTTTTCTCCGCGTTGGACGAGCAAGCTCAGAGAGCAATCAGACATCAAAGCCGTGTTTAATTGAACCCATTTCCTGCTTCCAGATTGTGCTATTTCCCTGTGAGCGTATTGATTAACTCCACACACATAGTTCTAGCACAATAGCTTCTGAGTGGCCATTAGATTAACTTCACCTCTCTCGTGTATGGACAAAACAAAACGGTAGGTAATGCGCCAAATTTCAAGATCTTGGAAGATATTTTGAAATTCAAGGATATTTATATCAGAAACCACAGGTATATTGATAGGTAGCCTTGAACGTTTTCTGCAAATTGTTTTATTAATAACGTGCTATATTGGTCACAGAAATATTTTGATATTGGATAAAGTGTTGCGTGTGAAGATCGAAGTATAAGCGCTGCCAATGTTAGATTAATGGCTTCCTTCAACGTGCCGTCTAAAGTCGTGATGAAATATCGCTGACAGAAGAAAGAAAGGAAAATACCTAAAAAAATTTCGTGGTTTTCCTTCTCAAATGCGCAGTTTCTTTATATATCTTGAACGCCGTTTGAAATTTATCGTCTACTTTTCAATAAAGACTGGTAAACGATTTCAGTATACGACGAGTAATAAAGTTATGTAGCGAAGGAGGCAGTTTGGGGAGAAGACACGACTGTATTACAATGATTCATGGGACAGTTCTAGTGAAAGCGTCGACTGGTATAATAGAATACAAAAACAGTTGAAGACAGTGATCTCAGTACAATAGTCGAGGTTAGCGAGGCTGAGCGTTTACGTGGCCAGTCATTGTTGTGCTAATGCCTGGGACAGACCAACGCCATCACCGGAGCTACTCATGAATATTAACTGATATTTGTCTTACAGATGGCCACTCACTGCTGAAAATATCAGCTATTCAATATAGACACGACACTTGAAGTATATTGTTTTACTGAAGTTATGAAGCGAAACTAATTGAAGTGTGTTTACAAGGGACAAATGAACAATATTATTTACTAGCTGACCCGTGCCCACTTCGTTGGGCAGTATTTCGGCTAATATGTATGATATCTTTATAATTTATAGCCTATAGCACTCACGGATAATGTAGCTTTCTACCAGTGAAACAATTTTTTAAATCGGTTCATTACTTCCGGAGATTACCCCCTACATACAAACTTACAAACATACTTGCTTACAAACAAATGTTACCTCTTTATAATATTAGTATAGAGTATAGATAAGATACTCATAAGGTTCTGTAATCAAAATAATAAAGATTTGATATTAGATTTATTTACTTTCTTTTTGTTTTTGCTGCCGAACAGCTGTGTCAAGATCAAACTCGAAGCAAAATTTTTGGTCGTGCTTTTTTATCAGGTTACCGTCTCCCTGGTACGTAAAGGGCTATTGAAGGAACACCGTGATTTTTAATCGGTACCAGTCTGACAGTCCTTCTCATCCCGAACTGGGCGGGAAGACACATTTGATGATTTTACCACGATAAAAAGGCATAATATTTCAAAGAAAGGATACAAGTATCTGAAACAGGCACTGTTGTTTTTTTTCTAAAGGCGCTCTCTCACCGCGAGCATTCACTTGTTATGTAACGTTACAGATTCGAACATTTCATCAGTGAAGGAAGACAATATTATAGAGCATCACAATGCGCACCTTGTATCAAATCTATACTAAATGTACGCGAATGCTCGTCAGTCAGGGAGGTAGTATTGTAATGTAACGCTCAAAGTCGAATCTATAATGTTACATTACACACGAATGCTCCCGGTTAGGGAGCGCCTTAAGAGTCAGTTAGTCAAGTATAAAAAGAAATGATGGTTATGAATGTTAATATTGTATCTTAAAGTATCTGCTTTCTTACTGACATTCATCATCATCATCATCATCAGCCTATAATGTTCCCACTGCTGGGACACAGGCCTCCTCTCTGTGAGAGGGAGTGGGCCTAGTGCGGGTTGGTATTGGTAGATGTCACATGTCTTCGAATTTTTGGTTCTAGGGCATACCGGTTTCCTCACGATGTTTTCCTTCACCGTTTTCGAGAGCAGTGGTGATGAAATAAATTACACAAAGTAATGCGCCAGGCGGGGTTCGAACCCACGACCTACAACTCGTAAGTCGGGACCGATACCACTGAGCCACCACAGCTCACTGACATTATAAACGCGAAAATTAGAAAAAAAGATGGTTTGTTGCTCTCAGCTACTTCACAATAATTAAACATTAAAATCATAAATAAAAGTCACTGAAAAACAGACAGCTCGCTCATCGCGTCGTTCAATAAACTCTCACCTTCAGTAAACTTTTAAGACTTCCCCGCTATAATCAGCTGATCCATTCTATATTTATCTTTTACAAGATTATCGTGAATCTATTCACGTAATACTTTATAGGAAGACACGTTTGTTGCCTCACTTCATCAACTTACTTAATTAGCTTTTCTTTAGAAGATGAAATACGCAAAAAGTTTTCACAAAGTTAAGTACTTTCAGGTATCTGAGTAATGCTTAGTTTGGAAGTTGCTGAAAAGGTAAAGCCTACATACTTTCGTGATTCCGTTTTGTTAGAATGTAACTTCATTTTTGTCGAGTTAATTAAACCATAATTAATTTAGTAGGGTTGAATTTGGAGGCTTCAGTTTTTAGCACACATGTATTATAATCAAATACTCGTACAAAGATAGAAAACAAAACAAAAATATAATGCAAACGATTGATCTTTGATCTTCGAAGAAACCAAATAATCATTAAAAGGTGTAGCAGCATCTTCGTTAGTCTTACTTACCCGCATATCCAAGAATGCCTTCTCCTTGGTATAGAAGCAAGGGTAAGCGCGAAGGGGTGCAGTGCGGTAGGCGGGGGATCGTCCTCCTCCTGCGACGGCGCGCCACTCACGCGCACCTCCGGAACGCGCAATTGGTGTCGACTCATCACAAAACACTTATCTTTAAACGCCCTTAGTAAGAACAAATTCTAACATTTTTTGCGCCTTAAAAACGTTTGTAGATTACTTGGTAGATCCAAAAATCGTGTATCAAAATTCAACAATACGCTTCGTAGTAATAAATTCGGTTTGATTGATGTACGTCACCTGAAATGGAAACGGAACTTTTGTAATTTTCGTCAACTTGAAAACAAGTTAACAAAAATTACGATTTCATATTTCTGGAATGTGCTGCTGAATTGCCTTGTTCCGATAGAAAAATGTTTTCATTTACTTGTTTGTGTCGAATGGTAATAATGTCTCGCTTTCACATCATTAAGTCATACGTCTTGTTATATTAGTACTACGGCGGTCATTAGGTGAAGAGATTACATACTCGTACAATAAATACAATTTGTCATGTCGCCATATCCATTAGTCGCTCATAAGTCTACCGAAAATAATATTAAGTCGTAATCTATGGTAAAATAAACATTACGAGGGTATTATAAGGTTATTTGTTACTATCAGCTTACGATTCGTTTTATGGTGGTTCATAAAACGATCGTAAAATTGGTCTTGAATTATCTTTGCGGCTGTTCCATTAGAGGTGAGAAGGGCACGTTGAGAAGAAGCCTCATCGCTACATCCGCTTAGGAGGTGTTGTTAAAGAGATTTGTTTTAATGCCTCTCACCCTTGACGATAGTCTCTAATCGCTACTTTACGTAAGCACAATGTACGAGATATAAAAATAAAAGCCAGCTTTATTTTCAACGCTACACAGTGATACTGTTTTGAAAATAAAACTGGTTCGGGAGAAAATAAACTTTTTTTTTTCTGCTGTTTGTTTTTTTAACCAAAATTTTATTATGGGCCGATGGTCTTTGTTTGTTACGTCATAATATAAAGACTAGACTTAGTGAAAAAAATGTACTGTTAAAAGAAAAGAGTGCGTCGACCCAGAGTCGCATGGATGGAGTTTTAACTAATGTCTTGTAATTAATACGAGTATATAGTCCTTTTATAAAGTGCGGCATTACCTGCCTAATACGTTCAGACTGGTGAAAAATGAAAAATAATAATTTATAATGTTTTTCAGATTATTCTGAGATACCTACATAAAAAGTTTCTCACAAAATGGACTATTAAAAGTCTCAATAATATAATTATGTGGTAAATAATAACATCAAGGATTTATAATTATATTTCATACATGAAGCTCCGTTTCTGTTTATAAGGACAAATAAATAAATTAAGTAGGTACAAGATATGCCCTCGAGCTAACAAAATAATAAACATATTCTTTTGGTGACTTCCAATTATTATGGTATCCTCATTTTTTGGTCGACAAATGGAAATAAAATATTGGTTTGAACTCACATTTTATTTTAACCGTCGTCACCAACGGCTTAAAATAGGGGTCAGTTTCCAGTATTTTACATGGAGCAACTGCCTATCTGACCTTCACAACCCAGTTACTGGGTAAGACGGAAATACTGGTGGTCGCAGACTTCTCGTAATGACTGAAGGCTTTTATTAACGTTGCTTCACACTAGGAATCCTGTGTCGTGATTACATTGAAACTCACACGAACGCCCATACCCGGAACAAGTATTTGTAGATCATACAAATATTTGCTCCGTACGGGAAACGAACCCACGGCACGTAGCGGAGCAGTCCAATCTCTTAGCCACTGCGCTAACCGTAATTTACAACCGATAATGCTCATTTGTAGCTGATGGCCTGGCTTATGTACCTATACTAAGCTAGCTCTGCTAGGCATGTTGGCAAGCAAATTGGTGATCGCAGTATTATGACGCTATTTATACTCTCGGGTGAGTCGGGTGAAGGTAGTAACCCACCTTAGTGATAGATGTAGTAATCTCGTATAATAAATGATAAGTAGAGAAAGTAGTACACTTTTGTCCTAAAATGCAGTACAACAGTATTCTTGGTTTGCCACTATTCTTTGTATCAGTTAATAAAATTAGACTGTTTTCGTTTTGAAACTTTTTGAGGAACCACGACTCGACCCGATGAATTGATTTATTCCCGTTGAATCCCACTTTTGGATCCTATTTTTTAGGTATTCCCGATGAATCCCATTTTTAATTCTAGTTCTAGACAATAATTTGTTCTCTCTAAAAGACGCTGCGACAAAGAAACCTATTCTAGCCGAGAATACGTGGTCAGGTTTTTTGGTCAGGACCTTCATATAGCCATGCCGGGGTCGCGGGACTAATGAATTACCGTGACCCCGGAACGTAAAGGGCTATTGAAAGACACCGTGGATTTTAATCAGTACGAGTCTGACAGTCCCTCCCGCTCTGCCCTGGGTGGGCGGACTCATTTGATGATTTTACCACGACAAAAAAGGACCTTCATATGAAAAATGAATAAAATACCTACTGAAAGGAAACATATTTCAGTCTTTCCCTCTATTTCAAAATACGTGACAAAATAAACCTCACACTACAATAAACAATGGCTGCGTGAAGAAATATAGATAATCTCCACACAACGTCGGAGCGGAACTATTGTGCCATCTGTTGGCGGAGTGCCGAACACCTGGCCGCGACGCGACCCCGACCCCTTTACAAACATTATTTACTAAACAAACGCAAATTTGTATACCTAGTCGAAATATTATATTTAAATGTTCAACTACGAGAACAAAAGACAGGAGACCAAAGGCCTAAATACATGAGTCTCATTCAATGAGCGATTACGTAGAAGGAAATTAGTGAACGTAAAGAAATATACTGAGGCCTTAGCACAGTATTTTTGTACTTTTAACCGACTTCAAAAAGAAGGATAATGAAAGAATATTAACAGTGTACTTGAAGCATTAGAGAGATAATACTTTTTTTCTATCAAAACGCACTTAAGCCTTACTTAGGTCAATCCATGAACGTCAAACAACTTTCAACACAAAGTCGTCTTAGAAATTCCAAACACTGTTAAGGAATTTCTAGGCCATCTGAATTTAATTTAAAGGATTTCAACAAACCGCGGAAAGTGAGTAAATTGGGGAAAAATAGACTTTTTTATTCATGTGTATTGAGTACGTGCACGACATCAGCGCCACCTAGCGTTCGCAACTTTAGGGGCTCTGACCGTTCTAATTGAAATCAGATTCTTTAACAAATCACTTGGTTTTTGATTCCATGGCGATTCATTGGAACTGAACAAAATTAAATAAGCATAGGCAAACTGTATTCTATAAGAAATATATCAATTAAAGGATTAAAATTAGGGTTATGATGTTATTCACTTTTTCTCTTCACGGCAGCTAACCATCTCCTGCATTGTTCATCTTTCCAAGAACCGCTTGGGAATCAATAAAACTTAAATTTACTATTTCTGCTAGTATTCTTGCAGTTTACAACACAACAACTATTTTTTCCAGCGGAATAATGCGATTATAAAAAATACAGACGACAGAGCTGAATGTCAGAGCCGTTGTATTCCGACTGTGCCCCAACACCTGCCGTTGAAGAAACTACGATATCTCGTCAGATATTCATTGAAATCAAATGATGTCAAGGGCAATTTTGTTTAAAATTAAATGCTTGTAATGATTAACGCATTTTTTTGGATATGGATTAATACTATATTCATTAAAACATTGTCGCAAGAAATGTATTATTTTAAAACCAATTTGATTTCCAAAAGAAAGGTTATGGTGAGTCAATCTTAAAAGATAGACATATGCTGTCGCGGACTTTATTTTAGAACGTTTCATGAGGAACAATTCCGTCATACATCATTTTTGCGTAATATAAACCGTTTACGCAGCGTACGCAAGGGAAGCTCTCAAGAAGAATTTCCCGATTTGACAACATTTTTCATTGCTGCTCTGCTCCTATTGGTCATAGCGTGATGCTAAACAGGCTATAGCCTTCCTCGATAAATGAACTATCTAACACAAAAAGAATTATTCAATTCGAACCAGAAGTTCCTGAGATTAGCGCGTTTTTAGCAGTTGGCAAAACTGAATGTCCTCTGAGATTATCCCCTTTTAGTTCTACTATTCGCCACCTTGAGCGCTGCAATCGAATAGTACTACTCCCATCGCCGTCGTGCACGTTCTCAATAGTAGAGATAAATAAATTTACTGGAATAAAACCTCAGTTTGGGATTGAAATAGTTTCAGTATTTAACACCTCAATGACACTAAGCTTGTTTGTGGTCGAAAGGGATTGCTGATTAATATATTTTCATGATATTTACATACATGAAAGTCCCTAGTCGGTGAATGTTCCTGAAATGGGTTTGTTTGTTTTTGTAATTTAATATCTGGTTGACCGAGCTTCGCTCGGTTTTTAAAATGTCTATATCTTGGGAACCGAGCTTTTCTCGAACCTGGGACCTTGATAAGTCGATTCCTTGAGCCGAAAAACCCCTAATCTGTAACTTTCATGAAAATCCTTGGAGCCATTTCCGAGATCCTGATTATATATAAATAAATATACAAGAATTGCTCGTTTAAAGATATTAGATATACCTATCTTAGATTTCTGATTTTTAAACTAACGGGTAGCCTTATTCACACAAAAAGAAAGCTTTGACGACGATTTCTTGCTAGTGTCATAGGTATCTATGTTAGAATACCTGCTAAGAAATCTTGTCAAACATTTTTCTTCTGAGAAAAATATTTCACGAGGAGATTGCTCCGCTGAACCGATATCTGTTTTCCTCATTAACTTTTTACATTCACAAATTCCACCCCCATGGCAGTAAAAGTTTCTGACGTCTAAATTCGTTTGGAAAATTTAAAACCGTTAAAAATAAAGTAATTATAGGATACATTTAGCTTTACGACAAGGGTTGTAGTGAAACTTTGGACCTCGAATTAATTTATATGATCAGCGAAACTATACAGTATAAACCTTTCGACTTTAGGCTATAAATATTTTTGCTAAGTCGGGAGACAGCAAAATTTATTCATCTTATCGGTAAAAGTGGATAATCTGACTCATGCTTTCTTCAGGCTTTATTTTATGAGAGATTCCATCAAAGGCTTACGACCCACTTTAAGGAGGGTCGATTGGGGATGAAATATTTTGTGAAAAATCTGTGCACGTAATAGGTCGGGCGGCGAATGTGAACGGAATATTTTGTCGCTCTTAGAGTAGGCCGCATACACTAACCGACATCTGAAGCGGTGCCGTAGTAATCTTTGTAAACAAATTCAGCTTTACTCCGAGCTATGACAGTAATCCGCACTATTTCAGATGGCACGTCAGGTATTTGAAAAGGTGTCGACATTTTCAAAGAGATTCATGTTGAAATATCTCATGAACGTTAGCGATTTTTTTAACCCTGTTGGGTTTCCAAAGTGAATTTGAAGTAATTTAGAAGTTACGAACAAATTCTTTGAATAAGATACAGGGAAGCATTATTGGTTTTAAAAGCTTTAATCAAATGGCTTAAATGTTTATCTATTCTATCTATCTATAAATATAAAAATCAATGCCACTTTTCGTTGTAATTTTATAACTCAAGAACGGGCTCACCTATTCAAACCAAACGTTTAGACTTTGTTATATTTCGTAGATGGTTTATGTGAAGTTTGCACAAAATCGGTCGAGCGGTTCTTCATTTATCACATTTTTTGTAACAAATAAATTCAATAAATGGCGGATTTTGCTGTCAAATCGAAAAATTATGTCATTCATGCGGTCATTTCATTTTGGCGTAGCGAAGCACGTACCGGGCCGCTAGTAAAATATAAAATAAATGCACTATCAGAAACTACCTGTTGTGCGACTTCCGGACTTTTAATGTGTGTCTAAAAATAGTCTTTGCTACATGGTTTCAGCACTTCAAAAGTTACTTGTAAAACCGTGTAACAAATGTTTTAGTATCAAATCGTCGAACACGTGGCGCGACGTCAACATCCACATCATATGGTTTTTTCCCATCTTCCATGTCACGCTGAAATGGTCCGTCAATCACCTGAACAAAGCGTCCACAACACTTTCAGTTGCGATTTCTCAGCGACACGCATGAAAAGAGCAAGCCCCTTTCAGCCCTCGTATGAAAATAATGATAAATTGTTTGTCACAGGATACATAGAATATTTTTTTACCTTGTGTCTTGTGTTAGGATTTTCAAATATTATCTATCGGGTATATTGTATATTGTGGTAAGAAAAACTAAAAGAGATTGTTGCAATAATACCAGCAAAATAATGTTAGGATATTTGAAATATAAAGATTGTAATAAAACTAAGTATAGTCATTATAGTACAGTTTACTGTTTAGATTATGTAGCACAAGTCTGATGATGATTTTACAAGATGATATACCACGATAAAAAAGCACAAGTCCGTCACTCCTCATGTAGGTAGCGTTACCGTTTCCAAAAATTCTCAAACGTAGTACGTTTTTCTAAGTCAACGGTTACACGCTCAGTCTGGCGTCAGTCTGGGTCCATCAGTCTGGTCCGGCTAAGACTGATGCCAGAATGATGGATGAAAAATACGGTTAATTTTTGTCATTCTGGACCATCAGTCTGTCAGTCAACCGGTTAGACGATCATTCTCCCGTCATTCTGAGCAGACTGATGGACCAGACTGACGCCAGACTGAGCGTGTAACTCTTCTGAGCGATAGAACTGCAGGGTTACAATGTTTTGAATTTTCAGTGAGGTAAAGTAATTACTTTTTTGATATATTACCTATATTTTTTCACTGAGTTATTGAATCGTTGTTAATTTCAATACTTTCTCTATTTAGTAAATCAATAAGTTTCAAGTCGCCCATTCTGTGTTTTCGTGGGTCACTGTTGTGCTATCTCATTATGTGTTGCGACTACGGTGACCCACTGTTATTGATGTGTTTTTTGTGTACTGTTATAATATGTATATGTTACTAACTTACTAATTTATTGAGTTGTGTTACCTACTTGAATATAAAAATAATTATATTCTATTCTTGAGTACATTTAAAGCCATAATTATTTCCAAACAATTGGTTGTGACTTCTTTATCCACTTTATTTTCCTTCATTGAAATTTTATGCCGATATTCAATAAAACTATTTCAATTACGATACTCAAGTATTTATATTATTTGTGTACATAATAAATTGACTTTATGATTTTATGTCCAAGACATGGTCATTGCATAAGCTAATTTACATTGTGCGTCACAATACAACATATCCGTTGATACAATTTAGATTACGAAACGCGTGCCATAACACCCGGATGCCTACAACTCTTAATTATTCTAAATTGTACTCTATTAACTGAAGAGCTATTCCACTACGCAGGTTGTTTATGATTCGTATTAAGGGAATATGGTAGGCGCTCCCCAAAGACCATTTTCGTTTAACCTTTAACATTTAAACTTACGAAGTTACTAACTAAATATCAATGTGTTTTAGTGAATGTACACAAAAGTTTGAAACTCGACAGTTTGATGAACGATATCTCTAGAGTCCAGTCTGGTTCTGAAATTCAATGGAAAATAATTTGGGGTAGCCGAGAACAAAAAGCTATTCATGAAGAGGTGGTCATGAATACGAACACTAGACTCGTCAACGCCTGACGTAAGTGGGACACTACATTATACGATGAATAGATTATAACCACCATTTTTGTTTTGTCATTATTTGTTATTTTTATTTGTCATTTTATATTTTTGTTTGATGGGATTATTATGTAAATGTTTTGATCTGTTTAAATTATGTAAAAATACGGTAATAGCATTTACAATAACTTGGTTCAGTATAGCCATCCTAGTGATAAATGTTTTATTAAAAAACCTCACATACACCCACATCTATTTCTTATAATGATTAAGTAAAACATCAATCAAGTACAGACATAATAAAATGACACGTGCCTGAAGCTATACCACAAAGATTCATTACATAAGTATTTTATATTATAGGCCTGTGAGTAACATAATCTCAGCCCACATTCTAATGTCGGTAATTTTTTCTGGATTTTAACGATCGGCCGTCGTCTGATGTCAACCCACATTTATTTCTGTCCTAGCAATGACGTATGTGATTTTCAGGCTTCTTTTGATGTCGGTTAACAACAACGTTTTATTTGTATCTAGTAACGTAGGCTTATCTTTGCGTATAATTATATACAGTGGTTAGAATGATCACATTAATTTAATGTAGGTTTTGTTAGCCATACAACCCATTAGCCTTATTATTAGTTTATTCAATTAATTGGTCATTCCATTTACCAATCAATACTGCAATAATGCCAGTAGATTGCAAATAGCCCGTGTTATTGAATTGTAACAATTTATGTACCGAATTGATTAGGTACTGTTTTATGTATCTACATTGAACACTATTATAAAGTTAATGCAATCTTATCACAGCACGGCTAAATAAGCAAACTTAGTACAAAATCTTATTAGGTTTCCGAATCCAGGCACCGAAACTTTTGCAGAATTCTAAGTTCGGATTTCATCAAAGTTTCTTTAGCTGCGGATTAAGGCAGAACCGGACTTATAAGGAGTTACGTCGTTTGACCTTAACATTGCTCATTTGGCAGGCACTCGAAGAGGGCAGAGAGGTAATAAAAGGGCGGGTAGGGCAACCTCGGTGTGCTATTAATCGGAGATCAAGACCTTCGCGTGAGCAAAGCGCCTGACAGTCACGCGGCACGAACACAAACGAAACTGTTTGCATTTATATATTGGTAGGCGCTTGAATACACTAATATTTTTACGGGAAACGGGAGATATTGCTTTACCGTAGGTTATTTTAGGATATAATGGGAAGATTTAGAAACGGTTTTCTTATGTTTTACGTGCAAAAAAGAAAAAATTTAACATTTAAATTTGAATTGATTATGTAGGTTACCTACTAAAAAGTTGTTAGTTTATTGAAAGTTACTACAATTCATTTTAGCAATTAGATTTACAATAGAAAAGTTACTGTAAATAATACATACTACATAAAATATTGTTAGGTAATAATATTAGAGAAACGAAATGAGACAAAAATCAATGAAATATCAATCAATTTCATCTCTAAAAGTAATCATAAAAATTAATCATGTAGAATCTTAGCTATGACTAGATTATATCTTTTTAATCATGTAATTCCTCAAAATTAATAACCTACAATAGCAGCCGTTAGTTGAAATATACGACTTCGACATTAATCTACGTAATTTACAGTTTCCAGACATTAATTATCGCTTCAATCTTAGTAATCACCCGATTTATTAACTAATAGAATGCAATAACACGCCCCACATGTCGCCTTTTAGTACATGAAACTAAATTAATTGCAATATAAAAGAAGATGGCGACACTTAATATCAAATTCGCCATTATCACGCTTCTATTTTGTATACCTGTTTTAAATGCGGGTCTAATGAAAATGTATACAATAGTCTGCCACGGAACCCGTGGATAAATTAGGAGGTCGTTGCTAGCATTCAGAATGAGCTGGGAACAATAAGCGATAAAGTATATTATTATAGTTATGAATTGCGACCTCACACTGCGCGAAACTGTTTTGTTTAAATACCCCTTGTTTATGTGTTAAGTGATGGCTAGGTAGACTATCATTCATTGGTACATTCATCATTTTCTAAACTACCTAAGCAATACATATTTATGCGCCGATTTTGAAAGTTATCTTTAAAATTTATTTACACAATTCGCAAAATCTCTCTGCTGAGTCAAAAGAGTTACAAGTCTCAAACTTTAACGATGTGAAAAAAAAAGCAGTTTTCAAATTTTGAAAGCACCGTAGGCCTACGGTGCTGAAGCTGATTTTTTTTCCTTTATATTCTGCGCATAGGCAACCCGGCTCTATATTATGATTGTTTGTGTTTTATTTTGTGTACTCTGTGAAGCGAGTGCGTGTGCGAGTTTCTAGTTCTCTATGAAATCAAATTAACTGAATGCATTTTTCTGATAGCTGTCACAAAGATCTAAAAAAGTATTCAAACTAATGTAAACCTCAGGTTCAAACCCGACAGGTAATACCGGCTCTAAGTTACAATATCAACGATAAGGCTCATTAATCAGTGTCTTAGCTTCTGAAAGATAAAGCCAGCCCACCAAAACCGAAAGTTTGGCATTGGTTTAGATAAATCTCAGATAATTATTGGTCTAATCGTCTTTATACAGGTATTCCGTTATTGACATTACAGGGGGTTTACGTGATCTGTATTAGTAAATAGAACTCGTTGGGTGGTGAGAATATTTCATGTTACACGTGGAGTAAACTTAAAACTTGATGTAGTACATCAAATTATTATTTTGAGTAAAATAATAATTTGATTTATTATTGTTACTGGTTGGTTTTCAATAGTATTATTTTAGGCAAAATTTGAGGTCTGTCAGAATAATCTTACTTTCTTTATTTAAAAAGAAGAATGCTCAAAAAAAACCCAGAGTCGATTAAAATAATTTATGGACAACAAAATAGACCTAAGTCAGAGGACTTAAATACGCTATTCGTTTCGCATAAAACCATAACCAAACAGGAAAGCAGCATATACAGGGTGAAAATTTTTCAACTGGGCGTGAATGGCTTTAGCCGAAACTATGAGGAATATCAAAAAACGTTGAAAGGAATCTCGAGCCCAATTTTAAAGAAAACTAGAACTGCATCATTGGATTTAGAAAAATCAATAATCCTGGCCAGGAATCGAACCCTCTAATTTTGGAAAAAAAAACACACCCTGTATTATTACACCATTCGATAGTGTTACTAATAAGGATGAAATTCTGGGAAGTAATCATATACGGCAAACTTAAGGAAATAGCTGATTTAAAACATTATTGAAATAGTTGACTTGAAACATTATAAAAAATCGTAACAATTTTTTTTTACTTGGTGATGGATTAATCGAAAACTATTGTTGGATTTGGGTTATAGTATGTATACTCTACCTTGCGACACATAAGTCGTATTAATCGATTCTGGGTTTAAGCTCCATATATTTTTGGGCATTCCTCTTTGGCTTGAAAAAGGAATGATGATGAGTTTTGCTCGGACAATATTTACATGACTGTTATCACATAATGGTGGAGTTTAAAAGGGTAGATTATAAACTATTAGCTACCACTTCTAAAATTAAATTCAGAAGCTACTGCCTCATAAGTCCACACGTTACAATCTGAATACAATTCTACAGTTATTATGCCATTAAACCTGTAACTGTAGACGAATGAATCATAACAGCTTGCTAATACTTTAAGGGCAATTACTATGCTAAGCTTAGGTAGACGCAGGAAGGAAGAGACTTATTTCTCAGCCTAATGTTGCCCAAACCTGGTCAAAATTGTCCAAACCTGACGAGCATATGATATTGAACCATAATGACTTACGCAAACGATACGGTACTTGCGAAAACGCGGTGACATGGTTTCGGTGCAAAACAGTGTGCGATGGATTGAAAGGGCTTCCAGATAAACCAGATTTGCACATCCAATTACTGTTTGACAGTATGACAGATGTTTCACGTTCATTTGAAGAAAATTCCATGGGCGTTCGGCAAAGAGATGGACACACAGAGAGATTGAAAGAAATAAGTAGAGAATTTTTCAGAAGATTTTGAAAATCTTTTTATTTCGTTTTGTCAGCCCCTCTTTGCCACCTTGATGGCGTTAGTAGTTGCGAACCATGTTTGACATATTACACTTTCACCGAAAGTAATCAGTTGTTTTTGGCTAATGGACTACGATAAATTACTTTGTCACATTTGTTGTAAGTAGTAGTCTCCTATAGCAAACTAAATCAGCATACGTAGCATGAAAACCCCCTATTTTACCAAAAATAGACAAAGTTATTTCATGGTTATTTCCATGTACCTAAGGCGGCTGTTTTTTGCACGATTAAGACACAATCCGTCCGTAGATCATTACAGAAAATAAAAACATATTTTATGTATTTTAAACATTGCTCTGCTTAAAACGGTAAAATTTTTCTACGTTCTTTCATTTTGTTTTTTCTTCCGTAGAAAAACCCTGTTTTTACAGAGCCATGCCTGTAAAGGTAATGTCCAATTTGGTTAGAAAATTAATGATACCTCTGACCGTACTGTCTCAAGACTGACATTACAAAAGCAAACATTTGTCAACATCAACCTCACGCTGTCAAGTCACACCTAACGTCTAAATAATGTTTAATGTCATGTCTAATGTCTACGAACACAGACGACAGTCCATTAACACTAAGAAATCTATAAGCGAATGCCCTAACAAAGAACATGTTGGATTTTTAACGATTATACCTTGGCCAAAAGTTCATCGTACTTTTATTTAGATAATTTTTTTTAGCGTGGTAAAATCATCAAATGAGTCCTCACACCCAGGGCAGGGCGGGAGGGACTGTCAGACTTTTACTGACTAAAATTTACGGTGTCCTTCAATAGCCCTTTACGTTCCAGGGTCACGGTAATGGAATAAGTCCCGCGACCCCGGCAGGCTTTGGCCCTCTAGAGGAGGGGCCCCGTCATCTTGCTGACACTCTTTGAGGCGCGCGTGGAACACAACGCGCCGTCGACCCGGGTATGGTCCATGGTCGGGCGGCGAGTTGCCCATAACTCGCCGTCCGCATGCCCGCGCTTATAGTTTTTCTAGTCTCAATGAAAACGGGTAGATAAGTTGCTTTAACAACGAGGCCTTTAACATCGACGCCGAGTTGCCTGCAAATGGATTTTTTATCAAATAAAATTTTGGGAAGTGTGCGATGGAACTGCACAATTTGATCCCGCCAAGCCCTTTCCATCATCGTCATACAAGATGTACGTACGATGCGTGAATATAAGTACAAAGCGTTTTAAAAATTCTTTCATTGTTCCCACTACTGAGAAGTGGAAATCCCTGCCTGCGTTTGTATTTCCTGAGATCTAAAATCTTAGGATCTTTAAGTATGGAGTGAATAGGTAACTTTAAGACAAACATGCTTCACCGTTAACCATATTATTCTTACCATCAGGCGGGATAGTGTCGTCGTCTATCGTTTAAAAAAAAAAAGAAATACATTAAATTTTGAAAAGTCTATTGACCTGTCTATCATATAACTGTTTTGTTTTAACACCACTGAATAAACTGGTCTGTTTAAGTTAGCAACGTATATGGAACAAGCCACATGACGCGAAACATAGCGTGTTCATTGGCCACATGTTGTGAATTGGGCAGTGAACATAAGGAAGCGTCGCGCGTCGAGTGTTACAATATAAATAAGTGTTTTGTTGCCCTTACGTTCTGTTTGTATATATTATAGTGCACAGAGTTAAAGTTCAAGGATTTAAGTACTTCACTTTTGTTAATGCGAACGTTTATTTTAGGAAATGTAGAATTGGAAGACTAAAACATTTCACGATTTATCATACAAGATGAAACTAAGTTCGAAGTAGTTTCTTCTTAGTGTATGTTTAAAAGACTAAACGTTTCTAAATAATATTATTTTAGTGTACATGTTACGATAGGTAGCAGGTGTAATTCTGTTGTTTCTACCTGAGTTTATGTTTATTTTCAAATAGAAATTAATTATTGCGGTTAAAGACACAGATGTGAGCTTACTTAATTAGAAAGCTTAAATATCTACAAGACAAAGTGGGCGCGGATTTGGGTGAAAAAAGGTCTGAGATAGAAGTTTTTCGGAAATAGAAAAATCTGGGACACCCTGATTGCCTTGATACCCGAAATTCCATCCTACTTTAAGGAATTTGGTAGCTTATCTATGTATAAGAAAATTCATCAATCTTTTACCATTTTGGGAGCTTGGGGAGTTTCACTACCATGGTGATTTCGATAGATATGGGATTATGAGTCATCAATGTTTTTTTAGCCGTGCTTACAATGATGAAAAAGTCACATTGTAAGAAGGGTTTGTGTGTGGAGATGAGACCAAACTCACAATAGACAAATAAACAAAGATAATTTATTTGATAAGTAAAACTAACATAAAACGCTAAGTCTACATTAACAAAATTACAAGGTTTAAGTTAAAATTAAATGATTCTACATAATAAAACGGCTAGCTAAGTAAACCCTACGGCGTCATACACTGTAAGAATGATGGGCGGACCGCTAGCGATGCCGACACAACATACACACAGTATACGACTGAGTACCCAGATACGGCAAGAAGCGGGGCAGGCGTGACCGACCTAAGTCGATGCGGAGCGTACCACCGGCGCGTGCCGACCTGAGACTGGCGTTATTGGGCTCTGCATGGCCTTTTATAGGCGCTCGGGCAGCGGCGGCGGTGCGGTGGCGGGGTCGCGCTCGGTGACTCAGCCGACACGGGAGTAGTGATGTCGCGCTGTTTTGGTTGTCGCGTTACATACTCCCCCTCTGGTCCCGAAGACGTCCCGGCGAGGAGACCAGTTGCTGCTCTGGTGTCTGCTTGCTTCTTTGGCCTGTCGCGTCTGCGCAAGGGTCTGTCTGGAATACTCAACAGTTTCTGCTAACAGAACAAGGGAAAGAGTTATTTCTGAGTTGAAGTTTCCAGATAAGACTATCTGTTGTTAAAATTTGGCTTGTCTATGCCCTCCCCCTGCTCGAAGACTACTCCCATGACAATTGCTTAACAGCGAATGACGTGTTTGGTGCAAACAACGCATTGCTTCGGGGTGACAGGGTCACCTCAGTACTATTGATGCTCGCTTGAGCATCCCGAAATAGCGATCCGACAAATCTGGGTGAGTATCCCGATAGCGTCGGTTTCATCCTTGAGGGCGACTGTGGAGGGGTATCAATATTAATCGAGCGCGGTGGCCCGTATGAATCCTCCACTCCGCATTTTTCTGGTAGGGTTGAAGGTGGGGACGGAGTCGTGAGCATCGGGCTCACAAATGGTTCCAGAGACGTGAGTTTGGCTATCTTCTCAAACATCGTCTCGGCTGTCTCAGGCTCCGTTTGCACTGTGGACACAAGCGCGCCATCTTCTTCCTCTTCCTCGGGAAATAATTCATATTTCCGTCCTGGTTCATCCAAGAAGTGGAACAGCAACTGCGGTAGGTTGAGCACCATACCCGCGTCTTGAATGAAGTCTACTCCTAGGAGCGTTCGGTTATCGTGGGTCTCTGGTAACACGATAAAATTGGTGGGGATTATCCGACCACACATTGTGACTGGTACTACAGCCATCTTAACTGGCTGGTTTTCCATTACCACTAAATACTGTAGCGTTACGTTCCAATAGGTTATTCAACTGTGTAACCTCTTCAGTAGTTGTGACCCCGATCATAGCAATATCAACATTTGGGCCAACCAATTGTTTGCTGTGTGGCGAGAGAGTTACTTCAGAGTTGTTCACAGCTGATTGCACATCACGTAACAGTGATCCGTTAGATCTGGGTGAGTACCCGGATAGGGTAAGTGCCTTGCTTGATGGCAACTGCGGGGAAGTATCATAATTAATCGGACGCGGTGGTCCGTACGAATCCTCCATTCCGCATTCTTCAGGTAGGGTTGAAGGTGGGGACGGAGTCGTGAGCATCGGGCTCACAAATGGTTCCAGAGAGGTGATTTTGGCTAACTTCTCAAATACCGTCTCGGCTTTCTTAGGCTCCGTTTGCACTGTGGACACGAGTGCACCATCTTCTTCCTCTTCTTCGGGAAATAAATCGTATTTCCGTTCGGTTTCATCCAAGAAGTAGAACAGCAGTTGCGGCACGTTTAGTGCTATTCGCTAAGACTTCTAACAGATCACGAAACTGATCATCAGTAAAGCTGACGTTCGCCATTATTTTATTTCTGCGGCTACGTCTGGGTAAAATCTGATATAAATCAATTTTGTAAACAAAATATTTCAAGTAAGTTGACTAATTGAAAAGAGACACTAGCTCCTCGACTATAATGTATTTTGACTAGTTGGACTAAAGAAAAAAATATAACACCAACTCCTGGTCTATAACGATTAAAGTTATTCAGTTAACAACAAAATTTTAAAAAAACAGGGTACCTACTTCAAGAAAATTTACTTTGATCAAACAAATTAAAATAAAAGGTAAGTGCCCGCGTTGGGATGCCAATTGTAAGAAGGGTTTGTGTGTGGAGATGAGACCAAACTCACAATAGACAAATAAACAAAGATAATTTATTTGATAAGTAAAACTAACATAAAACGCTAAGTCTACATTAACAAAATTACAAGGTTTAAGTTAAAATTAAATGATTCTACATAATAAAACGGCTAGCTAAGTAAACCCTACGGCGTCATACACTGTAAGAATGATGGGCGGACCGCTAGCGATGCCGACACAACATACACACAGTATACGACTGAGTACCCAGATACGGCAAGAAGCGGGGCAGGCGTGACCGACCTAAGTCGATGCGGAGCGTACCACCGGCGCGTGCCGACCTGAGACTGGCGTTATTGGGCTCTGCATGGCCTTTTATAGGCGCTCGGGCAGCGGCGGCGGTGCGGTGGCGGGGTCGCGCTCGGTGACTCAGCCGACACGGGAGTAGTGATGTCGCGCTGTTTTGGTTGTCGCGTTACAACATCATTTTTTTGTAATCCTACCATGCATTACTCTGTCTAAAACAATATTTTTGTTTGGAAATAGCTGTCGGAACAGTGTGGCATTCGCAAAAAAACTATTTCCATATTTCCACATAAAATGTTAACAGTTCTATCCACCATAACATACCTGTTAACATTGTTAATTCAAGTATTTCCCGTCGATTAACATCTAGGGCACATCATAGTGCAACAACCGACAACTTTGTTCAAAATACCAGTGTACCTTATCACTAATTGTATTACGATAGTTATTAAATGCTTCAGTTAGTTAGCAGTTAATTTGCTAACAGTAATAGCTAACGTAGTAGTTTAACTTTCATAGAACTGTAATGGATTTTCGTTCGAAGCGGAAGTAACAACAAAAACAAAGCTTCGGTATGCAAATAGTGGCGGTTAGATATCCGCTGTTTGTTTATAGTCATTATTGGTTGTGCTGAGTCCGTCAAATTGGGCAAAGTCATCTAGTCTCTATTATCTATTGAGAAAATTTTGATGTTTCGATGGACATTTTGGATGTTTGTTACTCATCAATCAAACATGTCAGCACGGTTAAAAAATTTTGATGAAATCTGGTTCAGAGAGAAGTTAAAGTTTGTCATGAAGATAGGTTCATTTATGAGGATAAAGTCGCGGGCATGGTGCCGGCGAGTTATGGGTTACTTGCCGTCTGACTATGGACCATGCCTCGATCGATAGCACGTCGTGTTTCACACGCGCCTCAAAGATCTGTTAGTAATCTGACGAGGCCGCCTGTCTGGCTAGACCCTGCCGGGGTCGCGGGACTGTCTCATTAGGTAAACGTGACCTTGGAATGTCTGACAGCCCCTCCCGTCTTGGGTGGAAGGACTCATTTGATGTTATTACTTCAATAACAAAATGAGGGTAAAGTCGGTGGGAACTGCTAGTATAAAACAGTAGCAAAATAATTCCTGTAGGATGAAATTAAATGCGGATAAATGGACCAAAACAGACGAAAACAATTTATCTTGTAAGTAAAGGTCAAATGTTTCTACATAATTATTTTGAATGCGAACTAAACGATTGTGGTTAAAGACAGATGTAAGCTTCTTTAATTTAACAGTTTATGTTTACTAATTAAATAAGCTTACATCTGTCTTTACAGGAAACATTTGCACGTGGTGGGGAAAGGTAGCGATAAGGAGTTTAGATTATTATTATTATTAGCTAGGTATTTTACATAATGTATATATTTAATTATTGTAGGTACGAGTACATACATCGGTATAATGAAGAAATCTACAAAATTTTAGTTCTCTGTTAATGATCAAACATGTTGTTCAAACTTCACAATCAAACCGAGCATCAAATTAACATTTTTTGATTATGCACATCATCTTTTTGATTATCACAGATTATGCATTTTTAAAAACATCACCACATTCAAACTGGTTTTTCAGTGGATGTCAAACAAGATTTTCCCTTTTTTTTCATCAAACACAAAACACGTCAAACAAAGCTGCAGACTATCAAATTGTTTGACATTCCTTTAAAATTCCCGGGCATGGTCCATGGTCGGACAGCGAGTTGCCCTTTACTCGCCGCCCGCATGCCCGCGCCTACGGTGGCCGGAGATCGTCTTGCGACGTCCGTCGCCGTAGGCGTCCACCACTGCGGCTGGGGTGGAGGGAGGACGCTGTCCTCTCCCTCACGCGGCCCGCCTCCTCCTTCGCGAGCATGACTGCTTCGCAGAAGGAGGCGACCGCTTCCCACTCCGTCTCGCCCCGCAGCATGTCCGCGACCAATGTCGGGCGCGAGAGGTCTCCGCCGTGAGGACACGTCGGTGCTCTGCCCAAGCGGGGCAGTCTGGCACCGTATGCTCTACTGTGTCCTCCGGGCGATCCTCGCAGTGGTGACTTCCAGGTGTTTCCTCCTTCCTCATCAGACACAGGTACCTCCCGAAACTTCCGTGTCCGGTGAGGACCTGCGTCATGCGGTAGGTCAGGACGCCGTGACGCCTATCCAGCCACTCCTCAAAGAGAAGTCTTACCGCCGCGATTGCGGCGTGCTCGATATTATATACACTATCAAAACAATCAGATAATGCGTGAAATCCACTAAATTCCCTACCTATTTTCCGCGATCGATACTTAAAAGCAATCACAATTACCTTAGCAAAGTAGGTAGGTACCCGAAAACCTTATCTAGATACTAATTCGCAACATATTGTCCGTAAAAGCGCACACTCGTGTATTTATTAATTAAACGGCTGGTAAACACGATAAGATTACGACCGCACTACTGTTCGACTGATTAGTTAGGCCTATTATACATTGGCGTATGTTTTTGTCTCTTCGTACAAATTACGAATCATGATAGAATGACCACGTCACGCACTGACGTTGTCATCTGTCATAACATGTAATTAATTCGTTGCAAGCAAAAAATGATCTAACTAAAACATGACAAAATTATTGTTTACTGTCTGATACGAAATTGGTTTCAACTTATAGTTAGGTAGGTTTTAAGATTGCGACTTCATTACTGTTCGGTTTCAACAGCTTATTTCACAATAGCGTATGTTTCTTTTCATACGAGTGGCCTGTCACTCAGCTGTCTTTCTGTCATCACTACAAACGGTCATTAAAAAAGTACGTTTTTTTTTTTTTGAGAACAAAAACGATAATTTACAAGATGTGTTAGTTGCCCGTTGAAGACTGGTTTCATTAGTACCATGTTTTACAGCAATACCAAAACATGACATAGCATTCGAGCTAGTAACACAATTTTACAAAATTATATGAACAATAATTGTTGACTGTAATTGCGGATACGCGCAGCGCGCACTGATGACTTTCTGTCTGTCTTTGACATGACAGATTAATATGTGTGGATTGACGTAATCCGTCGCTCGGTGTCACACTCTGTCACCAGTGTCACCACGCTGGACGAGCATGTCAAAATAATTGACTGTTATTTTTGTACCATAGTAAAGCTGAAGATAAAAAACTAAAACGCTTCCTAATAACAACAGATATTTTTTTAAGCGTGGTCAAATCATCAATGAGTCCTCGAACCCAAGGCATAGTGGGAGGGACTTTCAGACTCGTACTGACTAAAATCCACGGTGTCCTTCAATAGTCCTTTGGGTTCCGGGGTCAGGTAATTCGTGAGTCCCGTGGACCCCGGCAGGCTTTGCCCCTCAAAAGGGGGGCCCCGTCATAATGCTGACACTCCTTGAGGCGCGCGTGGAACACAACGCGCCGTCGGCGTCGACCCGGGCATGGTCCATGGAATATCGAACAGCGAGGCTCAGGCGCAAAATGTCGCTTTAATCGCGAGTCGCCCATTACAACGACCCCGTGTGACGAAATATTGGAAACTCAAAACAATAAACATGGTGATATCCCGTTTTAAGGTATAATGATATTTAGCAACTATGCCAGTTAAAAAAACGTCACAACTATCGCGTGACGAATTAGTATTATGCGCTATTGGCTTGAGGCTAAGACATTTCGGTAAGGCCGCTACTATCAAACACCCCAGTGACCTAGAGCTTGAACATGTGACACGATATAATTTAATTAAATGCCTCCGAAGTTGGCTCAAATTGAGGATACAGAAGCCATACTACTGCAATATTGGATGAAATTCACCGTAATCCTTGACCTTATTACTTTCCTGTAGAATTAACAACCTTAAATAATTTGAGTTTTCTATAACATATCGGAGAATCTCATTAAAAAAATCTAAGAATCTTGATAAAAATAAATCAATCGACTTGTCAAATGCTCATTTAATAATTTGCCTGTTCCCGAAGTCTGAAGACTCTGAAGTCCGTTTCATGCTTCTTTTACAGGTTATCAAAGAAAATAGGTATACTTGAAATCAACGAGAAAATTTGCCGGTGAAGGTTGCAGAATGAATATCAATTCCCTGAGGGGCGCTTCGTAAAGTGAATCGCGAGCCATGAACCCACTTCAGTGGGGTTCCAAGGTTCATCGTAGCTATAAACTTGTAATATTTTAGCGTGTAGCGTAGTTGACTTACTATAATTCGCCAATCAAGTTAAATGGTGCTTGTGTATAAACATGCGTAAAGTTTAAGACCTTTTGGGTAAACTGCACCTCTTTGTGTTATTGTCAAGTAAAACAAAACAATAGACGTTCGTTCCGTAGCTACTTATTGACTACTATTAGCTGTTGCCAGCGGTTGCACCCGCTACAACACTAAATTTATCCCACGAGAAGACAAAATCGGGATAAAAACTACTCTATGTGTTAATCCAGGTCGTAATCTATTGGTGTACCAAATTTCATCCAAATCCGTTCAGTGATTTTAGCGTGAAAGAGTAACAAACGTCCATCCAAACAAACTTTTACGTTATAGTAGGCACAACTCTTTTTTTTATCGTGGTAAAATCATCAAATGAGTCCTATCCAGAAAACCCTACATTACACTTTGAACTTTGGTCCGCTGAACTATAGTTAGAATTTTGCTATCTGACACCATGTAAGCATTCTAAACGGTACCGAGTATATGATAAATGTGTAAGTGGTGCATGAATACCGAAATGAGAACTCAATTTATTTCACTAACCTAGAGTAACTTGCCATTAACTACAAAATTAGTGTCCTGGTTTGAAAACTCACCCAACCAGTTTGCATTATTAACTTCATTGCTTTGTTTACATTATACAGGGTTTAATGGAAAAAGGTGTAAAACCTTTTATATGGTGACCAGTCAAACTGGACAACTTTGCCAAAGAAATACGGGGTGAAAAGGACTATTCATATTAGGTAATTGCGCCAGCTTTCATTTTTTTTAAACCTTGTAAATAAACTACCTACTAAAGGTACTAAATGTTGTGATAAATAAAGTTACAGTTGAAGGGGTAGTAGGGGTAGTAATTGACTGGCCTGTTGGTCTAGTGGTTAGTGACCCTGACTGCTATGCCGGAGGTCGTGGGTTCGATTCCCACCCAGGACAAATAAATGTTTGTGTGATGACCACGATTATTTGTTCTGTGTCTGGGTGTAATTTATCTATAATTTATGTATGTATTTAGAAATATATAAGTATGTTTATTAGTTGTCTAGTACCCATAACACAAGCTCTGCTTAGCTTGGGACTAGATGGCGTTATGTGATAGTTGTAAAAAAAAAACGCTGACTATTGTCAATATATAAAACCTTTTTAAAAAAAAAATCAAACCGACGAAACGTCGAACTGAAAAGCAAAAAATAAATTTTGAGGCGGCGCCAAACAAACAAACATACAAATTAACTATTTGAAGAGCAGAATTATAATAGCTCGTTGTATAGCTTGTCGTGGTTGAATAGCTCGTCGTAGCTATTCGTTGATTGTTTCTTTGGCGCCGCCTCAAAATTTATTTTTTGCTTTTCAGTTCGACGTTTCGTCGGTTTGATTTTTTCTTAAAAAGGTTTTATTTTTTACTTTTGAGTTTCCTATCTCGTGTCAATTTCTGTAAAATATAAAAATATAAGGTTTTTTTTTGTTAACTATTAACGACCTCCTACACCTGCTTTCTGTCTTCATTCTCAAACTCTCAACGACTGTCATACCCCAGCTACGTCTAAAGTTCTCATCAAGATGAGTGAAATGAGCCCAAATACGATATAGTTACTGTTAACTGTTATGGATCTCTTGCTACTGCCCTAGCTGTCACCATCCTCAGACCCTCGATGACAATTATACCCCAGCTAGGTATAAAGTTTTTATCAAGACTAGTGAAATGAGCCCAAACACGATAAAGGTGCTGTTACCTATTGAGGAGCTCTTGCCCCTGCTATCCATCACCATCCTCAGACCCTCGATGGCAATGATACCTCAGCTAGGTCTAAAGTTCTTATCAAGCTGAGTGAAATGAGCCCAAACACGATATAGCTGTTGTTAACTGTTAAGGAACTCTTGGGACTGACTTCACAAAATAACAGGGATCTGGAGTTGATCTGATGATGGTGACGTCATCATGTTATGTTCTCCACATCTCTGCTATATAATAATGTCCTCAGAACTACAATTGTTAACTTTATTTCAACAGAATCGGTTCATAATTGAAAATTCTGCAGGAAGATTGACAATTAATTCCTTTTTTTCTACCCTTAGAGGCCGATTTTAGTTTTGAAATTTAAATGGGACCAACTTTGAGATATACTCTTTCCAACAAAAATAATTTTTGAAATCGGACCACGTTAGGAAAAGTTATGCGTGGTCATACATAAAAAAAAAAAAAATATACATGTCGAATTGAGAACCTCCTCCTTTTTTTTCGTCGGTTAAAAAGTGAATCTTAAGCTGTGTAGACAATTAAATGATGGGCTACGGATTGACTGTTTACGCTTGATATGTCAGAAGTTCACGATTTTATGTTCTAAATAATAAGGCTTTTGAGGAGACATTATTGAACGATTTTTTTTTGTACCTACATCTTTTATAAGATTTTCAATCCAAAGGTGGTCGCTTTTACGTCTACTTTACTGTGACGTTTACTGTTTTAATTTTGTAAGTTAACTGACTGATTTTATTAGCCTGATGTGTAACTTCTTGTGGTATATGAATAGGTAAAGAGAATAAATCTATAAAATATTTCAAGCCGCAGCTTTTGTTTTTTTTTTTTTTAGTTTCCGCGTTGTTGAAACTTTTTGTCCCAACTTGAATTTACACATCTTTAAAATTTCTACACACACGCCTTCGACTATGATTACCACCAACATCCAGATTATAGCATAGTTCCCGAACAAAGAAAAACCGAGGAGTTAATCCTCGGGTTTTCCTTTTTTTCGCTTTTTCACTTCGCCCTCTTGAATGGAAATTCCTTCGTATAATTTATGACACTTCTAGAAAAATCTCCGAAATTCATACCCATTTATAGGATGATCCAGCTATAATGACGATCCCAGTCTGATGACGTCACACATCATATGCCCCGCTGCGTTGAGAACCCTCGTTTTATTTTATTGCTAGAGAACCCTGAACTATATCCACCAACAATATGCCTACAGACGTAGGTACATATTAACACTTTACGACTGCCCATTATTGTTATGACTTGCGTTGTTTACGCGTTGTTAAACGAAAATAAAAGATGGTCCAATGTGTGCATGGCCAACTACCAATGACTACCATTACTTGATACTACTTCCCTGTTTGTACTTCGTTAGTTGTTAGTTCTTTGTTCAATGTAAGAAAAACTTGCATTTTCTTTGATGTTTATCTTGAAATCTGTTACTTTTTTATTACCAACCGGTTACCATAATTCAGTTAGCTCTGTGATATAATTCTGTTTGACAAACCTTAATTTAACTGCGAAAATTTGGGACAGTTGAAATTGTGAACCTGAAAAAGACAGCTTAACGAGCCTAAAATATAATTACAACGACCTAATGAGTACCTATTCACGCGATACCTAACGGCTTTGCCAAACGAATATTTGTCGAAACATTTAATTATTTCCCTACAAACATGGATGATGAATTACAATAAATTAAACTTATATAATCTCTACATTTAGTTAGCTATTTTTTTATTATTTAAATTTCAAAATTTGTAAATATTTAAGGTTTAATTTATCTTGATATTTAAATCCCAAATGTTTGATTATTATTTACAAATAAATCTTAATGTGAATATCTAAAAATACACATAAAGATTAACCATACAGTAAAATATGATCGAGAAATATTTTTTTAACAATATATTATGAAATGAAAGTACAATTTTGTTTCATCTAGGTCAAGAAATTCAGTTCCTTTGACTGAAAGCGAACTTCAAAGTGCAAGGTTGTACTTTCAGTAAAATTCGATAGAGATGTTTTACAAAAAGATCAGCGGATGTAAAATGACTACTTTTTATGAAATAATCTTGCCAGTTTTATACACATTTAGTTAATTCTGTTCCTGGCCAGCTACATAATGATCGGACAAAAGAGTTAGCCATTCGAAAAGACGTAGAAAAATTCTGTACCAAACACTACATCTCTACAAGGAAATATTGTGGGACCTTCCCAAAAAAAAAGGAATTACACTGACTCAGATGCGACATCATTTTCTCTTGCCTCGACTGACCCGAGGCTAGCCTGAGAAAAAATCCACATGATAGAATGTCAGCTGGCGTTTCCCTCGCAACTTGTTGGAAAAAAAGTCCTCTTATCAGATCAAAGACGAAGGACTTATGGTCCATCATTAAACACTACTTTTGTCTTTAAATCCTAGGTATTTCAGAAAAATCTTATGAAAAAGTAGTCTCCTCCTCGTAAAGTGCAAATTAGCATCAGTAGAACTCTTATCTTTTAAAACGTTAATAACTCGAACCTACTTCTGTTGTAAGTGACTAACGAATTACCGTGACCCTGGAACGTAAAGGACTATTGAAGGACACCTTTGATTATAGTCAGTACAAGTCTGACAGTCCCTCCCGCCCTGTCCTGGGTGGGGGGTGGACTCATTTGATGATTTTTCCACAATAAAAAAAGCGTTGTTCATTAAAAAAGTAGTTTACGAATATTATACAACTCAAGAGTTTGTTTGGTGGAACGCGCTAATTTCAGGAACTATTAGTTTGAATTGAAAAAAATGAACATACCTACGTTTGTATTAGGGATGCATCGATACGCCTTTTAGCCGATACGATACCGATACCGATACTCTTACAAAAATATCAGCGGTACCGATATCGATACGCTTATTGTGAATTAAAAAATTTAGATAAAATAAATAAATCACAAGTCAGATTTTTTTTTTTTTTATATGTAAAGTAGTGACATACGTTGATATTAGATAATTATACATTTTGATAATTAAAATTAACATTAATAAGATTTTTGTTTAAAATACAAAGTAATCTTAAATTTTCGGAAATTTTCGGTGAAAGGCGATTTTGCAAGTCTGGTTGGCAAAGGTTTCCCCGGGCATAGTTCGTGCCTTGTTTGCAACGAAATAAACGAGACCACACAAACTCGTTTAAATTACATTTTTAAATTAAAAAGTATCGTTGAATCGGTCTTAAAAATATCGTCGATACCGATATATCGGCTAACCCGAAGTATCGCCGATATATCGGTACCGGTATCGGTATCGGATGCACCGCTAGTTTGTATTGTAAAATAACGTTTTTGTCCATAACGAAGAAGGCTAGGCTATATAGGTTAACATTATTACGCTACGACAAATAATAGCTGAGCAGCGGCTGAAACCGCGGCCAATAGTAATACACATTTTCGACTGTACCAATATTCACTAATCACATTTTAAACATAATTCTGTCTTTGACAGAAATGGAGTTATTGACATAAATGGAGCGATATTTTAAATGCATTAGGTACTAAATGAATGAATGATTTAGAGCCTATGCACACCACGTTTTTTAAACACGCCGATGGCGCTTATGGCGGCAAGCGGGCTTTACTTTGTTAATTGGACAACCAAGAGGAAACAGGTAGAAACAATAAAAATACAGAATAAGACAAGAATCTGCTGCGTAGAAAAAACTATGACACGACAATTTCTAGTACTCGAACCGTCTAACACACTACAATACGTAAGATACGACTTTGCTTGAGATAATCAGCCTCACTTTATAATAACTATCTAACACGCGAACAGTTAATAATAATTGTCTCATGAGTGAAACGTCATAATTACTAGAAAAAAATTACACCATGTGAGCAAAAAACCGTCATGTTACTCGAGCTCGAGTACGAAGGGGTCCGTAGTACTATGTATTTTTTTATCATTACGTATTCATAATACTTTGTAAAAACCGTAATGGCGGCTCCACATTATCGCCGTGAAGGCGCGAACATGAATGTGGATGGTTTTAGCGGGGTTCAGGCGCATTCACGCCTGTTTCCCGATCAGTGTCGGTATTTTGTCCCGCGACAAAGGGTTCGCGCCCCCGTCACGCGTACACATGACGAAACTGTGTTTTTTTTTTTTAATTCTGTACCTATGTAATTGTGATAACTAATTTTTCATAGAAAGTGTCATATGAATTTTATATATATAAAGACAGTTTTAATCATATTCCTACTAAGTAAATTCAGCAAACAAAGTTATTGCAGCAGCAGCTTCTACGTCCATTTCGCGGTAGGTTTCATGAACGATTGATGATAAGAGCATCCCGTGAATGTGGAGGGCACGACTTGTGCCGTGAATTCACGGCACTAATGTGAAGCCGCCATTAGTTTATGGGATATGATATAGAAAGAGCACAAGATGTATGCACGACACACGCTCGAAAGAAAAACCCGTGTGAAAGACGGAAGGACGGACCTTTATTAGGGGACTTTTTGGGGAAAAACCCTAAACTGTTTATTGTTCAACTTTGAACCTTTTCGGCCAATTACTGGCGAAGATTAAAGTATTTTATGGCCCTTAAAGATATTTCAAGAGACCTAAGGGTTTGTTTTATTGAGCACAGGGCTGCGTTAAAGAGATTATTCTTACAAATAATGTTACTTTCATTTTGCTCGCCGTTTGTTGTGACTTTTTATTTTGCAGAGGCATTTGTAATATTTTTGCAGCTTGAAAACCTTAAACGACACAGACAATGATATTTTAGTAAACAGATATGTTATGAGCGCGCAAAACGTGAAGACCAGAAAATGTCCTACGTCGGACAATTGCTTTTAGTCTGTGTCTCGCACGACTACGAGTAACACGTTGCGCGCTGCTACATAATTGTCATCAAAAATGCCATCGTGTGTATTTATGAAGTGTACCAATCATGATAAATAAATTAATAAAACACACGGGATCTCATACCACACGTAAGTAAGCAATATACTTCGATTTATTTAATATATTTCAATTATTTTCGTAATATTCTGATGTCGTAAGAACGACAAGGTGATGCCGACGTGCGGGGTGGTGCGGGGGGATTGATGACGCGTGGGTGGCGTGGCGCTGTTTGTTTATCTAGCTGTCACTTTTTTTCTTATTGCGTTTTATCAAGCTATCCTTTTTACTTGTAGTGAAATGTAATGTTTGAATAAAAAAGTCCGCGCTCGGCGCGGAACATTTTTTGCTGTTGTTTTGTAAGCGTATAACATATCTGTATATTAGAATAACATTGGACACAGATATATTTTTAACACGGTCTAAGTCTCTTATCACAGATTTGCTGGAAGGGATTACTTTGTGAAATATGCGGCAACTTTGTGCCATTTTGTATGTACGTTATTATTTGGATGTACCTACCTACTTATTAATATGTTAAGAATAATTATTTTGTTTTAATGTTTTTATACTTACAAGATTTCTACAACGGCATAATTATAGAAGTAAGTATATGTGGAATTTCCAATATAGTTAATAAACAAAATACATTGTTACTTAGTGCTTTTTGTTTCCTGATAAATCTTCCTGTTTCGTTTGCAGTGATGCTGGGAAACACAAACCCAACATTCAATGGATGCAAATGACGTAGTAATGGTCCATTAATAAAATACAAAGATAAGGAAAATAATAAATGTACCGAAGGTTAGGTAAATACGTAAAACCAACAGGTAGACATATGTTTTATAGCCTTTAAAGCTATCATCGGGTTTGTTTACACCTTTTTAGGGTTCCGTAACCAAAGGGTAAAACGGGATCCTTTTACTTAGACTCCGATGTCCGTCTGTCTGTCTGTCCGTCCATCACCAGATTAATGTATCTCATGAACCACAACAGATGAACCAAATCATAAATGATGTTCTGTTGCCGCTATAACAACAAATACAAAAAAAAAAACAGAATAAAAAACTTTTTCAAAAAAAAAAAATGTAACCGCCTTCAAAAACAACCACAAAAAAGGGTAAAATAACCTTCAAAACTTTTCTTTCGGAAGTCGGTGACTTTTTATTATTAATTTTATTGTCTTTTTTGCCACCGACTTCCGAAAGAAAAGTTTTGAAGGTTATTTTACCCTTTTTTGTGGTTGTTTTTGAAGGCGGTTACATTTTTTTTTGAAAAAGTTTTTATTTTATTCTTTTTAGTTTAAATATTCAACCACAATTCTTGTCAAATACGAGTACATCATTTTCTTACATGAGCACTAGAATTTTGTTATCCGTAACACCGGTAGTAACATCGTTAAAATCTCTTACAATCATTCCCTATCTCGAAAACTACTGAACCGATTTTGATGAAACTTGCAGTATTTCCAAGTTGAACGATACCTAGTACAACAAAAAAAGAATTACTTAAATCGGACTTGTAGTTCCAGAGATATGCGAACACAAACATAATTTACCAAATCAATCGATGCCAGTTCCTTACTAGAGGAGTTGTACCTTCCATCATCAGCTCAGCTACATGAGATTATGATTACCATACGCAGATACTTAAATTACTTCATAAAATTTGCGAAAAACGATGTGTGGGCCTATAAAATTTGAGGGTTGCCCTCGATTTCTCCAGGATCCAAGCATCAGATCCTGACATGGTGAATATGGGACCACTCCTGAAGTATTTCCTTTCGAACGAAAAAATAATATTGAAAATCGGTCCATAATTGGCGGAGTAATCAGGTAACAAACACACAAAAAAAAAAACATATCGTCGAATTGATAACCTCCTTCTTTTTGAAGTCGGTTAAAAATAAATAATTAAGGGGGCTCCCATAAAACAAACCTGATTTTATTTGTCGTTTTTTAAGATAACGGTACGAAACCCTTCGTGCGAAAGTACGACTTGCCATTGGCCAGTTCTGTCAACGAGATTGTATTCATCTTTTTTGAAATTCAAATTCCTGTTACTACGTCACGATCTACGTACATAGGGAAGGTATTTAATAAATCTAGGTTAAACCAACTCAAGGAAAGTCATTTAATTCTTGTTTGGTTGGCAACAATAAACAAATTAATAATGATTAATTGTATCTTATTCCACACATCAGCAATCACCATTGTCATGTTATACGATGTCATTTTTTTTTTAAACCGGCCGGTACGAGTCGGATTCGCACACGAGGGGTTCCGTAAATCAGTAAAAACGCTTCAAAAAAACACGAATGTTGTTGGCAGTACCCCTAAAACATTTATTTTATTCTGTTTTTAACCGACTTCAAAAAAAAAGTAGGTTCTCAGTTCGACCTGTATATAATATATATGTATGTATATATGTGTGTATGTATGTTTGTCCGCGATCATCTCGCGTTTGGCTGAACGGATTTTGATGCAGTTTTCAGGAAAGTGTTCATTACATTCTGAAGAAGGTTTTAGTAAACACTAATAGATATCCCGTGACGTTGCCCGCGTGGATCCGTTTTGCTTACTTGGATCGTAGATTTTCAGGAACGATTGCATGCTTGTCCGCAATTATCTCGCGTTTGGCTGAACCGATTTTGATGCAGTTTTCAGAAAAGTGTTTGTTACATTCTGAGGAAGGTTTTAGTATATAACAATAATGGATATCTCGTGAAGTTGCTCACATAGATCCGTTTTGCTTAATAGGATTGTAGATTTTCAAAGACGCCGATTTTATGAAGATTTTTGTTGATTATCTCAACTAAAAAGGGAAAAATAAAAAACTTTTTGAAAAAAAGGGAACCGACTTCAAAACCAAACACAAAAAACTATAAAATAACTTTTCTTTCGGAAGTCGGTGGCCAGATGTCAATGAAATAAAAAAAAACAAAGCCAACGACTTCCGAAAGAAAAGTTATTTAGTACTTATTTGCTGTTCTAGCAGCAACAGATATTGATAATCAAGGAAAATTTTCAACTGTCTAACTATAACGGTTCATGAGATATAGCTTTGTGGCAGACGGACAGACAGACATTAATAGGGTCTCGAGTGTGCTTGCAAAATAATTAGCTGCTAACAAAAATGTAAAGACTAAAATACAGTACCAAATTATGTGAGTCAAATTGGTAACCGCTTTAGCTACCAAAACACAGGTAGGTCCTACGTGATATGAAAACACATTATTTCTCAACATAATGTAGTTAGTTCAACCGGTGGCAATATCAAAACTAATTTTAGGGCATTAGTTAGTATATAATTACCTGTAGACCGTGTACTACTGGTTATGAATACAATATGGCATACTAATATAAAACAATATGGTAATGTTACATTTTGTGTAAAATTTTGGCTGAAGTAAACTCGCGATACGATATCAAGTCACCTTAGGCGCGGGTTTGGTGACAACGAGTTATGGTAACTCACCGTCCGATCAATAACCATGTTCAGGTTTGTTTTTAGTCCTCTGACAGTTCTCAAGACGACTTATATTCATTAAAATCCTAAAGGGAGGGATGGTAGGACTCATTTGATGATTTCACCACGTTCAAAAAAGGAAATACTTTGCCATTAAACGGGTATGAATTTCACTCCAGACAGCTAAGAAATACCCGATGAACAAAACGCCAAACGGTTGGATATGATGTTTGAAACCTCTGAAATGTATTTACGTACTGAATTTAGTAAACACAACCTTATTCGAAAGCTTAGAATGCATTTGTTTTGTTCTTTTCACAAAGATAAACTATGGTTACTAATTTCACGCTATCCACACATCTGCCAAAGCTTAGGATACATCGTGTCTAGAAATGTTTTTACAGTAGGTGTAAAAGAACTTTGGAGTGTTAGTTATCTCGGATCGTTTTATTGTAGCTGTGTAACATGGATACTGAAGCCAAATGGCGCCAAGCTTGGCAAAGTATAGCTATGTGTTATATTAACTGCTATAAGGGTTTAGTAGTCGCAAACATAAGATCTCAAGTTCGATTTCCAGTTCAGTTTAAGGGTTATTCGTATTCCATTACGAATTTTGCAGAGTGCAAATTGAGGCTTTTTTGGGACAAGCACACCGCACTATTTTCAAACCACTGCAACTCCTGAAAGCCAGAATCAAAACGACCACCAGAAAAGCGCTGAGAAAATGAAGCTCGACGTGTCCCGGAGAAAGAATTTAACTGGGTTGGATCCTACAACGATTTTAAGAAAAGAATACCCAAACTACCTCCACGGTAGTTTGGGTCTGTGCCCGGCTGATGGCAAAACTAGCTTTCTATTAACCGTAACTTTTGAAAATATGTGGGTTCACTAATGCGTGACGTCTGAGCAGCCCTTCGTGGAAAATGTGTGTGATGAGGGAAGTATCAATTCATAAATTCATTCACTGACTAGCACTTAAACTATGGGGATGAGAGGCATGAGCGTTTTAGAAGACAGACATGCGATGAAAGTTTTATAGCATTTCAATTAAGTTAATTTTCTTGTCAATAGGAAAATCCCTCTGCTTTACCTTATCGATAAAATAATTGAATTTATAATACAAGCTTAACTGAGATTGTGAGTCACTACAATGACATATCATCAAATCCGTACTGCAAAATATTTGCAAAGGCAGAAAACCGTGTTCATAAAGAAACGGTTTTCTGAAAACAAAGATATAAAGATAGTGTAGACAACTGTCCGAATGTTTTGATGTTGTCTGTCGATTTAACGACTTGCGAAGACAGTTGAAACATTTTTTCTTGTTTTTCTTCGCCAATTTTAAGACTTTGAAAGAAAATAAGAGAAAGATCCAGTGGATTTAAATTGTGGTACTAACAATTTAATGTTCTGGAAAAATGCTTACATAATTTTGGTATTACTATCTACTCACATTATAATTTATGTTGGTACCTATATTTACTTTTTTTTAACTCCATATAACGCGATATTTACTGAAACATTTGCTATATTTTTAAAAAGTTCAGAAGATAACTTGAATCTATACCGAATATGGTACATAAACTGAAATCGAGATAGGTTGTAGGATCTATATAAACGCTTTACATTACAAACAAAAAAAAGAACAACGATATCCAATGTTTTTGTAAAATGGAAGTAAATATTTGCTTGGGATTACATGCAATCAGTGTTGTTGTGCAAACAGTACTCGCTCAGGTGACACCGTACGAGTATCGCCGTGAAATCGCTGACTGTACCTATTGTTTTTATAGCGAATCGATGCAGTTTGCGATGCTATCGGGGCGATAGCATAACGAACGTTACATTTTCGCTACGTGAATTTTATGAGATTTTGCGATACACGTTTCCGTGAAAATCGCTGAAATTGACATGGTTAATGCTAGAGTAAAGTTTCCTTTGATATTTTCCACGTAAAATGTCGTCTATTGGCATGTAGATTTAAGTTTCTGAGCAAAACCGAATTATCTTAAGTATCCTAAAATAATATTATATTATTATACATAATGGCTTGTGGTACGTTTAGTGATATCGATTGCCAAAATTTGCTAGCATATTGTGAACATATACCGCCTAAAAGAAATGTCAACTGCAAAACGGCATTTGACATTGATAATATCAGGGTCGTTTTGCAGTTACACTTTTTTTAGACAAGTGTTCTACAGATGTTTGACTTTTTTGTAGTAACACGGTAAAAGTTTATAAATCTATATACAAGTCGCCTATTAAAGGCCGGTACTGATTGGTGTTGGGAAACAAGGCGCTTGCAATGATCTGGAATCGACTCCTTGCAAAAGATGCATTACGGCCCGTAATTCAGTCAGTTCCTACCTTTATGTCACCGTTGCAATTTTTCTGAAGTTTTTGATGTCGTTTCTGTAGGTTTACGTATTGATGTAATAGAAATCCATTCATATTTAAGTTAATTAAGTAGGGTAAGACGCCAATACAACAATGGCGAGTCGAAAGCGGTATTACTCGTACAAAAGGTTGGGTTTCCTTCAAACAAACGAATATTACTTATGCCTGTATTCTAAAACAAAGCCTTAGTGAGGATTAAAAACTACAGAGTCTTCATTTAGGATTGTAGGAATTTAAATCGAGAATTATCTACACGTTTTACGCTTGAACGAAGTGTCTTTCTAATACAGGGTCTAAGTCTGTAAAGTTAGAAATTACTGAGAAGTCTGCTAAGCCTTATAATTAGAAACAAAGTTTTGAACCGAACGATTCCCTAGATCGGTTTTAGTCGAAAGATTACCCTTCTATAACAGTTTGACTTGAAAAACTGAAATTCAACTTTAGATGTAATTATTTTATAGTTAACTTTCCTACGTGTTTTTATCTGGACGTTCAAAATGATTATTTAATGTGATAAGTCTATTTTGCCGTTATGACTATGCTATTTCTATTTTTCTTTTATTTAATAACAGCCATTAGTCTAGAGTCTACGTCTTGCTGGTATAATAAATAACGTGGATATATTTCACTCGAATGTCGGCTGCCGCCTTAGTAGCAAATATTCGTACATAATACAGTATGTTATAGTTACCAGTCTTTTCTGTTGGTATGACAACATCTCAGAAAATATCAAAGGCATTCTAGAGTGTAGATAGTAGCTACCTATGTCAGTAAAAATGTCTAGGTATAATGTCTTACATTTTCAAAGGTTTATTTATATCATTCAACGGTTGAAGGAGAAGGATGAGAAAGAAAGAGTAGGCCTCAAGAAACTTTCCGTACCTCTATTTCGATATTTATTTCGATTTCACTTGACACCTTTTTGTAGGCGTGAATTGACATTTGACATGAAAGAAACTTCGCGTAGGTTGTTTAATGCACAACTTAACCAATTTAAATTCATATTAATCTAATAGTATATTTAGAACAAAATTAACACTAAATTCCTTCAGACGGAATAATAATAAAGGTGAACTACTAAATATTAACGTGACATTAAATTATTTACGATGTAAAACGTTTCATCTGTCTGTTTCGGTCTTTGAAGTAACATCCAAATATCAGAACGGTAGATTAAGAGATTGCATTTGCACAGCATCACCGATGGTGCTGCCGATAAAAATAAATAATGACTGCTTTTGAACTGGCAAATGTTTTAAAGTTCATTAGTCGAAACGATTATAAAACTGGCCTGTAATTTTCGTACTTCAAAGAGAAAGGACGAGCATTGATCGCGACGACAGCACGTCGCAATTAGTAAGCGAAAAAAAGGTTTCAAAAGAGTAAAGTAAAACGTAAGTATTAAATAGGTAGCTAGGTAGTTACAATGACACCGAAATACATCCGCCGCTAGCCCGCTACCCTTATCAGGGAGTAGGGAACGTGTTGAGTAAACAGCCTCCGTGTCCCGCGCAGATTTTGATTAATTTCACACACAGCTCCACGGACCGTAGTAATTACTTCCCGTGATGTCATTTTATTATTTTCCCCGCTTTTTATAGCAGAAGAACATCCGATAATGGTGGACGGTTTGCTATCGAAATGTTGGTGGAATGATTTTGTAATTTTCAGCGTTTATTCTTTTTAACCGACTTCAAAAAGGTTATCAATTCGACGGTATGTTTTTTGAAGTGAAAACTTCTTTAGCGGCGTTGTACACTTTTTCTGTAATGGGTAAAAAATTTAAAACTCGCGTCAGGGTCACGTGACCGTCAGGGTCACGTGACCGTCAGGGTCACGTGACCCTGATCGAAAATGAGTAAGACGTCATTCAAATTAAAAATAAAACATAGTAACAAAAAAGTTTTCACTTCTACCGGCACTCCTGGAGTGCAACCTTTTTTTTTTTTGTGTGTTTGTTACCTGATTACTCCGTGAATTGTAGACCGATTTTCAAAATTAATTTTTTCGTCGAAAGGAGATACTTCTGGAGTGGTCCCATAGTCACCAAGTCAGGATCTGATGATTGGATCTTGGAGAAATCGAGGGCAACCCTCAAATTTTATTGGCTCACACATAGTTTTTCGCAAATCTTATGAAGTAATTCAAGTACGTATGGAAATGATCATCTCATGAAGCTGAGCTGATGATGGAAGGTACAACTCCTCTAGTAAGGAGTCGGCATCGACTGATTTAGTTAATTATGTTTGTGTTCGCATATCTCCGGAACTACAAGTCAGATTTAAGTAATTCTTTTTATGTTATACTAGGTACCGTTCAACTTACGGAATACTGCAAGTTTTATCAAAATTGGTTCAGTAGTTTTTGAGATAGGGAAGGACTGAAAGAGATGTTAACGATGTTATTACCGGTGCTACTGATTACAAAATTATAGTGCACTTGTAAGAAAATTAAGTATTTGACAAGTCGGTGGCAAAAAAACAATGAAATTAATAAAAAAAACACCGACTTCTGAAAGAAAAGTTTTGTAGGTTATTTTACCCTTTTTTGTGGTTGTTTTTGAAGGCGGTTACATTTTTAGGGTTCCGTAGTCAACAAGGAACCCTTATAGTTTCGCCATGTCCGTCCGTCCGTCCGCCCGTCCGTCTGACCGCAGTTTAGCTCAGAGACGCACAGTACTAGAGAGCTGTAATTTGGTGTAAATATACGGATTTGTTTTGCCGAAAAAGTGGTAAAATAAAATCTGGTAAAATATTTTTTTTTAGGGTAAGTACCTCCTATACACGTAAAGTGGGGATGTTTTTTTTTTCTCGCGTACCCTTTAGTGTGGGGTATCATTAAATAGGTCTTTAAAAAATATTGATAGTTTCGATTAACAATTTTTTGATAAAAAAAATTCGTTTGTGAAATATTAAGCTTTAAAGTGCTAAATTTTGCTCGACTCGAGTGTCCCCCCCCCCTCTACCAGCTAAGCGGTTATGTTTGGGGGTGTGAAAAAATTCACAGTAGTAGTATATATAACGAAATTTAAAAGAAAATTATCGTGACTAAGTAGGCTTTACAACTTTACGAGTAATAGTCGACCAACTTATAAAATGTACTTGGATAATATATTTTCTTAAACAAAATGTATCGGAGAACATGTTCTTCAACTGCAAATGTAAGTTTGTCAACTTTATTTTTACAGCTTTAATAGGTATGTTTTTACGGTATGTTTTTTGGGGATAGGTAAGTTTTCATCGTCAACTATTTTTAACTACACTCGAGAGCAATGAATCCGGGTCACTTAAAGAATCCTAAAAATCTCGGAAACTAAAAATGCTAGGTTAATGCAATAAATTGTATTTAATAGACAATGTAATACTCCTTAAATGAAGGTATTAAAACTTCTTAGTTATTGTAAAGTTATATCATAAAAAAATCAAATTTGAAAAAGGGCCACTTTCGAAGATGGAACTACGAAATTACAGCATTTGGTTTTGCTTTTGTTTGTAATCTGTCATTTATGTGGGTACATAAACCATGTTGATAGTGCTCTATATTCATTATTCAAGCTGAAATTATGTCGCTTACGCCTGAAGAATGCACCAGAATACTTACAATGCTGGAAACCGGCCGGAGTCAGTGCGATACAGCCAGGACTGTCGGTGTGTCGCTGTCAACAGTACAAAGAGTTCTCCGACGTTACGAAGAAACTGGTTCTAACCTACGCAGACCAGGAACGGGCAGAACCAGGTGTACCACAGCACGAGAAGACCGATACTTGGTGAACACCATGCTTCGAAATCGCTTTCTCACAGGAACTGAACTCACCCAACCCAAGTGCATGGACAGTAAGACGTCGGCTTGCTGAATCTAACTTAAAACCCCTTAGACCTGCAAACGGCCCTAAACTGGAGCGTGGGCATCGTATTTCAAGACTAAGATATGCCCAGAGCCACGTAACTTGGAGTATTGAAGATTGGTCAAAAGTTATGTTCTCCGACGAATCAAAATTTATGCTCTACAAGCACGATGGAAGACACAGAGTGTATCGAAGACCAGGGGAAAGATTCAAGCAAGCATGCATCGAAGAAAAAGTAGCCTACGGTGGTGGGTCTGTACTTGTGTGGGCCGGAATTTCTTCTGAAAGTCGCACAGAGCTGGTGATCATAGAAAACGGCTCTTTAACTAGCGTAAGATATGTGGAAGAAATCCTCAATGATCACGTTGGTCCATTTATGGTCAATTTAGGTGAAGATGGTATATTTATGCATGACAATGCCCGACCTCATACAGGTAGGATTGTGAATGACTACCTTCAAGAGATGAACATTACTCGTATGGAGTGGCCAGCGCGCAGCCCGGATATCAACCCGATCGAGCATGCTTGGGACGAGCTAGGCAGATGCGTAAAACAACGAAACCCGCCCCCAATCACGCTTCGTGAGCTCAAAATTGCTCTCACAGAGGAATGGGAGAATATTCCCCAAAATCGTATAAGGAACTTGGTGTACAGCATGCCAAACCGCGTAAACGCAGTAATGGAAGCACGAGGAGGCAATACGAAGTATTAAAATTCAAGAAAATCGTAATAAAGTTCAAAAATTTCATGTTTCCTATTTTTGTTTTAAGGAGAGATCAGCAGTTTTTATCTTTATGGAATTTTGTGTTAATAAAATGTATGGTGACTCATATTTTTTTTACTTTCATTTAAGGAGTATTACATTGTCTATTAAATACAATTTATTGCATTAACCTATCATTTTTAGTTTCTGAGATTTTTAACATTCTTTAAGTGACCCGGATTCATTGCTCGCGAGTGTAACTTCAAAAAAGGAGGAGGTTCTAAATTCGTCGTAATCTTTTTTTTTATGTATTTTCCCCGATTTCTCAAAGACTCCTGGACCGATTTTGAAAATTATTCTTTTTAAAATTAAATTCAGCGAATCAGTTTAGTTAGTTCGCATAAGTATTTTGATGGGCAACTACGGAACCCTACACTGTGCGTGGCCCGACACGCACTTGGCCGGTTTTTTTTTGAAAAAGTTTTTATTTTACTCTTTCGCCCGCACATCACGGGATTTAAAGAACAACTAACATGTCTGTATCGTGTGGACGATATGAGTCGCACATACTTTTGTCCGTCCAACAGTTTGCGCAGCGCAAGTCTGCAACGTCTAGACCCTGCTGACTCCGTTGTCCTTCCGTCTGTAAACAGGCGCAGAGATTATGTACTTTTGTTTCAGCTATAACAACAATATAGCGCTATAACGCTAAATAAACAGAATAAAAATTAATATTTAAGGGGGTTTCGATACAACAGCAATTATTTTATTGCTGTATTTATATAGGGTATTTCAAATAGAGCTCGAGGGTCGATGTTGATAGTTTGTGGCGGCTAAGTTGTTTTGGCGGCATCTGTCAAATCCGTTGGTATTTCTTCAGTTACTGATGTCAAATCACCCTGGCATATTACACGTGTAAATGATAAACCTTTTTTATCAAAATGAGTGTTCGTTAGTTGCGCGCATTACGTCTATTTTACGACAGACGCGTTGCCCTTCAAAGTCGGCTTTCCAGCGTTTGGTAGACATTAAATTCAACATCGACCCGTCCTTGTTAAAAGACCCTTAGATAATGGTAGAGAACCTTACGTGTCCGAGTTCGATTCGCAATTGGCCGGTTTTTTTTCTACAGAACGCTTGATGCCGTAGAAGGTATACTGGTAGGTTAAAAAAAACATCGAGTACACCAGTATCGAACAACCTACTATGCCTACATAAAAAAGTACGTATAGGTGACGCGACCCGTCAATTTCGATGTAAATTATTCACGACTCGTCAATTTTAATCCGTGTGTAAGAGTACCCTTTAAAAATGAATTCCGATAAAATCTTGACCTACGGGCTGTGGTGAAAGGTAAAAGGTCACGTGCCCATGGTTCTATCAGAGTTACATCTTAGAACTGAAATAAAAAAAGGTTATGTCTGTTTGTTTATCTCGTCCTCACACCTTAATAACTAACCGGTTTTTTATGAAAATTGCCACATGGTGCAGATGAATCTAAGTAAATAAGTACTGGTACATTGGCCACTAGGGTAGTAAACGCCACTTATTAGTGCCAACCACCGCACCCCGTTGGTAAGCTCGAGGGTGGTAGATGGGAATAAAGGAGTTAGGAGGATACCAGATAGGTACGTTATTTTGAATTCAGAAGGTTTCTGCTAGATATTATGAGCAGAGCCGCGGCTGAAATTTAGTTATGCGTGAAAACAAATTACAATAACAAACTCGCCGCAATCTCTAGTCATAAATTCATTCTATATAAACACCGTACTCTAGAGAAAAGCCATTAAAATGCGCCGCAAATTATGCATTGCAGCGATTACGCGCGCAATGACCAGCATTCCGTAGTATTGTTATGATAACCGTTCACATACACTACATACAATTTGCTTTTTACTCACCATAATATTATTATGTCTAGAATTTACCCACTACATTGTGTTAGTGCAGCTGAATGTTTTTAATTTTTACCATGGTAAAATTATCAAATAAGTCCTCCTATCCAGTGTGGGAAGGGAAGAACTGTCAGACGCGTACTGACTAAAATCCACGGTGTCCTTCAATAGCCCTTTACGTTCCAGGGTCACAGTTACTTGTTTAGATAGTCCAACGACCCCGGCAGGCGTTTGGCCCTCGTCTGAGGCCTCGTCAGATTGCTGACAGCTGCACTTTGAGGCGCGTAGAACATGACGCACCTTGGACCTATAGCATAGCCATGGACTATGTTCGGCGGAGTCACTCAATACGATACCCTATGTTGATATCTGCTGGTAGCCCGGTCTGGTAGATCAGAAAACTAGTACCTATTTTACATGAAACGACTGCCTATCTGACCCTGAAAATTAGTTAGCGCTAGGTAATACACGAAATTCTTCGACAAGATTGATTATCCGACTTCGTTGACCATATAACGACTATCAAAGATCTACAAATGACAGCCGGGACCAAAAACCATTAAGTGTTTTCAATTTTCCTAACAAGGTCGTTATAAATTGAAAAAAAAAGACCGTTCTAAATTGAAACAAGAAACAATATACCAAAGTATTGTTTCCTAACGTCTCAAGCCTTTCTTTTCCGTAAGATGCGGAAGTTTTTACTTCAGGGTTACCCTATCTTATATAAGGTATACTTGGGGAAAAGTCAGTTTGTTTGTTCGTTCATTTAGCTTTTATGTCTGTGTCATTGAACCGATTTTAACGAATTCCGATGCAGACATAATTTTAGGGAACCCTGGAGACATTATTATGGGATACTTCATTTTGCGTAAAAAAGGGTGATGTTGGGGGAGAGTAGCTTGGTATTTGTATGATACTACTTATTATGTCGCGTCGTTAGAATTGTCCCATTCTCTGCAGAAATCTCGTTTATAAAGCAAGTGAAGACGCAGGAAAAAGCTAGTAAGATTTACAAGAAAACCTTCAGCTCAATTCGAGTGTCGATTTCTCCACAGAGATTTGGTTTAGGAATCCGAGTTAGGCAGTTCATTAATCAAACGTTTTCCCTTAAATTGCTACGATTGATCCCAATGGGGTTCTCCGGAGCAATTATATCGCTAAAATCAAAGTCACCGTACATATACATTATTATACATATATGTATCGATTTCAAAGTACTTTGTCTTTGATGTTGATTTGTCAACAACATGCATGTTTTAGGCATACATACAGCGAAATATCACGTGAGTATTTCCACTTCAAAATTTAGGCAGCAGCATTTCTAAACGTACACCCACATTTCGCCAGACAAATCTAGACTTTGTAACTACTACTGAGAAATTCCTGTTGGAAACAGTGCTGAAAATAGAAGTGTGCCAACGGTGCCCAGGCACAGGGCACAGAAAAGTCCAGACCAGTACCCTTAGCACGAATTTTCACTCTTTTACTTTACAGCGTCTTTCCAGTATTTACAGCGTTTCTTGTATGAAAAAATGGAACAGCGCCTCTGGTGTGCGAAGAAGGAACTAATTTTTTCCTTGAAAATTGTCAATTTGAAATTGTCAAAGTTCCAGTTTACTTTACGTCTCAAATACTGAAAACTCGTGCTAAGGACCACAATTAGTCGACCACGGCGCAATTAAAAAAACTCGCATTGGGCGCGTGAAGGACTTTGCCGGAGATCGAATCGAACCACCGACGACATGCTCAGCAGTCTCGTCACTTGTCACTAATAGACCAATAACGCAGTAGTCGATTAGAAATACATTTTATTTAATTATGGAAGAATACAGGCCAACGAAATTGAATATTATTACTATTATTTACATGAATGGTGTCCTAGGGAAGTCGCGAAACGTTGTACGTAATTTAAAGTATTTCCCTTCAGTTTGAACGTGTCCTACGTGACTACGAACAGGAGCAGTGTGCTTAGTTAGCAGTTTCTACAAACAGAGTAAAAAATAGTAACGACGTACTCGTAGTATACAGGGTGATTTTTTAGTCACCATCCAAATTTTAATATATTAATCTTTGGCGAAAATCATTGAATACGTGTTTTTTCTTTTAGTATCAATCACTACAAAAATATCGAGATATCACGTCTCAATGTTATCTATAAAAAGTTGATGAATCTGGACACCGCGCTGTGATGTGTCGCTCAGGTGTAGCGGGGCGGGGCCCGGTCAGCGGGGTGCGCTCTGCCCGTTTCATGCGTTGGCAAGTGTATATTATTAACGTTTAGCTTAGTGACCACACAGAGCAGATGAGAAAATGATTTAATATGACAATTTGACGTATCAATTTTTTATTCAAAAATGGGTTTAGTGATTGATACCTAATGCATAGAAAAATTTTGGACGGTGGTAAAAAAGTCACCCTGTATACTACACTTTCCGGGACCTGGTATTTTCCTGATTAAACATTGGAAAAGGTACTTTACATATTCTCGTAATTTTGTACTAATAATGGAGAACTACTAAGTACTACTTTATACCCGCGGTTTTGCATGACTATTATTTTTATTTTATTTATTTATTTGGCTAACCAACAATTGAGTACACTCATACAAATGGGTTTCATTCAATCAATTCGAGTCTAGTGTATCAATCTCAAGTTCAATAAATAGTTTTAGTTACTTCTTTTAACATCAACAATCTGATAGTAAAACTCAAAAAAACATGGGTTACTGACTGAGACGTAACTTATGAAAAGTTCAGGTTTATTTTGCGATGACGATAAGGGTGAAGCTGTCATGGTGCCATATTGTGACGTCTTGAACGCTTTTCAACACTAATCATATGAAAAAAACATTTACACTATAACGATGATAAATATTATTGAAAATGATTAAAAATAAATTAGCATAAGTTATATTTTTGCTTAACGTATTTTTTAAGTGACATGGAGGTTATTGGCGAGTTCATGCTTTGACATGTATAGTATTTTTTATTATGTACTAATAGGACCTAGTAACATTGCAAACGCGACACGCGTCCGACCGTGAGTGACTATGATGAAAACAAATGAAAGAAGTTGTTTAGAGCAAAACGTGTGAAGAAAACAAAAAACACGCGCGCGTTTCGCATCCGAAGTCACATCGCTCGAGGACGTGCATGGCACCTACCATCATCATTCTCCTGCTAAATGACTCGTTCTGTCTTATAACCTGTGTCATCCCACTTCTGGGCAAAAGCCCCATGACTTCGTTTTCTGACTAAATGACTCGTATGTTTTTATAATAAAAATCAATTGGCACACGTATGAGGGCCAATATTTGAGGATTGATCAGTTTTTTTGTTATTGTTGGGACAAGATTTGAATGAAAGATTTTTTTGGTTTCTTCTGCTGATTTCTTCACCGATAAATGGTAAAATCTTAGTGGCAATATTCACACATTTGCATTGTTCACACAGGCCGATTTGTTAGTGTTTCAATCCGGGGCGAGCGAGAAATAAATAACCGACGAACGCCCCTACGTGCCGTAGCCGTGTTTCTATTTGTTTACCAACATGTTGGAGGCACGTCTGTCGGCAGAATCAGCGTGCCGCACGGTAAACCGGTTATGCCGTAATATACAATGTACGAGTATGTACATAAAACACCTGTTTAAAAATATACCGACAGCCGAGCAAGAGGTCCAGAAGTTCTTCAATCAGGAAGTTCTTGGTAGACGATTATAGTCTCGCCCCCTATTACAGGAGACTTAACACTATAACTGGCAAATTGTGGGTGTATAATGGGCTGGTATTCGCAACTCCATATATACAGCGTCATGTGCGCGCTATAAGGTACAGCTGTGGCTTACCCATAGGGGGTTACACGTGTGATGTTATGTTTAAATGTGCCATAAATTATATGTCCTTCCGAGAGCCGTTACTGATATATAGTAATCTACATAATATTTTATTGTAACAAATTATGTTTATCAAGTTTACAAAACAAAATTTGAGAGGACACCGGCATGTGTTTTGAACTCGTCTATTAAACAATAAAAATACATATTAAGTCTATGTACACCGGGCCAGCGCGATTGATAGGTACGAGCTCATTTCCCATTCAGAGAGGAAATCTAAGTGTCCTGTGCCTCACTCTAGTCCCAGTACAAAATAAAAAAAATAATATACATAATTATACAATTAATATATATGTAACACAGACAAAAGACATACGCTGATTACCCAATTTATTTATTTCTCAAATTGTATTACTAAAGACAGTGCCTCTGTAACAAAATGAAGACATTAAACATGTTCCACTAATACATCAGTGAGTAAATAGCGTGTAAAAATAAAAGGTTCCTAAGGGAAATCACTTAAACTATCGCTGCCATAGCCAAGATTGATGGCACTACAATATTCCCATCAAGTTTGGATGGCCGATCCTAAGGAGGGGAAAATAGGAAAAAGGGAAAATTCCTCTCAAGGTCCTTCTAAATGGATAAACTGTTTTCTGTAACTAAGTTAAAAGTTAAGACTTATTCCGTTCGTCTGTCGATGTCAACATTATTCGGACAAGCCGTTTGACTCAGTTTTACACGCAGAGAAAATATGTCTGGCTACCTAAACAAGAACTTCTGGTTCCAACCGTGACAGCAAGACTCACTAGTTGACTTTACAACATTTCATGAGTAGTAGAGATAACAAGGACTTAGTATTTATTTTACTAGAAATGTTGTAAAGTCAACAGTGAGTCTTGCTGTCACGGTTGCAACCAGAAGTTCTCGCATACATTTCTCTGCGTGTAAGTAACTAATCGATTTACACGATCTTGCACGTGTATCATGACAATAGGGTATTTTACCCCATAAATAAATTGAAAATCTGCATAGTCCTTCAGTTATAGTATTGAAAAATAATTAACCCTTTTTTTTTAATCATTGAATATTGACAAAGAAAGACGCTTATAAATCCGGAGCTGAGAGCTTGTGACGTATAACGCTTGTAAAATTGTACCGAACGCGTGACGTTTTGTGATTTTTAGAAGCGTTGTCTCTTCTCGTCAATTTTGGTTTACTAGTACGTAACAAAAGTAAATTACGGGTCAACTTTTTTTTGATACTTAATCGAACTTTAAGACAAATTTAATTTTTATTGTAAAATAACTTATTCTATTTATATTCTACCAAGAACAGACAACGTTATTTCTATAACTTTCGTCATTTTTTTGGAGAGTGAGATGATTTGGAGAATGAGACATTCATTAATGAATAATAGAAGCATTTTTAATTAATGCTTGGGACGATACATTTTGTTTTGTTTTTCATCACCTTTACTTCTTTTTTTCCATAGAGATAGATAAAGTTCTTTCAAATAGTGAATAACGATCTGTTAGTTAAGGTTATTTAAAGTTAAGTTAAAAATATTTCAAGACAACTTCAGATAAAATTAGAAACGCTTGAAACAAAATGAATGTCACATTGCAGTACAACGGAAAGCATTTAATACCGCAATATAGCGAAATTATCTACACAAGGACCCACACATTAAAATATTTGGGACAACTCCGAAAAGCGCGGATAAAAACGGGTATAATAACATCGATATTTGCAAAAAAAATATTTTGGCTATTCGATACAAAAATGAAGGCCATGTGGCCCTTATTTGATTTGATATGAGCGAACATCAAAAGTATCGCTTACATTGTTTACTACATTCATAACCACTTCGCGTCTACTTTTCGTGGAGTGGGAAATGGGCAGGTGTATGTTACATTGAACAGGCTGTTATAACTATTTTGATGTTTATTTTCACTAACACTAAGCGACAACTATCTGACTATCCGGATAGAATTTTAATTTCCAACAGTGTACTTTATTTAGGCAATTATTTAAGTGATACGTAGATACCCAGTTTGTCGAACCAGGCAACGGGTACTAAATTAATTGCAAAGGTTAGGTTTCTATTTTATTTTAAAATCAAATTAATAATGACAGTTTAGATTTATGATCCATCCTATAAAAATGCCAATTTTATCCCCTAAAAATAGAGAAAAAGTCAGCTATTCAAAATAAAGCTCCGATTTGTGCATATATAAACCTTATAGAGTCTACTCAAGGACATTGTTCAATATGTAAAGAACGATAGACCTTCGGACTGGCATCTGAAAATGCAGCTTAACTCCGAAGTTCAATCGATCGATAGCTATTCGGCCAAGTAGCGCTCATGCCACGGCTTCTATCGGATTCAATTTGAATACAGAATCCGCCACTAGGAATTTACTACCACCTGAATTTAAAATCTCTGAGCACTGTTTTAATGAATATCTAATAGACATCATCATCACCAAGCCTTCTCCCAACTATTTTGGGATCGGCTTCTAGTCGAACCTGATGCAGGTGAATATCAGTATTTTACATAAACCGACAGCCTATTTGACCTCCACAACCCAGTAACTGGTAAGACTTGGTAAGACTGGCTTTCAGACATTCAAGGCTTTTGAATAATTAATGGATGTCACCCATCCGCGGATCAAACTATGTGAACGCGGCTTAGCCTTCAACATTTGCAATAGTTCAGAACTAAAGTCGAATGTTTGTTCACAATTCGGTGTTTTCAGAACCTTGCCCTTTATAACATGGTAACGGTGCCAAGTTTCCTCTTAGATACGTAATGAGGAAATTCAGCAAAATATCAATATTGTTTTAATAATACATAAAATATACTAGCCGATCATTTTATTAAAATAACAGCAAATCGCCGTATGATTTACTTGCCAATATACAGCATACACCTATAATGCGATATTATTAGTATATTTCCTTCAAGAATAAAAATCAAAGATTTTTTTCCAACGAACACTTAAATCGCTGTCAAAATCGATCAAACAGTTTTACGATCAAACGAATAAATGCTTAAAGGTCGTAAAATTTATTATGCCTATGAACAAGGTATAAATCATCATCAGCCTAAAATGTTCCCACTGCTGGGACACAGGCCTCCTCTCTGTGAGAGGAAGTGTGCCATAATCCACCACGCAGGCCTATAGTGCGGGTTGGTATAAATAGACTTTAAATATTAATAAAAATACGCACAAGGATCAAAGTAAAAAAAAATAAAGGGCGTCAAAAATGCAACCGTTTTGCTGTCAACGGGAAAAGTGACCAGAATGCTGGCAACAACGTTGGCCGAAATAGGCCAAGACTTGTGTCACATAAGGGAGCAAACCCTATAAGCAAATTACTTTTTCTTTAAAATATTGTCCTAAGATAACCAGTATATTTGCTTACAAACAGAAGCAATGACGTTTCCGTAAATTTTCGTTAAACTGCCTAAGTTTGGCCGGAGAATTTAGCATTGCAATGGCAACATTCTTCGGGCCGTCCATAGACCCCCGCAAGAATGAACAGCCTGCAGCCAGTGGGTTTATGTTGTATGGTCATTAATTGAGAATTATACTGCTTTTGCCATACACACGTGTATTTTGGTTTTCGTTGGATATAATGAACAACCAGTAAAATTACGATTCTAATTAAATCGATTTTTATTCCAATTAGCGTTAAAATTGCTTGAATCCAAAAACCAACCAAGGTCTTTGGAGTTTCGTCAGTATTACGAAAAACGTGCTGCATGCCTTCCCTTTTTGAAATCCTGTCTCATATCGTACATTATTATTGAGGCCGTGAAAGACCCATAACAACGGTATTTTAAATGCTTTATATTATTTTCATAACCCCACAATAGGATTCCCTTTGTAAAGCTATAATAAATACAAATCACAGAATGGGATCGGAATAGAATGACTTCCTTATAGGCGGTCCATTGTCTTTGATTCCTTTGCTAATCTTGAAGGCGGAACGAATCGAAAGTCTTTGAATTTTCTTGCAGGAATTTCCCGATATCGTTAAACCCCTGTCTGAAGGTGATTGCATTAAGTCGTAATTGTGTCTCGTCAGCAATTCGTAAAATTACATTATGCCTCTATCACCCTTTCCCCTTTATTTGCAAACAGGAGGTGTTCATCCGAAGATTACCTACAAGAGTGATTCAAATACAACATGTAGATTCAGAAAAACAGCACCCTTTACAGATGTTCGTTCATTTGCGTATCAACAACGATCCGAAATTCAGGTTTATTGCAGATGTAACATATTCGTTCTTTACTCTCTTTGCTTTTCTATCCGATTTCACACTCGGTTTGTATGCAAATCCACAATTTTATTTTATGTGTTCAATAAACTGAAATAAGCCCGTATCGCGGTACAAGTCCCCGATCGTTCTGTTACCGTTTATCTTTAGTACGAGCGAGTACGTTGTACGTTGGTAACACGTAAACATTCAATACCTAATACTGAAAACAAACAGGTTTATTCAACTAAAGTTGTATGCGGAATGGGAGAAATCTCGTTTAAGTTCTTACATGGAGTTCTCTTTGAGACAAAGTTTTTACATATTCGATACGTCGTAGTAAAATACATTATTTTAGTGTTGATACAGTATATAACTAAAAAAAGAATGCCTTGAAGATATCAATACTGCATGTTTAGACAGAGCTGTGCTAGAAATATAAACATTCAATAGACGACTCCTATCACTCAGGAAAATACGGACAACAAATACAAACTTGTAACGTATTATGTAACTACCACAGAGTACGGGGATGTCTCGGCTGCCGCTTGTAGAGGCGGCGAGTGTCAACACTTTCCATACCAACCAGACGTCGCACTGTTTACTCGCACTGTGACACCGATGCTGTATTGAAACTGACGGCTGAAAGGAGGTTTGCGACTGTAGCTGAGTACTTCACGCACTTTCAGGGCAGCGACAGAAATTGTATATTTACGAGTGTCTCCTCTCTAAAGCGGTAACGCGTCACAAATATCCCATAATTTTAATACATTCTTGACGTTAATTAAACAGCTGATTTTTCGCGGTTACGTTGGCGGTTCTATTTATTAAACTGATCATTTTGACGGTTCATAGTGTGACGGGTTTAGGTGATCCCGCGGGTCCCATTCAAGCGGGTCCAGTTGACTACAGACCTAATAAACACACTTTCTAAAATCTGCTTCATCTTTGTTGATGATTCCTATCTCTGTGGTAAACTCTTATATATACGTCTAGTGGAGTAGCATAAGTTGTAACTATTATCTTAAGCGATAAAAGCAATTGACACGAAACAATGTAAATAACTAAAACAATAGTCAAGTCGCATATCTGTAGCTATGAGTTTCGTTCCCATGTTTGTGCCTACAAAATTTGCTTACAAATCGAGTTCAGGAACGGAAAGATGTCATCGGGTCTAATTTAATTTCGTATTCAATGAGGAGGCAGCATAAAAGAATCATAAATAAGTTGATTATTGTGCTACCCGATGATAGATTTTTTGGTTATTAAATTCTACACTCGAGAGCAATGAATCCGGGTCACATAAAGAATGTTAAAAATCTCGGAAACTAAAAATGATAGGTTAATGCAATAAATTATATTTAATAGACAATGTAATACTCCTTAAATGAAGGTATTAAAACTTCTTGGTTATTGTAAAGTTATATCATAAAAAAATCAAATTTGAAAAAGGGCCACTTTCGAAGATGGAACTACGAAATTACAGCATTTGGTTTTGCTTTTGTTTGTAATCTGTCATTTATGTGGGTACATAAACCATGTTGATAGTGCTCTATATTCATTATTCAAGCTGAAATTATGTCGCTTACGCCTGAAGAATGCACCAGAATACTTACAATGCTGGAAACCGGCCGGAGTCAGCGCGATACAGCCAGGACTGTCGGTGTGTCGCTGTCAACAGTACAAAGAGTTCTCCGACGTTACGAAGAAACTGGTTCTAACCTACGCAGACCAGGAACGGGCAGAACCAGGTGTACCACAGCACGAGAAGACCGATACTTGGTGAACACCATGCTTCGAAATCGCTTTCTCACAGGAACTGAACTCACCAATCAGTTTCGACGCCTCGGAGGAAGTAACCCAAGTGCATGGACAGTAAGACGTCGGCTTGCTGAATCTAACTTAAAACCCCTTAGACCTGCAAACGGCCCTAAACTGGAGCGTGGGCATCGTATTTCAAGACTAAGATATGCCCAGAGCCACGTAAATTGGAGTATTGAAGATTGGTCAAAAGTTATGTTCTCCGACGAATCAAAATTTATGCTCTACAAGCACGATGGAAGACACAGAGTGTATCGAAGACCAGGGGAAAGATTCAAGCAAGCATGCATCGAAGAAAAAGTAGCCTACGGTGGTGGGTCTGTACTTGTGTGGGCCGGAATTTCTTCTGAAAGTCACACAGAGCTGGTGATCATAGAAAACGGCTCTTTAACTAGCGTAAGATATGTGGAAGAAATCCTCAATGATCACGTTGGTCCATTTATGGTCAATTTAGGTGAGGATGCTATATTTATGCATGACAATGCCCGACCTCATACAGGTAGGATTGTGAATGACTACCTTCAAGAGATGAACATTACTCGTATGGATTGGCCAGCGCGCAGCCCGGATATCAACCTGATCGAGCATGCTTGGGACGAGCTAGGCAGATGCGTAAAACAACGAAACCCTCCCCCAATCGCGCTTCGTGAGCTCAAAATTGCTCTCACAGAGGAATGGGAGAATATTCCCCAAAATCGTATAAGGAACTTGGTGTACAGCATGCCAAACCGCGTAAACGCAGTAATGGAAGCACGAGGAGGCAATACGAAGTATTAAAATTCAAGAAAATCGTAATAAAGTTCAAAAATTTCATGTTTCCTATTTTTGTTTTAAGGAGAGATCAGCAGTTTTTTTCTTTATGTAATTTTGTGTTAATAAAATGTATGGTGACTCATATTTTTTTTACTTTCATTTAAGGAGTATTACATTGTCTATTAAATACAATTTATTGCATTAACCTATCATTTTTAGTTTCCGAGATTTTTAACATTCTTTAAGTGACCCGGATTCATTGCTCTCGAGTGTATTTGGGGAAGGTTCATATCTGACGGAACATGCGTCGCGTATTATCGGTCGCGTAACGCCAGAACAGAAAAATGTATAGAAAAACACTTGACCGCTCACACTGAACCGATGATACGTTAGTGCGTCAAAGGGGTTAAATGAACATTCGATGATACGCTTGACGTATTTTACGTCAGATATGAACCTTTACTGTGCAGCTTTTCTTATAGCAATTCAGCACTGTCTTCCTCGTGAAAGTGCCATCACCGCAGTACTTTTTATTGTATGAGACTAAAACTATTATTTATTTATGTACACACAGGATAGGAGCATAATATAATAACTAGCAGTACAAGGGGTACAAGTACGGCTTATCTTATAAAAACCTGCCAGTAGACCCGCGGAAGGAGGAATGGAAAGAAACGTAGACTATAGTGTGTCTAAGTTAATGTCTAACCTATAACATACGAATACTTATTAGGTATCGAAGATACTTATGAATATAGTTTTCATGAAACTATGCTATAGCTAAAAACTACGTACCTACATGTTTGTTGCGAATTGGCGATGACTTCTAATATTTTGTACTAACTTATTGATTCCTCCAAGTCTGAACTGGGTATCGTAAAACTTAGTACTGACGAGCTTGGAGACCCGAATAGCAATCACTGAGTTCATATTTATATTCAGATAATACGCTTACACTAAGAGCAGTGGTGGCCCAGTGATATCGTCCTCGACTTACGAGTTGTGCGTCGTGGGTTCGAAACTAGCCAGGCGCATTACTTTGTGTAATTTATTTCATCACCGCTGCTCTCAAAATGGTGAAGGAAACATCGTGAGGAAACCGGCTTGTCCTAGAACCAAAAATTCGAAGAAATGTGACATCTACCAACCCGCACTGGGCCCGCGTGGTGGTCTATGGCCCGCTCGGGATCTCACATAGAGGAGGGCTGTGTCTTTACAGTGGGAACATTTATAAGCTGATGATGATGACGCTTACACTGAAGCTGGCTCATAATTAGTTGGGAAAAGGCTAAGCAGATGATGAGATGAAAGGTTCTGAAATACCAGGATGGACAGGACTAGGTGCAGAAACCGATTAGCTATAAGTACTTGTGTATATTATCTGTCAAATACTGGATTTCGAAAAGAAAACAGCGTTCACTCCTAATACCACGGGAGACTGATAAAATGAATCCGTTATCCGAAAAGAAGACAAAAGTAACAATTCGGAGCCGCATCCGAAAGTAGGTATATACCGTAAAACCGGCCAACATTGCCCTTGGCGGATATCTTTGCCCAAACACGAAAAATAACTAAAATCTTGAATTGTAAATAAATTTAAATAGCTGACAACATTATTTAATCCTTAGGGTAAACTAGACTATTTTCCTGACAAAACTAAATATTAGTTACTTCGCTAAGTTCACTCAGTTGTCGGCGAGACATGTTTAAAGTAGTACTAGTCTGAGGTGGTGCCAAAATCTTGTTTTACGTTTTTACACACTGACAGCGTACGACATCTCTCAGGTAAGTTCTTTCAATATTCCAGTAATAAAAAGAACCACGCTTCATTTCTATGCTAGCTTGAGACCAATAAAACGTAAAATCTTCAAGATAATGCAGTGGGCAATGATTCCCGAGCTTGCGTGAACATAGGAGTGACAACATTGCCCACAGCAAAAATAGTGTTAGGGATGGCACCCATTATATCTAGTAAGAGTTAACTCAGTTTTATCAACCAAAATGTTTTTATAATTCCTATGTTAAAACTCTTTTTAAAAGTAAATATTATATTTTTACGTTACAACGTCTGCCTGGCATGCCTTGCAATGACTATTTTTCCTTGTAATCTTTGTTATACCATTTTTTAAGATTTCTGTGTAAGATTTGTTTTATAATCATTAATATTAAACTTAAGTATAATAATACGTGCAATTTATAACTATTATACCTGACTCAGGGCCCAAGTACAAACAAAGACAAAATACCTAGTGTCACCAAGCTTGCTACTAAAAGTGTTTCGTATGCACAAATGACAAAAGGAGTCCAATTGTTGCCACAGTCACATATGAAACCAATGAGCCCTAACATGGATGAAAAGATTAATACAATTATAAATCTTTTGACCACGTTCGACGAAAGATTGAAAAAACTTGAAAGTAGCACTAAAACAGCTACCAAACAAAAATGGAATATACATGGCTAATTTACTTAGGATTATGGCATGGAATGCGAATGGACTGCTGAAACATCAAAATGAACTTACGGCAGTCCTAAACATGGAAAGTATTGATGTATGCCTAATATCGGAGTCACATTTCACTAAAGAATCTCATATCCAAATTAAAGGGTATAAAGTATACCATGCATTGCATCCCAGTAACACACCAAGAGGTGGTAGTGCTGTCATTATAAAAGAGAATATTTTTCACTATGAAAAACTGAAATATGAAGAAGAAGAAATACAAGCAGTGGCTGTCTGTGTCAAAACGAAATATTGTCTTGTCACCATTTCAGCCATATACTGCCCACCTAGATATCCACTAAAAACAGATCAGTATACGAATTTTCTAAACCGTCTTGGAAACAGATTTATATTGGGAGGCGACTTTAATGCTAAAAATACATTTTGGGGATCTAGACTGACAACAACCAAAGGAAAAGAGCTACTGTGCGCGATTGAAGAAACACAATGCAAAACTCTATCAACAGGTAAGCCTACTTATTGGCCTGCTGACCCAAAAAAGATTCCTGATCTCATAGACTTTTTTATTTACAAAAACTTGTCACCTAATCTTCTCCACATTAAAGAAGGATATGATATGAGCTCAGATCACTCACCTATATTACTTACTCTTAGTGAGTCTTTCTTGCTGAAAGAAACTTACCCCACATTGGTAAATAAGAACACTGATTGGGCAAGCTTTAAAATAGACTTGGACTCTGTAATAGATTTAAAAGTTCCACTAAAGAAGCCAGAAGATCTTGATCGGGATATAAGTCAGTTTATAACACAAATACAACAATGCGCCTGGAAAAACACGCCTACCCTTAAGAAGAAAAACAGACTTACCTACTATCCAGCAGAAATTACAAAACTCATAGCTGAAAAGAGGCGACAGAGACGAATATGGCAACAAACAAGATTTCCACAAGATAAAAGGATTCTGAACAACCTTACAAAACAACTAAGTAGTGCAATTCAGAAATTCAAAAATGAATCAATGAGCAGTTATCTAAAACAACTAACTAGCAATCGGACGACAGATTACTCTCTGTGGAAATCTACAAAAAGTTTAAAAAAGCCAATTATGCATATTCCCCCTATCAAAGATACTAACGGGCGGTGGGCAATAAGCAACGAGCAAAAAGCTATTAGGTTTGCACAACATCTGGAACTCATTTTCAAGCCAAATAAAGAACATGAAGACAGCGTCTTGTTAGATGAAACAACAAATAATGATGAGCAAGAAATAAAATTCGTAACACCTAGAGAAGTGTACAATGAAATCAAGCGTCTTAGACTAAACAAATCACCAGGCTTCGATCTTATTACTGGAGAAGTTCTTAAAAACCTCCCACGTAAGGCCATCGTAAAACTTACGACTCTTATCAATGCAACGTTCAGGCTTAAGTCTGTACCTGACTTGTGGAAAGTTGCCGAAGTTATAATGATACCAAAGCCTGGTAAACCACCCCATGAAACGACATCATATAGACCGATCTCACTGCTACCGATCATGTCAAAATTATTTGAAAAGCTTCTCTTGAAACGGCTAAAACCCATCATAGAAGAAAGAAACTTGATCCCCGACTACCAATTTGGATTCAGGGAAAAACATTCAACAATAGACCAAGTACACAGGATTACCAACATTATAGAAAAGGCTTTAGAAGAAAACAAAGTTTGCTCAACGGTCTTCCTCGACGTAGCGCAAGCATTCGATAAGGTATGGCACAAAGGCCTTATTAACAAACTAAAAAATATGCTCCCTAAACAGTTTGCTGACATCTTAGAGTCTTACCTATCACATCGCATGTTCAGAGTAAGACAAGATGATGCATATTCGGAACTCAAACCGATAAAAGCTGGAGTACCGCAAGGAAGTGTACTAGGTCCCGTCTTGTACCTATTGTACACTTGCGATATTCCTGAATTAGAAAATAATACCATTGCCACATTTGCAGACGACACAGCTATAATGGCCACAGGTGTCACTCAAAAAGAAGCAGTGAAAAAAGTTCAAGCAGCCGTCAATATCATCTTTGACTGGACAAAAAAATGGCGTGTGAAACTTTACGAATCAAAATCTGTTCACATAGACTTCACAAACAAAAAGCCAAATTATCATCCGATAAACATAAACGGTCATGTCATACCGTACGAAAATACAGCCAAATACTTAGGCATGACATTAGACGCAAAGCTTCGCTGGAAAGCTCATGTTAAAAAGAAACGCGGCGAACTAGAGCTTCGCTACAAGTCCATGTACTGGCTGATAGGAAAAAATTCTTCGCTGTCAGTACACAACAAAATACTTTTGTACAAACAAGTCCTCATGCCTGTATGGACTTATGGTATTCAGCTTTGGGGCTGTACCAAACAAAGCAACATCAAAATTATACAGCGTTTTCAAAACAAAGTACTCAGAGGAATCGTCAATGCGCCCTGGTACATTCGAAATGACGACCTTCATCGGGACCTGAAAGTAGACCTCGTCATAGATATAATTAAAAAGAACGCCGAAGCTCATGAACGAAGGCTTCACCATCATGTGAACGCCGAGGCTATCCAGCTCCTCGACAACACGGACATAGTGAGAAGACTAAAAAGGACAAAACCTTTCGAGTTAATTTAGTGAAGTGTTAGTGTAATGTAGTGAAGTGAGTGCTACCCATAAAGAACACAAGAACAAAGTGTCTTCCCCTTAATAGAGACAATAAGAAAAGTGTTAATGGACACATTCTTAGGTTTAGTCTCCCTAGCAAATTAAGTCAAAATAGAATTACTCATTAGCTTTAGAATTAAGCTAGATTGTATTTTTATGATGTAACCTTATTAGGACACATCATATAACAAAAAAAAAAAAAAAAAATACCTGACTGATTTATTATTTATAAAAGATTTTATTTAAAAGCAGATTATTATTTATTACATTAGTGTGTGGCAACCCTATCCCACCGTTTCAGTTTGTATGAAAAAGCAGCTGGTGTGTAGTGTAACATTGCCCACCTCAGTAAAATTAAAAATATAACGTTTTTGATATATTGATCACGAAGGATGGCAACTTTGCATGATTCACTAAAACATATCTTATTTTCAAAGCTCTAGAGCTGATAGTTTTAGAGAAATTAAGGGTGGGCAATGTTGGACGGTCGTGCGTATAATTTTGCCCGGCTCTTTAATTGCATTTTTCTCGGCTTCTGTTAAAGCTAGAACCTCCAGATTTCGTGATTTGAAGCCTATAATAGTAATTGTTACCATGGTGTACTTGATTACGAGCTCTGATCAATATTTTTTTCGTAATCTCAAAAATAAGAAAAAAAGCGGGCAAAGTTGGCCGGTTTTACGGTACTTGACTGTATTTCAATAAAAAGTTACTTAGTTGCAAAACACTTAAAACTAATAGGGTGTCAACCTTCGGCCCGAGTTAAAACGAACCTAACATTTACAATGTAAATTAAAGTTCACCCGTATACGTTCACCGCCACCGAGTAAACAAAACATACAGATAACTAACGGTTACCAACTATTAAAGAACCCTTACTACTAAGCAGTAATCTAACTACTATAGTATTATGATTATTGCTTAGGAGTAAGGGGTTTTTTGTCGTGGTATCATAATCAAATGAGTCCTCCTACACAGGGCAGGACAGGAGGGACTGTTAAACTTGTACTGACAACAATCTACGGTGATCTTTCAATAGCCTTTTACGTTCTAGGGTCACAGTTATCTGAAGAGAGACTCCCGCGACCCTGGCAGGCATTGGCACTCTAGTAGTGGTCATCATCTGCCTAGCCTTTTCCCAACTATATTGGGGTCGGCTTCCAGTCGAACCAGATGCAGCTGAATATCAGTATTTTACATGAAGCGACTGCCTGTCGGACCTCCACAACCCAGTAACTGGGTAATACGATACCCCATGGTAAGACTGGCACTCTAGTAGTAGTAAGGGTATAAATTCAAAAGTTTGTCAGGATGGGTGGATTTTTGTTTCTCTGCCACACCAACACTGACTGAACGGATTTGAATTCAATTTGGTAATCAATAATAAAGCATGAGATGTTTTTATCCCGGTATGACGTTTCCTTCGAATAAATTAATTAATTTCCGAAAATTCAAACTTACACATTTATAATATTAGATTATTTCAGTACAGGGACAACATTGATAAACGTCTCAAAGGACAATATAAATAAAGAAAATGCATCGTACAAACTCGTTTGGCTTTCAAAAAGAAGATATACCTACCTGTGATTTAGGAAACTATACTTTTATTAAAAATTTAATCAAAAACCGCATCGTTTAGTAATCAGTTGTTTCCAATTTGGACTATTTAAATTTAAGAAGTTCTGCTTGTAAAGTCCATTTGACTTTCGAAATTAAACACATTTTCCCGCTGTTATACGATACACGTTCAATTAGTTTTTTTTAATACTTAATTCAATTTCAAAATAGAATCTGAAGTTCAAAATTCAAAGGATCGAAAAATGCAATTTCCGCTTGCATGAGCTTTTAAAACTAAACGTGACAGTAACGGTATAATCTTTGCATCGTACTCATGAAGAGGCTATTTCGTATATCGGACGCCGCCGGCGCCACCGTCCCAAATGACTAATTAAAAACAAATCGTTGCAGAACATACAAGGCCTGTTATTTTCATCGTTAAAATACAAAAAAAATGGCTTCTGCGTACATTTTAACGCTTGTAATTTTGTTAATTGACGTGTTTTTTACGTTTGGGATTTCTTATCCTTTACTGATCGCAGGTACGGACTGCAGCACATCGACCTACACCAGTCAAATTTTTCCAATCGTACAGGAACCTTCTGCTATTGTGATAAAGTTGAAAATTTATATGATTGATCACTATTTTGATTGGAGTTTATAGTTTCTTTAGATAAGAAGCCATGTCATGTTCTTTAAACTGCACTGCACATCATTTTATAGATAATAATCTTCTAACTTTTCCCTGTCTTTACATATTAGAGCTTTGTATTTTTGTCAAAAGCAATAGTAACTTATTCCCTGTTTTAAAGGACACAAGAAACCGAAGTACAACAATCAGATCTCAGTATAAATATGACTTATGTACTGGTGGTCATAAAACATCTTTATTGAATAAAAGTGTTTTTGGTATGGCGCCAATAGTCTATAATAAGGTACCGAATAGTATTAAGGACCAACCTATAAAATTTTTTAAAAAACAACTTACATCTTTTTTAATACAAAAATGTTATTATTCTGTATCAGAATTCTTAGAAGGTAAATAATCATAATCTAGTTTGGTTTTCGGCCATATTGTTAATCACTGATAGAATTTAAAAATAGAAATGATTATTTCGTATTAATATTGTTAATTTAAACTAAGATTGAATTATTTTATATTATTTGTTTTTAAATTACTTGTGTTTTAATTTTATGTTATGTTTAAATTTTTGCATGCCGAACGGCACAATGTACCAGGAACAAACAACTTGAACTGTAACAACTTATGTATTTACCTACATTGAATGCAAATAAATTATTTCTATTCTATTCTATTCTATTCTAGGCCCGCGTAGTGGTTTACCATCCTGTTTCGTAGCAGACATGAAGCCTGATGATTAAGCTTTTAAATAATCAATAAATAATTGAAAATCTATAACTTGCTACGCTCACATAGCGCAAGCTTAGCAAGGTGCTCGTTACGCAATATACACAAAAGTTAGGAACTAAACAGAAACCCCTCAAACTTTAAATATTCCCGTAAATAAACAAGTTCAACAGTTATATAATACGGAAATAACAAAGTTACGAAGCAAAGGGATCCCGGGTTAATACGAGTTCCATTGGTATCTACATTAGCATAATCCAAAATGTTGGCAGAATACTAACATTCATTTTTATGATCTCGTATAAGAGACGGTTCGGGCGTCGAGCGCTGCCCCGTGCGAGACAACAATTTGATTTTGACGCGGGGATACACTCATGAATAATAAAATGAATTTTCTGATACATATTGAATTAAAATAGGAATGAAATAAAGATTTTTTGTATGTCACACGCTTTTGGGACAAACAGATTTACTTGACGCTATACCTAGTAAGCAGATTTACCTTGTTTGTAGACGTTCAAACATGCTCGGAATTTTTAAGCAAATATAATTATTACATGTCACGAGCCAATTACAGTAAAGCTGTGAGACTAAGCCACATATTTTATATTTCGGCTGCGTGATTCAGTAAATAAGGTTTACAATAAAATTATTGCGGGGACGTTATAACTTCACTAAAAAGCAATGTACATTTTGAAGATACACTCGGTATGAAATAAAAATTAAAACAGTCTACCATTTTATGAAAATGTAGTCGTAGTCGTCACATTTCAGCGCAAATCAGAAGGTTATGTTACGAACTGAAAAGACAGTGTCTGTATTTTGCAACACTGCAGAATGCAAACTCGCTCAGTTCTCATGAAATATTATTTTACAATTTAAAACAAGTCTCAGTGGTATGCTTATTCAAATGACGTTTTAATATTTTCGAAAAGTATCTTTAAACTCCTTATATTCTTGGAAACATTCAAAATTATCAAGGTATTGAAATATTCAATACCTTGATAATATTACTATGGAAATTAAATAATAATGTGACTGTAAACATAACTACCCACGTGCTGTAACGATAACTATAGCAACAAGAACAAGGGGCTATATGGCTATTGGCACGATATTGAATCCGTTACTGTGTATCGACCTACCATGTGCTACATATTGAATGGCACGGTTAACTTGTAATATCATTTTATAGTCTCCGTTACGGTGAGTGGAGGGTTCACTAATGCTTATAGAAATAAATTCTTATTGTGTAGTAAGTAAGTACCAGACTACCTGTTAGGGGTTTGGTCGGTTTTAAATGTATATTTAAAAATAAAAGTATACAGAGTATTATAAAAGTACACTTAGTACAAAATGTTGAGCGTCCCTTTGTGTTTGGCAGCGGAGAAATATTTACACATTTTAGTTATGGGATTTAAACTTTTACGGTAACGAGTAGAAATGGACGAAAATTCTGGGTTTGTAGGTTTTTGATGGTGATCTTTAAGCCAAGTCATTATTAAGTTATTACACTTTGGGTATAAGATGTAAATGAAGATTAATTGGTAACCTTCAACAAAATTATTCTTAACATTTATCATAATTATTCAACGAATATCAAACAAGAACACTGAACAATTTGAGCTAAGCACTGGTTAGAAAATTATTTGCTTAAAAAACGATTCATAAAAAAACTAATTTTTATTTTGAAAATCGATTGGCAAATGTATTCATGTTAAGTGCCAACACTCCTGTTAGAGGAGCTGATTTTTTCTTACATTGGGAAATCTGTTAGAATGAACAAAAGAAACGGTTGCGAAGAAACAAACTGCGAATGGCTTGCAGCCTTACTGTAATATTAAACAGAGCGTTGACTACTGGCTAACATACGGTTTCTTCGCTTTTCGAAATCGCACAGGAACCTAGGTAATAAGTAGGTATATTAATAAAATATTTACAGCCTTACTACAAAAACTTAAACATCACATCTGTTGAACACTTGTCGAAAAAAACTGTGACTGCAAAACGGACTTTATTTCAATGTCATAACCTGAAATTTTTTAGACAAGTGTTCAACAGACGTTTAAAAGTTTTTGTGGTACCACGGTTTCATTCTCAAGAAATGCAAACTCCCAAATTATTTCACGAAAAAATGTTATAACATTATTTTTATACCATTGAAAGCTGATGTCAAATAAGCGATAATTTTGATTCAAGAGTCCCAGATAAAGTCACAATTTGGGAATTAACTTAATTTAGAGTTATTAAAGCCACATTGTTCAGGAACATAAATCAGAGGCACGTTCTCCTGTTCGTTCCACCCATACTTTGTCCAGAATGGATTACATTTAGATAGCAATTTAGAACAATAAATGTTGAAATCTTCGTAAAAGTTGATTTTAACCATCGGGCTAGTTGTGGGTTCAATTGAAAATATTACATCCCGTCTGTAGTTTCCGAAAGGTAAGATAACCAGTGGCGTAGCTAGGACAGAAGGGGCCTCTTATCAAAGCTTGTTTGGGGCCGTTCTAATGTAAGTTTTGCAGATTATAGACAATAGCATCCTGACTAGTGCAACTAATGCTATTACTGAGTAATTAAGAGAATTTTAAAGGGCTAGCTCCCTTTTTCTAGCTAAAATTGAGAATGTTGATCGACTGATAGTAGCTCATTTAAGACAACTAGATAATTATAGCCTTTTTGAAAATTGAGCTATGTTTTGGGTTCGATAAGTATTGTTGGAGCTTTATGGCCGCGATAAATTTTCATTTAAGAGCAACATTTTATGTTTTTATTCCAATCGTCTGGGGCCCTTGACACTTGGGGGCCCCGTATAATTGATACGGCTGATACGGCGGTAGCTACGCCTCTGTATTTAACGGTACACCCAATATTATTTTAAAAACCCACGTAATAAGGGCGAGTCTATTGCTATTTGTCAACTGGGTACAAATCTAGACTCTGTGGGTGTAGATTATGAAATTTTGATGTAAAAACGCAATAACACGTTTTGTCCATGAATATCAGCCTAGGGTCCCATGCTCAACAAGACTATACTATTTGGTAGATTTTCTTTCTTTTTATTTACACTAAAGGAATTTATCAGGTAGTTTTGTGTGGCAACACTGGGAGAGGACAACTTAGACCTACACCTGTTAGGTTCTTTAGAAAGGTCGGGTGCGACTACTACATACGTAGTACTGGCAACCTGCGTGCTACTATGACCAGATAGAACAAAAAAAGAAGTTCGCATTCTGAGGATTCCGCTCACTCTCGCAAGAGGGCGTGAGTTTACGTATGTACGATGTATATTCCAATACTTTCACAGGCACTGATAGTTGGGATTAGCGGTCTCCATAATGTAAGAGGGCGGGCGGCCGGGCGCTTAGGATTATGGCCATTTCAGACTACGTGATCGGGGCTTTTTATTAAGGTCCTCAAGTCATAAATGCTTTAAATAACTTTTAGAAACAGCAAAATTCAGATAAAGCGTTATAAATACCATATATAGGCATTTTCGTTACTAATGTACGAGTAAATTTGTAATGAGACGCTGGTCGTGTAAATCATGCAGTAAACACTTGGGGCATTAGACAGAATTTTTAGTGGCTATTAGTAAAACAAAGTCTACGAAGTAAGATTGTCATTAAACATTCTTGCAAAGTCGCGAAGGACGATTTTTCTTCGAGACAGAATATTGAAAAGAAATACTTAATAAAGACTAAAGGCAATGTTTTCTTCGACTTTAAAAAAAATTAGTTGTTCTTTGTTGAAAAGAAAGACTAACGTTTCATGAGTTTGAAAGCCTTCGTTTTTCTGCTTTGTTTAATTCACGAAGAGTTGGACGAGTATTATAATACAATAATATAATATCCCTCAAGTTGTTATGGATTTCTCAGAAACTGTACGGAGAAGAAAAATTAACAGTTAATAGTTAACCTTAAAAGTAAAGCGTGAATGTTTAGTTTCATGAATTAGATATCAGAATTTTAAATAATTAATTTACTATTTTTCTGACTTAATTTCCATCAATTCAAAATCTTAACAAAGTTTTTACATCTCTAGTCAGAAAATGTTGTTCATAGTTTAAGCAACTGAAATTTGAAACTTGATACATTTGACTTTCAAACGAAGGACTTTCAATAAAGTTATCGCACAACGGTAAAAAGGGTGTAAGTTAATGTATTGCGAAACGTTGTGTTTCTCATTGTGTATTTTTAAATAAGGATAAGGCATTCGTGCATGATGTGAGACCATTTTCACAGTTCGATAACCCGCCATACTTTACGAACGCTGTGGCTAGTGATGTACCATGTGCTCGCCCGAGGCTGCACTGAAAACTACGAAATTACTTTTTCATGACTCCGTTGGGATGAAAATGTAAACGCGGAGTTTGAACACACAGTCTTTTGTTATTAGACGATATTGCAGGCTGCAGGAAAGATGTGGTGAATGCAAGCTGAGCTCGAGTGTAGGGGAAAAGCTATTCTCGCTCTTTTGACTGAAAAATATAATTATTTCAGAGAAAATATCAGCAACTTATCTATTCTCCATTTTGATGTATAGAAAGAAACGGATGTGTGTCAGGATGTTTGTAGATATATAGATTTTTAAACTTGCTGTTATGTTGGAACGATTACAATGAAATTATATAAAAATACGGTAAAACGAAATAGTACAAATATTGTAATTCAGGTTATACGTATCCGTATTGATATACGGATACGTATAACCTGAATTACATTTTTTTTATTTATTTTATCTCAGTATATCTATTACATGCACTCGGAATATTTTTCGGACACCCTTACAAAAGCTAGCTTTGAAGGAAGTCATCTTGAATTTGATAAGAGTAAAGATCCTAAACGAAACAGAAGTTTAATTTAGCAAAATTAAATGGGGATTATGTGTGTTTGCCTCAAAAGACCCCCTCGTAATCCTTGGAAATGCCTCTTTGAAGATACACGCGTCCCTAAGATTTCACGCACATTTCAACAAACCGGTATTTTGGTCTTAGTACGTAGGCGAGACTATCAGCGTTTGACAAACAAATATAATATAATATTATGGTTATACGTACTATATAAAATATATTTTATAATAAGGTGACAGCAAACTGACGTCAGTTCTCTTAATAAAAAAATAAAATTTAACACTCCCGTAGGTTTGTTACGCAATTCCTCGTTCTATTTATTGTAGACGAAATATAAAATGCGCAGTATCACATAAAACTAATAGCATCTGGTTATGACCACGTGATGCCCATTAATTCTCAGCAGTCATATACGCATTTATCAGTTTCTGGAATTCATATGAAGAAGTGTGATATCGCTGAGACGTTTTCTGTTAAATGCTTCCAGTAGAAGAACTCTCTGGAAGGATCATCTAACTAATGAATAAAGATAATTTTGTTTCTATGAAAGTACAGCATAACATTTCCATTATATAGAATTAATTATCTTTATTTACATGCTTCAAGAGCGTAAGACTACAATTATTAATGGAAAGATGGGTTGTTTTTTTTAAGGTTTTTTTTTGTAAATATAATTTATTATAAGTTGAAGAAAAGAAAGAAAAAAATACGGGTGGCACTCGGGGACTGCCGCGGTGAAGCGATTGCATAGCATTTTTTTTATCAACTTATGCATCAGGCACGTCAATCAACTGAAACGACAAGAAAAACAAACACCGTGCCGAAGTCTGCCGAACTGACGATGCGGGGTGTTAGGTTTATTTACGTTAGGGCGCTCCCTCACCGCTAGCATTCACCTGTAATGTAACGTTACAGATTCGAACATTCGAAGACAATAGAGCATCAAATTGCGCACTTTTGTGTTACATTAAAGGTGAATGCTCGCGGTGAGGGAGCGCCTTTAGGTTTATTTTCGTTACGGAATTTCTTGATTCGGTCGCCGCGTTCAGAGCTCGCGATAAAAGCTATACAATAGCTCAATATGCAATAGCTTAAAAGGACAAGGAGAGCCTGGTTTTAATTTCACAAAAATAATGATGGTGGGGTAAGCCTACCTATACCTAATCAATGTTCCTGATGTGTAATAAATTGTTTCCTATATTTTATTGAAATATTAGTCGTAGTCCACTTCAGCTCTGTTTAACCCACTTTATGCATTATCTAGTATGGTATGGGCAACCTTGAAGTTGCGTTGTAATCGGATTGTGTGTAATAAATTGTTTCCTATATTTTATTGAAATATTAGTCGTAGTCCACTTCAGCTCTGTTTAACCCACTTTATGCATTATCTAGTATGGTATGGGCAACCTTGAAGTTGCGTTGTAATCGGATTGAATAACAATCAACCGTTTTTATATGGATACAACTTAAAATTCATATTCTTTACTGTGTTAGTGTTCTTGTAAAGGTCATATTCAGATGCTCTGATGGAAAACTTTAGACAAAAATAGCTGCTTGGGAAATTTGTTTTTGTGTAATTCAAAACAACTAGCAGAATTCAACTTTGTTCAACTACTAATAACTGGATGTATATTTTTTAAACGTTTTTTTTTTACATATATAGATTAGTCTTTTTTATTACGAAAACGTGAGATTTTTGTATAGGAAAACACAAACTTATTCAGTACGTCTCGTCGGTAAGTAAACTATGACAACGTAACACAACACAATACATTTTATGAGATCTACTGTGTAAAGTACGCGAACTACTGCTAGTCACGAACGATACTCTTCTGATATTCGATACGGTTGAATCGATATCGAATAATTTTCGCTAGTAACTTGACAGGAGGCAGACACTCTGTAATGTATAGAGTTTTTAATTAAAGTCGTTATAGTAAATTATTTTAATTATTGTGTCCTGTTTAATTGTGATGATCGTAAACCGTATCATAGCTACAGATAAACATTTTGTTTAGCTACTTTTGTGGAAGAAAAAGCAATCACGAGTATGATTTAATTTTTTTAAACAAAACAAAAATGTCACGTTTCCGCCATTAGTGGAGATAAATATCAAAAAGTTTGTCATCAAAATGTGGGTGGTCAGTTCGCGCAAATTCAAAACTATCTTCGCATTTTTGTAACAAAATCTGTTACGGCAGGTACACATCTGTAAAAATTCAAATGAATAATGGAAAGGGTAAAATCCTACGCCAATTAGCTTTGAATTTTCCAAATTTTAGTTGGGCTGCCCACCTTCCTTTAATCCCCTGTCGTGTCGCGACAACCGAAGACCGCTACGCCGAGAAAGTTGTATCTTGTTCAGCAATTTTGCTTTCATGAACCTTGAGTGAAGATTATCGCGGTCGTATATCTTACTCGGCCTCGGCCTTCGGCCTAAGGGATTACTCAGGCCTGTCGAGGTACTTGGTCGCCCTACCCGATGTTTCGAGTGGACATTCAGCATTGCAAGATGTGTCAATCAAAATCAGTCTTTAGCGTCGTTACGGAGATTAGCCGTCATAAATGCTGTGAGGGAGTCGGGAAGTCGAATGACTTAAGGTCTTCACACACAGCAGCTATAATGTTAAGATGTACATTACAGCACGATACATCTCATTAAATCTTTTCAGTTCATATAGTTAGGGGGCAGTTCTATAGCTACCTCCAAAGTATCAACTTACATAGCAACCCAGAGATGTGATTTTCTATGTGTTGGCATCGGATTAGTCACCTACATAATTTACATGAAAAGTGTGCTAGATTTTTGCTCAAACAAAGCGATTTATGAATACCGCGGAAATCCATGCAAGATTGACAGCTCCAGTAAATAAGAGCAATATTTAAATAAATGTGTTAATGCATGCAATAACACGTCACTGCAAACTGTAGACAACACATAACTGGGCTTATGAATTATTAAATAGTTTATTATCATAAAGGCTGATTGTAATTCACTGGAACACGACATGTCCTGGGATATTTTCGAAAAACACGTAATCATATTTACGATTTAAATTAAGGTAGATAATAATATCATGTTATCTGAATGAGCAAATAATCCTAGCTACATTATGCACAAAAACCTAAAAATACGACTATGATATAATGAATACAAAATTATTTTACTTTCATAATTAATATTGAGAACACCAACTTGGGAAGGGTTGAAGGAAACCAGTAGTTTTAAGTCAACTTAGTGGCAACAGCTAGCGAGTTGATTAATGAACGCTCCTCGTTTGTAAGAGAAGATGCTTTTGTCCTGCAGCGAAACCACTACGGACTAGTTTCATTAAATTATACTATCCTACAACTTTGTGAAATTCGTCCTTAAGACCCAAGTAAATGTTCGACACGGAAATAAAACTTAATTAAACATTTATAATGTCGATAACAATTGACATAAAAACCTACATCATTCGAACGGATGCTAACATGATTACGACATATCCACTTAGATACGTATTTTAGCACGCTTGACGCGACTTTGAAAAGGGTCATTCGACTCCTATTCCGATATTCCTCGTCAAAATGCGATCGTTTGATTCAGATTTATGAGCGTCGAATCCTTCCAACTCAGCAGAAATCCGTTGAACCTGCACGCTCGTCCGCCATATTAATCCATGAAAATAAATCCTGGCTTAATACGACCATAAATACCGAAGTCCCTTAAATAAATCGGAAAGACTGTAATACAACAGAGACCCTTACAACTTTCTGTTTTTTTATAACTTCTGTTTTACTTTACGTCATACACGTTGACGTGGAAGTCGAATAAAAATGTAAATTTAGTTAGGAGTTCTTTTGAGAAGTAATGTCAGGGGTCCATTGTGGAGCGTTACAAGGCCGCCTCATGGGTGGTTTCAGTTGACGGAGTTTTTATTGTCACCGACAGGCGTGCGAGTTTAAAAGGGAGTTAAAGCTGAAACGATCTGGAGCGTGTATTTGTGCGTCACGTAATCTAGTTCGACACCATCAAAGTGTTGTTGTTTGAATTTACGACACTATGCACGACAAGCGCGCAGGCAATGTGGCACGATCTATACGAATTTTAAGTCCACTCAAATTACCCATGTTTATGATTGAACATATACATGCTAACATTCTTCGTTACATTACTCTGTATTCCAAAATTTCCTTAAACGATAAACTGAAATTACGTCGCTAACTCCTCAATATAATTGATATATTCATACTCATAATAACTATACAAAATAAACTAAGTTTTAGTTAAGATTCTAAGTTGTGTTAAAGTTTTCAACAATTGCTATGCATCGATTAGCATAAAACAATATCGATCGTCATCTTAAGTTTAGCCTCAAGAGAACAAATTCATAATTAATGGATGAAAACATTGAAAGTTTTAATGACATAATAAAATTCCGACCGGCAATGAATTCTTTATATTATAATTATTATACTTATGCCTTTGTCCTAATCATAACATAAAAAGAGGGGAACTTTCTTAATCAAAGTGACTAGAATCGAAATAAATTAACGTCGGTAGCAGAGTTCAAGCAAACTTAACGACTCAGAAATCAATTAATTTAGCCACTGTGGTTCGGTGGATATTATTCTTGTCAATGGCATTATTTATGGATTTATAGAAAGGTTATTTATCATCATTTTCTTCTTCAAAAGGCGAACAAAATGATAAATGTTCCTTTCTGTCAGTTGTTTGATGTTGATGCCATAATTTTTGACTTAGATTTTGTAATATTATGTCTGGACTTAAGTATAAGTATGACACTTAAGTGGTATCCTATAGGAGAAAGGCAGTTTTTTTATTTATTTGATTGTTTTCTTTACCATCTTTATAACCACTACAAATTTAGAATTATGCAAAACATATTAGACTAAAAAAGTAAAATTCGAAATAGAATTTTTGGTGTCGGGCTTAAGTGCTATTGACAATAAGCTTATTGAAAAATACAACGTAATTATAAGCCCTTAAGTAACCCAAGGCTTAAACAAATTAAAAGCTCCATTTCCCAACAACGGAATTAAAATACCGAAACGTTATTTTACCTTTTATCTTCAGGTATTTATGATAATTACGTATAAGTATTTAGTTTATTTCAGGATTTTTCTTCCGTTGCCAAGTTATCAGTAATGTTAAAACATGTTAGGTAGATTTAAATTGGGTTTTTGTTTTCATATTTCATGATCTTGTTTCAAAGCTCATTATTATGTTATTCTGATATCAAAGAATTTCGTTCTAATTTGGGCGCACAAAAAGAAAAATGGACTGTGAATGTTGTACACCTACTCTGATGATGTTTCTGATATTATTTAAGTAGGTTGAATAAATTACTTCATAAGAAGAATTTTTCAAACTTAAGAAAACAAAATTATTAAAAAAAAATGCTCTGTTCAGATCGAATGATTAATTTATTTCAAGATCAATTTTTTTGTTGTTGATTACTTGTGATTCACTCTGGGTGGCAAGAGTGATGGAAAATTCCCGAAATTCTTGATGAATTTAAGTCACAAAAATACGTATTCATTAAAAGAACCGATCCATTTCAGACAAAACTATACAAATAAACTTTGTGCTGACAATTAAAACACGACAATGAACAAAAAAAAATATGATTGGCAAGGACTAAATCAGTCTAGGACATGATTGTGGCAACTGATTTTTCTTATATGAATTTATCCAGCAATTTTATATTTAATTTAGTTTTTATATTATTTACCACACGATTAAGTAGAAGTAATAGGGTGAATTTTCCGATTAGGCTTAAATGAGGAAATCTGAAACTATGAGGAATAGCGAAAAATGCTAAAAAGATTCTCTAGCCAAATCTCGTATGATCAATTGCTGTTCCTTATTAGCGTTTTATTACACAAAGAGAAATATCCACTGTATTCTTATTACACAGTCTTATAATAATAAGTTCACGTTTCACTAGACACTAAAAGGTAAAGGTTAAAGGCAAATAAGTATATGAAAGAAAAATATTTTACAAGAAGCAGTTGCAAATTTCCTTAAGAGGATTGTATAGCGGCTGCCTTTTCAAAGAATAGGTATTTTGAAAAACTCGTGCTGTCCCTCTCGCGCGTTGAAAAACCCCCGATCGTGCGATAGAGAGCGTTGCAGCTCGCGACTGATTGTGAGTATTTTTTATATGAAATTTGTCTCTCGGGAGAAAACGTTTTTCACATACTAAATCACGTCCAATCTCTTAGATTCTGATGTCAATCGTTTCAGCATATTATATTCTAGGTTTGTATGTTTTGCTTTTTTTCTAAAACTTCTTTGTTTTTAAAATACGAAGGTTTTACTTCAATGAAGATTTTGTCATAAAAATAGTAAATTTTAGGCGCCTGTTACTTTCAAACTATTATAAATTTTGAAAAAAAGAAAACCTATAAACCTAGTTTTTTACTGTGTCAGTAGCATTCTAAAAAATCATTGAGAAAGGATAACATTTAGGGGCAGAAAAACGTTTTCTCTTTTAGTATGGACGAGCGGTCGGTAGACAATAGTCTTAAGGCCCAGTAAAGAAATAATTACGGCTGGGTTAATTACCGAGGTTTGCTGTTCAAATAGATGAGAGAAAAGCGTTCCGGGATGGATGGATATTGTAATATTTCAGTCTGGTTACGAAGACTCACAGCATTTAACAGGCTGGCCTTGTTAGCTGATAGCAAAATATAGTAATCGATTAAAATCAAATAGTATACAAATCAATACGCATTGCATAGATATAAATGTAGCTTATAATGATGGAACTTTTTTTTTCTTTAGGATAGTTAAGTTAGTTAATAATTATAAGTTGGAACTGCATTGATATACATTATAATATCTTTCTTTTCTAGGAGTGGGAATGCCCATTAATGTGAGATAATCCACCACGTTGGCCTAATGACAACACCCTGATTTGACGCAAATGTCGTCATGTGCAAAGAATTGATCGCAATGAATCTGCAACCAATTGCGTAATATACTTTCACAATTCCAAAGATTTAGAAGGTAATTCCCAATCCATTGATTTAAATGTTTGCAAAATTTAACTGTGTGATGTCGTAAATAACGCAATGAATGTTGAATTGTCAAATAAATGGCAGTGAAATTGCAAAAGTGTAAGCGGTTATCCTGCTAAAGGTCCAAAGACGGTTCGTCTGTCTAGACCCTTTTTTTTCTTTCCCCTTTTTATGTGAATTTTGTAATTGATGACAGAATACTATTTATTACTGCCCAGTAGCCCGCGATGAATTGAATTCTCCTTATTTGCTAGTAACCCTGGTCTCTAGGGTGGTGTCATGAAACTTGTGTGGTTTAAATCATAATTTAGAACTACGAACATTTCCAAGTAAAATTGAATTTGTTGAATTTCAATATGACTTCTCCCTCTTGGGTATCTGTTAAGGCAAAGTTTCACAGACTATTAAACTTTTGCAAAAGACGTCATGGACACACGGTACTCCATTGATTGGAAAAAAGTGCAATGGAATGTGAATGATTCAATGGTTTGTATCGATATTTATTTTGTGTGTGACGCGTGACGGTGAAATCGTGGAACCTAAAAAAAACTTTTTTGCATACCAGGGTTTGTAATATGACGTCTCAAAACCAGCGTAGTTCCAGTGAGTGAACGAGGTGGCGCTAGACGACTTGTATAGCACTGTCACTTTCACTGTCTGGAACAAGGCTGGTTTTAAGGTGTCATAATACGGCCGCAGTACTAAAATATGAAATGCAATCATCAGGCCCGATAATATTTGTTAAAATGTTTTAAAAAATATAAAGTAAATTTTGTGGTTGTAAACTTTATATTGGTACTTATAAGTTTATTGTATAGAATAAAACGAACCACAGAAGTTTAAAGGCACTTGAAAAGTTCGAATTCGTGTTACCAAAGTGTTAAACACGAATAAATTTAGCGATAATACGGTTAGGAAAAAAACCCGGTTTCATCAAAACTTTAAAATTGCAGCACTGCTAAACCTACTTATTTCTTAAACTTTATCAAATCATGCATTACAATACAAGATAAAATTAACGTAAGTTAAAATGAAGCTGATTAAGCGTATTTAATCTAATCTAGGATTATGTCTAGTTGCAGAATCACAGATTCACATCATATTGTGACAGTTTTATTCGCCTAGGAATATAGTATATATTTCAGTGAAAGATATTCTGAACACAACCAAGCAGTAAATCAGAATGTAAATGCATTTTTGATTTACTTGCCTTCGCGTTCACACTTGCTTTGTTTATCCTGGAGCTTTTCAGCTTGAAATGCTGAAGTTGATACTGGTAGAAATATTGCTTCATTTAATTAAAGAATTGAACGACTGTGTTTGCAATTGTAACATAACCAAAATACCAATTTTATTTTCTTCAATATTTGTACCTACAGTTTGTTTTTTGTGATGAAAACATATTTGCCAATTAGGCATTGCTTTCTATAATAATGTATTGCAAACAAGAAAGACTGTGTACGTACCTAAATATAATATTAATAACATTAAGTTAACAAAATTCTCAATGAGTTATTTATAGCTTCATGTACATACAATTACACACAGTATAAACATATTAGGTACAGGAAAAACACAATTACTACCTACCTACCTAATTCAATTATCTTTTCGAACGTTAGAATTTTTCCACACACTTTCACCATTATTAAACCAACGTTCACAATTCGCACAGATTTTCCCACGTGGCAAGTGTCGAGTAGGTACAAAGATAACGATTGTTTAGACTGAGCACGTAAATTAACCATAACCATCGTTTACGTCTCTCACACCTGCCCCCTTACTCTCGACACTCGATCTCAATTGAAATTGGAAATTGGGATCGAGATCTTGTCATTCGGCACTCTTGAATGTTACACTAGCTCACGATTGGAACAGTATTGGGCGGATTTTTTTGGAACTAAATGAAATCGACTTTACTCGAGCGAAAATAAATATCAGCACAAAATTTATTCATTTCATGAGTAATTCAATATTTTTAAATTTTTGTAATTAACGTTTTCATTTGTATGGCCACCCTATGACAATCAGTGTAGGTGTAGTCGAACATGCAGTCGATTCAAATCTCAATCTCGACTTCGTTCAAGAGTGCCAATTTTCTGAATATTGGAATTGAAACTGAATCGAATTGGAATACGATCGAGATTGAGATTGATTTCAAGAGTTAGGCCCCTGAACACGGGTAATTAATCAAACGGCGGTCATGCCAGTGATTAGTTGGCACTCGACTTAACCGCTATCTGCGTCGAGACGGAAACTCGTGGCTAACGAGACGAGTGGCCCTTGTATGTATTTAATTAGACAGGAGTGTCAAATTAATAGTAGTAATCATAGTTTAGATAGAGGCTGTGGAGCGGATGAACGGAGAAATATTTACCAATAGGATTGCACTACACTAAATCTTCACTCCTCTTCAGTTGTGCAATCCTATCTTCTATCTTCTATACTTAGGTATAATAAATCTGTAGAGAGGTCAATTCTTTACATGAAATATATTTCCAAAATAACTATCAGGGGGTGATTAGGGATCGATACTGATGCCAAAAATGCAATCTTCTATACTTATAATAAATCTGTAGAGAGGTCAATTCTGTACATGAAATATATTTCCAAAATAACTATCAGGGGGTGATTAAGGGATCGATACTGGTGCCAAAAACGCAATTATTAAAATTATTGTCTGTCTGTCTGTCGGTCTGTCTGTCTGTCTGTCTGTATAACCGTTATAGAAACAAAAACTACTCGACGGATTTTGACGAAACTTAGTACAATTATTTTTCATATTCCTGCGCTGGTTATAGTATACTTTTCATCACGCTACAATCAATAGGAGCAGAGCAGTGAAGGGAAATGTTAGGAAAACGGGAGAAGTTACTCCATACACGCTAATCTTCGGAACTACTGGACGGATTTGATTGTTTTTTTTTGTTTTATAGCTATCAAGTCTGGACAACATATAGGCTATAATTTATCTTGTAAACTTGAACACCTGATGCAGAACTGCAATAGATCAGCTCAACTATAAGAGATACAAAAATAGTGCCATAGCAAAAATTGTTCCGCGTGATGAGCATTTTCTGCTGAGAAAATAAATTTGAAGATATGGAACACCTGATGTGGAACTCCAAGAGCCCAGCTACACTATTACATAATACAGTAATGACGTCTTAGCAAGAGTTGTTCAGCGTGATGAGCACTCCCTGTTGTCGTATAAAAACTGAAGATCTGGAACACCTGATGTGGAACTCCAAGAGCCCAGCTACACTATAACATAATTATAGGAATGACGTCTTAGCAAGAGTTGTTCAGCCTAATGAGCACTCTCTGTTGGCGAATGAAAATTGAGATCTGGAACAACTGATGTGGAATTCCAAGAGCCCAGCTACACTAAAACATATATGTATATGAATAACATCTTAGCAAGAGTTGTTTAGTCTGATGGGCATTTCCTGTTGACTTACAAAAATGAAAGATCTGGAACGTCTGGAATCGTCATGCGCGTCCCGTTGTTTTCCCGTCCCCAGGCTCTAAGAATTCGACATCAGACGTTTCAGATCTTCGATTTTGACGACCCATTGTCGCTGGCATAAGCAACAGGATCCGCGTACGAAGTCGCTGGCAGAAGCTAGTTGGTTAATATTTCTCCATTTCTCCGCTCCGCAGCGTCGCTCCGCTCCTATGGAGAGGCAGCCTAAAGGTACGGTGTTGCTACTCTTTGGTTAAAATATTGAGTGTTTTGGCCCTCTGGTTAAATAATTATGAAGAAAATACTCTCTAGTAGTTTCCATGTATTTTTTTATTTTATATTTAGTGGTACACACGGCTACTTACATATCAAGCTATGTAAAACCAATATGCTGACCGACCCTTGTGCGAAAAGATCATATAAAGCGAGGCCTAGATAAACTGATTATACCTGTTGGTCTAGCTAGTGGTTAGTGACCCTGACTGCTGTGCCGGGGGTCGTGGGTTCGGTTCCCACCCAGGACAAATGTTTGTGTGATGAGCATGATTATTTGTTCTGTGTCTGGGTGTAATTTATAAATAATATGTATGTATTTAGAAATACACTCGAGAGCAATGAATCCGGGTCACTTAAAGAATGTTAAAAATCTCGGAAACTAAAAATGATAGGTTAATGCAATAAATTATATTGAATAGACAATGTAATACTCCTTAAATGAAAGTAAAAAATATGAGTCACCATACATTTTATTAACACAAAATTACATAAAGAAAAAACTGCTGATCTCTCCTTAAAACAAAAATAGGAAACATGAAATTTTTGAACTTTATTACGATTTTCTTGAATTTTAATACTTTGTATTGCCTCCTCGTGCTTCCATTACTGCGTTTACGCGGTTTGGCATGCTGTACACCAAGTTCCTTATACGATTTTGGGGAATATTCTCCCATTCCTCTGTGAGAGCAATTTTGAGCTCACGAAGCGTGATTGGGGGAGGGTTTCGTTGTTTTACGCATCTGCCTAGCTCGTCCCAAGCATGCTCGATCGGGTTGATATCCGGGCTGCGCGCTGGCCACTCCATACGAGTAATGTTCATCTCTTGAAGGTAGTCATTCACAATCCTACCTGTATGAGGTCGGGCATTGTCATGCATAAATATAGCATCCTCACCTAAATTGACCATAAATGGACCAACGTGATCATTGAGGATTTCTTCCACATATCTTACGCTAGTTAAAGAGCCGTTTTCTATGATCACCAGCTCTGTGCGACTTTCAGAAGAAATTCCGGCCCACACAAGTACAGACCCACCACCGTAGGCTACTTTTTCTTCGATGCATGCTTGCTTGAATCTTTCCCCTGGTCTTCGATACACTCTGTGTCTTCCATCGTGCTTGTAGAGCATAAATTTTGATTCGTCGGAGAACATAACTTTTGACCAATCTTCAATACTCCAATTTACGTGGCTCTGGGCATATCTTAGTCTTGAAATACGATGCCCACGCTCCAGTTTAGGGCCGTTTGCAGGTCTAAGGGGTTTTAAGTTAGATTCAGCAAGCCGACGTCTTACTGTCCATGCACTTGGGTTACTTCCTCCGAGGCGTCGAAACTGATTGGTGAGTTCAGTTCCTGTGAGAAAGTTTTTGATTTGATTCATCATCATCACTTCCGCCTATTGCAGTCCACTGCTGGACATAGGCCTCTCCCAGGGAGCGCCACAGCGCACGATCTGCTTTTTTCATCCAGCCACTGCCAGCCACCTTCTTCAGGCCAGCGGTCCATCTTGCCGGGGGGCGTCCCACCCTATGCTTTGATTTGATTGATATTATGATAATAATAGTACTTATGTAGGTACCTATGGTCAAACTTGGCACACAACTACGAGCGTTAACAAGCGAAATTGAATTTGTTGAATTTCTATATGATTTTTCCCTCTTGGTTATCTTGTAAGACAAAGTTTACACAGACTAGCCAGGCCCAGTGTGGGATTTTTCGTTTCGGGTATTAAAAAAATATTATCGATCGACAATTATTTAGCATGAAGATAGCAGAAAATTATTACTCGTAATAGACGCCACGGCACTAAGAAAACTGTTTTCATTAAACAAGAATGTAGATTATTTAGTTGAGTTTTATGCTTCCACTAATCCTGATCAATGTTTTAAATAAATTTTGAAATAAATAGGTATATGCATCGATAAAATGCACATCGCTATGAAAAGCTAATTGGCTATCTGCGTCAACTAAATGCTGGCACAGATTAAAAATACGATCTCCAACTTTTCTCATTTCTCAGATTTTACATTGCCATCTAAGCTTGAAAATCTTGAATAATAATTATGAATTTTATGATAATAGCAATACCGTGATATTTTAGTTCATAAATACGAGTAGGTCAAAATTGGTAGGTAATTATAGTATCTACCTACAGTTAAATAAACCAATTAGTGTGTAGGTTGCCAAAATAATAAGGTTTCAAAGTATTTGTTAGTAATTAAAATTATTTACTTTATATTACGAATAAGATTATAATTGTAGATTATAATATTTCCAAAATAAGACAGTTTATTTTATCGTTAGCTACAGATGTAGAAATCGCTGCTATTATTAACTAGTAAACACTTTTTTTCCTTATAACCTTTTTTATATCATTAACATTTTCGTAGTGAATGTAGCTAAATATTCATAATCACCGATGTATTAATAATATTAACACAGATTATCCTTTAAACATCACTTTGATAAGAAGTTATCTGTAAATATAAATGCCTAATCTATGAATAGGTATTAGCTATATCTTGAAATCGTCAACTAGGTCGCATTTAATTTGTAAAAGACAATAACATAAGTAAATTATCATTATATCCACAGAAACACGTCTCGTATGAGTAAGTAGGTATATTTAGTAATTTTAAACGAACAAGTCTGACACACACATAATTATTTACACTCACACATTTTCACATACAAACAAATACACACGTAAGTTACTGTTAGACCCATTTATTTACCTGTAAATATAACCATAGCTATTGAAAGAGACTTGATCCTGCAACACAGGATATCCTAGTGCAGGATCCAGTATAAGATTATATTATTACACAAAAGTGTAATAATAATTATTATTATTTACACAAAAGTGTAACACTTTTGTTTAAACACACTTTTTTACACAAAAGTGTAACATTTTTGTGTAAACACACTTTTGTTGTAACACTTTTGTGTACAACACGTGTTACAACACTTTTGTTGTAACACTTTTGTGTACCTAAATAAGGATTATTTGAATTTGAATTATTCAAATTCAAATAATCCTTATTTACACAAAAGTGTTACAATAGGGTGTGGGATACTGGATCCTGCACTAGGATATCCTGTGTTGCAGTTTGAATAAAATTTCGCATACTTCAGAAACTGCTCGATCAATTTAGATGACATTTTGTACTTAGATAACCAAATAAACAAGCAGTCGGCCTACAATATCTGCAAATATGCAGTGGATGCACGAATACGCCCTTTCAAATAGGGCACGTTTATATGCCAACGAGAAGTAGGAATACCTTAATCACGCTCTTTGTATAATTTCTACAATAGCAGGTACGGAATTTACCGCATACAAAAACGCTTAGCCATTTCCCAGCATACCTAGAACACTAATTAGGAGCTTTCACCGCTGGAAAATCTAATGAGTCATAAATTCTCTCACACTAAATAATTGGTTCTAAAAAGAGTTCCTAAAAATAGGGTTGCTCAGTACTAAAATGAGTTTCTAAAATAGGGTTAATAATAATAGCCGCCAAACTGAAATGGGACTGGGCAGGACATGTTTGTCGCATGGCAAATGAGATGTGGGCCCGTTATACACAGGATTGGTGCCCTGAAACACAACCACTGGGTCGTGCCAGACCACAAAAAGGTGAAGATGACCTTTTGGAGTAATGGAGGCCTTCAATACTGGGACAGAACGGACTTGCTACCATAATATTTATCTTTTGTTTTCGTTAACGTAACCTTTTTATCTTTAATCAATAAGTGTCAATACGTTACTTACTACAACTGATTTTATCATTACTCCCCGTAGCGTATTGGTTTTCTTTTGTGTAAGTTATGATTATTGGCACAGAAAGGACACTAATTAGGATTTAAGGGCAGATAGCGAATCAGTGATAACTTTTTACATTAATTTAACATTGATGTGCTATCTGCTGTAACTTTTAACGTCACGTAATGTACTTACTGTTCGAGTAAAATATTAGAAAATATATTGTAAGTTATTATTAGGTTATGTTCATTTTCGTCAATCGCCTAAACTGAAGTTACTATCTATCGTATCTACTTGCTATTTGCAACAGAATCGGTATCTCTTAAAGTATCAGTTTTACTAAGAACTGCCACGTAACGTAATATTGAAACTTTCAGCTGGATAGAAGATACGTTTTCCTAAAATCGATCCGGGTCGAAGGACAGGGTCTAAGCTCACTCATGTCTTAGTACCGAAAATTGTAAGCTCACCTAATCCTAATTTTTAAATCGGGTAATAACGTATTTTTTTAATTACTTCGTTGTCTTTATAAGTCATTACTAACAACTATTCAGTGGAAAGTAGAGATGAAAAATTGTCATAAGTAATGTTGTAAAAGAAAAGATTTGCATGTTATTTTTAAATTTTTGTTTGTAAAAAAAAAAACATCTGATTTTTTTTTAATTCTTTCACCTATAAGAACTAAATTACGCATGAAGCCGGGAGCCGAGTGCTACGATAAAATAAATTCATACTATTTTTTTAAAACGCTCATTTTATGTACTTAGCATACCTGATGTTAATACAACTCGACAGTCCGATTATGCTTATACACGTATATTATTCTTATTAATAATCCGTGACGAAAGCACATACATAACATTTTTATCACAAACTCTACGGGTTATCCTCTTTATGTTTATTAATAATGTAATTTTCCGGCCACCATGTCATAAGCTACGTCATATTTGTAACGTCACGAATGGTGAATAGGCTGATCTTTTAACTGTGTAGGGTTTTTGTTACTCTCTAATTATTATCTATTCCCCATTTTGGAACGTATACATCGTATTTGTAACGTATTTTCGAACGATTTCAATAGCGACCCAAATTATTCCTGTTGTTTATATTTTATTTAGTTTTACGAATTATTCGTATCTTTGGTACAGACATACGCTGGTAACATTCTGAGTTGATGAAAAAACTAAGTTTGAGGAAAAGTTGGATTTTCTATAAAAATTCAGTTGTTTTGCAGCATTCGTTGAAGTTGGATATTAGTACTTATTTTTCCACTGTGATTGTTAAAAGGATACCTATATTTACCACAAATAAATATAAATAGCTACCTATTAAAGATAATATTAAACAAAAAGTAAGTACAGTAGGTACCTAAAAATCAGACGAAACTGAGTATTACCGGTTTGATCACAATTAATATCTTACTTTATCTTATGACGACGTGACCTGCGTTTTAAACAACAATTAACTAAAGTACCTATAATGCTTTTTTTAATATTTTAAATAATATTAGTTGCCGAACGTTGTCGCGATCTATTAAGTATGTAGGTACCTACTCGTACCTACTGCCAAAACAGTCAATGTGTATACATATTATTACATCCTATTATTATGTATTATTATAATAATGCTAACGATTCCATTGTGTTGTTATGGGCACTGTCAATTTATTACTAATATTTAAATATTAATTTATGACTAATTATTTATGTTTCGACATATTTTCAATATCAATAATTCAATTCATATAAATATCGACATAATTATTAATGAAGTATCAAAGCTATCAGTGTAGTTTTTTTTTAGTTTTTATCATAAGTTACGCATATTTTGCTTACGTAGGTCATTGTTATTACTAGATAAACAATAAGAAGGACAGCGCCAATTGCCATTCTTGTCAGACAAATGATTAAGTCGTAAAATCGTCATGATTTGCAACTTTAATTGCTACCATTGTATCATGCACTACTTTATTAGTAATCTGTGTACCTAGATATAGTTTCCTATATACACCTATTTGATAAAACAAGCGTGGTGATTTCTAATTAGACTAAATACACTTCTTAAGATTTTATTTCTCTCATAGGACACAAAAGCCAGCACGTAGTTAATTGTACATTTAGATGCGAACCAAGACGCGTGTTCTCATCAGTCGCCCATGCGTATCACGACGGCTGATGGTACTTAACACTACGACCACTCATACAAAGTAATGTTTCAAATTAACCTAAAAATAATAAGGCTTGCCAATGACATTTTGCACCAAAACAACGGCATATACTGCCTCATATTCTTACCAGCAAGGTCAGTATCAGCATCAGATCCGTAAACAAAAACCGGATTCTGTACGTCACTCTCAAATCCAAGTAGCGACGCAAATTTATCGGCACTTATGTAAAACAAAACAATGCAGGCGACAGTAAGTAACGTTTACTCGATACTTCCTGCTTTACTCGAAAAGGAAACACAAAACTACACGCGTTACAAACATTGTACACACAAACACGAGGAGACATCATTACCGGCGACGCAACTAATAAACACACCAAAAAACAATTTGCTATTCTACGGAGTCAAGGCTATGAATTAGCAACACATTCCATATATGTAATCGTTATACGTAAAAATCTTACTCGAAAAAACTTCACGACAAAAAGATATAACTGTTATTAATAAAACGTTTAAAACTATCGAACGTCGCCGTGCACTGAGCGCGCTATTCGGCGGTGTTAATTGCTAATCGGACGTTATCGAGAAATGTAGGTAGGTGACATTTCGTAGGCATGTGCCTGACTGTGTGCGGAGGGCGCGCCGCGGCAGCAGCGCGCTCACTCGCGGTTAGGAGCGGACTGTGCGTGCAGCCTGTCCTAGCCGGTCGGCCCGCTCGCGGCGGCGCGCCGAGCGGAGCGGGTCGGCTTCGCTCCGCTGGGCAGCCGACCCGCTCATCCCAGACACCGGCACGACGGACGTTGGGCTCGACTCCTCGCCTGGCTGATGATGGGCGCACCGACCTGGATCATCCCTCGCGCGTTAATAACTTTAATATCACTCATTTACTCGCGACCTATCGCAATGCAACCTTTGATTATGTCAGTATTAAAATAATGTCAGTGCCCTTGACTAAATGACAGTGTAAGCGATTTTTGATATCTGACACCTTACATTAAATTGAAATTCGATATGCCTACCGAATGAGTGAATTTCATACATTGTTAAACGTGCGCGCTTATTTCCATACTTACTAATGACTATAGTTACGTAGTGTTGTTTTGTTTGAAAACGATCTGTTTGTTATGGTTCTTATCTACTGATATCAAATCTTTATTTATCTTCTTATAACAAGAACCAATAGCCTATTAACACAGTTTAATCAGTATTTAAAATCAACATAGTCTGTTTTAGCATCGTAATAAAATTGTCATGATTTGAGCATTTTACGAAAACTCCCGAGGGAAAATAAAATTAATTATTTATAGGTACAACAAAGTCAGTGGGTGAGCCAGCCGTATCTAATTAAACATTAGTTTGGTCAATAACTGGTATGAACGACACCGTTAAGTGATTGCATATCAGTGTGCTAACACGATTCCATGATTCACACTTGTGTGTACTTAACTACTTACTAAATTGCAAAGAGAATTAAACCTTGCTAAATTGATATTAGATATAACTCAAACATCGGCCGTTTGAATGCCGGATAGTTTTGCCAAAGTGATAGTGGTTGGCAACCCCTATGTACTAATGCATTGTATTTAAGGGCAAGTTTCACAACGATCATCAGCATATATTTAAACCGAGTTTAAAAGCATTCAGTGTCATCATTGTGGATTACCCACACCATCAGCTCTTGAAAGTGGTTGTGATGTACTGATCATCCTCAGTTTCATCGGCGTTTCCCATAAACTAATGTAGGTACAGATAGCACTGTTAATCAACATTTCGTAAAATATATGACTACGGATCGTATCTGAACAAAAATCCTTTGTTAATTAAAATTAAATGCAGATCAAAGGTGGGCTATCTGAGAAAGTCATACGCTTTTCAGAGGTAATAGAACTTAGTCTTGAGAAATTAACGCGTGGGATTAAAATTATTTTGGATCTAATCTATGTACTAACTTCATTGTTGAGATTTTTAGGTTTCTCAAAGTTTTGGTGAAAACAATTAATAAATTGGCTGTTAACAGATATACTTAGATAGAAAATATAGTAATTAGGAAGATCAACGTATTTTTTTTAATGATTAGATTATTATGGACTATGCTATGGACCGCCATGGATTAGGGTTTGTTAATATTTTACAGTTTAAGTAGGTATCGCCAGTAATTATTCGGCGAGTTAATAATAGTATAAAATAATAGTATAGTTAATAGTTAATGAACAGTGCCTAAAAATGTTTGCTAATTATTATAATGACAAATAAAAATCTACACAGCACTTTGCATGGATATCCTGTTTTGGTGCCATTAACTCTTTTTTATTATTGACAGTAGAAAATACAACATTATTTTTTGTTTATACGAAACCCGATACCTACCTGTCCAATATTTTTGTGTAAAGAATCTATGTACAAAATTTTAAAACCGTATCATAAAAAATCACAAAGTTATAAGCTTGTATAGTACCTGGTTGTCCGTTGAAAAACATGCTCATTTCGCGGTACACCCGCGTAAACCGCGTCTCCTGTGTTATACACTCGTGATAATAGCTTGGCAATAGGTACCTAACCGTACTGTGATTGTATTGTAATTAATTGGTAATAAAATTTTGTTAAAACACTTTTGAAAATAATATATAACATGGTGTAAAAATTACTGGAATCGAATCAGTTACTGGTTCTGAACAAACTATTATAATCAGGTTTCGCCAATACCAAAAATAATGTTGTATAATTATGTTTTACGGATCCCGAATTCAATGGTTACTTTACTAGTTAGATCCACTCAAAACAGTAATCATCATCATCATCATCGGCCAGAAGACTCCTTAGACCGCCACGCTAAACGACAACTCGTCACTTGCATACATCGGTTGCCCGCGACTCTGCGATGTCGTCGGTCCACCTAATGGGAGGCCTCTTCCGGTCCGTGGTCGCCACTCGATAACTTTTCTTCCCCATCGGTTATCAGTTTTACGAGCGATGTCGCCTGCCCATTGCCCCTTCAACTTTCAAAACTTAAAGTAAATCGTTGTCAATACTTATCAGATAACCAGGTGCAATAAATAGGGTAAATAAATCATGATAACTGTATTCATTTTATGTGACATACATTTTATCATATCATAAATATTATTATTAATTAACAAAGCTCAACTGAATATTCAGCTGCGTCTGGTTCGACTGGAAGCCGACCCCAATATAGTTGGGAAAAGGCTAGACAGATGATGAAAGCTCAACTGAACTTATAACTAATTTATTTTATCTTATATGTATATAAAATTTCCGTGTCACAATGTTAGTTACCGTACTCCTCCGAAACGGCTCTACCGATTTTTACCAAATTTTATATGCGTATTCAGTAGGTCTGAGAATCGGCTACTATCTATTTTTTTTAATTTATATGGCAATACAACGTTTGCGGGGTCAGCTAGTACTATATAAACTAAATATAAATTCACTTCATTCAATTAAAATAGGAACTACATAAAAAGTAACAAAGTTTTTATATTCTACTGTAAAGTATCGTTACGCCAAAAAATAAATGGTAAAGTTTAAACGATAAAAAATATCGAAGTTTCTCCAAGATTTACAATGATTTAAAATTGCTCATTTATTTAAAATTTATATTCTTACGCAAGCATAGATAATTATTATCACGTATTAACTCAATTTAGTTTAAAACTGCTTGGGTCACGTCACTATAATAGTTGTTAAAAATAAAATGGGTACGGTATATCTAATTATATGTATTTTCATGATGAAAGTTTACTTGTTATATTTCTGTATAATTAATGTTTTACAGTAGAAAATTAATCAATCATCATGAAAATACATGATACAGGACCTGCAAGTTCTGAAACGTCAGTTTTTTTGTTATTTCTTTCTTGCTTGGTTTGCTTATATAATACCTGTTAGTTCTCGATGCTTAGAAGGTGGGACATTATTTCCATTAATTATTGGGCTAAATACTCATACAAACAATACTTCAGTAGCGTTCAATTAAAGCATGAAATTGTCATTAATTATTATAGTTCCGTCGCCTACAGTCACTTGATATGCATATTAACCAAACATAATGAGCACATGAGCATACTCATCAAAATATGTAACAGAGCAATGCTAATTATTCAGACGATTATGACTTCTGTGATTTATGTTTATTGCACTTCATGCATGAAATATTGGCGTTTAACTTTTATTAAATACTGGCTTTTCCCAGCGGCTTAGCTCGCCCTCTCCCCCCCCCCCCCTTATTGCCTATGTCACTCAATTGGACCAATCGCAAATAAGGTGAACTGGACCAATCGCAAATAAGGTGAATTGGACCAATCGCGCCTAATCGCTCAGGACCAAAGCAGCTTTCAACTGGTGAAAGACTTTTTGAAATGGGCTCAGCAGTTTTTGAGCCTATTCATTACAAACAAACAAAGTTTTCCTCTTCAATATTATTAGTACAGAAGTATAGACAAGCTTCTGTTCGCGACGTCGTTCGCCTGAAGTTTTTGCCAAGGCGCTTTGACTGTTTTTTTCGACTTACTAGACAAAAATTGTGATAATACGGTTCATATGCATGATATAAACATCATTTTAAGCATATTTTTATATTTAAGTAAAGGTAAGATAAGTCATATTCATTAAAATAATTTGAGGAGTTCTACATAATAAATATTGTTGCATTTATTAATTAGAATTAAAATAATTAAATAATTATTACATATAACAATTTATAAGTAAATAATTATATATTATTATTATTTATGATAAAAAAAAAGTTTTTCAAAAAATAAATGTAACCTACTTCAAAAACAATCAGAAAAAAGTTTAAAATACACTCGAGAGCAATGAATCCGGGTCACTTAAAGAATGTTAAAAATAACGGAAACTAAAAATGATAGGTTAATGCAATAAATTGTATTTAATAGACAATGTAATACTCCTGAAAGTAAAAAAAAATGAGTCACCATACATTTTATTAACACAAAATTACATAAAGAAAAAAACTGCTGATCTCTCCTTAAAACAAAAATAGGAAACATGAAATTTTTGAACTTTATTACGATTTTCTTGAATTTTAATACTTCGTATTGCCTCCTCGTGCTTCCATTACTGCGTTTACGCGGTTTGGCATGCTGTACACTAAGTTCCTTATACGATTTTGGGGAATATTCTCCCATTCCTCTGTGAGAGCAATTTTGAGCTCACGAAGCGTGATTGGGGGAGGGTTTCGTTGTTTTACGCATCTGCCTAGCTCGTCCCAAGCATGCTCGATCGGGTTGATATCCGGGCTGCGCGCTGGCCACTCCATACGAGTAAAGTTCATCTCTTGAAGGTAGTCATTCACAATCCTACCTGTATGAGGTCGGGCATTGTCATGCATAAATATAGCATCCTCACCTAAATTGACCATAAATGGACCAACGTGATCATTGAGGATTTCTTCCACATATCTTACGCTAGTTAAAGAGCCGTTTTCTATGATCACCAGCTCTGTGCGACTTTCAGAAGAAATTCCGGCCCACACAAGTACAGACCCACCACCGTAGGCTACTTTTTCTTCGATGCATGCTTGCTTGAATCTTTCCCCTGGTCTTCGATACACTCTGTGTCTTCCATCGTGCTTGTAGAGCATACATTTTGATTCGTCGGAGAACATAAAGCTTTTGACCAATCTTCAATACTCCAATTTACGTGGCTCTGTGCATATCTTAGTCTTGAAATACGATGCCCACGCTCCAGTTTAGGGCCGTTTGCAGGTCTAAGGGGTTTTAAGTTAGATTCAGCAAGCCGACGTCTTACTGTCCAGGAGTGGAGTGGAGTGGAGTGGAGTGGAGTGGAGTGGAGTGGAGTGGAGCGGAGTGGAGTGGAGCGGAGCGGAGCGGAGCGGAGTGGAGCGGAGCGGAGCGGAGCGGAGCGGAGCGGAGCGGAGCGGATCTGATGGGATCGGATCGGATCGGATCGGATCGGATCGGATCGGATCGGATCGGATCGGATCGGATCAGATCGGATCGGATCGGATCGGATCGGATCGGATCGGATCGGATCGGATTGGATCGGATCGGATTGATGTGGAGTGGAGTCGCGACGATTATTTTTGTTGAGTGTATACAGTAACTTCGTTCCATCCGGGTGTCCCTTGACACCTCTCAAGTTTTTTTTTTTAAGTCGGTTACATTTGTTTCGGTAACTTTGTTTAAATACCTACTGATATTCAGCTGCATCTGGGAAGCCGACCCCAATATAGATCCGAAAAGGCTGTGCAGATGATGATCATTAATAACTGAGTTATATTTACGAGGAGTTCTGCTACCTTCATCCTGTATGTTTTGCTCCATTCGTCACCCTCCCCTGATCAGATTTCCCAACATACAAGCAATTATGAATCCTATTATTAAAACATCTATAGTACGAGTATTAAGTAGGTAGTGTAGGTACTTTGAGATTTTGTTTAAAGATAGGTTTACTTATAAGCATTAGTTAAATTACATGGAAATAGTTTAATCTTTTGTGTAACAGTTACTTATGGTAGTAAACATTTGGCACTGGGACCCCGCACTTGACGCTTCCAAACCACAGCATAAATATTATGTGTTCCGTGTAACCGGGTTTTAGTTGTGTATGAATAATGTGTAGTTATAACCTCTTATTTCTCTGCCAAAGCATTAGAGAAAATATAATTTAAGGGAGAGGCCTGTTCAGCAGTGGACGTCTTCTAGCTGAGGATGATTATAGCTTTTCCCAACTATGTTGGACTCAGCTCCTTTTATTTTGATGTGGATAAGCAAAGGATTTCTTTAATGCATAAAAATCAACGTAAACAAGATTTTGTATTCATAAATATTTTTAATTATAAACTCAAAACCACCTGTCGTGCCTTTTTCAATAATATCGCTGTCGACTTGCAGTCTAACCGAATAAATATTATACATACGTAGCGATTGCCTATTGGATGTCTACAACCCAGTTAGTGTTTAATATAATAACACTTATGATTACATCAATGTTGGAAATTACTAAGAAGCTGTACGGAACAAATGAAATTAAAGATAAGTGAGACTTTAGTCAAAGAAGTGGTTGAAGTTTTCTCAAGAAGTTTCAAAAGCTTTGGAAAGAATAAATTGACGCGCGTTTAACGAATAGCAAATGATTGTAAAAAACTTTAACTGTTTTTGGTGCCACAATTTAGTAGTTAATTAATATCTATTTTAATGGCATGCATCTCTTTAACAAATAGTGTGAAATTCGCTGGTTTAATGCTTTCTGCTAATAGCTCGGTAACCTTTACCAACTCATAGGCGGAGATAAAGTTAAACCATTCAGCGCCGGAAACAATACAAAAAAAAAAATAACCACGCAATGTTTACATGATAAGTAACCTTTAGGCGAGCTCTGTTGTAAATAAAAACACGACATTTTTTCTCTTGTTTTTTCGTCAGATTTTCAGATTTCAGTCGCAGAGATGTGACAGTAATTGGATTATAATGTCCAGTTGCCGCCAGACGGCACAGTCTGAACCAATTTTACTTTGTTTACTCATTAGCAACTTCAACAGTTTTAGTAGTAAGGGCTTATTTACACGTTTCCAGTATTAAGTAACTATTTATGTGAATAGCTGAAACCGTTTAAACAAAATAAAATAGAAAATATTTGATTTTCACACTTAAATCATATAAACAGTTAATTTAGCACCCTATTAGTCAAGTACCCGTTTACACGGATTTAGTAGATTCATTTTAGAACTAAAGACTCCCACAGGAGGCACATAAATGGGGCAACAAAATACGTGAACGAGTGAGTGAATGAGTATTGCGTACTGACCAAACAGCTTTGCGATGTTTAACAAGCTGATCAATTATGCAATCAGGCAAATTAGGTTAAGTAAAATTCACTATTTTTATACTATTTTATTTCAATTATATTAGAAATCTATTACTTTTAAAAAGCTTTCACAAGGTATTTCTCCTGTGTCGTGAGTGCGTTTACAAATGTATAAACTCACATTTACAAACACCCAGACCCGGAACTACTTGCAGATCATACAAAATATTTGTTCCATCCGGGGATTGAACCCGCAACACGCTGTACGGCATCGATCGCTCAGCCACTGCGCCAACCGTGCCGTCTAAATTTTATGAAAAAAACGGATTTTAACGATTTTGTTTGACAACATGAACAAAAGGTTTTGCAACAATCATAATTATAATATAAGTTTTTGAAGACTATTAACATAATATATTTTTATTTACATAAAAAACCCTTTATCACAAAGAATTATGTGCAAGATAAAAGACTAAGCGCAAAATATATTTAAGTACCTGACTTAAATAATGTCTCAATTTAACTTAGCTCATGAAAGAGCTCTTTAAAACTAGTGGCTCAGCTCTGCAAAAGCATTAACTTAGTAAATATTCTTTGTGAAATTAAATTGTCACATTGGAACACATTTTTGCGATGTTATTTATTTATGTATTTTATTACCGCTACTCAAAAAACAATTTTTGCACCATTTTTATGGCTTATCAACATTTATGACAATCGAAAACCTACAATTTGAGTCTGTGTGTTGCAGAAAAAATACCCAGTATGCTAGGCCCAGTACGTCATGCTCTCAACATTATAGGGCAACTTAAGATATGCAAAGCATTCGTGTGACGGCAATGCACGATAATAATATTGTTCACAACAATTCTGTCAATTCTACCGAACAATTTTATATTGACGTGATATTTTTTCAGAAGATAGAGGTCGTACATTATTTCACGGAGACTAAAGAAAAAAATTAAGTTCGTTTAAATATATTTTGACCAAAATCAATATATTTTTCTTATGGCATAGACACAATCAATGTTTTTATGGAAAGATAGTGTGACTAAAAACAGTCTTGACTCAGAACTGTTCAAATCCTGAGTAATATATTTCCCGTCTCCACCAACGACTGTCTTGCTTTGATTAATATCAAGACATAAACATGCCATTTCTGTCTAGCTAAGATCCAAGTTGGGGGAGAGCTCGAGATAAAATGTGTTCACTACGCAATTGAACCACCTGCCGGCAGATGGGGCCTCTAAATGTACGTACAACAAATTGCTAGCTCACATACGCTTGCGTCTTTGTTACAAATGAGTAACATTATTATGAACGGGTCATAGGATTCAGGATTGCGCCTCAGATTTGAAAATGGTTGTAGGCCATTGATTGTGGCTAGTCTGAGAATTGGGAACACCCAAATACTCCGAAATATTTTATTCCGAATTTCGATATTCCGATTTTCAAAACTCCGAATATCATAATACCTAAAAATTACAATATCTATTATTAAGAATCTCGAAATTTATTTGACCGAAAGTCGTATGTCCGATTTCTTCTTTTTCCGATTTTCACATATTCGAAAAATGTAATGCTCGATGAGTTCTCATTCCGAAAAACGAAATTCCGAATTTCAATATTCCGAATAAACTGATTTTTTCGGAATATTGAAAATCGGAATTTCGTTTCTCATTCCACAAAGTCAGTGACAGAAACGAATTGGTGCAAAACCGGCTCCACGTAATTTTGTCTACCATACTCCCAGAGTGTTATTTAAACCCGTGTAGGCACGGAGTGGCGAGGCGTATCCTCTTAACTTTCACTGTTTGCCTTCAGGATTTTTATTGTTATTAGGAGAACTTAGAATTCAAGAGCGAGCGAAGCGAGCTCTGGATGGCGAAGGGGATGGCGGGGTCTGAAAGACCCCGCCATCCCCTTCGTGTTAGGTTACTTTAAACCTTGCTCACTGAAATAGGAGCCCCGCGAAGCGGGGCTCCGTCGACCTACCTTGGTAGGTGGTAGTCAACAAATCGACCAAGGATGTAAGAGCGAGCGAAGCGAGCTCGAGACTGGGGACACCCCGACTCGGACAGGTTAGGTTCGAAGGGGATGGCGGGGTCTGAAAAACCCCGCCATCAAATCGACCAAGGATGAAAGAGCGAGCGAAGCGAGCTCGAGACTGGGCGGACACCCCGACTTTAGGTTACTTTAAACCTTGCTCACAGAAATAAGAGCCCCGCGAAGCGGGGCTCCGTCGACCTGCCAGGAGACCTACTTACTCAGGATGCAATAGCGAGCAAAATGTGTCTTGAGGATCCCCGACTCGGACTTTTCGACCTGACGGACCCGAATCGGAATTCCAATGATCGGAATTTTAATATTCGGTATTCGTGTTTTTGATGTTTCGGAAAATATGTTAAGTCGGAATTATTGATATTCGGTCTATTGAAATTCGGTATTTTGAAAATAGTAATTATAAACGTTAGGAATTTTGAAATTTCGGAATTATTAAAATAGGAATATTGATCCATCGGAGTTGTTATATTAGGAATTTTGAACCATTCGGAATTATGAAAATCGGTATTTTGAAATTCGTATTTATGAATTTCGGAATAAAGTTTTTCGTATTATCGTAGTGTACCCCTGAGAATTGTTACCTTAGACGCAGAAGGTCTAACGTGGGAGATCGTTATGAAACACATATTTTATCCCGGAACCTGACCGGAAAGCATGTGACATCGAACAAACCGGAGAGGGCCTGTGTAGTGAATTAATGCCCTCCCCCTTTCTCTCAAAGTGGCCTGTGTCTAAGAATCAATGCAATCAATAAATAATTATTAAAGATTCGTACATTTATGTCGACTCTTTCCAATACTGATTGCATAAAGGCTTTCTGTTGCAGTGCAGTTAAAGTGCATTTTATTTTAATTCTTAACGCAGCATCGTTTTTGTGTGAAATTTCAGCGCCTTTTGCATGTGACGTCAACGCATAAGTGCTGAGTTTTGCCCTCTTATTAAATGCACATTCAAAGTAGATAAAGTCAGAAACGTGTGCTCTTTCAACTTTTTGTTTTAACAACGCTTTTTGTAAAATAATGTTTATTTATTTTAAAACATGACGTATTGAAACAAGCAACTCTTTTTTCCCATTAAAATTATAACGATGTTAAGGATATTTTATTTTTTCACACAAGATCTGTTGTAAATTCCCACCACTGAAAATTTATTTCAGTAATGAAAACCGACGAGAATCAGCTGTTCCCTTTTCCGCAAAATTTTGCACTTTGTTTCATTTTCATCACCATCGCACGTCTGGAAATTATTGGTAAGCCAAATTCTAAAGTACCTTTCAATTTTGTTAATTTCTTCTTGTTTCCTTGAGCACTAATGAAGTCAGCAAACAGGAAACGAACTTACCTGAAAAGAAAAGAAACGGATTGAGTAAAGTAAAGAGACATATCGTGAAGAGGGTTTCAAAGTTGAAAACAACAACAGAAGGGAAACTATGGTTTGTCTTGGGTCAGTTTTTCAACACATTACGCAAGTATATTAATAAGATAATAATATGAGGTAAAATGTTGATAACAAGAGACATGTAAAAAGTATTAAAAGTTGGTGAATTTTTCGTCGTGGAGCGTTTGTTCGGTTGGCCGCAGGGTGCGCCGAGTATCGACCCGGTGGTGACGTAACGGGCGGGAGCTGATGCTGCTGGGTCGCCCGCACACAAACTTTAACAGACCCTTTATTTAGAAAACAAAACTTGTCACGATCTACCATTCGTCTTTCGGTAAAACGAGCGGTCGTTGAATTAGTAACTTTGACTTGGAGTTGTTCGTGAATTTCCAATGTTTCATAAAAAGTGAGGTATAGTCTATGAACAATTTCGTCTGAATGGGTTTTACATCGGTGTTTTTTAGCCTTTCGGAAAATTAACATAAGTAGGTACATAATCATTCGTCACAGATCAAGGTCACACGTTCACAAAAAGTCTGCGTTATATCAAAAGTTATAAGTAGTTAAAGGCTCTTCTTGTGAATACATAAACCTTAATGAAAAAACAAAACTCGCATATTATGGATATTACGTGCATTTGCGCTTTATTTATTTTGGAACTAGATCAAAGCACTACAACTTGTTTATACCAAATGTCCTCAGATATAATAAAAATTAACAAAGCCACTATACACAAAATTGGAAAATAATCAAATGACAAAGAACCAACCCGCATATTTCACGTGCAACTAGAAAAGACAATTGTAACATGTGAGGATGTTTCAAACCTGCCTACAGGCAATACTGTCCTCCACAGAGTCCACAGTGCACTCAATTTTATCAAACAATTTTGAGTTTTATGGGCAAAGCGAGCCAAGCTAACCCACGTCAATATCGCCTGAGGCCTGGCTTTTATTGCGTTCTGTTCTTTTTAATCGATCTAGCATTCTGAAATCGTTTGGATATTGAACGTAAGATTCTGTCTTTCACAGACAAGCATGTTTTGGCTTGTCTGCTTATTAAATATTTCGTTGCCAAAGAATTCCTCGATCCATAATGTTCGTTGACAGTCCAATTTTAAATCATCAGCGACTTATCTATTAAGCATAATATGCATTGTTATTTAAATATTTCGTAACATTATTTAAAGCTTATGACAAACAGCCATAAATTTGGAAAAAAACAACAATTAAGGAAGAAATCTTTCATTATTTGACATCTTCGTCAAATTGGTTATCTATTTTTATTAATCTTGCTGACATTTTAATCGTAGAATAGAACAGAATAGCATATAATTCTAACAATTATATTTCAGATGATGGCTGTCGGCTACTAAAAAGAACTCTAATGTGAATCGCAGTCGATAGAATTTTTCAGTGGCCTGTCTGAATTTGAACCCGGTTGGCCCTATCACTTAATCAAAATCAAAATATTTTTATTTTACATGGGGCTTAGTGGGCACTTATAAAACGTCGAGAAGAAAAAAATAAATTGGCACGTACACATAGGTCTTAACCATAAATACCTAAATCTAAGAGTAGGTAGCATTAGATACATTTCTGTCTAATCCTTCAGAGATTACAATCATGATGTTTCGTCTCAAACATATAAAAGGGCGAGCCTACAATTCATATTCTACTTTTCTTCAATTGACTACTCCTCCCTTTATGGTTACCGCCATAACAATCAAACTTGGATCAATAAATACGAGTATGACAGTTGGATGGAGACAGTGCCATTTATCAGGCTGTCTTGTGGAGTTTATTGAATGGGGCTAATACAAAGTGTCGGTAATAACTTGGCATAATACGATGTTATGTCACAGCTAAACTTAGGTCCGTATTACAGACCAAACGTTTGAATAGTCGTAGTCTGAACGAACGCCGAACGAAAGCGTTTGACCCCATACTACTCGTATAACTGATGCCCCCTTCACTTTGCTAGCATCTGTTGCCTTGCTTGTGTTTTTACATTGCCTTTCCTCGAATACTGGCTCTTATTGCACTACAAAACCGAAATATCCTGACTTTGTATTTAATTTCAGATGGTTTTGCAGAAGAACAAATTTAATGAAATCGTCTTATGTAAAGTAATTTAATCAGAAGAAAAAAGTTGTTAGAACTTTTCGTTATGCATAGTATTCCGGTTCTTCATAAATGTATTTAAAACGACGCTGATACATTGTGAACAATTTTCCATTGCAGACGAAGCAGAGTTGGTCAATGTAACGTTCCTAAGTATTCCTACTTTATTTTTCCGCAATATTCAGGCCCAAGCAGTAAAGTTGGTGTGGAAAAGCTAACACTAATAATATAACGTTCGTAAACATCGCCGCTCGTTTCAATTTTCCGAAGTTTTATTGTTTTTCATTTGCATTTTACGATTTTCTTGAAGAAATAACACGAAAGGTGAACCGCGCCATGTTGTCCTAACAGCAGATATCTACCTTACTAAGAGGAAGTAAGTAACAACTGGAACCTATATACCCGTGGCGTATAGGTAGAATTTAATATCTCTATTGTTTTCTCTGTCAGGATCGTATTACCTGGATAAAAAGTGGTCTGTAGTTAAGATGATTTTTTTTTTAATTTTTTTTTTGGTCTATAGTTAATCGCCAGACACAGCGGAGACTGGCCTCTCAAAATGAAGAACTTATTATGTTTTAAAAAATCCGTAAAATACCATATTACATGCAAATAGATGAATTTATCTATTCCATTAGTTGAACCGATGATACCGGGCAACCGTTGAATGTAACTGACGGCTTGTCGTACAGCGTGGTGGTCCAAGGAGGAGGAATATGTTCAGTAGTGCACGTCATCCGGCTGATGATGAGGCACAAGATTAGACTATAAAACAATAATTTGTAATAATTTTATCCAAATTTTGCAGTTTTTCCACAGTTTTTTTGTGAAAGAGTGACAACGTCTATCCATCCATTCATACAGCCATCTTCAGAAACTTTCGCATATCTTATTAGGATTGGATATTAGTATATCCTCTCTTGTTACGAATGTTTCTATATCACAAGTGAAATACATGCTTAGACGTCAGTGACGTCACGCGTCAGTATTAGGCGAGCATTGTGTAGTACTGACAAAAACGGTGACGTAACGTTTATTTTCAAAATATGTGGCCTGTTACATTTACATGCTATGGAAAATCAAAGCAGTAACAAATACGTGAAGCAACAACGATTTGTAAATAATAATCGTGCTGTTTTCAGTACTTTCAGCGTTATTATTGTTCAGAATTGCCTTTACCAATTATTTTGCGATTGGCTTCCAATCAAATTGGATACAACTTGTAACAAGTATAAAAGTAGTTATTGATTATTTTAGACGGGTAGCGCTCTCTAGTGACAGAAGCGTGAACTGATAGTGAATAGCTACAGATTGATAATAGATGGCGTTAGAGAGTAACAGATTTATTTTCTCGAAACTTTAAATTCTAAATAAAATATAATAAGTACATAGATAAAATTCAAATAATTAATTGTGATAGATTTCAGTTGAATTAAGTTTAAGTATAAATAAAGCATGTCTAAAAGGCAAAAGCCCAGAAGCTAGTCTGAGCGTGATGAATAAGATGACGTGAAACTTTTGGCTTCCCTTTTTTCTTTGGAATCTGGACACACGACGCTGACTATTAAAAAATAGAAAAGGATTATTTTAATTGAATATTAATGACGCGGACTAGGCGTGGAACAGCGGCTAAGATGAAAGTGTACTGATAAAGGAACCGCATATGCGTATGTATCCATAATTATTTCCCGTTTTGTTGCAATCACATGGCATCACCCGCTATGATGGTGTATTGAAATGCTCACGGATTTCTTTCTGATATTGTTCTCAGGGTTTCATCCATTAGTTTAATTTTAATTAAAGAAAACAATAAAACGTCTTCTCAACGATTGGCACATTGACATGAAGTAAGCTAGGACAAGCTCGATGGTTCCAAGCCACGTATGTTAACCTACAAATCACACAGGCTGCGAATGCTGTCTGCGATACATATCCACGGTTCGACCTGGATTGATGGTAGTATGTTCTATCTGAAGTAAGTGTCATATTCATAACCTAACATTGTAAGGAAACTTGACAAGTGCTGTACTTATTGAAGTGTGCACCAACAAATTAAATAACTGAGAAGACAAGCACCTCTTTTATTTCAATCTACACCTCATGCGAACAGAACCCATTAGTCTCATGAAAATCTACGCTGGCAGCTGGTGGTAAGAGACCTAAGGACCTTACAAACTGATTACCATTGTTTAACATAGAGCGACTTACTTTCTGACCTCCACACACAAACCCCTTGTTAAGATGCTGTCAGACTTTAATTCAAAGTTTATTTTCTTAATTTTATAGTGGGTGCGCTTTTGACTTTATCTCTATCTTTTTTTATCTCGCCTGATGGTGAAGCACGCTTGCCTAGAAGTAACCTATTCACTCTTGTCTTGAAGACCCCAAGATTGCCAAAAATCACGAATGATAGCCGAGGACGCTGGCATATCGACCTTTCCGTAGCACGAAGGTAATTCGTTACGCAAAAGAAGGTCACCCATCCACAGATTGTCCTGCAGGCATACGCGTCTTGACGAGGCTCAATAGCCCTGACATTGAAAATGCCAACAAAACAGGAGCAAGCAACAACAATGAGCCACAAATTCATATCAGATCACTGGCGTTTCTTGATGAAACCTCAAAGGCAAGACAAAGAAGCGTTGCTCCTTTATAATATTAGCGTGATAAAAGGCTCCCGACGCAACCAGCTTGCAGTATCACTCACACGAAATCATCTGTGAAGCTTGTCATACACGAAGCGGAGACGGAAACAATGTTACTAATTTACTTTTTTATTTATTTGTTTTTTGTAACTGCGATTGCGACGCTTTTCTTTTTAAAATTCTAGTGTTTTTTTTTTCTCTGCAATACATTATAGTCACTCAACCAACTTTCAGTTTAACACACACCAAATCACAGTGTCATGTAGAAAGCGGAGGAGGATAAATAAACGATGTGCCTATTTGTCTCAAAAATTGTGTTATTTCCAGGGTTGGCATGTTTAAAACAAGTTGTTTTAAAACACCTGTTTTAAACAGTGTTCAAAACAGTTTGAAATTAAACAGTGTTTTTCATTACACGTTTTAACTACTTTTCATGGCGGATGAAAGCCTATAAAATTAAAATAAATTAATATTCAGGGGTCTGAACAGCTCAACAAATCAGTTGAGTGTATGCCCTTGCTATGTCACATTTTTTAACTTTTATTGGCATTATAATGAAATAATAGGTACTTCAAAACTTTCGAAAAAAAAAACAGTTAGATCTGCTTTTTTTTCCATTGATATTTTTTTTGTAAATATTTCATTATAAACAGCGAATTTGAAAAGATCTAGTCTAGAAATGAAACGTATAATTTGTTTATAAGTTAAGACGTCGACCCATAGTCGAATTAATTTGAAAAAACCGGCCAAGTGCGTGTCGGGCCACGCACAGTGTAGGGTTCCGTAGTTGCCCATCAAAATACTTATGCGAACTAATTAAACTGATTCGCTGAATTTAATTTTAAAAGAAGAATTTTCAAAATCGGTCCAGGCGTCTTTGAGAAATCGTGGAAAATACATAAAAAAAAAGATTACGACGAATTGAGAACCTCCTCCTTTTTTTGAAGTTAGTTAAAAATAGTTGACAATAAAAACCTACCTATCCCCAAAAAATACCCACCTATCATAGCTGTGAAAATAAAGTTTACAAACTTACATTTGCAGTTGAAGAACATGTTCTGCGATACATTTTGTTTAGGAAAATATGCTATCCAAGTACGTTTTATAAGTTGGTCGACTATTACTCGTAAACTTGTAAAGCCTACTTAGTCATGATAATTTTCCTTCAAACTTCGTTATATATACTACTATTGTGAATTTTTTCACACCCCCAAACATAACCGTTTAGCTGGTAGAGGGGGGGGGACACTCGAGTCGAGCAAAAATTATCACTTTAAAGCTTAACACGTTGAACGCCATGGCGGTCAGTGCTGACCGACAGCGAACTTTTCCTCCAGGCCAAGCAAAAATCACAGTTCCGTCCAAATTTAGACCAACTGTTTTTTTAATCAGATACTTATATCTAACGTCCAAATGTATGTTTTTATTGACAAAAGTTAACTTTAGTCATTATTTATGGAGATAGTAAACGTCAGACATCACTGACCGACGCGGCTCCTAGAGACGAAAAAGCGATTTTCCGTTAAAGGGGGCCGCGCGGGTCACGGTGTCAGGTCATCCCGCACCTCCAGAGTTTGCAAGCTCGCACGCCCCTTACGCAGTTTACGCCCGTATCTTGAGCTAAGACGTCGTTACATCGGACAATAGTTTCAATAGTGTATTTATCTACATCTATACGTATATTATATAAAAGAACAGGGTATTTTTTAAAACTGTTGCAGGCTTCTATGTAGGGAAGCAATAAGACGGAATTTTACGAAAATCCTCCTCTAAGGGGGTGAAAAGTGGTGAAAACGTTTGTATGAAAAATCTTATTCTTTGGGTTTATAAGTTTGAAACATGACACAAATAATAATACAAGAAAATAAAAAAGATTGGCTCTATTTAAACTACACTCCATTGGTAATCTAGGAGTTGTTAAAGTTTGTACGGGAAAATCATAACGCGTGAGTTGATGAATGTGAAAATCAGTATTTGTATACTAGATCAGAAATAATTATACACGTGTTTTTGGATTTTTCGAAAATCACCCCCTAAGTTAGTGCAAAGGGGTATTTAAGTTTTAAGGGGAAGATCTCTAACCGCTAAAGGTTTAACCTAATTTTTGGTCGGTAGTTGCAATTTATTATGATGTGAGCACTAAGAAGGGATTTTGCGAAAATCTACCTATAAGGGGGTGAAAAGGGGTGAAAACCTTTGGATGTAAAATCTTATCCCTCTTGAAACTAGGTACGAATATGAGTATAAGTAAATAAAAAAGATGGACATTATTAGTTTTTTAAAACTAGGTTCCATTGGTAATCTAGACGTTTGTATACACACACACACATATAAACATACTCACAAATACACACAGGCACACGCAAACACACAAAAACTTGTGGATTTATAATATTACTGAAGCACTCATCGATAACGCTGCTTACCATTAGTGAAAGATATTTTGAAATCAGATGAGTAGTTTTATAGATTACTTTTTACATCCACACTCACAGTCCTGCACAATTTACTTCTTTATCCTCATCAGCCCGGAGAAATCTACTGCTAGACAAAGGCCTTTCCAATTTCGCGCCATACAAATTTTCACTCATAAGTAATTGTTGTTTTTCTTCTAAGTCTTTTACGTTCGGGCACGCCGCAATTGCGGCGGTAAGACCCCTCTTTGAGGAGTGGCTGGAGAGAAGTCATGGCGTCCTGACCTACCGCTTGACGCAGGTCCTCACCGGACACGGAAGTTTCGGGAGGTACCTGTGTCTGATGCGAAAGGAGGAGACGCCTGGGTGTCACCACTGCGAAGATCGCCCGGAGGACACGGTGGAGCATACGGTGCAAGACTGCCCGGCTTGGGCGGAGCACCGACGTGTCCTCACGGCTGCGATAGGCGGAGACCTCTCGCGCCCGGCATTGGTTGCGGCCATGCTGCGGGGCGAGACGGAGTGGGAAGCGGTCAGCTCCTTCTGCGAGGCAGTAATGCTCGTAAAGGAGGAGGCAGGCCGCGAGCGAGAGAGGACAGCGTCCTCCCTCCGCCCCAGCCGCAGTGGTAGGCGCCCACGGCGACGGACGTCGCTAGATGATCTCCGGCCACCGTAGGCGCGGGCATGCGGGCAGCGAGTAAAGGGCAACTCGCTGCCCGACCAAGGACCATGCCCGGGTCGACGGCGCGTTGTGTCCCACGCGCGCCTCAAAGAGCGTCAGCATAATGACGGGGCCCCCCTCTCAGAGGGCCAAAGCCTGCCGGGGTCGCGGGATTATTCCCTTACCGTAACCCCGGAACTTAACAGGCTATGAAGGACACCGTGGATTTTAGTCAGTAGAAGTCTGACAGTCCCTCCCGCCCTGCCCGGGGTTGGAGGACTCATTTTATGATTTTACCACGCTAAAAAAAAAAAAAAAAAAGTCTTTTACGTTGTTCAAAAACCATCGTAGTTCGGCGTAACTAGAGGGCCACGCGGGTCAATGAATATAGGATTTAGTTTGATAGCACTGCCCTACGGCCTGTGTGGATGGATCAAAAACACTCGTAAAACACGGTCAGCACTGACCGACGCGGCCCGAACGGAAAGTCTAGTTGTCGACTATCTCTGACCGACGTGGCTCGAACGGGAAGATGCATTTTTTTTTGTTGGCAGTCAACGTGTTAATATTTCACAAACGAATCTTTTTATCAAAAAATTGTTAATGGAAACTAACAATATTTTTTAAAGAACTATTTAATGATACCCCACACTAAGGGGTACGCGAGAAATAAAAAAAACATCCCCACTTTACGTGTACAAGAGGTACCCTAAAAAAAAATATTTTACGAGATTTTATTTTACCACTTTTTCGGCACAACAAATCCGTATATTTACACCAAATTACAGCTTTCTAGTACTGGGCGTCTCTGAGCTAAACTGCGGACAGACGGACGGACGGACGGACGGACATGGCGAAACTATAAGGGTTCCTTGTTGACTACGGAACCCTAAAAATGACGAAACTAAAAAAAAAAACAAAAAAAAACACTTGTTTAAAACAATTTGAACTGTTTGTTTTATAAAATAAAAATAAATAAAACTTTTTTTTCAACCCTGGTTATTTCTTTCAAAAAGTATAATAAGCCTCTAACCACCATTCGTTATCTCTCACATGAAATCATGTGTGAAGCTCGTATCTTATAGAAAGCGGAGGCGGAATGAAACATGTTCTTTTTCTTTTATTTATTTGATTAAAAAATGTGATGTTTATTTTTTTCTGAAGAACATAATATTGTTATGATTTAATGTAGATGTCAAAATGAAATTAAACATAAGGTATTGGGAACAACAATGTTAGATAAACCCACGCATTCACGGATGGTGAATGATATGTACAAAAGTAGTCGTAGCGAAAATACTGCTGGAGGCGTATTGTTGGATTTGTATGTGGGTATCTGTACTATATTTTTATTTTAACTACATTATAAATGGCAGGGTATTTATAAAACTGAACAGAAACTAAAACAGCTAGGTTGAAAAATATGTTTTTTGAGGAAAGAACAATTCAGTTGCAAGTGGGATTCAAACCCGCGTCTTCTGGATAGGTACTCCAGACGCCTTAACCAACTAGGCCATTGAAACCCACACCTGCAAGCTCGCCACGCTACCGAAAAGCTTTCAAAACGAGGAATAGAGAATTTCAGCTTGCATGTGTGGGTTGCAATGGCCTAGTTGGTGAAGGCGTCTGGAGTACCTATCCAGAAGACGCGGGTTCGAATCCCACTTGCAACAAAAATTTTCTTTCCTCAAAAATCATCACTGGGCGTCGCATGCGTTAATGCGTTTTAAAATTATTAATAGCTAGGTTGAAGTTGAGTTGTGCGGGCCACGTCTATAGAACGAGTCTTCACGCAGTGGGTACCCTGAGAGAGGCTTAGAAAGCGCTGTATTGCGCTTGGGCGAACTTAGATGCGTTTATGAGAGATTGGCCTGAGAAAACAGCAGAGTGGAATAGGATTTTTGTGGAAACATTTTCCCTGCTAGAGGACATTATTTAGATTAAATATTTTACATAACAACACAGGAAAAACTGCACCCCGATTGCTTAACAGCTCCTGTACACGATGCCGTCGTCGCAGCGCCGACACCGGTCCGCCATCGGGCGGTGCGTTGGCGGCGCAGTCGCGAAGGTATACACAGCAAAGCGGTGCGGTGGTGGAGCGGTAGCGGCGCAGCGGCAGTATCGTGTACATGAGCCGTAACACAGTGGCATAGCATCTTCAGATTAAAAAAAAAAAACATGTTTGATATTTTTATGCTCGCTGCTGTTCAACTGTCAAAATGAAAAGATTCCAGAATTACGTAACTGGTTATTGGTTACATTTTATCACATTATGAATCTGTTTTTTATTGATTATCAAAACAAAAAAGCTGCTTCCGCTTTGTAAATTTTCGTTCCGACTCGCATTTTTCCGACACGTTCTTATTCCGATCCATGTACCTCTCTTGATAGCAGCTCACGAGAAAATATATTATATTTCCTTTATATTAGCATAATGAAAAATCTCAAACTCTGTATGCAAATGAAATCAGAACGGGTCGGGTTCCTTATTATAGGAGAAAGAACAAAATATGAATTCTAATATGATTGCTTTATTGCCCCAAAAGAATCAAGATCTTCCGATGAATTGATGAGGCTTTTTAGGTTAGAGTCATTGTGGTGAAAGGATTCCTTTGCTAAAATCTACGTTATTGCTTGCTCTGGAAATTTTTGGAGTCATAATACTAACATTTTTCTGGGAGGTTCCTTCCATTCCCTTTTGTAGCATATGCCCACCACCTTTTTTGCCCTTCTTGTAACATTCAACTGTGCTAGCACATACTGGCAACTTACTTTTCAAACATTTGAGTCTATTTGTCTTTCATGTTTACTTTGACAGAAACAATTAAAAATTCGAGCTACCTCTGCCTAAAGTTTGGTAGTCAGTATCGAAGTCGTGACCAAAATATATTTTAAAATTGTCTGAAGAGCTTTCTGAAAAGTCCTGACAAACCATTTTCATGTCAATAAACCCTTGAGGTTTGCGGTACACCTTTGTAACCTGGGCTGCGTTTGAAATACGTATGAATTTCCTTTTAGCGTACGGTCTACAAAAGTCCTACTTAGTTATTGCAGTTCTCACGTCGCGAGTCGCAGATACCGGTAGCATCAGCAAAATTGGCCAAATCAAGAATTCTCACATTTTATGTAAGTTATTTCCACTATATTTTTCTGCAGAAAATCTTTTGGCCTAGTAAAATTATGTTTATGAAAATATTGACCACTCTACAAATTTAACAAATATACTGGACAGTTTTATTGCCTCTGGTTAGAAAATGAAAGAAAAAATGGCATATTCACAGTTTTTTTGCTAAGAAAATATTATTATTCTTAGCTATAGCCGTAGCCCTTAATAGTTCATGTTCATGTCCATGTTCGAGTGACCAGCTGACGTGTATTCCACCATTGTACCGTCGGCTGATTGGTTTTATTCTTCGTGATACAAGGTAATCTTCAATTTAAACCAGGTTTCAGTTGGGAGGGAATGACTAAAAAAAAATATTTTTTCTACGTGTTTGAACGGCGATTGCTGCTTATCCCACCAACGGAATCGCAGCTGACTTCCACGAATCTTTATGATATGATTCCCTTATGTAGTCTACTTATTATGGCTTGGGAAGAAATCACTAACGATATTTTGGCCTGGCTCCCGCTCTATAATGTCCTATCAGTTTTCATAAACCGGATATAAATGATTGAACGAAATGGTTACGAAAAGGGCTTTTATAAACAAACTAAAAAGAAAGAAACAAGCCCAGTAGTTTAGAATTCACTCATTCACACTCACAGTCGGGGCCCATTCAAATTATACTAATCAAATCTTCCCAAGGGGCCCCGACTGTGAGTGTGAATGTGTGAATTCTAAACTACTGGGCTTGTTTCTTTCTTTTTAGATTTTTTACGCAATCGGGTTTTTTGTTTTTTAAATATTTATTTTATTTTACTATTTTTAGTTTTTGTTAGCATTTACAGTCCAAATAAAATTTAAACATATAAGTTATATATATTTTGGTAAACCATTTTTAAAATCCTTTAATTTGATACCCCACTTGATAGAATGTGAGAGATTTAAAAAAAAAATTTAGTTCGGCACCCTTTGCACACGAGTTCGACTCGCACTTGGCCAGTTTTATGTACCCAGTGACACTCTCACGTTTAAGACGAATCTAACGACACCTCTCAAGTTAAAATCCATCAAGCCGTTTAGGCTGCAGAGCAACACAAAGAAACATACATACATACATACACTCGAAAAACATAACCCTCCTGGCGCAGTCGGGTAAAAAGAAGATACATCCTTGAATCATATTTCAATTTGAAGTGTAATAACATGGTGATTGCTCTTTATTGCCCAGTTTTTGCAAACCAAATGCGTATAAAAGATGTGGCAATATATCATTTGCATCTTTCTGGAAGTAGGATGATAATTATATCCTACATAATGTTTACTGCTTCTTTTAGTGCATTCCTCGTGTACCAAATAATGCTGAGCTTATGTAGTTTGGAGCAGACTAATCCCAGCGGACTGCGCTCGTATAAATCAGCTCTAATCCACGGAGTAAAATAGTGAGAAAGAACTGCACAAGGCAGGGAAGGATAAGCATTGACACGAATTTGCAGAGATGGGCGAAATTGCATTATTTTTTACTTTTTAGTTTCCACCTAATGAACGTTGTTAAAAAGTTTCGAATTCTACAGTGATTGATTACAATTAGTTCGTGTTCAATTGTAATAACAAACTAATGATTTTTGACGGGACGGGACAGAGAATGCATTATTGTGTTTGTGCACAAACTACTAAATATGTCTTTAATGTGTTCATGGCTGATGGTCTCCGCTTTTGTTATGGTTTCTTATTCTTTTTAGGTTTAGAATATAAAACAGTTCAATTGTTACTCCATAAAAAAAAGTTTGTGATCATTTTAAAAATAAGCTGCATATTTTGATATTTTCTTGAGTGGACTTGGTTTACGAAAGATGTTTTAATAATTTTTGCCAGAACTAATTTTACTTTCAGAATAAAAAAGTTTTCATATAATCTCATTACAACTACAACGCGAAAGTATTCCTTGTCAACGTGTTCTCTTTCTACCGAAGTCTCTTATCAATCTCTGAGAAAGCGACGTACCTTTGCCAGAGCCTGTCTGATTGAAGGAAGATAAGTGACAGCTTTGAGCCAATCTGGACCATACCTCTCTGATAATTTACTGGGTGCCTGAGTTCAGGATAAAAGAAAAATATCTATTTATATTCCTAGAATAGACTACTCCTGCGTGAAAAATATTATATTTAATTAAAAAAATAATTTCTGAACTGACTGTTTAAGGTTGACTTTAATACGATACCCCATGGTAAGACTGGTTGTCAGACTTTTTAGAGCTTCTGACTAAATAGTAACGACTGTCAAAGATCTACAAAATATGACAGCTTTACGTGCTTTCCGAGGCACGGAAGAAACTCGCTATGACAGATGGTCACCCATCCACAGACCAACCTCGGCAAGCGCGGCTTAACCCAGGAGATCAGCTTGTGCGGCTATAATTATTTAGCCACGAGCTCCTCAAATGAGTACTTAATTCATAGAAAGACAAAGAAATATACAAGCTTCCATTTTGCTTGTAATTTTCCAGCATAATTTATAAAACAAACGCGGTTTTACACCTGTAGGTCATTAAAAACGTGTTTTAATGCTTCATAAAAGAATATTACGAAACAAAACAGGATCATGCTACGTCACTTTACAATAATGCTGATGAGGTGAATATTATCTAGACGATTGTGGATCAAATTCCTTATTAATTTGTGTGAATATTATAAAATTTATAAACTTGGTTTTTCTATTAAAAAGAAAGAAAGAAAAGGGATTTATTGACACACACAGGACAAAACAAACAAACTATACAGAAGAAAAAGAAATGCAAAGGAAAAACAAAATTACAAACACCCCACTGCACTGGATCAAATACCAGGATTAACTATCCTATGTGTTATTCAGACTTAAAACTATCTCATTATTTAACTTACTTAAGTGGTGAATTGTCGTTAGGCGTGGCGGTCTAAGGGGGAGGCCTATGTTCAGCAGTGGACGTCTTCCGGCTGATGATGATGATGATTACTTATCGTGTGAAAATACTGAAAATCCTCATGGACTTTCTTCGCCCGAGGAAAGCGGAGGGAGGTATGTTAGACTCGACTGACTTAAAACACAGGGTGTCCTTGCCTTATTTGGGGTTGCAGGTTCACTTGCGTAATAACCGCTTCCCAGTAGGCCTTGATCAGACTACATCGACAGGTCCCTCTCCTGGGATGTATAACCTATCTCTGAATCAATTTTCATCAAAATCTGTTCAGCCATTCTTCCGTGAATAAGTGGATAACATAATTCCAATATTAGTTAGGTAAGTACTTTTAGATTTCCAGTGGGACAACGACCTTTTGGCATTTGAACATCAGTGATAAGACGAGAGGCATGTGTGTTAGTGAAAATAAAATTAAAAAAAAAAACTAAAAACCCACGTTTTTAAATGTCTTAAAAATAAGAAAATAACCCTACGGGGCTGAGAGACCAAACTCGAAACGTGGGGGCGTATATTGAATCTATTAATTTTACCGTATTTAAATCTATTATTTTTACCGTATCTATATATTATTATACAGGGTGAATTTTTCAACTGGGCGTGGATGGCTATCTTGGAAACTATTAGGAATTTTGAAAAACGTTGAAAGGAGTCTCGAGGCCGATTTTGACGAAAACTTAAACTGCATCGTTAGATTTTAGAAAATTCAATAATCCTGGCCAGGAATCGAACCCGCTGATTTTGGAAAAAAAATCACACTCTGTATTATTACTCCATTCGATAGTGTTGCTAATAAGGATCAATTTCTGGGAAGTAACCATATACGGCAAACATAAGGAAATAGCATATTTTTATAAAACTGCTATTTTTCTATGTCACTTTACTTCAAGTGAGCCAATAAATCTAGTCAAAATTTCGTTGTTTTCAATGTTTCACTGGATTTGACGCCTCAACAACTGCACTTTATTCAGAAATACGCAATTATTAAATTGAACAAAAAAGATCATTATTTCCAAGAAGAAACGATAAACCTATGTTTCGAATACAGTCATTGCCTTGAGATCGATCAGTTTTTTTCATAAAAAAATTTTCCTTAAGTTTCCCGTATATGGTTACTTCCCAGAAATTGATCCTTATTAGCAACACTATCGAATGGTGTAATAATACAGGGTGTGATTTTTTTTCCAAAATCAGCGGGTTCGATTCCTGGCTAGAATTATTGAATTTTCTAAAATCCAACGATGCAGTTTTAGTTTTCATCAAAATCGGCCTCGAGACTTCTTTCAACGTTTTTCGATATTCCTCATAGTTTCAAAGATAGCCATCCACGCCCAGTTGAAAAATTCACCCTGTATATATAAACCAAAATCGAAGAAGATCCAACGCTTATAAAATTTAAAATATGTCACAAGCAAGTTCAAATTTTACTGGGTTCTAACGTCATGAGCCTCGTATTTTATTACGCTTTATTTTTGTAAAATATTGAATGATGTATCAAAAATAAGTGTGCCCATTATTACTCAAAACCAAGTGATGGAGTTGTTACATTTTCAATTTATGGATGCCATCAACATACCCAATACAAACTGCCGCTTTACTTCTAAAGTTTAGCAAGAAAAACTTTAGTAATTCAAGTTTAAAGTAGTCAAGAAACATGAATCTGAGAATTTGTTAGAAGGATGGCCAACAGCATTGTTCTCTAAAACTTCATAGCTGAGATGCAATGAACGCCGATGCCTCAGTAGGTACTTCTAGCTGGTACATTCTGGACAGTCAGCCCTGCTATTAAACTTGGTGACTGGCAAATCTTTTCACACAAGCTTGAACTACATAGGTAGGTACGGCTTATGTTGAAAAAAGTGATGAACCGTAATTACAACTAATAAAGGTTTGTGTTGCAAGCGACCAACTTGGTGGTTTTTTATAATATATGGTACCTAATATAATGTCATGTGTAATTCCAAGTGTAACCTAATTCGGGCACGCCGCAATTGCGGCGGTAAGACCCCTCTTTGAGGAGTGGCTGGAGAGAAGTCATGGCGTCCTTACTTTCCCCCTGACGCAGGTCCTCACCGGGCACGGATGCTTCGGGAGGTACCTGTGTCTAATGCGGAAGGAGGAAACGCCTGGGTGTCACCACTGCGAAGATCGCTCGGAGGACACGGTGGAGCATACGGTGCAGGACTGCCCAGCTTGGGCGGAGCACCGACGTGTCCTCACGGCTGCGATAGGCGGAGACCTCTCGCGCCCGGCATTGGTTGCGGCCATGCTGCGGGGCAAGACGGAGTGGGAGGCGGTCGCCTCCTTCTGCGAAGCAGTAATGCTCGCGAAGGAGGAGGCGGGCCGCGCGCGAGAGAGGACAGTGTCCTCCCTCCGCCCCACCCGCGGTGGTGCACGCCCGCGGCGACGGACGTCGCAAGACGATCTCCGGCCACCGTAGGCGCGGGCATGCGGGCAGCGAGTAAAGGGCAACTCGCTGCCCGACCATGGACCATGCCCGGGTCGACGCGACGGCGCGTTGTGTCCCACGCGCGCCTCAAAGAGCGTCATCATAATGACGGGGCCCCCCTCTCAGAGGGCCAAAGCCTGCCGGGGTCGCGGGATTATTTCCTTACCCTGACCCCGGAACATAACAGGCTACTGAAGGACACCGTGGATTTTAGTCAGTAGAAGTCTGACAGTCCCTCCCGCCCTGCCCGAGGCTGGAGGACTCATTTGATGATTTTGCCAAGTAAAAAAAAAAAAAAAAAAGTGTAACTTAATTACAGTAACTTATTTTACACTAGCATTTTGCCCGCGACTTCGTCTGCGCGTGTTTCTAATTTCGAACTCAGTGAATTTAATTCCCGTTCACCCTCCTATACTTTTGGAAAATCTAAAAATGCTGTAGTAGTTTTGGAGCCTATTCAAAACAAACAAAAAAACGCCAGGGGTTGATTTTTGAAATATAAATAAATATGCATCCTTTATTCGATTGAGAGATAATTTATGCCCAGTTTTGAGTTTATCGAAGCAAGCAGTAAAATCCTTCCCTTAGAAATTACCTCTTTTTACCAATTTAGGGGGTGAATTTCGAAAAATCCAACAATGGAGGGTAGTTTTAAAACACTAATAATGCCGTCTTTTTTATTAACTTATACTCATATTCGTACCAAGTTTCAAGTTTGTAAACCTAAGGGATAAGATTTTATATGCAAACATTTTCACCCCTTTTCACCCCCTTAGAGGAGAATTTTCGCAAAATTCCGTCTTATTGCTTCCCTACATGGTAGACTGCAACTGCTGTCCAAAATTCAAGTAACTGCGCTTAGCTGTTTCGGCTGTAGTCGAGTCTTAATAAAAAACCCTGTTCTTTTATATACACATACACAATTATATAGATTTTGTGTAATAGCAAACTGCGTACCAGTGGCATCTTAGTAGAGCACATGTATTCCGCGACCGAAATAAATAAACTAGCACTTGCACGCTTTACAAGTAATGTTATTTCATGCATCCTGAACTGTGTTCATGACGTCACGCCTCAGGAAACGCATATTGCTTCACTTTTCACGATAGTGCTGGTCATAAATATGAAATTTTCCCGAAGATAAAGTCGTGGTACAGTCAGCATCAAAAGTTGCTGACCACATTCAAATTTTCAAAATCGCTGTACACCGTAATAATACGTGATAAAACGGTGTATAACCATTTTGAAAATCTAAATGTGGTTAGTAATATTTGATGCTGACGGTACTAAAAAATGAATTACTGTAGTTTTTATTTTATTTTATTTATTTATTTATTTAGAAAACCAACGGCGTTACATAAAATGCATTACAGATAAACATAAAACAGTTTAGTAAGGCTAATAATAGGTTTCCCTTTTTACCTTAATAGTATTTACCATGCGAACGGACTTTATACAAAATATATAAATAAAACAATGGTTTTAATAAATAGGAACGAAGGTTAATTAAACCATGTAAGTATCTGTCATGAAAAATTATGATACTAATATCTAAAGAAAAGGAAAAAAAAGAACTGGATTAAGCACGCACATGCTTAATGGTGAACAGGGGCCCACCACGAACTCCCAACGCGATCCAGTCCAGGCCGTGGGAAAGAGACAGAGCTATACAAGTCGTCTAGCGCCGTTTCCTCCCCAGAGCCCAAACCGAATCGCGCCAAGAGCCCGCGGTAAGGCCTCAGAACGTTGTTGTTTACAACCTATCTGTTGTTATTAACAATAACTTTTTTAACCTGGGCTCTAAAACTAGGCTTAGTGCAGTTAAATACATCAACTTGAGAGAAATTATTGTTGTAGGTTCGAGCAATACGAGTAAGTACACAATTACTAGCGTAGTTAGTTGCATGCCGAGGTACATGCAACATTGGCGTATGGCGAGTGCGTCGTAGGGGAGCACTAAATTTTACCTGCGATAACAAATCCGGGCAGTCCAGCCTACCATTCAGTATGTCGTAAAGTAAACACATGTCCAACAGTACACGTCGTTCTTCGAGTGTCAACAATCCATGTGTCCGACAGCTATTTTCGTATGACATTGGTGGTTTGCGAAGGCGATAGTTAAGGTGGTTTATGAATTTTTTTTGTACCTGTTCCATTTGATTTTTATATATAATATATTGAGGCGACCATATTGGACACGCGTATTCCAGCACGCTGCGAACATAAGCAAAATATACAGATTTAAGGGCTTCAATGTTTTTAAATACCTTGCAAGATCTCAGAACAAATCCTAAATTAGTATAAGCTTTGTTAATAATTAGTTCTATATGATTTGCAAATGCAAGTTTGTTATCAAACATGACTCCTAAGTCACGCACTATCTCAACTTTGTTAATAGTAATTCCATTAAATTGGTACGGGTACGTTATAGGGTTCTTCTTACGCGTGTAACTGATGCATTGACATTTAGTGACGTTCACTGTAATTTTATTTCTTTTGTAGTAATTATGTAAGTTGTTAAGGTCTTGTTGGAGAGCAGTACAGTCATCCAATGAAGTTATTTTGTAAAATATTTTTTTGTCGTCAGCGTACATTAAATGTTCAGAGTTTTTAAAAGAGTCAGTAATATCGAATAAATATGCATTATAGAAAAGAGGTCCCAAATGGGATCCTTGAGGAACACCGCTAGGTATTTCAATGAAGTTAGACCGATAACCACCCAATACTACAGCCTGTGACCTTTTGAATAAATATGATTTGACCCAACGTAGTAGATCGCCGCGTATACCCAATCTGTATAATTTGCTGAGCAGGATGCTGTGATCCACACGATCAAAAGCTTTTTCGAAATCTGTGTAGATCACATCAACCTGCCCGCCACCATCTGTGTTTTCAAGGACAAAGTTTGAGAAGCAAGCTAGATTAGATATAGTCGAACGATTTTTCAAGAAACCGTGTTGTTTATAAGAAATACCTTTGAGAATGCAAGGATATATAGCATTGTACACAAGCTTTTCAAACACTTTACCTAATGTATTAAGTATGGAAATACCCCTGTAATTTTCTATTTTCACTCGTGAACCCTTCTTATGTATGGGAATTATAAATGCTTTCTTCCATTCATTTGGGAATGTACCTTCTCTTAGAGAGAGGTTAAAAATGAAGGTAATTGGATATGCTAGAGACTTTGCGCAACTTTTCCAGAACAGTGGTGGTATTCCGTCACACCCTGGACCCTTATCCGTGCCTAAAGAACTCAGTGACCGCTCCACGGTTGATAGAGTAAATTGTAGGTCAGTTATGATATCAACACAACCATCGTCAACTTCTGTGTCGCCTAAACTAGCGTGGTTATAGTCAGAAGGTTCACCAAAAACATCATGGAAGAAGACACTGAATGCTTCGCAAATGTCCTTCCCCTCTGTATAGTTTACGTTGTTGCGGGACAACATTTTCGGATAACTGGATCCTCCCCTCAAATTTTTTATGTAGGTCCAAAATTTTTTAGGATTTTGTTTCAAGTTATTTTCGGTCTCTTGTAAGTATTGATCATAACAAAGCTTCTGAACATATCGCTGTCTATCCCGCAACAATGCAAACTCATCGTAATCGAGCCGGTTACGAAAACGTTTCCAGCGAGAGTGTGCTTTACTTTTTTCTTTAATTATGCTTATAAGTGAATAGCTATACCAAATGGGATATCTACGAGAACCCACAGTTCGGCTAAGAGGAACGTGATCATTAATTCCTATTTGAATCGCGTCGTAAAACCTACGGACAGCGCAGTCCGTAGATTCTTTATCCAACGTTGAGTGCCAATCAATTTCAGCAAAGTAATTATTTAATGCGTTATAATCGGTTTTACGATAATTACGTTTCGGTGTGGATAGCTCACGAAATGGGGAAATTTCAAGGTCAGAGATTTGTATAGCTAACACTGGATGATGATTGTCAACTTTCGTTAAAGGATGGATACATTCGCTTAAGTGTAACAGCAAGTTAGAAAACGCTAAATCAAGTGTATGTCCTTTTTGATTAGAAAGAGTATTGTATTGCGTCAATCCTAAAAAACATAAATCATTCACCAACCTCATTGCTGCATTTTGTACTTCAACGGCACCTTGTTTGAGAAAAGTTGGCCCACCCACATTCCAATTGATACATGGTAGATTGAAGTCACCGATTAATAAATAGTTAATATTTTTTGTGTTGTGAGAAAAAGAATTCGTAACATTTTGCAAAACGAAATCTATATCTGACGCTATTCTATAAGCATCCGGAGGTACATAAACAACACTCACGTAAAGATTAGCCGTTGTCGACAAGGCGCGGGCGGGTATTATTATAGTCAAAAGTTCCGTGCCAATGGTATTAAGCTCACAGTCGTTGCACCACGCACCCAAATCATGACGTGATAGTATCAATACACCGCCACCTGACGACTTGCCAGTGGCGGCTAGGTCGCGGTCCTTACGGAATACGTCATACCTATCATCGCAAAGTTCGTTATCAAAAATGCCACTGTGCAGCCAGGTCTCTGTCATGATTATTAAATCGTAAGTGTTGCCTAGAATGTTTTGACGAAGTTCCGTCATTTTAGTTCGGAGGCCACGGCAGTTCTGATAATATATATTTAAGTTACGGGGCTGCATTGTTGTGAAAAAATCCTACTAAAAACATACTTGAAAATTTTGTACATAATTGACCGTGACTAACTAATAGAATTAGCACATTTAGTAACTTGCGGGTGTGTTTACGGCAAACAGTGTGTCTTAATTGGAACAATATAACTTGAAATAAAAGTATAATACAGTAATACACAATTATGTTATTGTGAGTAAGCCAATAATTCATTTCCAATATAAAACCGTAAACATTGATGTGTGTTAAAAGATCGGTAATAATTATACTAGAATGTGGGTAAGTTGGCACTGATTCGAAAAACTCGTTATAGTAATTTGGACAAACAAGATGTATAGTAGGTGCGCTACATGTAAGTGCACTCCCAAAAGGTTTGACTAAATCATCACTGTGTATTTTAAAATTTATGTGATATATCTTTAGAATCAATATATTTAATCTAATAATTAATATTTGTCTGCAAGTATTTATCGGTAAAATAATTTGATAGAATTGAGTTGATTTTCCGGTGTGTTGTATTTTTAAAAGACACATTATTACACATATAGAACAAATAGTGTTAATATTGTCTGTAGAATTAAAGTAACGCCTTTGCAACCCACCATATAATGCCAGACGCCAAAATGCAAATATGATAATTAAGTATGTAATGCATCGCACCTCCGCATAGCGTATATCCTTTACACACTCACCATAAGCCGCATATTGCTCGAACATAAAACACTTAACATAGAACTCAGTATAGTTAGACTTGACAAGTACAAACATGAAATAAACAACTCCGTTCCGTAACAAGCTAATCAGATAAACCCCAGTAAATACACTAAAACTTAGTACACAAGACCGAGAAAAAAAGTAAACACGAGTGAGCCACACTAAAAAATTAGGATCTAGACGATTTTTCTTAGGTCTTCCTCGTCCGTAATGAAGATAGCTGGAATTGTTTCCGCTTTCCTTACATGAATCCTGCAGTTTTTTGTCCATATATACTGATATTCCTTGGTATTGGCTATTTCTTTGGTCTTCTTTAAAAGATTCTTGTTATATGGCGTTAGATGCTCATTTATATACACCGGGGTGGCACTACCTTGAATATCCAGATCCTTTGTTGACAAACGGCGCTTACGAGCTATAGAAATAATATTATCCCTCAGCTGACGGGTTCGTAGTTTTGCTATGATATTTTTTGGCCTACCCTGGATCTTAAACTTTGGAGTCACCCTATTCACTTGGAGGATATCGTCATTTCTTATGTCAATTTCTGTGTGTTTACCTATCTTCAATATGATTTCATTTAAATTTTCATTGACAAGTTCAGGTATACCAACGATTTCAACATTTAGTAGGCGGTCCCTTTGTTCACTTGCATTGACATCACTTCTCAATTTTCTGTTCTGCACTTTGACTTCATCCAGCTCCTTCCTTAGTTGATATAGATCTTTAATTTCCTTTCTTTGAATTTCAAGTTTCTTTGCTATATCGTCATATTCGTCACTGTGATGTTGCATTGACTTTTTAAGTGACGTGATATCCCCTTCAGCCTCAGTTTGTCTGCTTTCCAATCGGCTAACAGTCTTCTTTAACTCCGTAAGTTCGTTTCTGATACTGATAACATCCGATTTCATTTCTTGTGTACTTTCATTCAAGTTTTTTAACGTCGTATTTATTTGTGACATGTCTTGACCGAAATTTGTTTTGTTTGATACTTTATTGAACATTAATAAGATATCTAAGAAATATCAACATATCTTTTGCCAAGTGTTAGTTACCTTTAGAAAAAGGCCAAGTGCAAGTCGGACTCGCGCACGAAGAGTTCCATACCTATAACAAGTGCGTGTCGGGCCACGCACAGTGTAGGGTTCCGTAGTTGCCCATCAAAATACTTAGGTATGCGAACTAACTAAACTGATTCGCTGAATTTAATTTACAAAAGAAGAATTTTCAAAATCGGTCCAGGAGTCTGAGAAATCGGGCAAAATACATTTAAAAAAAAGATTACGACGAATTTAGAACCTCCTCCTTTTTTTGAAGTTAGTTAAAAATAGTTGACGATAAAAACCTACCTATCCCCAAAAACATACCGTAAAACATACCTATTAAAGCTGTAAAAATAAAGTTGACAAACTTACATTTGCAGTTGAATAACATGTTCTCCGATACATTTTGTTTAAGAAAAATATTATCCAAGTACATTTTATAAGTTGGTCGACTATTACTCGTAAAGTTGTAAAGCCTACTAAGTCATGACAATTTTCTTTTAAACTTCGTTATATAGACTACTATTGTGATTTTTTTCACACTCCCAAACATAACCGTTTAGCTGGTAGAGGGGGGGGACACTCGAGTCGAGCATAATTTAGCACTTTAAAGCTTAATATTTCACAAACCAATTTTTTTATCAAAAAATTGTTAATGGAAACTATCAATATTTTTTAAAGACCTATTTAATGATACCCCACACTATGGGGTACGCGAGAAAAAAAAATAACATCCCCACTTTACGTGTACAGGAGATACCCTAAAAAAAAATATTTTACGAGATTTTATTTTACCACTTTTTCGGCACAACAAATCCATATATTTACACCAAATTACAGCTCTCTAGTACTGTGCGTCTCTGAGCTAAACTGCGGACAGACGGACGGACGGACGGACGGACATGGCGAAACTATAAGGGTTCCTTGTTGACTACGGAACCCTAAAAACGGTAAAAAAATAGACAGAAGTTTCTCGAACGGAGCCCTTTAAATATTTATTTTATCCTATTTTTAAGTATTTGCTGTCATAGTTGCGATAGAAATACATCACCTGTGAAAATTTTAACTGTTTAATTATCACGATTCATGAGGTACAGCCTAGAGACAGACGGACAGACAGAACAGACAGACGGACAGCGGAGCCTTAGAAATAGGGTCCTCTTTTAGCGTTTGTGTACGGAACCCTAAAGAAAGCATAGTTTGATGATAAAAATCGCCATATTTTGTTAGTGCAAAATGAAGTCGTTGTTATGAAGCAAGATGGCCGAAAAAAATGGTATTTGCTATGGTTTGTATGCAAACACATGTATTTCAGCAGTCAATCTGTCATATTTATTTGTCTATAGTTTTTTTGATAGCTTCTAGATAATTTTTCCGTGAGACAATTATTTTGTCTAGTTTCGTTTTTTTAGGTAAATTAAGTTATCTTAGTACGTACGGAATTTTCCGTCTAATCACATGGGTGAGACGCTTACTTGAAATGGCAAAAAAGTGAATGATGCGAATTAAGTAAACAAAATGAACGCATGTATGAAAAGGTTATTTTACACAAAATTTTTATATTAGGTAATCCGAAAGATAAATTATCGAACAATATTTGACTTTTTTTTTGTTACGTAGTCAAAAATTGACGAAGATACAACGCTTCTCAAAATCACAAAACTTCACTAAGCCGGTATAATTTTGGTCGCGGGATTATTTCCTTACCGTGACCCCGGAACAGAAAGGGCTATTGAAGGACACCGTGGATTTTAGTCAGTAGAAGTCTGACAGTCCCTCCCGCCCTGCCCGGGGTTGGAGGACTCATTTGATGATTTTACCACGCTAAAAAAATAAATAAAAAAAAGTCGGTATAATTTTAGCGACACTATGATGTCACAAGCCCCCACTACTGAATTTCGAAGCGTTTTATCTTTGTCAATATTCATTGATTATTAAAATAAAAAAATGTTAATTAATTTTCAATTCTGATGGACTAAACAGATTTTCATTTATTTATGCAGTAAACTATCCTATTGTAGCAGACTAGTTGTGTGGTTCCTGCTTACTCCCACGGGAAACATGCGTGTATTTACACATGTACTTAGTCCAACTACTAAACATGTTTTTTTTTAGCGTGATAAAATCATCAAATGAGTCCTCCCGCCCTGCCCGGGGTGGGAGGACTCGTACTGACTAAAATCCACGGTGTCCTTCAATAGCCTTTTATGTTCCGGGGTCACGGTAATGAGGTAGGTCTCGCGACCCGGCAGGTTTTGGCCCTCTAGACGGGGGCCCCGTCATCATGCTGACGCTCTTTGAGTCGCGCGTGGAACACAACGCGCCGTCGGCTTCGACCCGGGCATGGTCCATGGTCGGACAGCGACTTGCCCTTTACTCGCCGCCCTCATGCCCGCACCTACGGTGGCTGGAGATCGTCCGTCGCCGCGTCGCCGTGGGCGTCCACCACTGCGGCTGGGGCAGAGGGAGGACGCTGTCCTCTCCCTCATATGGCCCACCTCCTCCTTCGCGAGCATGACTGCTTTGCAGAAGGAGGTACACATGTACTTTTCAAATCTCCACTTTTTCATCCTCACAGATCATACGGCATTAAAACTGCCACCAACAATTTCCCACTGATAATTTATTTTCCACAATTCGACGTACCCTTGAAATGATTGGCTGGATTTTCGAACCACCCGCGACGCTTCTACCACAAATGGGTCAAAGCATATATTACTTTTACAATTCGGGTGTTGGAATGCCACCTTAATCAATCTTGTATTTGATCCCCTGTTTATTTCAAATCTCTCGGAGCTGTTCAGAATAAAATAAAAATTTCGAAGACTGTTTTATTTTTATCGCCATGAGGAGAGACGAAATTGAATTTATGTTTGAAATTGTATGATATTATTTTACCTTAATACGCGTATGGTTTTGTTTGTCTACTTTCAAAGGAGGTAGGAGCATATGTAGGTAATGTTTATTCGACTTAGTTTGCTCCGCAGCGCTTTCTTCTTCATATATCTGCAGCTGCAGCCGACTTCAAAGAGAATTCAACTAAGTTCTACGTAAATTGGAGGATTGTGTTTGAGAGTAAACGTTTTATCACCATTAAGATACAAGGGTGGGGTTTCCATATATGAAAGACTTTTTCTATCTAGTTTTCAAGAAACCTTGACCGCTGAGTTGGTCTTTCCACGTCTTTTCAGAGATAGTCAGTTATAAAATATCAACAAGAGTTGACATTTCTTAGCTTATGTTTAAAGTAGTAGATAAGTAGATATTATAAAGAATATCTGGGTGACCGAGCTTCGCTTGGTTTTTAAAATGTCTATATCTTGGGAACCGAGCTTTTCTCGAACCTGGGACCTTGAGCTTTAAATCGATTCCTTGAGCCGAAAAACCTCTAATCTGTAACTTTCATGAAAATCCTTGGAGCCGTTTCCGAGATCCTGATTATATATAAATATACAAGAATTGCTCGTTTTAAGATATTAGATATTGTAACATAATATCTAGATAAATGTTAATACGAATAAGAAAATTAATAAATAAGGTTTAAAGTTTCTAACAGAAGTATGTCAAATGTTTTAAAATTATAAATCTGCAGCAGACATGATTGAGTCAATATTAGAAGGAACAAGCGAGTCTATGGAGTAAATGAAGAATTGAAAGTCGAAATCTAACATCGCTATTATTACCAATAGTACAACGCAGAAGGCCTTTTAAAAAAACCCGGAAACAATTCTCGGGTGAAAACACAACAGACGTCCTAGATCCTTTTGATTGAGAAACAGGGTGGCCTCACACATTCATTCTCAAATCGATCTATAAGAATCATTTTCATCATGAATTTTGACTCGAATTCAGAATGTGTGAGATCAGCCTAAAATCCTGTTCTTCATCCCTAAAGATCTATTGTACCTACCTCATAAATCTCAAAATCCGAGCATTCAAAACCGTTACTAGTATACAATAAAGCAGCTGTATACCTACAAACACAAACAGTTCCTTATTCCTGTATCATAGTAATCAGTGCGAAGACTCGGCCAAGTGGAACGGGAGCGAGTACTGGCACAAGCACAAACATTTGGATTTGGAATGAATACGCTACGGATACGCTCCGGGGACTACGGGATCTATTCTATTACCATGGGTTACGGAAAAGTATGTTACCATAATACCGATAATAGATGCTACACTCGAGTGAACGGTTTATTCGGTGGATGTTCGTTTTTGTTAGGGTTCCGTAGTCAACAAGGAACCCTTATAGTTTCGCTATGTCCGTCCGTCCGTCCGTCCGTCCGTCCGTCCGTCCGTCTGTCCGCAGTTTAGCTCAGAGACGCACAGTACTAGAGAGCTGTAATTTGGTGTAAATATACGGATTTGTTGTGCCGAAAAAGTGGTAAAATAAAATCTGGAAAAATATTTTTTTTTAGGGTACCTCCTGTACACGTAAAGTGGGGATGTTTTTTTTCTTTCTCGCGTACCCCTTAGTGTGGGGTATCAATAAATAGGTCTTTAAAAAATAATGTGAGTTTCCATTAACAATTTTTTGATAAAAAAATTCGTTTGTGAAATATTAAGCTTTAAAGTGCTAAATTTTGCTCGACTCGAGTGTCCCCCCCCTCTACCAGCTAAACGGTTATGTTTGGGGGTGTGAAAAAATTCACAATAGTAGTATATATAACGAAATTTAAAAGAAAATTATCATGACTGAGGAGGCTTTACAACTTTACGAGTAATAGTCCACCAACTTATAAAATGTACTTGGATATCATATTTTCTTAAACAAAATGTATCGGAGAACATGCTTTTCAACTGCAAATGTAAGTTTGTCAACTTTATTTTTACAGCTTTTATAGGTATGTTTTTTGGGGATAGGTAGGTTTTTATCGTCAACTATTTTTAAATAACTTCAAAAAAAGGAGGAGGTTCTAAATTCGTCGTAATCTTTTTTTTTTATGTATTGTCCCCGATTTCTCAAAGACTCCTGGACCGATTTTGAAAATTCTTCTTTTTAAAATTAAATTCAGCGAATCAGGTTAGTTAGTTCGCATAAGTATTTTGTTGGGCAACTACGGAACCCTACACTGTGCGTGGCCCGACATGCACTTGGCCGGTTTTTTTCATTTAATTCTTAGACAACACTAAAGTTGTGAACATTCATTTGCTCCTATCATTTATTTTTGATGATTACAAAGACGAGTGAAATGTCGGCGTCATGAATCCAGCTTCCATCATTGGATTAAGACACATTTTTTTTGATCGTGGTAAAATCATCAAAAGAGTCCTCCCAACCAGGGCAGAGTAGGAGGGACTGTCAGACTCGTGCTGACTAAAAAAAACACGGTGTCCTTCAATAGCTCTTTACGTTCGGGGTCACAGTAATTCGTAAGTCCCGCGACCTCGGGGATCAGGACACTTATGAATTCATTTTATTTTTAATCAAAAGTGAAAAAATTCTGTTCAGACAGGTGTCTCCAAATCAAAGATGGCCGAATAGAACACAAAATTAAACAGAAAATGAAGCGTTTGCTTTCGGTTCTAGTGGGTCCAGCTATTTTAAATTCACGCTGTACAGTCAGCATCAAAAGTTGATGACCACATTTAGATTTTCAAAATCGCTATACACCGTATTATACATAAATTGCTCAACATGACAAGCGCCAGAAATTAATGATTATCATAAAAGGGCATTAGTAGGTGACCATCACTTTTCAAAAGTCGCTAAACAAAGTTATAGTAAAAAAAGCTTAACATTCTTCGTCTCTAAAGTTTCTGAACAAATTTTTGACAAAAAATGCATACCATTGTTTATCTCTTGTATCATTGTTTATGTCCCTGAACAAAATGAAATGTTTTTGGGTTCAAATGCGTGTATATTTTTTTTGGTAGTATGTGTTTGGTGTCTATATAAATTAAGTAGACACATGCACATGTAAATCACAACCCTTTTGTTTTATTTTTAACAAAATTAAATTAAATGGTTCGATAACAATAATTATGATTTGTTTTTATTATTAACTGTCATTTAATATCTAGACACGCGGGAGCGTGTCAAGCAAAGTTCAGGCGTGCAGCTCACAGTGTGTAATATTACACGAACCATTTGGAGCCACTTTAGAGCTCTTCATAATTCAAAAATTATTTCACCTAGACTTGTCAAATTTGGATCACATATTGAGACTAGCGAGATACATACGTGTTCCAAAATTTTATAAGCATATCTCAAACGGGTACTTAGTTATTAACGTCGAAAAATCGTCATTTGTATGACTGACCTATAGATCAAAACTATAATCCAATTCCAGATGACCTAGAAAGTTCAAATTTGGCATGCCGATGGGAAATTAGATATCAGAAACTGGTATTTTTTTATCATTTTCTCCATAAAAACTTAAAACAGAACAGGGAATGGTCGTAAGACTTGCCTACGGCCAAAACCGCTAAACGTATATACTTTAATTTTGAACATTAGTCGCAGTCTACTTTGACTACGCCGGGTTTTTGCGGAAATCCTCCTCTAAGGGGGAGAAAAGGGGTGAAAACTTTTGTATGAAAAATCTTATTCCTCAGGTTTATACATTTCAACTTCTCATAAATATGAAAAGAACTAAATCAAAAAGATTGGCGCTATTAGTTTTTAAAACTACCCTCCATTGGTGATCTAGACGATGATAAAATTTGTATGGAAAAATCATAACGCGCGGGCCGATTAATTAAATAATCAGTACTTATATAGGGTGACTGGTAATTAGTGTACGATACTTAAACACGTGATTGTGCTCATGATAACAAACAATTTTTATTATGGGAGCAAAGCCGAAATCGTGAAAAAATATCAGCTGTTCAGTACATTAAGCAAACATAAATGTACTGAACACCTAATTTTTTTTTTCGCGTTTTCAGATTTGTTTTAAATGAAGTTTTAAGAAGAAGTTTTAAAGGAAGGATTTTATTGCATGATTCAATAAAAGCAAAACTTGACTTGTATATTCTTTCAATCAATTAAAAGATGCGTATTAATCTGTTTTCGTTGTATATCTTATTAGTTCGGTTTAGAATCTAGAAACCATATGTTATTTCTCTTTTTGTACAGGTTATTGTCATTAATTTTCCGTCAAAATGAAGGCAAATAAGTAAATTAAGCCCTATTGGACTTAATTTTGACCCATCCACAACCCCTTCCTTTTGAAAACCTACAATCAACTGAGGTGACACAGTATGTTTTTAGATTTTCCGAAAGTATCCCACGAAAAAATTTTATTTGAAATTCACAGAGGAATAGACCTAAGTTCGGCGGAGCTCTAGTTTTATTACATTTTTTACCTTAGGCACACTAAATTTAAACTTACTGCCTGTAACTGTAATTACACATGTAAGAATCAGCACAGGCTACTTACTAATAATATTTATGTTCAAAAAGTAATGAAATCCCATCAAAAACATAAATGTGAAATTAGAGCCAAGTTCTAATTTCTCATTTATTTTCGTTTTTTAGAGCACTACAGAGCCATAAAATAAAAAAATGTGCTTGTCGCTTGAACACCCTCTTCTAATATTTCTCATTGATACTATGAAAAAAAAAACAAAATTATTTTGGAATTTTAAATTCGATATTTACATCCATTTAAATTTCTTTTTACATGATTTAGTTTGGATAAGACAAGATTGGATTTATAACTCTGAAGATTTTTTAGTTTGCAGTTCAGCTACTTTTGATAGTAGTTAGGTATAACTTTACACGCTACGTATCCGAAACTAAGTAATGTTTAGTGACTTTTGTCATTTATGATGTTAAGCTAATTTTGGATGTTGCCGTGATTTAACTGGATAACTAAAACAAGCATTTTATAATTGTTCAGTGACTTTTGTTATTTATGATGTTAAGCTAATTTTGGATGTTGCCGTGATTTCACTAGATAACTAAAACAAGCATTTTATATTGTTCAGTGACTTTTATTATTTATGATGTTAAGTTACTCTTGGACGTTGCCGTGATTACACTGGATAACCAAAACAAGCATTTTATATTGTTCATTGACTTTTGTAAAACTGAATGTTATGATATTTTCGGATATTATAACGATCAGCAATTTTTGATAAAATGGTGTTCAGTGACTTTTGACATGTAGTGTTCAGTTAATTTTGAACTTTAATGATGTTCATTCAATACTAGTGCCTTTCTTGTTGAGCGATTTATGGGTGATATAATGTACAGTAATTTTGAAAATCTGAATGTGGTCATCGACTTTTGATGCTGACTGTACCTATCTGCAATATGCAGTGCTGGGTCTGCTGCCTTGTCTAAATAATTAAATAATGGTTAATTACGGTAATGGATGTGGCCTTTATATCTGGTGCTGGATATTCAGTACTTTGGTAGCATATTACTTCGTTGCCCCGTTTAGAACCGAAACGTAAGTTACTGAATAAAGAATAATGAGATAGGAATTGGGATTAGGTCGTAATGGAGTAATAAATCTCAATAATACTGTATTACTCCGCATATTGGCTACAAAAAATCGTACTTTTTCTATTATAAATGAGAAAATTTGTGAGGATGGATTTGGAAAGATATTTGTTATTCTTTCATGCATAAACTAATGCAGTCATATAATTTATTTATAACCTTGTTTAACATATACTTTTCATCTCAGTAATATAATTTCGTGGGTCAATTACCTTACTCCACTAAACAAAACCGTAGGCATAAGCTATAGTGTTTAATAATTCACAAAGTTACAAATGCGTCCAACATTGCAAACTAATTAGCCAATATATCTTCTAAAGTTCTCCTAAATATTTCAAACAGTTTACATTATGTTCAGTTTCTAATGATTAATTTTAGTTTCTATTTACTTATTGCGCATCGCATTTCAAGTATTTTCGAGACAAAATGAGTAATTTGTAACAAAGTAGCTGAACCAGCGATAGATGACGTTAGTCGGACAGCGTTTTAGGCAGTGGTCCGACCGGCGGCGGCGAGAAAACGAGTAACTATCGGCGATTTTCTCTCTCAAGAAACGCACAATAAATGTTATACATTCCGTGTTAACGAAAGAGATGCATATATTAATAGTTGCTCTCTGACTGTTCACACTGCCGGCGCGGGTGACGACTCGCTTTACTAGTTTTGTCGCTGAGCGACGAGCTTTCAAAAATAAATTCGCTCAGCGATACTCGTTCAGCGATGCTCGCTCGGCTCGCTTGATCAGGTTTGCACAGGACTGAGCGACCGTGGGCGAATGGCGCGAGTAATCGCTCGTCTTACTTGCACACTCGCTTATAGCCCGGTGACAAAACTATCGAAACTACACTCGCTTCCCGCTGATCGCCAACTCTTTTATAGTTTCTAGTTCTATTCGTTACTCGTTCATCGTCTTCGGTCGGACTACTGCCTTAAGAATGTTTCATGACCTTGATTATCAGTAAAGTATTATATGTATTTGACAAGTATATTTTTATTTTTGTTACGTAAAACCAAAATTGATAAACATACAACTCTTTTAAAAATTGGTCTTTTAACACTTCACAAACAAGTGTTTTCTTGCTTCTGAAGTCAAGAGAGGGCACTCTCTAGACGTAAGCGTAAACGTGCGCCAACGACGATATAATACTAGACTCCGCATGCAAGATCTAAGGAACAAAAACTATTCTGTCAACTCGCTGAGGTACTACGTAAGCGAGGGGGACGGGGTACTGCGTTGTGATTGGCTAACTCAAGGTCTGTTCTGTCTCAACGTATGTTTACGGCTCACAGGAGTGGTCGAAATGAGTCGGATTAAGACTTTTTTGCCTAATGTGTTGACAGACATCGGTCTCCTGTTATTAGGAGTCTAGTATTATATCGTCGTTGACGTGCGCGTACCACTGAGTTGTAATGTATGGAATTGTATAACACAGGACACACCGCTTGCGTAAAGTAGACGGCAACGTGGACGTCCTGCGGTGTGTCCTCGTCTAATACAGTTCCATAAATTACAACTCAGTGGTACGCGCACGTTTACGCTTACGTCTACGCATACGCATTTGGTCTGCTCCAGCCTTTATTGTAGCACCAGATTTAGATGTAAAATCACTAGAGATGAAAACAAATGACCCACATAAACAATCTTAAATAGGATTTCAATTTCAGCACATATTTGGTTCGTTTTAAATTTCAGATGATTTACAAACCATTGTGAGAGACCCACTGTCTTGTCACCATCACCAAATTATTTAAATGTATTCAATGTTTTCTATTCACGATTCAAAAATGGTCATCTGGCTTGTTGTTTATGTATTCAAAGACAATGGCTTCTAATGGACCACTTATTTAGCCACCTGTAACATTGTAAGTATGTATGTACTAGATACACACAGCTACTCATCAAGCTCATACTAAACCAGTTTACTGTGGTCTCGATTTGTATGATATTTTCGCACATTCAACGGTCAGCTTATACTGGTTTTGAATAGTTTGATGTGTTGCCGTGTGTACTATTAAGAAAGGAAAACTATGGAGGTAATAAATAAATAAATAAAATAAATAATTAAATAAATCTTAGAAAAACATTGTCATAATTGCATTAGGAGAACCATAATAAGAGAAACATGATTATTACAGAATACAAGATACAGAATGAAAAAAATAGCTTTTCTGTTTATTTTTAATTACCTACAAAAAATAACATGAAAACACAACTTAATGTAACGAAAAGTAAAATGGCCTGCTTTTTCCGAAATTCTACCAGCGAAAGAAAGAAAAAAACGTGACACAAGTACTCTTATATTTATTTGTTGGTACAAAATAAACATAAATATATAGGAGATTCAACGGTAACGCCATCTAGTTCAAAATAGTTTCTTAATTTCGCACAATCTCACTTTTCTGTAACTAAAAAATAATGGTTAGATGAAAATGTGCGAAGGCTAAAATAATAAATATATAGAGTACGAAAATATACAAAATAAATACACTCGAGAGCAATGAATCCGGGTCACTTAAAGAATCCTAAAAATCTCGGAAACTAAAAATGACAGGTTAATGCAATAAATTGTATTTAATAGACAATGTAATACTCCTTAAATGAAGGTATTAAAACTTCTTAGTTATTGTAAAGTTATATCATAAAAAAATCAAATTTGAAAAAGGGCCACTTTCGAAGATGGAACTACGAGATTACAGCATTTGGTTTTGCTTTTGTTTGTAATCTGTCATTTATGTGGGTACATAAACCATGTTGATAGTGCTCTATATTCATTATTCAAGCTGAAATTATGTCACTTACGCCTGAAGAATGCACCAGAATACTTACAATGCTGGAAACCGGCCGGAGTCAGCGCGATACAGCCAGGACTGTCGGTGTGTCGCTGTCAACAGTACAAAGAGTTCTCCGACGTTACGAAGAAACTGGTTCTAACCTACGCAGACCAGGAACGGGCAGAACCAGGTGTACCACAGCACGAGAAGACCGATACTTGGTGATCGAACACCATGCTTCGAAATCGCTTTCTCACAGGAACTGAACTCACCAATCAGTTTCGACGCCTCGGAGGAAGTAACCCAAGTGCATGGACAGTAAGACGTCGGCTTGCTGAATCTAACTTAAAACCCCTTAGACCTGCAAACGGCCCTAAACTGGAGCGTGGGCATCGTATTTCAAGACTAAGATATGCCCAGAGCCACGTAAATTGGAGTATTGAAGATTGGTCAAAAGTTATGTTCTCCGACGAATCAAAATTTATGCTCTACAAGCACGATGGAAGACACAGAGTGTATCGAAGACCAGGGGAAAGATTCAAGCAAGCATGCATCGAAGAAAAAGTAGCCTACGGTGGTGGGTCTGTACTTGTGTGGGCCGGAATTTCTTCTGAAAGTCGCACAGAGCTGGTGATCATAGAAAACGGCTCTTTAACTAGCGTAAGATATGTGGAAGAAATCCTCAATGATCACGTTGGTCCATTTATGGTCAATTTAGGTGAGGATGCTATATTTATGCATGACAATGCCCGACCTCATACAGGTAGGATTGTGAATGACTACCTTCAAGAGATGAACATTACTCGTATGGAGTGGCCAGCGCGCAGCCCGGATATCAACCCGATCGAGCATGCTTGGGACGAGCTAGGCAGATGCGTAAAACAACGAAACCCTCCCCCAATCACGCTTCGTGAGCTCAAAATTGCTCTCACAGAGGAATGGGAGAATATTCCCCAAAATCGTATAAGTACTTGGTGTACAGCATGCCAAACCGCGTAAACGCAGTAATGGAAGCACGAGGAGGCAATACGAAGTATTAAAATTCAAGAAAATCCAAAAATTTCATGTTTCCTATTTTTGTTTTAAGGAGAGATCAGCTGTTTTTTTCTTTATGTAATTTTGTGTTAATAAAATGTATGGTGACTCATATTTTTTTTACTTTCATTTAAGGAGTATTACATTGTCTATTAAATACAATTTATTGCATTAACCTATCATTTTTAGTTTCCGAGATTTATAACATTCTTTAAGTGACCCGGATTCATTGCTCTCGAGTGTATTTTGCTGAAATAATTAACATTAACTTTTATATTCCCGCGCCCTCACATAGAAAAATATCAAATAAACAGCCAAAGAGAACTTCCATATCGTTTCTTTAATATGTAGTAGCCATACACCATCCTGCCTATCGTACGATCGATTTGACGCTTGCAATCGTTTCAAATTGGCAGTTCGTCAATATACACCATACACCATACTGCCTATCGTACGATCGATTTGACACAACTTCAAATCTACAGCAGTGATGCCAACTTAGCAACTTTATAGCTAGATCTAGCTATTATTCGGTGACCGATAGCTACAAATTTATAAAATTGTAGCTGTCATCACCGAATAATAGCCAACGCCCACACACGGTCAATTCTAACTGATCAAATTGGCAGTATCATGCCGATTTGACAAATAGGCAGTATGGTGTATGGCTACCATAAGTTGAAAAAAACTTGGCATGAAATAAGTTCCAAGATTTATTTCAGACAACTAAAACTTATTCAAGGACGCTCGGCTAGATACTGCTAACTAAAATAGCAGTACAAAATATAAAATCGGAAACTAACCCAAGAAGTTGACATGATAATAAAACTCAATTATTAGTCGGAAATGTACAGGAAATATCAGCCTTGTTTAAAAAGAATTAAAATACTAGTATGCCCCGCCCGGCTTCGCATGAAATTAGAAATGAAAAAGATATGTTTCTTTTTCTTTCACAATAAAGAAGAAAAACAATCGAGCCGTCGTTGTGGCGTAAACTGATGCTTCGTCGTACATGAGCAATTGGTGTCTATAATATACACATAATCGAGGTGAGACCGTGGGTGTGACAGACAATGCATTTAAAGCAAAAAAAAAATATTGACGATATTGAGTTAAAGGTGCACAGATAGTAATAATTTGGATTCAGTGATATTTTTTATATGAATACGCAAATATAGTAAAAAACACTTAAATTCAACGCTACCGTTAATATTATTACCTTGTTACAGCTATTAATATTTTAGCTGTAGATCGCAGGATACATAGATATGAAATAATAAGTACTAAATTATCATAAAAGACGATAACTCCAAAAAATTAGACCAATGGGGTGTAAAATTACATAGCTAATGAATGACTAAGTTTTACACGTTACACCAATTATACCTATCCGGTATAAATCACTTGGTTTTTAAAGTAAATTACAATTTTTGCTGTTTGTCACGTCCCGTCCGCGACCATCAAGAAACAACAAACAACATTTGGCATCGCCAATATTTGTCCAACAAACAATATGTGGAATACTAACTGAAATTTAAATAACCAGATGTTCGGTTACGAAGATCTGATAAACATAGCTATGCTAAAAAGTGCAAGTAACGAGAGCAATTTGGTGCGCGTCGCAAGAGTGGCGGAGAAAACCTCGCGTGCGGCTCACGATTTAATTGCTTTGGCGCTGTTCCATCGCACGCCGACCTAGAACTTTGCTGGAGGGTGCAACCTTTAAGTCCTTGAGATGCTAAGTAATGAGAAAGTGTATACCATGGAACTTTTGAAGTTATTGCGCTTGGTTACTCAAATGGATTGGGGATCTTGTGTGTTTTGTTTTGGCAGTACAGTACCCTTAGCACGAATTTTCACTCTTTTACTTTACAGCGTCTTTCCAGTATTTACAGCGTTTTTGTATGAAAAAATGGAACAGCGCCTCTGGTGTGCGAAGCCAGAACTAATTTTTCCCTTAAAAATTGTCAGTTTGAAATTGTCAAAGTTCCAGTTTACTTTACGTCTCAAATACTGAAAATTCGTGCTAAGGGTACAGTTTGTTTATATTTCACTTGAAAGTAATTTGACTGTTAACTTTTAGTTTTGAATTCAATTTGGCACTGGACCATGACCTGTTTTTGTGTCGTAGGATAGTCGTCAAATGATTCCTCCGCCTAGGGTAAGACGGAAGGTTTTATCGAACTCGTGCTAATTAAAAGGCACCCCGTTCTTTCAGCAGCTGAAAAAGGAGGTAAAGTTTTTTAGAATTAATTGCTCAAGATTGTATAAAAATAAGCAATAACTTAGTTTAGCGCATCGTAACAATGAATGAAGTTTCATCAAATCAAATTAAGAAATCGATATTTAAGATTTACAACGAAAATTAATATTTTTATGTCCTCAAACTATTACTTAGTAGATACAATTGTAATCTACTTGTTTAGTTTGCATTTGTACTTGGCATATTTATACGACACGCTAGAAAATTTATTTCCACCGAAGTGATTCATACACAGAGTTGAATGATCGTATAGCTGAACTGGGAAATGTAAACTGTTATACGAGTATGTAATAAGTAAACAATGACAATAAAATCTTCATTTACGTTTTTTACGAGTAAATTTTTCGTCGTGTTCTTTAAATAAACCAATATAGGCACATCTGTTCTTATCAGAATTTTAAATGGGCCATTTGTCTATTTTATTTTTTTTAGTTTCCGATTGTAAGTTATAAGTTTTGTAATAATAGTGATAGGGCCAGTTGTATGATCAGTAGTTAAGTAAAATATTTATTGAAAAGCTATGTTTTAAGGAATATTTTATAAACACAAGTACAAAATTACACAAATTTTGTGTAATTTTGTACTTGTGTTTTGTAAGTACCTACGTTGTTTAACGAACGGTTAAAAATGTATTGTGTTTTAACCATTAATTAACTCTGAGAAATCATGTCAGTTAAAAAAACTAATAATTGCTTTCTTGATGAGTTATAGCTACTTGCTTAGTTTTTATTTAATTGAGTTAAATGTGTCATTATCTCTTCCGGTATCTCTAATTCCGTTAACTTTCAGTACAGGGTTGTCACGAACGCATTCGAAGATACGTGATTCAACTTCTACAGCTTTCACTGCTGTTTACAGTGACATCTTTTTAAGAGGAATTTTCTTAACTTGGTACAATCCAAGTTTCGGCCCTAATCTCGGGAGGGGCAGAACCGAGGTAGATTTCGTGTCGTAAGTTCGTTCGATTTGTACAGTTGCCGTACGTTTTACACAGTTTTAGAATTAGGTTGGTATGTTTATAGTTTTCATGGCTTTTTTGAATATTTGGAAATTCGTACAAATCTGACAACCAGTTTCACCAACAACTTATTGTAAACTTAGTACCTACTTATTTGGTTGTGGAGCTTAGATAGATCGTTCCATGGTACATAATATTCATTCAGCTACAAGTATATTTAATGCTAACTATATTTATTGAGAAAAGGCTAAGCAGATAATTTGGGAGTCCCTAAAATTTCGTAGATCCTCAAACTTTTTATTACCAAATTGATCGTGTTATATAGACTTTATGTTTCTGTTCGCAGCTAATCCCGCTGAAATTCAATACGAGTTTGAAAACTAAATCACGAGTTCACGACCTTCCGAACAGATTTATTGTAAGTGTAAGTGCAAAGCTGGGTGGTCCGGCTAAAAATAGGCGGAGTTATAGCTTTTCTAGAAAGTATCGTAAGTGCCTGAGAGATTTTACGAGCATTAGCAAACGTGGCTACTATAGTGTGACCGATAGTGTAGTACCGCTTATGAAGTACGTCCCGTCTTTGGATATTTTATCTCATGTGCCTGTGACGTGTGAAAAAATGTATCATCGCCCGCAAACATTGGTGGCGAAATTATTGAATGTAGCGGGCTAGTTTGCATCCGCGCTGCGCCTAGTAAACACCTAAGTAGCGGTACAATACTTGCAGTCACACTATAGTAAAAATACAAGCCAATTCAAACCTTGATGCGAAGAAGATACTTCGCAAAAATTAGCATAAAACACTAATATAAATAAAAATACAGCTTCTGGATCTGAAGAAATAGTACAAAGTAGTTACTAGAATTGTAACATTTTAAGTGAATAGAGCTGGAAAGAACTTTAATGTGTTCCGACTGCGGGAAACAAATTGATGGATTCATTTTTGACTGGCCTGTTGGTCTAGTGGTTAGTGACCCTGACTGCTATGCCGGAGGTCGTGGGTTCGATTCCCACCCAGGACAAATGTTTGTGTGATGAGCACGATCATTTGTTCTGTGTCTGGGTGTAATTTATCTATAATATGTATGTATTTAGAAATATATAAGTATGTTTATCAGTTGTCTAGTACCGATAACACAAGCTTAGCTTGGGACTAGATGGCGTTGTGTGATAGTTGTGGAATATTATTATTATTATTAATATTATTATTTGTAGACTTTTTTACTATTAAACGAAGTTTATTTTGTAAACGGATTTTATAAAACATTTTCAGTTTTAAAATACTTGTTCAAATCTGGCCGGTGTTCCATACCTTATCTTCTCTAAGAAGAAGCATCCAAAGAAAAACTCGGAGGTCATAATTTCATTTAAATAACAGACATGATTTTGGCATAAAAGGACCATACAACATCCGTAAATATTATTAATACCTAAAACAGGATAGGTACTCAAAATTACAAATACAAAATTTGGAAAGACAAACAGATATTAAACAGATCTTTTCTCATCAAAAACCAAAAAATACTATCAAGCTAACAACGAATTGCATACTCGCTAACGTGCTAGAAGTAACAGATATTTTAAACGGTTACCAAGTAATTTCGCGAATCGCGGCACAAATGTACCGTCGGCAGCGTAGTTATCGACCGTGGCTTACGTAACGGTTCCAAGTATGAGCTTTTGGTGCTTTTGCTCTCGCTACTTACGTCGGTAGGTATTCGTACCTTCATTTGCATTGCAATCCTAGGCTATGTTGCCGAAAATAAGATCTGCATATTTTGGTGTACTGACAATGCTATTTCGGTTTTGTGCAAGGTAGCGTTCTAGGACCTGTTTTAATGTTAAATACATTGTTGTAGGTCTTGAGATCGAACCAAGCCTGGCGCATTACTTTGTGCAATTTATTTCATCACCACTGCTATCAAAACGGTGAAGGAAAATATCGTGAGGAAACCGGCATGTCCTAGACTAGAACCAACTAGAATGTGGTGGATTATAGCCCATTTCCTCTTACATAGAGGAGGCCTGTGTCCCAGCAGTTGGAAAATTATAGGCTGATGATTATGATGACTTACTCTTCTTAAGTAGCTTTTAAAGAAGTTGTTAGTGTTAATGCACTCAATGTTTATTGTTAAATATGTTTATTGAATTTATAGCAAGTGTTTACTGAATTTATAAGCACTTTAGGAAAGCTAGTGAATTCAAGATTATAAAAAAAAATGTGGTTTTGCATTTGTATTACCTCCCACTCACAGAGAGGAGGCCTGTGCTCCAGCAGTGGGAACATTGTAGGCTGATGATGCTGATGATGATGATGAAAAGTTACCTTCTTCGGATAACCGAAAAATGTCAAGAAAAAGGTCAAGGTATTACCACTTACGTAAATAATTACGTAAGTGGTAATACCTTGACCTTGAGGTTTTCTAGCGGGGTAAGGAGTTTTAATTACAGAAAAGCCTGGTTTTATTGAGACTGGCAAGCGCCCTTTGTAAAGTGTAACAGTACGTATAGTCGTTACCAAAATAATATTTCTACAGATTCTTATCCCTTACAATTACAATCCCCACATTCTTCTCTAATTCTACTCCATTACCTCTTAAACTCGTAAACAGTAAACACCTGTTACGTTTAGTAATCAAGTTCAAAATATTTAATAAAGTCTCTGACAGATTATCTGACGGCACTGACAGACGTTTAAATTTGTTGAAAGATAAAGATGACAGGCGACGTCTGAACAAAATAAAGCGGAAGTGCCGTATGTATCACTATGTAAAAATAATACCGTCAGGTTCGTGGATAATAATAACCTGTTGACAGTGTTGACCTAGAAATACTTTGACGTGAACTGTATTAATTTGTAGGTATTTTTGGAGACTTAAAACTTGTTTCAAATTGCAGTTTTTTCTTGAGTGATTTTTAGTGAGTTTTGACCGCTGATTTTGATTAAAATAATATGCATATTAAAATAATTATGATTATGCTATGAGCCTACTTACTAAACATAGAACACAAAGTAGGTATCGATAAAGCAAGTCGCCAGGTCATCGTCATCCACCAATTCCCCGCAGTAAATTTAGGACTTTTCGACACAGCGATGATGCCTCCATTATTTTTATTCTCTTCAGTTATGAATCTAGAACTGGAAAGACCACACAAAGACTAGAACACTAATATTCTCGCCTTAGTTAATTGCTCGGCTCAGTTAGACTTAGTCGACATGACAACGGTATAAAACGTTGACTGAATCAAATTCTAAGTTGCTATTTCTTTGACTACTACTCCATATGAAAGCTCTGGAGTTGTTTGCGTTTCTGTCAATAATTTACAACAAACTCTAGCGGTCAATGTGTTTAACGAGCTAGAGTTGAGGCGTGTTGCGCTTGACTTAAGGTGAGTTAAAGACCATTCAAGAATATCATCTTTAGAGTCCAATTATGTAAGCTGTAAAGAAAAAACTGTCGTTCAGCAAAGCACAACTAGCTAAACTTTCACAGAACGGCCGGGCAAAACCACGATTTTTTTCAAGGAAACCTTTCGAGCTTAAAACTGGGTCGTGGAAATAGGTTACAATATTTACGAACACTTTTTAATTACTAAATCAATCGCAAATTCTATTTAAAGCTATCTAAGACAACAAACAAGATTATAAACACAGTAACATACTAAAACAACTATTGGATGCGGGATATAAACTAGAAATCGATGTTACAGTAGCTGTAAACATAGTTTATGACGTGAGATGACGGACTTGTTATTTCTCTGAGACTGTTGTTACTCAACAGAGGAATCTTAAACATAACAGAACGTGAAAACACGAGCTTTGCAATAATGTGGCAAACGTTTTATATGTTGCAGTAAAATTGAAGCTGCCTATTCCGTAGACGGAGGTCGTAACAATTCAATTTTCTTAATAGGTACATTCTTGAAAGTCAAATAAAATTGAGGGATGCAAATTGGAAGAAAGTGAATATTATTAGGTTTGGAGCAACATTCTGATGTCTAAGACAAAAAAAAACTTAAAAAAAAGTACCGACTTGAAAAACAAATACAGAAAGTGTAAAATAACTTTTCTTTCGGAAGTCGGTGGATTTTGATTTTTATGTCATTGACTATTGCCACCGACTTCCGAAACAAAAGTTATTTTACACTTTTTTGTATTTGTTTTTGAAGTCGGTACTTTTTTTTTAAGTTTTTATTTTACCCTTTTTAGTTAGTTCAGATATTCAACAAAAATCTCCGTATAATCGGCGTCTTTTGAAACTTATATTCAAAAGAGCAACAAAAACGGATCTATGCGAGCAGCTTCACAAGACATCCATTATTAAATATTGTATATTAAAACCTTCCCTACAATGCAATAATCATTTTTCCGAAAACCGCATGAAAATCGGTTCAGACAAACGCGGGATAATCGTGAACAAGCATACAATCGAATTTGAAAATCTACGATCCAAGTAGGCAAAAAATTCCCTATCTCAAAAACTACTGAACCGATTTTGATGAAACTTGCAGTATTCCCTAAGTTGAACCATACCTAGTACACCAAAAAAAGAATTACTTAAATCGAATTTTTAATTCCGGAGATATGCGAACACAAACATAAAAACATACATACATACACTTATGAAATTTGGCACATTTGTTCAGACGCTGATATAGACCAACATATGCGAAAACTGGGCAGTTCTGGAAATATTACATACATACGGTTCAAATTGATAACCTCCTTTTTTTTGAAGTCGGTAAAAAACAGAATGTGTCTGTTATTTGAGGTCGGAGACACAATTTTTCCCCTTTCATCCTGACATTTAACACGCTATTATTTATTCTTTATTGTTAAAAAAAACAAGCACTAAGATAGTTAAAATAAAACAATACATATGAAAACAAATTGACCACACAATCATTTTATTTTGGTACAGCTATTCAAAGTGCCGCGTACTTTGTCGCGTTGATCAATATTTCACCTTCAGATATAATTAGACACGTATTTATGTAATGCACAGGTAACGAGGAATTCACGCAATTCAACACTTCCTTGAGGCAAATTGCCAACGTTACAAATGGATAGTTTTAGCTTCTAAATAGTTTGAGGAACAGACACTAATAAATAAACTAACGTTTGAAACTATCAATCGTCGTCGGGTTGTGATATTTTGGGGACCTGTTGATTCTCTAGTTACAATGACTATCGTTGAATATCCCAAGATAGAGTAGCTTTATGCGTGTGAGGAAACCGGCATGTCCTAGAACCAAAAATTCGAAGACAATGTGACATCCACCAATCCGCACTGGGCCCGCGTGGTGGATTATGGCCCACTCCCTCTCAGAGAAAGGAGGCCTGTGTCCCAGCAGTGGGAACATTAATAGGCTAATGATGAGTAGCTTTATAATTAATAATTTCTGTTTCTATATGTTTGTAAACGCAGTACCCACGGGTACAGGATTCCACTCACGGTACAAGAGAAATTCCAAGTGTGAGGCAACATTAAAATGAAAAAAGAATTGAAAAGGATCATTGGTTTGTGTGAAACATTGCTTCAAAACTTTTGATTCGACACTGTGCTTGAAGCATCATATATGATTACCTACAGTGCTAGGTTAATGCAAGAATAGTTATTAGGAAATAACTATACATAATTATTTGTTAAGATAGTGGGTCTCTGTTACTTTGCGACGTAATCATATCCCTAGGGATATTTTATTATGGTTTTATCCGACATAATTATTTATGAAATAGGTAGATAAGGGGAAAATGTTATCTTAAAAACAAGTATGTAATTTCCCGTTTCCACGTCGAACCCGACTCCCATTTTTCTCAAGCGTTCGAAATGAAGGCGACGACGACGTATTCAGGACGCGAACGAATGCAATTCGAGTTTTATCTCTTTGTACGTAAATTCCCAAGTATACTGATAGATTTTGTCTAGCTCTTCACTATTTGAAACATCGATTTGTGAAAACACGAGAAAGAATGTTTTTGGTTCCATAAAAGCTTTCTGATGCAATTCCAACAACAGATATAGTTACGAGTTATTTCATAATAATGCAATAAACTTAGCAAACTTCAAAACCGATTATCTCCTTCTGTATATCTTAGGTTTTACTTACTTTTTTTTCTAAGTAGAAATCAAGAGGAAATCGGGTTTACTCCACGTACGGTACGTAGCACGCAGTATACATAGCACGGCTCACGGAACGTTTGTTTTAATTTATGTACTTTTACAACTACAAAAAATATATAGGTAATTATGTAAACTAGGTAGTGGTGGTGTTTTAAATATTTTTAGTTTATAGATAGTATTTTAGTTTATTTTTTAAATGTATTAGCGTTACCTTACGAGGCTGACCTCGTACAAATGTACTGCAAGCCTCTAAATAAATGATTAAAAAAAAAAAAAAAAAAATTAAAAAGTACGGTTCCACCTAATAACAAGATTGCCTCGTTGTTGATACTACTAAGACTACAATGAGCATGTGGTCCTGGGTTCGATTCTCAGGTCGTGCATCAGTGTATCAATCCGCATCCGTCAATCCGCCTCCTGCGTGCCGTGGTAGATTACAGCTCACTCCCTCATATAGAGAGGAGGTGTGTGTCCCAGCAGTGGGAACATTTACCTATAGGCTGATGATGAGCATCAGTGTCATTGGGGTTTTTTATAACGAATTTCTTAGTTACAGCCATGTAATTTAGATTTGTGCCCAATGGAGGTTATTATGCCACCCCTATTTGCTAAAATGTGGGAACTACCAGACGGGATATTGTGTATGTATGAAAGTAAGCAAAATTGAAATGGATGCCAAATATAATTCAATGTTACATCTCTAATGCTCGGCACGTCTTGAGAAAACGAGCATAAGCATATACTTGCATACATAATACTTAGGGCTTCCATGCTTGTTTGTACAGTCAAAGAATATTATGTAAAGAGAGGCAGCAACATTTTTTGCTGTAACGATCATCGTAAGACGGCAGATTTGCAAATTGCAAAAAAAAAAAAATGTAATATCACAAATTGTTACGTCGTCGTCCCATCAAACTCCATTTAAAATTGATTTGTGAAAACAAATAATATGCGAAACTTAATTTGTAGTCCGAGCTATATCTCAATAAAACGTGTTTACGCAATCAAGGAATTTATCAAAACATAAATAGTTAAGTAAAATCAGAATTTAAATTTTACCAGTCTGTTGTTTGATTATGTTTCTTATCTCAATTACTTGCAAGGTGCATATTGCAGAGACGTCACGGCGTCCTGACCTATCGGATGACGCAGGTCCTCACCGGACACGGAAGTTTCGGGAGGTTCCTGTGTCTGATAGGGAAGGAGGAAACGCCCGGGTGCCACCACTGCGAAGATCGCCCGGAGGACACAGTAGAGCATACGGTGCAAGACTGCCCCGCTTGGGCAGAGCACCGACGTGTCCTCACGGCGGCGATAGGCGGAGACCTCTCGCGCCCGGCATTGGTTGCGGCCATGCTGCGGGGCGAGACGGAGTGGGAAGCGGTCGCCTCCTTCTGCGAAGCAGTAATGCTCGTGAAGGAGGAGGCGGGTCGCGAGAGAGAGAGGACAGCGTCCTCCCTCCGCCCCAACCGCAGTGGTAGGCGCCCGCGGCGTCGGACGTCAGCAGACGATCTCCGGCCACCGTAGGCGCGGGCATGCGGGCAGCGAGTAAAGGGCAACTCGCTGCCCGACCATGGACCATGCCCGGGTCGACGGCGCGTTGTGTCCCACGCGCGCCTCAAAGAGCGTCAGCAAAATGACGGGGCCCCCTCTCAGAGGGCCAAAGCCTGCCGGGGTCGCGGGATTATTTCCTTACCGTGACCCCGGAACATAACAGGCTACTGAAGGACACCGTGGATTTTAGTCAGTAGAAGTCTGACAGTCCCTCCTGCCCTGCCCGGGGTAGGAGGACTCATTTGATGACATTCATTTTACCACGCTAAAAAAAAAAAAAAAAAAAAGGTGCATATTGCAATAAAGAGAACTCTTCGTTTATTTAAGCTCTACAAAGACGAGTAGCCTCTAAGCAGGGAAACGGCAAGCAAATACCAAGTCCCACTTTTCTTGCAAATGCGAGAGTTTAAATTCAAACCTAGCTACAGTGCGCTCCAGTGTTCTGAAGTGAAAACTTTTAAACGGCATCTAGCTGAGCAACATTTAATATTGTCGCTTTTGGAATTGCTGCAACTTCTGTACTCCTAGAGTCGTGGTATGACTAAGTTTCTATTGTGCTATACTATTAGGTATAATTTCTACTTCGGGTTGGTTGGTTCAAAATTCTTAATGCAGAATGAATTTTCCAACTGGGCATGTATGGCCAAATCTGAAACTCTGACGAATACGGAAAGGAATCTCGAGACCGGTTTTTATGAAAACTAAAACTGCAACATTCGATTTACGAAAAATCAATGACCCTCATCGGAAAACGACCAGTTGTTTTTGAAAAAAAAAACAGTATGTATTATTATTATTACACCATTCAATAGTGTCGCTAATAATGTCAAATTCTGGTAATTTATGAGATACGGCAAACTTACACTTGTTTGTTTGAAAAGCTGGAGAAAACGTGTTTCTGCTTTAGGTAATTTTTAATCTAGCCGGGGTTTAAAGAATTTTTTGGGTTGGTTTATTTCATAACTAGCTGTTGCCAGCTTCGTCCTAAAACTCGAAAATTATCCCAGGGGAAGATAAAATGGGGATAAAAACTAGACTATGTGTTAATTCAGGTTATAAAATATCTGTGTACAAAATTTTATCCAAATCCGTTCAATCCGCAGTGGTAGGCGCCCGCGGGGTCGCACGTCGCCAGACGATCTCCGGCCACCGTAGGCGCGGGCATGCGGACAGCGAGTAAAGGGCAACTCGCTGTCCGACCATGGACCATGCCCGGGTCGACGGCGCGGGCGCGTCGTGTTCCACGCGCGCCTCAAAGAGCGTCAGCAAAAAATTACGGGGCCCCCTCTCAGAGGGCCAAAACCTGCCGGGATCGCGGGATTTTTTTCCTTACCGTGACCCCGGAACATAAAGGGCTATTGAAGGACACCGTGGATTTTAGTCAGTACAAGTCTGACAGTCCCTCCCGCCCTGCCCATGGGAGGACTCATTTGATGATTTTACGACGCTATAAAAAATTTTCAATTATTTAATTTGTTCAATGGTTTTTGCGTGAAAGAGTAACAAACATCCATCCATCCAAACAAACTTTCAAGTTTTTATTAATAAGCAGTAAGATAGTAACATTTTAGGCACTATACCTACATTGACGTTTCCAATACGTCGCAATGTTTATCTACACGTGTTTTTTGTCTTTATTATGCGGTTTTAATGAATCATAAAACGGTCTGAATCAGTACTGACCACCCACTGTGCTCTTTGTTAGTCATTTTTATATCAAATTAATTATATTTCTAGTGCCTATTATAGGAGCTAGTTACAGAGCAATTCTTATTGTTCTTTGTATAGAATCAGCTCTCTATTTCTAAGGCTACTTATGGATTATGGTCTGAGACGTACAGAATCTTCATACTCTTTCATCTTTTTCTTCTTCAGTTGGTAAGAGCTGCATGATTTCAAGTCTGACATATTTAAATATATGTAGTTTCCTTAAATGAATAGTCATGTCTAATATATAAGTAGCTGTATTATTTTATGGATTAGGGGACAACCTAAAGTAACCTCTAAAGCGTTATAGCGACAAGTCACGTTATTCTGCGAAAAAAAATACTGAATGTATTCTCGTTAAAATAAAACCAGCGTTAATTTCATTAAAATAAGATCGGAGATCATTTGTCGAGGAAAAAATGTATTGCTACGTTATGCCTTGCCACGCAGTCAATGAGCGTCGGCCCCTATGCAACTGACTGGTAATAAGACAGTATTGCATTTCAAATGACGTTACCAGTAGCAGTAAAAGAACTCCCGGGCACCAGTTGTTCGACATTGTGCTGAAATGGGCCTATTTCTCGCAGCCGTGTGCGTACACAGTATAATTATGCCTACTTTCTTGCTTGAGTTTGATGTCATTTTATTTTTAAAAACTTGTATGACTTTAAGTTCTTTTTTTTTTGTTTTTTTTTTTTTTTTTTTTTGTGATACTGTGTGCGTTTGTGGCGTGTGCTAATAAACGGTTTTTCTTTCTTCCTTTCCCGCCATGAATTCAATAGACTGCTTAAGGCGGGCTTACAGTAATTTTTAAGATTTTCAAACGTCTGAAAGTCTCATTAACAATGATATTTTTAATAAAAAAAAATCATAATATTAAAGTTGAACATATCCTCGAGTGAATGGTAAAGATAGAAACACGAATTGGAATAATTGGCTCGATAGAAAAAAATCTCAAACATGACACTAAATCACAATTTTCAAACATCCACTGCTTAGAGATTTCACAATGAATTTATATGAAACTTATAAAAATAAAAACAGATTATTTAGAAGTGCATGGTAAAAGCAAATTTTAAAATTTCGTTATAATTTTTCTCCAAGAAATAAAATACCCAAAATATTGGCATTAATTCGCTCACCGGGCGCTCGCCAGTACCCGCCGAGGCGTGATAGAGGATGGACGTACGTCGTTGCTGCGCAAAAATTCCCCCCGCGCGGTTACGTAAGCAGGCATATAACTGAACTACTACATGGAAACAAAGTCACACACACAAGCGATTACGTGTTAGTTGCGGGAATAGAATAAAATAGTCAAGTGATCTAATTTTGAAACGATGTAATTTTTTTTTATGGACCACTTATTTTTTAGCTAGGATGCGAACTTGATGGAGTGACCTGAAGGTCTACATCGGTGACTGCCACTGGAACTCGGCGACGGATCGAACTAGATGTGCCGAGTTTGTGCTCGTTTTTTTAGTTATGATGAGATCTTACCTCCGGACTTGATGGAGTGACCTGAAGGTCTACATCGGTGGCTGTCACTGGAACTCGGCGACGGATCGAACTAGATGTGCCGAGTTTGGGCTCGTTTTGTAAGTTATGATGAGATCTTACCACCAGACTTAATGGAGTGACCTGAAGGTCTACATCGGTGACTGCCACTGGAACTCGGCGACGGATCGAACTAGATGTGCCGAGTTTGGGCTCGTTTTGTTAGTTATGATGAGATCTTACCACCGGACTTGATGGAGTGACCTGAAGGTCTACATCGGTGACTGTCACTGGAACTCGGCGACGGATCGAACTAGATGTGCCGAGTTTGGGCTCGTTTTGTAAGTTATGATGAGATCTTACCACCAGACTTGATGGAGTGACCTGAAGGTCTACATCGGTGACTGCTGACTGCCACTGGAACTCGGCGACGGATTGAACTAGATGTGCCGAGTTTGGGCTCGTTTTGTAAGTTATGATGAGATCTTACGTACGGACTTGATGGAGTGACCTGAAGGTCTACATCGGTGACTGCCACTGGAACTCGGCGACGGATCGAACTAGATGTGCCGAGTTTGGGCTCGTTTTGTAAGTTATGATGAGATCTTACGTACGGACTTGATGGAGTGACCTGAAGGTCTACATCGGTGACTGCCACTGGAACTCGGCGACGGATCGAACTAGATATGCCGAGTTTGGGCTCGTTTTGTAAGTTATGATGAGATCTTACGTACGGACTTGATGGAGTGACCTGAAGGTCTACATCGGTGACTGCCACTGGAACTCGGCGACGGATCGAACTAGATGTGCCGAGTTTGGGCTCGTTTTGTAAGTTATGATGAGATCTTACCACCAGACTTGATGGAGTGACCTGAAGGTCTACATCGGTGACTGCTGACTGCCACTGGAACTCGGCGACGGATTGAACTAGATGTGCCGAGTTTGGGCTCGTTTTGTAAGTTATGATGAGATCTTACGTACGGACTTGATGGAGTGACCTGAAGGTCTACATCGGTGACTGCCACTGGAACTCGGCGACGGATCGAACTAGATGTGCCGAGTTTGGGCTCGTTTTGTAAGTTATGATGAGATCTTACCACCAGACTTGATGGAGTGACCTGAAGGTCTACATCGGTGACTGCTGACTGCCACTGGAACTCGGCGACGGATTGAACTAGATGTGCCGAGTTTGGGCTCGTTTTGTAAGTTATGATGAGATCTTACGTACGGACTTGATGGAGTGACCTGAAGGTCTACATCGGTGACTGCCACTGGAACTCGGCGACGGATCGAACTAGATGTGCCGAGTTTGGGCTCGTTTTGTAAGTTATGATGAGATCTTACCTCCGGACTTGATGGAGTGACCTGAAAGTCTACATCGGTGGCTGTCACTGGAACTCGGCGACGGATCGAACTAGATGTGCCGAGTATGGGCTCGTTTTGTAAGTTATGATGAGATCTTACCACTAGACTTGATGGAGTGACCTGAAGGTCTACATCGGTGACTGCCACTGGAACTCGGCGACGGATGGAACTAGATGTGCCGAGTTTCCGACTCCCCGATGTAGACCTTCAGGTCACTCCATCAAATTCGGAGGTAAGATCTCATCACAACTAACAAAACGAGCCCAAACTCGGCAAATCTAGTTCAATCCGCCGCCGAGTTCCAGTGGCAGTCAGCAGTCACCGATGTAGACCTTCAGGTCACTCTATCAAGTCCGGAGGTAAGATCTCATCATAAATAACAAAACGAGCCCAAACTCGGCATATCTAGTTCGATCCGTCGCCGAGTTCCAGTGGCAGTCGCCGATGTAGACCTTCAGGTCACTCCATCAAGTCCGTACGTAAGATCTCATCATAACTAACAAAATGAGCCCAAACTCGGCACATCTAGTTCGATCCGTCGCCGAGTTCCAGTGGCAGTCACCGATGTAGACCTTCAGGTCACTCCATCAAGTCCGGAGGTAAGATCTCATCATAACTAACAAAACAAGCCCAAACTCGGCACATCTAGTTCGATCCGTCGCCGAGTTCCAGTGGCAGTCACCGATGTAGACCTTCAGGTCACTCCATCAAGTCCGGTGGTAAGATCTCATCATAACTTAAAAAACGAGACCAAACTCGGCACATCTAGTTCGATCCGTCGCCGAGTTCCAGTGGCAGTCACCGATGTAGACCTTCAGGTCACTCCATCAAGTCCGGTGGTAAGATCTCATCATAACTTACAAAACGAGCCCAAACTCGGCACATCTAGTTCGATCAGTCGCCGAGTTCCAGTGACAGTCACCGATGTAGACCTTCAGGTCACTCCATCAAGTTCGGTGGTAAGATCTCATCATAACTTACAAAACGAGCCCAAACTCGGCACATCTAGTTCGATCCGTCGCCGAGTTCCAGTGGCAGTCACCGATGTAGACCTTCAGGTCACTCCATCAAGTCCGGTGGTAAGATCTCATCATAACTTACAAAACGAGCCCAAACTCGGCACATCTAGTTCGATCAGTCGCCGAGTTCCAGTGACAGTCACCGATGTAGACCTTCAGGTCACTCCATCAAGTTCGGTGGTAAGATCTCATCATGACTTACTAAACGAGCCCAAACTCGGCACATTTAGTTCGATCCGTCGCCGAGTTCCAGTGGCAGTCACCGATGTAGACCTTCAGGTCACTCCATCAAGTCCGGTGGTAAGATCTCATCATAACTTACAAAACGAGCCCAAACTCGGCACATCTAGTTCGATCCGTCGCCGAGTTCCAGTGGCAGTCACCGATGTAGACCTTCAGGTCACTCCATCAAGTCCGGTGGTAAGATCTCATCATAACTTACAAAACGAGCCCAAACTCGGCACATCTAGTTCGATCAGTCGCCGAGCTCCAGTGACAGTCACCGATGTAGACCTTCAGGTCACTCCATCAAGTTCGGTGGTAAGATCTCATCATGACTTACTAAACGAGCCCAAACTCGGCACATTTAGTTCGATCCGTCGCCGAGTTCCAGTGGCAGTCACCGATGTAGACCTTCAGGTCACCCCATCAAGTCCGGTGGTAAGATCTCATCATAACTTACAAAACGAGCCCAAACTCGGCACATCTAGTTCGATCCGTCGCCGAGTTCCAGTGGCAGTCACCGATGTAGACCTTCAGGTCACTCCATCAAGTCCGGTGGTAAGATCTCATCATAACTAACAAAACGAGCACAAACTCGGCACATCTAGTTCGATCCGTCGCCGAGTTCCAGTGGCAGTCACCGATGTAGACCTTCAGGTCACTCCATCAAGTTCGGTGGTAAGATCTCATCATGACTTACTAAACGAGCCCAAACTCGGCACATTTAGTTCGATCCGTCGCCGAGTTCCAGTGGCAGTCACCGATGTAGACCTTCAGGTCACTCCATCAAGTCCGGTGGTAAGATCTCATCATAACTAACAAAACGAGCACAAACTCGGCACATCTAGTTCGATCAGTCGCCGAGTTCCAGTGACAGTCACCGATGTAGACCTTCAGGTCACTCCATCAAGTTCGGTGGTAAGATCTCATCATGACTTACTAAACGAGCCCAAACTCGGCACATTTAGTTCGATCCGTCGCCGAGTTCCAGTGGCAGTCACCGATGTAGACCTTCAGGTCACTCCATCAAGTCCGGTGGTAAGATCTCATCATAACTTACAAAACGAGCCCAAACTCGGCACATCTAGTTCGATCCGTCGCCGAGTTCCAGTGACAGTCACCGATGTAGACCTTCAGGTCACTCCATCAAGTCCGGAGGTAAGATCTCATCATAACTTACAAAACGAGCACAAACTCGGCACATCTAGTTCGATCCGTCGCCGAGTTCCAGTGGCAGTCACCGATGTAGACCTTCAGGTCACTCCATCAAGTCCGCAGGTAAGATGTCATCATAACAAAACGAGCCCAAACTCGGCACATATTAAATATACTGTGCTGCCTAAGAAAGTACTCCATTGTATGCACTTTGTAAAATCAAAACTATCTCGAATATCATTTTACGAAAATCTAATCCAGACACACTCGTACGTAATTGACTTACTGCATTACGCTACGCTGTGGCATATACACACACGGTCCCTCCCGCCCGCACCGCTGTCGACTTGCCCCGCCCCTTTGCGGGGGCTGAGGTAGTGCGCTCATAGCTGCGGACTGTACTGGAACCTGGCCTTAAGAGGAGTCAAGTATTTTTTTTTTCTGTAGCTAAACAAACAGGGTGTAAGTTGCTCTTTCATGCTTCTTTCCGATGCCTCATCTCTTGGTTTTCCTTGAAACTACTCAAACTTGAAACTACTTAAGTTTTTTTCTCGTTTCTGTTAAGGCGCTCCCTCACCGCGAGCATTCACCTGTAATGTTACATAAAAGTGCGCAATTTGACGCTCTATTGTCTTTGAATGTTCGAATCTGTAACGTTACATTACAGGTGAATGCTCGCGGTGAGGGAGCGCCCTTAGGTGTAATATTCTTGGCAAGTTCTTCGTTATGCCGACCGTTGATTAAAATACGTACGGTCTGCATTACAAGCAGGTGGATAGGTTCTCGCCGAGAAGATGCTTAGAATATTCATGGATTGTTTTCAATTTTGTTATTCTCTGTGTGTTATTTCAGTAGAATAGAATAGAATAAGGTTTATTTCATCACAATAATATACAAGAAATACAATAAAACTAGAGAAAACTCGATACAGTCAGTATATTGTAGGAGACTGTTGCCTAAACTGGGCTTGCGGCATGTATTTCAGGACACCACAAATCTATACTAATATTATACAACATGTAACATAATTAACGAACATCCTGAAATTAGTTTGTTCAGAATCGTTGACTGAATCGATTTCTATCATTTTTATTAAAGGTAATTTTTTATCAAAAATAATTAAAACTACGGAAATTATAGTCAAATTACCCCTGTACAGTCAAAACAAACTAAGATAGACCGTAAATCAAGGCAAAAAGACTTAAAAGTGCAATTTTATTTGTATTAATACAAATTCCGTCATTCAATACAAAATAAAGAAAAATAAACCTTACTGCAAAATAACTTATTTAGTTAATAACAATTCAATTGGGGTGTCTGAGGGTGTGCGTTAATTACGTTACATGTTGTATAGTTGAAGAGTTTGTTTGTTTGAACGCGCTAGTCAGTAAAAATAAACAATGCCTCGTTTGTCTACTGGTTTGTCAATTACGAAGTCCTTGGTTCCTTACATTTTTGAAGTGAAAACTTCTTTAGCGGCGTTGTACACTTTTTCTGTAATGGGTAAAAAATTTAAAACTCGCGTCAGGGTCACGTGACCCTGATCGAAAATGAGTAAGACGTCATTCAAATTAGTTAATTTCATATCTGTACTACTCCAGTTTTAAAATAAAACATAGTAACAAAAAAGTTTTCACTTCTACCGGCACTCCTGGAGTGCAACCTTTTTTTTTGAAGTGAAAACTTCTTTAGCGGCGTTGTACACTTTTTCTGTAATGGGTAAAAAATTTAAAACTCGCGTCAGGGTCACGTGACCGTCAGGGTCACGTGACCGTCAGGGTCACGTGACCCTGATCGAAAATGAGTAAGACGTCATTCAAATTAAAAATAAAACATAGTAACAAAAAAGTTTTCACTTCTACCGGCACTCCTGGAGTGCAACCTTTTTTTTTTTTGTGACATTGGTATCTCGCAGGTTAACCTAGAAGAGGTTGTGTGCTGCTTAACCGGACTTTCCTGTGGTTGCCATAGATGACTCTAAGGCCTCCAGCCAGGGAAATTGCTTCCTTTCAACAGGTTTTTGGGTTTATTTATCAGCTGAGTTCGGATGTAATTGTGCTCCAGTGATGGCAATATGCTCGACGCCTGTTTAGCTGGTAAAATGTGGGTATACCGTATATAGTTTAATGTCTTTGGGGTTTACTTTTAGGTACTCCTCTGCCTAATCCTTCAGGGATTGAAGGCGTGATAAAGAGTGTATATGTAAATATGTAGTATCATAATTTAACAGCAGATACTAATGGACCTAACACACGCACAAGGTTCACAACAGTTTTGCCTGCGCAAGCTCGGCCTGCGCGTACTTGCTTGTGTGTGTGGTTGGGCGTTCTTAGGGCCTGGCCCCATGTCTCCGGCGCGGCGCCGTGCCGAGGTACGGCGCCGCCCGCCGGCGAGCGGCGCGGCGCCGTGCCGGGCTACGGCGCCGCCCGCCGGCGAGCGGCGCGGCGCCGCGCTTCGGCGTCGTGTACCGGCACGTACCCTATGTTCAGCAAGTGTATCCAAAGATAAAAATTACAGTTAAAAAAAGGTTGCACTCCAGGAGTGCCGGTAGAAGTGAAAACTTTTTTGTTACTATGTTTTATTTTTAATTTGAATGACGTCTTACTCATTTTCGATCAGGGTCACGTGACCCTGACGGTCACGTGACCCTGACGGTCACGTGACCCTGACGCGAGTTTTAAATTTTTTACCCATTACAGAAAAAGTGTACAACGCCGCTAAAGAAGTTTTCACTTCAATAACATGTTATGTTACATAGTCTGTACGCACCGTAAGGTAAGAAATAAAAGAAATTATTTTAACTTATTTATTCTTATCATAGAATTTTTTTTTGATGTAGACATACGTATGACTACATACATACATATGTATACACTAGCAACAGGACCAGGATACGCCTTTCGCGGTCCATATCAAATCAAAACTGTAATTTTTATCTTTGGATACACTTGCTGAACATAGGGTACGTGCCGGTACACGACGCCGTAGCGCGGCACGGCGCCGCGCCGCTCGCCGGCGGGCGGCGCCGTAGCTCGGCACGGCGCCGCGCCGGAGACATGGGGCCACGCCCTTACGCAGACAGAACTGTGTAAAGTTTCGCCTTTCCTGAAAAACGAAAAATATTGCGGATCCATTCGAGTTTTCAACTCCGCGCAAACCTGCATAAGGTGGAAGACCCAACTTACACAATTAATCAAACAGTACCCACCTAACTCAAGAACCTTTTCTCCTACGAAGACATGGGAAAGATTTTTCCACGTAGCTGTGAGAAGTTCAACCATTTTTACCAATTTTCATGATAGGATTTTTTTTTCAACAAAATTCTTTAGCCACCCTTTGTGTTCAAGGAAAATGGTGCTCGTATATTTTCATCAGAAGTCTGAAACAACTTGGAGGATGAGAGACACGTTCTATGAAAGTAATATTTCTGAACATGTGGCCACCATGTTATCTTTCAAAATGGAAACTTGATAAGTAACTATCATATAGTACCTATACTTACTAGCGGCGAGTTGCTTGATCGGTAGTTAAACTAACTGTTTGTTAAAACCCATAATAATTTATTAACGATTTGGAGATTTTAACGATCTTTACTTTTAGATACTATTAATCAAACAACAAGACCTAAGATTTTGTTCTAGGACCACGATCTATTTTATCACAAATATTTTACCCACCCCACTTAGAGCATAAAATATAATAATCTTGCTTTAAAATACTTGGTACCAACTGTAATATCCATGTGTCATGTCATCATGTGTGACGAAAAATATCAAAAGTATGTAACTTTCCGATTACTCTCTTAAAAATAAAGTTGCTAACTTATAATTAGTTTTGTGACGCTTCTATATTGTGATTACTACCCGATGCATGGTATCAACATCTCGTTTGATATTTTAATCCTGTAAATACACGTCCACTAGGCCCATCCAATACGGTGGCAAAATATTCAAAACCCTGGAAAACGTAACAGCGCCATCTATTGGCGTTCACGTGAACTAAGAAAATTCTCGGCTTTCAATATTCAGAGACGTGAAAACATGAAATTTACAGCGCGATCCGACTCAAGTAGTTTAAAAGGCTTAACAGAGATGGCGCTGTAGTTCGCAAACGGGAAATGCCTTGCTTCAGTGATAGAATGGTGTAAAAAAATATATTTGAATTGAAATGCCGCCTTTGCCAAATGTAACTAAATAATACTGTTTACCTTTTGCAAACAATTTTTATTGTTTCATTGAGAAAAATCTAAAATTACCTTTTGCTTTACTGTGAAAATTCCAGTTTATGGAAAATGTCCTAGTCCAGGCCTTGCCGCAATATAAATGCAGACTTTTTTCTGGAAAGAAGCCAAAATTAGCAGTGCATTAAATTAGATATAACATTCTACACTATAATATTATTTTAAAATTTATTTGAACCAACGTCTAAGTCTATAAATTACTAAATTAAATTAAGAAAACCTAATTGTAATATAAATAACGAACTCAAGTTTTACACGAAATTAAATCGGTATCATTCATAAATATAATGGTAGGTGCTGAATTATAAAAAAAGATTCGATGCCACCGCAAACTACGAGTAGGTACCTCAACAGAGATCGATGCCAAAATATTTTTATATATTTAATATTATTCCAGTCTATTATGAGTGACACGTGAGCATAATAATTTTAGCGACAAAGAATTTTTTTGATCGTGTATTTGGAAGTGCGTCACACAAGATGGTGGATTATTAATAAAGTAGGCGTTATATATAAAAAAAACCACCATGTTGGAGCGTGTCTAGGTCCACCGTTCTTTCACAGTGACTAAGACTGTAATCTTTATTACCATGACAATAAGGTTGATGTGACTCTGCTGTTTCTGTTTTTTTTTTTGACAAAGGTTCTGTTATTCTAAGTTGTAGCTATCAGGGAGAAAAGCTGTGAAAAGATGACACATGAAAATTTTATTAGTGAGCAACAATTCGTTACCTACTCTGCAGGATATCCCGAGTAGGGTAAGCCTAAGTTTATATTATCATATTAGTCGTCTAGATTAACACATAGGACTTTTATCTCGGTAGTTATATTCTCCTGAGATAATTTAACTGACTCAATGCGGGCAAAGCCGCTTGCAACAGCTAGTAGAACAATATTTAAAAATAATGGTGTAATCGGCCATGATTGTTTAAAAAATATTTTAAGAAATTCATTAAGGTGCAGCTTGTGTTAGTAAAAACTGACATTACACGTGTTTGTAAAATCATTGTTTATTTAAATTTTGAAAATAAACGTACCGACAGCCCATTGCCCGCACACACTATCACAATAATCATTTGTTCAATAGCGCGGCTAAAAAAACTGACACAATTATTTATATTTTCCTTTCATTTCCAACTTAGCATAGAAAAACATCTTCAATCATGTGCTGTCAAGCGAAAAAACAGTCCTCAACATCGAATTTACAATTGATTAATACAAATAGACGCTTCCATCTATCTTCCAGAAGGTACAGTAGGCCTCACGTCAGTGATAACAAAACTAAAATAAACTGACCTTTCATTGTATTTAAACTCTGGACTATAGACGGATGTTATTAGGTTTGTATCGATACTTAATCCGGATTGAAACTGCAAAACAGTTCTAAGATCGTATGGTAATGGCGTCGATACGGTACTTAACTTCTATGCAATATTCTAGGAATCATTTTGTCATCTCGACACGCCCTTTAAACAACACAGGATCTGAATTTTGCCAATTATGTTAAATCTTATTGTGTTAATCTTTTGAATTAATAGGTTATTCAGTGCTAGGGCAATAACGCACGATGCGTTCCATTCACTTCGATACCGGTTATTTTTTCTATACAAGGATTTATCACATTGATTGATATCGAACCAATCTATCAATTCCCATCCACTTGTAACAATACTGTAAAGTATCGAATCGGGTCGTGAATCACTACTCAATACTACGCTAAGCCAGCTCAATTTCAAAGTGTTAGCACTGACAGGCGGTCTGCTAGACCTAATCCATTCATACTAAGCTTAGTAACAGATAATATGAGACGTAACAATAGACATTGTTATAAATCAATGGCTAGTTTAATATAGATTAGAATGACGGACATTTGCCAAGTGACCGTGCAAAGCGTTTGACGTGAAAACGTCTTGAGTAGTGAGTCATGACCTGATGACAGGCTTGTGGTTATTGTCATTTTGACAGCAAATAAATCTTTTGACTTTTGAAGTAGTAGTTAAGCCTGTCAGTGTATTTCAAGTTCAAAAGAAGGTTTTGAAGTTTCTGGGGGTAATTTGTGGAAGAAAAATGATATATTACATAGATGTATTTTCCTGTTGTAACAAAGAGAAAATTATATATCCAAAAGTCTTTCAACTTGAGGTACTTGCACGTTTTATTAACGATACGTGTCATGTAAATAACATTTGTTTTTTTTTTATTTCATCTTTACATTCTAAATCGACTGTTGGAAATCAAACTGTGTATTTTAGTTATCTGTTAATATTACTGAACGAGCATTAGCCTCTAATAAGCAAGTTTACGTCGTTTATCTTCACAATCTAGTTCATGCCCCATACAAACTTGATCTGAATACTAAATCCAATTGCAATTAGGCAATTGCCTACGCTATTAGAACCATTCTAACACGATACGTAATAATTAGGAAGGAAACTAAAGCAGCCAATTTTATTTACAGTTTCCGTAGCATAATCAGCCTGTAATATTCCTAAGACAAAAAATGTTATCCTGTCTCAACATCTAATGATACTGTTAGTAATCATGTCAGTTTTAAAACACGAAGTAACCTGTTTTCATAGTTAAATGTAAAATTTTAGGTAATCCCATGTTAAGTTTTCAATACAACTCAGCTAGCATTCACATTTCTGAAGATGAATATAAAATTGCAATATGCAAAATCTGTATAGCATTCTATTGACTTTTGTCCTTCTCTGTGCGCTTTTATTTGTACAGGCATGCATGGTATGGATATAATAAATATATTAACTATACATGCAATGTAGGTACGCTCGTCCCGGAAATGTGGATATTGACTTGTATATCCGGGATGAATGGTTATTTAAACGTTAATGTTGGATTATAAACTGTTGTGCCAAGTGCTTGTAGCTAGTTTTGGGTTAAATATAGTCGTGAGGTAACCGGTATTTCCTAGAACCAAAAATTCGTAGACGTATGACATCTGACCACCCGCACTCAACTGCAACCACTCCCTCTTACAGAGAGGATGCCTGTGTCCCAGAAGTAAGGGGACATTATAGGCTGATGATAGTCTTCATCGACAACATTTTATAAAATTGACTTTGAATTTGTAATAGATTGGTAGGTAGTTATTATGGACTTACATGCTGTGTCCAAAAAATAAGGTGACATTTGAATTTAAACTGCGTGCGTTAAAGGATTTGGAGTTTTTTTTTTTTTAGATTGATAGTAGTATATTTACACCACTTTAATGCACCATCCCATACTGCATTTGTAATTCGTGATCATTTCGCCAAAAACTCAACCCATATCGTTCCGCAACCACCGTATTCACCTGATCTGGCGCTGTGCGACTTCTGGCTGTGTAGCAAGCTTAAAAGACCGCTCCGGGGTCACCTTTTTGATACGATAGAAGAGATTCAAGCCGCAGAGAAGACGGAACTGAAGGCCATCCCGGAAAGTGACTACAATCAGTGTTTCGAAGATTGGAAAAATCCGTTGGCACAAGTGCATTGCATCGGGAGGGGATTACTTTAAAGAGGATGTAATTGATTTGGAAGAATAAATAAAGAATTTACAAAATAAATATACTGTCACCTTATTTTTTGGACGCAGTAGTATATTATATATATATATAATTATATTATATCAGGCTACTCCCCCATAGAGCGCCAACCCAAGGTATGGACTTGCAGTTCTATTGGCACATATTTTGGATATTTTTTTAGTTTATTCTGTGATAATAGATACATGGATTCTTTTGTATCGAATTCCATGCACGGTTGTAGATGTTGTCAAAATATCAACCAGTTTAATATAATTAAGTAGAATACAATTTGGTAAAAGTGAAAAACGATAAAATCACAGTAATGAAAACTCGAAAGTTGCGTGGGAACTAAAACTTCGAATACGAATACTTTTAACTTTTGTACTTCAAATGTTCTTCAAAAGTACCTTTTACGTTTTATTCATGTTTTACGAGAAAGTAAAAGGGGTTTGAACATTTTTGTATGGGGAGTGTACCAGGTGCCATCCGCCATTTTGTTTTTTTTTTTTCAAAATGGTGACCTCGTATGTAACATTCATGAATCGATAGATCACATCAATAGAAATACAAAATGTAGAGAGGCAAAACGTTTCCGAATTATGAATTGTCAAACATGTACCAGTAGCGACACATTTTTCCTTTGTTTTTTTTTTTTATATTTTGATGTTTATTGATAAAAAAGGATAGTCTTTTTTTATTTAACGATAGGTTCGCGTTTGACCACTATCTCGCCTGATGGTAAGCGAAGATGTGGTCGACGGTGAAGCACGCTTGCCTAGAAGTAACCTGTTCACTCTTGACTTGAAGACCCCAAGGTTATAGCTGTCGGGAAATACAGATTCAAGGAATTCCACTCCATAGCTGTGCGTACAATACAGCTTTGTACGTACCGGAGGGATGTCCACCATATATCGATGGCGCATTGCCGTACGTCTTGTAGTCTGATGATGGACCAGGCGGAATCAAGTTATGCAGTTCCATCTCACACTCTCAGAAAATATGATATCGATAAAAAATCGACAGGCTGGCAACACGGCGACGATGTTCAAGGCTCGGGAGCTTTGAATCGACCAGAGCATCGTGACCGATTAGCTTCTTCGAATATTCTATCTGTACAGACAGTATATTTTTGTATTATATCTATACTTCCGCAATAAAACTAGTTGAATATTCGTTTTAATATAGTACGCCATCGATAGGTCCTAATCCTAAGGATGTTATCATAAAACGCTTTAATGTTAATGTACAATGATGTATGTAATTTATAATTAGGTATTTAATTCTGTTTGCTAAATGGCAAACAGAATTAAATAAAATTAAATATTTCAGAAAGTATCTTTTATCAAGAAAATAAACTGTAATACTCAACCCACACTCGATTAATTTATTTTCTGGTACAAACTACAATTAACTCTGAAATTTTACAAAATAATAAACATTAAATTGAGCGTATTTATATTTAAATAAGTAGGTACGGTCAGTAAAGTAATATGAATTAATGTACCTAACTAATTTACGACACCGGAAGTATCAATTAACGTAAGGGACAAAATACGACTTTTCAGGAGAGCCAAAAAACGATTTTTATTTTTTTATTTTGTCTATAACTTTTTACTGTCTGGTCCAATTTTTATGGTGTTCAGAGCAAAGTTTCTTAGAATTTCCCCTTCTTTCTTGTTTTATACGAAAGATTTAGAAAAACCCAGTAGTTTCATAAATAGCAAGTCCTTTACATTAAAAAAAAATGTTTAGATGACCGTTACGTTACTGAAATTTTATAGATAATCCGTCGAGCATAGTGTAAGCAGCAAGAGAAATGGAAAATTATACGAAATTTTATTGTAAAGGACTTTATCAGTGTTGCAATTTAATGTAACAATAGATTATCTACTAAAGTTTATACTATTTTAGCACTATGGAAATGAGATTAAAGAGTAAATGAGTTCAGTTTCAGGTTTTACTGCTAGCTATCGCAGATTTAAGTCTGATTTGAGTCGGACCGCGTCTTACTGCTTCAAACTAGCTCGGTTACTAAGCTCAGAGTAGTTCTACATAGTTTTAGATGTTTATAAAGCAGGATTTACCTGTTCACTTTCGTTCTCAGAGAAAATTGCTAGATGAGCGATGTTCTTCGTGATCGCTGAATCAAAGGAATAGTCCAAATTCTTCTCCTTTTCACAGATTACTATCCTTTTGCTATAAAAGACTTATTTTTTTCTCGTCTTAACTCTTCGATTAACATGTCTCTGACGATTCAGATACTATTTAAAACAAAATCCGTTTTTTTTTCTTTGTTGACTATAAAATATTAACAGTATTAACCACTATCCGAGTACACTTTGTATGCAACTTACTCGTTTGAGCCCACTCGGTCCGAGCACACTCTGACCGCATCAACGCGGCTTTAATTGGCTTTATAATTTTATTATATTAATCAATTTAAGTTTTCTTAGAATTTATTGTTATCTACCACTTTTTCTCCACCTGGCAAGAAGTGATGATGTGTAGGTAGCGGCTCTGAAGAGGATACCTATCTTCATCAGAGCCGATATTGAATGAATGTAATGGAAACGAAAGGTCGATGAATTAAGGCATAGGAATTGTGTGAAACATGATATTAGTATGATGACAATCAAAGTACTCGTAGAAGGGAGGAGTAGAGAGGACGTAAGGGGAAAAGATAAAATAAAAGGTGCATGGGTTGTGTGAAAGATGAAGCAATAAATATCAGTTTGACGTATTTCATCTGCAGTAATTTCAGCTCATTTCGACTTAGAATGGAGATCGTGCGCTGTGGTGCTCCTTGGGTGAAGCCTATGTCCAAAAGTGGTCTTTAATATTTAGAAATGATAATGATCATTAATTTCACCTGCAGATTGATTTGTGTTGTCTATAGTTGATGTATTTTTATGTCTAACAGCCGTAATTTTCCAAATCCATTTACCCTTTTCTGTTGCATTTAAATTGCTTCGAGGTAATTCTTCGGCTTTTTCATGTCGTAAGTGTCACCGATCTCTAACATTTTATATAAACTTCAGATTTCGTCAAACAATTTTTTAAAGCAAGGGACATGTTGTTTACAGTGAGAGACATTTTATTTACAGTAAGGGACATGGTTTTTAAAGTTAGGGGCATTTTATTTAAAGTAAGGGACATTGTCATTTAAATCGACTTATTTTTGATTAAGGTAAGGATGTAAATTATTTAGTACGGTGACTTACTTCAATTTTTTGAGAAGAAAAAATATTAATGACTGTTACATCACATTTTTTTTCAGAAATCGTTTTTCGCGGTCAAAATTTTTGTACTGTAAGGGACATTTTTTTAAAGATAGAATTTTTTTAATAATACCAATCGATAGAGCGCAAAATTCTGAATCCAATGATATATATAACTCATTTTCGCCAAAATGTCCCTTACGTTAATTGATACTTCCGGTGTCGAATTTGTCTACTAACAACTATAGTTTTAACTTTTATTTCAAACCAATTAACACTGGGAGTCTTTTTAAGTTTAATATCAAATGATATTAAACTTAAAATGGCATCATCTCACACTGATTCACTTGATTAATTCTAATCAGTGCGATGTATACATCAGACTCTAGTGCTCGCGTCTAATCAGTGTGAGAAGATGCCTTTTTTCCTACGTTTTTATACACTCACTTTTATTGTTAAAATCATCAAATGAATCCTCCCGCCCTGGGTAGAGCGAAAGAGATTGTCAGACACTTACTGACTTAAATCCACAGTTTTTCTTTAATTTCCCTTTGCGTTCTAGGGTCACGGTTACCTGCTTAGTCGGTTCCGCGATCCCGGCAGGCGTTTGATCTTCTATGGGCCCCGTCAGAGAACTGACAGCTCTTAAGCTATTGTCAAACAGACAGGCGAAGCGAATGCGATCCGAAGCGTTTTTATTTGTAATGTATGGAATTGTTTGAATCCAGTCACATAGAAAAGCGAAAGCGATCCGATAGTCTATGTGACTGGCTTCAAATAATTCCATACATTACAAACAAAAACGCCTCGCTTCGCGTTCACCACGCCTGTCTGTTTGACGATAGCTTTAGAGGCGCGCGTGGAACACGACGCACCTTTGCGAAGATATCTTTGCTTTGCAATAGGGCAGCAACAGGCTGGTTTCAAAACTACTAATAAACCCAATCTTTTTTAAGACTGTTTGTACGATTGTGTTTACGAAATAGTAAAAAGAAATAACCCACAAAATGTTAAAAATATCTTGCGTAGATGATTACTGAATCGTTCAAAAAATGTATTAGTAGATCTTGACTGCACATCAAACTACTATGTTGACAGTACGAAAACCCAAAAAAAAAAAAACTGGGACATATTTCCGAACATGCGTCACACAGTTTTATATGATCGTATATTATTGTTATGGTCACGCAAAAATAACGGGTGGTTGTCGGTAGTAAAATTTCTATAGGTATAATTTTGTTAAATGTTTACGCTAATAGACAAAATGTTTTGGTACAAAACTTGCAAGCGTGTCCTACGTGATGTGACCAGTTATTACACTAGCTAGCATCCCGCTTGTGACTTTGTCCGTGCTGATTTTGTAATTTATCAATTTAAAAACCTTTTCAAAAAAAATGTAACCGACTTCAAAACAACCACAAAAAACTTTTTTTTCGAAAGTCGGTGACAAAAAATCAATGAAATAAAAAATAAAGTCACCGACTTTCGAAAGAAAAGTTTTTTTGTAGGTTATTTTGAACTTTTTTATGGTTGTTTTGAAGTCGGTTACATTTTTTTTTTGAAAAAGTTTTTTATTTTATCCTTTTTAGTTTCACTATTCAACCCAAATTATTTTCAAATACATAATTTTGGCTTAGACATTGGCTTAGACGATCTAAATCTTCACTTCTCCACTGTTACCACACTTGATAGTCTAGCTAAACTTCAAACCTTGGATTACCTTAATGGTCTGACGCGACCCAATATAAGTCCCTTTACCTTCAACCCAGTCGATCCGGGAGAGATCAAGAAGATCATCCTATCCATAAAATCCAAAGCAGTAGGTTGCGATAACATCAGTCGTCACATGATTGTGACGATTCTTGATCAGCTCCTGCCTGCAATTTCCCATATCGTTAATTACTCCCTCTATTCCGGTGTTTTCCCTTCCCTGTGGCGGAAAGCCCATGTTCGTCCACTACCAAAAATTCCTAACCCCACTCTTCCCAGTCATTTTCGTCCAATTTCCATTCTCCCCTTTTTGTCAAAAGTACTTGAGGCCTGTGTACACAAGCACTTCTCCTCCTTTGTTCACCAGAACTCCCTCATCAGTCCCCTCCAATCTGGGTTCAGACCCGGGCACAGTACTGTCACAGCTCTCCTTAAAGTGACTGACGATATAAGGCGGGGAATGGAAGACACTAAGGTTACCGTTTTAGTACTGATCGATTTTTCCAATGCTTTCAATACCGTCAGTCACGAAGTCCTTTTGTCCATCCCCTCCTATCTTATGGTCTCTCACGATGTATTAGACTGGTTTTCATCCTATCTTCGGGGGCGTCAGCAGTCAGTTCTTGCTGGTGATACTTCATCCAGCTGGTGTGATCTTCAAGCTGGCGTCCCTCAAGGCGGTATTTTATCTCCTCTGTTCTCTATCTTTATAGACCTTTTAACTACTGAGCTTCAGTGTGCGTATCATCTTTATGCTGATGACTTACAGCTTTATTGTCAGGCAGGTGTTGACAACGTATCCGATGCGATTGAGGAGCTGAACAGAAATTTAAAAGCGGTGAAAAACTGGTCTGATCGATTCGGGGTAGCGGTTAACCCAGCCAAGTGTCAGGCTATCATTATAGGGAGCCCCTATAGCTTGCGTAGGCTGAGTGGGTTGACTCTGCCTCCACTCATCTTTGATGGTGCTGTCATCCCGTTCAGCTCTGATGTCAAGGACTTGGGTATGCATGTTGACACTTGCCTCGACTGGCGTAAGCAGGTCGCGACTGTGAGCAAAAAAGTCACTGGAACGCTGCGGTCCCTTTATCGGTTGAAGAATATTCTCCCTTCTCGCGTGAAGGCTATGCTCGTTCAATCCCTTATCTTCCCCATAGTTGATTATGGTGATGTGTGTTACTATGACCTGAATGCAGATTTACTCAATAAACTTGACCGACTTCTGAATAACTGCATTCGATTCGTCTTTAATCTCCGAAAATATGACCACGTTTCAGAACACCGGTCACTTTTAAAGTGGTTGCCCATTCGCCAGCGCAGAGCATTAAGGGCCTTAACCACCCTGTTTTCTCTTCTTGACAAACCTTCTTCTCCATCCTATCTGACTTCTCACTTCCAATATTTATGCTCTGCACATAACAAGAATCTTCGATCTTGTAATAATCGCCTTCTGCGATGTCCCTCTCACCGTTCTGGTTTTCTAAAATCTTCTTTCCCAGTCCAGGCAGTTTTCCTTTGGAATGCGCTTCCTCGGAATATCAGGACGGTATCCAGTCGGTTCACTTTCAAGTTGAAAGCTCGTGAGTATATTACTAAGAAGCTGGCAGATTCATCTCTAAATTAACTGGTTTTTAGTTTCCTTCATTTCTCTAAACTGTGTAGGTATGTATGTATTGTATGTATGTATTGAATGTATGTATTGGGTATGTATGTATTATATGTATGTATTGTAAGTATGTATTGTTTATATGTACAAATTTATATTATTTTCCATATTTGGTAATTGTCTTTTATGTTGCACCTACTTTGTCTTTATCTCTGCATCACCCTAAGGTAGACTGGGAGATAATGCCCAAGGCATTAAGTCCGCCTTTGTACATGTTTTTGTAACTTGTGCATAAAGTTTAAATAAATAAAATAAATAAATAAATAATTTTCTTACATGTGCACTAAAATTTTGTAATCCGTAGCACCGGTAATGACAACGCCCATGTATGTATGTACTATGTACACAATGAGCTAAAAATAAAAACTACTGCACCAAACTAACTGACAATTTTATGGGACCAAATGGCAGATATACTGTATCGAACAAAAAAAAGAATCATCGAAATCGGACCAGAAACCATGGAGTAGACAAAGTTGAAAACTTCTTAGGTTATTGTTGATTTTTCAAAAAGTGCTAGTCCGATTTCGATAAAATTTTAATGGGACCATTCCGGAAGTATACCCTATCCAACAAGATTTTTTCAAATCGGTTGTTAAACGACGGAGTTACGCCCGAACAAACATAAAAAAAATACAAACATCCCAATTGAGAACCTCCTCCTTTTGGAAGTCGGTTTTAAACCATAATTATTTTACTTGACGGACATAGTTTCAGCATGACCTTTCAATATTTGATTGTGCACAAAAAAATAAGTACGTAAGACTCGACGTAAACAGGAGTTACAGAACTAGGTACTATAATCTTTTAACGCAGCACGCGTAGCATGGCGTCGCGGGACTATCTCATAAGGTAATCGTAACCCTGAAACGTAAAGGGCTATTGAAGGATACCGTGGATTTTAGTCAGTACGAGTCGGAGTGTTCCTCCCGTCCTGCACTGGGTAGGAAGAATCATTTGATAACTAATTTATAACGATGAAAAAAAAAACGCGTGGCATGGCCAGTTCTATCTTTGTTCTTCTACCAAGAATAAGCAAAGTTACTCTTTACTATAGTTATTTCTATACAATTGGATTATGTTTTCGCACGAGTATAAATCACGATTCATACCATTGAAGAATAGAAACTATTTTTTTAAACTTTAAACATTGGCATGAATAAAATGGTAAAAATGTATGTAGGTACGCGTGTTGCGATGAGATCTTTTCACATTGTATTGAATGTTTAGTAATACGGGAAGTGTTGACTACATTTTTGTATTTGTTTTAAGATATAAAAACATAACATTATGCCTGTAAGTAATACTCAAAGGAAGATAGGACGCAAACAAGAGGAAGAGAGGTACCTATTTTACAAACTCCAGTTTTACATTTTCTGACACACGGTAGACAAATGGTAACGTTCTGGACCACGTACCGAAAGGTGAGCAATTTTGGCGCCAATTTGTAGAGGGTTTGAGTGCTGACGCGGTGAAGCGTTATAATTCAATATTCGAATCTTTTTTTTAAGTAATTCTGTCAATTTAACACAAATTGAACGAACCCTGTCATGTTTTGTTTGATGAAGATTAGAAGATCATTATATTTTTCCAATAGGTAAATTATTTGCTCAGGTTACGAAATGGAGTAAGGACCTGTTGGGTAGATAATTATAAAACAAGCTATTACGAGTATCATCTAGTTTTTACTCGATTTCGTCAGAAGGGATTATTTCAATTCGATTTTTAAAAACTTTGACGAATGGTCACCTAATCTCTTCCCAGTAAAAGTCCTTTTATAACGTCAAAAAATCCATGTAGCTCTACACTTATCATTTATGCAACAGCAACAAATGCATATACTGTATGCGTATCGCTACAATACACATTCCAATTACACTATGTATGCACTAAGTACGCTCAGCAGACGACTTAACCCGTCGTATGATATTATTATCTCTAAGGAGAATACTACGAGTATTAACAGTCCCTAAGCAAAATTTAATCCCTAATCGCATTCTACTAATAGACACGTCAGTTAGAGAAAATGTCATCTTTATTCTGTTATACTCTCCGCCACAAGAAGCTGTAAATTTTATAAATAAAGAGGTAGTGACAATTCAATCAATAACATAATCTAATTATAATATCTTTATCATTATAGTCGTATTTAAAAATCAATGCCACTTTTCGTTGTAATTTTATAACGCAAGAACGGGCTCACCTATCCAAACTAAATTTTTAGGCTGTATTCAGACTATTTAGTAGATGGTTTATGTGAAGTTTGCACAAAATCGGTGGAACGGTTCTTCATTTATCACATTTTTGTACTAAATCAGTGCCATAAATGGCGGATAATTTTGTTAATGGTGATTTTTCTGCCCGCACTGGGTGGGAGGACTCATTTGATGATTTTAAAATGATAAAAAAAAGAAACTAGGCGCGACATTTTGAAGCAAGTTCTATGTTTTATGCTGTCATTCGAGTTTAGAATTTATCAATTTTTCAACTGATTCCAGTCATCCAAAAGTTGTGAACCCCTAATGTCGGTTAACAAAGATTATAGCTTCTCGTGGCGGCAACTATAGTGAGCTGCAATATCAGCCCGAGATTGGTTCAAACCACATAATGTATAGTTAGATGGGTACAGACAGAATAAACATAGCTTCAAGGTGTGTTTTCTTTTCCTTCCGATAAAGTAGAAGTCGAACCCTACTCTCGTACTAAAAGCAAAAGATATTAAATTTCCTGTAACATGCAAGCTCATAAAATTTTGACTATTAAACATAATAAACATAACCAAACATAAACATAACTAATAAACATAGCCAAATTTTGACGTCTTTGACGAGACGAAAATCTGACGAGTTGCGTTTCTGTCGAGTTGCGTTTTTGACGAGATGCAAATCAGATCTGACGAGTTGCGTTTTTGACGAGATGCTAATCTGACGAGTTGCGATTCTGTCTACATGCGTTTTCTGACGAGTTGCGAATTTGACGAGTTGCGTTTCTGTCGACATGAGAATGGTCCGTAAGGTATTATAGTTTGATAGGTACAGACAGAATAAACATAGCTTCAAGGAGTGTTTTCTTTTCCTTCCGATAAAGTAGAAGTCGAACCCGCGTAAATCTCGTACTAAAAGCAAAAGATATTAAATTTCCTGTAACATGCAAGCTCATAAAATTTCCGGTATGTTGGTACAGTAGGGCCCTTTGAACGAGATCTCCCGAGACTGGGAGTGTTCAATACTCGCAATAAATTGTATTATATTATTAGTGTAGTAATCATGTTGGCGTAAGGATTCTAATAGTACTGCCTTGAAACGAGTAGATAATAATATTAGCATTGTATCCGATGCAAGTAATTAAGCGACAAAGGCACTGCGGCTTAGATTATGCGGTGTGCACGTTTGACTGAACTGAAACGTGATGTATTTGTAGCAAGTAATACCCTTGTATCCGTTCATTGTGGAACATTTCAGTGTGTTTGCAAATCGTAGGAGTTTATTTATTTTTTATTTTTTTTTATTTTATTAAGCCTTTATTGCCAACATTAAAAATTTTACATTATAAATTATTATTACAATCATTAAAATATTTTAAATTCTAAATTAATTATTATTTTACATTTCAAATCAGGTATTAGGCGTCGGCGTGTCTTGTGACACGAAGGCCTCCTCCATCTCCGTCCATTCCACTCTTCTTTGTGTTATTCTGTGCCATAGTGGACCTGCAAACTTTTTAATGTCATCAGACCAACGTTTTTTTTGTCTTCCTCTCTTTCTCTTTGTTAGGAATCTAGGGGTCCATTCTGTTATCTCCTTTGTCCATTTATTTCGGTTTTCCCTCATCATGTGACCAACCCACCTCCATTTCAGTTTTTTGGTTTTGACTACAACATCTTCAATTTTCGTGATATTTCTTATGTCCAAGGCTCTTTTCCTGTCTCTTTTTGTATAACCCAGAATACTCCTTTCCATGGATCTTTGGCATGTGATGAGCTTTTTGTTTTGTTTTTGCGTATTTCCCCAAGTCTGACACCCATAAGTTAATATTGGTAATATGCATGCGTTGTATATTTTTCTTTTCATTGCCATGTTATATTGTTTGCCCTTAAGCACTTCTTTAAGAGACCAATATCTTTTCCATGCATTGGCTACCCGCCTTTCTATCTCAGAATCCATTAGATCGTTGAAGGCAATAATTTGACCTAGGTATATATAAGAATTCACATATTCTATTTCCTCGTCATTAACTGAGATGTTTGTTTGGGATCTGTTTGTTATTATTTTAGTTTTTGTTTTATTTATTGTTAAGCCCACCTTTTCACTTTCATTCGTCAAATCCTGCAACATGTTTTTGAGGCTATCTGGGTTATCCGTTATAAGTATAATGTCATCTGTAAATCTTAGATGATTTAATCTTGTTCCATTGATGTTAATTCCCATGTTGTCCCATTCCATCTTCCTGATGACTTCTTCTAGTACCGATGAGAAAAGTTTTGGCGAGAGTGGGTCTCCCTGCCTCACTCCTCTGTGGATCGAGAAAGTTTCCCCCTCTGTTTCCAATTTTATTCGAGCTTTGCTATTAGAATATACATTTCTTATTAGCCTTATATATTTCTTTTCTATTCCTTGATTTCTCAGGGCCTCCCAAATGGATGGGTGTTCTAAAGAATCAAATGCTTTATTATAGTCCACAAATGCCATGTATAGTGGATGGTTATATTCTTGGCATTTTTCCACCAGCTGTTTTACCACATGTATGTGGTCTATTGTTGAAAATCCTGATCGGAATCCGGCCTGTTCTCTTGGTTGCTGTTCATCAAGTTTTCTGGTGATGCGTTTCAGAATGATTTTTGAGAACACCTTGTAAATATTAGACATGAGACTTATTGGGCGATAGTTACCTATTTCTGATCTATCTCCTTTCTTGAAGATGAGTATTATAGTGCTCATTGTCCACTGTGAAGGGATGTACTCTGTGTCTAGTATGAGGTTAAATAGGTATGTCAGTTTTGTTGTTATTTCTGGCGTGGTCGCTTTCAGCATTTCGTTAGTAATACAGTCAGGTCCTGGAGCTTTATCGTTTTTCTGTGTTTCTATCGCATGCTGGACTTCCCTTTCCAGAATCAGAGGTATTTCTTCCGTTTCATCTTCAAGGTTTGTGTTGTATTCTAAGGTGTTTCTGGTGGAGTATAATTTCTGATAGTATTCTGTTGCTATCTTTAGAATTGGCTGTCTCTTTGTTTCTTCCTTGTTATGTTTGTTTTTTATTTTCGGGACCCACAATGTTGATTCCTTTAATTCTTTAAGTGCTTTTCTTATACCTCCTGTTTTATTAATGTGGCTTTGGAGGCACTTCATTCGTCTACTTAACTTGTCTTGTTTTATATGGTGACTTATTTCTTTACTTAATTTTGTAATTTGCTGTAGTGTAGATTTACTTCTTCTACTTTTGAGTAGTTCTTTTCTCTGTTGTATAAGGTCCATCGTTTCAGAGCTTAGTGTATTATTGTTTGATTTGATCTTTTTTATCTTGTTATAAACATTGTCTATTTCCTTGTTGTAAATTTCTTGTGTCTTATCTATTTGTTTGGAAGCTGTGATGTTCCGAGAAATTATGTCAGTTGACGAGGCAGTTCTTTCCGGATGAAAATGATTCCTCTGTTTTCTTTGTTGTTTGTGCGATAATGTGGCTCTGACCATGCGGTGGTTACTATTAATTAATAGGAGTTTATTAAAGAACCTCAAAGCATTGTGCCATTTCCAAATATTTAATTCAAAATATTTGTTGCAGACATGATTAAGTCGACAACAAAAAGAACATCGGCGACAATCATGTAGATAGCGATATACTGTTCTCCGCGAGTTCAGAACATTTAGAAAAACCCGACAACAACTGTTGCACAGTAGGTACTTTATCGGACACAACATGTAATCGGAGGATTTTCCCTTTTCATTTTAAGGGTAGAACTTTATATCCTGTTTTTACCCCACAATATTCCTAATTTTAGATGCTGTCTGTACACTGACAAACGAAAATAGACATTTATATCATTAAAGGCCTATTGAAAGCCATTCAATTCGCTAAATAAACTCAAACTCTACTGTATTCATAAACAACGAAATCATTTTGCTTTTCTATTATTGGAAAATCCCTTTAAATGTCCCCAAATACGTTTCAATTAAGCAAAAAGTTCTCAAAGCTATTTGCAGCATTTATTCGTCATTCGAATTTTGGATTGTCTAAATCGAAATAAACCTTTCGGATTGTTTCACGTTTTCATCACTCCCTCGGCAACTGAGTAGTATTTTGAGCGTCACGTTGTCAGGCATGCTTCTTTCTCAAGAAAGGAAAAAAATGAGTTTCCAAACTTCAAGGAAAAGAAACCTAACAAAGTCATAGGTACTGATTTCAAAAAGTTTAATTTCATTGCGAAATGGGTCACTGTAACCAATATTATTTTAACATAATAAAATTAAAGCTTTTCATTATATTTGTGGATAGAAATCCACTGAAAAGCTAGCGGCCTATTTGTTGACTTTTTTTCTTATTTCTGTTCATTCTAGTTCATAGACTGGCCTGTTGGTCTAGTGGTTAGTGACCCTGACTGCTATGCCGGGGGTCGTGGGTTCGATTCCCACCCAGGACAAATGTTTGTGTGATGAGCACGATCATTCGTTCTAGCCCTGACTGGCGCTACTCGAATCCCCTCGAAATTTTGTTAAGTGTGCGTGCGGCGACGCATAGATACTATGGCGCACACATACAAGCCGCGCGCGGTGCGTTTGTATGAAGATAACTTACTTCCCCTCTTTATACTATGGCCATATCATCTTTCACACAGTCCCGATAACACTAGGGCCACACTAAAGGCACACTAAGGCCCACTAGACCCATGTAAAATAAAATATTTAGATTGTGATTTTGAAAGGAAAATGCCGTTGATCATCACGTTATTGCACGATTATACCATCATTTAAAGACTAGGTATTCTGAAAAAATAGAATTTGTGTGGCCCAGTTATAATGATTGATAGTGTGTTAGAATAATACAAGTTTCTACGTTGAAGCAGGTGGTAGTTACATTACTTAGAACGTCTAACTTTCCCGCGTAAACTTCACATGTTTGTAACTGTACGACAACAAAATGACAGATCGAGTAGACATATTTATAATAGTTGTATTCCCATTTCATCACCTATGTTTGAAGATGAGAAGTTCTCGGAAAAAACATTTTTTTTCTCTGAATAACCCAAAATTTGTACAAAAAGCGCCACCCAGCTTAAATTTTAGCTATAATCGTATTTCTATAGTATAGCTTTTGCGCACGTGAATATAGAATTTTACAAACAATTCGGCTTGTAATATAATCATGATTTGAAAGACACGTGGCGCCACCTATTGTGTCATAAGAACGTTATTGTTGTTTTCTTCGGGAACAATCCCTATGTGTCCGTTTCTAAAAAATCTGGATGATTGGTTTGAAAATGTCATTGAAAATGTCATCATCCCTAGCCTTTTCCCAACTATATTGGGGTCGGCTTCCAGTCGAACCAGATGCAGCTGGATTTAAGTATTTTACATGGAGCGACTGCCTGTCGGACCTCCACAACCGAGTAACTGGGCAATACAATACCCCATGGTAAGATTGGTTGTCAGACTTTACAGCTTCTGACTAACTGTAACGACTGTCAAAGATCTACAAATGACAGCCGGGACCAACGGCTTTACGTGCTTTCCGAGGCACAGAGTATACTCGCTATGACAGAAATGGTCACCCATCTACAGACCAACCTCAGCAAGCACGGCTTAACCCGGAAGATCGGCCTGTGCGGCTGTAATTATTTAGCCACAAGCTCCTCTGATTGGTTTGAAAATGTAACAAACAAAATAAATACACTTATTTTCACATGTATAACTTTCTTTAAGATCAGGATATTAGAAGTCAGGAAACCTAAGTTGAATAGAACATTAATTAATAAAGATAAAATCACTTTGATCTGGTATCAATTTCTCATGTTGAGTCGTTACGAATTTTCCGAGTTCCATTAAAGTGAAAAAGAAAGATGTCCTTTGGGATTAAAACCTAAGAGCTTTTTAGACTGCAAAGAACATACTTAAGAATTTTCAAATCTTTTGAGCCATTTCAAACTTTTCAAATAAATTTTCTCTCCAGTATTGCAGTTTTACTAGGAAAGGCCACATTTTGTAGCTAAAATTCCGGCCCTGAGGACATGCAAATTTCAGAGTGGTGAGTCCTACCCGAATCACTTAAGCAGTTCATGGAGTTTCAAACAGTTTCCATTTTATGCTGTAATCTCGACTACACAGAATAATGGTAAACATTTACAAAATATTTTGGACAATGTGTGTTAGTAGATGAGAAGCTCGTGGCTAAAAAATTACAGCCACACAGGCTGATCTTCCGGGTTAAGTCGCGTTTGCCGAGGTTGGTCTGTAGATGGGTGACCATTTCTGTCATAGCGAGTGTACTTCCGTGCCTCGGAAAGCACGTAAAGCCGTTGGTCCCGGCTGTCATTTGTAGATCTTTGATAGTCGTTAATCACAATCAGAAGCTCGACGGTCTGACAACCAGTCTTACCATGGGGTATCGGATTACCCAGTTACTGGGTTTTGGAGGTCCGATAGGCAGTCGCTCTACGTAAAATGCTGATATCCAGCTGCGTCTGGTTCGACTAAAAGCTGAACCCAATATAGTTGGGAAAAGGCCAGGCAGATGTTGATGCGTGTGTTAGTAGATGTCTCATGTCTCCAAATTCTCTAGACCATGTCGGTTTCCTTACAATGGGTGAAGGAATACATGCTTGTTTTCTTCACACCTCTTCTGCGAGGATGGTGGATTACTGCTGATTATCTCTCATCGAGAAGAGGCCTGTGTCCCAGCACTGGGAACATAAGCTGATTATGTTATATTATAAACATTTACCAAAATAATCTGCCTGTATCTTGTTAAACTTATAACATCGGATGTTATTAGTACTACGATATTAAAGTTTGCCCCGGAGCTGTGTATATTATGATTATAGAGCTAAATTCTGACATCGTTTAATCAAGCACCAATTACGAAGTTAGTACAAGACCTAACTTAGAATAACTTAAAGAGTACCGTGGGAAAAAATCTATAAAAATAAATTAAACTGAGCAAGGCTAGCTAAGAAAAGTATTGATTTTTAACTGGCTGAAACTTCAGCATTCGTTTTCCATCAAAAGTTTTTACAGTGGAAACAATTTTGCTCGTGTACGAATCTTTGTTGACTTCCTTTTAAAAAAGTAAAAGAATATTTAATAGCTTATTTTCAAGTTTCCCGGGTCTGTCAGAACGTATACTTACATTATAAACTTGACAACTTTTTCAATAACAAGACGAGGAGAGAGGTAAGTAATCGGATTGTCTGAAATCACGGGTTTCCAATCGTACGGGGTCGAAAAATGTAGGAGCGCTGCGATGAAACAGGAATTGATTCGTATATCCACTAAGCCTCGTATATTATTGAGGATTGTAAGTGCTTAGATAAATACTATTGATTTTTAGCTTTTTGCATCAATCCGTGTGACGGCATTGTTTTTTATAAACCTATTTTATGCAGCTTTCGCAATAATTTAGTTAATCTTTTCTGGAAAGTTTGTGTGTATTTGATACATAAATATTAAAGTAATTATATCCGTAATTTATCTAGTCATTAAAACCGTACGGTCCACCAACACTCACTGGGCCCGCGCGGATAGCCCACTCCCTCTCACAGAGATTAGGCCTGAGTCCCAGCTGTGGGAACATTAAAATTTAAAGGCTGATGATGATGATGAAAACCGTACGAGGCAACGACGCCACTCAAATCTTACTTCTGTCTTACTTGAGCATGGATGGAAACTCGTTCACACAATTGAGTTTGAGTTTTGCAAACAATTCGTTTTAAAACCTGGATTGACAAACAATTTTTTATGCGATCCTATGGGACACATGCGGGCGCGGGCGTAGTGTGGACATAAACTTTTCTGAAATAAAACTTCTTTGCAGAAGCACCTGCAATCATTTATGCTCAACAGAGGCCTTACCACGAGCGATCCAGTTTAGGCTGTGGGAAAGAGACAGAGCTATACAAGTCGTCTAGCGCCATCTCTTTCCCACAGCCTAAACTGGATCGCGTTAAGAGCTCGTGGTAAGGCATCTGGGTAGTTAACTGCGTAGATAATTTGAAAATCTTCATAGTCCAACAGTTAGAGTATTGAAAAATAATGAATTTTTAATCAATGAATATTGAGAGAGATGAAGCGCTTCGAAATTCTGGAGTAGGTGCTTGTGACATCATCGCGCTTCTAAAATTATACCGATCGAGAGACGTTTTGTGATTTTTAGAAGCGTTGTAATTTCATCAGTTTTCGTTTATGTAAAAACAGAAAAAATACGGGTCAAGTATATCTTGATAATCTATCTTTCGGACATTTTTTTTGTATGAGTAAAATAGCCTAAATTGGAATTTTTCGATTTTTTTCGCACGTCCTACCTACATACAACAAAAAGGACTGAGTAACACACTTACTAATGAAACAATTAATAGCAGATATATTATTTTGCAGAGCGCTCGATTAGCAAAGCTTCAATAGAGCCAATTAAAAAGCTTACGGTATTGAATGGTAGAAATGTATGAAAGTTTCAGAAGTGCAGAAGTTTCATACCTTCCGGGAAAACAGTTTTAACTTTACTATTCGGTTTCCAAGTTAAGTGCTTACCTTGATATTATTTTATGTTTCAACTCCTGAAACTACATAATCCTGTTTGAGTAGGGCATATGATTCAAGATTAAAAATTAGAGGGCACAAAGACTGTACCGGGTAGGTATCTAGGTGTTGATATCAGTTTCTCATTATAAAGTTAGCAGCTTTTTTCTCCACAATTTACAACTTAGAAAAAAAAACTTTACCCTAAACTAGAAAAAAAAATCTCCTGAAAAAAAACGACCTCTATAAAATATTATTAAGTTTTGATCAGCTGGGTAGAATAATACAATATCTTATATATAAAATTTCCGTGTCACAATGTTAGTTACCGTACTCCTCCGAAACGGCTCTACCGATTTTTACCAAATTTTATATGCGTATTCAGTAGGTCTGAGAATCGGCTACTATTTATTTTTTTTAAATTTATATGGCAAAACAACGTTTGCGGGTTCAGCTAGTTATTATTTATTATAACGATTCCGTTCTTTCCCTCCATGACAAGTTCCTCTGAATGTTTCAGTATTCTATGCGGTCTAACCTTTGACCTATACAAACAATCGGTAGTTTGTAAGGAATATATTCTGAGGTCATACTTTACAGTTTATGGCTGCACGTGACGACATTCTTGAGCATACTTTATTCTCATGCCACTTGTACTTGCCTCTATATTTTTGCCACTCTGGTCTGCTTACCTGGAAAGAAAACAGTTTATTTTTAATTTATTGTACATCAGAATAAAAAAAAAACTAACTACATAATCGTCACTGTATTTACTGACTGAACTAAGTCAAGTCAGAACGGTTTTTGATGAAGCTTTTTTTATATCATGAAATGAGTCGGGACTGTCAGACTTGTACTGACTAAAATCCACGGTGATCCTTCAATAGCCCTTTACGTTCCAGGGTCACGGTTACCTGACGACAGTCCCGCGACCCCGGCAGGCTTTGGCCCTCTAAGGGGGCTCCGTCAGATTATCTTGATGAAGCTTGGATCAGAGATTACGTTTCAGTGGGATTATTAGTGAGTTACACTCAAAAAAAGCCGCTGGAAACACCTAGTTAATTCATTCGTAGTTTTAAATATTTTTATTAAGTTTGGTCGCGAGGTCTGCATGCACTTGTTGACTTGACCATTCATTGTGCCGATAGTCGCGTCAGCCAATAAATTTATTTCCAAGAGCCTTAAACAACACCCAAAGAGGATCTTGTTAAGCAGCTGGATCAGTCTTGATTCAGAAACCGATACTTCTGAACGCGGCTGGTATTATTCGATTCTTCACTCTAAATTTTAATTAATAATTTAAATATTATAAACATTTCTTCAAAAAGAAAATATCTACTGGTTTTCAAGCATTCAACTAGACAAGAGACAATCTCGGCAGCCTTATGGCTGCTACACACCTTACGATAAATCGTTACGATTAGTCGGTACAGTTCAAACTGTAACGATAAATCGACAAGTGTGTATGAGAAAAACTGTACAGTTTGTTCGATTTTTCTCATACACACTTTTTGATTTATCGTTGCAGTCTGAACTGTAATAATAATCATAACAATTTATCGTAAGGTGTGTAGCAGCCATTACAAAGATCGCTCTGTGTGGTAGTTCTTAACTCAAAAACAAACAGCTTAAGAACGCTTATTAACAAAGCCAGAGTCTATCTCTCATAACAGCACCTAATCACAATGCAAACAACGTACTATTACCTTTATAATAGTCCTTATGGCACTGTTGAAAAAGGCTACAATATAAACACGGTAGTGTGGGAGATAATGAAAACAAATGACAATCTAGATAAGATGACAAGCGTGCGGTACGTTACAATGCACGAAGTAATGACTAGTAAAACAATGCAGATACGCAACATCACATGTATTAGGTAAACTGGGTTTGTAAACAACTCTTGTCTTTATAATATTTCCATAGTAGATTATGTATGCAAAATTGTAGAATGTTGAATTGCTGAAATAGTGTGTATTTTCTCTTCATTGGCGAAAAATTATTGCTGTTTGCAAAGAACTTGGTTGAACTTTTCGGGTTATACTCGTATGTGGGCAAACGCATGTCCACTAAACGTCACGTACAGTTTGTCTATCTGAGCCGATGATTACTGTTGTAAATCTAAGGGATTGTATCTCGGTTGTCTAGGACTTTATTTTTTTTTACGTGGTTAAATCATTAAACGAGTCCTAACCCAGGGCAGGGCGGGAGGGACTGTCAGACTCGTACTGACTAAAATCCACGGTGTCCTTCAATAGCCCTTTACGTTCCAGGGTCAAGGTAATTTGATAAATCTCGCAACCCCGACAGGCATTGACCCTCACGCCATAAATATTTGACATTTGATGAATTTGAGGGTTGCCCTCGATTTCTCCAGGATCCAATCATCCTGACTTGGTGACTATGGGACCACCTCAGAAGTATCTCCTTTCGAACAAAAAGAATTTAGAAAATCGGTCCACAATTGGCGGAGTAATCGCGTAACAAATATACAAAATAAACATACCGTCGAATTGAGAACCTCCTCCTTTTTTGAAGTCGGATAAAACCCATTACATGTATAATGTTCAGGTATTAAGAGAGAATACATAATTTGCTATAATATGATTGAAGTATCATGTGTATTTAAAGAAAATGTCTAATAATTACTACACTCCCACATTAACTCAAACCTGTATCGTGGGAATTCAATCTGTAACACAATAAAAGGTTATTAATATCCACAGGTTGATGCTACAACCCACCTACTTTGTCGAACCCCTTAGAGCCTTGTAATACACGCGGAAAGCATGGGGGAGGTCTATAAATACTCATGGACAACCCATATATCAGATACATAAATGTTTTGTGGTTAGAGTTCTCATTAAATTATAATAAATGAAACATTAAATCATTTAACGGGACCTAAAGGTATCGATATTTTATAACTTAGTGCCTTTTAAATATTGCATAAACAGAGTTATGTAGGAAATAGCTATAAATTTTTATAAAATGATGTATTCTGTACCGCGATTCTCGTCTTCTGTTGGAGTAGTTGCTTTGAAGTTAAAATCATACAAGCTGGACTTAATATTCCTAAAATGGATATTTGGTCCAGCGTGATGCATTCTAAATTAATTCAAAACTTTTCAAGATAAATAGTGCTTATATGGATTCAATCATAGATATTCAATAATTAACCATTTATTAGTTATTATTGAATGCTGAAAATGGAACAAGCAACTGCCATAAAAAACTCGTGGGCAAAATTTTTCTAATTGTGTTTTTATTAAGCTACTCGATATGTTTCTCTACTGGGCTGCGTTTAAATCAATTATCCAGTTTAAATGTATACTGACTAAATGTCAAACACCACGTTCAAGCACACCGAGAGGTGAAAAATAAAACTAACTAAAATTTAATCTGCCCCGTTTACGGTCGTCCGCTGGCATAAGTTTTTACTGAAAGGAATAAATTTTTGCGACCTTTTTACCTCGCAAAATTTTATCCTGCTGTCAGATTGACATTAAGTTTTGTTGTTTTGCTACATTCGCGCCGTAAAACGAATATTTTTATTTTACAGAGTGAATATTATTTGTGGATTTTCCGGCGAAATATCGCCGGCTGATTTAAACACACCCCTGGGTAGCAAGATTTTAACGATATTTTACAACTCGCTAAACAAATAACCTAAAAAACGTGAAGTATGTGTTGCAAGCAAGAAAATAACATTTTCACCTCACCCGCTCGGAAAGATTCTATTTCTCATTCAAAATCTGAGCGCAAAACTCCATTTTGTGCTCCAGAGCACAAAGTGTTGTTTAAAATTCGAACACGTCTTGTATTCAATTGTTTTCTACTTTTCTACACTGGCAGGCGAGCCGCCCCCACTACATTTCCTCGCTGTGTGAGGTGAAAAGTTGTGTGTTGCACTCGGCAGCAAAGTTTTTCTGCGCCTCGTACCTTTGAAAACTTCGCATCGCTCAGGATTCTATATTTGAACCGCTCGTTTCTCTCGCGGTTCAATCTTAGAATCCTTCGCTCGCTCAGTTTTCAATTCAAGTACTCGCGCCAAAAATCAACTTTGCAGCCTTGCATAACAAATAACTATTAAAATTAAAATGAATTATTGAAAATATGATAATTTCTACATTATCGTTCTCCTCCTTGTCTCATTCATACCCCAAAGTAATACTGACACTTACATCAAGATTAGTACAATGCAAACTTAATAACGAAGATTAGCTACGAGGTTTTCCTTTCAAGCATCACGAAGGATTTAATTGACTACAGTACAGTATAAGCAAGGAATACTGAATGATACTTATAACTCGCAATAGTCACAAATTAGCAATTCTTTGAATGTCTTTGCCATGAATTATGCTTTGTTACTGTAATTGATTAAATATAGCCCATTGTTTGATAATTATTCACTATGAATAAAATTGTGACGGTAGTAAAAAACTTTTGTGTAATACTAGAAATTCTCTGTACAGTGAGTTATCAGATAACCGTGACCATTTAGTCAGTACAAGTCTGACAGTCACTCCCGTCCAGCCCTGGGTAAACATAAATTATTACGATTTTACACTATAAGTACTTTGTGTAATACTAGAAATTCTCTGTACAGTGAGTTATCAGATAACCGTGACCATTTTAGTCAGTACAAATCTGACAGACACTCCCGTCCAGCCCTGGGTAAACATAAATTATTACGATTTTACCCTAAAAGTACCACGAAAAAAAATAGTCAGGTCCGAAAATAGCTACAGTCGAGATCTGAAACCATACACATATATTTAGAATCAATTATTTTAGGACTCGACTGTATCTACTACTAACTAAAATCCCAACAAACAAAAGGTTGTTCGGAAAACTGGGCTTTTGCTTTCCTTTCATTCCACAAAATTGGAATTTTAATTCTCGCTACTGTTTATAATTTTGGATTCCTTCTTAATAATAGAAACCTGCGTCTATTTGTGTAGCTCCCCTTCTGTTACAATTTCGTAAACAATTCCACAAATATTTCTTCAAGCTGTTAATAGTGTTGAACAATAAATAATATTAATTCTAGGCGTAGATCATAAAATAGAATTATTCTGGGAATAGGTCAGCCAGTACATCACGAGTTTCTTTTAAAAAAAATATATATATAATACCACTAACCCAGAAAATATATAAATACCTAGATAGTTTCTTTCCGGTCTTTAGAAGGTGTAACTATGGATTTAAAAAATAGAAATTAAACAATTAAATAAAGGAAGAAAAAAGAAAATATATACTTTTTTGAATTGTTTAATATAACTACTTATCTATTTCTTTTTTGCTTAATCTATTCGATGTCTGTAAAATATTTCTGAATTATTTCTCGGTTTTTGACATGTCCGTTCGTCCGGATCGTGTCCGAAAATGAGTAAATTCTGTGTTTAGTCATTTATAAATAATGTTACTTATTATCGTTATATCGGTAAAATACTACCGATCCGGACGAACGGACATGTCAAAAACCGGGGTTTAGATACAGGAGTATCTAAACCCCGGTTTTTGACATGTCAGTGAATGTTCAAACTATAATTCTATGTACACATAGAATTCGGGCGGAATGTCCGTTTGTACGTCCCTACCAATGACTTATTCGGTTTCAATTGAATAACGTGCCACATTACAGTAAAAAAAACGCAATAGTAGTAATAATAATTAATTATCAACGAGTTCATCGCAAAAATATCTCACTAGCCGCTAAACGCTTTACCGCTGTTGATTCAGATATAAACCGACAACAATAATATTGCTCTCATGAATTCAGTCGGACAAATGTACGACGTCGTGTTTGCCTATTGGACCAGTCATATCAATTGAGATTATTAGCCAGCTGTAACATTGTCAACGAAGCGATCAGTCTGTGTCAGTAATAGCAATTGTGAGCATCATTATTATTCTCTGAGGACATATATTATGAGCGGTTCTAATGGAGTCGTGGTATATTTAAAGGTCATTAAATATCAATTGTGGTTAACTAGGTAGCGTCAATAGGGAAACTCAAATCTAGGATGATTTACATTTCTCTACAGTTTAGGAAACGCGTTGATCAGCGAAATTTGGCACAAACAAGGAGGCCAGAGAGAGCAGTGGTGGCCCAGTGGTATCGGCCCCGACTTACGAGTTGTAGGTCGTGGGTTCGAATCCAGCCAGGCACATTACTTTGTGTAATTTATTTCATCACCACTGCTCTCAAAACGGTGAAGGAAAACATCGTGAGGAAACCGGCATGTCCTAGAACCAAAAATTCGAAGACATGTGACATCCACCAATACGCACTGGGCCCGCGTGGTGGATTATGGCCCACTCCCTTTCACAGAGAGGAGGCCTGCGTCCCAGCAATGGGAACATTAATAGGCTGATGAAGAAGAAGAAGAAGGAGGCCAGATAATAATGATAATTGTTATCATCTCGACTTAGCACGCGAGGTTGTCGACATGTGGAATGTGAGCTCGGCTATCATAGTGCCAAGTCGTTACGGTCAATGGCCTGATGGCTAAGAGCCACGATGAACATCTTTAGAAGCTGCTGTCTTTTGGAGGTTGGATCAAGAGCCTGATTCAGAAGGAAAGCTCGATACGGCTCGCATTGTGAGGAGGTTCCTGTCTCTGGAGGCCTAACCATCGGTAGCTTGGACCCTGCTCCCACACCGACGCACAACAATTTTTTATGGTTTTAAATATGGCTAAAGAGAAAAAATGGAAATATTCTTGGAAGGTCTTGACACTAATAGTAGTTCATCCACACCCGAACGTCAGTTTATTGGTTCTTATCTAGTTTGCTGAAGGTAGCAAGATAGGCAAATGGTCGATGAAAGTGTTGCAGCCAGTCCAGGGTTGTTAAGGATAGATAGGCAATTTCTTCAGGTAAATACTGGTATTCAATTGCATCTGGTTAGGCTGGAAGTTTACCTCAACATCGTTGGAAAAAGGTTAGGTTCGATGAAAACCAGTCATTCTTTTTCTTGTCTTGCAATGATGACCTCATTCATAAACCACTTTTCTCTAATAACGTGTCTTACCCTCCTTCATTTGAAATATTAAGTAGAAGTAGACAAAACATGTGACTTGCAGAATGTTCTCTCGGACGAACACCAGTCATCCATTTTATTATTTGTCATAGACCTTATTCCGTCGGCGTACGAGTTTCGATGTTTCTGATTCGGGCTACCTCTAAATTATTAATTTAGTTGAATGACCGACAAAAATTGGGTACAGCCTAAGTCTTTATTTATTTGAGCCTTGAGGCCTGTCGGTCTGTCATATTGAATTCATAGCCAAGTTTATTTAGGTAAGTACCAACTACAAAGCGTAAAGTTACCGAGTACAAAGAAATATTTTTATTTTCATGTTTCTTGTATTAAGAGCGTATATTCCGAAAGCTGGCAACGTCGCAAATGGTTGTCAAATATTAACAAGTTTTAATTAATTTAGCATTGTTACTGTATGAAATTAAGAAATAAGGCTCTGTAGTGCACTAAAAAAATGATAAGGGAATACAATAATTAATATCGTAACACCGAATATACAGTTTTAGATGTAAAAAAAGCATTTGGAAGCCTTCCAAATGCCTTTTATACACCTGAAACGGTTACAACATCAAATTCAGTGTTTTAATTGCATTCCTATATCATTTTTTTAGTGCACTACAGAGCGATATTTCTTGTTTTCATACAGAAAATTTCCCAAATTATTTAAAACTTGTAAATATTTGACAGCTTTTTGCGACGTTGCCAACTTTCAGAATATGCAGCCTTAAGTCCAGACTGAATAAATAAACTTTGACATTTACTTGTTTATGTTTTGATTAGTTTTGTTTTTCAGTGGAAGTACCGAAAAAATCCTGAAATATTCATCACAATCAAGGATCTCATGAAAGATAAACATTTTGAAGGGAACATCCATAAAATAAGTTGAAAATAGCCACTACAATTTCTTTGGCAGTGTCGGATACTCATAATCCGGTTGAGTCGCGTCGTGTCGCTTTTTAATTCACCTGTGGAGCAGATCAGCGCAATATATCACTATCACATGAAAATAAATAGGGTGATTCTTTGAGATGGGTCAGTCTGGAAAATTCTGAATCTACATTATTGCTGAATAAAAGGTAAGTAAGGAATACTTAAGAGTTAAGGAACAATGTGTAAAATTCTTCCGTCTTGTTCTTGTCGTTTCCGTTTGAAAAGGGTCCTTCAGTCTTGTCTAGTGGACTTCTTCCAGGGAATTAGTATTGGATTGTTCCTTAGCTGGCTGAGAATTTTAATAGGTGCAGCAATTTTTGTTTTAGATACTCCATAGATTTCATAAATCTCCTTTTTCCTGTCGACCTGTCAAAATTATAATTCAAAGAAAAGATAAGTAAAAAACCACATACATATTTTTTTCAAATGTTTTATTTTATGATATAATTTGGGTAATTTTCTGAAAAGTATAACATAGTATTGTCAGATCATCCTGTTTACAACGGATAACACACTTGTTCCATGACATTTTATATATCGCTGTTATTTTTTAGATTTCCTCAATGAAGGTCGTTGTTCGTGTAGTTTTCCACCAATAAAGAGTGGCCAGGTGACAAATTGAAGGAATCGAAACGCCAGATTCTTTACAAGTTTTATGTCACTATAAATTAAAGCTATTTTATTACGTTGTAAAATTCTATAGAATGTAAATGTATGTTTTTTATTAAAATAAATATTGTAAATCGCTCAAGGTTGAGTGCCCTTTATCTAGCTAATCTTCTTTATACGCTTTGATGTTAGATTACTGGAATTTATAATCTACCTAGGTATCTTTCACATAAATTAAATAATCGTTTTTATATTTGCCCTGTACTTATGCGTTCCTAAACCATTGATCCGAATGTGATAAAACTTTGATGGGTTCTTCTGTGTAAGCCTTATTTCGTGGTAAAATCATCTAATGAGTCCTCTCAATCAAGGGCCGGATGGGAAGAACTGTCAGACTTGAACCTGACTAAAATCTACGGTGATCCTTCAAATAGCCCTTAACGTTCCAGGGTCACGGTAACCTGATAAGACATTCCGCGACCCTTCTGTGTAGGGTAAGCCTTCAAATATAATAGAAAAAAAAACTATATACCTAGTTGAATGGCATTGCAACAACCACTACCTATAGGTAAACTAAAATGTAACTGCAATAATTTGAATTGCCTCTCCACATTATTGAAGAGCTAACGCTAACCGGTTACTTACATCATAATTGTGCGCATGATCAGTATAAATGACGAATAAATAATTGCCTCTTAAATAATCAACAAGATAGTTTGTATGACATGCAATATCGAATATACATAGTTTATGCACACGTAGATCAAGTAATAATTGTCATCATTTTTCCCTTTATTTTCCTTTTATTTTACGTGGTAAAATAAATCGTCAAATGAGTCCTCCCACCCAGGACAAGATGGTAGGGACTGTCAGACTTGTACTGACTTAAATCCACGGTGTCCTTCAATAGCCCTTTACGTTCCTTTTTTAATGATCACACTGCTGGGACACAGGCCTCCTGTCTGTAAGAAGGAGTGAGACCAATGCGACTTGGTAGAAATACCTTGTCTTCAAATTTTTGGTGGTTTTAGGACATGCCGCGGTATGGTATCGTCACGATCATTTCCTTCACCGTTTTGGGAGTAATACTGTTGAAATATACTTATAACACAAAGTAATACGCTGGACTGGGTTTTAACCTCCATGGATTACAACTCGTGGGTCGGATCCGTTTTCACAGGATCACCAAATATTAATTGGGGAGGGTACGACATCTTTTTTCTGTTGTCAACCGTCAGCGTCTTTATAAGCATTGAGTTCGTTAATTTTCGTACGGAATTGTAATAACGGGATGGTAAAGGTTATAAACAGAGTGTGCATTCAAATCAATTCAGTAGTTTTTGCGTTAAACATTTACCAACACGAAATAATCCATCCTTACCAACTTTCACATTTATCAGCAAGAAATATTTGAAGACTGTGACAATAAGAAACATTTTAAAATTTAACTGAAATAGCGAATGGAAGAAACATTTTTAATAAAATGAATTTCACTAAACAATCACGTTGAAACCGTACTCGGACTGAATCCACAAACAGTTTCCACTTCGCGAGAACCACATAACAAAATAAATAAAACTAAAAGATCAAAACAACTTCTCTAAAAGAGCGGCCACATAATACATCAGTTTTCCTGATCAGGAATCCTGATCCGTTTTCTATCCGAACACAGTGAATTATACAAATGTGTGTGCATGTTTTGTGTGTGTTGAATGAAATTATGAATTATATGTGAACATTTCATTCATCATTTCGAATTCCGAACGGAAAAAAAAACTGATGTATGTGGCCGCTCTTATTCTTTCTATGGAAAATACATCCAATTCTTTTGAAGATATTACTGATTAATATCATTCTTATCTCTGAGTAATATCTTATCTTATCTTACTTAATGGTGTGACTCTTTCTTTTTTTAGGAGGATGTGGTCCTCTGGTTTCAGAGATTGCCTCTTCTAGGAACAGACCTCAGATACGTCTTAAGACTTATTTAAACTATTATTTATTATTATTATTTATTTACTTCAGATTTTAAATCCATATTTTGTTAGTAAAAAATCATAAAACTAATGTTAGTAGACCAAAATACATTATTTACAAAATTCAAAACGACTGAGTACACCTACGTGTGCAGCCGTATCCAGTGAGCCAGCATGGGGCTGTCCCACCTATCGCACAAAACACTCAGGATGCTGTGGGAGCTACCACGTATTCTACCGAGAATGGAAGCGCACCGTTTCCTGATAATGGCATGAAAACCATCGACTCTGGCCTCGGCAAACATCCCGGAAGCGCTACAATATCGTGGTAGACCCAACAGCATCCTGAAAACATTGTTATACTGGACACGCAGGGCGTTGTATGCCCTCAGCGTATACCTGACCCACAGACTGCACGTGTAAAAAGACTGGCAATATGCCCTGAAAAGGGTTATTTTGACTTCCGTCGTACAACGTGCAAATCTGCGGATCAGCATATTACCTCGGACAGCCATCGCCCTGCGTTCCCTTTCAATGTCCATATCATCGTTTAGATCATGTGTCACCCAGTGACCCAGGTACTTAAACTTAGTTACTCTAGCTAACGGAGTATTATTTATGGACACATCAGGTACGTTAGTGTAACATTTGGTGCCTGCCTTGAAAACCATCAATTCACATTTTTGTGTATTGTACCTGAGCCCATGAGCGACCGCATAATCTTCACAGATCTTCACAAGCCTCCTGAGTGCGCTTATTGATGGACTCAGCAGCACCATATCGTCAGCGTAACTTATATTGTTAACGCAAACTCCATCAATGTGACAACCTATTTGGGTGCTGCTGAGTTCAACAATCAGCTGATTGATGTAAAGGTTAAAGAGACGAGGTGAGGTAATACCCCCCTGTCTCACCCCGCACTTCAACCCATACACATCAGACAGAGTTCCACCCCACCTTACATAATTCGACTGATTTTCGTACCAATACTTGAATAAAGAAATAACAGTACAGTCAACACTGCTTTCCTTTCGCAACTTTTCCCACAAGATATTATATGACACCAAGTCAAACGCCCTTGATAGGTCTAGAAAACATGCGTTGACTGGTGTCTTCCTATCAGCATAATACTGAACAGTCTGCTTAAGACACATGATGGCAGTCTCCGTTGATAACCCGGGTCTGAAACCGAACTGGGCATCGTGGAGATTTACACGACTCGCCATATGTGTATCAAGCAAACAGTCCAGTACCTTTGCTGTAACAGTCGCTAAGGAAATAGGCCTGTAGTTTGCGGGGTCAGAAGTATCTCCCGTTCTGTTTTTTACTATTGGCACGACAATAGTCTTCATAAGTTCATCTGGCAAATACGAGTGACTTAAACATAATGAGTAAAATGTTGCCAGCACTCTGGGCAAATGTACTCCTGCGTATCGCAAGTGCTCGACGCTGAGGTGGTCGTGTCCTGGAGACTTGCCTCCAACCATCTTTCTTATGACAACATCTATTTCCTTAGCCAAAAATCTCAAACAAGGAGAACTTACCTCAGCGTCAATCACGGTCGACGACACGGGCGCAGCAGATCCCGACAAAGGTTCAACTTGGAATTGATTAACAAATAAATTCGAAATTGCTTGAGGGTCGCAAACTCCTGCCACGCTCACAGGCAGACTCGGCTTGGGGTTCAGTTTACTGGTGCTCTTCCAAAACTTTCCGAAGTCTTTGGATTTGCGCTGCTCAGCCATTATATCTAATTTTATTTGCATTTGATTATTGCGACACCATTTTAATTTAGATTTGAAAATGTTACGAGTAATTCGCATGTCCTCATAAATAGGTCCTGAAGTTGGATTTCCAAGCAAATGCCACATCTGAAAAGCAAGCCGAGCCTGACAGTGAACATTTTTGACATGTCTATTCCAACCTATTAAAGGTTTATAACATTTTCGTCTAATACATGCAGCGCTTCGCTCAGCAGATGTTGAAAGTATATCAATAATTTCTGTGTACATATTGTCTAACACAACTCTGTGAGTTACATCACTGCATATATTATCCGCACAATTAATACATTCTGGGGGGAAGTCTATTTCACATAATCTTGAATTACACAGTTCTTCATACATTTTTATTTGATCAAAGTCACGATCGCCCCAAATAACCTTACTACTTAATACTGCATGAAGTGGAATAGTAGTCACAACAAGATTTAAGTTACATTCTAATAGTATTGGAAAGTGATCGGACCAATAAGTGCCATGCAATACCGTTACACTCGTTATAGTTTGACGCGCGGCTTCAGTAACGACGCAACGGTCAAGCCAACGCTTGCACCCGTGCGCATCACTCACGTAGGTATACGAGTCGCGAGGTAGTAACTCACTATCCACGCAAGACCAACACTGTTCCTCACAAAACTTTAATAGTTCATAATAAAATAGTTCATTGGTATGTGCATTATAGTCACCTAACATAAACACGTATTGAACATTACTATTTTCTATTATAGCGTTCATCTCGCTTAGGCACTCGGTAAACTCAGTTAAATTATCAGCACAACAAGTAGGCATATAAACTGAAAAAACCAATAACTTACAGTTTGATTGTTCTATCTGTATAGCTGTAAGACGAGCACTATTACACTTCACAACCGTCACTGACGAGAATAAACTTTTCCTCCAGAGGAGTGCCACTCCTCCATAGGGCCTACCTCGCAGTAATCCAGCCGAAGTGTCCACCGCAGAGCTCCCAGTGTAAGCAAAGTCATCATGCACAGTTCCTAGAAACGTCAAGTCGTGGGGCAGTAACCATGTTTCTTGTAGTGCTATGACGTCAGCTGATACACACAGCCGCCTAATACAGTCAATCGACGTTTTCACACATTTGCAATTAAAACTGATCATTTTAACTGTTTTATCCATTATTATTAGTTTTCGTATCCACCTTCATTGTCTCCACTGCGCCTCTGAAGTTTCCTCTAAAATGTATGAATCTGCGATATGATACTCCATCTGGCCAGAATTCATCATTCATAAACAAATCTTCTTTATGTTTCGGAATGTAAACTTTGTAACTATCATACTCCTTTTCTATTTTCATGGTCATCTTCTCCACCTTCACTAATAAATTACATTTCTCCTTAATATACGTTTCTATGTCTTCTTTAGCAAGTCCTTTCAATACATTAGAAATATATAAAGGTACCATTGTCTCCGCCGCCTTAAATTTTACATCAGGATTTATTACAGCTTTCCCCATTTTTCCTGCAAACCTTTTATTTCGGTTTCGTTTTTGAACTAATGTCCAACCATCCTTATCTTGCGAGGGAAGATTTCTTTCCCTCCTTACTATACTTGCAAAATTCGGTTGCTTCTCAACATGCTCGTCATTTGTCGCAGCAGTGTGTCGTAACGGATTTATTTGGTCAGGCGCACGCTTCACCGCAGATGTTACGCGATGAGTCATCGTGTTCTCGAAGCTCTTTGCAATGTTTACAACCGGTACGCCGACGCCGCTACCGACCGCACAGGTATTTCTACCGTCAAACTCAGTTTCTTGTATACCCTCCACCCGCGAAGAATGTAATAACGGGCTACCGGGCGCAGATATTATTGTAGTATAACTACCTGACCTCTCCATTTCTTTGTCTATCACACAACCACCTCTTGTTAATTTTAATTGATGAACATCCAATGTTGAACATTTTAAATTTTCAATATCCTTTTTAACGGAATCCAATTGCAAATCCAACTATGCAAGTCCAGGTTTCCTTACGGATCACGATGTTTTCTTTCACCACCAAAATCTCAGTGATGACTAAGATAAACTTAGAAAGTTGGTATATTTTAGTATTTTAACAAGATAGACTTGTAATTGTCCTTCAAATTAACAAACTGTTATTTATATCACTATTGCATTTGACTGTATCTTCCATTGTCTTTAAGTAAATATAGATAAAGTCACATTGGTACTTACACGAGTTCGAATTTCAACCTGATAAGAGCGGAAGTGTTAAGATCGGGAAATATTGTTCAATTTAAAAATAAGTTTATTTCGAACAAGTACAACTACGCGTAACTTCGTCCGTATTTGTGGCACATGGCACAAGTATAAGAAAAAAAAAATTTTTGAATTCGTATGAGTATTTCGCACATCCAAACTAAGAAACATTATGTAAGTATTACCTCTTGATGTGCTTTTAATTTTAATATTTCGGTAATTTATTTATACACTAATTTTTCTTTTTAAATGTAAAATAACTAAAACGAAATACTTATTTTAAAAGATGACGTGTTTGGCTATGAAACCCTGGGAAGGAAACTTCTAACAATACGAGCTATTTCCAAACATGATACTTTCTGAACGAAGCCTATAATGCAAAATTAAATATAGATAGATGCATGCTATTTTGACAGGCCTGTTGGTCTAGTGGTTAGTGACCCTGACTGCTTTGCTGGTCGTGGGTTCGATTCCCACTCAGGACAAATGTTTGTGTGATGAGCACGATCATTTGTTCTGTGTCTGGGTGGAATTTATCTATAATATAGATGTATTTAGAAATATATAAGTATGTTTATCAGTTGTCTAGTACCCATAACACAAGCTCTGCTTAGCTTGGGACTAGATGGCGTTGTGTGATAGTTGTGGAATATTATTATTATTATTATTACTATGTCATCTAGCTGATTTCGACCCCAGCGACTGCAATTGATGGTTTTTTTAGAGTAGTTGAGAGCTTCAATATGCTGCCTTTTCATGTGCTCTCCATTTTCAACTTTTGTGGAAAAACTCCGAGCACAAAGCCGACTGTAAGTACAAATCATTTAATGATATTACTACGTCAGGTACTATGTTACGGTATGACTAAACAGGTTTAAAATAGTTTAGTACAAATGAGGCGCGAATTGCGTTAAAATAATATTTACGTACGAGCGTGACTCTTGTTCGTATACAACGTAAACTTTTTCAGAATAAATAAAACAGCTGTAAAGTTGTACGGACGTTCCGAGGGGCTAATTAGCTATTAACTTTACATTCGGCATGTTTTATTTCGAGTTATTTCTCAATGACCAGCTAAAATGTAAATGGTGAATCAGTGTCGGCTTCAGTTTAAAATTGTACTGGGTATTTTAATCAAGAAACAGAAGCTCAAATTCTTGAAGTGCCACGTAAACACATTTTTATTAAGTTATATTCTCAAATTATGATTTATTACATATTCTTTTGGTTTAAAACCAAGAAAGATCTCTAAAAAAACACTCATAATTATCTGTCGCTATAAGTTTATTCTGATAACTTGGAACCACAAAACATTGACATTTGGAACTTAATTATAATCAAACATTGATGAAGTTGTAAAGAACCTATTGTAGACAACCAAATCAATTCTTTTCGCTATTTTATATATTTTCTGCTCCTTCACTATACTTCAGTAAAGTGCAAATTCTAGAGTGACCAACAAAATGTCACTAAATTACATAAACTAGGAAAAAATACTTCGAGAAAACCCACTTGCTTCAGATTGCTACAAGGAAAAAATCGCTTATTAGACACATGTAAGTAGTGTCGAGAACGGTGAAGCTATTAAATTATTAAAGAGCCAACATTTTAAGCCGTTCTGAAAATGAAATTGAATAAAATATTTTATATTTTTGCTCAGTTAAGCAACGAATATCGTTTCGAAATAAAATGTTATGATATTGCATGTTAAAACTGCTGTGTATACTCGTTCACGGGCTATGTTGAATTTTCAGATCCATTAAAATCATTCTAGTTTACAAACTCAGAGTAAACAAGTAAAATGTTGGTATTTTAAAATACACGGTGGAATGACATCGCCGCACAAATAGACTTTTTCATCATTGCAACATTGAGTATTTATGAAGATTTTTATCAATAGTTTTGAGCCAAGTGGGTGAATGTACCAAACTCGAATTAATTAGAATGTAAATTGATACCAAATAGGTAATAATATTATTAAGAAAGGTATATCATAGGTTATAGTTACAACTAGTTTTAGACATAAGCACCACTAGCGGGGCGATAATAACTAGCCTTTAGCGTCAATCATTTACCAGTTCAATCAAATACCACACGAACCGACATGAGTAATTGATTGATTATTTTTTTCTGTATACCTGAAAAGGAATTGGCTATGGATATTATAAGCAATCTATATATAAATAAAAATGAATTGTTGTTCGTTAGTCTGATTAAAACTCGAGAACGGCTGGGCCGATTTGGCTGATTTTGGTTTTGAATTATTTTGGAAAGTCCAGGGAAGGTTTAAATAGTTGTTTGTTATGCAAGGCTGCAAAGTTGATTTTTGGCGCGAGTACTTGAATTGAAAACTGAGCGAGCGAAGGATTCTAAGATTGAATCGCGAGAGAAACGAGCGGTTCAAATATAGAATCCTGAGCGATGCGAAGTTTTCAAAGGTACGAGACGTAGAAAAACTTTGCTGCCGAGTGCAACACACAACTTTTCACCTCACACAGCGAGGAAATGTAGTAGGGGCGGCTCGCCTGTCAGTGTAGAAAACAATTGAATACAAGACGTGTTCGAATTTTAAACAACACTTTGTGCTCTAGAGTACAAAATGGAGTTTTGCGCTCAGATTTTGAATGAGAAATAGAATCTTTCCGAGCGGGTGAGGTGAAATAGTAGATTATTAACCAAGGGGATAAAGCAGTGTCTTCTGTCGCGGGTGACGATTTAAATCGCGAGCTTAACGAAGGACTCGAGGTTTACTCCCGAGCAAAGCGAGGGTGTTAAAAACTTAAATCACGAGCGAAGCGAGGGATTTAAGACGAGTCCTGAGTGTAGCGAGGGATTTAAGTTCACCCAAGACTAAGACAGCTTTATCACCGAGGAAAATACTCTACTTTTCGTACCATTTGCGAAAAAATTAACACAATAATAATATGAGATAAGCATTTTATTAAACATTAACATTTAACATTAACTTATTTATAAAAATAAATTAAAATAAACTTAACGTTTATGTATTTGAAGAAAACAAAAATGCGGTAAATTCCTCGACTAATATTTTTTTGTCGGAAAAGCAAAGGCATCAAGCTCATACGGCCTCTTCGGTTTTCGTAATTTTATTGAATAATCATAACTGCATAATAAATGCGTATTCCTTTTTCAAAAAGTTGGATAATGCTTTTTATACAAACTCAATGTTGTAAAGACAGACTGATGTAGTTCAGTATCGGTAAGTATTCCAAATTTAAATCACATTCTCTCCCTAGAGGATGAATGAAATTCAGTACAACTTTCTTTCCCTGTTTTTAACAGATTAAAAATGACTATTGTTATGTACGCTTTTTGTGGCATAGAATGTCACTTTTTTGAGCAAGTGGTACGAAAAGGTTTTTTTTTTAATCGTTTCTCAGGCGGTACGGAGTTCGCCGGGTCAGCTAGTTATAAATAAAATAAAGAAAGCTGAGTTTAAATGAAATAAATCTAAAACTTCAGGTAAATACTAAAAGAAGAGACAGATGTCTCTTTAATCTTAACAATGAAGTACTTAAAACAGAATCCTGAATTATGTGTTCTTGAATATCGAGTATACCTATATGAATAAAACCTACGAAAATCTAATGCCAATAATACATTACTGAAATATTCCCAAGGAATTGGGAAAACTTTCTCAATTCAATTGCGTCTCGTCCTGTCTCGATTTTATTTTAATGAAACCATTTTATGATAATTGCTTTGTAGCGGTGTCTTTATTATTGTGTAATACTTTCAGATGAAGCATAAGAGCTCATTCATATGAGAGCGTTTGAAAAAACATATTTTTGCAAATACCTACTATTTTTATATGACAGAAATCGCACGCATCGTGAAAAATGACGTATTACTCGTATCGTATCTTATAAAACTTACGTCCGTCAGAACACAAAACACAAATTGTGTCGTCGATCTTATATGACGGATCTGTGAAAATACTCGAAACCATAAACAGTTACTTTGTCTATCATGACGTTTCGCATTTTTTGATGATTCGTTATTGATGGATACCGTTTGCAAAAACGTTCAAATTACCATAGGGAAATAAAGTAAGTCAAATACGTTTCATTATTTAATGACCCCCAGCTAGGGGGTAATGAAGGGTAACTTAATTTTCGGTCACCGTCGCCGTGTCGTCGGCATTTAATAGAGGAGTTAACTTGATCGTAGGTAATACTTACAAATAGGCATCCATTAAAATGTTCTGACGTCACCTTACAGTAGGTTTACAGACGATTCATTTTTAGTAGAGCTTACCGTTAGATACCTACGCTAGTGCTTACTAAGATTTCTGTGATTCGTGGTAGATCCCTTTCAAATAATCCACTCTGGCGTAATTTATCAGATTTTTTGCCCTTTTTACTTTCTGGAAAAGGTAAATCTTTTAATATATTAAATGTTTATGTACGTATACCTATACGAGTTCTTAAGTAGCTACGTGAGACCTTCTACGTGGTGTATATATGTGACGTATATGCCTTCAAATATTTATGTTACTCATCGATTTTACTACAAAACAGCGTTATTGGTTGTGTGACAACTTGCCAGAAATATTGAAGGTTTCACAATAAGCTGAATAAATTGCTAAGTATGAGAAATATTATTACTTACTTCAAATCTTTTGATCGAAAATATATTGGGTATTATTGTTTAGTTGAGTTGTTCTGTGAAATGTGTCTAATACCTATACTCAGATACTCATCATCATCATCATCATTTCAGCCAATTGCAGTCCACTGCTGGACATAGGCCTCTCCCAGGGAGCGCCACAGCGCACGATCTCCCGCTTTTTTCATCCAGCCACTGCCAGCCACCTTCTTCAAGTCATCGGTCCATCTTGCCGGGGGGCGTCCCACCCTACGCTTACCTACACGCGGTCTCCATTCGAGAACCTTCCTACTCCACCTATCGTCGGTTCTGCGGCAGACATGACCGACCCATTGCCACTTCAGCTTGCTACAGATTTGGACAATATCTGTTACTTTGGTCTTATGCCGTAAGACCTCATTCCGGATTTTATCCCTTAATGAGACCCCAAGCATAGACCTTTCCATAGCACGCTGCGTGACATGAAGTCGGTGGGCCAGCTTGACAGACATGTTCCACGTTTCGGCTCCGTAGGTTAGGACTGGAAGGACGCACTCATTGAACACCCGGCTTTTCAGGCACTGCGGCAGTGGCGACGTGAGGATATGACGCATTTTCCCAAATGCTGCCCAGCCAAGCTGCACTCTTCTGGCAATTTCCCGCTTGAAGTTGTCTCTACCTAGCTGTAATACCTGTCCGAGGTAGATGTATTCTTGGACAACTTCGAGTGTCGTCGGCAAAACGAAGGTGCGTTAGATATTCACCGTTGACATTGATGCCCAGTCCGTTCCAGTCCAGCGTCTTGAACAGATCCTCCAGCGCGTTGGTAAACAGTTTAGGGGATATAACATCTCCCTGTCTCACACCTCTTAGCAGCTGGATGGGTTTTGTTCGGTGGTTTTGTACTTGGACCGACATCGACGCCATGCTATATAGGCTCCTTAGCACCTTTATGTACCGCCAATCGACTTGGCATCGCTGCAAGGATTCCAGAACAGCAGGTTTCGACGGAATCGAAGGCTTTCTCGTAGTCCACAAAGGCTAGACACAGCGGCTGGTTATACTCCTCTGTCTTCTGTATAACCTGCCGCACTGTGTGTATGTGGTCTACGGTTTTATAGCCTTTGCGAAACCCAGCCTGCTCCGGCGGCTAGAAAGCGTCAAATCTAGTGGAAAGCCGATTTGTGACGACCCTCGAAAACAGCTTGTAGACGTGGCTCAGGAGCGTGATTGGTCTGTAGTTTTTGAGGAGATTTTTGTCTCCTTTCTTGAAAAACAATGTCACCAAGCCCCTGCTCCACGCCTCCGGGGTAGTCCCACTGGCTATGACGGAGTTGAACAGCCTCCTAAGCTCTCCGAGCACAGGTTGGCCCGCAGTTTTTAGAAGCTCGGAGGTGATTCCGTCTTCGCCGGGAGCCTTCCCATTACTAAGCTGCCCAAGGGCCGTCTCAATCTCATCCATTTCTACGTCTGGGAGATCGTCTGTGTAGTGGCGTGTAAGCGTGGCTCTTTGGTCATTTGCGTCGGGCTGCGGCTGCAGCTACTCAGATACTACGTCATAATATTACGTCTGATTTTATAGAACTGAAGATATAAGCAGAGATTCAATGATAACCTATGATGAGAATGCATTTTGAATGTTTTCTTTAAAAAATAGGATTACAGTTAGTGTTTAAACTCTATCCTGTTCGATTCATACAAATAATTTTTGTATGTAAGTAAATCAATATGACAAATGTTGCATCTAAAATGAAACAAACTGAAATAATAATAATATTAGAATTAATCTCGCCAAAATTGGTTTTCAAATAGAAATAATAATTCAAATGGCTTTGTGCATATACCGTATCGCTCATTGTTATTTACGATCCAAACAAAGTACTGAATAATGCTGTCCAGACAGTGATTTATTAAATAACATTTTATTATAGTGAGCTGAAACAATTTGTATTTCATTATTTTGCGGTTGTTGATGAATTATGTAGCAGCTAGATAACATATCCTGCTACTTTCTTGATAACAGCACAATTGATGTAGAACAGTAACGTTTTTTGGGGGTTAGTTTTACAATGAAAGCCTGGAACATAAATTACACTTCGAAATAAATAACCTTCATTGTATATAGGTTATTTACGCTTCAGGTAATCTGAAACACTAATCACTTTGAGATAGAACGCTATTCATGTCTCATAATTATTTAGGAAAAATTCGACAATAATCAGCATTTTGACAGTCTATGATGATGATTTTTTTCATTCATCCCGTTGAGGATAGGCAAAGGTCTTAGACCATACAGCCTGGTCTGTGATATTTTGACGGTCGAATTACGCAATAACTGTTGATCAGAACTATGACATATATATGCTTTTCGGAATCCTCGTTGGAAGATCTTTCCAAATATAATAATGGTTTTCGGATTCATTACACTTTTTGTTTTATTCTTAATCATGTAATAAATGTCATACTCCATTTACACATGCGTCTTGCTATTTATACGAATGTGTAAACGCACCTTCAGAATTGCGTTCCTTTCCAACTCGTTGTGGCTGTCTATGACCATTGCAGTCATCAGCGTTTAAATATTTGTTATTTTTATGTGAACTACATAAACTCGACAAGGGAGTTATTTTTCTTGTCACGGATGTGGTATAGTGTCAATTAGTTTATGCTGTTTTAAAACTAGAATTAGAAAAATAGTTAAAGTATTTTCAATGTCAACATTTCGTGTGAAACGGACCGTCATCTCTCCGTGTCGACGATTTCCGGATGGGATCGAACAGTCTGGAAAAATGATGGCTTGAGCAAGTTGCGTGCCGTCCGACTCATCTACACGACGCCGAGAAGATGGCGCGGAGGAACTGTATATAGCGCCATGATCGCTCCCCATTCCTCCTTGGGTTTCTAACTTTAAAAACTACAAAATATGGCTAATCTTTATATCCCGATGGATGATTAGTCAACGTAAAAGTGCGTCATCAGCCCTGATTTGCGCGATGACGATTTTCCGTACCGCGTGCTCCGAGCGGCAGTCCTAAACTTCCGAAGGGAGGCCTACGCGGCGGGCCTCGTCTGCCGGGAAAACTTTCCCAGTGGACGATCCCAAGGATCTTCAAAGCCGTTGCCAGCCGGGATATTTCCGTGTGCTCCTGGTGGACTTCGCGGGAGGTGCTCTGCGCCCACGACGTGGTGCGCCGGCAGATGGCGTTCGTCGACGATCTTGGACGATTGACGGTCTTAGTGGTCGCCATCCCATCGTGATGCCAGACCAGCTTCATCGCCGGCGTTCTGCTCAAAAATCCATGGCTTCCGAGGCCACATCGTGAACGTGTGAGTGCGTGATCGTGGTACCACGTAAGTCTCTTGTATTCTTTTGGCCAAACTAGAGTCAGTGCGCGTTTTGCATATCACAGGCACCGATGCCCGTCCTCTTTCTGGAACTTTCTGGTCTCAGGATTTTGCTACATCAATTTACCTAATCTGTCTATAGCTGTATAAGTGCTATATGTTGTAATATACTGTTATCGTTTACAATGTTAATTTCTTTGTTTTATTCCAAATGAATCACCCATAGATTCCCTTTAGACAAGAGGTCCTTGAAACAATAGTCCTATGCTGAAAGCCGAGAGTTTGAAGGCCTACTGTATTACTTTTTAACTTGTAACATAACGGTAACCTTTACAATCCAATATTCATTCTTTTTCTTTTTTTTTTCTTTTTTTTTTCACACCGTTACAATGGCGCCCGAACATCTATTATATTTATAATCTATGGGATTTATTTGGAATATTTCTTGTCAATAATTTCAGTTTAGTATTAATAGATTGACATTTTTCAACACATTTTGCATGTCTAGTACTTACATTGTTTTCACATGTCATGTCAAGTCTTACAGGTTATCTGGAATTGCAATAACATTATGTGCCGTATCTAAACAGTGAGTGCATGTTTACATTCTTATCAGTGTATTCATCAACAAAGCAACATTCCATGCTAATGTCAAGTTGATAGCAGTTGCAAACATAAAATTCAAAGAATATTTGTGTACTTGCAATAATAATTTCAATTAATAAACACAATATTCACTTGCTACACCTTATGTAAGCACTGTTTAGTTACGAACTATTATTTTGATTTAAAATTTTAAAACTTTTGTAATTGTGTCCGTCACAATGGCAGAACCACTTGAAAAATTCCAAGATACAGAAGATAATAATACTTCTGATAATGAGGATGATTTGCAAAATGTAACTTATAGACGTAAGGAGGCTTTACAGTCTGCAATGTCAACCACATCCCGTGACACGAAACATAATCCACCACATAGTCAATCGGCTCCAGCAGAACACTCGAATGTCGTAACTTATGTAGTACGTGACGACAATTTCAAGTCGTGGAATTTAAAGCTTACCGGTGACTCAAGCATTGTAGATTTTTTCTTGCGAATAGATGACTGCATGCGCACTAGAGACGTATCTGAGCAGAAAATAGTGAAATGTTTTTCAGATTTCTTGAGTGGCAAAGCACTCGATTACTATAGGCAAATTAGAGACTCAGTAGTCACCTTGGAAGATTTGCAAAATAAATTCAGAACATTTTTCTCATCCTTCGACAGTGATTTTATTTCGGAAAAACAGATTAGGGATCACAAACAAAACTTAGGACAACCATTGCATATTTATGTATTAGATATGCAAACTTTAAATTCAAGACTAACATTGCCCTTATCTGAGGCTACTTTAATAGAGATTATAAAACATAATTTATTACCAACATATGCACAACTGTTAGCAGTCAATGACATTCAGACCATTGACAGATTAATAACATTAGGCAAGCGTTATGAAGCATATGCAGTTACCACACCAGGTAACTCTTTATCGAAACCTATCAAGGGTCAAAAACAAGTTACTGTGGTCAACACTCAGTACAAGAAAAAGGAAACTTTAGTAATTACTTGTCGGAAATGTAAGAAATCCGGTCATTCATACAAACAATGCAGATCAATTCCAGGCATTGTATGTTTTAAATGTGGGACAAAAGGAGTAATCACATCGCGTTGTTCAAAATGTAACCCACCCACAGATACCCACCCTGTTCAAACTAAAAATTCAAAAAACTAGAACGTCCAGGAGTGACTGCTTCTTGCTCGAATAAACAACATCTGGGTACGGTGACTCCTGGTTCATCAAGTGAAAAATTAGATAACAGGATTTTTGTAGAATGTTTAATTAAAAACATACCTTACATTGGACTTTTAGATACAGGTGCAAACCTCTCCGTCATTGGTAACGGATATCATAAACAACTTTTAGATTTTGGATTTCAAATAACACCAACAAACTGGAGTGCAAAGTGTGCCAACGGGTCACAAGTACAAACAATAGGAGTAATGACAATACCAGTAACATTTAGAAATAAAAATTGGGAAATAGCATTTATGGTCATTCCAGAAATATCAGATAACTTCATATTAGGTATGGACTTTGTACATCAATTCGGCATTTTAAATTATTTTAATTTCCATAGCATAGAACTTGTGGGAAAAACTGAAGATACACACCCACAAACTTCAAATAAGCTGTGTGGTATAACGTCAAAAAGTGAATTATCACCATTAGAAAATATTGAATTAGGAAAAATAATTGATAAATTTAAAACCATTAGTACTGAAGAAAAAGGATTAGGAAAAACTAATATAATTGAACATAGGATAGTAACAACTGGTTCGCCAATAAAACAAAAATACTACCCTTTATCACCAGTGAAATTACAAGCACTGAATGATGAAGTGGACAGAATGTTAGAACTAGGCGTGATTGCACCATCAAAATCACCTTGGTCAAATCCAGTTGTTATGACACCAAAAAAAGATGGTTCACTTAGATTCTGTTTAGATGCTAGAAAACTAAATGACGTCACTATTAAAGACTCCTATCCATTGCCTTATATATCTTCAATATTAGACAACCTTAAAGGCGCTCGTTATCTATCTTCAATAGATTTATCAGCAGCTTACTGGCAACTACCACTCTGCGATTCAGATAATTTAGACGGTAATGGCACTTCATGTCAAAAAACCGCATTCGTAGTACCTAACAGGGGACTTTTCGAATTTAAAAGAATGCCTTTCGGTTTATGTAACGCCGGTTGTGATATGCAACGTTTGATTGACTCACTTTTTCAACATAAATATGGTGAAAAAATTTTTGGGTACTGTGATGATCTCCTTATAGCCACCTCCTCATTTAAAGAGCATATTAATATATTAAACGATGTTTTGGAAACATTAAAGCAAGCAGGTTTGACAATAAATTTTAATAAGTGTGAATTTTGCAAAGATGAATTACATTACTTAGGTTATGTTGTAAGTTCAAAAGGTCTGCAAACAGATCCAAAAAAATTAGACTGTATTAGAAATTTCCCTAGACCAACTACAGCTAGACAATTACGTGCTTTTATAGGTTTATGCTCATATTACAGGAGATTTGTAAATAACTTTTCAACAATTATAGCACCAATGACAGCATTAATTGGTAAAAGAAAAGGTAAAGAGGCAATAGCTTGGTGTAGTGAAGCAGAAACATCTTTCATATCACTTAAAGAAGCTCTCACTCAAGCACCAGTATTAGCATGTCCTGATTTTAAAATACCATTTCAGATTCATACAGATGCTTCATCGGTTGGCATTGGTAGCGTTCTCGTTCAAGAAGTTGACGGTATAGAGCATCCTGTAGCGTTTCACTCCCGTTTACTTTCAAAAACAGAACGAAATTATAGCACAACTGAGCGTGAGCTGTTAGCAGTAGTTGATTCAGTCATACATTTTAGACCTTATATTGATTGCAGCCAATTTATTTTAGTAACAGATCATATGTGTCTTAAGTGGTTAAAAACACTAAACAACCCATCAGGTCGTTTAGCGCGTTGGGCTATGCAATTAGCTTGTTTCGACTTTGAAATACGTCATAGGAAAGGTGCTCTGCACGTAGTTCCTGACGTGTTATCAAGGGCAGAACTCAATGCAGTTACATTTACAGGAGGTAATAATTCAGGTGATGATTGGTACAATAAATTATTTAAAAATGTGCAATCAAATCCAATATTTCACAAAAATTATCAAATAAAAGATAATACATTGTATAGATTCAGTAAACCTTCTTCAAAGTTACATGAGGCAAATTCTTGGAAAATTGTCTTACCTAAAGACATAGTACAGGAATGTATACAGGAAAATCATGAACTCACCGCAATACATCCTGGTACATTTAAAACTTTAGCTAAAATAAAAGAAAATTATTTTTGGAAGGGTATGAATGCAGACGTTAAGATGTATGTGTCTAACTGTGGAAAGTGTAAGGCTTACAAACACTCAAATGATGTACCACACGGACACATGACACACCAGAAACAAGTGGAGCGTCCCATGCATACACTTTCCATCGATACAATTGGTCCTTTACCTAAATCATATTCCGGACACATTTATATACTTTCAATTGTAGACATTTTTACCAAGTATTGTTGGCTTCATCCACTTAGAACTGCAACCACAAAGACAGTAACTTCATTTATAGAATCAGAAATTATACTAAAAGAGGGCACACCATGTGTCATCATATGTGACAATGCCACTATTTTTCAAAGTAAAGATTTCAAGAATTTCTGTACAAAATATTCAATTCCGAAAATATTTTATAACGCATATTATTCACCACAGTCAAACACCGTTGAACGTTACAATCAAACCATTCAAACTTGCTTAGCAATGTTAGTAGAGGAGGACCAGCGAAATTGGTCTAGGTTCCTTCCTCAAATACAACTATTTATGAACACTACTATAAATTTAGCAACTGGATACACACCATATTTTCTCGCCAGAGGCCGTGAAATCATCTCTGATGGTTCATTGCACACCTTAAGGGGCAACGCACCACAATCGATTGATGATATTCAGCTCGCAAATAGGAACGAAAAAGCTAATTCCTTAAATGAACTCGCAGATATTTTCCAACGTGTAAGCAGCGCATTGACCAAAGCGTACAAACAGAATGCAAACAGATATAACCTGCGTCGCCGTGAGCTCAGGCTACGTGTAGGTGATATCGTTTGGAGGCGTAACTTTGTACAGTCAAACGCAGCAAAGTTTTTCTCAGCTAAATTAGCACCAAGATTTATCAAGTGTAAAGTAGTTGATAAACTATCTGATGTTGTTTACCAATTAGAGGAAACAGACACAGGGAATATAGGAAAGTATCATGTCAAGGACATAATAAAAGTGCCAATATGAGTAAATGGTGTTATTTATGCTTAAATTTCAATTAATTGCACAGTGTTACACTTGCACATTATTGGACAAATTTTTTTGGAAAAAAAAAAAATTTTCTTTACTAAACTGAATTGCTTTTGTATCAGTGGCTCTTAGCAGCCCTGGTCCCATTTATTTTTTAAAGTCAGTTCAGAATTTTTTTCAAAACAATTGAAAAAGAAAAAAATTTTTTTTTCATAATAAAAAGGAAAAACTATTAACTTTACTGACTTATTTTTTATATCAGTGGCTCTCACTACCCCTGATTCCTTTTATTTTTTTGAATTCAGTTCAGTACTTTCTTCAAAATAATTAAAAATAAGTTTTTTTCCCCTTCAGGAAAAAACTATATTTCTTTACTAAACCGAATACTTTTTGTATCAGTAGCTCTTGGAAGCTCTGATTCCTTTTATTTTTTCAAATTCCGTTCAGTACTTTTCCCAAAACAATTAAAAATAAGTTTTTTTTAACACAAAAAAAAACTATTTTCTTTACTGAACAGAATTGTTTTTGTATCAGCGGCTCTAGATGGCTCTGATAACCATTTTTTCAGAATCGGTTCAGTATTTTTTTCAGAACAATTGAAACAAAGTTTTTTATTATAAAAAATAAAAACTATTTTCTTTAATTACCTGGATTATTTCTGTATCAGCGGCTCTTGATAGCCCTGATCCCGTTTATTTTTTCAAAAACGGTTCAATACTTTTTTCAAGACAATTGAAAAAAAGTTTTTTTGTGGTATTGAGTTAGGACGTTAACTCACAAACATATTCGCACATTGCTCGCTTTGAATTGGGTGACGACTCATATTCATTTGCAGCATTGCCTGTCACTCCAGTGACGTACTAAATATAGTTCCCAGTACTGTTTCGCGACCAGCACTGTGGTTATTATATTTTGAAAATCTAATATTAAGATATGTATAACTATAACCGTTAATAGACTAGGATTATTTGATAACTTTAATAAATATCTATAGTTCATGTACAATAGTTCATAAGTTAATACACCATTAGCCAATAGTTTAGTTAGCATATGCATAGGATTAAAAATGCTTAGATTTAAAAAATGCTTAGATTTGAAAAAGGTTAGGTTTAAAAATGCTTAGGGTTAAGAAATAAAAATTATAATAAGCTTATACCTTATATTTACATAAAATTATAACTTCATATCTAGATAGTCGTTTCAATAGCTTTAAGGATAATTTTTTTTCCTCTGGGTGGAACGGCTGTTTTTTCCGAGAAGAGGGGTATTGTAGCAGCTAGATAACATATCCTGCTACTTTCTTGATAACAGCACAATTGATGTAGAACAGTAACGTTTTTTGGGGGTTAGTTTTACAATGAAAGCCTGGAACATAAATTACACTTCGAAATAAATAACCTTCATTGTATATAGGTTATTTACGCTTCAGGTAATCTGAAACACTAATCACTTTGAGATAGAACGCTATTCATGTCTCATAATTATTTAGGAAAAATTCGACAATAATCAGCATTTTGACAGTCTATGATGATGATTTTTTTCATTCATCCCGTTGAGGATAGGCAAAGGTCTTAGACCATACAGCCTGGTCTGTGATATTTTGACGGTCGAATTACGCAATAACTGTTGATCAGAACTATGACATATATATGCTTTTCGGAATCCTCGTTGGAAGATCTTTCCAAATATAATAATGGTTTTCGGATTCATTACACTTTTTGTTTTATTCTTAATCATGTAATAAATGTCATACTCCATTTACACATGCGTCTTGCTATTTATACGAATGTGTAAACGCACCTTCAGAATTGCGTTCCTTTCCAACTCGTTGTGGCTGTCTATGACCATTGCAGTCATCAGCGTTTAAATATTTGTTATTTTTATGTGAACTACATAAACTCGACAAGGGAGTTATTTTTCTTGTCACGGATGTGGTATAGTGTCAATTAGTTTATGCTGTTTTAAAACTAGAATTAGAAAAATAGTTAAAGTATTTTCAATGTCAACATTTCGTGTGAAACGGACCGTCATCTCTCCGTGTCGACGATTTCCGGATGGGATCGAACAGTCTGGAAAAATGATGGCTTGAGCAAGTTGCGTGCCGTCCGACTCATCTACACGACGCCGAGAAGATGGCGCGGAGGAACTGTATATAGCGCCATGATCGCTCCCCATTCCTCCTTGGGTTTCTAACTTTAAAAACTACAAAATATGGCTAATCTTTATATCCCGATGGATGATTAGTCAACGTAAAAGTGCGTCATCAGCCCTGATTTGCGCGATGACGATTTTCCGTACCGCGTGCTCCGAGCGGCAGTCCTAAACTTCCGAAGGGAGGCCTACGCGGCGGGCCTCGTCTGCCGGGAAAACTTTCCCAGTGGACGATCCCAAGGATCTTCAAAGCCGTTGCCAGCCGGGATATTTCCGTGTGCTCCTGGTGGACTTCGCGGGAGGTGCTCTGCGCCCACGACGTGGTGCGCCGGCAGATGGCGTTCGTCGACGATCTTGGACGATTGACGGTCTTAGTGGTCGCCATCCCATCGTGATGCCAGACCAGCTTCATCGCCGGCGTTCTGCTCAAAAATCCATGGCTTCCGAGGCCACATCGTGAACGTGTGAGTGCGTGATCGTGGTACCACGTAAGTCTCTTGTATTCTTTTGGCCAAACTAGAGTCAGTGCGCGTTTTGCATATCACAGGCACCGATGCCCGTCCTCTTTCTGGAACTTTCTGGTCTCAGGATTTTGCTACATCAATTTACCTAATCTGTCTATAGCTGTATAAGTGCTATATGTTGTAATATACTGTTATCGTTTACAATGTTAATTTCTTTGTTTTATTCCAAATGAATCACCCATAGATTCCCTTTAGACAAGAGGTCCTTGAAACAATAGTCCTATGCTGAAAGCCGAGAGTTTGAAGGCCTACTGTATTACTTTTTAACTTGTAACATAACGGTAACCTTTACAATCCAATATTCATTCTTTTTCTCTTTTTTTTCTTTTTTTTTTTTTCACACCGTTACAATTATTAAATGAAAATTTGTTATTTACGCATAACTAGCTTTTCACTCGCAACTTCGCGTATGGAGGTCAAAAGTAATCCCATAGCAATGTCAATATAAAACCTCCTTCGTACTCAAACCAAGGTCCAAAGAGCCAAAAGCCCACACTCCCACCGATGAGACTAGTGAGCAGTGTAATAAAGGGGTAGATTATTAATTCATACAATACGCTGTCCACCATGGATCAACAGAACAGTAACAGTCATACTACACCGAATAATTCTCCTAGTAAGTATTAATTACATTCTCCTGGGAGTATATCGCACACACATGAGATGTGGATTCATCGATTGGCAGAAGGATTTACAAATCGCAGTATGAAGGTATTACGGAAAAAGCAAACTAAATACTCATTAACATTATTCCTGCGTACCATCATCGTATACCTTTCTAACTATGTTGGGGTCGCCTTCAAGCCCAACTGCATAGGAACAGCTGAATAATAGTATTTTACATGGAGCGTCTGCCACTACCAACTAACTGGGTAACGCGATATACCCCTTGAGACTATTTGTCAAACTTTCAGGGTTCTGTCTGCGTAACGACTTTATCTACCTACAATTACTAAAATTGAATCTAGGCGAAGACGGGAGCTTCGGAGAACCCTAATTTAAAGACAACTGCGTAATTTTTCTTGAATAATAAACAAGAAGCGGTAAAAAAATAACTTTATTTAATTTTTTTTCGCTAAATTATTACACCACAGACTTACATTAGCATAGTAATGGAAATTAAATAGTCTAAGCAATTGTGTACCTTTTTTGGAAGATAAATTTTAAGTAGTCTTCATCACGGATGGAGTAGAACGGTGGAGCAATTAGTGAGTAGATATTAACATAATTGTTTCATCTGAGGAAGGTTTCAGCCGCGTTGGCGCCGGGATAATCTCTAGAATAAAATACAAACACCCTCCTTAACTACCTACTTTCGTTCAGGGACCTCCATCGGAAAAACCGCCTCTTATGCATGTGGTTGTGAGTTGAATTCATAATTATGTACTTTCTGAGTTTATCTTCGACATCACTGATATCGGTGAAGGTAAACATCGTGAGGAAACATGGACTATAAAAAATATTAATCAATAATTATGATACCAAACCAGGCCTGGGACCCCAATCCTTCCTTGCAAGAAATAGAAGTCGGAATCGGAAACAAAATTGCATTAATTTATATTTAATCGCCATTTTTCGATACCCAATCCATTTGTTCACTAGATGAACCTAATTTTTCAAAAGTCTCGTAAAAGTTCAAACGAAAATTAATTTTCTTCAACGAGTGTTATATTTTATGTACACCGCGACCGTAAACAACTTAAATTGTGTTTGTTTCTGTGAATTATAATTTGAGTCGTTTATCATTCAATTTTCACGTCAATAATAAACAATATTTTTGGACCTCAAATGGGAGTGGGTTCAGTAAAGGAACGGAAAAATAACAAAACAAAAAATTGCACAATTTCGAACAACACCACAATTTCGGCCAATAACAAGTAGTGCCTATTATTACACCTTTCGGAATATTGATCCCCAAAAGGTTAAAGTTTACTATTAGGGCAGTTGTGTACTGGAGTCTGGTCATAAGTTTAGTCACATATAGAAAGTTAAATAAATTACACAATAAGTAGGTACCTAATGTACACCTACATTATACACTCGAGAGCAATGAATCCGGGTCACTTAAAAAATGTTAAAATCTCGGAAACTAAAAATGATAGGTTAATGCAATAAATTGTATTTAATAGACAATGTAATACTCCTTAAACGAAAGTAAAAAAAATATGAGTCACCATACATTTTATTAACACAAAATTACATAAAGAAAAAAACTGCTGATCTCTCCTTAAAACAAAAATAGGAACATGAATTTTTGAACTTTATTACGATTTTCTTGAATTTTAATACTTCGTATTGCCTCCTCGTGCTTCCATTACTGCGTTTACGCGGTTTGGCATGCTGTACACCAAGTTCCTTATACGATTTTGGGGAATATTCTCCCATTCCTCTGTGAGAGCAATTTTGAGCTCACGAAGCGTGATTGGGGGAGGGTTTCGTTGTTTTACGCATCTGCCTAGCTCGTCCCAAGCATGCTCGATCGGGTTGATATCCGGGCTGCGCGCTGGCCACTCCATACGAGTAATGTTCATCTCTTGAAGGTAGTCATTCACAATCCTACCTGTATGAGGTCGGGCATTGTCATGCATAAATATAGCATCCCCACCTAAATTGACCATAAATGGACCAACGTGATCATTGAGGATTTCTTCCACATATCTTACGCTAGTTAAAGAGCCGTTTTCTATGATCACCAGCTCTGTGCGACTTTCAAAAGAAATTCCGGCCCACACAAGTACAGACCCACCACCGTAGGCTACTTTTTCTTCGATGCATGCTTGCTTGAATCTTTCCCCTGGTCTTCGATACACTCTGTGTCTTCCATCGTGCTTGTAGAGCATACATTTTGATTCGTCGGAGAACATAACTTTTGACCAATCTTCAATACTCTAATTTACGTGGCTCTGGGCATATCTTAGTCTTGAAATACGATGCCCACGCTCCAGTTTAGGGCCGTTTGCAGGTCTAAGGGGTTTTAAGTTAGATTCAGCAAGCCGACGTCTTACTGTCCATGCGCTTGGGTTACTTCCTCCGAGGCGTCGAAACTGATTGGTGAGTTCAGTTCCTGTGAGAAAGCGATTTCGAAGCATGGTGTTCACCAAGTATCGGTCTTCTCGTGCTGTGGTACACCTGGTTCTGCCCGTTCCTGGTCTGCGTAGGTTAGAACCAGTTTCTTCGTAACGTCGGAGAACTCTTTGTACTGTTGACAGCGACACACCGACAGTCCTGGCTGTATCGCGCTGACTCCGGCCGGTTTCCAGCATTGTAAGTATTCTGGTGCATTCTTCAGGCGTAAGCGACATAATTTCAGCTTGAATAATGAATATAGAGCACTATCAACATGGTTTATGTACCCACATAAATGACAGATTACAAACAAAAGCAAAACCAAATGCTGTAATTTCGTAGTTCCATCTTCGAAAGTGGCCCTTTTTCAAATTTGATTTTTTTTATGATATAACTTTACAATAACTAAGAAGTTTTAATACCTTCATTTAAGGAGTATTACATTGTCTATTAAATACAATTTATTGCATTAACCTATCATTTTTAGTTTCCGAGATTTTTAGGATTCTTTAAGTGACCCGGATTCATTGCTCTCGAGTGTATTATGTTGTTAACCTATCTAATAGAAGGTGAACCTATTGTAATCAACCAAGTAAAGATTCAGAGACCGTGGCTGCTACTGAGAAATTCCTAATATAAAAACCCAATACCCAACACTTTACCCAACTCGGAAATCAAACATGGGACTTCATGCTCAGCAGTCGCGCTTGCAACTACTAGACCAAAAAGGCATTTAACCTACTTCTAATCCAATAAAAATGTCTGAAATACAACACAAAATAAATCCATTTGAGTAATCTCGTTCTTTATTCTTCGAATCTAAACATTCTAAATATTTTAGTAAACAAATAAATCTGCGCTTATTACATTGATCTTAAAAAATGCCAGGAACATCCTTAACCTATTGCAACAGGTAACGGTAAAAAACTATACAGTAAAAAATCCTAGTAAGGGCCAATATATAAAGAAAAACTTTTTCAAAAAAAAATGTAACCGCCTTCAAAAACATCCACAAAAAAGGGTAAAATTACCTTCAAAACTTTTCTTTCGGAAGTCGGTGACTTTTTTTTATTAATTTCAGTGTCTTTTTTGCTACCGACTTCCGAAAGAAAAGTTTTGAAGGTTATTTTACCCTTTTTTTGTGGTTGTTTTTGAAGGCGGTTACATTTCTTTTTGAAAAAGTTTTTATTTTACTCTTTTTAGTTTAAATATTCAACCACAATTCTTGTCAAATACGAGTAAGTACATCATTTTCTTACACGAGCACTAGAATTTTGTAATCCGTAACACCGGTAATAACATCGTTAAAATCTCTTACATTCATAATTCCCTATCTCAAAAACTACTGAACCGATTTTGATGAAACTTGCAGTATTCCCTAAGTTGAACGATACCTAGTACAACAAAAAAAAAAAACTTAAATCGGACTTGTAGTTCCGGAGATATACGAACACAAACATAATTTACCAAATCAGTCGATGCCAATTCCTTACTAAAGGAGTTGTACCTTCCATCATCAGCTCAGCTACATGAGATGATGATTGCCATACGCAGATACTTAAATTACTTCATAAAATTTGCGAAAAACGATGTGTGGGCCTATAAAATTTGAGGGTTGCCCTCGATTTCTCCAGGATCCAAGCATCAGATCCTGACATGGTGACAATGGGACCACTCCTGAAGTATCTCCTTTCGAACAAAAAAATAATTTTGAAAATCGGTCCACAATTGGCGGAGTATCAGGTAACAAAAACACAAAAAAAAACATACCGTCGAATTGATAACCTCCTTCTTTTTGAAGTCGGTTAAAAAAGGACATCTTCATTAAAGCGCTCCCTCACCGCGAGCATTCACCTGTAATGTAACATAAACCTTCAAGTACCGACGTGAGCTTCGAGTTACGTAAGTACCGACGTGACGTCTGGCAGACCACCGTCGCTTACCTGACCAAAAATTTTATGTTTCTGGATTATTTAAAAAAATATTTTTGACATATCTAGATATTGTACGAGTAAAACAAAATGTAAAAGTTTTCATTTTAGTACTAATTATAAGCATTTATCTGTCAGTCTCAACTTTTTTGAGATGAAAAATCAACTTTTTACTTAGTAATTAACATTTATAAACTGAACATTTTTTTTCTTCACAACATTTTTTTCTTAAAGTTTAATAGCTAAGGAAATAAAGAAAATTAAAAAGAAAGAAAAAAGTAAGTGATTTCTTGGAAATCGCAATGCACAAAATATTCGAAACAATTAAATTTTACAAACAGTCTTTGCTGCATTGTAAATACACGTATTTCATGCAAGTGTTACATTTATAAGCAGTATTGCGTTTGATGAATTATGATCACTCTCCATAGGAACAAAATTTGGATCGATGTCATCATAGTCGGACTCCGAGCTCTCATTTAGCTATTTCTCTATAATGTCCGCAGGGTCTTTATTCTGAGGCCTTGCAAGGTATTTTTTGTTTTATGTTTTACTCTTGAAGTACTTGGTTGATCTATTTTCGTATGTGACTGAAAATATCATATAAAACGATAAAACCTCAAACAAGTCTCATTCAAAAGTATTACACAAGTACAGACGAGTGGTCTGGTAGACCACTCGCGATCTTATAAAAGCTTGAACTCCCCGGAATCGCATGTGCCAACAAAACCACTCTTCTTAAACGCTGCGGGGCGACTGCTCGAGGGGTAGACAAAAGCGCGGGGGTGTATGTCTTTGCTAACACAGGTAAATAGACAAATCGGATACCCAAAGTGTCTGACAGACCACACGTCGGTACTTAAAGGTAAAAGTACGCAATTTGATGCTCCATTGTCTTCGAATGTTTGAATCTGTAACGTTACATTACAGGTGAATGCTCGCGGTGAGGGAGCACCCTTACAATTTAAGCGCCTGCGCCTGTTATATGGCGCCGAAATATCGGAAACTCAAAACAAACGATAAACAAACAGGTAGATATCCCGTTTTAAGATTTAGTAAAAATTTTCTACTGGGGTCACACTAACGGAAAATATCCGTTAATTATCGCGTCGACAGACGTTCATGCAAACATTTAAAGTCCGTTATCACGATATTTGGGGCAACCCGACTCGGACAGATTAGGTTAGGTGTCTTTAAACCCTGTACGCAGAAATAGGAGAATAGGAGCCCCGCGAAGTGGGGCTCCGTCTAGCCGTCTTGGCCGGTGTTATGGAGGACTTGACTGGGACTAACCTAGAAGATATAGAGAGAGAGGGAGGGAGATCCGTGGCTTGATTTTATTCGGCGGTATCCACTTTTGTGACATTTGACTAGATTTCATTTAGTGAAACGACATATCTCTGATGTATTTTAGTTAGAAGACGTCGTAAATTATAAGAATATTCAGCTGCTACCGTGATTACGTGGTATCCCTAAGATTATGAAGATATTAAATTTCAACTTTTTTGCACTAAAAAATTAATTGTTTTAAATGAACGGGAAAACCTCAATTCTATGCCTCCGCCGGCATAAAGTTTCGTACATACGCACAAAAATGTCAACTTTAAACACGAAAACTTTATGACCATGCATGATTTAACCCTTAACCACCCACAAGTGTCTCGCGGACACAATTTTGCGTTTGAGTCCTAATAAAATCTAAAGTATTTATTTTTGAATATTGATATTTTTTCTAATCTATCATCAATTATTTACAAACCTAAACCTGCAAGGTTTTTTTTCGTACCGGGGACATTTAAATATTTATTAATAAAAAACTAAATAAGTAACTTATCCACCCACAAGTGTCCAACAGACACAGTAACATTTTGTTTGACTCTAGTTCAAAATTAGATTGTTTATTTACATAAACCTTTATCACATATTATCGGGTAACCAATTGCAACTCTTAAGACCTTTGTTTTTGTTACAATCATTGTCTTTGTACTTGCATTTTGTTTATATCGGTGCTTAGAAATGTTTATTATAATAAAGCAGTTGTTCACTGATACGTTCTAAGAAATGGCTAAAAATCAAACAGCACAGATTAGATTACATAATCTCATATGCACCAAAAAAGGACCGTGTTGTTATTCTTTTTGTTTACGATGCATTATGGCAAAGAAATAGATGCAAGCGATAAGCTATACGAACATAATCAGTATAATGCTCTAATTGCTGGGGCACAGGCTTCCTCTCAATGAAAGGTGCTGTAATCCACCATGTGGGCTCCATGCAGATTGGCAGACGTTACATGTTTTCGTATTTTTGGCACAAATTGCACTTCAAACAAATCTAAGTTGAAATAGATACTAAAACTAAATCCACAAGTGCGTGTCGATACGCTTTACCATCGATCATGAGTGTAGGTACAGTGCGACGTAAAACAAATAGACATTTTATATTATAAATGTTGTAGGCATTGGACTAATAATTATAAAGAAAATCCTGAACCCTGATTAGTACATACGCAAGCAGAATACACAAAATATCTTTTTACGTAAAATCGCAACTAATTTGATAATGCCTCTTATTATGAGAAGACAAAACAAAATGACGTAACGATACGTTATCATTATCCTCTAGCAGCCATGCAGGATGTCATAGCAACCTACTGCAGCCTCGTCATATGAATCTGCTGCGGAAAGGAAGAAGCGTTGCCATAATTTGTACTCCAAAAATATCTAAAACATCTGAGTATTTTTTTTACTATACGAGTCGCAACATTTTCATTGAAAACTTTGAAATTTTTTTTTGTTACTAAGATGTAAGTAAAATATGATTATTTATGTACACATCAATGCTACAGCTACTATCATAATATCAATACACATAATAGTCTAGTTAACTCATTGTATTTTTTACCTAATTCGTTTATTTGTGTAATGTGTCTGATGGACACTACTGGTTGGTTACGTTAGAAAACCATACTGGGTGGTTAAGGGTTAATATAGATTCCGATATTTTTCGTGATACAACGATCAAAGCAAAAAAGCCTACGTACCTACTGCTATTTAAAGTTTTTCAAGTGGTCACTTTGAGACTGAAACTTTATCTTACGAGAGTACTCGCACTTTTCACAATCAGTAATTTCTGGAGTGTTCTAGTTATAAAATTTAATATTCCAGCACTAGCTTTTACCTGCGGTTCCGTTCGCTCCATTTCTATTACTATTTTTCTCTTGCAGTTATGCAAAAAGCTACCCTATAACCGTCTCTGAAGTCCCACCTAGTTCTTTACTGAAACTCATGAAAATCGTACAGCGATTTAGGCCTGAAAGTGTAACAAACAAATGAACTTTCGCATTTATATAAAATTAAAATAGTATTACTAGGATAAAACGACTAATCTTGGGAATTCAAAGTGAATAATCTCCTTAAGATGCAGACTAATACTTAAAGAGTTGCACTTTTCGAGGCGCGCGTGTCGTGGGGAAACTTGAGTAAAAGAACTATTTACGGAATAAACGTGGAACATAAATCTGCGAGACACTTCTAGTACATTCGTACTCGAATATTTAAACTTATGCAAGTTTATTTTGTTACCAGAACCAGGTGATGCATAACTTAGTAGGAGGTACTCCGAATAGCTAGAACCCAATTAAATTAAATATTAAGAACGCAAGTTGAATGCACCTTGTTTACCAGCTAATATTGTGTTTCAAAGAAATCGGAAGTAGAACAAGAAATATTGATTTTGAAAGACAACAAACAAAAACAACACATTCATACAATAAATTCACGCGTTTTTACATGAGGCGGAATCTACAAAAGAACATCTGCTAGGATGCCTCTTCCACGTTCATGAATCAAAATACAAAATTATTTAATTTGAATTGCCTTTATTGACATTACAAGCAATAAAACATTTCAGATTGAAGATAGATTTGGAAGTGAGCTGATTCTCAGATAACTTCTAATTCATTCATTGAAGCAGACACTGAAACGAACAGAAGTTACAATTTATCAATCTAGGAAAGTAAACAACCCGAGTAAGATTTTGTATTTGCGAGTACAAATCACTTGTACGTAAAATAAACAGAAAGGTCTTATTTAGAATTGGGACTCAAACGATGAGAAATAAATCCATGTACAGTCTCAAAAAAAAAAAAAAACAATAATTTTCTCGGTGCTTGTGCAAGGTCTCTTTTAAACGTTTTCGGTCAATTACTCTAAATGGTTTCTGTGGAAATGTATCCACAGTCATTTTTAAATGCAAATTGCAAAAATAAAGAGGGTACTTTGTGATGATGGATGTGCAACAGATACAATAACTACACATCATAAGTCACAAAAACCAATAACCTCTTTTTTACATTTACAATATTATGATATTATTGCGACTCGACTCTATTTTGATTTTTAAATCATCATTTAGGTCTTAAATCAGAGAACACCTACTTTGCACCAACTAAACACATGACTACCTAGCTCTTCATTATTTTAGCGGAATAATTATGCATTTTATTGCGGAGTTATGGGATATGGTGAAACACTAATTGGAAGGCACTTGGGCTATATCTAAATAAACACCAACTAAACTTAGCCCATTATTGCGAAGAGGTGCACTAATGAAGCTTGACATTCCACTCAACGAGAATTGTGAGTAACATGCTGATGAAGAGACGATGAAACGTAAACTGAGGTTTTCCATGATATATTTTTGTTATAAATAAGTTAGAGACATGGCCGCAATTGATAAATAAGTAGGTTGCTCTACAATGAAATACGCAGTAAATTAATTAATTTTCTCTTCAAAGTTGTTTTAAATTTAATTCAGGTGCAAACCTCTGAGCTTCATCTTTGTGAGATACTTTTTAACCGACGTAAAAACAGAGGTTCTCAACTCGACACGTATATTTTCTTTTGCTTTTTCTTTGTAAGGCAATTTTGGGGAAAAAAGGACGAAATCGGGACATGCAATCATGCTGGTGACCTACCTATTCACTCAATTTCGTTCAAAATGATCTAGAAATTACAGATTTGTCGGGTAAGAGAATTCTGTGGAGCCCTTACATAGCCAGATGACGACAAGCAAACAAACCTCATCGAAGATTACAGGATGGGCTGAACGAAACCACTGAACAGTGCTTCACATAAGCGATACATAGACATGACTGGAGCCAGGCACAAGGAGAGCTGGGCCAGTGGGCAAAACTGGTTAACACAAGCAATCAAATCTTTTATAATTTAATTTCATAACAAAAGTAAAAAAAAGTCTAATAGAAAAAAAAAAACACAGAAATCACCCGCCTGGCATTGTTGTCGATACAAAGAAAATAGGGCAAGATCATAAATATTCAAGCACAAATCCAAACAACCACAAAATCTGTAACATTAGATAATATTTGTTGCGCTACGTTAAACCTATTAAGGCATTGGCAGACGAGCATCTCAATCAACTTCAAAACATCGATCAATCATTTCTTTCAATAGGTACGTGCCACTTAATAAAGCTGAGAACTTATTACGAAAGGAAAGTTGCCGACTTTTACTGAAAAGGCGTACCGTCAGCTTAATAAGTTGATTAATTTTGAGATTTTGATATTAATTACTATAACGGCCGTTTGTTTTTGTTCGCTTGCTTCATTAACAAGAAAAGCTTTAAACCGACTTTCGAGCGAATTATTTTATATCATCTATAAAGGTAAAAGTGAGAGGTAAACTTAGGAATGAGAATTTTAAACACCTTAAGTACATTTTTTCACTTAACTCAAACATCTTATTATTCCGAATATTGCTAAAAAAAGATATGCGACCGCTATGTAGGAGACAGGAAACTTTGCTAAAGTTTTCCGATCCTTGAAGTCACGTTCCTTTGAAAAATCCTTTCAAATATTCAATGTGATATAGTAACCATAATTATCAATATTATGACAGCCAATTAGCTCTATAATAGATAAACACATTATCAATACACGATGTTTTCTTCAAGTGATTGATACCGTTAATTAGAGATGACAAGAGACGCCTCGAATCTATTGTCAGTATAGTGCGAGAGCCGGCTGCAAAAATACCTACCTTATCGGATACCCCAATAGGCTATATATAGATCGTTAACCGACACTTAAACATGTAAAAAAAATCAGGTCTGCCAGAGCCGATCCTGCCGGGTCATAGAAATAATCGAGATTTTTTGACATATTTTTTTAGTAAAAATTACCTCATAAGATACCCGAATGAAAATGCTGGCAGCAGTTAACCATTGATTAGTTATGTAAAAAAAAGTGGGTCTGCCATTGCGCACCTTGCCGGAAGTACTTGGCAGACCCCTAAAATATTTCCTTCTGAAACACTAAACCTACCTCATCGAGTACCCGGATGGGACCAACGCTAAATAATAACCAAGATGCCTCTGATGATGGATCAAAAGGTCTGCCAGGTCTAAGCTTGCCGGAACTTAGTGTTCAAAGCATTTGAAGTTGATAGGGAGCATAATTTCATCTGAAGTCAAAATAACATTTAACATTTAAAATAACATTTTTTAAACATTATTTTGTTTCTAATTTTATACAAATTCATGAATATTAAATATTTTTTATCAAAACATTAAATAAAACAACAAGTGTAGAGATAAAAGATGTACATTCAAAATTTAGCAACAATCACGAGTTCAATAAAATGCTTACAATTTATATACTTACAACTATCAAAACTTAGTTTAAGTTGGCATTACAATTACCTGAATTCTGTATATATGTAGGTTTAGGGAACTAAGTAGGCTTCCGAGTGTAGAACCTGTTATTGCGTAAATCATCGTAGGAACGCCGAAAGGTAGTCAACACCTAATCAACCTGACCACCACCAGGATCTTTCTCATCATCTCAGCCATAGGACGTCCACTGCTGAACATAGGCCTCCCCTTTAGATTTCCACATTTACAGGGTGACTTTTTTACCACCGTCCAAAATTTTTCTATGCATTAGGTATCAATCACTAAACCCATTTTTGAAAAAAAATCGATACGTCAAATTGTCATATTAAATCATTTTCTCATCCGCTCTATGTGGTCACTAAGCTAAACGTTAATAATATACACTTGCCGACGTATAAAACGGGCAGAGCGCACCCCGCCGACCCCCCGCCCCGCCCCGCTACACCTGAGCGACACATCACAGCGCGGTGTCCAGATTCATCAACTTTTTATAGATAACATTGAGACGTGATATCTCGATATTTTTGTATTGATTGATACAAAAAGAAAAAACACGTATTCAATGAATTTCGCCAAAGATTAATATATTAAAATTTGGATGGTGACTAAAAAATCACCCTGTATATTTATAATATACCGGTTAGAAGCGATCCTTATTCAGCGTCTTCCGGCGACCTTTATAAGGTCGTCTTTCCATCTTGTTCGTGAACGTCCTACGCTTCGCTTGCTAGTCCGTGGTCTCCACTCTAGTGCCTTCCGACCCCATCGGCCATCTGCTCTGCAAGCAATATGACCTGCCCATTGCCACTTCAGCTTGCTAATCCGGCGGGCTATATCGGTGACTTTAGTTCGTCTACGGATCTCCTCATTTCGGATTCGATCACGCAGAGAAATACCGAGCATAGCCCTCTCCATAGTTCGTTGAGCGACTTTGAGCTTTGAGATGAGGCCGATATTGAAAGACTACGTTCCGGTGCCGTAAGTCATCACTGGTAACACACATTGGTTGAAGACTTTTGTCTTGAGGCACTGAGGTATGTCGGACGAAAAGACATTGCGTAGCTTCCCGAACGCTGCCCAACCGAGATGGATTCGGCGGTTGACCTCTTTCTCGAAGTTGGACCTACCTAAATGGACTACTGTCTTGTCCTAAGTAGATAATAATGTTCAACAACTTCGAGTACCGAGTTTCCAACAGAGACTGGGGTGGGCATGGCATTTGACATCATTTTCGTCTTGTCCATGTTCAAAATGAAGCCCAACCGTTGTGAAACTCGGTCGAGGCTATCGAGCATCATGCTGAGTTCCTCCATCGACTTTGCCATGACTACGATGTCGTCGGCAAACCGAAGGTGAGTGATGTACTCGTATTTGCCGTTGATGCTGCTGCCAAGTCCTTGCCATTCCAGGAGCTTGAAGGCGTCTTCCATTGCTGCAGTAAACAGTTTCGGGGAGATAACGTCCTGTCTTACGCCTCTTCTCACTGGAATCGTCTTCGTGCTCTGCTCCTGTACTCGGACCGACATGGTGGAGTTATTATACAAGCACTTCACTTTAGTCTTGGTTTCGCTGTATGGTCTCTTTAACACGATTCGTATTAAAGAAACGCAGATCGTGTCGCAAGGACTTAGATATACGTCTATTAAGCCGCCTGTATGACTTAACGTCCTCGGAAGACTGCAACTGTAGCAAGCGTCATTCAGCCATGAGGTTTAAGGTTTGCTCGGTCAATTTCGGAGGTCTATCTTTACGGCAGGGTCTAAAAAACATAGACCCCTACCTCGCGGACAGTTTCCGCTAGCCCGTCGTTGATCTCGTTCACTGAAACTACACACAAACACTCGTCTTTTTTTAATATATACAAGTTATCGTACCTACTCAGGTATTGACAGTAAATGGCTAGTCAACCTAACCATTAATGTTTAAACTTTGACCTGATTTCGGTGGACTAGAAAGATCCTGGTGGTGGTCAGGTTGATTAGGCGTTGACTACGTTTCGGCGTTCCTACGATGATTTACGCAATAACAGGTTCTACACTCGGAAGCCTACTTAGTTCCCTAAACCTACATATATACAGAATTCAGGTAATTGTAATGCCAACTTAAACTAAGTTTTGATAGTTTTAAGTATATAAATTGTAAGCATTTTATTGAACTCGTAGTGATTGTTGCTAAATTTTGAATGTACATCTTTTATCTCTACACTTGTTGTTTTTATTTAATGTTTTGATAAAAAATATTTAATATTCATGAATTTGTATAAAATTAGAAACAAAATAATGTTTAAAAAATGTTATTTTAAATGTTAAATGTTATTTTGACTTCAGATGAAATTATGCTCCCTATCAACTTCAAATGCTTTGAACACTAAGTTCCGGCAAGCTTAGACCTGGCAGACCTTTTGATCCATCATCAGAGGCATCTTGGTTATTATTTAGCGTTGGTCCCATCCGGGTACTCGATGAGGTAGGTTTAGTGTTTCAGAAGGGAATATTTTAGGGGTCTGCCAAGTACTTCCGGCAAGGTGCGCAATGGCAGACCCACTTTTTTTTACATAACTAATCAATGGTTAACTGCTGCCAGCATTTTCATTCGGGTATCTTATGAGGTAATTTTTACTAAAAAAATATGTCAAAAAATCTCGATTATTTCTATGACCCGGCAGGATCGGCTCTGGCAGACCTGATTTTTTTTACATGTTTAAGTGTCGGTTAACGATCTATATATAGCCTATTGGGGTAGCCGATAAGGTAGGTATTTTTGCAGCCGGCTCTCGCACTAGTACACAAAGATGATAACGTAAGAAAAAAACAAGACCTAATTAAGTATAATATCATAAGGCACAGATTATTCTGTATCAATATATTTTAATTTCAAGATAAGTAGTGCCAGGTAAACAATAGCATTTGTTCCACTTTATTACCTACAACAAAACAAGAGTGAAGTAAATATCTTACCAAAAAGAACTCTAGACAAAGCAATTTTATTAATGAAGCGTTAAATAAAATTCGCTGTTTAAAAAACCAAAATGGCGTCTTTACAAACGTCTTTATGACGTACTTGTTTGATTAATAAGAGCTTTGACCTATCACATACATGACAATGTTTAGACTTCTAGAAACGTCTATTTTTCCTAGACATACTCGTACATATTTTTTGTAGATAATAAATAGTAACAGTCCGCCTACTTTTCTCAATTTTTACGACCTCACAAAACTTCAAGATTTCTTAGTTATGTATATTTACGTTTAATATTATAATTATTATCACAAAAACATTTCAGGACAAAATAATCCTCTAAATCACATAAAAATCCGTCGCGAAAAAAGATAACGCGGTCGTAAAAACAGAGGTTCTCAACTCGACACGTATATTTTCTTTTGCTTTTTCTTTGTAAGGCAATTTTGGGGAAAAAAGGACGAAATCGGGACATGCAATCATGCTGGTGACCTACCTATTCACTCAATTTCGTTCAAAATGATCTAGAAATTACAGATTTGTCGGGTAAGAGAATTCTGTGATGGAGCCCTTACATAGCCAGATGACGACAAGCAAACAAACCTCATCGAAGATTACAGGATGGGCTGAACGAAACCACTGAACAGTGCTTCACATAAGCGATACATAGACATGACTGGAGCCAGGCACAAGGAGAGCTGGGCCAGTGGGCAAAACTGGTTAACACAAGCAATCAAATCTTTTATAATTTAATTTCATAACAAAAGTAAAAAAAAGTCTAATTGAAAAAAAAAAACACAGAAATCACCCGCCTGGCATTATTGTCGATACAAAGAAAATAGGGCAAGATCATAAATATTCAAGCACAAATCCAAACAACCACAAAATCTGTAACATTAGATAATATTTGTTGCGCTACGTTAAACCTATTAAGGCATTGGCAGACGAGCATCTCAATCAACTTCAAAACATCGATCAATCATTTCTTTCAATAGGTACGTGCCACTTAATAAAGCTGAGAACTTATTACGAAAGGAAAGTTGCCGACTTTTACTGAAAAGGCGTACCGTCAGCTTAATAAGTTGATTAATTTTGAGATTTTGATATTAATTACTATAACGGCCGTTTGTTTTTGTTCGCTTGCTTCATTAACAAGAAAAGCTTTAAACCGACTTTCGAGCGAATTATTTTATATCATCTATAAAGGTAAAAGTGAGAGGTAAACTTAGGAATGAGAATTTTAAACACCTTAAGTACATTTTTTCACTTAACTCAAACATCTTATTATTCCGAATATTGCTAAAAAAAGATATGCGACCGCTATGTAGGAGACAGGAAACTTTGCTAAAGTTTTCCGATCCTTGAAGTCACGTTCCTTTGAAAAATCCTTTCAAATATTCAATGTGATATAGTAACCATAATTATCAATATTATGACAGCCAATTAGCTCTATAATAGATAAACACATTATCAATACACGATGTTTTCTTCAAGTGATTGATACCGTTAATTAGAGATGACAAGAGACGCCTCGAATCTATTGTCAGTACACAAAGATGATAACGTAAGAAAAAAACAAGACCTAATTAAGTATAATATCATAAGGCACAGATTATTCTGTATCAATATATTTTAATTTCAAGATAAGTAGTGCCAGGTAAACAATAGCATTTGTTCCACTTTATTACCTACAACAAAACAAGAGTGAAGTAAATATCTTACCAAAAAGAACTCTAGACAAAGCAATTTTATTAATGAAGCGTTAAATAAAATTCGCTGTTTAAAAAACCAAAATGGCGTCTTTACAAACGTCTTTATGACGTACTTGTTTGATTAATAAGAGCTTTGACCTATCACATACATGACAATGTTTAGACTTCTAGAAACGTCTATTTTTCCTAGACATACTCGTACATATTTTTTGTAGATAATAAATAGTAACAGTCCGCCTACTTTTCTCAATTTTTACGACCTCACAAAACTTCAAGATTTCTTAGTTATGTATATTTACGTTTAATATTATAATTATTATCACAAAAACATTTCAGGACAAAATAATCCTCTAAATCACATAAAAATCCGTCGCGAAAAAAGATAACGCGGTCACTCACATAAAAACTGACTTCAGTTTATGACTGAAAGGTACCTAAACTCTTTGCTAGACATATATATCTCACTAGTCTAGGTTTATAGACCAAAAAGATTCCAGTGTAAACGAAAATAAATAATAAACTATCAAAGGAAATGTGAAGGCAGTTGATTCCTTTGATCTGTATCGGTGGAAATGCGAAAATACACGACGAATTCTGTGTTTTGTCAATCGTGGTACCGATTACTAGGTTTCGGTATGTTTGATGTCTTCAGTCACAAAATAGATGCTGATTTCGTCTACTTGCTTCCGCGGGCCTGGGGTCGCGGGGCTAACGAATACCGTGACCCCGGAACGTAAAGGGCTATTGAAGGACACCGTGGATTTTAGTCAGTACAAGTCAGACAGTCTCTCTCGCTCTGCCCTGGGTGGTAGGACTCATTAAAATTTGATGATTTCACCACGCTAAAAAAAGCCCATTAGCGTCTATTCACACGTACCACAACCACACCACGTCGCAGCGACAAAATGTGGTCAACCTGTGGTTACGTGTGAATGTGTCGCAGCGGCTTTTTGCAATTGCGTTGTGGCACCGACAAAATGTCGATGTGGTTGCGTTGTCGCTGTCGTTGCGATGTGGTAACCACGTGGTCATGTGCAGTTATACTCTGGCATTCGTAGAGGAAACACGGCGCGTTGTTGATGATGTCACGTCGTGGCGATGTGGCCGCGGTGCCGCCGCCGGTGTGTGAATTGCAACGACGATATAATACTAGACTACGCATTGCACGATTTATCGAACAAAACTATTCTGCCAACTCGCTGAGGTACTACGTAAGCGAGGGAGGCGGGGTACTGCGTTGTGATTGGCTAACTCAAGGTCGGTTCTGTCTCAACGTATGTTTACGGCTCACAGGATTGGTCGAAATGAGACGGATATAAGACTTTTTTGCCTAATGTGTTGGCAGACATCGGTCGCCTGTTATTACGAGTCTAGTATTATATCGTCGTTGGTGAATTGTAATATTCATTTTCAATACAAAATATACGCCCGAACACATGGCGTCGTTGTGGTGTGGTTGTGGTACGTGTGAATTGACCCTAACGGGCAAAGAATGTAGGTATAATAACAGCGGGACTATCTTTATAGCTATGTCGAGTGGTCCAATCCATTTCATACCGGGTGTCCTCCTTGCCTCGGAAAGCGCGTAAAACCGTTTCTCCTAGCTATCCTTTCACAATTGATTCATAGTGGATCGGAAATCTGGCGATCAGTCTTACCAAGGGATGCTGTTATTGGCAATTGGTTGTGGGTGTCAGATAGTCAGGGTCTACAAATGTAAATAGATGCTCCCTAGAGTTGTGGATGGGTTATTGGACTTAATTTTGACACAGTACGTACCTATTTCAATTTTCCAAAAGTATCCCATAAAGAGGGTGGTGGCCGGGAGTTGAAATTCAGAGAAAAAAAGTCCAAAATCCTCGACGACGAAATCGCGGGTAGAGTGCTAGTATAAAGGATGATTCACTCTACACCGGGCCGGGACCGGGCCGTAAGCCGGCCGGCGCCGTCCGTGCGCCTTCCGGGTCCCGGACGACGCACGGCCCGGTCCCGGCCCGGTGTAGCGTGAATCATCCTTAATTGTTCTAATTCTCAACAAACGAGTAGGTTTCTATTTAATTTTGGAACAAAGGCGGAACGCGCTTGATTGCTTGCTCTGTCGCTACACGATGTAATTAAATGTCAGATTATTTGTATTTGTACTCAACAACAAATCTTACCAATTATGACGTAAATAAAACATACTTATTTATTAGGTACTGAGTTCAGGAGCCTCACCATAAATGTCCTGTATTTTATTTACAGCGTTCTTGAAGTATTAATTTTATTGCAATTGTGTGGAAAAAATAAAAAGCGCGTCTAATGTACGAACGAGGAAATTATTTTTTCCAGTAAAAATTCCCGTCAAAGTTTTTGTTTACTTTACGTCATAGAAACGTAAGAACTCATGCTAGGGCTTCAAAGAAAATGAAATGGTAGACTCATGTATTCTCTACGTGGGTCTATTTTTCAGAAAAGACAGGAAAGAAGAAAATCCTGTCTTTTCTCATCTACGTTTGCTTCAGTAGCTTTCCCTTCTAATTGCAGCTGAATGGTGGTGGGCATGGTGCATGTCCTGACCCTCAATAGTGTTGTGCCATAATTATTATCTCTTTAGAAGAATTATTTGAGATGTTTCATCTCATGAACAAATAGCAAATAATAAACGAACGGTAGGTATATAAATGCACAGTACGTCTTCAAGTAAGTAACCAAGTCATTGAACTGAATCCAAATTTCTATTCTCATTTCATAAAAATCTATATAATACTGACACGATTCTCAGAATTCCTTGTATTTTAGAAAAATAATATCGATAGATACGTCCTTCAAGTCGTTGGTTTAATAGAATATCCATTTCAGTCACAAACGTAATAACTTTTGTTGATCGAAACCTGCCTAGGATATTTACTTTGGCAAGCTATGACAGATTTCCTGATTTACTGGTTTACCGGACGCTTTCATGTTTTTATTCATTCAGGAAAATTGTAACATAGATTTTACTTTTTAAAAGAGGTTTGATGATTTTTGTATGGAGGTGGCCCGCCATTTTGATTTGTTTTCAAAATCGCGGTGCTGAACGAAAGTTATGTATTTATTTAGATAGAGGACGTAAGTCCAATAATATGCGTATGCATATTATTGGACTTACGTCCTCAAAAGAAACAACTTTTTGGCTTTTTACTCCCTACAAATACTTGTAGGGAGTAAAAAGCCAAAAAGTTGTTTCTCCAAGGTTAATTTTGCGACTTATATTTCAACGAATTACTCTGAAACCTACCGATTAGGGTATAATGTCCCAGTACATTATGCAAATTACATTTTTTTTTTTTTTTTTGTTTGTTTAATCCTCTGAAGATTGTGTAACTTTTGTTATGATCTATATTATATGATCGCGATTCGATGCAACCTGTAAAGCAACTTGCGTCATGAGACACTTGTTTCACACAATCCCGTCGCAAATCGTAATCATCGTTCTCAAAACAATTTTCTTTATTTTTCTCAGCGGTCACTGTTGATATTTTCAATAATATTCAAACAAGTACAATAGACAATCGACCGATTTTCACACTTGCATACGTATAAACGTACACCGACATTTCCTGCTATTGTAGCAATTTGAGGCAAGGATGTAGTTACGTTCCAATTTGGAAGGGGTTAACATAATATCTCCACTTGTCACGCAGAATTTGAAGCGGTATATCCCGACGGTAACACATAAACTACTGATGGGGAATTCTGCAAGGCCAAAGTTCTAATATTGCCTAATTTAACCCCAGTGGTGAGCCAATTTCTAAACACGGGGTCACATACATCTTTGCTTAATATTATAAAGTTGAAGAGTTTGTTTGTTTGGTTGAACGTGCTAATTTCAGGAACTAATAGTTCGATTTGAAGAATATTATTGTGTTGTAAATAATCTATATGTCGAGTAAGGCTATCATCATCGTTACGACCAATAGGCGTCGGCCAGCGTGGGTAAACGACGGAGAACAGCTAGGTATAAAACACAAAGTCACCCCTTTTTTCCATGAGAGCCAGAAGCAGAAACTAAAGAACGCAATCCTTATAGTTATATTCTTTTCGACTCGACTGTATCATAAATTTGAAGCCTTATCATAAGTTTTCAGTAGTTGTGCGGCGTTTATTTTATAGGAAATGTCGAAGCGCTAGTGTACGACCAACGAATCACTTTTTTCCAGCAAATTAACGTCAAAGTTCCCGTTAATTTTGCGTCACAAAAACGTGAAAAGTTGTGCTAGGGCATCGGAATGCCACCTTATACATACCTATTTCTTCCGCCACTTCCACATTCTTACGTCTAGTCATACAGACACGTCGGGTCCTAGTACCTATATACTACGCTCCTGACCTTTCTGAAGAATCTCATCAAATAGGTCTAGTGTACACTGGGTCACGTAAGCTATAAAAGATTAAGACATTGTTCAAATTAGTCTTGAACTTTGTCACAAAATCTTTACATAGCATAAAACAAAGTCTGTCTGGCCTATTTTTTCTGATCTTTTAGGACAGTCGCTCACTAGTGACTTTTTGTCATGTCGTGTGCTGTGAAGTTTTATGGGTGTGCGCTCATTGTGGTGACATTTTCTAGCGGTCCATGCATTTGACAGGGAAACAAAAAGTCCTTAAGACAAAAAAAAAACCAGCGAGCGGCAGCTCTTATAATACACAACAAATTTGAATGCGATTGTAAGCAATAAATAGAGTGATTTGTTAGGAAGGTGTGTATTCTATGCATGTTAGCAACTATGCGAAGTTGGGGCGGATCGCTACGTAATGAAATCTGCTTAGAGTAAATCTGATCCACTAATACAATTTTCAGGCATCACCACTTATCAACACGGTAGGACGGTGAAGTGGATTTTGTGTCGCACTAATTTATTATGAAATCTGTTGATAATGCCTAATACACATATAATATACCGACATGAATAATATAATCGCATGGACGTACGTTTTCGTGTGAGAATCGCGTTAGTATGATATCTTTACTTCAAAACCCATTCAATTTATCAAGCAATACTATAAGTACATGATGTAATTTGTAGTAGTATGACGCTGACTTACACGTACAAGAGCAACCTCGTCTTATAGTTGTGGGTTCGAACCGAGCTAGGTGCATTGTTCTGTGTAATTTATTTCACCACCACCACTCTAAAAAACGTTGGAGGAAAACATCGTGAAGAAACAGGCGTGTTTAGAACCAATTTGAAGACATTGTGACCTCTACCAACTCGCACTGGGCCCGCGCGATAGCTATTAGCCCCACAACCTCTCAGAAAACTGTGTCCCAGCATCGAGAACATTATAGGTCGATGATGATGATGGCCTACATCATGGCGTAATAATGCAATTCAAAAATTCTATAGAAAAGCTAACATCATGCTAAAACAATTAAAAATAATCCCAAGATCCCAAGTGTAATAATTAAGCTTACACTGTAAGCAAACTTTACGATGAATATAAATTCTAAAAGGCGGATGGCATTAAGTTCACCCCCTCCCCCCCTGCCCTGCTGTCGCGGTGAAAAACTGCCGAGGACGAAGTTACATTTTGTCTGACATTTACTATGTCGACGGACATGAAAGTATGTAGCCGCCACGTGGATGATGACATGTCTTCGAGGATCTTCTACAAAGTCAATTCAATTAAATTATCAAGCGACACTTCATAGACTTGATAGTTATCGATGCATGCGGTTATCGACCCCAACAAAAAGAAAAAAAAATTAATCAAAATCAATCAGCATTCATTTCAAGTAGCCAGTAACAGTTACTTTTCCTATCCAGTATACTTTCTGTTCTAACGTGTGTTATTACTGTAAAGTCTGCAAAGTTTTTATTTGACCTAGAAGATGATAAAGTCAAGGTTTTATAAGGGTTATGGAAAGACTCTCATTTGCTTAGACAAGTGATATCCAATAGATATTATATAAGTCGACCAAGACCGTCTGTGTCGTTTTAGTGTGCTCTTGACCTGATTTTAGTTCGGGTACAATTTGGCATGGAGGCTGGCAGCCAAAAGTTATTTTCCTTTTCTGTGACAATTTACATGTTTGCCAACGTTGGATACTAACTTAACACTTTTGGAAAGTCAAAAACGAGGAGCTAGCTGGAGGTAGATAAAAGCTGGTGGTATAGTAATAAAACAGTGGTAATGCATTAAATTAAATTAAATTAAATTAAATTAAATTAAATTAAATTAAATTAAATTAAATTAAATTAAATTAAATTAAATTAAATTAAATTAAATTAAATTAAATTAAATTAAATTAAATTAAATTAAATTAAATTAAATTAAATTAAATTAAATTAAATTAAATTAAATTAAATTAAATTAAATTAAATTAAATTAAATTAAATTATTTATTGTGCAACTAGGGCTAGATTACATGACAAAGTAGTTTTAGTACAAGCATATAGTGTATATTAATCTAGTTAATGGGTTGATTCTAGTTTTTTTTTTGTGAATATTGCTGAATAATGTCATCATCCTCATCAGTCTATTATGTTCCCACAGATAGGACACAGGCCTCCTCTCAGTGAGAGATGGTGGGCCATAATCCAACACGTTGGCTCAGTGCGGGTTGGTAGATGTCACATGTCTTTGAATTTTTCATCATCATCATCATCTCAGCCATAGGACGTCCACTGCTGAACATAGGCCTCCCCTTTAGATTTCCACATATACCGGTTGGAAGTGACCTGCATCCAGCGTCTTCCAGCGACCTTTATAAGGTCGTCTGTCCATCTTGTTGGTGGACGTCCTACGCTGCGCTTGCTAGCCCGTGGTCTCCACTCTAGTGCTTTTCGACCCCATCGGCCATCTGCTTTGCGAGTAATATAGCCTGCCCATTGCCACTTCAGCTTGCTTATCCGGTGGGCTATATCGGTGACTTTAGTTCGTCTACGGATCTCCTCATTTCGGATTCGATCACGTAAAGAAACACCGAGCATAGCCTTCTCCATAGCTCGTTGAGCTTTGAGATGATGCCGATAATGAAAGACCATATCGAATTTTTGGTTCAACAATATTATTGGAAACAAAATGCTATTACCATCATCATCTCAGCCGTAGGACGTCCACTGCTGAACATAGGCCTCCCCTTTTGATTTCCACTTATACCGGTTGGAAGCGACCTGCATCCAGCGTCTTCCGGCGACCTTTATAAGGTCGTCTGTCCACCTTGCTGGTGGATATTACCAAGTACAAATAAAAAATATATAAAAAAGGTTACCAACTGTTACGTATTTCAAATTACAAACGTGTTAAATTAGCTGTGTTCCAAGTTTTCTGTTTACATAACTCGGCAAAACTCGGTTTTTATATTTGAGCCATTTATTTTTATGAGCACACCGCTTACTTGAAGTATGACCCTCGTTAAACCTAACACCGCGTATTACTGTACTAACAATAAACAATTACCGGTAATAAATATTGCACAGCGGCCATCGGAAAGAGATAATTGGCTAGTTTGGCTTCGTCGAGCCATCTCTGTCACACACTACCTCCAGTATGTGACGTATGTCAGAGGGCCAAAGCCTGCCGGGTCGACCCCGGCAGGCTTTGGCCCTCTAGAGGGGGCCCCGTCATTATGCTGACGCTTTTTGAGGCGCGCGTGGAACACAACGCGCCGTCGACCCGGGCATGGTCCATGGTTGGATAGCGAGTTGCGCTTTACTCGCCGCCCGCATGCCCGCGCCTACGGTGGCCGGACATCGTCTTGCAACGTCGTTGCGTCGTCCGCGTCCACCACTGCGGGTGGGGCGGAGGGAGGACATTGTCCTCTCCCTCACGCGGCCCGCCTCCTCCTTCGTGAGCATGACTGCTTCGCAGAAGGAGGCGACCGCTTCCCACTCCGTCTCGCCCCGCAGCATGGCCGCACCAATGCCGGGTGCGAGAGGTCTCCGCCTATCGCCGCCGTAAGGACACGTCAGTGCTCTGCCCAAGCGGGGCAGTCTTGCACCGTATGCTCAGTACTGTGTCGTCCGGGCGATCCTCGCAGTGATGACACCCAGCCGTTTCCCGTTTTCTCATCAGACACAGGTACCTCCCGAACTTTCCGTGTCCGTTGAGGACCTGCGTCATGCGGTAGAGGACGCCGCGCCGTGATGCCTATCCAGCCACTCCTCAAAGAGGGGTCTTACCGCCGCGATTGCGGCGTGCCAGTATGTCACTGGCTTGGATTGGTTGCAATTATGCCTCGTACGACAAAGAAGACGCTCTTCTAAGTCGGAACAATCTCTTATCTCTTTCTAAACGGTCGATGTGCAATATTTATTGAAAGCAACAAAAAAGAAAACTATTGTCTTTTACGGAAACTGCCCCTTGCAGTCATAGGTATAAAGAGGTATACCTACCAAAAGATCAAACATATTTTTACATTAGAATTGGCGCAAAACGTGCTTCTTACCTATTTCTAGCCTTTCCTTTTCATTATGGTGCAAATTTTGTCAGTTGGCGCAGAGGCCGAGCGATCGACAGTTGCGCTGCGTGTGCAGGTTTGATTCGGAACAAATGTTTGTATGATCTTATTAGTTGTTCTCGCTATTTGTGTATGTGGGTTTAAATACCTATTTGTTAATGCACGAATGAAGGTATTCCTAGTGTGGGGAACGTTAAAAAAAACACTTATAGGCGTATCACTATCATCGCAAATTATTTCAATAATAACTGCAATTTCTAAACTTTACACCTGTTACAGTTCTAACTGTACCCATTGCGCTATTGCATTACTCCACTAAGCCTCGCATATTCAAACAATGTTTACATGGTAAATCAATTTAAGTAGTAAGTAGACGGTTTTAGGTCCATAATTGTGTAACTAGATTTTCTTTTTAGCCAATTAGGTACAGAATTGATTTATTTTCTAAGAAGGCAAAGCAATTTGGGGAAATTATTTTTCAAGGAACTTTTATTTATAAGCTGGTTCTAATAAGGTAAGTTATTACTTTGATGCAGCAATATATTTTATTCACTTTATTTCAGGCTTCGGATTTTAATATCCAGTACTTATTAAATTAAGTACCAATATTTTTCAGTTTTTTCTGGGTCGGCTGGCTCCATTTTAGACTTCATCCTTGTCTTTAGGTAAGATTGAGGGCAAGATTAAAACCATTTTAAATAATAATAACGCTTATGCTTTACAACGATATTCATAATTCGCCATCTACATTACTTGAAAGCTATTGTCAAACAGACAGGGCGAAGCGAATGCGATCTGAATCCTGTCATATAAAAAAGCGTTAGCGATCCGATAGTCTATGTGACAGGCTTCAAACAATCCTATACATTACAAACAAAAACGCTTCAGCACGCTTTTCAATTTGACAAAGGCATTAATGCTTGCACTAGCGCTCACTGATCTAATAGTCACTAGAGTACTAAAATGTCCTTGTTTCACTGTATGAATAAACCACACTTTTTATTGTCACTGATATACTGAAATCAATAGCAGCCATTACTAAAAACACCGTAAAACGAGCGCCATAGTACCTGTGAAAAAAACAAAATAATGAAATAGGAAGGCATAAAAAACAGTGGCCTACATAATTCTAGTCCATTAGATTTTATTACACCGATGAGGATCATAATAACTAATGTTACTAAATGGCCACACAAGCCGCGTTTGATATAATAATATACTATACATGACAGCGACAATCCGTAGAACGTTGTCTATTTGTTAGGGAGGTAACAGACGAGCGACCGCTGTCGACTGGTCGGCAGTCGTCGCCCGTCGCTTAATTATTGTCAGCGTAGTTTAGTAACTAGGTATAAGGTTTCTCATGAATCAATACTTGTTTTTGTAAAAAATACATATTATATCAATTATGAAACAATCTTAAAGGGTCTGAGTCTTTTCATTATTCTACGTCAAAAATATTGGACTAAAACTTCTCCACTTTTACAGTGTTAGAATTAGCAGAAGTCACTTTCTTTACATGTTTTGGTGCATAGAAAGCGGTATTTGAAATGAAACATAGCAAAGAAATTCACATCAAATCGTGCCGCTATTCTGTTGAGGTGTTCCGCTATCCCGATACACAGTGCGACGGCTGTCGTCTTTGCAACGCGCGACACTGCAACTGTTGCCAATGAAGTGTCTGTTAGCCCTAATCGGAATCACAAAGCACACCCTGGCACAGTCACAAGCTTCTTTAATTATATTGTTAGAGAAAAACATTATGAGTTTTATTTGTTACAACATTGCCCTGAGATTTATTCACAAATTAATTTTAGTTCTGTTTCAAACGGTATGAATCACACAACTCGGTGGCCATTAATTGTTCTTGTTTTCGACGTTCCATTTTGTTTAAAAAGATATTTATTTTACAGTTTTAACTTTCGAATATGAAATGGAAAATCGTTAGTTAAATAAATTATTCTCTTTTGGCATTATTCGAAACGTGAAATAATAAATGCTTGCATCCTTGCATAAATGAAAATATGATATAAGCTTTAGTTTCCGAAAAAGCTTACTTCGCTTGTTCACGTTAAAATTTTATTTATAAAATACCGTGCTTCGTTAAAGAACCCATTTTATTAGTCTAAAAATACCTTTCATGGCTATAAATACATCAAAGTTCTGAAAAGTAAAGAAAAACAAAGCTTATACACTTAAAATGAATTTACAATAGAGAGAGAAAGAAGTATTTATCTTCCCTTATCAGCAATAAAGCCGTCATCAAGACCGTCTCTCCCACAGGTATAATAGAATTGTGCGTATTAGATACTGCTCCCGGGATTGTCTCTTAACCGTACTAAATGAATGACGATGAGGCTAAAGATAATCCCCTTCGTCACAAATGCTAAGAAGTAAAACTAGATCTGAGATATTCCAGTAAAAGGTAACAAGATATATTTTTGAAAATAGGGATAGGAGTAAATGACATTTAACATACGGTAGAGTATTGAAGACTTTAACATAATTATGTTTCTGGCCACATCTTACGATGAGGAATCGTCTTGGAGACTATTTTTGTCGCATTTAGTTCGACACTGTTTCAAGTCATGTTGAGTAGCCATCGTCGTTTGTATTAAAACTAGGCACATAATTTACTTCTTCAATAAAAAGCTTAAAGCGCTTAGAGCTCTGTCTGTAGGTTTGAAGTTGTTCCCACACCAATAAGTTTTTTGTGGCGATGTGGACACTCTCACAATTAACGGAAATCGTTATCGCAGAATTGAACCAAAAGGAACACATAAACACGTATCAAGAGAGCAACAAATCAAAGTTAATCCAATCTATTAAGCCGTTGTCGTAAGTGTTGTTCCCAAATAAATCGTCTGGTGCCCATCATCCACCACAGAAGTTAGCTGTAGCAAACTGCTGAAATCAGATTATTATGTAGTTTGCAACAACTGAGTAGCCGGCTACTTCTTGCAAACTTCTACTGGCAAGTTATGCCACATGACGCCAGGAAATGTAGAAGCATTTGATAACACTGAAAGCTTCGTCTTTTTCGCTGTTGAATATAGTATGTACAAGGATTATTTTGGCGCTTGACTTTACCCGACTACGGCAAAGCCAAAAGGAGGGTTATGATTTTGACCGGTATGTATGTATGTATGTATGTTTGTCTGTTCCCTCATAACTTCTAAATTCCTTATCATTACATGACAAATGAGGTGTCGTTAGAAGCGTCAAAATTAAGTCTAGGCAATACGGTGGAACAAAAAATGGTGTGATACTTCCTGGCCGCGCCACAGTCGCATTTTGAATCGGAGTTAATAAGAATAAATGTTCATAAATTGTTCATTATTGTTCTAAATATAAAAAAAATTGTACGTGAAAGATTCGCGAGATATTCAACAAAGTTGGTGGCGCGGCCAGGGAGCATGCTTCCTGGCCGCGCCACCACCGTACACTGCAGCCAATAGGATATTTATGTGCAAACTTAATGCTAAACAATTGTACGAAAATTGTTCATTCTATTGACGATTAGAAAGACTGCAAAAAGCCATTATCAATAGGATAAATATCGAAACTTTAAAATTGGTTAATGCCAATACTAATTACAGTAGGTAATGTAGGTATTATCGTAAAAACAAATTAAAAGGCTTTCTTAGGGACTGTTACATCAATACTGAATACTTTTTGCAACTACTTATATAATATTATGTAGGGGAATCTAAATATAATATAACTTAGAGGTGACTGACTGACATGGTGATCTATCAACGCACAGCCCAAACCACTGGACGGATCGGGCTGGAATTTGGCATGCAGGCAGATGTTTAATAAAGTTCATTTTTGAATGTAGCGTAACTAATTTAAGTCTAAATTCGTTCTATAGGTTATAGACTAAGTATTTTTTATAGAATAACTTCGGTTTACAACCATTTTTCGTCGTCACCGTGGGCGTCGACCACTGCGCCTGGGCTGTGAGGACCTGGATCAGGCGGTTGGTCGGGACGCCGTGAAGCATATCCAGCCAATCCGCAAAGAGGGGTCTTACCGCCGCGATTGCGGCGTACCCGAGTCTATTATTTATCCATAGAAATAAACAATACTTAGGGGAAGTAAAGTAAGCCTAAGACGGGTAGCCCGCCTTGGGTATGCGGCGGCGTCCTTGCGTCGTTCTTGCTAATGAGAATGTGTGCGAGAGGCGACGCGTCCTGCACGCACACATTCTAAATCTTCACATTCTAATTCATAATTTAAAATGCACACTCGTTCTAGGCGAGCTACCCGTATTAGGCTTATTTAGCTGTGCCCACGACTTTGTTCGCGTGGATGTCGGAACTTAACAATGTATTTTTCATAAAATTGACAAAACTTTCATCCCCAATTTTATCCGCTTGGGGATAAAATTGATCAAAATTCTTTTTTAGCGGATGCCTACTGCATAACATCTGCCTGCATGCCAAATTCCAGCCCGATCCGTCCAGTGGTTTGGGCTGTGCGTTGATAGATCACCGTGTCAGTCAGTCACCTCTAAGTTATATTATATTTAGATTCCCCTACATAATATTATATAAGTAGTTGCAAAAAGTATTCAGTATTGATGTAACAGTCCCTAAGAAAGCCTTTTAATTTGTTTTTACGATAATACCTACATTACCTACTGTAATTAGTATTGGCATTAACCAATTTTAAAGTTTCGATATTTATCCTATTGATAATAGTTTTTTGCAGTCTTTCTAATCGTCAATAGAATGAACAATTTTCGTACAATTGTTTAGCATTAAGTTTGCACATAAATATCCTATTGGTTGCAGTGTACGGTGGTGGCGCGGCCAGGAAGCATGCTCCCTGGCCGCGCCACCAACTTTGTTGAATATCTCGCGAATCTTTCACGTACAATTTTTTTTATATTTAGAACAATAATGAACAATTTATGAACATTTATTCTTATTAATTCCGATTCAAAATGCGACTGTGGCGCGGCCAGGAAGTATCACACAAAAAATGATACAACGTATTATACACAACACTGCAGAGAGTCAAAATATCCTTGCTCTAATATATGTGGTATACAAGCGAGCAATAAACGAGTAGTACATTTTATTTGTTTTGTTTGGCGACGCAATTGGCACCGGGTTTGATTTCATCAAGGTATCTGTTATGTTTTCATGAACTACGACACAGTCGGTCATCTTTTTGTGTTTCAGATAGGTAGATTTGAACTTTGCTCCCAATATTGGCAAATATTTTTTTGTTTAAATATGAATAAACGAATATACATCAAACAGTTTCTTCGCATTGAGTTTTCTTTTCCAACAGTACCAAAGATCAAACTTCAAAAGTAATGTCATCGTACGTCTGTCGTCCAACTACAATTTACCGTTTCCATTCGTACGAAATATAAAGGAAATGAGCAGTGTCTGGATGTCCCTGGATCTAAGTTGTCAAAATGCCAATAAACGTTTTACGAGAGCCAGTTAAATGCGAGAATGAGGGACCGACGGAAGACAAAATGACACTGTTATTAAAAAGTTTAAAACCCGTGGCTTTTACTGAATATAAAAATTATTGTTGTTCATTTTTCCTGGCGTTTATACGTAGATTTACCTACTCACCTAAGAAGCACCGCATTTTTATATGGAATAAAAAAAAGCTGTCCATTCTTCTCTATAAACTTATGAGATGAATAAAATAGCTGATACTATATATAATATCCATGTTCTGTACTGATACGTAGATTTTCCTGATAGATTTAGTCAGACTTTGCGAGCCAACATAAGATCAATTCATGTATACCCACGATCGTAATAATCATTATGACGACACGTTTGGTGTAGTGGCTAAGCATTTGGACTGCTGCGCTGTGTCGCGGGTTCGATCCCCGCACGGAACAATTATTTGTACGATCTGCAAGTAGTTGTTCCGGGTCTGGGTGTTTGTGTATGTGAGTTTCTATGTTTGTAGACGCACCCACGATATAGGAGAAATTCATAGTGTGAGGCAAGGTTTAAAAAAAAAACTGTAAAATATCTCACTCCATAGAATGGGTTGTTTTAGTGGTGGAAACATAAAATCGGGTACAGAGACTGAGCTGCTCGTGATTGGTCTCTTAATAATACAGGTTTTGAATTAAGCTCTTGATCCTACTGTCAAGCTGAGAGCTTCCTCAGATGTTGGTCGAGCCTCTAGGCAATTAAATGATTGGCCAACACGACTATCGGCACAATGATTGCTGTAGGTATTCACATCTCACATGTGTTGAATTGTTGATTACAATAAAATAAATCCATGAAAAATGTTTTACCCCCGTCAACTACAAACATAACATCGAAAATAATGCAATTATATTATTTTAAAACGATGTTATGTTTTGTAGTTGATTAATTTGAGCCGGTTATACACAAAATAATTACGTACAGTAATTTCTGAAACCAATGATAGTACCTAATTTAAATGGTTACTATCGAAATTCAGAGCCTGAAACTAATCCATCCCGAAATAATCACACGAGTAATTAGTAATTAATCAAACAAATTCAAAACAGACTACACTCAGTGGTAACCAAACATCAACTATCAGATAATTACAGTAATATTACTGTTATTCAAAACTAGTTTCTATGTTCTACTAGTAACCTTGCTATTCAAAAATCGACATCATTTAAGCGCGAAATGAAAAGCCCGGTTCGGAACATTGAGTCTCATTGTCGACCACCATCATTCCGTTCTTTGTTCGCCTGTCGGTCTCAATACAGTGTTGCATTACACTGTTTCACCACTGATTGCTAACAGGTTGCACATGTCTGTCTACCATAAAGCAATTTCCTCCGTGTCTCTATAAATGAAATAGGTACAGGACCGGAAACTTTTAATGAGTAAAAATAGCCAATATGCTCAGCATTTTTCTTTTATCGTCCTATCAGCATGGTAGGTTTAATTAGGGTTCCGTAGTCAACAAGGAACCCTTATAGTTTCGCCATGTCCGTCCGTCCGTCCGTCCGTCCGTCCGTCTGTCCGCAGCTTAGCTCAGAGACGCCCAGTACTAGAAAGCTGTAATTTGGTGTAATTATACGGATTTGTTGTGCCGAAAAAGTGGTAAAATAAAATCTCTTAAAATATTTTTTTTAGGGTACCTCCTGTACACGTAAAGTGGGGATGTTTTTTTTATTTCTCGCGTACCCCTTAGTGTGGGGTATCATTAAATAGGTCTTTAAAAAATATTGATAGTTTCCATTAACATTTTTTTGATAAAAAGATTCGTTTGTGAAATATTAAGCTTTAAAGTGCTAATTTTTGCTCGACTCGAATGTCCCCCCCATCTACCAGCTAAACGGTTATGTTTGGGGGTGTGAAAAAATTCACAATAGTAGTATATATAACGAAGTTTGAAGGAAAATTATCATGACTAAGTAGGCTTTACAAGTTTACGAGTAATAGTCGACCAACTTATAAAACGTACTTGGATAGCATATTTTCCTAAGCAAAATGTATCGCAGAACATGTTCTTCAACTGCAAATGTAAGTTTGTAAACTTTATTTTTACAGCTATAATAGGTGGGTATGTTTTGGGGATAGGTAGGTTTTTATTGTCAACTATTTTTAACTAACTTCAAAAAAAGGAGGAGGTTCTCGATTCGTCGTAATCTTTTTTTTATGTATTTTCCCCGATTTCTCATAGACGCCTGGACCGATTTTGAAAATTCTTCTTTTTAAAATTAAATTCAGCGAATCAGTTTAATTTGTTCGCATAAGTATTTTGATGGGCAACTACGGAACCCTACACTGTGCGTGGCCCGACACGCACTTGTCCGGTTTTTTTTAATATTCTCCGAGTCAATAAGAGCGGAGGCTTCATTTCTGAATCCTGAGTCGATAAAATGTTTATGTTATGAGTGTGGGATTAAATCCGGAATGCATGCATTTCTGATAGTTTTAAAGGATAAAACTTTCCTTGAAGGTACTAATTACAATAAGATTTCCAAAGATATAATTTGTAAATTAAAGTTATTTGATTCGTACCAGTATTTTTTCTGTATCGCTAATACAAAAAGCTGTAAAAGGTTTAATCGCTCGCTTTCATATCATATTTTTTCAAGCTTACAATCAGGTAACAAAACCGACTCAACTTTAAAGATGAACTTATGAGTCTCAGAGTTAATAAAATGTGCTCAAACCCATCAACAAAACAAATAATTCTTTTTTTAAATAAGTAGTCTTTGCTTTCATTTAACTCTTATAACTTCTGAGACACAAATAATTCACAATTTTGAAACAATAGCTTTAAACCATGCTTGAAAAAGCTTCATGATTCGATTGTCACCAACAATGTGATCTTTACCTAAAGAAATTGTGCCCGACTTTAAATTTGTAATGTCCCGTAAATAATGAAAGGTCCGTCCCAAATTATAAAAGACCCTACAATGTGTTTATTGAACCGAAAGTGTAAATAGGAATACCTTTTCCTTGCCCTTGTTAAAATATACGGGCGTACTGTATTCTTCATATATAATATTCATAATGTACGGGTCTGATATTGTTCAGGCAAGGTCAGACATATATTCTTATAAAGACAAGAATCAAACATTGCAGCCACACAATGCTACTTATTGATTACAGTAAAAAAAAAAACAAGTTTCTTCTTGAAACTTTTTAAGATGAATAGTAGAAGTAGTGTCTTAATTATCAAGATATTGTAAGACAATTCAAGACTCATAAGCCTAGGCTATTGAATATAGCATTTCTATGCATATAGGGAGATAGTGGACACCTCATCAGTGACCTTAGCCGAGGACCATACCCTACAGCGTAGAGGGTATTTATTTGTATAATGAATTAAATCACATTAGATTTTTTTCCTGTGACGTGAGTGCGTTAACAAACATTTAAACTTACGAACACAAACAGATAGACCCGGTACAACTACTTGTAGGCCATATACAATTACTATTAGCTGTTGCCAGCGGCTTCGCCCGCTACAACTCGAAAATTATCCCACGGGAATATAAAATCGAGATAAAAACTATTCAATGTGTTAATACAGGTTATAAACTATCTGTGTACCAAATTTTAGCCAAATCCGTTCAGTGGTTTTTGTGTGAAAGAGTAACAAACATACCTTATACATACACACACATACACATTCATACATCCTCACAAACTTTCGCATTTATAATATTAGTAAGATACAGTATTTATTACTCATTGTTGCTTAGGTTTACTGCTCTGCCCATCATACAAAACGAAATATCTGCCGTAGCTAAAAACTTAATAGTAATAAAAAATCAAGCTACTAAGAAGTTTTCAGACATTTTACGATCCAGACTTCTCCGTCGACTTTCATAATCTACCTCAGAATAAATCCAAGTTCCTACCAAAGTATGAACGAATGTAGTTTCCAAGAAGACGGTGCATCTTTCAACTCTTGTACTATAAATCTGTAACATAAGTAGGCCACGAGGTAAGCGAAACTCCGGTGTAAACTTAGTTAATGCAAAATTGTGTAACAAAGATCATTTAACTTATGGGCGCTATGATATTTTGTAAGTGGAAAATATTGTCGGGAAAATCCAGATTTATAAGCTTTAAAGCGGTAATAGTTTGTTGGGTTACCGTGAATTGTTTTTGAGGTTATATGATATTGAACAGGGATGGATTTATGGGTGTTAAATATTCGTTCACAAAGTTTTCTGTTCATATTCATTGTCAGATTTAATCAGTCTGTTCATGTTCTGTAATCGTTTCCTTTATTACATCCACTTGACACCGGCTTCGCATGGGTAGCGGTTGAAAATAAAATACAAGGCATTTTATTGGCTGATAATGTTATTTTGTTATTGCTGAAAGAATAGGCTGTGTTGGTAAAAAAAATTGCTAGTCTAAAAAATTACGTCTACACGATTTTTTCTTTTGTTAAAAGAAAAAGTGCAAAGCTTCTAAAAACTACAAAAGCACTCGGTCGGTATATAATTTTACAGGCATTATGACGTCACAAGCGTCACACTCCCGAATTTCGAAGCGTTTTATATTTGTCAATTTTCGTTGATTTATAAATTAAAAAAATACGTGTTAATTACTTTTTAATACTCTAACGGAAGGGACTAAACAGATTTTCAATTTATTTATACAGAAAACTACACTTTTTTTTAGCGTGTTGAAATCATCAAATGAGTCCTCCCACCCAGGGCAGGGCCACATCGCTCGTAGAACTGACAACCGATGGGGAAGAAAAGTTCTCGAGTGGCGACCACGGACCGGAAAACGCAGCGGAGGCAGGCCTCCCACTAGGTGACCGACGACATCGTGAGGGTCGCGGGCAGCCGATGGATGCAAGTGGCGAATTGTCGTTCGGCGTGGCGGTCTAAGGGGGAGGCCTATGTTCAGCAGTGGACGTCTTCCGGCTGATGATGATGATGATGATGATGACCCAGGGCAGAGCGGGAGGGAATGTCTGACGTGTACTGACTTAAATCCACGGTGTCCTTTAATAGCCTATTACGTTCCAGGGTCACGGTAATTCGTGAGCCCCGCGACCCCGGCATTGCAGATTTTGGCCCTCTAAAGGGGGCCCGCGTCATTATGCTGACATTCCTTGAGGCGTGTAAAACTACCCTACTTGACAAATAATGTGCACGGTTTTAGTTTATTCATGAGCATGACAAGCAAACATACAAAATATCAAATCATTTCACTTTTGGCAGTTATTTGTCATGACTATTCTGAAGCTTCTTTAAGTTAATACCTATACTCCGATTACTTGTTGTCTCTATAAATACTAGCAACGTGTCTAACGGGCCTCGGCTTTAATTGTAACTTCAATCGATTAATGTGGATAATAAAAAAAAAAAAAAACAAAAAAAACATACCGTCGAATTGATAACCTCCTTCTTTTTGAAGTCGGTTAAAAAAACGTAAAATATTAAACCTTGTTCTGAGAATTAAAAACACAACGAAAAAGAATTAGCCGAATTATTCCAGTCGTTCTTGAGTTTTTCACTTATCTTCACACTAAGCTATTAATTATTATAATTTATTTTGTATAATTATGTAGATAGGAAAACAGATACTCAACGTTATACAGTATGAGTAAATCTATTACAACTTCTACTTTTCTAAAGATTTTCTGTCGCGGGACTAACGAACTACCGTGACCTAAGAATACAACGTGTAACGTTAATAGCGCAAAACCTCTCGTGGCGTAACTCAGCCCATGTTACTGAACAATGTTTGTTCTAATACTTTTGGAAAAAAAAATTAAAAAAAAAATGATTTTTCATACAAAATGAGAAATTGATCGAGCCCATCAGTATGAAAAATCATTTTTTTTATGGGCTGAGTTACCCCACGAGAGGTTTTGCGCTATAAACGTTACACATTGTATAAGGGCTATTAAAAGACACCGTGGATTTTAGTCAGTACAAGTTTAACAGTCCCTCCTGCCCTGCCCTGGTTGGAAGGACTCATTTGATGATTTTATAACGCTAAAAAAATGAGTCTTCTTTCAAAGTCGTAGTTTAATGTAAATAAATAAATAAGTTGCAAATTCCCACCAATTTATTCCACTACAGTTAAAATGACACAGCTATTATAGACAAAATAAATGTATTGTACACAGCAATACAGAAGAAATTATTCTTCAGTAACTGTCCGAGATGCGAGGACATACATAATCATGAGCCTGTACCTAAGAAGCGAGTAAATCGTTTGTGAGTGCTCAATGGCCTGTTAAAAAGAGTTCCCTCTAGATATGGTACGATAATCTTCTAACACCTTTTACCTAATGTTCAGAGAACTCTCTATTCTCTGTCAAATAAATATGACAAATAGTACATAATATATGACCTTTGGGGTTTGAACAAGGCCAAAAATAATACAGTTATTGGGAGATAAACGTGAAGGAAAGGGCAATGAGACTGCTTTGAGAAAGGCACCGCGTCGCTCTAATGGGCTTACCACACGCACAATTTCACCACAGTTTTGCCTGCGCAAGCTTCTCACATGAAGAAACAATACACGGTCGGCAACACTAAAGCTATTATCAAACAGACAGGCGTGGCGAACGCGAAGCGAGGCGTTTTTGTTTATAATGTATGGAATTGTTTGAAGCCAGTCACATAGACTATCGGATCGCTTTCGCTTTTCTATGTGACTGGATTCAAACAATTCCATACATTACAAATAAAAATGATTCGGATCGCATTCGCTTCGCCTGTCTGTTTGACAATAGCTTTAACGCCCAACCCCCACGCAAGCAAGTACGCGCAGGCCAGACTTGCGCAGGCAAAACTGTGGTGGAGCTTGTGCGTGTTGTAGGCCCATAACGCAAAGGGCATGTGAAGAAGCAGGGTTTTTAGTCAGTAAGAGCAGCCAGTTGCATTATAGTGACTTTTAGATCTATTCATCAGTTTACAGTACGCAGTTGGTTTGTTATTTAATTTAATCGAAGAGTTTATTTAATGGAAGTTTACTTAAAGGGCTTCACACACAGTAGCTATAATGTAAAGATGTGCATAGCACGATACATCTCATTACATCTTTCCAAAAATCGTCAGGAGACCACACACAGCAGCTATAATGTATATTTTTACATCTTCATATCGAAGGTACTGAGCGATACGAAAATATACATTTATATTTCGATACATCTTAATACATCTCAATACATTTCCGTATATCTCTCTTCGAAAAGGATGTTATGAAATGTAGGGAATAGTACATTATGATATAAGTGCGGTAAGTTGATAATTACAGCTGAGGCGATATTGCTAGCACGAGCCGTAAGGTGAGTGCTATAAGAAAGCAGAGGCTGTAATTATCAAACCGCACGTATGTCATACGACGTTTTATAACACATTTGTGAGTAAATAAATAAAATAATTACAGCAAAAAGAAAAAGCACCCGGAATAATTTTTACTTTTTCACAAATTAGCGATGCGCGCATCAGCGTCTTTTGTTTATGGCAACGGCACGAAAACAGCCAGTATTACTAATAAAGTAAATTCATACTTTTGTGTTTTTATTACAAATAAATGGTTGTAATTAATTGTCAAAATTAATTAAATTAAAGAATAAAATGTTTATTTATTATATTTCATCTCCCAAAGTTAATTTTATTCATAAAACGTTGACGACTTTTCTGACATAAAAACTCTTTGCTAAGATTTAAAAAAGTACCGTTCGTTTAAGACGGAGCATCTTGATAAACCGTGCGTTTTACTTTACCATTACGCACTAGTGCGTAATAAGATACATTACGATACTGAAATAGGTGCAGTAAGAGACCTTATCTGTAACAAAACCACAAAAGAATTAATTTACTTTATTAGTTGTACTGGCTGTTTTTTGTGCCTTTGCCATGAACAAAAGATGCTGGTGCGCGCGCATCGCTAATTTGTGAAAAAGTAAAAATTATTCCGCTTGCTTTTCCTTTTCGATGTAATGATTTTATTTATTTACTCACAAATGTGTTATAAAACGTCGTATTACATACGTGCGGTTTGATAATTACAGCCTCTGCTTTCTTATAGCACTAGCCTTACGGCTCGTCCTACCAATATCGCCTCAGCTGTAATGATCAACTTACCGCACTTATATCATAATGTACTATTACGTATCAATATAATTTTATCACCAACTATATTTAGTCTCCTTACCTTAACTTTGCTTCATTTCTAGTAAAATATGAATATTTTCTTACAAACAAAACAAGAACATATTTTTACATTAATAAACATAAGTATACTTTACATATTCATAGAATAATTCAAGATAATAATCTAAGTGAACCGAAATGAAAACATCTCATGCTCCATTATTCGGCTCTAAGAAACGAAGACGTATCAGCATTCCATTTTCACTTAAAAGTTACCCAAGCATAATTTTCATAAGAAAATCATTAATTTATCTTCAACAAGTTAGCACGAGTTGTTTGATCAGTAGTTAAATTCTATACAATTTTTATACATTTATGTATGAATGCTTTTAAATAGATAAAGCGTAAATTCCTCGATCGTCGATAAATAGAAAAATATATTTTGATATAAATATTCCTATGGCAGTGGGAGGAAAATGGCATCCAATTCGAACGATTGTGGTTTAGCACATCGTAAATCTGCCGAACAAGGGATACCAAGAACGGCTATTAGCCTGGAAACTCGACTATGAAACGTTTTACGATTTATGATACACTCTTTGTATCTTTCATTGTTCAAAATTTTACATTTACACTTTTCAATTGAACAATTTTAATTTGCAAATTCAGTTTAAGCGCGTAAACAATATGACTGTTTAAACATTGCTGTTTTATGCTAGCATTAAGAATTCAGAATATCATAGGAAAGTATCGTGACCAATATTTATATATTACTTTAAAATCAAATTATTAGGTAAAACATTCATACGTTTCAAGCAAATATATTGTTATTACGATTTAACTTAACGTACCTTCTCAAAAACACGACACGTCCTTGTGTAACAGTACCTGCTTATGTTTGTCATATTTTCTTTCACAATAATTCAATTTCCTTTTGAACACCTGCTAAGCACCAGGTACACGACACATTCACCTCACGTCGGCCCTCCAAGTAATTACTCCCAACATTGTACAATGTACAGTCAGGAAAAAAGTTAGGTATGAAGACAGCAAGTTTGACGGTTTTCTAATGTGTTATATTTTTCAAGATGTCTACATATCAAACTCTTTGGCGACATGTAGCATACAAACAAAAAATGGATACAAACAGCTTTTTTCACAATTAATATTGTATACAGGAAAACTGTGTAACACTTGCTGCCTGCTTTCCTCACTCTTTTCCTGATTGTACATACACATACAAATAACTCAAACCCAGCCACCGGATACTTCAATCTTTTCATACATTTATTTCCCTGTTGATTCTCATTCGCCTGTAATATCGCCATGGAGTCAAACATACCTGGTGTATATTTGACTCCGTGGCAAACCGTGAATAGGCATTATATTTTCTACGTTTGCAAAGTCAAGCAACTTTAAATTAGATTTTGATAGCAATCTATCAAGAGAATCTGACTCATAAATTGTATTTCCGCTATCCCGCCGATATTGCGACACGGTAATGGGAATTGGAGGTTCCCAAAAATTTATATCAGTAGATTTGCTCTACCGCGACAAAAAACACGTTTTTATGCGACCAAAGTGTAGTAAGGGTACATTTAATGATGTAAATCTTTAGGGTCCCCATCACATAATTCATACGGGGGTCCCGAACTCAGTGGAATGTTATAAGAATATAATTGAATGTCCCGCGATCAGTTTCACGCGCTTTCAAACCTAAGAGGAGGGGTAATCTGGTTCGTGCCGGAGAATAATGCTTTTGTCTAGTATTCTTTAGTTGAACATTGACTGAGAAGTAATCAATCACATTTGAACTTGTCAAAGTCAATGACGTTTTGTTGTGATCCTATCGCTGTAGATTGACTTACATAAACACACATATTCCACATACAATTACGTATGCTCGTTCAAAAAGTCATGCCTTTTCCCACGAGAAAGATAGAATAGAAGGCTACCAGTTACGATCCTTACATAATCTTCCCGCCTTGTTCACGCCCTCGTTTTAAGGGCTTGACACATGGCAGCTATTAAGCATCGTAGATCTTTGTAGATATTTTAAAAAGCCAGAATAAATTGTGTCACATAATTAACCGTCTGTTGAAACCTAATCGTGTATGAGAGAATAAAAAAGGATCTTATTATCATTACTAAAAGCAAAACCGGGTCTGAATAATTCCATATTTTAAATGACATAGGCTCTTTCCAAGAAAATCTTGCTGAAAGAATCCAATAAAGGACGAACTGCTACGGGCTCATTGGAGAAAAAAAATGCCTTATCTATACATCAGTCCATATGAAAGGGGTAGTAGTAACGGTCAATTAAATAAACCCAAACAGTTTATATCTATGGCCTTCGTAGATCCGAATAAACCTTTTCTATTCTCGCTAAAGAGTTGTTTTCAAATTCACCAGTAAAACTTCGGTTTTTATACGAGAGAACTTTTTCAACTAGCGGATGGAACAAAGTTTGTGAATGTTTGGTTTCATATTTGCAAAATAAATAAGCGACGTAGCACTGTTTTGTTACATTCTCAGGTTATGTGAACTGGGCCGTTTTGCTTTTTTTTACATCTGGATATCCTCAGGGACTACCTCCGCCTGGGGAAGACGGAGGGGCATCATATTTGACTCGACTGACTGAAACCACACGGTGTCCCTGCCTTTAGCCGGGACTGCGGGCCCACTTGCACAATCAACGCTTCCCGGCGCATAGACAAGCCATCATAACCTAAAATTAAAGCCAGAGCTAGAGTTCACTTTTTAAACAATGATTCAACACGCAAGTATCTACTTAGTGGACTACCAAACAAAGCTTAATTCTTGTAGATAATACCCTTCTCAATGATTAAAGGCATGTTTAAGTAAGCATTTCCAAATGAGGAACTGACAGGGGCTTCCAATTTTAGCCAGTCATGACAGATTAATAGGCGTTACCGAATTATTTTACATGACTTGAATAGGTCAGCGTAACGCTTTGAACATAATAAATGGTTTGGGGATTAGTGTAGATCTTTAATAAATAATACGTATGGAAATATGTTAGCCAAAACGAATACCTTTTTTTTTTTTTTTTTTAGCGTGGTAAAATCATCAAATGAGTCCTCCAACCCCGGGCAGGGCGGGAGGGACTGTCAGACTTCTACTGACTAAAATCCACGGTGTCCTTCATAGCCTGTTACGTTCCGGGGTTACGTTAAGGGAATAATCCCGCGACCCCGGCAGGCTTTGGCCCTCTGAGAGGGGGGCCCCGTCATTATGCTGACGCTCTTTGAGGCGCGCGTGGGACACAACGCGCCGTCGACCCGGGCATGGTCCTTGGTCGGGCAGCGAGTTGCCCTTTACTCGCTGCCCGCATGCCCGCGCCTACGGTGGCCGGAGATCGTCGCGCGACGTCCGTCGCCGTGGGCGTCCTTCACCGCGGTTGGGGCGGAGGGAGGACTCTGTCCTCTCTCGCTCGCGGCGCGCCTCCTCCTTCGCGAGCATTACTGCTTCGCAGAAGGAGGCGACCGCTTCCCACTCCGTCTCGCCCCGCAGCATGGCCGAAACCAATGCCGGGCGCGAGAGCCAAAACGAATACCTGGTAAATTATTATGAACGTCCATTTTTATTAACATTTGGTGTCGATCTTCACAGTTAACCCTCCGTTTCTAAGATCGGTCTGTAATTCATCATTGGTGTTAGATATAATTATTTCATTTGTATCTCTAAATGTAATGTTAAGCCGTTGGTCCAGGCTGTGTGAGATATACATCTTTCAAAGTCCTTACATGTACTCAATGAACCAAAAATCTGATAACCCCTCTTACTGAATTACGAATTGTGGAGATTATATAGTCAGACGTTGCGTGTAAAGAACTGTTAATCGGCTGCATACAATTTCCTGAAAATTAAACAAATTATTGGATTAATTTTATTGTGTCATCAATCGTTGACATTCCAAGAGAGTATTTTTTAAATATCCATGTAAAGGTCACTTACTGTTAACGAAAAACGACGTACGAGTAAATGAAATTACACACAAGAGTACAAAATACACAAAACCGGTGGATAGCTATGTATCTGGCATCACACAACATGGGTCGATTGCACTGCATTTGACTTCTATACAGATCTTCAATAAAGATCACGTGAATAAGAAAAGATCTATCAGTAAATACTATGAACTCTTTTCACCACACGATAATGGAATCTCAAGCTCCCGTTCTTCGCTCAACATGGCCGCCCGTTTTGTTTCTTTGTTGTCGTTTAGGGACATCTAAAGAACAAAGCTAAAAGAAAAATCATGGAATTTATACTTACTTATTTGATTTACAATTTTTTTCAGTTTTATTGGCAAAATGTTGAATTACTAAAAACGGAAGTTTTGTATTTCTGATAATCTCTATAGATAAAATGAATGAAAATAAATTTTGTTTTATGTCAGGCAATAATTCCCATATACAGTAGATACCTAGTAAAACTAAAAGTGAAGTTGATTTTTAAATGATTGACTATAATATATCTAAAAATAATAATCAAACTTAAACCGAAACAGAAAAACATAAAATCAAATCAAAATTAAATCAAATAAATATTTACAAAATCAAGCTAAAATCAAATTACAATTAAATTAGGTTTAATAATCATCAAAATAGTTTATCAGTAAAAATATGCTATTATTTTATTGATTTTCCTATGTACCAACAAAAGAAAAGCTTCAAGTTCGTGACGTGTTCCTATTCTCATTTAAATATTAAAACTTCAAAATTCTGAAAGGGAATCATTAATGAGGAAAAGTTTGTTCATTTAATTTTTTCAATTATTTTTTTGTCATGGAAGTCCGTAAAAATAAACAAGTGTTCTTAAAAATCCACGTTTTTAAATTTTCTTAAAATAAGAAAATAACCCTATGGGGCTGAGAGAGGGGCCACTCAAAACGTGGGGGCGTATATTAATTATGAAATATTTACATGACGTGTATAGATCGTGGGTGTAACTTGCAAAGATACGCCCCCACGTTTTGAGTGGCCCCTCTCTCAGCCCCGTTGGGTTATTTTCTTATTTTATGGACATTTAAAAACGTGGGTTTTTAGACTTTTTTAAATCTATTAACAATTTTATTATTTTTATCTTTGTTCATCGGGTTTGAAGCTACCCTGAAAATTTCAGCCTGCTAGTTTATCGGGAAGTGCCTCAAAGCCTGTCCGCCATCTTGGACGTCCGCCATATTGGATTTAAGTCACGTGACAATTTTTTTCGTACTCCTGACAGCAAACCCTTCATTTGATATCCATATCATAGGGGTGCATTTCAAATAGCCTGTCTGCCATCTTGGAAGTCCGCCATATTGGATTTAAGTCACGTGACAATTTTTTTCGTATTTCTGACAGCAAACCCTTTCATTTGATACCCATATCACGGCGGTGGGTTTCAAACAGCCAGTCCGCCATATCGGGGAGGCCGCCATATTGGATTTGTTATGACGTTTCTTAGCTAGTCATGTATTGTCATCAGAACTTAGAGCGTGTGCAAAATGTCAGCCTTCCAGCTTATCGGAAAGTGCCTCAAAATTGAGTTGCAAAAGTCCAACCGGAACGACAAATAAACAAATAAGAAAAGTGAGTGTATAAAAACGTGGGAAAATAAACGCAAGATACAAGAAAATTTTTGCTCATTTACACGTCAAAAATTTACATATTTCTCGTTTGCTAAGGCATAATGAGAGCGTGAAATAATTACTGGGTACTTTACATGTTGAGAACAGATACATCCCACGCTCGATTTCAACGTTGACAGGCGAGAAATCTCATATCGTGTTCTCTGCCGCAGCAAAGCTAAATCTGAAATCATATTCTTGCCCTACATCGCTTCGGGAAGCGGTTATGTTATGACATAAAGCTTATCTAAACTTTGATATGTATTTGAATTTTAAAATATTATTATATTTGTTTTACGAGGTTGACGGTGCTAAGGTTTTATGTGGTTTGACGTCAGAAACATTGAATGGTGTAAGTATTATGTATTCACGCGTAAATTTTTGTATCTCGAATAATTTAAGCACGAATAATTCAAGCGAATTCGAGTATTTTCTATCCTTTCGACATTATGAAAATATTTCTCAAAACGAAAAAGCTCATGAATTGTATCTTTCATCTTGAGTTCTATTTCGCACGTTTACAGGAAAATTTGGAATCATAGGTTTTCGGTTTATCAAAAAATCGCTAGAAACTGAACTAGTTTCAAACGATTGTGTATAAAACCTCGCACTAATTCTACTTTTAATTCAAGATACTCATTAAAATTGAATTTATGTTGACATTTTGTAAATAACCTTTGCATCACCATGTACCATTTTAGATCCCAGTGATACTAATCCACGAATAATTACAACTGTAATCGGGCCCTCCCCACATTAACTATGTTTAACTGCCACGAATTAGGTACACTGATTCCCAAAACCAATTTATACCGTAATTTCAGCAGACAATTTGTACTGAATCTAGTTTTTCATTTTGCCACAAAACAATTGAACGTATGTGTCTGTCCTTCCTTATTTTAGCATGAAAGTCAAACATAAATCTATATATAATCTATGATATATTCAAAAAGTAAAACACTCTATTTTTAATTCTAAAAGTTCACAAACGTCAGTCTGTTGTGGTTAGTCAGTATGTTTTGGATACGCTCGCACGCTCGTAAATTCTAGGTACCTACATTGTAACAGAGTGGGTATTTCACCTTCTCTGTTGCTTCAACCTCGTCCCTTTTGGATCTAAATCGATTTTTAAATTTTTGAATTTTCATCAAATTTAATTTTGTCATTGCGTCATCTAAAAGTCTTTTTTGGTCTTTGGTCAGTACAATTTTAACACGGCTAGCAGCTGCACCTGTGCTGATTATTTTCTAAAGCTGCTTCATTGTAAAAGTAAACTCAGTTATTTGTTATTATAATTATTGTGATTCCTATAACTCTAGTGAAGTTTTAAAATATTATTGTAATATGTACTTCGAATATTATCTACCCTGATAAAGGTTTGTGAACTTATTTAGATTCTAATAGTTACTTCTAAAGGTCCTCATGACCGTTGCATAATATTAAATTGCTTTATTCTTATTGTTCATAGGGTCCGTACTTGGGGCTGTTTATATAAATGGAATTACAAAACCTGGAGTGGCTTCTTTAATTATTGTCCCATAACTCTTATTTATTGCGGCATATCTTTTATAGCGACGTGAACGATTGCCTCAGTTAATGTGTTGAGAGAAGTGTAAGCCAAAAGAGTCAACTGATTGTGGAGAATCATCCACTCGATAAGCTAAGAGCACTCCGATACATACATATTATGCGTCTCCCACAATTCCTTTGAAAGGCTGCCGCATCCGTTCCCTCGCTTACGACGTGCGTTTCATTAAAAAGCGAGTGACTTCGAGAAAAAGAACAAAAGACCGCTAGAAAAAGCATCGTTCGCTTCATGAAATATTAAAAAATAGGCACGTACATTTTGTTTTGTTTCCGACCGCGACCGCTCTTTTATATCAGACTCCATTAAGTTATTAGCTGGGACACTACATGCGAAACGGGTATAATGAGGAGTTTTTTTTTTCTTTGAATATTAAACAGTGGGCTACGTCTTACATGGATTTTAATAAGCACTTTTCCAAATGAAACCTTCAAAGTGGCAATTTCGAAGTGGAGTGTATGGGGGTGACATCATTAGTCACGCTTCCGACACCTAATGAACTACCATTCACAAATGAAAGTGCTCTGTTATTTTTACAGCACCGTCTCTTCAGGGAAATTACAACCTACTTTTCCTTGAAAAGTTGTTTCCTCTAAATGCAAAAGTTTTGTAGTTAATTTTAAAACGGAATCTTAAAATATTTAGTTTTGGAAATATACCTATGAATAGATTTTATCAGTCGGTACATCACCAGTCAGATGCAACATAAGACTTTTCCGAGCAATTTTCCGTAGCGTTGCGATCTCAAACGAGTCTCTCAGGACTTAGAGGAGGGTAGGATGTCTCCGCTCATTCATACAGCATGCACAGCGCTTTGAGCAGCGGCCTGCAGCGGAAACCTGCGGCGGAGGTGTGTGAGCATTGCGGAATTCTTTAGCGCGCCGCCGGCCGACAAATACAACGTATAACGGCATAGCCGATGTTTTGCTTTCCCCTTTAAAGCAAATTTTGAAATGTTATGTTTTATGAAATGACTGTGAATGTTCAAATAAGTTTAAGCATAAAATCACAGTATAAATATCTACAGTAGTGGCTCTCGGCCGCATGATAGAAATAAATACCTACAGCCGCGCGGTACGTAAACATGCGTTAGGGCTGTCCGACGCCCGTCTCCAGCATTTTAATTACATTTGCCTACTTTCTGTTTCTATATAATGTTGTGATTGTAAATATACTTTTCTTATATTTAAGTAAACAAATAAAATACTTTGTATATTGAAAAGGAAGTGTTCAATAAAAATGCGTGTTGTTTTTTATTAATAGATTTAATTTAAAAACAAATGTTTGTTTGAAAAACAAATTGTGCTTATAAATTTGCGACCGAAAAATATTTGCGCCTTCACTGACTCGTACGAAATGCTTTATTATTGAATTTTAAAGTATAATAAACTCGCATTCTAATAAAAAGCTTCTCGCATTCTAATAAAAAGCTTTCTTCTTTTTAAAATTAAATTCAGCGACTCAGTTTAAGTTAGTTCGCATAAGTATTTTGATGGGCAACTACGGAACCCTACACTGTGCGTGGCCCGACACGCACTTGGCCGGTTTTTCTAGTATTATTCATACACAAAACACAGATAATAAACTAATATTACTGTAGCGCCGCGGCCGTTACGTAAAACGCACCCGTGACGATATCGTCACGGGTGCGTTTTACACGACGTTTTACACGACGACGTAATCAGACCCTTGTTATATAACAAGGGTCTGATTACGTCGTCGTGTGGATTCGCGTCAACCGCTCCTTCAAGGTCAGTGCGCCGCTCGCGCTACCTCGTACAGCGCATCGCTCGCGCAGGCAGTCGGTCTAATGCTACTAACTCTTACGTTCCAAGATTCATGACTGTGTTAAAGTTTATGTAGTACACTGAATATACGTTGATTGTACACCGTACCGTAGGTAAATGAAGCTCACTGCTTCATTTCCGTGCCCGCCGACAATCCCACCGCGCCGTTACACCATGACTTTACTTTGAATAATACAAACTAACAAAACACACATGCACTGGAGTTTTAACACAAGAGTAAGTACCTACCGTATCATGATTCATTCAGAACCGCCTATAACTTAACTATTTAACTTGCCTCAGTAACTTTCCTTTACTTTATTCATTTTACTGTATTTATTAACCCAAATACCCTTTTTTTCGTGAGATAAAGGAAAATACATAACCATTAAAAAGTCACACATTATGTACCTACCTACTAGCACGGCTACTAGCTACTAGTAAGTAAAATTATTTTATAGTTAGTACTCACCTTTCAGAGGTTGCAGGTAATTTAAAAAAACTTATGTCTGGATGCGTTATTGTTGACGTTAAACACCCAAACACAGCACAATATTTTCTACTTGTCATATTTGCTAAAAAAAAACAACGCACCGTCCGTTCATCACTACGGTACGGCCGTGACTGTCTGCGCCTCGAGCGCGCCCCGACATCGAGGCGCGTAGGTATAGCTCGCGTTTCGTCCGTTTGTAGGGAGATCCAATACTGTTTATACTGTGATAAAATGTTTAAAATTATGCGCAGCAAAAATATTCTTGAGAAAATAGCGGCGAAATATGAACGCTGAGAATTAGACAGCATGATGAACAATCACATTCTGTCATGTTCATTTCAAGTAAAATTTCGGTAACGAGACTAGAATTTCTTTTTTAAAATTACGTTAAAGTGTGCTTTTATCGTAAGCCCGTTCGTCTGCTCACTCAATCTGCGACTATTAGGTAGCCAATTTTATCTTTCATCTCTCGTCAAATGGAATTCGCTTAAAATCAAACTGTTATCAATTTTATCGAGGACTGAGAGGAGCAATTCCCCAATTGAGTTTAGTCGTTACCAAAACGAAGTTGAAATATGCAGGCTATCAAAACGAGCTAGAAAACAAAAAACAAGTGAATTTCAATAAAGTTATCGGCGTTTTTCTACTCGGTGTGGTTCACTTTAGCCAGACAGAATTATCGTCCTTAGTGGTTGGAAGCGTCAGAAACTTTTTTGGGTCGAAGCCGTTGACCGCTATCTCACGTGACGTTTAGCCTTAATACTGTTGAGAGTGAGGGAAAACTCATTTGCCTAGTCACGTACCTAACATTGTTTCAAATGAGGACCTGAAGGCGACTGTCTTACACTTTCAAATTTAATTTTTCTGATTTCCACATTGGCTCACACAGGACTGACTATCAAAATCAAAGCATTTATTTCAAGCAGGCCAGCTAAGGCACTTTTGAATTGTCAAAGGACAAAAAATATAAAAAAATCAAAAAAAGTTATGGTGCTACAGTCCCAGTTACAAGACATAATAACTATGAAAGTACCGTAACTGCCCATTCCAATGCGTAGATCTCTATGGAGAAGAATGGGCAAGAAACTACATGGACACTCTTTTTCAATCGCCAAAATGAATATTAAATATTAATTTTGATACCAAGAAAAAGACACTTCCATACGACCATCGATTAAAGATTTTCCGCGTCACCGAGAGTTGTTATCTGCTCATCCATCAAACTCATGGGCGTAATTGTACAGCTGACACCTATCATCATAGGGAAACAAATGAATAATCTTTGCCATTAGCCGGAGAACCAGATCAATGAAAAGATAACTAATCAACGTCATTAGAAGTCACGACCCTCAGTACCTAATGAGGCGACGTCTAAAAGAAATAATTACGTTCCTAGACATCAACTTGTTCTAAATTGTTTTATGGCAGCCACTGGCGACTTGTTTATTTTGCTGAAACCATCAAAGTGCAAATAAAATATGTCATAACTTTCAATTTACGGTTTGATTATCTAGTTTTATTGCGCAGCCTCCTCACAGAACCGCCATCTTAATATTCCAGAGTGATTATGTATTTAAGATACTTACTCAAGGAGATGAAGAGTTTATAATAAATTCGTGGTGCATCGTAAATTTCATAAAAATAAACAGTGGTTAAATTAAATTGGCTCCAGAAACGTTCTCGAATATGTTTTAAAGCAATGTTTACTCGCATTAATTACAAAGAGTGAACGTTAATTAGTAGGATATTTCTTTTTACATTGGATGTTTTTTTTTATTAACAACATCAACAGAACAGTCATGTTGTCGATTAATAAGAATGGAAATTATTTAAGCTTAAAATATCGAGTTAACCGTTATTTGTTTACATCAATCAGTGAGCCAGGAATAACCTGCTAAAAACGATTCAATAATGTTTATTCACCCTAGTAGCGAAAAATCGAATGCCGATCACATTCACTGAATGGAATTTGAACCGTTGCATGGGTTAGTGCACCCGATGTAAATAAAAATGTGCTTGAATAGGTAACTAGGTATGTAAGTCCCTTCATCAAAAAGGACCATCCTTCAACCAGTTGGATGGATTTCCCTGCCAGCTACAAGCCCGACGTTTCAAGTATTATACCGTATATGTATACGTATGATTTATAATGGTAAAGTCATGTTAAACTAAAGGGAAAACTAGGGCAGTTTGAAAATGTGACCTCTTCAGTCTCGGTCAGTCAGTTTTTGTGGTAGTTTTTTATCCAATCGACCACCCCGACAAAAAGTTGAAAATTAGTATGCTTAATAATAAAATTTTGATATCAAGCTTTGTTTAAAGCACTGCTAGTCCGGTAACCACATCCCCGACTTATAAGTTACAGGTTGTGGGTTCGAATAAAAGTATTGTTTTGTGAAAATTTTAGTGCATTGGCACTAAAATTTGCTACGAAAACGTTGAAAAAACGTCCTAGAACCTAAAATTAGTAGTCGAGTGACATCTCGTGGTGGACTATAGCTTATCCCTTTTCCAGAGGACACCTGTGTGACAGCAGTAAAAAAAACATTAAGGTAAGTTATGTAATGCTTATTTTGGTAATGAAAAATAGTGTCATTATATTTCTTTTATGCCAGCCATACACGATCCCGCTTATCGTCAAAACAGCGCGCTGGATGCTGCGTGCTGTAAGTATAACTTTAGCCCCTTCGTGCACAAGGCGACGCGAGTCTTCAATACCTTACGACTTTGGTATCCATTGACGCATGCCTGTGTGAATTTAACGTGTGAAACCTCTACAAATTTGTATTGCGATAGTCGCATGGATATCAAAGTCGTAAGGTATCGGAGACTTGCATTGAGTATGCATGAAAAATTGAATTTTGATAGTCTCAGACCGTCAAGCTTACTGCGCGCAGCGCCGCCCGCTTTCAACGCGCTGCAAACTCGACGATAAACTGGATCGTGTATGACTGGCATTAGCGGCACTTTACGTAAAAAAACATCATTAAAATATCCTTCGTTTTACTGTCAGCGAAGTACATATACCAGCAAAAATATATGAAAGGTAATATTCCGTATTCAAATTGTATTGAAATAAAATGGGGCCATATATATCAGGTGACATAGAGGATCAATCACCGAACGGTGTCGATCAATCATTGAGGAACATAGGTACACAGTGATGGCTTGACAGAACCACCTGCTAATATACTTCTTTTCAGACTTTACTCAATGTTTCATTAGATTACGAGGCGACAGGAGATAAATGGTTGCTGTCCGTGTAAAATACTGAAAGGTGGTAAGTTCAAGTCATTCATTCTTAGGACCCCCAGCGATTCTATCTTTTCGTTACTTATTTCATGTTAGAAGTCTGACAGAATCATACTTAGATAAAAGACACCATAATTATACTTTGCTGCTGAATTAAATTAGCTTGTAAAAGTTTTAGTTTTCTACAAAGAACTGTTATTTAGCATAATAATTATGAAGGCAAACAATGTTTTGGTTGAGTTTGGCAGGGGTGCCAAAACTAGCTTATAATCGTACTTGCAACAGCCAAACATTTTAATAGTCATAAGTTTCGTGTTGTCCTTCGAGGTAAATAAGTCTTTACTGTTTCTTTCATGTCCAGTAGGTTGTCTCCATGCTACTGGATTAGTCTTTTAGAAGTTCGGAAATGTAGAAATGCTTTTCAGACACTAGGTACTCGTTCAGACAAAATGACTATTATTCTCTTAACTGTCCAAATTGATTTAGAGTTGACGCAGCATGTCTTCGTCCGTACTTCTCGATTACTCGTCATCTACCTCCTTAAGACAGTTCATCCGCACTTTTTAGTCCTCTAATTTTGTAGTCAGTCACAGTCATACTCCTATAAATTTCCTAACCACATTGTCCTCACTACAATTTCTCACCAACAGTCTAGGATTGTGCCCCAAAAATGCGCTCTTGAGATCAAATCCAGCCACCGATAACACAAATAATGTTCACAAAACCTAGAAAGGAACCTGGCAAACTCTTCGGGAAATCTAGAAAGACAAACAGCTATTAATAAAAACAGAGCTTAAAAAGCAAAGTGTTGTCAAATAATGGATTCCCGGGTCCCTGTTGTTTTCCAATACAAAACTAATGGCATAATGCAGAGGTTCCCAAACTTTTTCGTTTCGCGATTCACTTACTCTTTTAGTACTTGACCTCCGCGCCTTATCTAGTCGATACTAGAGGCTTGAAATTCTACCAAATCGGAACACGTGAATCTGGTTTTAAGGCTCCAAGAGATTTCATTGCAAATATCTATCTTTATGGTGGAATTTGTGCAAATTTATCTACGGCGGAGCGTCTCACGGCGCCCTGTACTCTTTACGCCGCACAAGGGCGCCCCGCGGCGTACAGTTTGGAAACCCTTGGCATAATGGATTAAAATGGGACGTCCGCAAGCCACGCCACGACCCAATAAAAACGGAAGTAAACTCAATTTAGTAATAAAATTTCGAATTTTAGATACTTTTCTCCACCCGTAACTTGTTTCGCGGAATAAACAATATTGTATCATTCAATTTTTCTCTACCCATTTTGATTAAATTACTGAACAATTATTATGATGAGCGCTCAATATAAATAAATGTATTTAAATATTCGCAATGGCAGTTTATAAAAAGGACAGCAAAAAAGCTTTTAAGGACTATAAATTTCATTTTATTGTATGACTAGCTGTTGCCAGCGGTTTCACCCGCTGCAACTCGAAAATTATCCCACGGGAACATAAAATCGGGATAAAAACTATCCTATGTGTTAATCCAGGTTATAAACTATCTGTATACCAAATTTTAGCCAAATCCGTTCAGTGGTTTTTGCGTGAAAGAGTAACAAACATCCATACATCCATACATCCATACTTACAAACTTTCGCCTTTATAATGTAACGTTGTAAAGTATCAACGTTATCCTTTGTCCTATATTCAATTCATTAATCAGCTTATAACAAAATAGTTACAATGGAATGCAAGGAATTTATATACATTCGTTTTGGTGTTGTAGCCGGACGACGTGATGTTCTTAAATTTACCGACATTAATCGAAAGTCGAGTTCGCGTGACGTCATAAATGGTGTCATTTGAGGGTACCACGCTAACATTCTTTTATCGCGTTCTACGGAAACTCAAGTTAGGTGGGTAGATCAGCGGCTGTAGTTGTATTGTAGACTGAGACAACATGATAGATATTATTCTGTCCCACTCATGAGAGTGTCACGCTAGTACGTGATGTTCTGATTTAACCGAATGTGCTCATTAGTATAAATAAGTAGCACCGGGAGACCACTCACGTCATTCGCCATTATCTTTGTTGTCTGTTACACGTTCGCAAAATAGTTCTCTCTCCAATTAGATCTAGATCTTGCGACACTTTTCCGTGTACATACAGACGAAATTCAATTTATAATTAATATTGATATATTAAAATCGTGTTAATTCACCTGTGAAGTGTCTATCCCCGTGAAGGGTAAGTTGCCAAACAAAACCTTTATAACTGCTAGCTATTGTGTTCTATATTTTTGTATTGAGCAGGTACCTACAGACTTATTATTTTGTGTTCTAATTTTTCTTTGTCTGTTAGGTTTTTATTTCGTTAAGCCTCGAATGTTCCATACGCTCGTAGGCCTATAATAATGTTGTGTTAATGTTTCACGCTAATTTAATATTGTGTATTTACCATGTAAACTCCGTTCTGCTGATGACCAAACTCACAAACGCCTCAAGCGCTTTACGTCCTAGGCTTACGCTTACGCTGCGGGGTCATCATCAGAGAGGACTTACAGTGGACCTTTTATTTACCGCTGGACGTTGATTCCAGGGAACAAGATTGGGGTTTGAAATTCCCATCCTCAACGTTCGTTGAGTTCGACAGCTGACTCACGCTACCGAACGTTCGAGGCCTGCGCACACACAGCACCTAGCTGCGCACACAGCTGACCTGCCACACACACCCAGCAGCGCACAGCCGACCTGCCGGCGCATCCACCATCCCGTCCCTGAGGTCTCTCTCACCTCGGGACAACTCCTCGGCATCGCGTCCCTGCTCCACGCGACAAGCCAGGGCAGTACTTAGTGCGCCTACTTCCACGGAACGAATAAATACCGAGTGACGGGCTGTGAACCACGACCTTTAATAAATTAATTGTAAACGTTGGTGGGTTCTTTTATTTTAACCCACCATAACCGTTACAATAATATTAAGTAGGATAAATGTGAATACTGAATCCATACGCAGAACTATTCATTAAAATAATTTGTTGCAGTATCGGGCAAGTTGTTAAATGCATACAGTATTCATTTCACGTGTTAATGAACGCATGATTTAATTTACAAATTGAATTCAGATTTGAATTAATATTTAACGCCTCTTATTTATCAACAACCACTAAAGGTTTTTTGTAAACGAATCTATTTATCAGAAACAGGAAAGCGTTTTCATTTTTCCACCTTTAAAGAAACAGAGAAAACAAAATACTTAGTATTTTTCTTCGCGAAATACAAGCAATCTGTTTGAAACACTTGAAAAGGGTCGACAGTATTTCTACTAATATTTGGTTAGAATCTCGTATTCAATACCTCGCCTACACTATCTAATATTGCCTGTTTTGGTATTTGACAACACAAATATTTCGTGTTGGTTACTGGTTTATATTTCAGTTCACAATGTTTTTTGTTCGTTTTTCGAGGACATTACCCATAATCAAACTATTAGTTACCACTGCAGGCATCTTCTCTGTGGGGTGGAGTGGATGTAATCGGCTATGCGGGCCCAGTGTGATTTTGTAGATGTCACATAATAAGTTTCTAATCAAAATTATAAAAACGTCGTGACAAAATCACGATGTTTACTTCATCGTGATAATATCTCGATGTTTTCTATCAACGTTTCATAAGTCGGGGCCGTTACCAGAGTCATTACTGCTGATAATTCCCAGAGAGAATTATTCCCGTTGAATCCCACTTTTGGATCCCATTTTTTAGGTATTCCCGATGAATCCCATTTTTAATTCCCGTTGAATCCCACGTTATGACAACATGTGTACTACCAGAAGAAAAGTGTTACCTTGATTTTACAGCTTATTCTCTGTTAATAATGAATGAATGGGATCCAACGGGAATAATTCCTCCAAAGAAAAGACTCCAAATAAAGCATAAGTATTCATCTGCACCCAGTTAGAATACAAACCGTTCCCTATGTAGTTTGGTAAAAGGCTAAGCAGATATTTGAAATGTTGCTTAAACTAAATTTTACAATAGTAGTTTTATTGCTATAAAACTACTACTGTAAAATTTAGTTTAAGCTAAGTTTATAATAAAAAGAAAACTATGAAAAACACTGATGTTAGTACAACAGCTAGAAAAAATGTGGAAGTTTTGTCTCTCGACGACGTCGGTGACAAGACGCGCATTTTTCATACTTGTTCAACTAACTTGATGTGGCACGGTCCAAGTTTCACTATAAAAATAACAAAGCAACAATGTGACTCTATCGCCTGGAATAAGGCCGGAAAAAGAATATTCAAGTTTTGATCCAATTATCACTTAGAAAGAAAACTGTTTTTTCTTAGTTTTTTTTTTATCCGGTGAACTGTTAACTAGGGATAAATATTGAAAGTAAATGTGTTGTTTTTGTGGAAACCTTACAGCACGAACTGAAAAAATCTCGATTTTCATTATTGAAATCCATAATCGGTGTTGGTTAAATTCATTTTTAAGGTGGTGGAATATTGAGTGAAATTGATTGGAAAAACGTGATTTTTGTAAAAAGTAAATCTGTTGAAATATTGAATTATGAATACCTATTGAAGAGGATACAATTCATACTTGAAATGCAATAACATTTTTTTAAATGGCCATTTGTGACATTCGTCAAAATGACCAATTTTGACTACGAAATATCTCAAAAAAACGGCCAAGTGCGAGTCGGACTCGCCCATAAAGGGTTCCGTAGCAGCAAGTAACATAATATAAAAGTTCTTGTAACTTGGTTGTAACTTTGCAAGGTAAACTGCGGCTTACGATTTATGACGTATTAAAAAAAAAACTAATTACTCGATCTCGTTCAAACCAATTTTCTATTGAAGTTTGCATGGTAATGTGCATCATTTATTTTTTTTAGTTTTATCATTCTCTTATTTTAGAAGTTACAGGGGGGGGGGGGGACATTTTGCCACTTTGGAAGTGTCTCTCGCGCAAACTGCTCAGTTTAGAAAAAAATGATGTTAGTAACTTCAATATAATTTTTCAAGACCTATTCATAGATACCCCACAAGTATGGGTCAGGCGAAAAAATTTTTTTTGAGTTTCTATCCTAAGTATGGGAGGTACCCCCAAAATTGGTTTTTGTTTTATTTTTGTATAAAATCTTAATGCGGTTCACATAATACATCTAATTACCAAGTTTCAACAGGATAGCTCTTATACTTTCGTCAAAAAGTGGGTGTACGGACGGACAGACAGACAGACATGACGAATCTAGGTATATGGGTTCCGTTTTCTGCCATTTGGCTACGGAACCCTAATAGAAATGACAGCTGCTCCCTACGTGTACCTATACGAGTAGTCTCATAACTTAAAAAATTGCAAGGACCCGTTGTTTTTTCTGTATAGATAATATAAATGAAACGACAACAACAAAACATTCCATAATAGGTACACCCTCTCCCTTCCACACTTCTGCATTCAAACAACAAGAAACAAGTACTTTGACCCAGCTAATGTTTGCAGTAATAATGATTTTCAAACAAACGTAACGGCCGACTTAGCACAGCTTCTGGAAGTGATATGTTAATATTACATGACTTGCACACAAGTTGTGCAAGATTCTGAACCCTAATTGTACAGTAACAAGCACTTTTACATACTTGGCAACTTTAAAAAGTCTTTCTAATTATGTAGTGAACATGATTATTATAAAGAAATAGTTTGTACAAATAATTATTTAAATTTTAAATAAAACGAATACAGAAAAAAAAATCGATATTTAAAAAAGGGAATAATCAATCACGTGTCAAAAATAGACCCACGTCGCTGTCAACGGTAGCAGTGCCCAGAATGCTAGCAGCATTGCCACGTTGGTTCGCCGTCTAATTAGTCCGGATTAATAATATTTCAGACAAAAACTAGGGTCTGAAATAATCTGAATGTAGGCTAAAAAAGTCATCTAATTGTTCTGTTTTAATCGGAATTTTATGGTGATACCGTAGCTATGGGCTATGTGATGCGAGGGAATTAGGTAAAGGTCATAAGAATGGTTTTGAGTACGAACGTATTGTACGATGAGTTCAAGAGGTTGAGGAAGACCGATGAAACAACACGTTGCCGGCCGTATGTGCATCATGGTATTAGTTATTCATCTATACTTCTTTTTACGTAATTTTTCCAGTCACGTCATTATTTTTCACAATTCATCTAAAGTACGATTATTAATTCGAGTCAGTAAAATGACATTTGCACATGAATGAAATGTACTAAAACACGAATGAAGTGTACTAAATTTCTTTGTATCAGTGACAGTTGCACTGTCATTTTACTGAATCGAATTAATAATCGTACTTTTGATGAATTGTGAAAAATAATGTCGTGACTGGAAAAATGACGTAAAAAGAAGTATAGATGAATAACTAATACCATGATGCACATACGGCCCCAAAAAACAGAATAGCAAAATGACAGTGAAAGTCAATAAAGTATTAAGGAACCCCTTATCTTGAAAAATGTCTCCAAGTTAGTCGTTTGATGTATGAAATTGCTTTAGGACTTTGCGTTTTTGCTCGTGACAAGACGTATTTAAAAACTTTATTATCCTTGTCAAGTAGGTTAAGTATTATAAACATTTAATTTTTGCATCTCCGTTATCTTAGGCACAATGAATCTCGTGAGATTTTCTTACATACTCAATTGATTATACTCAGGCAATTATAAAATGGCTTTTTATAATTAATGTTAAATGAGTTTCGTAATTACCGCAACGTTGTTTTCATAATGACGGAATAATTGTTTAATTTAGAGCACAGGGCTTCCCGCCCGTGATTATTTACTCGTCGGGGTCCCTGGGGTAGCTTAAGAGCTAAAGACATTTGTGGCGACTTAGGTCAAGTTAGTAAAAACGATAACTATTTGTCTCGGGTGGCCTTGGCAACGTACAATCGAACCTTAAGGCTTTGTGGCCGTTGTGTCTCTTTGTATTTGTAAAAGCTTTCTTTGATATTAGATCAGTAAAGGCTTCAGTAGTCTGAATCGTATTGATATTTTCAACAAAATATAATTTCATAGCATGTATGGACGCCAAAGGGCACATCACACCGTTGATAAGACGTCGTGTGTATTTGCTTTAGCCCTCTGACTTGTGACAAACAGTTCCATTTAAACTGTTCATAATTGGATAAAAACCGTAGCGATATAGAAAGAATACGACGTAAATTATAATAAAATCCCAAATAGAGCTCTGCAGCGAAAGACGTATTTCTCGTATCGTATCTCTTGGAACATTTTATGACGCTCGATGCCTTTCAGTAAGACATATTACATTTATTATGTCTATTTACATTGCGATCGATGGTATCAAAAATGTAGTACGTGAATTAAAAACTGCATATTACTGGAATTTCGTTATTTGGAGCTTATTTGAATGTTAACTTTCGAATTATTAATGTATAACAATAATAGCAAGGGTTTACCGACATCAACATATTTTTTTTTTATAAATTTTCTTGAAACTGAATAAGTATTAAAGGTTAATGAACCAACTTCAGTTTAAGTTAGATAAATTAAAGGCCACTTACCTTAATCTGTTGCACACCACATGGAAAAAAATAAAAATAATTAGAGATGCGTAATTTAATAATGTACAGACGCCAACATGTCAACCTTCCCGAATCTGTCAAATTTTACCAATCGAACATTTACCGTCCAGTATTATTGTGATAAAGTTGAAAAAGGATTAGAGAATTTGACAGATTGAGGAAGTTGGTGTGCTGGCGTCCGTACCTATATTGGGAAAAACTACAAGGTAGGCTCCGTCACCGAATTTATAAATATTAAGCAAAATTAACATCTTACATTTATAGATACAGCCTTTTCGACAACTGTCAAAGATTGACAGTCGTGCCTGATCTAAGCTCAATTGCGTTTCATCCGAGACTGAGCCCTTCGTACACTAGGCATCACAAATCTCCGATACCTTACGACTTTGATAGCCAGGCGACTATCGCAATACAAATCCGTAGAGGTTCGTACACAGGCACGCGTCAATGGATACCAAAGCCGTAACTAGGTATTGGGGACGTGCGTAGTGGATGAAGGGGCTTAATCATTTAAGTATAAAATGAAGTTGCATATTCGCTATTCATATCGCATTTGCTATAAAGAAGAGATTGTGACCGAGCTCGTACATACGGATATGTGAGACCACCAAGTAATCAAATAAAGATAATTTTCGGATGCAACGCGATTGAGCTAAATTTGACTTTAAGTATAAATTCGGTTTGGGTAAATGTAGATCTGACAATAATCCTGTTTTAGAAGATTCGAGAAATTGCATGCGTCTTCGCAGCGTGTAAATGGCCCTTAGGTCGTACAATCACGACAGCCATGCTTTTCGTCTATCACAGTCAAGTTACTAAACAATTAATTTTCCTGACTTTACCTTTATATTTAACTGAATACAGTTAGGTCATAAAACATTTAACGCTATAAATCTATGACACCCTCCATTATAATTATGTATGAACTCATGCATACCATAAAATGGCTCCAATGTACTTAATGAGGCCGTAAAGTAAATTTTACGAGTCTACGTTTAATAAACAATTGGGTAGCATGAAGCTATATTTTAACTTTTGTAAACATGATTTAAGTATGCAAGGTAGGTACTTTATGACTGGAGATCAGGGTCCAGCGTTATAGTGGAACCTAAAATGTTCTCAACAGAGATTGGAACAGGGAGTTAATACCTGAACTTCAAGGTACAGTAACATGCAGACAATACCTTCCTAGAAAATTTTATTTTTCAGTATTATTAGACATGACAATGGCGATGTGTCTAAGCACAAAACCCGTGGCTTCGGCCTTAATTATGTGCGTTTTGACAACGAACCCAAACTAAGAATGAATGATATAATTACAATTTGACACAGCTCCTTAGTATCCACTCATGGAAAATTCGTGGTCTTAAATTGTTTTAATGCGATTTGACGTAATTACACAATAGCGCCGCGACAAAAGGACTTTTTTTATTATATATAGATAGGTTCGCGTTTGTATTGACTTCAGTCGTGACACGTACTCTAAGTATTCTGTTATGTCCACATTTCCACAACAATGACCTTATAAAACTATTAAATTAGGGAAATATTATACGCATGTATTAGGTATCTTTATATAACAGCACCACGCCAAGTGACCATTGAAGTACATTCTTTCAACAATGATTTTATGTCCCAAGCAATAGCGGGCGTCCTTAGTCATACTTTAGGGAGGACAAGTTCTGATTCCCTGACTATCTGCTATATTTTACCTATTCCAATCTCTGGCAATTATATGGTCATAAAAAAACAAGAGTATAGTGAAATGTAGAACTCACCGAACGTTAGCTAAGGTGTGACGTCGGCTCTTGAGGTATCTGCCGTGGTATTTCTGCAGCTCGCCGATGCTGCCCTGTTCGGCCTGCATCCTGCCGAGTGCCGGCTGCGGCGCCGGCGCAGCGTCCTCGCCGGCCGGCCCAGGCAACGGCGACGCGCTGGCGGCACCCGAGCCACGCTTACGTGCTTTATTAGACTTCCTAGCCGCCGCCGATATACATATTTTCACAGATGATGGACTCCCAAAACTTCGCTTCTTCCCTGAACTCCTGGACGATGTATACGCAGTGTCAGTGCTACTTCTCGTGCTCTTGTACGAAGGTGTGATTGTCAAGTCGGTTGCGTCTTCGAGAGGCCAATCAGAATCGTCCTCCTCCTCTATCCCCGGCAGCGGGGACTGTTGACCGATTGGACGCGGTGAGCTTATTACAGGCTCTGGGGCGACTGCAAACAAGCAATAAAGGCTCTAAACAAACAGGTCGAGCAAAGTCGGGAGTATTAACTTTAGCAGTCTCAGCTACCTACTTTAGCAAGAGGAAAATTTTCTAAAGACTTCCGGCATCAAAATTAATTCACAAGATTGTGTTTGTTCTAACTTCTAAATTGTCGAATTTCTCTAATTAGTTTACGATAGCAGTTTGTACTAAGAAAGCGACGCCTCAAATTATTTTGTTAAAGAGAAACAAAACTTCGGATATATATTATGAAGATTATAAACATTTCATACTTATAAGGTATTTTACCTTCTAAAGCTTAGACTACATTGCCTATCAAAGTTGAACCGTGTTTTTACTATATAAGCTATGCTGTCTATAATGAACAATCACTTTCCTCCAATATTAGTCATCAGTACTTTGTAATAGATATTTAGGAGTTATTAAACACGTACATTGAAATTATGTATTCATCAGGCGTAGTTTTACGCCGAGGGCCCCTGTTTTAACGACTAATTTTCACCTCCCTTGAGAAATTGAGTTCAAGCTTTGATCGGAATATAAAATAAGGTTTTTTATGCTTATCAATGATTTTATAATAAGATTATATAAAATGACGAGGCCAAGCATCGGCCTGAATTATAAAAATCAATAACGCTAGGAGAAAAATCAAGAGGCTACTATCAACATTATTTATTAGGTAAATCATTGGAACTAAAAAACATGCTTGCCCAGATATTAAATGTAGGGGCTTGGAATGTTACAACACTAATAATAATGCTATAAATTGTTATTATTATTGATAGATTTTGGTCAGCGAAGTCACGTAAGACTGAATACTAATGTACCTTGCTATTTAATCTATCAATTTAAATCTCGTATTTTATAAAAGTTCTGAAGCTCACAAAAGAGTTTTCACAGCTCGAAGCTGACTTTTTACAGACTCTTTCTATATCTTAAAAAATATTCACGGCCAGTTTATTTTAAAGAACGCTTAATGTAAGGCATATTAAAAGGGTTATCATGGAAAAAAAAGATTTATTTTGCGAAAGTATAATATTTAATATGACAGGCCTATAAGGTGTATGTTAAATCAACTTATTACGAGCTTTAAATGTATTTAGCGTGTACATCGGCTTGATAAGCTGGGTGGTTGTTTACTGTGATGTGTTGTACAGTCACGAGCAATAGTATGTATATACTAAGCAGTATTCAAAAGCGGTTTTCTGCTACCATATTGATTAAACTTTTGCCTTTTTATTAGACTTCTATTTTGGAAGCCATACTATTACGAAATAGGTATTATTTCAAAGTGGAAACCAGTATTTCAAGAGTAAATTTCATTTGAATTTTATTAAGTGTATACATGTTATTGCTCGTGTTTGTACGTTAAATTCAGGCAAGTTAATCGGCCGAGAAATTAGAGGTTGAGCAGAGCATCGCTGTGGCCAGTGATACAACGTTTAATTATTCACGAACAGACCTTCGGGAATCGATAGCCCAACATCCTGGTTCGTTAAAACTTCAGAGCCAATAGTTTAGACTTGAGTATCATAGCAACTGTATTTAGACACTCAGGAAATATTGAATATCAATTTTCGATATTCCATGAGGATTTCGTATATTGTGAAATCATGAATAAAAGCCCCAATTGTATAATTAGTTGAACAGTAAACGAGTGAATGGTTCCATGAAGACTCGAAAGGAAGAAGCTATAATATCATATTTTTAGTCTCTAGAACATCATCGGAACTTTGACCTACATTATGAGAAAAATCAATATTAGGGACCTGTACATACACAGATGTATGAGCGTGTCGGATTTATTTATGATACATAGCCCTTATTTAATTAAAAATAGTAATATATTTAAAACAAAAATGATTTGATTTCCGAACGAAATCAGTTGACAGTCAAATATTGTATCGAAATTAATAAAGGTTGCAAATAAATAAAAACTTAATTTCTAAATTAAGTAATCAAGTTTTAAAAAGGTTCTACTACATAAGATTTGTTTATTATTGCTTATTTTATAAGTTATTTAGCTAAAATGTATGACAATCTGTGATTCGTCAATAATGGCGGCAATTTTGTTGGAAGTGGTACAATTCTATGTTTATAAAAACAGATGTACCGTCAAATTCGTGGTCATTATTATCCAATCGTTTTATAAGGTGAAAGCTGTGCTCTGAGTGTTGTTCTATTTAATTAATGTGATTTAATAATTGAGAATCCAACTGTGTGATGCTGAAAGTTATAATTTGTGTTCTAATGTTCTACAATGAAAATGTAAGTTAATTGATATTTATTATGATGATAATATTGATGTATTTTTATAAATGTGTGACTGTGTACTGATAAAAAATGATTGTTGCCGTGGAGTTTCTTTCTCCGTTCTTCTCCACGAGGACCTAGGGTTTGCGAACGGAGGTAGCTTGGTAATAAATACCTAGTCTTGATTTGTGCTTTTCTTTATAAACCCATTCCTGTACAAAAATGAGATACTTTACATACAGTAAATAAATAACATTAACCATCCTGATATCTAAAACTTGATAATAAAGTCGATATTAATATCAATAAAAACCAGAAATACACATTTTATTCACACAAACATCCTTAAATCTAATATCAGAAGTGTTAGTGTTGTGTTTACACAATTTATTCACACACACCATCTTAATTCTAATATCAGAAGCGGGATTGTGCCCTAACCTATTTATTAATTCTAATGAACTTTTATTATGTTTTTCATAATCAACGTTGGAGCTATCAATCTGCATGTCCCTGCTGAAAGCTGTGACGGGTGGACGAATCGTCTTTAGAAGGGCGATGAAGACGTGCTGCCATCTCGAACAGCGGGACTGCGACGCTGCTGAAAAGGAGCGAAGCCATGCCGAGGATAACGAAACGGGAACTTCTGCACTACAGTATGAATTATTGTCTTAATGTCGGTAAGGCCCTCGGAGGCTCTTGTTTTATTATGTTGTAATCTAACTAAAATCGAGTCGAAAAGATTATAGATTTATACCATGAAACTTATTTTATAATTGTTTTTGAAAGTTGAGCTTCGTTAATAATTTAACGAATCTAAAAAAAAAAGGGGGAGGGATATAATTTAAAAGTAAAAAAAATTATGAAAAACTGATAACAGGTCACAAAAAAAAAACGGTAACAAGTTGTTACATTATTGAGTAAAAGGAACAATTGATAAAGATTAAGACTAATGAGGTTTTTCTTTATTGATTCTGTTTTTCATTTGCAAAATACAGATAGATAGTTTTCCTGGAGGTGTACATAATTTATACTTGTCGTAGAAAGCAAAGTAGTTGTAGATCCCCCGTTCAATGACCAGATCTTAAACTAAAGGTCATTTTCATAAGAAAAAAATACATTAATTTATAAACAAAAAAAAAAAAAAACTTTTTTTTTTGCAATTAGTGGGTATATTTGTAAACATTAGTTTATTTTTTTCAATCTGCTAAAAATAAAAAGACGTTTTGATTATGAATATAATGTCATTGACATTAATGAAATAATTAATTGAAAGTTTTATTAATGTTATAAGATCTTGACTGATTTGAAAATTACAATTTCATGTAAAGATTTCATTATTGAGCCAAGTCTAAAAATTAAAAGTAAAGCATTGCACCATGTAGATTAAAGTTGTGAGGGTCTCGACGTGACAAAACTATTCCAATAATAATATTAGATAATAATAATTTTACTGCAGTACAAAATAATTCACCTTTACTAACAGATAATTAGAATTTCGCCTTGGTTCACACCCGTGAGATTCTATAAATACCAGGTATAAATAAACCTGAGAAAACGAAAGTTTAAGACCAAAATAATAATAATTGTCAGAATAGCCGAGCCGTAAATTTCTTTGGAAATTAAAATGCAAATCCATGATTCATGTACAAAGAAAAAGGGAAATAATATGTATTAGTATATAGGTACAGGGTTGAGGACATACAGAATAATATGCAAAAGAAAATGAAAAATAACTAAGTGATAGATGACATTATTGTTTGTTGTCCTTGATATATTATATACACTATCTGAATAGAAATTTAAAAAAAAAAGAGAAACAATCTAAGTTTAATCTAGAGATTAAGTGATGTAAGATGATGATGTTATTTTGTTATCGTTAATGTATTGTATTTTACATTGGTGAAGGTTTATTATAATTAGTTTAAAGATGATTGATAATGATGATTGTATGTATTATGTATGAATTAAAACCTTAGTTGTGGTAATGACATTCACTGACTGCGGGTGATTGAGCTTCACCGACGGCGGGTGTTTTGGTCTGCCCAATAAGGTTGACATTATGAACTGACTATTGACATTATAAACTGACTATTGACATTATGAACTGACTATTGACATTATGAACTGAATATTATGTATATGAACTGCTGGTCGGTCACTGCCCTGATATCTTTCTGAAATTCACGCGCAGCAGGTGATAGGACTGATATGTCAAGGCCAGAGACTATTGTATGAATATTATGTATATGTACTGCTGGTCGGTCACTGCCCTGATATCTTTCTGAAATTCACGCGCAGCAGGTGATAGGACTGATATGTCAAGGCCAGAGACTATTGTATGAATATTATGTATATGTACTGCTGGTCGGTCACTGCCCTGATATCTTTCTGAAATTCACGCGCAGCAGGTGATAGGACTGATATGTCAAGGCCAGAGACTATTGTATGAATATTATGTATATGTACTGCTGGTCGGTCACTGCCCTGATATCTTTCTGAAATTCACGCGCAGCAGGTGATAGGATTGATATGTCAAGGCCAGAGACTATTTGAAAATAATTTATTTATTTAATTATTTATTAATATCGTTATGACTGTGCCCATGGCTGATACTGTGCCAGTACCGTCCTGTTGCCAGTGCCTGTGGCCATGACTGAGACTGTAACCTATGACTTAGACTGATGACTGTGCCCATGGCTGATACTGTGCCAGTACCGTCCTGTTGCCAGTGCCTGTGGCCATGACTGAGACTGTAACCTATGACTTAGACTGAGCCTGTGGATTTACCTGTGGCTATTCAGATAGTATAAAACTATGTTGATGTTAAATCATGTACTGTGTATACATGTGTGATGATGTACAATGTATGTTAATGTTAAATGTACTGTGTATATGTTAAATCATGTGTATTAAGATTTATTAACTAATGTTTTATCAAAAAGGTATAAACTTCGAGAACGAAGTTTTTTTCAGAATGGCCGTGTCGGATTTATTTATGATACATAGCCCTTATTTAATTAAAAATAGTAATATATTTAAAACAAAAATGATTTGATTTCCGAACGAAATCAGTTGACAGTCAAATATTGTATCGAAATTAATAAAGGTTGCAAATAAATAAAAACTTAATTTCTAAATTAAGTAATCAAGTTTTAAAAAGGTTCTACTACATAAGATTTGTTTATTATTGCTTATTTTATAAGTTATTTAGCTAAAATGTATGACAATCTGTGATTCGTCAATAATGGCGGCAATTTTGTTGGAAGTGGTACAATTCTATGTTTATAAAAACAGATGTACCGTCAAATTCGTGGTCATTATTATCCAATCGTTTTATAAGGTGAAAGCTGTGCTCTGAGTGTTGTTCTATTTAATTAATGTGATTTAATAATTGAGAATCCAACTGTGTGATGCTGAAAGTTATAATTTGTGTTCTAATGTTCTACAATGAAAATGTAAGTTAATTGATATTTATTATGATGATAATATTGATGTATTTTTATAAATGTGTGACTGTGTACTGATAAAAAATGATTGTTGCCGTGGAGTTTCTTTCTCCGTTCTTCTCCACGAGGACCTAGGGTTTGCGAACGGAGGTAGCTTGGTAATAAATACCTAGTCTTGATTTGTGCTTTTCTTTATAAACCCATTCCTGTACAAAAATGAGATACTTTACATACAGTAAATAAATAACATTAACCATCCTGATATCTAAAACTTGATAATAAAGTCGATATTAATATCAATAAAAACCAGAAATACACATTTTATTCACACAAACATCCTTAAATCTAATATCAGAAGTGTTAGTGTTGTGTTTACACAATTTATTCACACACACCATCTTAATTCTAATAAGCGCGTGTGTTTTTTCTCCTAGTTTTGCATTCATACTATAGGACACGGAACGTTAAATTTTATCGACCGCTTCACCCACAAATGAAATTCCTCTCTTACTGAATTGATGGGTGCTTTCAGAATTAATCAATCTGACTTCCTAGGTTAACTACGGGTTATCGTTTGGAATTTAACCAGATTGTGTCAATCGACTAATATAATGGAGAGAATTGGATTGTGAAACTAAGCGTAACATTCTAAAGGGTTGATTTTGATTAACGAGCTTTAGCTGCGTATATAGAAACTTGTGGACATCATAATGAAATAATGGCTATTACAATAATAGCTCAAGTCATTATATTGCTTGTAACTGTCGTTATTCTTTGTGAGTATTTTTTATCGAATAATTACTGCAGCAGATTTAAAATGTTTAAAGCCAGTGCTTTAACGTTACCATTGTTCTTAATAAACGGTTTTGTACCTGAAAAATTGAAGCAATTAAAAGCCAATCTGCGTAAACAATTAGTACTGTTCGGAAACTAGGCAGATACATTACAAAAGGGTTCTTTTAGTGGTAAAAACTCGGCTTAATTTAAAATCAACAAACGGTCGTGGCTGCCGCCGCCATCGATCCGCCTCCCGCCAATGTTTGTGTAGCTAAATGCGACCACTCCCGCCCATCATTATGCTAACTTGCATAGCGCCATAGCTCCATAGCCACGCAGCTGTTAGCTTGTAGCTTGTATCTCCGTGCAACATTAGGTTCACTCACAATGTAAACTCCACTTAATTAACGATAAAACTAGTAAACTAATTGGTAGGCGTGAAGTGACTCGATTACACACTCACTTTACGGAAATATAGGGTGAAGTTATTTTAATTAGTTCCGCAACTTCACTTTGAATATGTCGCTAAACATGATCTTGTTTCGCGGTATTATATTAATAGACCGTGAATTTAATTTACACGGTATTTGGTTCTAATGCCGATATTTACTACTAGTTTTAGTACCTATATCAATAGATAACATTTCAGAGCAAACGAAGCAACGGCTTTAGACGATTTCAAATTTTACTACAGAGAAGTGAATTCCAGTGCAGTGCTCATAAAACAGGAATAGAACTCCCTTCAGGGAGTGAAATCCGATCAAAGTAAATGAAATCAGTTTCCTCAGATACATCATTAGTTTTCTTACTGGCAATGTTATACCATGTAAGGTACCTACTTATGTGTTAATATTTGCGTTATCAAGTTTTAAGGCGGGCCTGAAACATCTACGACCTTTTTGTTCTCAGTTAATTACCGAGTAACCTTTAACTTGGCCAAGTAATTTAATGGCGTTTAGCAAACTTCGACACTCGATTCCTGTGCCAACAAGTCGAGCAAAACTAACTTCAGATTTATAACTATTGAATTCAGGAATACATTAAACGTGAATTGAAATTGCACTGCGTTTCTTTTGTTCCTCTTACTGTATTTACCGCCAATAAAGGAAATGAAAACCCATTGATGAATCGTTGTTGTTGAGAATAAATAAACTTTCCCTCGGGACTTTCTATTATAAAAGGAAGCAATCTTTTGTGTGAGCTTATTGTTCGTGCAGTGATGGATTGATAATGTTCTTTATTAAAAGAGAAAATATTTTAAATGTAACACAAAACATAAGTGAGAGTTGCCTGAAAGCAAAACGGCTTTTAAAATCTAAGTGTAGTCAGAGAGAACAAAGATTCTGAATGCAAATTGTATTCAACAATTAAGAGACAATTTGGTGTTTCAGAATGTTTGCAGCAGCCAGCTGATGGTACCAAGAACTTGGCCATACAAGGGTCGAATTCGTGTTAATTGTCCGCAGAAGAACTCATTACCAACGTTTGTTTTTTTATCATTCGTTATACATTGCGACAGTAAATTTTATGAATTTAGATATTATATAATTATTTTTTCTTTTTTATTTAAATGTAAAAAAACAAAAAATTAAAACTAAATATAAAATCATAAATAAGGAATATATTTTTCACCTCACCCGCTCGGAAAGATTCTATTTCTCATTCAAAATCTGAGCGCAAAACTCCATTTTGTGCTCTAGAGCACAAAGTGTTGTTTAAAATTCGAACACGTCTTGTATTCAATTGTTTTCTACTTTTCTACACTGGCAGGCGAGCCGCCCCCACTACATTTCCTCGCTGTGTGAGGTGAAAAGTTGTGTGTTGCACTCGGCAGCAAAGTTTTTCTGCGTCTCGTACCTTTGAAAACTTCGCATCGCTCAGGATTCTATATTTGAACCGCTCGTTTCTCTCGCGGTTCAATCTTAGAATCCTTCGCTCGCTCAGTTTTCAATTCAAGTACTCGCGCCAAAAATCAACTTTGCAGCCTTGCATAACAAATAACTATTTCACCTCACCCGCTCGGAAAGATTCTATTTCTCATTCAAAATCTGAGCGCAAAACTCCATTTTGTGCTCTAGAGCACAAAGTGTTGTTTAAAATTCGAACACGTCTTGTATTCAATTGTTTTCTACTTGTCTACACTGGCAGGCGGTCCGCCCCCACTTCATTTCCTCGCTGTGTGAGGTGAAAAGTTGTGTGTTGAACTCGGCAGCAAAGTTTTTCTGCGTCTCGTACCTTTGAAAACTTCGCATCGCTCAGGATTCTATATTTGAACCGCTCGTTTCTCTCGCGGTTCAATCTTAGAATCCTTCGCTCGCTCAGTTTTCAATTCAAGTACTCGCGCCAAAAATCAACTTTGCAGCCTTGCATAACAAATAACTATTGTAATGGCAACCCTATTCAAGATTTCTACCTCTGTCTCATCTTATGGAGAAGAATATTCAATCCAGCTTATAATAAATTTACCTCACAAACGTAACTTGGAAGAAAGCCTACATGACTTTAATAATGCTTGTAGTACTTTCGTAAAGTTAGAAAACAAATTGTTTTTCTCACCTACGAGTATTTTTACCTTTGTGAAATGCTTAACGATTTTTGTAAGATACTGTCCATGAAAGCTTTTTAAGGTTCTGAAGACAAATCGCAAAAAAAAACGGAACCCTTATGGATTCGTCATGTCTGTATGTCTGTTTGTCTGAAACTGTAAGAACTATATACTGTTGTAACTTGGTAAGTAGATTACTTACTTGGTGAGTAGAAGACTATTCTGTGAACCGCATCAAGATTTTCACATAAAATAAATAAATCATTTTGGGGGTTATCCAAACTTAGAACTGAAATCGTGGAGGAAACATTTTTTTAATTATTAGAACAAAAATAAATCTGAATCAATTCATTACTTAGATCGATATAGGTATTTCAGTCCCAGTGAATGTTTATGCGAATATCTAAACTTAATTTTACCAAAATATACTAAACCACAACATGGCCTATCTTTTACATCTTCTAAGCGGCAAGTTTTTTACTGCAAATTCTGGGCTACAACAGTTCCGGTCAGTTTAAAACAATTTTAATATTTCCGGGCATCAAAAACATTTTAATGTTGTATATCTCGGCAATATGTCCGAAACTCTGAACCACTATGGGCCATGGCTCATACGTTTTGTCTTACGACCAGACTAAAACAGTGTGGGTACTTTCCGGGCCACACTCAAAATATTGGTACAATTATATTTCAAAGTCTAGCTGCATTGTATTGCATACATTGCAATAAAATATTGCCTGTTAAGACGTGCCTTTATACTAAATTTGGATATATAACTACATAATAAAATCATGTTTTTAAGCATTTTCTTTCACATTATTATTTCAGTCATGAATGACGCTAAATGAAACCAAAATACCTATATTTAATAATACACAAGTGGGTGTATTGCACTGCATAATATTGCATTTCTGCGAGCAAAATGTCATAAATATGACATTTGTGATGTCGCAACATTATTTAAACCTTAACCGTTCATAAAAGCTATCTGAATGTCAACACGTCGTTGTTATATAATTATTTAACAATCATCTGAATATGAATAATATATGTGCTGCAACGCACTTTAAAAAGTAAACAATGTTCCTATCTACCTTTATAAATACTATCATTGATATGGACCAAGATAAATAAGTAATGATGACTGATATTGGCAGATGTAATATTCCGTAACTGCCTAGCTTCCTTTTATAAAAGCAGTCGCCAAATCAATGCAACAATTTAGTTTGAATTGCTATTGGTTCGACATTTGCATCTAAAAAGGTTAACAAACTGATTTAGTTGATTTAAAATAATAGATCTTATGGTGACCCAAGTAGGTAAAACCTACTTGAAATCTTTGAAATAAATCACACATTGGGATAGCTTTTGCCTAAACCTTTCCTCACAAAACTAAATTCCTAATGGGCTAAGGAAATCGACACTCAAGCCCAACCAATCGAATGCAATATTTCTGAATAATACGGGTATTCGACCGTCCCGGCAGCGGGTAGCCCAATTGCATATGCTTGAGTTTGTCAAAATAAAGCTAGGGTGGCCGTACCGGGGTGTATTGGGGCACTTTGCTAGCTTCGAACTATTACTCTTTCACTGTCACCCGGATTTGCTAGAAATTGTGGATTTGCCGCCAGTATTAAGCAAATATAAGTAATATAGTCTTACACAAATTTTCCTCATGCGTGATTAAATCTGCATAACAGATAAAAAAAAAATATCGGGAAAAAAAGTACAAAAGAAAACTTACCAAAATCATCGCGCAAGAGTTGCGGGCTGCCGTCCCGCAACGCATAATCGGCGTCGTCGACGGGCGCCGCCGCGCGCGCCCCGCACCAGGGCACGCAGCAACGGAACACCCCGCCTCCCACCACCGTGACGCCGTCCGCGCCCACACCACACTAACACCACACACACATGCGCACGCACACCTTATCACCATACGTCACTTCACTGCTGCTATTATCGCCCCACACGTCACCACTAATCAACACCCTTATCTTCTACGTTTTGGCACTTTATAATAAGAATAAGATTTTTTAGAAAGATCTAGTTCAGTCTTCAGAGTTGGCTTAGAAGTTAAGATAAGTTAAGGTATCGATATGTCAGTCGACTTATTAACGCTTATTATCAGGACTCGCAGGAGGAAAACTTTGAAAGAAGGAAGGGAAGGGCGAAGGGAAAACAAATATGTCCAGTATTTTTGTGTTCGCTTTCTGTCTTTTACATCGGATTTATTATCTGGGCATCATCGTAAAGTTTTTTACGTATACAAATATTATAAATTCACTTTAACCCATTGCTGAGTTGTTTATTGTAACTTCCTACAAGAAACATACTTATGTATTTATTATATTGAAACATCGAATCACATGCTATCGAATCACTCACATGCCCTAGATCCAAACATGCGGATGATATAAAATATAAATAAATATGTCAATGCACATATTAGATCATCTAGTATATCTACAATGTTTCAGACATTATTATACAGTCATGTAGTTTCATGGCGATGGGGATACAGCCGTAGATGAAAACGTATAGTAAAGTATATGTTTATTGTATGTTCGTATTGGATGCCTGCCAAGTAAAGTCGCAGACTTCTTCACAGGCTATCACTTTGAGCATACCTAATTTACCTCCACTCGCATTGAAATATTAAAATAAGCAATAAGAAACCGCGCATCGATACCGTCTGTTGGGCGACAGAAATAAACAGCTGGGCTCCAAAATATACGTGCTTTTGTTCCGCAAAATAAGGTAGGTACTAACTTTATTATGTGGAAAGGTAACAACTCGGACATGAAACTTGAATCATGTAAAAGGAAGCGGACATTATGACGAACCCTCGAACACCTAATGCGGCAACATAATGTAAAGTTTGCGTCAGAGTTATCTCATCTCATAAACCTCTGAACCGATATTAATGAGATAATATTATTGTGTTGAAATTTTGATGAGAAGTTTCTTATTTTTGATTTATTTTAATGCTAAAAGTTTCCACCGAAGAGCAAAAAGAATAAAATAAATCGAATGGATCTACTATGTCGTAATAAATTATTTTTTGTCTGCAAATCGAGAAAGGGGTGTGGAACAAAAGACAAATGATATCGTACTTTAAACCTTTCAATAAACACAATCAAATAATTCACATGTTGGATTTCTGGAATCGGTAGGCAGGCTGAACATAATGTATTTAGTTACTATCACGCATCTCCTTCAATATGAGAGTAAATTCACTTTAGGCCTAGCTGGCTCTTCCAAAAGATATTTTTATTCATCCAAAGGCCCAACTTGGGTAAATCAATTGCTATGTTTGGAGAACATTTCCCAGCGACTGGATTCGGACTGTTTTATGCTAAAATGGAATACTGATTTTAGGCGTTTGGCGTTTACCTATTTAAGTGGTCCTTCTAAACGACCTTTTAGACTATTTAACACGTTGCAAAATGCAGCTTAGTCTGAGCAATACTTTTTGTATGTAAGGTGTCACTTAGTCAAACTTATCAAAATATCATTTTAATAGATTAAAAATACAGTGCATTATCAATATTGGCATCCATTAATTATAAGCAGTAAATACAATAAATCGATTTAAAATTAACTGAGACGCACATGATCGTATTTACACTTGCTTTTGTATTTAATAAAGCAGGTAAACATAGCCATTATTATCAATTTCACCGATAATATCGAAACAAATAAATAAGGAAATAAGACTAGTTTTCCTCATTCTGAATACTTTTCGGTATCTTCACGTGACTGAATATTCAATGGTTGAGAAAATATACAAACTAAAGATTTATTATTCATAAAGAAGGATAAAAATAGTTTTATATTTGTTAGTATTGTTGAGAATTTCTGACTGATAAAATGATTTTAAATAAGATCATAATTCAGTTACACACGTTAACCCTGAAATAATTTATGGACACAAATTATAAAAACAAGAAAATGTGAAAATCGACCATTAACAATAATGAACTTATTTATTGAATTCCGTTTCTAGAAAGGATTGCTTTCCATAATTGTTAAAACAAAACGAATATTTATTGTAAGGTTCAGTTTCATTAAAGGTTTTATTTATTAAGGTTGGGATTGTTAATTAATTCCAATCAATCCATTCCTGACGCAGGATTATTAACATAATGGATTCCGCTAGAACACGCTCAATTATTCGGATTTAATTTGAACGTAATCATTGTTTATGTTGCATTATCATAAAAAGTAACTTGACCTAGTTTAACACTAGTTTAACACGTATTCTAAAGTATGTAGTTCGATGTTTGAAACAAAAATCATCAAAACAAGCATATGGGAATCAAAGAATAGACTTCTGCAGCATAAAAAAATTGAATCAGAAAATTGTAAACAAACAAGAAACGGGTTTCTCTTCTCTTCTTCTGGAAACCAATGAAAACCTTACACGTGACTAGAAAGTATTCAATTTTATTTGAGTTTTTTTCCAAAGTCTACACAAACATGTAAATTCCTATTCAATAGTACTTTCCTACTATTTTATTCAATTCTAAAGACTTTCACCGCCCTACATAGGTTTCATTACTAAAAAATCAATAATCATAGTTGTGACCTTTATTAATAGTCTGTTCATTCATTTCATTAGATTGGATGAAACAACAGAACAGGCTAATAATAAAACACATTATATTATTGGGGCATTTTTAAAAGCAATCAATTTTAATGGTAATATCGCCGGTCAAGGCCACAGTACATAGAAATAATCAGTCGTGAACATTGTGACGATGCCAAATAACACGTCACAGTACTTCCTAGTTCCCATTGTCAGGCGACACATCGATCAGAGACATTTTCATTTATTCAATGATATTATTATGACCTGTATAAGGAATTGCCGGCCCAACGATCGGCACAAACAATTACTTCTCGTTGAGCGGTCGTAGTTTCAATTGTGTGGCTACTCCGTACGTCACTGCCAACTAAATGGAGACGGTGTTCCTCTTCACGTTGTTCAATCGCTAAACTCGCTTCCAAGATTTATACGATGCTAATTAGATGCCTCATACCATTCATTAGAACTTTGTTACGACGCAGCCTCGTGTAAACACGAATTCAATGTACGCGAGTGAACTTGCAAACCACAGATTTAGAAAAACAAAACTTGGCAGGAATCCTGGAAGTTTTCTTCGATGAAACGTTGATTACGATTTAAATGTATTTGTTAAATTGAATAAGTTTTATCGCAGTAGGTTGTAAAAAACCTTTTATTTTATATGTATTTACATCGTCATACATACAATCTAATTACTGCATTAACATTATCACGATCTAATCTTTTTATTTATCAGCCACAGTTATGTGAAGACTCAGTCGTTTTACTGACTGCTATTACCATACAGCTCGTGTGAAACCGCTCAATGAAATGGATATTTAATGTTCCTTTTAAAGTTCATGAAAAAGTCGTTTTTCATGAATGATGAATGACGGAAATTCTGACGTGTGTATTGATTAGTGTCATGACGTTATTATATTTAACATTGATGTGTTTAGTATCATGGCCAATTTTGTTAAATTTTAGTGTTACAACAAATAAAATAACCGCGGAACGTGTGACTAATAGCACGACATTTACCTAAAAATACTACAAGCAACCATCGTGGTGCTGTTAGAAAGAGTTGATGACAGGAAGCGATAAAAATAATATATTTCGAGATTATGATAAGACGTAGATCAGGCTCACGTCTCCAATAATTTACCTTCTTTCTTAAATTACCAAGATTAATCACCCAACGATAGCATGGCAAGTGTGCAGATATCATAAAATATGTTTACATGCTTACAGAGTTACAGCTGCTTGAGATAGTTTATTGTATACGAAACATTATCTAAATAAAGAATGTTCATGAATTTCCTCAACAGCGTCACATTAGTTTAATTTTGTTCAAGAAAGTGTCGTTTATAAATATTATTTCACAATAGACCAACAAACATGCAACAAGTTGTTCACAAAATCAATATCTTCAATATGCCTGGTGTGTGAGAAATCTCGTTATTTTCAGGCTGTGTCTGTGTTTCAGAGTGCCTGTCTTTATTGTGCCTACCATTGTGGTTTACATAATTCTAAGTGATACAATTAAAACGTTGCGTTTGATGTTTTAACGAAAGGTAAGTATTAGATAATCTTCTCCATAGATGAAGATAAGTAGTTTTTGTAATGCGATCATATTACAGAATTGACTTTATTCATAAAAAAAACGTTGCGTGTTTCAAAGAACCTTGACACTTAACGGAATTATATTTTACACATTAGAGTACTCGTCAGCAACGCTGCGCAAAGCGCTAATGCATGTTTTTTACTGCGTGATATTCGGATTAAACTGTTATCTTTTGTGTGTCGTAACTCGTTACAATAATCGCGTCGAACGAATATAATATACTCCTAAACCTAAACAGGGATAAGGGTCTCGTGAGTGTTCCGATAGCATACCAAAATCGCGTGCGGATTCCACTTCTTCAGGTAATGAAAACTGAATCAAAAGCGGATTTGTCACTGATGAGCCGTATATTCAAAATATACAAACATAAAACAATGCCTCAGTGGCACACTGCACTGTTAGAAAAGAGACACTACGCGAGCGAGGGCTGCGAAGTTCCCAGAGGCACCGGTATGGCAACTGGACGCGAGCTGATGCTCAGCAGTGCATCACGTCGGCCACATACGCGGCGTTGTAGCGCGAGGCGGCGGCGGCGGAGCGGCCCCGAGCGTCGCGACGGCCGGCAGACCGCGACTGGAGCGTCACTGCGCGTCGCAGCCTAGGGCGCCGAGCGAGCAGGACGAACATACTGCTGGCTCGCGCGCTCAACCCACGATTCTAGCCCTTGAACCTTCTCTCTTAATTCCTATTTACCTTGTTCACGCGGCGTCTCTTATGTTTTTGTGCGACCGCCAAAGGGTTTTCACCCCGCGAGGCGATCCCGTGAACGTTACGTAGACGCTAGAGATAGAGATGCTGCGTGGCTTTTCCTATGCTACGGGTCGTTCCGATGTTATGTCACTATTGAGCGTGCTTGTGCCTTGTTGTTTGGCCGTGAACGTATTTTAGCTGTGCACTCATTTGGACCAGTATGATTTATAGCTCCTGAGGTTCATTTGTGACGCACTGCATTGACTATCCACAAGATCCATTCCAGTTTTGACATTCTGTTCTATTAAACGGTGTTTGATGAAATTTTAAAGAAATAAAATCCAATGATAAACAGGCTTACGTGTAGGTAAGTTACCAACAGAATATCGGTCATTGTAATTTTTCCATTGCGACTGAGCTGCAATAATGACTGATCCTGCGGCTTTCCTTGTCAATTTAATCTCCTGTATACGACAGGAAAAGTATTACCAACATAATAAATATCATTGTTTTATCTCACAATTTCATTAGGGAGTACTTAGCGCTCCCTCGTCTAACTTTCATCAGTATATGAATTAGAACCCTGTCACTACAGGGTACCATTCTAATAAAGCGCGAAGACGCAATAATGAAAATTTAATTGTATTAATATTGGCAAGGAAGTACAGCCAGTTTCGCCTTTCATAGAATTTTCATTTCATTATTTAGTCGACAAGAACCTGCTGCTTCATTGCGAACGTTTCAAATGTATTTTCAGAGAAAATCATGAACTGAGGCACTAGAATGACTTTTCCAGTATTTGTGACGTAAAATCAACTGGAACTTTGACGTTGATTTTGAAGGAAACATTATTTCCTCGTTCGTACACTAGAGATGCTGTACCTTATCACGAGTTTTCACTATTTTACTTTACAGCGTTTTCCAGTATTTACAGCATTTCTTGTATGGAAAAATGGAACAGCGTATCTGGTGTGCGAAGTAGGAACTAATTAATTCCTTGAAATTTGTCAATTTGGAAATGTCAAAGTTCCAGTTTACTTTACGTCAGAATAACATTTTTTCATTTTTCCATACAATAAACATAGTCAATAGGTAGTTCAAGTACGCTGTAAATAAAATACAAAAATCTTATGATAAGGCCTCCGAACACGAAAACATCATTTGTCTGAAATTGGGCTAAGTGCGTGAGCGTAAACTCCGATTGGATTCCTTGGGCCGTATAATCATGTATGATTATCTCGAATATCAAAGCGTGTAGTAATCGATCACACGAGTCTTATGTCGTACCTAACTCGTATCATTGAGCAGGGGCTCGAGATAAGTGTAACCTATTTGATCTGAGGTCCCCAATTTTCTGCAAATGTTGGTATTAAAACCGCCAGCTTTTTCCTCTATCAAATATGTATGAGGGCAGCCGCAATATACGCCCAATGGCAATACATTTTTATTTCGGATGTTCTAGCAAAAACAATAAACAATCGGGCAGGCAACGAATCGAACTGATCGACTTTGTGAGACTCTTCAAAGAGGAAGAGCAAACTTCAATGCATAAAACGCGTTACTAAGATTGCTTTTAGAGATTTTACAGCAGACAACGCCGTCGGCTCTTACACGGCTCCCAGTAAACTTGCCTGAATACTGGATGAGATTGATCCTGTAATCTTGCGACTATGTTTGTAGGTATTTTTCGGAAAATGTAAATAGAAAATCGAATTTTCGTCGCCACTAAGACTTCGATGTTTGCGTCTTTGCTGGAAGTTTGTTGTTTAAGTATCACTTACAAATATGGTACTTATTTTATTTATATTTATGAATATGTTACCAAAACAAATTCCACACGTCTACATTCGAGATGTTGAAGTAAAATGGATTTTAACTTTTATACTACGGTTCGTAGCGGTGCTACGAAATATAAAAGCTTTCAACGTTATGGCAAACATGCACCCACATTTTTTTTTTCAAGACTCGTAAAACGTGTGTTTAATGTAGATATACATGTACTAATTCACACTCGGCGCGTGTAACGCAATGATGGCCCCGCATCGCGCGCGCACCATCTAAACAGCAATCATCCTTAGTGACGGGCTAAATCGAGATTATTATCGAGATGTTCCCATTTAATCCACTGTTAAAACCCCAATTTAGTATGTACACTGTGATGCCTTTGTCAAACTGACAGACGAACCGAATGCGTGGTGTAGCGTTTTTGTTTGTAATATATGGAACTGTTTAAAGCCTGTCACATAGACTATCGGATCGCTTTCGCATTTTTATATGACATGATTCGGTTCGGTTCGCTATCGCCTGTCTGTTTGACAAAGGCCTAAATGTTACTTTCTTTTTTGCCGAATTAAAAAATAAAACGTCACTCAAAACTACTAATGTGTTTTTTTAACCGACTTCAAAATCAAAAGAAGGAGGTTATCAATTCGACGGTAGGTTTTTTTTTTTTTTGTGTGTTTGTTACGCGGTTACTCCGCCAATTGTAGACCGATTTTCAAAATTCTTTTTTTTTTGTTCGAAAGGAGTGGTCCCATTGTCACCATGTCAGGATCTGATGGTTGGATCCCGGAGAAATCGAGGGCAACCCTCAAATTTTATAGGCCTACACATCGTTTTTCGCAAATTTTATGAAGTAATTTAAGTATTTGCGTATGGTAATCATCATCTCATAAAGCTGAGCTGATGATGGAAGGTACTACTCCTCTAGTAAGGACTTGGCATCGACTGATTTAGTAAATTATGTTTTTGTTCGCAAATCTCCGGAACTACAAGTCCGATTTAAGTAATTCTTCTTAAATCGGACTTGTAGTTTTTGTTGTACTAGGTATCGTTCAACTTAGGGAATACTGCAAGTTTCATCAAAATCGCGGTTCAGTAGTTTTGGAGATAGGGAATGAATGTTACGGATTAAAATTATAGTGCTCAAGTAAGAAAATGATGTACTTGTATTTGACAAGAATTGTGGTTGAATATTTAAACTAAAAAGAGTAAAATAAAAACTTTTTCAAAAAAAAAATGTAACCGCTTTCAAAAACAACCACAAAAAAGGGTAAAATAACCTTATAAAACTTTTCTTTCGGAAGTCGGTGACTTTTTTTTATTAATTTCATTGTCTTTTTGCCACCGACTTCCGAAAGAAAAGTTTTTTTTTTATTTGAGCTACAGCTTGGCAAATTAGAGTAGAAAACCGGAAGTCGCCACTGTGCTCTTGCTACCAGCACTTTGAATGATCTTATTTTTTTTTCACTTATTACGTTAGTTTTATGGCACAATAATAAATCTAACAAACCTGCGTTCTTTGTTTACATCAAATATCAAAGATTTTAAAACGTTGTCAGCAAACAAAAAGATTAGTTCCGTTTCAAGACGTTCGGGCCAAGCTGTACACTTGAAGTTTAGGTAAGTATATAAGAAACGAATGAGATTCTTAACTCCTTTAGAGCAAATGAAAACAAGAGCCGACATAAGCCAGTCGATCATCCTAAGATTACTTTCGAGTGCTACAACATTATCGATTGTAGCAAGGAGCCATCACGACGGATTTCCTGTAAAGTATATTTACTAGCACATCTTGAACTAGTAATTTTCCGAGCAGTCTCGGCAGCTAATTGACCCCCGTAACATCCTGTGGGTGTCGTGTGAGAGGGCTAATTGTAATGGGAAGACTGACTTACTGTGGAGCTATACAAATCTATGTTTACCTAGTATCTAACGTATACTCTTAATGTAATGAGTTTTCATGCAGCTACAAAGAATCCCTTCCACACACGTACGTGGCATTGGTTTTGTATACATACCCTCTTTCCCTCAACCTCTTTTCTTCTTCTATCCTTTAGAATAGTGTCAAAAGAAAGGACCTTCCGACTAACCGACAAAATGTGGTCTATGATTCAGTTCTAAATGCGATAGGATTTTCCCGTTTGTTATTTTGAGGTAGGTATGTTTTGTGGTCAGTCGTGATCATAAACTGTTAATAATGAATATTATTGTGATGAAAACAATACGTTTGGCTGCCACAGTTTGTTTAGGAAAACACAATAATCACACAACGTCGTCATCAATAGGAAGATGAACGAGGAAGACTCAGCGTTGATACTCGTATTTTTAGACTGTTTTTTTTTAACCTGTTAAAATCATCAAATGAATCCAGGGCAGGGCGTGAGGGACTGTCAACTTGTACTGAATAAAATCGACGGTGTCATTACCAACTTCATAGCCTTTTACGTTCCGGGGCCACGGTTATTCGTTAGTCCCGCGACCCCGGCAGGCTTTGGCCTATTATAGGCCCCGTCATTGTGCTGGAACACAACGCGCCGTCGACCCGGACATGGTCCATGTTCGGTCAGCGAGTCGCCCATTACTCGCCCCTCGCATTCAGACTGATATTTAAGGATAATAACGTTAGCTCGACACGATAATATTATTTATAATTTACAACAGTAGGTATCATATACAGAATTTAACTGGTTAGGTTTACGGCATGCTACTGTTATTCCACTTTACTGCCATTTGAAGCGCAAAGGTAAGAAAACTTGCCCATAAACGAGATATGAGTCGTATTCCTTAAAATATGTCAAACGACAGTATTTTATAAAAGCATATATGAGACTAGAACCCGGGCTCGACTTCGCACATGCAGTTAATAAGAGATAAAATAATTATAATGAACAAGCGTCCCGCATCGCCTTGGAACAAGTGAAATTTGGAAATAAAAAATATAGCCCTTTGTCCGTCAATAAAAACGAAGCTTTCTACTGCGTAAAAAATTTTCAAAATAGGTCATTAGTTCCAGACATTACTTCGAACTAAGGAATTTGTAACAAAATTATAACTATTGTTTTTTTTTTTTGTTTTAATGGGTTAAGTAGTTTTTACAATACAAACACGCCAAAAATCAGATCTTCATAAGAAGACGAATGAAAGGCATTAATTAATTAAATAAATAAAAAATTAAAAATAAAGTCAGAATAAAAGACAAGTTCACTTGAACGAACTCAGTGATTGATAAAATCGAGCCGTCGTCGCCCCTATAAAAAGTTTTCGTTGGTCCGACAAACTATTCGGACTCATAATTGCGCATCACTAGTCGCCGTATTGTCAATTTGCCCGCCAAATCGATCACTATTTATAACTGCGATCGAGCACGGCCCAACCACGCTCTTTTTACGAGATGAATGATATGTAGGCAAAGGTAATTCAGTATTATTAGTCCGTAGATACGCTACGATGATTCATAGAATAATAAATCAAAGAGCAGATTCAGATTGACGCGAGTGTTGTATCTGTAGTGTAGGCCCGTGTTTACTCGTAATATGGCTGAAAGCAGACACATGTACGCGGCCTTTCAGTGGGTTTTAGACGGCGTAATTACTTGATGAAAAATGCTCTGTGGATGGTTCATATTTACATTTGTTTTTAGCGTTTTATAACGTCAGGGAAAACCAAAATTACTTTTTAGGTTAGGTTAGTTATGTTAATAGCGCTAAATAGACACTTTAACATAAATTGGTACTTTGCTCACACCCTTTGTTGTCATGGAATTTATTTTCCAAATTGTATTTGTTTACAGGCAGGCGTCAAAAGCGTTCCCGCAAAGGTAAATAACGGAGGTATTCATTGCTCTGACATTACCAAATCTGTTTACATCTGTTCGCGTTTTACGCTCCTGTGATTAATGAATATCCAAATAATATCATCAAAGCACATTGTGGCGACGATATGGAAAGAGGCCGATCCCTTTTAATACTTTTTAAAATAACGCGGCTGGCTGGAAATACATCGTTGTTTCTCTGCCTGGAAAAGTGAACGTCCGATTTACATATATCTACATGTATTTTAAACTTTCCGTTTGTGAATTTCGAAATTATGATCGTGTTTTATTTCGTAGTGAAAGTGTTGGAGTTTGAATGCGAAGGTTTTTGATAAACCGCTCTCGTGTTTGGTCGTAAAAATTGGATGCTTTTAGAGTTTTTTGATACAAAAGCAAACAAGGTGCTGAGGGAAAGTGCTCCCTAGGAATCTAAGCTTTCCTTTATGATCAAAGTACTTGGGTATATGTATATATTTGTACTTACATAATAGTCACGTATTACTCAAGAACAAACAACAAGCTTAGACACAATAAAATAAGAAACTCAAAGGAAGCAAAAGCAAGACAAAAACTTGAACTAAATGTTTTGTACTATAGTAACACATTTAGAATAGAATATATACTTTTATGTAATAAAAATAGTAATAAAGCTTTTATGCGACATCCATGTTTGTGGATATTATATCCAGCTTCACCAGCTTTACTCACATGCATGCTTTGGGGTTCACTTTGATTTCTACCTTTGAGGATTTTTGCGTGAATATTATGTTTTTTCCTCATTTTATTCAAAGATGTTGTGTAACTATTTTATGATTGGCTAGCTAGAGTCATTATATTATTAAACCAATAAATGGCGGAAAAACTTCAGAGAAATACTCTGGGCATAAGTATCATCGTTGCTCGTTTACTTATTTCAAAATAGCCTGTTAAAGTATTTTGGCAGTCAATTTTTCCCACAGTCTGAAGAAAGTGTGGAGTTTGTTTAACCGGATATAGAGGATTCTATGTTTTAAACCGGGTTATTTAAAATTATTAGTGAACTAAATTTCATCCAAATTGGTCTAGCGGTTTGAGTGTAATTATTAAGAAACAAACAGACATATTATTAGCGCCCAAAGACAATAAACTCTTTGTTAGCGCCCTTTCAAAAATATCTCATGGTTTCAAACTTATTGATTATACAAATAAAATAAAATCGTTTCGTGCAGCACACAATTAGTTTCACGAAATATAAACTATCAGACAAAGAGTGCATTAACTTTGCAACTATGTTCCCAACTTCTTACTAATTGTAGCCATTTCGTCATCTCCTCGTAACGTTCCTTCTCGAAAGGAGACTAAAGTCCGGAGCACAAGTTAGTGAACCATTACTTTCACATGATATTTACGGCAGATAATGTCTGTGTCTAGACTGAGCTTTATCTATGATGCCAGTGTTGTGTTTAGTAATATTAGAACATTATTCACGCTCGAAGTAAAAGGTCAAGAGCATTTACCTATATGTTTTATCAAGGTTTCATCTAAAGTAAGATATGTAACATAATATTATAGAAATTATATTAAGGAGCTCGCGCCTAAAGAATTACAGTCACACAGGCCGATCTTCCGGGTTAAGCCGCGCTTGCTGAAGTTGGTCTGTGGATGGGTGACCATCTGTTATAGCGAGTTTCCTCCGTGCCTCGGAAAGCACGTAAAGCCGTTGGTCCCGGCTGTCATTTGTAGATCTTTGACAGTCGTTAAAGTCAGAAGCTCGAAAGTCTGACAACCAGTCTTACCATGGGGTACCTATCGTATTACTCAGTTACTGGGTTGTGGAGGTCCGATAGGCAGTCGCTCCATGTAAAATACTGATATTCAGCTGCATGTGGTTCGACTGGAAGCAGGCCCCAAAATAGTTGAGAAAAGGCTAGGCAGATGATGATAATAATTATAGGTATTATATATGTATATTATGGGTATATTACCTATAGCATGTTGATGTATTGCTAGCAGCCTTGCCTCTGCTTCGTACAGGTGCAATAGCTTCTTTCTCAAATGGGATTTTCTCATAAAATAGCAATTCCTATTTTGAGATAAAACCTGCCAACAAAATATGCTTGTGGAAACGTAAAATGCTGGTCCATACTGTAGGAGAAAATTTGCTTGAATTTAGCTAAGTAACCGGAGTGATTCTTTTAAGTTGGAGAACGAGGGAATCCACAAGAGAAACCAGAAAATTTTCTTAGAAAATAGTAGCTCTTTTTGATACAAAATTATTATCAGCCTATTGCCGTCCACTGCTTTAATGTGAGCCTCCCCCAAAAAGCACCAACTTCCCCGGTCCTGGGCAGTCCGTATCCATCTGCTGCCAGCGACATTCTTCAAATCATTGACCCATCTTGTCACAGGGCACACTACGTTTACCCATTTGTTGTGTCCACTCTAGCGTCTGATTTTTTGTCATGTCACATTTTTCTCCATCTACCGTCTGTCCATCTACAGATACTTATAATTTCGGTTTATTTAATGTTTTGGTAAACCATGAGATGTCTATAAAAAATACCTAGTGAAATTCTGTTTCGTATGTGGATGGCAAAAAAGAGGTAAAGTTTGCCAAAAAAGGTTTTCCGGTATCTCTTATGATCTCCCCTGTTGTCCGACTTAAAAGGATCACCTGCAAACATGATGACTGTAAATATAAACCACAGGATAAATTTAATAGATTCTTTATGCGATAAAAAACTTTTTCAAAAAAAAAATGTAACCGACTTCAAAACAACCACAAAAAAAGTTCAAAATAACCTACAAAAAAACTTTTCTTTCGAAAGTCGGTGACTTTATTTTTTATTTCATTGACTTTGTGTCACCGACTTTCTAAAGAAAAGTTTTTTTGTAGGTTATTTTGAACTTTTTTTGTGGTTGTTTTGAAGTCGGTTACATTTTTTTTTGAAAAAGTTTTTTATTTTATCCTTTTTAGTTTCACTATTCAACCCAAATTATTGTCAAATACATAATTTTCTTACATGTGCACTAAAATGTTGTAATCCGTTGCACCGGTAATAACAACGCCCATGTATGTACATATGTACACAATGAGCTAAAAATATTTACTACTGCACCAAACTAAATGAAAATCTTATGGGATCAAATGGCAGATATACTGTATCGAACAAAAAAAGAATCATCGAAATCGGACCAGAAACCTCGGAGTAATCGGTGTAGACAAAGTTGAAAACTTTTTAGGTTTTTGTTGTTTTTTGTTGATTTTTCAAAAAGTGCTAGTCCGATTTCGATAAAATTTTAATGGGACCATTTCGGAAGTATACCCTATCCAACAAAAAAAGAATTTTTCAAATCGGTTGTGAAACGACGGAGTTATGCCCGAACAAACATAAAAAAAAAAAAAAAAAAAAATACAAACATCCGAATTGAGAACCTCCTCCTTTTGGAAGTCGGTTAAAAATTGCATTTAAATCCATAATTATCTTACTGGTAATACAGAATAATACGTAAAACGTTTTGGGTTTGAGCACAGGATACTTTTTAAAATAACAATTTTAAAATACTTAACTAGGTACTGAACAAAATAAATAATTTTAAATGATCCAGGATATTTACGTTAGAAGTCTCACAATTAATAAAATTCTCATTTTGAATGTACCTACTAGGTTAATTTTAGAGATTATAAAAGAGATTGCACGACTTCAATTCGAAGATTGCTTCGCAAAATGCGACTAAAACCACAGAGTTCATTCATCAGATAGTCACCGGAATTCATCCATTGTATCTACACAATTACCTACAGTTCCCCGATTCAACTCCGAGAACTACAAACTTGCATAAACGTGTTTACCAAACTGTGGAGTTTCCTTTGAATAAGTCTCGTCCCACAATTTCGTTTGGATCTGTACTAATGTTAGGTATTTATGCAAAAGTGACTCTGTCTGAAAAAAATTGCAAGTTGAAGTGGCAATGGGCAGGCCACATCGCTCGTAGAACTGACAACCGATGGGGAAGAAAAGTTCTCGAGTGGCGACCACGGACCGGAAAACGCAGCGTAGGCAGGCCTCCCACTAGGTGGACCGACGACATCGTGAGGGTCGCGGGCAGCCGATGGATGCAAGTGGCGAATTGTTGTTCGGCGTGGCGGTCTAAGGGGGAGGCCTATGTTCAGCAGTGGACGTCCTCCGGCTGATGATGATGATGATGATGATGATGACTCTGTCTGATTTTTTGGCATGTATTAATGTCTTGGCTTAAACGAATGAACGAAATTCGGTAAAATTTAACACTAGAATAGCTATTCTAGTGTTAAATTTTACCGAATTTCGTTGTGTATGTGTAAAGCTTTACACATAAGATAATGTTAATAATCTTCACATGGGCACATTACTTTATGAAAGCTTACTCAAATCTTAAATCATCTTCAAACAGACATCAAAATTTACAGGCTTAGTAATGTCTGTACAATCTCATGACATGAAATTCTCTTTAGAAGGCTCAGTTGACCGAGAAATATGTGCTTTAAATCTTATTTTGACTAAATAACGTTCAATGTGTACACAAGTTCAAGTACAGTCTAGTTTTAAATTATTTAAAATTAGACTGTAGGACAGTTTTGAGGTACTGACGCCAGCGCATCAACCTACCTCAATCCTACAAAATTCTTTGATAGGTTTTCAAACTTATCACAATACTGGAAGGTTAAATGTTAGATTGGTATTTGACAGATTCCGGTAGGTTGACCTGCCGGCGTCTGTCCATTAACCAAGCACACTTTATCTACGAGAACCAATAACGAACAACAGAACAAAGCAGTGGAATCCAAAAATACAATAGAACTACCGGAAGTAAGGCTAGGTTTCAATAGCATGCAGAACGTAGCACTGAAAACAATCGATAGATATGCAAAATAGTATAGAAATTGAAATACACGATCCAATACAGCCCCCAGCAACTGACATCGCATTTCTTACATTTCCACATCGGAAAAGGCAATAAAGCTAGGACGCATTGTAGTGAATAGGGCACTGAATAGACCGGAGTATTGCACGGGAACGAGTAATTATTGTTTCAGTAAAAAGGAAGTACTTCGGACTAGGTGCGGCATTGTTAGAGAGACAAGTAGAGACCAATTGAAAAACTTGGGTGCATGTTTGAATTTTATGTAAAATTTGATCAGTAGAGAAGAATTGAGGAGCAGTGGTGGCCCAGTGGTATCCAGTGGTTGTGTAATTTATTTCATCACCACTGCTCTCAAAACGGTAAAGGAAAACATCGTGAGGAAACCGGCATGTCCTAGAACCAAAAATTCGAAGACATGTGACTTCTACCAACCCGCACTGGGCCCGCGTGGTGGATTATGGCCCACTCCCTCTCACAGAGAGGAGGCCTGTGTCCCAGCAGTGGGAACATTATAGGCTGATGATGATGAGAGAAGAATTGAAGATCTGACTTTCTTTGCATGATTTAGACAATTGACGCTGAAAATAAATAAATCTTCCTTTCTTCGGTTGGAATTTTGTCTATAACCAATCAACGATCGAATTAGCCTATCCAAGTCTGGAAGATGTCCGATCAGAAGCTGGTGTCAGAAACAAAGGAATTTGGGTTAGAGGGTAGGGAAAGTGGGATAGCCTTTTATTTTGTAGCAAAATCAACTTCGGTGCAAGAAAGCCATTCGTTTCATATAAGTGCATGAAAGTGCCAATAGTGAACTGAGAAAACTATAAATAAAATTCTAGCTAAAATACTAGAATTTTCAGTCAGCGCGTCCTACATCGATTTTCCAAAGGAGACTACAATTTATTAGGGGGTTTCATTGAGAGTTTTATCCGTCAGTGGCGCTACAAGCGCATAACGTAAACAACGTTCAGGTGTAGGTTCGAGTGTGTAGTTATATTATCTGTGGTGTAGTGTATGTCAAATTAATCCTACAACAAATGACATCATGCGCTGGTACCGCCATTTGAGCCGAGCTTTGCGTGAAACCTCCTATTGGCATTTTATTATGATGCATCGCAATCATGAAAATATCTTGCAATTGTTCAATACAATAATCTGTTAAGCAGGCTTATGGAAGTGGGCTGCGATTGGTGACGTCATAAGCTTACTGAACGTACGATGAAGCTGCATAATGTATGAGACTGTTTGCAGTTCAATTGATTGAAAAGTAGTTTTTGTATGTTAATAAAGGTGATTGATTAATCTTAATCGGTATGATTGGAATCAGTTTATCTTTCAATGATATATTTTATTTCTACAGACATCTGTGAAAATATAACTGAGAATTTCGCACCTCACTAATGTCCTCCATTTATCAGCATTAAAACGACAGATTTTATATTTTTACATAACCATTTTACTTTAATATTCTAAACAAAACACTAGACTATTTATCATAGTGAGAAGCAAATGACAGCTGAGAAACTCGTGAATAATTTGTTCAAAGATCTACCAAGAGGATAAGATAAATGACTGTCGCCGTATCCCGTAACAATGTTTCTAGTATAAACGGGCTTTTGCACGCAATACTGTTCACGTGGTGTGGGTAATCTATGATCTTGTAATGGTCTGACTTGTGACCGAGTACTGTTCGAGGTAAATTAAATTTAACTTCGGTAAAATATTGAGCTAACTGAAATAGATAGTTCGTTTGTTTCTAGATTCTATCTATCAGTTTCCTATAAGTAAATAGTTGCATATTATGGTATACTAGATGAAAACCCGGCTTCGCTCGGGTGAAACATGACTCATAACTACAGATCTGGTACAAAATGTAGGTAGATATTTCTGTAGTCATCGGTTCTCAAGGAATGGGTATTAAAGGTATGCAAGGCATAGATTCGTATAGCTTCATTCATTGTGTTTAATAAATATAGTACCTAAATAAAAACTGCAGTTTTTCGCCCATTGTTCGCGCCTATTGGCCGGAGATCGTTTGCGACAGTCGCTCCCTTCATACCGCCCTGAGATCGCTCCGGAGCTCTTCCCGCCGCACTAAACTTGTCGAGGCAGCGGGGATTCGCCGTACCAACACAGTTCATGCATGTACCACCATACCAACACTTTTCAGACTCCTAATATCTATTATGAAGAGGAAAGATTTGTATTTTTGTATGTTTTTTTTAGTGTGTAACATCATCAAATAAGTCCTCCCACCCAGGGCTGTCAGACTCGTACTGACTAAAATCCACGGTGTCCTTCAATAGCCCTTTACATTCAGGGGTCACAGTAATTCGTTGGTCCCGCGACCCTGGCAGGCTTTGGCCCTCTACAGAGGGGCCCCGTCATAATGCTGACTGCACTCTTTGAGGCGCGCGTGGAATACAACGCGCCGTCGAAAAATATTCAAGTGGGATTCAAAAGTGGGATCCAACGGGAATAATTCGTTGGTCCATGGTCGGACAGAGATAGGGCGCAAGAGGTCTCCGCCTATTGCCGTCGTGAGGACACGGCGGTGCTCTGTTGCGCGCGGGGCAGTCCTGCACCGTATGCTCCACCGTGTCTTCCGGCCGATCCTCGCATCGGTGACACCCAGACCTTGCCTCCTTCGTCATCAGACACGGGTACCTCCCGAAAAATCCGTGTCCGGTGAAGACCTGCGTCAAGCGGAAGGTCAGGACGCCGTGACGCCTATCCAGCCACTCATCAAAGAGGGGTCTTACCACCGCGATTGCGGCATGCCCGGAGCTCGGTTGCGACAGTCGCTCCCTCCATACTGCGCGCCGCAGCGAGTAACATAGGCTATAATTATTATATCATGTCCACCCGTGCGAAGCCGGGACTGGAAGCCAGTAAATAATATTTTCATAGGTCCTTTCCTCTCTGAAGCAAGTCGGCCCTTTGACGTGAAGAAGCCGGAGGTAATATCGTTCTCGATCAGAAAGGCATTCGTGGTTGCCACTGTCATCATTGTTTACGGCTACACGTTTGTTTGACACTGACATTAAGTTAGGCCAGGTTCACACGGTGACCATTCGATTCGATTTTTTCACGTATACGGTTTTACCGTATACGATGCAGTCGTTCACACGGCAACCATTCGATTCGATTTTTTCGGGCCACGCATGCGAGTGCGTACGATTCTCGAACGGGCGAGTCGTGTGAACGACACAACATGAACATAAGCGCCACTGCGAGTCGTATTCGATAAAATCGTTTCGAGACGCGGCGTTCCGGTGACAACTTCGCACGGTATACGGTAAAATATATTTCTCGAACACGGGATTTTCCCGTATGAACGCCGTGTAAACAATTTTTAAGTTTTCACATATATTATATTCTGTTGTCACTCCTCTATTCGATAAAATCGTTTATACGGTATACGGGAAAATAATCGCCGTGAGAACCTGGCCTTACAGTTCATAGTTTTTTTTCTAAATAATATCGCAACGTGTCGAGGAGGTTTAGTACTGTGACTGGCCTGTTGGTCTAGTGGTTAGTGAACCTGACTGCTATGCCGGAGGTTGTGGGTTCGATTCCCACTCAGGACAAATGTTTGTGTGATGAGCACGATCATTTGTTCTGTGTCTGGGTGTAATTTATCTATAATATGTATGTATTTAGAAATATATAAGTATGTTTATCAGTTGTCTGGTACCCATAACACAAGCTCTGCTTAGCTTGGGACTAGATGGCGTTGTGTGATAGTTGTGGAATATTATTATTATTATTATTATATTATTATTAGTACTTAATACACCACATGACACTGGCATGCTAACAGTGCTATCGACTCGGTTGCCAAAAACAAAGAAAATTAAAAAAGCTTCTCAACATGTTACCCGATGTCAAAAATGGCGGCTGCGATCTGTCTGGTCAGAAAATCATTAGAAATGTACAAAATACTCGACAATCCGAATTTTGCGGATATATGTTGTCGACTCGAAATCTTTATTTTTTAATGTTTTATTAATCAGGCAAGCTTTCGATCGAGTCTACCGTAGCCCTGCACGAAATTATTAACCTCTCAGGTACCGCGCTCGCGTATCGTAAACTCCGTCCCGTCCTTGACATTTACGAGCGCTTACGTCATCGCGCGCGTCAAGTGGCGGCCGCTTACATTAACCGTTATCGCTCCAGTTAGAATTACTCAAATGGCCAACTGTAAACAGTTTCGTATTCGTTGATAAAGAGTCTTTGTATTACAACATAAACAATTCTTGTATGACTACTTTGGTATTATAAATATCCCATAGATAGGAGAGATCTCGCCGTAACTAGACCCGTTGACGTATCTTATTTATTTTTGATAAAACTACTGAATCAATTTACACGAAACTTTAGAACTAATATAACGAATATATAAGTAATCTAATAAGAAAATTCCAACATATAATGTTATAAGATTCCAACTCAAAATTCAACTTACATGGAGCTATTATTTGTTAATATTGCGCGACTGTCAACACTGGCCGACGCTCACAATAATTGTAATCACTCGAGATACAATGACTCTTATCTCAAACGGTAAAAAGTTTCGTGTTCCTTAGTAACGAGACTTTGTATTTCAATATAAACACCTCTTGTATAAGTACTTCGGAATTAAAATATCCTGTAGATAAGAGATCTCGCCGTAACCACAGCCGTAACTAGACCTGTTGACGTACCTTATTTATTTTTGATAAAACTACTGAATCAATTTACACGAAACTTTAGAACTAATATAACGAATACATAAGTATTCTAATAAAAAAATTCTCACATACACTATTCCTATAAGATTCCAACTCTAAAATTCATTTATTTATATGGAGCTGTAATTTTTCCATGCGCAGTTCAATGCACGACTTTGTAAACGATCATCCGTGTTATTATGAACAGGTATCACTATAAAATGTTTTTTAGGATACTACATAAACCTTCTTCAACTGATTACTAACCTTGAATCGAAAAAATAAACAACGGAAATTCCATGGTATTAGAAATACATTGTTGACAACCGAATTGGCCTATACGAGGGACAAAAACCTATTTCTACTCGATAATTTACGTTTTCCAATTAAAATTTTAGTTGAAATCTAACATAAACACGACACTTTATCAATTTCAGTACACTTATAGTCCTATCATGGAAAAAATAAGACATAAACAACATTACAAGTGGTTTATCACTTGACATTTTGACATCGACAAAGAGCGATTCTTTTTTTTTTTTTTATAATGACACCCAGTTGATTTCAGTAACTATTCGGTACAATAATAATCGACTAAAATCGAGCTCTATGGATGAATTTTTTCAAGCAATTCTGAGCCATAGTGTTTAATATAAATAAGGTTGAAGTAGGCTTGTACGCGCGTGCCGCGCGCGAACCACATATGGTTCCTCAGGACTCAACGGTGGTGACCGTTTAGGAACCACATTTGGTATCTCAGGACGATAGAGGTATAGATTACATTGTCTAAGAATGTTACTAAGTAGTAAATATCCAATTTTTCAGCAACTATGTTGTTGGTCTATAAATAAAGGGCAGACATACATAAATCTTCTTCTACATGGAGTTCAACAATTTTATTCAGAGCCAAAAAATATACTGGCTTTTAAATCCGTTCTCACTGGTTCATCAAACTATACTAAAGAGTAATTGACAGTAATATCTGTACAAACACAGAACTGAAATCGAGACCTAAGTAAACGTCATGCGTCACAACCTAAACTAATCAAATCACAATTGTGGTAATCACGTAGAGAATACGCTGTCAGCACCCTCAAAGCCATTCGCCGACAATACGAGGGAAACACATCTCAATATTGAATGAGTCTGTATATTTTCATATACTGCGACATTAGCAAATTACGGATAGAAATCGTGAACGAAACATCAAGGTCGATACAAGCTTATAATATAAAACAGTAAATTGTATCGAGACAGCCACAACGACAAATTGTAAATAACAGAATCCCACACACCTGGAAAATTTGGGTTAAATTGGATTTTCCTAAATTGATTTTTCTGGGCAAGGTTGTTATGTGAACAGTGTTGGGAATCAAACAAGATGTAGTATAAAATCTACTAAAAATATGAATAATACCCAGACATATTTTTTCGCATATTTCACGTTAACTCAAGTATAACTCATTTTAACGTTCGTCTTTATTAGTAACGTCTGGAAACGAGCTAGCTTTATTCTTGGCTGTAGAAATTTCTTAGTTTTCTGGGTCGTAATTTCCCTGTGTGGCTACAGGAAACACTTTTCGCCACTCTAAATTTCACCCAACTCATTACGTTGCAAGCTGTAATTTGCAGGAAACTAAAGATTTTTCGCACACGAAAAGCTGTGGACTGGTATATAAAGTTAGATTTTTTCTTATTGATCGTTATTGCTTTAGAAATGAGGATTATCTTCAGTGCCTTACTCGGCACAGATTCGTCATTCGTGAGTTAGTAGTCTCTTTTAGACTTAAGAATTAGATTCGTCTCTATCAGAATTTCGGATTGAATTGAATGCTAAAGATATTTCAATTCCTAGACGTTGTCGTATAAGCTGAAAGAAATAAAGATGTATAATAGACTCAACAAGACGTATAGGTACCCCAAGGTAATAATAAAATATCCTATCTCCAAAAATTAAAACAAGAAAAATAATATACCTAACTAAACTATTCCTCTGCGAAGTCGAAATCAGCCAATAATACTGTGTTGGTTTTTGTTCTAATTGGCCAGTAGCAATACTTTTATACAAGGATGGACAACAACATCTGAGTATGTAAGCATCAATATAGATCCTCTATCAAGCGTGGAGATTATGGAAGCGAGCCTCAAATCGTACATTGTCCGATCCCTCGGGAAGACCCATACTCAGAAGTGGACGTTTGTGGGCAGATACAATTTTAATCACAGTCAGATAGAAGCTACATGTACAATATCTAGGGTACTTATTCCCAAAGCCTTGACCCTTCAAACGTGGGGTTCAACTCATTTCGATTCTCAGGTAAGTTTTTCTATTTAGATAGCCCCAAGGCTTTTTTTGGTGTGTAATATCATCATATAATTATTTTCGATCTGAATCGGTCAGTAGAGACTGTTAGATTTGACCGACTAAAAACCCTGGTCCTGACAATTTCCCAAAAATTCCTTTGCGTTCCAAGGTTGCGTTTAGAAGTTATAAGTTTGGGTGTACCACCACACTATTCCCAAACCACTGCAACTCCTGTAAGCCAGAATCAACAGTGGCAACCACCAGAAAAGCGCCGAGAAAATGAAGCTCAACGTGTCCCGGAGATTAATTTACCTGTCTTGGATCCTGTAACGAAATTCATCAGAAAAGAATAGTGGAGGAGTAGGAAAAATATTAAGTTATCAGTTTGTCACTTCGTTCAGAAAGCAATTTTTCAGTCAAGTAAGCCTTTTGTTCTGCGCTGGAGCTTTATTCAGTTGTATTGGTTTGCCATCCCAGCGGACTTTAGAGAGGAGACCTCACGCAAACAGTTGTCTATTAAAATGTCTCCTGCGTACTTTGCTAACGATATATCTCTTGAGACCGGGTCTTAGTTATCAAGTTTCCGACAGGAGGATGTTATTATTACCAAGCCAACATATAATGTGCACCGTTCGTTGATTTAATTATCCGTAAAGTCGTCCGATCGTTAATTTTACGATGATCCGTCATATTTTACGTCTACATAAAACATTTAGTGCAAGTCTCCGAACTGTTTGCTTCACAAATCTCGATCAGTTGTAGCAGTGCAAAGCTCATCTTTGCTTACTAACCAAGCACTCAATGGTTGTACAAATAACTTAGAGAGACTCCACATGTATATTGTTCTTCAGACGTCGCGTCGTCCTTGGATACGGACATGTAATGAGACAGAAAAAGATGTGACTAATAAAGTGCTGAATATTAAGAGGTGAATGAAGAGAAAAAGGGATAGAATTTAATGTGTTTGAGGAACTCAGAGCTATCACGACGGAGGAGTGTGTAAGTATGAGCGAGCATACATATACATGCTGTGTCCAAAAAATAAGGTGACATTTGAATTTAAACTGCGTGCGTTGAAGGATTTGGAGATTTTTTTTTTAGATTGATAGTAGGTACTGTCAGTGAATATTATTTGAACGTTATGCGTCGTTTGCGTAACGCTATCCGCCTAAAGAGAACAAAAAACAATTCGTGGTTTTTACACCACGATAATGCACCATACTGCACTCGTAATTCGAGATCATTTCGCCAAAAACTCAACCCATATCGTTCCGCAACCACCGTATTCACCTGATCTGGCGCCGTGCGACTTCTGGCTATTCAGCAAGCTCAAAAGACCGCTCCGGGGACACCGTTTTGATACGATTTTCGCTGCGGCTTGAATCTCTTCCATCCCGGAAAGCGACTACAATCAGTGTTTCGAGAATTGGAAAATCCGTTGGCATAAAGTGCATTGCATCGGAAGGGGATTACTTTGAAGGGTACGTAATTGATTTGGAAAATTAAATAAAGAATTTACAAAATAAATACAATGTCACCTTATTTTTTGAACACAGTAGTACCAATTGTGTGTACTTGAACTTATATTATGAGCCTATGTTGTCTCACTGCTGGAATGCTGGGAAAACTCCCGGGATTTCCTCCTTCTACTTTTCGCGATCTAATGTGATGTTATCTAGGGCAATCTCACAAAAATAAGTCCAGCTATCCCGCCATCGCCTTTATCTCTACTTGCACTTAGATGATGCAAAAAGAGTAGGGGATTGGTTCTCCATAGTTTCCACCTTCATGAAGAAAAGTCGAGTTTTTGTACAATTGTACATATTTCGACACATTGACGACAATTCTGTAACTACATGTCATAGAAATTTATTTGACTAGGGAAGTAGCAAATGTTTGCCAACAAATGAAGATTTTGTCACTAGTTAGCTATAAACAATAAGCTTACATTGGCTGAAGGGATTATGTGACACCTGCGTCGTCACCCGCGTAAATATTTGAACAACTAACATTAACTAAGTATAAGTTTCTACAGTGATTTGTGGCTTTATTTACAGTTTACCTGTCTTGTTCTTATAATTTTAACGATAGATACTTTGCACATGTTTTAATGTTGAAAGTATGAACTAAAGAGTTGACTGACCTATTTTTCTGACTGACATGTCAATATTTAAATCATTGACATGTCAGTCAGAAAAATTATTGACCGCGCCAACGTTAGTTTTTGTGAAAAATGTAAGTTTTTAATAAAATATTTCTGTACTATCTTCCATATTTCTTAAAAGAACCACAAAAGAGAATTTTTAAATTATGAACTGTGGTTGCGTGAAACGTTGTCCGGTTCTCACAATCTAATTGTCCATTTCCACGTGGAAGAGCAATAAGCTTCATTCATTTTAACATTTCCGTGTTTAAATCCGTATTCATTATGCCTTTGTAACAATTCTGTTTATCAGGCAAACAATCTGAAAGTACGAGTCGTAATTTTAGATGCCATTTAAAAATAGACAAAAGCTATTCCGAAAAAATATAAAAGTCCTTTTGCCCTTCTCAGATTGTGAACGGGCGAATCGTGACCAGTTTATAAAACTGCGAACGACGCGATTAAATAACTGTGACATAAACACATCGCTCATTCATAATTGTCATTGCAAAATAACATGACAATTGCTATTTAACGCGAAGTATGACAAAAAGGTTGCAATGCAATGACGTGGGGACATTAGCGGAACATCAGTGCCGCTAGGTAGCTAGGTATTGAGCTAAAACAAAAGAAACGCAGCGAAAATTAGGTACATCTTAACATTTTTAACTGGTCTGTTGGTCTAGTGGTTAGTGACCCTGACTGCTATGCCGGGGGTCGTGGGTTCGATTCCCACCCAGGACAGATCTGATGTTTGTGTGATGAGCATGATCATTTTGTTCTGTGTCTGGGTGTAATTTATCTATAATATATGTATGTATTTAGAAATATATAATTATGTTTATCAGTTGTCTAGTACCCATAACACAAGCTCTGCTTAGCTTGGGACTAGATGGCGTTGTGTGATAGTTAGGGAATAAAAAAAAAAAAAACAATGTGTTCTCAGACATTGCTATGTGGCTATACATACCTACAGATAATATACGAGTAACTTATAATAAAACATAAGGGTTGCTAACAAAACTTTAATAATTTCCTAACTGTTCAAAGAATGTTTGTACACACTCGTAAGTAAACATTTCGTGACAATGTTAAATTAACCAATTCACACTGGGACGGACCCATTGCCGTGGCGTATTTCATTCCCACTCACAGCGAGGTCTGTATCCCGTCAATGGGAAGAATTACGACTTATGTATCACCATTGTATTTACATAAAAGGGTAAATAAATATACAATATAGACTCATTATACTAAACGATTCGTTACTAAGTCTCAGCGGAAACGTATTATGCATTACTGCTCATTTATCTATTATTCGTATGATAATTATTAAGCAGCATTGTGTTCATTTTCACCTTATTATATTTTTACAAATAATTCGTATGAAAAATTAAAACGTGTCCCAAAATAATCCGCTAAATTACATTTTATCCACACAATTATCTCCACTATCGAGCTGTCACCACGAATCTGTATCACAACACGAAAGCAAACCACACGCAAAATTACTGCACGATACGTTTATTTACCTTAAATAATTAAATAAGGCTTTAGCATTGTTACAATTTATATTTTCAATTACCTTTTACCTTTGTGCCGGCTTCCTTTTGACCCACCCACTCAGGGGATAATCGATAATTCTCACCTCTATGAGCGTTAAGGAATGTATAAATAGATAGGTACCTATTCCCGTGTTCCGAGATTCTGAGGCTGTTGTTGGAAACTGGTATTGATATTTGCTGTTTAGAGATAAATTAATTAGAGATTATCATTGGTTATGAGTACATTGTTGGTAAATTTTGGGTCTTGCAAGAAATATAAATTATTTTTAATTTATATTGATCGCCCTTAACATCTTTATTTTTGAAATTGAGGTTACGACATCTATTACATCTATTATTAGAAACAAGAATCAAGTCACCATGTTAAATTTTAAATAAAACTATGAGTAAATAGGCAAACATGTAACCCACATCATTGTCCACGAATGAGTTGTGGGCCAAAATAACCACTTTGTGGAGCCCTGACACAGCCAGAAAGCGTCGCGGCAGACCTCGTAGAAGATGGCGGGACGAGCTTGACAAAACCGATGACCAGTGGTCCACTTTGGCCCTGAATCGTAAAAAACTGGAATTCATGGGGAGAGTCCTTTGTCCAGCAGTGGGACGATGTAGGCTAGCAGTATCAGTATCACTATCAGTACTGTCCACGGATTAATATCTGAACTATACAGGTCATACCATCATAAATTCATGATAAACCAGTGTCAGACCAGATTAAGGCCAGAACAAAAGAACAAGTAACAATAACAAAGACGAAGCGAGCTACTCTCACAAATGCCTGTTGCCCCTCTTTCAATAACCCAAAAGAATTTCATTCGGTTTCTTAATTTTGGTTCAAATCGTTCGAGAAGGACAAGCAAAGGAATCTGAAATCAATAGATGGTGGTCTAATTGATAAGCGAATGTTAAAATAAATATCAGAGACACAATAAATAAGGTATCTTAAGAGATAAATAAGACATACTTTCTAAATAAAAAGAAGATTCAAAAAGTCTTCTCCACTGTTTCCAATAGATCCGTAAAAGAGTTTTCTAGACTATCTCATTGATGATTGATTGATGGGAAAAGGATGACACATAATAAAAAACAGTTATAATAAGTATTTACTACATATAATTATTACATTGTAGTATCCAGCTTTTGTCCACGGCATTGTTTAGTGCTTTCTTATTTTTCAAACTTCACCCTACAATGCTAAGTAGGTATACCTATGTCTTCAAAGTTTTTTCGCTTTTGGCGGTTTTGTGTCACTACTTGGATAGTGAGCGTTTAAATTCCGTTTTTTTTTCCTATTAAAAACGTTGACAGGTTTTTTTCCTGTGTCGTGTGTGCGTTTACAAACATAGGAACACAAACGCCTAGACCCGGACCAACGACTTGTAGGTCATAAATAGTTATCTGTTATGCAAGGCTGCAAAGTTGATTTTTGGCGCGAGTACTTAATTTGAAAACTGAGCGAGCGAAGGATTCTAAGATTGAACCGCGAGAGAAACGAGCGGTTCAAATATAGAATCCTGAGCGATGCGAAGTTTTCAAAGGTACGAGACGCAGAAAAACTTTGCTGCCGAGTGCAACACACAACTTTTCACCTCACACAGCGAGGAAATGAAGTGGGGGCGGCTCGCCTGGCAGTGTGGAAAAGAAGAAAACAATTGAATACAAGACGTGTTCGAATTTTAAACAATACTTTGTGCTCTAGAGCACAAAATGGAGCTTTGCGCTCAGATTTTGAATGAGAAATAGAATCTTTCCGAGCGGGTGAGGTGAAAAATATTTGTTCAGTGCGGGGATCGAACCCGCGACACGATACGCAGTAGTTGATAGTTCTGCCACTGCGCCAACTGTGTCGTCGATATATTGAACTCATACTGGTGAAATAACTTTCAGAATCGGAACAGTGGACAAAGTTAACATTTATCATTTTTATTTTAATAATAATAATAATTTTTATTTACGAAAATACAGAGATTGCAGTTTTACATAAAAGGTCTTACAGAATATTTATCTATATATATAATAATTAAAATCAACAAATCAAACCATAATTTACATTTTTACTTTTACTCATTATTAGAATAACTTAGACTATTAATGTTCTTCAGTACTCAATACAATCTATTGCGTAACCTATTTGGTTTTTAAAACTACCTGAAAACCGAGACTTGCTTTATTAAGCTCGTTAAATGACCCTTGAAATGAGTTTTTCAGTGATCGGGACCTAGTTAAATTGCTTCGTCCAACCTGAAAAAAAACTGACCTTGTTACTCGTCATCTCTTGTTACCATTTAATTACTTTTCAAAGTCAATTAATAAAACAGGAATAGAAAACCTATTTCTATTAATTAAGAGGCTATTAATTGATTAAGTTACTATATTGAGGTAGGTTAGTGTCTAGTCAATTTCTTTTAATAGTCACCTCGGCTTTTCGTTAGGTTATTTAGCATTTTGAATTTCATTATTTTCCTTCAAAGTAAAATGAATATTGTTAATAGTTATTCTTGGGGAATTAGCTGTGAGTATTAAAACATTTCAGTGGGACTTTATGTAATTTTTTTACTGGCGAAATTGTATTACAACCTTCAGATCTAAAACGGGGTATTAGATCATTCTGATCTCAGAAAAGCAGCGCGGGGTATGGCTTTAGGCTGCGGTTCCACTGAGGCGGAGCGGAGCAGAGTGGAGACGAGCTGTGCCGCGATTTACCAATCACATGGCTGATGTACATGGCTGAACAGGCACATGTGGATTTCAAGCCATGTGATTGATAAATCGCGGTACAACTCTGCTCCGCAACGCTCCACTTCGCCTCAGTGGAACCGCAGTCTTAGTCATGTTGCTGTCTTTATCATGCAATTTTAGTCTATAGGTGACAATGGTGACGACAAAGTACGTCTTCTATTTTTTATTCTAGTACAAAGTCATTATTCATCAGCCGGCAGACGTCTACTGCCGAACAAAGGCCTTCCCCTTAGACCGCCACGCTGAACGACTTTTCGGCACTTGCATCCATCGGAAAGGTACTAAAGTGCCAGTAAAAAGTACCTTAACACCATAATGTTACGTAGCTTTTTTTAGCGTGGTAAAATCATCAAATGAGTCCTCCCACCCAGGGCAGGGCAGGAGGGACAGTCAGACTTGTACTGACTAAAATCCACGGTGTTCTTCAATAGCTCTTTACGTTCCGGTATTCGCTAGTCCCGCGAGCCCCGCAGGCTTTGGCCCTCTAAGGGGGGCCCCGTTATTGTGCTCACACAATATTATGAGGTAATATACCTTAATGCTGTAAAATATCAAGACATTGAGATCTTTTCGCTTAGATTTTGACCTACTTCTTTTATCTACAATATTTTAGGTAATCGAAATTCAATGAAAGTTTAATGCGATTTCTATTATTGGATTGTCTTGCTACAAAGAGAACACGTTAGACAAAGAGAAATACGTTATCAGATTATTTTTCCATCGACTAAAATTTTTCTTTTGTATTTACAATACTATTCTTTATTATATCTTTCTCTTTTACTTGGTTTACACATCACAGCTCGTGACTGTACACGATTAGGGAGCTCTCAGCGCTGTTTTCGGATATTTAAAATAATCACGTTCCATACAAAGTATGCAGTACCTACACACAGATTTTCACCCCGTCCACCAGTTGAGATTTACCACTTTATGGTACACAAAAACGGCACGTACAGACACTGTTTTTCATTTACAAACCCAGTAAGATAATTATCCAGGAATTATCGGACGATGTTTTCACAACAGCATTTAAAACATTTCTGGGAATGACGCTTACACTTTTAAGCTATTGTCAAACAGACAGGCGTGACGAACGCGAAGCGAGGCGTTTTTGTTTGTAATGTATGGAATTGTTTGAAGCCTGTCACATAGAGTATCGGATCGCTTTCGCATTTTTATATGACATGATTCGGTTCGGTTCGCTATCGCCTGTCTGTTTGACAAAGGCCTAAAGTTAATTTAATTTTGTTTTATTTTATTTACTACGACTTGTCTAAAAGGCCATTTCGCAAGGAGAATTATATTGAGAACTACGAAAAAATTCTTCGTCTATTACAATAGAATATCCCAATTTAATAATTGTATCGCTTCTTTTTATTTTTTAACTTTGTCCCACACTAGGAATTATTCCTATATCATGATTAGCCAGCTAATTTGGAAAACAAAATGGTTAAAGTTAGAGAGTTAATAATTTGAACCCCTTTGTTTTGCCTTTTCTTGTCTCTTGCCTAATAAAAGCTACAAAGCAGACTATATAATTTTGAAACACAAAATTACTTAAAAATATATGGATATCAGTCTCCAATCTTTGCTCCCAGTAGCATGTGTACCCCTGCCAGAGGGGCGCACCTGCCGCCGTCTGATAAGCTTAAAGCTTCCTAACTCAACAAGTGTCGCGACACCCCTGAAGAGTAATGTTTCTTGCATTAAACTACCATAAGACTGACTCAAATAAAACACCCGGGCTTTTTAAAACAAATCTCTGGAACGATCTTTATGGTGTGGAAATAAAGCTTATAATACATTGTATTATCTTGTTTCAAAGACCTAAAGGACACAAAGGCAAGAGAGTAATTACATAATTTTGCAAGAGCTGACTTGTAAGAAAGTCAAAATAATTTAAATGAACATAGTCTTACCACAAAAAGATATAAACATCTGTTGAACGCTTGTCTAAAAAAAGTGTAACTGCAAAACGACCCTCATTTCAACGTGAAAAATGTCGTTTTGACGTTGATAGTTTTTTTAGACACGTGTTCAACAGATGTTCAACTTTATTTGTGGTAAGACGGAAGTTTTAGCGATTTTCAAAATTATTGCGAATTGTGAAATCAGACTTTATTCCGGATGGTTATAACCATCCGGAATAAAGTAAAGCTCTATAGAGTAGTAAAGCTCTATAGAGCTTATTGTCTATTATAGATATTGATCACATTAAAACCCGTTAGTTATGAAGAACAACACTCGCACAGATAAACACAACAAGTAACTTCGTGTACCTAATAAGCTAAACGATCGAACATTATAACACTAAAAGTTATAAGGATCGAAAAGTTGTTCTGACTTCAGAACTAATTTCAAGACAATTCTATGAACGTGTAGGTGTGTTCACATTATAATGTTAGGAAAATATATCTCGTTTTAATTCCTCCAGGCGAAAATCCAGGCTTGGGTGCAGGATGCAGACCCACCATGCACTTGCACACAGGAAAAGTGAGGAAAAATGAACATGCCATGTAACCAAACCTATACTCAACACAGTCATGTTTCGCCCCTCTACTGGGAATCCTCAAGAGATGTTGACTCCAAAACCGCTCGAAATAACGACTGATTTTATAACTTATGTGTTCACATCTTTGGTTATTAAATTGCTTACCGCCCCAATCCTTCGGTTAGTCAGTTAACGTGAACAAAGGCCGAATATTAAACATTCATATCATAAACAATAGTCTCATGAGGAGTTACAATCACCGTTGAAATTATGTATGACTTTAACCTTGAAAATAGTTCGGGTTCTCGTGAATTTAATATTTTTGGGAGAGTTTGATAAATAAATGCCGACAAGCAAAATATTTCACAGTGCAGCCGCCTTGCTAAGGTAGGTCACCCAAGTTTCCTCCACGTCACCACGTCCTTCTCCAGTTTATCATAATATGTAGATTTTTGGCAGTCGGAAGTCGGCGGTCAGAAAGTCGCTTTCTCTTTGTAAAAAACTGAAATTGAGCTGCATCCGGATACATTAATGGATCCCGAAAAGTATGGATAGCTAATGCGATGCTGAAAGCTGAAAAAAGCATAATCCTGCAATAGCAACTTATTATTCAATCATAAAGGTTTTGAATTTGCGATCTATACGAATGTGGCGAAAAAATCCAGGTTTAGAAAAAGCAATCGTAACCGGACGGATTTAATCCTTAGTTCTTTTGACCGCTCGTCGCACTGCTATGAAGCTTATGATTCGCTCGTTCCGGGAACTGTAGCGTCCATCCCTGTCTGAAAATGATATAGAAACAAGCTTGTTTTCAACCGCTTTTCAGGATGCAAATATTTTATTCGTGATTATACTCGTAAGTCTTCATCCGTTTATCTTTGCAGTAAGTGTATGGTTGAAAAAGTATAGGTAATATAAGTTTATACTTTTTCAACCAATAAATATGAATAATATAAATATGTATAATGTAATGTAAGTTTTTTCAAAAACTAGCACCTTAATTGTATTATTTTCAGGAGAGAACAAGAGAAGAAAAAGATGACAAAAACGAAGACAATCAAAATTTATAGACAGTGATTTGACCTGCATCCAGCGACGTTCAATCAAAATGATTTACGGGGAACACTGCGAAGGCCAAACGCGGTCAAGAACAGACAGTGGACCTAACAAATGGTTCTCTTACGTTACAATATGGCAAGACTCCGGGTCCCGTATATCACTATTTACTATTTTTTCGGTTCTACACAATAGACATTATTTTTTCTTATTGTTTCTTACGTGGTTTCTCGTTTTATTGGACAGCTTTCGGTGTAATATGCTGTACAGCGACAGTAGGTTCTGAAAGGTTGTGTTACATTATTGAATCGGTGGTTTGAAACATGAATAGAAATAGGAATGAGTTTTTATTTTCATTCAATTTCGGTTTTATGCGATAATGGATTGGATTTTTTGTTGGAAAAAATATTTCAATACATTTACTATGACGGATCTTCTTTTAACATACAAATGCAATGCCTATTGTTTTTTTTTTCTATTAGTAATTTCTGAAGCCTTGTATGTTAACAGACTATGGCGAAGCCAAAAGGAAGAATAATAATTTTTGGCAGTCTATATGTATTGACGGGCCCCCCCTCTAGAGGGGCAAAGCCTACCGGGGTCGCGTGACTTATCTCATTACGGAACGTAAAGGGCTATTGAAGGAAACCGTGGATTTTAGTCAGTACGAGTCTTACAGTCCCTTCCGCCCTGCCCTGGGTGGGAGGGCTCATTTGATGATTTTACCACGATAAAAAAAAAAATAGTCAATGATGTATGTTAATATGTTCCACCCGTAGCGCCTAAACTACTAAACCGATTTTAATGAATTTGGTTTCAATAGATTCGTAATAATGGCCCGGGTCACATAAGTTATAATTATAACTTGTTTCGACCTTTTTAAAGCCTCTTTTTACGTAGTCGGGTTTTAGTGTCCTAACTTTTTTTTTAAATCACCTATTCAGTTAATTAGGACGACAAATTAAGCTAGACTTTCCATCCTCATTTTATTTTTAGTTTATGTTAGCCTTAGTTATTGGAGTCTAAAAATTAAAAGTCACATTAATTAAAGTAAATATAATTCTTTAAGTTCCCCCACAAAACCTCTCTATAGTAATGTATCCACACGTTCTTATTCCCAAATGTTTTCAAGAATTCAATTAAGATACTCAGCAACTCAAACAACAAATTGGATGAGATTTTGCCGATTACAGAAGCTTAGAACTCACTGCTATTTCGTGTCAGGTAACTGGTCAGATTGACCGTATCAATTACCCCTGATCCTTTTAGGTGTTAATCGATAACTGAAGAGCCTTTATTGGCTAAGTGTCTTCTCATTATGGAGGCAATAGTGAGCCTTTGGGGACTGTATAATATCTATAAAACGTTATGGTTTAACAAAGTTAAAAGCGGTTCTGCTTGCTCAGTATAAAAAAGAATCTTAACGCAACGCAAACGCAATGTTAACAAGGTTTTTAGGCCGTAACAGCATAGCGAATTTTCATGAAATTTTTGTTCAAGTGATAACCGAGAGATAGGAAAACTACATGTAGAATATTATGTTTAGTCCCGTTAGAGAGTTACCATGGGTTAAAATTATTATGATCTCCATGCCGGCAAAACCGCGGGCTAAAGCTAAATAACATTCAAGAAAAATGGCATATAATGTAATGACACCGAATTTTGTTTAAAATTTTGTGGTTATTTTGGGATACCAAGGTCCGATTTTGGGAATGAGTTTACTCATTACCCTGCATAATTTTGCTATAAAACCTATATCGGTGTTTATAATGTTTAAATAAGTAATTTACATAATTTTCAAGCTTAATGTTCCTCCGAACCTAATCCCAGAATTTACTGTTGAGAGCTCATAAAATGAACTATTAAAGAATCTATTGGTATCTTTCAGAACTCAAATATTCTCAACCAACCTATCTGTGTACCAGAATTCATCAAAATCTTTTCAGTCGATTAGGCGTAGAAGCGTAACAAAAAAAACAAAGTCTCTTTTGTATTCATAAAATGTTTAGTGGGTTGTATGTTCTAGACGGAGACCTCTCGCGCCCGGCATTGGTCGAGGCCATGCCAAAAAAAATGGTTGTATGTTCAAAACAAAACACATGTTACAGTGAATTAAACCCGTATGGTCGATTTCAAGAAGTAAATACAAAGAGCATTTTTCAACTGAGTATGTCGTGGAACTTTGCGATGTGAGTTGCAGACAGACAAACAAAACTTTCTAGTTCCGCTTCAAAAGTCTAGCGGCGTTGTGAAGTTTTCTGCTTCAACAGATGCGTTAGGGTTATAATGGGAATATAAAGTAAAAACCTATTCCGTCTTACCACAGGAAAGATAAACATCTGTTGAACACTTGTCTAAAAAAACTGTCAATATCAAAACGATATTTCACGTTGATTTATGGATCATTTTGCAGTTACACTTTTTTTAGACAAGTGTTCAACAGAATGATGTTTATCTTTTTGTGTTAAGGCGGATTGTGTTTAGTATATTTCTTTCTGTTTTACAGGGCCCCAAAAAACCAAATACCCACCAGAGCCGCGGATTATGGCGGACATGTCTTAAGATGTTGCGAAGCCCTAGAATTCAAAGGGCAACTGATTGGACAGGTTGGTATTTAGTCAATCAACTCTGACCGTCCTACCACAAAAAGAAAATTTTCTGTTGAGCGGCAAGCGGTAATATCAAATAATCAGTAATGTTTGAAAGACGACACGAGGCGCCGCCAGAGGCAAATTCGCGTACTTTCAAGTCATTTTATAAATAGTTTATACCGCTAAGACAATTCGTGAAAGGGCTGTTATAGTTAATCTTTGACAAGATACTTTCATAATAAACAAACATTATTGAAAATCTGTAAAATTATACTTTTATTTTATAACTGGTATATTTTTTTGTCGTTACCCCAACCATTGTATCTCGTTACATGAAGCTACGTGATCATTTTACTGTAAATGGGGTCGGCACCCAAATGTACGAGTATTGCCAAACAAGTATTTCAAAAAGGTTCAAATGTAATCGTAAAACAACACTCTCGCAATATGGGTTAACCGAAAAATTCGTACCACGCACCATTTTGTTTACATGAAAAGTTAAGTACGTGACGAAGAAAGTGTGTATAAGCCGGAGCATTGAAGAAAGGATTCTAAAATGGCGGCTTGTACTTGCGTTGACAGATAGTACAGTCAGCATATAAGATTTCAAATTAAAGTTTTTTTGAAATTGAAAATAATAAAAACAAGACTGGATCAAAATAATTTCTCAAACTTAATCTAACAATAAAACCCCATCTACACGGTCAGACCTGACCGCCTGACAGAGGTGAACTTGGTCGTGTCAACAGTACCCCACCGTCTGGAACGCTGTCGGCTGACGGTCGGGTCCCACCGCGGACGCAGCCTGTCGGGACGGCTGCGCTCCCGACTGACTCCGCCCATATTTGGTCGCACACCGGACCAAGGTCACCTCTGTCAGGCGGTAAGGTCTGACCGTGTAGAAGGGGTTTAAAACAAAATTCAACAACAATAATCAACAGGTAACAACGGAAAAATAACAGAAAGCTATAAAAAATATTCTTAAAAAATATCACTGAGCGCGTCAAGACACATCAAGACTATTTTTTTTCTGCTTACGCTACACGCGGGAGTGAGTATAGACGGCACTAGAGTGCGAGCGAGAAGACACGATAAGCGCCGCCATTTTAGAATCCTTTCTTCATTGACCCAGGTTATACAGTTGCGAGCTGCACTAATACGTATCACTTTGCAATAGACAATTTAAAACGATTTTCGTAAAGAATAACGGTTTTAACTGTACTATATAATTAAATCATCAAATGAGTCCTCCCACCCGGGTAGGGCGGAAGGGACTATCAGACTCGTACTGACTAAAATCCACGGTGTCCTTCAATAGCCCTTTACGTTCCGGGGTCACGGTAATTCGTTAGCCCCGCGACCCCGGCAGGCTTTGGCCCTCTATAGAGAGGCCACGTCATAACACTGACACTCTTTGAGGCGCGCGTGGAACACAACGCGCCGTCGATCCGGGCATGGTCCACGGTCGGACAGCGAGTCACCCATTACTCGCCGCCTGCATGCCCGCGCCTACGGTGGCCGGAGATCGTCTGGCGATGTCCGTCGTGCACCGTGGGCGTCTACCACTGCGGCTGGGTATCGTGACTGTACATATAGAACAAGTTTTTATAAAATATGTTGTTTGCTAGCTTTGGCAGAACGTGCCGTATTTTCATTCCTGATCTTAATTAGTTTAATATCCCGTGGGAAACTTCTATGTATCCACTTTTTCTGCTAAAACTCGTTGGCTTTTACGTCTACGCGTTGGTTTTTTGGCTATTTTCAGTAATACCTGATGATATTTTTCAGCGTTAAGCCGTTGTTTGTACAAAATAAACTGAAAAGGCAACGTGGCGTCAAAATCAGCTTTGCTCTAAAAGCATAAATTAACGGGGAGGTGGGTAATGGAAAAGCTAGGTTAGCCCAGTTCAGGGATCCGTCTGTACTTGTAAAAGATAGGTGGGTAACTAAGTAAGTATCAACTGGCCTCCATTATTTTTCGATCTTAGGTTAACTAGTTCTTCCCCGCGGTAGTTTTACTACCACTACTTGCCTCCTTTTGGTCATAGCGTGATGTTATAATTAAAATCTATGGCCCTCATCGATAAATGGACTATCCAACACAAAAAAAAATTATCTACTCTCTTAACGTTAAATTCAAATTACTAAACTCAAAATGAGTTTATATTGATGTAAGTAGGTACTTTATACCATAGTATATCGAAATGAAATTAAAAAAAATCATTATAACACTATTTCTCTAACAAAATAATGTTGTAAAATTTTTTTCGTACCACTTGCTCAAAAAAGTGTCATTCTATGCCACAAAAAGCGTACATAACAATAGTCATTTTTAATCTGTTAAAAACAGGGAAAGAAAGTTGTACTGAATTTCATTCATCCTCTAGGGAGAGAATGTGATTTAAATTTGGAATACTTACCGATACTGAACTACATCAGTCTGTCTTTACAACATTGAGTTTGTATATAAAGCATTATACAACTTTTTAAAAAGGAATACGCATTTATTATGCAGATATGATTAATCAATAAAATTACGAAAACCGAAGAGGCCGTATGAGCTTGATGCCTTTGCTTTTCCGACAAAAAAATTTTTGTCGAGGAATTTGCCGCATTTTTGTTTTCTTCAAATACATAAACGTGAAGTTTATTTTAATTTATTTTTATAAATAAGTTAATGTTAATGTTTAATAAATGCTTATCTCATATTATTATTGTGTTAATTTTTTCGCAAATGGTACGAAAAGTAGAGTATTTTCCTCGGTGATAAATCTGTCTTAGTCTTGGGTGAACTTAAATCCCTCGCTACACTCAGGACTCGTCTTAAATCCCTCGCTTCGCTCGTGATTTAAGTTTTTAACACCCTCGCTACGCTCGGGAGTAAACCTCGAGTCCTTCGTTAAGCTCGCGATTTAAATCGTCACCCGCGACAGAAGACACTGCTTTATCCCCTTGGTTAATAATCTACTATTTTTTCATTACGATACAAATTACAGATCATAGATACATCTATTTCATTTTATATCTGCGGCTGCGCGCGCTGTGCATGCGCGGTGATATCGGGAATGTTGGAATTTTGACGTTTGTGTTTCGGTGGATGATTATTAGTGTTTAATAATCTTTATCTTTTATTTGATATGTTCGTGTTCAACGAGAATAGATAAAGTAGTGTATGAAACTGCACATAATTAGGTATTATACTGGTTTCTGGTGGAAAACCTACTAATTCTACCTCTCCAAACCATATTTTCCATCCAACACAGCACCAAATGCTTCCTAAAGGCCATGGTAGTCATTTTGACTTGTAAATGTCACTTGTGCTAGTAGTTGCTCAAAATAAATGTCACAATAAAAATCGTAGTGAATACATCTGAGGTTATTTTTAAAGAAACGAAAAATTTTTTGTTGCGAGCAGGGTTCGATCCTGCGTCTTCTGGATAGGTACTCCAGACGCCTTAACCACTAGGCCATCGCAACCACTACTCACAACGCTGAATTTCTCGTTCCCTTGTTTTTCTAACGCTGTTTACACGTTGCGCCATCTATTGGTAATGTTTCAAACTACTTACCAATATATATCTTTGCGAAGACGCGACGCAGGCGTTATTGCGTTTAAAAAAAATATAACTTTACATCTGAGGTGCCCAACGTCCTCAATTGGGGACACCGTTATAAAATCACTTATTGTACTAAGAGACTTATATATTTTTGTTGTGAAATAATTGTATTATATTATACAGAGTACATTTAAGTATTTCATTAACAAAAAATAATTTATCTTGAAGAAAAAGTTAAAAATAAAAATTGTTTAATTTTCGGCATCTACAGAATTTGAAACACCTCTTTTAAATGCACTATAGAATCTATTTTAACTTTCAATATTATATATTTGGACTAAAAACATAAAGATACACTATCAAATGTTATTAGTCTACAATGAAAACAAGAATAAATTAAGTAATTAAAAATAGGAGATACTTCTACAAGTGTCCTCGTTTGGGCACGGCTGGGCCAAATGGGTTAAGACTTGCAGTGATAAAAATACTGCGGATTTTTTAAACAGGACTACCCCAACAAAAATGGACATAATAGATAGGCAAAAGTGACACTAATATCAGCGACAACAAACATACATGGTCAAACTTTTGCAATCCTGATGAAATACGAAAGGCTCCGAAAACGATTACCTCTTTTCTAAACACATGCAATTCAATAAAGAAACTGCCATTTTAGGAAACCCGCTACACCAGATAAAAGGTACGAATGCAGATGTTATGACTAAATTATACAAAGTAAATAAACAATGCGGTAGAAGCACAATCTATACATAATAAAATAGTAGGAAAGTCAAAACTGTACATTGAATATTTTTTGAAAAGAATATTTGGGGTGTGGTCTACAATCGATACCGAAGCCAAAAATATAGTTTTTAGAATTTTTGTCTGTTTGTCTGTTTGTCTGTATGTATGTCCGGGATAAACTCAAAAAGTACTGGACGGATTTGAATGATTTTTTTTTGTTGTATAGGTATTAAGTCTGGCCAACACATAGGCTATAATTTATCTTGGAAACTTGAACACCTGGTGCAGAACCGCAACGGACCAGCTAAACTATAAGAGATACAAAAATGGTGCGATAGCAAAAATTGTTCCACCTGATGAGCACTCTCTGTTGCCGTATAAAAATTGAAGATCTGGAACACCTGTTGTGGAACTCCAAGAGCCCAGCTACACTATAACATGTAAAGGCATAACGTCTTAGCAAAGTTGTTCAGCCTGATGAGCAGTCTCTGTTGACGTATAAAAATTGAAGATCTGGAACACCTGATGTGGAACACCAAGAGCCCAGCTACACTATAACATATATAGGAATGACGTCTTAGCAAGAGTTGATCAACCTGATGAGCACTCTCTGTTGACGTATAAAAATTGAAGATCTGGAACACCTGTTGTGGAACACCAAGAGCCCAGCTACACTATAACAAATACAGAAATGACGTCTTTGCAAAGTTGATCAGCCTGACGAGCACTTTCTGTTGACAAATAGAAATTGAAGAACTGGAATACCTGATGTGGAACACCAAGAGCCCAGCTACACTATAACAAAATACAGGAATGACGTCTTTGCAAAGTTGTTCAGCCTGACGAGCACTCTCTGTTGACATACAAAAATTGAAGATATCTGGAACACCTAATGTGGAACACCAAAAGCCCATCTAAACTATAGCATATATATGTATAGGAATGAAGTCTTAGCAAGAGTTGCTCAGCCTGATGAGCACTCTCTGTTGACGTATAAAAATTGAAGAACTGGAACACCTGATGTGGAATACCAATAGCCCAGCTACACAATAACATATACAGGAATGACGTCTTTGCAAAGTTGTTCAGCCTGACGATTACTCTCTGTTGACATATAAAAAATGAAGATCTGGAACACCTGATGTGGAACACCAAATGCCCAGCTACACTATAACATATAAAGGAATGACGTTTTAGCAAAGTTGTTCAGCCTGATCAGCACTCTCTGTTGACTTATAAAAATTTAAGATCTGGAACACCTAATGTGGAACACCAAAAGCCCAGCTAAACTATAACAAATACAGGAATGACGTCTTTGCAAAGTTGTTCAGCCTGACGAGCACTCTCTGTTGACATACAAAAATTGAAGATCTCGAACACCTGTTGTGGAACTCCAAGAGCCCAGCTACACTATAACATAAAAAGGAATGACGTCTTAGCAAAGTTGTTCAGTCTGATGAGCAGTCTCTGTTGTACGTCACTAACAAAGTAAGATGCGTATTTTTTTTTTGTTTTTTGTTGTTTAAAGTCCCATTTGACTAAGACAACACTGCAACACTCAACGTGTTCGTAGTCATGAAACTGTGACAAAGCAAAGGTGTTTCAGGATTATAATGTAGTCGTCTTCCCCTGGAGGCGACGGCCCTCCATCGCGTCTATCGAGGCGCATCGCCAGGAGAATGATCATCTCATACGCACGCAAAATACGCGCATATGACGTGGAGTTGCGGATACCAGCCCGCTATACAATACAATCGCCAGGATGAATTCCCGGAAAGAGCTCCGGCGTGATCACAGGGCAATATTGAGAGAGCGACTGTCGCAACCGAGTTCCGGGCACGCCCCAACTGCGGCGGTAAGACCCCTCTTTAAGGAGTAGCTGGATAGGCGTCACGGCGTCCCGCCTGACCTACCACATGACGTAGGTCCTCACCGGACACGAAAGTTTCGGGAGGTAGCTGTGTCTGATGGAAAGATGAATCGCCTGGGTGTCACCACTGCGTGGATCGCCTGGAGGACACGGTGGAGCATACGGTGCAGGACTACCCGCTTGGGCAGAGCACCGCCGTGTCCTCACTACGACGATAATCGGTGACCTCTCGTGCTTAGTGTTGGTCGAGGCCATGCTGCGGGGCGAGACAGAATGGGAAGCAGTCGCCTCCTTCTGCGAAGCAGTCATGCTAGCGAAGGAAGAGGCGGGACGCATGAGGGAGAGGACAATGTCCACCTCCAGCCCAGCCGCAGCGGTAGACGCCGATGGCGAGAGACGTCGCTACACGATCTCCAGCCACTGTAGGCGCAGCCATGCGGGCGTCTGAATGTATCATGTCGAACAAAAAAGCCGTCGAGGCCGTGGACAGAACACTTTGAGACATTCGCCATGATGATAGACCCATGGACAATATCACGGTAGGTACTGTTCTCTGTAAAATTCCGGCAGACACTGCCCGTTGTAAGAAGAATTGATAGGTTACGTATTCGGAGTCCCGTCAAGTATAACACTTCAGGAAAACTCTTGGCTATGTGATCGTGCGATACTAAAAAAATGACCGAACCGCTGCAATAAATGAAAACATATTAGCCGAAATTGTTGGGAATGATGTGGTTTACACATCATACAATAACGTCGTCAATTAGGGTGATGCCAGCAACTACCCACTCGAGATTTTAAATTCATCAACTGCCTGTGGTCCTCGAGCTCATAAAATAACCTTAAAGTAATAATAATGCTTCTAAGAAATCTAACTCCACCAAAATTGTGCAATGGAACGCGACTAATAGTTACTGCATTACGGTGCGTACAGACTATATAACATAACATGTTATATAACATTGTTATATAACATTTTTCATGGTAACATTCTATGTACATAGAGTTGTAGTGTTTTATAACACATGTTATATAACATGTTACATGGTCTGTACGCACCTTTACACAGAAATTTAAGCGAAGCTGAAATTCTCACCGGATGTGGCTCAGAGGAAACTGCATTGATACCGTGAATACCACTCATCTCCAACAATTTCCCTTTCCAGTTCAAACTCACACAATTCTCGGTAGCCGCTTACTTTGCGATGACCATAAATAAGTCCCAAGGATAGACCCTGAAGGAAGCTGATGTCGACCTAAGGTCCAACTGTTTTTCCCACGGCCAACTATATAACACATGCTCGCCTGTCAGTAATGCTGACCACCTTTTTATTTTAGCACCGGAGGGAAAAACTATCAATGTCGTATATAAAGTGTTGTGTCTGGAAGTTTTCATTTCATTTGCTTTAAAGTTTGTTATAGATTCTATAACAAACTTTATAGTGGGACATCAGGTACCCTCACTTTCTCAACAAATTAAAAAAGAGAATGTTAGTTTAGGTGCCTTAAAACCAAATACAATGCGGACGAAGTCGCGGGCAACAGCTAGTACTGAATATTTAAAAAGATATTTAATGCACAAACACGACTCGGGTACATAGCAATATACGTATTATGCGGCGTTACACTGCATGCGACTACACCACTGTTTCGTCACAAATTTTTGCTTTAAACATCATTTTTGAACTCAGTTTTGTGAACACTTTTAATACAGCTTTTAATATTTTTACATTTTCTTTAAATTATTTTTCCCCCTCTACTGCTCACGGAAAATAAATTGAACGATGCTCGTCGGTACTGGCAGGTATTCTCATAAAATGTTTAGTTATATGAAACCACTTTAAAAACTTTTACAAAAAGGTGTACTTAAAACTGTATCGTTCAGTCTCCAAGTTTTTACAAGTATTCTTTGAAAATAAACTAAATGTTTGAGAATTCTCACCTAACAGCAACAGCTACAGTTTTCGACAAATTGTGAGATATTTTATCATAAGCTTCCACGTGATTTTTGGACAATAAACCCTGTTAAATTGAGTGGCTAAATATTATCACTGGCACCGGTTAATCTTCAAGATTAAAGGACCATGCCCATCTGTGCCCCAGAAACGCCCAGATAAAGTATATTACAAGATTGTTTTACTAAAAAAAAACTAGAATTATGATGTTGATATGAAATCATATAAAGCACCGGTTAAAAAATAAAAAAAATAAGACTTTTTGTTGACATTGCAGTACTTATCATCATTCAATCACTCTTCATTTATTACGGTTTGGAATCATGTCCTTTGGCCCATTTATATAAATTCATTCGTTGTGATAGTTTTGTTACTAATGATAACGAATACCTATTATTGTAGTGTTGCGATTATAATTGCGTATTATTATTGATTCGATCGGCAAGATAAAACCCAACATGATTGATATTAGTCACAAAAGTGATTAATAATTACTGCTTTACTAAAAGATCTAAAGGATGTCTCCAGACACTCAACAGTAAAAGATAAATGTACTTTGTGGTAATGTTAAAGTATAACTTTTTTTTTTTTTACGTGGCAAAATAATAAAAGTATATCTAGGCTTCAATTAAACATAATAATTATATAATAATTGAAGTCAAAATGAAGTAAAGGCTCAAAAGACTTAGCTCCAAGTCAAAAACATTCCAAACAAAAAACTAAAATGAAAATGCCTGACACTCATTCACTCATTCACTCTGCCTGCGCGTCTGCTGCTGTGTTTGTGTGTTTTCCGATTTGCTCTTCTGTTCGATAAAAAATCTTAACTTACATGTCTATTTGATAACAAAGATAAGTCAATAAGATGATCATGAAGTTCCTAGTGAAAAACTATTAGCAATGCTGTCTATAAACGATAAAATGTATAAAAAACCAGCAGGAAGTTATCATGTTTAATGTCCAATATCTTTTGAATCGGTGCTTTAAATAACATTAAACCTAGATATCATAAAAATATCGCTAAAAAGCTATCGTATGACATAGAACTGCAATTTGGGCATTGCATGACATTGCTGACTTTCAGCTCCATACTAATATGGGCATGGTCCTTTAAAAGAAAACACATAAAGCCGTTGATCTCAGCTGTCATTTGTAAATCTTTGGCTGTCATTACCGGTAGTTAGTGGACCGAAAGTTTACTAGTCTCACTACGGTTATCGTGTTACCCAATACGAACTGTATTGTGAAGGTAATACAGGTCATCGCTCCTCGAAGAATCTTAGCCCCTTCGTACACTAGGCGAAGCAAGTCTCCAATACCTTACGATTTTGGTATTCATTGACGCGTGCTTGTATTTGAACCTCTATGGGTTTGTATTGCAATAGCCGCATGGATACCGAAGTCGTAAGGTATCGGAAACTTGAGTCGCCTTGTGTACGAAGGGCCTTAGTGTTCAGCCGCAAACGGTTGGACAGGAAGCCGACCCCACTGCGTATGGTAGAAGAAAGTGGTAAAGAGACGACGATGAAGTTAACGCTTGTGAATATCTGCCAAAATGGTTTACTAACAAAGATGAATGTTCTCTAAACAACACTGGCTCAATACAGATCAATATAGCGCAGTTCATCGAATTTATTCAGAGGCTAAATTATTGCGGCGTAGATCAATCAATGGAGCTACCGTTGTTTACGAGGCACGACCTGTTACGTATGTATCTAATTAAGTCGCTTGAAGTTTAAAATTTAGTGACATTTAGACCTAACCTGAAAATCCTGGATAATTAAAAAAGGTCTGACATTTAGATCTTGACCTTATGTCGTAAGATCTAAATTTTCTCTCCGACGACGCAATGTGTTGCGTAGTTTATGAAAAATATAAAAAGGATAGACGCTGCAAGTTCAAAGGTTAGTTTTTTTCTGACTTTAACATTTATTCAGTGAAGGGATGCCTGTCAAAATGTCCGTTGAAGGCTTCTTAGTACATATCAAGAAATACCATGAATTCTGAAGACCAATCTTTTCTACAAAGAGGCATCAAAAACAAAGGTCGAAATAAATTGCCCCTGAATCCGATACGAACCAAGTTTTGTAAATTCATACTTATAATTTATTTAATTCGACATTAATATTCCCGTTAATATTCATGACTTTTCAGTACAGAAAACAATTTTCCGTATATGACTCGAGTATTTGGAAGCTCATTTCCTTATACGAATATTTATAAATAAATCTCATTTATGCCACAATAAATTGTGTGAAAACACGTAATAATTCATTCGAAGCTTTGGCACATAAATTATATTATATGAAACAGTGTTCTAAATGAGAACGCAAACAGACTCGTATATGTCATTTAAAGAAATTAAATGGCGCATAGAGAGAAATACATTTACTATAAAAAGAGCAAAAGATGTATTAGCATGCCTCGTTAGCTTCGTAGGTTACTCTAAAGATTACACTGATGAAGAAGAATTGAATTCGATTTCCTGATCGAGCCAAGGGTTTTTCATCAAGAATTTCGTTGGCCTGGTAGATATCAATCAGCTTAAACATTGCTGATTTCTGACTATTTACCCGACTGCGCCAGGAGGGTTATATTTTTCGAGTGTATGTATGTATGTATGTGTGTATGTATGTATTATGTTTCTGTGTGTTGCTCTGCAGCCTAAACGGCTTGATGGATTTTAACTTGAGAGGTGTCGTTAGATTTGTCTTAAACGTGAGAGTGTCACTGGGTACATAAAACTGGCCAAGTGCAAGTCGAACTCGTGTGCAAAGGGTTCCGAACTAAAAATATTTTTTTTAAATCTCTCACATTCTATCAAGTGGGGTATCAAAGTAAAGAATTTTAAAAATGGTTTACCAAAATATATATAACTTAAATGTTTCTATTTAATTTGGACTGATAAATGCTAACAAAAACTAAAAATAGTAAAATAAAATAAATATTTAAAAAAAACAAAAAACCCGACTGCGTAAAAAAACTAAAAAGAAAGAAACAAGCCCAGTAGTTTAGAATTCACTCATTCACACTCACAGTCGGGGCCCCTTGGGAAGATTTGATTGGTATAATTTGAATGGGCCCCGACTGTGAGTGTGAATGAGTGAATTCTAAACTACTGGGCTTGTTTCTTTCTTTTTAGTTTTTTTACGCAGTCGGGTTTTTTGTTTTTTTAAATATTTATTTTTTTAAATAAAATCTCTGGTAAACCCTCCTGGGATATAAGCTAAATTGAGTTAAATTGAATTAAATTGAGTCAAAACGTGTTATATGTTTTATTAGATAACTGTTGAGTACATTACAAATCTTCATTTGCCGTTGGTTGTCTCGAAAACAAAAGACAGTCATTGCAAATGGCCATCAAATTCTTTTAATATAAAAAAAGCTACAAACATTGTAGGTGACTCGTTCAATTATTTTTGGTAAGGAACACTGATTGGTATTTGACAATTCTAGACAAAATAATTGATTTCAATAATTTTTTATGTTAAAACGTGAAATATTTTATGGAAAAATAAACATTGTTTTTGTTTATCTTAACGACAATTTATACTTTGTCATTTTAATCTTTTTGTTAGAGAGTGTATGTCGAAAGACATTTCATACAAACTTTTAAGACCTTATTCGCCGTTCTAAATGACGAAACAAATTTTTATATTTCGTTCCTTTATGCAAAATAATTATGTTGGTCTAAAAACTTAGTAGGAAACTTTTTGTTACTCCTACCATTTATTATTTCGTAAAAGCAAAATTTATTTGACGAATTAAATTAAATAACGTAATGAAACTTCTTATTTTACACTGTATAAGCTCAAAAGAGTAAAGCTTACTAAACCCCGAGACACGACTGTCACACACAATTCCCGCTTAACTTATAAAAACTTATCCGACCCGTAAATTACATGATGCAAGTTTTATGAGCTAGCACAACTGGACAAGTCGTTATACGAAATTCATTTATTTATTTAACACTTTATGCAACACAAATGGTAGGTACATGAGCGGAAATGTGTCTAATTCTAAAGACGCTACCTCATCGCGAGCATTCACCTGTAATGTAACGTTGTGTGATGTTATGATGTCTGATGTTACAGATTTGAACATTTCATCAGTGTGTGAAGACAATCAAATATCATAATGCGCACCTTGTATCAAATCTATACTAAATGTACGCTAATGCTCGTCAGTCAGGGAGGTAGTATTGTAAAGTAATGCTCAAAGTCGAATCAAATGTTACATTACATGCGAATGCTCCCGATGAGGGCTCCCGTTTAGAATAAGAATGGGCGGTTTAGCTACAAGACCTCCGTCAGTTTAATCATGTTCACCCTATTTATAAAAATTGGGCATAATCTGTAATTTGTATGGTATGCATATAACTGATTAGAATATTCTTTGTATTCTAAATTAGTATAAAGGCGCTCCCTCACCGGGAGCATTCGCGTGTAATGTAACATTATAGATTCGACTTTGAGCATTACATTACAATACTCCCTCCCTGACTGACGAGCATCAGCGTACATTTAGTATAGATTTGATACAAGGTGCGCATTGTGATGCTCGATTGTCTTCCCTCACTAATGAAATGTTCGAATTTGTAACGTTACATTACAGGAGAATGCTCGCGATTAAAATATCAGTATTAATAATATAATCTATGATAAAGTTCTCTTAAAGCCTAGACCACCCATCCGCGGTGGTAGACGCCCACGGCGACGGACGTCGCTAGATGATCTCCGGCCACCGTAGGCGCGGGCATGCGGGCAGCGAGTAAAGGGCAACTCGCTGCCCGACCAAGGACCATGCCCGGGTCGACGGCGCGTTGTGTCCCACGCGCGCCTCAAAGAGCGTCAGCATAATGACGGGGCCCCCCTCTCAGAGGGCCAAAGCCTGCCGGGGTCGCGGGATTATTTCCTTACCGTGACCCTGGAACAGAAAGGGCTATTGAAGGACACCGTGGATTTAAGTCAGTAGAAGTCTGACAGTCCCTCCCGCCCTGCCCGGGGTTGGAGGACTCATTTGATGATTTTACCACGCTAAAAAAAAAAAAAAAAAAAAAAAAAATAAAAAAAAAAAAAAAAAAAAAAAAAAAAAAAAAAAAGCCTAGACCAGTCTCTGGCGCTTAACCAACGCAGGTCCGATGTTGGATGCACAAACGACCGGAGGCAGATCAACGTGTTTGCTTTCAAAGACGCGGAGGTAACGAGCCGTCAACTTCCAAACGCCGTGAATGAGAATCGAACTCAGCCAGAAATCGGCAGACGCAGTTCCAACCTCAAAACCAAAGGATCATTGATCTATTTTGAGACAGTATCTTACAGAATATAATCAAAGAGAGGGGTGACATGAGCCACAAACACGCGTAATTGAATAGGGGATCGCACATACGCATTCACAGACTAACCGCGTTTGATCCGATGCCACCAAAGAATTTAATCCATGTGACCAATGCCTAATCTTCAATTTTTTTCTCGTAATAATTCCATTACTGAATTTCCGTTGCGTTGCTTTTTCTGAATCGGAATCGACTCTTTTCCGGCGTTAGCCAATTTCAATTGTTAGATCTTTGAATAGAACAGAAATTCATTTACTGAGGATCTTTGTGGAGTCTGTATATCAGTTTATCGCTCTAGGCTAGTCAGAGAACAAGACTTCGATAGTGCAAGCTCTTTGAAGATTAGCTATTATTGTTGATCTTAAAATGTAATTAATTGGTTGTATGTAGAAGTTTTTGTTTTCTTTGTATTAGTCCATTCGCTTTTTGTTTTGATTTTAAAGTCGGTAGTTAAAAATGCAGTGATAGGTCCCTAAAGTACTTTAAATATATCTTTATCTCAATACAGTCACAGTAAAATAATTACGCTCAATCTTCTTTATCTTTATCTTTACATATAATAAAATCGTAGAGCTGTCATTCCTGTACATTGAATATTTTTTTCTTTTTGTATTTTTTTCGAGATAAGGGATCGATTCTGATGCCAAATCAACTATTTTTTTTTTCGAATTTTTTTATGTTTTTTTGGTTTGATCTATCTCCGAAACTACTGTTAAGTTGTCGACCAAATTTTCCTCAAATATTCCTAATAATATGCTTCTGTTAATAGGCTGTGTATTATTACGCTATTTTCCCAGGGAGATAAGCAAATTTGAATTATGTTGTTTTTTATTGTTTGTTGTGAGTTGGAAGCTAAACCACTGGATATTATTTATTCAATTTTTCCTCAAATATTCCTTAAACTGCTCTTCAATTAATAGGATATGTATAATTACGCTATTCCCCTTGGGGGATCAGCAATGTTAATTTATGTCGATCTTCAGTCATTGTTGACATTTCTATAAGAACAGCTATTTAACAATTCCTGTCAGCGAACCAGTCAGTCTGTGTAGTTAACTCACCTGCCTTACGTGCAGCGGGTTTCTGGATCAAACCTTGGCTTTTCTTTGTCACTTTTTCTATTTCATTTTTTTTTGTTTTTATTTAACTAGAGAATTTCAAATGATTAAAAATATCTTTATGCGTACTTTTATTTCAATATTATTTGCAATATTATTTATTTCTAATAATTTTCAATACCTAGATCTCTAGCATATACATATTATATCTACGCTGATTTAAATTACCTATACGTAAGGCGTAAGTGAAAGCTCTTCATGGATATTTTTCCTGTAATTGTTTCGAGGCGCCTACGTGATTCAATGATAATGATGCAAAATAAAATAATTTATGTCGGAGAATCAACAGAGAAGCACAACAATTTAGAACAACGCCATCTATTATCGTTGCAGCGGAATCAAAACAGAACACAATTTAGAATCTCAATTGAGATTCTAAATTGTTGTGCTTCTGTGTTGATTCTCCGACATATATTTCTGTAATTTTGTGTTAATGTATGTTTTGAATTTGGTTTGAGAAACAAATTCAATGCATTGGTTCTGTTTTAACCACTCTCCACGACAACATTTTGACACATGAGCATGACACATCAGCTGATAATTTGAAATATGAGACGACTTTCAAGAGTTTTTGTCAATCATCATCATCAACATCAGCCTATAATGTTCCCACTGCTGGGACACAGGCGTCCTCTCTGTGAAAGGGAGCCAATATCCACCACGCGGGCACAGTGCGGGTTGGTTGATGTCACAATTATTATTATCTTCGATTTTTTGATTCTAGGACTCATCGTTTTGAGAACAGTGGTGATGAAATAAATTATACAAAGTAATGCGCCTATTAGCGGAGTTCAAACCCACGACCTACAACTCTTAGTCGGGACCGATACCACTCGGCCACCATTGCTCTCAATTCCGAAATTAAAAATTCTTCGAATTTTCGTCCAGTTTTGATGGGAATGAGGAGCTGCAGTCACGTCCTTTTTTATCGTGATAAAAAATAAATAGAACCATGCAGGACATACGTCGGAACCAAGCCGTAATGGGTGGGGTCACTGTCCTGTTTAGTGGTGATTTCCGGCAAACGTTACCTGTTGTGACGCGGGGGACTAGGGCTGATGAAGTAAATGCATCATTGAAACGCTCTACTCTATGGTCGCAAGTTCATAAACTGCGCTTGACCATAAATATGAGAGCTCACTTTGGTGGCAATTCACACGCTCGAGAATTCTCCGACGTTCTTCTAAAAGTTGGCGAAGCTACTCTACCAGAGGAAATTGGCCAAGTGGAACTTCCAGAGACTCTTTGTAGAGTAGTGCCTAATTTAGAAGAACTTATTCATCTGGTGTACGGGGACGTCAGTCGAATACCGCGCCAAGAGAATTCATGGTTGTGTGAACGGGCTATTTTAACGCCAAAAAATGGTCAAGCTGTAGCGATCAATGATAGCATTCTTTTCAAAATTGAAGGGAATGAAATGGTATACACGTCCATTAACACTGTTATCGAACAAGAGGATGCCACAAATTATCCCGTAGAATTTTTGAATTCGCTTTCAGCAAGTGGACTTCCAGCACACACAATCAAGCTGAAAGTCGGCGTCCCGATCATGCTTCTTCGGAATTTAAGCCCGCCAAAGCTGTGCAACGGGACTCGGCTCAAAGTCATATCAATGCAGAGCAACATCTTAGAGGCAGAAATTCTTACAGGTTGTGGCGTTGGCGAGACAGTATTCATACCGCGTATACCACTTATTCCCCACAATTATCCCTTCCAATTCAAGCGCGTGCAGGGAACGTGCAGTTCCCTGTGACGGTATGCTTCGCAATGAGAGTTAATAAATCGCAGGGACAGACACTAAAAGCTGCGGGTGTCGATCTTCGGACGAGCTGCTTCTCACACGGGCAACTGTATGTTGCTTGCTCTCGCGTCACTAGCGCTGACTCTTTGTTTATTCTGACTGCAGACAATAACAATAAAACTAAAAATGTTGTATAAGGAAGTTTTATAAAAAAGTAACCTCACCCATTAGTTCCAACTTCCATTGGTTTTATTGGGTGCATTTAGAAACATAGAAAAATACATAAACAAACACCCAGAACCGAAACATGTTATTCCGAGCGGGGAACGAACCCGTGACACACTGCGCAGCAGTCGATCGCTCAACCACTGCGCCAACAGTGCCGTCAAATTATACATAAATTGATACCAGCAGCTGACCGTTGTTTTGCCTTATAAATTATTTTCAACCGGTAGACGCCTGGGGGGGATATCTTACCAAGAGATATTTGATCAGTTACTGCTTTCGAGCTGAATGAAAAAGGATTAAAAAAACTTGAGAGGTGTCAAGGGACACCCGGATGGAACGAAGTTACTGTATACACTCAACAAAAATAATCGTCGCGACTCTACTCCAGTCCAGTCCAGTCCGGTCCGGTCCGGTCCGGTCCAGTCCAGTCCGGTCCGGTCCGGTCCGGTCCGGTCCGGTCCAGTCCAGTCCAGTCCGGTCCGGTCCGGTCCGGTCCAGTCCGGTCCAGTCCGGTCCGATTCGGTCCGGTCCGGTCCGGTCCGGTCCGGTCCAGTCCGGTCCGGTCCGGTCTGGTCCAGTCCAGTCCAGTCCAGTCCAGTCCAGTCCAGTCCATTCCATTCCATGGTAATAATAATAATAATAATAATAGTTCTTTATTTAAACAAAAACATACTTTACAAATTAATTGTGTTCGGTAATAGCCACATTAGTTAGAAACTGTGTCGTGGCTATTAACGCCCACCTCCAAGACAGAGATGACAATTTATTTTAGGTATCAAAGCTGTATCTATTTATTATTATAGGTATTAGATAGGTTTTTTTTTTTTACAATATTTATAAAAACTAAACACAAAATGAAGTAAATGTGTGTGTGTCCCGGGTGTGTGTGTATGTGTGTATGAGCGTGCGTGTGGATGTGGGTGTGTTGGGGTTGGGTGAGTTATAATGTATGTGCGGAAGGTAACTACCGATGAATAGATAAATAATAAGAATTATGTTTTTACTAAATTCTCCAGCTCATCGTATGTAAGAGTGGACAGCCATTGGCTAGTGACCCTTTTGCACTCTCGAGAAGTTAGAGGATAAATATTAAGTACCCTATTCACTCGGTTGTATAATATAGGAGCAAAGAACTTAGATTGTCGTCGTACCAATTGTAGTTTAGACGACTGTGTTTGGCATACTCTATCAGTTCTACGTTTATGCTTATTTGTATCCGGATCATAGAAGAGCTCGGCATGCTTACGTAGGATAACGCTTAACACGAAGGAGTGTCTGACCGTAGGTACCTTACTTAGGGCATACAGTTCGACGGTAGGGAAACGAATGGGTTTATGTGTCATTACTTTGAGCACAGCTCTCAGTAATAAACACATTACCCTCCTTTGCGTCACGCAGTCGGGCAAAAGTGTCGTGACAACTTTTCGTAAGAATTTCCGTCCAGCCCCCTTTCACAACGCGCGATAAGGAACTTCGTTCCAATTACTAAAAAAAACTTTAAAAAATAGGGATTGGTGACAGAAGGGTGAAAATTTAAGGGTTGTATATATGTTTTAATGCCACGTTAAAAAATAATTTTAAGACCAAAAAAAGAAAATGTAAGCGGTGGATTACCCTTATCACGTAGGGGTATGAAAATAGATAGTAGCCGATTCTCAGATCTACTGAATATGCATATAAATTTTTGAAGTGAAAACTTCTTTAGCGGCGTTGTACACTTTTTCTGTAATGGGTAAAAAATTTAAAACTCGCGTCAGGGTCACGTGACCGTCAGGGTCACGTGACCGTCAGGGTCACGTGACCCTGATCGAAAATGAGTAAGACGTCATTCAAATTAAAAATAAAACATAGTAACAAAAAAGTTTTCACTTCTACCGGCACTCCTGGAGTGCAACCTTTTTTTTTTTTTTTAAATCGGTCAAGCCATTTCAGAGGAATATATGTATATTTCAGAGTAACTAGCACTGTGACACGAGAATATTTTGTATTAGAAGAAGATGATTATGTGATCAATAAAATTAATACTAGGTAATAGTCGAATGTTCAGTATGAGCCTGCTATTTATGAGTTGTTTTTAGGGTTCCGTAGTCAACAAGGAACCCTTATAGTTTCGCCTTTTTAGGGTTCCGTAGTCAACAAGGAACCCTTATAGTTTCGCCATGTCCGTCCGTCCGTCCGTCCGTCCGTCCGTCCGTCCGTCTGTCCGCAGTTTAGCTCAGAGACGCACAGTACTAGAGAGCTGTAATTTGGTGTAAATATACGGATTTGTTGTGCCGAAAAAGTGGTAAAATAAAATCTCGTAAAATATTTTTTTTTAGGGTACCTCCTGTACACGTAAAGAGGGGATGTTTTTTTTTTTTCTCGCGTACCCCTTAGTGTGGGGTATCATTAAATAGGTCTTTAAAAAATATTGATAGTTTCCATTAACAATTTTTTGATAAAAAAATTCGTTTGTGAAATATTAAGCTTTAAAGTGCTAAATTTTGCTCGACTCGAGTGTCCCCCCCCTCTACCAGCTAAACGGTTATGTTTGGGGGTGTGAAAAAATTCACAATAGTAGTATATATGACGAAGTTTAAAAGAAAATTATCATGACTAAGTAGGCTTTAAAACTTTACGAGTAATAGTCGACCAACTTATAAAATGTACTTGGATAACATATTTTCCTGAACAAAATGTATCGGAGAACAAGCTCTTCAACTGCAAATGTAAGTTTGTCAACTTTATTTTTACAGCTGTAATAGGTATGTTTTTACGGTATGTTTTTTGGGGAGAGGTAGGTTTTTATCGTCAACTATTTTTAACTTACTTCAAAAAAGGGGGAGGTTCTAAATTCGTCGTAATCTTTTTTAGGGTTCCGTAGTCAACAAGGAACCCTTATAGTTTCGCCATGTCCGTCCGTCCGTCCGTCCGTCCGTCCGTCTGTCCGCAGTTTAGCTCAGAGACGCACAGTACTAGAGAGCTGTAATTTGGTGTAAATATACGGATTTGTTGTGCCGAAAAAGTGGTAAAATAAAATCTCGTAAAATATTTTTTTTTAGGGTACCTCCTGTACACGTAAAGAGGGGATGTTTTTTTTTTTTTCTCGCGTACCCCTTAGTGTGGGGTATCATTAAATAGGTCTTTAAAAAATATTGATAGTTTCCATTAGCAATTTTTTGATAAAAAAATTCGTTTGTGAAATATTAAGCTTTAAAGTGCTAAATTTTGCTCGACTCGAGTGTCCCCCCCCTCTACCAGCTAAACGGTTATGTTTGGGAGTGTGAAAAAATTCACAATAGTAGTATATATAACGAAGTTTAAAAGAAAATTATCATGACTAAGTAGGCTTTACAACTTTACGAGTAATAGTCGACCAACTTATAAAATGTACTTGGATAACATATTTTCCTAAACAAAATGTATCGGAGAACATGCTCTTCAACTGCAAATGTAAGTTTGTCAACTTTATTTTTACAGCTGTTATATTTTAATAATATGTTTTTACGGTATGTTTTTTGGGGATAGGTAGGTTTGTATCGTCAGCTATTTTTAACTTACTTCAAAAAAAGGGGGAGGTTCTAAATTCATCGTAATCTTTTTTTTATGTATTTTCCCCGATTTCTCAAAGACTCCTGGACCGATTTTGAAAATTCTTCTTTTTAAAATTAAATTCAGCGAATCAGTTTAGTTAATTCGCATAAGTATTTTGATGGGCAACTACGGAACCCTGCACTGTGCGTGGCCCGACACGCACTTGGCCGGTTTTTTTTATGTATTTTCCCCGATTTCTCAAAGACTCCTGGACCGATTTTGAAAATTCTTCTCTTTAAAATTAAATTCAGCGAATCAGTTTAGTTAATTCGCATAAGTATTTTGATGGGCAACTACGGAACCCTACACTGTGCGTGGCCCGACACGCACTTGGCCGGTTTTTGATAAATTCCTAACCCTGTGTTACTAACCCTGTGTTAAAGGAAGAGCCGCGAGGCGCAAAATCTGTTTTATCTGCTATTGTGTAAACCTTCCCATCAGGCGAACGAAGTCGCGGGCAGAAGCTAGTAATTAATAATTTATGTCATGATAGAACAGTGCGTCCAAATATGAATAAGAAATTTCATTTAAATTCGCTACACCGATACTTTTAAACATTGATCAGTTCATAGCAATGCACAGCACAAGCCAACTACGTTAAAAATGAGCTAACGTCCCATCACGTAGGTACACGTATACTGTAATGAAGTCTAAATACCTATTGTCAATTAGTTTATTCAAAACCATAATCTGTGTGAGTATCGATATCGATTATTTTGAAACTAAAAACAGACCTCCCAGTCCGTGTACGGCTGGCAGAAATAAAATACCCATTAAATGTGACCAAAACAGAATTGATTCAATTGTGACCGGCATGATAATCGTGCACTAACCGGACACCATTATTTGTGACAAAAGGTCACAACTCACCAAGTGATAAATGTAAGGATTAGTTTAATAATGGAAAACGAGGTAATGTTAGTAGTTTCGGAAGGCAGTCGTGTAATGAATGCTTTTATCGTTAAACACGTACCAAAATGGATATTTATGTTCACTAAATACGCATATCTATGGATGTGGTAATACATCTGGTGAGGAAAATGGTTTGCTCACATACTTTTTAGTCAACGTTTTATTGTCTTTTGATACAATTAATGGCAATGTTTCTTTAGTGATTTACAAACATACCTATTACCTATGTTATGTTATATTTTTAAATATATCCTATAAAAAATGTACACAAAAATATAAAAAAGGTGGCCCGACGGTATCGGGAACATGGTCCAAGCTACGCCGCGCCGGTCAGGGCTTCAAACAAAGGAACCTCCTAACAATACGCGCAGTATCCAAAAGAACTGCTTTCCGAATCAGGTCCCTTTCCTATTCAGTTCATTTAGAGCTTAGCGTTCCAAGTTAATCTATTTTCTCCGACATGACACATTCAATAGGTACCTACGGTAGCTATGCGGTATTAGCTCTTCAGACGTCTATCATCGATCCGACGCTTGTTGAACCATCCCTTACAGATTAATTAACTTGTATATTGACTTGTCACTCGTTCTACAACTACGATTGATATCAAATGGATTCCCAATTTGTTCCAATGAAATGTTGAGTACAGGTAAAGCTGTGTGTTCACGGACGGACATTATCACACGAAATTTTCGAAAATCTCTGAAATGTTTGAAAAAGTACCACGACATCTCACGATTACGTATGACTTCGCAGTATTGGATTGTGAAACCAGGCTTTAGAATATTATATTTGCGAGGCGCAAGAACTGTTAATTCGTATGTATTTCTAATTGGTGCGTACTCGAAATTTATGATGCTGCTAGTTACGCCATAATAATGATAATTTGTTCTGCTTCATCTGTCATAACATCATGATTGTCAACTCATAAAATCTTTCAAACATGTCATTTACATGCGAAGTGTTAAGTAGGTACTTATTACTATACAAAAATACAGCGAACTTGTCATCAATTTCGAGCGTCCAATCTCTAAAACCCTAATTCAATTTATTCTCTCGTCAAATCGCATGACAATCCATATGATTGCTTGTTTTATTTATCCAGACTTTCCATCCACAATTTTCATGATTTATTTTTCTGGATTTAACAATTTTTTTTGTGTATTTTCAAACCAGTATTACGTTTAGAGACTGAAACTACATCACAAGAGCTCAATCCACTTTAAACTCGTTTTATAGTAGAGAAACAAAGCTCTAAAAAAACATTGTCGTTCGAAATTCTCACTTCAAGTGCTCTTACGCTATTTACAGTTCCGTGCGTTATTGTGATAGCCATGAAAGGATCCAGATTGAATAATACTCAATGCATTTGCGATGGGCATGTTTTATTCATGTTTCGAGCATTTATAAATTCTTCTCTTCTCTTTACTTTAACGCTACCTCGTAGGTATCGTTTTTTTTTTGGTTGAAGCGCTTTGTTCACGTGTACGTGTTTGTTTTTTATTCAAATGTTGTTATTACTTACATTATTTTGAGTGCTATCCATTGGTTTTTGTCTTACCTGTAACAAAAAAAATATAAAATTAGATTACTAGTTACAAACCAAAACGCAGTTTACCGTTGTCGCGACAGGACATTTTCTTTCGCCACAATCTCCGTCAATTTTGTGAATTAATGAGATGAAATTATTCAAAGCTCACAGTCTGACTCGAGATTTTCCAAGTACCAATATTTAAAATTTATCAAGCCTCCAGCGAGAAAACACTTAATTCTAATAAGAAACCACAATCCAAGCTTACAAAGTTTCTGCAATTATCAAGACATCTTATTAAACATTTAAGTCGGTTCCATTTTACTGAATTAAAGTTGACAGAGTTTGTACGGTACATTTCAAGATACTGCACAAACTCGTTAGCTATGTCAAGCTCAGCGGAGGTTTTATTAGTTTTTGTTCGAAGCTCACGAAAATCGTCGTTTGTTTTTATTCTTCTCGAAGTTGGTTTGTTACTCTTGCTATGTTTTAAGGCGCGGGCCACATAGAAAAGACGTAAGACGAGGACGCGTCGCGGGCGGGCGAAAATGTATGAGAGTCGCGCCCGCGACGCGTCTCTTCTGTGTGTTTCACGTCGCTACGCTTCTATACATTTTGTATGAAAGAGACGCCGAAGAGTGATCCTATGTGACCCGCGCTTAAGATTACGTACTACTTATTGTAAATAAAATATCCAGTTTTTCATTAAACCCACCAGAGTTACTTCATATCGTAAAGAATCAAGAAAAAAAAAAAGTGAAATAACTGAAAAGATAAAAACAAGCTTAGAAATATTTTTTTTTGGTTTTTAAGCGATCGTGGTGGACAATTTTCACAAACGCAGTCGGAGGCATCAAATGTTCACACCACGACAATGGTGTAGAGTTAACCACTGCTGAGTCATCGTGATGGATTGCACTTACAAAGAAAGACATGCGGCCGATGATAGAACGTATTGTGTATATTTGATGCCTCCGACTGCGTTTGTGAAAATTGTCCACCACGATCGCTAAAAAACCAAAAAAAAAATTCTTAGCTTGTTTTTATCTTTTCAGTTATTTCACATTTTTTCACGCAGTCGTGTTTTTTGTTTTTTTAAATATGTTTTATTTTATTTTACAATTTTTAGTTTTTGTTAGCATTTATCAGTCCAAATTAAATTGAAACATATAAGTTATGGTAAACCATTTTTAAAATCCTTTATTTTGATACCCCACTTGATAGAATGTGAGATATTAAAAAAAAAAATTTGTTCGGAACCCTTTGCACGCGAGTTCGACTCGTGTTTGGCCAGTTTTATGTACCCAGTGACACTCTCACGTTTAAGACGAATCTAACGACACATCTTAAGTTAAAATCCATCAAGCCGTTTAGGCTGCAGAGCGTGCCAAAGAAATATACCCACATACATAGATACATACATACATACATACACTCGAAAAACATAACCCTCCTTGTGGCGCAGTCGGGTAAAAATACGTTTCCGATCCATCTTAAAATATTTTATAAGAGCCCTATATAGATACTGTTCACAAATAGCCACCAGCAGATTGCTTGCGGATTTAACTAAGTAGATAAATCACGAGATAATAAATTGTTATATAAGACTAAGGAAGATAATAGGCACACCTGTCTGGTTCGTTCAATGCTAACTTTTATTTTACTTAGAGAAAAACAAGTTCTGTTTCTTTACAAATTAGATGTCTCTTGGAGAGCAAAATGCAATTTGTTTTTAATTTTACCGAAAATGTTTGATAGGAATTTAATTAGCAACTTAAGAAATTAAATTCCTATCAAACATTTTCGGCAATTTTTTTGACGTGATAACGTCTTATGAAAAAAGATGACGTCATGCGGCGTTACCTCGCTCTGTAGCGTTCCATAGCAACGGCGTGTCAATTATTGTTTGTTTAATAGCAACGTTGGTGCAGTATTTTCTTATGACGTTGTCACGTTCAACTATCCTCAGTAAACCGACTTTACAGGGAACCGATTTTTTTTTTCATAAATTTAATTAGCAATAAAAGCATACACATATACATAACTGTTCTAACTGTAGTAACACGACTGTTTAATTAATTTTAAAGCTACACAATAAAATGGAAATTACGGACGGCTCCCTAGGGTGTCCGCAATTTCAGTAGGAGCTGATGTTCGGTAGATTAATGATAGTAGTAATTAAATGATGACAACCACAAGCTAGACAATTTTGACTTAGAATCTATGCAGTATGGCTGGTTTAACACAGGACAATTTCGATGGTACAGTAATTTAATTTTGCTATATACACACATGAAAACATTAAACACATCAAACAGAACGGAACAGAAGAAACCAGAAAACATCAATATGAGGGAAAAATATAAACTTTTCATCAAGTAATTGTAATTATGTGTACAAAGCATTGTGTTTAAACTTTCCTTTCATACGATGAAAACTTATAGAGTTGACATAACCCATATTTTTTTTATGATTTTGTCATCGTCGTGGTAAAATTATCAAATGAGTCCTCCCGCCCAGGGTGGGACGGGAGGAACTGTCAGACTTGTACTGACTAAAATTCACGGTGTACTTCAATGGCCCTTTCAATTTGAGGCCACGGGTTACCTGATAAGACCCGTAACCCAAGGATTGTAGTTGATGTCACACTTGAGCCACGTTGGGCGCCATTTTCAAGCTGGTGCCTATCATCATCATCAGCCTATTAATGTTCCCACTGCTGGGACACAGGCCTCCTCTCTGTGAGAGGGGGGGTGGGCCATAATCCACCACGCAGGCCCAGTGCGGATTGGTGGATGTCACATGTCTTCGAATTTTTGGTTCTAGGACATGCCGGTTTCCTCACGATGTTTTCCTTCACCGTTTTGAGAGCAGTGGTGATGAAATAAATTACACAAAGTAATGCGTCTGCCTGGATTCGAACCCACGACCTACAACTCGTAAGTCGGGGCCGATACCACTGGGCCACCACTGCTCTCATTGGACCAAAATGAGCTATAATTGTTGCCTATCATTGGACCAAAATGCCAAAAAAAGATGATTTTTATAACTGATTTAGAACTGATTTTATATCACTTAAGCCCATAATAACACACAGCTATATATCAAACTTATGCAAAACGAAGTGTCTATAGGCTAGGCTGACTGTTTATTATTTAGAAAAATCATTAATTTGAAGATTAACTGAACTGATTTCAAAATTAACTGGTTATATCTAGCTTGTTGTGTAGCCCTGTACGTGTAAAACGGGTCGATTAAGGGAACTAAATTATTGAAACCCAACATCCTTACGTTGGCCTCATTGAGGTTCCGACTCAGCATCAAATTTTTGTTCGATATTTTGGACAAATATTACGGTCCTGTTCAAACCAAACTGGACGAGAATCGAATATTGATTACTTCAATATATCCCTCCTTAATGTATCCAGTATACATATCTTATCTAATAATCCCTGCATAGTAAGCCTTTCATAAGGCAACGTCTCTTACCCCAGATGAAACCTCAGAACTAATATCTGATCTCTAAACATATCGAGCCGGCGATATTTGTACCAAGACTATTTCTGTAAGCACGGTAAACAATCTATTGAAAATATTCTTTTGTAATTCGAAACGTAACGGAAAGTAAAATAAACGGCTGAAGGCGGTCGTAAGAACTGAGACGAAGTATTTGGCAAAGTATCGAATTTGAAAGCTTTGTTTATTTTGTGTCAATTTTTCGTTGAAATTATTTCCAAGGCCTTTCCCATCCATAACTTTCGTGTTTCGTTCATTGAGGATTTCAGGACAACATTTTGTGAACTATTTTTGTGTTATAATATTTTTTTGCAATTTCAAGATAAACGGCCAATACTTCCTTTAACAGACTGGTACATAATATATGCTTATTATAGCAAGATATACAGTATATATCCAGTTTTGGTTTGTCTGTAACTTAAAGGTAAGATAGCTTGGTAAATTCTGCCAATAAAATTATTCATGCTACATGCATGGTCGGAAACCAACCCCTACTGAATTGGGCAGCATTTTTCTATTTTTATCGTTTTTCATGAAGTGTACAAACTAAAAGTACTGCGAATTTATGATTTAAAGTCAGTTAAGGTAATCGTACGAGAATTTACATGTTCAACAGTCGTAAAACATGTGAATGCTCCTGCAACTGTTCCCTGGTGCTGATTGGCTCATAATAAACATGCATTCAATCCCAAAGATAGAAACAAATAACTTACCTTAAATTCAATTTAAACTTCAACCCCAAACAGTGATCAAAATAAACCGTCACAGCTTGTAAAAATTGGTAAAATCTACCAGCCGCGTACAAAAGCTCTACCCAGAATACAACGATAAAGGTAATTCTTTTGATTGAAACTGTCAATCTTCATGACTGGGTGTCGCTTTTAAACATTGTTCCTGAAATTGTTTTAACCCTTAACTCCGTCGCAGTGAGAATAAAACGCAATTTTGGCCACGAAGAGCGGCAACAAGTGGCAGTAATTGCATTTACGTCGTTGTCGCAACATTTTCCCATAGGCAACATTTATTAGTGGATTACTGGCGACGGATTTTTGAGTGAACTGGATAGTGGAAGTTTCTTACCGGTTTTTGCTTTATGAGAAAATGGCTGTGTTGATCGGGAAAATGAACATGGTTAAGTACACCTTTTACTTCTATGTTTTACATGCAGGCCTCACCCGGACCGCCCGCGCCATCCTGTTGGGGTACGGTGCCAAGCAGATTTTACTGTATTTATTTATTTAAACTTTATGCACAAGTTACAAAAAACATGTACAAAGGCGGACTTAATGCCTTGGGCATTATCTCCCAGTCTACCTTAAATTGTTTGTATTCTGTTATGCGCAGATATTCCAGTTCATTCTGGGCTTTCCTTCATCTTTATTATCAAGCTGAACCAAAGCCAAGAGCAGCCTGTTATCCACTATTATTCGTTATCGTATTCCATTACTAAAATTATATTTAAATACTAGCTTCTGCCCGCGACTTTGTACGCGGATCCTGTTGCTTATGCCAGCGACAACGGGGTCGTCAAAATCGAAGCTCTGAAAAGTCTGATACCCAATTCCAAGAGCACGGGTAAACAAAATAATGGGAGTTTGGCCAGTAGAGTAAAATTTTCATTGTCATCGAAAATCAGTCCTGAACTGTTACCGCCTTCACTGTTGTTATAGTGTAGCTGGGCTCTTGGTGTTCCACATCAGGTATTCAAGATCTTCAATTTTTATACGTCAACAGAGACTGCTCATCAGGCTGAACAACTTTGCTAAGACTTCATTCCTATATGTTATAGTTTAGCTGGGCTTTTGGTGTTCCACATCATCATCATCAACAGCCTATAATATTCTCACTGCTGGGACACAGGCCTCCTCGCTGTGAGAGGGAGTGGGCCATAATCCCACGCGGCCACGTGCGGGTTGGTAGATGTCACATGTCTTCGAATTTTTGGTTCTGGGACATGCCGGTTTCCTCACGATGTTTTCCTTCACCGTTTTGAGAGCAGTGGTGATGAAATAAATTACACAAAGTAATGCGCCTGGCGGGGTTCAAACCCACGACCTACAAACACGTAAGTCGGAACCGATACCACTGGGCCACCACTGCTCTCAATGTTCCACATCAGGTGTTCCAGATCTTCAATTTTTATATGTCAACAGAGAGTTATTGACAGGCTGAACAACTTTGCTAACACGTCATTCTTTTATATGTTATAGTGTAGCTGGGCTCTTGGAGTTCCACATCAGGTGTTCCAGATCTTCAATTTTTATATGTCAACAGAGAGTGATCGTCAGGCTGAACAACTTTGCAAAGACGTCATTCCTGGATATGTTATAGTGTAGCTGGGCTCTTGGAGTTCCACAACAGGTGTTCCAGATCTTCAATTTTTATACGTCAACAGAGAGTGCTCATCAGGCTGAGAAACTTTTGCTAAGACGTCATTCCTATATATGTTATAGTTTAGCTGGGCTTTTGGTGTTCCACATCAGGTGTTCCAGATCTTCAATTTTTATATGTCAACAGAGAGTGATAGTCAGGCTGAACAACTTTGCAAAGACGTCATTCCTTTATATGTTATAGTGTAGCTGGGCTCTTGGAGTTCCACATCAGGTGTTCCAGATCTTCAAATTTATTCTCTCAGCAGAAAATGCCTATCACGTGGAACAATTTTTGCTCTTGCACCATTTTTGGATCTCTTATAGTTTAGCTGGTCCGTTGCGGTTCTGCACCAGGTGTTCAAGTTTCCAAGATAAATTATAGCCTATGTGTTGGCCAGACTTAATACCTATACAACAAAAAAAAAATCATTCAAATCCGTCCAGTACTTTTTGAGTTTATCCCGGACATACATACAGACAAACAGACAAACAGACAAACAGACAAAAATTCTAAAAACTATATTTTTGGCTTCGGTATCGATTGTAGATCACACCCCAAGTATTCTTTTTAAAAAATATTCAATGTACAGTTTTGACTTTCCTACTATTTTATTATATGTATAGATTGTAAATAATACATTATACTTGTAATCATTGGCTTCTGTAAATGCCTGAACCATTATTACATTATTTGCACTAAGTTTGTCTTGCTAAATGCTCTTGTTAGATCTGAGGAGACAAATCTGGTGACAGACTGACACATCAAAAGGGTTTAACGTATTGAATAGCAAGATTAATCGTCGTTCGGAAGCATGACGTGCTAAAACTTACTTATGGGAACACGTTACATCAAAACATGATTTGTTTATAGTTCGACATGTTCTAAATCAAATTGATTCATGTTACCACCATGTCTACATCAGAATAATATTTACTGACCACGAAAAGAAGTATTAACTTTATTGAAGGGACGTTTAAATAAGCAACGAAAAATATATTTAAAACTGTTTCTTTAATATCACGGCTTACACTGAATGCTCCATACTATTCATAGTCTCTCAGCTATGCAATATTCCACGGAACCACCACAAGCCATTGAGTAAGGATTATGTAGATCCGCATGCATACACTTCCTCTCAAAGGCTCCGTTCACTATAGTGACAGCCTCCGACACAAATTGACTTCATCCATAACGTTTTAATGGTAATCTGTCACTCAAACATGGTTCCCACCGTTAAGAAGACACGTTTTAATTACGTTACTGCCACGTTCAATTCTCTTTCCCTTCTAGAAATTGTAATGGATTGGAACTGCGCTGCAATCGCATTACTGTGGCAAGGTTTATAGAAATATACAGCACGTGAAAGATTAAGTGTGAAAGCCAAGCTTTTACAAATATGTTGAAAAAAAGATGTAGGTGAAATTGGGTATTGATTTGGTTGTATATCGATTACAATCTATGCATAATTATTATAATAAAATTGTAGGAAAGTCAACACTGTACATTGAATATTTTTAAAGGAAAGTACTTGGGATGTGAGCTACTATCGTTATCGAAGTCAAAAACATAGTTTGCAGATTTTGTTTTCTGTTTTATTGGGATAGGTACTAGCTGCTGCCCGCGACATTGTCGGCGTGAAGGCGTTGAAAAAAATAAAGGTTCACTGCTCGTTCCGATAGCGTGATAATAAATGTAGCCTATATGTTGACTCGACTTCCTAATAATATTCGTGCCAAAATTATAGTAAATCCATGCAGTACTTTTTGAGTTTATCCCGGATTCCCGGACATACATACAGACAACAATTCTAATAAAAATTAATATTATGTTTTTGGCTTCGGTTGCGATTGTTTTTTTTATGTAGATTCTTTTAAAAATATTAATTCCTGCCATTTTATTATTGTAATAGATTAATGCGAAAGTAAGTTTCTAAGCCTAAATGATTAACGGATTTCGATAATATTAACACGACGACGTTCTGAATGTACCTAAGCTGGATTTATTGTGAGAAGGAAAGACTATGACAATTTCCACATACTAAAAATGGATAATTATGTTTAAGTCATAGTCGTAAGTAATTTTTGGAGAGAAAGGCCATGGAAAAAAGCTACTGAAAAACAAAAATGAAGGAGGATATTTTTAATTTTCAAAGAATTTTCAAGTAAAATAAATAAAATAACATTACGAAAATTTCTACGAAGATTGGTTTACCAATGAAACTACGGCGCTATTTACCTTACTCGCCGTCCTATACTAACCCGAGTCACAGGAAATGTTAGCTTTTGAACACAATCTCTTCCACTTTGCTCAGTCTTGAGCGTTCTTGGTGACATTGTTAGTTTACTTATCGCCTTTCACAGCATCTAGAGCACAGCAACTTGAGATATCTGCGTACTACTGAGAAAACGTTTTTGAAATAGTTTTAATTTCTTTACGGAGCTGGAATATCTTGCTGCTGAAAACAGTCCGAAATTTTACTAGCTTTTATACAAGTAATTGTGTTTATTTGCAATTTTTGATGAATCTAGAGGCTAGTCTCTATTGAAATTGAAAAATGTCGCCATAACCGGAATCGACCAAGCGGACTGTTTTGACTTAGCAGTATATTCTATTAAATTATTAAATATGAGATCTAGATCTTATGTGGGCATAGTTTGTGCCATTAGAACTACAGCTGCCATCTTGTTTTTACCCGGCTGCGCTAGAAGGACGGCTATGTTTTTCGAGTGTATGTAATGTAAGTTGCCACAGCGATAGACTGGGATTGCGATCAAATAGTCAGTTATATTCGTTACTAGGTACGGTGAAGGTCACAGTAACATGTGATTTTATTCTAAATCGTATTATCTTTTAGTCACGCTCGGGTGCATCTCTATGGGTTTATTAACTGGGCCGTGCAAAGCATTGCATGCTACGATTTAAACTGTGGCTCCGGCAACGTATGAATTAGACAACTCATCAAGTGGGTTAATGACTAATAAATAAAACTTTAAAACCATATTTATTAATCCTATTACGATTCTGAGGGTCTAAAACGGCCATTTAGCAATATCCCAAATTACTCAACTTCGTGAATGCATAGCCAATGGCATTGCGGGTTCGTGCCTTTTCCGAACTAGAACTCTCGGAGGCCTTTGAACAGCTACAATCGGCTTACTAGTCTTTTCACAATAATTGTTCAAATACAAACTCATTAAAATCATAAAGTATTTATTGCTGTGTGAAGTTTTATTAATATTTTCATCGCAGTTCGTTTAAAGAACGTTATCCATCGCGACTTGTGACAGTTTTGCCATTAGAGAAAGTTCACCTACTCGGTAGATTTATGTTCCAACTTGTGTTGACAGCTTATGCTTTCAGCGGTATACTCTAACACTGTACTTTTAGTAGTTTGATAAGTTGTTTAAAAACTCTGTAGTCGTAGAGTGTTGTTTTTGTCTTGCAGTATAGCCATGCAAATGCATACTTTAAAATTGCATAGCATCGTCTTTTAGAACCTCCGTAACTAGGAGTTTAGTTAAATGTAAACTACTATGCAAGCCGCGAGAGTTAGTGCTATTTTGATTTGATTTAAGTCAATTGAAAATTAAGTAAACTTTAGTACTTAATTTAAATTTTTGGCAAAAAGCAGAATCAGTTTACCTGAAAGATGTAAAAAAATCTAAATTTTACACTTTACGTTTACGTTACACTTTCAGGCTAGCGCGGATTGGTAGATATCACGTGTTTTATCTTTTTTTTTTTGTAAAAAATATCGGTTACCAAGAGCCTTTTGCCTTCACCGGTATGTGGGCAGTGGTAATGAATTATAATCATCATAACGCAACTGTCAGAGTTCAAACACAGGAGATACAATAGGGTAGTTTACTGCATAAATAAATTGAAAATTTGTTTAGTGAGTCAGATAGAGTATTGAAAAATAATAAACATGTGTTTTTTGTCTTTTTTAGTCAATGAATATTGAATATGAAATTCGGGAGTAGGGGCTTATGACGTCATAACGCCTGTAAAATTATACCGACCGAGTGACGTTTCGTGATTTTTCGAAGCATTGTATCTTCGTGAATTTTGGTAACCATATGAGGGCAAAAATACTGGTCAAATATTTTTTGTAAATCTATTTTCTGTTCTATTTTTTTTTTACTTAAATAGCCTATAGATTCGAAAGTGCTGATGCCACAATACCTTGTCTCATTTATACTTAGACTTCTATACAACAATTTAACCCGTACTGCTACGCTGTTTGAACTGATATAATAGTACAATTCTGTGTCGCGATTGCTTACAGCCGCAACTATTACTTGCATCCTCTATGTTAATTGCTCTGCTATTATTCTACTACATGGTGCAACCTGGGATTAGAACTGAGTCTTAATTACAACGTACATTTCTGACATGAATTCTGGTTTTCTGTGTCGAATAAGTTGAATAACTGGTAACAGAGTTGGTTTATTTAACTTCTTTTGGAATTATACGAATGCAATCATCAATTCATATAAAATGTAGAGTTTAAAGTCAATTACTATTAAAATAATATCAAGAGAAATGAAGAATACTTTAACAACCAAGTATTCTTTATTTTTCTGTTAGTGTATAATTATTATGTTTAGCTAGTTATTCTTTAAGTAAATCTTTAGTAAGTATAATGTACTACTATTACTATTTCTGTCTGCGGGGTTTAAATGAATCTAACCAAACTGAACCTTGGGGTGCCCCCAAAAAATAAAAATAAAAATGTTTGCAAGTTACATTCGTGTGATTGAGTTAATAATTTTGTGGCTCGGTTTATTCTTTCCCTTTTTAAATCACTCAAGATTCAAAAGCAAGTCAAAACCAAATACAGAGCTTTCCATCGCAAATGGAAATGTTAGCAAGTTTAAGCAACCAAATATGGTGAGTAAATTCGTAATAACGTTCTTGGATGAATTATGTCTTCATAATGCTACCCTATGTAAATTAGCTGCCTACGCACAATTACCCACGCTTTGTTTGTATCTAACATGTAACGAAGAAAGTGAGAAATATTATGGTGCCGAAAATGGTGCCAAAAAGACATTTGTAACACACTACGCGAACATCCCCATCATAGCGACCGTGTCTTGAAGCCCAAATAAGATCATGAAACTCGCGCGATGTGCCACAAGTGTCTTTCTGTCTTTAAAAACCCGCCTCATCATGTTTTCATTACTAACTAGAAAAGATACCTAGATAGGTACCTATATGTTTCTGGTGAAAGATTTGAGTGGAACCCTTCAATTAGAATGAATACACAACCCGTTAATAGAAGTTTATTCTAAAAGCATTTGAATATTAACCTCTACAAAAAGGGTAGCTGCTTAAATTTTGCCTAAAATACGACAGTTGGTGAGGGATGTATGCTAATGAGATCCGATTTAATTAAAACCACAAATTGAAGCAAGTATTTTAGTCAGTATTATGATATGAATCCACTATCAGGTTCCATTTCAGCTGCCAATCTGGTAATTTTATTTCACCATATACTTGAAAATAATTATTTTTTCATTACCGTTTAATTATGACCACTCATACACACACATGTGTATAACACGACATAATCCAAAAGTGGATAATTATCAGAATGACACTGGCAGGTTTAGTCGACATCAGCAATATGTTGCCAGAGAAGAAAAAAATAATGCTCTAAATATAGTGTCCAAAACTTGTAATGAAATTACTCTTTTATTTTATTTGGCCCTTTTTGAATCACACTATATCTACGACAGAGCCCTACATAGAAGAAGGCGTCGACAACTCGTCCTTTTTAGGAGGTATGTACACAATTTCTTATCTCAGGGTCCCATCGTAATATAAATAGGGTCAGTCTCTGTTTGGGAATACTTAGATACGACGCAGAAGTTTAGAATATCACAGACTTTGAGATGAAAGGTCATTAAGGTAAATAGACAAAGGCAAGGATAATTTTTGTTGTGCTAAGGTACGAGTATCTTGATCGCAATGATTTCTATGTCGTCCATAATAGGTACAATTTTTTTTTGTGTCTTGCGTCCATTTAAAAACAATCTTTGCATTAACTTGATTCGTATGAAAGTGAACTTCTTTTTAACATCATCTTTCTGACCTACATGCAATAGGCGCGTTACGCCTTTTATTTCATAATTCTCTTGTGTCAAACTCTACGTCATCATTTACTCCTTTTCTTTCATATCATTCCTTATACTATCCGTTTTTGTTGTTATTATGCTACACAACCGCCCATTGGTATGGACGGGCACTCTGTGTATTTGAACTAAACTAAGCCAGTTTATGCTGCACTCAATTCAATCAGTTATAGAGGAAATGGCATCCTAATTGGATCATTCTCATGTCGACAGAAACGCAACTCGTCAGATTTTCAAAGACGCAGCTCGACAAACAATAAAATTAATAAATAGGATTTTGTCGATGAACGTCATATAAATACAAGTTATTTATAAAAAAAATATCTGACGAGTTGCGAATCTGACGAGTTGCGTTTCTGACAAAGTGGGTGTCTGTCGAGTTACGTTTCTGACAAGTTGCGAGTCCATCCTGAGAGATGACGAGTTGCGTTTCTGTCGACATGAGAATGATCCTCCTAATTCATCCTAATAAACTAATAATATAATACTCGTTGTAAACATCTGCTACATTGTTTCCTTACTCATAAACTATAGTGTCAGACTTTTAATGAGTCCCAAGAGGCCAGACAATATTAGGTAGGTAAGTAAGTTAGTCGTGTCCGGTGTCGTCCCAGGGGCAAGTTCGAGTTATCAAATTAATCTGCACTTAATGGAATAGTCTACAATATGTTATTATAGCAGAAATAAATTGTGATGGCGTGATTCGCGCAGTTAAATCATGGTTAGAAATCATTTTTGTTTAGTATGTAAGTATTTAATTTTGTAACTCATTCTTCTTCTTAACGTGTCCATAAACTCAAAGGACCATGCCCATCTGTGCCCCAGAAACGCCCAGATAAAGTATATTACAAGATTGTTTTAGTAAAAAAAACTAGAATTATGATGTTTATTTGAAATCATATAAAGCACCGGTTAAACAATAAAAAAAATAAGACTTTTTGTTGACATTGCAGTACATATCATCATTCAATCATTCTTCATTTATTACGGTTTGGAATCATGTCCTTTGGCCCATTTATATAAATTCATTCGTTGTGATAGTTTTGTTACTAATGATAACGAATACCTATTATTGTAGTGTTGCGGTTTTATTTGCGTATTATTATTGATTGGATCGGCAAGATAAAACCCAACATGATTGATATTAGTCACAAAAGTGATTAATAATTACTGCTTTACTAAAAGATCTAAAGGATGTCTCCAGACACTCAACAGTAAAAGATAAAAGTACTTTGTGGTAATGTTAAAGTATATCTTTTCTTTTTTTTTGTTACATGGCAATATCATAAAAGTATATCTAGGCTTCAATTAAACATAATAATTATATAATAATTGAAGTCAAAACCTAATGAAGTAAAGGCTCAAAAGACTTAGCTCCAAGTCAAAAACATTCCAAACAAAAAACTAAAATGAAAATGCCTGACACTCATTCACGCATTCACTCTGCCTGCGCGTCTGCTGCTGTGTTTGTGTGTTTTCCGATTTGCTCTTCTGTTCGATAAAAAATCTTAACTTACATGTATTTTTAATAACAAAGATAAGTCAATAAGATGATCATGAAGTTCCTAGTGAAAAACTATTAGCAATGCTGTCTATAAACGATAAAATTTATAAAAAACCAGCAGGAAGTTATCATGTTTAATGTCCAATATCTTTTGAATCGGTGCTTTAAATAACATTAAACCTAGATATCACAAAAATATCGCTAAAAAGCTATCGTATGACATAGAGCTGCAATTTGGGCATTGCATGACATTGCTGACTTTCAGCTCCATACTAATATGGGCATGGTCCTTTCAGACCACAAGTAGCCTGTAAGTACATTTTTTTGCTTCACATTAAGCATGTAGTGAACACACACACACAAATGGCAGTTGTGTTTTTTTTTAAATATAACCTCTACTGCCCGCCACCGGAGCCGCCGCCGCCCGGTGCCGCGTCGCGACGTTCTTCCACATTCATTTCGAACACTCATTGTGTTAAAGTTGTGAGTGAAAAAACACCAAAGTAAAGTATTATTAATTTTATTAGGTAACTAGTGTTTGCCCGCGGCTTCGCTTGCGTTAATTTAGAATTTGAGAAACAACACGGATCGTGTAAGTGGCGCCATCTGGAATATGAACGTAATTGTTTTCTCGGCAACAGCTCTCTTCTGTTATTCGGGATGAAAGATACCTTATATCCGTGTCTATACTCCTGATAACGTATATGCTAAATTTTGGGACGATCGATTCAGTAGGTAGTAATGCGTGAAAAGGTAAAAAACAAACTTACTTGCATTTTTATTATTAGTTTAGATCAATAATGTCTTATCTAGGTACATAGTTTGCATAGGAAACGTCCTTACTTGAGTGACATTAATTTCAAAGAACCGTGTTTATCTTAAACATTAGACTCGATATCATTTTTTGATCGATTTACAGTATCGCTGCAAATTGAACGTACGATAGCATTGCTCTTCTCCCTTTAGCATACCGCGTGATACTTAGGTACTATTATATATTCTGTGGTGATACCTAAAAAATAATTAATTATCTGACTCGATGAGTACAACTTGTCGTCGTTTAAAACAGAATCTTTGCACTGGTTTGATCACCAATTCAAAACATAAATAAACACAAATTATAGAACCCCTGATTTTTTTCTAATCTTTAAAATTCCTACACCTCGAAACAATTACAATTAAAAAAAATATCCAACTTACTTCCTACAATTTAAATCAGTGTAGATTTATATACTAGAGAACTATTGAAAAAAAATAGTAATAATTTAAAATTGCGAATAATATTGAGATAAAAGTATGCACATTTTTTTTACTATTTGAAACTCTCGGGACAAATAAAAACAAAAAAAAAGTGAAAAAGAAAACTGCGAGATTTGATCCAGAGACCCCTTGCACGAAAGTCAAGCAGGTTACCAACCAGACTGGCTAGTACGCTGACAGTGATTTTCAAATAGCGGTTCTTAAACAAATGTCAACAATGACTGAAAATCAACATATTATAAAATTGCTAATCCCCCAAGGGGGATAGCGTAATTATACATATCCTATTAATTGAAGAGCAGTTTGAGGAATATTTGAGGAAAAATTGACTAAATAATATCCAGTGGTTTAGCTTCCAACTATCAACAAACACTTAAAAACAACAAAATTCAAAATTGCTTATCTCCCAGGAAAAATAGCGTAATAATACATAACCTATTAACAGAAGCATATTATTAGGAATATTTGAGGAAAATTTGATCGACAACTTTACAGTAGTTTAAGAGATAAATCAAATCAAAAAAACATAAAAAATTTCGAAAAAAAAAAAAAGTTGATTTGGCATCAGAATCGATCCCTTATCTCGAAAAAAATACAAAAAGAAAAAAATATTCAATGTACAGGAATGACAGCTCTACGATTTTATTATATGTAAAGATAAATAAAATTATTTGTGTTTAATCCAAACATTTTAAACAAACTTACTAAAATATTGACGAAACCGAATTTTCTTAACAGGATATTGATTAAATTAAATTAAATTATACAGTATGATCCAAAACTTTGCGGGATTATTTCTGAAACAAAAACAAAACTTGGAACTTTTACGACGTAAAATCTCCAAGTGTAAACAAGGTTACACATCAAGATTTTCAAAACCAGTTTAACGTGGTATTTCTTTTATGATCTTTCCGCACATTCAACGGTCAGCTTAAACTGGTTTTGCATAGCTTGATGACTGTGTTGCCGTGTGTACACTCAAAATGATATTACGAGGAAAAAGTTTACTTTCATCACTCACTGTGAAATATTATGCTAACGATACTGGTCGATTTTATACTTACTCAGTTTTTTTTCCAAAGGTGAGTGAAAAGAAAAAACCTCGTTAAACCAACAACTCATAATATCTGAAGCCAAGTTTTCACTTTTTGTGACGTTAAGAAAAATGGAACTTTGATGGAAAAATCTTAGCTCCTCATTCGTTCACTATTAAAGAGGCGCTTTTTAAATTTTCGACATAATAAACGCAGTAAATACTTCAGGTAGGCACGCTATACATAAAATATATCTTGTGAAAAGGCCTATGTATATTCATTTCCCAACAATCAAGTAAGTACTGATAAACTACAAAAATGAAAACCGCTACCAACCTCTTGCTTTCCGAGATTCGAAGGAAACTCAGTGGATCTTGTTCGACCGTCATCATATTTCGACACACTAGGATTTGCTCCTGTATTCTGGGTTCATTTACAATTATAGAAACTCACATACACAAACACCCAGACCCGGAAAAAGAACACTTGCAGATCATACAAATATTTGTTCCGAATGGGGATCGAACCCGTGACATGCGACCACCAATCATCATCATCATCAGCCTATAATGTTCCCACTGCTGGGACACAGGCCTCCTCGCTGTGGGAGGGATTGGGCTATAATCCACCATGCAGGCCCAGTGCGTGTTGGTAGATGTCACATGTCTTCGAATTTTTGGTTCTAGGACATGCCGGTTTCCTCAAGATGTTTTCCTTCACCGTTTTGAGAGCAGTGGTAATGAAATAAATAAATTACACAAAGTAATGCGCCTGGCGGGGTTCGATACCATTGGGCCACCACTGCTCTACGCGACCACTGCAGCTATTATATTGTCATTACTTAGACTTGGTAATCCAATAACGTGGCAAATAATAAGAACACAATGATCAAATAAAATGCAGTATAAAATAAAGTGCCCATATCATCGATATTCATTATTACGCGACCGCTAATGGATACCAACATGAACATATCAATAGGTAACGAGTTACCAACGCGAATATTCATCGGCTATTACCTTTATATGTATTGGCAGCGACTTAATTTATTAAGTAGGCTGTGCTTTTTGTTTTGGGTCTCATTTAAGTGTATTATTGACGATTTTGTGGGGCATTTACGTTTTACTATCGGTTTGTGGGTGCTTCGCTATGAAGTGTTATGTGTTATGATGGTCAGTAATCAGTTTCTACCTTATACTTTACGTACCAAGGCCAACCCGCTGCGGGCATGCGGGCAGCGAGTAAAGGGCAACTCGCTGCCCGACCAAGGACCATGCCCGGGTCGACGGCGCGTTGTGTCCCACGCGCGCCTCAAAGAGCGTCAGCACAATGACGGGGCCCCCCTCTCAGAGGGCCAAAGCCTGCCGGGGTCGCGGGATTATTCCCTTACCGTAACCCCGGAACTTAACAGGCTATGAAGGACACCGTGGATTTTAGTCAGTAGAAGTCTGACAGTCCCTCCCGCCCTGCCCGGGGTTGGAGGACTCATTTGATGACTTTACCACGCTAAAAAAAAAAGGCCAACCCGCTGAACCAACCGTTTAAATACAACAATAGAAAATGTAAACCACCGACATGTTATCGGCATGTCGGCGACTTGCATTAAATCATAGTTGCCCGGTGGTACTCAGCTTTAAATAACGTATAGTGCTTAGCAAAGTTTTATCTCGACAACTTTGCTAAGCACTATACGTTACCAGCATTCAAATTGTTATGAAGAAAAATATACCAGCCGAATACGTAAACTCCTACTTTTTTGGACTCAAAAGCTAGCCAATGTCTAAACTCGACTTGCAATGATTTCAAACCAACAAAGTCGCCGCTACGCAAGTCGGCGGGTCGTCTGCTTTGTATGTATAGTTCATAATGTACGAAGGGTCGTGGAGCTTCCTAAGCCAGGGGTTGAGGTATACGATGATTGACTCATACGTGCCCACTGTCAGACAGCTCCACTTAATTATGTATAGCTCTTTCCTCAAAAGACCATTTTAGACAAGACAAGGCCCTGTGAGGTTCTCGTACATTTTATGTAGGAGGTATATACTAAAATGTATATTTTATAAATGTATAGTTTAAAATTGTACGGACGTTCCGCCTTTACGATTTGTATAAGTTTTGGTATAAGATTTGTTAAATTTTAGTACGCCTTTTTTATAAAAATCCATTAAAATCATGTTACGATCTTTTTAAGACCACAGGATCACACTTATCAACCGGTCTAACTAGAAAAATATAGGGACGCCTATGTTCAGCAGTGGACCTGGACTTCCTGTGGCTGAAATGATGATGTTGATGAAGTTAGGAGGATCAAATTAAAAATTCAACTGCCCATAGACATCCATCAACATCCATCCGTAGATGCTTTTAAAAAAAGATCGTTTACTGTCATCGATCCATATAGCGCTTGCAGCATTTAAACAAGCTTCATTTTTACCGTAAATTTTACTTTAGGCTTGATAAATTCAACTCGCTGCCCGACCATGGACCATACCCGGGTCGACGGCGCGTTGTGTCCCTCGCGCGCCTCAAAGAGCGTCATCATAATGACGGGGCCCCCCTCTCAGAGGGCCAAAGCCTGCCGGGGTCGCGGGTTTATTTCCCTACCGTGACCCCGGAACATAACAGGCTACTGAAGGACACCGTGGATTTTAGTCAGTAGAAGTCTGACAGTCCCTCCCGCCCTGCCCGGGGCTGGAGGACTCATTTGATGATTTTGCCACGTAAAAAAAAAAAAAAAGGCTTGATAAATAGAGTGTGCATCATTCAGTTTCAACTTTTTATTTCAGTTTTGTATCTGCATCGATAGAATTTTCAAGAACTAACTTCGGGTTTTTATTGGGATCAATTTATTGGATGCTTCCATTGTATTATTTTCAGAACAGAATCAAAAACGTGAGACCGATGAACTGAAATGTATAATATAGGAGGAATTTTATTGTAATTATAGTCTGTAACTTAATGGCGTACTGAGAAACGACTTTGAAATTTATAAATACTTAAATGAAAAATACAAAGGATCTGTCAGTCAGTGAAAAATTATGTTTTTTCTTTTGTTGTATAAATATTTAACTGTGGTGTTTAATTTTTAATGACTCGTAAGCCGTACCAACTATGCCCGCCCGGGTACAAGATTTTTTAAAGCTATTGCATAGCTTTTATCGCGGGCTCTGAGCGCGGCGACCAAATCAAGAAATTCCGTAACGAAAATAAACCTTACACCCCACATCGTCTAACGTCATTTCAGTTCGGCAGACTTCGGCACGGTGTTTGTTTTTCTTGACGTATCACTTGATTGACGTGGCTGACCATAGCCTAAAAAACAAACACAAAATATACATATATAAATAAACATAAGTTGATAAAAATGCTATGCAATAGCTTTACCGCGGCAGTCTCAGAGTGTCACACGTAATTTTTAATACTTTCCCTGTTTTAAGTTTTGGCGAGGTTGATGAACAGTGATTTTTAAGAAAGAGGCTGTCGAGATTTGAAACATCTTTGTATGACGTTTTTATATGATTACTATAAAAACATTCAATGACAAAATAGTTAGATTAATAGAAAAAGTAAAACTCAGGCCATACACTGTCTACTTAATATAGAAAAAAGAATATTCAAACGTCTTTACGGATTGTTTTTTTTTTTATCTTCAGCTCCCGATAAAACATGCAGGCATACTGCCAAGGACCACTTCTCATGGTTCTTCCACTTATTCCAATATACGACTAAAACTTAGCACTTTGAATATTAAACTTTATCTGCCTGCAACAATTTTTGCCTGAAAATCTTTTCTCACAAACTAGTACAAACGCTTTATAATATTTTGCAACCAATGCAGGCAGAGGCACTGTTCGTTTTTAGTTAAACGCTTCTTTCTCCTTTACAAACTTATCATTTAAAATCTCCCATTTCCCTTTCTTAAAGTACACAGTCACTCACTCCATGAGGGTGATGCACATTCACATACACACTCACTCACTTGTACATATGGCACTTCCATAAACAAACAGAAACGCTGTTATGTATGCTTACTACTCTGTTAATTTTTTGAAGTAAATAGTTAACAATAATGTTAAACGACACAGGCCACATGTATAAAAATCAATTGAATCCTAGTTTATGTTGATTTTTGCAGCATTGTTATGCTAAATATTAACCCCTCGAACTATTTAAAATCACCGTAAGCAGATAAAAGACTTATAAGCGTCGGTAATTTTGGTGAAACAATAAAATATGTTTTGTAAAATGTCATATTTTTAATATATGAAATACTTGTATCTTGAAAATATATTTATAGAGCAACCTCTAAATTTTGTACATGTTAATCAACATAAACACACGAATAATGTACCTACATGTTAATCTAAATTAACAAGGTATTTCAAGCAACACCTCAACATTACTTATCAAAATAATGTTCGTAATTTCGCCGCACTAGGCTACTGTCGACATTCAAAACACGAAAATCTACTCAAAGGAAAATTTTACACAGAAAACTATCTGTATTAAAATATTGTAGAACTCCTCACTGAGTTACCGCAGTTCGTTGACTGAAATTAATTTACGCTTCTGCCGAGGATTTAGTAATTTTACGTGGCACCGCACGTTTTGGCGAAATACGAGTATAGCGGTTCACGTTTTCATTTGCTCCTTATTAAAACGAGTTTTACTTTGTTTTAGTGCATCCAAATTCCTTCAAAGGTTTCAGTATCAAGCACAATTTTTTAAACAAAATGTCTCTACAAGAGGGTTGAAATAATTCAACGCACTAAAGCTATTGTCAAACAGACAGGCGTGGCGAACGCGAAGCAAGGCGTTTTTGTTTGTAATATATGGAATTGTTTGAAGCCAGTCACATAGACTATCGGATCGCTTTCGCTTTTCTATGTGACTGCATTCAAACAATTCCATACATAACAAATAAAAACGCTTCGAATCGCATTCACTTCGCTTGTCTGTTTGACAATAGCTTAAGAGCTTATGGCTTACCAAGGGGGTATTACCTACCCAGTGTTCACTGGATTGGTGGATTGGTCAGTTGGGAGAAGGCGGATGATGAATTACAGGAGGTGTTGAACATTAACTTAAGCACGCGCCTAACAGGTGGATTCTACCACATTTGAATGCGATCAGTGCATCTAAAACGTCGTTGAAGTGCTATCAGTGTTAATAAGTTGTATGCTGTTTATCTCACTGTAGACAAAGAGTAAAGCAGATAAACTCTGATGCCTCCATCGACGACGTTGCACTTGATTATCCACAACAATTATGAAACTAGTAGGCTTTGAACGACGAGGTTCAGATACCAAATCGCGTTCAAATTCTTGATGAAATCTCAGATAAGGATCAAGGAGAGCTTTTAGAGTAAAATGTTGTCAGATACATAATAATAAAATACCCTACGGCTCTGAAAATCCAATTTTCATCGCAGCATTAGATGAAGTACAACCTTCAAAATTGACTGAAAATCAATTTTGAGTCAATAAATGAAACTCATTTTGGTTTCGTATGTTTGTGATCAACATTTTCTTCACACTCTGCTTAATACCAACCTCGTATTTTTGAGTTATAAAAGTCATCAAATGGATCCTGGCGTGGAGCGAAAGGAACTTGTGCCTAAAAACTGTAGAACGGAATGCAATTTAATAAACAGAGACAGAACTATTGTGACGTAGTTGTTGCTATCTCTCTCTACTCTAATGGCGGAAACTGTGAAGTCGTAAAATGTGTTGCTCCATACAAATAAAAGTATTCTTATAGTAATTGCGTATATTTCTTTACAAAAGTTATCTAAAACCATCACACATCATGTACCCTTACATGCTCTTTGCATTCCAGGGCCGCAGTTCCCTGCTTCGATCGACCCAACACCAACTCTAAGCCCAAGAGAATAAACCACATTCAACAGCTCTTCAACCGACAACTGAAAAAAAAGTAAGATTCCCAAAAACACACCGTTGTTTGCATTTGTGTATTCGAAATTAAAAATAAAGGATAAATAAGACCGTGTTCATTATGGAACGTCAAGAAGTCTTGGATCACTAAGCATCCTGTCAGCCTCCTAGCTATCACTCCTGACTTTACACCTCCAGACGGATTACACAGCCTTATCCATCACGATTAAATAGTACCTGCGTTGTATTTCTCACTCAAACAAATATCAACTTAGAACTTGTATAAATTAGGTTGATTTCAGAATTACTGGTACCTAATAAACATTACATTGGAAAGGACTAAATTGAGCGTGTTCTTGTATTATAGGCGTAAATCTACGAAACCGCACACTTTGTTCTCTGTAGTGTTCCTATGAACTAAGTACTCGTACTAAGTGAAGTTTAACTTCGAGCAACGGTCTACGTGTTACAGCTTAACATTGGTTTGGTATAATTAATACCTAGTTGATAATAAAACAATGACCTAGTTCTTGGTTAAGTGAGAATCTGTAAAGTTCCAGTGTACCTGTACCAATAACTTATAGGTTACAGTCATGAACTCTAACAAGTGTCTACCTTAATTTTGGGTACGCTCAAATCAGAAGCCATTTTCTATTGACAATATACAACAATGGCAAGTTTGAGACAATATATTGTATCAGTAATATATATAGTTATATGGTTTCGCAGATAGAAAGGTTATGATCCTGTGTCAGTTAGATGATATATTATTTTCGGTCCTCTTAAACACCGTGACTTTTTAGTCGTCTTACAAAAGCAGCCCAGTTCATGTATCCAATGACTAGAACACGTTTATAATAAAAAATAGGTATTTAAGAGATTTGAAAAATGTTATAATAAAATTTTAATTCGTTATTATGACGCAAGGTGTAGTTAGAAACACCCTTGTCTCATAGAAAATGAGGGTTTTCCCGTATGAAGAATCCACTAGATGGCAATACGTAGGCTTGTGGTCTATCTGCTCCGTGATTGGTTAATTTTGACATTTCTGACAATGTCATGTCGAAAAAAACCAATCATGCTGCAGTTGGAATTCACGCCTACGTATTGCCATCTAGTGGATTCTTCATACGGGAAAACCCTCATTGGAATGGAATGATCTGCCCGACTATTGCGCTGGGTAGGTATACTCTACAGCTTGATACGTAAACATTTTAACAGGGTGTTTCATATTTCTAATGTACCTATTTATTAAAAATAAAAACTTTTCATTACAATTTAAAAAAAAACTCGCCTAGAGGTATGTGGACCACTTTTGTAAGACGACTAAAAAGTCACGGTGTATATAATATCGCACCCCCAGATCAACAAAGACGTAAGTGCAGATACGTCAAATTTTTTTTATTGCTGTTTTGGATAGCATACGTAAAGATACATGTGCTCAATTTTTTTCCGTGCAATTTAGACTTAAAATGAAGGTTTTATAACAAAAAAAAAAATTTTTGGCTTCATTTAACTTTAATATTTTTTCAAATAATAAAGTCGATAAACCAACATAAGCACGTAAAATTTCATTAAAATACACCTAATCATGCTTAGGTTTTTGTTCCATCAAAAAAAGCAAAAAACGTATAATTATATCTCGTATTATGCTTTTTAATGCCTAATAAAAAAACGATTTTCTTAAAATAATACCGATTACATCCCATCACAAATAAAAATAATCAAACAAAAAAAGCCGTATTTCTATGTTCACGGGTGCACTCGCACACAGTTTCGAAATAATCATGCTTACGCCTTTTTTCTTTCGCCTTTCTTGATCTAGTTGACGGAAGTAATCATGAACTCGTCACATAAACAAATCGAAAGGTCTGGGTACTTACCCTTACATCGCATGCACGGGTGTGGATTATTTGTTTAGTTTTCATAACTCACGCGCCGCTCAGAGACAACTGCACGTAACGATTTGTATTTCCGAGTTAAAAAGAAGTTTAAAGAAGTGTTTAGGTACTGATCGGAATTAAGTATCCCTTTTTTTTCAGTCTACACTGTCTCACTGCTGGGCAAAGGCCTCCTCCAATTTTTTCCAAGTTTTCTTGTCCAGCGCCACTTCGAACCAGTCCTCACGGTGTGAATCCAGCTCGTCTCGCCACCTTTTTCTAGGCCGGCCTCGGCGGCGCCGTCCATCTTCAGGCACCCACTGTGTGGCGGCCTTCGCCCAGCGGTCAATGTTCATGCGGCTGACGTGACCCGCCCAGTCCCACTTCAGCTTGGCAGCTTTCTTGCCGACGTCCAGAATGCCCGTTTTGGAACGTATCGTGGTGTTGCGAACTCTGTCCTGTCGTTTGATGCCCAGAATGCTGCGTTCCATTGCCCTTTGGCAGACTCCAAGGCGGAACCTCTGCGACTCGGTAAGCGATCAGGTTTGAGCACCGTAGGTTAGGACGGGCAGGATGCACATGTCGATGAGTATGCGCTTTAGGGAGATTGGTAAATCACCCTTCATAAGCGTCTTCTTGGACCAGTAGCTTTTCCAGGCGTTTTCGATTCGGCGATCGATTTCTCTTTCTTGCCTGTTTTCGAAAGATACTAACTAGCCCAAGTAGATATACTCATCGACATATTTAATATCCTGACCATCTACCTCGACCCTACGCTTAGTGCTGTTTGTCATTATTTGTGTTTTAGACCGATTCATCGCAAGTCCCACCAAGGAGTTAGCCGTGCTCAGTTCTTGGAGCATGGTTTGTAGTTCAAAAGCTGTAGGGGCAAAAAGAACAATGTCGTCGGCAAAACGGAGGTTTGTCAGCCTCTTATTGCCGATTTCTATACCTTTAGTCGCCCAAAAGGCCGCCAGAGTTTTAAATATCCCCTCAAGTGTGCTGGTGACGGGCACGCCGCGATTGCGGCGGTAAGACCCCTCTTTGAGGAGTGGCTGGAGAGACGTCATGGCGTCCTTACTTTCCGCCTGACGCAGGTCCTCACCGGGCACGGATGCTTCGGGAGGTACCTATGTTTGATGCGGAAGGAGGAAACGCCTGGGTGATGTCACCACTGCGAAGATCGCCCGGAGGACACGGTGGAGCATACGGTGCAGGACTGCCCCGCTTGGGCAGAGCACCGACGTGTCCTCACGGTGGCGATAGGCGGAGACCTCTCGCGCCCAGCATTGGTCGCGGCCATGCTGCGGGGCAAGACGGAGTGGGAAGCGGTCGCCTCCTTCTGCGAAGCAGTAATGCTCGCGAAGGAGGAGGCGGGCCGCGTGAGAGAGAGGACAGTGTCCTCCCTCCGCCCCACCCACGGTGGTGGACGCCCACGGCGACGGACGTCGCAAGACGATCTCCAGCCACCGTAGGCGCGGGCATGCGGGCAGCGAGTAAAGGGCAACTCGCTGCCCGACCATGAATCATGCCCGGGTCGACGGCGCGTTGTGTCCCATGCGCGCCTCAAAGAGCGTCAGCATACTGACGGGGCCCCCTCTCAGAGAGCCAAAGCCTGCCGGGGTCGCGGGATTATTTCCTTACCGTGACCCCGGAACATAAAGGGCTACTGAAGGACACCGCCGATTTTAGTCAGTACAAGTCTGACAGTCCCTCCCGCCCTGCCCGGGGTGGGAGGACTCATTTGATGATTTTACCACGTTATTCGGAGAGAGCGGATCACCCTGCGTGACTCCCTTTTGAATTTGAAATGTGGGTCCTTCATTACTGAGTTTGATGTTTTCGGTGCTGTTCTAGTAAATACTTCTGAGGAGGTCAATATACTGCGATTCTAATTCTTGGTTTTCAAGAGCTTTAAATATTGAGGAGTGTTTAATACTGTCAAAGGCTTTAGAATAATCTACGAAGGCTAAGTAGAGAGGTTTATTAAATTCTGAGTATTTTTCTAGAAGTTGGTTCGAAGTCTGCAGGTGGTCGGTTGTTGAGAAACTGGGGCGAAATCCAGCTTGTTCAGGTGGTTGATAATAATAATAATAATAATAATATTCCACAACTCTCACACAACGCCATCTAGTCCCAAGCTAAGCAGAGCTTGTGTTATGGGTACTAGACAACTGATAAACATACATATATATTTCTAAATACATACATATTATAGATAATTACACCCAGACACAGAACAAATGATCGTGCTCATCACACAAACATTTGCCCTGGGTGGGAATCGAACCCACGACCTCCGGCATAGCAGTCAGGATCACTAACCACTAGACCAACAGGCCAGTCAGACAGGTTGATGTTTATCCAATTTGTCATCTATACGGTTATGTATTACTTTAATGAAAGTCTTGTAGATGTGAGAATGATGTTAAACTTATTGGACGATAATTGCCGATGTCACTTTTGTCGCCCTTTTTATGCAGAAGGAATATGTTTGAATGGCACATTGTTTTTGGAACTTTTCCGGACCGTAAAATGGTGTTAAATAGGTTAGTAAGGTGGGGCAACAGAGTGGAAGATCCTATTTTGAGTGCTTCTGTGGTAATTCCATCTTCTCCAGGACTTTTATTGTAGCGCATAGTAGCAAGCGCTTTGTGCAATTCATAACCATTTATGGGGGGATGGAATCGGATAGATTATATTCAGTATAGTTATCGTATGATGGATGCTCGGAATATAATGATTTATAATATTTTGTGGCAATTTCCATGATTTTACAGGTATTTACAGATTTATTGATTATATTTTACAGGTACATACTTTGTAGGTGTTGTTTGTTCCGGTAACACTATTGCATTGTATTGTTTTTCTGCGTCTGTTTCATCGATTTCAAGTTCCTTAAAATAATTAGACAGATCCTGGTTGAAATGTTGGAAGTTATTAACGAGGGTCTCTTTAGACAGTCTTTTAATTTGTTTTATAAATAATTTGGCTCGATGGATTTTAAAATCTAGTCTGATTTTAACACGAATGGGTGTCTGAATATGGTCTGAACTATATTTGATCCTGTTTATGACATTAATATTTTTAATAATAATTATATCTATCGGATGACAAGATGTAGTCGATTTCGTTGTGCGTGATGCCATCTGGTGACACCCAGGTCCATCGTCTTTGCGGTTTCTTCATATAGAAACTGTTGACTATGTGCATGCTCTGTCCAAAGGCAAATTAAGTGAGTCGAGCGCCTCGCTCGTTTCGATCTCCTAACCCAAAACTACCAACTGTGTCACCACAGTCCAGTTCTTGCCTTCGTCCCACTTTTGCATTAAAGTCACCAATAACCATGTTCCAGGTGCCTTTATTTTCGTCGCATGCTCTATTAACAAGATCGTAAACATCTTCTACATCTTCATCTGAATATGCAGATGTTGGTGCATATACCTGAACAAGAGTTAGAGTTTTGGTAGGTGTTAGTTGGAACTTGAGCACAGTGACACGTTCAGAGTATCCTAAAAATTCAATTATGTTGTCCTTCCACTTCTTTGCCACCATGAACCCCACTCCGTGTTGGCCACTGGTTTCACCGAAGTGGAAGAACACGGCATCGTCTCTTTCCTCTGTTTGCTCACCTTCTCGTCTCACTTCTGAAAGTCCCAAAATGTCCCAACTAATATCCTTTAGGGCATTTACAAGCTCAATCAACCGCTCATCTTTCAGCAGCGTCCGAACATTGTATGTAAGAATGTTGAGTGTACCGGAGTCCTTTATGTAATTTGCCGTAATTGTGGTTGGACGGTTAGTCGAATATCTCGCCAGAGATTCTTAGCTCCCCTGACACCAGGGCTGTGCTCGCGCCCGTCTACGCCAGCACAACTGCTAGAGTCGCTGGGCACTTGGGGTTTTTTTTTCAATACTAATATGATTAACATTCTTTTGTGTGAATGTTTAGTAATTGGTATAATAAATAATTTTAAGATTTTTGTTGTGATTATTAATTTAAATATTTTGAGGTCTTAATAAGAATTTCTATTTAGTTACCGTTCTGATTTAATCACAAAATTAAAATTATAATTCACTGTTATTTTGATTATCTTTTATCACTAATAATCTGTTCTGTAATGACTATTATTATAATAAAGTGCAATTTTCTAAAAACCTTTTTTATTACACCACTGAAATATATTTTACCTAGAAACTTAATATTACTTACAGTTATGGTTTAATTGAACATACTGTTATAAAAAGGCCGTATTTAGACTTAAAACTATATTTTACTTTTATTTTTTAACAAACAAAGCCGTAAATGCATCTTAAAATTCGATAAGTAAAATAAAATTAAGCAAAAAAGGGCTTAAGCAGTACTTAGCCTCTGTATTTTATCATAGTATAGAACTTCGTAACAGACGTAAGCATGAGTAGTTACAGTATTAAAAATATTTAGAAAGCGATGATTAGAATAAAAAACATTACATTTGAGGATTGGTCTTAAATAAATAAGGAAAACGTCTGTAAAACTTTAAACATTAAATACTGATTACCAATTTAATTTAAGGTGTTTCGAATGTAAACAAAAAAAAAGGTTGTTTTTTTTACTATTTTTTTTACTATTTTTTGATATATAACAATAGATCATAGAGTCAAAAACAAAGTAGATATACCTGGTTAAACAGTTTTTTTGCTCCCCTGTAAAGTTAGTGAATTCCACTTACGCCTTTATTGGCCTGGGTGTGCGATATATACTGCAGAGTAGGTATTTACGATCGTGACCACTGATCAAAAACGCAATTTTGTTTTTTTTTTTCCGAACTTTCATGCTCCTGGTCGCGGGGCTTACGAATTACCGTGACCCCGGAACGTAAAGGGCTATTGAAGGACACCGTGGATTTTAGTCAGTACGAGTCTGACAGTCCCTCCCGCCCTGCCCTGGGTGGGAGGACACATTTGATGATTTTAACAATTAAGAAAAAAAAACATGCTCCTGTCAGTCCATAGTGATGACTCAGCGACCCCACTGGCGTTGGTAGGTAGCTCACCAGAGCCACCTAGCTCCAGTACTTCCAGCTCTTTCTGGGTAAGCCCACTCTATCTTAGGTCATAATAAACAAACATACATGACTTCATAAAAACATCGAAACGCTTGCAGTCTTACAAAATTGCAAGTTCACAAAAGATTGAACAGAAATAACAAATAGCATCTGTAATAAAGACATAGCAATTGCTTTAATTGTCCTAGATGTAACTGATTGAGACAATTTCGCGACTAGCGATAGCAATTGACCTCATAACAGTGTTCCCATTACGTGTCACACTTGTATTGAATGGCTTCATATTATTATGAGGTTTGATGGTGATTTTGTTGCTTGTAATTTGCTCTTTAGATTTGGGTCAACGGTGATGATATTATTTGTTTTCCCCTTTATTTATTACCGCTACGAGAGATGATTGGCGCGCCTAACATTATTCATAGATATAATTTATTTGTCGTATGTATTTGGTGAGAGTTACAACAAGCGATCATGCAAGTAGTGTATTGTTGTTCGGCGTGGTTGTCTAAGCGAGAGGTCTTTGTTCATCTGTGGACGTCTTTTGGCTGATGATGGAGATGAATTACTTTGGCATTAGGTTCAAGTAAAGTAATAGCGTGGAGTTGGAGAGGTGTTTGTTAAATAGTGGACTGCTATAGGCTGATTGTACCTGTCATCCCTGATGTAGGTAGTAGGTAAGTTATTGCAAAGGATTTTTGTGGTTTTTACTCACCCTGACAAAAAAAGCGTGAGTTTATGTATGTTATGACTTAGCCCCAGAGCGAATGGGAGGAGGGCTTTACTACCACAAACTAGGAAGGCTTAACTATAAATACAGACTGCAAGCAGCTAACGAGAAAATTTTGAAACAAAGATAAGGCTTAAGATGGAGCGAGCTACACAGAAGGAACTGAAACTTTTTCACTCCGCCAGAAGACAGTAATAACAGTTTGGAGCTGGAATCAGACGGTGAGATCGCACAGCCGTTACTACAGCTTACAATTAGCCTGTGGTGCCGTTGCCCGGGGTGGACTGCTAAGAGATGGGTTCCACTCACCCCAAACAGGCTACTTCCTCATAAGGGCGCCCACATACATCAGTTTTTTTCCGTTCGGAATTCGAAATGATGAATGTGAACAACACACACAAAACATGCAGACACATTTTTATGAATTCACTGTGTTCGATAGAAAACGGATCAGGATTCTTGATCAGGAAAACTGATGTATGTAGCTGGCCTAATAGAGCAGCTAAGTCGGTCGGACTGGAGAGGTTGGAACGAGTCACAGGATGTTCTCAAGTAACAACACATCTGAGGACTCTTTTTACAAACCCTTATTTCTCATATCACATACTTTATATTGACATTAACAAGTTCCAGATATCATTGATCAATATCACGTGACAAAAATAACATTTAAAAAGTGAACACGCAAAATCTTTTCCGCCATACCCATATCAGATATTGAGGATTTGTTTAGACGTGCAAAGTCACATAAAATAAGGCTTAGAAGTATTAGCCGGGTTCTGTAGCTTATCACTTGCGAAGTTACGGAGTAATCCATGGGGCAATCGATTCGAATATTAGAGGCATTGGCGCGTTTGACTTTGTAGCTTTGTGAGTAAAACAAGTATTATAATGACATAAAAGTGGGATGGCAATATACATACTTCTTCTTCTTTGCGCTCGATGCACAGCTCTGTCGTTTATATCATTCAAATCCTGGAAGGTGCAGATGGTTGGGTAGGATGGTCACGAAAGGAAGCAGGATAAATCCTATTTTACCAGATTATTTTTACAGTGGCCAACTTGGGTTATAGAAGATTGGTTACATAAGCCACATGCGAGCCCACGAATGACAACTACATCTTCATCATCATCGTCATCATCACGGTAAAGACTCTCAAAACTGTAGATGACCACTTTCAAAACTGTAGATGAGCGAAGAAGCACCATTGAAAGTAATATTTCACTATGACTTTCAAAGTATTCGTTTGCAATGCTACAGAAGTTTCCCAGCTGACGGGGTTGGGATACAATATTGAAAGAAAAAGTTTAAGAAAAGGACATCACTGTGGAGGAAGAAACTCGTAAAGTCACGTGTTTGCAGCGACAAATCCACTTCATTGAAATGTCCGAGTCACGTAACTGTGTGTTGTTTCTTCGTATTTATTTCATTTAAAAGTATTCCTGTTTTCAGCAGTATTTCGTGCACATTTGTATGGCCAAAGAAGATTTTTTAACAAAGAAAATCATGGTAATTCATGATTGAATTGTATATACAAACAGAGTACAATCCTGATTCTGAACTAAAGCCAGCGAAGCCGTGAGCAAAAGTTTCTTCAATTTACCTACTTATTTAAGACGAAGGCTATATCTAATTACAAAATGTATACGAATACTTACTTTTGAATAAGTACTACAATAAGTTGAAACTGTTAATTTATAAAAGCAAAATACGATATAAAAAGAAAATCTGCGAACATTTTTGGGTCTAGTTCGGGGCCATACATACGAGTATAGTGTCGTTTCTTTGCTCTTCTGGTCGCAAACGCGACAGCTGGACTGGAGCTCCCAGGTTCGATTCCCAAGTCAGGCAGTGTTATTAGGTTTTTCTATACTTTTTTTTTAGCACAGTGTCCAGATTGAGCATTGATGGCAATTGGCTCGCCCCCCTATAACATAAGACTTAACCTCTACCTCACTCTTTGAGTATTACCAGCGTGATGTTATGTTATTTGGAATCTCTATTTATGGTTTTACCAGCAAATCTTATTTCATAGTCATCATCTGCATTGGGATCGGCTTCCAGTCGAACCAGATGCAGCTGAATATCAGTATTTTATATGGAGCGACTGCCTATTGAACCTCCACAACCTGGGTTTTGGAGGTCACTGGATAATAATAATACCCCATGGTTGTCAGACTTTTTAGAGCTTCTCACTAATGAGCATTTCTACGAAGAGGGCATTTTTTTTGTCCTTTAAAAAAAAACATGGTTAGAAGTTAATACACATCCCAAAATTTTTAAGCGTACGTCCCAATCTATATTCTAACTGGAGAGCATAACATAAATTCCGTACAACTTCTTAATTTTCCTAAAAAAAAAACTGAAGTGAAAAAACGGGTGTAATTTCACTGATTTTGACCTGTCCCTTTTCCGAAATCGAGTGTAAAATATTTTATATTTTTTAATGGAGCTGAATTTCAAGCAAACTTTTGATATTCTTGGGTATATGGGTAGGTAACCAAGAGACATTGACAATAAATAAACCTGTAATTGCTTATTTTGGTATATTTGTGGATGCGTAAAGATTTGTCCCAGTCTAATGAATCATTTCCGTGTCATGCAAAAAACACTTGATTACGATACTACTTAAATACCCGCGAATTGGACATCACTGTCCGATTCTTGTAAACTGTCAGGAGCTCCCGAGCAGGCGATGTGAGTGCATGTCTGGAGTGTTGCTGTTTTTTTCGATTTTCGAAGGTGAGAACCTGTTTCCGTGTCTTTAGTTCGGGGTCTTTTCTCAATACCGTGTCAAAGATATCTTCTGAATGTTTTATTTTGAAACATGTTTTGTTTCCCTAGACTGAAGTTTAACTAGACACCAGCATGGTTGTTTCATTTAATTTGTTTGAAGTCGTAACAGTAATAAGTTATTTTGATTAGTACGATATTTTTTCAATTCCGTGGCCCTCAATTTTGTGTCCTGGTGTCCACGGAATTAAGAACGATGGTTTACCCATGTAACTAATTTCGGTTTATATGAGGTTTAAAGTCACTTGCTTCACAATTTGTCATGGTAAATTAGTTTACGCCATACATTATGTGTCTATAATGTTGTATAAAAGTTTTAAAGTATCTAGAGTTGATGTTGCAATTGCAAGATCTGATTTTAGCTAATACTACCGCGACTAGCTACTCGAGCCTCGGAAGATCGTATAATGATAGCCTATATTTTATTCTGATGTATAAACTATATTGCTGCAAAGTTTCATTAAAATACATTCAGTAATTTTTGAGTAAAAAAATGACCTGACTATTATACACCCGAATACTTCGATTATGTCTATTACTTTCTGCGGTTTGATAAATAAAACTGACTTGACGTCTATACTTCATGGCCCTTGTTTGTGATTTAAATGTTTAACGAAAATGCTTGATAGAATACATTTTAACATATAAGTTTAATAAAAAATGCTCATTTAAATTATTTGACTAAAAGTTAGTTAACTAAGTAAGCATGATAACTCAAGGAATCTCTCTCAAGGTAGACTCAATATAAACTTACATAACTAAAATACCAAAAACTGCTAAAATAATTATGTTCTTGAATGTTTTTTTTTTAATATATTTTTTCTTTCCCGGTTACGTAGAATATGTGTAATTCTAAATTCTGTGGTGACATTTCTCAATTCCATGGCACTCAAAATTTATTTCATAAACTACTGGAGCAATTACTGGCGAATTAGCACCATTTTGTTTAAAAAAAATGCATTTTATTTACACAATTAGCCATAATGTAAAAAAAAAAATTGCCCACGGAATTGAGCAAAAATCACCGTGTCCGTAGAAATGCCCTAATAGTAACGACTGTCAAAGATCTACAAATGACAGCCGAAACCAACGGCTTTACAAGCTTTCCGAGACACGGAGGAAACTCCCTATGACAGATGGTGTAGATGAGTGTCCAATTGTCTCGGCAAGCGCGGTTTAACCTGGAAGGTCGGCCTGTGCGGCTGTAATTGTTTTGCCACGAGCTCCTCATAATCTTATTACATAGTAAAGCAATTTAATCCCGAGCACAGAATTATGAATTTAAATAAAGTTCTGCCCGTTGAAATCCTTAAGCTTCGAAAGACAATCCTTGCCACGAACTTCCACCAATGAGCGTTTAAATTGAAAAAGTTGAAAGCTTTGAATTTTTTATTTATCTTAACAGTGTTTAAAATCGACTTTTCTGTTAATCGAATGCGACAAAACTAGAATTAAAATATCTCAGTCGCTGTCACAAGTCGCTGTTAGGGAAATATTACGGACGTTCTATATCCGGAACGGTAAGATATTTATTTGTAAAGAATTAAGAAGAGTTTTCCTTAAAAAGATCGAATGATGAAAATGTGCCCGAAGGTGCGTACAGACTATATACAATAACATGTTATACAGCATTGCCATATAACATGTTTCATATAATGTGGACGCTGAATGTATAACATGTTATAATAACATGTTAATGATATGGGCAACAAAGTATAACTAAGTCACGGTTAGCACTGAAGAACGACAAGCGGCAATGGTTATATAACAATGTTATATTGCAATCATATTCTAATGTGTACAGTATTGTTTTATGTTTCAATGTTGAATAACAAGGTAACATAATGTGGACGTGTTATAAAACACAAGTTATATAACATGTTACATAGTCTGTACGCATCTTAACACTTTTATGTAGTTCAATCTGACAACAGCTACTATTATTTTACCTTTTTTTAAATAAGTATGTCAAGTCAAACAAAACTAGGACTTATTGCTTGTTTTTTTTTGCTTTTTCGGGTCAGGATGTGGCCACCTTTTGGTTCCACAGTTAATTAAACCGCCTCCGGGAATATCACAGGCCTCTAGACATGGCTATGAACTTATTTCTTTACAAATAGGCAATAATATGGTAATATGCCCATTTGCCGAGGTTTCTTCACAATATTTTCTGTCACCGATATCAGTAATATCAAACATGAACTGAAAGTGCATAATATATGAAATGAAAAAGACACATTGGTACTTGCCTGGGTTTGACTCCTAACCTCATGCATGAGAAGTGAGATGCTAAACCTACAGGCCATTACGATTTTTTTAATTTACCAGGCATTGGAGGCATCTATAGAACAAAGCTTCTCATTAAACAATTTCTTTGGAAAGATTCCATTTAGATATGAAAAAGCTTTGCCTATATGTTCCCACTGCTGGGACACAGGCCTCCTCTCTGTGAGAGGGAGTGGGCCATAATCCACCACGCGGGCCCAGTGCGAGTTGGTAGATGTCACATGTCTTCGAATTTTTGGTTCTAGGACATGCCGGTTTACTCACGATGTTTTCCTTCACCGTTTTGAGAGCAGTGGTAATGAAATAAATTACACAAAGTAATGCGCCTGGCGGGGTTCGAACACACGACCTACAACTCGTAAGTCGGACCACTGAGCCACCACTGCTCTTTGTTGGAGCTATAACAAAGAATATAACATTCATTATACATAGAACCGAAGAGACCTGCTGCTTGATTGTCTCTGAAAAATGACACTATTATAATAAAATCCCGATAGCATTTTTAGTGTCAGCATTCTGTTTTCCAACTTTTACGTCCAACGTTTGTATAAAAGCAAAGAGCTCAATGGAAATTAGTTCACCCTTTTTTGATATGACCTGCACACACACATACATACATGACACAAACGAGAGCGTCCCGTGGACTTTATTTTTAGACAAATTAGAACTAGCTAACGAATCAATCGATTTTGTCGTTAAATCTCTTCTGTCGAAGGTATTTTGCTCATTTACCTAGTAAAACTATCCACGTATGACAAGGGAATTTTTGAATAAAATACCGGCTTTAAAACGCTAAAATGTTCGTGACAATGTTAGCTAGTTCTAATAATTTTGTAAAAATTGTTAAGCGAAAAATGTGGCCATACTTACTCATACAAGAAAAGAAAAACCGGCCAAGTGCGTGTCGGGCCACGCACAGTGTAGGGTTCCGTAGTTGCCCATCAAAATACTTATGCGAACTAACTGATTCGCTGAATTTAATTTTAAAAAGAAGAATTTTCAAAATCGGTCCAGGAGTCTTTGAGAAATCGGGGAAAATACAAAAGAAAAAAGATTACGACGAATTTAGAACCTCCTCCTTTTTTTGAAGTTAGTTAAAAATAGTTGATGATGAAAACCTACCTATCCCCAAAAAACATACCGTAAAAACATACCTGTTAAAGCTGACAAACTTACATTTGCAGTTGAAGAACATGTTTTCCGATACATTTTGTTTAAGAAAACATATTATCCAAGTACATTTTATAAGTTGGTCGACTATTACTCGTAAAGTTGTAAAGCCTACTTAGTCGTGACAATTTTCTTTTAAACTTCGTTATAATATACTACTATTGTGAATTTTTTCACACCCCCAAACATAACCGTTTAGCTGGTAGAGGGGGGGGACACTCGAATCGAGCAAAATTTAGCACTTTAAAGCTTAATATTTCACAAACGAATTTTTTTATCAAAAAATTGGTAATGAAAACTATCATTATTTTTTAAAGGCCTATTTAATGATACCCCACACTAAGGGGTACGCGAGAAAAAAAAAATCCTCACTTTACGTGTAAGTACTGGAGGTACCCTAAAAAAAAATATTTTACGAAATTTTATTTTACCACTTTTTCGGCACAACAAATCCGTATATTTACACCAAATTACAGCTCTCTAGTACTGTGCGTCTCTGAGCTAAACTGCGGACAGACGGACGGACGGACGGACGGACGGACGGACGGACGGACATGGCGAAACTATAAGGGTTCCTTGTTGACTACGGAACCCTAAAAATAGAGGATGGATACAAGATTTTAAGAACTTATTATTCCTTTGGCGTATTAACGCCAAAGGAATAATAAGTTCTTAAAATCTTGTATGATATACTTCAATAATATTAAGGAAATCTGTCTGTATGACTGTTTTGAGTCATCACTTTATTTAAGTTATAGATAGATCTAGAGGAGATAGAGGTAGCGAAGAAAAGGTCCCTTTTCTTCACTACCTCTTTTACAATTCAAAAATATTTTAAAATGTAAGACAGCCATGTTCTGTTTTAATCGATTTGTTTTTCTAGGATAAATATTCTTGTATTTTTAATATAATTGACCAGTTATACAACTTATGTGACCTGTTAGGTTATTTAATTAGCCTTGTAATTAAGATTGTGTTGCAGCCAATTAAATCAGCATGATCTCATATAATAATCGAGGAAATCGTACCTAATAATAATTATGTTTATATATCGACCGCCTCTGCTTCACATATTATGTGCAGTGGTATAGCCTATCTTACTGATATGTGGCTTACTATGGGTTAAACAATTTGTAAGAAATTAAATGTTCAAACCAGTATCTAAAACTTTTTTTTCACGAATACTGTGACGAATATAAAACTGTATAGCTATTTATGACCATCATTAGAACTTTTCTTGGGAAGCAAAATCATGAAATGAGAGCTCCCAGGTGAATGTGAAGTGTAAAGGACTGTCAGACTCGTACTCTTGTCGTTACAGATCGACACCGTGTTCCTTCAATTGCCCTTTATGTTCCAATGTCATGGTTTAGAGTAAGACAGTCCCGTGACCCTTCTTTTTATCGTGATAAAATCATCAAATGAGGCGCGGGACAAATACAAGTGGCGACTGGCGGTGGCGCGGCGCGGGCGTGGTGCGGGTGCGACGCCACTTCTTTGATATTTCATACAAAATGTATAGAGGTGGCGAGGCGCGAGACGTACTGAGATGGCGCGGCGCGGGCGTGGCGCGGGTTCCACTTCTATACATTTTGTATGAAATATCAAGGAAGTGGCGTCGCACCCGCACCACGCCCGCGCCGCGCCATCTCAGTATGTCTTGCGCCTGAGTCCTCCCACCCATACTGTCAGACTCGTACTGACTAAAATCCACGGTGTCCTTCAATAGCCCTTTACATTTCGGGGTCACGGTAATGAGATAAGTCCCACGACCCCGGCGCGCCCGCGAGTCTAGTCGGCGTTTGGCCTTCTTTGGGGTGCCGTCAGATTGCTGATAGCTCTTTTAGACGGGTGTGGTACACGACACGCCGCAGACCCGAGTATGATTCCTGATCAGATAGCGAGCTACCCAAGCCGCCGTCTGAGGTGGCCGGAAATCGCCTCCCGATATCTGAAGCTCTGGGCATCTCTCTCACGGCGGATCATTAGAGGTTTATTATTTATTTGTTTTAAGTCTTCAATATTAATTCGGCACTGTTGTGGCATGGTAAATATTCCGATTAAAGTTCAAAAGTCATTTAAAAACACGTAGGTATTTGCATCCAGGTATTTCTTTTTTAAATAAAAAATGGTAATTACGTTGCGTTGGCCACAAAGGTTCTAGATTTACCAACAAGCTGTTGAAATTAAAAACTTTGCCTACTAAAGCCTTTATATTCTTTGAAAACACCCTTTGAAAGTAACATGTCATTTGAATATGCAAATTCAAGCTTAGTTTAATTTCATCCTACCATCTGGGACGGTGGGTATCGTAAAATTACGACTTCTCTCGTAATGAGACCGGCTAGACATGAAACTACTGGATTATTAAATCAAACTGCTAGCGGTACTACAGTCTTAGACTGTTTATTTATTTAGCTTACTTGTGTTCGAGTCAGCAAAATAAAAAACTTATGGAAGCCCCCCCCCCCCACTTCTTTCAGATAAAAAAGAATTAAAAAAATCATTTCAGTCTTCCTTAGTTTAGCTTTTTACAGACAAAGGTAGCGGAGCCCGGCATCAAAACTGTAAAGCTATTGTCGAACAGACAGGCGTGGCGAACGCGAAGCGAGGCGTTTTTGTTTGTAATGTATGCAATTGTTTGAAGCCAGTCACATAGACTATCGGATCGCTTTCGCTTTTCTATGTGACTGGATTCAAACAATTCCATACATTACAAATAAAAACGCTTAGGATCGCATTCGCTTCGTCTGTCTGTTTGACAATAGCTTAAAGGAGCTAGAGCTGAATTTAATAAACTTCGCAACCTCCCTCCCTTAGCTAAACACCGTTCGTCAGTTCTGTTGCAAATCCTCACACCACGAAGGTATCCGAGAATATTTTCGACCGCGGCATGCTTTCACCCTATAAGGGCCCCATTAAATTGCTGACTGCTGGAAAATCACGCGCGACCCCGGGCATGGTCAACGGTCGGACGGCAAGTCACCCATTACTCGGCATCCTTTAGGCTATGGGTCAATCAATCGTACTATGTCAATTTGTAGCATAAAAAACAGGCTTCTTGAAAAATTCGAAAGAACTTTAACTTAACTTCAATCATTTCCTTTTCAGTTCGACTTTCCATCGTTATAATATTCATTCCGGATGAGTAGATCAACAGTAGCCAAGTCCAACTTTACACAGAATGAAGATGAGCTTGAAACTTGATAGTTCGCGCTTGGACTGACTACCTGAGCTGAAAGGCCTTGAAAGACCTTTCGTAGGACGCTATACCCGATGAATATTCATAAATAAATTTTTGAATTGTCCTGTAACATTTTCTCAACCTATTACCTTTGTGCTAAATTTGACCTAACAGTATTTTTCTGGAAATTTTGAAATGCCTAGTTGAAGCTTCACGTAAACCAAGGGCTAGCACTTACACTGGAGTGAGGCTAAACGTTACCATTACAAGAGTAGAGAGTAATACAAGATGGCAATGCCGCCAGTCTCTTGAACAAATATTTTTTTCCAATATCTGTTAAAAAATTAGTGTGCTTTTAAAGCGAACCAGTTTTCAATTTATGCCATGTCATAAAGGTTGGTCGCGAGACTTATCTAATTTCCGTGACCCCGGAACATAAAGGGCTACTGAAGGACACCGTGGATTTTAGTCTGTACAAGTCTGACAATCCCTCCCGCCCTGCCCTGGGTGGGAGGACTCATTTGATGCTTTTACCACGATAAAAAAAAATCATAAAGGTTACAAAAGACATAAGCAAGATGAAAAAATAATTAATGATCAACCCATTGAAGATCTTTGCTTAATACTCGTATCTTACGTACCATTACTTTAATAAATTATGCCGTTCTATGTTATTAGAGTAAATACCCTTAAATCAGTGGCGATCTTTTCATACAAGCCCAAAAGCCTGGCATGCGTTAGAAATGCTCGATAGAGAATCAATATCAAACCCGAACTATTTAAAAATTCGCGCGCTTAATTCTTATCTAAATAACACAAAGTATCTACCTATGCCACACTACTACACATCGCGATTGGTCTAATGGTCGCGCGCAGAGTTTCGCATTAAGCAGCATCTACATAAATATAGCTATCACGCTTACACGTACCGGGCTTTTACCGGGCTTTCAAATACTATCTCTCGTCACTTTCGCACTTCTAGCGATGTGCCGTGTAACGAGTTAGAGCCTTGTGCGTCTACAAATCGATCTGTATGATGATTTAAGCCCTGCATGCGTATGAAGTTGTACGCGTATTGTCACTTTGCAAACTCTACAGTGTTGCCGTTTTAGCGACCGTCGTGAGATCTTGGAGATTTTTAAAAAGTTTAGAGACTTTAAGATTTAGCAACAATAAAAACTAGCGACTTAAATAACTTAAATAACGAAATTAAATATTCAAGCAATATCATGAATATACAAAATTGCGACTTCTAGCTAGATTTTTCATATACCTGGGGACTTTTTTTTGCCTAAATGACAACACTGCAACTCTGCGTAAGTAATTCCTGACACCCGAGTGCAACTCACTTCAGTTTCGTTTGCTTGAGTGGGAAAAAGTTTTGTTGTTAAAGTTTTTTGTGTGTTTTCTTAGATTTTCTCAGTGATACAATTGTTTTAGTGACTAACCTACAACCATGGAAGTAATAGTACCTTGTGAGGATTTAAAATGCGTTCAAGTTTTGATTGGCGAAGATAAGGTAAAATCTTTAAACTTTGCTCAGAAAAAACAGGTAATTTCTTCATTAAAACCGACGCCTAATCTGTGTATTTCTCAGTTCAGTAAATCGCACAAACGAAAATTTAATAGATCAGTGTTTAAAAGTTGGATTTACAATTATCACTCACATTTTCCTACAGAGAAATTATATTCATTACTTGACATTTATGTAAATTATTTCGACAAACAAACATTAAAAAGTCAATTGATTTGCTTGTATTTTAGTCCTGATCTGAAAGATCGTAATGTTTTCGAATTAATTGATTTCATTCATGAGAATAACCTCGAAGATGCCTTTCCCGAGCTGTTAAAGTTAGCGTATCTTGTAAATATTCCGGCTACAAGTTCTTCCGCGGAACGTGCTTTTTCGTCTCATAAACGTATCCATACCTATCTGAAAAATACACAAGATCAAGAGCGTCTTTCCAAAGTATCAATGATAGCTATTGAAAAACAGTTATTGGTAGAATTAAAACGATCACCAACATTTTACTCTGATGTAATTAAATCATTTCTTAAGAAAGATAAACGATTCCAATTACAATATAAATAATTTATTTAAATTCCTTATTACCTACATTCTATCTAGATATTTTCTAACTTTCGTTTTGTAACTTTCTGTTTTGTTTTTTTTTTGTCTGTAACCTGTTAGTTCTGATATGAACCAAGCAACTACTTACCATAACTTTGTTCCCTCAAGCAATGAAGCAAACCAAACGGCTTTTTTCAAAGCCACCGGAGGTATGCAATTGCTTGCATCGTTTTGAAACCCTAGGCCCGCCACTGCCTTAAATTGCTGTGTTTTAATAATAAATCCCATGGCTGAGGCCGCTGAACAAGGCCCCCGTTTTCGCTATGTTGATTTAAGTACGTAAGTTTAACCTGAACACATAAATTCAAAAATGTTACTAAATTTTAGTTCTCTGTAACATTGTGAACACCGAGTTTTACAATCAATCTAGCTTTATTATAAACTGTGGATTGGATTCCTAAAGATAACTAATTAAGTTTTATTCAATGAAGAAAATAAGAAAGCATTTGTCCCAAAAACCGCTATTTCGGCGCATCACACTAATTTTCACTCTCGCTTATAAACAAATCAATTAATCCTTTCACTTTCATAATTATCACTGCTCACACAATTCATCCATCTCTTCTAAAAAACAACCACTGTAAAATATAAATCAATCAAATTTTCCGAGAGGTTGGTGTATCAGAATAATAATGTTCGCACTACGAAAGCGTAAAAAGCAGTACATCCATCTTAATTATTCATGGGGAAGGTATCGATCGCATTTCGCCCGCCATCTGCTAACTGCCGCCCGTCTCCCAAGACCCTTGTAAGACGGTGCGCACACCGGCGGCAATACGGTTTAGTTTGTGGAAACAAATTTTTTCCTACTCCTCCACTATTCTTTTGTGATTAATTTCGTTGCAGGATCCAAGACAGGTAGATTCATTCTCCGGGACACGTCGAGCTTCATTGTCTCGGCGCTTTTCTGGTGGTTGCCACTGTTGATTCTGGCTTTCAGGAGTTGTAGTAGTTTGGGAATAGTGTGGTGGGATTGTCCCATTAAAAAAATACGGTTTAGTTTGTTGAAGAGAAAAGGGTTTGTCGTCAGTGCGTATAATTGTTTTACGACTATTGTTTCGTAAGTTCGAATAGTTTTCAATGATCCAAGTAAAACTTTTCAGAATATATTACCAAAATTATAGTTTTGTGATGTGCCTGTCTCTCATGAAATGGACAGTGATATTTCATCAACGATACTAATGATGAATAAGACAAAACAATTGTTGGATTTTATTGAAAGCTATTGTAAAAGTGCAAAACAATTTGAAATCTACAAACACTTGTATGATTCCGCAGTGATCATAAATGTGTAATAACAGTTGCATGTCGAGATAGCGCAACTTCGTCAATTCGACAGAGCGGCAACAGTCTTGGCTGAAATAGTCTTGTCTCAAGTCTGCGCTCAACCTTACGACTTCTTGGCAAGTCTGTAGCAACATTTTTTTTATTTTCTAATCTAGTCTGAGCTATTATTTGATACAGGTATTTTATTCTTTGTTACTTTTATTTTATACTTGTTGCTGCCAGCGGTTTCACCCGCTACAACTCGAAAATTATCCCACAAAGAGATGAAATCGGGATAATAATAATAATATTCCACAACTATCACACAACGCCATCTATTCCCAAGCTAAGCAGAGCTTGTGTTATAAAAAGAAATATATATATTTCTTGGGATAAATACTATCTTACATGTTAATCCAGGTTATAAACTATCTGTGTACCAAATTTTATCCAAATCTGTTAAATGGTTTTTGCGTGAAAGAGTAACAAACATCCATCCATCCAAACAAACTTTCACATTTATAATAGAGGATGAATCTAACCTGTTCAGATTTACTTTTGTACTGTAAAGAATAAATACGTATACTGTGAAGATAATTTAGTCCAATAGCATTAAATTGGTAGTTGTGTTTTTCATGGAATTGTAAGGTATAATTGGAAAATTAATACCTAGAATCACGCAAATGTAACAGTTTAGTATCTATAAATGTTTCAGCTATTCCATTTAATCGTTCATTTGTTACCTATCTTTCGACTAATAGTAAGTACTTGGCAAATAAGTTAAAATAGAACATTATTCCTATTTCAATAGCTCCTACTGAAATAAAATGTATTAACATTTATTTCAGGAGGAACTCGAGGCTAAATATTTAGTAACAACGCCGACACGCGGGTCGCTAGTTTTTCATAATAGTGTTACGGAATTATTACTAAAATTAGAGTACTGAAAGATTGAACAGTATTAATGAAATTATTTACAGGCTTCTCAACTTCTTAAAAGTTCCTATAATGAATATATCAAAGACTAAAGCTATCAATCAAAAACTAATTTAATTAAAAGTAGGATCGATAAGCCACTTTGTATTCCGCAGATCTATTTGCTTACACAGAATTAATTACACTCGAGAGCAATGAATCCGGGTCACTTAAAGAATCCTAAAAATCTAGGAAACTAAAAATGCTAGGTTAATACAATAAATTGTATTTAATAGACAATGTAATACTCCTTAAATGAAGCTATTAAAACTTCTTAGTTATTGTAAAGTTATATCATAAAAAATCAAATTTGAAAAAGGGCCACTTTCGAAGATGGAACTACGAAATTACAGCATTTGGTTTTGCTTTTGTTTGTAATCTGTCATTTATGTGGGTACATAAACCATGTTGATAGTGCTCTATATTCATTATTCAAGCTGAAATTATGTCGCTTACGCCTGAAGAATGCACCAGAATACTTACAATGCTGGAAACCGGCCGGAGTCAGCGCGATACAGCCAGGACTGTCGGTGTGTCGCTGTCATCAGTACAAAGAGTTCTCCGACGTTACGAAGAAACTGGTTCTAACCTACGCAGACCAGGAACGGGCAGAACCAGGTGTACCACAGCACGAGAAGACCGATACTTGGTGAACACCATGCTTCGAAATCGCTTTCTCACAGGAACTGAACTCACCAATCAGTTTCGACGCCTCGGAGGAAGTAACCCAAGTGCATGGACAGTAAGACGTCGGCTTGCTGAATCTAACTTAAAACCCCTTAGACCTGCAAACGGTCCTAAACTGGAGCGTGGGCATCGTATTTCAAGACTAAGATATGCCCAGAGCCACGTAAATTGGAGTATTGAAGATTGGTCAAAAGTTATGTTCTCCGACGAATCAAAATTTATGCTCTACAAGCACGATGGAAGACACAGAGTGTATCGAAGACCAGGGGAAAGATTCAAGCAAGCATGCATCGAAGAAAAAGTAGCCTACGGTGGTGGGTCTGTACTTGTGTGGGCCGGAATTTCTTCTGAAAGTCGCACAGAGCTGGTGATCATAGAAAACGGCTCTTTAACTAGCGTAAGATATGTGGAAGAAATCCTCAATGATCACGTTGGTCCATTTATGGTCAATTTAGGTGAGGATGCTATATTTATGCATGACAATGCCCGACCTCATACAGGTAGGATTGTGAATGACTACCTTCAAGAGATGAACATTACTCGTATGGAGTGGCCAGCGCGCAGCCCGGATATCAACCCGATCGAGCATGCTTGGGACGAGCTAGGCAGATGCGTAAAACAACGAAACCCTCCCCCAATCACGCTTCGTGAGCTCAAAATTGCTCTCACAGAGGAATGGGAGAATATTCCCCAAAATCGTATAAGGAACTTGGTGTACAGCATGCCAAACCGCGTAAACGCAGTAATGGAAGCACGAGGAGGCAATACGAAGTATTAAAATTCAACAAAATCGTAATAAAGTTCAAAAATTTCATGTTTCCTATTTTTGTTTTAAGGAGAGATCAGCAGTTTTTTTCTTTATGTAATTTTCATCATCATCATCATCTCAGCCATAGGACGTCCACTGCTGAACATAGACCTCCCCTTTTGATCTCCACAGATACCGGTTGGAAGCGACCTGCATCCAGCGTCTTCCGGCGACCTTTATAAGGTCGTCTGTCCACTTTGCTGGTGGACGTCCTACGCTGCGCTTGCTAGTCCGTGGTCTCCACTCTAGTACTTTTCGACCCCATCGGCCATCTGCTCTGCGAGCAATATGGCCTGCCCATTGCCACTTCAGCTTGCTAATCCGGTGGGCTATATCGGTGACTTTAGTTCGTCTACGGATCTCCTCATTTCGGATTCGATCACGTAGAGAAACACCTAGCATAGCCCTCTCCATAGCTCGTTGAGCGACTTTGAGCTTTGAGATGAGGCCGATAGTGAAAGACCACGTTTCGGTGCCGTAACTCATCACTGGTAACACACATTGGTTGAAGACTTTCGTCTTGAGGCACTGAGGTATGTCGGACGAAAAGACATTGCGTAGTTTCCCGAACGCTGCCCAACCGAGTTGGATTCGGCGGTTGACCTCTTTCTCGAAGTTGGACCTACCTAACTGGACTACTTGTCCTAAGTAGATATATGAGCAACAACTTCGAGTACCGAGCATCCAACAGAGACTGTAATTTTGTGTTAATAAAATGTATGGTGACTCATATTTTTTTTTCTTTTATTTAAGGAGTATTACATTGTCTATTAAATACAATTTATTGCATTAACCTATTATTTTTAGTTTCCGAGATTTTTAACATTCTTTAAGTGACCCGGATTCATTGCTCTCGAGTGTATATTCCAAAGAGTTTCTGCTAAACGAACAGATAATAATTCTTCTGAGAAAATTATATCGATTGTATAATAGAGACCCTAAAAGTGATCGGTTAGAACACAAATTCAAATAATGAAAACCTAAAATTAGATTAGTTATATCGAACTTGTAAATTATTCCTCAGAGAAACCTCTACACTCATATTCTAAAGCCCGCCTTAAGACAGTTGGTTACCTTGGCTCTGCTCAGTCGTCATGGCAACGCAACACTTTACAACGTTCAATATATCGAAGTCCATAGGCAGCACATAATCTTCAAAGTTTATTCAGTGCCTGCCGTGTTCGCGGGACTGTTTAAATTATAGGTTACCGTGAACCTGGAACGTAAAGGGCTATTGAAGGAATACCTTGGATTTTAATCGAGTCTGACAGTCATTTCCGCTCCCCCCAGGATGGGAGGACTTTACCACATAAAAAACTAGTTAATGCAGTATGAAAACTAGTGAGATGTAAGCAGAAAATACTCACAGAATATAATAATATTTAATAATAATAATAATATAATTAAGAAACAATAAACTGTCTATCAAATGTGACGAATGGCGCGTGTCCAACTCTACTTAATCAAGCTTAAGTTGAGCCATTAAGGATACCAGTGTTTAATTCCTTCTTTTCATTAAGAATTACTTAGTCTAGGCTTAAAATAACTCTAAAACTGATTTAATTAAAATATATTCGTGACCCGCTCTTGCTACACGAAGAAAGAAGTTTAAAATTAAAGTTTTCTGAGCATATTAGTAAAACGTCCAAAAAGAGTCTCTAATTATATTATGGTAGAATCCGAAACATAGTTGAAAAGACGCAGTCTTAAATATGTTATAATAAGTCATATTATAGTAAATTAATCGGAAAGAACCTCGTTATATCTAGGAATATGTAAAAAATAAAATACTTTTTGAAGACTTAAAAGGATTCGGTCGGTGCGGTGTGAAGCCGATAAACCGACACAGGTACAGACAACCCTGGACCCACTGAACTCGTAAACTTTTACACTCCACCCGCTAACCGGGACAATTTGAATAGAACTCGAGTATTTTAAGAGTAAATACCGGAATTCATTAGTGAAACCTCTATTCAATTATTTTCTTGTAAATAAACTATGATTAATGTTGTGGTTTGAATGTGTTGGTTTAATGCACTTTGTATAACTTTAGGTAGTGTGTCATTTGAGAGCACCTGAAAGAGCAGATATAGTCGCTTTTATTGGCTTTAAGGCGTAAATAATACCAGGTATAATAACTTCATATTTAAATAATAATTATTCGAAACGAATAGGCTGTCGTCTTATTGCAAAACTTGCAATCACAGAAAGATACCAATGATCTAATTTTTATAGACAAAGCGCTTTAAAAAAAGGTTGCTTATGTAGGTATTTGTTTTGTAACAACATTACAGTCTACAAAAATGATGGAGTGTATAATGTACGTTACACAAATACGAAAATAATCTCATTAGGTTCAGTTCACCCAGATACGAGAAAATTCGTGTAATCTCGTAAAAAATTCGCACGATAATTTTCTTTTTAGCACGATCAGCGTCTATGCTATAGCAATTTACCGAGATACATATATATCACACGTGTGTGATGAGCTAGGCAGAGGTAATATACATACATATACCTACTTATTATGTTCATATTTCACGTTTTCGTTATAACTATACTAGCAACCCTGCTTCACACAATAAAATAGAATAAATTGGACAATAAAATAGAGCTTTTGTTATTACTCGCTTAATTATGATAACGGCAACGACGGAAGCCGATGTGGTGGACCGGGGGCCAAAACTTACATGAACGAAGTCGTGGGTAGAAACTAGTCCATTACAAACAAACGTACAAAAAAAATATAGGTAAGAAAAATTGCAGAATGAGGTCAAACCGCGATGCCTTCGTATTACTTAGTTATTGTAGATATTTTAATATAAAATGTTATTAGACGTTATTGATGATTCTTATAATATTACGTCTACTATTCCTCGGGGATGAATACCAGTACCTTTACGACGCAGCCTTTCCCATCTTTTTGCCCTTTTCATGTTATTTTTATCTAGTTATTTTAATATCATAGCCAATTTTAATGTTATAAGGATTCTTTTAACGGACATCCCTAGCCTGGAGACTAAAGAAACGCTGGAATAGGTGCTTAAAAGTTTAATTATTCGAAGCCTTCAAATTTATTAATAGCCTGTAACCGTTTTTGTACCAAAATAATTTATATTAAAATTGGTTCAGCTGTTTTGACGTGAAAACGGAACATACACATACTTTCGCATTTCTAACATTAAGTAGATCGTGAAATAGGCACAGGTCGGATTGGTCGTTACCTATGGAGAAGAACCGGCAAGATCAGTGGCATAGTTAGACGGGGGTGAAGCGGACTAGCCCCCCGCATCGCACTTGAAGGAGCCTCGGGCTCAGAGAAAAATAAATAAAAAAATCTTGAAAACGCTGATTAAATACAAAAGAGCCATACTTGAGTCGAAAAAATCACATTTTTTTTCGACTTATGGCCCTTTTGTATTTAATCAGCGAATTATTCTAGCGTCACATTTTTTTTACGTAACATGTCATGTGTGTTTAATAACGAAGTTTATAAGTGTGTTGTTACTTACCCATGGACCACTGATGTCTGCGATAAATCTTACTTCTAACTAATATTACAAACGTCAAAGTTTGTTTGGGTGGTTGGATGTTTGTTACTCTTTCACGCAAAAACTACTGATCGGATTTGGATACAATTTGGTACACATATATTTTATAACCTGGATTAACACATAGGATAGCTTTTATCCCAATTTCATCTTCACGTGGGGTAATTTTCGAGTTGTAACGGGCGAACCTGCTAGTAAATAATAATAAAAATGATTTTGTCTTAAAACTGACTGACACGTTGATTGACTGGAAGCTGAGTTAACTTGCCGTGAACGTGTTCATCTTTGTGTGTGACCTTTACCTTTATAATTCGGAGAAGCTTCAGCGTGGTAGGTTGAGTGTAAAGACCCTGAAATTAGGACTACAAAAGAAAGCAATCTTGATCATGCGCGTCTTCTTTTACTCGATGTGCCAGATATTTACTAACATGATAACAATTTAGATTCATTATCTTTATGTAGGTATTTTATAACGTGAAGAATTAACTCAATTTTATTTTATTTCACAATGTTCGGGGGGTTTAGAACTAAAAATACATCTGTGAAGGCCATTTATAAGTTTCAACAGATAAATAAAACATTAAAAAAATATATAACACAGTTTAAAAAAACGCGGATGCAAGTTTGTATAGAGGAGGAATGAAGAAAACTATTTAATTAATAATTATTTATTAATATAATCTTTAGTTAGTCACTATGATAAGTTGTTTTGATTGTATTAACATTTGAAATATAGTAAAAAAAAATTGCAAAGTGCTAGTAAAATATTATGTAAATAGTCAAGAACTTCGGATCAGTGTACATTTTGTAGCAACTCTAGACTGATCTACGATGGGCATGCAAGCGGCGAGTAAAGGGCAACTCGCTGTCCGACCATGGACCATGCCCGGGTCGACGGCGCGTTGCGTTTCACGCGCGCCTCAAAGAGCGTCAACATAATGACGGGGCCCCCCTCTAGAGGGCCAAAGCCTGCCGTGGTCGCGGGACTTATCTCATTACCGTGACCCCGGAACATAAAGGACTATTGAAGGACACCGTGGATTTTAGTCAGTACGAGTCTGACAGTCCCTCCTGCCCTACCCGGGGTGAGAGTACTCATTTGATGATTTTACCACGCTAAAAAAAACTCTATCTACGATCTACGAATCTCTTCGGTGTCACATATACACATAGGTAAGAAAGTAGATGTTACATGTGTCGCCTCATGTTATTACGAGGTGACATCGTGCCCCGCCGTGCCCCGGTGCCCCGTCGCGTTCCCGCTGCTATTATCAAATATGTGCCACTAAACTTGAGTGTTTCATTTATGTTCTCTGGTTTTTAGAAGCAGTAATTGAAATATTAGATTATTTTGATAAATGACAAATGATCTCGTATTTATGTTGCAAGTTGGTTGTTAAAAAACACTTTTAAACGTCAAATTATAGATATTTTACCCTACTACTTTAATACTACTGGCATATGAGGACCATGCAGGTGTCTGAATTCTCTTTCTTTTAAGGAAAGAACCACACAGATTTGAGTGAAAAGTGATATTAAATAATTATAATTTTTTTTGTCATTAGTATTTGTACTTACCAATTACTAATTACGAACTAATTAGTATTGGTACTTACCAATACTTATGACTAAAAAATTCACGGTCAAGGTGACCTGATGAGACAGTCTCGCGACCCCGAGCGAGTAGGCCTTGAAACAACCTATGTCCGTTACCGGAGTAACCAATTGATGAACCTCACCCCTAATGTGTAGAGATAGAAGAAAGACTTACTTGAATTCATAATATTAAATCTGTAATATTGAGTCCGTCGTCCAACGGTCTACACAATCATGACAAAAGTGAAAATAGGGTTTTTTTTTCTTTATAGCAAATCTCCGAACAAATTACAGCCGAAGAACTTTCAAATAACATAATATTTGGTCAGTAACCTTTTTAAAACGGAATCGGTATTTTAAACAAACAGGATTTCCCAAATAAAAACCAACGTGAAACGTGTCTAACTACGTGCTTCCTGGATGGCTTCCAAGAGAAATTATTCGGGTTGTGTCCTAAAATTGTAGCCGTAAATGGCAATGAAGTTGCCACGTGACACGATGGGGCACTAAAAGGTAAGAGAGGGCACTATCGAGGGCCCTTCTCGGATGGCTTTTCCTTATGTAGGCTCTTGTCGTTCGCTGGGTTCCCATTAGATACTAGTTTATCGTTGTTCTTTACAATTTTTGGTGGCCCGGCTTTTATTAGTTTAGTACGTTCACTAATTCTGACCATTGTAATATCAGCAAATTGTGCTGTACATACATTATCGTTTCACGATTATTCAAATGTGAAAAAATGAAAATGTTCAGATGGTTGTGCAAAATAGGCAGGGTAATACTAAACTCTAGTTGTCGTAATAACTAACGAAGTATCTAAATATAACTAAATACAAAAGCTTTCCAAACTGCAAGTCAATAGAACCTAACAAAACCATGAAGTATCCAAACTACCACATTAGATTCAATTAAAGTCCACGGCTGCAAGTTCCAGCAATTACGTTAAGAGACACGGCACTGTTCATGAATAGACAAGGGTTTCCCTGAAACATTCAATTATTTCTTGTTGCTTCGCCAATTTAGGTAGGAAACAAATAGTTCTACATTATTTAATAGGAGAGGGGTTACCTCAACAATTTGGAACTTTTTGGTGAATACCAAATCGTATTGAAGTCATTGTATCGGTAACAAAGCAGAATTCGTGAAATCCCTAGGAGTGTTGTTGTTTGATGTTCACTAAAATACCAGTTTTTGCGTAAATTTCACCACTATTTTATTTCTAGAGTAACTACAATAAAGCCCTCACTGATTACAGAGAGGCGGTAGAAGAAGTGTTGGTAAACCAACAGCCAGTGGAAAACCAACAATAATGTTATTTTTATAATGGGTGCGTCTCATTTCATATAAAGTTATTTGATATATTTTCATTTCAATAACGTTCACGTGATATAATCAACGTGAGATATACCAACGGTTGATATAATTTCTTTACACATACTGTTTGTGTTATTCTAAAACTCATTTCATATAATTTTATTTGATATAACGTTTATTTAACCGAAAATCATTACATTCAACGTTTGAAACATATAATTTAACGTTTAAACTATTTTCTTTGATGACTTTGGCTTATCCTTTGAATTTTGATTGTTTGCCTTCCTGATTTCTATTGTTATTAGAAAAATTAATTATCCAACAGCGAGAGGAGCGAGCTCGGGACTTGGGACTCCCCGACACGGACAGGTTAGGTTCGAAGTGGATCGCGGGGTCTCAAAGACCCCGCCATCCCCCTCGTGTTAGGTTACTTTAAACCTTGCACCCAGAAATAGAAGCCCCGCTTCTCGAGCCAGCATGACAGGTAGTAATCAGTTATTTGACCTAGGATCCAAGAGCGAGCGAAGCGAGCTCGGGACTTGGGGCACCCCGACACGGACAGGTTAGGTTCGAAGGGGATGGCGGGGTCTGAAAGACCCCGCCATCCCCTTCGTGTTAGGTTACTTTAAACCCTGTACGCAGAAATAGGAGCCCCGCGAAGCGGGGCTCCGTCAACCTTTCATCGCAGGTGGTACTAGTACTTGGTACATCAGTGTTAGATTAATTGCCAGGAAGAAAAAAAAATTAGACCAAATAAGTTTTATGTCTTTTGAGTGTTATACAAAACGATTTTATATTCATTGATTGTTATGCTTATAGAAATTAGTCATTATAAAATTATGTCAATCGTTTATTATATTAACAGATCGTTATATCAAATAAAATTATATATTCAGTTGTTATCTCTTGTAAATTTTAGAGATTTTGTAGTTATATCATGTATTACTTACCCTTTTATAATAGATGTTGGTACGTGTCGTGGAACTGTTTATTAAATTGTAAATCAACACAAGTAAAGTCAAAAGCTTAGTACGAGTACCTTAAATTATAGAATGTCCAGATTTCTAGTAGGCTACTAAAGGTGCGTACATACTATGTAACAATATTATATAACATTGTTATATAACATATCCACACCACGTAACATTGTTATATAACATTGCAACATAAAACAATACCGTACACATTAGTGTCTGAATTGTCGTTTGTCGTTCTTCAGTGCTATCCACAATGTTATATAACATTCTGTGTCCACATCATCTGAAACATGTTATATAGCAATGTTATATAACATTTTGTGTCCACATCATCTGAAACATGTTATATAGCAATGTTATAATTATAACATTTTGTGTCCACATCATCTGAAACATGTTATATAACATGTTATGTTATATAGTCTGTACGCACCTTAAGAATAGAAACCAAAACACGGAAGAAAAAATAACCCCGTCGTTCGATTCCTACGTAACAAAGCAATAATTTAAAATATGTGAGTAGCGCTCAAAAAAAAAGTGGTTTTACCAAAAACGTTACGTTTTGTTTCGAACACGGAATGTGGACATTATTTTCTTTAAGGCTAGTAGGTAGTTACTATATTGTCTCCAAACAAATCGTACCCACTGAATTATCAGGACTTTCGGAAGCGAGGGTTGAATATAGCTTGAGTAATTACAGCTCCTAATAGATTAAGACAGCAATTATTGGCTTTGTACACAGTCGGATTGATTTGTTATTAAGGAAGTTTGTTGAACAATATTTGAAAATATAAATTGATTGCAGTCCAGAACTTTCCACTGTTAGTTAAATAGAAACAGCCGATATTGTTTCGTCAGGTTTACCGATCAACTAGCTATTTTCAGCAGTCTCACCCGTATTTTAGGGAAATTACTAGAAAAAAAAGTAATTAAAAAATAAGGTTTTTTTTTTAAGAATATCTCTACTCTACCAACTTTATTGGCCTGGGTGAAATTTCCTTTATAACGAAAACGTAAACCGGGATTTGCCACGTACAAACATCAAAAAAAGTTTGTGATCACTGAAAAATCGAAACCGTTTTTGTTATGGTATTACTTATATTATGATTTGTTCTTTTTTTAAGATTCCTTATTTAAAAAGAATGATTTAGAATATAAAACAATAAAACAGTTCAATTGTTTAAAAAAAATCAGCTTAAGCTAATGATCACAACCTTTTTTTTGATGGTTCATTCCACTTCGTTCACCTGTGTGATATCACCTGGGTGAACAAAGTGGACAACTTTGGTGCGGGCCGCTCTTTATAGCATAACGTTTCAAATATTACGGAACAAATATTTGCATGACTTACAATTAGTTTCCGATCCGGTTTGTGACACGTGATATATATACAATTTTTGAAAATGCACCGACGATACATGAAAAATTCAGTGTGGGGAAACATTTCAATAATATAATGTAATATAGGTATGCAGCCCATATCGATCGTAACCTTTCCAAACGGAAACATCTGGTGATAGGTACGTATCTTATTTTTCCACAATTTGCAACGTACAACTACATAGTAGGTACAAACATACAGGTTCTTGTAAGTATCACGTTTACGACGGTTCGCCCCGAACTAGAGGAACTCCGCCATTTATGTACCTACGACTATTCTCGTACAAGTGCTCTCAATAACCGTAAAACGCGACAATCAACTCACTTGCATCGTGAAAAAAACATAACATTAGTAGATCGTCGTCGATTCTTTCTATATACTACAATTATTATCGACACTAGTTTATGCACGTGGTATTGCTCGCGTGGTATTCGATCATTGTTCCATGGGATCACATTATCGCTATTAAAAAAAAAGTCCCGGTTTCAACTCTCTATATGTCAAACATCAAAATCCGGTAACTGTTTTTTTGTATGAAACAGCCTCAAAAACTTCCCCTTTTAAAATAATAGTTAAACACCAGTTAATTTACAAAAACATTTTTCACAGCGTAAATCATACGTTATCAACGAGAACTAATGTAAAAAAGCTGCCAACTATGTGGTTCAAACAAAAAAGTTTCACAAAAAACTTCACTGAAAATATTAACATTGCTCGTTGAGCATGATATTGCGACACAAGGACAAAAGATCTGACATACTACCTTTTTCCAGCGACATCGCCCGCGTGGTCGTTGGAAATTGTAACACGGGAACGGAACGTAGTACGGAGCAAAAGATAGCCTATGGTTTCAAGATAGAATCTACATAATATATGCCAAATATCATCAAAATCGGTTCATTGAAAGCCAAAACATACAAACTCATATATTGGACAGTGTGAGTGCGCGGGCATGCGGGCGGCGAGTAATGGGCCACTCGCTGTCCGAACATGGACCAAGGGTCGGCGCGGCGGCGCGTTGTGTTCCACGCGCGCCTCAAAGAGTGTCAGCATAATGACGCCCCCCCCCCCCCCCCTTTAGAGTGCCAAAGCCTGCCGTGGTTGCGGGACTTATCCAATAATAATAATAATATCTCACAACTATCACACAACGCCATCTAGTCCCAAGCTAAGCAGAGCTTGTGTTATGGGTACTAGACAACTGATAAACATACTTATATATTTCTAAATACATACATAATATAGATAAATTACACCCAGACACAGAACAAAATGGTCGTGCTCATCACACAAACATTTGTCCTGGGTGGGAATCGAACCCACGACCTCCGGCATAGCAGTCAGGGTCACTAACCACTAGACCAACAGGCCAGTGATTTTAATCGACGTTCAAAAGTGCCTCTTTGATGGCCTAATTGGAATCAATGGTTTGACTTTGACTTTGACTTTACCACGTAAAAAAAAGTGCGAAATTAGGACCAAAGTAATAAATCGGAATTGAACTAAAGTAATAAATCGGAAGTGAGAAATCGGTGGTCGGCACTACCAAATCTAGGATTTATTCAATTTTAATGAAAAACAGTCCAAAAATGTGATATTAGGTGAGCAATTTTACACGTCTAGAGTGCAGCTTATTATTCACAGAAATGCCAGACGAGCGGAGATAAGAGACATGGTTTGAGAAGAATCGTCGCAATCTAGGGCTCAAATCTAGGAGTAGACGACTGAGAGTACAGTATAGTGCACAGCTTTCATCTTAAGGTGAATGCTCCAACCAGCCCGCGAAATTCAAATTTTCTTACGTTTTTGCAATTTGCAGGCCAGTCCATTAGCTCTCACATAGAAAAGGTGCATCATGTTAAAATCTCCGAAATCTAACTACGATGCACCTTTTCTATGTGAGAGCTGATGGGGCGAATTTTTTGATAATTTTTATATTTAAAATTATACTTGTTATTACCGCAATTCATATTTTGATAAAGTTACACTGGCCTGCAAATTGCAAAAAACGTAAAAAAAAAATGAATTTCGCGGGCTACATCGACGCAATCACCTTAAACATTACTTCAGCCAGCATCTTGCTACCTTTCCTTTTTGAAACTACAACTTTTGATGGAAAATATGTACTTTATTGCATACCAAAATAAATATATAGCTTTTATACAATACTACTAATTCCAATGGTCTTATCGCTAATAGCGATTTCTTCTACACAAAGTTTGGATGGTCTAAAAATGGGACTTCAAATATGAGGGGTCAGTATCAAACAAAATCTCTTGGAAAATGAACTCAATGCCCCTACCATTGAGTTCATTTTCCAAGAGATTTGATCAAACTAAGGTAAGAAATCTAAACTTCGTTCTTTGTAGTAGATTGACATGCACTCACGGACGTAGCACAAAAAATTAAACCTTGTAGAACACTAGCCTGAGCAGTGGTGGCCCAGTGGTATCGGCCCTAACTTACGAGTTGTAGGTCGTGGGTTAGAAACCACGCAGGCGCATTACTTTGTATAATTTATTTCATCACCACTGCTCTCAAAACGGTGAAGGAAAGCATCGTGAGGAAACCGGCATGTCCTAGAACCAAAAATTCGAAGACATTTGTGACATCCACCAATCCACACTGGGCCCGCGCGGTGGATTATGGCCCACTCCCTCTCACAGAGAGGAGGCCTGCGTCCCGTCAGTGAGAACTAGAATAGGCTGATGATGATGATGATGAGAACACTAGCCTAAAAGTGTGACAGCAACACAAAGTATTTTTTTTTAAGCAGTCGTTCATAACCTACCTAACCTGAACTGATGTATATTTATGTAAAATGATTACAATCCTATTTTAGTTTTCATCTCAATAGGGCTTAGTTTCGAGCTTTGAATAAATTCATCGTTATTCTTCACAGTTCCCGATTTTACCATCCGCTCCCAAATTCAGATTCATTTTGTAAAGTCCGCTAATTTTTATAGGTATTTTGTTTCTGAACATTTCGAACAAAGCCTTCTTCTTGTTGTTGAAATCAGAAACCATAAATTCATTGTAATTATTCAATTACAGTTACTTTAATCCACCGTACGGCAGAGCTAATAACAGCTGTTACCAGGTGCCGGTTCAAATAAAATAGACGTTTTATTTTCAGCCGAACTTCAATTCAATTCTCTCTAAGTTTAAAGCTAGTTTTAAACCAAGTGGTTCTAAATGAATTTAGATCTCAATCCCTGTTCTATAAAGTCGAAATTTTGTGTTAAACATCTATTATGATTGTATTTAAATTTAAACCTTCTTTCCATCTCATTCCGTCTTACAAAGTCCACTTTTCAAAGCAAAGTGCGCTCCAGAAATGTGACAAGAAAAATGAAGACGAAGAAACTGTGTAATGAGTTAAGATTTTCGTAAAAATATGTGACGTGGTGTTACTCTGAGGCGGGTAGTATGTAGGGTAGGTAAACGTTGCCGCTGCGCCGCGACGCCGGCCGTATCGACCGCCGCCTGTTGAATGCCGACAACCCCCTTCGCCACCCTCGACACCCCAAGACCTTAGCGCCCCTTCCACTTTTCACGTGCTTAAAATAGAGGCGTGCAATGTCGATATTTCAAACATTAGCCTGACACAGGACACTGAACGTAAGTAATTCAACAGGGAGGACATTAATTTAAAACTCACTACTCTTTGTACTTATGCACACTTTTTTTTTAATGTTTTTTTTATTTTATTAATCCAAATATTTTGTTTGCCATCTGGCGGGACGTAGCATGGAACAACATTTATAGCTGTAAATATCTGAATAATTTTGACCCTGTGTTCACAAAATTAATAAATGAATTGAACTGAACATAATTAGGGGTCCACGACGATTCTCTCGGTAACAATATATATTAAAGCTGTAAGGTTATAAAGTCCGTGTAACAGCAATAATTGTTTGTTTAGGCACCGAATAGGGGTTGCTAGCTTTCAGAAAGTGTTACTTTATGTTCAAATACAACATGTATTAGTGGGGAAATTCAGAGTTTACTATGTCAGTTACTGTTAGGCCCAACGATAAACTTCAGCTATAGAAATTATAGGGGACCACAAATTAGAGACAATACTGTATAATACATCTTTCATCTTTATGATAAGGTAAATATTATATCAAATTCTATTTGTATAATAAATTGTTGCCCCGCTTTGACCTGGTCCAACCGTCGTAAATAATTTGGAACTTTAATTAAAATCTAGGCCAATGTCAAGTACACTTTAGTACGAAATTACATACATCTTGTTTTGCGGGAACATGAAACTTTATTCGAAACTTTTCAACAAGATAATGATCCTCTTCAGCGAATAGCTCTTTGGAAACACGTAATATTCTTCAGATACATCCTGTGCTTTTAAAATTTTCATAATATTAATAAAATATTGAATATTTCGAACAATGAAATGAAGGCAACACGATAATATCTTACACAGACATTACTTTTATTTGAAGTGTAATAAAATAGAGTACCTACGCGTACAAAATAATATCGTTACAAATGAAACGACCATTAAAAATTCATAGTCGAGATACTGGATCTTCAGCAGCTTATTAAAAGATCTGATGTGAAATAAAAATGAACTGAAATAATGGCTGAATAGGTACCAGATGTAGTAGGCTGAAAGATTAATGTACTGCTAAAACGTGCGTCTGTAAGCTTTGAGTCTTTCTTCACCTTGCGATGATAAGTTTTTTTGGGCAAACATAAATAAGTACTTACCTGTTTTATGACATGACAAAAATACAGTTTTGGATCGCGAACACTTAAAAAAATGAAAAATCCGTATGAAAAGATAGTAACTTTTAATTAAGAAAAGCATGTAATAACTTTTCAGTAATGGTCCCCTTTCAGATAAGTAATTTAATTTTGAAATCATACATCAAACATCACACCTGCATAATAAGCTCCTGTGAAATGCTCGATTCAATTATTTTGACAAAAATAAAAGGTAATTTAAAACTAAAAAAAATTAAAAGATAGTATCTCATATCAATAGAAAGTAGGTACCTACAATTTAAGCATTTTTAAATTGGTTAAATAGGCACTATGATTTTGTATCTCACAAATTATTCCAGAACAATATTTTTATACAATAGAAATCAAAAGGTTTAATGGTCGCTAGTCTAATATCCATAACATACTCAATTATAATCGAAACCCGTTTAAACATGAACATGATAATATTTGCAATTATTTTGGTACAAAGTCACATGGGCGACATCTGTCTTCAACCGCAAGAAACACTTGAGTTTGATAACATCCAGCTGTCATAGCTATCAATATGTAATAACGCCATCTATGAAAATTTTCTATAACTAAATGAAAACTTTTGTGTTCGGTGGTTCAGCTGTGGAAAACTGAGTTAGTGTTCATGATTTTCTGGTAGATGGCGTTTATAACGTGAAAGTTTAGGGTCAAGACACATCGAGACACGACTCGGCGCGTACATTTCAATTCTATTTACTACACGACTACGATATTCATTTCTAGTACCGTTGCCCCGCGTCGCGTGAACTGACTCTAGGCTATGTAATTTTATGACTCACAGGTACTTTTAAAACTACTACAAAGTTCGACGCTTTAGAACAGTGATTAATTGGAAAACAGACGCTTATAGACTGGCATTCTCTTTAACTCAAGTTGTGGTTGAAATGAAAATAGTTGGTACGCAATACACAAGCGGCTTAGCAGAGGAACTGAAAAAATACCATTTCGGTAGGACTCTGTCATGAATTCATAATATTGATGAAGATCCAAAGATTTGCACTGCCAGTAGCAGTGCAAATCTGGTCATAGTGGCTATAATTTTGTCTGGCCTAGGAATGGACGTTTATTGGATGATACCGATAAAATGATCGTTTATTTAAATGATTTCAATTGATGATAAGACTTTTAGGAGATCTATATAACATAAAATATGAAATAACCATTACTATTTTAATTTGTACGCAACCAACTAAGCCTGTTGAAAACAAAAAATAATAATTAATATACGAAAATAAAAGCCTAGAATCGTGCAGTGTTGAGTAAATACATTACAAACGTTCATTAATGGGTTATAACTAAAAGCTTAAACCTCAAACAGTCGTTAAAGTCGCAGATTAAAATCCTTGAATCTCTTCTCCACATTGCAGGGTAATTTCAGGCTCATTTTTAGTGAAGATTTATCACTTTCATCAGATTTATTTGGGTTGTGTGTTGGGTTAATGAATGTTCACAGTCTAGTAGTCTAGACCGCTCCTTAATGTAAAGAGAAAACAACAAATAAAGCAAAGAAATACGACCAAAGTCAAATCCATATTTACATTAAAGTTGTTTTATTTTCAGTTTATTTTGGATAAAATCTAAATAAAGTAAGTATAAAATCTTTGTTTGTAGTTGCAATCCTTTCAAATGGCTCAACCAATGTTAACAATTTTTCTTTTGTATATTGTGTAAGTATAAGAATAGATCGTAAAGTATTTTCCCCCCATTAAAAAAATGCTTAGCGTAAAGCAAAATGGGTACGATCAGATAGTTTAACTGTAAATTAAGTTAAAAATTAAAACGATAAAATATAATTACTTATATGTATACTACAACAGTCACAAATAAAAACCTTAAGTTGGAAATACCGTTTGGTAGAAAAGAAGAATGTTACCAAATGTAAAAGTATGCTTTGTTTACAAGCGCAGTGTTTTGTAATTTAAATAAAATATTTATTCTGTTTATTATTTATTTGCTTCTGTTCAGGAAGATTGGGACCATTATAATCTCACTTAATTGTCGGTTTTTGGGACAGATTTTCCTTGAAATCTATTTTGGGAGGGAATTTTGGATTGGTGTACAAAATTATCGACGATTGCCCGATCTTCTTTTTGTGTCCTCCACTTAAAATTACACATGTTATGTTCTTTATATTATGTATAATAAAACATCTTCAAACATTACTATGTAATAAATAAACAATGACTTTCAAACAGCAGAAGCGTGTTTTACATTAGAATGTAAGTAACAATACAACAGAATAATAGCGTGTTCTTATGTTTATTTTTAGTAGTCCCTGAACTGACTTCAAAGTTAGTCTGCCTAAAATGGAAAGCTGAGAAAATTCATACGTGTTTTTTTTTATGAGGTAACTATACAAAAATGTCTAAGATGTATTATACTATAGATAATTTTTACATTAGTGTATAAAATTGATTAGCGGACGGCTAGGTTGTTTGAAGCACAATCGTGAAGTCTTATTCCGAATTTCGCGTCAACTTTCATGTCAACTTTAAATTGAAGTCGACATCTTTATCTAGCAATTGAGGCCGTATACCAGCATTATCCGTGAATGTTGACATAAATAATTCCATCGATCCAACCTTTCTGGTTTATCAGAATAGGCAAGTGACCACACATGGGGTTATGCGTGGTCAAAGAAAATAATGTAAAGGTGTCAGATCACATGATTGTGGAGACAGCAGCCAGAGAATTATGCGCTCATCAAAATAATGTTTCCCTAATAATTATTGAGAAATTCGCCATTGGTAGTATGTTTTGCTGAATTTCTAAGACTACAAATCAACTGTGACCTGTCAAACTTGGAAACAATCAGTGAAAAAAAAATCTATTTTTAAACATTTCATTAAAAAAAAGACCTTTGCAAGGTGTTACTTATCAAAAATAATGTAAAAACCTAAAACGAACCGTAAACGTACAAAACAAGTCTCGTATAAAGAACCAGTTCAGAAATAATTTAAAAATTTCCCTCCACCCATTTATATAAATTAACGTTCCTTGAAAAAACGGAACAGCAATTATTTTTAAACTGTTTGTCTTTTTAATTATGAATTAGTACTTACATTGAAACCATTCTGGTTCCAACACCATTATATAAACTAATAACAGATATTATATAATAATATAGAAATAGAGGAATAATTAATCATTAAAATAATAAACATATGAGCTTAGTTAATTACTATGGTATAACATGGCATTACAAAGCTGTTTTTGCTCGCTAAAACGCTCTCGTTATTTTTTCTGTAATGTAACATTCGCAAGAATGCTCATTACAAGTGCACGTAACGTACACGTAATCTATGGCTTGAAGTACTAATACAAAGGGTGTGCAAAGGTAATCCTAACAAATTCCTTACAACAGACCAATTTATTCAATAAATATTTCATGAAAAAGAGAAATTCTAAATACATACATATTATAGATAAATTACACCCAGACCACAGAATATATAATAGTACCTAAAGGCACAGAAGCATTACTCCCAAAAAGAAAACAAACAAATGTAAAATCTATACACGAAAGAATAGAGTCCATTTTTACTTGCACCCGCATCACCCACCTACTTTTATAATAGCCTAAACTTCCCATTCGCAAGCAAAAATGAACTGAATAGTAACGCGCGAGAGTTCATTTTAGTTTATCTGACGCCAACGACATTAAAAGGTTACTGTCGGTCAAGCTCAATAGGGTTGCGACTCGCGAGTTTGGGCACAGTTAGGTAGGAATACGTATTTTATGCATTGTTTAATTACATTATTAATTAACATAAATATATATCACTCCTCATTACCTCCTTAAGTCCCTCAAGGAATTTTGTTTTTATCATCAGCCTATATCTTTTTTCTGTTTCGTCATCGATTACTTCATATTCATATCGATTGGTAGCACAGAATGTTAACAGTAGGTACCTACGGCACCTTACGTGAGGAATAATATATACACCGTGACTTTTTAGTCGCCTTACAACGGCAGCCCAGTTCATGTATCCAATCACTAAAACACGTTTATAATATAAAATATGTATTTAAGAGATTTCAAAATTTAAAAATAAAATAATATAAAACCTGCGGTCTTTGCTTACATCAAATATCAAAGATTTTAAAACGTTGTCAGAAACAAAAAGATTAGTTCCGTTTCAATCCGTTCTGGCCAAGCTGTAGTCATAACTTTAAAGATCGATCGTTATCGTTTACGGCAAAATAGATAACTAGTCCTTATCATTTCATTCATTTCATTGTCACAGGCCCCGTGTTGCGTGTCTTTGTAGGTAAGTAGGTAAAAAAGTCGCGAAGAGAATTACGATCGCTGACCTTGAATGCGTAGTGTAGCCATTTTCTGAGTTTGAACGTGTCTAAACAATAACGTAAACATCTTCCTACTTTCTACCGGTCATAATTCGACCTACCTACGTATTCAGCTTAGGTGAGTGAGAGTGATGTCAGGTTTGATAATCGTCTATTTTATTTATCTTGGTCGTCTTGTAGGCCAAATTTGTAACCTACCTAATCATGATTACTAGCCGGTACTTGAATGACATTAATAAGCACGCCACAAGCAGGTAGATAGTTTTTTGATCATTATTAAATATGTACTACATAGATAAATATTCACTTTTTTTCTTACCTTTCGAAATCACGCGGTAGTGTGTGAAACGTGAGGCTCCTATCACTGTCATTATTTAAACAACCAAACGTTATGCAGTATTTTTTTTCTTCATCATAATTATTATATTTTTTTTTTAAACTCATGCGTAAATTCAACCAAACACCAAACTTAAATATTATTTAAGTAAGCGCGTGCGTAGTGGGCGGCGCGCGGCAACCGACTAAATGTCCACTCCGAAGTGGTCCCCGCCAATGCTTGCAGTTTTATACCTACACTGCGGAGTGAGCCAGGCCTGCCCAGACACAGAACAAATGATCGTGCTCATCACACAAACATTTGTCCTGGGTGGGAATCGAACCCACGACCCCCGGCATAGCAGTCAGGGTCACTAACCACTGGACCAACAGGCTAGTCAAATGCACAATAAGTGTGTAAATATTTTCACGAATTATTTAATGCATTATTCACTCGGCGCATAGCGCATCGGTTATCAACTACGCAAGCAGCGTAGCAAACGTAGCCAGGCGTAGCGATGAAAATACCTTTGCTACGGCGTAGCAGAGGATTTTAAATAAATTTTACAATTTAAAGTTTGACTGATTGTTTCTCTTTTAGGGTGCTTATACACGGCGCATGTAACCCGCGAGAGTGAAGGTGCGGGTTACCCGCGCGAGTAACATGCGCAAGCTACTTGATCAAGCTACCCGCGGGGTGCTTGTACACGGCGCATGTAGCTTGAGCATGTTGAGGCACTTGCGCGGGTTACATGCGCCGTGTATAAGCACCCTTAAGTTAAGCAGTAATGCTACAGTACAATTTATGACAAAGTAAGGGAGCTTCCCTATGACGCGATGCGACGCAATTCCACCGATTCCAACTACAAGTGAAAATCATCCTTACCACTACGATATACGACATAAAACGTGCGGTTGTTTACGGGTAGATGTAAAACAAAACACGCTCGCCACGACGACGTCAAATCAATCGAATTGCATCATTATCTCGTAACAGCAAGGACGATTTTAGCAGGGAAGCTCTCTAACTTTACAAATGCTTTATTTGTTGAGTATCAGAAACTTGTATCAATGTTGGTATTTTTTTAACAGTACTGAGTTAAAAATAAAGCATACATGAAATACATGGACATGATTATTCCAAGTTTTATCATACTAAATCTACCCCATTTTGTTTTTATCGTACACACAATCCTTTCACTTTACCAAATAGTCTCAAACCAAAGATAATAAAAACCTACCAAATAAAACTATTACCTACATTACGTCTAGCAAGGCTGTGTCCTACAGTAGAAGAATTCGATATCGTTCAAATACTGCGACATAGAACTTTGCTGACGGTGCGCGTCAAAAAGATCTGGAGATAGGCGTGTGACGACCAGACCTATACTTTGTATAATTTAAATTCATACCTGGGTATTACATAGATAGTTTGTGACGATTCAAGTGGCCTAGTTTTCTTGCATTTTAGATAAAGTGTAAGAGAATGTGAAAAATTAAAAAATAAAATCATCGTTAAAAGGAAAACTTTTACATTGGCTGTATGGTCGACAAGATTGGCGTAGTGGCTGAGCGAGAGTTGTTCATAGTCTGCGGGTTTGAGTATGTGTGTTACTGGTGTTACTATGTTTGGCAAAGATTTTCACTAAAGAAATAAATGCTTTAATATCTATTAAGCTATTGTCAAACAGACAGGCGTGACGAACGCGAAGCGAGGCGTTTTTGTTTGTAATGTATGCAATTATTGTTTGAAGCCCGTCACATATACTATTGAATCGCTTTCGCTTTTCTATGTGACCGGATTCAAACAATTGCATACAATACAAACAAAAGCGCCTCGCTTCGCGTTCGTTACGCCTGTCTGTTTGACAACAGCTTTATACTGACTTCTAAGATCTAAAGGACAGTACTGGACTATGTGGTTAAAGATATCTTACATATAATGAAATAGTAGGAAAAACTGTACATTTAATGTTTTTTTTTTAAATAGTCTGTTGTTCTATGTCTTTAGAAATTTTGTCTGTACGTCTGGGATAAACTCAAACAGTACTGCATGAATTTATTTCAAATTTGGCACGAATATTAATAAAAAGTCGGGTCAACATATAGGCCACATTATATTATTACGCTATCACCTACGGGGAACGAGCAGTGAACCTTTATTTCTTCAACGCATTCACACAGACGATGTCGCGGGCAGCAGCTAGTACATAATATTCTAATAGTTAAGCACAATCTAACACTCATATTTCATTATTTATATGTACATATCTATACTTACTTTCGGTTGCCTTTCCAAGATAGTAGGTGTACATATTATTATCTGTGATTACTTTCGGCCACGTTTCCAAGATAGTACTGTAAAAAAACAGGCTTCGTAGCCAGAAAAAACTTCTACATTTTTACAGTGTTATTTTGGTCGACTTAATTTATGTTCGCTACAGGTTTAACCGCGACTTCTTCATAGCGAACCCGGATTAAATAAGAAGCAAGTTCTACTATAAAGTATTAAAGGATTTCAGTTACTTTATAAGTCCCCTGCTAAGCTTTGATTTTACACAATAGCCTTTCCTGTTAAGCCTTAGAAGTACGGATTGACAACTTCAGACTGCTTAAAAATTAAAATATTAATTTACTTAAGCACAATATAATACTAAGTGAGAGTATGGAGAGAGAATTTGGCCCAATAATAAGATAATGCAGGCTGACGGTAAAGAAACGGTAACAATAATTATTTATACTTTATTAAATTACATACATACGGATCGAATTGTGAACCTCCTTTTTTAAATTCGGTTAAAATATATAATACGTCATTGGTTAAAAATAATTTATTTTTGTTTAGTTTTCAACAGAATTTGCTATAATTAGATTTTTGCCACTTCGTTACTTTATTGCGCCCTGTAAAACATATTTATTTATTTCTGAAAGAAGCTAAGTGATGTGGTTATGATGTGTTATTGTCGTTAGCTAAAAATATAAATTGTTATCATTCACGAATCTAATTTATCAAAAAAAAACCCTATCTGCAGAAGTTTGTCAGGATGGATAGATGGATACGTGTTTCTTTCATTTTCACGTAAAATGACTGTAAAATGTAAGTATAAATAGATTTTAATGAAACTTTGTACATAGACTGTTCATTATCTGTACTTATATTATTATTTTCTATCCCGAATAGTGCAATCCTGGGAAAAAGTTGCAGAACTCCAAACAGGTGCAGCCTCGGAAAATGTTTATCTAGATGTCAACTTATGTCAAATTGCATTGGATTATTATAATTTCTGTGAAAAATTATCCAAAAACATGTGAGACTCGTAATAAATACAAAAAATCTTGTTTCTTTAATTGCCCTTTACTTTCCATGGCTAAAGTAACTTCTTAAAACATTTCGCGATCAAACTACATCATACATGATACACCTTGAACCCTAAATTCCAGTAATTGAGCTTTCAAAATCAAAATCAAAGCATTTATTTCAAACTAGCTGACCCGGCGAACTCCGTACCGCCTGAGAAACGATTAAAAAAAAACCTTTTAAACCTTCCCTGGACTTTCCAAAATAATTCAAAACCAAAATCAGCCAAATCGGCCCAGCCGTTCTCGAGTTATAATCAGACTAACGAACAACAATTCATTTTTATTTATATATAGATAGAAGATAAGCCAGTTACAGGCACTTTTGAATTGTCAAAGACAAATAAAACTATTATTAAACACTACAAAATTACGGTGCCACAGTCCCAGTCACAAGACATAAAAACTGTGAAAGTACCGTAGATGCCCATTCCAAGAAGTAGATCTCTATGGAGAAGAACGGGCAAGAAACTCCATGGACACTCTTTTCAGATCGCCAAAATTAATACAGAATCATTGTTACATCATTCATTCTTAGATGGTACATTATGTGAGAACGATGTAGCAAATTAAAAGTGTCCATAGTAAAATTTAAAACAAAGACAATTCAGAAAATAAAATCAATAAATTAAAATAAACCGTGACAGCTAAGAGATGACCAGTCGCAACTGACAGCGCCCGCTCACGAACATGACACATGCATCAGCACCATTCAGCTCAACCATTTTGAAGGGAGCCAAATGATCCGACACACGCGCCACCATCAGCGAGACATTTGAGTGAGCATGACAAACTCTCAACCGCCAGGGTCATTCAAGTCAACAAGAGACGTAGGTGCCCAGTGAATCATAGCTCTGATGTACATAGAACTCACAAAATGCCGGATATGAAACTATATAATACAAGGAAGATTGAATCTATACAATGCAAATATACAGTTGTACAATCTTCAGCAGCTCCAACAATGGTATTAGGTATACTTTTACTATCAATTTATACATTCCCTGTCTCATGGAGCAAGACCAGCATGGAGCCAAGCATTATTATCAGCGATATAGTCGCTCAGTTTGTAATATGCCTGCTTTCACAGTGTGCGTTTAATGCATGTTTTGAATTTCGTTTCATTCAGTTCAAGAACGTTTTGTGGTAGCTTATTATAGCATTTTAAACAGTACCCCATGAAAGAATAATCTACTTTGGGGAGTCTGAAGCCCGGCTGAACTAATTGGTCCCTATTCCTAGTATGATAATCATGTCTGTCACCTCTTTTAGAGAAAGGATGCAGATTTTTCCTAACGGACAAGGTACCGTCATGATGTTAATTTCCTTAAACAGTTCTCTTACGCGGTGTCCTGCGTGAGCGACGAATACGACGCGACGCGACGCGATTCGAACTAATTCAACTACTATTATAATATTACTTTAAAATTTACTTCGTGTCGCGTCGCGTTGCGTCGTATTTGTCGCTCACGCAGGACATTGCCTTAGAGAATCGCGCCTACGGAGATTATATATGGCTCGAATCGCTCTCTTTTGAAGAATAAAGATAGACTCGATGTCAGCCGCCCGTCCCCACAATAAAATGCCATACGACATTATACTGTGGAAGTAACTAAAATAGACAATTCTCGCGGTATCAACGTCAGTGACTTGACGATACTTCCAAACAGCATATGCTGCTGAACTTAATCGCCCCGCAAGAGTTGTTATATGAGGGCCCCATTGTAGCCTTGAATCAAGTGTTATCCCCAGGAAAACCGTTTTATTGACGAATTCTAGTATCTCATCATCCAACACTATGTCATAATTACTATTTTTAACATTTGGTAAGGCAAATCTAATGCATTTAGTCTTGTTTCCATTTAATACTTAATTGTTTGCTGTGAACCAATTAAGGATCTGACGCAGGGCATTATTGACGTCGTCTAGATTCTGGGCTCGCCTTTAAAAGCCACGTAGCACGTACACACTAACACTGTTTTTAAATTGTTCACATTCTACCTGTGTGATTTACACTTGAGTACCAAATCTTCATCTGGTGGATTAAGCATTTAGGTAATAGCTCGTGAACAAAAGGTACTTGTATAAAACTTTTCTCACTCCGGTAGAATTTTGTCTCCCCCACATTTACATTGAAAGCATTTGGCGAGAAACTTTCTACTTACAGGTACAGGCGAAACTTCTTGAAAACAATGGTAATGGTATTTCTATTGGAGCTCCACATCAAGCTATAAAAAACCAATATAAGCTGACCGTTGAATATGCGGGAAGATCATCCAAAGCGAGACCGCCATCAATTGGTTTTGTAAAGCTTTATGTGTAGCCCTGTTTATAGCTAGAAAATTGATACTTTCTACTACAATTTAGAGTTAGCATAGAGTTTATATTTACAAAACACCTAGTTACTAGCTTTAGATGATTTTTTTAAGGAAAAAACAATTCGATTGCGGGCAGGACCTGGTGGCCTACCATGAACTCTTAAAGCGTGAGTCTTTAGGCTGTGGGAAAGAGATGGCGCTAGACGACTTGTATAGCTCTGTCTCTTTCCCACAGTCTAAACTGGATCGCGTTAAGAGCTCGTGGTAAGGCCTCTGAACCTAATGGTCAGTACTCAATATCGGTATTACTCGATAGTTTTACTCCAAATCGTGTTAAAATTATCATGTGAACCGCAAACTCACAACTCGAAGGAAAGCTTCCAAAGCCCAAGCAGTGGGTTTTACTCTGCGTGGTTGCTCGATCCAGTAAAACCGTATGTGAGTACTGACTAAGACTTTACGGTTCGACGAACTTCCTGTAACTTTACAATTTGCGACGCAGAAAAATATTGAAATTACTGCAGTAGTCTTTAATGTGAAGAAAGAATGTATCTTTGTTTTACTCTTGTATTGTAAAAAACTACTTTGATGGTAATAGTTCCGGACAAAGTTTTAAGAAAATATGTAATTCTTTTATAACCATACGCCCCACCCTTCGGACAATACCCGAATGAATTTATGTACCTATTTGTTTTAAAAAAACTTACGTCTTTTTTTTTGTATTTTTGTAAAGGAAAAGCCAGAATGATAAATCGTTCAGGTACCCTCACGGTCTCAGAACCCCTTATGTTTATAAAATAACATACAGTTACTGCCACTACCCTTTTCATTTTGAGGTATACCGACAATTTGTATGACATGACTCACGTTCCATCGTGGAAACTCATCAATTCGCTCGTATTCATTATGAATGTGACGCTTACTGGGAAGTTGTTCGTCTAGCAGACCGACGACATAGATATTCTTACTTAGTATACTAGCTAATGATCCATAATATGATTCTGCTACAGTGGCCTTTTCAGACTCCCAGATAAGAAGAAATGATTCGGATCTTGTATGGAATGGATAAATTGTAGCGGTATATTTAGCGGTTTCACCTACTGCTCAGCTCCTATTGATTGTAGCGACATAGACTAACCAACACAATATTATTTTTTCAATACGAACCAGCAGTTTCTGAAATAAGCGCGTTCAATCAAACAAATTCTTCAGTTTTATATTATAGTATAGATTATCCTTGTATTCAGCACTTAAGCCCGGTATCCACCAAAACGGAGAGGAGAGGAGATGTGTTTGATTATCCAATCAGATGTCAACAGATGTCAACTGAAGCTAAGCGGAGAGGAGATGTGGACATCTGATTGGTTATTCAAACACATCTCCTCTCCTCTCCGCTTTGGTGGATACCGGACCTTATGCTCTATAAAACGTACGAATAAGGAAAAGTACAGTAGCTAATAGCAATAATAAGTAAAACAGTCCGTAACGTTATCAATTTTCAAACACAAAATTGAAAAGCTTAACAAACGGCAACTAATACAACCCTGCCCTTTTCCTGAAACAATATTTCGCGCCACATTCATAGGGGTTACGCTAAAAATACGCTACAACAAATAGGTCAAACCACATGTGTGAAAAACGCAGCAGAAAAAGTTTTGTTGGCATGAAAAGTGAAGAATCGGTAAAACATTTTACCCTTTTCGCATTATATTATGTACTATTTTCAACACCCCAGGGAAAAACTTTGGAAGGCCATTTTTGCTCGTATTCACGTCAGCGAGAGAAGATTTTCCGGTTACTGATAATATTATGACATGACAGTAATGTTTTGTTTTATGGAGAAAAACGCGTGCCTTATATTATATTTTGCATGTAAACAGTAATTTTTCTTTATTGAATGATTTCACACTGTCTTGTTTTAGATGAGAAAAAAACTTTTTGGAGCTGTCATGATGCTTATCATTAAGTTTGGGTGTCTTTTAAAACAAGGACGTAGTTTTATTGCTACGGAACTTTGTAAGTACTCGTAAGTATAAGTAAATAATATAAGGATATAAACAACTTTTACTATGAAACCAACCCTGAAAGATGAAAAAAAAAAAGTGGTTTTTACAAAATTGAATGTTTTTCCGTTGGCATAATATGAAACACCCTGATTTATTTATTTTTTCAGAGTTGGTTTGCTATGAAAAATACGTTTTACAAATTTACGTTATATGGAAACATTGCTGCAGGCAGTTTTTTAACCGACTTCCAAAAGGAGGAGGTTCTCAATTCGGATGTTTGTATTTTTTTTTTTTTTTATGTTTTTTCGGGCATAACTCCGTCATTTAACAACCGATTTGAAAAAATATTTTTTTATTGGATAGGGTATACTTCCGGAATGGTCCCATTAAAATTTTATCAAAATCGGACTAGCACTTTTTGAAAAATCAACAAAAATCAACAAAAACCTAAGAAGTTTTCAACTTTGTCTACACCGATTACTCCGAGGTTTCTGGTCCGATTTCGATGATTCTTTTTTTGTTCGATACAGTATTGTTAATACCGGTGCTACGGATTACAAAATTTTAGTGCACATGTAAGAAAATTATGTATTTGGCAATAATTTGGGCTGAATAGTGAAACTAAAAAGGATAAAATAAAAAACTTTTTCAAAAAAAAATGCAACCGACTTCAAAACAACCACAAAAAAGTTCAAAATAACCTACAAAAAAACTTTTCTTTCGAAAGTCGGTGACAAAAAGTCAATGAAATAAAAAATAAAGTCACCGACTTTCGAAAGAAAAGTTTTTTTGTAGGTTATTTTGAACTTTTTTGTGGTTGTTTTGAAGTCGGTTGCATTTTTTTTTGAAAAAGTTTTTTTAGACACAAGCAAACCCTAAATTATGATCTCTGGCGATAGTACCGATCATCGTCAAAATTGGATCCTCATTTCTCTTTGACGTACATGCAACCAACGCAACGTCAAAGAAAAACGAGTTATACTTATAGCCCTGCAAGCACACAGATTCATTGGAAAATGTTGATGAAATTAATAATAATAATAATATTCCACAACTATCACACAACGCCATCTAGTCCCAAGCTAAGCAGAGCTTGTGTTATGGGTACTAGACAACTGATAAACATACTTATATATTTCTAAATACATACAAATTATAGATAAATGACACCCAGACACAGAACAAATGATCGTGCTCATCACACAAACATTTGTCCTGGGTGGGAATCGAACCCACGACCTCCGGCATAGCAGTCAGGGTCACTAACCACTAGACCAACAGGCCAGTCCATTATACCTCACACAGGTAGAGGAAGTGCAGCGTATTTGGAATACCAATTTGTTTTTTGAGAATAAGTTGAAAAATAAATGGGTTACGGTAATAAAATATACTTTAAATTATTCGAAAATTATTTAGCTTTAATAATACAAGCTGTCAAACTAAACAAAAATGAGGAACCTTCTCAAAATTTCAATTAACCTAAAAAACTCCGAAATCGTGATTTGACTTAGGGTGCAGGTTATTTGGAATATAGTATTCAAATTATATACACCTTTTTTCTTAATCAAATGCTTACTATTTTCTTAATTAATTTAGATTTTGTAGCTAATTTTACAGTATTTTAGTCTTTTTGTAAGTAATCAATATGTGTGTAATCTGTAAATTTAATATTTCTGTAACGAAATCGCCCACAAAAATAATTACTTTGTAATCAACCACAATAAGATAGATCCGTGCTTAGTTTGGACTTACAATTATCCTTACAGTAATGACAGAAGGTCCTTTATTGATATCTAGAATGTTCATAAGCACCACAAGCATTGTGATCCCATTAGCATTAGTATTCCAAGTTGACAACATGACATCCTAAACTATAACTCCATTTCTCTTATTTAATTTTAGAAATAATTATAAAATGAAAACAAATTCACAAACTAATAATGTCACTTGACAGTTTAAAAATTTCTTTAACGATTTTGCATATCATAGTAAATGTTTATTAAGGATTGAATTCGTACCAAAAAAGTTTTCAAATAAGACTTTTCATTCTCGCGGGGCTGTCAGCACAAATGTTAGTGTAGCCCTCTGTTTTAAGAGGATTGTATAGCGGCTGCCTTTTCAAAAAATTGGTATTTAGAAAAACTCGTGCTGTCCCTCTCGCTCGTTGAAAAACCCCCGATCGTGCGATAGAGAGCGTTGCAGCTCGCGACTGACTGTGAGTATTTTTTATATGAAATTTGTCTCTCGGGAGAAAACGTTTTTCACATACTAAATCACGTCCAATCTCTTAGATTCTAGTGTCAATCGTTTCAGCATATTATATTCTAGGTTTGTAGGTTTTGCTTTTTTTCTAAAACTTCTTTGTTTTTAAAATACAAAGGTTTTACTTTAATGAAGATTTTGTCATAAAAATAGTAACTTTTAAGCGCCTGTTACTTTCAAACTATTATAAATTTTGAAAAAAAGAAAACCTACAAACCTAGTTTTTTATAGTGTCAGAAGCATTCTAAAAAATCATTGAGATAGGATAACATTTAGGGGTAGGAAAACGTTTTCTCTTTTAGTATGGGCGAGCGCTCGGTAGACGACAGTCTTAAGTACTCACTCACATCCAATAACATGTGACATTATGTTTATAACAAAAAAGCGCAGATGGTGTTTACACTAATTGAGATATCGTGGTATTCCAAATTACTTGCAGTATTCCAAATAAGCTGACTTTCCTCTATAATGGAAGCCATACACGTTGGAGTTTGCATGATGGTTTGAACAGGCAAGCCCTAGCGTGTAGGTATGTGTTAAAACTATGGTTAAAACTGTACAGTTACTGATCATGCGTGCACGGTTAAAACCAACACGATGAAAACCCTAACGTGTATGGCCTTTGTAAGCTATACAAAGGAACGAAGACTTGTATAGCTTCTATTATAGTTCTATTACATGATCCTCAAGAAACGAAACTATTTTCGTGTATCCATTTCCTCAAATTCAACTCTGCCCAAATTAAAATATTACATAACTCATTTTTTTATGATTTTTTTCCCACACTGGGAATTTCTCCTGTATCGTGGGTGCGTTTACAAACATAGAAACACACATACACAAACACCCAGGCCCGATACAACTATTAAAGTAGGTCATACAAATATTTGTTCCGCGCGAGGATCGAATCCGCGACACGCTGAGCAGCAGTTGGTCGTTAGAGTTCTACGGAACAGTGCTACTGACTATAGAGTCTTTTAATACGGGAATCTAGGTTATAAAGTTTAATATTTATGTTATTTATTCCAATGCATTCAGTACATATTGCGTGAAAGATTAACAAACACATTGATCAAGCTGTTTTTTTGGTGGAACGGAAAATTCGATTGCGAGCAGAATTTCAACATAATCTTCTAATTCAGTACACCAGACCCTGTTCAATTTATGCTCGCAAACATTTTTTTTCTTACGACTAAAGAAAAAGAAGCTCTACAGTTCGCTACGCAGCAAACGTTAATGCGGGTAAAAAAAAAAAAAAAAAAACCGACGTTTTTAAATGTCTTAAAAATAAGAAAATAACCCTACGGGGCTGAAAGAGGGGCCACTCAAAACGTGGGGGCGTATATTATTCAAGGGATTATTTATGGGACATATTTACATGACGTGTATATCTATAGTATGTGCCATTTAACACGGCAAAAGCGGTCATTGCTCCGACTTTCATCCCGATATCTCAATATTAGCGATACTTCCTCTTCACCCGTACAAATCTGTCGCAAACTGTCGCAAAACTGACATCGCTTGAGTCTCATAATACATAAAAAATTACCACAAAAACAACACAATGCACAACCCAAAATAATAGAAAATCTAGCAAACGTACCCTACGAAATATTTCTTTTTAAATATTGTATTTTCGTTTTTACACAAGTTTATCACACTGAGACAATTTAAAAAAAGTAAGTATATTATTATGCATCATATAATTTTGCATTAACCTATAATACAATACTGAGTAAATATAAAGTTAGTGCATATTGTATGGATATAAGTGTATTAATATTCTTTTGATATCAGGATGGTAAAAACACCTTATTTTTCCTAAAATAAATTACAAAAACTATTTCATCACAGAAAATGCTAATTTTGATCTTATGTCGTTTTTGTTTTACGAGGTCATCGCGTCAGGGGTGCAGCACCCCCGGCAGCAGCCGCCATTTAGATTTGACATTCCGTGTGGAAGTTCGCTTGCGTTCGGTCTGTGCAAAGACATTAAACTAAATACGAGCAATAGACGGGACATCACGAAGAAAGTTGTGATCCAAAACTTTTTACCACTAGGTAAAAGTCGCTCGGTATAGTAGTCGCGTTGCAACGCTAGATTGTGCTACTGACAAACGGCATCAATAATTTTGTATGACAATTTTCCCAATGCCCGCTCTATAGGTTCTTTTAAATCTCTTTGGGTCTGTGCTATAATTTCTTTGCTTTTAATGTTATCGTTTTAGAGTTTGTTACAGTTTTGTTTTTATGTTCTGTGTTGTTATTGTTACTTCATTTGTTGCTTGTAAAGAAGCATGTAACCAGAAGCTGGAACATCTACTGGTGAAACCAGTAAACGCCGTCGTCGTCCAAACATATTCCAACCTCAAGAAGGTTCGGAATCGATACCGTTCACATCGCCGCCAGCAAAAAGACAGAAGACGATTCTCACCAGCGGAGAACGTCTTATGATTATTAATATTTTTAAATATGTCCAAAACACAAAGCCCGAGGATAAATATTTAACTAACCATGATCTTGTCAAACGTACGTCAGAAATATGTGGGGTGAGTGAGAGATCGATATATCGGGTATTACGTGAATACAGAAATACTCATAAAATAACGCAACCTGAAGGTAAAAGGAATAGACCAAACGTTCTCCAAAAAGTTGATGATTTTGATAAATCGGCAATTACGGACAACTTTTGGATAAAAAAAAATAAAACAAAGATTTTTCATTAAAAATGAGAAAATGATCGAGCCCATCAGTATGAAAAATCATTTTTTTTATTTTTTTTTCCGAAAGTTTTTGAACAAACATTGTTCAGTAACATCATGGGCTGAGTTACTCCACGAGAGGTTTTGCGCTATTAACGTTACACGTTGTATACACATAATTATATACATTTGATTCTTTTGATGCCGCGCATTCCACATTTTTTTATGATGATTCTTTCACAGTCCAGGTCCAGGTGTCGTTTGTGGAATGCATTGCTTGTATCAGTAAGACAAGCCAAGTCACTGGTTTCTTTTAAAAGCTTAGTCTTAAATCATTTCCTTTCTCTCTAATAATACATATTTATATTTATGTATGTATGTGTATTTTATTTTATTATTAATGTTTGTGTGTATTTTATTTATATTATCGGTTATCTATTATTTGATGTGCATCACTGTCTACCCTCAATTTTTTAAGATTCTTCAAGTCCATCATAATTGTCTGGAAGATATCGCTATTAGCGATAAGACCGCCGTTGTACCCTTAGTATTAATAAAACTTTTTTTTTTAAAGTACCGACTTCAAAAACAAATACAAAAAAGTGTAAAATATCTTTTCTTTCGGAAGTCGGTGGCTTTTTTTTTATGTCATTGACTATTGCCACCGACTTCCGAAAGAAAAGTTATTTTACACTTTTTTGCATTCGTTTTTGAAGTCGGTACTTTTTTCAAAAAGTTTTTATTTTACCCTTTTTAGTTCAGACATTCAACAAAAATCTTCGTATAATCGGCAACTTTAGAAATTTATATCCAAGCGAGCAACAAAAACGGATCTATGCGGGCAACGTCACAAGACATCCATTATTATTGTATATTAAAACCTTCCCTAGACTGTAATAAACATTTTTCCGTAAACCGCATGAAAATCGGTTCAGACAAACGCGAGATAATCGTGAACAAACATACAATCGACTTTGAAAATGTACTATGATCCGCGCGCGGACGAAAATACATATTATGACGAGAAAAGGGCCGTTACCTATCACTACATCCATTAAATCCGTCACACACAGTGGAACATTTTTTACGTCACGCGTAAATTTATAAGCACACAATTTGATTTCTAGAAATAAAAAATAATAATTTTGAATTAGAGCAACACAAGATTCACAACCTCTGTTTGTCAAGCAGGCTGGTACCACGATACTGTAGCGATAGAAGCAACTATCGCTTATTAGTAGTTTTAGGTAACAATAAGTGTCATTATCGCTTAGTGATGAAAAACTTGGTAGGAGGGAGTGAATGACCTCTATTGCCATGTTAAATGGTACATACTATAGTAGATCGTGGGTGTAACTTGCAAAGATACGCCCCCACGTTTTGAGTGGCCCCTCTCTCAGCCCCGTAGGGTTATTTTCTTATTTTTAGGACATACAAAAACGTGGGTTTTTAGATTTTTTAAATCTATTAATTATTTTATTCTTTTTAATATCTTTGTTGTTGAAATTTTTTTCTTCTTTTGTTCATTTCATCGGGTTTGAAGCCCTGAAATTTCAGCCTGCTAGTTTATCGGGAAGTGCCTCAAAATTGAGTTCCAAAAATCTAACCAGAACGACAACCAAAAAAACCAGAAAAGTGAGTGTATAAAAACGTGGGAATTACGCATTAATTTGTTGTAATCTATTTTACTCCTGACCGTACATATCGAAGATAATACAAATATTAACATTGTTTAAAAATTTAAATACAGTCTTCGAAATACTACAAGACGATATCCCGTTTTAATTTTGTTAAAAACAAAGTCACAATCGTCATAGCTTAAACCTGTTAGAAAGTATCAATTATAACTTCATTTGTATCAAAGGAATGGAGATAATGCTTTTGTTATACCTACCTGTTCCAAATAATCTCCGAATCAAATTCTTTCAGCCTGTGTTTACTCTTGAAACTTAGTTTGAAACTCACTCCGGACTCCGGACGCTCATGATATTAAAACTTCTTAGTTTCATAGAGGTACGTTTATGAAGAACAGTGTATAAAGTTATTTCCTAACTAATAGAAAAGGGAAAATACTTTCGACACGAAGTCTATTAAGCTACTTTAGTAGGATCATACTAGGATAATTTATTATAAATTGCGTGCTAAGAAATTGTACTCAGTAGTAGAGTAAGAATTTTTGATCTTTGATTTTTGAATAATTTTGTCATTCCAACACGATCCCATTATCATTTTACTAATTCGTAATCTGCTAAATTCATTTTTTTTTATCTAATGATAATTATTATGGTCTATCTATGTTTGGTCAGTGGTCTCGTAATAGAATCGTTTTACAACGACATTTGAACAATTATTTTTCATGCCAGAAATATTATATTTTTTAGTGTTAGAAGCAATATGTCGTAAACAGCAAAAACATTTAAAAACATACGAGATTACATTTCTATATCACTTCATTTAATGGAGAGTCAGGTAGTTTTTTTTTAATCTAAAATCGTTTGCCATTTTTTAACGCCTCATTCGTTATGTAAGTAAGCTGTCACGAAGACGTTAGGGCACACAACGTTCCCTTTACGAATTTTTAGCGTAACGAGTTTCAGTAGTAGATATTGCCATCTTATGTCACTATCGCTTTGAGTACAGACAATACAAAAGTATTTGTTATTTTACATCCTGTACTTTGATTCTTTATCACAACCAAAAAACAGCTAGTAACATCGTTTTTCTATCTTTGATATCCTTGAAAGAGGTCAGATATCTTTCTGATTTATTAGCTGAGTTTTCTGTTTTCTAGTTTTATACGTTAGTTTTTTTCCAGATTTATATTCGGTAGGCAATTCTTTGGGGCGGGATTCTGAGGTGCGCTACAACAAAGAGTCTAGCCCCAGGTGATTGATTGAATTTCAAGTCCAGAGGAATCAAAACGCCTGGTAAATAATAATATTAAGTAGGGTTGGGTGAATATATCTCAGGTAAACTTTTTTCTGACTCTACGGCTCTATATTGAGTACCTAGTCTGGTACAGTCACGAATATAAATGCGTATACATTTAGAAAAACTGTGAAAACATATTTGGGTAAAATCTTCACAGTAAAGAAAATCACTTTTTTTACCACAACGTCATTCGTCTACAGGGTGGTTTTTTTTTAACATCAATAAAAGAGTTTTCCCGCCCAGGGCAGGGCAGAAGGGACTGTCAGACCTGTACTGACTAAAATCCACGGTGTCCTTCAATAGCCCTTTACGTTCCGGGGTTACAGTATAGCTCGTTAGTCCCGCGATCCCGGGCCCAGAGTGGTACGGTAAAGTTTGTATATCTCGCGCCGCATTATTGGCTTGTATAATAGCCAATGATTAATAGACATGCATCGTCGGACTGCCTCTCTGCGCGGTACGATAGCAGTACATTTGCTTGACCGCTTCCGATCGACCACGTGAACGAGCGGGGTGTCGTGTAAATTTCCTAATTATATTTATGCGCGTGACTGTACTTCTGTGCGTTTGAATTTTAGTCTCATATGGTCTGCAAATTCCCGAAGCCAATATTTGACAGCAAAACAAAGAGCGCGATATTTGGTTACTAACAAGCGAATCGAATTGGAAATCCTGCACTGCGTTTCAAAAAGCAAATTACTGACGTAACGCCAGCTGACTCCAACCTGCGCGCACCGAATAGAACAATGAGGGAATATGAACCAATACAGGAACGAAACTAAGTTTAATATTTTGTTTTTTCATGGTTGAAAATCGTAAGGGGAGTTTTAGGAGTACTCTGTACGCATTTATATTTGTTATTTATTTATTATTATTTTTGTTTAGGCTTTTGGTAAGAAGTTTCCTCTTCTTATCATGCCTACGATGTTCTTTCGTAACAATAACTTTGTAAAAATAAATATTGCAGTGTTTTTGCCGGTACTACTCCATGGAAACGATCAATCCAAACGATGCCATTTTTTCGACGTTTTATAAGTGCCCATGTGAAATAAAATAATATGATTTTAATTTTGACTTATTATAAAAACTAAATAAATCACTATTTTAATTTTAATGTGTTATAAAGTCTATGTTCCTGAGTACTTAAATCTGACCTTCACAAGAATACAACATGTTTCCTAAAACACGAAAACAAACATTTACAGTTACTTCGAAACCATCCTAAATTATATCATCTTATTACATTCTAAAATCGGACAAAAACAGGTATGTTTTACATAAAAAATGTTTACACAATATCAGAAAATTATGTTTATCAAAAAGTAAACAGTGAATCATAAACCCATCGATCCATCATACGTTGACTGGAGTAATAAACAAACAGACCACGCGAGTAATGACTCCTGGCTTTGAACGTATTTTTAGTCGCCTATGAAAATGTTATGCACCACTGGGGACATTGGCGACTATTCATGGAGCTACAGAATCAAACAAATCAAAATTCACTGCTGGTTTAACACGTTGCAAACAGAAAACGACACACAAATTACGAGCAATGTAACTCGTTTAACATTTTCGTCAAACTGTAACTCCCATTTCAAAGCTACGCCTATTCGAGGGTCTTGTTTATAAAACGCAGGCTCGCAATTCGCACTTGGCAATGAAACCAGTTATGATGTCGTAACTCCAAGTTGTTTGAACAGAATTTAATTATTCAACGGTACCAATATCCTGTGTTTTTGAACTCAACATTTGTCAGGTCATGCCTTCATATACTACGAAATATTTTCATTTGTCAAAGTATTTATGAGGCCTTGATTTCATAGAGTGATAACCACACAATAGGAAAATGTACGAATAAAACATATTATATCGGTAGTACGTTGAAGATGGGTATCGGTGGGAAATTCCATTCGGAAAATGGTTGCTTGACAATAACTTCTTTGTCAGTCACGTCGTTATTTATACTTAGAAGGAAAAACCATTGTTGGATTTTGTGTTTAACGTTGGACATAAAACGGATTAAAGATCCGATACAGTTATTTATAGTAACTTATGTTGATACAATTTGTAAACTGACCGTTCACGAAGCGTAAACAGCCAAGCATTCTATAAAACATCATACAAAGTACTTACATCTCATAGAAAATGACGGCACGATTGGCGCAGTGGCTGAGCGATCGACTGCTGCGCAACGTGTCATAGGTTCGATCCCCGCACGGAGCAAATAGTTGTATGTTCTGCAAGTAGTTGTTCCGGGTCTGGGTGTTTGTGTATGTGAGTTTCTATGTTTGTAAACGTACCCACGATACAGGAGAAATTCCAGCTGTCGAGCAACTTAAAAAAAATAGTCGTCTTAGCTGATTTATACCGGGGTCTTGAACGAAGATTCGTTAAAATTGAACTTGATTAAAATGCTGAACGACCTTTTAACATTGTCCTCGGGCTCTTCTCACTTATTAGATGATCCGTCTGATTACTTTTATTCAAATTAAATATTTCAATTAAAATCTGACAAACACATACCGATGTCTTACTTATTTCTTTATACAGGGTGGTATGTAAAACTGGCTGAAATACTTGAAATGCATGATACTAGACCACATTTATAACAATTTTGATACCGGGGTTTTTTGAGTTAGTAAAATCATCAAATGATCCTGCCCTAAGTGGCCCGAAAGGGACTGTCAGTCCCTCAATGACTAAGTATCCATCCTGTTCTTTCAGTTGCCCTTTGCGTTCAAGGGCCGCTGTATCCTGTTTAGATCTCACGGGACTGTCTCCAATCGCGGGACTGTGTTTTAGGAGCAATCGAATAGTTAGGTTTTTTCAAAATTTGTTAAAAGTACTACATGGATATTCGGCGAAGAACCAGAGTCACCGACATAGCTCATGCAAGTTGAAGTGGCAATGGGCAGGCCACATCGCTCGTAGAACTGACAACCGATCGGGAAGAAAAGTTCTCTCATGGCGACCACGGACCGCGGACGCAGCGTAGGCAGGCCTCCCACTAGGTGGACCGACGACACCGTGAGGGTCGCGGGCAACCGATGGATGCAAGTGGCGAATTGTCGTTCGGCGTGGCGGTCTAAGTGGGAGGCCTATGTTCAGCAGTGGACGTCTTACAGCTAATGATGATGATGACTACTGGTGAAAAAAATTACAACGTAAATTATGAACGCGAGAATCTATTGAAACTCATCTAGTTAATAAAAAGTACTCATATCTTATTTTTTTTTTTAGCGTGGTAAAATCATCAAATGAGTCCTCCCACCCCGGGCAGGGCGGGAGGGACTGTCAGACTTGTACTGACTAAAAATACACGGTGTCCTTCAATAGCCCTTTATGTTCCGAGGTCACGGTAAGAAAATAAATCCCGCGACTCCCGTCATTTTTGCTGACGCTCTTTGAGGCGAGCGTGGGACACGACGCGCCGTCGACCCGGGCATGGTCCATGGTCGGACAGCGAGTTGCCCTTTACTCGCCGTCCGCATGCCCAAGTACTCATATCTGGTTATTTTTATCTTTCTCTTTATTACGAGCTCCACCTAGTTCTAAACTAGAATAGAGTAAGTCAGACAAGTTTATAACTATGATATAAAGTTTCTAAGTGCGGTGATAAGAGCAGTTAGGAATAATATAAACTTATAATTATCATCATAAAGAGAAAAGAATCGATGTTTTTGCGATTGAGGGATCTGTTTGTTTAGCTTTAATGTGTTATTTTTATTTTTTTATTCTCTAGCTAACTCAAGTCTATCAGCTATACCGAGTACCTAAGTGTTTCCGTGTGTGAAAAAATTCACGGTACACTGAGAGAAAAAACAACCAGATTTCACGTTGCTTCAACAAGTTTTCGGGTTAAAATAGCGCCTACGTGCTCTTTGGTTGAAACTACAAGTTTGATCTTGTAAAGTGTAACTTGTTGATCCTACAAGCTACGTATCATGTTATTTCTACGTTACGTCAGGTCGAATTTACGTTAACATTTTCCGATTGTTTTTACAAGTTTAGCATGTAGATTTAACATGCTCAGCACGTTGTTGTGACATGACTAGCTTGTTGAATCTACAAGCAGCTTGTTAATTTATCTTGTTACTCCTACGTGTTGGGCATATAGTTCCAACATGCTCGCCTCGTTGTTCCAACATGCTCGCCTTGTTGTTTCTACATGCTTGACATGTTGTTGTGACATGAATAGCTTGTTGAATCTACAAGCAGCTTGTTAGTTTATCTGTTACTCTTACGTGTTGGGCATATAGTTCCGACATGCTCGCCTCGTTGTTTCAACACGCTTGACATGTTGTTGTGACATGACTAGCTTGTTGAATCTACAAGCAGCTTGTTACTTTATCTTGTTACTCTTACGTGTTGGGCATATAGTTCCGACATGCTCGCCTTGTTGTTTCAACATGCTTGACATGTTGTTGTGACATGACTAGCTTGTTGAATCTACAAGCAGTTTGTTAGTTTATCTTGTTACTCTTCCGTGTTGGGCATATAGTTCCAACATGCTCGCCTCGTTGTTCCAACATGCTCGCCTTGTTGTTTCAACATGCTTGACATGTTGTTGTGACATGACTAGCTTGTTGAATCTACAAGCAGCTTGTTAGTTTATCTTGTTACTCTTACGTGTTGAGCATATAGTTCCAACATGCTCGCCTCGTTGCTCCAACATGCTCGCCTTGTTGTTCCAACATGCTCGCCTTGTTGTTTCAACATGCTTCACATGTTGTTGTGACATGACTAGCTTGTTAAATTTACAAGCAGCTTGTTAGTTTATCTTGTTACTCTTACGTGTTGGGCATATAATTCCGACATGCTCGCCTTGTTGTTTCAACATGCTTGACATGTTGTTGTGACATGACTAGCTTCTTGAATCTACAAGCAGCTTGTTAGTTTATCTTGTTACTCTTACGTGTTGGGCATATAGTTCCGACATGCTCGCCTTGTTGTTTCAACATGCTTGACATGTTGTTGTGACATGACTAGCTTCTTGAATCTACAAGCAGCTTGTTAGTTTATCTTGTTACTCTTATGTGTTGATCATATAGTTTCAACATGCTCGCCTTGTTGTTTTAACATGCTTGACATGTTGTTGGCATGGCTAGCTTGTTGAATCTACAAGCAGCTTGTTATTTTATCATGTTGTAGTTACAGTACGTGCTTGTTCTATCAACATGTAGCTTATTATGTTACCTTGTTGAATCTGCATTATTGGCTTGTTCTATTTACAGCTATAGTCCGACCGCTTCACTCAACACGATAAAGGGCGCAGGCGAGGACTGAGTGAAGCGGTCGGACTATAACTGTAAATAGAACAAGTCAATAATGCAGATTCAACAAGGTAACTTAACAAGCTACATAATTATTTTTTATGTTTCGTTCAGCTTTCAGATGGAAACTTAAACAATCAAACATAAATAACGCACAGATAATAACAAAAATACAATATGCAATTACATTTAAATTAATCACTAGCAAACAAAAAAGACAGAACAAGTACGAAATTTAACTTACAATGTAAATACAACAAGAACGACATACTCAAAGAGAAATATTGTAAGTATAAATTTTTTATTAAACGCATTACAGCCTTTAACCGCATCTCATTTTGAGTTACGTCGTTGGTGTCGCAAAGGAATAATCGTTAAATAGATTTGTAAAGAAATAAAAAGTATTTTAAGGTCTTAATTATTTATTAATTTACAGTGTACCACAATGGCGTATAAAGGTTATAGAACAATGCTTCCCAGTCCTAGAAGTCAAAACTACATACAGTTTTGCAAATGTATAGTTGACCAAGTAAGTGGTCCACTTTAAACCTTATAGACATATGTTTACACTTGAAAGTGGCAAGGCAATATCTTGGTCAACTATACCTTAATTTATGTAAGCATAAACAAGTATTTTAAGGTCTTATTTATTTAAGAATCATCAATCAATGTGCGTCAATGGCGTTTAAAAAGCTATAGAACAATGCTTCCCTGTCCTAGAAGTCAAAACTACATAAAGTTTTGCAAATGTATGGTCGACTAAGTGTCCCACTTTAAACCTTATAGACATATGTTTAGAGTCGAAAGTAGTTAGGCAATATCTTGGTAGATTATGCATTAATTTATGTGTAAAGGTATCTAGAATGACTAGCTGCAAAATACAATGATTTGCTAAAACAATCGAGTCTGGCGAAGTACCTAGACATCTTTATACAAAATTAAACAGCTGGTAATTAATGCGAGGAGTCCATTGTAGGCAAACCAAGAGAAATATCACAAAGTAAGTATCTTAATGAAGACGTACCAGAGACATTTACATTAGCACGATTACCTACCCGAGAAAAAAACTCCATAGATTATGGAGGAGACGTGGGTTCCCGGCCAAAGAACCCAAGTCCTGCGGCACCTTGGCATCCGTTGAATCCGCGTGGCCGCGCTGGAAACAAGAGCATCTAGGCCTACGGTGTTGCAGTTACACAGTCAAGGGAAATAACGAAGGAGATATACTGCCTCGCTCTTAAGAGGACGACGAACGCCGGCAGCACGTTACGAATAACAATATACGCGGCGTGCATCCGGCGCGGCGCTCAGAGGCCTAAACAAAACATGGAAACATTAAATAACTAGACCATTATGCAACCTATCGTGCACAGCCTGGTAGTGAATGCCAGGGGTCCATTGTGAGCAGACCAGGAGATATATCACAAAATATCTAATGAAGACGTTAATCAAAGGACCAACGAAGCGTAACAAACGTCGTTAAATCAGACATAACAGTCATTGTGTTCGTTACAGGCGCAATTAGTTTCTTGTATGCTATGTATACATTTAGGTCCGTAGTTTCGACTTCGTAAGCGAAGAAATGTTCGTCAAAGTCAATGGTTTTTAAGGACGAGCAAGAGAACAAGACTTCGTTAGCCTTGTCAATGTATATATTCCTAATTATTGCAAATGACGGCAAGCACGTCGACTCTAACAAATCTACAGTAATGACAGAATTTTGTGTAAATTTGACCCCGTTTAGTTTTACCCACGACAGGGAGCATTCTATAACATTTTCTCCGGTTAATTCAAAGTTTTTGCTCAGTTCCAAAATTGTAGTTTTTTTTAATTGTTTTCGTTTGCCATATTCAACGGAAGATAGAGCCTCATTTTTCAAAAAAAGATAATTAAGTTGGAGCTGTAATTTTAACGCAATTGTTTTAGTAATATTGACTCGACTTGCTGAAGAGCGCGCCGCAATTTTTGCCACTCTATGTTTCGCCTCAAATCGCATTGTCCACATTTGCGTAATAGGGCCAAATTTTTTCAACATTTCTGGATAATGCACAAGGAAGTGAAATTTAGGAGTTAATTGTTTTTTACTCAGAGTCATATATAGCAAATTAAATTCACTGATTAAGAACTTTAACTGTTCGCAAGAGTCGTTATATACTTGTACGGAATACAACTTGTACATGATTTTTCGTAGTAAGATGTATAAATTCCAAATCTCATTATCTCTCTGTACATAATAACCAACAAGTAGACCGAAATACCTGACCAAAACGGACATTTCAGATGCAGAAGTGCGAATCTTTAAAGTAGGCCCGTCAAATTGCAATCCAGTAGATGACGGCTTTGAAGATGAATCTGGACCGAAATCAAAAGCAAACATTCTGTCAGTTAAATTTTTCAAATGGAACAGTTTTGCTTTTATCAGTTGAGTAATAACGAATGACATAACTTTTACACAAATTCCTTCCAACAAATCGTGAAGTAAATCAACAGCTACATTATTAAATAGGTTGAAATCTTTCACATCTAACCAGACGCAATTATCTTTAATACCACTTTGCGAAACGTCATTTAGTATCCTTAAGGCATTGTAGTTAGTCATGTCTCTCACCAATGATAGGTCCTCATAACACATGGTTCGAATTGCATCCTTTGATGCAGTGCAAATTCGACAGGGATAATTGGCAGAGAAAGATTCTACGAATCCAAGCATGGAGTGCAGACCTAAATTGTCACCTGTAAGTGCGCCCAAACGGAATTTAATTGTACCTTGATAGCTATTTGTATTAACTATAATACCTGTTTCAGATAAGTAATTAATTTCGTCAATAATTCTTCTAAATACCATTCCGTTGCCGAATTGAACTCTGTCTGATGAATGAAACAAGCCTAAAACGAATATGTATGATAATTGAGATGAATAACTAGGCCCAAGACATGGAAGAGAAACATAAACTCCTCCAAGTTTGTGTATGCCAGCATGGCTGCCAAGAGGGTTACCGATCTCAAAGTCATCGTAATAAAGTATAAGTGGCAATACAACATCATCGTTAGAACATTTGCTACTTTCAAAGTTTTGCCAAACTGACCCCTGAACAAAATTAGTTATAGGACCAGAATTACAGTCCTTCTTTATTATAGATAAATAATCTAAAGTATCTTTTAGTACATTTGGCAAAGTAAAAAATTTTTGTAAGATAAGGCGCAAAGGTGTAATCTGCATGGTGCAATTTACTGGAACGTAAGTGAGTCCAAGACGTGTGCGTTTCATTTCCATCCTCTGCCCAACTACAACTTCGATAGGAGACATTAATGTACCACACTTTGAAAAGTTGTCAAAACGTGTATGTTCTGAGCGAAAGCCAGTAACAGCTTTCTTTATAAGATTCAAAATTTGGTCAACAACGCTTATTGCATTTTTAGTAACGCTACCGTTTCTTACTAACTCATGAAAATGAGTTTTCAATACATTGTCCAGTGATTGCTCAAGGAAAGATTGTATACCCTCAACTACAACTTGAACGGTTGAACGTGGGATTATGGGATTTGCATACAGCGATGCAATGAATAGTGACATATCATGACTAAGGATATTTTCAGCAGACGAAGTCTCATTATTTGCTGTTGCAAGGAACGACAGATCTTGCAAGGTTTCAGTGGGAGGAGGTAACATAACTGCGTCCTGTGCATTAATTACTAACGCGTCATTATTTAAAGGTTCATCTGAGTTACTTAAAGAAGATTCACTTTTATGACATAAATTAATATGCTTTGATAGCGATTTTATAGAATGAAAATGCCGGAAACATCCTTCTTCTCCGCAATGAAACACGGTTTTTTCTAAGGCAGCAAAACACAGAGAACGCAAATGGTGACAAAGAGATCTAGTATTAGAAAATTGAGCCTTACACGCAAAACAAGTTAACATTCTAATCCAAATTTAAATCACCCATTAAGGTATGAATAACACTGAGTGATTTATCAAATTTAGTGTTTATGTTATACAATGCTCTTTGTATAAACAGCCAAATGAGATAAGATTCGTCAGAGTATTCTGCTCCTGTCGCATGTATAATCTTAAATGCATCATCGAAATCAAACATCGACTCCCTGGAGTAATGAATTAACTTTGTAAATAGTCTGACCAACAACTACATAAATATTTAGAATATCACAAATTGTGCCCGTGTAGATTATCAAGGGCTGAAATGTTCGTCCGAGTTTCACCAATTTCGTTCTCCTACTTGATATTGCTGTTTGTAGATCATCAACGCCAGCTATTTGCAATATAAATCCATCCCGGATTTCACTACGCGATGGCTTCCATGAGAGCTTTCCTTTTTTCTTTGACACTATTGAAGGCACCAAATATGGCAGCAACAACAACGCTGCATTTGTTTCCGACTCTGGTTTGTCATCTGTAATTATAGAAATAAACAGATAAGCAAAACGTCCCATTTATACACAGTTTTATTATTTATTTATACTAATTAACTAAATAAACTAACTAACCTATACTAATTTTATGATTACCTACATACTTAAATAGATTGACACATCAAAATCAGTTCAGAAAGATCAAAGTTCTGACTTCACAAACATAAGAAACAAATCCAGATCAGTAAAAATAATAATCCAGCATCCAATGGGTGTACTAGGGCTTGTAATATCGGGAGGTTTTCAATTCCGACACTGATTTCCGAAGAGCGCGGTTCTACACCTTATTTCAATTGAAATAGCAAATATTTACATTTACAAATTCAATATCCTCTGCCGTCACGTCCGCCGATTTGTGCAAGCCGTACCTATGACACGTTTTTCGAAGTCAGTTAAAAATAAAGAAGTGACTTACCACTAATAGAATCTGTGTAATTCTGTATTGCTTGTTTGACATCCTTGTCTCTTAATTGCGTTAACTTGGATTTAGCCACTTTGATAATGTTTTTTTGGTGTAGGATAATATTTGAATAAAGGAAGTCCTTGTTGTTTTTATACATGTAGTTAAAATCCTGCAACAGCTGTAATAAAAAACTTTAATTAATAACAAAGCACGAATTCGTGGACTTTTATTATTATTATAATATACCTACACTCATAAAAAGTGCCTAATAATTGTTATCTCTAGACAATTTAGAATATTTTAGAACATTTTCAATGTAGAAATATTTTAATACTGAGTGAAGAACCTCAAATTTGTGTAGTAGGGATAAAAATATTCTTAGACAATTTTGATGTGTATTTCGACAATTTTGTGAAGCTGTGTGTATTTATATATTTTCATTTAACGATTCATACAAACGAAACCCCTTTGGACTGTTTTCGCCTCAAGATGTTTTTTTTCAAGGAGAACCATTTTAAGATACTCACCAAGCGATAACCTTCAGGTAGCTTGAGAGCCGGATACAAGTTTAAATATTCTTCGACTGTTCCAGATTTTGACTGTAGTGTGGCCAATCTTACATTTGTGGTAGCTTCCCAATTACTTTCAACTAAATGCCATGGATCTACACAGATTCTTAACCAGTGCAGTTTTTCTTCTACTTCAAGTTCTCCTGTAGACATTTTTTTTTTATTAAAATATAATATATTTTTTTTATATATTTTTTTTCAAATTTATTGATTGATGTACTTACGTACATTCATACAATTTTATTTGTAGGCTACTGTAGAATCTTCTCACAATAAACTTTATAGTGACTTTTTAAATGTTTCTGTGACAGTTACAGATGAATTGTGATAAGATTATAAAGTGACCTATGAATCAAATTGGTTGACTACCTACCTACCTAAAAAGCAAAAGATGTAAATTGCAATTTTCAGAAAGGCACCACAAACAAGACGTGACAAAAACATTATATCACTGGTGTCATTTCAAAACTGTTTACATTATAATGGAAATCCGTAATTAGCCAGATGTTGTTGTCAATGTGTTTCAATAAAATAAATAAATTAATAACAATTGTCTACCTTCACTATGGACTGATGAAAATGTAAGCGATGTCACTTCTGTTGCAGAACTAGTTTCTGATGAAGAGCTCCTAGAACTCCGGGAAGATCCAGCTATTACGCCTCTCTTGCGTAGGTCTTTCCTTCTATTTACGACGGCATCATATAATTTTCCAGACGCATTTCTTTTTATCTGTTGAGATGTAGCACTCATGTAGGGAATATAATATATTGTTGGAGATTCCTTTGGAAAAATCTGTGCTATTTCATGCGCACATTTCATAAGTATGCATCCCGGCACTACACCAGTAGGATTGTCAGTCAACTCTTTCGTGGCGATCAGTCTGGCTAGACGACTTCTCAGTGTCTGGTCAAGTAAACCTTGATTTTTTTGTCCACTATTTAAAATAGCTTTTCCGTCAATTGAACTTTTAAGTAATTTCAGCACCTGTAATATTAACAATATTAAATAATACCATGGTGGGTCACTAATGAAATCCATAATTATATTTGCACACAGTATTGGTCTTACAGAATTGTCCTCTGCGGATTCATATTGTGATGTAAATGTCTCAGCTGTGTCTATTGTATTCTGTTTTGCGTTTTCTCCTACTTTTGCAGTCTCAACAGGTTGAGATGTTTCCTGATAAGAAATAATTAACACTTCAGTGAAAAAAGTTAACACATTATCACTCCAGGATAGCTGACGGTCCGCCTAAAGGAAAGATGGTCCCACATGAGGGGCTTAGTTTTTTATTGGCATAAAGTGACCAAAAACGAGGGAAAAAATTTTGGTACCTACTTAATTTTAATACTAAGTGGCTCGCGCGCTGTAGGGTCGCAGTTTAAACTAACATTCCTCCTCGCTTCGCTCGTCGTCGTAAAACGAGGCCTGCCTTAGGGTGGGTGAAATCCCAAAGTTACTTCACCGTCCAAGGCCAAAACTCAATTATCTGTGCTTCCAGAAAAAGTCACCCATAAAAACAAGCTTATTATAATGTACCTATTCTTTACGATAAGACCTTAAAAAAAATTGTTTCATTGATATCATGCTGAATGATCGGAAGACCTGGACCCTCTTTCCTTTAATCAATCTAATCTTCATTTGACTTACTCTTTTTTAAGGCGGGAACAAACTCCAGCGATTTTATCGAAATGGCTAATTAAATTAATATGCCCACATGTCAACAAAACTTATTAACCTAGTTCTATGCACTAACCAACTCCTAGATTAGGCATCGTTCGCGCCTTAACTAAGTTTTCATTTTATTTAATTCATTTAGCATTAATAGGACATTTAAAGCAAAGCATAATGAAGCACTATATGAATGATGTTTGCTAAGAAATATAAACAAAAAACACACTGAAATGCATGCCAGCAATTCTACTTTAATATGTGTGATCCATTTTTATTTCAATGTCTTGTATGTACATATGTACAGTTAAGAGCACCAATATATATTCACTCAAAGTTTCATAAATATGTATAACCTTATTGTTGCAGAAATAAGGTCTGTGTACATATCTTTGAGACTTTGTGGTGTATACATATTGGTGTACTTGACTGTACTTGTTTATTTGTTTCAGCATTTTGCTAAAGTATTTTTTTATTTCAATAATAATACTCATACATACAACAAGAAGCAGTCAAGTTCAAAATGTCAGTCAAATAAATAAAATAAATAAATATTATGAGACAATCTTAAATATATTACATAAATTGAACTAGCCCCATAATAAGCTCAATAAGGCTATGTGTTATGGGTACTACTAGATGCCAATATATTTAATTTAATATAAATACTTAAATCCAACACTCAAAACTAATAATATTCATGCTCATTACACAAATATTTGCCTTTACCGGGATTCGAACCCAGGACCTTCAGCTTCATAGGCATTGTCACTACCCAGTTACCCACTAGGGCTAGGCTAACCGGCCGGCAAATGGTCAAGTCTTAAATCAACAAAAAATGCTGCCAATACTATCGTCTGCTTACTGGTAAAAAGTAATAAGTGCAGTCACTGTCAATTCGAGTAAATGACATTTTAAAGTTTAAGCTTAAAATTAATCTATGTCAAACTCGTTAATTAAAAAACTGGTTTAGAAAAATATTGCATTAACTACCCTTCTTTTAAGATTTGCTCTTCTTTAATATTTTTTATTAGTATAAATTGTATAAAATTAATTTAAGATCGAAAGGAGGCTGCATTTAATATGTTTTACCTGTACTTAAAAACATGTTTTAGCTTTTGAATTCGATAAATAACTTTATTACATTTAGGGTGTTTAAATGTTATGATGGTACATAGATTTTACCCATAATATTATAAAATTTAAAAAGCTTTAACCGTATTTATTATTTTGTATCTGTATAAACTGAACGCGTTTTAAGTTATAAGATTATTTATTATGTTGTTCTGGTATGTTTTTTTCAATAATTTGGAAGATATCACTTTTACAAACTCGTTATCTCTGCAGCCATTGGTCATAGCATTTATTCAGTTTTACCAGTAGATAGAGCGTAAAAAAATACATGTAACTGCATTTTTAACTCGATTTAGTAAAAAGGTGCATTTATTATGTTTTACCAGTAAGCAGACGATATCATGTAAATATATACATATGTATATTTTTATTACTAAACCAATGCAACTAAAGCTTATCTAATGGGTGAGGGCGACTAACTAAAAAATTATATTATGGTTTATTAAAATATGTACTTCGAACGTTAGAGTTTTTGAAACATCCACATTGAGTTCAGCTTTCCATAGAGCTAAATTACTTTTAAATCGGGCTCTGTCTCCTGCTAGTGGAATCAATTGTTTGATATCTCCATTATCTATAATTCGGAGACAGCCTGCATCAACTTTTTCATCTGGAATATATCAAGACAGACTTTTCTAACCAGCAGCCTTGTCTAACAGAAGCGGCACAGAACATAAAAAGATATGAAATAGTTTAGAGTTAACTTTATGCTTGCCAAAAAAAATATTTTAGGCATGCCGGTGGGAATTGGCTTGTATGGGTGCTCCGCTAATGCACTTGACATCAAGGTAGAGGTTTGATGCCTTGACGGGCAAACATTTGTATGATGAATGTTTGTACTTGAGTCCTAAATGGTTTTGTATTTAAGAATGTATTTATCTATTTATGCAAGTCTATCCTTTGCCTAATACCCACAGTACAAGCTAGCCACCACCGCAAGTAAAACTTAAATTAGATAGGTATTGTGTTTTAATTGTTGTTAACTTACTTATAAAAATGTCTATGTAGTCCTCCAGACCCCATTGTTTGAGCAAATCAATCATGTATTCATTATCGGCGGTATTACCCATTGCGGAATCTGAAAAGTACAATACATGTTACTTCGTACGAGTCTATTTACAGATTCACTTAAGTATGTACCTACATCAAGGCAATGGACATAAAGTTTTACACATTTTGTTTTAACGAGCATTATTTTTACTATATTGGTCAGTGGGTAGCCTTAGGGGATTGATACAAGAATGTGATATTTTTTTATTCTAATATGAAAATGGCTCAGTTGCGTAGTTGCATATTACCTAAAATGTTATTTACCTACATTCTCTTTGACTATGTATGTAAATAAATTATAGTTGCTCAAAATAATGACATCTAATGTGAAACTTTTTGCACACATTTTTAGTTAGGTACTTACGATTTTTTGCGCTATAAACAGCGCAAACGAGACTTGAACGCACGGTTTTTTTTTGTTACTTTGCAAAGTTTAGGGTTAACGGATTCTTTGATTTCAATACATTATGAAATCTTCGAAAGTATTACAATCCGATTACCTATCTAAGTCAGTAACCTGACCAAGAGAAACTTCGAAAAACTTACCCCGTGGTAACGCGTGCAATTAACTCGTTGATAGGCTAAGTAGCAATTTAGAACTACACCTCAACTGGACGTAGATAACCAAAAAGGATCCACCCCACAAAATGTTACTTTTGAGATAATCGAGATTGAAGTTTATCCTGTGTTTGCTCATTATAGACTTGCTTATGTTTAATGGTTTCTTAAGAAAATATGTGTGTGGCAATGTATATTTTACTCATACAAATAAATTTAAGAGAATTTAGTTTTATTTCTTGAGATATTCAACTAAATGTGTGTTAGGATCCTTTTTGATAAAAGCTATTTTCAATTATGTTAACCTCAATTTCATTTAGCAAAAACGATTCAAATTAGCTAATTGCCACTTAAATCGTTAAAAAATGTTCATTTCATTAATAAAACAAGTAGTTTGATATCACCGGGTGCCGACCTACCTCCGCCGCGTGGTGCGAGGCCTATTTGATGGACAGGGCCGTCATCTATCCCGGCCACCGGGGAGATTGGAAGCGGCGAGAGATGTCGTGCGGCGTCCCACAGGGATCGGCCACGGTCAGAGTCCCGCATAACGGTGGAAGGGGCTTGCATCGGCGTCGAGTCGACGATATAGCTGGGACTCATCCTCGACAGCCGGTGGAGCTTTAAGGAACATTTCCTTCGTTTGGCCCCAAAGCTGAATCGGGTGGTAACCGCCTTCAAGCGGCTCCTGCCCAATCTCAGCGGGTCAAACGCCTCCTGCCGTAGGCTGTACATCGGTATCGTGAGGTCCATGGTCTACGGGGTCCCTGTGTGGGCCCTGTGCATGCGGAGGCGATCGGTAAAGCTAGTCGCATGCCAGAGCGTTATGGCCATACGGAAGATCCAGGGATACCGCACGATCGCCGGCAAATCGGCCAATTTCCTGGCCAGATTGCCGCCTTAGGATCTGAAGGCGAAAGCCCTCCCGTGCGTCTACGAGTGGCGCGTGGAGGCGCAAAGTTGAGGGAATCGCCGCTGCCTCGACAAGTCGAGGCACTACGCGAAGGGCTCCGGCGCGATCTCAAGGCGGCATGGAGGGTAGTAAGACCCCTTTTGAAGAGTGGCTGGAGAGGCGTCACGGCGTCCTCATCTTCCGCTTGACACAGGTCCTTACCGGGCACGGATATTTCGGGAGGTTCCGGTGTCGTATAGGAAAGGAAGAAACGCCCGACTGGCCCGCTAGGGCAGAGCACCGGCGTGTCCTCACAGAGGCGATATGCGGCGACCTCTCGCGCCCGGCATTGGTCGAGGCCATGATCCGAGACGGAATGGAAAGCGGTCGCCTCCTTCCGCGAAGCAGTCATGCTAGCAAAAGAGGAGGCGGGACGCGTGAGGTATAGGACAGAGTCCACCTCAAGACCAGCTACCGCGGGAGACGCCCACAGCAACTGACAGACGTCGCGAGGCGATTTCCGGCCACCGTAGGAGCGGACATGCGGGTGGTGAGTAATGGGTGACTCGCCGTCCGATCATAGACCATGCCCGGGTCGACGGCACGTCTTGTTCCACGTGCGCCAGCAATCCAACGCGGCCCCCTTAGAAGCCAAAGCCTGCTTGGCTATTGATGGATCACCGTTGATTTTAGTCAGTACGAGTCTGACAGTCCAAAATCATCAAATGAGTCCTCCCGCCCAGGGAGGGACGGGAGGACCTTTTGGAAGATTTTAGCATTGTACACGTTTTTTTTTATAAAGGCAGTCTTTAGATATTATAAAATAATGTACTGTCAAAGATTGACTAGTACGATTTTAAAATGTTACGGTTTTGTCTCCCACAGCAGTCACGAAACATTTGGATTAAGTTTTGTTTTATATATTTAATCAAACACGATCCCACTTCTTGGGCGCCTCTACCAGCTTCGTCTTCAATCTTCAAAATATAGGTACCTACATAATGACTGCTATGTGTATGGATCCCTTTCGTTGTATTCATCAATACCAACAGAAACACAGAAATGCGTTTAGCGAAAAATATCCACGCGTACTGAATCGTTTTTGTGATTTAACCAGTGCATTTTTTAAATGAAAATTTAGTTTCACAAAAAAGATTCATGCTTTCTGAATCTTTTTAGTGATTTATCTTTTGCAATGATTTGAAGTAAAATATTATAATCTAAAAGGATCCACATGCTTTGGATTCTTTTTAACATTTTAGTTTCGTACCCGCATCTTAGATTGACCGTTTTACAATATGATCCAAGGGGAATGGATCGTTTTTACGAAACTTAAATAGGGGTTCGCCATACATGTGGCTTGGTAACCAGTGTCATTTTAATGTCAAAATATTCATATTTAACTTGGATTGTTTTTGCTAATCGAAAATATAGACCTTGATGAGCAGTTTGGTGTACTTAACTCATTTTCGGTCATGTTGTGGGTTGGATCCTTTTTGTTTATCTACGTCCAACTCACGTTATGTCCTGTAGGTTGTAGCCATTGAGTTATGTTGCTGCACAGCACACAAATTCACACACAATATTTTAACCAACGTTTGTTCACCATCCATCCAGAACAGAACGGAACGAAATGCGCGGGCGACCCGGGCGACGCGGCAAAAGCCAATGTTGCCAGAAAAAGATCGCAATTTCCAAGCCCGTTCTAGCCAAATTCAACAGGGGTTGTTTTAAACGTATTACCTAATATAAATTTATATTTTATTGCATAAAATGCACAAATGTGCAAATGGCGAGCTTAATGCCAAATGGCATTCTCTACCAGCTCACCATTGGGCTAAACAGAGATTATAAATGGGACCTGATTCACATTTTTTTACCAATAAGTACCTCCTACTTTTTTAATATTCTTAAATTCATCAATCTGAATAAGGACTGTAGGTACTGTTTTTTCTTGCGTTTACGCTACTAGCCCGCTTTTTGCAAACTTTTTAGTGTTCTGTACCAAAATTGGTCCAACGGAACACTTATTTATTTATTTCATAGATGTATATCGTTTTGGATTATAACTTAAGTAAGTTATACTTATCTATGTGTGGGTTAGCAGTGCGCAGCGTTAAAACGTGTTTTTATCTTAGAAATTATTACTTAGACGACCGGGCCAAATAAATGACACAAATTTAAGTTTGCCCACTTTTGTATTATTTTTGTAACTTTAGTATTGTCGACCATATTGATACGACTCATAAACACTATAATCTACGATGAATATAGCATAGTTTTATTCTATTAGAAGTGATTTAAACATAGTACTTCTACCTTTATTTTGAGTGGGCAAAGTCACAAAACTAATCTGCGCTGCTCCATACAAAAACCAGACTGTGTTAGGGTTGTCAATTTTATTTTTTTACCCGACTGCGACGAACTTGAAGGTATTAAATAGAAATATGTTTGTCAAACAATAATAAACCCACCGGTTTCACAGTCTACATATATGTACACTGCACTACTTATATAATATTATGTTTGGTATTATAGGTGCTCCTCTACACGTCGCTTTTCTCAACCGATTCTCGAGAACATTTTGTGAGCAGGTTCGTTAATTGTAGTTTTTTTTTTTGTGAAGTCACATTTACGAAACTCAAAAAAAAGTTTTAGGCTTGCGATTTCTACAGCTCATGTGAGCCACTAGTTAATAAAATTCTTTTATCCCCATCTAGAGATTCCAGACCCAGCCAAACCATTTCGTTTTCTATAGAACTTTATTATCAAATGACAAGATAGGTATTATAATATCAGGGTGAATTTCTACTATTATTACTTTTTACTTAAATGTGGCAACACTGTAGTGTCTGCTGAATTATCAGTGTAATGTAGAAATAACAAGTTGTCACTCTTACCTTATTGAATTAACAAGATAGAAGTAGGCAAGTAGGTATATTTTTTGAAGCGTCGTCACGTGACCATTAGAATGTACAATTAACAAGTTTGTACGCTTAGCTTATTTATTCAACAAGATAGAGGTTGCGTCGTCACCGGCGGCGGCGTTGAAAGAAAAGAAAGAAAGAAAAATATTTATTTGACGCCAGTTAAAAACACACACACAACACAATAATATAAAAAAGGATACAAAATTATGAGGAAAACATAGTACGTGCTGTGTGCCTCACGGCCTCACGGCTGCGCCAAAAAGGTCCATTTCGCGTTGCGTTGCGTCATGCATGATGTGACCGATACTAGTAATCCACCCATCCTTATTAACCATACTAATATTATAAATGCGAAAATATGTCTGTCTGTCTGTTACCTCTTCACATTAAACCGCTGAACCAATTTAGATGAAATTAGGTAGGTATAGAGATATAGTTTGAGTCCCGGGAAAGGACAATGGGATAATTTTTATCCCGGAAATCATCCCCTACGGGTATGAAATGGGGGGTAAAAGTTTGTATGGAGCTACGAATGCTACGATATACGAGCTCCAAGCGGACGCAGAAGCTAGTTTACCTAATTAATAAGTACCTACCTAACCTAACGATACTTGAGTCGACTCGTGGATTATCATGTAGGTCTCAATGTAGGTATTATGAAAAATGTGTACCTACCTACCTACTTATATTTAGAATAGGTGGTTCTATGCTTCAGCTTGGGCCAAAAATCGTTTGTCTGTCCGGCCGGCCGGCGTCCAGGGTCCGGTGTCCGGTGTTTGTTCCGCTGTTTTCCTCTACAGGTCGCATAATTCTCAACCGATTTTCATAAAATTTGTGAGCAGGATTAGGTACCTATACAGGGTGTAAACGACCTCATCACGAAGCTGTCAGCCAAGCATTCTGTACATCCAACTTAGTAACTTTACGCAAAAATTATTGCTGGGAAACGACAAAAACTTTTTTTTTTGGGGTGAAAAATCATGTTTTGGGGTAGAACTCAATGTAACGCACTCAAAAAATTGTGCTGATGGATGGATTGAATAGTACAGGGGTCGCGGAGGTGTTTAAAGTAAAAATCTTACATTTTAAAACATATGTACCTACCTAACCTACCTTATTAAATGTGAAATTTGCATGCCCTAAACAGGCAAAATATGGTTTGTGCCTAAACCACCATTATAACAACTGGTAGTACCTGTATTTTATGCAAATAAATGATTCTTATTCTTACATTAATATCTTGTATTTAAAAAAAAAAAAACTTGTCAAAAAGTTGGAACTTTGACCCCCAATATCTCCGTAACTAGAAGGTTCCCAGGTATGCTGTAGAACAAAAAAAATGGTCGCAATGACGGGGAGAACAAGTTCCTTTCGGCTTCGATAAGAGGACAGTGTTTTACACCCTTTATAGAATATTTTTGTCGAGTCACTTTTTCGAAGAAAAGAGACAGGCTCGCGAGTTCTTCAGCTCACAGAGCACTAGGGTTTATAATAAAGATATCAGAAATACGATCAATTATCCCTACTATTTAGTATTATGAATGCTATAGAATAGAAACTGTCTGTCTGTTTGTTACCTCTTCACGCTTAAACCGCTGAACCGATTTTATGAAATTTGTATGCAGATAGTTTGAGTCCCGGAGAAAGACTTAAAGGACTGATGGTTTTATCACGAAAATTATTCCATAGGGGGGTGAAAAGGGGAATGGATCATTTCTTAGAGATCATGCAAGCGAGCAAGACGAAGCTAAGAATGAACCTATAGCGATGTGTTTGTGACATAGCCCAGGCTATAGGTAGGTGCCTACATAGAGATCAATGACTTTTGCACATGTAAGTACCAAGGTACAACCTACCTTATCATGTGATCAAACTCAAAGTAGGTACCTAGTACCTACCTACTACAAATACATTACAAATACTGCACGGAGATACTACGTATGTCGGACCATGCACAATATTGCACAATAAGATATGTAGGTAAATGTAAGTGGGTAGGTATGTCATGCGTGGGAAGACCCATTGATAGCTATACTCACTCACATTTCAGATCAGATATGTATTATATCCAACTAGGTACCTACCTAGTATAACTAAATTAAATTGAAATCTTATCTCAGGGCCTATCAGGGCCATTTACAAAGACGAGTGGATTCGTCAAAATTGACCATTAATGACATTGAAGTAAGAACCACGACACGCGTCATCGTGAATGACTCAATCGCTCAACCTAAAAGTAAGTAGGTACTTAACCTCTCAGCTACCGCGCACCACTTAAGTGACAGATAACAATTAAAAACCCTGGATGCTTGACCGGTTAAGTAGGTACCTAAGCCCAAGCTGTCCACTAATGTTTAATAGCGACCTTACTATACGAGCTTTACGGTTCAATTTGTAATAAGTATTATTTAGCCACCTTGTTACTTTAACAAGTTATGTAGAATTAAAGGAACGTCAATTTCTAATGACGCCATGTTATTTCAACCGCCTTTAACGTTATTTTAACAAGCAATGTGCTTTCAAAAAGATGGAATTTTGAAATAACCAAATAATTCTTGTTGATTTAACGTGAAGCCACCTTGTTGCTACTACAAGTTTATAATTTATTTTGTTACTTTAACAAGTTATGTATAATGTTGATTTTACAATTAAGGGAACGTCAATTTAAAATGACGCCATGTTATTTCAACCGCCTTAACGTTTTTTTTAACAAGATAGCATTTAACAAAACCACAATGTGCTTTCAAAAAGATGGAATATTGAAATAACCAAACAATTCTTGTTGATTTAACGTGAAGCTACCTTCTTGCTACTACAAGTTCATAATTTATTTTGTTACTTTAACAAGTTAAGTATAATGTTGATTTTAAAATTAAGGGAACGTCAATTTCAAATGACGCCATGTTATTTCAACCGCCTGTAACGTTATTTTAACAAGATAGCATTTAACAAAACAACAATGTGCTTTCAAAAAGATGGAATATTGAAATAACCAAACAATTCTTGTTGATTTAACGTGAAGCCACCTTGTTGCTACTACAAGTTTATAATTTATTTTGTTACTTTAACAAGTTAAGTATAATGTTGATTTTACAATTAAGGGAACGTCAATTTCAAATGACGCCATGTTATTTCAACCGCCTGTAACGTTATTTTAACAAGATAGCATTTAACAAAACAACAATGTGTTTTCAAAAAGATGGAATATTGAAATAACCAAACAATTCTTGTTGATTTAACGTGAAGCCACCTTGTTGCTACTACAAGTTTATAATTTATTTTGTTACTTTAACAAGTTAAGTATAATGTTGATTTTACAATTAAGGGAACGTCAATTTCAAATGACGCCATGTTATTTCAACCGCCTGTAACGTTATTTTAACAAGATAGCATTTAACAAAACAACAATGTGCTTTCAAAAAGATGGAATATTGAAATAACCAAACAATTCTTGTTGATTTAACGTGAAGCCACCTTGTTGCTACTACAAGTTTATAATTTATTTTGTTACTTTAACAAGTTAAGTATAATGTTGATTTTACAATTAAGGGAACGTCAATTTCAAATGACGCCATGTTATTTCAACCGCCTGTAACGTTGTTTTAACAAGATAGCATTTAAAAAGTTACGCAATGTAGTTTCAACAAGATATAATGTTGAAATAATCAAACAGTCTTGTTGGTTTAATGTGATACCAACTTGTTAATGCTATAAGTTTATGTTTTGGTTGATATAACAAGTCGATTTTGTTAAAGCAATAAGAAGCATGTTGTTTCAAACAAATGTTTGGTTGTTTCAACTAAATAACTGTCAACAAGTTTAATCTTGTTCTTTGTACAAAATCGACTTGTATTATCAACATTGCGTTTGTTTCCGTTAGCCAAAATAATGTTATTTCAAACAGATAACCACTTAACAAGTCGAACTTGTTCAAATTGCTAAGCCGATTTCTCTCAGTGTAGTGCTTATCCCACCAAAAACATACCTGTTAAAAGGGGGCCAAGTTCCTATCGGCTACCTTAAAAAGGGGTGAAATCCAATCTAATGCCAAGTTTAGATGCATTTTACAATCGACTTCTAAATTTCAACTTGGCAGGTTTTCGTCCTGCATGTTTTTGGTGGGATCAAATTAACCTGCCAAGTTCAAATTGTAGAGTAAAAGTGTAAGAGTATTAGTTGACCAACTTACAAAATGTGCTTCGATAACATAAATTATTTTCTAAACTTTATGTATGGGAGAACACGTTTTTCAACTGCAAATATAACCGTCATTTGCACGTTACGACACGTAATTGGCCAGTTATTCTATCTTCATGTTCATACGTTTCTGCTCACGACACAAAGACATTAAAAAGTAATTAGACCTTTGCTAAATGCATTTTATCATTAAAACCTTTTTACACTCACTCGTCTCGATGAAAAAAAAATGCCGTTAGCGCTCAAAATTCATCACACACGCTTACAGATAACGAGCAAACAAAATAGTATTTGATCCTTATAATCGAGCTGCCCTGGCCCGAGTTTGACGAAAGATCGATTTATACATATACAAACATACATAGCTACGTACTACTTGTGTCGCTGAACACAGTAAAAGCTAATTTGACCTCGTTTAGGTTGCCCAAAGAAACTTAGTTTTGTAAGGCCCTTCGTACACAAGGCGACTAAAGTTTCCGATACCTTACGACTTCGGTATCCAAGCGGCTATCGCAATACAAACCCATAGAGGTTCGAACACAAGCACGCGTCAATGAATACCAAAATCGTAAGGTATCGGAGACTTGCGTCGCCTAGTGTACGAAGGGGCTAAAGGATCCTAGTTTTAAAATCGCTTAGAGCTTGTACTAACTAATTATTGTTTCATTACTAGTTTACACCCACTGGTTTGCTCGCAGTGTTCAGTTTTGTCTCATGGGTTTGTAGGTTCAACGGAACCAGATTATGTGTGTACCAAGTTTCAACGAAATCCACTAAGTTTTTTTTTTCGTGAATGTTAATTAAGCAAGATTCATTCTTACAAACTTATTAATCTACAACTAGGGAGTTGAGTTTTCATTGAAAACAAAAACTTATAAAAATAATAAATTGCAAAATATCCGGGAAAAAATATTCCAGCAATATCAAACTCAATTTTGCATCCATTTTATTATTAAAGGATTAAAAACCGGCCAAGTGCGTGTCGGGCCACGCACAGTGTAGGGTTCCGTAGTTGCCATCAAAATACTTATGCGAACTAACTAAACTGATTCGCTGAATTTAATTTTAAAGAGAACAATTTTCAAAATCTGTCCAGGCGTCTTTGAGAAATCGGGGAAAATACATAAAAAAATATTACGACGAATTTAGAACCTCCTCCTTTTCTTGAAGTTAGTCAAAAATAGTTGACAATAAAAACCTACCTATCCCCAAAACATACCCACCATAGCTGTAAAAATAAAGTTGACAAACTTACATTTGCAGTTGAAGAACATGTTCTCCGATACATTTTGTTTAGGAAAATATGTTATCCAAGTACATTTTATAAGTTGGTCAACTATTACTCGTAAACTTGTAAAGACTACTAAGTCGTGATAATTTTCTTTTAAACTACGTTATATATACTACTATTGTGAATTTTTTCACACCCCCAAACATAACCGTTTAGCTGGTAGAGGGGGGGGACACTCGAGTCGAACAAAAACTAGCACTTCAAAGCTTAATATTTCACAAACGAATCTTTTTATCAAAAAGTTGTTAATGGAAACTATAAATATTTTTAAAGACCTATTTAATGATACCCCACACTAAGGGGTACGCGAGAAAAAAAAAAAACATCCCCACTTTACGTGTACAGGAGGTACAGTAAAAAAAATATTTTACGAGATTTTATTTTACCACTTTTTCGGCGCAACAAATCCGTATATTTGCACCAAATTACAGCTCTCTAGTACTGTGCGTCTCTGAGCTAAACTGCGGACAGACGGACGGACGGACGGACGGACGGACGGACATGGCGAAACTATAAGGGTTCCTTGTTGACTACGGAACCCTAAAAAACGTAGCTCTTTCAACATTCCAAAAGCGGAAAAAAATAACAAGAATTTTCCATAGACGAAAACACTGAACAATTAATACACCTACGCAGAGTAGATAAGTAAATTGGAGATCGATAGCTAATTTCAGAAAATAATTAGGTATGCAATTCTGTTTATTCCAGCAGAATAAACATAAAACAGTTTTCACTTTCATTACCACCTAACCTTTTTCCAATAGGGGGTTTCACTGCGAGTTTTAGCCGTCATTGGCGCTACAAGCGCATTACGTAAACAACGTTCAAGTATAGCTTCGAGTGTGTAGTTATTATTATCTGTGGTGTAGTGAATGTCATGCGTATGTCAAGTTAATCATACAGTAAATGACATGGCATCATGCGCTGGTAGCGTCATCTGAGCCGAGCTTTACGTGAAACCTCCCATTATGATGACCTCGTGCTCCAGCTGGAAGTTGACCCTAATACAGTTGAGAAAAGGCTAGGTAGATGATGGTGATGACCTCATATCTAACTGGATGCAGCTGAATACTAGTTTTTAACATGAATATACTGCCTATTTGAACTCCACAACCCATGTAGCACTAATACGATTTCCCTTGGTAGGACCACAGAATATATAAACGGACTGATTGTTGACTTTCAGATCACTACCTGTAATGACTGTCAAAGATTCAGGACCAAATGTATAAGATAATTTAAAAGCATGTTGCTTTTAGAGACACAAAAGTTTTTTTGTTGTAATGTATTATTACCCATCCATGAACCGATTTAGGCAAGCACGGCTTAACCATGAAGATCAACCCGTAAGGGCCCGTGCGAAAATTATTATTCTACCACGAGAAAAATAAGCGTTTTAACTTTGACCGCAAGATTGAATGCAGCTGAAAAGAAATATTTAAGACGGTTTACTATTTTTCTCATTAGCGATCAACAATGTCACTAGCCGTAAAGAGACTCATAAACTCGTCAGTACTGAACTTCATTACATTCAGTTTCTCCAAAAGATAGTGTATCCATCTGCCTAATAACATTTTAAGACCTCGTGTACTTGAGGAAGTGTGGGAGGGAAGACGTGAAACGTGACAATGAGCTGAAGTGACAGTAAAATAAAATGAGCTTTCCGGAGAGGGAATGCAGGAGCTATAAGGACGTTACAGATGAAAAGTTCATCATACGCGTGTTTTTGGTTGCTAGTGTAAACATTTAAACGCTATTGTTGATCTCTGATGTCAGTTTTAGCGTCGTAGAATTTTTTTTCAGACGCAATAACTATTTCAGTTATCCAAATTAGAAATTACTATCTTTTCATAATTCAAACCATTAGGCTTTCGATGTACCTAATGAATTAGAGATTGCCCAAAGGTTCCTAGGTTTTATAGCACCATTCCTTACAATATACGGGCGCATGTAGAAAGTATGTGACTACTTTATCCCATTGAAAGCGATCGGTTTCAAGTTATCCGTTCTCCCAGAACAGACGAGTTGATACCTATATCTTTATGCAAGCATCGAACACCTAAAAGCTGTATGCGACCGATAGCGTTTGGGAGCCCCGGCATTACCCCAAATTGATTCTATCTGCGAACTTCACTCCGCTTACAGAAGCGAAGGCACGATTCTGTTTTGTTTCCAAAACAATACCATCAATACAATAGCATTACGTAACTCAATTTGGAGCGACGTTCTTCAATTTCATCGTGATATATGTATGCGCGTTTTATGAAACGTTGCCTAGAGTTGGAGTGTGGAGAGTCTTTTAACAGGTAGGTTTAGGCGTGGCCTGTTACGACGATGGAACAGCGTGGTACTATGTAATGCACCTAAGTTACACTATACTTGATAAGTAAGTAGGTATCTATCTAGCTAGCAAGCACAGATAATATATTTATATACCTCGATTTTTAAGTAAATTGGTCACATGACGCTGCGCAAAATGGTTGAAAACTAGTTTTATTTTAAAAGCTGGGTATGCGTGAGTTGTTTTGTTAACAATGGCTAAACACTATTTACGTTTATTACAGGAAAAAACTATTGTTCGCAGAGATTAACGGTTTCCAATATAGAAAAACATATTTAACAGGAAAATTATAACCTAAAAGAGCGGATTCTACCAATGAAGCCGAACTCCATGAATGCAAAAAAATCTAAAACCTCTTTATTTTAATTTTCTTCTTTTTTAAATTAGATGTTTTATAGCTCCAAAATAATTAAATAGTTAGACAGTTCAGTTAACTAATTAGTGACGTCACAATTTGCTTTTGTCTTACAAAATCTATGGAAGAACCGCATTTTGACAGCTCCTAAGTATAAGGTATGTAAATTGATTAGTGGTTCAAATACCCAATTCGCCCTTAGTTATATTGCAAGTGGCACCAATGAAAAATGCTAAAGATATAGTATAAAAGTATTGCTGTAGTCTTCTCTCGTTTCACCAGCACGTACTCAATTATGTCAGCCCCGTATGTTGCCAGTGTTCATCAATAACTACAACAACAGAGGTTTAATATCAGCTGGTATATTAATTGTAAACACAGAGGTGGCACAATGGAAACAACCGCAAGCTATAGGTCTACAAACTTATGGGGTTAAACCTAGACAGGCTCTTTGCTTTCTGTAATTTACCTATTCAATTGCCAATGTTCTTACAAAACTGGCATGTTGTGTTTAGAGCCAGTGAAGACTAATGTATATGTATTACATCCACCATACATCATTCTACCTACCGCTTTTTTTGGGTGATCAAATCATCAGATGGGTCCTCCAGCCCAAAGTGCACCAACTCTTAGCCCCTTCGTACACAAGGCGACGCAAGTGTCCGAAACCTTACGACTTTGGTATCCATTGACGCGTGCTTGTGTACGAACCTCCATGGATTTGTATTGCGATAGTCGCCTGGCTATCAAAGTCGTAAGGTATCAGAAACTTGCGTCGCCTTGTGTACGAAGGGGCTTATGGACAAAAAGTTCTTTCCATTGCGTTCCAGAGCCACGGTATCCTGCTTAGACGTTCCCGTGACCCATTTACCTACACCTACCATCAAGGACCGCATGGTGGGACAGAGGAGAAGCTTTCGCCCCAGCATTGGACTAACAATATTAATGGCTAATGGTAAGAAAAATAAATTATATAACTACAACATAGAGACTAATTTCAGTTGTAGTATTTAAAATGTGTAGGCCTTAAAATTAAATACGGTAAAGTTGTTTGTTAACCTCACAGCACTGAAATTCAATATTGACTCCTCAACACGCTTATAGTCCTAATTTGAAAAGCTTTTAACCTAGACAGACTTTGAATTGTTGATTTTAACTACAGTCTGGGTATTTTAAGTTAGAATATAAATATTCTGATTGGAATCTAGAATTCTTATCCAACAAAATTAGTAATTAATCTTGTGCTAAACATAATTTAATTGTATTCATTTCTTTCGATTGTTCCCACGTTTTTCCCACGTTTTTATAAACTCACTTTTCTTGTTTGTTTATTTGTTTGTTTGTCGTTCCGGTTGGACTTTTACAACTCAATTTTGAGGCACTTCCCGATAAGCTAGAAGGCTGAAATTTTGCACACGCTCTGAATTCTGATGACAATACATGACTAGCTAACAAACGTCATAACAAATCCAATATGGCGGCCTCCCCAAGATGGCGGACTGACTGTTTGAAACCCACCCCCACGATATGGATATCAAATGAAAGGGTTTGCTGTCAGGAATACGAAAAAAATAGTCACGTGACTTAAATCCAATATAGCGGACGTCCAAGATGGCAGACAGGCTATTTGAAATGCACCCCTATGATCTGGATATCAAATGAAAGGGTTTGCTGTCAGAAGTACGAAAAAAATAGTCACGTGACTTAAATCCAATATGGCGATCGTCCAAGATGGCGGACAGGCTTTGAGGCACTTCCCAATATGCTAACAGGCTGAAATTTTCAGGGTAGCTTCAAACCCGATGAACAAAGATAAAAATAATAAACGGATTTAAAAAAATCTAAAAACCCACGTTTTTAAATATCCTAAAAATAAGAAAATAACCCTACGGGGTTGAGAGAGGGATCACTCAAAACGTGGGGGCGTATCTTTGCAAGTTACACCCACGATCTATACACTTCATGTAAATATATCCCATAAATAATCCCTTAAGGCGAGGTTTTCCTGAGCACCGCAGGCATCCAACGCCTACCGCAGCGTCCGCAAGGACTAGCGGATACGTAATGAATTACGATGCGCGATGACACGCGCGCCAAAAGTTGGGAAATCTAGGTAGTAGTTACAGAGTAGAGCAAAGCAGTAGATCAACTTCAATTGATTAGTATAGGTACGTTTGTATGTATCTTTTTTTTTGTTGCTGTATTATTTTGAAACTATGATATCTCCTAAGATATTAAAGTGTTAATTGAAATCAAATGATGTCAAGGGCAATTTTGTTCAAAATTAAATACTTATGACTTATCGTTTTTATTTGGAAACTAGTGTTTGCCCGCGGCTTCGCTTGCGTTAATTTAGAATTTGAGAAACAAAACGGATCGTGTAAGTGGCGCCATCTGGAATATGAACGTAATTGTTTTCTCGGCAACAGCTCTCTTCTGTTATTCGGGATGAAAAATACCCTATATCCGTGTTTATACTCCTGACAACGTATAATTATGCTAAATTTTGGGACGATCGATTCAGTAATAGTATTGCGTGAAAAGGTAAAAAACAAACATACTTGCATTTATAATACCTATTAGTTTAGATCAATAATGTTATAAGTAAGTACATAGTTTGCATAGGAAACATCCTTTGACCATTTGAGCGACACTAATTTCAAAGATCCGTGTTTATCTTAAACATTAGACTATCATTTTTTGGTCAATTTACAGTATCGCTGCAATTTGTTAACGAAATTAAACGAACGATAGCATTGCTCTTCTCCCTTTAGCATACCGCGTGATTCTTAAAAATAGCTAATTATTTAACTCGATTTAATTTTATTTACGGCAGTTAATCTATACATATAATAAAATAGTAGGAAAGTCAAAACTGTACATTGAATATTTTTTGAAAAGAATACTTGGGGTGTGATCTACAATCGATACCGAAGCCAAAAATATAGTTTTTAGATTTTTTGTCTGTTTATCTGTTTGTCTGTTTGAATGTCCGGGATAAACTCAGAAAGTACCGGATTTGAATGATTTTGTTTTTGTTGTATAGGTATTAAGTCTGGCCAACACATAGGCTATAATTTATCTTGGAAACTTGAACACCTGGTGCAGAACCGCAACGGACCAGCTAAACTATAAGAGATACAAAAATGGTGCGATAGCAAAAATTGTTTCACCTGATGAGCACTCTCTGTTGACGTATAAAAATTGAAGATGCCTTTTCTATTTTATACGTTTTATTTCTATTTCCTATTTCATTTGCTTTTAAGTTTGTTATAGATTCTATAACAAACTTTAAAGTGGGACATCAGGTACCCTCACTTTCTCAACAAATTAAAAAAGAGAATATTAGTTTAGGTGCCTTAAAACCAAATACAATGCGGACGAAGTCGCGGGCAACAGCTAGTAACTAATATTTTCGAAGGAAATGATCATACTGTGTACACTTCTACACTATGACCACTACCCATTTGACATGTGGAGACAGTAAACCATTATAATAAGTGCGTTCGCGGTGGCTTTATGAACTCTGACATAGGGTCTAAATTCAACTGTCTTACATATTTGATGCGGTTGGTAAATCTATTCCGCGAGAAAAATAAACCATTATAGCTTTTGCGAGCGTGACTTCTTTATTCATATTGACATTGGGTTTAAATTCAACTGTTTTACACATATTTGCGGTTTGTATATATATAGGTTATAGTCTAGGAGCCACTGAAACATCCCACCCGTTCTCCACAAAGCTAGATTTTTTTTAAATTGTATTATTGGAAAGTACCGTTGTAGCAGGCATTTATGTGGTTGCATTATCATTCCTCAAAACGGACTCAAAGTCATTTGGTTTTTGCTCTCACAGTATGACTATAATTTTTTAATGGGGATTCAAAATTTAATATTCCTAGCACTTGTAGTAACGAAAAGTCTCATATAAATTATCAACCCCAAAAACAAACCCCTTAGAGATCTAATTTCGCAAAATCCCGCTATGGTGAGCATCTACGCCCTAAAAAGAAACCCCATTCAAAATTTAAAATTCCTAGCACTTGTAATAACAAACACACAAACTATCAACCCCGAAAACAACCCCATATGGGTCGAGTTTCACAAAATTCTCGTATAAGATAGCACTTACGTCCAACAAAGAACCTCTATGCAAAATTTTAGTCTTCAAACTATCAACCCCTCAGGGGTCGAATTTCACAAAATACCACCGTGGTAAGCATTTACGTCTTAAAAAGAAACCCCGTGCAAATATACAGACTCCTAGCACTTGTAGTAACAAAGTTCCATACAACCTATCAACCCCAAAAACAAACCCCTTAGGGGTCGAATTTTGCAAAATCGCGTCGTAGGTATCAAAAGAATCCGTATTCAAAATTTAAAATTCCTAGCACTTGTAGTAACGAAAAGTTTCATACAAATTATCAACCCCAAAAACAAACCCCTTAATAGGGATCCAATTTCACGCGTGGTGCGAGTGGTACACGCAGTTTTTTTGCATTTTCGTCAAACTTCAGGTGGTTGTCACAAAAGTCATAAATAATCAATTGAAAGTACAGTACCGGGCAAAACTAATAAGGGCTGCTTTTTTTTGTTGTTGAAATTACTTAACTTACGGATTTCAGTAAAAAGGAAAAATAAAATAAAAAAATACCTACCTATTTTATTGTTGATTTGGGTCGAGAATCATGAGTATAATCACGTCCTTGAATTTGACTAGGTTGCAGATCAGCACATTGTATAGATTGCCGATGCCGATATTAACAGATTTAACCGAGATCATGAGGGCAGTTACAATAAAAAGTTACGTATAAGTTTATATTTTTGACATTTACAATTTGACACTTGAGAAAATCAGGGATGTCAGACGGCCACTCAGATTTCCTTGTACCGAGCTGGCTAAAAGCTGGTACTGAATACGAAATACTGGTACATCGGTAAATTGTGTCGAAAATCAAATATGAATGAAAAACATTTTTTATTCTTTTACTGTTAATAGAGGGCAGTAAACACTAAACAAGCAGTTTTACCAACCGTACAGTACAGTGGATGAATACTAACAACCGACTGCGATTTTTTGTCCGTGTTATATTTAAATTCATGTTCAGAAAAAAAAAAAGATTTTTTAGTAAGCAATTAAATACTCGATTGTACCATAAAATTTTTCGTTTATTCTGTATTGTTGGTCAACGGCCAATCTTGGTATTTTTACGTACCAGGACCGAGTAATAGTCTTGGTACATGGTACGTGACACTGAAAACTGGTATGTATACCAAGAAATTGGTATGTCTGACATCCCTGGAAAATACATGCCACTTACTTTTTAGTTTCTGAGGCAAAGATACAAAACTGTGTACGGCCAAAGGTGACGTCATTTGAAGGGCAAGGAAGGTCAAACGTATTTTATTAAAAATATCAATAAAACATGAATATTTTTCCTTTTTAATTAGTCCATAACGATCAGTAACGCTATTCCTCGAAACGGTTTTTCAATCACAACATATTAAAAAAAAATGCCCATTCTTTGTGGAAAACAGGTAAGTCGGATGGTTCAGTAGCTCTCCTACTATTAGTAAAGAGAAATAAATATACAAAGGAGGTTCTAATAATATTGCCAATGCATCCTTACCTTTTTTGTTTATTCAACCTTCAAAGAGCCGGCGATGACAACTTCTTACTTTTTCTGCCCATTTGTTTACAAAATTATAACCTTATAAAATGAATTATACTACGAGGATTTTGAAAATTAAAATATGTACAGGTATTATTATTTAAAATTAATGTTTGTCTCTGTCAGTAATAGAACTTAGCGTGGTGGTGGGTTTGCAAAAAAATTGACGTAAGTCCGACCTCCGACACGGTCCAAGACCGACTAAATGCCAAGGATCGAGTGTATGAAAAGATGAAATCACCTGATTCTGGACTAAGTGGTATGGTTTCTCATCCTTTCACAATAATACGGCCGCATTCTATCTCATTTTTGATGCTCTTTAAGATGGTATAAGTTTTATTATTCAAAGCCTAGTATATCTCTAATAAAATGGTATCCAAACCATGAGTTGGACCTGTTTTTGCGATTTAATTGGATGCAGTAAAGTGCAAGCAATCGTGTATCGAAGAGCCGCAACCTGTAGACCAAAGACTGAAATATGTAATATGTTTTTTTCAAAATTTAAATCCCTTATAATTAGGAATAAAACACAATACAAAAGGACGGTTTTGCGTCTTACGTCGCCTTAAATAATATACGCCCCCACGTTTTGAGTGGCCCCTCTCTCAACCCCGTAGGGTTATTTTGTTATTTTTAGGATATTTAAAAACGTGGGTTTTTAGATTTTTTTAAATCCATTAATTTTTTAAAATACTTGGTAATATTTCAACTGTTTTTTTTTTTTTGGATTTTTATTTATTTTAATATGAACAACGCTTTATTTCAATAACGTGGTACAAATAAAGCGTGTTCCATTTTCAAGCATGCATGAAACTAGCAAATTGGTTTGCGTTTAATTAATTTCCCTTCATTAATGAACTTCTTTGTGAAGTTGTTAGAAGTGCTTCTGATTTCTCACAACCCTCAGCTTCATGAAAATTGTAAACAACCAACAAACACAGGACATAAAACATCGAAGAAAATAATCATTCAGGATAAATGCGTCCTTATCTTTCATTGGCCATCATCATCTACTTAGCCTTTTCCCAACTATATTGGGGTCGGCTTCCAGTCAAACCAGTTGCAGATAAATAATTATCATTATTTTACATGGAACGACTGTCTATCGCACCTCCATAACCAAGAACCTGGGTAATACGATACCCCATGGTAATGAATAATAGTAACAACTGTCAAAGATCTATAAATGACAGCTGGGACCAACGGCTTTACGTGCTTTCCGAGGCATGGAGGAAACTTGTTATGACAGATGATGACCCACCCACAGACCAACCTCGGCAAGCTGTGGGCTGTTATTATTTAGCCACGATTTCCTCCTCTTATCTTTCATTGGTCACTTATTTTAAAAAATAAAGACAATGTCAAATCACACTAAACACAATATCGTTTTGGAAGTTTGTGTATGTAATTGTATGTTTGTTAAAATACTACGTGGAAATCATGCACGAATTTAAATAACATAATAATATAATACACAGATAGATAAATGACTTGGAATAGGCTACGCGAATTCAGTCGTGGGTAAAAGTTACTTAAATAATTTTCACTCAATCACACGTCTTGTTTATAATGCGTACACAAAAAGAAAATATACACCACACTCAGACGATATATTCAAAAACATACGTATCATCTTGTATTCGAGGTTCCGTAACCCCAAAAAGAAAGAATGGCGACTCTTATGGCAACGAGCTGTGTCAAACGAAGTTATTTATACGGTCGGTGAAGTACTCTCTATTGTGAAAGGTATGTTTTTACCTCGCACTCACTCAATGCATTGTCGCGCACATGTCACAGCCCTTTTTGACGAAACATAAGAGCTATCCTGTTGAAACTTGGTAAGTAGATGTATTATGTAAACTATTAAACAATTGCAATTTGAAACAATTGCAAGCGTCAAATCGATCGTACGATAGGCAGTATGGTGTATGGTGTATATGGACGAACTGCCAATTTGAAACAATTGCAAGCGTCAAATCGATCGTTCGATAGGCAGGATGGTGTATGGCTACAATTACGTGACAAGATAAAAGAAAATGTTATATCTAAACTATATTAATGTAAACGTCCAAGTTTTATAATAAAAATGTAATCTTAAACCATTCCCTATTTTTCTGAACACTAGCTGCAAACAACACTAACACTTGAAATTACTCCGGTATCGTGAGTGCGTTTGCAAATATTTTAAACTCACAAACAAATACAGCCCGACCGAACAACTACCGTAAATTGAACCCGCGACACACATTGCAGCAGTTGATTGCTCAGAAAGTGCGTCATGGCGTCGTGAATTTAGCTAAACTAAAGCCTAACTAAGTCTAAACATTTTTGAAGAAAAAAATATTAGACTGCGAGTAGGACTCGAACCTGCGTCTTCTGCAAAAGTACTCCAAACGCTTTACCAATTAGGCCACAAACTCGTTTGAAGCTGAATATTAATTTCCATGCTTAAACATTTTACATAGTTATCCAGAAGACGAATTCGAGTCGAAAATCTTTACGAAATGCGACGCAGGTGTTATTGCGTAAATGTATGGAACTAAAGATAGTCTCATCAAAAACAATACATAAAGCAACTGTTAAAAGAGACGGTATTAAACACAAAATAACATTATATAATATGGTTAGTATTATGGAAAAGGAAATTCACAATCGTCTGAGATTTATATCATTAAAATATTTATGGTTGAAGTTTCCAATAACTCATAACGAGAAGCTGTAACATTTTATGCTTGATCCGTAAAAGTTCAGAATTTGTCCAGGCAAAGTCTTCAGGGGGCCAATGTCAGTTCTGTATGTTATGTGTGTGGGCACGTATTTTGCATAGTGTGGTGTGTGTATAGTACATGGAACCGAAGAATGATGCCGTCAAGCAGCGCCGACCAGCTGGGCACGTGGTAGCAAGATTCCGCCAAGAAATACGCCGGTTTGTTCAAGATCACCACACCACAGCGACCGACGCACGGGCACACGAAATGTTCGAACACACAAAATCACAGCGTCCTTGCATCAAGTTAGGTCAAGTTCACGCCACACGGTCAAGGTTTTTTCATAACCTCAAAATCTTCCAGGTCTCGCGACACAAGCGGGAAGAACAATTCAAAATCACTCAATTAACCACAATTAATCGCAATCACGCAATGATTAGGCTGGATTTAACTATGTCAACAATATTCAACAAGAATTCACGTTATTTCGTGACCAACAAATCAAAACGTTCTGTTCTTGAGCAAAGCAACAGAAGCAAAAGAGAGCAATGTCAACTGTCAAAGACAGATGTCAAGTCAAAAGCCTAGGACTGGAATCCTGGCTTTTGGCCGGCAAACAATAAAACACGTTTTGGGGCGTAACACTAACATATTGATAAGCTTTATATTCATTAATTCTGCCTACTCGTCATCTGCGTTAACATACCTAAAGGATTATAACAATCAAGACAGATTTCAATGGATTACAAAATGTAATCAATCAAACCATTCATCGTTAGAGACCCAAGAGTTGTCATCGAACCGCACTTAGTTATATTTGCCAAAAGGGAACATCTGATAAGACAACATTTATACATTGATGGTTATATTGTAAACGCAATGTATAGAGGAGAATAGGGGCATGATACTGTACCTTCGCTGGTACACATGAATAAATATACTACTTTTAATACCACCAGCTAATGCCTTTGCGGACAATTCTCAACCCTATCTTCTTCTACCAAAGTTGAAACTTGATAAATCTTTACGATGCGACACGATGCTAGAAAAATATTAGCTATGCGAATGGATTTGAGTTAGACATGTCCTAGATTTAGGTACATACACGAAGCACCAATCTGCGCCCGAAGCTATTCTTTGTCTACCTTCGTCATATTTTGAAATGGATGAGACATTGATAATAAGGTGTACTATCGATTGAACCGTCAAACTTTTGTACTTTTTTTGCTGATTTAGCTTTAATGCGTATTTTGATAAAGTTTGGCATACAATTAATCTATCATTTGACTCTTGTGACACGGGAATTCTTAGCAAGAGTTAGTGCTACACACCATTTTATCACACTATGATTTTATTATTTTATCAGGATATAAAAGCGGGTCCAAAAAAGCCACATTCGCAAAATCATAAGGTGCAGTGCGATAAATTCGTTAAATAGAAAAAAGGAATAAGTTCCAAAGTTGTGGAAATGTCGTGTTGTGGTTACCATGGCACGGTTGAAAGAGCAATGTGATTTTTAGTCAGTTAAGTCTGCGAGAGAAATCAATGATGATACATTTCCGAACCAAAAAGAAGGGTAGAGTTGTCGCAGTTTTCCTATTTAACTTACGATTAAAACCGCTTTTGTGAGAAACTAAAAAGAGGTTTGCTGTACTATTAAATCTACATAATTTAAAATAAAGAAATGCCACAAAGTTGAAAGATCACCCACTTCAAAGAGCAATTTAAAGAGACACCTAAAAGACAAGGGATCTTTTCCAATTTTTTACAAAGTTTATAGAACGCTAATAACCATTTTCCCATAGCGCTTTGTTTTAACGTAATTCTTTGAAGAAAGGAAGATAAAGGTAATGTAATTAATGGCGTTAAGAATTTATGTCTCTACGTGTCTCTTATAATGATATCAAGATGGTACGTGTTTTTAAACTCCTCTTACGAGATATTGAATTATATATAATAACTAGCTGTGCCCGCGACTTCGTTCGCGTGGATGTCGGAACTCAACAATGTATTTTTTTATAAAAATTAAGGATTTTTTCTAAAATAAATGATTACATCAGCTACCTGCCAATAGAAGTCCCGTCAAAATTGGCCCAGCCATTTCAGAGATTATCCATTACAAACAGAAAGACAGATAGACAGACAGACAGACAGAAAGACAAACAAAATTGTAAAAAATGTTATTTTGGTGTATGTACCTGTATACATATCCGGTTATTTCAATATTACAAACAGACACTCTATTTTATTTATAAGTATAGGTGATATTATTGAATTAAGGACTCGCAGTACATACCATTACGTATTTTAATACTTTCATGAAAGCCTTTCTCTGCCACCAGAATGTATTTTTTATTGACGCTTAAAAAAATATAATGGGTTATAAAAGATTTTGATAAAACAATAGTTTTACTTTATAAAACTAAAGTTGAAAGAGTTATTTTAAAGATACAAACACTGGGTAATTACCCACATTCAAACACTCCCGCCTATACTTCCGACCGTCACCTGTGACGATCCACAAAGTCCTCCCACTCAAGGCGGAGGAGAAGGGACTGTCAGACCTTTATTGACTATAAATCACCGTTTCAACACATGTCTTTTATGTTCCAGGGCCACGCCCACCTGCTCCGATCGTCTACATAATATCTTCACATTTTAACCCTCATGTTGACTGATATGTTTGTCGGTCCTTTATATTTATCTTCCCGTTTCCCTCATGAAATATAAAGAATAATAAATGCGTAATGTATATCAGAATATCTTTCAACGCAAGCTGAAAAGTCAACAGAAGGAAATGGTGTGCCATTTTCTTGAAATATGCGGAAAATGCGGATCGCATTATCACCTGTCGATTTTACCTATAAACATTTCAAGGAGTACTGGGAATACTAATGTTATATCTTATATAAAAATATTTAAATAATTTGTTAGCACTTTTAGTGAAATTATAGTTTGTTGTGTTTATCGCCTAACGTTGTACACGTTACACACTTAATTTGTCACTTAGTACTTTAGTGTAGAAAATATTGTAGGATATCCAAATAAATAAATTTGTACATAGTTTTTGGTTATCCAAACATCAAGAATTTTAATTGGATTTTAACGTAATTATTCAGAAATTATAGTCACTTTATGGTAGCAAAACAAGGATTTTGACTTTCCAAATCTATGTTCAGGCGAATAACCTATGTGAAACGACACCCTATTTGCCATCAAAGTCGCCAAGCATAATTCCAACTCTTTGATTTCAGGAAATAGGTGAAAAATCGATTAAAAGATTCGACTCATAGTCGAAACGTCGTTCGTTCGTTATTCGGACGATCGTTTCATCATCATCATCATCATCTCAGCCATAGGACGTCCACTGCTGAACATAGGCCTCCCCTTTTGATCTCCACAGATACCGGTTGGAAGCGACCTGCATCCAGCGTCTTCCGGCGACCTTTATAAGGTCGTCTGTCCACCTTGCTGGTGGACGTCCTACGCTGCGCTTGCTAGTCCGTGGTCTCCACTCTAGTACTTTTCGACCCCATCGGCCATCTGCTCTGCGAGCAATATGGCCTGCCCATTGCCACTTCAGCTTGCTAATCCGGTGGGCTATATCGGTGACTTTAGTTCGTCTACGGATCTCCTCATTTCGGATTCGATCACGTAGAGAAACACCTAGCATAGCCCTTTCCATAGCTCGTTGAGCGACTTTGAGCTTTGAGATGAGGCCGATAGTGAAAGACCACGTTTCGGTGCCGTAACTCATCACTGGTAACACACATTGGTTGAAGACTTTCGTCTTGAGGCACTGAGGTATGTCGGACGAAAAGACATTGCGTAGTTTCCCGAACGCTGCCCAACCGAGTTGGATTCGGCGGTTGACCTCTTTCTCGAAGTTGGACCTACCTAACTGGACTACTTGTCCTAAGTAGATATATGAGTCAACAACTTCGAGTACCGAGTTTCCAACAGAGACTGGGGTGGGCACAACATTGGCATTTGACATAATTTTCGTCTTGTCCATGTTCATTTTCAAGCCCACCCGTTGTGAAACTCGGTCGAGGCCATCGAGCATCATGCTGAGTTCCTCCATCGACTTTGCCATGACTACGATGTCGTCGGCAAACCGAAGGTGAGTGATGTATTCGCCGTTGATGTTGATGCCAAGTCCTTGCCATTCCAGGAGCTTGAAGGCGTTTTCCATTGCGGCAGTAAACAGTTTCGGGGAGATAACGTCCCCCTGTCTTACGCCTCTTCTCAATGGAATCGCCTTCGTGCTCTGCTCCTGTACTCGGACCGACATGGTGGCGTTATTATACAAGCACTTCAACACCTCGATGTACCGATAGTCAATATGGCATCGCTGGAGTGACTCAAGTACCGCCCATGTTTCCACCGAATCGAAGGCTTTCTCATAGTCCACAAACGCTAAGCATAATGGCAAGTTATACTCTTCGGTCTTCTGTATAACTTGCCGCAGTGTATGGATGTGGTCTATGGTACTATAGCCTCTTCGGAAACCGGCTTGTTCGGGAGGCTGGAAGTCATCAAGTCTGTGATCGAGACGGTTCGTGATAACCCTTGAAAACAGCTTGTAAACATGACTTAGAAGCGTGATGGGTCTGTAGTTCTTCAATAGGCTGTTATCACCTTTTTTGAAGAACAGCACCACATCACCTCTACTCCATGTTTCAGGCGTTTTGCCCTCGGAGAGGACGGAATTAAAGAGTTTCTGGAGGACTTTAAGTACCGGTGTTCCACCCGCTCTCAGAAGCTCTGAAGTGATTCCGTCCTCGCCCGGCGCCTTGTTGTTCTTAAGCTGCTTCAGGGCCATCCTAATCTCGTACAGACTGATGTCCGGGATATCTTCGGTATAATGTCGGGACAGCTTGGCTCTTGGATCTCCTACCAAGCTGTCAACGGGCTTTGCGACCGAAGTGTATAACTGTCCATAGAACCTCTCGATCTCGCCTAAAACCTCTGCTTTGGTCGACGCTATGCTGCCATCTTCCCGTTTCAGCTTTGTCATCTGGCTTTGCCCAATAGACTTGTCCTTTGCGAACACTTTAGAGCCTTGGTTTCGCTGTATGGTCTCCTTAACACGATTCGTATTAAAGAGACGCAGATCGTGTCGCAAGGACTTAGATATACGTCTATTGAGCTGCCTATATGACTTCGCGTCATCGGAAGACTGCAACTGTAGCAAACGTCGTTCAGCCATGAGGTTTAAGGTTTGCTCGGTCAATTTCTGAGGTCTATCTTTACGACAGGGTCTAAAAAACTTATAATAGACCCTACCGTGCGGACAGTTTCCACTAGCCCGTCGTTGATCTCGTCCACTGACACTAAGTTCTCAAGGCAAGCAAAGCGATTAGAGAGCTCGAGTTGAAAGCTTTCGGGGTTTTGAATATGGTGCCGAGTGGGTCGGAGCGTAGACTTCATCAGGCTGGACCTTTCAAGTTTAACATTGATATTCAGCGAGCCTCTTACGATTCGGTGATCGCTACCGGTTTTTACCCTGTTGATCACAGAGACATCACTGAATATCCGTTTCTTGTCGGTCATGAAGAAGTCTATCTCGTTTCTCGTGAAACCATCGGGACTCAGCCAGGTCCATTTCCTGTGAGGCGGCTTCTGGAAGAAAGAGTTCATCATGAAGAGTTCCTCTTTCTCCAGAAAGTCGGCCAGCCTCTGTCCCCTAGGGTTCCGTTGCCCATATCCAAATTGCCCCACTCTCAACTCATCACCGCTTTTCTTGCCCAACTTTGCGTTAAAGTCCCCCATAACAACAGTGAAGTGGGTTTTGGAGCTATGTATGGCCCTACTTACGTCCTCATACATAGTCTCCACTTCATCATCGGAGTGTGACGAGGTCGGTGCGTATACCTGAATGACCTTCAGCGAATATCTTTTGGATATTCTGAGTATTAGGTATACCACCCTGCTCGACACACTGTCGATGGTTATTATATTGTTTACGAGGGACTTGTGAACGAGAAACCCGACACCACCTTGGGACTGTTGGTCGCCCTCCCGGTAGTATAGCAAGTTACCAGACTTCAGGGTTACGGTGTCCTCCCCCTCTCTACGGACTTCGCATAACCCCATAATGTCCCAGTGTAACTTGCTCAGCTCCTCTTCCAGCTCGCAGATCTTTTCGTCAGTCCTCAATGTGCGTATGTTGTGTGTTACCAGGGCCAGTCGTCGTGGGGGTGGGTAGCCGGATCTCTTCCGGAGATTCTTAGCACCCCCTGCTCCGCCGTTACCTTGACCGCTACCCGCGCCAGGGATAGCGGAGCTGCCGGGGACTGGGGGCCTGGTTTCTGTGGTTTTCATTATTAGGGGGTAATTTGCCTTAATCGCCACGCTTGGCAGGCGGGTTGGCGATCGCAGTGAGGATGTGCAGTACACGGAGGACGCTGCTGCCCGACCTCCGGTTTGTCCCTTAGTCGCCTCTTACGACACCCACGGGATGATTTGGGGGAGCGCAATTCTAAGCCGGCGCCCCACGGCGATCGTTTAATTAAAACCATTTGAAACGATCCTTCAACGGGTTCGATTCTAAAGGGACTATCCTGACTATTTTAAGAAAACCGGCCAAGTGCGTGTCGGGCCACGCACTGTGTAGGGTTCCGTAGTTGCCCATCAAAATACTCATGCGAACTAACTAAACTGATTCGCTGAATTTAATTTTAAAAAGAAGAATTTTCAAAATCGGTCCAGGCGTCTTTGAGAAATCGGGGAAAATACATTAAAAAAAAAGATTACGACGAATTGAGAACCTCATCCTTTTTTTGAATTTAGTTAAAAATAGTTGACAATAAAAACCTACCTATCCCCAAAACATACCCACCTATTATTGCTGTAAAAATAAAGTTGACAAACTTACATTTGCAGTTGAAGCACATGTTCTCCGATACATTTTGTTTAGGAAAATATGTTATCCAAGTACGTTTTATAAGTTGGTCGACTATTACTCGTAAACTTGTAAAGCCTACTTAGTCATGATAATTTTCTTTTAAACTTCGTTATATATGCTACTATTCTGAATTTTTTCACACCCCCAAACATAACCGTTTAGCTGGTAGAGGGGGGGGACACTCGAGTCGAGCAAAAATTTGCACTTTAAAGCTTAATATTTCACAAACGAATCTTTTTATCAAAAAATTGTTAATGAAAACTATCAATATTTCTTAAAGACCTATTTAATGATACCCCACACTAAGGGGTACGCGAGAAAAAAAAAACGTCCCCACTTTACGTGTACAGGAGGTACCCTAAAAAAAAATATTTTACGAGATTTCATTTTACCACTTTTTCGGCACAACAAATCCGTATATTTACACCAAATTACAGCTTTCTAGTACTGGGCGTCTCTGAGCTAAGCTGCGGACAGACGGACGGACGGACGGACGGACGGACATGGCGAAACTATAAGGGTTCCTTGTTGACTACGGAACCCTAAAAACTAAAGTTGCTAATTTATTAAATCGAAGTTATTTTATTTTATGTAGGTACCTACCTATGTTCGGACATAGGAGTACCTCATGTTACACAAGATTCGCATTTTCTTAAGTAATATTTTTTTTCTGAAGAGTTTTATTCCAAAATGGTCCATGGTCCGTTTAAATTTAGCCGTATCCGTTTTAATGTTGAACCGTTGATCCAGGTTGTGTGAGATAATAATAACCAATATAGAAAAAGATAACGTATAGTGTACCGTTTATGTTATAGTATTTCTTCTAAACAGACAACTACATTTAATAAAAAAAATTGCAATAACATATTACATTCCTGAACAAAAGCTCATTTTTAAATAAGGTCACACACACAACGTCATTTTGCTTATTACATTGTGTCACCGACAGACATGTTTGTGTCAACACGGCTGCACTGGCTTAGCAGATGATTCACTATAGAACACTCCGTATATTCTGTATTCTATACAGGTTCGCATGTTCACACAACAATAGGTATAATTACTGATAGCTTTAGCGGATTTCAAAACGTGCCGTAATATTATGTAATAGCAAAAGCTCGTGACTTAATAATAACAACCACACGGGTTTATCTTCAAGGTTAAGCCATGGTTCCCAAGGTCGACCTGTCTACATTCTATTAGATTCCGCCCTGGAATCTAGAGGCGAAGGCCCTCCGGTGCGTCTTTCAGTGGCGAGTAGAGGCTCAACGCCGGCGCCACCGGGGTGAATCTCCGCTGCCTCGACAAGTCGAGGCGCTGCGAGACGAGCTCCAGCGCGATCTCAGGGCTGCATGGAGAGAACGATTGTCACAACCGAGGTTCGGGTTGGAGAGGCGTCACGGCTTCCTTCCGCTTGACACAAGTCTTCACCGGACACGGAAGTTTCGGGAGGTTCCTGTGTCTGATTAGGAAGGAAGTAAAGCCCCAAGCGTTACTTCCCTTTTTACTGTCACCACTGTCTACGAGGATCACCCGGAGGGCACGGTGGAGCATACGGTGCAAGACTGCCCCGCTTGGGTAGATGGACCCCGGAACATACAAGGCACCGTGGAAGGACACCGTGGATTTTAGACAGTCCTTCCTGCCCTGCCCTGGGTCCCGGAATCATTTCATAATATTTCACAAAAAAGGCGATAGGCAGATCACGATTATCGTAGGAATGTTTTGTGTGTCCTATGACTGTTTTCGTTTTGTTTTCAAGTTTTAAGAGGATTTTTTTGTCTATGACAACGATTTTATGTCCAATAAAAAGTTAGAATAATTAAACTCTGAGCGTTCTGGCACGAAGTTTAAAATAGCGGATCCCACATGGAACTTTTAATAGATGCGCGGATATTGGTAAAGAACAATAGATATTTCAGCATGATGCATCACAAATATGAAAAGTTTCACAATAACACAACTATCAAATATTCTAACAGAAACAAAACACAAAAAAAAACAGGAATGTACAGAGCTAAGGCCTGTTTAGACATGCATGAATATGCATGCAAGTTTAACTACATTGCGGACTATTAATGGACAATGAATTCACTTCATTAAACAGATATCTAAACTTGCATGTCTAAATGATCCTTAATATTAGGAAACGCACTCTAATTGCTTAGTTTAACAATTAATACGAAAAGCTGTTGTTTCACGACAATAATGTCTTATTTAAATTCTGAACGCAACGTGAGACGGAGGGGTCTAGAGGACCCCACCCCCTTGTTAACCACCACATTTCCCTCTATAATTGTTTTATGGCATGTGGCAATCAAGACGCATGTATAATATACGTATATACATAGGACACTACATGTCTCCAGTAACATGTACGTAGTCCTTTGTACGTTGATTTAGTGAGGTATCATTGTGAATGAACTAAATACTGAAGATTATTTTGGTTGAATGAAACTTTACGTAAGGCTTAAATAAATTTATACAGGGTCTTTCTTTTAAATTGGATAAAAGGGAGAAATCGGCATCCATAACTGATACGGGAAAACATTCGGAGGAACCCTTAGCTCTTTTTTGATGGTGACTATTTTGATGTTTTTATTTTATTGGTCAAGTGTGAGTTGTCCACAAAAATGAGTGAAATTGACCAAAACTATTTTTGAATGCCGTTCGACTCTGTTTCTTGTAAGGATCATTTCTACTAACTAAGGTTACCCTGGAACGCAAAGGGCTATTGAGGGATCACCGTGGATTTTAGTCAGTACAAGTCTGACAGCCCTCCTGTCTTGACGGGGAGGTCTCATTTGAGCTTTAACACGCAAAACAGTGTTAACATTAATAATTGACTTTTATCAATGAGATTTTGGCTTATAATAATAGTTCGGAGTGCATTATTAGGTCGAACAAAATATTAGGTTTCGTTTGATCGATCCCGGGCCCTGTAGTAGACTCGACCTTATAACTTAAACCCATCATGGCGAAGGATTCTGTCTATCGCCTCGAGGTATAATAGCGTGATTATTTACATAACATCACGCCTGTTATACCCGAAAGGACAGACAGAGTTGTACCCAATAGTACATTCACATTTCTGTTCTGGCTAGTCATCTGTAAGCTCCATGTAAAGGAGGGAAGCCTTTTACCATTAACGGGGTGCAAATCCAAACTCCATGGCTACTGAGAAAACAGCACTGTCTTTGTAGTATCAAATACCTAAAATACTGCTCGACCTGCGAGTTGGACCCGGTACCTCACGCTGTAGTCGCCTTTGCGACCACTAGACCAAACAGGCAATCGAGGGTGATAATTTACTCGTTTTTAATTTACTTTTATTTTAACCAGATAAATGTTTTACTTCTGCCATTATACCAGTCATTTTAAGTGACAAATCATTATTCAAACCTTTTTGCCTCAAATTATTACGGATCTTAGAACCTTTTCAAAAGCCGACTGACTGAATGAAGGTGAGAATCGCCCTCAAAACCAATTTAATATTCGTATTTCAATTTCTTTTATTATTGTTATCTGTAATAGGAAAGTTAACTTTGAAATTCAGAATTAAATTATAACTTTTTTAATAACCAGAAGTGAACGATTCTTTTATTGCGATACGAAGGTAAAAAGTATGATTTAAGTAATTTTAAAGTATGTGTTTGGAAATAAAATTCTAAGATATGCTTATGACAAGAAAAGCTGTATTCAAAAATAACCCAAAACCATTTTTAGCCATTTCCTATAAGGATCCCGTTCACAACCCCTCACGTGAGGCAACTTGCGTCAAACGGGTACAACTAGTCACTTATTCCATTCGCGTGAATACAATCGCCCACAGTTGAAGTTGTTGGGTCTGTGCAAAAGTTCATAGGGTGTAGGTACTCATATGACAAAATTTATAGGAGAGGTGATAGTGAATTAACGAGCAAAAAAAACCTTCCTTGTAGTTTTGGCGCATAATTATTATCTTACTTTGTCAATATCAATAAAATATTGCCATGGTAATAAACATAAACACAGCTGCTTATAAATAATTAACTTTGTTGAATCACGATCAATTTAGCTTCTTATTTTTTAAATGCAAAGAGTAATATCGTCGTCCGGTCAGCCCGACGATATTACTCTTCAGTTGAGGTTCAAACGGACGATGGAGGTAAATCGATGAACCAGCAAGTGACTAGACGTTAATTAATTACATAGATAAACACGGTTAGTTGAGTTAAACACGGCTTAAATTGCGTTTAACGTCTAACTTAACGGAAGTTTCACTCTGGAGGATTGGAATGCTTAAGTAGATGTTTGTAAGCCCTGTTAGGGTCCGTTTCCACCAAGCGGAAAAAATCCTCTCATACTTCTAAGACGTCCTTGAAAAAGGAACTGTTTTATTATTGTTTCTAAGTTTTAAATCATGCGCTTTCAAATCTTATATCACGTGGGAGGAAACACATAATGTCCGCGCAGAATTTTATAATTAGGTATACAGTCTTTTATTCAGTGACATCAAAAAAGTATACGGAGATTTTTCCGCTTGGTGGGAAAGGACCCTTAGTGGTCACAAGCAATGGGGGTGGAGAAGAGTCGACAATGTGCTTTTGTAGATGGCACATAAATCTTCTTTTTTTCTTTATTTTTAGGGCCATGGATTCTTTAATGCATAACAGCCCCATCGTATCCTGGATTTTTAGCAAAAGGACAAATTGTTTTGGACTCAAATATTTTGTAAAAAAAAATTATCTCGCTCTTGAAATTAATGAATAGAAAGAAAAGAAAGAAAATTGTGTTTATTGGCAATGTAAAACTTAAAACTAATTAAAACTAGGTAATTAAAGTTGTCAAAAAAAGTAAAACAATACGATGAGTAAGAAATGAGTAATTAAAAAACTAACAATTTAATGCCAAAGGGCCTCAGCTCAGCATAATGTCAGATGGCAATACAGAGTTTGTTACCTGATGCTGATGGTCACTACTGCTACTGTCAGACATTAAAGTTTATAATCAGTGGTATTCTCTAAAGGACGCAGCGTGGACAACTGGACAATAGCGTCGAAACCACAGCTGGATTTTAGTGGATGTTCAACATTATATTCTAAGTTGGAAATCTGTTGGGGACAGATAGGACAGGTTCGGTTTCAACGCTCTGCCCGAGGCAGTGTCACATAATAAAACCCAATTAATTGTAGTAACCTGTAACATGTTTTTTTTTTTCAAAGAAATGAATAGACATGTCTAGAGTCTAGACGGTAGACACGATTCGTAGAAATATGATGATATACTAGATATACCCGCGCGTGGCTCACAAGTATTGTATTTCAGTAAATTTTTATTTAATACCAGGATAAAAAATATGGCATGTGTTATAATTTATGTGCGAGATAAAATTTCATCCAAATCCATCCAGCAGTTATTATGTGAAACTAACAAACATCCATCCTCACAAACTTTCGCAATTAAATCCAAATTCAGACACCTGACATTTCAAACGTGTTTTAGAAAATTAATAAAACATCCACAGCCTTACTACAAAAACTCAAACATCTGTTGGACACTTGTCTAAAAAAAGTGTGACTGTAAAACGAACCTTATTTCAACGTCATAATCCGACATTTTTTTAGACAAGTGTTCAACAGACATTTAAAAGTTTTTGTGGAACCACGGCTAGAGTTGACTATAAATCTTATATCCAATTATTATAGGTTTCGTAAATTGGGACATACTCGTATACCTATTAATATTTAGTATCACGATAAATTTCGCTCGACGCGATGTTGTCAAATAACTCGTTATGTAACCCATACCTAATCAAAAGGGTTATTTGGAAAATAACCCTTTATATACTCGTACAGGTCATAATAATCCTGATAGAAAAAAGACAAAATCTGAAAATACTACGGCGGCTTCGTGTTCAGGATTCCTGAAGCTGTACATAGCATGTGCATGCGGACAGCGAGTAAAGGGCAACTCGCTGTCTGACGCATGGACCATGCCCGGGTCGACGGCGCGTCGTGTTCCACGCGCGCCTCAAAGAGCGTCAGCAAAATGACGGGGCCCCCTCACAGAGGGCAAAAGCCTGAGTGCTATTGAAGGACCCGCCCTGCCCGGGGTGGGAGGCCTCATGAAAATTTGATGATTTTACCACGCTAAAAAAAAAGCTGTAGCATGTCGCTAGTATATAATAAATTCGTGACTGTTTACTTTATTACAACTTAGCTATAATATTGACATGTTTCATGTCATCAAAGTCATGTTTACGAATTCAGAGAAAGATCAAAAGGAATATTATACGACTGTTTCATCTCTGTATCATTTTATTACCGCGATATAACATCCTTCATCGTCCTATCTGTGGTATCCACCGATGAAGAAAAATATACATTTATGTATTCGCATGTTCCTGTTATTTTATTTTACTGGCACCGATAAAAGACATTTAACTTGCTGAAGGCTATAGACATCTAAGTTTGTGAGGAGGGACGGATGTTTGTTACTCTTTCATGCAAAAACAATTATAATAAAAATATGAACTTACGACAGACGGTCACTAAATTCCAGTTGATTGATCAATAATAACTCAACTAACTATTGTTTAAAACCCATACTTATTTTTACAAGTGGTTAATAAAATTACGTGTAACAAATATGTAGTTTAACAAAATAATAGTAAAACAACGCGCCCTTAGCACAAGCTAACTCCTTAGACACAGTATAATGGAACTTTGCAACAGTTATCTGAAACAGGTACGTATACACATTTTTCGTATAAAAATCTACTAAAATTGTATTATATACAGTATCTTAAATCTCATTGTTTTAGTAACAATGCGTTTGGCAACAGAAACTGAACAGATATTTTGCCTCTTTTTATCAATGTTAATAAATTATGGTTCATCATCTGCCTCGCCTTTTATCGGTCGGCTTCGAGTCGAGTCGAAGCAAATGCAGCTGAATATCAGTATTTTACATGCAGTGACTGCTCCGTGATAGCTTATGGTTCTGTACCTAATATTGCTTACATCGATAAAGATTATCAAAAAAACCCTAATATCACACACACGGTGGGCATGCGAGCGGCGACCATGGACCGGGTCGACGGCGCGTTGAGTTCCACCCGCGATAGTTCAAAGAGTGTCAGTACAATGACGAGCCCCCCTTAGAGGGCCAAAGCCTGCTGGGGTACCGACTAACGAATTACCGTGACCCCTGAACGTAAAGGGCTATTGAAGGACACCGTGGATTTTAGTCAGTACAAGTCTGACAGTAAAGGTTGGGAGGACTCATTTGATGATATTTCCATGTAAAAAAAACACACGCACACACACGACAATATCCGAATCTAAACTCAACCCTAAAATGCCGACGACACATTCTTAGTTAGCAAAGTGTTTACTTAGCGTTAACAAACCCGCGCTAAAGGAAGTGCAGTCAGCTTTCTTGGCAACGCCTCCGGGCTGCTTGACTTTTAAGTAGGGTTAAGTTGATGCTATTATTGTACGCTAGTAGGGTGCTGATGTAGGCTATCGAGAACGAAGCTATACAAAGATATAAAACTTTGTACAATCACAAACAAATATGTTTAAAAAAAAAAGTTCTATTTGAACTTTAAGCGATAAAAACATAGAGTACATTTTAAAATGTGTTTCCAAGTCTACCGAAATTTTAAATGCCTATGTATTAATTTTTTTTTTGTTAATATCTTGTAATTCTTATGCTTTGTTTTTAACTATTTTAACACTTTTTGATTTTATTTTGATATCAAGCTCACGTTGTATGGCCAAGTTTCACAAGAATCGGTTCAGTGCAATTAATTGAAAATTCTTTCAAAAGAACTGAAACTAGTAATAAAATATTTGCCTGCACTAACAAGATTGAAAACTGTTTATCCTCTTGCTCGTTCTTTACGACTCAAAAAATAGTGAATTATGACAAAATCAGTTTTAAACTTTGCTAACGTACATAGGTACGTTATGTACGGTAGTCACGGTGTATAGACACCGTGACTTTTTAGTCGTCTTACAACGATAGCCCAGTTCATGTATCCAACCAACGACTAGTACCTACACGTTTATAACAAAAAAAAAATAGATAAATATGAAATTAAAAAAAAAATTAATTCGTTAGGTACTCGTATTATGACGCAAGGCGTCGCGTCGCGTCGTTAGAAACACCCTTGTCTCATAAAAAATGGAGATGGAATGATCTGCCCGACTATTGTGTGGTAGGTATACTCAACAGCTTGATACGTAAACATTTTAACAGGGTGTTCCATATTTCTAATGTATCTTTTTATAATAAAAAATAATTTTAGCGATTTAAAAAAAAAACTCGCCTACAGGTATTTTGATACATTAAGTGGACCACTTTTGTAAGACGACTTAAAAGTCACGGTGTATAATATTACATTTTATTACACGAGTAGTAGCATTTACTATACAAAAAAATATTGAATAAAACTTTTATTCGAATGAGGTTAAGTATCTAGACGTCAAAAGTTGAACTTCTATTAAAGTCAAATATAATATTCATGTCAAATTCCACGATTCATCTCAAAGACGCTTCAAAACTTTTTTATCAGAATTTAATTTTATAATTCTTGAAATCCCACGCAACACTTATGTTAAACAGTGAAACAGATCAATTTTGTTATTTATAGGGCACTATCTCACTATCTCTGTATCGAAAATACGAGTTCTAAAATAACATAGTAGATACTCGTATCTAAAGAACATAATATTAATATTTTTTCTTTATTATTGTTTTACTTTGTAACGATAACAATACACACGCGACGTATTAAAAGAAATTATGCATATTAAAACGGTCTTGTGTGTTGAAGATTGAACTGTGAAGATGGACTGCCTTTTATGTTGTAAGTAATGTAGGTACCTACCTATTTATGCCGCTGTTCACACATTCAGTTATTTTAACGACCAATAATGCATTTGAATGGATCTGTAATGTGTATTCTTACTTGCATGAATACCTTTTTAACGCTTCAGTTACCAAAGGACCAATTATAGAAAATATGCAAGCAAATAACTCAAACATTACCTACTCGACGCGATTTGCATCATATATTAAAAATGTTCGCTATCAAACTCTTCTGTTGTGTTCCACGGCGTCGGCTTGTTTTATTTTTTATTATAATAAAATTATGTTTAAGACATTTATTAAAAAATATTAAGTACAGCTTGGCCAGAACGGATTGAAACGTAACTAAAATTTTTATTTCTGACAGCGTTTTAAAATCTTTGATATTTGATGTAAACAAAGACCGCAGGTTTGTTAGATTTATTATTGTGCCATAAAACTTACGTAATAAGTGAATAAAAATGAAATAAAATCATTCAAAGTGCTGGTAGCGCGAAGACAGTGGCGACTTCCGGTTTTCTACATTTTTATGTCGAGCTGTAGCTATACGAGTTATACCTATATTGTGAGTTTTGAACCTGTCAGGGACTTTCAATGAATAAACATTTTATTTCATCAATTTTGCTTCTAGACGAATAAAAAAACAATTACAGTAACACTGATTAAGTAAAAACGTGGAAACCGAAGATACTTTTACCAAAAGTTCAAAGACTTAATAATTAATTATTTAATTTATCAAAACTGACTGAGCCCGCATGTAGCCCAAAAACAGTACATCTAAGTTCTCATACATATTTCTTTCTCGTAAAAAAGCACACCTGCGCGTCTCACCCGAGTATGATCATTGACTTATGAGAGCCTATATATACGCTGTTTTTTACCAAAAATCCCGTCCACAAGTAAAATAACACTGCTTACCTTCTACACGACTGCGGTGCCACCGGCCAGCTCCGACGCGAGCGCAGCACCAGCGCCACTCGCGGCATGGACCCGTGCAGGTTACTCATCTGTGGTGCTGAAGTGCGCTTGCGACTCCACCCGCGACGACTGTTGTTCGCGCCCCACAGGTGCGATGTGCCGTGTTCTGGACAAATAGGAACATGGTCAGGTCATTTATAATTTAGAAAACTATTGCCTGTGTTCACATGCAAAGTTTAATGTCTATTATTGGTTTGGAGTCTCGAAAGAACATACACGTACAACGTACACAACTACAACGTACTTGCATTTTTTCGACATTACAATTTGACAGTATTTTGATAAAATAAGTAGGTAAATACTCTATTACTAAAGATGATTTGTGAGGAAAGAAAAATTTTAGATTGCAAGTGGGATTCGAACCCGCGTCTTCTGGATAGGTACTCCAGACGCCTTAACCAACTAGGCCATTTCAACCCACACCTGCAAGCTGAAATTCTCTTTTCCTCGTTTGAACACTTTTCGGTAGCGTAGCGCCATCTCTTGGATTAGTGTTTAACTAACTTCCACCCAACACGTTGACATTACAGCCAAATCAATGTTGTATGATGAGATAGCAACTTCCACACTTATTTATTATTTTAAACGCATTATCGCAAGCGACGCGCATCGTAAAGATGATTTTTGAGGAAAGAAAAATTTTAGATTGCAAGTGGGATTCGAACCCGCGTCTTCTGGATAGGTACTCCAGACGCCTTAACCAACTAGGCCATTGCAACCCACACCTGCAAGCTGAAATTCTCTTTTCCTCGTTTGTACTCTATTACTATCTTTGTCTTTCAGTAAAGGCGACAAACAAAAAGCGACTAAAAGAGACGCTAAAAGAGTCGCAAAATTCCTATGCCTTCTTGGAATTCTGTTGACTCAAACTACGTAAGCTATTCACTAGTCTACCGTAGAAATGTTATTAGTTCTCTTCTAAGGCAAGTTTCAGAAGCAGTCCGGAGTTAGTAACTATGTTCTGCAAATAGTATTAAGGTTTGTCTCTAAGAAAACGGGAATGAATCCCGACTTAGGTAAAATGGTTTTGTAGCTGTAGATACTAAAACTAGTTTATTGACTCGACATAAGTCCTGATAGCCCACGCCCAGGGTTATCTCCTCTCCTCTCATACAAAAACTTCTGCATTCAAACGTGGGCAAGTACTACCGTCGCCGTCGCTAACATCTGTAAAATCTAGTATATAAAATACTTTAAATAGATAAAGCCAGAGAGCAGCCTGTGTGGTATCCGGAAGTGATTTGTTTAATTCTGACATTAGCCAATAACTACCATCTACTCCTGACGTAAAAAAGCAAGACTGTCTAAGTGGCTCATAAAATAAAATAAAATTATTTCCCGGTTTGAAGGAGATATTATGGTGAAACGTTAAGCTATCTGATGCATCTGTGGCGATCAGCTATAGTTTTACGTAAGACCCTGTTTTAAAACCGGAGAATTGACATTAAAGGATTTTCTGACAAATCAAATCAACCCACACTGCCACAAATTGCAACCCTTTTTCCAGAAAGCTTCACAACGAGTCACATCTACTTTAACAAAGATACACGCGGGTAAAAAATCCTATCGAGTAACTCTGTGACATGATCGAGTGTGACTCGCAGACGGTTCCCAGCGACACCATTTTTTAGGGTTCCGTAGTCAACAAGGAACCCTTATAGTTTCGCCATGTCCGTCCGTCCGTCCGTCCGTCCGTCCGTCCGTCTGTCCGCAGTTTAGCTCAGAGACGCACAGTACTAGAGAGCTGTAATTTGGTGTAAATATATGGATTTGTTGTGCCGAAAAAGTGGTAAAATAAAATCTCGTAAAATATTTTTTTTTAGGGTATCTCCTGTACACGTAAAGTGAGGATGTTATTTTTTTTCTCGCGTACCCCATAGTGTGGGGTATCATTAAATAGGTCTTTAAAAAATATTGATAGTTACCATTAACAATTTTTTGATAAAAATATTAAGCTTTAAAGTGCTAAATTTTGCTCGACTCGAGTGTCCCCCCCCTCTACCAGCTAAACGGTTATATTTGGGGGTGTGAAAAAATTCACAATAGTAGTATATATAACGAAGTTTAAAAGAAAATTGTCATGACTTAGTAGGCTTTACAACTTTACGAGTAATAGTCGACCAACTTATAAAATGTACTTGGATAATATTTTTCTTAAACAAAATGTATCGGAGAACATGTTATTCAACTGCAAATGTAAGTTTGTCAACTTTATTTTTACAGCTTTATTAGGTATGTTTTACGGTATGTTTTTTGGGGATAGGTAGGTTTTTATCGTCAACTATTTTTAACTAACTTCAAAAAAAGGAGGAGGTTCTAAATTCGTCGTAACCTTTTTTTTAAATGTATTTTGCCCGATTTCTCAAAGACTCCTGGACCGATTTTGAAAATTCTTCTTTTTAAAATTAAATTCAGCGAATCAGTTTAGTTAGTTCGCATAAGTATTTTGATGGGCAACTACGGAACCCTACACTGTGCGTGGCCCGACACGCACTTGGCCGGTTTTTTTAGACGTATTTTCCAAAATTCACAGCAATATTCTTTCAACAGACATATGGATATGAGACCCAAATAGTACTCATGTCCCACAGTTGACAGTTGAGAGGATGTGTTCATACCAAAAATCCCAATTAAAAGCAATTTAATAAAGGTAAGTATGTAAATAATACACTCGTTAAAAACCAGTCAAAACTCTACGTAAAGACATATTTATATTGAACACGCAATCACGGCGGTACGACCCCTTTTTGAAGAGTGGAGAGACGTCAAGATATCCTCACCTTACGCTTGAATCAAGATCTCGCAAGACCTGCGGGGCTATTGAGTATCTCGATGTCTATAGGGTGATCATCAAATAGCTGTCAAAAGGTAAATTTCGTATTGGTTTTTGCATTTGCAATGAAACTGATAAATGTAAAATTAAATGTTCCTTATAATCAACTATTCTAAAGCTCTTAAGGCACTCCACTCCCCAACTTAGCCTTAGCAAGTTCAGTGGCCAACCGCTGGTCAGTGACTATCAAGTTAGCCAATAGCCCTGCTGGTGGCCTACCATAACGTCTTAAAGCTTGAGTTGTTCCGCTCAGGGAACGAGATGGCGCTAGACGACTTGTATAGCTTTGTCTCTTTCCCACAGCCTAACAACTCACGCTTTAAGACATCATGGTAGGCCACCTGGTTGTTTCAAAACGTTCCTCCTTCGGATGTCAAACGCCTGACTATTATTTGATTTTACTATGTGTATTCAATTTTCGCAAAAGCACAATTCTACTGATAATTAGGATTCAAATCAGTCTTTAAACACTAAATTCAATTATAGTATAAGCGCGTAGATAAGTCCTGATAAGGAACCGTCGCCGACCTTCCGACAGTATCAGCCCTTGATTGAACATTCACTAACCAAATGAATGGAAGTCTGGAAGACTGGAAATTTAATCTAGGAGATGTTCTCTGTTGAAAGTGATAGTACCTAGATAATACATTCTACGTTGAGACGTTGTACAGGGTAGACGTGTCGCATAAGTACTCCTTAAATTATTAAACCAACTGTAGTCGAATCTGTGCTTTAACTCTATCTACTAAAGTATCAAAATAAATTGTGCCGGGTGCAAGTGTTTACGACGCTATTCTACTAAGAATACTATCCTCAGCGACGACGCACCGGCGCGTGAGCAGCTCTTCACCCCCGCAAGAAAGAGACAGGCTCATTATTTTTTATCCCCCTCGCACAAGATCGATCGGAGGAAGCCGAACATAGTCGAACAGCGCACTGAGTGAGTAACCAAAACAAAGATAACCATGAATATAGTACGCTCACCTACTGGAAGTGGCCTTAGCGTCACGCGTAGTGACTCGCAGCCTAATTTACAATCAAGCGTTTCTCAACCTGAATTTTCGGACACTCCGAAAGTAACCCATCGTAATGTTAAACGGAAACAGCTTGATGATAACGAACACATTCGAACGGAATTAAGTGAAATGCGTAAACAAATGTCTGAAATGATGACAATGCTAAAGACTCTTACCGCCACGCAAAATGAGTTCACAAAAAAAATTACTGAGGATATAACCACAATCAAGGAGCGAATCGATAACATTAAATCTACTACTGACAACCTCACCACTGAACAAAATAATATAAAATGTGATGTTATGTCGCTACACCATGAAAATGAAATAACTGCGAAAAAAGTGAATGAGATAAGTCACACAGTTGAACAATTAAAATTAGAGCAAGCTCAGTCATCATCATCAAATCAATCCCAGGAAAACATCATAGCAGAAATCAACGAACGTAAATTCCGCAGCAAAAATATTGTTATTAGTGGTATCCCGGAACCCGTCTCCTCGAACAAAGACCAACGCATAATAATGGATAAGCAAGAAGTAATTAGTCTCCTGAAATCGATTGATAATGACTATCCTGAGCCAGAAAGGATTATACGACTGGGAAAATATAACCTAAACAAAACACGTCCGATAAAAGTATGCTTCAAATCACAGGAAATTGCTATATCAATCCTAAGAAACCAAAACAACTCCAACCAAGCCAATATTAAAATTTACTCGGATCAGACAGTACAACAGCGTAAGTTCCTGCAAAATCTTAAAGATGAACTTAACCGTCGTTCACTTAATGAAAATAATCTCACAATAAAATACATCAATGGCATACCGAAAATTGTAGAAGTATCGTCAAAAAACTAAATATAATCAAACCTGCTACAAAAAAACACACTGATGATGAAAAAATTACCTATCAAATCATCGATAACTATGACAACATTACGACCTCAAAGAACTCTTTGAAATTTCTTTATACCAACATGCGGAGCATCGTAAAGCCTGGCAAATTCGACGAATTACTATGCGTGATTCAAGCCTTTCCATCAACTCTGCACGTAGTTGTTATAACGGAAACCTGGATAAAATCTGACGAAGAAGGAAAAAGATTTCAGATTCCCGGATATGCACATTATTATAACTTCAGAACATGTACAAGAGGTGGAGGCGTCTCAATATTCATAAAAAACAATCTGCAACATACTTTGAGCGAAGAAATTTGTCTGAACAACAACCATTTTTTGTGGATTCATATTGAAAACTACGATCTAGAAATTGGTGCTGTGTACAGAAAACCTGACCAAGCAAATATCAAAACCTTCCTAGAAACTTACTCTCAACAATTACATAAAAGAAAACGTGGGGTGGTTTTTGGCGACTTTAACTTCAACGTATTAAATAAAGAACGTACTACTAATATGTACAAAGATGTAATCCAAGAAAATGGCTACGAAATTTTGAACAAAATAAACGAAAACTACTGTACAAGAGAATCAACAACATCGAAAAGTATTATCGACCATATCTGTTCCAATCTTAAACAGAACAACTTCCATATGGCTATTGTTGATACACCTATGTCAGACCACAAACAAATTTACCTAGAACTAAAACGTTACCAACCAGAACCGTTGAAAAAGAAAAACTATCACGTTATTGACTATGAAACATTATACAAAACCATATTGGAATCAAAAGAACAAAACCAAGACAGCCTATACGAATCTTTGGAAGAAAAACTGATAAAGAGTATAGAAATAAGCAAAATGACTAAAATTAAAACGTTAAATCCACCTCGACAAGACTGGATTAATAAAACAATAATAGGAGAAATTAACAGAAGAAATACTTTGTGGAACCAACACAAAAAATTTCCAAAAGACAAACAAAAGAAAGAGATATTTATAAAGAAAAGAAATGAAGTTTCTGATTGCATTCGGCGAACGAAATCAAAATACTATATGAAAGCCTTTGATAACTGCAAGAAACAACCACTGAAAATGTGGAAACTTATAAACAGTCTGTCATGCAACAAATTAACGGAAAACGCCATCCCGCGTAGACTTCAGTCATCAGATGGCATCGTGAGTGATCCAAAGGAGATTTGTGAATGCTTTAACGATTTCTTTGCAAATGTTGGCTCGATACTGGCTAATCAAATTCCCACACAACATCATCCATCTGGCAATCAGTTGACAAGTTCATCCGAATCTCACACAACTACACTCACTAATCTAGAACCCACTACAGCAGACGAAATACTCAAAATTATCAACAACCTAAATAACAACACAAGCTCAGGTTTAGAAGGTATTACTACAAAATCATTAAAAAGCGTTGCAAAGTTAATATTGGAAGAACTAACAAGCTGTATAAACAAATGCATGAAGTCAGGTACGTTTCCTGACAGCCTTAAAATCGCAAAAGTCACGCCTATTTATAAGTCTGGAGTTAAATCAGAACCGGGGAACTATCGCCCCATCTCTGTTCTGCCCGTGCTCTCAAAAATATTTGAAAAAGTTCTGTACAATCGCCTCGAAAAACACCTTCTCGCACTAAACTTCCTTTATGACAAACAATACGGCTTTCGACCGAAGTCGAATACACTTTCAGCTACAATAGACCTGGTGACAAATTTAAAGCTAAATATCGACAACAAACAAATCGGTCTCGGTGTCTTTATTGATCTAAAAAAGGCATTTGACACAGTCGGCCACGAACTACTATTAAACAAATTAAATGCAATTGGCATAAAAGGCCCTGCTCTTGACATCTTCAGATCCTACCTGTCAAACCGTTACCAAGTAGTAAAGATTGGGGACATTCAGAGTAATCCCAGAATTATAACATATGGCGTGCCCCAAGGCTCAATTTTGGCTCCTCTATTGTTTCTCCTTTACATAAACAGTGTTCACCAAATTGGTCTGAAAGGGAACCTAACCCTATATGCAGATGACACATGCCTATTTTACTTTGGTCACTCCATCGACCGAGTCATAAATGAAGCTCAGAGTGACCTAGATTTACTAAACCTATGGTTTCAGCAAAATCTCCTTACTATAAATACAACAAAAACTAATTATATAATTTTCGCAGCGAAGAATAAAAAAATTGGCAACTACACACCGTTAAAAATAAACAATCAAAATATAAATAAAGTAGATCACGAAAAGTACCTAGGACTAATCTTAGATAGTAAATTGACATGGCTACCACACATTCAAAAAATAAAGTCAAAATTACAATCACTCATGGGATCCCTACGAGGCATCGTTCGTTGCTTACCACGCCAAATTCGATACTTAATCTATTTCTCACTCGTCAAGCCACACATTGATTATTTAGTAGAAATATGGGGTTCCGCCGCAAAAACACATATAAACCTATTACAAATTGCTCAAAATAAATTACTTAAAACTTTGTTTAATTACGATTATCTCACTCCAACACAATCACTGTACGAAGAAACGAAATTAATGAACATTACACAAACTTACATCTATAATACATGCATACTCATACGTAAAATACTAAATAAAAACATACACTCAAACATCACCTTTACAAAAAGAAAAAAAATGCACAAAATGAAATTGAGACGTGAACACGACCTACTACAGCTATACTCTCCCCGCACAAACTACGGAAGAAAGAGTATCATGTATGAAGGCTCCAAATTATATAATACTTTACCTAAATACATCACAGAATCCAAATCCATAGCCACTTTTAAAAAAACTACTCAAAGAGTACATCACGAAAAAATCACATTTCCAACAATAATCTCAAGTCACATCTAGTTATTGCTTATCTGTGTTGAACGGAGACTTGTTTCTTTGTGTCGGTGTTTTGAGACCATGTATCGAGCGAACATTGAGTGATTTTTATAAATGTTTTTTTATCTACCCACAAAATAATTATTATGTTGTGAATATCTAGTTTTGTTAAACTCTCAACAATATCGACTTATGTTATAGTTTTAATATTCTCATGTAAGTGAATTTTGTATTCTTATGAGAATAAAGTTATCTTAAACCTGAAACCTGATAATAGAAAGAGGAAAATGTATCGTTTTCAATTTGGCCAATGAAGTATATATTTTATTAACTTAGAAAAGGTCGTTTGAAAATGGCAGTAAAAAACTATTGTGGTAAATAAAGCTAGTTTTAGATGTCATGCTACGTCCTTATAAATTCTGAGGCCTTATCATGAGTTTTCCGTTATTGTGACTATTATTATTAATTTCAAGGAAAAAAATAGTTCCTTCAGTTCCTCCCTTCGGGCTCAGGAAGTCAATTTTTTGGAGTAAAAGTCATCATCATCATCATCATCTCAGCCATAGGACGTCCACTGCTGAACATAAGCCTCCCCTTTTGATCTCCACATATACCGGTTGGAAGCGACCTGCATCCAGCGTCTTCCGGCGACCTTTATAAGGTCGTCTGTCCACCTTGCTGGTGGACGTCCTACGCTGCGCTTGCTAGTCCGTGGTCTCCACTCTAGTACTTTTCGACCCCATCGGCCATCTGCTCTGCGAGCAATATGGCCTGCCCATTGCCACTTCAGCTTGCTAATCCGGTGGGCTATATCGGTGACTTTAGTTCGTCTACGGATCTCCTCATTTCGGATTTGATCACGTAGAGAAACACTTATTAGAGTAAAAGTACTGGAGTAAAATTTTTGGGCGTCGTTTCGACTCAGTAGCTTAATAGTATGAACTAGTCTTAACAATTTTATGCATTTTTGGGTCCTGTATTATGAAGGCAACCAACCCGCACTGGGTCCGCGTGATGGATTATGGCCCACGCCTCTCACAAAGGAGAGGCCTGTGTCCCAGCAGTGGGACAATTTATAGGCTGATGATGACTATGAAGGCCACACCCACCCACCCACCCACTCAAAAGTGGCAAAAAATATTCATCGTGCTTTATAGTACCTACCTAATTGCTATTCCTGAAATTCCTCTTTGATAAAAAGTTCTAACCCAAACGTTGAAATTCTACAAACAAAAACACTACGAATTTATTTAAATTATTTAAAACTAGTTTCCGCAGTTTCGTCAGCGTCATGTGAGGCCTTTGGCTCTATGTAGGCCCCGTCAGTTTCCTTTTTTTTTCGTTCTTTATATTCAAGTGACATGTGACTGTAACAAATTCTAAATCGAAATCAATACCGTCATGATACCCTACACTTCTATTGGGCCCGTTGTTCGTGCTTGGAATACAATGGCCCTTTCAATTACTACGATTGTATCTCCCTGTCATTGTTGTCGCCAAACAAACAGTTGTCTGCAAAGTTTCACGTTGTTTGTAGTTAGGCTACAGTTTATTCACATTTAGTTTGGTAGCGAAACTAAGTTATTTATTTTTTATTTAATTGTTTAAACACACTATCTTTACAGGCAAACTCAATATGATAGTGGTTTGCACCTTATGAAAATGTTGAAAGATAATTTTATTTGATCTAAGGTGTCATCATAATATTATTTCAATATTGAAGACAACATGTAAAAGTTAGGCAATTTTTTTTTTTTGTAACTTTGTTCAGCATTAAGGATTTTTGCAGATTATCATTTGCTACGCAGTGGTGGCCCAGTAGTATCGGTCCCGACTTACGAGTTGTAGGTCGTGTGTTCGAACCCCGCCAGGCGAATTACTTTGTGTAATTTATTTCATCACCACTGCTCTCAAAACGGTGAAGGAAAACATCGTGAAGAAACAGGCATGTCCTAGAACCAAAAATTCGAAGACATGTGACATCCACCAATCCGCACTATGGTATTCCGCGCTTTCGTAAAAACATGAATTAGATTTTTATTATTCATAATTTATATTGAGCAGTTAACCCAATTTGAATTTATAGACTTACTAGCACTACGCCCGCGACTTCGTCCGCGTGATTTTCGAATTTTGCCTTTGTGAATTTCTAGTCCCGGCCACCCTCTATACGGGATACTGTTTGAAAAACATCTATCAACTCGCAATATTCCGTCTTAGGTAACACCTAGGTCCTAAAAATTTAACTCCTAACTATCAACCCCAATACAAACTTTTAGTGGTCGAATTTCGTATCATCCTCTCTTAGTGAGAACCTGTATCCTAAATAGAACCCCCCTGCAATGTTGAGTCCTCTAATTACAAACACCAAAGACAACCCCTAAGGGGACGAATTTTGTAAAATTCCGCCTTATTGAGAACCTAGGTCCTAAAACAACCCACATGCTGAAACTCCTAGCATTTGTAGTAACAAAGTTTCATACAAACTGTCAACCCCATAAACAGCCCCTTAGGGATAGAATTTCAGAAAATAGTGCCTTTTTTTTTTTTTTTTTTTTTTTTTTTTTTTTTTTTTTAGGTGGTAAAATCATCAAATGAGTTCTCCCGCCCTGGGTGGGGCGGAAGGGACTGTCAGACTCTTACTGACTAAAATCCACCCGTGTTCCTTCCTATACCCTTTACGTTCCGAGGCCACGGTAACCTGGGTTAAGAAAAAACCCGCGACCCCAGCAGGCATTTGGCGCGAAACACGACGCGCCACCGACCCGGGCTTGGTCCTTGGTCGGACGGCGAGCTACCCATAACTCACCGTCCGCAAGCCCGCTCCACCGCTGTGCCCTCTGCTAATCAGAGGGACACGCGTTGGAGCGTCCACACGACAGGCTATTCGCATACGGGCAAAGAGACCCCTTAGGCACACAGTGCCTAAGGAAGAGTTTTTGCCCGCATCCCAGGGTGCACCGGCCCGAAAAACTGGTCTTCCCCCCGGACGTATCCGAGAGGGAACTCCAGTCCACGGGCGCACGTGGAGGTTTCCTGTCATAGCACCCCAGAAAATAGTGCCTTGGTGTGCATTTACGTCTTAAAAGAACAACCTTGCAAAATTTAATACTCCTAGCATTTGTAGAAACTAAGTTTCATACAAAATATCAACCCCTAATTCAACCCCTTGGGGTCTATTTTCACAAAATACCCGCAACTACGTCCAAAAAAAAATCTCTATGCAAAATTTGAGTCTCCAAACTATCAACCCCGAAAAAGCCCCTTAGGGGTCGAATTTCGCAAAACCGTCTTAGTGAACATTTAGGTCTTAAAAAGAACCCCTCGCAAAATTCGAGACGCCTAGCACTTGTAGTAACAAAGTTTCATGCAAACTATCAAACACAAAAACAAACCCCTTTGGGGTCGAATTTTGCAAAATCCCACCATGGTGTCCATCTAAGTCTTATAAAGGAACCCGATGCAAAATTTGGGTCTCCAAACTATCAACCCCGAAAAAGCCCCTTAGGGGTCGAATTTCGCAAAACCGTCTGAGTGAACATTTAGGTCTTAAAAAGAACCCCTCGCAAAATTCGAGACGCCTAGCACTTGTAGTAACAAAGTTTCATACAAACTATCAAACACAAAAACAAACCCCTTTGGGGTCGAATTTTGCAAAATCCCACCATGGTGTCCATCTAAGTCTTATAAAGGAACCCGATGCAAAATTTGAGTCTCCAAACTATCAACCCCGAAAAAGCCCCTTAGGGGTCGAATTTCGCAAAACCGTCTTAGTGAACATTTAGGTCTTAAAAAGAACCCCACGCAAAATTCGAGACGCCTAGCACTTGTAGTAACAAAGTTTCATACAAACTATCAAACACAAAAACAAACCCCTTTGGGGTCGAATTTTGCAAAATCCCACCATGGTGTCCATCTAAGTCTTATAAAGGAACCCGATGCAAAATTTGAGGCTCCTCGCACTTATATTGACAGAGTTTCATACAAACTGTCAACCCCAAAAACAATCTCTTAGGGATCGAATTTCGCAAAATCCTGTCTTAGGTATTACTTACGTCCAAAAAAGAACCCCTATGTAAAAATTTGAGTCTCAATTCTATCAACCCCAAAAACAACCCCTTAAGGGTCGAATTTCTCAAAATTTCCACCTTGGTGAGCATTTACATCTTAAAAAGTACCGCCATGCAAGATTTGAGACGCCTAGCACTTGTACTAAAAAAGTTTCATACAAACTATCAACCCCAAAAACAAACCCCTTAGGGGTCGATTTTCGCAAAATCCCGTCATAATGAGCATCTACGGTCTAAAGAGGCGCCCCATGCAAAATTTGGGATTCCTAGCACCTGTAGTAGCGAAGTTTCATACAAACTATCAACCCCAAAAACAACCCCTTAGGGGCCGAATTTCGCAAAATCCGTTCTTAGTGCTCACCTACGTGGTATAAGGAGGGCTTATGCCAAATTTCAAGTTTCTAGGCCCAGCGGTTTGGGCTGTGCGTTGTCAGATCAGTCAGTCAGTTTTGAATTTTATATATATAGACTAGATAAATAGGTGATTTGCTGTTTGTTTTTTTTTTTTGCTGTTTTATCTCATAAGACAGCAAATACAAAAAAAAATAGAAACAAGCACATTCATGATTATTTTTTCACCAATAGATAAACTAATCCTGTAACTACTGTAATAATTCTTAGTACTGAAATCATTTTTCATTGCGAGAGAAGTATGCTCAATTTCAATAGCGTTGGAATTTACATTAGGTGGGTACGTATTAATTCAATGCCTTCTCTCCCGATGGGTCATAAAAGTTCCGTACCTTTCAATAAATCACAACACGACATAATAGTATTGTTACAGTTTCAAATGCCTTTGATGACGTCACTGAATGAAAAAGTACGACGTAAAAGGTTTAGACCAGCCACAGTATAATCAAGTCGTGGCCTGTTTACGACGTATTGATCTGCATGCCAAGCTTTTCATCGCTTTTTGCATGCAAATTAGCCAACTGTTCACATTTGAAATACTGAAATAACCCGGCCGCATTGTATTGGAAGAAAAGGGATTTTATTATTGCACAGTGAAGCTTTTCATAACGTAAATGTAACTATTTTATCACTGAATTCGATGTTGCACGAGACTGATGTTTTGTCATCAAAAATATTAATGTTACTTAAACAGTATTTTCATATAATTTTGACAATAGGTTTAATAAAAAAAGCTGCAGTCCCTGTAAGTGTCTGTATCTGTAGTAAGTGTAAGTAAGTGTAGTATCTGTAGCACGAGTTTTCACTCTTTTACTTTACAGAGTCTTTCCAGTATTTACAGCGTTTCTTGTATGAAAAAATGGAACAGCGCCTCTGGTGTGCGAAGATTAAGGAACTAATTTTTTCCTTGTTTGTCAATTTGAAATTGTCAAAGTTCCAGTTTACTTTACGTCTCAAATACTGAAAACTCGTGCTAAGGGTACTGGTGTTGCATAGCTTGATGGGCAGCCATGTGTACAAGCGTGCGCACACAACGTTAAACCCTGCATAATATAAATATAAATGTACAACATTTTGAAGCCAATTTCATTGTTATATTCAATTCCTAATCCCTTGATGGCAATATATTGATGCGTCTCACATTTATTTCAATAAAAACATTTGCCTAATGAAATACTCTCCACTAGACGCGCGCAACTCGCTAGGAATTCATCTCCCGTTGCCCGGGCAACAATCAATTAATGATATCTCTCACATTTCTCGCTATTTCGGTCCACTGTGCAAATCGTAATATTATGATGGCGGCAAAAGATTATTAGGCAATCAAGAAAACCAGGTGACTGACAGACTGAACAGCCCTTTTTTTTAAATAAATATAGGTTTTCGTTTTTTTGCGTCTGAGAGTAGCGGAATTAACTGTCAAACTTTTACTGATTATAACCCATCCTGTACCTTTAATTCCCCTTTGCGCTCCAGGGCCGCGGTAAACCCGAAACAACGGTTTTTAGTTTGATTGACAAACGAAATAAGAATCACTTACCAACTAAATATAGGTGAAGGTAAACGTTTAACCGCACAATTTCAAGGTTACGATTGCCACAAACTCTATTATGAAGTCACTTGGTTAATTTAAAAACTCTTATCATGTCAATCCTCTATCTCTATCTCTATCCTGCTTTTTGAATTTGGAGACGCTTTAAAAATAAACCGCGACTTATAAAACACTAAAAAGTTTTGAAAACTCCATAACACTGCTGGAAAAGGGAAAATTAATGAAAAATCGGTTACTCGACTTTCCTTTTAGAAAGACAGTCGTGAAACTGAATTTACATGTTCACTGTTCTCCAGCAAACACGACACTCTTATGTCACCAACAAATATTGACTGGCACGATAATTTAAGTACCAAACACATTTCAATATTATGAAGAAATTAACATATACGTGTCACTGGCAAGTTTCAGAAATACATATAATCGTAGTAAACCTTCTTGACTTTAACATATAGCATCTCTTTTTAACAGTCGTGTTTAGAGTGAGATAGTAAACGCTAAACTGTTAAGGTGATTATTGGAACGAAGTTCCTTATCGCGCGTTGTGAAAGGGGGCTAGACGAAAAAAATTCTTACGAAAAGTTGTCACGACACTTTTTGCTATAGTAAGAGACAGACAGACATGTTTCTCTGTCTGTCTCTCTCTCTCTTATAGAAAGCAAGCCAGATATTTTCATTTCTATTTCGCATTGAACAGTGTGGTGTCGCGACGATTATTATTGTTGCGTGTATACAGGTTTTTTGTAAATAATAAATAATAAAAAATAATAATGAATCCTTAATGAAAAAATATCGAGGTTTTCGTTATCGGTGTCGTTTTCATGGTTTTCCAGGGTGTTTATGCCGATGGTGCAGTCAAAATGTAAATCCAAGATGGCGGCAGCATAAATTATCGAAGTTTTCGTCATGTCATGGTTTTCGAGGGAACCGATCAATTTACCGAATTTTGTTTGTTCGAATTTCATTATACCGAAAACTATTGGCCGACATCTCTTTTGCTATATGCATTATTTGACATATTTTCAGATCATCGAAGTTTCATTAGCCATAAGTATTATTTTACCGAAGTATGTTCCGCCGATTAACAAAATAACTTTTTACTATTGACCGAAGCCTCTTTTTAACTTTTTTCAGTTGCCAAATGATTTATTTGCCATATTTTCATCATACCGAAACAACGTTTTACCGAAAATTTAATTACTGTTATAAAAATTCAATATATTGCGCTACAAAACTTTGTGGCGGAAACGACATGCTGCAAAGCCGACTTTACGTAGTCTTGTCTGCCCTACCCCTAGAGTGTAATTTAAAATCGCGTAGGCGCGGAGGGGTGTGGTGGCCCGCGAGCTGAGGAGCAGGTGGTTAGAACGGCCGCCGCCGCGGCTGAGGCTGGCCGGCGAAGCCGGCCAGTAAGCCGAAGCTGCGGTGGTGAGCGTTCAAATCATCTGCGACGATAAGCTCGCGTGGGGTCACCCAAAACCCCGCAGCGCCGGAGCCATGACAGAAATAATGCTTGTTGCATTTTGCATGCTTGCTTGAATGCTGCGTGTTTGCTGCACGTTGCATGCTGCGTGCTTGCTGCTTGTTGAATGCTGCATGCTTGCTTGCATGTTTTTTTGGTGCTTGTTTGCATGTTGCATGTCTGTTTGTATACTGTATGCAAGTGTATCACAATACAAACCTTTTTACAAACACAAGAACAACACAAATACAATAACAAGTCACAAAAGAGTATCAAGAATCACACAAAATGCGCAAGAAGATTCGAACACACGTGCTAGCCAGAACATCCCTTATAGTCCAACTGTGTAGTTAACAGCAAATGTCATTAATGATAATAAAATGCCCGTCAGAGTTATATCGTATAAGACATTTGCACAATTATTTTGTATTGTCTACCTATATTTTCAATGGTGCCTGCAAAAAAATGATCACCAATAATTAGTGTGCACAAATTTCTAGGCGTTTGGTGAAATGAAAATATGGCAATTAAAACAGTGGTATACTGAATGTTTGGAAACATAATACTTCGAACAACCGTCGTTTCGAGTAAGTGTAACATCGGTAAAAAGTTTTTCGGCCAAATGATGTGTTGGAGTAACGAAAAAAAACGAATAGATAATAGGTTAACTGAAACAGTGGCAAACGTGACTTCGATGAAGTAAAAAAAAACCAAATGATAATAGTTGAAAAGTTTTCGGTCAAATGAAATTCGGTCAAACGGTTTTCGATCTTATGATAGGTAACCGGTTTTCGAGGGTGTTGAAACCGATGTTGCAGTCAAAATGTAAATCCAAGATGGCGGCTGCAAAAAATATCGAGGTTTTCGTCATGGGTGTCGTTTTCATGGTTTTCGAAGGTGTTGAAACCGATGGTGCAGTCAAAATGTAAATTCAAGATGGCGGCAGCAAAAAATATCGAGGTTTTCGTCATGGGTGTCGTTTTTATGGTTTTCGAGGATGTTGAAACCGATGGTGCAGTCAAAATGTAAATCCAAGATGGCCGCTGCATAAATTATCGAAGTTTTCATCATGGGTGTCGTTTTCATGGTTTTCGAGGGTGTTGAAACCCATGTTGCAGTCAAAATGTAAATCCAAGATGGCGGCTGCAAGAAATATCGAGGTTTTCGTCATGGGTATCGTTTTCATGGTTTTCGAAGGTGTTGAAACCGATGGTGCAGTCAAAATGTAAATCCAAGATGGCGGCTGCAAAAAATATCAAGGTTTTCGTCATGGGTGTCGTTTTCACGGTTTTCGAGGGTGTTGAAACCGATGGTGCAGTCAAAATGTAAATCCAAGATGGCGGCTGCAAAAAATATCGAGGTTTTCGTCATGGGTGTCGTTTTTATGGTTTTCGAGGATGTTGAAACCGATGGTGCAGTCAAAATGTAAATCCAAGATGGCCGCTGCATAAATTATCGAAGTTTTCATCATGGGTGTCGTTTTCATGGTTTTCCAGGGTGTTGAAACCGATGTTGCAGTCAAAATGTAAATCCAAGATGGCGGCTGCAAAAAATATCGAGGTTTTCATCATGGGTGTCGTTTTCATGGTTTTCGAGGGTGTTGAAACCGATGGTGCAAGCAAAATGTAAATCCAAGATGGCGGCTGCAAAAAATATCGAGGTTTTCGTCATGGGTGTCGTTTTCATGGTTTTCGATGGTGTTGAAACCGATGGTGCAGTCAAAATGTAAATCCAAGATGGCGGCTGCAAAAAATATCGAGGTTTTCGTCATGGGTGTCGTTTTCATGGTTTGAGGGTGTTGAAACCGATGGTGCAGTCAAAATGTGAATCCAAGATGGCGGCTGCAAAAAATATCGAGGTTTTCGTCATGGGTGTCGTTTCCATGGTTTTCGAGGGTGTTGAAACCGATGGTGCAGTCAAAATGTAAATCCAAGATGGCAGCTGCATAAATTTATCGAGGTTTTCGTCATGGTTGTCGTTTTCATGGTTTTCGAGGGTGTTGAAACCGATGGTGCAGTTTAAATGTAAATCCAAGATGGCGGCTGAAAAAATTATCGAGGTTTTCGTCATAGGTGTCGTTTTCATGGTTTTTGAGGGTGTTGAATCCAATATTGCAGTCAAAATGTAAATCCAAGGTGGCGGCTGCCAAAATTATCGAGGTTTTCATCATGGATGTCGTTTTCGTTGTTTTTGAGGGTGTTGAAACCGATATTACTATCAAAATAGAAATCCCAGATGTCAAATAACAAAAATCAAAAAATATTATTATAACTTAAAAAAATATATATATATATTATAATTCCTTCACTAATTAATCAAAGGAACTTCGTTCCATCCGGGTTTCCCTTGACACCTCTCAAGTTTTTTGCTCACTTCACAATGTTACACACGCCAATTAAAGGATTAAGTTATATTTTTATACGCAGTAACGCCTGCGTCGCGTATAAATTCAGCTTCGAGAGTAGTAGGTGCGATGGACAAATTAGTTAAGGCGTCTGGAGTACCTATCCAGAAGACGCAGGTTCGAACCCTGCTCGCAGCTGAATTTTTCTTTCCTTAAAATTAAAGGATCTCTCTAAAAAAGCAAAGTCCTTAGATAAGTACCTTATTTTAACCAAATAGAGCAGCTTTTTCATTTAGCAAATATAGATAGCTGCAGTACCCATATCTCTCTATACCTACTATGCGGTTGAATAGAAGGAGAGTGTCAATGATTTCCATCTGCCAACTGTCACTTGAAAATAACAGATAAAACCAAAATACTTTGTGCAAATTATTTATAACAGTGTATTTTATCTTAGGGACTTTACCCATGGCGCGATACGATTGAAATTAGACCGATTCCAACTACAAGTGAAAATTAACCTTACCACTACGACATAAGTTGCGTTGTAATCTACGAGTAAATAAAATACAAAACACGATCGCCACGACGACGTCGAGACAATCGAATAGCATCATTATTTCTTAGTGGCAAGGTTGATTTTCACTTGTAGTTGGAATCGCGTCGCATCACGCCATGGGTAAAGTCCCTTAGAGTTATTTTCATAAAATATGTTATTAGTTATAGTTTAAAGCATGCAAGAGTGTTAATAATGACGTCATGACGTCACAATATGGCGTCAGCAACTTTCCTTCATAGTTGAACGTCTTATTCTCTATATTGTTCAATGAAAATACTTTTGATGAAGGGATGTGTAGCAGGGTAGGTATTATGGTAGCATCGTGCATCGTTATCCCACCCTTACCCCATATTTTGAGGTCAGTCCAGTAACCTTTTTTTTCCTACGACCATTTATCCATTCTCCTAGCCGTCATATTATAGGTAAAACTTCCGTGAATCTTTCCACCTTTTTCTTAGGTAACTTCGATTTTATTTGTGATCTTAATATTCGAGCCTTAATAAATAACCTTCTAGGATTTTCTGACATGGATATTATAACAAACGATTGCTTTTATAAGTGATTGGTTGTATCTTTTAGCAACCAGATTGCTAATACTAGGTATCTAATTACCCGAATTGTGAAAGACCCTTGAGAGAATTTCGAAGAGACTTAACCACAAAATAATCTCCTCTAGAAGAATAGAATGTTGTTCATGCTTTTAACAATGGACAGGTATATACCTGTCCATTGTAAAACGACCTTTAGTTATAGGCAAAATAATGGCTCACAGATTATCACCAGACCTTCTGTTATGGCACCTGTATTATATCCAAAGCACCTTACAATTTTGTAATTAATTTTATGGACTGTTTGTTAACTGTAATCACATTAGTAATATCGACCACTTTCCCCAAAAATTGATATATGACACTCAATTTAATCGAAACATATTCAATTGAATTATTTATTAATAAAAGGTCGTGTTCAATACCACTCATAGAATTTAATTACAGTTTACAAAGAGTCTATATGAAACCACTTAAGTACTGACTCAATCCATTAATCTATTAGTGACTCACCAGTTTAACCATATGTCGGATCTTGGTTGAATATACTTAAAGGTAACACTAGCGCCTTTTGTTTAGACTTTGTGCTGAGTCTAGGAGGTTGGTGTCTGAAAAGCTCCACGGTCCCATAGATCGACAGTGTTCGTTCGGACGTGGCGGTAGTGACTACTGCCCTAGGATCTGTACCGTGTTCCGTATTAATGTAGCAAAGTAGAGTTAGTAACAGACTCTGTAATAATCTCAATTACCCGTATCCCACTCTGGTAGACACTATGCCTGTAACTTAGTACTGTTATTATTCTTATTCGCCAGCAAATATACCCGGATGCGACATATAAATAAAATACAGTCTCTTTTACTCAACAATTAGAGGAAGGTCAGGTCAGAAGGAAGATGATGTTCGAGGGACTGTTTCATCAGGGAACCGTGACCTGGAACGTAAAGGGCTATTGAAGGATCACAGTGGATTTTAGTCAGTACAAGTTTGACAGTCCCTCCCGTCCCTCCCTGGGTGGGACCTGATGATTTTACCATGATAAAAAACGATTGGAGGAAAAATCGTAATAATTAAATAAAGTTTAAATATAAATTCTTTACTATAGTAAAGAACTTATTTTAGAACCCACTATTGTTATTATTTCTTATCTGACGCTAAATATAACATTTATGTGCTTAAATGTATAAAAGTGGTCACTTTGAGACTCATGTACGAACAACAATAAAGAGAGAAAGAAACAAAAAAAAATCAGAATGTTATAGGTACCAGATACACAAATAAACTAAACAAAGTAAAACAAGCCTATGTATATTCCTATTCGGGCACGCCGCAATTGCGGTAAGACCCCTCTTTGAGGAGCGGCTGGAGAGACGTCATGGCGTCCTTACTTTCCGCCTGACGCAGGTCCTCACCGGGCACGGATGCTTCGGGAGGTACCTGTGTCTGATGCAAAAGAAGGAAACGCCTGGGTATCACCACTGCGAAGATCGCCCGGAGGGCACAGTCGAGCATACGGTGCAAGACTGCCCCGCTTGGGTAGAGCACCGACGTGTCCTCACGGCTGCGATAGGCGGAGACCTCTCGCGTCCGGCATTGCGTCAGCGGCATTGCGGCAGTCCGCGTGCTGCGGGGCGAGACGGAGTGGGAAGCGGTCGCCTCCTTCTGCGAAGCAGTAATGCTCGCGAAGGAGGAGGCGCGCCACGTGCGAGAGAGGAGAGTCCTCCCTCCGCCCCACCCGCGGTGGTAGGCGCCCACGGCGACGGACGTCGCAAGACGATCTCCGGCCACCGTAGGCGCGGGCATGCGGGCAGCGAGTAAAGGGCAACTCGCTGCCTGACCATGGACCATGCCCGGGTCGACGGCGCGTTGTGTCCCACGCGCGCCTCAAAGATCGTCAGCATAATGACGGGGCCCCCTCTCAGAGGGCCAAAGCCTGCCGGGGTCGCGGAACTTATTCCATCACCGTGACCCCGGAACATAAAGGGCTATTGAAGGACACAAGGTGGATTTTAGTCAGTACGAGTCTGACAGTCCCTCCCGCCCTGCCTGGGGCGGGAGGACTCATTTGATGATTTTACCACGTAAAAAAAAAATGTATGTTCCTACCGGGGCCGCGGGACGAATTACCGTGGATTTTAGTCAGTACAGGTCTAGCAGTCCTTCCTGCCCTGCCCTAGGTTCGAGGACTCATTTGATGATTTTACCACGGCAAAAAAAATGTTTATTCCTAAACAAACTCTACATTTATCAAACTACGAGTAATAAGGTGAAAAACACGTTTTAAACAGTCACTTTCTTGGTCAATCAAGTTTGCTGGAAAAGCTTGTTGTCATAGGTACAGGGGCTCTACTCTCTTTTTTTTTTAACGTGGTAAAATCATCAAATGAGTCCTCCCACCCCTACTGTCAGACTCGTATTGACTAAAATCCACCGTGTCCTTCAATAGCCCTTTATGTTCCGGGGTCACAGTGAAGGAATAAGTCCCGCGACCACATAAGTCCTGCGATCAGGGGTCTACTCTCTAAACACGAAATGGCCTCGGCCTTAGTTACGGGCGTTTTACAACGAGCCCGAGCTAAGAATACCTAAATGTTATTACGATTTGACAGATAGCTCCTTAGAGTCTACGCCTCAACTCATGACCTGCGGAAACTTCGTGGTAGGTAGGTACTGCATATAATTAAATCAAGTTGATATAATGACATAGACACTAGCACCCGCCGTGTCAAAGGGACTTCAGTTGTGGCGCGGTTTCTAAGTATTGTCCGTCCGCAAAGATTTTGACGTTAGTTACGTTCGTACATCCGCATACATACCCGTGTCTTCGTTAACGGACTAAGAAAGTAGACCTCTTAGTACTGGTGATTAAAATTATATATTAAGGGAAGATATACCTATCTTCTACATATACAAGAAAAGATATACATATAACACTAACAACTCAACTAACTGTGCATTCCTTGAAACATTCACAAACATGAAAAAAAAACAAATATTTCAATCTGTTCTATATCAATTTTTCCGCTATTCGGAACTGAGCGCTGACGTGAGAATAACATCCACAAATACGACATAAATAAACAAAAACGTGTGGCTGCAAAATCTAAAACTTTTGAAACGTATGAAATCACCAAAACATTTCAAACAGTCAGCCACTTTCAATCCAGTCTGTACTACTCGTATACCAACAATCAGATAAAAATATAAGCTGAAGAGTTTGTATGGTTGAACGAGCTAATCTCAGGAACTACTGGTTCAAATTTTTAATTTATTTTTGTGTAGTATAACCCATTTATCGAGGAATGCTATATTACGCAACAAATAATATAGGAGCCGAGCAGCGGTCGAATCCGGGAAGAACAGCTAGTATGTAGATACATTTTACAACGTAAAAGTTTTGGAAAACTATGCCACTAATGAAACTGCTACTGTTTACATTTCAAAATAATGCTGTTTTATAAGATATACTTATACTTATAAAAATGACGTCTTAGTGAAAAGATACAGAGAGAGAGATTACTATACAGTTAATTTTTCGCGAAAGAAAGCAACATTTTCAAAAATATGAACTGCAAAGTTTGAAAGTACTTAAATTCAAAACTTGACTGATGGTGATGACTTGATGAAACATTTACAACCCCTATGTACTTACAGACGCTTGGGCTGCGTTTAAATCAGCCGGCGATATTTCGCCGGTTAAGCCCGGTTTCCACTGCAAGCGGAGCGGACACATTAATGACCCAGCGGGTGAAAAGAGTAAAAATGAGCTCGCTCTGGGAACGCAAAAACGATTTGTTGGTGGAAATACAAGTATGCAGTTTGCGCTTGCGAGTTTAAAGGAGTCATTAATGTGTCCGTTCCGCTCGCTGAACGGAGTCATAAGTTTCTGTCAATGTAAGCTGTCAAGTTCAATCGACAGCTCAGTTTATTAAACAAATAATCAATTTGCCGGTGTAATATTAATTAAATCCATAATCCACAAATAATATTCACTCTCTAAAATAAAAATATTCGTTTTTACGGCGCGAATCGAGCAAAACAACAAAACTTAATGTCAATCTGACAGCAGGATAAAATTTTGCGAGGTAAAAAGGTCGCAAAAATTTATTCCAATCAGTAAAAACTTATACCAGCGGATGACCGTAAACGGGTAAGTTAAATTTTAGTTAGATTCATTTTTCACCTCTCGGTGTGCTTGAACGGGGTGTTTGACATTTCATCAGTATAAATTTAAACTGGATAATTGATTTAAACGCACCCCTGTATAGCAACCTTCGCCAATCTGTCAATTCTTCTATTCTATTTTTGGTAAATGACAACCAACGTCTGCCAATGATAGGAGTGAAATCGAAAAACAAGTTTAAAAAATAAAAACAAGATGATAAAAACGAATCTTTTTTTCTCTTACGATAAAGTTGAAATCTATTATTTAAAGACAGATTGGGGTAGGTTGACATGGGAAAGAAAAACTACGTTAATTTTACGTAAAAACTTACGAAAATTCAAGCTGGGATGTGGTCCCTGCTCAGAGCAAGCGCGTCGTCCGCGCGCACTGAGCAACACTTCCCTGCGCGGGCGCTCCGGCATCTCGTCACGATCCATGCTCGACCCGGCCTCCAGCGCGCATGCGCCACCGCCCTCCTCCCTACCCTCTTCCACTACACACGCAGACATCACTATTTTTGTTCACTAGACTTGGTCACACCACCTCACAAGGGCCTATTAACCCTCCAAAAGATACGAAAAATTATGTGAAGACGCTTTTTGGGTTAAATTTTTCACTACAAAGGAGAACTTCCTCAAATACGTCACTTCACTGCACTTCCGTTAATATTCTAATCACTCAAATCACTTTTGAATATCTACCGCCATTGACAAAATAATAAACGACTAAAGAGATTGTTTTAAGTTCCGTTCACTAATCACCACTGGCACAATTCAATTTCAATCTACTACACTTAAAATCACTATAGTTTTTGTATTTCTCTCATTATTTGTTCTGTAATTGCGTCTGTGAAGCCAATCTGAAACAAATAACGTCATTCTAAAGATAATGTTGATTACTCAGATTAAAAAAATAGGCAGATAGAGCGCTCAGAACACGCGAGTGGGTCCACCAAAGTTACTACAAAATCAAAAGTTGCTACAAACTCGCGACAGTACCAAGCTACGCATCGTCTCGCTCACACGTCACTAGTGATTTGTCATTATAAGTCAAAATATGCCATCTTGTGTGTTTAAACACTGCAAAAGTTGTTCACAAAAAGTAAGAAAACATGATGGAATATCTTTTCCCAGGTAACTCTTGTTATTTTTATTGTTTTGTTATTTATTTTGCATAAAATATTTTCGGCTCACTTGAAACACAAAACCTTAACAGTAAATCGTCTGTGTTGCTAGTTTATGACGGGAAAATTACCCTGAATTAGGGGAATGTGTATTGTGCATAAAAAATATCGGTGAATCAAGTTAAGTAATTACGCATCTTTAACTTTTATTCCCTTATTATTATTCTGTTTAAATATTACGCGCTTTTGCTATCTGGGTAAAACCATAAAGCAAAATCGCGTTTCCAATTTTAAACATTAATAGTATGTATGTACAATAATTAGTGCAGAACAAAGGCTGTTAAGGTTTAATGTGTGTAAAATAAAAATTATTTTAATAAATATGTTGATTGTTATAACAAATTGTTTATCTTTTTAAATTAAAATACCTATTCTTAAATAGTTAATTAAACAAATTACCAAAAAGCGTTAAAAAGTGTTCTGGTCTGATATAAATTAATTAAATAGGTAGTAAGTAATTATGCATATTAACTTTTATTTTTTATTATTATTCTGTGAAATAATAAATACTACACGCTTTTGCTATCTAGGTATAACGATAAAGCAAAATCCTGTTTCTAATTGAAAAAAATATTAGTACAATATTTGAGAACAATTTAACTGAACAAAAATATGGGAGTATTTCTCAATATCTGGCAACCGTAAACGCACACAGATGCACGTGTCCGTACACGGCGCCACTTATCTGCCGCGCACACATAAATAACGACTGGCACCACGTTGTTGTTCGCGCACGTTCTATCTGCCTGTTTCTTTCATCTGAGGTTGATTACATTAATATAAAACTTCTTGCAAAAAACAAACTATTTATGATGTATACGAGTCATCATCATCATCAGCCTATAATGTTCTCACTGCTGGGACACTGGCCTCCTCTCTTGTGAGAGGGAGTGGGCCATAATCCACCACGCGGGCCCAGTGCGGGTTGGCAGATGTCACATGTCTTCGAATTTTTGGTTCTAGGACATGCCGGTTTCCTCACGATGTTTTCCTTCACCGTTTTGAGAGCAGTGGTGATGAAACAAATTTCACAAAGTAATGCGCCTGGCGGGGTTCGAACCCACGACCTACAACTTGTAAGTCGGGACCGATACCACTGGGCCACCACTGCTCCTGTATACGAGTAACAATCGTAAATCTTAAATAAGAACGTCAGAAAAACGTTTAACAATTAATAATTCCGAACATTATTATAATTAAGTTTGCAATTAATCAAATACCTAATTATTATTTCACACGCAATTTATGGCAGAAATAAGCGTGAAGAATTAATTCTAGTTGTGTAATTAAACTTCTAGAGAAGTATAGACCTTGGGGATCAAAGAAAATAGCTTTTACAAAGTACGTGTATCTTAAGGTCTGAAACAGAGTATTACACTTACAACGAATTATTTTCTTTTAGACTGGATTAATACCGGGTCCAGATTAGACAGTAGAAGTTATAGTTCAACAGTACAGTAGACTAATAAATATATTAAAAAAAAACATTAACGCTGGAAATTAATAAATCTATCTTGGTTGCTATCTCTGGTGGGATCTTTGTTTGTAACCCATCAACGATTAATGTGCCTATTTGAGTCTTTAAGATGGCCAATCAGAAGCACCCGTCAAAGGTACGGGGTAGGGATTGAGATTGACTATAAATTTAGCTACACCTTGTCTTAATGACAATGCATGGAGCGGATGCCCACCAAATCGTAGTTTTTGTTAGCTGCAATTGGCGCATACACAATTTCTAATATAACTCCTAATGAACACTCGCTACGACCAGTGGTATCGGACCCGACTTACGAGTTGTAGGTAATGGGTTCGAACCCAGCCAGGCGCATTACTTTGTGTAATTTATTTCATCACCACGGCTCTCAAAACGGTGAAGGAAAGCATTGTGAGGAAACCGGCATATCCTAGAACTAAAATATCGAAGACATGTGATATCCAAAAACACGCACTGGGCCCGCGTGGTGGATTATAGCCCACACCCTCTCACAGAGAGGAGGCCTGTTATGTCCCAGCAGTGGAAACATTTATAGTCTGATGATGATGATGGAAACTCTCGAGCGATGTATTTAATGGGATAAAAGTGGGGCTCGTCGAGCTTGACTTGAGCTGAGTACTGAGACTAAGAATAAAGGCCTAGTCTATCCTAAGGCTCAAAAAACATGTAGGGTTCACAAGTAAAGGGCAAATCGTGGATCGGATTGCAAAGTTATTAAACTTGATTGCCTAACCCTACATCTGAATAACCCTTATCTGAAGATAGAATATTAGGATCGAATGAAATGAATGTCCATTGAAATGTTTGGCCCACATTTCACAACATTTTTGTGGGATACGTATGAATAAATTAATTCTTTGTGTGTGTTTTTTTTAGAGTACCTTATCGTATTCAAATATTAGAGGTGACGGGGCCCCCTCTCAGAGGGCCAAAGCCTGCCGGGGTCGCGGGATTATTTCCTTACCGTGACCCCGGAACATAACAGGCTACTGAAGGACACCGTGGATTTTAGTCAGTAGAAGTCTGACAGTCCCTCCCGCCCTGCCCGGGGTTGGAGGACTCATTTGATGATTTTACCACGCTAAAAAAAAAAAAGGTCGGTAAAATATCGTTCAAATATTTTTAATATATGTAATTTTCCTACCCTCATACCAAATCTTTCTGAGATTGGTGCAGCATGTCTTGTTCTTCCATATAAGTATCTCTATTACTCGATATCTAAACAGACACTTAATTAGCTAAGGGCGAGTTGTTTGAGCAGTAGTTAAACTAACAATTAATTAAAGCTACAATGGCATGTTGTAGGATTGCAACTAATTACTTACTTAGTGATAAAAACTCGCCCAATCATCCTTCACGCAGTCCATCCAATAACTTGATATTATGTTAATGGTTTAACTTATGTTGCTCTTGGTATAATTTAATTCTTTGATTTATAAATAAGAGTTTTGCCTATTAATTGCTCTTCGCTTGTAAACATCAAGGCCTTTGTCAAACAGACAGGCTATAGCGAACCGAACCGAATCATGTCATATAAAAATGCGAAAGCGATCCGATACTATATGTGACAGGTTTCAAACAATTCCATACAATACAAACAAAAACGCCTCGCTTCGCGTTCGTCATGCCTGTCTGTTTGACAAAAGCTCAACTGAGTTATAAATGTCAAATCTCCCAAACTCTCGGCTCAACCCTTTTGCGAATATTTCCCGCTGTCATTATTAACTTCGTTTTTAAACCCAAAACAACTCCTAATTTTCTGACGAAGTTAATCGAAAAGTTTAGAAGCCTGCGGTCAAACAATGACTCGGGTAGGTAGATAAAATATTCTGTTAATTTACTCAAATAATATTCTGTTAAATATTTTAAAACAATTATATATTATTCAAAATTAGGTATGTGTTTTAATCCGATTCCAATAAATTCCGAGACATAGATAGTATCTAGAGTTTTAGACCCGATAAATGAAAAGTTGTCACCGTGCAAAGAAAGGGTTTATTCCACTTTGTTCACCTGGGTGATATCACCTGGGTGAACAAAACGGACCACTTGGTGTCCTCAATTCACCTCGGAAAAATATCACCTGAGTGATATCACCCAGGTGAATTGTGGACACCAAAGTTGTCCACTTCGTTCACCTCGGAAAAATATCTGGGTGAACAAAGGCGACTTTTCTTACGCAATTTAGTGGACTTTGGTGTCCGCAATTCACCTGGGTGATATCACTCAGGTGATAATATATTTTTCCGAGGTGAATTGAGGACACCAATGTTGTCCACTTTGTTCACCCAGGTGATATCACCCAGGTGAACAAAGTGGAATAAACCAAAGAAAGTGCCAGTCCCTAGTATTTGTATGCCTATATTTCGCTCGACCAACCCATCGATCGGTTTAACCTCTGACTGAAACTTCATTACTTTAATAGAATTTACACCTGGGGCAGGCACGATCAATTTATGAATTAAAGGCCTGTCTGCGCTACCTATAAACCGGGAATATCGACCGCCATAATGTATTTCGTAGAACAGTCAAGCTCTTACAAAGGTGAAGGCTATTACTGGCTGCATCGCATTTGGTCTTTTTATTTTTTTTCCATTTTTAAAATCGTGAGTGACCTTCGAACGTCACGATCATGTACAGTTCTTTATTCATAATTTTTAGACCGTTGCATCGCAGGCAAAACCACAGTGAGCCTTTTTTTCCTTCTTTAAGGATTCGTTTTGACTACTACAGTGAGTTTTGTTTCTGTAGCAATAAGGTGGTGGGTTGCTATCACTGACATTATTCTGTCAAAATTGTAATGATTTTTAATTTCGTGAAATGAAATTGTTGTTTGCATCTGTCAGAGATAAAATAATTGTGAAAAGACTGTGTGCACAATAGTCTCATGATATTTTCGAATTGGTTTTCCCTCGCAGAGTACACAAACAATATTTAATTGAATGCCAGTCATCATTGTGAACTCACATTCGATAAAACCATCGTATTTGCCATGCTTACGAGATATCGGAAAAATAAATTGAAATACATCATCAAACATCAGGTATGATTAATTTAATGCGGGGCAAAAAATAACGTACTGCTGCGGCCTTTAGTTCTAAGTGCATCCTGTACCATATTTTTTAACAGACGGTTATTATAATAAGATTTCTTATTTTTAAGATAATTGATTTAAGAAGATTACAGTTACGAAATTTTATATAATTAAAAACAAATACAGACTAACTTGAAGTAAATGTAATACAAAGTCGACAAGTAAAATTAAGCTATATCATTTCAAAGTATCAATATCCATTATTTAAAAATACTTTGTATCACCTTATTCTTTCAGTATAACCGAAGTTCATAGTGAATTCCATCCTATAAGAGTAAATGAACGTTGGGAATTAATGTCAAGCTGCCTCGTCACCACTAATTGATTTTGAAGGGAGTTCTTTACCCCTTGTCACATCACAAGAGACATAGCATTATGGTAATTGATATTCGATTACCTACCTGTATAATGTAGGAGTTAGAAAGGTTAGCTCGAATTACCACTTGAACATGAAACTTGACATAATATGTTGTAAGCATTTGCATTTCATAATTAAATAAATTTGACATAAAGTTATTTTGAATAATTTACAGCAAGTTAAAAGACCCCTCTTTGAGGAGTGGCTGGAGAGACGTCATGGCATCCTGACCTATCGGATGACGCAGGTCCTCACCGGACACGGAAGTTTCGGGGGGTTCCTGTGTCTGATAGAGAGGGAGGAAACGCCCGGGTGCCACCACTGAGAAGATCGCCCGGAGGACACAGTAGAGCATACAGTGCAAGACTGCCCAGCTTGGGCAGAGCACCGACGTATCCTCACGGCGACGATAGGCGGAGACCTCTCGCGCCCGGCATTGGTTGCGGCCATGCTGCGGGGCGAGACGGAGTGGGAAGCGGTCGCCTCCTTCTGCGAAGCAGTAATGCTCGTGAAGGAGGAGGCGGGCCGTGAGAGAGAGAGGACAGCGTCCTCCCTCCGTCCCAACCGCAGTGGTAGGCGCCCGCGGCGTCGGACGTCAGCAACTCGCTGCCCGACCATGGACCATGCCCGGGTTGACGGCACGTTGTGTCCCACGCGCGCCTCAAAGAGCGTCAGCTTTATGACGGGGCCCCCTCTCAGAGGGCCAGAGCCTGCCGGGGTCGCGGGATTATTTCCTTACCGTGACCCCGGAACATAAAGGGCACCGTGGATTTTAGTCAGTAGAAGACTGAAAGTGCCTTCCGCCCTTCCCGGGGTGGGTCCTTCATTTGATGATTTACCACGCTAAAAAAAAAAAAAGCAAATTTTCCTCAAATATTCCCAATAATATGCTTCTGTTAATAGGCTATGTATTATTTCGCTATTTGCCCTGGGAGATAAGCAATTTTGTATTTTGTTGTTTTTAAATAATTGTTGGGAGTTGGAAGCTAAACCACTGGATATTATTTATTAATTTTTTCCTCAAATATTCCTTAAACTGCTCTTCAATTAATAGGATATGTATAATTACGCTATTCCCCTTGGGGGATTAGCAATGTTATAATATGTTGATTTGCAGTCATTGTTGACATTTGTATAAGAACCGCTATTTGAAATCTACTGACAGCGAACCAGCCAGTCTGGTTGGTAACCCGCTTGACTCTCGTGCAATATTATAGGTCTCAAGATCAAATCTTGAAATTTTCTTTATCTCAATAATATCTAATATCTTTTATCTAACTTCTACCTAATATCTTTTATCTCAATATTATTCGCAATTTTAATTTTTTTCAATAGTTCTCTAGGATATATTTACGCTGATTTAAATTATAGGTAGTAGGTAAGTTAGATATTTTTTTAAATTGTAATTGTTTCGAGGTGTAAGAATTTTAAAGATTCGAAAACAATCAGTGCTTCTATTATTTTGTGTTTATTTATGTTTTGAATTGTTGCTCAAACCAGTGCATAGATTTTGTTTTAAACGACGACAAGTTGTACTCATCGAGTTAAATAATTAGCTATTTTTAAGAATCACGCGGTATGCTAAAGGGAGAAGAGCAATGCTATCGTTCGTTTAATTTCGTTATCAAATTGCAGCGATACTGTAAATTGACCAAAAAATGATAGTCTAATGTTTAAGATAAACACGGATCTTTGAAATTAGTGTCGCTCAAATGGTCAAAGGATGTTTCCTATGCAAACTATGTTCTTAAAACATTATTGATCTTTTTTTTTTATCGTGGTAAAATCATCAAATGGTCCCACCCCGGGCAGGGCAGGGACTGTCAGACTTCTACTGACTAAAATCCACGGTGTCCTTCAGTAGCCTGTTATGTTCCGGGGTCAAGGTAAGAAAATAATCCCGCGACCCCGAACATTATTGATCTAAACTAATATTATAAATGCAAGTATGTTTGTTTTTTGCCTTTTCACGCATTACTACCTATTAGTGAATCGATCGTCCCAAAATTTAGCATATATATAGAAAAGAAAATGCTACAAATAACTGACCCAAAAATAGACAAATCAGACACAAGACACAACCCAGCTAGGCTGCACTTTAGTAACCTTTAACCGATCAGGTTACATTTGCATAAAGTTGAAAATAGCGTGGCAGACAGTCCCGGAAAATAGCTAACAGGGTAAGACATTGCAGGTAGCATACTGCATTTGAGGGGTTAACGGTCGTACAGGGCAGCGACCGCCGCGGCGCGGAAATACCGCCACTAGCGCTTTCGTGATGCCGACAAACAACTAACAATATTTATGATTCTCCACAATTAACTTAATTGCCGAAGTGCTTTCACGAAACTTGGGAACTTAATTGCAGGCTAAAAAAGGATGGATTTTTTTTTAAATTCCATTCACAATCCTACTGTTCAGAGTTTACCAAAATTTAATAACTATGAAAATTAAAACTGGGGTTGTGTTTAATCATCTATTTTCCAAAAAAAAGGGTTTGTTATGTTATTACAACATAATAATTATTTTGCAAATAAAAACAACGTCAGCATGTAAATAAGTCCCACACAGTCGGGAACTGTCTACAGAGGCCCTAGCATAAACTTTCACAATTTTGTGACATAAAATAACAGACTCGTAGTGACTAAAATCCACAGTGTCCTTCAATAGCCCTTTACGTTCCAGGGTCACGGTAATTTGAAAAGTCCCGCGACCAATAAGACGGTAACTTAGTAAAATATTCAGATTCGTTTGGTAGTCGCACTAACCAGCAATTTGGTTCGATACCCGACCCACTTCCATGACACAAACGAATACTTACTCTATTATTAAATCCGCCCCTTTTAGTTTGATACTATTATTAAATCCCTCCCTACTAACAAATTAGTAACATGGGAAAATGGAAAAGTAAACAGTTTTTTTGGTTTGCTTCTTTGAAAATTAGAACGAAGTTATTAGTAGTTATTTTCTTTTTCATTAAATTTTTAACTGTTCGTTATTTGTACAGAAATAGAATACTCACTGAAAAATACATTATAAACTGTTAATACTTTGTAATTACCAAAATAAATTAGTTGTATCTAGTAACAGCATTTTTTTTTCTGAAACATCAAATAATTCGTGCGAATTGGACACTGCTCATCAAAATAAAACATTGTAAAAGTTTTTCCTAACTTTATAAAATTTTCACCAGCGAAAATTTTATGTGTCTCTGGAAATCTACTGAGAGTAATACTTCAAAATATTCGCACGAGAAAATCAAATTAACTCAGACAAATTCAAACGTAAGGAACAGATGAAGTTCTCGCGGTTCGCTACTCTGAACTAACGTTGGGTTACAGTATCAATGTCAAATACAAATATTCGCGGCGATTTATACAAAAGTGGTTAACCTTCTGTAGATATCGTAACTGGGTTTCATCTTCTTTTGTCTCGACACGGAATATGGGGTAAATTATTAAATGTGTAAATTAAATAAGCCTTTATTTTTATTAAGTTTAGCCCACACTGTCCCACTGTTGGGCAAAGACCCCTTCAAGTTTTTCCAAATATTCTTGTCCAGCGCCACTTCGTCTTTATTTTTACATCATTTAATTTTAACTATAAAATTTTTTAATGATGTAATTATGGTTTTTAATGTTTAGCTTGTCTTTCGATAAAGGCCTCCTCTAATGCTTCCCATTTCGTCGTGCCCTTCGCAATACGTGTCCAGAAGGGACTGTCAGATTTGTACTGACTCAAATCAACGGTGATCCCTCAAGAGCCTTTTACGTTCCAGGATCTGTTAACTGATGAGACAGTCCCGCGACCCCGGCAGGCTTTGGCCCTCTAAGGGGCCCCGTCAGATTGATGACAGCTCTTTGAGGCGAGCGTTGGAATACGACACACCGTCGACACGGCCACGAGCATGGTTCATGATCTGACGGCGAGTCACTCATCACTCGCCATCCGCATGCCACTAGCGGCTGTCAAGGACCTACAAATATTAGCCGTTGTCAACGCTTTTAGTGCTTCTAATCAATAACTAACAAATAATTTACTTGTAATTCAATCCTAAATAACTACAGAAAAAAAATATTGAAGGAAGCTCAATACATAAGAGGTTGTAGTTCATTGGTATTAAGATTTCAACTACTTACTCGTAGGTAGTAATTGAATAGTATATAAGCTCTGAATATTAATTAACTTATTCCCTTAGTTTTATCCATTTAATTAGAAAACGCATTGAACAGTTACTCCGTTGTACCTAAATGGCTTTATCGGTTTGAATCACATTTTTATGTATGTCTCAATCAGGTTTTTTTCATGTGACATCCACCAATCCGCACTGGGCCCGCGTGGTTGATTATGGCCCACACCCTCTCACCGAGAGGAGACCTGTGTCCCAGCAGTGGGAACATTATAGGCTGATGATGATGATGAACCAAACTTAAACTTACCCCACTATGTTTGGGTGAACTTCCAAGTTTAACCGGATACATCTGAGCACTAGTATTTTACATGGATTGACTGCCTATTTGACCTAGAACCCAGCTTAGTACTGTGTCAGATATACCCATTGGAATTTAAAAGCAGAAATAATCCTTTAAATAAATCAAACGAACCCCATTTTTTAAACAACACGGACATAAATTACTTTTTCAGCATAAATTATGTTTTAAAAGTTTATCTCCATTTTTCGGGCTTCCCGAAAAATTTACTTTACGCTACCACTACGGTCAAATTTCAAAAGGTATCTCCAATAAGCGAAGTTAATGAATTTAACAAATTTTATGGCTTTCTTTCAAGCTGAGCTTTGATATTATGTCAATCAATACTTACCGATTCATGGGAGCTGATGATAAGGAAAAGATGAACCGAGGAACTTTAACCGATCATGATTTTATGACGCTATAAAGAGCTGCATGCATATTTAGTGATTCTGAAATTCAAGGGTCAAGTCGATACACTTCGGCAAAGATCCAAGGGGTAAGTTGAGCTTATGCCTATGTTAGAAATAAATATAAATTTCAAAGAAAACTTGATTATTTTGTGACATGTTAGCGAAGGAGGAGGTAGGACGAGTGAGGGAGTGGACACCGTGCACCTCACGACCCAGCCGCAATGGTAGACACCCCCGGCAACGGACGTCGCAGGATGAACTTCGGCCACCGTGGGCGTGGGCATGCGGGCGGCGAGTAATGGGCGACTCGCTGTCCGATCATGAACCATGCCATGCCAGTGTTGGAGGGCCAAAACCTGCCAGGGTCGCGAGACTAAGGAATTACCGTGACCCCAGAACGTAAAGGGCTATTGAAGGACACCGTGGATTTAAGTCAGTACAAGTCTGACAGTCCCTCCTGCCCTGCCCTAGGTGGGAGGACCAGTTTGATGATTTTACTACGCTAAAAAAAGCTATTATATTGAGGTACCGAGGTTTATTATTAATATCTGGTTGACCGAGCTTCGCTCGGTTTTTAAAATGTCTATATCTTGGGAACAGAGCTTTTCTCGAACCTGGGACCTTCGTAAATAGATTCCTTGAGCCAAAAAACACCTAATCTGTAACTTTCATGAAAATCCTTGGAGCCGTTTCCGAGATCCTGATTATATATAAATATACAAGAATTGCTCGTTTAAAGATATTAGATTAGATTAAGGAAAGTAGCTATTTCTCAAATAAAATTCTGAAAACAACACACTTCAAACGTTATATTACTAAAAACGGGTAGACAAGATGACATGTAAATTTCGTAAAGCTTTTTCGTTTATGTGGAAAACAAAGAAACAAGTAAACGGTAGGTATAAAAAAAATACAGAATGAAAGTCACACGTCATTCACAGAAAATTCACTCGCTTTTTCATAACAAATTGAAACATATTAAATGTAAGTATAGACTCGCTTACCCCGCAGCTTAGCAGGGTGGAGCACAATAATTATCTCAGGTACGATCCCCTGAGATAATTATTGAACTATCCAACTGAAGTTTGGAGATTTCATACAATAAACTATCTGTTTTCCAAATTTCATTCAAATCTGTTCTGTAGTTTAAGCTTAAATGTGTATCAAACATCTATCCATCCACACTGACTTTCGCAGATTTCTTCTCTCACTCGGAATATGAAACGATAAATAATGAGGTAGAAACTCGTTTACACGTTAGCGTTCGCGTTCTAAGGCTGCTTTTCCATCAGATATGTGCTACGCTACGTTGCTGTGGATGCGTTTGATATCCACCAATCATTTACATTTGTTTACATAGCACAGCACTGGTGGAAACGGATTCCACTAAGATGTGTTTTTTATATGGAAGGATGCGTGCTATGACTGCGTGCTATGGCTGCGTGCTATGGAAGCGTGCTATGGATGCGTGCCATAGAGGCGAGGTGTGGATGCGTGCTACGTTTCGTCTTCCCCACTATCGATACATCGCATAGCTCGAGCTCCGCATCTTCATAGCACATCTACTCGCACAGCTACATAGCGTAGCAACAATGGAAACGGTCACACAGTTGCGTAGCTTAGCTTTTACATCCTCGCAGCACAGCTACATAGCACATCTCTGTGGAAAGGCACCCTAAAAGTTGCAACAAAATACGATTTTCTCCTACCAGAAAGACTTCTTCTATTGTAAAAGCTAAATCTGGCAACATTGTTAGTATTTAATTATGACGCAGCACCCTGTTTACGACCGACAGTGATGGAGAAATATTACTAGACAGTTAATTTATGTCTTCCATCATTTATGTGGTTTATGTAAGTTAACTAATCCATTAATGTATTAACCAAAGACTTTTACATAATGATTATGAGGGAATCTTGTGTTTGTGGTTGCTCCAGTCCAAGACGGCTTCAAATAGATAAAGACCACTTATGAACTCAATTTAACCTAAATTCAACATTAAATATTTGTCGGATCCGGTCAATAGTACGGACAGCAAACGAATCGTAAGCGCGCCATTTTGAGTATCACGTGGTCTGTGCGCGCTTATACAGAGTCGTGATGTTTCATCGGGGCTGCGAGGAGCGCATTCAATGCCTGACCGCAGCAGTGTGAAGACATCCCGAAACTGTACTCGATTCGTTGTGCCCAGTATAAGTGTAGTGAGTGATTAAATTAAATTGTGTTTGATTCAATTTGTGATTTAAAATTAAAATAACCAAATGAACCGCACCCAGTGTATTTTCATTGCACGAGACCCAAACTCTGCCCACATGATGCCTGAATCTGACGGAACAATACCGGTGGCTCCGACATCAGAATTGGGATCAAATCGTGCTAATGAAATTACACGCGGGAACAGTGACAATAACAATCAGTGGAAGTTAGTTACTTTTTGAAATGCAAAACCAGCAAACTTTGAAAACGCAGCCAGTGAAAAACAAGTTTTTATTGCCGGAATTCGACTCCGACAAACCGGATTCCGATGCGCGGTCGTGGTGCGCCACCGGATGCCAGCTTATTTTGACGCTGAGCAAGGCGCTAAAGGTGAAGCATCAACCTGGCTATCTCAAATAGCCTACAAAGGAATTTAAGGTACTTTTTACAACAAGATTTATTTCACAAAGGCGGGTACCCTCATTAAAAAAAAAAAATGAGTGGTGAAAAACCAAGTGATAAAGAAACATTACCCACGTTCGCCAGTCGTTTCATATCTGATGCGAAAAATGAACACTATCTGTGAATCATCGAAAACAAGTGACACCAAGCGAGGAAAAATAACGTCAATTAAGTGTTGTAACTGTGCTAAAACGCCCATAAGCGTATTGAGTGCAGAAGTAAGGCGATGGATACGAAGGGAAGACCTACAGCATCAAGTCAAGTGACGCAGCAGCCGGCATCGAAGACCTTGGTGTGCTTCAAATGTGGCAAGCCAGGTCACATAGCCGTGCGCTGTACGAGCAGAAGTGGCGGCAGTGGCAACGGACCAGTCCAAGGCGCGGCGCGACGCGTCGATGTCTGCATCGTGCAACCACCATCAGACACGTTACAACACAGGTGAATCGTTTCATTTTTACTTACGCCTCTGGTGCCTTGTGTTCTTTATGTTGACTATCGCTGGTTAAGCGTTAGTGAGTAATATCGCTGGTTAAGCTTTTTTTATTATTACTGTCTAAGTGATAGGATTTGTAACGCTGGTTAAGCGCTACAATGTTACGAACTGGTTAGTAGTGATGCATAGCATGCTGGTTAAGTGCTGTGGATTTGGGGGGAATGCCTGAGGTTCAAGTACCATTTTGAAGTAGAGATGTTGAGTTGAATGATAGTGTGGAATCTTAGGTCGGCTGGTCGGACCGTACCAGTAGCTATTTCGTAGCCGTAATCCGTATCTTATTGACATCTCGGTGTCCATAGAAGCGCGGTGTGCGGATGGCACTGGCGGAGGTCGTGTATTGTGCGTTCATGGTGAACGGTGTGAAACAAACAGAGGTTTGTTAGTGGGGCTAGTGTTAGCCACAGGCCACGAATTTGATTCAGGAATCAAATTCGTGGCCTGTGGCTAACTGCTGTTTTGATTACAATATTGCTGCATTGTGATAATACAATTGCAAAGGTACTTGAATGCTCTGGGATTTCCGATCAGTCTTAATTAGATCCAAAGTTTAAGGGTCTGTTTAGAGTGATAAAGATTTTGAGATGGTGACCGTTACACATTGAAACCCTTGAATTCTAAGTGTACCTACAAACATTCCAACGGGTCATGTACCAGTCGAAGTTACCATAGATTCTGATTAAGTTGTGGTGAGAGGTCGAGTAAAACGGTCTATTGGCCGTCTTGTTTTCGACTGTACCAGTAGCCATTTCGTAGCCGTAATCCGTATCTTATTGACATCCCGGTGTCCATGGAAGCGCGGTGCGCGGGTGGCTCTGGCGGAGGTCGGGGTCTTGAGAGACCATAGTGTGTAGTCAGCGGGTGATGCACTCGGGCGATCCACGTGGTGGATGCGCACAGAAGTTCTGATCCATGCATTGGATGTGTGAAAGCAATGTGATTGCTGGTTGGCTAGAGAGCCGTGGCGTTAGAAGTTTTACTCGACAGGCGAAGGTCACTGGAAAATTGGTAGTTTTTGCAATAGAGTTGTGAAAGTAGATTCGAACGACTGTGGTACATGGCCCGGGGTAGTTGTTGGTGGCCCGGGGTGGTTGTTAGTGGCCTAGGGTAGTGATTGATGTATTTTCAATTGGCTATTCCCAATGTTTGATTTAGTTAAAGAGTATTGGTTTTAATGGTACAGTAGATTTGAAATTTCCTTATTTTCACCAAAGAACTGAATATAGAGTTTGGTCAGGAATGACCGAGTGGAACAGTATTCTGTCGTGGACTATTTTGTGTTTCAGAGTGATTATTACACGAGGACGAGTGAAAAGAGTTGAAGGAGGCCTACATCAAGATGGTAGAAAGAGGCTGAAGAAGAAGATCACACGAGGACGTGTTAATCGCAGGATGGCCGTGTCGGATCCGGTCAATAGTACGGACAGCAAACGAATCGTAAGCGCGCCATTTTGAGTATCACGTGGTCTGTGCGCGCTTATACAGAGTCGTGATGTTTCATCGGGGCTGCGAGGAGCGCATTCAATGCCTGACCGCAGCAGTGTGAAGACATCCCGAAACTGTACTCGATTCGTTGTGCCCAGTATAAGTGTAGTGAGTGATTAAATTAAATTGTGTTTGATTCAATTTGTGATTTAAAATTAAAATAACCAAATGAACCGCACCCAGTGTATTTTCATTGCACGAGACCCAAACTCTGCCCACATGATGCCTGAATCTGACGGAACAATACCGGTGGCTCCGACATATTTAATATTGTAATGACAATGATAAAAATAAATCGAAAATACTTGATTTACACTTTTATTTGGGCAGAGCTTTCCCTTACAATTATCATTATAAACTGACACACCAAGCTCAGCATCGCGGGCTGGCTCTTGCAAGGGTCGGGGTCATTGACTTGGGCGTCGCGACGGGCAGCCTCGGCGGCGAGGGCGGAATGACGGAGTCGGTCTGTGTCTTTGTTTGCGCAGCGTACTGGTTTCCCTACGGCTCTCCTGGAGGTGGGTGATGGGGTCGTCGGGGGTGATGAGGGTATGCCTTGGTCGGCGAACGGAACTAATACGCGATGGATCGTATCGAGCGGACGATGCGATTAGCGGATTGGATACCAAAATCACTGCTCCTCGCTTTTATATAGCTCGCCGGCTGGCGGCTATTTCACCTCCCCCGCTCAGAATTTGGCGGTGATGGCTCACGTGGTAGGGCAGTGACGTAGCGGTTTGGCATGGCGAGCTAGACAGCTGGCTAGGGCTGGCATGGCTTGGCTGGCTTGGCAGGCTTGGCAGGCTTGGCTGGCGACATCTGGCGTTACAATATTATGAATATTTAATTCGTAGTTTTTACTTTTTTTTAGTTTTAGATGAAATTATAAATAAAGCAAATACATGTAATACAACAAAGACCACAGAACACTATAAGCACGAAAAGCTTTAAAATACTCCTCCTCATCGCATTTATGCTGATCTATCTGACGATTGATTTGGAGAATAGTCTGACCGTAGGTGGCTGCAAGGTCGTATACCTAAACTTTGTGATAAGACCCGTTATTGTCACTGTAAGCAAGAATCAATATCGGCTATCCAAATGTTCACATTTACGTAACTTGGCCAAGAAATCGTAGGCATGTTTTCGCTGACCTTGAACAAACATTTACAGACTGTTTATTCAGAAAAGATTTAATATACAAACATTTTACTAGATTATTTATAAAGTTCAAATCAATGTACGAAGGTCAAAACCTCAAACTTTATTGACACACCGAATTACTACTACTTTTGAACCCATCAAACTTTGACGTCCGTATTTTGTTTCTATTGTTTCAAAGTTCAAAATCAATTTTACCGTGTAGAACAATTTTATTCAGGTGTTCATGGATAGAAAACTGAGCTCTACGAGTAGGTATGCGGTTCTAAACGTAGGTTGATCGATTTTAAAATTTAAAATACTGACACTTACGGGATATCTTCCTTCTTTGAGCTCCCGATATTTCGACGCTGTTGCAAGCGCCACGATCACGATGGACTGGAGAATGCGGGTGGACGGAAAATTAAATAATATATTGTTACAAGCAGACAACTCTGTGTAGCCTATTATATCTCTTGCTACGCGCAAGCTACTAGGTACTAGAACTCGACAATTAAATCAAAACACACTCACAGTATCACTAAGGTTTGTGGAATAGCTATACCGATAGGTACCGGCAATTTTTAGCACACTCATAACTGGATTCCACGAACTCGTACTAGACAATTTGAAGCCTCCTCGCGATTGAAAGTTTCGTGTTTTCTTATTCCAATTTTTTCTCTAGTCAGCCTTCGTAGGTAGGTACTATAAATGTAATTTTTTCCTTGAAACTACTTAAGCTAAGTAAGTACGCTACTTACTTAGCTTGTGAAATCGTAGACAACAAAATGACAACAACGTACTCTCTCCTATTTCGGCCATCCTAGTTCATTCACCAACTTAGTGGTGACAGGTGATGGAATCATAGTCCTCTAAATTGTAATCGGTGGTAAGGGATACGCTGAACAAAACTCACCATCATCCGCTCCAAATGCAACTCTCGAAGCTGACCACGATCGTCAGACATGAGGAACCGTCTATAGAGATAGATACCTATTAGGTATGAGACCGCGCGTTCGTGCCAGTGCCTCAGTGTCGCACAAAGTAAAGTTATTATTACAGAAGTTTTGCGTTTGCCCAGTAGTCCGTATACTTACTTCTCTTAACGTAAACGCCTAAGTTTATGATTGTTGTCATTAAGGGTAATAACTTTCAGGCTGTGAGTGATGAGAGCTTAAAATTTCCACGATCACACAAAGGCAGGTACTCACAGAGGGGGTTTTTAAACGAGTCATTTATTAAGGCTTATCTCGAATGAGGGCAAAGTACGAAGACTAACTACGTACGTAGGTAGGTTTCTAGAAAGTTTTAAAGTATGTTATAAATTGCAATGTACACACATCTAAAAAGTTTGCGATCACTATGAAAAATCGAAATCTTTTCATTACGTTAGGCGATTCTCACACTGCCCCGCATCATGCTGCATGTTGCGTGTCGACGCACCTACGCGCGTTCCTGCGGGAGTGCAGATCTGCATCATCGTGCGGGTTTTTTGCGCACTCACGCGCGTAGGTGCGTTTTGTAGATTCACGCACGGCGGCTCTCATTTATTTATTCGCCGTTCTCTGTGGTGGTCATGCAGTACTGAGCATTCAAAATCACGCGCGGCACTGCGGGATTCGGTGTGCCATACCTTGCGTCTCGCCCCGCACCTACGCGCGGGGGTGCACGTTTCTCCGCGTGTATGCGCGTGATCCGCATGAACGCGCGTGGATGCATTTTCTGTGTGTTGGACTGTGCGTGTTTTCCATACAAACGGAGATACTTACAAGCAACGGAAGAACACGCATCCACGCGCTACGCTGCATCATGCGGGGCAGTGTGAGAATCGCCTTCGATAATATTTTGCTTTCTTCTTCTTTTTAGATTATTATCACAGGGTATTTCGATTTAAAGAAAACAGACAACAAAGAATGTTTCCTTGATAAAGTTCAATTTAAGATTTTTTATAATTTTGTGCAAACTTCGCAAAATTTTTTGACATGTTTTTGTTGTTGCAACAAAGTTATAGATTACCTGCACTTAGAATCTATTATTGTCTCAAATTGTTTTAGAAATCAAACGGAATCTATGTTCAACCCTAAAGTTTTTGGACGAGTAAATTTTGCCGTCAGATTTTAATCATTTTTGATAACACGATCGATATACGGTTGGGTAGCGGGATCGCCACTAATTGGGTTAATGAGGTCGAGCATAGCTTATGCAAAAAAAAATCTTTGAAGTCAGTTTTCATTCTTCTGTTGGTAGATTTTACAGAGTGATTCTTACATTTTAAAATTTTTGTTGCTTCTCTTGATGTAACTAAGACCCTTTTATTATTTTCCAGTAACCGAAATTCGGCCATAATATTTAATTCATTTAATTTCGAAGTTGGAACGTTAAATCAGTTTTATTGTTAATTATAATCTATGTTTGACTTAATTAAAAAAACTATTCAATGTCTATGAAACGCATGATGTACTCGTAGGTACTGTGTTAAATGTAGTTTTTTTTTTGTGAAAAATACATTTTATAAGAAAGAAATAACGCTTCCTACGGAAAAATTCCTTTGCTACCCAGAGTCGGTTTAAGATTTAATTATACAAGTCCAGGTTCATTTACAGTGTTTTCCTTCACCAACGTGAGAGATGCTAGATAAGCTTGGAAATACATACACATAAAAAAACACATTAACACATTTCACTATGGTCTAACCCCGGATATAGCCAACCAACGTCACACACATAAAGGGTTTCCAGAAAGTACTTTATGGACTCGGAGACCGTTAAATTTTTTAAAAGGGTACCTCGTAAACTACGTGCCCATGCATAAACCGTGTCTAGCTAGTTTGGGAGGAAAAGATTCGTTAAATGGATGGGTTCTCTAAATCTATTGTTACAGCCTATTTACGAATCTCTACTACAGACTATAAGATATATTCTGGTATAAAATAAGCGTCAATATAATATAAAAAATATAGTGAGGAATTCGCTCTTATCTGTAATGGAAAATTCAGATACCTACATCTTAGATGTGTGTCCCAGCATTGAGGAAGATATTTCCCGATTATGCGCCGTTATGTATTTTATTTCTCAAATAGGAATTATTCTAATTACAGAGCATGTTTTATCTTGAGAATAGTGTTATCTAATTAATTTGATGTTAACTTAAGGAGACAATAAGTTAACAGTGTCACAGAATAAGTGATTTGATGACTATTGGAAAACCAGAATTACTGAAGGAAACCTTGATTTCAGTACCCTTAGCACGAATTTTCAGTATTTGAGACGTAAAGTAAACTGGAACTTTGACAATTTCAAATTGACAATTTTCAAGGAAAAAATTAGTTCTGGCTTCGCACACCAGAGGCGCTGTTCCATTTTTTCATACAAAAACGCTGTAAATACTGGAAAGACGCTGTAAAGTAAAACAGTGAAAATTCGTGCTAAGGGTACAGTTCCTTTGAAATGAGGTGTGAAATGCTAATAGTGAACTAGAGGAACAGACTTCTCCCCTTTCTGAAAACATCTCCGGTTCGGTCTTTTTATTAAATGCGGATCCAATTCATGCAAAAACAAAAGCAAAATGAGAGCGCTTTTGCACAATATTACCGTTTATTATCGTCATTGGCTACAAGATTTTTTTAACGCTCAATAATGTTGATACGGGTTAATTTTTCTAAACATTTGTAAAACTATTTTATGCAAAGAACCTTTTGATGCTCTTTCAGAAGGTTCTTTTGGTGACGTAAAAACGTAATTTAATTGAGACATTGTTACATACATTGTTGTTTTCAAAAAATAAGAAAGTATTTTAATAAAACCTTTTCTCATTGTTTTGCTAAGAAAGTATTATTATCTGAGATATTATTGTGATATATTGTGAGATATTATTTCTATCAATACTTTTTAATTTTCTGTCAGACACGAGATATAATTTTGATATCGTTCCATAAAATCAACTTAATCAAGAGTTTCTCGAATAACAACTACTCAGCTCGTGTCTTATCGACATATGCGCCGCAAAAAGCTATAAAAGCGAAAGTTTAAACATTAAAGATCATAGATACAGCATGGCGTGTCGCACGCTATTTCACACCGGACGCTGTTTGATGCCGCGCGACTACATCTAGTCTGGCCTTGCTCTAAGTTTTCTCATTAACCTCCTGTTTACTGGAGGATCTAAAGAAAATTGCACGTCCGTCAGACACATATGACCACAGAAATATTAAAAACAGGAGAAGTGGCCAGTGTCGGTGACCACGTGGTGCTGAGCGTTTTGGCCAGCTTGGACTTGGACTACTTTATTTTTGTTTCCTATATTACTCCGACTATATTGTTTTTCATTAAATACATTGCTCTTTTGCAACCACCTCACTCTATCACTGAGTGACTGGACAAGCAATGTAAAACTAACATAACGATACCTCATCAAGCCGTAATGTCGCGTGGTGCGTCCGTTGTATTTGAGCGGGAGTAGTACGGTCAGCCAAGAAAGTGGTGTACCAGTTTTGATTTAGTTTCCCGGTCATCGAAAATTACAACAAGGTTCGTTATAAAAAGATATTACTGAAAGAGACAACATTATCATGACGTAAACCTATGTATTTAGTATTCATACGTCATATGTCACATATAAGTACATGACATTTTAACCTTTAGTATAAATGAAAAGGACATTAGTTTCTACAAAGCAATTGAAATGTTTCCAAACAAAAGTAATAAAAACTATTTAAATAGGGGTAAGTAATACATGATATAACTACAAAATCTCTAAAATTTACAAGAGATAACAACTGAATATATAATTTTATTTGATGTAACGATCTGTTAATATAATAAACGATTGACATAATTTTATAATGACTAATTTCTATAAGCATAACAATCAATGAATATAAAATCGTTTTGTATAACACTCAAAAGACATAAAACTTATTTGGTCTAATTTTTTTTTTCTTCCTGGCAAGTAATCTAACACTGATGTACCAAGTACTAGTACCACCTGCGATGAATGATTGACGGAGCCCCGCTTCGCGGGGCTCCTATTTCTGCGTACAGGGTTAAAAGTAACCTAACACGAAGGGGATGGCGGGGTCTTTCAGACCCCGCCATCCCCTTCGAACCTAACCTGTCCGTGTCGGGGTGCCCCAAGTCCCGAGCTCACTTCGCTCGCTCTTGGATCCTAGGTCAAATAACTGATTACTACCTGTCATGCTGTCTCGACGAAGCCCCGCTTCGCGGGGATCCTATTTCTGGGTGCAAGGTTTAAAGTAACGTAACACGAGGGGGATGGCGGGGTCTTTCAGACCCCGCGATCCACTTCGAACCTAACCTGTCCGTGTCGGGAAGTCCCAAGTCCCGAGCTCGCTTCTCTCGCTCTTAGATACTTAATTTTTCTAATAACAATAGCAATCAGGAAGGCAAACAATCAAAATTCAAAGGATAAGCCAAAGTCATCAAAGAAAATAGTTTAAACGTTAAATTATATGTTTCAAACGTTAAATGTAATGATTTTCGGTTAAATAAACGTTATATCAAATAAAATTATATGAAATGAGTTTTAGAATAACACAAACAGTATGTGTAAAGAAATTATATCAACCGTTGGTATATCTCACGTTGATTATATCACGTGAACGTTATTGAAATGAAAATATATCAAATAACTTTATATGAAATGAGACGCACCCTTTAAATAGACAACCGAATTCCATTTGAAAAAGAAAACTGACAATTGACATTTTGTCAAATATATGCAAAAAATCGATATATTTTCCGTGTTATTTTTCAATCAACTGCATATAAAATCATCTCAATGCCTGCCAACTTGACCATTGCCGAAAGAGCACAAATAATTGCCCAATTTAATGAGGGAAGCAATATCAGTGCGATATCCCGGAATTTGAATATATCGAGGCGTTCTGTCCGCTTTTGGATTCGTCGTGAAGGAGAGGAGGGAAGTTTGTTGGATCACAGAAGAAGTGGTCGCCGGCGTGCACTCTCCAATAACGATAGAGAATTCATGAGACGGGAATATGAAATCAATGGTTTTAAGCCCACAAAACATTTTGCGGAGATGTTCGATGTGAGTGCCCAAACAATAAGGAATCATCTACATTACATGGGATTGCACCACAGGCATTACGCCAAGAAAATATATTTGACGGATGCTCACAGACTTGCTCGTCTGAACTTCGCCAGAGAGCACTTAGAGTTTGATTGGTCTAATACAGTGTTTTGTGATGAAAAAACGTTTAAATCCAGTCAGCATGGACGTCTTCACCTTTGGCGATATAATTCAACACGGTATAAAGATGATCATGTAATTCCAAATAGAGAATCAGGTCGAATTTCCGTAAATATTTGGGGCTGGATGAGTGCGGATGGTGTAGGAGAATTGTGTTCTCTACCTCCTCGAGCGACGGCTGTAAATTATATCGACGTGCTTCAGAATGCAATGCTACCGACAGTCCGTAATGTTTACCCGGAGAACGAAGTGCCACAATTTGATTTTGTTCAAGATAATTGTTCAATTCATAATGCGAGGATCGTAAGAGCCTGGTTTCGTTCACACACTGACGTAAGGGTAATTCAGTGGCCCTCAAGATCGCCGGACCTCAACCCGATAGAAAATCTTTGGGGCCTTATGGTCCAACGATGGTCGCATCAAAATGAAAGAACCAAACAAGCTCTTATTAGTCACTGTAATTATATTTGGGAGGAAATGCGGGGAACCGATATTTGCTCACGGCTTGTTGGTTCAATGAGGTCTCGTCTTTTAGAGGTTATAGAGGCCAACGGCGGTTACACCCGTTTCTAATTTTTAAAAATTTTCAATATCTTCTAAATATTACTATATATGCTATGTTTTTGTTTGTTATAAGTATTTTAAAATTGATTGTAGAAATTTAATAAAAGGATAAATCTATTTTTAGCTTGTTTTTTATTGATATTGTAATTACAAGTTTACAGAAATTGTAGGTTTGTGGATTCGCCTTGTGCCTTTACAATTTTATGTAACTTGTTGATTACAATTCTGAATTTGTAGATACAATTTCGTCATCAAAATCTACAGCCCCCCGCCGTTGATTTTACGACGTCATTGGTTCCATCAAGTTCAAACTAAGAACAGCTGTCACGTTACAAACAGTAATAGTCGTTATCAATAATCAGATAAAGACAGCAATAGAAGTTGTCAGATCGATCTGCAAGCGAAACTAATCTTTATCACCTATGAATCTGCAAGCGATATTCAACCTTAGGGTGGTACACCACTTTCTTGGCCGACTGTACCGCCCCCCGCGTGTCGCGACAACACACAATGATAATTGTTGGTGTGAGTAAATTATACGGAAACAGTACGCTGTGGTTTAAAGAATAAGGTTTATATTTAAATTGAGTTATCGATGGCGCGTGTGTGCACTTGTTCGTAGTATTGTTTTGATTTAACTACATGCGCAATATAATCGTCATGGTGGGGTTGTTGCGGCTTCACTGGTTTTCTATACATTTTAAACTCCACGCCATATTTCCTTATTTAATATATCTGTGCATATGACGATGAGAAAATGATTATGAAATAGAAATAATACTGAAATGACGGCGATCGATCCCCGCACGGTACAAATATTTGTATGACCTACAAGTAGTTGTTCTGGATCTGGCTGTTTGTGTATGTGAATTTCTATGTTTGTAAACGCACCCACGAGACAGAAGAAACTCCAAAGTTAGATAGGTACTAAATCAGTTTATTTTTAAACGTTTAAAAAAAAAACTGATTTAGTATCTAACTACACTCTTCTTCTTAGTGTATCGATGGCTATCTGGACTTTGGTACCTAAGGAAGCGTCCCACAGTTCCTGTCAACAATCGGCAGGACACATTTGAAGATTTTCCAAGAAAACAAGATTTTATTTGAATGAAACTTGTATACCTAATGTACGGTGTACCTTTAAATGTGCTCGTACCAGACTAACGAATAGGTACTTGTTACGTAAGTAAATGGTTTCTTTATATTTACAAGCAAATCGAAAAATAACGAGCAGAAATATATAAATAATGTCCTACAACTAAAATAATTTAGTATTCTTTAACATAGTATTGGTACCATGTTATTGTATTGCTATTAAAATGAATTGTTTTTTTTTTACTTTATGTTTTCACTTGTTCTATAATTCACTTGTTATACAGGGTGTTTGGTCCATCGTGTGCCAAATTGAAATGGTCGATAGAAGGGGTCATCAGCTATCCTTTCAGAACCCTTAACACCCCTCATGCCCTGTTGTTTTTTTTTAAATCGACTTTTTATTGTTTTACTAAAAAAGATCCAAATTTTACATTCAAATGCAATTTTATTTTTAAATATCGGTCGTAGACTCTGAATTTTAATTTTATTTAGATGTGTATTGTTTAAGAATACTTTTAAATACAAAATTAGTGACATTAGTCACCTAGTTTTTTTTTTAATTCACTCGCAAAGGTAAAATATAAATTAAAGCTGTACATGTTACAGCTGTTTATATGGCTACAGAAAAAAAACTAGAAGCGACTGGGATCTTCCAACTCCCTCGTTAATTCTCCAGTCTATCCCCTTGCTAATGATGTGCCACATGCCATAAAAATCTTTTAACAACTTTGTGAATTCACTAGAATTGTGAATCGAGACACCCAAGGCTGATATTCGAAATTATTTTTTTTTGCTCGTTTGATACCTGACAAACCTATAAATCTTATCTCATTCGTATAAGGTAACATCTGTCTCGTCTCTCTATGTTTTTGTGGGATTTACTTGAAAAAAAAATTGCATTTTTAACGTTTATTTCATAATTCTATATAGTGAATACTTTCAACAGATGGTTGCCATAATACCAATTTATTTATTACCTTTGTTAACAGATTCAAAAATTTACATTAACAATTACTAAAGAAAAGTTTATTAAGAGGATTGAATTAAAGAAACATAATATCGTAAAATACAAAAGCTTCAGATTTCAATAACTTTTACTTCGTAACTCAATATTTTCAGCAAATAATCAAGGATTTACTACATCTTCTCATTCTGGTGTAGAGGTTGGAAAATGTTATGCATCCTTTTAACACAACATTTCCCGAGTATCAAGACTCTCACACTTTTTTAGTCAGAGAGACTGTAGAAATAAATTCTTGGTATAGACTAATGTTCTGTGTTACTGTGTGTTTGCACGAATTGTCAACAAAAGACCGGAGGCAGCACACTAGCAATACTAGCATCGTATTACGAGAAACATAATACCTAATTATGTACACAGTGGCCTAGATGCGTGTGGACTATCTAGGGTAAGTTCCGGAAAATAAAGGAACGATGTTATACATACACATCTATTTTTTTTTTTCTAGGATGGAAAATCACCAAAAGAGTCCTTCTGCCCTGAGTAGTGCGGAATGGACTTATACATACACATTTACTTTTTTTTTCTAGTTTAGAAAATCATCAAAAGAGTCCTTCTACCCTGAGTAGTGCGGAATGGACAGACGTGATTGACTGTAAATCAATTTGGTGCCTTTGACGGGTCCATATTGGCTCACCTAAAGTTGTTTACCCGACATTGTTCTTCCTAACGATTTGTAATCCGAATGATCACTCTTCCTAAAATTTTTCATCCTAAAGTTTTTATTCATACTTTTTGTAGTGCTACCGGCGATGTTCATAACACTCATTTTTCCGAAAATTGTTATCAATAATATCGTTATTGTAAATATATTGAAACTCCTACTGTTTTTAATATTTTATCATAACGTTTTTATCCCTAAACATTATTACGGTGATATTTTTATTTAGTCATTTTACTGGATTTAGGGTGACTTTTACCAACGGTTAAACATGTTTAAAATTTTATTTAAACACAAAATTATATTGAATTTTGTGCTTAAATAAAATTTTAAACATGTTTAACCGTTGGTAAAAGTCGCCCTTAGTCAAACTAAATCCAGTAAAATGTCTACAATTTAGTCAAACTAAATAAAGTAAAATGTCGAGAAAATTCGACGGAGCACCGCTTCGCGGTGCTCCTACTTCTGGGTGGTTTAAAAAAAAATAACCACGAAGTGGATGGCGGGGTCTTTCAGACCCCGCCATCCCCTTCTAACCTAACCTGTCCGAGTCGGGGTGCCCCCAGTCGTTTTTGGTCAGAGTGTCGTGTTGGGGTCACTATGAAAAAAATACTGGCGACAAATTTCCAGGTTGCGCTCGCCGGCCGCTCCCGCGGCACCGCTCGCTTTGCTCGCTCGACTCGGTTAGAACTGTGACCAGCTACTCGCTGGTCACAGTTCTAACCTAACCTAACGTATAGATATCTTTTCAGGTACACACCGCTTTAAATAAAATTAAGAAGACGCTTTAACTAATAAAAAAAAAACAATTCATAAAATTAGTGAGTGCGAAGCAAGCACTTCCTCAAGTGCTAATATGCCAAAAACATAAAAATAAATCTAAACAAAAAAGATATGACTTTGAATAATAGTGTAAAAGAAGGTTATGTTGAGAAAATATAGGAAAACAAATAATAGTATAATAGATGTTTATTGCTACCGATATTATGAAGTCGAATGATTCGGAATTACGAATATTAGTGACAGTGCAATTAGGAGTTGTGATCATTAGGATTAAAAATGTTAGGAATACAATTTTCGGGTTTCCGATGATCGGAGTTTAAATTTTAGGTGAACTTTGGCGCGCCCGCCTTTGACGACTGTCCTGCAACTTCGACAGGCAATTTGGCCATATAGAGCCCGTTAGTTTGCTGACGGCTCCTTCAAGCTCGCATGCAACACGACGCGCCTTATACACGGGTCTTTGATTGAACGGCGAGCTACCCACATCTGTAAGTCCTAAATAGTAAGGCTGATACATACTAGTACACTAACACATCGCCAGATTGCCAACTTAGAAATCGAATCCAGCAGCTCATGCTTAGGCGACCTCTCTCTTACCTTCAAAGCAATGTAGGTTATTAGGCAACCAGAGGCCGTATTACCAGGCTTGTTCCGATGGCGCTAGACGACTAGTATAGCTCTGTCACTTTCACTCGCTGGAACAAGCCTGGTTTTAACACATTGTAATACGGCCGCAGTTAGTTTAAAACGTTACAAACATTATTCAGTCAGAATGTACCAAAAGCCACTAAAATAGAATATTCATGGTCTGATACACGAAGATGCTGTGGAGACCATTACTTTATGTCCCGTCTAATAAGCTGCTACTTGTTCGCATAATGGGCGGTCATCACGCAAATTGGTCGACATTGGTTACTGTCAGTGTTTCAAAGAAATGCAGGAGTTACTACGTAAATACACGACCCCACGTAAGTATTTTACATAACTGTTTTCTTCTTGACAATAAAAATATATCTTCTCTTGACGGGATATCGTAGTTGAACCACGATCTATCCAACACTATGGTGTTAAAGTTTTTAATTGGTTTTAGTTTAATGGTCCACATGTGAGTCTTTCTTTTTACAAAAAAGTATGTACTTGTTTACCGCTTTCATAATATAAATATAACGTTCTACAACCCAAATGATGACCAAGGATTAATCTCCCACGACCGCCATTTTAGTCCATGTGAACATTCACCGGCTTATTGTATTATACTAGATGATGACATGCAATGTTTGTGTCACTCTCTTGAGGCAGGGCGCAAGCGTTGGACTCTTTTGTGTTTTGCGTCATGTCTTTGTTTTGTGTCTTTAGTTCGTGAACGAAGACACGGGTACGGATACGGATCGGATGTACGAGCGTAACTTTACGTCAAAATCAAAACGGATAATATCGCCACGACTGTAGTTATTTTTATGCGGCAATAGTGTCTATGTCATCACATATAATTGCATTAAAAAATGTAGTAAATTATCCGCACGTGTAAGTGTATAGAGTGGTAGATCATAACGCCCGAATAAGTTACGGGCGTTTTGATAATACGGCCGAACCCACGGGTTTCGTGCTTAGAGATTATACCCCCAGATATAAGCAACCGATTAATATTTGATTTCTATAAAACCAGTATGAAATCATCCACTCCCTACACATGACATTTTTTGTATTCAGTTGCTTCCACATCGATTTAACACATACTCATGAACTACAGTTCCCTGTGATGGTGTGTCGTGTCGGCATCAAAGTGTCTACGTTTGCACGGCGCCTTAGTTATTAACTTGTACGCTGAATTAGTATAACTTTAATATTACTCGCATCCTACTGAATTGAAATACGTTCAATATGACCTGGTTAGTTGGTTACAGCATCTGTAGACGGAAAGATGGTAGATGGAGCAGACAAGTGCTAGAGTGTAGACCGCGAATGGGCAAACATAGTGTAGGACGCCCTACGACAAGATGGGTCGAGGATTTGAAGAATGCGGCTGGCAGCGGATAGATGCGGACTGCCCAGAACCGGGAGGGTTGACGCTCTTTGGGGGACCGGGGAGGCGTACGTTCAGCACTGGACGGCAATAGGCTTATAATATAGTTGGTTACGCCCAGGATCGGCTCCAGATATGGTATCTACTACTTACTAGTGTCAACCGCACGCGTTTAATTATAACGGCAGCTCGTTTAAAACTTCACCACATGGTTGATGTACCGAGTGTTGAGTCTAAATAAGAGTTCTTCTCGGATCGCATAGAATATTTTTGTTAAAAAGTTCTAGTGCCATGCCAGCCGGCATGGCATGAAACTACCTACCAAATACCAACCAGCATCATTTATTTCAGCTTTTCTCTAGCATAAGTTTGTACGTTTTACCTTTCTGAAAGTAATTTTACGTTCCAGAGTATTGCGAGATGTGAACTCATGTGAAATAATATTCAGGGAGCAAGCATTCAGGATTATTGAGTGAAGATTTAGGTGAAATGTTTTGAATGAATTCTTGTATACGAAAGTGTACGTATGTATGCGATTTTCTGAATAGACTTTGTGGAAAGTCGTTTAGAAAATGGCATAGTATGCTTTATAAAATAAAAAATTAAGAACGTAGTTTAGTCGCTATAGCTCACCGTTAATTAATTATTTTGGGAAATACAATCCGTCCTAATACCATAATTTAAACTTCATATAAATAAGAACGAAATAAAAGGGGCCTAATTACTTAATTAAACTTACAGTAAGTTTAGATTTACAGTAGTTCCCCATAATGCTATTCTGATATATTTCCTTGCCCAGTAAAATACAGATAAATTGATTATCCGCTTCATTGCCTCGGCGCTTTTCTGGCGTTGTTCTCAATTTTCAGGAGTTGCAGTGGTTTAGGAATACTAAGATATGGCGGGATTGAACTAAGACTAAAGAGATTTCCACAAACAAATCTTTAGGCAGTCATTAGTAAGAAAAACGGAAATATGAAACTTTATCTTAATTTTTCTTCTACTTTAAATAGAAAACTAGAAAAATATGATCCTAAACGGTCCAAAAATAAACCTAAGTATTTTCTAACTTAATCCAACGCAATTTCATCTACATAGCTTACTAGTGGTGGTCGTTGAGACAAATATTATTTGGAATGTTCCAACGTCCGCCACTGATGGCCGTTGGGACAAAAAATAATGCACTGATCTAACCACCACCACTGGTGCCTGTTTAGTGGTGGCCGTTGGGAGTATACCATAAAAGTGAATAGTCCCAATTATTAGCAAATATAAATTAAATGATGACGAATATATTAAGTTCAATAAATTATTATAACGAAGACAAGGAGAGTCAAGTCAACGAACATTACTTACAAGCCTTTGTTAATTAAAATATTAACAGGTAAAAATATCAATATTTGGAACACAAAAAGTTGGAACGTCACAATATTTCCTGGTAACAATATTCATTTGATTAAATATTTCGAGCTGAGATACAAAACCTCTTTTATATCATAATTCCCAGGAAGAATATACTACAAACTACAATATTTTTCCAGTGAATCACGTTATTTCAGTTTTCAAAGAATCGAAATAACATTTTTTTGGCTTCTCTGAAAACTGAAACACGAAATGATTCATGTGGAATCGAACCGTAAATAATTAGGAATATAAATTCAAAAACTACTACGTCTCTTTTAGGTCTTTTTTATCGAGGTAAAATCATCAAATGAGTCCTCCTACCCTGACAGTAATGTCAGAATTGTACTAACTAAAATCCACGGTGATCCTTCAATAGCCCTTTACGTTCTAGGGTTACGGTTACCTGACAAGATAGTCCCACGACCCATGTGTTAAATAAAGCCCAGTCCCTCTCATATACGAAGAGACCTGTGGTCCAACAGTGGGATCATTATGGGATGATTATAATGTCATTAGCGTTACTTAAATCCTACAATGTCCAGGTGATGATAAAAGAAAATAAGATATTACAAAAAGCTTTTAGCAAACTTCTCTAAATAAAACTTCACACCACACCCCTTGCAGTACCTATTCTACTCTATATTCTCCGTTCATTCGCGTCAATCCAAACACAGCACGTACTTGACAAACAGCGAAATAAATAACAAATGGACGACCAGCGAAGTGGCTCGCAGTTTTATTGTGCTGCACGACAAGGTGTTGGCTCTCAACGAGATTGCACGTCTCACGCGTAACGTATCAAAATGACCTTTAGTGCTTGCCCACGAGCTAGTCGACTTATTTTACAAGTGTCAGCTTCAACCAACAACAACCAACGCCAAAAATAATATTAAACGACAATTTAACTTTGCGATGGCAGAAACTTAACGAAGCCTACACACCAAAGCTTTCGGACGTATCTGCAGAATGACAACTGAACTGATCGGTGTGTAGGCTTCAAAATACTCATACGAGTAGCAACCTTATTACAGCATCAATAAGGGGCAATGTGATAAAAACTGTGATGCAGAATCACTAGCAAATTAACTTTGAAAGGACAAATAAGCAAAGTTAATGACAAAACGTATGACTTAGCACATGCTACGAGTCATCGCAACGTGTCTTTCGACGCGACGCGTCTCTCGCGAAGAAAACAAATGACAGTGTCGCAAATCATGTCGACGAAACGAACGAATCTCGTCGCCTGGAGTTGTGATTGAGGCATTAGCGCCCAGTTAACGTCGTGCAACTTTAGTATAAACATAAAAGAACAGACTCAGGTGACATAACTACGGTACGGGGTCAAAAGGATACCCTTTTCGGGGGTTAAGTATCCCATTGAAGGAAAATAATTGCATTACCTGCCTCCAACTATATTTTTTGCAGGGCCTCAATTACTTAACAATAATTGAATCATTGTATGTGCTTAGCGTAAATTCGGAAAACTGGCGCGACGACTTAGACGCGTTTAATCGAGATTAGCCGGAGAAAACTACAAAGAGGAAACAGTGGAAGGTCAAACGGGGGCATACCTTTGCCAGCTGTAAGACAAAATAAATTTAAAACAACATTTTTGTACCGCTTGAAAGAGCAACTATGATTATTTCTATTTCCAAGTGAGATTTGTCGTTTACAATGTACCTTAATCTAGTGTAATCGGGAAACTGCGTGATATCTTTGAATCATCGATCCCTCAATCCCTCAAAACCCAGGGTTTATAACCAGTGTATTCTATCCGTAATGACTTACGGAGCCGAAACGTTGTCTACGTTTCGGCTCCGTAAGTCAGGCGGCTTACCATAGGCCTGGTGCACAAATTCAACGTCGCTCCGCGTACAATGGAGAGAGCAATGATCGAGGTTTCCCTGAAGTCATTCGCTAGAGAACCAAAGTAACCAATACTGCGCGTAGAATCAGCATGCTGAATTGGAAGTGGGCTAGCCATGTCTGCAGACGGATAGACGGTCGATGGAGCAGACATGTGACAGAGTGGAGACCACGAATGGTAAACGTTGTGTTGGACGCCCTGCGGCAAGATGGGTCGATGTTTTGAAGAATTTGGCTGGCATCGGATGGATGCGGACTACCCAAGTAACACAGTCTGGAAGTTTTAAAACCAATCTGTCTATAGACTGTCTATTCAGGGTTAATCTTTAGATACGGGCTTTCTAAAGATGGGTTTGATAAAGAACATTTAATCTTATAGAGTTTTTTATCTAAAGCTTTATTATTTTAAGAGCATTTGTTCTATAGAACACTTATTTTAAGTACGTTTATAGTTATAACGAATGTTTCTAGATAAAATGCTCTACAAATAGTTAAAAAAGCCTAAAGGTACCTATTTTGAAGTGTTTTTATAGATAAAACGATATATTTGAAGACAAAACTTTCTACAGATATTCTATTTTAGCTAATGGTACTCTTATCTTTTTTTTCTATAGATACTTCAGTCTAGATAAAATACTTTACTAGATATTTTTAAGTTTGTCTAGAAAACTGATAGAGAAGTCGTGTTTTTAGAGTTTTTATCCTTAAAAGTGGCTTAGTTAAGTGCATTTGCACTAGAAATTTAAATTGGATGAGTTTATGCAATGGAGAAGATGATAAAAATTAAAAGATCTGGTGGTTTTCGTCGAAAAATCCGCAAGTATTTAAAAAGAAAGAAAAATGAAGAAGAGTCGACCGAAGAAGAATCGAAACTTCCCAGTAACTTCCTCCAAAACGTAGAAAATTGTTGATGATATATTGGTATCAAAAATGAAAAGGTTTGCTGTCAAGAGTACGAAAAAAAAATCACATGACTTAAATCCAATATGGCGGACAGGCTATTTAAAATACACCCCCATAATATGGGTATCAAATGAAAGGGTTTGCTGTCAGGGATACGAAAAAAATGGTCACGTGACTTAAATTCAAGATGGTGGACTGGCTGTTTGAAATCCACCCCAATGATGTGGGCAGTGGGTATCAAATGAAAGGGTTTGCTGTCAAGAATACGAAAAAAAATTGTCACGTGACTTAAATCCAATATGGCGGACAGGCTATTTAAAATCCACCCCCATGATATGCGTATCAAATGAAAAGGTTTGCTGTCAGGAATACGAAAAAAATAGTCAAGTGACTTAAATTCAAGATGGCGGACTGGCTGTTTGAAATCCACCCCAATGATGTGGGTCAAATGAAAGGGTATTAATGTAATTACAATTATAATTATTATTTCTCACATTGCCTATACTTAATTAAATCAGAAATACTTTTTACTCGGGTACCCTCTTGTATTGATTAATAATTATATTGGTTTGTTACTGCATAAAATGGTCTTACGTTCACAACACATGAAATTACCTATTCACTGAAGAACGTCTAGAAACACTGTGACAAGTTAAAAAGGAATACAGAGTGACAGTTACTAGATAATTTTAAACCACTCTTAAATCTGTTTATTCTCTCACTAGATAGTTTAGTATGTAGTAAGTAAAATTATTCTAGAGCCATACTACAAAAAAATCTCTAGACTGTTTGTTCTATAGAAATCGGTTTTCTAGTAAATTTTATCTGGACGCCATTTTTATTGCCTATTTTTTGCTTCAAATAATTTTTGTTACGTATTTTAATGGTTTTTATCATTGATTCATGTCTAATTAGACATTTGATATGTTTTAAATTACTATATTTTAAATAAAATGAGTGTTTTAAGCATTAAAATGTAAATTCGAAAATTTGCTTATACCAAATAATATTCATATTTTGAAAAAAAATGTTAAATCTTACATTTACAGCGGGCGCTCTTATTTTACAAGAGTTTTACATAATATTCAACGATAGAATTTCAATCGCATATTGATTTGCTTATTTACCCATTATTAAAACACAAATTAATAAAAAGTAATAAATTTGTTACGCCATGATGCAAATATTATTAAGTAAAATAACTCTTGTAAGTTCCACGCCATTATGCGTCACTAGTAAAATGTTACTTAAAGTTGTTAGTCTTAAGATCATTTGGTTTTAAAACTTGACGAGCAATGATTCCTTTAAAGGTCTTAACTCTATCTATAAACTATCTACTAGTACGCTTCTAGATAAACGTGCGGTCTATAAACGGTTTAGAGAGACACTAGAAACATCTCTTAAGTCAATTTGATCTGAACTCTATCTAGTCATGTTTTCTTAACTCATTCTTAAGAGAGGGTACAAGAATGTGCCCACTTTTACTAAACTCTGTCTATAAGCGTTCTAGAAGATTGCTTATAGATATTTTATTCTTATGGTAGACAGTTCAATTTAATTCTATAAGCTATCTAGTAGTACGTTTCTAGACAAGTTTGTGTTACTTGGGTACCCAGGACCGGCAGGGTTGGCGCTCTTTGGGGGAGGCTTACGTTCAGCAGTGGACGTGATTAGCTGACAATATATGAACAAATATAGACTTTAATTTCCATTAGACCTTAATTTATGGGGAGATGATATCGTTATAACGTGACTGGGGCAAACTTTAATGGCCTATAATAACACAATATGATAACGTGTCCTATGTTACTGAAATAATTTCGTGACTATAAAAATGAAGCAATTAAGGCTAGTTACTTCCTGTTAGTACCTACTCAATAACTAGAGAAAAAAAAACTTAGAGAATAGACAGAGATTCTCAAAACAGTCACCTAATATTTGCGAAAGAATGTTTTGAGATTATATTTACTAGCATTAGACCAACGCTAATTATTATTATAGTTCGATAATTATTCCACGTTTAACATAAATCCAGGTTATAAACTATCTGTGCATCAAGTTTCATCCAAAAACCGTTGAGTGGTTTTTGTGTGAAAAACAAGCAACCATCTATCCGTACACAGTAGTAGGAAAATAATTTACTGCCCAGTTCTTCTTCTTCTTTCTTTCTCTTATCAGCCAATTGCTGTCCTCAACTCATCTTCTCTCTCTCTCTCTCTTCAGTCATTTGCCGTCCTCGGCTGGACAAAAGCATGCCCAAAGAACCCCAGCGATCCTGGTCCTGGAAGTCTGTATCAACGTGTAACAACACTATATGCCGATAATCAGATTGTTCGATTAATAGCTAAGACTAATACATAAACTTGCACAACTAATTATTATAACATAATAGTAGAGCAAATTAATTGGGCCTATGTTCAGCAGTGGACGTCCTATGGCTGAGATGATGATGATGATGAAATTAATTACCCCGTCTCTAACATAGGAACTCACGGAACTCTATAATTTAATTTATCTATGCGTTTTGCGTGGTTGAATCTATACTTAATATTATAAAGCTGAAGAGTTTGTTTGTTTGTTTGTTTGTTTGAACGCGCTAATCTCAGGAACGACTGGTTGGAATTGAAAAATTTTTTTGTGTTGGATAGTCCATTTATCGAGGAAGGCTATAGGCTATATAACATCACGCTATCACCAAAAGGAGCGGAGCAGCAATGAGAAATGTTTCAAAATCGGGAAAATGTGTTCCTTTTCGAGAGCTTCCGTTGCGTGCGCAGCGTAAACGGTTAAAGATACGCAAAAATTTTGTACTACAGAATTATTCCTCATAAAAAGTTCTAAAATAAAGTCCACGAGGGCATCTATCTATCTTTCAAGGTTATGTCACTATAACCACTTTTATGGAAATCAAATTGGTTTTAAAGGAATGCTTTATTTGCAAAGGTATTTTCATTAACACGATATAAATCCTTATCAAAATAAATACGTTAATCATCACAAGCATTTAATTTTGAACAAAATTGCCCTTGACATCGTTTGATTTCAATGAAAATCTTAGGAGATATCATAGTTTCAAAATAATGTCACAACAAAATTATTACTGCCTGGGCAATACTGAGCATACTCGATTGCATCATAATTGCGCGTGTAGTCCAGTCATTAAAGCCCAAACCCGAAAATAATTAGTAACTTGCTGAAATTTTAGGGGGTTCTTAAGGAAGGTAAAATAACATACCGGGTGATTTTGCAGCGTTCTGGGGTGTACGGAAAGGGTTGAAAAGGGGTGAAAAGGGGTTTTTTGCTAAAAACATTGCCAAAAAAATTAGTAACACGCTGCAAATTTGGAATTAGGTTGTTCTTACCGGTTTGTAACGTGCATCAAATTTGCAGCGTTTTGCAACATACGGAACATTGTCTATTATTGAAAAAACAATGAAATTATTTAATCACACTAACAATGTTACACACAATCAATGTTCAATTTGTTGTAAAACGCTGCAAATTTGATAGACCTTACGAAACGGTAAAAACAACTTAATTACAAATTTACAGCGAGTTACAATTTTTTTTCACCCGTGTGATTAAATTGTTTTTTTAATAATAGACAATGTTTCGTATGTTGCAAAACGCTGCAAATTTCATACACGTTACAAAACGGTAAGAACAACCTAATTCCAAATTTGCAGCGTGTTACTAATTTTCTTACCCCTGTTTTTAACTAATTGCACTGTTTTGAAAAAAAACACTGTTCCGTATGTTGCAAAACGCTGCAAATTTAATACACGTTACAAAACCGTAAGAACAACCTTATTCCAAATTTGCAGCGTGTTACTAATTTTTTTGGCAATGTTACTAGCAAAAAACCCCTTTTCACCCCTTTTCAAACCTTTCCGTACACCCCAGAACGCTGCAAAATCATCCGGTATCTTATTTTACCTTCCTTAAGAACCCCTTAAAATTTCAGCAAGTTACTAATTATTTTCGGGTTTAGGCTTTAATGACTGGACTAGTGAGGGAAAGTGCACCCTCTACCTCTCACCCGAGCCACCGCTGAAGCAGTAAGCAGCGGCAGTAATGGGTAGCTTGCCGTCCGACGGCATGTATTTATAAAGAAGCACTGACCAATCCCCGCTGCTTATACAAGTCGAGGCGCGGCGGGAAGAGCTCCGGTGCCATCTCAGGGGGCGGTATGGATCCTGTATCGAATGGGGAAGGAAGAAACGCCTGGGTGTCACCACTGCGAGGATCGCCCGGAGGACACGGTAGAGCATACGGTGCAGGACTGCCCCGCTTGGGCAGAGCACCGCCGTGTCCTCATAGCGGCGATAGGCACTGGTCGAGGCCATGCTGCGGGGCGAGACGGAATGGGAAGCAGTCGCCTCCTTCTGCGAAGCAGTAATGCTAGCAAAGGAGGAGGCGGAACGCGTGAGGGAGAGGACAGCGTCCACCTTACGACGCAGCCGCCGCGGGAGACGCTCACGGCAACGGATGTCGCAAGACGATCTCCGGCCACCGCAGGCGCGGGCATGCGGGCGGCGAGTAATGGGTGACTCGCCGTCCGATCATGGATCATGCCCGGGCCGACGGCGCGTTATGTTCCACGCGCACCTCAAAGAGCTGTCAGGAATCTGACGGGGCCCCCTAAGAGGGCCAGAGCCTGCCGGGGTCGCGGGACTGTCTCACTCGATAACCGTGACCCTGGTACATAAAGGGCTATTGAAGGAACACCGAGGATTTTAGTCAGTACAAGTCTGACAGTCCCTCCTGTCCCGCCCCTGGGCGGGAGGACTCATTTGATGATTTTGCCGCGATAAAAAAGGGGGCGGGAGCGACTATCGAAACCGAGGTTCAGGCACGCCTCAATCGCGGCGGTAAGACCTCTCTTTGAGGAATGGCTGGAAGGTGTCACGGCGTCCTGACCAACCACCTGACGCAGATCCTCACTGGACACGGAAGTTTTGGGAGGTACCTATGTCGGATGGGGAAGGAAGAAACGCGTGGGTGTCACCACTACAAGGATCGTCCAGAGGACACGGTAGAGCATACGGTGCAAAATTGCCCCGCTTGGGCAGAGCATCGCACATGTCCTCACAACGGTGATAGGCGGCGACATCTCGCGCTCGGCATTGGTTGACGCGAAATAGAGTAGAAACCGGTCGCCTCCTTCTGCGAAACAGTCATGCCAGCGAAGGAGGGGGCGGGACGCGTGAGGAAGAGGACAGCGTCCACCTCACTACTCACACCCAGCCGCTGTGGTAGACGCCCACGGTGACGGTCGTCGCAGGACGATCTCTGGCCAACAGGCGTGGGCATTCGGGCGACGAGTATTGGGCGACTCGCTGTCCGATCATGGACCATGCCCGGGTCGACGTCAACGTTGTGTTCCACGCGCGCCTCAAAGAGCGTCAGCACAATGACAGGGGCCAAACCCCTTAGAGGACCAAAGCCAGCCGGGGTCGTAGGACTTACGAGCTACCGTGACCCCGGAACGTAAAGGGCTATTGAAGGACGCCGTGGATTTTAGTCAATACAAGTCTGTCAGTCCCTCTTGCCCAGGCCTGGGTGAGAAGACTAATTTGACGATTTTATGACGCTAAAAAAAAGCATAAAGAAAATGATTTGTATCGGTATCCTCCCACAGCGCTTCGCACTAAAAATACATTGTTAAGTTCCGCCATCCACGCGAACGAAGTCGCGGGCACAGCTAGTGCTATTAATAATGCTACCACCGAGTAACGGTTCTAAACTGCAGTACGGTACATGCTATAGATACTTTAAGATTGATTTCCTATTAAGTACCTACCTCGATTCTAGAGAATACAAGAACAAAAGAGGATCACCAGTAAGAGACGCCCAAAGCAATCGGCGTCCTCAAGCGATTTCCAGCCACCAGTAATAGGTGACTCGCCGTCCGATCACGGACCATGCCCCAGTCGACGGCGCGTCGTGTCAGTTGTCTGACGGGCCACCCTTAATAGGCCAAAGCCTGCCGGCGTCGCGGGACTGTCTCATCGATAACCGTGACCCTGGAACGTAAAGGGCTATTGAAGGATGGGCAACTCGCTGCCCGACCATGGACCATGCCCGGGTCGACGGCGAAAAAAGGGCTATTGAAGGATCACCGTGGATTTTAGTCAGTACAAGTCTAACAGTATGAGTAGTACTCATTTGATGATATTTTCACCACGGAAAAAAACTACGTTCTCGTGGGATGATTTACGGAAAACGAATAGCTATACATACATACATACGTTTATACCTATACCCAAATTAATAAGTCAGTCATTTACATATTTTATAATTATACCTAAAAATTTTGTCAGTAGTCTTTTCGAGAAAATGACATTTTACAAAAATGTATCATCGTCAGACTGACCGGACCGGGCGACCTGATGCAGCAGAATGCCTACTTTAATATTTCACATGGCCTCAAGCTTAAAACCCCAACTAGGAAGCACGATACCGCATTCTACATTAGCATATCTATTTACATACTCACATTAACTCTTGTCTTATATTTGCAAGCTTTTATCCATAGAACCGACGACGAACGCCTACAACACAATCATCAAATGAACCCTCCGGGCGATACTCAGGACGAGACGATAGGAACTGTCATACTGACTAAAATCCACGGTGTTCCTTCAATAGCCCTTTGCGTTCCAGGGTTACCTGAAAGACAGTTCCGCGACCCGGCAGGCTTTGAACCTCTAAGGGAAGCGATCCGGGGGCATGAGCCATGACCGGACGACAAGTCACCCATTACTTGCAGTCTGCATGTCCTACGAATCCTAACATACTGCTTTTTGCCTCATCCTACTAATATTATAAAGGCGAAAGTTTGTAAGTATGGATGTATGGATGTATGGATGTATGGATGTATGGATGTATGGATGTTTGTTACTCTTTCACGCAAAAACCACTGAACGGATTTGGCTAAAATTTGGTATACAGATAGTTTATAACCTGGATTAACACATAGGATAGTTTTTATCCCGATTTTATGTTCCCGTGGGATAATTTTCGAGTTGCAGCGGGTGAAACCGCTGGCAACAGCTAGTCTAATCATAAACGCGTCTCGCATTATTGTTTACTGCTTTGAAAACTTATTTTCTAAGTCAGAAACAAAGCAAACTTATTTAATTACGCATAACAAATTGAGAGTACTTTCTATGCAATTTATATTCTTTCATCTTGATTTCTAAGTTTTCCACTTCTGCGCTCCCGCTGGGTTTCCTGCTCATCTATTTTGCAAGCTCGACTTTTCCAGCTTTTGTAAAATTATAATATACCTACACTAGTTGCACTGTTTATATCCAACTAGCGGCCCGTCCCGGCTTCGCACGGGAATATAGACTATGTTTCAGGGTGAATGAAGCTTCCGCTAGGTGAAAAAAAAAATTGAGTTCGCGCAGTAGTTTTTGAGTTTATTCATTACAAACATACACACACACACACACACACAAAAACAAATCTTTCCTCTTTATAATATTAGTGTTGATGTAGGACGTCGTTAATCTTTTTTCAAAATGGAAAAGTACCTCGAGCATAACGGTGCTGTTTTTTGCGGTTCAAAAGATAATAAATAGGTTTTAATAATAAATAGGTTTAATTTAATTTCAATTTATGAATTGAAATTAAATTAAATTCTCTAACTTTAAAACTAAAAGGAATATCCTAAAGAATAATGGCTTTAGAGAACTTGTCGGATGTTTCTGTACGTGGTCAATTTGCTACTGTAAGTTTTTCCCATGAAAACTTCAATCTCAGATTTAAAAAAAATGGAAAATGCCCCATGCCCTTACTCGAATTGATCCAGATTCCAGGATTGGAGTCTTTTTTTTTTTTTTTTTTTTACGTGGCAAAATCATCAAATGAGTCCTCCAACCCCGGGCAGGGCGGGAGGGACTGTCAGACTTGTACTGACTAAAATCCACGGTGTCCTTCGGTAGCCCTTTGTGTGCCGGAGTCGCGGTATACGTATGTCCCGCAACCCCGGCAGGACTGTGGCCCTCTATAGGGGGGCCCCGTCACTATGCTGACGCTCCTTGAGGCGCGCGTGGGACACAACGCGCCCCGGGCATGGTCCATGGTCGGGCAGCGAGTTGCCCTTTACTCGCCGCCCGCATGCCCGCGCCTACGGTGGCCGGAGATCGTCCCGCGACATCCGTCGCCGTGGGCGTCTACCACTGCGTCTCGGGCGGAGGGAGGACGGTATCCTCTCCCTCAGGCGGCCCGCCTCCTCCTTCGCGAGCATGACTGCTTCGCAGAAGGAGGCGACCGCCTCCCACTCCGTCTCGCCCCGCAGCATGGCCGCAACCAATGCCGGGCGCGAGAGGTCTCCGCCTATCGCCGCAGTGAGGACACGGCGGTGCTCCGCCCAAGCTGGGCAGTCCTGCACCGTATGCTCCACCGTGTCCTCCGGGCGATCCTCGCAGTGGTGACACCCGGGCGTTTCCTCCTTTTTTATCATGCACAGGTACCTCCCGAAGCTGCCATGTCCGGTGAGGACCTGTGTCATGCGGTAGGTGAGGACGCCGTGGGACCTATCCAGCCACTCCTCAAAGAGGGGTCTTACAGCCGCGATTGCGGCTAGCCCGTACCTCGGTTGCGACAGTCGTTCTCTCCAAACTGCCCTGAGATCGCGCCGGAGCTCTTCCCGCCGCGCCTCGACTTCTCGAGGCAGCGGGGATACACCCCGACGCTGCGCCTCTACGCGCCACTCATAGACGCGCAAGATGGCAGTCGCCTCCAGATCCCAGGGCAGTGATCTGGCAAGCAGGTTGGCCGATTCGCCGGCGATCGTGCGGTATCCTCGGATCATTCGGATTGCCATGACCCTCTGGCATGCGACCAGCTTTGCCGGCCGCGTACGAATGCTCAGGGCCCACACGGGGGCCCCGTAGAGGGCCATGGACCGCACGACGCCGGCGTGCAACCTCCGGCAGGGGGCGTTTGGCCCGCCGATATTGGGCAGGAGCCGCCCGAGGGCGGCTGATGCCCGGTTTAGCCTTGGGGCCAAACGGGAGAAATGCTCCCCGAAGTTCCATCGGCTGTCGAGGACGAGTCCCAGGTACTTCATCGTACCCCCGACGCCGATGCGAACCCCCCCCCACCGTTATGTGGGACTCTGTCAGTGGCGCATTCAGATGGCCATGAAAACACATGGCCTCTGTCTTGTGCAGCGCCACTTCGAGTCCCAACTGCCGGATCCTTTCGACGACTATCGCAACCGCCCGCGTCGCCAAGTCGGCCGCCGCCTGGTGCGACACTCCATCCGCCAGGACGAGCGTGTCGTTAGAGGATTGGAGTCTAGGATCATAAACAGGCACGATGTTCTAGAATCAATCCCCAATTTGAGCAATCTATTATTGAGTTAAAGGCAGATTTACATTGAGTCAGTAACTGACGTCAGTCCACTGACAAGTCAGTGCTAACCTGGCACTGCCATAGTATAAATTGATTTCAAGTCAGTACAGTACTGTCGCGTCAGTACTAACTTCAATATTGGCGCTTCAATATTTTCGGCGTCAGTTCGCTCCCCCGCCACCCGCGCCAGTCAACTGACGGCGTGTAAATATGCCCAAGTCAGTCGCTACCGCTCTGTTGTATGGCGACCACGCTTCCTCGCACCGCATCAAAAAAATGACGTGAAAAAGGAGCGTCACGGAAAACTTAAAACTTGCTCAACTATACCGAGATAATGAATGCTTGTGGGATCTCAAATCGCAAAATTATAGATATAGAGAAATGCGTGCAACAGCATTGCTGCAACTTTGATTTTTTGCTGTTTTCGAGAATTCATTTTTCCGCACTGACTTTATGAACGTGTGTACACCAAAAGAAATATCCTCGACTACTGACGACATACTGACTGCGTATAAATAGTATGCGTCTGTTTTCGGCGCCAGCACTGACGACAGCCACTGACTCAATGTAAATCTGCCTTAAGTGTCTCAATTTAAAACTGGTTTAAGGAATTTTTAGTTGGGAATTAAACATAATTGGCGAAATGTGTGTATAAAGCTGATCGCTCAATTGTCAGCAGTACCACGCGCGCGCTATGCGCCGCATTTTAGAATTCTTTATGAAATCATAATAATGTGAAATCGGAAAATGCTGTCAGCATCCGAATAATGCTGAAGACGTCATAATGACATATTATGCTTGTGACGCGTACGGTACTCATATTAAGAGCGAACACTATAATAGGTATCTCTCTATCTTATATCTCAACCTAACCTCTCAACGAAGTTAGCCTTGAAGTTAACATCACACCTGTTATATCCTACTACATAATATACGACTTATACTGTAATAATACTTTTCTCTGAAACCCTTTTCCAATAATCCGAACGCAGAAAGCCCTAATGCTGTATCTATGTACCTGCACTCTAAGAATTAGTTTCAGCTGCTCTCCTAAGAATAAGCTTTCAAGTGATGAAACGCTTCCATTGTTCTCGAGATGTTCAAGTACAGGGAGAACATAAACAAAAGAAAACTTTGTCGCTGCCTCAATTTTAACATCTCATAAAAACCGTGAGGAGAGAACTGTCAATCTTACTTTTGATTTTATGAACCTCATCCTTGTTCTTTTATTTTTTGCGCTCAATATTTTTTTCAAACTCCTACCAGCTTGTATATTTTACAAAATCTTTGTATAATAATGTAGATTATAAAAACCTTGGGGTTGTACGGTATGGCTTTAGTTAAGTCAGTTAACTTTCGCCCACGGCGACGGACGTCGCTAGATGATCTCCGGCCACCGTAGGCGCGGGCATGCGGGCAGCGAGTAAAGGGCAACTCGCTGCCCGACCAAGGACCATGCCCGGGTCGACGGCGCGTTGTGTCCCACGCGCGCCTCAAAGAGCGTCAGCATAATGACGGGGCCCTCCTCTCAGAGGGCCAAAGCCTGCCGGGGTCGCGGGATTATTTCCTTACCGTGACCCTGGAACAGAAAGGGCTATTGAAGGACACCGTGGATTTTAGTCAGTAAAAGTCTGACAGTCCCTCCCGCCCTGCCCGGGGTTGGAGGACTCATTTGATGATTTTACCACGCTAAAAAAAAAAAAAAAAAAAAAAGTCAGTTAACTTTATTATTTTCTCTCACATAATTTCTATCGGGATTAATTTTGGCACGCCAGTTTTAAGCTTTCTGCGTGTTTACTCGCTTTTGACAAAAATTATTGTATATTATAGAAACATATAGTTTGTTTTTTTCCTAAAACATACTGAGGATAAGGACTTAGTCTAATATTTCGTTCGAAAATAATTGTATGCACTTCCACTTCTTTAGCTTCGCAAAAAGATTTGTAGTTTAATAGCTTGAATCACCACTAATCTAACCCTGTCTTTATTTTATTTAATGCGTAATCAGATGGTACTATCTTGCGACTTTTTTTTTTTTTTTTTTTTTTTAGCGTGGTAAAATCATCAAATGATTCCTCCGGCCCCGGGCAGGACGGGAGGGACTGTCAGACTTCTACTGACTAAAATCCACGGTGTCCTTCAATAGCCTGTTACGTTCCGGGGTCACGGTAAGGAAGTAATCCCGCGACCCCGGCAGGCTTTGGCCCTCTGAGAGGGGGGCCCCGTCATTATGCTGACGCTCTTTGAGGCGCGCGTGGGACACAACGCGCCGTCGACCCGGGCATGGTCCTTGGTCGGGCAGCGAGTTGCCCTTTACTCGCTGCCCGCATGCCCGCGCCTACGGTGGCCGGAGATCATCTGCTGACGTCCGACGCCGCGGGCGCCTACCACTATCTTGCGACTTGCGATAAATTTTCCCCATGAACCATTTTCACTTGTACCAATCACAGAAAATTTACGTTTAAATGCAAACTTTTCGCAGAAGGGGCCAGTGTAATTCCACGGGCAGGTCGATCCACCCCACATAGGGTATTTCCCACGATGGGAAAATCTATCATGATTCATTGCAACCACACGTTAGGGGCTATATAGAAAATCTATTTCTCTTTAATAGGCTCTAGGGGTGGCTTTATATTTGGTTTAACGGTTTTTATTAGGATTTACGGTTTCGCATTTAATTTATATAAATTGTGTGTATGGAAACTAAGTAAGTAAATCTTCAATTACGTATTCGTATACAACTACCACAAAAGTATTTCTTTTTAATATATCTTTTTTCTGTGTACCATTTATTTTTCGTGGATTTTATTATAATCTCTTTGTTTAAATTGTTTCTGTTTTTTATCTATATATATAAAATTCAAAACTGACTGACTGATCTGACAACGCACAGCCCAAACCGCTGGGCCTAGAAACTTGAAATTTGGCATAAGCCCTCCTTATACCACGTAGGTGAGCACTAAGAACGGATTTTGCGAAATTCGGACCCTAAGGGGTTGTTTTTGGGGTTGATAGTTTGTATGAAACTTCGCTACTACAGGTGCTAGGAATTCCAAATTTTGCATGGGGTGTCTTTTTAGAACGTAGATGATCACTATGACGGGATTTTGCGAAATCCGACCCCTGAGGGGTTTGTTTTTGGGGTCGATAGTTTGTATGAAACTTTGTTACTACAAGTGCTAGGCGTCTCAAATCTTGCATGCCGGTTCTTTTTAAGACGTAAATGCTCAACAAGGTAGAAATTTTGTGAAATTCGACCCCTAAGGGGTTGTTTTTGGGGTTGATAGTTTTTAGACTTAAATTTTTACATATGGCTTTTTTTTTGGACGTAAATGATACTAAAGACGGGACTTTGTGAAATTCGACACCTAAGGGGTTGTTTTTGGGGTTGATAGTTTGTATGAAACTTTGTTACTACAAGTGCTAGGAGCCTCAAATTTTGCTTCGGGTTCTTTTTTAGGACGTAGATGCTCACCATGATGGGATTTTGCGAAATACGACCCCTAAGGGTTTGTTTTTGGGGTTGATAGTTTGTATGAAACTTCGTTATTACAGGTGCTAGGAATTTCATGTTTTGCATGAGGTTTCTTTTTAGGATGGAGATGGTCACCATAACGGGATTTTACGAAATTCGACCCCTAAGGGGTTTGTTTTTGGGGTTGATAGTTTGTATGAAACTTTTTTACTGCAAATGCTAGGAGTTTCAGCATGGGGGTTGTTTTAGGACCTAGGTTCTCACTAAGACGGAATTTTACAAAATTTGACCCCATAAGGGTTGTCTTTGGTGTTTGTAATTAGAGGACTCAACATTGCAGGGGGGTTCTATTTAGGATACAGGTTCTCACTAAGAGAGGATGATACGAAATTCGACCCCTAAAAGTTTGTATTGGGGTTGATAGTTAGGGTTTTAAATTTCTAGGACACCTAGGGTGTTACCTAAGACGGAATATTGCGGGTTGATAGAATTTTTGTTGAATATTGATTGAGTTTTTCTAACAGTATCTCTTATAGAGGGTGGCCGGGACTAGAAATTCACAAAGGCAAAGTTCGAAAATCACGCGGACGAAGTCGCGGGCGTAGTGCTAGTTTTATATAAAAAGCTACAATAATATCTAACTTGACTTGAACAGAGTGTCCATGGACTTTCTTGCCCATTCATTGAGATCTACGCTTTGAAATAAGCAACTACAGTACATTCAGTTATAATGCATGTGGCTGGATTAAAGGTCGATTTTTAAGAATCTATAATTGTCTGCAACGGGCCTGTACATATACTTTTATTTTAATATTCCTAATGTGAGACTGGATGAATGTTTGTTACTCAATCACGTCAGAATGTCCGAACGGACCTGGATAAAATTTGATACAGAGATAAGTTATAGTCTAGAATAATAAGGACACCTTTACACCTGCTCCTGTACTTTTCGCTGGCAACAGCTAGTTTGAAATAAACGATTTGTGTTTTATATTTGTTCCGTCGTACCACAAAAAACTTTTGAACGTCTGTTGAACACTTGTTTAAAAAAATGTCAGATTATGACTTTGAAATAAGGTCCGTTTTGCAGTCACATTTTTTTTGGACAAGTGTTCAACAGATGTTTAAGTTTTTGTAGTAAGGCTGTATAGTATATGTTTAAATCTAGCTAGATTATTATTTGACGTAAACAATACATTTATTTGTATTATAACTACTATTCTAATATCGACATGAAATCTAGATATTTACACGAAGATACAAAACTAATTTGAATTCTAAATCGAATATTGCCCTATGATTAAAGCTTCACCCCAAAATGTTAGTTCTATCAGCAGCTAGTTATTAACTTCGTTATCAAAATAGTAATCTGTCACATAGTGAACTGATAAAAACTTTATCGGAAATTACATTTTAATGCAGTATCTATAGTTTATAGAAGCTAGGTACGAGTAAAGTTTCAATCGAACATGGACTTTATCAGTCTTGCTGTAAAGTTGAAAATTTATTAAATATAGATAGATTGAGGTAGGTTGATGTGGTGCTTATTTATATGAGCAATTTTATCAATTGCTAAGTTTTTCCCGATTGTGTTGAGGCAGGCCTCCAGTCAGAAATTTCACATAAAGCAACTGCCTATCTAATCTCCAAATGGCAGTCGGCCCTAACTGTGTTAGTTAGACTGGTTGTCAAACTTCTGTTCTTCCCAGCATAAGCCTATAATGTTCCCAACGCTGGGACACATGCCAATCTGTGAGCGGGAGTAGGCCAGAGTTCACAACAACGGCCCAGTGCGTTTTGAAATTGTCACATGTCTTCGAATTTTTGGTTCTAGAACATGTCGGTTTACTCAAAGTTTTCCATCACCGTTTTAAAGAGCAGTGGTGATGAAATAAATTAAACAAAGTAATGCGCCTGGCGAGATGACTCAGTGCTTCTGCCTATTTGCAATAGATGGTGACCCATCTACGGAATAACCTCAGCTAGAGTTACTTGACTTAGAAGTACGATCCAGCTGATTGTTATCATTTAGCAAATAGCCACTCCTGTACATAATATACAATTTACACAAGGAATTAAATTCTAGTTGGAAATTTTCTTCAGAGCGTATAAAGACACAATAATAATACCTTCCAAATTGCTTTCCAAGTTTCTTCAACGCTAAGCTTTTGTATCCACAACGAAATTGGCCTCATTCTTAGCTACCGTTCGTGTGGAAATATAATGTCGTCCCGTACTTATACTATTTGGGAATTTTTAACGGCATGTCACGTGTATGTGCAATTTTGAAAGAATTCTTCCGGGAGTTTTGTTTTATGGCCAGACTCAACCATGCTCATCGTCTGCCTAGCCATTTATAAACTATTTTTTTCTAATGATGTTCAGCTATATAAGCTTACAGTTGAAGCTTATGTATCTGAGCATCACTATTTTATATGGAACGACTGCATATCTGACCTCCACAACCCAGTAACCATACATATTTAATACGATACCCCTTGGTAAAACTGTCTGTCGGACTTTCAAGCTTCTGCCTAGTGCTAGTATCTATTTCATTACATCAAAAATAATAGTACCTTTTACCGAATTTTCCGCGGGTCATAGGTGGTTGCGCGAACTCTAACAGAAACGACTGTCAAAGCTCTACAAAAGACAGCCAAGACCAAAGGCTTTACGTGCTTTCCGAGGCACGGAGAAAACTCGCTATGATAGAACTTAACAACATACTAAAAATAACTTATAGCTAATTAGCGAAATAATATAAAAGTAGGTATTAGCTGACTTTTTTTTTTTTTTAGCTTGGTAAAATCATCAAATGAGTCCTCACACCCCGGGCAGGGCGGGAGGGACTGTCAGACTTTTACTGACTAAAATCCACGGTGTCCTTCAATAGCCCTTTCTGTTCCGGGGTCACGGTAAGGAAATAATCCCGCGACCCCGGCAGGCTTTGGCCCTCTGAGAGGGGGGCCCCGTCAAGGTATTAGCTGACTTAGGTGTTGTTTTATCGATTTCATTAAAATCATTTGAATTACATCTACAAAGGCAATGAAATATAATGTGCTTATTAAAATTTTACGTTTTCATGAACATAATTATCTAGCTTCTGTAAGCATAAATACTTTGACGATTTCAGTAGAAATGGTAAGGTTATAGGTATATTTTAGCACACTTGGTTTGATTACACATCTAACTTATACGAGTAGTATTATAATGAGAAAGTTTGAATGGATGGTTGTTTGCTACTCAGTCACTTCAGAACGGCTGATCAGATCTTGATGAAATTTGTTTCAGAGATAGGTTATAGTCTGGAACACATATAGAATATCATTTATCCCTATATAAGGTTCCCGTGGGATAACTTTCTTATCAAAAGCGGGTGAAGCCACTGGCAATAGCTAGTATTAGATACGGTTCGGGCAGTATAAAGCTTCAAATTCATGATAAACACACAAGTCAAACACAGTCACAGAGGAAAATGTTAAGAAGAGTATCCTTTCCATCTCTACGAAGGCGGTGGGCAGTGACGATTTGAGTCTTGACATGCTCCTTCCGGTTTTAGGAAGCATTAGCCCTATTATCACTCACATTATAAATTTTTCATTGTGGGCTAATGTCTTTCCTACTTCCTGGAAAAAGGCATTTGTTATCCCTCTTCCCAAAACTTCTAATCCAACTTCCCTCTCTGAATACCGTCCCATCTCAATCCTTCCAGTACTTTCGAAAGTACTTGAAAGTGTTGTCCACAAACAGCTCTACTCCTATCTTACTTCCAATAACCTACTCTGTCCTTTCCAGTCCGGTTTTCGTCCTTCTCATAGCACGGTTAGTGCGTTGCTGAATGTCACAGAGGATATTCGCCATGCGATGGATAACACTAATCTGACTGTTATGACTCTGCTTGACTTCAGTAACGCATTTAACTCAGTTGACTTTGATATACTCCTTGGTACCCTAAGCTCTCTTAACATTCTCAATTCTCAATTCTCAATTTCTTTATTGCATTCCAAAATGTACATAATTAAGTAAGTTTACATTAGCTGGTGGGTTGTAATGTCGACACAATTTTGGACCCTGTCGGGCACAGCATAGAATAATCATGGGGGAGAGGAGGAAGAGCACTGAGTGTTTTACTTCTAATCTAATATTTAAAAATTACGTTTTTGTTTTTAATACTTATGGTAGATGTTTTAGGTATTTATATATGAATATTAAAATATAAATTAGTATTTATATTATTTTATTTTTTACTATTGCGGGGTTTAATTGTAAGTATTGTATTATGATATCAATATTTTATTTATTAGGTTTTTGTTATATTAAATTTGTTTGTTATGTATATATTTAATATATTTTGTTGTATGTTTAATATTAAAATTATTTTATGTTCATATTTATAATTTGTCATTTAAATATTCATTTACACTATAATAGGTTTTATTTATTAGGAATGTTTTCAATTTATTTATGAAAATATTATACTTATCTATATTTTTAATGGATTCTGGCAGCTTATTGTATAATTTTATAGACATAACGTAGGCACTGTCAGAGTGCATTTTTAGACGTGATGTTGGTAGATTGAGCCTATTTTTGTGCCTAAGTGTTATTTTTGTTTGGATGTCTTCCCTTTTGGTGTAGAACTCTGGGTATTTCCGTACAAATTTGCAAGTTTCGAAAATATAGAGGGAGGGTAGGGAAAGAATTTTCATTTCTTGAAAGTGGGGCTTACAACTGTCTGTTTCTTCAATATTTACTATGATTCTAAGTAGTTTTTTCTGTAAAGTGAATAGTGTGGGCGCATCGGTACTATTGCCCCATAAAACGACACCATATTTGAGCCATGCGTAGGCGTATGCGTAGTATGTTACCAGAGCAGTTTTAAGGTCTGTAGTTTTTTTGATTTCACGGAGAGCGTACGAAAATTTCGATAGCTTGGCTTTTATTTTTTGGATATGTGACTTCCAATTTATATTTGTGTCAATATCTAGGCCTAATAGGGAGAATTTATTAACTACTTCTAATTTGATGTTGTTAAAAATAAAGTTGATATTAATTGGTATTTTTTGTCGGGGGTGGAAGGTAATTAATTTAGTTTTGTTAAAATTGATTTCTAAATTATGTTCAGACATCCAGTTTATTGTTGAGTTAAGAATGGAATTTAATTTTTCATGAATAATGGTGTTGTTTTCACATGAGGTCAAAATCGATACGTCATCCGCGAATAGCACACAGGGCTCATTTATGTTATTAGGGAGGTCGTTTATATAAATAAGGAACATGAGACAACCTATTACGCTGCCTTGCGGGATTGAAGCGGTCATTAATTTACTGTCTGATCTAACTAATTCAATTTCATTGTTGTGATGGTTGTAATGTTCTATTTCTACTATTTGTTCTCTATTTTTTAAATAAGATACGAACCAGTCATAACATTTACCGCGGAGTCCTATATTGTATATTTTTTTTAGTAATATGTCAAATTGCACTTTGTCATAAGCCTTTGTCATGTCCAAAAGTAATCCTATAGCGTATTGTTTATTATTGATAATGTCAAGAGCTTTTTGAATAAATTTATACACAGCTAAGGTTGTGGATCGATTTTTGCGGAAACCATTCTGACAGTCGTTAAATATTCGATATTTTTCGCAAAACTCATAAACTCGATTGCACATCGCTTTTTCAAATATTTTTGAGGCTGTCGGTAAAAGAGCAATGGGTCGGTAATTATTCGGATCTGTTTTTGAATTCTTCTTATGAATGGGTTTTATGAGGGCCTTTTTCAAGAAATTGGGAAAAGTGCCTTCTTCAAAAGACTGGTTTAATAATTTGTAGAATGGTAACGTTAATTCGTCTGCGCACTGTTTAAATAAAATAGGTGGAAGCTCGTCAACACCATGACTCATTTTATTTTTTAAATTTTTTAACAATGATTTCACCTCATACGGGTCTATTGGGCTGAGAAAAATCGAGTTTTGTGTAGGGGACGTGACAGGAGATCCTTTCGGTTTGTTTTTCTGTATATTTCTCTTAGTTTCTCCCATAGAAGCGAAGAAATTATTAAAAATATTGGCCACCACCTTGGGGTCTGAAGTTACACCATTATTCGTTTGAAGAGATAAATTTCTTTTATCGCTTGCTATTTTCTTGTTTGTTCGCTCATTGATAATATTCCACATAGTTTTTATTTTATTATTAGATTTAGTCATTTTATTTTTAAAGTGTAATTTTTTTGCTGTAATAACTGTTTTCTTTAATGTTTTTTCATATTTTTTATAAAAATCGGTTAATATTGTGTTGTTAGTTTTGGTAATGAATATCTTTAATAATCTTTTATTTTTACAGGAGTTTTTTATGCCTCTAGTGAGCCAGAGTTTTTTATATTTCGCTTTTAATTTTATTTTCCGTAGTGGTATGCATTGGTTTAAGATACTAATAAGTGTTTTGTTAAATGCTTCATAATTTCCGTTAATATCGTTATCAGTTGTTATTATGTCGTTCCAATTTATTTCTTGCAGTTTAGACTTGAATTTTAATATATTTGTGTGGTTGAAGAATCTTTTCTTTGTATTCCAGGTGGTTTGTTTTATTTGTTGAGGGATATTAAAGTGCAATATGGTACCGTTATGGTCTGAAAAACCCAACTCCTCTACAGTTGCGTATATGTCCTTATGAACAAAATTTGTAAATATTAGATCCAAGCATGTGGCAGACTTTGGTGTTATACGCGTTGCATTTTTCACGTGTTGGGTAAATTTATATTCTTGCATTAAATTTAGAAATTGGTTTGATTTTTGGCTATCCGATAATATATTTATATTGAAATCACCTCCTATAATGATATTTAGTTTTGAGTATTTATTCGTTATATATTTTAAAATTTGTTTAAGTTTCTGATAAAAAACTTCTTCCTCTCTTCCATTCCAATACATAATCACAATTAATAAATTATTAGGTAATTCAGTAGCGCATAACTCTAATACATATTCTATAGACATATCAGTGATGTCATTTCTCTGTATATAATCTAAATGGTTTTGAAGTAGAATACAGACACCGCCACCTGGTCTGGTGCTGCGACAGTATGATGAGGCAAACTTATAGCCATTAAATTGAATTATTTCTAGTTTTTCTTGTGAGAGCCAGGTCTCGGAGACACATATTACATTGTACATAGAATTTTGGGTAATGAAAGCATCAAGTAAGTGTTGCTTGTTGTTTAGACTTTGGAAATTTTGGAATAAGATTTTAAATGGTAGGTCTTTGGTTGCGAAATGTATAGTTCCCAGTTTTATTCGGCGTGTTTATTGGGTAGGAGTGATCGGTGATGCACGTCGCTATTGTACCGTTATCCTGATTTGTATCACTTATGTGATGTTGCATCTCGCTGTTGTAATCATGTTTCTTGGTAAGTATCCCGTCAATGTACAATTGGTTATTCCTTATTATAGCATGGTGTCCGTTTTGTCTAGCTTTGAATAATTCTTCTCTCATTTGGGCTTTTTCCTTTCGTGCTTTTGCGTCTAAAAATTCTGATATTCCTAGTCCGGATCCCTGGAAACAGTGGCTGTTGCTGATTATATATCTGGTCATCCTTTTACTTATCAATTCTATTACAAGCGGTCTGTTATTTGTACCTTTTCTTCCTACTCTATACATATCCTCTATGTAGCCTGATAGGTCTACGTTTGTAATATCATGGAACAGTTCTATCAGCCTATCATGTAGCTCCCATTCGGGTTCTTTATAGTACTCGGCTAGACCATAGAGCACTAATTTTTTGTTGTTGTGCTCAGGTATGCTTGATGTTTGGTTCTTCTGAGTCGCTGTCATTAGGGTTTTAATTTCTTTTTTTAGATTTACATTTTCTATTTGTAGTTCTTGTAGCTTAGTGTTAATACTGTCTATTTCTTGTTTTCTTTGGTTATTTTGCTCAGTTAAGGTATTTGTTTTGTACTCAAAATCATGTCTTAATTCCGCAATGGCTCTATTGATCTCTGTGTGTATCGTATTTTGTAATTCCTCGATAATGGATTTATTGTTTTCTCTCAACCGTAGTGTAATCAATTCACTTAAGCTCTGCATGCTTAATTGACTTTGTGTTTTGAAATTTGAGTTTATATTTCCAAATGTATTATTAACATTTTCTATTTCCACTGCTTGTAAAGTGTCTCCTATCAAGCTAAGGTCTTCAGAACTAATCGTGTCGTCATTGGGATTAATTATTTTATTTCTGCTTGTAATGTTATGATTTTCTGTTGGAGAGATCAAAACTTGGTTGTCATCGGAGCTCTTTAAGGTGCGTATAGGAGTGTCAGTGTTCCCTGTTTTCGGCATTTTACAGATGCATGTCTGGCACTTCCACGACTTTCTAAGTTCTAATGTCATCGATTTCACGTAGTAGTCCTTTAAAACTCCCGCACATTCTAAATCGTATCTAGACTTGCACAGCGTACAGGTAAGATTTTCTCTTATTGGTAGCTTTTGTTGGCATCCTGCACATTGCAGAACCGGCGCCATTTTTTAGGATAATATTTAATTTCTGTGTTTAAAACTACTAGTAGCGTCCTCTATCTTTCGGGTTGTAAAAGTTGTCGCAATTGTTCAATAGCAATGTATCTGGTTTGACCTTGTGTCAATAGATGGCGCTTTTCTAAATGAAATTTAGAGCAATAACTTGTAATTTTATGTTTTGTAAATAAATATGTAATAATGTACCTCTTATGTTTCTTATCTTTGGGTTTTTTGAGATATCACAGTGTACACTATTTCCGGATTCAGTTTTTAGATCACTTAAATCAGTATTTTTTGAATTACCATGGTCGTTATTCATAACACGTTTTTGGTTGTTTCTTTCATTTAAGCAGATATTTTACGTGAACTTCAATATCACTCACATGTAGTCACTAGTACTTTCATTTAAACACTAAATCGTTCGTGGTTAATCACTGAATCTATTTTTTTTTTTAATATCATGCACGGAGCTTAATGTCTGTTTACGTACATTGCTCCTTCTGTGATCAATTGGTTTCGATCTTATCTTCATGGTCGCCAGCAGTGTGTGAAAATCGACGACTCAACATCGGACTGGGTGAATCTCACTGCTGGTGTTCCACAAGGCGGCGTTCTTTCTCCTTTGCTTTTTTTCATCTTCATAAATAATATTTCTCGAGTCATTTCTTCTCCCTTCCATTTGTATGCAGATGATTTACAAATTTACAGACATTTTTCATTGGCTGAGTCTTCTGAAGCGATTGGTATGATGAATTTAGACCTTTCAGCCATACAAACTTGGGCAGAAAACTTTGGGTTGTTGGTGAATCCCACAAAGTCACAAGCTATAATCATGGGAAGTAGTCGACTTAAAAGCAGGCTTGTAATTACTGACAACCACAAAATTTATTATAACGGTTTCTGTATATCATTCTCGGAAAAGGCAAAGAATTTGGGAGTTATATTTGACAGCCACTTATCCTGGTCAGCGCAGATTAGCGAGGTGAGCAGGCGCATGCACTATTCTTTTCATTCTCTCAAACGACTCCAGTCCTTCCTCCCTTTGCAAACTAAAATCATGCTTGCTCAAGCACTTCTCCTTCCTACTCTTGATTATGCTGATGTGTGTTACTTGGATGTGACTGAGGAGCTACTAAATAAACTAGAGCGCCTTCAAAATCTTGCTATTCGGTTTATTTTCGGACTACGCAAATATGACCACATCTCTGAATTTCGTGCTCAATTAAAATGGCTCCCAATCCGACTTCGTCGTGATGTGCACATCCTTTCTGTCCTCTACAAAATCCTCAAAGACCCATCCACTCCTGACTATCTCCGCTCCCGGTTCCGTTTACTACCTCCTAATCCCCGGCCTAGGCGCGCATGTAACACCAAGGTACTTGAGTGTCCTAGAGCGAACACCAAATTCTTTAAGAACTCCTTCACTGTTCAAGCTACACAACTGTGGAACAATCTACCACAGAAAATACAAAACTCTTCATCTATATCGTCTTTTAAAAGTCAATTAAAAGAGCACCTCCTATCGCAACTTCCTTGATAATTATATATATATATAAGGTTAAGTATGTCATATTATAAAATTGTATGTATTGTTTTTTCTTAGTTCCTTCTCACTTATTAAATACTTACACACTTTTTTTTTATGTATTTAAGTGAAGTAAATTGTTTGTGTGTACAGTCTTGTCCCCGTATTTATCATTTCGTTAGTCAGTTTTACAGGTTGGCTGGAAGAGATCTCTTCAAAGAGATAAGCCCACCTTTGTGCACAAAATTTAGTTTTTAAGTTATTTCTTGTAAATTGGTACACAATAAAGAATATATATATAAACGTTTGTTATTGCGGGCAACATTTGTGTTGCGGAGTTGATCACACCATGTTGCAGAGTTGATGTCAAACAAGTGCACACACTTCAACATTTGTTGATAAACTGATGTTTTCGCTCGCCGGGCGTCAACTCTGCAACATGGCGTGATCAACTCCGCAACACAAGTGCTGCCCGCAATATGTTGACAGCAACTCGGCAACATGTTTATGCAGCTATGTTGCCAAACAAATGATTACCACGAAAACGAGGCTTCATTCACCACTAGCCACATAAGTCTAGCATAACATCGAAACTAACTAACCCTTTTATAATTGAGTCTATCGATTAGAACCCTTTTCACGTAACCTCAACCCTTAAACACGAATTAGATAATGTTTATACCGAATATAAAGTTTAAACGAACCCTAAAAGTCCTAAATTACCGATATACCGACTTTAGAATTGTTTTTGGAAATAAAAAGACCAAAGTTAGAATTCTAGTGCATATTAAAGTAAAGAGCATTTTGATTAAATACACTCGTACTGACTAAAATCCACAGTGACCTTTGCTTATAAATGCGCCCACTATATAGAGAGAAATTCCTAGAGCGGAGCAAAGTTTAAAAAAAAAGCCCTTCTGTTCCGGGGTCACGGTTTACCTGATAAGACTGTCTCGCGACCTCTAGACAGGGCAGCGACCCCGGAAACAGTTACGTGACCTCGGCGGGATAGATCCCTAAAACTTTGCTTTTTAATGGGGTATTGAACTTAACACTGTTCAATATGAAAAACAAGGTTTAAATTATGTTTTCATTTTTATCAAACGTGCCTACACGGAAATTCTCTGTGAATGTCGTGGATGCGTGATGATAGAAACTCACATACACAGACACCCATAACCGGAACAACTAACTGCAGGTCTTAGAGCTCTTACACACGAGCGGCAGGCTCCCAACGGCAGAGGTAACTGCAGCCGTCAACGCGCGTCGGCGGCAACCGTCGACGCGACGATGGCTTCCGTTGACGCGTCGACGGCAGCCGTCGACATTTCAACTGCGCGGTAGAGGTAACTGCAGCCGTTGACGCGCGTCGGCGGCAACCGTCGACGCGTCGATGGCTTCCGTTGACGCGTCGACGGCAGCCGTCGACATTTCAACTGCGCGGCACACTACAACTGCAAGTGCCGCTATAGGTCGACTGCTGCAGTAACCTCTGCCGTTGGGAACATGCCGCTCGTGTGTAAGAGCTCTTACAAATATTTGTTCCGTGCGGGGATCGAAACCGCGACACGTTGCGCAGCAGTCGGTCACTCAACCACTGCGACATTTATTATGTCGACTTTAAGTAATTATTGATTGAATGAAAAATATAAGTAACAAATATTACAGTTAATAGGTACTTTTCCATCACTCGCGTTTTACATTACCATTGACAACATTTTTTTCTATTTTAGCGTGGTTTTAGCGTTCAAATGAGTCCGGACCCAGGGCAGGGGCTGTCAGACTTGTACTGACTAAAATCCACAGTGTCCTTCATTAGCCCTTTACGTTCCAGGGTCACGGTAATGAGATAAGTCCCGCGACCCCGGCGGGCTACTATTGACAACTTGACCATTCTGACATGCCCAATTGCCCAACTGCCGAACAAACAGCCAAATTCCATTAATAACTTCCAAACTAATGTTACTGTTATATCGAATGCTCAGTAAGTTCAGTCATTATAACTTTAAACTGAATTCGAACTGGAATAAAACAATAAAAATAAGATATTTTTCATTCTAATACATTAATGGGAAAGTGTATGTTTTATGTCCGTTTCCTCGTCAATAAAGCTGACCCGAGTTTGATAAATTTTAATACAAAGATAGATAGGATGGATGGATAGGACAGTGATGGTTATAAGCTATACAACGTGTAACGTTAAATATGCGCAAAACCTCTCGTGGAGTAACTCAGACCATGTTAAGTTCGCAAAAAATAAAATTTGGTTTTTCATACAAAATGAGAAATTGATCGGGCTTGTGATTATTGATTGTGAATTTCCAAGTCTTAGAACAAACATTGTTCAGTAACATGGGCTGAGTTACCCCACGAGAGGTTTTGCGCATTTAACGTTACACGTTGTATAGGGAGGAGGGCGCAAGCAAAGCCGCGGGCAACAGCTACTTCAGAATTAAGAAACATTTGTTGAATATTTTCCAGAAATCGACTTATTTTAGTACGAAAATATGCAGAGAAATAATGTATGCTAAGCCAAATGGACGCGTCAAATCTGCGGAAAATCTGTTTTTTTTTTATAATGTCGATTCGCATTACTTTTTTTCTCGCACACATTTGAAAATAAAATTTATTAATCTGCGAATATAGAAAATTACAAAAAACCAGACAAGGGCGAATACAACTCGCACACATGGGGTTCCGTACAATAAATATTAATTCAACGGTAAATTAATTATGGAGTTTTAACAACAAGCCGGCAATAAAAATGTGTTTGGCATACCGTCCCCATAGAATTAAACTGCATAGTAATGCTGCAAAAGTGCTGAGCATATAAATGTTCCACTTTTCAACATAATATAAGCAATAGATTCGGAGCAAATTGGCTGTGACAGATGGGCACAGACAGACACACGATGACCGTGGTAATTCGGATGTACGGAGCTCTAAAATGTTTCGCTTTGATAAAAACATGTATCTGCAAATATATTCGTTAAAATGTTAATTAACAAAATGGCAGGCAAGTTTAATTTACTCGCAAAAGACTAGCCTTATCTTACTAGATATTTTGCAAATAAAAGCAAGAAGCTGTAATGAAATCTCTGGAGGAATTCTGGGTATCTACACTTCTTTACTGTCCTATATTACTTATTACCTACTTATAACAGTGAAGATGGAGTTAAGAATTGTTTGAGTATGTGCTCTACAAGTCCTTATAATTATTTACCAAGAAATATCTCAAAGACATACTGATATATCATGTTAATGTTCTTCAAGTCATCATCATCTGCCTAGCCTTTTCCCAACTTTATTGGAATCAGCTTCCACTCGATACTTTTTTCTACGTTTCGCAAGCCATGCTGTGTTCCTTAGTTACATTTATCATGTCTACTTAGCTGAGATATCAATATTTTTTTCAAGGAAATGACACTTGAGAAATTATCTCATTTTTCACGGCAGAAGGACATCGTGAAATTTGAGTGCATCGTTACATGATACACGAATGTATCCGAACGCATTCCACACGTACAGTCGGCCAAGAAAGTGGTGTACCACCCTAAGGTTGAATATCGCTTGCAGATTCATAGGTGATAAAGATTAGTTTCGCTTGCAGATCGATCTGACAACTTCTATTGCTGTCTTTATCTGATTATTGATAACGACTATTACTGTTTGTAACGTGACAGCTGTTCTTAGTTTGAACTTGATGGAACCAATGACGTCGTAAAATCAACGGCGGGGGGCTGTAGATTTTGATGACAAAATTGTATCTACAAATTCAGAATTGTAATCAACAAGTTACATAAAATTGTAAAGGCACAAGGCGAATCCACAAACCTACAATTTCTGTAAACTTGTAATTACAATATCAATAAAAAACAAGCTAAAAATAGATTTATCCTTTTATTAAATTTCTACAATCAATTTTAAAATACTTATAACAAACAAAAACATAGCATATATAGTAATATTTAGAAGATATTGAAAATTTTTAAAAATTAGAAACGGGTGTAACCGCCGTTGGCCTCTATAACCTCTAAAAGACGAGACCTCATTGAACCAACAAGCCGTGAGCAAATATCGGTTCCCCGCATTTCCTCCCAAATATAATTACAGTGACTAATAAGAGCTTGTTTGGTTCTTTCATTTTGATGCGACCATCGTTGGACCATAAGGCCCCAAAGATTTTCTATCGGGTTGAGGTCCGGCGATCTTGAGGGCCACTGAATTACCCTTACGTCAGTGTGTGAACGAAACCAGGCTCTTACGATCCTCGCATTATGAATTGAACAATTATCTTGAACAAAATCAAACTGTGGCACTTCGTTCTCCGGGTAAACATTACGGACTGTCGGTAGCATTGCATTCTGAAGCACGTCGATATAATTTACAGCCGTCGCTCGAGGAGGTAGAGAACACAATTCTCCTACACCATCCGCACTCATCCAGCCCCAAATATTTACGGAAATTCGACCTGATTCTCTATTTGGAATTACATGATCATCTTTATACCGTGTTGAATTATATCGCCAAAGGTGAAGACGTCCATGCTGACTGGATTTAAACGTTTTTTCATCACAAAACACTGTATTAGACCAATCAAACTCTAAGTGCTCTCTGGCGAAGTTCAGACGAGCAAGTCTGTGAGCATCCGTCAAATATATTTTCTTGGCGTAATTCCTGTGGTGCAACCCCATGTAATGTAGATGATTCCTTATTGTTTGGGCACTCACATCGAACATCTCCGCAAAATGTTTTGTGGGCTTAAAACCATTGATTTCACATTCCCGTCTCATGAATTCTCTATCGTTATTGGAGAGTGCAGGCCGGCGACCACTTCTTCTGTGATCCAACAAACTTCCCTCCTCTCCTTCACGACGAATCCAAAAGCGGACAGAACGCCTCGATATATTCAAATTCCGGGATATCGCACTGATACTGCTTCCCTCATTAAATTGGGCAATTATTTGTGCTCTTTCGGCAATGGTCAAGTTGGCAGGCATTGAGATGATTTTATATGCAGTTGATTGAAAAATAACACGGAAAATATATCGATTTTTTGCATATATTTGACAAAATGTCAATTGTCAGTTTTCTTTTTCAAATGGAATTCGGTTGTCTTTAAATAGTTTTTATTACTTTTGTTTGGAAACATTTCAATTGCTTTGTAGAAACTAATGTCCTTTTCATTTATACTAAAGGTTAAAATGTCATGTACTTATATGTGACATATGACGTATGAATACTAAATACATAGGTTTACGTCATGATAATGTTGTCTCTTTCAGTAATATCTTTTTATAACGAACCTTGTTGTAATTTTCGATGACCGGGAAACTAAATCAAAACTGGTACACCACTTTCTTGGCTGACCGTACGAACGTGTTCGAAATTGAAAGTAAGAATTCTTCCATAAACTACAACTGAATTGTTAAAGCTTGTGATATTCTATAGAACAGAAAGACTTAAGAATTATATACTTACTGTTTTTAATGTTTGTTTTTTATAACTTAACACTTTTTTTTACGTGGTAAATTCATTCAATTAATGAGTCCTCCCACCCAGAGCAGGACGGAAGGGACTGTTAGACTTGTACTGACTAAAATCCACGGTGTCCTTCAATAGCCCTATACGTTCTAGGGCCACGGTTACCCGATAGTCCCGCGACCCATTAACTTTAACACTATTAATTACTCTGTATCTTGGGCGCGTTCACAAATATTTAAACTGGGATAAGCAAACAAACCAGACCCGGTAAAGCTACTTGCAGACCATACAAATAATGTCTACTGTGTGGGGATCAAACCTGTGACGAGTAGCGCAGTAGTTCACACCGCTACTGCGCTAACTGCAGTACCATATAATTATGTTGGTAGGTTGAGGACAGCGAGCTGCGACATGCTATTTTAATGCCAGCCATGCACGATCCAGTTTATCGTCAAGTTTGGAACGCGCCTTAAGAATGTCAGTGTGCATGACAAGCCCACTTCTTCTTCTTCTGAGTTTGTCGATGGCAAATATTGTGTATTTGTCATTAATTTCATTATATTTTGTATTACTCACTGATGTAGCTATAAGATCGCCCAGTGTACAGGTTACAGGGCACTTACAGGGCACTTACAGGGCATGCGGCGCAGGACAAAAGGTGGATCACTGTCTGTGGAGATACACCACATAATATACATACACATTATACACTTCAGATCCGAACCGTCCGTGAATCCTAATCTGTGGAGATTATCCTAGTCTACTTCTGATAGACATATACCGTCAAGCTTGCTGCACACGTCTTTCAGAGCGCTGTTTGACGGTAAACTGGGTCGTGTATGGCTTGCATAATAATAAACGGTAGTACCTACATGGTAAACCGTGTATCGTGCTGCAACTGATTGGAGAGATTGAGTTACCAGCTAAATATCGAGGTATCGAGGTAGGCTACCCAAGATACCGACATCACATCAGATTACATCAAACGCACATATCTGAATATAGATTCTCGGTAAATCTAGTTATGAAACAAAGCCTCTTCTCCGGACGGTATAATCAGTTATAACATAAATACTATAATTAACATTGGTTTGTTATGTTTATATACAGATTGGTTTATATAATACACGTGTTAAAAAAAAAATATCGAATAAGCGTTGATCGAAATGAATAATCAAAATATATAAAAATAATGCCACTTTTCTTTGTAATTTTATAACTCAAGAACGGGCTCACCTATACAAACCAAAATTGTTTAGGCTTTGTTCGGACCATTTAGTAGATGATATAGGTGAAGTTTGCACAAAATTGGTCGAGCGGTTCTTCATTTATCACATTTTTTGTAACAAATTAATTCAATTAATGGCGGATTATTTTGTTAACTTAATGGGCATTCCACTGTGAAAGTAGCGAAGCACGTACTGGGCCGCTAACATAATATGAAAATTTTTATTCTGCGGAGAACCTGTGAAAATGTTTCCGGTTTATACATTAGCGCGATGCAAGAATGGAACCTAGGATCCCACGCTCAGCAGTCACGTTTACGACCACGAAGCCAACGGTCTGATTCTAACTAGTATTATTATATCTAACTAATCCAATTAAGATAATATAGAAAAATTATCTGACTATTCTAGCTGACTTGAATGATCTAGTTAGGAAAACTAATTAATTTTATCGACAGCTGCTTTACCTAGATCAAAGTCTTCATCAAAATATGTTCTATTAAGGTCTTGCTAACGACATGGTAACATTTTCTATACATATGGTGATGATATTGGAAACTGAAAAAAAAAAAACACCTGTAGTGTACACACGGCTACACATCAAGCTATACAAACCAGTTTGCCTTGGACTCGCTTTATATACTCTTTCTGCACATTGAACGGTCAGCTTATACTAGTGTTGCAAAGCTTGATGTGGTAGCCGTGTGTACGAACGAAGAAGTATTTGTTTCCATCAAATTAACGTCACAGACCCCGTTGACTTTTCGTCACAAAAATTGAAAACTCTTGATAAGGCCTCGGAACTGCCATCTACAACCATCGCAAAAGTTATGAATACAATAATGACGTACAACTTAATCAACATAGTGGCATAATAATTGAACGTCTTGGCGTTACACGCTACATTGCCTGAAACGCTTATGATTTTAATACCAACTCATTTACATTTTGGCACAGATTTGCACGGAAACCGCCAGCTGGAATATAAAACTGTTCACTACGTGGTACGAGGAAAAACCATAATTTCAATATGAATAATTTATTCAATTCGTGGCACTTCTAAAAAAACTGTGAATGAAAACTGCAATCGTGTTCCTCTAATTTGAATAACGTGCTGGTAATCCTTTGTAATTTGCGTGATTATTTGAGCTTTAAAAGGTATTTATTTCTATTGTTTAGTAGTGAAAGCCTAGGTTCTATAATAACTTAATTCTAGACTAATTGGCAATAGATTTACCAAAATAGGTAGGTTGTTTTCACGAAATACTAATTACCTGACCCCAGTTTCAGACGGCCAGCAGTTCGGAAATATCTGACAGCCTATTTTAATAATATTTTTTGTAATAGACTCGCATTTGACCTCTCTCGACACGATTGTCTAGAAGTAGATTCCCAAGTTTGCTCTGTTCATTTTGACGCGGCGCTAGTGTCTATACCTATCAAAATATCAAATTGCATTAACAATGTAGTACTACTCCGCAGGTCATAAGTGGTGGCGCGGACTCGAGCTATCTGTCAAATCGAAATAATTATCATTCAATCTTAGTTCGGGCTCGTTGTCAAAACGTCTGTCACTAAGGCCGAAACCACGGGTTTTGGGCTTGGAGATTGTCCCCCCGACTGTCAGATAATTCCACTCCTTAGCTATGCGCACAGTGAACGTACCTTTAAAACCTATGGCGCTTTGACGTAGGAGTGTCTTGTACTCCCATGATGAAAAGAGCTTGACTGAATCAAATCTCAAATGATCTGGTTTTACAAAAAACAAACATCCGAAAAACTCTCTTCATAGTCTTAGTTTAGAAGATATCTTGAAACTTCGTAAGTCTGGATTGGAATGAAAAATATTGTCAGCATTAGTCAGTTTTATTCCCCATTGTAAAAAGGCTTTTCATAAAGTTACGCCAATGCCCATATCCATCTTGCTACGGTTCCACAAACCTTTCTTTACCAGAACATACCTTATCATTTGATTTGAAATATTTTCCGGATTTCCTTTATCGTCATTTTAGATATCAGCAAGAGATAACTGAATGGGGATTTATTTTTTATTTATGACTTGGAATCATCTGTCCATTTATTAAAACACAAAATCTCGTTTAGTTTCAAGTGACGCGACTTGACACCACGTCAGACATTAGGATAGCCTAATGTCTGACGTGGTGTCAAGTCGCGTCACTATTCAAAAGAATTCATGAGCCCGATTTTTTTTTTTATGTAAACCAAATTTTTTTTTTATGTGTGATGGGTTTGCTCTTGACCTTAGTCTAGGTCAGGAATCACTAAGACTAGGTCGACGGTGGAGCGAGCTTACCCAGAAGAAGCCTGTTCACTCTAGCTTTGAAGAGATTAGGGTTGTTTGCGTTCGGAAACACAGACGCAGGCAGAGACTTCCACTCCTTCGCTGTCCGCATTGATTAATTGAATAATAATTCCCAATTCTGGGTTAAGTTCGCCTTTGTACATAACTTACCCTTCTGCAAAATGTTATTTAATTATATTATGTGTGTACAATAAAGAATAATAAATATAATTGACGGAGTCAATATTCATTGATTAAAAAAAACTAAAATGTGTCTAAATTATTTTTCAATAATACTCTAACTGTTTGACTTAACAGATTTTCAATTAGTAAACTATAGGTACTATTGAATGGACGGGAAGCTCTTTTGAATCGATTCAAATGGATTCCGTGTCAACATTTTACCTATTCTGTAGCTTTGTCCTTAACACGGTGGGCAGTTCTCCAAGCAGTGCCTATAAAAAGCTTAGTCATAACTTCTTAATGTAATTTACCGCAGTATGTTGGGTCATTAATCTTTACTATAATTACCAACTGTAACACATGGCTGGCCTTGGCACAGCTTATTTATATTATCACATTTTTTTCAGCTTTTATTAAGAAACTATAGGTACTGTATAAAGTTCTGGTACGTAGTATTTTTTTTTATGTGTTTTGAAGGGAACAGTGAATGCCTACAAACTGACTATATAAATATATGATACAATTGCAGGACTAAAAGTTAGAATTTATATAACAAGCATCTAGAGGTCTACTCTTATTTTAGCAACTCATCTTCCACAAGCGCAGTAACTACGCAAAATATCAGTTTCAAAAACGTGTTAAATAAACATTTGTGAAGCTAATCTTCACCTCTTTAAGCAAATCAAACAAATACCTGCTAAATCAGTCCACACGTTTAGGACGTAAACACACACACACACTCCTCCAGACACACAAATACTCGTAATCAACAAACACATAGAAAGGTTAATGTTTCTCATTTCGGCTTCGGCGAAAGTAATTTAGTATTCGGGCAGATAAAGAGTGACATGCCTATTACACACTACTTGATTTCTGACTTTAACGTTAGGACTCTGTCGGTCCCAGAAAGCAATTAGTGATCAATAGTTGTTTGTCATCTACTGGGTTATGAAGAGAAAGAATCAGGAAAGGAAATACGGTTATTTTCACGGAAAATACGGTCCTTATTTACTGTGAAAATAACCTTTTGTTAACACACACTTTTTACACATCCATATTGACGCCCGATGATGCATAAAACCATAATAATGATACTAAAAATCAATAAGCATTTTAACATACTCATAAAATCAAACGTCTTAAAATCAAAGTATGTATTTCAAGTAGTCCAATTACAGGCACTTTGGAATTGTCAAAACAAGAATTAAAGTGTGAATAAGAATGAGCGAGAACTCCATCGACACACTTACGACCTGCCGATAGTTATTATTTAAATAAATTCAAGGTGTAAGCTTCGATTATGGCTATTGGCAAAGACCGATGTACCAACTAAAGTGCTACGTCGACATTGCCAGATTTGTGGCTTTATAATGTCCACTTTAGGAGCTCCTCACCTTCTATCTTTGCAAATTCAGCTTTACTATCGGTGAAGATTCAATTTTATACAGCTTTATTTTTGTCAAAACATTGTTAAAATCGACCTATGCTCCAGTTTGATTTCACAAATTGCGAACTTTGCTTAGACTATTTCAGCGTTTCATTACACAGCCTGTATTGACGTGACTCAACATAAATAACCCTTAAATAAATATCCATAGAAAGCTAAGCTCACAAAGCGACCAGCAAGGTCACAGAATTTATTGTCAGTTACCCAAAACTCAATATTTGAGTAGTAACAAAAGTCGATCAAGTTGAGTCGACAAAATTATGCCCGTAAAGGCTTTGTGTTAGCACTACAAACAATACCCTATTCAGAAATAATATTATAAAGGGCAATTTGTAATATTTCTCAAAATAGAATAATATCTTCTTTAAACATAGATCATGACAGCTTTTCCTTTTCCCGACTATATTGGGCTCCGCTTTCAGACTGACCTGATGCAGTAGAATGCCAGTATTTTACACAGAGCAGTGCCGTAGCAAATTCTGTTGAGATATCCCTTTAGACAATATTTTCATAAGAATTTGGATAGGAAACTTGAGAAGAAACTAACAAAGACAAGTAAGGAAATAAGTAAAAACGTATGGCCCCCTCCTGCGTGGGGCCCGTTGCAATGGGTGGTTTCACGCAAAGCTCGGCTCAGATGGCGCTACCAGCACATGATGTCATTTACTGTAAGTAATCATCACAACATCATTCAATCATACAGTAAATGATGTTGTTTACGTTATGCGCTTGTAGCGCCACTGACGGTTAAAACTCACAGTAAAACTCCATATTGCGACACCTGCTTCCGGCTGCGCACAGCCGTGACTGCCAATCTGACCTCAGTAACCAAGTATGTACGAGATCGGAATACAATGCTCCTTGACTTGTTGTCAGACTTTCGAGTCACTATTCAAAGTTCTACAAATGACAGCCGGGACCAAAGCTAACGATGATTTCCGATGTACGGTAATCTCGGCATATGATGAGTTGTACCTAGTCACTTATCCAAAGACCAAAATTGACAAATCAAGCTTAACCTTCAATCGAACCGTGCTTACGACACCAGTCCCTAATAAAACTAAATGATGATTTCTAATAGCTTACGAAATATAAAATAAGAATTACATAAAGCTAACCATAAAATCACAACTAATTCAGATAATGCACAAGAAAATGGAGGGAACACTGCTCGTGTCTAACACTTGATAACGTTATGTTAGTGGCGTCTAACGAAGCAAACTTAATTAAAGTATTAATCTCAGTATCATAAATCTTTACTTTGCATAACGTTATAGGTACTACAGCCCATTATACTTCTGACAGCTTTAAACCAAAAGGAATCTTAAAAACTCGAATATAAAGATCATTATAATTTTGACAGAATGCACCCTAGATGATACGCAAAGTATAGAATAGTGACGACAGAACCACTATTGCCAATGAACTCGCCTGAAAAGTGCGTTCAGGTTTCATTCTACAAATCAATGATTGGAAAAAAAAACATCGCAGGTAAAATACGCACATTGTTATATTGGATTTAGTGACACAAACCACCTCCGCGACGCCGACATGACTTGCGAAGCGACAGACGAAAGCAATTGCATGACTGTGAACTGTGCCTTTTTTGGGGTGGAAAAATCATCAATTAATGAGATCTTCCGCCCTAGAATGAGCGGACTGTCGGACTCCTACTGATTAAAAATCCACCGAGTTCCTTCATTTTTTTTTTGTTCATTGGTCACTGAATCAACGCGCGCCTAAAACAGTGCCGGCATAATGACGGGGCCCCACTTGAGAGGGCCAAAGCCTGCCGGGGTCGCGGGACTTATCTAATTACTGTGACCCCGGTACGTAAAGGGCTATTGAAGGACACCGTGGATTTTAGTCAGTACGAGTCTGACAGTCCCTTCCGCTCTGCCCTGGGTGGGGGACTCATTTGATGATTTTACCACGATTAAAACAAAATGGTCACGGGACCTTTTTAAGATAGTCCCAGGCGTGTGACCCTATGGGGGCTCCGTCAGTTTGCTAACAGGTCCTAGAGACCCGTTGAAGACTATGAGCTTTAGACCCGGGACCAGTAAATAAAATTTCATCATTGACACTTGGCACTTGGCCAGATTTCTATTTATTTTTTTGCCGAAACGTAATTTACGTATTATTCTGACGTTTAGTTTTTTTGCCGCTTAGGGCTCATCGCGTAAGTAAGTAAAGAAGTGCTGTATCATCGTTTTCAATTTTCCTCTTTCTTGGCCTTGCTACAATTGTTGAATGTATTTTTTTTTTCATAGTAAATGCCTCTAAATTCCTTTCTTGAAAGGACATTGCCCATTCTTGTATGGGACTTGGTCCAAATGCTGCCCAGGAATGGGAGTACGTGCGCTGTGTTCCTGGCACTAATGTCTGTCTATATACGAAATATTTTAAGAATCTGCCCTGGGGTTCCTGATTTATTTACATGTTTATGTCGATGACTTTATTTTTGTCTCCATGTTTTTTATTTTATTGTATTTTACACCTGTCCAAATGCTGCCCAAGACTAGGAGTACGTGCGCTGTATTCCTGGCACTAATGTCTGTCTATATACGAAATATTTTAAAAATCTGCCCTGGGGTTCCTGATTTATTGACATGTTTATGTCGATGACTTTATTTTTGTCTCCTTTATTTTTTTTATTGTACTTTACACCCGTCCAAATGTTGCCCAGGAATGGGAGTACGTGCGCTGTGTTCCTGGCACTAATGTCTGTCTATATACGTAACATTTTAAGAATCTGCCCAGGGGTTCCTGATTTATATACATGTTTATGTCGATGACTTTATTTTTGTCTCCATGTTTTTTATTTTATTGTATTTTACACTTGTCCAAATGCTGCCCAAGACTAGGAGTACGTGCGCTGTATTCCTGGCACTAATGTCTGTCTATATACGAAATATTTTAAAAATCTGCCCTGGGGTTCCTGATTTATTGACATGTTTATGTCGATGACTTTATATTTGTCTCCTTTATTTTTTTTTATTGTACTTTACACCCGTCCAAATGTTGCCCAGGAATGGGAGTACAAGCGCTGTGTTCCTGGCACTAGTGTCTGTCTATATACAAAATATTTAAAGAATCTGCCCAGGGGATCTTGATTTATTTACATTTTTATGTCAATGATTTATTTTTATCCCCAATTTTTTTATTGTACTTTATACCTGTTCAAATGCTGCCCAAGAATAGGAGTACGTGCACTGGATTCCTGGTACTAATGTCTGTCCACATACGAAATATTTTAAGAATGTACTCTTGGGCTGCTGATTTATTTACATTTTTATGTTGATGACTTCCTACATTTTGTCTCCAAAAAAACCCATCCCTGGGCAGCAATTCAACAGGTGTAAAGTATGACAAAATACATGGTGACAAAAATGAAGTCATCAACATAAAAATGTACATTAATCAGGAACCCTAGGATAGATTCTTAAAATATTTCGTACATAGACAAAAATTAGTGCCAGCAACACAACGCACGTAGTCCCATTACTGGGCAGCATTTAGACAGGTGTGAAAAACGATAAAAAAATGGAGACAAAATGTAGGAAGTCATCAACATATAAATCAGGAACCCAAGGGTACATTCTTAAATTATTTCGAATGTAGACAGACATTAGTGCCAGGAACACAGCACACGTACTCCCATACCTGGGCAGCATTTGAACAGGTATAAAGTACGATAAAAATACATGGGGACAAAAATAAAACCATCGACATAAACATGTAAATAAATCAGGAACCCCAGGGCAGATTCTTTAAATATTTCGTATATAGACAGACACTAGTGCCAGGAACACAGCACATGTACTCCCAGTCCTGGGTAGCATTTGGACAGGTGTAAAGTACGTTAAAAAAAACATGGAGACAAAATTAAAGTCATCAACATAAAAATGTAAATAAATCAGGAACCCCAGGATAGATTTTAAAAATATTTCGTATGCAAACATACATTAGTGCCGGCAACACAACGCACGTACTCCCATTCCTGGGCAACAGTTGGACCGCAGTTGGGCAATCTCCTTTCTTATTTCTTGCGTAGGAAATTGGCCAATGAATATTGTTGAATTGTATGTCATTTTAGCGAACAGTTTCAAGTGGTTATGCCCTGCCCGGGGTGGGAGGACTCATTTGATGATATTGCCACGTAAAAAAAAAAAAAAAAAGTGGTTATGCCTGACACAAATGTTGTTTTTTTTTTACATTTTGTAGCTTTTTCTTTATCGTGGAAAACATCAAATGAGTCCAGCCGCCCAAAGCGGAGGGCCTATCAGACTCGTAGTAACTAAAATCCAATAGCCCTTTTTGTTCCAAGGTCACCGTTACTTGATGAGACAGTCTCGCGACCACGGCAGGCATATTTTGTAGGCTTGCATGTAATCGTCATTCGCCTGGTGTGAAGTGCTGAGGAAGCCTAAGATCACTGCTTTAAGCTTTCACGGTTTGTCTCTAAATTTAAAATGTCACTTACGGGATATCTTCCGTGATTATCTATTTGTTTGAGTTCCCGATATTTCGACGCTGTTCCAAGCGCCATGATCGCGGGTTGACTGGAGATTGCGGGTGGATGAAAATAAATTGTTAGGAGCAGACAAATCTGTCTACCCTCTTTCTTTGTCTCTTGTTACGCGCACTACTGGAACTCGACACTAAGTCACGGCAAAACACACTCACAGTATAGTACACTCACAGGACAAACATTACATACCAAGACTGACAAGAGAAGCAATTGAAATAAGAAAACACAAGAATTTCAATCGAGAGGATGGCTTCAAATTGTCGAGTACGTGGAATCCAGTTGTGAACATGCTCATAAAGGGCAGCCAGCATCGTTATAAAGACTCCAAAAAACTTGTTGATACTGTGAGTGTGTTTTGCCGTGACTTAGTGTCGAGTTCCAGTAGTGCGCGTAACAAGAGACAAAGAAATAGGGTAGACAGATTTGTCTGCTCCTAACAATTTATTTTCATCCACCCGCAATCTCCAGTCAACCCGCGATCATGGCGCTTGCCACAGCGTCGAAATATCGGGAACTCAAACAAATAGATAATCACGGAAGATATCCCGTAAGTGACATTTTAAATTTTAAACCTAAGATCGACCCAAAGCCGTACTCCAAGTTCACATGATAAAAAGGTAACTTTTAAAAAATATGGTATGTCAATTTTTTTATCATAAAACTTTTAGATCCACTAACCCCAGTGGCAAAACTATTAAAATTCGCAGGGAACGGTTTCATTTCACGGAATTTTGCTAGCACGGTAATAACCCACTGTGTGGAAAATTGTCAATTCGATTTCATTTCCCGGTAAAAAGTTAGTTTTCCACGTACTCGTATGTCGGTAATATGAAGGTGTTATGTGTACACACGGCTACACATCAAGCTATACAAAACCAGTTTGTCTTGGACTCGCTTCATATGATCTTTCGGCACATTGAACGGTCAGTTTATACTAGTTTTGCTTATCTTGTTGTGCAGCCGTGTGTACGTGGACACGTGTTTATTCGGGTTGATTTCAACGGACATATCTTTATTCCTTTATTATTATTTTTTTACTTATTTTATCTATTACATTATTAAATATATACCTATAAAAAAAAAAAAAAAATATTTTACTACATTTTTTTGCAATCTAGCCCCGAAACAAATATGAGACTTAAGATGAAGTGAGCGTGCCTCGGAACGTAAGGGGCTATTGAAGGACACCGTGGATTTTAGTCAGTACAAGTCTGACAGTCCCTCCCGTCCTGCCCTGGGAACGAGGGCTCATTAATTTGACGAAATCACAAAGAAGTAAGAAAAAAAAGATGGATTGAGCTAACCTAGAAGGAACTGGAAACCCTGTGCGCCAGCAACACAATATTTAAACTATTTGGCCGACAGGACCAGTGGCGTAGTTAGGCGGGGGCGAAGCGGACCCTAGCCCCCGGCCTCACTCCTGAGAGGAACCTCGCGCTCAGAAAAAAAAAATGGGGCCTAGGGCGAGCGGCGGGCAAGTTATATTTTGCATCCTGAAAAAAAGGGCCTCCCACATCCGTCTTACCCCCGCCTAGATTCTGTCTCACTACGCCACTGGACAGGATGGTAAGGAGTATATTCGGAGGAACTGGACTATCACTATACATAATTTTAAAAAGAAAGTTAGAAACAATACGATTCGCAATTTCGATATTCCCGTGAGGAAAATTCAGTTTGATGGTTGGTTTTTGATGCACACTGCAACTGCAGCTTAAAAATCTAACAATATTTCTTCAACAGCTAAATTTAACTCTATTTTAACTCAACATGATCCCAACTTGCACTAAAAATAATATTGCACTTCCGTATTTATATTCACTTCCCTTCAACACACCATAGTCACACAAAGATCGTAATTAAAAAGGGATCTCACATCCGTAACTTCAACAAAGGTCGAGAACAAACAAAACAATTTCTATTTTCACAAGGTAAGAAAATGTTTTCACAAAGCCACACAAGCCACATCTAAGTTAGTAGGAAAAAATTGAAAATGTATCTTTACATTTGTTCATACCTTATGTTGTCAAGCTGCAACTTAGAAAGAATAAAAAAGAATGGAAAAAAATATATTTGATATTGGGCACATACAGAAATAATATAAAAAGAAATTAAAAGAGTCAAAGAGAGGTCATGAGCACTATTATGATTGTAGGCATATAGTCACCCAGTGGCCAATACTTTATTCGACTGTAAATATAATAAAATTATTTTTGTGCACTTCTTCTCTATTTAAACGTGAGCTGCGCCTTTCGTTCCACCGTCCACATATTTCGTACAAATGGGTACATTGTTTTTGCTCTAAGTCTTAATACAAGTATCTAGCACAAGATATCTAGTCAAAGGTAAAATGGAATTTATGAGAGGCGAGTTGCAATACCTTATAGAGTTTCTCTTAGGTACAAAATCGTGAATTCAAACTTTGATAAGACGCCAATGTCTCTTCACACAACATCGTGAGTTAATCTGAACTTGGGGTTCCCAGAGAAAAAAGGAAACCTTTTCTCAACGGCAGAACGGCAGGTCGGCTTTCAGTCTAAGGGGAACCCGTCTAAGTTGGATCACAACACTACAGGGCTTAGAAATCAGCCTATTTTTTTTTGTGACCGATTTCAGAAGATCCCGCAACCAAAGGTCTTAGTCGCAGCCTGGAGTAAGGTTGTACCCAGTTGAAAGTTTAAAGTCTCATTTAGGAGCAAGAACTAGCATGCGAGTTTCACTACATTGCGGTATTTGTTTGATCAACTGAATTCGTTGTATTTATAAAGTCCACAATGCAACGTTACTCGCGTGCGAGTTCTTGCATCGTCTAAATGAGGCTTTAGACTCGCCTATATTTTAAAGCACACGTGAATGGTCAACTCTTTTGAGATCCCAAACGAATGTTGCACAACCGTATTTCAATAACCTGCATTTATAAATATTCAGATACCACCTGAATTAAGAGCGCATAAAATTTTACTGCAAATCATTCTATATATGACGTTATTTCCCTATGGCTTAATGCACATCTAGATTAGTAGCTATCCAAGCAATCTATTCGGACCACTAACCTAGATGTGGAATACTGAGCCATTGAGCTCTCAGAAGGTAATATACAAAGGTAAGCCATGTCGTTACTTTATACTGCCTGTTATATGCATTACCTGCATGGGTATACCAGTTTTACAGCGGTTGGATTAAATAAAGAAGAGTCATGAAACGATACGACTTTTAAGAGGAATTGCTATTGGAGCGAGTTCCGTAATTAGTATTTGAAGAAACTATCGCTGTCGTTCTACGAGCGCTCGGCAGGATTTTCGTGCGATAAGTACAAAAAATGTTTTTGTCCGCCTGAATTATAGCCTAAGTCAAAATATGATTTTTTAAGTTATTTTTGAGGTTTGGCTATCGTTTGTTTCCCCCTCCTCTATTGGACCAATTTAAAAACTATTATATAAACTGAATCTGCTCTTGGCACGCATGGTGAATTTTTCAATTACCTATTTGGGTAACAAGATTTTGGTAAACAGCCCGAGATTGGGATATCTTATGGGCTAAGCACGGTTAGGATTTGGCGAGTAAAGGGCAACTCGCTGTCCGACCATGGACCATGCCCGGGTCGACGCGCGATGGCACGTTGTGTTCCACGCGCGCCTCAAAGAGCGTCAGCATAATGACGGGGCCACCTCTAGAGGGCCAAAGCCGGCCGGGGTCGCGGGACTTATCTCATTACCGTGATCCTAGAACATAAAGGGCTATTGAAGGACACGGTGGATTTTAATCAGTACGAGTCCCTCGAGCCCCGCCCGGGGTGGGAGGACTCATTTGATGATTTTGCCACGCTAAAAAAAGATGTGACATATGCTGCATTTTTATTTCTTGCTTACCTTTGCGTTCCGTGTTTTAGCTAAGCTAAGCAAGGTAGTAATTTATGAGTCCAATGCTGACCAAAACTTCAGTAAGTGCAAATAAAGATTTTCCGAGTGTTAATTAAATACAAATATAATAAAAGCTCTTACCGTGGTCGGTAAAATTATTGGACCGTCAGCTCCTCTACCATCTTGCTGACTAGTCATTCTTTTTTGTTTTGCCCTGTATTCAATAATTGCCTCTTTTGTGAAGCTATTTTGATGCGAAACAAACTTGCTTGAACATATTTATTTTAGTAATATTTAAAACAAAATGTAGAAGTTCGTTTTGCAAATGCATTTAAATAGTTTAAGATTCATTCTGGCGAATTATGGATTGAAATGTCAAAGCAGCTGTATTTTGACAAACTTTTACTGACTAAAAATGCACTCTGTTCCTTCGATAATTCTTTACGTCCCGGTCTTTTTTTTTATGGTACAAACCCACCACACTATTCCCAAACCACAGCAACTACTGAAAGCCAGAATCAACAGTGGCAACCACCAGAAAAGCGCCGAGACAATGAAGCTCGACGGCGACGTGTCCCGGAGAATGAGTTTACCTGTCTTGGATCCTGCAACGAAATTAATCAGAAAAGAATAGTGGAGGAGTAGGAAAAATATGTTTCCACTTCCCTCCATGCAAGCAGGAGACAGAACAAAACAAGGCCAATAGGCACAACGTCCCGGTCTTATCGTGATCAGACAGTCCCGCGATCCTGGGGCTTAGACCCAGGCATGGTCCATAGTTAAACAGCGAGTTGCCCATTACTCGCCGCCCGCATGCCCGCGCCTACGGTGGCCGGAGGCCGGAGATCGTCTTGCGACGTCCGTCGCCATGGGCGTACATCATGCCAGTAACTTGCGCAAAAGTATGAAAACAGTTTGCATGCTATTATCTGTAGATAATAGTTTCTCATTAGTGAATGATACAATGGCATGCCTGCTATTGATAAGGAAAATTTTACATATATGCTGGCGTCTGTACTATGTAAGGCAATGCCGGTTTAAGCACTACCAGCGCCCTTGGGCGAGATTTTCTACGGCGCCCCCTAAATGCAAGGGCGGATCCAGCTTTTACATCAGGGGGGGGGGGGTCACCATGTCGCAGGCAGCTTGTCTCCGTAGTCTAGTACTCTAGTTCGGAACTTCGGATAGATATAGCTGTACTGTTTTTTTATCGTGGTAAAATCATCAAATGAGTCCTCCCACTCAAGGCAGGGCGGGAGAGACTGGCCTTCAATAGCCCTTTACGTTCCGGGGTCATGGTAATTCGTGAGTTCCGCGACCCCGGCAGGCTGTGGCCCCGTCATTATGCTGACACTCTTTGAGGCACGCGTGGAACACAACGCGCCATCGACACGGGCATGGTTGGACAGCGAGTCAACAACGCCCGCATACCCGTGCCTACGGTGGGTGGCCAGAGACCGTCTGCCGACGTCCATCGCTGTGGGCGTATACCACTGCTTGTAAGGTAATTATATAATAAATATTTTCACCAACACGAAATGGGTTGAAATACATGTTCATCAAGATAAAGCAGTTCTATGTGACAAGAGATAACACACTCTGTTTATATTTACGTTTTCCCAAGATAACCTAATAAACTTGGCACGAAATAAATTCTAAATCTTCATCGTTCACTCAACGTGAGGGAATGGAGATGTAATCTAATTTACTTTAATTTCCACAAACCTGTTTTCTTAAGGGTTAATATAAATGCTAATAGCCCGTGTCTTGCTGCCTGCTATGTAGCCGGCTTCCCCTGTGACGTGCAAACAAGGCCATGTGATAGAGATTTATTCTCGCATTGTTACAAGCAAGGGAGTATTGCCTTGTGGGCTTGCCCACTAAAATATCTAATTAATCAATTAGTTAAATTATTAAAAAATATTTAACGCTAAAGTAACGAAGATTATGACGCTTTTAAAATACACAATACATCACGCCACTGTGACATATTTTGTCCAGAAATTTCTCCTGAGTTTTTATGTTGTGTTCTATCTTTGTCAACCACCATTGATTTAAAAAATTGTGGGCCCATCATTTTTCATTACTCTACTACCTGAAGGGGTTATTTATGGTGCTTTATTATTATCTGCCACGGCTGCAATGGGAGATAGTATTGCGTTTATAGATTACAATAGTAAAGATAATTAATTGATTATTTGTCATTTTTTTTTCATACAAAAAAAAATACGTATAATAAAAATACAAATCTAGTCAGCTGATTTCAGTTTTCATTCTCAGAACAGATAGAAAGAGATAGCAGTTGTTTTCATTGACGAAGGGACACATCGCGCGTATTTTGTGAACCACGTTATGCAGAGTAGAGCCAATGTTAATTTAACTTGTTTAATTTGTCTCAAATTGAATTGACTGTTCCGGGGTACGAAATTTCTTCACTATTGTAATCTATAAACACAATACTACCCCCCATTAAAGCCCTGGCAGATATTAATAAAGCACCTTATATGTAGATTAGAAATTAATGAAAAAAACGAGGAAATATTAAGCAATAGGATTGTACTAAATCTCCGCTCCTCTTCAATGGTGCAGTCCTATTGGTTAACATTTCCTCGTTTCTCCGCTCCGCCAGCCTGTTTTGTCATTCACCTAGATACGTAAAAGTCACCTTTACTTTAACTAGTACAACTCATTCCAGAAGTTTATTAACTTTCGTGTTCGGTAACTATAAACTTTATAATTGCTTATTAGCACATTTCCGCTATTTTATAGTCGAATCGGATGTGATCAGATAGAATATTCGCCAATCTTACTAAGGAGTACCGTGTTACTATTTCTTTAACTAGACAAATGTAACATTCATAAAAAAAATACTGACAGCAATTCCTGGACAATTTATTGATGTCACTCACAGATTTGATTAAACTCCTTTTTCAACGATGCGGGATGTGCGAAGATACGGGCAGAATCTGTATAGTTCATCACCTGCCTAACCTGTTCCCAACTATGTTGGTAGTTTACATGGAGCGACTGCCTATCGAACATCCACAACCCAGTAACTGGACAATACGATACCCCATGGTAAGACTGGTTGTCAGACTTTAGAGCTTCTGACTAACAGTAACGACTGTCAAAGATCTACAAATGACAGCCGGGACCAACGGCTTTACGTGCTTTCCGAGGCACGGAGGAAACTCGCTATGATAGATGGTCACCCATCCACAGACCAACCTCGGCAATCGCGGCTTAGCCCGAAAGATCGGCCTGTGCGGCTGTAATTATTTAGCCACGAGCTTAAAAGCTGTGTAGTTTAGCTTTGATTCAAAGTTCATTCCACGATGATAATTATGCATAACTTAATGTAACGATGATGATGACATGGCTCCCAGTCTATCCCAATGCACAATATCATAATTGCATTATGTTAAAATCGATTATACAAACAAAGTTTGTCTCCAAGCTTTGTTTCCACAACAATATTGCTAATTAAACAGCGGTTTTGAAATCACTTAGCGAACTAAATATGCACATAGTTATACAACTTTATGACCCCTGTTTCGAACTAAATTGTGTGAAAGCAGACGGAGAAAACCTTCCAAGTTAAGTAGGTCTACTTGTTCTTAATTTTATATGCGAGCGTGTCTTTAAACGTGTAAGAATTTCGACTTTTAATAATTTACTGGATACTTTTAAAGCGCTAATTGTTATGTTGACCGTGTTAAGTTTTCTTCATTCTAATTGTCTCGTACTTACTAGGTGCAAAACCTATTATAGAGAATGATACATATTGTAGATGTTGCTCCGGGCCCAGGTTGGCCGTAGCAAGGGAAACTAACTCATGTGGAGATTCATGAATGAGGGTTTCTACCTTATTATTTTACGTGGTAAAATCATCAAATAAGTCCTCCTACCCGGGGCGGGACGCAAGGGACTGTCACACTTGTACTGACCAAAATCCACGATGATCCTTCAATAGCCCTTTACATTCAAGTGTCACGGATACCTGATGAGACAGTCCCGCGGCCCCGGCAGGCTTTGGCCCTCTAAGGAGGCCCCGTCAGAGAAGAATGATCTTTGCTTACCACTGACTTCTCGACTAATCTGTCTCTATCAATCCTCCTGTATTACAGGGTACGAAGAAAGTACGGCGCCAAGCTTTTTGTAATCCGATTCTAACCGACCTCAATTCGGTGTTCCAACAGGACATCTAGGCTGTGTCAACTGCGTGACCAAGACAAATCATCGAAGCGTAGCCATGATACCATAGCGTCGTAGTCGTAGAACAACGACGGTTTTGATTATTTTCAATTTTTGCTTTTTTACGTAAAATGAACTTATATGCCGTGCTTTATTAGCCAATAGCTCTTTTTTTTAAATATTATTTAAAATAACTCAGATACTGACTAGGAATACTGACGGATTTGATTTCTTAACGCAGTAAAATGACGTAATATTCTATTCGCCCATGTAGTATGCTGCCCCCTACCCCCCGCGCCCCGCTTACGCCCGTGAGCGCCTGTCGGATTGTTAGTTCCGCCCATGTTCTGAGTAAGGTTGCGCGTGGCCTTCGCTTTGCACTAATTATTACGTTAGCTTATTTTTATTTAACTCTTAGGCTATATTGCATGTCCCATAATATTAATTTCTTTCTGCAGATTTTCCTAGAACAACGACGGAAACCACTTTGCGTCATGTAATTACGAAAAAAATCCGCAAAACAACGACGTATGATAACATACGACACACAAGTTTTCATAAAACAATGATATTTTATAAAATTTAGCCGTTTTAGGAATTTATCTTGTTGGTCAGATTATAAAAGTTCAGAAACAGAACAACATGTCCAAATTTCAAGCTTAGCGGATCAGCGGTTTCTAAAATATACCCTTAAACTCCATTAGAAAACTTTAAAGCGCCGTACTGTAAAGTTACTGATTTACAGAACCGTCTCTGTTCTACGACTGTGACGATAGGTAGAATGATGCAAACAAACTGACATAGCTTAGGTAACCAGAGTACGTGTAACTCCGTCACTGACATATTGTGTCTCGCTGATAGTGACACGAGTGTCGGATCATACAGTTTCCTTTATGGGTAAGGCCAACCGAGCCTAATTTTGTGAGTCGTGAGTTGCAGAGTTTTGGTTGCTTTCATAGAAAAAGACTTTCGTGATGCAAAATTACTGGTTTGCACTGTACCAGAACACGAAAAATTACGCTCGTCTGGCTCCATCGTAAAAGGGTTGAGCAGATTGTCTCTAATTCACGAGTCATGCTTGATAGTTGTCGTCTGTGGGGGCTGGGTGAGCGGGCATTTCTTAGACTGCATGGGTTAATTTAACTTATAATAAAGTTTATAATTATCTTATTACTATGAACACTTCCATCGTGTTGTTGTTAGTAATCTGGAGGTCAAATACACTTTAAAATATCCATAATATGATGCGACTCATCTTATGATTCTACTAAATTCGAATTCACTTTTTTAGGTCTTCATTAGGTGTCGCCTAGTGCAACGAAGTATGATAAAAATATTGAATATTTAATCACAAGGAACACCACAGCAGTATAATAATGTTCAAGTTCTAAGCATACTTAAGGCCTTTGTGGACCGTTCATGCAAACAGCCTTCGCTGATAAATCCGATATCTTGATAATACAGTCCTAGCATCAACACTAATGCCTTCTTCGTTATATAGGTAAAGAGGCGACACGTTTACCCTCTGCCTATACATACAAAATGGCTCGTTTTATTGACGCCATTTTTCGTCAACACTTAAGAATGGAACACCTTGTCGAATTACGTAGGTAAAATTGAGGTGGGTGTCTACTTTCTAAGTCCGTCGTGCATCTGTATGCACGAGACGTAAATATCAAATGTCAAATGTCATGTCAATGAGCAAAAATGGCGCGTGGATAATATCGCCATGACTGAAGTCAAATAAATAAATTGAAATTGAAAGTCATTTTTCATTATCATCAAATTGCATTTAAAAAATGTAACAGGTACTCCACAGGTGGCGCGTAAGTAACTATCTGTCAAATCGTAATATCATTCGTTCTTAGTTCTGGCTCGTTGTCAAAACGTCACTAAGGCCGAAACCACGGGTTTCGGCCTTAGAGATTAGACCCGTTCCCAGTAGTCCTTACGGCGTAGTCTTACTAAGACATATTTTATCAATATCGATTTCAAGATCATCAGCTATTTTGCTACATGTTTCAAAGGCGATGCTTTTAATAAATATTTACCGCATATATCATATTCTCTGGGCCTGCTATTCATATACTTTATCTTTTTTTTAAAAACCTTGCCCCACACTAGGAATTTCTCCCGAGTCGTGGGTGCGTTTACAAACATAGAAACTCACATACACAAACACCCAGACCCGGAAAAATTACTTGCAGATCGTACACATAAGGCCCTTCGTACACAAGGCGACTCAAGTTTCCGATACCTTACGACTTCGGTATCAAAGCGGCTATCGCAATACAAACCCTTAGAGGTTCGAACACAAGCACGCGTCAATGAATACCAAAATCGTAAGGTATCGGAGACTTGCGTCGCCTAGTGTACTAAGGGGCTAATTGTTCCGTGCGGGAATCGAACCCGAGACACACAGCGCAGCAGTCCAATTTGCTTAGCCACTGCGTCAAACGTGTCGTCATAATATAGATTATTTAGGTAATTTTAGCCTTAGCCTGGCTATGAAATGCCATTTCAGAGAGCCCATCAAGAATCTAACCGTGTTTACAACCTTCGGAAACGTAGGCCAATGATGCTTAATAGAAATTGATAGTCTGCCGGCTATTGATATTACTGAACCTATTGAAGCGAACCGTACAATGAGACCGGGTCGCAATCAACGGGACGAAGCCATTGTGACAAATCCGACACCTCCCTTTCTATTTGACGCATTGGATTCAATAGCTGCTCATATCAAGGACTCGCTACAGGTTAAAAAAAAATCTATCAATAAATCAGGTATGTTTTATTTTATTGCGAAGTGTTAAAGCTGTTTTTTATTTAACACAGCAAAGCTTTTAAAAGGATACGTGCGTAAAGTTATGTTGTTATTGTTTTGACATGTTCTGCGATGATTTTGAAAGTAGCATTATTTTCAATAAAGCGGGCTCTGAGCGCGGCGACCGAATCATTAAATTCCGTAACGAAAATAAACCTAACAAAAAAAACCTAACACCCGCATCGTCTAACGTCGTTTCAGTTCGGCAAACTTCGGCACGGTATTTGATTTTCTTGACGTTTCACTCGATTGATGTAGCTGACCACAGCCTAAAAAAATATTGCATAATTTGATAAAAATGCTAGCTTTACCGCGGGCAGTCCCCGAGTGCCACACGTATTTTATATTTATTTATATTCTTCGTTGGCAATATTTTTTTTTATTTTTTTTTGCTGAATATGTTTGATATTTTATCGATTATATTTTGATGGATTAAAAAGACACAGTAGCTGGTCCAAATCCTAGAATCTTTAATTCCGGCCATGATTTTACCTCTTTTCTTTTACTACACACGATGTTAGTGCAGAACTACATAATTGGAAACAGTAGAGACACTTAAAACGTACGTATCATGCGGTTAAACGAATGCGACTGACACATTCAATTTAATGTAAAATACTTCATGCTGTCACCTAATTGTGTTGCGGTATTAAACTCCATTGTTTTAATTCCCCTAGAGAACTATACATTTTCTGAGGAAATGTTACTACCTCCGTGTACCTACTAAATGTAGACATTGAAATTGACACTTGAAGAAGACATTTACATGTTGATTAGTATAATAATTATGTTACTGGTAAACCATTTAGAAATTAGTGTTTGTTTTTAAAAAGACATTGTTCCATTCTAGATCTTATTCCTGAGGTGAGGTGTTACCGTGTTTCTATCACCATGGATTTTAGTCAGTACAAGTCTGACAGTCCCTTTCGTCCCGCCCTGGGATTCATTAAATGAAGTAACCACAATAAAAAAATGCGTGCGTTCACAAACATAAAAAACTACACAAGTACAAACAGACCCAGGTTATGTATAGTTTTTAAAGTAAAAAGTCCAATATTTTCTCTGATCTCAGAAGATTCACAGTTTAAGAGAGAAATATGCAAAGTTTGTAACAAGATTCCTCTCGACAGCTACCTATCTATCTCTTAAATTCAAAAGCCTTCAACCAAGGGCGGTGTAAACCTCTAATTAGTTTTTAGCGTCATCTTGTGAAGATTACCAAGCTTCTTTTGATATCTTCTACAAGTACTTACTTTTGTAGGTTTTGTAACTTTTTGTATGCTTGTCTCGATCATTTAAGAGTGAGGCACGCTCCAGATATTTTGAATACCTGGTTCTCAATTTTGTCTTGTATAGGATAACTCTGCAATTTTGTAGTGGTTCGTACTTTACATTATTCATGGCGGTTGTTGCTGATCGAAGTTGTATGGACATTCTCGAAGCCAATCCGTTTATTTCGATTGGGCCATCGAAAGTTACTTTTGAAGGTGTGCAAAGTTTAAAACGTGGAAATAAAAACAGATTATCTAGAAAAAAAAATAGCAGTTATTAATTTTTTTTACAGTTGTTACAACTTCGTTGTTATTTCAATTCTGTACGGAAAGTTAAATCCGTTAGGTACTATGAAAGTAGTTATGAGTACTACTTTCGTAAATACGAATTATTCCGTGTTGACGCAACATGTCTCCTTCTTCCATTTTTCACTTAGACAATTTTCAGATCTCATAATGTAGGACTATCTAAGCAGGATCCTGTGGCCCTTATGGGTGGATTTTTACTCATTATGAGTCACACCACAGTCCTTTTCACTCCTCCCAGTCTGGGAGAACTCATTTGAAATGTGATTTTCATCATCATCATCAGCCTATAATGTTCCCACTGCTGTGACACAGGCCTTCTCTCTGTGAGAGGGAGTGGGCCATAATCCACCACGCGGGCTCAGTGCGGGTTAGCAGGTGTCACATGTCTTCGAATTTTTAGTTCTAGGACATGCCGGTTTCCTCACGATGTTTTTCTTCACCGTTTTGAGAGCAGTGGTGATGAAATAAATTACAGAAAATAATGCGCCTGGCGGGGTATGAACTCACGACCTACAACTCGTAAGTCAGGACCGATACCACTGGGCCACCACTGCTCTAATGTGATTTTACGACCCCAAAAAACGTCTCATGAATAGTATATTATTGTACATAAGTACCTGCATTTAAAGTCACAATAATAAACAATAGTAAAAAGTAAATATTATGGTGCTGTCTAGTCCCCAGTCTATTTACATCTCTACAAACACCAACAGACATCTGGCTCACCGTCCACCAACTTTACTAATATGACCCAGTTGCTGAACAAATGTCATATATTATACCATGAAAGTTTACTGTTTCCCATCAAACCAAACAATAGGTCTTTGTCACATTCATCATAATTCCTGATTGTAAACGTCCGCGTGTCATACACTTCCTAATGGACTGTCGTGTGGGTAAGTTCGTTTCGAAATGTTGAGAGGTGTAAGACAAGAATGGACACTTCGAAGCGACTTCTGTACCTAAGTAAAGTTATTGTGAAATAACTGATATCGGAACTTGTCTGATAAAGATTGATGAGAGAGCTCGACTGCAAAAAAAAACTTATTCAATTCTGCCTGAATCAAAATTATCAGTAGTCATTAAGTTTTTATTAAAGTACACTCATAAACTCTAAAAATATTTTTATTATCTCTTGTTTTCTGTTAAAAAGTTAGCCCCACTGTAGAAATTTTTCCTGTATTGGTTTTAATTAAATTAATATTTGAACTTACAAACACACAGACCCGAAACAACTAGGTACTCGTAAATCATACGTTATTTCGTGCTGGAATCGAACCCGTGACATGCAGTGCCACAGTCAATCGCTAAACCACTGCTCCAAGCGTGCCGTCAATAGTTTACGCACAAAAATAGTTCTTATAAATGTAAGTAGACTAAGCAAATAATCGATCATAATCAGCAAATCCTTTGTTAGCTCACAGAATTAACTGTGTCAATACCATCGACAATTCAATACAACGTACTGGAAACTGATATTATCACTAAATAATGTTACCATTTCCAATTACGTTCCTTCACTGACATGACAGACACTTCACTAATATCATGTTCAAAATACGAGTAGATAGAAAATTATCTCGAATAAGATTTATGATCAGCGTGTTAACGTTACGTTACGTTTTAGGTACGCGTATAGCTGTGAAATAGTTATTAGGAAAATAGAAAAGAGAGTATTGATTGTAATTATTGAGGTGCGGTAGAGGTATTTATGAAATAAGATTTTTTTTGTTAACCATATTTTCGCGTTTGAGTTTGACCACTATCACGCCTGGTGTGGTCGACGGTGAAGCATAGTTGCCCAGAAGTAATACCTACTACCTACTCTTGATTTGAAGACCCCAAGGCTATAGCTGCCAGGAAATACAGACCCCGACGGGGAATTCTACTCAATAAAAGTATTGGCAAAACGCTTTCATCCACCATGTAACGATGGCGCATTGCTGGGGTTTTTTTTGGGATTAAATATAATGACCACCATAAAATGCTTTGATACCCTTAGCTACTACACTTCAAATTGTTTTCGAACACCAAATATAGTAAATGATCACCAAATCTATACTGAATGTGTACCAAATCTAAAACTCGCTTTAGCAAGATTTCAGGGGCACCCCGAAGTTCGGTTTGGTTAGGTTCCTTTAAACCTTGTACACAGAAATAGAAGCCCCGCGAAGCGGGGCTTCGTCGACCCTGCTTAGGTTGATTTTTTTTTATAACACCTCGTTATGACATATTTTAGTGAACATATTTTGGTGATCATTTAATACTTTTGGGTTGACAATGATTTATTTGGAGTCATTTTGATTAAATAGGATAGCGAAATGTTAAAACTGGTTATAATTTTACACTAAAATGCGGGTTTCATTTTGGTGATCATTTACTATTTTTGTCTGTTATCTATACCTATAATAAAATTGGAGTGTCTGTTTGTAATATTGAAATAACCGTTTTTTTCAACTTGCATATGAATATATATACGATACATACACCAAAACAACATTTTTTAAAATTTTTGTCTGTCTGTCTGTCTGTTTGTCTGTCTGTTTGTATCGGCTAATCTTTGGAATGACTGGACCGATTTTGACGGGACTTTTACTGGCAGGTAGCTGAGGTAATAAGGCGTAACATAGGGTACTTTTATTTTAGAAAAATCTTTTACTTTAGAAAAAAAAATAGGATTATGTGCACTTGGTATCACAACTTCACGTAACATTCTGAAATGGCTGGACCGATTTTGACGGGACTTTTACTGGCAGGTAGCTGATGTAACAAGGAATAACTTAAGCTACTTTTATTTTAGAAAAATCTTTTATTTTAGAAAAAAAATAGGATTATGTGCACTTGGTATCACAACTTCACGTAACATTCTGAAATGGCTGGACCGATTTTGATGGGACTTTTATTGGCAGGTAGCTGATGTAATAAGGAGTAACTTAGCCTACTTTTATTTTAGAAAAAAATCTTTTATTTTAGAAAAACTTATTGGGATTATGTGCAATTGGTATCACAACTTCACGTCACATTTATACGCAACAATTTGTGAGTAAATTACATTAAACTTACATTAAGTTTTTAATTTAATCGTAATCAGTTCACATCTAATATAACAAAATGTAAATTAATAAAAATTATAATAGTGTGTCCGAATATAGAACCAGCGCCATCTCTCGCCATTACTCGATCAACTGCGTGCGTATTCGTTTTAGCAAAGATATTAGGGTCTGTACGGTCCAACCGTACAATTATTCATAATATTGTATCTTTTTACGTTAATCAAGCAGTTTTGTACCGCGTGCGCAATATACCTCAGTTCGCGTTCGGTCACCGCCGCGTGTACTCACAGTTGTCAATTGGTACAATTTTAATACAATCAGTGTTCAGCACCAAACCATCTTTTATTCTCTTCCACCATCATCTAATCGTTAATGTACGATCCAGCAAGGGATCATACAGGGTCAGTTCAGACCGAGACGCGAAGCGACGCGACTATGCGTGAAGAGGCCTGAGGTTTCGCGCTGCGCCGCGCTGCACCTCGCTGCGCCGTGATGAGCCGCGCTGTGCCGCGATACTCATCGCGACGTCGCGAGGCGCATCCAGACTTCACGAAGCCGGGCTGCGTAGTGAGGAGTGGCTGGATAGGCGTTGCAGGTCCACACCGGACACGGATTTTTCGGGAGGTACGAGTACCTGTGTCTAATGAGGAAGGAGGAAACGTCTGGGAGTCACCACTGCGAGGATCGCCCGTAGGACACGGTGGAGCATACGGTGTAGGACTGCCTCGCTTGGGCAGAGCACCGCCGTGTCCTGACGACGGCGATAGGCGGAGACCTCTCGCGCTTGGCATATGCATAAATATGCTGCAGGGAGAGACGGAGTGGGAAGCGGTCGCCTTCTTCTGCGAAGCAGTCATGCTCGCGAAGGAGGAGGCGGGCCGAGGAGGGAGACGACAGAGACAGCTGCAGTGGTAGACGCCCAAGGCTAAGGACGTCGCAAGGCAATCTCCGGCCACCGGAGGCGCGGGCATGCGGGTGGCGAGTAATGGGCAACTCGCCGCCCGACCATGGGCCATGCCCGGGTCAACGGCGCGTTGTATTCCACGCGCGCCTCAAAGATCATAAGCAAGATGACGGGACCAAAGCCTGCCGGGGTCAACTTATCTCATTACCGTGACCCCGGAACGTAAAGGGTTATTGGGACACTATGGATTTTAGTCAGTACGAGTCTGACAGTCCCTCCCGCTCTGCCCTGGCTGATAATGATTTTACCACGATAAAAAAAAGAGCGCTCGAACGAACTGCATGAAATCTATACGAAACCTGAACAAAAATATTAAAATAGTAGAGACGTCACCACGAGGCAGCCTCGGCTACGCCTTGCGGCGTCGAAAGGCGTCGTCCGGCGCCACGCGGCGTGCTCTGCATCATGCGGCCTCGGCAGGCGCAGAGGCGCGCATCTGCGTGGAGATGCGTCGGTCTACGCCGCGAGACGACACGCGGCGCAGTACTGAGTGGCTCAACGTATTCAACATTTTCACAACGAAATGTGTATCTTTTCGCGTAGAAAATAAAGTCGTATTTTGAATGGCTCTTAAAAGTGTGCGCGCATCGGCGCGTCGCTTCGCATCTCGGTGTGACCCTCATCTTTCGAAATGTTTTGGTTAGATTCGATCCAGGGTCAGCTCAGACCGAGTTACCGAGACCGAGGCCCATTAATTTTGAAGAGCGAAGTAAATAATAATTTGCTATTTGAGTCAAGTAGTTTTATTTACTACGTAGTTTGAAATTTTATTAGTCTTCATTCTCATATTGAATGAAACAACAAACATTTTATTTGTTTGGTTCAGTTTTTTTTAAATCCCTTCTAGAAAAAAACAAACCTGTCGCATCGTAGCTTAAATGCGAAAAGTCCCAGGAATCATAATATCGTGAATTGAGCCTTAGAGCAATTTGAGCAAAGTAAGTCAAAACTCTAGCGTCAGAAACGCCTACGCAACGTCAGTCTCGACTTAGTATACAGTCGTCTCTTAAGACAGTTTCTGGATCACAGGAGAGTTTGGAGGACCACTCACGTGACTCTGAGACTTTTCACCGAAAGGCGAAAGTCGCGCTTAAGTTCGCAGAGAATTCTGACCGCGACTTTGCTCTCCCAAGAAAGCAGCGAGGACCGCAAAGCGCCTTTGACCGAGAGCATGACGCCCTCTCACGTCAGTCTGGAGTCTTTCACCGATAGGGATTCGCGCCATTAAAGAACACATTGTTAGTTCCGTCATCCACGCGAACGAAGTCGCGGGCACAGCTAGTATATTACTATATCTGGTGGTAAGTTAAACATAAGCCTAAAAGAATATATAAAAAAACGGCTTATGTTTTAAGTTTTAAGGCTTATGTTAAAGTAACTCTTAGGCGCCTGTAACTTTCAAACTATTATAAATTTTGAAAAAAAGAAAACCTATAAACCTAGTTTTTTACTGTGTAGGAAGCATTCTAAAAAATCATTGAGATAGGATAACATTTAGGGGTAGGAAAACGTTTTCTCTTTTAGTATGGACGAGCGCTCGGTAGACGATCCTCTTTAGATACTTTTTATTCCGGTACCTCTAATTGTTCTTCAAGCAGGCGAAGTCACAAGTAAAAGCTGCTACACCAATAAGAGTGTTAACCATTTATTGAGACGTAAAATTAAAACCTTAATTCAATTCGTTTAACATCTGTGTCGAGCTGTAAAAAATCCTTTTGTATCTTAATTATTTAAGACCGTAAAATAAATCGGATGAAAGAGGGTTAGGTAATCGAATCTTTTCTCATGTTTCCTAATTATGTAGGTCTTTAATTTGTGATAATTAATTGAATGTTCAAAATAAAATTGCTTTTTCCAGAACTTGTCGCCACTTTTTTTTTTAAATTGGGACAACCCTCCCCACTATTCCCAAAACCACTGCAACTCGTGAAAGCCAGAATCAACAATGGCAACCACCAGAAAAGTGCCGAGACAATAAAGCTCGACGTGCACCGGAGAATGTATTTGCCTGTCTTGGATCCTGCAACGAAATAAATCAGGAAATAATAGTGGAGGAGTAGGAAAAATAATTGATTTCACTTCTACGGTGGTCGCCACTGTTAATTCTAGCTTCTAGAAGTTGCAGTTGATTACCGTTTTTTTTTTTATTTAGCCCATACTGTTCTACTCCTAAGCAAAGTCCTTCCCACATTCCTCCCAGTTGTTCAAGAGCAAAAATTTTGTAATGTCTGGTACACGGTGCAAGCTAACGTGTGAATCTGTAGCTGCAGGTGCATCAACTCGCACTGTATGGCCATGTCAAACGTGTTACTCGCACATGCGAGTTGGTTAATGGTCCAAATCCATGTAGCTAAAACATTGACTTTCACTCACATGGTCATCTTCCTCTAGCACTAGCATTGCAAGATTCCAATACTCAACCAGCGCACAACTCGCATAAAACAAGGCAGCTAGCAGCGTGAAAACAGCAGGGGAAAGTCGAGCAAGTTAAGTATTTTACTGTTCTACCAGTCATTTTCTCTGTACGTATAATTATCATTTAATAAGTTACTGAGTAGACTAATAAACGTTTAGATACTCGAAGTTGTTAAGTTGAGTATTGTTTAAGTACTCCAAGTTTAATTACAAAACATGTGAGCACATGTTCATGTTATGTTTCACGATGTTCAACAATATATTATATGTGTATTATGTATTACTTTGTTCTGATGTAAAACTTTTTGACGACACAAAGTTTCTTTACACAAAATGCTACTAAAGTTTCCAAATCCTTTCGCCTTGGGATTCAAAAGTTCGTGAAATACTTGTTATGTCGCCATGTTATTTAATGTTCAGGAAAAAGTATTGTAAAAATTAGGGTTCCTCATGTTTACACTGTAAAGCAAGGTCTCTGAATACTGTATTGTCAAGAATGATGTTCATTTGGTTATTTTTTTATCGTGGCAAAATCATTAAATGAGTCCTCCCACCCAGGGCAGGATACATGGGACTGTCAGATTTGTACTGACTAAAATTTCATGGTGATTCTTCAATAGCCTTTTACGTTCTAGGGTCACGGTTACCTGATGAGACAGTCCCGCGACCCCGGAGACAGTTTAACGACCCCGAAGACAGTCGCGCGACCCCGGATTATTCAATAAGTTCAATTGTGGTCAGAGTTGTACCTAACTGTACGCTACCTACATTTCACCAATTACATTTTAAATCCCGTTTGATATAGCGCGGCTCTATTGCCATAGATATGGCGAAAATCTGCAAGGGAAAAATTCGTGGTGAAAAACCCAATAACACTGTGCTCGACCCGCAAATCAAATGGAAAACCTCGTGTTGCTAGTAAACCTTAAAGAGACTACATCAGAATACATGCTTGACTGCTTTGTGAAGGGCCCATTTACACCTTTCCTGAAATAATACTTCTAGGGTCCTATTTATTTCAATCATCCACAAATTAAATATAAATGTGGGTAGGTTATTTTTAGGAAGAATTAAATTATAATGATTTTTCTCACCTTATGCCATAAACTTGCACTGTACAAAATGTACAGTTATCGTAAATGAATAAAATAAATAAACCATATACAACGTGTAACGTTAAATGCGCAAAACCTCTCGTGGGGTTACTCAGCCCATGTTACTGAACAATTTTTATTCTAGGACTTTTGGAAAAAAAATAAAAAATAATATGGTTTTTCATACTGATGGGCCTGATCAATTTCTCATTTTGTAAGAAAAACCATTTTATTTTTTTTATTTTTTTTCCAAAAGTCTTAGAACAAACATTGTTCAGTAACATGGGCTGAGTTAACCCACGAGAGGTTTTGCGCATTTAACGTTACACGTTGTAAACAACATGAAACACACATAAATACTTTGAGCTAGCTAGAAAGTCTGAGCCGAAATCAATTGGAGTTTCGATAATGCTCGCTCTTGAAATTCCAGTTGATTTAGTTTTCAATATTAGACACACCATCCCGGCGCAAATCCGTCAAGAATCTATATCTAATATCTTTAAACGAGCAATTCTTGTATATTTATTTATATATAATCAGGATCTCGGAAACGGCTCCAAGGATTTTCATGAAAGTTATAGATTAGGGGTTTTTCGGCTCAAGGAATCGATTTATCAAGGTCCCAGGTTCGAGAAAAGCTCGGTTCCCAAGATATAGACATTTTAAAAACCGAGCGAAGCTCGGTCAACCAAATATTTTGAGTCTTATCTGTAGTTCTATGTAATCTATGATTCTATACTAGCGACTCGATTGGCGCTGTGGCTTAGCGTTCGACTACTGAGCTGCGTGTAGTGGGTTTGATTCCCGTACGAACCAAATATTTGTATGACCTACAAGTATTTGTTCTAGGTCTAGGTGTTTGTGTATGTGAGTTTCTATGGACGCTTTGAACCGGTTCTATTGGAAATCTGTAGGGAGCCCTATGTCCAGCAGTGGACGTCCTACAGCTGATATGATGGTGATGATGATCTTTATAATAAATCTTTTATGTACGAGTATACCTACTCAGTTGAACAACCATTTATGAATCTCCACATACATAACTACTTAACATTAATTCACGTTTTTTTTTCATAGTGATGGGCAGGAACTATCTGTAGAACAACACCTACGACGAACCTTACAAACTTTTTGAACGTCACATACTCACTTTTTTTTTTCGAACTCAATTCGAATGCCCACTGTACACTGTGTACCTATTTATTTACAATATTTTTAGTTAAATATACAGAGTCGTTCACAAGTAATTTCAAAGATCGAGGCCTAAAGGTCACTAGTTTTGGACCCAATGACAATGTTCATTTACTCATTTTAATTTGATGCTACAGTACTCCCCACAAACAAAAGCAGAACTTTCTTTGGGCTTTGTCAAAAAGACTCCGTTATTTTATCAATCCTCGTTAACTATAACAAAGAATTACATTTATTTCAAACTTGGATTGAAACGATGACCAATTGTAAAAGTTTCGAGCTCTTCACTAACTTTGTTCTTCACTGGTATGTACACAATTGTACAAGCCACTATAGTCTCTATACAATATTATTGTACACAATATTGTATTGCAGTTTGTCATTGAAAGTTTTGGAAAGACACCCTCATTTGTGGACGCCCACGGCGACAGACGTCGCAAGACGATCTTTGGCCACCGTAAGCGCGATGCGGGCGGCGAGTAAAAGTAATGTTTTCTCTTCATGCCATTTTTCAGCTTTGATAGATGTGTTTTCTTTAAAACTTATATTTAAACCTCTTTAACTATCTTAATTTTTCTTTTTTCAAATTATAACAATACCAAAGACCCGCCTTAATTTTGCGTGGTTGAACATTATATCTTTCAAGCTGAAACTAACTACATAATCTCTATAAAATATCATTGCAATCAGTTGGTTTGTTTCAGTGATTGAGAGCAAGGACAAAAATAGTGACACATGATTTTTAGATGTATAATTATGTATTAATTTTCACCATAATAATTGCTTATTCATACTTTGACAGAATGGTTAAATTCAAGCCGATTAAGGCCACAACCATAAGGCTTAGAAATTGTAAATCCGCAATAGCGGGAAAGTGTCAAGATGGTAAACCCATCGATTCTGAATATCCGCTGACCCCGATTGAGCGCTACCGTAATCTTGTTCCTAGATTTTATTCTTTGATTCAATACAAAGAGAATTTACTTTGAATATAAAGTCAGTTAACGTCGATTAGGTTAATCCGAAGTTCGTGTAAGTTGGAATATGAAATTATGATAAAATATAAAAAGATTTAGGCGCGGTAAAGTTGTCGATTTAGCGTTTAAATACAAACTCGTGATGGTAACATTTTATACCGTTTATATGCATAGTTGCTCTCTTTGTACAACCTAGATTTTTATGAAGAAAATCAAGTCATTTTGAAGCTACAGAATAATGCTAGTTCTATCATAAAGACAAACTCGTAGGTAGTTAAGTTCTAGGGGCATTTTATCTATACTTAATAAGCGGAGAACATTATCTTGCTATTAGCCTTTGACACGGCTTAGAAGATCTAAGATAGCAGATAGGATGCCTTCCTGCTGGCAAACACAATACTAATTCGTTTTTGATCATCCCACCATTTTACATTTATACTTGGATCAATGTAATGATACCCAAACGCCAGGTGTCCCGTGTATCGCCGAGTTAATCCGGCTAACATAAAATGAATATTTCCATTCATTGGACAGTCAACGGCAAAATCGATTTTCTCACGAAGTATCGGTTTCTACTCTGAGATAATACAATTATTACGTAATAGTTTAGCTTTCGATTTTTAAAAACGTAAAACTTTAATCAAAGTTACAAGGTGCACCTATATTTACGGGAAACGTGATTAACTGGGCATTGTGAATACAGACCGGCCATTATTAATAGTGCCCGGACTTATCAAATTGCCGTAACATATTATACATATTTACTAGCTCGCCAGAAACCAGAGTACCTGTGACGATCCTTACATACTACTTTCGCTCCTAATTGTACTCGATGTACCAGATAAATGATAACGCGCACAAACTGTGTGTAGGGTATCTTATCACAAGGCAAATATTAGTTTAAACTTTTCACAATTTGTGTTTGAATTATAAGAGCGTATATTTTGTTTGCATACCTAATTCTTGCATCTATTTTAAGCTGGAATGTTTTATGGTAGGACACAGCTATTAATTTTAAGTCTGAGTTATAATTATTCTAAGTGTAATCCATAAACAATTAATCTTTTTTTATCCTAAGATTTAGATATTCTCTGTTTAAAAAATCACAAACTAATTCACATTTTTATAAGTTGCTACCTCTACCCTGTTGAGAAGTCAGTCACGGGGTCTCCGCCAATCGGATGGAGGGTATTTACGGTGTTATTTATTTACTTTTTCTGTTCACAACATTTTCCGTGTGAAATAAAATTGATTTTACGGGACTCGCGCAATTATGTAACTTATAAGTACAATCGACAAAGTTGAATTATGACCCACCATAAGCCTATTTTCTTACAGACATCCAAACACAATTAGGTCTACATTCGCGTAAATATACATATCCATGGTAACGGCTTTGATCATTGTCAATTTGACGGATTCAAACGATTTATTGTCAAAGTGGGTCATGATTTAACTTTTTCGATTGTACATTATAATTCGTAATCAGATCAGAGATAATCTCTTCGAAACAATTTAACCAGTTTATCGTTTTTTTAAATGGTGCTTTACTAATCGTAGTTTAATCACTTAAGTGACATACAGTTAGACACATACATACATTTAGACAGGCCTGTTGGTCTAGTGGTTAGTGACCCTGACTGCTATGCCGGAGGTCATGGGTTCGATTCCCACCCAGGACAAATGTTTATGTGATGAGCACGATCATTTGTTCTGTGTCTGGGTGTAATTTATCTATAGGTAGGTACAGTCGGCCAAGAAAGTGGTGTACCACCCTAAGGTTGAATATCGCTTGCAGATTCATAGGTGATAAAGATTAGTTTCGCTTGCAGATCGATCTGACAACTTCTATTTCTGTAAACTTGTAATTACAATATCAATAAAAAACAAGCTAAAAATAGATTTATCCTTTTATTAAATTTCTACAATCAATTTTAAAATACTTATAACAAACAAAAACATAGCATATATAGTAATATTTAGAAGATAATATTGAAAATTTTAAAAAATTAGAAACGGGTTTAACCGCCGTTGGCCTCTATAACCTCTAAAAGACGAGACCTCATTGAACCAACAAGCCGTGAGCAAATATCGGTTCCCCGCATTTCCTCCCAAATATAATTACAGTGACTAATAAGAGCTTGTTTGGTTCTTTCATTTTGATGCGACCATCGTTGGACCATAAGGCCCCAAAGATTTTCTATCGGGTTGAGGTCCGGCGATCTTGAGGGCCACTGAATTACCCTTACGTCAATGTGTGAGCGAAACTAGGCTCTTACGATCCTCGCATTATGAATTGAACAATTATCTTGAACAAAATCAAATTGTGGCACTTCGTTCTCCGGGTAAACATTACGGACTGTCGGTAGCATTGCATTCTGAAGCACGTCGATATAATTTACAGCCGTCGCTCGAGGAGGTAGAGAACACAATTCTCCTACACCATCCGCACTCATCCAGCCCCAAATATTTACGGAAATTCGACCTGATTCTCTATTTGGAATTACATGATCATCTTTATACCGTGTTGAATTATATCGCCAAAGGTGAAGACGTCCATGCTGACTGGATTTAAACGTTTTTTCATCACAAAACACTGTATTAGACCAATCAAACTCTAAGTGCTCTCTGGCGAAGTTCAGACGAGCAAGTCTGTGAGCATCCGTCAAATATATTTTCTTGGCGTAATGCCTGTGGTGCAACCCCATGTAATGTAGATGATTCCTTATTGTTTGGGCACTCACATCGAACATCTCCGCAAAATGTTTTGTGGGCTTAAAACCATTGATTTCATAATCCCGTCTCATGAATTCTCTATCGTTATTGGAGAGTGCAGGCCGGCGACCACTTCTTCTGTGATCCAACAAACTTCCCTCCTCTCCTTCACGACGAATCCAAAAGCGGACAGAACGCCTCGATATATTCAAATTCCGGGATATCGCACTGATACTGCTTCCCTCATTAAATTGGGCAATTATTTGTGCTCTTTCGGCAATGGTCAAGTTGGCAGGCATTGAGATGATTTTATATGCAGTTGATTGAAAAATAACACGGAAAATATATCGATTTTTTGCATATATTTGACAAAATGTCAATTGTTAGTTTTCTTTTTCAAATGGAATTCGGTTGTCTATTTAAATAGTTTTTATTACTTTTGTTTGGAAACATTTTAATTGCTTTGTAGAAACTAATGTCCTTTTCATTTATACTAAAGGTTAAAATGTCATGTACTTATATGTGACATATGACGTATGAATACTAAATACATAGGTTTACGTCATGATAATGTTGTCTCTTTCAGTAATATCTTTTTATAACGAACCTTGTTGTAATTTTCGATGACCGGGAAACTAAATCAAAACTGGTACACCACTTTCTTGGCTGACCGTACATATAATAAATTTGTAGAAAAGTGGTGTCTGTACAATGGAAATATACAAAAAAAAAGTAGCAGGGGTTGTTATTTTATCGATGCCGAACCCGAAACTGTAATTAAAATTTTTTTTGTCTGTTTGTCTGTGTGTTTGTGCACGCTAATCTTCGGAACTACTGGACGGATTTGAATGTTTTTTTTTTGTTGTATAGGTATTAAGTTCGATTAACATATAGGCTATAATTTATCCTGGAAACTTGAACACCTGATGCAGAACTGCAACAGACCTGCTAAAGTATCAGAGATACAAAAATTATGCAATAGCAAAAATTGTTCCACGTGATGAGCATTTTCTGCTGAGAGAATAAAATTGAAGATCCTGGACACCTGATGTGGAACTTCAAGAGCCCAGCTACACTATAACATATACAGGAATGACGTCTTAGCAAGAGTTGTTCAGCCTGATGAGCACCTTCTGTTGATGTATAAAAATTGAAGATCTGGAACACCTGATGTGGAACTCCAAGAGCCCAGCTACACTATAACATATAAGGGAATGACGTCTTAGCAAGAATTATTCAGCCTGATGAGTACTCTCTGTCAACGTTTAAAAATTGAAGATCTGGAACACCTGATGCGGAACTCCAAGAGCCCAGCTACACTATAATCATCATCATCTGCCTAGCCTTTTCCCAACTATATTGGGGTCGGCTTCCAGTCGAACCAGATGCAGCTGGATATCAGTATTTTACGAGTACATGGAGCGACTGCCTATCGGACCTCCACAACCCAGTAACTGGGTAATACGATACCCCATTGTAAGACTGGTTGTCAGACTTTTAGAGCTTCTGACTAACAGTAACGACTGCCAAAGATCTACAAATGACAGCCGGGACCAACGGCTTTACCTACGTGCTTTTCGAGGCACGGAGGAAACTCACTACAAAACCCAGCTACACTATAATATATACAGGAATGACGTCTTAGCAAGAGTTGTTTAGTCTGATGGGCATTTCCTGTTGTCTTACAAAAATGAAAGATCTGGAACGTCTGGAATCGTCTCGCGCATCCCGTTGTTTTCCCATCCCCAGGCTCCTAGAATTCGACATCAGACGTTTCAGATCTTCGATTTTGACGACCCCGACTGCTGGCATAAGCAACAGGATCCGCGTACGAAGTCGCGGGCAGAAGCTAGTCTATAATATGCTTGTATTTAGAAATATTTTTATTTATTTATTTATCAAAAAATTATTCTATCATACATATAATAATTATTATAAGTATGTTTATCAGTTGTCTAGTACCCATAACACAAGCTCTGCTTAGCTTGGGACTAGATGGCGTTGTGTGATAGTTGTGGAATATTATATTATATTTTTAATATATTATACATATTTAAACTTTTTACCATTTTCATATAGCAGAAAAGAAGTTACAGACCGCTACCCAGTACGATCCTTTTATTATACAAAAAACATCTGTTCACACAAACACGCTTGTTACGAGTACTACGCACCCAACTTTTGTGAAGAACTTCAATCATAAGGCCAGTGTAGGTCTTCCGAGGGCTTCGCCTCCCGTCTAAAACATTGATTATCCATAGATATCTAATCATTATGTATTTACTCATGAAAACTAGGCAAATAATGCGGGCATGCGGACAGCGAGTAAAGGGCACCTCGCTGTCCAACCATGGACCATGCTCAGGTCGACGGCGCGTCGTGTTCCACGCGCGCCTCAAAGAGCGTCAGCAAAAATGACGGGGCCCCCTCTCAGGGGGCCAAAGCCTGCCGGGGTCGCGGGATTTACTTCCTTACCGCGACCCCGGAACACAAAGGGCTATTGAAGGACACCGTGGATTTTAGTCAGTACAAGTCTGACAGTAGGGGTGGGAGGACTCATTTGATGATTTTACCAAGCTAAAAAAAAAAGGCAAATAATAATTAAATGTCAATGAATATAAGTAATGATCATATTAATAATTATTGTCCCAATAACTTAATTAATTAGTTCAGTTTACACGAACAGTAGCTAAATGAAAGTAGTTGAATTTAAATTGCCTTCATTAATTTACGAAACTTATAAATATTTACTATATGTACCTAGATAGGTTCTCTAACTACTAATTAATTGGAGAAAATGTAATGAAATACTTCTTATTTATGGCACTGAATTATTGAGTTGGTTGGATTATTTTGTTTTTCTAACTTAAATAAGTAGCATACTTTTTTTTCTTAATTTTTTTTTTACCCCACACAACGTCTCTCGCCGGTTTCTTGGCTGCGTTTACAAAATATTTAAACTCACATACATAAATATCAAACCTCGAAACAATTGCGGGATTCAAACTTTTAACACGCAGCTCAGCAGCCCATCCCTCAACTACTGTACCACGGCAAGAGTTCAAACTATAATAAAAGAAGTTTGAAGGTGAAAATTCAAACAAAGAACACCCTATATTTCTACAGAACCCCAACAAGTAGGTTAGCGGCCGTATTATGATATCTTGAAACCAGGCTTATTCCAGTGAGTGAAAGAGACAGAGCTATAGAAGTCGTCTATCGCCATCTCGTTCACTCACTGGAACAAGTGTGGTTTTAATACGGACCCTGGATAGGTGCTTGGAGCACTAGATTCTTTATCCCTTTGCCTGGTGAAATGAAAAATAGACATCTTCTTTTCTCAAACAACTTTTATTTTGAACTAACTTAATAACTAATAGACTGAATGAAAGTATGTTGAATGAATGAGTGAGTGAGTATGTCTGTAAGGCTTATTAGTCACAGGATTTGAATGCTTTTTTATTTATTATCTGTATATTTAGACAGTAGGCCTTCGCAAGGCATCTCCTTCCAGCGTTACCAATTTACCACTCACATCTGCCGTCAACAGAATTATCCGGTTTATAACTAATCCACCAATTTTTGCAAATCCTATTTCAGCTTTCGAAAAATTTCCGATTCACTTGTTAGTTAATTGGGTCCGATCTAGTTACGAACCGCTTCTATATTCATTGTAACCTACGTGGATATGCCTCGTAACCCAATTACATACATGATCTGAATTTAAATATTAACATAGTACTCCTCGACCGTTGGGGCTAACTAATAGCTGAGTCACTTCAGAACTTGCTCTTTTGAATTACTTTCTTATTACCTTATTAAACCTATTTCTACTTTAATATTTTATTTACTATAAGGAATTTTATAGGTAATACGACAAACTTTTTGAACTATTTTATGTAGTTTATAAATTTTGGATGTTTATAATTTACGTTACTTTTTTGTAGAATAATAGGATGTTTCATCTACACTAATGCTACAGAGAAAACGATAAACTTTTTTGTATGCTTGTTTTCTAAAAAATACCGCTTGCCTAATTTTTAAATACCTACTTGGAAACTAAAAACATTATCTGAGTGTTATGGTCCTGAATTTTTTTCGACGAACAATACATGTAGGTACCTAGTTTAATTTGACCCAAAAGAAATCACTCGTAAGAAACTGGCAATAAAATAATATATGATTTATGAAAACGTCGCAATGTCAATCACAGTCGTATAAACCATTAATTTTTATTTTTTTAACGTCAATCAATATCAAATATCGTTATACCTCCACGAAAAAAAATATCGTAACTCCCGTAACTACAAAACTATAATATATGCTGTGAAAATAGTTGGTGATCCCAAGCTTACAAGAAAATTAGACCTGTTTTTTTTTCGTGGTACAATAAGTTCCCATCGCGTGAGGGATGGGAGAGATGTCATACTTGTACTGACTAAAATCCACTTTGATCCTTCAATAGCCCTTTACGTTCCAGGGTCACGGATACCTGATGAAAGAGTCATGTGACCAAAGACCTGATCTGCGACCTGAGACAGTTCCGCGTCCAGAACTGTTACGTCTGAAGAGAGATTTGAGTTGCCTGTGTCTTCCGCTTGTAAGCCGGTGTGTTCCTAGCTAAGAACAACTGTCTACCATCTCAACCCTCGCCATCGGCAAGGAGTTCATCCCCACATCTTAGAACCGATATTGTCAGGTATCCGGACTTCAGAGGTCCTCTTAAGAACGATTAGGTTATGGAATAAAAACATCTTTTCATTTCTTAAATTTAAAATTTCAGTTACGGGATGTCTTTCGTTTCGAGTGTGTTTTGCCGTGACTTAGTGTCGAGGTCCAGTAGTACGCGTAGATTCGAAGAAAGAGGGTACACAGATTTGTATGTCTGTCTAAATATATATTAAAAAAAAAACCTAAAAAGAAGACGAAATCATAATAATATAATCTACGGTAACAAAAAAGATATCGATTTGTGAAAGTGTTCGCAAACTTTTTTTGATGTGTGTCAATGAATACGCTCTATATTTGCTCTTAAAAATACATTTACGTAAAATAACACTCTATCCTCACATTTCTGATACATCAAACATGAAACATTTGAAACATACAAAATACCTACATTTAACTTTATACCTAATTACCTACATTTAAGTTTCCATTTAAATAACTGTTAGTACAGTTTTTTCCGGGAAACAATCTGTGTGCACGTAACACACTTTGGCCCCGGGCATGTGGATTCCAGAATAATTGTAGCATAAACTACGATTTCCCGCTTGAAACAATATGTAAAATATTGTTACTTCGTAGTCTATAAAAACTGATGTTGGTAAACAGGGGTTTTAGTACATTGCCATACTTGTATACATTATTTTTAGTGGATGATTCTTATAAATTCAGAGAAATTAGTGAGTCACTCATTCAACTTGTTCTTATAATTGGGCCTATTTTAGGAAGAAGAAAGGAGAAGATACTATACTGCTTCTGCAAACAAAAAGACACTAAACAGTGCTAAACTATGTAAGTACTACAAAAATAGCCTTTTATTACAACCTTAAACGTAGCCCATTAGCTATCACGAAGAATAAAATTAATGCAAATGTTGAAAATAGTGCCGCGCAAAAGTTTCCAGCCATAAACTTTAATAGCGTACGTTCAGTTTTAAAGTTGCTAATAATCTTTTGAACTAACTTGAGAATATGCATCTGATACTCTACGAAGACGATGTGCAGGCTGATGCAAGGTCAAATTCAATTAACGGACGAAACTTCATACACTTAAAGTTCAATTTATATTTTTTCAGAATGGATGCAAATTGCAATGAAATCTTACAAAGTTTTGTAAACTTTATATCAATTGAGTCGGGCAGCAGCTCAGGCTAATGAGAAATTCCTGATGGAGAAAAGCCAATAACATTTTGCTCAAACTGAGAATCAAACCCAAGACCTCTTGCTCAGCAGTCGCTCCTACGATCAATGAACTGTAACATTACTTATCCTCATAAACCGAAAAGTTTTTTTGTAATCTACTAAAGAAACTAAATGAATAAATTGGGATTCGACGTTGATGTCTATTGATTTTCTGAATAAACTGAAACTTTCCGTTATGTGTGTCACAACTCACAACCTAAAAAAGTTGGAGCCGGAGGTAATTTGACACGATGACCTAATATTATGTTTAGGTAATATAAAACACGATGACCCAAATCAAATATTTAAAACAAAAAATTCATCGATTTCTCTAAATTAAAGAAGACACAACTGAAGAATTTTCGAAATCAGTACAGGTTTTATTGAGTACTTAGTCGAAATCGAAATCGAAACGAATTGAGAACTTCCTCCTTTTCTCGAAATCGGTTATAAACACGTTGAACAACACAAAGTTTTAGCTAATTTGTGGTGGGAAATTATGAAATCAATCCTTCTGCTCTGAATGGAGCTGAAGACACGACTCGTGCAGACTTACAGACCCTACCCTGTTTATTCAATTACCCCTTGCGTTCGACGTCGCGATAACCTCTGAAGATATTTCCGCAGCCCTGGAAAATCATAATAAAATTTTACTGACTGGCCAGACGATATTAATTTCTTGTTATCCTTTTTTTTTGACCGTCTATTAAAAATTGTGTGGAATTTTAGATAATAGCTTAATTACCACTCAAACAAAGATTCGGAAAGCGGTTACGATTTACGTTAAAAATAATTTTTAATGTTGTTTAAAACGCTGTTAACTTGGTTCTGGTTAAACAAATCTTTAAATGTATTTACCAAGTACAAAGGCGGTTTGTGTCTAATTTATCGGATTGCAAAAAGCAAAGTTCAGGCCACATCATTGCGGTTGCTCTTAAAATGTTGTACTCAAGTGTTCAAACTTTTGTGTTTTCTTATACTTTAGGCGTTTATGCCTCCCTAAATACCTATTTCCCGGGTATTAAGACAGATGTGTTTCATTAAAATTACCAGAAAGAGTATAGGTACATACGTTGTATTCTACAAAATAAAAGGTAGGTAGTTGGAATTTCTATATTATCGCTCCAATACGTAAAAATATTGACGGACGAATGCCAAACCAGCTGTTGGTCCACAATATTCCGGATTGGTTCACTGAAAAACCGACATGGGGTCGCGGCAGACCACGAAAGACATTGTGGAAAATTGGAAGAAGGTGACGCACAGTTCGCGTCGCCGGTTGTAAAGGTAACCATGGCCTTGGAACGCGAATGGCAACTGAAAGAACAGTGAGGATGGAATATACCGATGTGTCATAAGATTAATGCTTTAATAGTCAGAATAATAAAGGTAATAACTTTATTCTAGCTTACATACAGATCTAGGTTTAAAGGTATCTAGAGGAAGCTATATTGCCTGCTTACGATTCAGTGCAGGTCCTAACGCTGAACTCAAGTAAAAGGCTATTATTGAACCTAACACGAAGGCCTTTGTCAAACAGACAGGCGATAGCGAACCGAACCGAATCATGTCATATAAAAATGCGAAAGCGATCCAATACTCTATGTGACAGGCTTCAAACAATTCCATACATTACAAAAAAAAAAAGGTTGCACTCCAGGAGTGCCGGTAGAAGTGAAAACTTTTTTGTTACTATGTTTTATTTTTAATTTGAATGACGTCTTACTCATTTTCGATCAGGGTCACGTGACCCTGACGGTCACGTGACCCTGACGGTCACGTGACCCTGACGCGAGTTTTAAATTTTTTACCCATTACAGAAAAAGTGTACAACGCCGCTAAAGAAGTTTTCACTTCAAAAAACGACGGGTTGCACTCCAGGAGTGCCGGTAGAAGTGAAAACTTTTTTGTTACTATGTTTTATTTTAAAACTGGAGTAGTACAGATATGAAATTAACTAATTTGAATGACGTCTTACTCATTTTCGATCAGGGTCACGTGACCCTGACGCGAGTTTTAAATTTTTTACCCATTACAGAAAAAGTGTACAACGCCGCTAAAGAAGTTTTCACTTCAAAAACGCTACGCCACGGATTCGGTTCGTCTGTCAGTTTGACAATAGCTGAAACGATGTATAGCAGCCAATATTGTGTGTTTGCTAGTCTAGATTCTGTTTTGATATCAATTTTATTACTCGAAGGTATTTCCAAATTGGCGTCAAAACCAGCATACGACCCACCAGGTGGAAAGCGATCACCGTAGCCTATGGACCTACTCTGCAACATCAGAGGCAGGTATAAACATACTAATAGATGAAAATAATTGTACAGACAGATATGTGTATTACATACTAGCTCGTTTCCCCGTCGTTTCACCGCTGCTGCTCGGTTTTTTTTATCGTAGCGTGATGCTTTCTAGCCTATCATATTCCTCGATAAATAAACTATCCAACACAAAAAAAATTTTTATTCGAACCAGTATTTGAGATTACCGCGTTTAACAAAATGAACACGCGACCGCAATTTACCGTGTTATATTTTACTTAAAACTTCTTGCACATGTATTTAATATTACAAAAGCGGACTTAATGCCTTGGCTATTACAAACAAACTAATAAAATTAGTATTATAAATCTTTTTTTATTTTTTAGCGTGATAAAGTCATCAAATGAGTCCTCCCATCCAGGGCAGGGCAGGAGGGACTGTCAGGCTTGTACTGACTAAAATTCACAGTGTCCTTCAATAGCCCTTTACGTTCCGGGGTCACAACAGTTGATTCGTTAGTCCCGCAACTGTATTATAAAACTTATTTACCCTGTTTTTAGCATGGAAACCAGAATAGGCGAATTGAGGATTGTGTCCAAGGTGACAATGTAGTATGTAAGCCCAACTGATGGCAATGAGTTCGCATCTTATTCATAGGATTTACAGGTGAAATGTGGGTGTATTACGAGACCATCAAAGCCTAACCCTACGAAAATTACAGCCGTGTTGATGGATGATATGATTCGGCGTAGTTTCCGAGGTGACGCCTTATAGAAATATTCGGAAAATTTCGAAATAATTTCCTCCCTGAACTTTCCGAGTTTTCGTAACTCGATACTTACATTTGTTCGAGCCACACAAAATTAGATAAATACTCATAATATAAGAAGCGTGTACCGTCGAGTATTCGTAAATTATATTGAAAACAGCAGAGAAAACAATATTGTTTATTTTCTTTGTAGGGGAAATAAACGGAAATGATATTCAGCACAGTATGGAACAAAGATACAATCAAACAAATAAGTTCCGATGTTTTTATTTATATTTAGGTTTGTGGTATTGATCGTCTATTTTAATATTTATTATGTTCTTTTAAAGATAAGGTTTCTTTTATTGTATCTTAGTCTTTCAAAAATCTCAAGTACCTACATTGGCAGACTAGACATCAAATTTTTCCCATACTAGGAATTTCTCCAGTGTCGTGCTTTTACAAAGATAGAAACACACATACACAAACATCCAAGCTCGGAACAACTACTTATAGATCGTACATTATTATAATCCGTGCGGGGATCGGAACTGCGACACGCTGCCGCTGCGACAGTCGATCGCTCAACTACTGCGCCAACCTAATACTCGTATCAATATCGTACTAGAAAAGTTTCAAAAAGTTTCACTTTCAAGATAACACGGGATCACAGACTGTATAGTACGGGATTAAAAGACGCCTAATTTTTAAGAGACCACGTTAAGCAATGCCGGGGTAAGTTTAGTGAATAAAGGCGACATAGATTGACATACGAGTATATATGTCGAACCATTAACCATTACAACGGTTTTGTGGGGCTTAATTTATAAGTTTGTATTATTATGAGAAAATAAATAATAAAATAATAATAATGTGTGCCGTATTACCAGTACAAGCGTGCATGGGCGTGTATAGGACGAAATGGTACAGTTAGGGTCAATACACACCGAGACACGACACGCACGACGCAACGATATTGGAAGTGTATATCTTTTCGTGTTGTAAATAAAGTTAGAATTTGAGTCGCTATTACAAGGTGCATGCGGCGGCGCCCGCGTTTACGAGAATTTGAAGCCTCCTGCAGACACATGCGATTACTATACTACTTACTAACTACTGGTTCTATTTGCAAAATTCTTTATGTGTTGTATAGTCCATTTATCAAAGAAGGACATCACGCAAGGACTTAAAGGAGCCGAGTAGAGAGGGTGAAACCGCGGGGAACAGCTAGTTAACAATATTACTAAAACGTGGGCGATGTAAAAAATCGATGCCCTCGTAATTACAGTGACCAGTGACCCGAACACAACTGTGCATGACCAACATACAGAAACTTGTAAACATTCGATGTGATCGTAAAACACCGTATCTAACCGTTCCTACTAATTTTCAAGATAAGTCGAACAAGCTGTTGATTTATTTCGAAAGAAGTGTAAAAAGCTCGGTAAAATTGTAATGAATATAAAGGTGCTTGGCAAATTACAACTGAATTACGTTATAAACTTCAAAGGACAAGCCATTCTTGATTTTTTTCTTTTCTTAATTATACAGTTTATGGTAAAGTGCAGGTACTTTTTACTTGGAGTCAATGTTCTAAGCGATTTATTCTACACGGACGAAGCCTCTGGCTACAGCTAGTATTCAATATTATTTTATCGCTTTTATCTGTATGTATTTATTATTGAATGTCGAGTCAATGGTTCATGGGCAAAGTGAAAGGAGGTCACTGCTCGTGAAATACTTTCGATATTTTTTGGCAGAACTATAATATTTACTGACCAATAATTTGCCCAGTGCACATTCCTACATATCCAATACAGGTACTTCATAACTACAGAGTACAGTACCTCGGTAACTCACAATTTCTATTTTATCTTGTCTTTCTATCCCACTGTTGAGCAAAGGCTCGTATCTCGCTAATTTTTTTTCATCATCATCATTAGCTGGAAGACGTCCACTGCTGAACATAGGCCTCCCCCTTACACCGCCACGCCGAACGACAATTCGCCACTTGCATCCATCGGTTGCCCGCGACCCTCACGATGTCGTCGGTCCACCTAGTGGGAGGCCTGCCTACGCTGCGTCTTCCGGTCCGTGGTCGCCACTCGAGAACTTTTCTTCCCCATCGGTTGTCAGTTCTACGAGCGATGTGGCCTGCCCATTGCCACTTCAACTTGCAAATTTTATGAGCTATGTCGGTGACCCTGGTTCTTCGCCGAACCATGTTCCGGATTTTATCCCGCAAAGAAACTCCGAGCATAGCTCTTTCCATTGCTCGTTGAGTGACTCTAGTCTCTCTAAAAGGCCAGCAGTCAAAGACAGCAGTAATTTTTTTACGTATTGGTAAATTAACTTCATTCTCCATTGACCTATTTTCTACCCTATAAAAGAGTTAACCGTTTATAACTACAACCAACGATAGGACTTTTTACCTGAGTCTCATTCAATAAAAGTCGGCTTATTACCTTTTACCAGCAAACGTTCCATTTTAACTCGACTGAATTGATTTATTTATTTTTCGATTTCAGTCGAACTGGTACAAATTCACCCCCTTCATTAATTGTCTTTTCTCATATTGCGCCCTCCTTTCAACGACATTTGAGCGCCAAATTGTTATAGTAAACTTGGTTTTCAGAAGATAGTCCGGTCAATTTAGACATCCAAGGTTACAAAAATTTGCATTTTGCAGAAAGTTGGTAGGATTGTTCAAAACACCAGTTTTTAAGTATTAACCAGCGCTCCTCTTTGGTTTTCGTTTTTAATTAAGATAATGTGGAAAATCAATTTAGAGGCAGTATACACACACGTAGAGCTTTCACATTGTACTATCCAACACTTTATCTAATGACGTGCCATAATGTTCCCCCAATTAATTCCATTAGAGGCCTAATAGCATTATCTGTTCGGTTTGGCTTGAAAACTGATCAAAGTCCATTCAAAGTTTTTTTACCTTTAACAGCCGAAAATCAACTGCATCTTACCATCACGACAGTAAATCTTATTCCTACGTATAAATGCGAAAGTGAGTTTGTTTAGTTGTTTTATATTAACTCCTAAATCACAAGAAACGTTTCTGATGAATTTTGCTATAGGGATAGAAGTCAGGGTCCGACTATGGATATGGGTACTTATACATAGACTATTAGTTTTTGTATAAAGTTGAAGGAGAGCAGCGAAGCTGTGGGCCAAGAGCTAATGTCGTTTTATTAGTAAAACCAACCCTAAACAAAGTGCTAAGAACATAAAGATTATTGTGATTATATCAGCAATGTAAGAGAAAAGGCTAAATTATTGTGAAAGGCCTGTAAACTAAACAAGGTCAATATTTTAATACTGATTATAATATACGAAATGCTGTCCTAAACTTTGTTGTGAACTCCACACATTTTGAACTAACTTCTGTTATGTAATTTGTGTAAACTCTGACTTTAATGGACATAAAATAATGTTAATTTACACTTTACAGTGGTTATTTTGAACAGTGTTTTATGCTTCTGCGGTTGTTAGCGGCACTAAAATTGACCTCTGTTGACAGATTGTGAAAGTTTTTAGTGAACTGACCGTACCCGGATTTGTTTGATGGATCCTTTGATGGAGTGATTGATGGAAAATTTAATTTATAGGCGGCCTTCTGTTGTCTCAGGGGTACCGTGGAAAAAAAGGCATGGTTTTAAATATGTGTGTATTATTCTGTTATTTCGATTTTAAATCTAAGAAATAAAAGATATATGGAAGGTGGCTGTGTGAAGGAGGATACAGCTTGAAATGAGGTGATTGCTGTGATATACCTACCTCCGAGTACCGAGACCGATCGAGTACAGTCGGCCAAGAAAGTGGTGTACCACCCTAAGGTTGAATATCGCTTGCAGATTCATAGGTGATAAAGATTAGTTTCGCTTGCAGATCGATCTGACAACTTCTATTGCTGTCTTTATCTGATTATTGATAACGACTATTACTGTTTGTAACGTGACAGCTGTTCTTAGTTTGAACTTGATGGAACCAATGACGTCGTAAAATCAACGGCGGGGGGCTGTAGATTTTGATGACAAAATTGTATCTACAAATTCAGAATTGTAATCAACAAGTTACATAAAATTGTAAAGGCACAAGGCGAATCCACAAACCTACAATTTCTGTAAACTTGTAATTACAATATCAATAAAAAACAAGCTAAAAATAGATTTATCCTTTTATTAAATTTCTACAATCAATTTTAAAATACTTATAACAAACAAAAACATAGCATATATAGTAATATTTAGAAGATATTGAAAATTTTTAAAAATTAGAAACGGGTGTAACCGCCGTTGGCCTCTATAACCTCTAAAAGACGAGACCTCATTGAACCAACAAGCCGTGAGCAAATATCGGTTCCCCGCATTTCCTCCCAAATATAATTACAGTGACTAATAAGAGCTTGTTTGGTTCTTTCATTTTGATGCGACCATCGTTGGACCATAAGGCCCCAAAGATTTTCTATCGGGTTGAGGTCCGGCGATCTTGAGGGCCACTGAATTACCCTTACGTCAGTGTGTGAACGAAACCAGGCTCTTACGATCCTCGCATTATGAATTGAACAATTATCTTGAACAAAATCAAATTGTGGCACTTCTTTCTCCGGGTAAACATTACGGACTGTCGGTAGCATTGCATTCTGAAGCACGTCGATATAATTTACAGCCGTCGCTCGAGGAGGTAGAGAACACAATTCTCCTACACCATCCGCACTCATCCAGCCCCAAATATTTACGGAAATTCGACCTGATTCTCTATTTGGAATTACATGATCATCTTTATACCGTGTTGAATTATATCGCCAAAGGTGAAGACGTCCATGCTGACTGGATTTAAACGTTTTTTCATCACAAAACACTGTATTAGACCAATCAAACTCTAAGTGCTCTCTGGCGAAGTTCAGACGAGCAAGTCTGTGAGCATCCGTCAAATATATTTTCTTGGCGTAATGCCTGTGGTGCAACCCCATGTAATGTAGATGATTCCTTATTGTTTGGGCACTCACATCGAACATCTCCGCAAAATGTTTTGTGGGCTTAAAACCATTGATTTCATATTCCCGTCTCATGAATTCTCTATCGTTATTGGAGAGCGCAGGCCGGCGACCACTTCTTCTGTGATCCAACAAACTTCCCTCCTCTCCTTCACGACGAATCCAAAAGCGGACAGAACGCCTCGATATATTCAAATTCCGGGATATCGCACTGATACTGCTTCCCTCATTAAATTGGGCAATTATTTGTGCTCTTTCGGCAATGGTCAAGTTGGCAGGCATTGAGATGATTTTATATGCAGTTGATTGAAAAATAACACGGAAAATATATCGATTTTTTGCATATATTTGACAAAATGTCAATTGTCAGTTTTCTTTTTCAAATGGAATTCGGTTGTCTATTTAAATAGTTTTTATTACTTTTGTTTGGAAACATTTCAATTGCTTTGTAGAAACTAATGTCCTTTTCATTTATACTAAAGGTTAAAATGTCATGTACTTATATGTGACATATGACGTATGAATACTAAATACATAGGTTTACGTCATGATAATGTTGTCTCTTTCAGTAATATCTTTTTATAACGAACCTTGTTGTAATTTTCGATGACCGGGAAACTAAATCAAAACTGGTACACCACTTTCTTGGCTGACCGTACCTTCTAGTTTTGAAGAAAAAAATACTAGGCGAACCACAAATAAATAAATCAGGAAAATAATGAAGAATTTATAATTCTGTTTAGTCAAGACATCTAAAATTATGATCAACCATAGTTTTTTTTTCTAAATTGGTAATTTTATAATAACACAGCTGCGATGTAATCACTGGATAACAACTACAAAGACAATTAGACGTTTTCAAGGGTAATAGTGAAATCTAACAAGCACAAATATATATTTATTTCTTCAAATAAGATAAAAATATTCATACTTGTGATTTATGCCGACAGATTTGCAAAACATCACCTCTGTATACATTTGACTTCTATTTACTTTACTCGGGCACTGACTTCGCGCAATTTAAATAAAAATAGACGAAATTAAATCAAATGATGTGAAAATGGCGTTTACAGAGACGCCCCAGCAATTTGTCCGATCTTGTGTACCATTGCAATCTGTAATTTGGTTGCTTCATAGCACTTAGCTTTCTCAGGAATACTAATACTTCTAGTACTGCTGTACAAGCAATCAAAGCAACCGGGAAATTGTTATTGCGTCGTTTAGTTTTATAGTAGCTGTTGTATTTTCTGTAGCCTCGCTTTTGCTATTGCTTTGTATAAAACATAAACTTCTTTGAAGCTTCTTTTTTTTTTAAGTCTTTACAATTCGTGCTTTCTTTTAAAATTATTGCGTTGCCAGTATGTTATTAATAAAGAGAGTACCACTACCAGCTATCAACTTTTATCAACTGCATTCTTTAATTTTTTTTATTAGTTTGGGAGTTCAGTCTAAGTGGCGACTGTTATAAGCATCTGCTCGATGTGATGTGTCTACATCGAGAATTCGTTTGCTGAATTTGTTTGCTCGGCTCACTGTAGTGAAATGTCGAATATTTGGCTTGTAACGTGCTCACATCGAGTCAGTCGCACACTTTACTTGAATCAATAAGTCAGTCAGTCAGTCAATCATAAGGTCAGTTCACACCGAGACGCGACTCGACTCAACTGGAAATGCGTATCTTATTGATGTTAGATTTTGAGTCGCTATTAAAAAGAGAGCGGGGCGGACGTCGCGCTGCGCCACGTCATTGGTGAAATTTGTATCTTTTCGTGTAGCAAATAAAGTTAGATTTTGAATGTCTCCATTGATATTTGGGCGCTTACAATTTCGACCTGCATAAAATCCATTGACTGACCACAACAAGCGCAATTTACCTAGCCTCATAGTGTGATCGACGAGATTTTGATTTGAACTCGACCACCTCGTTCTTATTTGAACAGTACAGACTGCTGACAAATTCACGTATCCATAGATTGAATGAAAGTCTTGATTGAATGTGGTGGACAAGTTTTACATACTGCATTACTATATTATTACGAGTAGTATGTACAACAAACTGCGGCTCAAATCATCATCATCTGCCTAGCCTTTTTCCCAACTATATTGGGGTCGTCTTCCAGTCAAACCAGATGCAGCTGGATATCAGTATTTTACATGGAGCGACTGCCTATCGGACCTCCACAACCCAGTAACTGGGTAATAATACGATACCCATGGTAAGACTGGTTGTCAGACTTTTATGCCTTTGTCAAACTGACAGACGAACCGAATGCGTGGCGTAGCGTTTTTGTTTGTAATGTATGGAACTGTTTGAAGCCTGTCACATAGAGTATCGGATCGCTTTCGCATTTTTATATGACATGATTCGGTTCGGTTCGCTATCGCCTGTCTGTTTGACAAAGGCCTTAGAGCTTCTGACTAACAGTAACGACTGCCAAAGATCTACAAATTACAGCCGGGACCAACGGCTTTACGTGCTTTCCGAGGCACGGAGGAAACTCGCTATGACAGATGGTCACCCATCCACAGACCAACCTCGGCAAGCGTGGCTTAACCCGGAAAATCGGCCTGTGCGGCAGTAATTAGTAGCCACGAGCTCCTCAAACTGCGGCTCAAATCGTCAACAAGAAAAGGTTATCAGTTTAGCTTTACAAGCCTGACAGTACCTCCGGTCTCACACATGGCGGCAGGGTATTTGATGATTTTACCACTTCAAAAAAGGACTTCAATGATTTGAAGGTGATAGGTAGGCAAGACCATGGACCGGAAGACGCAGCGCAGGCAGGCCTCCCACTAGGTGGACCGACGACATCGTGAGAGTCGCGGGCAACCGATGCATGCAAATGGCAAATTGTCGTTCGGCCTGGCGGTCTAAGGGGAATGCCAATGTTCAGCAGTGGACGTCTTCCGGCTGATAATGATGATGGGGGGGGTAAATAAGAACTTTACAGATGTGGATTATTTACAACAATCAATAGATAAAAACGACTTGGCAACCAAGGGACGAAATTATTTCAGCACACTTCCTTGTGACGTACAAAATAGTCCATCGTCTGTACAGCACTCAAGTGTCAATTACGTATTCGATGAAAATATTTTATCATCATTCCCATTTTATCATATTCTCCAACGATATTCACAACGCTGGTAGTCTCTTAAGGTCTTGCTCACCGTCCGATAACCCAAGTGGAACGCACGTTCTGTTTTACGCGCCCCTCAAAAAGCTGTCAGCGCAACTTACAGGGCCCGAGAAGGACAAAGCAGGAATGGTTAGAAGAATGACTACAGCCCTGGAGCACAAAGGACAATTGAAAGAACAGGGTGGGTTTTAGTCAGTACGAATCTGACACTCTCTCCCGCTCCACTCAAAGCCATAGAGATCGTTCGATGAAAAAAAAAAGCTCTATTACCAATGACAAAGAAATGAAAATACATTTATTTTAAGTAATGCATGTTTTGTGTGTCGAGAAACACAAGATTGGTCCTCTCTAGTGGATACTAAAATGACGAATATTGTTCGTACCAACAACATCTCAGTTCAGTTACAGCATATTTCCAAACATGTGTGCCCAATATATAACGAGTTTCAAACAATAAAGGAAAACATCGCCACTTCGTGAGGAATAACAAACGCATGCCTCACGAAAAATCTATTATATTCCATCTGGAAGTATTTGCAGTTGTAATTTAAGAATTCGTCTATATCCATGGCATAGTAGCCACGTGTATATGAAGTTGCTTTTCTGTGTGACCTCTTAGATCGATCTATAGATATTGTAGTAGTCTTGGTCATAGTAGCCGCTGTTTTTTTTCGATTCGTACACAGGAACGCGTCAATGGATGCCAAAGTCGGAGTTATTCCGTTCCAAAAACTGATACCCCAGGGGATCAGTTTATTACAAATTATTTTCTATTCCACTCTGATCCCCCGTAAAAGCATTTTTTTTCCAATCGTTTACCCTGACACATTTTTAGGACAGTCAGCAACAAAATATTTGCGCAGGTTCTATTATTATATTTTATTTTTCAACAGAATGTTAGATTACAGTGGATCAGAAAGGAATTACAAAATAAAAATAACTGTCAGTAGATCGGTTTGGAGGATCAGAGCGGAATAACTCCAGAGCCGTATAAGCTATCGGAGACTTGCGTCGCCTAGATGTACGCAGGGTTTTGATTTCAAAAGTGACATATACTTTATGTCACTTTTGAAATGGATTATTGAAGTGAAAACTTCTTTAGCGGCGTTGTACACTTTTTCTGTAATGGGTAAAAAATTTAAAACTCGCGTCAGGGTCACGTGACCGTCAGGGTCACGTGACCGTCAGGGTCACGTGACCCTGATCGAAAATGAGTAAGACGTCATTCAAATTAAAAATAAAACATAGTAACAAAAAAGTTTTCACTTCTACCGGCACTCCTGGAGTGCAACCTTTTTTTTTGAAGTGAAAACTTCTTTAGCGGCGTTGTACACTTTTTCTGTAATGGGTAAAAAATTTAAAACTCGCGTCAGGGTCACGTGACCGTCAGGGTCACGTGACCGTCAGGGTCACGTGACCCTGATCGAAAATGAGTAAGACGTCATTCAAATTAAAAATAAAACATAGTAACAAAAAAGTTTTCACTTCTACCGGCACTCCTGGAGTGCAACCTTTTTTTTGAAGTGAAAACTTCTTTAGCGGCGTTGTACACTTTTTCTGTAATGGGTAAAAAATTTAAAACTCGCGTCAGGGTCACGTGACCGTCAGGGTCACGTGACCGTCAGGGTCACGTGACCCTGATCGAAAATGAGTAAGACGTCATTCAAATTAAAAATAAAACATAGTAACAAAAAAGTTTTCACTTCTACCGGCACTCCTGGAGTGCAACCTTTTTTTTTTTTTTTTGGCTTGGTAAAATCATCAAATGAGTCCTCCCACCCCGGGCAGGGCGGGAGGGACTGTCAGACTTCTACTGACTAAAATCCACGGTGTCCTTCAATGGCCCTTTATGTTCCGGAGTCACGGTGAGGAAATAAAACCCCGCGACCCCGGCAGGCTTTGGCCCTCTGAGAGGGGGCCCCGTCATTTTGCTGACGCTCTTTGAGGCGCTCGTGGAACACGACGCGCCGTCGACCCGGGCTTTACTCGCTGTCCGCATGTCCACATACATAAAGAAGGATGCGAAAATTGTCGCATACCGAGCTCGTCAAAAAAAAAACGGACCTTCCCACTGATAAATATGTCCCTCTGGCGAAAGATCGCAGTTAAAAAAAGTGTGATTTTGAGTTACACGCGGGCAAAGCCGCCAGCAACAACTTCATCATCATCATCATCATCAGCCTATAATGTTCCCACTGCTGGGGCACAGGCCTCCTTTCTGTGAGAGGGAGTGGGCCATAATCCATCACGCGGGCCCAGTGCGGGTTGGTGGATGTCACATGTCTTCGAATTTTTGGTTCTAGGACATGCCGGTTTCCTCACGATGTTTTCCTTCACCATTTTCAGAGCAGTGGTGACGAAATAAATTACACAAAGTAATGCGCCTGGCGGGGTTCGAACCCACGACCTACAACTCGTAAGTTGGGACCGATACCTGGGCCACCACTGCTCTCACCACAGCAACAACTTGGAAAACCATAAACAATGATAAATAAAGAGTAATTAGGGGTAAAAAGGTAAACAAAAGTCAAAGTCAAATCATTTATTCCAATTAGGCCATCAAAGAGGCACTTTTGAACGTCGATATTTAAATTTAAAGGGAATAGGAAGGGAAGGGATTGATTCTACACCCATTCGCTAAGGTAGGTTGTATGGAGAAGAATGGGCAAGAAACTCCATACTTACTCTTTTAAAAAAAATGTTTTACAATATTTTTTAACAGCGTTTGAAATAATTAATGTCAAATCATTATGACTGGCCTGTTGGTCTAGTGGTTAGTGACCCTGACTGCTATGCCGGAGGTCGTGGGTTCGATTCCCACTCAGGACAAATGTTTGTGTGATGAGCACGATCATTTGTTCTGTGTCTGGGTGTAATTTATCTATAATATGTATGTATTTAGAAATATATAAGTATGTTTATCAGTTGTCTAGTACCCATAACACAAGCTCTGCTTAGCTTGGGACTAGATGGCGTTGTGTGAGAGTTGTGGAATATTATTATTATTATTATTATATTAATCTTTTTGAATAATTCCCTAAGAGATTCGCGACGACGTAGATTGTAAATTGCTCTGACAGCTCTTTTTTGCAAAATAAAGATAGATTCAATGTCAGCTGCACGGCCCCACAATAGGATGCCATATGACATAATGCTGTGAAAGTAGCTGAAGTAAACCAAACGCGCAGTTTCGACGTCTGTTAACTGCCTTATCTTTCTAACAGCATAAGCGGCTGAGCTTAGTCGCCCTGCTAGAGATGCTATATGGGGGCCCCATTGTAATTTGTCGTCTAACGTGATTCCTAGAAAAACTGTCTGATCAATAAATTCCAATTTTTTTCCGTTCAATAAGATGTCACATTCGCTACTTCTAACATTTGGTAAAGTGAATCTAATACATTTTGTTTTCTTTTCATTAAGAACTAAATTATTAACAGTAAACCAATTTTGAACCTTAAGAATACAGTCATTAACAGTGTCTAGATTTTGTGCACGTCTGTCAATTTTAAAAATTAAAGATGTATCATCAGCAAATAACACCATCCGTGGTTGATTTTTTAGTAAATGAGGTAAATCATTAATATAGACTAAGAAGAGGAATGGACCCAAAATAGAACCTTGAGGCACTCCCATAGTCATTTCAGCCCCCAATGAGTTTGTACCGTTTATCTGAACTTTAACCTGTCTATCTTTTAAGTATGAATTTAGTAAATCAAGGGCTTTATTTTTAATACCATAATGTTCTAACTTCAGCAAAAGCGTTTCGTGGTTAACGCAATCGAATGCTTTTGAGAGGTCGCAAAAGATTCCTATGGCATCCTGTGCTTCCTCCCAGGAGTTAAAAATGTTCTTCAATAGGGTAACACCGGCGTCAGTTGTACAACGACCTTTGGTGAAACCGAACTGTTGATCATGAAAGATGGAGTTTCTATTGAAGTGACATAGCAGTTGTGCAAGCATTAACTTTTCAAACACTTTACTGAAGACTGGCAAAATTGACACAGGCCTATAATTGTTCGGTTCTTTACAATCACCCGATTTGAAAAGTGGAGCTACCTTACTATGCTTCATGAGATCCGGAAACACTCCTTGGTCTATACTGCTATTAAATATAAAAGCTAAATAAGGTGCCACGGTTTCTATTATAGATTTACAGGCCTTTACAGACATTCCCCAGAGATCTTCTGTTGACTTTATTTTAAGATCCTTGAATGCTTTAATCACAGCTTGGGGGTTCGTGTGCTGAAACCTAAACTCCTTCGGGCAGGCCTTTACATTATTTCTAAGTAAGGCAGCAGAGAGTGCGGGTGACGAATTTAAAGACGCAGTCGTCTTAAGAGGTATATTCGAAAAAAACTATCGTGAAGGGGACTCGCCACATTCTCATTCCGATACTCGTATTTCTTTTTAATTTGTGCTTTTCAACAGGAACTTTTCCTGATGTTTTCAAAACTGCAGTTGTCCACCCTATCTATAAATCGGGAGACAAGGATAACGTTGCTAATTACAGACCCATCTCGGTGTTAAGTACCCTTTCAAAGCTATTCGAAAAAGTTATAAATCGTAGACTCACAAAATATTTAGATAAATTCAACCTTCTCTCAAATAATCAGTTTGGTTTTAGGAGTGGAAAATCCACCGAAGATGCTGTACTAGAACTTACGGAAACAATTATTGGCCATTGGGAAAATAAATATAAAACCCTTGCAATCTTTCTAGACCTATCCAAAGCCTTCGACACTGTCTCAATTCCCTTACTTCTTTCAAAGTTAGAGCATCTTGGTATTCGCGGGATGGCCCACGATCTATTCAAGAGCTATCTTACCAATCGAAAACAAATTATAAAGCTTGGAAACTATCTCAGTAAAGAGGAGACTATTACTTTTGGTGTCCCCCAGGGCAGCGTTTTGGGTCCCCCACTTTTTCTCATTTTTGGGAATGAACTGTGTCAGTTATCCTTACCCAACTGCAAAATTATAGCCTATGCCGATGACACAGCACTGATTGTCCATGGCCGGGACTGGACAGAAACTCAACTCAACGCAGAGTTTGCCCTGAGCACCGTCATGAGATGGCTGACCGCAAATCTCCTTACTCTAAATGTCAATAAAACTAAATTTATTACATTCTCCCCCACGAAGGCAGGTCAGCCCTCAACACCGATTAGAATTCGTGCGCACACCTGCCCAGACTTAACGGTAAATTGTGGCTGTCAACAGTTAGAAAATACATCCATTATCAAATATCTTGGCATCACTCTTGACAGCAACCTGAAATGGAACCAACATATTAGTTCAACCGTGGCTCGTGTGAGAAAACTAATATTTATTTTCAAAAAACTTAGAGGCGCGGCCGATTTTAGCTGTTTATTAACTGTTTACTTTGCACTTGCTCAATCTATCCTGGGGTATTGCCTAACAGTCTGGGGTGGCGCTGGAAAAACAGTGATGCTACGGGCAGAACGAGCGCAGAGAGCTGTCCTGAAGGTGATGGCAAGGAAACCGACTCGTTTTTCTACATCCGCTCTGTATACCCTCTGCCAGGTTCTCACAGTCAGGCAGCTTTTTGTCCTCCAAACTGTTCTTCGCAAGCACAGCCAACTTACCTTTGACCCTAGATGCTGTTCTAACCGCCGCTCGAATAGGGTTTGTAACACTGAGTCTCGTAGAACCTTAGTTGCAAGTCGCCATTACAAACACATTAGTTCTAAAATATACAATAAACTAAACAAAAGCCTTAACATCTACCCTTTAAAAAAAATCAAATGCAAAATGAAACTTGTCTCATGGTTAAAATCGCAAAATTACGATGACACAGAGAAACTTGTGGAGGTTTGAAACATTCATCACTCTCTCACACACCCCTACAAAATCACACACAACACACATTATGTCATAAACACACACACAACACACTTCATTGACACACACCCACCCACACACCCCAAATGATTATATTTTGTCCTATTTTGATTTAATTCTTTTCCTTTTATAACTTTTTTTTTTATTTTTTCTGTTTTGCTTTATTTGTATAAAATTTAAGTAATACTTTGCACGGAGCATCAATTCCATTCTGTTTCTGTAGAAGGGCGTTGGTAGCTGCGCTGCAGTTTTATACTTTTGCAGCTATCATCGATCTACTTGTTGTATTTATTCTTTTGTTATGGTTCCGAAATAAAAATTTTTAATCTTTAAATCTTTAACTTTTCAAATTCCTGAGCTACTTCTACGTCTGTGCTTATAGGGCCATGTGCAGTTTCTAAATTAAATTCGTTATTGCGCTGTTTATTCCTACCTGTCTCATTATTTATAATTTTCCAAGTTGTTTTAATTTTATCATCGGCTGATTTAATTTTATTACTAATATGAATAGCTTTAACTGTTTTGCATACATTTTTAAAAGTTTTAGAATATTTAGCAACATACTGATGAAAGGTATCATTCACAATGTGTTTCTTTAGACCATAAAGTTCAAAAAGCCTTTCTCTGCTCTTACGAATTCCAGGTGTCGCCCAATCACTAAATAAGAATTTTGTGACGATAGTTTTAGTTTTAACTGGAAACGTGTGAGTAAATTGTGTATTTAAAATTGCAAAAAACTCGGCGTAAAACTCATTTGGGTCATTTATATTATTAAAGATATTTTGATCACATAATTTACTCGCTAGTGTATCATTAAATTTTTCTAAATTTTTACATGTAATTGGCCTATACCTTATTTGGGTTTTTTGCGTAGGTGTGTAGGCGCAAAACGTTATTGTTTGGCCACTGTGATCAGATGGCAATTTATTTATAATTTCCTTATGCAAATAATCACAATTAGAAAAAACATTGTCTAAACAAGTGGCAGAAGAAGCTGTCACTCTGGTAGGTTCCATAAAAATATGTGACAAGTTAAATGATTTAAAAAGACTCAACAATTTGATACTATTGGAGTTATTTTCTAATATATTAATATTGAAATCACCACAGATGATGATAGATTTACTACTACTACATACTTTATTTAACACATCTTCCATTATAGAATCGAATATAGGAAGAGTCTGGTAATTTGGGGGTCTGTATACACACACTATAACATGCCTATCAAGCTCAACACAGGACAATTCAATTATGTGTTCAACTGACAGTTCCACAATGTCATTTCGAGTTTTAGATTTAATTGATTTCTTAATTAATATTAAAGATCCGCCATGTAACATACGTTTGCGGCTGAAATGACTAACTACACAATAATTATCATAACAAATTGACAAAACTTGATGATCTTTTAACCAATGTTCGGTAAGGCAAACAATATCAAACTTGGTTGATTCCAAAAACATTTCTATTTCCAGTAGTTTAGAAGAGCACCCTTGAATATTTTGATTAAACAATTTTAAAGTGTGTTGCTCTCCACTTGTTATTTTATACTTAACTAATTTGCTAGAAGAAACCTGTTTATTGTTCACTGATAATGAGTTACTAATTGCAGAGGTTTCTTCTGTTGTCTTACAATCTAGTTTAAAGTAATATCCGGAGTGATCTCCACGACGGGACCGTCTAGTGTACCAGCAGGAAGGGAATGCCCAATCTGAGTAGTAGTGGTCTCCAAGGCCGGTGGTATATTAGGTAGACCCTCCTTCGTACAGCATGCAAGTACAGAACACTGCATCACTATGTTTTTAGGACAACCTAAAAACACAGACTCGTCACTTAAACTACTACTTAACCTACTTAACCTAGAATCTAATACATCAGCAACAACATGGTTAATATTATATGCTATCAACAACATAGCAATCAAATGTCGACATTTCAAAGACAGAGATAAATGTCTCCGATGCAAAACAAAACTACTAACAAAATTGTTAGAATCAAAAAACAACAATTTGTCACTATGACAACATGTCAACATGTGAATGCAACAGTTTAACTTATAAATATGGTTATTTTCACATTCACTTAAACTATCCGAGTAAGGAAAAGCGCACAACATCAGCTTTCCTACGTTTAACTTCAATAAGGAGTCCACACCATCCACTATGTCCTTTTTAGTTACATTAAAGCTATTTCCTAAAAGTAGAACTAAAGAAGAACAGTCCTCCAGATTTGTTTCAGTTATTCTATTTATCATTTGTTTAAAACTTATGTTATGATAACAGTGGTTAGTAAAACTATGGCTTAGGTAGTTATATAATATTTTTCCAAAGCCAGACCCTAACTCATCACTAAAAAGTATAGTTTTACTTGTTTGATTGTGATTATATGTCTTTGCTGGAGAAGCTGATAAGTTAAGTTGGGGCTGAGGGGGAGGTGGTTTATTGGCACAGCTGCAAGGGAGATTATTTGTCAGTGACTCATATCTCTCTGCATTGTACTTCACCAAATCCAACAATTCCCCGGCTTCAAACAGACGGTCACTCAACTGTTCCTGTGATTTTTCATATTTTTCAAAAATGTCCTTCAGCAAGCACTCTTTGTATAAAAAACGTATGTAGTTATGTCTATAACCTTGAGTTTTGACCTTGTGGTTATATTCCACTAAAGGGTCTTTAACAGCTATTAAGACTTAAACAACTGTCACTACATACGTTGTTAACGGACTTAATTAATTAATAATTTAGGCTATTAACTAATGCCTTGCCTATTGAAAACCTTTAGGAATAATTAATAAAACACGTTACGACTTCTATGAGTGAAAATATTCCCAATGATGAGATAATTAGGTGAACATTGTGAGCAACCCTGAAAAAAGTATTATTATTATTTAACGATAAGTATCTTTAATTATTCATATTGAAAAATTGGACCGCCTAGTTGGCCTAGTGCTCTGAAACTATGCGTAACTATTTAGAACTACATAATAATGAAGAATAATATGAGCCCATTTATATGACGTTTTTGCTAGTTGGGTTTGGCGTTGACCAATATTGCCTATGATTTTAATTGAACCCTGTATTTTAGGTCCCAAATAATGTTATTTGGGACCTAAAATACAGGGTGCAATTAAAATCATAGGCAATATTTTGATCTAAGGCTCTATTCACGATCTCTACTCACGGATATCGAAATCTGAGTGCATTACCTAACTCTTAGGGATTATAGACGCGAGGAAATTTCCACTCTTTTCAACTCTGATAACGAAATTCAGTAATTCGTTAGTCCCGCCACCAGGACTATATACCTACTACATGTATAATTATGTATACCTCTAACGAATCTTAATGTCATGGGGAAGTTTTACTAATACGTGGTCAACTTTTGCTAGAGTAAATTTTGACCCGTAAAAAATATCACCATGAGAAAAGATTGGAAATGTCCTCATCCATGCCCCTGATCAATTTGATCCACACTTCCTCAGACACTCTGTATACATAACATTTATATTTACTAAGTCATGAATCATGTCAAAGTAAACTATTTCATCATACTATGAAAAATTTGATTCTAAACAGATTTAGAAGCACCCAACCATGAAGAGACTCGTCAGCAAACTTCGTTAAGTAGGTATTTATAAGCAAATCTTGGTAAGTACTTGGATCCCTCAGTTGGGGTTATAAAAGCCCCCAAGAATTCACGACGACTCAACAACACGTGTTTTCGCAAATATTCTGTTTTATTGAAGAAATTAGAATAAATCAGACTTGGCGTTTCGTGCCCTTTCAAATACGTAGAAATGAAGAATGTAATATATTGTTTAATTATTTTTGGAAGCACGAAGCGGGAGGAACTGTCAGAATTTACTTCATTTACCCTTTGCGTTCCCAGGGCCGCGGTGCCCTTTCAAGACAGCCCTGCGTCAATTGCTTTTATTTGTACCTCGACATAATTCAACAAACATTTCTGTATTCGCTTTATTACCACTAAAATGTAACAAGCAATAACATCATAAAGTAGATTAATATCGTAAAATATTGCAGGTCGTAATACAACAGGAGAAGCATTAATATTAACTCATTAACTTGAATTATTAACCAGTTGCTATATACATTTTGTACTTTACCGCGTAAATTAAATTTTCTGTACAGTTCTGTTTAGTATATTGAACTTTTTCAACATCAATTCCAGTCACTTGGGTCTGATTGTCAGACCTTTATCACACGTTACCACAAATTAGTGTTGAGTGAGTTACTATATACTCGTACTTTGCTAACCGCAGTAACCCGACCTGTTCACCTTAAAATACTTTCATTTAAAAAATTGCGTAACGTTACCTTATGCTTTCATTAATTAAAATGGCGCCTCAGGCGTTGAACGTTCAAGTCGAGTTTAACAAATAATGATAAATGCTTGTATTTCTTCACACTTGATTAAAGATCAGATAAAGTTAACTTTTGTAGTAAAATACACACACATTAAGATTAAGTTATTGCAAAAGCGCCTCGTTCTTGCTAAATGGATAAATAATGATGGCTCTAATAGAATTATAATCTCATGATCGTTATCCACTTTTCTCCTCCTTTACCAGGCGAGAATTTAAAATGGATTGCGTCCATGCTCCCAATTCACAAGGTCTTTCTTTAAATTTATATAGCGATAACACAATAACACGGATTCCTTTCATGTTACGTTATTGTGATCCGTTATTTTTGAATGATCGTAAAAGTTTCAAAGGAATCTGTTTACTTTCAATAAGATATACATTGCAATGAGTCACCGTAAACGTCAGGGATACCTAGAGAAAGTGCTCATTGCTCAGTCGTCACTGTTTAGCAAATAATGATTACGATGCAAATATATAGCCCCAAACTTACTTCGAACGGCACTGAAGCGTATAAATTCGTCCGTTCAACTCACTTACGTACCTATTCATTTTTACTAGCTAAGGCTGGCACAGAAATATCGATAAAATCTTAACTTGTTTCACTTCCTCTAAAGTGATAAGTGTTTCAGTGCATTGGGAACCTTTGAAGATCAATTCGATAAAATCATTTTTAAAAGAGGTCAATATAATACTTTGTAAGCATAACACAGTTATATTTCAAAGCGATTGTGTCGATACATTGTCACAAAATTGTCGCTCTTTTCTGAATTATTTCAAAAGGACATCATGTGATTTGAATTTGCAGCACAAAATATCGTAAACCACTTTTGAAATGTTATAAAATGAAAAGCGTAACTCAATAAATTGAATTGACAGCTATTGTACATTTAATAGAGCAGTTCTGGGGAATGGAAGTGCGACCGGGAAATATTAACGTGGTTGAGCTCTTTAGATAAATTGGTTTTTGTGCCCGAAAACATTGGATTTATTCCATTTCATCAAAATCTTTCGAACGTGATTACACTCTAGAGAAGGCGGGAGATGAATCTATAATTCAATTCAGAAGTCTAGCAGCTAAATTACGACTAGGTACTTATCCTTTTTGGTATGTAAATATTTTCAATGTTACTGACATAATTTTTGCTGAAAACTCTTGTTATTATGTAAAATTATTGTTACGTCAAATAGGCAGCTGAAATGAAACAATGTTTACACACAACCCTCTCTTTTTTTAGGTTTCAAAAACATCAATAAATTCCTTCCCTAACTTTTTATTTCAGACAGCGCCAAACACAAACACGTGATACGATAAACTTTTACAACTACATTTTTACTACCGAATGGCTTATATAAGTACCTTAATACATACATACATACGAAATAGCAGGTATACACGGATGTTGCCAAATATCCGGCCACGGATGCCGAGGGGAAAACAAATGAAAATCGAACATTTCATTACCTACGTCGCATGTAGGGGCCTATACATACATACCTCTTTTTCTCCCAAGACAATCCGAACCTCCAAAACTTTTACACCCTCTTGTATATTACAGTTGAAAAACTCTAATGCGTGTTCAATTGACCCCTTACCTGGGGTACTATTATCTAAGCACGAAACACGAAGTTTCGACATACGTTTCGGGTGTTTCTTATTCTTTATCACTTACAGACATGTGATTAGTAAGTGATACGAACTAAAAATTGATGACAACGTGATTGGACAATTGTATCAACTCCTAATATGTTGTCAGGACTTATGAACTCAAAACTAATAGGGAGTAAGGTTCCCAAAAGTTCAGCCCGGGCCCGTATTTTTGTTGACTGACTGAGAGAGTAGACCCCTGACCCTTGTCCCTTTTTGCATCTACTCCGTACCTAGTCTGATCCCCATTAATGTTGCCCTCGGTCTCCAAAACGTCGATCAATTGTTTACTAAATCAAACATCGAAATGGGAACCCATTTGTCACTTAGTGTCGCCGCACACTGGCCACTGGCCACAACTACAAAACGCCCGCCGCCACCAGAATCTATAAGCGGCCACAGAGCGCCGCGTGTGGCGGCCACCGGCGGCGGCGTCTACCGTGTGCGGCGAGTCCATATAAAATGTATGAAAACTACAAGAAATATGCCGGTGGCGGCGTTTTGTGGTTGTGGCCAGTGATCCGTGTTGGAGTCCTTAATCCACTGAATTTGTAGACAGAAGCTTCCGGCAATATAATAGCGTTCAATATTTGATATTCAATACCCTCTGGTTATCAAATAACTCGAGCGGCGTTCCTAAGAATTAATACAAACTTGTGAGATGTAATATAATCAGTAGGATAAAACATAGTTTCAGGGACGCGAACATTGACGACAGTGTGAACATAGAACAAATTAATTCAAACTTCATGTGGAAACCTGTGTTTGACTTCATAAATGCTTTTAGAATATGCATGAACGCCCAAAATCGGGTGACAGATTGCGTTCTGCAAAATGTGCGGATTAAAACTTTTTAAATTTTTAACTTTTTAAATTTTTACTTATACTAGCTGTTTTTTGCCTGGTTTTTTCCAACATTCTATTGGTATCGACTTCCAGTTTGTCTGACCTGCACAACTAAAATAAGTACTGTATAATACGACACCTCATATTAATAACACAGACTTTCGGACGACTGCCAAAGATCTACATTTCAGCTCAATTGGAAACCGGGAAGTGCGAAAAAACTTGCAAGATTTTATTACAGATGGACAACGGGACAAGTGAAATTAAATAAAAGCTTTTAATAAGTGGTTTCTGTGTATAATTTCAGAACAATGCGAGCGCATTGTTTTGGACCTTTTCTGAAAGAGGCCATCGAAATAAAATGCTACGGGTACCTATGGTTAGAACTAGCCTTTAAGAGAAATATTTAATATGGCACAAAAGTTGTAGGATTGCTCTCGGCCAAGTTATACAAGTTCGAAGATTCAATTTCATACATATTTTGTTGTATTTTTAATTCACCGACAAAACACAAATTTATTTAATTTAGAAAAGTCCCAAAAATGTATGAGCCTGAATGATCTCCTTCAGGGAATAATATAGTTTAATATGACAGCTAATATAACATGTAAGTAGAGTCTATATCCTTAAGGGTATCCATAGAAACTTCTGCGATAATTACATAAGTTTGTACGAAAATTATATTAGTTAAAGCGACCGCATTCGGTAGATGATGTTAGAATTTTCTTGATTTCGTAAATTAATGAGTTATAAATAACGTGTAACTGTGCTGGTTTTTACGGTTGTAACTCTTAATTAAAGTCCTAACTTCCATAATTTCTAAGATTTTAGTAATGAAGTAATTTTATTATTATTATTTTAATGAAACCATTATTAAAACGTGAAATTATCTCGGCTATTAACTCGGCTTCGATAAAATTCGCGCACTGAAAAATGTAAATGGTTTCGTTGTTGTGACACATTCGTCTATTATTGTTTACAGACTCGTGTGTTCGTAACGAGATTGCCCTACTAATCTCGCACTTTAAAAAGCAGTTCGTTTAAATCCGGACCTTTCAAAACAAACGCGTAATCAACACTATAAACAAAAACAAACTTTTTTGTTTACAAATTAAGCAACGTGGTAAAATTAAATCTACGTTTTTTCCTGTTAGTCCCAAGTTTTTATCGTGAAATGTATATGAAACTTGGTTCGTACTAAATGCGAAGTTGGTTTGAATGGATGCGTGTATTCTAATGTGTTTTTCTTTCACTTAAAGACTGTCAGATTTTGATGAAATATGGGACATTACTTAGTAAGATAGTTCAACCCCAAATTGACACATAAGATATCGGTAAAACCAGGGTGTATAAGAACACAGTGGCGAATCAAAACAAAACATTGTGAAGGATTTGAGTGTTGGATTGATATTTTGGTTTGATATCAACAAATACCTACTTGGTTGGCAATTTATTATATTGACTCAATGTTAAAATTGGTTTCATTTCTTTTTTTATTCAGGGTTTAATTTCACTTCTCTTTTTTTGTAGTAAAATCATCTAATGAGTCCTATAATCTGCCTTAGTAGAGAAGGGACTATCAGACTCGTTGTGGCTAAAATCTACCGTAATCCTTTAATTAAGGGTTACGTTCCAGGGCCCCGGTAACCTGCTTAGACAGTTCTGTAACCCCGGTATTCGTCAGATTTCTAATAGCTCCTTAAGGCGGGTGGAACAAGACACTACGTCAACTGGGGCATGATCTCTGATCCAACGGCAAACGAGACCTATCTATTACTCGCCGTCCGCATGCCCGCGCTTCGTTCACTCCTACGTTTTTATTCAGCCCGTTTTAGGGTAATCTTTATCCCTGTAATTGATACGAGAAAGCGGAAGATATTTTTTAATAAAACAAATATATTGTCCCGGAACCAACCGTATTACGAATTAACCTATCACGTTCTATGATGGATCACATCCTCTTATTGGATAATATTATAAGAAAAAAACAACCACGAAGTTTTATAAGATAAATTGATATATTGGGCACACTTTGCCAACATTTTAATAATATTTTGCAAAGTAAATTAGTACCTTTCGTGATGGATAGCTTTTATTAGTATTAATAATTTGTTTGGTAAACAATATTGGGTTTCCAATCACTTTTGATTGCCAAAATATTGGAAATTATGTGAGAATTTTAATTACAGATGAAACGGTGACGACGAAAATTATTGACGTGTGTTTATTTTAAGTGGGTGGTTTTGTTTTACAAAATTCTTTTATAACGTAGTTTAAAACTTTTGAATTCAAAAATTGATATTACGTGTTTACGAGCAATCAACATTGTACTGCCTACCTAACTATAACTAAGTAACTAAAAAGTTTGTAGAAAGACGTGTAAAAGTGTTGACATATCCTACTTGCAGAAGTAAACATGATTTCATTTCATGATAACTTTTAAACAATGGGCTTGATGCAGAAATCCGTACTCTTGTAAATAGCACGCACATCGAGGAGGTTTCTTTCGCTGTATAGCTTTGACCACCGGCAGATACAATTTATTAAATACTTTTTAAATATTTTTTTCATAAACTTTTTAACAAACGCTTAAAACGATGTCAAAAAGCGAATAAAATAGCTTAATTAAAACGCGAATAAAGTGTATAATCAAGTGGAATTTATTGTTTCAGTACGCACTGAAACAATGAAATACACTTGAGTTTTACATCATGAATGAAAGCGAACTGTTGATAAATGTAATTAAATTACTCCTGTAATTTATTACTTTCAAGATAAGGTAATCTTTACGTCAGCACGTAACGAATATGCTAATTACTATAAATTTTCAGCAACTTAATGAATTTCTTCTACCTCCCGTCAACTATGCAAACTTATTACAGACTAGCTGTGCCCGCGACTTCGTTCGCGTGGATGTCGGAATTTAACAATGTATTTTTTTGTGCGAAGCGCTTAATTCTCGCCAGGTTTTTTATAAATCATATCGTTTTCATATATTATAAACCCTATATTTAGAATTTATTTAGATTTTTCAAGAATATTTGACGTGTTTGTAATAAACGTCCTCTGTCGTTCAAAGGCAGTACTATTCAATTGCTACTGGATTAGAGCACCCATTCCATTTCATTCCATCCCATTCCATCCCACTCCATCCCACTCCATACCACTCCATACCACTGCATCCCACTCCATCCCACTCCATCCCACTCCATCCCACTCGATCCCATTCCATCCCACTCTATCCCACTCCATCCCACTCGATCCCATTCCATCCCACTCTATCCCACTCCATCCCACTCTATCCCATTCCATCCCACTCCATCCCATTCCATCCCGCTCTATCCCATTCCAACCCACTCCATCCCACTCCATCCCACTCCATCCCACTCCATCTCACTCCATCCCACTCCATCCCGCTTTATTCCACTCCATCCCACTCCATCCCTCTCCATCCCATTCCATACTACTCCATCCCACTCCATCCTACTCCATCCCACTTCATCCCACTCCATCCCACTCCAACCCACTCCATCCCACTCCACCCCACTCCATCCCACTCCATCCTACTCCATCCCTCTCCATCCTACTCCATACCACTCCATCCCACTCCATCCTACTCCATCCCACTCCATCCCACTCCATCCTACTCCATCCCACGCCATCCCACTCCAACCCACTCCATCCCACTCCATCCCACTCCATCCGCTTCCATCCGCTTCCATCCCATTCCATCCCTTTCTAGTGTGAGTCATATAAAAACCTTTTCTTTCTTTCTTTCCATTCCATCCCATTCTATTCCATACCACTCTACTTTACTCTACTCTACTCCACTCCACTCCAAACAAAATCGTTGTCATATAAACCCTATATTTAGAATTTATTTAGATTTTTCAAGAATATTTGACGTGTTTGTAATAAACGCCCTCTGTCGTTCAAAGGCAGTACTATTCAATTGCTACTGGATTAGAGCACCCATTCCATCTCATTCCATCCCATTCCATCCCACTCCATCCCACTCCATCCCATTCCATCCCACTCTATCCCACTCCATCCCACTCCATCCCATTCCATCCCACTCCATCTCACTCCATCCCACTCCAACCCACTCCATCCCACTCCATCCGCTTCCATCCCATTCCATCCCTTTCTAGTGTGAGTCAAATAAAAACCTTTTCTTTCTTTCTTTCTTTCCATTCCATCCCATTCTATTCCATTCCACTCTACTCTACTCTACTCCACTCCACTCCTCTCCAAACCACTCTACTCCACTCCACACCATATTTGAATAGGTAATGTTGTTTTTCTATTCCAAGCGAGATCGCGCTACTGAACTGCGAGCTACGTGTCTCGGTGTAAACTGACCGCAATTTTACTTCTGGAACACTTTAAATTCAAATATCTTTTGATACACTGATCCGATTTCAATGAAACAAAAACTAAATGTTACTTCAAGTTACGGTCAGTCGTTATGTATTAAAGTTATCTACATAGCTTTCGTACATTTTACGTGATGCCCGAACAAATAAACATACAAACAGACATACAGACAAACAGACAAAAATTCTAAAAATGCTAGAAATGAGTTCTATTGGTTGTCCTTAAACACGCTGGCTATATTTTTTGAGTTTTTTTTTTAATGTACAAAAATTATTTTTCTACAGTTTTATTATATGTATAGAAAATATCTCTATTCTTTATGATACTAGTATTATACTCGTACTTAGTAACTTACCAATAGTAAATACTTAAAGCTACACACACATACACATGGAAACACACACTAGTTCACAATCATCACATACATAAAGTAGATCAAATTCTCGATCTCTTTATTTACTTAAACATTTACACCACTATAATACGATTACAACAGTTTAAGTGTATACAGATTAGTTTCAAAGTTTCAACTGTAAAACTTTCACTGAAGAACTTTTATTAAACCAACTTCTGGCGCTTTTAGAGCGATTTTTAGAATCGTAGTTCGAGGAGTTGGCTACGAGAATCCGGGACGCGCTACGGCGTAGCTCGTAGCAATTCGAGCGCGCGTGAGGCGTGAGGTCTGACGGGCATGCGAGACGCGACTGGTTTGCTGCTACGATTTTACGCGACGCTTGCCTGAAAACACGTCTATACTATAGTATGATATGTGACAGGCGTCTGTAAACACGACCGTACCATAGCGTGTCGACTTATCACAACAATCACTGATAACTATCACATATGACTGCATAATAGCTGTGCCTATTGTTGCCGGTACCATACGAGTTCAAGCGTATTTATGTTAATGTTTCGAATGTACACTGACTACAATGTGATTTTTCAAGTCAAATTGTGAGGGTATGTTTTATAGATTATTCTACAATGTTCTGTAAACTTATGAAGGTACCTTTATACTAACAAAAACAAGAACTGTGAAGAACAATATTTGTCTTAATTGTTTTTTTTTTCTCGGAAATAGTTCATAATCTCCAACCTCAGTCCAGCTCAACCTCGGTAGGACTCATTGATCTAATCACAATAAAAAAGGCATCAATTTTCATCGAAGATTCAAGGTAGTTCTACTCAAATCATAATTTATCCACGTATGACGCAGTTCGGTTTACGGTGAATGGCATGTTTGCAAAAATATGACCTTGGCCAAGGTCGAAACTATCGCAAATCATTCAATAGTGTGGACACAGCGGTCTGTGTTTACCGTCCGATATACCGCCTTTGTTTTGGTATGGCACTGGTACTTAAATTGGTCTCCAAGTCTCCATATTATGTACTAGCTGCTGCCAGCGGCTACAACTTAAAAATTATCCTACAAGAATATAAAATCAGGATAAAAACTACCTTATGTAGGTTGTTTATTCAGGTTATAAACTATCTGTATAGGTATCTAAATTTATCCAAATCCGTTCAGTAGTTTTTACTTCACGGAGTAACAAACATCCATCCATCCAAATTTTCGCGTTTATAATATAAGTAGTATAGATAGACGGGGAAGTGGTTAGAAACTAGTTGTAGTCAAAAGAATTTCCCATACTTTTAAAACAAAAACAATAAAGTACGCTTTGTACATTTTTAAAAGACACAAGACGCTGAAAAAAAATTGATCAAGTCATCCAATACTAGCTAGTGCCCCAAAAAGTTTTCCGGTAGGCATCACTTATAGATTTGTTGTATATACTACAGGTATAATTTTAGTAAATCAAACGTTTTCATGCCAGTGTTTTCATGCCAGTTTCCCATCAAAATAAGTGTTTTTTTTTTATCGTGGTAAAATCTTCAAATTATTCCTCCCACTCATACTGTCAGTTTTGTACTGACTAAAATTCACGGTGATCCTTCAATAGCCGTTAACGTTCCAGGGTCACGGTTGGCTGATAAAACAACCCTGCGACGCCAAAATAAGTGGCGTCAAAATAAGTGGCTATTAAGGGTTGAACCATATCTGGCAGCACGGAATCGCCTTTTTCCGTTGCCCTTTCTCTTTCTGTCGCTTAGAACTGCCATTTGCTAGACCGAGACAATGCGACAGCAGCCGGCCGCCTCACGGATTCCGCCGCGTGCTATCGCGTTATGCATTCTGTCTCGGTCTAGCAAATGGCAGTTCTAAGCGACAGAAAGAGAAAGGGCGACGCAAAAAGGCGATTCCGTGCTGCCAGATGTGGTGTAGCCCTAAGTTAAACCTGTTCCACTATAACACCGTAAAACTGTGGAAAGAGCCAAGACAGACGACGACGGCAATGGTTGGACGACTTTATGTCTTCCAAATCATTGGCAAGAAGTGACGTTGGACTGTCAACAATGGAAAAAATTAAGGGAATTCCTTGCCTAACATTGGAACAGTTATTGCGAAGTACGGAAAAAACTATTCCCGTTCTTTAAAAAGGTACTGTAATTTATCACTACCCTTCCTAAGTTAACGTGATAACTTTTCAAGCGTCACGCACGCCTACGTAGATAATATAATATCCACATGTAAAACAAAATATATGAGGCTAAGTCACACATATCAAGTTTCCTTGTACCTATTTCTTAGGGCAGGAACCTACTATGTGCCCGGATTCAGTACACATCAGGGTATTATATACTCGTACCTAGGTTTATATAAGTCGCTGTTTCGCCAAGCGCTGACCCTTACGATCCCACTTATATGTCACTAACCGTTTTATATTTATGATCGCCGATTGTCAGCGCGCTCGTAAATATATTTCCTCACGGTTGATTTCCTTTAAGGATAGGCAGTGATGGTGTTTAAGGTCATCAATCCACAGTAACGTTTGGGGAGTCCGTATCTACTAAGTGAGACAGTGTTGAGGGTGGCCTGGTGGCTTACCATGAAGTCTTAAAGCTGGAGTGGTTCTGCTCAGAGAACGAGATGGCGCTAGACGACTTGTATAACTCTGTCTCATTCCCACAGCTTAACTACTCACGCTTTTAAATGACACAGGCCAGTTGTTCTCGTCAACCCCTACTTGGCGAGTACGGAATACGGATTGAAGTGTGTCTGCGTCCAGGGGGGTATTACAACGTCTGTTCCGTGACAGAGCTATACAAGTCGTCTAGCGCCATCTCGTTCACGCACTGGAACAAGCCTGGTTTTAAGACGTTGTAATACCCCTCCGGAGGAATAAAGTCATTCGAAAGAAAGGAGCACAAACCATGAGTTTGGACAAAAATCACTCTGGATTTACCCATTACTAATCTATGCTATTATTGTTAAGCTGAAGAGTTTGTTTGTTTGAACGGGCTTATCTCAGGAACTACTGGTTCGAATTGAAAAAATATTCTTGTGATGAATAGCCCATTTATCGAGGAAGGCTATAGGCTATATATAACATCAAGTTACGACTAATAGGAGTTGAGTAGCGGGGTGATACCACAAGAAACAGCTTTTTTTTTTATCGTGGTAAAATCATCAAATGAGTCCTCCCACCCCGAGCAGGGTGGGAGGGACTGTCAGACTTACACATCCACGGTGTCCTTCAATAGCCCTTTACGTTCCGGGGTCACGGGAATGAGATAAGTCCCACGACCCCGGCAGGCTTTGGCCCTCTAGAGGGGCCCCGTCATGATGCTGACACTCCTTGAGGCGCGCGTGGAACACAACGTGCCGTCGACCCGGGCATGGTCCATGGTCGGGCAGCGAGTTGCCCTTTACTCGCTGCCCGCATGCCCGCGCCTACGGTGGCCGGAGATCGTCTGCTGACAGGAAACAGTTAGTAATATAATAAAACGTATTTCCGTATTTCACAAAAACTATTGTCCCGTGGCACAACGCTTCTTCCTGCTTTCTTCACTGCCACTCAAAGTTCGACAAAGGTGACCGCTTGCCATCACGCGGGCCATATGCCTGTCTGTCACCATAATGGTATAAAAATAGAAAAAACCAACAACATTATGCCTGATCTAGAATTGAATCCAGGATCCCAAGTTTAAAAGACAATTAGATACTGTATCATAACTAGTGTTATACTTCCTAGCACGACCGTGAACATATTCACTTTAACTTGTGATGGTAATAAATTCCTCTTACTTTGTTCTATTATATACCACTAATTAGCAATTTTGTACCTCTCAATTATCGTAGATAAGCAGGTCGTGCTAGGAAGTACTACACCATAACTAGACAACTGACGTCGCTAGGGGGCCAAAGCCTACCAGGTTCGTGGGACTGTCTCATCAGGAAACCGTGACCCTGGAACGTAAAGAGCTATTGAAGGACACCGTGGACTTTAGTCAGTACAAGTCTGACAGTCCCTCCCGGCCCGCCCTGGGTGGGAAGACTCATTTGATGATGCCACGATAAAAAAAAAAAACATAACTAGACCAATAAGGACGAAATGTATTCAAAGTTTATCACAGGCATAAAAGCAGTATGTGATGGAAAATGTTAAAGCATTCATGTCAACGGATTTGAAGGACGATCATACTGCCTTTTTACGATAACAATTTACGACCGCAACGTTGACTATAATCGCCAGACTATTATATAAGCTTAGTAAAATAGTACAACAATAATTATTATCGGCAAACAGACCAGTTTATGATAGAATATTGTCTGTGTCACCCAGTAATTTGGTCATAGGGGTCAGATGGATGGTCACTAAATGTAAAGGCGCTCCCTCACCGCGAGCATTCACCTGTAATGTAACAAATGTAACGTTACAGATTCGAACATTTCATCAGTGACGGAAGACAATCGAACATCACAATGGTGCGCATTGTATCTCGTCTCTCTCGTATCAAATCTATACTAAATGTACGCGAATGCTCGTCAGTCAGGGAGGTATAAGTATTGTAATGTAATGCTCAAAGTCGAATCTGTAATGTTCTATTACACGCGAATGCTCCCAGTGATGGAGTGCCTTAAAATGTTGTGAGTATAGACTGGTTTGATTAGATTGTATGACAACCCTATTTAGAAAGCTAAGACGAGCAATCATGAATTAATGGACTTAATTTATGGATAATCGCAGTCGTAATGGCCCAGAGGACACACCTCACTTCTTATGCATAAGCTTGAGTTGAGTACCAATGTGTCTTTTTCAATTTATTTACCTTCTAAGTTCATCTTGAACATCACCGATCCAAATAAAACAAAAAGTTAATTTGGACTTACATCTTACTTCTTATAATTATTAATAGTAGTAATTACGAGTATTATAATGAATGTAAAAGGACATTATTATTTATTGAATATGAAAATCCAGTAATATCCAAAAGTTAGTACTTAATCAATATAAATCTAAAGCGAAGTAAAAAGATCTGTCCTGTGTCTGGGTTTACCCTTGTTTGGTAGAACAACGTTTCGTCGAAATTCACTTCGACTAATTTTGTTTACAATAAAGTCGTTGCGTAGAATTATTCATTTCACCGAATAATCAGTTGGTAAATTTTTATTGAGCATATTTATTTCTTTGAAATAATTTCACTTGACCGAATTTTCAAATGCACTAATTTTATTTAAACTAATGTTTCACTAGACTAATAATCTTTTAATCGAATATTTAGTTAATAAATAATTCGTTTCCTTTCATTGTCTATAAACAAAACGGGGCTCCGTCGAGCTACCTTGGTAGGTGTGGTAATCAGCAATTTCACTAAAGATGCAAGAGCGAGCGAAGCGAGTTCGGGACTTGGGGCACCCCGTAGTAATCGGCAATTTGACTAAGGATGCAAGGGCGAGGGTATATTACTGATTACCATATACCAAGGTAACTAGACGGAGCCCCGCTTCGCGGGGCTCCTATTTCTGGGTGGTTTAAAAAAAAAATAACCACGAAGGGGATGGCGGGGTCTTTCAGACCCCGCCATCCCCTTCTAACCTAACCTGTCCGAGTCGGGGTGCCCCCAGTCCCGAGCTCGCTTCGCTCGCTCTTGCATCCTTGGTCAATTTTTTAACTACCACCTACCAAGGTAGATCGACGGTACAAATATTTACAATGTTTTCTTTTCTGCATTACATTACACCAATCGAATTTTCGATAAAATTAATGTTATACCAACTGAACATTACATCAAATGAACATTATATCAAATGAACATTATACATTTTGATCAATAGCGCAAATGTTGTTATGGCAAATAAAGATTCGATGAAATGAAAATTATGTTAACCGATATTATACAAACTGATTATTTTCTCAAACGTTGTTCGAATTAGTAACATTCGATCAAAAGTTGTTCTACCAAACAAGGGTGAACCCTGTGTCTGCTCTTTGATGGATTTAACACGGCAATAAAACCTTTTTATTTGATCCACATTGTTAATTTCCTTTTAAAACTTTAACAACGCACTTAACGGCTACCAAAAACGACTATAATAAGTACCCAAAACAAACTGTGAATGTAAATTGGTACTCGTTAAAATAACGAACTGAAATTAAATATACGTGAAAGCACAAAATATATTTGTTAATCGTTTTCATTAACAACCTGTATTAATTGACCTCTCAAGGGGCATAAGAATTTATTTGGATATACGAACTTGGCCCGTGGGATTCCTTTCCGTATTCTCTATAATTAAGAAATAATGCAGTTTCTTTTAATTTATTTTTATTCTCTGGCATATGTAACACTCGTTAGCCCACGAGAGCGTTACTTTAACGTGCGTTAAAAAAGCGCCCGGATCTTAGCTACCTAAAAAGTCCTACAATTGCTCTCAATTCGTCATATACAAGTACATATCTCACATAGATATACTACTTACAAACTTGGCGGAAACAGCAGGAACACTTCAATCAAGTATCTAACTTTGCAACTAGTCCAATACAAGATTCCGAAGCCATTCTTCAATATGATGACAAATTACGAACTATCCGATCTGAACTCAGAACTCGTAACTAAGCTCTATCAAGACTTGGCCTACATAAGTATAGCTTACTGGTAAATTGTCCCATTTGTTTTCCGATTTGCAACTCTAGTGTTCGGAATTTGCAATAATCTTCTTGGAGGGTCCTGTATTAGTGCGAAAATCTAAACCCCCTTTCTGTTTGGGAGTAAGTAGCACAAAGTGGAATAAGTAAATTAATTTCTAAGAATGGATATTAGGTACCTATACTTACTTTTATAATAATGCCAGTTTTTCCCGTGGGCTCACCCACCCATCCCCTTCGAATTTAACGCAAAACTGTTTAGCTTATATAATAAGTATTCTGATCTAAAATTCATCAAAAACAATTCGGCGTTTTGACGTGAAAACCATTTCATATTTAATAAAGCTATGCACCTAGGAACTCCCAATGACAAACTTTCAAACATACTTTTACTTTAGGGTCGATTCGCACCGAGACGCGACGCAGCGCGCATTTTTCAATAGAGCGAGCGACTCAAAATGTAACTTTGTTTACACATTACACAGATGACGCGACGCAGCGCACACGGACCGCGCAGCGAATCAAAATCTTACTTTATTTACTACACGATAGGATTATACTCATTTCCGGTATAGTCGAGACACGTCGCATCGCGTCTCGGTGTGTACTGACCCTTAGATTAAATTACCCTTTAGGAGACCCGATCAAAATACTTTCCTTCCTAGTGCTCCCAACGAAAAGAATTCTTGAACAAAATTATTGCCATAAGAACCAAAATCAGCGAATCTAAATCTAACTTTATTTATAACTAGTGTTTGCCCGCGGCTTCGCTTACGTAGGAAACATCCTTATTTGAGCGACATTAATTTCAAAGATCCGTGTTTATCTTAAACATTAGACCATAATTTTTGGTCGATTTAGAGTATCGCTGCAAATTGAACGTACGATAGCATTGCTCTTCTCCCTTTAGCATACCGCGTGATACCTTAAAAATAAATAATTATTTGACTTGATGAGTACAACTTGTCGTCGTTTCAAACAGAATCTATATATGCACTGGTTTGAGCACCAATTCAAAACATAAATAAACACAAAATAATAGAAACACTGATTGTTTTCGAATCTTTCAAATTCCTACACCTCGAAACAATTACAGTTTTAAAAAAAACCAACTTACTACCTACAATTAAAAATCAGTGTAGATTTATATCCTAGAGAACTATTGAAAAAAAATAGTAACGAATTAAAATTGCGAATAATATTGAAGTAAAAGTATGCACATTTTTTTTTTATTAAATTTGAAACTCTTAGGACAAATAAAAACAAAAAAATTAAACACAAAAATGAAAAAGAAAATTGCAAGATTTGATCCTGAGACCCCTTGCACGAAAGTCAAGCAGGTTACCAACCAGACTGGCTAGTACGCTGACAGTAGTTTTCAAATAGCAGTTCTTATACAAATGTCAACAATGACTGAAAATCAACATATTTTATCATTGCTAATCCCTCAAGGAGAATAGCGTCGCGGGCATGCGGGCAGCGAGTAAAGGGCAACTCGCTGCCCGACCAAGGACCATGCCCGGGTCGACGGCGCGTTGTGTCCCACGCGCGCCTCAAAGAGCGTCAGCATAATGACGGGGCCCCCCTCTCAGAGGGCCAAAGCCTGCCGGGGTCGCGGGATTATTCCCTCACCGTAACCCCGGAACATAACAGGCTATGAAGGACACCGTGGATTTTAGTCAGTAGAAGTCTGACAGTCCCTCCCGCCCTGCCCGGGGTTGGAGGACTCATTTGATGATTTTACCACGCTAAAAAAAAAAAAAAAAAAAAGGAGAATAGCGTAATTATACATATCCTATTAATTGAAGAGCAGTTTAAGGAATATTTGAGAAAAAAATGAATAAATAATATCCAGTGGTTTAGCTTCCAACTCCAAACAAACATTTAAAAACAACAAAATTCAAAATTGCTTATCTCTCAGGGAAAATAGCGTAATAATACATAGCCTATTAACAGAAGCATATTAATATAAATATTTGAGGAAAATTTGATCGACAACTTTACAGTAGTTTAGGAGATAGATCAAATCAAAAAAACAAAAAACATTTGGAAAAAAAAAAGTTGATTTGGCATCAGAATCGATCCCTTATCTCGAAAAAAATACAAAAAGAAAAAAATATTCAATGTACAGGAATGACAGCTCTACGATTTTATTATATGTAAAGACTACACGATAGGATTATACTCATTTCCGGTATCTTGAGACACTTCGCGTCGCGTCTCGGTGTGAACTGACCCTTAGATTTAATTACCCTTTAGGAGACGCGTTCAAAATACTTTCCTTAGTCCTTCCTTCCAAATGAAAAGAATTCTTGAAAAAAATAATTGCCCTAACAACTTTATTATTTAAGATACAGAGCGAACAAACTTTCATAAAGTTAACAGCTTAACTATGTACAACTGGTGGCCAACCTTGAACTCTTAAAGCGTGAGTCTTTAGGCTGTGGGAAAGAGATGGCGCTAGACGACTTGTATAGCACTGTCTCTTTCTCACAGCCCAAACTGGATCAAGTTAAGAGCTCGTGGTAAGGCTCCTGAACTGTTGTTATAACTTCAAGAGTATGGGGCATGGTCGCAGGACTGTGTAAACAGGTAACCGTAACCCTGTAACTTAAAGGGCTATTGAAGGAACACCATGGATTTAAGTCAGTACGAGTCTGACAGTGACATTCCTTGACAGGGCTTTGGCCCTCTAATTGGGGCGATGTCAGATTGCTTGCTCGCCGTCAGCATGCCCGCGGTGGCCGGAAATCGCTTCACCTCGTCCATTGTCGTGGGCGTCTCCAGCGGCGGCTGGCTCCTCCTTCGCTAGCATGACTGCTTCGCAGAAGAAGTTAACAGTGAAACAACCATAAAACGAATAAAATCACAATTTGATAGATATAGTTATTTCTCAGAAAAGGATACGAGTTAGATAGTCACTGTTTCTTCGAAATACCATTATTAATTACACTTCGTGAAATTAATTATTTTGCTCTTTGAGCTGTCTGAAATTGTTTCGAGTTTCGAGAATACTAGAAATTCTTTAAGTAATTACTGGTGAAAACTAATTTCTCAGGTATCTTTTGAAGACAAGTATTTTTCAAAGTGTTCTACGACATTTTTTGTATTCTCCGAAATTGATAGGCTCAGAAACTGAAACATTTACATATAAAAAATATGCTATTTATAAAGCATAGATAAGAAGAACATTCAAGATAAAAATGTTGAATTTAACAAAATAAGACTTGTTTGCTATAAACCTTTTTTTAACTACTATATATGTTCGGCTCTCTAAAAGAAATATATGTCTGTCTGTGTCAAGCATTCCGTTGTTTTACTATAGGTTATGGTCCGTGCACGAAATTAATTGATTTTTTAGAGTAAATTGATACTAAATACGGTGAAAATGTCCAATAACTTAATTTCAAGTATTCCCAAGCTGAAAGGCCGTGAAAATTACGAAGATTGGGCCTTCGCCGTAGAAAATTTTCTCGTCGTCGTCTCGTCACAATGGAAAAAGATCCAAATGATTCAAAAGCAAAAGCTAAAATTATTTTGACTATCGATCCAAGTTTGTATGTGCACATTAAAGGCGAAGTAACTGCCATGGGATTATGGACAAAATTGAAGAAGTTATTTGACGACAATGGCTTTACGCGTCGCATAAGTTTGCTGCGTAACCTCATATCTATCCGTCGAGATGCCTGTGAATCAATGTCTCAGTATGTTACATCCATATTGGAAACGAGTCAACGTTTAAATAATACAGGTTTCAAGATAAGTGATGAGTGGATCGGGTCGTTATTATTGGCGGGATTGCCACAGAAATTCGAACCCATGATAATGGCGGTGGAGCACTCGGGCATAGAGTTGACGGCGGACGCCATTAAATCCAAACTTCTAGATATGGAGGACGGAAGTGAAGTTTGTTCCGGTTCTGGGAGCGCTTTTGCGTCAAAGAGAATACCAGAAAAAAAACTAAATTCACAAATGCCAGTGTCAGTGTCGTCAAAGGACAGATCAAATGTAAGATGCTATAAATGTAAAAAAATGGGTCATTTTATGAACAAATGTACTGAAACTATTTCTAAGAAGGAATCCAATGCATTTAGTGCAGTATTTTTAAGTGGACATTTCAGTCAATCTGACTGGTACGTGGATAGTGGCGCAAGTTGTCATTTGACGTCGAGGGAAGACTGGTTACTGAACACCACAAAACAACAAGTGGATGAAATTATCATCGCGGACAAATCGGTGGTTCCTGTCCAAGGTTGCGGAGATATACAAATAACCACAGTTGTTGGAAATACAGAGTACAAGATTCCAGTTTTGAAAGTATTATTTGTACCTAAATTGGCTACAAACTTACTGTCAGTTAGCCAATTGATATAAAAAGGAAACAAAGTGACATTTGAAGATAATCACTGTTATATTTACAATCTAAAGAACGAATTAGTTGCGACTGCAGATTTAGTTGGAGGTGTGTACAAACTGAAAATTAAGCAATTTAATTGTTTGTTTACATCAGTTCCAGCATCTGGAGCTGTTTGGCATAGAAGATTTGGCCATATAAACAGCATAGACTTAAATGTGATGAGGGATGGTGCAGTTCATGGTCTGTTGTACAAGGATAAAGCTCAGGTCAGTAAAACAAATTGCATTATATGTTGTGAAGGTAAACAAGCTAGATTGCCATTTGATAATACTGGTAATAGAAGCAAAGACCTACTTGATATAGTTCATGCAGACATTTGTGGGCCTATGGAGACTAGATCCATTGGAGGTAAGAAATACCTATTGTTGTTTGTGGACGACTATAGCCGGATGGCTTTCGTTTACTTTCTAAAAACGAAGGATGAAGTATTTTCTTATTTTAAGACTTTTATGAACCTTGTAGAAAATCATACATGTAAAAAACTGAAGGTGCTCAGGACAAATAACGGGACGGAGTTCTGTAACAAAGTTTTTGAGAAATACTTGCAGGATGCAGGAGTTATTCATCAAAAAACTTGTCCTTATACGCCAGAACAAAATGGTTTATGTGAACGTCTTAACCGATCAGTAGTGGAAAAGGCTCGTTGTTTATTGTATGATGCTAGATTATCAAAACGGTTTTGGGGAGAAGCAGTGAACACTGCAGTTTATTTGCGAAACCGCTCGATTGCATCAGGATTGAACAATAAAACACCTTATGAACTTTGGACCGGTGCTAAGCCAAATGTAAGTCATTTAAAAATTTTTGGAAGTAAGACTATGGTTCATATTCCCAAAGAAAAAAATTGAGCAGAAAAGTTCGAACCAAGATTCAAAACAAGATGAAATATACATTGATATATGTGAGAATATAAAAGATACCCAAGAAGTGGGGGAAACAAGTAGTACAATAAAGCTAGACTATCGGGAGCAGAACGTAGGCACATCAGGAACTGGAGAAGAGCAGAATGTAGGTACGCAAATTACTGGAGAATAAAGTTTAAGCTCTGAGGAGGACTTTCATGATTCTTCATCTGCGTTAGAGCCTAAGACTGAGATAGTTCTTCCGGACAATTTACCTCCAAAACGTTTTCGTAAACCTCCTGATCGCTATGGTTTCAGTAATGCGTGTGTGACAAGTAAATTAAGTGCTAATGGTACTAATGTGCTAATGAATTATCTCTTCATGAAGCAATGAACGGACCTGAGTGTGAACAGTGGAAACTTGCAATGCAAAGTGAGCTTAAATCATTTAAAGATATTGATGCTTGGGAATTGGTGAGCGTTCCTCCTAGTGGCACCATTGTTCAATGCAAATGGGTTTTCAAAAAGAAATTTGAAAATAATAATAAAGTTATATACAGAGCCCGACTGGTAGCTAAGGGGTTCATGCAAAGACCAGGCATCGATTATAATGAAAATTTTTCTCCTGTTCTAAGACATTCAACGTTAAGATTATTATTTGCCTTAGCTGTTCAGCTTAATTTAGACATCTGTCATTTAGATATAAAAACAGCTTTTTTAAATGGTTATTTAAATGAAACTGTTTATATGATGAAACCAATAGGTTTAGAGTGTACTAAAGTTGATGAGAACAAGGTTTTGAGGCTAAAACGCGCTATCTATGGCTTGAAACAGTCATCGAGAGCGTGGTATCAACGTGTTGATGAATTATTACAATCTTTGGACTATAAAAAATCTAATTTAGAACCATGCTTATTTATGAAAGTCAACAAAGATATTAAAATAATTGTAGCTCTGTATGTTGATGATTTTTTTGTTTTTTCCAATAATGAAAAAGAAACAGAAAAATTAAAGGAAGCCTTGTCATCAAAGTTTGAACTTAAACATTTAGGTTGTATTAAGAATTGCTTAGGAATGAGAGTTATTGTTAACTAAAAGGGTTGTGTAAATCTAAACATTATAATTTTTTGGCGATGTTTGGTTTGTTGGTTTGTTTAATAACGTTAATGTAAAAGGTAGTTAAGTCTTTATTTTGATTAAGTGGGGCTGTTGAATTTAACAAAATAAGACACTACCTTTTACATTAACGTTATGCGAAATGTTGAACTTATAACTGTCATTTTTTCAGAACTTTTAAGTGTTATGATTCAAGTATTTCCTACCAAAAAATATGAAGGAATTAGGTATAATTGACTAAAGATGTTTTTTGAGGAAAGAATAATTCAGATTGCAAGTGGGATTCGAACCCGCGTCTTCTGGATAGGTACTCCAGACGCCTTAACCAACTAGGCCATTGCAACCCACACCTGCAAACTGAATTTCTCTATTCCTCTTTTGAACGCTTTTCGGTAGCGTGGCACCATCTCTTGGATTAGTGTTTAACTAACTTCCACCCAACACGTTGACATTACAGCCAAATCAATGTTGTATAATGAGATAGCGTCTACCATACTTATTAATTATTTTTTTAAACGCATTAACGCATGCGACGCGTATCGTAAAGATGATTTTTGAGGAAAGAAAAATTCAGATTGCAAGTGGGATTCGAACCCACGTCTTCTGGATAGGTATTCCAGACGCTTTAACCAACTAGGCCATTGCAACCCTCACCTGCAAGCTGAATTTTTCTATTCCTCGTTTGAACGCTTTTCGGTAGCGTGGTGCCATCTCTTGGATTAGTGTTTAACTAACTTCCACCCAACACGTTGACATTACAGCCAAATCAATTTTGTATAATGAGATAGCGTCTACCATACTTATCAATTATTTTTTTTAACGCATTAACGCATGCGACGCGCATCGTAAATCGCTAGCCATCGCTAGTTGGTTAAGGCGTCTGGAGTACCTATCCAGAAGACGCGGGTTCAAATCCCACTTGCAATCTGAATTTTTCTTTCCTCAAAAATCATCTTTACGATGCGCGTCGCATGCGTTAATGCGTTTAAAAAAAAATTAACTAAGCCTGTAAAAAATAACTAGGCGTATAATTCCTTAATATTTCTCAAATTATCCCTAAACAAGAAACAAGAGGTCAATTAGTCTGATTTATTTCCGAAGCTGAATGTAGAACATCAATTAATAATCTTCGATGAATAATTTAATTTTCTTGAAAAATACCAGAACTGCTGTGTCAGATGATCAGATCACAACTGGTAAGACGAGACGAATCGAGTCAAGGGATAAAGCAAACAAAGAAGGCATGTTTTCTGTTTATTTTCACCTGACACTGTTTATTTGTTCTCACATTCGAAGCGTTTCCTTAACCAAATAAAAATACGACGTCCTCAGAAAGAGGAAGGAAAATTTAATCGAATTAAATCCTGAAGAATTTACTGGAATGCAAAAGAACAAGGTTGAGTTATGGAACGACGAATGTTTTGTTTCAAATAAAAAAAATGTTTTTAATTTTTTTTCTGTAGGTATTACAAGCATTTTCGAATTGAATTGTTAAAGACAAAAAAATATAATTAAATAAGTACAGTAGAGCGTCGATTATCTGAACGTCGGTTAACCGAACGACCGCTTATCCGAACTGCTAGGTCTCACTATGCGCTTACAATCTTCCTTCATAATGTGCACAGCAAAGTAGTGGAACTCACTTCTTGGGTATAATAGTGAACAGGTTTCTTCTGGGTAAACTCGGTTCATTGTAGGCTTTTTCTCTGTCCCCTTTAACCTGGACTAGAGTCAAGAGAAAACCCATCTCAAACAAAAAACATATAGGTAGTTCGATTATCCGAAAAAAACCGGTTTTCCGAACACCCATGTCCCCCAATTAGTTCGGATAATCGACGCTCTACTGTACTACAAAATTATGGTGCTTCAGTCCCAGTCACAAGACAAAATTACTGTAGATACCCATTCCAAGGAGTAGATCTCTATGGAGAAGAACGGGAAAAAAACGCCATGGACACTCTGTACAACGTGTAACGTTAAATGCGCAAAACATCTCGTGGGATAACTCAGCCCATGTTACTGAACAATGTTTGTTCTAAGACTTTTTTTTTTTTTAGCGTGGTTAAATCATCAAATGAGTCCTCCTACCCCGGGCAGGGCAGGAGGGACTGTCAGACTTCTACTGACTAAAATCCACGGTGTCCTTCAGTAGCCTGTTATGTTCCGGGGTCACGGTAAGGAAATAATCCCGCGACCCCGGCAGGCTTTGGCCCTCTGAGAGGGGGCCGGAAAAAAAAATGATTTTTTGGATTTTTCATACTAATGGGCCCGATCAATTTCTCATTTTGTATGAAAAACCATTTCATTTTTTATTTTCTTTCCAAAAGTCTTAGAACAAACATTGTTCAGTAACATGGGCTGAGTTACCCCACGAGAGGTTTTGCGCATGTAACGTTTCACGTTGTATAAATCGCCAAAAATTATTACAGAACCTTTGTTACATCATTCACTTTGAGACGACATATTATGTGAGAACGATTTAGCAAGTTAAAAGTTAGTGTCCATAACAAAATTAAAAAAAAAAGACAAATCAGAAACAAAAAAGAATGAAAACTCCCAAACATACTTAGGTACCTTTATCATTACAGGTACCTGATTTAATATCGAAGCCTTGCCTACAGCGTAATTGAAATGAAAATCCTTTTCTGACACAAAATTACGTGGGCCTATATAAAATACTTTCACGTTTTTCCGCAGCTCTATTGTCCAACGTAATAATTTGCGCGTCTTTTGTACCTTCATAAAATGTGAAAAAATGTTACGTTGAATGAAACTGAAATGAAATGCCGTCGATTAGACAGTTTGCATGTACCTTGCTAAAGAATAACAACATGTCCAAATTATGGTAGCAATAATAATTCTTTACTTTCAGCTTTACTTCACAAAGTAGCAATAATAGGGTAGACTGAAAAAATGTAATTAGTCTGACACTTTTTTTTTTACTTTGACACGTATTTTTACGTAAACCTAAATTGACAAAAATACTACACTTTTAGAATTGGCAAAATGTCACCAGCAAGCACAGTTTTTACTTGCTTCTGACGTCACTAGCCCTACTCTCGAATTTTGATGCGTTATATCTTTGTTAATATGCATTGATTTAACGAAAGAAAAAACTGTAGCTTATGGACTAATTTTTGCCATTTTAAAATGCTGTCAAATTGCCTATTATTGATGCTTTGGCAGAGAGAAGCTGTGACCGAGTAACGTCTAAGGACTGGAAAGAAGAAGAGTGTTGGTTGGCTGGCAGCGAAATGGGCAGATGACATTGTTGTCATTACAGGTAAGTATACCTGGATAAAGCTGACCCAGAAACGTGGAGCCAAGCACAAGCAAGCTGATGTAGTTGCTCTTCTAATATAGTTTGTTCAGAATCAGTAACTGATTCGATTCCAGTAATTTTTACACCAGGTTATATTTTTTTTATTTACATTTTATTACCAATTAATTACAATCACCGTACGGTTAGGTACCTATTGCCAAACTATTATCACGAGTGTATAATAGTAGCCATACACCATCCTGCCTATCGACAATCGATTTGACGTTTGCAATTGTTTCAAATCGGCAGTTCGTCCATATACACCACACACCATACTGCCTATCGTAAGATTGATTTGACACAACGTCAAATCTGCAACAGTGATGCCAACTCAGCAACTTTATAGCTAGATCTGGCTATTATTCGGTGACGACAGCTACAATTTTATAAAATTTGTGGCTAAACTTTTTAGCTACTTTTTCTGGCACCTTTTCATTTCATCATGAGACTATCGAAATTAGTCAATTAGTGTCCCGAGTGGAAAGACAAGATAATGCAACAGTGGCTCATTCTACATATAAATAAGTGGCATTCTGAAGAAATAGTTCAGTTTTGGGTTGAAGTAAAAAAGAATTGAAATTCTTCCGGTGGTCTTTGGGAAAGTTGTTTGTAATCATGAGAACAATCACGTGTATAAGTATCCTTCACTAATAAACAATCACCCTATACACGCTGTTTTTTTGCATTTTCGTCAAACTTCAGGTGGTTGTCACAAAAGTTATAAATAATCAATTGAAAGTACAGTACCGGGCAAAACTAATAAGGGCTGCTTTTTTTTTGTTGTTGAAATTTTACAGTATTTCAGAATTAAACCCTTAATTCAATACAAATGAAAGAGAATCACCCGACTACGCAGTCCGTGCGTACGCACACAGCGATGAGCAGCTGATGTCATCATCATCATCATCAGCCTATAATGTTCCCACTGCTGGGACACAGGCCTCCTCTCTGTGAGAGGGAGTGGGCCATAATCCACCACGCGGGCCCAGTGCGGGTTGGTAGATGTCACATGTCTTCGAATTTTTGGTTCTAGGACATGCCGGTTTCCTCACGATGTTTTCCTTCACCGTTTTGAGAGCAGTGGTGATGAAATAAATTACACAAAGTAATGCGCCTGTCTGGGTTCGAACCCACGACCTACAACTCGTAAGTCGGGGCCGATTACCACTCGGCCACCAGTGTTCTATGCTCTATGCTCTAGCTGATGTGCGTGAATTGAATCTACTACTCTTGAAGAAACTAGTTCACACTTACGGATTTCAGTAAAAAGGAAAAATAAAATAAAAAAATACCTACCTATTTTATTGTTGATTTGGGTCGAGAATCATGAGTATAATCACGTCCTTGAATTTGACTAGGTTGCAGATTGTATAAATGAAAACTTAAAAATTGTTTACACGGCGTTCATACGGGAAAATCCCGTGTTCGAGAAATATATTTTACCGTGTACCGTGCGAAGTTGTCCTAAAAGTGGTCAACACTATTCGATAAAATCTCGTATACGGTATACGGGAAAATAATCGCCGTGTGTACGTGGCCTAACCGTCCCTGTAGAAAACTAGCTAAAAAGTTTAGCCACAAGTTACACTTTTTAGGTTCTTTTCTAGCACCTTTATAAAATTAGCTAACTAGCTATAAAGTTGCTAAGATGGCATCACTGCTGCCGATTTGACGTTGTGTCAAATCGATTTAATGACCTATCAAATTGGCATGTCATGCCATCAAATTGGCATTCCACGCCCATACACGGTCAATTCTATTTGATCAAATTGGCAGTATCATGCCGATTTGACAAATAGTATGGTGTATGGCTACCATTACACAGGAGACGCGGTTTACGCGGGTGTACCGCGAAATGAGCATGTTTTTGAACGGACAACCAGGTAATATACGAGTACAAGCTTATAACTTAGATTTTTTATGAGACGGTTTTAAAATTTTGTACAAAGATTCTTTACACAAAAATATTGGACAGGTGTATCGGGTTTCGCAAAACAAAAAATAATGTTGTAGAAAGAACAAAGTGGACTTTAGTCAGTACGCGTCAGACAGTCCCTTTCACTCATTCCAGGGCGGGAGGACTTATTTGATTATATAACCATGCTAAAAAAAGTTAGGCTGCAGAAGTCTTTCTCCTTGACTTAGTAAGTCTGGACAAAGTGTTATAGAAATTCCCAGTATCAATACGGAGCTGGTTTATGACGTTGGATTGGCACGCCCGTTATTACTTAGGTTCCCCAAACAACACTAAATCGACGCAGTATGTGTGTAAACTGCCACACATATACGTCGATATACTGTTTTTTATTCCAATGAAGTACCTACGCAGGAATACGGAGAAATCTTCAATCAAGCAATGGATGAGTCAGAATTATTGCCCTACTTTGGAACTATTCTACGAAAAACTAGATACTAATAGATTCTAATAAGTTACTCTCTTAATTAAGGGAAACCTTTGTAATATGCCCCAGTTGTCAAAACGCCCCGTCGTTCTAGAACACAAACATACTGCTCGGAACCATACGCGAGGGTGGCCGTTGTTGGCGTTCATATGACGGCACGGTTGAGCGATCGACAGCTGCAAAGTGTGTTGCGGGTTTGATTCCTGCACGGAAAAAAACATTTGTATGACCTGCAAATAGTTGTTTCCGGTCTGGGTGTTCGTGTAGGTATGTGAGTGTTTATGTTTGTATACGAACCCACGCCACAGGAGAAATTCCTAGTATGGGGAAAAGATTAAAATGAAAAGAAAAAATAATGCCCTCGTAGTGTGGTTCCAAGCAGTAAGTTAAGCCTCATTTAGACGGAGCAAGAACTCGCATGCGAGTTTCACTACATTGCGGCATTTGTTTGATCAACCGAATTAGTTGTACCTTTATAGTCCGCAATGTAGGTAACGCAACTCGCGTGCGAGTTATTGCATCGTCTGAATGAGGCTTTAGAGTGCTAGAATGACGGGGCGTTCTGTCAACTATTAGGGCGTTTTATCGCCAGCTATCCGATTCCATCGTCGAGTGGAGTGTAACATGGAAGGCCCACACACGACGAAGTTTGAATTAGTTTAATCCTGCATTCGCGTCTAATCTAGTATGTTGCTAGAGAAATTGATATTGGTTGTAACTCCAAGTTACAACCAATATTAATTTCTGTAACTTGTGTAAACTGTAACTTAAGTGTTTTTCAATCAAGCTTATGTTTATTTTGGTTTTAGCTTCTAAGAAGGTTTAAGTGTGTGTAACACATAAATTATTGAAAATAGAGATATTAACACTATGGGTCAAACAAATTGACTTTCGTTATGAGTACAGTCGGGAATCTGACAACAAACCTTACGAAGAGATATCGTGTTACCCAGTCTGTAGTAGTAACTTCTCTTCTTTTGGAAAGAAAGGGAAATAAGTTCTTATTTATTCTCGTCACTTTTTTTTGTTATAATACCCGCGAGCCACACTAAGGGCATTACGCTTATAAATAATATTATTCTAACATGTTCGATTAAACGTCCATTAACACGATTATTAACGGCATTTCGCGTTAATGTGGTCCTAGTGTAAGACAAACACTAACATGAGCACTCTTCAGGTTTTCTAAACAATTTTTTAGTGGCAGTTGTCGTAATATATTTCCGTATTCGAGCAATAAATCGTTTGGCTATGTTGCGAGGTTAAACTATAATTATGAAGTCATCTTCTTACTTGTAAGCACTCATAGAGTTAAAACGGAATGGGCGTTTTTTCATTAGCCGGCACGGCACCGGTACCGGCGCCGGCGCTGGCGTAGTGCCGATGCTGGGAAGCGAAATATATGAACGCCGTGCCGGCGCCGCCGCCGCCGTAAGTGCAAAAGCGAGCCGTACATTTTCATACATTTTTGCTTCCCCGGCACCGCCACGGCCGTCGCCGGTGCCGGTGCCGGGCCGGCTAATGGAAAAACGCCCAATGGGTAGCCCAAACATTTAAAAAAAAATCTAAATATTGCTTGCCATATTCGTGATCTTTCCAACTTTACATCATAGTATTTTAGTTTTCTCTGTTGTGGTTATTTTTAGTCTTGTATTTTCCTGGTATTCGTATTTACTGTTTTCAAAAGGTACGATATTAAATGCACTCTACGCTAGTGGGTGAACTGAAACGTAAATGCAGAGCAAATTCAGTGAAATCCTAGCGTAACCTGTTGACCATCGTATAGTCAGCATTACCAATTTTTGTATTATATGGTTGAACTGTTAAGCTTTTCGTAAAAAGAAAAAATCGATTGCAACCAGGACTTGAAGTACACCAGTATTTTATCAAATAAGTAAAGGAACGCAGGTCAAATCAACGACTATATACTCGACACTTTTCAAAAGATGCCGCTCTTCATCATTGCTAATATTATTATACGATACAAAACTGAAGCTTGAACGTAAGGTCCTCAAATAGGGATGATGAAATACCAATTTTGTTAATCGATGATTTAAGCAACGTTATAGACTTCTGATGAAATTAATCCATTTCGATTTATTTTCCGTGCGCAAACCAATTCCACGTACCCATATTGTCTCCGGTTCCCGGTAATATTTCATGATTGGGGAACGAATGTCGGAGATTAAGTATTTTGCTTGGTTCAGATTTCAAAACATACCTATCCTTTAGGTAGCGGGGTGCCGCTGCCGAGTACCTACCATCAACACAGTCAGGAATCAACAGAAAACCTGGCCAAGATTTTAGACTTTGTCATACTCGTATTTTAAGCTCTTTTTTGATTGGAAATTGCTTCGGCTGCTCCATATCTTGACAGTTTGTGCTGATATCCAACTTTATTTCCACCAATAGGAAATGAATATGGAAGTAGGTACTACAGAAGTTTTATTTTTTTATTAAATTTATGACAAGGGGCCGTGGCAGACCTCGAATGAGATGGCGGCGGCGGCGGGACGAACAGGATGTCTTCCTAGAGAATTGGAAGGAGGCGCAAAGTCGTGAACGTTGGAAGGAATGGAGGGGAGGCTTTTGCCCGGCAGTGGCAGCGGCGGCAGTACAGGCTGATAAATAATAATAGTAAATAATAATATGCATTGTGTATGTATACCATAGAAACAATGCGGTAATGCGCTTGTTCGTTTTTTTTGTTGCAATAAAATTCATCGTTTTATTTTGCGAGTTTTCGATGAAACTAAAACGCAAACTCGGAACGTATTTTTCACGTTAAAGCTGTTAGTGACGAAACAATAGGCCTGTTCAGGCATGTTGATAAAATCAATAAATAGCAGATCTAAGTAGTCCGTCAACTAGAGTTTTAACGACATGGTTAGCGCAGTGGCTGAGCGATTGGACTGCTGCGCAGCGTGTCGCGGGTTCGATTCCCGCACGGAACAAATATTTGTATGATCTACAAGTAGTTGTTCCGAGTCTAGGCATTTGTGTATGTGAATTTATATGTTTGTAAACGCATCCACGACACAGGAGAAGAAGAGAAATTCCAAGTGTGGGTCAAGTTCCTATTTAAAAAAAAAAGAAACTGATCCAATTTACAGTAGGTATGTGGTCGCGCTTAACCACGTACCTATCTACTTATGTACTCATAATTGAGAGAGAGCTTAGTGATTGAGGTCGGTTTAGACGTTTCTAGTTTACCTATACCTGTCCTGATTATGTTGGTTGATAAGATGTTATGATCATGATTGAGGCCGGTTTACACTTTGACAAGTTTAAATGAAGATCTGTTTCGATATTGTTCTAAGCTCTGTTTACACACTGTTTATAGAACATCGATGCGCTTAAATTCTTGCGTAGGTACCTAGTATTTACCTACTTTTTAAGGACTGATAAAGAAATTTTGTATCGATTTATCAAATAATGTACTGTTCTGTATTGTATTTCGACCATGTAATTACATTTTCTTCAGACTACAACCCTGGGTAGTTCCGGGTCATTTATATACTGCTCGCCATAAACCGTGTTTAAGTAGGTATAGGTTTATGTATAGTGTACCTAGTATAAGTAGGTACCCTTTTTTTTAGGTGTGAATCTTCCAAAGAATCCTCCCACCCAGGGCGGGACAGGACTCGGGAGGGACTGACAGATTTGTACCCACTGACTAAAACCGGCAGGGTTTGGCCATCAGATAGCTGACAGCTTTTCGAGGCGCGCGTGGATCACAACCGCGCTGTCGACCCCGTGGGCCGTGGTCGGACAGCGAGTCGCCCGTTAGTCGCCGTCCGCATGCCACCGCCTATGGCCTTCAAAAAGGCTTCTTCAACCAAACTACGCCTAAAACTACTACGTTCCTTGTTGCAGTGTGATGTTCTGGCCTTTATAGGCCCCGAGAGTGCTCCATGAAATTTCATTAAAAGTCGCCAAGTAATTTCTGTTCATTTAGGTATACATTATCTTCATCAGTTCACAGCTGCAGTATGTCTATATTATCATTTAACACAGGTTTATTTTTATAACTTCTTTACGGCGCAGTAAAAAGTGTGAAACCAGTCTAAATTGGAGCATAAATCCTATACTGTGGTAAAGTTCTTCCCACTTTCCTACAGTAAACTACTGTGGTTGTTTTCATTTACTGCAAATCTCGTATAGGTAGGTACTTCTTTTGCTTTTAAATTAATTTTTCTAACGGTTGGTGAGTCACATTCCGCTAGGTTAATATTAGTGTTCTGTGGTCAAATTTTTTTTCAGCAGCTTGTTTTAATAACTAGGTACAACTAGGAGCGAAAGCTTTCATGGAGTTTGTTTTCTAAAGCCTATTAATTATTTTACTCCACGTTAATACACACAAATAGGTATGAAATACAAAGTTTTCTGCAATGTAAAAGTATGCAAATACCCATTTGCATACTTATTTGAATATTTGATTTTCCAACTATGTTGGCGATTCAATTTTCAGAACACGGCGCCAGGTGTAAACATTCTGCCGGGGTCTCGGGACTGTCTCATCAGGTAACCGTGGCCCTAGAACGTTAAGGGCTATTGAAGGATCACCGTGGATTTTAGTCAGTACGAGTCAGGGACCTGGGAACCTACGGTTTATTTATTGCAATCATTCAATGAATGATTGCAATAAATAAACTACTTATTTAAAACTGTAAAGTCCTTGAAGTGTCGAACTTCAAAGTATTCAAAATATGAAATTAATTAAGTGCCCAACTTGTCCTTTGCTATTTCTCCACGAACAACCTCTCGGTATCGATAATATTAAATTGCACGAACAGCAGTTTTGTAAACATCAGCGCACAAACGGTTACAACGTATCCAGTACTTCTACGAATACGAAACTCCTAAAAACAAACGTTTGGTTATTGAAAAACGATTCTATTCCGTTCTACGAGTATCTATTGCTAAGGATCGTGAGTTTGCATAACTCTCTCCGTTGCTGAGGCGAATAAAAAGGCCTTATTTAGACATAGACATAGGAAACCAGGATTTAACGATCGACTGACTGGGTGCGCTGGAATGGCCAATACTTGACTTTGAATAAATATTATTACCCGCGAAATCGCTTTATGCGCGACCGTATGCTATTAGAAATCTAAAAAACCTGAAAAAATCTCGTGCTCTCCGGCGCCGTATGCACCTCCCAAAGGTACTATCAGAAAATTTAATCCGTTATCTTTTTCAAAACCAAATGTGCCTCTCGCCGAGCATCACAAGCGGATATTTCTATGAACTGTTCTAGTGAATTATTGTAGTAGTCTGTGGAATTATTGCTTTTTAAATATTGCAACATTTCTCGCTGCCATAGACAATTATTGCCAGTGGTCAACTTGTCACAAATGTCACTGTCAAAATCAAGTTGACGCTACGCGACAGCAACGCTACCTTTGAAAATAAATATTCGTTTCGGCGTAATTTGATATTACATCAATTTATTTCTTCGGTGTTCATTATTAATAATCCAAAATGGTGAAACTCTCAACAGAGTTGATACAAAACTCGATGCAATACATGAATCCATGTCGAGATCGAGAGTTAGATCTTAGAGGTTAGTTCTTGGATTTTTTTTTTCTAATTTTATGGGCTGTTTTATTTACTTTTACCCGACTTATTATACTTGCCGTATGAGCTGGATGCTTTTCCTTCATTCAATTGATTTAACTAGAAGTAACCATTTGATTTTCTAATAATTTTATTACCATTTCTTATAGGTTACAAAATACCTCAAATTGAGAATATGGGCGCAACTTTAGATCAGTTCGATACCATAGATTTCTCGGACAACGATATTAGGAAACTGGATGGATTTCCCTTACTGAAGAGGATCAAATGCTTGTTGTTGAACAACAACAGGATTGTGTGAGTATTGAGTCCAGGGATAGATTGAATACTGGATATGGTTATAGGCCACTTCCTCAAAAGCTAGTACTTACATATTATTTCATATATCCAAAGTATCAACATGTGAATGATATAAACAAGTGTATAATTTCTTTTTACAGGAGGATTGGTGAAAATTTGGAACAGTACATACCTAATTTAGAAACCCTGGTATTGACAAACAACAATTTAACAGAATTAGGTGATTTAGACCCTCTAGCAACACTGCCAAAACTGAGAACTTTATCACTACTGCATAACCCAGTCTCCAATAAACAACATTACAGGTAAATGTTATATTAATTCTACCCTCTAAAATTACTACAGTTTTATCATGAGGTGTCTAAATAAATTGTGTATTTCAAATATAACGGGCACTGTTTACCAACTAGTTGTGAGTATAGGCTGCTTCGCTGACTGGTGCTGGTTCAATTCCTGCATAGATTTTTTTTTTCTATGGCTTAACTAAATGTTTGTAATACCTACCCCCAAAACTAACAGAACATCAATAATTTTATTAAGAAAAATATTGGTGCCCTTTTTGTAGAGTCATATTCTCCATTTCCTTTGCCATTGTGCCAATAAGAATAAAACAGGGTGGGGCATTAAAATAGCATTTAATTTACTATATCTTAAGCACACCGTGTGACAATGACACGCCTGTTGGTCTAGTGGTTAGTGACCCTGACTGCTATGCCGGCGGTCATGGGTTTGATTCCCACCCAGGACAAATGTTTGTGTGATGAGCACGATGATTTGTTCTGTGTCTGGGTGTAATTTATCTATAATATGTATGTATTTAGAAATATATAAGTATGTTTATCAGTTGTCTAGTACCCATAACACAAGCTCTGCTTAGCTTGGGACTAGATGGCGTTGTGTGATGGTTGTGGAATATTATTATTATTATTTTTATACATTTTTAAACATCTCGGGATCATGGGATCCCGGACTTTTGAAGGGCGTGCCAGGAGCCGAAGCCATCTTGCAGAGGCCCATTACGCATTTTTAAATGAAATGGGGCTCTTTTATTATTATTATTTATTTTATTTTATTATTATGACGTTTATTTATTTACTATACATATTTATACATTTTTAAATATTTTAAAAAACAAACGCATAAAAAAACATTTAAAAATATAAAAATAGTAGTCCGCCGGTGTGGGAGCAGGGTCCAAGCTACCGGTGGTTAGGGTTCCAGAGACAGGAACCTCCTCACAATACAAGCCGTATCAAGAAGTACTGCCTTCTGAATCTGGCCCTTGATCCAACCCCCTAAGGAGAGCCTCGAAAGGTGTTCGTCGAGGCTCTTTGCCATCAGGCCATTGGCAGTCACGACGATCGGCACAATGATAGCCGAGCTCACATTTATTCTTATTATTATTACCGTAGGACGCCCACCTGTACAAGGTGGGCAGACAATCTTATGAAGACCACAGGATCACGCTGGATGTAAGGCGCTTCTAACCAGTCCTATTGGAAGTCTATAGGGGAGGCCTATGTTCAGCAGTGGATGTTTTACGGCCGATATCGGGTTTGAGATATCTTTATTTCCCATAAATCATGTAATGTGGACCATTTGGAATTGGTTCAAAAAACCGGTTTTAAACGCCCGAATGGTCGGTTCAACATTGCGCGGGATAAGATAAAAATCACAATGAGAAATATAACAAATAATTAAAAACATTAATATCAATATGATGATGATGATGATGTCAATAAATATAATGTCTCTAAATCTTTCACCTTTACAGAGCATATGTGGCATTCAAATTCCCAGAGCTGAGGTTGTTAGATTTTAGAAAAATCAAGCAAAAAGAAAGAGAGGAAGCAAATACTTTGTTCAAAAGTAAGAAAGGGAAAGAGATGCAGAAGGAAATCTCGAGAAAAGCCAAGACATTTGTGCCTGGAGGAAACATGCCTGATCCTAAAGTTACTCGTAAGTTATTACTCTTTTTAAACTCTTGTAAGGTATTAGGTATTGCTTGAGTATAAACATAAAAGGAACATAAATATTTTTATCTATAGTGCAATGCTAACTTGAAAAAGTAATGTGCTGGATGCAATTTGTAACAACAATTAATCAATAGAACAACCTCTGTATAAAAAACCAGCTTTTCCCTGTGGTTTCAACCACGCTGCTTGGTGCCTATTAATCTCAAAAAAAATCCATTTAAACCAGTTGTTCCTGGAATTAGAGTGTTCAACCAAACAAACTCTTCAGGTTATAGTAATAGTGAAGATTTACAAATCGCCATTAATTTATTAATCAAACAAAACTATAAATCTCTTGCAGACCTTTCCCCTCAAGAAATCCACAAGGTTCGAGAAGCCATCAAGAATGCTTCATCTCTACAAGAAGTGGAGAGGTTGACGAGAATGCTCCAGTCTGGCCAGATCCCCGGACAGAAACCATTACAACCACCTACACATTCAAATGGCCAACGTAAGATTTGTATAAGTTATCAACTTGATGTAATGGATTGGATGAATGAGTTCCATTGTCAAGGTTGAGAATCAGCTGTCCCAGTACCTTTTCAAAAGCTTTTGCTAGAAAACTGTATTTTTTCGTAAGGCAGACAGCTGGCTGCTGTGACAACTTACAAAAGGCTTTTATTTTCTTGGCCACATCTGCCAGATGCCCAATGAACTGTGGGCCAAAATAACCACTATGTCCTGACACAGCCAGAACGCGTCGCGGCAGACCTCGCAGAAGATGGTGAGATGAGCTAGACAAAACTAACAGCCAGTGGCACACATTAGTCCTAGATCGAAATAGTTGGAAGTCATGGGGCTTTTGCCCAGTAGTGGGATGACACAGGCTTACAGTAACAGTTACAGTAAAATGTAAAAAGCAGTTCTGAAAATGCTCAATATTGTTCTTTTCATTATTTTTCCCAAAATTATGCTTTGCACTTGCAGGTTTGCACTATACTTTCACATTGTTCTGCTTATAAAATAGTTATTATTGATTTAATTTCAACAAATCAATTTTTTAATCAATATTGTGAACCAACAGCATAGTTACAGCCCAGCTCAAAGAACGACCAAGGAGGTCTGTAGTGTCGCAGCTGGAAATGGACAGCAGTCAACCTATCCAAAGACTATTGGATGAACTAATTTTTCTTAAGACTTACAACCAAATGTACTAATTCTTGTGATTCCAGAAGATGAAGACGAAGAGATGGAGACGGACCACGCAAATGGCCAGTAAGGAGGTTACCAACTACAAAGATATACAGACTTTTTGTTTAGGCTGTAAGAACAGATACAGCTGATTAAGATATTGTCTACTACATAAACATAGTTTTAATTATATGGAGTGCGATTGTGTTAAGCTGGTAAGAACAGTATTTAGATCTACACTACATGTAGCTAATAGCTTTTAAGACGGATACTACACAAAACTAAAGTTATTAGGCAAAAGAACAGATATACACGGTAGTACAGAGAAATATACTAAGTTATTGCCACAATTCAAAGATTTTACGAAAATCTTTTTTGCACTAAGCAAAATCCAGATGGCATTACAACTAAATCAAGACTGTTGATTTTGTTAAATCCAGATTTTATCTGAAAAGAACTCCATACTACAGTTTTTTTCCATTTTTCTTTTCAATAAAAAACAAAATTCCATTCAAATGTCTTATTATTTCATGTCATATAATTATCATTTTCATTTACACAAATTGTTTAGCTTTTAAATATAGAAATTCATCATTGCCAGCATCTAAGTAGACGGTATAAATATCTGGTAGAAGTACCATACGTCCCATTAATTCTTTAACAGAAGGTCTTTTGTCAGGCATTATTGACAGCATAGAATCCACGAGGTCCTGCATGCTCCGGTCATACATCGTCAAATCTATTGGATGTACGCTGCCACTTGTGATTGCCTTTACTAACCCCACTAAAGTCTGAAAAGGAAATAACTTTTCAGTGTTATTTGTTAAAGGTTTTAAACTAGACCTCACTTGCAAGTCTTTTTAATTATGAGACTAAAGTTTATGCTTATTGTGATACTGCTAAAGTCAGCTTTTTAGAATCCTGTTCCCAAAGATACTAGGCAAACGATAAACTTGATGCTCTAGTAGTCTTTAATAGATTTTCAAGTTTATGTTCGAGTGTATAAAGTTGAAAATATTTTCCGTCTTACTACAAAAACAAACACCTGTTGAATGCTTGTCAAGAAAAAAAATTATCATGTAAGGGTCATTATTCAATCTGTTTGTGGTGCAGTGAGTGTTTACTTTTATCGCTTGTCTAGGGGATCATAAGCAAATGGATCTAAGTTCAGAAACTGAAGGGCTTTTATAATAACTACCTTAACAACATAAACTCAGTATTTCTACTTACCTCAGCGTCAAAAGCCCTCCTATGTGTACACATTTCATAAAGTAAACATCCTAATGCCCATACGTCACTTTTGCTACAATACGGTTTTCCTTCACACAGTTCTGGGGCCAAGTAGTAAGGTGTGCCTATTACCGTGGATGTCTTCTTGGCACTGAAAAACAAGGTGATAGTTTCAGCTTAAACTCCATGCAATGTCGGTGATGGCATAGTCCAACAAAGCCCAATTTAGTAATCGACCCCAAGCTCTGGTTTGCAGAAGCGTTTGGGACTACTAACAAACGATACACTAATACACATAGTCAATCAAACAAAGTATTTGTGGCTGCTGTACACTCTGTTTACTCCCTTGAAAAGTAACGGCGTGACGAGTGACGATAGATCCATAGACATAGGGCATGGACTGACTTCCCAATCGGACAAAAAAATGGCAGTCGCACAGTCTTTTTCTAGGCGTCTGTGCATAGAAAATGTGCCTACCCCGCCTGCCTACCTACAGGACAGTAAAAAATAGATAGGGACCGCTGAACGGCTGAATCATTTTCTCAAGATTGGTTAATTTGTTACAGGGTATTACTGTCGTTAGCTAGAGATCTATGGTAAGATTAATCAAATTATTGTACTCACCTCGCTAACATTTTAGATATTCCAAAATCACCTATCTTGACTACAACACCCTCTTTGCCAGTCAAGAGAATATTTTCAGCTTTCAAATCTCTATGAATAATATTTTTACTATGAATGTAGTTCACCCCCAGTAAAACTTGGCAGAAGTAAAATAGGATTTCCTGCAATAAAAAATGTTTAAAATGTACATTAGTTTCAAAACAAGTAAAGCCTTTGCCTCTCTCACACTTTCCTGCACCACCTGCACTGTAATTAAGCTTCTCCTCTCCAGCTGTAAAGTAAGATTTAGGATATAGGCAGAAAGAGAGAGTAATGTATCGTCAATAGTATTTTTTTTTTATATCCTGTGGTCCACTCCGGCAAAGGCACAGAACATATATACCCCTAAAGGGGAAGAATGACGACTCCGTACTAATTTTGTGAGGAAAATTTTCCTTACCGACCAGCGCCATCTATGTTTAGCCCACGAAAACATGGCAGTAGAATCGGGCGGGAATTTCAAATACTACAAGTACTTTACAGGTTCTTTGTATTGCATTTTATGCACAAGTACATTGCGCTTCTCGATAGTTTCTTTCAAATTACTATCGAGAAACACAATGTACTTGTGCATAAAATGCTGAAAGATAATAAGTAGGCACTTTAGTAAAACAAACGATTTCATTTGACTTCTTTATTCATATAAGCTACAATGACTTATTGTACTAAGGTTCGGAAACCGATGTAAAGTGATGCTGGGATCTTTGGAAGGTGAAGTTCCACACATAGCACAGATTCTAGTGTTTTCTTCCTACGAACTCATCGGGAATAAGGCACAAAAACAAACGTCTCAACACAGGGTCCATATCTCACAAATACGCACTTAATTTCACCAAAACACAGACACAGAGGAGCAAGCTCGACTCACATTAACAATATTGTATGTAGAATTAAATGCAACTGTTTTATTTATTACAAATAAACACAAGAACAAGATATAAATAATGGTGCGCAAGCGATGGCAGACATTTTTTCCTTTGACGTCAAATAGCCAATAGACAATATGGCGTTCCAGTGTTGTCATGTTGTCATTTTATTATCTCCTTTTTGTTTTGTGTATTCATCAATTTAAATGTTAAAAAATTCATAACAAACATTTTCTCGCATCAGAATAAAAGCAAAAATAAATTTTAAGGATAACATACTTTAAAATCAATTAATAAGCCTATTATTAGATTGAATGTGATCTTGAATGTGAAATAGTATTTTTGTTGGCAACATTATGTAATTCATCTCTTTTACTCTCATGTTGATGTCTCTTTCTTGTTTTCTAGCCCACCTACATCTTGTTCGTAGAACAAAGTCGACACCCCCTGGGCAAAGGCCTCTCGGTTCAGCTCGGTGTCTATTTTCTATGTCTATGGCATCGAAAGGCTATTAAGATTTGCAGGTAGGTACTTCATTATGACATTTATGACCCTTAGGGCGGTTTCGCACTACGTCCGATCCGAATCCGATCCGAACCCGTGAAAAAAAATCTCTGACAGAATTCGGATATTGCTTACGCACTACCTACTCCCATCTCTGACAACCAGCCAACGACGATATAATACTAGACTGGTAATAACAGGCGACCGATGTCTGCCAACACATTAGGCAAAAAAGTCTTATATCCGTCTCATTTCGACCAATCCTGTGAGCCGTAAACATACGTTGAGACAGAACCGACCTTGAGTTAGCCAATCACAACGCAGTACCCCGCCTCCCTCGCTTACGTAGTACCTCAGCGAGTTGGCAGAATAGTTTTGTTCGATAAATCGTGCAATGCGTAGTCTAGTATTATATCGTCGTTGCAACCAGCCGCATACCCCCGCCCGCCCCGCTGCCTCTCTGCTCGTACGCAGCTCGGATTCAACTCGGACGCAGTGCGCGAGCATACATACAAATAATACTATGGCTCTATGGCTACTTCGGTCCGTCATTTTTTCTTCGAAACGGAGATTCTCGGATGACGGAAAGATAACATAATTATGACGGAAATCGGATCTAGTGCGTAAAATACCATAGAAATAGTTCTACGGCTACTACGGACCGTATTTTCACGGGTTCGGATCGGACGTAGTGCGTAAACGCCCTTACAGTACAACACCTTACAGTTACAAACAAGATGCACGAATCAACGCAGAATAATTAATGCAGCCCAGAATCAGTCAGGCGATGAGCTCAACAATATTCATAACTATCTAAAAATAAATAAGGTTCAATATTACCTGCTGTTTTAATAATTTCGGGCATTTCTGATACATGTATTCCGCTAGATTCCCGTTAGTGGCATATTCCATGGATATCATAACATGATTGTCAGTGTAATAACAATCATAAAACTTGATGATATTTGAGTGACGCAATGAAGATAGGATCTGAACTTCATTTGCTATGTCCTGTTTTAATCGGGTGTTAAACAAATTAGGCATTAACATATTTATTGCTGATCTAAAAAATGTATAAAAATGACCAAAATATTAGAATATTTTAAAATACTCACTTGTTTGTGATCTTGAAGTTTTATTTGCAATTCAATGTCCTTTACTATTGTTAACTGAGCATTACATCGCCTTTCACAGAGATACACATTCCTGCAAGAAATTGTTCTGATTCAATTTTGAAATTGATAAGTCCAGTTGGTATTGAAACATTCAAGAAGTTAAGATTCATAGCATGCAAAGTGAAAAGATTAACAACATACCCATAAGTCCCTTTTCCAACTGTTTTCAAAATTCTCAAGTCATGACTTTTAAATCTTTTTGTTATATTTTCCATTTTTTCTTGTTTTGATTTTAATAATAACTTTTGTCGTTCAAATTTTGATAAATAGGGATCTCATTGTAGGGATCCTAATTCTTATAATATGTCGCTTCACAATGCTTCACAATTGCTAAAATAAAATTAAAAAAGCTTAACTTAATAATTCGAACTACCCGCATAATAATCAAATAACCACAGAACCACAGTGACGTAGTTAGATTACTACCAACCAGAATAAAAATGCATGCCTTGCCTTAGCGTCATCAGCGTCATTTCTGTCGTATTTTATTAGCAGCACAACACCTTTTTCATTCATAATTATGTATTTTCAATTCGGCTTTTCTTTTATCAAGTTTTACAAAATCAATTTATCGTGGTCTCGCTTTGTATGTTCTTTCCGTACAGCTCGACATAAAAATGTAGAAAACCGGAAGTCGCCACTGTCTTCGCGCTACCAGCACTTTGAATGATTTTATTTAATTTTTTTTCACTTATTACTTGAGTTTTATGGCACAATAATAAATCTAACAAACCTGCGGTCTTTGTTTACATCAAATAACAAAGATTTTAAAACGCTGTCAGAAATAAAAATTTTAGTTCCGTTTCAATCCGTTCTGGCCAAGCTGTACATTGAACGATTAGATTATACTGGTTTAGGATAGTTCGTGTAGCCGTGTGTACCTATGGGGAAGGCAAGTGTCAAAGTGACAAGTGACAGTTTGGTCCCAAAAGAACTGTCAAATCAAAGGAATTTTCTGTAAAAAAACGTTTTTTTGATGTAAAATGACTAGATGTTGTGTAATAAGCTGTAAAATTGATGGAACATACAAATTTCCGACAATTCACACTATCAAGAAATCATGGGTAGCTGCTGTGACTTCCTTGAGAACAAAAATTGAATTATAACTAAGGAAAAGCTATATAATTAACAAATATCCAGCCTTGCGAAGCCGAGACAGGCCGTTAATTGAGTTTATTAATGAAATTCTATGATTATACCATAACTGAACAATCAAATACACTTTTCAAAATAATATCTACTTTTCTATTGGAGGTTAAGTACCAGTATTGCATCGCTCCATAAATCATGAAATGGTTCGTCTGGCGGAAGAATTATCACCTGGAACGAGTTTTGTGACAGTTGTGGTGTTAAGAAATTAAATATATTGTGATATGTCTCGAATCTAATGCTACGTTCACACGCTCGCGTTCAACTCTACATTCAACGTGCACATTCACATTCACGAGCGTGTAAACGGTACGCCCGAGCCCGTGAACGCGCCTGTGAACGTGAATGCCGCGAATCGGGCAAGTGTCGGTTTTTTGGAAAAGTTCAAAGGATGAATGTGCGGGCGCCCGGTGACTGTTTACACGCGCGCTCGCACGCAGCTGAATGCCGCGCAGCCCGCCAGGCAGCCCGCCGGGCTGCACGGCGCGCGTGTGAACGTAGCATAAACAGAAAAAAGGGGTAAAATTACTGTCTTAAAACATTATGATATTTTATCAAAATAGAAAGTCAGAAGCAGCATTATATTCTTGTCATAGGAGAGGACAGTTAAAACATACCTAAACTCGAAAATTGAAACCTCAACTACAAGTAATTATGGATTTATTACGGGAAAATCAAATATATAACCTCTCAATAAATCACCTTTTTTCCTCTTGTAAATGCACCGCGGCGTCTTAATTCTTCTTTTAGTATATGTACTTGCATTGACGAATAATTTTCCATATTTGTTTTGTATTTATACTCAATCTTTATAACAATAAATCTTGTTTGTTTTTTGTACAAGGTAGACAGTAATCTGACGTAGGGACCAACTATCGCAACGCCATCTACGATTAGCTTTGAGTTGCCATCCCCATTGATTTCATTTTTCATTATTTTTTAACATTTTTACTGTAAGCAACATTATTAAAAAAGTAAAAAGTCAAATGTGTTTACATCATTAAAATTTATTTTACCGTGAATTTGTTTCTTACTCCGATTATTACTAGTAGTGTTTTGTTCTACAAAATTGTTCATAATCATAACATAAGATCATTAATTTTCGTATGTTATTTTAAACACAAACAACATGTCATAAAGTTTTTACTTGTTTTTCGTCACAATGAAATTAACTAATTACCACAATTCCCTAATTAATGGGAGTTTTGTCCCAAAGTGGCAACACAAACAGTTTCACGATCCGATTTCTGATTCCACTCAGCTGGCTTACAAATTAAAAATTGTAAATATTAAGGCCGATAGATAGCATAAAGGCCTTATTATTAACTGGCACATTAGATAATATTCGAGCTGAAAAGATGGGTCAAATGATGGGATCCTTCGACGCAAGGAAGGTTGATCTTTACATGGATGATCATCCAACATTTGACCCGCAAGCAGGATTCGATTACCAGAGAAAACCGAGAGGTAATTCGTTTAACTTCTAAAAATTAGTGAGTTCCTGTAATTTCAGACAGTGCTGTATGTATTAGAGTGTTTTTAAACAATAGTTACATAATTTTTGTTTAGGTTATGTTGCAGTCAAAACAAAGTGATATTGATAGGTACCTAAAAACCTTAAATGAAATTATTTTTTGAAAGGTTTTGTCTAGACGAACTTTGTGTTATTTATTCAATAAAACCTGCTAGAGACTCGCGCAGATCTGGGCAAAAAGAGGAAAAAAGTGATGAGGCTTTTAATCACCAGTTGGTGAAACAAGGCTGCCAATAATAATGATGATTGAAAAAAAATATTGTACCATAATGCTGTTTCTATTCATTTTCAGAAATGGTAGCCCGTGAGGATGATCTGATTTCTGCTAGGATTCCTCCAAAGCACCGTGACTACTGTGCCCATCATTTGCTGGAATACCAAACATGCCGCTATAAGAATATGCCGATGCTCTACAAGTGTGCCCATGAAAAACATGCCTTCTTGACCTGTGAAAAGGATGAGTATGTTAATTCCATTACATATTTATCTCTATTTTTAACTAAGTTTTCAAAAATAGCTGAGCCAATAAAACATTCTTACTACATTAGTGAGTATATATGAATTTTGGGACAAACTTTCAATCTTTTTCCATTCAATTGTTAAGGAATAGTCATATATTTTACCCAAACAATATGTTTATCTTAATCCTAAGTAGATATTAAACCAGTACCTTCAACCTGCAAATACTCACTGACATTATTTTATTGATATGTCACCAAGTTTTTTTTAATCAGGTTAATATTTACTAATGAGGTTGATATCAACATTGTAAAAGAAGTTTGCATGATTTCTTTGTCTTGAAACATGGAATTATTAAGTACCTATTAAAAATAATAGCTACAATAGTACTCCAGTACCATAGCAGCCAAGATTAACAAAACAAAAAGGCAATGAAAAAAATAGTAAAGAATACTAAAATAACTAAATTGACTCATTTAAAATGTCATGGTACTTTTTTGTTAACAACCATTCCACAAAAGCAAAGTACCGGCGTGTACAATGGTACTTTGTTGTTTTTTGTTAACTTGTCTGCTTTGTTTCAGTTATGAACTTCGCATGAAGGAATTTGAACGCGAGCGTCGTCTCCGGCTACGTGAAAGGCGTCTTGTTGGTGTTGCATAAATACAAATGCACTGTTATCCATCATGTTCAGTAGATAAATTATGTTGCTATAAATACTGTGTAAATAGAATATACAAAACATCTTTTATATTTATTAATAAATCCCTTACTTATTTTTCCTTCATAGAATCCAACATTTACAGGAATTTGGTTTAAAATAGATCCTTAATTTTTTTATCTTATTTTTCTTGTCACAATTTGAAGTAAGTACATAATAAACCCTTTAATCCATAATATTAAATATACGAAATGGCAATGTTTGCCATCTTATTTTTAGCAGGCGCAGGAATAAACCATGGAGTATGATTTTATTGTAAGAAAGAAAGCCAGTTTTATAGCATGTGCGTAATAGGAATAAAGATGGTGTCTACCACGGTCAGTGACGTAGCGAGACCGAACCTAGGACAAGGCGGACGAGGCCCTTTTCTTTCGGCGCGGTTGGCACTGATTGAGCGATTGACTGCTGCGCAGCGTGTCGCGGGTTCGATCCCCGCAAGGAACAAATATTCGTATGACCTTCAAGTACAGCTTGGCAAATTAGAGTTGAAAACCGGAATTCGCCACTGTGTTCTCGCTACCAGCACTTTGAATGATTTTATTTTTGTTCACTTATCAACGTAATAAAAAAAAAAAAAAAGGTTGCACTCCAGGAGTGCCGGTAGAAGTGAAAACTTTTTTGTTACTATGTTTTATTTTAAAACTGGAGTAGTACAGATATGAAATTAACTAATTTGAATGACGTCTTACTCATTTTCGATCAGGGTCACGTGACCCTGACGCGAGTTTTAAATTTTTTACCCATTACAGAAAAAGTGTACAACGCCGCTAAAGAAGTTTTCACTTCAAAAAACATTTTCAATCGTTATATGGCACAATAATAAATCTAACAAACCTGCGTTCTTCGTTTACATCAAATATCATAGATTTTAAAACGTTGTCAGCAAACAAAAAGATTAGTTCCGTTTCAAGACGTTCTTGCCAAACTGTAGTCATTCCGGGTCTGGGTGTTTGTGTATGGGTGTTTCTATTATTAAGAGGCCTTTTACCCATTTGCGCGTAGAACTAAAATTATGATCGTCTAATTTACCATATTAAGTAATACTCCAACATTTTTGAATACCTGCAAAAGAAAGACCAGTCTTTCGTGTTGTAATTATACGTAACATATTTCAAAAAACTCTTTTATTAACTTTGTGGTAATTAATCTCCGACAAGTAGTTTACTGAAAAATCAACGCAGAGTCGATTTGCGACTCCTACATCTACCATTAATATTCGTAATGTTAACGAAAAAAAATACACAAATCATCAGACATACGTTTTTGTCGTAAAACTACGTAGTAGAATTTATATTTTTAATAACATAAATTAGTAAAAAAATAAATTCTGAGGTCAATTTTTACGTTTTATATCGCTGTTTTATCGCCATTTTTGGTTCGAACAAAGCGTAATTACATTAAAAAAACTATGTAAATATAAACTATGTTTACAGACTAAACTAATTTCTAAATTTCATTAAAATCCCTTCATGTAATTAAACATACTATCGTTTTTAAAATCACTCTAAACTAGTATAAATTACGAAACATAACCGGGCTGCAATCAGTACGGCTCCAGCGCCCGTCGACGTAGGACCTGTATCACTTTTTTCCTCGTCCTGATTATAGAGCGTACGTATCGTGAACGGAATATTATACTGCGACTGCCACATTTTGATTCTCTCCATATTTTTTTTCATAAGGTAAGATTTTCGTTACTTTATCAAACTAAAGTATTATTATAATTATAATAGTAGTTTGTAGAATTTGTGCATTAATTAGCCATCCGTTTTCGTTTTATTAGTTTTTGCAATGGGGCGCAAGAGTGGTGAGAAATCCAATATGGCGGCCTCCCCAAGATCGCGGTCGGGCTGTTTGAAATCCACCCCCATGATATGGGTATCAAATGAAAGGGTTTGCTGTCAGGAATATGAAAAAAATAGTCACGTGTCTTAAATCCAACATGGCGGACATCCAAGATGGCGGATTGCCTATTTGAAATGCATCCCCATGATATGGGTATCAAATGAAAGGGTTTGCTGTCAGGAATATGATAAAAATAGTCACGTACCTGAAATCCAGCATGGCGGACATCCAAGATGGCGGATTGGCTATTTGAAAGGTTCCCCCATGATATGGGTATTAAATGAAAGGGTTTGCTGTCAGGAATACGAAAAAAATAGTCACGTGTCTTAAATCCAACATGGCGGACATCCAAGATGGCGGATTAGCTGTTTGAAATGCACCCCCATGATATGGGTATCAAATGAAAGGGTTTGCTGTCAGAAATATGAAAAACCCACGTTTTTAATTTTCTTAAAAAAAAAAGAAAATAACCGTACGGGGCTGAGAGAGGGGCCTGGGATATATTTACATGACGTGTATAGATCGTGGTTGTAACTTGCAAAGATACGCTCCCACGCTTTGAGTGGCTCTTGTCTGCCCCGTAGCACAGTAAAAATATGGATGGTCCGGAAATTACGTACTAACGTTCGAAACGGTGCACTCACACAAATACGCGCATCTACGAGGCTTCTAAGCGGACGTCGCAGTGCTGTCAGTTCTGAGTGCTGCGTAAAGACGTGTTGCGTTTATTTATGTTACGTATATGGCTGTTTGAACTCGACTTCATCATAACCGGAGATTTTGTTTTTTAAACTCCCTGCTTATTTTGAAGGTAAGAATGATTTTTATCAATATCGAATTCTATATCCGCGTGACCGTTTAATAAATTCGTAAATAAATAATTTGTAAAAAAAACCAACATGGTTTCTGCTACAATTTCTCATAATAGGCGTCTTTTTATAGTTTTCGTCTTCGAGGGTTTTGAATCCGATAGTGCTGTCAAAATGTAAATCCAAGATGGCGGCTGCATAAATTATCGAGGTTTTCGTCATGGGTGTCGTTTTCATAGTTTTCGAGGGTGTTGAAACCGATGGTGCAGTCAAAATGTAAATCCAAGATGGCGGCTGCATAAATTATCGAGGTTTTCGTCATGGGTGTCGTTTTCATAGTTTTCGAGGGTGTTGAAACCGATGGTGCAGTCAAAATGTATATCCAAGATGGCGGCTGCATAAATTATCGAAGTTTTCGTCATGGGTGTCGTTTTCATGGTTTTCGAGGGTGTTGGAACCGATGTTGCAGTCAAAATGCAAATCCAAGATGGCGGCTGCATAAATTATCGAGGTTTTCGTCATGGGTGTCGTTTTCATGGTTTTCGAGGGTGTTGAAACCGATGGTGCAGTCAAAATGTAAATCCAAGATGGCGGCTGCAAAAAATATCGAGGTTTTCGTCATGGGTGTCGTTTTCATGGTTTTCGAGGGTGTTGAAACCGATGGTGCAGTCAAAATGTAAATCCAAGATGGCGGCTGCATAAATTATCGAGGTTTTCGTCATGGGTGTCGTTTTCAGTTTTCGAGGGTGTTGAAACCGATGGTGCAGTCAAAATGTAAATCCAAGATGGCGGCTGCATAAATTATCGAGGTTTTCGTCATGGGTGTCGTTTTCATAGTTTTCGAGGGTGTTGAAACCGATGGTGCAGTCAAAATGTAAATCCAAGATGGCGGCTGCATAAATTATCGAGGTTTTCGTCATGGGTGTCGTTTTCATAGTTTTCGAGTGTGTTGAAACCGATGTTGCAGTCAAAATGCAAATCCAAGATGGCGGCTGCATAAATTATCGAGGTTTTCGTCATGGGTGTCGTTTTTATAGTTTTCGAGGGTGTTGAAACCGATGGTGCAGTCAAAATGTATATCCAAGATGGCGGCTGCATAAATTATCGAAGTTTCCGTCATGGGTGTCGTTTTCATGGTTTTCGAGGGTGTTGAAACCGATGGTGCAGTCAAAATGTAAATCCAAGATGGCGGCTGCCAAAATTATCGAGGTTTTCATCATGGATGTTGTTTTCATGGTTTTTGAGGGTGTTGAAACCGATATTGCTATCAAAATAGAAATCCCAGATGTCAAATAACGAAAATCACATGAAAATAACATGAATAAGATAAATATTAAGTATTGAAAAGTAATTTGCGCAAAGTATTTTTCGTTAAACACAATAAAATTGCAGTTACAATATGGTGCCAAGGTCATCTTATACTTAGTTGAAACGCATATTAAGGTGCGCACCTTACTATTAGTAAGTAGCCACCGGGTTCATCAAGCATCAGCGCCACATAATTATGTTCCATTCTCCGCGCTCGTGACAACCCTAAGGCTGCAGTTGAGAGCGTAGGTATTTATTTCTACAATTAGGCCTTGTTTCCATACTATCCATATTTTGACTGCACCATCGGTTTCAACACCCTCGGAAACCATGAAAACGACACCCATGACGGAAACCTCGATATTTTTTGCAGCCGCCATCTTGGATTTACATTTTAACTGCACCCTCGGTTTCAACACCCTCGAAAACCGTGAAAACGACACCCATGACGAAAACCTCGATATTTTTTGCAGCCGCCATCTTGGATTTACATTTTCACTGCACCATCTGTTTCAACTTCCTCGAAAACCATGAAAACGACACCCATGACGAAAACCTCGATATTTTTTGCAGCCGCCATCTTGGATTTACATTTAGACTGCACCATCGGTTTCAACAACCTCGAAAACCGTGAAACGACACCCATGACGAAAACCTCGATATTTTTTGCAGCCGCCATCTTGGATTTACATTTTGCCTGCAACATCGGTTTCAACACCCTCGAAAACCATGAAAACGACACCCATGACGAAAACTTCGATAATTTATGCTGCCGCCATCTTGGATTTACATTTTGACTGCACCATCGGTTTCAACACCTTCGAAAACCATGAAAACGACACCGATAACGAAAACCTCGATATTTTTTCACTAAGGATTCATTATTATTATTATTTTTTATTATTTATTATTTACAAAAAACCTGTATACACTCAACAAAAATAATCGTCGCGACACCACACTGTTCAATGCGAAATAGAAATGAAAAAATATCTGGCTTGCTTTCTATAAGAGAGAGAGAGACAAACAGAGAAACATATCTGTCTGTCTCTTACTATAGCAAAAAGTGTCGTGACAACTTTTCGTAAGAATTTTTTTTCCGTCTAGCCCCCTTTCACAACGCGCGATAAGGAACTTCGTTCCAAAAACTTTTTCAGAAATGTAACCAAAGTGCATTACGATTATATCGGCTCAAGATTGTTTAGTCCGTCTCAACACTAGCGCTACACTGGTTGCGTTGTGTATGTGTGAATAGCTACGCACACATGAACATTGCTCCCGTCTTTTACCTAAACTCGAGCGTTCGAATTTTGTGAACTGGCTCTTAAACGCTATTAGGTGTTCTATGGTAAACGTATCCACGACAGAACAGACATTCCTAGTTTATGGCATTGTGTGGGGCAACGTTTTATAACGCTGGGCGGTGATAATTTACCTTTTTTTTTAAAGTCAGCGCTTTTTACCCGAAAGCCAAAAGGAGGGTTATGTATGATTTTGACCAGTATATGTATGTATGTTTGTCTGTTCCCTCATAACTTCTAAACTACTTATCATTACATGACAAATGAGGTGTCGATAGTAAGAACCTATCTAGTCTGTGATCACAGAACATATACACCGTGTTCCGGACGATATACATAAACTTCGACCAGGTGTTCAGACCACGGAAGTAAGCATTTTTCATTATGGACACATTAATAAATTCTTATTTTTTATTTTTTGTTAATTTTCATACAAACTAAATACCTAGACGTAAATAACCCGATATGCATGCCTCTTTATCCGAATTGGCAACGTCGTATTTTCATTCATAACATTTGGCGGGCTGAAACTTGTCAAAACAGTTTCTTTGATTTTTTATCTCGTTCCTCATAGCACTGTCAATGTACTATACTTATCTAAAGAGAACGTATAAGGCTACCAAGCAGGTAGATACGTATTTCGAATTGTCTTTTTAATTGAGGAATAAAAAAAAAAACAAAATTCCATAACCAAATCATGATAACCTCTTCCCACGACATGCAGCCTTCGCAAAACGTTTCTGCAGTCCTTATTTTTAGTCTAGGCTTAAAGCAACGCCGGACCTCCAACGACGGGAAGGGGAGTAGGCTACCATAATTATCTTCCCATTCTGCCGTTTCGGCTTAAGTAACGAACATTCAATCTCAAAATTATTGACTAAAAGAGGGGCAGCTCAACACGCAATCTGGGGACCACGCTTAGAGCTCACGTACATTCGTAAAAATACTCTCAAAAGATAGGTCTCGGTCAAATTAAGATAAATGGTAATCACAGCATATTTTTTTTATGCATTTGAGTAGAATAATTATAATTTATAAGCACACTTGTTGCGTGGGCAACATCAGAACTAACGCCACCATCTTATTTTTCAATACATTTCACAAATGAGCGCTCTCCTGTCAACCTCAATGGAGTGTCCAAAGATCCATATAACACTGTAGGTTAGACAACTACGTCAGCCGTAATGTCATTCAAAAATATTTTTATTAATAAAAAATAAACTCTAAAAAGCAAAAAATAAATTTAATGTAAAAAGTTTTCGAAATGACCACCTTCTTTTTCGACACAAATATTCAAACGAGTCCTAATTTGGCCATTTAAATTTACAGACATTTGTCTTATTTGTTCAGCAGCCTGAGATATTCTATCTAAGAGCTGTTCACGGTTCTGAATTTGTACGGAGTACACCTTCTCCTTTAAGGTTCCCCAGACATAAAAATCTAAAGGAGTCAGATCTGGGGACCTAGCTGGCCATGCGATATTTGTGCTACCTCGTCCAATCCAACGGCCAGGAAACGTTGCATTTAAATATTCACGCACTTGTGTGCCATAATGTGCAGGGGCCCCATCATGTTGGAGCCACATGGTTCGCAGAGTTTGAAGATCCACTTGTTCGAAAAATTCGAAGCTAGTGACGTTTCTTAGGAACTCTAAGTAATTGTCAGCATTTAGGCGGTGGGGAATCTCAATAGGGCCGATCAGCTGATTGTTAAAAACACCAGCCCACATGTTTACAGAGAATTCAGTTTGATGTGACGCCTGCCAATGTAAATTCGGGTTGCTCTCATGCCACTGCACTTGATTTTTGGAATTGAATACTCCCGCTCTTGTAAACTGGGCTTCATCCATCCAAAGAATTTTTTGAAGCAGTATTGGATTATTTATCAGTTCTTGATTCATTCTCTGGCAAAAAACAATTCTTGAGAAGTGATCAGGTGGTATTATGCCTTGGGATTTTCTGTAGTGGTAGGCATGCAAACCATATCTTTTCCACAGTTTCCACACTAGCTTATGAGATAGGTACACCCACGATTCTCCCAACGCGTCTCGTTGAGAGTGTAGGATCATGAATAATAAGGTTCATTATTCTGTTTTCTTGAGCGACGCTCAAATTGATTGCTCGTTCAGGGCGGCGTGGTCTAATTCCGATCTCACAAAATCTCCTGTGTATGTTAATAAATGTTCGTATATCAGGAACGCGCCGACCAGGGAATCGCCGTTGGTACTCTCGCACAGCTGCTGTAGCATTTCCGTCACAGAAACCGTAGACGAAGTGAATATCAGCTTGGTGTTGAGCAGAATATTCGTGCGGCATAGTGAAAGTTGTAATCAAAATGATTGATTAAATTAGTCGGAAACCCAAAAGCAAATTACAATAAACAATAATCCTGACAGTTAAAATCATGCATGACAAACAATGACAAATAACAACTTAGGTATCCATAGCGACCAGTTTAATCTCTTTGAAAGATTCGTTATCGCAAATGATCGTATTTCTTCGCTAACTCTCGGGTTCCTCTCGTACGTGCAAATGAAAAGCAAATAGTATTTGATAGATTTATCATTTTAATTGCACTAAGCGGCAACATAGGCCAAATTAAGATACTTTCTCACTGCATAGCTCAATTAAATTTCATTAAATGAAATTACAAATATCTTTGTAACGAAGCCTTTTTAAGTACTACTTCCTTTGTTGGATTTGATTTGTAAAAGCCATAGAAGTATTTGCTAAAGTTTATGGATAACGTGAAGAACACGGTGTATACCCCTATCTGTGATAGTAAGTGTCTGTTCTCCGCTGGTTATAGGGTAGGAGACGTGTCACCAAATCCAATATGGCGCCCTCTAGGGGATGTAAAGTCGTAACCGAAAAAAAAATATTTTCGGACAGTATCGACATGGGTATCAAATAAAAGGGCTTGATGTGCACATTTGAAATATATACATTACATAGCTTTTACTAGCTACTTTTTACTTAATGCGGGGACTGCGGAGACTGCGGTGTGGCTAGGTCTGCGTTCACCTTAAGTATAGCTTTTCTGATAACAAAATAAAAGAATAATAAGTATGTTTTGGGATATTAAAAAAGTATATTTTTGAGAAAGTCCCGTGTTGATTAAAATAATGTAAAAAAAAATGCAACTTCTAAACTTCACTTTACCATAAAGTAATTTCATAGACAAGTAAATTAAATGTCAACCCTGTGAAGAAAATCAATAATGTTGCCATTAATTAAAAACATTTGCTGTTACAATATTTGACGCATTGTTTTGGTACAACAAGGATGCATTTTCAATGGCAAGTGCGAGATGCTGTAATGAGAGTTACACAGACATTTCGAACAAGAGAATTCGCAATTAAACACTTTAATAGTCATGGTTAATAAGGTCTTCATGACGTTTTGTGACGCAGTCGCCCATCCACAATTTTTGTAAACACGCTTGTCGAATACACAAATTCTATACGAATAGTTGAATAGGCTATTTATTGCGGAAGTAATGGCTTCCTAAATTTTAATTGCAGACATTATTTTATTATCGATAATTAAAATCAAATGATTAGGACGACATGTCGTATTTTCTGATCTGATCGGGCGCACTATGTGAATAATTGTGTCATCCGGCTTATTCCCATGGATATTTAACGCCGCGTCCTGAAAGTGCTACAAAGAGCTATCCTGAAAAAGATTGTTTGTGTCCAAGAAAATTATTTTCCATTTATGAAATATGCCTGTGTTCATAACAAAAATCTAGTGTGTTTATGATTTCATTCAATGCATTAGGACGTGAGAATGATGACTTGCGATAGGTTTTAGTAAATCTGAGTTAATAGAAATTAGTTTATTGTCATGGATGATGCCGGCGGCACGAGTTCACTGAAGAATAAAATGAAGGGCAAGGTGCAAGATGAAGAAGAGGAGTCCGAGGAAGAAGTGGTGGATAGTGAGGATGATGACGAGACTATCGCTAGGATACAACGAGCTCATTTTGCGCAGGCAGCGGCGATGAGCGCTCGTAGGCGCGCGGCTCCTCGGCCCAGGCCTATGAGCCACAAACGAAAGATGGAAGCTGTAAAAAACTTCCATGATTTCACGAAGAAACTCAAAAAGGACACAGGTATTACGATTCGCAGCTTAGTTGGTAATAACGTTTTAGAATTAAGTGACTTTTCAAGTGAAGATAGTAAGACAGAAAGTGATGGACTGTCAGAGGAAGAATTTGAAGTTAACCTCAATGCTGTGCAAGAGTTGAATGAAGAAAACGAAAGTTACATTGACCCCGAGACTGGTGATATAGTAGAGGCGAAAAAGGAGTCTCAGAGCACTAGTAAACCTCCTGAAGAGCCTCCTCCACAACCAGAGCCTGAAGTTAAACAAGAACAAGAGGAACAACCGGAGGCTGAGCAAGAACAAGAACAGGAACAAGAGCAAGAGGATGAGGAAGAACAACCCCAAACTCTTTCAATTAGAGATCTTATAGATGAGGGTGACTTGGATAACAAAAATGTTGAGATTGCTGAAGTGGAAGAGGGTGATTTATGTTCAGAGAAAACAGCAGAAGAGTTATTAGACATGAAACAAGAAGAAAGCAGTCAGGATTTTGACATCACGGAGAAATTGAAAGAAATGGGAGAGATTAGTGTCAAACCTATTGTTAAGAAAGAGGATGAGAGTGGAGAATCATCAAAAGATGGAGAAAAGAAGCCTGATGGTGATGATGAGGTAAGATTGTTCTTTATTCTCTTCTATGAACTTGTTTATAGTGTTGAGTATGTAAATAATATGCCCACAGTAACACTATTCTTGTAACAATCAGGTCAGTACTAAATTCAGACATAAAATCTAGTTTTACTATTATTTGTGTTAGAAGTGATCAAATGCATTGAAAGTAATCTATACAGTTCTATGGTTATAACTTTTATGAAACAGACTTTTGATCTTCTGCCAATACTTGGATTAACACAAAACAAGTATCTTATTGTTTGTTTACAAACATAATATTACAATTTTATAACATCGTTGGTAAATGTTATAATTGTTTACCTTATCTCAATATTGACATTAGAGCAAAATAGTTGTCTGCTGATACAGTAGTTTTGATAGCATTATTGGCAAATATCATTAGATTAAAATATTGAAGAATAAATGCCTAATGGAAAATGAAAACAATGTAAATTCATCATTTTTCCAGTACTTTTCTAACCATATTGCATCCTTTTTCTGTATATTATTATTGCACCCAAAATGATTATTTCTCTTATATCACCATAACAGAGTGGTAGGAATTGCCCAAGGCAGTGCATGGATGTCAAAGAAGATCCACTTTTAGTTAGTTCATGTTTTTATATTTACAGCAGTAGCGTTAACAGTATTTTACATAGACCAACTGCATTGATCCTTGCATCCCAGTTACTATTAAAAAGTAATTGCATCATTTCTATGTTGATCATGTTGTATGAACAGTTGACTTTAATTGCAGTAAACTTAACAATGTTCATGATTATACTTATGTATATCTATGTTCTGACTCCAGATTCATAGAATGTATTATGAATTTGTAGTTCGTTATAAATGTGATGAGGTTTTCTTGTGGTTATCTTAATTCTTTTGTAATATTGACCAATGTTATAAGACCCTGACTAGTTTCTTAGAATGTTGTTCATACTGTTAGTAGTTACATGACACATGATTTATCATTTTAATCTGCAGTCATAATCTACCTAATAAGTATCTGTTTCCTATGATCTTTATTCACATTACAATATTTACGATAGTATATAACGAAAATACTGTTTCTATTATTTAGTAAATAGTAAATAAGACAATAAAAACATGACTAATTTGCAAAGTATAGTACAATAGCTATCTAATGACCCTACCATATGCTACAATCACATTGTATTACATTACAAGGTAATAAAACAGAATATGTCAGTCTGCCACAACAAGCCAAGCACCTATCTTAGAACATGTTAATATTTGTAAGATTTTTTTCAAATTCTTTCATTAATATTACTGCTTCATCACAGGGCATCTGTGAAATGAGGGTTGAATAAAGCACTGGGCCCACTTTAATATAATTAATTACTATCATGGTTACCTAAAAATAAAAATGTTAGTTTGGACCAATTACAGTCTGCAGAAAAGGGAGCCCTCAACAACCTAAAAATAAATACTTAAACAAGTTATTTATAAAATGCTTATATTGCAGAAGAAACCAGCAAATACCAACGCTATAAATGTTCGCCGAAATATCAGAGAAGTCATGGATGAAAAGAATTTAGATGCTTCAACTCTCGCTGCTCAGCGGCAGGAGTCGGAGAGATTGGCTCGAGTTCAAGAACAGCAGAGGATCATCAGAGAAGTATGACTATTTACAATTTCTTTATCTTATTATCACATACGAAGTTCCTGGTTTCACATAGTTCTAGGAGGTCTCAAACCTACCTAGATTTCAGAAATGAGTACATCTATCTCGGGTTATATATTCCTATTCATGTTTGCTACAATACTGTTTTCCTATATATTCTTTATCAAGTTGGCTTTTAAAACAATGTATGTATCTCATGACTATTTTGTTTCAAACAGGTACAAAGACAAATAGCAATTAATAGACAAAATAAAATTCATCAGAAAACTATATCACTATTGCAAGGAGGTTCATCTATTCTCAAGAAGTCTCTTCCAGGGCAGAAATTAAAGTATGTAATAATACCTTTTGAATAAATGATTGTATGGGGAATTGTAATAATCTAACTGGTGTTTATTCTCATTTCTAGTTTACCAAATACAGTGCTAGTGAAAGTTCCATCAGGTGAATCGAAAAAGACATTGAAATCTGGTCAAATTGAAGTTACAAAGTTGGTAAAACCGACAACATCTGGTGCCCAAAAACCAGGGAAACCTGATAAGAAAGAGGTAAGGGAACTCTGATTATTTAATAAGTTTACCTATTTTGTTGTTGTTTATTAGGTTTACCTAGTATTTACTTTTGAACTTGTCAAACACCTTTTTAAATTCTTTCTCAAAATGCATGCCTAAAAAATTATTTCAATACCATCTATTATCTTATCTTGATAAATTGCTGGTAATATCCTCCACCACCATCTATGAAGATTTTTCATAATTACTTATGTAAAAGTAAATGAAGCACACTCACTCTATGAAATTACATTAGACTTCGTTTAACCATCTGCTACAACATAAATTCACAAAGTTAACACAGTATTTTAATGTGTAGGTTGTAGAGATAGTTGATAGCAGCAGTGGTGAAGAGTCTTCGTCTTCGTCATCTGATTCTGATGATTGCATAATGCTGTCAGATTCAGAAGTGCCGCCTAGTCCTGAAGCCGAAGAGGATCCTGGTAACTCAGGTAAAACCTTAAGATAGAAAGGATAAATGATTATTTGTTTACCTGTAAATAATTTATCGAGTCTTTCCTTGTGAGTGGTTAGTTTTGATTGGCATAAAATGAGGCTTACCTACTCCCAATTTTTTTAAACGAAAATTTATGGAAATTTATCGACTTGTATATTTTTATCGTAATCCGTACTAGTCTGTAAGTGCGTTTTTGGTGTCATGCGAATTTGATCACTGATTTAGTCGATATGACACTAAAAACGTCCTTAGAGAGTTATAATTATGACAATATATCTTGTTTGTCTTCAAGGTCTCCATGTGAATGATGCATATAACATCCCAGACGAACAAGGCCGAGTGTTAATCAATATTGGTCATCCAGAAAATGATGAGGACATATTTTTGGCACCACAAATTGCCAGGGTTATCAAACCTCATCAGGTAAAACTCATTACAACTTCACCACACTTCTTGATGGCGAATTAGCTTGAGCTCATCACGAAATGTCAGCTGCATGTCTATCTATATCAGGCAATTTTTCTAACCGACTTGGGATGATTTCGCATCTGTAACTGTGGTACAGTGAATAAATTGAACTTTTTAATTCAAACAGATCAAGAGATTGATATTGAAATTTACAGTTTTTGATCTCAATACAAATGTAACATTTATATAAACACTTCCTGTATTAAGATTAGTCTGTGTTCCAGATTGGTGGTGTAAGATTCTTATTTGATAACATTATAGAATCTGTTGAGCGATTCTCGACATCAACAGGCTTTGGATGTATATTGGCACATTCAATGGGCCTCGGCAAAACGTTACAAATTGTATGCTTCTGTGATATATTCCTTCGGCACACATCATCTAAAACTGTGCTGTGTATCATGCCAATCAACACTCTTCAAAATTGGGTAAGTGTCTTAAAACGATTTCATTGCCATGAAAAATGTTTTCAAGTTCTCATATAAAATTGACATGCAATGAACGCTGAATTTACTACCCAGTTTATGGGGGAAATACATGCACAGACGATGATGAGATGTCCTCGCTGGGGGATGCACTCTAACCGCCACAACGCTCTCACACAATTAAATATCTTATAGTGTTATGCACTGATCACAAATAAAAAGGGAATAAAAAAAGTTTCTGGGGTGTGGAGGTCCAATAGGCAGTCGCTCCGTTTAAAATACTGATACTCAGCTGCATCCGGTTCGACTGGAAGCCGACCCCAATATAGTTGGGAAAAGGCTAGGCAAATGATGATGATGCTTAACTGGCGACTTTTAGCGCTGCAACCAATCGCTATGCTACTGCGCGTACCGTGCCGCCAACACGTCACAAATAATTTTGACTGTGTATAGGTACTCCTTAAAATCTTCTCTGTATAATGTTTCAGGTAGCAGAATTTAACATGTGGTTGCCAGTAGACCCGAGCACAAGTCCGCTGTCAGCACACGGCGAGGTGCGACCGAGGAATTTCCCCATCTACGTGCTCAATGATAGTCACAAAACGTTACAAATGCGAGCCAAAGTTGTGAAGGTATGAAATATTTTCATAATAGAATACCAACGACGATATAATACTAGACTACGCATTGCACGATCTAACGAACAAAACTATTCTGCCAACTCGCTGAGGTACTACGTAAGCGAGGGGGGCGGGGTACTGCGTTGTGATTGGCTAACTCAAGGTCTGTTCTGTCTCAACGTATGTTTACGGCTCACAGGATTGGTCGAAATGAGACGGATATAAGACTTTTTGCCTAATGTGTTGGCAGACATCGGTCGCCTGTTATTAGGAGTCTAGTATTATATCGTCGTTGTAGAATACACACTTGTTTGGGTCAGTCCATACGACACTGTAGTATTTGCAGAACATCAAAGCCGAGCCAAAGCAATTTAGTAATCTTCAAATACGATAATTTGTAGTTGGATTACCAACTACAAGTTATCGAATTTGAAGATTACTGAATCATGCATGACTTGGCCGGACGATTCGAACTATTTCATGTGACTTATTCGAGCTAGACGTACCAAAGAGCTGGACGGTATCGTTGATAGTTTCAAGTAAATTAGTCACCTTCTTGTAAAGTAGATACAGGAGAGCGTCGATTGTCCGAACAAATGATTACAGCCTCACATTCCGATCTTCCGGATTAAGCCGCGCTTGCCGAGGTTGGTCTGTGGATGGGTGACCATCTGTCATAGCGAGTTTCCTCCGTGTCTCGGTAGATCTTTGACAGTCGTTAGTATTATTCAGAAGGACAGAAGCTCTAAAGGCGCTCCCTTAGATTCGAACATTTCATCAGTGAAGGAAGACAATCGAGCATCACAATGCGCACCTTGTATCAAATCTACACTAAATGTACGCGAATGCTCGTCAGTCAGGGAGGTAGTATTGTAATGTAATGCTCAAAGTCGAATCTGTAATGTTACATAACACGCGAATGCTCCCAGTGAGCGCCTTAAAAGTTTGACAACCTGTGTTACATAATAATATACCAAGAAGTATTTCCCAGTCACTGGGTTGTAGAGGTCCGACAGGCAGTCGCTCCACGTAACATACTGATGTTCAGCTGCTTCTGGTTCGACTGGAAGCTGACCCTAATAAAGTTAGGAAAAGGATGGTGTTCGGTAAACCGATATTCTCGGGTAATCGAACCACCTAAATGTTTATCTGTATCAAATTATATTACTAATATTATTATTTTCTAGGATTGGACGACCTCAGGCGGAGTTCTCATGATAGGCTACGAGTTGTACCGACTACTTAGTATGAAAAAAGATAAGAAACCTCGTAAGAAAAGGAAAGACGCCAAGTTGGAAGCCGAGAAGGAGAAAGATGAGAAGAAGGTCGATCCACCTACTGAAGATACACAGGTAAAACCGTACTATATTATTAAGGCGTAATAGACAGCATTGTTTAGATTTTCTCATGTTTTGTCGAAACACCCACTTGCACTAAGCCCAGGTAGTGGACTATGGGCCATTCCCTTTCAAAAACAGGAACGTGGACCTTGTAATGAAGACGCTACAGGTTGATTATGGTTTACGGAAAATCTTTTTTTTCTCCGGGTAACTTTCATAACTATATTCTTACGTGACTTTTTCTCCATATGAAGGCTTCTGAAGAATCAAAACTGGATAAAGACGATGGTGATAGTCAGGCGAAACCAGATGAAACAAAGGATGATACAAAGAAGGAAGAGAAGAAAGAGGAAAATGCCAATGATGAGGATAAGAAACTTTTAGATGGTGAGAATTGATACTAATATTGTAAATGCTTGTAACTGTCGGCTTCTTAACTCTACATGGCTGCATGGCTGAATGGTCTTCACTCGGGTAAATCTGATGGTCTTAAACGGCAATATACCAAATGGTTCACTTCGTAAATGAATAATTCTAAAATAGCCAATGACGATGCACGAAGTTCGTGTTTCCCATAACGCCTACCTATTATTATTATTGCTAAGTGGCCGTTTTAGACCCCACTGTATTTTAATCCTAAAATAGTTCAAAGTCATGAAATCGATGGTTGAATAACCCGCCGCGTCGGACGAAAACTTCTGTCCGACGATTGTTACCATGGTAAAAGGTAAAATATTTCTTTTTTGGGGGATTCAACCTGTTGACTTGTAGGACTTTGTGTGGCTACAGAGAACACAAGTTCAGAGTTTTAAATATTATGTTATATTTACAGAAATGTATGAAGCATTGGTCAAGCCAGGTCCAGATTTGGTGATATGCGACGAAGGGCATAGAATTAAAAATTCTCACTCGAATATTTCTTACGCGCTGAAGCAAATGAGGACGAAGCGAAGAGTTGTTTTAACAGGTATCATTGAGTATTATTGATAAAAAGCTTATAAAAAATGCCTCTTAGAGAATAGTGCATGCGACACAATCATGATATTTGTATCATTTTTGTAGAAATCAGAAAGCGAAAGTTGTGTCGCTCATAAAGTTAAATCCTCGTCGTCAACTATATAATTCGTCGTACAACCCGGGCGCAATAACTTGACACCCGACTCGAAACTCGATCTCGCTCCCGCTACAGACATTTCGGGGTAGCGGGAAGGGGATCGAGCTACGAGCCAGGTGTCAAGTTATTGCGCCCGGGTTGTAAATGATATCCTCGTGGCCAATAGAACTAGAAACCGAGCAGACTTGAGATACTATGTATTTCCTTCTTTTTTGGATATGAATATATTGCTCACAGTAATATGTCTAGTAGAGGCACTTAAATTGAAACAGTACTTTTCTAATGTAATATTTTTTTATTCAGGCTATCCATTACAAAACAATTTATTGGAATACTGGTGTATGGTGGACTTCGTGCGTCCCAACTATCTTGGTAGCAAGACGGAGTTTTGTAACATGTTCGAGCGGCCGATACAAAACGGACAGTGTATCGACTCCACGCCCCAGGACATACGGCTCATGAGATATCGGGCCCATGTACTGCATTCTCTACTTGTAGGTTTTGTACAAAGGTAAGGACATCAGACAGTTTATCTTGTTTTACATAATGTCTAAGATAAACTTTCATCAAGAAATTCCGTAACGAAAATAAACCTAACACCCCGCATCGTCCGTCGGTTCGTCGTTTCAGTTCGGCAGACTTCGGCACGGTGTGTTTTTCTTGACGTTTCACTTGATTGACGTAGCTGACAGTAGCCTAAAAAAAAGAAAAATAATTGTATAAGTTGAAAAAAAAAATGTTTGTAATAGCTTTACCGCAGCAGTCCCCGAGTGCCACACGTTTTTTTTTTTATCGCGTTAAAATCATCAAATGGGCAGGAGGAGGGACTGTCAGAATTATACTGACTAATATATCCACGGTGTCTTTCAGTAGCTCTTTACGTTTCGGGGACACGGTAATTCGTGAGTCCCGTGACCCCGGCTGGCTTTGGCCCTCTAAGGGTGAGCCCGTCATATTGCTGACAGCTCTTTGAAGCGCGCGTGGAACACAACGCGCCGTCAACCCGGGCATGGTCCATGGTCGGACAGCGAGTCGCCCATTACCCGCCGACCGAACGCGCGCGCTGCGCGCCTACGGTCGCCACGTTCGTCTACCACTGATCTAAAGGCGCTCCCTCACCGGGAGCATTCGCGTGTAATTTAACATTATAGATTCGACTTTGAGCGTTACGTTACAATACTACCTCCCTGACTGACGAGCATTCGCGTACATTTAGTATAGATTTGATACGAGGTGCGCATTGTGATGCTCGATTGTCTTCCGTCACTGATGAAATGTTCGAATCTGTAACGTTACATTACAGGTGAATGCTCGCGGTGAGGGAGCGCCTTAACATAAACTTAGCCTTGGTTTTTTGAGCGCTTTATTTTGAATTCTGATTTTGACTATTGAGTTGAGCGTTGAAAATACAAAATAAAATAGCACCGCGTCATAAAAAGTACACTGTTGGATTGTTAACCTTCGGTCCCCAGCAGTGCATTGAAAATTCAATAGTGTATAGATTTAAATGTCATGTTTGCTTGCAGACGATCGCATGCAGTTCTGCAGTCGACATTACCTCAGAAGGAAGAATACGTGCTCCTAGTACGAATGACACCGCTACAACGTAAACTGTACGAGAGATTCATGAACGAAGTAGTTCGGTCTACTTCCGTGCCAAATCCTTTGAAAGCTTTCGCTATTTGTTGTAAGGTATGTCATTTCTTTTATTCTACTTATCCAATACTGCGATAGTATTTTAATGTTCATGCAATCTAACCTTGCAATTAGCATTTTTTAAGAAACTATGAAGAACTTTATTAAAAATGCTTTCAATAATAATCTGATGAAAAATGTAATACGTCATAATATCTTACACCCCTCAAGCCCCGCGAAAAAATTTTTGCCAAAAATCCCTGACCGATTTTAAGACTTATTTTTCCAAAAATACAGTTTCAAATCGGTCGTGGTTTGGTGGCACAAAATTGTGCCATTGGGGCGCATTGGGGTCCGAGAGAACTCTTACAGAAATAGATCTGACTACGTGTTCAGACATGCTTTTAAATTCTTATCTAACAAAAATACCTTCCTTAGATTTGGAATCACCCTGACGTCCTATACAATTTCCTCAAAAAACGTAGTGAAGTGAATGCCGCTATTGAAGAAGACTTGGATTTAGAGGAGATAGGGGGCGTTACAAAGGCTGGACGAGCACGGAACATGAAGGGAACGCCTGGACGACGACCGGGGAAACCACGGGTAAGTACCGTGAGATTTGATACTGGTAATACACAATAGGGTAGTAAATAGGAGAACTAATGGTGCTAGCATTGCTAGTTCCAAACATTGACATTGGTAGAACATCAGTTAAAAAAAAATGTAATGAGGCGTGTATGTTTTTTTTCAAAATAGCTTAACCTCATTGATCAGATTAAAAGATAGCTATTGAGTCGCCATCTTCAGTTGTCTTTGGTCGATATTTCTTAACTAATTTGAAGTGCTAATGATCAAACATAATCAAAAAATTCAATATTTTAGGGTGCAAACAAAAAGCCAGCAGCGACCATACCACCTAACACAACCACAGGCCCCGTGGCCGCACGTCCCGACGCCCACACATACGGCAACGCACCCTACCCTAACGCCCCGTACGGTCCGCCACACAACACATTCAGACCAGACCAGCCTTCCGGCTCGTACCCACCGTACCAGAACTATCAGAACCCAGGGCCTGGCTACTACCCACCCAATCAAGGGTATAACCAGAACTATGACAGTAACTACTACCAGCAGCAGCAACCTCCTTATGGCAGTAACTACCCCAATCAGTATCCACAGAACGTGCCCCCTGAAAGTGGACAAGGTTATAACCAGAACTATTGGGGTAACGGGAACTATTATGGCAACACTGGGTACTACAATAATCCCCAGTATCAACAAAATAATCAACCACCACAAGACTTTAGAGGCAATCCTCCTGAATATAATAATTCTCAGCATTACCCACCGAACTACAACGCACCGCCAAACGACCAGTCGTATCCCGGCAATGCGATGCAACCCTACTCGAATAATCAGGATAATTACTCAGCTAACCAACAAAGACCGCCATATCAAGGCTATAACCATCCTGGATATTCTGAATATAACTCCAACGCGCCACAAGGATCTTACAATCCTAATACTCCTGGGCCTCAAGCATATCCTAATCAGCCATATCCTCCACCATATTCCGCCAACACATCTGGATACGGAAACAATTCCACTCCGTATAACCAGTACGACAATAATCCAACCAATTATTCGAACTTCCCCAATAATATGCCTTCCAACCCACCTGACCCGAATGTGCCAACTCAACCCGCCATCAAAAGTGAGCCCAATACTGCTCCTGGTAATTATCCAGCTGCAGTAGATATCAAACCAGAACCTAATGTACCGCAAACGCAAAATACGAATGCTGTACCATTTAATAATCCTGCTTACGGTTATCCAACCAGTACACCTTACCCTGAACAACAAGAAGGTGATTCTAATGGGAACAACTATCCATGCTCATATCAGAACTTCGGGACTCACCTTGAAACTAAACCGCCCATGGGTAGTGCCAGCTCTGGCAGTCCAGTAACATCGTGGCCTATAACTGAAATAAAGACTGAAATTGATAAACTTAAAGCTGAGGAAAAAACTGAGGTTAAATCAGAGTCTGATGGTGAAGTTAAAATAGAAGACTTGGACACGAAGAAAATAGTAAAAGATGAAAAGAAGGTAAATATAAACCAACCTCTTCTTTTGAAAGACTCGAAATCAGAACCTACTAAAAAGAAAGATAAAGACTCCAAAACAGATGGAGGAAAGAGCGATGGATCTGAATCAGAGGAAGAAATACAAAAAGGGAAAGGTAAACAAAAGGGTAAAGGCAAAGATAGTAAAAAGTCAAAGGGAAAGAGTAAACCCAAAGCCAAGGGAAGGAACGACAGGAAGACGTCGAAAGAAAAGAACAATGAGGACTCTGAATCCGAAGAAAGTGAGAAAGAAGAGAAAATGAACAGAGAAGAAGAATTAGCGATGGTCAAGAAAGCTGAAGAAATGACGTATGACTGGGCAACTGAGTTGCTAAAAGATTACATTCCAGGGATTATTGAGAATTCCGCTAAAATGGAATTGTTCTTTTACATATTGAATGAGAGTATAAAGCTTGGAGATAGGCTGCTGTTGTTTAGCCAAAGTTTATTTACATTGAATCTCATTGAAGACTTTTTAGAAAAGAATTACATTCCTGGGACTAATTGTCTTTGGGAGAGAAATACAAACTACTATCGTAAGTATTATTCTGATACATAAAGTTAACTGTTCAAATATTTGACTTATTTGATCTGATTTATCATTTCCTTGCAGGTTTGGATGGGTCAACGCATGCCTTAGAGCGTGAGAAGCTAATAAACGAGTTTAACGCCAACCCTAACATATATTTGTTCCTTGTATCGACTCGAGCCGGATCTCTCGGTATCAATCTTGTAGGAGCCAACAGAGTCATTGTTTTCGACGCCAGTTGGAACCCTTGCCACGACACACAGGCTGTTTGTCGTGTTTATAGGCAAGTATTTATAACTTAAAATAAATATACACGCATAATCTTTAGAAAAAAAATCTAACTCCTACAAAATTAAAAAAAAATGTCTCATAGGATATACCTGTATCGTGTGTGTATTTTGCTACAAAGAAAGATGTAGACACTAGAACGCCATTCGAATAGCTAGTGATTATCCGTCCTTAAAATATTTTAAATCAGCCCGTTTAACGCGAATAATTTTAGCTTAATCAACTACAAAATTAATACTGACCATTTTCATGATATGTTTTGTCTCACCCTTTAGATACGGACAAAGAAAGCCATGCTTCGTCTACCGTTTCGTGATGGACTGCTGTCTCGAGAAGAAGATCTACGACCGTCAGATAAACAAACAAGGCATGGCGGATCGTGTCGTGGACGAGTGCAATCCTGACGCTGTTCTCTCTATGAAGGAAATCACTAATCTATGCTTCGATAATGATGAGAAGGTAAGGAGTACTGATTAAAGAGGTTTTATTAACTTGTGATGAACATTTGGTCCGCGTACCATGACCAATTATTCCATCTCAATTCTAATAAGAGTAGACTAAGTTATTTCAAAACAACGCAACTGTTTTATTGCTCGATTATGGCACAATTCGTACGCCGTTGAAGAAAAGAAATATTTCTATAATAATTTAAACAGCCATGCATAAAATGGTAAAAATCTTTCTACATTCTGTCATTTTGTCTTTTCTTCTGACAAAATCTGTTTCTACAGTGCCATGCTACGTGTGCAGTCGAAAAAAAATGGTTTAAATTAATTATTGTAAAACGCAAAGGAGGTTACGAAAGGCCGTTTCATTAAATTTTATCGTATGAAATACTTACAAATGGCTTTTAGATTTCTCAACAATGCATTGTAATTATCTAATTGCTTTATTACCTAATACAAGAAAAAATACTCAAGGTAATTGGAAAGAAAAGAGAACAGTAAAAAACATAGTTAAAATGTTACTGTTTCAAATATAATGTTTCGTTTCCCAGGAATCTGAGATCAAAGATCTGTCTGAGCATAAAGATAAGTATATCGACGTGTTGATGCAAGGCGTTATCTCGCAACACGGGAGGATGCTGAGCAAGGAGCCATTCCAACATGAGTCCCTGTTGGTTGATAGAAAAGAGAAGAAATTGTCTAGTGCTGAAAAGAGGCTAGCTCAAAGAGGGTGAGTTATTTTCTAAAAACATTAAAAATTCAGCAAATGTAGATACTTATACTAGTCTGGCTATACACATCCAAGTGCTTTTTTGACGTTATGAACACATTCAGTGAGGAGCTCGTGGCTAAATAATTACTGCCGCACAGGCCGGTCTTCCGGGATAAGCCGCTTGCTGAGGTTGGTCTGTGGATGGAAGACCATCTGTCATAGCGACTTTCCTCAGTGCCTCGGAAAGCACGTAAAGCCGGTGGTCCCGGCTGTCATTTGTAGATCTTTGACAGTCGTTACTGTTAGTCAGAAGCTCATAAGTCTGACACCCAGTCTTACCATGGGTATTACCCACATACTGGGTTGATGAGGCCCGATAGGCAGTCGCTCCATGTATAATACTAATATTCAGCTGAATCTGGTTCGACTGGAAGCCGACCCCAATATAGTTGGGAAAAGGCTAGGCAGATGATGATTCAGTGCAGGGAGGAATTTGATTATTTCTCAACCTCTCCCACTGTTGCTGCTGTGTTCTGCAACGTTGCCCCCACACTTGAAATTTCTTCTGTATCGTAGGTGCGTTTACAAACAGAAACTCACATGCACAAATACCCGGAAGAAAAACTTGCAGATCATATTATCGGTTCTGTCCGGGATCATACTAGTGGCACCCAGTGCAGCAGTCTATCGCTCAGCCACTGCACCAACCGTATCTTGACTGTAGACTTGTTTACTTCATACCAAATCAATCACAGCCCCAAACAATGGTTATTTACACTACCATTCTCGCATGGTGGCGTTGTAATACCACTCGGGGGCGTGGAAAAATGTGCATGGGACTCTGGCTACTCATTATTATTTATTTTGGCTGGTTTTCAGCTGTAGGAAAGAAATATAAACATTAATACTTAATATCTTTTCTTCATACAGGTATGAGTTAGAAAAGAAGGCAGCATTAGCACCGAAGCCTACAACGGCATACCGCACAGTGCGCACGGCAGACGGCAGCTTAGTACAACGACCGGTGGCTTCCGTGCGACCCATGCAGCACGGCGCGCGGTGGATCCCGGCAGACGTGTGGCGGCGGCAGGGCATGACGGCGCAGGAGATGACGCTGCCGCTAGGTAATGTGACCTCCCAGGTGTTAATCACCACGTCCGTGCGACCCATGCAGCACGGCGCGCGGTGGATCCCGGCAGACGTGTGGCGGCGGCAGGGCATGACGGCGCAGGAGATGACGCTGCCGCTAGGTAATGTGACCTCCCAGGTGTTAATCACCACGTCCGTGCGACCCATGCAGCACGGCGCGCGGTGGATCCCGGCAGACGTGTGGCGGCGGCAGGGCATGACGGCGCAGGAGATGACGCTGCCGCTAGGTAATGTGACCTCCCAGGTGTTAATCACCACGTCCGTGCGACCCATGCAGCACGGCGCGCGGTGGATCCCGGCAGACGTGTGGCGGCGGCAGGGCATGACGGCGCAGGAGATGACGCTGCCGCTAGGTAATGTGACCTCCCAGGTGTTAATCACCACGTCCGTGCGACCCATGCAGCACGGCGCGCGGTGGATCCCGGCAGACGTGTGGCGGCGGCAGGGCATGACGGCGCAGGAGATGACGCTGCCGCTAGGTAATGTGACCTCCCAGGTGTTAATCACCACGTCCGTGCGACCCATGCAGCACGGCGCGCGGTGGATCCCGGCAGACGTGTGGCGGCGGCAGGGCATGACGGCGCAGGAGATGACGCTGCCGCTAGGTAATGTGACCTCCCAGGTGTTAATCACCACGTCCGTGCGACCCATGCAGCACGGCGCGCGGTGGATCCCGGCAGACGTGTGGCGGCGGCAGGGCATGACGGCGCAGGAGATGACGCTGCCGCTAGGTAATGTGACCTCCCAGGTGTTAATCACCACGTCCGTGCGACCCATGCAGCACGGCGCGCGGTGGATCCCGGCAGACGTGTGGCGGCGGCAGGGCATGACGGCGCAGGAGATGACGCTGCCGCTAGGTAATGTGACCTCCCAGGTGTTAATCACCACGTCCGTGCGACCCATGCAGCACGGCGCGCGGTGGATCCCGGCAGACGTGTGGCGGCGGCAGGGCATGACGGCGCAGGAGATGACGCTGCCGCTAGGTAATGTGACCTCCCAGGTGTTAATCACCACGTCCGTGCGACCCATGCAGCACGGCGCGCGGTGGATCCCGGCAGACGTGTGGCGGCGGCAGGGCATGACGGCGCAGGAGATGACGCTGCCGCTAGGTAATGTGACCTCCCAGGTGTTAATCACCACGTCCGTGCGACCCATGCAGCACGGCGCGCGGTGGATCCCGGCAGACGTGTGGCGGCGGCAGGGCATGACGGCGCAGGAGATGACGCTGCCGCTAGGTAATGTGACCTCCCAGGTGTTAATCACCACGTCCGTGCGACCCATGCAGCACGGCGCGCGGTGGATCCCGGCAGACGTGTGGCGGCGGCAGGGCATGACGGCGCAGGAGATGACGCTGCCGCTAGGTAATGTGACCTCCCAGGTGTTAATCACCACGTCCGTGCGACCCATGCAGCACGGCGCGCGGTGGATCCCGGCAGACGTGTGGCGGCGGCAGGGCATGACGGCGCAGGAGATGACGCTGCCGCTAGGTAATGTGACCTCCCAGGTGTTAATCACCACGTCCGTGCGACCCATGCAGCACGGCGCGCGGTGGATCCCGGCAGACGTGTGGCGGCGGCAGGGCATGACGGCGCAGGAGATGACGCTGCCGCTAGGTAATGTGACCTCCCAGGTGTTAATCACCACGTCCGTGCGACCCATGCAGCACGGCGCGCGGTGGATCCCGGCAGACGTGTGGCGGCGGCAGGGCATGACGGCGCAGGAGATGACGCTGCCGCTAGGTAATGTGACCTCCCAGGTGTTAATCACCACGTCCGTGCGACCCATGCAGCACGGCGCGCGGTGGATCCCGGCAGACGTGTGGCGGCGGCAGGGCATGACGGCGCAGGAGATGACGCTGCCGCTAGGTAATGTGACCTCCCAGGTGTTAATCACCACGTCCGTGCGACCCATGCAGCACGGCGCGCGGTGGATCCCGGCAGACGTGTGGCGGCGGCAGGGCATGACGGCGCAGGAGATGACGCTGCCGCTAGGTAATGTGACCTCCCAGGTGTTAATCACCACGTCCGTGCGACCCATGCAGCACGGCGCGCGGTGGATCCCGGCAGACGTGTGGCGGCGGCAGGGCATGACGGCGCAGGAGATGACGCTGCCGCTAGGTAATGTGACCTCCCAGGTGTTAATCACCACGTCCGTGCGACCCATGCAGCACGGCGCGCGGTGGATCCCGGCAGACGTGTGGCGGCGGCAGGGCATGACGGCGCAGGAGATGACGCTGCCGCTAGGTAATGTGACCTCCCAGGTGTTAATCACCACGTCCGTGCGACCCATGCAGCACGGCGCGCGGTGGATCCCGGCAGACGTGTGGCGGCGGCAGGGCATGACGGCGCAGGAGATGACGCTGCCGCTAGGTAATGTGACCTCCCAGGTGTTAATCACCACGTCCGTGCGACCCATGCAGCACGGCGCGCGGTGGATCCCGGCAGACGTGTGGCGGCGGCAGGGCATGACGGCGCAGGAGATGACGCTGCCGCTAGGTAATGTGACCTCCCAGGTGTTAATCACCACGTCCGTGCGACCCATGCAGCACGGCGCGCGGTGGATCCCGGCAGACGTGTGGCGGCGGCAGGGCATGACGGCGCAGGAGATGACGCTGCCGCTAGGTAATGTGACCTCCCAGGTGTTAATCACCACGTCCGTGCGACCCATGCAGCACGGCGCGCGGTGGATCCCGGCAGACGTGTGGCGGCGGCAGGGCATGACGGCGCAGGAGATGACGCTGCCGCTAGGTAATGTGACCTCCCAGGTGTTAATCACCACGAGAATCTATGATAATGATAGTACACACAGTACAAAAAGTTATTTTAGATGTCTTTGAAAAATTTAAATCTTTTTTGTTACGGTAGACTAAGATTTTCTTCTTCTTTTTAGATTACTATTACAGGGTACTTCTATCTTAAGAAAACACACAACAAAAATTATTTTTAGAAAAAGTTTTTTTTTATAAGCTGATGCACAATTTTTTTTTTTTTATGTGTAATGGGCGAGATTTATGCCAATTTCTCCCGCTAGGTGGCGTGACCATTATGATCCTTTCAAAACTGTCATTTTCACAGTAAATGTTGTTGTTTTTACATTTTTTATATAATTTGCAATAAAATGACGAAGTGCGCTGTAAAGAAAATGGATACCATTTATTTCCAAAGGACAAAAAACTTATGAAATTGTGGGCAAAAGCCATAAGACGCCCAGAATTATAATTATTATTAATTCAATTATTATCTTGTTTTGCTGGTTCCTCTTCTTGGTAATCTGATCTCCCAAAGTTAAAATTTCGATCGTAGGCTTCTAAACGTATAAAAATAGTAAATAAATTAGGGTTTTTTTTTTTTCTAAATATAGATAACTAGCAAACCCGGCGAACTCCGTTTCGCCACCAGATGGCTTCGTTTTTTTTCCTGAATTTTCCTATAAACCTCACGGAGCCCGAGACCTTTCCAACGAATGCAAAACCGTGGAAATCGGTTCGTGCGTTCTGGAGTTATAGCGTCAGGAAGGAAAACCCGACTTATTTTTATATAGTAGACAAATCGCGTAAAATTTTCAAGAATTTATCAATATAAGCTCGACCCAAAGGTTGTGTAATAAAAACAGTCCACAAAATACGAAAATATTGTGCCGATTTTAAACTGCAATGTAGCAAACCTCTCAACAAGATCTGCCTTTTTGCCACTACTCGATGCACCTCTCCTTTTTAATTCTTGTTTTAGTTCGGTTAATTTCCAGGTAGAATACTTAATGTAAGTGACATAGACGTAAGGAAAACTCCAAAAAAAAAACCAGAAAATACAAATCTTTATACGAAATCAACTCTCACAGACGGGGTAGAGACAATGTAAATAGATCATACGTATAGCGCCCTCTAGTTACAAAATCTTCCCCATTGTGTATGATTGATTAGTGACCAAGTTCAACAGGTTGGTTATATAAAATCAAAAATGTACATTTTATGCTTGCAATTAGTACAGATTGATTGTTAGGCAGTGAACGAAGAAAACATAGAAGCATTCCTAGAGCCCGATAATGACCCAACGCAGATCGTGCCTCGGTAGGCGGGGCTTATCAATCGTGCCTCGGAGGAGTTTAGTTCGGCTGTGACGGCACATGTCGTTGTTCGTATTTTTATTCAGTTTAAAACTATAAATTATGCCTTCTTGCGCAGTGAAATGGTGTATAAATCGATCTCATCTACATAATAAAAATGCTGGAATTAGTTATCACCTGTAAGTAGCCCTTAGACTACTACATTATTTTTATATTAATTATAAACATGGATCAATTTTTTTCTATGGGGATGGTGTTATGCCCGATGGACTAAGTAAATTAATGTTGAATGTTTGAAGTAAAATATGTTTGTGTTTTCTTTTTGCTACACTAGCAAACCCGGCGAACTCCGTTTCGCCACCTACCAACCTTTCCAACGAATGCAAAACCGTGGAAATCTGTTCGTGCGTTCTGGAGTTATAGCGTCAGGAAGGAAAACCCGACTTATTTTTATATAGTAGATTACAAAACACTCTGCTCCTTTGACAGATTTCCACAAGATCCAAACCTCAAAGAACAATGGACGAGATCAGTTCCCTTGGAGAGACAGGAAAACGACTGGTCCCCTAGCAAAACAACAATAATTTGTTCAGTCCATTTTCAAGATGACGATTTTTATATGACGAAAAAAGGATACCAGAAGCTCAAAACAAACGCTATTCCAATTTGACATTTCCAACATTTTTGACATTTTGGTAAAGCAAGCTATGTTAGTCATTTCTGTTATTCATTTTTAAAGAAAGAAAAACATTTATTTGGCACAAAAACCACGACAAACACACAACAAAATAAAATAAAATAAAAAAAAGAAACAGAAAAATGGAAACTTAAACTAAAGGCAAAAAAATAAAAGGGAGTTCAAGTGAAAAACATTTTATGCGTGTCCCATGGCTGCGCCAAATAGGCCCCAGTTCAGCATAATGTCGAGCAACTGGTGCTCGACGCTGGTTTTCAGCAAAAGACAATAAGACTTTCTAGTTAATCTCTAAGGAGGCCGTAGCTCACAGTAGGTGGCATGACATGTGCCAAATAAATATGTTTTCTTTCTTTTTCTTTCTTTGCATATACATAGTCGTATGAGCCATTTTATGTAAATATAAACGTGAACTTTTTGTTGTCATGTATCTACATCAAATGCAAAATAAATAAAAATACATAATAAAAAATATTCAAATCTTTCATTGCTACTTTTTATATAACTCGTCCACTTTGACAATTCTTGCAGCCCGTCAAATTAATGTCATGTGTTCATTTCTAGCGCCAATGATGTCATTGTTACTATGCGTTGCTTAGCCAATTAGAAACGAGCGTTGACAACCTACCCAATCATAACTTCGTGATGTTAATAGAGAACAAACTAGCTGTTCAAAGTAAACAAACGTCGTGGGCCGTCTATAAAAAAGATTTTGTTTGAAGTTACTCTTCCATGTTTTCTTCGTTCACTGTTGTTAGGTAAACAATAAGTAATGTCAAGTTACTTAAAACCACGTGACTGCACTTCAATCACCATGGAAATGATTGTCGCGTGCGCCACAAAGGGCTGTCAACAATCTGACGGGGTCCCCATAAAGGGCTGCTGAGGTCGCGGAACTGTCTTGTCAGGTAACCGTGATCCCGGAACGTAAAGGGCTACTGAAGAAGGTCAGTATCAGTCTGACAGACACTCCCGTCCCACGTTTGTCAGAAGGAATTCTTTTGATGACTTTACAACGATATAAAAGATGGTCACGAGTTTCTTTCAAAGTAGCAAAACAAGATGATTTATGAGGTTTTCACTGTATTAGAATTGTTTTTGAAGCAAGGAGCAAGAAGATTTATGAAGTGTAAATTTTATAATTATGCTTGTAATTTTCTTATAGCTCCCAATACTATAATATCGTTTTCTTTCACAGATGTTGTAATACCAACGAACTCAGCTGAGAAGACAAACATAGTCCTGAAGGCGGGACAGCGTGTCATGGTGTTGAAATCACCCAAAGGAATTTATATGCAGTTGGAATCCGGTAAAATAATCGCCATCAAAACATCCTTTAAAGGATTGGGACAGAAAGGCGCAGACAATAAAGACAACAACCCCATAGGAAAGAAGGGTAAATAATATCTTACGATAAGCTGTTGTCTGAAAAATTTTGTAAAAGAAAATTACTTAATAATGTTTTTTTTTTAGTTTTAGGCAATCGTCCAGTGTCAAACATACCAGGATCTTTGAAGAACAATTCGGCAATCACAATCACATCAAAAACAGGTCCCAGACCTGGTTTCCACAGAGTTATGAGACCTTCCATAATGGGACAGAACAAAATGAGACCCATGTTGCCTGGTCAAAAAATAGCCGACATCAGGAGTAGACTCGGTGAACTTAGATCGTATTCGAGCTTGCGTCCGAAGTCCCCACTTCCAGGCAGATTATTACGACCTAATCTATCTGGATCTGTGAGTATTACAAAGATCCCCCGAGAACCCAAGAAGACTGAAGTTGACGGCAGTGAATCCGGTTCTACTAGTAAGATGGATGTAAATTCTGATGAAGATACACAAGTATTAGATAGTGACGAAGAAGAAAACAGCAAGCAGCAAAGTTCAAAACCAACTTCTGATGTAGAACAAGACAAGAATAAGCCAGAAACTCCAGAATCTTCAAAGCCTGAAGAAGAAAAGCCAAGTACAACACCTGAACAGAATTCGAAACCTGAGCCAGAACCGCTAGTTTTAACAACAGATGAAAAATTACCATCTGAAGATGTTCTGGAAAATAAAACAATAGAAGAGAACAGCATAGATCAATCTAGAATGCCAGATATATCCAAAATGGACTTGGCAGACTTGAGCCGCAACGCCGATGCGGTTGAAAGAAAAATAAATCCGTTAAAGAATTATAGACATCAGAGGCCGGGAGGTCGGCCATCACTGGAATCAAGTCTCAGTCAACTAGAGAGGACGGCAAGCGTATTGAACAAAGAAGGGATGCCAGACTTCCGAAGGAACTTGGATGACATTACGCAGTCGTATTCTCCGACTGGTGAAGAGAAGCCGGGAGCGAAGACGAAGAAACGTCGCTCGCCTGCTAAACCTGACGCCGCGCCTGAACCTGCGCTCACTGCGGCCCCGCCACCCGCCGCCATGCCGCACAGTGTGTCCAGTCTGCTGGGCCCGGCCGCGCCGCCTCGCATACGCAAGCCGTCACCCGTGCCGCACGTGCCGCAAGTGCCGCACGTGCCACAAGTGCCGCATGTGCCACAAGTGCCGCACGCGTCCCACGCGCCACACGCACCACACGCGTCTCACGCCGCGCCGCACGCCGCGCCCCTATCTCCGCTCGACAGCTCGCAGCACCTCAGCACACACCCGCGACTAATGCCTCGCTCTCACGAACCGCAGCCGCATCCTCACGCCAGCCATATGAAATCCTCGCCCGGTATACCACTTAGTCTAAGCCACCCCGCTATGATGAGCGGTGGAACGGCGGCGCCTGCCGACTTATCGAAGTCACCTGCGCCCGGACCCATGCCGCACGGTCCGCCCGCCCCGCCGGTCCCTCCGGGGCAGGCCTACCCGGTCGGGAACCCTCCTCCGGATGGACCTTACGCTCAGTACCCCGGTAAGTAATATGTTAACCTTTACTTACACTGTTTTTCCATAATGGGTCCAGGACTCGCTAAACTAATACCACATGTGTATAAAACTTATTGATGTCTGTTGTGTCCACAGGTTACGGAATGGGTTATGGCGCGTACCCCACGCCGGCGTACTATGGCGGGTACGGCAGCAGCGCGTACTACCCGGGCTACGCGGCCCCGGGCGGCGCCGTGCCGCCGTACGCCGCGCCGCCCGCTCCCACGTACGCGCCGGACGGCTACCTTCCTCCCAACCCGCAGTGGTAGGCGCCGACTGCTAACGTTTTGTGCGCGAATGTGACATATTCAGTGTTAAGATTGATGTGCATGACCGAGTGTTCCTCTTTAACGATTGACTCGCCTCCCGGTCGAGTGAGTAGCGTGGCTTTAAATTTGTCCTATCATTTATAGTACTGCGAAGCTCAATGAGCCCCGCCAGGTCTTTTCTCCTCCGTATTATATTTATTCTCTTTTGTACCTATTACCTGCCTACTAGTTTATTCATCCTATGTATCTAGTTCTATAATATTATTTGACGAAACAAAAACGTATTATACTTCTCATTTGATACGATCACAGTGCGTTTTATGTGAATGTGCTTAAAATATGTTTGCGTAACTCGTACTCCTGGGTACTTTTTAAAAATTAAGCACGCTTTTTAATATCCCAATACTCAAATTCACATGTTGGGAATATGAAGTGTATTCTAGTTCTGTGGTAACATACCTACATAACCATTTCTGTCTTTGCCACAAACTAATTTGTCTAGCCAAGTCAAGCATGACTTTAATACGAATTCGTTGATATTATATCGATAAGTATGTCGAATTTACTACTTGTCATCTACATCCCAATAAAAAGTTTATTAAACTTGTCACAAAATTGAATGATTTTCATGTGATTGTAGATATTATATGTATTTAATTTATACGAAAAAATGTACACATTCTTAAAATTATTTATGTATTTTGAAGATACTTTCGATAAATGATTTAAAGTGATTATTCTTAAGTACTTACTATGAAACATGATGTAAAATAGAACACTTCTTAGTGCGATATTCAGGAAAATGTTTTTGTGTGGATATTAAACTATTAATATTGTTATGAACGCGTGAAAAGTTCTGAATATCTTCAAGCTAATTACTCAATGAGTGTAGAATTTTCAAGTACATATTCAATCCCACTAATAGTAGCGTGGTCGGTTGTCAGTAAGTCCTTTTATTACTGTGGCTATGGATCGATTGATGGATGTGATATGTTGCTACATAGTCTTAAGTCGAATATAGCTTGTACGGAGTATTTATCAATCGTAATTTTAGATAGGCGCCCTTAGTATCTTAGAAACTTTAGTTTCTCATTTAACCTACAGGTCCGTGATATGTTCTTACATAGAAGTTATGTATGCGAATGCTATATGCATAGAGAACTATTTATCTAATTTGTAATGTGTTTTAAACGATATGATCTGATTGCGAAAGTCGTTTATAAATTAACTGTAGTCACACATTTCTATTTTTTCTTTGGTGTGTTGGATGCGATTCTCTAGTTACAAGTTCACTGCATTGTTTAACTTTGCTGTGAGTGTAATGATAACATTCATTGTTAATGTAATAATTTGACAAAGTCTGTTTATTGGCATTAACACATTTTCTAATGCTGAGGTCACACTAATGGGAAATGCTGTGAATTATCGCGATGATGGACGGTTATACGAACATTTAAAATCTATTGTCGCGTAAATTAATAGCATTTCTCACGAGAGTGGCCCCCGCATAGACGTTTTAACAGTCCTCGATACACGTTATCCTCTCATTAGCAGTATTATTTGTTGCTTGTGAATAATTATTATGATCATAGGAGATTAAAAGTGTAGGGTAAGGTTAAATAATAAGTCTTGAATTGAAAAAAGGTTTCTGTATTTAGGGGTAATGTGTGTCCAGTGTCCACTATCAAATTTTTATAAAAAATTTAATCAATAAGTTGCAATTTGACGAACAATGTAACGCAAAAAAGTTTATTTTACAAATCCTTTATAAGACTTGATTTTTTATTATATTTTTTTGCATTTTTTACCTATAAAATCCATCTACACACCACACGAAAAGTAGAAATATTTCCGTTTATTAATTTAAAAATAGGTCTTCAATCATTTATGTATGTTGTCCTGTGTACAAAATAGCGTTCGAAATTACTGTTCGAAGTGATACTATATAAACATTGCATTTTAAATTGGTCGACTAGTATTGTACCGGCGATATCCAATAAAGAAATCAGTAAACAGCTCATGTATTTTAATTTATTAGTTCAGTTTCACGTTCATTTCATAATGGGATTTTATTAGTAAAAGTTCCGTCGTTATATTGTAAGTTGTGATGAAACTGGATGGGATGTAATACCTGTCGCGGTTGACCTTGCATCTGTTCTTTTACTAACAAAAAATGTTTTACCCAATAATCGGTATTGTGAAAAAGTCAATCTATTTTAAACGCCAGTGAACGATTAGAGTTGCGTGACCGACCGCTTGTAGGTAGGTAGGTACCTATCGGCACTGTCATATAATCGCCTCGTCTGTTTGTTTGTAGTTCGATCATCACATCGTTAAGCCTTTGGCCTAGGTCCTTGAATTATTCAATTTCATATACTGCGACTTAATAACAGTGTACTGCGTCAACGGAAGATGCGCACGAGTTGAATACCTAACATAGTACACATTATTATGTATAATTGGTCACGGAGCGTCTAATTAAATATAAAACTAGTTTTCTTTGTTGAAGACACCTGAGGGTTATACAGTTCTTTGCATCTCATAAAAATTCCACTATTTATTATCTTAAAAAACCGGCCAAGTGCGTGTCGGGCCACGCACAGTGTAGGGTTCCGTAGTTGCCCATCAAAATACTTATGCGAATTAACTAAACTGATTCGCTGAATTTAATTTTAAAGAGAAGAATTTTCAAAATCGGTCCAGGAGTCTGAGAAATCGGGGAAAATACATAAAAAAAAGATTACGACAAAGAACAATACCCAAAACGTCCCCACCCTTGTAGCACCTTAAAACCTATGTTAATCGAAGGATCATAACCGTCTTATCATTTTATTGTTCTACGGCGAAACTGAAAAGTGCGTCCGAAAAAAGTTATATCGACATGAAGGAACAGGATTCAGTCACAATACTATGTTCCCGATCACGATGGTTTTCTCTTTAATTATTACCGTGGAATGATTTTATTCGTTCGTGGCTAATTGAGAAGCTCGCGGCTAAATAATTACAGCCGTACAGGCCGATCATTCGGGTTAAGCCGCGCTTACTGAGGTCGGTCTGTGGATGGGTAACAATCTGTCATTGTAGTTTCCTCCGTGCCTCGGAAAGCACGTAAAGCCGTTGATTCCGGCCGTCATTGTAGATCTTTGACAGTCTTTACAGTCAGAAGCTCTAAAATCTGACCACCAGTCTTACCATGGGGTATCGTATTACCCAGTTACTGGGTATTGGAGGTCCGATAGGCAGTCGCTCTATGTAAAATACTGATATTCAGCTGCATCTGGATCAACTGGAAGCCGACCCCAATATAGTTGGGAAAAGGCTAGGAAGGTGGTGGATGATTTTTTTCGGAGTTTTCAAACAACTCTTTTGAACTAAATGGTGACTTCCGCATGGAAACAACTCACGGAGCAGAAAAAAGTTCAATGAAGAATTATAATGAATATCGTTATTGTGAAGTAATCATTGACCGTTTTTTAGGAGTATTCAAATAAAAATCTTTTTAAATACAAATAAAATCGTTTACTTTTTATCGCAACAAATACATTAATCGGTGTTTTCAGTGTCTATTGCAATATTGTCCCAGGCACTGGCTAGCCCAACGAAATTCTCTTAATGTCTTCCAACCCTACAGTACCAAACGAAACTGACGACATGCGCGCAGCCACCAACTGTCGAAAACCGGTTCCTCAAGAAAGTCAGATCTTCTTGAGGAACCGGTTCTTTGAATTTTGCTGCAAACCCCTAATCGCATCGGCTGCCCGATACGACCCATCGCGTATTAGTAAAAGTCGCTGGCCCAGGCATACCCTCATCATTCCGGGAACGCCGCGATCGCGGCGGTAAGACCCTTTTTGAGGAATGGCTAGAGTGGCGCCACTGGCGGCGGCCTCACCTTCCGCTTGACGCAGGTCTTCACCGGATACATAAGGTTCGAGAGATTCCTGTGTCTGATAGGGAAGGAACAATTGACTGGACCGGTGTCATCATTACGAGGTTCGCTCGGAGGATTCGGTGCAGGTCTACCCTTGGGCAGAGCATCACCGTGTCCTCACAACGGCGATAGGCGTGCTAGCGAAAGAGGAGGCAGGCGCCGTGAGGGACAGGACAGCTCGATCCCACAACCGAAAAATGTATCTGTTGTGATAAAAAGTACTTAACGATTTTATTTGTATTTAAAAAGATATTTTTATTTGAATACTCCTAAAAACGGTTAATGGTTACTTCACAATAACGATATTCATTAGAATTCTTCATTGAACTTTTTTCTACTGCTCCGTGAGTTGTTGCCGTGCGGAAGTCACCATTTAGTTCCAAAGAGTTGTTTGAAAACTCCGAACAAAATCATCCACCACCTTCCTACCCTTTTCCTAACTATATTGGGGTCGGCTTCCAGTTGAACCAGTTGCAGTTGAATATCAGTATTTTACATAGAGCGACTGCCTATCGGACCTCCACAACCCAGTGACTGGTTAATACGATACCCCATGGTAAGACTGGTGGTCAGATTTTAGAGCTTCTGACTGTAAAGACAAATATCTACAATGATGGCCGGGACCAACGGCTTTACGTGCTTTCCGAGGCACGAAGGAAACTACAATGACAGATTGTTACCCATCCACAGACCGACCTCGGTAAGCGCGGCTTAACCCGAATGATCGATCTGTACGGCTGTAATTATTTAGCCGCGAGCTTCTCAATTAGCCACGAACGAACAAAATCATTCCACGGTAATAATAAAAGAGAAACCCATCGTGATCTCAACATAGTATTGTGACTGAATCCGGTTCCTTCATGTCGATATAACTTTTTTCGGATGCACATTTCAGTTTCGCCGTAGAACAATAAAATGATAAGACGGTTATGATCCTTCGAATAACATAGGTTTTATGGTGCTACAAGGGTGGGGACGGTGTCCATACATTTTTGAACCTTGTTCTTTAGAACCTCCCCCTTTTTTTGAAGTAAGTTAAAAATAGTTGACGATAAAAACCTACCTATCCCCAAAAAACATACCGTACAAACATACCTATTAAAGCTGTAAAAATAAAGTTGACAAACTTACATTTGCAGTTGAAGAGCATGTTCTCCGATACATTTTGTTTAGGAAAATATGTTATCCAAGTACATTTTATAAGTTGGTCGACTATTACTCGTAAAGTTGTAAAGCCTACCTACTTAGTCATGATAATTTTCTTTTAAACTTCGTTATTATATACTACTATTGTGAATTTTTTCACACCCCCAAACATAACCGTTTAGCTGGTAGAGGGGGGGGACACTCGAGTCGAGCAAAATTTAGCACTTTAAAGCTTAATATTTCACAAACGAATTTTTTTATCAAAAAATTGTTAATGGAAACTATCAATATTTTTAAAGACCTATTTAATGATACCCCACACTAAGGGGTACGCGAGAAAAAAAAAAACATCCCCTCTTTACGTGTACAGGAGGTACCCTAAAAAAAAATATTTTACGAGATTTTATTTTACCACTTTTTCGGCACAACAAATCCGTATATTTACACCAAATTACAGCTCTCTAGTACTGTGCGTCTCTGAGCTAAACTGCGGACAGACGGACGGACGGACGGACGGACGGACGGACATGGCGAAACTATAAGGGTTCCTTGTTGACTACGGAACCCTAAAAAGTTACACGCGTTTTTTTTAACTCAAATCATATATGGATAAGATAAGGATATACTAGTACGGATGTATGGATCATGTACCGCGAGGCTATTTGTAATCTATATATATAAAAGAACAGGGTTTTTTCTTTTGACTCGACTACAGCCGAAACCGCTAAACGCAGAAATTTGAATTTTGGACAGCAGTTGCAGTATACTATGTAGAGTGGCAATAAGACGGGATTTTGCGAAAATCCTCCTCTAAGGGGGTGAAAAGGGGTGAAAACATTTGTATGAAAAATCTTATTCCTTGGGTTTATAAACTTGAAACTTGGTGCGAATATGAGTATAAGTAAATAAAAAAGATGGGTATTATTAGTTTTTTAAAACTACCCTCCATTGGTAATCTAGACGATGTTAAAGTTTGTATGGGAAAATCTAAAAGCGTGAGCTGATGAATTTGAAAATCAGTATTTGTATACTAGATAAGAATTAATGAAACACGTGTTTTTGGATTTTTCGAAAATCACCCCTCAAGTTGGTAAAAAGGGGTATTCAAGTTTTAAGGGGAGGTTCTTTAACCGCTAAACGTATAAAATGAATTTTTGTCGGTAGTTGCAATTTATTATGTAGGTGATCACTAAGAAGGGATTTTGCGAAAATCCTCCTCTAAGGGGGTGAACAGGGGTGAAAACGTTTGTATGAAAAATCTTATTCCTTGGGTTTATAAACTTGAAACTTGGTGCGAATATGAGTATAAGTAAATAAAAAAGATGGGTATTATTAGTTTTTTAAAACTACCCTCCATTGGTAATCTAGACGATGTTAAAGTTTGTATGGGAAAATCTAAAAGCGTGAGCTGATGAATTTGAAAATCAGTATTTGTATACTAGATAAGAATTAATGAAACACGTGTTTTTGGATTTTTCGAAAATCACCCCCTCAAGTTGGTAAAAAGGGGTATTCAAGTTTTAAGGGGAGGTTCTTTAACCGCTAAACGTATAAAATGAATTTTTGTCGGTAGTTGCAATTTATTATGTAGGTGATCACTAAGAAGGGATTTTGCGAAAATCCTCCTCTAAGGGGGTGAACAGGGGTGAAAACGTTTGTATGAAAAATCTTATTCCTTGGGTTTATAAACTTGAAACTTGGTGCGAATATGAGTATAAGTAAATAAAAAAGATGGGTATTATTAGTTTTTTAAAACTACCCTCCATTGGTAATCTAGACGATGTTAAAGTTTGTATGGAAAAATCTAAAAGCGTGAGCTGATGAATTTGAAAATCAGTATTTGTATACTAGATAAGAATTAATGAAACACGTGTTTTTGGATTTTTCGAAAATCACCCCTCAAGTTGGTAAAAAGGGGTATTCAAGTTTTAAGGGGAGGTTCTTTAACCGCTAAACGTATAAAATGAATTTTTGTCGGTAGTTGCAATTTATTATGTAGGTGATCACTAAGAAGGGATTTTGCGAAAATCCTCCTCTAAGGGGGTGAACAGGGGTGAAAACGTTTGTATGAAAAATCTTATTCCTTGGGTTTACAAACTTGAAACTTGGTGCGAATATGAGTATAAGTAAATAAAAAAGATGGGTATTATTAGTTTTTTAAAACTACCCTCCATTGGTAATCTAGACGATGTTAAAGTTTGTATGGAAAAATCTAAAAGCGTGAGCTGATGAATTTGAAAATCAGTATTTGTATACTAGATAAGAATTAATGAAACAAGTGTTTTTGGATTTTTCGAAAATCACCCCTCAAGTTGGTAAAAAGGGGTATTCAAGTTTTAAGGGGAGGTTCTTTAACCGCTAAACGTATAAAATGAATTTTTGTCGGTAGTTGCAATTTATTATGTAGGTGATCACTAAGAAGGGATTTTGCGAAAATCCTCCTCTAAGGGGGTGAACAGGGGTGAAAACGTTTGTATGAAAAATCTTATTCCTTGGGTTTATAAACTTGAAACTTGGTGCGAATATGAGTATAAGTAAATAAAAAAGATGGGTATTATTAGTTTTTTAAAACTACCCTCCATTGGTAATCTAGACGATGTTAAAGTTTGTATGGAAAAATCTAAAAGCGTGAGCTGATGAATTTGAAAATCAGTATTTGTATACTAGATAAGAATTAATGAAACACGTGTTTTTGGATTTTTCGAAAATCACCCCTCAAGTTGGTAAAAAGGGGTATTCAAGTTTTAAGGGGAGGTTCTTTAACCGCTAAACGTATAAAATGAATTTTTGTCGGTAGTTGCAATTTATTATGTAGGTGATCACTAAGAAGGGATTTTGCGAAAATCCTCCTCTAAGGGGGTGAACAGGGGTGAAAACGTTTGTATGAAAAATCTTATTCCTTGGGTTTATAAACTTGAAACTTGGTGCGAATATGAGTATAAGTAAATAAAAAAGATGGCCATTATTAGTTTTTTAAAATTACCCTCCATTGGTAATCTATTAGACGATGTTAAATTTTGTATGGGACAATCATAACCAGGGTTGGCATGATTAAAACAAGTTGTTTTAAAACACATGTTTAAAACAGTTTGAAATTAAACAGTGTTTTTTATTACATGTTTAAAAACAAAGATTAAAACAAGTTTAAAACATTGTATAAAACAGTACGAAAAAAAACATGTTTTAAAACTACTTTTCATGTCGCAATAACTGAATATAAAATGAAAATAACGTAATAGGTATTTGAGTCTGAATAGTTCAACATAAAACCAATCGAGTCTCTGTTGCTGTTATATTTCGTCGGCTAAGAGTGTAAACCTGCTAACTCCACTTTTGACCAAAAATGACATTTTGATGCAGTCTGTAAGAGAAAGTTAAGCCACACAGTCTGTAAAAGCAGCTACACACATTCTCAATGTAAAATCGGCAAAAAAGTGTGATGCGTAAAACAGCCACATACACTTAATTCAAATTGCGCGGCTAACTCCATGATTGACGCCATTTTGTATTGAGTTTTCGGCGTGACAACTTTCCGTGCAATAAAAATTTAGTTTTCGGTCAATTAACTCGATTTTTTCAAGGTTTCTTGGTTGGAATATAGTAGAGGCAAGCCTTTATTATTACTATTCAATTTTCGTTTTACGTCTAGTATCCAATAAATAAGTTTTTTTTTGGGTTATCCACTTGTTATCCTCTAAAAAAGTTGGCCGTAATCCACCACGCGGGCCCAGTGCGGGTTGGCAGATGTCACATGTCTTCGAATTTTTGGTTCCAGGACATGCCGGTTTCCTCACGATGTTTTCCTTCATTTTGAGAGCAGTGGTAATGAAATAAATTACACAAAGTAATGCGCCTGGCGGGGTTCAAACCCACGACCTACAACTCGTAAGTCGGGACCGATACCACTGGGCCACCACTGCACTGCTGTAAACTGTGTACTTATCGTAATAAATTACAATAGTACATTTTTATTCAAGGGGTGAAAGTTACTTATTTAGTCCCGAGAGCAGGTTTGGCGCCCGTTATGTAGTGAGGGTGCTAATAGTTTTTCCGTGTTTAACGATGCAAAGGTGCCAAAACCGTAATCCGTATCTGAACAAGCCAAAAGTGGCTTGCTCAGATACGGATCGGCCCGTGAACCCGTTTTCCCAGAGACAGTGGGATAAGTCACTGAGCAAGTTGACCGGAATAATCTCATTAATACGTCCACCAATACTGCGGAGCGTGCCCGCCTGCTGGCTGTGGGTGAGTGGTAGTTGGGCCTTTGGCTTCAGGCGCTAGCGTCCCCAACACAGGTACTATGCTGGATGACACAACCATCCGGGTCGCTACTTGTGTTTGGGCGCTACTTGTGGGGACACAACGCTGTCAATGTGGTGAAATAGTTGACTGCCTCGGACACCGTGGCCATTATTTTCTGTAGCAGGAGTGCCGGTCGGTTAGCACGACATTCAAGCTTAAACGACATAATCCGTCGTGCTCTTGGCACCGCCGGGGTGCCAGCCGTCTTAGAACCCAGAGGCTTGGCACGCGACGATGGGAACAGACCAAATGGAATGACCATAATGCCATGGAAGCTGAGTAGGTGTGGTGTGGTGTGGGATGCAACATGTGTCGACACCCTTGCGTCATCCCATCTTCCTAGTACAGCGTGTAGTGCTGGCGCTGCTGATGCAGGTGCTGAAAACTTCAAGCGGCGCAAATACATTGGTTTAGCTAGTAGCTATGTGTTTGAGCCATTAAGGGTTGAAACTCTAGGGCCATTGGGTCCGAGTGCTCACGTTTTTAAGGATATCGCCAGGCTATTAGTCGACTCTTCAAGTGACCAGAGGGCTGGCCTATTCCTATGCCAACGAATCAGCATTGCCATACAACGTGGCAATGTGGCCAGCGTTCTCGGCACTGTTCCCATTGCAGCGATGTGGACGTATTCTTTGACGCCCTTTGAATTTATATAAAAAGAAAAACTTTTTTTGTACATATTAACAATCAGTTTTTATTTATAGTTTATATATAATATTAATATAGTAAATTATAATATAGTTATGTTTTGTAAATAAAGTAAAATTAACTAAACAATTAAATTTATTTTACTCTGGATATCTTTCGAAAAACCTGTTATGTCCACAATATTAAACATTTGCTACCAAAAAAAAACAGATAAGTCACAAAAACACTAATAACTTATTAAAAACCATATTTTACTATTTTATTAGTTTCTAGTCATGTAGAATATCCAAAAATACACCAACTGTATTTTTGGTTTTAACCTAAAATCTTAAAATTCAAATTTATTAAGTTTTATCTGTCTCCTGTAAAATTGGGTAAAAGTGAGTTAGCAGGTTTACACTCTTAGCCGACGATTTTTGAACTTTCAATGGCATCGTAATTGACTTAATCATTTTTTTTTTTATAAAACGTTGCCCCACACTAGGAATTTCTACTGTGTCGTGGGTGCGTTTACAAACATATAAACTCAAACATGCCGCCAACATTATTTTTATGTTATGTAGGTATTTCATTCAATCAAACAAATATCTAAGTACCAGGATTTGTATGGGACAAGATAGCACCTATTTTTGAAACACTATCATAATAATTTCAGAACAATTAAAATTGTAATAATTTTAATTAATAAACAACATTAGTCATAAATAAAAAACGTAAACTTCGATCCCTAATGTCGGCTGTCGAAAGAAATTTGGTAATTCCAATATTTTTTAGACATATAAGTAGATCGGTGTTTCTCAGTCCATTGTTCATAAGGTAAAGCCCCGCACCGTGGCGCAGGGATATACCTTATGAACACTGAACTATTCTGCGAACGAATAGGAGGCGCGCCGCCTGTCCCGCTAGGAAAGTCCCTACGTGTCGCCCAATATAAAATCAACATTAGAACATGCTCGTACCTACCGGGTGAATGTGAAGCGTTTGATTACGCAACATACAAATAAATGTTAACTATTGATCGTTTTTTTTGTAAATATTTAATTTATTAGGGCGAGTTTACAAAGATCTAGCCTAGAAAAGAAACATAGTCGAAATAACTTGAAATAATGCCCTAAACTAAAAAAAACAAAAAAACATTTGTTTAAAACATTTTGAACTGTTTGTTTTATATAATTTAAAAAAAACTGTTTTTTTTCCAACCCTGATCATAACGCGCTAACCGAAAAATTTAAAACTCAGTTTGTTTTTGTGTTTTTCGAAAATCACCCCCTAAGTTGGTGAAACGGTGTGATTAAGTTTTAAGGGAAAGATTTTACTGCTTGCTTTTATAAACTCTAAACTGGGTATAAATTATCTCTAAACGAATAAAGGATGCGTATTTATTTATATTTAAAAATCAACCCCTAGCAGGGTGAACATCGGAAAATCAGTTTGTCTACACTAATATTTCAAAAAGAGGAAAGATTTGATTGTTTGTTTGTATTGAATAGGTTCCAAAACTACTAGACTATTGATTGATTTTCCAAAAATATCCTTTAAGGAGGGTGACCGGGCATTAAATTCACTGAGTTCGAAGTTAGAAACACGCGCTGACGAAGTCGCGGGCAAAGTGCTAGTGTTTTATTAAAAGTACAGACACTAGCACATCAACGTACCGCAATCTGTCGATTTTCCCAACCGATAACGTTGAAAATCGACTAAAGATAGACAGATTGGATTATTTTGATGTGCTGGTATCGAATGAGATTTTATTCCATTTGTCCTCAGCATAAAGATCACTACGACTGGAATAAAAGTCAAGAAGTGTGTGTGTGTGAGTGGCTACTTGGATAGAGGTCGAGACAGAAATACAAGTTAACGAGCTGAATCTTTTCAAATATCTGCATGCTAAGATCTCATTTCTGTTTTGCCAGTATTGTCTTTGAGCTCATAATCATCATCATCAATATTAATTACAACATTATGAACTGTCATCAACACTAAAAAAGACGACAAGTACAAATGAAACAATAGCACTAAGTCTTAAAGATGATTAATCTTATTCTACTGTTTCCATTTTTTAGCACATTTGTGGGGGCAATGACCTAGGTTTTTCTTGTTACCATTGAACTATTTGAATTGGTGACGAATCGGAAGGTGAACCATCAATGGTCTCTTATTATTTGTAAAATAAACTTTTCTGGGCAGCGGCAGCGTTTGCCTTGAACTCAAAAAGTTAATTTAACGCTTTATTTACATTTGTAGTATTAAGAAGGTTCACACAGGCTAGATGTCCGTTTTTGACAATTTAAGTGGTTTCATTTATTATAATAGACAAATATAGAAGTGTTTTGCAACATTATTTTCTACTTAACATTTCATAAGGTATTCATTTCTTACCATTAATGGACTGAAAGCTCATGGTCAGGTAATCAGTCACGTAGGTATTGATTGTGAAGAACTAATTATATAGGTACCTATTCTACACAGCGGAGATAATTTCAATTATGTAGGTTTTTATTACTTTACGGCTACCATAAAATAACAATACTTAATGAAGTAATTTATTTACATAATCCATACATAAGGCGGTATCTGGGTTACCATTGATTCATTTTCAATACAATTTCAAATTAATCTACCACAACATTAAATTTATTGAATTTCCCATTTCTTCAATCACTACTATGAACTGAGAAGTATAGCAATCATTGTGGTAATTTTCTCTAACAAACAAGTGTTAGAAAAACAAGTTCTTGGGTTTCCCTTCAATGTGTTTCTGTAACCCTATTATTAATTTGGTCGCGGGGCTTAGGTATTCCTTTACCGTGACCCCGGAACATAAAGGGCTATTGAAGAACACCGTGGATTTTAGTCAGTACAAGTCTGACAGTCCCTCCCGCCCTGCCCGGGGTGGGAGGACTCATTTGATGATTTTACCACGCTAAAAAAAAAAACCCTATTATTAATTTGGGATGTATCTATTCTTGTCATTGTGCCTTAGATTCGGTAGGTATCATAGTAAAATAGGAAAAAAGTTACGACAGAATTAATTTTTGACTATGATGTTTTCAAGGCGAAATAAGATAAGTATCATGATTGTGTAGAAGTATTAGCTGCTGTCCTTATACCACCCAAATAAGGGTCTTTTACCTGCCAAATAAAGGGGTCAGGGCCTGCGGACGTTGAGTGGGCGGGCATACGGACGGTGCGTAATGGGTGACTCGCCGTCTGATCATGGATCATGCCCGGGTCGACGACTCGTGTTACATGCGCGCCTCCAAGAGCTGTCAGCACAATCTGACGGGGTATCAATTGGATTATAATTATTGTCGGGGGGATTTTAGTCAGTACAAGTCTGACAGTTCCTCCTGCCCCACTCTGGGCAAGGACTCATTTGATGATTTTACCACGATAAAAAAAAAAAAAAAAACGTAATCCATAATATTTTCACAACAATTTTGAAATACATTTACCTAGCTACAGTCATTCTAGGGTCACTAGGTAATTCCCCGGATTTACTTTTATTAAATCGGTAAACATGTTTTCGACCATGAACTCTAAATAAATATTTAAAACCAGACATGTTTTTACACAGACTTCAACAACATGTAATGGACTGTCTCACCAGGTAACCGTGGCCCTGGAACGTAAATGTCTATTGAAGGATCACCGTGGATTTTAGCCAGTACAAGTCTGACAGTCCTTCCTGTCCTGTTCTGGGTGGGAGGACGCATTTCGACACCGGAAGTATCAATTAACGTAAGGGACAAAATACGACTTTTCAGGAGAGCCAAAAAACGACTTTTATTTTTTTATTTTGTCTATAACTTTTTACTGTCTGGTCCAATTTTTATGGTGTTCAGAGCAAAGTTTTTTAGAATTTCCCCTTCTTTCTTGTTTTATACGAAAGATTTAGGAATACCCAGTAGTTTCAAAAATAGCATGTCCTTTACATTAAAAAAAAATGTTTAGATGACCGTTACGTTATTGAAATTTTATAGATATTCCGTCAAGCGTAGTGTAAGCAGCAAGAGAAATAGAAAATTATACGAAATTTTATAGTAAAGGACTTTATCAGTGTTGCAATTTAATGTAACAATAGATTATTTACTAAAATTTATACTATTTTAGCACTATGGAAATGAGATTAAAGAGTAAATGAGTTCAGTTTCAGGTTTTACTGCTAGCTATAGCAGATTTAAGTCTGATTTGAGTCGGACCGCGTCCTACTGCTCCGAGCTAGCTCGGTTACTAGGCTCAGTGTAGTTCTACATAGTTTTAGATGTTTATGAAGCAGGATTTACCTGTTCATTTTCTCGGAGAAAATTGCTAGATGTGCGATGTTCTTCGTGATCGCTGAATCAAAGGAATAGTCCAAATTCTTCTCCTTTTCACAGAAAACTATACTTTTGCTATAAAAGACTTATGGTTTTCCCGTCTTAACTCTTCGATTAACATGTCTCTGACAATTCAGATACTGTTTAAAACAAAATCCGTTTTTTTTTCTTTGTTGATTATAAAATATTTAACAGAATTAACCACTATCCGAGTACATTTTGTATGCAACTTACTCGTTTGAGCCCACTCGGTCCGAGCACACTCTGACCGTGTCAACGCGGCTTTAATTGGCTTTATAATTTGATGATATTAACAATTTAAGTTTTCTTGGAATTTATTGCTACCTGCCACTTTTTCTCCACCTGGTAAGAAGTGATGATGTGTAGGTAGCGGCTCTGAAGAGGATACCTATCTTCTTCAGAGCCGATGAATGAATGAATGTAATGGAAACGAAAGTTCGATGAATTAAAGCATAGGAATTATGCGAAACATGATAATATTAGTATGATAAAGTAGAAGTGACGAGTAAAGAGGACGTAAGGGGAAAAGATAGAATAAAAGGTGCATGGGTTGTGTGAAAGATGAAGCAATAAATATCTGTTTGACGTATTTCATCTGCAGTAATTTCAGCGCATTTCGACTTAGAATGGAGATCGTGCGCTGTGGTGCCTTGAGTGAAGGAAGCCTATGTCCAAAAGTGGTCTTTAATATTTAGAAATGATAATGGTGATGAATTTCACCTGCAGATTGATTAGTGTTGTCTATAGTTATGTATTTTTATGTCTAATAGCCGTAATTTTCCAAATCCCTTCATCCTTTTCTGTTGCATTTAAATTTATTCGAGGTAATTTTTCGGATTTTTTATGTCGTAAGTGTCACGATTCCTAACATTTTATATAAACTTCAGATTTCGTCAAACAATTTTTTAAAGTAAGGGACATATTGTTTACAGTGAGACACATTTTATTTAGAGTAAGGGACATGGTTTTTAAAGTTAGGGGCATTTTATTTAAAGTAAGGGACATTGTCATTTAAATCGACTTATTTTTGACTAAGGTAAGGGTGTAAATTATTTAGTACGGTGACTTACTTCAATTTTTTGAGACGAAAAAATATTAATGACTGTTACATCACATTTTTTTTCAGAAATCGTTTTTCGCGGTCAAAATTTTTGTACTGTAAGGGACATTTTTTTAAAGATAGAATTTTTTTAATAATACCAATCGATAGAGCGCGAAATTCTGAATCCAATGATATATATAACTCATTTTCGCCAAAATGTCCCTTACGTTAATTGATACTTCCGGTGTCGATTTGATGATTTTACCACAAAAAAAAAGACTTGCAATGGGTAATCAGGTGCTTAACAATCTGAAGAGGACGATAAATTTCATGGATGAATTATTGTGTAAATTATGAAGCTGCCACCTTAAATTATCTAACTTGCTGTAAAACAAAACAACAGTGATTTAAAGTTTAAATTATATATTGTGCAGCTCTGGATTGGCGATGTTATATAAAATGTAAGCGCGGTGGCCGTTCGCTTCCAATATTATGAGTCGTTGTGGAGGCGCGAGCGCAGTGTTGGGCGGGCAATAGTAACGCAAACTTCTCTCTAATATAAGTGTTGTGCAGTATTCTTTAAAAGTTGAACCGCAGAAGACTGATCGTTGTAATAGTGAACTAGAAAATAACATTAAACGTTTTAAAATGTGGCGGCAATTGATTTTTGTGAGTATTATTATTATTTCATTTAAATTAATTTTATATCGTAATTAAAATAATTTATTAGGTAAACTTGACGTGAACAAAAATACATATTTACATATCTACTTTATTATTAAAAAAAATACTGACCTATATTTTCTATGGTTCCATTTTGAGTCTCCATTGCGAATCGCTCACTTTGTGCATCCTTCTTTCCGACGATCAGTCGGGTAGCAGAGCCTTTACTCTGAGTTTTAGCTCTCACAAAAATATTTTGTGACCTTAAATTAATTATTTATTCAATTACGTACCTACCTGTTATTAAAAAAAATCGGGAGCTAAAGACATGTCAAAAAAAAATGAATGAAAAGCTATCGTTGCACTTGCACGTAAGAGCGGTTTATGTGTTTGTTTAACCGCGCAATCTGCATCTTGTGATACTTATCTAAATACATAATTTATAGGTGAATTCTACTGAGTGACAGCTCTTGAAAGTTAACCAAGGGCGATAGATTCTATTACAATTTTCTCCGCGATTTGCTCAACGGTCGCATCCTATTAGTCTCACTTTCATTTCAATATCTTTCACCGGGTAAACCAAACTCATTAATAAATACCATTATCATCCGTATTTTTGTGGTGATGACGAAATTATTACGCCTCAGTTTGATCAGATTTTTTGACAAGGATTACCTACTTATGTCAGTAATACTTAGTTGGTTATAGGTTGTCTAAAAAAACAAGTTATCTATTGAAACCAATTGTGGTGAACTATTTCTTGATCTAGTGATCCGGTGTAACCGCCAGTCGTGATGTAATTAGGATCAATTTCCGGGGAAATTCTAGGTTTATAACAAGGTTTTATTTGAAAAGAAAACTAGTATAGTTAGTTATAGTTCCGGAAGCTATGAGCTTGATGATTCGTAGTCCATTAGCCAGCCACTTGTCTACTTACCGGTCGAAGAGCTTGGAGCTCTTATGCTGGGGTGATTGTGGAGACTGCAAATGCGTCGGCACCAGAGCCAGTTTTAGTTGGGGGAGTCTGACAACAGTATAAAATATGGTTTTTAGACTGAGCCTGACGGTCGCAGGACTTACGAATTACCGTGACCCCGGAACGTAAAGGGCTATTGAAGCACACCGTGGATTTTAGTCAGTAGGTACGAGTCTGACAGAGACAGTACCTCCCGCTCTGCCCTGGGTGGGAGGACTCATTTGATGATTTTACCACGACAAAAAATCGCTACCGCCCACGCACACGCATGGCGGAGAACATCAAATGACGATTTCCTAACGTAAAAGAAAATGAGACAGTATCTACCATGGTCTTACTAGACGCCTGAATTTTGGACTTGATGTTCTAAAGCACATAAGTATACATATAATAATAATATTATTATATGTATACTATGTAGTTCAGTGTATGACCACCAGTAACACATCTTATGTTGAAGTTTATGCCCAAAGATACTTACCTACTTGCATATTATTTTCTGCGTGTTCAAATGTATTCTTTTGTCTGATTCGTCATATAAGTAAGTAATGAGTTACAATACAAAATATCGAATACAGACAATGAAGGGAGTTGCAAGCATATCAAAATGTAGCGGACATCCATACAATACAATAATGATAATCTTCTGTTCTTTCAACCTTGGTGTCATAAATGGTGGTCGGTGTCTGTTATTATTGTCGTAGCGGGTTCGATTTCCGCATGAAGACAAATATTGGATGAGTTGTAGGTACTGACATTTGTTCCGAGCACCACTTCAGTATGAGTTGTAGGTACGTGATTTGTGTATGTAATTACAGAGAATTTTAGTGTACCTAGTTAAAACTAAGACCTTGGGTATATTTACATTTGTCTAAGTTATTCAATATACGGTGACTGCTGGTGAGCTAATTTTTTTTTCGTGTTATGAGTGAATATACAAGCATATTATTTTATTTACAAATGTTTAAGTGCGTAGGTATGTGATGTAATGTAGGTAATGCAATGATCCAATTTGGATATAAATATTTGTAATATAGGTAAGTAGGTACTTACTTATGTAAGTTTTTTTTTTTTTGCAACAACAACAACAACAATTGCATAATTATTTTAATGTCAATTTCAATTGAAAACAGAACCAACCAACGGAGAAAGTACAAATCTGCTTCCTATTTCCTTATGGATATAGGTAATTTCCCTTTTGGAAACGATCCCTACCTAATTGAAATAATTTGCTGTTCACCTTTATATCTCGTTGGGTAGATTAAGGGTGTACCTTAACCATGGGTATGCGGACGGCGAGTAATGGGTGAGACGCCGTCCGATCATGGACCTTGGCCGAGTCGACGGCGCTTCGTGTTCCACCCAACACACCTCAAAGCAATGACTTTGCCTCAAAGAGATGTCAGCAATCTGACGGAGCCTCCCTTGAGGGTCAACCGCCTGCCGGGGTCCCGGAACTGTCCAAACGGGTAATAATGACCCTGGGATGTAAACAGGGACTCATTTGACGATTTTACCACTTATTTTAAAAGGTACCTACCTATCTAAAAGTAGTGAGTAAAATTTTCTCACAACTTCATTAAAGATTTATAGTTAACAAAAATCAAGGCTGTTTAGCTAATTATCTTTTACCTAATTAATGATATCTATTATATTACCTAAGACCAATGTTAATAAATACCTAGGTACTAGAAAATTCTGGTCACGAGTTAGTTTTTCAGGACTTCGTTTCGTTTATTTTGCCTTTTTTTTCGTCCCAGTGTCCGTGGTAAGCCTACACAACCTACGTTTTCCAATCATGGAACATAATTTCATCTGCATTTAAATTTCCGCGAAAAACAAATTCAAGGTTGAGATGAAAAAAAGTCACGAAGTAAAACACCTAGTAGTAGGTAGGTACATTCAGTAATGTGCTTTTTATGTATGTATTTTTATTTCGATTCAGGTATAAGTGCTGATAATTTAGGCTTCAGGAAAAATATGGGTTGTACGGATTTAAGTATTTTGATTGACCGATATTGCAAAACTTTCGTACAGTTTTTTTCTGGAGAAATCTGGTATTATGAAGAGTATTTTTAGTACATGACATACATATAAGACCAGCAACCCGATTAGTACCTAGATATTTTGATATTCCATACATTTTTTTTATCGTAGTTAAATCATTATATGTATGAGTCCTCCCACCCAAGGTGGGACGGCAGGGACTGTCAGACTTGTACTGACTACAATCCATTGTGATCCTTCAATAGCCCTTTACGTTCCAGGGTCACGGTTACCTGATGACAGTCCCGCGACCCTGGCAGGCTTTGTTCCCTCTAAGGGGTACCCTGTCCGATTACTGACACCTCTTTGAGGCGCGCGTGGAACACGACGCGCTGTCGTCGTCGTCCCGGGCATGGACCATAAAGGTGAACGCAGACCTAGCCGCACCGCAGTCTCCGCAGTCCCCGCAGTCATCGTTTTCTTACCGCTTCTGCGACTACTGCGATGCGGGTGAGTGTGCGAGCCGCGAGGTTTCATAGAACTTCATACAAAGAATTCGTAATGCGGGGACTGCGGAGACTGCGGTGCGGCTAGGTCTGCGTTCACCATAATCGGACGGCGAGTCACCCATTACTCGCAATCCGCATACCCGCGTTCCGTAAATCCCTAGCGTTCCTATAAACAAGAAACTTGAATGTTTACATAATATAAAAATAGAAACACAAGGAAGTAACATAAGAGAATCGTGTACTTAACAAAAAACGACACATTTTTTGAAAATTAACATGTTACACCGGTCCATTAATTGATTAAATAACTACAAAAAATAAGCAAATAGCATTTAATTGCGATGTTACTGTAAATATATAAGTTTATGAAGCTGGTATTAATTGGTTTAATAATAATTAGACAACATATGCATTTTATCTGATTTGATGGAACCATTAAGGAGTAGGAAGTTCTTATGCTCATGAATCTTTATAGGTGCCTCCTTTAAAGAGTGAACATACTCGTACCTACAATAATTATGGTTCTACAGTTCCAGTCACAAGACAACTATGAAACAACTGTGAAAGTACTGCGGATGCCTGTAACTAGATCTGTGACTGTAGATCTCTATGGAGAAGAACGACAAGACACTCTTTTTCCTGTAGGCCATACACATTGTTGTTCAGTGCGGGTAGTTTAATGTCTTTGAGTGCGGGTAACGAACCCGCGGTACTTAGCACTGTAGCCAACAGGTCAGCGACTGCGAAAACTGTGTTGCCTAAAAGTCCATTTAAGTGCATAGGCATTTATATGCTTAAAACCACAGATATCTTAAAGAAGCTTAAAACTAAAATAATACCTAGTTACCATCTAGTTGCCTTTCATGACTTGAATACAACACGTACATAAGTATGTTAATTTGGTTACTAAGTAAATAAATAATATGCGGTAATAATAAAATTATTAACCTTACTTATTAAGGTGCTAAAATATGCATTGATTCTCTGTAGTTTAATTAATGTATTACAATGTACAGTCTATGAATTTGAATGATGACCCATTTTGACAATAATTCGTTTAAATCCGTCAAAATAACAAAGATCAAAGTCGTTACCATGGATATGTACTTATGTTTACGCGAATGTAGACCTAATTGTATTTTAATGTGTGTTAGAAAATAAGCTTTTAACTCGGTTCTAAGCCACAAAGGTATCGTTTACAAACGCAGATTATTGAAAGCACTGCTTTCTGTCCAGACGGTTCTAGAAAACAGGTAATGGAATATCGTCGCTATTGGCCGTGACCACAGGCCACTGCCACTGCATGATCTAAATAAAGTAGCGAACCTTGGTTAAATTCTTAGACTAAACCGTAAGGTACGTAGGTACTATTTTTGGCCCTAATAAAATATGGCAAAGCTGAAAGGGTATGGTTCTTGAAAGCGCTGGTACAGTCAGTGCGGGATTAAGACTATTTGATGCGCCTAACAATCCAAGCCTATGGTGCCCCTTTATCCATGGTAAACTAGTTTCTGCCTTTATTTTTTTACGTACTTCGTAAAGTAGAAACCTTTTGAGAAGTGAATGCAAGAGGGAGCAAAGCAAGCTCAAACTTCGCACCTTACAATAAGGTTTTTTTTTTCGTTTATTCATACCAAAAAAGGTTTAAGATAAAATCTAGAAACTTCTGTATACAGAACTAACTAAGAAGCCTATCATAATAAACATGAGCGAAGCGAGTTAGAAAATTTAAGCATTCTACAATGGATAGGTTTGGTTTTTTTTATAGGTGCCCCCTGATATGTGATGCCCTAAGTAAGTGCCAATATACTTCATAATCGTTAACTGACAAATGCTGTACTGTTTGGACAGGTCCACTCAAATCTGTACCTATGGTTCTTTCTTCAAAAGTCCATCTCAGACACAAACCTGCATGGTCCTCGCATGACTTAACCAATCAAATGTCTGGACTTTAAAAGAGACAGAGACCTCTGAGTTTGTTTCGGCTGTTTCAACGACTGTCGTTGGGCTGTTTCTTCTCAGAGTTATCAGGTACCTACGAAACACCGGCCTCCATCTAGTTATAAAAAAAGTGTTTTGACGTGAAAAAGTGTTTGCTAAAACCTTTGCAAAATAAATATCATTAATCATTAAAACGTGTGTATCGTGTGTAAGCCCTTTCGATCATTATGATCGAAGAAAAAAATACTAAATAAACTCTATGGCTCATCTCTTTTTCCCTCCAAGTGATAAAAAAGTTGTTTAATCAAGTGCGGCCATGTTGTTATAATAAACGTTACATTTAATTCCATTGCGTCAGAGAGGTGAGGGGAGAGTAATGAGAGTACCCTGTATGTATGTATGTATTTAAAACGATTCAGTAGAAAAAAAAGCAGTCCGTGGAGGGTACCTACCTTGCATTACTCCCAAATAAAAGACAATTTTCTTATAACGGTAGGTACTTACTTATTTGAGTGGCAGATCGGCTCACCATTTCCAATTAGGCACCTACTATGCTATTTACCTAATTCTTAGAAACGAAAAATAAATAAAGCCTAGTAGATACTCATTATTCCAGCTTGTTAAAGATATTTAGGATTCCTCAGAATACGTTACCTAAATAAAAAGAAATATTCTGATTGCCTCCAGGCGTGTACATAATGTATGTGTGAGTGAGTATATAGTAGGCAGGATTAGGGTCTCAAAGTCTGTATCTAGGTACCTACCTAGGTTTTGTTATAGTTATCTAATTCGTGGTTTGGTCGTTATAACAATTCGATATTTCAGTAGGTACAAATGTAGACGAAGCGATTATAAATGTACAGTCACTGCTCTGCTTTTATTGGCCGTAGCGTCGTTATGTTTTGTAGTCTAAAGCCTTCCTCGATAAATCAAATCTTGTGAAATATTCGCCGTAACACTGTTCCATTCTGTGCTATTTCGTGTTTTAATTGTCTAATATTATTTAAATTGGTGAAGTGATCTGTACCACAGGATCTTCCTATTTCAGACACCTTTCTCTATTTATCATTGTACAAGTAAAATAGTGTCTGTAACATCTTGATGTGGAGAAAAATAAAGATTTTATGATTATGATTATCACCCTCCCGCCCAGGGTGAAGCGGAATGGACTGTTAGATTCGTACTGACTTAAATCTACGGTATTCCTCCAATAGCCCTTTACGTTCTAGGGTCAAGGTTATCTTTGTAGACAGCCTATCACGACCCACCATATATACTAGCTTAGGTATATTATAAAGCTGAAGAGGCTCAGGCGCAAAACGTCTCTTTCGCTAAATGTCCCCTGGTCGTAAAACGTCTCTTTCGCAGAATGTCTCTTTCGTAAAATGTCTCTTTCGCAGAATGTCTCTTTCGCAGAATGTCTCTTTCGCAGAATGTCTCTTTCGCAGAATGTCTCTTTCGCAAAATGTCGCACATGCGACTTAAGAATAAAATTTTGATTTTCAAAACAAAAATCATTTATTAAAATTATAGTGCAATTATGATGTTAAAATTTTGGTACTTAGTACCAAAATTTCAACATCATAATTGCACTATAATTTTAATAAAATAAATGATTTTTGTTTTGAAAATCAAAATTCAGGTGCGACATTTTGCGAAAGAGACATTCTGCGAAAGAGACATTCTGCGAGAAAGAGACATTTTACGAAAGAGATATTCTGCGAAAGAGACGTTTTACGACCAGGGGACATTTTGCGAAAGAGACGTTTTGCGCCTGAGCCGCTGAAGAGTGTTTGAACTCGATAATCTCAGGAACTACTGTGTACGTTACCCCAGCAAGAAATTATCTCCTAGAGTTATAAGAGTAGAACGTAAAGTTGGTGCCTTATCTGCTGTAAATGTGCCCCCACATAAAAAATGTGTGCACCCTGCCGTTTTGAAAAAAATACGAAAAAACGATTCTTGCTAGGGTAACGTTTTTCTAGCAGGAAAATTCTAATCATCAAAACGTTACTCCAGCAGGAAACGCAATATCTCGAAAATCTGAAGGGGCACAGATTTTATTTTTGAGGGCACATTGTGGCACACATAATTATAAGCTATCTGGCCATGCACAATTTTTCTCTCTCCGATCACTCGTTTAGAATTTTCCTGCTAGAAAAACGTTACCCTAGCAAGAATCGTTTTTTCGTATTTTTTTCAAAACGGCAGGGGGCACACATTTTTTATGTGGGGGCACATTTACAGCAGATAAGGCACCAACTTTACATTCTACTCTTATAACTCTAGGAGATACTTTCTTGCTGGGGTAACGTACACGGAACTACTGGTTCGAATTTAAAAAATACGAGTAGGTAATTTAGTCCATTTATCGAGGAAGGCTATAACTACTTATAGGTTTTATAACATCACGTTAAGACTAATAAGACCTGAGCAGCGGGGGTGATAACAGGGAATAGCTTGTTTTGTATATATACGTTGCCAGATGTACAGAGACGTACATCGGTATTTTCATACTGAAAAAGGTAGGTACTTCTCACGAGAAAAACAAAAAATGAAATTAATATGATAATAGTTGGCGCTATATTTACGATAATATGTACATACACACAAACTCACGTCTTCTTCCCATGGGGGTAGGCAGATATTGCAGAGCGCCACCTGCTACAATCCTATGTTCGATAATAATTGATTTTAAAATATTTAATACTATGCTGCTGCCCGAGACGTCGTCGTCTGCGTGAATGCATTGTAGAAATAAAGGTTAAATTCATGCAGTGCTTTTTGAGTTTATCCCGGACATACGTATCTATACAGACAAAAATTTTAAAAACTATATTTTTGGCATCTGTAGATCGATCGGTCGATTGTAGATCACACCTTAAATATTCTTTAAAAAGAATATTCAATGTATAGTTCTGAATTTCATACCAATTTATTAAATGTACGAGTATCCAGCATTGTGTGAGTACTATGTACCTCGGAGCTATCATTCACTGAGTACCTACTTCTCTTATTGACTTGAATGACCCTGGCGGTTGAGAGTATGTCATGCTCACTCAAATGTCTCGCTGATGGTGGCGCGTGTGTCGGATCATTTAGTTCCCTTCAAAATGGTTGAGCTGAATGGTGCTGATATATGCGTCATGTTCGAGAACGGGCGCTGTCAGTTGGGACTGGTCATCCCTTAGCTGCCATGGTCTATTTTAATTATTTATAACTTTATTTTCGAATTGTCTTGTTTATATTTTCTTTGGACACTAATAACTTGCCACATCGTTCTCACATAATGTACCATCTGATGATGAATGATGTAACAAAAGATCTGTAATAATTTTGGCGATTGAAAAAGAGTGTCCATGGAGTTTCTTGCTCATTCTTCTCCATAGAGATCTACTCCTTGGAATGAGCACCTACGGTACTTTCACAGTTTTTATGTCTTGTGACTGGGACTGTAGCACCATAACTTTTTAATGTTTAATTACATTTTTATTTGTCTATGACAATTCATAAGTGCCTGTAACTGGCCTACTTGAAATAAATGCTTTGATTTTGATTTGATTTTGATTTTTATCTATAGATACGCGAGCGAATCAGCGGACAAAAGCAAGTAGCAACAAAAATATGAATCTAGTAGGTAGTCGAGTTTATCTTAGAGTCTATGAAAACAAAGTAACTTTACTGAAAAAAAAAAAATTAAAATATCTCACTGGTTTTTTAATTAAAAAACTAACAAATTAACAAGCCCCCTGCATTACTCCGACATTGATTAGCCCGATCTAATTTAGCCAACTAGGTATGTACATACTTCGTATAATAAGTCTCGTCTAGAATCTAGATAAATCTACTCAGCTCAGTAGTTATCTGAAGCTGTAAACGAAAGTAGTGCTTAGTAGATACCTCTTTATGTATGAGATTAAGACTTATTAGGTTGTTTTTTTATCGAGTTTAAATCATCAAACGAGTCCTCCCACCCCGGGCAGGGCGGGAGGGACTGTCAGACTTGTACTGACTGACTATAATACCCTCGGTGATCCTTCAATAGTCCTTTAGGTTATAGGGTCACCTTAAGACAGACCTATCAGACTTATTATAAGCTGATGTGCACTTATAGAGCGACTTGATTCTTTTCATTATTGTATCTATCATAAAAACCCAATAAAACACTTTCTTTTTTAATTACTCAGTAGTATCCCGAAGGCAGTTTTATGCCCGCTTGATGGCAAGGGTCGCACCTTTAACCTGGGAAATGGATATAAATTATAAATTAAACTGGCGAAATGTGGGTGTAGGTAACATGAGTATGGATCTGTCTAATCAATCTTAGATAAAGGCGTTAGAAGTGTTAATCTATTTTCGTTGACACGTATAAATCTATTCCAATAATATTTTTTGTGTTGGAATAGTCCATTTATCCGTGTATTCCCGTTCGTCCACTTGACTTCGTCCCACTAGTGGGACGAACGGGAATTCGCTAAATATTTTCCCGATCGTCCCACTAAATTTTTTGAGTGGACGAACGGGAATAATTTATTAATTTTTTTTTGAAGTTCTATTGGTCCCACTAAATAATATAAGACTGGTGGTTTTAATTGGTAAAAAAAAAACAAATTTGGAATAAAAATCCGTCATTTATTAAGGAATAAAAATCACAGTAAAAATCACAGAATCAACTTTGCGATAACTCGCAATATTTTTTTAATTAAGAATAAAATTCTCCTTAAAACTAAATAAGGTTTCCTATTCAAAAGCGGTTGTTTAAAAGTAAAAAAAAAAAATGTGATTGATACTTAGTATGTGCTATTAATGGTTTTTTCATAATAGTAAAATAAATCAACAGCTATATTTTGCATAAAGATAAATAATAGTATTCCATGTTTTGTTCTAGTGATGAAATTCTGTTAGTCTGTGGAATATGAGATATAAGGAAAAGAATAATATAGCGCTTGTCGAGAACGAAGTGGAGTAAAGGACAAGAAAACTACGAAACAATGAATAAACATATTTCTGCACAAATCTTTTTAGTGGGACGAATGGCACTAATCGAAAAACATATTCCCGTTCGTCCCCTCTTGAATTAGGAGTGGGACGATCGGGAACAAATTAAATATTATTTTTGTAAATTCCCGTTCGTCCCACTAGTGGGACGAAGTCAAGTGGACGAACGGGAATACACCCATTTATCGAGGAAGGCTATAAGCTATAAAACATCACGCTAAGACCAATAGGAGATGAACAGCGGGGTTGAAAGGTGAACAGCTATTCTGTAGGATAACAGCCTAATTATGGCTTTTTATCGCGGTAAAATCATCACATGAGTCCTCCAGAAGTCCAGACTTGTACTGACTAAAATCCACGGTGATCTTTCAATAGCCCTTTACGTTCCAGGGTCATGGTTACCTGATGACACAGTCCCGCGACAGCCTAATTAAGGCTAATATAGATAAATTTTTGTAACCACATCTGTGGAACCATAAACCATAATATATGTTTCATTTTTCAAACTTCTCATCTCGATCCCAAGCAAGGGTTGCCAGATACAGGCATTTCGTTTCCGAGACAATTTGAGGGATTATGAATTGAGAATTTAAGGGTTATGAATTCAGTCGATAGGAAAATACACGAAAATTGATAAAACGTAAAGCGATTTAATTTTATTATTATGAAATCGGATAGACTTGTAATATTTTGCGAAAATTCTATTGAAACTAAGTATATATTAAAAACGACCTTACCTCTCTCCTCACCGACGCGACCCCGCCATCCCCTTCTAGCCTATCCTACCCAATGTTTGAGTAATTTAGTTCTAGGTGAATAAGTTATCTGCGCAGTGAATTTTTAAAATAATACTAAAATGCAAGACTTCTATGAAAAAAGCACCACATTGCGCTTTTACTTATTAATCAAATAAAACTTTGGTAAAAAAATCAACAGAAGTGATAAGTAACGTGGAACAAACAGGCGAACCGTACGTACGTCCTAGTACATAATAAGATAAAAAACCAGTGATACTGAAGTGTTTGAAATCCGGGACAATGGACACGGGAATGATTCCCGGATTTCCCGGCCATCTGACAAGTGACAACCCAAGACTCAATGTGAGATCGAAAAGATGCCATAGTAAGCTCTTGCTAACTTCAAAGAATCGCTTTCTAATGGTCGAAACTCATTAAAATCGATTTTACGACCACGAGCAGGTATCACCTACTAGTCCTACTAGTATCTAGTATTATATAGTTTCACAGGAATCATTTTGTGAGTACAATGTACTTTATAACTTTCAATGAGTAGATACCCACGTCTTTTAATGACTTGAATGACCCTGGCGGTTGAGATTATGTCATGCTCACTCTAATGTCTCGCTGGCGGTGGCGCGTGTATCGGATCATTTAGTTCCCTTCAAAATGGTTGAGCTGAGTGATGCTGATGCATGTGTCATGTTCGTGAACGGGCGCTGTCAGTCGTGACTGGTCATCTCTTAGCAGCCACGGTTTATTTTAATTATAAAGAATTTTGTCTTTTTATATTAATCACCTATGGACACTTTTCACTTGCAACATCGTTCTCACAATAATGTACCATCACAAGTTGAATGATGTAACAAAGATTTTGTTATAATTTTGGCGATTGAAAAAGAGTGTCCATGGAGTTTCTTGCCCGTTCTTCTCCATAGAGATCTACGCTTTGGAATGGGCATCTACAGTACTTTCACAGTTTTTATGTCTTGTGACTGGGACTGTAGCACCGTAACTATTTTTTAAACTATTTTATTTTAATTTTGTCTTTTGACAATTCAAAAGTGCCTGTAACTGGCCTACTTGAAATAAACGATTTGATTTTGATTTCGTACCTAGGTACAAAACCATAGAGAAATGGATTTCCTTGATTATACTGTATGGGTGTCATTTGCCGTGAGGCAAAATGTTCACTTTGTTGCATGTTTTGAAATCAAGATCATTTTGCTAGTACCTACCTATATTTGTTTGGCAATTTTGTGTCCCCAGGTAAAGAACTAGGAAGTCGTGAAAGATGGGCTTTTCGAAGGATTGACATACATTTATAATTTTGGCGTTAAATGCTGTTACAGAGTAATTTGCAAACGATATTTGCTTTTAGATACCTTCAAACTAGAGCGGAATGGAATCCTTCACAAAAAGGATCCACTAGAGGCGTTTTAAATGTTCGTCTATAGAAAATATAAAAAATATAATATTCAAAGAGCATCTTTATTTAGCAAGCTTTTAAGCTTAGGGTTGGTCTCTTACTTTTAGCAAAAAGGATTATAGGTACGGTAGGTCTAGAAAATCGTATTTTAACCGATCAGTAAAACTTGGACTAACAAAGTCCATGTGTATTAATAACATTATCTAGTCTAACGGCCAAGCTTTATGATTTTGGTAAAAGCTCTACATCGACATGCGAGCGCTTACCAAAATCACAACATCATAGAAACATCAGTTCATTAGATATAAGTAGTGACCGAGGGTTAAAACTCTATCCCTCTATTTTAACCCTACGAAAGTTACCTACCTTAGATAGGGGCAGGTAAATGGAAAAGTTTCGATATTTAAGGTAGTTTCATAAATAAAAGCTTAATTTTAGACACGCTACATACGCATTAACCCTAAACAGTTAATATCAAACAAACTTTGCTTTTTACAAGTTTTTGAACATTATAAACGGGAAACAAATTATGACTTCTTTGTTTTTTTTTTATTAAAGGATAAAACGAGTTGCTTGTAGTATTCAACCATGTTTTTATAAAATAGTCGCAATAAAACTGTAGGAAGCAACGATGATAATAATTAAGAGTTACTGAAGATGTACCCAGTATATTATGTATTATAAATTACATACGCTAACCATCAAGCAGACGTTAATTACTATACGTTGATTACTATTAGCTCATATCTTATAATTGTCACACTAGATTTGAATTTAATAACATCTGTAACTAGTCTCGCATTAGGTATAAGATAATCATCATGACTTTGATGGTTGCCTTAATAATTGTTCAAGTATAAAATTCAAATAATGTAACTGAATTTCAAGTCATGCAACCAGGAAACTGGTTGAGTTTCGTGAATTTTTTTCACACTTTTAGCTATATTTTAATGACAGACATGCCCTGGTTTTGCTACGTTATGGGTTAACAGCTCGGACATAAAACTTTATTTGCGTGTTAATTTTGATAAATGTGCCTTCTTGTACCTACCTAATGCATTTAGGGTTATTTAATTTACAAAATAAGTTTATCTCTGTTATCTGTCCTACTGCGGCTACTGCCATCTATCTACACTAATATTATAAAGAGGAAATATTTGTATCTATTTGTGTGTGTGTATCTTTGTAATGAATAAACTCAAAAACTACTGTGCAGATTTCAAAAATGTTTTCACCATTAGAAAGCTACTAGCTATTATCATGTCCACCCGTGCGAAGCCAGGACGGGTCGCTAGTCTATTAAAAATCCGAAAATTTGCAAGGTAGTATCATCTTTAGTTTAGTAGTATCTTTTTTATTCACTAAAAAACCATGAAACGGTCCTATTTGGGTGAAATTTGGAAAATTCTGGTTAATAACACGTAGGATACTTTTGATCCCGGTAGTGGCGGGTACGACGATCCGTGGGACAGTTACCGCAGGCGAACTATTGAGCAAAAGCCACTTAATATTATGTAAAGTCTTAGCGCCTTCGAACACAAGGCGACACAAGTCTCCTATACGTACCTTACGTCGTAAGGCTTAGGACTTTGGTATCCAGGTGACTATCGCAATACAAATCGATAGAGATTCGTACACAGGCACGCGTCAATGGATACAAAAGTCGTAAGGTATCGGGGACTTGCGTCGCCTTGTGTACGAAGGGGCTAACACAGTCGCTCATTAAAACAAAACTTATGTTTCAAAATTTCCATGAAACCTGATTTTGCTAGTCTGAGTTTTAAGTTACTAGGTATTTTTAATTAGGTTTAGATTTAATTATTAACGTTGGGGTCGGCACAAAGTCGAAGTTTGTGAATTTTAGAATTAATTAAGTGCCTACCTTTCTGGTTTTGAGTGATATGATAGGTAAGTCTGGGGTATCTCAGACTTAGGGGTTACTAAGACTTTTGTCCTACTTCATTCCTTCAACCTACAATTTAATCTTACAGAGTGGCCTACTCTCAAAGTTTACAGCTCTTTCAAGCAAATTAGGATTGAAAAACCTGTCTCTATGAATTTTAAGGAGCACATAAGATGTGCGTAAGTTAAGTACAGTCCACGAGCAAATGTAAATCCTACGCACGCTTAAACATCAAGCTATGTAAAACAAGCGTAAGCTGACCGTTGAATGTGCGGTAAGATTATACAAAACGAGTCCAAGATAAACGGTTTGGTACACGAGTAGTTTGATATAGTTGAGAGCAGTGGTGGCCCAGTGTTATCGGTCCTGACTAACAAGTTGCAGGTCGAGGGTTCGAACCCAGCCAGCCGCATTATTTTGTGTAATTTATTTCATCACTACTGCTCTCAAAACGGTAAAGGAAATCATCGTGAGGAAACTGGTATGTCCTAGAACCAAAAGTTCGAAGACATGTGACATCTACCAACCCGCACTGGGCCCGCGTGGTGGATTATGGCCCACTCTCACATTATAGGCTGATGATGATGATAGCAATGATAGCATCATTTGTAGCCGTCTGTACACCGACACGCGACCTTAAAACCATTTCGTGGCCGTATCGAATAATAAATGATGCCTGATTCATCGTTAATTTACCGATAGTTAGATAATCATAAGCTTATTAATTAGCCATTCACTGTCGCCGTCATCTACCGGTAATTATTTTACAAAGATTTCTATAAAATTACTAAAATTAAAACTTGCGTGTTTATCAAACAAGATTGAATGGATTATTTCATTGTTGTCGTATCTATCTATAATTCTATCTATATACCTATATAATTGCATTCTCTATAAGTCAGCGTTTCCCAACCTTTTTCGGCCACGGACCCCTAGGAAATCAAGCACATTTTTACGGACCCCCTTAATAAAATAATAATCTTATTAGATATAAATCTCGTGTCACAATGTTTGTCCTCAATGGACTCCTAAACCACTTAACCGATTATAATAAAATTCGCACACCATGTGCAGTTCGATCCAACTTGAGAGATAGGATAGTTTAAATCTCAAATTATAGTCGCAATTTTAATAATATTATAAAGATTGCACCCGTGCGGAGCCGGGGCGGGTCGCTAGTTTAATTGTAATCTCAAATCAGATTCGACTTGTAATCTGTTTCTGTATTTGTTTTTTGTATATACGCACGCACTTATTTCACTCACATCATTCATTCAGTCTGGGGTGCTAAGACAGGAGGGGTGCTAAGACAGGAAACCTCCACGTGCGCCCGTGGACTGGAGTTCCCTCTCGGATAAGTCCGGGGGGAAGACCAGTTTTTCGGGCCGGTGCACCCTGGGATGCGGGCAAAAACTCTTCCTTAGGCACTGCGTGCCTAAGGGGTCTCTTTGCCCGTATGCGAATAGCCTGTCGTGTGGACGCTCCAACGCGTGTCCCTCTGACCAGCAGAGGGCACAGCGGCGGAGCGGGCTTACGGACGGTGAGCATTTGGCGCGTCGTGTTTCGCGCCAAATGCCTGCTGGGGTCGCGGGTTTTTTCTTAACCCAGGATACCGTGGCCCCAGAACGTAAAGGGCATCCGAAGGAACACGGGTGGATTTTAATCAGTAAGAGTCTGACAGTCCCTTCCGCCGCCCACCCAGGGCGGGAGGACTCATTTGATGATTTTACCACCTAAAAAAAAAAAAAAACATCATTCAGTCTCGCTCAACGCACGTGAGACATTAGCATTTATGTATGGTCCAGAGATGACACCGCGGACCCCCATACATATACTCGCGGACCCCCAGGGGTCCGCGGACCACAGGTTGGGAAACACTGCTATAGGTAAAAGTTAATGGTACCTTCTTTTTGTTTTTTTTTTTTTTATATCTAGCGTAGTAAAATCATCAAATGAGTCCTCCTATCCAGGGCAGGGCAGGAGGGACTGTCAGACTTGTACTGACTAAAATCCACAGTGTCCTTCGTGTCCTTCAATAGCCCTTTACGTTCCGGGGTCACGGCAGTTCGTTAAAGTCCCGCGATCACTTCAAATTGCGCAGTTTTATGTTAGGTACATTACAGGTGAATACTCGCGGTGAGGGAGCGCCTTAACACTTTCCTACCATAACAAGCTAATATGGCATGGCGATGGCGTGGCGGCGCGGTTGACAGTGGCCCAGCAATCATAATGCTGCGTTGCGTGTCGTGGGTTCGATTCTCGCACGGAACAATTAATATTTGCACCATTGTATGATCTACTGATCTACAAGTAGTTGTTTTGGGTCTGAGTGTTTGTTTAGGTATGTGTTGAAATGGTTTTTAACGTACTCACGATACAGGAGATATTCCTAATGAGTGGTGGGAATGTTTTTTTTTAAAGAAATATTTAAAATGGTTCATAGAGAATGTCGTAGATCACATCTGCTGTGGTGTAGCCTATTCAATTTTGATTAAAACTTAGTTAAAGTTTGTATTTCATATTTAAAATGAAAAAAAAAAATACAGTTCCTCGATAATTCCATTATCACTACACCATTGAGCTTGCGGACAGCGAGTAAAGGGCAACTCGCTGCCCGACCATGGACCATGCCCGGGTCGACGGCGCGTCGTGTTCCACGCGCGCCTCAAAGAGCGTCAGAAAAAAATGACGGGGCCCCCTCTCAGAGGGCCAAAGCCTGCCGGGGTCGCGGGATTTATTTCCTTACCGTGACCCCGGAACATAAAGGACTATTGAAGGACACCGTGGATTTTAGTCGGTACAAGTCTGACAGTCCCTCCCGCCCTGCCCGGGGTGGGAGGACTCATTTGATGATTATACCAAGCTAAAAAAAAAAACATTACACCATTAAGTTACATAAGACGTATGGAACTTACTTGATAGTGTTGTCGTATCACAATGTTCAAGGAGAACTTACATTATTATATTATTAAAATCCAATCTACGCACAATACTTTCTTAGCGACACCGGCGTGGAAAGTAAAAATTAGTTTCCGTACACGGTTCATTAATTTCACGACCGCCATCAAGTTTTTTTTTACTGTCTCCACAAATAAGTGCGCCGCAGCCAAGAGATTGCACAAGTTACAATTTTTTATGTGTTCAAGCAATGATATTATAAGTAAAAAAGGTGTAGATACGTCATACGCGCTCAATAACGTATGCGCTCAAATGAGGCTGATTCACACATCTTGATCTCAGTGCGACGTTGCCAGCGGCACTTCACGTACCACAGACTGAATCAAAAGTAAAAGTGACTCAAAACTACCGAAAATGCCGACGTGTGTGATGAGATATTGTACAAATTAAACATGCAAGACTTCTAAAAGTCAAGGAATCACATAACATTCGTAAATATACTATTTATCTTTAGTATTTTCACAAATAAAACATTACGTTTCTTTAGATATGGCGTCGTAAAAGAAAGAGTGCGAGCACGGGTGCGAGTGAGAGGAGACGCTGACGTGCGGGGGGATTGATGACGCGTGGCGCTGTTTGTTATCTAGCTGTCACTTTTTTTCTTATTGCGTTTTATCAAGCTATCCTTTTTACTTGTAGTGAAATGTAATGTGTGAATAAAAACGTGTGTATCTGTGTTGCCGCTCGGCGCGGAACAGTTTTTTACGTTGCTTTGTACGTGTATAACATATCTATGACTTTATAATATCATTGTGTTCAAGATTAACTTTGCCCGCTTCCTGTTCCAACTTATATCACACAGACCTCTGTACATAACTTTGTTTCCTGATGACGACACTGTTTATGGATAAATAAAGCTTTTTATAACGCAGTCAGCAAGGAAATGAAATGTGGACCACATCGTGTGGAAACTAGTACTTTATAGACTTAGTTAATTGCGTAATTAAAACTAAACAAGCCCAACTGCTTTGGGCTTGTTTAGCACGCAGAAGAAATTGTAGCAAACCATCGTCAACATAGACTGGAAGTACCGATAAGGCATCAGCTTGAATAGCCGGATGAACAAAAGTTCCGGATTCAATCTCTATCGCGGGACCAGTTTGTGCACATTATTATCGATGCCTCCAAACCCATTCCATGATACTAGGATATGTAGTGTGCCTTTTAAGGCCTCTCGGGATTTTATAAAAAACTAAAATCCGTCTATTGTGAAATTAAGTACTTAATCATCATCTAATTAGCCTTTTCCCAACTATATTGGGGTCGGCTTCCAATCGAACCAGCTGCAGCTGGATATCAGTATTTTACATGGACTGAAATTACTTATGTTTAACTTTACCAATCATTTCCGTAAAAATCCATGCCAAAAACATTCTAGGTCACATTGATTATTTCCGATGCAACATTTTATTTCATTTTTACTTCCTGCCCGAGTTCATATTATGTGCATTGACACAACCAATTGGAAACAAACATGACTAAAAAGTTCTGTAATAGTCATGGTCTGATAAATTTCGTGCTGTCAATTATGTACTTCACGCCTGTCCCAAAATAGAGGAATGTGTCTACTGTAACGTAACGAAACGTCCAAAGAATTGCGGGTTCATCGCTGATTTGGTGACGTATTCTCGAGGTTTGGAAAAAGGGACAGATACCTAAAAGGGCTTTTAGGATAACTATTGAGAAACACTATTTTTTTGTGGATAAATTAATCAATTCACGACCACATCGCGCTTGCAACATTAATTCCATTCAACCCAATTCTTCAATTCAGATCCAGGCCTAAGTATTTCAGTTGATAAGATGCTAAAGAATTACGATAAAAAAATGATAAATTCCATAGTAACCCTTCGAAATGTTTCTACAAATCACAATCAATAATGGCTACTACTCTCTAATGTTATATGTGTCCTGAATTATAAATACTTAATTACTGTTTTGTTTGTATGCAAAACGTATTTCTATTATTACTTGCTCGTGGAGTAAGGCAATGATAGCTTGATACAATAATACGTACCACCATAGTCGGCCCAGACCTTTCAACCTGCACCAATTTCTTCCGCTGGTCATACAGATTTTTTCTCTATTATTGTGACACAGTTGTTCGTAATTGAACTTTGCGTAACATGATATAATAGAAAAACAAATTCACTTTTTTATTGAAAACTCTTTCATTGAGATACAGTGCAATGATCTCGTAACCCTTTCAAGCTAATTTAGAAATGGTCTGATTACTTTACAAATAAATGGAATGGACAATGCACTACTTTTTTTTCTAGGCATAGTTGACTTAGCAAGCAGATTCAATAAGTTCTGCTTGGTCGTGTGTTAAGAGTAGGTCAGTCAATTGCTCCCGAGGGCGTCGTTAAGGATGACTGAGTAGGTATATCTATGTAGTTAGGTAGGTCCACTGCACAGACAGCACAGACCTGGACCTAGTATAGGTAGTTCTCATTTCAATTCACAGAAAGGCTTTGAATCCCAAAGAGGTCGACCTTTCCTGTTATTTGGGAACATAAGAATGTAAGATTTGGGTAACCTTAATTCCTAATCCTATCCGATCTAATAAGAACGGATTTTAGGGTACGAAGGTTGTTCTTAGTAGAGCCTAAATGCTTCTTTACAATCAGTTCCTGTGGTGGGAAAATGTAAGTGTGAAAAGTTGAGAATCTATAGATAAACATTTTATTGTTTCAGATATTGCCGCTTATATTATCAGTAGTTACTATAAAAGTTCCAGTCGACAATGGAGATACTCCCACCGAAGAACCTCGTGCCCCAGAGAGCACACAGAACACTCCTATTTATTACATCTCCGACGATGCGAACGTGGACTCCTACCTGATCCCACCCAATCCTCACAAATCGGAAGAAACGCCAGAAGGACCGCCCACGTTCCTAATACCACCCTCACAAGAAAAGCAGCCCAATTTCTATGTGCCTAAAGAATCAGCAGATGTTCAAAGTGACTGGTTACCTATTCTACAAACACAATCCCAAAGCAAACGTAATGCTCAATTCCAGCAAAGGCTGCCCTTAGAATCCATCCCGATTTTCTTCAACCCTAACCAAGCTGGAGGTGTTCCAGTTTCTCTACGTTTACCCCCTGTACCTTCAACACATCTTGAACCACCTTCAGTTGACGCTGTTAACGAGTTCTTTATTGAAGTGCCGGAAGACCAAGAGGTGCACGTTGATGAAAATAATGAGCCTATTGATCCATCAGACTATAATGTTCACCCCGAAAGCCCAACTGGACCACTAAATCAACAACTGGATCCTGCTGAACCAACTCTCGCTTTACATTTGACGCCTCCTAGACCTCAATCGCTGTCATTATTCAAAACACCCACAAAACAGTATCCTAAGAAGTATACTGGTGGATTCAAGCCTGTTCCAATTCCCCTCGCCCAGTTTGCTGACTCTGTCCCAGAAGTCCCTAAAGCGAAACCTGCGAAATACTTCAAGCCACAATCTAGCGCCGAAGTCGAACAATACGCCCCGATCGACGAGAAGAAATTGTACCATTTCCAAAAAGCTGAACATCAACGGAAACTGAAGGGAGAAGAGGAAGCCGCTAAGGTCAGTAGTTTATCATTTTGAAATGTGGTGAGAATTTAGTGAATATGTTTTCAACTTGAAACTTGTTCGGTTCGCAGCTACAACAGTCAGCTGATGGTGCGACAGAGGAAACATATGGCGAGCCTACTTCGGCGGAACAAGAAACTTCGGAAACTAACTTGAGATACCCCGGACGTACGTGTAATATAACTTAATAATAACATAGCAATGATTGTTTGAAGTGGGTTGAGATATATAAATCAAAAACTTATTTGTATGACTAAAGTTGGTGTAATAATCTCAATAGATTTGTCGACCCTTCTAACAGTTCCAACAAACTATCTACTGACTAAATAATAATAATTATTGTTATAGATACAACTTCTTACAATTATAAGTTTAAGTTCTGAGCTGTTGGTAAACAAGCTAATTCGATGGAATTTGGTTACTAATGCTTGAAAATAGATAGTTATTTAAGTTACCATAGATATATAAGTAGTTAAAAAGGTTTATGTTACATCAACGTCTATGTTAAATGTTTCATACTGAAACCGGATTTTAACGCCATCAATCAGCGCATCGAAACACAGGCACAGTCACAGCTTCTATGGAGCCTGTACTCTCCGTAGCAGTTTTTTGTGACACTCAGTTCCATTGGCCGAATTTTCAGTGAAAGGTGAAATAATATCCTGTTTGTTTATAATATTTCAGATAACGCCTACCCCCCTCATCGCGGGCCCCCAGTTCCTGTGCGCTATGGGCCCCGACCGGCCCCCTTGCGTCAGGCGCCCCCGCCACCTCCCCCACAAGACGTGAGCCCTGCGGCTCCAGCACCTGATGGCAGGACTGAGTTCAGGATGCATGGCATGAAGGGACCTCATAGTTACCAGTTCGGATACGATACTGGCAAAGGGTATGTTCTCTAACTGGATATACATACGCCTATACTAGATCAAAATCAAACAGAGGCCGCTCAACTGCGATTGAATGTTTTATCATCACTGGCTGAGTTAAAGTTATTGGTCTAACAAATTAGTCGTTATTGGTCAAAGATCTAGTTGGACCTAAAAAGATAAACAATAGACGTCAATAAAATAATTCTGCATAGTATTGTTTCCTTCAATTTGAACTTGGCTTCAATGATCCTAATATTAAAAAAAAAAACAACAGAACTGTACCAAAGACTTTTCATACGAAGAATGAGTGTGCATTTCTCGACCCTCGCTAGTTGAGTGTTGGTAATCTTAGACTATAAATAGGAAATATTAGGTTGCTAAAATTCTCATTATTTCAGGAAAAACCGTCAATTTCGGTATGAAGAGCGGGACAACGATGGCCTTGTGAAGGGACACTACGGGTACATGGACAGAGCCGGCAAACTTCGCGTGGTCAACTACAGCGCGCACCCTGAGTACGGCTTCCGTGCCGAAGAGCCCGTAGAAAAGCAGTCATGAACATCGAATGTTTAGTACTCCGGAGCCGAAGCATACATCGGGTGCTAGAAAGGAACACATATATGAGTGAGAGAGATGACGCTCTGTAAAGTCAAATTGTTTCTAAACCTTGATATGTGTGGTCGCACTTTGTTATCGGGTATTGATAAAATTATCTTAATGACCTTTGTGGAGTTAGAAAAAGTTGTAAATATTATTTTTTTGTAAATAATCTTATTTACTACAACTTCTTGTGTTGGTATAGGGAGTTCAGTCCTAACACGACATGAGCATTATTTAATGGCAAAATACGAATTGTAATAAGTTATGTTTTTTTTTTATAATGTATATTAGGTCTGTTACCATAAGTGTCATATAGTGGGTAAGATATAGTAATTTATATGTTAAACTAAATAAAAACGTTTTACAAAATAGAAAACATTTTTTATTAAATTATGTAAATGTAGTGGAATAATTATAGTAACATTTATGAAAAAATATATGACTATCACTTACTGACATAATTAAATGTATAACAGCATAAAATTATCTAAAAATATGGCATTTACTTAATTTTCAAAAAAGTATAAATATTTTCTTACGTATTAATTACCCCAATTTAAAAACAGCTAATAAAATATTAATTCAATAGTTATACCTGTTACTTCTTAATGCTATTTACTAGTTCGCCAAGCAAACTTGAGGCACCGATGCGGAATAACTTTGGTGTAAGCCATTCTGGTCCTAATTCCGTGTACACAAGGACCAACCAATTGACAGCATCTCTGGCTGTCTTTATGCCCCCAGCCGGTTTTAGGCCAACCTGTAGAACAAATGTTTATGTAATAAAATAACTATGCTATATGACCCACACTGAATGAGTAATAGGTACAATTGACAAAGTGGAATCACGACCCATTTTGACAATAAATCGTTTGAATCCATCAAATTGACAAAGATCAAAATTGTTACCATGAACATGTATGCAGTCACGGATTAACCCCAAGGCAAATTAGGCAATTGCCTAGGGCATCAAGACTGAGGGGGGCACCAGAAGAAGCACCCAAAATATCCGCCCTTAGGGCATCACGCGTGATGCCCTAAGGGCGGGCGAGAGTGAGACGCGTCTCACTCTTAGACAACTTGATGCCCTTCGCAATCTATGGTGCCCCCCATGTCCAAGTTAAACTAGTTTCTTCCTTTATTTATTTTTAGTATTCATTGGTGATGAGGAACGTGTTACATAGAAGGAAAGAAAATAAGTTTATTTGGCAAGCCTTAGGCACACAATTACAATAAAAATTACGAAGAAACAATGGAAAAGCAAGAACACAAAAGTAGGTAACGTGTGCCACACGGCTGTGCCAAATAGGCTCAGTTCAGCAAATAGCCAGGCCACAGGGTGCCTGACGCTGGTTTTCAACTGAGCCTTGTGAGACGTCAGAGATGTAAATCACCTAATCGCCTATAGTGTGTGAGTTAAAATAATTAAATAAGAAATATGTGTAACAGAATACATATTATAAAATAAAATGTAAATGTATAAAGAAATAGTATAAATATACTAATAGGTATTTACAGGTGTTTAATAAAAGTGTATAAAATTGTACCGTTCAGAAAAAATATTTCAAATTACTAGAAACACTTAACTAATTTAGCCCATCATACAATAGCGAGCGAAGCGAGACTACTTGAGGGACCCCATATCCGTCTATGTCAACTAGATTTAACTAGAATCGGTCTTTACCGCCTACATTTTTTTTAACACGCTTGTATTTAAGCTTCACTTGTATGTATGTAAGAAAATCTTGTAATCTTAATTTTCCATACCTTCTGAGTTCTGAAAACAATACATGACTAGCTAAGAAACGTCATTACAAATCCAATATGGCAGGCTCCCCAAGATGGCGGAATGGCTGTTTGAAATAGAATTAACGTCTAACGTTATTAACATATCGGACTCTATGTATAATATCGATAAATTATCGAGCTTTTCTTGTAAAATCTTTGTCTTTTTTTAATATTTATAATTTTGAAAAAGAACGTTCCGCTGAGCAATTTGTAATCATAAGCGATAAAAATATACGCAGGGCTGTTTCCACATTAGGGAAAGCTGATTCAATTTTATCATCATGTATTATTTTATACAGCTTGGCCAGAACGGATTGAAACGGAACTAATCTTTTTGTTTCTGATATTTGATGTAAACAAAGACCGCAGGTTTGTTAGATTTATTATTGTGCCATAAAACTAACGTAATAAGTAAAAAAAAAAAAAAACATTCAAAGTGCTGGTAGCGAGAAGACAGTGGCGACTTCCGGTTTTCTACAGTTTTTTGCCAAGCTGTACAATTGTGCGTGAGTTTGATGTAAACTTATGCGAGCGAGCCGAATCACTGGGTCTGGAACTTATTTTACTTATGACATAGAATGAAACTGTTGAATTTCTGTTATTAATTCGGTGTTAGGGTCTTCTGGATATGTGTTTACTAGATTTGTACTGTGCTATTGTTTTAACTGGCACACTATAAAGGTGATTTACATCTCTGACGTCTCACAAGGCTCAGTTGAAAACCAGCGTCAGGCACCCTGTGGCCTGGCTATTTGCTGAACTGAGCCTATTTGGCACAGCCGTGTGGCACACGTTACCTACTTTTGTGTTCTTGCTTTTCCATTGTTTCTTCGTAATTTTTATTGTAATTGTGTGCCTAAGGCTTGCCAAATAAACTTATTTTCTTTCCTTCTATGTAACACGTTCCTCATCACCAATGAATACTTAAAAATAAATAAAGGAAGAAACTAGTTTACCTTGGACATGGGGGGCACCATAGGCTTAGATTGCCTAGGGCATCAAGTTGTGTTAATCCGTCACTGCATGTATGTTTATGCGAATGTGGACCTAATTGTATTTGAATGTATGTACGAAAATAAGCTTATGGTGGGTCATAATTACACTTTGTCGATTGTTCCTAAAAGATAATGAGGCTTGAATTTCTGTTATGCTGAAGTAAAAAAAAAAAAAAAAAAAATTCGAACCGTGAGTAGGACATGAAACTGTGACAAAAAAAAAAAAACAGAGACCTCTGTATTCAGTATTTTTTTTCTCTCTATAGATTTTTTTTAAATATTATTTAAATGTAAAGGCAATAAGATCTACAAAACAATGATCTTACAGTTTAAAAACATGTGATAATTAGCAAATTTAAATAAATGGGATCCCCCGTTTTTAAGTAAAATTCTTTTTTTAAGAAAATATGTTCCAGAAGAGAAGAAAGAAGTTTGTCCAAGCTTCAAATCTAAAATTTCCTTTGATGAAAAAACTTACCCTAACACCAGTTGTCTGGTAATGTCTCCTGATTGCTCTGCACATGATCAGGCCAATAGGTAGGGTTGCATTCACCGCTTCTTTCCCCGTCGATGTCTTGATGAAGTCCGCACCAGCCATCATGGACACCATTGAGGCTTTGTAAATCTATACCAAATACATGTATTTTTATATTTCATTTTATTTATTTGGGAACAAAAAACAGTTACACTTTACAATTTCAGAAACATACAACCCACACTATTGTACATGGATTATAAAAAAAATAGTAAGAGAGGAAAGGAAAGAAAAGTAACTTATGAGAGCTTGTCGGTAAGTATGATAAACAATAACTCAATTTTATTTATAACTAAATTCATCATCATATAGCTTTTTCCAAACCATGTTGAGATCGGCTTTTTGTCCAACTGCATGTAGAGTGAATATCAATTAGAAATAATCTATCAGCTAAATTGATGCAACAAAAATTAATTAACAAAGCCCCTAGATTTGTCTAGGGGTGAGCGATAAACGTTTACGTTGAGTAACTTTAACTTATTTTCAACATAATACCCTAGAGAATAAAGTTGAAAATGTAGTAAAGAATACAGAACGTTTTCATTCTTTCATTCTTGAGCTTTTACATATATCGCTTGCTGTTTGGTCACAGGGCCAGTTTACTTGTTAATTTTTAATGAGAGAAGAACATGTCACACACATTTTTTCAATTCCCATGTAATAATGAGTAAATTAATTTCAATGGTGTATATAGAACTTACATTTTCATAACTTCCTAGTTCTCCGACTCCGAGGATGACTTTAAGATGAACTTTGCCACATGCTTTCCTCATTTGTTGAACTTCATAGTAAAGCGTGTCCCACTGGCCAGTTAGTACCAAACTGCGATCAAGCACCACATCAATCTCTGTGGCTCCATTTGATATGGCATAGTTGATTTCTTGCAGTCTTGTTTCTAATGGGTAAAGACCAGAGGGAAAACCGGTGGCAACTGTAAAAAAAAAAATTATGTCACAGATTATTTTTCACATTACATTAAAAAAAAAAACAGTAATAATATTCCACATTTATTAACAGTGGTGCTATTCTTCAAAAAACAGCCTTGTGTGCAGTGCTGCATAAGCGCTTTTTAACTAATTGGTATTCATTATAATACTGATAGTGACATGTTGTATACAACCTAGAAATTTACTTTTAGAGAATTAGCTGAATTTCTACAACTTTTATCTCAGTAGTCAATTAATATAAGCTGATTGTGCCTAAACAAATAAATTATAGGAATAATAGTTCAGCTTACCAGCAGCAATATTGATTTCTTTGGTGAGGTTCATTAGTTTGAGGGCCTCATATGCATCCTTCACCCTGCTTGGGTACACACATACAGCTGCAGTTCTTATGGGTTCTTCTAATTCTAACTTTTTTATCAAGTCTAAGGGTAACGGATTTGCAGCCTGAAATGAAAAAAGACTTAAAGTCTAGCGATGTTGGTATATCTAAAAATAGTGGCAGTAACAGAACTGCAGGGCTATAGTTAACTCACTGATTGACAGAAGCCTTTGCTTTTATTACTTCTTTCAATCAGTTTTGTATTGTGTTGTAGGAGAGTTTTATAAATGGGTTATAATGTGAAAACCTCCTATCTGAAGCTGGCTGTTTATAGTAGGGGAGCCGAGGATGCTAAATCTGCAGTTCCTCGAGCGCCATGGCAATCTATTGGATTTGAAAGATTATGTTTTAAAAAGAAAAAAGTTTCTGACAAGTTTTCTATTTTAGTGGGGGGGAGAGCGTGTAAACATTTTTAAAACTGTAAAAAAAAAACAGTTGTAAATAAGTACTCGAGCGCGTCAGCCATTTACAGTGTAAACGCGCTTTATATTTCTGATTACCATTACATATTAATCTGACGATTAATTCGAGGGGGCTGTCCGTAACAAGCGGTTGAAGACCCAAAAACGAAAACGCCTTACAAATAATAAAAATTAATTGGACGGAACGTTGATTGCTATAAAAAACGAGCAGGCGTTACGTTTTTGTTTTACAACTTCAGGACCCGCTCATTTCCAAATGCCATGCTCAAATTGTCAGATTATTGAGATATACACTCTTCTGAACGTAATTAATCTACCTTTTCTTAATCTGACGCGCTCAAGTATTTTTGCGGATCGATTTTTTTTTACTAATCTGACGGGTTCTCCCAAACAAACCCCACAATATTAAGGGTTGATATTTGGTACAGGTACATTAAAGGGTGCAAGGATTCTCCCCTATAATAATCTGACGCGCTCGAGTCACAACACAAATCCCTTCCTCGCCGCCCCTACTATTAGAATAAGTTAGAAAAGTAAATTGTCTTTATGACAGACATTACAGACTTAAAGGTTGTCTAAAAAATTTGAGAAGTTGTTTATTCATGGTGGATTTTAGTTTGGTATTTTTCTAAGACTAACTGTTTATTTTATTTAAAATGTTTCCGGTGCACCACAGTAAATAAAAGTATGATGAAGATATTATAAGTTGGTGGTTTTCTTATACAGAGGATTCTCAGATCAGATCACAATTCGGTCCCACGGGGTAAAATTTTAACATTATTGAGTTAAAATTATACTTAATTCATCATGCTGAACCTCCCCAAAATATGAAGTTAAAAATGTTGTGTTGTGGTTGATTGTGAGGTTTCAGGTTCCAAAACTCAGTTCAAGTAGGCACCTACTTGCCTTGTAACTTGGTTTTTTTTGCAATGGAATTACATTCTAGGTCAAAGACAATATGCTTTTAGGGCATGGGCCTTACATTGACCTTAAATTTGAGGTGATCAGAAAAATTATATGGCATGATGTGATATTATGCATTAATTGATGAAAAAGAGAATTTATACAAACCTTAACACAAAGTCGGAACACATTGGACCTTGTATCATCACCAGAAAGTGTAGTTAAGTCTATTACCGTGACCGCTTTTAGTAACCATGCATTGAAGTTATCATCATTTACAGGGTGTGTGTCCAGTATTGTCCTAATTTGTGCTTCAACATTTGATTTGTTGATGTAAATTTTCTTTAACCCTCCCATTTCTATATTAAAATAAAGTTATATTGTTATATTGAGTTGGTAAAACTGTAATGTTTGCATAGATGTTTTATTTAATCAAGTCATTGTGTAGGAAATACATTTAAAAGACAATACATAGTACATATAAAAGATAATTTTCAAGACAATTGACAAGTATACTTTATCATGTTTTTTATTTCTAAAAATTTTCCGAAAATATTTTGTATTATTGAGAAATCTTTTCATTTTTTACTGAGTACGAAGCAAATAGATCGTACCATTATAACAACAATGTCATGATTTAATAATAAGTATTTAACAACTGAGATAACATTATCAGCTATAATTTTAGACATGGAAACAAAGTAAAACTTACCTAAAACTTTAGAGGTTGGTTGAACCATTTTACGTAAATGTAATCAATGTAAAATTGCACTTAAAATTATTTGCTTATTGTTCTGTTACGCTTTAAAGTGTTTATACAGGATCTTAGAAATGAAATTACACTTTAGACCCCCTTTTTTTGAGTTTGATACGAACAGCCCGCCAGCAGTGTTGCCAACTGCTATTGTAAGAAATGCGCTAAACAAAACCTAAAATGCACTAGGTTTGTGCTAATTTTGATAAAAGGGCACCAAAAAAATAAAACCAATTAAAATATTTAAAAAAAAAACAGTTTTTATTTAGAATATTGTTATAACAAAAATCGTCCGTCCGTCGTCCGAATCAGAGTTGGAATCATGGTCTGAATTCACCGTTGCTAAAGTGGCTGTTTGAGAAGTTGAGGGACCAGGAGTTGATTGTTGGAGTTTAAACTTATACGTATCTTTCGAACCGACTTTTTCAGGAATTTCCTTCGGAATATCGTAATTGTAGCAAGTTTTATTTGCTGCTCGTAGCCCAGTTATACGACCATGGAGATACGCATTTTCATAAATAACTAATAATATTAGAAGTGCGTTCTGAAATTTAAACTGTGTTTCAGAACGCGCCATTGATTGGTTTTGTTTTTACGAAATTGCGTGATAAATTGCAGACTTTTAAAAATGCACTAGTTAAGGCACTAGGCACTGTTGTGGAATTTTGAGCGCTAAAACATCAAGAAATGCACTAGATCTAGTGCCGAAAGCACTAAGTTGGCAACACTGCCCGCCAGGGCATGACCGGTGACATTAGAAGAAATGTTACCATTGTGCAAAATCTATGTTTGTTAAAATCATGGATATAGAAATATTAGGGATCGAAGGCTTGTAACATTAAAACCGTGCCTTATTTTTTAAGAAAGAGAGGCACACAGCTCTGGATTTTTCTCCTTCTGGCATTAATAAATGTTTACACAAAATAAAAACATTACCAACATTTACATAGTTATTGAGATATCGTTTTTTTTTAAATGCATACTTACTTTTAAAATTAGATTACATTTTTATAGCTTGTGATAGTTTTTACATTCTGTAATGTATTTTAGTTACTCATATTATTTTTAAGTAAAATGAAAAAAAAAGATCACAAAATACTTCAATGATGTTTCTCGAAAAATTAGGAGGTGTATTTAACGTTTAAAATGGCAACGCTATGATGTTGTTGTTTGTAGGGTGACCAATATAAACTGGCTTCTGAGATTAATCGTTTTTAAAAGAAAAGTAATGATAATTAACTTATTAGAGGAATAGTTTTATTTTTCAGTAGTGGGTCCACCCTTTATAGCAGAACTTTTTACGTCATAATTTTATTTTGCATAGCAACGGATAGCATAAACCTCTTTTCGCAGAAAATCGTTTGGCATACACTCCTTTACCATAACACCGAAACCCATAATTTTGTAAGTCAGAATCATCTTTAGGCATAAATTTCATTTCCATAATAATCAATAAGTATAACCATCATTTCGTAGAAAGTTCACAACCAGAATCATCTTTTGCATAATTGTGTGGTTTTTATTTCCCAGACAGTAAGATGATGCAGTAAGCATGCAGCAAGCATTCAGCACATGCAGCAGGCATGGCTTCTGTCACGGCTCCGGCGCTGCGGGTCTCTGGCGGTCCCACGCGAGCTAATCGTCGCAGATGATTTTACGCCCACCACCGCAGCTTCGGCTTACTGGCCGGCAAGCCGGCCAGCCTCAGCCGCGGCGGTGTGCGTTAAAACCACCTGCTCCTCAGCTCACGGGCCGCCTCGCCCCTCCGCGCCTACGCGATTATAAATTACACTCTAGGGGTAGGGCAGACAAGACTACGTGAAGTCGGTTTTGCAGCGATTCATTTCTGTCACTAACTTTTGTAGCACACCATATTGATTTTATAAAACAATTTTTTTATTTTTTATTATGACTATTAAATTATTTCTATTTTGAAATTCTGTGATCTTCGAAGTATACCAAGTCAAATTATTCCAAATAATCGGCGCTCTAAATAAACGTTATGCTAAATGAAAATATGCAAAATTGTAACTCTGACAAAAGTAATTATGCCCAATACAATTCTGCCATCTTAAAAGTATCCCAATTTAAATTCGGACATAAAAACATTAGGCCAAAAAACAATTATATTAAAAAAAATTTATACCATAACAATGTTCGTTTAAAAAAGTTTCTGCCAAGTGAGTTCTGCCAAATAGGTTTCGGAGAAACAAGTTTCTGCCAGATAGAGGGCACCCTTCAGTAGTAGTTGAAAGAAATTTTCATCGTACCAAATGACAGGTATACTTCATGGAACAAAAAGAGAATCATCAAAAACGGTTCAACCCAGTCGTAAAATATAAATATGAGGAACCAAGCATTAAAAAAAAAATACAGTCGGATTTCGAAAATCTTCCTTTTTCAGGAATTGGTCAGTAATAAACGGAGTTTAAAACATTGTCTGCCCATATTTAAAGAGAAAAATACACATTTCATAATACTAAAAGTACCTACCTTCTGTAACACTATAATAATAATATCAACGACGATATAATACTAGACTACGCATTGCACGATCTAACGAACAAAACTATTCTGCCAACTCGCTGAGGTACTACGTAAGCGAGGGGGGCGGGGTACTGCGTTGTGATTGGCTAACTCAAGGTCTGTTCTGTCTCAACGTATGTTTACGGCTCACAGGATTGGTCGAAATGAGACGGATATAAGACTTTTTTGCCTAATGTGTTGGCAGACATCGGTCGCCTGTTATTAGGAGTCTAGTATTATATCGTCGTTGAATAATATTATCCCCAAAATACTGTATCTCCATGATACAGTATTTTGGGTTTTTCACACTAATAAAAAGAAACAAATTGCCACGCTGTGTGCCTTTCATTCGTTTCAAGGTCACCGATTTGGGATCGTTTTTCTAGTAAGAAGCACTAACTCCCTATATTTTAAAACTTCTTGGTTAAAATATTGCAGGAAGATAATGTTTTATTTTCATGTGAAAACGATATTCATAAAAATAAATTTAAAATATATATTTTAAACTAATAAAATATCATAGGGATAAATATCAATAAATACGTTTTGTCAAAAGATAAGTTTCTCATATCCGTTCAAGGTGGCGCCACAGAGAGAATATAATAAATAACTGTCGATAGGTAATATTTTTTTCTGATTACAATGATTGATTAAACACTATTGATTATTCACGTAGTGTATCTGAATATTGTCTAAAGTCGAAACTACAGTTGTTTAAATTATTATGATTGGAGTTAAATAAATGGAAATAAAACATTGTAACCGATTAGTGTAAACTGCAAAACATAGATGTCGTTACCGTACGATGGTAGCTCGGTAGCTCATGGTAGCCATTGCCTTGGTAATTTTTTGAATTAGAAATTGTCATGGAATAGATTTCATTGGAGGGAAAATCACTTCTAATTTTATGGAGGTAAGACTAGGTACCCTATGACCGGGGAAACAACACCTAAAGTTATTATTTATGCTTGTGGATTGAAATAAGAACATAAATTATTATTTATTACCATTTTAGGATGATGGTCTATCGTAAAGATACTGATATTCTCAACAACCATTTTAAGTACAATAGTTATGTGTGCCTTTATTTGGCAGTGGTCCGACCGCCGACGATGAACGACTTGAGCGAGTAACGAGTAGAACTATAACAACACTCTAAAAAGAGTTGGCGATCGGCGGGAAGCGAGTGTATAAGTTTCGATAGTTTTGTCACCGGGCGACAGCGAGTGTTCAAGTGCGACGAGCGATTACTCGCGCTACTGGCCCGCGACCGAACGCGAGCAACTAGTGAGCGAGCATCGCTGAACTAGTATCGCTGAGCGAGTTAATTTTTGAAAGCTCGTCGCTCAGCGACAGAACGAGTAAAACGAGTCGTCACCGGCAGTGTGAACAGGCAGACAGCAACTATTAATATACCGCTATGCATCTCTTTCGTTTACACGGAATGTACATTTATTGTGCGTTTCTTGAGAGAGAAAATCGCCGAGAGTTACTCTCGTTCTCTCGCCGTTGGTCGGACCACTGCCTTATGTTTGACGACAGAGACTTTCAGACCTGATGACTAAAAAAAAACCGATTCCTTCAGTTCCGTATTACGTTCCAGGGCTGCGGTGCCCTACTAAGGCATCCCCTTCGAACCTTTTCTGTATACCTACTGATGAGATTTGGCAGAAAGTATTAGTTGAAGGACAGACCCCAAACTTGATGGAATCAATTTATGAATTATTTAAATCCCCAAACCTTTTTTAGGTTCTCATTTCGAGATTCGTTACAAGATAAGTTCAATCCTTCCTTCTATTGAAAAAAGCGGCAATAAGGCGAATTTATGTCACATGAAAATGAGTAAGTAGATACCTACTTAAATTATGATACCTATGGGAGGTGCGGCCAATAAGGCCTAGCTAAGGAATATCTATGAAATCATGAAAAATATGTATAGGTTTAAATAGCATCCATTATTTTAGTACATTTACAGTACTAAATGGAACAGTAAAATTGATATTTTTGTCATTTTTTCCTTAAACAAAAGCGAAATATCAAAATGAAAAATTAATGGGTAATAAGGCCTACGCCTTTGATATACTTAAATAATTGTAATATATTCAATTTTTATCTTTTTTAGGATGAAATCATGTGAACAAAGTAATAATATTTAGATTATTCATCTAGAATACCAGAGATACTATACTTACTACAAGTCTAATAATTTAGGTACCTAAGTATGTTAAAACCGTCAGTGGTAGACGCCCACGGCGACGGATGGCGCGGGACGATCTCCGGCCACCGTAGGCGCGGGCATGCGGGCGGCGAGTAAAGGGCAACTCGCTGCCCGACCATGGACCATGCCCGGGTCGACGGCGCGTTGTGTCCCACGCGCGCCTCAAGGAGCGTCAGCATAGTGACGGGGCCCCCCTATAGAGGGCCACAGTCCTGCCGGGGTTGCGGGACATACGTATACCGCGACTCCGGCACACAAAGGGCTACCGAAGGACACCGTGGATTTTAGTCAGTACAAGTCTGACAGTCCCTCCCGCCCTGCCCGGGGTTGGAGGACTCATTTGATGATTTTGCCACGTAAAAAAAAAAAAAAAGTACCTATGTTAAAACCGTAGTACGTAGGCCTTATTACCCTTCTACAGTAAAGCAAGGCCCATTTATGTAAGGTTTTACAAAATGTTTCATTTCTTTCTTGTTTATGTTAGAGGCTATTTTTTTTTAAATTCGTTGATTCATTTTGATAGCTTTCGTCTTTTTTTCAATTTTCGCTTATCTAGGCCTTATTGGCCTTACTTCATAGCCTAATCATTTTATTCCTGCATACTAGTGCATACGTATGAGCAGAAGGTATCTACTTATGTATCCATCGCTATTACTGAACTCTGCTGGCGTAGGTTTCCATCCAATCTGCCTAGATATGGCTAAAGTGATTGCAGATGGTAACAGCTCTGTTATACCGCCACATATCAATTACTTGGGGAGAGCAATTGCGCTAAGTTACGCAAGTTACCAGTTCTCGTTTTCCTCACAAATGTTCTGGGTTGCAGTTTTTTAGGACAGGAAAGGGGACTGCGAAAATATTTTGGTCTTGGGAAAGGCAGTGTTGATTGATCGGTTTAAGGAGGTACTTTGAGTGACAGGTATTTAATTCGAGTTTCCTACGTCTTGCGCGCATCACATAAACGAAGGACTAAATTCCGAAATACTGTAGGTAGATTGCCAATAGGCTAACACTTAGATTACAAAATGTCCATATTCCGTGTTCGAAACATAACGTAACGTTTTTAGTGAAGCCACTTTTTTACCCGACTGCGCCAGGAGGGTTATGTTTTTCGAGTGTATGTATGTATGTATGTTTCTGTGTGTTGCTCTGCAGCCTAAACGGCTTGATGGATTTTAACTTGAGAGGTTAGATTCGTCTTAAACGTGAGAGTGTCACTGGGTACATAAAACTGGCCAAGTGCGAGTCGAACTCGTGTGCAAAGGGTTCCGAACTAAAAATATTTTTTTAAAATCTCTCACATTCTATCAAGTGGGGTATCAAATTAAAGGATTTTAAAAATGGTTTACAAAAATATATATAACTTAGGTATGTGTTTCAATTTAATTTGGACTGATAAATGCTAACAAAAACTAAAAATAGTAAAATAAAATAAATATTTGGGATTCCCTTGGGAAGATTTGATTGGTATAATTTGAATGGGCCCCGACTGTGAGTGTGAATGAGTGAATTCTAAACTACTGGGCTTGTTTCTTTCTTTTTAGGTTTTTTACGCAGTCGTGTTTTTTGTTTTTTTTAAATATTTATTTTTTATAAATGTGTAAGTGAACGCCACGCTCACATTTAACTGTTTTCCTTTGAGATGTTAACTTGTTTTACGTAGGAATCGAACGAGGGGGGTAATGTTTCTTCCGTGATTTTGGCTCCAATTCTTACTGGCCTACTTGGAATCTGGACATTCTATAGTCTACGGATAGACCATTCAGAAACGATTTAAAATATTGTAATACTTATACCAGTACTGAGGCCCACAATACTTACACCTATCGCGTTAGGCCGAGATTCCACCAAAGCTGTGCGAGTCGAGACGTGTTTTGAACAACCAATAGAATTGCGTTGCGGCACGGGTTGCGGAGTGGAGCTGTGTCAATAACGCCATTCTATTGGTTGTTCAAAACACGTCTCGACTCGCACAGCTTTGATGGAGTCTCGGCCTTACGGTAGGAATTACATCCTAAATGAATGTCAGTCACAGTTTCCAATCAAATTCTACTTACGTTACAAGTTCCATTTGTATTGTTACAATAAACAGAGCAACGTGAACCGCTCGTCATTCAGAATCGAACTGTAGTGGACAGAAGTTTGTATAAATCAGACATTCTAGCCACGAGCTGATTAAATGTAAACATCGGAACTGTCTGGGGAGACCTTGATGTGCTATTCAATTCACTATACAGTATCACATAGCATAGGTACATTCACCTAGTATTGTTTCAGATTCTGTGCTTTTTATATTCAGAACTGCATCGGTTTTCAGTAAATTAATCAGTGTGGAAAAAAAAATGTTAAAAAAAACGGCGGCGGCGGCTATTGTAGTGAAATTCTCGGCTGCCGTAATATTGGCGAGTTTTTGAGGGGAAGCGGATTTGGTGTGACTCTGACTAGAATACCCATAAGTCTCCTGCATCTTGATTGTTTTTCTTTTTATTAAGTAGACAGTGATCTTTACATACGTAGGTTACAAATCGAAAGGCCAGGGCGGAACGGAAAGGCCTGTGACAGCTCTGTGATGCGTGCGTAGAACACGACGCGCCGTCGACCCGGGAATGGTCCATGATCGCACGGCGAGTCACCCATCTTCGCCATCCGCATGCTCGAGGTAGACCATGTAAAAGAAAGATTGAAATGATAAATCTAAATTTCATTATTTAATCGCTAGCTACTTTTTAATGTAAGTGGAACATAATAAAACCGTTTGTAAAGAATTTCTTTTTCGGGCCTTTTGCCAATTTCAACAATTTGTCACAGGACTAAGTAGATTCTTTGTTTTGTATCCTTAGTAGGTACCTACCTACATTTTGTTAAAGATTTTACGTGAACAGCTCTGGCTTGCTTCTCGCTTTCTTCTGAAATGCAGAAGAAAGACGGAGAACTAGGTATTGATTTCCCAACGGAATTCAGAATTGTAGGTTCATACTACATTGAACATTTTATTAACCGCATGAGCAGCGACTTCGTAGATTAAGGTTTAATCGATCTACACTCCTCTTCGTTTAATTAACTACGTTATACGACATGTTAGTATTCCTACTAGACATATAGTCGATGTGTTTTGGTAGGTAGGCGTTTCATTAATTACCCACACTTATGTAGATAAGACAAAATCTCAATTTACTTGCAGTAACTATATGGCCACGCATTAGCATTAAATGTTGAGAAACTTGTGAGCATTCCTAAACAATCCATGGCTGATTTTTAAATCTATTAGACCTAGAGATTTTAATACCTGGGCCCCAATTCTGCTAATTTAGTAATGATTCAATTGAATAGATATCAATTGGATCTCAGTAGCAGTTTTAACTACATTTGGTATTCTGCTACTAATTTAAGACCAATGGTTTTCCAGTGACATTCCATTGAACTGCTATCAGAATATTTGCTAGTCTGCTCTTCAATCGTGTAACAATTGTAAATCGATTGTGGACTTTATCGGTATTCTACTCTCTAATGGCAATACTTATAACTGTTCAACTGAGAGTCAATTACAATTACACTACGATTCCATTACGACTCTATTGAGCTTATACAAGTTTTTGCAGAATACCAAATTTGTTCTAATCGTAATGGAGTCGTGATTGAGTCTCAATTGAATATCAATAGCATGTGAGTTAAATAAAATTAGCAGACTTGAGGCCCTGTTATAATTAGCCCCTTTGTACACTAGGTGAGGCAAGTCTCCGATACCTTACGAGTTTGTATCCATTGACGTGTGCCTGTTTACGGGCCTCCGGGGCCTCTATGGATTTGTATTGCGATAGGTAGTCACCTGGATACCAAAGTCGTAAGGTATCGGAGGCTTGCGTCGGCTAAAGTACGATTATTAATTCGAGTCAGTAAAATGACAGTGCAACTGTCACATTTCATTCATGTTTTAGTACATTTCATTCATTACAAATGTCATTTTACTGACTCGAATTAATAATCGTACTTTAGTGTACGAAGGGACTTAGGGTCGGTTTTCCCCTAGTACTTAGTTACCTATTTTAAATCTCTCAGGTAAATGCCGTCAGTCTGCATCACTTTAAAGTTTTACGTTGCGATGTTTCAGTTAGCGCAAGGAATTTTTTATGTCACATTTTATAAAATCTTGAATAGGAAATGAGGATCAGTCGCTTAGCCAATTTATTTTATCCCGGGTAGACAGCTTAAGATTAAGACGGGTTCATTTTTACTTAAGTAACAACAAGAAAAAAAAAGAAATGTTTGTGTGAAGTTTGTGCTTGACGTTTTTCTGTGAACTTAGGTAAGTCTTACGTAATTGCAATGAGATGTTTATAACCCATTACGAGAAAACCAAGATGCTGTGACTCAAATCAAGTGACATTAGAAACCCCAAATCCCCCAAATAGAACCCCTCTCGCCTTCCTGACTAAACGCGCGGTGGTGGTGGATGTCAATTTTTTTTGGTGTCTATGGTCTATTATAACATAATGTTACGGACGGTCGATTAAGGGTATTTTTGCACCCCTAATATGTATGTATATAGTAGGTTGTATTCCTTCAGTGTTTGCCATTTTCTGTTTTGTATCCGTATCCGGTAAATAGAGAGACGCTAATCAAAGAATAAATCTCGGTACGTACCTACAGCGTACGATTTATTGCGATCTGAGATTTGTTTCAGGCTCGCAGGACGCGAAGCGGGCGCTATAAACATTTCAGCGAGCCATTACTGTAGTCCCACCGAGAAAATAGCGTCTTAGTTCTTGCTTTCAAAGTTTTAAAGGAATTACTGTTGTTTCCGCCTTCCTCTTCGACACAGATTGAAAAACACTTGATGTCATAATAGGTCAAGGTAAGTTTTTCCCATGTTATTTTAGTTTGGGGCTTTAAGAACCTTGAACTTCTTTTATAACTTTATTGATAGCATTGCTTATGCTAACGACCACGTGGAGGTCGTTAATTGTTTCAGGGAATTATACTAGCGAGATAAAAAGTGTGTCAATTAAAAAAAATACTTCTTTTCTCTATTCGTGATTGAGTAAGTAGCATTCATCCGTCCAAACAACCGAACTTTGTGTTCTGTTGTAAACTTATAAGTTTTCTAAGCTAAACTAGTACTTTTTGCAGGCTGCTACGTTCACCTCCCCTCCATATTTCTTCGTGTTCAAGGGTTAACGTCGTTGCTAGGGTTCTGTCTATCATTGTACTAAAAATCATGAAAATCGGTTTAGCTGTTTAGGCTTGAAAGCGTAGCTAACATACAAACTCACTTTTACGTTTGTTATTTTTCTGAAACATGACTTAGCTAGCACTCCTTCTTTGGTTAGTTATGTTACATTACAAAAAGTTAACATTCCAAAAATGTCTACCATTTAGGTGCGGAAATTGTAAAGAGAACACGCCTAACTCTCATAATAAACCTTAGCAGCCTCTAAAATGTCACTCACTCTACTAAACACTAAAAACATGTAAATGAGTCCTGAAACCTATACATGTTTGGAACAGAATCACTCGTGGATAACGAACTGCCTTTCAAAATGAAGGATCTCAAGATATGAGGGTTGGGAACAAAGAGCAAGGTCGTGTCTTCACGATATAGGTACATACAAGACTCGGGATATGAACACGGACGTGTGGATGAATGAGTGTTCCTTCATCTTATTTCCATATCCGCATGTCAATTGCCACGCAATAATTTTACTTTGTTGTAGCGAGGGCCCCGGAATCAGATTTTTATTGACGTTTTACGCGGATATTGTTTGAACGTCGCCTTTGTGTGTTTTCGCTGGTTTTGCATCGCGGAATTAGAGGAAAGTTTTGGGGAGTCACGGAAATAGGTCATCCCAAATAATGCTAAAGTCTTTTAAATAATCAAGTTTGAAGCAGTTCCATAGATATTTAAAAGGATGTAAACACAAACTCATAATAAGCCCACAAAATGTCCTTGAGCTGAAGATGAAATTAGCCGTATATTGCAGTTAATATATCACACAGCCTGACAAACGGATGGGTTCTCGCTGTTACGACATGATGAATGTTCCTCTGCACATTTGGTGAAATCACTTACCCGTGTCTTATCAAACTCAAGAACAACGGCTGTGCTCACAAAATGGAATACCTTGGTAAGTCAATATTTTGATCTAGGCAGTAGCTTTAGACTGCCCTTTAAACTATTGGAGGCCCTGAGCACTTTACAACTACGGGGGCGATTTTAGAACCCCCCGAAACAAGTTAGGGTTTTGTTTTTAATTTGCTGATGGTCCAGTGCAAAGGAGGGCCACTAGCTGGTATAGTCTTAACAAATAAATAGTATGTAGTCTTTGGTCTAAGGACTGAAAAGGTGTGCCTTGACAGTCTTGGCTCCGACCTCGATTTTTGACTGGCCATGTGGTCCTATTATCTAGGGTTCTAGGTTCAATACCTAGCTCGGGGAGTACTACTGAACTCATTGTCTTTGTAGAAAGCAAGAGCCTCCTTTTATAGTCCGTACCGGTTTATATTGATCACAAAATATAATTGGCAAAGAGAAACTAAAACATTTCTTGCTTGATATTGTATTATTGGAGTTCTTATTAAAGTAATTGCTGAAGAACATTGCAAAACAGTTGGCATGTTTAGTTAACATAGGTAGGTTTGGTAAACGTTAAAGCAAGTGGCAACTACTGAAAGTAACTAAATTATTCTACCAATACAAACATAAATGGCGAAGTTCAAGCTAACGGTGGAGTAAGGTGGGTTGAGTTTAAGTAAATTGAAGAATAATAAAGATAGTATTGAGTGAGTTCTCTGTAATATTATTCCGTGTAATCGTTAGGAAATTAGATTAGGTACTTTCGTTACTTTATTAACTGGAAAAACATTTAGATAAATTGTGTTAGATATTATTACAAGATTTATTAAACTTGCTGGGTATGTATGAATCAAATTTTCTTAAAATGTAAACCAATTCCCTTAACAGGTTGAGTAAAAAAATACTTTAATTTTGTTTACAATACTTTTTATAGACATGTTTCTGTAGTCAGGATCACGTTGTCCTTACGGGAGAGCTCCAAAAACTTTATACAAGTACACATTCATTTTTACATGATGTTTTATTTAGGTATTCTTTTTCTATTCCGTACGATTGAAACTACATTGACTATACATGTGTGAAATCTGATAAGCTGGCTGGTTGCTAGTTATGAAGCAGAGGATCTGAACGACGTGATGAAAATGGGGTGACCTATGACCTATCGTTCATCAGTGGTTCATATTCATTTTTCGCATCCAACGAGGTAAAACAAGATAGTCTGTTAGCTGATATAAAGATGGTTTGAAATGTATGGTATTTTTTTTGTTCCTATTAGGACGATCCGATCATGGCATTATGTACTACTACTACAACTACTTGTACATAATTATGTTAGTAACAGCTAAATCAGAGGTGAACCCCAAGAAAAGTAAATTTTCTTACGATTGTTTTTTGAACACAATGGTCTACATTGGCTAGGCTCCAACTTTTATTACTCTATTGGTAGATTAATGACTGAAAGAAATGCCCAACATCTGCCACTGTGTACAGACTAAACGTAACTTGGGGTTAGAGTGAAAGCCATTAATTGCTAAGTAAGTGAAATTGGAGAAAAGGGTTTTGTCGATGTTAGAATAGACACAATGACAGCATGTAGAAAGATTTTTGTCGTTTTAAGTAAGGCGATGTTTAATGATGTTTAAGTAGAAAATGGCAAAACATTGTTTAGAAATAACTTTGTCTATGACTTGATAGATAGATAACAAACTCTCAGAACTGTGAAAGAAATAAAAAAAAATATAAGATCGTAAAAAAACTTACGTTCTGGAACTAAAATATCGAAGACATGGAAACTGGACACCTAACAAGCCACTCTGGACCTGCGTTAGCTTGAAGTGGTGGCAATAGGGCATTAAATTTCTAACTTAAGCGTCTTTGTAATCATAAATTCTAAATAATATTGATTTGTATTAACGCTCGTACGTTATATTTTTATTGAATATTGTACTTTGAAAAGGTAAAAGTGCCCGTTTTCCACAAAGAATGAAATAGAAAATTGCCTAACCTTTAAATTCTGCACGACGGTTACGTCTGTTACACAATTACCAACCAATACTCTATTACATTTACTAGGTAGTATAAGTACCTATCGAAAATATTATTTGTGTGTACAACTGTTCAGTCACTGTTGAAGATGAGGATGGCTTGATGTATAAGAAAATACACGACACACACTATTTATCAGGTTTATTAGTCGAGCTGCTTCTAGCTAACACATTTTTCTTGAAGACTTTTTTTAGCATGACACATAGTTAAAAACAAAAGCATAAATCTAATAAAAAAGAAACTTAAAAGTAAAAAAGAGGTTGGTTGCTGGTCGCCAACAGTCACGGCGATCTACGACTAGGGGATAAAAGTGTTACGTATTAACGTCACGCGGACCGCGGACGTGTAACAGTCTGATTGGCAATAAATTGAAGTGGTCCAGCAAACGGACCAAACAAATGTTATAATTAAACGGCTCATTAAACAACACTTGACTTTCAAATCGTGCTGTGTTAGAATTTATATCTACATCATCTTCCTGTCCTTAACGTATTTGACTTAGAGTCGGCGCACCATTTTTTTTTTCTTCCATTCTCCCATAACAAACGTCAGAATATCATTTACTCCATCTACACATTTCAAAAAAGTTTGCGATCACTTTGAAAAAGCGTAATATTTTTTGTTACGCTAGAGCATATTATGATTTCTTCTTCTTTTTAGATTCTATATTAAAATAGAGAATCTAAATTATAAATAACTCAAAGGTGACTGACTGACATAGTGATCTATCAACGCACAGCCCAAACCACTGGACGGATCGGACTGAAATTTGGCTTGCAGGTAGATGATATGACGTAGGCATCCGCTAAGAAAAGATTTTGATCAATTCTATCCCCAAGGGGATAAAATAGGGGATGAAAGTTTGTATGAAACTTTGTCAATTTTATAAAAAATACATTGTTAAGTTCCGACATCCACGCGAACGAAGTCGCGGGCACAGCTAGTTAGTATATAAAACACTAAAACAGTTAAATTGTTTATCCATATAAAATTATATATCAGCTTGTGCCAGTGATCACAAACTTTTTTGATGTGCTAATATTCAGCCTTCGAGGAATCAATAGTCGCTTGCGGCCACTAGCTCAACGAATCACATAGGTAATCAAAATCAGAAACTGATATTTTATATCAGTAGTTCACATATTGTAACTTATAGTTATGTGTAGCTATTTTCTCATTTCAGAACCATTTTTCAGAAGCTCTATAAGCTCATTCAACCAAACAAACTCTTAAGTTTTATAATATTGGTGCAGATTATTTTGCATTTTATTTTAAACCTTTTTATTTTATTTCATGTCCAATAGAGCGATAAACAAAAGACTTTACCTCTGGAAATCAATCGAACACTTCATTTATTGTTTATTTTTATGAAAGAATCAGGCCCTAAATAAGTTGACCGTTGACACCGGCAATGTTGTTAAAATACAGACATTAAAACTAAGATTAATTTTACATCGTTTACGCCAAAATTCATTTTCAAAGTTACGTCGGGACATTATTGTTTTATGAGGCCTATAACTTTCACCCTGTAATGGTTTTCGCTTCGTTGTGGCTGTGCCCTCTCGCTGTAAAAATATTCGATGCTCGCAGATAAAGTAGTGAAAAGAGAAAAATTTTCATGTTGCAGACGTGACTAATAAAAAGGGTAAGTTAGGTGGCTCCATAAATCGTCAGCCTACCGACTTGGAGATTTATATTTCTATTAGGGCTCTCCTAACAAAGATATCTTGGATAGCTGTGCAATCAGAAACTTGTGAATAATGTATGCGAGCATTTGTGTCGAGTGTCTAACTGCCTAGACATGCAAGTTGGTTTTCTAGTACTTAACCATTAAACACAAGTTTTGTGTTGATCTAAGAAACTTATAAACCAATCAGTACACTTGAACAAATGCTGATTCATTGATCTTTTAATATACTCTCACATAAATACTGTAACTAAATCTTATTAGGAATTTGAACCACTAATCTTTCTATGAGTTGTCAAAATGCAATACTTCAACAGGATTTATTCCTGTTGAATCCCACTTTTGGATCCCATTTTTTAGGTATCCCCGATGAATCCCATTTTTAATTCCCGTTGAATCCCACGTTATGACAACATGTGTACATATCAGAAAAAAAGTGTTACCTTTATTTTAAAGATTTATTCTCTGATACTAATTTATGAATTTTACTGAAAAAAAAGTTCTAAAACAAAAGCAATTTTGTCATTAAAAGTACTCGCATTCAGATTTTTTAAGGCATGTGGGATCCAACGGGAATAGTTTTTGGGATTCAACAGGAATACATTTTAATTATTTGTGGGATCCAACGGGAAAAATATTCAAGTGGGATTCAAAAGTGGGATTCAACGGGAATACCTAATTCTTCAACAGCACATTGTGACATGACTAATTAGTGAAGTATTACTATTTATAGATTTTAAATATAGAAAAATATAAATTAGCAGATTTTTGACAAACAGAACAAAGAAATGTTATAATTAAACGGCTCATTAGTGTTAAAAAATGTTGCGATCTCTTTGAAAAAGTTTTCTCTTTAAGTGTGTTTTCAGGGAAATTGTGTTGAGTCAAATAATCAATTCTTATCGTAGCCCCTAAAGCCTGCCTAGCTAGCCTGCCGGGATAGCGGGAAAGTCTTATCAGGTATTTGTGGCCCCGGAGCGTAAAGGGCTATAGAAGGACACCGTGGATTTTAGTCAGTACAAGTCTGACAGGCCCTGAAAGGGAGGACTCATTTGATGATTTTAAAAAAAGAGTCTCAAAGCAGGTTGGTATACATTTTACAAGGTCGCTTCGCCAAACTTCTTTATCTAATAAATCGCCGAAAATGTAACTTGTCATCTGCGACAACTGACAACTGAGAAGTGAGTAAGAATGACGTGAAAATGTGAGAACAAATACTGGGAAAACTGCTCGGAGAGGAAAAACGTTTGTTTTGAGGGTACTAGTACATAATCATATCATGTATGTGTCTGTATAATATTGATCATGTGAAAATATTCTCATGTTTTCAGGCTTCTGATTTAATTAGAGCAATAAAGCATAATGTATTATAATGTTTGACAAAATTATCGGCACATTGAGTGAGGTAGAGCTGTAGGTAATTAGTATACCCAGTACTAATGAGGTACCTACAGCTCAGCCTTCTTCTTAATCGTAATTTACCCCACGGGAACATAAAATTGGGATAAAAACTATCCTATGTGTTAATCCAGGTTATGAACTATCTGTGCACCAAATTGTCATCCAAATGGTTCAGTCGTTTAGACGTGAAAGAGTCACATTTATAATATTAGTAAGATTTAAATATTTACGTAATGATGTGATAAATTAGGTCTATGGTGGTAACTAAATGAATGCTAATTTGTCAAGTACTTACAGGCATAACAAGTCTCGATACATATTATGTAACAATGCAGAGCTAATTGTAATAAACAAACAACAGTAACAATCAAATTAACGTTAAAATAAGAACAAACATTTTATGACAATAAAGAGTTGTGCAAACTCATTGGTGCGAGCAATTTATCGACAGAGACGTTTGTTGCTTTCCTTTGCTTCCGATGTCAAGTCGGAAAAAGAAAAAGAAAAAAAAAAAACAATGCGGCTTCCGCCTGTGGAGACAAACTTTTTTTTCTCTACGCTAGACTGGCTTCCGGGTGCAGCAGTTCATCAATCATCGTATTTTCGGTTGACGAAAATCGAGAAAACCCGAAACTTTGATGTCGGAGATGGTGACAGCGTTGAAAAACAAACATGGCGATTGACGGTTTTGCCTGATTGACTGAAGGAAGTTTATTCTCTTTTTTTTTGGTTTACACGTCGTTCTTCCAATCAACTACTGGCTTGTCATACTTTTGATCCAATGTCACTTGGTACTTAACTTTAATGGTACAGATACACATGCTTTAAACTAGCATGCTAAAGCATGAGAGCATGCTACTTTTAAGCAAATGCTACTAAGTAGCATGTGTATCGAAACCATTTGTTAATAATGAGCATGCTAATTTAATTGTAAACTATAAGCATGCTTATAAGCATGCTCTTTTAGCATGCTAGTTTAAAGCATGTGTATCTGTACCTTAACCTTCTCTTCGGGGATTACAAGACATTATGTCATCAATTTAATTTAAAAAATTTGGTTATTTATCTTTCAAACATAGATAGCACTTTATTTAATGCATTAAGTTATAATTTGATTAATGACTCTTGCTGCGTGTCGCATGAAGTAACACAATTTATAAACGATTAAAGTTTTTTACCGCTCCTAGATACTAAAGTTTTGTACAGCCAGTCACAGCTGTTTTATTTAAATAAATGTTTAAGGGTAGGCACAAAAAAAAAAATATGGGTACGACTTAAAATGTCAGACCACACAATTAGGCGACGCTGTGGGGAGGGTTTGTATATATGCTTTTGCGGTTGCACAACGACACGCTTTGCTTTTGCTTTGCTTGGTAGCATAGATGCAAACCTACCTTGCCACTTCCTTCTGAGGAGGCAAGGAGGCGAGGTCTTGAGGGAGAGTGCAACAGTCACGTTGATCCTCAAGGCAAGTCTGGTGAGTTTACCTTCTCGTGGTTGCCACCCCGTTATCGGTCTAATTCCGTAAGAAATAGACGTAACAGAAACCACCGGGCGATATTCTTCTAACTTATTGTATTTATTTATATATACTCCCCTATGAAACTACCCCTCCCCCTCAACCAAAATCCCTCCCTCCCATCCCTATATCCCGTCGATCCCAGAGGAAGGGCAACCTCGATTCCAAAAAAGCCCACCCCCACCAATATGAACAAGCAGGAGGATAATATATCTACCCAGGTGGGTCCCGGCCAAGCCGGGGAATCCCACACCGCTACGGCGGTCAGCCCCCATCGTAATCTGGGGGGGGCAACCGACTGTTTCAAAACTACTTCGCCACGCGACTTCGCGCGGCTGGCAGCTAATTTAGCGCCCTTAGCACAGGCAGCGACTTACGCGCCAACAAATACCACACAGGCTGCGACCGACGCGCCAAATCCCACTACCCAAAGTATGCCCCCCACGAGCCTCTGGCAGCAGAGCATCGTGAGGAACAGCATTACGAACCCTGACGAGAACCAAGACCAAACTAGACCAGGAAGGACGGGGACCGATGCAGGTGGCTCCATAACTTTCCCGACTAGCGGAGTACGCCCGCTGAGTAAGCGCGAAAAAGCTAGGCGGGAAAGAAAGGCAGTACGCGACCAGCCGCGAGTTTGCGAAGGGGCAACCCAGCGCGAAAAGCGGCCAGACGCGGAACCCGGCGACCAGCCGCGAGTTTGCGAAGGGGCAACCCAGCGCGAAAAGCGGCCGAACGTGGAACCTCGTGCGCAGGGGCAAGTGCGCGAAGGGGTAACCCAACGCGAAATGCCTCCACACACGCCAGGTTCCACCGGGGCCACCAGCCGTCCCCAAGACACAATCACAGACCAGACACACGACCAACCTCGACCTAGACGGCACAGGGGCAGGCGGGCTGGAGCCTCACACAGGGCGTCATTGGCGAGCAACACCCAACCGGGCACCTCTGAACCGCAGGCTGGACCGAGTGGTACAGCACCGGCGAAGAGGGAGCGCCCTGACGACTCGGCCTCACCGAGTGCACTACAGGGGTACGCCAAGCGTGTGAGGGTCCATTCTGCGCAAGGGGAGCGGAGAACCTACGCACGGGCCACAAAGGACATTCCTGCGCGGCACGCCGTAGCTATCTGCTTCCCGCCCCCATCCAGAGACCTGACCAAAGAAGAGGCAGAATTAATAAAATCTGACCTTGAGGACCGACTTATGGACACGGACCCCGCCACGCCACTCCCTTCCTTCCGCGGATACCCTAGGGTGGCGGAAGGCACGGTGCAGGTGTGGTGTGAGGACGAAAACGCCCTCAACTGGCTGACACAGAATGTCCCTAAAATCCGACTACCAGACACAGACCAATCACTCACGGTGCTGAGACAGTCCGAAGTGCCCACCCGCGTCCGAGCCTCGCTCTTCGTCCCTCGATTTACTGGCGACGTGGAGCGACTCCATAGCATTCTGATTCGCCAGAATGCTTGGTACGACATCGCGAGGTGGACACTGTACAGGGCTACCAGGGTCTGTGGGGACAACCCCGGGACCTACTTGACCCTAGGTTTACCACCGGAGGAAGCTGAGCGGGTCCTGGCCCGGGAGCGACGAATATCGTACCTACTCGGGTCGATATATGTACGCTTCTGGCCCACGCCCCAACCAGCGGACACCGACTGTACTGACGGTACCCACACCACGACGACCCAGACCATTCCGACATCGACCCAGACGAATGACATGGACATGACTCAACTGGAGGAAGTCATGGCCCGAGCAGCAGTGGCGGACGACTTTAACGCTATACCGCCCGCATCACCATGCTGGAGCGAAGCCTTGCTGGTCTCGTCGCCTGGTGATCAACACATAGGCCAACATGGTGTGGAGGAAGCGGAGAACCTGTCCAATGGATCCTCCTCCGACTAATTCCACACCACCGCCATCACTGCCGATCCACATCATCCAGACCAACCTCCAACATAGCCAGACTGCCACGGCTAGCTTACGCAGGGCCCTGGAGGTAAAACCCAGAACTATCGCACTGATCCAAGAGCCGTGGATCAGAAACAACAAAATCTGCGGCCTCAGTAACATCGGAGGTAAGATAATTGTCGACACACACAGATCAGACAAACCAAGAACATGTGCTTACATACCCAAAGAAATCCCCATCGCGCCTCTCACTCAATTCTGTTCCAGAGATCTGACAGCCGTCAGGTTGCAGACAGGAAGCGACGTCCCCGATGTCGTACTGGCCTCAGTATACATGCCAGGCGAGAGCACAGACTGCCCGCCGAAGGAAATGGCTGACCTAGTGCGACACTGCGAGGACGCCAAACTAGACCTGATCATATGCACTGACTCAAACGCGCACCACCCACTCTGGGGCAGCGACGCACCGAACGCCAGAGGAGAGGTACTATCCACCTATTTATTCTCTACTAACCTTAACATCGTAAACCGGGGCTCTGAACCCACTTGGGTCACAGTCCGAGGACAAACGATCATAGACCTAACGATTGCTACAGAAAACGCGACTAACCACATTACTAACTGGCATGTATCGGACGAGCCTTCCTGCTCTGACCATAGAAGAATCCGCTTCACACTGACCACCAACACGAGGAAACCCACACCGAGGCGAAACCCGCGGCGCACTGATGTGCCTGGATATAAACGCCTCCTAGCCTCCTTGCTGGCTAGACACCTATCACAAATAACCATAAGAGACCCAACCCAACTAGAATACATAGTAACAAAACTATCGGAATATCTAACAGAAGCTTACCATGCATGCTGTAAACTAAGAGAGCCAAAAACCAGTCATGAGAGGAATCCCTGGTGGAACGCTGAACTTGGTAAACTCAGAGATGCATTACGTAAGCAATTCAACAGAGCCAAAAACACTAGACTCCCAAACGACTGGGAACTATACAAAGAGACCCAGTACACATATAAAAAGCAAATCAGAATAGCCAGAAAGACAGCCTGGCGCAAATTCTGTGAATCTATTGAGACCAACAACGAAGCCGCAAGGGTAAGGAAAATCCTCTCAACCGACCAAGACCGAACCCTTGGAACGCTGAAAAAACCCGACAATACATATACACTCACGGACCTAGAAACCAGTAAGGTCCTTCTTGAGACTCACTTCCCCGACTGTAAACTCCTAGAGGACAGGACATGGGAGGCGGAACCAGACTGGACCCCAACGGACATGGACTGGTCCAGAGCCCACAGCATAATAACGGAAGACCGGATAAGGTGGGCCATTAACACCTTTCAGCCATATAAGTCCCCAGGACTAGATGGCATCTTTCCGGCCCTACTACAGTGGGGGGTTGCACATCTACTACCATACCTGATGGAAATCTATCAGGCCTGCATAGCACTCAGACATATACCCCTAGCATGGCGGGAGGTAAAAGTCATCTTCATACCCAAACCTGGCAAAACGGACTACACCCAACCCAAGGCTTATCGACCTATAAGCCTTACATCTTTCCTACTGAAGACCCTCGAGAGACTCTGTGATAGGTATATCCGAGACGGACCTCTTCGGGAAAAACCCCTTCACAAACAACAGCACGCATACTCCACGGGCAGATCAACGGAATCCGCGCTACATAGCGTAGTATCCAAGATTGAATGTGCAGTGGACCACAAATGCTCAGCACTGGCCGCCTTTATTGACATTGAGGGCGCCTTTGACAAAACCACGTTCAACAGCATCAACATGGCCTTAGACAGGCACAACATAGACCCAACCCTGAGCGGATGGATTAGCAACATGCTCAAGCAAAGAGCTGTACAAGTTACAGTAAATGACACTACGAGGGCCATCGTGGCGAAAGGCTGCCCACAAGGGGGAGTCCTCTCACCGCTACTATGGAACCTGGTCGTAGATGACCTCATTAAAACACTAAATGAAAATGGTTATTTCACTGTAGGGTATGCCGACGATATAACCATAATAATAAATGGCACTCACGAAAATACCCTGTGCAACCTCATGCGCCAAGCATTGAAAATAGTGGAGGACTGGTGCAACAAACACCAGCTATCTGTAAATCCTTCAAAAACCGAGCTGATTCTCTTCACAAAAAAGAGGAAGCTACCGACCCTACAGCTTCCACGCTTCTTTGGAACCACCCTAAGCCTATCAACTGAAACCAAATACCTGGGCATCTTTTTGGATAAACAGCTGAATTGGGCAAAACACATCAACTACATCACCACAAAAGCCAGCATATCCCTGTGGCAATGCAAGCGAATGCTTGGCAGGAATTGGGGGATCAGTCCCAAGATCACTCACTGGCTATATACCACTGTCATACGACCGACAGTCACGTACGGCTCATTGGTCTGGTGGCCCAGAACAAACCTGAGCACAACCCAAAAAGACCTCGAAAAGCTGCAGCGATTTGCTTGTATGGCAGTTACTAGCTGTATGAGAACTGCACCCACCGCTGCCCTACAGGCAATGCTTGGACTGCCACCTCTACACCTCATCGTGCAGAAAGAGGCGGCCCTAGCCGCCTTTAGGCTTTATGCCCTGGGAACCCTAAACAAAGACTCCAGAATTAAACACACGCGAATTAAGAATGATGCGATCGAACAACAACCAATGATGGCATCACCATGCGACAAAGCCCCAAGACAATACCACTTTGAAAAGCACTACAATATCACACTTGCAGAAGAGCAGTGTGACTATTCAGGCCCGAAAGAGCTGAGGATATACACAGATGGATCAAAGAATGATTCCGGAACCGGGGCTGGAGTCTTCTCACACGACCTTAACATAAATATATCCAGCCCGCTGGGAATGTACAACACCGTCTACCAGGCGGAATGCATGGGCATTATACAAGCAGCATATGCGATAGAGGCCAGAAGAGTTACGGACACCCATATACGTATACTCTCTGATAGTGCCTCAGTCCTTCAATCGTTGGAGAAAGAATATACCACTTCAAGCTTAATACTAGAATGTCACAATGCACTAGAACGTCTAACGGTATCTAAACGCAACAAAGTGACACTACAATGGATTAAAGGACATAGCGGATCATTGGGCAACGACGCGGCTGATGAGCTAGCTAGGAGAGCATCCAGCGCATCAGTTTGCGGACCTGAACCCATTATACCCATCCCCTTCAACCAGATACTTAGATGGCTGCAGGAGCGCACCCTCACACAAGCAGAGAGATGGTGGACCTCGACACCAGGCTGCAGGCAATCCAAGGAAGCCCTGCCATCCCTAGATGGCAGGCTAACCAGACGTCTTTTACGCCTGGACAGGACCGGCATGCGCCTGCTGACAGGGACCATAACGGGACACTGCTCCCTAAACAAACACTTCCACACAATAGGCATAACGGACAGCCCCCTGTGCAGGGCATGCATGGAGACTGAGGAAACCGTCGCGCATGTGCTCTTCGAGTGCACAGGTGTCACACAGATCAGGACAGAAACCCTCGGGACACCCAGGACTTACACAGATGTTCTCCACAGACCAAAGAACCTCATCAACTTCTGGAGGGAGGTGGGCTGGTTGGAATAAGCCACCAAGGCCACTATGGCTCACGCACAATGGTCCATATGAAGGACTAAGTGCGGAAACCAAAACCCCTAACATAGAACATAGGCGACGCTGTTTTGTCGCATTACAGCCTTTTCGTAATGAAAATAAGAAAACACTTTTATTAATTAATTAAACTCACGTTTTCGTTTACTTGACAACCTTCTAGATACTTGTGCGACATTAAGATAGATAATAATTTCTCAGACGAACGAAAATATATCTTCATAAGAAGTTTCGGGCTTTAAATCGTGTCTAATTGAATTATTCAGTAAATTGGATTTATCTCCTCCAACATAACAAATAGAAAAACTTTGGGAAACTTGTTTGACGTGATCGCGTGAAATGTTGAGGCAATTTCAAAAATGATTTGGTTTGAATAATCTTATTTGGCTATTAAATAAATCTGTGCGATTTTAATGACATGTTTTTACTTAATTATTTTTTAAATCATCCGATGTGAAATGTGTTCTAAATTCTATTAATTTTGTGTATTATGCGGGGTTCATCCATGATTATTCCAAAATTAATTTTCTAGTTAACAAAATAGAGAATTAATTAAATTCAAGTGTCATACTTAGATCTTGCAAAAGCCAAGGCAATCAGTTTCAAAATAAAATCAAGTTAAAAGGCAACAAATGTGAAAACATTTTTCAGCTTAGGCCGAAGTACACTGAGCTAAATCGTCTTTCCCGCAAGTAAGTGGGTAAGTGATCCGCTTGCGTACTGACATATTAAAGCTGAGGCACAATAATCCTTTGTGAGTCCATTCTAAAAGCATGATCACTCGCCGAGTAACGAGTTGGTATGAATTACTCCACTCGCTGCTAAATTATCAAGCAAGCCGGGCTTTAATTCCACTTCCGCTAATGGAATTCGTTCACTTTTCAACAATTCACTGTCCAGTTTCTTTCTAAAGAGCTTTGGGGAACGTTTTGTTTCTGACACTTAATCAGACCCCCCGATTGTTACGTTGATTATACTTAGGTAGATAACCCAAAGTTCCACAGACTCGAATACTTCAGTCGTATCGATTTATATACCTACCAGTCTTTTTAGACTCCGCAACACATAAAGTCACACTATGATATAAAAGCTTGAGTCAAATAAATACAAAAATAATGGGTAGGCTTTCCGAAGTCATGTATCAATTTAATGTCTACCTAAACGGTTCCGTAAAAGTATCGTAATATACTTTAGTGAGGGAAGCTCTGCGATATGTGCTATTACGTTGAAACACGGGCATTAGGAATGTTAAATTTAAGGTCAGTGCACTGTAACAGGTATTTATAAAGGGCAGAGGGTGGTCTCCCAGAAACCGCCGAATGTTTTCACATACGTTTACAATTTCACACACCGCTGGCTCCCTTAATTAACCTGTTCAGCGTATTTTAAATTACTCGGGACTCACGCGCAAAAGTGCCCTAATTTGGAATTTATGTCGTCTTAAACTGAAATCATTTACATGATCCAAAGTTTGATATTGATATTATGAACTCCAGACTTAAAGTGACAAACTTTATAAATTTACACAATGAAAGTTCATCGGAACATTGATTGAGAATTAAATACACAGCGTGGCCGCTGTAGCAAGCCGCAAGGTAGCAGCCACGAAGAAAATGCCATTATCTCATACAGCTGAGTTATTGCGTACAACAGGAACTTCCTCCAAGCAATGCACGTTTGATAAAATGTATCGAGAACGTGGGATGCCGGATACTTATGTGTTATTTTCTGTAATTTAGTCGCTATTATGTAATCTTTTCAATGAATGTGGGTTTCTCGTTCTCTGCGAATGATATATCGTACTACAATACCAATTCAATATAACAGTAATGGTATTAGCGCCTCTTTTTGTGATAATTTACCGAAGTAAGTTATTACAAAATCTCAGAAACCTAACTAGGTTCTTTTATTCGTTTCTCTTCATATATGAGTACGTCTGTAACGAGCCAGAATGTAAGAAGTTGGCCAAGATATCCAAGTTTCTCACTGGACGGAACTTAAAAAGAGTTATAACTTATAGGAGTTGAATCTACGTGACTTTAAAAGAGCAGAAGTCGACTGTACTTTACATTAAGTTTCGGTTAACGCAAGTCTAATTAGGGAAGTTTCCGCGGGAGTTTGCTAATATTATAAATGAAGAGGAAAGGGGCCAAATTCACGCTCACCCCTGGCTGTAATGACATTTCTTCTTGCACTTCCGAGTTTTATGTTTTGTGCAAACTTCCTGTTTCACTAGTTTATTCCGAACGGTAAACTTTTTCCTGAACGCTTTCGTGGAAGGTTTGAACGGAATGAAGTAGACACAGTTTGAATTGATTTTAAATAGATTCATATAACTTTGTCGGTACAAGAAATAAAGTTGCATTAAGCCACCTATTGACACCGATTGAAGAAAAAAAGTCGTAAGACATTCAGGTTAGTGCTTTTAGACTGTTTTACGTACGTAATAAAAGTGTTTTCTGTCGGTTGATCATTTTATGAGTTTTAGGACTACGAAAATTATGTGCCACTATTATTACTCGTCGGGCACGCCGCAATTGCGGCGGTAAGACCCCTCTTTGAGGAGTGGCTGGAGAGAAGTCATGGCGTCCTGACCTACCGCTTGACGCAGGTCCTCACCGGACACGGAAGTTTCGGGAGGTACCTGTGTCTGATGCGAAAGGAGGAAACGCCTGGGTGTCACCACTGCCAAGATCGCCCGGAGGACACGGTGGAGCATACGGTGCAAGACTGCCCAGGGCAGGGCACCGACGTGTCCTCACGGCTGCGATAGGCGGAGACCTCTCGCGCCCAGCATTGGTCGCGGCCATGCTGCGGGGCGAGACGGAGTGGGAAGCGGTCGCCTCCTTCTGCGAAGCAGTAATGCTCGCTAAGGAGGAGGCGGGCCGCGAGCGAGAGAGGACAGTGTCCTCCCTCCGCCCCACCCGCAGTGGTGCACGCCCACGGCGACGGACGTCGCGAGACGATCTCCGGCCACCGTAGGCGCGGGCATGCGGGCAGCGAGTAAAGGGCAACTCGCATGCCCGACCAAGGACCATGCCCGGGTCGACGGCGCGTTGTGTCCCACGCGCGCCTCAAAGAGCGTCAGCATAATGACGGGGCCCCCCTCTCCGAGGGCCAAAGCCTGCCGGGGTCGCGGGATTATTTCCTTACCGTGACCCTGGAACAGAAAGGGCTATTGAAGGACACCGTGGATTTTAGTCAGTAGAAGTCTGACAGTCCCTCCCGCCCTGCCCGGGGTTGGAGGACTCATTTGATGATTTTACCACGCTAAAAAAAAAAAAAAACTATTATTACTCGTACGTTTGTACTATTCTTTGTAAACCACCGATTTCAATGAAAGGAAATGTATATTTTTGGCTCGTGAAACGGGTTGGGTCATTGGTAGGCTATAATCAGAACAACAATTTAAAACCAATTCCAAGAATTTCTTAAATTAAATTGATCGAGATTATTTTCAGTATCGAGAAATATTTTAGTTTGGCTCAGATCAAATGATCGACAGTCCAGCAACTTTGATAGAAATGGCATCTATACTGAAATTAACTAGCGCGTGCCTTTGTTCGGCCTACTAGACGCGTTTGTCCGTTTCGCAAGCGAATTCGCTTTTATTTCTACATTCTGTTATGCCTTTGTCAAACTGAAAAGCGTGCCGAAGCGTTTTTGTTTGTAATGTATGGAATTGTTTGAATCCTGTCATATAGACAATCGGACCGCTTTCGCTTTATTATATGACAGGATTCGGATCGCATTCGCTTCGACCTGTCTGTTTGACAATAGCTTTATTGCTTTGCAGTTCGCATTTTGTGAAGATAAAACGACTACTCCCTGTAAAAGGTAACAGGACTTCTTTTGACATTCTCCTGAAAAAAATGTGCTAACACAGTAGTTAGATGTAGCAATAATATTAATTACATTTATCTCTTTTAACTATCAAAATATTGTATTTGTATAGAATATACGAGTACGTGCTGGTATGGTGTATATTGGTGATGTTGATGTGTGCGAGTCGTATGTACAACGCAACCTGCCGGGAAGCTGATATCGACATTTTCAACACAAGTGTTGCTAATTTGAAGAAGATCTTGAATAATAACTTCTTCGAGCGTGCATAGTTTAATTATTATTTTTTCAGTAATTTATATACCTAATACCTACTCGTTATCAATTTTCTGTTTTCTGTTTTAAATGTGGAAACTTGTAATTGGCCTTATTTTGTCAAAATTGTTATCTATTATAATTGTTAGCTGTAAGTTTTCCGAAAATAAATAAAATAAAATAAAATGTGTGCAATTGTGCACAAACTATATTTTGTCTGTTCAGAGTATTAAAACTAATTAATTTTTTAAAATGTGCTGTATGAAACAAAGCAGAGGGCAGCCCATGGATTCAAGTACGTGACAGCAGCAAAAATATTCTGAGGATAGCTTCTAACAACGACTTTATTTACGAAAATTATCGAAACTGTAAATGATTTTGTTAATTGCGAAACTTGCTAAAAGAATTAATGCAAAACTTGTGTTTTACTGTAAACTCCTGTTGTTGATAACCATTAGTCTGACTAATAGATGAAAAAAAAAAACTTTTTACTGAACATCTCTCCTTAATCTAAAAATAAGGTATCTTCGGCCTGTCGCTTTGTCAACTATTATCCCATCGTTTTATAGAAAAAAAAACAGAGTTCTAATACTTACTTACTTCGTGGCACACCAAAATTTTATCAGAAAAAAGCTCTTTTAAAATGAAACTAACAATTCTTAGTACGTATTTAACCTCATTTTTTTCCGTTTCGAAGACCAAAATTTTCCTTTTGTCTAAAGTTCGTCACAAACGGATAAGAAGTATTAAACTGTTTGTCTAGTCAAATCAGCAGTATTTTTTCTAGACCAACTCCTAAGTGCCCTTAAGATAAGTTTCGTTGGTAACGAGCTTAAAATACTGTTTTTGATGAAGTGACTTTTGATTTAATGTACCTTTAATACTAATGGTGTTGCCACTCGCCTATTGTGGCTTTTATAGTTCATTTTATAGGCTTTAAGATGAATTTTACAGTTAATGGTCGGGTACTTATAGTTTTATAAAATAATTCCTGGGTATGTTTTATGTTTATTTTGCAATTAAACGATTTTTGGTTTCATTTGATGATGAAAACATCTCAACATATAATAGCTTCTAATTCCCGAAGACTAAAGTGGACACAGGTGTACCTATAGTACAGTCGGCCAAGAAAGTGGTGTACCACCCTAAGGTTGAATATCGCTTGCAGATTCATAGGTGATAAAGATTAGTTTCGCTTGCAGATCGATCTGACAACTTCTATTGCTGTCTTTATCTGATTATTGATAACGACTATTACTGTTTGTAACGTGACAGCTGTTCTTAGTTTGAACTTGATGGAACCAATGACGTCGTAAAATCAACGGCGGGGGGCTGTAGATTTTGATGACAAAATTGTATCTACAAATTCAGAATTGTAATCAACAAGTTACATAAAATTGTAAAGGCACAAGGCGAATCCACAAACCTACAATTTCTGTAAACTTGTAATTACAATATCAATAAAAAACAAGCTAAAAATAGATTTATCCTTTTATTAAATTTCTACAATCAATTTTAAAATACTTATAACAAACAAAAACATAGCATATATAGTAATATTTAGAAGATATTGAAAATTTTTAAAAATTAGAAACGGGTGTAACCGCCGTTGGCCTCTATAACCTCTAAAAGACGAGACCTCATTGAACCAACAAGCCGTGAGCAAATATCGGTTCCCCGCATTTCCTCCCAAATATAATTACAGTGACTAATAAGAGCTTGTTTGGTTCTTTCATTTTGATGCGACCATCGTTGGACCATAAGGCCCCAAAGATTTTCTATCGGGTTGAGGTCCGGCGATCTTGAGGGCCACTGAATTACCCTTACGTCAGTGTGTGAATGAAACCAGGCTCTTACGATCCTCGCATTATGAATTGAACAATTATCTTGAACAAAATCAAATTGTGGCACTTCGTTCTCCGGGTAAACATTACTGACTGTCGGTAGCATTGCATTCTGAAGCACGTCGATATAATTTACAGCCGTCGCTCGAGGAGGTAGAGAACACAATTCTCCTACACCATCCGCACTCATCCAGCCCCAAATATTTACGGAAATTCGACCTGATTCTCTATTTGGAATTACATGATCATCTTTATACCGTGTTGAATTATATCGCCAAAGGTGAAGACGTCCATGCTGACTGGATTTAAACGTTTTTTCATCACAAAACACTGTATTAGACCAATCAAACTCTAAGTGCTCTCTGGCGAAGTTCAGACGAGCAAGTCTGTGAGCATCCGTCAAATATAATTTCTTGGCGTAATGCCTGTGGTGCAACCCCATGACTGTAATGTAGATGATTCCTTATTGTTTGGGCACTCACATCGAACATCTCCGCAAAATGTTTTGTGGGCTTAAAACCATTGATTTCATATTCCCGTCTCATGAATTCTCTATCGTTATTGGAGAGTGCAGGCCGGCGACCACTTCTTCTGTGATCCAACAAACTTCCCTCCTCTCCTTCACGACGAATCCAAAAGCGGACAGAACGCCTCGATATATTCAAATTCCGGGATATCGCACTGATACTGCTTCCCTCATTAAATTGGGCAATTATTTGTGCTCTTTCGGCAATGGTCAAGTTGGCAGGCATTGAGATGATTTTATATGCAGTTGATTGAAAAATAACACGGAAAATATATCGATTTTTTGTACATATTTGACAAAATGTCAATTGTCAGTTTTCTTTTTCAAATGGAATTCGGTTGTCTATTTAAATAGTTTTTATTACTTTTGTTTGGAAACATTTCAATTGCTTTGTAGAAACTAATGTCCTTTTAATTTATACTAAAGGTTAAAATGTCATGTACTTATATGTGACATATGACGTATGAATACTAAATACATAGGTTTACGTCATGATAATGTTGTCTCTTTCAGTAATATCTTTTTATAACGAACCTTGTTGTAATTTTCGATGACCGGGAAACTAAATCAAAACTGGTACACCACTTTCTTGGCTGACCGTACACCTACATAATAACTATCACACTATCATTCATCTACATATAGACGTACCTGTACGTAACTATCTATCTATTCTATGACACTAATCGAATGATGTAAACATAATTACTGTGTGTGTAGTGTATGTTTTATTTTTTTTTCAAACCAACGGATGTTTAGGAATTTTGATTTTATTTAAATTCTTTGATGAATTTTAGTTTCTTTCAAATTCGGGCCCGACGCTCCTTTGAGTATTTTCGCTATTCCTCATAAATTCATAACATAGAAATTAAAAATTCGAAAAGTAATACGTTCTTAGTAGGATTCAGTAGACTTGTTATGTTAAAATGATTTGATAAAGTTCTTACATATAACTTCACCAAAATACAAGTACGTGGTAAAATTAAAGTTCCAAAGCGTTGTAGAACTTATAGAATAATTTTTAAAGTTTTCAAGTAAAAGTTTTGCAAAATAGACATCTTTCATAATAGTTTTAACGTATATTACAGTCATTTTCAACCGCTCAAAGATTTTTTAAGGCATACCAGGGCCAGGTAATTTTATTTTTACTAAAAGTTTTCTTTTTAATACTCTACGACAGGGAACTGGTAAAAAAAAATGTTAGATAGAGCTTAAATGTTCCGTAAAATTCACAGTTTACAGTAAACTTGTACCGATTTACTGTTAATTCCGTCCATTACAGCTGTACTACATTTTACGCGACCCTAACGCACCACGTTACCTTCCAGAGTTAACGAACATCGTAAAGGGAGAAGGATAAAGTAGTACAGCACACCGGCACCGTATTGCCTCTTATAAAATTGCCGATAAGAACACAGGTCATTAAAATAAAGCGAAAAGGTTCTTCAGTTCCGCGTAAGGACATTTAACTCCGAAAAGAAAAGAATCGAATAATCCCAAAGGAAAAACATGAATAAGAATAAAAAATGAACGCTTACTTACTTTCCCATCTGAGAAAGCCCGAAGAAAAGAATTTCTCAAATTAAAATTCTCAAAACACTCCACATAAAAGTACAGGCAAGCAATGTAGCTTCATTCATTGTGGCATTTTTATTAAGTAATAAGACGGAATTCAAATGGATAATCTCAAGCCGTAAACGAGCTGAAGAACATGAGCGGCATGTTTAATATGACTTTTCCATACAAATAAAAGTGGCATGTAGGGACAATCGTAAAGAACGACTGTAGCTGTGAATTAAGTTCGCACACGGAATTATCAAACCAGTCGCTCTGTTTCGAATAAAGCAACACAATTAGATTTGCAATTAACTGGTAACACACGCTACAATTTTATATTCAGTCCGTATTTTATAATTTGTTCTACAAAGACGTGAACCGATTTACGTGCTAACATTAAAAAAATAGCAAAAAGATTTTTCAAATTAAAGTGAAATTTTCTACTTCCAATAAAACGATTTCCTCCCACTGCTGCTGAAAACGTGATTTAACATAAAATTTTGTTTGCTTCCGCTCCAACAAATGTTTCCACTCTCCCCGTACTAGTTCAACGAGTTGTGAAGTTGAAACTGTCTATTAAAATACGTATATTGAACACTCAAACGACTTCTTTGGGATGATAGTGTTTTACTGTCAAGTGTGGGTACTACGCCTTTGTGAGGTTTCGTCAACATCACGTATCTCGCGTCTATTTATACTGCGTAGTTTATTCTGAAAACAATTCATCTTTCTTACGTGTTTCATAGCTAGGTACTTGTATTTTACAGAGGCGAGCTCAGTGACACATTGCTGGCTCTTCGCCACAACCATAGGCTACCTACTCACACCACCCTCAATCAGTTTTTACGACTTTTAGCGTCCTGATAGGCGACTGATATACTTTACGTCTTTTGTTCAATTTCAAGTATGTGAGGCCTCTTAAGGAATTCGAAGTACCACAATCAATCATTCGATCCGAGAGTCGAGAGCGAAGAATACCTACTTCTGAAATATTCCGAAGCTTTTACAGCTAGCTGGTTCAACGAAGTGGTCAATAAATGGTAGTCACGGCCTAGAAGATTTATTTGCAGACCGTTTCTAACATTTTCAGTTCGAAAACTAGGCTTGGTTCGTACCAAGAACGCTATAAGACGGTTGTTATACCTCCATACGTTCCCGGCATCGTAGGCAAAGTAAGCTCACTTACTATAAAGTGCTTCTGTATGTAAAACGACGTCACATCCAAGGCTCGGCATTTCGAATACCTATCATTCTGGATCAGGCTTCATAACTATAACTTTATGCTTTCCGGGAAACATTCACAAGTACTTTTATAACCAGTTGATCGTGTATTCTGTCTTTATTATCGTCGTAAGTGGACTTTTATTGCTCTGTTTATTTATACATGCATTATATTATAATGTATTTTGTGGGCTCTGTTTTGTAGCATGTGTGGATTGGTTCGTTATGCTGGTCTAAGAATGTATAATTTATTATATTCTCCAAACATTGACCTGTGTTCGGTTGTCAATACTTTATAATTCATGAGTTGCGTGGAACTTGGTGCTTCGAGTTTGGCCACGTCTCTAGTCTAGCTAAAGTACGACCAACTTATGTAGTTGTGTGCGCAATTTCGTCTTTGTTCTCCACAGAATCTTGTAACCGTTTGGACGTAAACTGTTTATCAGTAAGAGTAATGAGCTATACTGAATGTTGCAATAGTAGTAAAATGTTATGCTTCCGGCCCTCTCTTTGGGGAAATTCGAAGCCAATTTTTGTATAGATCTTTGTTTCGCTACGAATGTTCGTGTTCCAGTTTATATTTTGTGACTGGTTTATCGATGACAGCGGTGGAATATTTTCAGATTTCAATACACTTTAGGAGAAAAAGCTATACCGGAAACATCAAAGAAAAATACTTAATTTCGCATTTCAACAATTAGAAACAAAAGTTTTATCATTTTCATGTTCATGTAGTTCTTGCCTAAATAAACGTTTTGTTTTATCTGGATGTTCCTTTTCATTTTTTATTCTCTCAGGGAAAAGTTTCATCACAGTCGTCCTTATTATTTATTTTTCTTTATCATTTTTCTCACGCTTTGTGTCAGTCCCCGACCAAATAACGCGAGCGCCTAGACAAATTGTATCAACAATAACAAATAAAAGACAGCGTAGAAACCATGGCATAATGTAATGTAGCAGGAAATCAACAGACAAAGGCTAAAGTAGGGTAAATACAGTTCCTAAAATGGACTATGAACCAGCTAAATTTATCTTACATCAAATATGAAAAGTGGTTTGACGATAAAACTTCTGTCCGCTTTAACAACATTGGAGTTCAGAGTTCCCAACAATGCTGATTGTGGAGCAGATATTAAGCCACTTTTGCTTGCTGTTTTACCTGCATTTATTTGGGTCCGTGAATTCATTTTACTGTTATAGTAATATGATAGGAACTAGGTCATTTGTAGTTTGCATACTCGTGAATTTAATTTAATTAGCTTTATTACTCATTTTACTTTAATATTTTCACAATTTGCCAATAGAGCAAAATATTGATTGTCAGAGATTTAAAATCTCGTAACGAAAATGTTATCCCTAAATAACGACATTGTATACATGTTATAACAATAAACGTTTTCTCAGCTCATAATAATGCAGCACTATAAAGAAATAATAGTACCGTGGGTCTAGTAAAAGGGTAGCCTTTAGTGGGCCGGGCACAGCATTATACTGAGGTTAACAATAGGTTAGCATAGAACCATAATGTTTCATACATGGATTAATGAATGGGTACCCCGGAGGCACAAAGAAGCGTAATGAGTCGGTTTTCGCACGGTTCACGAGGGCAAGGAGACATTGAGTTGAAACTATAGCCAGTGGATGAATTACCCCCGTGTAATACCCCCCACGACTCCCTTTTCACCCCTCTCGTCTCGTGCTATGCAATGACTTGCGATCTTGTTGTTCGACTTGCTAATGAGTTCTCGATTTAGCCCGAGACCGGCATTTGCAAGTACCTACCACGTATTTTCCTTCTCATTACTTATGATGTCTTTTGACGTTTACTGTCAGAACTTCGATGTGTTTCAACGGAGACTTTGCTATACCTACTTGACGTCTAAGTTATTGATTTGCTATATTTGAAATTCGATAAGTCGAAGTTCCTAAATGCGATAACGATATCGAGATTTCAATAAATAGCTGCCACATTTCTTCATGATACCTACTTGTATCTTTAGTGATTTCATTTTTGCCAACAAAAAATCTGTTGCATTTAGTTTATGTGCCGGTATACCGCATGGCATTTGAATAAAAGCAGCTTCAGTATAATAAACAAGACCGCGTGCAAACCAAGTGTCTCTCTGAAGCTCATCTAATTGTAGAAACAATACCAGTGCGACGAACAAAACACTGTCAACTCAATTATCTGCAAGATTAACTTGTGAGTTGTAGCTCAGTCCTTGTATCAGAGAACACGATATGATTGCATGCCCGCAAACGCTGTTCTCCGATAATCTTGTGATTATGGACAATACAGTTTTATTGTGTGGGGATATAAGGCTTCCATATCGTCACCCAGGGACGAAATCGAAGAATTCTGCCACAAAGCGTTACGGTTGGTAGAATGGTAGTGGCATCCTCTTAGAATAATATTAGCAATAAAGTACATTTTCCTTCGCCGGAGCCGCGTCGGCTTACACCCTGAAACATATTGACTTTGTTTTTGTGTGTGCAAAGTTTTTGTTAATATCTTGGCGCATAATGAGACCGCATAATTATTAAGTTCCAGTCGTGCCTGTCGATCATTTAGTGTTGTTCTAATGGCGGTTCACGTTTTGTTGGTTTAAACCAGAATTTAAAATAGCTAACTGAATATTAATGGTCGCTTAGTATAATAATTATGTTTTTGGGAAGTAAAATATAATGAGATTTAAAATATAAGTCGCCCACGCCGAGGCCTTGTTACAGCGCGTTTTGACGTAAGAGCTCCCGAGGGTTGGTCTTGTTAAAATATGTAAGACAATGTACCGAGCCATCTTATTCTCAAAGCCAACTCAATTGAAAGAGCTCTATTGCGTATCAGGCACCTACTGCAAGAAACATCTCTGAATAGATAGATAGCCGACGTCATTGGAAATCTATGTTGATGAAACGCTGGAATAGGTAACTTAAGATTGTTTATGTTTCCGCTCTGTGGGGCCCTAGCGAGGTACATACTTCACACGTACACTAACATTGAATTCACCAACACCAAAGTTGGCCACAGTTCACCAGCACGCTCCTGCACGAAATACGTTCATTGTATTTTATGTTACGATAGTTTCCCAAACTTACAAGTGTATAGGGAGATTATGAGGCTCATTTATTGTTTAATAGCTTTTTCTTTCCTCGTTTGCGTTGGAAAAAAGTTAAAAGGAAAACACGATGTTCTTGGGTAACTTGGAAATACTTTTCCATTTCCGTTTTTCGAACGATGCCAACGTTTGTCGATGCATGTGTTTATCGTGCTACATTTTGAAAATGACAAGATGGTTTTATGAAATACAGGATATCGAGTGACTTTGTGTTTCGTTCCTTAAATATGGTTTTAAATGGTGATTTATTTGTAACGTTGGACTTATTATAGTACATTTAAAACTGGCTTCATGGTAACAGCCGATTCAGAACTAGTAACCAACTATTTGGAAACACAGTAATTTCTCAGCATTACTGAAAACCACGAACTACTAATGTGTAGTATTAACTAGCATTATAAGCTTAAATACATTTATGCTAACCGTGGTCAAAACAACAACGTTGTAGTCTCAAAACAAAATTAGTTTGTGTTCGTAAATTGTCATTTTCATAAATTCAGCTATTACCTTTGTAGTAGTTTTAATCACTAACGCCATCATTAAAACCGGATTTACAAGGTTGAATATTATTATTTGGAAAATCAAAACATATTTTAAATAATTTTCTCGTTGTAAGCCCACTTATAGCGATTTTCTGTGTAGTTAATTATTCACAAACATTTGTTTATTTGTACCTATTTAGTAAACTAAAGCTATACTATAATGTGTTACTGTAAAAGCTCGAACTACGATAAATTTTAAGTGTAAGTCTTAGGATTTACCGACATGAGTTGGTAAAAATGTAAGTATTTCTGAAAATAGGACGATTTTTTTTCGGGCTTTTACCATTCGAAATCGCTATGCTAGAGTATACCCTTGTCAACTGTTAGCTGTTGGTTTTAGGTTTTTAATAAAACAATTATTAATTCTTAATCATTTATTTTAATTAACTATTAGTCAAAACCTTAAGTATAATTTAGTATTATATTATAATACCTAAGGTATTGACTAACGGTCGCGCTACTTTACCAATTACCGTGGAACGTAAAGGGCTATTGAAGGACACCGTGGATTTTAGTCAGTACGAGTCTAACAGTCCCTCCCGCCCTGCCCTGGGTAGGAGGACTCATTTGATGATTTTACCACGTAATAAAAAAAAGGTATCGAGTAATAGTTGAGTTTGAATAATTCTAATTGAGTTATCATTTTAGATCTGTGTCGAACTTCTACAAATACTAAAGGTATTAGTCCTCATCAGCAAGAAAGTTAGTTTTAACCACCCTCCCCTGACGTCTGTTCCTTTAAACCTTGCACGTGGAAATTTGAGCCCCGCACGGCGGGGCTCTGTCTACCTGAACCACATTTAATGCAAATCCTAAAATTCACCATGCGATTAAGTGAATGGTGGTAAAAGTTCGAATGGCAAATCTTTTCGGACATTTACCATAAAAAAATTAAATCTTAGGTTTTACTAGAAAATCTTAGTATTTATCGTAGTTCGAGCTTTTACACTAACACATACATACATTTAAGGTACTTTAATTCTACTACCTTAATTTTTACTCCGATTAAAAATGAAAACTGTGACATAATGAAAATGAAAATATATGAACAGAGCTTAGTGATTTTTAACAGAAGCGAAAATCCAGGCGTCCATTTATTACTATCAGTTTCCGGGCGCCTGGCGCAGAGGGCGCTGCGATACGGCACTCCTGTGGATTCCTAACTACCATCTCTTAAGAACCACGTGATTTACATCGCAGGAACTTTCGCTGCCCGCCACTGAAATGGTTATATGAAGATTTGTTGAACTCACAACCCTTCACGTGTTTTGCGAAGACTTGACGACAATGTTGCCAGGTTGCATTTTACCTAATCAGTGAATCTACCTGATTTTAAATGTTGTACTAATAAAATGTAGTAACATTGCAAAACTAGGCCGAAGAACTAGGCCGAGGAAGATTTTTGGTATATTTTTTTTTCATAAAAATCCTAACTACTAAACAATTGGAATAGGATTCTGTGTAATTAAGTGCATTATGTTTTTTTTTTAATCATAAAATAATCAATTTACGAAATCTACCGATTTTTCGCATAATCTATTGACAAAAAATTGTAACTTCGTTCAGAATTCACCTGGCAACACTGCTTGGCGATGCGTATTCGTTTGATTAAATACAAAACTTCCCCGTGCCAAGTAAACACTCAATGTTCAACTTCAAACATGACGAAGAGTTACAAAGTTAGATAGGTACCTACTTCGTTTTTGAGAAATAATAAATGAGAACTCCGTAAGCTGTAGATTCTTTGTTAATTAAATTATTTAAATGACTTTACTCTCTCAAAGTGCACGCTACTAAATTATTTGGTAGAATTAAGTCCGCTGAAGCCTTTCTGGCCTTCAGTGACGCCTTCAAGAGCCGTTTAGTAGTCAGAGTAATTAGGACGATAAGGTTTTCTTCTGTGGGACCTGAATAGCAAGCTCAAAGTATATCTAAGTAAGGAAAAGAAAAAAGTGTTTTCAGTTTTATTTTTGTTTAATATTCTTGCAATAAGAATTTCGGGGAAAACAGTTCAGGCGCTGCGTTTATTATGTAGCTTCAGCCCGTTGCAACCGCGGTGTTTTCTGAAAAAATATATTACACGAGCGTATTATTATATTTTTGTTGACTGACGCATAAGAAAAAATACCAAAAACCTAGGTTTTATAATAATATTATATAATAGTATTATAAACCCTAGGTGATTATGAAACTGGTAAAAGGTTAAAGCTGGTAGGGGAGAAATAAGTGTTGTATGTGAGGGCGACGACCAGAAAAGTTCTTACAAATCTAGTGTAGGTGTCAACCTAGCTTACACACAACATTGGGTTTCTAAAGGTGGAAGAAGAAAAGGTTAACATGATAGATGGGCAGATTTTCTTTGTTAAAATACTTTAGTGAATGTCATCACTGTAACTAGTCTTACCTTTTCATTAGGTACCTGTGCAACTTTTTTCACTTATCACACACATTTTATTTACAAAATCAATTACGGGATCGGAACTATCACTTCTTTAAGCAGGTTATACCGTATCCTAGTTCGGAGATCAGAGGCCTCATCACGAAATACTGTATTTTATTTACGGCGTACTTGGAGTATTTATTGCATTTAAATATTATAAAAATATCTAGCTATGATTCCGCCACAAAACATTATTTTTCATAACAATTAATGTCATAGATTTCGCAAAGTAACGCCTGATTCTATAATTTAGTATTTGTTGCGTTTATTTTATGGAAAATTGTATCAGCGCTTCTAGTGTACGAAGAGGGAATTACTTTTTAACCGACTTCAAAAAGAAGGAGGTTATCAATTCGACGGTATGTTTTTTTTTTTTGTGTGTTTGCCTGATTACTCCGCCAATTGTGGACCGATTTTCAAAATTATTTTTTTGTTCGAAAGGAGATACTTCAGGAGTGGTCCCCTTGTCACCATGTCAGGATCTGATGATTGGATCTTGGAGAAATCGAGGGCAACCCTCAAATTTTATAGGCCTACACATAGTTTTTCGCAAATTTTATGAAGTAATTTAAGTATTTGCGTATGGTAATCATCATCTCATGTAGCTGAGCTGATGATGGAAGGTACAACTCCTCTAGTAAGGACTTAGCATCGACAAATTATGTTTGTGTTCGCATATCTCCGGAACTACAAGTCTGATTTAAGTAATTCTTTTTTTGTTGTACTATGTATCGTTCAACTTAGGGAATACAGCAAGTTTCATCAAAATCGGTTTAGTAGTTTTTGAGATAGGGAATTATGAATGTAAGAGATTTTAACGATGTTATTACCGGTGTTACGGATTACAAATTTCTAGTGCTCATGTAAGAAAATGATGTACTCGTATTTGACAAAAATGTGGTTGAATATTTAAACTAAAAAGAGTAAAATAAAAACTTTTTCAAAAAAAATGTAACCGCTTTCAAAAACAACCACAAAAAAGGGTAAAATAACCTTCAAAACTTTTCTTTCGGAAGTCGGTGGCAAAAAGACAATGAAATTAATAAAAAAAAGGACACCGACTTCCGAAAGAAAAGTTTTGAAGGTTATTTTACCCTTTTTTGTGGTTGTTTTTGAAGGCGGTTACATTTTTTTTGAAAAAGTTTTTTTTCCAGTTTACTTTACGTCACAAAATCTGAAAAATTCATCACAGAACTGCACTCGCTATAACTGTAGCAAAAAGTAATTTTACGGACAATACCAAATAAAATATAGATATCTATAATAAATAGGCAAGTAGGCACCTCTTGTAGGAAAACAGGATGACGTACATTAAATAATAAGTAAGTAATCTCGTGAAAGTTTCTACAAAAGGGACTATAAAAAAGAATGAAAGTCAAACCATTCATTTTAATTAGACCATTTACAGATAATCTGAAATGTCAAGGAGTAGTGAGTTAGTCGGAAAGTTGAAAATGTTTGTAGATTTTTATACAAAGGAAAAGGAAACATGAAAGCAAAGGTCATATTTTTCTTCAAAACGTTACAATATCTTTAGTTACGTTGCTTTCTTTGCGAGAAAAAATGTAAGGAAAAAAACAAGGGATAGTAATATGAGCAGTTTTATACAGTATATTTGGTTTGTATAAGGAAAAAAAAAACTGGTCCCTAATCTATCTCCAATAACTTTCTTTCGGTGAAAAATAAATGTCCTGTGACACGTGATGCGAGCTTCAATTCTACCCTCCTTTGTAGACGTAACATTAAAGAAGTTATAGAAAGAAAGTACCTGGAAGGCTACCCCTAAAATAGCCTAACAAGTAGATAAAAATATACTAGGGTTGTATCGGAGGTCACCTTAGCCGAGATGGATGTGAAGAAAAAAGATAAATTGAATGACAAAATGAACCTTTCGCTCTTAAACGTTTCGGAGGGACTTGGTAGGGACAAATTACAAACTATATAACAGTTTTGTAACTTTCTAACCCGCTAGACAATTTATTTTAATGGGTCATAAATTAAACGGGTTTTACTAAATATTAGCTCACTTGGTAGTAAATTTAAAACTCCAAACTTAGAGTTATAACTATTCTAAGGGTACCTTCATAAATAAGCAGGTTTTCGGTACAGGTATTGAACCCAACATCCATCGGACGGCGCGCGCTGGCCACGGATCCTAACGACGCGGACGCATCGACATCATTATTTTTGGTTTTCGTCGGGATCGGCCTCGAGACTCCGTTCAACGTTTTTCGATGTTCCTCATGGTTTCGGATGTAGCCATTCACGCCCGGTTGAAAAATTCACCTTGTATTATTTATAACTGTAACCTTGACCGTCCCCACACGGGTCGACGGCGCGTTGTATCCCACGCGCGCCTCAAAGAGCGTCTGCATAATGACGGGGCCCCCTCTCAGAAGGCCAAAGCCTGCCGTGGTCGTGGGATTTTATTTCCTCACCGTGACCCCGGAACATAAAGGGCTATTGAAGGACACCGTGGATTTTAGTCAGTACAAGTCTGGCAGTCCCTCCCGCCCTGCCCGGGGTGGGAGGACTCATTTGATGATTTTACCACGTTAAAAAAAAAAGCCTTGACCGTGACGTCACTTTGGGTCTTACCTGAAAACCAACGCTGGCGCTGTGACTTTTTCTTTAAATTTCACAACACATGCTGAGATAAAAATGAATGAAACTTATTGCTTAGTTTTATTATTTTCTTTTCTTATATTATTAATTTCGTTTTGCTTAGTTTTATGTTGTTGTTCTGTCCTGTGTGAGTCTAAAAAAAAACTTTTCTTTCTTTCAATGGCTCGCGAGCAGATGTGCTACTTCCTTCCTCGGAGCCTACCGCGACGTACGACACACCCTAACGCCTTATTTCGGGACAGTAAATGTAATTAGTTCAACGACAATATACCAGAAGCCTTTCGAATTTAAATACAGTCCATTTTTATTAGGGTTCCGTAGTCAACAAGGAACCCTTATAGTTTCGCCATGTCCGTCCGTCCGTCCGTCCGTCTGTCCGCAGTTTAGCTCAGAGACGCACAGTACTAGAGAGCTGTAATTTGGTGTAAATATACGAATTTGTTGCGCCGAAAAAGTGGTAAAATAAAATTTCGTAAAATATTTTTTTTTAGGATAGGTACCTCTTGTACACGTAAAGTGGGGATGTTTTTTTTTTTCTCGCATCATTAAATAGGTCTTTAAAAAATATTGATAGTTTCCATTAACATTTTTTTGATAAAAAGATTCGTTTGTGAAATATTAAGCTTTAAAGTGCTAATTTTTGCTCGACTCGAGTGTCCCCCCCCTCTACCAGCTAAACGGTTACGTTTGGGGGTGTGAAAAAATTCACAATAGTAGTATATAATTAAAACGAAGTTTAAAAGAAAATTATAATGACTAAGTAGGCTTTACAAGTTAACGAGTAATAGTCGACCAACTTATAAAATGTACTGGGATAATTTTATTTTTTATTTAGCCTGCTCTGTCCCACTCCTGGGCAAAGGCCACTTGGATAATATATTTTCCTAAACAAAATGTATCGGAGAACATGTTCTTCAACTGCAAATGTAAGTTTGACAACTTTATTTTTACATCTATTTAGGTATGTTTTTATGGTATGTTTTTTGGGGATAGGTAGGTTTTTATTGTCAACTATTTTTAACTAACTTCAAAAAAAGGAAGAGGTTCAGCGAATCAGTTTAGTTAGTTCGCATCAGTATTTTGATGGGTAACTACGGAACCCTACACTGTGCGTGGCTCGACACGCACTTGGCCGGTTTTTTCACCTTGCCGAGAATCGAACAGGCATGGTTGGCAAGAAACTGTAAAATATGCCAAATCTCAACGTGTTTCCTGTTATAAATATTTAATATTTTCTTGCGTACCGATCGGTCTGTACCGACAACCTGTTTCTTTGTAAGGGCACTCTACAACGGTTCACCCTTGTTTGGTAGAACAACTTTTGATCGAATGTTACTAATTCGAACAACGTTTGAGAAAATATTCAGTTTGTATAATATCGGTTAACATAATTTTCATTTCATCGAATCTTTATTTGCCATAACAACATTTGCGCTATTGATGTAATGTTCAGTTGGTACAACATTCATTTTATCGAATATTCGATTAGTGTAATGTAATGCAGAAAAGAAAACATTGTAAATATTTGTTCCGTCGATCTACCTTGGTAGGTGGTAATCAGCAACTTAACTAAGGATGCAAGAGCGAGCGAAGCGAGCTCGGGACTTGGGGCACCCCGAATCGGACAGGTTAGGTTCGAAGGGGATGGCGGGGTCTGAAAGACCCCGCCATCCCCTTCGTGTTAGGTTACTTTAAACCTTGCAAACAGAAATAGGAGCCCCGCGAAGCGGGGCTCCGTCAAGCTACCTCGGTAGGTAGTTATCAGTAATGTACGCTCGCCCTTGCATCCTTAGTCAAATTGCCTTATTGCTATAATAGGAGCCCCGCTGAAGCGGGGCACCTAATTTCTGTTTGCAAGGTTTAAAGTAACCTAACACGAAGGGGATGGAGCCCGATTTTTTAGACAATGAAAGGAAACGAATTATTAATTAACTGAATATTCGATAAGATACTTCGACTAAATCATTATTAGTCTAGTGAAACATTAGTTTAAATAAAATTAGTGCATTTGAAAATTCGGTCAAATGAAATTATTTCAAAGAAATAAATAGGCTAAATAAAAATTTACCAATTAATTATTCGGTGAAATGAATAATTCTACGAAACGACTTTATTGTAACCAAAATTAGCCGGAGTGATTTTCGACGAAACGTTGTTCTGCCAAACAAGGGTAAACCCTCTACAACACCGTCTGCGAAGAGATTATTTTGCAGTGCGGAGCGCGGATAATCCGCGCGGCAGGGCGGTGTATCTGTTTAGTGATTTCAATACTCAATATTTTTATTGCATTCCATAATTATGTATTCTTAGGCGATAAAACTTATAATTAGATCATAACATTTTGCTGACGGGAGAAGCAAAATAAGTGAGTTTAGGAGAGAGAAATCTTATTATTGATAATATTTTATTTAAAAAATGACACTATTTGATATAAAATAATTGTGGTCAGATATTTATTGAGCGGTGTGGTAATAATGGTTGTCTGAGTTAAAGTACTAACTTTCGTCTATTTCATACGAGCTATTGCCACATGAGATTTACTTCACCAAGCAAACGCAGACGAGCGCTGTGATGTGATAATACTTGCAGAAGTTTCACATTTATGTAAACTGGGGTTGTGGTAGAAGGTTCTTTTACACCGTTCAAAAAATGAACTGAATAAAATGAACTAGCATCAGAGTGACAATATTTCGTAGCAATTCATTAACATATTCCGTTTTCCTAAAGTGCTACAAACCGGAGTCTCCTTGAAATATTTAAATGGCACCGAGTTCTCTGCTAGCTTTCACGAAATTATTTAAATTTATTTATCTCTGATTGATAAACAAGATCAACAATCTTTTGGAGTTAAGTTCGGTTTATCTTCTTAATGTAAAAAAACACGTGTCAATTTTCCGAAACGGCCCAACCGATTTCAATAAAATTTTGTGAATATGCATACTCGTAGTTAGATAATTCCAGTTTGAAAGATGGGATTTTTGAGAATTTGGTGTGTTGGTTTAAATTCTCGCAACACGCACGGTAAATAAGATAAAATATCAGCTTTTTATGTTAATACTAAATTTAGTTTTTTTTTTTTTCTTAAACCTATCAAAAGTAATATTTCAGTAACATTTGCTTCATTTAATTTTCAAGCTGCTACCCGACCGAAGTCAGGGGTGGGTGTTATTATAGCATAATCAGACTGTAAGTTTTACATTGCCTAGTTAAAGTTAATTCTTCTTTTGTTGCAGAGGGAGGGGGCAGTAATCTAACACGAGGACCCAGTGCGGGTTATGTAGTGAGTGTGGGTTCGAAACAACGTTTTCTTTTATCAAATTTTCAATTTGGTTTCGTATTTCAAATTATAAAAGCTGAAGAGTTACTATGTTTTAGGCTAGCCTTTTTCTATTAGACAGTTGATATTTTTTTGTCATTTATTCAGGTAACTAAGATCCCGACTGACAGACTTTATAAATGAAAATAAAACGAATAACATGATAAAATGATTTTCATGTGAATGAAATGTTTAAAATAAATTACAAAAAAGTAATTAAAAATAATAAATTAAATTTGCTACGTTATTTACTTCTCATTCACTTGTCATTGACACGTAATCGTTATTTCGTGCAATTTTTTTTCACGATGTTTTACATTAACCATTTCTATTTTTAACCGACTTCCAAAAGGAGGAGGTTCTCAATTCGGATGTTGGTATTTTTTTTTAATGTTTGTTCGGGCTTAACTCCGTCTTTTAACAACCGATTTGAAAAAATCTTTTTTTTGTTGGATAGGGTATACTTCCGGAATGGTCCCATTAAAATTTTATCGAAATCGGACTAGCACTTTTTGAAAAATCAACAAAAACCTAAAAAGTTTTCAACTTTGTCTACACCGATTACTCCGAGGTTTCTGGTCCGATTTCGATGATTCTTTTTTTGTTCGATACAGTATATCTGCCATTTACCAAATGGCAGATATACTGTATCAATAAAATTTTCATTTAGTTTGGTGCAGTAGTTTTTATTTTTAGCTCATTGTGTACATACATACATGGGCGTTGTTATTACCGGTGCTACGGATTACAAAATTTTAGTGCTTATGTAAGAAAATTATGTATTTGACAATAATTTGGGTTAAATAGTGAAACTAAAAAGGATAAAATAAAAAACTTTTTCAAAAAAAAATGTAACCGCCTTCAAAACAACCACAAAAAAAGTTTAAAATAACCTACAAAAAAACTTTTCTTTCGAAAGTCGGTGACAAAAAGTCAATGAAATAAAAAATAAAGTCACCGACTTTTAAACGAAAAGTTTTTTTGTAGGTTATTTTGAACTTTTTTTGTGGTTGTTTTGAAGTCGGTTACATTTTTTTTTTTAAGTTTTTAAAATATACTTTCACGCTTTAAAAATGTAATAGAATTCGAAATCGTTCCAGAGGTGTGGAGATCAAGTAATCGTAGCGCGCTACACCCTTGCTACGGCGTAGCACGGGTTCTACGGGTCTACGAGTGATAAACGACGGGCATGCGCCGGCGTCGTAGCGCTGAGAGATGGGGTAGCTGATGCAGGTTGCATCGGTGATACAAGTTTAACAAGGTGTACAAATTTACTGTCATAAATCGTAAGCTAGAAAAAAGATAGGTACATTTTCTATTTACTTATTGGAGGGATTGAACTTGAAATCCAAAACTTTCTGGAAAATTAGTATTTTGAGACTCAATAAAGAGTCGTATCCACGTCTGAGGATCAAGTTAGTAGGAGGTCGTGTCAAAGTGAATGTTGTGACGTAGTAAGAGATTAAGCCGAGTATAATGAGATCGAAAAAAAAATTGTGGCAGCTAAAAAAAAGACTTTTTTTTTTCAGAATTTTGTGCGCATAGATCTAAATATTTATTGAAATTCTGTTATAGAAAACCATGTTACGAATGAAACATGCGCCAAAAATCCAGTTACAACTTACCACAACAACATACGCCTTTGATTAGAATTTACATTTCTCTAATTCTTATATTCAAACATTTGGGATTGTAACAAATTGCCCGGAGATACGAATGTTACGTACACACTACACGTACATTGCAATTAAATTATTCCTACAGCCTTAGGGTACGTATGCATTGACAGATCCCTTACTTAGCTCCAAGCGCCTAGAGCCTAGCGAATCACATAGCGAGTAGTGAAGTTAAATGAACATTCTTGAAACGCATTTTGTTGTTGCTTTTTTGTTTTTTTTAGCGTGGTAAAATCATCAAATGAGTCCTGAACCCAGGGCAGAGCGGGAGGGACTGTCAGACTCGTACTTTCTAAAATCCACGGTGTCCTTCAATAGCCCTTAACGTTCCGGGGTCACGGTAATTCGTGAGTCCCGTGACCATGTATTGCGTGCTTGGGACTTTTGCTATCCACCATATTATGTCGCTTATAGCAAGTAACCTAGTAATTGTGTGTGCTTGTAGCATTTTGAATAAACATATTTTTTTATTTCTTTATCAGATGTTAATTCACTAGGCTTTAATGACTTGACAAATCACCAGTCAGTGTGCACATAAGCTAAAGTAAAGTAGTTAAATGTTACAGTCCAATATACCCTTTTCTGACAAACGCTATGATAGACAGAATATGGCTAACAAAAACCTAAATTTACTACAAGTTTCCTTACTTCTATTTTCATTAATTCTTAACCAGATGTTAAGTTACTTAGCAAGTCGCCTGTCAATGCGTACATAGCCTTATTTTATCGTGGTAAAATCATCAAGAGACTGTCAGAATTGTACTGACAAAAATCCACGATACCATACCTATTTAAGTTCCAGGATCACGGTTACCTGAAGAGACAGTACCGCGACCCCGGCAGGCTTTGGCCCTCTAAGGGGGACCTCGTCAGATTGCTGACAGCTCTTTGAGGCGCGCGTGGAGCGCGACGCGCCGTCGACTCATGGTCCATGATCGGACGGTGAGTCACCCATTACTCACCGCCCACATGCCCGCAATGCGTACATGTATAGCCTTAAGCAAAGTATTTAAATGTTACAATCTCATATTCTCGTATCCTACAGTAAACGTTATGATAACTACAGCGGTTAACAAAACGCTTATTCTGTTACGGGCCAGCAGCATCAGTAACTTTCAGCCTAGACTAGAGGCTTTAATTTTCTCAGAGTAAATACATCCATTCTTTTTTATGAAAAGAACCGCTGATTCATTTGTGGTAATGGCCGCCGCTGATTGTGCAGACGGGATGAGTTTTATAAAATTTAAACAAAATCTGTAGTCGATATTTTGTATACAGACTATAGTGCTAAAATGCGCCATTTAAAATTTTAGTATTCATAAACGACCAGTGGGTTGGAAAAGAGTACACAAAGCTGTATTTATTTTGTAACAACATTATGCTTTTAAACCTTTTAATATTTTTGTTTTGTGGTTATATCATGATATTTAAGTGGAAATTATCATTATCTTTCGATAGTTACGTTGCGGATATTGTTATTACTAAATATAAAAGGTAATTAGTATAGACACGGTTCAGAAAAACATAACCTCTATTACAAGTTACGTTGTCTGCTAAAAGCAGGGATTCTAAACGGTCTATTTATTTTTGTTATTAAAAACCTTGTCCTAATCCGAGATTACTAACATAATGGTATCTTATGTCTAAAAAAGATGAAAGCTTTCATATTTACATATCTTCTTATTAGTTAGATGAACCGTATCTATACGTATATTTCTACATTTGGTTTTGACCCAAAAATATAGTATTCAGGTATTCCTCTCAGATTTCGGAATACCCGGGGAGCACTTTGGGATAAACTAAAACGTGTTTAAAATTCCACTTGCGGTCCTTGTGCAATCAAAGTTTGTAAGAATATAATGAACCTGGTTTATTTGATACCTTACTACTACTTCTTAGTTTTGGTCATTAAGATTTGAGTTAAGTATCTTCTAAATTAGCGAAGGGGGAGGCGGGTGCCGTGAGGGAGAGGACAGCCTGCACCTGGTGCAGGCTGTCCTCTCCCTCACGGCACCCGCCTCACCTTACGACATAGCCACTGCGGAAGACGCCCGCTGCATCGAACATCGATTTCCGGCCACCCTAGGCGCGGGCATGCGGACGGTGAGTAACGGTTGACTTGCCGTCCGATCAACTGCAAAACGGCATTTGACGCTGATATAAGCGTCGTTTAGCAATTACACTTTTTAAGATAAGTTTTCGGCAGATGTTTAGTTTTCTGTGGCACGACGGCAAGACTTTGACGTCATTGTCTTTGGCTTTTACGTTATACTACAGGGTATGATGTTTCGATTTCTATGTTACGATTCAAGGACGCGTTTCGTTCTTCAAACTAAAAGCATTCATTTCAATTACCTAAACTAATTATAGGCATTTGAAAATTGACAAAAGTCGGTCAATGGGGATAGCAACTGGGGAACTAATGGCGCTAGTATAGCTTGTTCCAAGCATCGTCATTGGTTCAAATCAGTTCAAATCTTAAAGGTACTTCAAAATAGTACTACGTCATTGGTCGGATTAGGACTACTCTATGGTGGCGCCACCTACAATATCTTTGCGTTGCCAACCCCATTTAGTCGGCACGGTTGGTACAATGGCTGAGTGATTGGACTGCTGCACTGCGTGTCGCGGGTTCGAGTCCCGCACGGAGCAAATATTTGTATGACCTACAAATAGTTGTTCCGGGTCTGGCTGTTTATGTATGTGAGTTTCTATGTTTGTAAACGCACACACGACACTGGGAGAAATCCTAGTGTGGGGAAACGTTAACAAAAAGAAAGAAAAAGTAGAAAAGAATTTGAAAAATTTAACTAATTAATTAATTAATTACCTACTTCAAGATGTTGACGGTTCCCTTAAAGAAGAGCGAGCAAGGAAATCCTTTTTTTTTTTTTTTAGGTGGTAAAATCATCGAGCTACCCATAACTCACCGTCCACAAGCCCGCTCCGCCGCTGTGCCCTCTGCTATTCAGAGGGACACGCGTTGGAGCGTCCACCTGACAGGCTATTCGCATACGGGCAAAGAGACCCCTTGGGCACACAGTGCCTAAGGAAGAGTTTTTGCCCGCATCCCAGGGTGCACCGGCCCGAAAAACTGGTCTTCCCCCCGGACGTATCCGAGAGAGAACTCCAGTACACGGGCGCACGTGGAGGTTTCCTGTCTTAGCACGCAAGGAACTCCTTGCGGCATTTTTTTTAAATCAGAATGTTAGACCTTGACCTTATGACCTTGCATGTGAGTTTTTTTTTTAACCTTGCCCCTCTCTAGAAATTTCTCCTGTAGGTGCATTTACAAACATATAAACTCACATACACAAACGCCCCGACCTGAAACAACTATGTACTTGGATAATACAAATATTTGCTCCGTGCGGGACTCGAACCTGCAAAAAGTGCAACATGCAGCGCATCAGGCTAATTGCTCAGCCCCCGCGCCAAAGGGCGTTTTTCCATTAGCCGGCCGGGCGACGGCACGGCGCCGGCGCCGTCGCCGGTGCCGGTGCCGTGCCGGCTAATGGAAAAACGCCCAAACGTACCGTCACGTTTGTATTTTTATCTACACTAATATTATAAAGAGGAAAGATTTGTATTTTTGTCTGAATGTTTGTAATGAATAAATTCTTTTACCAGTTGAAAGCTGCTTTGATCCTGAGTGACATAGAGTATAGACAATAAGGGGAGAAGGGGTGAGCGGGCGAAGCCGCTGGCAAAAGCTAGTTGTAAATAATGTTTTTTACTGAACAGGTTGGTACTGATAATATTACTGAGAATAAATCATCCTAAGTACTGCTGGGTAAATGCCCCAGTTCCAATTTCAGTTTTAGCCCAGGGCTAAACTGAACTAACGGACTGGTAATAGATAAATATTCTACAGTGAGTTACACCTATCTTTGTACCTTTATATTCCTTATTGTACTCGTAATGTTCTTTTCACGATTCTATTGAATATAGTTGAACCCTATCTTGAAAGTAAAGGACCTGCTCGTAAATATTCGAAGATCCGATCCAGCATTTCCAGAGCATAAAGTATTACAGTGTCTTTGATAGTACGGATCGTCTGGGGCAATAGCACGTTAAACAAGGTGCTTTCTAAATATTTTATTTTCAAGTAATTTGCACCTTACATTTACGTCAATTCTGTAAAGAAATCTATACAGCGTGACTTTTTAGTCGTTTTACAACGGCAGCCCAGTTCATGTATCCAATGACTAGTACCCGTTTATATTATAACTAGCGACCCGCCCCGGCTTCGCACGGGTGCAATGCTGATACTAAATACACTACAGAAAAAAACTTTTTTCAAAAAAAATTTAACCGACTTCAAAAACAACCACAAAAAAGGGTTAAATAACCTACAAAATAACTTTTCTTTCGGAAGTCGGTGGCTTTGTTTTTTTATTTCGTTGTCTTTTTGCCACCGACTTCCGAAAGAAAAGTTATTTTGTAGGTTATTTAACCCTTTTTTGTGGTTGTTTTTGAAGTCGGTTAAATTTTTTTTGAAAAAAGTTTTTTATTTTACTCTTTTTAGTTTAAATATTCAACCCAAATTCTTGTAAAATACATCATTTTCTTACAAGTGCACTAGAATTTTGTAATCCGTGGCACCGGTATTAAAATCGCTCATGTACACATGCTAATAAAATTCCCTATCTCAAAAACTGCTGAACAGATTTTGATGAAACTTGCAGTATTCCCTAAGGTGAACGATCCCTAGTGCAACAAAAAAAGAATTTTGAAAATCGGTCCACAATTGGCGGAGTAATCGCGTAACAAACACGCAAAAAGTAATGTCATCCAAGTAGCCGAAATCAATAAAAATGCTCACAAAAAAAAAAGTACTGAACCAAATAGGATGAAATTTTTATGGGACCACACTGCAAGTATACCGCATCGAACAAAAAACAAATCATACTAATCGGACTAGAAACCTCGGAGTAATCGATGTACATACATAAAAAAAAAGAAAAAAAAAAAACATACCGACCGAATTGAGAACCTCCTCCTTTTTTTGAAGTCGGTTAAAAAACTGCGCAAACGCTACGTCCCGCAATTTTTAAATCTGTAATATCTTCGAAAATATTCCCTTAAATCATACGGTGTAAAGGGCCATATAGATCTATATTAAATGAACAATGTATTCAAGGTATTTAATTGGTTAAAGATTAATGCTGTATTGGTTAAAATCGCTTCGAAAATTAGCCATTATTTGTCGTAAAAAGTAAATGACAAAAAAAAGTTATTGTGGGTTATCCATAAGAGATAGACATATACCATCACGGACTTTTCTGTAGACCTTTTCAATGTGTACAATACTTAGTACATTATTTTGATAAAACTCGTAGGGTTCAGCCTGCGTTTGCAATGTAAGCGGAAAAAATGTAATTATTTACGACATCACATTAGAAACCTCAAAATAAGTTATTATACATATAAACCTTCCTCTTGAATCACTCTATCTAATAAAAAAAACCGCATCAAAATCCGTTGCGTAGTTCCAAAGATTTAAGCATACAAAGGGACATAGGGACAGAGAAAGCGACTTTGTTTTATACTATGTAGTGATGAAAAAATAGGTATGTAAGAGATTTGAAAAATTAAAAAATAAATTTTAATTCGTTATTATGACGCAAGGCGTTGTTAGAAACTCCCTTGTCTCATAGAAAATGGAGATGGAATGATCTGCCCGACTATTGCGCTGGGTAGGTAGGTATACTCTACAGCTTGATACGTAAACATTTTAACAGGGTGTTCCATATTTCTAATGTACCGTACCTATTTAGGGTCAGAGCCCATTCGTCCCCTAAAATTCGTACCCCAGCATAAAAGTTGTGGATTCGGCCCCTATATAGGTGCCCATTGGTCTCCTGGTAGGGTACCAATTAATATTTTAATAAAAATATTATTTCTAAGGTACCCATTCGTTCCCTCTAATATAATACAATATAAGTTAAAGATTCGGCACCTATTCAGGTGCCTATTGGTCCCCTGAGATAAAATTAGCTATATTTTACTTAAGAAACGGTTAACAGAGTACACTTGTGAATAGTTTATTAACGGAATTAATTTAATAAATCATAACAGCTCATTGAAAAAGAGCTATGATGAATGATATCCGTCATGATAATAATATAGGGCTTATTAAAAAAAACGGGTTACAAAATTATATAAGGTGTTTTGTTTGTATGTTATGGCTGCCTCGCTGACATATTGGTTCTTGAAAGTGACTGCGAATACGAGACTGTTCAATGTGTCTTTGGTCTTTTATTAAATGAAGTTCGCCTAACGAAGTAATCTTTTTGTTTTTGTCACCGACTTTCGAAAGAAAAGTTTTTTTGTAGGTTATTTTGAACTTTTTAACCGACTTCAAAAAAAGGAGGAGGTTCTCAATTCGTCGGAATCTTTTTTTTTTTTTTTTATGTATGTTCCCCGATTTCTCTTTTGTTTGAAAGGGTATACTTTCCAATTGGTCCCATGATCACCAGGTCAGGATCTGATGATGGGATCCTAGGGAAATCGAGGGCAACCTTCAAATTTTATAGGCACATAGTACCATTTTCATATATTTTCTAAAGCTGTCCAAGTATTTGCATCTGATAATCATCATCTCAGGTGGATGACCTGATGATGGAAGGTACAACTCCTTAACAGTAAGGAGTAGGCATCGATTGATTTACTTTGTGTTCGCATATCTCCGGAACTACAAGTCCGATTTAAGTAATTCTTTTTTTGTTGTACTAGGTATCACTTAACTTAGAGAATACTGCAAGTTTCATCAACATCGGTTCAGTAATTTTTGAGATATGGAATTTTATTAGCTTATTGTGTACATGAGTGATGTAAGTACCGGTGCGAAGGATTACAAAATTCTAGTGCACATGTGAGAGAATAATGTTCTTGACAAGAATTCGGGTTGAATATTTAAACTAAAAAGAGTAAAATAAAAAACTTTTTCAAAAAAAAATGTAACCGCCTTCAAAAACAACCACAAAAAAGTGTAAAATAATCTACAAAATAACTTTTCTTTCGGAAGTCGGTGGCTAAAAAGACAATGAAAAGAAAAAAAACAAAGGCACCGACTTCCGAAAGAAAAGTTATTTTGTAGATTATTTTACACTTTTTTGTGGTTGTTTTTGAAGGCGGTTACATTTTTTTTGAAAAAGTTTTTTATTTTGTGGTTGTTTTGAAGTCGGTTACTAACATTTTTTTTTTGTAAAAAATATATTATTTTATCCTTTTTAGTTTCACTATTCAACTCAAATTTTATGGGGCCAAATGGCAGTACCTTTATACTAAGTATATCGAACAAAAAAAGAATCATCGAAATCGGACCACAAACCTCGGAGTAATCGGTGTCTTTTTAGGTTTTTGACTTTTGTTGATTTTTCAAACTCTAGTCCAATTTCGATAAAATTTTAATGGGACCATTCCGGAAGTAAACCCTATCCAACAAAAAAGAATTTTTCAAATCGGTTGTTAAACGACGGAGTTATGCCCGAACCAACATAAAAAAAAACACAAACATCCGAATTGAGAACCTCCTCCTTTTGGAAGTCGGTTAAAAATAATCAACGTTCTATAGTATGTGCCATTTAACACGGCAAAAGCGGTCATTGCTCCGACTTTCATCCCGATATCTCAATATTAGCGATACTTCCTCTTCACCCGTACAAATCTGTCGCAAACAGTCGCAAAACTGACATTGCTTGAGTCTCATAATACATAAAAAATTACCACAAAAACAACACAATGCACAACCCAAAATAATAGAAAATCTAGCAAACGTACCCTACGAAATATTTTTTTTTAAATATTGTATTTTCGTTTTTACACAAGTTTATCACACTGAGACAATTTAACAAAAGTAAATATATTATTACGCATCATATAATTTTGCATTAACCTATAATACAATACTGAGTAAATATAAAGTTAGTGCATATTGTATGGATATAAGTGTATTAATATTCTTTTGATATCAGGATGGTAAAAACACCTTATTTTTCCTAAAATAAATTACAAAAACTATTTCATCACAGAAAATGCTAATTTTGATCTTATGTCGTTTTTGTTTTACGAGGTCATCGCGTCAGGGGTGCAGCACCCCCGGCAGCAGCCGCCATTTAGATTTAACATTCCGTGTGGAAGTTCGCTTGCGTTCGGTCTGTGCAAAGACATTAAACTAAATACGAGCAATAGACGGGACATCACGAAGAAAGTCGCTCAGTCTAGTAGTCGCGTTGCTATGCAACAACGCTAGATTGTGCTACTGACACACGGCATCAATAATTTTGTATGACAATTTTCCCAATGCCCGCTCTATAGGTTCTTTTAAATCTCTTTGGGTCTGTGCTATAATTTCTATCGTTGTTGAGTTTGTTACAGTTTTGTTTTTGTGTTCTGTGTTGTTATTGTTACTTTATTTGTTGCTTGTAAAAAAGCATGGAACCAGAAGCTGGAACATCTACTGGTGAAACCAGTAAACGCCGTCGTCGTCCAAACATATTCCAACCTCAAGAAGGTTCGGAATCGATACCGTTCACATCGCCGCCAGCAAAAAGACAGAAGACGATTCTCACCAGCGGAGAACGTCTTATGATTATTAATATTTTTAAATATGTCCAAAACACAAAGCCCGAGGATAAATATTTAACTAACCATGATCTTGTCAAACGTACGTCAGAAATATGTGGGGTGAGTGAGAGATCGATATATCGGGTATTACGTGAATACAGAAATACTCATAAAATAACGCAACCTGAAGGTAAAAGGAGTAGACCAAACGTTCTCCAAAAAGTTGATGATTTTGATAAATCGGCAATTACTAAAACTTTTGGAAAAAAAAAAGATTTTTCATACAAAATGAGAAAATGATCGAGCAGTATGAAAAATCATTTTTTTTTTCCAAAAGTTTTTGAACAAACATTGTTCAGTAACATGGGCTGAGTTACTCCACGAGAGGTTTTGCGCTATTAACGTTACACGTTGTATATACATAATTATATACATTTGATTATTTTCACATTTTTTATGATGATTCTTTCACAGTCCAGGCTGTCGTTTGTGGAATGCATTGCTTGTATCAGTAAGACAAGCCAAGTCACTGGTTTCTTTTAAAAGCTTAGTCTTAAATCATTTCCTTTCTCTCTAATAATACATATTTATATTTATGTATGTATGTGTATTTTATTTTATTATTAATGTTTGTGTGTATTGTATTTATATTATCGGTTATCTATTATTTGATGTGCATCACTGTCTACCCTCATTTTTTTTTAAGGTTCTTCAAGTCCATCATAATTGTCTGGAAGATATCGATATTAGCGATAAGACCGCCGTTGTACCCTTAGTATTAATAAAACTTTTTTTTTTAACTTTTCTTTCGGAAGTCGGTGGCTTTTTTTATGTCATTGACTATTGCCACCGACTTCCGAAAGAAAAGTAAAAAAAAAAAGTTTTATTAATACTAAGGGTAAAAGTTATTTTACACTATTTTGTATTTGTTTTTGAAGTCGGTACTTTTTTTTAAAAGTTTTTATTTTACCCTTTTTAGTTCAGACATTCAACAAAAATCTTCGTATAATCGGCAACTTTAGAAATTTATATCCAAGCGAGCAACAAAAACGGATCTATGCGGGCAACGTCACAAGACATCCATTATTATTGTATGTTAAAACCTTCCCTAGACTGTAATAAACATTTTTCCGTAAACCGCATGAAAATCGGTTCAGACAAACGCGAGATAATCGTGAACAAACATACAATCGACTTTGAAAATCTACTATGATCCGCGCGCGGACGAAAATACATATGACGGGAAAAGGGCCGTTACCTATCACTACATCCATTAAATCCGTCACACACAGTGGAACATTTTTTACGTCACGCGTAAATTTATAAGCACACAATTTGATTTCTAGAAATAAAAAATAATAATTTTGAATTAGAGCAACACAAGATTCACAACCCCTGTATGTCAAGCAGGCTGGTACCACGATACTGTAGCGATAGAAGCAACTATCGCTTATTAGTAGTTTTAGGTAACAATAAGTGTCATTATCGCTTAGTGATGAAAAACTTGGTAGGAGGGAGTGAATGACCTCTATTGCCATGTTAAATGGTACATACTATAACATTAATTCTGTTTTGCTCCAAAAATTGCGTTAAAATTGGTAAGTACTCTCCTAATGTGCGCGGGGTGTGGAATGCCAAAGCGGGAGGGCCGGAGGGGTAATCTTAGTCAGAGTATCTGCGCGCAAGCAAATTAGATTTAAGTTATTATGATTTTGCATGTATGTAGTTGGTAAATATACAAAAAATAAGAAGTGATTATTTACTGTTGATAATGTGTTCTATTTTTTTTCTTCATATTTTACATTTAATGTTGATTTATATGATGGTCAATCAAGGCTGATTTTTGTAAAAAGAGTTGTATTTTGTTAGTTTCTAGGACATTGTGATTTTGCATGTGTATTTGTTGCTAGTAAAAATGTTGGTTTTACTTACCTAGTTCCTAGTTGATAAAGACTGATTTTACTTTTTTATATTTCTTTAATACAAAGTTATTGTGATATTGCATTATTTTGTAGATCTCTTTGACTGAACAAAGTACTAACAATTAATTGTTATTTTTGTTATATTGGTATTGATATTTGGTAATTAAATTGTTTGTACACTGGATGTAAATTTATCTAAAATTCAGTTAATATTAATGAGATTTTATTTAAATAGTTACACAGTTTTATTTTACTGCATAAAGATTATTTTATGTTGTTATATCATACTAGCTGTTGCCCGCGACTTCGTCCGCATTGTATTTGGTTTTAAGGCACCTAAACTAATATTCTCTTTTTTAATTTGTTGAGAAAGTGAGGGTACCTGATGACCCACTTTAAAGTTTGTTATAGAATCTGTAACAATCTTTTAAGCAAATGAAATGAAAACTTCCAGACACAAGTACACAACACTTTATATACGACATTGGTAGTTTTTCCCTCTGGTGCTAAAATAAAAAGGTGGTCAGCATTACTGACAGGCGAGCATGTGTTATATAGTTGGCCGTGGGAAAAACAGTTGGACCTTAGGTCGACATCAGCTTCCTTCAGGGTCTATCCTTGGGACTTATTTATGGTCATCGCAAAGTAAGCGGCTACCGAGAATTGTGTGAGTTTGAACTGGAAAGGGAAATTGTTGGAGATGAGTGGTATTCACGGTATCAATGCAGTTTCCCCTGAGCCACATCCGGTGAGAATTTCAGCTTCGCTTAAATTTCTGTGTAAAGGTGCGTACAGACCATGTAACATGTTATATAACATGTGTTATAAAACACTACAACTCTATGTAGAATGTTACCATGAACAATGTTATATAACAATGTTATATAACATGTTATGTTATATAGTCTGTACGCACCGTAATGCAGTAACTATTAGTCGCGTTCCATTGCACAATTTTGGTGGAGTTAGATTTCTTAGAAGCATTATTATTACTTTAAGGTTATTTTATGAGCTCGAGGACCACAGGCAGTTGATGAATTTAAAATCTCGAGTGGGTGGTTGCTGGCATCACCCTAATTGACGACGTTATTGTATGATGTGTAAACCACATCATTCCCAACAATTTCGGCTAATATGTTTTCATTTATTGCAGCGGTTCGATCATTTTTTTAGTATCGCACGATCACATAGCCAAGAGTTTTCCTGAAGTGTTATACTTGACGGGACTCCGAATACGTAACTTATCAATTCTTCTTACAACGGGCAGTGTCTGCCGGAATTTTACAGAGAACAGTACCTACCGTGATATTGTCCATGGGTCTATCATCATGGCGAATGTCTCAAAGTGTTCTGTCCACGGCCTCGACGGCTTTTTTGTTCGAAATGATACATTCAGACGATTACATTTTTTTAGCGTGGTAATACATCACGTGGAACACAACGTGCACTCTTACTCGCCGGCCGCATGGCCGCGCCTACAGTGGCTGGAGATCGTGTAGCGACGTCTGTCGCCATCGGCGTCTACCGCTGCGGCTGGGCTGGAGGTGGACATTGTCCTCTCCCTCATGCGTCCCGCCTCCTCCTTCGCTAGCATGACTGCTTCGCAGAAGGAGGCGGCTGCTTCCCATTCTGTCTCGCCCCGCAGCATGGCCTCGACCAACACTAAGCACGAGAGGTCACCGATTATCGTCGTAGTGAGGACACGGCGGTGCTCTGCCCAAGCGGGTAGTCCTGCACCGTATGCTCCACCGTGTCCTCCAGGTGATCCACGCAGTGGTGACACCCAGGCGATTCTTCTTTCCCTATCAGACACAGCTACCTCCCGAAACTTTCGTGTCCGGTGAGGACCTACGTCATGTGGTAGGTCAGGCGGGACGCCGTGACGCCTATCCAGCTACTCCTTAAAGAGGGGTCTTACCGCCGCGGTTGGGGCGTGCCCGGAACTCGGTTGCGACAGTCGCTCTCTCAATATTGCCCTGTGATCACGCCGGAGCTCTTTCCGGGAATTTATCCTGGCGATTGTATTGTATAGCGGGCTGGTATCCGCAACTCCACGTCATATGCGCGTATTTTGCGTGCGGATGAGATGATCATTCTCCTGGCGATGCGCCTCGATAGACGCGATGGAGGGCCGTCGCCTCCAGGGGAAGACGACTACATTATAATCCTGAAACACCTTTGCTTTGTCACAGTTTCATGACTATACGAACACGTTGAGTGTTGCAGTGTTGTCTTAGTCAAATTGGACTTTAAACAACAAAAAACAAAAAAAAAAAACGCATCTTGCTTTGTTAGTGACGTACAACAGAGACTGCTCATCAGGCTGAACAACTTTGCTAAGACGTCATTCCTTTTTATGTTATAATGTAGCTGGGCTCTTGGAGTTCCACATCAGGTGTTCTAGATCTTCAATTTTTATACGTCAACAGAGAGTGCTCATCAGGCTGAGCAACTCTTGCTAAGACGTCATTCCTAATATGTTATAGTTTAACTGGGCTTTTGGTGTTCCACATTAGGTGTTGTGATCTTAAATTTTTATATGTCAACAGAGAGTGCTGATCAGGCTGAACAACTTTGCTAAAACGTCATTCCTAATATGTTATAGTTTAACTGGGCTTTTGGTGTTCCACATTAGGTGTTGTGATCTTAAATTTTTATATGTCAACAGAGAGTGCTGATCAGGCTGAACAACTTTGCTAAAACGTCATTCTTTAATATGTTATAGTGTAGCTGGGCATTTGGTGTTCCACATCAGGTGTTCCAGATCTTCAATTTTTATATGTCAACAAAGAGTGATCGTCAGGCTGAACAACTTTGCAAAGACGTCATTCCTGTACCTATATGTTATTGTGTAGCTGGGCTCTTGGTATTCCACATCAGGTGTTCCAGTTCTTCAATTTTTATACGTCAACAGAGAGTGCTCATCAGGCTGAGCGACTCTTGCTAAGACTTCATTCCTATACATTTATGCTATAGTTTAGATGGGCTTTTGGTGTTCCACATCAGGTGTTCCAGAGATCTTCAATTTTTGTATGTCAACAGAGAGTGCTCGTCAGGCTGATCAACTTTGCAAAGACGTCATTTCTGTATTTGTTATAATGTAGCTGGGCTCTTGGTATTCCACAACAGGTGTTCCAGATCTTCAATTTTTATACGTCAACAGAGAGTGCTCATCAGGCTGATCAACTCTTGCTAAGACGTCATTCCTATATATGTTATAGTGTAGCTGGGCTCTTGGTGTTCCACATCAGGTGTTCAAGATTGTCAATTTTTATACGTCAACAGAGACAGCTCATCTGGCCGAACATCTTTGCTAGGACGTCATCTTAATATATATAAATCTCGTGTCACAATGTTTGTCCTCAATGGACTCCTAAACCACTTAACCGATTATGATAAAATTCGCACACCATGTGCAGTTCGATCCAACTTGAGAGATAGGATAGTTTAAATCTCAAATTATAGTCGCAATTTTAATAATATTATAAAGATTGCACCCGTGCGGAGCCGGGGCGGGTCGCTAGTTCCTTTATATGTTATAGTGTAGCTGGGCTTTTGGTGTTCCACATCAGGTGTTCCAGATCTTCAATTTTTATACGTCAACAGAGACTGCTCATCAGGCTGAACAACTTTGCTAAGACGTCATTCCTTTACATGTTATAGTGTAGCTGGGCTCTTGGAGTTCCACAAAAGGTGTTCCAGATCTTCAATTTTTATACGTCAACAGAGAGTGCTCATCAGGTGGAACAATTTTTGCTATCGCACCATTTTTGTATCTCTTATAGTTTAGCTGGTCCGTTGCGGTTCTGCACCAGGTGTTCAAGTTTCCAAGATAAATTATAGCCTATGTGTTGGCCAGACTTAATACCTATACAACAAAAAAAAATCATTCAAATCCGTCCAGTACTTATTGAGTTTATCCCGGACATACATACAGACAAACAGACAAACAGACAAAAATTCTAAAAACTATATTTTTGGCTTCGGTATCGATTGTAGATCACACCCCAAGTATTCTTTTCAAAAAATATTCAATGTACAGTTTTGACTTTCCTACTATTTTATTATATGTATAGATATTTTGCTAAATATTTACAAATGTACAAGAAACCAAAAGTTGATTAATTATTTTTAAGACTGACTTAATGCCTAGAGCCTAGAGGCATTTATTAAACTTAATCTTATTTGAAATGAACATGATATCTACCGAATTACTATATTTTTTATATTACCCTTTTCTGCGCGACTGTACCAGGACTACCAAGCTGCAGTATACACATGTACATGTACTTATATTAGAAGAATGAACAAAAATAAATATTCTTCAGGGGACGAGTGGGCCCCTCAAAACTTCCAGGGTACGAGTGGGCACAGGGTGCGAATCTTAGGGTACGAATGGGCTCTGACCCCCTATTTATTAATAATATTTTTTTTTTATTAAAACTCGCCTAGAGGTATTTTAGGTCGGATACATTTAGTGGACCAGTTTTGTAAGACGACTAAAAAGTCACGGTATACGGGGTCTTTCTTTTAAATTGGCCAAAAGGGGGAAATCCGCTATCATGACTGATCACCATGGAACAAAATCGGCAATTGGGGGGGCCAAGGAAGGGGAGACCCTTCACTTTGAAATTGACCTGTGCAATTATTATTATTTGGCCACGTGCTCCTCAAAACTTAATCGCTCATAAAACCTAAAACCTTGAACCAAATGTCTTAAACAGGTTTTATACTTTTATTTTCAAACAGTAGGTGTATTGTTAACGATAAAAAACATTTCCGGGTATCCTTTTATCCACACAAACATTGATTTGTAATTAATCAGTCAATACCCACAACAATAAGTATATTGAACTATCGGCTGATAACAAAAAGCTTAACGTGGTTTTAATTGCCGACATTGTTCGTAAATATATTATTATAAATTATTTTGGGGTGGGTTTTTAATGACAAGGCAAAAACATGACCCTAATCAGAAACCTTCAATAAGTATTATGAATAAAAGGCTTCAACGTTGACAGATGTGTTTGCTTACATTGTTAACTCACACGACAACGGGGCAAAGTGGGTAGGAAATTAACGGCATTTTTTTAAAGTTGTAAAATAATCAAATAAGTCCAGGGTAACCTGGGTAGGACGGGAGGGACTGTCAGACTTGTACTGATTCAAATCAATAGGCCTTTATGTTCCGGGGCCACAGTTACCTGATAAGACAGTCCCGCGACCCCGGCAGACTTTGCCCGTCATATTGTTGAAAACTCTTTGAAGCGCACGAGGAACACGACGCGCCGTCGGCCCTTGGCATGGTCTATGATCGGACAGCGAGTCGCCCATTAGTCGCCGTAACGCAGATGTTCCCGAACTGTGCTCCGCGGTTCCCCGTGTGCCGTAAAGGGTACAGAGGTGAGCCGAGACGCTCCTGTTGTCAGGGGCGTGTATCTAAGATTCTTTCCATGTACAAGATTCACCAGAAAGAAGCTAATCTCAATGAACTCTCTTGCAGCCATAAAACCAGACTCACTTGTTCAGATTTGGTTTTCAACCAGGAATCATTGTCACTTGGTATCGATAAGTTGGGGCTTCAAGACAATACTAAACTTGCGAGTGTGCAACGAATTGAAATAGTACCTACATTATGATATAAGTGCGGTAAGTTGATAACTACAGCTGAGGCGATATTGCTAGCACGAGCCGTAAGGTGAGTGCTATAAGAAATCAGAGGCTGTAATTATCAAACCGCACGTATGTCATACGACGTTTTATAACACATTTGTGAGTAAATAAATAAAATAACTACAGCAAAAAGAAAAAGCACGAGGAATAATTTTTACTTTTTCACAAATTAGCGATGCGCGCATCAGCGTCTTTTGTTTATGGCAACGGCACAAAAACAGCCAGTATTGCTAATAAAGTAAATTCATACTTTAGTGTTTTTATTACAAATAAATGGTTGTAATTAATTGTCAAAATTAATTAAATTAAAGAATAAAATGTTTATTTATTTCTTCTCCAGTACATAAATGAACTTTATTTATGGAAGACATTTTGAAAATATTCTGTGATTAAGCTAAACTATATAAATATAAAATACTAAATTAAAGTAAAACTAAACTAAACTATTACAGAGCATCGAAAAATTCATCCTCAACGCTGTCAGCTGGTAATGTGCCCAAGAGACTGGCGGCGTTGCCCCTTTGAATAGCAATACTTAGCCTCTGGCCAAAGTAAAAGCCAGATTATTTATTATTTATTTTATTTATTATATTTCATCTCCCAAAGTTAATTTTATTCATAAAACGTTGACGACTTTTCTGACATAAAAACTCTTAGCTAAGATTTAAAAAAGTACCGTTCGTTTTAGACGGAGCATCTTGATAAACCGTGCGTTTTACTTCACCATTACGCACTAGTGCGTTTTACTATGCCATTACGCACTAGTCGTAATAAGATACATTACGATACTGAAATAGGTGCAGTAAGAGACCTTTTACGAGCAAATGTGTTATAAAAGTTTTTGACTAATCAAGGAAAAGCTTAAACTCTTTATAAAAATCACACACGCTCTTGAATGCCTGTATAGTTTGATTGTACAGAGAATATTGTATGATATTAATAATCTATCGTGTATGGCAGTCTTAATACGTATCCCTTTGTAAGATTGTATGACAAACTTGTTTATCTGACCAACCGTAACAATTGTCAAAGATCTATAAATGGCACGTTATGTGGTCAAGGAAGCAATTAGGTACCACTTCAAACCAAAGGCAAAAGGTAGATTAACTATCTACGTCATCTTTCGGCTCCGCCTGCATCCACTTTCAATTACTTTTTATTATTTTTCACTTACACAATACTCTCTCAAACAGCTAAAGGAATGCTATTGTTTTGTCTTGAAAGTAAAAAACTGTTTACTTCCAATTGAACTTTTTTAATTAGTCTTTTAAATGAGATTTACAGGGTAAAATGTTTTTGAATGGGACTGAGATTAAAGAGATTTGATGGGCTTTGGAAAAAAAATAATTAGTTTTTTTTTTCTGTGTAGGTAAGTAACCTGTCTCCCATATTCCAGAATAGGTTTTAAAGGTTCGGATAAATTAGGTTTAGCTCCATTCGATGTCAATAATGAAATTCATCAACGAATATCAAACGAATTTTGAATCTGTAGAAAAATAAAGTTAAAATTGATTTCAGAAAAAACTGTATTAGGTTTCACGTAACTGACAACATTAATTTATTACTTTTGAAGTATGTACTAGTTGTGCTCTATAATAATAACTATGCGTTTTAAATTATGTTATCTTAGTAAATAAAGTTATTTTCCATGTTTATCTGTATGATAGCGTTGTTTTTCGAAACTGAGCAATAGATTCAGTTTTACCAGGATTTTATCTATATACATAGATTGCGATAATGTTTATTAAACATTCAAACAGTAATCATGATGTTTTTTCAAACCGAAAAAACAGTGCAAAGCACGGGCGAGTGACTCTTACATAAATCGTGAGTTATTACTCTGCATTTGCACCATTGACATAACTATTAAGTAATTTCTAACAACATTCATGTTTCACTATGCATAGTTCAGCGCTGTCCAAACTTTCCAGTTATAATAGAAATGGATGGGTAACACGTAGAGTGAACTCACGAAAACAACGTATAGTTGTGGTTGTAGCGGAAGGCTGCCGCGCTCTACAGCGGAATTGTGACGTCACAGTCAGCGTCTACTTCGTCTACGGAACGACGAATGTTTGCGGCCCCGACACACGCATCCGGACCACGAATCTAGGCCACAACTTACAACAAATATTATGAAAAAAGTCACCATAAAATGTGCATGGAAACTGGTGACGATTTAGTAGTGTTTATCCATTTTTCAGGCAACAGTGGTGGCCCAGTAGTATATCTGTCCCGACTTACGAGTTGTAAGTCGTAGGTTCGAACCCCGCCAGGCGCATTACTTTGTGTAATTTATTTCATCACCACTGCTCTCAAAACGGTGAAGGAAAACATCGTGAGGAAACCGGCATGTCCTAGAACCAAAAATTCGAAGACATGTGACATCTACCAACCAGCACTGGGTCCGCGTGGTAGATTATGGCCCACTCCCTCTCACAGAGAGAAGGCCTGTGTCCTAGCAGAGGGAACATTAATAGATTATAGGCTGAAGATATCCATTTTTCAGAAATCGAGTATGACTTAAATGAACCTGGACTGTGTTAGTCAGATTGGGAGTCTCAGTCTCAACGTTTTTCACACGTAGGTTGACAGAGTTACACCACACTGTCTGTTAGGATCGTTACATAGGTGGAGGGTCGGGTTTCTACGTTAATACAACTGTTCATACAAGAACTGGTGACCAGTTGTTCTAAATAAAACACTGGAAGGTATTGAACTGCACCAGGTTACGGTAGAAGTTGGGAAACAGCTAGGCAGTTGATACTCCCAAAGAGGTAATTACAGGTGACTCTTAATCGTCACCTAGTATTACAACCGAGATCGTTGACCCATCGTAATCATCACTAAACGGTTAACTGAGCCGCATTCTGCAATAATTTGTAACCGAAGATTGATGATTTAAAGCTATGGTTACAACATGACACTGTTTTTAAATGATTTTATTTTTATGACACCATTACCTACTGCCGCTATCACAAATTATGCAATTATTTGGATAACTATACCAAGATAAAGACAACGACATTGATGATTAAATTGTATTGACAAACGATTGTTTTTACGTATTTCAAATAAATATTATATAGACTTTTGAAATACACTTAATACCGTAAAAACGATGGATATTTGGTTTCGCTTTCACGCAAAAATTACGGATCTAATGTGGATACAATTTGGTACACAGATAGTTTAACAGGCTGGATTAGTTTTATACATTTTTTTTTTATTTCGGTCCTTACTGTGATTCTGTATTACGGAAAATTTGAAGAATGGATTTAATCTTTTTAAATATTTTTCAAAAAAAAAAACAGATAGTTTCATTTTATTTTTCTTGTTGTTTTTTTTGTTCTTTCCTCCGAAAAGGAGAAACAAAAATTCTTTGTCTGCCAATGTCATATCAGTTACAAAAAAAAAACAATGTGAGTCTTTCTAGTACCTACCTACCAAAGTCTCAAGAGATCGAAGGAAATGGGAAATGTGTCAGTGATATCTACGTCAGGGCAGCGACTTCTGCCAACAAGCCGTCGCGTCGCCCGCCGCCGCTACTTATTTCACGATTTTGGAACACGTTTTTGCGACACATGCTTCCAACGCTTCAGTTGTAGGTCGTAGATATTAGGGTCACAGATTCCTTTTACTATTCGTTTTATACACATACCTAAGTTTTTCAGATATCTAGATAGTTGGGAAGGCGCCTCCGGATAAAATTTCAATAGTTTTGAGATTTTTTTATGTTTAAGTTACCTACCTCGTATGAAAAGTTTTTTGGAAGTGTTTGTCGTTTGAAGAGTTTGTCTGTTTCATGCGATAACCTTGACTACAGAACATAGAATGTGTTTTATATTAAACTAGCTGCTCCCCGTGGTTTCACCCCCACTGTTTGGTTCCTATTGATCGTAGTGTGATGTTAAAGCCTTCCTCGATAAATGGAATATCCAACACAAAAAGATTTTTTCAATTCGAACCAATCGTTTCTTTTTTTTTCTCCGATTTTCTCGTTTAACCAAACAAACGCTTCAGCTTTATTATATTATACTAGTATAGATGTTATATTGTAGATGAAATGAAGTAGCCAAAAGTAATTGCACAAGAAATAATGAATAACTTTCCGAGTATCGCTACAGTGTTACAGTGTCGGCCACAACTGTTGGCGCGTCATTATTTAGTCGTCTCGTGTAACGCGTCACGTACATCTGTGACTGTTACTAAAGTAGCGCTCACAAGAACCGATCGCTTCGCTTACGTTACGTTCGTAAAATTTTATCACTCTTTTATCCCTTTCGAAGTACGAAGCCCAAGTGGTGCTAATGCACTTTGAGTAACCACGTGTGACAGGAATATCTTAGTATGATAGTTCGCACATTGCCCATTATGCAAGGACGTCAGCGCCCTGCACGCAAAAGGGCCAATACCCTTTATTTTTAATAGATGAGTTTTAGGGCGTAATATTTTATTACAAATCACATTGGGCACGATCTAATGAATAAATTACAAAAAAAAACTTTAACAGACTTGCTACGGCTGCTACAAACAATTATAATTTAGTAATTAAAGTAATTTATAGTATAATTAGGACTGAACCAAATTTAATTGAAGACCTCCTCTAATCGACATTGAGACCTACAAAACTTTTAATAAGGTATAAATATAGTTTTGGATTTAAAATAACGAGCTTAAAGTTCCACGTTTAATGCAAGTTGGCAATTTGGTTATCACAGTAATACAGCTGCAATTAATTTCAGATATATTACGACATTCATCCCGGCATCCGGATTTCACTACAATAAATCATTTTATTCGAGCAGCAAACGAATTAACATACAACTTTGAATACAGATCGTTTGATAGCAGACATCAGAGGTTCCGTAAATAAAGTTAAATTGGGGGCAAACTTTGAATAGGAGAAGATTCGAAGGAAAAAAATCGGGTAAAAACAGGATTCAGATTAATTGGGCTAGTGAGAACTGTCTACTAACTAGTGAGTACTGAGCAGGTTCATCCTTGTAGCTGGGGATTGATTAGACGCCGTCGGCACGGTAATTAATTGACGCATCCGGTTCCGTTCCGCTTTTTGTATCAAACCCTTGATTGAATTTTTCACTTCGCCGCCAATAAGTTGGATGAAACAATCAATTTACTGACGCTTCATTAGCCACGAAAATAACCTGAAGATTACCAAGTGTTGTGGCATATATAGGATGTATATTTTTTACGCGTTGCCGCCTCCATAATTTATGAAAGGAGGCGGAGGAAGCGTACATCGTATTTAAAGGGCGTTAAAACATTCAATGAAGCCGAAAGGTGCTTATGTTCTTCCTCCATTTTTTTGTTTAGACTAATAGAACCTTTTAGTTCAGAATTATATATAAAAGACCAGCAGGCTCTCTCTTGAACTTTTCACACGTTCTCTTTTAATAAAAAAATAATAAAGCAACTATCAGCACACATTATTATTGTGTGCGGTAGCGCACAATAAAAGTGTGTGCTGAAACAATCAAATATGTAACCTATTAAGACTTTAAAATATAACTAGTTTTCCTGAACCCATCGACGATATTCATAGTCACTGCTTTGCAGCGTAGTCGAAATATAGAAGAGTCAATGAAACCTCAACTGCAGATAGCTTCGGTGGTTTTTAGTTTCTCCTGTAGGTATTGATTGATTTCGACTGTCATTCAGTCCGAATTTCTGTTTCTGTCCGTTCCGTTTTATATCCGACTCTCTAATATCAACTAATACAATAAGTCGCCTTTACTTATTCTTCATCATGCTTATTACATTATTTAACAGCACCTTATTCCCGTTGTACGCCCGGCGGCGGCGGGGCATAGCCGCGAGCATTGTCATTATCTCAATGAATTGTACTACCGGTATGAGATGTGTTATAATTATGAACTATATGTGTGCAGAAATATTAAATCCCTTTATTGGAGTTTTCCTGTAAGAATAATAAACATCCATCTATCCATAAGTCTATCTATCTTGAAAAATTTTTGCAAACAATTTAAAAAGAAAAACTGGCCCACTCTAGGATTTTTTCCTGTATCGTGGGTGCAGTTTACAAACAAAGAAACTCACATACACAAAACACTCGGACCTGGAACAACTACTTAGAGATCATACAAATATTTGTTTCATGCGGAGATCGAACTCGCGACACGCTGCACAACAGTCGATCGTTCAGCCACTGCGCCAACCGTATCATAAAAGTAAATAAGTCAATCAACTTGAAAAAAAGTGCAGATATTTGACCAGAGGCCTTACCACGACCTCTTAACGCGATTCAGTTTAGGCTGTGGGAAAGAGACAGAGCTATACAAGTCGTCTAGCGCCATCTCTTTCCCACAGCTTAAAGACTCACGCTTTAAGAGTTCATATTAGGCCACCAGAAGCCTTACCACGACCTTTTCGCGATCCAGTTTAGGCTGTGGGAAAGAGACAAAGCTATATAAGTCGTCTAGCGCCTTCTCTTTCCCACAGCCTAAACTGAATCGCGTTAAGAGTTCATGGTAGGCCACCTGTATATTGGAAAAAATCTTCAATAAAGCTTATAATGAATTATAACATTAATTTTAAATAAAACAATAAAGGGTCTTTATCAAAAATGTATTGTTGTAGTTCGCCGTCTGTTTCATTGAACTCGTTATTACATTTACTTTCAAAAGATTCCCTTTTGTCCAATAAACTCTTGGTCTTCATGTCGTATCGGAAACCTTTTAATATTACAAGTTAAAATTTTGCTTTATTGTTGGAAGAAGTGGCCAAACGAACATAAAGTATGAAAAGTTTGATTCCGAATTGGGGCGAGAATTTTGTTCTTCAGTGCCACTGGGTATAAGGTTTTTTTTTTAAACAGGTACGATTATAGGATGCTTGTAGTAGATAATTGCATGCTCTTCAGTTGCCTGAAAAATACAGAAAAATAAAACATTTTTGCAAGCCTTCCCTGGGCTTCAAGCGCGGCATTACTTTGAAGATTGGACCTGGCTTGTGGCTGATAATTATTACTTTTTTAAATACATTAATTCTGATTGCAATAAATGTCGCATTATTTTTTAAGCCCTGGGTGGAGTGGAAGGGACTGTTAGACTTGACTGACTAAAAACAGACCTGTTTTTTTCAGTTGCCCTTTGCGTTACAGGGCTGCTAAACCTGTAAAGTTAGTTCCGCGACCCCAACAGGCATTTAGAATTGAAGTAAATGACTCACTTCTTACGAAATAGATATACGAGTATATTCGTAATCAAAATCAAGGTCAGTTTCAAAAACAAAAGTTTGATATTCGCTTGAGTTTCCATTTGTGATGCGAAAACTAAAATTGGATCGTGTGAGTGTGTCTCCAATAGAATATGGTAGGAAACTGGGATAGGTCACGTCACTAGAGGCGTTCGTTCAATCAATGTGAATTCAAAACTTTGATGGCACTAGTCGTTCCGTTGTCGATCCAACTTTGGTTTATAGAGATACCGTTGCCGAATTCGAACTGTATACCGTGTGGAGAATCACTAAAGTTACGTATGCTTACCTCACACTGCGGGAAGTATCATTCGAGATATTTTATCGGGTCTTTTTATGTGGATGTTTCTAGAGGACCACGGAGTACCGCTCAAGTTAGGCGGTTGGAATTGCGTGGTTGTTATATCTGATGCGATACAATTGAGCGTAGTTTAGCAGAAAGGAATCAACCCACATCATAGTCAAAAGTCCTTCCTGTCAAGCTACGTCCAATTATGAGTTAAGGGTGTTTGTATTTGTCGCTGGCCGATCTTTGAATTGATCTTGGGATGTATGGGAGCGACACAACATCTTACTGCTCCAAGCCAACCTCACCTGCACGCGGTCATCCTGCTAGACAACAAACGAGGCTCTGGCGACCGACTGATGGCGGTCTATCCATCTTACTATACAAGCGTAGCAAAATACCAACAGATCAGAGACGGGCAGCAGCGTCACTGATGCGAGAGGCTATGCTCTGCGATCGCCAACCCGCATGCCCAGCGTGGCGATTATGGGCAAACCCTCCCAATGAACGGCACACCAAATCAATGGCCCCCAGTTCCCGGTAGCCCTGCCATTCCTGGCCAAGGTGGCGGCCATGGTAACGGCACGGCAGGGGGTGCAAAGAATCCCCGGGTGATGGCAGGCCACTTAAAAAGACTGGACTTGGCAACGTATAACGGACGAACGATTAGGCTTGATGAACATTTGGCTCAGTTGGAATCGGAACTGGATAGGATTCGATGGCAGATTCTGAGATTATGTGAAGTCCGAAGAGAGGGGGAGGACACCATAACCTTGGAATCTGGCCACATCATGTATTACCGAGAAGGCGATCAGCAATCACAGGGTGGAGTTGGATTCCTGGTCAATAGGGTCATCGCTGACAATGTTGTGGAGATCTCGAGTGTGTCGACTAGGGTAGCGTATCTAGTACTAAAGTTAACAGAAAGGTATTACCTCAAGGTTGTGCAAGTATACGCACCAACTTCGGCACACTCAGATGAGGAAGTAGAAAATATGTACGAAGACATCTCTTCAGCGCTGCATAACACCACTAAAGCGCACTACAACATTGTCATGGGCGACTTTAATGCCAAAGTGGGAGTACAAACCGACAGCGAATCGAGAGTTGGTCCCCACGGCTACGGAAACAGGAATCACAGGGGGCAAATGCTCGTCAACTTCCTGGAGAAAGAGGGGCTGTTCTTAATGAACTCTTTCTATAAGAAACCACCCCAGAGGACATGGACATGGCAAAGCCCTGATAATGTGACGAAAAATGAGATTGACTTCATCATTACGGACAAAAAGCATATATTTAGAGACGTCTCAGTACTCAACAGGCTCAATACCGGTAGCGATCACCGGCTTGTTCGAGGCTCTCTAAATATCGAATACAAGCTTGAGAGATGCCGAATGATGAAGTCTACGCTCCGTCCAAACCTGCTTCAATGTGCTGTGGGATCAGAACCGTTTCAACTTGCTTTGCAAAATCGATTCGCCGGCTTGGAAATCACTGAGGATGTTGACAGGGCTCTTCAGCAAGTGGTAGGAATCCTCAGAGAGGAGGGTGCGAAGTTTTGCCAACTGCAACGTACGGGCACTAAGTCTAATCTCTCGGCTGAGACTCTCCGTCTTATGGACACCAGAAGAAGGGATCTACAAGCTTCACCGTCGGAGAAGCGAGCTCTCAATAAGAGAATTAGCAAGTTGGTGCGACGTGACCTCCGAACCACTAATACACGCCGAATTGAAAAGGCAATAGAGGAAAATCGGGGTGCTAAAGTGTTCGCCCAACAGCTAAAACGCTCGCATCTGACCAAGCTTAGATCACCTAATGGTCAAACCATAACCTCAAAACCAGAGATCCTAGCTGAGATAGAAGACTTTTATGGCCAGTTGTACGACAGTAGAGGTCCACATGTCACTCCTTCAGAGGATAGCCGAGCCACTCTGACACGCCACTACACCGATGAACTGCCGGAAATTAGCCTGGATGAGGTTGAGGTGGCCCTCAGGCAGCTTAAAAATGGAAAAGCCCCGGGTGAAGACGGAGTTACTTCGGAGCTCCTGAAAGCAGGTGGAAAGCCCGTACTTCGGGAGCTCCAAAAGTTATTCAACTCTGTTTTAGACACCGGAAGAACTCCAAAGGCGTGGAACAGGAGTGTTGTGATCCTCTTTTTCAAGAAGGGCGACAAAACGCTATTGAAGAACTATCGTCCCATATCACTCCTGAGCCACGTCTATAAGCTGTTTTCGAGGGTCATCACGAATCGTCTCGCACGAAGACTTGACGAGTTTCAGCCTCCAGAGCAGGCTGGGTTTCGCGGGGGATTTAGTACCATAGACCACATCCACACAGTGAGGCAGGTTATACAGAAGTCCGAAGAGTATAACCAGCCCCTGTGCTTAGCATTTGTGGATTATGAAAAGGCTTTTGACTCCGTTGAAACCTGGGCTGTTCTACAATCACTGCAGCGATGTCAAGTGGACTGGCGCTACATCGAAGTGCTGAAATGTCTATATGACGCCGCGACTATGAGTGTCCAAGTACAAAACCAGCAGTCTAAACATATCGCGCTGCGCAGGGGGGTGAGACAGGGGGATGTTATATCCCCGAAACTGTTCACCAATGCCTTGGAGGATGTGTTTAAGACGCTGAACTGGAAAGGAAAGGGCATAAATATAAACGGCGAGTACATTTCGCATTTACGATTCGCCGATGACATAGTCCTTATGGCGGAATCGCTGCAGGAGCTGGAACGGATGCTGAACGACCTAACTGATGCTTCTCAACGTATAGGTCTCGGGATGAACATGGAAAAAACAAAAATCATGTTTAACGACATCACTATCCCGGGACCAGTCGTAGTAAATGGTGTAGCTCTTGAAGTTGTTCAAGAATACGTCTACCTTGGACAGACAGTTCGGTTGGGTAGAAACAACTTTGAGAGGGAAGCCAGCAGAAGGATTCGGTTGGGTTGGGCAGCATTCGGTAAACTTCGTCAGGTCTTCTCGTCGTCTATACCACAGTGCCTAAAGACTAAAGTCTTTAATGCGTGCGTCCTACCACGGTGGACATGGTCTTCTACGGTGGACATGGTCATGCTGTGAGTGTCCAAGACTCGGCACCTTCGGTGCCGAGTCTTGGACACTCACAGTGAGACTAGTTCACCAATTTAAAGTCGCTCAGCGAGCTATGGAACGAGATATGCTCGGAGTAACTTTGATGGATAAAATCCGGAACGAAGTCATCCGGCAGAGTACCAAAGTTGCCGACATAGCAGAAAGAATTAGTAAGCTTAAGTGGCAGTGGGCTGGCCATATCTCTCGCAGGACAGACAACCGCTGGGGTAGACGTGTCCTTGAGTGGAGACCGCGACTCGGTAAACGTAGTGTGGGACGCCCGCCGGCCAGGTGGAGTGACGACCTACGAAAGGCGGCCGGCAGAGACTGGATGAGGAAAGCTCAAGACAGGGCTCAGTGGCGCACATTGGGAGAGGCCTATGTCCAGCAGTGGACGAATACAGGCTGATGATGATGATGATGATCTTTGAATTAGTCACATAGTATGCATAGGCACTTAAAGGTCCGCCACCGGTTCATGCTGTGTCCCAGTAATAAATCAGGCAGATTAATGAGAACAACGCATTTTTTGTCATTTATTTATTAGATAAATATATACCATATAACAGACGAAGTCTAAAAAATTGTATAGATAAAAAAAAACAACGTGGGATATTCCGGGTTCCGGTTTCCGGGGTTAGATGATACACGACATGCCTGCCTATATATCACAATATGGCTAATTCATTGACTTATAATATATTACTGGCGATAGGATAGGGCTAATCAAGTAACGAAATGGCACCAGTTCTTTGGCCCCCAGCTGTCAGTTCCGGGCCAAAGTAACATCATTGGGCTAATTCAATGAAATTAGATCATGGAACTGAATATTTCTCTCCATGGGACCAGGGTCGTAACATAATATTATGTCTGTAATCTCCAAATGACTTGCCGAGGTTGGTCTGTGGACGGGTGACCATCTGTCATAGCGAGTTTCCTTCGTGCCTGGGAAAGCACGTAAAGCCGTTGGCTTTACGTTGGCTGGCCGTTTGGCTGTCATTTGTAGATCTTTGACAGTCGTTGCTGTTAGTTAGAAGCTTCAAAAGTCTGACAACCAGTCTTACCATGGATTATTGTATTGCCCAGTTACTGGGTTGTGGAGGTCTGATAGGCAGTCGCTTCATGTAAAATACTGATATTCAGCTGCATCTGGTTCGACTGGAAACCGACCCCAATATACTTAGTTGGGAAAAGGCTAGACAGATGGATGGTTCTCTATGTAATGTTCATTTTGCTAGTAATGTTGAAGTCCCAGATCCCAACTCCGTGGCTGTGAAAAATTTCGAAATACGTCGCCATTTTAAGGGGTTGTGAGTGGTTGGGGGGAGGATTGGGGAGGGGTCGGATCCCCCTCTCACCATTTTCATTGCACCCGCCAGAAATGTGTTTTTGTAACCTAACCTCAAAACTCGTTATAGTCACATAATAGGCGTATTCCAAAAACTTGGTGTGGTTTAGCACCCTGTGTCCTGCCACCACTCTCATGTAAAGGCAACGCCTAGACCAAGCCATCGCTCTTGCATCCTAGGTCAAATAACTGATAGCTACGAGTACCTACCAAGGTGGCTCTACGGACAAGGTGGCTCCTATTTCTGCGTTCAGGGTATAAATTAACCTAACACCAAAGAGATTTAAAAGAAACTATAGAGCGGGCATTGGGAAGATTGTCATACAAAATTGTTGATGCCATGCGTCAGTAGCACAATCTAAGCGTTGCATAGCAACGCGACTACTAAACTGAGGGATTTTTTACCTATTGGTAAAAAGTTTTGGATCACAAATTTCTTCGTGATGTCCCGTCTATTGCTCGTATATAGTTTAATGTCTTTGCCTAACACGAACGGGATGGAAACACCTTCGAACCTAACCTGTCCGTGTCGGGGTGCCCCAAAGTCCCATGCTCGCTTCGCTCGCTCTTGCATCCTGGGTCAAATAACTGACTACTACTTAACAAGGTGGCTCGACAGCTTCGAAAGCAAAGAAATGACGCGAAAATTTGACATTGGCTGTCAATATCGTCCATAAAAGATTGCGGGTTGCGTTTAGTTTCACGTTTTTTTTCACATAAAACCTTAAAATTACATTTGAAAAACTGTATTAAATCATAAAAATTACGTTCCGTTTTCCATAATTGCAATAATATTTAAGAATTTTTGGAAATTGTTTAAAAATATTTAGACGCAACTCCGGCAGCCAAAATTACTTTGGGGGGATTAAGACTAACTCCCTTAAGCCCCCTACACCACTAATACCTTCAAATTCAGGCGACACGTTTTAAACTCCAACCCCCGTGGCTGCTACTAAGGAACTCAGGAACTCAATGACGTTTTACCCAACCGAGGAACCCAACTCCCTTACATGGTAGTCCCAGAAAGCAGAGAGGGGTAATGAAGTTAAGTAGTTTTGAAAAGTAGGTTTTGAAGTTAGGTTCAGTATACTCGTAGTTTCACACCCAGTTTTGATACACGCTTTATGTTTTAAGAAGCAGTTTAGTTTTGCCAATTAAATTTAAGTTTTAAGAATAAAAGCTAGAATTTAGGTTTAATAATATCGTCAAGCGTTGGACTCTTGGCGTAGAATAATGGCCTATTAATTGGTGAAAGAATTTATATTTTAAAAGTATAAAAATAATGGACTCCTATTGTACAAATATTCAGTCGAAGCTGAATTTTGAATCGTTTCAGTTTAATTTCTAAACTCGCAAACATCTAAAACTTCTCAGGTGTATTTTCGATAGCTCACAAACTGCTGATTACTGTATACCCAGTTGTACCGGCTTTGTTAATCCGATTCGATATTCGAATACATGCTTTTAAACTTATTTGCGACTTTGGCACTTTGAACTTTTGTAAAATGTATGATTTTGTAGGTAGGTAGTGTACACAGGATTTTGATAAGGTAGGAAAAGATGTTTTAAAGTTGAATTTATATTGAACATCTAGGTATAATATTTATCCGATTATTCAAAATTACTCTATACCTGTGTTATTAATTTTGAATAACAGGTTCTTCACTATATTTTTTTAAATTTATTAATTCTCAGTTGTTCTCCTCTAACATCGGATTGAAAATGTAGAAAATGATTGAATTTTGATAATGTTTGTGTAGGTAACTCATAATAACAAAGAAAACACAATGTAGGTATAACAACATTAACAAATAATTTATTTGACATAGACATAATATTCAAATTCAAATCTTATTTTCCTACTTTATCACAATATAGGTCTCTAATAATTAAATTAAGTTCTAATCTATTTACATTTCTTGATCTAGCATAATATACTTAGTAATTTCTAATCTAAAGATATAATGGTTTGTCATGAGGATGACACAATAAGATTATCATGTTGTAATTGAATCAAATGTAATGAAATTTTGTGAAAATGAAGATTGCGATTGCCTTTCACAAAGCCTTGTTAATTTTATTTTATACTTAAGAGAACACAACAATTAAATACTAACACATACATACACGTTACGTCTAAAATACTTTGTAGAAAAGTTTGTACTTATTCCAGTTCAATTTTCTCAAGCGTTTTCTGTAAAATTGTTCTTGAGTGAGAATTGACAAAAGACTTAGGTAATACTACTAACTAGAACTATCAATACTTAGATCGTCATTGGTAAGTGGTCACTATTATTGTTAAAATCGAACACTGACACTTTATCTAGTTCACTAGAAGAGGATTTTTTCCGCTTTTTGTGCGGCGACTGCCATCTCCTTTACTTTAGCCCGATGAATTTTGCCGGAGGGCGTAATGGGTAATGAATCTACGAAGAAAAGCCCGCCACTCACTTGCTTCCCCTCCATGTTCTCTGAAAACAATAAGTTAGCAATTGAGTAAGAATGAAGAATGAAATTGTTTAGTCGTGTGGATAGCCGTTAGTAATAAATTTGAAACGTGTGTAGTGCCGCGAACGGCAATAGATTGTGCCACCTGCGACGCAAGCCGAGTACCAACTACGGACGACGGAGATACATTGAGCTCGGCCAAGCATTTACTTCGATGATTGACGTTCCAGAACTCGGTTTATCGAGCTTTCATAATAAATTACGTAACCGTATTATTTAAATACAATTTAATTGCAATATCCAAAGGTTCTTTATGCAAGTAATAATTTCCTCCTCATTTGATTTAATCCGTAGTTATGATTCTGATAATGTTTCTGGGAAATATGTAAATTAAGCCACCAAAAGGGAATTATAATAATATATTATCTCAAATGGCGAACCTCAGGGAAGTTAATTCCTTTCGCTTGCCTTCACATCCATTATCAGTTTATTTATAATACAACCAATTTAATAAAGATTATTTTTATTCCGTCATTATTTGGGCGTTATTTTCTAACCTCTGAATTTCTTATTTGAATGCGGTAAAGACGAGAACCTGCTTATTTTTCTCACAGGGTTAGTCATTATTTCAGAAAGTTTTGTTTGTTACCTCGTGAAGATTCTATAGTCACCATAAATAAGTCAGTTTAAACAGGGTTACAATTTACGTTAACTGAGCTGTTACATAAGTAATCAAGAGTTACATTGCTATTACATGGCTCTACAAAAAATCTGCATGAACTAGTGCTTGAATGGCCATTATTTGTATTATGGCCCATTTCAAGGTTATCCATTCATTAACGGACACCCTATACATAAATCTTATCTCTTTCTATGATATCACAAGTACATAATTCAACATAGCGGACGCTTGGCAACTGATTGTAAAAAGGAATTAATTACAGTTGATTTTTTTTACTTTCTCGGATTAACGATTCTATCAATATGAAATCAATCAATGCACCGGATGCCACTTATGGTCTGATTATCAAATAAATAATCAGAAAATACGATTATATATTAATATTGATTAATCGTGGTTCCGTTTAATCAAGATACGAGTACCTATAGCGAAAAAGTACCTACATAATGTTTCTTTGAGCAAATTGATTTTTCTTTTTATTGCAATTTTGCAAATGAAGTTACTCTTACCGGGAAAAAATGTAAGCCATGAGTACCTACCATACAAGCTGAGCTTATCTCTTTAAAAAGTTGAAAAAAATAATCTGTAGAATCGGATGCAAATGCAGTTTATTATATAATTGACGAGCTTTATCTCACGGTTTTATTTGCTGCTCGGCTCCCAATGGTCGCAACGTGATGTTACAAATGCCTCGATAAATGGACTATCCAACACAAAAGATTTTTTCAAGTCCATACAGTAGTTTCTAAGATTAGCGCGACCAACCAAACAAACTCGACAGTTTTATAACATTAGCTAGCGACCCGCCCCGGCTACGCACGGGTGCAATCTCTACTATAATATCCGTGTTTTGTACATATAAACCTTCCTCTTGAATCACTCTATCTATTAAAAAAAACCGCATGAAAATCCGTTGCGTAGTTTTAAAGATCTAAGCATATGTCGCAGGTTTTTCATCAAATTAGGTTTTTGATCAAACAACGGATGATGCTAAAATAACAACACGATTTTATCATTTCCCTAATAAAAAAAAAAACCAAATAAAAAAAAAAAAAACAAATAAAAAAATAAACAAATCTAGTGTTTTGATCAAATCCCTAAACTGGTTCAGTGAAATGACAAAATTTCAGAAAATGTTCTACTTCTACTTCTGGGTGGTTTAACAAAAATAACCACGAAGGGGATGGCGGACAGACAGACAGCGGGAAGCGACTTTGTTTTATACTATGTAATGATAAGATAATTTATTGATTTTAAGTTGCTTTTTGATGTCCTTACATGACATGGTAAGGCAAACAGTTTTCATATTTCTGCCTTGATTTCGTTTCAAAAATGAAATATTTATTCGGTAGCCACAGTTGCGCGTTATTTCACAAATGAATATTATTACTGCGCAAAATACGGGCCAACTGTTCCACAAGTAATTATAACATGTGATATGAGTTTTCTTGAATCATCAGATGAAAACACAGATTTATGATAGCTGTTGCTCAACGTGATACCTATTTTGAATTTGTATTTTCGTGGCATGAATACTGTATCCTTTTTTACATTTAAGTTTGTTCAGTTCGTCTTCAGGTGGTCTTGCAAGATATGAGCGATAAGATAGCTATTGTACCCATCTATCATCATCAAATATATCACTCTCATAAAATATACTCTGTGTATTTACACAAGTTTTCACATCATTTCGTAAAAGAGCTGTGTTAAATTTATGATGTATTAGGTACAATAAAAACAAAATCCACCTAGCCTTCTATGTTCTGTAAAGCATATAGGTACTCTAAATAATTAAACTATATTTTGTGAAGCATAAACTATAAATAATTAATACTTTAAAATCTTGTAAAGTAGCCTCTGACAGTTAAGATTAAGTAAACCTTCATTATTTCTCAAAGAAGTTGAATTATTTTGGGTTTAAAATACATCAAAAACCTGACAAAACGCTCATTATCTTGAGCTTGGATGAACTCGAGTTAGTACAAACTATCGAAAATTGTAGCTCGAAGGAGCTACATTATACATTTAACTATTTGAAAGAGGTAAAGTTTGTAAGTTTTGATGTACGGGGTAATCTTCGGAACTAGATCCGACTCCGATTTTTTTTATTGACAGAAAGCTATATTCCTCCGGGCGTAATAGAACTTTCCCGTTCCATCAAATACAGGTTACTGATTAGTTACATAAAGTTAAATACAGGTTACTGGTTACTGTAGTGTTAGAAGTCCACTAGGAGAAAAAAAAACTAAAATCAAATGACTTATCAGCTTTACATAAATACGAAAATTAAGAAATCGTTTTATGGCGCATTGACACCATCTACCTAATAATAATCAGATAATTATAATAGAGATATATGTCACTGATAGTTTATTGATCGACTATAACAACTAATTAATCTTATTGCTTATGTTGATTATGACATATTAAATCAAATACTTCCACTGGTTTATCATAAAAAATAATCCTATCGCTTGTTTTTATTCCATAGCATTTAAATGAAGTAATAACTGATAAAATATGTATTTATTTTGTTGTTTTAATGACTTTGATGTGATCAAAGGAAAACTAATCCTTAGTTTTAGTTAAATTAATGCATATTTTATAAAATGGTTTTTGATGCTGACGGGAATTACTCGTGATATTTTTAGAGCACATATCCCCTTATTTGTAAAGCTAAGAGTAACTCATCTTACTACACATATTTCTATTCAGTAATGTGGTGATTTATGTCTCACGGATCTAAATTTTATCACCTGGCACACACCTGCTATCACACGGCACAGTGATTGCTTTGCGTTCGGTGATTTCAGGCTTTTTTACGTGGTGTAATCATCAAATGAGTCCTCCCACCCAGCACAGGGCAGGAGGGACTGTCAGACTTGTACTGACTAAAATCCACGGTGTCCCCCAATGGGCCGGGGTCACGGCAGCTCGTTAAGTCCCGCGACCACGGCAGGCGTCCTCTATGATTTCTGGCTTGGAGTTATGTTATGTGTAAAATACAGAAGATTAGGAGGAGCTCGTGGCTAAATAATTACAGCTGCACAGTCCGATCTTCCGGGTTAAGCCGCGCTTGGCGGGGTTGGTCTGTGTATGGGTAACCATCTGTCATAGCGAGTTTCCTCCGTGGCTCGGAAAGCACGTAAAGCCGTTGGTCCCGGCTGTCATTTGTAGATCTTTGACAGTCGTTACTGTTATTTAGAAGCTCATAAGTCTGACAATCAGTCTTACCCATGGCGTATCGTATTGCCCAGTTACTGATGGGTTGTGGAGGTCCGTTGCTCCATGTAAAATACTGATATTCAGCTGCATCTGGTTCGACTGGAAGCCGACTCCAATATAGTTGGGAAAAGACTAGGTAGTAGTAGATGAAAATATAGAAGACCAAAAATACTCACTTCTAATTAAGTCGAAGATCTCTGGGGGATGAACCTTGTCGCCGTTTCTCCTCTGTACGGCGATAATGACCATTTCCTGACACTCGGGGTGAGGCAGGCACACAACACAGGCATCTACGATCGCTGGGTGTCCCTTGACTATTCCTTCTATTTTCAACGGTGAAATCTGTTAACAAAATCATATATTAATAGAAAAATTATTTAGGTTCGCGTAGACAAAACCTTATTTGTCTACGGCACTTCTTACTCTAGTTGGAAGCTCACAACTTTAAATGCCTTTATATGCAACAAGTTAAATATTTCAAGTATTCATAAAAGGCCCATTTCATTTCACAGGCTCACTTGTCTGCTCAAATTAATTTATCTGCTACAATGAATACGGCTTGAACCGTTTGATAATATCGTTACCAGTGAGTTTACGGCGTTCCAAAAATGAATGGGACTGTTCACGTGAAAGGCGCCTTTTAAAATGAATCGTATCTTTTTTAACATTAATATTAATGTAAAGACAATGAAAAAAGTAGATAATAATACTTTTGTTTGTTGTTTTAAATGTTTTCTTCAATTGAAAATATCGAACTGCAGACTAATAATACTTTTGTTTGTTGTTTTAAATGTTTTCTTCAATTGAAAATATCGAACTGCAGACGATCTGATAGGATTTGGCAGATATTTTTCTTGTAAAATAAGTCTTAGTTTTCTCTTGTCGCATATCAACCGACGCGAGACAGTGCGCCACCAGAATGAATCAGAGCGTAAGATAAATAAATAAGTCTAGCTAACTTTACGCTGACTGAGTTTTTGCCTTGTGTTATTTTAAGAGGCTACAAAAATATTCAAACGAAACTTTTAGTCAGAATCGGGATTTTTAATATCCGTTGGTATTTTTCTTCTTTAATATAACATCAATAGCTTTTTTCTTTCTAATTCAGACCTAGTTCATGTTATTGGATTTTTAATTAAAAAGGCAAATGCCAATTATTTTTTCTTTTTTCACTCACCAGAAAACCGTAGTGCTTAATTAAAAGTCTCTTGCGCTCTACGAAGTAGTAATAATCTTGCTCGTCTTTGTAGAATATGTCTCCGGTCTTGAACCAGCCATCAGCTGTCAACATGGTCTTCGTCTCCTCTGGATTATTTAAGTAACCCTGGAAATTCAATGAAGAATATATAAAATGACCCAAAAATAACTTGATCAAAAAGTAATCGCCATTCGTAATAGTACTCGTAAAGACCGAAGATGGAAGGACCATATTCAGAAGATCGCGGGTAAAACCTTTTCTTTTTTAGCGTGGTAAAATCATCAAAATATGAGATCGTACTGACTTTTTTTTTTTTTTTTAGCTTGGTAAAATCATCAAATGAGTCCTCCAACCCCGGGCAGGGTGGGAGGGACTGTCAGACTTCTACTGACTAAAATCCACGGTGTCCTTCAATAGCCCTTTCTGTTCCGGGGTCACGGTAAGGAAATAATCCCGCGACCCCGGCAGGCTTTGGCCCTCTGAGAGGGGGGCCCCGTCATTATGCTGACGCTCTTTGAGGTTCGCGTGGGACACAACGCGCCGTCGACCCGGGCATGGTCCTTGGTCGGGCAGCGAGTTGCCCTTTACTCGCTGCCCGCATGCCCGCGCCTACGGTGGCCGGAGATCATCAAGCGAGATCGTACTGACTTACTGACTAAACGGTGTCCTTTACGTTCACCCTGGAACGTAAAGTACACACGGACATTCGGTATGTCCCGCGACCTTCGCGGGTAAAACCTGGCCGAAATATGTCATAAAAAGGATGAAGCTTGTACCTGTTATTGGAGAGAGCAAGGTTGTAACGATGAAAAATGACCAATGAAAACATGAATTAAAATTTAAAAATGAAATCCAGCTTAATAAATGTCAGTGCAATTATTCATAGGAACAATTGAACTCGGTTTAGGTGTTCTGATCGCGTTTATTTGTGAAATTAACCCTAAAATTTCCAGTTGTGTTTATCTTATGCCCAAAAGCTGAAAACCTAATAAAACTATATGGATAGTTTCATCAGGTTTTCAGCTTGTTTGTTTTCAAATGGACACTATTTGATAATTGATGTATTGTCATCACTGTTGATATATTAACCAAAACATAGGCAAACTGTGTTACTTTAAACATGCAAATAAACCAGGGTAGGTACACCAGCTATAATATTCAGAATACTTTATTGAGTTACGTTGTAAGTCGGGGCCGAAGCGGTATTAGCGCACAGGTAAATTATGAATGTGTGTTCATCCTTAGGGCATTATCATCCGCGGCCCACGGATTTAGTAGCGGTTTACCTTTTAAGGGATTGAGATTCTGTGAATCGTTCTCAAACATTTTACGTTACTAACTGGATGATATTTTTAGGTTGAATTATCGGATATTTTCTTATACGGGGTAAGTACGTATGCGTCCATCTTTATAACTTTCCTTAAGGAAAATGGCTATAAAGATTACTGGTCTCTTCATACTAATTGCTTCAGCCGATTCGATTTTTGTCAATAAAGTTCTAAGCGGTCATGAAATTATTTTGTAAGGTACACCTTGTATAGTATTACATGAAAACAATCCTGTAATCCTGTAAGTGAAGGCTACATAAATAAAAAATGTTGTCCCTATTAAATATTTACCTTGAAGAAAGAGCCTCCTTTAACCCACAATTCGCCTTTTTTGTGAATTCCTTTCACGGTGTTACCATCGTCATCGACGAGCTACAAATAAAATTATTAATATTAAAATAGAGGTCGAAACACAATTAAACCGTAAATAATAATAAGTCCCAAATTTTACTAGAACTAGGTAATTAGCTTATCAGTGTGGCAACTTAGCTTATCAGTAAAAACTTCCAAAAGTAATCAATCATATTTATCAACAAACGTATTAGATATTGTTACTATTTGTTTTGTAATAACCTAAATTATTTGTGTTTTCGAGAATAATGATGTTCTTGAATAAATATGCCCGCGACTTCGTTCGCGTGGTTGTCGGAACTCAACAACGTATATTTTTTTAAACAAAGATATTCTTCTAAAATGAAAGTAACCTAAGTTACTCCTTAATTATAACATCAGCGACCTGCCAATAGAAGTCCTGTCAAAATCGGCCCAGCGATTTCAGAGATTAGCCATTACAAACAGACAGACAGTATATATATTCGTATGCATGTAGTAGAAAACGGTTATTTCAATATTACAAACAGACACTCCTATTTTATTCATATAGTATGCATAATGTATTGACAAGTTATTGGAAAAGTGTGCAAATTTAGATTTTTCAGCAAAAAGATATTAGATTTTAAAAAGTAACTCATGTGTAAGTACTCGTATAAACCAATAAGTACATACCCTGAATGCATATCGAGATTGTGGTTTGCCAGTTGAACCGAATGGAGTATCTTCATCGAAATCAAAGATGGGAGCCAATAATTCAGTCATTCCATAAGCCAGGTACATGAACGCACCACACATAGTCTGTAAAAAAAGAACATGGTTTTATAGATACGAGAATTACGCGAATATAGAATTATGCGTAAAGATGTTGGTGGTGATTTGGTTGTGAAAGCAATAGATATAAAGATAGCTTGGTAACTCTTTAGCATTATAAATCTAGAATGTGTTTCCTTTACTTTAAATATATTCCGCGAGTTCATAGAGATGCGCTGCATATTTCTCCTCGGAAAATATAAAGCTTGGAAACCCGACGAGTTTATAAAATTAGGTCAAAAAAGAACAGCGATCCTCTCCTTACAGTCTACAATGGACCTATATCGGGTAACATAATGTGAATATTATACTTACTTTAAATCTGTCTAGTAATGGCTTCTCCATAGCGCTGCCGCCAATAGCAATGTATTTGAAGCACGATAAGTCACAAGTTTTCTCAGCCACATTCATAAAATGACCCAATAAAAATGGCGTAAATGCTGTTGTGTTGGGCTAAAATAATATCAAAATCATTAATATTGAGTAGGTAAAAATCACAGTAGCAACATGTTATCGTTGCTTAGATATACATTTTATGTTATCGGTTATTGCTATTTATCGTATAATTACCTTGTATTTGTTGATAATTTCGACGATCTTCATGGGTGTCAGGGGGCCTGATGATTGGACCCTTGTGGAGCCCTTCAAGGGGCCAGATATGAAGTATATGAGCGATGAGACCCACTGGAGGGTCGCCATGGCCATGATGACGTCGCAACTAGCTGGGAACGGATCCCTGCACAATGTAATAACTCGATGTTATAAATATTATTTTCTAGCCTTCGTCAACTATGTTTCTAGGTTTATAAACAGGACTTCAAATAGTTGCAATGTGAAAGCGTTAAGTTTTAATACCACGCTTACAGGGATTTAGAAACTTTATGAGCCGATGATAAATGTTCGATTTACTTGAACTGCGCCAAGACCCAACCATTTAGTTTTGGACATAACTTCAACTAATACCATTAATTTATTATTTACCGATATGCGATGTTGCGAACTAACTAAACTTGCAATAAGTTTGGGAGCATGTTCGGTGTAGCGAAGTTCAGAGGGCATCTACTTGTAATTAATTGATTGGTTATTGATTTAGAATAACGATCCAAGCCTGTGGTCTGACTTAAAGCAGTATTGAATATAGCACATGATATCTTAACATCCCTGGGGCTTGTAGATTGAAGCAAAGCAACGCATTCTGTAAACAATGTAGGTTTATATTCAAGCCCGTAACTGTCAAAGTTTAAAATTGATGGAGATTGAAATCTTCACTCCTTTTAATGGACGATCCTTACAAAGGAATCATAATAACGCTGTAATTCCTTTTACATTTGGCATGATATTTTGAATTATGATTGTTTGGCAAATTAATGATTCAATCGCTAATGCCGAGACCGCTGTAATCCACCACACCCAAACTAATCGTCCAGTCAGATGACTAAGCCGAGAATTGTGATTTAAATTTATTATTTAAGGATTTACTGCTTTCCCCTTATCAGCGTTGTTTTAAGTTCCATAAAAATCGGATATTATGCAACGATACACATGTTATCTATCCTATATTCGTCATATAAGATAGCAGGTCTTAACAAGTTTCGCATAAAATTATTTTATAAATTATGTACTATATTTACTAAATTACTCACCACCAACTGATAATTCCGTTGAGTAATGTGTCGAAAGGTATAACAGCAACTTTTGGCAAGCCTGTAGTTCCACTGGTCAGCATCAGCCATGCTATAGTTTCGGAGTGGTTGAATAGAGCTGGTCTGAAAACATTATAAGTTAATACTGGCTATTTATTCTAAGATACTTAAGGCAGATCTTTTTGAATTCATAACGATGCCCTTATTATTATTATGAGTCGGATGTTTCCCACTGCAGGACAAAGGCTTCGCTTCCTTATTTCCACCTCTGAAGGTGGCATTTAGCCCGCAATCCTTTAAGTCCAATTGATAGCATCTCCTTCTAGGCCTTATCAAATAATAATAACAACAATGCATATCACAACACTCATGAATGGTTTCAATTTTTTGTGTTAATGTAATCATGAGTAGAGATAGATAAACGTGAAGATATCTAGGAATTATTTCATGTGTTATCTAAACTAGTTTTCAAGCAGATATTAATTAAGTAAGCCACATTATTTTACTACAGAATGTTTCTAGATAGTTCTTTACCTATAATTAACTTGTGTGCCGTTGTGTTTTTTCACGAATGCTTCCAGATCTGACTGTTTGTCGTCAAATGTGACAATTTTTCCCTCCTGATTGTTCGCTCTAAAAGCTTCCTTGACCTTCTCTTCACAAGCTTTTTGGCAGAAGACGATTTTCGGGAAGATATAGGGGAATAATCTTGTTAGATCGTCTGAAAGTCAAGTTAAATTGGAAATTACATTGTTAATAAAGTTATAATTGGTTGTTAAATCGCAAGATATGTATAGATTAGATATTATATATTTTGATTGATTTATTTCTCGTAGATTTTAGGCTTAGAATATTTGACTTACTTTGTCCGACGCTGGGATCAATAGCGCACATGGGATATCCTCCGAAGTGGCAGGCGAAGTATGGGATGCAAATGTCCATATGGTTGAGACCCATGATAATGACGGGGTCTCCAGGCTTCAAGCCCGAGTTAACCATCGCGCTGGCGAGGCGGCACGTGCGTCTCGCCATGGATTTGTTAGTTTCCTCTTCTGCAGTTGTGAAATCAATCTGTAAGAATAAAAACGTTTTGCTAAAAAAAAAAAACTGACAAATAGCTTGTCATTACCTTCTGTGGTTTATTGATTCGTTCAGCACAAATGTAGGCAAAAAAACCATTGTCGCAATTAATGTTAATTTTTTTTTTTGCGGATTATTTTCCTAAGATAACGGAATTCACAGATTTTTCTGAATTTACTGATTGAAAAAATTGGCCAAAATTAAGTTCGTTAGATTTTTCTATCGAAAATCATCAAACATGAAAAAGGCTAATTAATTAAATCTGACTTTTTATCTTTGATTAGGAAAAGTAATTTGTAGGTACTAATTTCGTTGTAGAAAAATCATTATTGAATAAGATTCAGATTTTCGATTGCGTCCAGTCATTGGCATCGATAGTGATCATTTGAATAAGTTAGAAATTAATTTAGGCCATTGACCTTTATTATAATGAAATTCATAGACGCAAAAACAAAATAAGCTTAGAAAAGCCCTTAGTTTAGACTACGTAGTTATTTTGATAGCAAACCTAAATAAAAGGTCGATACAGTGAGCTAGTATTTTATCCCTCGTAGTAGGTACTACTAGGTCAAATGAACAAATAGTTCACGTTCCTACGTCGTGAGAGTCGCAGACTAAACTATGTATGTGAACACGTATTCTTTACTTACTTATTTCACTTTTACAGCACTTGGCTTTCGTGTTATTAGTTTTTCTTTTAAAATTTCATCTAGTACTTGCATCAGCTATGAGATTCGTGATTTTGTAATTCATAATAAATCATTTATGTTTAATATTATGGCGAATTTCATTTCTATGAAGTTTAAATAAATAAAATAAATGATGTCTTTTAATTAGAGGAACTTTTAAAATAGAAAGTAATAAATAGGGTATTTCGTTGAACCACGAACATAATATATAAAGAATTCCACATATTTTGAGATGTCTAGACAGGTATAATTATAAAACATGAACAATAAATTTACTTTGAAACAGAAAATTTTATTTATAGTAGATACCTATTCAAAAGTTTATTGACATTTTTCTGAAGTTTTATAAATGTATTTTGACCATGAAATTGTTTCTTTTTTTCAGTTTTTTCAGGTTAGTAGTTTTTGGTCTGCCCATTACAATAAATATATTTTTAGTAGGTATTTGTTGTTGTAGAGGCAACATAAATACATCATCTGTGAAAATGTCAACTGTCTTTCACGGTGTATGAGATGGGTTGTTGTAAGTTCTCCACAAAATTAATACCCCACAAAAAAAAGTATGTATAAATTAGCCAAAGGTCTTTGTTTTTTTTTCTTAAATATTGAAAATTCACCCCATTTCTTTTTTCCGCACGGATAGCAGCACAATTAAAAATAATAAAATCCAGCACAAAACTACCGAAAACGAGGACGCAATGTGGAATCTGTGCAGAAAGTACTAGGAGAACAGGATCAAAACTTTTTTTTTCATGGGGACTGTGGTGGGGAATTATTTTTGTGGCGAACTTCAACAACCCCATGAGATACCGCCTAGTGACAGACGAACAGTCACACAGACTGACACTCCGCTGTCAGTCTGTGTGACCAGTGCCGTATTATCCATAAGGCACTTTAGGCCAGTGCCTAGGGGCCCACTATGACTAGGGGCCCAACCTCCCGATAAAAAAATTGAAACAAAAAAGGGGATTGTAGTGGTTTTATTAAACCACGGTGAAAGTGAAACTTTTTTTCAAATTATAAGGTAAAAGCCCCCATTATTGACACTATAAAAGTGACGGTGAATGTCTTGATTTTTTAATTGTATTGAAATTAATCTAACTATTTTTTTACCTTAGACACTTTTATTAATTTACTAACAAGTGTATGGTATTATTGACAGGGCAAAATGGTATCAGAGTCTATTATTGACAAATTGCGTTGTTGTGGTATGAAAAAGGGAGGGCCCGAGACGAGCTGTGCCTAGGGGCCCCGAGATGGTTAATCCGGCCCTGTGTGTGACTGTTTGTCTACTCTTAGTAAAAGGTTCCTGTTTTACCCTTTAGGTACGAAACCTTAAAAAAAATCATAGTTAGCATAGTATCAGAAACTAAGCACATACCTGACAGATCATGTCTGGAGCATCGAGCATGCCCTCCAAAGCAATGTGGCCGATGTGGACATCTTTTTCTTTGATGCCATACCGCTCGGCAGCACTCCTTCTGAAGCGCTTCACTCGGCTCGTCATTCTTGTCTTCGCATGATGATCGGTCATTTTGACCAACGAGACTTGAGAATCCATCTTTTAATCTTGATTGTAAAACGGACTCAACGTAAGTAAGCACAGGACTGTTTTTAGTTAGAAATAAGTTTTAAATTTATCAGTTTTTGTTACTACGTTCTATCACAATTAATACACAAAATTATTTATTCAGCAGGGTAGGTCTAAGTAGTAGATTTCCCACCAATAAATAATTTATCAGTGGAAAGCGTTTATATATGTTTCACTCATCACGTTTTATCTACACAGTGATTGCGTTATAAAAATTTAAAAGATAACTTTATTCGAAACGTTATAAAAATGATAGCAATATCTTCTGTAAGGTTTGAAATTGTGTTATTTGTCATACGCAGTTAGTAAATTATAAACAAAGAAAAACAAAACAAAAATAGGGTTAATGCAGCATTTTTTGTCTCCCGTCCGTCAAGTGTCAAGTGGGGATTTCAGCCTAGGGGATTTGGAAAAATGAAGCTTTTATAAAAAGGAGGCTAAGTCCGAAATTGTACCCACATTTTAATAGAGTTGACGCTTTTGTTTAAATACAATACAATAAGCAATAGCTTAAAGTGGACATGCCTCGTTTTAAATTACAGCAACAATGATAACGCAATGTTTGGGAAATCAGCCAGTTTCTCAGATTTAACTTCGTTCAATTAATAAGATACTTGAAATGAACAGGTTTCATTTTAGTGGTTATTTTGTTGTATTCTGAATCAATTTTCATCATAACATTCTGCAATTCTTGAAGGTACCTACTGCGTTGACTTTCAGTATTTCTCCGGATGATGTAGCAAGACAAATGGTATACCTAGCGAGAAATAAATCTTAACAAAATGTCCAAAAATGAAGCAATTTTTTGGTCAGTTTCGTAACGGAAACAAAGACATGTGGCCCACCCTAAGAATTTCTTCTGTGTCGTGCAACAAAAATGAAGATAACATTTAGAAGTTTCTCCATTTGATTCATTTACTGCCATCTTACGTATATTGCATATTAATAATGTATCTCGGTTGCTATCTTGATCCCCATCTTTGTCTACAACTAATCAACGACCGAATTTACCTATCCGAGCCTAAAAGATGTCCAATCAGCAACAGACGTCGAAGAAAACAGATCGAGGTTTGGATTGAGATGGAATATTAATATAGAGCGTACGTCAGCCTATTATTAATTTATGTATAAATACGATTATGTCATTAGAAAATTAATATCTACAGATTGTTTTTTTTTCATAATTATTGTACAACAGTAAGTAGGTATTTAGATCAATAGATTTCTAAATTTTTGTTATTATCAAAACAAAATAGCGATCTTAATCATAATTATAATTGTCGCCTTTGATGAATGATTTATACCTATCTATGTATTGACTATCGTGTTTATGTCTGTGAATGATTAGTTAGTAAATAATTATGTTTAATTTAAAATACCTACGTGTCTTGCCACACGTCTGTATGTACACTATGTACAGTTATAGTCATTAATTATTCATAAACAAGTACAGCCTTACTACAAAAACTTAAACATCTGTTGAACACTTGTCTAAAAAAAGTGTGACTGCAAAACGGACCTTATTTCAACGTCATAATCTGAATTTTTTTTAGACAAGTGTTCAACAGACGTTTAAAAGTTTTTGTGGTACCACGGGCAATGTTGTATCAGAATTTACACATACACAAATAACATTACACAATAGGGTAGTTTACTGCAGTAAACTACCCTATTGTGTAATGTTATGTGTATACTAATAAATAGATATAAATCATTCATCAAAGGCGTCAATTTTATTGATTAATATCGCTATTTTGTTTTGATAATAACTAATTTAGAAATGAAATGATCTAAATACCTACTGTAGTACAATAATTGTGAAAAAAATCAATCAGTAGGTATTATTTTCTAATGACATCCCAAATAATGACAAATTTATTTATGCATAAATAAATTAAAAAACTTTTTAGTCCGTCAGTTATAGAGTAGTGAAAATAATGAATAGATATTTTTTTTAATCATTATATTTTTACAAAGAAATGAAATGAAATACAACGGGTAATTGAAGGATAAGGGTGGTGTTTTAGACAGTACCAGTCTGACAGACACTTCCTTCCCATCCTGGTGGGAGGATTAATTTGTAGATAATTACTTATTCTACCTGAAAAACAAAAAAGACTATTGCAGGTGGTGTTCTGCAGTTTCTGCCAACCATCATCTGCCTAGCCTTTTCCCAACTATATTGGGGTCGGCTTCCAGTCGAACCAGATGCAGCTGAATATCAATATTTTACATGGAGCGACTGCCTATCGGACCTCCACAACCCAGTAATTGGGCAATACGATACCCAATGGTAAGACCGGTTGTCAGACTTATGAGCTTCTGACTAACAGTAACGACTGTCAAAGATCTACAAATGACAGCCGGGATCAAGGGCTTTATGTGTTTTCCAAGGCACGGAGGAAACTCGCTATGACAGATGGTCACCCTCCACAGACCAACTTCGGCAAGCGTGGTTTAACCCGGAAGATCGGCCTGTGCGGCTGTTATTATTTATCCACGAGCTCGTCTCCTAAGTTTCTGCCAACCAACATGAGCTTAATGTATGCGTCCTTGGAACATGAAAACCCTCGCTTTTTCGATGATATATCAGATTATAGACGACGGGAACGTCGATTAAGGTAACCAAAAAGGGTCGGTATGGTAATAAATTTAATTGTTATCAAAATTCAAATCTGTTGTAGGCTGTTATAGCGAGAATTCAAAACATATGTTTGACTGCATGTCAAAATGGTTTATAGAGGACACCAATGTTGTCCACTTTGTTCACCCAGGTGAACAAAGTGGACAACATTGGTGTCCTCAATTCACCTCGGAAAAATATCACCTGAGTGATACGAGTATCACCCAGGTGAATTGCGGGCACCAAAGTCCACTAAATCGCGTGAGAAAAGTCGCCTTTGTTCACCTAGATATTTTTCCGAGGTGAACAAAGTGGACAACTTTGGTGTCCACAATTCACCTGGGTGATATCACTCAGGTGATATTTTTCCGAGATTAATTGAGGACACCAAGTGGTCCACTTTGTTCACCCAGGTGATATCTCCCAGGTGAACAAAGTGGAATAAACCCCATAACATGAATGAGGCGAGTGGGAATCAGTTTTTTAAAAACCTTGATTGTTTAGAAACCGCCTAAATGTTTTCGCGAAACAGTTTTAGGTGTTTTAAACTTTATGAATCTGTATACCTATTTATATATTTGCGCATACATAGGCAATTTAAGTTTGGCTGTTGTATCTTTAAAATTAAATTTATATCTAATGGGTACACTACGATAATACGAAAAACTTTATTCCGAAATTCATAAATACGAATTTCAAAATACCGATTTTCATAATTCCGAATGGTTCAAAATTCCTAATATAACAACTCCGATGGATCAATATTCCTATTTTAATAATTCCGAAATTTCAAAATTCCTAACGTTTATAATTACTATTTTCACAATACCGAATTTCAATAGACCGAATAGCAAAAATTCCGACTTAACATATTTTCCGAAACATCAAAAACACGAATACCGAATATTAAAATTCCGATTATTGGAATTCCGATTCGGGTCCGTCAGGTCGAAAAGTCCGAGTCGGGGATCCTCAAGACACATTTTGCTCGCTATTGCATCCTGAGTAATAGCACCACCAAGGTGGTGCAACGGAGCCCCGCTTCGCGGGGCTCCTATTTCTGAGAGCAAGGTTTAAAGTAACCTAACACGAAGAGGATGGCGGGGTCTTTCAGACCCCGCCATCCCCTTCGAACCTAACCTGTCCGTGTCGGGGTGTCCCCAGTCCCGAGCTCGCTTCGCTCGCTCTAACATACTTGGTCGATTTGTTGACTACCACCTACCAAGGTAGGTCGACGGAGCCCCGCTTCGCGGGGCTCCTATTTCTGTGAGCAAGGTTTAAAGTAACCTAACACGGTCTTTCAGACCCCGCCATCCCCTTCGAACCTAACCTGTCCGTGTCGGGGTGTCCCCAGTCCCGAGCTCGCTTCGCTCGCTCTTACATCTTGGTCGATTTGTTGACTACCACCTACCAAGGTAGGTCGACGGAGCCCCGCTTCGCGGGGCTCCTATTTCTGTGAGCAAGGTTTAAAGTAACCTAACACGAAGGGGATGGCGGGGTCTTTCAGACCCCGCCATCCCCTTCGAACCTAACCTGTCCGAGTCGGGGTGTCCCCAGTCTCGAGCTCGCTTCGCTCGCTCTTACATCCTTGGTCGATTTGTTGACTACCACCTACCAAGGTAGGTCGACGGAGCCCAACTTCGCGGGGCTCCTATTTCTGTGAGCAAGGTTTAAAGTAACCTAACACGAAGGGGGTGGCGGGGTCTTTCAGACCCCGCCATCCCCTTCGAACCTAACCTGTCCGTGTCGGGGTGTCCCCAGTCCCGAGCTCGCTTCGCTCGCTCTTACATCCTTGGTCGATTTGTTGACTACCACCTACCAAGGTAGGTCGACGGAGCCCCGCTTCGCGGGGCTCCTATTTCTGTGAGCAAGGTTTAAAGTAACCTAACACGAAGGGGATGGCGGGGTCTTTCAGACCCCGCCATCCCCTTCGAACCTAACCTGTCCGAGTCGGGGTGTCCCCAGTCTCGAGCTCGCTTCGCTCGCTCTTACATCCTTGGTCGATTTGTTGACTACCACCTACCAAGGTAGGTCGACGGAGCCCAACTTCGCGGGCCTCCTATTTCTGTGAGCAAGGTTTAAAGTAACCTAACACGAAGGGGGTGGCGGGGTCTTTCAGACCCCGCCATCCCCTTCGAACCTAACCTGTCCGAGTCGGGGTGCCCCAAGTCCAGAGCTCGCTTCGCTCGCTCTTGAATTCTAAGTTCTCCTAATAACAATAAAAATCCTGAAGACAAACAGTGAAAGTTAAGAGGATACGCCTCGCCACTCCATGCCTACACGGGTTTAAATAACACTCTGGGAGTACGGTAGACAAAATTACGTGGAGCCGGTTTTGCACCAATTCGTTTCTGTCACTGACTTTGTGGAATGAGAAACGAAATTCCGATTTTCAATATACCGAAAAAATCAGTTTATTCGGAATATTGAAATTCGGAATTTCGTTTTTCGGAATGAAAACTCATCGAGCATTACATTTTTCGAATATGTGAAAATCGGAAAAAGAAGAAATCGGACATACGACTTTCGGTCAAATAAATTTCGAGATTCTTAATAATAGATATTGTATTTTTTAGGTATTATGATATTCGGAGTTTTGAAAATCGGAATATCGAAATTCGGAATAAAATATTTCGGAGTATTTGGGTGTTCCCATATCTAATAGGTAAGCCTACTCTCTTCGTGTCTAGTATAACTTTTAATAATATTGTAAATATTTGTATAGTTGAAGATTTATAAACTATGCGACAATTACTGTGAGACTGTCCCCTTAAATTAATTTTTGATGTTCTTATGTTATGGGGCCTTTCGAACGAATCGTTACACGGTTGCTCATGTTTATACATTCTCATCTTCAAAGCCTCCCAAATAATGACAATGTTTGTGAATGAGTATGGTTCGTTTCAGCTTGAAAGGTAGGATAGTTGTGGACGCTATCAGCGGCGTACAGTGTTCGTAACGGCGGGTGAGTGCGACGCTACGAACTAAAGCGGTTTGGACAGCGATTCGGCAGCTACCGTCTATCGCTACTGTAGGTACGTGGTGTGCACAATGCTCCGCCGTGCCTCCCGCCACACCGCTCACCACATATATCTACAAAGTCGTGACGGGCATGAGTATCCATACTAACAACACTGTCTATGGGCTCTACAACTCTATCTTTCAAACTGAAATCAACCATACTCATTCATAAAAATTGCCATTGTTTGGGAGGCTTCGAAGATGAGCATGTATGAACATAAGCTATTTTATATGTGACTAGCGACCCGATACGTGCTTCGCTACGTATAAAGTGATAACAAAAAATGTGACCTAAATGAAAAACCGCTGGACCGATTTTGTGCAAATTTCACATAAACCATCTACTAAATAGTCCAAACAAAACCTAAACTTTTGTTTTGGATAGGTGAGCCCGTTCTTGAGTTATAAAATTACAACGAGAAGTGGCATTGATTTTTAAATGTATTGATGAGGAACTGAGTAAGATAAGAAACTTGATATATCACTCACTCAAAGATTAGAAAGGCAAGTTCTACAATATTTGCTGAATAACACATACTTTCATCAACACGGTCACGCGCTATCAATGTAAGGGTAGCCGCTAATTATTATAATCTGGGACGACAGACGTCACTATTATCTAAAGCTGATCGTGTTTTTTAGGATCATTGATAAATATACTGCAGTAGATTATAAAATACCAGCTGTGAGCTGATTCTCTTTTTATCTATTGACGTTGGCTTCTTAACAAACAGCAGTCAAAGGTTTTCTGGAAAATTTAAACGCTCAAGAATCAAAGTAGCTTTTCTCATCATCTTCCTGTCCCTATCCCATTTTACATGAGGTCGGCGCAACATGTTTGTTTTCATCCCACCTATTCGAAAAGGACAACTTGGTTCGCCTTTAAGTGCACCCAAAAGTGGTGTTTTCCATAGGGAACTTTTAGCGGGCAGGAATGAGTTTTTAATCCTCTTTATAAGTGCGCCGCAAATAACTTTGCCGCGCACTTTTGATAGGAAGCTTTTAGCGGGCAGTAATGAGTTTTTAATCCTCTTTATAAGTGCGCCACAAAGAACTTTGCCGCGCACTTTTTGAATTTGGAACATCTTATTGCTCGGCGCCAAAGAAATCGAACGCAAATAGTGTTTGAATAAAGACTGGCTGGAATGACGGCCCATAGTCACGCCGCGTCGCTGGCTGAATAAAAATTGTAGATTGTATGTCAAGGGACAATATATTTATATAAGTACTTTTTTTTTTCGGACAGTGGCATGGATGTATTAACCGTGGGTTGTAATTTAATGTTTTCCACGATGCGTTCACGTTTTTCGCCTCGTTCTCAATGAAATCTTCTATATAATTTTCATAATTGCGAAAATGTCTCAAATGTAAATATAAGTTTTTAGTTGTTTTATTATTAGATAATTTCAAATTATCTGTTACTCTATGTTTTATTAAATAATAATTTTACAATAAAATATGAGGCGCTTTTTATTTTCTCATAGTGGGTGATGAAAAGTAGAGTGTATCACTCGGGCGCAAAATATATTTTTGGCTCGGGCGGCGTACTTTGAATCCCTCGCTACGTTCAGGATTCTACTAAAGAATCCCTCGCTACGCTCAGGATTCTACTGTAGAATCCCTCACTTCGCTCTGGATTCAAAAAAGCGCCCTCGCCGTAAAAATATTACTTTGCTCCCTTGTCATACAATCTACTATTCTTCCATTGTCCCCTATCAGACGCCACAGTATCATTTACTCCTTTTTCTTTCATATCATTTCTTAGACAATCCATCCATATTTTCTTTGGCCTTCCTCTTCCTCTCTATCCATCAACATTCATACTCATCACTCTATTAGTCACATGCGTGTCAAAGCAGCTTTTCTAATGAACTAAATAATTTGCAATATTCTTGCCAAACATGACAGATTAATAATTCAGGTGCGCTCGCGCTCGAAGTGTCTTCTCAGCAGTTTTGATATTTGACTATTAGCAATAATTAGCTCCTGAAGTGGCTGAGAAAGATCAACAGAGGCGGATGCGTGGAATAGGGATCGAACATAAAACTTTAATGAGTTTTGCCTCTTCTTGTTATCTTAAGGCAGGTTCAACGAAGTTTTACGTTGTTCTGTTTATTGAACATAGCACAGTTTGCCCACAACTCAATATGAAATTATGTTTAAGTTTTAATTAACGGCCAGAACAAACTTAATTCAATTTCAAGTTTGGACAGAGCAAACTGTTTTAATGTAACAGTGCTCGCTGTTATAAATACTGTAGTTTCATTATACATCCTGGTTAGAAGCATACCTAACAGTCTAACTTGTTAACGGAATCTTGTTATATTTTACCACTTAAATAAATTGAGTTTACTTTGGTCAGTTTATTTGTATTAGACGGTGATAAAAGGTAGTCCGGCTATGTTTTCTGTGAGGTCTATGACAGTCGATTGCTTTATTTTTTCCAGGGACCATTTTGGTTACCCATTCAAAGGGTTTTTGATAGGGTTTTGGCAAAGTGTTGTTTTAAAACCCATTTCATATTGATAACACTTTTTTACGAAAACCCCCATCAATGGATAACCCCTTCCAAACCCTTTCGATTTGATAGCTGTTAATTCGAAAACCTGTTCTTGGGGGTTATACTTTTGAACGTTAAGACGTTTTGAACAGGTTACCCCTTCAACGACTATAACAGAGTTACCCATTCAGTCCACAAGTATAGGCTAGTTGCCTTAAAAAAATGTAATTAGTCCGTCTTTTAGATTATTCAAAAATAAGGGACACGTATTTTTTTATTTGTAAATTAGACCAAAAATGACAAAGATATAGCCTATTAAAGTTACGTGTGACGTCACGATGCGTGGCATTTTTCGCGCAGAGTGACGTCACAGGTAACTTAAATAGGCTATTATATTTGTTCTTTTTTGTTTAATCGAAAAAAGAAAAATTACGTGTCCAATATTTTTTTATAATCTAAAATACGGACTAAATAGAATGTAATTATTTTGACCCTGGAAACTACCCTATTGTAATTTTATCTCTCGAGCCTTTACTTTAAAGTACTAAACTGCATGCATTCGCATGATATGCGTCAAGTTGCAAAACGCAGTCTTGGGCCTAGCGACTCCATAGTCCATACACACACAATTATAGTTATTATTGCTGAGATTTACGGAATTTTAAATGTTAGAGAATAATGGAGTATCAATTTTTTTCTTCCACATCGGTTGTTACTTTTATGTGGCCTGCCCATTGCCACTTCAACTTGTAATTAAGACCTATGTTGGTGACTCTGGTTTTTCGCCGAATATCCATGTTCCGGATTCAATCTCGCAAAGAAACTCCGAGCTTAGCTAAAGAGCAACGGAAAGCAGTTGCTCGTTGAGTGACTCTAAAAGGCCAGCAGTCAAAGACCACGTTTCAGAGCCATATTATGTCATCACTCGCAACACACACTGGTTAAACACCCTTGTCTGAAGACACTGAGGAATTCTCGATGAGAAGATCACGGTCTACAACTTCGAGAGTATCATTCCGAACAACAACACCTACGGGTGCCACATGGATATTCGACATGGTGTTCATCTTGTCCATGTCCATTTTAAGGCCCACCATACCACATTTTAAGGTTTTTATGGAGAACGATATTGAGGTCGCTGATTGTTGGCGCGCAATTGCGCGCCTATCCACATCTGCGCGGTTAGCGGGAGGTGAGGCGTAGCGATCACGCCACAGCCTCGTCACCCCACGTCTCAACCGCGTAACTCATTCATTATAGGCCGTTTGCTGCATTAGGCGGGCGACCGGCGCGGGCGCCCGCGTGCCTTGCTGTTTCATGTAATCTCATAGACCAGCGCTGAGTGCAGAGGGTCGCCCATCGATGAGATTACATGAAAACAACACGCCACGCGGGCGTCCGCGTCGGGCGATCGCCTAACGCAGCGCACAGCCATAAAAATGTGTCAATGAAGAAACTTTTATTTTTATTATCACACTAAGACGAGATCAAAGCCCGAACACTGAGCATAGCATTGAGGCGGTCCAACGACTCTGACATGATGACTATATTCATCGGCAAGAAGAAGGTGAGTGATGTATTCACCATTGATGTTGATACCGAATCCGTTCCAGTTCAAGAGTTGATTCGGATGGACATGGTGGCGTTTCTATTCAAGCACTTCAACACTTCGTTATACCTAAAGTCCATTTATGACATCTTTCGAGGGACTGCAATACTGTCCAGGTTTCGATTGAAGCAAAGGCTTTTCCTAGTACACAAACGCTAAACATAATGGCCGATTATACTCCTGTCTTCTGTATAATCTCGCGGAGCGTGTGTATGTGGTCTATGGTACCTTTTCGGAAACCGGCTTGTTAGGGAGGCTGGAAGTCATAAAACTGCCTTCGAGACGAGGTTCGTAATGACACTTGAGAACAGTTTGTAGACATGGCCCAGAAGTGACGGAATTGAATAACTTCTGGAGCACTGAAAGTACCGGTTTTCCACCCGCTCTCAGAAGTTCTGTTGTGGTTCCGGCGCCTTGTTGTTCTTAAGCTGTTTGAGAGCCATTCTAATCTCGTGCAGGCTGATGTCTGGGATATCCTCAGTGTAGAGTCAGTTTAGGTCTTGCGCTCGAGCTATGCTGACATTGGGCTGTCGTTTTTTTTTAAGATAATTATCTTCGCGTTTGACCACTATCTCGCCTGATGGTAAGCGAAGATGTGGTCGACGGTGAAGCATGCTTGCCTAGAAGTAACCTATTCACTCTTGGCTGAAGACCCCAAGGTTATAGCTGTCGGGAAACACAGATGCCGGGAATTCCACTCCTTAGCTGTGCGTAGAATAAAGTTATTGGCAAAATGCTTTGTACGCAACGGAGGGATATCCACCATATATCGATGGTGCATTGCCGTACGTCTTGTAGTCCAATGATAGAAAAGGCCAGGAGGAAGTCCAATGATAGAAAAGGCCAGGCGGAATTCCACGGCCACTCTCCGAAATGTAACCGATAAAAAACTGACAGGCTGGCAGCACGGCGTCGATGTTCAAAGCTCTGGAGCTTTGAATCGACCAGAGCATCGTTACCAGTTAGCCTCTTTGCCCGTTTATCTAATGAGTCAAGTGCATCTAGTTGGTATTTGGCGGATCCATCCCAAAGGTGAGAGCAGTACTCCATGCATGACCGAACTTGAGCTTTATATAAATTAAGCAGCTGTTCAGGCGTGAAGTTTTTTCTCACATTGGAGAGGCTCCCTAACTATTTCGCGGCCAACTGAGCCTTTGCCTCAATGAATGGACCGAAATTGAGGGTTGATGTTAGTGAAACCCCAAGAAGGTCAACATGGGCCGTTATTGGTATGGTCACACCTCGGAAAGCTGGAGCCGGGTGAAATTGGCTCTTTTTTACGGAAAAAGACACGCCAGAGTCTTGGTAGCATTGAACTTGACTTGATTGGATTCACCCCATTCTGAGACAGCCTCCAAAGACAGGTACAAGTGCTCAATCATGGCCTCTCGGAGAGACCAGAGCCCAGTAGCCCGTGCATTGGACACGTATCTCTCAGCAACCGTGCTGTCATCTGCGTACCCAAAGGTTCCAGGTTTTAGCAGGTCATTTATATGAAGCAAAAACAACGTTGCTGAGAGCACTGACCCCTGAGGTACTACGGCGTTAATTTGACCTGACGAGCAGCCATCAATAACCACTCCAATGGAACGATCCCTCAGGATGTCCTGTAGGGGAACCGATCAATTTACCGAATTTTGTTTGTTCGAATTTCACTATACCGAAAACCATTGACCGACATCTCTTTTGCTATATGCATTATTTTACATATTTTCAGATCATTGAAGTATCATTAGCCATAAGTATTATTTTACCGAAGTATGTTCCGCCGATTAACAAAATAACTTTTTGCGGGGCTATAGGAGCCCCGTTATTCTGTGGGCAAGGTTTAAAGTAACCTAACCGAGTCGGGGTGTCCCCGATCCCGAGCTCGCTTCGCTCGCTCAGGCGTCATACAGGCGTGTCAGGATCGGATTCAACATAACTGTCCGTAAAACCTCTCAAGCTCTCTCAGGATGTCCGGTTTCGATGAAATGATACTGCCGGTGTTAATCTTCAGCTTTATCATTTGGCATTGGCCAATAGACGAATTCTTTGTGAAGAGTTTTGAGCTTGAGGTTCCGCTCGATTGCATCTTTGATCTGTGCCGCTTTAGAGGCACGCAGGTCACGTCGTATTCATTTACAGATTTGTCTATTGAGTTTGCCATATTCCGAGATAGCAGCTGAAAATTGCAGACTCAACTTGGTCTGATCGTGGATCAACTTAATAACCATTAAGTTGAACTACGACCAGACCAAGTTGAGTTCTAGACCGTTCAAGAGCTTTTGAGGTTTATTGCGGCGAGGGGTCTTAAACTGAACTCCACTGCTTGGACAGTTTCACCAGTTTCGCATTCGGTTAGGCACTGGAAGCGATTGTACAGTTCTAGTTGGGAGTTTTCGGGGTTTTGGATATTGTGGGCAGGGCCAGGTCGGACCGTGGACTTCACCAGACGTGACCTTTCAAGCTTTACATTGATATTAAATGTGCTTCTGACGATACGGTGAACGCTATCGGTTTTACCTTGGCGCTGACAGAGACATTATTAAATAATATTTGCTTCTTAGTCGTCAAAATGAAGTCTATTTATCATTTCTAGTAGTACCATATGTGGCTTATACACGGTCACCTCCTAGATGGCCGCTTCTGGAAATATGGAGTTCTTCATTTTCCATAAAGTCAACCAGCCGCTGGCCCCTATGGATTCGCTGCCCATAGCCAAATAAATGGCTCCACTCTCAACTCATCGCCATTCCGTGCGCTCACCTTCGCGTTGAAGTCCCCCATAACAACGATGAAGTATGTTTCGGAGGTATGTATGGCTTCCTATATCTCCTCATACAATGCCTCTACTTCATCATCAGAATGTGTCGAGATTGGTGCTTAAACCTGTATGACCTTCAACGAATACCGGTTGGTTATTCTGACTAAAGGTACACTGACGACTTTCATAATGTTGTTGTTGAGGGACCTGCGGACGAGAAATCCAACACCACCCTGGGATTTACGGTCTCCTTCCCGGAAGAAGAGCATGTTGCCGGAATCTAGGTCTATCGTATCCTGACCCTCTCTTAGGATTTCAGATAATCTCAATATGTTCCAGAGCATTTTGCTCAAGTCTTCCTCCAACTCAACAATCTTCGGGCACGCCGCAATTGCGGCGGTAAGACCCCTCTTTGAGGAGTGGCTGGAGAGAAGTCATGGCGTCCTGACCTACCGCTTGACGCAGGTCCTCACCGGACACGGAAGTTTCGGGAGGTACCTGTGTCTGATCGCCCGGAGGACACGGTGGAGCATACGGTGCAAGACTGCCCAGCTTGGGCGGAGCACCGACGTGTCCTCACGGCTGCGATAGGCGGAGACCTCTCGCGCCGGGCATTGGTTGCGGCCATGCTGCGGGGCGAGACGGAGTGGGAAGCGGTCAGCTCCTTCTGCGAGGCAGTAATGCTCGTAAAGGAGGAGGCAGGCCGCGAGCGAGAGAGGACAGCGTCCTCCCTCCGCCCCAGCCGCAGTGGTAGGCGCCCACGGCGACGGACGTCGCTTGATGATCTCCGGCCACCGTAGGCGCGGGCATGCGGGCAGCGAGTAAAGGGCAACTCGCTGCCCGACCAAGGACCATGCCCGGGTCGACGGCGCGTTGTGTCCCACGCGCGCCTCAAAGAGCGTCAGCATAATGACGAGGCCCCCTCTCAGAGGGCCAAAGCCTGCCGGGGTCGCGGGATTATTCCCTTACCGTAACCCCGGAACTTAACAGGCTATGAAGGACACCGTGGATTTTATTCAGTAGGAGTCTGACAGTCCCTCCCGCCCTGCCCGGGGTTGGAGGACTCATTTGATGATTTTACCACGCTAAAAAAAAAAAAAAAAACTCAACAATCTTCTCATCGGTCCTCAATGTGCGCAGTAATCGCGTAACAAACACACAAAAAAAATATACCGTCGAATTGATAAGGTTATCAATTCGACGGTTCTTCTTTGTGAAGTCGGTTAAAAAGAAAGCGCCGCCCGACCTGTCAAACCGAGTAAGAAACACTAATGTACGATTCTATCATGATTCCGAACTTCCAAGGCCAACCTATTTCTACACTCCAACGTAATTTAAAATTATTTTATTTAAAACCCTTTGATTACCCCGACAAACCCTTTTAAAGGGTTATCTACTTCAATTGAAAATCATACAAGAGCCGGTAACATCTTGAACTAGTTAACTTATTGAAAGGGTTACCCTAACGTTAGGGTTTTGAAAAGGCTACCACTACCAATAGGTAACACTTTTATTGACTGTAGCCGTACAACATGTAACACTTTCGAAAGAATTAACTTATATTCGGGGTTGTACGGTTTTTTTTCTACGTGTGATGTTTTTGAACCAGAGAGTTATTCTAGTGGAAATTCCTATCACACTGTTTTGTTACACGACTTTCAACAGGATAAAAGTCAATTTTTGAAGTGTCCTCTTAAGGCGCGCTGAGCACTTTTTTGTGGGTATTTAAGGTTACTGAGCCGCTCGGCTATGTAGCGCTCATTCAGGTAAGCTCTAATGCCTTTGTCAAACTGACAGACGAACCGAATGCGTGGCGTAGCGTTTTTGTTTGTAATGTATGGAATTGTTTGAAGCCTGTCACATAGAGTATCGGATCGCTTTCGCATTTTTATATGACATGATTCGGTTCGGTTCGCTATCGCCTGTCTGTTTGACAAAGGCCTTAGGCTGTCTGTCCATTGATGCGGAGCGAGCTTGCGGAGCGGTGAAACGAGGAAATAATAACCATAGATTTGTGTGTGTGTGCACTAAATCTCCGCTCCTCTTCAAAGATGCAATTCTAGTGGTGAGTATTTGTCCGTTTCTCCACCCCACAGCCTTGCTTCGCTTCAGTGGATAGGCAGCCTTATGGCCCCATCGGCCATTAGTTCTGCGTGCTATGTGGCCTGTCCACGGGCACTTTAACTTGCTAATTCGCTGGGCTATATCGTCAACTTTGGTTCGTCTACGAATCTCCTCACATCTGACTTGATCACGTAGAAATACTCCAAGTATAGTCCTCTCCAAAGGTCGTTGAGCTATCTTGAGCTTACTAATGAGGCCAATTACACAGTAAAAGACCACGTTTCGGCGCCACTTCACTGGTAACACAAATTGGTCGAATACTTTTGATTTGAGACTTTGAGGTATTCTGGACAAGAAAACGGTGATATTATAAATGTTATTAAACTACCTCGTTGGCCTAGTTTTCGTAAGCGCCTCTGGCAAAATAAGTGATCAACCGTATTTCTCAGTAAACTGTCTCAAGTGTGGTTCAAAAAGTAAAATATGACGAAGTTAATTATGTGTTTAGCTAAACTGATGCTTCAGTTTTAGGGGTTAATAAGGGGGCAGAAGTCGAAACAGAACTTATGAACATCTAAAGTTAGAAAACATAATTACACACATATACAAGCTAAAAATATAACCCTTCTCATAAAAACAATAATAGTAACATCACTTGTGAAGGCCATAAAATTACCATTATGTACCTGAAACTAATCTCTCGGTACCCTATAACAGTTTCCTCACCAACGTTAATAAACTAGTTAACTTCGTAAAAGAAAACATAAATATTTTAATTAAGTTTTATTTACGTTACCGCTAAGTTAGGTGTACCGTTTAAACTCAAGTGAATGCAACCGGCGGCGAGGTGGCAAGGTGACGGCGTTAAGTAGTGCACTTGAACTTAAAGCCATTAAACACGCGATTTCTTGACCGTAGTCAACTAGAAATACCTACTTAGGTCGCTTGTATACGTCCGTTCTATCAACCGAGCCAGTAAATTGTTTAACGAACTCGCAGTGTCAGAAGCTCAGCTATTGTCAAACAGATAGGTGAAGCGAATGCGATCCGAGGCGTTTTTGTTTGTAATGTATGGAATTGTTTGAAGCCAGTCACATAGACTATCGGAACGCTTTCGCTTTTCTATGTGACTGGATTCAAACGCTTCGCGTTCGCCACGCCTGTCGGTGATAATAGCTTAAAAGTTTAGTCAGAAGCTCTAAAAGTCTGACAACCAGTCTTACCGTGGGGTATCGTATTATACAGTTACTGGATTGTGGAGGTCCGATATGCAGTCGCTCCATGTAAAATATTGATATTCAGCGGCATCTGGTTCGACTGGACCGACCCCACTAGTTGGGAAAAGGCTAGGCAAATGATGAGGGGTTTTATTGCTTATAATTTTTCCGTTGCCTAGGAATTTCACCTGTATCGTAGGTGCGTTTACATACATAGAAACTCACATACACAAAAATCTAGATCCGGAAAAACGGTCTATTCCCATATGTCCTCACTGGCTTTGTCAACACTGGGGACAAATGGATCATACAAATATTTGTTCCGTGCAGGGATTTGTGCCGTCAAATATTAATGATGAACATCTTTTATTGACTTGAATATACCCTGGCGGTTGAGAGTATGATCATTCAGTTCCCTTCAAATTATGTAGTTGAGCTTTGTGCATCACAAAAACGTGTGGAGATTTTTCCCCTAATCGGAAATTGAACGCAATTCTGATACAATCCCATAAGATTGTAGGTATCTTTGCAGGAGCCACGTGCGATTCAAAAATGCATTTCTGATAACGATGCCACGTGCAATCTGCCCACCAGCCGGTATTAAAACAATCATTAAATCGTGATCAATCACTCTAGATAATAATATGCTAATCCATTATTACTGTAATTTATATATTAATTTTTATATCACGATTTCCGAAATAAAGACGACGTGACTTTGGGATGCCTTACAATGTTTAGTTTAAGGTACGAGTAGTCTGATGTTCTGAAGCGATTCTGCACTCGCCTCACTTCAGGGTAGGTCAGTGTCCTGTATAACTTAACCCATTTTATAACAAGGAAAGGGAATAAACAGCTACTGAAGTGAGTTGTGTAGAAAACAGAAAATGTCAAAAATCATCATCATCATCATCATCATCAGCCTATAATGTTCCCACTGCTGGGACACATGCCTCCGCTCTTGTGAGAGGGAGTGGGCCATAATCCACCATGCGGGCCCAGTGCGGGTTGGCAGATGTCACATGTCTTCGAATTTTTGGTTCTAGGACATGCCGGTTTCCTCACGATGTTTTCCTTCACCGTTTTGAGAGCAGTGGTGATGAAACAAATTACACAAAGTAATGCGCCTGGCGGGGTTCGAACCCACGACCTACAACTCGTAAGTCGGGACCGATACCACTGGGCCACCACTGCTCCAAAATCATACTGACGTTAAATAGAATTCCCGAAATTTTTTGAAACTAACAAGGCAAAGACAAGCCGATGTTGACTCACTGCGAGGCGTCTTTCAAAGCTGAAAGAACAGAACTGGCCTGTACATCATAATTCATACGGAACACTTCCCCTCGTCCATTACAAACCGTCGCTAATGTTTCGCAGATAATTTCGTGGCCCCAACTCTACGCTCACATGAATAGTATCGCGCTCTGCCCCAGGAATATTAACGAGCCACTTACTGAAACTGTTCACTAACCCCCTCCACGAAATTTTTATGTTCACACAATCTAATAATAAAATGAAAAAAAAAACTAGTACTTGTTTCGCTAATGGTTTTCTACTCTTCATCACTGTTTCAAGCTTAATCGTTTTCTTTTTATTTGTATTTCTCTCGCTATCATTAACTAAGTACAGCCACAGACGGACATGGGTTCAGAGGGTCTCAGCACGAAACCCGTGATTTCGGCCTTATTTACGGATGTTTTACGCCCCATGACATCAAGCCCGAACTAAGAATGAATGATACGAGTATTATAATTTGGCAGATAGCTCCGTGCGAAAATTCGTTGTATCTACTAAATTTTTTAACGCAATTTCGTGTAATGACATAGACACTATTGCCGCGTCAAATGACTTCAGTCAAGACGGAATTATCCATCCACAAAGATTTTGACGTTGGTTAAGTTCATCCATTCGTAACTGTACCCGTGTCTTCGTTCACGGACTTAGAAAGTAGACTCCGAGGACCTGGATTCAGTAAGTGTAGGTAATTGAGTTTTTTTTCAAATGCCTGGAGTCTGAACTTTGATCGCAATAGGGTTGCCTCCGTTTACATACAAATTCGGTCAGGAACATTTTAGTAACAGCTACAGCAACCGGATTATTGTCCAGTTGAAAGCAATAGGCAGGCCATCTTGGAACTATATGGGAATTTAATCAAACTGGCGAATAGTACACTACACATTAGCTAAGCTGAGCTGAGCTAAGCTGTACTTATGCAATACAACCATGAATTCCGTACTTTAATCACCCCACGTGGTAAACCATTAGAAAAGTAACTACTTTGAGCAATAATAGCACATTTACTGCAACCCGATACCCCGATCGAAAGTTTAAAGTACACTTACGATATAAATAGGTACAGCGAAGGCGATAGCCACTCTATCGCCTCTTGTATGTTTATATAGTATCCTGTTTAGGTGATAGTTTATTTTATTTTACAATTGTGGTTTTTACGATGAATAAAAAATAAACTTAGTCGTAGATATACAATATATTATGTAGTTGGAGATATTACGTAATTAAGCTTATCATTCCTCGTGTACATTATCTATAGTACTTACCTGCAATGTACCCATTAAATATAAAATAGATGGTCATAAATTTTGAAACCGTTCACTAACATCCTTCAAGTCCATTATTAACCTCGCACCGAAGATAGTAGTGGTTTCAAATGGCTAGCTGTCACTATGAGCAAAGCATCCAATTTAGCTGAGTCGCTCGCTGCAACACTAAAGAACATTTTAAACTACCCAACTGTATTGAACCGAAAACAGACCAAATACCAGACTTCGAACGCTATTATAGAAACACAAGCAACAGTGTTGCCAGAGCTAATCAAGTAACGTAAAAATGCTATTTTATTATTGCATGCCTTTTGTATTTGGTAGAAGCTTATCTTATAATAGAGGTGTTTGTTAGCGCTAGTCAATGTTAAGCTTGTTTCCTGCCTGAAAGCAAAAACATCAGGGTTCAACTAAACAAGTATGTGTACACAAAACTCGATTCATGTACTCATGTCATAAGGGTATTTTCTGTGTGTACACATAAAAGTTAATGTTGAGATTGCTGAGTAGTGAACAAAACGGGCCAACTAACGGGTGCGTTTCTGCCGTGATGCGAATATTGGTCGCCGTCCTACTTCCAGCGAGCACGTAGGGAAAACAATGTCTCACAGACGTAGTTATCTACATAAGTAAACAAGCATGTTGTGCCACCGCTAATACTCCTTTTTCGGGCCACAGCGTCGGTTTTTACGCTGCAATAATCGGAATTCAGATCATACGTTGCATCTGGCCCAATTTTCCGAATAACTAAGCTTTTGCAGCTTCAGTTGGCTGAAAAATAAAAAGAGTTTGCACGAGGCGGTTTCAGAAGTTTGTACATGATGGTACATAGCACTTTCAGTCTTGAATGGCTCGTCGAGATATTTGCTATAAGCAAGCTAATAGGTAGAACTTTAGCTTGAGGTGGACTGTCGCACAGCTGGGGTTACTTTAGTGCTGTAGATGTTGCGGTAGAACTTGTACGTATAAAAAAGTTTGTAATGAATTTGGTAACAGCTTCAGCAACAAAGCCGAAGGTCAGCGGTGCCGTAGTAAATTATGAAAGTTTCACCTGCATCCCGTGGCTACATTAGAACAAAGCGGAGTCGCCGCTCCTAAATAAACGGTTAGAGCGTTGCAGCTCCGACTGCTATTTTCAATTTCAAATTTGCCTCTCCAACGACAATAGAATTGCAGCATTTTATGTGAAAAGTTTTTGCGATTTGCCTTTATTTAGGTCATTGGAATTGTAAAAACTGCTTTTTTTTTCAAACGATGTATCAGTAGAAGTTAGTTTTAGAAGTCCCACTTTTGTTTAGTAGGGTATGAAAATTTACGTGAGCATGCCATTTCGCAGGGTTGTCTCGTTTGAGATAAATTGTTTGCGCTGGAACAGCATTCAAGTAATTTGAAGTGGCGCAGTTGTCTGGGAGGTGCGTGCGGCAGCGTCTCTCGCAATTTGAACGCGACGTGTGCTCTAATCACCCTCTTTAAACGAACACTCACGTACCCGACCGGGAGGAAACGTTTATTTTAATTCCCCACAAATGCGTGTCTAATTTCAACGGATGTGTTTTGTTTAATTTCGAAGGATTATAATTGCCAAGACACAAGGATTAGGTACGAGGTCTTCAGACGAGCGTTTCAAGGCTTTCTGTTTTAGCAGCTTGACATGCCCTCAGAAACTCTCTCTTGTTCTATACGTAGAATATTGACACGGTAGTTACATTTTACTACTATTATAAATGCCAAAGTTTGTGAGACTGTATGGATGGGTTCATGATTAGATAGGTATGTGGATGGAAAGATAATATACTTCTTAGTAGCAATCTAGATAACAAACAATCTCCTGCAAGGATTGAGATGAAATTTGGCTTAGAGATGATACTTACAGTTTGTAGCCCGGATTAACATTTGGTGGTACAAGCCAGTGGAACAGTTACTGAACTACACGTGGGCGAAGCATAAATAGCATACTGGGCATAAACGGTACCTTAAGTGTGAGCTAGACTATCTCTGAGCCAAATTTTATCAAGATCCTTTTAGCGGTTCTGATGAGATTAACAATCACGTGCAGTAAACATAATATTTATCTGTGCTTTCCAATCTTTTAATTTAAAATGTTGGTTAGATTAGAAGGATTTTAATTGTTTATTTTTATACTGACTTAAAACAAAATTAACTATACAAATATCACCATCATAATCAGCCTATAGCAGTCCACTGGACATAGACCTCTCCAGTTGCACGCCATTTCACTCGACTCTTATCCAGCTTTTGCCGGCCACCTTGCGAAGATTCTCGCTCCACCTTTCCTGGTGGAGTTCCACTTTACGTTTGCCGATTCACAGATTCACTTTTCAATAGAAATATAAAATACTAAAATAAAGTTAAACTATATTATTAGTACCTACGTACATACGAGGATTTTAAGAGGATCGTCTACCGAGCGCTCATCCATGCTAAAAGAGAAAACGTTTTCCTACCCCTAAATGTTATCCTATCTCAATGATTTTTTAGAATGCTTCCTACACAGTAAAAAACTAGGTTTATAGGTTTTCTTTTTTTCAAAATTTATAACAGTTTGAAAGTTACAGGCGCCTAAGAGTTACTTTTGAAAAAAAGAAAACCTATAAACCTAGTTTTTTACTGTGTCAGAAGCATTTTAAAAAATCATTGAGATAGGATAACATTTAGGTGTAGGAAAACGTTTTCTCTTTTAGTATGGACGAGCGCTCGGTAGACGATCCTCTTAATTGATAAACTTGTTTTCCTATCGTAACAGTTCCAACGAGAAATGTAAATAGGGTCCTTGAGGATGAAAGCTGTTGGCCAACAATTACGCAGCCGAGATTTACTTACGATTATCTTAATTAGTTTTCTCACAGTGGGGTACGTACCTAATTGTGTTCCAAATTAAAATTAGGAGCTATGTAATTGAATACATAGACTTTAATCAATAGGTCTTAGCGGTTTATGTTCTGATTAAAAATGATAATTAATTCGGAAGTAATCAATGTACATTAATTTATTATCAGATTATTTTCATTCGCTTTGCATGATGGATAAGTACTAAGTAATTTCATTTCATTTTAATTAATAAAAAAAAACTTTGATCCACACTAGGAAGTCTCCTGTAATTGAACACCAATTGTAAATTGGTAGCAGTCAATTCTTCGTCCAGGAATATTTAAATGTACATAACCTGTATCCTAATAACCACACCTGCGTAGCACTCATTGTAGGCGTTCGGCTACGCTACGAGCGTAACGGCATCTTATCAGCTGCGTAGTCGCGAGAACCCTGGATCCTAAGTTGAAAACCAGCGTCGAGCACTATCTGCTCGACAATTTGCTAAACTGGACCTATTTGATGTAGCCGTGGGACACACAATAATGTTATCTTTGATTTTTCGTTGTTGTTTTTATTTTACGATAGGTATATTCCTTTGTTATCATGTTCTTTTTTTATTATTTATTCTTTATTTGCTTGTTTGTTGTGTGTACGGGCTCTCAAATAAACGTTTTTTCTTTTTTTTCTTTCTTTATTCTTTCTAAGTTACAGAGTCAGGTTTAGTTACTGTTAGAATTTTTCTTATATGACAAACCGAAATTTAATTTAAGTCTGTAAATGAAAAATTTGAAAATTTAAATTATTAAGCATTTTACCAACGATTGCTTGCGGTGTCGGACGTGCGCAAAACACTTTGCTGACCTGTGAATCAACATTCAATGCACGCCACTACACTAATGAGGTAATTACGAGAGATTATATAAATGAAATGGGTTGCCGCACCGATGTTGATAAAATCATTTGTGGAATATGTTTCCGTAAGGTTTACCTTGCTTAGTAAAATTCTGATGATTCGAATAAATGAAGGAAATCATGTTAATATATCGGGAACTTTTTTTTTGCGTGATAAAATCTTCAAATGAGTCCTCGGTCCTCCCACCCAAGGCAGAGCAGGAAGGACTGTCAGACTCGTATTGACTAAAATCCACGTTGTCCTTCAATAGCCCTTTACGTTCCGGGGTCATAGTAATTCGTGAGTCCTGCGACCATTCTAACGACAACATTTTATTAATATTTATTTCTCTTGTTATTAGTTACATTTCTTCTGGGTAAGCTCGCTCCACATTGTCTTTGTCACCCCTGATCTAGGCTAAGGTCAAGAGCAAACAATATTGCATTAAAAAAAATACAGTTATCCCACGGTCTTTTAATTTTAAAATTGATAGGAATTAATTTGTCTTGGTGTCTTGGTAAACACATCAGTGTTGACGAAGGATGAAATCGTGTGTATGGATAGAGAGGTAGATGAAAGCTTATGAAAATATTAATGGATTGTGTTAGGTTAGGTATATGATAACCAAAGAAAAATCGTGAACCTGATGCCGTATTGCAGTGACCCTGAGTAGAAATTGGACAAGGGTTAAATATGATGATTATACCAGACTATAGTGCCTTGAAAAGTGAAAATTCAAAATTAGATCACGTGATATTACTACTAATACTGTCGCGGGAATCACTTACAAGCATGCACAATCAAAGGGAATAAATAAGTGTAATTGTACCCCCATATATCGACGAAACCACAAATTAATTGGATTAGATTGCGCCCAACAATCGCAGTAAGTCAGAGCGCGCCCAATCGGCGAACAGCAATTACAAGCGCCGCACAAACACCAGACGAAATTTACGATGACATCCGAAATGAGAAAATTGACGAAAATATTCGGGGAACCGACACAAGAATGATACTCGTCGAGGTTGGATTATTTGTATTCGAAGTGCGTTCAATGAACGTGCTACGCTTGCTAATACTGTTACTAAGTAAACTTCATTTTCAATTACCGTATTTGGTTATGCTTGATGGTATGAATCGCGTAATACGTTAAATTTGAATCGGCATACACCGAAGAGCGAACAGCGGGAAGAATTATGAACATTAATTTGCATGGACGTAGCATAACTCGTAATGGAATGCATTAATGTCGAGTGGGAGGAACAGTAGCTCACCGAAGAGCACTTTGAAGCAACTCGTTTCGAGCAAAAAGCGGAGCGCAGACACGGCTGTACCCGCCGCGCCGGCCTTAAGTGCTGCTTCATGCTAGCATGTCGGCTACTTACACGCTATTTTTTTTTTTTTAATCTGCCAATTTGTTACCTATTTACAGAAAACATCATAATAATGTGCTGTGACATCATAATGCAAAACGTGACCTTTTTCACATCAGAGGCACGTAATTTTTTGAACCATTTTCATGAATTTAATGATGAGGATGAATATGGGACATAATATCATTTTTCAATAAATGGGCTTGTGTAGCTACTCTTGTTAAACAACCATTGAGCTGAAAAAAGGCATTCATAAAGTTATTGATGTAATCGACAGGAAACTGAAGAAAAAGTATTGAACAGTGAACATTAGCTGCGAACAATTATTTTCCGGCTGAAATGCAATGAATTGCACGTTCCGAACGTTTCCATTCGTTCCTCCACTCAATTGTTTTTTATGAATAGCTACATATTGTCGGTAAATCTCTAGGTACTGTACTACAACGAGGGTTTTACAAAATAAATCAATGTTAATGTTTTTCTGTGTATACGTTCTCTACTAAATGTAGGTACCTTTTTTATTTTCTCTCGCTCGTGTAAATTAACTTACTCGTAAAATTAGAGAGGCCTACCGGTTTAAAGTGGCTGTTGTTTTAAATATTAATCGAAATAAGAGCATTTTTAAGGCTATACGTCTTGTAAACCTCTTAGAACGAAGCAATTTTTAACTACAAAGCTATTTGCCAAAAATGTTTGTTTAATAAATCCCGGTGCCGTTGTCACTACAAGGTATCCGAGTAAATGTAAATTCTCAATAATCTGAGTAGACAGAGATTGAGCGGATAAATCTATCACTCTCGGCCCGCTGCTACTCGTACAAGATTCTGCGATATCTCCCAAAATAAATACTTGACAATTTGCTGCTAGTTTTTTTCACATAAAATGTCCGATCCAGACAGAGTATATGCGAAGTTAGGTAATAAATGGTTTAGAGTACATATATGAACAGTTATTGGAAACCAGTTACGTAATAGAAAATGTACTCTTTTTTTGGCTGAATTGAGTATTTCGTTAATGAGGAAGTTTTGTTACAAGGTAAGTATTAGTTCATAAAAATACCATATAAGAAACTATACTCGTGCCCCTATTATTTATTAGAGTTCTCGTGTAATATTGAATCAGCACAATAATAAAAATCTCTAAGGTCTATCCAACTCCGTCTTGGATTTCACAATAACACTAGTGTACTTTCCCTGACAACATTTCAAAGCAAAAACACTTACTTTGTAAAGCTTCAGACAACATTGGATTCAAAGTTTGTATCTGTGCTTAGATAGAGGCAAGTGGCTGCACGATTGTCTCACGGCATTCTGAATTTCCTATTTCTACGATTGGCGTCTATAACTTCAGGAAAAGACAAATTGTAGCTAGGTGAGCTTTATTTTCGCTCCGGTCATCGAAGCGTTAACTGCATCCGTATTTGTTCTTGCATAAATCTTCGTTATTTCGCCGAGTGGAAAACAATCCCGGGATTCTAGGTCTGACAACACACAGGTTATGATTTTTTGAAGGCAGAACATTATTGTTGGCGGGTGAACAATATGTACATGAGAGGTGTTTAAACGCACCAAAAGATTTTCAGAACAACCGTTTAAGTACATTATCTTGTGAAAACACTAGCACACAAAGCTTTGAAAACGATTCATGAATATTTGTGTACGAAAATCAAATAGTGCCACAACCATTGTTACATCGTCGGTATGAATAAAATATGTCAGTCGTACAATGCAGACAGCGGGGATGTACACACGCTAAATTAATTTCAATCATGCTATGTAAATATTTTCTCAGTCAGTTTTTACAATTGAATTCGAATCACAACATTCATCAGCACGATGGTCTTTAAAATTAAACCAAACAACTATTAAATAATGTTTTCATTAAAAGCGACTTTTTACTCTTTTTTTTTTTTTTTTTTTTTTAGCGTGGTAAATTCATCAAATGAGTCCTCCAACCCCGGGCAGGGCGGGAGGGACTGTCAGACTTCTACTGACTAAAATCCACGGTGTCCTTCATAGCCTGTTATGTTCGTCACGGTAAGGGAATAATCCCGCGACCCCGGCAGGCTTTGGCCCTCTGAGAGGGGGGCCCCGTCATTATGCTGACGCTCTTTGAGGCGCGCGTGGGACACAACGCGCCGTCGACCCGGGCATGGTCCTTGGTCGGGCCTAATTAATTTGTTTGTAAAAATATTGGATTAAATAATTAAGTTTGTTGAGTAAAATGAAGTGAAAGAAGCTGCCAACCTTAAGTAGCTAAGTAAAATTCAAGTGTCCGCCGCGAGCCGGGATTTTATTAACTCTTTAAAAGACTCAGTGTCTCGGCGATTTTGCAGGAAAACAATGTCATTTATTTTCTTTATGTACTTCTGTTTTACGTATTATACCGACCTCAGCCTGAAACTCCACTTTTTGTATTCAGATAGGTATTGATTTATACTTCAGTTCACATATTCGCTTCAGACTTGTTATGATTAAGTCAAAGTTTTCATCTTGAAGAGTCTTTGGGGTGACATTTTTGACCTGCGGTATTATTTGTTATGAAAATGTTTTTGGAATGATTGCTATATATTTAGAGGCCCGCCGAGGTCATCGAGTGACAGAGGCGTGGGTACTCTCTACACTCGGCGTGACGTGATTAACCTCCCCCGCGCCCCCGCGCTGTCACCGGCTCCCGCCGTCGCCCGTCCCCGGGGCGCGAATCCAATTTACCAACTTGTACCCCGTTATTGTGTCCGCCACTGTTTGCGTTCCCATAAGAAAACTTTTCTCTATAATAAATATACTGCGGTGTACGTGTGCTGTTGATAGATTCAAATGCTACACTATCTTGTAGATACAATTTTTGTTTATTTGCTATCATAAATCTGATCAAGAGTGCAAAATGCAATGTTAATGTTATTATATCATAATTTATCAATGTGTTATTGGATATTAAGATTATCGGATAAGATTTATGTTTTTAGGTACTTTTCCATGGCCTTTTCACGTGTGCTTCGACATGTGCTTTGAATATTGTTAATTCACTTGTAGCATATCAATTAACGCATAATGCACAATAAATATCAATTATTATAATTGTCATAGTGATCAATCAAGAGTATCTGTCCAATGCATGCATAAAAAGATTACGTGGTATCCAGATATGAGAATATCAGATAAGTTTTCACGAATTTTGATAGATAAAATTAGTTCCTGGTTCGTACCTACATTAGAAGCGCCTTTTCATTTTTCGAACAATTAACGTCATAATACAGGGCGACCTACGGCTATGCAACATGGAGGGAAAGTTCCTTGAATATTGTAGATGGAACATTTTACTTAAAGAAGACATTATTTTAATTTAAAAAACAATTTAAACTGCATTCATTGATTTTTAAATAATTACATGATTGAACCGGGAATCAAACCCGCTATACTAGAAAAAAAAAACACCCTATAGCTTTATTATAACGATCGAAAGGCTTCATCATAAGGATTATTCTTTACTAAATAACACATGTGTCAGAAAAAAAGGAAGAACATGAATTTGTGCACAGTAGTTTCAGTACATTCTGGAAGAGCTCTTTCCAAATTTGGGGCTTATGGCTTGATCAAAGCCAAAAGAATACCCATTTTTTTTTAATTGGTCCTGCGTTTGTTATTATACCTAATAGCCATCACGAGCTGATTTTAATAGTTTGAAAGTTACATGCGCCTAAGAGTTACTTTTGAAAAAAAGAAAACCTATAAACCTAGTTTTTTACTGTGTCAGAAGCATTCTAAAAAATCATTGAGATAGGATAACATTTAGGGGTAGGAAAACGTTTTCTCTTTTTGTATGGACGAGCGCTCGGTAGACGATCCTCTTAAAGCCCATTTTTTTGTCAAACATGAGGCGTTTTTTTTTATCGTGGTAAAATCATCAAATGAGTCCTCCCACCGCGGGAGGAACTGTCAGACTTGTACTGACTTAAAATCCACGGTGTCCTTCAATAGCCCTTTACATTCCAGGGTCACGGTAATTTGATAAGTCCCGCGACCAAACTTGAGGCCATAACACAAGTTTTCCGTTTTCTACAGCGTAGGTACTTGAAGTAATTTATTGTTTGGAAAATGAAAAAGCGCCTCTAGTGTACGAATGAGGAACTAGTGTTCCCCATCAAATTAACGTTACGGGTCAGTTCACACATATAAATATACTCTATGGTTCACACCGAGACGCAACGCAACGCGGAGTCACGCAAAGATACTGCAAATGTGTATCTTTTCGTGTAGTAAATAAAGTTGATTTTGAGTCGGTGTGAACTAACTGTAACGAGCAATATTGTCCTGAATTATATAAAAACGTTCATAACAAGTCTGGGGAAGTCCGTCATCTTAAGCCGCTTAATTCAAGACTATCGGAATTGTAACAAATGCTTAAGAGGATTGTATAGCAGCTGCCTTTTCAAAGAATAGGTATTTTGAAAAACTCGTGCTGTCCCTCTCGCGCGTTGAAAAACCCCCGATCGTGCGATAGAGAGCGTTGCAGCTCGCGACTGATTGTGAGTATTTTTTATATGAAATTTGTCTCTCGGGAGAAAACGTTTTTCACATACTAAATCACGTCCAATCTCTTAGATTCTGGTGTCAATCGTTTCAGCATATTATATTCTAGGTTTGTATGTTTTGCTTTTTTTCTAAAACTTCTTTGTTTTTAAAATACGAAGGTTTTACTTCAATGAAGATTTTGTCATAAAAATAGTAACTTTTAGGCGCCTGTTACTTTAAAACTATTATAAATTTTGAAAAAAAGAAAACCTATAAACCTAGTTTTTTACTGTGTCAGTAGCATTCTAAAAAATCATTGAGATAGGATAACATTTAGGGGCAGAAAAACGTTTTCTCTTTTAGTATGGACGAGCGGTCGGTAGACAATAGTCTTAAGCAGGAAAACGTGTTGACGGTAGCCTTAACTGATAATGTTTAATGTTACCAAGTTACGTTTTTTTTTCAATTTATCCTGCTTTTTAACCGACTTCAAAACAGGAGGAGGCTATTAATCAATTCGACGGTATCTTTTTTTTGTGTGTTTGTTACGCGATTAGTCTACCAATTTGTGGACCGATTTTCATTTAAATTCTTTTTTTGTTCGAAAGGAGAGATAATTCCGAAATGGTCCCATAGTCACCAAGTTAGGATCTGATGATTGAATCCTCAAATTTTATGCCCACACATCGTTTTTCCCAAATCTTATAAAGTAATAAGTACTTGCGTATGGTAATCTTCATCTCATGTAGCTGATGATGGAAGGTACAACTCCTTAACAGTAACGAGTAGGCATCGACTGAGGGAACTGCAAGTTTCATCAAAGTATCGCTTCAGTTAGTTTTTGAGATAAGGAAAAAACTTTTTAAAAGAAAAGTTATAATTTGAAGGTTATTTTACCCTTTTTTGTGGTTGTTTTTGAAGGAGGTTACATTTTTTTGACAAAGTTTTTATTTTATCCTTTTTAGTTTAAATAGGTATTCAACCCAAATTCTTGTCAATACATCATTTTCTATCATATTTACATAAGATCGTGCGGTATCGGAGTAAGTGATTCTATACTTTTGCGCGCGAGTGTATTAAATTTGAAAAGTAAATAGAAATAATCTCAGAGATAGTAAAGCAAAAGAACGAAAATACACGAGTACCTCACACCATTCCAGTAGCCAACAAAATATGAAACGGCAAGCTGAAAGCGAATAAACGACGATTTGCTCAACAGGACATCCGGACTCACACAACGTTAGAAGACCGGAAGTCTGTAGGTAAGGAAGCTTTGCGGACTTCAAATACGAAAGTCGGCCTACGGCCATCTTACGTAATCTCCAGTTCTTATATATCTACCATTTTCTCGGAGTTTCTTTGGTATATTTCTTTATTTGGTATAAAGCATAGGTATACATAGATAGATTGAATATTAACGAACGAAAGCATTATATAAACGCTTCACTTTCATTTCGTAGGTATTAATTAACTAACAGTGGTTTGGGTGTAGATCTAAAATAATTATTTATTAGTACGGCCAGAAATGGCCCAAAATAGAGAGGTTTGGAAGGAGAAAGGGGGGCTTTTCCCCACCAGTGGGACACAGAATAAGTATTATTTTTCTTTTTAATGTTTTTCGTCTATAAAAGAGTGCAAGTGTTAGAAAATCGAGCCCGACATTTCAATATGGCGCTTTAACAGTTTCACTTTTATCGTGGTTGCATAGTAATTGCAAATATCTCGTCTAGAAAGAGTCAAAATCAGGCTTTAATGTCTCCAGCTTACTTTTGTAGATCTATGACAATCTTAACAGGTAAATACGAAAGTTTGACAACCATTCTTACCAATGTTTCGTATTATTTACTCAGCAGGTAGGTACCTGACTCTGTACGTATCTGACATCCATAACTTAGTAGGGAAACCGTGTATTAGACGGAGACGCGTGGTATGCATGAATGATATTATAGTAAAAACAGGCGCAGTGCGCCTCTTTATACTATAAATACGAAAGTTTGACAACCATTCTTACCAAAGTTTCGTATTATTTACTTAGCAGGTAGGTACCTGACTCTGTACGTATCTGACATCCATAACTTAGTAGGGGAACCTTGTATTAGACGGGGACGCGTGGTATGCAGGAATGATATTATAGTAAATACAGGCGCAGTGCGCTTCTTTTTACTATAATATCATTCATATGCGCCGCGTCGCGTCTGCGCCGTATCTGCGCCGCCTCCTGTTTGCGTTGCGCCTTAAGTGTGTGGTTTCCCACCATACCACGTCCCCGTCTAATACACGGTTCCCCTACTAAGTTATGGATGTCAGATACGTAGAGTCAGGTACCTACCTGCTGAGTAAATAATACGAAACTTTGGTAAGAATGGTTGTCAAACTTTCGTATTTATAGTAAAAAGAGGCTCACTGCGCCTGTTTTTACTATAATATCATTCATGTTCGCCGCGTCGCGTCTGCGCCGTATCTGGGCCGCCTCCTGTTTGCGTTGCGCCTAAGGCAGACTTAATACAATGCTAAAGTAGCGCAAGCGCCTACAGGACGCCATTTGATAATGGCCGCTTGCAAATGATGTCCAAATGGCGCTTGCGCTACGTACGTTAGTGTTGTGTTAAGTATGCCTAAACAGTGTATTTCCCCATTATACCTCGCGAGGTACAATGTATAAGACGCGGACGCGTCCGCGTCTTATACATTGTTCCCCTAGATAGTTGTTTAGCTGACAGTCAAGAAAGACAGGGTGTCACAAATGTCTTGTACATTTAGCATCTACGTCACATTTCAGTATCACTAATAATTGTTCAATCATTCAGTATTAATGAACAACAGATGTTGTCATGTCATTTCAAGCGAGTTTATCTACTTAATGAATTGATAGCCTTATTCCAGGTGGGGTGATCCACTCTTATCAGAGAAATCACAAAAGGTATTCATTATTATCACTTGTGACGTCACTTTAATTACTGCTTGCGTAGATATGAAAAAATTGAATAAAATTATTATTTATCAATTATTATTTTATCTTTGTTTATTTAAACTACTATAAATGCGAAAGTGGATGGATGGATGGATACGTGTTATTCTTTTATATAAATACTAGCTTCCGCCCGCGGCTTCGCCCGCGTGGTGTTTTGATAAAAAGTAGCTTATGTTGTTTTTCAGGTTTCAGACTATCCATATCCAATTTTGTAACAAACGGCTCAGCAAATTAGCCGTGAAACAAACATTTACACAGTTATAGTAAATTAATTTGAATATTAAGGATTATATTAATGGAACGGTATAGATTTGGGTATAGCATTTGGTTAAAAGAGAGTAGGTATGTTTAAAAAAATTATAAAATATCTGTTTACAGTAGGTATAAGGTACCTATGTATTCCATTAAGTGGCAGAAAGTACCCAAGAAAAGTCCCTTATGTCCAAGAGACACTTCCAGGGGCCAGCATCACGTTGTGTACAAAAATATTTTAAAATGATACGAAACAATAAAATAATTTTACTGGATCGAAAAATGTAATTCTCTGTAGCGCAGCATGCGTCCGACAATGATGTCTGCCCTCACGTGTCTGCCCGTTCGGGTAGGCATAGTTAGATTCGTCCCCCACCACACGACAGCGCCGTAAGTTGCCTGCCGCCACACTTCGGCGAATGTGCGCGACGGCGACCGACGACCGACGGCAGTGGCGGCGATGCAGAGTACCTATTCGTTAAAAGGAACTTTAACTTCAAAAGCCAATTTTTTTTAACTTGATACACCCAAAACTTCTAAATATGATGTTCCTAGGTTCAGTGGTTAAAATTTTGCATACAAAAAGTTTGGCTTCGTAGTTCCCGTTCCGAATCCGTTCCGTTCCGTTCGAATTTCGGGAATTCCGTTTGTAGAATTTCACCCCCACGGTGGCAAAAATTTCAAAGTGCTAAAACAAACGATTTTATATTTCAAAAACGCTAGAACAAATTGTTATTTATTTCTTATCAAGTTCCTAAATATAAAGTTTCTTGGTTTTATCCCCAGAAATGACAAAATCCCATACAAACTTTCAACCCTTATTTCACCCCCTCACTGGTCGAAATTTCAAAAACGCTATAGCAAATGTTTAAATATATCTTATCAAGTGCTTAAATATAAAGTTTCATGGTTTTATCTTTTAAAATTAAGAAATCCCATACAAACTTTCAACCCCTATTTCAACCTCTTCATCCCCTTTTTCGCAATAAAAGGTAGCCTATGTTCTTTCTCAGGGTCTAAAGATTGTCTGTGCCAAATTTCATCAAAATCGGTTGAGTGGTTTAAGCGGGAAAGCGTAACAGACAGACAGACAGACAGAGTTACTTTCGCATTTATAATATTAGTTTGGATGGATAGTTTGGATATTAGTTTGGATGAATGTACGAATTTAGATAGCGGGACTGTCTCATCGGGTAACCGCCGTGACCCTGGAACGCAAAGGGCAATTGAAGGATCATCGTGGATTTTAGTCAGTGCAAGTCTGGAAGTCCCTCCCACCCCACGGCAAAATACATAAAATGAATGCTAGGGCCTCAGATGTGTCGTGTGGCAAACTGATAAGTTTTTAAGCATCTTAAAATTATCATGTTATGTTACTACAAAAGTTCGACAAGAAGGAATTCTAAATTCTTACTGAGATCTGATATTTTCATCACCATAACTCTCAATATATGTACTTAAAACATTGTCGAATAATCGGCATGTCCTAGAAATATTTGAAGTCAGTGACCTACGAAATCACACTGGGCCAGTGTGGTGGGAAAAAGCCTACTCCCGTCCACAGAGAGGAGTTATGTGTCCCAGCAGTGAGAACATTATTGGCTGATGACTGAGCCTATGTTAGTCTACTGCTGGTCATCAGCCTCTTCTGCTTGTGCCAAAGAAAAGAAAGAAATACGTTTCTAATAAACAAAAGTAAATAACAATTTAAAAGAGAACACAATACAAAGATAACGCTGCGACAAATATTTCTACAAATATCTTTATCTTTATCTTTACATATAATAAAGTCGTAGAGCTGTCATTCCTGTACATTGAATATTTTTTTCTTTTTGTATTTTTTTCAAGAAAAGGGATCGATACTAATGCCAAATCAACTTTTTTTTTTTCGATTTTTTTATGTTTTTTTGATCTGATCTATCTCTTAAACTACTGTAAAGTTGTCTATCAAATTTTCCTCAAATATTCCTAATAATATGCTTCTGTTAATAGGCTATGTATTATTACGCTACTTTCCCTGGGAGATAAGCAATTTTGAATTTTGTTGTTTTTAAATGTATGTTTGGAGTTGGAAGCTAAACCACTGGATATTATTTATTCAATTTTTCCTCAAATATTCATTAAAATGCTCTTCAATTAATAGGATATATTGTATAATTACGCTATTCTCCTTGGGTGGATTAGCAATGTTATAATGTGTTGATTTTCAGTTATTGTTGACATTTGTATAAGAACCGCTATTTGAAAACCACTGTCAGCGTACTAGCCAGCCTGGTTAGTAAACTGGTTGACTTTCGTGCAAGGGGTCTCAGGATCAAATCTTGCAATTTTCTTTTTCACTTTTTGTGTTTCTTTTTTTTTCTTTTATTTGTCCTAAGAGTTCCAAATAATTAAAAAAAATGTGCATACTTTTATTTCAATATTATTCGCAATTTTAATTTATTACTATTTTTTTTTCAATAGTTCTCTAGGATATAAATCTACTCTGATTTAAATTGTAGGTAGTAAGTTGGATATTTTTTTAAATTGTAATTGTTTCGAGGTGTAGGAATTTGAAAGATTCGAAAACAATCACTGTTTCTATTATTTTGTGTTTATTTATGTTTTGAATTGGTTCTCAAACCAGTGCATAGATTCTGTTTTAAACGACGACAAGTTGTACTCATCGAGTCAAATAATTAGTTGTTTTTTAGGTATCACGCGGTATGCTAAAGGGAGAAGAGCAATGCTATCGTACGTTCAATTTGCAGCGATACTGAAATCGACCAAAAAATGATAGTCTAATGTTTAAGATAAACACGGATCTTTGAAATTAATGTAGCTCAAATAAGGATGTATCCCATGCAAACTATGAACCTTTTTTTTTTTTTTTTTTACGTGGCAATATCATTAAATGAGTCCTCCAACCCCGGGCAGGGCGGGAGGGACTGTCAGACTTCTACTGACTAAAATCCACGGTGTTCTTCAATAGCCTGTTACGTTCCGGGGTCACGGTAAGGAAATAATCCCGCGACCCCGGCAGGCTTTGGCCCTCTGAGAGGGGGGCCCCGTCATTATGTTGACGCTCTTTGAGGCGCGCGTGGGACACAACGCGCCGTCGACCCGGCATGGTCCATGGTCGGGCAGCGAGTTGCCCTTTACTCGCTGCCCGCATGATGCCCGCGCCTACGGTGGCCGGAGATCGTCTTGCGACGTCCGTCGCCGTGGGCGTCCACCACCGCTGGTGGGGCGGAGGGAGGACACTGTCCTCTCTCGCGCGCGGCCCGCCTCCTCCTTCGCGAGCATTACTGCTTCGCAGAAGGAGGCGACCGCCTCCCACTCCGTCTCGCCCCGCAGCATGGCCGCAACCAATGCCGGGCGCGAGAGGTCTCCGCCTATCGCAGCCGTGAGGACACGTCGGTGCTCCGCCCAAGCTGGGCAGTCCTGCACCGTATGCTCCACCGTGTCCTCCGGGCGATCTTCGCAGTGGTTACACCCAGGCGTTTCCTCCTTCCGCATTAGACACAGGTACCTCCCGAAGCATCCGTGCCCGGTGAGGACCTGCGTCAGGCGGAAACTAAGGACGCCATGACTTCTTTCCAGCCACTCCTCAAAGAGGGGTCTTACCGCCGCAATTGCGGCGTGCCCGAAAAACTATGTACGGTCAGCCAAGAAAGTGGTGTACCAGTTTTGACTTAGTTTCCCGGTCATCGAAAATTACAACAAGGTTCGTTATAAAAAGATATTACTGAAAGAGACAACATTATCATGACGTAAACCTATGTATTTAGTATTCATACGTCATATGTCACATATAAGTACATGACATTTTAACCTTTAGTATAAATGAAAAGGACATTAGTTTCTACACAATAAAATTAATACAGCAATTGAAATGTTTCCAAACAAAAGTAATAAAAACTATTTAAATAGACAACCGAAAAAGAAAAAGAAAACTGACAATTGACATTTTGTCAAATTTATGCAAAAAATCGATATATTTTCCGTGTTATTTTTCAATCAACTGCATATAAAATCATCTCAATGCCTGCCAACTTGACCATTGCCGAAAGAGCACAAATAATTGCCCAATTTAATGAGGGAAGCAGTATCAGTGCGATATCCCGGAATTTGAATATATCGAGGCGTTCTGTCCGCTTTTGGATTCGTCGTGAAGGAGAGGAGGGAAGTTTGTTGGATCACAGAAGAAGTGGTCGCCGGCCTGCACTCTCCAATAACGATAGAGAATTCATGAGACGGGAATATGAAATCAATGGTTTTAAGCCCACAAAACATTTTGCGGAGATGTTCGATGTGAGTGCCCAAACAATAAGGAATCATCTACATTACAGTCATGGGGTTGCACCACAGGCATTACGCCAAGAAATTATATTTGACGGATGCTCACAGACTTGCTCGTCTGAACTTCGCCAGAGAGCACTTAGAGTTTGATTGGTCTAATACAGTGTTTTGTGATGAAAAAACGTTAAAATCCAGTCAGCATGGACGTCTTCACCTTTGGCGATATAATTCAACACGGTATAAAGATGATCATGTAATTCCAAATAGAGAATTAGGTCGAATTTCCGTAAATATTTGGGGCTGGATGAGTGCGGATGGTGTAGGAGAATTGTGTTCTCTACCTTCTCAAGCGACGGCTGTAAATTATATCGACGTGCTTCAGAATGCAATGCTACCGACAGTCAGTAATGTTTACCCGGAGAACGAAGTGCCACAATTTGATTTTGTTCAAGATAATTGTTCAATTCATAATGCGAGGATCGTAAGAGCCTGGTTTCGTTCACACACTGACGTAAGGGTAATTCAGTGGCCCTCAAGATCGCCGGACCTCAACCCGATAGAAAATCTTTGGGGCCTTATGGTCCAACGATGGTCGCATCAAAATGAAAGAACCAAACAAGCTCTTATTAGTCACTGTAATTATATTTGGGAGGAAATGCGGGGAACCGATATTTGCTCACGGCTTGTTGGTTCAATGAGGTCTCGTCTTTTAGAGGTTATAGAGGCCAACGGCGGTTACACCCGTTTCTAATTTTTAAAGATTTTCAATATCTTCTAAATATTACTATATTATTATATGCTATGTTTTTGTTTGTTATAAGTATTTTAAAATTGATTGTAGAAATTTAATAAAAGGATAAATCTATTTTTAGCTTGTTTTTTATTGATATTGTAATTACAAGTTTACAGAAATTGTAGGTTTGTGGATTCGCCTTGTGCCTTTACAATTTTATGTAACTTGTTGATTACAATTCTGAATTTGTAGATACAATTTTGTCATCAAAATCTACAGCCCGCCGTTGATTTTACGACGTCATTGGTTCCATCAAGTTCAAACTAAGAACAGCTGTCACGTTACAAACAGTAATAGTCGTTATCAATAATCAGATAAAGACAGCAATAGAAGTTGTCAGATCGATCTGCAAGCGAAACTAATCTTTATCACCTATGAATCTGCAAGCGATATTCAACCTTAGGGTGGTACACCACTTTCTTGGCCGACTGTACCTAGGTGTAACATTATTGATCTAAACTAATAATAAAAATGCAAGTATGTTTGTTTTTTACCTTTTCACGCATTACTACCTACTGAATCAATCGTCCCAAAATTTAGCATATACGTTGTCAGGAGTATAGACACGGATATAGGGTATCTTTCATCCCGAATAATAGAAGAGAGCTGTTGGCGAGAAAACAATTACGTTCATATTCCAGATGGCGCCACTTACACGATCCGTATTGTTTCCCAAATTCTAAATTAACGCAGCGAAGCCGAGGACAAACACTAGTCAGTAAAATAAAACGTCGTGAGGAAACGTGGACTGACATAATCTATGTATTAACCTAAAACCATATCAGAGGCCTGTGGGGTTCTCAGAGGAGGATTAATTAACTGTACATCAGAGGCCACGTCCTCATTCAGACAGATAGAAGCCAATATCTGCACTTTTAGAACTGGTAACCCATTTAACAGTTCGAGATCTCCTTCGAAAGCAGTTCCGTTGTTATACGAATGTCTATTCAGACTGTCATTACGGGCAGCAACTCTCAAGTTTCAATTTAGAACATCGATAAATTGGCCAGTTTGAGTTTAAGATGTCGGATTGCAGTCTCTTCATGTAAATTATTCAGCTGCATCTGGATAGACGTTGATCTGATTCGAAACTAACACCGAAATAAAGGTTGAAAAATGGAATAGAAATACGGATACAATTTATCCAGAGTGTTTTGGCTTATGCAGAAAGAGCAGAAGCAACTTCAATTTGACTTTAACAATTCCTTGTTTTGTACGTTCCTGCAAGTAAGGAGCTCGTGGCTAAATAGTTATATATAGACGCACAGGCCGATCTTCCGGATTAGGCCGCGCTTGCCAAGGTTGGTCTGTGGTTGGGTGGCCATCTGTCATGGCAAGTTACATCCGTGCCTCGGAAAGCATGTAAAGCCGTTGGTTCCGGCTGTCATTTGTAGATTTTTGACAGTCATTACTATTATTCAGAAGCTCTAAAGTCTGACAACCAGTATCTTACCATCATGTTATCCAGTTACTGGGGTTTGGAGGTCCAATAGGCAGTCGCTTCATGTAAAATACTGATATTCAGCTGCTTCCGGTTTGACTGGATGCTGACCCCAATATAGTTGGGAAAAGGCTAGGCAGATGATGCTAACCCAGGGCATGGTCTGCATGTCCGTGCGCCATTTCTTCTAAAATCGTTTAGCGATAAAAACCTAATGATCAGATAAAAAGAGTTACGTAAGTTTTACATTTATGCAAGTCCATAATATTTCCATCACTGGGCCACTGTCCTCCTCTCTGTGAGAAAGAGTGGGATGATGGGCCCAGGGTGGATTAAAGCAGACATGTCGAATGTTTGTTTTAAAGACATTCACAATGGCTTTCTTCGTCATTTAAGGGCGCTCCCTCACCGCGAGCCTGTAATGTAACGTTACAGATTCAAACATTCGAAGACAATAGAGCATCAAATTGCGCACTTTTATGTTACATTACAGGTGAATGCTCGCGGTGAGGGAGCGCCTTTATGAACATTTATGAATGATTCATACTACATGAATGTTCTTCAAAACGTTCAAGGAATTGAAATAGCTTATGAATGCATCACATTGTTTCCTTTACACCGCTAACAAACATCCACTTCTGATGAACGATTGCTGACCGCTAGTGTGCCACGCTTAGTTTTTACCGCAGGTTTGTTCGCTCGCCTCGTGTTTGTTAGCAAACAAAATACAAACCTAGGAAAAGTACCGACTCGTAGCCCTCACTCAGGCTTTATCGAAAATGCTGTTATGTTTTTTGCTGACTTTCAAAATGGAAGGCTATAAGATCGTGTGTACGTTGTTTTTTATTTTTTATTTGAGACTAGCTGACCCGGAAAACTTCGTACCGCCTCAAAATCACCTTTTAAACCTTCCCTGGACTTCCAAAAATAATTCAGAACAAAAATTAGCCAAATCGGTCCAGCCGTTTTCGAGTTTTAGCGAGACTAACGAACAGCAATTGATTTTTATATTTTAGATAAAAATAATAATAATAATCACGTCATGTGTCATGTCAACGGCATGACACTAAAATTTTTTCAATCCCAAAATTATTTTTGTGATCATGATAATATTCCGATATAAATGGCTTCTAAATATATTCCATAATTTGAGCTGGTGCCATCTATAAAGATGGAGTATGCGCTTTGGCCAAACGCGAGATAAATAAAACGATGGTGACCGCCTCTGTACGCACTTCGTGTACTACTACTCGAAGTAAGAAAAAGCTCGACGAAGCACCTTTTGCATGAAGCAGGGGCTGGTAGTCGGCCAGCTCGCGTCTTTAAGTGTGACGTGTGCAGCCGGTGCCGTGTGTCGCTGAGTTCGCAGCGCCGCGCCGTGCTCCGGAGTGCGACACCTGCAGCCGTGTCTTTGTGAATCAAACAGTGATACTGCTCCTGACTACCGTTTTAGTGTTCATTTTTGTTTTAGTTCCTTTATATTCCAGTTACTTTCGTGTGTTTATTTAAATTTAGTTTCTATAAGTATCTTAATTAATTATATTTATTTTTAAGCCCTTTTCTTTTCAATAACTCATGAGTTGTAGCGGCAGTGATGTGGTGGGTGATAGTGCATGTCAATCTTCAACATCGCTGACCTCCCTGGAGAGATGCCCACTTTGTTCCCAGGCACGATTTTTTAAAGGTAAGCGGGGTCTGAATGTTCATATAGGTAAAGCGCACAAACCGCAAAATGTACCAACTTCAGACCCTGTCTTACCCTCTCCTCCTACAACACAAACATTACCTTGTTCTGACCCTCTTTGGAAAATACTTTCAAAATTCAAAAATTCTGTCCCTATATTAAAGCGAGTTCCCCGAGGCGCCAGACCTCTTGTTGCACAAAATTTGGCTGGTTGTGTCCGCCTTGCGGTCCGGGAGAACTCGCTTAGTGCTTGGGTAAAACTGCTCACCTTCCCTTATAGAATTCTCCACGTTCAAAAGAATTTGGCAACCAAAAAAACTTTAACTTCTCAAATTAAAGAAAATTGTAACGTTTCGGCTCATTTCGACCCCAAATTACTGACTCAGAATTTTAATAACGCTAGAAACATATCCCACTTGGTGGAATCTAAGTTAGGGGAAGGTGACATAAGTGGTGCAGCCAGGATTCTCTTCAGCAGCGATGTGCTGGCACCGTGTTCCCCAGATACACTGGCAGCCCTGGAATCTAAACACCCTGCCCCAGCTGATGACCTTTCTTTTCCCGACCCTCCTGACCCGGACATTCACTGCCTCACCATTACAGGTCGAGAGGTGATCTCAGCCGTTTGCTCCTTCCGGAGCGGCTCCGCCGGCGGCCTCGACGGCCTAAGTCCCCAACATCTTAAGGACCTTATCTGCTTGGGCGCCGGGGAAGCTGGTGAGTCGTTGTTGGGGGAGCTTACGGCTCTGATTAACCTCATGCTCTCCGGCAATGTGAGCGAATCTGTCATCGACGTTCTGTATGGGGCAAATTTATGTGCCCTGCGCAAGAGGGATGGCGGTATTCGCCCCATTGCCGTGGGAACAACCTACCGTCGTATGGCAGCCAAGATTTGCTGCAAATTGATTGGTGAGGCTGTTTCGGAAAAATTTCAGCCCCTGCAGCTAGGTTACGGCTCTAAAGGGGGCTGTGAGGCTGCCGTACACGCTTTGTCGACCTACCTAAATTCTGGCAAAGGTGAGGTCATCTTGAAGGTTGACATTAAGAATGCTTTCAATTCGGTTAACAGGGACACCTTGTTGGCTGAAACTAAAAAAGAATTACCCCAAATTTATAGTTTTCTTTGGCAGTGTTATAGGCACCCATCTAAATTACTGTATCGGGACAACCTTTTAGAATCTGCTGTTGGTTGTCAACAAGGTGACCCCCTCGGGCCAGTGATTTTCAGCTTGGCTATTCATCCCATTGTTCGACAGCTAAATTCTAAATTCAACGTTTGGTACCTCGATGATGGGACCTTGGGTGGCGATGTTGACACCGTTTTGAATGACCTAATTTTTTTGAAGAATGAACTTCTTTCCATTGGCTTAGACCTCAACCTTTCGAAATGTGAACTTTTTTTAACGGACAGCACCGACAGACAATTAACAATTCCCAAATTTAACTCAATAGCCCCAGACATCAAAATTATTGACAAAATGTCTCTTCGCCTCCTGGGGTCACCAATTTTCGAAAATTCTTTTCCTGACTTCATTGACGAAAAAATTCAAAATTTTCTTGATATTTCAGGTAGATTGCTCGAAATTAACATGCATTCGGCCATTACTCTAATTCGCTATTGTTGTTTCGGCCCTAAATTGATATATTTCCTTCGTGCTTCCCATTTATGGAAGTTCAATCATCTTTTGGACAAAATTGACGTCATTATCAGAGAAACACTTTCATCCATTTTAAATGTGGCTTTGGACGACCGAGCTTGGATCCAAGCTACCCTTCCCATTCGCATGGGTGGTCTCGGCGTTCGCAAAATTTCCAGTATCAGCTTACCGGCGTTCATTTCTTCGGTCCACGGCACTGAAAAATTAGTTAGGAATATCCTGGCTTCCACACTAACTGATTTTGATGTGCCGTGCTTCTTGGAGGCTTTGGACGCTTGGAAAATTGCTTGCCCGAATACCGATTTACCCGGCAATCCATCTTCCCAGAGACAGTGGGATGAGCCGCTCTGCGGTGTAGTTCAGAATAACTTACTGAACACATCTGCTACTACTGCTGAGCGTGCGCGCCTACTAGCTGTGGGTAGGTGGGAGTCGGGTCTTTGGCTTCATGCACTGCCGTCGTCGAGCATTGGTACCTCACTCGACGATACCACCTTCCGGCTCGCTGTTGCTCTCCGCTTGGGATCCCCACTCTGCTCTCCTCATCGCTGTCACTGCGGTGAAGCCGTCAACAGCCTCGGACATCATGGCCTGTCTTGCGGCCGCAGCGCGGGCCGTTTTGCGCGCCACGCGAACATAAACGACATTATTCGACGAGCTCTTGTTACCGTCGGCGTTCCAGCTGTTTTAGAACCCAACGGCTTGGCACGCGACGATGGCAGGAGACCGGACGGTATGTCTTTGTTTCCTTGGAAGATGGGTAGGCCTTTAGTATGGGACGCTACCTGTGTCGATACTCTTGCGCCATCCCATCTTCCAAGTTCATCGTGCTCTGCTGGCTCTGCTGCTGCGGTTGCTGAGAACCTCAAGCGGCGTAAATATAGCAACCTTAGTGGTAACTATATATTTGAGCCGTTTGGGGTTGAAACTTTAGGGCCATGGGGTCCGAGTGCTCACAGCCTCTACAGAGATATCGCAAAAAGACTTGTTGACGCTTCCCGTGACCCAAGAGCTGGCTTTTACTTTGGCCAGAGGCTAAGTATTGCTATTCAAAGGGGCAACGCCGCCAGTCTCTTGGGCACATTACCAGCTGACAGCGTTGAGGATGAATTTTTCGATGCTCTGTAATAGTTTAGTTTAGTTTTACTTTAATTTAGTATTTTATATTTATATAGTTTAGCTTAATCACAGATTATTAAAATAATAAAATCTACCTTTTAAAAAAAAAAAAAAAAACAATGAATAGATATAGCAGATACAAAGTCTACTCTGGAGTGAGCTTACCCAGAGGAAGCCTCCGGAGTCTCGGGACTGTTCCATCAGGTAACCATGACCCTGGAACATAAAGGGCTATTGAGGAATCACAGTGGATTTTAGTCAGTACAAGTCTGACAGTCCCTCCCCGCCCTGATTAGGAGGACTCATTTGAATATTTTACGCGAATAAAACGAAACCTAGAAAAAGCCTGTTCACTAATTAGTTTGTTTTTGATTGTGTTAAGTTGTGCTCTATCGTACTTTTACATAAACTTACCCCTTTTTCCCATAAAAGTAGTCAGAATCCATAGAATGGCACCTGCTACGTTCCTTGCATACTCGTTTCTTCTCGTCCACTTCATATAGGTAATATGTGTACGATTGATGTAAAACACTTATTACGAACGTGGAACGTGGAACCACACGCAGACGAATGTGTGAAAGGGAAGGAAGAAAGAGAACAGAAAAGGACGATGGAAGGACGATTAATGCGAGCTGCGAACGGCAGTTCACGGAAAAAACGTATAAATTATAATAGTTGTTAATATTTTATGTGGTGACTAATAGCAACCACCTGTAAATTAAAAATAGAAGTTTGATAGAAGAATAAAACCCATTGGTCACAGTATCCCAAATCTACATGTATAGTACGTCGATTGCGAGTAAGTATACTACGTACACTACGTCCTTTCTGGAGAACCTCACAAATTAGGTCAGTGCAGGTTTTCCTAGCTAGGTTGTCTCCCGGTGTTGCCACTCACATTTGCAATAAAATAAAATTTAAGCTATTTAATTATATGTTTAACATTAATCAAACTTCTACAGTAACACTTAAACGAATCAATAAATACCAATAATTAAAATAGTAATAAATCCTGCTGTGATTTATCATTTACGTATCTTATGTTTGCGCGCGTACTTTGCACTTAGTTAGATACCGTGGAATGGGGTGTCATTGATCAATTTAAAAATTCAAATGGCCGTATTTTCTAAAATACAAAGGTACCGAAGACGAAAAAAAAATTGGAATATCGGTTTTTACTATACAATCGATACAATGAATTAGATTCTATTTTAAATAAATAATATGTCGATGAAAAATATAAATGTGAGTGGTCAATGTTAAACCGTAAGTGGGGTTACTTTGATACCCCCTAATATTTTCACGGCAAATGATAGTAACCCCTTTAAACGTTATTATTTCGAAAGAACAAAAAAAAATCGGCTAAGTGTAAAAAAAGATATTAATTTTTTTAAAGTTTTGGGGTGACATTGATCAAGGCAAAAAAAACTTTTTGAAAAATCACCTTTATTTTAACGTTTCATTGAGATATATTAATTGTAAAAACATAATTAGGAACATTAATCAGTCAAAATCTTAAATGTTAAGTAAAAATAGAAAAAAATCACTACTAGCTACTGCTCGTTCTAACACGTCTTCATTAGAATTCCGATAGGCGCGAGCGCCTAAACGCTTCATATATGTTCTTGGCATAGCGCTGAAAGTAAAAAAAAAATCATATAAAGCAGCCATCATTGCAAATATATTGATAATATATGTTAAAAATGTCATGGGGTGAGATTGATCAATGACCAAAGTAACCCCATGCCTGTGATCAATGACACCCCGTACAGAAAATAAACCACCACTGAATGAAATTTTGGAGGTTAAAATACAAAAACAACTTCTTTCTCAAGCTAATTAAACACATAACAACATAAACTATAATTTTTTCTAGCAACTTGCATATCCAATCTGGTACCCTGGAAGTTATTTTAACCCCTAAAATACTTTAAACACAATACTCACAGTTTTTTATGAAAATCTCCGGTAGTGATCTGTTTGTACGTGCAGCGCTTGGGCAATGTCAAATAGTGACACACAGTGCTGCCAATGCAAAAGACGAAATTTTTCGGATGCGTTCAGAAATTAAACAATTCCTGTTTTAAAAAAATATAAAGTTTTTATCAATGTTACCCCGTGAATCAAACTAACCCCATTCCACGGTACTTTATCGCTAATTAGCTTAGAGGGACCACACCTTTTATTAACGTTTTTTAAAGAACTGGGTCCCGTAGGTTATGTATTTTTTTTTTAACTACATGGAACCGTTTTAGCGTATTAACGTAATACGGGGTAAATAATTGCTTACTTCATTTACTCAGCTTAAATTGTCATCAAATTCAAATCATGAGGCATGTTTTTTTTTAGCGTGGTAAATTCATCAAATGAGTCCTCCCACCCCGGGCAGGGCGGGAGGGACTGTCAGACTTGTACTGACTAAAATCCACGTTGTCCTTCAATAGCCCTTTATGTTCCGGGGTCACCGTAAGGAAATAAGTCCCGCGACCTTGACGAGCTCGTTGGTAAATAATTAACCGCACAAGCTGATCTTCCGGGTTAAGCCGCGCTTGCCGAAGTTGGTCTGTGGAAGGGTCACCATCTTTCATAGTGAGTTTCCTCCGTGCCACCGAAAATACGTAAAGCTGTTGGTCCTGGCTATCATTTGTATGTATCTTTGACAGTCGAAACTATTAGTCAGAAGCTGTAAAAGTCTGATAACCAGTTTTACCTTGGAGTATTGTATAAAAAAGTTACTGGGTTGTGGAATTCCGATAGGCAGTTGCTCCATGTAAAATAATGATATTCAGCATCTGCTTCGACTGGAAGACGACCACAATATAGTTGGGAAAGGCTAGGCAGGTGATGATGTGTCATTCTTTGATAAACATTGAAACTACTCCTTCCCTTATTGCAATTTGTTTAGGGGCGAAGCATGACCTATTCTTTTTACTATATTTTCTACTACTATTCCATTCAGTAGCACAAGAAGCGTATTTGAAGTATTATGACGTGGGCCATAATCCACCACCCGGGACCAGTGCGAGTTGATAGATGACACATGTCTTCGAATTTTTGGTAGAACTAAAAATGAGACATGTCAATTTCCTTACGATGTTTTCCTTTATCGTTTTGAGAGCAGTGGTGATGAAATAAGTTACACAAAGTAATGCGCCTGGCTCGACCTACAGCTCGCAAGTCGGGGCCGATACCACTGCTGCACCACAGCTCTATTTGCGCATTTATCATCCCTAGTTGTCTAGCCTTTTTAGGGTTCCGTAGCCAAATGGAAAAAAACGGAACCCTTTCCACTTTTTTTTTCACCGAACTCCTACGTGTGGGGTATCTATGGATAGGTCTTTATAAAAATGATGTTGAGGTTATTAAAATCATTTTTTTCTAAACTGAACAGTTTCCGCAGAGACGCTTCCAAAGTGGTAAAATGTAGGTCCCCCCCCCTGTAATTTCTAAAATAAGAGAATGATGAAACTAAAAAAAATATGTGATGTATATTACCATGCAAACATCAATTGAAAATTGGTTTGAATGAGATTAAGTAATTAGTTTTTTTTTTTAATACGTCATTAATCGTAAACCGCCTACCTTTCAAAGTTACAACCAACTACATACATGAACTTTTATATTAAGTTACTTGCTGTGCTACGGAACCCTTTATGGGCGAGTCCGACTCGCACTTGGCCGGTTTATCCAACTAGACGACCCCAAATCAGCTTCCAGTCCAACTTGTATTACAGTTGATCTATACTGCTTATCTGAAACTCCGCTGCCCACTAACTACTGACTAATTTAATACTGTATTCAATAGCTATTATCACAGCAATTTGACCTAATGATTCAATTTACTAAATCTATATACCATGACCCCTCCGGCTGTTTATTAAACCGTAAATTAATTTGAATATTGTTTAGCAATATTGTAAGGTGATTATCTATACATATAATAAAATAGTAGGAAAGTCAAAACTGTACATTGAATATTTTTTGAAAAGAATACTTGGGGTGTGATCTACAATCGATACCGAAGCCAAAAATATAGTTTTTAGAATTTTTGTCTGTTTGTCTGTTTGTCTGTATGTATGTCCGGGATAAACTCAAAAAGTACTGGACGGATTTGAATGTTTTTTTTTTTGTTGTATAGGCATTAAGTCTGGCCAACACATAGGCTATAATTTATCTTGGAAACTTGAACACCTGGTGCAGAACCGCAACGGACCAGCTAAACTATAAGAGATACAAAAATGGTGCGATAGCAAAAATTGTTCCACCTGACGAGCACTCTCTGTTGACGTATAAAAATTGAAGATCTGGAACACCTGTTGTGGAACTCCAAGAGCCCAGCTACACTATAACATGTAAAGGAATGACGTCTTAGCAAAGTTGTTCAGCCTGATGAGCAGTCTCTGTTGACGTTTAAAAATTGAAGATCTGGAACACCTGATGTGGAACACCAAAAACCCAGCTACACTATAACATATATAAAGGAATGACGTCCTAGCAAAGTTGTTCAGCCTGATGAGCTGTCTCTGTTGACGTATAAATATTGACAATCTTGAACACCTGATGTGGAACACCAAGAGCACAGCTACACTATAACATATATAGGAATAACGTCTTAGCAAGAGTTGATCAGCCTGATGAGCACTCTCTGTTGACGTATAAAAATTGAAGATCTGGAACACCTGTTGTGGAACACCAAGAGCCCAGCTACACTATAACAAATACAGGAATGACGTCTTTGCAAAGTTGTTCAGCCTGACGAGCACTCTCTGTTGACATACAAAAATTGAAGATCTCTGGAACACCTGATGTGGAACACCAAAAGCCCATCTAAACTATAGCATATATGTATAGGAATGAAGTCTTAGCAAGAGTTGCTCAGCCTGATGAGCACTCTCTGTTGACGTATAAAATTGAAGAACTGGAACACCTGATGTGGAACACCAAGAGCCCAGCTACACAATAACATATGTAGGAATGACGTCTTTGCAAAGTTATTCAGCCTGATGAGCACTCTCTGTTGACATATAAAAATTTAAGATCTGGAACACCTAATGTAGAACACCAAAAGCCCAGCTAAACTATAACATATATAGGAATGACGTCTTAGCAAGAGTTGCTCAGCCTGATGAGCACTCTCTGTTGACCTATAAAAATTGAAGATCTGGAACACCTGTTGTGGAACTCCAAGAGCCCAGCTACAAAGGAATGACGTCTTAACAAAGTTGTTCAGCCTGATGAGCAGTCTCTGTTGTACGTCACTAACAAAGTAAGATGCGTATTTTTTTTTTGTTGTTTAAAGTCCCATTTGACTAAGACAACACTGCAACACTCAACGTGTTCGTAGTCATGAAACTGTGACAAAGCAAAGGTGTTTCAGGATTATAATGTAGTCGTCTTCCCCTGGAGGCGACGGCCCTCCATCGCGTCTATCGAGGCGCATCGCCAGGATAATGATCATCTCATCCGCACGCAAAATACGCGCATATGACGTGGAGTTGCGGATACCAGCCCGCTATACAATACAATCGCCAGGATGAATTCCCGGAAAGAGCTCCGGCGTGATCACAGGGCAATATTGAGAGGGCGACTGTCGCAACCGAGTTCCGGGCACGCCCCAACCGCGGCGGTAAGACCCCTCTTTAAGGAGTAGCTGGATAGGCGTCACGGCGTCCCGCCTGACCTACCACATGACGTAGGTCCTCACCGGACACGAAAGTTTCGGGAGGTAGCTGTGTCTGATAGGGAAGGAAGAATCGCCTGGGTATCACCACTGCGTGGATCGCTTGGAGGACACGGTGGACCATACGGTGCAGGACTACCCGCTTGGGCAGAGCACCGCCGTGTCCTCACTACGACGATAATCGGTGACCTCTTGTGCTAAGTGTTGGTCGAGGCCAAGCTGCGGGGCGAGACAGAATGGGAAGCAGTCGCCTCCTTCTGCAAAGCAGTCATGCTAGCGAAGGAGGAGGCGGGACGCATGAGGGAAAGGACAATGTCCACCTCCAGCCCAGCCGCAGCGGTAGACGCCGATGGCGACAGACGTCGCTACACGATCTCCAGCCACTGTAGGCGCGGCCATGCGGGCGGCGAGTAAAAGTGCATGTTGTGTTCCACGTGATGTATTACCACCAGTGCCGGATAAAGCCGGTGCGGGGCCCGTAGCAAATGTGACCATGGGGCCCTAGTTGTATTGCCTATAACTAGGGCTTCCAAATATTAAAAAAAAAATGAAATTCAAAAATTCGATTTACTAAAAAGCAAATATTCGAATATTATTCGAATAATTGTACTTTTTTAGGGTTCCGTAGTCAACAAGGAACCCTTATAGTTTCGCCATGTCCGTCCGTCCGTCCGTCCGTCCGTCCGTCTGTCCGCAGTTTAGCTCAGAGACGCACAGTACTAGAGAGCTGTAATTTGGTGTAAATATACGGATTTGTTGTGCCGAAAAAGTGGTAAAATAAAATCTCGTAAAATATTTTTTTTTTAGGGTACCTCCTGTACACGTAAAGTGGGGATGTTTTTTTTTTTTCTCGCGTACCCCTTAGTGTGGGGTATCATTAAATAGGTCTTTAAAAAATATTGATAGTTTCCATTAACAATTTCTTGATAAAAATTCTTCTGTGAAATATTAAGCTTTAAAGTGCTAAATTTTGCTCGACTCGAGTGTCCCCCCCCTCTACCAGTTAAACGGTTATGTTTGTGGGTGTGAAAAAATTCACAATAGTAGTATATATAACGAAGTTTAAAAGAAAATTATCATGACTAAGTAGGCTTTACAACTTTACGAGTAATAGTCGACCAACTTATAAAATGTACTTGGATAACATATTTTCTTAAACAAAATGTATCGGAGAACATGATCTTCAACTGCAAATGTAAGTTTGTCAACTTTATTTTTACAGCTTTAATAGGTATGTTTTTACGGTATGTTTTTTAGGGATAGGTAGGTTTTTATCGTCAACTATTTTTAACTAACTTCAAAAAAAGGAGGAGGTTCTAAATTCGTCGTAATCTTTTTTTTTATGTATTTTCCCCGATTTCTCAGACTCCTGGACCGATTTTGAAAATTGTTCTTTTCAAAATTAAATTCAGCGAATCAGTTTAGTTAGTTCGCATAAGTATTTTGATGGGCAACTACGGAACCCTACACTGTGCGTGGCCCGACACGCACTTGGCCGGTTTTTAAATGTTTGTAAGTTTGTGGTATAGCGCAATGGCTGTACAGGGCCTTATACAGCTCTTATAACTCTTAATTGGGCACAAATTATTCAGCCTTAAGTTCACGTAGCTGCTTAGGAGCTGTGTACCAGCAATTTAGCAGTGTTTTATATAGTAACGACAGTACTATGCGCTGAATCTCGACTGACTAAGAGATCACAAGTTACTCTTTGATCATTAGTTATTATTTGATGTAACAAACAATGGACTGGAATTAATATTTATATTCTCTTTTTAAAGTACGTTGTTTTACATATTAATAAAAGAAAAATGATTGGGAATGTAATTTTACTGAGATTTATACATAATTATACAGCTTTTATTTTTGGGCACAGGTGCGGGGCCCCCCAAGGCGCGTGGCCCGTAGCATTTGCTGCCTCCTGCTATATGGCTAATCCGGCACTGATTACCACGCTAAAAAAATGTAATCGTTTGAATGTACCATGTCGAACAAAAAAGCCGTCGAGGCCGTGGACAGAACACTTTGAGTCATTCGCCATGATGATAGACCCATGGACAATATCACGGTAGGTACTGTTCTCTGTAAAATTCCGGCAGACACTGCCCGTTGTAAGAAGAATTGATAAGTTACATATTCGGAGTCCCGTCAAGTATAACACTTCAGGAAAACTCTTGGCTATGTGATCGTGCGATACTAAAAGAATGACCGAACCGCTGCAATAAATGAAAACATATTAGCCGAAATTGTTGGGAATGATGTGGTTTACACATCATACAATAACGTCGTCAATTAGGGTGATGCCAGCAACTACCCACTCGAGATTTTAAATTCATCAACTGCCTGTGGTCCTCGAGCTCATAAAATAACCTAAAAGTAATAATAATGCTTCTAAGAAATCTAACTCCACCAAAATTGTGCAATGGAACGCGACTAATAGAGTTACTGCATTACGGTGCGTACAGACTTTATAACATAACATGATATATAACATTGTTATTTCATTTTTCATGGTAACATTCTACATAGAGTTGTAGTGTTGTATAACAAATGTTATATAACATGTTACATGGTCTGTACGCACCTTTACACAGAAATTTAAGCGAAGCTGAAATTCTCACCGGATGTAGCTCAGGGGAAACTGCATTGATACCGTGAATACCACTCATCTCCAACAATTTCCCTTTCCAGTTCAAACTCACACAATTCCCGGTAGCCGCTTACTTCGCGATGACCATAAATAATTCCCAAGGACAGACCCTGAAGGAAGCTGATGTCGACCTAAGGTCTAACTGTTTTTCCCACGGCCAACTATATAACACATGCTCGCCTGTCAGTAATGCTGACCACCTTTTTATTTTAGCACCAGAGGGAAAAACTACCAAATTCGTATATAAAGTGTTGTGTCTGGAAGTTTTCATTTCATTTGCTTTAAAGTTTGTTATAGATTCTATAACAAACTTTAAAGTGGGACATCAGGTACCCTCACTTTCTCAACAAATTAAAAAAGAGTATTAGGTTAAGTGCCTTAAAACCAAATACAATGCGGACGAAGTCGCGGGCAACAGCTAGTATTGTAATAATTTGGTTATGTGTGCATTACGTCGGAAGTGACGTCATAGCTAACATCCGCAGCAAATGTCGCGTCGGTCATATCTAAAATCTAACATGCCAACACATTATCTTTGATAATAAGGTAATAATTGGATTCCGAAGACTGTACAAGCTAATGTGCAAGATATCAATATCTGTAGGTACCTAATTATTTTTAGGAACTAAAAAAAAAACAATTTATAAATTGGTCTCAAGTGCGTTTGATTCGGTTCCCAAGACCGCTAAAGGTTTTCAATTAGGAATTTCTCATTAACATCCCGGTTTCCAGATTAAGGCCCGATTGATACAATAGTACCCTATTAAATTGAGATTGAAACTAGATAATTGATAATCAGAATTAAAATGCGCATAATTATATTATAGAAACCCAGACCTCATGATGGAATTTAAAATAAAAAAAAAACACTTAATTTCATTTTAAATCAAGGCAGGCAATCCATCAGAGAAGAATTTTGTAAAAATTTCTATTAAATATTAAATGGAATGCCAAGCAAAGGTCGGGATGGCACTTTTTGTACACCTCCTTATCAAAAGTCACGTAAGTAAGGTAAGCGATAAACATGAACCATTTGGCCCTCCCAAAGGACGAAAATGGGCAACACATTCACATACTAACTTACAACGTGTGATTTGGTTTTAATACAAATTTCTTAGCATTTGCGAATATGGGGTTGCCAGTGACAGTGACCCTGGAACGTAAAAGGCTAGTCTAACAGGCCCTACGGTTCCATCCAGGCAACTCATATGATTTTACCACTCTAAAAAAACCTTCTTGCTGTTGAATACAGCATGCCTTCGGTTAGAGTATCAGGCAAATCACACTACTTATTTATAAGGTTATTTGAGATAAGAATGAACCTAACAATTTTCAAGATTTTAACATTATGAGTAAATCAGAATTAAAACATTATAAACACAAGTAAAAAATATAATGATTCATAAGTTGTACAAAGTGCGATCTTATCGATGAAGAGGCGGTCAAACCGAGTCGACTGGATTCCGTACCGGATTGTAAAAATTGGACTTTGACAAATTTCATCATCACTGCCTAGCTTTTTCCCAACTTTTCCCAGATTTCCAGTCCAGGTGGTACCAAATTTATAGATATCGTCGAAAACTATAGCAAGCTGAAGTAGCAGTGGACTAGTTGCATGTCTGCCGCAGAACCAACGAAAGGTGGGTTCTCTAATGGACGCGTGTAGGTAAACGTAGGGTGGGGCGCTCCCCGGCAAGATGGACCGAAGACCTGAAGAAGGTGGCTGGCAGTGGCTGGATAAAAAAAGCGGGAGATCGTCCGTTGTATCGCTCCCTGGGAGAGGCATGGACTGCAATAGGCTGAAATGATAAATTAGTTCCAAATTTTAGTTTTCCAGTGTATTTTTATGGGGAACGAGAATATCAGTATTTACGTGGAGCGACTGTCTCTTCTACTTCAACCGTATTCAGTTTTTTTTTTTTTTATATTAGGTATCAATGACTTAGGTACATTGTTACTGGTGCCCGATACAAACATGGGACAGTATTTTCATACATTGTCCTTGATGATTCCATGAACCCGATTGGTTTTCAGCATTTGAGCCGTAGCGTCCGAGCCACAGACAAGAACAGAGATCGATCCAACATACATACATATTCTCTATTCTTATCTTTATTCTCTATCATATTCATTGTCTACATAGATATTTTGGTATAATTATTATCAAAACTAACACTACCACTTTGTATTTTCAATACTATTTCCACGAACAATTCTACATCAAATAATTACAGCGCCTTCTTGGAAATTTCATTGAGTCACCAAAAGAACCATTCTTATAAGCTATCATTATCTTAATTTCTGTTGAAATTCAGTTTTTGTTGAAAAACAGTTGCCCAGCAATACGATGAAACTGACTTTGACAGCGCTTTGCTGCGATCTTGATATAATTATACTGATAACGTTTACACAATGATGAAGTTCAACTTGAAAGGAATACTAAAAAAAAAAAAACATACCAACCGAATTGAGAACCTCCTCCTTTTTTTGAAGTCTCATGCTAGACGGCAACAATTCTAAAAACATTAAATTATGAATGATCGTTCTAATTAAAAGTGGTGTAATTGGTATCTAACATAGTTATAGATTCATATCGTATACTGGCGCCGATCGACCAACAGATTATTGATTCATTAATCGTTACCTATCAATTTTCGGTATCGGTCTAATAACTGAAATGGAGACAAACGTCGAAAATTCTGTAACTTATTTTAATATTGATAACATGCTCTAAACTACGAAGATTTCAGTCCCGGTTATCATTTGTACATCTTTGACAGTCGTTACTATTAATCAGAAGCTCTAAAATCTGACAACCAGTCCTATCATAAAGCTATTGTCAAACAGACAGGCGTGGCGAACGCGAAGCGAGGCGTTTTCGTTTGTAATGTATGCAATTGTTTGAAGGCCGTCACATAAACTATCGGATCGCTTTCGCTTTTCTATGTGACTGGCTTCTAACAATTCCATACATTACAAACAAAAACGCTACGCCACGCATTCGGTTCGTCTGTCAGTTGAATTTGACAAAGGCATTAGGGTACTCGTATCGTATATTTGGTTGAGGAGGTCCGATAGGCAGTCGCTCCATGAAAAATACTGATATGAAGCTGCATCTGGTTCGTCTGGAAGCCGAACCCAAAATAGTCGGAAAAGGCTCGGCAGATGATGATGACGATGATACATTTTACGACGATATATTTTACATGAAGCGACTGCCTATGTGACCTCTCCAAGATATCAATAAACATGTATAATTGACAACCAGGACCAAAGAAATCATAAATCTTGTGAACTCATAGTTAACCCGCGACGCTTCTGGCTGTACACTGGAATGACGTCATAAGAATCAATTTAACAAAATGAAAAGTTTCAATGTTTTGTAATTACGATTTAGGTTTGCTCAATGGAGTTACCGAGTCTTCAAGTTAAATAATAAACTCTTGTTATTTCCCGAAGATCAAGCGGCACTTGTTTATTATATCCTTTTTAAGACAAGAGCCAGCTGGCGGGGACATTTTGTACCCGTATTTATGAGCCAAACTTCGTTAGTAGCCTAAACTAAGTTCGTCATTCTAATGAGATTATCTCGTCTTCCGACGCCGTATCATTTTCTCAAAGAAAGGATACCCACTGATCTAATTTACGTGGACTGTCACTGAATTTTGTATTACTAGTGAAAACATTGAAAATAACCATAATTCAAAGAAATCCTATTGGTTACTGTTCCGTAATTTCTTGTTCCGATATAAGGTCATGTTTCAATGTAAACAATACCTGAAACACAAAAACGTACGTATGTATTTTTTATTATTTATATACAACTCTACATGTATACAAAGTATGAGTGTATATGTTACGAGCTCTTATGTATTTGTATACCCGTAGTAACTTTCAAAGGTTTATTTTTCATACCGTATTTTGATTGTATACTAGTAATTGTATGTATGCTGTTGCGGACATAGTACTCGTATTTCCAACCGAGTTCAATTATGAAATAAACCGCCCTGAAAGATAGAGATATATTACTGAAAGTTGCAATCGTCATACTTTAGACAATTTGCTTTTGAATTTCGCTAAACAATAGGAAGCAGTGCCTTGCCAGTCTCTGAATATATAAATAATTTTCAACAATGCCTCCCATAAAATAAATGTTTTACAGCAAAATACGATGTCTAATGTCATGAAAATATCCGAACTTATCTATACCAACTTCATATAATATTATAAACCAGAGGCCTTACCACGAGCTCTTAAAGCGATCCAGTTTAGGCTGTGGGAAAGAGATGGGGCTAGACGACTTGAATAGCTCTAAGAGTATTTTGGTCTGTTTGGTTGGTCTTTGTCCAGAAATATGTAATTTTGATATTCAATATCGGAGAAAAATTGTCTACATAATTATGACTGCCTGTTATTTGCAAGTTTATTTTCAACACTCAGATTTTAGAAATATGTATCGTATCAATATGTATTTTCCGCAAATAGCGAATTTTTGAACTGAACTGTGAACATTCTTAATGAACATTCTGTGAACATTCTTGGTGAACTGTGTTAAAATATTAATTTTAACACAGTTCACCTTGTGACGCTTCGATTGACGATTACTCAGAAATATGAATTAAAGTAATAAAATACGATAATTTTTCATGAATGAATGTATTATCGAATTATCTTTTTATATCATAAATAAATCCTAGATGTGTTTAAATATAGCCTAGGATTATGTACACTAATGCGTCTGAGTCACTGAGTAGTTTTTACTTTTTATTACTTCCTTTGTTATCGATCAATGTGTTAGGTAGATAAAATGATACATGGATCAATTTGCTAATTCAGTAAAATAAGGCATTAACTTGAGTCACAAGTTTTTTTTTATGTTTTCCCTATTGGATTTAGGATTTTGGCAATGATTAAGATTGGTTATCATATTTCCGGAGGAAAAGATAATAATATTATTTTTAAAATACATTTTTTTATCTTTTAAACATAATTGTTAATATGTGAAATAAGTAGGTGAATGAGTAACATGTAGGTACTTATTTACAAAACAACCTACAATCTGCCTGTTTATTTTTTCTTTTTAACCGACTTCTAAAAAAGGAGGATACTCAATTCGACCGTACATGTGCTTTCTTAATATAATTTTATAAGTTATGTATTAAACAAGAATTTGGGTTGAATGTTTAAACTAAAAAGGGTAAAATAAAAAACTTCCACGCTTTAAAAAAACCGGCCAAGTGCGAGTCGTACTCGCCCATGAAGGGTTCCGTAGCAGCAAGTAACGTATAAACGTTCTTGTAGTTGGTTGTAACTTTGAAAAGTAAATTGCGGTTTACGATTTATGACGCTTAAAAAAAACTAATTACTCGATCTCGTTCAAACCAATTTTCAATTGAAGTTTACAGGGGGGGGCACACATTTTACCACTTTGGAAGCGTTTCTCGCGCAAACCGTTCAGTTTAGTAAAAAATGATGTTAGTAACCTCAATATAATTTTTCAAGACCTATTCATAGATACCCCACACGTATGGGTCAGGCGAAAAAAAATGTTTTGAGTTTTAATTCTAAGTACGGGGGGTACCCCCAAAGGAGAATGGGCAATTTTGTATGGAGCTTGGGCGGTCAGCGGCCAAGAATGATTTTATCATATTTTAGTGTGCTTTAGTCCTACAATTATTGTGTAAAAGTTTTATCACTGTGGTGTACTTCTAAGACCGATAAAATACATTTTCGTTTTTGAACCCTTATCTTATTATTTTACTTACTGTTTTGGCTTATATCCAATACAAAAATACAAAAGTAAAGTGAAACAACAAATCTAAATAGTTTTAGATGTTCATTAAAAATAATGAAAGTTTTATTAGTACGGGCACGCCACAATCGCGGCGGTAAGACCCCTCTTTGAGGAAACGCCGGATGGGCGTCATGGCGTCCTGTCCTACCACCTAACGCTGGTCCTCACCGGACACGGAAGTTTCGGGAGGTACCTGTGTCCGATAAGGAGTGAAGAAACGCCTGGGTGTCACCACTGCGAGGATCGCCCAGAAGACACGGTGGAGGACTGCCCCGCTTGGGAAGACCTCTCGCGCCCGGCACTAGTCGAGGATGGCCTCGCAGCTGCGGGGCGAGAGGGAGTGGGAAGCGGTCGCATCCTTCTGCGAATCAGTCATGCTAGCGAAGGAGGAGGCGGTACGCGTGAGAAAGAGAACAGCGTCCACCTCACAGCCCAGCCGCAGTGGTAGACGCCCACGGCGACGGACGTCGCAAGGCGATCTCGAGCATGCTGGCGGCTAGTAGTTACAAACACGTTTCTGAATACCGCATCAAAATCGGTTTAGCAAAACGCGAGATAATTGCGGACAAACATACAATCGTCTTTGAAAATCTATAATTCAAGTAAGCAAAAACGTATATATGCGGGCAATGTTACGGGATATGATTTTTTTTGAGGAAAGAAAAATTTTAAGATTGCAAGTGGGATTCGAACCCGCGTCTTCTGGATAGGTACTCCAGACGCCTTAACCAACTAGGCTATTGCAACCCACACTTGCAAGCTGAAATTCTCTATTCCTCGTTTACGCTTTTCGGTAGCGTAGCGCCATCTCTTGGATTAGTGTTTAACTAACTTCCACCCAACACGTTGACATTACAGCCAAATCAATGTTGTATAATGAGATAGCAACTACCATACTTAATTATTATTTTAAACGCATTAACGCATGCGACGCGCATCGTAAAGATGATTTTTTTTGAGGAAAGAAAAATTTTAAGATTGCAAGTGGGATTCGAACCCGCGTCTTCTGGATAGGTACTCCAGACGCCTTAACCAACTAGGCTATTGCAACCCACACTTGCAAGCTGAAATTCTCTATTCCTCGTTTACGCTTTTCGGTAGCGTAGCGCCATCTCTTGGATCTTTACGATGCGCGTCGCATGCGTTAATGCGTTTAAAATAATAATCAATGTTACGGGATATCCATTACTGTTATATTAAAACCTTCTCCGGAATGTAACGAACACTTTCCTGAAAACCGCATCAAAATCGGTTCACGCGATATAATCGCGGAAAAACATAGTACATGCATACATATAGGTCTAACTAAGAACCTATTTTTTTTTAAGTCGGTTAAAAAAAGGCAAGTTTCTGATGGATAATCCGCTAGTTAATATATTGTGTCATTAGCAAGACAAAAACAACAACAATATTGCACATGAACACAATTATTGTGCGATATTGCTTCATGCAATTAGGTTATATTGACCCTTAAATATTTTTTTTTCCTAAATGAAATACAGAGTGACGCCCATAGTAAAAGTTATTCCTAAATAACAGTACTTTCATTTGACACTAAATTAATTGATGGCCGCCGAACGCCCAGGACCGCCCATTCTCCTTTGGTTTTTGTTTTATTTTTGTGTAAAAATCCTAATGCGGCTTACATAATACATCTACTTATCAAGTTTCAACAGGATAGTTCTTATACTTTCGTCAAAAAGGGCTGTGACATGGGACGGACAGACAGACAGACAGACATGACGAATCTATAAGGGTTCCGTTTTTTGCAATTTGGCTACGGAACCCTAAAAACGACCACGAAAAAGGGTAAAATAACCTACCAAATAAATTTTCTTTCGGAAGTAGGTGGCAAAAAACTTAATGAAAAAGAGTAACCCCTTTTTCCAAAAAAAATTACCCTTTTTCGTGGTCGTTTTTGAAGTCGGTTACATTTTTTTGAAAAAGTTTTTATTTCTCTGAACGTTGCCCCCCACCCAGGTTAATACAGTATTCCTGAGTGCTTTGATACAGATAGGCAACAAAGGCCTATAATAGAGCAGTGTTTTTTAACCTGTGGGTCGGGGGCTCTTGGGGGGTCGCCAAGCCTCTTTAGGGGGTTTGCGAAGCTTCTATAGGGGAGTTGTAAAAGGTTGGGAAAGCTACTGCATTAAAAAAAAACAAAGTTTAAAATGATTTATTAGGAAAAATGTTAACTAACGGACATAATCATTTGTATTATTATGAAAGTGAATAACTATGTTGGATTGAATATTAATTTCTCACAAAATAAAAAACATAAAAAAAGTAACGAGTAGAGGAGGTCGCGATATATTTATTCATACTAAAGTGGCCGTGCCATGAAAAAAGTTGAAAAACACTGGCTTAGAGATTGCAATTAAGTTAAATTCTCTTACTTAACTAATAAGAATATTGAGAGATTAACACCTCTAAAGGAGAGTTTTTCTAATACCTGCTCAATCACTTTAAAAATTATCCTTTCTATGTAACGTTCAATTTTATCCATACTTTCAGGCATAGCCATTATAACATTATAAAAAAAAAATGGCACGTAAAATGTTTTGACATTATGTAACAAACAATGTCAAAACATGTTACGTGCTATAAGGCCCTTCGTACAAAACACGTCGCAAGTCTCCGATACCTGACTACCTACCTACTGACGACTTTTCGTATCCGGGCGCGGTTCGTACACAGGTACAACTGCGAATTGGACCTTTTTTTGAACATTGGACTTAACTCAGAAACATCGTTACGTAAACAAAGACTGCCACACTAGTCTCAAGTCGCAATTAAACAGCATCTTTGATCTTCACAATATTACCCAGAAACAATTGAGATGAACTGAGGAGTGCTTTATCAAGAAGTTGTAACAGTCACTCGAGGATTTCCTGGTTGCGATCGAGAGCTTGTTTCTCGAAATATTGGAAAATGGAAACAAACAGACGCAAGTTGAAGTAACAGCAATTAATGTCGATTAAAGGTAAGCGTCCACAGGTCCGCATCGTACGTATCGGACGCATCGCATCAAACGGATTAATTAGACTATCGGCAGCGATCGGATTGCCGACGCGAGTATCAGCAATCGGATTGCCGATGCCACCTTGGCCACTGATCGGCATTCCGTATGACGTCATCGGTACGCATCGCATGTAGGCATTGCCGATGAGCCGTCCGTACGATGCGGATCAGTGGACGCTGTTGTATGAGTTTTAATACAAGGCAAACTAAAATCCGTTACGTACGATACGTCCGATACGTGCGATGCGGACCTGTGGACGCTTACCTGTAATTGTGTATTTAGTAACTATGACGTTTTATTAATAACGGTTCAAAAGAAAATTGTATACAAGGTGTAAACATAGCGAGTCCCTAGCACGAGTTTACATGTTTTGTGAAGTAAACGGGAACTTTGACGTCAATTTGTTCTGCGTTTCTCACAATTTACGTAACGCCAAATACGTAGAATTTGTGTTTAAATGCTTCATCTGAACGCACTTATGTATGATATAGGAGAAATTTGTAGATGAGGAGAAAGGTTTTTTTTTTTTAAAAAAGGAAAGACAGAAACCAAACCAAATGATTAAAGTATAGTTTTGGGGTTTACTTTAGCACTCAATATAACGTACACAAACAATTGTTCTGATGGATGCGTTAAATAAAAAAGGGTAATGGAAGTAATTATAGTCGTCCGTGATCTGTTCGTTTCTAAATATAAATATCCTATTTTAAATTCTAATGATATTTTTAGAAAGTTTTGATATTATTAGAATTTTTTTAAATTGAAACTTCGTCTTCAAATATTCCCGTCCGTAATTAGAAAGTTTCTACATAGTGGATAAAATAAAACTTGTGCCTTTCAGCTTTGTTAAGGTAGTTTAAGGAAAATGTGTCATCTAAATAGAGAAGGATTTCATTTTATTTTAGGTACTTATTATTACTGTGTTTTGGTTAAGAGCCTATATCCGCTTTAGTGCCGTAAAACTGTGACAATTTAAAGATAACTCCTTTTTAACGGTTAGGGTTATGGTTTTGAAAAAAATATACATACCGTGACTTTTTAGTCGTCTTACAAAAGTGGTCCACTTATTGTATCCGACCTAAACTACCTCTAGGCGAGTTTTTTTTTAAATCGTTAATAATATTTTTTGTTATTACTAAATAGGTACATTAGAAATTAATATTTATGTAGAACACCCTGTTAAAATGTTTACGTAGCAAGGTGTAGAGTATACCTACTCAGCGCAATAGTCTGGTAGATCATTCAATTTCCATTTTATATGAGACAAGGGTGTTTCTAACTACGCCTTGCGTCATAATAACGAATTATTTATTTTTAAATTTTTAAAATATCTTATTTACCTATTTTTTTAATTATAAACGTGTACTAGTCATTGGATACATGAACTGGGCTGCCGTTGTAAGACGACTAAGAAAGTCACGGTACATTTGTTATTAATTTATTAACTTTATTTCTTACACAGGGTTTTCCATTGTTAATTATAGTTTTCCCTTAAAAAATATTTTACAACACGCTATTTCTTTTTTTTTAATGTTGCCACACACTAGTAATTGTATCTTAAATGCGTTTGCAAACATCCAGACACGGAACAAACACTTGCAGATCATACTAATATTTGATCCGTGCAGGAATCAAACCCGCGACACTTATCGGAGCAGTGGATCGCTTAGCCACTGCCCCAACCGTGTCGTCAGTTTGAGTTAAGGGTCAATGATCAATCAGTTTAATTAAGATAACTTTTTGCGTAATCCTTATTAAAATTATTGACCAGTAAAGATGTATCGCTCAAATAATCAGGCTCCATTTCAAAATAAACTTAGGTAGGTACTGTAGATAGTAAAATATGAATGGCGGTAAATAAAATAGCTGGAGCTAAGACCCAGAGCAGCCGTTTGTTATGCCCGCATGATAAAGTGTAGACAGCGTAGAATCAGGCTCACATTTCTGTTGGCAGTAGCACTGGAATAGCCTACTCTATAGCTACCTAACTCTTTTGTTGGCGCACTAAAACATTTCCTGGAATTGCTGCTTTGAACGTAAATAAAAAAAAACGCTTTGAGTTCATCCGGATGCTTAGTTACGTTGTGTAGGTATTAAATTAATACAAATTATTGTGATTTAAAACGGCCATTGCCATGTTTATTAGGTACCTTTTTGTTTTGAGTTTCCGTGATCATGGCGCTTACAACAGTGCCGAAATATGGGAAACTCAAAAACAAATAACAAAAAACGTAAATATCCCGTTTTAAATCCTAATTTGGTGACCATGTCAATTGAAAACTTAAATGAATACATGATTTGGATCGACGACTGCCGCGTTGATCTATTGGTCGTTAAGACGATTGATGAGCTTCCTAGATTCGATTCCCAGGTTAGACATCCGCGTTATTGGGTTTTCCCATACTGAATTTCTCAGCAACAGGTATAGAATTCAGATTTGTGTCCGGTTGATTGCCCCTTATTACGTAAATCTTAAAAAAACTGGTGAAGTGTGGAATTACAGATCAGGAGCCGTATTATGACGTCTTAAACCAGGCTTGTTCTAGTGAGTGAAAGTGACAGAGCTATACAAGTCGTCTAGCGCCATCTCGTTCACTCACTGGAACAAGCCTGGTTTTAAGACGTCATAGTATGAAATAACGTTCGTCTGGAAACCGAACCCAACATAGTTGGGAAAAGGGGTTTTTTTTTTAGCGTGGGGCTGTCAAACTTCAACATCAGCCGGAAGACGTCCACTGCTGAACATAGGCCTCCCCCTAAGACTGCCACGCCGAACGACAATTCGCCACTTGCATCCATCGGTTTCCCGCGACCCTCACGATGCCGTCGGTCCACCTAGTGGGAGGCCTGCCTACGCTGCCTCTTCCGGTCCGTGGTCGCCACTCGAGAACTTTTCTTCCGCATCGGTTGTCAGTTCTACGAGCGATGTGGCCTGCTCATTGCCACTTTAACTTGCAAATTTTATGAGCTATGTCGGTGACTCTGGTTCTTCGCCGAATATCCATGTTCCGGATTTTATCCCGCAAAGAATCTCCGAGCATAGCTCTTTTCCATTGCTCGTTGAGTGACTCTTAGTCTCTCTAAAAGGCCAGCAGTCAAAGACTTGTACTGACAGACTTGTCAGACTTGTACTGACTAAAATCCACAGTAGTAGTAGAGCTAAAGCTTTAATAGTGTGAAAATCGTTTTATAGAAACAATACCTAGTTAACAATTGGTTGATTGGAAAAAAGAAATCGTAATCAGACTGAAATTTCTGTTTTATTTTAGCGATAGGCTCCCGTTTTACTCCTCTCGCCTGATGGTACTAGCACTGAAATAACCTAGTCCAGGGGTTCCCAAACTGTGCGCCCTGGGGCGTTGTAGAGACGCGAGGGCCATCGATCATTCTCTTGATTGATATTGCGTGGAACCAAGATTCTATGTGTATAAAATATCCACCAGAGAAAAGATAGTCTCATTAGTCTCTTTTACAGCAACAAACCCAGATTCACGTGCTCTGATTTCGTGGAGTTCGGAACCAGGTATTATTGTTTTATTATTCACATGGTATCAATTAGCTAGGGCGTCGCGAAATAATTCTAAACCTGTTTGTGCGCCGCGAGCTGAAAATGTTTGGGAACCCCTGGCCTAGTCTGTAGCCAGCTAACTCTATTGCAGATGCACTAAAAATTCCTGGAATTGCCGCTTTGATCGTCTATGTAAGAAATAATTGAGTCCATTTGGCTGTTTAGGTACGACACTGGTAAAATAAATAAACATAGAACTAAATATACTTCGGAAATATTGATAGATTTTTATTATCTTATTAATATAAAATAAAAAAAAACAATCGCAGTTTAGGAATGTTTGATTAACATTTAAAAAAATAAGTTAAAAAATAACTAAAACCCGACTACGACAAAAACGTGCACTGAAAAGTATAAAACAAGAACAATATTAATTTGACCGATATTGTGCTAGCCGTGGTAGTGTGCCACCTACCTAACGAAGATTGTGTGAAACAACCGCAGGTGGCACACGACCACGGCTAGCACAATATCGGTCAAATTAATATTGTTCTTGTTTTATACTTTTCAGTGCACGTTTTTGTCGTAGTCGGGTTTTAGTTATTTTTTAACTTATTTTTTATTTACACTATTTTGGGGTTTGGTATAATTATTATTAATTATTTGATAAGTATATAATAATAAAAGCATAGTAGCGTGTAAATTTCAAATGTACTTATTAAGCCTTTTCATTTGATACCCATGTTGACACTGTTAGAAATAGGCAAAGTAGCTATCAATGTATATAAAAGCTATATAATGTATATATATTTGAAATGTGCACATCAAGCCCTTTAATTTGATACCCATGTCGATACTGTGCGAAAAAAAAATTTTTTTCGGTCGCGACTTTACATCACCTAGAGGGCGCCATATTGGATTTGGTGACACGTCACCTACCCTATAACCAGCGGACAACTGAGACGCTTCTAACGACACCTCATTTGTCATGTAATGATAAGTAGTTTAGAAGATATGAGGGAACAGACAAACATACATACATACATACATACATACATACCGGTCAAAATCATAACCCTCCTTTTGGCTTTGCCGTAGTCGGGTAAAAAAAGCTGTTTCAACTTGTAATCAAATCAATGTTGTTTTTAAAATTACCTATATTTTGATTTTGTGTAAATTATGAGTGAAATACTGATATCACAAAATGAACATGTAATATTTTATTTAATAATTTAGTAAAACTTCATACCCTAAAACACAGTAGTGATATATCTACAATAATTTAGCTATTTCAAAAAAATCTACAACAGCAAAAATACATCGTAATTTTAAAAGAAAAAGAAAATTTAGCTTTTATTTTATCCGTTGTTTACTCACTTTTCAATTTCAACTTTTTCTATAATGAATGCGAAAATAACAAACAATGATAACATAGAAAAATAATTATAGAGCATAAAATATTTTTGATAACTAAAAGCGTAGGTATGTAGTTTCGTATAGAGATGTTGAACTAAAAACATAAAAGTATTCTTTTTTTGCTAAAGAACTAAAAAAGTTATTTTATCTGTTTTTTATCTTTAATAACTTCTGCTTCAAGCAGTTCTCACTTACAAGATCTGTTGTGAGGGAGAACTGTTTGAAGTAGTCGCCTGCCAGGCGCGAGACTGCCTTTAAAGGGCACAGTGGCCCTAAAACGCCGTTGGCAATTGAAGAACAGAGTGACATCAGCTAGTAAAGTCTGGCTACCCCTTTTGCAGTTCCACTCCAGTCAGAGTGGCAAATCTGGTGATATCCCAAACCCAAAAAAGAATGTCTTCCATAACTTCAGATCTTAAATTCGTGATATTGCAAAACAGTTTCTAATTGCAGTGTATACCCAACTAATCTAAGCCAAAACCAACCCAATTTCCTATGTAAAACAGAAAATTACAATCCCTTCATAATTGCAAATACCAAATCTGTCATCCCAAAATTGCTAGAGCAGTTCTCGCATATTCCCTGGCCGTTATTGATACAAATATGATGAGTATTTAGCCACACATCGATGTACGTCAGACGCACAAACACGGGGTCAAAACAAACAGTCCATGTTGACAGGGGTTCGCGTGCGGTGCTCGCGTGTCATCGCCCATCGCTGTCGATACCGGTCGCATCGCATCACTCATGCTTTACAATGCATATTGACAGAAAACTGACAATATTTCATGTCAAACTGGTCTCGCAAACCTTGTTTTCACAGATATTATCTTTGCTGTTTCTGAATCAATGGTTCTTTCTATTGAAAACGCAGTCGATTGTGTTCTAACTTTGTTTGGTTTCTGGAGTTTGTTTCAGGCTGTTATATCCTGATCAGAATTGGTGTTTTGTTCATGAGGAAAACTTTACCGTGACTGAATTGATGTATGCTGAAAGCTAATGTTGAACGTAACTGTATAACCTCGAGTGTTTTGTGTGGAGTAGAAGAGCGTCTCAACAAATTACGATATAACATTTTTAAGTTTCTTTTTTTTTTGTTACGTACTTACCGTACGTAACAAAAAAACTCTTTGAAGTAATTACAAACTTCTTCCTTCAACCTTCTAAAAATAGGTCTCACAAACATATTAGGTTTCGTCTTATTACAAATTATTTAAGTAATTCTTAATGCTTAAAAATATTCATAGCTCAGTGAAGCTACAAAGGCTCGAAAAGGATAAAAATGTGAACCGATTTACGTAAAGAACAAATTCCCAGCGAAACACGGATTAATTCATTTCTCAGAGGGATTTCCTTTCAGTTTAAAGAGCACTCGCCCTTGAATAGGCATCGAGTGGGCTCTGAGGTCGGCTTGAGTGGTAAAGACTTAATTTAGAAGCTAAATAAACAATATTCATTAATAATTTTCATTCTATGATTTTAATGTTCAAATTATGGTAATTAAGTTCCGGTTCCGCAATCTGAGAATGATTCTTTGAATGTAGAAAATGTTCCTTAATTAATATTAATTATCTGTTTTAAATAATGATTAGGGTAAATAATGATTACTCTACGGTGGTTTAGATTCCACTTGAGCATATGAATGTGAATGCCTACTTGCCTCCTGTATCAGTAAATTTAATCAAGGAATATTTTTACAGTCTTGAACACACCTGAGCGCTGACGTGTAATTAAAGTGTTCATACAATAATTATCAAAGCGAAACACTGTTTCGTTGTGAATTATTATACCAAGGTAAAATTAATCACATTACAATTTCAGGTACTCTTACATTGTAGGTACCCGCAACGCTTAAGGGGCTAAGTCAGTACTTATACGGTTTTTATATTTTACTTTCTGCCGTACATGACTGGACTACAGATCTTACAACTTGGAATACAGTTATTAACTATATGATCTAAATTCTCACAAAGTTGAAAACACGATTCAATTAAATTTTCTCGATACAAAAAAAATGCAAAGTTCAGTCTATGTTTTTTATTTTTTGGACTTTACGGCGTAACTACTATGAGTTATTGAAAGGATGCTGTTTTAAATTGTAGAAAATACTAGTATCTAAATTCTGTAAAGACAGTTTTTCAATTAATAACAATTTTAATTCATAAAAAGGCGTCAATATGTTTGGGCACATACGCCATTTTATTCTGAGCACACATTCACTATCGTCCTCTCATCTTTTGCCTTTTAAAAGTAGTGTCATCACTTTCGTTCCTTGACACATCAGTCAGCCCAGGGTCATCAATCTTCTAACTAAAAGCCTGGCATGACTTAGATCATTATACTAAAAAATTGTGGAGTACCAAATGTAACTTATAAATCTTCTTAGAGATGTATTTTTTAATTTAGTAGTATTATAATACGAGAGTTGCGGTCTGCTGACAATAGATGTCGCTACTATAGCTTTATACTATTATTTATCATGTATTTTATTACGTTTCTAGTTTAATGATGTCCCTGTCGTTTTTCAATATTTATATAAGTATGTTTTTCTATTTCGATATTTTCCCAAATTATTAATAGAATTCTATAATTATTTGGGCTACCTACTGGTAACTCTAATTTTCACTCATTCGCACCTTCGGTGGAACAAAGACGTAGCAGCTCATTTTTAAATTTTACAGGAGAAGACTTTTTTTTTGCATGTTTTTCCTCGGTTCTGGATAACTATCTAAAGAAGGTTTGAAATCTTCACATTTAATTAATTGTTTTTTAGTTGGCTATACTTATACGTAAAAATCTTGTATTTAATGGGAGGTTTGCTTTACGCACTTAAAAAAAAAATAGTTTCCAAGAACTCTATAGATGGCGTTGAACTGACGGTGTTACTCTAGGAAAAAGATGTATGCCTTCATTTTTGCACAAATCCACGAGGCACAGACTTCTCTTCTTTTTCTCTTGGGACTTTTTCTTTCTGGCGTGGAAAACTCATAAATTAAAAAGACTGGTAAATGAATATTTTTTTCTTTTTCCTTGTTGTTATTTATTTTTAAAATGCTATTTGTGTGATGTGATGTGACTGACAATGACATGACATGTACTTTTTGTTTTACGATCTCAAAATTACATCCAAGTGAAAAACATCAAAAAATGACGTGACGTTCGTTTATTGCAGTAACATATCAAGTTCAGTGCCATCTATCCATTGATTAGGGAAAACATAAAAAGAAAATCCCTCATTGCCAAAGAAATCCTAATAAAAGAATATAACAAAAAAAAAAATGTCCTGAGCTGTGACTTTGTTGCACCAGAAGTTATTTAGTTTTATGACTGTTATGTTTTATGCCTTTGTTGCTCCAAGATTTTGAGCGAAAAAAGACCTCAATAAAGTCGCGGGCGAGGGGGCACTACTTACAATGAAACGGTGTCGGCCCAAAACGCATGGAAAAACCGCCAATAACAAAGCACTTCTGCCATCTAGTGTAGTTTCGAGATACTTTCGCGGATGTCTTTGTTGCCCCAAGTAAAGGCATGGTTTAGAAACAATTTGGCATACTTAGGTCGATTTTGCAGTTTTGGCTATTTGTGACTTTGGTGCACCGAAGGTGCGATGTCTTTTCAATACGTCAATAAATGTCAGTGTCACATTGCACTTAGCAGAAAAAATTGGATTCTCGTTTGGTGCGGCTCGTTATTTTCCTGCATTTTCTGCTTTTGGTCCTATTCTAAAGTAGTGTATCCGTGTGTTATTTCCATGCTAATAAAATTCTCACTGGAAAGCGAGATACTATCAGTGACACCGATAAATATCAAGTGGCTAGAAATAACTGTAAAAAACACTGTAAAAGGCCTCATAGTTGGTGAAATAAATATAATTACATAACAAATTTGTTTTATTTTTTTACTAATGTAGGCATATAATTATTATTAGTCAATTAAAACACTAAAAGGAATGAGCAAGCTTTGTATATACCTATATACAACCTATATATATATAACTATATACAGAAATGTTTTCGTTCGGGAAAACTAGATGTCGCTGTTGTCCATTGCCCGAAAAACCCGTGAAGTTAGATCTCTATGCCCTATTAATAAAAGTACTCTGTGAGTCAGCCAGCGTGGCTCTTACAGGCTAGACCTGTGACACTTTTTTTCAGATCGCGGCTGTCAGATTTTCGTAATAATAAAATTGGAAATGTATAAAAAGATCGAGAAAATAAAAACGAATGATACGTAGGCTTATAGATTATTCAAAACTATGTTTCGATGTGTTCAATGGGACGTGATTAAACGGACATGACTGTAAATAAGTCACGTAAACTTTCATTTTTCAATAACACTTTATTTTCATTAATAAATGAAGTATTAAAATAAACTAAACATACTGAATATCATCGCAGGAAATTCCTGACGACCCCTACAGAGCAAACAAGGGAAATGTTTAGAATACGTATGATACTATACATTACGAATTGTTCCTATCAATATAATAAATTACTCACAGTGATAATTATATCAATGCTATCGTGATATCGTACTATTGTTGTCGGATGGTTCCTCTGTGTCCATCCTCCTTCCATCTAATCTTTATGCATCCAAATACCATTTCACATGAACTAATGATAAATGCACTGATTTGCAGTCAACAATTTGAGACAATATGTAACTGAAAACAACTTCTAATCGTATCAAACTGCGATATAGGATAAGAAACACTTCACTCTTATTATTATTTATTTAGTTTCGTCACAGATTTATAACAATTTCGAAGAAACAGGATTAAAATAAATTAAATGAAAACTGGTATTGTCAAAATTTTGAATACTTCAAAATTACATGTCAACTACATATAAGGCATAGCACCCACCACCCTGTTAAATATCGCCTATAGTATAATGCTGCGACTGCGATGAAAAATTTGTGGTCATTGCTGTCTCACCGCGTGTTCGGTACAATTTGCTCTCGCACTAGTAATTGCTTTGGAGGCAAAAAAAATGATTAGCACTGGGCTCATTCTTTTGGAGCCGATAGATATCTCTCAAAGGTTTCATTTATCAGAAAAGTGATATTAAGACTTTGTCCCAAAAAAAATTGATAGGATATTATAGAATGAAGATTCAATTATAAAGAAGTTACAGACAATAAAATTGTTGTACTACAATAATCTGTGTACCTGTACCTCATAATATACGAGTAAAAACTATTACGTCCCTTTTACGCGGCGCTAGTGTCTGTCATTATAACAAAATGCATCACACGCAACTAGCTTTCTGAACGGACGTTAATAAAAGAAGCGTGTGTTTGAGGCTTTTTTTAGTGTGGTAAAATAATCAAATGAGTCCTCCTACCCAGGGCAGGGCGGGTATATACTAAAATCTACGATGTCTTTCAATAGACCTTTACGTTCTGGGGTCACGGTATTCGTTAGTCCCGGGACCCTGGTAGGCCCTCTAAGGGGGAGCGACGTCATTATGCTCACATGCCTTTGCCCGTGCGCGCATGTGTTTGGGGCTTTAGATAATTGAGAATTGTCACTTTCGCAAAGTGTGCCAATTTTATTAATTTTCTACCAAATAGTAGTTTTTTTCGTTATCTCTGGACGTCAAAACCTGTGTCCAAGTGTTATAAAATAAATTTAAGACTGTGAATGATGAAAATATTTACAAAATATTTATCCACATCAATAAGTATTTCTATCATTTTGTTTTAGTAAATGTTTCAATATCTTTATATCAAAATATTTCTACTAGAGTAATACATGTATTTTGCGTAAAGGGAACACTAATTTATGAAATGTCGAAGTTGACGAAATGAAATACATAAAACTTTGGATTGCGTTAATTTCGCGATACTGGCGCCTGCTGGTGGCGGTGCGTGGCAACTTTTCCGACTCATCAAACGATGCTTTCGCTTTGCCATACGCCGTTAATTACACGCCCATTATTTGGGAACATACTCATAAGTGCTGAAAAAGTGAACACGCCAGTCACGAGTGCTTTTCAGCAGCTGTCCACAACACGCCCGTGGCTATCGCAAACAAACTCGCAACTTCGCTTTTAAGACCGACTGTAGATTTATTTAAACTTCAAACTAAATGAGCATCCCGCCATCCCTTTAATTCCAAAGTACATAATTTCCACACGAACCTACGTCTACCGTAATCTATTTCCCTTCAAAACTCATGTTGTTATTACTTTTACATTATAATTTATGAATTTTTCATCGGATCCCGCTGTAAAACCTTTTCTATTGAGTACAAAGTTAGTTTGGGGTCACGAAGCGTCGTCAATTCATAAAGTTTCATTTTCGCAAAACTGGGGGAATAATCAATGGGCAGGGGCAGGCAGAAAGGGAGTTTCTGGGCCGTGATGGATTTGGTCCAATCAATGCAACTGGGTAAATGAAAAGAGCGCCTAACGAAGAGTCTAGACAATAGTGTCGGCTGGCGAAAGCCTTAGGACGGGGTAACTGATTGTTATTGGTTTTGCAATAGCGCCACACGACGGTTGCCGCCATTGGTAAATACTGGAAAATAAATTGTTGGTTTTGTTGTGAGTAAACTCGCCTTACCCCCGGCGGCTATGTAATGAGTACCCATATGCCTGTATCAGAATTACCCAAACATTCGTAAATGGATTTAACGGTGGTAAACATTACCACAATAATAACAAAAATAGAGGTATTTTTCGGGCTATAAATAAAGCGATAACATGGCCTCGTGTTATAAACAAATTATACTTTAATCCATCATTCTGTCGATAGCACACGTTCTGAAAAAAGTTTCGTTATTGTATTATCTTCGTAAGAATCTCTCACGCACTCACATACCTTGGTAAATTAAAGTAGGCAGAAGTAATACATCATGCTTGATTCGAAGCTGAATAATCCATTTTCTCCGACAATAACTGCTCAATAAATGATTTTCTCCATAAGGATAATGGCTGGATTTTCTACTGTTTATTGTGGACTCAATCTCCTTCTATGATTGATTGAGGCTTAGGTGGAACTCTTCCAAGGGGAAATTACTACGTTATTCTTTCTAAGTACGTAGCTATGAACGAAAATGTCGGCTATCAATATCGCCTAAGTGTTGTATTATTTGTTTGACGGTCGTCCAGTGATGTGGGGCAAGTGTGTGCTTATGAAAATGTTTTGTGAGTAACAAACATACTTTTCTCGTTTGGCGAGTTGTTTTTTTTTGGGACCACTATAAATAGAACTTATGAATAAAGTATTTATAGAAGATTTCACCAAGTTATTTTCTTATAGCCTTTAAGACTTAAAGGCTATAAGAAAATCATCATCATCATCATCATCATCTCAGCCATAGGACGTCCACTGCTGAAAATAGGCCTCCCCTTTTGATCTCCACAGATACCGGTTGGAAGCGACCTGCATCCAGCGTCTTCCGGCGACCTTTATAAGGTCGTCTGTCCACCTTGCTGGTGGACGTCCTACGCTGCGCTTGCTAGTCCGTGGTCTCCACTCTAATACTTTTCGACCCCATCGGCCATCTGCTCTGCGAGCAATATGGCCTGCCCATTGCCCGGTGGGCTATATCGGTGACTTTAGTTCGTCTACGGATCTCCTCATTTCGGATTCGATCACGTAGAGAAACACCTAGCATAGCCCTCTCCATAGCTCGTTGAGCGACTTTGAGCTTTGAGATGAGGCCGATAGTGAAAGACCACGTTTCGGTGCCGTAACTCATCACTGGTAACACACATTGGTATAAGAAAATAACTTGGTGAAATTGTTATCGGGAAATACACGGGCAAAAAAAAAAACAGTTTTAGACAAATCCAACATATTTCTTTATTCTATTCATCCATATTCATTTACATAGTATAGACAGTATAACTATTTATTTACAAATCTTTTAATAACAAGTAGCTAACCTTATTGACACGTCCGAAATTCAAATTCCTCTTAATAGTGTTAAAAACCCCAGATATTCGAAAACGACGAAGGTATTACTGTTAAAATTATTATTTTTATACGTTAAAACAGTATATAAATTAATGTTATTTATAGAGAGCAGAACCTCATGACGTTTTCCCTCGTTTAATCATTACTCATCAGTCTTAGTCAAGGGTAAAAAATATGCCCCAAATCATAATCAAAAAAGATTTTTCTATAAATATCATACCGTTGGTACTTTGTAACTCTGGAAGATAAGGTTCGTATAGTTTTTCTATTAGGTACTTTTGAAACAGATATTCTATTATTAATAATTTTAATTTATCTATCACATTATTATTTACAAGTAGTTTTAGTCCGTGACATCAGAAACGTTTTACGCCTTGAAGATATTTTTATCATAGTCTAACAACAGTATGATATACGTATCTATTTATTTACAAATATATATAAATATTTATTTGGAATTTTGATAAGTTACAGTATTTTCTAATTTCTCATTGTATCGTGATTGTAAAATATATACTTGTATGTTTGAAAGAACAGTTGGCATTTATCTTATTTTATCAGAAAACTTCTACAAATGTATTATATAATTCATCTAATCCCTTATCTTCTGATTATTCGTTTTATTAAATCTATGTTTGGCCAGTTTGACCTATTACTAATCAATTATAAATCAAATTCATATTAAAATAAGAGTAATTTTGCGATTGTCGCAACACTATCTATTTAAAAGAATTCATTATAAAACAAAATAATAATAAATTCATGAGATTGGATATGTTCAATGAATTTGTACACGATGAGAAACGCGAGCAGCGAGCACTTAAAAATAATTTTGTACTTAATTAATGTTTGTTATTAAAATAATATAATAAACTACCGCACGATGTATAATAACAGCGGAACTAGTGTTGTTGGTATTCGCCAAAGACTGCGAGATGCTGGATCTGAAACAATATTTAACAAGGTTATTTTCACAGTAACTACCTCTTTTGTCTAGTGATTGCAAGCACGCCTGCTAGACATGAGACCCTGGATTCAATTCTCTGTTTGAGCACCAGTAACTGGTGCTCAAACAGAGAATGTATGATAGATACATAGATGTATGAAGAAATGTATGATAGACTATTTCGAAACAACTGTTGTTTCGAAATAGTCTATCATACATTTCTCAAAACCAGGCGCGGAGTCAGATTTTTTTCCCAATTGATGGTCATATTACACGAATATTAACTATAGGCACAGATTAGTAGACAGATACACAATCCCATACAAAGAAATGTGACCTCCCTAAAACTAGCAATTCGACTAGCTATAATTTTTTACTCCACTTTCTCAACAGATGGCAGTACCGGCGGCTCACTAATTGCCAGAAACAGCAATTTTACAACGCCATCTAGGAGTCAACCTTAATACTAGGTGGCATCAAAACTATGTGGCATTGATACTTTAGAGGGCGTTGCTTTTCTATAGATTCTCTGTTCTCTTCATTGCACCGCATCGTGAGTTCAAGGACAAAAGTTTTATTTGTGTGAGTGAGCTACAAACATCTCACTGCACACCGCGTGACGTGACACATCGAATGCGATGAGATTATGAATTGTATTTTTGGAACGAAGTTCCTTATCGCACGTTGTGAAAGGGGGCTGGACGGAAATTCTTACGAAAAGTTGTCACGACACTTTTATCCGACTGCGCGACGCAAAGGAGGGTAATGTGTTTATTACCATGGAATGGAATGGACTGGACTGGACTGGACCGGACCGGACCGGACCGGACCGGACCGGACTGGACCGGACCGGACCGGACTGGACCGGACCGGACCGGACCGGACTGGACCGGACCGGACCGGACCGGACTGGACTGGATCGGACCGGACCGGACCGGACCGGACCGGACTGGACCGGACCGGACTGGACTGGACCGGACCGGACCGGACCGGACAAGACCGGACTGGACTGGACCGGAACGGACCGGACCGGACCGTACCGGACCGGACTGGACTGGACCGGACCGGACTGGACTGGACCGGACCGGACCGGACCGGACCGGACCGGACCGGACTGGACTGGACTGGAGTAGAGTCGCAACGATTATTTTTGTTGAATGTATACAGTAACATTCGTTCCATCCGGGTGTCCCTTGACACCTCTCAAGTTTTTATAATATTAAAAGTTTGTGAGAATGGAGAATGGATGGATGTTTGTTAGGTACCCTTTCAGCTCTTTCACGAATAAAAATACTGAACGGATTTGGATATTTGGTACAAGACTAGTTTACAACCTGGATATTTTTATATCCATATGATAGTTTTAGTCCGATTTTACGTTCCCGTGGGACAATTTTCGAGTTGTAGTGGGAAAGGGTCATGCCACTGGAATAAGATACCATGATTTGGAGTACCTACTGTAGATGTAGCGTACCATCGATTTTGGGTACAGACGCCAGCAGGTCAACCTACCCGAATCTGTCAGATTTTACCAATCAAACTTGAATCTTCTACTCTTGTGATAAGGTTGAAATTAGGGTTACCAACTTTTTTTCTACCAAATATAGTATTTTTGAAATTATTACCTTAAAAAATATAGTAGATGGCAAATAAATGAAAAAAAATATAGTATGTGGTTAAAATATGTAGGTACTTTATTTTTGAACCGCAAACATTGATGTTATATGGATGGATATTCCATGGGATCATAAATTCGCAAATTTTACTTAGAAGACTTTTTTTTCTGCTCTGTGCCTTAATAATTAAATTTTTATTTTTTAAGAAACTTTCATAAGATTGATTGCACTCTTTTATATAAAAAAACACCATCAATTCAAAATCGTCTCTCCACTTCGTCTTCATCACAGAAAATATGCGTTCTGTGAATGCTGATGTTGCAGGAATTGAAAGAAGAAATGATGTCTTTTATTGTTTTCGCGCGCGATCGACGCCACGGCACGCACACAACAGAAAGAGACCCTACCTCGAAACGTTTCGTAAAGCGTTGCGCGTTGGAATAAGATTAATTTTAGCTTGGGATATTTCGCCGTAGACCCACAGAGAGGGCTTTAGTTAAGGTTGCGTTCCGCTTTACGCAAAATATAGTAGTTTCGCCTACTATATTTATTTTTTAGAAATATAGTATTTGATCCCTTAATATAGTAGGATACTATATTATATAGTAGGGTTGGCAACCCTAGTTGAAATTCTATTAAAGAAATCTGACAGATTGTGGTAGCTTGATGTGCTGGCGTCTGTACCTACTGTTGATTCAATATCTCGTATATGGAAAGTTGTCGATAACGATACAGCAATGTCAATTTATGATGACTTTCGAATTATTATTAACTCGACCCCAAGGAGGTAGTATTATATTTTGTAGGTTATGTTCAAATTCGATCTGTAACGTTACATTACACGCGAATAACTACTCATTATTGAGGAAAGTAATTTGAATAGATTTAATGTGCTTACCTTAAATCTATTAAAATTACTTTTACTTTAATAATATAGTTATGCGGCAAAGTAATGATGAAAGAGGTAGGCAGTAGGAGAAGGAGGATGAAAGATGGCTCGTTTAGGAAGTAATTAAAAAAAAACAGTAGGTACTTATATTTAATTTTTAGGAAAAATATTTTATTAGATAGGTTCTTCAATTAAGTACGTAAAAACTAATAACAAAGTGATCAGTAGGTACACCTAAAATATGAGCACTTGATTGGAGCCATAATGATTGCACTTTGTAGATTCAAAGTCCGAAATTCACTAGCTTAGGTCGTCGTATGTGCAAGGTTCGTTGTTGTCCAGTATTCAGGGTCCAGGTCAAGTCATAGGCAGGTGTCTTTTCAAAATCCGTAATTCGTAGCCAGGTCGTATAGAAGAAAACAAAAACACATTCGAAGTTGGACACAGGGTTGCCAACTCAATGCCACGGTTGGGTGCTAAGTAACATCTCAAATAGTGCTAAATTGCTAGAAAGTTTCAAAAATAGTGCCAAATATATGAATGTAATAAAAAAAGAACACATAACAGAATATGTTTTAATTTTCGAATTATTGTTAAGTACATTAATATCTAAAAGTTATATTAAAAAAAAAAAACAAACAAAGATATATGTAGTTAAATTGGATGGAAAATGTTACCATTAAATTTTAGAAATTAAAAAACACAAATTGGAAAATACGATGAATGAAAAACAAAAATGAACGAAAAACAAGCAAGGTTAGACAAAGAAGGAGTTATCTTAGAGAAAAAGACAAACATAGCACTGTTCGCCTCGTCTGCCATACACACCTTTATTTTCACGTTCACGGGAATCCCCTACCAAAGTGCCGCAGATTACAGACTACTCTAGTTTGCGTTTTTTTACTTCAACCACAGCTGCATTTTGTGAGCGAAGGCAACATCAAAATGAGTGCTAGATTTAGTGCTGGTTGCTGTCTCTTAAATTTCAGTGCTAGGCACTTGAAGTGCTAAATCTAGCACTCAAAGTGCTGAGTTGGCAACACTGCGAGGACAACAGTCTTATTCAGACATGACGGGTCTGAATTTGACATTGCTAGAGAGAATAATTAACTGCTTGATCAATGTTTAGTTAATTTTATAGTTCCAAGTTGAAAAAAATATGTATTTTTTTTACATGTAAATATGTAATTAATATATTTAATAAGATTAAATTATACTTCAAATGTAATGTCTTTATCATGAAAAAATTAAGTAAAACGCCATCTATTGTAAGTAGCTCTAAACAAAATGGGTAACAGATAGTTGAATCTTACGACTTTATCATTCTATCGGTTCGAATCACGTTCGAATGGAAGTTAAAGTTTCCAATTTTCTTTTTTTGTCGAAATTACGTGATTTATGAGTGTAAATAAATAAAGCAGCCTTGAGCAACGAAGTTTTAATATTAACTAAACTTATTTCAGCCAAAATCCGCAATTTAGTGGTTGTAAATTTTGCTAGAGTAACCTATACTGCCATCTATGATTTATTTTCAAGACTAATTATAATCTCTATGAGTTGAGACCCTATGCTATAGGGCTGGTGTAGATAAAGTACAGACGCTAGTGCATCAAGATACCCCAAACTGTCTTTATTTAAATTATTTTCAAAATCACATACGAAGAAGGTTCATGTTCGATTGGGAACATTTGACACTTTGAAGTATGTTGATGTGCTGGCGTCTGTACATCTCTGCTTCGGGGATTTTAGACTTGATATAATGTTATTCACACTCTTATTTGTTACTCTAAATATCAGGCTTATTAGGAAGACAAATAAATAACAAACACATTTATAGTGCTGTTTTATTTTATTTATAGACTTTGTAGAGGAAAATTGGTTAGAACTGCAGAGCTCTAAACCGCATTGCCGGACTGTGCACTTTTATCCTTAGCCTTAGACGTGCTTATCCTTAGTGTTTGCGCGAATAGTGCTAAGAAAACAGAACACGCGTACAAGCGCTTCATAAAACAAGCTTACCGATTAGTATTCGTCGAAAATATGCTAATCTAAAACCGCCCTTAGCTACCTATTGTAAAACCAACATTCAATGGTGGTATAAATAATTTTCGAGCTCGTTATAATATCATGGCAATATTTATATTAGGTCTTTATAAACTCACAAAAGTGTTTGAATTATGTTCTCCCAAAAGCTCGTTATAAGTTATTGTTGGGAAAGTAAATAAACTTGTTTCTGGATTCGATTGTTGTCGATAGGTACCGTCTCCTTCATAAAATATAATATACGAAATTGCACCACAATGCGGCAAAGTCAAGGCTAACAAAAATTATACAATGACCAGAATACGGGCGCTCTGTTTTATCCGAGCGCTATTCCGCGACCCAGTCGCTATACACAAGTATCGATATTGCACTTACCTACTGCTCTATTACGGACGCCCAGCACGGAGGCAACCTCTGGTTGCTCCATATCGAAAATTAGTTCTGCGCGTGCCGCGTACAAGTTGTATATGCTCGCTATGCAGGTCAGCCGGAGACTGCCTCGCTCGAACGCCTCGTTCCTAACCACGAACGACACTTCCCCCACTGAAGGCAGCCTGTTATCTGGACCCGTTCTCTCAAACGTAGGCTTCAAACTCTCCTTCGAAGGCCTTCTTATCTCTTCCTTATGCATATTTATATAAGACTCATCCAAATACTGTATATTTCCTTCATCGTGAAATATATTAAAATTCACGTCATCATCCGGTTGCTCTGTAGTTGTAGTTTCAGCTTTTGGCGGAGGATCCCATTTGAACCACGACGGTAACTCGTGGATAAGAGAATCCATGTCGATCTGAGAAAAATACAATGTAATATAGTTATGGCGCAGCGGTTGAGCGGAAAATATTACGGATATAACACAGATATAAAGGAAGCTTATATAGCTCCGAGCTGTTTCGTGATTAATGAACTGGCCTACGCAGCGGGCAGTGACGGCGGCAAAAACAACGGTCGCGTCAAAGTGAAGCAAGTAGAACTGTTCCATTGTTCGCGGGGACACGGCGGACCCCTGTCTGTAGCTGTCCGCTGAACGCTGATCAAACGCATTTTTTTAATGTCAGTTTCAATATACGGAGAAATTGAAATTTCTGAGGAGAATTTGTTTAGGTAGTAAGTATTGTACGTGATTGTTTTGTAATTCAATAAAGTAGGTTTTTCAATAAATTTAAATATTCTGTTAACTAAAAATAAATTCTTTATTTATTTAAAAAAAGTCTTATTATACTTAAATAAAATTGCCGTAATAATCATTTAAGTAAGTATTCTAATCTACGTTGTATGTTTTGATTTAGTTCTTTTAAATTGGAGATCGTGACTAGATTTGTGATGTTTTTTGACTATCGGAACTAACATTCAGTGATTCACAAATTATCACTAGTTGCCGTTGCACTTACGAATAAATATTACACTAAGAGAAACCGGTTAAAAAAATCCTTTCGCAGATAGTGCAAAGCTACTCCGGTTCAAAAGCGAGGGTACAAACTGTAAAATCTCCGGTGTAACATGTGCTTGGGGTTAACTGTTTCTAATGTCCTCTCCACCCCGTGGCCTTAATTTCAGTTAAACATCTACATTAACGACTAGAAATTTCCTCTTTTTTAATGTATTAACCTATTTTCAGTACTGTTATTACTTGATACTTGGGGTTATTCGGAAGATTTAAAAACTTATTTTTATGAAAGGTTGTGACGATTGCGATGGTTACCTAGGTCTGCTCTTTTAATAAATGCGTCATTTCAACATTCATTTTGTTAAAATTAATCTTCTAAGTCGATCATTGGTCGGCCAATGGCCTCGTAATAATATTGTGTTAAAATGACATTCGAACTTTTTTTCATGCCAAAGGTCATCGGGCGCAATCCGACCCGGTCGCGGACATGAATGAAAATGGTCTAGAATGAAAGAGCATAATTCACATAATAATACACTCAATTATTTTTGTTGTAATCCATTGGAGAACAAAGTTTTAACCAAAAATGTATTTATTCGAAAAATCTCCGTTCATTGTCTTTCCTCTTGATCTGTACGTTTTCAGATTCTCTTTTGTTTTGATCGACTAGATACAATAGTTTACAAGCCACAACCTGATTTTTAACTGCATGACTTAAAAAAAATAGGTACTCAGTTCGACCTGTACGTATGTATGTTTGTCCGTGGTTATAGACTGTGCCGATTTTGATGCTGTTTTCAGAAAAGTGTTCCTTACATTCTGGAAAAGATTTTAGTATTATAACATTCATGGATGTCTCATTGCCCGCATAGATTTTTCCGCCCTTTTTTTGTTGCTTACTTGGATTGTAGATTTTCAAAGACGTCGATTATACGAAGATTTTTGTTGAACATCCAAACTAAAAACAGTAGGTAATACAAAAAAAAAAAAAAAAAAAAAAAAGGAACCTACCTACTTCAAAACCAAACACACAAAAAGGGTAAAATATTTTTTTTTTCGAAGTCGGTGGCCATATTCGATGAAAAAAGGGTAAATAAAAAAAACAATATCCAGTCTAGTCGGTGGCTTTGTTTTTTATTTCACCGACTTCCGAAAAAAAAGTTACACTTTTTTGTGTTTGGATTTGAAGTCGGTTCCTTTTTTTTAGTTTTTACTGCTTTTTTTTGGAATTTCTGTAATAGGCCGGGCCGCCATAAGAGATCTGTATGCAAAATATGAGGACCAAGTTTTGCCTTTTCTCATTTAGTCTTAGGATTGTAAAGATGTATATTTTTGATGTTGTCAGCAATTATCGTGGTCTAAAAAAATGTACGTGTAATAGGACGGATGACAGCTTTATAAAGACGCAATTTGCACTTGAGTGACAATTTGCTTCTTGCTGTAAGCAAGAAATGAAGCCTACCTCCGGTAAAGGCAGCCGAACGCGAACTGCGTTTACATGGGCACGGAAGGTAAGGAGACTGTATAGGGTCACACCTAAGTATTTGGCTTGCTTTTCTCAAAGAATAAACTTGCCGTACATAGTGATTGGGTTCATATCATACGGCGTCCGAGGGATGAGGTGTGGCAGGGGACTAGACCACTCCAGCACGTGGCAACATGTTTTTAAATAGTCCTAGAATCCATTGCATTGCACACTTCATAAAACAGATTGCGGTCCTCATATTTTGCAAACAAAATGCCTTCTGCGACCTGCTTTATATTTAATCCATGTTACGTCGCAGAAAATACATACTTTCAGAACTGTTTTTATAATGACATTGGAATCACCTAGTGTTATTCACTAGTTAACTTACCTCGCGTAATACAATAAATAATACCACACGCACTAAGTTTTATATTAACATGCTTTCGATATCGTTTTGTGTATCCCAAATGCAGTAATACATTTATTTATTAAATCGCGTGAGACTGAATCGAACATTTAAACTGTCAAGACAATATTGTCTTGTCAGCTCACTGAAGAAGCTTTATGGCATAAAAACAAACAAATACACAAACAAGAAAATTGAGTTTATAAAAACTTGGGAAAAATAGGGCAGGGACTTTCAGACTTGTACTGAACAAAATCCATGGTGTCCTTCAATACCCCTTTACGTTCCGGGGCCTCGTTGACCCAATAGACTCACGACTCCGGCAGGCTTTGGCCTTCAAAAAGGGGGGGCCCGTCATATTGCTGACAGCTCTTTGAAACCCGGGCATGCCCGAAAATCGTCCTACGACGTCCGTTGCCATGGGCGTCTCCTGATGCGGCTGGGTCGTGAGGTGGACGCTATCCGCTCCCTCACGCATCCCGCCTCCTCCTTCGCTAGCATGACTGCTTCGCAGAAGGAGGCGACCACTTCCCAATCCGTCTCACCCCGCAGCATGACCTTAAACAATGCCGGGTGGGAGAGGTCGCGCCTATCGCCTCAGTGCGGTGTTCTGGCCAAGCGGAGCAGACCTGCACCATATGCTCCACCGTATCCTCCAGGCGATCCGACTTGCGGTGGCAGGAAATCGACCCCTGCCATATTTTTAGATGAAACTGCATTAATTACGCCAATTAAATAATGTAAAATATTCCAATTTTTTTTTTAATTCCCGCAGCCCACAAGAATGCGACCCTTACCATGGTAACCAAGAGACATTTAGCTATATATCCTCAAGGTTTGATTTATGTCCGCCGTGGGTTTTTTTCCCATACAATTCGCCCGTTGACCTTTGATTTTTAAATTTTTTCACATATTATTTATTAGTGTTATAATCAAACTGAAGGAGTAAAGATTTCGTAAATACCAAAAAAACATTTGTACGTAATTAATTACCATTCTATGAAATTTCTTTCAATTGAGCGCCGGTTGACCATTGGAAAGTCATAATAGCGTCTTTATACAGGGTGTAACGGACAGCCTTCCACAAACTTTCAGGGCTTGCTCAGTAGACGAAACTGAACAATCTTCCACAATTTTTTTTTTCAGGAAATGAAAAAGAAATCGGCCTCACCATACGAAATTATAAACTTGATTGGACAGTTTGTATGGAGAGGTCGATTTTTTTTTCATTTCCTGAAAAAAAATTGTGGAAGATTGTTCAGTTTCGTCTACTGAGCAAGCCCTAAAAGTTTGTGGAGGGCTGTCCCTTACACCCAGTATACCAAAGAAGAGTTATTTTAGTATTTGCATCGAAATGTTGATATTAATATGGATCTTCCAGGGATATCTAATCGACAATCTTGTGTGGAAAACAGTATTACAAATAAATAGTAGTAATAAAAACATCAGAGATAGTATTAGACAAATAAATTGTGTAAAAGTTAATAACTTTTTGATATTATGTCTTATCTATCAATATGTATAGGATGTATAGTATTTGATTTCAAAAAATGTTTCCGATTACTTTGAATCATCGTTGTCTTATTTATTACGGATGATTTATAAAATAAAAATTTCAGCTCAATCGGTTGAAGATATCTACATACTTCAAAATTGAATTTTAATTTCAAACTATCGGTTTACTACCTACCATATAAAAAAAACACATCAAACATTTTTTCTTGATTAAATTAAATTAAAAAAAATATATATCAACTGGTGATCACAAACTTGTTTTGATGCGTGTGGGTAAAATATTTAAAGTGATAGGGTGAGTGGGGGTAAGTTTGAATGAAAATTTGATGAGATGAACAGTGTTGATTTGAAACTGTTGTCACACAAAGGGATTCAGGGCAAATGCAAAAAAAAATGTTTTGGGTGAAAAAGCATGGTCAAGTTGTTTCTATAATGTTGAAAGAAATTTTTTTGAAACAATATTTTATGAAAAAACTGTTTATAAAATTGGTCATAAGAAAAACAATATGAAGGGGTAAGACGAAATGCCGAAGGGGTAAGATCGATATAGTGACTAAAGTCGTATTTATGGTCATTATGCATTCGTGGTGATCAATAAACCTTCTGCTTCAACTAACTACATAGCATGAACATAAGTTAAATTAAAAAATCGCTCTCTAAGTGCAAGAAAAATAATTAACCAAATAAAATATATCGATCTTACCCCGTTGAAACGGCTGACAGCCAGAGGTTCTCAACATGTTGTATGATATAAAAAAAACAAATATTTTCATGACGACAAGTCTAGGTCGGGTCGATAAATTTGACTGGCCTGTTGGTCTAGTGGTTAGTGACCCTGACTGCTATGCCGGAGGTCGTGGGTTCGATTCCCACCCAGGACAAAGGTTTGTGTGATGAGCACGATCATTTGTTCTGTGTCTGGGTGTAATTTATCTATAATATGTATGTATTTAGAAATATTTAAGTATGTTTATCAGTTGTCTAGTACCCATAACACAAGCTCTGCTTAGCTTGGGACTAGATGGCGTTGTGTGATAGTTGTGGAATATTATTATTATTATTATTAAATAAAACACACGTTTTCATTTAATAAGCTTTTCTTGCAGCGCCTCGACTTGTCAAAGTAACGGAGATTCCCCCCAGCGTTGCACCTACACTGTCACGCCACTCATTGTGCGTACGTTTTCGCCCAAACGGCTCACCGTTTCCCCGGCGGTCGTACGGTATCCCCTGATCATCCAGATGGCAATGACCCTCTGCCACGCCACCAGCCAGCCTACCAGCTGGTCGCCTCCACATGCACAGGGTAGATTATAATACTACTACTCTACTACCCAGAAAGTATTACTTTCTGAGTCTGATTCCATGATAAAGGTTTTCGATACGATGTTGTGAATATTGCGGAAGGAATACCACCGTATATTTCAGATTGAGAACCCCTGACATTTTGTAAGAGTTTCGCAAACGGGTTAAGATGGAAAGTTTTATATTATCATCTTACCCCGTTAAAATTTGCAGGGGTAAGTTTGAAAGGCACCATAAATCTTAAAATACGTCAAATAAACAAATCTCCACAATATAGAGCACGTAACATTTCAAAGCTAATTACGAATATCAAAACAAAATCTTTGTTACTTATCCATGAAAGGAGATACAGCATGCGGGGTAAGAACAAAAAACGCAACTTTACGCGGAAAAATGTGTCCTTACGGAAAATATCAAATAACACACAAATGCTCTCACTTAGCGACTGACGCAGACTGCGGTGCGGGGCAAGACAAAACGGTGTCTACAATGATGTTGATAGCATTAAAAGATTTCCTTTATATTCGGCGTTATTGTACCTTTTTTATCTTTCCCCGTTTTTCATCTTACCCCCACTCACCCTACCTTAAAGTGATGGGGGAGAATTTTTTTAAATCTTGGAAGTAATTGTATATAAAAAGAGTATCTTATAAAAATCTTTTTAACCCTAAGAAAGCATATTATTATGCAGACAGTTTTTTAAAACTATATCTTGTATCAAAAGTATACTTCGATCAGGATCCAATTACATAGATACACCATGTCGGAGCCCATAAAAAAACCAAGTTTTTTGTCACATTAATTTCACCTTTCTTTTACAGCGGCAACACGGCACAGGCACAATAAAAATGGCTGCCTTTGATGTTAATCAAATTATTCGAAAACGAATCGTCGGCGAGCAGTGCTTTCCATATTAATAAAACATCGATCTGGTGACCTATCTAAGTTATTATTAAAACGAGATCTTTAGTCTAGCTGCTAGCACTATTATTTTAAAGTCAAATATCATTAACATAAAATGCAGTATGGGTCTCCTTTAGTTTTTCCGTTTTGCACAACCACTTGGTTTCCAAATAGTTATAAGTGTACTAACAAAGGTATAAGTAATTTTATCTTTTTGAAGTTTTGTACAAAGATCCTTTATACAAAAAAAAGGTTGCACTCCAGGAGTGCCGGTAGAAGTGAAAACTTTTTTGTTACTATGTTTTATTTTAAAACTGGAGTAGTACAGATATGAAATTAACTAATTTGAATGACGTCTTACTCATTTTCGATCAGGGTCACGTGACCCTGACGCGAGTTTTAAATTTTTTACCCATTACAGAAAAAGTGTACAACGCCGCTAAAGAAGTTTTCACTTCAAAAAATACTAGACAAAGATTTATAAGGTTTCGCATAGACTAAAAATAATGTTGTACAGCTAACCATATTAGATAACTTATGTAGTTATTGAAGTGAAAACTTCTTTAGCGGCGTTGTACACTTTTTCTGTAATGGGTAAAAAATTTAAAACTCGCGTCAGGGTCACGTGACCGTCAGGGTCACGTGACCGTCAGGGTCACGTGACCCTGATCGAAAATGAGTAAGACGTCATTCAAATTAAAAATAAAACATAGTAACAAAAAAGTTTTCACTTCTACCGGCACTCCTGGAGTGCAACCTTTTTTTATTTATATAATCGTCTAACACAACAAACATAAAATACCTAAGTACAACTCTGATATTTAGAATTTGTTTATTATTGTTTAACTTGTACTTCATTCCACGATATGTTATTGTTTTTTGGTTTTGCTATGGAAATAACTCGGAAATTGATGTTCTCACACGCTCACTTTGGCCAGGAATAAGATTCTACATATTTAGGGTTGCCAGCACACTTCAGAGTACCCCCCGCCCCCTCCCGACGCAGTTGCCCGGTACGCACTTCGACTCATGTCAGGTTCTGTACCCCTAGCACGAATCACTTTCGAAAAAGTATTCGTATCGTCTTGGAAAGCATTTTGTATGGGAACTTGAACAGCGCCTCTGGTGAGCGTAAATTAAACTAATTTTCAGAACATAATACACATAATTACAAAACGAATAGTTTAATTTACGCTCACCAGAGGCGCTGTTCAAGTTCCTATACAAAATGCTTTCCAAGACGATACGAATACTTTTTCGAAAGTGATTCGTGCTAGGGGTACTGAACTCTAAAATCCGAGATTTTCACGCACCTTGTCCTGGTTTCCAAATTTTAGAGATGGCAACCCTATAGTATATTTTATCCTGAATATGCAAAGACAGGCTTGTGAAGAAACTTAGTGACTCTGTATTTCTTTGCACTAGCACTTTAAACGCCAGAAATGGCTGAAAATAATACCGTATTAAAAAATATTAATTCATACTCGCCTACATTCAGATTCAGACAACATTGCCCATACAAATACGGCTCATATGAATCTTCGGAATGTAGGGAACATCCGGTTTTTCTTTGCAATTTCAGGGTTGATTCGTAGTTTATGTTGTTCATAATGATTACTACCATGAGTTAAGAGGTTTCTGGTAAAGAAACACAACGGTTGTAGAAATAATATTGGTAATGCCAGTCATGCCCAAGACGTTCAAATGTAAGTACGTAGCGTAGCCAGTTCAATTAGGATTAATTCACATTGGTGACATACAACATGTGCATAAGAAAGGTCACTTAGGAGTGTACCATCGACCCGGACATTATTTTTGTATGGTACCAATATCGTCTTCACCAAAAAATAATAATACGTGCAAAATAAAAATACATCATGCGCTGATAATTGTTTCGCGATAATTTCAAAAGACCACCACGTCTTTCTGATACAAATTACAGATGAAAGATAAGAAGAAAAGGGCCGTAACTAGCCTTTTACGAGTCCAGAGTGATCTTCTTTAACTGCGCTCTGGTCTGGCCAATTGTGGTACTGGTATGGCCATTGCTGAACCCCTGGACTCTTCAGGGTCTGTGTCTGGACACCGTTGGTACACTCCTATTTTCGGCAGTGCTCTTGCACCTTCTATTTGGTTTCCAATCAATAAGTAAGACATTCTCACCTCGCGTCCATTCAGAGCAAAGGTCAGGTTAGCTGGTGGATGCGCAGGCGGCGAGGCGCACGTCGCTCGCAGAGTGGACCCCACGCCGTACCAAGACCGATCTGATACCAGCTTTGGTCCCCATTCGGGAGCCTCTGTACATAAAAATAAAATAATGTTAGAACAATAATTCACTGTAACAATGTTAGAACAATAATTCGGTAATGACGGGGTTCTTAGAGAGCCAAAGCCTGCTGGGGTCACTCGCGGGAATAACGAATACCGTGACCTCGGAACGTAAAGAACTATTGAAAGACACCGTGGATTTTAGTCAGTACAAGTCTGACAGTCGCTTCTGCCCTGCCCTGGTAGGGAATAGACTGATTTGATGATAATAACACGTAAGGTTATTATCATCAAATCAGTCTATCTAAGGTCACAGTAAGGTTTTTTACGTTATTCTAGTGACATATTGACGACGATTTTAAATGTCTCAAATAAGCAATAATTATTTCAATCCACTATAGGATGTCATCATCATGATGTCAACTTTAGCAATCCGACATTTACAAATCGGAATAATACTTATAGCTAAAAAAATATACGATAATAGGGTTGGAATTGCCATTGCCTTCTGCTAAGGTACTTAGTCTGAAGAGCCCAAACTGAACGGGCCAAGGGCCGTTCAACAATAAGCAAAAAATGTCTACGTACCAAAGGAACAATTAAAGAAATCACATAAAATAAAATTATACCAAGGGATAGTCGTATACACCTTGTGATAAATATAGCACAGATTGAAAAAAAGTCTTCCATCTACGGGTAAAACGTAATAACTTTTTGAATTTCATTAGTACATAAGATAGTCCTATAAAACACGCCCTAAGCAACTTTATAATGCTTTAAATCGTATAAAGAAGTGGCGCAACAAACTCCCAAGTTACACATTTATCTGTAGCTTAGTTGTCTCTGCAACTTAGGGCTCATTTTTTTCACAATTCGTATAACACCTGGAAACGAAGAACTACGATACGGTCTTGAAATTATATCTGCCAAGATATGAACCGTGTTGTCGATTTTTTGTGAGGGATCCATAAAAGTACAAGTTGCGCAGGTATGTAATGTGATGTCCGTCGGTCATGACGTGTCGTGAATTTTGACCGATCTTCAATGACGATTATAAGGCTCATATATGTGGGATCCGTCCCTATAAGCCCTATAATCACCGATAAAGACCTGAGGCCTTATTAGAAGCTCCCTGTTCTTCCGTCTTTCTGTCCTATCCGTTCCCGTTTATGGCACAAACACGTGAAAGAGTAAAAATTAGTTTGTTTCATTTCACACCTGGGAAAATTACTTTCCCCATGACTTTTCTAATCCAGGGCCAATGTGAGGGTCGTGGGAATAACGGTTACCGTGACCCCGGAACGTGAAGGGCTATTGAAGGACACCGTACACCATGGACAAGTCCGACAGTCCCTCCTGCCCTGCCCTGAGTGGGAGAATCATTTGATGATTATACCACGACAAAAAAGGGCCAATGCGAGCCCATTGGACGTTAGTTTGGTGTAGCTCTCCGTAACCTTCTACGAGGCCTACCTTGACGCCTTCTGGTTGTGTCAGATCCCCACATAGTGGTTTTTTTCCCACATTTCATAACGTAACCGACAGTCGTAATCAGCCCAGTTCTTCTTCAACTAAGCAGTCTTTTGAACAAGGATAAAGGCCTACCCATCATAATTAACCGTAAACACAGAAATCGTCCGGCCGGCCCCCCCTTAGAGGACCACAGCCTGCCGGGGTCGCAGGACTTTCTTATCAAGTAACCGTGACCCTAGAACGTAAAGAGCTATCGAAGGAACACGTAGATTTTAGTCAGTACAAGTCTGACAGACCCTCCCGTGCCAACCTAGGCAGGAGGACTCATTTTAGAATTTTACCACTACAAAAAAAAAAACTAAAATAAGCCATCATAAAAATTGCGATATTATAAGGCCATGTTAGATAAAAGTCGACGAAGAAGTTTCTTGTCTTAGCTTGTTTGCCAGGTCCGGTAATAAAATAATTTAAAAGAAAGTTTCTCCTTTATTATTAGGTTAAGGATGATGCTCCAACAAGTTTGAGCCTTATTGGATTATCACATTCTCCTGGTACTTATTGGAGGTGCTATTTTAGTTGTTGTAGAAAGTTGTTAAAATTTTTGAATTTAGATGCAGTCTCTTCTCATTAACAACTAGTGATCCGGCCCGGGCCCCGGTCCGCTTCGGGAACTATTAACTAGGGTCAATCTTCAATTTTGAGGCTTCCGTTGAGGATAATGACGCCCGATACTTTTACTGCTAGTGCAACCATCCACTGACAAAAAACAAAAATATAAATTATTTTAATTTCATTTAAGTTAAATGTAACTAAAATAATTTATATTTTTGTTTTTTGTCAGTGGATGGACCCACTAATGAATTAAATGAAAAGTGCAGTATGATATATATCTATACTGATACAATGAAATAAATAGTAAGCGAAGAAGGTCGACGGTGAAGCACGTTTGCCTAGAATTAACATTGACACCTTTCTGCAAACATTTCGTGCTATTTAGACTAGACTAATTGAGGACGAGAGAAAAGAGAGAGTAAAATTCACTTGTGTGTTACTTAAATATAGACTTCACAAAATATAAAAAACATGTAGGGTAAAGGGAGATTATTTGGTGAGACAGGCAACTCAGTGATAAAGTCTTAAAAGTCTCTCAAAACGTTACCTATGCATGCTGTAATGCGAAATGATGCAACTAGATCACCACTAAAGTGGACAAAATGTAGTGACACATCATTCATCTTTTAAGACTATCACTGAGCTGCTTGTCTCACCAAATAATCTCCCTTTACCTTATATCATCTAGGATTTAAGTGATTCATTCCACACTATTCACAGTCTAAAATCAAATTAGCAATCTGAAACTGTAACTAACGTTGTGAAGATGCTTCTGTCCATTATGTAACCCCAATGGCTTTCTGTCGAATACAGCTCTCTCCCACATCGTCATAACAAAAGCTCCCATTTAGCCAGTATCTAGTTTGACAAGCCAGCTTCTGTGCCACTATTAGGCTTTATTGACTAAGAAAATGTGTCGCAGCTGGAAAGATTCCAACACCAGCTTATCGTGTACAACATGCTATCATATTAGCATACTACATAAAATAAAATGGCCATTCAAAAGATAGTTTTACATTTTCCATTTTTTTTTAAACAAGCCTATCATGACTCTCGTGAGTGAGAAGCTTATTTACGGCCGAAAAAGGCTTTTGGCAAGTATTCGGCATCAATTTTCGTTGGAAATTCGACAAGGGTCATAAAAATTTCGTGAAATATGTTGATGGTGTACTTTTTGCGAGCGCACTCGCCGCAAAGTCACGTCGTAACATTAATTAGTATGTACGTGGTTTAAAATTTTTAATGAACGCGGTTACTTTACATGTTAAGTGGTGTGAGGCTTGACATTCAAATGTACGTAACTAACCACTCTGCAAGCATTTTGATAGCTCTACCATTTTGCTAATTATCACTTCAACGCGGTTAACATTATACAGTTTCACCTCTCTCTTTCTGAAATAGCGTTAATGCCACGTACGTTGTGAGAGCCAAGATGAATATGACCATGTTAGTCTGTTCTTGACAAAAACATGAAATTCCCTTTATAGCCGACGTTAGGCGAACACTCAAAAGCTTTCATGCCGTAGTTTGTCTAATGTCTGCAAAGGTTTAGCTGGCAGGTCAGTGGGGCGTTTCTGAAGACTGGGCACTAATGTACGCAGTTTTTTTATACTGTCAAGATACAATCATGATTGATATATTGTGAATTTATTCTGTTACTAGAAATAGTGTCAGACCTACATTAAATATGTCCTTTAGGCACCCAATTTAATGTAACATTCTGTTTTCCTATGACAAAGTTTGATCAATATTAATAAATTCTATATTTGAGTAAACACTATTGCCAGTAATAGGCATATCTACAACTACAAAATTACCAGCATGAGGTTTCCAAAAACTATTTACTAAGCCACAATAAATAAAGGTTATGATTAAATGAAATGAAGGTGTACTTTATTCGGAGCTATCACATTAATACAGGCAGCTGTGTTTATGGCACGTTTGTTTACTCCCCTTTGTGGGTCACGCTGTGCGTTCCAAACAGAAAAAAAAATCAAGGCGCTTACAATCAAATCTCTTTATATTGAGGGATTTGTTTTACTTTATGAACCCTCCCCAACGTATAAATAAATACCGACGAACGTTGGTGGAATACGTGATGTATTTAATCTCGACGTAATTATAAGGATGTGCGTGGGATAGGTATACTTACATAATAGATACCTTCTCGTAACTATCGCGTCTATCCGCTAACTTTGTTACTCGCATTATACGTACGGGAACATTGAAAATGCGGCTCTCAGATCCTTTGAAGCTAATTAATCCGTACAGTGGCATCACATCACACAAATGAGCTCGTCTGTCGTGATTCATTGCGGAGAATCACATCGTGATGGGACAGGTAAAGCCCTATAATTTAGAGGTACGCGAATGTAGTAAGTCACCGTTATGGTGCACAAGGGGTCTATTACACGATGAGCAAGTACAAAGTTTCGTATTTCGTTCCGTAGTCAATGTATATCGCGCCATTCCAGCGGCCATTAACAAAATATTATGGCGACGATCTTTGCAATGGCAATAAATACGAAATGAAGACCCCAAGTTTACGAAGTTCACAAGGGAATGCTATTTCTACGAATCTGTGGAGAAAATCTTCTCGGAGAACTTAATGCGATTCCTTCGATCTAAACTGCTGTAACAAGCTGTGCGGTAAGATGGATTTACTGGGACAAAAACTACGAGCAGTACATTTTTCAAGGGATTCAAGTAGTGAGAAGTTTGAAATCTACATGTTCTGAGGTGCTTTTAATACTGTTATTTGTAGAACTTCGTTTACAGTTTATTCTTTATTAGCTTGTGATCTTGTGATAATATAGGCTTTGACCATTTTCAGCAAGTTTAATGCAATAGGAAAATTAAATCCCGTCTACCTCCATACCAATATTTATATAACAAAATTGATTCAGCGATTTAGGCGTAAAAGCGTTATAAACAAACACACTTTAGCATTTTATAATGATTAGGCTAACTCGCCATTGCTTGACTTTGCAGTTTTTGAAAAATTTTCTGTCATAAATGTCGAGCGTGCTTGAAATTGAATGCAAATACGGCACGGTTGGTACAGTGGCTCAGCGATTGGACAGCTGCGTTGCGTGTGGCGGGATCGATTCCCGCACGGAGCAAATATTCGTATGATCTAGAAGTATTTAGTTGTTCTGGGTCTGGGCGTTTGTGTATGTGAATTTGTATCATGCATGTCACGGGAAATATTCCTAGTGTGGGGGGGCAACGTCTTATTTTAACAAAAAAAAATAATGTAACATCCTTATAGGTTGTGTTTCGGGAATACCGTTTCGGTCTACATTTGAATTAAAGCAGAGATTTAAGATATAACACATATAACACACACTTGTTTTGTAGGTACCCTATCTAATTTTGGTGAAGTGCCTTTTGCAGAGATCACTGTTGGCCCATTGGTAATTGCTCCGATTGACGAGTTCTAGCAACCGAGCAACAACCGAGCCAGGCGCATTACTTTATGTACAGACGCCAGCACAACAAGCTACCACAATCTGTCAGATTTCTTTAATAGAATTTCAACCTTATCACAAGAGTAGAAGGTTAATGTTTGATTGGTAAAATCTGACAGATTCGGGTAGGTTGACCTGCTGGCGTCTGTACATTCACCGTTTGTGAAGTGTGGTGAAGGAAAGGCAAAGAGAATTAAACCACTTGAGAGCTCATAGACCGATTTCGTCTAGGCACACGACTCACCACTGCGGGTCGGGGGACGAAGAAAAAACAGCGGTTGTGATTGGCCGATGCAACAATGTCAGGACGAAGGTTCCAAACATAGTGATGCACAAGTCAGTTTTGCTACAATACCTAATATCGATAAAATCGGACATAACGATGTCTGCTTATTCCTTTTTTTTATTAACTATTGTGATTGGGCGTTAACTGGGGGCAAATAAAACACATACGTAACTCTGTTTTAACTTTATTTAAATTAATGCTAAAATTAAATCAAGGTTAATAAAATCGTAAAAAAAATAAAAAGAAAAAATTTTGTGCCTAGGTTGGACGATCCTCCTGTACGAGACAATTATTTTAAAATTAACTTACAACGTAGACATTATCATAGGAAGTTCCAGGTACGTTATGATCATCAAATTTGCATTTCTGGGAGGGTATTTGATCGTAAGTTTGTCCTATTGATACTAAATCCTGTATTATACATCAGGCATTAAATATTGTAACAATGCGGCCTAGGATCACGAATCACGTCGTTAGAATAAATTAACTTCCTTGTGAGAAAATATTTAGATGGGAAGGCCCGGGTAAATTAGAACCATGCATACATAGATCAGCCGTCTTATTTGGTAAAGCCTGTAAATTACAAAGTTTTTATTTTACATGTAAGTACTTCTTATTTTTTTTTCTAAAAATTTACGAAAGGGGTTTGAAGATTTGTGGCATACCTACCGCCGCCATTTTGATTTTTTTTCAAAATCGCGGCCAGCTATGAAACCTTTATAAATCGTTAGCTGACATTAATGCCAACAAAAAATATTACGACAACAACCCGCGTAAAGTTTCCGGTTTCCGAGATAATAACCGTGAAAGTTAATCACGTGACATTCACAATTCTAAGCTAGTGTATGTGTTCGAATGTATCAAGATGTTAAAAACAACTCGCCTCACCCGCCTGCATTGTAGGTGTCTCGCTCGCACCTTTGAAATCTATGATGTAATATATTTTATTGATAAATATAACCATGGCATGTCACCTTTACTTTTTGCAATTTTCGTAGGGATGGTTAGATTTTGCCACATTTTTAAATATCGAATTTTCTTGTTTGTACCTGAAGCCATAACTTAGCCGTTACATTGTATCCCTATTATCAACAATTATGATCACTACAGACTTGGATTGGCTTGTACCGGAAGTGTATTTACTTCTCGTGTAAAAAAAGGAGATATTGATTTCTTTTAATGAGTCCGCGCTCGAATATTCTCGCAGTCAGAGGTAATACAAAAAGTAAAAAATGCCTAATTGTGCCGTATTGAGTTGTAGAAACAATACACAAGAAGTGGGACGACTATGACGAAGTTTGTATACTAAATTACAGTTGTATCATCAAAATATCTATGCAAAATATGACACCCTCGTCTCGATACAAATTAAAGAACATATTGCTTCTATCCAGATATATTGCTGTGATGGCCACAGTAAGCAGAAACATCATGAGGCATATCATCATCATAACAGCCGTAGAAAGTCCACTACTGGACTAAGGCCTCACCCAAGGATTTTCCATTGGATGGTTATTGCCATACTCGCCACCCTTGGCAGGCGGGTTGGCGAGCACATTTATTTCAGCTTATTAGTCTTCCAACGCTGCTGCCCATTGAAAGAGTTTTAAGCTGAGGGGCTATGGATCTTACATTTTGCCCTATCCCTCGACCGACTTTTACGGTCTGCCGGAAGAGAAGCAGCTGGCACATTGTACGTTTTTCTTTTTCTCCCAGAACATCATCTCACCTATCAATTACTAAAATATTTTATAAAAAAATATTAAGCCTATTTTATTCCGAATTAATGTGGTCAACTTTAACACTTTATATCTCAGAAACCGGAAACTTTACGAGGGTTGGTGTCATAATATTTTTTGTTGTTATTGATGTCAGCTATCGATATAAAAAGGTTTCATGCCTGGCCGCGATTTTGAAAAAAAATCAAAATGGCGGCAGTAGGTATGCCACGCTCCATAGTAAAATCTTCAAAACCCTTTAACTGAAATACATATAATTATTATGTAAAATAAAACATACCGAAACAGGCAAAAACAGAGTCGGTGTTGCTGAACTAAATAAACGGCGTCGGTTCTTTAAGGTTTCAAAGCAATCTTCCGTGAAATGCCTTGAACAAACAACGCTATATTTTTTTGGAAACCAATTTTCCTTGTTGACAGCATTGATCCACTTTTCTTTCACGTCTGGAATATTTGGAAATCTAAAATGTAAACATTAAGTAACGTTACTTTTTTACAGTTAGGCAACATCGTTATTTTTATCGACAATATTTTAAAGACTTAGTTTCGAAGTTGTCACAACACTACAGCAATGCATCTGTCTCTTTCTATTCATGCCTACAGATAGAAAGGGACACACTTATTGAAAATACCTAGTGAGAGTAAGGGACTTTTCAAAAAGACATCAACGCGGTGTACATTTTGTGTGCCTTAAACGTAAACAACCAGTTTAGCTTGAGCCCTGCACTTATTCATAATACAAATTATAAATATATTTTACTTACCGATGAAAATTTATGCCATCCTTTTTATAGCTGGATGTTCTAGAGGACGATTTCCCACACCGTTTAATTGAACAAGAACTCATAATTAATTTCATATTAAGCAGAAATATTTAAAAATGTTATCAAAGTAATCGCGTGTGGAGAGATCCATTACCTGGTCAAAACTAAAATGGTCAGTCATATTTTCATCTAACATAAGTGCAATTTCATTGATGTGTCGTGAGCCTGAGTCGCCCGTATGAGCAGTCAAGAGGCTTTATTGTCATTGAGGAAAGGTGTCTTAAAACAAAAAAACCGGCCAAGTGCGTGTCGGGCCATGCACAGTGTAGGGTTCCGTAGTTGCCCATCAAAATACTTATGCGAACTAATTAAACTGATTCGCTGAATTTAATTTTAAAAAGAAGAATTTTCAAAATCGGTCAAAGGCGTATTTGAGAAATCGGGGAAAATACATAAAAGAAAGATTACGACGAATTGAGAACCTCCTCCTTTTTTTGAAGTTAGTTAAAAATAGTTGACAATAAAAACCTACCTATCCCCAAAACATACCCACCTATTATAGCTGTAAAAATAAAGTTTACAAACTTACATTTGCAGTTGAAGAACATGTTCTGCGATACATTTTGTTTAGGAAAATATGCTATCCAAGTACGTTTTATAAGTTGGTCGACTATTACTCGTAAACTTGTAAAGCCTACTTAGTCATGATAATTTTCCTTCAAACTTCGTTATATATACTACTATTGTGAATTTTTTCACACCCCCAAACATAACCGTTTAGCTGGTAGAGGGGGGGGGACACTCGAGTCGAGCAAAAATTAGCACTTTAAAGCTTAATATTTCAAAAACGAATCTTTTTATCAAAAAATTGTTAATGGAAACTATCAATATTTTTTAAAGACCTATTTAATGATACCCCACACTAAGGGGTACGCGAGAAATAAAAAAAACATCCCCACTTTACGTGTACAGGAGGTACCCTAAAAAAAAATATTTTACTAGTTTTTATTTTACCACTTTTTCGGCACAACAAATCCGTATAATTACACCAAATTACAGCTTTCTAGTACTGGGCGTCTCTGAGCTAAACTGCGGACAGACGGACGGACGGACGGACGGACGGACAGACATGGCGAAACTATAAGGGTTCCTTGTTGACTACGGAACCCTAAAAATCGTGGATTTATTATATAATATCTATCAACCCGCATTGGGCTCGCGTGCTCAATTGAAATCTACTCAAGAGAAGGCTAGTGTCCAGCTCTGGGAACATTACCTATTGGTTGATTGTGCTATGTCTTGTTAGTCTAGTGGAACATGGGTTCATGTCCCATGTACATAGATTTAAGTTATTTATTTTTATGCCTAGTTGAAAGCAATAAGCTCGCCTAATATTGACTTTTCTTTGTTAGTAACTTCAATCATTCGCAATTACAGGTTTGATATAATGTTATTTTAACTAGAACAAACATAGAAATACTAAAACTGGATATTTTTCGTCCATGCAATGTGGGTATACTAGATACGTATTCGGATACTCGCGTGTGAAACGTGCGTGTCACGTGGACTCACGCTGGCAGCCGTGACTGCCATTTTTAACCGACGAAAAAAAAAGGAGGAGGTTCTCAATTCGACATGTATATTTTTTTTTTTTTATTTTTTTTTTTTTTTTTTATGTATGACCACGCATAACTTTTCCTAACGTGGTCCGATTTCAAAAATTCTTTTTTTGTTAGAAAGAGTATACCTCAAAGTTGGTCCCATTTAAATTTCAAAACTAAAATCGGCCTCTAAGGGCAGAAAAAAAGGAATTAATTGTCAATCTTCCTACAGAATTTTCAATTATGAACCGATTCTGTTGAAATAAAGTTAACAATTGTAGTTCTGAGGACAATATTATATAGCAGAGATGTGGAGAACATAACATGATGGCGTCACCATCATCAGATCAACTCCAGATCCCTGTTATTTTGTGAAGTCAGTCCCAAGAGTTCCTTAACAGTTAACAACAGCTATATCGTGTTTGGGCTCATTTCACTCAGCTTGATGAGAACTTTAGACCTAGCTGAGGTATCATTGCCATCGAGGGTCTGAGGATGGTGACGGATAGCAGGGGCAAGAGGTCCTCAACAGTTAACAGCACCTTTATCGTGTTTGGGCTCATTTCACTAGTCTTCATGAAAACTTTATACCTAGCTGGGGTATAATTGTCATCGAGGGTCTGAGGATGGTGACAGAGGGCAGTAGCAAGAGATCCTTAACAGTTAACAGCAATTATACGTATTTGGGCTCATTTCACTCATAATGATGAGAACTTTAGACGTAGCTGGGGTATGACAGTCGTTGAGAGTTTTTAGTTACAGAAATTGACACGAGATAGGAAACTCAAAAGTAAAAAATAAGTCCTTTTTAAAAAAAAATTCAAACCGACGAAACATCGAACTGAAAAGCAAAAAATAAATTTTGAGGCGGCGCCAAAGAAACAATCAACGAATAGCTACGACGAGCTATTCAACCACGACAAGCTATACAACGAGCTATTCTGCTCTTCAAATAGTTAATTTATATGTTTGTTTGTTTGGCGCCGCCTCAAAATTTATTTTTTGCTTTTCAGTTCGATGTTTCGTCGGTTTGAATTTTTTTTTAAAAAGGACTTATACGTGTTATTTACAATCTAACATGCACACCTGATAAGACCAGTAAAAATACCATAAGCTCATAAAAATCACGCCTCTTGCCGTGGGGTGGTACTACTAAACGTTATCTGCTACTACCTCTTCTATATTTATTTTACTTCAACCACATTCGTGGACGTGGACACGCAATCTAAATGGGATTATAGAGCACCTTCTTTTTTACGTGGTAAAATGAGTCCTCCCGCCCTAGGTAGAGCAGAAAGGCCTGTCAGACTTGTACTGACTAAAATCTACGGTGTTCGTTCCATAGCTATTTATGTTCCAGGGTGACGATTACCTGTTTAGCCAGTCCCGCGACCCTGGCAGGCATTGCACTCTAAAGGGGTCCCTGTCTGATTGCTGACATCTTTTTGAGGCGCACGTGGAACATGACACGCCGTCGAGCCGGGCATGGTCTACGATCGGAAGACGAGTCACACATTACTCGTGGTAATGTCCGGCCCCAGTGGTCACCACCGCCTATCGCCTCCGTGAGGACACGGCGGTGCTCTGCCCAGCCTCTACCGCATGAAGTAGCGGGCACCTGACTTATCTGAAGAACATTTATCAGCAGTTCAGTATATTTTTAGGGCAATATGGGGTTTCTCAAACAATAACATAATATAATAATGTTTGTACGAAATCTGTTAGCGGTAGCACTACGATAGAACCAAGTCTGCCATCCATCCCGTTAATGACTCTAAACGGGGTTGATGAAACTACTTTTCCTATCCACCCCTAGAGGAAAGTCAGCATATTTGGAATACTGCAAGTAATTTGGAATACCACGATATCTCAATTAGTATAAACACCATCTGCGTTTTTTTGTTTTGAACATAATGTCACATGATATAGGATATGAGTGAGCACTTACAACAGAGCGCTACACCAAGGGGCTGCCTCCACGAGCGAGAGAATCGCGGCGATATTATCGCCGTGCCACGTTTTTCTATACACTCTCTATGGAACCGTCTCCACACGGCGATATTATCGCCGCGATGCGACGAGTGGCAACGAGCGCGCAAAACGTCATTACATCGTCGCTAGCCCGCCGCGACTAGCAACGCGACCGCCGCGCGCTCGCGGCGCTCTCGCGACGAGCGCGCGGCGGGCGCGCTGTCAAACGCAGCGTCATTTCAGCATTGCCTCTCGATAAGCGAACTTGGCAACGTGACGTCAAGGAAACGCGGCGATACCGTTACGAGTCGCCGCGGAATCGCCGCGATACCGTAACGACTCGCGACGATACGCGGCGGAATTATCGCTCGTTCGTGGAGATTATCCGACGATATAAGGGCGGACTCGTCGCGATTCTCTCGCTCGTGGAGGCAGCCCCTAACATTTCTGCTGACAGCCCTACGAGATTGAAACGTCTTATTTGAAAACTTTTTTGGTACGAATTCAATCCTTAATAATCATTTACTAAGATATGCAAATCGTCAAAGAAATTAAACTGTCTAGTGACCTTATTTGTTTGTGAATTTGTTTTCATTTTATAATTATTTCTAAAACTAAGTAAGAGAAATGGAGTTATAGTTTAGGATGTCCTGTTGTTAACTTGGAATACTAATGCTAATGGGATCATGGGGCTTGTGGTGCTGAAGAAACTTCTAGAAATCAGTAAAGGACCTTCTGTCATTACTGTAAGGATAATTGTAAGTCCAAACTAAGCACGGATCTATCATATTGTGGTTGATTACAAAGTAATTATTTTTGTGGGCGATTTTGTTACAGAAATATTTAAATTACAGATTACACACATATTGATTACCTACAAAAAGAAAAAATACTGTAAAATTAGCTACAAAATCTAAATTAATTAAGAAAACCGTAAGCATTTGATTAAGAAAAAAGGTTTATATAATTTTGAATACTGTAGGTATTTCAAATTACCTGCACCCTAAGTCAAATCACGATTTCGGAGTTTTTTAGGTTAATTCAAATTTTGAGAAGGTTCCTCATTTTTGTTTGGTTTGACAGCCTGTATTATTAAAGCTAAATAATTTTCAAATAATTTAAAGTATATTTCATTGGAATAACCCATTTATTTTTCAACTTATTCTCAAAATACAAACTGGTATTCCAAATATGCTGCACTTCCTCTATATATTAGCTTCACCACTTCCAATTAATCGCGCGGACGAACGGTGACGTCATTGGCCCCGTATGATAGCAACTCGCATATTTTGAGTGTACACTGTTATTTTTGAATTCATAACAACAACATTGTCACATTTTTTTTTGGTTAGAGACCCTAACTATAATAATATTATGTAATAGAAAACGCTCGAAACGTCGACCGAAACTACGGGTTTCGTCCAAAGAGAGTAGTACCTCAGAATCTCTTCACAGACTTTTAAACAATAAAAGTGCAGCTAAAACATATAAAAACTTTAAAAATCGTCTAAGTAGAATTTTACTTTTGAAAAGGACATCTCACGCAGAAATTCACTACGAGAACAAAGCTTTGTAGAAATGTAGAGTGCTCTAAGAAAGACGCTCTACGTACGTGACACAGTCGCTTGGAAGAAGCGTTTAAAATTCACAGTTAATTGTTGGTGAAGCAGTTTCTGTGATGTAGTAATTGGTTCGTTATAGTGGCGAAACTGAGGAACTGATTTTAATGGTATTGTGTTCTTAGATTCCTGGGGAAATATTTATACTGGGTGATTTTTTCAGAAGGGCGTGGATAGCCAAATCCGAAACTATGAAGAATACCGTAAAATATTCAAAGGAGTCTCGAAGCCGATTTTGATGAAAAGTAAAACAGCATTATTGGATTTTTGTAAAACCTATTTTCCTGTCCAGGTATCAAAACCGTTGATTTTGAAAAAAATAACACGCTATTTTATTACACCATCCAATAGTGTCACTATTAAGAATTATGGAAAATAATTATGTAAGGGCAGAAGGAAAATGACAAATTAAGAAAAAAAAATATATTTCTTCAAAGGTAAGGTTTTCTAAACACACGTTATCCTCGTTTCAGTACTTTTCGCTATTCCTCATAGTTTTGAATTTAGCCATCTACGCCCAGTTGAAAAATTCACCCTGTATTATATCCCACATTATTTACCCTTGTGGTAAGTGCACATAAACGTCATCTCTTTCTTTCATTACAATTATTAATATATTATGTAGGAATAACTTTATTTGTCTACCCGCATTTTACGCTCTAGAAACTTGAAAACCAGAAAATAATTAATCCTAATAGCCTAGATGTTGTCCGATAACTACTAAATACTCGGTTCAAAATGGTGTCAGTGTCTGAAGGTGGTACCACAAGGATTATTGTCGCGTGACCATGAACAGTATTACCTCTGAAGGTCTCAAATGAAATCGGTAAACAACATGAAGCGGCGACTGTGGTTTAAGACCAGTGTACAACTGGAACGGTAGCGCAGAACATTTTATTGTTACCCACAGAAAATTCATACGTAAGTAGTCGTAACAAGACACAGATTCGAATATTCAAAGATCGAATCTATGGCAACGAAGAGCATCTCCCTTTGCGGCATTGAATATGGAATATATATCTTGTTACCGCTACTTACGTATAAATTTACGTTGGATCGATATAAAATGTTTCGTCTTTCTGTCCCGGTGTGCGCAGGCCTTTTACTATCGATGCAAATACCGATAACGAATGTTCACGGAACGAATTGTTTGTATTTAAATTGACTCGTTTAGTAATTAGGTTAATGAACCTTGTTTGTTTCGTTGATTTATCGTGTAAATACGTTTTAACCTAATCTTAATAAAAAAATAAGAGCACATGTCCACACACAGATAATAATTATAATTATTTTTTTATCAATATGACAAAACAATTTAAAATAAGTAATTATCTCCTACTGTATTCATTGCAATTTCATGTTTCTACATTTTTTTTAGGGAGTTGTACTATCAAAACAGAATTCATTTAGCTCACAATTTTGTAAAATGTAAATTCATAAAATATCATATTTTGGTGCGATTCACATTTCAACCAAATTAGTTTTAAACACTGAACACACTTAAATAAATTCTGTGAATTCATTTAATTTGAAGTGTTGTACCAACCACTTGTTTCAGATATATGATATCATAGTTGGAAACTTTGTAAATATACAGGCTACTAAATTTGCCTGTAGTTTTTCAAAAATTATAAACTCACTGAATGCCAGATTTTATTCGTTGATGATGAATAAAATGAAATTAACTAGGTACATAATTATACGAGTATGTATAAGTTTGAAATGGGTAACAAAAATCCGTCTGTCTTTTCATGATTTTTCTCAATTTTTATAGGGATTTTAGAAGAATACGGCCCGGTAGAAATAGGTAGCTTATGGACGCTTGCAACACAATAGGCATCAACTAACTATGTATATCAGACTAGACACTTTTCAGGCCCTTTTTAAAGTGCTCAATGTTGTAGTTCATTGGGAAAACGTTGGAAGGAAGTTCATTCCACTACAATCGATAAAGTAGAACAACTTGTATTTAAATTAAGATTGGAAGAACGCACGTTCGCCCGCATGGCCCTCGTATAATAATAATATATGACCTGAGCAAAACAATGTCTGGACTTTAAAAGAGACTGTGACCTCAGAGTTTGTTTCGGCTGTTTCTTCTCAGAGTAGTCAGGTACGAAACACCGGCCTCATCCAGCTTTAAAAATATTGGTTGTGACGTGTAAAAGTGTTTTTTATAACCAACTTACAAAATAAATACCATTTATCATTTGAAATCACAGTTTTCTTTTTCACATTCAACCTCTATGGCTTGCACCGGAACTGCTCCATTATTCTGAAACATTCATAATTTCACATTTACATAGAGAACAGCTAGATCGAACTAGCTCCTAACTCCAGCAGCTTTATATCTCAACCACACTGCACTGTCGCGTACGGAACCTGCATGCGCTAGATAATGTCTGCATGAAAACCAAGCGCCTTCGGACTTCCACCGCATAACATTAGGAGCTCACTATATCAATGATAAAACGGCTAAGTTTAAGCCAAAAGAAGTTTAGATTATAAAAGAGGCTAAGAGGCTATCAGAAGAAATGTTTTTGAAAAAGTGTGTGACGTTAAAAGGTAAGCAACATTTTGTTCGAACATGAGTTATGAATACCATTCTAGTATACTAAATTTTCCGCTTTTTCGAATGCTGGCAACAATACAAATACAATGACTTTTTGTCATTTATGGATGTCCTCGCAAAAACTGCGTACTATGTCTGTTTTGCTATGCAGTTTCTTTAAACTGCTCTCTTGAACAATTTAGTTTTTCGCTTATTACCTTTTAACCGTGTACATGGTTCTTGCACAAGATTACGATTTTGTTTACAGATGTCATATTTATGTATGTATAGATACCGCCGTTTATATCCAAATAATATTTTGCAAATAGTTCTGGACTCAAACCGTCTTACCAGAATCTGTAGAACACTTCTCTAAAAAACGGTCAAAGTCAAATCAACATTTCACGTTGATATAAGGGTCGTTTTAATGTTACATTTTTTTAGACAAGCGTTCAAAAGATGTTTATCTTTTTGTGTTAAGGTGGAAAGATTTTACTGACCGATTAGTCCACCATAAGGTCTTATTGAAGAGCAGTAAGCATGAAAAATCAAGAGAGTTGAAATTGTTTGAAAAGTTTAAAAAGATTATAGTCACTATTATCTACTATATAAAAATAAGTCGGGTTTTCCTGCCTGACGCTATAACTCCAGAACGCACGAACCGATTTCCACGGTTTTGCATTCGTTGGAAAGGTCTCGGGCTCCGTGAGGTTTATAGAGCCATCCAGGTTTGCTAGTGTAAGTATAAAAATAACATCACCAATATGCAAGCAAACCTTATCTTTAATTGTATATTATCGACGAATAATCTGTTTGATTAAAGAATTGCAGTGATCGCACACTTTTAGATTATAAATTAGCCAATTAAGTTATAATCTTAATGGAAAATGGAAGTCCGATTTAATTCCAGATTGCAGTCTAAAAACAAAACGAATGAAGCCGTTTAGTTGGAGACAAACGGAGAAATGCCTTATCTGATCACGATTAAACTATCTTCCGATTAATCTGCTACGTGTGCTGGGATCTTATTATTATCACAAAGAGGGGGTGATAGTAATAATGTTAAAATATGTTTAATGGACACACAGGTTAACGTGCTTTCTGCACTGAGGAAATTCGAATAGGAATGGATGGTCATTCAACCACCGACCGATTTAGGCAAGCGCAGTCTTTACTGCCTATGTGACATTCGCAGCCCAGTCGTCAGTACGGACTCATTGTCAGACAACAAATGACAGCCGATACACGGCACAGCATAATCATCATCATCATCATCAGCCTATTAATGTTCCCACTGCTGAGACACAGGCCTCCTCCCTGTGAAAGGGAGTGGGCCTTAATCCACCTCGCGGACCCAGTGCGGATTGGTGGATGTCACGTCATGTCTTTGAATTTTTGGTTCTAGAACATGCCGGTTTCCTCACGATGTTTTCCTTCACCGTTTTGAGAGCAGTGGTGATGAAATAAATTACACAAAGTAATGCGCCTGTCTGGATTCGAACTCACGACCTACAACTCGTAAGTCGGGGCCGATACCACTGGGCCACCAATGCTCCACACTGCTCCACAGCATAATCAATCATCCACAAATCGACCCTTAGCAACCTTTCATTTACCTGTATATCGAAGAAAAGACGGAACTTATACCTGAAAAACTTAAAAAACTGCCTTTCCGTATTACCTAAGTTCCTTCTAAACCCGTTAAAGCTTCCACGGCTTCATTGACAGGCATCGGACGGAAAGTAATGGTTGACTTGCCGTCCGTCATGGACCATGCACGGGTCGTCGGCGCGTCGTTTTTCACGCCAGCAATCTGACGGGGCCCAAGTCTGCCGGTGTCGTGGGATTGTCTCATCAGGACAGGACACTGCCCTGGAACGTAGAGGACTATTGAAGGAACGCCGCGGATTTTAATCAGTACGAGTCTGACAGTCCCTTCCGTCCCGCCCTGTGTTAGGACTCATGTGGTGATTTTACTACGCTAAGAAAAAAAAAGAAAGGTTTCATTGATCAACAAATAAACTTTCTTTCTCTATTATTAGTAGGATTTCTGTGTTTAGAAGTGTCGTGTCTGTAATGTTGTTCAATGTAGTGGAATAACGTTTAGGTTGGGTGAAGAGCTTCTTCAGTGAGGTTCGTCTGTTAGGCACTCGACCCCATTCACTGTCACCGTACGGGTTCTCTACAAATTACGGGCCTACCTACTAATACCCATGTCCCACGTTATTTTATTTTAAGTATATTTCGAGTTGGACATAGTCTGGATAAATTAGCTAGGTGTCCTCGATCTATCCTTAATGCCATTATGGAGCCTGTTTTAAGGATATGTTCCGTCTCCTTTGCCCACACTGCACTAACTACCTACGTTTCCAAGATTCAAACATGAAACGTATGAAAGAAAAAAAATAGTTTTATATTTTTATCAACAGAGGTATTTCCATCATAGGAGGCCATCCTTTTTGAAGCAGTTATGTGTGAAATTTATGTAATACTAGCTGTGCCTGCGACTTCGTTCGCGTGGATGTTGGAATTCAACTATGTATTTTATTTAAACAAACTATTTTTTCTAAAATCAAAGTAGCCTTAGTTACTCCCTATTATACCAGCTACCTGCCAATAGACAGGTCCTGTCAAAATCGGCCCAGCCATTTCAGAGATTAGCCATTACAAACAGACAGACAGAAAGACAGACAAAAATTGTAAAAATGTTATTTTGGTGTATGTAACAAACAGACACTCTAATTTTATTTGTATGTATGTAAGATGTATGTATAGATGATAGATAAATGACGATACGATCACGAAGCGGTGAGCACCACTGGACTGACGACTTTCGGATTCTGTGAATTCTAAATTATTTCTTACATTCAATTGATATTTCTGTATTGTCGTTTTTCTCAGAAATTCGCTTGCTGATATTAAATTACTTTTGTTATTTTCTACAACGGTTTTCCTCTTTCCATTTCACAAATTCACACGTTTTGTGATTGGCTAATTTCAACTTCATATTACCAAAGTTGAAATTAATTTCAGATCCCAATGTCATTATATATAGCCTTCAATAATTCCCCAAGTTATGGTAATCCTAATCCCACGCCAATTGCGGGTCGGCTACTGCATTAATATTCCTAAAATATGATAATTTTTGATATTTCCACCAAAATGATAACCTACAAATTGGAATGAAAATACCAAGGTATATTTTAAGTTAGGTTAATATTCAATCATGGTTTTATCGATTAATTTAATTCGAGTATATAATTCGAGTTGTTTTTTTTGATAAATTCAATAACAAGTTCAACAACATTTTTGATAACAAAATTGTGAAAATATTTTAAACAATCCTGGATTTTTTTATTGTTCTGATTTTCAATAAAACTCGATCTTGTTTTGTTGGTCTGTGCTATTATAAAACAAAAAAAAACTTATCTATGAAAATTCATAACAAAATAATTCAACCAATTTTCAAAACTTATGTGCGCCACCTCTGTTAAATCCTTCGGGTATCACAGGCGTGGTGTTATCATGTAAGTAAGTGTGTATTAAATCAATCATCTGGGCTTTACCTACTCAGATGATTGACATTTAATACCTACATACACATAATATAATAACAATAAGCCGACTCCAATGAGAAATTTAAGTGATTTTATCAAATCCAACCTCGATTCAGAACATTTGGAAAACTCATTTCTGGTTCGATTCCAGTAAATACCGTGGGTTTATAAATTGTAATTTACGTGAAATAATTGATTCATGGATTTAAATGTATCGTAGCTACGGTTCGTTTGTTGCCGAGAAATATACACACTCAGTCTAAAAAGTCCCAAATAGGCATGTTGATTGTTGACAGCTTAAATTTTGCTAATCTCATTATTCCGACAGATAGGGTTTTTTTTAGCGTGGTAAAATTATCATCATCAGTCAGACTTGTACTAACTAAAATCCACGGTGTCCTTCGATAGCCCTTTATGTTCCGGGGTCACCGGTAATGAGATAAGTCCCGCGACCCCGGCAGGCTTTGGCCCTCTAGAGCCGTCCCGTCATCGTCAGATAGGGGTTGGAAAAGTAAATAAGTAATGGACACGGATTTTTTCGTTTGTTAATCAATACATTTTTAGGGTTCCGTAGTCAACAAGGAACCCTTATAGTTTCGCCATGTCCGTCCGTCCGTCCGTCCGTCCGTCTGTCCGCAGTTTAGCTCAGAGACGCACAGTCCTAGAGAGCTGTAATTTGGTGTAAATATACGGATTTGTTGTGCCGAAAAAGTGGTAAAATAAAATCTCGTAAAATATTTTTTTTTAGGGTACCTCCTGTACACGTAAAGTGGGGATGTTTTTTTTTTTTCTCGCGTACCCCTTAGTGTGGGGTATCATTAAATAGGTCTTTAAAAAATACTGATAGTTTCCATAAACAATTTTTTGATAAAAAAATTCGTTTGTGAAATATTAAGCTTTAAAGTGCTAAATTTTGCTCGACTCGAGTGTCCCCCCCTCTACCAGCTAAACGGTTATGTTTGGGGGTGTGAAAAAATACACAATAGTAGTATATATAACGAAGTTTAAAAGAAAATTATCATGACTAAGTAGGCTTTACAACTTTACGAGTAATAGTCGACCAACTTATAAAATGTACTTGGATAACATATTTTCCTAAACAAAATGTATCGGAGAACATGCTCTTCAACTGCAAATGAAGGTTTGTCAACTTTATTTTTACAGCTTTAATAAGTATGTTTTTACGGTATGTTTTTTGGGGATAGGTAGGTTTTTATCGTCAACTATTTTTAACTTACTTCAAAAAAAGGGGGAGGTTCTAAATTCGTCGTAATCTTTTCTTTTATGTATTTTCCCCGATTTCTCAAAGACTCCTGGACCGATTTTGAAAATTCTTCTTTTTAAAATTAAATTCAGCGAATCAGTTTAGTTAATTCGCATAAGTTAGTATTCTGATGGGCAACTACGGAACCCTACACTGTGCGTGGCCCGACACGCACTTGGCCGGTTTTACAAATATATTATGTGTATAAAAATTCGCACGCATCAAAATTCGAGAGTGCCTCGTGACGTTAGAAACAAGTAAAAACTGTACCTACTTGCTTGTGACGTATTGGGAATTTTAAAAGCGTCGTAAATTCTTCATTAAATACTTATCAAATTTGTTTTGATAATCCAACTGACGGTCTTCATAGATTGTTTTTGTCAAATTCCCTATTCAAGGACATAAGAGCCAAGTGCAAATAATAAGATGTCAGTTTCACCGGTTTCACAACGTGTCGATTTCCTACCGATGTTTCCTTTCACTGTTTTAAGAGTCTATTGCCCTTAAGTATCTACTAAAATTTGCAAGTACCGGCAATAATATTGCACATCGACTTTTAGAAAGAGATAATCGGTTAGTCAGCTTCGTTATCTTGCAACTCTGTCATACACTGACGACTGACTTCTGACGTTTGTCGCTGTTTGTGATTGGTGAATGCTTTGTACGACAGAGTTAAAGCGTAGAGCTTTATCTCTGTCGTTCAAACCGAGTAGCTCTTCCCAAAGATCGATGTGTAACTAACTTTGTTCATAAAAGAAGTTATTTAATGATAATTACCGACGACTTCCAAGGGAGCTGACCGTATCTCCGTGTGGAAGGTGGGAGCGTCGGCCGACACCTCGCATCGGAACCGGCCCGCCATCGCTGGGGTAGCCTGTTGAAGTACCACGCGACGGGCGCCTGAACGAGATATCTGTTGAAGAAAGAAAAAAACATTTATAACAAGGGAATAGGTGCGTCCACATAGAGCGAGCGGCCTCGCGAGGCATTTGCCGCGCGAAGCAGCTTGGTTAGTGTGAACGTGTCTCGGCCGAGGCAGGCGCGCGCGTCGCCACGGGCGAGCGACCGAGCGCCCGAGCCATCCGGTGTCGGCTTTTTGTTTTGCCCCCGTATATTGTTTCGTGCCTCAGTCGAGAAACAATAGGCGCGATCACACAGAACAAGCAGCCTCGCGAGGCAGTTTCCTCGCGCCGCAAATGCCTCGCGAGGCTGCTCGCTCTATGTGGACGCACCTAATCAGTACTTTTTAGGCATCGAAAAACAATGAGTAAAATTCTTATTGCTTCGGTTTTATGGGCAGTAGAAGTGATGGAACAAACTCCCCAGCAATGTATTGAGGACTATTCCTAACTTTGTACACTGTCACCAAAAGAGATTACCGTAACATATACATATATATGTTACGGTTAAAGCCCGAAGTGCGGTTACACCTAGGTTTGACCGGCTAAACCTAGGTGTTCTAGCTAGCTAGTAATAAGCTTCGAATCTAATTTGTACATTTGTTCAGAATATAATCTAATATTTTTGGAACGAAGTTCCTTATCGCGCGTTGTGAAAGGGGCTGGACGGAAAAAAATCTTACGAAAAGTTGGCACGACACTTTTATCCGACTGCGCGACGCAAAGAAGGGTAATGTGTTTATTACCATGGAATGGAATGGACTGGAGTGGACTGGACTGGACTGGACCGGACCGGACCGGACTGTACTGGACAGGACTGGACCGGACCGGACTGTACTGGACTGGACTGGACCGGACGGGACCGGACCGGACCGGACCGGACCGGACAGGACCGGACCGGACAGGACCGGACCGGACCGGACCGCACCGGACCGGACCGGACAAGACCGGACCGGACCGGACAGGACCGGACCGTACAGGACCGGACCGGACCGGACCGGACCGGAACGGACTGGTCAGGTCCGGACCGGACCGGACGGGACCGGACCGGACCGGACCGGACCGGACCGACTGGACTGGACTGGAGTGGAGTCGCGACGATTATTTTTGTTGAGTGTATACAGTAACTTCGTTCCATCCGGGTGTCCCTTGACACCTCTCAAGTTTTTGTTTAATTTAGGTTCAGCCCTTCCAGAAAACCAATTTCAAAATATCCTGAAACATAGCATAATACGCACATACACTACAAACGGGCTAAACTAGCTAGGAATTCTAGATAACGTGTTACGTTTAATATTATCCTGACACAGATTACTTCCTAGTTTTTCTTTATCTGTTCTTGTTTTCATTATAAAATGCACACTAGTAAAGTTGATTAAAACAGAATTAACTTCGATAAAAAGGGGGTAAAAACATAATTTTATCAAACAAATCCGAATAGCAGATTAATATTTCGCGTAAAGATTAAAAATATAGGCTTGCCTCATTAAAGACGGATTAAGTACTAATTATTTGTATTTATTATCCTTGATGTGTACAAACATTATGGGTTTCCCCCGACACTACTGACTTAAACCCCTTCTACACGGTCAGACCTGACCGCCTGACAGAGGTGACCTTGGTCCGGTGTGCGACCAAATATGGGCGGAGTCAGTCGGGAGCGCAGCCGTCCCGACAGGCTGCGTCCGCGGTGGGACCCGACCGTCAGCCGACAGCGTTCCAGACGGTGGGGTACTGTTGACACGACCAAGTTCACCTCTGTCAGGCGGTCAGGTCTGAAACCCCTTCTACACGGTCAGACCTGACCGCCTGACAGAGGTGACCTTGGTCCGGTTTGCGACCAAATATGGGCGGAGTCAGTCGGGAGCGCAGCCGTCCCGACAGGCTGCGTCCGCGGTGGGACCCGACCGTCAGCCGACAGCGTTCCAGACGGTGGGGTACTGTTGACACGACCAAGTTCACCTCTGTCAGGCGGTCAGGTCTGACCGTGTAGAAGGGGTTTGACCGTGTAGAAGGGGTTTTATTTCACCGTTTGGATGGTTACATGAAAATAATTCATAACTTTCTTTCCAACGAGATGTACCTAACATATAATATTTTACTACGAGTCTATAAGAATTTTTGAGTCTACCAAACTAAACTCGCAAGCAAAACCGAAAATATATTTTTGTGTGAAATTAAAAACGTCCTTTATTTCCTTGCTATGATTACTTGTAATAATATGCTGTTAAACATAACAGCCCATGAATATTACAGCTTCATACGCCCATTTTTATTCCATTCCTCACCTGTAACCACGGCTCAGATTTACGATGCCCCATCACGGAAAACGCCACTATATATCGTGTCACATCGCTAAGTATAAACCATGATTAGAGCCACGCCTAATTACAACCACAATGAATTTTTCTACAACGTCCACAGGGGCGTAGCAAGACCGAATATATGGGGCAAGACGTTTCTGCGAGGCCCTTTCGCCTCCGCTGTTCGCGCGAAACCCCCATTATGTTGATTTTTTCTTTATTTTTCTCTGAGGCCCCTTTAGGCGAGACCTGGAACGAGGCTCCGCTTTGCGCCCGCCTAGGTACACCACTGACGCGGACATGCAGGCGGCGAGTTATGGGCGACTCGCTGTCCGACTATGGACCATGCCCGGGTCGACGGCGCGTTGTGTTCCACGCGCGCCTTAAAGAGTGTCAGCATAATGAATGGGCCCCCATTTAGAGGACCAAAGCCTGTCGGGATCGCGGGTCTTATCCAATTACCGTGACCCTGGAACGTAAAGGGCTATTGAAGGACCGTGGATTTTAGTCAGTACGAGTCTGACAGTCCCTCCCGCCCTGCCCTGGGTGGGAGGACTCAATTGATGATTTTACCACGATAAAAAAAAAGGTACACCACAGACGTCCAATATCGATCATGTATAAACCGTTATTTAAGAATCACTCTTCCAAGGCTAAGTACCGAAAATACTACAATTTGTTAGTAATTTATAGTACCACAAATTAAGATTAATGTTACATGATATTGGAAGGCATCCGAAATAAATGTTTTAGTGCGTAATAAAAATACGAATTAGTAACATCGCCTTGTTTACGACTGACACGGATCGATCCGTAAGGCATCATTTTATTTTACGGTAAGTAAGTTTAATGGCAGCATTCTTTAATTAGATTGTTTTTAAACGTTAGAATCGTCTTGACAAGTCCACTTTGTGATGAGTTTGCATTGCGTCAGCCAAGTCAAATGTCCACTGTATTAAGTTAAGTGCACAACAATACATAAAGAGTACTTAATTTTCTCATCAATATAATTATTTTCATATTATTCTCCATGAAACACAAGCAATTTGAAGCCTATCATAAAAGCGCAACATCTTGTATATAATTAATACATTTTCCATATTGATTACTTTCATATTAAACAAAAATATAACAAAAATTGAACAGAGCATGTATAATTGTATATGTCGCAGGTTTTTCATCAAATTAGGTTTTTGATCAAAAAGCTAGGTCTTTGATCCACCCCGAAGTAGGAAATTTTTGTCATTTCACTGAACCAGTTTAGGGATTTGATCAAATCACTAGATTTGTTTAGGGAAATGATAAAATCGAATTGTTTAACATCATCCGTTGTTTGATCAAAAACCTAGGTTTTACAACCTAATTTGATGAAAAACCTACGACATAATAATTATATACATTATAATAGTAGATACTTATAATGGTAGATTAAAGTCACTGAGTATTAGTAACTATACTTTACTAATAAATAACGCTCTTCTCAGAAAGCAAAACTGGAGTAACGAGCATGACGTACCTATGTATACAACTTGTAGGTTGTAACACCTGTATTCAGTGGTACGTTCCTAAATTCAATTACTAGCAAGATCTTCAAGAATTGTTTCTTATCAGCGACGTAGTTACTCGAATGAGTGAGCGATTGATTGGGACTACTTACATTCCAAGATTTCTCTGAAACATTTTCGATTAGGGACCTGTCGTGCAGTTTGAATGTTGAGAGAACTTTAAGATACTCGTATTACGTTCGAGCAGGTATACAATTAAACATTTGGAGTTCTGTTTTATTTCTAAGTTGTGTATAATTCAATGGGGAGATTAATTATATCTTTCATTGAGGCCCAACTGTGAGGGTAAATATGCTGTAGAGAAAAAAGATACTTCAATTGGGCAATTACGAGTGCCTCCATAAACAGCATGGTTTTCTAACATGATATCGTGAGTTTCTGTAGATCCGTAGTTGGGTTCTTTAGTAAAAAGTAAAATTGAGTCTAGATTTCAATCTTAATTTTTACTAAAGAAGTAAAAAGTAAAGTTGAAATCTAAAACCCAACTACGGAAGAAAGACACTGACACGTGATGTTGTTTTCTTCAATAGTATATTAAATTCCAGAGTCATTACTTAAATAATATCCTGATTGCAGAATACGTGTAGATCAGTAGTTTACACGGTGGTGGAATAAAATAATTACACACATCAAAAAATGTTTGTGGTCACTAGAATATTATGCTGATATTTTTTTGTAATGTAATAGAAAAACAATTGAACTGTTTTTTAACCGACGAAAAAAAAAGGAGGAGGTTCTCAATTCGACATGTATATTTTTTTTTTTTTATTTTTTTTTTTTTTTTTTATGTATGACCACGCATAACTTTTCCTAACGTGGTCCGATTTCAAAAATTCTTTTTTTGTTAGAAAGAGTATACCTCAAAGTTGGTCCCATTTAAATTTCAAAACTAAAATCGGCCTCTAAGGGCAGAAAAAAAGGAATTAATTGTCAATCTTCCTACAGAATTTTCAATTATGAACCGATTCTGTTGAAATAAAGTTAACAATTGTAGTTCTGAGGACAATATTATATAGCAGAGATGTGGAGAACATAACATGATGGCGTCACCATCATCAGATCAACTCCAGATCCCTGTTATTTTGTGAAGTCAGTCCCAAGAGTTCCTTAACAGTTAACAACAGCTATATCGTGTTTGGGCTCATTTCACTCAGCTTGATGAGAACTTTAGACCTAGCTGAGGTATCATTGCCATCGAGGGTCTGAGGATGGTGACGGATAGCAGGGGCAAGAGGTCCTCAACAGTTAACAGCACCTTTATCGTGTTTGGGCTCATTTCACTAGTCTTCATGAAAACTTTATACCTAGCTGGGGTATAATTGTCATCGAGGGTCTGAGGATGGTGACAGAGGGCAGTAGCAAGAGATCCTTAACAGTTAACAGCAATTATACGTATTTGGGCTCATTTCACTCATAATGATGAGAACTTTAGACGTAGCTGGGGTATGACAGTCGTTGAGAGTTTTTAGTTACAGAAATTGACACGAGATAGGAAACTCAAAAGTAAAAAATAAGTCCTTTTTAAAAAAAAATTCAAACCGACGAAACATCGAACTGAAAAGCAAAAAATAAATTTTGAGGCGGCGCCAAAGAAACAATCAACGAATAGCTACGACGAGCTATTCAACCACGACAAGCTATACAACGAGCTATTCTGCTCTTCAAATAGTTAATTTATATGTTTGTTTGTTTGGCGCCGCCTCAAAATTTATTTTTTGCTTTTCAGTTCGATGTTTCGTCGGTTTGAATTTTTTTTTAAAAAGGACTTATATTGTTTTATATTCTAAATCTGTATTTTTAAATAAAGAATTTAAAAAGAAGAAGAAATCATAATATTATCTACCGTACCTAACAAAAAAGGTTTCGATTTTCGAAGTGATCGCAAACTTTTTCGATGTGTGTAGTCTGCGAGAATACCATAGTCGAACAAAGGGAACATAGGCACTTTACACATCGGATGACCCCTAGCCCGAGATAAGTCCTATAATTCGTCCTTTTCAATTTCAAAGCCTTTGCGGTCCGCGATTCAGAGATAAGACCAACATAGTTTGTTATAATCCGAATCCAACTCTTATTTATGCAAAAGTCTATTCATTAGATAAACGTCAAACTTTCTGTGGCACTAACTCCGTTTCGGATTACCATTCGCATATTCATTTTGTAACTTCAGGTGAGCAACGTGCCAACTTTTGCTCTAAAGAACTTAGCTGGCATCTCAAATTTTTTTAGCTCCTTGGTTTCTCATTGAAGATATTTAGAAATTTAGTCTTCATTTATTCTTTTTTTACATAATATTATGTATTTTGGTCAAGTAGTTATTGAATTTTTATCTGAACGTATTTGAACAGTTATTGGATAATAGAGTACAAATATTGTTCGATGACTTTTGATTTCGTTACTGATAAAAAAAGACATCTTTATCGCTTGCTACGATTTGGCCCGAAAAACCTTATGAAATCATACGTCAGATTTCATCTCGGAATTGCTTATTCCAGCTTTCAAAGCCATAAGAAGCTTTCCCCATCAAAGTTACGTGGAAAAACACGACTCAATATACGATTTCCCCCACAATAACGTTTGTTGTTCTATTTTATGCGCCCTTATATCTTGCCGCTGTGATAATGCCAATAATCTTACAGCTATATTGATATTATAAAAAGGTAAAGTTTGTTAGTTTGGTTATAGGACGTTATCTTCATAACTCCTGCTCAGATAATAATTCTTCCACAAATAAGGGGTTCTTTTAGTCCGTCAAAAAAAATACAGAAAGAAACATGAAACTTTTGAGTGAACCCTACTCCCTAGTGAATACAAAGTTTTGATAAAACATTTTTTAGTTCATACCAGTTAACTAATCTTATATCCTTAGGTGATAAAGTATATGAAAAGCCTGAAACTATGACCGAAGCTACGAATTTCGTGCTTAGATAGTAAAACCTCAGAAGCTACAACATCCTCGATGTGAGTGATATTTTGTACTCTAATGAGAACGAAATCATGCGTAAATCTAGTTTTTATAGAACAATATGTAGATATTACCATAGTCTTTTATCTGTCCGTTGATAAAAACCAATTAGCGGATTGGTTATCATAACTTATAGACAGTTAAGTGCGACTTTGGATGGCTTGTTTAAGGGTCCGTTCGTACCAATTATTGCCATTGGACATAGGTTGTCATAAAGTAACTTATAGGTACTCTATCTGTCTAGGTATTCTTAAACCACTCGTTTCAAAATGATATTTTTAAACTAGATCACCATTTCAAACAGTTTGAAATAATTCAGCATCATCGATTTCTCTCCGTCTATTTCCAGGAGTTTGATTGAGATAGTCTCACTCAAACTCCTGGAAATAGACGCAGCTGAACACTGATACGAAACTCAGCCTAATGTATTATTCTACCGTTTTTCACAAGAAAAGGAACCCTAAAAACGAATTCCAGTCTAGAATGTATTGTTTCGAGAAGGTTTGTGATTTCTTGTTATCTTCTTAATACATCCGGCTGCAAAGTTCTTATCTCCTATTGTGATTGATCAATCGCTAAATCGTATGATTATTTAATACCTGATTATTATGTAGGTACCTTTTATTGAATCCGACAAAGCGATGAGACTCAATCATTAGAACAAATCGTGAACGCTTGAAGTATTGGATTAATTGTTAATTGTGAGACCTAATAAGTAGGTACCTAGACAATACTGATTAGATACTCGTATGAACGGAATTGAATCTTGTTATCTTATATTATCTATGGAATAAAACTTAAATAATGTTTGTCGCAAATAATCAAATACCTAATCTATCTTTTTTCTACAATTTTATGTTCTCGGACCTTCTCTATGAACATAGCGACCACGTTAATGTTGAACACTGTCAAAAATTTTCATCTGTTAACTGTTACTTGAAAATTACGTTTAACAAAAAATACCTATGTTGGGCAAATAAATCAATCATTTAGATGGTTATAATTTTGTTAGTGTTATTTTCGTATGATTATTGTTTATTTAAAAGCGTGCAAGTGAAAAGGCCTTCACCCACAGAGCGCCGTTCCGGCGATGCGATCTAGAACCCTCGCCATTTCTGTAACCTTTGGATGTGCATATTTATGTGCTTTCTCACTACCGGCGTTAGATCGCATCGTGTTTTGCCTTTACAGAGATCGTATTCGATCAGGGGGCCGATTCTACTAATTTGCAAAATTACATAGCCTATCGCTATTACGCAACGGTACAATTCCTATCGCCAGACAATGGTAACCTAAAATGTTATTCTGCTATTTGTTACGTTAGACCGGGAACGAAATCGATGCGTAATCGTAGCGGGAATTTACGACTGTGCTAGGAACTTTATCCTGTGATACCAGCATGACGAATAGTATGTTTTAATGATACCACAGTATAAAATATGAATGTTACTAAATAGAAACAGGTGCCACATATGTGTTTTAAAATATAATAAATGATTCAAATGTTATGACAAAACATTTTGCTGATACAATGATGGAAAATATCGATGGATAAATAATAAATTCTTTGGAGAACGTTCCATTTTAATTCTCTTGCAAGCCGAAAATGTGAAACGAAACGTCTTGGTAATGTCAAATGTGATCCAAATATAAACAAACAGCGTAAAGCAAAAACTTTTTTATCAAGTTCATCAAACAAAATGACTGATTTCCTGTGAGTATTTGTTTAATTTTATACTATTGCATAATTATTTAGAAACTCAAAAATGGCACCATGACCCGATATTTTTTATCATAGAAAATGTTGTGCGATAAGTCCTGAAAATTAACACATTTACGACCTACTTGAGGGTTACGGTCACAGGACCCAAGTAACACTTGATTTGACTTAGAATATAAAAAAATAATAATTATGTGACAACTTGCAGATTGGTGCTTTCTAATTTCTGGCATAATTTATTGGAAGGGCGAAAGACAACTTCATTTCGACAACTTGAACTTCTGCTTCTTTAAAAATCTTGCTGTGGGGCAAATGCGGTCTAAAGAAGGAAGGACGAGCCACCTTAGCACATAAGGAACAGTGTGCTGAAATTTTAAATGCTGAAGGTGTTACAAGGACACCTAAAGATTGGTCTAACTAAGGTATGTTTTCAAGTTAATATTATAAAATGTAATCATTAGGTATAAAAAGTAAGTTGACATGAAAAAAAATTAAAATATTTAACTAAAATTTATATCTCTTTTAGTTTTGGAATGACAACAAATGTCGAGTGCATGCTAAGGTCACTGATATCAATAGAGGTTTCAGCGCTACAGGGGTGGGACCGAGTAGGGAACCAGTTTTAGCTCCCCTGGAGGAAAGTGTGGCAGCTGGCTGCTCTTTTAGGTAGAGATGTTGGCCGACTTACTGAAGTCCGCCAAAAACTTCCTTTAATTTTTAATTATTTAATTAATTATTTATGTATTGTTTCAGACTAGATCTTCATTTAACTCAAGAGAATGCTGGTGCTCTGTAAATATATCCTCAGATGTCAGCAGTAGGATGGCAACACTGGAGACACCAGCAGAATTTTATCCATCCAGAGTTTTATCCGGGTCTGGTTGTTTGTGAGTTCCTATGTTTGTCAACGCACTCACGACACAGGAGGAATTCATAGTGTAGGGGAACCTGAGGCAGTGACAAAAAAAATATCAACAATAATTAGTATATGACCAAAGATATGAAACCACTGCACACAGTAATTGCAGTGTGCAGTAGTTTCATTTTTATTGCCAGTTTTGTGAATGAAGTACTTATTTAAAGTAGTCAGTTCTACTAGTGTATTTAGACATAAAGGACATATTTTTTTATTTTTTTAATCATGTAGAGAAATAAAGATTATAAAAAAAACTTATATTTTAACGAAAATATTGTTCGCAGAGTTATTTTTAACAAAATGGTACCTATTTTTTTCTGTTATGTTTAGTGATTAAGTTTATTGTTTAAAGTGTATTTCTTTGTATTGTAAATATTTAGATTTAATTAAGATTGTAGTATAGTAGTGTGATAAAATTTACCATGTTCACTAATAGGTTTAATGACACATTGAATTTATCAAATATTTTTAAAATTACCTATTAGTTTTATTTTATAATATTCATAACCTCAACAATATTTTTGGCAGTTTTTGGAAGTCGACCAATAAACTTAACAGTAAGCCGGGCTTACCTGTGAGTGTCAACGGTACCAATGACCTGACTGGTATAGCCGAGTTGTTTAGGGAACATTTTACTGTAACCTCACCTTTGTTGCCATCACAGTCTGCGTGCAGTGCTGAGTCTAGTGGCCGGGAGACTAGTACCCAATTTACGGCGAAAGAGGTGAGAAAAGTAATACAATCAATGTCACGGGGAAAGTCTCCTGGGCACGACGACCTCAGCATTGAGCACCTTAAATATGCAGGCACTCATCTGCCTAGGGTGCTGGCGATGTTTTACTCTTTGTGTGTGGGGCACTCGTATTTACCAGAGCCGATGATGAGGACTGTGGTGGTGCCGATCGTGAAGAGCAAAACTGGTGATATTAGTGACAGGAATAATTACAGGCCTATCTCCCTGGCCACTATTATCTCCAAAGTGCTTGACAGTTTGCTTAACACTCAGCTTGATAAATACGTGCACATACACGACAACCAGTTCGGCTTTAAGCAAGGTCTTTCCACAGAGGCAGCTGTATTGTGTGTGAAGCAAACTGTCAAGTACTACACCGATAGGAGCACGCCTATTTTTGCTTGTTTCCTCGACTTATCGAAGGCGTTTGACCTGGTTTCTTATGATATTTTGTGGAGGAAGCTTCATCAAACTTCAATGCCAGAGGAACTGATACGCATTTTTAAATATTGGTACCGGAACCAGGTCAACGTTGTTCGGTGGTCGGGGGCCTATTCGACCCCATATAGGTTGGAGTGCGGGGTGAGGCAGGGGGGACTGTCCTCGCCAAAGCTCTTCAACCTTTATGTAAACGCGCTGATTGAGGAGCTCAGCAGCACACATGTCGGCTGCCACATTGGGGGAGTTTGCATTAATAATATTAGTTATGCTGATGACATGGTGCTGCTGAGTGCCTCTGTGAGCGGTCTGTCGAGGCTGCTTGGTATATGCGAAAAGTACGCTGACGAGCATGGTCTGTTGTACAATGTGAAGAAGAGCGAATGCATGGTCTTTCAAGCCCGGGGAAGATGTCTAGAGAATATACCATCTATTAAACTTTATGGGTGCCCTCTAAACAGAGTCAGCACGTTTAGATATCTTGGGCATATTCTTACCTCGGACTTGAAGGACGATGCAGACATAGAGAGGGAGCGTAGGGCGTTGTCTGTTCGTGCCAATATGATAGCCCGCAGATTTAGTCGTTGTTCAAGGGGCGTCAAAATCACCTTGTTTAGGGCATTTTGTACGTCCTTCTACACCAGCAGTCTGTGGGTGAGTTATACGCAGAGACAGTACAGCGCCCTACGCGTCCAATATAACAATGCGTTTAGGATGCTTTTGGGGTTGCCTCGCTTCTGTAGCGCTTCAGGAATGTTCGCAGAGGCTAGAGTGGATTGCTTTAATGCAACCATGCGTAAGCGGTGCGCATCCCTGGTGCGCAGAGTGCGGGGCGGCCGTAGCAGTGTCCTGAACGTATTCGCAGAACGGTTCGACTGTCGGTACTTGTATCATTGTGATATGGTCCATGTACTGACTTCTGTCAGAATATTATTTTAGTGACATTTATATCCAAGTATTTATAAATTTTGTTGATAGACATATAATATAATTATTCTGCTTTCTTTCGATAAACTAATTTAATTTAAAAAATGTTACTTGATATTCTCTTATTTAACTAGTTGATCTTTGTTGTTATTTATTATGTATTTTTAATTGATATTCCCTCATTTATGTAATTGATTTGATGTTATTTATATTATGTATACTATTTTATTGTTTAATCGTGAATATGATCCTAGTTGGTTGAAATAAAATGATATAATAATAATAATAATAATAATAATATTGTTTAATTAAAACCCTTCCTTTCTTTTTCTTATATAACTCTATATCTCTATAAACTAAAATCACTTATACATATAAATCCTCCAACATGACAAAACTAAAAACAATAATTTGTGACATATACAATGTACAGACTTTTTCACTTTACCCCAATCCCCCAATCTACCCGCGGTGGTGGACGCTCACGGCGACTGACGTTGCAAGACGATCTCCGGCCACAGTAGGCGCGGGCATGCGGGCGGCGAGTAAAGGGCAACTCGCTGTCCGACCATGGACCATGCCCGGGTCGACGGCGCGTTGTGTTCCACGCGTCAGCATGATGACGGGGCCCCCTCTAGAGGGCCAAAGCCTACCGGGGTCGCGGGACTTATCTCATTACCGTGACCCCGGAACATAAAGGGCTATTGAAAGAAACCGTGGATTTTAGTCAATACAAGTCTGACAGTCCCTTCCGCCCTGCCTGGGGTGGGAGGACTCATTTGATGATTTTACCACGTAAAAAAAATCCCCAATCTAATTTTTTCTTAACGATTTATAAACCTTCAACTATTGACAAAATTGAAAATCTGTAAAAATATATTATTATTCCGGCATCTACAACGAAATCTATGTAGAACATCATTATTATTAGGTAAAAAATGAAAAAAGTTCTAGATCGGTCCTGCAAAAGTTTCACTCTACCAACTTATTATCAACCGCTAATTTGGACAGATGAACCGTCCTACTTCAGTTCCGGTGCGATCGTAACAAGTGTCAAAATATTAGTGGAATACGAGAACATGTCACGCTTGCCTTCGACTGTGCTACGACTGTGCTAGCAGAATACGATCTAGCAGTTCTCTCGATCGATCGTTGCGTTCGACTGAACTGTAACTTATTTTGGATCGTTATGCATTAGTAGAATGAGAAAAAGTTAAAAAGTCGCAGTTCAGCCGCGGTTACGCTGCGATTGTGACAGAAATGAGTTAGTAGAATCGGCCCCCAGGAGGGGTATTACAACGTCTTAAAACCAGGCTTGTTTCGGCGAGTGAAAGTGACAGAGCTATTCAAGTCGTCTAGCGCCATCTCGTTTACTCACTGGAACAAGCCTGTTTTTAAGACGTTGTAATACCCCCCCAGGTGGCCTACCACCTCGTCTTAAAGCGTGAGTAGATACGCTGTGGAAAAGAGACATCTATACAAGTCGTCTAGCGCCATCTCGTTCCCTGAACGGAACCACTCACGCTTTAAAACATCATGGTCGGTCACCAGGAGCCTTACCACGAGCTCTTAACGCGATCATGTTCAGGCTGTGGGAAAGAGACAGAGCTATAAAAGTCGTCTAGCGCCATCTCTTTGCCACAGCCTAAACTGGATCGCGTTAATAGTTCATGGTAGGCCACCAGATCGCATCGTCAGATCGGATCGCCCTAATGTATCGCGCTTTGTCGTTAAAGGCATAAAGAAAAGCGTGCATGACGTCTCAAAATGGCGCTGTCGTAGCTTCATCCTTATCGTGATCGCATAGAAGGAAGGTACTACCTGTCCCTATTAAAATAGACGGTAAACACAAACCATTTGCATAATAGACAGACATATTATAATATTTCAGTTATCATCCCTAATTTATGTTCTTATCAAACCTTGACAGTTCCGCGGGAAACCGCTTCACAAACTTCAAGTTTCATTCAAAGAGATTGTGGCTACTTGGCGATGCGAAGCGATGAGATAGATAGATCTACGATAGACGTTCTAGAAACTTTATCTAACTAATATTATGAAAGAAAAAGTTTAGATGTTTGGATGGATAGATTTTTGTTATTCAATCAAGTCAGAATGGCTGAAGTCAATGAAGGTCTCGGAGTAAGATTAAAGTTTGGAATAAGACTGATGAGAGATAGTAATCGGTTTATTAAGGTACTACGTTAAGGGGCAAAGCCGAAAATACTGTCAGACTCGTACTGACTAAAATCCACGGTGTCCTTGAATAGCCCTTTTCGTTCTATAGCCACGGTAATGAGATAAGTCCCGCGACCCTGGCATGCTTTGGCCCTCTAGAGGCTCTCGTCATCATCCTGACACTCTTTGAGGCGCGCGTGGAACACAACGCGCCGTCGATCCGGGCATGGTCCATGGTCGGACAGCGCCTACGGTGGCTGGAGATCGTCAGCTGACGTCCGACGCCGAGGGCGTCTACCACTGCGGCTGGGGTGGGGGGAGGACCTGTACGCTATCCTCTCCCTCACGCGGCCCTCCTCCTTCGCGAGCATGACTGCTTCGCAGAAGGAAGCGACCGCTTCCCACTCCATCTCGCCCCGCAGCATGGCCTCGACCAATGCCGGGCGCGAGAGGTCTCTGCCTATCGCCGTCCTGAGGACACGGCGGTGCTCTGCCCAAGCGGGGCAGTCCTTCACCGTATGCTCCACCGTGTCCTCTGGGACGGACAATACTTAGGAACCGCGCCACGACTGAAGTCCATTTGACGAGGCGTTAGTGTCTATGTCATTACATCAAATGCATAAAAAAATGTAGTACCACGAATTAATAATTAAAAAGTGGTGGCGCGGACTCTTAGAAGCTACTCGTATCTGTCAAATCGTAATATGATTCATTCTTCGGGTTCGTTGTCAAAACGCCCGTGATTAAGGCCGAAACCATGGGTTTCGTGCTTAGAGATTAGACCCCCTGTCCTGGGGGTCAATTTTTGACTTACACGATGGCGAAGTCACTAGTAACAGCTAATATACTATAAAAAGCAATACACTAGAAGCACTTGATGATCGCGTGCACTTAAAAAGCTGTCTAGTTATTGTTGAGCCTGTTCATAATAACGCTAAGTTTATGCCAGTAATAGTCAGGCAAAAACAAGCAACTTACGTGGAATGTCAAAGTAAAAGTAATAAATATCAAGCTAAGTAATTACATTAACAACTTTACTTTTATAACAATTCAGTATTCTCTTTCACCCTAGCCTCGCTTTCTATTAAATATGTACAACCTCTTTCGTGGTACAAGACTCTAAAAAGTATAGTTGACGAAGAAAATACAGATTAATAAGATTACAGACTGATAAATGTTTAATATTTAAACAAAAGAAAATCTTGTAGCTGGACTTTTTCAAAACATCTTCAGCCGTATTACATTAAAGTAAAACTAATGAAATTATCTTCAAATAATCTGTTTTGTAAGCTTTACCAGTTGAAGAAAAGCAGAAAGATTAATAATTTTGATACGATTTTTTGGTCGTTGTTTTTTGCTCGTACATTTTTAACAAAGCCTACTTTTATATAATATTAAAATATCTATGAGGTTTAGTTGAAACTACGTTGTTTTCTACTGAGAATTTAGGTTAATGAAGGTTTATTCATCACCTTGAAATAAACACCCACAGCCGGCCTAAGATCTTTAATTAAACAAATTGATACTGTAGATTTTTTTATCGTGGTAAAATAATCAAATGAGTCCTCCAATTCAGGGCGTTACGGGAGGGACTGTCAGACTCATACTGACTAAATTTCACGGTGCCCTTTACGTGTCAGGGTCACGGTTACTTGATGAGATAGTCCACGGAAATTATCACCAATACATTATATTTTTTCTAAAATATGTTTTGAATAATGGGGTTTTTATTTTTGAATAAGTAATTTTAGGTACTTTGGATTCAAACGCACAAGAATTGCTTGTATGGTAAAACTGAGAATTTTCAAACCTGCATAAAAAAATCTGATGAAGTGCTTTGGAAAAAAAAATCACAACGAATTTCGACTAGTCCCATAAAAGGTGCAACGATGTTATTCCAATTCATAAAACAACATGAGATAAAAGAGTCCGATCCTCCGTCGGAAACCGAACTGCACCCGTTTATTTTGACGATCCAAAAATAGTGCTTACAATGTAAACATCCCCAAAAAGAGCGTTAATAAATAAACACTGGTCGAGAGTATTTTAACGCTTATCCTAACAACTACTGATATACTGAAAGTGACCTTTGAGGAGTGGCTGGAGAGAAGTCATGGCGTCCTTACTTTCCGCCTGACGCAGGTCCTCACCGGGCACGGATGCTTCGGGAGGTACCTGTGTCTAATGCGGAAGGAGGAAACGCCTGGGTGTCACCACTGCGAAGATCGCCCGGAGGACACGGTGGAGCATACGGTGCAGGACTGCCCAGCTTGGGCGGAGCACCGACGTGTCCTCACGGCTGCGATAGGCGGAGACCTCTCGCGCCCGGCATTGGTTGCGGCCATGCTGCGGGGCGAGACGGAGTGGGAGGCGGTCGCCTCCTTCTGCGAAGCAGTAATGCTCGCGAAGGAGGAGGCGGGCCGCGCGCGAGAGAGGACAGTGTCCTCCCTCCGCCCCAACCGCGGTGGAGCACGCCCGCGGCGACGGACGTCGCAAGACGATCTCCAGCCACCGTAGGCGCGGGCATGCGGGCAGCGAGTAAAGGGCAACTCGCTGCCCGACCATGGACCATGCCCGGGTCGACGGCGCGTTGTGTCCCACGCGCGCCTCAAAGAGCGTCATCATAATGACGGGGCCCCCCTCTCAGAGGGCCAAAGCCTGCCGGGGTCGCGGGATTATTTCCTTACCGTGACCCCGGAACATAACAGGCTACTGAAGGACACCGTGGATTTTAGTCAGTAGAAGTCTGACAGTCCCTCCCGCCCTGCCCGGGGCTGGAGGACTCATTTGATGATTTTGCCACGTAAAAAAAAAAAAAAAAAATACTGAAAGTGACTTCCAATATAACCTAAGTGCTATACTTCCAGGTTTAAAGCTATAAAATTACACACTGTATCTCCAGTTTTATCAGCTTTGAACGTGAAATTTGTTTGCAAAGTTTAAAAGAATGGATTTGCTTGAATTTTCTGAATTCGATCTTTGGACTTAGGGACGATATATGGTCCCGGGAGGAGAATAAAGTGGATGCAAGTTATGTTATGATAGCACTCGGTTATTATTATGACGTCTTTGTATTTTATTTTGTTAAGGTAGTTCTATTACATAGTCAGAGTTTTTTTACTGCATGAAAGCTGCTTGCGGAAATTTATTTACGTAAACGGATAACAAATGTGTCGTTGTAGACTGCTAATATTTGCTTGAACACGCTTTGTTGTAACTTTAATATAGACGCCACAAATAATCAACTCTTGAAGTTATTTAATAAGTCTTCAACCGACACGCGGGGATTCTTCGCATACTCTATTTAAATCCTCTAATGAAATTGGCTGTTGCATATCTTATAAAATACCGTAAAACCTCTTTACCTCGTCCTAATTGATCTCGGCTTCTCAATTTATTCCCTTTTATTATTGGTAAAGCAAGCGGCATTAATGCTATGTGCATTACCAAGACCCTATCAAGATTTTTCATTTTTCAGCTTTTTTATTTAGTATTCCCGCATAGTAGGTACTTCAAGAAATATGAAAGGAAAATATCACTACTAAGGGAAATTATTTTCCTGTTAAGCAAAATTGAGATGTAGGTATTTTCTTTTTTTTACTCTTTACCCGTTCTACTTTTCTTGTAAAATAAGAACCCTTTACAAAAAGAGTATACAGATATGTATACAATGACGACAATAGGTCACTTAGGCGTCAAAGTATCCACTCATGCGCATCGCTGTCAGTCGGGAACGTGCTTAGAAGATTGGCAGGATTGCCACATTGAAATGCAATGCTACACAATGACGGCACAGTTATCGCAGTGGCTTAGGACTGCTCGTGGATTCCATTCCCGCACGGACCAAATATTTGTATGATCTATTAGTAGTTATTCTAGGTACATATAAAAAACAATTGGCATTGATAACGCCTGTCCTCTGGTCATGCAAAGTGAAACGTTGTTTTAGAAAATAAGATTATACTTACATCTACTTCAATTCCTGGCAGTGGAAAAACCCTGGTGTGGGGGAGTTCTTTCGGGATGTACCGGTAGAATTCTTCCCGTCCTCGGTACCATTTGACACTGTACAAGGCCTCCTCATCTTCTAGTTGCCAGCTACATTCAAGTGTGACAGTCTCTCCTACTAATACTGCGTTGGGGACATTGATCTCCAAGTTATGAAGACCCCTTACACCTGTGGACAAAGAGAGGCGAGATTACTTTTGTTCGACTACCCAACGGGTCAGGGGAGTGGCCAAATTAAGCCCACCCCTGTCTTTTTGTGATTGTACTCAAAGGAAACTAAGGGATGACCCATGTCAAAAGGGTGCTTAGAAACATTAATCAATGCGCTAATTGATACTATACGGTTACATTAAAATACAATGGCGATTATTGTATAATTTTGTTCAATTCAAACTGAAATTATTTATAAAACCTTTCAATTTTTTTTTGTTCTGTGGTTGTGGATTGGCATCAAAAAATGAGCAATTAAATTTTTATACCAAATGAGCGCCAAATCGTGCATTTTGGTGCATTTTTTGGCGATTTTACTCCGGCCACATGACAACTCTATAATACGTCATGTAAAGTTGAATTTGTTGTAATATCCAAGTACCTATGGGTAACATTTACGAAAAAAAGAATGTGTATCTAATTGTTTATTGCTCGAAGACAATAATCCAAATGTTATAAACATGCAAAGTTATGTAGGTATGGTAGGTCGGAATTTGAAAAACAAACTTAATATTAATCAAATCCCCACTTAAGTCTTGTTTAATGATCAATTATAGGTAATTCTTGATTCAGCGTTGTTCTATATAAGTAACCGGAATTCATGACTAGAATTTCGCTGAAAATCATAAATAGACAGATATTGAAATGACAAACCCTTTCAAAGCGACAGTAACTACATATTATAACGTACTAGCGGCACTAGCGTCCCGATAAGTGCTTGGCTACTTTGACAGCAAAATCCTCATTTATTGAATTCATTTGTTACAAAAAATGTGATAAATGAGGAACCGCTCGACCGATTTTGTGCAAACTTCACATAAACCATCTACTAAATCGTCCGAAGAAAGCCTAAACATTTGTTTGGATAAGTGAGCCCGTTCTTGAGTTATAAAATTACAAAGAAAAGTGGCATAGATTTTATATAATATTGATTTTAGTAAATTGTGTCAAAATATCAATTCAATTTCTAAATGCATAATGTTTTACTGTGAAAATGTGACACAATCTGCAATTTTCAATAGCTGGCTAACCTTTTCAGACGTTTAATAATTTCATAGATCGTTCAGTCACGTACTTTCACAGTCGTCAGAAGAAATAATTATAAATCAAATTGATTCTGTATATTAAAATTCATGGAAATATTAAATGTACATGTCAAGGGAGACGAACCATTTTAATAGAAATTTCTGTTATTGAAGTTCAACTAATACCTACCTAGTTTTCAAATGTGTTTTGATTTCAGTCGAAATGAGTGTGAGTCAATACTAAGGTGAGTGACAGTTTAGTGATTGTTTGTAAAATGAACCAGCCCCTAACCAAGTCACAACAAGTCGTAAACGATAATCGTAAACGCTCGGTAGATACTCCCCAATAGATTTTCAATTTTGTAGCTGAAAATCTATTTAAGACTTCTGACCGTTCGCGACAGGAAAGATCGAAAACGATACGCAATCTTCACTAGATCTTCAACGTTATACCCAAGCATATAAAGTTGAAAATCTATTAAAGCCTACTTAGAGTGGGCAGCGAGTAAAGGGCAACTCGCTGCCCGACCATGGACCATGCCCGGGTCGACGGCGCGTTGTGTTCCGCGCGCGCCTCAAAGAGCGTCAGGATGATGTCGGGCCCCCTTCTAGAGGGCCAAAGCCTGCCGGGGTCGCGGGATCTATCTCATTACCGTGACCCGGAACATAAAAGCCTTCTCAGCGTTAGCGTTTATCGTTGGTTACAAGGCTACAGGGCCTGGGCCTATAACCAAATGGCAAGCGATAATGGTTAACGCTTAGCAGTCGCTAATACATTTTGGCATGTATTTAATGCGGCAACTAAGTATAATGAATATAGGTTGAAAAAAAAAATAGAGTGGGTACCAAACATAATGGGTTGGCAGCTAATAAGGAGTATCGTAGTAAGTAAAAGATGGCATATTAATATATCAGTTATAAGCTCCGTTTTAATTTAAACTAGCATCAAGTTTTTCTTTTGGGAACTGAATTAATATCTAAGCGAAAACTTAATGATGAAAATAAAATAGAAAATGGGCATACATAAATAATACAAATCAGATTCTATTTAAAATTGTTTGTATGAAGAATAAATATAAACTAGCTTAAAATTTTGTGACTTTTAATAGCTTTGAATTAGTACCACCTGCCAGAATGCTCGACGGAGCCCCGCTTCGCGGGGCTCCTATTTCTGCGTGCAAGGTTTAAAGTAACCTAACACGAAGGGGATGGCGGGGTCTTTCAGACCCCGCCATCACCTTCGAACCTAACCTGTCCGTGTCGGGATGCCCCAAGTCCCGAGCTCGTTTCATTCGCTCTTGCATCCTAGGTCAAATAACTGATTACTACCTGTCATGCTGGCTCACAAAATAAACAAAACTAAACACTAACGTGTTAGTTGCACACATTACCGGCGAATGCCACCCTACTAACATTATTAGTCGCCAAGTCATTATATACAGCTCCTCGCCTAATATTTCAATGGGGATGGCAACTCAAAGCTAATCGTAGATGGCGCTGCGATAGTTGGTCCCTACGTCAGATTACTGTCTACCTTGTACAAAAAACAAACAAGATTTATTGTTATAAAAATTGAGTTTAAATACAAAACAAATATGGAAAATTATTCGTCAATGCAAGTGCATATACTAAAACAAGAATTAAGACGCCGCGGTGCATCTACAAGAGGAAAAAAAGTGATTTAATTGAGTGGTAATACATTTGATTTTACCGTAATAAATGCACAATTACTTGTAGTTGAGGTTTCAATTTTTGAGTTCAGGTATGTTTTACCTGTCCTCTCCTATAACAAGAATATAATGCTGATTCTGACTTTCTATTTTGATAAAATATCATAGAGTTTTAAGTCAGTAAGTTTACCCCTTTTTTCTATTTACATTCGAGAAATATCACAATATATTTAATTAATTAACACCACAACTATCACAAAACTCGTTCCAGGTGATAATTCTTCCGCCAGACGAACCATTTCATGATTTATAGAGCGATGCAATACTGGTACTTAACCTCCAATAGAAAAGTAGATATTATTTTGAAAAGTTTATTCGATTGTTTAGTTATGGTATAATCATAGAATTTCATTAATAAACTCAACTAACGGCCTGTCTCGGCTTCGCAAGGCTGGATATTTGTTTATTATATAGCTTTTCCTTAGTTATAATTCAATTTTTGTTCTCAAGGCAGTCACAGCAGCTACCCATTATTTCATGATAGTGTGAATTGTCGGAAATTTGTATGTTCCATCATTTTTACAGCTTATTACACAACATCTAGTCATTTTACATCAATAAATCAAAATTTTTCAGAAAATTCTTTTGATTTGACAGTTCTTTTGGGACCAAACTGTCACTTGTCACTTTGACACTTGCCTTCCCCATTGACTGGTATAGTTTATTTGCTACCTAAACGCAGCTGCTAGTTTTTAGTTTTTATAACACCCTTAATTTTGAACCTTACGTAATATAATAGTCGCGAAAATATTTAATCGCTGGCAAGTTATTTTATTTGTTGCAAACATTTAGTCGACTTTTAAGTTATTAGTCACTCGGAAAATAATAAGCTATACATTTTTAACTTTATACCCCGTCGCAAAGTTGAAAATATATTAAAGATTACAGAGAATTTTCGTTTGTTTCGTTCGCTATCGCTCAGCAGTCTTTCATAGATTTAGAACTTTACGAGCTTGGTAATAAGTTGAAAATCTATTAAATGTTCCTGAACGTTTACGTTTATCGATTGCCGTTTGGGTAAAGCCAGTATCCTTATTCTTACTAATATTATAAATGCGAAAGTTTGGATGGATAGATGCTTGTTACTCAACACGTCAAAACGGTTGAACAGATCTGGATGAAATTTGGTAAAGGGAGAGGGGTATATCTGGATAAACACATAGGATTTAATATCTCAATATTACAATCCAGTGGGTTGTTTTTCTACCGAAAGCAAAGCTGCTGTTAACAAATAGTTTTACATAATTACAGATTAGCCTATATCAGCCGGAACCAGACGAATAGTTGCTGACACATTACAATAATCTGCCTCGTCATTTAAATGAAATGCATATAACGAGTAATGTAGATATACCAAGCAGTGGTAGCTCATTAGTGACGGCCCCGACTTACGAATTGTAGGTCGTGGGTTCGACCGTACTTTGTGTAATTTATTTCATCTCCACTGCTCTCAAAACAGTGGAGGAAAACATTGGAAGCCACCAACGTTACCAACTTCTGCTAATCCGTACTGGGCCAGCATGGTTGATAACAGGCCACAGCTCCCTCTTCTTACAGAGTGTAAAACATTATAAACAGGTTGTGCTATGCTCGTCATTTCATCACATCATCATTGCATCATTCGTCGTCATTTAAATAACATTCACCGTCATCTGCCTAGCCTTTTCCCAAATATATTGGGTTCGGCTTCCAGTCGATCAAGATACAGCTGAAAATCAGTAGATATTTGACATGGAGCGACTGCCTATCAGACCTCCACAAACTCAGTAACTGGTAATACGATACCCCATGGTAAGACTGATTGTCAGACTTTTAGAGCTTCTGACTAATAGTAATGACTGTCAAAGATCTACAAATGACAGCCGGGAGCAACGGCTTTACGTGCATTCTGAGGCACGGAGGCAACTCGCTATGACCCATCCACAGACCAACCACGGCAAACTCGGAAGATCGGCCTGTGCGGCTGAAATTATTTAGCTACGAGCTCCTCTCTTTGTTTAAATAACATTCACAGAATAAGCTAGTAATGCTGACTAGCCAACAATTCTACTAAGTAGATTCACCAGCTTCAATGAAACATGTGGCCATTGTTACAATCACAATTAGGAGTTCCATTACCAACCGCAATGAAAGCAGCTGTTAAGCCCCAAATAAACAATGCTGTACCCCGATTCCAAAATGGCATAGAAAATACACTTTATCTTGGATACGAAAATGACCTCTATGCACATATACGTAGATCGTTTTATTCTAGTTGAGTTAATGCCCTAATGGTCTCCGTACGTAGATAAAAGTTATTTATTTTAGACTGTTTCCTAAACTACCTGTTTGGACTTAAGGTATCTAAAATGTTGTGAGTAATGTACTTTTTGCTTTGAACATGGTTTTTCTAGATTTGACTTCAAATGGTTGTATTTTTCACAGTATTCCAATGTACGTTGGGTAATATATGTGTTAGGATACATTGAGTCTGAGTGCCGTCCAAATACGGGTTTTTATCCAGCTTTTTCAGTAACCATTATATTTCGGCTTAATTTTGCCGTTACCTCACCCTTACCTATTTAAATCTAGACACGACATCACGCATATAATCGTCAAAGAGTTAAACAGAGCTGTTCCCACAAGTATACCCAACATTTCGCCAGCTTTTATGTCTTTTGCCACGAAGAAATTCCTGTTAAAGACTTAACTTGTTAGTTTAACTTATATTCGATCGTTTTACCACCTAAAAAACCTAGTGTCGATTCTCAATTTCACCAATGTTCTCGGATGTAAGTAAAGAAGAAGTAAAGAAAAATATTTATTGACACACACAGGACAGATCAACAGTAATTATACAGATATAGATACAATAAGTATACAAAAGAAAAAGAAATACAAAGGAAAGTACTTCGCGCCATGGTTGGAGCGGGAGGGACTGTCATGCAACGTGGACTAAAATCCATCGAGTTCGTCCAATTGCCATTTACGTTCCAGGATTTAGCTGTTCAGACAGTCTCGCGACCCCGGCCCTCTTTGAGGGTCCAGTCAGATTGCTGGCATGGTCCTTGGTCAGACAGCCAGCTACTCATTACTCGCCGTCTGTATGCCTGTTCGACACCAAGCCTCACTCAAATATAATAGTGCTAGTGCCAACTGGACTAACGAGGAAAATTATTTAACATATAATTTAACAGGAACATCAAAGAGAGGATTCTATTCCAACGTACAAAAGTCAAAACTACAAACACACAATATGTGGGCGTACTTGCAACACATTCAAAGCAATATTATCTGAAATACATGCAAGCAACAGTCAAGAAGACTTATGAAACCTGTCTCTATAACCAGGTACATAACATATTAATACTATTTATCTAGGTAAAGACAGATGTAGCATTTTGATAGGGAAATTCACAGGTGTTCATTTATGATTATTGATTAACATCTTTAGATGTTAATCATCATGTTTGGTTGAACGCGCTAAACTCAGGGATTACTCGGTAAAAAGTTTTTTTTTTTATTTGGACGAAAAGTAATTTATGTCGGTTAGTCCATTTGTCGAGAAGGCTATAGGCCAGTGTTTCCCAACCTGTGGTCCGCGGACCCCTGGGGGTGCGCCAGTATATGTATGGGGGTCCGCGGTATCATCTCTGGGCCATACATAAATGCTAATGTCTCGTAATGCTACGCTTAGTTAGCACGGCGCGCGGCGGTGAGCGAGACCGAACGAATGATGTGAGTGAGTGAAACAATAATCAGATTACAAGTCGAATCTGATTTGAGATTACAATTAAATTATTATTTTATTAAGGGGTCCGTGAAAACTGTGCTTGATTTCCTAGGGGTCCGTGGCCGAAAAAGGTTGGGAAACGCTGCTATAGGCTATATAAAATCTTGCTACTACCAAAATTAGAGAAATCAGAGAAATCAGCCCCTTTGTATCACTACGAAGGGGGGTGAGTTTTCTCTGAAGCTAACTGTACTATCTTTGAACGGCCCGGCGTATACTGTCAAATATCTGTCACTATTGAGAAATCGATAGCGTTGAGCGATACTCAGATATTTAACAGCAGTATCTAACAGCAGAATAGTTTAGAAGATGTACATTAAAATAAAAAGTAAAATGTATAAAAAACGAAGTAATGTCCAATCCACGTTGGGCCCGTGGCTTAGACCCCCAGTGGTCGACGCACCTGTGGCCGACGCCCCGGAATCGATTAATTTCATTCAAAGTAATTTTTGATCAAATGTACTGTTAGGCACAAAAATTATTTTACAAAAATTGTAAGTATATGTGTCAGCGTAAAATTGTAAATACCTTTTGATTATAATCTATCTCGCGAGATTGTAAACTGTCGAAAGATTGTGAACTCAACGTACTGCTTACAATTTATTCGGTAGATTGTAATCTATCGAAGTGAGACCGTCAAATTACAATCTAAAATCGTCAAATAAATTGTCAACTGTCCGAAGGCTGTCCCTGATTGGTCGGCTTTATAGTAGACCGTTCTGTGTCAATAGAGTTAGGAATGAACACACAGGTATCAGTCAAATAAAATTAATGCACTTCAAGAATTGTGACGTAGGTAATTTCATATAACTGTTACCGGCAAAACCCGATTTGAGGACAAACTAGTTTAGCCTAGGCTAACTAGTTCTTCGACAGGTCGGGGCTCCTACTTCTGGGTGGTTTAAAAAAAAAACCACGAAGAGGATGGCGGAGTTTTTCAGACCCCGCCATCCTCTTCTAACCTAAATAATTGTCCGAGTCGGGGTGCCAGCAAGTCCCAAGTTCGCAAAAGTAGTTGATTGAGCCTAAGCGAAATTAGTTTGTCCTAAAATCGGGTTTGGCCGGTGACAGATACTTTATTAATAGGGTGAAACACTTTTCTCATTTACTAAGTGAAAGAGCACAAAAAAAAGATATTAAATTAATCGTATCGGGGGCGTCGGCCACAGGAGGACCCTCCACGTTAGCGAAGCAAAGTAAAATAAAAAGAGTGGAACTCACTCACATGCATACCTACCACAAGAATGACTCCAAAATTACAATTAGGGCTTCTTTTCACTAAGAATTCCCTTGTATCGTGGGTGTGTTTTCAAACACAGAAGCTTACATACACAAATACGGGCATATATCATTCATGCATTAAATTAAATATCCTTGTTATACATAAGTAAAGAAGCGGGTACATATTTGAATATCGAAGATTAAAATATCTACGCTTAAAATATCGATGTTCAGAATATCGAAAATTAAAATATCGATTGTAACAAAATATCGAAAAATGTTACATCTACGCTTAAAACGTCGAAGATTAAAATGTCGACTGATTTAAATGTCGAATGATTCAAAATATCGAAAGACGTTATGTCGAAATTCAAAATATCGACGTTTAATACATCGCAGTTCATAATATCTAATTTCATAATATCTACCTTAAAAATACCTACTAGTTGAAATATCGAAAAAAATAACCACCTACCAAGGTAAGTCGACGGAACCCCGCTTCGCGGGGCTCCTATTTCTGTTTGCAAGGTTTAAAGTAACCTAACACGAAGAGGATGGCGGGGTCTTTCAGACCCCGCCACCCTCTTCGAACCTAACCTGTCCGAGTCGGGGTGCCCCAAGTCCCGAGCTCGCTTCGCTCGCTCAACAAGGTAGCTGGACGGACTTCGGATGCAAGAGCGAGCGAAGCGAGCTCGGAACTTGGGGCACCCCGACACGGACAGGTTAGGTTCGAAGAGGATGGCGGGGTCTGAAAGACCCCGCCATCCTCTTCGTGTTAGGTTACTTTAAACCTTGCAAACAGAAATAGGAGCCCCGCGAAGCGGGGCTCCGTCGACTTACCTTGTTAGGTTCGATATTTCGGACATTCGATAATCTGTACTTCGATATTTAGGACATTAGATAATCTGTATTTCGATATTTAGATCTTTCGATGTAACTTTTGTAGATATTTAGATTTTAGATATATTGGACGTAGATCATTTGATCATTCGATATTTTAAACTTTCGATATTTTAATTTTCGATTTTATGGTCATTCGATATTTTCATTTTCGATATTTTGAACATCGATATTTTAAGCGTAGATATTTTAATCTTCGATATTCAAATATGTACCCAAAGAAGCATATCAAAATAACAAAATATGAGGAAACAACTTCCATTCTTCTAAACACTTTAAAACAATGTGTCAACAACAATGTACGGATGCGAACAATTTAGCAATTCATAGTTCCAAATTGATCTGATAACGTTATAAGGATGCTGCTTATCCTGTGCGAATACATGAGACAAATGAGGGCAAGGCATCCACTGGAACTCAGTACAATCAGCAAGGGAGGTCGCTACTTTAGTTTTTAGCGTTCCGTATCCAAAATGTAAAACGGGACCATGTGGGCAACTCGCTGTCCGACCATGGACCGTGCCCGGGTCGACAGCGCGTTTTGTGCCACGCACGCAAACAACAGCACAATGAAGGGCCAGAGCGTGCCGGGGTCGCGGGACTAACAAATTACCGTGACCCCGGAACGTAAAGGGCTATAGAAGGACGCCTTGGGCTTAGTCAGTACATGAGTAAAACGGGACTCTATTACTGACTTCGCTATCCGTCTGTCACCAGACTATATTAATGTACCGTGACAGTTGTTTCCACAGATGTTCTATTTTTATAGCCGCTATAACATCAAAATACTAAAAATTGATTTTTCCGTTTATGTAGATAAAATAGAAAATCATATTTTTTCCTACTCCTCCACTATTATTTTCTGATTTATTTCGTTGCAGGATCCAAGACAGGTAAATTCATTCTCCGGGACACGTCGAGCTTCATTGTCTCGGCGCTTTTCTGGTGGTTGCCACTGTTGATTCTGGGTTTCAGGAGTTGCAGTGGTTTGGGAATAGAGCGGAGGGTTTGTCCCAATTTAAACAAAAAAGATAAAATAGAAAGTCGAAGATACTGCAAACATAATGTTTATCAAATCTTAAACAAAGAAAAAGATGGAAAGAATTAGAGAAACGCTTGTGTTTATTGAGCTGTATGAAAAATGAGTAAAAAAGTACTAAGGATTTGTTTCACAATAATTCCAGGACGAACACAATCCCTATTGAAAATAAGAAAATATTTGTTTACAATATATTTTAACATTAAATTGTGACTTACTTTCTTATTATTGACAGGAAATTAAGGCCATAAGATAGGAAATTATCGAAAAGGTAATTCGTAAAACGGAATACAAAGTTTCAGATTATGTTCTAAATATAGAAACCTAAATTGATGTAATCCCTACATTATCAAAATAATGTACAAAGTAATATCAGTTAATACATAATAATTATTATACCTTTTGCACTGCTCAATGAGTATTTTATAAACTGTAGTATCTGCTCATCGATGAACGTACATTGTTACGTTCAAAGATATATAGGTAAGTGAGTGTGTCAATTCTATTGTATGGAAGACAAGCGTGTCGCAGATTCGATCCCCGCATGGAACAAATATTTGTACGATCTGCAAGTAGTTATAATAATAATATTCCACAACTATCACACAACGCCATCTAGTCCCAAGCTAAGCAGAGCTTTTGTTATGGGTACTAGACAACTGATAAACATACTTATATGTATATTCAATTTAAAGGTAATCAATTAATTAATCGAATAATACTATAATACGGGAGATTGTTACTCGCAGTAATAAACCGGTTTATGTTATTTTGTGGTTTTATTTTAGTCTGACTCTCAACCGATAGGGACAAAATATCATATGCAACATATTATAGATAAATTACACCCAGTCACAGAACAAATGATCGTGCTCATCACACAAACATTTGTCCTGGGTGGGAATCGAACCCACGACCTCCGGCATAGCAGTCAGGGTCACTAACCACTAGACCAACAGGCCTGTCAAGTTGTTCCTGGTCTGGGTATTTGTGTTTGTGAGTTTGTACGTTTGTAAACGCACCCACGATACAGGAGAAATTCCTAGTGTGGGACAAAATTTTAAAAAAGAAAAACATTTATCAAGTAAGTACTTTAACCGCAAATAAATCTTTTAGCTATTGTCAAACAGAGAGGCGTGCCGAAAGCGAAGCGAAGCGTTTTCATTTGTAATGTATGGAATTGTTTGAATCCAGTCACATAGAAACGCGAAAGCGATGCGATAGCGTTAGCGATCCGAAGACGTTGGCGATATTACAACTCGGCGAGGCGTGGCGAAGGCGTTTGCGAAGCGTTGCCGAACTATTAGTAATGGCTGGCTTTGTATGCACGACGTCAAACATATAGAGCGATTCCGAAGCGAAGCGTTAGCGAGGCGTTTCCGAGGCGAATCCGAGACTTGACAGTGCCACAGTGACACTGTCATGCCTATTTAAAAACTAATATTATTTACAAATTAGCTGTTCAGTATTGTGAGAAATGTGGAATAATCGAGGACGTGCATCATATCTTGACCGAGGATGAGTGGAGCGAACGCTTCTGGTGAAATCTGTTTGGTCATCACGCTGGATATTGACGACAACCTCAGGATGCGCACGGAATTTACTTTCACTGGTGCTGTGTAAAGCTACTGCGTAGAGTAGCACATAGCCCGGGAGTGATGCTGAGGGAGCTGTGTGGTGGAGGCGGCACGCGCCACAGCTTGCTGTGTCCGGTGGTCAGGCCCAACATATTGACCAAAACACCTCTCACTAGAACAATCCGTGTAATGAACGAAGATCATGAGTGAATAACGCGTACAAGTTCTTTTAAATGAAGTTATTTATGTAAGAAATCTCTAAATACATTTTGTTGTTGTAATTTGTATTTTTATGTTGTTATGTGACACATAACTACCGGTCTGGTACAGCAGCAGGCAACAGTGCTGCGCAATAATAACGCCTTTACAGAATATAATATAAATTATGAGGATCAGTACCTAGTACCGCGGTATTCGTTTGCTATCCTCTATAAAAAAACTAACGCACGTAATTGGGACACCATGTAAAAACCAAACAACATAATTATTATTCAATTATTTTATTGTGATAATATTATGATCTATAACAACAACTTCAAAAATCCTGCTTTTAACATTTTGTTGATGGTGTAACACATTACCATACAGAACACACAATTATAACATTTTTTTTTACAGAATACGCACGAATGAACAGTATTTTCAATCACATGATTATGATAATAGCATTATTGTTTCCAAAATAGGCCTGAAATTGATACATTTATTACATTGAAATCATGCTTCAGCAGTCAATTGATTAATTCAAAGACATTGTGACACAAAGTCTTGGCATTCAAATTTCATCATTTTAATCTTCCTTTTGATGTGGTACTGTTCTCATCTTCAACAAAACGGCGGCTGGGCCAATGCAAATTGAAGATACGAGTACTTGGTACCTCCTCAATAAAAATATTACTTAGGTATTGTTTTCCTTATGTAAACCAATCCAGTTTTAGAATAATCCGTTAACCGTATCTTGAGAACTGTTAAAGTCTAACGACAGTCACAAATGTGTATTTGGTCAACACTCAGATCAAAGAAAAAGTTAAGGTTAATGAATATTATTTACAAAACTAAATTTCTTATCGGATACTGTGGCTATTTGGAGAACTAAGTATGTGCACACACACAACAGCTGCACATTTTCTTGTTGCATATTATTAGATCATTACTTTACGCAGTCTACATAATAATATGAGCAAACAATCACGGAAAAACATGAATAATAGAAATTAAGAAATAAATAAACAATCAAACGTCAATCTGTGACAAGTTTACGGTATCACTCTTTTTTTAAATATTTTTTTGTCATGACTTCAAGGCCTTGCCAAAAGGTGTCTCACAATGATAAAGCCACAGACTACATAGAAGTACTACGTATGTCAAAACCGCATGTTTATTTTTAAAGGAGATGAGTCCTCCCATCCAGGGCAGGGCAGGAGGGACTGTCAGACTTGTACTGACCAAAATCTACGGTGTCCTTTAATAGCCTTTACCTTCCGGGGTCACGGTAGCTCGGAAGTCCCGCGACCCCGGCAGGCTTTGGCCCTCTAAGGCTAAGTCTAGAGAGCCAATGCCTGCCGGCGTCGCGGCCCGTCATTATGCTGACACTCTTTGAGGCGCTCGCCTTTGAGGTTTTCGAGGGTGTTGTAGCCGATAGTGTTGTCAAAATGTAAATGAAATGTGACTCACGCCAAATCTTGTAAAAGGTTAGGCCACATTTAACAAAGCTCACAAGTTGTTGTGTATTACTATTAAACTGTTCCGAGTTATAAATCTTTTACTGGTATTAACCGAAGTCATGAGATTACCTATTATTTGTAAACTAGTTATTTTAACTCGATTGTTTGATCACTACAGAACACAGATGTTTTAATAAATACAGTTCAGTTTCAAAAACATTAAGAGTGACAACCCTTATGCTGTAGTGGAGCGTAGGTAATTATTTCTACAGCTAGGCCTAGTTTCCTTATAGTCCATATTTGTTATTATACAGTGTGTCCGGGCACGGGTTAGCGATATTTGAAGGGGATATACTAGGCTCTTTTTCATCGACAAAAATGCTTTAAAAAAAACAAAACTTCGCGAATGGCAGCCATTTTAATTTTTTGATCTGTCGAACTGGGGTGTGTACAATAAAATTAAAATATCTTTAAATCCAAGAGACCTACATTCATGCAAATGACTTTATTGCAAAGTTAAACGTTGAGGCTTATCAAAAACTTACGAAAGTTTTCTAAATAAAATGTAAAAATAACCAAAAAACATGGGCAAACACGAAATTGTACACAAAAATTACTGAATAATTTCACATTTTTAACTCTAGCTCGATATGTACTCCTGAATTTTGATAAGATTTTTGCAATAAATTAAAAGTGTTTGAGTCAGGCTATAAAATGATATCAAAATGATCACTCTACGTTAAGTATCTTAGGAGTTATTCTCACTTGAACATCACCCTTCCGTCTCGCCCCGCAGCAATATTCCTAGAAGTGGTTTCATATAATAAAAAAAATGTACCATTTCAGTTTATGGATTATGGTGGTCAATAATGCCAGCTGATAAATATTCGTTGGAACGATTTAGCTCGCCCAAAGAATGCGACGCATGTAATATTGGGGTACATTCGCTACGGAAGGGTGATGTTCAAGTAAGAATAACTCCTAAGAGACTTAACGTAGAGTGATCATTTTGATATCATTTTATAGCCTGACTCAAACACTTTTAATTTATTGCAAAAATCTTTTCAAAATTCAGGGGTACTTATCGAGCTAGAGTTAAAAATGTGAAATTATTCAGTAATTTTTGTGTACAATTTCGTGTTTGCCCATGTTTTTTGGTTATTTTTACATATTATTTAGAAAACTTTCGTAAGTTTTTGATAAGCCTCAACATTTAACTTTGCAATAAAGTCATTTTCATGAATGGAGGTCTCTTGGATTCCAAGATATTTGCATTTTATTGTACACACCCCACTTCGACGGATTAAAAAATTAAAATGGCTGCCATTCGCGAAGTATTGGGGTAAGAATTTTTTTAAAACCATTTTTGTCGATGAAAATGGGCCTAGAATATCCCCTTCAAATATCGCTAACTCGTGCCCGGACACACTGTATAAGTGCGAGAGAATGATATAGAAACTTCTTACTCATTTTGTCTATGAATGTATTACTCTTAATTTTGTTTGTCATTAGTGCTGTCACTAATAAGTCTAAAATATTATGTAAATTTTAAGCACATCAAAACATGTTATTTATGAAAGGTTTTATCAGTTAAATCCCTAACCAATCGTGAGGTGCGAACGGTGAGAGTCGTCGTGTCACGTCGAAAAACACATCGTAGATCCAGCGATGTGATTTCTTATTGAGAATAGCAAAGCTAGGCAAAGGTGACTGAGGCAAAGCCTACGATGGAGCGAGCTTACCTAGAAAAAGCCTGTTCACTCTAACTTTGAAGAGATACGAATATGGATGACAAATTCAGTAAACATTTTGCTATGCCTCTCCAAGCTGCATAGAAGCTTCTCTCTAATCAGTATCAGTATTTGTGTTGAAGATGAGGACATGGAATAAGACGAGAGTCTTATCTCTGGTAAAAGTACCCTAGTCGAACGGAGGGTTTAATGGAGGAAGATGATTTATTGCAAGACTTTGCCACACGATACCTTAGAATTATTAATCAATTGATTCTTGGAGAATGACCTATTTGGAAACAACGCGATTGTCATAATATTTATCTATTTATAAGTTAAAACTATTCAGTTCAATACTTCAAGAGACATAATTATTGCCAAAAAATAGTATGGTAATGTTTTAGACATTAACAAAATATTACTGTTTGGGCAGGATTCCTCGATATTGTTGATAAAGATGATTAAATAAACAATTTTAAAAATGTTGTTTTTATTTTTACATAGTACATCTATTAAGTATTTTTATATTAGAGGGTTGCAAAAGGGCCACTACCAGCCAGCGCCGACTTACCAACGGGTTTAGAACCTAACGGCTCAGTTCGTGACGATGGGAAGAGATCAGACGACATGACGTTGGGATATTGGAAGGGGAGGCGGGTGGGCCTTTGGTGTGTGGCGGTATTTGTGTCGACACCGTTGCGCTATCTTATATGCAAGCACAGCGGGCTGTGCTGTCGCATTTGCTGTGGTTGCTGGGACCCTCAAAAGGCGTAAAATATACAGCATTTACACCACTTCAACTGCACTTTTGACAGTGGTAACCAGTGATGACATCAGCTGGCGTTTTAGTGGACCAGGCAAAAGCCAGCCGATGCTAATTGGGTATTATTGTAGGTTGATTTGCTGGCGTCTGTACCACGTGAAGAAAACTTGAAAAAAACTGAGTCGGTTTCATCGATTGGTGGGGCGGAAGGGACTGTCAGACTCTTACTGACTAAAATCCACCCGTGTTCCATCGGATGCCCTTTACGTTCTGGGGCCACGGTATCCTGGGTTAAGAAAAAACCCGCGACCCCAGCAGGCATTTGGCGCGAAACACGACGCGCCACCGACCCGGGCTTGGTCCTTGGTCGGACGGCGAGCTACCCATTACTCACCGTCCGCAAGCCCGCTCCGCCGCTGTGCCCTCTGCTATTCAGAGGGACACGCGTTGGAGCGTCCACCTGATAGGCTATTCGCATACGGGCAAAGAGACCCCTTAGGCACACAGTGCCTAAGTAAGAGTTTTTGCCCGCATCCCAGGGTGCACCGGCCCGAAAAACTGGTCTTCCCCACGGACGTATCCGAGAGGGAACTCCAGTCCACGGGCGCACGTGGAGGTTTCCTGTCTTAGCACCCCAGCGCACCTTATCTAATAAAAAGAATTCAAACAGTTTTCTCTATGAAATTTCTCAATAAATTATCGATGTTTTACAAGAAAGAAAATGAAGAAAAAGAAAAATCTGGCAACACAAACAACGTGCACGCTTCGGTCTCGCTTTCCCGTATTTGCTCTGTTTGACGTCGTTCATATAAAGCCAGCTAATACAACTGTCGCGCCTCGCTTCGCGGGCACGCCTTTCTGTTTGACATGGTCTCTGACGACTTCAATTTCGGCGCGATATCGCTTCATATTTCCATACAAGACGTAACAAAAACGCTCCGCTTCGCCTTCGGATCGCCATATATTCGGTACTGGCTTCATACAAAACGTCGGTTCGCTGCACCCAGTTTGACGTCTCCTTTCGCTTCGCATTCGCCTCGGAATCGGATCGGAATCGGATCGCCTCGCTTTCGCCTGCCTGTTTGACAAAGGCTTAAAAGATTTCATGTGAGGAAAAAACTACCGACTCATTGATTAAACCGTCTTCTTGTTGTAGAAGGAAACAATAGATGAGGTCAGAGCAAACAACATTTTAGACTGGCCTACATTCCCCCTGGGCATCGGCCAGCTCTCCAAACCGTTGTTCAGCAACGGACAAATATACTGAATAAATAAATAGAAAACGTTCTCGACAAACGAGAAATAAAATATACTTTGAACCTTATATCAAAAGAGGAATTAAAGAAAGTCTCTAAGATTAGCAAACATGTAATTATATTGGCTTTCAAATACAAAAGGAATGCAAGGATGAAACTCAAAGAAGCTTCCGAGATAAAATGTGACAGTATTACCATGTAAAAGAGTTCAAATAAAACACACTCATTTCCTTCTCAAAACTTCATTTTCCTTGACTCGTTTAGTGCATATCAAATATATCTTATACCTTATACCATGATTTTAAACGTAGAGGGACTTTTCCCTTAAACAAGTACAAGAAATGTAGTTCATATTTAATGCAAGCTCAGAGTTCTAATACCCATTATGTGAATAGAGATTCTAGAAATGGAGCAGGATTGTACGGGTGCTACGTGACGTCATCGCAATTTCCAATTTTATTTACATACGAAACTCCTAACTTAATTTCGTTCACACTGAAAATCGAGTGCGAATGGTAGCGATCTTTACAAGCTTCTCTCGGAATTTCAGTTTGTTGGAACCCTCCTAATCTTATAACGGTAAGTAAAGCTCCAAGTGTTTTTGATGTGCCAGAGACGAAAAGTGTATGAAAATAGAAAAGGAAATTATATTTGGGAAATAAAGAAGAAACCGGAGAAAAATAAACGATGTTTGCGGACAAACTGGACTGCCTGAATAAATAAAAGACAATCTTTTTCATTTCCTATCTAAAATGTTTAATTATATTGTATTTATTTATTGTGTCCTTTAATAAAACGCATCTCCTACAGCAGATATGTATACAAAAAAAACTCTATTAGTACAACTACAGAACCCATTTTACAAATAAAAACGAATGATTCGATAATAACGGACCCTAAAGAAATAGCGGAGTCATTTAACAATTTCTTCATTGAACAAATATCAGACATACCAAAAAACACATTAAACGACGTTAGTAAAATTGAATTTAACCCACACTCAATATTTATGTCCCCTGTTATACCACAGGACGTAATAAGTGTAATTAAATCTTTAAAGAACAAAAAGAGTGTTGGTTATGATGGCATATCCACAAAAGTCGTAAAATTTGTTTCCGATAACATAGCTGCCCCCCTAGCTCACATTATTAATATAAGTATATCATCAGGAATTTTTCCCGATAGCTTAAAAACCGTAATAGTAAAACCACTTCATAAGAAGAACAGTAAAGAAGACATGTTAAATTATAGACCGATAGCTTTGATACCGGTGTTTTCAAAAATAATAGAAAAGATTATCTATGAATCAATTTATAATTTTTTGTCTAAATTCAATATACTTTGCGACGAACAAAATGGGTTCAGAAAAAACAAGAGCATTAACAAGGCCATTTTTGACCTGCTAAAAGTTATAATGTCAAATGTAGATTCCAAAACGCCTATAAGTGCTATATACACAGATATGTCGAAAGCCTTTGATAATGTTAGCCATGAGATGTTATTACAGAAACTGTACACGTATGGCATTCGAGGTAATTGCCTAAATTTAATAAAATCATACTTGAACGGACGTAAACAGTGTACTGAAATCACTAGAATATGTGTCAAATCCAAACGTGAACTCAAATACGTATCTTCTTATAGAGAGATTAAATTTGGTGTCCCACAGGGAAGCGTTCTTGGGCCATTGTTATTTTTAATTTATATAAACGACCTTCCTCGTCAAATCCATTACCCAATGGTGTTATTTGCTGACGACAGCACAGCACTAATAAAATGTCACAATAAAGCTAATTATGAAAATGAAATAAATAATACCATTAAAACCATTATAAACTGGCTGAACAATAATAACCTGATTATAAATATCCAAAAAACGAATATAATGATTTTTTATCAAAGGCTTCGCACCAAAAATTTAAATATCCATTACAATAATCAAAATATAGAAAGAGTAGATGTCGCGAAATAGGTATACTAATAGACAGCCAACTCACATGGAAAGCTCAAGCAGATAATGTCTGCAAAAAACTTAGTGCATCTGCTTATACCCTTTACAATCTTAAAAAAAAAGTAAACATAAAAACTGCTTTGGTTGCATATCATGGTCTTGTAGCTTCTACTTTAAGATTTGGAATTATATTTTGGGGTAACTGTAGCGATAGGGAAAATATCTTTAAAGCTCAAAAGCGCTGCATACGAGCAATGTTTGGTTTGTCAGTTACAGATAGTTGTGTACCTATTTTCAAAAACCATAAAATCTTAACCTTTCCATGCATCTATATTCTAGAAATAGCTTTATTTGTTAAATCCAATCAACATCTATTTAAAACATTAAATGAAACTCGGCATCGAACTGTTACTTTGCGATCACAGTACCAAAATTTATTGTACTCAGGTGGATACAGAACGGCTTTATTAAAAAAAAGCGTTTTTTGTATGGCACCAGTAATATATAATAAAATCCCAAACTCCATTAAAGAGCAACCTTTACGAATGTTTAAAAAGAAACTTACCTCAATGCTATTAGAAAAGTGCTATTACTCTGTAAACAACTTCTTAACTGATAAAGATTGTTAATCTCTTAAACAGTTACGATTCAATGTTATGTCAATTTAGTTTCTTTCATAGAATTGTGTTGTTAATAATAATTAGTTAAATTTAATTCAATTTTAAATACTAGTTTTGTAATTGTAAATATTAAGCAAAACATTTACCCAATTAATGTTTGTATGCCAATATGGCAGAATGTACAAGGACTCTGTAAACATTCATCCACCTTTTTTGTTAAACCTACATTCTATGCAAATAAATGAATATTCTATTCTATTCTATTCTATTCTAGTAATTTTAAAGTGCTGAAAATAATTCAATAACAATCATCACAATTAAGTACATTGGGTTTTGCAATATCATAAATTCAGCCGCTGTTTAGAATTTTATACTTATTCTTTGAACAATTAAGACTGCGGCTAATGAATATTGAGACGCTTGCTCAAATGGGTGAAAGAAAACATATTGAAGAAACTGGCGTATCCTAGAACGAAAATTCCAAGATGGAACATCTACCAACCCTAACTCGAACCTTGTAGTAGATTACAGTCAACTCCCTCACGGAGAGACGGCCTGTGTCCCAGCCGTGGAAATGGAGACGCTTGCAAAGTGAAAAAGAAAAATGCCAAAAAAAAATCTTGCTATTTCATAGCATTTACATGCTCTATTGTTTACCAGAAACAACTTAAAACTTAATTGTGCAATGGGGATTGTCTTAATTTTTCAAACATTCGATTTTATTTTATTTTCTGCACATTTAGAGCATTTTGAGAAACTAATTTGAATATTTTAATGATTGGCTCAATAGTTTTTTTTTATTTTTAATATTTTAATTTTTGAGGTAGGTGACGTCACCATTGGCCAAAAAGTTGAGCCGTTGCCTTACTAGAGCAAAATTAAAAAAATAACATCAACACAGCGTCAACTGTCTAAACGTCACTTACATCCCGCTAGGTTATTATTCACAGAACAAAATTAGTCCTAGATGAACATACAAAGGAATCTAAGGCTTCTGAAATACTTACATCAAAGTGATCTTCGCAACAGTACATTGTATAAACCTTGCAATATTCCACGCCTACATCACGACACCACTTTTCTCGCAAATCTTCTTTAATATTTTGTTTGGATTATTATTAGTATTATTGTTGCAAGTTGGGACAAAGCACTTCCTGTATTCCATTTTACTTGTAGTTTATGTAATATTGCCGATGACGATTTTAACAGATTTAGGGCTGGTTTTTCAATAGTCAGATCGTTAACTAAGGAATAAAAATGGCGGTTTGACAGCTTATCTATGGAAAATAATATGTCATACTGTTATTTTTATTCCTCAGGTAACGGTTAACTGACTATTGAAAAACCAGCCCATAACCGAGATAATGAAGCAATTTGCAGTTACAATAAAAACTTACTTGTTTATATTTTTGACATTTACAATTTGACACTTGAGAAAATCAGGGATGTCTGACGGCCACTCAGATATCCTTGTACCGAACTGGCTAAAAGCTGGTACTGAATATGAAATACTGGTACATCGGTAAATTGGGTCGAAAATAAAATACGTATAATATTTTCTTTTACTGTTAATAGAGAGCAGTAAACACTAAACAAGCAGTTTTACCATCCGTACAGTGGATAAATACTAACAACCGACTGCGATTTTTTGTCCGTGTTATATTTGAATTCATGTTCAGAAAAAAAAAAAATTTTTTAGTAAGCAATACTCGATTGTAACTAAAGAAATAGATAACAGAGTACAGCTAGCATGGAAGAGATATTGGTCACTCAAGCAAATTGTCAAAAATCCTCGGGTACCCCCCAAATCTAAGAAGAAAATATTTGATTCCTGCATTTTACCTATAATGACGTATGGATGTCAAACTTGGAGCATTACTAAACAAAATATGCGAAAACTAGAGACCTGCCAACATAGCATGCAGCGTAGCATGCTCAACGCCAAGTTAAAAGACAAAATCAAACTAGAAACATTACGAAACCAAACTAAAATCAACGATATCACATATTGCATAAGGAAATGGAAATGGAGATGGGCAGGTCATATGTTGAGGAGTACTAATAATAAATGGGCTAAGGACGAAACCGAATGGTGTCCAAGATATTACAAAAGAAAGAAAGATGGGAAGACGACTTTCGAAAGATGGCAGGTGCTACTTGGAGGAGGATGACCCATAATCGGAAGGAGTGGCAAGCTCTAGGGGAGGTAGATGGAGCATACAGGTGCTGGAGTGGAGACCGCGAATGGGCAAACGTAGTGTAGGAAGCCCTGCGACAAGATGGGTCGATGATTTAAAGAATGTGGCTGGCAGCGAATGGATGCGGACTGCCCAAGACGAGGGTTGGCGCTCTCTGGGGGAGGCTTACGTTCAGCAGTGGACGGCAATAGGCTGATAATATATAATACACGCATTGACAAAACAGGTTCATCTTTTTTCTTATTAACTTACTAAGTGTTCCCTTAATTTCACCCTCGCTGCACGGCTCCTATTGGTTGTATCGTGATGGTATAAAGCTTTGTCTTCCTCGATAAATGAACTATCGAACAAAAACAATCTATCAATTCGATCGAGTAGTTCCTGAGATTAGCGCGTTTACTCTTCTCTTCTCTCTTTATAATATTAGTATAGGATATGTGTTTACTATAAGAAATTAGACCTAACCCTAAACCTGTGTTATTTCTAAGCAGTTTGTTAGTTAAAATAATAAAAAAAATCATACGTTCAATTGTTATTTGAACAGAAAAACAAAATACGTATACTTTATTTAAAAAATAACAAAGGATACCATCAATTGCAATAAGTAACTGACCCTCTTTATCAAGGTTTGTTGGTAATGGCGACATCATCAATCCTCGAAAGGGTTCAAGGCACACAGCCTGTTACCAACATGAAGTATGTGTGTCAATGGTAGACCATTTCCGGACTTTTCGGTCGGTACATATAGACAGAAAACATCGTAAATTATCCCAGCTTAGTGAAAAGCACTGAACACGATTTATGGCACGGTCAGATGATCCGAAATTAATCTTGATGTAAACAACATCAAGTTTCAGTGTCATAATATATCGTTGTAGTTAAAACAAGGAGTAATTTCTAAACAACAACGGACATTGTGGTGATTTAATTCATCTCAGAGTGGTTAAGTGTTCGCGTTTCCTAGAACATAGTTTAATACGTTCCTATATAGATATAGGAAGATACATGACGTACACAAGTGTCTGAGAAGTTGAGAATGTTCACAAGTTGTGCAATTATCTACTTTGCAAGTCGCGGCAACTTGCAACATACACTAGAGCGCATTTTATGCAAGCATGTTTATATTCCTAGAAAATTTTATGATCAAATTATCAAAGGCAAAGGCTACTAACTTCTTTTTCAAAACAGGAAAAACGGTTGGCATTTGGAAATGAGTTATTTTAATGGGCTAGCGAGAAATGGCTTATACTATAATTACACAATATCAATATGTCATTAAAACTTAAAACGGGATATTTACTATTTAAACAAATAAAAACATGATAAATATACCGATAAAATTTATTCCACTTTGTTCACCTGGGTGAACAAAGTGGACCACTTGGTGTCCTCAATTCACCTCGGAAAAATATCACCTGAGTGATATCACCCAGGTGAATTGTGGACACCAAAGTTGTCCACTTTGTTCACCTCGGAAAAATATCTGGGTGAACAAAGGCGACTTTTCTTACGCGATTTAGTGGACTTTGGTGTCCACAATTCACCTGGGTGATATCACTCAGGTGATATTTTTCCGAGGTGAATTGAGGACACCAAGTGGTCCACTTTGTTCACCCAGGTGATATCACCCAGGTGAACAAAGTGGAATAAACCTAGTGACCATGTCAGTTTAAAAATATTTCGAATTCAATTCTACTTGGGGCCGGGCGGGCGACGTTATACTTTCTTTTGTTCCACTATCTCCTTTCAGACGTCAGTCACGCCATCATTGACGGCACCTTCTATCAATAGACGGTACGGTTGTCACAGTGGCTAAGCGATCGACTGCTGCGCAGCGTCTCGCGGTATCGATTCCCGCACGGAAAACATATTTGTATGATCTGCAAGTAGTTTCCGGGTCTGGGTGTTTGTGTATGTGAGTGCACCCACGATCTTCGGAGAGATTCCCAGTGTGGTACAATAAAAAAATTTGATTGCTCACACAATCGAGCCATTTGTTCTTTGGCTTACCTCTCTATCTCCATCCATTAACATTCATGCTATATCGACTAGAAATTTAGTACTCCATCCACTCAGTCTTGATAGCGAAATAATCTCAAACAATCCACAGAAAATAAACCCTCGGACTAAAGAAGATGCCCTAAAATATATTCATGACATCTATAATATACATTTGCTCATAAAGGATAGAACAATCGTAAAACTGAGATGGATTTGAAGGCAGACACTTAATTTTATAGTGCGGGACAAGAATTCACGATGACATTTGAAGCGGAACGAGCTGTCCCGTGGCTCAATGAATGCCAATCACGGATGCTGTCATAAACCTCGCGAAATAACATCCTATTATACTCTGTTATATCGATTTGGCTGGAATATTTCTAAAGAAAATAGTGTACAAATCACTTGAAAGCTAAATAAGGGATGGAGTATCTATGGAAGTTTGGATGAAAAGCCAAGGAATCGATCAATCATGCGGACACTTTAGCGCGAGATATCAATGACTTGGGTTCGGCCTGTGTGTACAATCACGCATCTACACAGTACACAGCCCACATCCCCCAGCTACTGTTTGCTTCATTGAATTACATTGCGGATCCTGCCACTAACCCAATATGGCGTAGCTGCCAAGATCACTTTACTAAGTAATTTGTTTCGTTATGATTTTGGTACGTTTAGTAATATTGATGATAAAAGGGATGTAATAATTACTGTAAGGGGCAACCCTTACATTTAATGTGGAATGTTAATAAAATGAATGTTAATGTTCAAAAAGGTATTTTAATACGAAAAATGCACTAAAATAATATAATATGAAAATAATTAAAAATGTTATAAAATAAAAATGTTATAAAAATGTTTAAAATGTTAAATGTTGCGCGAGCTCGATATTACATCGAAGACTGACGTTCTTGAGAACGTGACTATTATTACATTTTATAAATTAACAAAATTTGCAGTATTCTAACTAGGCCAACGTAAAGTACAATGTGCGGTTGCTTAACCGTACATCTTGGCGGGGCAAAAAGTAATCATTAAGATAACTTATTAAAGAATATTTTATCAATATAAATAAATTCATGGAATAAAAAAAAATGTTAATAAAATGATTAAAATGTAAATAAAGTTAAATGTCAAAAGAATGAGGTGTCGCGTAGGTGGATGCTGTAGCTCTTGGTGGCTTCTGTGGCGGTAATCTGGTTGGCGCGTCGACGGCGCTGACGGCGAGCTTGCCACAGCGTTTGCAGTACACGTAGGCTCCTCCCGCGACGAAAATTGATAGGATCAGAAGTCCCATCGTAGAGTACGAAATGATGTATTGATGGACATCGTGTTGCGACATTTCAGTCTGCTTGGTCTGATCTTCCAATTCTTTCAACGAATCATGAAGTTTTTCATAATCGTTTTTCACAAAATGCGTGTTATGTTGGCTTGTTGATAAGTCAAGCGGTTGTACCGATGTTAAATTGTTGATGTCATCCAGGTCTATCAGTGGTATTTCCGGGTTGACATAAATTTTGTTTGTGTAGTAAACTTGTGTATAATATGTTTCTTCGTTGTTTCTAATTATGCATCCTTCTTTGGCTTCTAAAATTCCCGTTGACCGTATTGCCTTCGTGGTCATACGACCTTCACAGATGATTTGCAGTTGACAATCCGTGCAGCAGACATAGAGCCAGGTATTTGGTTTTTGTAATGGTGTCCATTTGTTGGTGCACGACTCGGATGTGTAGATACATTTTGATAATGTAATGTTTGTTATTGCGCCGATTTCGCATGGAATTTGATGATTTCGCATGTTGCGTGTTGGTTTGTTTAGTGAGCATACATATGTCCTTGGTTCTATTTTAATACAATGCTCCAGGTCACTGTCTGTTAGCTGCATGTATGTCTCTTTTCTCACATTTACTGCAACATATTCTGAATTTGTTTTCATTGTAATTGACTGGTTGTTATTTTTGATCATCGGAATGGGAACTGTTTTATATATAGTGAATGGAGTGTCACCCGTTAGTGGTAATGTTATTTCGATGATAAAATAATTTTCAAACAATCTAGATTTTACTTCTAGTAGTTTGTAAATGTCAGCTAATTGGTTTTGAATGTTGTCAACGGGTAGCGATAATTGTTGTGGCAATTGTCCAGAGATAATGTTAAGCTCCTGAAAGAGTTGGTTCTGCGGTAAAAGTCTGGTGTCTACATGACCATGGTGAATGTTAATAGCTGTGTCTAAAAGCATCTGTTGTATGTGGCGGAGTTTGGACAGAATTGTTGAACTTGTCAGAGCCATGATGTTAAAGTAGTTCAACGCTTCGTCTTGTTGCACAGCTTCGTCCAATTTCTTTAGATAATTCTCTGTAGCATTAAGGTGTTGCTCTAATAGATTAAACTGAGTGTTCATCGCTTCTTCGTTTCTCTTTAAAATGTTATTGTGTGCCTCGATGATTGAGGTTTGACCTTTGATCAGCTTTAATAGATGGTCTCTGTTGTTATGTAATGTTTCTATGTCTTTTTTATATTGTGTTGCGAACCTTTCATCTAGCACGCCGAATAGACTGTTTGCAAGGTAACCTACTCCATCGACGAGGCCTCGGGTAACGCGCCCCCTTGTCTGCCCATGATGAGTTTCCAACATGTAGTTGTTATGATCAAGTTCATTGAGTTCCTGTTCGAGTTCAGTCATGATGGTTTTGCATAATGTTTGGTATGCAAATTGCTCACACCTTTCTCCTAGATGTTTCACAACTCTATGTATATTTTCCATGCCTTCCCAGTAAGTTGTCATGTTATAATATGTTACAATCTTCCAGTCATCATGTACGGTTTGCAAATTGCCGATTTTGTCAAAATACACTCCTCTATTTGGTTCTAACGGTGTGACGTTTATGCCGTCACTGCTCTGCCTTGTGGGCTGAAATAACGTAAGTAATGTTACGAGGATACAAAGCAGGCTGGAACTTATCTTGCTTGATTTAAAACGTTGTTTCCTTTTAGTGTTATTTGTTGTAGGCTTTTGGTTTTCAGTGCAGCTTTTGTCATTGGAGTTGGTGGTGTCAGGTACTTCTATAGGAGATTCTGGTATTGGGAGCTTCACTAATTTTGTTACTGGTCTGGTTAGTAGCCCTGTTTTAGTTTTTAACGTCACAACTCTGACTAGATTGTCTCTACCCGGGTGAACTTCCTGTATTCTGCCAAGTGCCCATTTCGCAGGAGGAAGGCAGTCTTCTTTAATTAAGACAATATCCCCTATTGTTAAATTATTCGTTTGGTTTAGCCATTTACTACGAACTTGAAGTTGTTGCAGGTATTCTGATGACCATCTGCTCCAAAACCCTTGTTTCATCTTTTCTAATAACTGCCACCTGTGTCGAATGTTGATGTTTTGATTTTCGATATTTTCCGTTGGTAAGAATGTTAAAGGTCGGCCAATTAAAAAATGTGCAGGTGTAAGGTAATCAATATCATCCACGTCCTCTGTTAAAGGGCAAAGTGGTCTAGAGTTCATACAGGCTTCTATTTGTGTAAGCAGTGTTAAAAACTCTTCGTATGTCAACTTTTGCTCTCCTAGGACACGCTTTAGGTGATATTTCATAGACTTAACTGCAGCCTCCCAAAGTCCTCCCGCAGTCGGCCAGCTTGGGGCGTTGAAATGCCACTCTATCCCCATCTCGTTACTCTTTTTCGATAAGGTGTCGTTGTTAAATGTTTGTGAGATATGCAGTTGTTTGGCTAACTCCCTTTCGGCTCCAACAAAGTTTGTTCCGTTGTCAGAATAAATATGTTTCGGACAGCCTCGTCGTCCAATCATGCGGTTGAGAGCCAGTATAAATGTTTGAGATGATAAATCTGATGCAAGTTCTAAATGCACCGCCTTTGTTGTCATGCATACGAATACAACGACGTAACCTTTACTCGTTCTGACGCCTCGGCCCTTGTTTAATTTAACATTAACAAACCCTGTGAAGTCCACTCCTGTGTGGTAGAATGGTGGCGATTGTGTTATTCTCTCCCTGGGAAGGTCAGCCATCAATTGGTATTGTTTCGATGGTCTGAAGCGACAACATTTTACACAGTCCTGCAGGTATTTTTTAACAGTATTATTTCCTCCTGTGATCCAGTATTTCTGTCTCAATGTAGCCATAGTTAGTCTCGCTCCACCATGTAGTGTTGTAGCATGCGCACGGGCAATTAAAAGATACGCCAGTTTGCTGTTTTTTGGGATGATAGCTGGGTGTTTTGTTTCTTCTGGTAAATTTGAATGATGTAGTCTCCCTCCGACACGTAATATGTTATTTTCATCCAGGTAAGGGTACAGTTTCTGGAGTCCTCTATTTTTGCTTACCCTTCCTTTAGTCTTTAATTCATGGATTTCTTGTTCGTAATATTCGTTTTGTACATGTTTTATTATTATGTTAGTAGCGCATCGAATGTCAGCGAGTGTTAAATTACATTGTTTTGACGCGGCCGGGTCATTCATGTTTGGATGATTCATAGCTGCGTCTTCCCCGTGCCGATTGTTTTGCGACGTCTTTGTTATGAAACGCAACACCCAAGCTACGATGCGTATTATAGTCATAATACAGCTGTTCTTGTTAAGTAGTTCTGTTACAAGGTTGATGTTTTTGTTTTCCGTATTTTGTGACGTAACTGCATGCACCTTTTTAACTTCTATTTCAGGCATCTTTATCAGGTCATGTTTTTCAGGAATGAATTCACTGTTAAGCCATTCAGGTCCATTAAACCACAGAGGAAAGTTGTGTAACTGAGACGGCAGTAGTCCACGTGACGCGCAGTCAGCCGGGTTTTGCTCCGATCTCACGTGCTTCCAACTCTCTGCGGGCACTACAGATATGATCTCTTGAACTCTGTGTCCGACGAAGGCTTTCCATCGCGAGACATCTCCCTTCAGCCAGCCAAGTACGATCATCGAGTCCGTCCATGCTGTTACTTTAATGTTAGGCTTATCAAGGCAATGTTTTATTTTCTTTACCAGTTGAGCTAAAAGCTGAGCACCGCATAACTCAAGTCTGGGAAGTGTTTGTTGTTTTTGTATTGGAGCGACCTTTGTTTTTGCCGCAACCAATGCAATCTGTTGCTGTTTTCCCTCTATCTTACTGTACACCACGCACGAGAACGCTTTTTCTGATGCGTCACAAAATGCGTGTAATTCCCAATTCTTGTTTGCTTCTATCCCAAGCCATCGGTTAATTTTGAACGGCTGCATGTTTGTTAATTCAGTCTTTAATGTTCTCCATTCCTTTTCTATTGCATCTGGAACTGTATCATCCCATTCGTGTGGAAGATAATATTCCATGTTTTTGTTTCCAGTGTTGTTTTCGACTTTCTCCATGTGACCCATTTCTTCATATTCTTCCATAAAGGCTTTATAATTCCTTGCAAACGCATGGTTTTTGACCATCCTTTGCTCTAGTTGCTGAAATTGAGCGATTGCCTGTGGTTTCGATGTTCCTAATTGTTCAATAAAATTGTCCTTGAGGGGGAGACGAACTTGGTATCGTCCATCAGGAAGTCGTGTTGTCCTCTCTTTGTACAGCTGTTCGCACTTGTTGTCTGGGTCGACATCTTCTTTCTCTTCTTGCAAGGACTCCTGTTCCCAGAATTGGGCAAGATCCTGAATGTTGTTGACAATTACATGGCAATTGAATGTTTTGTAATTACCACACACTATCCAGCCTAAATGTGTTTGTTGTGCTATAACGGATGACGTATTTGTTTTTATTAGCCCCTCTAACAATATTTCAGAGTATACCTCGGCTCCCAATAGTAAATCTATATCCTGAGATATGTTAAAATCTGGGTCAGCGAGTTGCAAATGTTGTAAGTGTTCAAAACTATCTTTATTTATTGTCTTACTTGGCAGTTTGTTTGTTATTTTCTTCATAATAAGTGCATTAATGTTAATGTTAAAATTGTTGTATATCGCTTGGCACTTAAGATGGAGCACTCCTTTACAGTTGGTGGTGGCTGAAGTCCCAACACCTGACACCACCGCGCTCATCCTTTCTCGTTTTAATTGCAATTTTTGTGCAGCATTCTCTGTAATGAGGCTGACCTGAGACCCCTGGTCCAATAAAGCGCGTAAAATGACCATAGTTCCGTCATTAGCTATTGCCTTGACCTGGGCTGTGGCTAGTAGTACCTCATTTGAGTTGTCATGAGCTAAATGCGTGTTTACTTGTTGACCTACATTAGCTCTGTTGGTTCTCGATTTCGCAACTCCCATCGCATCATGCAAAATGCTGCTATGCGGCTCATCGCAGTGCTTGCACTTTTTTTCCGACGTGCATTTTTCGCCGTTATGACTAAACAGGCAATTTAGACATACATGTAGGTTGTTAGCGGTTTTTAACCTTTCGTCTGGTGACATACTTAAAAATTCTCTGCAATTATAGAGACCATGTTGCTTATTACATTTAGGACAAGTTATAAAAGAATGATGAGATGTTTGCTTGTTATGGAATGTTCTCGGCGTGTTCTTAGTTCCACCTGGACTGGTCTGTTGCTGCGCCTTAGGCTTACTGTATGTTGCATTATGTACTGTTTTCGGCTGAGTGTTTTGCTGTTGACTGTTAAAGTTCCGCGGGCGGCTCGGGTTTGTACCCGATTCCATTGACATGAACTTGGTTTCGATGAATTTCAGGAACTCGTTCAATGATGGCATTTCCCTTGGATTTTCCATGGATTCTTTGAAGGACTGGCATGTGTCTGCGTCTAGTTTTTGCATTAAAATGTGTACCACTAAAGGATCCCAACTAGAAGTATCGTATTTCAGATTCTGAATAGCCTGGAGGCACTCAATGGTCGTATCATGCATTCTTTTCAGTAGTGACGCCGTTGGGGTTTGTATGCTGGGTAGACTCAGTAACATGTTGGCTTGGTAGGTAAATAACAATCTCTTATTGTCGTACCTCTGCTGAAGTATCCGCCAACTGGCTTCGTAGTTGTCAGCACTAATGTTCATGTGCTGTATTAATCGCTCGGGCTCTCCCTTTAACTTCGCCTTTAAATGTTGCATTTTTTGAGCGTTAGAGATAAAAGTGTTACGATGCACGATTTCCACGAACAAGTCCTTAAATGTTGTCCACTGGGCATAGCTGCCACTGAAAACCGGAAGTTCAATTTGAGGCGTGGATTTTTCCTGGTGTTTGTTATCCCAAATCTTCTTGTTAATTTGTTCCTTACTGAATTCATACAACCTTTCTAGTCTGTTATAATCACTTTCAAATGCTTGCATGTTGACTAACATGTTGTCCAGCTTCCAATACGTGGTATCGACTTTTTCCCAACGTTGCGTAACTGACCTTAATTTATCTTCAAGTTGCCACTTTTCTTTCAAATTTTCAATATCCATGTTACGTACTGTTCGCTCAAACGCCTTGATGTTTGACCGCTGCTCATTAATCATATCTTTAGTCCGTTGATCAACGACTAACTCTTCATTTGACTTCGTGTTCTTCACATCATTCGCGACCTCGTCTCTTTCCCGTTGTTCTTTAACAACCTCTTGAGCACTTGACCTTTCTTCTTGTTGTTGTGACTGAGTAAACGAAGTAAATTTGTCGTCTTCGATTTTTGTCAATAATCTTTGTTTCGACTTAGTTATCATACTTTTCGTCTCTTCGTATATTTGTTCCAAACGCTCGTAAATACGATTTTCATAGTAAGGTCCAGACTTCTTGCCTTCAAATAAGGCTAATTGAATGTCGTTGTTTTTAAATTCACTCCAATACTCCTCCAGCTTTTGAAGTCTTTCATCGTGATACTCAAGAGTAGTTTTACGTGTAGAACTATCTTTCTTAAAGTTTTCATTTATACGTTTGATAGAGTTAAGATTGGCAGATTGAGAGTCAAGTAAAGCATCGTAAGAAGACATTGTTGTTTCTCGGTACACAAATCCAAAATTTCAGAAAAGTAGGTAATATGGAACGTGCTCACCGGATTCGCTGCTTATGCCTGCTGCTAATACTTCACCTCGTTCTATTTACTCTCACTGATTATCACTGTTCACACTGTATTTTAATGTTCTGATTAATGTCCGAGTTTAATGTTCAAATGTTCCCGCGAGTGAAAACGTACCACGGCACTGATTTTACACTTAATGAATCGAAGGACCAAAATGTAAGGGCAACCGTTACATTTAATGTGGAATGTTAATAAAATGAATGTTAATGTTCAAAAAGGTATTTTAATACGAAAAATGCACTAAAATAATATAATATGAAAATAATTAAAAATGTTATAAAATAAAAATGTTATAAAAATGTTTAAAATGTTAAATGTTGCGCGAGCTCGATATTACATCGAAGACTGACGTTCTTGAGAACGTGACTATTATTACATTTTATAAATTAACAAAATTTGCAGTATTCTAACTAGGCCAACGTAAAGTACAATGTGCGGTTGCTTAACCGTACAATTACTTTAGTTACGTTCACTGAGTTAAACGTGGCACTTGATCGATGTTTACTTCAGCTAACGTCTAATTAGATGAGTAACCATTTACTATCTTCAATCTTTTATGAAACATTATTTTTGCTGTTGCTCAGTATCGACAGATATCTACTGAAGTTTGGACTAATAGAAAACTGTGTTATCGTCCATCAGATATAAAATAACTGATATCATATTACATCTTATTTATCGAATGGAAAAACACTTTTCCGGTATGTGTGATTAGGTAATAGAGATGAGTTATTTTACATAATTCTTTTTTACTTTGATAAAGACAATCAGTTTAAATGATCAATCGAGGCATCAAAATGTTTTTAAAATGGCTACTTTATAAACACGTTTATTTTACGTGTTTGGCATTGACAAAGGTCATATTGCAAGTGTGTAATAATCTTATAGCAGATAAAATTATGATAGTTAATTATTTATTATGACTGACTAAATTATGTTTATAAACCATTCGGCAATATTTTTGAAACTGCTTTTTAAATAATGGACTAAAAACTTTTTAAATACCTCATACCCCAATTTCATCTTAAACTTCAAAACTTTACTCAAAAACACACCCACTAATAATTTCTAAGTAACAATAAGGGTGGGGGTCAAGTTGCCAGTAAAATAACACCATCCAAAGTTTCTCTATGGCTATACATTGAAAATAGTTAACAAAGCTCTCTAATACTTTAACAACAACAATGAGAACTCTACCCTTAACTATCATCGGTTTGGAAGCTGGAAATTAATCCTTAATTTCTCGATCCCAACCTCTTCAACACGAAACTTATTTTAATTCCAGCCAGTTTTTTTTTCTATTCCCATTAATCAACAAAGTAAACCTTTTGTTAAGGTCGGGTGCACACGAATGAAAGATTGATGAATGAACTTAATGTGGAGAGTTTGAAAGTCTGAGTCGACCGCTTTTGTTTTAGACTAAGTCAGTCTTGACGTTAAGATAGGCCAAAACTTGTGTGGCCTCGTTACTAAGCTGGGTAAGTAAGTATCTATCCCCCTTATTAATAAACGTGGACTAAAGTTACGCCAAGGTTAATTCTTAAAAAATGTATGGTTAATCCGAGGATTATCCTGGTTGTAACTTTAGTCTACGTTTATTAATAAGGGGGTAAGAGTCTAGGTACAGTGTACATTGGTATCGAAAATGAAAAATGAAACTAGTAAAAAATCAACAATCCTTTAAAAATCAAAACATACAGAGCAAAGAAAAGAAGGTAGGCCTAAGTACACAGCAATACCTACTTATATAAAATTTACATAAGAGAAACAAAAAGGGTAACATCATGTAATCCAATTCTCTTACTGGAGCCAAAATATCATCTCAGGTACGTACGATTTGAGTACGTTTTGACCTCTATTTACCCTGCTCATATATTCACAAAGATGAAAATTAAAGGCAAAACCGATTCATTAATAAATAAATCGTTAAACCAAAACTACACTAAGTAACTGACAGAGGTGCTAAATCATGTAATTGATGATAAAGTTATCTGACACGGCATTATTTTTAATATTCCACCGAATAAAGCCAATGCTGAAATGAGGAAATTATAGGCGATCTATTATTATAACGTTGGTAGCATCTCTTGGGTCAGTAAGCCTCCTGCCACGAACAAATTGTGTCGCGGTCAAATCACCGGTAGCGGCCGGCGCTCGGCTTTTAATTGCATTGATCTATTGATCGATGGACACTTAAATTCGATGCTCTAGATAGCCCCAAAAACTAGTTCAAAGAGATTAATTTATCGAGGTTAACTAATGCATTGAGTAGTTGAATAAAACTTTATAGGTATACTCAATGAAAATTAAAGAATACGTGGACTGAAAGCCGAACACAAATACACAATAGCTTGTAGAGCCAATAATAAAAAGGTAGAAACTTAACTTTAGCACTAGCTGCGAGCACAAGCAAAAGTTTACCTTTCCACAATAATTTCTGATATTTACGAACTTGAATGTTTTAGTAACAATGTATTTCACGACATTTGGAACACTTCGTAGCGCTTACATTCACCGGGGACATTAAGTGCCCCACGGGAAACGTAAAAAGTTTAACAAACCATGAAATAATCCATAAAACTAGTTGTGTTTCCGTGAAAGTTTTTCGTGAATAGATTTTATTCTTGTAGTTTTAAAAATAAATTCTAAGCTAAACGATCTACGGCGTAGCTCGTGCTACGCGTCGCTACGGCTACGAAAATAAAAGAATTTTATGACTTCGTTTCTCTTTATTTCTATAAAATAACGTTAGAGGTAATAAGAATAAAGTAATTTAGTTGCTAATAACATCATACTACAATTACATAGATTGAAGAATAATAGCAACTTGGAAAGATGCCAAGCGTGATAGCTTTAGCAATATTGTTAGAGCTCTTTGTTGATTACGACAACTAAGTCGCTTATTCTTACAGGATAAACTTTATTAAAACTAATATGAAAAAGACCAGACTTTCATAGAAGCTGTAAAATTGTAATCATAACAAAGGTACCTTGCCAGACATTTCTGGGGAGTAAAATTTCAAACTTTATCGAATAAAACTGATTCCAATATCTGCCCAAATTACGATAGGCTACCTTGTTTTTCTCTGAGTTCGCAAAGTTATTACAGAGCCTAATTTTACGATTGATTTGTAAACAGATTTGTTTTACTGAAGAAAAGTAACCATTGTTGAAATATAAAACTAAAAATCCAGACAAATATGGTCGACGGCGCTTTGTGTTCCACGAGCGCCTCAAAGAGTGTCAGCATAATTGACGGGGCTCTTCAGAGGGCCAATGCCTGCCGGGGTCGCGGGACTTACCGAATTACCGTGACCCTGGAACGTAAAGAGATATTGAAGGACACCGTGGATTTTAGTCAGTACGAGTCTGACAGTCCGCTCTGCCCTGGGTGGGAGGACTCATTTGATGATTTTACCACGATAAAAAAAGACAAGTATGGTGTTTGTACCCAGCAGATATGGTTTTGACCAAAATGGAGATGTGTTCGCACCAATTGGCAGTGACTGAGACAGATTGGTAGTTTCCTGCCAGCGAGTGATACAAATGTCGTTTTAATGGCTCCTAGAGACAAGGGTTAATTTATTTGAAGACGACGAGTTGCGACTGTGACTTCCTTTCGCATAGCAATGCTGATTCCTCTCAGGAATTAACTCTGTAGAATTTCTAATTCTCTACGTACGACAATTAACATTAATTACTTTCGTATAAAGTGAAAAGCTCTTAAGACTAAACATACATACTATACTCGATAAGAATATTATGTAAACGTATTCTACTAACATTTATGGTGGTCCAGGATCCGGTACCGAAACTCATACAAATCAGTCTAGCATTTTAGGTGTATCAAATAAACTGACTTTCACATTTGTAATGTTAGTTGTTTATCATTCAATCATTAATTCATCAGTTTAGTAGCTGTACGATTGATTAGATTTTGTTAATTAAATACCTAGTTTACAACTGCAACATATTCATTTTGTTGATCAATTTGTAATTTACCAGTACTGAACTCTAATTTTAAAATGTTCACTAATATTTATTAATTAGAACGATTTAGTACCGCATGAAATCATTATGGCTTTAATACTGTAATTAGTGGTTTCTTCAATTTACATATCATAATGAAGTTTTGCGTTTGGGCAAATAGGAAAGTTGTAAAAATGGTTTATCATCGTCGTTCATTATAACGTAAAAGTTAGCTTAGTTTTTGGTGTGGATGTGAAATAATACTATTATAATTTAATTTGATTGATAGATACATTAATAATAAAAGTTTTTGCCTTAATATAAATTACATTATATCGTTTAGTTTTTCTATTTTCAAAAGTTATTATTGCCAAATGTAAACACTGGCAGAAAAAAACTAAACTAAATCTTAGCCGTTTTCATTACTTATTTCTCAGAACAAAAACTGAATTGAGTTTCATCCATTGTTTATTTCGCTAAATATAATGAAATAAGAAGAAGCTCATTCATAATTCTTTTGTGCCAACATGTTCAATGTTAACTTTGGACAAGCGAGGGCCATTTCCATCATTTTTAGTGAATTACGTTTGTGTTCCATTTTCTTTTAGTCGTCGTCCAGCTGTAGTTGTTTTTGTTACCACAAAAACTTTCGTTTGCGATAATATGGAATTCAAGGAGGGAAAGCTTTTATTGGCCCAAACGATCCTTATTACGTAATAAATCAAAGTTAGATATGTACTCATGACGTTTAGCCTTCGCTGTGGAATAATGGGAATATTATTATTAGACATTCACAAATATATTTATTAAGATGTTACTACATTCGAAGCACGTGAGAGATGGGAATAGCAAACACCGCGTGCGGCAGATTTCGTCGATAAACGTATTCATGTAAGAAAGCAGGGGTCAACTCAACTCATTATATGAGTCATTAGAGCTGGTGGAGGTGGACACTATTACAATGCTCGGTTTTAAGAACACTGCACTCCCATATTTTGGGTGAGCAATTTCGGCTGCAAGTATTAGGCCAGGAATTTCTGGTCTTATTTGGTCCTGGCTACGGTGTACTTCTTATAAGCAAATTATATCACAGTTGGTAGTGCAACAGAGCTCCGAAAGTATCTGTGCTTTCTCCGTTGAGAATCCTTCAATGTTTATTGAAATAACACATAGAGCCGGTGAATTTAAATTCCGGGGGTTGAGTCTTCATTATCCATACTAGTCCTTACTCTCCTTACTAATATAAACCTCTAGAAAGCTAAAGAAATTGTCTGACCTAAGAATCGATTCCAAGACGTAACTCTCAGTAGTAAAGCTTGCGACCATTAGACCAACCAGCAAGGCCTGTAGTCTCGACAAATATAGCGGCAAAAATCGGTCGTTAAGTCTTTCTTTAATAGATTTTCAACCTTATGCTTTCTAATAAAGTTGTTTTTGTCGCTGTCTAATGTCGAGATTGCAGGGGCTGCACACTATTCATAAATAGGGTATTTGACTGAAAAAAACTAATTAGTCCATCAGATTATCAAAAAACATTTGACATGTGTTTTTTTTCTAGTATTACGTAAACGAAAATCGACTTAGATATGACACTTTCTAAATTGCCAATACGTCACAAGCAAGTACAGTTTTTACCGACTTAAAAAAAGGAGGTTATCAATTCGACCCGTATGTATGTAATATTTCCAGAACTGCCCAGTTTTCGCATATGTTGGTCTATATCAGCGTCTGAACAAAATAATGTGCCAAATTTCATAAGTGTACGTATGTATGTTTTTATGTTTGTGTTCGCATATCTCCGGAACTACAAGTCCGATTTAAGTAATTCTTTTTTTGTTGTACTAGGTATTGTCCAACTTAGGGTAGTTTTTGAGATAGGGAATTTTTTGCCTACTTGGATCGTAGATTTTCAAAGAAGATTGTATGTTTGTTCACGATTATCTCGCATTTGTCTGAACCGTTTTTCATACGGTTTTCCGAAAAATGTTTATTACATTCTAGGGAAGGTTTTAGTATACAATAATAATGGATGTCTTGTGACGTTGCCCGCATAGATCCGTTTTTGTTTCTCGCTTGGATATAAATTTCTAAAGTCGCCGATTATACGAAGATTTTTGTTGAATGTCTGAACTAACTAAAAAGGGTAAAATAAAAACTTAAAAAAAAAGAACCGACTTCAAAAAAAAATACAAAAAAGTTTAAAATAACTTTTCTTTCGGAAGTCGGTGGCTTTTGATTTTTATGTCATTGACTATTGCCACCGACGTCCAAAAGAAAAGTTATTTTACACTTTTTTGTATTTGTTTTTGAAGTCGGTACTTTTTTTTTAAAGTTTATATTTACTTGCTTCTGACGTCACGAGCCCCCACTCTCGAACACGACACAATACAATTATCTCCTCTATAATCCCGTGTACACACGTGTACATTCCAGAATAGGCAAAGGTAAAATCTAATTTGCAAGTTGCCTTTTTGGCGTGTGGCTAACAAGTGGGTCAGTTAACCTTCAGGTAAAAGGGTGAGCAATTGGAATTGTGTGTGTGTGTCCTTTATGGTGGCACGCTATCTCTAGTACCTTTCCGAACCTAATACAATCATTATACGAAACCCTTCTACCGTTTGGCATACACGAGTGACGGTAATGTGTGACGTTATTTGAGATGTAACATTATAATACTACGTTTCTTCTATATTGATTTAGATTAAAATAAAGTAGTGTCCGACCGATTTTTCAGCCGAAACCGAAACCGAACTTTCGGCCTTGCTCTCAGTTTCGGCGGAAACCGAAACCGAAACCGATACTTTCAAAACATTTAAAATTTCGATTATTATTTGAAATTTTTTTTTAAACATTTATTATTTATTTTATTTTATCATTTTTATTTATTACTAGCTGACCCGGCGAACTTCGTACCGCCTAACAGTCGATTCTTTTAGTTTTTTTTCTTAATACTTTATTCTGCTATTTAAGAAACGGCGAAGGGCGAGTTGGACTCGCCCATAAAAGGTCCCGTGTAGCAGCAAGTAACATAATATAAAAATTCTAGTAGTTGGTTGTAACTTGAAAAGGTAAATTGCGGTTTACGAATTATGACATATTAAAAAAAAACTAATTACTTGATCTCGTTCAACAGTTTTCGCAGGAAGTTTGCATGGTAGTGTACATCGTAATTATATTTTTTTTTTCAGTTTTGTCATTCTCTTATTTTGGAAGTTACAGGAGGAAGGACACATTTTACCACTTTGGAAGTGTCTGACGCGCAAACTCTTCAGTTTAGAAAAAAAAGATGTTTGTAAATTCCATAACATTTTTAAAGAATCTCCATAGGTACCCCACACCAAGCGTATGGAATTGGAGTTTTTTTTTTTTAGTTTCAGTTCTAAGTATGGGGAACCCCCAAAATTTTAATTTTTGTGTGAAAATCCTAAGGCTGCTTTTCCACCAGACATGCGCTATGCTACGTTGCTGCGGATGCGTTTGATATCCACCAATCATATTTACATAGCACAGCACTGGTGGTAACGGATTCAACTAAAATGAGTTTTTATATGAAAAGATGCGTGCTATGGCTGCGTGCTGTGGCTGCGTGCTATCGCTGCGTGCTATGGATACATGCTATTGGTCGTTTTCCGTACAATCGATACATCGCATAGCTCGAGCTGCGTAGCTACCTTGTGACAGCCCATCTTCATAGCGCAGCTACCTTGTGGCAGCGCATCTTTATAGCGCGGCTACCTTGTGACAGCGCGTCTTGTCTTGTAGCGCAGCTGCGCATCTTCGTAGCGCAGCTACGCATCTTTGTATCGCATTATGCATCTTCATAGCGCAGCTACCTCGTGGCGGCGCATTTTCGTAGCGCCAGGGCCCCCGTAAGGACTACTGGCGCCTGTGTGCAAAAAAGGATTTTGGCGCCCCTTAAAGCATTTTGAATCATCTTTTTTTATGGGTGTAGGTCAGTGGTGAATTTTAAAATTCAGCGCCCTCGGGCTATAAAGCTTGCCGCCTCGGAACTTAAACACAAAATAAACCATAAAGTGCTACTCAAAGTTCACACCCAGAGTGCCATACCATCTTAGAGAAGACAAACTTAAAATTTTAAATTGTGTAGACCACATAAGAAGCATTTGTAATTGAAAAGTAATTAAAAAATTTGCTATCAAAAGAGAGCTCAAGAAAAGCATATGTCAACCTTATTTGAAGCGCGAGCGAAGCGAGCGCGAAATTTTTTAGGTTTTTGGAATAGGACATGGTAATTCTTCATAGAAGAGCGAACGCAGTCAGCTCTAAAAGTAAAACTGTGTTTAAAGTTTCCGGACTTCAAGTTTTAATCTAAAAGTGAGATCAAATATTTGAAGTCTTTAGTAGGTACTTAAACCTAATCCTATAAGTTCTCAACTCCTATTTCAAAATTATTTTTGATATTTTTTTGATTTTTTTGGGCCCTTGGCTTTGGCGCCCTTAGAGGATGGCGCCCGTGTGCATTGCACACTGCACATAATTATGGTAGCGGGGGCCCTGCGTAGCGCAGCTACATTGTGACAGCGCATCTTAATTGCACAGCTACATATTAGCGTAGCATCAATGGAAACAGTCACACAGTTTCGTAGCTCAGCTTTTACATCCTCGCAGCACAGCTACATAGCACATCTCTTGTGGAAAGGCACCCTAATGCGGTTCACATAATACATCAACTTACCAAGTTTCAACATGATAGCTCTTATACTTTCGACAGACAGACAAACATGACGAATCTATGAGGTTTCCGTTTTTTGCCATTTAGCCAAACCCTAGAGGAACCTTATAAAGAAAGTTGATAATAAATACAAAATTAATAAAAAACTTAAAATTCTTTTAAGTCACTAAAAATCACACTGAAAATTACAATTTCAGATTTCTTATTTTACTTATTCAAAATTAAGTTTTATTTTTATTGTAGAACTTTATGGTTTTTTTTATCGTGGTAAAATTATCAAATGAGTCCTCCCACCCAGGGCAGGGCGGGAGGGACTGTCAGACTCGTACTGACTAAATTCCACGGCTTCCTTCAATAGCCCTTTACGTTCCAGAGTCACGGTAATGAGATAAGTCCCGCGACCCCGGCAGGCTTTGGCCCTCTAGAGGGAAGCCCCGTCATCATGCTGACGCTTTTTGAGTCGCGTGTGGAAAACAACGCGCCGTCGACCCGGGCATGGTTCATGGTCAGACAGCGAGTCGCCCATTACTCGCCGCCCGCATGCCCGCGCCTGCGGTGGCCGGAGGTCGTCCCGCGACGACCGTCGCCGTGGGCGTCTACCACTACCGCGTGGGTGAGGGATGGACGCTGTCCTTTCACTCGTGCGTCCCGCCTCCGCCTTGGCGAGCATGACTGCTTCGCGGAAGGAGGCGCCCGCTTCCGACTCCGTCTCGCCACGACGCAGCATGGCCGCGACCAATGCCGGGTGCGAGAGGTCGTCACCTATCGCCTGCGTGAGGACACGGCGCTGTTCTGCCCAAGCGGGGCAGTTCTGCACCGTATATGCTCCACCTGTCGTGTATGCACGTATCCTCCGGACGATCCTCGCAGTGGTGACACCCAGACGTTTCCTCCTTCCTCATCAGACACAGGTACCTCCCGAAACATCTGTGTTCGAGAACTTTATGGTAAACGAAATTTCTTGTTTGATTTCCTGTCGAGTAAGCAAACAGTAAAAACCTGACCCGACAAACGTCGTTCTATCAGAAGTTATTGGTCTGTGGTAGTCTTACAATTACATGCTTGTATTTTCTGGTCAAGTCTGGTGATCCGACAGTCCTTTCCGTTTCACCCAAGGCGAGAGAAATCATTCGATAATTTAAACATCCCAAAAATAAAACAAAAAATTAGTAGTTTAAGAAAAATCCGTTTTTTTTTTCAATTTCATTCAGCATATTTAACAAAAAAAAGCAATCACAAAAAAAAACCAAACAAAAATACCATCCTAAGATTCGAACGTGTACCGTAGGTATATCGATCCAATCGTATAACCTCTAGACCATCGACGTTGCTGTCAATGCTCTTCAAATAGACGTTCGCTTTAAGATACTTCAGTTGGAACGAAAAACAGATGACGAATAACATACATTATGCGTTTCATAACAGAAAGTTTAAAAAAAAAGAATATTTTAGTCCTTATTAACCTGGTCCTGATGGTTACAAACACAACAAAAAAAGAATTATCCGAATCGGTCCAGCCGTTTTCAAGTTTTGCTCTTAGCAACACATTTAGCGATCCATTTTTATATTATAGAAGATTAACACATAAGAAAAAGTGTCAAATATGCAGGGTGAATTTTTCAACTGGGTGTGGATGGCTATATGCGTAACTATGAGGAACATCGAAAAACGTTGTATGGAGTCTCGAGACCGATTTTGACGAAAACTAAAACTGTATCATTGGATTTTAGAAAAATCAATAATCGAAACCAACGATTTTGAAAAAAAAATCACACTCTGTATTATTATTTATTACACCATTCGATAGTATTGCTAACAAGGATCAAATTCTGGGAAGTTATGAAATACGACAATCTTTTAAGAAATTGTTATTTTTCTATGTTATTTAACTTCTACTGACCCATAATCTATTTGGAATTATAATAATTTATTTTTTTCAATATTTCAGTGGATTTGAAATCTCAACATCCACACTATATTCAGCAATACGAAAGGCCTCCCTAGGAATTTCTCTTGTATCGTGGGTGCGTTTTAAAAGACATTTAAACTGACATTTACAAACTGCCACACCTAGAACAACTACCTATATAGCATCCGATGTTAATCTCTAATGATACAGCCTAGTATCAGCGCGGCCTCAGCGTTGAAACTACAGCTTAATTTTTAATAAATTTTTAACCGTGTAATCTAGACTTCTAGAGCATAAAGTAAGTAATTTATTAAAGACAAACAGTTGTCTCTTCCACGACCTCGTCAATGACTGTTTAGAGAATACGATAGCTGAAAGCTACACAAATATTTATTGTTGAATCGAACTCACAACACGCAGATCATCTGTCAATAACTGCGCTTACCGTAAACCTAAAATATACAAAAATATCTAATAATATATTTGGTGCGACTTTGGTGAACTTAGCGTTCCACCAAGCGAGTAGTGTGAGGATGAGTCAATTCAACAATGAACAAACCTCTCGCCGCTTGCCACTTGCAGTGTAACCTTATAGACCGGAAGCCAGACCAAAATATCGTTAGTGATTTCTTCTCAAGCCATAATTAGTAGACTACATAAGGGAGTCGGATCATAAAGATTTGTGGAAGTCAGCTGCTGTTCCGTTGGTGGGATAAGCAGCAATAGCCGTTCAAACACGTAGAAAAAATTATATTTTTTTGTCATTTCCTCCCAACTGAAACCTGGTTTATATTGAAGATTACCTTATATCACGAAGAATAAAACCAATCAGCCGTCTGTAACATGGTGGAATACACGTCTGCTGGTCACTCGAACATGTAATTTTTTACATTATTTTCAGTGATTTCCTCTCGACTCAAATTTTACCTGATGAAAGTTTACATGAAGATATGGATAAAAGCAAACGTCAGCTGGCTGTATCTCGGTGGAAAGATCGTAAAATAAAATATGAAGAAACAAATATTTTATTAAATCTGAATAACTAAACGTAATTTATTTGCAATATCAAAACGGACTTAAGGGAAACGAGTGTCTGTCATAATGACACATAGAAGAAGCCATAAAAAAATATTATTTGGAAAAAAAAACTTGTGTCATCCTTAATGTCTAATCTTGTCAAATCATTCTGCTGTCATAAGGTTTCAAATCAATATTAAATGATTTTGTTGTTGTATTTCGTTATTTTGTTCAAGTTATGGAACTGTTCTTACTGGAGTGAATAAGTAATTGACACCCTGATCAAGAAGGTCCGTTAACCGGTTCAACAGAATCAGAAGGATTCCCGCACGATCTTCAATGATGAGACAAGGCTCTCGCTTGGAGATTACGTGAAGAGCTTCTCGATCCGGCTTGCATTATGAAGAAATTCCTATCTTTGAGGTCCGAACTAGATATCCATTGATATATGTTTCATAACAACATGTTTATTTTGTATTTTTAATTGTTTTATATGTAATGTAAATGAAAAATGTAAATAACAATAACATCAAATAATGAATCAAGCAATGATTGGGGGTTTTCTTTATAGAAAAGCTTTTTATTTCTTATACTTTTCACTAATTGAGAAAATAAATCAATAGACCCATTTATACGTTTTTTCAAGAGTTCATTATGATCGTTTTGCATATTCGTGCAAAGAATGGGCAGAGAACCTTAGGCCCATCGCATACGGCGTATTCAAAACGCGCAGAAGACGCGCGTTTCAGGAACGCGCCTCTTCGGCGCCGTAGACGCTGATTTGATATTGCGTTTGGATTGATGATACAAGCGCGCGTATAAAGAAGCGGAGTAGAGGAGAGAGTCTTATATGTATGAATTATTAAGTAATCGTTCAGACATAACCGCGCGGTTAGTCAACCGCCAGAAAATAGAATCGCGCTGCTCCCGCGCGTTTCTATTACTATGGAGTCTTTACTTTGCGTTCAGTTGCGTGGCGGATACCGCGCGGTTAGCACATCACAGCTCGTGAGTTTGGCACGGTTCGTTTCGACACTGAACTGTTTATTGATGAAGTGGAGAAGAGAAATGCAATATGGGATATTCAGTGTGAGGATTACTCAAATAAAACTATCATAACCAAGCTTGGCAAGAGTTAGTGGAGATATTTGGAAATTGTGAAAATACGTTGGAAACTTGGTTGGTTACTTAATATTGGATGCACCTCATGCACCCATTTGCATTGTATACCGCATTTTTCTTATCGTTTTTTTAAGGAGCAACAACCACAGTAAACCGATTTTTCGCTGACCTCCTTTTTCAAACGGACGTTATCCCTGTACGATAATCACATGTCATATAACCGCCGGAGTCTGATTGCATAACAATTTTGCGGTTTCGAACCGCGCGATTCATGAACGCGCGGTTTCCGCAAGTCTGTACTAGCCCTTAGTCCTGCTTGTATAATAATTTTCAAAGTATCAGCTGACGACCTTTCCACCGAGATACGGCCAGCTGACGTCTGTTTTTAGCCATATCTTCATGTAAACTTTCATCAGGCAAAATTTGGGTTGAGAGGAAATCACTGAAAATAAAATAAAAAATTACATGTTCGAGTGACCAGCTGACGTGTATTCCACCATGGTACCGTCGGCTGATTGGTTTTATTCTTCGTGATACAAGGTAATCTTCAATATAAACCAGGTTTCAATTGAGAGGAAATGACTAAAAAAAAATATTTTTTCTACGTGTTTGAACGGCGATTGCTGCTTATCCCACCAACGGAATCGCAGCTGACTTCCACGAATGTTCATGATACGACTCCCTCATGCAGTCTGCTAATTATCGCTTGAGAGGAAATTGGTCACGGACATCTGTTACGGGCTCCCGCTCTATTAGCCCTAGGCATACTTACACTAATGACAGGAATAAATATTATTTAAAAAATATATTTAAATAAAAACATTCATCATCAGCCTATAATGTTCCCACTGCTGGGACACAGGCCTCCTCTCTGTGAGAGGGAGTGGGCCATAATCCACCACGCGGGCCTAGTGCGCGTTGGTAGATGTCACATATCTTCGAATTTTTGGTTCTAGGACGTGTCGGTTTCTTCCCGTTCCCTCCGTTCGATATCTAATAAATACATTATATCTACATTATTAAAACATAAAAATAATAAAACTAACAAAGCATTGAAAAACTGCTTCTCAACGCTTCGCAACATCATAAATTGATTTGGACTATGTAACACGAAAAATATTACCTACTTCTAAATATAATATTAATAAGCTTATTATTTTCCGAGTGACTAATAACTTAAAAGTCGACTAAATGTTTGCAACAAATAAAATAACTTGCCAGCGATTAAATATTTTCGCGACTATTATATTACGTAAGGTTCAAAATTAAGGGTGTTATAAAAACTAAAAACTAGCAGCTGCGTTTAGGTAGCAAATAAACTATACCAGTCAATTGAAATATTAGGCGAGGAGCTGTATATAATGACTTGGCGACTAATAATGTTAGTAGGGTGGCATTCGCCGGTAATGTGTGCAACTAACACGTTAGTGTTTAGTTTTGTTTATTTTGTGAGCCAGCATGACAGGTAGTAATCAGTTATTTGACCTAGGATGCAAGAGCGAATGAAACGAGCTCGGGACTTGGGGCATCCCGACACGGACAGGTTAGGTTCGAAGGTGATGGCGGGGTCTGAAAGACCCCGCCATCACCTTCGTGTTAGGTTACTTTAAACCTTGCACGCAGAAATAGGAGCCCCGCGAAGCGGGCCTCCGTCGAGCATTCTGGCAGGTGGTACTAATTCAAAGCTATTAAAAGTCACACAATTTTAAGCTAGTTTATATTTATTCTTCATACAAACAATTTTAAATAGAATCTGATTTGTATTATTTACTAGCTGACCCGGCGAACTTCGTACCGCCTAACAGTCGATTCTTTTAGTTTTTTTTTCTTAATACTTTATTCTGCTATTAAAGAAACGGCCAAGGGCGAGTTGGACTCGCCCATAAAGGGTTCCGTGTAGCAGCAAGTAACATAATATAAAAGTTCTAGTAGTTGGTTGTAACTTGAAAAGGTAAATTGCGGTTTACGAATTATGACATATTAAAATTATTAAGTTTTGTCATTCTCTTATTTTGGAAGTTACAGGAGGGAGGATACATTTTACCACTTTGGAAGTGTCTGACGCGCAAACTCTTCAGTTTAGAAAAAAAAGATGTTTGTAAATTCCATAACATTTTTAAAGACCTATCCATAGGTACCCCACACCACACGTAAGGAATTGGAGTTTTTTTTTTGAGTTCAGTTCTAAGTATGGGGAACCCCCAAAATTTTAATTTTTGTGTGAAAATCCTAAGGCTGCTTTTCCACCAGACATGCGCTATGCTACGTTGCTGTGGATGCGTTTGATATCCACCAATCATATTTACATAACACAGCACTGGTGGAAACGGATTCAACTAAAATGTTTTTTTATATGAAAAGATGCGTGCTATGGCTGCGTGCTGTGGCTGCGTGCTTTCGCTGCGTGCTATGGATACATGCTATTGGTCGTTTTCCGTACAATCGATGCATCGCATAGCTCGAGCTGCGTAGCTACCTTGTGACAGCCCATCTTCATAGCGCAGCTACCTTGTGGCAGCGCATCTTTATAGCGCGGCTACCTTGTGACAGCGCATCTTTGTAGCGCAGCTACGCATCTTTGTAGCGCAGCTGCGCATCTTCGTAGCGCAGCTACGCATCTTCGTATCGCATTATGCATCTTCATAGCGCAGCTACCTCGTGGCGGCGCATTTTCGTAGCGCCAGGGCCCCCGTAAGGACTACTGGCACCTGTGTGCAAAAAAGGATTTTGGCGCCTGTGTGCAAAAAAGGATTTGGCGCCCCTTAAAGCTTTTTGAATCATCTTTTTTTATGGGTGTAGGTCAGTGGTAAATTTTAAAATTCAGCGCCCTCGGGCTATAAGGCTTGCCGCCTCGGAACTTAAACACAAAATAAACCATAAAGTGCTACTCAAAGTTCACACCCAGAGTGCCATACCATCTTAGAGAAGACAAACTTAAAATTTTAAATTGTGTAGACCACATAAGAAGCTTTTGTAATTGAAAAATGAGCTATCAAAAGAGAGCTCAAGAAAAGCAAACGTCAACCTTATTTGAAGCGCGAGCGAAGCGAGCGCGAAATTTTTTAGGTTTTTGGAATAGGACATGGTAATTCTTCATAGAAGAGCGAACGCAGTCAGCTCTAAAAGTAAAACGTTTCCGGACTTCAAGTTTTAATCTAAAAGTGAAATCAAATATTTGAAGTCTTTCATCATCATCATCATCAGCCTATAATGTTCCCACTGCTGGGACACAGGCCTCCTCTCTGTGAGAGGGAGTGGGCCATAATCCACCACGCGGGCCCAGTGCGGTTTGGTGGATGTCACATGTCTTCGAATTTTTGGTTCTAGGACATGCCGGTTTCCTCACGATGTTTTCCTTCACCGTTTTGAGAGCAGTGGTGATGAAATAAATTACACAAAGCAATGCGCCAGGCGGGGTTCGAACCCACGACCTACAACTCGTAAGTCGGGACCGATACCACTGGGCCACCACTGCTCTGCACTGCTTGAAGTCTTTAGTAGGTACTTAAACCTAATCCTATAAGTTCTCAACTCCTATTTCAAAATTATTTTTGATATATTTTTTTTGAGCACTTGCATTGCACACTTTGCACATAATTATGGTAGCGGGGGCCCTGCGTAGCGCAGCTACATTGTGACAGCGCATCTTACTCGCACAGCTACATAGCGTAGCATCAATGGAAACAGTCACACAGTTTCGTAGCTCAGCTTTTACATCCTCGCAGCACAGCTACATAGCACATCTCTGGTGGAAAGGCACCCTAATGCGGTTCACATAATACATCTACTTACCAAGTTTCAACATGATAGCTCTTATACTTTCGACAGACAGACAAACATGACGAATCTATGAGGTTTCCGTTTTTTGCCATTTAGCCAAACCCTAGAGGAACCTTATAAAGAAAGTTGATAATAAATACAAAATTAATAAAAAAACTTAAAATTCTTTTTGTGTCACTAAAAATCACACTGAAAATTACAATTTCAGATTTCTTATTTTACTTATTCAAAATTAAGTTTTATTTTTATTGTAGAACTTTATGGTTTTTTTTTTTTATCGTGGTTAAATTATCAAATGAGTCCTCCCACCCAGGGCAGGGCGGGAGGGACTGTCAGACTCGTACTGACTAAATTCCACGGCTTCCTTCAATAGCCCTTTACGTTCCAGAGTCACGGTAATGAGATAAGTCCCGCGACCCCGGCTTCTTTCACTTCCCTCTAGAGGGAAGCCCCGTCATCATGCTGACGCTTTTTGAGTCCCGTGTGGAAAACAACGCGCCGTCGACCCGGGCATGGTTCATGGTCAGACAGCGAGTCGCCCATTACTCGCCGCCCGCATGCCCGCGCCTGCGGTGGCCGGAGATCATCCCGCGACGACCGTCGCCGTGGGCGTCTACCACTACCGCGTGGGTGAGGGATGGACGCTGTCCTCTCACTCGCGCGTCCCGCCTCCGCCTTGGCGAGCATGACTGCTTCGCGGAAGGAGGCGCCCGCTTCCCACTCCGTCTCGCCACGCAGCATGGCCGCGACCAATGCCGGGCGCGAGAGGTCGTCACCTATCTCCTGCGTGAGGACACGTACGGCGGTGCTCTGCCCAAGCGGGGCAGTCCTGCACCGTATATGCTCCACCTGTCGTGTATGCACGTGTCCTCCGGGCGATCCTTGCAGTGGCGACACCCAGACGTTTCCTCCTTCCTCATCAGACACAGGTACCTTCCGAAACATCTGTGTCCGAGAACTTTATGGTTAACGAAATTTCTTGTTTGATTTCTTGGCGAGTAAGCAAACAGTAAAAACCTGACCTGACAAACGTCGTTCTTTCAGAAGTTATTGGTCTGTGGTAGTCTTACAATTACATGCTTATATTTTCTGGTCAAGTCTGGTGATCCGACAGTCCTTTCCGCTTCACCCAAGGCGACAGAAATCATTTGATAATTTAAACATCCCAAAAAAAAAAAAAATTGTAGTTTAAGAAAAATCCGTTTTTATTTCAATTTCATACTGCATATTTAACAAAAAAAAAGCAATCACAAAAAAAAAAAAACAAATAAAAATACCATCCTAAGATTCGAACCTGTACCCTAAATATATCGATCCAATCGTATAACCTCTAGACCATCGATGTTGCTGTCAATGCTGTTCAAATAGACGTTCGCGTTATGATACTTAAGTTGGAACGAAAAACAGATGACGAATAACATACATTATGCGTTTCATAACAGAAAGTTTAAAAAAAAAGAATATTTTAGTCCTTATTAACCTGGTCCTGATGGTTACAAACACAACAAAAAAAGAATCATCCGAATCGGTCCAGCCGTTTTCAAGTTTTGCTCTTAGCAACACATTTTGCGATCCATTTTTATATTATAGAAGAAGATGTATGCCCATTTTCTATTTTATTTTCATCATTAAGTTTTCGCTTAGATATTAATTCAGTTCCCAAAAGAAAAACTTGATGCTAGTTTAAATTAAAACGGAGCTTATAACTGATATATTAATATGCCATCTTTTACTCACTACGATACTCCTTATTAGCTGCCAACCCATTATGTTTGTTAACCACTCTATTTTTTTTTCAACCTATATTCATTATACTTAGTTGCCGCATTAAATACATGCCATATTAATACCGAGGCTCAATTGGCTCGCAAATTGCGTGAAAACCTGGTTTTTGTGAAGAAATACGATCAGGAGGGGAGTATATTGAGAGAACGTACATGTTCATTCAATAAATACCTCTTCTGCTAGAAAATAATCATCGTTCTGTATGTAACGTAATTTATTTGCAATTATTTATTTTTAACCGACTTCAAAAAAGAGGAGGTTCTTAATTTTTTGTGTTTGGTCTCTTAGAAACGTTTTTATTTTACAAGAGTGTTTCACTTATTGTGTATTTGGACGATTTTGTTATCTACCGTTGGTACGAGTTACAAAATTGTAGTGTGCATGTAAGAAATACTGTTGAATATTCGAACAAAATAGGTAAAATATTTTTAAAAAAACTTATAAAATTTATAACCGACTCCAACAACAACCACAAAAAAGCGTAAAATTACTTATTTTCGGAAGTCAGTAGCAAAAAAATCAAGGTAATAAAAAAAACCACCGACTTTGAAATGAAAGTTATTTTACACTTTTTTTTGTCTAATACCTTCATCTGCCAAATTATAGAATAGGATTACCCCAAAATACTCATGAATAGAACTAGACAAAGACTGTGGACTAGACACTAATCTTGATAATAATTTAGCCAGTGCTCAAAGCCTTTAAAATTGTGCCTAACCCTTAAGCCAGTAATTGATTTTAAATTTAGCCAAAATGAATTTGAAGACAATAATTTAGGCTACGATTCGTTTTAGTACTTAAATAGTAAATAATTCTATTCAATCACAAGACTAACAAGTAAAATTATTCACTAACCAACCCCCTTATAAAAACTTGTGTTGCTTAGCTACCGATTAAATATCACCTGTCCTTGTCATTTCTATTTCAATGAATAGAGATGGCAAGTGACTTAAGAGCTATTTAAGATAAGTAACGTCTAATTAATGTTTATAAGTAAGGGGGTCTTTTAGCGCAAGACAATGCACATGAGCGCTGTTAGTTAAAAGTGAAATTAGTGCGTGAATGTATGTGATGTGTATTTTTTTGACGTCCTTTTATTATTTTTTTTAGTTTTTAAATAATTTAGATTTCAGCGTAGTTTGTACCTATACAAATAAACATATAATATATATTATGTAATACATTAAAAATTAAATTGTAGTTCCAAATAATGATTAAATTGAACATGTTAACATATGTCATTCTCAATTACAAGACCAGTGCTCCATCGGTTGTTATGTACGTTTGATACATACAACAATGAAACAAAATTGATGCTGTTAGGGATAAACATGAAAATTAACACATAGATAAGTCCCCAGACATCACATTACTGACCCAATTTCACTTCGCCTTTTGTGTCAAAAACATCGTTAGAAATAATGACAACATGATAATTAAGATTATTTTGTGTAAATTGCCTTTTTCTGTGACTTGGTCCATATGGAGATCTGATTAATCTGAATGAATCCCAAAGGAACTTACCAATAAGACAAAATAATTATATCGATGTTCTAATTAGTTGACCTACGTGCTCATCGGAATTCCTTCACGTGTTATGGCTTGAAAAGATATCTTCCAACGCTTTCTATTCTATAAACTAATATAGATAATATAATGTGTCCGGTTTCGGTCCGTAATACAAACTTAAATGTATTTTTCAGACTATAAACTATATTTGCGATATAATTCACCAACGTACGTTCAAGCGTTGCGACGTGATTTAGTGACAAGCATCCATCCATCCAATCCTACTTTAAATGTTTGCGCATATGATTGTAATATTAAAGTTAAACTCATACCTTTGTTACTCCTCTTGACCAATTTCGGCCACGGCGAAGTCTTGTGACTGGGACTGTAGCACCATAACTATTTTTGTACCAGTTTTATTTTATGTCTTTTGACAATTCAAAAGTGCCTGTAGTTGGCCCAGTTGAAATAAACGATTTGATTTGAAATCTCAGTGAAATTAGCCATATGCGCGGTAAATATAAATTATAGAGCACAAGTGTGTGCGCAAGCACAGGTGCACTCTCTGTTCCTTTACTCTCACGACCGGAGAGAGATCAGGCACAGAACCAATGGCTTAACGTGCTTTTCGAGACACGGGGATATCATACCACCAACTTCCAAACTCCGGGCTACTGTTTCTTTAGAAATTCTAGTAGAAAAACCCTATAGCACTTTTTGCCCGACCCGGGAATCCAACGCAAGACCCCAGGCTTCGCGCTTGTGACCACGAGACCAACGGGGCAGTTACGGGGCGTACCTTTGACTAAGTAAATAAAATGTAAAATGGGACAAACCAGTCACAGTAACTACTATTATTTCGTAAATTACAGTAATCAGGGGTGGTAATTTTAAGGTATTATGGCACTAAAAGGGATTACGAACTTCTAAAAGCTTTGAATCAAAACTTCCAAAAACAGAGTTCCTATCTATTCGAAAATTGCTCTTTGTCAGTTCATTATAGGAATTATTTTGAGAGCGACCCATTTCATAAAGCTTTCAGGAATTTTGTTACTTATCTGGTTTATTAGAAGACTACATTATCCTACATCAAAAAATCTGAACGTTAATTAATTAATCTACTCTCATAACGTAAAATTCGAAATACAAAACTCAAAACGAGTTTATAATGACATACTTTATACCATAGAGTATCGTAATGAAATTAAAAAATTAAATTATAACACTGTTTCTCTAACAAAACAATGTTATAATTTAATTTTTTTTCATTATGATACAGTTTACTGATCATAGATACATCTATTTCATTTTTTATCTGTGGCTGCGCGCGCTTTAAATGGGAATGTTAGAATTTTGACGTTTGTATTTCGGTGGATGATTATTAGTGTTTATTAATTTTTATCTTTTATTTGATATGTTCGTGTTCAATGACAGTAGATAAAGTAGTGTATGAAACTGTACATAACTAGGTATTATACCACTCGTGTGATACTATTAAAAAACTCGCTTCGCTCGTTTTTTAAACTCACACTCGTGTATAATACCCCTCATTATGTACCAGTTACATAATAGTAGTTTATGTAACTGGTACATAATGAGGGGTATTATACACGAGTGTGAGTTTAAAAAACGAGCGAAGCGAGTTTTTTAATAGTATCACACGAGTGGTATAATACCTAATTATGTACAGTTACATACACTACTTTATCTACTCTCATTGAACATGAACATATCAAATAAAAGATAAAAATTAATAAACACTAATAAACATCCACCATGTCATCCACCGAAACACAAACGTCAAAATTCCAACATTCCCATCTGGAGCGCGCGCAGCCACAGATAAAAAATGAAATAGATGTATCTATGATCTGTAAACTGTATCATAATGAAAAAAAATTTTATTATAACATTATTTTGTTAGAGAAGTAGTGTTATAATTTAATTTTTTAATTTCATTACGATACTCTATGGTATAAAGTATGTCATTATTAAATCGTTTTGAGTTTTGTATTTCGAATTTTACGATATGAGAGTAGATAAACTACTATTAGTGCCCAACACAAAGTGTAATTTTACTCCAAGATCAAAATCGGATATAATAGTTAGTATTTTGAGAATTATTTTAAGTCTGACCCATTTTATTAGTCTTCTGGAAAATACAAATCTGAATATAATGTAAATAATTCTAAAGCAAAATTGACAAATACTAGCGAAAACATGAAATACAAAACTAAGTGATCAATACCTACAACGCGAAACAATTTTATAACCAGAACGCTCTGAGACCCAATTGAAAAGACATTATTTTCCGAATTATTTTAAGACTGACCCATTTTCAGGTTTAAATAAGCTTCTACATCAAAATTGACAAATTCTGTCGAAAACTAGAATGTACTATCATAATAATTTAATCGTATAAATGCGAAAGTACATTTTTTCATTTTTTGTTTGTATGTTGCCGTTTCACGCATTAACCACTGAACCGATCATTCTGATATTTTGTATAAAAGTTGTCAGGTATACAGAGACAGACCATGGGCCGTATTACAACGTCTTAAAACCAGGCTTTTTCCAGTGAGTGAACGAGATGGCGCTAGACGACTTGCATAGCTCTGTCACTTTCACTCGCCGGAACAAGCATGGTTGTAATACGGCCGCAGGTGGCCTACGTCTTATAGCGTGTGTGGCGTAACCAGAAACTTGAGGAAACGAGATGGCGCTAGACGATTTGTACATCTCTATCTCCTTCCCACAGCCTAAATACTTACGCTTTAAGACGTTATGGTAGGCCACCTGTAAGTACCTTTCAGTTCGAAAAAGTGCTGTTTCCTAGAAAAGCAACAATAACATTAGTAGAATTGTAGATAATAATAGATGGCGCCAAATGTGAGATCTAAATTGACTTTAAAAGTCTAAAATAACATCCACATACGATAATAAATGTATGACTAGCTGCGCCCGCGACTTCATTCGCGTGGATGTCGGAACTCAACAATGTATTTTTTTTATAAACAAAGGAATTTTACTAAAATAAAAGTAGCCTAAGTTACTCCTTATTACATCAGCTACCTGCCAATAGAAGTCCCATCAAAATCGGCCCGGCCATTTCAGAGATCCATTACAAACAGACAGACAGACACAAATTGTAGTGTATAAGTACCGTATAATTATATTCGTATGCATGTAGTAAAAAACGGTTATTTCAATATTACAAACAGACACTCCAATTTTATATACATGTGTATTATAATAGATGTGTAGATTATAATAGCAATCAAGCTTAAATGCACGTTTTGATAACCCCAAAGAAATATGTTTTCTTCCAACTAAATATTTTTAAGCAAACCAAGGAAATATTTATCCCTATCGCAAGTGTCTAAATAGTTTTTTTGTCTACTTTATAGAAACTTTGGTAATTTTAATTAGGTACTAAATCATAATAAGAGAAAAAAAACTTCTTTTAATTAAAAACTACATACGTTTACACTATACGCACAAATTAAACAGAAAATATAGGCAGTGCTTTAGCCTTATTATTCAATTTATGAACGGAACTTCGGTTGTAATATCACTGTCACAAACACATCATATCATAATAGCAATCAAGCGTAAGTGCACGCAATGGAATATTTTGTTTTTCTTTCTACGTAATGTTTACGCAAAGGAAATACTTTTTCCAGGCGCCGACATTATTAAAAAAAAAGGAAAAAACATAATAGAGTAATTGATATTTAAAGGCAACCTCGTTTCTTTCCAGATACTCATAAATTGGAGGCTGCTATTAAAATAAAGTTTCTTATTATTATGAAGTAATATCAATCTACCTTTGATAACGCCTCTTTATATTTCACGAGCTTAAATATTGCAATCACTTTTATAGACTTTCAGGCGTCGGCTACCTTTTATGTGAGGCTGCTTTCCTTATATATACATTATGAAAGTTTATTTCGTGATTTTACTTTGCAGGCAATGTACTGGGTATAAGGGTCCGCCCTCCACAAACTTTTAGGGCTTGCTCAGGAGACGAAACTGAACAATCTTCCTCAATCTTTTTTTTCATTAAATGAAAAAAAAAACAACCTCACCATAGAAAATTATAAACTTTATTGGACAGTTTTTATGAAGAAGCTGATTTTTTTTTTCATTTCCTGAAAAAAATATTAATAATAATATTCTACAACCATCACACAACGCCATCTAGTCCCAAGCTAAGCAGAGCTTGTGTTATGGCTACTAGACAACTGATAAACATACTTATATATTTCTAAATACATACATAATATAGATAAATTAGTTACAGTTAAATAAAATATAGATAAATTAGTTATTAGTTTTCTTTCTTTCTTTCTAAATTACACCCAGACACAGAACAAATGATCATGCTCATCACACAAACGTTTGTCCTGGGTGGGAATCGAACCCACGTCCCCCGGCCCAGCAGTCAGGGTCACTAACCACTAGACCAACAGGCCAGTCAAATTGTGGACGATTGTTCAGTTTCGTCTACTGAGCAAGCCCTGAAAGTTTGTGGAGGGCTGTCCCTTACACCCTGTATTTTGGACATTGTTGGAAGCACAGTGAAAGGGCCTTGACTTACCTACATGTCGTAGGTCGTGATATCGAATCAAGGTAAGTCACTTTACTTCTTATGTTAATGTAATAATTTATGTTTAACTAGTTGCTCCCCGTGGTTTTACTCCCGCTGCTCGACTTCTATATAGTCGTAGCGATGTTATATTTCCTCGATAAAATAGACTATCCACTCATTTTTTTTTCGAATCTTACTAGTAGTTCCTGAAATTGGCGCGTTCAACCAAACAAACTGTTCAACTCTTTATTAAAGTACAGATTTGATTTTGATTTTGTATTTTAATCGTTATTATATGTTATTATTTAATATGATTTTATTTTTAATTTGAATGATTATTATTTGATTTAGAGCTGATTTTTCAATAGTCAGATAACTTTTATCTGAGAATTAAAATAACGGTTTGACGTAATTATGTATTTTCCATAGGGCTGCTTTTTTAATAGTCAGATAACTTTTAACTGAGGAATAAAAATTGTGGTTTGACATATTTTCTATAGATAAGCTGACAAACCGCCATTTTTATTCCACCATAGAACACCTAATAGTACTACGTACAAGAAGTGACACTCCAAAAAAAATATCAAACAAATGTAAAATCTATGTACGAGAGAATAAAGTACATTTTAACTTGCACCCGTACCGCCCACCTACTTTTATAATAGCCTAAACTTCCCGTGCACAAGCAAAAATGTACTGAATGGCTACGCGCGATAGTTTATTTTGGTTTATCTGATGCTAACGTCACATCAAGGTCAACGTTCGCCGCGCTCAATAGGGTTGCGACTTGCGAGTTCAGGAGGCACAGTTAAGTAGGTCGGTGTATTTTATGCGTTTGTTAAATTAAATAATTAATATAAATGTTCCTCAAGGAATTTTGTTTTTATCATGAACCTATTTTTTTTTTGGTTTCTTCATCGATTACTACATACATTATCGATTGTTAGCACATAATGTTAATATAGGTACCTACGGCACCTTACATGAGAAATAATATTTAAAATAATATTACCTATCTTTTCTACTTATTATTGTTAAATTTTTGAACATTACATCTTACAAAAAAAAACTAACAACAACTAACAACTAACACATACTGTCACGCCCCGCGTTGCGTTGTAGGTAGGTGGAAACGTCGCCAGCGAATTACGATCGCTGACCTTGAATGCGTAGTGTGGCCATTTTATGAGTTTGAACGTGAGTTTTAAACAACAATGCAAACATCTTTCTACTTTCTGCCGAGCGATAAGGTGAGTGAGAGTGATGTCAGGTTTGATATTCGTCTATTTATCTTGGTCTTCTAGTAGGCTCACATCTCCGCCGAGTATCTCGACACATTTCCAAACTTGTAATGTTACTTAGGTACCTAATCGTGTTCAGTTAAGCGGAATATAGGTACTTGAAAGACATAAAAAAATAAGCATATCACAAGTAGGTAGATAATTCATAATTAACCTTAGATTCATAAACACAATTAATGACAATTATGTAGGAATAACACTATTCATAAACATTCGATATTTTCGCTTTTTTTTCAAGTCCTACGTTTCGACGTCACGCGATTGAATATGAAACGTGACGCTCTTATCTCTGTTGTCGTTTAGGCAACCAAAAGCTAAGCAGTATTTGTTTGTCTTCATATTTTATTATTTGTTCACTTTTAATTGTACGAATAATTACGACGCGGAGCGCGTTGCGGTACGGGCGGGCGGCGCGCGAAAGCCATCTGTGGCGACCCGTGAACGGTGTGCGCGTGTGTGCGTGCCGTTTCATACCTACACCGCGCCAGGCCTGATTCCACAGAGAAAAGTTATCTGACTATTGAAAAATCAGCCCTAAATATATCTGATACAAACAATAAATAAATAAAACAATTTCGACACCACTCTGCTTAAATCGTACTGCATCGTTAAACTATTTGGTCACAAACGCAGCTGGTGGCCAAGAGCTACTGGGTTCGATTTCCAGGTCGGACAAAGTGTTATTATTGAGTGTTTTTTTACTTTAAGAATTCCACGTTGTTCGCGGGACTCGAAAATTACCTTGACCCGTGACGTAAAGGGCTATTGAAGGACACCGTGGATTTTAGTCAGTCCTAGTCTGACAGTCCCTCCCTGCCCTGGGTCCGAGGACTCATTTGATGATTTTACCACAATAAAAAAGAAGAATTTCACATTAGCAGTCATGAAATCAATGCCCAAATCATGACAATAGGCTCGTCTTCTATAACATGGGATTTAATCGCCAAACCGAAAATCAAAGACATTTGATATCCACAAAACCGTTGTTGACTCGCGTGGTGGATTATAAGCATTATAACACAACCTCTCATAGAGAAGAGGTCTGTAAACCCAACAATGAGAACGTTATAGAGTGATTATAATATATGTATAGATACGAACGTCAATCATAGGATATATAGACATATATGTGTTTAAATGGGGTGTGCTCTACATAATTCAGTTCCGAGTCGACGTATCGTCGTAATTAATATCTTATTCAAAAGCACTTTAACATAATCGAATTTAACTCAAACTGTAGCTTGATTAACACCTAATCAACAACATTGCATGATTAGAGATTCATCGCACAATGTTATTAGTAACTAATACTGCTTATGTAATAATTTCATGAAGCTGCAGGCTGCGTTTGCATAGAGCGGAAACGTCTTTTTAGAGTTCCGTAGCCAAATGGCAAAAAACGGAACCCTTATAGATTCGTCATGTCTGTCTGTCTGTCTGTCTGTCCGTCTCATGTCACAGCCCTTTTTGACGAAAGTATAAGAGCTATCCTGTTGAAACTTGGTAAGTATTGTATTATGTAAACCGCATTAGGATTTTCACACAAAAATAAAACAAAAACCAAATTTGGGGGTACCCCCCGTACTTAGAATTGAAACTCAAAACATTTTTTTTCGCCTGACCCATACGTGTGGGGTATCTATGAATAGGTCTTGAAAAATGATATTCAAAATCAAAATCAAAATGTTTTATTTTACATGGGCCTCAGTGGGCACTTATAAAACGTCGAAAAATTGGCACGGTTCGGGTTGGTCGTTTCCATGGAGAAGAACCGGCAAGAAACTCCATGGTTACTCTTTTAAAATATTTGCTTTTACAATGTTTTTATTACAGTTAGGTATACTTATGTAAGAGAGAACATCGTTGGCACGATAAGAAGAAGGATCTTCCTACCAAAGCTATTCGCATAAGCATATTGAGGTTAGTAACATAATTTTTTTCTGAACTGAACGGTTTGCGCGAGAAACGCTTCCAAAGTGGTAAAATGTGTCTTATTTTAGAAGTTACAGGGGGGGGGGCCTGTAACTTCTAAAATTAGAGAATGATAAAAAAAAAGTTAGAGCTTTAAGAACTTTTTTTGATTATATTGACCTTTCGTGTAGTATCTATGTACTTGTATCGTATGGTTTCAGCACCTAAAGGATACTGTTTCACGGCACCCACTCATCCAAACTTACCCATTTGACATTTAACCCTAAAAGATACACGAAGAAAATACTTAAAATAATATGATATTGGTGTCTGAGGGTAAAGAGAGTCTTCGCTGTGCTACATTAAACGTGAATATTTACATGCATGAACTTTTAGTAAGCGTGGTAAAAGAATTTTAAACTCGATGAAGATGCAATTCTGAGTTTTGTCGTACAAACTTAAACGAATTTATTAGCGTTGGTTATATTGATAAATCTTAGTTGTAGCCAGTTTTTAATATAGTTTTAATCTGAAGAATTGGTTATTTTACTCAAAAAAATTATTAGTCAAAGTTAGATTATCAAAAAATATTTAACCCGTACTTTTTATTTTGTTACGTTAAACAAAAACGACGAAGATACAACGATTCTGAAAATCATAAAACGTCCCTCGGCTTCTCTTTGTCATATATTCACTGATTAAAAAAAAATATGTGTCCATTATTTTTAAATACTCTGAAAAAAAAAAGTTTTTCAATTTATTTATGCAGTAAACTACCATACCAAAATGCCATAGAACCGTATTTATAACCCTGTCGGGGCTACTAAAGATGCTGAAAAAATGGTCAAAATGAAGAAGGATTGGCTTGGTTGATACTTTGTGAGCCAAAATAGCCACAATGTGGGGAACAGCCAAAAGGAGAGGGAGAAAACAGAGATGTGTGATCCACATTGACCCTGAATTGAATGAGTTAGAAGTCTGTTTTTCAGGCATCTTTTTCTCAAGCCAATTTATGTCTCATATAAAACAAAAGAGCTAACTAATGAGTTATTGACTATAGATAAAGAGCTGAGTAACAATAAATTGGTTGTAAAATAACGTTATTCTATATCAATCTGTGACTATTGGTTATTAGATTGCATTGAGATACTCACCCATTCCCCAGAAGACAGTGGCAAAGAACGCCACAAGGATGCGGCTTCCACTCGAAGGTACGACCTCCATACCACTTGATATCCGGTATCCGAAGCACATACCACTAACACACTCCTCAGTTCACTACTCAACACAGTACAACGAAAAGTCACTCTTTAGCACATAATATTACGGGTGTTAGTTCGCCACACAATCACACACATTTTCTGTCAATCCCATTTTTTCACTGAACCTGAAAAAAGGAGCTTATTTTCGTAACTCGCTCACAATGCGTATCATGAGGATTTTCAAACGTGATATTAGAGGCCTGATTTGCGTACAAATAAAAACAGAGATCGCTCATACAAATTATTAACGTTTATAGAACTTTTACGAACTCTTTTCCGATGATTGGTTTGAATTCAAATTCTTGAATTGTATTAAGACTTAGAAATTAATATTTAACTGTATAGTAAATGAATTGTGTAGAACTTTAATAATTATATTATACTGTATAAACCGAGTGAAATACCCTTGTTCATATTATTGTGACAAATTACGGCTTTAATTTGATTAAATCTGGAAACTCAAAGCCTTAATTTACGCGCCATTCCAAAAAGCTTATTAAATTTTATCCAAATACATTCCCATCGAGAACGAAGGCGTGTTTTATGTTCGACTCAAATATTGCGACGGAACAACTTGTGTCCGCAATTCAAGTTTTTCTCCTGAAACTTGTAACAAGTTCTGGAACTGTTTTGATTATTTTTTTTCTTACGTAAAAATATGTTGTTCTGGCAATAACAAAGGCAATTTAATACACAAATTGTTGTGTTAATAAATATTATATTGTTTGTGGAATGAACAAATTGAAAAGTAATGTAATAACACATGGCTTGGCGTTTGTTTGATGAAATGTTAATGAGATACATTTCGTTGGTCCCAAGTTTGTAGCTGTGGAAAGTCTGAAGGGTGTTACGACAGCTGGGACATAAAGGATGAGTGAGGCGACATGAAACACATCTGCTACCCACCGCCTCTGACCAATCTCGCTGCTGGTTCTTTGTCCTCTGTTTCAACTTTACATTTATTTCGGGTTTGAGAGGCGAGCCTTTCTCAGTTCTTATCATATTGACACAGACGGAACGTTTAATCCTTCTATTGGGTTGCCCTTTTCAATATCAAGCTCTCAAGACGAATTTTGAAAGTGAGTTGCCGCGTTTAGTATAATATTCCTACCTTCAGAAAGAAATAGGGTAACGTTTGGAGTTAAATCTAAAGTTTTATTTACAATGTTATGCAGATCAGTCTAAATATGACAATGTGATAAAAAAAAATCCACAATACACTATAAAAGTCACATCTATCTTGAGTATTAAATTAATACATTTTTTTTTTACTTTTGTTCGTTAAAATCAAAACAAACGGGTTGAAGGGGATAGCTTGGTATTTTTTTTTTATATAAACAACTCAGAAATAGCAGTAACCTCTCGCTTCGCGGGGCTCCGTCCACCGGGATAGCAACCCGACGTTTTTTACATTTTCGGTAAAATAAAATACCATTGAAAACTACACCGAACAAACAATATTTGTTAAAAAATCTTCTATTGAGTTTCTTTGCCTTCGGAATGGTTTGTTTAATAAAGAAAAATATTATAATAAATTCATTGAAATTGTGGTTCTATGAATTATTTTTAATATATATGTTATTGTAACAGTAAATACTAAGATTTACCGGCATGAGTTGGTAAATGTCCAAATAGGTTTGCGATTCGAACTTTTACCACCATTGTCTTGGTAAATCTTAGGATTACCATTAAAGGCACGGTAAATGTTGAAAAAAATCATGATGGTCTGGAAAAAAATCATGATTAAGGTAGAGCGGGGCTCCTACTTCCACGAGCAAGGTTTAAGGAACCTACCAAACCGAACCTCGGGGTGCCCAAGAGTAGTTGGTGCCTTTGAAAGTAGACATCAGTGGCACCCCGAAGTTCGGTTTGGTTAGGTTCCTTTAAACCTTGCACGCTTGCCCCGGTAGACGGAGGGGGACGGGGCTCCGTCTACCTTAACCACGTCCAGTTAATTTTAATAAATTATTAAGAATTACTCATTGTTTATTCCAAAACCAACATTTACCAACCTTCATTGGTAAATCTTAGCATTTCCCAAACTCTGCTGGTAAAAGCCCGAAATAATGACTCTTTTTTTTATAAAATTCGGACATTTACCAACTCATGCCGGTAAATCTTAGGATTTACTGGGAAATCTTAATATAATATAACAAGAACATATATATTGATTATTACGCGTATTGATTACAATATTCTATGGAATGATAAATACTCGCGAGTAAAATATTATGTAAAACGAAATTCTATTAAATTTTGGCTATGAAACAAGGCATGACCAGAAAAAATATTACCAAACTGAATAAATTCAATATTGAAACAACGTTTCATGTAATTGGCAAGTTTCGCGTAGCCAATGCTTTCTCTGAATAGGTAAATTTTCGACGAATTATAAATTTTGCCGGAAAGTTAAATCGTATTTTTTCTGTTTGTTAATCATTTTCCGTCTTACTACAAAAAGCTAAACATCCGTTGAACACTTGTCTAAAAACAGTGTGACTGCAAAACGACCCTTATAATTATGCCATCAAATGCCATTTTTCAGTTGATAAAATAGTTTTGATCTGAATCGTAGTTCTTAATATTTTAGAACTTGTGAGATAAGTATGATTAGATAAGATTGTGGGTTTAATGCCATCCAGAAAAAAAGAAAGAAACACGGGAACATAATATTGGTTTAAACGGCATCTTATATGTTATTTCCAACTAGAAGCTTTGTCTAAGCCTTTCATCAAGATCCCTTCAGCCGTTGTCAGAGTATACCTATATAATAACTAGCGACCCGGTACGTGCTTCGCTACTTTGACAGCAAAATCCCCATTAACAAAATGATCCGCCATTTTATTGAATTCAATTGTTACAAAAAATGTGATAAATAAACAACCGCTCGACCGATTTTGTGCAAACTTCACATAAACCATCTATAAATACCTAGTCCGAACAAAGCCTAAACATTTGGTTTGGATAGTTGAGCCCGTTCTTGAGTTATAAAATTACAACTAAAAGTGGCATTGATTTTTATACATATTGATATCATAATAGTTAAGCCATTTTTAATACGGTCCACACATAATTGATCTGAAACGTCTGAAACGTCTGAAACGTCGAATTCTAAGAGCCAGGCTGAACAACTCTTGCCAAGACGTCATTCCTATATATGTTATAGTGTAGCTGGGGTCTTGGAGTTCCACATCAGGTGTTCCAGATCTCAATTTTCATACGTCAACAGAGAGTGCTCATTAGGCTGGATAACTCTTGCTAAGACGTCATTCCTATAAATGTTATAAAGTAGCTGGGCTGTTGGAAGTTCCACATCAGATGTACCAGATCTCCAATTTTTATACGACAACATTACAGAGGTTGCTCATCAGGCTCAACAACTCTTGCTAAGACGTCTTTACTGTATAAGTTATAGTGTAGCTAGGCACTTGGATTTCCACATCAGGTGTTCCAGTTCTTTAATTTTTATACGTCAACAGAGAGTGCTCATCAGGCTGAACAACTCTTGCTAAGACGTCTTTACTGTATATGTTATAGAGTATCTAGGCTCTTAGAGTTCCACACCAGGTGTTCCAGATCTCAATTTTCATACGTCAACAGAGAGTGCTCATTAGGCTGGATAACTCTTGCTAAGACGTCATTCCTATAAATTTTATAAAGTAGCTGGGCTGTTGGAAGTTCCACATCAGATGTACCAGATCTCCAATTTTTATACGACAACAGAGGTTGCTCATCAGGCTCAACAACTCTTGCTAAGACGTCTTTGCTCTATATGTTCCAGTGTAGCTGGGCTCTTGAAGTTCCACATCAGGTGTTCCAGATCTTCAATTTTTATACGTTGACAGAGAGTACTCATCAGGTTGAATAACTCTTGCTAAGACGTCATTCACTTATATGTTATAGTGTAGCTGGGCTCTTGGAGTTCCACATCAGGTGTTCCAGATCTTCAAATTTTTATACAGCAACAGAGAGTGCTTATCAGGCTGAACAACTCTTGCTAAGACGTCGTGCCTGTATATGTCATAGTGTAGCTGGGCTCTTGGTGTTCCACATCAGGTGTCCAGGATCTTCAAATTTATGCTCTCAGCAGAAAACGCTCATCACGTGGAACAATTTTTGCTATGGCACCATTTCTGTATCTCTTATAGTTATGCAGGTCTGTTGCGGTTCTGCATCAGGTGTTCAAGTTTCCAAGATAAATTATAGCCTATATGTTAACGGGACTTAATACCTATACAACGAAAAAAAAATTATTCAAATCCGTCCAGTAGTTCCGAAGATTAGCGTGCACAAACACACAGACAAACAGACAAACAGACAAACCGACAAACAGACAAACAGACAAAAAAAATTTTAACTACATTTTCGGGTTCGGCATCGATATAATAACAATCCCTGATACTTTTTTTTTATATATTTCCATTGTACAGACACCACTTTTCTACAAATTTATTATATGTAATAGATGAAAAAATTTTTATGAAAAATTGGACTCAAATAAGTATTCACCATGGTAAGAATTAATATAATTAGACACACAGATTTCTATTTTACGGATATTCGTTGGTTCTTCAGCAATCGATTTTTGAGTTGCTTCATAATACATTTAAATATTGAGTCAACAGTCAACAAAGTCTTAGGTAATTTGTTGTAATATGTGGTGCCATTCCTATGCTGTTTTTATGGAATACTGCTTTTTTATGTTGCCTACCGCTTGTAATGTAATAATAAAAGTAAAAGTAATGGGCGACTCGCTGTCCGCCCATGGACCATGCCCAGGTCGACGGCGCGTTGTGTTCCACGCGCGCCTCAAAGAGCGTCAGCATGATGACGGGCCCCCCTCTAGAGGGCCAAAGCCTACCGGGGTCCAGGACTTATCTCATTACCGTGACCCCGGAACATAAAGGGCTATTAAAGGACACCGTGGATTTTAGTCAGTACGGGTCTTTTAGTCCCTCCCGCTCTGCCCTCTCTGGACTCAGTTGATGATTTTACCACGCAAAAAAAAATGTAGCGAACTGTGCAGTTTTTCAATTAGGTGGAGCTTCGTTTTGACAAATAAGGCCACCTTAAAAATGTATAAGTATAGTACTGTAAGGATACGGAATCAACAAAGAACGGGTTGTAGCATTTCGTGCTTTGAATATTATCGCATATCGCCCTAACACACACACACACTTAAATGCCCCAGTAGACAAGTGTCTCAAATGTAAAACGATGTGTCAAGAATCAAATGGCTGGAAAAGAGAGACTGCTGTATTGACGAGTAATAAAGAAATGACATGGCCGGATTCTGCCCTCAAAACTCAATCCAAATTTCATACTGTACATTAATAACAATTATACGAAAAATTCTTCTAAAATAAATAAAAAATAGTCGCAACAATTACGATTCTCTAAAACAGGCGAGGAAAATTCCTAAAAATTAAATGTTTTAAGGGTGATTTCCCTTTTGATTCATTGCTATACCTCGTTTTTTAATCTCGTAGACTGAATTGACAGGTGCAAATGGCGAACTGACACGAATTTCAATAGAATTTATGTCAGTTTTGACATTATCATTTGTCAATTTGGTCTACGAGATTAAAAAACAAACTATTGCATCGACGTTTGGATACACGCTTATGACAATCAGTGTACCTTTGTAAACTATGCTTGATGGTCATATTAAAACTGACTGTTAGAATTGTACGTAAATGATTTTATTATTAGGATAATTTACCACTTTTCGAATGGCGCGCGTCTTGACGCGACTAACGCACCACTTTACTACCTACTTTACTAAATCGATAATATATTTAAAAGTGCGTATCCAAATGTCCTAGACTTATTTTGACGTTTCTGCGACAGTTGATCTTAACCGTCAAAACTGTCAAAACTGTCTTGCGTTGATCTTAACACGTATAACTGTGTTCGTTACTGTATTGGATTTTAGATGTTTTAACCCGACTCCACGCTATCATTTATCAGACTTTCGTTTACGCTTCCAAAGTTAATAGTATTCTGCTGTGTAAAATGGACTTGTATAGATGTACGATTTGGATTCTGACGGTCACCATGTCTAAGTGTCTGAATTGTATTGTGGTCACTTATCGAATGCGACGGTATAATGTTGTAACAGCTTTAATACCGCAGCTACAAAATACAATGTCTGAATGGTTATCCTTAGAAGAGGTACGTACCTAAATCGTAATTATATTCATTGAATATTACGCATTTTGATACCACACACTTATAGAAATCAGTACATAACAATATTTTTTCATGAAATCCCACAATCAGGTTAGCGTGTATCTGAGATTGCACCCGAATTATTATCAAGTATAATTAACCACGTTTACTACACTACCTGTATTATTTCTTCCATTTACTCTTAAAATGTCTATGTTACTGGATCGGAGAGCAAATCTGCAAGTATATCATCCCTGTTGGATACAAGCTAACCGGCACTGTCTTGATATTAAATATACTTAAACAGGCTAGATGTCTAACTATGAAAAATGAACCTGCATTGCCTGAACCACTTCCAATTCTACCAACTGCTAATCCTGCTATCGCTTATGATCCACCACTACCTCCACTACCGCTACCAGCTGATAAACCTGCACTCAATTATATAATTAATTAATAAAAAATACAAATATCATTTTAGTGTTTTATTGTCTGTTTCTCTGCGTCTGTCCCTGCTTTGGCGATCTGAAACTTTTGAAAAGAGTCTAACAAAAATAGTTAACTGAGCATTAAGACGCGGCCCCACCGCAGTGCACGGAGAGGCTACGCACGTGTAAGAAAGCTTCGCTTTGTAAGAAAATGTATGTGGTTGTGTCCACTGCAACCTACGGAGAAGCTACGCACGAATTGACGTCATTGATACACGCGTGGCTTGCTCGAATAGGCGGTTACATAGCTCAACGCTGTCGACGTGGGTCTACGTTTCCACTGGAGTACACGAATATGACCCACGACTATGTACAGCTCGATTATCGTAGGGCGGTTTTGCAGTGGCACGTGCGTAGGCTCACCGTGCGCCGTACCACGATAAACATAGTCGTGTGTACTCCAGTGGAAACCTAGATCCACGTCGTCAACTAAATTAATACACGCAGCTTAAATGCGCCGTATGCCCGTGCACAGCATGCGCTGCGGTGGGGCCGCGCCTTTAGCCACACGGAACTGACCAGTCTGTATGAAGAGACAAATCTAATACGCGCCTAGTGAAGAGACGGCCTCTATCTACTGAAAATACCAATTCTCCTATTGTTCCGCCTGAAAAAAATGTGCCTGAACATTTTGAATAGCAATCGGAAATTGCTATTCAAAATGTTCAGGCACTTTTTTAAAATCCTGTTTATAGTATCTCTCGCCTGTTCTCTGTTCATAAAACTTAAACTACTATAAATAAATACATGTAAGCTTTAATATGAGGTACTGTTTGTCAATGTACATTAATATTTTTTGTCAGGGCATCGCTCTATACAAATTCCGGCCATGTCATTTGGGAGAAGAACATATGCTTGGCATTTGGTAGTGACCCCAAATGTAGGTTATTCATTAGGGGTCGCTTGAACATCACCGACGCTGAGTTGCCAGCCTGTCGGTTTTTTATCGGTTACATTTCGGAGAGTGTGCGATGGAACTGCACAACTTGATTCCACTTGGCCCTTTCCATAATGGCACTACAAGGCGTACGGCAATGCGCCATCGATATATGGTGGACATCACTCCGGTACGTACAAAGCGTTTCGCCAATACCTTTGTTGTACGCACAGCTAAGGAGTGGAATTCCCGATTTCCCGACAGCTATAACCTTGGGGTCTTCAAGTCAAGAGTGAACAGGTTACTTCTAGGCAAGCGTGCTTCACCGTCGACCACATCTTCGCTTACCATCAGGCGAGATAGTAGTCAAATGCGAACCAATACTAAAAAAAAAATTAAAAAAAATGGGATAAGGGCAGAAGAATAATGAGCGAAATGTCGTCTCTGGTAATACACCTAAGTAAAAAGGATCTAGGTAGTAGTATCATAATCCCAACAAAACAGGTTTGTTATGTACTTCAAGATTTCTTTACTTAATTTCTATTAAAACTCCTACATAAATGAAATATACATCTCGCTCGCGACTTTGTTCTTCTGAAACTTTATTCTCTTTCCCTTTACTTTCCTTATCTATATAATACTATTTTAAATATAACAAAGTCTTTTAATTGTTTAAAACTTCCAAATGAAGAGTTCTCCGATTCGCTTATGTAAACAGTGTTTCATCTTAAAGTTTTAAACCTTACATAAGTAAAAAGCTATTTATTTTATTGTGAGTTTGTGCAGACGCTAGCATTTTTTGGGTACTTATAAATTGACAAAAGTTGAATAAGGGCTAAAGTAATTTAGGCGGTCTTAATATTTATTTTATTAGAAATTCACGAATACGAATTTCACAAACACACAAAAGGATTGTTTCTCAGGATTGTTTCTCAACAGTATGAACATTTTTTCTGCTTGGGTCATTAAATCAGTAATTTAACTGGGAAATGGTATTTGAATATTTAGTTATATGTGAGTAAAATACATCATTAAAATACAGCTCATAAAAAAAAAAAAACGTTTGTGTCGTAAAAGCATTCAACAGGCTAACAGCATTGCCACATTGATTGACAATACTGCCATTTTTCTTTTTCAAGTACTACTTAGATGTAGGCAAGTTACAGTAAAAACATCGCCTGTACAGCGAGTGTGTTCCATACATTAGTAGGTGTGTACGAGTGCCTCATTAATCGACAGAAATGGCGAGAAAAGAGAATCCCTCACTAATTGAAGGCTTTGTAGTTCTACACACTCTGTATAACACGCTTTTATACAGGGTGTGCACGTTCGCAATACGTTTGTTAATCGTAATAACAATTAAATAATTTGATTATGTTTTACATCCTTAATTCACCTAACAACAGTTGTAGTTTGTAAACTAGGCAATACACGAAGGTTTATACTGGATTCGGCTTAATTTAAAATTCATTAATTTTGGATCATTGTTTTCCGCTAATTAATTAATTGTTTAGATGTAATACTAACTTTTTGGGGCTAGTTTACATTAAAATATTGAGTATTAGCTGCTATAAAGTTAATTTCATTTAACTGACAACTGTCACGCATATGAATTGTGTATGTGTAAGTATTATATAATATATGAATTGTGTGATTTGTGTTCATTTGTAACAATTAGAAGGTTTATTCACAAACGTTGCTTAAAATCAAGAGACGAATCCACGTCAAAAGTGGCAAATAATTAACGTCTGTTAATCATTAATCTTAGTTGAGTGTAAACATCATTAATTTATAAATGTACTCTCCGATAAACTTGCGGATTGACTGATCTGCTGGTCTAGCTATACTTCGATTAAACTTGAAATTGCCAACCAAAGAATCAGTAGGAAGTAACCAACTACAGAAACACGGCTCATATTGTAAAAGTATCTATTTCTCTTAAAATTTTAATGACAATGTATAACGACAAATAAACGGCATTCCTGTAAACACTGTGTCAGTGAGTTGTCACATTAAATTAGCCACGTAACAAACAATTATAAATAATGGACGTACAAGAACGTGAAGCCACGACACTATGATGTCACACTTCCCTAAAAAACAGGTCACATCCCGTTTAAAAACACACAGAATGAGAGACCATAGAGAATGAGAACTGTTCTGAAAGTAACCTGCTCTCATAGTGGCAGTGGGCTGTTATAACAACCCTTTAATTAGCAGCGTTATGCAGCGAGTTATTGAAAAACAACACAACACGTTGCTGGGCATGTGGGTAGGTGGGTAGATCACTGAACAAAAGGAGGCGACACAAAGAGCAATGGAACACATTTTGCGGAGCGCGTCGCGCCGTGTCCCATATTTCCTAACGAGATGATATGCCAACGTTTATTCTTCATGCTTCACTTGAATTGCGCCACCAATGCATTTTGTTCGTGTAAATACATGATTCTCTCTCTCTTACTCGGTTATTTTATGCTTTTTAATTTTCCTGTCGTCTCGTCGGCAGAAACGGTCCGTTTTTTAATGAAGCAACTCGAAATGATTGAAGGGGTTGAAACCTTGTACAAATTTCTTTAAATTAAATATTTTACTTTTCTCGTCTTCATTATAACAAAATGGTTATCATAATTAACCTTGTTTACTTAACGATGGAAAAGGTAGCTTGTAAACTTGTAGGACGTAATTAAAATGAGGTAAATTAATTATGTAATCAGGTAGTATTTTTGGAAGTTACTGATTCATAAGGGCCTCTGAGAGTAGACCGAATAAAGACGGTGCTTTTACTTTCACGTAATGTATAGCTACGTAGATAGTGTGTATTTGTAGTGAAGGCTTAAGGGTTAAGATCCCGATTCTATGTGCGGCCTGTGTTTTAGGTTTCGCGCTATCTTTGTTCCTTGACGGTGCTTTTACTTTCGGACTTTTTGCCTTAACTTTCCGTTTGAAGGTTGAAGGCAGCCTTTATCTTTGAAGTGTTCGTTTTGGATATAAACGTATCTATACGGAGAATAGTTCAAACTGGGGTCTGTTATAACCAAATAAATCTTCGTAATAGCCAACTCGCAATTCCACTAGAACGAATAAAAAGAGCAAAAATATTAAAAGTTCTTTGTGTTACCCAGTTTTCTAAATAAAAGGAATATTTTAATAATTTAATTTTAGTGGTCGTGGGAACGAACCCAGCCAGGCGCATTCCTTTTTTTTTAGCATGGCAAAATCATCAAATGAGTCCTCCCACCCAAGGCAGACTGTCAGACTTGTACTGACTAAAATCCACGGTGTCCTTCATTACCCCTTTACGTTCAAGGGTCACGGTAATGATATAAGTCCGCGACCATTCATGTTATCTAACGAAAACTTATCAAAACATCAAATTTTATAATCGAATCTCCTTTGTGGAACTTAGCTGGCGATTCAATCGGCATTAAAAGGCTCTTTGTATTAACTTGTGCGGTAACATCTACCACCTGAAACTTCGCCGTAAAAGAAGTAAAACCGCACTATAAAGTTACACTCTGTTGTCTACGACTCGTGTTTTAAAACTATCCTCGCACAAGACCAGTTTTCTTTACTTTGGCACAAAGGTAACTAATAGGTACTTTCCTTTAGAGAGATAAAGTTATACTTATAAAATAATGAGTAAATAATACTACAAGTTTTATTAGTAAATGATGAGTTAGTGTTAGGTTATCATCTAGTCATGGTGAACAATTTTTTTTAGCCATTAATAATAATAATAATATTCCACAACTATCACACAACGCCATCTAGTCCCAAGCTAAGCAGAGCTTGTGTTATGGGTACTAGACAACTGATAAACATACTTATATATTTCTAAATACATACATATTATAGATAAATTACACTCAGACACAGAACAAATGATCGTGCTCATCACACAAACATTTGTCCTGGGTGGGAATCGAACCCACGACCTTCGGCATAGCAGTCAGGGTCACTAACCACTAGACCAACAGGCCAGTCATTACAGTATAGGTTTTTTATTTATTATGTATAATAAATATAATAATATACAATATTTTACTGATACTGATACTGCTAGTCTACATCACCCCACTGCTGGGCAAAAGACTCTCCCCATGACTTCAGCTATCACGATCCAGGGCCAAAGTGGACCACTGGTCATCGGTTGTATCAAGCTCGTCCCGCCATCTTCTACGAGGTCTGCCGCGACGCCTTCTGGCTGTGTCAGGGCTCCACAATGTGATTATTTTGGCCCACAGCTCGTTGGGCATGCGGCAGACGTGGCCGGCCCAAGCCCATTTCAATGCAGCGGCCTTTTGAATATTTTAAATAATAAAATTATGTATAGGTACTAAGTAATAATATCTACTACTTCATACTAAAGTAAATAAAGTCCTAAAATATATGAAATAGTGGAAGGAGTCATAATTTGCAAAAATTATTCCGTCATTAATAATTTTGAAAAATAATGGATACATATTTTTTTCCTATTGTTGAATTAATTCATATTTACAAAGACAACGCATCAAAATGAGTCTCTCGTGGCGACAAAAGCAAGATTAAACTGTACTTGCTTGTGACGTTTTGGCAATTTTTTAAGTGACGTATCTTCGTCAATTTTGGTATACATAACGAAAGAAAAAATACATGTCAAATATTTTTGGTAAACTAACTAGCGGACTAATTAGATATTTTTCTGTCAAATGCCACTTTTCGTTGTAATTTTATAACTCAAGAACGGGCTCACCTATTCCAAACCAAATGTTTCGGCTTTGTTCGGACTATTTAGTAGATGGCTTATGTGAAGTTTGCACAAAATCGGTCTAGCGGTTCTTCATTTATCACATTTTTTGTAACAAAAATGATGTACAAATAGTATTAGTAGTGTAGTAGTATTGATTCTGTGGCGCTACGAAGTTCGCGGGGACAGCTAGTCTATACTAATATTATAAAGAGGTAACATTTGTTTGTAAGTTTGTATGTTTGTAAGTTTGTATGTAGGGGGTAATCTCCGGAAGTAATGAACCGATTTAGAAATTGTTTCACTGGAAGAAAGCTACATTATCCGTGAGTGCTATAGGCTATAAACTATAAAGATATCATACATATTAGCCGAAATACTGCCCAACGAAGTGGGCACGGGTCAGCTAGTATTTCATATAAGCCCCGGCTGTTTCAGCTCTTGTTAGTCAGAACCATGAATGAAATAAATGGTTACTGTAAGTGCGGCGATGTACCTTAACGCTTTGTATAAAGAAAGATGTTTTGCTTTGTAATGAGTAGTCAAAGTCGTTCCTTAAAGTTAGACAAGGGGAAATCCAAATCCATAAAAGTTATCGGAAAACTTTCTTCGAAAACTTTAGCTTGTTTTAGTGAAAACAGTTTTTGCATACCTAATTTCTTAGACAACTGAGATTTGTTCATATAAATATTAACTTGTACGAACAGTTAATTAACCGGAATAAGCAAATATAATTATGGAGCTGATAAAAACGACGATAACCCACTGCAAGATCGCCTATTATCATAAAAAATATCTTTTCACACCACCTGCTCGTAAATGTCAAATTATATGTCTGTTAACTGGCCGTAAAGCAAGGCATTGTTCCCTCCCGCTCGAGCCGGGAATAATATATGTACTGAATTTCATTATTCCCGTGGGAATAATGTGATTTGAATTTGGAACCTCAAACAAAACATAGTATGAAAACTTTGAACGAAGGAATTGAAGCAGCGGCGGCTGCCCCCCGGCAGTCCCCACTGCAACAGCTGATCGCTTGCTGAGGTGGGCACCACAGCATGCTCACGTTCGAAGGTTGTCGTACCACATCAAATTTCAAAATTCGAATTTATTTCCTCGCAGGTGGTGTGAAAAGCAGAGTACTCACCTCAGGAATAAGCTGCCTTTGTCTTGGGCTAACTTAAATCCCTCGCTACACTAAGGATTCTTAGCTTAATTCCCTCGTTTCACTCGGGAATTAACACTTGAACCTCCTCGCTGCGCTCCGGAGGTTCACCCCCAGAATCCTTAGTGTCCCTTCGGGATTCAATACGCCCGTGACGTAAGGCACTGCTTTATTCCCTTGGTGCGTAATCTACTATTATATAAACAAATATTACGAGCAATCAGTAGGTAGTAGTCCAGATAAACTACTAGCTTTGCAGTTTCAGGGTAAAACATATCAATAACAAATACGTAACGCATCGACTGCAATACGGAAAAACAAAAGATAACGATAAACTTTGCCTACTAACCTTCTACCGCCCGATATGTAAGAAAGTCACGGAATAGATCCATTTCGTAAAGCCCCGACCGATCAAAGGGACACGTATGTCAAACGCGCTGAACATTCACACCAAAGACAATAATAACCACGGAAACGCAAATGTAATCCCAAAACGCAATTAGTTAATAGCTACTTTACAGCGAACACAACCTCATAAGCCATTTAAACAAGTGGTTATATCGCTTCCGTGTTAGATTTTGTCTTAAAACTTTTATACATTTAGTTCTAAGGCCACGAGGAGCGGGGTGCTATGACAGGAAACCTCCACACGTGCGCCCGTGGACTGGAGTTCCCTCTCGGATACGTCCGGGGGGAAGACCAGTTTTTCGGGCCGGTGCACCCTGGGATGCGGGCAAAAACTCTTCTTTAGCCACTGTGTGCCTAAGGGGTCTCTTTGCCCGTATGCGAATAGACTGTCGTGTGGACGCTCCAACACGTGTCCCTCTGATTGCAGAGGGCACAGCGGCGAAGCGGTCTTGCGGACGGTGAGTAATGGGTAGCTCGCCGTCCGACCAAAGGACCAAGCCCGGGTCGGTGGCGCGTCGTGTTTCGCGCCAAATGCCTGCTGGGGTCACGGGTTTTTTCTTAACCCAGGATACCGTGGCCCCGGAACGTAAAGGGCATAGGAAGGAACACGGGTGGATTTTAGTCAGTAAGAGTCTACCACGTAAAAAAAAAAGCCACACGGAGCGATAAAACTTCGAGATTAGGCCAAAGTGTTCATTTCTTTGGTTGTGGTTAGAGTTTTATAAATGTACTAGCTCATGCTCGCGACTTTTGTAATTGTTCCACGAGATCATTATGATTAGTCATCATCTTCCTACCCTTAACCCATTTTACTTTGAGTCGGCGCAACACGTATTTTTCTTCCATTCTCCCCTATCAGACGCTACAGTATCATTTACTCCTTATTCTTCCATTCCTTACACAATTCATCTATCTTTTCTTTGACCTTCAACTTCTATAATCCATATTATAAATTATGTGTGTGCCAAAATTCATTCAAATCCGTTCAGTAGGTTTTGCATGAAAGGGTAACAAACATCCATTCATACAATTAATTATGTATCCCCTTATTTTGGGTTCGGATTTCGAGGCGGTTTGTCTTAGTAAAACAATTCTAGCTTCGACAAAAATGTTGACACTGGTCAGAAGGTCAGGGTTTCTACATTCATGCTTTGAATTTATCATCCCTTTGGGCGTCGATATTCCAACTCCCATCCTTACTGTATTTTCATAGAGCGACTGCCTTTCTGACCGTCTAAAACTTTGTAACAAACGCAAGCCGTCTAATAAGATCGATCTTCACACTTTCAAGCGTCAGAACCCCTAAAGTACTTTTCCAGAGTCCTCTAGAGTTCCCTAGAGTCCTTTAACAGAGGCGACTGAAACACATCAGTAATCCGACCTCGAAAAGTGTAGCTTAACAATCGACCTGTGTGGCTGTTAATTAATATTAAGTAATGAACCAAGTTTGACACTAAACCTACTAATTAGGTTAGGTTTAGTATCTCACGAAATGTTTCAAATGGCATTCAGAATCTTGTTACTAAAGGCAAACAAGGCAACATAGCAACGCGCTATCTCATAATGTGAAAGGATAACATACCTCTTATGTAAATATGACCAATCAAAAGCAAGGAAAATACTATACTATACTATTCATTTATTTATGTTTCAAAGGCCTTTTAAGTCCTTATTAAGTTTCGTAGGTGTAGCAACCGCAAAAATGAGAAAGTATTTGAACTAAATTCAACGTTTGTTTCTTATTAAGAGTTAAAAGGTTAAACATTTATTAGTCTGTTAGGTATGTCTATTCTTTGACGTCCAGAATCCTCTGTGATAAACCCGACGGGCGTTGTCGGCACGAACCAGATAACTTTGAGAATAATATAGCATAGACTAGAAAGACTTGGAATATACAAACGTTTGATGTGATATCTAGTCTATGGTATCAAGTCCATCTTACGCCAAAGTTATCACTTGGGATGGAGGAATTTATTGCTGCAATAGTATTACTTTCTGACCATGTTAAGAGTTCTTGATTTTATTTTATCAGAAATAATGTTATGAAAATCAATAAGGAATTAGGTAAATTGATTGGATAACAATTAGGTTATAATTAGTAACGTTCTGTACCGGAGAATAAAATTCTATCTCAATGTCTATCTTCGGTGTTTCTGCTGTACCGCGTAACTTGATTTTGCAATAAATTTTATCACTGAATTAATTTTAACTAAACTCTTCCTCCAAAACGCCTTAAGTCAATTGCTAAGCTCAGACTCAGTTGCCATGGCAAAGGGTCAAACCGCCCACCAAATCGTGTTCTTAGCAGCAATATGCGAATCAATTTTGACAGATGATGTTTTCTTATGCTAATTCCCTGCTGACAAGTAGCAAGAAATAATGGGGTGAATTAAAGGCATTTCGAGCTTGACTTGAGCTATAATAAGAATATCAATACGATAAATATGTTTTTTTTTAAACCTAATTAAGTATTAGCCGTAAAACTATGAAAAAATTGAAACAGAAGTTTAAAGATCGATAGATAGACCATGGCCTGGATTAGGGTTATTTTTATCCCAGTAGTAGTTCCTCGTGGGACAATTCCCGACCATCGCGCGAGCGTAGCTGCGGGCAGGACCTAGTGTATTAATAATTGCAAATGCATTATTATCCGTAAGCCCAGTCTTTTAAACATAAAGCGTATATTAAACTGCAGAAAACCATTTTTTTTACTTGGTAATATTATCAAATAAGCCGTACTCTCACCCACACGTCAGGGGCCGTCACACTATTGTACTGACTAAAATCCAAGGTGTCCTTCAATAGCCCTTTACGTGCCGGGTTACCTGACAAGGCAGTCCCACGACCCCGGCAGGCTTTGACCCTCTACTGGACCCCGTCAGATTGGTGATATTTGAGGCGCGCGTGGAACACGACGCGTGTTCAAACCAGCAAACACTATTGCCAATTATTTTACAAAATATTATCCCTATTTTACGAAGCTTAAATAAGACAAACCCATATCTATGGACTTAGACCCGTAACCCTACTCCCTGCAAAGGACGGACCCTCCTCGCTAGAGAAATCTCCTAACTTCGGTTCTTAGGAACACTTCTCATGGAAAATTCAATACAATTATGGTTTGAGGAAGCTATCGATATGCGAGTGAAAATGTTAACTTAAACAATGAACATTCATGCTAGTATACCCGGAAGAAACAGATTTGCAGAGAGAGCAAGATTTTGAACCCCAATTAGAAAGAGAAGAATGAAGAGGGATGGCTTTTCACTACGGCGTTGTTATGTGTTACAATGTAAGTATGAAATATTTTGCTTAAACCTACTCGTATTTCAGCAATAAAAACTAATGAAAGGAAACAGTTGCCATTGCGATAGCAATGCAAGGTGGCGGAGTGCGACGGTGAAAGCGCTTTCATGTTTCCTTGTAGATTACACTACAATACAATCTATTTCCACAATTTAACTAGCTCAGTATAACCATAAGCATTCCACAGCCACAATTACATAAATAATTCCAACCATTTCAGCCCCAAAATTATGAAAATATAATTACGTTTTAATTAGTCCAGTTATTTCAGACCAACCGGCCCTTTCAAAATGCTATAGGACATTCCGATTATTTTGAGTTGTGAGAGAGAAGCGACAATAAAATTTATTTGGGTGTCAAAGCAATTAAAATAAAATGTGTTCATTAAACATTGGCTCTATGGTTTGGATTGAATGAATGTCTACGGTATTTTATGCCTTATTTTTATGTAGATAGCAGTGATTTACTAAAGAAAAGGGGAAAGAACGCCGGCCAGAGGCCGATGTATCGGCAATTCGGCAGAAGGGGCCGGATTCCGTAATGAAATCGACCACGTAATGGTGAACCTTTTGTTCTGCATTTTAATCACGCCACAGTTGTTTCAGTGATCGTTTTGTTCAACTTACATCTGTCCTGTCCCTATCTTCGGTGACGTAATAAAATTGCCCTCAACTCATGTTTTTCTAATTACTTTTTTGCCCCTCTGGTTTTGTTAATTCGTTTTTTCATATGTTGATTGTTTACCTACGGCGGGTTATTTTGAATTTAATTTGCTATTTATGCTCTACAGTTTTAAGCACATTCTAGTCACGTACTGCTACACACGGCTAATTTAACAATTATTTAGAACACATTAAACATGATTGATGTCGCGCCGTTATTACCTACAAATGCTTGGGATTTATTTCCAACATAAAACTGTCAATAGGCAATGTTAATGCGCTGATTTGAATACGAAAATTAATGACACCACATCGATACCTACAAACATCCATTGAAACTGTACCGTGAAGTCCTTCAAAAAGTTTTCCAGTTGTTGAAACTCGCACAAAAAAGCAGTAAACCCAATCACTTCATAGTCCGCGGTGTTTATGAATTAATTGTATTAAAACTTCCTTTAGGGTCGCGTATAATTAACTATGTCCGTCGGCTTATTTGTTGGACTGAGTTTTGACAGACGAGTGACGTAAATTTTAATAAGGGGGTAGTGGACCGGTGCGGCTGGTGTGCGCGGCGCGTTCCGTGCGGGCGCTCGCCGCCATGGCACTGGCCGCGCGCGCTCGGCCGCTCCCGCCGCTCCGCTCGCGCTCGGCTCGATGGCGGCGCGCGTCGCTCCCGCCCGCCCAGCCGCCGCTGCTAACTCCGATTTCCGTAGCGGGCTAAGCCGAAGCTTTCCTAGATTGTGTGGCCTTAGTGAACATTAATTACACCCAACTTAGTCTGATTAAACCTTGAGGAATTATCCGGATTGACAAAATTAACTTTTAACTTAGATTTATGTCATTTTGTTCAACGATGTTAGGTCGCGGGGGGCGGCGCACAAACTTTTGTAATCCTTATAGGCAATATTGTTATAATTCATGGATTTATACGTACCCACACTCATTTTCTTACGAGACCAAAACTTTGCCAATTTAATTTAGTTGCTCTATTAACGATGTTGTCTTAATTAATTAGCTTTTGGTGTAAGATTGCTTTCTGTCTATTGACTTGTGTTGTCGGATCGATATCTTACGTCATTGAACTGAAACTAATGGGCTTGTTTAATTAAACTTAAAAGTGAATAACATTTTAATGTTGCACATTTAGTCCCACAATAAAACACAAAAAGCGTATTGAAAAGGTAATAACGTTAATTACAATTTCATTAGTTCAGCGAGATCGAGCGGGTGAGTCGTGAAGATTAATTACTAAACAACTTTACTGGTGAATATCCCCTAAGAATGTTGATCAAAACAAAATTTGTAAACTCTGCGAGCACATCGGGGCGGCAACTATTAAATTAACAATACCCAACGGAATAATTATAAGGGCCAAATGGGGTACTTACTGTGAACATTGCAAAAGTATTTGTGAATCGAATAGAAGCGGCTAAAGTAGGTAATAATAAATTCGGAAGTAGTAATTGTCATCAATCTTCAAGCAGCTGAGTGTTCCACATTTTGATTCGCGGCGCACATGGCGTAAGTTGTGACGTAATTCGCAAAGCTTTCGGCACAGTTATTAAGAGCAGCTGCACACTACCTGACGGATCGCGAACTTGACCAATTAAAACTTTGACAATAATAGTACGAATTATTTTGTGTCGATAAATACGTTCCATTTCGGTATTGCTCAATTTTCGTTCGTTAGCTATAATAAATTAAATAAACGAGACCATAATATTTGCGCTCGGATAGTAATTAATTTATTAGGGGCCTCCCCTTAACCGTTATTTAAGGGCAATATTTATAGTTATGAAATGTATTTACCAATTTTGGGCGAAGCATAGAATAGAGCAAACACAATAATTATATTACCTATTAGAGATGTGCCGAGTAGAGGTTGGGGTGATTAATATAAAATGTTGATCTATATTATTAATGTTTTTTACGTAATTCAAGAAAAATATATATTTAACACGGAACTGATATAATAACTTTGAATTTATGTGATGGCACAGCTTGTGCGATCGAGAGCGTTTTATAAAGTACTCAATGCAAGCGACTCGGCGTTTCGTGAAACCCTACTGACATACCGATAGCCCGACTATCATTGTTTTCAGCCGACTAGTCGTCTAGTCGGCCAAAGTTATAGTCGTCTCTTATATATATTATCAACAGTATATTATGAAAGGAAAACGTGTAACATTTATACGGATATTAATATGAAGTAAATAAAATAATATTTCCTCGTAGACAGCCGTAATAATAAGTTTTGGCAGAAGATGTGACTGTGGCCATATTCTTTGAGAAAAACACGAAAAACTACGTTTATTGTGTAGAACTGCGCTATTTGTACCATTTCTTTTGGCAGCATATACCGTAACGTGCTTACAGATAAATTCAAGCATCTTACGAACAATCGTACTTGAAGAAAAACACGTACACGTTCAAGCTTTATATTCAAAAAATCTTCACAAAAGCACAACACAACTAGGTATACAAAATTCTGCGGCTTTGTCTAAATTCAAAACTTATTTTGTGGCAGAAGATGACTGGAGCTATACAATAAATAGTCTTTATCTACTCTCATATCGTAAAATTCGAAATACAAAACTCAAAACGAGTTTATAATGACATACTTTATACCATAGAGTATCGTAATGAAATTAAAAATAGTAGATTACGCACCAAGGGAATAAAGCAGTGCCTTACGTCACGGGCGTATTGAATCCCGAAGCGACACTAAGGATTCTGGGGGTGAACCTCCGGAGCGCAGCGAGGAGGTTCAAGTGTTAATTCCCGAGTGAAACGAGGGAATTAAGATAAGAATCCTTAGTGCAGAGAGGGATTTAAGTTAGCCCAAGACAAAGGCAGCTTTATTCCTGAGGTGAGTACTCTGCTTTTCACACCACCTGCGAGGAAATTAATTCGAATTTTGAAATTTGATGTGGTACGACAACCTTCGAACGTGAGCATGCTGTGGTGCCCACCTCAGCAAGCGATCAGCTGTTGCAGTGGGGACTGCCGGGGGGCAGCCGCCGCTGCTTCAATTCCTTCGTTCCAAGTTTTCATACTATGTTTTGTTTGAGGTTCCAAATTCAAATCACATTATTCCCAGGGAATAATGAAATTCAGTACATATATTATTCCCTGGTTTGAGTGTGGGGAACAATGACTTGCTTTACGGCCAGTTTGCATGACTTATAATGTGACATTTACGAGCAAGTGGTGTGAAAATTAAATTATAACACTGTTTCTCTAACAAAACAATGTTATAATTTAATTTTTTTTCATTATGATACAGATTACTGACCATAGATACATCTATTTCATTTTTTATCTGTGACTGCGCGCGCTTTATATAGGAATGTTGGAATTTTGACGTTTGTATTTCGGTGGATGAATATTAGTGTTAATTATTTTTTATCTTTTATTTGATATGTTCGTATTCAATGAGAGTAGATAAAGTAGTGTATGAAACTGTACATAACTAGGTATTATACCACTCGTGTGATACTATTAAAAAACTCGCTTCGCTCGTTTTTTAAACTCACACTCGTGTATAATACCCGTCATTATGTACCAGTTACATAAACTACTATTATGATTACCTACCTACAACTTATTTACTAGACAATCGTGCAATACCTACCTAAGTGCTATTATAGAACTATAGTATGAAAAACGTCTATGAATGGGACTACTTTCATTTGTTAAACAACAATTGAAGACTGGCCTGTTGGTCTAGTGGTTAGTGACCCTGACTGCTATGCTGGGAGTCGTGGGTTCGATTCCCACCCAGGACAAATGTTTGTGTGATGAGCATGATCATTTGTTCTGTGTCTGGGTGTAATTTATCTATAATATGTATGTATTTAGAAATATATAAGTATGTTTATCAGTTGTCTAGTACCCATAACACAAGCTCTGCTTAGCTTGGGACTAGATGGCGTTGTGTGATTGTGCGATAGAAAGAAAGAAATTGCATTAGGTCAACGACGATATAATACTAGACTGCGCATGCACGATCTTAGGAACAAAAACTATTCTGTCAACTCTCTGAGGTACTACGTAAACGAGGGGGACGGGGTACTGCGTTGTGATTGGCTAACTCAAGGTCTTTTCTGTCTCAACGTATGTTTACGGCTCACAGGAGTGGTCGAAATGAGACGGATATAAGACTTTTTTGCCTAATGTGTTGACAGACATCGGTCGCCTGTTATTAGGAGTCTAGTAATATATCGACGTCGCATTAGGTATTCGAGTTTCTATGTTTTAAGCGCGATACAGGAGAAATCCCTAGTGTGGGGCGAAGTTTAAAAAAAAAAGGTCCCGTTTTCTTTACGTCGCAAAACGTAATAAGTTGTGCTAGGGCCTCTGGTCCGAAACATCATCATCATCATCATCTGCCTAACCTTTTTCCCAAATCCCTACCTACATTTATGTTTTGGTCCACCTAATCATCGGTTTGAATATTATTAAAAAATATAACATTCGGAATTACAAAGCAAAGGTAGGTTATCCCCGTGGACCATTGTTAGCACATGTTGCGGAATGAGTTATTATTTTCCGACACGCATTATTTATTGTTCTCCCAATCCCAATACTATTTTTTCACCGTCCATCATGTAAATATGAAAAGCTCTCCTTTGTATGCAAAAGCACTTGAGTTATTTACGGAGGCATCGACAATAAGTAGACACCATTTTACTTTTTTTTGTGGTAAAATAACCCAGGGTAGGGACTATAAGACTCGTACTGACTAAAATCTACGGTCTTCTTCTTCTTTAATAAATATAAATATTTATCACTGTATGTATATCTGACCGTGACATCACCTTGGGCCCTATCTGAAAACCAGCGCTGTGACTTGTTTTCTAAATGTCACAGCTCATGCTGAGATAGGGGCCTTTTGGCCTCGTACAGGACCAAAATTGGTTATTTTATTTCATTTTAAATTATTTGTAATTTAAGTTTGTTTTATTTAATTTTTACATCTTTGCTTTTAATTTTATGTTGTTGTTCTGTCCTGTGTGAGTCCAATAAAACTTTTTCTTTCTTTCTTTCCTTCAATAGACCTTTACTTTTCAGGGTCACCATTACCTGAAATGATGTTTATTTGGGTTGTTATAAGTTCGCCACAAAAATAATTCCCACGAAAAAAGTACCTATGTATAAAAATTAGCCAAAGGTTTTTCTTAATATTGAGTATTGTCCATAAATTCAACCCATTTTTCCCGCCCGGGGATAGAAGAACAATTAAATTATAAATTCCAGCACAAAACTACCGAATACGAGGACACAATGTGGAATCTGAACAGAAAGTACTAGGAGAACAGGATGAAAACTTTTTTTCGAGGGGAATATTTTTTGTGGCGAACTTACAACAACCCGTTTGTTTATGCAAAGGGCCCCAATTCTGCTAATTTAGTAATGACTCAATTGAATATCAATTGGATCTCAATAGCAGTTTTAACTACATTTGGTATTCTGCTACTAATTTAAGACCAATGGTTTTCCAGTGACATTCCATTGAACTGTTATCAGAATATTTGCTAGTCTGCTCTTAAATCGTGTTACAATTGTAAATCGATTGTGGACTTTATCGGTATTCTACTCTCTAATGGCAATACTTATAACTGTTCAACTGAGAGTCAATTACAATTACACTACGATTCCATTGAGATTCCGACTCTATTGAGCTTATACAAGTTTTTGCAGAATACCAAATTTGTTCTAATCGTAATGGAGTCGAGATTGAGTCTCAATTGAATATCAATAGCATGTGAGTTAAATAAAATTAGCAGACTTAAGGCCCTGGTTACATGAACAATTTTACACGACTTTTGTTAAAACTAGGAGAGTGTTTCGTACCTGACTACTCTGAGAAGGAACAGACGAAACAAACTCGGAGGTCACAGTCTCTTTTAAAGTCCAGACATTAAAATGTAGATCAGGTTATTGAGTACGAGCGAGGTGTATGGAAGGGATATAGTAAGCGATGGCAGCGCACGGTGTGGCAGAATTGTGTAACAAAAGGGGTTGGTGAAACTTGTTAAAATCTGTTTTGAAGATTAAAAAAAAAAACACGGAGTACTTATTTAAGTGATTAAAACACTATTTATTGTCTTTCTATAAATGTATTTACTTTATTTATTTTATATCAAAAATCATTAAGCACTTGTCATTCACTGTTTGACATATTCCCCTTTTGTTGCGTTTACATGGTGGCGCTGGTGTCGTGCACGTTCTCAATACGAGGACCATGCAGGTTAGGTTAGTGTCTGATATGGTATTTTAAAGAAAGAGCCACACAAATTCGAGTGGACCGTGCAAGCACTTGTCAGTTATCGTGTAGCTCGGCGTAGGAAAAGCGTGTTATCCCGGCTGAGAAACGAACCCGCAACTCGTTGTTTAAAAGTCAGGCGTTCATCCGCTTGACTACGAACTATACAAGGTAGCTAAAAGGTATCTTTTTTTAGTTAATCGTAGATCAAAAGATGTTAACTGTTTAAAAAGTAATAACAATTTAAATACTTTAAGCTATATGTGAAAAAGAATTTTCGGTATTAAAATTTTCATATTACTCGTATTTTCAGAAGTCGAAGAACTCATGAAATTTAAGCTCTTTAAGTACAGTCATATCGATTGTGAAGTCAACCAAATAGTTCAATGAACACTTTATTTAAAGCATTCGAATGAAAGTGCTCGCCAAGTAGGTACACATAAACGTGTTTATGATTTACTCGGCTCCCGTGTTTATAATAAAGCTGAGATTAATGGCGCGAGACCGGCTGACGCACCCGGCCGCGCCTGTCCTACATCCTCGTTAGATTTTTTATATACAAACACACACTCGTCCTTTTATTGGGTAGCCGACCGCACACGCCTCACGCGTTTTATTGCTTCTCTTTCCGAACAGTCGAGCATATTTGTAAATTATTTGTGGTATACATTTTATTTATATTACTCCGGTTAAACACGCTGGTAACCCTAATAAGTTAAATGAGAAATATTATAAACAAATGCCTCGTTGGTTTGTTTGGTCATAAACACGACTGCTGAACTGACTCTAGGTTTTATTCCCAGAACACGAGCATTGGTCGGGGTTTTTTTTTTTAATTGTTCAGAATAACTAAGATTTGTGCAATCATCATCATCAGCCTATAAATGTTTCACTGCTGGGACAGAGGCCTCCTCTATGTGAGAGGGAGTGGGCCATAATCCACCACGCGGGCCCAGTGTAGGTATACATGTCTTCTAATTTTTAGTTCTAGGACATGCTTGTTTCCTTCACCGTTTTTAGAACAGTGGTAATGAAATAAATCACACAAAGTAATGCGCTTGACTGGGTTGAAACCCAGGACCTACAACTGGTAAGTCGGGGCCGATACCACTGCGCCACCACTGCTGCGCAATAATGCTTAATATTTAGGCATACATCAACAGCAGGACGTCCACTGCTGAACACAGGCCTCCCCATAAATTTCCAACAGTACCTTTCAATAGGATTGAAAGCGGCTTGCAGCCAGCGCGATCCTGTGGCCTTCATCAGATCATCCCACGCTGCGCTTCCCGGTGCTTGGTCTCCATTCGAGAACCTCACTGCGATCGGCCATCAATTCTTCTTAGGTAACCTAAATGATCCCGGATCAACGGCGCGTCGGGTTCCGAGCGCGCCTCCAAGAGATGTCAGCCAGTTGACAAGCTTAGAGGGCCAAAGACTGCCGGGGTCGCGGGACTTATGACTAGGTAACCGCCCCGGAACGTTATGGCCTACTGAAGAACACCGTGGATTTAAGTCAGTACAAGTCTAAGAGTCCGTCCCGCCCTGCTGGGTGGAAGGACGAATTCGATGATTTTACCACGAAAAAAAAGGTAACCTCAATAATTGAATGCGTTGTAAGCAAGACACGTTATAAGCAAGTGACCTATCAGTTTCAGTTTATGAATTTAATTTAATAAAAGTTGCGGACATGGTGTACAGGAAAAGTTAGGAGTTAGGACGGCGACATCCGGATCCACCGCATAACTCAGGGGTGCGAAACATACAAAACTTTTACATGCTTACTAGACAAATAGGGGGATTCTTTGTTACCCCATCACGCAACCTTAAAGTTAGTCGAGTTACTGTGGAGACAAAAGGTATCAGTTAACCTAATCCCTTTCTTTAACCCGTGTCATGCACTGCCCCCGGTTTGTTATAATTTACGTAAGTTATGAAATGTTTTGTTAGGAGCGCTCTGCTAGGTATCTAAGTAGAAATAGAATAAATTGTGTAGTTCAGCAAAGATATTTAAAAACTTTTATTCTTTCAGCTGATATTTAAATTGAATTTTAAAGCCGTGACTTAACGTGTACGTTGAGCTCACGTTAACCGTAACACAAACTTTCATGAAATTTTGTTAAAAATCTTTAAAACACACGAAAGTTACCCAAATAATCAACATACTATTATATTTATTCCAGACATCTCGATTTAAACTTATTCCAATAAAAATAAACTGTTTGTACATGAGTAGGCAAAGGTATTTTTCAATATTAGACTCTGAATCGTAGTTCGAAGCGTAAATATTTTTCATACACGATTCCGCCACACAATTTTCCCAGGCGGGCAATTCTATAAAGCACAGGTACATTTTATAAGCTCGACGTCATTGCACACTTGGTTTTTAAAATATTTCAACTCGTATTTCGATTATTAAACAGATATTTTATGGGTCAACTGCCAATAAAGACTTAAACGTCAATAAATAAACCCTTTAGTTAAAACATAACGTTTTAACTGATTTCATTTCGATAAAATGTCTGTGAATGGAACTTGTCATCAATAAAGAATTATTATTAACCTGCCCCGGCTTCACACGGATGCAATTAATTAATGAAGAAAATTAAATTGAGTTAAAATATAATCATTCATACAACATTTTTTTTTTTTGAGAATTTCTTAACAACAATAATTTATCAAACAGATGCAGCCAATCTACAAAAATGCGCATACTTCACTGACAATAATAAGTGATGATCATAATCAGAGGCGGCCTTACCCATTGCGAGGCCCCGGGCGGCAAGTCTTTGCGAGGCCCCTTGCCCTTCATAAAAAGTATGTGATGCGAAAGTAGGTTTGGTTGTCATGTTTGAGGACAAATGCTAAAGTTATACACTTAAATAAATGTAATTTGAGTTTTAAAACATTCTATAGTTCATACAGGAACATCCGTTTTTGCGTAAAATGGAGTAGTTCTGATTTTTGCAGACTTTGTTTGCCTTTTTGGCGATTATTACCATAAAGAACTAGTTTACTACTTTGATGAAACTTAAGCACGACGTTTTGAAAGTAGAATAAATTTACTTCAATATGAGACTAAAATGGTTTCTGTAGATAAGCTTCCGAGTTAGCGCTTTTAAAAAGTATCTCAAATCAAAGTTTTTTTTACAACACATGTGGAAGAGGCATCTTCTGATATCATGTCTTCAGTTGGAATGTTTTCCAACTTTATAACTTTTTTCGAAAAAGAACTTTGAAGGGGTTTAGGCCTAGGCCGCACTACGGTTAAACGGCTGTGGTTTTTAATGGCGTGAATTTGTGCCCCTAGAAAACTAATATAGGTACAAGCGGCCGCACCGTGGTTTTTCCCGCGACTGATTTTAAAACCGTGATTTGCCACAAAATGCTCGCGGGTAAAAGCCACGGCAAAACCGTAATCAATAGACCTTAGTTGACGCGTGCGCTCTGGCGTTTACCGCGGGCTGTTTTTCGGTAGACCGTCTTGCAGAGCAGAGCGCTGGCGCACAATTTCAACCATGTCTTCCACCGAGACGGAGTTTGTTTTAAACGAACCAGAATACGAATTTATTAGGATGGTCTCTTAAGTTTTGATAATTCTTATGAAAGAAACCTTTCTCAGATCTACGCCCAGTAAGTGGATGGATCCAATATTTTCGAAATTTGCTTTTCGTCTTCTTTTCTATTTCTTATTATCAGAGCAACAACACGCACTGCCACCTTGAAATCCATTTTCAAACTGCGGGTGTGTGCGTCTCAAGCGGTTTCGCGGTGATAGCGATTAATCGACCCGACTTTTTTTTTTCTTTTTTACGTGGCAAAATCATCAAATGAGTCCTCCAGCCCCGGGCAGGGCGGGAGGGACTGTCAGACTTCTACTGACTAAAATCCACGGTGTCCTTCAGTAGCCTGTTATGTTCCGGGGTCACGGTAAGGAAATAATCCCGCGACCCCGGCAGGCTTTGGCCCTCTGAGAGGGGGGCTCTGAAACTCCTGGTTCTACAGATATAAATTGGTTCTCATATTGTAGCAAAAGGCATCTATGAAACCGTTCTGAGAAGTTATTATCAACAACGAGTTCTTTACGGTCATAAACCTCCCTGTAAGTGTTGGTGGTAAACATGATCCTGCACATATTGCTAATTTGTTTGTAGAACAATTTAAAGTTAAGCCCTTGGCCAATTCCTCTGCTGGTTATGCGACGCAGAAGGTGACTGGCACTGATGTGAGTATGTCACGGGAATTTAATTTATCCCCTAAAGATGTCAAGAAAATAATAAAAAAAATGGTTAGAGGCAAGTCCCCGGGACATGATCACCTTAGTGTCGAGCACCTTAGGTATGCAGGTATACACTTGCCTAGAGTATTGTCGATGTTTTTTAGACTGTGTGTGAGTCATTCTTATTTGCCCAGTGCACTTATGCGAACTATTGTAGTGCCTGTCATAAAGAATAAAACTGGTGATGCTGCTGATCCCAGTAATTACAGACCAATATCCCTGGCAACAGTCATAGCGAAGGTGCTGGACAGTCTGCTGGATACATACATGGCCCCTAGGATTGATTTGCATGACGCTCAGTTTGGCTTTAGGCCTGGGCTGTCTACAGAAAGTGCCATTTTGTGTTTAAAGCGGACTGTCCGATATTACACGGATAGGAAAACACCTGTTAATGCATGTTTCTTAGACCTGTCCAAGGCATTTGACCTTGTGTCCTATGACCGGCTGTGGGATAAGCTAAGAAATGAGAAAATAGATTCTGAGGTCACGTCATTGCTGAGATTCTGGTATGAGAACCAAATAAACAATGTTAGGTGGGCAGGGACTATGTCCGAAGAATATAGATTGGAATGTGGGGTAAGGCAAGGGGGAATCACCTCCCCTCGTCTTTTCAATCTATATATAAACCAGCTGATTGTTGAGCTCAGCAATACTGGTGTCGGCTGTCATATTGATGGAGTTGCTATGAACAACATCAGTTATGCGGACGATATGGTCTTGCTGAGCCCATCAATCAGTGCATTGAGACGTTTGCTGAAGATTTGTGAAAACTATGCGGTTACTCTTGGGCTTAAGTATAACGTCACTAAGAGTGAGTTACTTGTTTTTAATGGTGGTGCCAGAGGATACCAAAATGTGCCATGCATCTTACTGGCAGGTACTCCTTTGAAACAAGTCTCAAAATTTAAATATCTGGGCCACTGGGTCACTGAGGACTTGTGTGACGATTTAGATATTGAGAGAGAACGTAGGGCGCTGTCTGTTCGAAGTAATATGCTGGCCCGGAGGTTTGCACGGTGTTCTTACGACGTTAAAATGACGCTTTTTCGAGCTTACTGTCAAACTTTTTACACCTGCAGCCTTTGGGTCAAGTATACGCAGAAGGCATACAGCGCCCTGCGTGTACAATATAACAATGCCTTCAGGATGCTAGTGGGGCTGCCGCGGTCTTGTAGTGCGTCAGGTATGTTCGCCGACGCGAGAGTGGATGATTTTTATGCCATTATTCGTAAACGATGCGCTTCCCTCCGGCACAGAACACATACCAGCACCCACGGCATGTTGAGGGCATTGAGTGACCGGTGGGACTGCCCGATGCTTGGTCGATGGGTGAGACTGCACACACAGTTCGACTCTAGATAGATGCGTAAACTTCGATTTGGACTGGTTCTATGTACTATGTTATTATTATTATGCCTCTTTGTAATTTATTTCTATTTGTTTTATTTTCTATGTTGTTTGTGATTTTAATAGTATGACATTATTATGTTATTTGTGATTATTTATTTGATTATGTTTTTGATTATGATTTTGATTATGTGTTTGATTATGTTTTGATTATGTTATTGTTATTTTGAGTATTAATTGTATTTAAATTCAATTTTAATTGTAATGTGTAGGTACAAAAATTTTACTATGGACTTCAAGGTCTGCAAATAAATGTTTATTATTATTATTATTATAAACGCAAAATTTTCAAAAAAGAACGAAATTTTCGAGGTTTTTTTATTTTTTTTACACAGTAGCGTTCGGTGTTTGAGGTCTCAAACTTTGATTATTCATTGGGCCCAGTGGCGTAGCTAGGCGGGGGCTTAGCGGACCCTAGCTAGCCTCGCACATGTCGGGGCCTCGCGCTTAGAGATTTAATAAAATAAAATAAAATTGACAACGGCAATCTCAACTTTGTTACCACTCAGTAAAGCAGTACAATTTAACTTCTACTACTATTTCTAACTGAGAACTGATAGAGACAAAGCTAATGGCGCCGACCATCATAGGTCTAGCAATTCCACTTCTCGCGCGAGGCCCCGTAGTTACATGATAACTTGGTTACTTTTTATTTCTAACTGTGAACAGAAAGAGGCAAAGAGGCCTCGCAAAGCGATCTTACCATCAAGTCAGCAAAAAAAAGGAGGCCTCGCACGCGGTGATCCACACGACGGGCTTAAAAAAAATTCATAAATCTGCGCGATATTTTTCATCCTCCATCAAAGAAAAGGGCCTCGCAGATGCGTCTTGCCCCCTCCAAGATTCGGTCTCGCTACGTCACTGATTGGGCCAACATCATAAACAAGTCTGAACTACCGGATTTAACCTAAACCAGCCGTACGTTCAGGCGACAAAATTATTGTACTAAATAAAAGATTTACAAAATTAACCAACTCTGAGATGATAAATTAAAAAAATAGATGATTTGATTTTTTCTCAAACTAAAATCTTATTTAATTTTGCTGTTATGTTAATTAATTAATCAAACTCAAAAGTTTTTAATTAAAAATTACTAGTTTTTTCTTTTGCTTGGTTTGTTGCGCGAGGCCCCCTGCAGGCGCGAGGCCCCGGGCGGTTGCCCGGTTCGCCCCCCCCCCCCCCCTAAGGCCGCCACTGATCATAATTATGTGTATTGTATGTAAATGACGATGTGAAGTACTAATAATTCATTCTGTGTCTTATTACTGATATACAACACCTTATTTGCTTTTGGAATCATATCAGAAAGCCACTGTTTAACGACAGTGTGGGTAGCTGAATAAATAAATACTTATAACGCCACTCATATAATGTTGAAGTGATTATAGCAATCCCTGCCCATATAATAATGGAGGACTCGTTTATTTATTTGTTATTACAAAGAGATTAATGACATACAGTGTCAACTGAACTCTGCTGCTTAGCTTCATTTATCAAGTTAGGGTTCGGACCGGCACGGACACAGTCATGTGCACCGGGTAAGGCCACCGGACACTCCAGTACATTATCTATCAGAGTCCGGTGTCCGGAACCGTGTCCACAGTTTGACCGTGGGATAAAGCAGACACCACAAGTAATTACAAAAAAAAACGAGGAATATATGATACTGAGCTCATTTTACAGCAAGCTATCTTCAGGTCTAAATTCGCTAAAGTTTCGTTTCAACATGACACCCAAGCCAACTGTGAAAACATTTTAGTACAAAGCGGGCAAAGGAGCACATATCCTCCTTAATCATGCAACCAGACGTGTGTCGGAAACACAACCGCGCGGATTACGTACACGGCACAACCCTGCCACTACATTCTAATATTTACAGAATATTTTCCATCAAATTATATTACATCAGAACCTTTTAGATATACGAGCCACTTTTATAGCCGCTTGTAAGGTAAAACCGCGCTCCAAAAGTGAATTCATAAAGCAACGCATTGCCTGCGTCTAGTTTTCTTTCTAGTTTTCTTTTTCTTTATCGCCTTTACATGGTTTAGCTCGCTAAAGGCCTTATTTTATTGAAGAAAAAGTGATTTAATCTAAAGAATCGTGACCGCTAAACGAACAATATTTCATGACTGCAAGAGCCCTTTTCGTATAAAAGTATTTTTACTTTAACTTACTAGTGATGTAATGAGGCCATTACTTCAATCAGCATCGTAAGTAATATGACCGTAACAAGGGCATAAAAAAGCGTGTAAAACAGTAAAGCATCTATTAATTAGCTGGTCTATTATTAGGTACATGTTTGTAGGAGTAGTGTCGTTTATACTGCATGTTTGCAGCGATCTTTCACGGCTTAATTACTTGTGAAGTATGATGCATGTTCGGAGTGGCACCTGCGAGGAGCGGGCGGTACGCGAGGGGCGGCGGGACGGATAGTTTATTTCGAGAGCATCCGGCGGCTTCCAGCTGTCCACAACGTTAATATGACGACAGCGACACTGTCACTTCTATCCAATCTTCGAAAATATAAATTAAATGTCAATATCGAGAAAATAACTTGATATTTTTATGCTTCATCATAGGCGTTTTATAGCTCCAACAAAATATATTTTTGGTTGGTTTGAAATGGAGAGTCCAATTAAAATTTTACAGGCGTGTTTGATGACTCATTCGAATAAATTATGCATTATTTTTAATCAACCAAAAAGCAAAACAAATTCATCCCGATAAAATGTATTCCTAGAAAGCGAGTTTATTAACTTAGGACTGAGTGTGATCATTGTGTAAATTATTGAATAGTCCGGATGTGTATATGAGAAGGGTACTAAAACAGTCAAATGATGTTCATTTCTATGCTCTGAGCAATATCCGGTTGGTCCTCGCTGTACATTCAATGGATATATTTAGCTACGGAGCAATCTCCGCTGAATGAAGCAAATTAGCATTTTATGACATTATTAAAATGTAACGCGACCAGCTCGGCCGAATTTAATTATATACGTTCATCATAATTATAAGGTCGTAAAAGGTCCGTTGATGTACACGCGGGCTTCGTCACAGATTGCTACGATTCTCATTGGTTTAATCACCACACTGGGTGCGAGGAATGATGATTGCAGTTTGGGGATACTTCAGAAAAATGCTGTTGTTTTAAAATCAAGAGAGTCTACAGAGATGGAAAAGGAAATGTCAACTATTCCGATATACATATACTTTTGATTCTGATTCTCTCAAAAAACTGACTCGTGTTTTCAATATCACCATCGTTTAACCCGGCATCATCCACTGCAGGATATAGGCCTGCCCTTTTGCTTGCTATTCTTTTTTATTCTATTTGTACCTCATTCATCTATTTAAAGTGTCCTGCTTAGAAACTTTTTGCAAAAAAACTAAAAACATGTTTTTATTGGCTCAGCTCATATACTCTCCTAACAACAAAAAAACCGGCCAAGGCGTGTCGGGCCACGCACAGTGTAGGGTTCCGTAGTTGCCCATCAAAATACTTATGCGAATTAACTAAACTGATTCGCTGAATTTAATTTTAAAAAGAAGAATTTTCAAAATCGGTTCAGGAGTCTTTGAGAAATCGGGGAAAATACATAAAAAAAAGATTACGACGAATTTAGAACCTCCCTCTTTTTTTGAAGTAAGTTAAAAATAGTTGACGATAAAAACCTACCTATCCCCAAAAAACATACCCTAAAAACATACCTATTAAAGCTGTAAAAATAAAGTTGACAAACTTACATTTGCAGTTGAAGAGCATGTTCTCCGATACATTTTGTTTAGGAAAATATGTTATCCAAGTACATTTTATAAGTTGGTCGACTATTACTCGTAAAGTTGTAAAGCCTACTTAGTCATGATAATTTTCTTTTAAACTTCGTTATATATACTACTATTGTGAATTTTTTCGCACCCCCAAACATAACCGTTTAGCTGGTAGAGGGGGGGGACACTCGAGTCGAGCAAAATTTAGCACTTAAAAGCTTAATATTTCACAAACGAATTTTTTCATCAAAAAATTGTTAATGGAAACTATCAATATTTTTTAAAGACCTATTTAATGATACCCCACACTAAGGGGTACACGAGAAAAAAAAAAAACATCCCCACTTTACGTGTACAGGAGGTACCCTAAAAAAAAATATTTTACGAGATTTTATTTTACCACTTTTTCGGCACAACAAATCCGTATATTTACACCAAATTACAGCTCTCTAGGGCTGTGCGTCTCTGAGCTAAACTGCGGACAGACGGACGGACGGACGGACGGACGGACGGACGGACATGGCGAAACTATAAGGGTTCCTTGTTGACTACGGAACCCTAAAAATCCAAAATTCAGTCTTTATACTAAACTCCACTGTACATATACCTTTAATGTAAGTTATTGGCTAGACATATCGTGTCAGAACGGAGACAGCAAATAAGATTGTGGTTGCTTCAATTTCAGACGAAAACTCAGTGCTCGTTGTTTTCCAGTATCGCATACTAAGGTATGGAGACGAGCTACCCGCAACACTGCAAAGCTTCTAGGACGCTGAACAAAATGCATGTTTCCAAACAATATCTTAAATATTAGATACGGAATTGCAGTCTCCAGTATCAGCTCTTTATATGTCTCTAAAAGTCTACAGTCGATAGTAGATATATATATTTTTTAAGTTATAAGTACTTAGATTTCAAATATAATAAACACAATATGTAAATAATGTCTCAGAGGGAAAACCACTTTATGATTAACTAAAGTAACGTAGTAAGTAGTAACTACTCATAAAGTGATGCCGGGTTAAACGATGGTGATATTGAAAACACGAGTCAGTTTTTTGAGAGAATCAGAATCAAAAGTATATGTATATCGGAATAGTTGACATTTCCTTTTCCATCTCTGTAGACTCTCTTGATCTTAAAACAACAGCATTTTTCTGAAGTATCCCCAAACTGCAATCATCATTCCTCGCACCCAGTGTGGTGATTAAACCAATGAGAATCGTAGCAATCTGTGACGAAGCCCGCGTACATCAACGGACCTTTTACGACCTTATAATTATGATGAACGTATATAATTAAATTCGGCCGAGCTGGTCGCGTTACATTTTAATAATGTCATAAAATGCTAATTTGCTTCATTCAGCGGAGATTGCTCCGTAGCTAAATATATCCATTGGATGTACAGCGAGGACCAACCGGATATTGCTCAGAGCATAGAAATGAACATCATTTGACTGTTTTAGTACCCTTCTCATATACACATCCGGACTTATGAACACGTTCAATAATCTACACAATGATCACACTCAGTCCTAAGTTAATAAACTCGCTTTGTAGTTTGGATTTGGAAGTTTGGATTATTCACACTTATATTTGTTGATGAAAGTTTATTTCACTAGATTGAGCCGGCTTACTAAATGTCCAATATCTTCAGAAAAATTTCAACACAACACGTTTTTGTAAATTGATTTAAAATTCAAGTACCTACCTAGTTTAATTCATTGTATGTAGCCAGTCCTAAGGAAGGTAGGCAACGTAGAACACAGTATTCGGGAAAACTATCACGTCTATAATCTTTGGAGCAGATCCCTAAAGCTGTAGTTGGGCTGTGCCATTATACAGCACGTTTATGGCGGTCTTAGGAGCCTATCCTTATTGGGCATAGTTCCAATCTCGGGTTCCTACGTAGTGGAAAATGGGTACGGAGAGTATCAAATGGTTTTCTCGACAAGGACGTAATAGGAGGAAACCTCGTACCTTGAGTAATTGTGTTTCCTTCATTATTCAGCTAATGTTATGCACGTTTTTTGTTTAGTTGTTGAATCGAGAAAGTGGATGTACCCACGTATGAAGGCAACCTTTCACTTGCTGAAGGTCTTTATGGTTAAATCCAACTTTTATTTCGAAACCAAACTTTAAAGATAAAAACAGGAGTTTGATGTTTTATTGTGTATGAAACACCCGATTTTTTTTTGTTGTTGTTAGGTAATGTTTCACAAATAACCAGGGTTGGAAAAAAAACAGTTTTTTTTTTTTTTAGTTATAAAACAAACAGTTCAAAATGTTTTAAACAAGTGTTTTTTTTTGTTTCTGTTTTTTTTTAGTTTTTTTTTAGTTTCTGGTTTTTTTTCCCAAATTAATTCCACTTTGTTTGTTGATGTCTAAACGTATAAATCAATTATGTTTCATTTCTAGACTACATCTTTTTAAATTCGCCCTTATGAAAAAGTATAATGATATTTTTAAGTAGTAATGATATTTTTACGAAAAATTATCAATGGAAAAAAAAACATGTGATTTTTTCTCTAATAAATTATAAGCATTGTTTCATTACATTGCCAATAAAAGTTAAAAATATGACATAACATTGGCATTAGACTCAAAAGGTTTTTGTCAAACTATTTAAACTCCTGAATATTAATTTATTTTCATTTTATATGCATTCATCTGCCTTGAAAAATAGTTGAAACGGGTAATAAAAAACACTGTTTAATTTCAAACTGTTTTAAATAGGTGTTTTAAAACAATTTGTTTTAATCATGCCAACCCTGCAAATAACCCTGTATAATGGCGTGTACCGGGGGTCATATTTAAGCGTATGATTCATCAATCAGAACAGCTTTTTCCCATGGCAAAACTAAATGTCAGCTGTTCCATACCTTTGCGGTCAGTGACAGATTTGTGTGCGATAAGCGTGATCTTATTAATCGTGTGATTCACATCAGAATACTAAACCATAACCAAAAGAAATATAGGAGATAATTATGTGAAACTACATGAATATTTAATCTAGTTAATATAATCTTAGTTGAAAGGCAAGTTAAATTTTCCCTAATGGAAAACTATGATTAAATGCAATAACTTATTCAAAACTAACTAGCTCAGTAATTCGACTACCTGTACGTCTCCTGCAGACAACGACGATATAATACTAGACTCCTAATAACAGGCGACCGATGTCTGTCAACACATTAGGCAAAAAAGTCTTATATTCGTCTCATTTCGACCAATCCTGTGAGCCGTAAACATACGTTGAGACAGAACAGACCTTGAGTTAGCCAATCACAACGCAGTACCCCGTCCCCCTCGCTTACGTAGTACCTCAGCGAGTTGACAGAATAGTTTTTGTTCCGTAGATCGTGCATGCGGAGTCTAGTATTATATCGTCGTTGCCTGCAGATCTTCACGAGCGCAGGGATGCTGTGAACCTTGTAATAACATCGCTTTTACTAAGTCTGCGTTCATTTAATTAATGAATCGACTAGTCTGAATCCTAATTACGAATTAAAATTAATGTTCACTCTTACCTGGATTTACATAGACTATAACTTTTTCTAATTTAGTTTTAGTAACGTCATAAAGTTGCAATGTAAATAAAGCTAATAACGGACCCTCGAAACTTAATTAGTGTCGGGTTTGTTTGTTTTGAAAATGTTTTTAATTGTTGTATTTGTCTTCATATTTATCTACTATTGTTTCTCTGATTTACAGTACTAAAATTACATGCAAACTATAAATAAATAAAAACTTAGTAGTAATATGTACAAAAAAATAAAAAGGAAAAACATTCAAAGGACGTCAAAGAATACGTCCACATCGCTGTCAACGGAAACAGTGCCCAGAACGCTGGCAGCATTGCCACGTTTCCCTACTAGAGTTTTTTTTTTTACTAAAATGATAAAGTTTATTCATTTATTTAAAACTTCATGCAACACAAAAGGTATACATATAGGACTTGATGAGCCTGACCTAATGAGCCTGAGGCATTCTCTACTAGTCAACCAAGAGTGGTAGAGAGATGATCTACATTGGTCCAATAGCTGAAACCAACATTACTGGACTGGCACTGGAATGATGTAGGTAAACAAGTTTCAATCCGTGTCCAGTGTCCAATATCTAGCGCTAGATAAGAATAGAGTACTTCCTATTTTTCAATCCAGTGAAGCTGTATACAGGTACCAGCCAGCCTTTAAATCACTCCTGTCACAGAATACTTAATAGTACTACGTACAGAAGTGTCACTTCCTAATTACAAACGAATGTAAAATCTTTGCTAGAATAAAGAAAAAATATGTATGTAGCGCGTGCGATACGGGCGGCGGGCGGCAGCCGACTGTGAAACCCGTCCACGGTGCGCCCGCGTGTGCTTGCAGTTTCATGCTACAAGCACACGCGGGCGCACCGTGGACGGTGCTACACCGCGGAGTACTGCAGGCCTGCTCCTGTTAAGTTACACACATATCGGTTGTGTTTAATCTAAGTAACATAATTATACTAGAGATGAGCCTACTCGTATTGCGATCAACCGGCCACTCATCCAGTGTGTCTACTATCTAAGTCCGTGAACGACGACACGGATATGGAGACGATTCGGTGGATAATACCGCCACGACTAAAGTCCTTTTGACGGGGCGCTAGTGTCTATGTCATAACATCAAATTGCATTAAAAATTTAGTCATCATCATCATCATCAGCCGGAAGACGTCCACTGCTGAACATAGGCCTCCCCCATAGACCGCCACGCCGAACGACAATTCGCCACTTGCATCCATCGGCTGCCCGCGACCCTCACGATAAAAATAAATATAAAATTAAGTACTTACCACGAATTTTCCGCCGGTCATACTCATGAGAAAAAGTAGAGTGAGTTCGGGCTCGTTGTCAAAATGCCCTTAACTGAGGCCGAAACCACGGATTTGCTTAGAGATTAGGCCCCCTGACTCCACGGCTACTACAGAGCCCTCTCTTCATAATTATTTTTAACCCTGAAAGTGAAATACATACTAATTAGTTTTTAATTCTCTCATGCAACTTGATGTTCCTTTTAAATAAAATTAATTAAACCTTCGTGTAATTTGCTAATTAGTATCGTTTGTATGTAAAGTATTCGCGTGGCTGGTTAAGTGTACACAACACGCCAGATACCTGCATTTAGATACACATCTTGTTCCGTTCCCAATGTTCTTGATCGCGATTGGCAAAGCACCACGAAAGACGAGACTTTATGTACCCTGCAACACATTACAATGTTATGTATTACGTCATAGTGTACTTACAGGATTATTGTGAGTAAAAGGCGTTTTGATATTAAATTAAATAGAAATGTTTAGAATCACATTTTTTTAAATATATCCTTCAAAAACAACCACAAAAAAGGGTAAAATAACCTTTTAAATAACTTTTCTTTCGTAATCGGTGGCAAAAAAGACAAGGAAATTGTAGTGTATGCCTGGGCGGCGCGCAGTCAGTCGAGCGCCAACCGCGAGCGAGAGCGGACGTGCACTAGACGCATAATACTACTTCACCTACGAGATCTAACAAAGTGTGTTTTATTAACGCGGCGAACATTACAAGTGGCGACGAGGATAAAAGTAAGTACTGAAAATATTTACCAAAAAAAAAAGGGGAAGAATGCACACGAAAAATAATGCAAGTTGTTTACGATCAGTCTAGCGACTTTTTATTTCGATAAGGATCGTTAGTAGTTTGGATACTAAAGTGAAAACAGAACGTAGTCACGCTGTACCTACCTACATAAACGCTAATAAACCGTTATCAAGGTAGATGTTCACAGCTAATGATTACTTTGTTGCCTCGGTTTCATATGATTATGTAACGGGAACTAAATTCTGCTTCGATTGATGTAAACAACTGATAAGTGTAAATGTTACAAAGGCCATGCAGTGAGTGTTGTTAACAACAAAACAAAGGGCCATGCCTGAATAGTATGCAATTATTTTAAATGTGCTGTAATTCTGCTTCGATTGATGTAAACAACTGATAAGTGTAAATGTTACAAAGGCCATGCAGTGAGTGTTGTTTACAACAAAACAAAGGGCCATGCCTGAATAGTACGCAATTATTTAAATGTGCTGTAATGCAAACAGTAAATTATTGTTAATTATTATTATTGAGTAAGTGCTTTCATTTTAAAAACAAGGTAATTGAGTTATTTGCACGATTCTTATTTTAAATAAAAATAATAACCAAGATGTATGATAATAAATTATCATAAATCTTGGACATACTTAACTTTTCTGTTGTAAATAACCTACATACCCACTTATTGTAAATATAAAACAAAATCAGTAGATACTATTTTAATCAGGTCACTGGTTTTACTAGGATCAATCGTTTGCATTTCGACACAGAAATATCAAGGTCACGCAAATACTATTCGCACAAACGACCATGCTTAAAGAATAAATGAGAGAAAAGACCGGGAAACGTTAGTGTAAGCATCAATATTGGCTTAATTGCTAGCATATTTATTGCTACCAGAACTGGCTAGTAAATATAATAATTTGTTAATATATTATAGTGGTTTGTGAAACTGGTACATAATGAGGGGTGTTGTGCACGAGTGTGAGTTAAAAATAAAAAAAAATAAAAAAACGAGCGAAGCGAGTTTTTAAAAGTATCGCGCGTGTGTATGGTACCTAGTTGTGTGCAGTTTCATACACTACTTTATCTACTCTCATTTATCACGAACAATATTAAATAAAAAATAAAAGATAAAGATTGACACAGTTTATATAATGGTTATTGTAAGTGTTCATTTTTCAAAATTTCAACGAAGCGTTCTTCTCAAAGCGCGCGCAACCACAGATAAAAAAAAATAAATAGATGTATCTATGATCAAAGTATGTCAATATAAACTCGTTTTGAGTTTTGTATTTCGAATTTAACGATATGAGAGTAGATAAAGGTTATTATCAGTCAATTTCCATAATAGTAGTAAAATAACGCTATTGAATAAAGTTATTTAGTACCTATATTTAGTCAGTCATGCTTATGCTTACGTTAAAGGTCATGCCGAATCCGAAATACTCTAAGGGGCACGCAAATACTAACAAGTACCCTAAGGCTATGCAGTAGTGTTACCGTTATATATACAGTGGTGGTCACATAATTAAAGACACTTGATAGGATATAATTTTTTCAAAGTTTACCTACCCTATATTTTTTTATTATAATGCAATAGGACCTTGCGATATTATTTAAATTATTCTAAAGGCTATCGTGAAATGTTTGAAATTAAGTAAAGAGATCAAAGTGTCGTATTTTAAATTTTTATCAAGTTTACTTTATTGCAAGCAGTTCAAATTAATAGAAAAACTTGGCCAACTAATTAAAGACACACAAATTATGCAACTATAAAAAAATAAATGTTTCGAATCTTGGGACGAACTTAACTATAATTACTTTTAGATGTGTAATGAAAACATAAAACCACCTTATTAATATTTTGTCGCACGTCCTTTAGCATCAACGACAGCCCGACACCGTTTAGGCATTGAAGCGATCAAATTATTGCAGATTTCAATCGAAATCTGCTCCCATGCCTTTTTAAATGTCGTGTTATGTTGATGCACAATACTTGTACGTTTTTTGCAACTATTTTCTTCACACGGGACCACAAGACTTCGATCAGGTTAGTGTAGGGACTGTACGATGGCTAATCTAAAACTGTTACTGATTGCTTCTAAGAACTTCTTTGACCACTGCTCAAGTGTTCTTTGGATCGTTATCATGTCGAAAGGCTCGTATCACCTGCAAATGATCCTCGGCATAAGGTAACATGCTTTCTTCTGAAATATTCTTTTATTGAAATGTATCCATGTTACTTTCTATTTTTTTAATAGGTCTTACACTGTGACCAGAAAATTATACCTAAACTGCGTTATTACTCCTCCATGTTTGACTGTTTTCTTTGTGCATTTTGGTCAATTGCTTTTTTTGCAGGGCTACTCACTTTTACTCTTACATCAGAGTTATCCATTTTAATATTAGTTACGTCGAAAAAAAGCATATTGTTCCACTGTCGTTCTGTCCAGTGTGCATATTTTTTGGCAAATTGAAATCTTGTTCTGATATTTTCTTTCTTCAAAAGTGGGATGTTATGAGAAATTCTCCCAAAGAAGTTTAATTCTCATAATCGTCTTCTAATCGTTCTAGCAGACTCTTCTCTAGACCCCTGTGCACCAAATACTACTAAGCGAATCACTTCTGATCCTTTGAAAGGTTCTTTTTAGCCAGCGATGTTATTCTAGAGTCTTCTCGCTGGGTTGTTTTTCGGGGTCTAGGTATCCTAGGCACATTTCCCGTAGTATTAAACTTCTTAAAATGCCGGATGGCGTTTTAACTATTTCTTTAGAGAATCGTAAGTAATCTGCAATTTTATTTAATGACCAACCCTTGTCATAAAAATTGAGAATTATCTTCCTTGCAGAAGGATCGCAACTTCTGCTTTTCCCACATACTAATTCAATTTAAATTTCACAATCGAAGTTAAAGGAAGGTTTAAACTGAGCTATTTTTTGCTGTGACGAAAATTCGTGGCATAATATGGTAAAAAATGAGTGCTTCTTTAAAAGAAAAAAGTTAAAATACGCACTGTCTTTAATTAGATGACCAGCGGAAAATGTACAAAAAAGTTTGTATTAAATTTGAAACACGAACTATGACTAAACTCTTGTTATTATAACTTAATACTGTTTTAATTCTTAAAAATACGACTTTAGTGTACACAATAATGACAATTAAAATGGAATTGATACCTATCTTGGGTCCATAAATATCATTTATTTTGTTGTATGTGGTCAACATGAAGGGTGTCTTTAATTATGTGACCACCACTGTATAATAAAATATATACAGGGTGACTTTTTTAGCACCGTCCAAAATTTTTCTAGGCGTTAGGTATCAATCACTAAGCCCATTTTAAAAAAAAAATCGATACGTCAAATGGTCATATTAAATCATTTTCTCATCCGCTCTGCGTGGTCACTAAGCTAAACGTTAATAATATACACTTGCCGACGCATGAAACGGACAGAGCGCACCCCGCCGACCCCCCGCCCCGCCCCGCTACACCTGAGCGACACATCACAGCGCGGTGTCCAGGTTCATCAACTTTTTATAGATAACATTGAGACGTGATTTCTCGATATTTTTATATTGAGTGATACAAAAAGAAAAAACACGTATTCAATGATTTTCGCCAAAGATTAATATATTAAAATTTGGATGGTGACTAAAAAATCACCCTGTATATAAAAAATGGTAAAAGGCCACGCTTAAAAGTCGTTATATATATAATAAAATATATATATAAAAATGGTAAAAGGCCACGCTTAAGAGTCGTTATATACATAATAAAATATATATATAAAAAATGGTAAAAGGCCACGCTTAAGAGTCGTTATATATATAATAAAATATATATATATAAAAATGGTAAAAGGCCACGCTTAAGAGTCGTTATATATATAATAAATTATATATATATATAAAAAATGGTAAAAGGCCACGCTTAAGAGTCGTTATATATATAATAAAATATATATATATATAAAAATGGTAAAAGGCCACGCTTAAAAGTTGTTATATATATAATAAAATATATATATAAAAAATGGTAAAAGGCCACGCTTAAGAGTCGTTATATATATAATAAAATATATATATATAAAAATGGTAAAAGGCCACGCTTAAGAGTCGTTACATATATAATCAAATATATATATAAAAATGGTAAAAGGCCACGCTTAAGAGTCGTTATATATATAATAAAATATATATATAAAAAATGGTAAAAGGCCACGCTTAAGAGTCGTTATATATAAAATAAAATATATATATAAAAATGGTAAAAGGCCACGCTTAAGAGTCGTTATATATATATAATAAAATATATATATAAAAAATGGTAAAAGGCCACGCTTAAGAGTCGTTATATATATAATAAAATATATATACCTATAAAAAATGGTAAAAGGCCACGCTTAAGAGTCTCAAAATCCTGTTACAGGACGCCCCAAAAAATGACTCACGCAACTTCAATGCTGACAACCTTAGATCACTTTACGAAACGGGCCCCCGAAATTTACCTACCTTTTAGCTGCTATATTGACTCCCCTAATAAAAAGCAAGGTACTCTTCTCCATGTTGGTGGATTAGCACTACAGGAGACTTACTACAATTTGCCCGGGGCCCATGCAGAGGAAGGTAAAGATGATGACGGGAAAGACTTAGATGTGTATAAAATTGCACTTGGAAAACTTGACGGTTATTTTTCCCCAAAGCAAAGCTATATTTATGAAAGGTACATTTACCGGCTCATGCAACAGGAAGAAGGAGAAAAAATCGAAAAGTTTATATTGAGATTATTTAACTAATAATTATGTTTTATCGAAAAGGTATAAGCTTCGAGAACGAAGTATTGTCAGAATGGCCGTGTTAGATTTATGACTTTATGATGCATAGCTCCTGTGTAATTAATAATAGAAATATATTTAAAACTACGATCAACTGATTTCCGAATGAAAACAGTTGATAGTCAAATATTGTATCAAATTTATTAAAGGTGACAAATAAATAATAAATAAATTTCTAAATGATGTAATCAAGTTTTAAAAAGGTTCTACTACAAAGGATTTGTTTATTATTACTTATTTCATTAGTTATTTAGCTAAATTGTATGACAATCTGCCATTGGTCAATTATGGCGGCAATATTTGTTGGAAGTGGTACAATTACAAGTTTATAAAAACAGATGTACCCTCACATTCATGGTCAGTATTATCCAATCGTTTTATAAGGAAAAAAGCTGTGCTCTGAGTGGTGTTCTGTTTAATTAATGTGATATAATAATTGATAATCCAAGTGTGTGATGCTGAAAGTTATAAATTGTGTCCTAATGTTCTACAATGAAAATGTAAGTTAATTGATATTTATTATGATGAGAATATTGATGTATTTTTATAAATGTGTGACTGTGTACTGATAAAATATGTTGCCGTGGAGTTTCTTTCTCCGTTCTTCTCCACGAGGACCTAGGGTTTGCGAACGGAGGTAGCTTGGTAATAAATACCTAGTCTTAAAAAGAAAAAAAAAGAAAAAATTAAATAAACAAGATTGATTCCAAGAAACCCTTAAAGAAAAACTTTAAACTAAATAAAGATATCGGATCTAGCAAATAAAAAACAGAGATTAGACTCAACGCGAAACCAAAAATCTGAAATTGACTACATTTTCCATTTAGATGAAGACAGCGTAATTAATTGCAACATAGGCGGAGTAAACTTAGACATGTTGATAGACTCCGGGAGTAGATGCAATGTAATCACAGATAAGACCTGGCAGTTTTTAAAAGAAAATAAGATTAATGTTCGGTATATCTTGTGCTCCGGAAATGTCCAAAAAAATCCTAGAAAAATGTTGTTGGGATGTGGAGGTACATTTAATTTTATTGATGATATTATTGTGTATGGGACAACAGACAAAGAACACGATGATCGGTTGAGTAAGGTGCAAAAGAAAATAATGTTCTTTTAAATGAAAAGAAATGCATATATAAAACCAACAAAATCGAGTTTCTCGGTCACGAACTTACAGAAGATGGAATAATACCCCTTGCAAAATACGATCGATTAAAACTAGTATACGCCCAGACACGATTGAAGAAGTGCAAAGTTTTCTCGGTTTAGTCAAATTTGTGGGGAAATAGATTCCAAATTTGGCAACACTTACCGACCCCCTTAGACAGTTGTTGAGATTAGGGCTTGGAAAATCGGCAACCGTCGACAAATTTTGGACTTCCAAACAAAATAGAGCATTTGAAGCTCTAAAGCTTAGCTTAACTAATATAAAATGTCTTGGTTACTACAATCCCAGCGACCAAACGCAGGTTATTGCTGACGCATCACCAGTGGGACTAGGTGCTGTCCTTGTCCAAATAGATACGGAAGGTCCTACAGTTATCGCTTATGGACACAAAGCTCTGACTGATTGTGAAAAAAGGTATTGCCAAACTGAAAAGGAAACATTGGCATTAGTTTGGGCTGTTGAGCATTTTAAAATATACCTTTTTGGCAAAGACTTTGAGCTCATAAGCGACCACAAACCGTTAGAAACGATTTTCGGACGACATTCAAAACCTTGCGCGAAAATTGAACGGTGGGTACTCAGGCTTCAAGCATATAGATTCAAAGCATATAGATTCAAAGTTATCTATCACCCTGGTATAGTGGCAATGAAAGGTCGCCTAAGGACAAAAGTGTGGTGGCCTAGGATCGATGGGGATGCTGAGCGTGTAGTGAAAGGTTGTCACGGATGCACTCTTGTATCGGCCCCTAATCCACCACACCCGATGAAAAGGCGATCATTACCTAAAGAGCCATGGATAGATGTGGCCATTGACTTTCTAGGGCCACTTCCGAGTCGAGACTACATACTAATTCTGGTCGACTATTATAGCCGGTATAAAGAAATTAAGGTTATGAGAAGTATCACTGCACTTGACACCATTAAAGTCCTAAAAGAAATATTTTCAAGGTTAGGTTTCCTGCAACTATAACCTGTGACAACGGGAATCAATTTACGAGCGATCTGTTCCGCAATTTCTGCAAAGAATGCGGTATCGTTGTCAATAGTACTATTCCCTATTGGCCACAAATAAATGGGGAAGTTAAAAGACGCTTTCGAGATAAAGTTCCTTTCGCCCCAGATGTAGAAATAAACTCATAGATTCCGATGTGAGAGATAGGGATATGCTAATGAAAGAAAAAGGGAAAGAATATGGGAATAGAAAAAGAAGAGCTACTGATTCTAATTTAGAAATAGGGGAAAATTAAAGAAAATTAATGATTCTTGGCAGGTTGTGGACAATGATAATAAGGACACAGGGTCATTGAACAATGAGGACTAAAGTATTGCAATATACCCTTATGCAATTAAAATGATTATCTGTCTGTCACTTTGTTGATGAAAATTATAATGTTGTATGCCTGATTTACTAGTTTATATATTACTAAATCTATTCTGTTATTTCATTGTTAATATCGCTGTTTAAGTTATTGTAACTTAATTATTTATTAAATAAAGAAGGGATGTAGTGTATGCCTGGGCGGCGCGCAGTCAGTCGAGCGCCAACCGCGAGCGAGAGCGGACGTGCACTAGACGCATAATACTACTTCACCTACGAGATCTAACAAAGTGTGTTTTATTAACGCGGCGAACATTACAGAAATAAAAAAAACAAAGCCAAAAACACAAATTAAAAAAAAAAACTTTTTTTTGTGGTTGTTTCTAAAGGCAGTTATATTGTTTTTATTTTACTTTTTTTAGTTTAAATATTCAACCCAAATTCTTGTCAAATACATCATTTTCTTACATGTGCACTAGAATTTTGTAATCCGTAGCACCGGTATTAACAACGCTCATGTAGGTACACAATAAGCTAATAAAATTCCCTATCTCAAAAGCACCGATTTTGATTAAACTTGCAGTATTCCCTAAGGTGAACGATCCCTAGTACAACAAAAAAAGAATTTTGGAAATCGGTCTACAATTGGCAGAGTAATCGCGTAACAAACACACAAAAAAATAAATATTTAAAAAAAAACAAAAAACCCGACTGCGTAAAAAAACTAAAAAGAAAGAAACCAGCCCAGTAGTTTAGAATTCACTCATTCACACTCACAGTCGGGGCCCCTTGGGAAGATTTGATTGGTATAATTTGAATGGGCCCCGACTGTGAGTGTGAATGAGTGAATTCTAAACTACTGGGCTTGTTTCTTTCTTTTTAGTTTTTTTACGCAGTCGGGTTTTTTGTTTTTTATAAATATTTATTTTATTTTACTATTTTTAGTTTTTGTTAGCATTTATCAGTCCAAATTAAATTGAAACTTAGAAGTTATATATATTTTGGTAAACCATTTTTAAAATCCTTTAATTTGATACCCCACTTGATAGAATGTGAGAGATTTTAAAAAAATGTTTTTAGTTCTGAACCCTTTGCACACGAGTTCGACTCGCACTTGGCCAGTTTTATGTACCCAGTGACACTCTCACGTTTAAGACAAATCTAACGACACCTCTCAAGTTAAAATCCATCAAGCCGTTTAGGCTGCAGAGCAACACAACGAAACATACATACCTACATACACTCGAAAAACATAACCCTCCTGGCGCAGTCGGGTAAAAATACCGACCGAATTGAGAACTTCCTCCTTTTTTTTAAGTCGGTTAAAAATCTTTATTTTACCCTGTTTCTGTGTTGGTGAGCTACTTAACCTATATTTGTTAATGTTTTAGTGTATTTTATTTAAAAAATATGAATAATAAATTATGTTTGAAAATTGATACGCGCTGGCACTGTCAATCCTCCAGGCTATACCTGATTATAACATGTATTTTATCTATGAGAGCATGAGACGAGTTAATAAAAATGATCAGATGCACAAGGTGACGTACTCGTATTAGTGAATGTGACGTAATAGGGATAGAGACGAAATAGCTAATGAGACGAATTGTCATCGCAACCGAAATCAGACGGTCTCTCTTCTTATGAAATAAAATATGCCAATCGTATTTTACATGCCCGTCGAGGTTAGATACATGTACCTATCCTACGAAATATCTGAAATCGAAAGTAGGATTCCACGAATAAAATACAAAAGCTCGTGAAACTTTATATCAAAAATGTTCACATCCAATTTGTAACAATTGTTACAGCACCACCGTTCAACGTCCAGTCCGATCGTAGAAATAAGAATATGAGAGCCTTTTCGTGCACGTCCAATACGATGTGAAGAGAGAAGATAGCTCGACTTAATGTAATATACCTATTGGAGAAGGCAAATTCATATAAAATAATACTTTGTAGGCAAAACGATCGAGAGTCCCTCGGGTGTCGTAAAACTGCTAAGCCTGCGCCTAAATTGAGAAACTTGTTGAAAAATCTCACATGAGGGATACGCAAGTGAGAGTTATTTTTCGCAATCTAATTGGACCGCCGTCATTCGCCTCTTCGGCTTTTTAATTAAATGTATAATGCAGAGTTTATACAAGTTTCATTTCCTTTTGTGGTAGTGTACGAAAAGAGAACATACAGTTTGCTGAAAAAAGACGAAAAAAACAATTAACTTTGAAATTCTCTGCAGTTTTCCTTAGAGTAGAACGTTCTAGGAACATCAGCAAAGTTCGTGCAAACAGAGCTACATGTTTTAATTCACTAATGTAAAATCTCATGAACAGCTTTTCGTATGTCATTGATGAATATAACATTACGTGGAGTAGAGTAGATCCACACAAATCTGAGATATTTTTTAGTAAACACAATTCAGTCGTGGAGTTAGTTACGCCTCTGTATCCGGTAAAACCCCAAGAAAAGCCTCTCGGCTCCAAATCTCCTGTCTGTTCTCTAAAATACGTAAGAGAGAAACTGCAACCTTTGTTGTCGTGACGATACAAGACTTTGAACAAAGCCTATTTTAGGTAGCTTCGTAGATGAAGTGTTTTATGAAATAATATCATAGTTATTCTAACGCTTAATGAAAATTACTCGAGAAAATAATCTTAGTTTGAAATAACAAAGATAAGTAACACTGTAGAAATAGAGACGTCTAGAGATGACTAGCTGCTTCCATTCCGCTAAAATACGAGTAACTGCACATTAAAGTTTTATCATTACAGATTGAACGAGGGAGCTGAGGTAGGATTTATAGAAATCCCCCAGAGCTCATGAGTAGAGCACGTCCCACCGATTCTACTAGATTCCTCCGTCCTGTAATTCCGCAATAAGACGATCATAAATGTCCAACTTAAATTGAAACAAAGAAAGGATAATGTAAAGCGCTAACGTGTTTCACAAGAAGAGGGAGCGGCCTCGTCATGGACCCGGGAAAGGTCAGACACCTTCCGGCCCACTTTTATTAAGAAAAGGTAAAATAAAATATTTAAACAAACTAATGGAGCCCAAAAATTTAAGCAGAATGAAATATTAATATTTCATTAGGTTTGTTGTTCTCAAACGAGTAGGTCCTGTCTAATTAATTTAAAAGGAAAGAGTTCATTTTTACGCTGAAATAAAAGTAATATGAAGCTAATTTAACGGGCACCATCTATCCTTTTCAAGAGCGACTGTCGTAATAAGCAATAACAACAGGAAATGTTAATTGAACCGGCCCCACATTCATTTGCTGTAGTTCAGAGCTGTGACTGCAATCTGCGAGCGAGCGAGGCGTGTACTTATTAATTACATCTCTAGACTACCGGCCACAATACTCGCTCAACCTAAACCAACAATAACAATCGATAAATAACGCCAAAGCCTCGGGTCATAAAACAAGTTATAACAAACGATCTATTCAGACTCCGGCCTAAACGTTCAGTTTTACATTCATAAACAATTTGTATTCCTTAATGTTGACGTTTGTATAGTCAAGAAATTCACTTTGAGAGAACGTAGCGAGATAATATGAAGGACGCGTTCAACATTATCTCAGTTTAGCAGGCACATTTATCAGGCTGTGGTCACATTCTACTAACGAAAAAATATATGTATTATACCTTAACGAAAATATTGCTGGATTTACGATACGGACGCCACCAACGTCGTGACAGAAATAGAAAATATCTGATAGAACCGCCTTGCACATAACATACATCATACGATGACAGCGACATGACTAACCGTTAACAAACATTCTACAGAAAACATTGCACGGAAAATACGATAAGTTTTTCCTGTCTATCCATCAGATCAGAAAGATTGACACAGAATAAATAATTGAAAAAGAAATTAGAATTAACAGAGTTCACCCAGATAGATAAAACGGTTTTAAAAGTTTTAGACGATTTCTTCACAACATAAATCTTTGTTACTACTAGACTGTTGGTGCGCAATATTCAACCATGTTTAATTTCATTGTGATAGACGCGAACTTTCTTTAATTATTATGAATCAGAATTCAGATATCGTGAATTCTATTTTAAGTTTTAGTGTCAGACAACTCCCTGATAAGCAAGTTATTTTATACCGATTGCTGAATGGATTGGAAATACATAATGTACCAACATGCATATTGCCTACTGTGCTTGTCGAGTTGTTTGTCATAGGAAACAAATATTTGAACTGTGAAACTTAACTTAACTTGTTTCGACGAGCTGACGTACTTATGTCGAGTTTTAAAGGGTACATATTTGAATATCGAAGATTAAAATATCTACGCTTAAAATATCGATGTTCAGAATATCGAAAATTAAAATATCGATTGTAACAAAATATCGAGAAATGTTACATCTACGCTTAAAACGTCGAAGATTAAAATGTCGACTGATTTAAATGTCGAATGATTCAAAATATCGAAAGACGTTATGTCGAAATTCAAAATATCAACGTTTAAAACATCGCAGTTCATAATATCTAATTTCATAATATCTACGTTAAAATACCTACTAGTTGAAATATCGAAAAAAAATAACCACCTACCAAAGTAAGTCGATGGAGCCCCGCTTCGCGGGGCTCCTATTTCTGTTTGCAAGGTTTAAAGTAACCTAACACGAAGAGGATGGCGGGGTCTTTCAGACCCCGCCACCCTCTTCGAACCTAACCTGTCCAAGTCGGGGTGCCTCAAGTCCCGAGCTTGCAAACAGAAATAGGAGCCCCGCGAAGCGGGGCTCCGTCGACTTATCTTGTTAGGTTCGATATTTCGGACATTCGATAATCTGTACTTCGATATTTAGAACATTAGATAATCTGTATTTCGATATTTAGATCTTTCGATGTAACTTTTGTAGATATTTAGATTTTAGATATATTGGACGTAGATCATTTAATCATTCGATATTTTAAACTTTCGATATTTTAATTTTCGATTTTATGGTCATTCGATATTTTCATTTTCGATATTTTGAACATCGACATTTTAAGCGTAGATATTTTAATCTTCGATATTCAAATATGTACCCGTTTTAAAACATTCAAATAATAATTAATGTTTTGGTTTGTTTAATCTTTCACATTTACAGAATAAATGGGGCAAGGCAGCCATGCGAGTTCAAAACAGGATTATAAAACGTTGGTAAAAATCTGAAAGATGAGCTAAGTAAATAGAAGCAATTTTTCTTTTTAATATTTATTTTGAGAGAATTGACCTTTAATGAATTAATCATTCTTTGTTTGAAAAATCCGAATAGATCTTTTATTTGAAGAAAAGGATAATGTTCGTGAATCTCTGAATGAAACATTGTTAAACGTATCTAAGATACTTAGAGACAAGTGTCGTATTTCACGTGTTAATTAATTTGTGAAACAATACAAAATCTGCTATAAATAGGATTTTACTATACATCTGGGAGTATACAATACATAAAGACTGAATATCGGTCATGAACAGTGGCGAACAATCGTGAGGTAAAATGCATTAATTGTTGCCATTTTTATTGTTCCTTCAGAATCTGGAGAAGAATTAAGCAGATACGATAGATGTACTTTGTACATAATTATTATCGGAAATTGGCAGTATCTTCTATATTTATAAAATCGATCGAGAACGGCTGGACTGATTTGGCTAATTTAAATCGCGAATATCATTTTGTTGGTGTGTCTGTACCACACTCTAAAATATAACCTCACATTTTTGATACATTCTATAATCTACCACACCGATACGCGATGCGACGCTACGTGATGCGACGAAATTAGAAATGTGTATCTTTTCGTGTAGTAAATAAGGTTAGATTTTTAGTCGCTATTAAGAGGATAGAATAGCGGCTGCCATTTCAAAAAATAGGTATTTAGAAAAACTCGTGCTGTCCCTCTCGCGCGTTGAAAAAACCCCGATCGTGCGATAGAGAGCGTTGCAGCTCGCGACTGATTGTAAGTATTTTTTATATTGAAATTTGTCCCTCGGGAGAAACGTTTTTCACATACTAAATCACGATCAATCTCTTAGATTCTGGCGTCAATCTGTTCAGCATATTATATTCTAGGTTTGTAGGTTTTGCTTTTTTTCTAAAACTCCTTTGCTTTTAAAATACAAAGGTTTTACTTCATTGAAGATTTTGTCATAAAAATAGTAACTCTTAGGCGCCTGTAACTTTCAAACTATTATAAATTTTGAAAAAAAGAAAACCTATAAACCTAGTATTTTACTGTGTCAGAAGCGGGGCGGGAAAACGTTTTCTCTTTTAGTATGGACGAGCGCTCGGTACACGATAGTCTTAAAAGTTGCGCGCTGTGTCGAGCTACGTCGCATCATCTCGGTGAAATGTGTATCTTTTCGTGTAGTAAACAAAGTTAGATTTTGAGTCGCTCTATTGAAATTTTGCTCTATTGATCCTTAGTATCTATTAATTAGATTTCAACCTGGCACCTAAAATAATATAATTTACGAGTTGCAATAGGAAACGAGAATTCTGTAGCTGGGTTCCATTCTCTAGTATTTTCTTCTTTTCACAATCTCTCCAAGTAAACTTACATAAAATAAATCTTTCCTTGTCTTTACTTACCTTTCTTTTTCATAAAGTTCGTTCCAAATTCCTTTGCGCATAGCTCCGAGATTCATCGGCTGAACGCTTTGAAGAACTAACGAAATAAAACTTATTGTTATTCTTGTAAAGACAAAGGATTACGTCCTGTCTTGTATATAAATATTAAATAATTAATGGGCTGTATGTAGGGGCAAATGATGGGGCTTTAGAAGGCATTCATGAACCCTTTTGATTGTGTTTTGACCCTTATGTTGTCCTTCGTAGGGATTAGTGTCGAAGTACCTACCGTTAGGTACATGTATGTTTGATGGTTTAAATCCATGAACATGCGCACAGTATATAGCTGTAATGTGTAGCTTTCATCATAAAAATACTTCATGAGATCCATCATCGGACTACAAGACTTACGGCTATGCGCCATCGATATATGGTGGACATCCCTCCGATACGTACAAAGCGTTTTGCCAATATCTAAGGAGTGGAATTCCCTGCCAGCAGGGACCGGATTACCGTTATTTTTCTTATAACGTTACGAATTATCGTTATGGTAACGATAAAAATGTAACGATATTAATAACGATATCTGTAAGTCCGTTAACGTTACCTAATAACTAAAATGAGTATCGGTAAAAGTAACAATATATATACCGGTAATTTATACGCCTATCTCTTTCAAACGATGTCGGTAGGTGCGATGTAATTTAGTTACAAAATTGTAGGTTGCCGCCACCGGCCACCCCCATCGTCTTTCATCACCAAAGTTCGCAACTTAGTACTGTAGATACAAGTACAGACCAGTAAATAGGCAACGAAGGATGAATAACAGACCGACCATTTTCGACCTTATCGACATTTAAAATTTAGTTTGCTTTTGCTCACATTCTCGTTAGCTAACATTGCTCCTTCATTAAAATCCGGTGTTTGCATAAATGTCAATAAGGACGAAAATCGCTTGAAGCTCGGAAAACATTTGCTAATCGATAGCAAGTCAAAAAAACAGGTGCAAGCGATTTTCGACCTTATCGACATTTAAAATTTAGTTTGCTTTTTCTCACATTCTCGTTAGCTAACATGGCTCCTTCATTAAAATCCGGTGTTTGCATAAATGTCAATAAGGTCGAAAATCGTTTGAAGGTCGGAAAACATTTGCTTAACGATAGCAAGTCAAAAAAACAGGTGCAAGCGATTTTCGACCTTATCGAAATTTAAAATTTAGTTTGTTTTTCTCACATTCTCGTTCGTTAACATTGCTCCTTCATTAAAATCCGGTGTTTTTTTTTTTTAGCGTGGTAATATCATCAAATGTGTCCACCCCGGGCAGGGCGGGAGGGACTGTCAGACTTGTACTGACTAAAATCCACGGTGTCCTTCAATAGCCCTTTATGTTCCGGGGACACGGTGAGGAAATAAAATCCCGCGACCCCAGCAGGCTTTGGCCCTCTGATTTTGCTGACGCTCTTTGAGGCGCGCGTGGAACACGACGCGCCGTCGACCCGGCCATGGTCCATGGTCGGACAGCGAGTTGCCCTTTACTCGCTGTCCGCATGCCCGCGCCTACGGAGGCCGGAGATCGTCTGCCGACGTCCAACGCCGCAGACGTCAAACACCGCTGTTGGGGCGGAGGGAGGACCCTGCCCTCTCTCTCTCGCGGCCCGCCTCCTCCTCCACGAGCATTACTGCTTCTCAGAAGGAGGAGACAGCTTCCCACTCCGTCTCACCCCGCAGCATGGCCGCAACCAATGCCGGGCGCGAGAGGTCTCAGCCTATCGCAGCCGTGAGGACACGTCGGTGCTCTGCCCAAGCGGGGCAGTCTTGCATCGTATGCTCTACTGTGTCCTCCGGGCGATCTTGGCAGTGGTGACACCCGGGCCTTTCTTCCCTCTCTATGCGTCATCCGATAGGTCAGGACGCCGTGACGTCTCTCCAGCCACTCTTCAAAGAGGGGTCTTACCAGCCAGAAAAATCCGGTGTTTGCATAAATGTCAATAAGGACGAAAATCGCTTGAAGGTCGGAAAACATTTGCTTAACGATAGCAAGTCAAAAAAAAAAAAACAAAAAAAACATGTGCAAGCGATTTTCGACCTTATCGAAATTTAAAATTTAGTTTGTTTTTCTCACATTCTCTTTAGCTAACATTGCTCCTTTATTAAAATCCGGTGTTTGCATAAATGTCAATAAGGACGAAAATCGCTTGAAGGTCGGAAAACATTTGCTAATCGATAGCAAGTCAAAAAAACAGGTGCAAGCGATTTTCGACCTTATCGACATTTAAAATTTAGTTTGTTTTTCTCACATTCTCTTTAGCTAACATTGCTCCTTCATTAAAATCCGGTGTTTGCATAAATGTCAATAAGGTCGAAAATCGCTTGAACTTTTTTTTGACTTGCTATCGTTGTTCCTTGACACCTCTCAAGTTTTTATTCGTATTTTGGTTTAAAATAAAATGAGTAACACTTTTTTACGAGTGTACATGCGACCCATGTGCGAAAAGCCGTAATCTTCACCCACAGCCCACGCACAATGGTCCAGATGAAGAACTAAGTGCGGAAACCAAAACCCCTAACATAGAACATAGCCTTCTTGGTTACGATACACGAAAAGACGACATGGTACGAACGAAAAGAGGCGCGGCGTGTCATCGGTTTGGCAACGTCGCACCAGAAATTGTTAGCTTTTAGTGAATTAACGTTATAAGTAACGATACTTAAATAGCGGTAAATCCTATAAATTAACGTTATGTTTAACGTTAATATTTAACGTAACATAACGTTTATGTTTTGGTAATTTTACCGGTATATTTTCGGTAACGGTAACCGTCCCTGCCTGCCAGCATCTGTATTTCCCGACAGCTATGACCTTAGGGTCTTCAAGTCAAGAGTGAACAGGTTACTTCTAGGCAAGCGTGCTTCACCGTCGACCACATCTTCGCTTACCATGAGGCGAGTTAGCGGTCAAACGCGAACCTATCTTTAAAAAAAAAGACTTTTTAAAAAAAAAGGACTTTTTTTAAAAGATAGGTACTCAATAGAGTATTGGGTTTTCTTCTAGCACAGTCTTGAGGCTCCCATCTCCTCATCCAGGTCCTAATGCATCAGGTTGTGAGTTCAACTCCGGGCAAGTACCAATGTGTCAACATCACTGACATTGGTGAAGGAAAAATCGTGGAAAACTGGACCTATAAATCAAAAAATAAATCCAAGTTAAGCCATGTCAAAGGGTCGCGGTACCGTGACCCTGGAACGTAATGTGGATTTTAGTCAGTACAAGTAAGTCTGACTGTGCCTCCCGTGACTGGGTGGAGGAATTATTTGATGATTTTACCACGATAAGTCATGTCAAAGGCCTGTGGTGTTCCCATAGGCGGGTAATGTACAATCGACAAAGTTGAATCATGACCCATTTTGACAAAAAATCGTTTGAATCCGTCAAATTGACAAAGATCAAAGTCGTTACCATGGATATTTCTTTTTACGCGAATGTGGACCTAATTGTATTTGAATATCTGTTAGAAAATAAGCTTATGGTGGGTCATAATTCAACTTTGTCGATTGTACATTGATACCAAAAGGTGGCTACATATTCAGACGATCAAGAAGATTTAGGTTTTATCAAAAATGTAGTTTTACAATGGAGTCCTCTGCAAAGACAAGAGATTCATGCAACATAACACCCAGTAGATACCTTGTCAGTTAGAAGTACCGTCACAGGTGGACCATTTAAACTTTTTTTCACTAAAAAACTTGAAGACGACGAAGACGCAGGCTGAAAAAACAAATAAAGAACAGTTAAAGAAAAATATTGCGAGAAACCCCCACATCTATCTTAAAAACTTTCATGACTTTGCAGAAATATTTTTGTTCTTATACAACTTTGTCATACTACACTATTCCCCTATGTATTACTACTAGTACAACAAATAGAACAATATGTAGGTATATGTACTATATAGGGTGACTGGTAATTAGTATACGATACTTAAACACGTGATTGTGCTCATGATAACCAACAACTTTTACTATGGGAACAAACCTGAAAACGCGAAAAAAAAATTTGCTGTTCAGTACATTTATGTTTGCTTAATGTACTGAACAGCTGATATTTTTTTCACGATTTCGGCTTTGCTCCCATACTAAAAATTGTTTATTATCATGACCACAATCACGTGTATAAGTATCGTACACTAATTACCAGTCACCCTATATGTATGTATGTCATAGTACCCAGACAGGCTTCAATTACTCACAACCCACCTGCGTAGTGCCTAGTCTCGAGTACAACACCCCATGACACCCCATGGGGTTAGCAAAAGGCATAAAAGGAGAATGAATAGAAACCGTCCAATAACGTCATACTTGTTTGTTGCTAAGTGAGGTGATTATCGTCTTAAAACTCTAAAATAAAAATGACCAAAAAAGTCATAAAAAGTAGAGACATGCTCTAATAATAATATGAACATCATTGCCATCTTGATTTTGAGAAGCTCGTGGCTAAATAATATGCCTCTGCCTATCTCTATCTTGTAATATGTTTAGATAACACACTAAGGAAAACTTGAAAGCTATTTTTAACCGACTTCAAAAAGAAGGAGGTTATCAATTCGATGGTATGTTTTTTTTTTTGTAAACTTTTTCAAAAAAAAATGAAACCGCCTTCAAAAACAACCACAAAAAAGGGTAAAATAACCTTCAAAACTTTTCTTTCGGATGTCGGTGGCAAAAAGACAATTAAATTAATAAAAAAAAGTCACCGACTTCCGAAAGAAAAGTTTTGAAGGTTATTTTACCCTTTTTTTGTGGTTGTTTTTAAAGGCGGTTACATTTTTTTTGAAAAAGTTTTTCTCACATTGTAGTTGATCGTAATTTCCAGCCCTTAGGTATAGGAAAATGAAATAGGTCTAATGAATATTTCAAATTAAGAATATTCTTATTTCATAAAGCTTTTGAACTTTGCTAAATACATTGCTTGTTTAGACAGACGAGTAAGTACTACCTAAATATTTCTGCAAAAGAATGATGTTATTCTCGATTAATTGTTTCAGTTCATTCCGAAATAGAGATTCACAATACCTTTGAAATGTATGGCCTGTTAGACAACAGTAATATTTATGATAGCGCTTTTTTTTAACTGTGCAAAAATTATCAGCTACTTTTACTTTGCGGACAGTTTAAAACATTTTTTTTATCTTGGTTAAATCATTAAATGAGTCAACCGACCCAGAGCAGAGCGGGAGGGACTGTCAGACTCGTGCTGACTAAAATCCACGGTGTCCTTCAATAGCCCTTTACATTCCGGGGTCACGGTAATTCGTAAGTCCCGCAACCAGACAGTTTATAACATGTAATGAACTATCTGGAAGCTGTAGTCCAAAATACGCTTAAATATATGACATCACAATATTATCGAATTTACACAATCATTTTTAATTAACTTGTTAACAGTTAAATTAAATTCGAGGTCTTGCCGTACTCTTCCTAGAATTTAAAATGAAAAGGGGCTTTTAATTTGTACGCGCAATTGTAAGTGAAACTTCATTATTTACTTTAGTTATTGTTGTTGATGGTACAATTAAATAGACTTTATAATTATTATTATGTATTTATTTAATTAATGAACCACGCAGCTACAATAACATTACAAATATCAAGTTTATTAATTAATATCGTAAGTGAGGTTTTTCCTTTTCACATTTTTACTCTTCCAAACTACGCGATGGATTTTGAGGTGTGAGTAAAGTGCCTATAGGTACCGATAGTTTAGGCGTGACGCCATAGTAGGTAAAGCATACCCAAAATCAAAGTAAATACTCGTATATTTTATTAACCGACTTCAAAAAAAGGAGGAGGTTCTCAATTCGTCGGAATCTTTTTTTTCTACTCTCATATCATTAAATTCGAAATACAAAACTCAAAACGAGTTTATATAGACGTACTTAACAAAATAGTATATCGAAATGAAATTAAAAAATTTCAATTATAACACTATTTCTCTAAAAAAATAATGTTATAACAAAATATTTTTTCATTACGATACAGATTACAGACCATAGATACATATATTTAATTTTTTATCGGTGGCTGCGCGCGCTTTGAAAAGAACGCTTCATTGAAATTTTGAAAAATGAACACTATAGATCAGTAGTTCCCAAACTTATTTTTCTCGTGGACCACTTTCAAAATTTTACTGGTTTCGGTGGACCCTTAATAATTACAAGAAAAAAATTATAAGGTAATATAGGTTCACGTCATAATTTTAATGAATGGCGCTCCATCAAATACATCCTGTATTTGATGGAGCGCCAGCAAACGATCAATGTTTGGCTTTATTTTTGTGAGCAATAACCGCAAATCCCCCCGCTCTGTGATTTTTAATTTGCTCCTTTTTTTGTTAAGAGGTTTGTAACGGCACTAAAACTCCTTACGATAAGGTATGACGAGGGAAAAGCTATTAAAAATTTCCTTGCGATTTCCAACAGTCCAGGATATTTTTCGGGTATTTCTGCTTGCAGCCAAAATGTTTGGTAGCCTTTTCTAAATTTCACCTTCAGCTCCTCATTGGTGCTTAGCTCGAGCAGCACCTCTTGTAATACAATGTAGTTATGGATATCCTCATCAATACATTCTACCTGCGACAAGTTTGGAAATTGAGAGAATTCGCGCCGACTAATGTAGGTAGGCCCTTATAAAAACTATGCTTACATTTTTGCTCTTTACTATCAAAAGCAGATAAATTTTCGTGGACCCCCATTACCATCTTATGGACCCCCATTCTTTGTTCACGCCTACGTAGACCCCCAGCAAGTCTCCCGTGGACCCCTGGGGGTCCACCTGGACTACTTTGGGAATCACTGCTATAGATTGACACAGTTTATAACCAAAAAATATATCATTTAACATAACTTTACTGTGTCAATCTTTATCTTTTATTTGATACTAGCTTCTGCCAGCGACTTCGTACGCGGATCCTTTGCTTATGCCAGCGACAATGGGGTCGTCAAAATCGAAGATCTGAAACGTCTGATGTCGAATTCTTAGAGCCTGGGGACGGGAAAACAACGGGACGCGCATGACGATTACAGACGTTCCAGATCTTTAATTTTTTTAAGTCAACAGGAAATGCCCATCAGACTAAACAACTCTTGCTAAGATGTTATTCATATTATGTTATAGTGTAGCTGGGCTCTTGGAATTCCATATCAGTTGTTCCAGATCTCAATTTTCATACGTCAACAGAGAGTGCTCATTAGGCTGAACAACTCTTGCTAAGACGTCATTCCTATATATGTTATAGTGTAGCTGGGCTCTTGGAGTTCCACATCAGGTGTTCCAGATCTTCAGTTTTTATACGACAACAGGGAGTTCTCATCAGTATGAACAACTCTTGCTAAGACGTCATTACTGTATATGTAATAGTGTAGCTGGGCTCTTGGAGTTCCACATCAGGTGTTCCATATCTTCAAATTTATTTTCTTAGCAGAAATTGCTCATCACGCTGAACAATTTTTGCTATGGCGCTATTTTTGTATCTCTTATAGTTTAGCTGATCTATTGCAGTTCTGCATCAGGTGTTCAAGTTTCCAACAGAAATTATAGCCTATATGTTTCCCAGACTTAATAGCTATACAACAAAAAAAATTAGTTAGTAACATAACGTAACTAACTATAATAATAAATGAAGCGTAACAAAAACTAGGAGACCCGGCGAGTTCTGTTTGTGAGGCACAAAATGTAACACAATGAATTTACTATCTTGTTAAAAACTCGGGTCCTCTACTTCACAATAGACTTTATTTTTATCACACAGTTAGCAAACATTACCAACGTTGTACATTGTGAAAAATTAAATAACTTTTCAAAGGGTTCGTGAAATGTTTTTGTTACACAACGCACTTTCCCAGTTTCCCTCTATGTTTTTCCATCCATGAATCATATCTAGCCTTTTCCGTATGTATGGATCGGCTTCCAGTGGAACCAAATTTAGTGTATTTCACATACCTGGAGTCGCCCAACTGACTTTCACAACCCAGTTACTGGGTAGTAGTACCTACCTACTGATTGTCAGACTTTCGAGCTCCTAATACATAGTAACGACTATCAAAGATCTACAAATTACAGCCAATAACAACAGCTTTACGTTTTTTTCTGAGATTCAGAAGAAACTCGCTATGGTAAATGGAATCCACAGAACAAGCTCGGCAAGCATAACTTAACCTTGATGATAATTTGGTCACGAGCTCCTTCATCATCATCATCATCCACAGCCCGTCTTCACCCACTGCTGGGTATAGGCCTCTCTTTGTTTGTGCCAAGCTCTACGGTCTTGCGCCAGCGTCATCCAGGACACTCCCGCAATGGCAACAATGTCGTCTGCCCATCTCGCCGCCGAACGACCAACACTTCTTTTCCCATTCCTTGGACGCCACTCTGTCACAGCTTTACTCCACCTGCCGTCACCGCACCTTGTCAGCTCCATTTGAGTTCCATAACTCGATTACCTATATCGAATACCTTTGTTCGTCTCCGGATTTCGACGTTTGGAACTCGGTCTATTAATTTTATGCCGAGCATGAAACGCTCCATGGCTCTCTGTGCTACTCTGAGTCTGTACACAGCCTCCTATGAGAGCGTCCACGTCTCAGCACCGTACGTCACGGTGGGCAGAACACACTGATTATAGAGACGGGTCTTTAATTGTGGAATTCTGGCTGATTTCAGGATGTCGTCCAACTTGCTGAATGCAGCCCACCCTAGCTGAATTCTTCTCGAAATCGCCGCTGTTTGCTCCTTACGTACTTATTATGTAATATCTATAAATATCTCAAACTATGTTATCACATTTTAATGTCTCTGCTAGACATTAAAAAAAATGTTACGACTAGACAATTCGCTAAATGTTATTCAACCGAGCCTTTTGGCAGAATGGCTAAATGTCATTTAGGTCGCAGGTTGAATGGCGCCATTTAGTAATAATAATATTATATTAAAGACTTAAAGTAAAAAATTCTAAGTAAGTATGCTGATAAACAATAACAAAAGAAGACTGTACCTTCAACATACCTGTGATAGCTCAAAAGACATCGTAACTGCTTGTATTGATTGATTGTTGCTAGCTATTGATTGACTCAGCCCCTTCGTACACTAGGCGAGGCAAGTCTCCAAAACCCTACGACTTTGGTATCCATTGACGCGTGCCTGTGAACGAACCTCTATGGATTTGTACTGCGATATTCACCTTTTTTTTTTACGTGGTAAAATCATCAAACGAGTCCTCCCACCCCGGGCAGGGCGGGAGGGACTGTCAGACTCGTACTGACTAAAATCCACGGTGTCCTTCAATAGCCCTTTATGTTCCGGGGTCACGGTGATGGAATAAGTCCCGCGACCTCTGCGATATTCACCTGGACACCAAAGTCGTAAGCTATACGAAGAGGCTTATAACCTACGTTTCGGAAGTTAGTTTTAGTTGCGAACACCCTAGTTGATTCATGTCCAACTGTTCGTAGTGTACATGAAAGTGCTGTGCTTGTAAACATCCTCACAAAACGCCTGAAAAGAATTAATGCACCAATTTGTAAAATAATTAATTTGAAATAAAAACAAAATAAATCCTTTTCTCTTTTTCAGCGACTGCGTAAACCCCTTGTTACGTATTTTCTGAGCAAGGTTTAATTATTTCTCAGAATATTCTTCGCATATCAAGTGTCAGTACCTGCTTTTATCATTATAGTTCTGTTATCAACGCCCACACTCTCTTTGTTCTGTTTTACCCACCACGTTATTAAATAAATAGGTATGCCTGAAATGTAATTATGTTCACAACGTGTAGGTAAAAACATGTAATTATTTATGTACGTTTTGAGGTTTCGTTATAAAGGTGAAAACAAGCATATACTATTAACAGTTATGAATATTGTACAGTCAACAAAAGAAATAATTACCTTGCTATGCAGCCACTAGCATTTTAACCTGTGTTATTGTTGTGGTCATGTTTTTGACATCGAAAATAATGAATATTGCCCGTGTTTTAAAGATGTTGTTATGGTTTGCAGTCTGCATATTGCTGTGGGTACATAAAATACTAAATTTATTATTTCGTTTATAAATTCATTTTGCTTTACATATTTTTACATTTCTAAATATTTTATAAAAACAAAAAAACATTTAAAAATATAAAAATAGTTGTCCCCCGGCGTGGGAGCAAGGTCCAAGCTACGGGTGGTTAGAGCTCCAGAGACAGGAACCTCCCCACAATGCGAGCTGTATCAAGGAGAACAGCCTTCTGAATCAGGCCCTTGATCCAACTACCCAACGAGAGCCTCGACACTGATGTTCGTCAAGGCTCTTGGCCATCGGGCCATTGGCCGTTACTACAATCGGCACAATGATAGCCGCGAGCTCACATTCCACATGTCGACAACCTCGCGCGCCAAGTCAAGATATTTTATTTGTTTATCTTTCTCGGCTTTCACGAGGCTCTCGTCATGCGGGATGGTAACATCGATTAATTGTCATTACGCGGCGCGCTGATTTGTCTATTTGTACTAGTACAATTACATTTATTATTATTAAACAAAAGCCCGCCCGCCCCGTCTGTATTAATTCTGAAAGAGACAAACCACGAAATTACCAAACAGATTTTCATGAAGTTTTCTTCAATGGACGTAAGAATTCATGAAGAAGGTTAAAATGTATGATGCATTAAGTTTTTGAGTAAACTTGCTGAAATGTGATGAGAAATAATTGTTGCATAAGTCGGTAAAAAATATGCTGACTACTTTTTTACTCTGGTGCCCCTGCAAATCCGGGGCGGGTTACAAGTACAGGTATATCTATAATGGCAATTAGGAACCGAAAGCATGTTTTTAACTGACTTCAAAAAAAGCAGGAGGTTCTCATAAATTCAGCTGTACCTCTCCTTGAAAAGTGCATTGCAAAAAGTTTTTACTTAACTTTTATTTCTGTGCTGAAATGGCATCTTTTCTTCGCGGTGGTGGTCCGCCAGGTTTAAAAGCACTCTATCTGTATACCAGTTAGCTTAAAATTCAAGTTAATTTCCAGTTGGCAAGCTGTTTGACAGTTTCGCGAAGTGGACTGGCTGAAAATGTTTACCTGCGTTCGGCCAATCGTCAATTTGGCTGGTATTTACCGGTGAAATTTATGCGCAATGCAGTCAGTTGTTATTTTGCATGCTGGCTATATTTTATTTTCCTGCAACATAAGCCCCTTCGTACGGAAGGTGACGGAAGTCTCCTACACCTTACGACTTTGACATCCATTGACGCGATCCTGTGTACGAACCTCCATGGATTTAATACGACGTCTACTGGATACCCGTCGTAAGATATCGGTGACTTGCGACGCCTTTTGTACGAAGGGACTAAGCATTATTATAACTTGTTAGATGAGTTCGTTTTGATTCTTATTCTTTTCAACTTTACGATTGCTGTTGTTGTTGTGTGTCAGGTAAAAAGTCTTTAAAAATGGTCTACAAATCTAGGTCTACGATAATTGCATTTAGATATAATGGCATTAGAAATACCTACATACTAACATCTATACATATAATGCTGGCTCTAGACTATTGCCGTGAACACCCGTGAACAGGCGCGAAGAAGAATGTGGATGGTTTTCGCGGGGTTCACGGGCGTTCGCGCCTGTTCCCCGATCAGTGTCGGTATTTTGTCCCGCGACAAAGGGTTCGCGCCTCGTTCGCGCGATGTTCACGCGTACCCATCCACATTCACGGGCCCGTGAACTTAATAAATTAATTTCAATTTTTTATTTTTAATGTATTTCTATATTTTTTAATGACATTCTGCTAACTATTTGTTCATAGAAGGCTGAAATGGAATTTATATAATTAATAAAGACAGTTTTCATCATATTCCTACAAAGTAAATTCAGCAGACAAAGTTAATGCAGCAGCAGCATCTACGTCTATTTCACGGCAGGTTTCAAGGACGACTGAGAGCATCCCGATAGTGTGGAGGGCACGACTTGCGTAGTACTATTATAATTATGTTCTGTGCTTGTGCCGAGAATTCACGACGAGAATCCGCGGCGCGAATTCACGGCAATAGTTTGGAGCCGCCATAATAAAATGGTAGGAAAGTCAAAACTAAAACATTGAATATTTTTTTAAAGAATACTAGGGGTGTGATCTACCTACAATCGATACGGATAACTACCAAAAAGTTTGTATTATGTTTTTTCAAACCAATAAACACACGAACAGTGCTGCAACCTATGCAAATCTTTTGATTGACAGTCCAATATTGTTTGCATGCATATTTCGTTACCGCTTCCATTTTTGAAACGACACACGACGCGTTGATTCCGCTTGAGACCATTGACATGTGCTAGGTTTAAAGAATGACACCAGTGGAAATGTTTTAAAAATCAATTTTCTATAGGATATGTCCGGTATTTCTCACCGGTCAGAGGCCGAGGTTTCTGTATTTTATTTACAACGAACTTGAAGTATTACAGCGTATATTGTGCGATTGCATATTATGGATATCCATAGGTTACAGAAACCGCATGTAATCAGATCGTATCGCCAGATTGGATCGCCGTGACGGATCGCGCTCCGTTGGTAAAGGCCTGTAGGTAGCAAAAAATGGTGATACCGACCGATAAGTTTGTAGTAACAACGGGTGTCCCTTCATGAAGCTAAACCCAAGAATTTAACTGTTCTCCTGACTTTGAAAACCGTTTTAGAATATCTACTTTTCATCAATACGATTAACAACAGTAGATACATTTATTATTTTAAAGCACTTCAACCGAAATATCCTCACGCTTCTCACATGAAATTAATTAACAGCTGCATAAAAAACGACTAATCTTTTAAGAGGAAGACGAAAATTAATATACCATCTGGGCGTGACGAAGTATCGTATCTAGTGCGTGTTAAGTGATCAATGACGGGAAAGAGAGAAGTGACGTCATATGACACGTGACTCACGAGTCACACAATCTGTTCAACTTGGTGTAGTGTCAACCACCGCAATTTCCGAACCAAATATAACTTGCCTTCCGGTGATAAATTGGATGTAGTAGGTGTATACTTGGCGTAGTCGCTGATATTTTTTTTTGCGGATTACCGTTTTATTTTGTTCGGTGGCAAATATTTTTATATTTTATTGAATTTTGTGTGAAACAGAAAATGAAAAAAGGTTTATTCCAGAAATCCCCACTATTAGATAAATTCAGCCTAGTGGGGGTTTTTGGAAAAAAAAGTAAAAATCCCTCCGGTATGGATTTCTCAGTGGGGATTTCTGGAATAAACCGAAAAAAAAAACTATCTAAAACATGAAATAGATTTTATCAAAATTGTTTTTTAAAAAATTCTTCTTTTTTTATTTTTTCATTCAATTGCACTCAAATTAAACTTATTTTATGCAGTAGACAAACAGGACAGGCGACCTTTTATAGGTCGCGGGAAGACGCTGGATGCAGGTCGCTTCCAACCGGTATATTATGTGGAGATCAAAAGGGGAGGCCTATGTTCAGCAGTGGACGTCCTATGGCTGAGATGATGATGCAGTAGACGAAATAATATAGGTATTTTCTTTTAGCCAAAGTTATTTGCCTATCATTTCTCCAACCAATCGTTAAAGTAGTAAACCAGTAGCTCCCTAAACGTATTATATCCAATTTTCGCTAACCGACCAAACTTTCTAAACTCAGTTTTCCATGTATCAAAGTTTAAACATTAACCGGAGATCAGAACTCGCAGAGTTACTCCAGTGCGACACGGACAGCGTCAACTTTAATATATGTAACAGGTCACCCAACTAAAAGCAGGATTATCTGTCGTTAAAGCCGCGCTTACCGGAGAACCCCTGTATTTTAAACTAAGCCACGCAATTTCAAATCACTTAGACACATGTTGCTTGCCCCATGAAACTGGGTCTGCATTAACTACGTATTAAAATGTCGCTTCGACGTCATATAGGGCGCCATTGACAAGCCTTAATTACTATACTTACCTCTTGACACGGATTAGTGAGTAAATGGAACGCTAGTTATTGGTTGAAACGAGCTTTTGTGATTGAATCTAAGCTTGCGAGAATTTTGATGTCATAGGTATTGAAGCTCAACTCACACTGGAGCTTATGAATGGCGCACTCCCTACAAAGGAGTCCCTTGTTAGAGCTTTGGGAGCGTTAAGTTCACAGAAATATTAGTTAAGTTGATTAGGCAATGCAGTATAGCAAAATGAAGTGTAAAAAAAGCCCTTAAATTTTATGAATTTCAAGAAACCTGTCTTGATCGACATGAACACCGGTTTTTACGAGCCCATAATTCCATTTACTCAATAATCTGTAAAAATGCGTTAATTACGCTACTTTTCAGTAATTCAGTACTACAGTGTGTTTGGCTTCTGATTACTGATATTTGAACTGATACAAAAACTCATGCAAATATCAGGAGAGTAAAAATGTCAAAAAAATCTGTAATATTTGTGTAAAATGTTGTGTTTGCACAAGTGTTTTGCCTCTTTATACTTATTATTTGAAAAAAAAGGTTATAAATAAGTTTATCAATAGCCTCAACGTTAACCTTTGGAATAAAGTGATTTGCACTAATATGTCTCTTGGAGTCACAGATATTTGCATATTACTGTACATACTCCAGTTCTGAAAACAAAAATGGCCACCATTTCCCATGTGTTGGGTTTGTTTTTTTTTTAAGCAGATTTGTCGAAAAAAATGAGTGTACAGCATGGCAAATTAGAGTAGAAAACCGGAAGTCGCCACTGTGCTCTCGCTACCAGCACTTTGAATGTTTTTTTTTTCACTTATTACTTTAGTTTTAAGGCACAATAATAAATCTAACAAACCTGCGTTCTTTGTTTACATCAAATATCAAAGATTTTAAACGTTGTCAGCAAACAAAAAGATTAGTTCCGTTTCAAGCCATTCTGGCCAAGCTGTATAATATCCCCCTAAAGTATCGGTAATCGTAAACCAAACACACTGTACATCTTGACGTCAATAGTGCGTGAGTCTTAGGCCGGCAATCGGTCTAACTATTTGTATGCCTTGTATTAATAGCTCTGCTCTAAGCTTCACTGTTGACATAAGCTAAATTATCTCTAATACGGGATCAGGCCGATTCATCTTGCCGTTAAATCGGGCACAAATTACGTAATGGTGTAAAGTAATCAATTTACTTCCTTGGCTTTGTCGAAGGGAAGAGTGTGACTTTTTCACAACAAAGAAGCTTTTACGCACATTAATTAATTACACAAAGAATCTGTCACACAATCATTCTTTTTTGTTCTTAGGTGTCACGGAAAATGGTGTTAACATCGGGGTCAAGGATACCCACAATTACTAATCGAGGAAATGTGATGAAAAAGGAAACATATCTAAAGCGGTTAGCAAATAAACGCTTCTAAAAATTTTATGCGAGTTGCATTTAACTACACTGCGTAGGTACTACTAATGGACAATGAATTCTGTTGATCATACAATTTCCGCAATGTAATCAAACTAGAATGCAAGTTCTTGCGGCGTGTAAATGGACGTTTAAACACTGCTCATCAACTATTTCTATCTAAGTTTCCTCGAGATAGACATTTCAGTTTGATATGACGGAGGATAGTCTTTTGTTTTCAAAGTTTATGCTGACGGTATACTAAGAAAATTCAATCGGCTATTGTCTAAGGCAACAAAATCGACATTTCAGTAGCCATTGTTGCATCGTATATGTAAATCTCAGCCATTGTTCTGGCACCTTTCAAACGCCCGTTACCGTCGCTCCGTCCGACCTAAAATGCAAAATGTGTAAGCCTTTTACGTGGTTCACGGTAATACTTGGTTTTAAGTTACATATGCAATACTAGCTGTTGCCCGCTGGTTCCCTATAACACCTATAACACTTTCTAGGGCCTCATCTTTCTCTGTATCCAAATTCATCAAAGTGGGTTCAGAATTTTTGACATAAAAACTGAAAATACATACAAACAAACATAAGTACATTCGCATTTATAAAATTGGAAGGAGAAGGATGTATCGTGGGGCAAGGTTAATAAAAACTGACAAGCTACAAGTCTACATCAAAATTTGTGACACTAGCATATTCGAAAAATCATAATACAGGCAAATCAGATGCGTCGGTTACAAAATTATACAACGTCAGAAACGTTGTAATTTAGTCTCAACGGACGGGATTTATGATTGCTCTTCTCGGGCCACTCTCATCGTATTATATTAGTGGGGAGAGGCGGGTGACAGGGACATCGCTCCTAGGAAACCGATCTCGAAACAAACCCAATTAAACGCGCCCGCGCCGCGGCCGCACCCGTATCTACCATAGAACAGATATTTACAGAAGACAAACTCTATACAAGTATCAAAAACAAGCACACTAACTAACATGTCTGGGTACATAAGGCATGGGGACGGCACTAGCATTTTCGGATGGAACTCAAGGGAAAAAACAATCTCACTAGTTCCATGGAATAAATACGGTGGAACTAGTGAGACGAGTTCGATTAAGATTTGTATAATTTGTTCCATTATCAAAGTCCATGGAACTACTGAGAAAAAAAAGTCTCACTAGTTCCATGGAACTAATTGATGGTGGAACTAGTGAGAATCATCCGCATTTTCTTCGGCCGGACGCTTGTGTGATATCTGACCGATATCGTCAATCGACGAAATTCGATATCGCATCGTGAGTAAAGTCCCTAGAACACGCGTAACGATGTATGCGAGCGACTTCCCTCGTTTTTCCGCGCTGAGCTTCTGTCAATACTTATTCTGTGCCCGCACCTCCCCTAATCATCCATCCCGTGCCTTCTGTTTCACTAACCTAAATAAATTATCTGCCGCTTAAATGAATCATCACTTTTAAATACTCTTCTAGGGTTACAGACTTAAATATTGTGTTAGTAAATTGTCTAAACTAAAACTAAAATACACAGCGGAATTAATTAAGAATTTGATGTTTTTGTTAAACCCATAATTTGGGGCATGACGAGGATCTAATAAAAGGAAAATAAACTGGTGGTCTACCATGAACTGTTAACGCGATCCAGTTTAGGCTGTGGGTAAGAGATGGCGCTAGACGACTTGTATAGCTCTGTCTCTTTTCCACAGCCTAAACTGGATCGCGTTAGGAGGTCGTGGTAAGGCTACAGATATTTCTATTGAATGTAATCTGATTCTGTGGAGAACCGCTAGATATATTTATTTTTGGGTTTTCGTTTTTCGGTTCCTTTAATTTCTGTTTAATCCTTCGGGGATTAATATACGTGATGATGATTGTGTTGTTTTTGTTATATTGTGTTCCTAGTTTATATAATTTGATACAATTCAGGGTTAAGATAAATATTTATAAGGAGTAAGGCAATATGAGTTATGACAACGTATTATAATGTGAGGCAAATCCTTAATCCTACTAGAAGGTACAGAGCAGATACTAAATGCTGCTATAAATCAAATTGTAGGCACGATATTTGACATTTTGAGAGTGCCCAAGTCAGAATATATGAGTAAATACCGAACATAATGCTAGATATTTGCAATTTGTATGTCCTTAAAATGAAATGAGATGGAAAGAGATATGTATGGAATTTGGCTATTTATTCAATTGTTAGCAAACAGCTTTGTTTGTGCTTGTAGAAATAAGGTCTTATACATTTCAGTGGAAGTATTGATGTGTCTGAAAGCTATGTAAATAACATTTTGTTTCGTGTATATGTGAATTTTCAGGCTAAAAAGTGACACTTAGGATTACAGTGGTTTCTATTGAATTTGATGCAACATTTATATCCTTTGAACATATAAAGCCCGGTACACATAGTACGGGAGCTCGCACAATATGGATGGACAGTGTCATGTTGCATGAACTACGCAGTTCACCCTGCAACGTGAATGTTTATGGACAAAGCAATATTCGCCGCCAGGATTGGGTTACAGTTACACTTGCAAATTAAAGGGAATGAACATTTTAAATGCCTCCTTAGCCATAGGTGCTAACTTCGTGTTCTTTTATCGCTTTTCGCTATTGATTTTCTTCAACCAATGCTTCATACACTTTTTTCGACAACTCGTTTTAACTTTAGACTCTACTCTTAAAAACGACCCACTGACCCTCAATTAACCTACTCTATATCTCTCGTTTGTGAAGTAGGTTCAATTTTAAATGTTAAATTTATAAAATCACTTTTGTAGACGACTGTAAATACGTCAGATTTTCGCTAAGTGCGAGTTGGCGACAACAAAAATAGATAAAAATCGGAATGTGCCAACTCGCGCGAGCGACCGAGTTAATTGCGCGCGAGTTGACGAACAAGTCCTTTTTTCTTGCCTTTTTAAAATACGATAATACAACAAAGAAGCTTTTAGTGACTAAGCAGCTAGGAAGCGGCGAAGCGTATTTTTTGGCGGTGCACCACGAGGAGAAGCGGAGCGGTCGTCTGTACGCGCGGTGAGACAGCGAACTATGCTATCCTCCTCGTACAGACCTACAGTGATCCGTGCTGTAATGTGGTGTCTCATGAGCCAAGTGTCGCCATGCTAAGCGGTATTCCGGACGGAAAAGCGGAGGTACACGTCCGTGCGTAGAAGCGGTGTAGTGAAGTATCAACCAACGTAAAAACCAATGGGGCGCTCGCCCAACGTGACTTCGAGAAAAACTCGGCGCCTTACTGATCCCTAAAAAAAATCCTCATCAAGTTATCAGAAATTATCAAATAGTTGTATTCCTATTTCAAAATAAAACAGGCAGGCAGATAGATCTATAGATATAGATATCAATGTAGAAAGCTACTGTAACTTTACACTCCAGGTGTGTTCATTCATAACGTCGGAAGCACTTAAAGCTAGGAAATAGATCCGCAATACAGCGGATATGAAAGCAACCGACGCGTGCGGTTACAAGCCCACAGTACTCGTATACTAGCAGACACGAATTACCTTGTAAGTATTAAAGGTTTTACAACAAAAGTTATGTATGGGTTGAACGGGGTTTTCCCTTCGGTATGATCTAATTTTGTCTCAGTAGGAAGGCGGTAAAACGGTGTAATGGCCCTGAACAAAACGCCTCTGATTTATAGAGGGCGCGCCACCCAACTCGCACTGACATAAATAGAAAATGGCAGACACGTTGAAAAGGGTTACGCGGATATATTCCATGTTTTGCACTACGCCTCAACAAATAAAATGACAATAAATACCTAAGCACTTATTTCGGTCTATCGGTAATAAAATACTTTTCACGTAGTAGGTACACGTTAGGGACCGTCCACACTCAACGCATTTTCGTTGTTTTTCGTAAACAAATTGCCATGAGGGCTGCGAGGCTGTATTTCGTTTTAACGTTATATTGCATGAATTTACAACAAATATTTTTTGTTTCTAAACATGTTTTATTAAAATCTAAAAAAGTCAGTGTTGTTCAAGTCAACATTAATAAAGCTGCAAAACTGTTTTTGAGGCATCCTTAGTGTGGGTAAATGTGATAATAAGCCAGCAGACAGTTATTCATTCCCCGCTAAACAAGTTATTCAAATGAGATTTTGCACAAAATTTCATTTCACTATAACAGAGAATAAATTGAAATGTTAATATGCTTCAAGGGTTGGTACTTGGCATAAAAATCAATGATTCTATTTGCGTAAACATTGGTTAGTTAATGTAAGTGTTGGTGCGCCACGGGGGTTTGATGTGGGACTATCCTTCGTGTGGAGTAAGGTCAGCACTACAGCTTCCGTTTGTAAAAGTTTTATGGCCGACTGTTAACTAGATTACCTCTACATAGGGAATAGAACAAAAGCGTTATATTTCTTAAAAAAAACTTTAGATAAAGTACACAAACATAGCATAAAGCCTCATTTATTCAGCATAATATGAATGAATACGAGTTGTGTTAATTATGACGTGTGGAAATTACATGGTAATATGTTAGCGCACCCCAAACGAACCGTCTGCAGACAATCTCATCCGCACACAAGACTATTCATCAGAGAAGCCCAAACTTAGCTAATTTACGTCAAAACAACTCATATAGGTAAACATAAAAGCTACTCTAATAAGGTTAACTATTCGGAAAATATTCCTCCCCTCTGAGATAATATAACACCATGACACAGAAATAAGGAAAATACGTATTTCACACATAATTCTACACGAAAAAGGTTTTATGGCTCGTAAAGCCAATGATCCCAAAATTGCCCCCAGCTTTCGTCTAATCCCAAAGGTTTATATGTAAAACACCAATAAAATAGAATTCTAACGTCTGTAAAAATACATAAAATTATACAATTGAAACGGAGGCAGAAAGAAAATGGAATGTCCTTATGTATATTTATAGTTATGGAATTATTTTCCGTTATCGCTTAGCATTGTAATATTGCTTAATCTTGTAATAAAACACCGTGATAACTAGATCAATTTAATGGTAAAATATAACTTCCATAGAGTAGGTATCTAATATTAAACACTCTTAAAAGTGTAGGGTGGCTTATATACGGTCCCTTATCCTGAATCTCGGGACACAGGTGGACACAGCGTACGCTCTTGTAAATATTTGATGTATACCCTTCACAGCTCTTTGCTATTATAATTTTGTACGAGTAAGTAGACTGTATAACCCTACACTCTCGCCCACTCTCCTCTCATATTTTATAAGTAAAGTTTCGTTCCACTTGATATTTAATATGGACACTATTAGAAAAACACAGCGTGTGTGACCAGCTGACGTATGAACGTGAGATTGTAGATAGTGTGATTCTTGGGTTTCTACAAACCCCCATGGGAAATATCGAGGTTTTATGTATGTTTGCATTATCATCATCATAATATACAGGGTGGAATTTTGTAATGCCACCTGGAGGGAAAGTACTCTTAATACTGCAGATAGAAAATTTTACTCAAAGGAAACATTCCTTTATTTTTGAATAGAAAGCAAACTGCATTCAAATATAGTTAGGGTCAATTATAAGGATGAAATCTCTCTAACAAACATGATAAATTAAATGAAAGGAAAACCAGGAAATCTGAAGTTACAAATCAATGAGTGAGTTAATGAGTCAAGTTAAAGCTCTTCCATCTTTTGTAAAGCAAACAAAGGACAATGGCAGGCTTCCATACTTTAAAATATTTGAGAAAAAATGATTGCGTCAACATGTCAAAAATATCTCAAAATGTTAAGCTTTAGCCCCTCAGTAACTCTGTTCAAGAATAATGTCCTGACAAGGCGCCAAAAAAAAAGATAAATAGTTTTGAACTTTTTTAGGTTATGTCTTATGTCACTTGAAGAAATTCATACATTCAGTGGTTTTCTGTTGCTATCCTAATGAATTCTCAACATAACATACCTAATTATCTAGAGTTGAGCATTTTAAAAATATTATCTCTAGAATTAGAGAAAACAGAAAACAACACGAACACAACCAACACGAGAAGCGCGGGAGCATCAGTGAACAGTGACAGAACAGGCTGCGCTTCATGTGTCAGTGTCATTGACATTTTTTATTTTATTTTAGGGCCTGACAACTAGACCTTTAAGCCAAGTCTTCATTTATATAGGTACACGAGTATATCGGTTCACTTGAGTTGAGCATTATTTCACTTTTTATGAAATATTTTTCGAAAAAAATACTTTCATTATTACTGATAGTATAGCAATTTCAAAAATACGAGTTGTTATATCTTGTGTGTTATTTTGGTGGTTTTACAAGTTTATAAATAAATATAGTAAATGGCAACATTTGGATGGAGTAAAAGGTGTAAAAGTCATTTGATAGTCCCAAAAATGTATGTTTTTTATTGTGGCCTTGAATAAAATAGATATTTATTTGAAAAATCTTAGAAAAATAATTCAACTCATTTTATATTTAAGATATTTCTTGACGCAATCACTTTTGCCAACTATTTTTCTGCCATTGTTCTTTGAAAATCTTTGAATGCAGTTTGCTTTCTATTCAAAAATAAAGGAATGTTTCCTTTGAGTAAAATTTTCTATCTGCAGTATTAAGAGTACTTTCCCTCCAGGTGGCATTACAAAATTCCACCCTCCCATATAGACTTCCAATAGGACAGGTTGGCAACGGCTTGCATCCAGCGTGATCAAGTGATATGTTTGCATACAGAAAACAAAAATGAAGATTTTTTAAAATAAAAAAAAATTTAACCCCATTCAAAAACAACCACAAAAAAAGGTAAAATTACCTACAAAATAACTTTTCTTTCAGAAGTCGGTGGCTTTGTTTTTTTTATTTCATTGTCTTTTTTGCCACCGACTTCCGAAAGAAAAGTTATTTTGTAGGTTATTTTACCCTTTTTTGTGGTTGTTTTTGAAGGCTTTTTTTTTTTTTTTTGAAAAAAGTTTTTTATTTTACCCTTCTTAGTTTAAATATTCAACCCAAATTATTGTCAAATACATCATTTTCTTACATGTGCACTAGAATTTTGTAATCCGTGGCACCGGTATTAACATCGCTCATGTACACATGCTAATAAAATTCCCTATCTCAAAAACTGCTGAACAGATTTTGATGAAACTTGCAGTATTCCCTAAGGTGAACGATCCTCAGTACAACAGAAAAAGAATTTTGAAAATAGGTCCCCAATTGGCGGAGTAATCGCGTAACAAACACGCAAAAAGTAAAGATCATCATGTCATCCAAGTAGCCGAAATCAATAAAAATGCTCACAAAATAAAAAGTACTGAACCAAATTACATGAAATTTTTATGGGACCACACTACAAGTATATTACATCGAACAAAAAAAAACCACACTAATCGGACTAGAAACCTCGGAGTAATCGATATACATACATAAAAAACATACCGACCTAATTGAGAACCTCCTACTTTTTTTGAAGTCGGTAAAAAATAACAGCCCATTGTTCCAACTTTTATATGAAATTCAAAAAGAGTAAGAAGCCTCGAAAATATTTTGTTGGAAATATATAGGTATATACATTATAAAGGAATCCTTTTTTTCCGTTTCACACAATTTTATTACAACACAAAGTCAGGAAGGCTTTGTTGTGAATAAAAACCTATTTCGTGTGAACAATGCGTGTAAATACTGACAATAAAAGATGAGCCTGGAGAGAAAATCAGTTAGTAGCAATGCATATATTCTTTAGCGGTTTTTTACATTCAGGTTCTTTGCTGGTTTCATCACCAATGGTGAAGGGATGTGATGAAACTACGCAAAACCAAATACTGAAAACATGTGACTGCTGCATTACTATCTAAGCACGAAACCCGTAGCTTTTGCCGAAGCTTCGGGCGTTTCTAAAAGTTTATCATAAGATTAGTTAGTGATGTAAACTAAAAATTGGTGACAAAATGATTCCACAACAGTTTAGCTGACTCACGATGTGTTGTCAGAACTTTAAATTCAGAACTAATAAGTGCTAATAGGGAGTAGGATTCACTCGAAAATTCAGGCCCTTATTTTCCTTGACGGTTCGTTTGTGCGTCAGATTATGGCCCATCCCTTTTTACAGCGAAACGTTTTCATTATACTTTCTCTGAAATTTTTGAAATCTTATATCTTAGAAACCAAGAACGGTCACAATCAGATTGTGTGCGTTTAAATACTTTTACTTCGAAAGACAATAGTGTACTTAAACAGACTTATACACCGTGACTTTTAAGTCGTCTTACAAAAGCAGCTCAGTTCATGTATCCAACGACTAGAACACGTTTATAATAAAAAAATAGGTACTTAAGAGATTTGAAAAATTTATTATGTCGCAAGGCGTAGTTAGAAACACCCTTGTCTCATAGAAAATTGGAATGATCTGCCCGACTATTGCGCTGGGTAGGTATACTCTACAGCTTGATACGTAAACATTTTAACAGAGTGTTTCATATTTCTAATGTACCTATTTATTAAAATTAAAAATTATTATTACGATTAAAAAAAAAGCTCGCCTAGAGGTATTTTATGTCGGATACATTAAGTGGACCACTTTTGTAAGACGACTAAAAAGTCACGGTGTATAATTTTGCAAGTAGGTATAAACCAACTGATATTTTTATTATAACGGGCAGTCTCTTGAAGTCGAAAAATGACGTACCTCCTTTGATCAAAAGATTATTATTGTACTACACAAAATATAATGCAGGCAATACGATTATGCTTTGAGAACTACATATTTCACAATATTCATCGCATCTTTCAAAGAAAATCGCATTTAGATTTGCTAAGTGTAGGTACAGACGCCAGCACATCAAGCTACCACAACCTGTCAGATTTCTTTAATGGAATTTAAACCTTATCACAAAAGTAGAAGGTTAATGTTTGATTGGTAAAATCTGACAGATTTGGGTAGGTTGACCTGCTGGCGTCTGTACATTTTTTTTTTACACTTGACTGAATTTTCTTTCAGTACTATAATATATGTGGTTTTTTATATTAATTTAAAATGCTTTACGTAATGACGTGTGAACCGGCCTAAATGAGCTAAATCCGTTCTAGTGAAAACTTTGCTCACTCAATCCATTCAAAGGTTATCTGGAAGATATATTATAGTTTATCGCATTCAGCGATGGATCAATGAAAGTACAAGGTTAAACATACCTAGTTACCTAGTATCTTCTGTCTAAATAACGGGTACCAAATATTTACATAGTTGTGTTATAGACCATCTTTAGAACAGAAACAGTAATCAGCTGCACCATAAAAACTATAGTTATGTGAGCATGAAGTTCTTTACGGCACACCTTTTCTTTTTTATAACCATGTTTTGCTATTGAGAAAGTTGGTCAGATTGATACCCTGATAAATATGACTATAATAGTCCCTCAAATATGACTACTCCATTTCTACATGTGTACACTCTAAATGTTAAGAAAATTTCTAATTTTATTCCGTGACAAAAATCCGCGCTTGGATGCAGGATGCAGTCCCACCCTCTCGCCCTCATGCATTTGCACATGCAGGAAAGGTCCTACCCTCCCACCTTCATTCATATCCACACATGCAAGAAATAAGAGGAAAAGGAGGAACATGCAACGCAATCAAACCTATATTGGACACGTGTTGCGACACTCCAGAGCCCCGGCATCCTCAGAAGATGTTGACTGGACAACCGCTCAGGCGTGAATGAGCTAGTTGTACAACTCTCGCTCCTCTGTTTATCTGCCTATCTACCATCGTCATCATTACCTTCCCGCATCTATCCCATTTTAGTCGAAGTCAGTCAGTACAAGATTTTTTCTTCCTCTCCTCTATCAGACGTCACGGTATCATTAACCTACTCATTTATTCTTTCATATTACTCCTCACAATTCATCAATATTTTCCTTGTCCTTCCTCTTCCTCTATCAGCCAGCATTGATACCGATTAGTCTCTTTAGTCACTTGAGTGTTATTCCTCTTCATCACATGTCCATATTAGGACATAAAAAAAACACCACAATTTCCAAACCACTGCAACTTCAGAAAGCCAGAATCAACAGTGGCAACCACCAGAAAAGCGCCGAGACGCAATAAAGCTTGACGTGTACCGGATAATGAATTACCTGTGTTGGATAATTCAACGAAATTAATCAGAAAAGAATAGTGGAGGAGTAGCAAAAATACGTAGTTTCCACTTCCCTCCATATCAAGCAGGAGACAGAACAAAACAAGGCCAATAGGCACCAAAGTACACTACAACTGGGAGAAGCCTAGTTGCCTAGCACCGCGGGTAAAAAAACATTACTTATATTTATGGGTCCTTAACTGTATTTGATTCTAATTTAGCAATTCCATAAAAGACAGTCACCGCTTTCGAACTTCCTCTTAAGGCGCCCCCACACCGGGAGCATTCGCAAGTAATGTAACATTAATATTCGACTTTCCTGACTGACGAACATTCGCGTAGTATAGTTTTCATACAAGGTGCGCATTGTGATGCTCGATTGTCTTCCGTCACTGGTGAAATATTCGAATCTGTAAAGGTACTCCCTCACCGGGAGCAGCCGCGTGTAATGTAACATTATAGATTCGACTTTGAGCATTACATTACAATATTACCTCCCTGACTGTCGAGCATTCGCGTACATTTAGTATAGATTTGATACAAGGTGCGCATTGTGATGCTCGAATCGATTGTCTTCACTCACTGATGAAATATTCGAATCTGTAACGTTACATCACAGGTGAATGCTCGTGATGAGGGAGCGCCTTTAATAGACTCATTTCCTACTTGATCCATTCTCGTCACTCCACACATCCATCTAATCTATCCAACATGTTGTGGGCGTTTATTGATTCGCAAATAACATTAAAATCCAATTATGGACAAATGTTTGAACGACCACAAAACTGGTATATACTTACGCCGTTTGAATTTGTCACATTGTGAAAGTATCTACCAAAATGTTCCGTCGCATATTTGAGTGTTATAAATTAATTATTGACTGAACTTTAATTTAAGTTAACTATGTATGTTCTTTTGAGAAATTAATTTCTTTAAACCGAACTTGTGCCTAAGTTAATTATTATGAGTGGCATGTAAATTAAGCATTAGCGGGTAGTAAATAAATATTTTTTTCTCGACTTACATGTTGTACATCGTGAAATCGAACTTTAGCTTCAATTTTTCAATGCGTTCGATCACTAAATAGTCCAGTCATTTTAGCTTAAATTAGGTAAGAATCTCGGAATTCGAGATACCCAGCTGTAAGTCTGTAAATACTTGTATTTGGACACCCTAAAAGTTGTCTCAAAACCTACATATGGTAGGGTGTACGCAACTATAAAATTTCAAGGTCAAATTATCATATACAGGGTTACTGGTTAAGTCGACCTAGATCCTTTGAGGGGTTATAGTAGACGTCATTCTTGACTGATTTTGCTATGGGAACCCCTATCCCAATCCTTACCGTTTTTGAATTATTAGTACTTTTGATTTTTTTCAAAAATATTCCACCTCTGCGTCATAAACTGGTTATTGTTACAATTTTACGACGTTTAGGACGCTAAAGTGATACTTTTTTTATAGCTTACGAACGACTCATTCTACTGAAACTAGTATATTTGATAAATTACTCATACCTTGGGAAATAAATAGCTGTAAAGTTCAAATATTGAATTTTTTTTGGAGCTACTCTTGTCTTTCGGGCCCAATTTCTCAAAATAAATGTACCGTATTAGATTGGCAGATTGCAGCAAAAACACTTTTGTCTCATTAGCTTTTTAAAATGGTACCACAATATCCACTTTTAGTAAGTAATGTCCAGAAAACAAAGGTTGATACTGACAAGGTGGTTTTTTAACCAAACTCGTCAATACTCTTTTAACCGATTTCATTAGAAAAAGGAGGTTCAAAATTCAAATGTACATTTCTATTAAGCAGAGCAGAGTGTTTTTGCTGCAATCTGCCAATCAAGTACCGTAAATTTATTTTGAGAAATTTGGCCCGAAAGACAAGGGTAGCTCCAAAAAAAATTTCAATACATATTTGAACTTTCCAGTCATTTATTTCCCATGATATGAGTAATTTATCAAATATACTGAATTTTGAAATTTCAATAGAATGAGTCTTTCGTAAGCTATCAAAAAAGTATCACTTTAGCGTCCTAAACGTCGTAAAATTCTTACAATAACCAGTTTATGACGCCGAGGTGGAATATTTTTGAAAAAAATTAAAAGTCTAATAACTCAAAAACGGTAAGGATTGGGATAGGGGTTTCCATAGTAAAATCAGTCAAAAATGACGTCTACTATAACCCCTCAAAAGATCTATGTCGACTTAACCAGTAACCCTGTATTTATGATATATTGACCTTGAAATTTTATAGTTGTGTACACCCTACCATATGTAGGTTTTGAGACGACTTTTAGGGTGTCCAAATACAAGTATTTACAGACTTACAGCTGGGTATCTCGAATTCCGAGGTGAACTTACTAATTTGACTGGACTAAAATGGAAGCCCGAGCAAATAAAAATAATAAAATATTTTAACGTGCTATGTACGTACGCCAGCACACCGTTAATAGATTTTCAACCTTATCATAATAGAGGAAAGGTAGGTAAAATTTTAAAGATTCGGGTAAGTTGACCTGCTGGCATCTGTACCTACATAAGTACAACATAGCATTATGGGTATGGTTTTATTTGCGTTATTTTTCTGGCTAACGTCTCCGAAGGCACAATAAATCATACATTTCAGCCGCAATGTTATTATAGAAGACAAACATAAAAAGAAAACCAATTACATATAATTAACTTGGCGAGCATCTGGATTTGATTAATTAAGTAGTAGTATTAAATCGATGGATCTAGAACTAATCTTAGCATTCCTAAACCAAATAGTTAATAAGATACCAAGGGCTTAAAATCTAACGAACAAAATAGCTGCTGACTTCTATGTTTCGTAACCGCATTAAAAAAAAATCACCCGCAACCGCATGTGAACCAGTGGAAACCGCACCAACAGAAACATTAACAAAAAAGCAAACAAACTATTTTGAAAATTCTACTAGGAAGGGATAGAATAAGTGCCAACAGTTGTTCCAGTATCCAAAACCGCCGCTAATATAGGCTAATTAATAAAAAAAATAAAAGCTAGTTACGAACTTATAACATTTTAGTTCATCCACAACAAATCCGGTCTGCGGTGGCAGCACATGCAATCTATTTCCAAACGAAGCGACATGGGTGGCGGGCCCGTCATAAATCAACACAATTTGTTCCCGGCACGTTTTGATCGCCCGTTAATATTCGTGATAATTGTTAAAATAATACACACGACACAACATTCATTCATTCACCCCGGATGCTGGCCGTATGTTTTTTTTTTTCATTTCACTCATTTAACAATCTGATTTGAATAAAGAATTTTGTTGAAATCAAATATTGCTTTGTTTTTTTTTTGTTTATGTTGTTTGTTTACACAAAACAATATCCAGCTTGTAACGTATCGTATTCAGCTTGTTAATTATTGTTTGTTGATTACAAAAAAAATGAAAAAAAACACATCGGGTGTCGGGAGAACTGTCCAATAATGTTGTCACCAAGTTTTAGTTCGTATCACTAACAAATCTTATTTCCGTAAGTGATGAAGAATAAGAAAAGCACGAAAGGTCGGCCGAAGCTACGGGTTTCGTACTTAGATAGATAGTTACCACCTTAGATAGAAAGTACCCTTACAAATGTGGTCCTTAGAGGTAATAGGAGACGCGTTATAATCATGAATCGCGTAAAAATCCAGACTCTGCGATTGCAAGAGAATTGACTCTCAGAAAAACCCATAAGATTTTGGCGACCTAAGAATCAAACACAAGTCATGCGATTAGACCATTCCAACCAACTATTCTACCAATGTTAGTCCATTTTCAATAATATCATTTGAATAAATCAAACTTTGTTTTTTTTTTATTCCGGCTTATCAACAAGGTTTTTTATTCGACGTATTAATAGCCAGTTATGTAAACAAATTGCCAATTTATGAACGTTCCGATATTATTAGTGGAATCATGTTTACAATCAAAATCAAATTGAGTTGTTTTTTTTTTTCTTAAACGCTATTTTAATAATACTTTAAAGTGTGCTTATAACATAAATAAAAATGTATATCATAATGTTTATATTAATTTTCTGTTATCAATTTTTCTTTAGATATTTTTTTTAAGTATTAATATTAACTGCATTATTCGAGAAATTTGACAGAGCTAGGCAATAATTATTGACTTTACCCTAATAAGCTTTTTGAAAAAAAAATACCGAATGTGATTTTTTATCCAAAATCAGCGGGTTCGATTCCTGGCCAGGACTATTGATTTTTCTAAAATCCAATGATTCAGTTTTAGTTTTCGTCAAAATCGGCCTCGACACTCCTTTTAACGTTTTTCGATAACTGTCTTAGTTTCGGATTAGCCATCCACGCCCAGTTGAAAAATTCACCCTGTATCAAATCAAATGGTGGAAAAAATTGAGCTCTATGAATGAGTCAAATACCCGTGGTTTCAAAGAATAAGAGTTTAAATTGGTTCATTCCATAAAGTGTAACGAACAACTAGATACTTAGAATGAAAACAAAACTTAAGATTCCTCTTAAACAGTCTTAGAATCTAAAACAAACATCTAAACGAAGAAATTATAGAGAAACGAGAAAAAAATAAATAAGAAAAACTGTTTTCACAACGTGGTCTAACCTTTTGAAGTTTAAAGGGAGACAGTTGCTTACTCTTAGCACTTCATAGAAAACGATCCTTTCATCGTTAACTAGGAACTTAGTTTTCAGAATCACGCGGACGAGGCAAGCATTGATAGTTTTTAAATTGGTTTATTTATTAGAACATGAAACAGACACTTAATTAGAAAGACCTCTCAGCGTGAAGTAAAATTCTTGGTATTCTGTTCTATTTCAAATATTTATTTGGTTTTAAATGATGCTGATAGACTACAGCATTCACTTGTAACAGAACTTCGATCGTTCATCGTTTTAAATTTTGTCGAGTTGATTGAATGGTAAAATGACGGGGCATTTTGTCAACTAGGGCGTATTACCTAGTTTTACCCTATAATGTTCTCAAAAATCCGTACTTGGGTGATTCCGGTGATTCGCACCGCGTTCCAAACCGCTCGTGATGACAAAACAACTAAAACCCCGAAACTAATACAACAAAAAAAAACAATTTTCTTTTTTGTTTGTTTGTGAAAAGATGTGTAGATAACCCCAAAACCAACTAAACAAAAAAAAGTTTTGCATACCTACATTTAGCTAGATGTAATTTGCAAATTGGTTCTCTGTGCAACGAGGCGGATCACCAGTGATTATTTTTAAATTCCTCAAATAAATTTTGAATGTATAGGATCCACGTTTCTCCCACCCGCAAATATCCGTACACGCAGGAAGTGCGATGCATGTTACATGCAAACAAAATTGAAATTTACACACAATGTCTTTGTCGTGTCATAATTTGAAAGCTAATAAACCATACTATAATCCTATCTAGTCTGTGCTATAATCCATGTGTAACTGCGTATTAACCAAAACAAAATGCTGAAAAGTGTCAGTTAATTTCCCTTTATGTTAGGTTATTCCTTCCGGAACTATTTGCTCGGTCGTTAACATAATGGACCGCACAGCCAAAGATAAATGGTTCGTGGGAAGCGAAATCAACCAGCCAAGAAGTAGGAAAACTACTTGTAAGTGCTGTGACGTAATAGCCATTCTCTAATAAGACCATTTCCGAAGACTTATTGTGGTCTACAGATTATGCTAATGGTTCATGTAAATCGCAAATTAAGATAATCTTTTCTCTACAAAACACACTCAGCCTTACTACAAAAACTTAAACATCTGTTGAACACTTGTCTATAAAAAGTGTGACTGCAAAACGGACCTTATTTCAACGTCAAAATCTGACATTTTTTTAGACAAGTGTTCAACAGACGTTTAAAAGTTTTTGTGGTACCACGGACTGTGTTTACGCAAATATATCTAAAACAGATACTCCTCCGTAAATGATAATAGAATAAACGTATCTTGTATTTTTATTTTCTCTCAGATATGTGAACGTAAGATACGTATTTTATGAGATCCGCTCGTACTGGGGAAATGTCTGTCATGGTCTGTGGTATTGGAGATATATTCATGTTTAGATCCCTCGTCGGAGGCCGGAATATCGCTGGCAAGGATAATTCAATTATCCTCAGAGGTTCCCGTGTCATCACTCAAGCGCAGGTGAGCGGGAAAGTCGTCGGATTCTCAGAACTTCATACAGAGAATAAATAAGTTACAATAAACCGTTGAAACGGAACCAAACATCGACGTGACTCGAGTACTGATACTAATACCTCTTTGAGGAAGTTGTGGAACTATTAGTTGCTTCAAATATGTTTCAAAATTTAATATGTATAGGCAAGTTCAAGTAAAACATGTATGTATATGTTAATTATTTCACATGAATATTTGCTTCATTTAGATAGGTAATATTTTTTGGAACAAAAAAGATTATTTTCATTACTCATACTCTGAAAGTAGTTCATTACATGTCTGATTAGCCGTAATTGAAAGTTATGCATTGCAGGCCTAGGGAGAATCGCTTTCAACTGACAGCTGCCAAATTTAAGAAAAAAATACTATTTCTATTTTGACATTTCTATTGAACCAGTCAGTTTGGACCTTATGTTGTCGGGGTTATAAATTGTTGCAAATAAGGTCTAGTATCACCCATTTCAAGGACCGCAGTGAATTACAAATCACCCTGTATAAATGTTATCAAAGATCATACATTTTCCTCCTTAATAATACATTAAATAGTTCTTAAACAATAATCTAAACTTGGAATACCCAGGTAAACTTTCAAGTTCGAAAATGAGGATACAAACCAAGAAACATAGCTTTCAAATTGTTTGAATCATGTCTTGATATTGTTCCCTTTACTAGCTACTATCTTAAAGTGGTATCTGCGAAGTTTGTTGCAAAGTTGGAGGTTATTGGTAGTACAGTTGTGTTCAGTGTTCAATCCGTTTTATAATGCAACCAACAAGCAGTACCTTTCCTACTTATCTCGTATAATCCGTCGGTTTCACTACGAAGCCGCTGTAAGTTATTAGATTTGAAGAGTTTTGCCGGTGACGCTCTCCAGCCGCTTCAATTTTTGCTTCGTTAAACGATTTTGAAGAATACCCTAAGGCTGTTTTTTGTGTTACGTAAATTCTTCCTGGTTTTGGTAGCGAGATTACCTGGGTATTTTAATTTGATACAGCATTGTTCAACAACAAATGAGATGGTGTTTCTTATAAAACTAACTCGGTTTTCTAAGTAAGAGCAAAGATAATAAAAAGAAAAACAAACAATTAAAAACGCCTGTCGTGTCAAAAGTGAATTGAAAAATGAAAAACAAATAGAAAAGAAAAACCTATTGAAATGGTCTACAGAACTATGAATAGAATAGAATAGAATAGAATAGAATAGAATAGAATAGAATAGAATAGGTCTTTATTTGCTTAGAATGTAGGTACATAAAAATAAGATGTTGAATTATAAATGGGATCCATGTACATTCTGCCATAACATAGCATGCAAAAGTAATACAATTATAGGATTAGTAAGATGTCACAAAAAACTGTCATTTAAGAAATCCTGCACAGAATAGTAACATTTGTCTACAAGTAATTTTGTTAAACATTTTTTAAATTTTTGTAATGGCAAGTTTTTAATTTGGTCAGGTATTTTATTAAAGATTGCAGGGGCCATACAAATCATATTTCTTTTTAATAAGCTAGTTTTAAAAACGCTAGTGCATAATAGATTCTGGTATTGGTATGTTACCGTTGATAACTTCAAGTCTTTCAAAAGTTGCGGTGAAATAAAAAGTTATATTTAATGCGAGTTCAAAGAATAAAACAATTATCGATAACCTATTACTTATGTTTTTTCTTATTATGATATAATTTTATTAATTTTAAAATTATTAAAAATATCATTTAAGAATTAACTTGATAATGTCAAGTTGTTGAGACCTGTTTCTTGTTATAACTGTGTAAGGTTGAAAAAAATATTTGTTATTTCTACTTACTCTTAGGTGTTTATACTTTAGCTTTTATATTTTATCAGCTCGTGTAGATAGGTGCTCTTGGGAAAACCTAAGTCAATTAGCAAAATATCGGACCGCCTGTCAATTTTCCCGCCTGACTATACCGACACTTGAATTACTAGTATTTTAGCTCAAAGACTATTTATCCGTGATACACAAAAAAAACTAATTAGCTAAACAAATCATGTACTTACGTCAACAAAGAAGTAATATATAAATATGTTATAAGACTCAGTGTCAGACTAATACGTTTTAGCCCTAAAATATTGTTGACACGACCCTGTTTCTATGATCCGAGGGTGACACATGCCAAGAATAAAAGGAACTGACGCAGTGGAATTATTTCTGTTAATATTTTGAACAGTAGACAAATACGTTAGGTTATTGTCTACCGCCCGCTGTAAGGGGCCTCAGTCTCCCACGATTTATCCTTTATGAGAACAACGAAACATGAAAAGCTAATGTCCGGACCTCGAGACTTGACATCATATTATTACTTCCCCGCATACACGCCTCAACCCATGTTTTGAATAAACATAATTACAGAAAACACGTACTTACTTATTATGATAATATTTTCTTAACTTGCTTCCTAATTACTTTCTTAGTTGTTTTCATACTGCTGTAGCTATTAAAATTCCTAAAGTTAAACATTAACAACAGACGGAGCGGAAGGTTTTGTCTTTGTATTCCTCTTACGTAACTGTTATATTTCAGTAAACACAAAAGTACTTTAGAATATGAAATTTGATTACGTTTTAGTTAATTCAGCAAATTAGTGGCGGTTACTAATTACCCATCATTGTATTTTAGACTGAGCTGATGTGGCAGAAACTTGAGTTAACACTATACATCACTTGGCGTGCACACATGACGAAGCCACTATTAAGTCATTAATTAAGCAAAGACGACGTAGACAAAGACAGCTCAGAGACACTCTACGTAGACCTTAGCAGCTAAGTGATAAAGTTGAAAGTGCTGTAATTTACAGTGGGCATGAAGTTAATGGGGTAGCATTAGAAGGGCACGCCGACGTCGGCCGACAGCGTCGCAAACAAATAAAGCCACTCGTTAAATAAATCGCCACAGTCAAACATAGTCAAGACCTTTCCGCACCTCTGCACCCGTGAATAAATAAACATAATAATGTGTTTAGCGAACGACCCGATGTTTTAAACAAGATAATAACTTACGTTTGATTAAAAACAACATTGCCTCCTGAGTAAATATGTACCATTCATCACGAATAATATAATATTCTTCACAATTCCAAGATCTGCCTCAAACTCTGTTAAAATAATCCATCTCTTTGAGTAGACAGTGCTCCAAAAGGGGCGACAGAAATAACTATCTGAGAGAAAATATAAACTTTTATTTTGCACTAATCTGTTTATCTTTGTGACAGGTTCATTCAATGAAACACAAAGCCTACGAAGACAATTCTCAGAAAACTTTATGATTGTTTAACATTTTAATTTATTCGTACATTTTCGGATTGAGGATGTGATGTTTCCGTTTCATCTTCTTTGTATTATCTATAAATAACGGAGCAGAAATGGCATTTATCTAACATCGATTTTGACTTGGCTTGCACCTTTTTTACTTATAATATCATTGCTTGTAATAATAAAAATCAATAGGTTCCAAATGCTTAACTGACCGTGTATACCGCGGCTGTCCTCTTTCCTTTCATCAGTTTTCCTTTGTATTATTATTAAGTCAAGCCACAAACAGGCTCACCCACGCGAATACTTAAATCAATAAGCCTTTATCAGATATGTTGTTCACGAACTGGATAAAAACATATCGCGCTCAATGCTTACCTTGCAAGGTAAGTGATTTAGCTGGATGATCGTAAGTAATTCCTCCGGCTGAACATTTTCTGTCGAAAAATTCTCTATGAACATTATTGTGCGTAAAATATAGGCATGTAGTCTCGTCGCTACAATATTTTAGACTATTTGTATGCAATTTGGAGTGACACTTTTTTCCATCACACTAACGATGATGTAATTGACTTGAGGCTGGCATTTCAACTATTTTTGTACTACTGTAGCGCCAGCCCACTTGGTCCACAAAATAATTAGTTTTAGCAAACTAATATACGAAGTTTTTTTTATGCCTTGATTGATGTGTTTACGTGACAACGTAAAAATACTAAAACTGCTGAAGAAGACTTTTGAGTAACTTTGCTGATTTGTGCCATCCAAAAAGAATTTACAAAAGAAAATTATTGAATCACAATTTTGCATGCATGAACTAAGTCTTATCGAAGTTTTTCAATTTGCAAGAGTTCAAAATTTCAATAATAGAATTTCAGCGGTTATCGGGGCACAATGACGAGTCTAAGCGGCATCAAATACTGTGACTTTTGTGAATTAAATTATTCATGATTATGACATTGTTGAAATTGTAGAACATAGGAGAGGTCAGTGGAACATCGCGGTCAATGCGCAATTATAATAAACGCCCTCCCGCTAGAGATTAACATAACGAGACAACGAGTTAGGGAAAAGTTACCGTATTCCTGAATCCTAAGGGAGGTCTGAGCCGAGAATAAATGAGGGAGCATACCAACTTTCAGAATTTGCCTGGATCAAAGCCATGGGGAATTAGCAATGTCGCAGCTCGATTATTACGAATTTCGGAAAATATTATGCAAAAAAAATCTCAATTCCTGTCTGTTTATTTAACCTTGCTTAACGTAGTCAGTATCAGTAGTGAATTTGAACAGGCTACTGAGTCGCCTGACTAAGATTTAATCTGAGCAAGATGAATTTCAAATAGTCTATTTAGTATTTTGGTTGAGTATGCCCTTAAAGAGAACACAAGCGCCTTTGAGCGTTGTGCTGAGTCCAGAGGCAGGTGTCTGATAAGGACCATGGTCCCATGGATCGACAATGGGCGTTTTTCCATTAGCCGGCCCGGCACCGGCACCGGCGACGGCGCCGGCGCCGTGCCGGTGCCGGGGAAGCAAGAATATATGAAAATGTATGGCTCGCTTTTCCACTTACCGGCGCCGGCGCCGGCCCGGCGCCGGCCCGGCGATGAGTCCTGCCGGCGCCGTCGCCGGCGCCGGGGTAATAAGCTTCCTAGTCGGTGCTGGCCTGGCGTTTTTCAATTAGCCGGCGCCGGCACCGGCGCCGGTGCCGGGGAAGCAAGAATATAATAATATGAAAATGTATGGCTCGCTTTTCCACTTACCGGCGCCGGCGTCGGCCCGGCGTTGAGTCCTGCCGGCGCCGTCGCCGTCGCCGGGGTAGCAAGCTTCCCAGTCGGTGCCGGCCGGCAAATGTGCATAATATAATTGCATGTGTATGAATTGTAGCCGTGTGCATGTGTGAGTGCGCAGGCGTGTAGGAGGACGCGGGGCTGAGGGCGTGAGACTCGGTTTATGGCTCGTAATAAGGTTAATTTAGCAATATAATATAATATAATATAATATTCCACAACTATCACACAACGCCATCTAGTCTCAAGCTAAGCAGAGCTTGTGTTATGGGTACTAGACAACTGATAAACATACTTATATATTTCTACATACATACATATTATAGATAAATTACACCCAGACACAGAACAAATGATCGTGCTCATCACGCAAACATTTGTCCTGGGTGGGAATCGAACCCACGACCTCCAGCATAGCAGACAAGGTCACTAACCACTAGACCAACAGGCCTGACAATGTGCGACCTCTTTACTTTTGAAAGTCTTATGTCATGTTACTTTGTTTTTAACCCTTGGGGTGCCTGGTGGGTCTGATAGACCCATCACTTTAAAGAATCGTCAATATTCAAATTCGTAACTACCGCCGCTGTGTGCCTGAGTAGCTTCGTGATACAGACTAGCGGCTAGAAGCCGCCCCTCCCGCAGTCCGCAACGCGCACGCGTTCGAGTAAGCCCCTTCGTACACTAGGCGACGCAATTCTCCGATACCTTACGATTTTGGTATTCACTGACGCGTGCTTGTGTTCGAACCTCTATGGCAACGACGATATAATACTAGACTCCTAATAACAGGCGACCGATGTCTGCCAACACATTAGGCAAAAAAGTCATATATTCGTCTCATTTCGACCAATCCTGTGAGCCGTAAACATACGTTGAGACAGCATAGACCTTGAGTTAGCCAATCACAACGCAGTACCCCGTCCCTCTCGCTTACGTAGTACCTTAGCAACTTGGCAGAATAGTTTGTGTTCTTTAGATCGTGCAATGCGTAGTCTAGTAATATATAGTCGTTGATTCTGGATGCGCGGCCATGCCGGCGCCGTGCCGTTGCCGGGCCGGTTAGGAACCGGTGCAGTGGAAAAACGAAGCCCCGGCGCCGGTGCCGGTGCACGGCCAGGCCGGTGCCGTGCCGGTGCCGTGCCGTCTAATGGAAAAACGCCCAATGGTCGTTCGGACGTGGCGGTAGTGACACATACTGCCCTATAGGAACTGTACTGTGTTTCCTTTTAAGGTCAGAGTATTAATAAAGCAAAGTAGAGTTATAGTAACAGACTCTGTAGTAAAAACTGTGCATAAGTCGAAGTAGTTTCTCTCATTTTACCCGTATCCCACTCTGCGCCCACAATTGTTGACACTATGTATGTCACTTAGTACTGTTATTATTCTGATCGCAAGCAAATAAACCTGGATGCGACATAAGTAAGGGAATAGTGTATAAGATGGGGACGCGGGGTATGATAGAGAGGAAACACCACGGCCGTTTTTCCATACAAACGTAGTCCCCTGTTTTCTCCCTGGATAATGCCAGTAGAGCAATAATTTTTTTACAAAAAATCTATGGCCACTATTGGCATGTCTCTATGTTTTCCTTTTTTCCATAAATTAATTATTAAAAGAGATATGAACATTCAAAATTCTAAAAAAATGACCAGATTTTCCGCTGTGTTCAAATATCCAGAAAACAAATTTGATGAGTTTATATAAAAAAAAGAAAACATAGGAACACGGCCAATGCCTTTCTTTATTTTCTAAAGAAAAAAGTAGTGAAATCGGTTAAGTTTTGGAGGAGTAATCAGGGGACTACGAATCGTTGATTTTGTGCCATTTAATAGGTATTTTCGGTCCAACATGCAGTTGTCTCTATCGCGCTCTGTAAGTCTGTTGTGGGCACTGCGCGACAGCAATAGATTTTACAAATACCTATTTTTCAATTCTCCAGCCCTTGGTGTTTCCTCTTAAGGCAAACTTAACACAATACTAACGTAGCGCAAGCGCCAACAGGACGGCAAATGACGTCCTGATGGCGCTTGCGCTACGTTAGTGTTGTATTAAGTATTACTAAAGTGTGTATGTCCCCATTATACCTCGCGTCCTCGTCTTATACACTGTTCCCCTAATAGTAAAATCAATACATATAGTTTGCCACCTGTAAGACTGTTAGAGGTACAAACCTTGGGTCATGACTGCTGAGCGATGCCAGACAGGCATAAATAAGGGTTACGATGTTCTATTAACCACGAAAGTGTCACCAAATCTACTTAACTCAGAATTTGCGATTGTAATACATCTTTACGATCCATCAAACTGCTTACGACCTTAAAATTGAGTAAAAATCACTGAATATAGCAGTAATGTGATTTTCAAATATCCATCAGAGCTGAAAATTATTATGTTCGTACATGACAAAAAGAGTATTGACCCCGGGACCTCTGAGAAACATAATACCATACAGTCTAGCTAATCCGTTGTGATTCAGCCAACCCTACCAAACCCTCGACCCAAAAAGAATCGAATATCCAAAAGTTACCCAAAAAAGAAGTTATGAGGATCCCTGATTACATTGTATGATAAGTTATAATCCGTTTATTATTGAATATTTAATTTTATTCAAACGTAATCCATCGCGGACTCGTGGTTACACTTTTATATTTTTTTATGATGACGCAGTCGTACCAGTCGTGCATAATATGAATCCATCGCGCATAGCGGAGAGTTATTGTCAACAAAAACACTTTTGCGGAAATACAGGCGTCGGTGCGTCAATGCGACAATAGTCAGCCGGATAGTGGACAGTCCGTGTCAAGCTTAGTGTTTGTGCATTTATTTGGCAAATACATTTTACGGCTTCGGTTGTGTAAATATTTCTCGTGTTGAGTTTTTCACGTAGGTATACCTATACTCGGTACTAGGTAGACCTATGCTATGAATTTTGGATATGTTGAAGCGTTCGCAGACTATAGGCACTATTCTAACTAAAAACTTCACTTTTTACTAGAGGAAAATCGCGTCGTTCCGCGGCAGCAACAAAAGGGATTTTCCGAGGCGACCGGTTTTGTACTCGGATTTTTGTTATGAAACCTTTCATAAGTATGTAAATTGAAAATTTCAGTGCGCAGAAAGAAAGAGAGAAAAATGGCGGATTCCTTGATAACTCTGTGTGAGATGGTGACAGAATAAATTTAAGTAAAGTTTTAATGAGATCTTGTATCTGTACGTTCACATTTTATATATTAACTCGAGGCGCAGGTGCTGGTAGGTACACCCACCGGCGCCTTTACTTCATGACCGCCATTCGAAATCTCATCGCACGCTGTAATATAGACACAGTCGTTTTTACTTTACGATCTTGTAATGTCACCGAGGCGTATCAAACGGCAGAACACACCGCGCTCTCGGTGCCTGATAATATTTTATAACACAAATCACTACCAACATATTTTGAGCACAATAATGTGGAAAAGGGTCTTGATAACATTGTGAGGTAAATTCTCCCGCATACAAAGGGTACGGCAAAAGTATTTTACTATTTTTTGTGTATAGAACAAGCACTTTACCTAGAATAGAATTCAAAAAAAAATATAGTAAACCACTTGCAATACAAAAAGAACCTTACAGCACGTCGTTCCCGAATGGCAGATGTTGGTACGACGCCGACGCCGCAAACAGCCTACACTTTATGAAAAGAAATATTTTCACCCGAGCTATTGTGTTAGGAAACAAGAAAGACATCCTATAGTTCTCTATAAATTGTAGATCTCTATAAATTTTATTGTAAGTTATATTTTTTTTTTTTTTGCTTAACTGACCCCATAGACAAACAGCCTGCGATAAACGTTAACGCTCAGTAGTCTCAAATACATTAACTATAAGCAATAGCGTATAAAGTTGACAATTAATGAAAGATAACAGAGCGTTTTCGTTCCTTCCGTTCATTGACACTCAGTAGTCAAAAATACATTTTCAACTATGTATAAAATTAAACATTTATAAAAGACTCCAGGGGCCGTATTATGACGTCTTAAAACCAGAGTAGTTCTAATAAGTGAACGAGGTGGCGCTAGACGACTTGTATAGCTCTGTCTCTTTCACTCACTGGAACAAGTCTGGTTTTAAGACGACGTCATAATACGGCCGCTGAGCGTTTACGTTTACTCTTGCGGTTTTCCTAAAAAAACTGCTTAACCTGCAGCAGGTTTTATATGTATTCTAATAATAAGCTGCCCCAAAACCCTAAACTGTTACAAACTCTGCTATTTGATTGTTCTAATTTTCCAAAGTACAAAACCCACATTTCAGAGATTGTGTGAGAAAAGAGGAAAGGGTTGCGTTTTATTAAACATTAGAATTTGAACTAGGGACGTCCCGTGACGCGATAAACTAAAGATTTAATCAAAAGATTGAATTTATGTAGGACAGGGGCCGTGTGTCCTCAGTAATCTGATTTTAAATGAAAATAAGTGATAATTGATTGATTGACACGTTGGTACCTTACCAATTAATAACTCCCTTTTTTTGTCACGAAGTCACATTGTTACATATTATTTAGTTTTCAATAGTTTACGTTTACTTGGCAACACTTTTTAGTTTGGCAACCCCTATTTTTTCACATCGCCATTTTGTAAAGCACCAGCATTTTTTGTTATTCAAACCTTTTTATTTATTTCAATCCTGAAACATCAACAAAAGTAGACATAGAGGTTCGGTTTGGTTAAGTTTCACACATTTCCGGATGATTTTAGAAATTTTATACGTTTTAAAGAAAAGTATACAATGACAAATTACATTCATTTCCGTTAACATAATATATGCCATTGCTTTTTATTTTAATTAACAGTCCTAGGGCTTTTCCGACATTTAGAATATGGCAAAAAGATGTTTAGAGATTAATTAAATATCTTGCGAAGGCAAATACTGCGGATGGAATTTCGATGGACGGCTTGAAAGGGGTTGAGATGGGGATGAAACCGCTTACCACGGAGACAATGCGTTATTGTCCAAGTTTGGTGGGTCAATGATCTTGAATTACACTGTTATGAGTCGCAGATTCTAAAATCGCAAAGAGTTTTTTTTTTTTGTAGATTTGGCCATAGTGTGAGTACATTTTTTTTCTGAGATTATTTGACGGCTAATAATAATATTCCACAACTATCACACAACGCCATCTATTCTCAAGCTAAGCAGAGCTTGTGTTATGGGTACTAGACAACTGATAAACATACTTATATAATATTTCTAAATACATACATATAATAGATAAATTACACCCAGACACAGAACAAATGATCGTGCTCATCACACAAACATTTGTCCTGGGTGGGAATCGAACCCACGACCTCCGGCATAGCAGCTAGGGTCACTACCACTAGATCAACAGGCCTGTCAATAAATATAAAGATTATTAAAATCGATTAGCTTTTGCTAGCAGCTTTGCCCAGTCACAATTATTGCCTATGTCACTTTCAACTGGTGAAAGAATTTTTGAGATCAGTCCCAGTAGATTTTGAATTTATTCATTACATACACAAAATAATACAAATCTTTCCTTTTTATAATAATAGTGCAGAAGAGCCTTTTACTAAATAATGACAGTCGCACTGATACTCTTGTACTAGAGCTCGCAATACAACTGAAATCCTGCGGAAAATTCTTAGTAGTAAATTTTTTAATGGAATTTCATGCAATGACATGGACACTAGCGCCGCGTAAAAAGGATTTCAGTCATGGCACGGACTCAGTTTCCACGTAAACGTAAATGGGAACTTTGGTATTCATTTCAGACAGGCCTGTTGGTCTAGTGGTTAGTGACCCTGACTGCTATGCCGGAGGTCGTGGGTTCGATTCCCACCCAGGAGAAAATGTTTGTGTGATGAGCACGATCATTTGTTGTGTCTGGATGTAATTTATTTATCTATAATATGTATAATATGCATGTATTTAGAAATATATAAGTATGATACGAACAAAAAAGAATCATCAGAATCGGTTCACCCAGTTGAACCTCCTCCTTTTTAGAAATCTTTTAAAAATACTACCAAATACTACAAATAGCAAAGCAACTCTTTCTGTCAGTCTGCTTTTTTAAGACCGTACTTGTGTTACCAACGTAAGATTATGATCTATTCATAATCTTACGTTGGGACATATTTTCTATACCATAGCTTCCCATCTATAGCCAAGCTTTACTATAAATAAAACTAACTAGTAATATGTACAAATAATAATAAAAGAAATATTCAAAGGGCGTCAAAGAATTCATCCACATCGCTGTCAACGGGAACGGTGCCCAGAACGCTGGCAGCATTGCCACGTTGTATGGCAATGCTGATTCGTTGGCCTAGGAATAGGCCAGCCCTCTGGTCACCTGAAGAGTCGACTAAACGCCTGGCGATATCCTTAAAAACGTTGTGGGCACTCGGGCCCCACGGCCCTAGAGTTTTGTTGTTGACTGTGTCAAACATTCTCATGGACCCGTTGGAAACAAATATTTTAATATTTTTAAATGTCGTGGACCCGTTGGGAACAAATTTATGAACTTTCAATTTTTGAGAACAATAGACTCGTGGACCCGTAGGGAACCCAATTCTTTCCTGAACTCCATGCGAGTGCAGTTGCGGGCAAAGCCTAGTTTATAAAACATTTCCAATAATAATAACCCTTTTTTTAGATGGAGCCTGCGCTGGATGGAGCGAAGGGATTGCCAGACTCGTACTAACTAAAATCTACAGTACTCCTTCAATTGCCCTTTACGTTCTAGGGTCACGGTAACCTTCTTAGACCGTTCCGCGACAAATAATAACCCCAATTAAAAGTGGTGGAAGATGAAATCATGACTGACAGTTTATAAGACGGGGACGCGAGGTATAATGGGGACATACTCTCTTTAGGCATACTTAACACAACACTAATGTAGTACAAGCGCCATCAGGATGTCATTTGCAAGCGGTCATTAACAAATGGCGCCTTGTTGGCGCTTGCGCTACGTTAGCGTTGCGTTAGTTTGCCTTAAGTGTGTGATTTCCCATCATACCTCGCGTCCCCGCCTTATACACTGTTCCCCTATAAGCCTAAATATCGTAAAGTTATAAGTTGATGCGCAATATCGATAAGGTTCAATACTTAAGCCGGAAACACATTATTAACACCCGACGCCACCCGATGAAACGTGATGCGTGTTGGGTCAAATCAAATGTATTGTTTTCTATGACCAGAATCACACTATGAACAGCCGACGCGACGACACGCGCTCACTGCACATCGGGTGTCGACACGTTGCGTCGCGTTGCGTGTTAAATAATGTGTTTCCGGCTTAACTTTAGTCTTGCCTTTCCTTCCTTATAGACATAATCAACGGTAACTCGAACACCCAAACGATATCCTTACACCGATCATGTACTCCGCCTTAAAAATAAGCAGTCTCGCTTTTTCAGGAAGTATACAAGTATTGCTAACTTAATACATAAGTTAGCAATGCTAAAACTCGAATATTAATTCGGTATTATAAGCGTAACATTTAACGTTAAATTGTGAAATAATACTCGTACATTTTGTTTTACAATGACATGACAGACAGCATTTTGTTAATTACCTAACTCAATTCTAATACAGAATGATTGTGTCAGAAAGTTGTAGTCATATTTCAGCGTATAATTTAGATTAGATAGGTAGGTACCAAACCGAACAACTTTCTCCATGGGACTAACATCTTAATCGAAAAATACCTATTTTTATATGACATACTGTAGAATAGAAGCTATCAAAACTTTTATATAAAAAATATATTCCCATGTCTCAGATAAAGTATCGCTGTATAGTATCACATAATATTATCTTTATACAAAGGAAACAGTGTGACGGTTCGATAAAGGGATAGCAAATGACCGGACGCATAACGAACTCATATAAATGCAATATTGTCCGCGGCCAACGGGCCGGACGGCGGGGCGGACGACGGGGCGGACGGGACTCACCTTGCGACCTCCGCCTCCTCCTGATTTATTCAAACTCTAAGCTCGGCCGGAACACATCTACTTTGGATTTAACCCAAGCCACTTTCGCTTTTGATAGCCCAGCCAAAGATTTTCTTAGAAGGAAGTGTGACGCAACAATCCCGCAAATAGGCTCGACTTACTACGGTGAGACTTCATGCAATGCGTATGTAGCTTCTATTTTTCGTGACACTCTGGTTTTTATGTTTACTGTGTAACGGTTAATGGTGGGTTAAAATAAAAGAACCCACCAGCGTTTACAATTAATTTATTAAAGGTCGTGGTTCACAGCCGTCACTCGGTATTTATTCGTTCCGTGGAAGTAGGCGCACTATGTACTGCCCTGGCTTATCGCGTAGAGCAGGGACGCGATGCCGAGGAGTTGTCCCGAGGTGAGAGAGACCTCAGGGACGGGATGGTGGATGCGCCGGCAGATCGGCTGTGCGCTGCTGGGTGTGTGTGGCAGGTCAGCTGTGTGCGCAGCTAGGTGCTGTGAGTGCGCAGGCCTCGAACGTTCGGTAGGGTGAGTCAGCTGAACTCAACGAACGACGAGGATGGGTATTTCTAACCCCAATCTTGTTCCCTGGAATCAACGTCCAGCGGTAAATAAAAGGTCCACTGTAAGTCCTCTCTGATGATGACCCCGCAGCGTAAGCGAAAGCCTAGGACGTAAAGCGCTTGAGGCGTTTGTGAGTTTGGTCATCATCAGAACGGAGTTTACATGGTAGATACACAATTTATAATTAGCGTGAAGCATTAAGAGGATTGTATAGCGGCTGCCTTTTCAAAAAATAGGTATTTAGAAAAACTCGAGCTGTCCCTCTCGCGCGTTGTAAAACCCCCGATCGTGCGATAGAGAGCGTTGCAGCTCGTGACTGACTGTGAGTATTTTTTATATGAAAATTGTCTCTCGGGAGAAAACGTTTTTCACATACTAAATCACGTCCAATCTCTTAGATTCTAGTGTCAATCGTTTCAGCATATTATATTCTAGGTTTGTAGGTTTTGTTTTTTTTCTAAAACTTCTTTGTTTTTAAAATACAAAGGTTTTACTTCAATGAAGATTTTGTCATAAAAATAGTTACTTTTAGGCGCCTGTTACTTTCAAACTATTATAAATTTTGAAAAAAAGAAAACCTATAAACCTAGTTTTTTACAGTCTCAGAAGCATTCTAAAAAATCATTGAGATAGGATAACATTTAGGGGCAGAAAAACGTTTTCTGTTTTAGTATGGACGAGCGCTCGGTAGACAATAGTCTTAACACAACATTATTTATAGGCCTACGAGCGTATGGAACATTCGAGGCTTAACAAAATAAAAACCTAACAAAGAAAAATTAGAACACAAAATAATAAGTCTGTAGGTAACTGCTCAATACAAAAATATAGAAACACAAGCTAGCAGTTATAAAGGTTTTGTTTGGCAAACTTACCCTAAATACGGGGATGTATAATCACAACACTAATTAAAATATTTATTTTATACACCGTCTGTATGTACACGGAAAGTGTCGCAAGATCTAGATCTAATTGAAGAGAGAACTATTTTGCGAACGTGTAACAGAAACAAAGATAATGGCGAATGACGTGAGTGGTCTCATCTGAGTGGTTATTTAATCACGTACTAGCGTCACACTCTCATGAGTGGGACAGAATAATATCTATCATGTTGTCTCAGTCTACAATACAACTACAGCCGCTGATCTACCCACCTAACTTGAGTTTCCGTAGAACGCGATAAAAGAATGTTAGCGTGGTACCCTCAAATTACACCATTTATGACGTCACGCGAACTCGACTTTCGATTAATGTCGGTAAATTTAAGAACATCACGTCGTCCGGCTACAACACCAAAACGAATGTATATAAATTCCTTGCATTCCATTGTAACTATTTTGTTATAAGCTGATTAATGAATTGAATATAGGACAAAGGATAACGTTGATACTTTACAACGTTACAACTGTAGTGCGAAGTTCACCATAAAAACTGATCGTAACCAGCTCATCTTCACCACAGAAGTTCAGTAGGGGCCAATTTGATGTCAGTGTCAATTTGTTATCAAACAATTACAATGATAGCTTACGAACACAGTATGTGAAATCGGCCCTTTGTGAACTTATACATTTAAGTTGCTACTACTTCATTAAACTTCGCAGTAGTGGTAATGTAATTTTAGTAAAACGACACAGTTGCTGTAGTGGCTGAGCCATCGACTGCAGCGTAGCGTGTCGCGGGTTCAAAGCCCGCACAGAACTAATAAATAATTGTTCCGGGTCTGGGTATTTTTGTATGTAAGGTTCTATGTTTATAAACACACCCACGATACTGGAAAAATTTCCAGTGTGGGGCAAGATTTAAAAAAAAAACACAGTTCCTTACCACTCTTACCACCTAGAAAAAACCCTCCAAGCCTAGAAAAAAGGTTCGTACATTAAAGAACTATGCATCCCTGATAGATTCAGAGGTGAAAGTATTTACTACAATTTTCTTAGAAAAATACATTCTGCTCCGCTTTTAGAATGAAATTACTATTAATTTCATTATAAAATAATACTAATCTAGTTTTTCTTTTCTACACGGCTTGTGAACCCTTATAATTGTTCAATCTCTTTGTCAAAATTTTATGTTACATTTATTTCAATTTACAAACAAGACGAGAAAGTCTCCCTCGGTCTAAAGACAGGCCCTTATTGCCTCTGGCTAACTGCTAAATTATCTTGTTGAAAACCTTCTGAGGTACATGTTTTGCTTATTTAACAACAAAAAACTGAATAACTTATGCGGTCGCGTAAGAAAACGTACAAAAGTGGTTGTTATTGAAATATCTTATTTCGGTTACTTTGCCAAATAGAAAAACGTAAAACCTAAAATTAATCAATGCTTCTTTGTTTTAGAATAACACGAAGCTACTTGTTTCAGATTTATTAGAAATACATGTTAGATTTTTAATTAATTCCATAAACTTACAGGCGAATTTTGGTATTTTTTTATTTAAAACTTATTTAGGTATTTCAATGCTAAAGCCCACATGATTGAGACATTCAAATGGTGAACACAACAACGAACACCTCGACATCAAAGCACATTCAAAATGATTGCAGTGACTGTGTCCATGACGCGGACGGCTCTTTGTAAGCTCTCTATATCGCTATGCAGAAAATCCTTTATCCCTACATTTGAACTTTAATAGTTATTTCGTTCATATGTACGAGTACGACGTGATGCGTTACATGCAATCAACATTCTCAGAGCGTGAAACGCCCGGGTGGCTATCAAACTTCATCAAACGCAGTTTGAAAAAGTTCACAGAGCAAACACAGAAGCATAGAGCAATTGAATACGGCGCACGACTGCCTCGTGAAATTGATATGCAGAGTTTTTAGCCAGAATCACATGTAAACAGGAATACGAATCAAAAAATGTTTATAGGTACACATCCCAGGTAGATACTCGTAGCACAGGAGATATCGAGCGGCGCTCCGGATTTATGAGCTCATTATACATCGAAATTTACGATCATTTCAGAGGCAGCCAATCTCCTCCTGTGCAAATGTATTTCATACACAGGTAATATTTTTGTCACGCTTGACAAGGGAGCTACGACCTTTAAAAGGCAATACAAAATGTGACGCTTATTTTTTTATATACTTTGCTACGCTTAGGACATTTCTTTAAAATTACGCACACCTCGCATGCATCTGGTTGTAGTACATTTGTCACAAATTAAAATTTGCCACAGTTTTTTAAACTTCATAAAAAAGTTAATTCGCCACAGCTTGATTTTGTTATTGTAAATTTGCCACTTAACCTCATTTCAGATAGTTTTTACTGAAGACGGCAGCACTAACACTTCCATGATCCTATTCTCCTAGTACTGTCTGTTCAGATTCCACATTGTGTCCTCCTTTTCTGTAGTTTTGTGCTGGATTTAATTATTTAATTTTTCTGCTATCAGTACGAAAAAAATAAATGATGCGAATTTACACTAAACAAAATTCAAAAACTGTAGCTCATTTACACATACTTTTTTTCGTGGCGAATTAACTATGTGGCAAATTTACAAAAACCACATGCAAATGATACTCAAACTCAACTAGTGTCGCATAGAAGACTTTGTGGAAAAATCTTATGTATATTTTTGCTGTGAAATAAGCAATAGTTCATGCTCTACCAACACACCTGGTGTGTGCTGTCACAGCGTTAGGAGTTACCGCTGTTAAACCACGCATACTGATATATGCGGGATCCTAGACCATCGCTTACTAAGCACAAGTGTGACCTATTTTCCTCAGATAACCTTTAGAACATTCCGAAATAAAAAGAGTTAATATATTCTATGTTCTCCTGATACGTGGATTGAAAACAAGAAAGATTTTTTTTGTTAAACTAAAAAAGGTAAAGGTAGGAAAATTCATTATTTTCGTTCATTATTTTTCTGGTACAACGAATACGTACCTAAATAACTATACATATGAAGTTTATGTAACATAACCTGTTCAAAATTAACATGAAACATAAAGCAAAACTATACCATAACAAACTTAGTACCGCAGTGAGTGACTTAAAAGGGCCGTTTACGATTACGTCGACAACATGTTGTTCAACCACAAAGATGTAATATTTCAGGGTCCGCTGGTTATGACGCAACCCTAATTAGACAGGGTCTCTAGTCACGAATAACAGACAAAGATACTTCATTATTATTTCATTTCACGGGGGCGCTTTGGTTGTTATAGTTACTATGAAACTATCTGGCGAGTTTCTTTTGTGTGTATTACAACAAAAACTAGCAGTGGTGGCCCAGTGGTATCATCCCGACTTACGAGTTGTAGTGCGTGGGTTCGAACCCCGCCAGGCGCATTAAATGTGTAATTTATTTCATCACCACTGCTCTCAAAACGTTGAAGGAAAACATCGTGAGGAGACCGGCTTGTCCTAGAACCAAAAATTCGAAGACATGTGACATTCACCAATCCGCACTGGGCCCGCGTGGTGGATTATGGCCCACTCACTCTCACAGAGAGGAGGCCTGTGTCCCAGCAGTGGGAACATTATAGGCTGATGATGATGATGATAACAACAAAAACCGGCCAAGTGCGAGTAGGACTCGCCCATAAAGGGTTCCGCAGCAAGTAGAATAATATAAAAGTTCTTGTAATTAGTTGTAACTTAAATTGCGGTTTACGGTTTATGAAGTATTAAAAAAAAAACGAATTACTTGATCACGTTCAAACCAATTTTCGCTAGAAGTTTAAATGGTAATGTACATCATATTTTTTTTTACTTTTATCATTCTCTTATTTTAGCAGTTACAGGGGGGACGGACACATTTTACCACTTTGAAAGTGTCTCTCGCGCAAACTGTTCAGTGTAGAAAAAAAAATATTAGTAACCTCAATATCAATTTTAAAGACCTATCCATAGATACGCCTCACGTACGGGTTTGGTGAAAAAAAAATGCGTTTCTATTCTAAGTATGGGGAACCCTCAAAAATCGTTTGTTTTTTTTTTTTTTGTGTAATAACCCTAATGCGGTTTACATAATACATCTACTTACCAAGTTTCAACAGGATAGCTCTTATACTTTCGAAAAAAGTGGCAGAAAGACAGACATGACGAATCTCGAATAAGAGTTTCGTTTTTGCCATTTGGCTACGGAACCCTAAAAAGCGACGCGTACCGACGGCACTACATTACTCGTAATAACTTCCTGAGTCTGCACGATAGTATAATGGAGCGTAACGTGTCGTAACCGACTCGACTCGTCTTGCAGTGCTGTCCTCTCGTTACCTAGTGATTCCTTTTATGTCTGCCTCGCTTTCGTGTTTCATGCTCCACTCTGCTAAGTCTCGAGTTACATGTAAAACGTGAACGTTCCGCTGTTCCTCTTAATTTGAGTATTTTAAAGAACGTTACACCGGCATCGCATCAAAATACTTTGTTTTTTTTTATTGCAGAATCTATGATTGGGGATTATTTCTACAGTTATATTTATTTTCAGTCGATTTTAAATAAAGATATCTATATTTATTTAAAATCGACTGAAAATAAATCAAAATTTCAAAGAATTCATATTGATAAAATAACAGAAATACTCGTACATATACCATTATATAAATTTGCAAACATACATGAATGTAATGCCAATGACTAACATTGAAAGTATTTTTAAATCAAGCTCACAGGGTATTTATTAATTTTAAAGAAAAAATATTCTATAGCATTGCAAAGTTCGCGTCTTTTTTCATTTGGACCTTTTAAGTGCTTAGACTGGAGGTGCTCCTGTTACATTATTCATGAGCTGGGTTACGTTACCTTAACCCCGCGATATTATTTTTTTCGCAAAAGAATTTACAGGAGCAAATACCTACTAATCACTTTTATTGAATAAATATTGGATTAAAACAATCTCTGCTTCTATTGGTATTTGCAAAGGCTTAGGTTTATCTTAATGGTTTTTAAGAATATGGTTTACTTTTCCGGAAATACGTTTATCTACTGAAAACTTATCGTTATTTAAGAACATTCCTTGTTTGATAACTAACGATGTCGCGTTATGGAGGGAGTGACTGTCGCAACCGCGGTCCTGGCACGTCGCAATCGCGGCTCTAAGACCCTCATTGAGGAATGGCTGGATAGGCGTCACGGCGTCTCCTGACCTACCGCATGACGCAGGTCCTCACCGGACACGGAAGTTTCGGGAGGTACCTGTGTATCTGACTGTTCCTCCCGCACTGCCCTGGGTGGGAGGACTCATTTGATGATTTAACTACGATAAAAAAGACGATGTCGCGTTCTTTCTTTTGTGTCTATAATTGCAAAAAAAACACCTTTAGTCTAACTCAAAGCGAAATAGAGTCTACGTAAGTTTTCGCCCATATCTAACCCTGAACAAATATCTTCTTGTGTATTCAGTAATAGAAATAGTTTATTTTGCCACTAACTCGTAGAGGGTCTACGGCGTAGCGCTACGCGGTAGTCGTTTCGAGTTTTTGAACAAAAAAAGACTTTCAATGACTTTGTTCTATTTTTCTAGATGTAAATGTCTTGAACTTCTAAAGTAATATCAGTCAATTTGCAACTTTCAACAGTGGGGTCTTGAAATATACTTCCAGAAGTTTGAAATGACTAAATTTTTGGTGGAAAAACTTAATATTTTTTGACATTGATGACAGTATTACCCAGGATTAGACAAGGTTCTATCTAAAATTATACAATAAAGTCTCACTGGAAACATATTATTCCAAGTAACTACGTACTAATCCACTAATTAGTATGCCTTAGTTTCCCACTAATACGCGTATGATTATGTCGAATTGGCATCTCCCAAAGGTCATGGAGCGTCCTAATTTCACACTGAATCTTACTAGCTTAACTAATTGAGCAAATGATTGGACCCATTACTACTTAACTACATACAATACAGTAAAGACACTACCTAATAAATAAACGGCAACAACCAATAAGTACAATTTATTGGTTCAATTATCGAACCGACCCTATTTCGCGCGGGTGCAATGGCGACTTGTCAAACCATCGAGATTTTTGTCCCTAATCTAAGTTACGTAGGTACATATTAAATGTATAATATTTATGTATAGTACACATACTCGTTATATTTGCAAAATCTAACGCCCTGCCTCTTCACTCCACATTTCTTACGATTTCATAAAACATGAAGATTTGTTTATTATATGTAATGGTGCGTCTACACGGGCAACATTTTTGGTGCAATACCATAGGGAGTTTAACTGCGAGTTTTAGCCGTTAGTGGCGCTACAAGCGCATAACGTAAATAAAGTCAAGAGTAGCTTCGAGCGTGTAGTGTATGTCAATTGTCAATGGTCAAGTGTCAAAATAGGTGGTATTGAGGTTATCGTTGATGAGATCATGCGCTGGTAGCGCCACTTGAGCCGAGCTTTGCATGAAACCTCCCATTGCCAGCATATGACAATGTTTTGAATGTAGCCCGGCCACGCATTTTGAGACAACGCCAGAAAATGTTTTTGAGCTGACCGGAAATGTTGTAGCCATATATTTACCCCGTTTATGATAATAATAATTCAGACAAAGTCCATAAACTTAGACGCACCTTAAGTCATTACATAATGTTGTAACACCTAAACGTCCTTAATAAATTCTCTAAAAAAAACGCATCAAAATACATTGTGTGGTTTAGGAGGAAAATGGCGGTGACACAGATTGACACAAACAACTTAATTTTATAGTATGTATGTATAGATACAGATATTATTAGCTAAGCGGGATTGACGTTAATCCCTGCAGATTACAGTCAAAATTGGAATCTATAGGTATTGATTTGGCTTCTCGCGTTCCAATTTAGCAGTTGACGCCAATCAATTTGGTCGGCGGCTTTAATTATAATTATCAATCATTTTGACATTAGTGAGCATATTAAATACATCTGATATGGTTTTTAAGCCGTTTATCCCACCCGTCATTTGTACATCTTTGACAGTCGTAATATTGGAATTATGCGTACTTTGTCCCATTCGCACTTCGTCCCGCGATTTCAGATCACATTTGAACTTGATCCCTTTCGCAGTTAATTCTATTCGCGGTGGGTCCCATTCGCGATTGGTCCCATTCGCGGTTGGTCCCATTAGCGATTGGTCCCATTCGCAATTGGTCCCATTCGCGGTTGGTCCCATTTGCAGTTGGTCCCATTCCCAGTTCTTATTTTGTACTAGCTTCTGCCCGCGACTTCGTACGCGGATCCTGTTGCTTATGCCAGCGACGACGGGGCCGTCAAAATCGAAGATCTGAAACGTCGAATTCTAAGAGCCTGGGGACGGGAAAACAACGGGATGCGCGAGACGATTCCAGATCTTTCATTTTTGTAAGTCAACAGGAAATGACCATCAGACTAAACAACTCTTGCTAATATAGGAATGACGTCATTCCTCACGGGCTCTTGGAGTTCCACATCAGGTGTTCCAGATCTTCAATTTTTATACGTCAATAGAGAGTGCTCATCAGGCTGAACAACTCTTGCTAAGACGTCATTCCTATATATGTTATAGTGTAGCTGGGGTCTTGGAGTTCCACATCAGGTGTTCCAGATCTCAATTTACATTCGTCAACAGAGAGTGCTCATCAGGCTCAACAACTCTTGCTAAGACGTCTTTACTGTACATGATTGTATAGTGTAGCTAGGCACTTGGAGTTCCACATCAGGTGTTCCAGTTCTTTAATTTTTATACGTCAACGGAGAGTGCTCATCAGGCTGAACAACTCTTGCTAAGACGTCTTTACTGTATATGTTATAGTGTAGCTGGGCTCTTGAAGTTCCACATCAGGTGTTCCAGATCTTCAATTTTTATACGTCAACAGAGAGTGCTCATCAGGCTGAACAACTCTTGCTAAGACGTCTTTACTGTATATGTTATAGTGTAGCTGGGCTCTTGAAGTTCCACATCAGGTGTTCCAGATCTTCAATTTTTATACGTTGATAGAGAGTACTCATCAGGTTGAATAACTCTTGCTAAGACGTCATTCACTTATATGTTATAGTGTAGCTTGGCTCTTGAAGTTCCACATCAGGTGTTCCAGATCTTCAATTTTTATTCGTTGATAGAGAGTACTCATCAGGCTGAATAACTCTTGCTAAGACGTCATTCACCTATATGTTATAGTGTAGCTTGGCTCTTGGAGTTCCACATCAGGTGTTCCAGATCTTCAATTTTTAAACATCAACAGAGAGTGCTCGTCAGGCTGAACAACTCTTACTAAGACGTCATTCCTATATATGTTATAGTTTAGCTGGGCTCTTGGAGTTCCACCTCAGCTGTGATGCTGATCCTCAAATTTTACACGAAAACAGAGAGTGCTCATCAGGCTGTGTAACTCTTGCTACGACGTCATTCCTTTATATATTATAGTTCAGCTGGGCTCTTGGATTTTCTCATCAGGTGTTCCAGATCTTCAATTTATATACGTCAACAGAGAGTGCTGATCAGGTTGAACAACTCTTGCTAAGACGTCATTCCTATATATGTTATAGTGTAGCTGGGCTCTTGAAGTTCCACATCAGGTGTTCCAGATCTTCAAAATTATTTCCTCAACAGAAAATGCTTATCACGTGGAACAATTTTTGCTACGGCACCATTTTTGTATCTTTTATAGTTTAGCTGGTCTGTTGCGGTTCTGCATCAGGCCTTCAAGTTTCCAAGATAAATTATAGCCTATGTTTTGGCCAGACTTTATACCTATACAACAAAAAAAGAATCATTCAAATCTGTCCAGTAGTTCCGAAGATTAGCGTGTACAAACAAACAGACAAACAGACATACAGACAAACAGACAGATTTTTTTTTTGGATTCATGCTCTATTACTGTTTCTAAACCCCCGTCAATTATTTTTTTTTTAATATAGTCAATGTACAGACACAGTTTTTTTACTGTTTTATTAGATGTAGGTATATAGATTTTAAATGTTTTTATCATAGGAAAGTAACTCGATGAAGATTTTCTAAAACATTCTTCATTATTTATTCTCCTTTCCATACCGATTTTTGTCCACATTCCTGCCTTATGCTACCAATTCCTTATTTCTCCAATCCCTAGGGAACCAGCCAAACCGGGTAGCTTCGAACGGTTTTAGAAGTCCGTAATTCTGCAGGCAACCGCTTCCGTCTTACTGTTAGTGTAATCGCTTTTATACAGTACACTGGCGGACGCACACAGGCACTAATTGTGGTAAACGTGGTAAACGTTGCTACTCGTAACAGGCCACTTACTTCCTACAATCCTGTCTGTGTATTGTGTAACGTTGCGATACGTCTGAAGTACGTAGACAATGGAAGATGCAATTGTTTGTTGTGTGCATTCGTTCTGTTGTTTTTAATTGTATACATCGGTAAGAATGGGTATAAAATGCAATTGACTTAGTTTTGTTTGTTATTAGATCTATAAGGTTGCTTGTAATGAAAGAGTTTAGATTTAAACTTTACAACAGTAAATGAAGAGAATCGTGTATTACAGTGCGCAACTTGTAACGACACAACTTGTAACAATCATTTGTTTCTGAACAAAATCAAATATTGAATTTGTTACATTACACGTAAATGCTCCCGAAGAGCCTTGTGTTTTGCAAATTGAGTTTACAACAAATAATAAAGGCTGCAATATCTAAACTGAAATATCAACCTCTAATAAAATTACGTTACTGAACATATGACATCCCCACACCGGTACCCATCCCGATCCCAATATCTAAAAGTATCATCTGTTCCGATAAACCCACTCTAAGCTTTAAAAGGCACGTGTGGCTGCAACGATATGAACTGTCAATAATGAAATTGGCTGAGATATATTTTATTTACTATTACCTCGTTTATCCAGTTTCCAATTTGTTATCGAGCTGGGAGACGGGCGGCCCTGCTCGCCGGCTGCCCGAAGTACCCGGTGATATTTCTACGTCACGTTCTATTGTTATGTTCCAACTGGATAATTTACTTATAATTCTGTATAGCACTGCCTGTTTGATGGATGCCTCAACGTCTCAGGTAAAACGTAATCTGATTTAGTACGGAAAAAGAAGAAACAAGTCTTTTTTGTTGTTGTAAATATGTAACAACGCAAATGAATGTAAATTGTTTTTATTGTATAAACAGTTACCAGTTGTATTGTGCCTACATAAATAAATACTTAATAATCGTAATATTTCGATGAATTATGCTGCCAAAGTGGTATTAATTTAAACTGAGGGATGGAAATGATTTCACAATCGGAACACAGAGTAAACATGTATTAATAATATCGCACAAGTAAGCCACCCGTATTTATCTTGCCACCACAATCCCGTCGCAATCGACCGATACATCCAATTTGGCAAATCTGAATCGTATCTTTGATATGTATATTTAAATGAACGTATTTTTCTTATTCAATACCACGGATACGCTTTGAGAGGGAAAATGCTGTTGTGTGGAATTAAAGCGTTGCCAACGCTTTTCATACTTTTCTATTCGAAGATCTTTTCTGTCGCGTAACGCGAGCCTGGTTGAAATGAGCTAGACAAATGCGCCCTCACCCTCAATAGACTTGTTACTTGTCGCGTTATTAAAGAATAAGTTCGCTCGTCAGCGTACCACTGTATATTTTTTAAATAAAATGTATTCACCGAATGAACGACTGAATAAAATATAAAGTTTCAAAAAAATATAGGCAGCATTTATTTGTATTTCACTTCAGCTAGAGCGGATTTATTTGATGTGGTACTAAATTAATCACGGCCGCTATGATTGACCAGGCTGGTCAGCTGATATGACAATTACGTAGCCTACCTGCAGTTTGAGACATAATTATCGAGAACAATAATTCAGAGCGCGTATCAGGCCATTGTAGGAGTGCGCAAGTCACAGAAGCACGGCCGCTATTAACCGCACCCGAGGTGATCATCGTAACTCTACTTGATATAACTACAGCATCATAGAAGACGACACACAGCCGTTTTAGTGCCATAAATTGAGTTATCTGGTTTATTACAAGCGCAGAGCAAGTGGTTATAAATTGTAGCGCCCCACCATAAACAAGCCTCTCTCTAGGCGACTGTCAATCGAGCACACTAGCAAAACGCCCCCATAAATATTGTTGCAGGTATTTCGCACGTATTTCCATACCAAATTGCGGAACGATAGTCATCTATCATTGGCTTTGACGTTTTTCACATCACGAAAAATCTGACAAAGTTACAAATGTTCACAAATTGACGACATAAATATCTACGTGGAGTTACACGTTCGGGACATATGTTTCCGACCTTTAGGTGGGAAGAGTATACCTTATTGTTCCAGTATATAACGCTGAAGTAACTTCATCGCATAACCTTTAAAATCGATACACAAGATACCTTGTAACCTACCTACTGAACTCTAACGTACATCGCATATTTTAGTTTTTCTTTTTGGTGTGAAAATGTGTCAAGCCCCACAGGCCTCTGGCATAAGATTTGACTTTAGGATTCTTCACGATTTTTTTCTTCACTGTTTTCAGTGACGTCCAAGATAGAAATAGCCCGGATTTGAACTTAGAATCTCGTGCATAAAAAGCGAGGAGTAACCATCACGACTTGAATATATCAATATATAAGTATACGAGTACATACATATTTCCGTCAGAAACATATACGTTCTACGTGGGTCTACCAAGCAAAACTTCCACACTCCCAGATAATCTAATTATACATGTTTATTACCTGCCTACCTGTAACTATTCAAGTTGGTAATTAAATAAATGGTAATTACAAGCGGGAAAAGTAATCCTAGTAGTTTCAAAGAAATAGTAGGTACTTGCAATATGAACGGCGTGAATATTTCAAACCAGATTTGAATAATTATTAATAAACACACACATTTAAAAACCAGAGTACCGGAGATGTTAAAAAGCATGCAAATGAAATCATAAATATGCAGAGAACTAGAGAGTTGCAATATAGAGATTAAAATTCTAAGAAAATGTCGGAATCTGAGGTTAATAACGGGAAGGAAAACTTTATCCCAAGGGAGTTTTCTTAGTATAATATTCACTACACACATCGCGTTAGAACTCTCTAAATACCTTTATTACGGGTATAAAGGTACTTATGCATTATAAATGTTTTCCGTAATGCGATATTTGCTAATATGTTCTGCGTAAAGTATTTAAGCGGGTCCCCGGCGGCCCCCATCCACGCCGCGACCGCTCATTAGTCACTGCCGACCCCCGCTGGGAACACCTGCTCTCTCCAATTTTATTTTACTCAATAGCTTTGAATTTTCCACCGGAAAATCATATAAAAGTCCATTTGACATCTTTGATGGAACAGTTTTTACCCGAAAACGTTTTCACCCTCAATGGACGTGTAGCCTGAAATCTGTACAGTAATTTTCTTGAAATTGGGCTCGATTTTATTAAAAAAATGAGTCCGTTTAATTTTGGGGAAAATAATATGAGTTGTTTACGTTTCAGTGAAATACGTGGACTTGCATTCGATCGATAATAATTTGCATGATCGGGCCAATGGTGGTCTGCCACATAAACATGTTGAAATTCCTGCTTTTCTGTGAAATCTTCCCACTGAGTTATTTTCACATAATTAAAATATGCAGCCGGCAGAAACCACAAAAAGCTACCAGAACTTCGTGCTTGCTGTTTTTGATCTTTCTCAAACGTACTGGAAAGGACTGCATAATGGTTCGTACAATTTAACACATAAATCGTTTGTCAAACTAATTTAGTTAAAAGTTCACGAATTCGGAATAAAAGACATCGGAAAGAAACGGAATGGAATCAAAAGGAGCCGTCGTACATTCTACTTCCACCTTGCATTTTAAACTTGTTCTACGTAAGTACGTGTGAAACATACTAATGATTACAATATACTCGGCAATAAATGGAATATTAAAATCTGTCCAAACGATAACCTATTTATTTAATGTATGCCTCATTATTTTTGGTATTAAGCTAATTAAAACAAGTTAATTGCCTTTCGTTTATATTTATTTGAACAAATATGCATTAAATTATTATTATTTTCAATAGTTACGAGCGATTATCAATATAAAATTCATGAAGACCAAATTCGGATAACAATCCTTTTTATCAAAAACGTACAGACGGAATCAAATAATGAATTTCTTTGTAAGAATCCTAATATCATTAGGAATTAATCATCAACATCGTCGACTGGCTTTGTAAACTTACATATTTATTTAACGAAAACGCATATTTGGTTACTGTATACCACAAATACTATAAAGTACAAAAATATGATACTCTTAGTGGACTCTTTTGCTTGCTCCTTAGGTGTGAGATTACTTTTGTCATAATTATTAGTAACAACATTAACTGAAAGCTTGGTGGTTATCTAACTCAAGATTCCGTTGGTCGTATCGACAAAAGTACCATCATCTCTCATCTTTTAATGCTCTCCATTTTCTCCCGATTTGCGCAAATCTTTCTCGAGTTTTTCCCGAAAACGTACTTCTTCACTGATTGACCCATCCTGCCAGTTTTCCTGTGTAGTTCGTACGTTTCAATCACAACATTCAAATGGAAGCTTTTCCCTTGACATGGGAAGAAAAATGCGTAGAACAAAACAAACATCCACCACTGTTATATCATATAACGTGAGCCGGTACTAGAACGCGTTTCGCTGACCAACGCCCGCAGCAAATTGTGGGTTATCGAGAAACTTTTTCTTTCGCGCCACGGCCGCACGGCGACTATGTTCCCTCTCGACATCCGGAGGGACTCATCGGAAAACTCTAGTGATTTGCAACTTCCGTATCTGAGGGCCCGTGGATTTTTATTAACTTTTATTTTGAACCTTTGCTCTGGACCAGTCCTAGTTTTGAATTGTGAATACTTTTACGTTGTTCCAAAGTATTTTATTATCGAAATAATTGGCCGATATAGTTTCCATTTGTAAAATGTAAAATTATAACGATTTTTTTTTACGATTATCTCAACATACTACAGGACCTTTTTAAAAAATATTGGCAGTGACGTACAAAACCCACAAAAACTTTTAATTTGCTCATTAAATCTCTACACTCCCTTCATTTATAAATCGGAGAATTTTCAACTATACCTTCGTATTTTAGGGGAGACAAGGTAGGTAAATTGTTCCAATTATGATATATCAGGGTCACATGACCTCATTAATTCCGTAAGTCTACTGCAACATCTATGTGAGATTATGGAAGATTAAAGGGGAGTTACACTGGTATTCCCAGCTTACGCGACGTGGGTACGTCCGTAGCAACCGCCCCTGTAGGGTAGGGCTCCATAGGGTTAAGGATCACATGTTTTACGAGCAACACAGCAACCCGTTTCCATTTACTTAAGTGTTACAACCTGCTTTAAATGCGGAGTAGCTGGAATTCTACTACTCAGCATGTAGAATATACTCATACATATTGTGTTCGACAATGTAGTCAGAAATACTGGGCTTGGTTTTGCGTTAGACATTGTCATTTTATGACACGGTATACGTGTTAAAGTGAATGAACTGAAAACGGAATTTTTATCATGTATAATATTATTTTAAATTTCCGATATTTGGGCAACATTGCAGGTGAATGATCACAAAGATAAATCTGAATAATTTGGAGTTTATACGTGATCATAACATTATCAAATTATAACATGATGCACTAATGTTAGGGCAGTATGTTTAGTTGTTCGTAAATATAAAAAAAAATGATTATCATCTACTACCCCTTAGTTTGATAACTTTTTAAAATAATAAACTGTTAGTTAGAATTAAATTGTATCTAATTAAAATAATTAACAAATCATTAGATCAAACACATTCTTTGTATGATTTTTTATTGTTATTCCAAACCTGGATATACAATCCATTTACATAGGACTCTTAAGAAGGTGACGAAGGCGTCATCTATATCTATCTTCTTCTATACTTATAATAAATCTGTAGAGAGGTCAATTCTGTACATGAAATATATTTCCAAAATAACTATCAGGGGGTGATTAGGGATCGATACTGATGCCAAAAATGCAATTAATAAAATTATTGTCTGTCTGTCTGTCGGTCTGTCTGTCTGTCTGTCTGTCTGTCTGTCTGTCTGTCTGTATAACCGTTATAGAAACAAAAACTACTCGACGGATTTTGACGAAACTTGGCACAATTATTTTTCATACTCCTGCGGTGGTTATAGTATACTTTTCATCACGCTACAATCAATAGGAGCAGAGCAGTGAAGGGAAATGTTAGGAAAATGGGAGAAGTTACTCCATACACGCTAATCTTCGGAACTACTGGACGGATTTGATTGTTTTTTTTTTTTTTGTTGTATAGCTATTAAGTCTGGGCCACATATAGGCTATAATTTATCTTGGAAACTTGAACACCTGATGCAGAACTGCAATAGATCAGCTAAACTATAAGAGATACAAAAATAGCGCTATAGCAAAAATTGTTCCGCGTGATGAGTATTTTCTGCTGAGAAAATAAATTTGAAGATATGGAACACCTGATGTGGAACTCCAAGAGCCCAGCTACACTATTACATATACAGTAATGACGTCTTAGCAAGAGTTGTTCAGCCTGATGAGCACTCCCTGTTGTCGTATAAAAACTGAAGATCTGGAACACCTGATGAGGATTTCAAGAGCCCAGCTACACTATAACATATATAGGAATGACGTCTTAGCAAGAGTTGTTCAGTCTGATGGGCATTTCCTGTTGACTTACAAAAATGAAAGATCTGGAACGTCTGGAATCGTCATGCGCGTCCTGTTATTTTCCCGTCCGCAGGCTCTAAGAATTCGACATCAGGCATTTCAGATCTTCGATTTTGACGACCCCATTGTCGCTGGCATAAGCAACAGGATCCGCGTACGAAGTCGCTGACAGAAGCTAGTAATAAATAATATTGTTATTATTATACAGACGACTTTGGAGACGCCTAATTATTATACGCTATTCCAGAGGGATATATTTCAACAGATGGCGCCTTTAGATAAACAAGGCCAAAGTCTCTCTATTATTTGACAAACACACATTAAAAGTTAAGTTTCTGCATTGTAAGAGGTCAATTTATTTAAACTTAGGAACTTTTTTTTTGTTCAGGTGGCCGCTCAGGGAACGAGATCGAGCTAGGCGACTTGTATAAATCTGTCTCTTTCCCACAGCCTAAAACTTACCGTGCTAAAACTCACGCTGTAAGACGTCATGGTAGGCCACCAGTAACAAAATAAAACATACCACTTTGACTTGTAGATTCTATAATTCCCCACCATTCATGGCCAACGTTTATAAAGTCAGCCAACATAAGCACAAAATTTACGACGCCAAAAATAATTAAAGCAGTGAAATACGAACGCGGTTATGAATTTCTTTTTCTCCTGCTTTATCGTTGTCTCGGTCTTAATATTAATATTAAGAAAGGAATTACGATGCCACAGCTGCAGAAGGGTTATTATAAACTATCTTTTGGTGCGGAGCGGCTGTTTATTTCCACTTTCGTAGAACCATAATGGTTTTTATATGGACGTGGGGGAAGTTACTTCGAAATATTGCAGGTTCTCGAATACAGCAGCTTAAAAAGCTTTTTTCTTTTTAAACCTCGGAAAAATATATTTTTTTTTTACATGATTTACTGACGTCTTCTCACCAGGTGAATTGACGACCTGCGAAAGGCGGCCGGCAGACTGGATGAGGAAAGTTCAAGACAGGGCTCAGTGGCGCACATTGGGCCTATGTCCAACAGTGGACGAATACAGGCTGATGATTGATGACGATCTGATGATCTTGATACTGACATCTTTAATGAAACGTTGTAGTTTCATTTAATAAAAAAGATTGGATTTCCCGAAACTATTTATTAATATTCTAGATCATTACTGAACCATCAATTTTCGCCACAATAACCCCTGGTATGGGGTTAACCCCATAAGATCCCTAGCATGATGGTTGTGTTATGTAAAAATACTTTCTCACACGAATACAAATGAACCAGTCAATTGCAACTGACGCGTGGCGCGCCAGAAAGCTAATACACCCAACCCTTTTTCCATTACTAAAGTAACGTGAAAGAGAACAAAACGTTACAGAGTATTACTAGGACACTAAAAATAGTGCAGTGGGTTGTGAAACAAAACTACTACATTACATTCTTTCGGAAAGAGTCTTTAACTCTCTATTGTGCGACAGAATAGACACGTTTATTAGTTTGAATTCTTTCATATTCCTCATTGTCTAAGCCACAATGGATCCGAATGCGACATTCGTACAGAGATACAAGTAGGGTGGCGGATCTTTTCATAAACCGCCTTTGAGTGGATGGGACACGACCGTTAGCGTGTGAGAAAAGCTCTAAATTTCAACTGGGCGACATCCGATGTCGGTGAATTTCTTTTGTACCCTGACAGTTTATTACGAGAACAAAAGGATGACGTTGTTTGAACAGACCCGCTTTAGATTTTACTACGCTGATTACACATTACTCAAGATCTACTCTATTGTGACGAAGATCTGTATTCCCTTTCAATTCAAAAAGGAATTACATTTGGCTGTAATTCACCCCAAGACGAATCGAATTCATCACTCAGTTGATAAAATCTTTCCCGCTGATAAGACATAAATTGACGAATTATTTCAAATTCGAAGTCGGTTTGACTGAATGAGTTATCTCATTATGGAAATTGTTTAGTATGTTCGTATTTGGGATGTGTACTTGCTTCATTAACTTTTATTTAGTTTGTCTATATTTGTTAAACATTATTCAGCGGAGTTGGGAAACGTTATTCAGCCTGCCAGGCATTTAGTACGGCCTCATTTGAGCTCATTTTCATAAATAAGGTACAATGCTCTCTGAACACAGTGTCTACTCGAGTGTTACAATGGCAATCATCGAGTTTAAGGGAGAGATATCCGAACGGTATATTGATCTTTTTTTAACTTTGGAGATTATGTCAGAAGTATGTAAGATTTACTGTAAAAGTTGTGCAAGTCTCTACATCTACATAAATCTTTTGATTTATTTATTTTTATAAATCAGAAACGTGAGGTTATATTTAATGCCTGTGGTCAGGCAACACCAACTTGGGTCCAACTGGTTCCAAAGAGAAAGTTGTGGGGTCACGGGACCATCTGGATCGCGAGCCTGTCCAAACATAGTTCCTACTGCAGGAGGTTTAAGTCAGAATCAGTCTTATTAAAAAACGAAATTAACCTTGGTTTAAACCTGAACTATAAAGTCCAAGCTTATCTGCACAACCATGGTTTAAATTTCTCCGTATCGTATTACATAACTTGGACGTGGACCTTATGTACAGTCATATAAGCCATTGTCTAAACCATTAAATCCACCATTAATAATAATTGAAAATACATGTTTAAATCCATTTTGGGTGAAAATAACAAAAACAACAACACAATGAAAAAGTTGCTATGACAAACTTTGACACACCTTTGACAGCCACGACTTTTAGACCATGCCCAAGTAACACAAAAAGCATTATAACAAACGAATATTAAACTTATGTAGAGCCTAAGATCCTTATAGAGTCGTATATAAGTTCACCGAGCGTCTTGTCGCTTTATATTGGCATTTTAAAATTATTATAATGCTTTACTCTGTATAATGGTTGTACAATGGCATATCAAAATACTGTTATAAAACCTGAGGTTTTAGTGCAGCAAGCCACAACGAAGCTGTACAGCTTTCAGCTGTTGTTAGTGCTTTTAGTTGTACAATAGCATTATAAGAAGCAAATTAATGCCGAATGCTGTTTAGTAGCATTAACGTGAACCATTATAATGCTAGTCAAATCCACTATACAGCTTTTGGCTGTTTTTAGTGCCTTAGGGTCTACAATGGCATTTCGTGAAGTACATAAATGCCTTATGCTTTTTTATAGCATAAACGTGAACCATTATAATGCCACTCAAATCTGGTATACAGCTTTTGGCTATTTAAAGTGCCTTAGGGTCTACAATGGCATTTTTAAATGCTATGTAAAAGCCTACGGCCAATGAAGGGTGCCAACCTGAATCAATGTAATGCCTGCATTTTTAAAGATCAACTGAGTTCTGTTGTATGGCTAGCAGCTTTTACGTGAGTTATTGTAACGCGTAAAGCTGTATAAACATTCATATTAATGTTTTCGTAAAACCATTTATCGGCCATATTGGGGAAAAGCACATTTTAATAACACAATAACATCTGAACATTTTGTCTTCAACCTTCTACATGCAAGCAAAAACCGGCCAAGTGCGAGTCGGACTTGCCCATGAAGGGTTCCGTAGCAGCAAGTAACATTATATAAACGTTCTTGTAGTTGGTTATAACTTTGAAAGGTAAATTGCGGATTACGGTTTATGACGTATTAAAAAAAAAACTAATTACTTGATCTTGTTCAAACCAATTTTCAATTGAAGTTTGCACATGTACATCATAATATTTTTTTAGTTTATCATTCTCTTATTTTAGAAGTTACAGAGGGGGGGGGAGACCAACATTTTACCACTTGGGAAGAGTCAGACTGTGTGTGAAACTGATCAGTTTAGAAAAAAACGATGTTAGTAACCTCAATATCATCTTTGAAGACCTATCCATAGATACCCCACACGTATAGGTTCGGTGAAAAAAAATTTTTTTGAGTTTCAATTGTAAGTATGGGGGCAACCCCCAAAATTAGTTTTATTTTTATTTTTGTGTAAAAATCCTAATGCGGTTCACTCAATACATCTACTTACCAAGTTTCAACAGGATAGCTCTTATACTTTCGAAGAAAAGTGGCTGTGATACGGACGGACAGACAGACAGACATGACGAATCTACGAGTATAAGGGTTCCGTTTTTTGCCATTTGGTTACGGAACCCTAAAAAGTAGGTACCTAGATCCATCTGTGATAACCCATATGAACTATGTACGTACACCGTCGTTGCTTATTTCATCGATGTAACATTCTACATGCGTACATGATTTTTTTATAACATATTATTGGAAATACGTAAGTTGTAAAGAAATTGTAAGAAAAATGAATTAATTTCAATAACTTTTTGTTTTCCTAATAATGCGACTCCAAATCTCTATGCTTTGTGTCATTTGGATGATGGGTTTTATTGCTTTGCTTAAGGATCTCCAAAATTGCGTTCAAGTTATGGTACTATTACAGTCCACATCAAGTCTACTAGTGTACCGGTGAACTCTTATAAAACTACTTTATAGACAATGGCATTACAATGGTTGAGCTTAAGTCTTCTTTCTGGCCTCTGGGTTGATGATTGTTCACATGTGAGTATTAATACTGCTGGCGGCATTAATTCGCTTTTTTAAAGCTTCACCGGGCTGCTATAGACCGACACCATTTTGGAAATATTTTCTAACCTAAAAATATTATTATTCAGACCTATTTATAAAAGAAATAAGCCTTTATAATAGTAATACAACTTAATTTAATACTGCCCAAACTATACTATTATGTGAATTATGCAATATTTGTTCTTTATTAGAAATACATCATTGTTTTGGTTATTTCACACATATCTTTAAATATTTTTTTTTATCAAAATCACAAAATATCGAAGGCGCGTGAAAAATATCCATAAAACTTATATAGATATTAACAGTAAACCACACTGCGCAGTAATATTTGAAGGCAAAAAGCAATTTCAGAGAGTCTAAACTTAAAATTTTGTTTTAATGCAAATAAATATGGTGTCATCATTTACGGTTTGTCAATGTTTGTCCATAATAAAAAAGCAAAGTAGTCAAGTTACAACGATAATTCTATTATAAAATTTATACCGTGGTAATAGAGACGTTTTTGCAATGATGTGGGATTTATTCAAGTTCTAACTGTGAACACTTCAATGGCTACAATCATGCTTTTACTTCACTTTTATGCTCCTCTAATGCATTAGTAATGCTATTAACATCTTCACTATTAATAATAAAACTAGTATAATGCTTTTATAATGCGATTGGCATTTTCATTGACCGTAATAATGCTTTTATAATGCGATTGGCATCTTCATTGACCGTAATAATGCTTTTATAATGCGATTGGCATCTTCATTGACCACAATAATGCTAATATAATGCGCTTATGATGCAATTAAACAACTATGTGAACCCATTTAGGATCTAAAGCCGTAAAATTTGTGCCCAAATAAGAGTTATATCAGCCGCATAAACGTTTGTAGGGCTAATATAGGGCTACCTTCAAAATGCTTTAACGCTACAGAAATGCTGTAAGACTGCCGATATAATGCTTTGATGTGTTACTTGGGTGATTTATCTCAAACCACGAACTGTAGCAACCGTAGTTTTACGAGATTTACACCTGAGTTTTTAGTTAAATACCATACCTATTGTAATAAGACTGAAACCGTGGTACCACAAAAACTTTTAAACGTCTGTTGAACACTTGTCTAAAAAATGTCAGATTATGACATTGAAATAAGGTCCGTTGTGCAGTCACACTTTTTTAGACAAGTGTTCAATAGATGTTTAAAAGTTTTTGTGGTACCACGGTATAAGTCTGTCAGTTATTTACGCTCCACCTACAGAAACAGGATTATAGGAAGAAATGATTTTCCACCCCAAAAGAAACTGCTTACCTATGTCCTTCAATCGTAGAACACGTGGATCATTCGATCTTGACAAAGGACATGGCCAAAAATTGCATTCCATCAAAATTCCATGTACACGTACATAGTTAATACCATTATAAAATAAAAATATAAAAATGAATTACTGCGTAGGTTTTAGCCTCTCTGAACTTGTCAGTTTTTAACCAACTTTAAAAAAAAAGAAGGTTCTCAGTTCAACCTACTAAGTAGTTTGTCCGCGATTATCTCGCGTTTGGCTGAACCGATTTTGATTCGGTTTTCAGGAAAGTGTTCATTACATTCTTGAAAAGGTTTAAATATATAACACTAATGGATATCCCGCGATGTTGCCCGCGGGGATCCGTTTTTGCTTACTTGAATTGTAGATTTTCAGCGCCCATTACAGGTTTGTCCGCGATTATCTCGCGTTTGGCTAAACCGATTTTGATGCGGTTTTCAGGAAAGTGTTCATTACATTCATGAAAAGGTTTAAATATATAACACTAATGGATATCCCATGACGTTGCCCGCGTGGGTCCGTTGTTGCTTACTTGGATTGTAGATTTTCAGTAACCATTGCACGTTTGTCCGCAATTATCTCGTGTTTGGCTGAACGGATTTTGATGCGGTTTCCATAAAAAAGTATTTGTTACATTCTATGGAAGGTTTTGGTATATAACAATAATGAATATCTCGTAAAGTGGCCCGCATAGATCCGTTTTGGTTGCTTACTAGGATTGTAGATTTTCAAAGACGCCGATTAGTGTGAAGGTTTTTTTGTTGATTATTTAATCTAAAAAGGGTAAAATAGAAAAAAAAAATATTCAAAAAATTATTGAGTAACGCAAGATGAATTCTAAATTCATTCAATAAGGCAACCCATAAAATACACTTTAAAGAAAAACATGAAATTCTTTTATAGGTACTTTGTTATTATTGTCAGATTTTAATAAATAATTCATTAAAGCGCCTTTTTATTATAGCAAAATATTCTAGTCTTTGCACTTATTGCTGGATAGACGTCACGGCGTCCTAACCTTTCGCCTGACGCAGGTCCTCACCAGACACAGATGCTTTGGGAGGTACCTGTGTCTGATGAGGAAGGAGGAAACGTCTGGGTGTCACCACTGCGAGGATCGCCCGGAGACACGGTGGAGCACGGTGGAGACACGGTGGAGCATACGGTGCAGGACTGCCCCGCTTGGGCAGAGCACCGCCGTGTCCTCACGACGGCGATAGGCGGAAACGCCTCGCGCCCGGCATTGGTCGAGCCATGTTGCGCCGCGTGAGGGAGAGGGCAGAGTCCTCGCTCCACCCCAGCCGCAGTGGCCCACGGCGTCGGACGTCGGCAGACGATCTCCGGCCACCGTAGGCGCGGGCATGCGGACGGCGAGTAATGGGCAACTCGCTGTCTGACCATGGACCATGCCCGGGTCGACGGCGCGTTGTGTTCCACGCGCGCCTCAAAGAGCGTCAACATGATGACGGGGCCCTCTCTAGAGGGCCAAAGCCTGCCGGGGTCGCGGGACTTATCTCATTACCGTGACCCCGGAACAAAGGGCTACTGAAGGACACCGTGGATTTTAGTCAGTACGAGTCTGACAGTCCCTCCCGCCCTGCCCGGGGTGGGAGGAATTAGATGATTTTACCACTTAAAAAATGCACTTATTGCCAGCAATCTGACTAAAGGTTTAGTCAAACTGTTTTCGTCTAGTCTGTTGTAATGACAAGTTCTTTATGTGTTTTATTTAATGCAATTTAATGTACCAATATTCACGAATACAAAACACCAAAAATCATTAGTGTACATTGAATTCAATAACTATGCAAACGTCCATACAAAAATTGGCCATGTCCTTTATCTCAAGTTCAGTCATCCTGTTAGATTGAATATTGTTACCTTGTAGCTCAGATCAAAGATATAGGCAGATAGAGCGCTCAGAACACGCGAGGGTGTCCACCAAAGCAAATACAAAATCAAAAACGAATATCAACTAAGCGACAGTACCAAGCTACGCATCGTACCAAGCTACGCGTCGTTGTTGTTTGCCAAAATATGCCGTCTCGTGTCTTTAAACATTATAATTTTTTTTTTCTCAAAAACAAAGAAAACAATATGGAATGTAATTCGATTTGATTTTGTATTTGCTTTGGTGGACACACTCGCGTGTTCGGAGCGTTCTATCTGCCTATTTCTTTGATCTGAGCCTTGTAGGTACATAAACAACAGTATTTCCCCTTTTATATGTGAAATCAGTAACATGCGTAACGGATTGGTCAAGCGAGTATCGTATATTAAGATCTGTAAGTAAAACCTGTTTCATATTGTCGAGGTAACTCCTGTAGATCCTATTCTATGAGGGTAATATTTATTAATACGAAATTGAATTTGTTTCTCTATTATGCTTTCACATCTCAACTTCTGGGCTGATTTGGATTAATTTTATGGCAAAGATAATTTTTTTTCCGGCAGGCAAGATCAAGTCGACAGCAGTGCCAGATTTCAAGTAGAAAATAATAAATATCCCTGATTCTGAAAATGGGCTGTTTCCTGTAACTGAGCTCGTCTGGTGGCTTCGGCCCATTCTGTCTCACAGATAAGAGACCTGTGACCCAGCAGTGAAAACGGCTGGTAAAAATTAAAAGACGACATTTATCATAACACTAGCTGTACTCCGTGGTTTCACCCCCACTACTCGCCTCCAAGTACCTTTTTTGAAGTACCTTTAAGATTTGAACTGATTTGAACCAATGACGATGCTTGGAACAAGCTATACCAGCGCCATTAGTTCCCCAGTTGCGATCCCCATTGGTCATCTTCCTGCCGTTATCCCATTTTACTTGTGGTCAGCACAACACGTTTTCTTCTTCCATTCTCGTATCAGACGTCACAGCATCATTCACTCCTTTTTCATTCATATCATTCCTTAGACAATCCATCCATCTTTTCTTTGGCCTTCCTCTTCCTCTCCATCCATCAACATTAATACTCTCTTTAGTCACATGAGTCTCATCCCTCCTCATCACATGTCCATGCCAAGGCAGACGATTCCCATTCATTTTTTCTGTTACAGGCGCCACTTTCGGTACGTAGACTATAGGTATAACACAAATAATTTTTCAATTCGAACCAGAAGTTCCTAAGATTAGCGTGTACAACCTAACAAACTCTTCAATTTTAATATTATAATATAGATTTCAGTAGCAAGCTGCGGTACGTATTAGTCCTATTAATGAAAATTTAAAATTCTTACACTAAACAGACATTTCCCGTGGGAAGAGACAACATTCCTTGGTTCAAAGTGTCCTCAAAGCAGATCATCAATTTCCTTTGTAAGCGCTTCAAAGTTATTAGGGAAATTGCTCTCAAAATAAATATGTGTAAGTGGGGAAAAAGACACCTTGTTTACCAGTAAAGTGTTACCTACTTAAGTACGATATTATGAATAGTTGATTACGAAATTGTTTCCGACCCAAGTGCTAGTACGTAATACTAAGCCCGAACGTCCATATTTGTCACTATAAACATAAAACGGGTCCATGTGAACAGGCGCGTCCTAATTCGGGCGAGCTCGTTAATTATTTACTTTGATACATCTCGGACAGCCTCCGAGGCAGGAATGGATGAAACCTTTGTAATTGCTTGTACATTTTGAAATCCTAAGGACACTATTGTATTTACATCCGTGACTAAACCTAATGTACCGTTTGTTTAATGAAATTATTCTGGGTAATAATACTTATTAGAATACTTTTGGGTATTTACTTTCTCGGAAAGAGAGAAGTTTTCTCGTGGGAGGCTACTGTACAATGATTTTATTTTCCTTTTGCAGGATAACAGCTTTTTTAGTACGTATCATGATTATAATGACAGAAGAATGCACTCGTCGAAAAACAAGGTTATTTGTAAAACAAGTAAAATTACTAATGGTATATATTAACATCTTTTTTTATGAAACCAACCCTGAAGAATCAAAAAAATACCAGTGTTTCATATATTGTCAAAGGAAAAACATTAAATTTTGTATGAAACACCAAATTTTTTTTATCGTTGTACTTTCAGCCCGTGAAATGTTGTTAATTTTTTACAAATAATCCTGTAAAGTACTGTTTCTGCTTGTTTCTGAGTCTTCGAGATTATAGACGTGAATTTTCAATCTTAAATAACTACACTTGCACAAAGTCACATTAGGAAGAATACACTATACGTATTTAATTCAAATTCGCCATTCAAACATTTACACAACTGAGCAAACCGGAAATGAAAGGGAAAATACATGCGTAGTAACCCGCGTGTGTTGCTTTGTCACGGGTTTATTTTCATGTTACAGGATACGCAAAATAAATACATTGTCACAACGTTCTGAAATTAGAATTGAATAAGTTGATTCGTTTTGTGATTCATCCTTTTGTTTTTCGACTTCCTAAAAGAATTCATTGTTTTCAGCAAGATTAGGTATTTATTTATTTAAACCACCATGTTACACACAATAAGATAAAATAAGAGTAACTACAGGACTACAGGACTACAATTGTATTAAGTTAAATACGCTAAAGTCTTTTTTTTCCCCACACTAGAAATTCACTTGTGTCGTGGGTGTGGAACAAACATAGAAACTCACATACACAAACACCCAGTCCGGGAACAACAATTTTTTTTATATCTAGGTCATACAAATATTATTGTTCCGTGCCGGGATCTAACCCGCGACACGCTGAACAGTCATTAGCCATTTGTATAAATCTCTACAGGTTTTGCCCAACTGTCTAAAATGAACCAACGAGCTACTAGTCAGGACGCATTACATAGTCACAAGTTAGCGTCACATGTGCGAGTCCTGCGACACGAGATACGAGCTGATGCTACGTTGTCTCGTAACGTTACATGTGCGAGAGTAACTCTCGAGTCAGGCCGGCTCTACGCTGCACTCTACGTCTCCCAGTAGACGGTTCAAATAACACTTCCAGCTGATAGCGTCGTTAAGCTTTAACGTGTTCGTGAACACCCAGTTTGTACTTAGTTTATGTTTAGTTTTATTACGCCGTGCAGCATTTGTTACGAGCAAGCCGCGGCGGACTAACCTTGTTATAATCCTAAAGAGAAACTAGCTACCTACGGCCATAACTCGTAAATTACACTATCAACAGTTAATAGATAGTGTCGGAGTCATAACAACATAACAAACGGGGGGATAACTAACGAGTGCTGTCATTCTCATACAGCGCGGCCCGAATTGTGTGTTGGCCGAGAGAGAATTAATGAGGGCGGGCCGGCCGCCAGTCGCACGCGCCGCGACCCCTGCCACCCCGGCACCAATGAGCATCGAGACATTACTAATAGTAATTCTCAACTCGAAAAGAATGGACCAAAAACTAAACGCTGCTCGTAAATCTAAGCCGTGAACATGCAGACTAATAACGCTCATTTTCTCTCTGCAGCAATATCGCGCAAGATCGATAACTTTTAAAAACTAAATAAGTGTCGAACACGCCGATTACAAGTTACGCTATTTTATCGCTCCTACCATGTTTGTACAAAGCTTTGAAATTCGTGTGATAGTTGGACTCGGAATTCAAAAATTAGGGGCTGTAATGGTAACTTAAACAACATTAAAAGCAAAATGAGGTCAACAAAAAATAAAGTGGTTTTCTAGAAAGCTGAAGTGAACGCAGCAATCACATAAATAAACAAAGCGCTTTACCCTCTGCTACAGTTGATGATTCCGGGAGGATGGTACGTTCACTTGTTTTTTTAGGACGGACAAGACAAAAAATAAAAGTCTTGAATGAAAACTTAAAGGTAAGACAAACCTTTTGTAATAGGTTCACCCACTCGTAAGTTTTACAAGCGGGATGTTTGAACTGTTACATAATGGAGTAGATATAAATTGGAAAATTTAATGATAAAATTATTGAGTTCTTCGGGCACATTGGGTAAAGATCAAATAAGTGATAGCTATTCATATTTCTCGCAAAAGACGTCCTCCATCGAATAGGTCCGCGGGGGCAAGATATCGCTCAAATTGTTTCCAATATCTTTTACGAGCATTTGACACTCGAGTGAAAAATTACCAAGAGTTCCAAGCGATATTGTTATTTTCACGCTGTGTTATTTATACGGATGTAATCCCTCAAGTTTTTTTGTTACAGCAATGGAAATGTTTATTTTATGATACTCGACATATCGCGCGCATGGAATTTTTATTTTGTGTTTGCAAACAGACAATCAGTTGCTGATCTGTAAAAAACAGGGATCATAATATTTATTGGGATTTATTGAGCAGTTAGGGGAAATCGTCTTCATAATCAGGCAATTAAATGTCTGTTAAAAATACAACAATGTCACTCTGTTGAAATCAATCCTCCATTTATTTTAGACTAATAAATACCGCTAAACATTGTGAAAGCACGATCACACGAATATAAACACGTTTCTTTGCTGAATAACACAAACAAAACTGACGGAGGTAAACGTGTGCTGCCCACAAGGTATAAATGCAAATAAACTGTCTGAAAGATGCCCGCATAAAATAAAATACAGGTATGTAGCTACACTTGTGCTCCGCCCGACAGTCCGCAAATATTTGGCCAGTTCTAGAATACTGGAATATTAGGAATACTGACAAAGCGACGTCTAATCACGCTGTGAAACAAAGATGGGGTAAGTAAGATACTCATTAACATTTCAAGTGTCGAACCTTGGGCCTACTTTAACCACGGAGTGACCAGCCTCGCCCAACAATGGGTGACACTCAAAACTAATTTCGTTGATACTAGGACCCGACCTAGTGGCTGTAATGAAATAAAATGTTTCTTTTGTCTTTCGTTGGCACGGTTACAGACAGATGATTGGTGAAAAGAAGAATAAAAAGGAACGGTTATCGTGGGATTCAGAGTAAAGATAAAAACTATAGCAATTCTGTATTATGTAAGTTAAATAAAAGATAGGAATGAGCACAACTGTTGAAATCACTAACGACCTTTCCTAGCTATGCCAACTTTTTTAGCACAGACGTGGTGGCTGCTTTATTCAAATCATCAAATAAGTCCTCCCACACAGGGCAGGACGGGAGGGACTGTCAGACTTGCAGTACTGACTAAAATCCACGGTGTCCTTCAATAGCCCTTCACGTTCTGAGGCCACTGTTACCTGATAAGACAATCCCGGGAGCCCGGCAGGCTTTGGCCCTTTTAGGGGGGCCCCGTCATATAAGACGTGGTGGGTGATACATTATATTTTGCGTATCTCTCTAATTGCACCGATTTTTTTTATCATGAGAGGTGGAATTAGCCAAACTTTTCACGACTAATTACATCGCCATGTTTTGCTAATGTATTTCAGTTCAACAGATCTTATTGTCTTAAAACACACATCCCCGCATAAATAGAAACAACAAGTATTACCGCATAAGAATTTCAAAAGCCAGTACGGAGAATTTCCGTGTTACAGAGCCAAAATCGATTGGAACGACTTGTATTGGCGAGCGGGTCTTCCAAAATGCATGGTATGCGTTCCAATGAACATTTGTAATACCAGTTCGGCACTTTCATTGTATTGGATAAAACTATGTTCTTCCACTCGAACTACAGTTAATTCTACTTCGATAGCGAAACGTTTCTATAGTTTCCTATCTACTGGAACTATTTTAGCAAAGAGCTCTTCATAGAAATGGAGTTGGATGGGGCTTATTTAATCTTAGAGCTCGTGTTGGGAGATACTCAGAAATAGCTCATGTCTCAGTGGGAAGGTTAGCTCGTCAGCAATGTTAGCGGAAAGCTCTAACCAAGGACTGAAGCAAACATTTAAATATAGTCACTCACCAAGGCTTTTCGTAGAAAACTAGACACATACTCTTTATGTTTATTTACAACCAACTGCAAATTCTTTTGCAAAATATGAATATTCAGGGTTTTCAAGCAAACTTGTGGTTTTAATCTCCGTTTCGTTTCAAATATCATGTCATGTATTTCGGTCAATGAATCACTATGGTAAATAGATAACTATCAGGGTCAATTAGGCGTTCGGTATCCGAATTTCAATGCCAAAATCACATACTAAATACAAAGTAGGTCAAAGTAGGTAAAATAGGTAATCATCAACAATTCCAGACATTAGTTGAAACAACTCAAGAAAAAATTAAATAAATTCAAGAAAATACAGAAGCTTTTCTTAATCGGATATCCTCTTTAAACACATTCTTAAATCCACTTAAGAAGGTTAAGATAATTTAACGAAGACCGAATTAAATTAATGTATTTAAAATCTCGCGTCTTCTGAATAATAGGGTATTTTTTTACGTAGTGCGGATATTTTAGTAGTATAACAAGTCAAGTTTCTTTTACTCTACCCAGTGCGGGTGGATACATTTGACAATATTCAAAAAAAAATAGTTATCTTTGGAAATGTGTTCTATCACTGAAATAGAATCACAGGAAAAATATCGTCACTACATAAAAATTACCCTGTATACGTTCATTCGAGTTTTTTGAAGGTAACTTTGAAGTATATATTTCATCTTGACAAGAATACTTCTTTAACGGTGTATCACTGAGTCTCTAAAAAAGCTGTAAAAAGGCGAAAGCTTCAGTTTTCAGTGTGGCGCTCTACCTGCCAGCAACTTGATGTTTTGCATAGAAATATGAACCTGTTAAATTTTGTCACAAAACGCACTCAGTCTGATGACTCGTAACTCGTAAGGTGAGAGCCTCATTTACATATTAACAGTTCTCGTGTAGTCCTAAATCCGGGGTTCGCAGGTGAGTAGCTCCCGGAGCCAAATTGATATTTTATACTTGCAATTACACGGCGATCCATTTACATTGTACCGACAACCATAAGCTAGCTACACGAAAAATGGCTGGAATTTACGAACTTACGTTATTTAATTCATTTTTATTTAACATGTCTATAACGAAAATACTGGTAATAAAGGTACTGGTATGGTAATGGTACTGGATAATAATGGTTTCAGAGCCCTTTGTGATAACGATCACCCATGATTTTTGCTGTTTCTCCTATATGAGTTACAAAACCTGTGAAGATACTTGTAGATTGATAAAATCATATTTTTAGTAGGTATATTAAAATGTATCCAGGCAAATGAAAATAATGCGTACCTACGTAGTTATTTACTTACAAATATTGACTGTGTATAAAAGGAAAAAGCAGCCATACTACGTATACAGATAGAGTTCCAAAAATACATACGAAGGCTTAAATAGTTATTACTTTTGAGATGCAAAACCAGAAATATGTTATAATTATACTTAGAAAGACTGTGGGAATACACGAGTCAACGAATAATGTTTTCACATAAAACCAAATGATAGTAAGCTTTAATAATGCTTCCGAACTAACAGTGAGAAATTCGAGCATGTTACAATTAACGCATAATGAATCCCGCTCATCCTCCAAAGACCATAAATCATAAATCCGGTTGCAAACACGATGCGTGAACCACCAAAGATATAAATCCTATTTACAACGACCTCTGAGGCGAAATACACTTCGGTGGAAAAGTTCCAACAGTCAAATCCAATGTATAGAACGGAGTTGGGTATCATTTACATTAATAGATTATTCTGCCAATACTATACTGCTATACGGAAGGATTAGGCGCACAATGCCACATTCGCAAAATGACATATTGACGCAAAATGACACATTCGCAAAATGTCATTTCTCAATATGCCGCATTAGCAAAATGCCACATTAGCAAAATGACACATTCGCAATGTGTCATTTCTCAAAATGACATATTCTCAAAATGACACATTCATAAAAGTTAAAGCCACTTAGTGACTTCTGATTCGATGTTTTATAGATAATTTAATTACGTATTTAATCTCATGATTTATTAATTCTCATAATATATTTTAACATAAAATAAATTAAAAATGTGAACTGAAATACATAATATCGATAATAGAATAACAAATAGTCTAATTGTCATTAAACTAATACTATTTTCTATATTTAATTTCTGTCTACCTATTTCTGTCTATCTTTCTATTCCATATCTACCTTCGCTCATTCTTAATTTTTTTAAACAATTTAATCATTAATAATGATTAGATGCAACTGTAATACAATGATAAAATACACACAGGGTGGTCCAGGACAAATGGATATAAATTTTTTTTAGGTAGTTTGTTCAAGGACCTATTTGTAACCGCCAGGAAAATTAAAATAAAAAGGTTTTTTTTTTTAAGTTGGAGTTAATGAAAAATTTGTCGATTCTTGCATTGATTTGAAATGAAATGCACTTCAAATTTGCAGATACCTCTGATTTTTTTTTCTTTCTGAGAGAGTGCAATATTTAAGTAAACACCTAAAATAAAAGTATGATATATAATTTTTCATTTAAAAAGTAAAAAAAATCGTGAAAACATTAAAAGTGGTGATATTATATTTTATATATTATAAATAAAAATCATATCTTGTAAGCGGGTGACAAGCGATTTTTTCCTGGAGGGTACAAATAGGTCCCAAAGCCGACTATTTAAAAAAAATATCCATCTGGCCGGGACCACTCTGTATAATTAATGTCAGAAGAATAATTAGAATTACTTATGACTCAATCGAAGTATTTTTCCCGATAAGGCATTTTGCGAATATGACATTTTGCGAAAATGCCATTTTGCTAATGTGACGTTTTGCGATGCGGCGTTTTCGGAATATGACAATTTGAGAATGTGGCATTTTGCGAAATTTGAAAATGTCATTTTGCGAATGTGGCATTGTGCGCCTAATCCATACGGAATCGTGTCCGGTGAAAAAGCTTTGTTAACTTTTTCTGGCTAATTTGCTTGCATGATCCGGAATGTGAATTGTATTTTTTCGGATCGCTTTGGGTTAAACGGTCAATTTGATTATCATATCATTTTTATAAATTCATGTTTTCAAATATTTTATGGTGATCAGTTTTCGTGGCAATGGTGTGCGTAGATTCTCGACGCGCGCTTACTACAAAAAAACTACTTTTTCATCTGTGTCCTCTACTATCTCTTTTTATTCTTTCTTGTGACTATTTTATTACTTTTATTGTTGTTGTTATGTCATTGTTGTTATGTGTCTATATAACCGAATTACGAGTATATACCGTACGTTACGTCAACTGCTGAACAAAGGCCAGTTCTTACGGTTACGACTTACTGCCACTTGCATCCATTGGTTGCCTACGACTCCCGTGATTTTCGCGGTCCACCTAGTAAGAGCCTCCATACACTATATCTTCCAGAACATGATCGACAGAATTTCACTTCCCCATTGGTTATCATTATCAGTTCTTCCAGTGATGTGGCCTGCCTATCGCCACTTCAACTTGCAAATTTTAAGAGCCATGTCTGTGACTCTCCGGGGCCGCGGGACTGTCTCATCAGATTACTGTGAACCCGAAACGTAAAGGGCTATTGAAGGATCAAAGTGGATTTTAGTCAGTACAAGTTTGCCAGTTCCTCCAGCCGTGGGTAGAAGGACTCATTTGATAATTTTATCAAGAGAAAAAAAAACTGTGACTCTGGTTCTCTCCCGATCATTTCCGTGTGTCCAACTGAAATGAAAATCCATATTTAATAAACCATTTTAAATGCTATAAATCTACAGAATTTTGTATGTATATTCAAGTGGTTAAATAAATCAGTACAAGCTGTTATCTTGTGCAGCCGCAACAGCTTAGTCTGGTACATTCGGGAACAGCTTTTTAAAGTTTTTAATACATGCGCCTTTTTTGAGTAACTTACCTAAGTGTAAGAACTATTATCATTTCTTATTAATTTGTTAGTTGAAAGAGTAGTTTTAAAGAATCGCTTTATAAAAATCTTTATTTTAAGAAACCATTTATAAAACTTTACATTAAAGTCCCGTCTAAACCACTGAGTCCAAAATTGTGTTGTGGGGTACTGAAAGCAGACAAGTACGCCTTACATCCCGAAAAACAACAATAATCTAAAACCAGAGTTGATTGTCAAATTCTGAATTAATGTGAGTGAAGCCGGTTTTAAGCTAGTTTATTATATATTTAGGCTAATTTGAACTCTCTTTCTTCCCTCTATTCAAACCATTTCCCTATCACAAACAATACATAACAAATAGACAAACAAAAGTAACCCCAAACGTCTTCTATATGACCAAAGTATTATAATAGTTTCCCAGAGACTTATTCTCTTATAAGTAGCTAATATGAGAAAGTTATAGGCTATTATTTATAATGGTGGGTGGTGAAATCCGTTGCCTCTGTGCCAACTTGGGCCCATATTTTCATTCCGACGTGAATTCCTAACAGTTACACAATGTAGTCAATTTACTTCAGTCCCGTCCCGGCTGAAAGTTTTCTCAGTTCTGTCAAAGTTGTGATTGCCTTGTTTTCCGACTCGCTTGTAGAAAAATGACAAATAAAAACTTGAGTACGCTTAGTGCATCAGTATCTGTGTAGGGAGTACTCGGACGCAGCATCTGTTTAATCTACAGTTTTATTATTTTTTTACATTTCATGGTGCGTTAACAAAGATTTAAAGTCAAATACACAAACGCCAGATCCGAATCAACTACCTAGGCGCACACTGTAGGGTCTGTGCTGTGCAGAAATCGAACCCGAGACACGCAGCGCAGAGATCGATAGGTCAGCCACTGCGCCAACTGTATCTTCAAGGTATTAGATTAGATACGCTGTACGACGATTTCATGCTAATCATAAACAAAACAATGACCTTGTTCCATAAAAGCGTACCTACATAATAATTATGTTGTCTCCGAGGTGAATTTTCTCATCTCAAGTACAAATACGCACATCCTGCGACATTGTGTATTTGGAGGCATTCTCGCTTTCCTTTTGTGAAATTGTATCGTAGGTAATTTTCATATAAGCGCAGTAATGCGCCGGTAATGGTCCATAACAGAAAGCTCGCAATATATAGAGGCAGTCCCTCACCCCGCACGAGCCCTCCCCCGCACCTGCCCCCGACTGCCCCCACATGTTGTTCAGCACGCCACCACACCACACACTAACAGAAACAAAATGTTCAAACTATTCAGGATTTATTACTAGATATTCAACAAACCATTCAGACTGGAATGTAGCAAAATATCGAGCAAACAAATGTTGAGTTGACAGTAGCCGTTCCGAATAAAACAAAAGCCCGACATATCGTAAAACAATATTTCATGTACTTATTTTGTTACATTACAACATTTAAACAACAATTCCGTAATTTAACGATTCGCCAGAAGTTATCACAGTCAGGCATATTAAATCTTTGACGTTACGAAATAATATAATACAAGCGTAAAAAAGATAAATCTGTAGGTAATATAATAAAATAGCGGCGTGAAAAAATTAAATTAAATCTTGTTACGAGACGCGTCCAAAATATGCTCGGGAACGCGCCCAGCGTCACTGCTTTCTTTTAAATATTTCCAATTGCGAATTTTTAACATTAGCTCTGTATTTTTTGCAGCATTTACAGTGATGTCGAAAACTTCATGTTTTTTCAATTTTCTGTTTTTTTAGCTAGGTTATTTTTTCTCTTCGCTATAATTACTCTCTCAACTCGTTAACATAGATCAATAATATAGGAGAAACTAATATACGCAGTTGCCTATAAACAATAGGTATGAGTTCTGTATGGGTGCTCTGAAGAACTCTTCAGAGCACCCATTTCTACTGTAAAACCAAAAATTGTACCAAACCAAAGATTGTACGGTAGCTGAAGCGTTCCGATAACATTTCATTTGCAAGGTGGTTTAAACACAACAAAATATACTATCAAGCTCAACAGTACCGATAGGTAATTGGTGCACAATGCACGTACACTATAAGCAGATACAGATTGTTGGGCGAGACGTAAGCCGCAGACGACGTGGCAGAACAATGAAAGGCCGGCGTGGACAAACAGTAATCCTATTTGGTCTGCAGAGCTTGCCTCGGCTGCTGGCGCCGCCGCGCGGCCGATGGACAAACAATAACTCTAGCTCACACCTCTTGCAAACCACAAGAATTAACTGGAATCACAAGGGAATTACACAGCCGGAATTCTCTTGTACTGTCCGGAATTTCCTTTAAGAATTGTTAATACCACAGACGGAAAGCTTGATATTACAGTGTATTTATATGTATGCATGCATGCTAAGTTCAGTTGTGCGACTGTTAATTAAGAGTGTCTAGGCTGTACTTACTTATTGTTGTACCGCTAACATTAAAGACGTTTCTTTCGAAACAAAGTTTAAGCTAGCTTCTTCCAGTGTAATTTATGTGCACTCTAAACTATTAACTGAATAAATACGTTCACAATTTACTGGCCATTTTGAACATAAAATACTACTCCGCAATATAAACGTGACATGTGATTTTTACTAAGTGGCAATCACTTTTTCAATTCAATGTGACCTAAACACTGTTTGAAAGCAAACTACTATCGTATGAAGCAATTAATTTCCAATCAAACGAAAATTCAATTTATGAAACGTTGTATCGTTCACTTATAATTCAATACTGGACAGATTGGACAATTTAAAACAAATAGAATGTTCAAAATTCGATGCAAATAGAATATTTAAAAATGCCGAAGTTTTCCTACATGTCATCGCGGTGTCACCTTAATGGGATTTACAGGTTATAAATGGAGAACGCTGCTAAATGTTTTGAATAAATAATAAACCGGTTCATCTCTCATTCTTTAAGCTACCGTATGTTCAAGCGCTACTTAAAAACTTCTAAAGGATGTTTCAAAGTACAGTAAACTTGTATACTCACACCATAGTCATAAAACCAAATCTGTATGCATCTGTTCTACATCAAAGAGAAGCTCACAGATCAATCGGTCTGAACAAACACTGCTCAAATATTAAAGAAGGCAGAACTAAACAACGTACTGATTAATTTCAAACTAGCCCCGTAGCCATGTTGCGAATCGTTAGGGCACGAGGAACTTGTTGAGTGAAATATTCAAGGTAAGGGTGTCCCGTCGGTAAACTGGGTACAAATGTAGGGACGTGTTGCTCTCCAACGAGATAACTACTGACCGTCTGCGGCCGTCCCTAATTAATTATTTCGACAGCATAGACACACTTGTCCTTTAGATATTACGGCAGAATTACCTTAAGCGCGCTTATAGTTGCCACTATGAGACGACAGGCTTAATTGATGTTTACATGTAGTCGAGTATTTTCTTAGGCCAATAATTATAGTTGTATTAAATTATCTCATCAATTTTAACTATCCGTTAATTAACAAGGTTATTTTGGGACATGTATACTTTTATCCGATTGCGACGAAGATTTTAGAAAGTATTTCTAAATAGACATGACGTATGCGTACCTAAGTGTCGATTTAGGTTAATCAGCTTGCAAACAACTTTACGAGGGTTGGTGTCATAATATTTTTTGTTGTTATTGATGTCAGCTATCGATTTATAAAGGTTTCATGGCTGGCCGCGATTTTGAAAAAAAATCAAAATGGCGGCAGTAGGTATGCCACGCTCCATAGTAAAATCTTCAAACCCCCTTTACACATACTTTTTTTCGTGGCGAATTAATTTATGGCAAACTTACAACAACCGCAGTGGGCGCCGGACCACCGGCCAGTATAGAAAATAATTGAATAGAAGTGGTCGAATTTTCACTCTCTTCACGAAACCGTATAAAATGCTCCAGGTCGACGGCGCATTGTGTTCCACGCGCGCCTCAAAGAGCTGTCAGCACAAAAGCCTGCTGGGGTCGCGGGACTAACGAGCTACCGTGACCCCGGAACGTAAAGGGCTATTGGAGGACACCGTGTAAAAAATGCACTATTGCACTCAGATTTCGAATAACAAATAGAATGTTCCGAGCTTGTGAGATGAAAATAATTAACGCTGTGACGTAGCATTTTTACCTACTTTGCAACGTGTTAAAAGATATAATGTAATGATAGGTCGTTAACCCTTCGCTTAAAAGCGCCACAATTGCTCCATTTGTTTCATCTCTTACATTTATGAACAATACGGAGAGTGGGTAATGATAATGACTCTATTTTGTTTTTCTATTTAAAGCAATACGTTTGTGTCTCTGAAGCCACAACAGATGGTTCCCTGAAAGAATAATGCTTTCTATTATTTTATGAAAAGTTACAGACAATCCAAATACTTAATAAGTTTTAAAGTAACTATTTTCTTGCTCTTGGCTTTGCTTGCGCGGGGATCGAAAACATCAAAACCTATGATGCTGATGATAAGTAAAAAATATTTTTTGGATAATCGAATCAATAATTATGAAGATAACACACTACATACTAGGGTATCGAACCGGGAAATCCCGGTCCCGAAAATCCCGGGATTTCCCGGTTCTTGAAGTATATTTTAAAACCCGGGACATGCGACTGAGAACCGGGAAATTCGGGATTTTCGGGACTCAGAAAAACAGTATAAATAATTTGTTTAAACTTGTTAATTCTTTTATAGAACAAAAGAATCAAATTGGATGTAAGGTATTTATTCACTTCGCCGTTAAATACGGAATAACATGTTCAGATACAAGTGTGGTTAACAGAGAAGAAAAGTTGATAATGTAGTACTGGTTATATCTCGAAAGCCTTTGACAGGGTCTCGAGACAAAAAGCTTCCTTGCTTTTGGTATCTCAATTTTTGTAGCTGGATATCAGACTTTCTTAGTGAACGATCAATCAGAGTTGTCGTTGATGACTGATCCTTTGAGCTTTTGGTTATTGACTCTGGAGTTCAACAGTTATTCTGTTTTCTTTGCAACTCTTATTTTGCTGCACATTTCTTACCCACTTCAGCCTGGTATTGTTGGATAGGTAGATAACAGTACTGTTTCAGTGACATACTTGCCCACTGCAAAATCCAGTGGGGATGAAGTTCATTGCTTCAGAGAGACCATGGTAGAGCAAACAGATTTGATACTTAGTATCCCATAAAAGAGAGAAGTTTCTTGTTCGCTCACACAAGAAACTTCTCTCTTTTAACGCCACCAACATACAGGCGTATATTTCCTTAGTGAAGTAGGAGTAAATCAAAACTACATCTTTTATAGAGTAATTTGGACCAACTCCTATTTTTCCTGTTTCTGTAACTGATGACCTTGAGCTTTTGGGCATGGAACTGACATCCAGTGTCAACTTTGACGTGGGCATCCTAAATAGAGTGAAGCGATACCTTACACCTGGATATGTGCAAGCCCATTTCTGCATTGATTGCGTCGTAGTAGCCCGCGAAATTCAAAGTTTCTTATGTTTTTTCTAACGGAGTATTGCAGCAACCTTACTCAACTTAATCATTGGGATGGCTCAGATAAATACAACTTACTGCACTAGACCCAGTGGAATGCAGAGCTCCTTAGACTGATAGGCAACGTGAAACTGGTGGATGGTTACTCTACAGCTTATAGCTCATCTCATCGACGCAAGCTTAAGGAATAATAATAATGTAAAGATGTACATTATAGCACGATACATCTCATTACATCTTTCCATAGAAATCGTCAGGAGACCACACACTGCAGCAATAATGTATATTTTTACATCTTCGAATCTAAGGTACTGAGCGATACGAAAATATACATTTATATTTCGATACACCTATACATCTCAATACATTTCCGTATATCTCTCTTCGAAAAGGATGTTATGAAATGTAGGGAAATATACATTACATTACCTGTTGTGTGTGTGATACATCAAGATAATTTAAAGCTATACATCCCGGGATGTAATGTACATTAATATACATTATAGCTGCTGTGTGTGAAGCCCTCCCTCTTTTCGTTTTTTTTATTGGGTTCGCTCGTGCTAAGATGAGACCTAAAATAGGTCGAACTCATGAATTCTACAACCTCTTTCCACCGGCCTACTTGCATTAGGTACATCTAATGTCCAGTATTGGACATCTAGATGAACTGCAAGTTTCCATTGTTAGTACAGTTAGAGTGAATAGATTTGCCACCTCTGAATAGAAAAGAGGCAAGAGCAAACCCATGTCCATGAGGCCGTCGAATAAGTTGGTTGTATGATTTTAATCAGAATAAATACTGTACCATAAAGTTATCTTATTATTTTCATTGTTTTCTAATGCCATGGAAAAAATGCATTTTTGTCCCGAAATTCCCGGGATTTCCCGGTTCCTAGGACGCCTGTCCCGAAAATCCCGGGACTTCCAACAAGGACCGGTTCTCGATTCCCTACTACATACAAACCGCTTCCAGCGTGATAGAGCCTCAAAGAGCTGTCAGCAATCTGACGGGGCCCCTTAGAGGGCCAAAGCCTGCCGGGGTTGCGGGACTGTCTCATCAGGTAACCGTGACCCTGGAACGTAAAGGGCTATTGAAGGATCACCGTGGATTTTAGTCAGTACGAGTCTAATAGTCCCTCCCGTTCCGCCCTGGGTGGGGAGCACTCATTTGATGATTTTACCACGATACTTATAAAAAAAGCGTAAACGTGGCTTCCGCCACTAGTAACTCGAGAATTATCCAAACGGAATGTAATATTGGTATTAAACGATATTCTATGTGCTATTCCATACTATAACTCATCTCGGAGCCTTTCAAAAATATCCGTTTATTCCTTCTGGCGCGTGGTAGATAAACAAACTTCCAAAAATCCATCCATTCCAAGTTATAAGAATGATAGATTTAAAAAAAATTAGGTATGATGTTTTATGATAGATTTTGTTATGCAGTTGCTATGTATTAGGCCATATAAAATATAATAATAATAGTACAGAAGGCGTAGTTAGAAACACCCTTGTCTCACAGAAAATTGTAATGGAATGATCTGCCCGACTATTGCGCTGGGTAGGTATACTCTACAGCTTGATACGTAAACATTTTAACAGGGTGTTTCATATTTCTAATGTACCTATTTATTAAAAATAAAAATTATTATTACGAATAAATAAAAAAATAAACTTGCCTAGAGGTATTTTAGGTCGGATACATTAAGTGAACCACTTTTGTAAGACGACTAAAAAGTCACGGTGTATACGTATATTTTCTCTACTATTCATCATCATCAGCCTATTAATGTTCCCACTGCTGGGACACAGGCCTCCTCTCTCTGAGAGGGAGTGGGCCATAATCCACCACGCGGGCCCAGTGCGGATTGGTGGATGTCACATGTCTTCGAATTTTTGGTTCTAGGACATGCCGGTTTCCTCACGATGTTTTCCTTCACCGTTTTGAGAGCAGTGGTGATGAAATAAATTACACAAAGTAATGCGCCTGCCTGGATTCGAACCCACGACCTACAATTCGTAAGTCGGGGCCGATACCACTGGGCCACCACTGCTCTCTACTATTATTATATATTATATAAAAGGCCTATGTATCATATATATGTAACACAGTCCTCACTTGTCCTGCTTGATGTATTCTGTAGTTGTTATGTTAATTTAGACACTATGACCCGTCATTGTATTGTACCATGAGACCAGAGTCCTACAATATATGGTCGGTACAGTTACAGCCAAATGTGATGCAAATATACTGAAAACCAATTTCGGAGACACTCGCGTACGAATCCCTCGAAATCTAATGTTCATGTACAATTCTAACATCACACTTATAAACCTCGAAGGATTAGGCAAAGGTATAATGGTATTATGTATCTTTTTTGTGGGAAATCGTCAAGTGACTTCTCTTATGGGGTCGAAGGGAGTATCAGACGAGAACAGTCAAACGGGGTGAATAGGGACGCAGGGGTGAATCGGGACACAGCATTAAAAGGGATATTAATATAGAATTAGTATGATACGTCAGCCGTCAGTATGATACCAGCAAGGGTTGTTATAAGTTCGCCATAAAATTAATTTCCCACGAAAAAAAGTATGGATAAACTAGCCAAACTTTTTTAATTTATTTTTTCCGCAAGGATAGCAGAACAATTAAATAATACAATCCAGTACAAAACTACCGAAAACGAGGACACAATGTGGAATCTGAACAGAAAGAACTAGGAGAACGGGATCCATATTTATTTTTTTCTTGGTGATTTTTTTGTGGCGAACTTACTACAACCCACCAGCAACTAGGTACTCAATTTTATTTATTGAATAAAACATCATTATTTAGAGATCTTGTTGGTTCAAAGTTTTGACCCGAATCACCCCTGCGACCCAATCACCCCATTTTACAGTACTAACTAGCGAAACGTGGGTATGGTAGACATACCTAAAAAAATCTTTCACACATTCCAGCTTTGTACTTAAGATCAAATTCCATACACAATACTGAAATGTCAATACCATGTAACTTACCAATAATATAGGGACCTACGTAATCCAACCTATTTAGGTCACCATTCCTCGACATAAAAACTACCCATTATATTAATTAATTGCTGGGTCGAATCGCTTGATTGAGTACGAAAGAAACGTTTTCATACGAGACGTACCTGTCTTACAGTAATTTATGGAAATGTCTTATTGAATGTGCCAGCACTTTAAGAAATGGATGTTCATCATTTGTCAATGTCATCATCCTATTTTTCACAGAAATAGATTATTGTACCACAACTATATTCCTTAGTGACGCTTTGTATGACAAAGTCGAAATAAGTAATCTAAAAATATTTTTTATTTAGTTTATTAATTTATTAAGTGTCGCATTTTCTTCAAAATAAAAGTTCGAAGCTCTTTCACGTTTGAGATATTAAATTCTGTTTGGACTGATCATTATTATTTCATTTGTTGTAAACAGGTATATTTGTTTATTAAAACAACATTGTTTTACTTCACTTAATTTAATTATTTAGTTTTTACCTAAAAATTAAGTAAAAAAGATAAAGGAGACATTTGCATCTAACTTACAAAATACATAAATAATATGTGACTGAAAACTCGCATCGATTTATCTGATTCAATTTGAATTATAATTCTACTTTATTTGCAAATTAAGTTCACTTTGAAAATAAAAAATGTGGTACTTAGAAAGAAAGAAAATCACCGCTTATATTTCCGAATGAGGTAACAACAAAACGCTCGAGTAACAGGTAAAACATTATTTATTTAAGTACGTACGGAATGAGCATATTTACTCCGTTGTATATTGATACAAAATGTTTTCGTGAACATCAATAGAAGAAACAAGTTCATGCCTTATTTTCTTTATGGGTTGTAAATATTTCCTAGAAAATGTTTTAGGAGTTATTTTGCCTTTACGATATTATTAATATTGCCTGAAATCAATTTTGTTGTAGTTCTTTAAAGGCTTTTTGGAAGTTTAACTAATAAATTACAATTCTAAATAACCTATATGAATAGAAATAGTACTTTACCCACATACCTATATAAATCTTTAGAAAAATAAACACAAAATGTTATAAGTAGGTACCTATTCATATTTTACTGAGTGAGTTTGAAATATAATATATTTTATTTTAATGTTAGGGTTACAGCTGAAGGTCTTCAAAATATATTGAATTTCAGTTACCATTTCGACCTTGAATGAAAAATAAAATTTTAAGCGTTTGAAACGAAAGTAGCTGACAGACATGCATAATGCTCGTATTTCGCATTTTAAAGTCAAAATGGCTGTCTTATTCCCGTATTATTTTACGCAAACAATGCATTCACAAACGGAATGCACAGGAATATGGTCGGGCGTTGAGAAATAAGCTGAATAATACCACTGATGTTACCGCTTGTGTCGCTGCTATTTTGGAAACGTACCTATTTGCCATATACGTCTTCTGTGTCACGAAATAGTCCAATCTACGTGAATAGACAAAGACAAGTATTCAAATATTTTGCTTGAAGACTTAACGACCTTTTAGATCTGAATCTAAGTACTTATAAGTATTAAGTATACTCGTAAGCCGATCATTTCATATGTTTTTACAGAAGTTTGAAGTATCTATGGTAATTATTTATCAGCCCCATAAACTATTCGTTTTCTGCATTGGCATTATTTTTTTAATATTCAAATAAAAATAAGAAAGATGTTAAAAATCAACAAACAAATCAAACATTTTTCAAATTTAATATAAATGAAAGACAATGAAGCAAATAAAATTTTAGGACCGTACTAAATATTTGCCAATAAGATATTTCCTAAGAATTTGATTCAAATAAAAGTGTCAGAAATAGGGAATTCAGGCCCGAGGAATTTTATTTAACATTTTTCCCGAAAATTGCCAGCCGTACTCACGATCTCGTAAATAACCGTCCAAAAAATATGAAAAAGCGTAATAAGCGCTAAGATGAAAGAAACGACGCGAGCGCGTTATGTTCTACCCTTACACCACGCAGGTACATGTATGTGTGTAACCAGATCTGAGATATATGATGTAGAACCTTAGATATGAGGTACAGGCCCCAGACGCCGCTGAAATTCATTTGCTGAAATTACGTTTTAGCGATAAAGGCGCGAAATGAGCCTTTATTTATGTAATTACAATAATTGTTTGAAAAACTGACAATATTTCATAGAAAGAACTGAAGACAATAGGGTACACAACCAGGTGTTGTACCCTACCATGACGTCTTAAAGCATTAGTGGTTCCGCTCAGGGAACGAGATGGCGCTAGACGACTTGAATAGCTGTCTCTTTCCCACAGCCTAACTACTCGCGCTTTAAGACGTCATGGTAGGCGACCAGTTCTCTCTGGCTAAATAATGATGTAGTCCGGCCAGGGGGGGTATTACAACGTCTTAAAACCAGGCTCGTTCCAGTGAGTGAAAGTGACAGAGCTATACAAGTCGTCTAGCACCATCTCGTTCACTCATTGAAACAAGCCTGGATTTCAGACGTTGTAATACCCCCCCTGGTCGCCTATCATTACGTCTTAAAGCGTGAGTAGCTAGACTGTGGGAAAGTGACAGAGCTAATATTCAAGTCGTCTAGCGCTATCTCGTTCACTCACTGGAACAAGCCTGGTTTTAAGACGTTGTAATACCCCCCCAGGGCTACGTTTAAATCAATTATCCAGTATAAATTTAAACTGACTAAATGTCAAACACCCCGTTCAAGCACACCGAGAGGTGAAAAATGAACCTAACTAAAATTTAATCTGCCCCGTTTACGGTCGTCCGCTGGTATAAGTTTTTACTGAATCCTGCCCCATAATCAAGTCTCCTGACTTGATCATGGCACTTGATCTGATGATGGAATCCTGGAGAAATCGTGGGAACTCTTTAAATTTTAAATAATTCTTGAAGCGATTTGATAACAACTCGCAGCAAACAATCTATTACTGAATGCGAACAAAACAAAATGTCTGAAGTTCTCATTGCCAAACGTACGTAAGTTGGTCTAAATTTAAAACTTGATGGCAAAAAACTTGATACTATTGCAGAAACTGTATTCTTGGGTATTACGATTGCTTCGAAATTACAGTGGGGCGCCCACATTAGAACTCTTTCGAGCAGATTAAGCTCCGCTGCGTACGCGGTAAGGAAAATAAGGCAGCTAACTGATACGGCCACAGCTAGGTTAGTATACTTTGCCTACTTCCATAGTATTATGTCATATGGCATTCTGCTGTGGGGATCAGCAGCAGATGTAGATTCAGTTTTTATATTACAAAAGTGGGCAATCCGTGCGATATATAAAATGGGTCCCCGTGAGTCACTTAGAGAAAAATTTAAAGAAATAGAAATATTGACACTGCCGTCACTCTACATATTAGAGTGTATTTTATACGTACGAAAAAACTTAGGAAATTTTAAGATTAGAAGCGACTTCCATAATATTAATACCCGGAGTAAACACGAAATTGTGATACCCAGATTCAGACTAGCAAAGACAAGTAAGTCGTTCGTTATAAACAGCATACGTTTTTATAATAAATTGCCCAAGTCAGTCATAGAACTAACTGACGGCAAGTTTAAAAGCCACATTAAACGTGTCCTTATTAAAAAAGCATACTACAAAATTAAGGACTACGTTGAAGACAAAGATATTTGGCAATAGTTCCTTCTGCTCATGCGGCTTCCCTGGTTCATCAACAGTTTTATTAAAAATTTGGTTTATAGTCTATTAACTGCTCTGAATCACGGTACTACCTTTTATTTTTTACTTATATACTTTTATTTTTTACTTTACACTTTTTTTTTTATTATTTTGTGTTTGTTTTGTCTCTTTTTACCTTTTTTTATTTTATCTTGCAATGATTTGATTTTACAGTTATTACCTTTGGCTGATACAGCTTTTTTTTTTATATAGCTTCTTTTTACTCCAGAATTGTGAATGCGAGAACATTGTTGGTTGTGGAAATTCTCTGATGCCCATTTCATTTTTATCGTTTACTTTTTTACGTATATATTATTATATACTTTCTTATTTTTTTTTTTTTTTGTTTTTGTTTAGCTTTGGTAAGAAGTTCCCTCTTCTTATCGTGCCTGCGATGTTCTCTCGTATCCTTGTGTACCAAACTGTAACAACAACATTGTAAAAGCAAATATTTTAAAAGAGTAACCATGGAGTTTCTTGCCGGTTCTTCTCCATGGAAACGACCAACCCGAACCGTGCCAAATTATTTTTTTTTTCTCTTCTCGACGTTTTATAAGTGCCCTTATAAGCCTTTATAAGCTTCGCTCGGTTTTTAAAATGTCTATATATTGGGAACCGAGCTTTTCTCGAACCTGGGGCCTTGATAAATCGATTCCTTGAGCCGAAAAACCCCTAATCTGTAACTTTCATGAAAATCCTTGGAGCCGTTTCCGAGATCCTGATTATATACAGGGTGCAATCTTAGTCGTGGGCAATATTTTAATCTAATGCTCTACTAACGATACTGAATGTATAACGCAACTCAAAAGCATTATTAATGCAAGTATGTAAAACATTAAAAAAAATCATAAGTGTCTCAAAGTATCAACGCGGCGCGTAGACGCGTTATACTTCGCTTTAAAATTTGGATACTTCAAGACTTATTGGGGATTAAGATATTTTTTTATTACTTTTAGTGTTTATTTGCAACATTATGCCTTTGCAATGTCACTTAAAACATTTTGAAGGTTTTCCAAACTTGCATCAAAAATATTTTTGATTTGCGAATTATTAGCCCTAATGCAATCAGTATCGTGACTAGAGTCTTAGATTAAAGTATTGCCCACGACTAAGATTGCACCCTGTATAAATAAATATACAAGAATTGCTCGTTTAAAGATATTAGATTGATGCTGGATGATGTCCATGGTCTGATGATAGAGCTGGAAGGTAACCATTAGTTCTTTCTTATACAACAACTCAATCCTACTGAGCTTAGGGTCATTTGATTCGTCTTTACATAAGCTTTTGCACTGGATATTTTCCAGGCTCTTATGATGGAGCTGGAAGGTAGCCATGGGATCTTTGTAATACAATAACGCAATCCCATCGAGTTTGGGCTCATTTGATTCGGCTTTACATAGACTTTGGTGCTGGATATTATTAAAGGTTTTGATGATGGAGCTGGAAGGTGGCCATGGGATCTTTGTAATACAATAACACAATCCCTTCGAGTTTAGGGTTATTTAATTTTTCTTCGCATGGACTTTGGCACTCGACGTTTTCCAGGGTCTAATGATGGAGCTGGAAGATAGCCATGGTGGCAACTACGGAACCCTACACTGTGCGTGGCCCGACACGCACTTGGCGGTTCTTTTTCGTTTTTATTTTTCAGGAACAGAACTCAAAAGCGACACAATTTTTATTTTTTGGCGACTTTAAGAATGTGGTAGAAATGTAGCAGCAGGGGGTCCACCGAAACCAGTAAAATTTTGAAAGTGGTCCACGAGAAAAATAACTTTGGGAACTACTGTTTTAGATAGTCATCTATATCTATACTTATAATAAATCTATAGAGAGGTCAATTCTGTACATGAAAAATATATTTCCAAAATAACTATCAGGGGGTGATTAGGGATCAATACTGATGCCAAAAATGCAATTAATAAAATTATTGTCTGTCTGTCTGCCTGTCTGTCTGTCTGTCTGTATAACCGTTATAGAAACAAAAACTACTCGACGGATTTTGACGAAACTTGGTACAATTATTTTTCATACTCCTGCGCTGGTTATAGTATACTTTTCATCACGCTACAATCAATAGGAGCAGAGCAGTGAAGGGAAATGTTAGGAAAACGGGAGAAGTTACTCCATACACGCTAATCTTCGGAACTACTGGACGGATTTGATTGTTTTTTTTTGTTGTATAGCTATTAAGTCTGGGCAACATATAAGCTATAATTTATCTTGGAAACTTGAACACCTGATGCAGAACTGCAATAGATCAGCTAAACTATAAGATAACACAAAAATAGCGCCATAGCAAAAATTGTTCCGCGTGATGAGCATTTTCTGCTGAGAAAATAAATTTGAAGATATGGAACACCTGATGTGGAACTCCAAGAGCCCAGCTACACCATTACATATACCTACAGTAATGACGTCTTAGCAAGAGTTGTTCAGCCTGATGAACACTCCCTGTTGTCGTGTAAAAACTGAAGATCTGGAACACCTGATGTGGAACTCCAAGAGCCCAGCTACACTATAACATATATAGGAATAACGTCTTAGCAAGAGTTGTTCAGCCTAATGAGCACTCTCTGTTGACGTATGAAAATTGAGATCTGGAACAACTGATGTGGAATTCCAAGAGCCCAGCTACACTATAACATATATATGAATAACATCTTAGCAAGAGTTGTTTAGTCTGATGGGCATTTCCTGTTGACTTACAAAAATAAAAGATCTGGAACTCTAGAATCGTCACGCGCGTCCCGTTGTTTTCCCGTCCCCAGGCTCTAAGAATTCGACATCAGACGCTTCAGATCTTCAATTTTGACGACCCCTTTGTCGCTGGCATAAGCAACAGGATCCGCGTACGAAGTCGCTGGCAGAAGCTAGTAAACAATATTAACACTATTTAATAACAGAATACAAAATCTATGGATGAATAATTTTGATAGACAGCTACGCAGCGTGATGGGTTCGATCACTGCACGAAACAAATAATGATTGTATGAGCTAACTAGCACTTATTTTCTGGTCTGTAAACGTACCCACGATATAGAAAAAAAATATATTGAGGGGCAAAAAAAATTGGACGAATTGGAGCAAAATTCGGAAAAATCTTCTTTCTCATTTGAGTGTTTTCTTCAGTGTCGTTCCATTGCAACTTCACTTTTCGGACAACACTAGTAACATCCATAATGGTGAAATAAACATGGCAAATTATGCACATTTTCCTCAAGTTAATGCTGTTATTTGGAAAACAAAGAGCATGTCGTTTGTTGCAAGTAACATCACTTACTTTTCTGCAAGAGTGCACACAACTAGGACCATGTCCAATGGTCCCCCATGTATTCAACGATACGTGCTCTCCGTGCACTTGCATGAAAGAGTCTTGGACACGCAATATTGCAATATAAGATACGGCAAATAGAGTATACCAACCGTGGTATGAAATTCTAAGTGTTTTAGTTAGGAAAATGGAGAATTTTATTTTGGGTTGTTGTACATTTGCCACAAAGTAAATTCGCCCCATTTTTAAACCTCATACATTGAAAGATTGAAAGTTAATTCGCCACAGCTAGATTTTGTTATTGTTAATTTGCCACTCTTATCCTCATTTCACATAAATTTTACTTAAGACGGTGTCACCAACACCTCCATGATCCTGTTCTAGTACTTTCTGTTCAGATTCCATGTGGTCACAATGTTGTGTCCTCGGTTTCTGTAGTTTTGCGCTGGATTTTATCATTTTTGTCCTGCTATCCGTTCTGAAAAAAAAATGGGGCGAATTTACAGTTACCAAAATTAACAAAACAAAAACTGTTGCTAATTTAGGGTTGTTGTAAGTTTGCCACAAAGTTAATTCGCCACGAAAAAAAGTATGTGTAAGTTTGCCACGATTCTATTTTGTTTAGAATATTTTCAAAATAATAATTTATCTTATTGTAAATTCGCCACGATGCTTTCTTACGTACGGATCGCAGAAAAATCAAACAATAAGTGCGTTTATTGCCCGTGGTCCACCCGCTTGTTTCACCTAGGTGTACCACGGCAAATTATTTTTGCCCGTGGTTGACCTGAATGTCCATTATGTTTTTATCGTAGTACTCGTATTACTAAAGAAAAATAGTGATATTAAATTGAAGTCAGTATAAAAATGTTGAAATATTTTTATTTGAAGGTAGGGACTGGTTCCTGGATAATAATGGAGCACCATTACAATAAGACATACCTACATAACATATTACTACCTAACATTAAAAGTACTAGGCTGGCATGAGTTCAAGGTGGTATTTTTTATATGGTTATTGTTTTAATCATTTTGAATAGTCTATCAAAAGTACAAGAACGGTCAGGTGCAGTTGTTTAAAAACATACCACCTTGAACGTATGTAAGCCTGGTACTTTTTCTGGTTAGTAGCATTCTTTCAGTTTCTAAGATTGTAGGCGGAATTTTGTACGGACGGCAAGCTTCCCATTACTCCCATGGCCCAGTTGCCCCTAATAAAAACATAAGGTACAACTGGTTCCTATGAATCTTCTAAAATGTGAAAAACAATTTGCCGTGGTACACCTAGGTGAACCAAGCGGGTGGACCAGGGGCAATAACGAATATGTGGAATAACAACGTTATTTATTTTTCATAATAAAAATAAATTTTAAAAGTATTTTCTGTTTCTAATAAAAGCTATAAGCTATTTAGCCCACACGACCGTTAAGTCTCACATCTTCGTGAAGCATGTTTTTTGAAAAATAATTGACTAGAACGTTCGCTAGAAAAGATCATGAAAATGCTCGTAGCGATGTTTGGCTCGATGCTTGGCTCGGTTCGTTATTAAGTTCGAGAAATTTTTAAATGATGCATGCTCGATTTTCTATTATTACTTAGGCCTCCTTAACAGTGTGTTCAGGAGTGCGAATATTAAAATTCGAGCACTAAAACCAATAACTTTGCTTGCTATCGCTACTTTTAGCAGAAATCATGTCAAATGTGGAATCGTGGCAAATTTACAATTGCCATGACTTACCTATGACGAATTTACATATGATTTTTATGCATGTGGCGAATTTACTTTCAATGTATGGACTTTACAAAACTGTGGCAAATTAACTTTGTGGCCAACTTACAACAACCCCTAATTTACACATACTTTTTTTCGTGGCGAATTAACTTTGTGGCAAAACAACAACCCGGCCAATGCAAGCTGCGTTTTTTTTAATATAACAATATTCTCTAATAAATTTTGAAATAATCATCTGCCTTGTCTTTTAAAATTGGCTTCCCGAACCCTGAATCTGGATGCACATAGAACAATAATTGACTACCTATCCGACGTTCACAACGAAATAATTGGACAACACAACAACCCTTGCCAAGACTAGTAACTGTGAACATAACGTATTTTTTTTTAGGTTTGAATACCTACTAGTACCTAAACACCAACCAGTAATTTAAATACACATAATCTGCTACCAGTAATTAAGGTATATGTGTACATAACTAATTGCTTTATACCTTTGCCATTTAAAATAAAAGCGTGTTTGTATTTAAGTACCAACAACGCATCTCCAAAGCAAATATAAATTATAATACACCCCGTCCAATCCCACAACCCATCATATTTCTCCTACACACATTAATTTTACCGCTGGAAAATACAAATTGGACCGCCATTTTAAAATAAAACACCCCTTCACAGGGCGGACACAAAATTGACGTTTTTTGAGACCGTATTCATTTGTTTTTTATCACCATCCTTTGCCTGTTTCTTTTTATTCTTATTGGATTTCATTTTTATGATCAATATATATCCTTTAATAGGGAGTTAGAATTTTATTAATGTGAATTAGGTAGATATTGAACGGAAATTAAACGAATGCGCAGAAGTGTTGATATTGAAAACTTAGGATCTTGCTTAGGATTGTAAGAGCGTCTCTTAAAATCCATTCTGCCCGCGTCGTCATCTATGCAACATTATTTAGCCAGATTAAAGGCTTTGTTTTTTTAATTCAAGCATTAAACAACAATCAGCTGTATGCCAATATTAATTTTAATATTTTATACCGTTTTTAAGGCCTCAAACAAAAATTTTTACATTTATATAGGTATTTTAACATTTATAAATAGGATTCAGAAATCGTAAATGTATATTTTCGTTTTATAGTGTGTCTCACGTCTTGCAGACGGTACAATAACGACCTGTCAGCTGTCCATTCGTCCCCACATACACTGTTCATTGCAAACACTAAACACATTCTACGTTGAAGTAGTTCGTAGCACTCTAAACCACACAGTACTTACAAACGGAGTACTGACACGTAGAACTAACAGATATTCAGGAAAAGTAAATACTACTAGAAGGTACGTGAGAAGATTTATCTCAATGCGGCTTACCTAAGCAGTAGGTACTGTGAAGGTTTTGCTGTTTAAACAAACCTCAAAAACTACAGACTGGAGTAATACTTACATTAATATTTGCTCCCATCGCTGATGTAAGATTTAATATATTAAGAAAATAAACCGTGGAAAATAAGAGTCTAGACTTGCATGAATACGTTGTGTTTTGCTTAGAGCTATGTGCTTGTAATCACTACAAAGTCGCTTTCTCTGTCCCTATGTCCCTTTGTATGCTTAAATCTTTGAAACTACGCAACGGATTTTGATGCGGTTTTTTTTAATAGATAGAGTGATTCAAGAGGAAGGTTTATATGTATAATAACATCCATTAAATAGTGGAGAAGTACTGTTATTTTTGAGGTTTCTAATTTGATGTCGTAAATAATTACATTTTTTCCGCTTACATTGCAAACGCAGGCTGAACCCTACGAGTTTTATCAAAATAATGTACTAAGTGTTGTACACATTGAAAAGGTCTACAGAAAAGTCCGTGATGGTATATGTCTATCTCTTATGGATAACCCACAATAACTTTTTTTTGTAATTTACTTTTTATGACAAATAATGGCTAATTTTCGAAGCGATGTTAACCAATACAGTATTAATCCTTAACCAATTAAATACCTTGAATACATTGTTCATTTAATATAGATCTATATGGCCCTTTACACCGTATGATTTAAGTGAATATTTTCGAAGATATTACAGATTTAAAAATTGCGGGACGTAGCGTTTGCGCAGTTTTTCTGTAGTGTATTTAGTATCAGCATTGCACCCGTGCGAAACCGGGGCGGGTCGCTAGTATAATATGAATTACAAGTTAGATCATTATAGTTTTTCTTGAAGAATAAAAGAAAGCTCTAAGGTAGGTACTTACCTAATCCGTGCATAGCGAATATTTTGTGAAGTCTTCCAGACCTTTTTAGGTTTAATTTTCACGCGTTGTAACTTAATTCAAAGGCAACGTTTTAAAATCGTGGGGTTGCGAAATTATCGGGTACCCGTGGCTTCGAAACCTTAAAGAAAGGATCTCGGATTGAAGGATCAACGTGGATTTTAGTCAGTACAAGTCTGTCGGTCCCTTCCGTCCTGTCCTGAGTGGGAGAACTCATTTTTTTGATGATTTTATCACGTTAAAAGCCACCAATACGAAATATTTTTTTTCGTGGTAAAATCTTCAAATGAGTTCTCCCGCCCAGGGCAGGGCGGGAGGGACTGACAGCCTCGTACCATTGCTCGAGTCAGTTACTTTTTTCATAATCCTAAAAATGATATCCAATTAAACTGTACTGAAACCTATTCTTTCAAACGTATGATAACTCTCAAAAGTCGGCAAAGTAAGACCTCATCCGTAAATACATCAGAAACAGCCCTGAAATCAATAAAACTAATAATAAATGCTCCTATTTTGATCTTTATTACAGTTACATTATGACTGTGACAGCCAAGGATAGGTACGGACAAAGATAGTTTTAGGAGAATACTCTCTCACACAGTCGAGGCTCGAGACCTGTCGATAAAATTCCATTCCAAATTGTTTTCAATATGTTTCATCGGAATGTGATAGTGAGCAACGACGCTATCGAGAGAATTTTCCTTGAAATGTGTTGATATGATTCATTCCATTCCATTGTAACAAATAACATAGGTAGGTATAACCTTTCTGTGTATTATATGTGGTAGTATGTTCTGTTAATAGGTAGGTAGCCGGGATTTTCGCTAGGCTAACATAAAAATGGCTGATTCGGCCCGCTAGTTATGAATAAATGATTGAGTTTAGAGTATTGATCTTTCTGATGGCGAATGGTCACATAGTCTATCTTATATTTTTCATTGAGGCCGTTACAATATGTGCCGTAAATTTATAAAGTCGTTATTAATAGGATGGTGTTTTAATCTACACTTCAAGAGCATCAACGTCAACACAGTTTACCCACCTGACTTTTTACAAGTGAATCAAATAGAATTATATTTTGCTTTCTTATTCGATGATGTATTAGAAATTCCACTATTTCTGAAAGATACCACAGGTGAGTTAAGTTCCCGTGTGCTCCAAATTAAGATAGATTGTTTAGTGTACCTTCAATATATCGACGGGTGCAAAGTAAAAAAAGTCAACTGCAATTTTGAGATTTTTGTTTTTTTGTAAAAACTAACTCAAAATATCATGTTCTACAACATAGCAAAAACAAAAATACAAATATCATCTAATTTTTTGTACTTTTGTCACGTAAAAGAAGACAACTACGCCTGTTTTGTGAAATTGCACGATGTAGATACGGATAGCTACCGCTGGCCGTTTATACGCGAGACGCGCGGGGTGGCAGTGGTCAGTCATAGTAAGTCATCAGTCAGATGACATGTTGTGCTTCGCCGGCCGGCACGAATATTTGTTTGTTTTGGTTTGTTAAGTGATAAAGTGTGAGCAAAAGTGTTATCCTACTAGTAAACAGTTTCGAGTTCAACACAATAGACATGGAAAGACGTAAATTATTGGTGAATTTGGGCAAAACGAGAAAACAGTGCGCTATTATGAACCGAGAAGATCTGTTACAGCTTATCGATAACAACCGTAAAACTAGTTCTGGTACGTATTTTTTTATAATACAAGTTGAATGTTATTGTTATTTTGAAGTTAAATCATAGTTAGTTGTTGTAATAATGAAAATAGGTTATAATTGATACCTATTTTTTGTTACGAAACGACGTATAAACGGCTATCTGCCATAAAGCTTTTTCTTCGTTACGTACTTAAAGTCCTCCAGAAGATCTTTAATTCCGTCCTCTTTGAGGGCAAAACGCCTGAAACGTGGAGTAGAGGTGAGGTGGTGCTGTTCTTCAAAAAAGGTGATAACAGCCTATTGAAGAGCTACAGACCCATCACGCTTCTAAGTCATGTTTACAAGCTGTTTTCAAGGGTTATCACGAACCGTCTCGAACACAGACTTGATGACTTCCAGCCTCCCGAACAAGCCGGTTTCCGAAGAGGCTTTAGTACCATAGACCACATCCATACGCTGCGGCAAGTTATACAGAAGACCGAAGAGTATAACTTGCCATTATGCTTAGCGTTTGTGGACTATGAGAAAGCCTTTGATTCGGTGGAAACATGGGCGGTACTTGAGTCACTCCAGCGATGCCGTATTGACTATCGGTACATCGAGGTGTTGAAGTGCTTGTATAATAACGCCACCATGTCGGTCCGAGTACAGTAGCAGAGCACGAAGGCGATTCCATTGAGAAGAGGCGTAAGACAGGGGGACGTTATCTCTCCGAAACTGTTTACTGCCGCAATGGAAGACGCCTTCAAGCTCCTGGAATGGCAAGGACTTGGCGTCAACATCAACGGCGAATACATCACTCACCTTCGGTTTGCCGACGACATCGTAGTCATGGCAAAGTCGATGGAGGAACTCAGCATGATGCTCGATGACCTCGACCGAGTTTCACAACGGGTGGGCTTGAAAATGAACATGGACAAGACGAAAATTATGTCAAATGCCAATGTAGTGCCCACCCCAGTCTCTGTTGGAAACTCGGTACTCGAAGTTGTTGACTCATATAATTATCTACTTAGGACAAGTAGTCCAGTTAGGTAGGTCCAACTTCGAGAAAGAGGTCAACCGCCGAATCCAACTCGGTTGGGCAGCGTTCGAGAAACTGCGCAATGTCTTTTCGTCCGACATACCTCAGTGCCTCAAGACGAAAGTCTTCAACCAATGTGTGTTACCAGTGATGAGTTGCGGCACCGAAACGTGGTCTTTCACTATTGGCCTCATCTCAAAGCTCAAAGTCGCTAAACGAGCTATGGAGAGGGCTATGCTCGGTATTTCTCTACGTGATCGAATCCGAAATGAGGAGATCCGTAGACGAACTAAAGTCACCGATATAGCCCACCGGATTAGCAAGCTGAAGTGGCAATGGGCAGGCCATATTGCTCGCAGAGCAGATGGCCGATGGGACCGAAAAGTACTAGAGTGGAGACCACGGACTAGCAAGCGCAGCGTAGGACGTCCACCAGCAAGGTGGACAGAGTGACGACCTTATAAAGGTCCCTGGAAGACGCTGGATGCAGGTCGCTTCCAACCGGTATATGTGGAAATCAAAAGGGGAGGCCTATGTTCAGCAGTGGACGTCCTATGGCTGAGATGATGATGATTAAAGTTTAGAACTTTCTAGATTTAATTTTAATTGTTTTTTTTTTAACGAAGTTTATTTTTACTGTTGAATTCTCAACCAAAGACCCAGTGATTACCTAACTCATAAATTATCAGTAAGATTTTTATTGATTTTATTTTTATTTCCATAAATGTATGAGAAGTTACGTTTTTTATGATAATAAATGAATGATTCCTAAGTAAATATTTCATTTAACCTCCTTCTAAATCGTGTACCTTGCACCGAATCGACGACGTAGAAAAAGACATCTGCGCAGTTATGTTCTGAACTTGATGTATTTAAGATGTAAAACGGTCATTAACAAATTTTAATAATATGAAGTGTTACACGTTTCGTATTTACTGAAATATACTAATCATACTTTATTAAATCTAATTTTTTTAATTCCCACGTAGAAACGACCAAGTGGTAGATAACACAGTTTGTCTTATTTTAAGCGCAAAGTAGATGCAGACAACTACAATATCTCGTAAAATAAACATAATTAGAAGAAATGAAATACACATGTGGATATATTATTAAATAATGAAGCAATGACGAAAATTTCAATAAATTTGGTTTAAAATTAACAAAATGGGAGCATTTTTTCCTATTATGCGCTCTCCTGAAAAGTAGCTGTTTTGTAGATGACTCTTTTTACTTTGCACCCGTCGATATTTCGCTAAAATGTAGTAAGTAGTTGGTATTCTTTATAGAAAAGATAATGCATACCCGTTTACTGTAACTTGAAATAATCGTTATACATATTGCCTTTAAAAAGTGCCTCTTATTTTCTTACATAAATTATGTATAAAAATCTGATGTAATTTTGTTTCTGGTTGCACTCCCCCAATGCGAATCGACCGATTTTAATGGTTTTTTTTGGAACGAAGTTCCTTATCGCGCGTTGTGAAAGGGGGCTAGACGGAAAAAATTCTTACGAAAAGTTGGCACGACACTTTTATCCGACTGCGCGACGCAAAGGAGGGTAATGTGTTTATTACCATGGAATGGAATGGAGTGGAGTGGAGTGGAGTGGAGTGGAGTGGAGTGGAGTGGAGTGGAGTGGAGTGGAGTGGAGTGGAGTGGAGTGGAGTGGAGTGGAGTGGAGTGGAGTGGAGTGGAGTGGAGTGGAGTGGAGTGGAGTGGAGTGGAGTGGAGTGGAGTGGAGTGGAGTGGAGTGGAGTGGAGTGGAGTGGAGTGGAGTGGAGTCGCGACGATTATTTTTGTTGAGTGTATACAGTAACTTCGTTCCATCCGGGTGTCCCTTGACACCTCTCAAGTTTTTTTTTTGTTTTTATATTAGTAGGAACATAAACATAAGAATATCTCATAAAGTCAAGCCTCCAAACCCCATTTATGAAAAAAATGTTGACGTCTAGAGACGAGGTCATGGATCAACTATTTTTCAAAATGCGACAGTTTGGATATTGCATGGATGGATGGATGTTTGTTAATCAATCACATCTGAACGGTTGAAATCTAATCTTGATGAAGTAACCTTTTATTCCGTTAATACGATCCAAGCGAACGAAACCACTGGCAAAAGTCAGAGTTACATATTTCTGTAGAACCCATCCAGATAGGTACTATGAATAAAACTTATGTTCAGATATAAAAACCCATGGCATAAGCTAGCTTTCGTTCATTTACCTGTTCTCGACGTACGTAAGCAACTATACTGGCTATATTCACGTGGGCTTCGTATAGTTATTAATATTCAACGAAACAATCGAACTACATTATATGGAAGGTAAGATAGAGATGATTTATTGAAGCAGTAACAGCCGGGGGCGTTCGAAGGCTTGTTCAGAGCCGTCCGCAACACCTAGACATCTCGTGCAAATCCCCAGTGACATGTTTTACATCTTCATAGCTCGCCGAACATAACTGACTATTCAACCAATTCTACCTTAGAATATAGCCATTATAACTTGTGATTCTGCAAGAAATTTTCCGCATGAAATATCCTAATTGACCTCCATTTACCCAACATAAACCGTTAAAATATTAAAGGAAAGTATCACGGTAAGTGGTGATAAATAACGGCGCTACCTCTCACACATTAACTGTAACATAGATCCGAGAGTCACAAAGTATCCCAGTGTCTACTTAGGAACTCATCTTTATAATGGCTCCCTTTATACTCGGAAAAAGCTGCTTTTTACGTTAAGAACCAACAATTTAGCGTTATCCTAATGACTGTTAAGGTGATGACGTGTAAAAGAAAATTGTGCCAATTTGTTTGGTGAAGTCAATTTGTCACACATTCGACGTGTGTCGGATCGCGCTCCACCCTTCCTAGGCGTTTCTTTCAGGTTGTATTCCCCTCACGAGAACGATGCAATTTACATTGAAAGCGACTGCAAAAAATCCGCTTTACCGTGAGCGGAGTGAAGTTAATTCCTTGTAGGATTGATCCTAACCAAGTTTATTATGTTAACAAAGTTGGCACCGCTGAGCTGAAGTGATCTTTTCTTGTTAAAGTTCCACATTAAAGAGCAGTGTTGCAATGTGTGACTTGTTTATACAATGTATTTTCCATAAAATTAAGTCTTTTTATCTAACACTAGCGGCCTGTCCGGCTTCGCACGGTTGGACATGATATACATATAGCCGCTATAGTTACTCAGGGCGAATTTAGCTAATGGTGAAAACATTTTTGAAATCGGCACAGTTTATTCGTTACAAACAGACACACAAAAATACAAATCTTTCCTCTTTATAATATTATAGTGTAGAGATTGTGCTCAACAACAAAATCTAGTCTTATGTTTTTTTTTTTTTTGCATCTAAGACCTTGCCATTACATTTTCACAGGTTGGAACACCAGTCTAGTAAATTAAGCTCATTTATAAAATTAGAAGAGTTTTGGAATCGTTATAGTCAAGTATTTTTTCTTAAAATAACGTGACCTAGAAGTAGTTTTTCGTTGTATCGACATCACATTTTTTTCATTTGTTTTTTCGTCGTAGCGTCTACGTAGACCCGTCGTAGCGTCGACGTGGACTCGTCATAGCTTCGTAGCGTCGCTTCGTAGCGCACTTGTAGCCTCGTAGCGCTGAAGTGATCATGCTTTGGCTTCGTAGCTTTGACGTAACATTGACGTAGCGTTATCGATATAATCGTAGCGTTTTCATAGCTTTGATGTAGCGTCATCCAGGTCCCGTTTTAACTTCGTTGTAGCCTTCTTGTAACCGGCCGTTGCTACGCTGAGTTATAAGTTTTCATATTCGTACTTAGATAATGGCCTGTTGTTCTAGTGGTTAGTGACCCTGACTGCTATGCCCGGGGTCGTGGGTTCGATTCCCACCCAGGACAAATGTTTGTGTGATGAGCATGATCATTTGTTCTGTGTCTGGGTGTAATTTATCTATAATATGTATGTATTTAGAAATATATAAGTATGTTTATCAGTTGTCTAGTACCCATAACACAAGCTCTGCTTAGCTTGGGACTAGATGGCGTTGTGTGATAGTTGTGGAATATTATTATTATATTATTATTTTATTATTATAATACAAGCTATAAATGGAAAAGCTAAACAGATTACATCGTTCTGTGCTGATATTTTAATTTAAGTAACATAATTTTATCACATTCGTATTTTACGAGTAAGTAGGTATATGTACTCTTACGTACTGAATCACAAAGAGTGTTTAAAAATAGTGTTAGTAACTAAACGCCCAGAGCAAAGTAAATACACTCGCCTCCGTTTAAAAAATACACGAGACATGATAGATAACTGCTATCTCGCCAGCAAAAAGGGCAAAATGAAGAAATTTCGTCGTCATAATAATATTATAGTCATGCCATATGTCACGGTCGGGCGGCCGCGCTCGTTCTCTTCACGACACCACTCCGTCAGGCTCCTTGTCCCAAATCGCGTCGCATTAACCCATGCTTGTCTATGAGGACTGCTATATTATTATAGTCGTAAAATCTACACATGTAGGTTGCTTTTTCTGCGTTCTGAAATAGTAAAGTCAACCAACAGACAAAAATAAATTATTTTTTGTGAGAGTTACATTGTAGTTAAATAGAGAATGAATATTAGTTCATCTTTTTTTCGATAGGGAACTACTTTAGACATACGCCATGTAGAAACGACCCTAAATGTTTAATTCAACCTTTATGTCATACTAAAATATTGTGAAATCTTAGTAATATTATAAACGTGAAAGTTCGTGAGGTCGCAAAAGCAACAGAACGGACATTTTATAACCTGGATTAACAAAAAGGATAGTTTTTATCGCGACTTTGTGTTCCCGTGGGATAATTATCGAGTTGTAGCGTGCGAAGCCGCTGGCAACAGCTTTTTTTTTTTTAGGTCGTAAAATCATCAAATGAGTCCTCCCGCCCTGGGTGGGGCGGAAGGGACTGTCAGACTCTTACTGACTAAAATCTACCCGTGTTCCACGGTATCCTGGGTTAAGAAAAAACCCGCGACCCTAGCAGGCATTTGGCGCGAAACACGACGCGCCACCGACCCGGGCTTGGTCCTTGGTCGGACGGCGAGCTAACTATTACTCACCGTCCGCAAGCCCGCTCCGCCGCTGTGCCCTCTGCTGATCAGAGGGACACGCGTTGGAGCGTCCACACGACAGGCTATTCGCATACGGGCAAAGAGACCCCTTAGGCACACAGTGCCTAAGGAAGAGTTTTTGCCCGGTGCACCGGCCCGAAAAACTGGTCTTCCCCCCGGACGTATCCGAGAGGGAACTCCAGTCCACGAGCGCACGTGGAGGTTTCCTGTCTTAGCACCCCGCTGGCAACAGCTAGTAGAAAATAAGTCGCGGTAAATTGAGTAATAGTTAATAGTACCATACCTACCTGCCTACTGATAATATACCACATATACCTGTAACGTATTTAGTGTACGTTATTCAAAAGTCACTTCAAATCAACATAGAGACTATTATTCTAGTTTCAAAGGACGGCGAGAACGTATTCAATCCATTTCAAATAGCTACAGAATTATTATCACACCCTTATGATGGATAAGTGCCGCAAATATGCCACAATATTCAAAGCTAATAATTCACCGACTACTCTCATCACTCATCCCGATATATAACACATATTAAATGTCTGCTTAAATTCTATCTGAATATTGAACATTTTATGAAAAAAAATGCTTGTTTTTTTATCGTGGTGAAGTCATCAAATGTCCTCCCACCCCGGGCAGAGCGAGAAGGACTGTCAGACTCATACCGACTAAAATCCACGGTGTCCTTCAATGGCCCTTTACGTTCCAGGGTCACGGTAATTCAGTAAATCCCGCGACCTCGGCAGGCTTTGGCCCTCTAGAGGGGGGCCCCGTCATTATGCTGACACTCTTTGAGGCGCGCGTGGAACAAAACGCGCCGTCGACTCGGGCATTATCCATGGTCGGACAGCGAGTCGCCCATTATTACTCGCCACTCGCTTGCCCCCTACGGTGGCCGTAGATCGTCTGGCGACGCCGCGACGTGCGTGCGTGGCGGTGCAATTTATGCTTGGGCGACAAAACTGTCACTGTAATTCGAATGCACACTAGTGCGACACACTGAAGTTCGACATTACTCTTGTGCGACGTGAAGAATGTTGTTTTATAGCCGATAGAAAAATTATTGGCCAGGTCGACGGCGCCCTGCTTCGCGGGCGTCACTTTCTGGGTGGACTAAAAAAATAACCAACATTTTCGATCATACGTCCTTTGTCGCACTACCGTAGTGTCCAACTACCTTCGCATAATCGAGTGTCGCACTAGTAGCGTGCATTCGTACTATAGTGAGTTGCAGTACAGTTTGGCCTCACAACCATGAATCGCACATCTGTTTATCGAACTACCGTAGGTCACCAACACCCTAATTAAATTGTAGCCAATAAATACATGCCTTTGCAAGCGATAGAGGAGTGTCCGTCCCTCATCAACTCTTTTTAAGGAACACTCACTGATGGCCGCCATTACCCCACACTATCTTTATAAGCTTGATAGATTTTAGATTTAGGAACATTTTTTTAAATAACAAATATGCTGATTTTCAAAAATCTACTTCTACTCATTTTCCTCGACTGGATTTATTGAAGTATTGTTTTTTTTTTTTGTCTGGGACCAACGCAAATGGAGTAGATAATATTCTAAGAAGAATTTAGGCTAAGCTGTTAGTACCGCCATCTACAATACCTCAACTAAATCATATGAAGTAATCATAAAGTCACAGTCACATGAATGACGTTAATTGCTGATGTCTCAAAATTAAATAGAAAAGCAGTATATTTATGTATTGAAGCACATTTGAGTTTCATACTTTTTAAAACGGGTGGAAACACCGATGAAATCTGCAAGTCGTAAACCAAAAAATATATTGGCATAGACCACAGACAAATACGAACGAAATGCTGGTCGTTGCTATCGTGATTCTTGTCTATGATTCGTGTCTGTCATTGTCATTCCCATGTCTTGTTGACATTGACAATTTAATGTCAAAATAGAAGGAAGCTCACTGCACTGCACTGCCATAGTTTGTTGTCGTGGTGATTATTTGCGATACGTGAACCAAATTAACAGGAATACCTGCAATAAAGACGAATTAGAGTAGTTACTTGTGCCTTCTAACATAAAAATAAGCCACCATCATGACTATGAGACCAGATGACCACCGTCGAAAATGGGACAAAGACGAATTCGAAAGAATCGCTGCAGATCGGTTGAAAGCTGAAATAGAGGAAGAGGAACGATCTAAAAAGAAAGGTATGACCCACTCATTAATAATTTAATTCTTCAAATGTCCACATAGCGTCAAAAGTTGGCTAGAAATACCCTGTGAAGGATTAAAATAAAGTTTGCATCGACCAGGTTTGGTTGTCTGGTTTGACAGGCCAATAGCGGAGTGTTGTTGCGTATGACACAGATTATATAATAGTACTACAGATGATTCTCTTCCCAAAAACAATCAAACAAATGTAAAATGTATGCACGAGAAAATAAAGTACATTTTTACTTGCAGCCGTACCGCTCACCTACTCTTATAATAGCCTAAACTTCCCGTGCGCAAGCAAAAATGTACTTAATGGTTACGCGCGAGAGTTTATTTTAGTTTATCTGACGCTAACGTCACATCAAGGTCAACGCTCGCCGCGCTCAATAGGGTTGTAACTTGCGAGGCACAGTTAGGTAGGTAGGTGTCTTTATGCATAATATTATGTTAAATTACATTATTAAAATAAAATAATGTTACTCAAGGAATTTTGTTTTTATCATCAGCCTATATCGTTTTGTTTTCGTCATCGATTACTACATACATTATCGATAGGTAGCACAAAATGTTAATAGTACTTACGGCACCTTACGTTAGAAATGATATATACCAATATTATATTTTCTACCTATTATTGTTCTATTTTAAACATTTCATCTTAGAAAAACAAAAAAGAATAATATTTAAAAATGTAGGATGTAGGTAGGTAAAGTTATATAATGATCATCAATTCTATTGTAATGTTCAGTTAATTTGTCAACTCAACCCTTCCAAACTGAACAGCTTTTGCTTTATAACTTCCAAAAAATAACACTGCACTGTTTTGATGTTCTGATAGTCTCAGAACAAAGGTTATTTTTTCAATTTCATGTGCTGTGTAAACAGACATTCTTACTTTTTTATAGTTCATTATTTAATACATTATTGCTTCTTTCATGCATATTTCAGCGGGCTGATTGGCGTAAAAAATATGAAATAAAAGCATACTATTAATGATCGTATTAATTTTACATAACAAAAATGTGAGGCTCCTATCACTGTCATTATTTAAACAACCAAACGTTATGCAGTATTTTTTTTCTTCATCATATTTATATAGGTATATTTTTTTTAACTTATGCGTAAATACAACTAAACACCAAACTTAAATAATATTTAAGTAAGCGCGTGCTTAGTGGGTGGCGCGCGGCAGCCGACTAAATGCCCACTTCGAAATGGTCCCCGCCAATGCTTGCAGTTTTATACCTACACTGCGGAGTGAGCCAGGCCTGCGTATGATTAAAAAAAAAACTGATTCCTCTTTGTTATAAAACATTTACTTACTATTTGCTCTCCCTTAAAGTGTCCTGTTAAGCAGTACACCTCACCTCTACGTTGACCTACGAGAAGCCACTAAAAAAAAAACAATTCCTTTAGTTTGCTTTTAGCAAATCTAAGTTGTGCCTGTTTGTTTTCAGCGCCACCTATAAAAAGAGAGCTCCTCAAGCAGCGAGACTACAAAGTAGACTTAGATTCCAAGCTCGGGAAAAGTGTAGTGATAACAAAGAACACACCCACCTCACAGTCCGGAGGATACTACTGCAATGTCTGTGATTGTGTTGTCAAAGACTCCATCAACTTTCTGGACCACATCAATGGAAAGAAACATCAAAGGAATCTTGGCATGTCCATGAAGATTGAGAGGAGTTCATTAGATCAGGTTGGTTAAATAATGTATTGAAATAAGAGAACTCCCAGTTTCATATAGCATTAGGTCTACCATTTTACTGAGACTGTGCTAGCAGTAGCTGCAAAGTCTATTTGCAAAGCAATGACAGAGTTATCAGTATCACAATATGAAATAACAATTCACAACCCTCATCTATTATCTCCTCTTTCGGGGCCTCCCTTAATATAATGGTGCCCTGTTAGAGGGCCAAAGCTTGCCAAGGTCACGGGACTGTCTCCTTAGCTAACCGTTACCCTGGAATGTAAAGGACAGTGGATTTTAGTCCGTACAAGTCTGACAGTCCCTCCCGTCCTGCCCTGGGTAGGAGTCCTGATTACTAGATATTTATCTTGAATAAATGACTTCTGGTTTCAATCAGACCATAGTATGACTGTTGATTATAAATCATTGTTGTTTATTTTCGATATTATCATCAACCACATCATTGCTTGCCATCTGGTGGAATATGGTCAAAGGTAAATAAAAATAAGTAAAAAAAACCTAAATATGTACTTTATTTCCACAGGTCAAAGCCCGTTTTGCAAATAACAAACGTAAATTAGAAGAAAAAAAGCGTGAATACGAGCTCGACACGCGACTGAGAGAAGCAGCGGAAGAAGAGGCCAGGGTCAAAGAACAGCGTCGTGAAAGACGCCGTGACAAGAAACGTAAGCTTATGGAATCTGAGGAACCAGAAGATTCACCAGCACAGTCTGAACTAGCCCAGATCATGGGCTTCTCTGGGTTTGGGGGGTCCAAGAAATAGGTTCATTAGTATATAACTATGTTAGTAATAATTAATAATAAAGATTTGTATGGTAATTAAAGTGTTTTATTTATAAAAAAATTGTGAAGAAAACTGAATGGGTAGGTATTGGCTTTTGGGTTAAAGTTCTTTGACAAACATTCACTCAATAACCTTAACCATGTTTAGTTGAAAAAATCTAATTAGTCCGTCTGTGAGATTATCGATAAATATTTGACCCGTATTTTTTTTAATACATAAAACGACAAAGATACGACACTTTTTGGCAATTAATACGTTACAAACTAGTACAATTTCAAGTTGCTTGTGACGTCGAAAGCCCTACCAATTCCAGAGCCAATCTGTTAGGCACTCTTAGGCACCCCGCGCACTAGGCAGCCTGGCTGCGCAGCCATGCTGCCTAGTGCGCGGGAGGCTTTGACCTCACACTTGCTTGACATTGACCAATTCGACTGGGTGATCTACTGCTGGCCTGCTGCACGTCTCTTATATGCTTCTCATATCGCCTTCAAAGAAAAGGGAACGTGAAGTGAACTAGGTTTTTAGGCATCCCAATGGTTCAGGTTTTAATTTCTAGCACAATGTAGTGAGTTCCAATTATCATTGAGTGAGTTCGATTCCCATAGATGCAATATGGGTTAATAAAGGGGATGATGTAGATGTACCAACGGTGCCTACATAGTGTGGCAAAAAGACTTATTTACTCAACAAAGATATATTTTAAAACCTAATTTACTTTTTGCCAATGCTCAAATAGTATGTAAACAAACAAAAATAATTAGGTTCTAATGTCCATTCCCATATGTAATCAAAGCATTACGCGGCGTCAACTGGTCATTTCCGTTCGAGTCCACGCCTATGATACTATGCGTCCAGCTTCCTATTGTATGCATTCTTTCATGCGGAACATGCAACTGAATCGACAAGGTCACTTCAGTTAATGAAAACATACACGAAGTACCACTATCTTACATGTAGGTACATAGATCTGCTGTGGGTACAGACGATGGGAAAACTCGAAAATACTATAACAAAGACATTAATCCCAAACTGTAGTAGCGGAGCAGTGGTCGCTAGCGCTACGGCTTCGACTCGGCCGCCTCAGGAATAATTAATGTGTCTCACACACTGCTCTCAAAACGGTGAAGGAAAACATCGTGACGAATTGGTGTCCTAAAACCAAAAAAAATTAAGACTACGATCTACCAACCCACACTGGGCCCGCGTGGTGGATTAAGCTGTTCACTGAGGCGGAGCGGAGAGCGATTCACCAATCACACGACTTTAGTGGAGAAGAGATGTGGATTTCAAGCCGTGTGATTTGTGAATCGCTCTCCGCTCCGCCTCAGTGGAAACGCAGCCTTACAGTCCACTCATAAAATCAAAATCAAAATCATCAAAATCAAAGCATTTATTTCAAGTAGGCCAGTTACAGGCACTTTTGAATTGTCATAGACAATTAAAGGAATATTAAGTATTAAACACTAAAAAGTTATGGTGCTACAGTCCCAGTCACAAGACATAAAAACTGTGAAAGTACCGTAGATGCACGTTCCAAGTCGTAGATCTCTATGGAGAAGAACGTGCAAGAAACTCCATGGACACTCTGTTCAGATCGCCAAAATTATTACAGAATCATTGTTACATCATTCATTCTTAGATGGTACATTATGTGAGAACGATGTAGCAAGTTTAAAAGTGTCCATAGTAAAATTTAAAACAAAGACAATTCAGAAATAAAAATTAATAAATTAAAATAAACCGTGGCAGCTAAGAGATGACCAGTCGCAACTGACAGCGCCCGTTCACGAACATGACACATGCATCAGCACCATTCGGCTCAACCATTTTGAAGGGAGCCAAATGATCCGACACACGCGCCACCATCAGCGAGACATTTGAGTGAGCATGACACACTCTCAACCGCCAGGGTCATTCAAGTCAACAAGAGACGTAGGTACTCAGTGAATGACAGCTCTGAAGTACATAGTACTCACACAATGTCGGCTATGAAGCTATATAATACAAGGAAGATTGAATCTATACAATGCAAATACAGTTGTACAATCTTCAGCAGCTCCAACAATTTATTTATACATTCACTGTCTCATGGAGCAGGACCAGCATGGAGCCAAGCATTATTATCAGCGATATAGTCGCTCAGTTTATAATATGCCTGCTTACAAAGTGTGCGTTTAATGCATGTTTTGAATTTAGTTTCATTCAGTTCAAGAACGTTTTGTGGTAGCTTATTATAGCATTTTAAACAGAACCCCATGAAGGAAGAGTCTACTTTGGCGAGTCTGAAGCCCGGCTGAACTAATTGGTCCCTATTTCTAGTATGATAATTATGTCTGTCACCTCTTTTAGAGAAAAGATGCAGATTTTTCCTAACGTACATTATGTTTTCATAGATATATTGACAAGGAACCGTCAAGATGTTAATTTCCTTAAACAGTTCCCTTAGAGAATCGCGTCCACGGAGATTATATATAGCTCGGATCGCTCTCTTTTGGAGAATAAAGATGGACTCGATGTCAGCAGCCCGTCCCCACAATAAAATACCATACGACATTACACTGTGGAAGTAGCTAAAATATACAATTCTCGCGGTATCAACGTCAGTGAATTGGCGAATTTTCCTGACAGCATATGCTGCTGAACTTAATCGCCCTGCAAGTGTTGTTATATGAGGGCCCCATTGTAGCCTTGAATCAAGTGTTATTCCCAGGAAAACCGTTTTATCGACGAATTCTAGTATCTCCTCATTCAACACTATGTCATAATTACTATTTTTAACATTTGGTAAGGCAAATCTAATGCATTTAGTCTTGTTTCCATTTAATACTAAATTGTTTGCTGAAAACCAGTTATGGATCTGACGCAAGGCATTATTGACGTCATCTAGATTCTGAGCTCGCCTATTAATTTTAAAAATTAGGGATGTGTCATCAGCAAATAACACCATATTGTGTAGTTGATTTTTAAGTATATAGGGTAGATCATTTATATATACAAGAAAGAGAAAAGGACCCAATATTGAGCCTTGTGGAACTCCCATTTTAACTGTTAAACCCTGTGAATTTACACCATTTATTTGAACATGCTGTTGCCTATCACATAAATAAGATTTTACCAGACTAAGCGCAAGTTTACCTAGTCCGTAATGTTCAAGTTTCAAAAGTAATGTATCGTGATTAACGCAATCAAATGCTTTGGAGAGGTCACAGAATATTCCTATGGCGTCTTGTGCCTCTTCCCATGCAGTAAATATGTGCTTCAATAGGGTGACACCGGCGTCAGTTGTACAACGTCCCTTGGTGAAACCATACTGCTGATCGTGTAAGATTTTGTTGGTGTTGAAGTGATTAAGCATCTGATTTAGCATTACTTTTTCAAATATCTTGCTAAAGACTGGCAACACGGATACTGGTCTATAATTGTTAGTATCTTTAGAGTCCCCAGATTTAAAAAGAGGCACGACTTTACTGAACTTCATCAAATCAGGAAAAACTCCTTGATCCACACACAGATTAAAAATTAATGCCAAATATGGCGCTACAGTTTCCACAATGGCTGTACAAACTTTGATAGACAATCCCCATAAATCTTCGGTCACTTTAATTTTGATTTCCCGGAAAGCTTTAATAACTGTCATAGGGTTTATATGTTTAAACTTAAAATCAGCCGGGCTGCCAGAAACGTTCGCCTTTAATAAAGCTATTGAAATATCAGGTGAGGAATTTAGAGCCTCCTAGGAACATAGAGAGGAAGCTTGTATCCCAGCTGTGGAAACTAATAGGATGATTGCCTATTCCTACCTTGCTAGCAAGCAATCATGATAACAAGGGAAGCTACTCAGTTCTAGGGATCATAGGTTCGATACCTACCCCAGGTAAGAATAATAAATTAATTCCTCTGTTGCAAACATACGAGGAGTACTTACCTAATTATGTTTGCTAATTTCTACAGATCCTAGTAATTTGTGTTTTCCGGGGTCGCCGGACTAACAAATTACCATGACCCCGGAACGTAAAGGACTATTGAAGGACACCGTGGATTTAACTTAGTACAAGTCTGACAGTCCCTCCCGCCCCACCCTGAGTGGACTCATTTGATGATTTTACCACGCTCAAAAAAGAGAGAAGCTCCCTATTCTGTCTAAGCCGTTTACCTTCCAGTCCAGAGATGTCTAAATTATAAATTAATTCTGTCATAGACTGTACCCATAGATACCTACATGCAATACCTACTACCACTGTTATTACCTGTTGGAAAACACAAAAAAGAACCGACAAGTGCAATTATGTCCCTTGCAATGAGGGTTCTGTACCAAGATTTTTAAGATTGGCTAATTAAACTGTCTTGGGGTCGGTTGTCAGATTAACCCGAGGCAGCTGAATATTTCTATACTAGTTGTTCTCCGTGGTTTCACTCGCGCTGCTCGGTTCCTATAGGTCGTAGCGTCATGTTGTATGGCTTATAGTCTTCCTCGATAAGTAAACTACCTACTTATAAAACACAAAAAAAAACAATGCAGTAGTTTACGAGATTAGCGCGTTCAACCAAACAAACTATACATTTTATATAATAAATAGTATAGATACAGATTTTCAGATTTTACACGGAATAACTGCCTATCGGATCTCCACAACCCAGTTAATACTGGGTCCAAGATTTACAAATACAGCCGGAACTTTGAAAGGCTTTTTGATGCACGAAGGAAACTAATAAATCCATTATAATGGATGGGAAACCCACTACTGAAAGCGACAATTTCGATGATCACATAATATCAAATCAGTATGCGGAACCCTGAAAGGGCTCTGAATACTTACAATAGTAGCGATGAGACTGCTAAGCAATGATTTTCCGCCACAATCAAGCGAAGCCACGCCCTTGTATAAAAGCCAAGTTCATAGTCATGGTGAATCAATATGGTGGTCGAAACCGGAGACATGAGGACGATACTGCTAACCGTCGCTCTTTTAACTTTATTTTATTCGTGTCTAACGGCATTTCAAGTGAGTGTTTGTTTTTAATTTTGTATTATTTTTAAGTTCTCTAATGGTCGCGGGACTTATCGCATTACCGTGACCCCGGAACATAAAGGGCTACTGAAGGACACCGTGGATTTTAGTCTGTCCCGCTCATTTGTTTTCAATTCTCATTTGTTTGATTTTACCACGATAAAAAGTTATTTCTATTGCCTCTTTTTTGATATGGAGTTTTATCTACATAATAATTACTTATGTAGTAACGACGGATAATTTTGTAAGAAACTAGAACGTTACAGGGAAGACGAGTAGATAATTATGTACCCCCGCGCGGCAGCGCGCGTCACTGTGGTGTCCGACGCTTTGCTTTTTTTTTATTAAATGAGTCAAAATGTAAATTAATCTAAAATTTATGAATTAAAGTTTGTAATATGTATTTAAAATTATTTTGAATGTATAATTTTAATAATAAAGAATGCCTGAGTTGGTGCAACACAGTGGACTGAGCATTCACGTTACATCTAGAAATGCAAAATTATGTACTGTGTAAAGTACCTATAATATTCAATTTATTTCAACACACGAATCGAATGACCGACCCTATGCTCAACAGTCGCGCTTACAATCACTGCATCAAATATTTAAATTATTTATTTAATTGGTATGTTTTTTTTCCAGATTTCACTTGACTCACCTAGCGTTTCATGTAAGTATATTATTTTCTAGCATCTTAATGAGTAATACTATGGGCATGGTTGGCGCAGTGGCTGAGCAATCGACTACTGTGTTGCGTTTTGCGGGTTCATTTCCCGCACGGAACTAATATTTGTACCTACGATCTACGATTTATTGTTTCGGGTCTGGGTGTCGGCGTTTCTGAATTTAAATTTTTGTTCAGACCCACGATAACAGGATAGATTCCTAGTGATTTATTATTATTATTATATATCTGTATTATTTATATAAATGATTTTATGGGAACAAATCTAATCATTTTGATTGCGACTGCAATGCCCTATATCGACACCCGCTTTGTAGGCTAATAAGAGGCGACGTATTTGGTGATCCACACGAAATTTCAAAAGTAATAAAGGGACACTTCAGTAGAATACAAAGGTTGATTGTCCATCGAACTTTTAACTGAGACCGGCCTGTACATCATAATATTATGTCTTTATTAATTACCCTCTTTTTTGTTTAAAGAACAATAACACGTTTTGGCATTTATGTTGTCTTTTTATGCCTAATAAAGTCCGAATTCAAAATTATTGTCTAACCATCTGTTTTTTTTTTTTAGCCAACCTTGACAGCATAAAAGACTCACATCGAGAAAAGCGGCAGTTGGAGAATTTCGACGATGAATACCCATCCGGGAACCAGCGAGAGGAAGAAGAACCAGACTTCTGGGACCGAATCGTCAAAGTAGCACTTAAGTTATTCAGTAGATTCGTCGAATGGTTAAATTCATAATAATAAAAATCAAAATGATCAATGGAGTCACGATTCTGCTAAATGGCAGAATTAGCCTCTAATCCGTGTTAAATTATACTTATTTACTTAAATTATTTTTATAAGTAATGCCATTTGAAGTTTTAATTCACTCCTTTCATTAACAAAAAGAGATATATTATAATAATTATACAACGTGTAACGTTAAATGCGCAAAACCTCTCGTGGGGTAACTCAGCCCATGTTACTGAACAATGTACTTTGTTCTAAGACTTTTGGAAATTCACAAAAAAAAAATGATTTTTCATACAGATGGCCCTATCAATTTCTCATTTTGCGTGAAAAAACTTTTTTTTTTTTGTGAATTTCCGAGTCTTAGAACAAACATTGTTCAGTAACATGGGCTGAGTTACCCCAGGAGAGGTTTTCGCATTTAACGTTACACGTTGTATAAATATAAATTCAGGATTTTAATGTTCATACATAGGTGTCGCTCTAAAAATAAAACATAACAAAATACATTATAAAATTATAATATTTATTGTAATGAAGTGGCATAATAAAAATCGGTACTTAAGAGTATTGTAACATGTTAATATAATTGCAAGGAACCAGCACAATGGCACTTTTTCGTATTTTTTTTTATTTTATTACAAAAGAACAGATAATAATTAGATATGCAATTATGAATTTCGACTAATGAAATAAGCAGTATTTTATTATTTCGGTATCAGAATCAACTCTTAGAACTAGTATAAATAACAGGAGAGTAGCAGTAGATAAGAGGTTATTATCTGATATTCATATTAAAAATGTTACAGTCTCATAAATGCAGAATATCGAGGACGCATAAATTATTAAACTAGGTAGCATAGCATACATACAAGTTTCCTCTATGCAGCTGCGTTTGACAGTTTTATTTTAATCTTTATCTACTATCATGCTATTAATCCTCTTTAAAAGAACCTATAACAATTAGCTTATTGCCAACATTAAAACACTCAATGATAATATTATGATCAATAAATCATCCAAACGCGTGATATTATGAATTTCAAAAAAAGAACATTCTCATGCAATGACATTTTCACCACCAGATCGCTAAAATTTTGAAAAAAGAACAATAATTCTTTTAAATAATAAGGTTTGTTTATTTTACATGCTTCGCAGTTAGACTTTTCTTGAATTTACATAGTTCTTACAACACTGTACAACACCCTATGGTATGAGAATCTTTTATAGAGGATTCACATCATGATTGTAGATAAAGTCTTGTATGCAACTGTTATAATTAGGTATTAAAACACTCATGTGATACTATTATCACACTCGGCTACGCCTCGTGTGATAAACCCACATTCGTGTTTTAATACCCCTGATTATACAACAGTTGCATAAATAAATATTAATAACAATCCACAAGTATGAAAAAACTTACTTCAACTACAGATTACACACTATTATTGAACATTAACAAACGATTAATAACAAGTAGTAATATGTGACATCCAACGTGCTCTGTTTTAATACTTATAATATCATGTTAAGTAAAACTAAATTGCTATTCTGATCGAGTTTCCATAAATAACAATGAAAAATAAGAGAACAAGTACTATTAAATGCAAACATAAGACTTTAGTAAAATAATGAACACAAGGTTTGTAGTAGTAGATGTATTAAAAACTATATGATTGAAACTAGGGAACATTTCTTCGTATCGTTGTAAAGGTGGGATATATGAATAGGTATTTTATATAATTAACTATTGGAGTCAGTGGGAATGGTGATATATTCAGTCAGTTGGGTCAGTAACTATTGTCATTATGTGAGACTAGTAAATTAATAGTTTCTTTATATTTCATCAAGACGTCTGCTAAAATTCACAAGAACTTTCCTTAACAAGCGTGCCTCATGGGGCCGCTTATCCTATGTCCCGAACATACCTGCCTTTTTTAGCAGACGCCGTAAAAATAACATTAAGGCAATCGCATCGATTTAGGTGCTCATATAAAATAAATAAAAGCTTCATTATGAAAATAAGAAATCTGTAATTTGACAATCATTTTCAATTACTTAAACGTAAGTAATAAGATCTTGGCAATTAGCGGAATTTATCTCTCATACAAAATTGATTATTCGGCAATCTTACATTTTTATAATAAAGCTAATTACGTTTTCTTTATTCGTTTATTCGGTTTTTATTGATTTTTTATTCGGATGATGATTAGTTTGCTGTGCTAGTATTTATATTTACAAGGTTTTCCATGAGCGTAAAAGAACATAATTTTCGCAGCGTGTGAAAACTGCAATAACTACTAATAAAAATTGTGAAACAGACAGCGCATCGAGTGCAAAGCATCTGTAACAAAAATCTTCAAAACACAAGGAAAAAAAAATCGTCGCAAATATTGGTGGCGAATAAAAAGCCTTGGAAACTATCAGTTTCTAGGAGTCTTTTTTGTCATAGAAAGAAAGCAAAAATATTTATTCGTAGCGAGGAAATTACGTGTAAATAGAGTCAATTTGTATGGAAAGTGTTGACAATGCCGCCTCTAGCGCAGTCAGCGAGGCGTTTCTATTACTATAAATGTGACTGTACAGTATGTCCTTTGTTAACGCTTCGTCCACGCTCATTTAAAACCTTGCTACACTAATAAGCCTATTAAGTTTTAATTAAAAGTTATACATTAAAACTTTATAGACCTAAAAGTCTCGCACACTTTTCAAAACGGGCATATTTTATTTTATATTCATCCGATAATATCGGAAGACGAACGTTATAAAATATTATAAATTAGCATTATTTTACATGTATAATTGCAACAATAATTACTAATACTAATTGAAGACGTGTTTAACGTTAAATAGTAAATAACTAGAACTGTTATTTTTTACATTAATATTTTAAGGTAACCTATCTATATTAAAGTGCTATAATATAAATTCAAATCCATTCAAGTGCTTGAAAATATAATAACATTAAGTTACAGCATCAGAAATAATTAAATTAGTAGCTTATAAATTACCAAAACCTGCATTAAAGTAAAAATTCAGTGTAATTCGTTCATAGGATTATCTATTTTATAAGGTCGCGAACTTACATTTGGATAGATTGCGTGTATTTACATAATACAGAAACGGCAGATTTATTAATTAAAAAAAAGAATATCAGACGAAAGACGCCCATCGTATTCTATAATTATTATTATAATAGTAGCCTTTTTAATAGTATAATACTCTGTCATTACAAATATAGCATCTGCGACATTTCACCTCAATAACACAAACCATCAAAATGAAAAAAAAAAAACTGTAAAAAACATTTTTTTTTTTATAAGTAACTGTTCGCGACCTCAGAGACTCGTTAAAGTATCAAAATACTATTGGCGTACGATTGGGCCTACACTGGCCGACGGCGAAGAGACGCCGTGTCGCGCTAAAACCGCTGCGGGTTCCGTAGAAAAACAATCAAAACAAGTGTCAAGAAAGAGTTCTTGTACGAACCGTCGGGCGCACAACATGTATGTATCTCTGGCCAGTAAGGCACAAACATCAGAATATACACAAGGACTACGAAATACCTCTGGATGGCGTTGTTTCATTGACAGGAGTCCTGAACGAGCCTGGAAAGAAATATACAATTCTTAGTACAATTAATAATATAGGCATGTTGCCAGTATCAATAATTTTAAAATTAAATTATTCCGTAAGATAGTTTTGAAAAATAATGGATACGAATTTTTTCTTTTGTTAAATCAATGCATATTTCAAAGATATTATAACACATCAAAATTCATGACGTCAAATGCAAGTAAAAACTGTACTTGCTTGTAAGGTATTGGCAGTTCCAACTAAGAAGGTCAGTGGCTATGGTCTTCACCTGACGACTGACACTTCAAAAGTATGGTTACTAGTAGTACAACTATTACAATTTGAAAGGTGTGACGTCAGTAGAAGGTGACCTTAGTTGGATCGTACTATATAAGAGTTCAATACCTGTCTCAAATGTATAGGGTTGGACATAAAGTGCACTTGGTGCAGTAGTTCTGCTTGTGGACCCGCTTTGGTATCAATAACAGGCTTGTCTGTGGTCGGACTGCGAGGCTCTATGGCATTTGTATCCATTCCTGGAAAGTAACTGATCATGAATACTTGATGATGGAGTTAGAATCAATTTTAATTTGTTAACATTGATCTTGGATAATAATAAAAATATGATATTATATTATATAGTCCTCCTGACCGATTTCGCCAATCTCAACGGAGATTAGCCATCTGCGCGGGACACATTATAGTGCACACGTGTGTGCGCAGGCGCAGGCACAGGTGCACTCTCTGTTCCTTTACTCTCATAGTCCGTTGGAACGACCGACACGACCAGACAGAGATCAGTCGCAGGACCAACGGCTTAACGTGCTTTCCGAGACACGGGGGTATTATACCGTTAACTTCCAAACTCCGGGCTGCTAGTTACTGAGAGATTGTAAAAGAAAACCCATTAGCACTTTTTGCCCGACCAAGGAATCTAACCCAGAACCCCACGCTCGGAAGGCGCGCTTGCGACCACGAGACCAACGGGGCAATAATATACGCAGTTAATGTCATGCAAAATATTTCGTTTTAATTCTATGAAAGAAAACCAGGCTTAGGTGGAAGATTAAATAGCTATTATGTAAAAATAGTATCCACAGTGCGTCTTAGAACCAAGTTTTTGAAACGTTAAAATTCAGTCCTACTTCAATAGATCTCTATTCAATTGAAATACATAGTTCTAATATTATATTACTCAACCATATAACGTGGGCCAAAGCCTGTTGGGGTCGCAGGACTAAAGAGTAACCGTGGCCCCCGACACGTAAAGGTCTATTGAAGGACACCATAGAAATATATCTAAATATATAGGGTGTTAAAAAATTAACTGCAGGAATTTCGTGTGCGTACAGTACGATTCACGAAAGATGACCACAAATGGCGGCCGTCTGCGCACGTACACTCATGAAGAAAAGACTTAAGACGAAATAATAAATTAATGTTAGTTAAAAAATTTGTGTAATGTTGTAAATGCTGGTTATGCAAATAAATCAAAAGTAAGTAATTTAAAATGTAAGTAATATAAAAAATGTAAGTAACATAAAATAAATAGAACTTGAATTGATTTACTTTCTTTGATAATTCTTTGTACTGTCGATACGGACGTCTTTGTTGCCGCGGCCGTTTTTTTGTAAGCTTCGAGTATTTTAAAATCTTGTGAAATATATTGAAACACGTTGTACACCAAACTTCTCGAATGTCTATTCAAAGCATTGCATTTTCCTCGCGGTATTGTGGTGGCTTAAAATAGCAAATAAGTTCATTACAATAACAAATCTCAACAAAAAACCTAACAAACAACGAAACTTAACAAATAAAAAACAATTTAAAATAAAGAAGCACTTCTTTTCGACTGTACTCGACAGCAGTGTGAGAGCGTCAACGCCACGATAGACGAATAGCGTCTTAGCGGCCTATCACGAGACGCGCGCGCACCAATGGCGTCGCTCCGCTCTTGACGCATTCCGCCCGCGCCTCACTCCGCACCTCAAAAGGGACCTAAAATATGCCTTCTGCGCCGTGGTCATCTTTCGTGAATCTTACTGTACTCGGTATCAAAAACCAAGTATATTCCAATATTTTTTTATCGAACACTATTCAAAAAGAATGTTTTTTTCAAAAAAAAAAATCAAAATAAAACTTTTTTTTAAGCATTTGTTTTTTGGCCACTTAATATGGTCCATAAAATAAGTTATTTGCAAGTATTTCGATGAATTGCCAGTCCAAAGTCTGCAAAATGTGACGGGAAAGTTGGAATCAGCTGTAAACGCAACACACGGGTGAACGAACTCAAACAGCAACCAAATTCATTAATTTGGTCAAGAAAAAAGACTTGAATTTTTTTTTTAAATGCTCGAAATTAATATATTTTTTTGGAATTTATTTGGTTTTTGATAACGAGTACGCACACGAAATTCAGAAATAATGCAGTTAATTTTTTAACACCTTGTATAAATAACTCAAAGGTGACTGACTGACTGACATAGTGATCTATCAACGCACAGCCCAAACCACTGGTCGGATCGGGCTGAAATTTGGCATGCAGGTAGATGTTATGACGTAGGCATTCGCTAAGAATAGTTATTTGTTATGCAAGGCTGCAAAGTTGATTTTTGGCGCGAGTACTTGAATTGAAAACTGAGCGAGCGAAGGATTCAAATATAGAATCCTGAGCGATGCGAAGTTTTCAAAGGTACGAGACGCAGAAAAACTTTGCTGCCGAGTGCAACACACAACTTTTCACCTCACACAGCGAGGAAATGAAGTGGGGGCATTGACCTATACAGGGGGCGGCTCGCCTGGCAGTGTAGAAAACAATTGAATACAAGACGTGTTCGAATTTTAAACAACACTTTGTGCTCTAGAGCACAAAATGGAGTTTTGCGCTCAGATTTTGAATGAGAAATAGAATCTTTCCGAGCGGGTGAGGTGAAAAGGATTTTAATCAAATCCACCCCCAAGGGGATGAAAGTTTGTATGAAACTTTGTCAATTTTATAAAAATACATTATTAAGTTCCGACATCCACGCGAACCAAGTCGCGGGCACAGCTAGTTGGTACATAAAACAGGTACATAATCATATTCTGTATTAGAAAAACAAAAGCGAAACATTCATGTCCGTACAAATTTTGGCGCTAAAATCCGAAGCCGAATACTTTTGACTAATATTCGGCTATTCAGTCAGGGGGCTCGCCGAATATTCGGTATTCGGTGTACTGCCGAATATACTATCGTTGCAAGCCTAATTAAAATTGCAAGCCTAATTAAAACTAGCTTCTGCCAGCGACTTCGTACGCGGATCCTGTTGCTTATGCCAGCGACAATGGGGTCGTCAAAATCGAAGATCTGAAACGTCTGATGTCGAATTCTTAGAGCCTGGGGACGGGAAATCAAACGGGACGCGCATGACGATTCCAGACGTTCCAGATCTTTCATTTTTTAAGTCAACAGGAAATGCCCATCAGACTAAACAACTCTTGCTAAGATGTTATTCATATACACCGTGTTCCGGACGATATACATAAACTTCGACCAGATGTTCAGACCACGGAAGTAAGCATTTTTCATTATGGACACATTAATAAATTCTTATTTTTTATTTTTTGTTAATTTTCATACAAACTAAATACCTAGACGTAAATAACCCGATATGCATGCCTCTTTATCCGAATTGGCAACGTCGTATTTTCATTCATAACATTTGGCGGGCTGAAACTTGTCAAAACAGTTTCTTTGATTTTTTATCTCGTTCCTTATAGCACTGTCAATGTACTATACTTATCTAAAGAGAACGTATAAGGCTACCAAGCAGGTAGATACGTATTTCGAATTGTCTTTTTAATTGAGGAATAAAAAAAAAAACAAAATTCCATAACCAAATCATGATAACCTCTTCCCACGACATGCAGCCTTCGCAAAACGTTTCTGCAGTCCTTATTTTTAGTCTAGGCTTAAAGCAACGCCGGACCTCCAACGACGGGAAGGGGAGTAGGCTACCATAATTATCTTCCCATTCTGCCGTTTCGGCTTAAGTAACGAACATTCAATCTCAAAATTATTGACTAAAAGAGGGGCAGCTCAACACGCAATCTGGGGACCACGCTTAGAGCTCACGTACATTCGTAAAAATACTCTCAAAAGATAGGTCTCGGTCAAATTAAGATAAATGGTAATCACAGCATATTTTTTTTATGCATTTGAGTAGAATAATTATAATTTATAAGCACACTTGTTGCGTGGGCAACATCAGAACTAACGCCACCATCTTATTTTTCAATACATTTCACAAATGAGCGCTCTCCTGTCAACCTCAATGGAGTGTCCAAAGATCCATATAACACTGTAGGTTAGACAACTACGTCAGCCGTAATGTCATTCAAAAATATTTTTATTAATAAAAAATAAACTCTAAAAAGCAAAAAATAAATTTAATGTAAAAAGTTTTCGAAATGACCACCTTCTTTTTCGACACAAATATTCAAACGAGTCCTAATTTGGCCATTTAAATTTACAGACATTTGTCTTATTTGTTCAGCAGCCTGAGATATTCTATCTAAGAGCTGTTCACGGTTCTGAATTTTTACGGAGTACACCTTCTCCTTTAAGGTTCCCCAGACATAAAAATCTAAAGGAGTCAGATCTGGGGACCTAGCTGGCCATGCGATATTTGTGCTACCTCGTCCAATCCAACGGCCAGGAAACGTTGCATTTAAATATTCACGCACTTGTGTGCCATAATGTGCAGGGGCCCCATCATGTTGGAGCCACATGGTTCGCAGAGTTTGAAGATCCACTTGTTCGAAAAATTCGAAGCTAGTGACGTTTCTTAGGAACTCTAAGTAATTGTCAGCATTTAGGCGGTGGGGAATCTCAATAGGGCCGATCAGCTGATTGTTAAAAACACCAGCCCACATGTTTACAGAGAATTCAGTTTGATGTGACGCCTGCCAATGTAAATTCGGGTTGCTCTCATGCCACTGCACTTGATTTTTGGAATTGAATACTCCCGCTCTTGTAAACTGGGCTTCATCCATCCAAAGAATTTTTTGAAGCAGTATTGGATTATTTATCAGTTCTTGATTCATTCTCTGGCAAAAAACAATTCTTGAGAAGTGATCAGGTGGTATTATGCCTTGGGATTTTCTGTAGTGGTAGGCATGCAAACCATATCTTTTCCACAGTTTCCACACTAGCTTATGAGATACACCCACGATTCTCCCAACGCGTCTCGTTGAGAGTGTAGGATCATGAATAATAAGGTTCATTATTCTGTTTTCTTGAGCGACGCTCAAATTGATTGCTCGTTCAGGGCGGCGTGGTCTAATTCCGATCTCACAAAATCTCCTGTGTATGTTAATAAATGTTCGTATATCAGGAACGCGCCGACCAGGGAATCGCCGTTGGTACTCTCGCACAGCTGCTGTAGCATTTCCGTCACAGAAACCGTAGACGAAGTGAATATCAGCTTGGTGTTGAGCAGAATATTCGTGCGGCATAGTGAAAGTTGTAATCAAAATGATTGATTAAATTAGTCGGAAACCCAAAAGCAAATTACAATAAACAATAATCCTGACAGTTAAAATCATGCATGACAAACAATGACAAATAACAACTTAGGTATCCATAGCGACCAGTTTAATCTCTTTGAAAGATTCGTTATCGCAAATGATCGTATTTCTTCGCTAACTCTCGGGTTCCTCTCGTACGTGCAAATGAAATGCAAATAGTATTTGATAGATTTATCATTTTAATTGCACTAAGCGGCAACATAGGCCAAATTAAGATACTTTCTCACTGCATAGCTCAATTAAATTTCATTAAATGAAATTACAAATATCTTTGTAACGAAGCCTTTTTAAGTACTACTTCCTTTGTTGGATTTGATTTGTAAAAGCCATAGAAGTATTTGCTAAAGTTTATGGATAACGTGAAGAACACGGTGTATAGGTTTTAGTGTAGCTGGGCTCTTGGAATTCCACATCAGTTGTTCCAGATCTTAATTTTCATACGTCAACAGAGAGTGCTCATTAGGCTGAACAACTCCTGCTAAGACGCCATTCCTATATTTATTATAGTGTAGCTGGGCTTTTGGAGTTCCACATCAGGTGTTCCAGATCTTCAGTTTTTATACGACAACAGGGAGTGCTCATTAGGCTGAATAACTCTTGCTAAGACGTCATTACTGTATATGTAATAGTGTAGCTGGGCTCTTGGAGTTCCACATCAGGTGTTCCATATCTTCAAATTTATTTTCTCAGCAGAAAATGCTCATCACGCGGAACAATTTTTGCTATTGCTCTATTTTTGTATCTCTTATAGTTTAGCTGATCTATTGCAGTCCTGCATCAGGTGTTCAAGTTTCCAAGATAAATTAAAGCCTATTATGTTGTCAAGACTTAATAGCTATACAACAACAAAAAAAAAACAATCAAATCCGTCCAGTAGTTCCGAAGATTAGCGTGTATGGAGTAACTTCTCCCATTTTCCTAACATTTCCCTTCACTGCTCTGCTCCTATTGATTGTAGCGTGATGAAAAGTATACTATAACCAGCGCAGGAGTATGAAAAATAATTGTACCAAGTTTCGTCAAAATCCGTCGAGTCGTTTTTGTTTCTATAACGGTTATACAGACAGACAGACAGACAGACCGACAGACAGACAGACAATAATTTTATTAATTGCATTTTTGGCATCAGTATCGATCCCTAATCACCCCCTGATAGTTATTTTGGAAATATATTTCATGTACAGAATTGACCTCTCTACAGATTTATTATAAGTATAGATAGAAGATAGATAGATATAGATAGATAGAAGATATAGATAGATAGATAGATATAGAAGATAGATAACTGCTAGTGTTTCTGTCTCAGGTCAAAGTTGTACACTAGCTCGATAGATGGCGTTGTCGTCGAATTAGATCGCGCTATGGTTTCGTTACCGCGCGACATACATAAGGTTCGGAGTCAGCAAATAACACTGTTTCTGGGCCCATAACCTAATAAAGTATATTTTTGTAGATCGAAGTTTTTTTTTTAGTTCGATCTTATATTATTATTCTACTAGCAATAGCGACCGGCCCCGGCATAACACGGGTGCAATATTATGCATGTTGTATAACATGTTTTAACGGAAAAGTGTGTAATCCGTCATTGTAATAATTATATAGGAAATCTATGATATATTTTGTAATATGCACTTTTCCTAGGAATTCTATAAATTTCATATAGCAATTGGAAATGTATTACATTCTTGCTGTTTGTAAGGTTATGAATGTTGTATAGAATAGATTTTAGTCAGTACAAGTCTGACAGTCCCTTCCGCCCTGCCCTGGGTGGGAAGACTCATTTGATGATTTTACCATGTAAAAAATACAATATATCTCACTTACCAGCAAAGAAAGCTTCACGGAGCTCATGCGACGAAGGAGGTCTCGTCCGGACACAAGCCAGACAGTCCGCAGTAACGTGTCGCCACTTCTTATTACCTGACGTTGAAGCACCACCCTCAGTTACCACTGCTCCCTCACTTTGAACATTATTCTCACCCCCATCAGTTACAGTCCCGAGATTTTCTTGAGTCACTTGATTTGTAACCTGTGCCTCTATACCAGCTATTATATCCTCTTTAGTTTCATTATTGGCTTTTACACCTTCTTCAATAACCTTGCTTGGTGTGACACTTTCTTCGACACTGATTGTGGTCACACTCCGTTTAGTTTTGTCTTTGGTTATGCGTGGATTGTCATTTGTCTCTACGCTAGCGATTGAGTTGTCTGCGTTAGATGTAGCTGGTTCGGATTTTTCAGAATTCATTTTGTGAATTTGAACTGCTATGGTGCTTAAACTGGCTGTTGAAGGAGAATATTAACGATTAGTTTTAAAAACACAAAAAAATGAGTCCTATGTAGGTATATGACAAGCCAAGATTCAGGAAAATTGTAAACCAAGACTATACAGCGTGTCTAAAGTGTGGTACTATTTATGGCTGTAATAAGAATAATCTCTAAAATAAATATAAAGATGTTTTGTTATAACACATCTTTTTGATACATGCTGTATACAATACGGTAATTACACATATTAATACGGTTTAATTTTTGAACTGAGCGTGGATGGCTGTATCCGAAACTATGAGGAATTTCGAAAAACATTAAAAGGAGTCTCGAGGCCGATTTTGACGAAAACTCAAACTGATTCATAGAATTTTAGCAAAATCAATAATCCTGGCCGGAAATCAAACCAGTTGATTTTGAGAAAAAAAAACACCCTGTATTCTTTTTGTATTTTTTTTTTGTAATCCTGTTTCTAAATGATTTTGTTGATTAATTTTGATTTTTATTTATTAATTTTGTTTGTATGGGTATTGGGTGTTTTTATAATTATTACACCATTCGATAGTGTTGCTTGAATGGTATATATATAATGCTAAAACTATGGTAATAAGAAGTATCAAGTTCTTACCTTTATGAGAAGCCAATTTTTGACTATCAGGTGTAGCGCGAGACTTATTTTCCGTGCTGGCACTACTTGTATCAACAAGGAAAGAAGGGAGGCGATCACGCTTCGTATGGTCGCTTTTGTCTGTGTCTTCATCGGTCAAATCATCATCCCTGTTAACAAACTGTTATGTAGAAGTCAACTCACTTTATTTCTTAAAGAATTTTAAGATTTCGGTAGAAACTAAATAACATTCGAGACAGTAATTATTGAAGGAGTAAAATCACTTTTTTTAGCGTGTTAAAATCATCATAATTATAAGTCCTCCCACCCCGGGCAGGGCGGGAGGGACTGTCAGAATTGAACTGACTAAAGTCCACGCTGTCCTTCAATAGCCCTTTATGTTCCGAAGTCGCGGTAATGAGATAAGTCCCGCTACTTTCTAACTTTACCAATATTTTGAGATATAAGATTTTTCTTTACGAATTTACATTGTGTTCTATATCTCACCATATTGCTGCGCGTACGTTGAAATTTAATTTACGCTGATGTACGCGTACGGAAACGACATCAAGATAAAAATAATTCAGGGGTAAAATAGAAAAAGTACTATCTTCTGTTCTTCGCCTTTAGGAAGCTTGCTCAAGAGGCGATTCGTACGATTTGCAATTTCTACTAACCAAATTGAAAACCGTCCTTGCTTCGACGATATAATGATACAATTTGACTGACTTACGTCGTCGTGGCGAGCGTGTTTAATTTTTATCTATCTGTAGATAAACCACACGTTTTATGTCATATGTCGGGGTGGTAAACGCCACCAATCAGTGCCAATCAGCACCCCGGTGGCAAGCTCAAAGGCGCAGATGGGAATAAAGGATGATTTTCACTTGTAATTGGAATCGGTCGAATGGTTTCACGCAAAGCTCGGCTAAGATGGCGCTACCAGCGCATGATGTCATTTACTGTATGATTAACTTAACATCACTGCACTCTAGAAGCTACACTTGACGTTGTTTACGTTATGCGCTTGTAGCGCCGCTGACGGCTAAAACTCGCAGTGAAATCTCCTATTGCATCGCATCGCGTCAACGGTCTAGCTCCCTTATGATTATGATTAAAATGAACAATAAATACCTGGGAAACAGTTCCATGAGATCCCTCGGAAGGCAAATCCCAATATAGGCGGCTCCCCCGCCCCCCCTGCCCCCCGCGCGCGCGGCCCGGGCGGCCCCGCCCCCCCCGCGCGCGCACACCGGGGGGGAGCGCGGGGTGTCACACAGAGGGAGGGGCTTCCAGTCGTACTCCAACAGACTGGAACAAAGTATTGTTGTTGGTTTTACGATTTCCTGCATCCTTGTAATTAATACAAAAAATATTTAACTGGAACAATTTATATTTACACAAAACAATATAGAACGGTGTTAGCTACAAAAGTATAAAACTGCGACGCAGCTATCAATTGGAACCTTATTATAGTGGATTTAAAGATACATGACGCAGAAACATGATTGAGTAAAATGTTTAAAATATTGTTACGCATGACTCAAAATACAACGCCAAAAACGACTTGAATAAACACAAAACCTGAGTATCTCCTCCAGTTAATCTAGTTACTGCCTAATACCATATTTTAAAAAAAAGTAGTTTATGTGAAACAAATAAATTCTATAACCTATGTATATTTTAAGAAATAGGAAGAAAAAGCGATCATTTTACCTCATTTTTGCCATTCTTTCTTTGGTGGACTTGGCTCTGTCCCTCAGTGAAGAGAACGGCTTTGAACGTCTGTTTGTGTCCGATAGTAACCAGCTCAAGTCATCCATATCACTTGAACCTGCAGCGCTTTCTGACAAATAAGGCCTAGAACAAAAATTATCTATTCATATAATAAAATGAAAGGAAAGTCAAAACTGTACATTTAATTTTTTTTTAAAGAATACTTTGGTTGTAATCTACAATCGATACCGAACCAAAAATATAGTTTTTAGAATTTTTGTCTGTATGTATGTCTGGGATAAAGTACTGCATGGATTTACAAGAAGTGCGGTCAATATATAAGCTACATATTATCACGCTATCACCTACGGGGAACGAGCAGTGAACCTGTATTAATTTCTTCTACGCATTCACGCAGACGATGTCGCGGGCAGCAGCTAGTGCTACAATAAATATGTCATTCAAAACCGCTTTCTTGCTAGCCAAATTCGCCCCTTTGTCTAACGTTTAAAACTGAATAACCAAAAATAACTACTATTATAAGTTTATGCCTAAGGGTCAGTACACACTGAGATGCAACCTGACGCGACGATACTGGAAATGTGTAGGTATCTGTTATGTACGGTATTATGTGGGTATTATTGTATCAAACAATAATTACCTGTTATGAGGGTATGTCGACACTCTTCTATAATAAACGGCAGTCTGCATTGAATCTTGGTGTTTCATTGTCACGAACATAACATTGGCGACGAGGAAATTATTAATTATTCAGTTATACGCGCGTGTTTAAAATAAAAACATGCCGATCGGAAAAGTTGAAGGTTTCCAAGTGGGAACCCAAAATTGGGACACTTATGTTCGTCGAATTAAACAGTTTATAATGTTGAACGACATCGAAGAAAACTTACACGTGGCTACGCTAGTGACATTGGTCGGTTCGGAGTGTTACGACTTAATGTGCGATTTATGTTCACCGGATCAGCCAGAGGATAAGGCTTTCGATGTGCTCGTTAAACTGGTGAAAGATCATTTGGAACCCGAGAGATCGGAAATAGCCGAAAGGCATATTTTCAGGCAGAGGAAGCAGCAGCAGGGTGAAAGCGTTCGTTCTTACTTACAAGGTTTGAAACACCTGGCCAAAACCTGCAATTTCGGTGCATCATTGGAGGTAAATCTCCGCGACCAGTTCGTATCGGGCCTGTACAGCGAGGAGATGCGATCTAGGTTATTCGCCGAAAAGAATGTGGATTACAAGCGCGGTGTGGAGTTGGCGATGGCTCTCGAAGCAGCGGAGCGGCACGCGAGCGTGGCGAGCGCCCCGGCTGCGGAGGCCGCGAACGCAGGCTCCACCGGCGGCGCGGGCGGCGCGAGCGACGGCCTGCACCGCGTCGGGGGCGCGCGCCCGCGCAGCGGCCGCGCGGCCACGGCGGCGGCGACCGAGCGGCGTCCGTGCGCGCGATGCGGCAAGGCCGGTCACGTGGAGGGCAAGTGTCGGTACAAGCATTATTCGTGTGATAAGTGTGGTGAAAAAGGACATTTAAAATCAGTGTGCACTCGCAGTGAGAAGGATGGTAATTCCTCTAAAAAGACAAACAAAGGTCAGTTCTATCTTGATAATAGTGTTACCAATTCCGATACTGACAACGATTGTAATTTCTATAACATGGGTTATACCAATCATAACAATAATATAAATGAGTTTGAGGATGACAGTCCCTATTATATTAGTTTGAATGTCGAAGGTATATTTTTAAAGTTTGAAGTAGATACGGGAAGTAAGATATCGGCTATATCAAAAAAGTTTTACGACAAGATGTTTCGTAAGCTACCGATAATTAGCAAGAAATTAACTTTTAAATCTTATACTGGTGACGTTATTCAAACACTCGGATATATACCGGTGACAACTACTTACAACAATAAACAACTTTCATTAAAGTTATATGTTATTGTTAATGGAGGGCCTCCGTTAATGGGGCGCACATGGATAAATCAGTTAAAATTATCAAGTTTCGATGCACTAAATAGGCACCATTATGTATCCGATGAGAATTCGTTGGCAAATACACTCAAGGATGAATATCCTGAAGTTTTCGCTGAGGGACTGGGCACATTCAAGTCGCAGATCCGACTCCACCTAAATGACACGACTCCAGTGTTTGTGAAGGCACGGCCGTTGCCTCTGGCACTGCGCGCGCGCGTCGAACGGGAACTCGATCGATTACAGGGGGAAGGAGTTATATACAAAGTTGACAGATCAGATTATGGTACGCCTATAGTGCCGGTAGTTAAATCAAATGGCGATATCCGTATTTGCGGAGACTACAAAGTGACAATCAATCCGCGATTGAAAGACTTTCACTACCCGCTGCCACGGATCGAGGACCTGTTCGCAACACTGGGTGGAGGGGTACTGTTTACTAAGCTTGATTTGTCGAATGCTTTTCAACAATGCGTACTCGATAAAGCGTCTAGGCCGATGACGGCAATCACCACTCATGTCGGTACTTTTGTTTATAACCGTGTGCCGTTTGGTATTAAGTGCATACCAGAAAATTTTCAGAAGATAATGGAAGAGACTTTGAGTGGCTTGCCGTTTACGGCTGTGTTTGCGGACGATATTTGTGTTAGCGGTAAATGTAGGGCTTCACATATGTCAAACTTAAGGGCCGTATTGCAGAGACTGAAGGAAAATGGCCTTCGGATTAATTATGGTAAATGCCAATTTTTCAAAGAATCAGTAACCTATTTAGGTTATAGAATTGATAAAAAAGGCCTACATACTGATGATAAAAAAATTAAAGCGATTGTAGCTGCTCCATCGCCTTGTAACATTACACAGTTAAGGAGTTTTTTAGGACTTGTAAATTTTTATTCAAAATTTTGCGTAAATATGAGTGATGTTTTAAAACCATTATATGATTTGTTAAAAAAAAATGTTAAATGGAATTGGGACAATAACTGTGAAAATGCTTTTGTAAAAATTAAAAACGTCTTAAGTAGTTCTCCGGTTCTCGCACATTATGATCCAAATTTACAACTTATACTGGCAGTAGATAGCAGCCCATACGGTTTGGGTGCAGTGTTGTTACAACGTTACGATGACGGCAGCGAACGGCCGCTTTGTTGTGCCTCGCGTACGTTAAATCCAGCTGAATCCAACTATTCACAGTTGGATAAGGAGGCTTTAGCGATTGTATTCGGCGTGACTAAACATCACCAGTATTTATACGGACAACGGTTTATTCTTAGGAGTGATCATCGTGCTCTAAGCTATATATTAGGAGATAATAAAGGCATACCAGTAACTGCTGCTAGCAGAATTCAAAGATATGCCGTTAAATTAGCAGCATACGATTTTAAAATAGAATTTGTAAGATCAGAGAGAAATTGTTTCGCCGACGCGCTGTCACGCCTCCCTCTTAGCTCGACTAGACAACGAGTAAGAGAAGATGACGATGAATGTAGCTATCTAAACTTTGTTGAAGAAAATTTTCCCCTCAGTTTGAAGAATATTAAAACAGAGACGGATAAGGATACACTTCTTAACAAAATAGTTGGTTATACAATGTTCGGGTGGCCGTTACATGTTAGCATCGATCAAGAAAAACCCTATTTTAATAGGAAAGAATCATTACATTTAGATCACGGATGTTTAGTGTGGGGATATAGGATTGTTATACCTAAAGTGTTACGTCAGTCAATATTGCAAGAAATTCACGAGGGCCATCCGGGTATAGTCAAAATGAAACAGATAGCCCGCAACTATGTATGGTGGGAGACGTTAGATAGCGATATTGAACGTATCTGTAGTGAGTGTGCGGCGTGCGTGTCCCAGCGCGCTCAGCCTGCTCCAGTACCGTTGCACTCTTGGCCCTGGCCCGAGGAGCCGTGGTCACGTTTAAACGTGGATTTTTTAGGCCCTCTAAACAATCGATATTATTTGATAATAGTTGATGCTCATTCTAAGTGGATTGAAGTGGAGCGAGTGAGCACCACTTCAGCTACGGTAGTTATTGATAGTTTCAGAAGACTTTTTGCTCGTTTTGGCATTCCAAAAAAAATAGTAAGCGACAATGGACCGCCGTTTTCATCAGCGGAATTAGGTATGTATTTTAAGCGTAACGGCATAAAACACTTGCCCGTCGCACCATATCATCCCTCCAGTAATGGAGCCGCTGAGAACGCAGTACGCACTATAAAACGGGTTTTAAAGAAGGCATCACTAGAAAATGTTAATGACAATACTGCTTTAAGTAAGTTCTTGTTTATGTATCGTAATACGGAGCATAGCACCACGGGGCGTGAGCCGGCGGTAGCGATGTTCGGGCGCCGACTGCGCGGCAGACTAGACCTGCTGCGGCCGGACACGGGCGAGCCGGTGCGCGGCGCACAGCTGGCCCGCGAGGAGCGCGCGGCCGCGGAGCTTCCGCCGTTGCGGCAAGCAGACATTGGGGACGCCGTCGCCGGTCAGGGCCGGTTACGTACGCGATTAAAACCAATGACGGACATATCCATAAGCGTCATATTGATCAGTTGTTGACAAAAAGCGTTAGAAAATCTAGACGTTCTATTACGGGTCCGAGTCCTAGTGCGAATATGGAGCCAGTCGAACTGGAACCTAATGAATCTTTAAAACAATCACAAAGCGCTTCATTGGTAGACTCCCCGCTTAATACATCATACGAGGGTAAAGGGAGCTCGGCTGATGAACCAGTAAGTATGACAACTAAAAGTTCGCCGCCGTCTACGTCATCGCCGATCATTGATAGTCGTTTACGCCGGAGAGCTGCCATAGATTGTGCCAAGAAGTTAAAGACAACAAAATAACAGAATGGTAATTTTGTAATCTGTCTTAAATGTAAAAAGACCTTAAGGCTTCAGTCTTGGTTTGCACAAAATAGAATCGCGTTCGGCCAGTCGATCGTACGTCAAATTTCGGGCTCCCTCCCCGCAACCCCCCGCATACATCCTGCCTACTGAATTATTATAAAACAATTTTGATGCGGTAAGAACATTGCTCTACTAAGGATTATTTAAAAGGAGTTATAGAAATTGTTGCTTAATAAGGAGTTTTAATATGACTTGGTTTGTAATAATACGAGTATCACACAAGTGTTTTAATAATAATAATAACAATCGTGTTTAATTATTTAAACCTAAAAAAAGGTCAGTGCAGCAGTGATGCTGGCGAAGGAAGAGGCGGGACGCGTGAGAGAGAGGACAGCGTAAACCTTACATCCCAGCCACAGTGGTAGACGCCCACGGTGACTCGGTCATGGTCATCTCTGGCCATCGTAAGCGCGTAATGGGCGACTCGCTGTCCGACCATGGACCATGTCCGAGTCGACGGCGCTTTGTATACCCTTGTAAACCGAGAACGTAAAAGGCTATTGAAGAACACCGTGAATTTAAGTCAGTACAAGTCTGACAGTCCCTTCCGCTTGGCCTGGGGTGGGAGGACTCATTTGATGATTTTACCATGATAAATAAAATAAATATTTAAAAAAACAAAAAACCCAACTGCGTAAAAAAACTAAAAAGTAAGAAACAAGCCCAGTAGTTTAGAATTCACTCATTCACACTCACAGTCGGGGCCCATTCAAATTATACCAATCAAATCTTCTATTTTTAGTTTTTGTTAGCATTTATATTTTTTGTTAGCATTTTTTTTTTTGTTAATATTTTATTTTACTATTTTTAGTTTTTGTTAGCATTTATCAGTCCAAATTAAATTGAAACATATAAGTTATATATATATTTTGGTAAACCATTTTTAAAATCCTTTGATTTGACACCCCACTTGATAGAATGTGAGAGATCTTAAAAAAATATTTTTAGTTCGGAACCCTTTGCACGCGAGTTAGACTCGCACTTGGCCAGTTTTATGTAACCAGTGACACTCTCACGTTTAAGACGAATCTAACGACACCTCTCAAGTTAAACTCCATCAAGCCGTTTAGGCTGCAGAGCAACACAAAGAAATATACATACATACATACACTCGAAAAACATAACCCTCCTGGCGCAGTCGGGTAAAAAAAGTCATGGGCCATGCCCGGGTCGACGGCGCGTTGTGTTCTACGAGCGCCTCAAATAGCGTCAGCATGATGACGAGGTCCCCCTCTAGAGGGCTTAAGCCTGCTGGCGTCGCGGTACTTATCTCATTACCGTGTCCCGGAACATGAAAGGGTTATTTGAAGGACACCGTGGATTTTAGTCAGTACAAGTCTGACAGTCCCTCCCGTCCTGGCCGGGGTTCCACAGTAACATCCAAGGACTGCACTCCTTGTCATAGGCACAGTCCATTACCACCTGGAGACAGAGTAACCAACGCTTTTGTTCCTTGCTGGATTTTAATGAAGGAGCAATGTTAGCGAACGTGAATGTGAGAAAAAACAAACCAAATTTTAAATGTTAATAAGGTCGAAAATCGCTTGAAGCTGTTTTTTTAACTTGCTATCGTTAAGCAATTTAAAAAACAGGTTCAAACGATTTTCGACCTTACTGACATTTATTCAAAAACCGGATTTTAATGAAGGAGCAATGTTAGCAAACGTGAATGTGAGAAAAAACGAACTAAATTTTAAATGTCAATAAGGTCGAAAATCGCTTGAAGCTGTTTTTTTTACATGCTATCGTTAAGCAATTTAAAAGACATGTTCAAACGATTTTCGACCTTACTGACATTTATGCAAAAACCGGATTTTAATGAAGGAGCAATATTAGCAAACGTGAATGTGAGAAAAAACAAACTAAATTTTAAATGTCAATAACGTCGGAATTCGCTCGAACCTGTTTAGTTACTTCTCCATATCTCTGCTATACATGTAGTATAATTATAATGTCCTCAGGACTACATTATGTTAACTTTATTTCAACAGAATCGGTTCACAACTGAAAATTCTATAGGAAAATTGACAATTAATTCTTTTTTTTCTACCCATATAGGCCGCGTTTAGTTTTGATATTTAAATGGGACCAACTTTCAGATACACTACGTACAACAAAAAAAAAAAAAATTTGAAATTGGAACACGTAAGAAAAAGTAATGAATGGTCATAAATAAAATATATATAATTTATTTATTTATTCATTCATATAACAATTTGCATTGTGTCTGAATTACATTAATAATAGTTAAAAATAACTATAAATATATATACATGTCGAATTGAGAACCTCCTCCTTTTTTTCCGTCGGTTAAAAAATATATTTTAATTTAATAAAGTAGAGCAACATGAGATGCGTAACTGTGCGTAATCACCGTTAGAGCGAGAGAAGGTGCGAGCGAGAGGGACCAATAAAAATTCGTCGTGGACCTCACGTCCAATCGCTCCGGCCGTCCACCGGCCACTAAGGAATTTCTCTTGCAATTCTCGTTTATAAACACTTTTTGAGAGGTTATTTGAGATATTTTTTATTGTTGAAAAAAAGCGCTTTAGGTACAATTTTTTTTTTGTATTTGCTTTATTGATCTGTCGACATCAAAATAATCTAAATATTACTTATTTACGATGCATAGTTCTTATGAAAAAAACTATTCATTGAGAGATAAAATCCGAGAATTTTGATAATATTCTGCCATCTTAATTTAGAAAATGAAAGATTAATATAAAAAACTAATCAGCGCAGTTTGAAGACGAGGATATTGCGGTCATTATGCGCTGCTCAGATTTTTAAATTAATTCTTCATTGTCTCAGATTGAGTGCACCAACGTAACTCGAAATGACGTTGGGCAGGAAAGAGCTGATTTGAACGCTTGATTTACCGTATATAATCCACTTAAATCAACTTAAAAAAAATAACTAGCTGTTACTTATATTATGGTTATTTATGTGCAATAATAATATTTCAAGCTATTGCACTATTTTGTTCAAAAATCACAAACAAAGTTACGCAAATAATTCGGCGCGAGTGAATTTTACAAAACCTGAGCCTTAAGTTGTATTAATTGTGAATTAACGTACTGGTGCGTTTCAAATTTGTAGTAGTAATGACGTTTATATGTTTGTGTAGAATTACATACGATATAAGTACTTGTCATTTGTATATTCTTCTTAGCAGTAACTAGCATGTGCCAGCGGTTTTGCTTGAGTTTAATAATATTATTACGTTATGTTTCGTGTACCCTTTAATTAACAAACATGATGTAGACTTCACATTAATGTCAAATGTAAGTAGGAAGGACTAAAAAAAATATATATGTTTAGAATAGCAACTTAGTTAAATGTATAGATTAAGAGGGGACATTGTTATGTACGGTATTATGTGGGTATTATTGTATCAAACAATAATTACCTGTTGTGAGGGTATGTCGACACTCTTCTATAATAAACGGCAGTCTGCATTGAATCTTGGTGTTTCATTGTCACGAACATAACAGTATCTTTTCGTGTAGTAAATAAAGTTCGATTTTAAATCGCTCTATTGAAATGTGAGCGCAGCGTCGCGTCTCGGTGTGAATTAACCCTTATTATTTGTGTGTAAAGTTCTATATACTCGATAATTTTGCATAATTTGATAAGTATGTAATACTGACCGTCTATTAAGAGACTTCAAAGTAGCGTATCCTGTCATATCCATCTGAGATGGAGGCGAGCTGGCAACCTCGTTACCCGAAAAACCTTAAAAATAGAAATTGCTAAAATATACAATCATACTTAGGGATCTTGCTCATGACGCGACTCGACATAGAATTGCATCGATTGACGATATCGGTCAGATATCGCACAAATGTCCGGCGAAAAAATGTATGGACAATCACTAGTGTTTGATGGATAATTGGCACGGGTTGACGATATCGCTCACAGATCTGCTCGATATCGAATTCCATGTACGTGCTAATGACAATGCACATGATCCTCTGTTCGAAATTCGATTGCGCAACTACTTTTCACTGGCGATATCTTTTGTTTTTTGTTTGCAGCGTCTTTATATCGTCGTAGTAAGGTGGATTTTCGTAGTTCACTGTCGAATTGCATTGCGTCCCTCCATTAACACATACGTGCGATTTGAATCGGCAAACGATTCGATATCGCTCGCGCCGTCAGCAAGCTCGCTTAAAGAGAGAGATTACAAATAAGATAACTGAAAGTGTACGTAAATAATAAATAAAAAATATCGAACTCACTGGAAGTGGAAGTCCGACGCTGTAGTTCTGATATCTTCGGTCGATGAGTACTGTTACTGCTCTTCATACCATACAGACTCGACGAGCTCGGTATGGGACTTAAAGTCAAGACTCTATCACTGCAAAGAAATCGTCAGAATAAAGGCTACAGTCTGTTATTTTTTATGTACGATGGGTTTGCTCTTAACCTTAGTCTAGGTTAGGGGTGGCAAAGACAAGGTCGACGATGGAGCGAGCTTACCCAGAAGAAGCCTATTTACTATAATTGATGAGTTTAGGGTTGTGTGTCCGGCAACACAGACGAAGACAGAGAGTTACACTCCTTCGCTGTTCGCATTATAAAAGCCGTTTGGAAACACTTATTGCGAATTGGTAGAATAGAAATAAGGTAATTATCAATTGGATTAGGAGTAATTTTCCAGTACAATAACCTTATTTTTACAATACATTAATTACTATAATTAATTCTCGTTAGCATTAAGTATATTTTAGAGGTAATTAGCAAGATAGTAGAAGGATATCGTTATAAAACTTACGGAATAGCGTATTTCCCAAGAAATGAGTCGCAACTGCTAACCCCACTGGTACTAGATTCACTGGTATTCCTCACTCGACCTTCATGATGCTCCAAAGAGTTCATTCTTCCTATTAACAACCTATTTTCAGCCATCGGGACCCTATGAGGTCCTGGCCGCTCGTAACTCGAACAATCGCGGAGTATATCGACCGTTCTCGACTCAGACAATGTCGGCCGGTCGTGAGTACTGGAGCAACTTTGCGATGGCAAAGTATGCGACTTTCTTTTGTCCGGCCGCCCGTTTGTATAACCTTTATGGTCGGTCACATCTTGATCTTTTATTTCTGAGTTATCAGCTGATATGGATCCAGCTTTTCCATAAAGTTTGGTAGTTTCTGAATGTAAACTTTCTGCTACACTTTGGTCGGTGTGATCTGAGTGCTCGCTCAGCTCGGTATCGTAGGCATTGTAACGAGATTCTGGTGACGTCACGAAGTAATGCACGTTCGCGCCTTGTTCAAAGGAGGCGTAGGACTCGTCGGGGATTACTGGGAATTGATCGTGTCTCGTGTGTCTTACGCATAGCCATCCTACAATACAAACATCAAAACTTATTTACTAAGTAAAAAAACAAAGATAATCATTTTTTTTTTGTTGTTTTTAATATTCTTACCGAGATCGGAGAGCAGATTAGCACCATCATACGTGCTTCCGATAAGTCCAAGCACATAGAAGGCAGTCGCTCGAACTGAATACACTGGGTTGTATTTAGCCAACCGTACAATGTGAACTAATACAGAGTCTTCCAAATACCCATTACTCAAACTCATGAGCTGGTGGAGACCCTGTGACGTCACTGCGGTGTTGCCAACTGCCCACAATGAAGCTTTTATATCGGCGATCTCTTGTTCGTTGGCGCATTTCTTGCGTTGTAGAATCTGTAAAGATTTGTATTATAAAGAAATTTTTCTTTTTTTAGAATATCTGTAAGAACTATTCTGTACATTAACTTTAGGCGTAGTTGGTAGTGTTGGTACGTCATTCTCACTTATGCATTTCAATATTGTACCTATATGTGTGCATTTCTAACATAATAAATACAGATGTGAACTAATTATAAATAGCAAATATCAAAAGGAAATTTTCATCTACTCATTTACGTAAAATTTACAATACTGGGAGCGATTCCACAACTTTTGGTCCTTCGAGCCGGATTATGGATGAGATTGTAGAAGATATGAAGATACTTTTTATTTTATTTTACGAAATGACAGTTTTGATTCTGCAGTTCTCTATTTTCTCTAAAGCACGTAGTAAGTAGCAGACGTACGAAAGTTTTCGAAATTAGTAAGGTTCGATCAGATTGAGAAAGTGAAATTATGTTTTAAATTGTAGCGCAAAGTGAACCTAATAATGCTCATTACATTAGGTTGTCAAAGTAAAGCACAGATTCACTAGATTTTGGAAAGTTGGTGTTGATGCAGTCACGCGACATGACTTGCACGCAGGACAGATTCGTCGCAATCGCGTTCACGTTGGATCGTCTAGCTAGGACCGCATTAGCCTAAATCTCTTACCTTATAATGGTCCGGTAGTACCGCGGCCAGCAGCGCGCGCGCACGGTGTGCGGGGTGTGCGGGGCGCGCGCGGGGGGCCAGCGCGGCGTGCAGGTGCGGCGGGGGGCGGGCCGCTCGCCGCGCACGTGGCGCGCGCAGGCCGGCCGCGTCGCTCACGGCCAGCGCCTCGTGCACCCCCGCCTCCACCAGCCGCACGTACCTAGGATCACGCATTCCTTAAGGCCTCTAGTGGCGACACGATCTTTCTGGTATAACCCGGTTCATTGAAGATCTTAGATGCATTGAAGAAAGGAATCTTAGATGGCGGCGCTTATCGTGATCTTTCACTCGCACGCTAGTGCCGTCTATACTCACTCCCGCGCGTAGCGTAAGCAGAAAAAAATTAGTCTCGATGTCTTGACGCGCTCAGTGATCTTTTTTAAGAATATTTTCTTTAGTTTTCTGTTATTTTTCCGGTGTTACCTGTTGCTTATTGTTGTTGTTTTTTTTTTTTCAGGTTAAGTTTGAGAAATTATTGTGATCCAGTCTTGTTAAGCTATTGCATAGCTTCTATCGCGGGCCTTGAGCGCGGGGACCGAATCCAGAAATTCCGTAACGAAAAAACCTCACGCTCATTTAATTTAATTAAATTATTAATTTAATTAAATTATTAAATTAATTATTATTTATTAAAATTAATTAATTATTAATATAATAATAATAATAAAATAATATAATAATAATAATTGGCAACACTGAAGACTGAACATCAAATACAAACCAATTTTATTAATTAATTCTGTATTTACATAATAACCATAAATTTTATCTGGAAATCAAGCAACTAAACACCAGAAACGTTTTTATAATACAGTAATAGTGAATTACCGCTTCAAAAATGGCAAAAACAACGTTTATAAAAAAAATCCTATTATGACAGTGATTGACAAATGTCACGACAATTTCACAATATAAGAAAACACGAAAAATATGAAACAAGGTTTGTAGAAGATGCTCACTAGAGCCAGAGCCCGACAAAACGCACGCCCACCACCTCCGGAATCGTCGCTCAGCTCCGCCTCGCCACCGCCGGACCCAGGATCACCTACGTCACCGGCAGCGGCAGTTGCGTCGAGTTCGAGCGACGAGTATTTCTCCCCGCCGACGTCGCCAACACCTGTACGTCGGCAGGGGAGACACCGGCCGCCGAAGAGCTTGGGACCTAGGGGCCAACCGGCCCCGAGCCGGGTCCCCGCTACCGGTGGTTGTGTGCAGCGCATGAGATGGACTCAGTCCATAAATGAAAATGTCATGCGCGCATACTACGGGTCTACAGAGGGGGGAACTAACCTTACTGCGTACCGTGTTAGGATGCTGTCTCTGTTCCAGGTACTTGAACCAACCCTAAACGTCTCGGCCCAACGACTTTCGGATCAGGTGCGGGTCATCCAACGTAATCACATGTTGGACGACACCGCACTTGATAGGCTGCGCTCAGAGGTACTAAGCAACCGTACCATCTTATCTCCACCACCACCAACGGCGCCGGCGCCCGTGTCTGTACACAGAGTCCCGCCGCGCTCTGTTATTTCTTCTGTTGTGGAGGAGGATGATACGGTTGCCACGGTAAGTAGCCAGTGCAACGAACGAGTGAGGAGCGCACTGGAGGATGCACTTTGTGAGTACCGCTCAACTCCCAATATGCTTAGACCCCGATTACCACGGCTACCCATGCACAGAAAAAATAGGGCGCTGGTGAGTGCCTTGAACTCGCTGCTTAAGAATCAGTTCGAGAGCAGCGAGGATCTTACCGATACACATTCGGTCCTGTTTTGCGGGGCTGTTGCAGCATGTCGATTAGCTAATGTCAAGTTTCCGGACAGTGACACAGCTAATCGACCAAAACCAGCTATACCGGCCTGGCAATGCAGGATTGAGCGTCGTATCGGCGAGGCCAGGGTACTCATCGGCAAACTATATTGCTTCAGGGAGGGAAATACACGACCACGTGTGATGCGCTTTGTGAGACGGGCATTCTCGGGGACTGACATCGGTCCTCAAGATTACATGTCCCGTGTCACAGAGCGCATCGACTTCCTGAAGCAAAAAGTTTGTGCATGGGCAAGCCGTATTCGGCGATATAAGCGACGGGTTGATCGTTACTCACAGAATCGCATGTTCCGGAGCGATGAGAGGTGGGTATATAGAGCTTGGGAGCGACCTGAACAAAGCTTGGCTGACCTGTGCCGTCCGGATGACAGCACCACGAGTACATTCTGGCGCAGCATTTGGTCGGTACCGGTCAGTCATGCTGAGGCTGACTGGATGCGTGATGTCGAGCGAGTATGTGAAACTATTCCAGAAATGGAAAAAGTTGTTATAACGCCACTAGATATAGCTAACGCGGTCCGTCCGTTACCCAACTGGAAATCTCCGGGGCCGGACGGACTGCATAACTTTTGGCTTAAATGGCTTACTAGTTCACATACTTGCCTGGCATCTCAATTCCAGTCATCCTTAGAGTCTGGGTCGCTACCCCAGTTTCTAACAACTGGTGTTACCCACCTGCTCCATAAATCAGGTAGTACCACGGAACCCAAGAACTATAGACCGATCACTTGTTTGTCGACGGTCTATAAACTTCTTACGTCCATTTTGAGAGTGAAAATTAATACACATATTGAAAGTAACTCCATTATGTCTGCCTCTCAGAATGGATGTAGGAACGGGTCCCGTGGTACTAAGGAGCTGCTCCTCATTGACATGGCCATTAGCCAACAGGTTCGTCGATCTCGCAGGGATCTGTCCACATGCTGGATAGATTATAAGAAGGCCTACGACTCGGTGCCACATACATGGCTCATGAGGGTGCTGGAGTTGTATAAGATAGATGCAACTCTACGCGCCTTCCTTGAGTCATGTATGGGGCAATGGAGAACGGTCCTTCGCTATCCAGGGTGTCGACAGATCCAGGCGAACGATGAACCTGTATGGATCAAGCGGGGAATATTCCAGGGCGACAGTTTGAGTCCACTTTGGTTCTGCTTAGCCCTGAATCCTCTAAGCACATTGCTGGAGGACTCAGGTCTGGGCTATCGGTTGAGGAGAGGCGGTCAGGTCATATCTCACCTTCTATATATGGATGATCTGAAACTCTTTGCCCCCAGCAGATTGCAACTAATGGAGCTACTAAGGGTAACTGAAACTTTTAGTAGCGCCATCAGGATGGAATTTGGTGTGGACAAATGTGCAGTCATGCATGTAAAGCGAGGGGAGATTATGGAATCTGAAGGGATTCAGCTTTCAGATTCCATACACCTTAGATCACTCTCCCCATCCGAGACCTACAAGTATTTGGGTATGTCGGAAGCGTTAGGCATTGCTGTACCGGACGTGAAACAATCGTTGAAGGAGCGCTTCTTTGGACGTCTGAAAAGGGTTTTAAATAGCCTTCTTTCAGGCGGAAACAAGGTGCGCGCCTTCAACGGTTGGGTCATGCCGGTGTTAATGTACTCTTTCGGCATACTCAAATGGACTCAAACTGAACTCGACGCCTTGGATAGGCGAGTCCGTACTCTGTTGACCACAAACCGGATGCATCACCCACGTTCATCGGTAATGAGGCTGTACATCCCGCGGAAGTGCGGAGGTCGAGGCTTTTTAAATGCTAAGACCCTCCACAACCGCGAGGTATGCAGCCTCAGAGAATATTTCTTGAAAATGGAAGTGGGTATGCACCGAGATGTGGTCACGGTGGACAAGGGACTCACCCCGCTGTCCATGGCTAAAGAGAACTGGCACAAACCTGTAGTACTCAGTGCTGAAGACCGCAGGGAGGTATGGCAAGGCAAGGAGCTACACGGACGCTTCTACCGGGCTCTTCATGGGCCTGATGTAGATTTCCTAGCGTCCGTGTCCTGGCTACGTTCCGGTGACCTCTTCGGGGAAACTGAAGGTTTTGTCTGTGCGATTATGGACGAAGTTATCTTGACGAACAACTACCGGAGACATATTATAAGGGATGGGACGATTGACGTGTGTCGGGCATGCCATCGTCCAGGTGAATCCATTAGACATATTATCTCTGGTTGTTCTCGTCTTGCTAACGGCGAGTACTTGCACAGGCACAATCTAGTAGCCAGAATCATCCACCAGCAACTTGCGTTGAAATACAATCTTGTGGAATCTGAGGTACCGTATTACAGGTATGTGCCCGACCCAGTTCTCGAGAAAGACCATGTCACGTTGTACTGGGATCTGCCTATCATCACTGACAGGACTATTGTCGCCAATAAGCCTGACATAGTGGTGATAGACAGATCAGCGCGCCGCGCAATGATAATCGATGTTACCATCCCGCATGACGAGAACCTCGTGAAAGCAGAGAAAGATAAACAAATCAAATATCTCGATCTGGCGCGCGAGGTTGTCGACATGTGGAATGTGAGCTCGGCTATCATTGTGCCGATTGTCGTGACTGCCAATGGCCTGATGGCAAAGAGCCTCGACGAACACCTTTCGAGGCTCTCCTTAGGGGGTTGGATCAAGGGCCTGATTCAGAAGGCAGTACTTCTTGATACGGCTCGTATTGTGAGGAGGTTCCTGTCTCTGGAGCCCTAACCACCGGTAGCTTGGACCCCGCTCCCACACCGGTGGAACACTATTTTTTATATTTTTAAATGTTTTTAACCTTTTTTTGTATTTATTAATATTTAAAAATGTAATAAAATATGTAAAATAATGAATAAAATAATAAAACCATAATAATAATAATAATTTGTTTTTTAAGCTATTGCATAGCTTCTATCGCGGGCCTTGAGCGCGGGGACCGAATCCAGAAATTCCGTAACGAAAAAACCTCACGCTCATTTAATTTAATTTAATTATTAATTTATTTAAATTATTAATGTATTAAATTAATTAATTATTGATTTATTAATATAATAATAAAATAATAAAACCATAATATTAATAATAATTTGGTTTTTTTTTTGTTTTTTTTTTAGGTTTTTTTGTTTATTTTTTTTCTGTTTTTTTTTTTTTAAAGAAATATTTAAAAATGTAACTTGAATTAATATCAAAGAAAAAGCAATACTGCATGAATAAAATAAATAAATAAAATTATAATTGCATAAGTTGATACAAAATGCTATGCAATAGCTTTACCGCGGCAGTCCCCGAGTGCCACAAGTCTTTTTTTATTATATTGAATTTGAAAAAAAAATAACTTGAAATCTTATATGATGACTGTACTATCTGTCTACGCAAGTACAAACCGCCATTTCAGATTCCTTTCTTCAATGAACCGGGTTATAGACTACCATGACGTCTTAAAAAGCCAGTAGTTCCAGTGAGGGAAAGAGACAGAGCTTTACAAGTCATCTAGCGCCACCTCGTTCACTCACTGGAACTACTCTGGCTTTAAGACGTCATGTTACGCCACCTGAACTGAACCCATGCGAGCTCTGTAAAAGCAGATCGCGATGCAATAGACGTTTATCCGTATATAAAAAGACTATTATCGCGAAAATTAACGGCATTTCCCGTTATTGTGAATTAACTCAAATATTTTTTCAAGACCAAGAAAATATTTTGCTCTATTCTTTCCTTTAACTAAATGCGAATGTTAAAAAGAAGAAAAACTCACCGATAGTTGTAAGATTTCGTCCAGAAATCCAGATGTTTCTTGAGAAAAGCGATGGATTTCGCATCTACCGACTGTACAGCGACGGCAACTTCGAGACTCAACCATAGTAAGTATCCTCTGTCACTGATTACAGCAAAATCCAAAGCAGATGGTTCCGTAGCCTTATCCAAGTGACAGTTCTGACAGAGCGTCTCTTTCATAGTTATCAGCTTCTCCACAAACGACTGCATAAACCAGAAAATACTTGTATACTTTTTTTTTTAATAAATATTATTTACTTAGGATGGAATTACCGCGAGCGTGCTAAGGACGCGATGCGACGCAATTCGACCGGTTTCAACTACAAGTGAAAATCATCCTTACCACTACGACATATCGTCGACGATACTGCAATAGCGCTGATCTACTATTTGCAAATAGTGCGTAACTACAAGATTGATAACTTTACAGGAGATAAAAACAAACCTTCATAATTTTAGTATTTAGAATTGTAAGCGCATCTTATTGAAATATAGGAACCTTGGAGTACCAGGCTATCAGTCAGTGGCAGAAAATTTACGGTTTTTCTAGTGGTTTGGATTTTATGGCACTTACGAGAGCGCATGCACTTTTGCAGTTTCCCGGTATTGCAGATGGTAGTTCAGCGCTTTATGTATATTCAACGTTATAAGTCGTATCGTCGACGATATGACATAAAACGTGCGGTTATATGAAAAACAAAACACGCTCGTCAAGGTGACGTAAGTCATTCGAATTGCATCATTATATCCTAGTAGCAAGTACGATTTTCATTTTTAGTTATTTATTTATTTAATTATCATTCTGTCACGTAAAGGCGTTATTTGGCAGAGCGAGAAATCCAGTTTTGAAGTATACCGTACGTATTCATTCGCATCGGAAGCACTTTAAGATGCGATCGAACCTCTCACTTGAGCAAATTACGTATCTAGGTACTACTTTACTGACAGGGAAAAATACGCAAAAGAAATGCTGATATGTGTGTCTTAGTGTGAGTTTACCAGATTCACTTGTGAGAAGCTATAATAATACTTACAGGAACATGATAAGCTTCTTCTAAAATGGTGAGCGCAGTCTTGACAACCACTTTCGATTCATCCTTTATTTGGCTGACCAACATCTGTAATATCCAGGTGTCCATGTCCACACCGCTACTAACTTCACTATTATTATCCCTCTGGTTTGCTTTCAAATGATCATTGACCATAGTCTTCTTCAATTTAGCTTTTCTTCGGACCAATTCGCGAGATTTTCGAGAGGCTCTTAATAGGACATTCAGGAATTGTGTGGCATACAATCTTGAGGCTTGGATGTTGCAGGTCAATGTTTTAGCTAGTATATCCCTTGGGAACGAGTCTAAGGTATAATCTAGACTGGATATAACTAGCTTTACATAGCAGCTATGGTGGGTTCTCGTTGATAGTTGAAGAAGGCTGAAAAATCAAAGTTTTGTAAGTATATTTGATGTCGTGGCCCAACTACGACATCAAATAGTAGCAGTGGCTGGTTTGACCCTAACAGGGCACAAATTTTTGTTTCATCAACTAAACTCACATGGAACTGGAACAAATACACAAGTATTTGTTCCAGGTCCATGAGTTTAGATGAAACATTTGTAAACGCACCCATGATACACGAGAAATTCTTAGTGTGGGACAAAGTTTTGATATTATAAAGAGAAAAGTGTCATCATAACATTGTCCAGATGCCAAAAAGACAGCACTTTACAAAACGTATACCACAATCTCTTCTACCATATAAAGCTAGCTAAATAATCATAAGATATGTTTGTGGATAACGTTAATTGTCTGGCATTTACACGGTTCTATTTTCAAGTCAATTTGCCTGGTGACTAGCCAATATGCTATGTCACCAGTCGCATTGTTTGCAAAAACTTGTAGTTAAAACTAGTGGTATTATCGGGTCGCATGACTAGTCGCCATGCGAATCGCCCGAAAAACAAGCCTTGTAAATGTCCTAGAGAAAGACCAAGGACATAATGGATGGACTGTGTACACTCGCGAGCAAAAGTATGGAGTCACATACGTGGAATTCATCCGGGATAGCTCCCTAAATAATGGCGTGATTTGAATGAATTTCGTCAATTTAAAGCAAACAGTTAAACTTTGAAAGGTTACTTTTTTTTTTTTTATTATTCTTAACTAATAATTAAATACTCAAGATCGCGCCGAATCGGAGTAATTCCATACTTTTGCTCGGGAGTGTACAGGATGATATGGTTAGAAAGGAAGCGAATGCTTAAATGACAATTAAAAAGAAGGAAGAATCTGGAAGAACACATGCTGTGTCCACTCCAAATGATTTGGGATAAGGGCAGGAGAATGATAGTGAATAGTTAGAAGATAAGAAACTTACTTATCATACAACCCAGTCTGTTTAAACACCCTCAAGCCATTCTGTGAGTGACATAGTTGTCCAATAAACAGAAAGTACATCTGACACATAGTGTTGCACATATGTTGCGGGCTGAAGAGACATTCGTGGGCCTTCAGCCCCGTCTCTATAGCCTCGATCTGACGGCTCACGTCAGAAAACAGATCTTCTAACAACCTTTGGCACTCCAACTGTAAAAATATAGTATTAAAAGGAATTCAAATGTACTAAAATTATCACCTTTTTCCACATATGTGGCAGCTCAGAGGCCACAAAGCAATACTCCAAATGATTCACCTTCGTGAACGAATAGCCAATGAAGTTGCTGGAAATCACTGGAAAGCTTCAGATTAAGAAGTTCGTGCATTTCCTGCAACGCCATTGACTATTCGTTCACGAAGGTGAATCATTTGGGATATTGTTGAGTGGCCGTTTTAGATCCTCTGGTCGTGAGATGCGAGAGCGAGAGGACATCCATGCATTCCGTCCTACTCGCTCGTTTCATTACCGTGAAATTACCTGTGTCTTACCATGTGCAATATTATAATCAAGTTCTCAAAATATATTATTATAAATTATTTATTTCGGACCATGATCCATAGGTAAATTGTTAGTAATACCCCTAACTTATATACACTCGGCGTCACAAAAATCGCACCACTTTAAGAATTCCCTTCAAAGTCATTTTAAACCTATTAATGAATGGTAGACATATGACTATAAGGTATCATTGGAAAGGCAATTTATTTAAATTTCAGTATAAATCAATGGATTTGGTTTTTTGTTTACCAGGGAATAAAAAAAAGCAAGCTAATGCAAATGATTAAAAAGTTAAATTTTATTTTATCAGCAAAAATTACAACAAAGTCCTTAAAAACAACTTAAAACCTAGTGTTACCCCCCCTAGCCCTGATGACTGCTTCCATGCGTTCTCTCATGGACCTAATTAATGTGACAACAGTCTCTTGAGGAATGTTGTCCCATTCTGCAACGACGGCATCTTGGAGGTCTTGGAGAGTGGTAGGGGCAGGATCACGTGCCCGTACTCGCCGTTTCAGTTCATCCCAAAGGTGCTCAATTGGGTTTAGGTCTGGACTTCGCGCCGGCCAGCGCATAACAGGGATTCCAACTTCTTGCAGGTAGTCTCTTACAATTAAAGCGGTGTGACAGCGGGCGTTATCGTGCATTAACGTGAACCCACTGCCAACAAAACCCGCATAAGGGACAACCTGCTCCTCTAAGATCTCTGTTATGTACCGAGCAGCAGTCAGCGACCCTTGCCCGCGAGCACTTCCAGTCCGAGAAACACACACAAGGTTCGTTTTACCGTCGATTGACATGCCGCCCCAGAACATGCACGAGCCACCCCCGTATTCCACTGTCTCTTGAATACAGGCTTGTGCGAATCGTTCACCTTGCCTCCTATACACTCTTCGACGCCTGTCGTTGCAGAAAAGACACACCCTCGTCTCATCCGAGAAGAGCACAGCCCTCCATTGGTCTATTGTCCAATCCACATGGTCACGGGCAAATTGCAACCGGTCTCTCCTATGCTGTGCAGTCAATTTTGGCCCTGTAGCAGCCCTATGAGCTGCAATTTTCTTCTCCCGCATTCTTCTTCTAATCGTGGAGACGCTTACAGAAGTTCTGCGAGCTGATAGCAGTTGTTGTTGCAGCTCAACAGCATTGGAGAACCGATTACGTAAAGACGTCGAAACAATGAAGCGATCGTCTCTTTCCGATGTGCACCGTTGTCTTCCAGATCCACGTCGGATATAGCCACCAGTCTCTTGGAAGCGTTGGAACACTCGTCGAACGGCAAAACGACTCAAGTTCAGTTGCCGAGCAACATCACATGCCGCATCCCTGATTGCAGTAGTGCAATGACTTGAGCGGCTTCATCTGCAGTGGTATCCATCTTCTGGGGTATTTTTCTTGCTGTAGCTGTTCACGTGTGTTCACTTCAAAGGTTGAATAGCGAATGACCCACATTTAACCCGGGTCGCCCGTTTTATACCCTTGTAGGGAGGTGCAATTAGTGGCCCTTGCAATGCGTATTTTGACAACATTTTTTTTAACGTTACGTGCTAATGAAACCTGTTGTGTTTAGGGATTCTAACTGTTGTTAATTTAAAGGTCGTTAAGCATTCTTTCAATTGATACCAATATTAATTGGGTTTAATGTATTCGTTACTGGCGGGACATGTTTTAAACTTATTTTCGAAGAGGTGCGATTTTTGTGACGCCGAGTGTATGTTACATTAAATAAAATTGATTAACATTACATAAAATTAATAATGTCCGCTTATAAAAACAATTTGAACATGGCGTTTTTTTTATTTCCTATGTTTTCCCGATATATTCCCTTTATGTCGAGTCCCGTTACGTCGAGTCTGGAAGTCTATTGTTCTCCAAAGTATTGATATTTTACGCTTTCTATTACCTTTATGTCGAGTTTGGTGAACAAGTACAGTCAGGAATGTAAATTAAAAGCCAATGGCATAAAAACACAATAAATGATAAATGATATTTATTTTGCAAGTTGGTTATAAAAAACACTTTTACACGTCATTAATATTTTTAAAGCTAGATGGGGCCGGTGTTTCGTACCTGACTACTCTGAGAAGAAACAGCCGAAACAAACTCAGAGGTCACAGTCTCTTTTAAAGTCCAGACATTGTTTTGTTCAGGTCATACGAGGACCATGCGGGTGTCTGAGATGGTCTTTTGAGGAAAGACCAACACAGATTTGAGTGGACCTGTCCAGTCAGTGCAAGCATCTGTCGGTAATCGTGTAGCTCGACTCAGAGCACAAGGAGCTCAACGACACGACGAACAATACCAAAGAAAGGGTACATTTGGGTAGGCCGCTTAAAGTACTCAAATTGTCAGACAGTAAAATTATTATAAATCAAAAGCAAAACTTCCCCACATTCGTCCTCGCATTCACAAAGATAAAAAGTACACAGATAAAATAATATTAATACAAGTATAGGTGAAGATTACCTAAAAAAGGAAGCTCAACGGAGCCCCGCTCCGCGGGGCTCCTATTTCTGCGTGCATGGTTTAAAGTAACCTAACACGAAGGGGATGGCGGGGTCTTTCAGACCCCGCCATCCCCTTCGAACCTAACCTGTCCGTGTCGGGGTGCCCACAAGTCCCGAGCTCGCTTCGCTCGCTCTTGGATCCCAAGTTCTCCTAATAACAATTCCAATCATTAATAATTCTAAATTATGTGCATGTATTCATTTCATTGGACGTGACTGTACTTCTAAAATATGATATAATTAAACTCGACCTAAAGGTAATAGAAGCGTGGTAAATAAACTCGGCATAAAGGGAATAGAAACGGGACAGAAAACTAAACTCGACATAGGGGTAATAGAAGCGAGACAAGGTTTTCGGCTCGACGTAACGGGACTCGACATAAAGGGAATCAACCGTTTTCCCACCCCTCAGCAAAAGCCTCGCCCCATTCTTTCCACTTCTCTCGATGGTACGCTTCTTTACGCCAATTCACAAGGATCAATTCTACAAATAAATGTCTTGTCAAACATATAAAGCAGGTTTTTTCTTTTACTTACATCATTATGCTTCAATAGATGCCTAATGAGTTGGCAACCCGCGCGAGTGGCGGAGTGACCATGGCAAGTACTAGACAAGTCTGTGTGGGAATATTTATTGGAAGACGGCTTCAGGTAGTTTATTATTCGCACAACCCACGCTTTGTGACCGCTGTCGTTGAGGTTTAACAACGGAGTGTCAATTTCCTGAAAAAATATTAAAATCCATAAAAAAGAATCATACGAAATACACTTTATTTTTAAGAAATAGTAGATGTAATTGTGTGTAAATTACTCTGGTAGATTTTACTCTAACTCTATGCGACTCAGAGAAGGAGGAGGCGGGACGCATGAGGGGGAGGACAGCGTCCACCTCACAGCCCAGTCGTAGCCCAGCTGTGGTAGACGCAGACGCAAGACGATCTTCGGCCACCGTAGGCGCGCCCATGCGGGCGGCGAGTAACGGGCGACTCGCTGTCCGACCATGGACCATGCCCGGGTCGATGGCGCGTTGTGTTCCACACACGCCTCAAAAAGTGTCAGCATAATGACGGGGTCCCCCCTTTAGAGGGCCAAAGCCTGCCGGGGTCGCGGGACTAACGAATACCGTGACTCCTGAACGTAAAGGGCTATTGAAGGACACCATGGATTTTAGTCAGTACAAGTCTGTAAGTCCCTCCTGATCTGCCCTAGGTGGGAGGACTCATTAGATGATTTTTCTATGCTGAAACAAAAACTCTATACTACTCGAGCAGACTTTACCCGAACGAGTGTTACACAGAGAGCGATACAGCTGAGCGTGATTCAATACCCGCAAAATAAAGTACTCAACCCGACTAAAGAAGTTCAAAAATGCTGATATAACGATCTGAATTAACATACCTTCAATATAGTCCTTATTATATCCCAATTCCAGGTGTTGCCGTCCTTATTCTGCATGACCAACGTACATCGAATCAAACTGTCGCTATCTCGATCGAACAGATTGAAAAACTTCGCTGTCTTAGTAACTCTACTGACTGCAGCACTAGTCCGAGAACTAACACTTTTACTTTTAACTAAAGCACTCACATTTCTGTTAGGAACATCAGCCCGCGAGCCAACACTGTGCCTCTGCTTTGGCTCGTTTTCATTATCAGAATCATTCAAAAATTCAATACTATTTTCTTTATGGAGGGAAACGTCATGTTTTGGCTTAACCATACTAGCGTTGTCTTTTTCTTTTCGACTCTTAGTATTATCTTCTACTTTCTCTCTAAATGCACCACTACAATACTGTATAATGTGGTCTAGGAACAAGCTGCTACTCGCCGGCCTGGCCTCGAGCATGGAGTGCAGTCTCCGCAGCGCTGCCACAGCGGCGAGGGCCTGTGGCTTGCCGGCAGAGGCCTGCGACATGAGCGTCGGCAGCGCCGGCGTTATACTACATATTTGAGGAGGTAGATACAGGTGTATTAAATGCAATAGTTGACCCAGTAACACAGTAGCTCGGACAGATATAAAAGTATCACTTGTAACAATCACTTCAGCTAAACCGTCTAATAACCCAGCCTGAAATAAATAATTTGTATTAAAATATTGCAACTGTAAAAGCTGTAACAGACGATCGAACCGCACCACGAACTTTGTGCGCTACGAACCAAATTCGATCGTGTGGCGCACGGTCCGCCGGATATTACTATTATGCATTTGGTTCGAAGCGCACCAAGTTCGTGGTGCGGTCCGGACGTAGTTCTGTATTAAGATTGATTTTTGGTTTACAAATGGCATACCTCTAAGAAACACTGAAGTAAGAGTGCAAGATGAATTTCTATTATATCAGGGCCCGTAGCACCAAGATGAGGTAATATGGCAGTGCCTTCGGCGGCAACAAAACCTTCGTTCAGTCGCCAGGTATCCTACAAAATATCAAACATTAAACACAGCTGCTAACATCATTTGAAGATGTTGATTAAGGGTTATTACAGACGCACCACAACCACCACACGTGGGCAGGCGCAAATTTTGTATTGAAAATAAATAAAATAAGCAAAATTCAGACAGACCACATTTTACCATACTTAGGTGGTACTGACTACATCGCAGGAACATCGCAACCCCCAGTTGCCGCGACCTATACTTACTGGCCGGCCATATCACAAAAATAACAACACCCACATTCTTATTTTGCCGCTACCACAACGCAACTGCAAAAAACTGCGATGTGGTGTGGTTGTGGTAAGTCACCGTGTGAAATATCGCTAACAAATAATATTCTAATACAACTTACTTGAAAGTCAGATGGATCAACTGCATCTAAAGCTACAGAAATCTCATCTGTCCATTCCGGTTGCGGTAACCCGACTAGTTCATACAAGAGATCTAATATTGCTTTCTAAAAACAAATCAAACACATAATTATCTTAAAAATCGTCATGATTAGAATTAAGGAGTTTGCTAAGCTATGTATTCATGGTAAAAAAATGGAACAAAACAAGTGCTGCATTATAATAGTTTGTTTCATTGATTCCCCAACTCTTAGTGAGCTTGCTCATGACGCGAATTTACTAACTAATAAAAATGAAAATCATCCTTGCTACTACGATATAATGATGCAATTCGACTGACTTACGTCGTCGTGGCGATCGTGTTTTATTTTTCATCTACCTGTAGATAACAACGTGTTTTATGTCATATGTCGTAGTGATAAGGTTGATTTTCTCTTGTAGTTAAAATCGATCGAATTGCGTCGCATCGCGTCATTCATCAGCAAGCTCGCTTCGTTTTACTAATATGTAGAATGTGGTTTACTCACTCGAACCTCTAATCGCGGTAAATAGAGGGCTGCGACTAAGGCGCGTAGGCCACCCGTGCTACATGGGTGACAGAAGTGAAGCAACCCGGGCCAACTGCGCAACACGCACAGGAGAGCCAGGCGACTACACGTGAACCGCATCTCGCGTTCGTCTCTGTGCACAATAAATAACACAATATCAGCCCTTAAATCCAAAACAAAAGTGTACATAATAATGGTTTGGTTTTTTTAAAAGGGAAAAAATGTGTGTAAGTCAATGCACTATCGCCGAGGTCAAGCAAAAATACCTACAGACATAGATCCTTGAAAATTTTGCGCAGTTCTGTTATCATTATCAAATAATTATATCAATCTACAAAAATTAATGTTTTTCTTTATTACATGATTTTAACTTCATCTACAACAGATTTATGTATATTAACGAGACAAACCTGCTAGTCTCAGTCCCGGCTGGACGGAAGTGAAAATCACAGTAAGGTGAACTGAGACACATGAGGTCTATCCGCGCAGCCCTACGAGAGGTGGGGTCGTTCAGTGCGTGCAGCAGCACCCCGCACAGCGCCTCAGCCATGCGGGGTGTCGCACATTCGGCTAGCTGGCGCGTCACTGCGTTTACACCACCACATGTTATAAACATGTCGGGGTTTAGGACACCTGGAAATTACTTGGTGGTTATTTTCTGTTAGATCTCAATTTGTGATCATGCAACTTGCGAATGGCTATTGATATCCTGATGTTAAATAATACGCTGCTTTCTTAGTATTTATTTTGAAAATTATTGTGAATTAGAAGATATTCTGGTCCCAATCATGTAACATAATATTTTCTTTCAAACACAATTGGGAAAACACAAAAATCCGCAAAATGAGAATTGGAGCAGCTAAGGGTTTCATATGATTAGATAGTTTCTGACATTGTTGTTTTTATTTAAGAGCAAACTTATTAAGCCCAATTGGTCGGTTCAACATTGCATATGGTGTTCCAAAATTTCATAATTTTAGGTCAGCAGAAAGTATCTAAAGTTTTGAATCCCTAGTTACATCACAAAATATGTGACAGAAAACGATCATATTTCTTTCGAAATTACTCACAGATCTCAGCAAGTGTAGCAACAGCGGGCCTTGACAGTCGATCACCACCACCAGTCCCATCTCCAGCACCACTAGCGCGAGCTACCGCCGCAAGGCAGCGAAGTAACCCATATTCCACAAAGGCACCGCGTTGTCGTCGCACTCCACCCGTCGCGCCTACCACAGCCACTACCCGACGCACCACGCGCAGCGCTTGCGCACGTTCTTCTTCATTGCGTAGCATTAAATCCATCGACCTAAGGTACAAAAGAGTGTCGCATAAAGAGTTTTATGAAATGCACAGATCAAACTGATCTCTGAGCTGAATAGTCAAAAGACAAAAAATAAAAATATGACTAAAACAATTATGGTGCTACAGTCCCAGTCACAAGACATAATACTGTAAAAGTACCTACTTTGTTGGTGCCCCATTCTAAAGCGTTGTTCTCTCTTGAGAAGAATGGGCAAGAAACTCTATTTACACTCTTTTCAACCACCAAAACTATTACAGAACTAACCTTTGTTACATCATTCTTCTAGAGATGGTACATTATGTAAGAATGATGTAGCAAGTAAAAAGTGTTCACAGGGAATATAAAAAAGTCAATTTAATAAAATTATCAACAATTAAAATAAATCTTGGCAGCTAAGAGATGACCAATCGCAACTAACAGTTCTCATTCACGAACATGACACATGTATCAGCACCATTCAGCAAAACCATTTTGAAGAGAACTACTATGTTACAATAATCCTGTAGTTCTCATTCCTCCAAGGGACGCCATTTTATGACAGAATTCTAAAGATCATAATTCAATACAATAATCTGTGAAGCAATTATCTTTGTACCATTTTTTACGAAAATTATGCAGATGTATGAAATGAATGTATGAGAATAACTTGGGGACTCGAATTTCGACTACTAAGCTTAATTCGTTGATGTGTCAACTGTATTGTACAGTCAACAGCAAAAGGAGATGATCGAAATCAGAAATTCAATGCTAATTAATGGAGTTTGCATCAGAACTGTGTGATTCAAAAGTATGTGATTGTAATTTACCAAACATTTATAGTTCATCTAGACATCTCATTAGTATTGAATTTCTGATTTTGATCATCTACTTTTGCTGCCAACTGTGCAAAGACCTGTTAAAAATTAAAACATTCATCATCATCATCATATCAGCCGTAGGATGTCCACTGTTGAACTTAGGCCTCCCCTTATAAACACAAAACATTTTAGATTCACTTTATTTGAATATTTTTTGAAAAACAAAATGAATTCCCATTCAAGTCTATTACATACTACTAAATTTTACTCTTTTACCAACTACTTAGTTGCAAAGTAAATAGACATAAAAAATCATGACCAATAGAAACTCCTTGCACTATTGGAATATGGATGAAAATGAAACAATTAATCCTAATGCAGGGTAAAATCAGGACTAATTCCATGATAAAAGATTGTGTAGTATTAGATATTGGCATCAGTAAAAAAATTGGCAAAAATAATAAAAAAATGGGTTTACCTTATAACTAAAAATGGTAGTTTCAAGTTATTGAATGTTGCTACGTCAGTTTCTGTCTTGATTAAGTAGCGTAAAACTCTCAGGGCTGAAGCTCTTACTACCATAGACTCATCAACAAGACTCACACGTATACTGTTAACAAATAAATGATTAAACATAATCTTTACCACAATAACATTTTTACTGTAAAAGATACAAAGCTAGAGTATTAAATTATGCTATTATATTTATATAAACAGTACTAATTTAACAACATAACCTCTTTTTATTGGACTATTGTTGTGTCATTTCTTTTAGTACAAGCAAGAAGGATATTTAATTTTATGCTTACCAACTCATAAGTTCATCAACTGTGAAACCCAAATTATTTCTGTCTTCTTTACATAATAGTGTGACTAAGGCATTTAAGTAAGACAGTCTACGGCTATCAGATCCACTTTTCTGCATGCCCCTAAGACCCAACTTGAACTCCATTGGGTTATTTTTGTTGGTGGGTGAAGTGTCATTGTGAAATGGTTTCTTCAAATATAAGCCTTGAATGATTTCCTTTATACTTTCTTCGGGTGTTTTATTCTTAGTATCTAATTTATATAGATCACTCTGTTTACCTGAAAAAATGTGCAAAGCATGTACCAATACCTAATGGAATAATGTTTTTTTTTCGGATGTAAATAAACCTGGACACCTGCACCTGGTTTGTCATTTTTGATGTTTACCATTAGAAAATTAATATTAGCATACGAATGGATAAACACATATAAAATAAATTACAAATATTTACCTTTCCTGCGACTCAACCAATTTTCGTAAATGGTAGCCATTATAACATTTTTTACGCAACAGTTTTTATACGTAATGAGTGTTCATATGTTACAGCAACGTGTAGAGGCATAAAAACTTTCAGTAATTCATTTATGAATTAGATTTAGATCCTAAATAAAAACCGCAATTCAGTCCTGTTTTCTTCACACACCACTCACACTCCACCACAGACTACTTAGAGATACTACGTATCACTCCACCAGACTCTTTTTTTTTGTAATGTGTCCGGCATGGCTTCAAGGCCTTATGTCAAATCGGATGTGTTCACAGACTGTAGAGAGTATACACTGATGTGTTGAAGCGCTTCGTACAGACCACAGACTAGATATTGTACAGACTGCCGTCGTTTCTTAGAGCACGATTTGCTTTGTGGAATTGACCCTTTTAAAGTGTATTTTAAATGCCCAAAACACCATTTGAGAAAGCTCCCATACGCGCCGCGCTTCAAAAGTGCTGAGGTGTCAACATATCGGGATCATCAAAAACAAATTAATGCATTCCCATGTATCCGTTTTAAAGCTTGGCGTGTTTTTTTTACACATTAAGAGATACTCAGTCATAATCCTGGAACTTTAGAAATTTTCACCATTTCACTCATTTTTGCGGACAACTCACTCTTGACAAAAAAATAAATACGCATTCATGGACCTAAAAAAAAAGGCGGACGGAACTTCACTAAGAAACGATTGAAGCACCACAATGGCGGCGGCGTAAATATGTGTGCGTGTGTATAGGGATGCCAGATGAAGGAAAAAATTACCCATTTTTAAACAATATTTAATTAAGATCTCCCTTGAACTTAAGTTTAATTACAATTTTTTTTGTGACGGATACCTATTTTTAAAATAAAGGTAAAATAATTTAAGCACATTAGATATTAAAATATTTACAACTCGCTTAATGTTAAAAAAGTTTTACAATCCCTTTTGGTGATTCAAATTTTTGTAGACTTGTCTTTTGCTATCGACACATCTAGAAATCCCTTCTAATTTACTTAAGTGGTGAAAACGAATGTTTAAGTATTTTTCGGCTATAAATATTTAATTAATGCTATTTTATGATCCATTCCCACACGTCTACATTCCTATTCCATGTCTACACTCCCTTATTATTTTTATACAATCATTTTTCCATGCATCATTTGCCGTGGGGAAATCTGTAAAAATATAGAAGAATACAATAACGATAAATAGTAACATAAAATATAAATCTCCCAATTTTAAAATAATTTGAACCTTGAAATAGTTGCAACACTGATTGATTTCGAGATGTTTATTAAATTTATTGACGTAAAATCGAGAAATAAGCTTCAAATTGACATGCTTAACAATGAAAAGTGATCCCCTGGCTTTTTTAATTGAACTACTATGGTTTAGACAACTTTTTGCAACACATGACCGGCATAATTTGATTTTTATTAGACAAAATAACACCGTATAAAACCGCGAGTGTCGTTCGAAGCGTAATGGCCGACGGCTGACTTACTATGGTGTGAATGTGTGCGTGCTGGCTTGTCCACATTAGCGCACTGACTTACTATGGGTGCTTCAATTATTTCTTAGTGAAGTTCCGTCCGCCTTTTTTTTTAGGTCCATGTACGCATTAATCATCAGCAAAGATTAGCTCTTTCTCCAAACAAAGTGTTTTGTATCTCGTAAGGATTTAAATTCCTGTTTATAACATGTAGAAGGTTTGCTAAAAATAAAATTATCAATTTCCGTATATTTTTGTACAAACCGAATTGTCCTGGAGAGAGCAGTGGTGGCCGAGTGGTATCGGCCCCGACTTCCGAGTATAGGTCGTGGGTTCGAACCCAGCCCGGCGCATTACTTTGTGTAATTTATTTAATCACCACTGCTCTCAAAACGGTGAAGGATAACATCGTGAGGAAACCGGCATATCCTAGAACCAAGAAGTTATGTGACATCCACCAACCCGCACTGGGCCTGCGTGGTGGATTATGGCTCACTCCCTCCCACAAAGAGGAGGCATGTGTCCCAGCAGTGGGAACATTTAAAGGCTGATGATGATATTTAAGTCGAATTTACCTTTTTGAACCAACTCAGCGCTTTGTGGAAAAAAAGCGCCCGTGTGAATGGGAACTAAACGTTCGACTTGTTTTTAAATCTTTGCGCTGGCCTTGAAAAAACCGGCATGCGCTGAGAGATGGAGGTAGCCATGCTCTATTTCTTTTCGTCTTGTACGTTTTATCTTTTGTAGGATGTAATCAGTAGGTAAGAAAATATATTATTTTTGCATTCTGTATTTTCTGCCTACCCCCATTAGTGATAGGTGTGAGTATGAATGCTTCGAAAAGTTATGAAAAAAACTGGCCAAGTGCGAGTCGGACTCGCCCATAAAGGGTTCCGTAGCAGCAAGTAACATATCAAATTTCTAGCCTCTCAACTAAATCATTTTTTTTTTTCTCTTGTAGATGCACCGCGGTGGCTTAGTTCTTCTTTTAATAAATGCACTTGCATTGACAAAAAAAAGGTTGCACTCCAGGAGTGCCGGTAGAAGTGAAAACTTTTTTGTTACTATGTTTTATTTTTAATTTGAATGACGTCTTACTCATTTTCGATCAGGGTCACGTGACCCTGACGCGAGTTTTAAATTTTTTACCCATTACAGAAAAAGTGTACAACGCCGCTAAAGAAGTTTTCACTTCAATAATTTTCCATATTTGTTTTGTATTTTTATACTCAATTTTTATAACAATAAATCTTGTTTGTTTTTTGTACAAGGTTGACATTAATCTGCGTAGGGGATCAACTATCACAGCGCCATCTACGATTAGCTTTGAGTTGTCATCCCCATTTCTTTTCTTGTCTTGAGGGAAAGAGAAGAAATTTTTGGCCATCTAGGGTTTTATTTATCTATTCTGTACGTTTTGCCGCGTACAGCTTGGCCAGAACGGATTGAAACGGAACTAAAATTTTTATTTCTGACAGCGTTTTAACATCTTTGATATTTGATGTAAACAAAGACCGCAGGTTTGTTAGATTTATTATTGTGCCATAAAACTAACGTAATAAGTGAATAAAAAAAAAAGGTTGCACTCCAGGAGTGCCGGTAGAAGTGAAAACTTTTTTGTTACTATGTTTTATTTTTAATTTGAATGACGTCTTACTCATTTTCGATCAGGGTCACGTGACCCTGACGCGAGTTTTAAATTTTTTACCCATTACAGAAAAAGTGTACAACGCCGCTAAAGAAGTTTTCACTTCAAAAAAAAAACATTCAAAGTGCTGGTAGCGCGAAGACAGTGGCGACTTCCGGTTTTCTACATTTTTATGTCAAGCTGTAGAAAGAGAAATAGTATAGAAGTATTGATACTTCTTTCTCTTTCCCTCAAGAAAGAAAAACAAATCGACAAATCGCATAAGAAGAAAAGGGACAGAGCATACGTATCTCCATCCCTCAGCACATAGCCGGAGGTGAACGCAGACCTAGCCGCACCGCCACCGCAGTCTCCGCAGTCCCCGCAGTCATCGTTTTCTTACCGCTTCTGCGGCTACTGCGATGCGGGTGAGTGTGCGAGGTTTCATAGAACTTCATACAAAGAATTCGTAATGCGGTGCGGCTAGGTCTGCGTTCAACTTTAGGGCATATTTAGGGATACCAGATTCAGGCATTATATTTTTTCTGTACGACAATATTTTATGAAAATTGATAATTATTTTCCAACAAACATTCTACGTATATGTTATACTAATTAAAGGAGATTGAATCGGTAAGAGATATAAAAATAAATAGGTAGGCGACTTTAGCTCTTTCTTGATGTAATTTTTTTGTGTTTTTTATTTGTTGGCCAAGTGTGACTTATCCGCGTAAATGACTCACTCATTTACGCGGACAACTATTGACTATGTGCGAAGTGGGTGGTGGGGAACGGCAAATCGATCGTAGCGCACGACGTGGCAGAAATGTGAATTAATTCTGGGCTGTCATGTGTCAAGTTGCTTTATTTTCATAACTTTCTTTATAATTTAATACGAAAACTTTAACTTTAACTTTTCCCGTTCGTTCTAAGCTCTTCCACTTCTCTCACATGCTGTGCTAATACTAATTTTTTCCCTTTTTGCTCAGTTTGAGGTTGGAAATGTATTTTATGCTTAACCGATTCAAATCCCGTGCGTATTATAATATCCATATTTTCCACGAGGAAGAAAATCGCTAGGTATAATATACACACTCACTTTTTACACTATTTTTTCAATTTCGTTGAAAAACTAGTCGAAATTTAATATCACAAAGATATCTTATCATCTAGTTGACATGATTTGACAGATGACAAGTCCTGAATAGTTGCGGCCACTAGGGGCGCTGTCATCGCGCACACAACGAATAGCCAAAAAATTCTTAAGTTCCAGGATTATGATTTAATTCACAAGTATGTAAGCTCGACATAAAAATGTAGAACACCGGAAGTCGCCACTGTCTTCGCGCTACCAGCACTTTGAATGATTTTATTTCATTTTTTTTCACTTTTTACGTTAGTTTTATGGCATAATAATAAATCTAACAAACCTGCGGTCTTTGTTTACATCAAATATCAAAGATTTTAAAACGCTGTCAGAAATAAAAATTTTAGTTCCGTTTCAATCCGTTCTGGCCAAGCTGTAAGTATCTCTTTTTTTGTCAGATCAGCTCATAAATTAGTATTATTTTAGTGTTATGGAATCTGATTTTAACATAACACCAGGATTTATATTAATACTAGCTGTGCCCGCGACTTCGTTGGCGTGGATGTAGGAACTTAACAATGTATTTTTTAGTGCGAAGCGCTGTGGGAGGATACCGATACAAATCATTTTCTTTATGCTTTTTTTTAGCGTCATAAAATCGTCACATTAGTCTTCTCACCCATGGCTGGGCAAGAGGAACTGTCAGACTTGTATTGACTAAAATCCACGGCGTCCTTCAATAGCCCTTTACGTTCCGGGGTCACGGTAGCTCGTAAGTCCTACGACCCCGGCTGGCTTTGGCCCTCTAAGGGGTTTGCCCCCCGTCATTGTGCTGACGCTCTTTGAGGCGCGCGTCATGGTCCATGATCGGACAGCGAGTCGCCCATTACTCGTCGCCCGAATGCCCACGCCTGTTGGCCAGAGATCGTCCTGCGTCCGTCACCGTGGGCGTCTACCACGGCGGCTGGGTGTGGGTCGTGAGGTGGACGCTGTCCTCTTCCTCACGTCCCGCCTCCTCCTTCGGTGGCATGACTGTTTCGCAGAAGGAGGCGACCGGTTTCCACTCTATTTCACGTCAACCAATGCCGAGCGCGAGAGGTCGCCGCCTATCACCGTTGTGAGGACATGTGCGATGCTCTGCCCTAGCGGGGCAATTTTGCACCGTATGCTCTACCGTGTCCTCTGGACGATCCTTGTAGTGGTGACACCCACGCGTTTCTTCCTTCCCCATCCGACACAGGTACCTACCAAAACTTCCGTGTCCAGTGAGGAACTGCGTCAGGTGGTTGGTCAGGACGCCGTGACACCTTTCAGCCATTCCTCAAAGAGAGGTCTTACCGCCGCGATTGAGGCGTGCCCGAACCTCGGTTTCGATAGTCGCTCCCTCCATACCGTATTTACGTATTTAAACAACTAAGAAATGTTGCGCCTACAAAGCTTCTAATATCAACATATAAAGCCCTAGGCGAATGTGTACTTGTGGCGGCGTTCGATTTCCGAACGCACCACGCACCGTCTTGAGATGGCAACACTGCCGCCATGTTCGGAGAGATGACGAGCTGTCAAAAAGTGCTCTGCTGTTTTGTACTGTGATAATCTGCTATACTAATAAGAACTGTGTACACTAACTATTGTGAACCGTATACCTGCTTAACTAGTAACCAACGGCCTGTGTTATCAATAATAAACTACTGTGCAGTAATCCAACGGAGTGTTATTATTACATGGGAACTGATCTGCATCCTGGAATCATTGCTCCCATATTGGTGACCCCGACAGGAGCACGTTTCCCGAAGAATCTGCTGAAAAAGGACATTCTGGTGCAAGGTACATCTGTTTTCACGGGCTGAGAGGGCCGGTGACAGAGTTTTTGTCACAATTGTTTCTCAATCATCGAGCGTATTCCTACAAGAAAAATTCTTCCAAGGTCAAAGTTCGCAAGCGTCGAAGCTATTTTTAGCACATTTGAATCCTTCGATCTGATTGGTCGATTATTTTGACCCACATCAACTACGCTGTACATTGCTGCTGCGAGTTCGAAGTACATTGCCACTGCAAGTTGACTTGACCATGACTGGCTAGCACATTTCGACATTCACTGCTGACACGGTTTGATGTTCATTGCTGCTCCACTACTTCAACATTCATCGCATGTTTTGCACGACAACAGGAGGTGTGTTTGATTTTCTTTTATCGGGTTTTCTGTAAACTACATCATGTTTTCTTTTCCGCGTGTATAAAAAATGGACTGATTTTTTTAAAAAAAGATTAAGAGACATTACTATAAATTTGGTTACGGTACCTTTTTGTTTTAAGGAAATATTTTTGCTGTGTTAAATTTTTTCCTGGTATATTAATTATACTAATTGGTTATTTTCTATAATTTTACTGATCTAACTTGTTTGTGTGTGCTTATACTTACTGAATCATTGGGTATTAATGGTTATTTTCTTTTCTAATTGATATTTGATATTCCTTTTGCATTGTGTTGCACGGAATGCTTACTTATTTATCATGTTTGTTTGAATTTAGCCACAAGTTTTAACCTAACACTTGAATTTTTAATCTTAAGGGCTTTTTTTATTTGAATGTGTATTGTTTTCTCTCACATCTACGAACATGCCGTTTGCACTTAGGGTTTATTAACCAGCGATTGCTGTTATTCTGCCTGAACAACTAGTATAAGGCTACACACCGCATTTACACTACTACCTTTTGTTTTTCACGCACACGCTTTAGCTACTTACCCTTTCTCGCCATGTCTGATACAGATGAATCAGCCGTGAAGCTGGAAGCTCTCAGACGTGAGCTTGAATCATTGTCTTCGCAGTTGCAGGCAACTATAAAGGAGAATGCACAACTTCGCACTGAAATGCAAGCCCAGAAATTTACCCAAGGTGAACCTATACAGGAACCTAAAATGGATGACTCAGGAAATCAAGTATGCAAAGTATCGCCAAAATTACCTCCCTTCTGGCAGCAACGACCTGAAATATGGTTCGCGCACGTCGAAACGCAGTTTCGTATTGCTGGCATTACAAGTGACCAGACTAAGTTTGATCACGTGATTAGCCAGCTAGATTTCAAAATTATGGCCGATATCGAGGATATAGTTACCAGTCCTCCAACCTCTGGTAAATACGAACACCTTAAAAAGGAACTGACACGCCGGTTATCAAGGTCTGAAGAGGAACGGGTAAGACAACTGCTCACTGAGGAAGAGCTTGGGGATAGAAAACCTTCCCAATTTTTACGACACTTACGTTCCCTTGCCGGCGTCAAACTCAAAGACAATGACGACAGTATCCTGCGACAACTTTTTATGCGTCGTTTGCCGCAGCATCTTCAAGCAATATTGGCTGCCAGCGCGGATCCGCTTGATGACATCGCAGCCCGCGCCGACAAAATTTTGGAAGTCGCACCCGGGATCGCAGTGTCTTCCTTTGTACATGCTGCTGCAGCACCTGGAGGAGCGCCCGTTGTTCCTGACCCCTATGGCTTACATGCCATTGCTGCACAAATGCAGAATTTGACCGCGACTGTTGCAGCACTCACTCGCGAGCGCAGTCGCGGCCATAACCGCAATCGAAGCCAAAGCAGGTCTAGGAGCCATACCCAAGAATCTGATGTGAAGCTTTGCTGGTACCACCAGAAATTTAAAGCTAAAGCTACCAAATGTATTACTCCTTGTTCGTGGAATTTGGAAAACAAGGAAGCCAGTCAGTAACGGCGGCAGCTGACTGTGCCACTTCGCCAGGCCGTCGTCTTTTTGTCACAGACAAAACTTCAAAGGTCAGATTCCTGATTGATACAGGGTCTGACCTTTGTTGCTATCCTCGGAGGTTGATGAGAGGCAAGACTCCTGTTTCCGATTATGAGCTCAGCGCAGCCAATGGCAGCTCGATAAAGACCTACGGTATGGTGTCGCTTAACCTCAATTTTAAATTGCGACGTGAATTCCGCTGGCAATTCGTCGTAGCTGACGTCAACACTCCCATAATAGGTTCCGATTTTTTAGCCCACTACCATTTGCTGCCTGACTGCCGAAACAAACGCCTTCTGGACGGTATCACGGGCCTTTCCGTTTCCACCATTGTTGCTTCTACCGATCAGGCAAGCGTCAAAACCATCTCGGTTGCCTCAGGATCTGAATTCGGTAATATTCTCGCCGAATTTCCCGCTATTACTAGACCTCCAGGACTGCACAGGGACATTAAACACACGACCGTTCATTTCATAAAAACTACTGAAGGCCCACCTGTGTCATGTCGCCCTCGTCGTCTGGCGCCTCAAAAACTAGCAGTTGCTAAGCGGGAATTCGACGAGATGCTTAAAAACGGTACCGCGCGACCCTCCAAGAGTCCGTGGGCCTCGCCTTTGCAGCTTGTACCAAAGAAAGATCTTTCCTGGCGTCCGTGCGGCGACTACCGCGCTTTAAATTCACGCACCATCCCTGACCGGTACCCGTTGCGTCATATCGGGGATTTCGGGCATAATATTGCAGGTTCCACCATTTTCAGTACCATCGACTTGGTTAAAGCTTACCAGCAGATACCTGTTCACGATGAGGACATATGCAAGACCGCGATCATAACGCCTTTTGGCTTATACGAATTTCCGTATATGACTTTCGGATTGCGCAATGCGGGACAAACTTTCCAGAGATTTATGGATGAACTATTAAGGGATTTCGACTTCTGCTTTCCTTACCTAGACGATATCCTCATTTTCTCCCACAGCAAAGAAGAACACGCGCACCATTTACGCTTTCTTTTTCAAAAACTGGCTGACTACGGCGTTGTCGTGAATCCAGTAAAATGCGTTTTGGGAGCTAAAGAGGTTAACTTTCTAGGGTATCGTGTATCTAGGGAAGGCATAAGTCCACCAGCAGAGAGAATCGCTGCCTTACAGGAATTCCCCCTGCCTAAAACTGTTCAGGGCCTTCGTAGGTTTCTGGGCATGATAAATTACTACAGGCGTTTCTTGCCACGAGCGGCTCTGATACAGACGCCGTTGGTAAATGTCTTGGCCGATTCCAAACTCAAGGGTGCAAAGCCAGTACCTTGGACCCCAGAGCTTGAGAGTGCCTTTCATGCTTGTAAGGAAAGCCTTACACAAGCGACTCTTTTGGCACATCCTCTTTTCAATGCACAATTGGGTCTCTTCACGGACGCTTCTGGTACGCACGTCGGTGCGTGCTTGCAGCAACGTACAGGTACTGAATGGCAACCACTTGCATTCTTCAGCAAGAAGCTGAATCCTCGCCAATCCTCCTGGCCGGCCTATTATAGAGAACTCTTGGCTGTATATGAGGCTGTACAACATTTCCGACACATTCTGGAAGCTCAACACTGTACAATATTTACAGACCACAAGCCTCTGTTGCACGCTTTTTCTCAGCGCCGGGAAAAGTTGCCCCCTGTACAGCTAAATCAACTCTCTTTCATTTCGCAATACACGACCGACGTTGTCTACGTCAAAGGTGTAGACAACGTTGTTGCTGATACAATGTCGAGGATTGAGGCGGTTTCTCTAGAGACCGACTTCTCAGCATTGGCTGAATCGCAAGGAGACGACGAAGAACTCCAGAGTTTCTTACGGGATGCTGATACTTCTTTAAAACTTGAAAAAGTCACCTTACCTGGTACGGACGTCACCATAATCTGTGACACATCCACCGGCAAACCGCGTCCTTTTCTCACCGTTCCTTTCCGACGAAAGTACTTTGAGAAACTGCATAGTTTGAGTCATCCCGGCATTCGCGCGACTACTAATCTAATGGTTAACAGATTCGTGTGGCCTTCCATCCGAAAAGACATCCGCGAATGGACAAAAACGTGTCTTTCTTGCCAACGAAATAAAGTCACGAGGCATACAGTTTCCCCGCTCGGTACTTTTGCGTCACCATCTGGCCGTTTCAGGCACATCCATATCGATATCGTGGGTCCCTTGCCCGTCTGCGAAGGCTATCGCTATCTTTTGACGGCCGTAGACCGATTTTCACGCTGGCCTGAAGCATGGCCTATGCGAACTATTACTGCCGAGGAAACTGCCGACACACTGCTTTCCGGTTGGATTTCAAGATTTGGAGTACCTTCCCGCGTCACGACTGACCAGGGAAGACAGTTCGAATCCGACCTATTCCATCGACTTATGGCACAACTAGGCACTAAAAAAGTTCGCACTACCAGTTACCATCCTTGTGCCAACGGAATGGTCGAAAGACTCCACCGCCAATTAAAGGCATCGTTAATGTGTCGTGAAGAATCATGGATCAAAGCCTTGCCCATCGTCTTACTCGGTATGCGAGCCGCGCTGAAGGACGATCTCGGTACCTCGGTAGCCGAATTAGTTTACGGAGAACCACTACACCTACCTTGTGAGATGGTTGTTCTACAGCCAGCTCAATCTACCGCTGATCCAGCTGATTTTGTCACGCAACTTAGGAGAACCATGTCCGAGTTGAGACCTGTTCCCGCGTCACGGCATGACCAAAAGAACGTTTTTCTTTTCAAAGACCTTGCCACAGCTACACATGTGTTCTTACGATACGATCACGTGAAGCCACCATTGCAACCACCTTATTCAGGCCCTCATCCTGTCGTGAGTCGTTCCGAAAAGACAATGACCATTATGGTCGGGAACAAGAAAGTAATCGTGAGTGTAGACCGCGTTAAACCTGCATACGTGGACACTCTTGTGCAACCTTGCACTCCCACACAAACTCTCACTCACACAGCTGACACACCCATTCCTCCTACTCACAACAGTCAGACATCCTCTGAAACACCTCATTCAAATACTCACAAACCCCAAACAGAAGATACAACACACAATACTCAACGTACTTTACCTTATACTACTCGTTCAGGTAGAAGTGTTCGCTTTGCAAAACCTTTCGATCTATGATCTTTCCCACTCCCTACGGGGGTGGTGTGGCGGCGTTCGATTTCCGAACGCACCACGCACCGTCTTGAGATGGCAACACTGCCGCCATGTTCGGAGAGATGACGAGCTGTCAAAAAGTGCTCTGCTGTTTTGTACTGTGATAATCTGCTATACTAATAAGAACTGTGTACCAGGCCCGAAGCCACCTAACATGCCGATTCCTATCGGCTTGCCTTTCGAAATATAGCAAATACTAGTATCTATTATTTTCATTTATCACAAACAAATTAAGAAAAGAACAATCAAAAAAAATAAATAAACGCCTACAATTTTTTTCCGCGCAATTTCAACTCACGCCAAACAGACAAAGTTTGTAAGCCGCAAGGCGAATCCGGAATTCAGTTCATAAAATTCAAAGTTTCTCTTGTAGCGATCGTGAGCTTGAGGCCACATAACACCGCTAGTTTAAGGACGCTCGGAAGCCGAATATTACCGGCTTATGATAAGGATAGAAATATGAAATGCGTACGCCAGAACGAGATGGAATGATACTGGACTTCGTAATTCGTTTAGATAGTATTATTTGGATGACAGATTCACATTAGTTTTGGTTCGCGCTTATTTTTTTTTGTATTTATTGTTTTCACCTGTCCATTTGCATTTGATTTGGTATTATTGTTGAAATTTATCAGTTTTGCGTAGTTAGCGCATTAATAACAAAGTTAGTTCAGTTCAATGTTATTGTTTGGTAAGTGTTCAGTGTTCACCGTAATGTTAGTTTCGAAGTTTTAACTAGATGGCGTTGTGCAATTACGTCACGATCCTGAATCGCGGTGTTAAGGTCTGTAGGCGATTAGTATAGGGTTTTGTGAACATGATTTCTTTGGAATTTGTTAATAATTGATTAACCGACTACAGAAATTAAGGAGGTTACTCAATTTATTCGTCCATAAAATACAACGTTTGTTTTGTTTATTCTTTGTTCGCGGCATAACTAATAACTTCCTCGTTTATGAACCGATTTTGATGATTCTTTTTTTGTTGAAAAGAAGATGTTTTAATGGTGGAAACTTGAAAAGGAAATCAGGGTTTGATGATAGAAGACCAGAGAAATCGAGTGAAACTTTCAAAAATCGTAGGGGCGACTAGTATGTTTGTAAGTTTTTTCATTAAGTTTTGGTCCGGGTTCACTTTCAAGAATATTTACCCTACGCCACTGCTGTGTACACTAACTATTGTGAACCGTATACCTGCTTAACTAGTAACCAACGGCCTGTGTTATCAATAATAAACTACTGTGCAGTAATCCAACGGAGTGTTATTATTACATGGGAACTGATCTGCATCCTGGAATCATTGCTCCCATATCCACTGTATTTGCACTTGGGGGGGCGCGATGAAATCAGTAATGATCGAACTGGAACGTGCTCAACGTGCGCTCCTTAAGGTTCTCATGACCCTACCGTACCGGCACCCCACAACGGATTTATACAGGCGCACTGGTGTGCTATCGGTCCGAAAGCTTTACGTTTATCGGATACTTCGGAGAATCCACCGCATCATAATCCCTCCGCTGCTACCGTGTACCAAGAGACGCTTCAAATGTCCGACACCCGCAGTAAAATCGATTTATGCGAAAAGACAGTTCAACGCTACCGCAACGCGTACTTACAACAAAATTAAAATAAAAAACGTACAGAACTTAAATAATCACGATTTTGCAAAAGGTCTATTTGACTGGCTAGGTGAACTGGACTACGATCAAACAGAAAAGCTTGTCAACACAAACGAATATAACGACTGAACTAACAATACGCATACATACATACAAATACACGGTTGCACACGCCCACAAGCGCACACTCACACCCACACACGCTCTAACACACACATACCCACAGGCACTCACCCACACACACACACACACACACACACACACACACACACATTGTAATTCTTTGGAATATGCAAAATAAGCAAAACACGTGAGCAATCATAATATAGCATATTATTTTATGGTAATTCTTAAATATTTCTTTTTTTAGCTTCTCACTCATTGTAATGACGCATGTATTTAAAATTTTCTCCTGTTTATTTATTTAATTTAATTTTACAAGTAGATTTGTAGCATGTAATCGAACTGGCTCATTGTAATATGGAAGGGAACTGTCTCCTGAGATACAGGCTAACCACCTAGTTCGGGAGGCAGAGCTTATAATGTATTTGTCACTTACTGTTGCAAATAAAAATTATTATTATTATTATTATTATACCGCCCCCTTTTTTTTATCGTGGCAAAATCATCAAATGAGTCCTCCCGCCCAGGGCGGGACAGGAGGGACTGTCAGACTTGTACTGACTAAAATCCACGGTGTTCCTTCAATAATTATAGCCCTTCATGTACCAGGGTCACGGTTATCGAGTGAGATAGTCCCGCGACCCCTGCAGGCTCTGGTCCTCTTAGGGGGGCCCCGTCAGATTGCTGACAGCTCTTTGAGGCACGCGTGGAACACAAAGCGCCGTCGACCCGGGCATGGTCCATGATCGGACGGCGAGTCACCCATTACTCGCCGCCCGCATGCCCGCGCCTACGGTGGCCGGAGATCGTCTTGCGACGTCCGTTGCCGTGGGTGACTCCCGCGGCGGCTGCGTCGTGAGGTGGACGCTTTCCTCTCCCTCACGCGTTCCGCCTCCTCCTTTGCTAGCATTACTGCTTCGCAGAAGGAGGCGACCGCTTCCCATTCCGTCTCGCCCCGCAGCATGGCCTCGACCAGTGGCTATCGCCGCTGTGAGGACACGGCGGTGCTCTGCCCAAGCGGGGCAGTCCTGCACCGTATGTTCTACCGTGTCCTCCGGGCGATCCTCGCAGTGGTGACACCCAGACATTTCTTCCTTCCCCATTCGATACAGGATCCATACCGCCCCCTGAGATGGCGCCGGAGCTCTTCCCGCCGCGCCTCGACTTGTGTATGCAGCGGGGATTGGCCAGTGCTTCTTTATAAATACATGCCGTCGGACGGCAAGCTACCCATTACTCCCTGTCCGTAAGCGGCTGGAATATGACCCACTATTTCCGACGCCCTGGGCGTCTTCAGCGGTGGCTCGGGTGAGAGGTAGAGGGTGCACTTTCCCTCACGCGCAATTATGATATGCTCAGTATTGCCCAGGCAGTAATAATTTTGTTGTGACATTATTTTGAAACTATGATATCTCTTAAGATATTCATTGAAATCAAACGATTTCAAGGGCAATTTTGTTCAAAATTAAATGCTTGTGATGATTAACGTATTTATTTTGATAAGGATTAATATCATATTAATGAAAATACCTTCGCAAATAATGCATTACTTTAAAACAAATTTGATTTCTATAAAAAAGGTTATAGTGACTTAATCTTAAAAGATAGATATATGCTCTTGCGGACTTTATTTTAGAACTTTTTATGAGGAATAATTCCGTAGTACATAATTTTTGCGTGTCTTTAACCGTTTACGCAGCGCACGCAACGAAAGCTCTCGAAAAGGAATACATTTTCCCGATTTTGAAACATTTCTCATTGCTGCTCCGCTCCTTCTGGTGATAGCGTGATGTTATATAGCCTATAGCCTTTCTCGATAAATGGACTATCCAACACAAAAAAAATATTTCAATTCCAACCAGTCGTTCCTGAGATTAGCGCGTTCAAACAAACAAACAAACAAACAAACTCTTCAGCTTTATAATATTAGTATAGATTATAATAGGAGTTTTTGTTAATAATAAACTGGTTTTATTTTGTCATTTCATTTCATCATTATTTTTTTATTCAATCTTTTAGCATCCGTCTGCTGGGATATAGACCGGGGTTGTGTGTATGTTTAAAACAGTGTTTAAAATGGTTTGCATTTAAACCGTGTTTTTTATCACACGTTTAAAACAAAGATTAAAACAAGTTTTCAACATTGTATTCAAACAAGTTTTAATAATACTTTTCATGGTGAATGACTGGATATAAAATGAAAATAAATTAATATATAAGTCTAAATAGCTTGACATAAAATTAGTTGAGTATATTCAATGGTTATTCCCCTCATTTGTTAGATATATGTATTGGTATTTCCCTTATTCATAGTTCATAGGTAATTCCTCTCCGGACCCGATAGTAAAGTCCCTATATCGCCCAATATAAAAATCAACATTATAACTGATATTACTACAAGAATATTGATTAGAGTTTAAATTGGTCATTTTAAAAATATCCAGTCTGGAAATGAAATATTAGTTCGAATTAAATAATGCCCTCCACTAAAAAGAACAAAAAAAACACTGTATATAATAATTTGAACGAGTTGTTTTATAAAATTAAAAAAAAAAACTATTTTTTTTTCCAATCCTGATATATTCCTAACATTCAAGGGTCACGTCATACTCCACCTTGCATGCTGAATTAGTATGACTTAGCAGGTATCACAAACTTACGCCATTAAATTCTTCTCTGTACTTAATTAGGCAGATTAAGGGAAAAAGTCACATGCAATGATGTTTTCCTTCACCGATAGGCAATTGGTGTGATAAACTGGTTATCCTTTTGACATAATATTATTACCCGTATGAACCATTAACGATCACACGTGATAATATTTTACCCGCTAGTCGGGTAAAAGTTTGCAGTATGACAACACTCCCCATTTGTGACGTCAACATTCTCTATCTCATACTGTGGCTACGCGAAACCCACATCTAGAGGATAATTCATCTATGTTTTGCCGATTTGTTTTTCTGTCTTGAGAGAAAGAGAAGGAAGTTTTCAAGCAGTCTATAGTTGTCTTTTGCTACGCCCACAGACTAGGCTACGCCCCAAAGGGATGGTATCTAGTCTGTGGATGGTATCATTTTTTTCCATTTGGTGCGCTTAGCCGATACAAAGGGTGCGTTTAGCACAGAAGTTTTGAAGAATGGCGAATGCTGAGTAGCAATAGGCTGAGACAGCTGTCAAAATGCTCAAAAAGCCGATGATTTAGTCAGCATAGCTGAATGCTGTTCAGCATTTTCGATTTCTGTCCAGATTTTGTATCGGCTAAACGCACCCCAAGACTGGACAGAAATCGAAAAATGCTGAACAGCATTCAGCTATGCTGACTAAATTAATTTTATTATTTTGTTTTAGCCATTTGAGTTTTAGCCATATGACAGCTCAGGCATAACGCTGGCAACATTGTGCTTCGTTTCACGAACTGCGACGCACACTATTTCCCCTATTTCCTTTTCATTGTCTATGGCGGCGTAGTGAGGTGGTGAATTGAGATTGTTGTAAAATAGTACAAAGCAATCCCTAAAGATTTTACGAAAAGTGAAGTGCTTCGATAAAAACGGATTACTATTCTGCCATCACTTTAGTTTTGGTGGATAATGTTAGATCCAATTGATACTATCGACATGAAATCGTGTCGTATATGCCTGACAAATAAAAAACCATTATGTCCTCTATTCAGATACAAGTTGTCTGGTAATTATGCTGAAATGCTAACAGCGATTGCCGACGTAAAGGTAAGCTGGAACTGCCAATATTTTGTTTACAAACTAGCGGGCTTCGACACTTGTCAGTTGATTTGCGAGATCTGACCCACACAAACTCAATAGTGTCGGGATATTGTGATAAGTGTGATAACCGATAAGCGCGGGAGATGAACTGATTCAGTTGCCAAAAAACAAACTTAGTAATTTATCAAAGTTATTGAAAACAAGTTAAAATTTAATTCTTTCTGTCAACAAACCGTAGCCAAATAGTAAAAAATTGCTTGGTAGTTACTTCTATATTCATGCATGCATTTCCTAATTTAATCAATGTTTTTTCCTTTACAATATAAAATACTTTTACTATGTAAACAAATGTTTCAGGTGTCATCCAATGATGGCTTGCCTGAAAAGATTTGTCTCAAATGTTGCACCACTCTGGAGAAAGCATATCTTCTTAAAACAGTGGCTGAAAGGTAAGCCATCCATTCTTTGTATTCTATTGTTGAATTGGCGCCATTGATAACTTTTTCTTTTTTAGAGAGGCTGCTAGCCAATTGTGTCCCTTAGTATTTAGTTTGTACAAATGATTAGGGTACAAAATGTTGAGAAAAGTACACACTCTAACCTTATTTTCCAACCACACTTATACTAACCCGCAGCTTGGTCGAGAAAACCATCCTTTTTTTCCAAGATAAAAATTAGCTGTTATTTTACAGGTCTGATAAGAAACTAAGAAAAATACTGGCAAGAGAAAAAGAAAATGTTCCAACCAAAAAGATTGCATTTGATTCTTTTACGGACATTAAAAGTGAGATTGGCCCATTGACTATAAAACCAGAACCAAAATGGGAGATGGAGATAGAGATTCCAGACAAACCAGTGGAGACTATTGACGGCAAAGATATTGTTATTGCTAATACTGTTATAAGGAAAGTGGACCCAAATACGGAGGAGGTAAAAATTGATACAGCTTGTAGTGACGATGTGCAGTTAACTTGGAGGACTACAAGGACTAATTTTGCTACTAAAGCTGATCCTGATGTGAGTAGAATCACTTTTGGTAATTAAATTTCAGCAGAATTATGAATCAATTTATGCATCCATCATCCAGGCCCTCTTTGTCAAAATGTTTTTTATACCAGATGATTCACGAGCTTTCATTTACAGACAACATTGACAGTGTTTTGGCCATCATCACTAGGTGTCTAAAACTCATTTATCATCACTCAAGCCTAAAAATGTTACTACCCCAGCACGCCATGATGATCTGTGATCTGTCCAGTGTGTTACAGTAGTACATAACTACACAGGCCATCTTAATGTGAGGGATTTCAGCTGAAATACACGATGTGGACCCTGAAATATACAGAGTGTTTCTTTTAAATTGGCCAAAAAGGATAAATCCGAATCCATAAGAGATACAGAAAAACTTTCTTAGGAACCTTTAGCTCTTTTTTGATGTTGGCAATTTTGGCGTTTTTTATTTTTTGGTCAAGTGTGAGTTGTCCACAGAAATGGGTGAAATTGGCCAAATTTTTTTAATGCCGTTCTAATCTGTTTCATGTAAGGATCATTTCATTGTGTCGGAAGAAAAAAATCGGGACGGCGGAAGTTGGTCAAATTTTGCAAAATATTTTTTCATACAAATTGTATGAATGACAGAATTACTAATATTTTTTTATGATGTTATTTGATTAAGTGTTATGTAAGGATCGTTTTGTTGTATGGGAAGGAAAATAATTATCTGGACAGTAGAAGTTGGTCAAAAGTACAGTAAAGTTTCTTCTAACAGCATAAAGTTTATCAGTAGTAGTCAGTATTTCATTAGATTTGACCCACTTCCGTTGCCCAAACATTTTCCTTCCCATACAATGAAATGATCCTTAATAAACACTAAATCAAATAACACCATAAAAAAGTGATAATTTTTTGTGTTCAAACAATTTGTATGAAAAAATATTTTGCAAAATTTGACCAACTTCCGCCGACCCGATTTTTTTCTTGTCATACAATGAAATGATCCTTACATGAAACAGAGTCGAACGGAACTAAACAAAAATTTGGCCAATTTCACTCATTTCTGTGGACAACTTGTTTTGTCAACATCAAAAAAGAGCTAAAGGTTCCTAAGAAAGTTCTCCATATCTCCTATGGACTCGGATTTTTCCCTTTTGGCCAATTTAAAAGAAACACTCTGTATAGTTATAGGATGTGTTGGTTTTCTCACAATGTTTTCCTTCATGGCTTAGAGAGCAGTGATGAAATAAATTACACCCAGATTACACCCATTACAAACTCATTTATATTTAAATCAAACTGGCATCTAATCACCAACTTAATTTTTTTCAGGATGAAGTTGAATATTTAGATGATGATGTCTTCCAAGATGATGATGATGATGATTATATTCCTCCAGTTGAAAAGGCCAAGACTAAGTTCAAGAAACCAAAACTGTCTGATATCAAAGTATTTAAAGGTAAAACAGTTATAAGGAAAGTTAAAGTGCTGAAGAAATTTAAAGATGAGTTTGAGATGGATTCTGGTAGATCTGAAAATAAGTCACGAGCTACTACAATTACTTGCTGTAAGTACCAGACTTAATTACACAAATTAAATTAAGGCCTATTAAAAAACATTTGATATTATGAAGATCACGCTGGATGCAAGCCGATTCCAACCTTCCTGTCGGAAGTCTATAGGGGAGGCCTGTGTTCAGCAGCAGGCATCTTACAGATGATGATGAAAAAACATTTATCTGAAATGACCGAACTTGCTAGCATAACAAATCCCAATTAACTAGTACTTCAAATGTAAATTAAATAAGGGTATAATTAATTTTCCCTGAAGAGACAAGAAAAGTTTTAGGGAACTTGTTTGTTAAAAAAACACTCATTTTTCTTTTTAGATCCAATTCTAAAGAATGGTACAAGAGGTTCACCTATACTATTGAAGAGACCAAAAGATGCAACAGTACTAAAAGTTCATACAGGATATAAAACAAAAACACAATCATCTGGTGGGGAGAAAGCCGCACGTAGAGAAAAACCTGTGAGAATGGTGCGGACCGCTGTCACCAAACAACGAGAGAAACTGGTGTGCCCTGTGTGTGGTATACTCACATTCACTCTGGGCAATCACATAGCCACACATCAAGGTACTAATATTGCTATAATCAAAATTAGCTGTTGCCTGCAGCTTCACACCTTTTTTTCTGTCACAAAATCATCTAATGAGTCCTCCCACCCAAGGCAGGTCGGGACTGTCAGACTTGTACTGACTAAAATCCACAGTGTTCTATAATAGCCCTTTATGTTCCGGGGTCCCGGAAGCTCGTTACTCCCGCGACCCAGGCAGCCTTTGATCCTCTAGGGGAGCCTCGTCTTTATGCTGACAACTCTTTGAGGCGCGAGTTGAACACGACGCGTCGTGGACGCGGGAGCTTCACACCTTGAAATAAATAAGTGCCTACCTAAATTGTTTCTTTTTTGTATCTTGCAGAGAAAAAGAGATACACCTGTACTCAGTGCCCAAGATCATTTGCACAGAAGAGCAACTTGATGGTCCATGCTAAACAACATACTGGAATAAAAGACCACATTTGTGAAATCTGTGGAGCTGGTTTTTACAGCCAGAAGTCTTTGGTTAGGTATGTATTGCATTTTTAAGAGATAAAAGACCTTATTACTGTATTAATTTATATTTCATAACATTCCTTCTATTATTTGTTCCAGACATAATTTAATTCACAAAGGAGAGAGACCATTTTCTTGCAATTTGTGTACAAAGAGGTTTATTGCTGTAAGTATAGAGCTTTTTATGAGTGTTAATTAGTTTTTGTTTTATTGGCTGTTTTTCTAAATCCCCTGTTATGTGCTGAAAAAATAAGTGCAATTGATGTATTTCAGCGTTGTGATCTGAATCGGCACCTGCGAATACATTCGGGTTACAAACCGTTCAAATGTAACACTTGCACTATGTCGTTCAACGCGAAACATCAGTTGCAAAACCACGAGAGAATGCACACCGGGGAGCGGCCGTACACATGTCAGGTGCGTCAGTCTTTACATTATTGTTGTCACGTTCCAGATGGCAGGTCTGCGTCGCCATATGGCGATACATACTGGGGAGAAACGGTTCAACTGTGACTTCTGCAGTAAAAAATTTACGCAAAGCCACCATCTACAGAACCATATGGTTACGCACACTGGTGATAGGCCCTATTCTTGCGAGGTCAGTAGGCTCCACTCACTAAGTTGCCACTTTAATGACCCAAAATATTCTGGGTATGGCGAGTGTTGCCCTTGTATTATTGTTTCTACCTTCAACTTGCTATAGATAATAATAAGTCATTAACATAAAATAATTTAATTTATTAAAAACAAAACTACCTATCCTACTGCAGGGCCTTTCTCTCCCTATTTCTCTCAATTATGTCATGTACCAGTCCTTTCGGTCGTAGTAGCTAACAAAGTACTCTTTTAGCACATGCAAAATGTAGTCACAGTTGTATTACAGATCTGTTAGGTGCTCTAACCGATTCTTTCTTTTACAGGTCTGCAATGTCGCGTTCAGTTACAAAGTGAACCTAAATAACCATGTGTTCAAGGTGCATGGTATCAACCTGAAATTCAAATCAATTCATACCGTGACCGAGGATGTGCTTCGACGGGAGATGGGCATGTTAAATGAGACAAGAGTGGCTCTTTCGCACATTATGCCGCAATTGGGAGAAGTGCCGACCCCCGCGGCCCATGAAACCGTTCTTTCATTATCCTGATGTGAAAACAGGGAGTACCTTTCATGAAACTATCATAAACCATATAGGTACCGGTGATAAATATTGCACATTGGCCTTAAGAGCCTATACTACCTCAAATGGCTTAGCAGAAACCTGTGATACGTCGAAAATACTACAGCATTAATTTTGAAATAAATATATGGTAAAGTTGAGGATTAATGTTAGGTCTTATGTTTGGCGAAAACATGATTCCATAAAATTTTCTCGATAGAAAAAAATCCCAAAGTTACCTCTAAATTGAACAATAAAACGCTGGCAATCAGAAAATACTTAAAATTAGATCATGAAACTTTTTATACTAACTGAACTAACTATAAAGCAGGTCGTATGTTATTTACTTTTTTGAATTTCCTTTTTTTTCGCCGTAAAATAAATAGATTTGCGTGTAGACAGCTAAAAGAAAGAGCAAGCAATAGTTCGTGGTATGTGCAAGTGCGAGCGAGTAAGATTATACTGAAGTACTATAGACCCTTAAGAAAGATATAATTCTACTATTTTCGGCTGAGCGTCATTTCTGTATCTTCATGCACAGACCAACCACAACAAACGACAAACGTTACATTAGGGTAAACGATACATTACACTTTACCCATGGACGGCGCGATTTAAATTCGACCGATTCCAACTAAAAGTGAAAATCAACCTAACCACTACATAATCTACACTAATATTATAAAGAGGAAAAATTTGTATTTTTGTTTGTTTGTAATGGATAAACTCAAAAACTACTGGACCGATTTGAAAAATTCTTTGACCATTAGAAAGCTACATTATCTGCGAGTAACACAAGCTATATTTTATTTTAGAAAAAATAGGGGTCCGTAAGATATTTAGGGCTTTCGGACCCAAGGTGTAAAAAATCATCCAAAAACGTTCCTTATTTGGCGTACGCCGCCTAATCTGTAAAAGATAGAACCTGTATGTATCTGCATAATATAGTAGAGATTGCGGGTCGCTAGTATGACGTATGACATAAAACTCGTTGTTATCTACGGCATAGAACACCTAATAGTACTCTACGGGTAGAGGAAAAACAAAACACGATCGCCATGACGACGTAAGTCAATCGAATTGCATTATTATTTCTTAGTAGTAAGGTTGATTTTCTTTTTTAGTTGGAATCGGTCGAATTGCAATCGCGTCGCGCCATGAGTAAAGAAGGCCCTAAATGTAAAATTATATATTTATACGCAATAACGCCTGCATCGCGTTTTCAATAGATGGCGCAACGTGTAAAACGTTCAAAAAACATGGGAATGAAAGATTCAGCTTCAAAACGAGTGGTTGCGATGGCCTAATTGGTAAGGCGTCTGGAGTACTTATCCAGAAGACACAGGTTCAAGTCCTGCTCGCAGCTGAATTTTTCTTTCAATAAAAATCGTTACTGTAATGTGCGACAAAGATAAAGCTATCAATAAACTCAGGCTGTCGCATAGGTCTGTCCCACACTGCACCATATGACCATGTCTTCCTCCTTCAGCACGCGTAGCTTGGCGCCGTAGAAACGGGTTTTGTCGACGCGAGAATAGACAAAATGACAGAACGGAAAAGATTTTTATCGATTTAAGCATAGCAATGTTTAAAATATAGAAGAGATATGTTTCTATTCTATAATGGTGTACGAATCGTGTCATTTTTGTGAAAAAAAAAACAGTCGATTTGTATAGAAGTAACAATGAAATAACTTTGTCTTTTCTTGGTAGAATAGAGATAGAATCGCCGCGTTACGCGTGCTGTCTGACCCAGCCACCATTTTGACGCCATACAAATGTGAAACTAACCAATGTCCTTTATCCAAAGATCATTGTGAAATGTTTATCGACGGTACCTATACACGCTTTAGAACCTTAAAATTTTGCGTTTCGAGTGCGATGTATAAATAATTGTATTTTGTGTACATGCAATAATTATGTTATAAAGTTAATGAGAATTACATCTATTGTAAATACTTAATTTGTGATTAAACTAGTTTGTTTGATTTAATAGTTTTTTTTAAATGTCACTTATGTTTTACACTACTGTTGTCAAGTCATGCTATAGCAGTCCAGTTTAATTTCATTCCATTCTTAGTCCATTCGTCCGTAATGCGACGCAAGACTCCGATACCTTACTACTTTGGTACCGGGTCAAACGGGGTGAATAGGGATGCAGGGGTGAATCGGGACAAAACTGAAAGGTATTTTAACGATAAATATTATGATGGTGTGCCAACAAGGTCTCAAAATAATGTGGTATACAATAAATAAAAATGAGTAGTTGTTGGTGTAACCTATCATAAATTAATTTAATGTTAAAATCCCTGTTAAATTTTTATCCCGATTCACCCCTGCGTCCCTATTGGATGAATAGGGACGCAGGGGTGAATCGGGACAAGTTTTTTTAACGTTTGACCATATCCATCGCGTGTCTGGGTACGAACCTCTATGGATTTGTATTGCGATAGTAGGTAGTATCGTAGACTTGCGTCGCGTTGTGTACGAAGAGGCTTAAACGTCTTTTGGTGACGTGAAATTACAATAGATGGCGTATCGTCACCGAAAAACGTTTGAGAATTGAATGAATGAAATGGAAATATACCTTGCCTGGCAGGACTGCGATAGTCTAGTTAGTAAATCGTTTGGAGTATTTATCCAGAAGGACGCACGTTCGACTCTTTCCCGTGGTACCACAACAAGTTAAACAACTGTTGAACACTTGTCTAAAAAAAGTGTAACTGCAAAATGACCCCTATATTATCATCAAAATCAAATGACGTTTTGCAGTTAACAGTTTTTTGAGACAAGTGTTCAACGGATGTTTATCTAAAGGCGCTCCCTCACCGCGAGCATTCACCTGTAATGTAACGTTACAGATTCGAACATTATTCATCAGTGACGGAAGACAATCGAGCATCAAAATGCGCTCGTCGGACAGGGAGGTAGTATTGTAATGTAATGTCAAAGTCGAATCTATAATGTTACATTACACGCGAATGCTCCCGGAGAGGGAGCGCCTTAAGGTGATTGCTTCGATGTAGCCCGCGAAATTCAAATTTTTTTACGTTTTTTGCAATTTGCAGGCCAGTGACATGTTGTAACTTTATAAATATTTGTGTTGCGCAAATAACAAGTATAATTTTAAATATAAAAAATATCAAAAAACTCGCTCCATCAGCTCTCACATAGAAAAGGTGCATCGTAGTTAGATTTCGGAGATTTTAACATGATGCACCTTTTCTATGTGAGAGCTGATGGAGCGAGTTTTTTGATATTTTTTATATTTAAAATTATACTTGTTATTTGCGCAACACAAATATTTATAAAGTTACAACATGTCACTGGCCTGCAAATTGCAAAAAACGTAAAAAAAATTGAATTTCGCGGGCTGGTTGGAGCATCCCCCTTAAGGTACGACGGTTACATAATATTTAACGCCGGCTCCACACGTTGGCCGTGTTTTCCGAACAGAAGGAGACGGCGCTATACCAGAAAGCAAGACGCAAATAATTCTATCTCGTTTCTTAGTATAGCGCCGTCTCCCTCTGTTCGGCCAACACGGCCAAAGTGTGGAGCCGGCGTTAGAAATTCTCCAAAAAGAAACTTTATTCTGTAAATGAAATTGGCGATGAGAGTAACTATGATTTACATCTATTGGCGATATAAGGAAGAGAAATAAAAGTCAAGAGTTTAACGAGACCCACAGTTTTATTGTTCATTGGTTAAATTGTGCCCACATCGGCATTCACGAAATTAAGTGATATGGAAAGACATTCTCTTTCCCTATTGGTCGATACGTGCTGATTAGTTAGTGCTTCCATAGTAGTCTCTAGAACATATACATCCCACGCTAATAGGACGATAATCGCCAACCCATTTGCGATGTAAGTCGTCAGGTAATTCAAATCTGGAGACTTGGTTTACGCTTTCCTTTCTTTTAATAACTTTCAACTGGAATAAAAGAAAATAGTAAGTCTTCAAGTTAAAGGTCAATAACCAATCAATTTCATTTTCGAGTCAAGTTTGACACTAGGAATTTCTCCTGGGTCTTGACGAAACTTAGAAATACACAAACACATACACCCACACCTAGAACAACTGCTTGTAATGGACTTTAGCGCGATGCGACGCGATTCCACCAATTCCAACTACTTACAAGTGAAAATCAACCTTGCTACTAACAAATAACGATGCAATTCGATTGACTTGACGTCGTCGTGGCGATCGTGTTTTGTTTTTCATTTACCCCTAACTAGATAACAACGTGTTTTATTTTTATGTCATATGTCGTAGTAAAGTAAATTGATTTTCGCTTGTAGTTGGAATCGGTCTTATTGCATCGCGTCGCGCCATGGGTATGGGTAAAGTGCCAAGTCATACAAATATTTGTTCCGTGCAGGGATCGAACCCGCGCCACTGCGTCAATCGTGCTTAAGTTTTGAACTTATTTGGATTTAGATGTCTATCATACTGTTTATGTTTTTTCGAAGAAATTAATTAATTTAATGTATTGTCATACGTTGTATATGTTCTCCATGCACTCATATGGCCAGGGGCAAGCTTGTTTGTTGCAATTGTATGTGTTCACGATACGGGGGATTGTATTCTCGCCGAAATCTTCAGTGCCATTCTGAAAAAACGTTTTACATGTTTGTTAATAGAAATACATATATACATATGATATAGTAGTTGTAATAATGACCCCAGGTTATAGCCATGTTACGGCCGAACCCAATACTCAAACCTTCTATGGTTTTGTCTCGAGAAAAACGATTTCTAGCACTATTAAGGCAAAACCAGAGATAGAGGTATATATAAATGTTATCTCTTTCTCTAGCAAGAGAAAGATTGAATAATAGACCCGGAACAACAATTCGTAGATCATACAAATATGCTCCGTGCGGGAATCGAACCCGTTACACGCAGCGCTGCAGTCCAATTGCGCAGCCACTGCAAAATGTCGTATTTGAGTATCTCCGGCTCCACACGTTGGCCGTGTTTTCCAAATAGAAGGAGACGGCGCAATACCAGAAAGCAAGACGCAAATAATTCTATCTCGTTTCTTAGTATAGAAACGTCTCCTTCTATTTGGCAAACACGGCCAACGTGTGGAGCCGGCGTATAATTTAACTAATTTTAATAAATTGGCAATTTATTTCTCGGATTTCAATGTTATTTAAGAGTTTTTTGCTTACGTTAGGATTACAAGCGCAGGGAGGCTCCGGTATAGCTTGCTGAAATCAAATTAAATGAAACATAAGTACCCTACTTTAAAAAACCGGCCAAGTGCGTGTCGGGCCACGCACAGTGTAGGGTTCCGTAGTTGCCCATCAAAATACTTATGCGAACTAATTAAACTGATTCGCTGAATTTAATTTTAAAAAGAAGAATTTTCAAAATCGGTCCAGGTGTCTGTGAGAAATCGGGGAAAATACATAAAAAAAAGATTAGAACGAATTGAGAACCTCTTCCTTTTTTAGGGTTCCGTAGTCAACAAGGAACCCTTATAGTTTCGCCATGTCCGTCCGTCCGTCCGTCCGTCCGTCCGTCCGTCCGTCCGTCCGTCCGTCCGTCCGTCCGTCCGTCCGTCCGTCTGTCCGCAGTTTAGCTCAGAGACGCACAGTACTAGAGAGCTGTAATTTGGTGTAAATATATGGATTTGTTGTGCCGAAAAAGTGGTAAAATAAAATCTCGTAAAATATTTTTTTTTAGGGTATCTCCTGTACACGTAAAGTGGGGATGTTATTTTTTTTTCTCGCGTACCCCATAGTGTGGGGTATCATTAAATAGGTCTTTAAAAAATATTGACAGTTTCCATTAACAATTTTTTGATAAAAAAATTGGTTTGTGAAATATTAAGCTTTAAAGTGCTAAATTTTGCTCGACTCGAGTGTCCCCCCCCTCTACCAGCTAAACGGTTATGTGTGGGGGTATGAAAAAAATCACAATAGTAGTATACAGGGTGAATTTTTCAACTGGGCGTGGATGGCTATTTTCGAAACTATGAGGAATATCGAAAAACGTTGAAAGGAGTCTCGAGGCCGATTTTGACGAAAACTAAAACTGCATCATTGGATTTTAGAAAAATCAATCATCCTAGCCAGGAATCGAACCCGCTGATTTTGGAAAAAAAATCATACCCTGTATTATTACACCATTCGATAGTGTTGCTAATTAAATTAAATTAAATTAATTAAATTAAATTTTTATTGGAACTAAAAACACACATTACAATAAGACACGTACGATAATGACTGCATTAGTTGTAAACTGTGTCGCAGTCATTAACGCCCATACAAGATAATAAGGATCAAATTCTGGTAAGTAATCATATACGGCAAACTTCAGGAAATAGCTGATTTTTATGAAATTGCTATTTTTTCATGTTACTTTACTTCTACTGAGTCATAATTTATTCGAAATTTAAAAAAAATAAATTTTTTCAATGTTTCACTGGATTTGACGTCTCAACAATCCCGCTGTACTTAGCAATACGAAATTATGGAGTTGAACTAAAAATTGCATTATTTTAAAGAAGAAATGGTAACTTAAGCTGCGATCATATTATCGGACGCGTCCGTTAGCCGCGGCTGAGGGACGCGGCTTATTGAAATCTAGCCAGTACATTGAATACTACACTGTGCAAACTATCGGTCGTAAGACGCGGACGTGACCTTGAGTCGCCCTTGAGCGCTCGGACGGCCGAACAGAATCTGGCCGGCTGGATGTTTTGTGCATCCGCGGACGGCAGCGGACGGTGTGAACGGGGTACGGGACGCGTCCGCGGACGTTTTGAGAATATGTGTTCTGTGGTTTCGAGTGTCACAAGCAAAACCGCGCTCGCGCATTGACACCAAGTAAAAGGACAACATAGGGCAGCTGCCGCCAACTCCATAAATTCGTCCTCGCTATCGCTGCTCGTCATGCTTCCCTTTTGACAAACATAACTACAAGGAATGATCGAAGTGTCTACGTAGTCTATGGATCGAGTAAAGACGTCCGAAGACGTCGTCCGAACTACCGTGCACACTGCTAAGCCGCGTCCCTAAGCCGCGGCTGACGGACGCGTCCGATAATATGTTCGCAGCTTTATGTTTCAAATACAGTCATTGCCTTGATGGTTGATCAGTTTTTTTGTAATTATACGTTTTCCTTAAGTTTGCCGTATATGATTACTTCCCAGAATTTGATCCTTATCAGCAACACTATCGAATGGTGTAATAATACAGAGTGTGTTTTTTTTCCAAAATCAGCGGGTTCGATTCCTGGCCAGGATGATTGATTTTTCTAAAATCCAATGATGCAGTTTTAGTTTTCGTCAAAATCGGCCTCGAGACTCCTTTCAACGTTTTTCGATATTCCTCATAGTTTCGAAAATAGCCATCCACGCCCAGTTGAAAAATTCACCCTGTATATAACGAAGTTTAAAAGAAAATTGTCATGACTTAGTAGGCTTTACAACTTTACGAGTAATAGTCGACCAACTTATAAAATGTACTTGGATAATATTTTTCTTAAACAAAATGTATCGGAGAACATGTTATTCAACTGCAAATGTAAGTTTGTCAACTTTATTTTTACAGCTTTAATAGGTATGTTTTACGGTATGTTTTTTGGGGATAGGTAGGTTTTTATCGTCAACTATTTTTAACTAACTTCAAAAAAAGGTTCTAAATTCGTCGTAATCTTTTTTTAAATGTATTTTGCCCGATTTCTCAAAGACTCCTGGACCGATTTTGAAAATTCTTCTTTTTAAAATTAAATTCAGCGAATCAGTTTAGTTAGTTCGCATAAGTATTTTGATGGGCAACTACGGAACCCTACACTGTGCGTGGCCCGACACGCACTTGGCCGGTTTTTTGAAGTTAGTTAAAAATAGTTTACAATAAAAACCTACCTATCCCCAAAACATACCCAATTACCCACCTATTATAGCTGTAAAAACAAAGTTGACAAACTTACATTTGCAGTTGAAGAACATGTTCTGCGATACATTTTGTTTAGGAAAATATGTTGTCCAAGTACGTTTTATAAGTTGGTCGACTATTACTCGTAAACTTGTAAAGCCTAAGATAATTTTCCTTAAAACTTCGTTATATATACTACTATTGTGAATTTTTTCACACCCCCAAACATAACCGTTTAGCTGGTAGAGGGGGGGGACACTCGACTCGAGCAAAAATTAGCACTTTAAAGCTTAATATTTCACAAACGAATCTTTTTAACAAAAAACTGTTAATGGAAACTATCAATATTTTTTAAAGACCTATTTAATGATACCCCACACTAAGGGGTACGCGAGAAATAAAAAAAAACATCCCCACTTTACGTGTACAGGAGGTACCGTAAAAAAAAATATTTTACGAGATTTTATTTTACCACTTTTTTGGCGCAACAAATCCGTATATTTACACCAAATTACAGCTTTCTAGTACTGGGCGTCTCTGAGCTAAGCTGCGGACAGACGGACGGACGGACGGACGGACATGGCGAAACTATAAGGGTTCCTTGTTGACTACGGAACCCTAAAAAGGCAATTACTATTACGGTTAGTTTTATGCATGAAAAGAAGTCATAATAAACTTCGTTTTGCTTTTATGAAGGCTTGACCGTTGGTAGTTTGTTAGTCACCAAGAATAATATTTTGAAAAAGTTTAAGGAAATATTTTTAAATGTCATATTAGGGCCAATTCACCGCGCTGCGCGCACATTCAATAGAGCTACTCAAAAACTAACTTTCGAAAAGATACACATTTTCACTATAAGTAGTCGCGTGGTCTCTGTGTGTACTGATCCTACAAGGTTGGCTCCAGCAACCTTTTTAGAGATGGTTGATTATCACATTATCAAGTAATGGCACACGGGCCAGAAAACGCCGACTAAACGCCGCCACACGCCACTCGCGCGATTCCGAACCCCTCTCTCTCTTACTCAATATTATAATGCATTGGTTAAAAAAAGTAGTAGCCAACGACCGCAAGTGTCGACCACCGCCCACAACTGGCTCTAGCTTCTCGTGGCGGCGTTTGTGGCTGTCGTGAGTGGCTCGTGTGCGGCGAAACTTTTAGTCCTGAATCATGAATGTACTAGGAATTGGAATACATTTCACAAACTACAGCATACTGACAATGATACGAGTATTATAAGTATAAAAGGTGCATACTCACATTATGATGCTTCTTAACTTTAATGTTACCCCTTTTCCGGGTCCGTGTTTCAACAGACTTGTCCAATAGAACAACATCATTGCGTATCATATTGGCATAATCCACAATAAAAGCTGACAACTCTTCAGGGTTTGCAGGATCAGGTTGAACGGAATCTGTATCGTAATTTGTTCCTAAGTTTCCCGAATTGCCTAATATTTCACTATCTCGAGCCAATCGTACGACGTAATTTTTTCTTTTGCGAGTTCTCTGATCTTCTAGCATGTACTCGTCAACGTTAGAATTCTTCATTGCCATGACTTTTGGAACTAATGATTGAATCAAAATGATTAATCCAAAACATACTATCACGAAGACGAGCGGTCGTGTAATCTGAAAAAAACATACCACTAAATTATAATGAAATGTAAGTGGCATTGCCATTATAAATCCACACGAATTCATAGTTATATTTTGATTCGACTGAAATATATATGGTATACGTTCGTAACCGTCGGTAAGGGGTATCGGGAAGGCCTCTAAATAATCATATATGTGTCTTTTTTTATTAATGGCTTTTTAATACCAACTACTTAACTCATCAGGTAAAAAATCCCGGAGGTATGGATCAAATCGATTAGGAGCATATGAAAAAGTTACACTTGCGCAAATTAACTAAATTGCCGATATGCCATTGAGATTTTTAATTACAAGTACTAATCACTACAACGACGATATAATACTAGACTACGCATTGCACGATCTAACGAACAAAACTATTCTGCCAACTCGCTGAGGTACTACGTAAGCGAGGGGGGCGGGGTACTGCGTTGTGATTGGCTAACTCAAGGTCTGTTCTGTCTCAACGTATGTTTACGGCTCACAGGATTGGTCGAAATGAGACGGATATAAGACTTTTTTGCCTAATGTGTTGGCAGACATCGGTCGCCTGTTATTACGAGTCTAGTATTATATCGTCGTTGAATCACTAGGATATTCTTTTTCGTTTTAAAGTTAGAGAAGTTAATTTCAACTTATAGACATTGGTTGACATCGGAACACGAAAACTGCAGGTCATAATCATGCTGATTTGCATATTGAAATAAATGAGCAGAAGTGATTATTTTCCTTATAATACTTATTGCTTATTTTAATAAAAAAAAACCGGCCAAGTGCGTGTCGGGCCACGCGCAGTGTAGGGTTCCGTAGTTGCCCATCAAAATACTTATGCGAACTAACTAAACTGATTCGCTGAATTTAATTTAAAAAAAAAGAATTTTCAAAATCGGTCCAGGAGTCTTTGAGAAATCAGGGAAAATACATAAGAAAAAAGATTACGACGAATTTAGAACCTCCTCCTTTTTTTGAAGTTAGTTAAAAATAGTTGACGATAAATACCTACCTATCCCCAAAAAACATACCGTAAAAACATACCTAATAAAGCTGTAAAAATAAAGTTGACAAACTTACATTTGCAGTTGATGAACATGTTCTCCGATACATTTTGTTTAACCGTATAGTTCGGTAGCGCCCCCGAAATGGGCGCGACAAGTAAACCTACGCTGGCTCAGTAGTGGGTCCAAAAGGGGCAGACGTTGTAGTCATACGACATACTCATTATAAATTAAAAAAATATAATATTCCCTGCGTAAAATCCTATGAGTGCGCATAAATTAAGAGTGTTCAATAAAAATCTGATTTATTCACGAAATTAAAACTTCTACATTTAGCGCTTATTTTCTTAATTTACCGTAACAAAATCCAAAAGTGTAAATACGATCTTCGCCATTTTGATGGCTGTGCTGGGTAGGGCTAAAAATCATAAAAACGTGGTTTTCGGACATCCAACGGATCATTATAGGAGGAATGAATAACTTCTCATTTAGTATTGTAACGAATTCATACATCATTCAACATAAATTAGCAGTGGTAATGAAGAATTTGATATCTGAACTCGAACTTTCGCGCCACTTTTGTTTGTTATTTTTCACTTTGATCACATACGCGCGCTTATACTCAATAAAAATTAAGATAAATATCATGCCAAATGTTTTAAATAACGTAAAAAAGTACAGATCTTGGCGTAATTCTCTAATAAAGGGCCAATAACACGTATTTTTCATTACCACTACTCAATTGGACGTAGTTCCAGAAAAACGTTCCAACCCACAAACTTATCGTTTTGAGATAATTGCGATTAAAGTTCAATTTTGTATTTCTTTATGATATCATTATTTTTTTACTACATAAACTTTTGTGTGCTATAGATGACATAATCGAGTTTTAATTTAACCCTATTTTGGACTTCCAATGTTTATAGTTTTTTGAATATTCATAAAAATATTGCTGTGGAACGTTTTTGATTTATTGCAATTTTCATGTTACATTTATAAAAAATATTTATCCAAAACGTTCCAAACGACATGTAGGACAAGAAAATATGAATAAAACCGGATAAAAATACGAATAAAGTATTATTTATTGTGAAAAATAACTAGACTAGACTAGTTCTTCTTCACCGTCTTCAAAATCAAAGTCTTGTTCACCAGAAAAGCCTTCAATATAATCGGGTCCTTCCATGCCCTGCAGGTTTTTGTAAAAGGACAGGCAATTCTCAGGAATTAGACTCAACATTGACTTTATGTCATAATACACACAATAATTGGGTTAAGTCGGAGGTTTTGAGTTATATTATTCCCTTTCAATTACATTTTTACGTGTCAAATATTTATGGGGATACTGCTGGAGCACTTCCACTCATGGACAAGTATTGATAAAAGCACTATTCGCATTAATTTTATATATAATTGTGCGCAAATGTGAGCGCAATAGGAAATATTTAACTTTATTATAAAGTGATTAATATTAAAATACAAACTTTCTTTTATTCTTGTCACTGTTATTATGTTTACTTACATTGGAACTTTTTAATGAATTACTTATTTGGCTGACGCTGATGACTTGGAACTTATAATAAGAATATTATATTTTGCCGAGATGTGTAACATTTATTTAAATCAAAAACGTTTCAAATGGTTTGGATCTTTATGATGAAATGTCTATTCTACGTAGAGTGGGCATATTAATTCAACAAAAACCTTTCATGTACCTAGTTTGGAACGTTTTAGTGAATCTATTTCAATAAGGTCAATCAGATTTTAAAAAATCAAAAACGTTTCAGATAGCTTGGATCACATTTTAGAAAATCATTTATGACTCTGTCTTATATTTGGGTTGTTCCACACAGCTTGGGCTCTTTTTGTTTAATACTTATTTGTGTTCTCCATACATGTGGGTTGGGCTACTAGATCAGGTTTTCATTATTAAAATGACAGTAGAGCCACCAAATTTTGACAGTTAGTAAATAGCAATAATGTGACTCGTATGGTATTCATAACTCAATTTTGATCGAATTGTGGGTTGGAACGTTTTTCAGAAACTACGTCCAATTTGTGTTCGTAAACGACAACCATGTTTATTTTTTTTAATCGTAATGATGTGTGAAAGCGAGTATTCTAATCGATTCCATAATTGATTTTTTGTCAACTCGAGTGAAAAAAATAAGGAAACTAGGAAATCGATTAATAAAAATTAAAATAAATTTGTTTTAAGCTTAGAATACAATTACTATCTATTATAATATTGTTTAAAGCATTTATAATAATATTACGTACATTGTCATTCCCAAAAAACAATAATAGACAAAGGAACAATGTCAGTAATAAATGTTTGAATACGCGGCAATTATTTAATTCTAAAATTTTGAATTAGGAATGCGCTCGCTGTGGTACTCGCTATTCAAAATTTATGTAATAACATTTTGGCTGCATTCCGAATTACAAAATAATCGCTAACAGCGCTCACATCAATATTTTGCGTTCCGATTTAGATATCACGATTATGACAGCTAAGAGCTGTCGTCAATTCGGAACGCTCGTGAATGCGTTCACAGTGAACATGTCAACCTCAGATAAAACAAATAGGCTCGTCGGCTATATTCACTTGAATACTCATGCTTGCACTGTGCACAATTTCTTAAAATGCCACGATAGAATAATTAATGAGACTCCAAATTCAATTCATACCAAAACACACAACCTGTGATGAACACAACTGTCATTTTTGACAGCGCTCACGGTGATATTTATTTGGGGCATGGTCGGTGTAATCGCAAGATGGCGCATGTCATGACGTCATCTATGACGATTCAAGGGACATCGATAACGCGCTCACGGTAATTCGGAACGGGTTTATGGTCGCTCAAATCGATTACAGCGTAATTCGGAATGCAGCCTTTAATTTATTAGCTATTTTTTACATTTTATTTTGTACAATAATATAATTATTAATTATTTTTTAAACGCATTAACGCATGCGACGCGCATCGTAAAGATGATTTTTATGAGGAAAGAAAAATTAGATTGCAAGTGGGATTCGAACCCGCGTCTTCTGGATAGGTACTCCAGACGCCTTAACCAACTAGGCTATTGCAACCCACACCTGCAAGCTGAAATTCTCTATTCCTCGTTTACGCTTTTCGGTAGCGTAGCGCCATCTCTTGGATTAGTGTTTAACTAACTTCCACCCAACACGTTGACATTACAGCCAAATCAATGTTGTATAATGAGATAGCAACTACCATACTTATTAATTATTTTTTAAACGCATTAACGCATGCGACGCGCATCGTAAAGATGATTTTTATGAGGAAAGAAAAATTAGATTGCAAGTGGGATTCGAACCCGCGTCTTCTGGATAGGTACTCCAGACGCCTTAACCAACTAGGCTATTGCAACCCACACCTGCAAGCTGAAATTCTCTATTCCTCGTTTACGCTTTTCGGTAGCGTAGCGCCATCTCTTGGATTAGTGTTTAACTAACTTCCACCCAACACGTTGACATTACAGCCAAATCAATGTTGTATAATGAGATAGCAACTACCATACTTATTAATTATTTTTTTAAACGCATTAACGCATGCGACGCGCATCGTAAAGATGATTTTTATGAGGAAAGAAAAATTAGATTGCAAGTGGGATTCGAATCCCACTTGCAATCTAATTTTTCTTTCCTCATAAAAATCATCTTTAATAATATAATTTTTAAGGTTGAATGAATATAGAATGCCTTGGATCTTGATAGGCTTTTTATAAATGAGTTTGTTTCTTACCAAATAAAAGTTTTTTTTTTATCGTGGTAATCTAATAATAATATCGTGGTAATCGTGGTAATAAAAATCATCAAATGAGTCCTCCCACCCCGGGCAGGGCGGGAGGGACTGTCAGACTTGTACTGACTAAAATCCACGGTGTCCTTCAATAGCCCTTTATGTTCCGGGGTCACGGTAATGAAATAACTCCCGCGACCCCGGCAGGCTTTGGCCCTCTAAGTCATTATGCTGACGCTCTTTGAGGCGCGTGTGGAACACGACGCGCTGTCGACCCGGGCATGGTCCATGGTCCATGGTCGGGCATGGTGGCATGCCCGTGCCTACGGTGGCCGGAGGTCGTCTGCCGACTTCCGACGCCGCGGGCGTCTACCACTGCGGTTGGGGCGGAGGGAGGACGCTGTCCTCTCCCTCTCGCGGCTCCAAATAAAAGATAGCCAAATTAATTAATTTATTGTACAAAATTGTTTCGTGAGATTGGTTTGTTCATGTAAGTATTACAAGTCAGAAAACGAGCTTTTGAATTAAAAAAAGAAAATGCTAGGTTGTTTTTACACTATTCGATGTCGCTGTTAAGGATCAAATTCGGTGAAGTAACGATAATTTGGTAAAATATGAACTAATATACAGACAATAATTTAGTCAGCAGATCAAAATCAATATTCGCGCAAACTCACTTAAAGTTCGAATTTCAAAAAAATATTTAATGTATTTGCTCCGCGAAGTGATAATAAACATTTGAAATGAGAACAGTATGTTGTGAACATGTAGCGAAATTTTATTTAATGGAATATTATGATTCCATCCCTCGTAAAAATCGAATTATTAAAAAAAATCCTTATACCTCAAGTTTGTTGCATGTTACTACTTCACAGAATATTGATAGTTTGATTGCTGAATTTATATTTCAAAAATTTAATTTTTATGATGTCTTTTAATTTTTATCAAATCGACTTCGAGACTTCCTTCAGGATTTTTCGCTATTCCTCATAGTTCAAAATTTAGCCATCCACGGCCACGCCCCGTTGGAAATAATAATTGTTTATTACTGCAAGGAATCATTTAGAAGTACTCCCATCTCTCAGCATTAGATCCGAACCCGGTGTTTAGCCTCCAATGAAACACCGATATATATTAGGTACTATATAAAACATAAAATTAAATAAATTATTGCGTAAACGACACTACTTGAAATATTATAACATGATTCAGATTTAGAATCATAGACTTATTGCATGGACTGAGCTTTCTATAGTCAAATAAGCGGATAAATCAGTCCATGCTCTATGTCTTGTTTTACTTTTTTTTCATGTTCGATTATGATGCGAGTATCGATTAGGCTGAATGAACGTTTTTAATCGTTTTGTGAACATTGGGTTTACGGTCAGCACTAAAAAGAGTCATGTTGCAACATAGTTTTTGCTAATTTTTGTCCAGACTTTGATCGTTATTATTTATGAAATTATGTATGAACACTAGCAAATCTAATAATGTATATAGTAAGTTATTTTATTTATTTCACTGTGTAACCATTATTATCATGTGATAAGCTTGTTTATGTACATATTTTTCTGCACGTCTAAATTACCTAGTTTTTGGAACGGTGTAGCATTTTGTATGTTACATACATTTTACAACAGAATGAGGCAGTTTTATTGACCTCAACATGTTCTTAGAGATATTGCTCACAAACTTATCGCATGAAATAGCTGTAGTAACATATTTTTGATCAAAAATTGGATGCTGAAAGTTGACAAAAAATCTTGTGTAATAGCTCAAATTTCGAATCACCCGGTCGACTCAGCTGATGTGTCATGTGTCAAAATGTTGTCGTGCAGAGTGGTTAAGAAAACATATTTTCCAAGTACATTTTATAAGTTGGTCGACTATTACTCGTAAAGTTGTAAAGCCTACTTAGTCATGATAATTTTCTTTTAAACTTCGTTATATATACTACTATTGTGAATTTTTTCACATCCCCAAACATAACCGTTTAGCTGGTAGAGGGGGGGGACACTCGAATCGAGCAAAATTTAGCACTTTAAAGCTTAATATTTCACAAACGAATTTTTTAATCAAAAAACTGTTGATGGAAACTATCATTATTTTTTAAAGGCCTATTTAATGATACCCCACACTAAGGGGTACGCGAGAAAAAAAAAGTCCTCACTTTACGTGTAAGTACAGGAGGTACCCTAAAAAAAATATTTTACGAGATTTTATTTTACCACTTTTTCGGCACAACAAATCCGTATATTTACACCAAATTACAGCTCTCTAGTACTGTGCGTCTCTGAGCTAAACTGCGGACAGACGGACGGACGGACGGACGGACATGGCGAAACTATAAGGGTTCCTTGTTGACTACGGAACCCTAAAAACTAAGTAATATGACAGTAACTAAATACTAAGTCGACAAGTACTTACCATGACTGTAGATCAGATACAGCTTTCCCTAGCTTTCGCAAAAGACTGATGTTTTTGGGAAAAATTTCTACCCTTATATAGCAGATAATGATTGATAGGTGGATAAAAGGGTCCATTAGTTGGAAGAAAAGGAGCCGTTGTGTTATTTATAATTGATCGAAGATGGGTTGCTATCAGATTACACTGTTGAAGTAACAAAAGTCTTTTTCTTCTTAATGGGCATGGTGACAAGGGTTATGAAGATGACGAGGTGTAATGGTACCTAAAGCGAGAAAAGATATGATACCTAGTGAAATTTTGTACCTACCTAAATACGGTTTATCTGTTGCCCGTTGGATTAAATGAATAGGTAAATCGATAAACATAAATATCTTTTTTTATCGTGGTAAAATCATCAAATAACGAGTCCTGAGAACTGACTAAAACCTTCGGTGATCCTTCAATAGTCCTTTACGTTGGGGTCACGGTAATCAAATTATGAAAGTGATATGTAGTGCGCATATGAATTTATGATTTCTATAAAACGTGTAACACCAAATGTGCAAAACCTCTTGTGGGGTAACTCAGCCCATGTTACTGAACAATTGTTGTTCTTCCGTAGTAGGCTGTATTTCATAAACAGTAATGACGCCTTATCAAGAGTTGTTAAGCCTGATGAGCACGCTCTGTCGTATAAAAATTGAAGACCTGGTACACCTGATGTGGAACTCCAACAGCCCAGCTACACTATAACATATGTATATAGGAATGACGTCTTAGCAAGAGTTGTTCAGCTTAATGAGCACTCTCTGTTGACGTATGAAAATTGAGATCTGGAACACCTGATGTGGAACTCCAAGAGCCCAGCTACTTTATAATATGCATATACAGGAATGACGTCTTAGCAAGAGTTGTTTAGTCTGATGGGAATTTCCTGTTGACTAAAAAAATGAAAGATCTGAAACGTCTGTCTGGAATCATCAAGCGCATCCGGTTGTTTTCCCGTCCCCAGGCTCTTAGAATTCGACATCAGACATTCCAGATCTTCGATTTTGACAACCCCGTTGTCGCTGGTATAAGCAACAGGACCCGCGTACGAAGTCGCGGGCAGAAGCTAGTCTCACATAATTATACCAAACAGCCAGTACCGGAAGAACACGTACCTATCTTATGGCTAGTACAATGGGCATGCGGACAGACGGTGAGTAATACCATAGAATATATAATAGTACTGTAATACTATTATTATTAATTTAACTGTAGCTGTATTTTGTTTTATTCGATTTTTAAGGGTTCGGTACATTCGAATGAAAAAGGAAACCATAAGATCAATCGTCTGTCCGTCTGTCCCCGCTTCATAGTCAATTTTCTCCGAACCAACTTGACCGCTTTACTTGAACGGTTTATTAATTCCTATGATCCAAAGGCGGGTTAGTGGTGCGTTTTATGTAATTTTAAAATAATTAGTTTCAGAGCTATTCAAGTTTCCGGAAAGCACAGACGTCAACACATCAACCTACGTCAATCGGTCAACTATAATAGATTTTCAACCTTATACAGTGGAAGGATAAAGTTCGATTGGTAAAAGGTATTTGACAGATTGGGGTGGGTTGACCTAGCGTCTGTACGTTTAGAGATAATGAAAATAATATACTCATAAGTTTTGGAACGAAGTTCCTTATCGCGCGTTGTGAAAGGGGGCTAGACGGAAAAAATTCTTACGAAAAGTTGTCACGACACTTTTATCCGATTGCGCGACGCAAAGGAGGGTAATGTGTTTATTACCATAGAATGGAATGGAATGGACTGGAGTGGAGTGGAGTGGAGCTGAGCTGAGCGGAGTGGAGTGGAGTGGAGTCGCGACGATTATTTTTGTTGAGTGTATACAACTTCGTTCCATCCGTGCATCCGGGTGTCCCTTGACACCTCTCAAGTTTTTTTTTTAAACTTTGCCCTGCGCTAGGAATACGTAAGTCGCAGCGCTGGAGCTAGGTGCTATTCTCTATATACACAGCCTCATGACGCTCACGCTCTCACGCTACGCTGGTATCTATTTAAAGTTTGCCATTCACTAATCTACGCACACTACTACTAACATCTCATCACATTCATATAAATTAATTTTCCGCCGCATTTTGCCACTGTGCAGCTCTTGCCTGCGAAAACGTTGCCGATCGCCAACTTTATGCTTCATAAAAGAGAAAATCTACTGTTTCTGTCGTCGACGTTGAGACAGTTATGTAATGGATTTTCAACCAAGATGCTCTGCACTTACAGTATAAAAGTTTTAAAAACCATTAAGAAATCGTCGACGAGCTCGTCGTAGTCTTATAGAGAATATCAAAGCAGCTCAGAAAAACCGTCTGTAGACCCAACTCGGCAGATATAAATGTACAGACACCAGCAACAAACATCAACCTGCCACAATCTATCTTTCTGAATCGAAAAAGAAGTACAGATTGGGGTAGCTTGTGGATGTGGATGTGCTGGCATTTGTCCTATCATCATCTGCCTAGCCTTTTCCCAACTATATTGGGATCGGCTTCAAATCGAACCAGATGCAGCTGAATATCAGTACCTATTTACAGCTTCTGACTAACAGTAACGACTGTCAAAGATGACAGCCGGGACCAACGGCTTCACGTGCTTTCCGAGGCACGGAGGAAACTCGCTAAGACAGATGGTCACCCATCCACAGACCAACCTCGGCAAGCACGGCTTAACCCGGAAGATCGGTCTGTGCGGCTGTTATTATTTAGCCACGAGCTCCTCATTGTTTGTCCTAAAGAACGGTAATTTAGCAAAGTGGGGAATGTGATGGGAATCAATCGTCGAAGTGATTAAAGGCTGCGTTTTTATTGCTGCATGCAGGGTTGGAAAAAAAACAGTTTTTTTTCAAATTTATAAAACAAACAGTTCAAAATGTTTTAAACAAGTGTTTTTTTTTTGTTTTTTTTTTTAGTTTCTGGTTTTTTTTCAAATTAATTCCACCTTGTTTGTTGATGTCTAAACGTATATATCAAATATGTTTCATTTCTAGACTAAATCTTTTCAAATTCGCCCTTTGTAATGAAATTTTTACGAAAAATGATGAATGGAAAAAAAACACATGATGTTTTTTTTCTAATAATTTTATGCATTGTTTCATTACAATTTCAATAAAAGTTAAAAATATGACATTACAATGGCATTAGACTCAAAAAGTTTTATGTCAAACTATTTAGACTCCTGAATATTAATTTATTTTCATTTTATAAGCCTTCATCTGCCTTGAAAAGTAGTCGAAACGGGTAATAAAAAACAGTGTTTAATTTCAAACTATTTTAAACACTGTTTTAAACAGGTGTTTTAAAACAACTTGTTTTAATCATGCCAACCCTGGCTGCATGACTGCAGTTTCTACTACAAGTGCGATTTAAGTAATTGTTTTTTTTTTGATGTACTAGGTATTGTTCAACTTAGGGAATACTGCAAGTTTCATCAAAATCGACTCTACTGAGTCGATTTTTGTTTTTGAGATGGGGAATTTTTTACCGACTTCAAAAAAAGGAGGTTATCAATTCGACCCGTATTAATATTTCCAGAACTGCCCAGTTTTCGCATAATAAGTTGGTCTATATCAGCGTCTGAACAAATGTGCCAAATTTCGAAAGTGTATGTATGTATGTATGTTTTTATGTTTGTGTTCGCATATCTCCGGAACTACAAGTCCGATTTAAGTAATTCTTTTTTTGTTGTACTAGGTATTGTTCAACTTATGGAATACTGCTAAGTTTCATCAAAATCGGTTCAGTAGTTTTTGAGATCTATAGGGATTTTTTTGCCTACGTGGATTTAAGATTTTCAAATTCGATTGTATGTTTGTTCACGATTATCTCGCGTTTGTCTGAACCGATTTTCATGCGGCTTTCGGAAAAATGTTTGTTACATTTTAGGAAAGTTTAATATACTTATAACAATAATGGATATCTCGTGACGTTGCCCACAAAGATCCGTTTTTGTTGCTCGCTTGGATATAAACTAAAGACGCCGATTATACGAAGATTTTTGTTGAATATCTGAACTAAAAAGGGTATAATAAAAACTTAAAAAAAAGTACCGACCTCAAAAACAAATACAAAAAAGTTTAAAACAACTTTTCTTTCGGAAGTCGGTGGCAATAGTCAATGAATGAAATAAAAATCAAAGCCGAACTTCCGAAAGAAAAGTTATTTTAAATAAACTTTTTTGTATTTGTTTTTGAAGTCGGTACTTACTTTTTTTTTAAGTTTTTAATAAGTGTTAAGGTTGAATAAGAAAAACACAGATTACAACTTTAATCAACTTTGTAATTATCAACAGAGGTTTTTATAAAATTATTTCCTCATCACTTGAGAAGGTAAAAAAAATATTTAATGATTGTCTGTCCATTATTTCTTCAGTGCGTGTGACACAATTATTTGTAATTATATTTTTAGACGGGTAACACTTAAAATATCATAGGGATCTTGTTGGCCTCAATTGCTTTCATAGCTTGTTCATATGCCAACGCTGCCTGAGGGCCATCAAATGGATTTTCCATTTCGTCTCCTTTAATGATGCCGTGTGCTCGGAGTGACAAGTCCCTCATGATAGCTCTTTCTTGCTGTAAAACTTCTTCGTTCATCACATGTACAGATCTTCGTTTCAAGAAAACTCCGTGTTTCTTCAAACAGTGTCGGTTGAAATCGTGTTTGTAGCTGTACGGTTGCGAACAAATCTGAAATTAGAAAGCATTTAAATTTTATAAAAAAAATAACAGAAGAACAGGCTTTCTTTTTTTGTCTTACAGACTAAGGTATTTGCTGAAAAAATCTAAATAGCCCGTCATTTATATACCTAATCAAAAGTATTTTATTTTTTTACGTAAACCATAATTAACGAAGATACGACAGTTTTAAAATTTCCAATTTTATGTCACAATCAAGTACAGTATTTACTTCATTATCATCAGCCTATAATGTTCCCACTGTTGGGACACAAGCCTCCTCTCTGTGAGAGGGAATGGGCCATAATCCACTACGCGGGCCCGCGGGACTTATTGGTCGCGGGACTTATTCCATCACCGTGACCTCGGAACATAAAGGGCTATTTAAGGACACCGTGGATTTTAGTCAGTACAAGTCTGGCAGTCCCTCCCGCCCTGCCCGGGGTGGGAGGACTCATTTGATGGTTATGCCACGTTAAAAAAAAAAGTGCGGGTTGGTAGATGTCACATGTCTTCGAATTTTTGGTTCTAGGACATGCCGGTTTCCGCACGATGTTTTCCTTCACCGTTTTGAGAGCAGTGGTGATGAAATAAATTACACAAAGTAATGCGCCTGGCGGGGTTCGAACCCACGACCTACAACTCGTAAGTCGGGACCGATAACCACTGGGCCACTACTGCTCCGTACCCTTAACACGAATATTCCAGTATTTACTTGCTTCTGACAAAATTCGAGAGTGGGGTTCTCGAATTTTGATGCGTTATGTTTGTAAATATGCATCGATTGAACAAAAGAAAAAATACGTGTCCATTATTTTTCAAAACTCTTACAGACGAACTAATTTTTGAAAATGGATGCTGTCTACATGCCTTTTGTGGATGCGTTTACAAACATAGAAACTCACACAAACACCCAGACCAAGGAACAACTAATTATTATAGATCAAATATAAGGGCGTCTAAGGTAGTTATTACTTAGAATTATTAAGCATCGTCTTCATATCCTAAAAATGTATAGTCAGTGTCAAGAATTACTTGTCCCACTTTCCCTGATTCTGCTGTATAAGATGGGTTATTTTACTCGTATGATGGACGCTGAATGTCTATACTTCTATTTTTTTTAGCATGGCAAATTCATCAAATGACTCCTCCCAGCCCAGGCAGGGCGGGAGGGACTGTCAGACTCGTACTGACTAAAATCCACGGTGTCCTTCAATAGCCAATAAAAGGAGTTGAGCAGCGCGAGTGAATCCGCGGTGAAAAGGTAGTATTATATATTTTACCTCGCATTTAAAAGGTCGCTCGCCGGTGTGCACGCGCATATGATGTCGTAAATTGTACTGAGTGTTAAAAGTCATAGGGCATATCTCGCACTTGATGGGTTTGACTCCGAAGTTGTGTATCATTTTGTGACGTTTTAGTATAGGTTTCTGTAACAGTAGACAATTACGATTATTAATGTAGTGCATACATTGATGAGGTTCTTCAGAAATTTCAGGAGCGTAGTATTTACAATCGACGTGTTTATTTGACCTGACATATGATCGAGGTCGATTCAAAATGAGTAGCCAGGATAATTTGTCATGGTATAGCTATAGTACATTTTTTTTTGTGGTTCTATTTCAGTAGGTAATAGAACACATTTTCAGTGATAACATTTTTTGTTTTATTTTCTTAATCTTCAAATACATCCATCCTCCCGCACTAGGTGGAGCGCAAAAGAAGACGATTGAGATTCGGTGTGCTTAGGTTATTTTAAACCCTGCAAACATAAATACCTAGAAGCCCCGCGAACCCTTTTCGTCTTTTCGTAATTTTATTTCCAACTGAAAAATTAACCAAACAGTACGTAGTACTATAGTATGTGCCGTTTAACATGGCAATAGAGGTCATTCACTCCCTCCTACCAAGTTTTTCATCACTAAGCGATAATGACACTTATTGTTACCTAAAACTACTAATAAGCGATAGTTTCTTCTATCGCTACAGTATCGTGGTACCAGCCTGCTTGACATACAGGGGTTGTGAATCTTGTGTTGCTCTAATTCAAAATTATTATTTATTGTTTCTAGAAATCAAATTGTGTGCTTATAAATTTACGCGTGACGTAAAAAATGTTCCACTGTGTGTGACGGATTAAATGGATGTAGTGATAGGTAACGGCCCTTTTCCCGTCACATGTATTTTCGTCATTCGGATCATAGTAGATTTTCAAAGTTGATTGTATGTTTGTTCACGATTATCTCGCGTTTGTCTGAATCGATTTTCATGCGGTTTACGGAAAAATGTTTATTACAGTCTAGGGAAGGTTTAAATATACAATAATAATGGATGTCTTGTGACGTTGCTCGAATGATCCGTTTTTGTTGCTCGCTTGGATATAAATTTCTAAAGTTGCCGATTATACGAAGATTTTTGTTGAATGTCTGAACTAAAAAGGGTAAAATATAGTCTTGGGCATTCTAGTTCACTACTGAGAGCGCTCAATTTAGTTCTCAAAAGTGTAAAATAATGTTCTTTCGGAAGTCGGTGGCAATAGTCAATGACATAAAAATCAAAAGCCACCGACTTTTGAAAGAAAAGTTATTTTACATTTTTTTGTATTTGTTTTTGAAGTCGGTACTTTAAAAAAGAAAGTTTTTATTAATACTAAGGGTACAACGGCGGTCTTATCGCTAATAGCGATATCTTCCAGACAATTATGATGGACTTGAAGAACTTTAAAAAAAAAATGAGGGTAGACAGTGATGCACATCAAATAATAGATAACCGATAATATAAATACAATAAACACAAACATTATAAATAAAATAAAATACACATACATACATAAATATAAATATGAGAGAAAGGAAATGATTTAAGACTAAGCTTTTAAAAGAAACCAGTGACTTGGTTTGTCTTACTGATACAAGCAATGCATTCCACAAACGACAGCCTGGACTGTGAAAGAATCATCATAAAAAAATGTGGAAGGCATCAAAAGAATCAAATGTATATAATTATGTATATACAACGTGTAACGTTAATAGCGCAAAACCTCTAGTGGAGTAACTCAGCCCATGTTACTGAACAATGCTTGTTCAAAAACTTTGGAAAAAAAAAATAAAAAAATGATTTACATACTGATGGGTTCGATCATTTTCTCATTTTGTATAAAAATCATTTTTTTTTATTTATTTTTTCCAAAAGTTTTAGTAATTGCCGATTTATCAAAATCATCAACTTTTTGGAGAACGTTTGGTCCAGGTTGCGTTATTTTATGAGTATTTTTGTATTCACGTAATACCCGATATATCGATCTCTCACTCACCCCACATATTTCTGACGTACGTTTGACAAGATCATGGTTAGTTAAATATTTATCCTCGGGCTTTGTGTTTTGGACATATTTAAAAATATTAATAATCAACGGGACGATTCTCCGCTGGTGAGAATCGTCTTCTGTCTTTTTGCTGGCGGCGATGTGAACGGTATCGATTCCGAACCTTCTTGAGGTTGGAATATGTTTGGACGACGACGGCGTTTACTGGTTTCACCAGTAGATGTTCCAGCTTCTGGTTCCATGCTTCTTTACAAGCAACAAATGAAGTAACAATAACAACACAGAACACAAAAACAAAACTGTAACAAACTCAACAACGATAACAATAAAAGCAAAGAAATTATAGCACAGACCCAAAGAGATTTAAAAGAACCTATTGAGCGGGCATTGGGAAAATTGTCATACAAAATTATTGATGCCGTGTGTCAGTAGCACAATCTAGCGTTGCATAGCAACGCGACTACTAGACTGAGCGACTTTTTACCTAGTGGTAAAAAGTTTTGGATCACAACTTTTTTCGTGATGTCCCGTCTATTGCTCGTATTTAGTTTAATGTCTTTGCACAGACCGAACGCAAGCGAACTTCCACACGGAATGTTAAATCAAAATAGCGGCTGCTGCCGGGGGTGCTGCACGCCTGACGCGATGACCTCGTAAAACAAAAACGACATAAGATCAAAATTAGCATTTTCTGTGATGAAATAGTTTTTGTAATTTATTTTAGGAAAAATAAGGTGTTTTTACCATCCTGATATCAAAAGAATATTAATATACTTATAACCATACAATATGCACTAACTTTATATTTACTCAGTATTGTATTATAGGTTAATGCAAAATTATATGATGCATAATAATATATTTACTTTTGTTAAATTGTCTCAGTGTGATAAACTTGTGTAAAAACGTAAATACAATATTTAAAAAAAAATATTTCGTAGTGTACGTTTGCTAGATTTTCTATTATTTTGGGTTGTGCATTGTGTTGTTTTTGTGATAATTTTTTATGTATTATGAGACTCAAGCGATGTCAGTTTTGCGACTATTTGCGACAGATTTGTACGGGTGAAGAGGAAGTATCGCTAATATTGAGATATCGGGATGAAAGTAGGAGCAATGACCGCTATTGCCATGTTAAACGGCACATACTATATTAGGTATTCTATGCCAAACATTTATAATATAATACATACCCTTTTAAATGCTTTATTACAAATATCGCAAACATATTTTCTCTCATCAAGATGGCGTATCATGTGACTGAAAAATAAAACAGAATGTGTTTGAAAAATATGAAGACAAGAAATATGTACAGTCGACGTTCAAAAGCGGCTAGGCACGCTAACAAGGCAATAGCTTGACGTTTAGTTTGACTTACGACCTTCTATTTTTAAGAGACACATTCATCATCAACTACTGATTGTATAGGATTCATAATTTCAACGTGTCTAGTATGTGTTCAGTTGGCCTAGCGGTAAAGCGTTCCACTTGACGTATGCGGTGAACAGCAAGGCATAAGTTCGAACCTCTCGCAGAGATATTCTTTTTGTAAGTTTTACTCAATTGTTCAATATTGTAATGGGACAGAAATATGATTATAATTGTTGGTTCACAATTTCTGTGAGGTAGACCAAGTTTTAGGAATATTTAACTTGATCGAAATCATGTTGTCGTTAGATTGTGGTTGTTGGTTAGTGACGTGTGATTATATAGATAGCGATATATTTAAGTATTCTCAAAATGCCGGCGAATATCAATATTGAGGCAAGAACAAATATTATTGAAATATCATGTTGAAGTTCATCAAATGAGTAGACTGTTGACTGAGGGATTGTCAGATTCGTATGAATCAGATAGTACAAATATAATATAAGTTTGTTAATTACATAAATAAATAAATAAAACAAAATTAACATTTTAATTCAGCATGACTTTTTTTATTTCCACAAAGACCAAAAAAAAAACATAAACACATAAGACTAATATTTGACTTTTTTTTAATAAATAACAAGCATTCATAAATTGTAAATTAACATGAATAACTAACAAGTTATTGATTAATATAAATAAATCATGATTTAAAAAAAAGAACTTAAAAATAGCTAAACACATTATAAGACTCAGATCTCATTGATCATAACTCCACTTAGCCCAACAGCTATCAGTAATAAAATAAGTAAATTAAAAAATTCGAATGAAGATATAACAATATCTATTATCCAATTTCATTAGCTGATTATAACGACTAAGTAGTTTAATTATATTTAAGAAACTAAAGGGTTTTTTATAAAGTGCGGCCTTTTTATTAGTATGTTATCCCATAAAAAAATTAATGTGTAATTTTGTATTTATGTTAACAAAAGAAATATTAAAGATATGACTATTTATTAAAGCCATTTGAAATAGTAATAGTTCAGCAGGCCAATTTCTCTATGCGTTCCAAGGCCGCGGTGCCTTGTTACTATTTCAAACAATCGTCCCATGGCACTGTGGTCCTGGAACGCAAAACGCTATTTGCCCTTTGCGTTCCAGGGCCACGGTGCGGAAACAGGTTGTTTTTAGCAAATAAATTTATTCCGCTCCACCAAATGTGAATTACCAAAAAAAGTTATTTAGGGATCAATGTTCTTTTACTGAATTATAACCACGCAAATAACATTAGCACTACTTAAAAAAATACTGCTACAGCTATGATTGTGAAGGCACCACGGTCCTGGAACGCAAAGGGCCAGTTGCTCTTTGCGTTCCGGGGCTGCGGTGCGAAATTTTTTTTTCTATGCAATCAGGCTTTTTGCGTTCCACTTAGTGCGATTTAGCAAAAAAAAATATAATATGGAAATATTATGTTCTATTACTGAAATAGAACCACAAAAATAATAACCGCTCTCCATAAAAATACCCTTTTGAGGACATCAGTTTAATTTTCGTTTTCTTTACGAAAAGAATGATTGAAACTTAGCCTCAAATCTAAGCCCTAAATTAATAAGAACTGTGAATAAAATGATGTTTTCGCTTACAGTCTAATAACAATGAATACAACAAAAGCCATATAAAAAATATGGTCGTGCTTTTAAACGTTTTTTTTATTTCTATAAAACAAACGGTTTTTGGCTGATATTTGGTGTAGGTAATTTTTGTCTTGAGTGCACGGTGAAACTAAACGGTTATTCATTTCGTGTTGAATTAGTTACTCATTGGGGGAAGCTATTTCCTTCGTATTCATTCACCATAATTTTATTATGATGTCTGACAACCGTCGGTGTTGGACTTTGCTATCGACAAGCTTAACAATAGCGCTTGTCGTTCCTCGTATCTCATATCCACAGGACTCACAGTACCTATTACACTAGAACAAAACATGGAATACTATTATTATCTTTATGCAGAATACAACTGATAATTTATTTCACTAAAAGAAAATACTATAAATAACACGTATCTTTTAAAAAACCTATTGTAGGGAATCTTATCTAATAAATAATATATCTATTAACATGTGAAATAACTAAAAATTAAATGTTAATACTCACACTTAGTCCGGTTTAATTTGTTATTTGTATTGTTTCATCCATATTTATGCACGGCTATATTATTCACCCTCAGTGATTATATAATTATTATTCCCACTGTTAATATTTCACAGCAAAACAATAACATTAAAACAGCGTAATAGATGTAAACAATCGTCACACAAAATAACCAGGAATCAACAACGTTCTATTATGAGACTCGAAACGAACTAACATAGTTATGTCCACCTCACAAATCGAAATAATTTACTTTTGTAACTTTTGTTTTGTTTTCTCTGATCTACCTACAAAACTTTATTATACTTAAATGATGATAACGGTCGACACATAACACTAGTCGGCCTAATTCGTTAACCTGCTAAGTCCATTTTTGGCAAAATTGACTTTTTGATGCAGTTAGAAAATTCAGCCTAATATATACCGTAGCATTTAAGAAATAGCAGCGATTTCAGCCTAAAAAGGTGTAAAAAGCTATGCACGAAAAACTGCTTTCTTACCACTAGCCAATCTCCACAACGCAAACCTGCTAAATCCTGTTGCGGCCTCAGTTTTGCACTGAAAACGTTCCCAAACTCACGTGCTGTTTGGGAAAATTGTTTATTTTAATTTATTGTTATAATAATTAATTGATTGTGATACAGTAGCAGTAGCAAAACAATATTTAATAGCTGTCATTAATAATAGTAAAATACTTAGGAGTACAACACGTACTACAAGACAGATAACACATTATAATAACGTATATTATAACGATTACTGATTGTTTATGAAGAGTTTACCATTTTTTTATCGTGGTAAAATCATCAAATGAGTCCTCCCACCCAAGACAGGGCAGGAGGGAATGTCAGACTTGTACTGACTAAAATCCACGGTGTCCTTCAATAGCCTTTACGTTCCGGGGTCACGATATACGTAAGACCCGACACCGGCAGGCTTTGGCCCTCTAAGGGGGCCGTCATTGTGCTGATACTCTTTGAGGCGTGTGTGGAACACAACGCGCCATCGACCTGGACATGGTCGATGGTCGGACAGCGACTCGTCCATTACTCGGAGCCCGCATGCCCGCACCTACGGTGGCCGGAAATCGTCTTACGACGTCCAACGCAGTGGGCGTCTACCACTGCGGCTGGGCTGTGAGGTGGACGCAGCCACGTCCTCACCTTTACGCGTCCCGCCTCCTCCTTCGCTAGCATAACTGCTTCGCAGAAGGAGCTGACCGCTTCCCACTCCGTCTCGCCCCGCAGCATGGCCTCGAGCAATGCCGGGCATGAGAGGTCGCATAATATCCTATCGCCGTCGTGAGGAACGCGGCGGTGCTCTGCCCAAGCGGAGCAGTCCTGCACCGTATGCTCCACCGTGTCCTCCGGGTGATCCTCGCAGTGGTGACACCTAGGCCTTTCTTTCTTCCCTATCCGACACAGGTACCTCCTGAAACTTCCGTGTCCGATGAGGACCTCGGTCAGGCGGTAGGTCAGGACGCCGCCGTGACGCCTATCCAGCGACTCCTCAAAGAGGGGTCTCCGCCGCGATTGCGGCTTGCCCGGACCTCGGTTGTGACAGTCGCTCCCTCCATACTGCCCTGAGATCGCGCCGGAGCTCTTCCCGCCGCGCCTCGAGAAGTCGAGGCAGTGGGGATTCGCCCCGGCGGGCGGTAGGCAGCGCTGCTCCTCCACGCGCCACTCATAGACGCGCTGGAGAGTAGTAGCCTTCAAATCCCAAGGCAGCATCCGGCAAGGAGGTTGGCTGATTCACCGGCGATCGTGCGGTATCCTCGGATCATCCGCATAGCCATGACCTTCTGGTAGGAGGCGTTTGGCCGGCTGAGACTGAGCAGGAGTCGCCTGAGGGCGGTTGCTGCCCGGTTTAGCTTTGGGACCAAACGCAGGAAGTGTTTCCTGGAGTTCCACCGGTTGTCGAGGACGAGTCTCAAGTACTTCATCGTTTTCCCGACGCCGCCGCCGCCCCGATGCGAATCCCTCACACCGATGCGATGAAGAGTTTAGTTTAGATATTTTAAACCTGTTTCCTAATAAAGAGGGACTGATTGTTAAATTTTTAATAATAAATAATAATTTTGATTACTGATTGAATTCGTTTAACTGCACCATTCAATTATCTTTAGACCATACCAAAAAGATAAAAACTGCTAAGTCCTCAAGCAATTTGAAATTTCACCTCGAATAACTGCTAAATAAACGTTTTCCTCATTTTTGAAAAATCTGTTTAGGTTTTTTTAAATATTATGTTTTTAAAATATCAAGAAAAAATATAGAAGTCAACGGGATTTTCAAAATTTTGATTGCTAAACTAATAAAGATATTATTCAGTTTTTTGTTCGTCCTGTAAACTTTGCAAAAATGCACTTAGCAGGTTAACGAATTAGGCCGACGTAATGACTAGTATTAGTAATTATTAAAAAAAAAAAACAATTTTATTTATCAAATTTCTACAAAAAAATGCATGAAAAATAACAAAAAGAATAAAGCAATTATTTAAAATTATAAAAATAAAATAAAAGTAATTAGAAAAAAGGTGAGGATCGATCCTTCGCCAGTGAAGGATATACCCGAGCACCTTAACCACTGCGCCAGCATTAAGAAGGTTGAAATTATGAAGTATACCGTAAGTTCCTTTGATTTGTATAGTAACAACTTATAATGAAAGGTCGTAAGTCACAGCGAAACGTCAGGCTATTGCTTTCAGAAATGGTAGAAGGATTTTGGAATTCGACTGTACCAAAGATATTTCAGCAACCGTAAGCGACAAAAAAACACTCTATTCTGCTTTGTCTGAATGTATATGGAAAACAATATTTTTAATAAAGTGTTGACATAGGTTTTGTTGATATTACAAAGATAGACACTTACGTGTTTAGTGCTGTGATGGTGAGGAACGCACCGGTGCACTGATCACATTTAAACTTTCGTTCAAGATTCATGTGTACCATCATGTGATTTTTTAAAGAATTTTCTATGAAATATGCTTTTGGACACTGATCGCATTTAAATTTCCGTTCACCTGAAAAAAATAATTAAGAATTTTAGTGTAGAAAAACCATGCATGCACTATGTGGTCTATTATTATGGTTTTTACAGATCAGATTGTGTGTGATTTGCCACCCTAAGCAGCTCAACAGGTGCGTCAAAGTGGAATACCTTGTTTTTGGTGGCAGTCATTAAATGAGTCCTCCGGCCCTGGGTGGGGTGGAAGGGATTGTCAAACTCTGATTGACTAAAATCCACTGTGTTCCATTAATTGCCCTTTACGTGCCACGGTCCGTTAATCGCCTGGGCGCCTGACCCTTTTCACAATATATTGTGAAAACGCACAGGCGCACAACCGTGTGTATAAGTTTAAATTAAATGTAATTAAATTACAGTAGGTTATTATAATTCTTACCTGAGTGAAGCTTTATGTGACTATTTAGGTTTATACATAGTTTGCCACAGTGGGGACAAACACTTAACTTCTTTTTATAGACCTTATGGGTTTTTACTTTGGGTTTATTATTCTCATCGTTAGTCCGAGCCAATCTCAAGTCTGGTATATATTTAGGCTTAATAGGATTAGCAAGCAGAGGTTTAAACCAATCTTTCGATTTAGGTTGTTTTTCTTTTGCTTCTGAAAGAATATTTTGGTTTATAATTATCATGTTTACAATAAAGAGTAGGTATATTCAGCAAAAGACTTTTATTACATGCATCAATTCTTAAAAGTCTGTATAATTATGTTGTTGAATGAACTGCTGTGAGTGTCAATAGACAATTTCCAGGAACATAACTAGTTCAATTCCTTTAAGGCCATCTGGCCATACTTTACCTGTTGCTTTTTTTTTCCTTTTTGTATATTTTTTCTTCTTCTTTTCATCTTGGTAGCTGTAGTTACTTCCTGAGTCAGAGTTTAAGTCATTAGCATCTATTTCATAGTCCTGCCACAGTATAACAAAACAGATTAGGTTTTTATTTTTGATTTATTCTAGAACTTACTGTAACTGTAATTTAAAATATACAAAACAAAATTTAAGAAAAAATAAAATGATAAGGAAACCAAAACCTAGAGCTACTTACATAATCACAGTCATTGTCCGATTCTGTTTTAATAGAATTCAGAAATTCACCCACGGACAATGCTTTCTTTTTTTTTCTATCATCATCTTCACTTGTGTGCTCAATTTTTTTAATTATAGTGTTATTATATGATATACAATCAAGGCCTTCTTGAAATAATTTCTCAGAAAAGGTCTCTTTCTTAGGTAATAAAGGCTTGCAGTCAGTTTCAATTTCTATTTTTATTTTAATGTCTTGTAAGTTACTGAAGTTAATTCTCTTCATGTTGGAAGTTTCTTGTAGTATCGTATCAGCTCTATAAAAAAAAAAAAAACAAATATGTCAAGAATTGAATGCACAATATTTGCATTAATAAAAATATGTATTCAATTAATAAGTGTAATTTGTTAGTGTTGAATTAAGGAACAGTACACACTTTTCAATTTCCATTTTAAAATTGTAAGCCTCTATAAGTCGTCCACGACAGGAACGGCATATTTGATCACTAAATCCATCATCATTACGAATCTGAAAAACCAATGTTAAAAGGATTTTAAAAAGTAATCATTAAGAAGGTGTTAGTTATTATATCTTTGACTGTTGATGTCCAGGTTTAAAGGTGATATTGATATTTTGGAGGTGATGGTAATGTTACTGATCTAGAGGTTTGATGTTAGAACATATTTATTCTACACCTATTTTTTTATCTTGGTAAATATTCATCAAATGAGTCCTCCCACCCAGGGCGAGTTGGGAAGGACTGTCAGACTTGTACTGACAAAAGTCCACGGTGATCCTTCGATAGCCCTTTACGTTCCAGGGTCACGGTTACCTGATGAGATAGTTCAGCGAACCCGATTTCTCCTACACTTACCTTAATATTAGCAATTGAAGACATCATATTGGCAAATGTAATGCCGTCTGATTTGGAGTTTATTGAGAGCAAATTTTTGCGACATCGTAAACAAATGCGACACTTGTCCATTACTGTAATAAAAACTTTAAAAAGGTTTTTTAATTGAATAAAATCTTAAAAAGAAGAACGATCTTATTTTTCCTTTCCTACAAACAAAATTCGACAATATTTATTAGCAGAATTGACACTTGACTGACAATGTCAATTTGACATTGACAGCAAGACCTACTAGACAGCGAGATGACAACACGAACCATAGACTCCATAGACTTAAGCCCCGTACAGACCATGCCAACGAAGCGAACGCCTTCGCTGACGGCCCACACCGAGTTCGATCGACTGTCGACTGGTTCAGTCCCTTTGATGTTACCGCTACGCTTTGGGTCTTCGACAAACGCCAAAGAACAATAGTTGGTGTTGCAAACCAACGAAGGCCAACAAGGGCTCATTTGTTGGTTACGTTAACAACTTGTCTCATTTGCTATTTCGTCTCTATCCCTATTCCGTCACATTCACTAATACGTCACCTTGTGCATCTGGTCATTTTCATTAACTCGTCTCATGCTCTATTTCGTCTCTTTCCCAACTCGTCCGACGCATATGTACAGACATGCACATCAATATATCTCAATCTGTTTTTCGTAGTTTTTCATCTTTATCACAAACTGGCTTCTGCCCGCGGCTTCGCCGCGGTTTAGCTTTACTTTTGATTTATTGTACTAGTTACTAGTTTTTTTTAGCGTAGTAAAATCATCAAATGAGTCCTCCCATTCCGGGCAGGGCGGGAGGGACTGTCAGACTTGTACTGACTAAAAGCCACGGTGTTTTTCAATAGCCCTTTCTGTTCCGGGGTCACGATAATGAGATAAGTCCCGCGACCCCGGCTGGCTTCGGCCCTCTAGATCCCGTCATCATGCTGACGCTCGTTGAGGCACGCGTGGAACACAGCGCGCCGTCGACCCGGCCATGGTCCATGGTCGGACAGCGAGTTGCTTTTTACTCGCCGCCGCCGCCCGCATGCCCGCCCGCGCCTACGGTGGCCGGAGATCGTCTGCCGATGTCCGGCGCCGTGAGCGTCTACCACTGCGGCTGGGGTGGAGGGAGGACGCTGTCCTCTCCCTCTCGCGGCCCGCCTCCTCCTTCACGAGCATTACTGCTTCGCAGAAGGAGGCGACCGCTTCCTATTGCGTCTCGCCCCGCAGTATGGCCTCGACCAGTGCGGGCGCGAGAGGTCGCCGCCTATCGCCGCTGTGAGGACACGGCGGTGCTCTGCCTAAGCGGGACAGTCCTGCACCATATGCTCCACCGTGTCCTCTGGGCGATCCTCGCAGTGGTGACACCCAGGCGTTTCTTCCTTCCCCAAAAGACACAGGAACCTCCCGAAACAAAGTGGAACGCAGACCTAGCCGCACCGCAGTCTCTGCAGTTCCCGCAGTCATCGTTTTCTTACCGCTTCTGCGGCTACTGCGATGCGGGTGAGTGTGCGAGGTTTCATAGAACTTCATACAAAGAATTCGTAATGCGGGGACTGCGGAGACTGCGGTGCGGCTAGGTCTGCGTTCACCTTAATACGAAATAGCTAATGAGACGAGTTGTGAGCGTAACCCATTTGTTGTCCTAGTGTGTACGCGGCATAAGACAGGTTGCAGTGTTACCGGACTGAATTTTTAATTGCTACCAAAAATCATTATATGTATTAATACTTTAGTTCGTTATTTTTTCAATCTACCCCGTCGTATGTACCCGTCGACGGAATAAGGGCACCGGGATAGATAGAACCAAGTAATAAGTCTTGTGACACCCACCCACCCCATTACATGCCCGCACCAAGACTAGCGGACTCGATGATAGGTATAATTTTTCCCATATAACCCATTTAGGGTCAGTCAGACCGCGACGCGAAGCGACGCGACGATGCGCGCACTCTTTTAAGAGGCATTCAAAATACGACTTTATGTTCTACACTAAAAGATACACATTTCGTTGTGAAAATTTAGAATACGTTGAGCGGCGCATCTCAACGCAGCGGTGAGTCGCTGCCGCTGCGGATCTCGAGGCCGCTCGACGATGCAAGATGTTAGACTGGGAGCTAGAGGTGTCTGAGTATGCGTAATGTGAGTGTCGAATTTCGCCAACCGATTTAAGTGACAGCCCCTTTGCCCGGATCTAAGGGGGGGCAAACCGGGGCGCTTGCCCCGGGCGGCAGTTTCATGGGGGCGCCAAATCCTTGAGACAAGAATTCCAAATATCGAACAAGTGAAGCCCCTTTTCCTACAATCTCATAGGTTTCGAAAATTCGCTTTCCTCAGTGGCCACGCCTTTTTGAACAGTCGACAGAAGATCTGCAAAAAAATGGAGCCGATCTAGCTTTAAAATATTCAAAAGACTTGAATGCAGTTAGTTTTTTTCCAGGAACTTGTCGTATTTAAAGAGCTAGCATGAATTTAATGAAAAATCAAGTGCCTTCGACCTGTTACAACATCTGTACAAGCATGACTTGCAAGAAGCGTTTCCCAATGTTATTCCCACATTTACAACATCTGCAAGCTGTGAGCGAAGCTTCAGCAAACTGAAAATGATTAAAACTTATCTACGTTCAACAATGAGTCAGGAGCGTCTATCTGGCCTCGCGATCCTAGCCATTGAAAACAAAACTGCCTATGCGACGGAGTTTGAGGAGTTAATAGATTCTTTCGCAGAAAAGAAAGCACGCCGTGAAAAGTTGTAGTCTTTCCTGGTTATATATTTTTTCTGTGTTTCTGTTTTATGTCACAAATGAAAGTTATTAGCTAATAATAAAAAGTTTTTTACTATATGACAAAATTACTAATATTTTTTTATGATGTTATTTGATTAAGTATTATGTAAGGATCATATTTTCGTTGTATTACTTAGACATTTAGACCAGGCCGCCAGAAGACATCCGTTTGCAAAATATGAGGACCGAGTTTTGAGTTTTGTAATATTATACAGGATTGTCAAGACATATATTTTTGATGTTGCCAGCATTTATCGCGGTCCAAAAAAAAAATCCGCACTGTGGTGTCAGATCAAGAAAAACGTTGATTTTTACGGGTTTTGATCTGAATTTTCATATGATATGGCATTACATACTGATTATACTTTATTATGACGAGACCTTGATAAAATGATTGGAAAATATAGTAGAAAAACATATGAATACATAATTATCTATATGTATATTCAAAAGAACAGGGTCTGGTCGTAAGACTCGCCTACAGCCGAAATCGCTAAACGTAGAAACTTGGATTTTGGACAATAGTTGCAGTCTACCATTTATTAGGGGGGCAAAAAGACGGGATTTTGTGAAAATCGTCCTATAAAGGTGTGAAGAGGGGTGAAAACTACTGTATGAAAAATCCTATTCCTTGGGTTTATACATTTGAAACTAGTCATGAATAAGAACACAAGTAAATAAAAAAGATTAGCAGTATTAGTTTTTTAAAACTACCCTCCATTAGTGATCTAGTCGATGTTAAAGTTTGTATGGAAAAATCATAACGCGTGATCCGATTACTTTGAAAATCAGTATTTATATACGAAAACTGAAATTATAAAACACGTGTTTTTGGTATTTTCGAAAATCACCCCCTAAGTTAGTGAAAAGGGGTATTCAAGTTTAAAGGGAAAGATTTTAAAGCGCTAAACGTATAACCTGAATTTTGGCTTTGCAATTTATCATGTAGGTGAGCACCAATAAAGGATTTAACCTTTATGGGGGTGACAATGGGCATTATTAGTTTTTTAAAACTACCCTCCAATGATACTCTAGACCAGGGGTCACCAATTAGTTTCGTTCGGGGTCCGTTTTAAGACATGAAAATGACCGTCGCGGTCCGCAGAACATTTTGTAGAAAATAAAAACATACCGTCGAATTGATAACCTCCTTCTTTTTGAAGTCGGTTAAAAAAATAATTGGTGAAAAACTGTAATTAAGTACGGAATATATGCAATTATAACAAAGGTATTTTTTCACATTTCTATGAGGAAAGTGTCTGTTTTATTGCGTGTTTGATCAAATCAAGAAACTTTCTGGAAATTTATCATAAGATCGTACTCTGCAGTGCATGTTGCTGTGTTCTCGCGGTCCGCACAAAATGTGTCGGCGGACCGCATGTCCATGCGCATCAAATGGCGGATCGCGGTCCGCATGTCCGCATGCGGACCGCGATCCGCCATTTGGTGACCCCTGCTCTAGACGATGTTAAAGTTTGTATAGAAAATCATAACGTGCTAACCGATGAATTTGAAACCCGGTATATGGAAATTAGATCAAAAATAATCAAACACGTGTTTTTGGGTTTTTCAAAAATCGCCCCCTAAATTGGTGAAAACGGGTGATTAAGTTTTAAGGGAAGGATTTTACTACGTGTAGTGCGGTAGTATTTTACAAATTTCTGGACCACTCCAGACACTGGCAACATGCATTTTTAAAATAGTCCAAGAACCCATTTGCATACTTCATAAAACAGATTGCGGTCCTCATTATTTTGCAAGCGAAATTCCTTCTGCGACCTGCACTATATGGGAAGGAAAATATCTGGACAGTAGAACTGGACAGAAGAAGACTACTGCTAAATTTTATGCTGTTAGAAGAATCTAAGGGTGCGTCCACATCTGGCGAATGCGCAGCTCGCACGCGCAGTAACAGCAATGGTTTGGTACGCCAAAAGGCGCGCGCGCGGCGCGCGATCTGTACGCGTGCAGCTCGCAAACGGTGCGCGAACTACGCATTTGCGGCGCATTCGTCAGATGTGGACGCACCCTACCAGCATAAAATTTATCAATAGTAGTATTTCATTAGATTTGACCCACTTCTGGTGCCCAGACATTTTCCTTCCCATACAAATGAAATGATGCTTAATAGACACTAAATCAAGTAACATCATAAAAAAAGTGATAAATTCAAACAATTTGTATGAAAATATATTTTGCAAAATTTGACCAACTTCCGCCGTCCCGATTTTTTCTTGTGATACAATGAAATGATCCTTACATGAAACAGAGTCGAACGACAGTAAAAAAATTTTTACCAATTTCACTCATTTCTGTGGACAACTCACACTTGACCAAAAAAATAAAAACGCCAAAATTGTCAACATCAAAAAAGAGCTAAAGGTTCCTAAGAAAGTTTCCCTGTATCTCTTATGGATTCGGATTTCTCCCTTTTGGCCAATTTTAAAGAAACACCCTGTATAATATTAATACATCACTCACCTTCGTTTTGCCGATGATATAGTCATCATGGCAGAATCGTTGGAGCACCTCAATGCTATGCTCAGCGACAGTGCCGTATTATCAATAAGGCACTTTAGGTCCGTGCCTAGGGGCCCACTATGACCAGGGGCCCAGCACTCCCGATTAAAAAAAGAAAAAAAGGGGATTGTGTGGATTTATGAAACCACGGAAATAGTGAAACTTTTTTTCACATTATAAGGTAAAGTTTTCGTCCACTTTAACATGGTTTTCTGGTTCAACTTGGCACATTTTTCCGCCCCCATTATTGACACTATAAGAGTGCCGCGGTGAATGTCTGATGAGATTTTTAATTGTATTGAAAATCTAACAAATTTTTTTGTATTAGACACTTTTATTAACTTGTATAATTGACAAATAATAAATATTATATTAATTTGAAATTAGCAACTCAAGTGTGGGCATTTTTGACAGGGCAAAATGGTATCAGGGTCTATTATTGACAAATTGCGTTGTTGTGGTATGGAAAAGGGAGGGCCCGAAACGAGCTGTGCCTAGGGGCCCCGCGATGGTTAATCCGGCCCTGCTCAGCGACCTCGGTATTCATTATCGTTTCCCAACAGGTAATATCCATGTGGCACCCGTACCGGTTGTTGTTGGAAATGATACTCTCGAAGTTGTAGACCATTATGCACCTTGGACAAATGGTTCAGTTAGGTAATTCCAACTTCGAGAAAGAGGTCGCCCAAAGAATACAACTCGGATGAGCAGCGTTTGGGAAGCTACGTGATATCTTCTCATCGAGAATCCCACAGTGCCTCAAGACAAGGGTGTTTAACCAGTGTGTGTTGCCAGTGAACCAAACCAAAGACCACGTTTCAGAGCCATATGTCATCATAATAGCTCTGAAAAGTGGTCTTTGACTGCTGGCCTTTTTTTAGAGAGACTAAGAGTCACTCAACGAGCAATGGAAAGAGCTATGCTCGAAGATTCTTTGCGGGATAAAATCCGGAACATGGATATTCGGCGAAGAACTAGAGTCACCGACATAGCTCATACAATTTGCAAGTTGAAGTGGCAATGGGCAGGCCACATCGCTCGTAGAACTGATAACCGATAGGGAAGAAAAGTTCTCGAGTGGCGACCACGGACCGGAAGACGCAGCGTAGGCAGGCTTCCCACTAGGTGGACCGACGACATCGTGAGGGTCGCGGGCAACCGATGGATTCATGGATGCAAGTGGCGAATTGTCGTTCGGCGTGGCGGTGTAAGGGGGAGGCCTATGTTCAGCAGTGGACGTCTTCCGGCTGATGATGATGATGAAGTCAACACATCATAACGTTGCGCTCACCTTGTTAGTAACTCATTAGAAATACTGTTTGAGTAACTGTGAATTCTCAGAATTGCACTTTTTTAGGGTTCCGTAGTCAACAAGGAACCCTTATAGTTTCGCCATGTCCGTCCGTCCGTCCGTCCGTCTGTCCGCAGCTTAGCTCAGAGACGCCCAGTACTAGAAAGCTGTAGTTTGGTGTAAATATACGGATTTGAGGCGCCGAAAAAGTGGTAAAATAAAATCTCTTAAAATATTTTTTTTAGGGTACCTCCTGTACACGTCAAGTGGGGATGTTTTTTTTTATTTCTCGCGTACCCCTTTTTTTTTTTTTTTTTTTACGTGGCAAAATCATCAATTGAGTCCTCCAGCCCCGGGCAGGGCGGGATCCCTCCCGCCTGACTGACTGACATCTACTGACTGAAATCCACGGTGTCCTTCAGTAGCCTGTTATGTTCCGGGGTCACGGTAAGGAAATAATCCCGCGACCCCGGCAGGCTTTGGCCCTCTGAGAGGGGGGCCCCGTCATTATGATGACGCTCTTTGAGGCGCGCGTGGGACACAACGCGCCGTCGACCCGGGCATGGTCCATGGTCGGGCAGCGAGTTGCCCTTTACTCGCTGCCCGCATGCCCGCGCCTACGGTGGCCGGAGATCGTCTTGCGACGTCCGTCGCCGCGGGCGTGCACCACCGCGGGTGGGGCGGAGGGAGGACACTGTCCTATCTCGCGCGCGGCCCGCCTCCTACTTCGCGAGCATTACTGCTTCGCAGAAGGAGGCGACCGCCTCCCACTCCGTCTCGCCCCGCAGCATGGCCGCAACCAATGCCGGGCGCGAGAGGTCTCCGCCTATCGCAGCCGTGAGGACACGTCGGTGCTCCGCCCAAGCTGGGCAGTCCTGCACCGTATGCTCCACCGTGTCCTCCGGGCGATCTTCGCAGTGGTGACACCCAGGCGTTTCCTCCTTCCGCATCTCGCGTACCCCTTAGTGTGGGATATCATTAAATAGGTCTTTAAAAAATATTGATAGTTTCCATTACTTAACAATTTTTTGATAAAAAGATTTGTTTGTGAAATATTAAGCTTTAAAGTGCTAATTTTTGCTCGGCTCGAGTGTCCCCCCCCTCTACCAGCTAAACGGTTATGTTTGGGGGTGTGAAAAAAAAATCATAATAGTAGTATATATAACGAAATTTTAAGAATAATTATCATGACTAAGTAGGCTTTACAAGTTTACGAGTAATCGTCGACCAACTTATAATACGTACGACAACATATTTTCCTAAACAAAATGTATCGCAGAACTTGTTCTTCAACTGCAAATGTAAGTTTGTCAACTTTATTTTTACAGCTATAATAGGTGGGTATGTTTTGGGGATAGGTAGTTTTTTATTGTCAACTATTTTTAACAAATTCAAAAAAAGGAGGAGGTTCTCAATTCGTCGTAATCTTTTTTTTAATGTATTTTCCCCGATTTCTCAAAGACTCCTGGACCGATTTTGAAAATTCTTCTTTTTAAAATTAAATTCAGCGAATCAGTTTAGTTAGTTCGCATAAGTATTTTGATGGGCAACTACGGAACCCTACACTGTGCGTGGCCCGACACGCACTTGGCCGGTTTTTTTGACAGGAATTACAAAGATCATGGTATGTTATTACTAATTAGTTATATTTTTAAATTTTATTTTACTTATTTTGACCTATTTTTACTTGCTACTAGCACAATATTTCTACCAAATATTTAGCTTATAGTTGACTTCACATAGACCTATAAAAAATGTCGAGCATAATCGAATACTCACTCTCACATTATACTATATATTATATCTTATTATAAGATTGAACTGTCTATTTTGAAAATATATAAGGTTTGTCTGCGTCCTGTTGCGTCTTTAGTTGCTATATAGCCTCTACGACCGCGTAGGCTCTCTCGTAGCACGGTCTACGAAACAAACGTAAATTATTAATTTTGTTTTTCAGGTAATTTGATTATTGTTCTTTCTCAAGGTTGTATTTCTTTGAGATTTGGTCTGCCATAACTGGAACTGTTCCTCAGAAACATCAACACGTGTCGGAAACTATTCTAGCTTCACTGGATGAGGTCGAAAATGTAGACATTAGGAACTTAGATAGTAGAAACTCAATTTATGTAAAAGTCTTGATAGATTTTGGAAAATTGTCTCTAGAAGTATCTACCTAAATCAAATTTGTTGGATAAAAACTCAGATTGGTTTAATCAAATTTAATTATTAATATTGTTGTGTCGAATTAGCATGGGGTAATGAGAAGTGAATTCAAGAAAACGCGAATCAGCCCAACCCGTCTTGCGTATACGAACGTCCCAGGAAAGATTATTCAGATTAAATAAAGGTTTGATTGAACGTTGTTCCACAATTTTACAAGCCTTATTCTCGGGTTTATTGATTCGGATATTCTTTGGAAACCGCGCGACTTTTAATTCAAGAATATCCGTGGTATAATCTCCCAGCTTCCGTTCACAAAATCCATGGCATGGTGCTGAAGTAGCACAGTATGCTTTATTATCTATCGAAGAATTATCCGAAGAGGAAGCTGGATCTAACAATAAAAATAATAAGGCCTTCAGACGGGATCACGTACGAGAAAAATGTCGCGAGTGCTTACGGAATACGGACTTACTTTACAGGCTGGCCTCGTGACGTGACACATGTGACTGTATATTCAAGCCAAGGGATTGGTGAATCACGGGCCGGCACAGCTCGTCTTCGATCTGCTCCGCTCCGCCTCAGTCCAACCGCAGCCTTACTCAGCTCAGACTCATTAATGGTGTTCGGAAACTTCCCCGTAAGAAAAAGAGCGTTTATTTATTAATTTAGTTTAAATTGAAATTAGGCTGTGTAGTGATTTAACCGATTCATGCCCATGACGCGCCAGGCGCGTCATAAGCAGATATCACGGGAGGCCCTTGACGCACCTAGCGCGTCATATAGAATTTACTTAAAAACAGATTTTAAAAAGTTGAGATAAAGAGAACTATCATTTCTTATCCTAAATTAAACATTGCAGTTAATAATACCCTTGGCCATTAATTTTGAATACATATTTTATAAGTCAGGGATAGCAAACCTTTGGTAAGTTTACAAACTTATATGAGGTGGAAGGGACACGAAAAATTTGAATTTCGCGAGCAACCTTAACTTCTTCCTTAATAATAATGATAACTTTTTTTTGTGTCTATTCTGTACAAAATAAACTATAATTCTTTCTAGAAAAATATTGTTTAAAAAAAATGAAAATATTCATATGATATAGAATAGAATAAACTTATATTCTTAGAAGATAAAAATATCCGATTTTGTTGTATCTTAGTTTGTCTAAACTAAGATAAAAAAAAGGATTTTTTCACCGTATAACTGTACATTTATTAACGATCTCTCTTTTACTTGTATTATATTTTGATATTTTCAAAAATACAACTGATTATAATAAATATTGAATATTTTTCGATTAAATTTAATTGGCAACAACACTGTTATCGCCATCCAAAACAACTAGTTACTTTGAGTGATCATAGATGGCGATACCATCGATGATCTCTTGATCAATTTCTTCCTAAAAAATAAATAAATAGAATATTTCTGTAATTACCTCATTATTGCATTTAACTCGTATTATAATTATTATTTTTATATTTGGTGTAACTTAACAGCTGCGTAATAATTACGATAGCAACAGTGATTTGATTTCATATTGATATTAAAATTTAAGAAATATGTAATCTCTATTATTTTGACAAAAGGACTTGTATCCATGGTCATGAAAAAAAAAAATGTTGACGACCCCCGTAACATTTTACTAAAATAAATAAATACTACCTTGGGAGGCCATATTTCCTTTGAAAACCAACGAATAAGAATTGAAACACACACAGAACTTTTTCTCTTAGCACATCGACGCAAGATAACGGCGAAATACGCATAAAACATCATAGGGTGCCAATGACGCTCTATTTAGGTGCGTCATCATGTATGTAGGCCCAGGCTTGTTTTTGAGAACATGGAACATAAAATATCCCATGTTTTGACGAATTGCGTAAACTTGTAACTTGAATTTATGTTTTGAAAGTAAAAATTTACCATATACTTACCTACGTCCTTTTACCAACATTAGTGAAAGATTGCAATTATAATAATGACCTCCACTCAATCTTCACACGCAAATTGATACTGCCGACTTTATTAGAGCGAGTACTTTAGATGAATTATTGGGTATCTGATGCAGTGCCGGTTTTAGCACTACCAGCGCCCTTGGGCGAGATTTTCTACGGCGCCCCCTAACTGCAGGGGAGGATCCAGCTTTTACATCAGGGGGTGGGTCACCATGTCGCAGGCAGCTTGTCTCCGTAGTCTAGTTCGGAATTTCGGATAGATATAGCTGTACTTTTTTTGATCGTGGTAAAATCATTAAATGAGTCCTTCCACTCAAAGCAGGGCGGGAGAGACTGTCCTTCAATAGCCCTTTACGTTCCAGGGTCACGGTAAGTCGTGAGTCCCGCGACCCCGCAGGCTGTGGCCCCGTCATTATGCTGACACTCTTTGAGGTACGCGTGGAACACAACGCGCCGTCGACACGGGCATGGTCCATGGTCGGACAGCGAGTTGCCCTTTACTCGCCGCCCGCATGCCCCCGCCTAGGGTGGCCGGAGATCGTCTTCCGACGTCCGACGCCGCGGGCGCCTACCACTGCGGTTGGGGCGCAGGGAGGACGCTGTCCTCTCTCTCTCACGGCCCGCCTCCTCCTTCACGAGAATTACTGCTTGGCAGAAGGAGGCGACCGCTTCCCATTCCGTCTCGCCCCGCAGCATGGCCTCGACCAATGCCGGGCACGAGAGATCTCCACCTATCGCCGTCGTGACGACACGGCGCGCCGTGGCGAGCAGAGCAGATAGCTCTGCTAATAAATTACGTAATTTCGATAAAAAAGAAAACTGAAGACTTGCTTCCGTTCGATCAAACAGAATGAAAAAGTTCAACTAACGTGACTCTCTGTTATGGATTTGTGCATGTTTGCAATGCGTTGCAATACATGGCGTTTTACTCAATTGAGTGACGAAAAGCATGTAATTTTGCACAAACGTTCCTTGAATTATGTAAGTTTGTGTTTTCTTTAGACGGGTTTTGGGTTTATCCCCTAAAAATGGCATAAGAAATTGGGTTTACGAGAAAGTAGGCCTGCGGCGCCCCTTCGTATTCGGCGCCCTGGGCGGTCGCCTAACCGCGCCTTACCCTAACGCGGGTACTGATCTGATGTATGAGATTTGCAGACTTCTGCGGGAATTTCACTAGGTACTACGTAGTAGTTACCTACTTAAATAATTGAGAGAGTGTCCGTCCACTCGCGAATGTTTTCAGATTTTCATTTGTACCGGACAACCCGCCAGAAAATGGGCCTTTGGGAATGTTAGTATTAGTTCGTAGATGTTCAACTACAAGCTGCAGATAACAAAGACGAAAATACGCCTTTTACTGTTTCTCAACAAGATATATAATCCAGACTTCAAGTTTTACCTGATAGGTATTCAAATTGTTTCGTGAGAGCTGTCATAATATTTATTTTACTCTACATAACGGATTAGTCCATATGTTACTTGTTAAAATAAACTGTTTGAAATTACTACATAAATATTATTTCTAACAGTATATTTTATTTTGGCCTGAATTTATAGTCTATAGCTCTGCTTAGCAACAGACTCATTTGCTGCTACCTGTGTTTTAAATTCATTACATTAGTAGCATCCTGTAAGTTTATAATCAACGCCGAATTTAGCTAAATTAGATGGATCAACGATTTTCCACATACAATTTAATATAATATGTAGCTACATTTATCATCATGATAGGTAAAGTAAAGGATAAAAATTTCAGTAGCATCATTGTGAGCTTAGACGTGACTTTTTCTATTTTTTAATTGCATGAGTACAAATCCTGCTACGTGAAGATTTCCATTCTTAACTTTCAGGCTGTTAAAGCTTTTCGTAGGGCGGGCGGGGCGCGTAGCGCGCGCGAGCGTTGCATCTTCATCTTTGAGTGCATTTTCCGAGTGCCCAGCGCAGCCCTGGCGCCGCCAGCGTGTGAGTCAGCGGGCAGCGGGGGCGCGGCGCGGGGCGGCTGCAGCGCCCCGGGCAACGCCGCGTGGCGTGGCGTGCGATTGTGGTGTCGAATGTGAGTCGTGTGCAGTGTAGCACGCGCCGCCCGCGGCCTCACATCGCTCATCGCGCTACGCCGCCGCCTCCCCGCTCTGCCGCACCACGCGTCCGCTGGGCGCGTCGCGCGGGCCGCGGGCCAGGCCCGCGAGCCTGCTGCTTCTGGCCGCGTGGCTGGCGGCCGTCGCTGCCGAGCTCGCCTGTCCGCAAGACCCTCCTTCGGCTCAGATCGCGTGCGCATCTTGCCGCTCCTACGAGAACGCGAGAGAACATAGCTTACGAGTGATCCGCGAGAGCCTGCTGGCAAAACTAGGCTTCAGTCAAGCCCCGAACACGACAGGCCGGGAGCTGCCCACCGTGCCGGCAGACATGATGGAGAGGTTCGAGCGCCGCAGGCCGCCCGCCGGCGTGCAGGCCGATGCACCAGCTCCGACCAGGACCTTCGTCACCCACACAGAACAGGACGACTTCCTCGCGCGGACCGACAATGTCCTCATTTTTGCACGTTAGTACCTTACCAGAAATTAAGTTCGTTACAAGTTATTTAGTAATCAGTAAAATGTACTGTTTAATATCGATATAGAGCTAAGTTCGATGCCCCTAGTCTAGATAGAAGCACTAGCCTATTTGTAGGTTTATACAAGACAGTTCCTAAAGCACAAAATTCTTTCAATCGAGTGTAAGTTCGAGGAGACAATTTGTAATTTTTCTACTCAATGCAAAACACTGCGTAAAATATCGGTGAATGCAATGTATTCCTTTAAAGTTAAGAGTTTTGGTTGACGACGAGTGGTTAATAGATCAATGTCTGTAATGATGTCTGTGCCTAGAATTTTGGCGGCTTAACGCGTGCTCGGGTATTGGCATGGTCTGTGAAGTTCATTGACAGGCACGTGTGCAGCCTATAAGTGAGTAAGGCACTTCGTGGTCGCGTCACGCACAGCAAATTTTAATTAGCCAATGATTGCTTCAACTTCAACGCGTATGTTATGTGCCATTGTCTATAGAACACGATAACTTGAGATTGCTATCGCGATCGTCTCCGACAACTTTTGAATAATAAAATCTGCAACGGTCAATGTAAACGTTTTTTGAGCTTTTAGGTACCTACTTACGTATTCAGGCAAATTCAAAGTTATGTACAGTGAATCTTTGATTGAAATCAAGTCCTGCCAAGTGGTTTTTCAACTAGAGAGGTTTTGAATAATGGATAATGAATTCTATTGTGGCAAACTTTTTGCATTTTTATCATTACTAGTAAATATAGAAATGACACAGAAGTTGGAGGGTGAAATTGTTGTACTGCGAAAACAGGCTATCAAAGTTCAGGCTAGTATGTAATCTGGTAACGCGAGCGAGGGGCTTCGACCGCTGACGATAACGTTAACTCCACTGCCACAGCGTATAGCTTACGATTAATTGAACAATTTAAGCGCAAAAATAATTGATAGGTCACTATTAAACTTCGCCGCCGATTTGTAGATCAGTTTTTGTGCTAAATCAGAAGAATTAGTCGGCACCAACAGATAAGTTTCGTTGCCTGAAAGACAGTAAACAGCATTACACCAACCAAGCCAAATATATTTTATTATTTCGAAATATATTGCATTCACTGAAGTAGAAATAAACAAATCTAAGCTTTAGCATGGTGAATATACCTAACCCAGAAGCTAATCGAACATGGTGTAGATTAGAATTTTGTAACTGTATGTTGTTAATTTTAGTTTCTAGCACTTGATTCCATTAATAACCCTCGTATATTAGTGCACGCATAAATTGTCGGTTTCTCTTGGATTTAAATGTATTTCTAAACCAATTACTTGTAATTTTAAATTTAAGCCCAAATTCTTTGTTGGACTCTACCAAGTTAATGTTCTAGTTGCTAAGCAATACCTCTTGTTCAATTTGCATTTAAAACTAAGTTTTTCTGGACAGCTGTTATTCCCACGATTGTGGACCGACCCAGAGCACTAGTTAGGTATCTACGTTATTTATAGCATATTCAAGCTGATAAAGCCATCACTAGCGTTCTTGGAAGCGCATTGAGAAGGTGCAAGATATCAGTGCAAAATGAACTCAGTATTTTACGTAGAAGAAACAGAATTTAATGTGGACTTCAAAATATTTATTGCAGTAAAGAGTGTGGTCGAATGTAAGTGATGGTACGGAGTTTTTGTTTGTTACATTTTACCTGCTTGGTAAAAGTGCGTGGCCGCCACCACAAAACTTTCCTCTTAGTTTGTAAATATAACATACAAAAACTTGAGTGAATGTGTAGATTGCAAAGAATCAGGGAGAACTAACCGATCGTTGCATGTAGTGTTCCTTAGTTAAATCCAACTCTACAACAAAAGCAATACTGTAAGTGAAAAGAGAACGGAGTCAAGTTATCCTCTTTATACATATATTTTTGTTACGACTTCTATCTCTATACCTACTAACTAAAAAAGTTAGACAGTTCCAGTCCAAGAATTGAAATATGTTTATTTTTTAATTCCAACTTTCACACAATGATTTCTTTTCTTTTCACCTGGATCTTATTATAAAATCCATTTTCTCATTGTCCAGATTTATAATTCGGCGACAGCTGAACTGCCCTAAAAGCTGATCGCAATTGCCAATCGCAGATTTGACGTAGAGTAGGTGAGTACTCGAGTAGGCGGTCGACGTCTCTGTGTCTGCCATTCGCGCTGCCCGAGGAACACTGCCCTCGACTCATATAATCGACGTGCAAACGCACCGCCTCCGTTTAACTGAATGACACAATTCCTGACACATTACCTAATCTCGACAACGTACGCTACTTCAGTTTTGGGACCTCGAAGATCCCAATTTGTTAGACGAAATTGCACTACAATTTTTTTCCGGATAATACTTGCTGGTCCTTGGACAATTTCATTGCAGAGGAATAGGCCTATTGGGGAGACCTCTATAAAAAAACGCACCTACGGTTCTTACCTCTTAGGTGGTGTGGAAAAAGGACCTAATACCACGTTTTTATAAACTCACTTTTTTATAGTTAAACCGATAGACACATGAATATCCGTTATAAGTAATTGAATGATTTCTGTAACAAAGTACCCATAACTTTCGCTCAATTGATTGATTTCCCCTTGACCCACAGGCAACATCCTGCCAAAATGATGACTACAATCGATAAATAAGTTATCGCCTCACTGCATCTTCGAACATTATTAAGATATATTGTCGGAAAATTGGTATTAATACCATCCATGAAATGTATCATTGTCAAATATCCATTAATTTATTGTACACGTCTTGTTACTTTAATAAATATAATCATTCCTTATCATGAGAAGCAAGGACGCGACACTGTAATGAGTTTAAATTTAAAACGTGATCATAACGCTTACAGTCATACAGTTTGTGCATTTTTAAGAGTTAATCGTTAAAGTCTACTCACTGAGTAATATGCTTACTCAGCGCGTTAATTAGATAATAACTTTAGCACTACAGCTAACAGATAATTTTTAATCTAATTCATAATTATGTATAATTTCAGAATAGTTAATGGAGAGCAGGGCCGGGCTGGACATATAGTCAAGATAACGTTTGCCAGCCGGGCCCCGACCTGCCCGGGCATTGCTGAAAGGCAGGCGGTACCTAGCTAGGATCAGAGGCCTGCGCAGACAAGATCTCAGCTCATACAATTAGGTTCGTTCATACAATTAGGTAGAAAAGAAAGAGATTTAAATTTTCCCTGAAACTAATTTTGAAAAGTAGGTACTTTTCACCTCACACGCTCGGAAAGATTCTATTTCTCATTCAAAATCTGAGCGCAAAACTCCATTTTGTGTTCTAGAGCACAAAGTGTTGTTCAAAATTCGAACACGTCTTGTATTCAATTGTTTTCTACACTGACAGGCGAGCCGCCCCCACTGCATTTCCTCGCTGTGTGAGGTGAAAAGTTGTGTGTTGCACTCGGCAGCAAAGTTTTTCTGCGTCTCGTACCTTTGAAAACTTCGCATCGCTCAGAATTCTATATTTGAACCGCTCGTTTCTCTCGCGGTTCAGTCTTAGAATCCTTCGCTCGCTCAGTTTTCAATTCGAGTACTCGCGCCAAAAATCAACTTTGCAGCCTTGCATAACAAATAACTATATAGTTTAGCCATCCGCGGGGCAGTCCGACCCTGGTGGAGAGTGCGGGTAGCAACAAGACAGCTTCCCAATCTAATAGCGATCAGCTGAGTGAGTCTGAGTGCGAGCGCACTCCCACGGTTATTGGACGCTAATCTACAAATTAAATTAAAAGTTAATTATACACAAATGTAAACAATGCAAACTTATAAATTAACTTAATGATCAAAGGAAATCGTAGGGCCTTTTAGGGACCTACAGTTTGTTACTATATAAATAAAACTGTGAAAAGCTGTACCAAATGAAAATGACATGTCTATTTCTGATGGTTCTCTCCACTAAAGAAATTGTCACCCTGATTTCACCTACTACATTTGTACACAAGAGGGATCATTCAATTTAATCCTAACGTGACCTAAAAGTTACATTATCATTATTTTATCGTAGCACGCTATCAGCGACAAAAAAAAGTCTTATTTGTGCAATATGAAGTCATATATTGGCGGTCCAGTGAGTACTGAGCGACTCAAGACTGTCTCGCGCGCGTCTGACAAGTGCGTGTCGTCGAGACGGCCATTTGCAACGATCGATTGTTTTGGCTGCTGGCAGTCACCTTAATTGCTCGTGAATCAAGATGACACGAGTGCTTTTGTATGGAATGATCAGGGACTAGTCTTCGTTAATATAGATATTATGTATGATGAGTTTACACGTGTCGGCTGTTTCGGTGTCAGCATAGTGACACTGACACCAAATCATGCCTTTGCCTTCATCGAATTAGCCTACATAGTGATGTAGGCTCTTTATTCTGATTAGGATTTATTACTGACTATAGCGACTCGTCCCGGCTTTGCACGGGTGGACTTATCTTTTCTATGAATAAATGTATAGCCTATGTTACTGTGGGTGAATGTAGCTTTTTAATGGTGTAAAAAAATATTGTTGAAATCGGTACAGTAGTTTTTGAGTTGATCCACACTGTACACACACGCAAAATACAAATCCTTCCTCTTTATAATATTAGTGTACTTTTAGCATCCGTTTTCATCACAAATTGTATACTCCAGGAAGTTAGGTATTTTTAACCGACTTCAAAAAGTAGTATAGAGAGAGAGGAGTAGATTCCCAATAAGGTTGATATTTTTTATGTTACCTATTATTACACCGATGACCGACCACTCCGATTTGTGTGATTCTTTGTTTGATGCAGTAACCGTGTCATTTGGTCCCATCAAAAATTTATTCAGTTAGTCTTACTAGTTTTTATTTTATGAGCATTTTTCGCTTATCACGGATTTCAATTACTATATTGCGTATAGATACGTAAGAAAATTATGTTATGACAAGATTTGGGTTAAATGATTGAATTAAAAAACTGTTTCAAAAAAAATGTAACCGCCTTCAAAAAGAACCACAAAAAAACCGGCCAAGTGGTTCCGTAGTTGCCCATCAAAATACTTATGCGAACTAACTAAACTGATTCACTGAATTTAATTTTAAAAAGAAGAATTTTCAAAATCGGTGCAGGAGTCTTTGAGAAATCGGGGAAAACACATAAAAAAAAGATTACGACGAATTTAGAACCTCCTCCTTTTTTTGAAGTTAGTTAAAAATAGTTGACGATAAAAACCTACCTATCCCCAAAAAACAAATGTCTAATGTAGAAAAAATCGCAACTCGAAAGCTACACACATCAAAAGTGTCTAGGGATCAACATATATTTTTGCAATAACTTTTCTCCTGATTGATATTAATTAAAATGTTCTTTAAGGATTCATCAAATAAAGTGTTATCGTTTGTCACAGTAACGATAAACCAAGTCACCTTTGCATTCATAAAGAAATTTGCCATTTTCCTAATAAAGGGATTTTTGACATTTGAACCACTAACATTAAAGTTCGAAAAAAAGACTGAAATAACAGTTTTCTTTAAAATTTTATTGGGTAACTTAAACAATTAATAATCCGTGTTTCTACCGCGAACACTAACAACACAAGAACATCGGTTTGGCATACTCAAAATGAGTTCATCCAAATCACGCTGTGGAATGGCCGCCCATGTTCGTTGCAACAACAAAAAAAGGTCTTCTTGCGACTGGATACCCTCCATATTCGGCAGAGCTCTTCTCTGTAGCATATCCCATGCATGCTCAATCGGGTTCAAGTCTGGCGACTGAGCAGGCCAGGGCAGGACATTGATGTTAGCTGCGGCGAGAGTCTGTCTTACAACTCTTGCGGTGTGCGGTCGTGCATTATCATGCATTAACTGAAATAAGGGACCGATTTGCACTTGTAGAGGAACGATGACGTCTGATACAATCGTCTCAGCATAAATTTGAGCGTTGAGGTTGCCTCTGATCCAAATCAACTCAGTTCTTCCGCCGATCCAAATACCCGCCCATACCATGATGGTTCCACCACTATAAGGATGGACTTCCTGGCAGGATTTTAATCGCTGTTGGCGTCCAGGGGTTCTCCAGTGTCGTATACGTCTTGTATCCGGTCTCATACCAAAACGAGACTCATCAGAAAAGCACACGAAACGCCATTGTTCTTCTGCCCAATTTCTGTGTTCAAGAGCCCATTGATATCGAATCCTACGATTGTGCATTGCTATAGGTGGTACCCGTAGCGGTCTTCGGGAATGAAGGTTCACTTCATGCAAGCGGTTTCTGACTGTTTGGTCGCTAATTAAGTTCCCTGAAGAGTGATGAAGCCTCACGGCTAACATCATGGCGGTTATTGTTGGAGCTCTTCGAGTTAAGATTTGAATGTATCGGTCTTGTCTCCGTGTGGTGCAGCGATACCGTCCTCCATGGCGCTCAGCCACGGTACCAGTGCTTCGGTAACGTGTCCAAAGTCGACTGATAACACTCTGACTTGTATTCAGAGCTAAAGCCACAGTACGTTGCCGGGAACCAGCTTCTATCATTCCCACGGCTCTGAGCATTTCTTCCCTGCTTAAATGACGTCGCCGCTCCATAATAACGTTGGTTTTAATCAATAGTAGGGAAACAGTAGCACTAATAATGTCTTCAATGCGTTGTATGTTTTTATAGGGAAAATATTGACAGCTGATTTTCATCTTTTACTCGAATTTGATTTACAGTTCCTGATTCAAATTATGAAATGCACCAAAAAGGATCCATATAAATTTATAAAATCATAAATTTATTACAAAGCCACATCTCAATCTCAAGAAATCCGCATAAAAATGCTTGATCCCTAGACACTTTTGATGTGTGTATTTAGTATCATATTAATCGGAAGAAGCGCTTTCATTCGACAAATTTATCGTAAGATAGCAGTGCGGTTGCAATCTCTCGACTCTTTCATCGAGTGAATGCATCCAACTGGCATTCTTACGACATCTCGATCGACTCTCGATCTGTGCATGGGTGTTTGTGAAATAGTTATTTGTTATGCAAGGCTGCAAAGTTGATTTTTGGCGCGAGTACTTGAATTGAAAACTGAGCGAGCGAAGGATTCTAAGATTGAACCGCGAGAGAAACGAGCGGTTCAAATATAGAATCCTGAGCGATGCGAAGTTTTCAAAGGTACGAGACGCAGAAAAACTTTGCTGCCGAGTGCAACACACAACTTTTCACCTCACTTAGCGAGGAAATGCAGTGGGGCGGCTCGCCTGTCAATGTAGAAAACAATTGAATACAAGACGTGTTCGAATTTTAAACAACACTTTGTGCTCTAGAGCACAAAATGGAGTTTTGCGCTCAGATTTTGAATGAGAAATAGAATCTTTCCGAGCGTGTGAGGTGAAATAGTTATTTGTTATGCAAGGCTGCAAAGTTGATTTTTGGCGCGAGTACTTGAATTGAAAACTGAGCTAGCGAAGGATTCTAAGATTGAACCGCGAGAGAAACGAGCGGTTCAAATATAGAATCCTGAGCGATGCGAAGTTTTCAAAGGTACGAGACGCAGAAAAACTTTGCTGCCGAGTGCAACACACAACTTTTCACCTCACACAGCGAGGAAATGTAGTGGGGGCGGCTCGCCTGCCAGTGTAGAAAAGTAGAAAACAATTGAATACAAGACGTGTTCGAATTTTGAACAACACTTTGTGCTCTAGAGCACAAAATGGAGTTTTGCGCTCAGATTTTGAATGAGAAATAGAATCTTTCCGAGCGTGTGAGGTGAAATAGTTATTTGTTATGCAAGGCTGCAAAGTTCGGGCACGCCGCAATTGCGGCGGTAAGACCCCTCTTTGAGGAGTGGCTGGAGAGAAGTCATGGCGTCCTTACTTTCCGCCTGACGCAGGTCCTCACCGGGCACGGATGCTTCGGGAGGTACCTGTGTCTAATGCGGAAGGAGGAAACGCCTGGGTGTCACCACTGCGAAGATCGCCCGGAGGACACGGTGGAGCATACGGTGCAGGACTGCCCAGCTTGGGCGGAGCACCGACGTGTCCTCACGGCTGCGATAGGCGGAGACCTCTCGCGCCCGGCATTGGTTGCGGCCATGCTGCGGGGCGAGACGGAGTGGGAGGCGGTCGCCTCCTTCTGCGAAGCAGTAATGCTCGCGAAGGAGGAGGCGGGCCGCGCGCGAGAGAGGACAGTGTCCTCCCTCCGCCCCACCCGCGGTGGTGCACGCCCACGGCGACGGACGTCGCAGGACGATCTCCGGCCACCGTAGGCGCGGGCATGCGGGCAGCGAGTAAAGGGCAACTCGCTGCCCGACCATGGACCATGCCCGGGTCGACGGCGCGTTGTGTCCCACGCGCGCCTCAAAGAGCGTCATAATAATGACGGGGACCTCAGAGGGCCAAAGCCTGCCGGGGTCGCGGGATTATTTCCTTACCGTGACCCCGGAACATAACAGGCTACTGAAGGACACCGTGGATTTTAGTCAGTAGAAGTCTGACAGTCCCTCCCGCCCTGCCCGGGGCTGGAGGACTCATTTGATGATTTTGCCACGTAAAAAAAAAAAAAAAAAAAAAAGGCTGCAAAGTTGATTTTTGGCGCGAGTACTTGAATTGAAAACTGAGCGAGCGAAGGATTCTAAGATTGAACCGCGAGAGAAACGAGCGGTTCAAATATAGAATCCTGAGCGATGCGAAGTTTTCAAAGGTACGAGACGCAGAAAAACTTTGCTGCCGAGTGCAACACACAACTTTTCACCTCACTTAGCGAGGAAATGCAGTGGGGCGGCTCGCCTGTCAATGTAGAAAACAATTGAATACAAGACGTGTTCGAATTTTAAACAACACTTTGTGCTCTAGAGCACCAAATGGAGTTTTGCGCTCAGATTTTGAATGAGAAATAGAATCTTTCCGAGCGGGTGAGGTGAAAAGAAAATTTATAATTCAATGTAATTATTAAATTTTTCATTATTATTTGTGCCATACAATTTAGTCTTAAAATTCGTGACCTAAAGTTAGCTCAAAGGTGTTACTTTCATGTGCGGGGTAAAATTTTTCGTCTATATTCCTTACATTTTAGTTAATATTTTCATGGGCCGTAACAATTCTTAGTAAATTATGAATTAAAAATAATATTAATTTAATAATTTATCCAATTCGCCATTATTAGCAATTCACTTATCATCAAAAAGCGTTTCACTCGGCTTTTTAGCTGAGAGATAGAAATGCGGATTCCATCTTTCGACTTCTAGGACCGCCATTGCAGTTAGTTTGGGGTTCCTTAGCGTAAAAAGTTAAATCCATAATATCAAAGAGGAATCTGAAAGAAAATTAGATATAAACAAAATATTTTCGTGATTTATATTATAATATGACTGACTGCTATTGGAATTAGTCTTGATCAGCGGCGATATTTTCAAAAGTGGAACTAGTTGATGGTTCGCAAATTTCAAACAAATTATCTACAGAACCCGCACTTATATTTAATTTCTCTTCTGTGGATGCGGGCAATGCAGATGTTGATTCTTTTAATCTTCTATAAAACTTGTTCACTTTTCGCCGGAACCCTCCGCTTCTTTTAATTTTTTTCCACTGTTTGTAATCCATATTTAATTTACTCAACGCAGTACGGTAAGCGTACAGATGTCGTAACAAAATGGCGTATATGTTGTAAGAAAGCTTTCAAATTATGTTTTGAGCACCTTTTGGCGCTGAATTGATAATTTGAAAGCGTTTTCTCAACTTCAAAAATTTAGCGGCATGAAAGCCGAGTGAGAAGCTATCTTAGGACATTAAGTGTCGGTATAGTAACTGAGGTGCTATTTGGTCGAATGAACAGCGTTTTCTCGATAAATATGCTGTAAGAAAAACATGTCGAAAGATAGCATCCTGAAAGCTACTCTTACGACAAATTAGCGATTCAGTTGCTTTCAAAGAGCTTTCATAGGACTTATGGTTTGTTGCTCATAGAGCTAAAAAGCGCTGAAGGCTAAAAAGTCGAGAGAGCTGCTTTTAAACGGCTTTTTGAATTATGGGATCTTTCATACGGCTGTCTTTCGATCTATAGTCGTAAGAGTAATTGCTCATAGGATCTCTTTGCTAGTTGGGTACAATTTACACGTACCACATTTTGCCGTTGTTATCGACCACCTGTGTAATACGACCACATCGCAACCACATCGCGACGGCAACGCCACTACAGGCGGCGGCAACATCGACCACGGCGATAACAATCTTTCCTCCATGACTACGTTCAGTCAAGCCGAGTTTCCTCTACGTAAACCGGAATATAACTGCACATGACCACGTGGACATCGACATTTTGTCGGTACCACATCGCAACTGCAAAAAGCCGCTGCGTCACTATTCACACGTAACCACAGCTTGACCACATTTTGTCGCTGCGACGTGGTGTGGTTGTGGTACGTGTGAATAGACGCATGTTTCTTCGTGCCAAACGTGTCGTTATGTTACCACCTTTCATATAAATCTTGCATAAGTATAATGAAATAGGTATATGTATTTTACGGTCTAATTCTTGGAGTTTCAAACTCTAAGCAAATATATGGGTACTCTTAAAGATTAGTTGGCAAACATTTGGGTAAAAAACTGTTTCTTACCACATCTGGAAATTCCATGTAATAAAATCTCTGAACATTTCCAGCCGCCTATCTTTCGTGCTATTTATGGTTTTTCCTTTGAAGAAAGTTGTTACCTGATGTGTTTCTGAACGCTCTGGAACCGCCTTGACTCGTTTAATTTTCTACATTACTTATGATATTGTTAGCATTTAAGGAGTCCAATGATTTGAATTTTTTCTTTTCATAAGTTTTTTTGTTTAATAACAGCTCTTCAGAACACATTATTTACGTGAACACATTGATTGACGATTTTAACACATTTAAAATGTAAATCTACCAACAAGAATTTCCCTTGGAAATATGACATTGTTGGGATCCAATGACTCCAATGTCTTGTCCCTAAGGGAAATTTTTGTCTTTCATAGTTTCGGCATACAGTGAGTCATTCATTCTAACTCAAAACACAAAGATAGCGGATATCTCAAGTATGGAAAGCACATCCGTAGACTTAAATAGAGGTACAAACATTAACCTATACAGTTTGATGTGCAAAATTATCTGTGTACAGCTATACGCAGCTGAGCCCGCATGAGTCGACCACCCTCGCGCTTTCGCAACAAATCGGTAATTGGTAGGGTTGACAGTAGGGATGCGTTCAGAAAACCACCGGGCAGGATAAGGTTTAACTTTTTATATATCATGCCCCCAGTGCACGAACGCACGTGATTGCTTATTTCGCACAATGGATCATCCTACGTATTCTGACACCGCGCGGATTTTGGTTGGTCGCATCCGACTCTTGTACTAGGTCATGTATGTAGAATTTGTAGTTGAAATAGTTATATTTAAATGACATAGTGGTTCCTCTATACCTAGGTACTTAATTTATGGAAAGGCAAAAATGTAGGTTTTGCCGTTCCGTAAATTAGGTGTAGAGGAAAAAGAATGTCGCAAGGATTTTTGATACTTACATTAATGTTGCAAAATGAAGGATAAAACAGAAACAACGGGTGGAAGAGATCAATTATCGACTACAAAGAAAAAAGAAGAAAGATTCGAAATGAGGAATAAGTAGAAAGTAAAAAATACATTCTTAGTTCTAAGTTTACCAGAAACCTTGAGTAGTATTCAACATTATAAAAATCGCAATCTAAGAAAAAGAACACAACTAGACCCAAATGTTTAAGGTTCCTTTCTGACCTAATTATGCAAGTAAGCCATAGTCGAGTCTGCACTTTGCAAAACACATTTGTGATAATTCCGTTAGGTACAACATAAAATTCCCTACAGCAAGGAGTGTTTATTAATATTTATTGCGATGAAAAGTCTATGCATCTACATACCTACCGAATGCCAGGATACAGGCAATTAGAAAAGCTCACTAGATCTGCCTCACAGAGTCACAGCTGGGTAAAACCTGTGATAAAACATACTAGTTGTTTTAGTTGTTTGAGCTTTTTAACTGGATCTTGAGGGTCACTAGCCCTCAAGATCAAAATTCATAAATAGACATATTTTTAATTTTTAACCGACTTCAAAAAAAGGAGGAGGTTCTCAATTCGTCGGAATCTCTTTTTTTTTTTTTATGTATGGTCCCCGATTACTCGAAGACGCCTGGACCGATTTGGAAAATTTTTCTTTTGTTTGAAAGGGTATACTTTCCAATTGGTCCCATGATCATCAGGTCAGGATCTGATGATGGGATCCCAGGGAAATCGAGAAATCGAGGGCAACCTTCAAATTTTATAGGCACATAGTACCATTTACATATATTTTCTAAAGCTGTTCAAGTATTTGCATATGATAATCATCATCTCAGGTGGATGAGCTGATGATGGAAGGTACAACTCCTCTAGTAAGGAGTCGGCATCGACTGATTTAGTAAATTATGTTTGTGTTCGCATATCTCCGGAACTACAAGTCCGATTTAAGTAATTCTTTTTATGTTGTATTAGGTATTGTTCAGCTTAAGGAATACTGCAAGTTTCATCAAAATCGGTTCAGTAGTTTTTGAGATAGGGAAGGAATGAAAGAGATGTTAACGATGTTATTACCGGTGCTACGGATTTCTTACATATATGTAAGAAAATGATGTATTTGACAAGAATTTTGGTTGCATATTTATACTAAAAAGAGTTAAAAAAAACTTAAAAAAAAAAATGTAACCGCCTTCAAAAACAACCACAAAAACCGGCCAAGTGCGTGTCGGGCCACGCACAGTGTAGGGTTCCGTAGTTGCCCATCAAAATACTTATGCGAATTAACTAAACTGATTCGCTGAATTTAATTTTAAAGAGAAGAATTTTCAAAATCGGTCCAGGAGTCTTTGAGAAATCGGGGAAAATACATAAAAAAAAGATTACGACGAATTTAGAACCTCCCCCTTTTTTGAAGTAAGTTAAAAATAGTTGACGATAAAAACCTACCTATCCCCAAAAAACATACCGTAAAAACATACCTATTACAGCTGTAAAAATAAAGTTGACAAACTTACATTTGCAGTTGAAGAGCTTGTTCTCCGATACATTTTGTTTAGGAAAATATGTTATCCAAGTACATTTTATAAGTTGGTCGACTATTACTCGTAAAGTTGTAAAGCCTACTTAGTCATGATAATTTTCTTTTAAACTTCGTTATATATACTACTATTGTGAATTTTTTCACACCCCCAAACATAACCGTTTAGCTGGTAGAGGGGGGGGACACTCGAGTCGAGCAAAATTTAGCACTTTAAAGCTTAATATTTCACAAACGAATTTTTTTATCAAAAAATTGTTAATGAAAACTATCAATATTTTTTAAAGACCTATTTAATGATACCCCACACTTAGGGGTACGCGAGAAAAAAAAAAAACATCCCCTCTTTACGTGTACAGGAGGTACCCTAAAAAAAAATATTTTACGAGATTTTATTTTACCACTTTTTCGGCACAACAAATCCGTATATTTACACCAAATTACAGCTCTCTAGTACTGTGCGTCTCTGAGCTAAACTGCGGACAGACGGACGGACGGACGGACGGACGGACGGACGGACGGACATGGCGAAACTATAAGGGTTCCTTGTTGACTACGGAACCCTAAAAACCGGCCAAGTGCGTGTCGGGCCACGCACAGTGTAGGGTTCCGTAGTTGCCCATCAAAATACTTATGCGAATTAACTAAACTGATTCGCTGAATTTAATTTTAAAGAGAAGAATTTTCAAAATCGGTGCAGGAGTCTTTGTGAAATCGGGGAAAATACATAAAAAAAAGATTACGACGAATTTAGAACCTCCCCCTTTTTTGAAGCAAGTTAAAATAGTTGACGATAAAAACCTACCTATCCCCAAAAAACATACCGTAAAAACATACCTATTACAGCTGTAAAAAAAATAAGTTAAAAATAACTAAAACCCGACTACGACAAAAACGTGCACTGAAAAGTATAAAACAAGAACAATATTAATTTGACCGAAATTGTGCTAGCCGTGGTCGTGTGCCACCTACCTAATGAAGATTGTGTGAAACAACCGCAGGTGGCACACGACCACGGCTAGCACAATTTCGGTCAAATTAATATTGTTCTTGTTTTATACTTTTCAGTGCACGTTTTTGTCGTAGTCGGGTTTTAGTTATTTTTAACTTATTTTTTATTTACACTTTTTTGGGGTTAGGTATATTATTAATTATTTGATAAGTATTTAATAAAAGCAGAGTAGCGAGTAAATTTCAAATGTACTCATTCAGTACCGGCGTTAGGGTAAGGCGCGGTTAGGCGACCGCCCAGGGGCGCCGAATACGAAGGGGCGCCGCAGCCCTACTTTCTCGTTAATTTCCCAATTTCTTTCATCACATTTTTAGGGGATAAACCCAAAACCCGTCTAAACAATACACAAAACTTACACAATAAATTCAAGGAACGTTTGTGCAAAATTGACAGAGTCACGTTAGTTGAACTTTTTCTGAACTTTTTCATTCTGTTTGATCAAACGGAAGTAAAAGTCTTCAGTTTTATTTTTCATCGAAATAACGTGATATAAATAAGCTATGGAAAAGGAAGGATAATTTTTTTCTAAACTTACTTCAGCCAGGATCTCGTGGCTAAATAATTACAGCCGCACAGACCGATCTTCCGGGTTAAGCCGTGCTTGCCGAGGTTGGTCTGTGGATGGGTGACCATCAGTCATAGCGAGTTTCCTCCGTGCCTCGAAAAGCACGTAAAGCCGTTGGTCCCGGCTGTCATTTGTAGATCTTTGACAGTCGTTACTGTTAGACAGAAGCTCTAAAGTCTCACAACCAGTCTTACCATGGGTATGGTATGGCCCAGTTACTGGGTTGTGGAGGTCCGACAGGCAGTCGCTTCATGTGAAATACTGATATCCAGCTAAATCTGGTTTGACTGGAAGCCGACCCCAATATAGTTGGGAAAAGGCTAGGCAGATGATGACTTCAGCCAGGATCTGCCGTTAAACGATGTGTTGTGAACGTGGTGCTCTGCTCTGCGCCGTGTCGTCACGACCCGCGACGGCGATAGGTGGAGACCTCTCGTGCCCGGCATTGGTCGATGCCAAGCTGCGGGGCGAGACGGATGGGAAGCGGTCGCCTCCTTCTACCATGCAGTCATGCTCGCGAAGGAGGAGAAGGGCCGCGTAAGGAAGAGGACAGCGTCCTCTCTCCACCCCAGACACAGTGGTAGACGCCCTCGACGATGGACGTCGGCAGACGGTCTCTGGCCACTCTCGGCGCGGGCATGTGGGCGTTGTTGACTCGCTGTCCGACCATGGACCATGCCAGTGTGTCAGCATAATGACGGGGCCACAGTCTGCCGGGTTCGCGGGATTCACGAATTACCGTGACCCCGGAACGTAAAGGGCTATTGAAGAACAGTCTCTCCCGCTCTGCCTTGAGTGGGTAAAATCATCAAATGAGTCCTTGATTTGATGATTTTACCACGATAAAAAAGTACAGCTAACACGACATGGTGACCCTCCCCCCCCTGATGTAATCTGGATCCGCCCTTGCAGTAAGGGGGCGCCGTAGAAAATCTCGCCCAAGGGCGCTGGTAGTGCTAAAACCGGCACTGTACTCATTAAGCCTTTTCATATGATACCCATGTTGACACTGTTAGAAACAGGCAAAGTAGCTTTTTATATATATAAAAGCTATATAATGTATATATATTTCAAATGTGCACATCAAGCCCTTTAATTTGATACCCATGTCGATACTGTGCGAAAAAATTTTTTTTTTCGGTCACGACTTTACATCACCTAGAGGGCGCCATATTGGATTTGGTGACACGTCACCTACCCTATAACCAGCGGACAACTGAGACGCTTCTAACGACACCTCATTTGTCATGTAATGATAAGTAGTTTAGAAGATATGAGGGAACAGACAAACATACATACATACGTACATACATACATACATACATACATACCGGTCAAAATCATAACCCTCCTTTTGGCTTTGCCGTAGTCGGGTAAAAATAAAGTTGACAAACTTACATTTGCAGTTGAAGAGCTTGTTCTCCGATACATTTTGTTTAGGAAAATGTTATCCAAGTACATTTTATAAGTTGGTCGACTATTACTCGTAAAGTTGTAAAGCCTACTTAGTCATGATAATTTTCTTTTAAACTTCGTTATATATACTACTATTGTGAATTTTTTCACACCCCCAAACATAACCGTTTAGCTGGTAGAGGGGGGGGACACTCGAGTCGAGCAAAATTTAGCACTTTAAAGCTTAATATTTCACAAACGAATTTTTTTATCAAAAAATTGTTAATGGAAACTATCAATATTTTTTAAAGACCTATTTAATGATACCCCACACTAAGGGGTACGCGAGAAAAAAAAAAACATCCCCTCTTTACGTGTACAGGAGGTACCCTAAAAAAAAATATTTTACGAGATTTTATTTTACCACTTTTTCGGCACAACAAATCCGTATATTTACACCAAATTACAGCTCTCTAGTACTGTGCGTCTCTGAGCTAAACTGCGGACAGACGGACGGACGGACGGACGGACATGGCGAAACTATAAGGGTTCCTTGTTGACTACGGAACCCTAAAAAGGGTAAAATAACCTACAAAACTTTTCTTTCGGAAGTCGGTGGCAAAAAAACAATGAAATTAATAAAAAAACCACCGACTTCCGAAAGAAAAGTTTTGTAGGTTATTTTACCCTTTTTTGTGGTTGTTTTTGAAGGCGGTTACATTTTTTTTAAAAAGTTTTTTAATATCACCCTTTCTTTGGGCACACCTTTTTTTATACATACTATTCTTATTTAGATTACCTTTAATGATAGTCGTGTTTAGCAGCTGTCATTAGAATCGAAGCAATCCGTTTGCTGATCATTTTTAATTTCCTCAAATAAGTAGTAGGTACCTATAATTGGTGCTACCAAGCAAATAAAAGAATTGGTACTAAGAAGTTAGCGTTGGTGCAGTTTCTAAAACAATTTATTACCTCACCATCATTTTTAACCGACTTCAAAAAGGAGGAGATTCTCAATTCGACCGGTATTTTTTTTACGCCGATTCCTCCGAGGTTCCTGATCTGATTTAGATGACTCTTTTTTTGTTCGATGCAGCCATTTGGTCCCATACAAAATTAAGTTTGGATCAAAAGTTTCTTTTTTATGAGCATTTTTCTACGGATTACAAAATTCTAATGCATCATCATCATCATCATCATCATCATCATCTTCCTGCCCTTATCCCTAAATACAAAATTCTACTGCACTTGTTAGAATAATATGTACAGGCCTATGACAAGAATTTTCGTTGAATATTTGAAATAAAAAGGGTTAAATAAAAACTTAAAGTTTAATTTGGCTTAGGGGGAACCTGATCTAGGTAGATCGATCTCTACCATAGTGCAACAACGTACCTAGCTATGAATGAAAGACTGTTCACTTCTTGGGACAGGTTATCGCTCGTAGATGTGATAGTTTTGAGACTTCCTTTCACTATGCGAACAACAGCAGGCACCTTGACACTAGAGGTTGTTAACCGGTGCATTAGATGGGGCACAACCGCACAATTGAGGCCAGTGTGTGAGCGAGTTCAAGAGCAATTTAGGTTCCGTAGGTCAGTTCGCCGAAGGTAACCTTGACATTGACTACAATAGTTACACCTGAAATGTTTGTTTTTGTTGAACTGTTTCGAAAATGTATCATTTTTATCTCAGCTGTAACGAATACAAATTCTCAATGTAAACAAAATAAAGATGATAGAAATTAGGTACCTACTTTAATCTAAGCAATTAATTCGTTGATAGAGGTACCTACTTACATACCTACCTAATTATAACAAGCTGAGTAATTCGTATGCTCATAATTGGCGCATATTTACGAAACCACACATTGATATGACGTGCTACACAAGATCTTCTCATCACGTTTTAGGCAAATAAAACGTTGCAGTCCGGTGATTAAATTATCACACACTGTAAGTACTTACGTAGGTAAGTCGACGGAATAAAACTGCATAATCACAGGGGTGTCTGTTTGGCAATGGTTCTACCTGTCTACCTGTACCTACACAGTTTCACGGAATTTTATGCTTATTTCCAGATTGCAGACTTTATTTAAGTCAAACTTGACGAACAAGTGTTCGCAAGAGCATTTGAACAGCTGAAGTACGTGTTTGAAAATAACTTGGAGTTTGGTCGCGACAGATTTCCAGGAGACAGGAGACACAGACAGAAAAAAAGGAGCACTACGTAAATTAGACGGGCGAGACGCTGCGCGTGCGCTGCCGTTTCATTCAGGGCTGTTTTAGGTTTCATTTAGTACCTTTGTTGTTGTCTGCGTTATTTATAAATTGGAGTAGGTACAGTACAATAAGTAGTCTTTGATACTTCAAAGGATACTATACGGTCTGTGTGCGAAGGGCGTAGACCCATTATAGTGGATTTATCTCAGAGAAGGATATATATAACTAACGTCTGTCTTGTATTTCTATACAATAGGTACAAGATATTAATCTTAATACGAAATTTTTATTTTAATTCGTAAAAGGTACCTACCCCTATTTCGATTAGTTTTTTCATGGGACCAAGATGAGAATTGTGAAAAAAAATCAACTGTTCTCTATCCATTTGACTCGAGCAGGAATCGAAGTTTTATATGAGATAGCTGTCTTTTTACGCGTTTACGGATTATAGTTCACATCACTAAATATACACCTTACTGTACACGCTGTACTTATATCTGATTTTCTTTCTTAGTCACACTTTGGACTCGTAAAAGATCTCATTCCCATTACTCATAATAAATTGACCCTTGCACATGCAGAAAGAAAGGAACGCTGGCTTATTGAAGCCGAAACAACAGAGTAATTTTCTTTTTAAAAAACAAATTACCATTCATCATGCTAAAGTGGCACCCCTGTTTCATCGCGTTCAAGAAAAAGAGGATGTCACGATAATGTGTGACTTTTGATTGCAATAAGCACTTACTTTGCATCAATTCAGTGAGGACGTCGATTTCAATTTGACTACATCCTGCTTTCTCAAGATATTCTTGTTATTTATTGTTATGAGAGAGCTTTTTTAAATCAGCACTCTGACCTCCACTTATGTTTCAATCGGTCGTTTTGTGCACAATTTTATTGCACATGTTGCAAAAATTACATGAGACTTTGTGCTTATAAGTCCTAACTGTCCTTCAGGTTTATGATAATTGATAAATGTGCAATGTTTACATACATTGTAATAGGTTACTGAGACGTTCATTGGGGTCAAGTAATTATTAAGACTAGCTTTGCCCGCGACTTCGTTCGCGTGGATGTTGGAACTCAACAATGTATTTTTTTTAAACAGAGGCATTTTTCTAAAATAAAAGTAGCATTAATAATACTCCTTATTACTTAATTGATTTTTTTAACTGATAAAACCGATAAACTGATTAACCGATACAAACAGACAGACAGAAAGAGTAATTCTATCTGTGACAAAAATTGAAAAAAATGTTGTTTTGGTGTATGTACCGTATATTATGCCTATATTCATATGCAAATAGAAAGAAGCGGTTATTTCAATATTACAAGAGACACTCCAATTTTATTTATATGTATAGATACAATTCACGCATCTGCAAAACGCAACTACCCAGTGCAGCACGCGTAGCATGACACCGTAGTTCGAAATGTGTTTTGTCGACGGAAGAAAATGAATAAATGAATTTGAATTTGAAGAATCGGCAAAATTACAGAATTTATCACGATTTCTATCGACCTTAGCACGGTGATCCATAAAATAAGAAGAAAGAAAATGTTTCTATTCTTCATTTGTCTACTGATCTGTCTATTTTCGGGCGAATAGACAGTGGCCGATGATGTAGAATTGCCACGTTAAGCTTACAGGAAAAGAACGTCATCGGACATTGTCCACCAGGCTTCATCATCATCTTCATCATATCTATCAGCCGTAAGACGTTCACTGCTGAATATAGGCCTCCCCTGTAGACTTTCGATAGGTCCGGTTGGAAGCGGCTTGCATCCAGCGTGATCCTCTGGTCTTCATAAGATCGTCTACCCACCTTGTGGGTGGACGTCCTACTCACTTCCCGGTGCGTGGTCTCCATTCGAGAACCTTACGGCCCCATCGGCCATCAGTTCTGCGTGCTATATGGCCTGCCCACTGCCATTTAAGCTTGCTAATTCGTTGGGCTAGGTCGGTAACTTTGGTTCGTCTACGAATCTCCCAGACTCCCACAAATATTGATCAATTTTAATAAAAATAATATGGTGATCTAAGATTATAACTTACATATTCAGTAATACCTTGCCCGGTCCGAACCCGCAACCTCGCCGGGTTTGACCTCCGGGCCATCATGACATTATGAAACATTTTTTTAATTAGTTAATCATATTAAGTAAAGATGTATTTTATTTTAGTATGACATCAGCTACATAATTATTATCTACTTATAGGTTCATAATACGCTGAAACATTTTGACTTGTTGCGTTTAGAGCCTAAGACGGTGCTTGTAAACATTATCGAGTTCTACTTCTGTGGGTTGTAATATGAAAAAGATGTCCAGGAAGACGTCCAGCAATGGCCTCCCCCTTTTTTAAGTGGTAAAATCATCAAATGAATCCCCTATCCAGGGCGGGACGAGAGGGACTTTCAGGCTTGTACTGACTAAAATCCACGGAGTCCTTCAGTAGCCCTTTACGTTCCGGGGGCACGGTTACCTGATAAGACAGTCCTGCGAACCCGGCAGGCTTTGGTCTTCTAAGGGGCGCCCCGTCATTACCACCCTAATGGCATAAAATATTTATTAAATAAAACCAATATCAAAAACAAAGACATTTGATCAAAAACATCAACCATTTGAACGGTTACGCTCACAACTCGTCACATTATTAGCTATTTCGTCTCTTTCCCTATTACGTCACATACACTAATACGTCACCTTGTGCATCTGGTCATTTTTATTAACTCGTCTCATGCTCTATTTCGTCTCTTTCCCAACTCGTCCGACGCATATGACGACGTACAGTCAACGTCAAAGATATCGGGAAAAACAGACTGTAGGTATAAAAAGATCTCAATAACTTAAAATAAAACTCATAAAAATAAAACTCAAATTTGAACTCAGGTTCATTCGATAATAAAAATTATAGCACTTAATGATTCAGAAGGCAGTAATCCTGGATACGGCGCGTATTGTTAGGAGGTTCGTCTCTCGAGAGCCCTGAACATAAAAGGCTATTGAAGGACGCCGTGGCTTTTAGTCAGTACAAGCAATAGTACAAGTCTGACAGTCCCTCCCGCCGTGCCCGGGATGGGAGGACTCATTTGATGATTTTACTACGCTAAAAAAAACTAGTAACTAGGTAGTACAATAAATTAAAAGTAAATTTGCTAAACCGCGGCGAAGCCGTGTGCAGAAGCCAGTTTGTGATAAAGATGAAAAACTACGAAAAACAGATTGAAATATATTGATGTGCATGTCTGTACATATGCGTCGGACGAGTTGGGAAAGAGACGAAATAAAGCATGAGACGAGTTAATGAAAATGACCAGATGCACAAGGTGACATATTAGTGAATGTGACGGAATAGGGATAGAGACGAAATAGCTAATGAGACGAGTTGATAACGTAACCAACGCGAATACTAGACAGAGGGACTTTTTACCACTAGGTAATTTTGGATCACTTTCTTCGTGATGTCCCGTCTATTGCTCGTATAAAGTTTAAGGTTTCGATGTTTCACTGGATTTGACGTCTCAACAATCGCATGTCTATAGTTATCATTCAATAAGAAATGATGAGTAGAAAAATAGCATTATTTCAAAGAAGACACCGATAACTATGTTCCGAATATAGTCATTGCCCTGAAACATAGACCAGTGTTTTCCCAAAATGAGCGGATTAGGTTTTCGGCCAGGATTGCAGATTATTCTAAAATCCAATGTTTGCGATTTTAATTTTCGTCAAAATCGGTCTCGAGACTTCATTCAGACTTGTCGAAAGGGGTTTGAACTTTTTTATATGGGCCATGTACTCAGGTGCCATCTGTTAGGTTAATTTATTTGTAGTTTAAAATCGACTAAAATAACAAATCGAATATTGAGTAGCGTAATTTTATGTGGCAACACCAACGGTGACAGTTGTCAAGTGAGACAAGAAGGCATGTTCCGGCAATCGATTCGTTCACTTGGTTTTGGAGCGAGCTACGGGTCGGACGAAAGGAAGACACCTCTGGCTATTTTAAATAATTATTATTGTGGGTCAAGAATATTGTATATTAGCAGTCCGTTGTATTTAAATAATTAAATATTATATTATCGTCACACCAAGGAGTTTTATTACATTTCAGAAGTGGTAAGTACACATTTATGCTCACATTATTATTTAAATTATTATTGTTTTAAATTATTATTGTTGTAACGGTTTCTTTGTACTTGCTTTTGGTAAAATTGTACAAAATAGCTAAGGTACAATGGATTCTAATTACATATTTGCTATTCCACACCGATACGTTATTTTGAAATAGTTGGTTTTAGGAAGTAGGTTGGGTACCTACATAACAGGTGAAATTTGAATCTGACGGTTATTTTCAGTAACTTTAAATCATAGTTATTCGTATCGAGGCACTGTGTGGGGTGCAAGGGGAGGTGAAAACTTGATTATTTTTTCGATTAGACTTACCGTTTTCGAGATATTGAAGATTTTCTTAACTGTGAAAAAAAAATAATAAAAATAAAATAAAGGGCGTGTACATAGTTGTTTTAATTTCGAGTTTCAGTTATGGAGAACGATCATGAGGCTCAAGGGCGACGGCGCTTGAGGACGCCCTCGCATGGAAGATCACTGCACCCTGATGAAGCACCTGGATGCAGCCACAGTGGAGGTCGACGACGCATCAGTACTAGAGATGTACCGAGTCGAAGTCTTCAGCGCAGTCGAAGTCCACACCGAAGTCGAAGATCGCAACGCAGTCGGAGCCCGCACAGCCGAACCGGGAGCCGTAGCAGCCCGAGCGTCCAAAATAATACGAGCCGCCGAGCTGAACAACTTGAACGAGAACGTGAGGCTGCACAGGAGCGCCTGCGGTCTCTAGAAAATCAGTTGCGACAGGAACGGAGCAGACAACGCGATGCTACAGCGACTCGGGATGGAACAAAGGTTAGAGATCATAGTCCTACTTTTTCTTCGAAAGATGTGCTAAATATTTTAAATTCAATTAGAAACCAACCGTCAGCGGCTGGCCCACCCAATCACTCGAGTACCGTGGTTAATAATCATAAAAATATTTTGCCTGATTTTGACCCATCTTCTAAAAATCAACGTGTTGATGTATGGTTAAGGAAAGTGAATGAGTGTGCCACCGTTTATGGTTGGGACGATAAGACAACCATCCATTTCTCAATGCAAAAATTGCAAGGACTGGCCAAGACTTGGTATGAGAGCTTAGATTCAATTTTATTTTCTTGGGATCAGTGGCAAGATAAATTGTCTCAGGCTTTTCCTTTTGAGCAAAATTATGGCCAGTCCTTGGAAGATATGCTCAGGCGTAAAAGTAAATACCATGAACCTATAGAAGTGTATTATTATGAAAAATTAGCTTTATTAAACCAGTGCGATATAGTTGGCAAGCGTGCGGTCGATTGCATTATTCATGGTTTAAGTGACAGAACAATGAAATCAAGTGCTTTAACATTAAGATGTTCTCAACCTGATGAATTGTTACAATTCTTGATGAGCAACAAGGAATTAACAAATTCCTTTGATCGTTCCAATAGCAACGTTAAAAATAGGTTAGGATCCGGAACTGCCACAACGGATAAATCCAATAAGGGAAATTTATCAAGTGATAACGTAGCATTCTGTTTTAACTGTAAGGAACGAGGACACATATACCGGAAATGTCCCAAGCCACTGATTCGATGTAATCAATGTCACAGGGTAGGCCACAAAGTCGATAAATGTCCCACAAAACTAGAGGACAGCGACAGTAAGATAGCGATAGCGAATACACAAAAGACCATGTGCATATCATTAGCCAATCATAATTCGAAATTTTATAAAGATATCTTGGTAAACGGAGTTTCTATTAAGGCCTTTATAGATTTTGGAAGTGAAGTTTGTCTGTTAGCCGAATCAAAATCGATAGATCTCATGCTAGAGTGTGATGGCGTGCGTACCCCAATTAGAGGATTTGGGAATGACATTGTTTACTCTTTAGGTAAAGTGACCGTACAGATTAATATTGATGGCGTTAGTGCTAACACTGTGTGTCAGGTAGTTGAAGATAGTCTTTTAGATGTGCCCTTGCTAGTAGGACAAACTTACACCGAACAATCGCATATTTTTGTATTGAAATCGGCAAAAGCATTACAGTTTATTGATATTAATCAAGAAATACCATTCAATAACTCTGAAATAGACGAGGACCGTCTAGTAAAAGTTAGATCCGCAGCTAATTTCGAAATCTTTGGTCCTACTGTAATCAAAGCTTTTATTGAACCACGGTTGAATGGTCACATTATAATAAATAGCAAGGTTTTTGGGAAACCAACGTTTCAATACGTTGTTTGCGGAGGTGTCTATGCTCTCAAGGACGGTTTCGTATATGTATATGTCATGCCCGTGTCAAACCATTGTCACGTATACAAGGGCTCGATTATAAGTCGTGCTAGCAATGTTCAAGTAGTTAACAGCGTTTTTAATGTAGATAATAAACTGGTGACTGATCGGATAGATATTAGTAAAGTTCATATTGGCGATAATGTTGACGACACACATAGATCTAAGCTGTTAGAATTACTTGAAAAATATAAAGATTGTTTTGCATCAAATTTAAAAGAACTAGGTAGTTCTAACGTCACCGAAATGAATATTGAAATTAACAGCAAACGTCCAATTGTGTATAGACCTTACCGGTTATCACATAAGGAACGCGATCAAGTACGCGAAATGGTAGGCGAGATGTTAGAAGCTGGGATTGTAAGAGAATCCATCTCCGAGTATGCAAGTCCTGTGATCCTCGTGCGTAAGAAAGATGGACGAATGCGAATGTGCATAGACTATAGGATGCTAAACTCTGTGACCATTAAGGAACATTATCCGATGCCGGTGATAGAAGACGAGATAGCTAGGCTTTCCGGTCAGGCGTTTTTCATCACACTTGATTTATTTTCTGGGTACTATCAGGTGCCCATATCAGAGCAGTCAAAGCCGCTGACATCATTTGTCACTCCAGATGGACAGTTCGAGTTTAATCGAATGCCGTTTGGATTGGCAAATGCGCCAGCGGTGTTTCAACGTATGATGAACCGAGTTTTGGGCTCGGCTAGATATAGCCAAGCCACAGCATATATAGATGACGTTTTGATATATGGGAAAAACGTGGAACAGTGTTTAGAGAGGCTAGAGAACGTGTTAAAACTACTTAGACAGGCAAATTTAACTTTAAATCTATCCAAGTGCGAATTCCTCAAAGATAAAATTGATTATTTAGGCTATGAAATTAGTGCTTCAGGTATTAGGCCAGGTGATAAAAAGATCCAGAGTGTTTTAGACTTCCCTCGCCCTATAAATGTACACACTGTTCGTCAGTTTCTAGGGCTTGTAAGTTATTTCCGCAAATTTATTATGAATTTTGCACACATTGCGCAACCTTTAAATAAACTACTGAAAAAGGATGCTCTTTGGATTTGGTCAGATGAACAAGAAAACTCATTTAAAATGCTAAAAGAAAAGTTAGTCCAACGTCCGGTTCTAGCAATCTATGACCCAAATATGGAAACAGAATTGCACACAGACGCCAGTAAATATGGCGTAGGTGGAATTCTACTTCAACGTTTGAGGGAAAGTAATGATAGTTTTAAGCCTGTTGCATTTTACAGCCGACAAACTTCTCCAGAGGAAAGGAACTTTCATGCATACGAACTGGAGACGTTGGCCGTAGTATGTTCTTTGCGAAAATTTAGAGTTTATTTGTTGGGACAGAATTTTAAAATCGTTACCGATTGCAGTGCTTTAAGGTCCACATTTATTAAACGCGACATAATACCGCGGATTGCGCGTTGGTATCTTTTAATACAAGAATTCCAGTGCACAATAGAATATAGACCGGGGAATAGAATGGCTCATGTAGATGCTTTGTCACGTAACCCAATCAAAAGTGACGGAAACAATTTGGAGACTATATTAGATGTTACTGACCAGTATCCAAAAGTACTGGCTATTAGCGGTGATGATTGGCTCCACACATTACAATTAGGTGATAGTGAACTAAGCCGTATCAGAAATATTCTAACTTCTAATTTAGATGTAGAAGGACTTAAGCAAATTAGGGATAATTACGTAATAAAGGACAATAAGCTTTATAGATGCGTTGAAGGTGATAAAACCAACTTACGTTGGGTTGTGCCAAAGGGCGCAAGATGGCAATTGTGTCGTATGAATCACGACGACATTGGACATTTCGGCGTGGAAAAGACCCTCGATCGAATAAGGAATGCTTACTGGTTTCCTAAAATGTCGAAATTTGTGCGAAAATATGTTGAAGCATGTATTGAATGCGCTTACTCGAAAAGGACTTCATGTAATGAGGGTCACTTGCATCCAATTCCTAAGGTCGAGGTTCCGTTTCACACTGTACACGTTGACCATCTGGGCCCATTCGTGCGTTCAAAAAGAGGGAATTCGTATATTTTAGTGATGGTAGACGCGTTTACCAAATTCGTTTTCATAAGGCCTGTAAGGAATACAAAAGCTCTGGTCGCAATAAGAGTTCTAGATGAGATTTTCTGTACCTTTAGAGTACCCGATAGAATAATTAGCGATCGTGGCTCTTGTTTTACTTCCCATGCGTTCAGGAGGTTTTGTTTGGATAGAGGGACAAAGCACGTTTTAAATGCGGTTGCTAGTCCACGCTCAAATGGACAGGTTGAGCGATACAACCGGACAATTCTTGCTTCTTTAACCGCTATTAACCTTAACGATAGTGAAAAAGATTGGGATGATAAAGTCGGTAAAATTCAGTGGGGAATTAACAACACGGTGAATAAAACAACGGGAAAGATGGCTGCTGAAGTCATGTTTGGGAATTGTATGAGTAGCGAGTTAGACCCAAGATTAAATGTAATTCGGGAAGAGACGCGAGAAAATAGTAATTTAGTGACTATTAGAGAGGAAGTTAAAGATAAAATAGATGAGGAGCAAGAAAAACAAAAGGAACAATATGATAGAAATAGACGCCCTGCCCGTGTCTATACTGAAGGAGAGTTGGTTAAAATTACCAATACAAACTTTAAAAATGATGGTAAAAGTAAGAAACTTCTTCCCCAATATACTGGACCGTACCGTATAATATCAGTACTAGGAAACGATAGATATAGAATTGTAGCAATACCAGGATTGAGTAGTAGTAGCCATAAACGTAAAACGACAGTCGCTGCCGACCGCATGCAGCCTTGGGTACACGTAGCTGCTCTGAATTTGAATGACAATGGTTCAGAGAGTGATAATGATGGTATTGACAGTAATTAGATTTATCATGTACAATTTACAGTAACTTGTGTTGAGAAATCATAATTAGTTGTGATAGAGTTTACATTTTTAGATGTATTGATTGATAAGTTGTTCAAAACATATTATTCATATTTATGAATTATTAAGTTAAGCTCTAGTTTTGATTGTTTAGATCAATTATTGTGTTAGCTCAATGTAGACCTATTTATTTTAATGTATGTTAGCAACCATGTGATTGGTTTTGCCAGTTTAGCAACTATATGATTAGTTTGCCAGTTTAGCAACCATGTGATTGGTTTGCCAGTTTAGCAACTATGTGATTAGTTTGCCAGTTTAGCAACCATGTGATTGGTTTGCCAGTTTAGCAACCATGTGATTGGTTTGCCAGTTTAGCAACCATGTGATTGGTTTGCCAGTTTAGCAACCATGTGATTGGTTTGCCAGTTTAGCAACCATGTGATTGGTTTGCCAGTTTAGCAACCATGTGATTGGTTTGCCAGTTTAGCAACCATGTGATTGGTTTGCCAGTTTAGCAACCATGTGATTGGTTTGCCAGTTTAGCAACCATGTGATTGGTTTGCCAGTTTAGCAACCATGTGATTGGTTTGCCAGTTTAGCAACTATGTGATTTGCCGGTTTGGCAACCATATGATTGGTTTGCCAATTTTGCGACTAAGTGAAAGATTTATTAAATCATGTTAAATGTTACTTAGTAAATAAGATAGTGTGTAAATGGAATGATGAGATTTTGTTGAAATTGTTAAAGTTGCCATTGTGTTATATAACGTTTAATTTTATCACCTTAATCACTAGCTCGATCATATTGGATTGTATAATGATGTCGAAATACGTATAAAATAGATAATTACATATATAATGTTTTAATGTTACCCTGATTCAAATTACGCATGTATTTTTTTTATTATTACTTTTTCGTTTTTTTTTTCTCTATTACTAATTCTGTAAAACGGATCGATTGCCCGAGTGTTAGGTTCCCCCTGACTTATGTGTATGAGGACATACACAAGGTCAGGATGGACGAGTGTTAGGTTAATTTATTTGTAGTTTAAAATCGACTACAGCTTGGCCAGAACGGGTTGAAACGGAACTAAAATTTTTATTTCTGACAGCGTTTTAAAATCTTTGATATTTGATGTAAACAAAGCCCGCAGGTTTGTTAGATTTATTATTGTGCCATAAAACTAACGTAATAAGTGAAAATAAATAAAATAAAATCATTCAAAGTGCTGGTAGCGCGAAGACAGTGGCGACTTCCGGTTTTCTACATTTTTATGTCAAGCTGTAAAATAACAAATCGAATATTGAGTAGCGTAATTTTATGTGGCAACACCAACGGTGACAGTTGTCAAGTGAGACAAGAAGGCATGTTCCGGCAATCGATTCGTTCACTTGGTTTTGGAGCGAGCTACGGGTCGGACGAAAGGAAGACACCTCTGGCTATTTTAAATAATTATTATTGTGGGTCAAGAATATTGTATATTAGCAGTCCGTTGTATTTAAATAATTAAATATTATATTATCGTCACACCAAGGAGTTTTACTACACATCCGCCATTTTGTTTTTTTTTTTTTTCAAAACAGCGTACACGAATGAAAAATTGATAAATCGATAGATCACATCAATACAAACATAAAATGTAAGGGGCAAAACTTCATAACCCGTCACGTTTCCAAGTTATGAGCTGTCAAACATGTAAAATTAGTGACACATTTTTTCTTATTTTTTTAATATTTTGATGTTTATTGATCAAAAAGGATACTTCCGCAATAAAACTAATTGAATATCAGTTTTCCCACGCATTTTAAATGCTGAAATTGCGTTAAATGAAATAATCCTATCTTAAAGCATTTGAAATGCGTGGAAAACTAATATTCAATTACTTTTATTGTGGAAACAACCTTTTTTTGCCGCTTACATTTTATGTTTGTATTGATTTGATCTATCGATTTATCAATGTTTCATTTGTATACGCTGTTTTGAAAAAAAAACAAAATGGCGGATAAGGAACTGGTACAAAAAGCACAAAGCCCTTTCTCGTACATACATCATACTTGGTCAGAACATCTTGAAACGGAACTAATCTTTTTGTTTGCTGACAACACAGTGACAACGTTTTAAAATCTTTGATATTTGAAGTATGTAAACAAAGAACGCAGGTTTGTTAGATTTATTATTGTGCCATCATCATCATCATCATCAGCCTATAATGTTCCCACTGCTGGGACACAGGCCTCCTCTCTGTGAGAGGGAGTGGGCCATAATCCACCACGCGGGCCCAGTGCGGGTTGGTAGATGTCACATGTCTTCGAATTTTGGTTCTAGGACATGCCGGTTTCCTCACGATGTTTTCCTTCACCGTTTTGAGAGCAGTGGTGATGAAATAAATTACACAAAGTAATGCGCCTGGCGGGGTTCGAACCCACGACCTACAACTCGTAAGTCGGGACCGATACCACTGGGCCACCACTGCTCTTATATATTGTGCCATATAACTAACGTAATAAGTGAAAAAAAAAAAACATTCAAAGTGCTGGTAGCGAGAGCACAGTGGCGACTTCCGGTTTTCTACTGTTTTTTGCCAAGCTGTAGTTTCGAATATAGTCATCCAAGCCCAATTGGAATCTTTGAGGAGTGGCTGGAGAGAAGTCATGGCGTCCTGACCTACCGCTTGACGCAGGTCCTCACCGGACACGGAAGTTTCGGGAGGTACCTGTGTCTGATGCGAAAGGAGGAGACGCCTGGGTGTCACCACTGCGAAGATCGCCCGGAGGACACGGTGGAGCATAGGTACGGTGCAAGACTGCCCAGCTTGGGCGGAGCACCGACGTGTCCTCACGGCTGCGATAGGCGGAGACCTCTCGCGCCCAGCATTGGTCGCGGCCATGCTGCGGGGCGAGACGGAGTGGGAAGCGGTCGCCTCCTTCTGCGAAGCAGTAATGCTCGTGAAGGAGGAGGCGGGCCGCGAGCGAGAGAAGACAGAGTCCTCCCTCCGCCCCATCCGCGGTGGTAGACGCCCACGGCGACGGACGTCGCTAGATGATCTCCGGCCACCGTAGGCGCGGGCATGCGGGCAGCGAGTAAAGGGCAACTCGCTGCCCGACCAAGGACCATGCCCGGGTCGACGGCGCGTTGTGTCCCACGCGCGCCTCAAAGAGCGTCAGCATAATGACGGGGCCCCCCTCTCAGAGGGCCAAAGCCTGCCGGGGTCGCGGGATTATTTCCTTACCGTGACCCTGGAACAGAAAGGGCTATTGAAGGACACCGTGGATTTTAGTCAGTAAAAGTCTGACAGTCCCTCCCGCCCTGCCCGGGGTTGGAGGACTCATTTGATGATTTTACCACGCTAAAAAAAAAAAAAAAAAAAGCCCAATTGGAAAATTCACTCATTTTGTGTGTTTTTTTAAGGAGGTATCCTGTTCCTGTATACCTCTTAAAAATCACCCTTAAAGTATTCGTACAAAATACCCCTCATTTTATTCTTGTATTAGTGTTTTTTTTTATTTTCAGAACGATTTTTATCACATGACATTGACAGTGACAGTAAAGTAACCTACTAAAGACAGAACTGTCAAAAAAAGTGAACATTGCTGCGTTCCATATCGCTAGTTTTATTATTTCTGATTTCATAACAATTATAGATATTAGTGCAGTTAGTCGTGTCTAGGTTAGCTTATAATATTTGTTTAGTATTTCCTCTACATCGAATAAAATTAAGTTAACTCATAGTTTAAGAAATTAAGCCAGAGTGTCTCAAGTGGTCAGCTAGTATAACAAACATCGAATTAAATGTTCCTTTTGATGTCTGCATTATGATTCACGTTATAATGGAAAACCTGTAAAACTGTTTACAGTATCCAAGGTTATGAGGTTTGAGAGTTATATAATGAAAATATTTTCCGTGTTTGAATCAGTCAGTTGACGATGAACAAGATGTTTGCACCGAATTCATGTTTTCATGTTTCTTCACTTGTAAAGTACCATTGGAAGAGATGTAACCAATGTATGAAGCTGTTATCTTCTCAAGCGCGGGAAAGTTCTTCATCTAGTGATGGACCTTGGTCATTGTACTCTCAGAGAGTGGCTAGTGGAGTTCTGAGTAAAGATTCCCATCAGGAGAATGTTGTGCAGAGTTTACAGAAAGTGTATGATGAAGTAGTTGCGTTTGAACGACCAGCTCTCAAAAGCCAGAGTGCAGGGTCTCTGTTTAACTTCTTCAGAAAATCTCAGCCCCAGAAGATAATAGCACCAAATGGACTTTACATATTTGGCAGTGTTGGAGGAGGGAAAACCATGTTGATGGATTTGTTTTATGAAACAGTACCGGTAACTATCATAGTTTTATGGTTTTCTTTTAAAATCAGTAAATACAAAATTTAACTCATCAATTTTATATTTTCCACTGTAAATTGAGTGTGAAAATTGAAACTGTAATAATGTGCTTTTGTGTTAATCATTTTTGATTAATAAAAACTGCTTATTTTGCACAACAGAGCATTAAAAACATGATGTTTGCCTGTCTTGTTGTTCAAATACTATATTTTTCAAGAATTTTGAATGCCTGTTTACAGATAAAAGAAAAATTAAGAGTTCATTTTAACTCATTTATGTTGAACATCCATGCCAGAATTCATGAACTGAAGATTAAATCAGGAAAAGGAGCAAGTTCCTTCCGTGATGAGGGCTCAAAGCCATTTGATCCAATTCCACCAGTTGCTGCTGACATCACTCAGGAATCTTGGCTCATTTGCTTTGATGAATTCCAAGTAAGTGACTATTCAGTATGGCAGTAGTATATTTATATATATTTTTGCCAGGTAAGTGTATATATAATTATTTGTTCAGTATGCCGTTTACTTTGAATAAAAGAAGGAAATTGAATGAGTCTTTCCACCCTGGATAAAGCCAAAGACTGTCTAACTAAAAATTACCCTGTCCCTTCACTTGCGCTTAGTATTCCAAGGCCATGGTGCCCTTTTACAATGCTACAATTCAGTATGAAATCCTTTAGAATTGCAATTACTTAGCAACATTATTTGTTGCATGAAGTAAAAAAATCAGAGAATGATTGTCAATATTTTGTTATAATTTTCCTGTTCTTTTGACCTTCTGCTTAATAAAATCTTTGAATTTGGTTTTTCCCACTAATTTTTTTGTGAAGACTAGGATCCTAATGTTAATATTATAATATAATTGTTTTGTAAGTTTTTTTCCTTTCATTTGTAGGTAACAGATATTGGGGATGCTATGATACTAAAAAGACTATTCACACAACTATTTGATAATGGCTGTGTTGTAATAGCTACTAGTAATAGAAAACCTGATGATTTGTACAAAAATGGACTGCAGAGGTCAAACTTCTTGCCATTTATACCTGTGCTAAAATCTCATTGTACCGTGGTTCAATTAGATTCAGGTGTAGACTATAGGTTACGGGGAACTGGCACAAAGTTTAGTAAATATTTCCTGTAAGTACTGAATTATAGTTGCATGTTTTAAAAATGTATATCTGCTAACAAAAATATTTTATTTTGGGGCATTCATACAATACTTTAACAAAGATCAAAGAAAATATCTTTTACCAAACATCTCAACATAACGCACCTTCAGTGCAACAAAGTCACAAATAGCCAAAACTGCAAAATCGACCTAAGTATGCCAAATTGTTTCTAAACCATGCCTTTACTTGGGGCAACAAAGACATCTGCGAAAGTATCTCGAAATTACACTAGATGGCAGAAGTGCCTTTGTGGTTATTGGCGGTTATTCCATGCGTTTTGGGCCGACAACGTTTCATTGTAAGTAGTGTCCCCGCGCCCGCGACTGTTTGATGTACGTTGGAGCAACAAAAACGTATCTGTTTTTAAGACCTCAACATTATTTATACTGAGGTCTTTTTTTCGCTCAAAATCTTGGAGCTACAAAGGCATAAGACATTTACAGTCATAAAACTAAATAACTCCTGGTGCAACAAAGTCACAGTTCAGGACACTTTTTTTGTTATGTCTTTTATTAGGATTTCTTTGGTAATTAAATACAAGATTTTTACGTATAAATATAGCCAACTAAATAAACAATTAATTATGTAATGATTTTAAACCTTCTTTAGATAGTTATCCAGAACTGAGGAAAAACATGCAAAAAAATATTTAAAAGTCTTCTCCTGTAAAATTTAAAAATGAGCTGTTATGTCTTTGTTGCACCGAAGGTGCGATAAATGCACTTCCATTTTTTCTTTGCGAACCATATATTGTACTCATGTTTCAAACAACACTTTGTTTCAGTGATCATTTAAAACATAATTAGTGTTGCCATAAACTTAAATGGTTATTAAATTAAATTTTAATTGTTTACAGAAATAGTGAACTCACTCCTGAGAACAATGCAGTAGACAACTTGTTTAAATATTTAATATCGAAGGAGAATGATACGGTCAGGCCACGTGTGATCAACATTATGGGTAGGAATGTTAAGTTTGCTAAATCTTGTGGAAGGATTCTGGATTCCACATTTGAAGAGTTGTGTGACAGGGTAAGTATAACAGAACAAAAATATAACCTGTAATCTTGCGCTCTGTTTTTATTACTCTTTAGAAAAAAAAAAAACCGGCCAAGTGCGTGTCGGGCCACGCACAGTGTAGGGTTCCGTAGTTGCCCATCAAAATACTTATGCGAATTAACTAAACTGATTCGCTGAATTTAATTTTAAAAAGAAGAATTTTCAAAATCGGTCCAGGAGTCTTTGAGAAATCGGGGAAAATACATAAAAAAAAAGATTACGACGAATTGAGAACCTCCCCCTTTTTTTGAAGTAACTTAAAAATAGTTGACGGTAAAACCTACCTATCCCCAAAAAACATACCGTAAAAACATACCTATTAAAGCTGTAAAATAAAGTTGACAAACTTACATTTGCAGTTGAAGAGCATGTTCTCCGATACATTTTGTTTAGGAAAATATGTTATCCAAGTACATTTTATAAGTTGGTCGACTATTACTCGTAAAGTTGTAAAGCCTACTTAGTCATGATAATTTTCTTTTAAACTTCGTTATATATACTACTATTTTGAATTTTTTCACACCCCCAAACATAACCGTTTAGCTGGTAGAGGGGGGGGACACTAGAGTCGAGCAAAATTTAGCACTTTAAAGCTTAATATTTCACAAACGAATTTTTTTATCAAAAAATTGTTAATGGAAACTATCAATATTTTTTAAAGACCTATTTAATGATACCCCACACTAAGGGGTACGCGAGAAAAAAAAAAAACATCCCCACTTTACGTGTACAGGAGGTACCCTGAAAAAAAATATTTTACGAGATTTTATTTTACCACTTTTTCGGCACAACAAATCCGTATATTTACACCAAATTACAGCTCTCTAGGACTGTGCGTCTCTGAGCTAAACTGCGGACAGACGGACGGACGGACGGACGGACGGACGGACGGACGGACGGACATGGCGAAACTATAAGGGTTCCTTGTTGACTACGGAACCCTAAAAATTGCCACCCATTAATAATTTCACCCATATTGTGGGTGCAACAGCAAGCAACAAATCTGGAACAAACACTTACAGGCCTAACAAATATTTGTTCCATTTAGAAATCTTGAGAAGTAATCTAGGATTTAGCAAACCACCAGTTAGCCATCTTGCTATCTAATCCCACACACCATAGATTTGCCTATTAGTACACCCACATAACAATAAAAAACTTACTAAAACATAATGAAACCCAAGATCTCATGCTTATATGGTTTTTAATATAATTTATAGCACAATTTGCTTTTATTTCCAGCCATTGGGAGCCAGTGATTATCTTGTGATATCCAAGACTTTCCATACTGTGTTCATTAGAAACCTGCCTCAGTTATCTGTAGCAATGCTAAGATCTCAGCTAAGGAGGTTTATTACGCTTATTGATACACTCTATGACAATAGAGTTAGGGTAAGTACTAGTAGTTATAATTAACTTAACAATAGGGTACTAAATCAAAGTGTTATGTGTTCATAACTTATTATTACTTTATAGGTAGTCATCTCAGCGGATTGCGAACCGAAAGACTTGTTCAAATCAGATGTAAAAACGGATTATGGTGATGCCGATAGAGCGCTAATGGATGACTTGAAAATTACAAAAGATTCAGTAAGTAGTTATAAAATTTGCAGTAAGTTTTACTTGTATTGACCAAGTTTTAGCAAGAAGCTGCGCATTCATTTCAGATTATTTATTTTTAAACGTTTTCCTTCTCTAAGAATTTCTCTTGTCGTGGGTGCGTTTATAAACATTTAAACGCAGGCACACAAACAGCTAAACCCGGATCAGCTACCTGTAGGCTATACAAATATTTATTCGCACGGGAATCTAAGGCCGCTATCCCACAGTCGTTTTACGAGCGTTGACGTGAACGTCGCGCCTCATAATACTATGGCCAAGAAACGCGACGTTAACATTGCGCAGACGCGACGTTGACGTCGCGTTTGTTGGCCTTTAGGGGCCTAATTCGCGCTACACAGCGCAGCAGTCGATGGCTCGGCTAAGGCGCCAACCGTGCCGTCATTATTATTAGAGCAGTGGTGAGTGGTAACTGATAACGGCCCCGACTTTCGGGTTTTAGGTTGTGGGTTCGATCCCAGCCATTCCGTCACTACTGATCTCAAAACGGTTGAGGAAAACGTGAGGAAACCGACATGTTCTAGAACAATAAATTCAAAGACATGTGTCATTTACCAATTTTTAACTGTGCGGCGTATCGCTGGCAGTTGAAAGGTTCTGTCGGTGAACAATAGATAAGCGATACATTATGACGGTGGCTCATTTGGCGAGGAAACGTTTTTCGGAGTAATATTTTAGAAGTGACTAATATTGAGCAGCGCTAAAGCCCCTCGCCCACAGCGACTTTTTGTTGCGAAGCTGTCGCGCGTTCACGAAACTTGCTACAGCGTGGTTACTAAGGGTGCTCCCACATCTATCGACGCGGAATCAGCTTTTTCCGTCGCCCTTTCTCTTTCTGTCGCTTAGAACTGCCATTTGCTAGACCGAGACACTAACGCCATTCGCACCGGCTCGGCTCGGACGACGCGACGCGACTTCGGCCGACGGCGGAACGAGTCGTTTGTAGATTAGCTGATCGCATCCGTACGGCTGCGTGCGGCGTCGAACTGCTTCCGAACCGCGCCGAAGACGGTCGAACGCATGCCTTCATCTCCGACGGTAGCTGATCGCATCCGTACGGCTGCGTACGGCGTCGAACTGCTTCCCGCGAACAGCGCCGAAGAAGGCCGAACGCATGCCTTCATCTCCGACGGTAGCTGTTCGCATCCGTACGGCTGCGTACGGCGTCGAACTGCTTCCCGCGAACAGCGCCGAAGAAGGCCGAACGCATGTACCTACATCTACGACGGCAGCCGAACGGCGCCGGAGATGGCCGAGTACCAACGATGGTGGCATAGCACAGTGTTTTACGAAGACCATTTTTCGGACATAGCTTTTTTAATGTGAAAATCTGATAGTTTAAGTTATTTAAATGAATTACTTTGTATCCCCATTGTACTAGCATGTCTAGTTTTTGAGATGATTTTTTTTTGAAAATCGTCAGTTTTCAATAAGACATTTAGAAAAAAAAAATTTTTTTGAAACTAAATAATTATGATACGCAAAATAATTATGACCTTAGAAAAATCGACGGAGTTTTAAATGCTGCATATTTTAGTACTCAGTAGATTCAGACTTATACGAGGTTTTTAGTCTTTATTTTTTTCTTTGATGTTCCGTCGTATTTGTGAAACTGAAATTATGCCCTTCATTTTCCTTGTGCACCAAAAAAATACCACATCCCACTTGCGTGGAATCAATGTCCGAAAAATGGTCTTCATAAAACACTGTGCACATGGCTTGTGGGCACAGGCGCGGCGCCGAACAGATGCGAACAGCCATCGCGACGGCCGTTCGGAGCAATCGACTTCCGATAGCATGCGAAAATCCGTCGCGGCAGCTGATCGGCGGTAAGCCGAGTAGTGTGGTGATACGCACTCGGCTTAAGCCGGTTCCGTGTCGATAAGTTTGGGAGCACCCTAACGCGCGTTAATCGCATTTGCAACGCGCTATAGAAGGGATGCCAACGCGCTACAGCATCGTGGCTGTATCGATGCATACGCGCCACCGTATTGGACGGCATCGGGGAGAGAACGGAGCGTGGCGCGTGTGTGGAGCAATAGTTACTAAATCTCGTTTGCATCGCGACAGAAGTGCGACGGTATCGCGTTGGCATCGCGACTGGGAGTCGTGGCGTGGGCGAGGGCAAACAGCTAGCGTCCGCATCGCCACTACGAATCGATTCGAACGCACAGCATCGCTACAAAAAGTCGCCGTGGGCGAGGGGCCTAAATCGACGAAAATTGTATCTTTTATAAAAGATCGCTTTGTTTTATAACAGGAAGATGCAAATGCTGCTATATTCACGGGAGAAGAAGAAATGTTTGCGTGTGACCGGAGTCTTTCTAGAATAATGGAAATGCAGACAGAAGAATATTGGGACAAATGGGGCAAAAATGTTAATTAACGTAATTATTCAATTAGTTAAATACATAGTTAATTTTGTCATTGTGTTCATTATAGATGTATTGTTTTTAAATGAGATGTTGAAAATGTTAGCAATAATGCTTAACGAAGTGCCTATATTAGATTTTTTACATAAGGATTATAATTACTACCTAAGGTACTTATATACAAAAACATCAGTATTATAACATTCTCATGTTAGTCAGGATTATATTGAATATTCCATAGCTTCATGATGTTTCCAACTTGTGTTAATATTTTGTAAAATATATTGTACAGTTATGTTGAAGTAACATATTTTTATTTTGTTAGTAATTTATTATTTGAAAATAAAGTTATATTGACATTTTTGGATAGTATTTTTTTTTAATTTGCTTTAATGGGGTCTTGATTATTACCCATACACAAATAAAAAAAATATATTTTTTTTAATTTACAAACTAATACTACATGGTTGCTCTTAAGAGCCTATACTACCTCAAATGGCTTAGCAGAAACCTGTGATACGTCGAAAATACTACAGCATTAATTTTGAAATAAATATATGGTAAAGTTGAGGATTAATGTTAGGTCTTATTGTAACAATTTATTTAGCTAGAAGGTTACACTTTATTTAAAATATAAAATACATGAGCGATATAAAAACACAGTCCACAACACAGTCAGCACAATGCACAGTACAGCACTAGACTACAGGGTAAGGCCACAATAGCCTCAGCAGGCAGGAACCGCAGCAGGAAGGGGCCTCAGACAGGCAGGACCGCAGCAGGTAGGGGCCTCGGAAAGCGCAGTCCTCAGCAGCAGGGAGTCTCCGAGGGCAAGATCCTCCGAGTGAAGAGCCTCAGAGGGTAAAAGCTTCCTCCGTTAGCTTTGGTGACTTCAGAGGGTAAGAGTTCCCTCAAATTAGTGCTTCAGAGGGCAAGATCCTCCTCAGCAAAACGCTGGATTATTATGAACAGTTATAGAATGAACCAAGGTCCTGGATAGAATGAACCAAAGGTCCTGGATAGTCCTCAATAGAATGAACCCGATTCCTTTGACGGCCTCGGCTTTTATAGGTGTCGGCTTGTTTTGAAAATCATCCTTCATTTCTGTTTTCAAATAGTTTCTTCGGATTCCGACAGATCAGACGAAGGAGGAAGGAGGTCTGCGTGCGTTTACATTATGTAAAATTTTGAATTGAGTAATTTAATAAAAACATTAATATAATAATTAAATTAGACTTTGTACAATATTTCAATGAAATCAAATAGATAAATTAAATTATATAAACCAAAATGTAGCATCATAGATCAATAAGCTTTAAGCTAAAACAGAAAGTAAAAATAAAAAGAAACTGACAGTTTGGCATTTGACATAAGTGTCATAAGAAAATTATCAAGTTAGTAAACAATAATTATATAAACGATTATAAAAGGGATGATAAACAAGATGAATAGTATGATGAATGCCGTAAGTATTCATAAATACTATATTATGTTTGGCGAAAACATGATTCCATAAAATTTTCTCGATAGAAAAAAATCCCAAAGTTACCTCTAAATTGAACAATAAAACGCTGGCAATCAGAAAATACTTAAAATTACATCATGAAAATTTTTATACTAACTGAACTAACTATAAAGCAGGTCTTATGTTATTTACTTTTTTGAATTTCCTTTTTTTCTCCGTAAAATAAATAGATTTGCGTGTAGACAGCTAAAAGAAAGAGCAAGCAATAGTGCGTGGTACGTGCAAGTGCGAGCGAGTAAGATTATACTGAAGTACTATAGACCCTTAAGTAGGTACATCGATTTAAGACTTTTCTTCTGTATCGTAGATAAGTATACAAACATTTAAACCCACATACGCAAAAAGCCCGACCGAACAACTACTTGTAGTAGATCATACGAATATTTGTACCGTGCGGGAATCGAACTCGAGACCCATGAGACAAAAGTATCTAACGATTAAAATATCGTCCTTAAATACCTTATCGAGGGTAAGGGGATTGATTGAAACATTAGATAAAGATAAGACATAGGTATATTTACGTCTGTTTAGTTGACTTGTTTTCAATGAAAATCGCTTATCTAATCGTACATATGGCTGTAATATTCCTGGTACACTTGGATGTATGTTTCTTTTTCGGAAGGTGTCATCTGCGCTATGACGTCATCGTCGACACTCGTCAGTGGAACTGTTTTGCCGTTCACCAACACAGAGGGTGCGTTGTCATCAGTATCAGAATCTTCGCTTTCCATTTCAGCTGAAATATGAGAGAAAAATGTGAACTTACACTTACAACCACTTTTTATGTTGGTATAAGTACTCGTCAAATGAGTCCTCCCACCCAGGCCAGGGTAGGGCAGGAGGGACTGTCGGACTTGTACAGACTAAAATCCACGGTGACCTTCAATAGCCCTTTACGTTCCGGGGTCACGGTAATTCGTTAGTCCCGCGACCCCGGCAGGCTTTGGCCCTCTAAGGGGGGCCCGTCATTGTGCTGACACTCTTTAAGGAGCGCGTGGAAGACAACGCGCCGTCGACCCGGGCAAGGTGGCCATGGTCGGACAGCGAGTCGTCCATTACTCGCCGCCCGCACTCGCGCCTACGGCGGCCGGAGAACGTCGTCGTGGGCCTGGGTTGTGAGGTGGACGCTGTCCTCCTAACGCGTCCCGCCTCCTCCTTCGTTAGCATGACTGCTTCGCAGAAGGAGGCGACCGCTTCCCGCTCCGTCTCGCCCCGCAGCATGGCCTCGACCAATGCCGGGCGCGAGAGGTCTCCGCCTATCGCCGCTGTGAGGACACGGCGGGGCAGTCCTGCACCGTATACTCCACCGTGTCCTTCAGGCGATACACGCAAGTGTTTCTTCCATCCCAATCAGACACAGGAACTACTCGAAATTTCCGTGTCCGGTGAGGACCTGCGTCAGGCGGAAGGTGAGAACGCCGTGTCGCTTCCAGCCACCCCTCAAACGGGGATCTTACCGCCGCGATTTCGACGTGCCCGACCTTTATAACCACTTACGCCCAAAATTGATATTGTATCTCAATTCGAATCTTGATCCACGTGTTTGATATCACTCAGATTGGCTATCATTTCGCCGTTGATTGGTTGTAGACAAAGATTGAGATACAATATTGGTACCTATCTGATAAACGATATTAGGAATTAGTTACAAATTTTCTCGGTAACTCGCATTTTATCGCTGGGGCATGACGGGGCGAAGTTGTAATTATGGTACGGTTCCCACTTTAGTCGTGTTACTTAAGGCTGCATATTCTGAAAGTTGGCAACGTCGCAAAAAGCTGTCAAATAATTACAAGTTTTAATTAATTTGGCAAATTTTCTGTATGAAAACAAGAAATATCGCTCTGTAGTGCACTAAAAAAATGATATTGGAATGCAATTAAAACACTGAATTTGATGTTGTAACCGTTTCTGGTGTATAAAAGGCATTTGGAAAGCTTCCAAATGCTTTTTCTACATCTAAAACTACACACATCAAAAGTGTCTAGGGATCAAGCATTTTTATGCGGATTTCTTGAGATTGAGATGTGGCTTTGTAATAAATTTATGATTTTATAAATTTATATGGATCCTTTTTGGTGCATTTCATAATTTGAATCAGGAACTGTAAATCAAATTCGAGTAAAAGATGAAAATCAGCTGTCAATATTTTCCCTATAAAAACATACAACGCATTGAAGACATTATTAGTGCTACTGTTTCCCTACTACTGATTAAAACCAACGTTATTATGGAGCGGCGACGTCATTTAAGCAGGGAAGAAATGCTCAGAGCCGTGGGAATGATAGAAGCTGGTTCCCGGCAACGTACTGTGGCTTTAGCTCTGAATACAAGTCAGAGTGTTATCAGTCAACTTTGGACACGTTACCGAAGCACTGGTACCGTGGCTGAGCGCCATGGAGGACGGTATCGCTGCACCACACGGAGACAAGACCGATACATTCAAATCTTAACTCGAAGAGCTCCAACAATAACCGCCATGATGTTAGCCGTGAGGCTTCATCACTCTTCAGGGAACTTAATTAGCGACCAAACAGTCAGAAACCGCTTGCATGAAGTGAACCTTCATTCCCGAAGACCGCTACGGGTACCACCTATAGCAATGCACAATCGTAGGATTCGATATCAATGGGCTCTTGAACACAGAAATTGGGCAGAAGAACAATGGCGTTTCGTGTGCTTTTCTGATGAGTCTCGTTTTGGTATGAGACCGGATACAAGACGTATACGACACTGGAGAACCCCTGGACGCCAACAGCGATTAAAATCCTGCCAGGAAGTCCATCCTTATAGTGGTGGAACCATCATGGTATGGGCGGGTATTTGGATCGACGGAAGAACTGAGTTGATTTGGATCAGAGGCAACCTCAACGCTCAAATTTATGCTGAGACGATTGTATCAGACGTCATCGTTCCTCTACAAGTGCAAATCGGTCCCTTATTTCAGTTAATGCATGATAATGCACGACCGCACACCGCAAGAGTTGTAAGACAGACTCTCGCCGCAGCTAACATCAATGTCCTGCCCTGGCCTGCTCAGTCGCCAGACTTGAACCCGATTGAGCATGCATGGGATATGCTACAGAGAAGAGCTCTGCCGAATATGGAGGGTATCCAGTCGCAAGAAGACCTTTTTTTGTTGTTGCAACGAACATGGGCGGCCATTCCACAGCGTGATTTGGATGAACTCATTTTGAGTATGCCAAACCGATGTTCTTGTGTTGTTAGTGTTCGCGGTAGAAACACGGATTATTAATTGTTTAAGTTACCCAATAAAATTTTAAAGAAAACTGTTATTTCAGTCTTTTTTTCGAACTTTAATGTTAGTGGTTCAAATGTCAAAAATCCCTTTATTAGGAAAATGGCAAATTTCTTTATGAATGCAAAGGTGACTTGGTTTATCGTTACTGTGACAAACGATAACACTTTATTTGATGAATCCTTAAAGAACATTTTAATTAATATCAATCAGGAGAAAAGTTATTGCAAAAATATATGTTGATCCCTAGACACTTTTGATGTGTGTATATATTCGGTGTTACGATATTAATTATTGCATTCCCTTATCAATTTTTTAGTGCACTACAGAGCCATATTTCTTATTTTCATACAGTAACAATGCTACATTAATTAAAACTTGTTAATATTTGACAACCATTTGCGACGTTGCCAGCTTTCGGAATATACGCTCTTAAACTACAAAACTGGTCTTACTGCTCATCATCTGTCTAGCCTTTTCCCAACTATATTGGGGTCGGCTTCCAGTCGAACCAGATGCAGCTGAATATGAGTATTTTACATGGAGCGAGTGTCTATCGGACCTCAATTACCTAGTAACTAGTAATACGATACTCCATGGTAAGACTGATTGTCAGACTTTTAGAGCTTCTGACTAATAGTAACGGCTGACAAAGATCTACAAATGACAGCCGGGACCAACGGCTTTACGTGCTTTCCGAGGCACGGAGGAAACTCGCTATGACAGATGGTCACCGCAGACCAACCTCGGCAAGCGCAGCTTAACCCGGAAGATCGGCCTGTGCGGCTGTACCTAATTATTTTAGTAACGAGCTCCTCAAAAACTGCTCTTACTGCTATGAAATAAATTTCAAATTACTATCGCAAACGTATGCGTGATTTCTAAGTTATGAACTGAGTTCTTACCAACTGCAGCCAATTCGTCCTTAAGTTTGTATGGGTCTTTAGATTCATTGTCACTGGAATCTGAACTATCCGGCTCTATGCCCTTCAGAGCATTTTGAGCAGCATTGGTACCTGTAATTATAAAACGAAGGGCCAAAGTTAAGTGTTATTTGAAAAATGATGTTGGTTAAGCTTGAGAAACGTTCTTATTATTATTATTTATTTATATTAATCTATATTTGAATAATATGTAGGTTGTAGGTATATATGTCACCGTAAAATTGTGTATACCGTTAGATCATAATCTTTCTCGCGAGATTGTAAACTGTCGAAAGATCGTGAACTCAACGCACAACTTACAATTTAACGTAGGTATTATTATTCGCTACTAGCTTCTACCCGCGACTTCGTACGCGGATCCTGTTGCTTATGCCAGCCAGCCAGCGACAGCGGGGTCGTCAAAACCGAAGATCTGAAACGTCTGATGTCAAATTCTAAGAGCCTGGAGACGGGAAAACAACGGGATGCGCGTGACGATTCCAGACGTTCCAGATCTTTTATTTTTGTAAGTCAACAGGAAATGCCCATCAGACTAAACAACTCGTGCTCAGACGTCATTCCTGTATATTTTTATTATAGTGTAGCTGGGCTCTTGGAGTTCCACATCAGGTGTTCCAGATCTTCAATTTTAATACGTCAACAGAGAGTACTCATCAGGCTGAATAACTCTTGCTAAGACGTCATTTATATGTTATAGTGTAGCTGGGCTCTTGAAGTTCCACATCAGGTGTCCAGGATCTTCAATTTTATTCTCTCAGCAGAAAATGCTCATCACGTGGAACAATTTTTGCTATGGCATTATTTTTGTATCTCTTACCCACTAAACATGAAACTTACAAGAAGTTTCAGTAAGTTTGTTTATCACGCATTTGGAAGTTACAAAACAAATGTACCGATAATATTGTGGTAATTGTCAAATATTAGCTAAGACCTTATTTTCGAAACTTATTGAAATTTATATTTATAATGTAACTATTAAATTACAATTGAAAGTTTTAATTTTCATTTTGCAACAACCTAAGTCACTTAACTTTGTGAAACGTTAAATTATAACATCGCTACAACCATTTAATTATAACGTTCCTAAATACGTGTTGCAACAACGTTACTCTTTTAACATCATTATTTAATATTTGCCTCTACCTTGCTGGTGAAAGCTACTGAAATGTTAATTAGTGAAATTGCATCAAAACGTCTTTTGTAATATAACTTTTTTCATTTATTGACAACGTACAAGTGATCGTTCTGTAAAGTTAGCTTAAAAATTTTGCTGGAATCATATATTTGTAATTGCTGGAAAAGTTTTTTGGTACGGTACCTAACATTGGTTAGATTGGTACCTAAGTACATATACTAGCACCCGAGTTTGTACTTATAAAAATGATATTATGATGGCTGTCCTAAATTAAATGTATTAAGTACAAGAACAATTTTAATAATAAGTAAATTAAGTGACTCCGCGGACCTGAATGACGGTCAGAACGACGGGTGTACATAGACGATGGATAAGAAGTGTATGAGGAACTTGTACCTACTTACTTAATAGTAGATGTCATAATTAATGTTAATTATATATCTACCTTATATTTTTACCACAGAAATGTGCATGCCTTCAAATGTACCTATAGGCTTATACACCTAAGTACCAACCTAATTTAACCTCCCAAAAATATTATAATAACAATAATAGGTAATTATTTTTTTGGCTGGTTTGAGGTGGAGATCGCAAGAGGAAAGAAGTATTATCTTAAGTACCTCATACAGAGCCTTAACACACTACACATGCCCTCACATACGCTATCACATGCTTTAAAAAACCCACCAAACTTAACACCTGTCGTATCACCCGGAAGTTTCTGACTTCTTCGACAATATCACTAACTTCTCAATATATTAAACTTCCCTTTACACACTGGCCCGTGTGTAAAGTCTCTAACTTTATAACAAGAGAAGAATAAGAACTTGAAATAATAATCAGAAAATATAATGCGACGAGTACTATACCTACCTATGAAAACTTTTGACGCCTACCAATTTTTTCATAGCAATAATTATGTCGAGTACCTAATTTTGCTCTGCTTCATACTTTTTCCCCCAGTTTTTTTTTAATGCGCCAACCGTGCCAAATGCCTCTACTTTTATATTGGTGTACAGAAACAAATTAAGGTGAAGGCTAGGCTCCAACCAGACCGCGATATTCAAAATTTCGTACGTTTTTTGCAATTTGCAGGCCAGTGCTAGTTTGTATGTTGATTATAATGTTAATTGCGGCTGTAAGACGTATGTAGTTACAGAATTAGAATCATCAATACAAGCTTCCAAGTTCATAGAGGTGTAAAAATGACTTTTTCAAGTTCCTGCACCTTTTTATGTAGTATAAGTAAACACGATTGCGTTCGAAAATAGTAGATAAATAGCTAAGATAATTTATCCGCAAGCCAGCAAATACGGGAGCTGACTGCCGTTGCATATTTTTCCGTTGGCCGCACCCACGGTTGTCTACTACCACAGTATAATATTACCGTGCTACTACCGTTCGCGATCAAACTGATCAAACGCGAATATTTTAATTTGGAGTGGGGATCGCTTTGCGCATCGTTCGACAAATGAAACGCACAATAAAAGGCACAAACATTGCGCACAAAACAACGAATCCCGAGTGGCGGCTATGACGCGATGCCAATGGGCCAATCACTACACTTTCCCCCAATGAGGTTTTACCAATAGAGACGTCATACACATTGTAAAGAAATAAAAACATGGCGATATTTTAGAAACATATTGTTGACATGGCAATTGTCAACGACAGACAATGACGTTTCATCGGCTCCCAGCTAGAGTGAAATGGGGAAAAATAGGCATAGAAGGCAGAATGAAGAAAATAAACAGTTTTTTTTTAAATAAAAATGTTTATTTACAAATTTTATTCAAAATCAAATCAAAAGCATTTAATTCGAGTAGACCAGTTACAGGCACTTTTGAATTGTCAAAGACATAAAAAATATAATTAATCATTACAAAGTTATGGTGCTACAGTCCCAGTCACAAGACATAAAAACTGTGAAAGTACAGTAGATGCCTATTCCAAGAAGTAGATCTCTATGGAGAAGAACGGGCAAGAAACTTCATGGGCACACTCTACTTTGGTTGTGCACCACGATTCTGAAAAAAAAAAACAAAATGGCGAGTGACCGATAGGCTCACCCTCCATAATAAAATCTGCTATCCCCTTTGTATAATAGCTTATTTTCTTAAAATTTTATTATTCTCTAATATAAAAGTCGGTGACAAAAAGTCAATGAAACAAAAAATAAAGTCACCGACTTTCGAAACAAAAGTTTTTTTATAGGTATTATTTATATATTTTGAAGTTTTTTTGTGGTTGTTTTGAAGTCGGTTACATTTTTTTTTGAAAAAGTTTTTTTTTTTGTAACGTACCTACTTGTCTCTTTCCACAAAGTGTTGAGAACAAATAGTTGAGTAGGTATGTCGTTGGCATCCATTAATCTTCTCGTCGTTGTTTTCTTACCACTTGTGTCCATTTTTCTTTTATTAAACCGTCTTTAGGAAATCTAAATCAAAATAGAAATTAATTTGGAAAGTCAATTAATGTTGTTGATTCTGTTGTTGATTGTTGTGTTGTTGTTGTTGTGTTTACCTACAATGGAAATACCAGTAGTGAAAAATAATATTGGAGTCGTACGGCCATATGGGGCCATAATTATGGCCGTACGACCCCAACATCCTCTAGCATCGTTCAAACTGACAACACCGCGCGCCATTTTCTCGTTCTCTCTGTCACTCATACATGCAACGCACTATTTGTCTCGTTCGTGTAGGTGGCAAAACGGCAACAGCGCGACAGTAGTGATTTTTGAGTAAAATAAAATTTTTGATTTTCCGTTCTAAATAGATTAGACGATACTTAACAAATGAAAAGACACATCCTTCTTGCTTTTTACAGCCGGCCCAGTATAAGTATTGCAGTTTCGAAAAACACAAGTAGGCATCTTTGTTTATTTTTTACCTATCAAACCCGCTGACATAAATTGGCATCGCAGCCAGACGCAGGACGGACTGAGTTGACTCGAGATAATTAGCTTGTATTTGTATCGCCACGCAGACGTCAGTAAGACGTATCTACCTCAGATTATATATAATATATCATTGCTTTCCCCGACCCTTCCTCACTTCATCTACCAAAGGGACCTAATAACTCACAGGGCTGCGTTCAAATCAATTATCCAGTCTTTTATACTGACTAAATGTCAAACACCCCGTTCAAGCACACCGAGAGGTGAAAAATAAAACTAACCAAAATTTAATCTGCCCCCTTTACGGTCGTCCGCTGGTTAAGTTTTTGGTGAAAGGAATTAAGCTGGAAACACATTATTAACACCGACGCCACCCGATGAAACGTGATGCGTGTTGGGTCAAATCAAATGTATTGTTTTCTATGACCAGAGTCACACTATGAACACCCGACGCGACGACAGGACGACACGCGCTCACTGCACATCGGGTGTCGACACGTTGCGTCGCCTGGCGTGTTAAATAATGTGTTTCCGGCCTAAATTTTTGCGACCTTTAAGTGTCGAGAAGAGTCGAAAAGAAAGCAACAAGAAAAGACAAAACGCTAGAAAACTATGGAGGTAAGTACTAAATTGAAAGTAAAATTATGTAGTAAGTAGTTGTAAGTATCCATAGCAAGTAGAACTTTTTAATTATGTTCTTCTTCTTGTCTCTTGAATAACCTCCAAATCGAATGTCCATGTCCAAGCGTAGGTAGTGATTAAATCTGTGGTGCGAGTTCAGTCCGTCACTGCCAGCGTTGCCAGACCGTAGTACGGTTTTCCGTACTATTCATCACACAATCGTACCACAACCGTACCTCAGAGTAGACCGTACCTTTTTCGTACCTTTTCTATACTAGTTATTTATTTTTCACTACACAGGGGAAAAAAAAAAACGCTTTTTCCTGTTTTTATCAGCATTTTGAATTTGCGTTTAAAAAACTTTTTTCTTCCAACCAAATAAGACTTGGCTGTTTGGGTTCCCTTTCATTTGACACTGAAATTTATACACAAATTACTTAAATGTTTTTTTTTAGTTCCTTGAACATTATTTTCATATTTTTATGAAAAACAACTTGTTTCCGCTGTAGAATTTGAGTGGACGGAGTCGACCATAGCATTTGCCAAAATTCTAGCAAAACCGTACGGGTCGGAATACTTTTGCAAGAATTAGATCAGTTTTTTCTTCTTCGAGTTGCGATTGATTCAAACTTCGACTAAAAAAAATAGATGTAATTTGATGTTTTTAGACCTAAAAATATCAAATTACCTAAATCTAACTTTGTTTTTCCGGTATTTTAATTCAATTAAACAACATTATTATTGTAATTTCTTTTCAAGCACATACTCGATAAGGATTCAAGTTTCTGATAGGTATGTAAACAGCAGAATTTTGCACACCCAACTCGAAGAAGTAAAAAACTGAGTATCCCGAATTCTCGAGCCAACCGTACCTTGAAGTTAAAAACCGTACCGAAAGCCAACCGTACTTTTTTGGGAAATCATACTGGCAACACTGGTCACTGCGTTGTATAACCCCGTCGGGCGTCGACTGTTAATTACATATTACTGTCCTGTATCTATAATGTCTGGCTACAATTAAACATTGAAGATCAAGAATCATCTCCATAATAATTCCCCACATAAGCTGTCAGAAGTCCATTAAAAGAAATCGAAGAAAGTCTGAAGATTGTCGAAAAAATGCTAAATCAAGGTGACGTCGTCCTTAATCAAGATGGCGAAGGAGAAAAAAGTTTAAATTCTCAAATAAAGCAACTGAATATTTCGTCAGATCCAGCTAAAAACAATGCCGAGTCGTGGAAACGCTGGTGGCAGCAGCTAGAACTTTATTTGCTAGCTACAGGCCTGGACAAGTCTAGCGAGAAACGGGAAATCGCAATTTTACTCCATTTTAATTGGTGAACGTGGATTATATATATTTATTAAGATCAATTTAAAACTCGATGGGAGCACGCTCAACGAAGTCAAATCCAAATTCGACAATTACTTCGAGTCGCGAAGAAATGTGACCATGTGCAGATATACATTCTTCACACGTCGGCAGGGAAGTAGTGGAGATCAAAAGTAAAAATTGTGAGTTTGGCACAGTCAGAGAAGGGCTCATCAAATATATTTTTATTGCAAATTTAAATACATGACTTGTCACATGTTCGTCAAAGATTGCTGCAAGAACCTGATCTGACATATCAGAGGATGTAAGAGCTAACAAAAACGCTCATAGTCGCTCAGCAGGATGCTGAAAGAATCATCAAAGACAGCAGTGTCCCTGGTGAAAATGTCATGCAGTCGGAGGAGCCGTGGTCGAAGAGACAGTCGACAGCGAGCTTCCAATGCAGGTCATGTAAATCTTTTGGTCATTTTGCTAAATATTGTCTCAAGAATAAAAAAGTCAGTCAGTTACAACCATTGCATTATATGGCATTATATTTTCAGCGCAATTATATGGTGGTAATTTTTACCGCCCAAGGGGAAGAATTTGTGTCAGCTGCACCATCAAAATGGCTTCTTGAAGACACAAAACTGATGTGGCCACCTGCAAAAAATATGGAGAGAAAAGCCTGAAATGATTGGATATGTTACAATGACGTTCGAGTAGTGGGATATTATGGTAAGTATGATTCACGTTTCATTTCCAGAGGAAGAGGCAGAGACTTATAAAAGTATAATAATAACATTAACTTTTAATTATTATTAAACTAGCGACCCGCCCCGGCTCCGCACGGGTGCAATATAGATGTGTAAACCTTCCTCTTCACTCTAATGTATTGATGAAAAGTTGAAAACCTCATTTAAATCCGTTGCGGAGCTTGAAAGATCTAAGCATACATAGGGACAGATACGGCAGGAAGTAACTTTGTTTTATAATATTGTAGTGATAAAGTTGAATATTTACAGCAACGTTAACAGAAGCCAATGTGGAAAAAGACAAACAAAACAGTACCACTTGCAGCGAGGCAGAAGTCAGAGAATCAGAAGTCAGAGGAAAAGAAAAAAGAAAAATAATCCTCCACCTGCAGTTGACGGTAAGTATTATTGTCACACGTTTAGGCTGTAGTGCGGAGTGCAAAGATTTCATATTTTGGCCAATTTTTAGTTGTTTGTATTCAGTTCACGTGCGAAGTATCTAGGTACACATGATATACATCTCATGTAGCACATGAGAATTTGTCATTTGCAAGTTGAGACAGTTATGTGAATTGAAAAGAAACGGTTCAAAGATTTCTCTCATTTACCTAGGCGGTTGTGTATTTTTTAATTTTTCTAAGTCTGACAATGAAAAAGCTGTAGTTGTTTAAAAAAAATCTCCGTTGAACCTCCTGTAAATATTAATATGTTCTTGTATAAATTACATCATACTGTACTGTACCTACATGTTTTTAGGGTTCCTTACCTCAAGAGGAATAAAAACTTTTTCAAAAAAGTAACCGACTTCAAAAACAACAACAAAACAAAAAAGGGTGAAATAACCTAATTAATAACTTCTTTCGGATGTCGATGGCTTTATTTTTTATTTCACAGATTTTTAGCCACCGACTTCCGAAAGAAGTTTACTTTTAAGGTTACTTTTTTGAAAATATTTTATTTTACCCTTTTTAGTTTATTTATTAAATATTCAACCCAAATTCTTGTAAAATACAAAATTTTCTTACTATGCACTAATCTTGTAATCCGTCACAACATAAAAAAATCCATATCTCTAAAACTACTGAACCGATTTTGATGAAACTTGCAGTGTACCCTAAGTTGAACAATACCTAGTACAACAAAAAAGAATTACTTAAATCGAAATTTGGCACATTTGTTCGGACGCTGATATAGACTAACATATATGAAAACTGGGCGAATTGATAACCTCCTTTTTTTTGAAGTCGGTTAAAATGGAACCCTTATGGGATCACTCACCTGTCCGTCTGTCTGTCTGATTAGTATATTAACCTATATTCATAATACCTGCTTATAATGATTATTATTTATGTTTTTGCAGAAACAGATTTTCCTACTGTAAAAGACATAATCAACGCGAAAATTTTACTGGAGCCCCCTCCAGCAGTCGTCTTGGAAATTGAAGGACATGAAGAAAATACAAAAAAATCAGAAGATTGCATTGTCATTTCTGAAGCAAGCGGTTCAAACTTTTTTGGAAATGATAATAATATGGCGAGCTCATCTGTCGACGTAATGCAACAATCTCCATCAATTAACAATTTAAAAAAAACACCGAGTGACACAGAAAGTCTTCAAAGCGATTCTGCAAAAGGCGGTTCAAGTTTTTCTGGAAACAGCTCTATAGGTATTGTTATTTAACTGTATTCTTCTTTAATTCTAGATTGTTTACTTATAGTCAACTTGGAGTATTCCCGTTTGAACAACTATTTATTGAGCACCTATGCATTAACCTATGGGAATACTTTGGTGCTAAATGCATAGGTGCTCAAAAAATAGGTACTCAAACAGGAATACTCCGTCAATTTATGTGCTTAAGTAGGTACTAAGTGTTTTTATTTCTTATTAATGCAGATGAACTTGTATCGGAGATGAAACAGATAAAACATTTTGTAATGTATACTATGCGCAAAGTTGAATCATTGGAAATAACTCTGGCCAAGTACAAACCAGTTCCGTCACTTGAGCCACAAAAATCTCTCTTACCAAAACTCCCATTAATGGAAATTGCGCAGCTTCGTACCCTAGAAGACAATCTCGAAAATGAGAGCATTCGGAGAGAATTGGTACGTGATTTATAGTATAGCCTACCTACTAATAATTACACAAAAGAGACAAAGGAATGTGACACAAAACAGTAGACACTGATAATAATATTTATCATATAATAATTGAATAAATATTGTTTTTTAATTTTAGTTTGACATGCTGAGACACACCGGAGGAGCAAAAGAACGTGACTGTGTCACTCGATGCTTAGAAAAATTATTTTCTAATTACCTAGGGCAATACTGCTCATGGACTGGAAAAAAGAACAATTACAAACTGTCATCAATGAATTTGATGACTACATTAAAACGTAAGTATTTATAACGTTATTTTTAAGCATTATCATAATAATATTATACTGGTATTAGTTACCGCGCCTACGGTGGCCGGAGATCATCTAGCGACGTCCGTCGCCGTGGGCGTCTACTACCGCGGATGGGGCGGAGGGAGGACTCTGTCCTCTCTCGCTCGCGGCCCGCCTCCTCCTTCGCGAGCATTACTGCTTCGCAGAAGGAGGCGACCGCTTCCCACTCCGTCTCGCCCCGCAGCATGGCCGCGACCAATGCTGGGCGCGAGAGGTCTCCGCCTATCGCAGCCGTGAGGACACGTCGGTGCTCCGCCCAAGCTGGGCAGTCTTGCACCGTATGCTCCACCGTGTCCTCCGGGCGATCTTCGCAGTGGTGACACCCAGGCGTCTCCTCCTTTCGCATCAGACACAGGTACCTCCCGAAACTTCCGTGTCCGGTGAGGACCTGCGTCAAGCGGTAGGTCAGGACGCCATGACTTCTCTCCAGCCACTCCTCAAAGAGGGGTCTTACCGCCGCAATTGCGGCGTGCCCGATGTATACAAGTTTAAAAATTAATGTTATTATTGTTTTAATTTAAGGGGGATGCTCCAACCAGCCCGCGAAATTCAAATTTTTTTACGTTTTTTGCAATTTGCAGGCCAGTGACATGTTGTAGCTTTATAAATATATGAGTTGCGCTAATAACAAGTATAATTTTAAATATAAAAATTATCAAAAAACTCGCTCCATCAGCTCTCACATAGAAAAGGTGCATCATGTTAAAATCTCCGAAATCTAACTACGATGCACCTTTTCTATGTGAGAGCTGATGGAGCGAATTTTTTGATAATTTTTATATTTAAAATTATACTTGTTATTAGCGCAACACATATATTTATAAAGTTACAACATGTCACTGGCCTGCAAATTGCAAAAAACGTAAAAAAAATTGAATTTCGCGGGCTACATCGAAGCAATCACCTTAAATGCTTTTGTTGCTTAAATAAAATTCTTATGGCATTTCTCTTTTCTAACAGTTGCCGTTAGGGAGACATTCCCTAATATTACCGACAATAGCTTCGAGCGTCACGTTATGGGGTGGTTCCAGCACGCCGGTAAGAGACTGAAGCGTGAAAATTAGTCGCTGTTTTATATTCCAAATAAGATTGTATTTTTTAAGGATTTTTACTATGTATAGGTTATATATTCTGTGGTATAGGTATATGTTTGAATATGATGTTATTCATAAGTCTTTTGATCAAACGCTGCCACCGTCTAAGCGTGATTGCTCCAATGGTGAAAAATAACAAATTCGCGATTAGTCCAATTTGCAATTGTTCCAAAATAAAAGGATTTATCCAAAATTAAACAAAGGAGGTCATATAATTGTATGCATTTTAATTGTACATAATTATAAGTATCTTGAAGCCATTAATTAAAAACTAGTTTCGTATTGTTTATCGTTTATAATTATGTAGGTATAATTATAATGCATCCAAATAAATCACCTCCTTTGTTTAATTTTGGATATCCTTTTATTTTGGACCAATTGCGAATTGGACTAATCGCCACCCTAAGCTGGATACTCGGAAAACGCTTGTCCATCTATCCACCCCATCATACTATCGAATCAAGTACGATGGGGTGGATAGACACGCGTTTTCCGAGTATCCAGCTTAGGGTGGCTGTCTCAGGGTGGATAAACGATATAAGCCCTCATTCTCAATGGTGTATCTTTTTTGCTGTTTCCAATGAAAGTGTATACCCATCTATCATTGTACTCACCAATCTCACTATATCTATTTTCGATGTCAAATATTGTCTGAATGGAAACATTAGAATTTGACATAGTTTCCCTATTGAATACAAATGACATAGTTTAATAGTGAATACATGTATATTTTTTTTAAACCAAAGTAAATGCTTTGGTAGCATAATCCACTTGTAGAAGTTCCTATTGGTTCAGATTTAAAATGCACCTGCAAGCCTGATATCAGGCTAGCCACTCACTTTGTTTCTAACTATTTGGATCTGAAGTTGTGCATTTGTGACCATTCTGTCAAGCCAAATTACAACGTAGGTTACAAAAATAGGATAAATATCAATAATTCTATTGTAATAATAAATATAAGGATAATGATAAAGATAATTATTATAAATTGTTTTTTTTTAATAAATGTATGGGCACTGTATTACCTCTTATTATTTAATTCCTATAATTATATAATAATTTGAATTTTTGTATTTACTATTCGTTTTTAAATGTTTATTTTTTAGTTCTGTTTTATAAGTGTTTGATTTCCTAGTATGATTATTAATAATAAGTTCCATGGAAGTTTCCTTAGCAAGCTACCAATAATGTTACGATTATAACATGCCATGAATTGCAGCTTGTTGCAGCTGAAAGAATACAAGGATATACATACAACACGAAGGTCCATTGTAAAAATCCAGGAACTATCTGGAATTAGAGCATTATTTTGTCTTTCGAAAATATATAAATAATATTATCAAAAGATAAAATAATTCTCGTAATCAGGTAGTTCCTGGATTTTTACAATTGATCTTCGTGTTGTATGTATCCTTGTATTCTTTCTGCTGCAGCAAACTGCAATTCATGGCATGTTATAATCGTAACATTATTGGTAGCTTGCTATGGAAACTTCATGAAACTTTTATTTGCAACATTGCCGAAACAACAAAAATTCAAGTTACTGGAACCTTACAACTGAAACTTTGATGCAATATATCTAGATAAACTTACACACAACTTTTAAATACAACTTTGCAGCAACTTACTGTACGCATATAACTGGAAACTTACATTTGCAACATTAATGCAACTTACTATTTGCAAGTTACTTGAAAGTTATTTAGAAAATATTAATGCAATGTTAAATTTGCGACGTCCATGTAAGTTACATTTGCAACATTAATGCAACGTACTATTTGGAAGTTACTTTAAAGTAATTTACGAAATATAAACGCAATGTTAGATCTGAAGCATCCATGTAACTTACATTTGCAACATCAATGCAACGTTAATGACATTACTTACATAAAAATTATAAATGTTAAGTTGTGACAATGTAACACTCAAAAGTTTTTGAAACTTTACCTAGATACTTATTGAAAATTTCAGCTGTAATATTACCGTGACATTGCGTTTGAACGTTACTGAAAGTTTTATAGATTAGGGCTGGGTAAGTTACGGGGTATATATAATGGGTGGCCGTTAGGGCTTTGCGTCAACATTGCTCACACATTGCAGGGGCTTTGCGTGCTCCCGTTTGTGACGTTCAGCAATATTGCTGCGATTTCTGCTTGCTTAGCGGGTATAGTTTAGCAGGTCTGTTGCAGTTCTGCATCAGGTGTTCAAGTTTCCAAGATAAATTACAGCCTATATGTTAATCGAACTTAATATTTATACAACAAAAAAAAATCATTCAAATCCGTCCAGTAGTTCCGAAGATTAGCGTGCACAAACACACAGACAAACAGACAAAAAAAAAATAATTACAGTTTCGGGTTCGGCATCGATAAAATAACAACCCCTGCTATTTTTTTTTTTTGTATATTTCCATTGTACAGACACCACTTTTCTACAAATTGTAACGCGACAACCAAAACAGCGCGACATCACTACTCCCGTGTCGGCTGAGTCACCGAGCGCGACCCCGCCACCGCACCGCCGCCGCTGCCCGAGCGCCTATAAGGGCGTGGCCCCATGTCTCCGGCGCGGCGCCGTGCCGAGCTACGGTGCCGAGCTACGGCGCCGCCCGCCGGAGAGCGGCGCGGCGCCGTGCCGAGCTACGGTGCCGAGCTACGGCGCCGCCCGCCGGAGAGCGGCGCGGCGCCGTGCCGAGCTACGGTGCCGAGCTACGGCGCCGCCCGCCGGAGAGCGGCGCGGCGCCGTGCCGAGCTACGGTGCCGAGCTACGGCGCCGCCCGCCGGAGAGCGGCGCGGCGCCGTGCCGAGCTACGGTGCCGAGCTACGGCGCCGCCCGCCGGAGAGCGGCGCGGCGCCGTGCCGAGCTACGGTGCCGAGCTACGGCGCCGCCCGCCGGAGAGCGGCGCGGCGCCGTGCCGAGCTACGGTGCCGAGCTACGGCGCCGCCCGCCGGAGAGCGGCGCGGCGCCGTGCCGAGCCACGGCGCCGTGCCGCGCTACGGCGTCGTGTACCGGCACGTACCCTATGTTCAGCAAGTTTTGATATGGACCGCGAAAGGCGTATCCTGGTCCTGTTGCTAGTGTATACATATGTATGTATGTAGTCATACGTATGTCTACATCAAAAAAAAAAATCTATGATAAGAATAAATAAGGTAAAATAATTTCTTTTATTTCTTACCTTACGGTGCGTACAGACTATGTAACATAACATGTTATATAACTGTAATTTTTATCTTTGGATACACTTGCTGAACATAGGGTACGTGCCGGTACACGACGCCGAAGCGCGGCGCGGCGCCGTGGCTCGGCACGGCGCCGCGCCGCTCGCCGGCGGGCGGCGCCGTAGCTCGGCACGACGCCGCGCCGCCGCACGGCGCACGGCGCCGCGCCGGAGACATGGGGCCAGGCCCTAAAAGGCCATGCAGAGCCCAATAACGCCAGTCTCAGGTCGGCACGCGCCGGTGGTACGCTCCGCATCGACTTAGGTCGGTCACGCCTGCCCCGCTTCTTGCCGTATCTGGGTACTCAGTCGTATACTGTGTGTATGTTGTGTCGGCATCGCTAGCGGTCCGCCCATCATTCTTACAGTGTATGACGCCGTAGGGTTTACTTAGCTAGCCGTTATATTATGTAGAATCATTTAATTTTAACTTAAACCTTGTAATTTTGTTAATGTAGACTTAGCGTTTTATGTTAGTTTTACTTATCAAATAAATTATCTTTGTTTATTTGTCTATTGTGAGTTTGGTCTCATCTCCACACACAAACCCTTCATTATTTCGGAATCCTTACCAGTGTTTTGTTTCTCATGAGCGAGCAGGACGGACATGATGTCGTCGTTCTTCTCTTTCCCCACAGTCTTCGCGGTACTGGCATTGCTGGCGGCTTTCTCCAAAGCAGCATCCGTTGAATGAACGCTGTCACTCTGTAAATGTAGCATGAAATGTATTTATATAATCTGATAATTTGATTGTGACAGAATTACTTATGGTCGTCTAGTAATGCATTAGTTCGGTGGAGGTGATTTACGTTTTTCGTATATGTTTTTTTTTTTATCAGAAAAGTCATCAATTGAGTCCAGGGCGGTACGGAAAGGACTGTCAGACTAGTACCGACTAAAATCCACGGTGTCCTTCAATAGCCCTTTACGTTCCGGGGTCACAGTTACCTGATGAGACGACCCGCGACTCTTTCATGGATGAAAAGTTACAAATGAGAACTATTTAACAAAACGTTGCCCCCACACTAGGATATCTCCAGTATCGTAGGAGAGTTTACAAACATATAAATTCACTTTAACAAACGCCCAGACCCGGAACAATAAATTACTAGTAGATCATATAAATATTTGCTCCGTGCGGGAATCGAACCCGACACTGCGCAGTAGTCGATCGATCAGCCACTGCGCCAATTGTGCCATCCCCTCTTTCTTAGTCTCGGTAATTATTGCAAAGAGTGTTTTCAGTTTTATAACATAATTGGGCAAAACTGCCCGATCAATTTCCGATCCGAGCCTTTCTCGTTTTTATTTGAACAATGTAGTTATTCCCATAAAATTATAATTTAGTATACTTTTCTATTCTTTTAAATAATCTTTCGTACTAAGCATTACACATAATATTCTGAATGAATCACACGGTAAATGCGCATTTAATATAATATCGGAAGCTGCTATGTCTATGTAGGTCAAGCCACGAGTCTTCTACTTACAAAGAAGTTATTTAAAGCGACCAAAATAATTAACACAATCCGTCTTACCACAAGAAACTTAAACATCTGTTGATCACTTGTCTAAAAAAACTGTCAACGTCAAAACGGAATTTCACGTTGATATAAGGGTCGTTTTGCAGTTACACTTTTTTTAGACACGCGTTCATCAGTTGTTTATGTTTTTGTGGTAAGGCGGAATATAAATAAAGGGATGATTATTAAGTGGAGCATATCCGAAAATAGATGGCCTTTGAATATTTGAACAATGAGCATTGATATAATAAGAAACTGAGTGATAGACAGCATATCGGTAATGACCCATAACAAGAGACACAACTGCGTCTTATATTATGAAGACTAAGGCCGTTGTTTCCATGCGCCAAATCGGTGATAAGGCTATTTTAAAACGGTGTTATTTAATTGTATTTTATAAAAGTTATAATTGCATTATTTTGTGAAAGTGTGATCACCGTGTATCTTTTAGGTGTATAATTATTGTTTTTTTTTTATCCTTTAAATGATTTAATGGTCTTGACTTGAGTACATCGCTTTCACATTTTTTTTTAAATTGTTATTTCAAAACATTGTGAAACATTTTTGAAAAAGAGTAAGTATGGAGTTTCTTGCCCATTCTTCTCCATACAACCTACCTTAGCGAATGGGTGTAGAATCAATCCCATCCCTTCCTATTCCCTTTAAATTTAAAAATCGACGTTCAAAAGTGCCTCAGATGGCCTAATTGGAATAAATGATTTGACTTTGACTTTGGTGCGTTTGATGTGAAGTGATTGTGGCTTGGACTTTGTAAAACTGCCAGTAAATCTCATTAAGATAAGCTTTAAGACGTAGTACATTATATTCTGTGCTTTAAGATACAGTTGTGAAACAGTTCATGTAGGAGCAATCGTTGTGGGAGTAGGTTGGCAAAAAGAATGGCTTAGTTTTGATAGATGTACCTAGATGTAGTAACTAGGCAAAAAGCTTTTGTTCGGAAAGAAAAATTCGAACCGCGACCAGGATTTGAACTTTGAGACGTTAGAAATGGATTGAACACTTCGACGCAGTAGGTATGAACCTCGATGGCTTCGTTGCAAGAGCGTCGGTCGGATGTACTGAATCCGGAGGTTTCAGATTTCTCGGAAATTCAAATCCTGCTCGCGCTTTGTTTTTTTATTTCTAAAGAAAAGGTTTGAAATTCGCGATGCATGCGCTAATGAGTATAATATTTATAAAATATTAACTAGGTGACAATTTGACTGTACGGAATTTCTCAGCTTCGCAAGGGATTGAAGACATGATTGATGATGTGCAAGTGAATATGGAACATAAACCCACTTGCATTCGGGCAACTTTCGCGTAACTATATAGCGAGGGCACTATGAAGGACGGTGTTTGGGAGCTTACTTTGGCTAGCCAATAAGACACTCGCCTAGAGTCTTAGGGACTTTACTCATGGCGCGATACGACGCAGTGCGACGCGATTCGAACGAATTCAAACTACAAGTGAAAGTCAACCTGACCACTATGACATAAGACATAAAACATGTTGTTAGCTATGGGTAGATGAAAAACAAAACACGATGGCCATGACAACGTCAAGTCAATCGAATTGCATCTTTATCTCTTAGTGGCAAGGTTGATTTTCACTTGTAGTTGGAATTCGTTCGAATGGCGTCGCATTGCGTCGCATCGTGCCATGAGTAAGACTCAGGCGGGTGTCTAGTTTCCAAACGTCTTTTATAATGCGAACAGCGAAGGAGTCGAACTCTCAGTCTTCGTCTGTGTTTCTGAACGCATACAACCCTAATCTCTTCAAAGTTAGAGTGAACAGGCTTCTTTTGGGGAAGCTCGCTCCATCGTCTTTGTCAACTCTGACCTCTAAGTTCAAGAGCAAACCCATCGTAAATAAAATAAAAAAAAATGAAAAAATAGTGCAAACGGGTTTAAAGCTGTGTCAATATTCAAACAAAACATGTTATCCGTGTTCTGTGCCAATGGGAGGTTTCACGCAAAGCTTGGCTCAGATGGCGCTACCAGCGCATGATTTCATTTACTGTATGATTAATTGACATACACTACACACTCGAAGCTACACTTGACGTTGTTTGCGTTATGCGCTTGTAGCGCCACTGATGGCTAAAACTCGCAGTGAAACTCCTATAGACATGGGCAGCAAAACTGGTAAGATAATAATGAAAAGCCAGTACTTGATCATTGGTGACGATGGTACTCTCCACCATCCATACGGGCCGCTCCTTCCGCAGCGCACTGGCGTCGTTAGCGTTGTCAGCCTCCCCGATGGTGACGTCCACTCGTGTCTCCTCCACCAACATGCCCTGGTTCCGCGTGGCCTCGCCCGACCACTCCAGGCCGGGAGGTCGCTGGGCCATCTGTTTAGAGTTCAATCTGCAAGAAGGTTTCACTCTTAGCGACCTTGCTGTGACGCGATGCGACGCAGTCCGACCGATTTCAATTACAAGTGAAAATCATCCTTACCACTACGACATAAAACACGTTGTTATCTATTGGTAAATGTAAAACAAAACACGATCGCCACGACGACGTCAAGTCAATCGAATTGCATCATTATTTTTTAGTAGCAGTCTATTTTCATTTTTTGTTAGTAAAAATTGCAAATCGCACGAATCGCGCCATGGGCGATTTGCAATTTCTTCTGTTTTTCATCTACCCGTAAATATCCGCACGTTTTATGTCATATGCCGTAGTGGTAAGGATCATTTTCACTTGTAGTCTCGTCATCAACAAGCTCGCTTAGTATAAAGCCAGCGTAAGATACCTTCATGCAAAGTAACCGAGTAACTATTGTTGTGAACGTAAGCTCCATAAAAATGCTGGTTCCCTCAGTATCTAGTTGAACTAGAAGTCAACCAAATGGAATCGATATGTGCTTCTTTCTGCTCGTCGTTATCTACAATGCCTTTATTTTTTTACCAGGTAAAATCAACAAATGCGTCCTCCCACCCAGAGCAGAACGGCAAGGAAAGTCAGACTTGTACTGACTAAAATCCACGGTATCCTTCAATAGCCCTTTACGTTCCGGGACCACGCTTACCCGATAGTCCCCGGTATCTACAATACTTAGCCTTTTTAGGAAATCCGCAAACTCAGTAAATTGAAATTTGTTTTGAAATAAAAAAAAATTAATGGCGTGATATTTATTTGCAGACTGTAGGAGTGTAGGTAGGCGTTATGTTTATTTTGTTGGTACCGTGCAAGAGAGACAGAGAGAGCTTCACGAGTCGAATAGCGCTGTCTCATTTTTGACGATGAACAATGATGGCGTTATAACATGATAATCTGTTAATAGTACCGCCATGTCACTGAGAAAAAGGGTCACAGTCAAGGACACAGAGTCTTCAGATGTGGTTTTATGCGAACCGGGAGTTGTACCAAGAATCGTGATGAACATAATTAAACAATAAGAGCGGCATATCGTAGAATCCAAGAAATTTGTCATTTTTGAGCGCTTTTTTCACCTTTTGGCAACAGCCGAAGATTATTATACCAGTGTCGAGTAGTGACGTCCGAGCAGTAAGTTGAGCCGTCGAACTTTGCACTTAGCTATGCTGGTGGGTGGTTCCGCTCAGTGAACGAGATGGCGCTAGACGACTTGTATAGCTCTGTCTCTTTCCCACATCCTAAAGACTCTCGCTTTAAAAAGTTAGATATAAAATAAAAATATTCAAGTACCCTCTGATAGTGTTGATGTCGACTGGCTCGGGTTCCAAGATCTCTGGTGACAGCTTGATGCCCTCGACCTCTCGCAGTAGAATGTACAGTGTCTCTAGCTGTTCGTTGAACTTCGCCATTAGTAGCCTGGAGTCTTTCTTGGGGAGTGCCGATTGGTCCTCCTCTACGACTTGGTTGCAAAATGTGCAGCGGAACTCTTGTGTCATCATATCGTATAACTGGTCTGCCTGAAAATGTGACGGATAATTTTAAGTGTGCTATTTTCTTATATTTTTAAAAGCTGTTTAGAGGTATAAATTTACCTTGTTATGCTAGGAAGAAGGGTGTAAAATATCTATTTAACCATATAAAGTATGTTTCTTACACCTCATTTAGACGGAGCAAGAACTCGCGATGCGAGTTTCACTACATTGCGGTATTTGTTTGATCAACTGAATTCATTGTACCTATAAAGTCCGCCATGTAACGCAACTCGCGTGCGAGTTCTTGCATCGTCTAAATGAGGCGGAAGACCAAAGATTCAAGTATGTATAGTTCGCATTAGGCAAAGTATCGCTGTCTCTCTATCTATAGCCGCTAGGCTACAACTCGAAAATTATTCCTAGGAGGGATCAAATAATCGGGATACCTATCCTCTGTGTTAATCTAGGATATACACTATTTGTGATTCTGGATATGTATCGATCTTAATTTGAACATTATCTTAGGAGTCTGAAGTAAATGATCAAGTAGACTTACTTCGAGATCTGTGAATGTCTTCCCGCATGACGGGCATTTGAAGCTGGCGCGACTGGTAGCGTCGCGTTCTTCCGTCTCCATGCGCTTACGCATAAGATCTAATTTGTATTTAACTACGTTAACGAATGTTTTGTAATTTATAAAATAATAGTTTACTTTTTGTGCTTTTCCGTCAGGTCCTGAAATAAGAAGAAAACGTTGAAGAGCGGCGAAATCATATAGGTATTGTTGATTAAGAAATTCTTATTACCTAAGTTGGAAAGCTTGCCATTTACCTACAGGATGATTTTTTAAGAGAGCGTGGATGGCCAGTCCCGATACTATGAGGAAATAAACATAAACTCGTACCTTTTTCTACGGGGGTAGGTAGAGTTTTTATTTTTTATTTTGTTCCACTCTAGGAATTTCTTCCTGTGTCGTGGGTGCGTTTAAAAACATACTTGGTGTATGTCACACCAAGTAGTTTTACAAACTCACATACAAAAACACCCAGACATCATACAAATATTTGTTCCGTGCGGGGATTGAACCCGCGACACGCAGCAGTCGATCACTCAGGTACTGCGCCAACCGTATCGTCAATGTTATAGGACGCCATATATACAGATACTCGTATGAAAGGTTCAGATGGCGTTCGTAGTTTTGCATGGAAAACTATACGGAATAGCGAAAAATACTCTTAGGATCGAATCCTGGAAAAATCATTAAAAAATAAACGTATTCAATTCCTCGACTTTTCAAAAATCTATTGAGTCATTTATTCAGGTTTCAAGAAATCAAGCCCTACTTACCTATTCAATGGAGTTTAAGTAGGTAGGTAATTTCTCATAAGTTCGGATTGAGCCATCCATCTTGGAAAATTAACCATCACTATGATCGTGTATCAATGAACAATTTCAATACTAAGATAATCATGGGTGTTAACTTCACAGTTGAGTTGAGCTGAGCGACTGAGCGCTACAGTCGAGCAGTTTTAGATAATTATTATGTAGATCAATGGAAAGCAACACTTTGATTATGTGGCATTTATCGTCACAAAAAAATCCACACTTCATTGAAGTGCGGATTTTTTTGTTTAAAGCCTTGATATTGATCAAGTCTTTAAATAAAATAATTCATTTTCGAATAGTGATATGCAGAAACTACACTACACCAGAGGGTCCGTCAGATGGCTGACAGCTCTTTGAGGAATAATCGGACTGCAAGTCACCCATTACTCGCCGTCTGTATGCCTGTTACATTTATTTTATCCCTACAATTATTTTTGCACAGTGTTACTAATTTGATGTACAGCTTGGCAAATTAGAGTAGAAAACCGGAAGTCGCCACTGTGCTCTCGCTACCAGCACTTTGAATGTTTTTATTTTTTTCACTTATTACGTTATTTTGTGGCACAATAATAAATCTAACAAACCTGCGTTCTTTGTTTACATGAAATATCAAAGATTTTAAACGTTGTCAGCAAAAGATTGGTTCCGTTTCCAGACGTTCTGGCCAAGCTGTATGTTTACATTTTTCAAAAGGTAGGTAGGTAGACAAAGAGTCTGAAGAAGCCAGTCCGATCCTCAGAAGTTCTTATGGTCGTTCAGAAATAGACAAAATAGTTTTAACCGCCTAAAACAGGGATGGTCTGCTCAGGATGAACAAATTTTTCGCATTTAATTGGATGCAAACTATCTGATCGATTATATTTAGGTGATTAAGGTTACAAGAGCTGTGATCTAGACTGCGCGGGCTCCTGATCTTAGTCCGCAATCCAGGCCAGTGGGGGCCCACTCCCTCTCAAGTGGAGTGTTCTGTCCCAGCAGTGGGAATTAAGTATAGGCTGATGATGATGATGAGTTGTTTATAATTACCTGTTTCCATTTTTAATCTCACTTGGATGAATTTATCGTTTTTTAACGTGGCTATTCGAGCCCTCAACATTTTCCTTTCGAACTTTAATAGTTCGCAAATGTCATCCTCTTTCATACCTGAGAAGATAATTTAAAATAATTAAAAAATCATAATATATTTGTCGTGGATTGATGTCGCTACTGTACAACGCCATCTACCCATTCAATTCGCAACTAAACATCACGTGATCAGAAACGCAAGCGCGCGCCCCACCGCTTGGACACGATCGTCGGTAGAGGGGATGCAGCGAGGACGGACAGAGAGCGAGCGTTAGCTCAGTCTAGTTCGGACAGTCTTGGCAGACGCTCGGTACCAACGCACGTGTCTGTTTCTGTTTTAATACTAAACCGTTATTTTAAATAAAATCAGTGAAAGTTATAACCGTATTTCGTTCGAGTACCCACACAGTGCCCACGTTCATCAAAAATTATGTCGGATCGTGAGGAACGCCCAATACTTCGCACCTCGGCCACCCTCGATGCGACATCAGCAGTGGGATACCCTCGAGACGAAGAAAATATGGAGAATGAAGCAATGACGTCACGCTGTGACGAGAATTTGCTTCGTACGCTGTTGGCAGCCCAAAATCAGAACATGATGTTCCTCATAGAAGCCGTCAGGGGTCCAGCAAGTACCAAGCATATTTCTTTGCCTGAATTTGACCCGGATAAGCCGGATGTAGACGCACGTGCTTGGTGCACAACAGCGGATCTGTGCTTATCGGGAGTTCCGCTTCAGGGAAGTGCACTTATCATCACCTTAAGCAAGGCCCTGAAAGGAAGTGCTTCACGTTGGCTGGCGCAAGTGTCGTTTGCGGGGATGACATGGTGTGACTTTAAAAGCCTGTTTTTATCCCGTTACGACTGCGTGGACACACCAGCCGCTCCGCTTTTCAAACTGATGAGTAACAAGCCTAGGGAAGGTGAATGCTATGCTGCTTACGCTGCCCGGTGGCTTTCTACACTCGCATCACGCTGGCAAAATATGAACGCCGAAGCACCACAACCACAGCAATAGCAACGAGAGGGGTTCATCGGCAACAGCGAAGCCTCATGCATCCAGGATCACCTGCTTCCACTGCCACGGCGCAATGAGAGGAGCAGCGCCGATTCCGGGGAAAAGAGGGTTGACCTGTGCCTCCTGAACGCGTAGACTGGGACCATATCCGGTGAGCAATTTTCATTTCATTACGATTCTGGTGCTTTCGCTGTTTAAGCGTGTTATGATGTGATTTCGCTGGTTAAGCGTTAGCTGTTGAATCGCTGGTTAAGCGCTGTGGATTTGTTTGGTAGAGTCATAATACTTTCTTAATTTCGTGCCTGAAGTATCAAGTACCATTTTGAAGTAGAGGTGTTTTAAGTTGAATGAGTGTGGAATCTTAGTCGGCTGGTCAGACCGTACCAGTAGCCATTTCGTAGTCGTAGTCCGTATCTTATTGACATCCCGGTGTCCATAGACTCGCGGTGTGCGAATGTCACTTACGGAGGTCGTGTATTGTGCGTTCATGGTGAACGGTGTGAAACAAACAGAGGTTTGTTAGTGGGGCTAGTGTTAGCCATAGGCCACGAATTTGATTCCTGCTTTTTGATGATTAGTTTCTTGCATTGTAATGATACAATTGCAAAGGTACTAGGTTGCTCTACGATTTTCGGTCAGTCTTAATTGTTTTTTTTTTTTTTTTTTAATAATCTGTAATGTTATAAGGAAAAACAAAGTGACGTGTTGAACAAACCTACTTTGAGAATTATTTTGTTAAAGATAAAGCTAAACTAGTAGAGTTTGATGTTGGTGATTTAGTTCTAATCAAATGAGGAACGATATCAAGTTAAACTCTATCCAAAATACAAAGGTCCTTTTAAGGTTATCGAATTGCTCTAAGGTGATCGCTATGTTTTAAAATCTTTAACTGGCAACAGAACATACAAGAGTATGCTCGTGATCGCATAAGAAGGACGCCACAAGGTTATGTCAGCTTTGAGAGAAAGAGTTTGTTGTGACGTTTATTAGACCCTGTAATTAGTTTGATGAGAATACCTTTTCCATTTGGGTCAGGAATGGCCGAACGAGTAGAATGGTTACTGTTCGAGAATTTTCTTTCATTTCAGATGCCAAGCGATCGAAGTTTCAGCCGTCAACTTTGAAGTGTCACAACTGCGGTAAACCAGGTCACAGAGCGGTTGACTGTCGACCAAGGAGTGAAGTGAAGGGTAAGGTGGCTGATTCTGCAACGTCTGCATCAACTTCTACGGGATCAAAGCAGCGTCTAGATGTCATCTGTTTTCGATGCGGCAACACCGGACATTTTGCTTCTTAATGTCCACGGAGCAATGGCGGCGGCAACGGCACACGTGGTTCGAGCAGTTCAGTGGCAGCGCCTGCACCAGCAGTGAGCAGCGAGCGACGCGTTAAAGTTTGCTACGTCAGCAATCCTAGTGGTGTGTTGATGAACTCTGGTGAGTCATTTCCATTTTATTAAGATTTTGGTGCCGAATGCTCTCTAGTGAAAGATCATTTTGCGTCAAAGTTTAGTGGCAAACGCGTAAACAATACAGTAAATTTAACGGGAATCGGTCGCGGTAGTGTGCAAAGTACCCTCAAGAGCATGTTGACAGCTGTAGAGACTAGTCGTGATCACTCTTGGCAGGATGCATTAGGAGAAGTTCAGCTGGCCATGAACTCCACTATTAATAGGGTGACTAAATCCAGCCCCCTCGAGTTAATGATTGGAAGGGTAGCACGTCCGCTTAGTTTAGTGACCGCTGATGACGATGAGGTTGACATTAATTTAGACGAGACTAGAGAGCACGCGACACAGAACATTGAGAAAGTATCAAAGTATGATAAGAATCGTTTTGACCAAAATAAGGCCAGAGTGTCTTAGTTAGCCGTTAATGATTTTGTTTTGATTGAAAATGAGGAAAGGAATCAGACTAAATTAGATCCCAAATTCAAAGGCCCATTTAAGATTATTGACGTACTAGACGGGGATAGGTACCTACTTAAGGCACTTGACTCTAAGCGAACGTAAAAGTACCCCCATGACCGTGTGAGAAAGATCCCCGATCACCAAGTGCCTCGAGAGTTAGATGTCATAGTTGATGACAGTGGTAGTGAAACCACAACCGATTAAGAATGGCGTGTGTACTCATACTCGGAACTCTTGACCGCACCTCATGAGTAACATGTGGCGATGGGTCTATGAGAAGTCGTTGGTGCGATTTCTGTCTGTGTTGGTGCACAGAGCGCTTTATGTGTTGTAGCACATTTTGCGCAAGATGTTTTGAGAATCGTTGGTGCGATTCTGGTCTGTGTTGGTGCACAGAGTGCCTCATGTGTTGTAGCACATGTGGCAGTGAGTATGCAAAGAATCGTTGGTGCGATTCTGGTCTGTGTTGCTGCACAGAGTGCCTCATGTGTTGTAGCACATGTGGCAGTGAGTATGCAAAGAATCGTTGGTGCGATTCTGATCTGTGTTGGTGCACAGATTGTGACGAAAGTTTGATGAGTTGAGTATGCATTGCCTATGAAATTAGTTTCAGATTTGTGGAAATAGTTTTCCGTTGATTACCTTGTTGATCGGATTCTTCCAATTACTTGTTGTGCAGGAAGCACTGTGTGAAAACCCTAATGTCAGGGCATTGTAAATCATGACAGTTGGTTATTGTGTGTACGTAGATTTAGTGGAAATAAACTGCAGTGAAAATGAGTCACTTGGTTTCTATTGGCAGGATAGCCGAGCTATTTTACTCTCTGAGTGTATTTTGTCCACAGGTACTACACCCGAGGACGGGTGCTAGTCGGGGATGGCCGTGTCGTGGATTGATGTCGCTACTGTACAACGCCATCTACCCATTCAATTCGCAACTAAACATCACGTGATCAGAAACGCAAGCGCGCGCCCCACCGCTTGGACACGATCGTCGGTAGAGGGGATGCAGCGAGGACGGACAGAGAGCGAGCGTTAGCTCAGTCTAGTTCGGACAGTCTTGGCAGACGCTCGGTACCAACGCACGTGTCTGTTTCTGTTTTAATACTAAACCGTTATTTTAAATAAAATCAGTGAAAGTTATAACCGTATTTCGTTCGAGTACCCACACAGTGCCCACGTTCATCAAAAATTATGTCGGATCGTGAGGAACGCCCAATACTTCGCACCTCGGCCACCCTCGATGCGACATATTAATACGTGTAATGTATAGGTTTCTGTGTCACTTCCTCGTTTGCATAGCAGTCGTAAAGCGCGACTACTTATAAGCATGAGCTCCTGGTTAGTAACACTGTGGGAACGAGATGGCACTAGACGGCTTGTATAGCTCTGTCTCTTTCCCACAATAGTTCATCCACACAGTTTTGAAGCGAACTCCGTTCATAGTATTGAATTTCTGATTTCGAGCATTTACTTTTGCTGTTGACTGTACTACACTTCTGCTGCTAAGCCATTCTCTATAAGAAATTTCATCGCTAGGTACGCTCTACAATAAGGTCTTCGACGAGGCGGCTTTGAGATCGTCTGATCGTGGAGCGCGAGTGTCGCTGTCAGTAGCTTTGCGAATAGCAAACTTTAGTCCTAGCAAAGATAATATTAACACTATATAGGTCCTAGTGTGGCGGCCGCGCTGCCACAAGGCTGTGTTTAAAGAGAATAGCATTGCTTGAGGGATTATACACGCAATGTAATCAAATATTATCTTTACGTACAGGGATTTCTTACGAGCATGTCGACTATTAGGGCATCCTCAATGGTGTAAAAGCCTCGAACGACAAGTCGTGCCAACTGCTTCAAGCTGCTGGGCACTTCGGTCACCAACCGTTCTTCAGTCATAATCTGGAATATTAAATTGTGTTATTAATTTATGTTCAAAGTCAAATAATTTATTTAAATTAGGCCATCAAAGAGGCACTTTTAAACGTTGAATATTAAAGTTAAGGAAATGGGATGGGATGGGATTGAATCTACACCCATTCGCAAAGATAGGTTGTATGAAGAAGAATGGGCAAGAAACTCCATACTTTTGTTGTTCAATTATGAACTTTATTTGTATTTTGTAAAATTTATAATATCATTTAGTAATATGTAGGTAGGTATATTGTAATCATATGGAACTTTTGATTTTTGACACAGAATTATATAGGTATCTACCTAATTCTTTCACAACGAAGGTATATTTCCCAAGAGCCTGAATCTGCGACATATTGACGGCACGGTTGTTGTCGGTGCAGAGGCTAAGTGATTAACTGTTTCGCTGCGGGTTCGATGGCCGCACGGAACAATTTGTATGACTTTAAAAGAGTTTGTTCTGGGTCTGTGCGTAAGTATGTGACTTTCGATGTTTTTAAACGCACCCAAGACACAGGCATAGAATAATGGGCCATTGGAAATAACTAAACCAATAATAATTATAAGAACCAATCAATAGTCCATGGCAACTAAATATCATTGTTATCCATGAATCAATTATTATGGCTAGGCTGCCCTTTCAGCAGGGCTATTGGCTAAATTGATTGTAACTGACCAGCAGTTGTCCACTGAACTTGGATGGCTTCATACCAGTTATGAGGCTAAGTTGAGGAGTGGAGTGCCTCAAGAGCGTTAGAATAGTTGATTTTAGAGAACATTTACATTTATCAGTTTCATTGCTAATGCAAAAGCCAATACGAAATTTACCTTTTGACAGCTATTTGATGGTCACCACATAGATAGACACCTACTTAAACGCAATAGCCCCGCTGGGCTGGACTAGATCTAGTCTGAAAAGGACACAGGTGGCAATACTGATGACAATTAAATTCGTTATCATATTTATAAAGTATTTAAAGAGTTTAGATAAGTTTGGGGTCGCATGTCGCACTATCACAACTCATGTTTTTTTTGTGATTTCTCATTACAACGGCCGCTACAATAATATATTTACATAATCAACTAGGTACTAATTTCATCTTAAACAGGGGGGTATTACAACGTCTTAAAACCAGGCTTATTCCGGCGAGTGAAAGTGACAGAGCTATACAAGTCGTCTAGCGCTATCTAGTTCACTCACTGGAACAAGCCTGGTTTTAAGACGTTGTAATACCCCCCCCCAGGGCGTAAATAGTAATAAAAAAAATATCGTTTTCATAAAAACAATTTTATTAAGTTATTTAGGTAGGTACTTATATTATTTTCATTGACAAAATAATATTACATCGTAAAACTGTAATCAATACGTACATAAATAAATAAAAATATTCTAAAAATTAAAGATGCCTATACATTAACTGTCAGCGTTACGAAAAATATTACAATTCACTCTTTGTATGTATATATAGAATTTTTAAATTGTTTGGCAGTATGTACACTTTATTTATTTTGGACATATCACTTTAGACAAATATTGTTATCGATCACTAGGGAGACATTCAGTCCAATTTTGTTGCTTAACTATCCTACTTTTATTAAAAATTATAGCTGCACTACAATTCTCTGAGTTTAGTTTTACAAATAAAAAATAGGGACTGGGCAAGTTAAGCATAAAGTATAATATAAATCAAACTATTTTAGAGCTGCTCTATGGTAAAAATAATGTTATTTGCTTATTTCATAAAATCAAAAATGCATAAACTTGAGTGGCAGGAAGGTCAAATATGTTATTCTATTTTCATGTTACATAACATCATAGATTATGCAAATCATATGCATACAAATACTAACATCAATAATGATGTTTAAAATAATGTAAGTGTTATTAAAATGACTAAACATTGCAAGAATTGAGTTGGCAAAACTTTACTACATACTATCAATCCAAAATTACATAACTTACAAAAGCTTCAGCTTTTTTACTAAATTAAAATATACAAGAGATAACTAAAGGCTATTTTAACTAAAATACCAAAGTACTAACAAAAATCAGTCTTGGGTTTAAAGTGAAATAGAGAAATTTAAAATTAGCTTGCCACATTATGTTTGAACAAAATTACTTCTCTTACATAATAAAAAAATACACAAATTGACCATTAAATTCAATTGTTGCATGATGGAAATCATATTTCTTAAGTACAAGTAAATTATCATACATTCTAAAGGCAAGAAAATTCATACATGTTTTAACTGGGATACATTACAACAAGTATGGATATCTTTATTCAGTTGTTACTATTTCTTTGTAAGTCAATACCCCAATTAAATAACACTTGGTTACTAATAAATAATTAAAATAGGTCCTAAAAATATGATACAAAACGTTTTGCCTACATTCTAATCAATCAAATGTACACTTGATTCATTCTGGATGAGTTCTTTCCAAAATAAGTTGAATACTGTCCAATGTCTGGTAGATGACTCTAAAGTTGGGGCGATCACTTGGACTGTGATTCCAGCACTGCTTCATCAAATCATACACACAACGAGGTGTATTGTCTGGACATGCAAGAACATTTCCATCTTTAAGGAATCTCACTACTTCCTCATGTGTCATACCAAAATAAGGTTGAAGTGCAAATGAAAATATTTCCCAAAGACAAACACCAAATGCCCACACATCTGATTCTAGTGTATACTTATTATACAGTATACTTTCTAAAGGCATCCATCTTACAGGAATAGCATCATGCTCATCACCCTTGTAGTAGTCTTGTAAATATATTTTGTGGGACAATCCAAAATCTGCTATTTTTACCACCATATCATCATTGATAAGGCAATTTCTTGTTGCTAAATCTCGATGGACAAATTTTCTATCTGATAGATAGACCATGCCAGATGCTATCTGTCTAGCAACATGTAATAGGTCTAAATGACTGAGTGGTGTTACCAGCAGTCTTAGATCTTCTCTATTTTCAACAGGAGGGAAATTGGTGGCTGTACTACAAGCTCTTAAATATTCATTTAAATCACCTTTTCCCATAAATTCAAACAATAAACACATGGGACGTCCAATAGCACACACACCAAGTAGTTTTACAATATTTGGGTGATCAAAGTCAGCTAACAGACAAGCTTCTCTTTCAAAATCTAATTTTAAGTCATGAGAAGCCTCATCTTTGAGCATTTTAACAGCTACTAGAGTAAATTCTTCTTCAGGGATTAGTCCTGGAGCTTTAGCTTGAAACACTCTTCCAAAAGCGCCTTGGCCTAAATCTCTGATGTATATAATATTATTCCTTGGAAACTCCAATTTTTCCAGTTTAGGATTAAGTTGTGCTCCAGTTGTATGATAAGCTAAATTACTTGGAAGTTTATCCAGGTCTATGTCCATGTTAGGTAGATTCCTGCGACTTGATAAATTACATTTGGAGTAATGATTTTTAACAAAATAATGGCACAGCAAAGCTATCGAAGCTATTGCCAAGACACATGCAAGGCCACCAATTGAGAGCAACAATACAAATGTAGGTGTAAAGTAATTCTCCATAATAATATTATTTGGTCCATTACTATTGTCAAATTCATCACTTGTGTTGGCACAAGATGGAATATCACAATGTTCCCATCGCACGTCAGGATCCATGGTATAGCACCAAGGCTGAGTCTCCTCACCACCTGCATTCCTGCAATAATTTGTGGCATTCTGAACTTCTGGAAATACTAAAGGAGGTCTTGTGTGTTGATGAGGTGATTGAGACTCCCAAGCTTGACAGGCCAATCCAGATACTGTCACATTCATTGTGCCCTGGTAATAACGTCCATTATCTCTGTAACATGTTGTTGTAACTTGACTGTAATCCATATTTGTAATTCCAACATTATTGCATGATACTTGTAGGCCTTTTCCCGAGAATTTTGGCAGTTTTTCGCATTCGGGTAACCGAAAATGGCCTCTATTTTCAAAGAAAACTCCACGGCGTTTTTGCTCTTCAACAACTATCCAATCATTATAACAAAACTGCATTTTAACAGCCATACAGTCTTCTAAACAAAGTGGCAGTGCAAAATACCCCACTCCATCTTTATCTATGCATTTGGGAAAAGCATAAGCACACAGAAGTTTTTCAGCCTTACTTCGACAGGGCTCCTTGAGTTTCGATATCATTTCTTCCCAAAGTCCAGTTGCAATTTTCTCATTATCAAAACCGCCTGTATGGTTATACCATACATACCCAGTTGAATACTTTTTACATATTTGTCCATTGTATGGTCCACAGTATAGATGCACAGAATTTACAAGAAGAAGCACAATAAATAACTTGTAGTGAATGTCCATTGTTTTATTTTACGGGAGATGAAGACTCGATGTGTGTGTCATTGGTAACTTGCATTATAATGTAAAGCTAAATACAACATGATACAACTGTTGTACAATGGCGGACGTAGTTATTTTATTATGTATTGATTTTAGCTGCGCAAAGCAAAAGGAACGAACAATGAGCAATCCGGTAAATGTCACAAGATGACAACACTCACAGCACAGCTGAAAGTTTACTACCTATTGTGTTTCAATGTTGATAAACTAAAATTAGTTTTTAGAAAGTAGAAAAATTCAAACGTTTTAAATTAATATATTTTACAATATTCTACGTATGCCTCAACAGTACTATTACAAACTTACAACGAACTTTGTACAATCAATTATAATCCATGTTAATTTTAGTCGATTCCACACACAGCCTTGTTAATTAAAAATCCTTGAAATGGCAATACTTGTTTTGGTTTAGAAGGTTGGTAAAGTGAATGTCAAAATAATAGAAAAGATACGAACCGAGTTAAAATCTTGTGAATGGCTGCAATTGAGAAGGTTAAAGTTGTCGTCCTTGGTGATTCCGGTAAATGAATACTCAATATATATTATCACACTTCTTATATATTTGCACTGTTAAATTTGTAAAAAATATACTAAAATCACCAGGTAACTTGTCGTTTGCCAACATGACTGTAGCCATGACACCTTTGAAGGTTAGCCAACCTCAAGGATGTGTCCATTTTGGCGGGAAAAACAAAGTGATTCTTATAGCGTGTCGATATTTAAAATAAGGATCTGTTTTTGAGAATAATAAAAAATGCTTTTTGTGCAGAAAAATAATAAAATACACAATGGTGTGGGTCAGAGGCACATTACATTTTTGCAATGTCCCAACATTTAATAAGTATATTATTATGTACCTATTTCTTATAATATCATTGTAGGTACCATACCGTAGAAAGAGAAAAAGACAAAAAGTATACCTACTTCATCTAAGTACTATACATAACTAGGTACCATTTTATTCTGTTATCCATTTCCTACTAGGTAGGAACCAGGAACTATGCAACCACGATACGAACAAAAACGTCAATGACCTGTAATTAATATTTATTATCGTAATTGCATTGTTGCAAGTGTTAACATTATCATGCTTGACCTCACAATATTATGACGCCATCACGGTTTCGTTGTTATTGTGGTCGCAATAAGTAGGTATAGATAGATATCGCTACAGCTAACATATCATGAGCGTTTATTGTAGATAGCATCACCATCACCGCGATCCAGTTTAGGTTGTGGAAAAGAGACAGAGGGTGGCGGGGTCTGAAAGACCCCGCCATCCTTTCATCGACTTTCCTTGGTAGGTGGTTATCAGCAATTTGACTAAGGATGCAAAAGCGAGTCCGACTTTTTATCCGGTTTCTGTCCGATATTTCATCTAGTAGGTATTTTTAACGTAGATATTATGAACTTAGATATTATGAACTGCGATGTATTAAACGTTGATATTTTGAATTTCGACATAACGTCTTTCGATATTTTGAATCATTCGACATTTAAATCAGTCGACATTTTAATCTTCGACGTTTTAAGCGTAGATGTAACATTTTTCGATATTTTTTTACAATCGATATTTTAATTTTCGATATTCTGAACATCGATATTTTAAGCGTAGATATTTTAATCTTCGATATTCAAATATGTACCCGTAGTACAGACCTACATCCTCAGTTCAATGATTTTGGCGTGAAAAGCTAACAAACAAAAAAAAAAAAAAAAACAAAGGATGCATTAATTTCTCTCTTCTATATCATAGGAAGGTGAGACCGCCTAAATCTAAAGTGCGACTGTCGCTGTTTCCATGTTGCCATGAGATTTCGCCGGAACTCTGTCGCGATTGGCCGTGCTGATGGAGTTTCACCCCGGGCGGTGGTGCTTCTCCACGCGCCACTCGTACTCGCTTTGCCGTCTCACCTGAGACCGTGTGATATCCCCGGACCATCCATAATCATCTGAGACACAATCAGTTTTGGCTCGGCACTACCTCATGTTGAACTTTAAAAGCTTCCTAAAATATAATAATAAAATATATATAATAATAAATTACCTGCCTATTTCGTGATATTTCTTAAGAACCTTCTCGTTGTTTGTTCAACGCAACATCGTATCGGCAACAACATTTTGTTAAATTATCTTTTTTTTATGTTTTAGGGGTAGGCAAAACTTCGCTGACTTACTTGATCGCGCACAACAAACCGCTACTATCACCAGGATGGACTGTGGGGTGTTCCGTAGAAGTAAAGTTACACAGGTACAAGGAAGGCACACAGGCGCAAAACACATTTTTTGTGGAGCTATGGGACGTCGGAGGCTCAAACGGACACAGAAATACTAGGAATGTATTTTATCAGCCTACTCATGGTGTGTTTTCTTAATGGTATTCATAAATAAAGGTATATTGGTGGGATACGACAATGGCCAAAAGCCGTAGTCGTATCCCACCACCCCTTAAAAAAGCATTAATTCTCACAGTAGTAAGGTAACATTTCCGGCAAAGTGACATCCCACCAAAACATTACATGTAAAAAATGCCAAGTCTCTCGATGCAGTCTTTCCATCGTAAAAAGTTTTGAGATCTCATAGAAGCCAAGTCCTATTCAAATTATTTTGTAGTTATAAATCAACATTTAGTAATTAATATCAATAGTTTTCTTTATATTATAATTATAGTGACTTGGCAATGAGCACAAGAAGAAACAAATAAAACGGCATATTTGGAGGAGTTGAAAGTTAAGTAATCTTAATTATTGTATTAGAACATGTAGTCGGTAGTGACCATCATGATTCACACATAACAAATAATCTGATCACAGGTCTCGTCAGTAACATTTGCACATTAATTCCAGGCAGCAAGCAGCTTTTAATTTGTGCTCATTGCCAAGTCACTATAATTATAATATAAAGAAAAGTATTGATATAATTACCAGGGTTGGAAAAAAAACAGTTTTTTTTCAAATTTATAAAACAAACAGTTCAAAATGTTTTAAACAAGTGTTTTTTTTTGTTTTTTTTTTTAGTTTCTGGTTTTTTTTTTCAAATTAATTCCACCTTGCTTGTTGATGTGTAAACGTATAAATCAATTATGTTTCATTTCTAGACTACATCTTTTCAAATTCGCCCTTTGTAATGAAATTTTTACGAAAAATGATCAATGAAAAAAAAACATGTGATGTTTTTTTTCTAATAATTTTAAGCATTATTTCATTACAATGCCAATAAAGGTTAAAAATATGACATAACAATGGCATTAGACTCAAAAGGTTTTATGTCAAACTATTTCGATATCGACTGGCCTGTTGGTCTAGTGGTTAGTGACCCTGACTGCTATGCCGGAGGTCGTGGGTTCGATTCCCACCCAGGACAAATGTTTGTGTGATGAGCACGATCATTTGTTCTGTGTCTGGGTGTAATTTATCTATAAAATGTATGTATTTAGAAATATATAAGTATGTTTATCAGTTGTCTAGTACCCATAACACAAGCTCTGCTTAGCTTGGGACTAGATGGCGTTGTGTGATAGTCGTGGAATATTATATTATTATTATTATTATTTAGACTCCTGAATATTAATTTATTTTCATTTTAAATGCATTCATCTGCCTTGAAAAGTAGTTGAAACGGGTAATAAAAAACACTGTTTAATTTCAAACTGTTTTAAACACTGTTTTAAACAGGTGTTTTAAAACAACTTGTTTTAATCATGCCAACCCTGATAATTACTAAATGTTGATTTATAACTACAAAATAATTTGAATAGGACTTGGCTTCTATGAGATCTCAAAACTTTTTACGATGGAAAGACTGCATCGAGAGACTTGGCATTTTTTTACATGTAATGTTTTTGGTTGGATCTTATTTATTTTTTGTAAGTGTATTTCTTGGGCGCGCCAAAGTTCACCTAAAATTTAAACTCCGATCATCGGAAACCCGAAAATTGTATTCCTAACATTTTTAATCCTAATGATCACAACTCCTAATTGCACTGTCACTAATATTCGTAATTCCGAATCATTCGACTTCATAATGACGGTAGCAATAAACATCTAATAAACTATTATTTGTTTTCCTATATTTTCTCAACATAACCTTCTTTTACACTATTATTCAAAGTCATATCTTTTTCGTTTAGATTTATTTTTATTTTGTTGGCATATTAGCACGTATACTTGAGGAAGTGCTTGCTTCGCACTCACTAATTATATGAATTGTTTTTTTTTTTATTAGTTAAAGCGTCTTCTTTAATTTTATTTAAAGCAGTGTGTACCTGAAAAGATAACCATACGTTAGGTTAGGTTAGAACTGTGACCAGCTACTCGCGAGTCGAGCGAGCAAAGCGAGCGGTGCCGCGACAGCGGCCGGCGAGCGCAACCTGGAAATTTGTCGCCAGTATTTTTTTCATAGTGACCCCAGCGGGGTCTGAAAGACCCCGCCATCCCCTTCGTGGTTATTTTTTTTTAAACCACCCAGAAGTAGGAGCACCGCGAAGCGGTGCTCCTACTACACCGCGAAGCGGTGCTCCGTCGAATTTTCTCGACATTTTACTTTATTTAGTTTGACTAAATTGTCGACATTTTACTGGATTTAGTCAAACTAAATCCAGTAAAATGTCGACAATTTAAATGACTAAATGAAAATATCCCCGTAATAATGTTTAGGGATAAAAACGTTATGATAAAAAACAGTAGGAGTTTCAATATATTTACAGTAACGATATTATTGATAACAATTTTCGGAAAAATGAGTGTTATGAACATCGCCGGTAGCACTACAAAAAGTATGAATAAAAAATCTTTATTCAGAATTAAAAATCGATAAATATAAAATTACAAAATAGCCTTGATAAAATATTTGTAGATCTTACAATGTTAAATGCCTGTACTAGGATAATCCTGTGTCACAGGCGAAAGTAGCTCAAACGATACCTATGCTATCTTTGGAACACAAGTTTTCTTTTTTTAGCAATATTTAAAATATGCAATGGTAAAAATAAAAATAAAATATAAAATGTCTACATCTAAATAAAACAATATTAACTTAGAACTAAAACACAATGATAAAGTAAAAATATCAGCAGAAATAAAAAGATTAAAGTCCAAACATGCAACATTAAAAACACAAACTTGCATAATTTACATTTTTGCAGGTAGCGACTAACGTTCTTAGACAGCAACTTATCGACGAGTAGTCTTGATCATTAGCCTGTTTTATTTGTGTCAGCAATGGATGAATCAACTCGGACCAGTATTAATGACGCTCATGCGCCCTCATAGTCGATCGAGTTAATGAACCTATATTCAGCAATTTTTCTTGCAGGGCACTCAGCGTCTCCTGTTTTGTGGATATTGGGCTTATTATAGCGCGTACAAGTGGCACATTTAGGAGCTTCCGCTTTTTTAGTGCACTCTGACATTGCATGTCCCACTCCTCCGCAGTGTCCACACGATGAGTTCACCTCTCGGCATGTCTTTGCTGCATGGCCATATTGCTGGCATTTGTAGCATCGGGTAACCAGGGTAAAATCTCGAACAGGGCAGGAATTCCAATTTACAAAAATCCTTTTTTGAGATATTAGGACTTTACGAATCTTGGCTGGAACTTGGATTATATAGTTGCAGGTCGATGCATCTTTCTTCCCAGATTTATGGCTGAGCTTGACCATGGTTAAAAACGTCTCTATTGACAATTCAGGAAACTTATCAGCTACGTTCTGCTCGAAAATACACTTAAGAACGTCACTATCAGCCAACGAAGTCGGCACTCCTACAACCGTGATTCGTGGTTGACGCTTCATGGGTTCATCGGCACTAAGTCCAGATAAAGACAGATGGATTTCCTGCTTCACTTTTTCAACGTCTTGCTTTGTTTCAGTGCTGATTATAACTCCTCCGTTTTTAGTTTTCCGGACTCCACGCACTTGCAGCTTCATTTGATCAGGACGTATAATTTTTTGAATAAGAACCTTCGTTTCGTCGCTTGACTTGAATTTGTCATGGGGATAAATAGCTACAGAGCTCACATTGTTCGGACGTATAAAGTCATTTGATCCCTTCTTCACCATGTCAGCAAAAGAAATATTTCTCGTTTTACCAGAGTCCTTAATTGTCTGCTTTAGTTCAGAAATTTGTTCCGCCAGGTCGCTTTTTTCTTTCAATTCATCGATAATGTTAATGGCTTGATGGGCTTTCTGCTTCAGAGCCTGGTATAACACTGCCATCTGCGAGATGCCAGATCCAATTTTACGGCACAAGTTAGAAATTTTCAATTTCTGCTCCGAGTTGAGTTTGCCGTCCGTGGCAATAGTGCAAACGTCATTTAATTGCTGCTCCATGGATGACATCCATTTTTGTATCTCGGGCGTGGATGCAACTTCAACAGAGAAGTCAGCCTGAAGATTCTTTGCTGGCGAGGCATAGGGTAGCTCTTGGCTGCTTGAACTGCCGGGGCTGTTATCCATTTTTCACTATGTTTATGTTTCCATTATTTACGAAACTTCGCACTTAGCAAAAATTTACAAAGTAGGTCACTATTTATTGCATTAAATAAATATTGCTAACGAGCACGTCTGTATGTTGCGAACGGCTATGTATGAATGAAAACTTTAGGATGAAAAATTTTAGGAAGAGTGATCATTCGGATTACAAATCGTTAGGAAGAACAATTTCGGGTAAACAACTTTAGGTGAGCCAATATGGACCCGTATTTCTTTCTTTTTTTTTTAGGTGTCCTCATAATTACTTGGACTTCAGCTACTTTTTTACTTAGGACCCATTCTCTATCTAACAAACTAAATAGAACTAAACTAACTAACAAATAACTAAATAATATATACATATATATCTATTAACTTACAAACTAAATAAAGATAATTTTTTTGAGGAAAGAAAAATTAGATTGCAAGTGGGATACGAACCCGCGTCTTCTGGATAGGTACTCCAGACGCCTTAACCAACTAGGCTATTGAAACCCACACCTGCAAGCTGAAATTCTCTATTCCTCGTTTACGCTTTTCGGTACTCCCACTTGCAATCTAATTTTTCTTTCCTCAAAAAATCATCTTTACGATGCGCGTCGCATGCGTTAATGCGTTTAAAATAATTTACAAACTAAATGTAACTAAACTAAATAATACGTAAACAACTAGATAAATGTAACTATGTCTATGTTATATTAATAAACTATTTTCCTAAATAACTGTTTCAGTAACAATAATAAATCTACTATCTAATTCGGCTAACTTAAGTTCTCCGAATAACGTATTATAACATGGATAGATGGCGCTATCAAATGAAAATTGTCGAATTATTTTAAAGTACTACTTATACTGCGCTCTGTAACGAAACCATAGCGCGATTCAGACAGGTACAACGCCATCTATCGAGCGCGCATACATTTATCGCAATACAATGGAGTTTTAGCTTTATTAATTTAATGAATTGTGAACTTTATGTATTACTTTGTATTAATTATAGTCTATGTATTACATTTATATTATTCTTTTCTATTCTATGTATGCATAAACCACGAACAAAGTTAACAATGCAGTCAAAATCCATACACAATGTTCTTGCCAAACCGCAAATATAAAATTGTTTTCTATGGTATATTATTTTTTAATGTTTTTATAATTTTTCCTTTATATGTGGCTAATGACCTATCTTGGTGCAAAATTTGAAGTTTCTAAGTCTGCTAGAAGTACCTTAGATTTTTGATGATCGGTCAGTGAGTCAGTGAGTGACAAAATGGTGTAACTTTGATCGACTGTAACTCCTAAACTATTAATTGAATTGGCATGTAATTTCGAACTTAAGCTTGTTTTAATGCCTACTATTATTCACCGAAAAACCTAAACTCCTAGCTTAGTCCACGTCGAAGATATAAGGGGGGCGAAACAGCCGCGAATCGCTTCGAGAAAAGATGGCACGGCCGTGCCCGTTTTGCTCGAGACTTGGCGGGGCACTGCCGTGCCCTCAGATACTACCACGGCTACGAAAATATATATTTTTAGCACTTTTCAGAGGGTAATTTTTCAGTAGTATGGTTTTAGTTTATGGACCTTTGTTTTTTTAAGTTCTTGCTGCAAGATTATGCATTCATTTTTATAAATTATTTTTGTGATAGTCGTCGATTTTTTTAGAAAACATCGTGAAGCTTGTTCTAAGTCGGTTTCCTCACAATGTTTTCCTACAGCAGCGTTAATAATTTAAATGTTGCTAAAATTGTTCTTTATCAATTTCCTGCTCTATTACTTGAGCAATGAACAGTATACATATTACCTGTTACGAATTTTGTATAAAAAGACTCCAATGGGTTCGAACTTCGATCCCACGATGTGCTTTGGACTCGGGACCGTAACGGTATCACCACTGCGAGGTATTCCACATAGGGCACTCGCTGTCAATGGCACCTGAGCTTCTAGCACCTTATCTATTCCATTTGTGGCTCATTTCAAAATTTTTCGCAGTTTCCAGGTGCCCTATGTGGAATACCTCCCACTGCTGACAACGACAAACATTCGTTATAGGTACTGTGGGAAATACATGTTTGTGCCATTGGAGCTTTTCATTGAACGCTTAAATCAATAATGTCTAAATATAGACGTTTTGTGTTTCAAGTCACGTTGCGAGCGCTCGTGTTGTTTTCGAGACTCGTTTACATTACATCTATTGATATGGAAAATTGTACCAGAGGGGTTTTTTCCTAATTGCCTATACTATGCCTATACATAGATATTGCATTAAGTACCTTATTGCCTTATTAACAAGGATTACGATCATGAAACGTACATTAGAGAGATTATAACATAATTCATAAATATTTTGCATGTACATTTTCAGGTATTATTTTGGTGCACGATTTAACAAATAGAAAAAGTCAAATCAATTTGCAAAAATGGCTGTCGGAGATTCTGAATCAAGATAGTACAAATCCTATTCCTCATGTAGACGTGGATCCGGAACAATTTCTTGGCTCTACTCAGGTTAGTTACGTAAGGATTTACGCCTTATCGCAGTATCAATAATCAAGATACCATAGTAAAATAAACCTAAATCTATATGGCACTGACGTGTGTTTTGCTTAGCGTCTAGAGCCTAGCTAAAGTCCGGTGATTGCATCTGTGCAAGCGAGACTCATTATATTTACGCGGGAGTGACAGAGACAGGCAATAAGTAATAGGTCAATGTACGAAATTCCTCCTGTTTTGTGGCTGGACTTTAGCCGCCTTGCAAGTAGCGAAGTAAAACAAACGTTCTAGAATTATGGCGCTTTCGCAAGTAACCAGAGAACACTATGCTCCAGGCACTAAGAATAGCATCCATATTTATTATGCGTACTTAGCTAAGGATCATTTTGCTATGCATCTTGATACTAAACAATTATAAGTAAAGCATTCTTATCAAATAAATGCTGTAATATTTCAGATTCCTATATTAGTGATTGGAACTAAGTTCGATATGGCAGAAGAGAAACAAAGAAAAAACCAGTACAGAAGATTAGCCAGTAGTATAGCAGAGCAATGTGGTGCTGATGAAATATTTGTTAACTGTCATCAAGCGAGGTGGGTAGTTCATTTTATTTTAAAATGTGATGTTTAAAAAAAATCCTAAGAAACATTGACCACTACTATTGCAACTTAATTTTAGATCAAATCCTACTGTCCCGATATTTTTCTTCCAATATAATACATAATCCAAAATCCTTCTAAATCCTTATCCGTATCTCCAATGAATTTGTATGCCTGTCTTTGATCTATTCAAATTAAGATTTCGTTCATTACTTTTGTTTCGTAATAATATGTGTAGTTATGGATTTCTTTTTATGATTGGGCACTTAATATTCATTATTTACTTTCCAGATCGTTAGCTGCAGGCTCAAGCAACTCTGTTAAGTTGACGAGATTCTTTGATAAAGTACGTATTTCACAATCTTTGTAGATATTGGGTTCCATCAAAATTTGCACTGAAGTACGTACACTTGGACGCTTGGAACTCAAATCCATGACTTATTAAATCTAGAAAACTGTATTTGACCACGATTTCTAGACACCGTAGGTGCGGCCATGCGGATGGCGAGTAATGGGTGACTCGCTCGCTGTCCGATATAGACCATGCCGGGTCGACGGCGCCTGGTGTTCCACGCGCTTCTCAAAGAACTGTCAGCAATCTGACGGGGCCCCCCTTAGAGGTCCAAAGTCTGCCGGGGTTGCGGGACTGTCTCATCAGGAAACCGTGACCCCAGAACGTAAAGGGGTATTGAAGGATACCATAAATTCTAGTCAGTACAAGTCTGACAGTCCCTCCCTTACGACCCTGCCTGGGAGAACTCCATGGATGATTAAAAAAAAACCCACAGGTGCATCCCCTGTTTCTTGTATATCTTTTCAACACCAAGCCACAGATTACCAAGCTCTCCAAACTAGTAGCTTCTAAGGTTTCTCTGGTATTTTTTGTTTTTGTTGTTTTCATAGAGACGAGGGGATGAAACTTAAATTTGGTTTCACGTGTCTCAGTGCAGTCGGCTATTTCACAATAAATATTAAGATTATAAAATGTCCAGATTCCAATACGTTACGTTTTTAGTGAAGCCTTTTTTTATAAAAGTGTGACTGAGCGCCACGCACACATCTTACTTTTTTCCTTGGAGACGTTCACCTGTTTTACGTAGGAATCGCACAACGGCGGTAATTTTTCTACCGAGTTTTTGGTTTCAATACTCAGTGACATACTACGAGTAATTTTGACATTCTTTAATCTAAGAATTGATATTAATTTTGGTGGTGGAAGGAAGCTGAACGTTTGTCCCACAATAGAACAATAAATACGGGTTAGTAACAGTAAATAATTACTTTCTAGGTGATAGAACGGCGGTATTATTCAAGAGTGAGTCCGTTCACAGACAAGCGCCGCCTCCCCCAGTACATAATGGCCACGTCCACTCCACTTTCAAATAACAAACCTACGCAGTACATGAGCCCTCGTTTCTACCATATGGACTGATAATGGTATACGATTATTGTTTTCTTGTATCATTCCATTGTGTGTATAAAGTTGTTATGAACATCTAAAGCTACTTAGTTTTCTTTTGCAATAACCCATGGAACCTCTTTTAGTTTTAATAATTTGTGTATAGTATATAATTGAACTTTTGTGCGTTTTTCACTGTTTGCTTTATGTCAATCAATTTTCTAGTAAACAACACTTTATTTACTAAAAAGTTGCTAAATGTCCTAAAGACAAATACTGACACTGCTAGCCTATAGTGTTAAAATAGAGCATATTTTAGCAGTTAAGCTACAAATATTAAATGTAATAAAATTATTTGAATTGCACAAATCCAAAAAATACGTACATCCTGCCTTTAAGCTGGGTCCTCAGTTAGCAGTGTTGCATGTAACGTATCAGAAATGAAATACTGTATGTATCAACCTCAAATGAGTACGGCTCGTCCGAGCACACTGCGAGCCGCCTTTGTGTTAGGTACTACTTACAGCGAGTGGTTCGCAGCGGGCTCGTGCCTACGTGCCTACTCCCTTGATACCGTATCTGATACGTTACATGCAACACTGTTAAGTGAGTACCCAGCTTTATACTTGTATTTGACAGATAATATTTATCATCATCATCAGCCTATAATATAATGTTCCCACTGCTGGGTCACAGGCCTCCTCTCTGTGAGGAGTGGGCCGTAATCCTGACAGGCCTGATGGTCTAGTGGTTCGTGACCCTGACTGCTATGCCGGAGGTCGTGGATGCGATTCTCACCCAGGACAAATGTTGTAATGGGTGTAATTTATCTATAGTACTTATTTATGTATTTAGAAATATATAAGTATGTTTATCATTTGTCTATAGTTGGTGCTAGTTAAGATGGCAATAGCGGTCATTGACCTTTACCTAATAAGTCCTCGTATAATGACATAAGCTCAGAATTAGCATTTTTATAAAATACCGAATAAATTAGTAAGTATATTGTAAGGATATAAGTATCTAAGTATTCATAAGATATCAAAATGGTTAAAACATTTCACCTATACCTCAGATTTTATATTATTTTTATATTAAAGACTCACAAGTAAACACTATCATATCACAGAAAAATGCTAATTCTGATCTTATGTCATTATACGAGGACTTATTAGGTAAAGGTCAATGACCGCTATTGCCATCTTCACTGGCACCAACTATAGTACCCTTAATACAAGCTTAGCTTAGCTTGGGACTAGATGGCGTTGTGTGATAGTTGTGAAATATTATTATTATTATCCACCATGCGGGCCCAGTGCGGCTTGGTAGATGTCACATGTATTCGAATGTAACATTGAAAAAGACTATATATCTTAATATTAAATTATTTATTGTCATTTCAGTCGTTTATGTACATTATACGAAGTTTGGTATTTTATTCAGGCAACACATTTTGACTTATAGAATAAGGCGTTGTTCGATTACAATGCCCAGATGCGAACGTAATCGACTTGCAAAGACGCATCCTGTCCGTCGTTGGAATTCAAGTTCCAGGTAGGCAGCCATTGCCCTCTTGCATTCCAAAAGTCACGAGGAGCCTGTAATTTAAAAAAAAAAGTAATTGGTGAGAACTGGAAGGAAGGCGCTGCTTGCTTGTGAGGCCTTGGCCTGGGACTGATAGAGAACGACAGAAAAATGTTGAGATATAGAAATCAATAGGTGGAACCGTTTTTGAACGTATTATAAAGATGGATAAGTATCAATATTTTTAACAGACATTTTTTGGTTACTGATTGGTTAGCCATAAAGCACCAACATTAGACGACTAGATAAAGTGAGTCGCGGGCGGCCCAAGACTTTAAATTTTAAACCCGGACTACAAATGAAGACCCCTCCCCCCCGGACGCTCGCCGGATGCCCTCTAAACTAGGACAAATCCGGGGAAACCCGGACGGATGTTAACCCTATATACAACCCGAATTCTTCGACGGTGTTGTCATAGCCAAGTAGACAGCTTATCTAAACATAGGAACTTTGCTTACCGTCGGTGATCCGTTCCACCAGGGCTTAGGTGCAGGGTTGTTGACACCGTCGGGGAAGAATCCGTTGGTACCGCCGACCGCCAGATTGATGATGAGGTAGAACTACAACGAATAAATAATATTAGGTAACTAGGTATACTAAATAGTGTAAGTTTATACACAAGAGTGTAACGCATAAACGGATTTTTAATAGGTACCTAGTGATTTAGAAATATCTTCGAACTTCAGGATAGAGGGTCGAAAAAAAATACTCCCTTTCAAAACATTGACAAATATCGACGTAATTAGTATGAAGAGTCAATTTTTCTTCGGATTAGGTAGTCTAGTTTAAATGGTCTGAATAACTATAGTATGTGCCATTTAACACGGCAATAGCGGTCATTGCTCCGACTTTCATCCCGATATCTCAATATTAGCGATACTTCCTCTTCACCCGTACAAATCTGTCGCAAACAGTCGCAAAACTGACATCGCTTGAGTCTCATAATACATAAAAAATTACCACAAAAACAACACAATGCACAACCCAAAATAATAGAAAATCTAGCAAACGTACCCTACGAAATATTTCTTTTTAAATATTGTATTTTCGTTTTTACACAAGTTTATCACACTGAGACAATTTAAAAAAAGTAAATATATTATTATGCATCATATAATTTTGCATTAACGTATAATACAATACTGAGTAAATATAAAGTTAGTGCATATTGTATGGATATAAGTGTATTAATATTCTTTTGATATCAGGATGGTAAAAAAACCTTATTTTTCCTAAAATAAATTACAAAAACTATTTCATCACAGAAAATGCTAATTTTCATCTTATGTCGTTTTTGTTTTACGAGGTCATCGCGTCAGGGGTGCAGCACCCCCGGCAGCAGCCGCCATTTAGATTTGACATTCCGTGTGGAAGTTCGCTTGCGTTCGGTCTGTGCAAAGACATTAAACTAAATACGAGCAATAGACGGAACATCACGAAGAAAGTTGTGATCCAAAACTTTTTACCACTAGGTAAAAAGTCGCTCGGTATAGTAGTCGCGTTGCTATGCAACGCTAGATTGTGCTACTGACACACGGCATCAATAATTTTGTATGACAATTTTCCCAATGCCCGCTCTATAGGTTCTTTTAAATCTCTTTGGGTCTGTGCTATAATTTCTTTGCTTTTAATGTTATCGTTTTTGAGTTTGTTACAGTTTTGTTTTTGTGTTCTGTGTTGTTATTGTTACTTCATTTGTTGCTTGTAAAGAAGCATGTAACCAGAAGCTGGAACATCTACTGGTGAAACCAGTAAACGCCGTCGTCGTCCAAACATATTCCAACCTCAAGAAGGTTCGGAATCGATACCGTTCACATCGCCGCCAGCAAAAAGACAGAAGATGATTCTCACCAGCGGAGAACGTCTTATGATTATTAATATTTTTAAATATGTCCAAAACACAAAGCCCGAGGATAAATATTTAACTAACCATGATCTTGTCAAACGTACGTCAGAAATATGTGGGGTGAGTGAGAGATCGATATATCGGGTATTACGTGAATACAGAAATACTCATAAAATAACGCAACCTGAAGGTAGAAGGAGTAGACCAAACGTTCTCCAAAAAGTTGATGATTTTAATAAATCGGCAATTACTAAACTTTTGGAAAAAAAAAAATAAAAAAAAAGATTTTTCATTCAAAATGAGAAAATGATCGAGCCCATCAGTATGAAAAACCATTTTTTTTTATTTATTTTTTCCCGAAAGTTTTTGAACAAACATTGATAAGTAACATGGGCTGAGTTACTTCACGAGAGGTTTTGCGCTATTAACGTTACACGTTGTATATACATAATTACCTACATACATTTGATTGATTGATTTGATGCCGCGCATTCCACATTTTTTTATGATGATTCTTTCACAGTCCAGGCTGTCGTTTGTGGAATGCATTGCTTGTATCAGTAAGACAAGCCAAGTCACTGGTTTCTTTTAAAAGCTTAGTCTTAAATCATTTCCTTTCTCTCTAATAATACATAATTATTTATATTTATGTATGTATGTGTATTTTATTTTATTATTAATGTTTGTGTGGATTGTATTTATATTATCGGTTATCTATTATTTGATGTGCACCACTGTCTACCCTCATTTTTTTTTAAGATTCTTCAAGTCCATCATAATTGTCTAGAAGATATCGCTATTAGCGATAAGACCGCCGTTGTACCCTTAGTATTAATAAAACTTTTTTTTTTTTAAAGTACCGACTTCAAAGACAAATACAAAAAGTGTAAAATAACTTTTTATTTCGGAAGTCGGTGGCTTTTATTTATGTCATTGACTATTGCCACCGACTTCCGAAAGAAAAGTTTCACCGTACCACTTGCTCAAAAAAGTGACATTCTATGCCACAAAAAGCGTACATAACAATAGTCATTTTTAATCTGTTAAAAACAGGGAAAGAAAGTTGTACTGAATTTCATTCATCCTCTAGGGAGAGAATGTGATTTAAATTTGGAATACTTACCGAAACTGAACTACACCAGTCTGTCTTTACACCATTGAGTTTGTATAAAAAGCATTATCCAACTTTTTGAAAAAGGAATACGCATGTATTATGCAGTTATGATTATTCAATAAAATTACGAAAACCGAAGAGGCCGTATGAGTTTGATGCCTTTGCTTTTCCGACAAAAAAATATTAGTCGAGGAATTTGCCGCATTTTTGTTTTCTTCAAATACATAAACGTTAAGTTTATTTTTATTTATTTTTTTTAAATAAGTGAATGTTAAATGTTAATGTTTAATAAATGCTTATCTCATATTATTATTGTGTTAATTTTTTCGCAAATGGTACGAAAAGTAGAGTATTTTCCTCGGTGATAAAGCTGTCTTAGTCTTGGGTGAACTTAAATCCCTCGCTACACTCAGGACACGTCTTAAATCCCTCGCTTCGCTCGTGATTTAAGTTTTTAACACCCTCGCTACGCTCGGGAGTAAACCTCGAGTCCTTCGTTATGCTCGCGATTTAAATCGTCACCCGCGACAGAAGACACTGCTTTATCCCCTTGGTTAATAATCTACTATTACACTTTTTTGTATTTGTTTTTGAAGTCGGTACTTTTTAAAAAAAAAAATATTTTACCCTTTTTAGTACAGACATTCAACAAAAATCTTCGTATAATCGGCAACTTTAGAAATTTATATCCAAGCGAGCAACAAAAACGGATCTATGCGGGCAACGTCACAAGACATCCATTATTATTGTATATTAAAACCTTCCCTAGACTGTAATAAACATTTTTCCGTAAACCGCATGAAAATCGTTTCAGACAAACGCAAGATAATCGTGAACAAACATACAATCGACTTTGAAAATGTACTATGATTCGCGCGCGGACGAAAATACATATGACGGGAAAAGGGCCGTTACCTATCACTACATCCATTAAATCCGTCACACAGTGGAACATTTTTTACGACACGCGTAAATTTATAAGCACACAATTTGATTTCTAGAAATAAAAAATAATAATTTTGAATTAGAGCAACACAAGATTCACAACCTCTGTATGTCAAGCAGGCTGGTACCACGATACTGTAGCGATAGAAGCAACTATCGCTTATTAGTAGTTTTAGGTAACAATAAGTGTCATTATCGCTTAGTGCTCAGATCAAAGAAACAGGCAGATAGAGCGCTCAGAACACGCGAGTGGGTCCACCAAAGTTAATACAAAATCAAAAGTTACTACAAACTCGCGACAGTACCAAGCTACGCATCGTCTCGCTCACACGTCACTAGTGATTTGCCATTTTATGTCAAAACATGCCGTCTTGTGTGTTTAAACACTGCAAAAGTTGTTCACAAAAACAAAGAAAACAAGATGGAATATCTTTCCACAGGTAACTCTTGTTATTTTTATTGTTTTGGTATTTATTTTCCATAAAATATTTTCGGCTCACTTGAAACACAAAACCTTAACAGTAAATCGTCTGTGTTACTAGTTTATGACGGGTAAATTACCCTGAATTAGGGGAATGTGTACTGTGCATAAAAATATCGATCAAATTCGTCAAAACAACTGCACAGTCGTATTCTATAGTACCTATACAACATTAGTCTTAACTTTTTAAATAATTTTGGTACAAAATATAACATGGTGTAAAAATTATTGGAATCGATTCAGTTATTGATTCTGAACAAACTATATTCAGGTTTCGCATATAGGTACTAAAAATAATGTTGTATGGTCTATGGTCGTAATGACACAAGGTCACTAGTTAGTTCCGTCCGGGTCGTAAAGACTTCGGGTCTCGGGAGGGGCCCCCGCGCGCGGGGCTGTATTTGTATTTTTGCGTGAGAAAGTGGGACGGAGAGCATGCCTTTGAGTTATTCGGTACTTGTAAGGATGTGCCGCCCTCGCGCCGCTGGATTTTTTTTTATTATTTTAGTCGTTTACTTTTCGTTCCGCGTGCGGTGTACTGCGCTTTAAAATTTTTATATTTCAAGACTTATTGGGGTTTATGAAGTATTTTATTATTACTTTTAGTATTTAATTGCAACAATTAGGCTTTGCCATGTGACATTATAGAGGTTTCCATACTTTCATTAGTGATATTTTTCATTTTCGAATTATTAGTTGCAATGCAATCAGTATCGTTAGTAGTGCTGGTAGGGCCTTTTCAATTGGCCGATAAATCGTTTTGATTTTGCAAAAAAAAGCAAAATCGCGTTTTCAATTTTAAACATTAATAGTACTTAGATGTTTGTTTGCACAATATAATTGGTGCAGAACTAAAGCATGATTGTGTGTAAAATAATTATGATTTTAATAAAAATGTGATTGTGTGTAAAATAATTATTATTTTAATAAATATGTTGATTGTTATAACAAATTCTTTATCTTATTAAACTAAAAAAACCTATCCTTAAATAGTTTATTAAACAAATTACCAAAAAGCGTTATAAAGTGTTATCTGGTCTGATATAAATTAATTAAATAGGTACTAAGTAATTACGCATATTAACTTTTATTCCTTATTATTATTCTGTTAAATAATAATAATAAATACTACATGCTTATGCTCTCTGGGTATAACCATGAAGCAAAATCGCGTTTCTAATTGATAAAAAATATTAGTATAATATTTGGGAACAATTTAACTGAACAAAAATATGGGAGTATTTCTCAATATCTGGCAACCGTAAACGCACACAGATGCACGTGTCCGTACACGGCGCCACTTATCTGCCGCGCACACATAAATAACGACTGGCACCACGTTGTTGTTCGCGCACGTTCTATCTGCCTGTTTTTTTGATCTGAGGCTTAGTGATGAAAAACTTGGTAGGAGGGAGTGAATGACCTCTTTTGCCATGTTAAATGGTACATACTATACATTTAAATCAATGGGGACTTTTTGATTTACACCCTATATAACAATGAACTACACATTAAATAGAAATCACATATAGTTATAAATGCCCAGAGAAATGATTCAGTGACGTGTTGCAGAATTCAAAAGCAAAATGGCGATGAGCTGACTACGCCAAGTACTGTTAATGGAGTAACGAGTATACCTACTCGTACAAGGAAGGTATTCAGATACGTACCTTCTCGTCGAAGGGTGCCATCCTGCTTCCGTATCTCCATGGGTTCTCGATATTAGGGTTGCTGTTGAAGCCGCCGAATTCCCAGAAACCGCCGTTGCCGGGTGTTACACGTCCCAGCTCCACATCGTCAATGCTGAACCTCAGGAAATCTAAGCACGAAAAAATAGAAGATATTATTGTCAACTTGGGTTTTTCCAACAATTGCCTCATTTGTTTAGTGATCGCAACGTTGCTGCTGAGAAGTAGGATTTGAAACACAAACAGATGTCGTGCAATGTAGAAAATATGTAGAATATCTTGGAAGCCAGAGTTTAGATTAGGTCCGGCTGATGGCTGGAATGGCAAGCATGATAGTGTCGCTTTGGGCCGCTTCCTATTATTTGGGACTCAAACATAATGAGTGAAACACGGGATTTCTAACCTAACCTTCTACAGGAGTGACGTTATCATATTTTTTACTTGAATTTAAATATATGTGGGTAATTCAAGTAACAAATATGATAACGTCACTATTTTCTTTAACTCCAGTATTAGTTACGTACTTGGGGTCCATTCAAGTTGGTAACGGTGGAAGTTGCTGTTGTAACCAGCAGTGTTCCTTCTGATCCAGTGAGCGCGTTCCCAACCGTTCATTGCAGGGTACGGTCCGTAGTGCAAAGTGGAGCCTGCTTCCTGTAGAAATAGAATAATTGTATACTGAAGGATACGATGGCTGGAGAATGTTTAAGGGTTAAAGAAAAATCTGGCCGATACGTCAGACGGTTTTGTAGATTTTCTAATATGGGTTTCAGAATCTTTACCTGTGTGCCGATATGAACACCATTGAGTGTCATTCCACGGTTGCCACGAGACTCCACCAAGTCGATCTCTCCGGAGGCGGGCCAGGTACCGTATGTGTTGTACGCTGGCATCAACCAGATAGCTAATAAAACAGAAACCAAATAAATTAGTATAATGTTGACTGAGAAACTTGATCAAGAATCACCCCCTTACTTCTTGCACAGCTCTCGGTTCCTACTTCTATGCGAGTATGAGAGTATCATCCAGACATTCACCGGAATCAACGCAGTCTAGGACGAGTCTAGTATCTTTGGCTTAACCTTGGTTATTGCGCTGGATTGGAATGAAATAGAAGAATATCAGCAGGTCATCCAAGTATCCCTATCCCTCTCATCAACGCTCGGTCTTCCTGCAACTTGCGAATTCCTGCGACGTTCATCAGATCGTCGATTCATCTCACTGCCAGCTTCCACACACATTGCACTTTCTGATCTAATATTATAGTATGCTTACCTGGCCATAGCCAATCCCCAGCAGGCATTTTGGCGCGAACCTCAACGCGTCCATAACGGAAGCTGAAGGAGTCTACAGTACGGATACGTGCGCTTTTGATGGGGTTCAGAATGTTAGCAGCAGTTCCTGTACGCTCGCAACCCCACCACTGCGGGTTGGTGCATCTGTGAGCAATAAATACAACATAAAACTTTGAATTTAACCGTGAAAAAGTGCAGGTCCTCATTGGAGTTAGGTAAATCGTTAAAAATAAATAATTATAAGGCTATTGAAGGGCACCGTGGATTTTAGTCAGTACAAGTTTGACAGTCCCTCCTGCCTTGCCCTGGGTGCGGCGGCCCCATTTGATGATATTACTACGATTAAAAAGAAACATTTTTCTGGTACCTATCTACTCTTTCGATTTGGATCTAGCTTGAAAGATATCAAGAACTATTTAACCTTTATCCAAATGTATTGGGATGACTTTACGTTAAAGTTGATAAGATAAGTTTCTACCTAGGTAATAACTTTTAATTGCTTCGTTCCACGATAGCGAAAATTTCAATTTTATCAATACCCCTCCCAATCAGATCGTCAGATAGGAGCCATTTACGTTTTCGGCATGGTCACACAAAACTCCATTAATAAATCATAACAATCGGAAGCCGATCGTTCGAAAGGATTATCCTCGTATCTTATCAAAATCAACTATATCTACCTCATTACCTAAATACGTGCGTTTCTTGTATCAGATGTTTTTCTGATTTTTACTGTTGATGAGTTTTGCATAGCAATAGGGTGTTTGATATCTTTCACCAATAGTTCCAAGAAAAGACTTCTTCCAAATAAGATACGTGCTTTGAAATCTTCAGTAGTTCAAGTTGGTTACGAATAGTGACGTGTTAGGTGATTACTGCCATACAACGTTTTGAAAGCTCATAAAAAAATCCTGATGACAAATTGATTAGCGTATCCACTTCCTTAATGCGTATTTCTCAGAATGAGTAACAATTATTCTGCGGTTTGTGAGTTCTGGATATATCTAAGGCGATGTGTGTTTTCCTGTCGGATTTGAGATTTTCCCACATCGAAAAAGTTCCCTATACCTGCTAAAATGCTTGGAAAATACTACGGAAAATATTTGCCAAACATGGGAATTTCTTAATGCTAGGACCACATTAATAGGAAAATTAAATGCCATTAATAGGATACTTGACTGAATAAAATCTAATTGATCCGTCAGAGTTATCAAATATATTTGACACGTATTTTTTTTTGCTTTGAAGGTAAACCAAAATTGACGAAAATACGATACTTTCGAAATCGCCAATTCGTCACAAGCATTATACACAGTTTTAACTTGCTTCTGAGGTCACAAGCCCCCACTCTTGAACTTTGTTGCATATATCTTTGTAAATATGCAATGATTTAACAGAAGCAGAAATAAGTTTCCATTATTAGATTTGTGATTTATTGATGTTGTCAACATGCCACAGCATTTGCCGTTAGTGTAACCCCCGCAAAACAAATCATCTGAGTTGTTCTGTACTCGTAAGAGGTTGTCTATCATAGTTTTAGTTTAGCAATTAAATGAGACATCACAAGTATTGTTTCAGTTTATCCTCAAAGTTTATCACTTTGTCGTGTTCACTACCGACTTTGAAAACAGAAGATCGTTTCTACACTTTACTCGCAACACTAAGATGGATGCCGTTTTCATCAACAAAATCATTCCGAGATTATGAGTGCGTGCAAAGCCAGGATCGGCCGCTAGTTATTGAAAAGTCACCTTAGAAAATGGCATCATCATCATCATCACTGCATAAAGCCAGTGTTTATCCTATAAGGCACGCAGATAGTCATAAATATAATTTAAAATATGAAAGTTAAGGTATTAAGCAAGATTTTGAACTCGTATGAAAATTCGAAACCATCTCAAGGCTCTCGATGAGGTCCTCGTTGCTGTCAGTCTAGAAATTATTAAAAAAAAATGAATATGACTAGATTTGAGGAATCATCGACACGGCGAAGAAGGAGTATGTTACCTGTCAGCGGGTGCGCCTCCCTCAATGTTCAACACTCCAGAAGAAAGGAAGGGTTCTCCAAACTGGTCTGATGTTAGAGAAGGACGGATGAACAGCCTTCCGCTGTGTACGAAAGAGTTGCTACGATTGTTGTTGTAGTATTGGAACTCCCAGTTCTAGAAAAAAATAAAATAAATACACACATAAATGCAGAAACTACGGAGTACCTGCAACTTCTACATCCTTACATAGCTATAGGTACAAATCAAAATTAACTGTTATTATCTATTTCTAGAAAAATATGACAAGCTAATTATGACCATTGTATCTTAATACTAGTGTGCAGATTCATATCTTAATTAATTTGTTTCGGTGCAATGTTCATCGATTCTTTTTAAGTATTTAGGTATCTACCTAACTCCATTGATTTAGGAAGTGAAAGAAAAAGAAAGTAACGTAGCATTATTGGCTTGTGATCAGTGTCTTCTTTTTTCCACGAAATCATTACATAAATTAATAGACAAATAAAAGCCAGTGAAAGATTTTACAAAAGAAGTTTGATACGGAGAATATGACTTACCTATGTTATGGCTAAATTAATTTTTACGCGTTTTGTTATTGCATGGATTGAGAGTTAAGACGGAAGAAATATTAAGAAAATTATCTAAGTATTAATTAAATGCCTTGGAGGGTCCGTTTGTTCCCACTTTCCCAATCAATTGACTAATAATAAGCACTATACCAAGGGATATGGAAGTAATGAGGACGTTTGTGCCCAAAAGTGAGACAATACAGGCTAAATAAAAAAACCTAGATCAATAAAATTATACTCACACCACCACCAGCTAAGGTGTTCTCGTGCTGCCATTTCTCGAGATCAAAAGTCTCGAAGTCATCAGCGAAGATAAGCGCACCAGAGCAGACGGTGACAGGAGCGTGGGTTCCACTCACTGTGGTCACACTGGGAGTGCAAGCCGCGCCCAGAGACGCGACCGCCAAAACACCCGCGAACACCGACCACATTTCTGTAAGTAATATCATATTAGTTCTGTCTTGAACATTTATATAGCTCAGTAGGACAGATTTTCCTGAAGCAATTCTTCTTAGTCATTGTCTAGAACCCGTAGTAGCATGCTACAAAAGACTTCGTTTCGATGCTACGGTAATCTGAATTCGTAGACCTTCCGTAGCTATTTGCTACGAAAGTGCTGACCGGTTGTTTTTGCAAAATATTTTTTGTGCTCAGTCTTTTAAGTTAGATATTCGGTAGGAACAGACCCAAATACAACTGAAGTGGAACAATAAATGTAACACGCAAATTTTATTTTATGATGAATCGATTTACTAGGTTTCTTTTGTCTGTATGCAATTAAGTTTACTAGAGCAGATCTTATTTTCAACTCCTAAAAATATGCTATAACTTACAACTTACTTAGACACACTATACACTAATGTGTTACATATATCAGAAATAATAATCCTCACAAAAATAATAATTTAAATACAATAATGAAAAAACTTATTAGAAAATTTTGGGGGAAGCCTTTGGACAGCATATTATAAGCTAGACAAAAAAAAAATCTAAAAAGTACTTACCAGTATAAAGAAATGGCAGCAACTGAGGTGATAACATAATTATCCTAATTTTATATGTGATCAGCACATCGATAAAGTGACACTTCGATCAAGATTAAGAAGTTAATGAAGACAAGGTACTGTACCTAGCTATGAAAAACAAAAATAATATAATTGGCGAAAACAATCAGTACTATGTTTCTCATTGCAATTAAAATTCAAACAGATAGGTATTAATGGACAGTCCTATAGCAGATATATTTATGCAGGGTGCCCTCTATCTGGCAGAAACTTGTTTCTCCGAAACCTATTTGGCAGAACTCACTTGGCAGAAACTTTTTTAAACGAACATTGTTATGGTATAAAAATTTTTTAATATAATTGTTTTTTGGCCTAATGTTTTTATGTCCGAATTTAAATTGGGGTACTTTTAAGATGGCAGAATTGTATTGGGCATAATTACTTTTGTCAGAGTTACAATTTTGCATATTTTCATTTAGCATAACGTTTATTTAGAGTGCCGATATTTGGAATAATTTGACTTGGTATACTTCGAAGATCACAGAATTTCAGAATAGAAATAATTTAATAGTCATAATAAAAAATTAAAAAATTGTTTTATAAAATCAATATGGTGTGCTACAAAAGTTAGTGACAGAAATGAATCGCTGCAAAATCGACTTCACGTAGTCTTGTCTGCCCTACCCCTAGAGTGTAATTTATAATCGCGTAGGCGCGGAGGGGCGAGGCGGCCCGTGAGCTGAGGAGCAGGTGGTTTTAACGCACACCGCCGCGGCTGAGGCTGGCCGGCTTGCCGGCCAGTAAGCCGAAGCTGCGGTGGTGGGCGTAAAATCATCTGCGACGATTAGCTCGCGTGGGACCGCCAGAGACCCGCAGCGCCGGAGCCGTGACAGAAGCCATGCCTGCTGCATGTGCTGAATGCTTGCTGCATGCTTACTGCATCATCTTACTGTCTGGGAAATAAAAACCACACAATTATGCAAAAGATGATTCTGGTTGTGAACTTTCTACGATATGATGGTTATACTTATTGATTATTATGGAAATGAAATTTATGCCTAAAGATGATTCTGACTTACAAAATTATGGGTTTCGGTCAGGGTTGGCATGATTAAAACAAGTTGTTTTAAAACACATGTTTAAAACAGTTTTAAATTAAACAGTGTTTTTTATTACATGTTTAAAAACAAAGATTAAAACACGTTTAAAACATTGTATAAAACAATAAGAAAAAAAACATGTTTTAAAACTGCTTTTCATGGCGCATAGCTGGATATAAAATGAAAATAAAGTAATATTAGAGTCTGAATAGTTCAACATAAAACCAGTTGAGTCTATACTATTGATATGTAATATTTTTTAACTTTAATTGGCGTTGTAATTAACTAAAACGTTATTTTTTTTTTGTATTTTATTCAATCAAACAAATATCTAAGTACCAGGATTTGTATGGGACACCACCTATTTTTGAAACTTTAGCACAAAATAATTTAAAACTAATTAATATTGTAACAACTTTCATTAATAATAGCAATAATAACAATAGTTATTAAAAAAAAATCATAATTGTGATCCCTAATGTCGGCTGTCGAAAGAAAGTACCTAATTCAAAGGATTAATGGTAATTCCCCTATATTTTTTATCTATTAGTAGAATAGTTCATAGATAAAAGGTAATTCCCCGCCGCCCGCCGGGGAATCACCTTGGAACAATGCGCCGCAGTTGCCCGCCGCCGCGCCCCGGTCCCGCTAAGAAAGTCGCCCAATTTAAAAATCAATAATAGAACATACGGGGTGAATGTGAAGCGTTCAGTATGAATGTTTACCTTTTGATAGTTTTTTTTGTAAATATTTAATTTATTATGGCGAATTTATAAAGATGTAGTCTAGAAATGAAACATAGTCGAATTAATTTAAAATAATGCCCTAAACTAAAAAGAACAAAAAAAAACACCTTGTTTAAAACATTTTGAACTGTTTGTTTTATAAAATTTAAAAAAATCTGTTTTTTTTTCAACCCTGGTTTCGGTGTTATGGTAAATGAGTGTATGCCAAACGATTTTCTGCGAAAAGAGGTTTATGCTATCCGTTGCTATGCAAAATAAAATTATGACGTAAAAAGTTCTGCTATAAAGGGTGGACCCATTTATGCAACGTGTAACGTTAAGGTGAAACAAGTCAACATTTTTTCCATAGAAACTTCGTTGGGGTTTTACTCAACTATTTGACAAGGTACATCCAAAGTTAAACATGGTATCGTTTTTTCTCATTATTAATTTTGTCTGTACGGAAGCAGAATTTTGAAATAACAAGCCATTAAAAAGTTACGAGCTTCCAAAGATTCGTATTTATTGCTAATTTTAACACAACTTTGGGCGTAAATTAGAAATTAAAGAAGCATGCACAGCAATTTCCAAAACAAAGTCCGTACCGACACAGCACGTTTATCGAAGAATTCCATAATTTTTATTTGAAATTGATTGATGCAGTGGTTTTTTCATAAAACCCCTTCTTCCAAATGCCGTTTCGTATTTTTTTACGCGCGCCTTTTACTCTGAATGATCGTGCATCTCACTGAATAATGTTTTACCCTGTTTTCTCCACGGGGGGATGACGCTCGCGGACACATCGCACCTTTAAAGTAAAACCGTTACTAAACGAAATTATACAATTTTACAGGAGAGCCAATATTAGAAAAAAGTCACCATTTTTTGTCAATAAAATCTCAATGCAGGGTTCTATAGGACATTTAATGAGGTGATATTATAGATCTCTGTTTACATTATAACACGTGATTTAGAAAAGTTTTTATTTTGATTTACAGTATTATTTATTTTGATTTATGTTATTATAGTAACACTTTACCATTAATAATTTTGTTCATTAAATCAGAAAACTGTGTTTAAACAAATTGAAACACTTTTCCTATTAAAAAAAATTAACATCTTACCTTTTTTTGGTACATTCAGCGCCGTGTTTATCCAAATAATAACAGTTTTACTTTAAACTTCGGATAACAGTCTTCCATGAACACGTTCTTATTGGTATAGACACAATATTGTATTTCGTGAGCCGATCATAACTCGGTTTAGTAACGCTTTGATTTACCGCCAGATGGCGTAAAATACAGTATTTTATAAAAATGACAAGTTTATGTTGAAGTTTACGTATATTTTACATAGATGGCATTGATAACTCAATTCAAGAAAATTTTCGTTTAGTAACGGTTTTACTTTAAAGGTGCGACATGAACAATATGGCTCGATTTCAGGTGAAATATCACGGTTTTTGACCATTCTCTTTATTTATTTTTATACACATAGATTACATTTTTAAATATTTTTATAGCCAGTGAGTTCGAGCTCGCGACTAGCGCCGCCTTAATAGCGCAAAACCTCTCGTGGGGTAACTCAGGCCATGTTACTGAACAATGTTTGTTCTAAGACTTTTGGAAATTCGCAAAAAAATAGATTTTTCATAATGATGGGCCCGATCAATTTCTCATTTATGAAAAAGCTAATTTTTTTTTTTGCGAATTTCCTAAAGTCTTGAAACAAACATTGTTCAGTAAAATGGGCCGAGTTACTCCACGAGAGGTTTTGCGCTATTAACGTTACACGTTGTAGATAGAAGAAGAATTATTCCAATACTAATTTTAAAAGTATTATTAGAAATATTTAAATACTAGTTGTTGGTGGCGCTTTCAAGTCCGCTGCTCAGCTCCCATTCGTCGTAGCGTAGAGTCATGTGGGTCAAGTGTGCGCATTTTTTCTTTGATGCTTCATAAACTCGAATATTATTAGTAGAATGAAATAAAACTGTATTAATTAGAAAGACTGTTTATTTGTAATCACCTTAGACACAACACTAATATTATCAGTAGCTTATATTTTAAGAAAATATAGAAAAACAAAGACCCTTTCGTATGCGCACTTTTACCCCAGTATCGGGGTATGTGTACGCAGCACTGTGGGTAAGTGTGCGCAACAACACAAAATGTATATTTTAGAAGATAAACAATATTATATTATATTTTTTTTCATCATAGGCACTTAAAGTAGTAGTAGTAGTAACATAATAATCATCTTAAATCAAAATAAGAGATCAACTTCGTCATTACATGTATCACAAATCAAAAAGTGCCGTGTTCGGAGCTGGTGCACTGTTCGTGCCACCAGGCTAAAGGGCTAAAAAGGTTACATTCAAGTTAGTCGTTCTTTCTTTATGGCTAATTTCTCTTTTTGCTCTTCTTTCTTAACTTCTAACTCAGATTTATAGGGACTTCCTTCCAGCGTACATCTGTGACGATCAGAGATATATGTGGTGACGCTGCGCACACTTAACCCAAACCATCGAAACAGGATTATATGAATATCGTTGATTATTGCGTCATCACAACAACTTAAACACTGGCAAATAACAAACTTGATGTTATGTTGCACTCGATACCAAAACGCATATTTTCAAAAAAAAAACATGACTACAAAAGATAACGCGTCAAATGTGACAAAATATCGTAAATATTCTAGCAAAAATCTTCATTTACGTGTCAATCCAAAATGGCGCGCGAGAAGCCGTTGTAATACGAACGCTTCGCAGGACATCCCGCGGGGTACCGAAGAGAGGGGTTGCCGTTCCTGGCCGCTTTTTAATATTCGAGATATTTAGAATGCGCACACTTAGACGCTGCGCACACTTGACCCACATGACTCTATAGTAGCGTAGTGTATATAGCCAAAAGCCTTCCTCGATAAATGAACTATCCAACGCAATAAGAATTTTTCAATTCGAACCAGTAGTTGCTGCGATTAGCGCGATCAATCACACAAACTCTTCAGCTTTTAAATATTAGTATAGAAGTATAGATTATTAGTGTCAACTAAAAAGTCAATATAAAATTTTAACATTTAATAAAACAATTAAAATAAAATTCTATTATCTCGCGATTAGCACTGAATTTATGGTAAAAATTTTTGGTATTCTATTTATTTAAGAATGTAGGTGTAAGCACCAATTTGACAATGTTTAGTAATGTATCAGATATGTATACTGTAATGTTTATAGGTTAGTTATAATAAGAGAAGTGAATATTGCGTGATGATTATACAAAACTAACTAACTGGAACCGAGACAATAAGCACATTCGCTTCACCTGAACAGGGGCGAATCTACCTAAGGGCATTTTTCAGCACAGGGCGTGGATATCAAAGGACAATGAAAATATTTTAGATAAAGTAACATTTTTGGAACACCTGTGTTATGTTAGATACCATAAGTTTTTATACTACAACTATTGCTATGATTAGTATTTCGACAATATTTTCCTTTGCAGGTTTCTAAGATTCAGCGACCCAGCCATTTAAAACAAAACATGGTTGCCATTTGCGGGTTAGGAATTTTATTAGAAGGTTTGTCGAAAAAAATAATAATATGTAATTGGCCCATATGGTATGGCAACTTGCCGGTTACCAAACAAATAATTGTATAGTCAAGTACATAAAAATATAGCATAACATTTATCATGTTGATTTAATAAGTAATAATGTTAAAAAGTTGCTGTTTGTTTTTTATCCAATATGTCTTCTTCTATATCTTAGTTCTTACTAATACATATAATTAAATGTGAAAGTTTATGAGTACGTTTGTTTGTGTTTGTGTTTTTTACTCTTTTACGCAAAAACTACTCTACGGATTTGGATGAAATCTGGAATGCTGATAGTTGAGACCTGGATAAACACAATATAATTATGATTAATCCGCCTATTGTATATTTTTTTTATATAAGCAAATGTACCATGGAGGTTCAACTAACCTGCGAGCAACTATTTAATCATTTAAAATATTTTTTTCGGCAGTGGTTCGTTCATGTCAACATGACTTTTTGTATTTTCTGGACATTGGACATAACAACAAATCTTTCAGTGGATCAGTGGATCGCAAGTCAATATGGCCTTTTAGATTATTTATATAAGTACAGTACAAACAAAATTTAATCACAAATTTTCATGTAAAAGTATAAAAATGGAAAAGTCGAATCAGAAATACAATAACGGGATACCTTGACTATACCACGGACTTATGGTTAGTATGTAGAATACGGTTGATAACTACTGTTCTAATCTAGTTTATAGCCTTGATCCTAAACCTATAACTAGCTATTCTTTTATTTTATCATCATTTAAATACCTACTTACATCGTTTGATACTTTTTCAGATGGCTTTACCAATGATATTTCTTCCAAAGCGTATATGTCCATTTGTATCAAGATTTTTTGAAATTAATAAGTATAATAACAATGTTTCTTCCGTCCTTACCAAGACTTGCTCCGCACTATCAAAAAGAAGCACCGCATACTCTCCATTGTCAACCTCTGTTAGCTACTTCCATCATGGATCCAGCGTTAATTATTATCGACAGCTAGATCGACCACGCAACAATGATAGGGGTGACATAGTATTAATAAGAAGCTCAAAAAGCTCTCTAAGTGTTTTCAAGAGCTTACAAAAATCATTTTCATGGGGGAGGAAAAGCGATAAGCCAAAGAAGAGGCGAGTTCCTAAACTGATTTTGTTACAAAATCCCCTGACATGGATAATGATTAAAATTGACTTCAGCGTCCTACGGAATATTTGGGATCCATTATTTGTAGAGAAGGAATTCAAGTATGGGACCAAACAGGTGGTGTAAGATAAGAAGACACTGTAGTTATTCATATAAGTAATTGATTGTAGGTCGTTTAGATTTCTGTAGCATTAGGTCTAGGAGAGACATCACATAGGGCCACATAAATCAAGACTGTCAATGCCCAACAGTATTTTTTTTTAGGTATTATTATAATCATGCATCAAGCTATTTTTCGGGGGATTGCAGCTCCACCGGCCTCAACTTAGAGTACGAAAACACGTGACGTATACGTCTGTACAGAAGACGCTAGAACGTCAAGCTATCACAATCTGTTTGATTTCTGTAATGAGTTTCATTTTATCAAAGAACAAAAAGGTTGACGTTTGATTGGCAAAATTTGACAGATTCGGCTAGGCTTTTGTACAGATGCCAGCACATCAAGCTACCACAATCTGTCAGGTTTCTTTAATAGAATTTCAACCTTAACACAAGAGTAGAAGGTTAATGTTTGATTGGTAAAACCTGTCAGATTCGGGTAGGTTGACCTGCTGGCGTCTGTACATCAAACACAGAAAAGTATCGACGAACAAAACAAGATAAAAACACAGAATTCGTATTTGACACTATACATTTTAGCTACGTTTATCTGTACACTTAGCCATTTTTTGAATGTAGAACTTAAATCATATTCTCTTTCGTTCGAAAACAAGGTTTCTAATTTCCAACGTACTTACAGGCTATATCACGAGTAACGCAAGTTATAAGCAAGGGTCAGCTGAAGGACCTACAGGGCTTGCTGACGAAGCCAGCTCGGCTGAGTTTGATGCGCGAGCTGGACCGCAACTGGGGAGACAAACAACGTTCCCTGTTATCGCTAAACCTTGATGACATACAGATTTCATCTCCTCGGAAGGTTTATTTTATTAGGATTGCTGGTATGTACTCGTATCTTTTTTCCCTATTCATTGCCTTAAAACGTCGCGGTACAGCGGCGATCTCTTGTGTCTCACGCTACGCTGTGACTAAAGTTGGCTATGCTCTAAGCTACTGACAGCAACACTCACCAATAGAGCGACGACGCGAACGGTGAGTTCTTGCGCTTCGCGATTGGACGATCTCAAAGCCCTCGCGTCGAAGAGCACTTCGTAGAGTCCAGCGATGAGATTTTTCTTATTTAGAATACCATTGATGGTTTCGGTTATGGTGTGGACTTCTTGATCGAGGGGAATGGATGGCGTAGGCGTAGGAAGAAGGGGGGCCAGGTGGATCGTGACCACATCAGAATACTCTGGTGGCCCTATCCAGAATTATTCGTAATCAAAAATTAAGGCTAAAAAGTCGAACTTGTGTAACACAAAGATCTATTATGCTAAAATGAAGGAAGTTGGCAATTTTTACTAAATTTCTACTTTCTAAATTGAAGTTGAAAAGATAAGTAATTCAATCTGCAAATAAACACATAGGTTGCATCGGTATTACCAACAGTGGATTTTCCAAAGATTCTTCGCGGTTCGCGGTGATATTTTAGCGTTGCGCCACACTGATTAATTCATGTGAAGATCTATTTTTAGGGCTAGGTTACCTGAAGTACCACACGTAGCAATTAATACCTACAATAAGTATTAATTAACGTCTCATTATATCAAACATGATAAGATAAATATTAAAAGTAATTTGATCTTCCGAATAGATATTCAGGTACGTGTTTTGTATCTAATGCTAGCATTAGATACAAAACACAGTGAGAATTCGCATACCGTTCGTTATCATAAAAGCTAGCAGGAAACATTTTTTTTCTCAACATAAAATTGGGTGCTTTTCAGATAAGAAATATTGCGACGTGGATATGGCATTTTTGGCATTGAAATGGGCACCTATCAATAACATAGAAGCTCTAATATTCACCGAGATATTTGCAAGATTTCACCGCGAATATACGCCCCACAGTATTCCGGAATGGACCATAGCTTATTTTAAGGTGACTCGCTTCGAAGTGCTGCGTCGATGATGAAATTCATAAAAATGACCATGAGATATGAAAGTATTACATAAGTAGTAAGTGCATAATATTGGGTTTATGATTGGTGCACTGACTCATTGACATCACTTGAGTACTATACCATTTTGCTGCATACTCCTAAACAGACGATAACTCCTAGAAGGAAGGATATAATCATTGAAGATTTTGTTCTCGTGAGACCATGAGCAAAGACTTCATAATAAAATAATTCGTGGAGTGTGGTTTACAATGGAACAAAACCCAAAAAAAGAAACTATCTGGTACGAAAATATTCCGTTTATTGCCCGTTATACTATTAGTAATTACTACCAACGGGCACAACGGGTTAAATATAATCTGTACTTCTAAGAAAATTTGGTTTTGACCCATTATACAACTGGTAGTTTTTCTGGTACCACGGGCAACATTCTAAATATTACCATCCCACCAGCGGTGATTTTATGAGACGGAAAAATATATCATATTTGAAACATCATATTGTTACAACTAGTCCAGGTCCGTTTGTTTTTATAGTGAAATTATTACTTTGTAATATGTTAACGTATTACAGTTAAGTACTGTTAAAATAAAACTATAAATAACAAATCAACTTTTATTTATAAAAAAAATGCATTCAAATCTTTTCAAATTCATTCTGTTTTTAAAAGAACATCCGTTTACTTTTGAAGCTTCTTGTAGGTGGCCATGACGTGACATTCCAGTGTGGAAACGAGGTGGCTAGATGGCTTGTATATCTCTATCTCTTTCCCACACTGGAGTGACTCTCGCTCATGATATGCCATCTGTTTCCATTAAAGACTTTTACTCTTTCTATAAGTCCAATAGTAACGAGTAAGGATTCTCAAGGTAATTTTTTAAGAGGTTTGAGAAGCGCGCCATAGTAACTCCATCGATGACCCTGTGATCTGCTGAGAAACTCACGGTGAGGATGTGAGCCTTCCTCAAGTTGCCTTCAGCGTCGAACCTCGGTAGTGCCTGCATAGAAAAAGAGAAAGATCTTTACCGTAGTAGTCTAAGTTAAATATTCCATATTTTTAAACTAATGCAGGTCATTACATGCCTGATAAGAAAAATACTAGCCGATATAACTGGACGATTACAGACAAAATTTAAAAAAAAAAAAACAGGGAGTTCCACTTACTGTGAGCACAATAATAATCATGAAATTACCTGTATTTTTCCTAGTGCACCAATTGCTACTTGCGGTGGTAATATAACTGGCTTAGTATAAGTTCCTCCTACCTGAAATGTCAAAGAAAGTTCAACTTTAATTATAAATATTATGTAGTAGAATACGGGACAAGACCCAAGAGTAGATAGATGATGATGATTTCAGTAGGTATTTATTGATTTAATTAAAAAAAACAAGGGATTTATTGTGTAACACACAATAAATCCCTTGTTTTTTTGTACAATGGATTTTTACGAACTTGCGTTCTTATCAATCCGTTGATTGTTTTTCAGACTATTTCTTCAAAACTTTACAGACGTTTCATAAGAGCGCCTTCACATTAGCGTTTGTCTAGAGTAGGCGTTCGATAAATCATAAGACATCGCGGCGCAGGCGTTCGCGTTGTGGCAGCATTTCCTCTGGAGTCAAGCGCTAACGCGGGGCAGACGTCACACGGAACACGGAAAGGGAATGGCTTGTGTGACGTCTGTGCCGGCATCGATCATTCCACGAAAGCCTATGTTTAAAAAAAAAGTGTATGATGAGCACGCCAGTACTCACAATTCCAATGTTCGATAGTGTAAACGTTCCTCCAGTCAATTCACTTAGTCCTAGTTGTCCCTTTGATCCCTTTTCTTGAAGTGTATTCAGTTCACGGGCCACTTCTAATATCGTTTTCGCTTGTACATTCTAGAAAATAAAAGATAATTTTATTAATAGTTTACAGGTTGATAAGCATAAAACTTCGTTTAAATTATGGAAATAGTAAATAAACAGTTTTCGTAAGTAGTCTGGTAAAACTGGACCGAAATTATCTAATGGATAAAATGCTAGAGGTTGAATCAGGTCATGGTTTTGAAGATATGAGACACAGGTGTCTGATTTCAGTAGATAACTGGTATTAAGCTGCATTTTAACAATTTTGCTTCCTAATCATATTGGAAGAGGTCGCGGAACTGTCTGTAAATAAAACAATGTCAGATTGGAAGTTGGGAAGATGCTACTGCTAGTCTGATTATATTAGTGTCAAGTGAAGTTTTCCACATCGCTCGTATACTAAAAGACCTGGAGTGGCGACCACGGACCACTGACCATAAGACGCAGCGAAGGCAGGCCTCCCACTAGGTGGACCGACGACATTGTGAGGGTCGCGGGCAACCGATGGATGCAAGTGGCAAAATGTCGTTCGGCGTGACGGTCTAGGGGGGAGGCCGCAGCAGTGGAAGCTTTCCGGCTGATGATGATGATGTTGAAGTTTCAGTTACCTTAATAACAGGAACAATTAATCCGTTAGGTGTGTCCATCGCAACGCCAATGTTGTGACTGGCTTTGTAAGTGAGATGTTCACAAGTGCTGTCCAGACTACTGTTGAGTACAGGTATTTGTTCCAGACCCAAAGAGACAGCTTTGATGATGATTGGCATGTATGTCAACTTCACTCCTTTGGCCTCCGCTAATTTCTTCAACGATTCTCGTGATTCAACTAATTTAGTGACGTCGTATTCGTCGCTGTACCCGAAGTGGGGTATTTTCTGAAATGGATTGACAACGTTTATTTTAATTTTAAGTTCTTTTAAATTTTATCTTACACTGGGCAAAGGCTTGGTTTTCACAATCCTAATTTGTGGTCTTCACCTATGAATCTCTTGTACACCAAGTCATGACAAGAGGATTTTTTGAGGGCTCCCTTGTCGACCATTCCAGGTATGGAGCGTACTGTGACTGTAGCGTTTCAATTTTTTCCAATCGAACCTATTAAGTAAGTAAGTTAACAGCATCAACAAATTACAAATCTAATCCGTCAGCTAGACTTTTGAAAAATAATGGACATGTGTTTTGTCTTAGGTAAACCAATGGATATTTACAAAGATATAACGCATCAAAATTCGAGAGTGGGGGCCCGTGACGTCAGAAGCAAGTAAAACTGTACTTGCTTGTGACGTATTGGCAATTTTAAAAGTGGTATCTTCGTCAATTTTGGTTTACGTAAGAAAATAAAAAATACGTGTTAATTTTTTTCATTATAGTCCAACCGACGGCGATGGACTTTTAGCCAAATACTCTTTTTTGTTATTTAACAATTGAGTTGCTTACCATAGCTTCAGTCATTGATTTCACCATGGCTTTAGTGAAACCACTGACAGGCACCACTCTATCTTCTAACATCACCTCCACCTTTGCTTGTGCTGGTACCAGAGGTATGGCCATTGCACTGATACTTGAAGGCTCAGGTATATCATTGGATTTATCTGAGCTAATGTTCAAATGTGCTAACATGTCCTCCTTGAGTACTCTTCCATTCCTCCCTGTGGCTTTTACGGAGCTTAAGTCTACCTTAAAGAATAGGGCGTAATGATGCAAAGGTAAATAAAAAAGGAAATAAATGATGATTGAAAAATAATAAAAATAAAGGGAATTTGATTAATGGACCGGAGGCAGTGTTTGTCAATTAGTGGGTCGCGATCCCCTGGGGGGTCGCAAAGCTTCTTTAGGGGGTTGCGAAGCTTCAATTCAATTCAATTTATTTATTTGTGAACATAGGTATATAATAGATGTTACAGCTTCTATAGGGGACTTGTAAAAGGTTGGAACTACTGCATTATAATATAAATAATAAAGTTTAAAAAGATTTATCAATAAGGAAAAAGTGTTAACTAAAGGCCATGATCATTTATTTTAAATTAACAAAAAATAAAAATGTAGATAAGTGGTCGCGAAATATTTCTTGATGCTGAAGGGTAAGTTAATAAGTTAGGTAGGTAGTTTTATTGGCGTAATACTAATAGGTGTTAAAGTGAGCCTTATAAAATAAAAAGTTATGATTTGTTGAACAGATCTCATTCAAAATACTTATGGAACTTTTCAATCAAGAGCGAATCAAACAGCAAGTCAATAAACAGATTTTAATTTTCTAGCGTATATGTATAGAAGCCAACAGGTCAACCAACCCGAATAGGTCAAATTTTACCAATCGAATATTAACCTTCCGCTATTGTGATAAGGTTGAAAATCTATTTTAAAAAAATTACAGATTGGGGTAGGTTGATGTGCTTGCGTCTGTTCATCTGTTTAGGCAGCGTATTTAACATTTTATTTAGTACTAGCTTCTGCCAGCGACTTCGTACGCGGATCCTGTTGCTAATGCCAGCGACAATGGGGTCGTCATAATCGAAGATCTAAAACGTCTGATGTCGAATTCTTAGAGCCTGGGGACGGGAAAGCAACGGGACGCGCATGACGATTCCAGACGTTCCAGAGCTTTCATTTTTTGTAAGTCGACAGGAAATGCCCATCAGACTAAACAACTCTTGCTAATATGTTATTCATTTATATAATTATGTTATAGTGTAGCTGGGCTCATACGTCAACAGAGAGTGCTCATTAGGCTGAACAATTCTTGCTAAGACGTCATTCCTATATATGTTATAGTGTAGCTGGGCTCTTGGAGTTCCACATCAGGTGTTCCAGATCTTCAGTTTTTATACGACAACAGGGAGTGCTCATCAGGCTGAACAACTCTTCCTAAGCCGTCATTACTGTATATGTAATAGTGTAGCTGGGCTCTTGGAGTTCCACATCAGGTGTTCCATATCTTCAAATTTATTTTCTCAGCAGAAAATGCTCATCACGCGGAACAATTTTTGCTATGGCGCTATTTTTGTATCTCTTATAGTTTAGCTGATCTATTGCAGTTCTGCATCAGGTGTTCAAGTTTCCAAGATAAATTATAGCCTATATGTTGCCCAGATTTAATAGCTATACAACAAAAAAAAAGCAATCAAAGCCGTCCAGTAGTTCCGAAGATTAGCGTGTATGGAGTAACTTCTCCCGTTTTCCTAACATTTCCCTTCACTGCTCTGCTCCTATTGATTGTAGCGTGATGAAAAGTATACTATAACCAGCGCAGGAGTATGAAAAATAATTGTACCAAGTTTCGTCAAAATCCGTCGAGTAGTTTTTGTTTGTATAACGGTTATACAGACAGACAGACAGACAGACAGACAGACAGACAGACAATAATTTTATTAATTGCATTTTTGGCATCAGTATCGATCCCTAATCACCCCCTGATAGTTATTCTGGAAATATATTTCATGTACAGAATTGATCTCTCTACAGATTTATTATAAGTATAGATTATCTGTTTATAAAATGCGACTAACTTTGAATTGTGCGGCTATCCTCCTGACGGATGGTGTGGTTAGTATTTTTACTTTCTGGCTTTTTTCCGCTACTGATTCCTGCTTGACAGCTGCTGCTGGTATTGCATCTGGCGCTGATGATGTACCTGAAAATTGACTATATATTGACATATACTCGTTTTCAAGTTAAAGTTTCATGAAAGTTTATAATTCCGAAATAATGTGCATTCGTAGATGTCTGATAATAGATTATAATAAAAAAAATTGTTAACTTATTACAGTGAAATATTTTAATAAATTGTTTATGGTGGTATGGTTAAAAGTTAGTTTTGAGTTCTCAGATGAAAGAAACAGGCAGATAGAACGTGCGCGAACAACAACGTGGTGCCAGTCGTTATTTATGTGTGCGCGGCAGATAAGTGGCGCCGTGTACGGACACGTGCATCTGTGTGCGTTTACGGTTGCCAGATATTGAGAAATACTCCCATATTTTTGTTCAGTTAAATTGTTCTCAAAAATTGTACAAATATTTTTTTTCAATTAGAAACACGATTTTGCTTTATGGTTATACCTAGATAGCAAAAGCGTGTAGTATTTATTATTTCACAGAATAATTATAAGAAATAAAAGTTAATATGCATAATTACTTACTACCTATTTAATTAATTTATATCAGACCAGAACACTTTTTAACGCTTTTTGGTAATTTGTTTAATTAACTATTTAAGAATAGGTATTTTAATTTAAAAAGATAAACAATTTGTTATTAACAATCAACATATTTATTAAAATAATTTTAATTTTACACACATTAAACCTTAACAGCCTTTGTTCTGCACTTATTATTGTACATACATACTATTAATGTTTAAAATTGGAAACGCGATTTTGCTTTATGGTTTTACCCAGATAGCAAAAGCGCGTAATATTTAAACAGAATAATAATAAGGGAATAAAAGATGCGTAATTACTTAACTTAATTCACCGATATTTTTTATGCACAATACACATTCCCCTAATTCAGGGTAATTTTCCCGTCATAAACTAGCAACACAGACGATTTACTGTTAAGGTTTTGTGTTTCAAGTGAGCCGAAAATATTTTATGTAAAATAAATACCAAAACAATAAAAATAACAAGAGTTACCTGGGAAAAGATTATTCCATCTTGTTTTCTTACTTTTTGTGAACAACTTTTGCAGTGTTTAAACACACAAGATGGCATATTTTGACTTATAATGACAAATCACTAGTGACGTGTGAGCGAGGCGAGACGATGCGTAGCTTGGTACTGTCGCGAGTTTGTAGCAACTTTTGATTTTGTAGTAACTTTGGTGGACCCACTCGCGTGTTCTGAGCGCTCTATCTGCCTATTTTTTTAATCTGAGTTTGAGTTATTACAAACAAAATACCTACAACAAGAATCTGTTAGGTATTTATTTATAAAAGGTACACCAACAGTACTTACATTTTACATTCAAATATTAAAAGTACCTTCCTTACATGTTCTTTTGTAAACACCAGATATTTACATGAGAATATAAAATATTTGAAATTTTCGAATTTTTTTTTTTCATTACCTTATACCTAATATAGGGATGTTACTTAATATCTAAGCTAGGCCCAGCCTACCTTCATCAGCCCCTCCCTGCACTTCAATATCAACAAGTGGTTGTCCAACCAAAGCGGTCTGGTCCACTTCGTGGTACAGTTTAGTCACCACGCCATCGTATCGACTGGTAATCGTTACTGCTGCCTTGTCGCTCTGCACTTCACAGATATTGTCGAATTGCTGTACTTTGTCACCTACTTTCACGAACCTAGAATTGGAGTTAGAAGATCTTTTAGTTGAGACTTTGCTCTTGACTTCACGTCCAGGTCAAAGGTGACTGAGACAAAGCCCGCGATGGTTCGAGCTTACCCAGGGGAAGTCTGTTAACTCTAACTTTGAAGAGATTCGAATGGTTTGCGTTCGGATTGCTGTTTGGGTTATTGATGTTCAGCAATTACAGTGAAAGTCAAGGTGTAACGCACCTAAAGGAAGGTCGAACGCTGATTGTGACTTTTTGTCGCGAAGACTTTTTGTCACTCAGTCAAATGCACCATGACCGCCTGTCACCATAATCAGCGAACTCGACGAAGAACCAAAAACTTCACCGCAACAAAAAAGCACCAGCGAGTGGCTAACCAGCATGTAAACATTTAATCGATTGCTAACCTTTTGGTCACTCAAACCCTTAGTAGTCCAGCAGTGACTGGAAGCTTTAAAGGTTACATACTCTTTCTAATTTCCAATTAAAACTAAGTACTGTGCTCTAAAATAAACAAATGCATAAAATGCATTATCTTAAATAGAAGCTACGTATTTGTAATTTCAAATGAACTTTAAATTATTGAAGTCATTTGTGAGACAAAACAGTCTTTGTTGTGTATAAACACAGAACTGTTAGTTGTTACATCATACGCAACAGACGTGGCTATCTCAGAAGATAACGTTACTAAATAAAACATTTAACTTGAATATACTGAAACATGTATTTATTATCGCTGGTTAAAGTTAAGAGATGCTTAAAATGATTAAGAATAATATTGATTGTCGAATTAAACGAACACAGAGCAGACGAGAGCAGTGGTGGCCCAGTGGTATCGGTCCCGACTTACAAGTTGTAGGTCGTGGGTTCGAACCCCGCCAGGCGCATTACTTTGTGTAATTTGTTTCATCACCACTGCTCTCAAAACGGTGAAGGAAAACATCGTGAGGAAACCGGCATGTCCTAGAACCAAAATTCGAAGACATGTGACATCTGCCAACCCGCACTGGGCCCGCGTGGTGGATTATGGCCCACTCCCTCTCACAAGAGAGGAGGCCTGTGTCCCAGCAGTGGGAACATTATAGGCTGATGATGATGATGATGATGAAACGAACACAAAAACTGGTTCATATACACAATCTTTAAAGAGAGAAAGGTTTCTGAAGTAGGAAGTTCCTGAAGTATCTACAGATCACCTGTCGGACTTAGATATGACATATTTTATTTATAGTTTTGTAATCGTTAATTTATATTCATCATCATCATATCAGCCGTAAGAGGTTCACTGTTAAACATAGGCCTCCCCTATAGATTTACAGTAGGACCGGTTGGAAGCGGCTTGCATCCAGCGTTATCCTGTGGTCTTTATAAGATCGCCTGTCCACCTTGTGGGTGGACGTTCTACATAATAATTTAAGTAAATCAATTAAAAATGTATTTAATGTGATTTCACGCGCAATCTTAATGCCGTAGTATCCCAATATTAGCCTAAGAACTTTTCCTATAGTCTAAATGACTTCTCTGCATTAACATTATACATGGTGATTCGTAATTCAATGCATTCCTTGTAATGGGTGGATTCTAAGTGGTAATCATTTTTCAAATTTTTCGAAAAATCTTCAAAGTGCGATGTCTCTAAAACCAGTCAGTTTGGACCCAATGTTGCTGGGTATAAAATTGTTGCAAATAAAGTCTTGTATCGCCTATTTCGAGGAATGCATCGGATTGCAAATCATCCTGTAATAAGAGACATAAATTCAAATGGATCCTAAAATTCAGAAATAAATAAGAGTTTAATGAAATCTTACCATTCTTTTATAACTACTTCTCGTATCCCTTCGCCGATGTCTGATAGCTTGAAGGCTACAATTTTATTGACTATTTGACTTGTATGAAATTTTCTTTGTCGAAGATGCACATCAGATGATAATATACTGCGTTTGAGAATATTACTAGTTGAATATTGTGATCGATGCTTGCCCTGAAAATATAATTTTAATTTAAAGTAAAATACGAAAATAAAACGACTGTTGGTAACATCTATAGCTTACTGACTCGAATAATAAAACGTGCGATGTTATTTTTTAAGGATCCAGCATCGTTGGCAGCGCTGTTGTGATGACGAAAGTTTTGTATCCCACCAAAAACATTAAATGTAAAAAATGCCAAGTCTCTCGATGCAGTCTTTCCATCGTAAAAAGTTTTGAGATCTCACAGAAGCCAAGTCCTATTCAAATTATTTTGTAGTTTTAAATCAACATTTAGTAATTATATCAATAGTTTTCTTTATATTATAACTATAGTGACTTGGCAATGAGCACAAGTAAAAACAAATAAAACGGCATATTTGGAGGAGTTGAAAGTTACACACACCGCATGCGTAAACATTCTCTTTTACTTTATATATTCTCTTAACATTCATCATTTACTTTCATAAAGCGATGGCCCGTAAGGTATTCTTAATTATTGTATTGGAACATGCAGTCGGTAGTGACCATCATGATTCACACATAACAAATAATCTGATCACAGGTCTCGTCAGTAACATTTGCACATAATTCCAGGCAGCAAATTAATTTGTGCTCATTGCCAAGTCACTATAGTTATAATATAAAGAAAACTATTGATATAATTACTAAATGTTGATTTAAAACTACAAAATAATTTGAATAGGACTTGGCTTCTGTGAGATCTCAAAACTTTTTACGATGGAAAGACTGCATCGAGAGACTTGGCATTTTTTACATTTAATGTTTTTGGTGGGATCTCATTTATTTTTTGTAAGTGTATTTCTTTCTTTTTTTTAAGTGTCCTCATAATTTCTTGGACTTCAGCTACTTTTTTGCTTAGGACCCATTCTCTATCTAACAAACTAAATAGAACTAAACTAACTAACAAATAACTAAATAAATATATATCTGCTAACTTACAAACTAAAAATATAACTAAACTAAATAACACGTAAACAACTAGATATGTAACTATGTCTATGTTATATTAATAAACTATTTTCCTAAATAACTGTTTCAGTAACAATAATAAATCTACTCCGAATATCGCTACAATATTTTTTTAGTTTCGAAATGGTTGTTCATAGATAGATGGCGCTATCAAATGAAAATTATTGAATTATTTTAAAGTACTACTTAGACTGCGCTCTGTAACGAAACCATAGCGCGATTCAGACAAGTACAACGCCATCTATCGAGCGCACATACAATATTTATCGCAATACAATGGAGTTTTAGCTTTATTAATTTAATGAATTATGAACTTTATGTATTAATTTATATTAATTATAGTCCATGTATTACATTTAAATTATTCCTTTCTATTCTATGTATGTATTCATCCAATTGAATACTAACTTAAACAACGAACAAAGTTAACAATGCAGTCAAAATCCATACACAATGTTCTTGCCAAACCGCAAATATAAAATTGTTTTTTAAGGTATATTATTTTTTAATGTTTTTATAATTTTTCCTTTATATGTGGCTAATGACCTATCTTGGTGCAAAATTTGAAGTTTCTAAGTCTGCTAGAAGTACCTTAGATTTTTGATGATCGGTCAGTGAGTGAGTGACAAAATGGTGTAACTTTGATCGACCGTAACTCCTAAACTATTCATTCAATTGGCATGTAATTTCGAACTTAAGCTTGTTCTAATGCCTACTATTCATCATCATCATCATCATCATCTCAGCCGTAGGACGTCCACTGCTGAACAAAGGCCTCCCCTTTTGATTTCCACTTATACCGGTTGGAAGCGACCTGCATCCAGCGTCTTCCAGCGACCTTTATAAGGTCGTCTGTCCACCTTGCTGGTGGACGTCCTACGCTGCGCTTGCTGGTCCGTGGTCTCCACTCTAGTACTTTTCGACCCCATCGGCCATCCGCTCTGCGAGCAATATGGCCTGCCCATTGCCACTTCAGCTTGCTAATCCGGTGGGCTATATCGGTGACTTTAGTTCGTCTACGGATCTCCTCATTTCGGATTCGATCACGTAGAGAAACACCGAGCATAGCCCTCTCCATAGCTCGTTGAGCGACTTTGAGCTTTGAGATGAGGCCGATAGTGAAAGACCACGTTTCGGTGCCGTAACTCATCACTGGTAACACACATTGGTTGAAGACTTTCGTCTTGAGGCACTGAGGTATGTCGGACGAAAAGACATTGCGCAGTTTCCCGAACGCTGCCCAACCGAGTTGGATTCGGCGGTTGACCTCTTTCTCGAAGTTGGACCTACCTAACTGGACTACTTGTCCTAAGTAGATATATGAGTCAACAACTTCGAGTACCGAGTTTCCAACAGAGACTGGGGTGGGCACAACATTGGCATTTGACATAATTTTCGTCTTGTCCATGTTCATTTTTAAGCCCACCCGTTGTGAAACTCGGTCGAGGCCATCGAGCATCATGCTGAGTTCCTCCATCGACTTTGCCATGACTACGATGTCGTCGGCAAACCGAAGGTGAGTGATGTATTCGCCATTGATGTTGATGCCAAGTCCTTGCCATTCCAGGAGCTTGAAGGCGTCTTCCATTGCGGCAGTAAACAGTTTCGGAGAGATAACGTCCCCCTGTCTTACGCCTCTTCTCAATGGAATCGCCTTCGTGCTCTGCTCCTGTACTCGGACCGACATGGTGGCGTTATTATACAAGCACTTCAACACCTCGATGTACCGATAGTCAATACGGCATCGCTGGAGTGACTCGAGTACCGCCCATGTTTCCACCGAATCAAAGGCTTTCTCATAGTCCACAAACGCTAAGCATAATGGCAAGTTATACTCTTCGGTCTTCTGTATAACTTGCCGCAGCGTATGGATGTGGTCTATGGTACTATAGCCTCTTCGGAAACCGGCTTGTTCGGGAGGCTGGAAGTCATCAAGTCTGTGTTCGAGACGGTTCGTGATAACCCTTGAAAACAGCTTATAAACATGACTTAGAAGCGTGATGGGTCTGTAGTTCTTCAATAGGCTATTATCACCTTTTTTGAAGAACAGCACCACCTCACCTCTACTCCATGTTTCAGGCGTTTTGCCCTCAAAGAGGACGGAATTAAAGAGTTTCTGGAGGACTTTAAGTACCGGTGTTCCACCCGCTCTCAGAAGCTCTGAAGTGATTCCGTCCTCGCCCGGCGCCTTGTTGTTCTTAAGCTGCTTCAGGGCCATCCTAATCTCGTACAGACTGATGTCCGGGATATCTTCGGTATAATGTCGGGACAGCTTGGCTCTTGGATCTCCTACCAAGCGGTCAACGGGCTTTGCGACCGAAGTGTATAACTGTCCATAGAACCTCTCGATCTCGCCTAAAACCTCTGCTTTGGTCGACGCTATGCTGCCATCCTCCCGTTTCAGCTTTGTCATCTGGCTCTGCCCAATAGACTTGTCCTTTGCGAACACTTTAGAGCCTTGGTTTCGCTGTATGGTCTCTTTAACACGATTCGTATTAAAGAGACGCAGATCATGTCGCAAGGACTTAGATATCCGTCTATTGAGCTGCCTATATGACTTCGCGTCATCGGAAGACTGCAACTGTAGCAAACGTCGTTCAGCCATGAGGTTTAGGGTTTGCTCGGTCAATTTCTGGGATCTATCTTTACGACAGGGTCTAAAAAACTTAGACCCTACCGTGCGGACAGTTTCCACTAGCCCGTCGTTGATCTCGTCCACTGACACTAAGTTCTCAAGGCAAGCAAAGCGATTAGAGAGCTCGAGTTGAAAGCTTTCGGGGTTTTGAATATGGGGCCGAGTAGGTCGGAGCGTAGACTTCATCAGGCTGGACCTTTCAAGTTTAAGATTGATATTCAGCGAGCCTCTTACGATTCGGTGATCGCTACCGGTTTTTACCCTGTTGATCACAGAGACATCGCTGAATATCCGTTTCTTGTCGGTCATGAAGAAGTCTATCTCGTTTCTCGTGAAACCATCGGGACTCAGCCAGGTCCATTTCCTGTGAGGCGGCTTCTGGAAGAAAGAGTTCATCATGAAGATTTCCTCTTTCTCCAGAAAGTCGGCCAGCCTCTGTCCCCTAGGGTTCCGTTGCCCATACCCAAATTGCCCCACTCTCAACTCATCACCGCTTTTCTTACCCAACTTTGCGTTAAAGTCCCCCATAACAACAGTGAAGTGGGTTTTGGAGCTATGTATGGCCCTACTTACGTCCTCATACATAGTCTCCACTTCATCATCGGAGTGTGACGAGGTCGGTGCGTATACCTGAATGACCTTCAGCGAATATCTGTTGGATATTCTGAGTATTAGGTATACCACCCTGCTCGACACACTGTCGATGGTTATTATATTGTTTACGAGGGACTTGTGAACGAGAAACCCGACACCACCTTGGGACTGTTGGTCGCCCTCCCGGTAGTAGAGCAAGTTACCAGACTTCAGGGTTACGGTGTCCTCCCCCTCTCTACGGACTTCGCATAACCCCATAATGTCCCAGTGTAACTTGCTCAGCTCCTCTTCCAGCTCGCAGATCTTTTCGTCAGTCCTCAATGTGCGTATGTTGTGTGTTACCAGGGCCAGTCGTCGTGGGGGTGGGTAGCCGGATCTCTTCCGGAGATTCTTAGCACCCCCTGCTCCGCCGTTACCTTGACCGCTACCCGCGCCAGGGATAGCGGAGCTGCCGGGGACTGGGGGCCTGGTTTCTGTGGTTGTCATGTGGGGGTAATTTGCCTTAATCGCCACGCTTGGCAGGCGGGTTGGCGATCGCAGTTAGGATGTGCAGTACACGGAGGACGCTGCTGCCCGACCTCCGGTTTGTCCCTTTGTCGCCTCTTACGACACCCACGGGATGATTTGGGGGAGCGCAATTCTAAGCCGGCGCCCCACGGCAAACTACTATTATTCACCGAAAAACTAAACTCCTAGCTTTGTCCACGTCGAAGTTATAGGGGGGGGCGAAACAGCCGCGAATCGCTTCGAGAAAAGATGGTACGGCCGTGCCCTTTTGCTCGAGACTTGGCGGGACACTGCCGTGCCCCCAGATGAAATTCACCAAACTTGCAAAACAGAAGAGCTTGTCGTAGCGTACAGTCTCTTCGGGGTCGCGGGATTATTTCCTTACCGTGACCCCGGAACATAACAGGCTACTGAAGGACACCGTGGATTTTAGTCAGTAGAAGTCTGACAGTCCCTCCCGCCCTGCCCGGGGTGGGAGGACTCATTTGATGATTTTACCACGCTAAAAAAAAAAAAATAAAGCGTACAGTCTAGAAATTTTATTTTAGAGAATAACACAACAGAACTTTGCTGAAATCAACATCCCCTTAGAATGAGTAGTTGATGGGCGAAACCAGGTTTGGAAGAATGACATAATTATTTATCATCGCTTTTCTTGCATGTGTTTATGGGTGGAAAATTAGGTAGGTACATCAAAGCCTGGATCCTTTTAGAAATAAAAGACGTACCTACGATGTAACAGGGTTTCGTGGGCAAGAATTTAATCCTAGAGAGGGAATGAGGTATCCATATGGAATTCTCCACTCACAAAAGATATTTAAAAGATCAGACGCTAAAACACACCATTGAAATTTTTTTTGTGGTGACAGACACTTTAAAATGGGTAGAAATAAAACGTGGCTTAGTTTAACAGTACAGAAGCGTACTTAAACATAATAGTCTTCGTTGAAAAGAAACTATAACGAGGCAAACGGAAATGTATAAGCAGTTCCGTTGTGGCTCATTACCATCTGTTCTTCTGTGTGTGGCTTCTCATTATACGGCCATCGCTGCGTTTTATATTTTATCTTTTCAATTTTTGTAACAGTGTGGCTAAACTTTTATTCGAGTGACATAATGAATTTATCAATAACTAGCACTCCGCCCGCGACTTCGTCCGCCCGACTTTGCCTCTGTGAATTTCTCAGCCACCCGCTGAGAGTACTTATGCTTTTGTAAAATCTAAATAAATATACCTACAGCAAAAAAATTATCAACCCCAAAACATCCCCTTAGGGATCGAATTTCGCAAAATCCCGTCTGAGGTAGCACCTAGATCTTAAAAAGGGCCCCTATGCAAAAATTGAGACTGCTAACTATCAACCCCAATACAACCCCTTAGGGGTCGAATTTCGTAAAATACCGTGTTAGTGAGCATCTAACTCCTAAATTTACACCATGCAAAGTTTGAGACTTCTATCACTTGTCTTGTAATTGATATTTCATCCATCAAAATCATTTTCTCCTACAAATCTGCAACGTTGTCTATGTTTACTTTCGCAAACCCGATTTAACCTTGAGGCTTATCTTTCTATAACACCTCTCACTGTTATTTGGCAATTAATTGATAAAGCTTTGCTTCTTAACGTTCTCCTTATCTTATTACTATGAAGACATCGCTCTGATTTTTGTGTGACACTGATTATTTTAAACATGCCATAAAATATTAGGTAATCATCATCACCATCCTGATTAACCACATTCAGTGGAACAAATAACAGTGATAACGTTTTAGGATTCATTTTATTTTACTTTGATATTGACCTTCGTAACCCGGTTTTGTTCTGATGCAAATTCTATGTTAGTATAACTTACATCAAATTAACTTCGATAAGTGTCATTTTGAAATGTCTTACTAGTGTAAGATAGTTCTAATGTAAAGATGTTCACTTGTTTGTATCACTTGTTTGTACTAATGTAAAGATGTTCACTTGTTTTTTAACCTAAAGTAGACCGGTTAATGGGCGATGAAAACGTAAATAACGCTCGGAACAAAAAACATGCTTGTTTTACTTACAGTTTGCACCAAAACACACACTGAGCTACATCTGTTCACATTCTTCAAGTTCACAATACACTTCCTCATAAGAAACGACATTATGGCTAAGTAAAATTTTTAATTTAAGCGTTAAAATATTTTTCTAGTTATAAATAAAAAAGATTCATGTCGTGAGCTGGCGCCGGGCCTCGCCTTCGCACACACTACTAGGCTGAGTTATCAGTAGGTACATGTACATTATCAGCGCTCCGCGCATTGATTACCATTTTAAACAATATTATGTATGCTAAGTCAAATGTATTCTTTATGACGTAAAATTAGGGGTCATCGTTCGTACAAAAGTCAACTTCAACAAGTCAACTTATTAAACACTGTTTTGAATGAAACATGTCTATCAATGCACTGTTTGACGAGAACTAATGGTCCACTTATTTACTTGTTTTCTTTGCACACATTACGGTATGTTGCCTCACTATTTACCAACTATGTGTGCGTTTATGTCTATGTACCTATGTAGTAAGGCACACGCGAAGTATCGTGTTGGTTTGTCGATGTTTCTCTATAAAACTCCCTGTGGAAATCGAAAATTGAGAATAATATGAACAAAATTTCAATATGACACTAGTAAGTATACGCGTAGGCGCGTGAGTTGTATGAATATAGAGATATCAGCCTGATTATTTTTCGATATTCAATCTTGACAATGGATAGGTAATCTCGTTCAAGATCTCGACGAACTTTATCGAGATTTGTGACAAAATATCGTGTAGTATATTCGCGTGTTGCAGCTCTTCGACTAGTTACCTAGAAGAGACGAGTTATTGACAGCTGAGACTGTGGCCTCATCCTTCATTTCAAATAGGTATCTAAGTCTCTGACGAAGCACACTGTGGAGTTACCGACATTTTTAATACTCTGTGCTTCCTAGGAAGGTTCTTCAAAATCAACGTTAATAAAATTAGGCACCTACTTCAATTGTTTTTACATAATGTTACAGCTAGAAGTTTTCGAGGTAGGGTTCCTTAGGTTTCAAATGTTGAGTAAAGGTTTTTAAATAACCCACTTTTTTACGAAATCTCCCGAATATTGAAATCTTGCCGAATCACTACTTTTTTGCTCGAGATATGGAATTTGCCAATTTCGATACTATGTAACACGCGAGATCTCGAATTGCTTATCTCGACTCAAGATTCCATTCCCTGGTGCTCATTCCCTGGTCCTTCAACTCAGGCTCGACTCACTGTACTCAGGTTTAAAATTTAAAATGACGTTGCCACTAAAATAAAACGATGTAATAAGCAATTGTTTTATTAAAGACATAATAAACATGTTAATAAAGTGAATAAATACAATAATATAATCAATAACTGTTATGTCATGTATGAGGAGACGCGGGGGGCAACCCATATGAGAATAACATCAGATTGCGAATACATGAATATGAACCGACGACTCCTATTCTAAATAGCTAACGTGTATCACAGAGGCGCTCTGCCAGTGTCGCTACCGATCATTGTTTTAGTTCACAGCAGATACAATATACATACTATGTAACAACACACATAGATAAAATAGCATTTAAGTTCTCATTATCACTATCAACTATTGCTTTTATTCGCTGCACAGTAGATTGGAAACGACATTTCTAAAACAATGACTGTGCTTGCTCCGACTCGCGCCGTTCACAAGTCTATGAATATGTCGATAAGTATCACATCGTAACTGCCTACTTGTATCTAGTTTATACTGAAGAATATGCAACATTACATTTATTTTGCTATGAAGTTATTCAAAAATCAATGTGTTTAAAAAAGTTGAGAGGTGATATTGACAGAAATCGGCCCTATCTCTTGTCTTAGTTTTATGTCAGTGTAGACTTTAAGAAACGTTTAGGAAGATTTATTGCATTGTTTTAACTTTGTACATAAGTGCTTGATCACATTTAGTTTAACAGTACATACACAGTTTAATTCTCTTACACAAGGAACGAATGTAACATAATATTACCTAGTATGAAATAGTGACACATTATTTTGTTGTTTGTAAAGAATAAAAAAAAAAATGTAATACAACCTTAGTTCTTCCTTTATAGTTGGAGAGCTAAGTGCATTTTTGCGAAAGTATTTCTTCAATTATCCCTAAACACAGCAATGCTGGCTTGCAAAGGTGCGCCATTTTTGGTCCTAAAAGAAGTCCTTGAGGCATTTCGTAGTTGCTGCCGATGTTAGAACTCTTTCAGCAGTTTCAACTCACACGCAAATTTCGTCGATCGCCGAGCAGGTGAGAAAATCAGCGGGTACGATTCCTGGCTAGGAATATCGATTGCATATTAACTTGTAACTAATAGCAAGCTTGTATCAACTTGTAGCGCCTGTGTGAAATATATATTGTTTGCCAGTCGTCACTCGGGTGCCACCAGTTGCCATTAGAATAATTGTACGAATTTGAATTTTTAACAAATTTTTGCACCCAGTGAGGTGTAAATCCCTACTAAATTATCAAGTTATTTGTTAATTTTTCCACTCTGAAATACTCAATTTTAAAGGTTTCGGAATGCCTCAAGGCCCTTCCTTGGGAACAAAAAAAGCGTGTCTGGCTTGGTACAATCCCACTTTTTACCAGTCTGTTCTGCATTTCTGTGTTTAGAAACAGTTCAAGAAGTATTGGACAATTTTTCAGCGTTCCTCAAACACTTTTCCATAATTCCAGGTAGCTCTTAGGCTATTACCAGAACTTCTTTGGGGGTTGTTTACTCATCGAGCAACTTCTGCTATGTATAACCAACAACGGAATCGCAACAAAACTGCTGCCATACATTTGACAATTTCCCCCATCAAAATATTTTTTTACGCTTTGACTCACTACCACATTTATACGTGGTAAAGAAGAAACGACCGAAACGAGCTGATGATGCCTCGATCATTCCCTTTATGTTAGATTTCTATAATCCTTGATGAAGCCCCGCGTAGAATAATAATAAAAATCGGTGAATTCCTGGTAGCCTTTTAAACACGAGCCACTACCAGTACAATAAAAGATATTCTTAATGATGAGTAGGACAAAGACCTCTTTAGAAGTTTCTGGTAAAAAATAAGGCTGTATTAATCATTTTCACCTAAAAGCTACAGACAAAAAGCCTGGGTAAGAAATAATAATTAAGAACTTGCTCCCGTTTTTGTACAAATATAAATTTAGCTTTGATAACAAATTACATTATCACACTAGTGACGTGACACAAAAAAATACAGTCAAGCGATTACATTACTATAAAATATTGCAGCGCGATGCATATAATTTCAAGCTGCTAAATACACAACACTAAATATACAAACTTAGACTTGATTAAATAGGTCATTTATGTAAAAACTGTTGCAGACAAAGTAAGGACAGTTGACATAATATTTATTTGATCCATAAGTATGACAATTTGAGAAAACGGACATTAACTGCAAGACAAGTACTTAGTTTTCTGGAATTTCAGTATCAATTTATAGTCTTAATATTAGATTTCAAGTAAGAATCCAGTCGTTTCAAGACGTTGTAGTTCCTCGACAAATGAACACAAATTGTTCATTTGTCATCTCTCTTTGTCATCTCACGCCACTGAAACCTAAACGTAGTCCAGTTTCAATTCCTGTGATAACGTCACGTCACTGATTTCGAAGTCGTCTCAAGCAAGAGGTTCCCATTCCTTATCAGTAACAAATGACACAAATCCAAAAAGCATCGGAACATGAAATACACTGTGAAGTATTATGTTATTTGATACATAATTAATGATTTACCTTATCAATTTATAATTTCAAGTCTAGTTGGTATTTAGTTATCAAAATTTCACTAGCCTTTTATAATGTTATTTTATTACACCATAAGAGCAAGGCCAACATTTTTGTAATTTGCAAGAAACGAAGAGAATGGTGTGACATTGTTAGCTTTACTTAAAGCGATTGTATACTAAGCTCAGTCACGCTTCATCCAAAAACAAACCTTATACGTTTAAGTTTAATTTGCGTATTCTTAAATACAATTGAGATCAAACGTACAAGAATAAGAATATTAACTTTATACGATAAGGACTCATTTTTTTGTGATTAAAGATCCCTTTATGAGTCTGACAAGATCTTGTTTGATATTGCATACAAAAAATCACATCATTCTCTGATCGTCAGTTGCTACTAGTTAAGTCGTTAACAAAGCGTTTTACGGCTATGATGACAGTGACGATGTGGTGTGAACAACCTACTTAATGCATCTGAAGTCTGTTCGTATAACTACTACTGCTTTAAAAAATTAGCCCACCAAGAACATGACTACACCATAGAGAAGAACTAACAAGACGAGACAAGACGAAGAACGATATGTATCGTGACAGACACCGTACAATCAGGATAGAATGATGACGATATAACATTGATGATATTTATTTAAAGAGCATGGCAATGGGGACGCTGTATTCTTTTCTAGAATAGGAGTCCCTTCATCTAGAATTGGTCAACAATTGTAAACAGTGGAAGACGCAAAGGGGAAGCATGGGCCCAGTAAAGTTCTGAGCTAACGGAATATACTCTATCTTGATTGAAATAGAAGGTTTCAGAATGTTGAAAATCTCGATAGAAATTATAATTGGAGTAATTATAAATAAGTGACCCTGCTAATCCAAAACAGAGCAAATACATGAATTGTAAATACTCATATTCGGAATAAATTTACACTGAAAGTAGTAACATGTATATCAATTTCTTATCGCGACACAGTTGCTTATTTGCCAATTTTTAAATACGTTACAAAACGTAAAAATACTCTGCAATATTTTTATAAGAAAAGTACGGTTACAAACCTATTTTGTTACACCTTATTATTTAGAAGTTCTCTCTTGTTGCCGTAGTCTATCAATATGAGGGCGTACCACTCAATGAATTAAGATTACCTATCTAATAGTGGAGTTTGATGACTTGATCCTCGTTGTACGGTCTCTTAAATTACGTATGTATCGTCGACAGTATTATTCCGACGAATTTAAGTACAGTAAGTATCGAACTACATGCTCATCTAGTCTGACACCGTACACGTATAGTGAAGCAACAACATCAACTAAACATCGAGGTGAATGATTCATGATCTATGATACTGATTCAAACATCACATGACCGAGTAAGGAATATTTAAAACTTGTGATTCAGTACAGAATTGTATAAATTCTCTTGTCAACTGTTTGTATGATACATTTCTATTTGGTTACAATTTTCCTTCTCAGCCTGTGATGTTGGAATCTTTCTACATTCAGATGCAAAATGACACTTACTTAGATAGCGATAACGACTATGAGTCTCACGATCTTACATTACATGAGTAAATACATTTACTAAAAGCTCAGCTCTTAGCGTTTAATGAATTTGAATATTTTTGTTTGTGAGATATTTCAAATGTGCAATTTGAACGTTAGAACAGTTCTTAAAGTTTTACTATCTATAAATTCCGTTTGGTGTACTTAACGAGACGTTATTTTTTTTTCAATGTAATATGGTGCTACAAAGGCTTTTTATATTAATATTGCAATTAAATTCTGGGTTGTAAAAATAAGGTGCACTAAACATTTCAACTTATGTCAAAACTCTACACATTGACCACACAAATCTTAAAGACAGAATAGATATAATTTGTCTTTTTGCTAACCTCTATGCGACGTTGATAAGCTTGTTACTTTGATGTTTGGTACATATTCCAACGTTTTTCTACACACAAAACATTTCTATCTTCTTCGTTGTAATTTTCATTAGGTACTTTACAATTTTTTTCCTTAACTTTTGTCACATACTGACTGATAGATCATTGTATTAAATTGACCATTTCTTTTCAAATGCATTAGTTACAGAATTGTTTTCGAAATTAACTTTGATTTTAATATATATTCAATATTCGGTCTCAATTTCCTTGGGATTCATTAACCAATCAAGACTTCTAAAGTATGTACATACCATTTAACATGGCAATAGAGGTCATTCACTCCCTCCTACCAAGTTTTTCATCACTAAGCGATAATGACACTTATTGTTACCTAAAACTACTAATAAGCGATAGTTGCTTCTATCGCTACAGTATCGTGGTACCAGCCTGCTTGACATACAGAGGTTGTGAATCTTGTGTTGCTCTAATTCAAAATTATTATTTTTTATTTCTAGAAATCAAATTGTGTGCTTATAAATTTACGCGTGTCGTAAAAAATGTTCCACTGTGTGTGACGGATTTAATGGATGTAGTGATAGGTAACGGCCCTTTTCCCGTCATATGTATTTTCGTCCGCGCGCGGATCATAGTACATTTTCAAAGTCGATTGTATGTTTGTTCACGATTATCTCGCGTTTGTCTGAACCGATTTTCATGCGGTTTACGGAAAAATGTTTATTACAGTCTAGGGAAGGTTTTAATATACAATAATAATGGATGTCTTGTGGCGTTGCCCGCATAGATCCGTTTTTGTTGCTCGCTTGGATATAAATTTCTAAAGTTGCCGATTATACGAAGATTTTTGTTGAATGTCTGAACTAAAAAGGGTAAAATATTTTTTTTTTTTTAAATTACCGACTTCAAAAACAAATACAAAAAAGTGTAAAATAACTTTTCTTTCGGAAGTCGGTGGCAATAGTCAATGACATAAAAAAAAAGCCACCGACTTCCGAAAGAAAAGTTATTTTACACTTTTTTGTATTTGTCTTTGAAGTCGGTACTTTAAAAAAAAAAGTTTTATTAATACTAAGGGTACAACGGCGGTCTTATCGCTAATAGCGATATCTTCCAGACAATTATGATGGACTTGAAGAATCTTAAAAAAAAATGAGGGTAGACAGTGGTGCACATCAAATAATAGATAACCGATAATATAAATACAATACACACAAACATTAATAATAAAATAAAATACACATACATACATAAATATAAATAATTATGTATTATTAGAGAGAAAGGAAATGATTTAAGACTAAGCTTTTAAAAGAAACCAGTGACTTGGCTTGTCTTACTGATACAAGCAATGCATTCCACAAACGACAGCCTGGACTGTGAAAGAATCATCATAAAAAAATGTGGAATGCGCGGCATCAAATCAATCAATCAAATGTATATAGGTAATTATGTATATACAACGTGTAACGTTAATAGCGCAAAACCTCTCGTGGAGTAACTCAGCCCATGTTACTTATCAATGTTTGTTCAAAAACTTTCGGAAAAAAATAAATAAAAAAAATGGTTTTTCATCAGTATGAAAAACCATTTTTTTTATTTTTTTTTTCCAAAAGTTTAGTAATTGCCGATTTATTAAAATCATCAACTTTTTGGAGAACGTTTGGTCTACTCCTTTTACCTTCAGGTTGCGTTATTTTATGAGTATTTCTGTATTCACGTAATACCCGATATATCGATCTCTCACTCACCCCACATATTTCTGACGTACGTTTGACAAGATCATGGTTAGTTAAATATTTATCCTCGGGCTTTGTGTTTTGGACATATTTAAAAATATTAATAATCATAAGACGTTCTCCGCTGGTGAGAATCATCTTCTGTCTTTTTGCTGGCGGCGATGTGAACGGTATCGATTCCGAACCTTCTTGAGGTTGGAATATGTTTGGACGACGACGGCGTTTACTGGTTTCACCAGTAGATGTTCCAGCTTCTGGTTACATGCTTCTTTACAAGCAACAAATGAAGTAACAATAACAACACAGAACACAAAAACAAAACTGTAACAAGCTCAAAAACGATAACATTAAAAGCAAAGAAATTATAGCACAGACCCAAAGAGATTTAAAAGAACCTATAGAGCGGGCATTGGGAAAATTGTCATACAAAATTATTGATGCCGTGTGTCAGTAGCACAATCTAGCGTTGCATAGCAACGCGACTACTATACCGAGCGACTTTTTACCTAGTGGTAAAAAGTTTTGGATCACAACTTTCTTCGTGATGTCCCGTCTATTGCTCGTATTTAGTTTAATGTCTTTGCACAGACCGAACGCAAGCGAACTTCCACACGGAATGTCAAATCTAAATGGCGGCTGCTGCCGGGGGTGCTGCACCCCTGACGCGATGACCTCGTAAAACAAAAACGACATAAGATCAAAATTAGCATTTTCTGTGATGAAATAGTTTTTGTAATTTATTTTAGGAAAAATAAGGTGTTTTTACCATCCTGATATCAAAAGAATATTAATACACTTATATCCATACAATACGCACTAACTTTATATTTACTCAGTATTGTATTATACGTTAATGCAAAATTATATGATGCATAATAATATATTTACTTTTTTTAAATTGTCTCAGTGTGATAAACTTGTGTAAAAACGAAAATACAATATTTAAAAAGAAATATTTCGTAGGGTACGTTTGCTAGATTTTCTATTATTTTGGGTTGTGCATTGTGTTGTTTTTGTGGTAATTTTTTATGTATTATGAGACTCAAGCGATGTCAGTTTTGCGACTGTTTGCGACAGATTTGTACGGGTGACGAGGAAGTATCGCTTATATTGAGATATCGGGATGAAAGTCGGAGCAATGACCGCTATTGCCGTGTTAAATGGCACATACTTTATCGAGTTAGCATTTTTATGTAAAAACAAAATTCGGTAGAAAAATAACATCGGTACACTCAGCAGAAATACCAGTTGTAACCATCGGTAATTATTTTGTGAATAGGTACGACTATTACAAGCAGCGTAGACACGCTACGAACATTATTAAACGGTGCTGAAGATGGTATCACTGGAACCTTGCTGGCTGTACTTTACTATACGACAGGCACATTTTCAACCTATTGGCAATTTCAAATATAACCAAACGACACTTTTATATATGTTTGAACATGAATTCATCCGTCACAGATCCCAGAAATTGAAAATATGAAGTAATTTTTGATGAATAATACTTATTAACTCGCGCAGTAACTTTAATTTTAATTTATCACGAATTTAACACATCTTATCACTAATAAACAATTAATTACTTTAACATTAAAATACTTTTAGAATTCCACATTTGAATTATCGATTGCTAAAAAATTAGGTGTAATTACAATTCCATTATTCTATCAGTATATGGAACTATATCGCTCTGTCCTCATCTCTTGCTTTTATAAAAATTACACTTTATCGTAGTGTTCTTTTGGTTAGGTACTTGAGCGTTAGGTGAACCGCACACTGTAATGCGCACAGCTGATAGGTACATCGGCACTAGGCTACTTTCTCACACAATAATTACAATTTTACACCAGCACTCCTTAAAATTATCATACTCGACTTACACTAAGATTTCACTTGCTAGATCAGTGCCACCGCAGCAGACTTTTAATAGTTCCACCGTACGAGTCTTTTTTTCGAGCGAACGACAAAACGTTATACAAGTAACAAAATAAATATCGATTATTATAATAACAGGAAGCTCTTTCTGTGAACCAACCGAAATCACTAAAGAAAACTCGAATCTTTCGCATGTCACTTATTTTTAAACGTGATGGTCTATGTTACAAACTATAGCACTTGGTTGCAAGGACACTGGGTAAATAAGTTCACAGTGAACGACGAAGGCTAGAAATCAGTGGTGTGAGGCGAGTCCATTCGCTCGGCTAGCGGTCAGGGGGTCTTGAGAGACGGCGATATCGAGGTGTGTGCGGGCGAGAAGGTTTGCGGCGAGACCAGCGGCACCAGCTCGTGCTGGAGCCGCGGCCCGCGTCACACGGCCGGCTCCGTGGCTATCGTCATCTCCGCAAATTTCACTTCTCGCCTAAACGACGTGGTCCGCCGAGGTGGGCTGCGTTTCCGCGTCGCTACCGCTGGCTGCAGACTCGCTGAGGACGCCTGCGTCAGCAGTCGCGGTGGCTGAGCTACCCGCCCGAACGGTGACTTTTGGAGGAACTGGCGGGCGACCATCGGCTGCCAGTATGATGATCCTGGGGATATTCAAGTTTACCATGTTTTAATAAGTTAAGGCTCCTTTAGCCTTTTGGAGACATTGGAGTGTACTTTGGAAAAGATGGCCCTGATCACGCCAATTTTAATTCTGTGGTAATTTTATGGTTTTAGAAATGGTAATTTTAATTTACCTTTAGTGACAGTGGTGGAGCGCGCGCGCCAGTCGTTGCTCCTGAGGCGGCCGCGCGTGCCCTCGTGCACGGCGTCCACGCTGGCCGACCGCGTCAGGTGCGACGGCTGTCCCTCGTGCTCTGCGCCCACGTTCGCCGTCAGGCCCTCGCTCACTGAGTACAGCTTATGCGTTATGTCTTTGCCTGAAAAGTTGAACATAATCTTGTCATTCATTTATGTTTCAGAGGCAGTTGGAGAGGGTAACAATGATGCATTTTAGCTTCGGAAAGTGAAGACCAAGGTTAGAATATATTTACAAAAACCTTACATCAGGATTATACTATTAGCTACATATTAATTTTAAGTCACAATGTGACTGTGCTGTTACTACACACAGTCTGTAATAAACGTTAAAGTTATATTAACTTGAAGGTTATTAAAAGTATGGTGGTGGAGTGGTGGTAGATATGTTTAACTAATATTCAAAAAAATATCAACTTCAACTAATAATCTAGTAAATATCTGTACCTATACATGTAACCAAAAATCTATATCGCTATCATTACTAAAAGTTAGATTGGATGAATAAATTATTTCGTCGAGTCACCGCATGCTTCATATTAGGGGAACCTTTGTTCTATTTAAGGGGAGCCCAAATTGGAAAGTATTGGGAAGTGAATTGCCGCGCATTCACTCCTTAATTCGTTTTACATAAACAATAGCCTCTGGCACCAATAAGAATGGCTATAAGTAAACGATAAAATGGAAAGCTCTTTTAGCTAGGGGCCTTGTATTTGGTGAAAAAATATCATAAGTTTTAATGCGCCTTGCACGCGGCTTCCAAATAGTTTTTGAAGAAAAGAGTAATGGGTTTTGGCCATTAGACGCGCGCGCGCGAATGTTCGAGTGAGTGGTTTCGGTATAGTTTTAAGTTTATAAAAGTAAGTGGCCAAAGCACGTGGAAGTGTAAAAAAGGTAGAATATTAAGGTATGATTACAATTACTTTAAATACCAAAAAAATCAATTCTTAAAATTTCATCGGATTCTTCGAGGTGCAACGACAACAGTGAAGGAGGACTGACCTATAAGGCAGTCGAGCACGACCTTGAGCGCCGGTCGGTGACGCAACACGCGCTCCAGGCGCATGCGCGGCCAGCACACGCACGTGGACACCTCCTCCGCAATCACGCTCACCTGTGAAACATTGTAGCTGTCAGTTCACCATGTGAAGGAGCAGTCAAAGCGGATTGCCAGCTGTCACCGGACTTTGACACATATTTCATGAGCAGTATCTGTCAAAGTCCGCTGTCGGCAGTTTGAGAGCCTTTGGAAAATACACCACTTGAAGGCTTTGTTACACAAAGTGACGTTTTACCTGCTTTTATGTTAATATGAAAGCCTAAAGTGTATTGGACGGATATAAGCTTCCCCTTCTACCATCGGACATTTAGACGCACACTTAACCACCCTTACCTAGTTGCTATTCCATTAATTCACATAAGCTCTTCCAAACATCTTTCATAATGTACACAGCAATAGATGTCATTGTCTTAAAATGTTGAGTGATCAGGCTTCTTCTGGGTAAGCTCACACCATTCGTCGGCTCTCATCTCTATGACCTGATCTCTAACCTAGACATGGGGTGCCCCCTTAGAGGCCCAAAGCCTGCCGGGGTCGCGGGCATATCGGGTAACCGTGGTCCCGAACGCACAAGGCTATTGAAGGACACCGTGGATTTATGTCAGTACAAGTCTGACAGTCCCTCCCGTCCTGCCCTGGGTGGGAGGACTCAGCTAATGATTTTGCCCCGTAAAAAAAAGACGGTCGGGACCGGGAGCAAACCCATCTCAGATAAAAAAGGTACAAAAAAACTATAGAAAACCTATTAAATTTACAGGTTTGAGTGACAGAGACTACGCTCGACAAAGCACGGTCGATCCCTGTATATAAAATAATGTTGACAGCTCAGAGGCCTTACCACGAGCTCTTAGGCTGTGCGAAAGAGATAGAGCTATGCAAGTCGTCTAGCGCCATCTCTTTCTCAGCCTAAACTGGATCGCGTTAAAAGCTCGTGATGAGGCCTCTGATTAAAGAAAATGAGACTCAACCACCTAGGATGTCCAAACATCGTTCGGATAGAATAGTCCAGCTCTAAACGAGTCCAAAGTCACCGCGATTCCAACGTGTCTTGTCATAGATTTACATTACATTGGATATGAAGAAATATTGTCGAAGTTATGGCATAGCTTTTATATAGCCTTGATAGAAGAATGACAGAAGTTGTATTGGCTGAAAGAAGTTGGATATATATATGTCGGATCCGGTCAATAGTACGGACAGCAAACGAATCGTAAGCGCGCCATTTTGAGTATCACGTGGTCTGCGCGCGCTTATACAGAGTCGTGATGTTTCATCGGGGCTGCGAGGAGCGCATTCAGTGCCTGACCGCAGCAGTGTGAAGACATCCCGAAACTGTACTCGATTCGTTGTGCCCAGTATAAGTGTAGTGAGTGATTAAATTAAATTGTGTTTGATTTAATTGGTGATTTAAAATTAAAATAACCAAGTGAACCGCACCCAGTGTATTTTCATTGCACGAGACCCAAACTCTGCCCACGTGATGTTTGAATCTGACGGAACAATACCGGTGGCTCCGACATCAGAATTGGGATCAAATCGTGCTAATGAAATTACACGCGGGAACAGTGACAATAACATTCAGTGAAAATGTAAACTTTGAAAACTCAGCCAGTGGATAACAAGTTTTTATTGCCGGAATTCGACCCCGACAAACCGGATTCCGATGCGCGATCGTGGTGCGCCACCACCGACTTGTTTTAACGGGAGTGCAGTGGAGGGATGCCAGCTTATTTTGACGCTGAGCAAGGCGCTAAAGGTGAAGCATCAACCTGGCTATCTCTAATAGCCTACAAAGGAATTTAAGGTACTTTTTACAACAAGATTTATTTCGCAAAGGCGGGTACCCTCATTAAAAAAAAAAAATTAGTGGTGAAAAACCAAGTGATAAAGAAACATTACCCACGTTCGCCAGTCGTTTCATATCTGATGCAAAAAAAAAATGAACACTATCTGTGAATCATCGAAAACAAGTGACACCAAGCGAGGAAAAATAACGTCAATTAAGTGTTATAACTGTGCTAAAACGCCCATAAGCGTATTGAGTGCAGAAGTAAGGCGATGGATACGAAGGGAAGACCTACAGCATCAAGTCAAGTGACGCAGCAGCCGGCATCGAAGACCTTGGTGTGCTTCAAATGTGGCAAGCCAGGTCACATAGCCGTGCGCTGTACGAGCAGTAGTGGCGGCAGTGGCAACGGACAAGTCCAAGGCGCGGCGCGACGCGTCGATGTCTGCATCGTGCAACCACCATCAGACACGTTACAACACAGGTGAATCGTTTCATTTTTACTTACGCCTCTGGTGCCTTGTGTTCTTTATGTTGACTATCGCTGGTTAAGCGTTAGTGAGTTAATATCGCTGGTTAAGCTTTTATTATTGTTACTGTTTAAGTGATAGGATTTGTAACGCTGGTTAAGCGCTACAATGTTAAGAACTGGTCAAGTACTTCAGTGATTTACACTACTGCGTAAGTAGTGAAGCATAGTGCTGGTTAAGTGCTGTGGATTTGGGGGGAATTCCTGAGGTTCAAGTACCATTTTGAAGTAGAGATGTTGAGTTGGATGATAGTGTGGAATCTTAGGTCGGCTGGTCGGACCGTACCAGTAGCTATTTCGTAGCCGTAATCCGTATCTTATTGACATCTCGGTGTCCATGGAAGCGCGGTGTGCGGATGGCACTGGCGGAGGTCGTGTATTGTGCGTTCATGGTGAACGGTGTGAAACAAACAGAGGTTTGTTAGTGGGGCTAGTGTTAGCCACAGGCCACGAATTTGATTCCTGCTGTTTTGATTGTAATATTGCTGCATTGTGATAATACAATTGCAAAGGTACTTGAATGCTCTGGGATTTCCGATCAGTCTTAGTTAGATCCAAAGTTTAAGGGTCTGTTTAGAGTGATAAAGATTTTGGGATGGTGACCGTTACACATTGAAACCCTTGAACTCTAAGTGTACCTACAAACAATATGCCAACGGGTCATGTACCAGTCGAAGTTACCGTAGATTCTGATTAAGTTGTGGTGAGAGGTCGAGTAAAACGGTCTATCGGCCGTATTGTTTTCAATCGTACCAGTAGCTGTTTCGTAGCCGTAGTCCGTATCTTATTGACATCCTGGTGTCCATGGATGCGCGGTGCGCGGGTGGCTCTGGCGGAGGTTGGGGTCTTGAGAGACCATAGTGTGTAGTCAGCGGGTGATGCACACGGGCGATCCACGTGGTGGATGCGCACAGAAGTTTTGATCCATGCGTTGGATGTGTGAAAGCAATGTGATTGCTGGTCGGCTAGAGAGCCGTGGCGTAAGAAGTTTTACTCGAAAGTCGAAGGTCACTGGAAAATCGGCAGTTTTTTTGCAATAGAGTTGTGAATGTAGATTCGAACGACTGTGGTACATGGCCCAGGGTAGTTGTTAGTGGCCCAGGGTAGTTGTTAGTGGCCCAGGGTAGTTATTAGTGGCCCAGGGTAGTTGTTAGTGGCCTAGGGTAGTTGTTAGTGGCCTAGGGAATTTTTTAGTGGCCTAGGGTAGTGATTGATGTATTTTCAATTGGCTATTCCCAATGTTTGATTTAGTTAAAGAGTATTGGTTTTAATGGTACAGTAGAGTTGAAATTTCCTTATTTTCACCAAAGAACTGAATATAGAGTTTGGTCAGGAATGACCGAGTGGAACAGTATTCTGTCGTGGACTATTTTGTGTTTCAGAGTGATTATTACACGAGGACGAGTGAAAAGAGTTGAAGGAGGCCTACATCAAGATGGTAGAAAGAGGCTGAAGAAGAAGAAGATCACACGAGGACGTGTTAATCGCAGGATGGCCGTGTCGGATCCGGTCAATAGTACGGACAGCAAACGAATCGTAAGCGCGCCATTTTGAGTATCACGTGGTCTGCGCGCGCTTATACAGAGTCGTGATGTTTCATCGGGGCTGCGAGGAGCGCATTCAGTGCCTGACCGCAGCAGTGTGAAGACATCCCGAAACTGTACTCGATTCGTTGTGCCCAGTATAAGTGTAGTGAGTGATTAAATTAAATTGTGTTTGATTTAATTGGTGATTTAAAATTAAAATAACCAAGTGAACCGCACCCAGTGTATTTTCATTGCACGAGACCCAAACTCTGCCCACGTGATGTTTGAATCTGACGGAACAATACCGGTGGCTCCGACATATAGTAGAGCAGAGGAAATTTTCCGTGGTTTAATATACCCTTGAAATTGATTTCGCTGTACCTATCTATTTTATTTATCCAGAACTATTTAACTTAATATTTATATACTTTTTCACAATGAAAAGCAAACACGTGTCTAAATCAGACTAAATCTCCATTCCCAAATGAGAAACACAGATAATAATCGCAGTTAGGAAAATGGGGTTACATCACTTTATGCTTTCAGTTCGAGCGCGAGCACGTGCACTGAAAGTATCCGGAGATAAAATCTTTTGCCCAACAAGTATTCGTATAGCTCTGAATAGAGTTGCTTCGAGTTTTCCAATAAAGCCACTCACTTTTCCGGTTGATCCGTTGTAGTTTCGATATCTTATATGCAGCTGTTCGGCGATGTATATTCAAAGACTTGCCGTATACGAGTAATATAAACTTGAAACGAAGTAATGCGTAAGCGTAACTACGAGTATAATTCTGTAATTAGTAATCCATCAATTTTTCTAGTATTATTCGAAATCTTTTCACAAAAGTCAATTGTATTGTAAGGCCTTCGTAGAAAAGTTATTTGATTTTTCATTTCCTTTTTTATGTCAGTGTATCGAGAGCTTGATTTACGATTTGATTTTGATTCGATTTTGCGAGATCTCGCGGGCATTTTCTCGCTATTCAACAATAGACAACCTGCTCCTAGCTTGTGGCTAAACAATTACAGCCGCACAGGCCGATCTTCCGGGTTAAGCCGCGCTTGCCGAGGTTGGTCGGTGTATGGGTGACCATCTGCCATAGCGAGTTTTCTCCGTGCCTCGGAAAGCACGTAAAGCCGTTGGTCCCGGCTGTCATTTGTAGATACATATTTGACAGTCGTTACTAGTCAGCAACTCAGAAGCTCTTAAAGTCTAGTCTGACAACCAGACTTACAATGGGATTCGTATTACCCAATCACTGGGTTGTGGAGGTCCGATATAGGCAGTCGCTCAATAAAAGAACTGATATTCAACTGCATCTGGTTGGACCGAAAATATATGGCGATTAAAGGTTTTTAAATAACTCAGTCATTCAAAAAATCTCGCTGATATTGTATTTTTCCAATCTCGACACCAGATGTAACTGACTAATGTTTCTCTTTGAAATCAAAGTTTGTCCGAAACAAACGAGCAGCCATCATAACCAAGCATGGAATCCTCATATAAGTCAAATCTGCTCAAACAACTAGTGAGTTTTGTACTTACGCAATAATGTATCTGACTTTAGTTGGAACATTGTTTTGAAATGGCTTGACATGTTGTAGTCATGTAAACTATGAGTTGGAGTAGTTACCGTACGAGGTTCATGTCAGTACACGCTGTTTTATAGTCTTTACCAAACATACATGCTATATATAACCATATATAGCATGTATCATTGGTATAGATTTATAGACAAACCAGTATCGTAATCGCTGTCGTAAAGTTTGAGTAGAATGTTGAGAATTTTGGATGGGGCAGCTGATTGTTTTTTAAAAGTTGTTCTCATTGGTAGGTCTATCACGATAGACCTAGGGTGATAATTAATGGATGAGATACACGTATCTCATCCATAAATTATCACCCTTTTTCATGATGCACGATTACATTTTGTAGTAGATAATACATTTCTTAATTATGTTATGTATTTAAGTACAAGATCACACAAAAACGTACATAATTATCTTAATTAACGTTAGCATGTGGCTGGAAAACTCTTTTGAAACACTCTTTAATTCAATATTAGAAAAAAGAATTATAGCCGAAAAGGTAAAACAGAATTGAAATTATTCAAATAAAATATTCACGTAACGTTTAATCTCAATTCACTGAGGCGTTTGAATCCGACCGTAGCAGACTGTTCTTTCAGTATAAATATTTCATTCTCGATGGTTCTCGATGGTTTAGGCAAAGATATAAGGGTAAATGAGATGATCATTACTGTGCACCTGAGACGGCATGCTCTCATGCGAGTGTTTCGCGCCCTTAAATTTAATAACTTGGTTGAATTCGTTCTTTAGTTCTTTAAAAAAAACGTTGCCCCACACTAGGAATTTCTCCTGTATCGTGGGTGCGTTTACAAACAGAAACTCACATACACAAACACCCAGACCCAGAACAACTACTTGCAGATCATACAAATATTTGTTCCGTGCGGGGATCGAACCTGCGACACACAGCGCAGCAGTCCTATTGCTCAGCCACTGCGCCAAACGTGCCGTCTAAAATTAGATATAGAATCTGAGGTGAAAGACCACACTTTATCATCATCATCATCAGCCTATAATGTTCCCACTGTTGGGACACAGGCCTCCTCTCTGTGAGAGGGAGTGGGCCATAATCCACCACGCGGGCCCAGTGCGGGTTGGTAGATGTCACATGTCTTCGATTTTTTTGGTTCTAGGACATGCCGGTTTCCTCACGATGTTTTCCTTCACCGTTTTTGAGAGCAGTGGTGATGAAATAAATTACACAAAGTAATGCGCCTGGCGGGGTTCGAACCCACGACCTACTAATCGTAAGTCAGGACCGATACCACTGGGCCACCACTGCTCTCTACTCAAACACACTTTATACTAATAAAATATTCTTTTCTACTTAAATAAGTTAGGCTGTATTCAAGCGGCAGCTTCGCTTCATCCATGTCTTCATAAAGTTCATTCTGGCAATGTCGCGACCGTACCAAAAAAATATATTGGAAAACATCAATATTATGTTTTAGTTTTATCATGCCTGGTGGAGGCAGTTTAATAAATCCCCAGTCATTAAGATAATGCGTTATTCCGAAGCGCTCCTGAATTATTTAGCGTAACTGTGCGTGGAATTACAATGAGCTGCGTCTCGTCTGACTAGAGTGGCATGAGTAAAGACGAACGAATCTTAGCTTATGTTTCATGAATGACATCGTAATATGTGTAGATTGTGTATATTATTATTTAAGTGGACCTATTGTACAAAAAACATAGACTTCCAGCTATAAATAATGTTATATGGAAAGCTAATATCAGCCCATTATAATTTTTCAGGATGAAGAAAACATCCTGAAAAATTAAAATGTAGTTTAAGAACTCTGTGTCATTTTTGATTGCAATATGCTAGTTCGTTCACTTTTATTATCTGTGAGGTAATCCCTAAGTTAAAACTATTGAGAAAAACGATTTTAACGATTACTTAAACATATGAGATAAGATTTTCTATGGAGAGAAAAATTCGAACCTCGAGCAGGAATTGAACCTGCGACCTCCGCATTCAGCATATCCGACGCTCTCTCCAACCGCCTTGGTTCCGGTACCTACAAGCGCCGAATCCCTCAATCCATTTCCAAAGTTTCGCGGTAACTTTTCCCTTTCCATAGAAAATCTTTGAAATTCGCGACGCATACCGCCATAAGGTTAAGGCGCTCCCTCGGCTCAGGCGCAAAATGTCCCTTTCGCAGAATGTCCCTTTTGCAAAATGTACCTTTCGCGGAATGTCCCATTTCGCAAAATGTTCCTTTCGCAAAATGCCCCTTTCGCAGAATGTACCCATCTTCATTCATTCATACGCATTTTCCATCAGAGAAAAAACTGGTCAAGAGCTAGGACGTGTAGAGCACAAAAACCGGTACTATTGTGATGTTTAATTAGGAAAATTGTAATTAAATGTCTCAAAAAAAATAAATTTTTACATTCATAAAAATTGTATGAAAAATAGTATGGCAGACGGTTTTTGTGTTTTACACCTCCTGGCTCTTGACTATTTTTTTTCACTGATGCAAAATGCGTATGAATGAATGAAGAAGGGTACATTCTGCGAAAGGGGCATTTTGCGAAAGGAACATTTTGCGAAATGGGACATTTTGCGCCTGAGCCGCTCCCTCACCGCGAGCATTCACCTGTAATGTAACGTTACAGATTCGAACATTTCATCAGGGAAGGAAGACAATCGAGCATCACAATGCGCACCTTGTATCAAATCTATACTAAACGTACGCGAATGCTCGCCAATCAGGGAGATAGTATTGTAATGTAATGCTCAAAGTCGAATCTATAATGTTACATTACACTCGAATGCTCCCGGTGAGGGAGCGCCTTTAGGTAAAGATTAGAGATAGTTCATATAATTACCTGGAAGACGTCATCTGATTGTTCGCGATTGGCCTCCCACTCTGGGGAGTCAACGAACTGGTAGGGCTGTATGTAGTGAAGATGTGTTTCGTCGCAACTCACTCGCATCCTGTTCGGAAACAATTGAATGACTTATTTTTCCTTTAAATTATTCTAAAAACTGAAGAAGATAATACATGATCCGAAATGTTCCAAAGTTACGTCGATATATGTTTTCTTAAAAAGCCGACCTGAAAATTACTCGGTGAAGTCACACATCCACATATCAAGCAGACTTCGTCAATCGGCACAAGCCGAATATGGGTCAACTTTCTTGTTCAATAAATAAAGCGGAAACGAATGTACCGCCCCGAACAAGTGTGTGCCACCCCAGAGCATTAATCATTGATGAGCTGCTAGATTAGATTCCATATTGTGGCCCTAATAACTTAGATTATTAGATAATACATCCTAATAGCTTTCCAAGAGCTTCCCACTGGAGTTATCAATGAACGCGGGATGTAATCGCCGCGATAAATACGCTTGTTTGACGTGACCTATAACGCCATTTAACCACACAATTATGCAGCGTTTGGAATATAATTAAACTTGATAATTATTATAATTACACAGCACCGTAGTTTGGTCATAAATTTGTATGTGCCTTGGCAATTGCAAATGCTGCTGCGGTATTTATTAACTCAATAGGTATTGTAAATACTTTATATGCAAGTGTTATTAAGGCAGCAGGTAAAAATACTACATTCTAATAAGGCGTAATTGCGATACATGGGTAGAATTAGGTACTTAATTTCAATACGGTGGCTATGAAATGGCTTACCGGGGAATTGGAATCATTAGCTTATGGACTGCGTGCATTACCCCTCGTGGCCCAACCCAAACAAATAAAAATCTACCAACATACATTTAGTTTCATAGTTTGTGAGACTGTTGATTAGGTGTGTAAAAGCGATCACCATTTTTTGAGTGTTTTCTTTATTTCATTGAGCATTTCTAGTATAAAACAAAAGCAATATTGAAATAAATAAAATATTCTGAACAACGTCGTACGAAGTCAGTCAATTAGTCACAGAATACGAAATGTTTTCTTTTCTCTCAGAGTTCATGACATACAATACTAGTCCATACAATGTCAGCAATGGCAAAACAAAGAAAAATAATTCTACGTCAAAAACAAAAGGAACATATTATAGAGGTATCTTATTTTACATCGTGCGGGTCCTCGCTTGTCTTTGAATTGTTTATTTTGTAGCCTGTACGCTCAATATTTTATCTTCAAAAGATATTTTGGGACACTTATTCAGTATTCAATTTATTCCGTAGCAGATGACGCACCGTACGGTAGAATCGTTTAATTAATAAGTTACTCACAGAGGTTCAACCCAGAACACCTACGTTATTGAGTGATGGGAACTATTTTGATCAATGATATTAAAGCCTTTTACCGCTGATTGATACAAAGAACAGGAGCAGCACTGGAATGAGCGCAGAGGACAAGGTGCCTTATAAAGTCCACACAATGTCTTGTACTGTCTGATCATAGCAGGCTCAATTATCATAGTAATGTGAGAATGTGATCTCCGCTATCATTGTGCCGATTGTCGTTACTGCCAGTGCCAAAGGCTAAGAGCCTCGACGAACATCTTTCGAGGTTCTCATTAGGGGGTTAGATATAGGGCTTGATGCAGAAGGCAGTTCTCCTCGATACGGCTCGCATTGTGGGGAGGTTCCTGTCTCTGGAGCCCTAACCACCTGTAGCTTGGACCCTGCTGCCACACCAGCGGACCACAATTTAAATGTTTCTTTTTAATATTTAATGATGTAGTAATATGTATATTTAATGAATAAACGGAATCATATAGTAACATATAGAGAAGTGAAAAACATACTTTCCCTTTAAGAGTATAGACAATCTCTCGTCGGCCGGCGTGACGTCTTCTACCGCATACGCCTCACCGGGCTCGAGCCGCACTATCCTAGCCTCGCGAGTCAGTTCCGTGAAGTGCTTCTTGTTCACTTTCAGAGGCTTGAACAGCTTCAAGTATAGATCTGTTAGCTCAAGAGACAGCGCCGGAGGAAGAAATCTGCCGAACAGAATGGAATTCACTGATAACCTTTACTAAATGTTTATCTGAAAAAAAAGGAATAGTTAAATAACATTAGGATAAAGGTTTCATTTATTAACAAAAACAATGGTTACTGTTACTTCACACTTTTTTTTTTAATAATTTCAGCCGCCTCTGACAACCCCTCAAGCCTATGTTAGGGCTAGACTTAAATTGATTTATCATACATTATTTAATTATTTATTTAGTCCTCTATTCATCACAACATTTCCCTTCACCGACGTCAGTGCATGACGTCTAAGACAAACTTAAACCGTCTTACTACGAAAAGTATTTGGCGAGGTGTTATCCTAAGTAACAATACTTCCATAAAAGGTGGTGCTACAGTCCCTGATGTATAGATAGGAACCAGGATCACCAGTTTGCGTGCCACTAAAACTTTGCCCATCAAGATTTTGGAACGCTAATGTGCTTTAATTTAAGTGGGCGAAGTCCACCAATCAGTGTTCGCCGAGTTCAGCGACAACTTAATGTGCAAGCGTTAACTGGTCAGTGCTTTACGTGTTGATAAACTCTAGCATTTACTTGCAATGAGCATTCAAACCTTGCGAATGTTACATGGCAGAAAAACAGACGAGATTGTTTTAGCGAGTATTCTAATAAACGTTCTAGCGAGCTTCTTGCCGAGCCGACTGTCAAGTCTGACATATATCTTCATGAAGAAATAAAAAAAAAAGATTCGAGAACATTGTCTCGGTGCTTTTCTGGTGGTCGCCACGGTTGATTCTGGCTTTCAGGAGTTGCAAAGGTTTGAGAAAAGCGTGGCAGTAGTATGTTAGGAGGCCCATATGTTATAGGGGAGGCCTATGTTCAGCGGTGGACGTCTCACGGCTGATATGATGATGATGGCAGGAGTTACAGTTGTGACGTACCTTATAATTAGAAAGACAGTGTGTATAGAGTTGACAAGCACGAGCGCGAGGCTCCAAGCGAGCACATCAGGCGCGCACACCTCCGCGCCGGCCCACAGCCCCATGAGCACGGCGCCCGTCGCCGCCAGCGCGCGCAGCACCAGGATGCTCTGCTTGAAGCTCTTCGGCGCCAGGAACGCGATCGCGAAACATAGATTTGCTGCCTGTTTGAGACAGTTATACTCTTAATTAGCTAGACCTACTAGTTGTCTAAACTGTAGGTCCTTTTTCCGCTTGACTTTAATGGCACAGCTAACGCTATCATCTTAGTTTTTCAATACAATTTCCACAAATGTTTAGTAACAACCGCGCCTGACATTACTTTCAAGGTTTTTAGAGTTTCAAGAACAACGTTAGGCGCTGTTTAATAACAGAACACAATGAACAAATATCTTTCGCAAATAGCACCTCAAAATAATACCTGATGGGCCTAATAATAATCAGAAGCAATGGACCATGACGTTACCTGAAAGAGATCTTGTTGTGCGTTGGTCCATTTAGCGCAAAACCAGTGTTGATGTTCGTCGGTGGAGTTCGAGCTGAGCAGCTCGAAGTCAGTGTCGAAAGTAGCGTTGAGCCGGGTGGCGTTGTACACGAGCGTGGCGTTGAGCCAGGGCGCGGTGGACGCCGGCGCGGGCGCGGCCGGCGCCATGTTGCGCTCGCGCCCCGCGCCCCCCCGCGCCGCGCCGCCACCGCTCTCCCCCCGCGCAGAGCGCTCCCCGCCCGCCGCGCGCCTCTCACCCGGGGACACTAGACGATTCAGTTGGGCTCTCGCTCTCAGTATTACCACCTCCATCACCACACCCTGCTAGCCACTTCTCGTTAGAGCACACCCGTTCTGGAGACAAAATACATTTCTTACAAAAAGAACGTCTATAGTTGACCGATACAGGCAAAGGACAACAGTTGTCACTCGTGTTCATGAACATCATCACATAGATCATCCTTATACGGAGGAAGTACGCATACTGTATACTCAAACAAAAACCCAAATAATATGACGAAGAAGACAAAGTTTTAATTATCTGCAAAAATCGAATCACCTAACTGGAGCAGCATACGAGAGGCAGTAAACAAGCATTCAACAAATAAGAAGAAAACTCTCAATTAGTTTCACCAATCCATTTAAAAGTCTAGAAACAACCCCGACGCTATTTTATTAACGCGGCTAAGAACTAAAATTACACCACTTTGCTGAAATCTATAGTGCACGGATTTGGCCCATTGACCTCTTTGTTAAGAATAATTGAACGCGAATTTAATTTAAAACTTATTTAATTGCCGAACTTCATGTATCTCTGTCTGCGTAGAGTTCGTCTACGAACTTTGGAGATCAGCTACGAGGCGGGCGGCGTAGGCATCCGTAGACAGCTACGCCGCGTAGCTAGTTGCTACGCACTGCACGCTCCTTCCAATATTAGTTTTTTGTTCATCTTTAAGTTTTCCGACGGGGATGGGATGCGGCTATAAGTTTAGTTTAATATTATATTACCTACGAGTACTACAATGTTGTGAGTTTAACAAAGTTTAGTGGTTGTAGAAATTAATGGTTATGAATTGCATAACAAATCGCTTTACTTGAGATACGGGTTGCTGATATTAACGACAAACATGGCCTATCAACATTATCACACACATGTCCTTTACAAATAACAAGCAACACAAACTAAAACAACCGCTTATCGGACAGATTCTTGGTTGAGTTACTTATGATGACCAAAAGTCATCATAAGTTAAAACTAAATATGTGAACGTGTTCGTGCTCTGCATAACGGAACAGCCACAAAAAAAACAATAGAACTAGTTTATTTCGTGACGGAACGTAGGGTAGTATGCAGCGGTCGGTAGGCGTGTAATCCGCGACATTTCCGCACACATTAAGCCATCGCGAGGCGGCAGCGGGTCGGTACGAGTCGGCAACGATACGACTGCGGGTCTATAGCACGGTGCGACGGCAGGCGGCAGCGTTGCGACTGCGAGGCGGCGACGCAAGAAATCCACACTTATGCACTCGCGGGGCTTGTTATCGCCACATCACCACATTTGAATTAAATTGCATTACTTACTAGGTACTACCCGACCGATGCATTACGAGGATACGTCTGACGAACATTTTTCTAGTAACATCGCACTGCATTACACCTACTAAATACGGCTAAACTTTACTCCCATTTATCATTTTCAGACCATCAAAACTATTGTAAATGCAGTGTTAGACTGGGGCCATGTTTTATAACTTTCGAATAAGACTTAACTATTTGCATTTTGGAAGACTTTCAAGACGGCGATTCTGAAATATTTCTCAGACGAATAACACCGGCAACGTAGCTCGCGAATAGTCCATACATAGACATACATAGTGTATGTATATGCAGGATCGTAAAGTCCGTAAACGTCCATTTGAAATGTGACATAAAAGAATCTAATAAAATATTTAAACATGCTAGAGTCTCATCTATTGTGTCCTTGCGGGACGTACGAGGAATACTAATCTGCTCCAATATTTGTAATGACGATGGAGAATATACATGCATTGCTTCGTCTATGGAACTCATTCGATTTAATGCAGATATTATTCACAGAATTGAGAAAATATGTTTGTAGCTATTTATTGAAATGTAGTTTCAATAAATAGCTACAAACATATTTTCTCAATCTACAATATATTAGAAGAAATTATGGGTCATAGTTTATTTTGGAGTGCCTTTGTAATTTCTAATGAATAATAATTTTTATGTACTGGAATGAATGAATGTACTTGGCGTAGGCTTAAGTCAGTTTCCATCGTCACTGAATATTATTATTTCTACAGAAGCCATTTGGCTTCCTGAAAAAGAGCTCAAGGACGGTATACGTAGTGTTGGCAAGATGATATTTAGGGTACCCGTGTCCCATCGGCGGCATGACGGCGTGGACAGCATCTTTAGCTTTTTAATTAACTGAAATAAACTTTACGAGGATGAATGGTTTTTTTTTAGCGTGGTAAAATCATCAAATGAGTCCTCCCACCCCGGGCAGGGCGGGGGGACTGTCAGCCTTGTACTGACTAAAATCCACGGTGTCCTTCAATAGCCCTTTATGTTCCGGGGTCACGGTGAGGAAATAAAATCCCGCGACCCCGGCAGGCTTTGGCCCTCTGAGAGGGGGCACCGTCATTTTTGCTAACGCTCTTTGAGGCGCGCGTGGAACACGACGCGCCGTCGACCCGGGCATGGTCCATGGTCGGACAGCGAGTTGCCCTTTACTCGCTGTCCGCATGCCCGCGCCTAGGGTGGCCGGAGATCGTCTGCCGACGTCCGACGCCGCGGGCGCCGGGCGTCTAACACTGCGGTTGGGGCGGAGGGAGGACGCTGTCCTCTCCCTCTCGCGGCCCGCCTCCTCCTTCACGAGCATTACTGCTTCGCAGAAGAAGGCGACCGCTTCCCACTCCGTCTCGCCCCGCAGCATGGCCGCAACCAATGCCGGGCACGAGAGGTCTCCGCCTATCGCCGCCGTGAGGACACGTCGGTGCTCTGCCCAAGCGGGGCAGTCTTGCACCGTATGCTCTATTATGTCCTCCGGGCGATCTTCGCAGTGGTGACACCCGGTCGTTTTTTCCCTCCCTATCCGACACAGGGACCTCCCGAAACCGTGTCCGGTGAGGACCTGCGTCATCCGATAGGTCAGGACGCCGTGACGTCTCTCCAGCCACTCCTCAAAGGATGGATGGATTAGTGAATGTTTGTTACTCTATCACGTAGACACTACAGAACAGATTTGTTAGTTTAACCTTTATTAAAACTTTTTGTAGTGGAGCAGTGGAACAGTGTATAAGACTACAAACGCGGGGTATGATGGGAAATTTTTAGTGTTGAGAGGATGCTAAAAGGTTTTTTTATATTATTCGACTAACAGCTAAAAATGTCCAGTTAGTCACTAAAACGAACATGCAAATAATACTAAAACAAACATAGAAAAATATTAAATAATACCGAACAACATTTTATTTCAATTTGTAGTTATTCAAAAAACTGCGAACTGAACATTGAAGCATTTACAACGCAAGTTTTACATGATAGAGACTAATAGAGAGCATTTACATGTGAATCGGTTCCCCCTTCCCCCCATTCGGTTGAAACGTAAAGCATGTAACGCGCTTTTATTCTACGTACTTCACTATTATCTACTTATACCTTCTATACTGGAATAAATCTCGTAGATTCAATGCGGTAATGGAAGCCTTTCGTATGTAAAGCAATGATAGGATTTAAGATACCCTACGTAGTGGAATGGTAACGGGGTGAGCGCAGAGTATTGCGAGCAAAGAGATTTAAAAGAACTATATAGTTTAATGTCTTTGATTGCGAGTCAATTATTGAGAATGACGTGAAATATACTTGGATTAAAATGCCTTTGTATCAGAATGCCTATTTTTTTTTTGTAGTTAGAGCGAAAAAGACTAGTCTCTTACTGACTCAAAGTCCAACATGTTCCTTCGGTTGTCCTCTGCGTTCCAGGGCAACGGTATCCTGCTTACACAGTCCCGCAACCCATCAGAATACCTATGAGGAACGTTTACAAATTCAGTAAACTGCCTATAGGTTTTTTTTAACGTGGTAAAATCATCAAATGAGTCCTCCTACCCAGGGCGGGACGGCAGTGACTGTCAAACTTAGGTGTCTTAAAAGTGTTTTTTTAACACTTAAGTTTGAACTATGATACTATCATCAATCTGAAATAGTCTTCCCAACACTAAATTAAAAAAAAAAGTTTTTGTTTGAAATGTACTACGAAAACTATTAATCAGGATTCAAAGTACCCACGGAGCTGAGGTCCACAGTATCGATCCATTACGTATTCCACTATCTACCACACCATCTCCACTAATGTAGTCACACGTACCCGGTCTGGTGGGTGTACATACGAAACCAGTTTCTCTGTAATCTCCAAAGGATTAGGCACAGCTGTATAATTACAAGAGAACCCGTAAAGGTCGTCGTTTCGGTAAACCGCTCTTCAATATGATACGAGTTGAGAAAGATAAATGTCATCGGGTTTGTTGACCGATGAACGATGACCAGTCCAGTTTGAAGAAAATAAGTACGAGTATAGACACCTTTTCAAATAGACAACGGGTTGAAACGATTCCTTCTAACATGATAACATTTTTAATATCCGAACCATTGATATGAAAAACTAATTTTTCCAGAACAGTGAACACACATTCCAATTTCCATTCCAATACGAGTTAAATTTGTTCTAGGAATTTAATATGAATCTAGTACTCGTCAAAGCAGAAGCAACTCAATAAACTATTCTGTATTGTAACGTTATAATAAGTTCCAAAACAATGAAAATGAAGTCTTCCCAATGAAAGCAAAACATTCTACCTTCGTCGACATTTACGAGAAGGGCATGTCCGTACGGTATGCCGTCGATTTATTATCCGTATTTCTATTATAACTATGCCCAGCATCAGAGTTAATTAAAAGCTGGCCTGTGCCCCAGTAGGTTATTGAAATAGTTGTTCCATTCAGTTGGATCACAATGCTGAAATTTTCTATTGAATAGAAGTTGTTCTGTCCACTGGCAGCACACTGAAATTAACCCGCTGTATGTAACGGTTATGGCAGAATGTGAACAGTTGAACACTGACTCACAAGGAAACAAAGTGGACATGGCATGTGCACATAAAACAGAGAAAATTGTTCTTTATTAGCTGTTTATTTGCAGGCTGTCAGAATGTGGGTAAGTTTGGGAGATTTACTCATGACTGTGTGTACGTTTGGAAGATTTACTCATAACAAGAGGAGAGTTTTCTCAACAATAAGTTAGAAATATTTTTGTGGCATTTTACCCTTAACACGCTACAGAAATATTTGACGCTTTGTTGTTTCATTTACCTACGTAGTCAAAACCGTAGCCCATGTTTTTAAAATGAAATAGTGCAATTTTTATAGCAGTATGTAATTTTGATCAGAAATGACTAACATTTACATAACAATTAGACGCAACGCAAGCAAGACTTTAATGTATTCTGAGTACAATTTTACAATCGTACTTACGTGTGTCTACGATGAAAAGTAATAACGTACGCAAATGAAGCTTGACGATTGTCTAGACGGTTCTAACATTATGCGAGATTAACATTTTTGAGGGGATATAAAACGAAGTTGAAGTATGCGCTTGATATGGTCGATGCATATATTTATGAAGTACCAGGAGTGAATAACATCTGTTCAAAATCTACTATAGCTACTGCTACTAGACATAGTTTATGCTCCCGGCTCCAGCCGCATGAGCATGATAAAAAGTATTCTTCTTTAGAGATTAGAAACTATCTGTGATAACAATTTTTCCATGAATGTGTAACGAATACAAATCCATTCCTACTAATAGTAGTCATTTTATTTATGAATTTTATGATCTAAGGATTTAATAAAATGTCTTGTGTCAAAGGGACACGAAAATAGAGTTTTGTACTTATTTTATAAACTTGAACGGTTTATAAAACTCATTTTTCGTAGCAATGAGAAATAACGTAATAACTTATTTAGCCTCACTGATCCATCAATGTCGAGTTCGTGATTCGAACAGTGTTCATTCAGAATCGATTTCTATGGAGTTACGAGTTTCAACGTAGGGTATACAAATTGTGAGAAATGCCTATGAAAAATATTTAGGTGTAATCACGCATGAATTATTGTTCTAAATATTCATAGCTCAACCTTCTGCTAGGTCAGTCTGTTGTGATTTTTAGGGCATTGGAACAGCATTCTCTACAGATGTTTATACCTAACTTAGACTTACGTCTTTTTACCATGGGGGTAGGCAAAAACTACTGAATACAATCTGCTACGATCCTAGGTCCTCCTTTTGCCTCGTTCTCATTCAAACACCAGATCAGAGGCGTAGCTACTGCCGTATCAATTTAAATATGGGGCCCTCAAATGTCAAGGGGCCCCGACAATTGGAACAAAAATAAAAACATAAAATGTTGCTCTTAAATGAAAAGTTATCGCGGTCATTAAGCTCCAATTATCGAACTCCTAACATATTCCTCAATTTCCAAAGAGGCTAGATTGTCATAAATGAGCTACGATCAGTCGAGCATTCTCAATTTTCTAACTCCCTACAAAATTCTCTTAATGTCATCAGTTACACGAGTCAGGATGCTAATGTCTTTATTTTTCAAAACTATACACTTAGATTAGAAGGGCTCCAAAAAAGTTTTGATACGGGGCCCTTCTGGCCTAGCTACGCAACTGCACCAGATACAGATGATGTTGTATCCAGCTGAACAAACTCTTTAAAGTACCCATGTATTCGTGATCAAGACAAAGTATGTCAACTCTTCTACAAAACCCACCACAAATCAGAAGTTTAAGTTGACATACGGATAGACATACAGATTATTTAAGTAACCTGTGAACTTCCATCTTCAACGGAGTTTCTGTATTGAGTAGGGATTCCGGGTTAGATAACTTATTTCTGAACACTCATTTATTGAAAGAGGCGCCTGTTACAAAAAAGTTGAAAGGGAGTTTGTTTTGGTGGACATATTATTATGGTGAAGAGGGATGAAACGAATTTATCAAAAAAAATAGATTGATGGAGAAGGAAAGAAGATGGATGGAATGTGTGAGGAATAATATAAAAGAAAAATGTAGAATGGAAGAGGATAACGTGTTGGGCCGACCTTAAGTACAATGGAGTACTAAAGGACAGGAAGATGATGACTCATTCATATGGAAACTTACTTACTCGAAAAGACCCAGTGGTAAAGGCTCCGACTTAAAAGTTGTAGGTCGTAGGTTACCCGGGTACCCGACCAGGAGTATTATTTTGTATGATATATTTCGTTAATACTGCTCTCAAAATGGAGAAGAAAACATCGTTAGAAAACCGGAAATTCGAAGACAATGGTCTTCTACAGGTCTTATTTTGAGTCGCGGGACTGTCTTTGGGTTGCGGGACTGTCTCGTCAGACAACTGTGAACTTGAAACGTAAAGGCTATGGAAGGACTCCATGGATTTTAGTCAGGTCCTGACTAAAATCCATGGAGTCCTTCCATAGTCAGGTCCTGGACCTCCACAGCTCAGTACCTAAGGCCCGTCATCCACCAAAGCGGAGAGGAGAGGAGATGTGTTTGAATAACCAATCAGATGTCTGTAATAAGCGTCTGTCAATAAGCGGAGAGGAGATGTGGACATCTGCAAATGACGGGCCTAACTGGGCATAATACGATACCCCTTGGTAACTGGTTGTCAGACTTTACCTAGAGCTTCAGTCTGACTAATAGTAACGACTGTCAAAGATCTATATGTGTAAATTATAGCCGGGACCACCGGCTTTACGTGCTTTCCGAGGCACGGAGGAAACTCGGTATGACAGATGGTCACCCATCCACAGACCATCCTCGGCAAACGCGGCTTAGCCCGGAAGATCGGCCTGTGCGGGTGTAATTATTTAGCCACAAGCTCCTCAATATATCTGGCAACTGGTAGTGGTGAATAAATGTTGTCGTAGGAAAAATTTCTCGGGCAACGCTATCCGTGATTCGGTCACCTTGCCCCAAGTTACAGCATGTTTTATTGGCTTGTTCCGTACGTGTAGGTAACGAATACGATGCCGGCCGAATAGGTATTTTTACGTCTGAGTAACATGCGGTGTCGTAAAACATAATGCAGTTAAATTACACAGAAGCGACACTTCGACACAAATATAATGTACCTACAGTGATACTGAAATATTTACTGGTATTATTTACATGGCTGTATTATTATCACATAACGCCTACAAATGCCAGAAATGTATGACAGAAGTGTACCTTATAATTTCTTGTTGCACAATTAGCCAGCCACATTTAGCCAGTTACATAAAACTTGCATTTTATAAAAGGTGAGCCTTTTGCCATGAACTAGGCACAAGACAAAATACCGCGGTTCTGAAAAAAAATTGATGATAAACCCGATAACACTGCCCAAACCCGATAGCAACCATAACCTCAAGCACAAGAGCAGCGCTTGTGACCAATGCTGGACCAATAAGACAGGTAACTTTTTCTAAAATAACCATTTTCTTTTATTCTTCACAAAAATATTGAACATATCTAGTCATTTCTAACACACTTATTTTAAGTTTTCTGCTCTCTTGTAATATCGAAATCGGTTTAAGAAAAATATGTTCCAATACAAGATTACTATCAACTGCTGGCAAGAGTACCATAAGCTGTCATTTCGAAAACCAATGCACATATTCTACGAAATTGGCATTGCATTGCATTTACCCTTCATCCACTTTGGTAACTAAAGTTACATAACCAGTTACAGGAAAAGTTTTTTTTTTTTTTTCTTTCGTTGTTTCCTAACTAGTTGTGAGTTGAGGAGTGGCTGGAGAGACGTCACGGCGTCCTGACCTATCGGATGACGCAGGTCTTCACCGGACACGGAAGTTTCGGGAGGTTCCTGTGCCTGATGGGGAAGGAGGAAACGCCCGGGTGCCACCACTGCGAAGATCGCCCGGAGGACACAGTAGAGCATACGGTGCAAGACTGCCCCGCTTGGGCAGAGCACCGACGTGTCCTCACGGCGGCGATAGGCGGAGACCTCTCGCGCCCGGCATTGGTTGCGGCCATGCTGCGGGGCGAGACGGAGTGGGAAGCGGTCTCCTCCTTCTGCGAGGCAGTAATGCTCGTGAAGGAGGAGGCGGACCGCTGGAGAGCGAGGACAGCGTCCTCCCTCCGCCCCAACCGCAGTGGTAGGCGCCCGCGGCATCGGACGTCAGCAGATGATCTCCGGCCACCGTAGGCGCGGGCATGCGGGCAGCGAGTAAAGGGCAACTCGCTGCCCGACCATGGACCATGCCCGGGTCGACGGCGCGTCGTGTCCCACGCGCGCCTCAAAGAGCGTCAGCATAATGACGGGGCCCCCCTCTCAGAGGGCCAAAGCCTGCCGGGGTCGCGGGATTATTTCCTTACCGTGACCACGGAACAGAAAGGGCTATTGAAGGACACCCTGGATTTTAGTCAGTAAAAGTCTGACAGTCCCTCCCGCCCTGCCCGGGGTTGGAGGACTCATTTGATGATTTTACCACGCAAAAAAAAAAACTAGTTGTGAGAGAAGAATTATTTTTCCTTATCTGTAACTTTTTGTAACCAAAATACCGACATATCTAATGGACGACTGGCCTACAGTATTTTTTTTAATAATTAAAACGCGCTCCTTTTTCTGTCTACAGGGTTTAAAGGAACCTAACCAAACTGAACCTCGGGGTGCCCTTGAAGTCGACCGTCATCTTTTCGTTCAAAAGCACAAAGTTGTTCAGCTGGTATTTAGGTAGGAGTAGAAGCAGAAAAAAAAAAGTCGTAAAAACGACTTGGGGCACCCCGACACGGACAATTTTTTTTAAAACCACCCAGAAGTAGGAGCACCGCGAAGCGGTGCAATTGTACATAAAAATCTAGAAACATACCTAATTCTCTCACAACTAGTTACCAAACAGCGAACGAAAATTATTCTATTGTAACTGGTTGGTTGCAAAAATGGAAATAATTTGATCTACGAATATAAATAATTCTTCTCTCACAACTAGTTACCAAACAGCGATAGAAAAATCTTCTCTTGTAACTGGTTAGGTAACTTTAGTTACCAAAGTGGACGAAGGTGGGATTTATTTATATACTAAAGGAAAGCTTTTATTTAAACTGACATGGTCAATAATAATATGAATATGAATCATATGGCAATTGCAATAGTACAGAAATATTGAAATATCAAAACAAATAATAACATGGCAAATAACAAAAGTTTAAACTGTCACTTACGAAATATTTTCCGTGATTTTCATCATTTTGAGCTTCGGTTTTGATATCCCGTTTTAAATTAAAAGATAATGAAACAAACTTTTCTAACTTTCTTCGATTTTGAATTTAACCGACCAATTCTTGATCCCAATTCAAATACAATTGGGTGCGTGGTAAAATCATCAAATGAGACCTCCAACACAGTGCGGGACGGGAGGGACTGTGAGACTGGTACTGACAAAAATCCACGGTGTCCTTCAACAGCCCTTAACGTTTCTTGGTCACGGGTACCTGATAAGGCAGATTCCATCCCCGTCACGTAAAATTTGAAAAGGTATCTTCTACAGGAAATTCTTTAAACCAGGCTCATTGCTCCCGCATAAAAAAATTTGACCGGCAACTGAAAGGAGACGCCCTGGGCAGACTTACACTGACCTTATCGGTGTGGTGCTTCTGAAAGGTCGGGTGCAGTACTACGCACCCGACTTGCTTCGATATTAATGAACGTGGATATGGTTTTTTTTTTAATCGTGGTAAAATCATCATGAGTCCACTCAGGGCAGAGCGGGAGGGACTGTCAGACTCGTGCTGACTAAAATCCACGGTGTCCTTCAATAGCCCTGTACGTTCCGGGGTCACGGTAATTCTTAAGTTCCGCGACCAAACGCGGATATGGCTAAAGGAATTTGTAAGAATCGTGGTAAATGGTTTTCTATAGTTTCTGCTCCGTGGGCAAAAGTTTTACATCCACATTTATTGCACTATTACCCCCTGCCTACTCTACTGCTTTATACCGGGTTATTTGTAAAACAGTAACGACCTAAAATGGACTGAAAATACTTATAATGGTTATAAACAACTATTACTATGAAATCAACCCAGATGTTTCAATACATTGTCAACGGAAAAATATGCCATTTTTTTTAAACTACTGTTTTTTTTCTGATCTTTCAGGGTTGTTTCATAGTAAAAACTGTTTATTATCATGAGTCCTTCAGCCCATGAATGCTGATTGTTAATGTTTTACAAGTAACCCTGTTTATCACAGGTGTGATTCACGCTATGTTAACGTGGAAATATAAAAAATCTGTATGCTTCGAGAAAGCATCCTCAGTGGAGAACACTTGAGCTAAATAATCAATTGGTTCATGAGTGAGAGAGTTCATCATCAGCTGCCTAGCCTTTTTCCAACTATATTAGGGTCGGCTTCCAGTCGAACCAGATGCAGCTAGATATCAGTATTTTACATGGAGCGACTGCCTATGTGTGAGAGAGTTGTTCTCAAATAATTTACAGGCGATGTATTTGTATACAATACATGTCGTTATGCAATGGTGTGAGTGCAGGCTGGCACTGGCATCAGTCGTGGCGACGGCTTGTCGCGACCGTCTCGCCGCCTACATCCACAATATCTCCTTACACATAACTGCCGACATATACAGAAATAAGAAATGCAATTTTTATTGCATTTTTCGTAAATTAATAGCCTCTTAGATTCCCGCTGAGTTAATGTTTTTTTTTTCCTGACTTGGCTGAGCTACTCTGAGAACCTTGAATGGAAATGAGAGCAGGGTTAGGTAGCAGGCGGCGAATAATGGGAGACTCGTCGTCCGATCATGGACCATTCCCGAGTCGATTTCACGTGCGCCTCAAAGAGCTGTCAGCAATCTGTCGGGGCCCCCAAAGAGGGCCAAAGCCTGCTGGGGTCACAGGTCTGTCTTATTAGGAAACCGTGACCGCGGCACGTAAAGGGCTATTGAAGGACACAGTGGATTTAAGTCAATACAAGTCTGACAGTCCCTTCCATCCCGCCCCGGGTGGGAGGACTCAAACGATTAAAATACCGCTTCGATTTAGTAAAACATCTACCTAAAGTAAATTCAGAAAAAGTTATATTATTTAAAAACCAAGAATACCGTATGACATTGGGTATAGGCAGATCGACCCACTTAGTAGCAGATTGACATATACAAATGTAACGTAGATATGTAGAAATTGATATAAATCAGTATCCCTTCAAACTGTCAATCCACTTGACCGATATAATAGACAAAAGCTTGTAGCCTATCTATACTATTTACTAATATTATAAAGCTTAAGCGTTTGTTTGTTTGTTTGTTTGCGCTAATCTCAGGAACAACTAGTTGGAATTGAACAATTATTTTTGTGTTGGATAGTCCATTTATCGAGGAAGGTTATAGGCTATATAACATCACGCTATCACCAAAAGGAGCGGAGCAGCAATGAGAAATGTTTCAAAATCGGGAAAATGTATTCCTTTTCGAGAGCTTTCGTTGCGTGCGCTGCGTAAACGGTTAAAGATACGCAAAAATTATGTACTACGGAATTATTCCTCATAAAAAGTTCTAAAATAAAGTCCACGAGAGCATATATCTATCTTTCAAGATTAAGTCACTATAAGCTTTTTTATGAAAATCAAATTTGTTTTAAAGTAATGCATTATTTGCGAAGGTATTTTCATTAATATGATATTAATCCTTATCAAAATAAATACGTTAATCATCACAAGCATTTAATTTTGAACAAAATTGCCCTTGACATCGTTTGATTTCAATGAATATCTTAGGAGTTATCATAGTTTCAAAATATGTGACATCACAACAAAATTATTACTGCCTGGGCAATACTGAGCATATTTATCATAATTGCGCGTGAGAGAAAGTGCACCCTCTACCTCTCACCCGAGCCACCGCTGAAGACGCCCAGGGCGTCGGAAATAGTGGGTCATATTCCAGCCGCTTACGCACGGGGAGTCATGGGTGGCTTGCCGTCCAACGGCATGTATATTTATAAAGAAGCACTGGCCAATCCCCGCTGCATAGACAAGTCGAGGCGCGGCGGGAAGAGCACCGGCGCCATCCTAGGAGGCGGTATGGATCCTGTATCGAATGGGGAACGAAGAAACGCCTGGGTGTCACTACTGCGAGGATCACCCGGAGGACACGGTAGAACATACGGTGCAGGACTGCCCCGCTTGGGCAGAGCACCGCCGTGTCCTCACAGCGGCGATAGGCACTGGTCGAGGCCATGCTGCGGGGCGAGACGGGATGGGAAGCGGTCGCCTCCTTCTGCGAAGCAGTAATGCTAGCAAAGGAGGAGGCGGAACGCGTGAGGGAGTGGAAAGCGTCCACCTCACGACGCAGCCGCCGCGGGAGACGCCCACGGCAACGGACGTCGCAAGACGATCTCCGGCCACGAGGCCACGGGGCCGGGCGGCGAGTAATGGGTGACTCGCCGTCCGATCATGGACCATGCCCGGGTCGACGGCGCGTTGTGTTCTACGCGCGCATCAAAGAGCTGTCAGCAATCTGATGGGGCCCCCTAAGAGGGCCAGAGCCCGCCGGGGTCGCGGGACTGTCTCACTCGATAACCGTGACCCTGGTACATAAAGGGCTATCTGGGCGGGAGGACTCATTTGATTATTTTGCCACGATAACAAAAAGTGGGCGGTATGGAGGGAGCAGCTATCGAAACCGAGGTTCGGGCACGCCTTAATCGCGGCGGTAAGACCTCTCTTTGAGGAATGCTGGAAGGTGTCACGGCGTCCTGACCAACCACCTGACGCAGATCCTCACTGGACACGGAAGTTTTGGGAGGTACCTCTGCGTCGGATGGGGAAGGAAGAAACGCGTGGGTGTCACCACTACAAGGATCGTCCAGAGGACACGGTAGAGCATACGGTGCAAAATTGCCCCGCTTGGGCAGAGCATCGCACATGTCCTTACAACGGTGATAGGCGGCGACCTCTCGCGCTCGGCATTGGTTGACGTGAAATAGAGTGGAAACCGGTCGCCTCCTTCTGCGAAACAGTCATGCCAGCGAAGGAGGAGGCGGGACGCGTGAGGAAGAGGACAGCGTTCGCCTCACGACCCACACCCAGCCGCCGTGGTAGACGCCCACGGTGACGGACGTCGCAGTACGATCTCTGGCCAACAGGCGTGGGCTTCGGGTGACGAGTAATGGGCGACTCGCTGTCCGATCATGGACCATGCCCGGGTCGACGTCACCGTTGTGTTCCACGCGCGCCTCAAAGAGCGACAGCACAATGACGGGGGCCAAACCCCTTAGAGGGCCAAAGCCAGCTGGGGTCGTAGGACTTACGAGCTACCGTGACCCCGGAATGTAAAGGGCTATTGAAGGACGCCGTGGATTTTAGTCAATACAAGTCTGACAGTCCCTCTTGCCCAGCCCTGGGTGAGAAGACTAATTTGACGATTTTATGACGCTAAAAAAAAAGCATAAAGAAAATGATTTGTATCGGTATCCTCCAACAGCGCTCGCGGGCACAGCTAGTACCTAATACATTTCACACCTTTGTATATTTTTGATATAACCATACCTATTACCACACCTACTTCAAGTTCTAATATAAATAAACAAAATCTTTACCTTGGGGGTCAATGATTTTGTTTAAGGTAAAAGGAAGGAAGAATTGAAGATTAACTATTAGTATATTCAACAACAAAAAATCATGTTCGCACTTCAGACAGATAACTTCACAGTCTAGGAAGCATTCTCTAGATATTCGATAAATATTTATTTTTTCTATTATTTACGTTCAAAGATTCTGTAAAAAGGATCCCGGGACTATCTTAAAAAGATACTGCGGCCCTAGAAGGCAGAGAATAAACTATAAATAATAAGATCTAGCATCAAATCTCTTTTGAAACGTTCGTTGCAACACGTCAATTCACTTTTGCACCCGACTGTTCCATCTACTAGCTTATTTATATATTTTTTTTATATCTTTTCACTAAATTCTATGATGGAGGAGTACGTATATAGAGTATATAACCCCAGTTTATATATCGAAAGAATAATATATGTATTCAATCACCATTACTTCTTGTGTACGAGCTGTCGTTTTCCGAGCCTAAAGATTGATGGCGCTGGCTCGAAGCCTTCCGCCTCCAAGATATGCTATACTCCCGATATTGCGTGACGACTCACGAGTCACGACTCATCGCCCTACAAATATGCCTCGAGGAATTTATTGACTTGCAAGCTCCCATCACATTTAGAAACGTGAACAAACAAAATACGTTCAAGGAAAATGGCAACTCTTCAAGTAAATACGCTTTTAAGTCTCGTAACTTTATATACATCAAATACATTCGGAAATTAGCTGTTACTGAACGTGAAGACGTTGCTACGAGTTGTTTATTTACATTTATTGGACATTCAATGACATCGATAGGTATACGATAGTAGTTACGTTGCCAAGTTTGGGCAAATTACGTGTGTGGCAATAATAATATGTGTACAATATAAACTTCCAGAGGGATCGAGACGCGACTGTTTCCCTCTCGGTTTGTTGTTAGTAGCACTACTTATCGTTGACAGTAAGATTGCTCATCAATATCTGACAATTTCAGGGAGTAACGTGTGTGTCTCTTTTCGATTGGAAAACAAGGTGCTCGAAGTTAAATCTTGTCTTCAAATAAATATAAACATAATGGGGGGATAACAACAAAGGAAAAGACGGGCAGCATTATACAAATAAAATTTTGGAAATAGGTACCTATATGATCTAAGAACAACCACTCTCAAAATTGCCATATGGCGCTACGAGTCGTAGCGCTGTGCGTAGCACTGTCTACGCATTTCGTAGCAAAGAATTTACGTTAAACTTACAGTATACCTTGCATTCGAGTCTAGCCAGCAAAGTGCCTTATCGACCCCGAGATCGCAGCGTCTTTAGTCAGCGTGCAACGGCGTGAGATGCGAAGGGCCGCTCACCTGAGCAGCCTAGGACGCGTCCCGTCTCTCCGCCCACTTGTGGCGGTGGTGAGTTCAGCAACACTTCTGTCACGGAACGTCCGCATATCTGGCAGTCTCATGCCGTACCATCATAAAGCACCACAACACGAGTGAGCGCGGCACGCGAGTCGCATAGTAGAGCTTGGGCGCGTGAGGAGGCGCACTCGGCGCTCGGCAGCGATGGAGCGCGGCGCCGCGCGGCACGACACTGGCCGCTCTCGCGCGAGACGGGCGCGGCGCCGCCGCACGCACGCGCCCTGCCACCGCCCCCGCCGCCCGCCACCCGCTTCAACCCTTACTCCCATCTCGCTACTACCTACTTGGATATTATCAATAAAATTATTGTACGACATCAACTCGTCCGATAGCCGCAGCCTGTCAATTATATTGTTTATCGAGTGTGAAATCGAGTGATTTGTTGCGAACCTTCCATAAATGTACGGGAATGTATTATTGTAATTATTAGTATTTATCACTTAATGTTATTGTTGCACAATAATACAAAATGTTTTAGCGAAGTTGCTGAGGTTGTGTTGGTGACATTATTTCTTACCCTCAATCTGAAGCTTCTCGTATAACGAAGTAGTATTGACACGAGTGGCGAGCGCCGGCAGCGGTCCAGACTTTTTTCAGCTAGAATTGCTTTATAAATCATGAAAAAGTTAAACGTTAGGCGGTAACGGTGAGACATTGTGAAGTTTTAGAAAATACACCTATTAACCTTCTTTTGAAAGTTTTTATGAAGAAACTGAAATCGTATTATTTCGTTAGATAAACAAAAGAGTTTCTTAACGTAATCTTTCGTTATCTACAATATATTGAATTTATGGGATTGATACTAATTTATAAACACTACTTTCTGAAAAAAAAACCTATTGTTTATCTATTTTCATTAACAAATAAATAGATTCAGTCTACTCTCGAGATTTAATGTATATAACCGCGCGACGCGACGATTAGCGTCTGGCACGTGTCCAACGTGACAAGATGCGGGACCTTGCAGCACGACGCAGTCTCGCATTTCATATCCACCGCACAATACCACATAACAATCATGACAAATTCGCAACTATCATGTTGCCAACCAGACATGTACGTACATTGTGGCCATAAAATGCTTTCATTGAAGCACATATCGTGGTTCAGGGCTATTTTTTAATACCTTTGTCGTAAACTTGTGTTCACTTCGTACCAATTACCTATCTGTTTTGGTATTGGGTACAAGGCCATCGGTAAAAATAAAGTAGGTACTCCTAAAAGTCCTCCTGAAATAAAACCTGGCCAAAGTGGAATGAACCAAATTGAAATGTAGCTGTTTTGGTATATTGGGTTGCATGTATATGGAGATATCAGGTATTTTCGCTCAGGCAAAATGCAAAAGGCATAATTTGTTTATTGGCATGTGTGTTAACTAGAAAACCTACCGCCTCCATTTAAACATTTAGTAAGAACGAGTGCTAAGTAAGAATGTTTCATTAGCGTGTTTAATTCACGCTAGAACCTTTTCCATATTGGATCAGACGGTCAAGCATATCGATCTTACTCCAACCTTATTCAGAGGTCTTTTGTTAGCTACGCCATAGGCCATCAGATAACGCTTGAAATGGTGGGTAATCGCATGTAATGCTCAAGAATAGTGCGGCGTAGCGGTTGTGGATAAGAAAGCATCGCGAGTGGCAGGGCAGGCCAGGCCAGCCTTGACCACGCTGGCCTGCAGGTGATCAGATCGTATCTCTCACTATCGCTTTGTTGAGTCACCTTTGTGCTGTAAGGTCACCAGCTCATTTACTTAGATAAAGAAAGATAGACGAGCCACAACAACACCATTGTTGCCGTTTCTCGACTCTGATTAGATTACATTACACGTAAACAAACCCATAAATATTGATTAAAAGTTGTTCGTAACCAAGTCGAGTGAATTTACATTCAATTCATTCACGAAAACTTATTATGTTTTGTTCAAAAACTTTACCATTTCACAGGTGCTAAAAAATAGCGGCCGGTTTAAAAAATGTTATCTTAAATATCTGGAGAACCGCAATTTTAATTGCGAAAATGTCAGGAAACACAATTCTACTGTGATTTGGTTTTCTATTTCGGTACAAAGACCTACATAAGCAATTATAATAAATTAGGTACCGTGGAATGGGGTTAGTTTGATTCACGGGGTAACATTGATAAAAACTTTATATTTTTTTTAAACAGGAATTGTTTAATTTCTGAACGCAACCGAAAAATTTTGTCTTTTGCGTTGGCAGCACTGAATGTCACTCTTTGACATTGCCCAAGCGCTGCACATACAAACAGATCGCTACCGGAGATTTTCATAAAAAACTGTGAGTATTGTGTTTAAAGTATTTTAGGGGTTAAAATAACTTCCAGGGTACCAGATTGGATTTGAAAGTTGCTAGAATAAAATGATAGTTATGTTGTTATGTGTTTAATTAGCTTGAGAAAGAAGTTGTTTTTGTATTCTAACCTCAAAAATTTCATTCAGTGGTGGTTTATTTTCTATACGGGGTGTCATTGATCACAGGCATGGGGTCACTTTGGTCATTGATCAATCTCAGCCCATGACATTTTTAACACAAATTATCAATATATTTGCAATGATGGCTGCTTTGTATGCTTTTTTTTTTACTTTCAGCGCTATGCCAAGAACATATATGAAGCGTTTAGGCGCTCACGCCTATCGAAATTATAATGAAGACGTGTTAGAACGAGCAGTAGCTAGTAGTGATTATTTTTCTATTTTTATTTAACATTTAAGATGTTAACTGATTAATGTTCCTAATTATGTTTTTACAATTAATATATCTCAATGAAACGTTAAAATAAAGGTGATTTTTCAAAAAGTATTTTTATTGCCTTGATCAATGTCACCCCGAAACTTCAAAAAAAATTATATCTTTTTTTGCACTTGACCGATTTTTTTTGTTCTTTCGAAATAATGACGTTTAAAGGGGTTACTTTCATTTGCCGTGAAAATATTAGGGGGTATCAAAGTAACCCCAAGTACGGTTTAACATTGATCACTCACATTTATATTTTTCATCGACATATTATTTATTTAAAAAAGAATCTAATTCATTGTATCGATTGTATAGTAAAAACCGATATTCCAATTTTTTTTTCGTCTTCGGTACGTTTGTATTTTAGAAAATACGGCCATTTGAATTTTTAAATTGATCAATGACACCCCATTCCACGGTACAGAAGGTTTTCGTCCCTACTGAATAGGGTGAATACCCCATTAAATAAAGTACCTACCTACTTTTAGTTTATAAACTTATATGGGTCATTAGAAAACATTTTTACCTTCGCCCGCTTTGGAAAATGATAATATAATTAAGGGTCTATTTTCGCCAAACCACTTTCATAAAGAATGAACTTACAAAGTTTCTGTGGCTATCTTTTGCTTAAGCTTGTCCTTAATTTATTTTAATTATGGACCTAATAATGGGCACTCGTACTTAGCGAGGGAAGCCGGGACTAAAATTACCTACTTTAAAAGCTTTAAACCAATGACGATTATAAATATGAAACTTCAAGCAGTTATAATGAATGTTGTTTAAACATCATTTTAAAAACCATTAAGACATTGTTATTAAAACGATGTTTGCATCCATTTTAACAAAAAAACACAAAATAAGGCAAAAGACATTACAAGGTTGATGCATGTTTTATAATTTCTATAACAAGCTAGGTGAAATAACCAAACCAGGTAAGTTTCCAACAACTTGTAATAACTATGCAGCTGACCTTTTAAAAGTAATTGAAGCCGCTAAAACAGTTCTTAAAGAAAAGCTAAAGAATTTTTAAATAAGTATTATAAAGAAATACGTTAAAATAAAACTTTTACATGGGTAGGTTACATGAGCCAAAAGTGGTGAAATTATAATTAAGTGTATGAGTAATAGTTATTACCTTTTAATTTGAAACGCTTCTCATTTAATTTCAGTTGTTTGTAACATGATATGATACTCACAGTCACGCGATACAGTGGTATCCACTGTTTATAACATTATTTAGGAACATCGTTTAATATTAGCATCTATGTTAGTAAAGCTAACAGCCCAAAGGAATGTTATTATGTTAGCACTAATTAAACGCCTCGTTCGCTTATTAAAACTGCTGTCCAAAGAATGTCCCGTGGGGAAAACTTCAACATTCAATCTAATTACAAGTTAATGACGTAACGGTGACTTAGTTTGAAACTAACACAATACATGTTAAAGTGATTTGAGACGGTTTCCTGAGATATTCACATGTATGAAAGAACTGTTTTCGTTTACACATTAATGAGTCATGAAAAGGCCGCTTATGAAGTACCCCAGTTGCCATTTCATTTACTTCTAAAAAGGTATTACTCATAATGAATAGTCGTTTACCCAAATCTCTTATTTTGGACAAGAAATGACGTAGGTGGTAAGCGTGGTAAGTATCGTAATTGCTAAACTTTGATCTAGGCCGTTAATGTGCGCGGTGGTACCTAAAGTTAAAATCGATCATTTTGGAGGGTAAGCCCACGTTAAGTTTACTTTACCTACTTTTCATGCGAGTGAACGGCGAATATCGAAATATCGCGATCTCTATAACGTTTGTAGTCTTTGCCAAACTTTCCGTAAAATTACAGTCGTGGTAAAGCAGTACCAAACTCGACAGGATGATGTAGCTAATATAATAGACATGTCAGCTCACACACTTACGGAGCAGCTTAAAAGTTTCGTGCAGACATAGCATCTATTGCGATGTTAGGTAATATTGGTTTAGTTTCTTTGTAAATTCATAATTGAGTAGACTAGTTTATGTGCAATACTCAAATAAGTACGTTGCGCAAAGGAAAAACAGAACACCTGACCAAAATAGAATGTGATTTCATACATCAGTAAGTTTGCTGTTGTAATTACTCAACAGAGTCTGTTAGCTATTCCATCAATCAGGCCCTTGAACCTGTAATTATACCATAACTTAGCCGTGTAACCCTGCTGCCCGATTGTTTAGCAATTAATTTTAATCGCTACGTACGTAGGCACGGGTTCTGTGGGTGTAAGCTAAACCGTATGTACAACGAATATGACACATTGCCGGACAAGTGGCGGTCCGCGTGACCGCTTGTATTGTGTTATTAAACGGGACGATTTAGTTATGTGTGCGCTAAACTAAATTGAGTATTACATTTAGGTTTTGTTTGATAAAATCATAAAAGATCTGACTGCGAAAATAGTGAAGATTTTGTAAAACTGCAAAAGATCAAAGCAAGTCCAATAGTCTAGAAGAAAACAAAATCTGGGCTGGCTATATCTTTTCAATAACGAACCCGAAATTAAAACAGAATTATTTCTAGAAATTGCTCATCTGTATTTCTAAGTGTGCATGACATTCCATCAGATACAGAGGATTATCGATACAGTCAGAGTTACGTCATCAGCACGGGGAGTGTGTCTCTTTACGGTTCAGTGAAAGAAAATAATGGGCACGTGTCTGTAATATTTTATGCACCGCTTCACTCTGTACCACAGCATTAGTAAAATTATGTCTGCTTTCATTCACCAGCTTGGGCAATATTACCACCGACGTACATGCGTGATTATTAAGCTTGTAATTAAAGTGAATGCATGCATTACCTGCCTTTTTAATTGTATTTACACGCACAGCTATTTGTTTTCGTGACGTAACCGCAACAAACCTGAACAAAACTGAACTTACCTACGACCTAAGTCATATAAATGTCAGAGACAAAGTAAAGTTAATTAGCATTTGAAACGTGTATCGTCACCCACGCTAGATGATGCCGCCAAAAAGCAACGCCAACACGCTTCCAGCTCAGTTAGATGAGGTTCATTTGGCTACAAGACCAGCATCTGCGGCTGGGTGTGTTTGGCAGACCGGGACGGATATCTGCTGCTTTTGCTGGCATCACGGCACAGGTCCAGAGCCAAACGACTCCAGCAAACGTGTTTTATTCCGCAGATCGTAGAGGATTAGAAAACGGTGTACAGTTTTACCCATTTCATTTTAACTACCTATCTACCGTAGGCTTATACAAACAACTTTTTGAGCTGCGAAGTTGTAAGTAGATCAAAGTTTCGATTTATTTTATATCGATCTGTTGCATGAACTTATACTTCAAAGATAGTTTAAGATCCATGAACTCGTTGAGCGAACTTCGTTGGACAACACAAGTACACTTTACAAAACTAGTTAGACGGCTGTGGAGCACAAGCTTGCAATATTGATTCCGATATCCTACTCGTTTTATACTGAAACTTTATGTGTATCTATTTTGAACTGTAGACCAATTTGTTCTGGTTCGTAGTTCTGTAACAAGGGCCATCATGTGATTTAGTTTAGTTTAAGATATATTCCTATTTGGATTTTTCTCACGTTTGAGTGATACTTTTAAGAAACAAGATGGATTTTCCTCGTAAATGGATACAACTACGAATAGAATATAGAACACTGTTATTAGTGTTAGCGGAATATACTTATCGAGGTCTCATAACTTGTAAATTATAAACCCATCATCAATTACATGAGAATCCCTCATACATGACTAAGCCAAGCTTTTGCTAGGCTACACGTTAAATTAAACCTACGAGCTCACATGATTTAGGTATTGCTTGGACACCAAGTTTATGCTCTACTTCTTCCGCTTGGCGCTGAGAAGTTTATGTGAAAACGAGTTCCAATTAGTGATTTGGCACAGTGCTGCAGTGTTTGGTTCGAATCATAACTATAACTTATCCCGTCAGGGACCAAGACGTTGTTTGCGTTTGGGCTCTCGATATCTCCACTAATGTTTTTTTTTTGTGGATGTTTGGCTGCATTTCACTTGCCAAATGCTAATTTTAGAGCTTGCTATGAAAGACATTTATCTAGTTCTCTAAGTAATCGATTGTTATACTAACGACGACTTATGTCGATTGTAGCTTTATTTTATTTTACATACAGACTTACTCGTAAAATGTTGTTTTTGGATGTATGTAGAGTCTAGTCAATGATTTTACCATCTTAATATTGAAAGTCCTTATTGTATAGCCACTATAAAATGTATACTCAGCCAAATTATTCAAAAGCATTTTTGTCCTACTGTATTGGTTTACGTTTATACAAACAGGTTTTTTATCTTGTTAAATTATCAAATGAGTCCTCTGTCAAACTTGTACTGACTAAAATCGACGGTGTCCTTCAATAGCCCTTTACGTTCCGGGGTCACGGTATTCGTTAGTCCCGCGACCTAGGCTTTGGCCCTCTAAGGGGGCCGTCATAAGGACTGTACGAACTTCAATTAAAAAGGACGAGGTAGCCAGTGGCGCATTTATATTAACTTAGAAACAGTAATTTTTGTTAGAAAAAACTAAGTGTAAACATTTTATTGCCCGTAACTGTGCATGTCTTTTTTAAATCATTCAAGTCCTACAACATAATAATATTTTTCCTCTCACAAAAATAATATTTCTGCCACTATTTCAATGTCAACGGTCGGCTTAATATCCGCCAAGTTGTGTGCATTGTCGCGATAACTGGATTGGTTCAACTGATTGATTGGACATCGTGAGGGGAGGGAGTGGATCAGAGGGGGGAGGCGTCGGTGTCCACTTATAATGAAGCCATTTCTATACCGCCCTTCTGAAGTATACCTACCCTCCTGTCATTAGGAATGAAATCGCAAAATGCACCTTTAGGCTGCTTTTCCACCAGATATGTGCTATGCTACGTTGCTATGGATGCGTTTGATATACACCAGTCACCATTGATGTACACAGCACAGAACTGGTGGAAACGGATTGTTAAGATGTGTTTTTTATATGGAAGGATGCGTACTATGGATGTGTGCTATGGATCCCTGCTTTGGGTCATCTTCCCCACTATTGATACATCGCATAGCTCGAGCTGCGCATCTTACTCGCACCGCTACATAGCTTTAGCAAAATAATCCTGGCATGCGATTAAAGAATGCTACCTGGACTTATAAAGCTCCTGAGAAGGTTTTGGTAGTTGCTACTACGCTTTTAACAGCATAAATACGTGCTGTTTTTACTCAAGTACGTTTTATCCGATAATTTGTACTTATATCCGTATATAAAACCATATTTCCTGACATATTTAGGATCAGGACTCCTATAAAAGCATGAAATAAGAGTAGTTACACTCAAGAGTAATTACTCCGGTAAGTTAGACTTATATGCGCCTATAAGATAACGTATGCGGGCTATTTAAATCCTCATACTCTTGCAGAAGCATATACCAGGAAGATATGGACTGAGGAGCAATTGCTCTTGTTATTTTTACTTTGAGCCTCATATAAGCTAATATTTTGTGGCCAATATAAGTAAATTAAAGTTAAATCACTATAAGTCATTTATGTATCTGGTATGGTTCAACATAAGCTTAGAAGTAACTGTTAAATGAATGTCATATCCACGTTTTATGAATAATAAACACCAAGATTATAACAGCACTCGGTATGACAAAATATTTTCTGTATTATATATTTTTTTAGTTTTATCATATGCCGTTTTAAACCTAGACATATTTATATTGGCATTCCACAGTAGTGTTATAGTCTAAGTAATCTCAAACAATCCTGGTTAAAACTCTTATGAAGCCACTTTTGCTTGTAACGACCAGTACAGGCGAAAACACGCTTTATATAGTTTTGAGAAATTCTATTGTAGGACTTGACATCAGCCATTTTGATTACAACAGTGTGACGACCGTTTTGCGAATTTTAGCGAGGGTTCCGGACATGGCACATTTAGAAAAAGTTAGAACTACGAAAGTACCAAGTCTATGAGCGATATTGAAAGTGAGGAGAACTTTCGGATTATAACAAAAATTTAGAACTGTGTCATTCTATTAAAAACTGGGTTTACACTTCAATATTTCTCATTCTGCATTAAACTCTTTACTTAAAATTTTAAATATGAGATTAAACAATGTTTTGCCTAAAGATGCACGAACATTACTGGATACCAAGAAAGAAAATCTAAACATTAGTGTTTCAGCCCCAGTGCACTATTGGCACATCGGTTTGGTCAAATGTTTGAAAAAAATAAAATGACAATGTAAGAAACATTGTCATTTTATTTTATTTTTTTGAAGAAAAATTTCATTTACCAAATGAAATTTTTCTAAACATAAATGTTGATGGATTACCAGTTTTCAACAGTTCGAGTTTTGGCTTTGACAACCGGGACATATCTCAGATAACAAGAAATGTGTAACATTCCAAGGCCATTTTAAGTTCTTTAGAGATCTGAAATCTTTTTTGGTTAAAAATCGATCGATATCCAGGAACATCGGCATAGTCTTGTTTAAATCGTCAGTAACCTATTATATAATTAAGTTAAACAATGTTTAACCTAGCACGTAGGACAAACCTGTTTAAAAATATGTTTTTAACTTATCAATATAATATCAATCGATTTCATCTGGGCACATTGCGGAACCCTAATCGGTAACAATGGCGAATATGCTTCGGTTTTGAGATATTCCAATATAGAACCAACATACTTATATTGGTCCTATATTACACTTGGACATGCTAAAAATACTTATTTTAGCACTATGTTACACTTGGAAATGCTTACTAAGAAAATGTCGGCTGCCTTCATAATATTAATTTAATATTAATTAATACTAAAATGTAAATAAGCAAATTTCAAGAGGCGCTTTAAAATTGTAACCCAAACCACCACAGATTTCACAGAAAATTCATATTCCCCTATGAATAAGCTACCTACTATAAGACTAACAATAACTTTTTCTATTGTGGTTGACATTAATAAATTCTGATTCATATAAATACTTAAACACAAGAAGTTAAAAATATTTTCACAGCGCACAACAACTTCCGATAGTCTCTTCGACTGTTCTAATTATGAGCTTACAGCAGCATTTCTAGGAGCGTATTAATCAAATTTACTACTATAACTTACTTATATTGAGATTAACAGGAGTAATTGTATTGACGTAATTCTATTTAAGGAGCAATATGGGCGTAGATGGCATTTCAGCGGACTAATATAAATACGTTATAAGTAAAAGTAGACTTATAAAGTGGGCCCTTTTCGCGACTTATATGTGGATATAAGTCTCATATAGTCCTCGATAAATGTGGTTCTAGGATAGCATTAAAACCACTTTTTGCTAGTTGGGTTAGCATCAGTGGAAACGGTCGCATAGTTTCGTAGCTCAGCTGTTATATTCTCGCAGCATAGCTGCATAGCACATCTCTGGTGGAAAGGCACCCTAATACTTACCATATCGTTCATGTGAATAAGTGCTGAAAGTAATGGCTATGCAAATGCAACTGCTTTGACAATGAGTCTGCAGGAATTTAAATCGTTCTGGGAAAAGGTATATTCATTTTCTATACGATGTGTTTTAACTGAAGATGGAAAGGGACTTTATTAATAATAGTAACTGTTGCCCGCCGGTTTCACTCGCAACTAATCGAACATTATCCCACGGGAAAACCGAGATTAAAGTAATTATCCTATGTGTTAGTCCACATAATATGACGGGGACCCTCTATAGAGGGCCAAAGCCTGCCGGGGTCGCGGGACTAACGAATTACCGTGATCCCGGAACGTAAAGGGCACCGTGGATTTTAATCAGTACGAGTCTAACAGTCCCTCCCACCCTGCCCTGGGCGGGAGGACTCATTTGATGATTATACCACGCATTTTTTTTTTAATTTGTTAGTCCACATTATAAACTATCTGTGTACCAAATTTCGTCCAAATCCGTTTAGCAGTTTTTGTGTGAAAGAATAACAAACATCCATCCAAACAAACTTTCACGTTTATATTAATAGTAGGATTATACAGGTATGCATTATGTATGCAAAGGCATCTGGTTGCGTATTTGTTTACATTATTACCATTTTTCTCTGAAAACATTGTTTTCTTTGTGTGTTGGATGAAATAATAAAAACAAGAGAAAAACGATTCAATTTTACTGAACTGTTTATTTTTGCCTTCGATATTTACGAATATCACAATGAAACATCAAAGGGTACAATGATACATTTACATATTTTAATTTTGAAAAACGGGCATAACAATATTGTTCAAACTGAAGTTAAAACATTGATAATATACTATTAACGATCTTAATAGAAATCCCTTTAAACAAAAATATAAGCATGGATAATTATAATTATTAATACATTAACAATTACTTTACAAACATTCTTATCTGATACTTCCCTTCGTTATCACAAATCAACCTCTGACACACACGTTAATATTTTTTATGATTGGAAAATCATCAAGTTAGTCTCAACTCAACCTGTTCCTTTAGTTGATCTTTGCGTTCCAGGGCCGCGATAACATTTTAAGACAGTCCCACGATCGTCACATGGATAACCATGGTGTGTGGTTTCAGCAGTTTTGATGACAACGAAAACCGCATGCGGTTTCGCACCTTACCCGACCGGTTTTACCTATTCTTTCGTTTTTTATTGTAAACTTTAAATATCTAAGAAAATAATAGTTTTGGGCAACCGCATGCGGGTACAAAGAGGTAACCGCATGCGGGCACGAGAGCCAACCGCATGCGGATTCGAGAATCAAACTTTAATTCTGTGGTTTCTCAGTGCTAATGCCGAAGTTCATCATCAGTTTCGACTGCCTCGCAACTATGGTACTTGGAAGACGTGTCAGGACAACTGTCAGCTACTGACAGGTCATCAGATGAAGCGGCCGGAGCCTCGTGGGCTGCCAGAGGCATCAACTCCTCGTCGCCACCGTGGTATGTGGAGTTACAGTTGCGTTTCACTGCTACGGGCAGAGGCTCTGTGTCGCGGATCCAGCAATCTGTGAAGGGAAGGTCTTTTAGTTTCTAGCACCGAATACTAAATAGTACTACGCACAGAAGTGTCATTTCCCAAAAACAAACAAATGTAAAATCTATACTCGACAGAATAAAGTACATTTTAACAAAAATATGTACGGAGCGCAGCCGACTCTGAAACCCGTCCACGGTGCGCCCCGCGTGTGCGACCAGTTCACCTACACCGCGAAGTGCGCCAGGCCTGCACGGTTTCTACACAAAGCGACGCAAGTCTCCGATATCTTACGAATTTGGTATGCAGGCGACTATCGCAATACAAATCCATAGAGGTTCGTAAACAGGCAACCGTCAATGGATGCCAAAGTCGTAAGACATCGGAGACTTGCGTGCGAAGGGGTTTATAAAAGTGCTGTCAACTCAAGACGACTGCGGGGCTATCGGACTTTGAAAACTATTTCAGACAAAAAGAAACCCTAGTGGGTAATTATCATCTTATTTTTTTTATAGTACTTTGTCAGTCATGCGAGTCCACTCGGTCAGATTGTATCGAACTTTTCTGTTTAGACAGTCGATAGCATGAAAAGTTTAAAATTCCTGATAGTCAGTTTCTAATCTTACACAATTTACCAATGAATGACCGTTTTTGACAAGTTTGAAGTTTTAAACAAAATAAACATTTCGAATCAACAGTCGGAGGTAAGTTTAAATAACTATTTTTTTGTAAGAAACACAACACTTAAATGCTAGGAGAAAGTAAATATTTGTAAAAGAAATCGTACCGCAACAGCAACCAGACTGTTGTCTTTTCCACTTAGCATACATTAAACAAACAACTCTACAAACTCTTTAAGAGCACCAGCAGGTCTTGCAAGCCTTGATAAGACACCACACTAAAGTATCAAATTAATGCACAGTTGCAGCTTCAAGAGCCGGCTGTCATAAAGAATTTATGCAATCGTGGACTTCGTAGCACCGTAGCGGTCTCGTAGCGGCTTCGTAGAGGCTTCGTAGCACCTCTACATCTAGAGTTTTATGAGCTGGGTTTATGCCACGCCAAAAACATTTATCCTGACTTTAACGTTTGGATACCTGCAACGCAAAATCTAACCAAAGAGGAACTAGTATCAAAGTAGTAGAATATTTTACTTCACTAATAGACGTAAGTAACTATTTTGACAAAACACATTTAATCTTACAAAATGTAACTTCGAATATCATACTATTAAAGTCCTAATAAAAACAAGTTCATTTATATACTGTGTGGGGGCTGAAAACACAAACTTTTGCATTTTTAATATTAGTAGGATAAATGCGTTAATTAACGGTATTTCCCGTTAGTGTAGCTCTAGTGTAAGATCATACTCACTGGGTCGTTTTTCAGGCGGTACAGGCTGTACTGTTGTCGGAGGTGGTAGTTTGCAGGCACCACGAAGCTTCCTCGGACTTCTAGCGAGCGCATGTGATATACTCGGCAGCCTGATATCAAGGTGCGAGCCTCTCTCAGTGACTATCTTATTATTCATCGCATACAACTTCGTAGTTATATCTCGGGCTATTAGGGTCGTCACCACGGAAGCGAGGTAAGGCTCCTTCACGAACAAATACTCGAGGGAACTCCGCTGCCAATAAACGTAGCGGCACGATGACGCAGCCACTATTGACACCTAGATGTAAGGCTTTGTTTTAGAATAATAGAATAAATTATTGGTTGGTACACAAAGGGGAAAATAAAGTGCCTGCGTGTCAGATACAAGAAATAAAGAAACTTCGTTCGTCATTGTACTGTATTGTGACTGCGAAAGTTAAGAGGATCGTCTACCGAGCGCTCGTCCATAATAAAAGAGAAAACGTTTTCCTACCCCTAAATGTTATCCTATCTCAATGATTTTTTAGAATGCTTCTGACACAGTAAAAAACTAGGTTTATAGGTTTTCTTTTTTTCTAAAGTAACTCTTAGGCGCCTGTAACTTTCAAACTATTATACATTTTGAAAAAAAGAAAACCTATAAACCTAGTTTTTTACTGTGTAGGAAGCATTCTAAAAAATCATTGAGATAGGATAACATTTAGGGGTAGGAAAACGTTTTCTCTTTTAGTATGGACGAGCGCTCGGTAGACGATCCTCTTAAACTATCAGCGTTAGATTTTGCCTTCGTACATTTTGAGAACTAAATCACTGTTGCTACGGCGTAGCTGACGTAAAGGCATAGCGCCTACGCCCGGCTACGACGTCGTAGCAAATAACCGTCCGCTACGAGGTTAGGCACTATTTGTGGCTTACAAATCTGAACTAACTTTGAACGTTCAGAAGTTTATTGAGACATTTACTATTTATATTGTTGCAATCCCAAAATGCAATCACTTAAAATACTTGTTTTAAGGGTAAAAAATCATCGAATAACTCCTCCTGCCCTGCGTAGACCGGAAGGGACTATCAGACTCGTAAAGTCTAAAAATCACCCTGTATATTTAGTAACTCCTTGCGTTCCAGTGCCGCGTTACCCTGTTTGGACAGTTCCGTGACCCCAGACTTAAATAAATACACTGCAGTATCATCTGTTATAATTATAACAATAAATTTAAAAAAAAAACAGACGACGTCTGACCTCTATTACAACCTTCTTTACTACAAAAAGATAAAAAGCACATAATTGACCAGATATTATGAACGAAGCACGTTATTTCACTATACGATCAAATAAAATAGTGTCGGATATTATCGGGGCTGTGTAAAGAAAGCTATAGTTGATGAGAGGCCGGCCGCCACGTACCACGTGTGGGTGGGAGCGCCATTTTAATAAAATAGCCAACCAAATACGTGATATATTATTAAGGGGAGCGAATATGACGGCTGATAGAATTAAACGAGGACCTCGCGGTTTGGTCGTATTGATAGATTAATTTAATAACATTCTAATCAACATGTAGAACAGGTTAGGTAAAGTTGTAAAACGGGCATTATTTATTTATTTATTTAACACTATGTGTGTACAAGTAGCACATAGGCAGACTTAATGCCTGAGGCATTCTTTACCATTCAACTAAGGGTACTGGAGTGATAACGTATTTTATATGGCAGGTGGCAGGTGAACAAAAATAGAAAATAATATATCGAAAAAATAGGTAAAAAAGGTTAAAAAAAATCATGTATAATTGCAATAATAAATATACAGTAGCATATAAGCTATGATGTTGATAATATTTTCAATATTATCATGATTTTTGTTTTATTTTGCAGAGAGATTAATTCAGACAAGAAGGAGCACAGAAGATGATGATGTATATTAAATCTAGAGTAAGTGCAAAACTAACACATAAAAGTTGTGGCACTACTCAATATCCAACTTTCTGGTCAACGTTGAATGCCTTGGAGTCACCGTAATTATCGACATATTTGCGTATGCCTCTAATTAAAATGACACTCATTCTGTTCCGAAAAAAATATCGATCAGAATGTGAAGGTAATTTAATTATATCCGTTTTATAGTTTTCTTAAGTTATTGATAAAATCTACATTCCAATCCATAAATAAAAGTGCTACATTAAAACTGAATGTCTACGGCTCAATGTGATTGATAGCTAACTAAAGAAGCAATTTAGGTAAGTTCCTCACGTCTTTACGAGACTGTTTAGACTTCATCGATATTTAACCTAGTTTCTTGCATTTATAGGCACTTTGGCTGTTATACAGCCATATCAGCCAACAATTAGGTCAGTAGAAGGGGGTAGGTAATGCCAAAGAGCGATCAACCAGTGTAGTATGCGAATGGCGAAAATTATTTTAATTGGCATTGATCGTAATAGCCATGTTGACAGCATTAATAAATTGAATAACTTCGCAAAGGTTTTCAAAAATAATGGATACGTATTTAAATTTTGCTGTTGTTGAATTAATGCATATTTACATACATAGATATAACGCATCAAAATTCGAGAGTGGAGGCTCGTGACTTCAGAAGCAAGTGAAAACTGCACTTGTTTGTGACGTATTGGCATTCGCCAGTAGGTGCGTCCATACGGCCTCGTAAAGCATTTGCCGCGCGAAGAAACTGGCTCGCGAGGCTGCTCGCTCTTTGTGCGACGCACCTAATTACGAATGCCCGATGCTCTGTTACGAAAGAATGATCAAGACCATCAGTCAGAAAAATGAAGTTGCTAAGCTAGCTGACCTAATAAACCCTTCATATCTGTCCGGTACGTAGTAACACCATTGCAGGAAGCTTTTTACCTAATGGTTCCGTGCCTAGGGGGTTGAGTTAGTAACCGATCCCATAACTTCTTTGTCACAGCTATGAGTCAGCGGCCCCTGGCGCGAATGTATCACTTAGCGATACGTGACACATTGTGCGATGTAAGTACGCAACGTAAAGACGTGATAAAACTTCTTCTTATCTCACCTGCGTCGTATTTTATAGTAAAATCTTTGGCGTATTGTATGACACAGACACGAAGTTTGGAATACGAGTATATCGCCATCTAAGTGCCTATTGTCGCTCAAAAGATATCTAGCCGACAATAGAAAAGTATTTTTAGAAATCGTCTAGACGACAGATAGAATCATATAGAATCATTTTGGGTTTTCTGTTCATATCTGTTGCGCTGATTTGCGTAAGTACGTAATCAATTTCTTGATCAACCGGCAAGTCTGTCCCATACAGGTTTCTACTTTATAATTACTGATTTAGATACTGGTCTTATATTGCCCAGTTACTGGGTTGTGGAGTTCCGATAGGCAGTCGCTCCATGTAAAATACTGATGTTCAACTGCATCTGATTCGACTGGAAGCCGACTACAATAAAGTTGGGAAAAGGCTAGGCAGATGATGATTTAGATACTGGTATTTGGTATTTCAAAAGGTTTTTAATAGGCAGTAAATTGGTTTGTTTATATATTAATTAATCATACTCTTTATTTTATCATATTTTTATCTATGTATTTATATTGGTACCTAACAATGATAATAGTCAAATAATATATTCTCTGACTGTGAATCACCTGCATTTACCTTAAGCACCGGTGATTCACAACCATGTGGTATACCTACCTAATTGCTTAAATATTATCATTATTTTTTTGTGACTTTATAGCATAGTCTTGGAAGAGTCTTTAAAAATGTATAACTGGTGGTATAAATTAATTAATTATCATTAGCAATAGCCTAACTCTTCATGGGTCGCAGATTATATGGGTACAAATGCTTTTTTATTACGCGATGCACGCTAGTAAAACTTCCAGGTGGCAAGAAGAACAGAAACAGAACACTTTAATTCAATTTACGCAAAATCTTAATTCATACGCTTTAACCTTCCTATAAATGAATCACATCATCCATTGGCATGGGGACATGAGCATATCTAGAGATATTTTCCTGACCTCCTGGCTTCAAAACAAGAAAATAAAAATTAAAAAACTTGCCAAACCAGTCAACATAAGCAGATTTTTTTTTTAGTTTTCCACTCTTTATTTTTTAACAGTGGACGCCAGACCAATCTGGGGTGGCCACGGCCCATCGTCCATTCTTCCTACGATCTTGACCATTGCTGAATACAGTATCTATGAAAATCCGTAACGTAATTTTTGAGTTTATCGCGTTCATACAAACCTTGTTTTATAATAGTGATTTATCATACAAGTTTAATGGTACCGAAACCAATATTGTATGTGTGAAAGCCCACCTTTGAAAATAATTCACAAAAGCGATATCACAACTGACACTTTGTAAAAGTAATTGGCGTGCATCGGCCAGCTAGCGAGGTGTTTCGGCTTGCTTGGACACGCGCGGGGAATTTATGTGATTTAGTTTGCAGTTATTTGTTACCTATCCTGTGAGGCTTAAAGTTTAATGGTTGTTGGCTGGCGTTTCCTTTTTTTTTGATTTAGGCTTGCTCCTTATTCTAGTGTAGGTATAAAAAAAAATACCAAAGAAATTAAATGAAAATCGTCACATCAGTGTCAATAATAAAACTAAGCTAATTGATTATCATACGAGATAACAACATTTTAGACTCACTTGTATGCACATAGGACTATCTTTCCCAATGAAGAGTCTGGGTAAATGCCCACGACCCCACATTCTTAGGGGAGCTAAATTTATGTGATCATAGCAGTATCTTATATCAACCATATCCCAGCGAGTTATTTTCGGTGGCCAGTTCTCGCTTACGGCCCTGGTCCAGCAGGGCTAACATGCACGTCACGAGATAATTATCTCACGCCATTTTTTCGAGGTGAGATGACATATCTCGACTTCTCGACTGTCGGTAACATTGCACTACATTTTGTCATGTCGTTCTGTCAAACGTAGACTTCGAGAAATTTTCTCTACAAACTGCAACATAGGCGCCATATTTTCTCATAAATAATCGAGTTTTGACATTTAGATTAGATTCATTTGTCGTCGATCATTCTGTTCGAAGAGATAGCTGGAGAAAAATAAAAAGTGTTGCGAAAAATGGCAGTGCCGTATTATAATTATTTATTAACTATTTACGAGGAGAGGTGGAATAGGCGGATCGAAAGGAAGCGCATACGAGACGTCTGCGATCCTTTCGATCTTCGCGACAGCGAGTTCCAGTCGCTGTGGCGGATCACAAAGCCTATGGCTTTATATATAGTTGAAAAACTACGAGTGGACCTCGAACCACGCAATGGGGATGGTTTGCCCGCCCATTTAAAGGTAAGTATAAAATATAAATATAAAAGTCAATAGGTACAATTGATATTTTCATCTCAATTTATTCTAACGACCGCCTTACCTACCTACTAAAAGTATTTTTTTAGCGTTGTCCAAAAGCATTTAACAAACCTTATATTATCCATTAGATTTGGTACCTACTTACATCATATCTCTCCTAAATACCTAGCTTAAATTTATAACCAAAACAAAAGTCGATTCTAACCTCACTTTTATTTTGCAATTTCGACATTCATTTTATTCAATATCAGGCTTTTTTTCAGTTGAGGTGGTTTTACCGCTATACTTATTGTATTGTATTCTTAGGAAATACACCATATTCAATGGATAAAATCAATTGCGAGAAAATGAAACTAACTAAAGTTTAATCATCCCGTTTACGGTCGTCCGCTGGTATAAGTTTTTACTGAAAGGAATAATTTTTTGCGACCTTTTTACCTCGCAAAATTTTATCCCGCTGTCAGATTGACATTGAGCATGTTGTTTTGCTCGATTCGCGCCGTAAAAACGAATATTTTTATTTTAGAGAGTACTTAATTCATCATCTCAGTGAATATTATTTGTGGAATAATCCAATCCAAATAACAATTCAATCCATAAGGATTGAATTGTTATTTGTTTGATAAACTGACCTGTCAATTGGATTTTACAGCTTACATTGACAGAAACCTATGACTCCGTTCAGCGAATCCTCACTAGTTTAATTTTTATCCGGCGAAAATTCGCCGGCTGATTTAAACGCACCCCAGCTAAGCAAATTTTGAATTGACAAAATGTCAAAGAGACAATTGTACGGTCGCGTTCACAAATATGGCAGCGTTCACGCAATTCCCACCAATAATAGACCGAACGAATGAATGAAACCGGCGATACTAAATTATATTATGGTATGTTTTCATGAAATGGTAACATCGGTTATCTCGCGTCGAGAAGGCGAAGTCACGACGAGATATCTTCTCGAGTGTGGTGCGCATGTTACGAAAAGTGACAAACGAATCGAGAACGACAAATTTTGCCTTCTCGTTTAAGAGATATGTCGACTTGCGCATGTTAGCCCTGCTGACCATCGTACGGAGCGAGGTGGAATAGGAAACAGTCGCTTCCTTCCGCGAAGCAGTACGTTACGCCGTTACGCTAGTACTCGTAAAGAAGCGTGAGAGAGGCAATCCTCCTCCCCACGCTACAGACGCCGCGAGCTTGCGGAGGGCCAGTAACGATAAGAACAAATATTTGGGTACGACATAGCAAAAAGAAATGCTTCAAAGATAATTAAACGTGTATGTATGCACATCTAGATTTTTTTTGAAAGAAGTTAGGTAAAGTTTTGCAATTTAACTGTAAGCTTTTCAGACTTAACCAATTTACCTGCAACTGCAGTAGATAACAAAAGGAGGTTTTTTTTTAGGAGAAACCTGTTCTAAACGTATTTGTTTAGGTACGTATATTATGATCGCAGATGACTTTTATTTTAGAACACTTGCGATCCGGCGCTGTAAATTCCCGACAAACAAATTGTTGCGTTCAATACAAACGCGCGCGCGCATCGATACAAACGAGCTTCAAATGCTTTGAGCATTTCCGAAGTATCGTTTCGTACGCGTATAGGCAGGGGAGGAACGCACTCACGCTACTACTGAATTTCTGAACGTACAGCTAAGGTTACGACTGTTACGAGTCGATTATTCTTCCACATCCGTATATTTTTTGGTTATCCACTAAATGTGAACAAGTGTCATCAGACAAACATTATTCGTCCGAAAACATAAATCAAAAGAAAAACTTGATATTAGCTCGACCTTTACTCAACTCAAACCCTTTGTAGCATTTATTTAAATAGGTTAGTAGGTTCGGAGCATTCACTATAGTCAGGAACTCCACTCCCCTTGAATAATGAACTCATCAGTCGGCCACCCAACCGTGTTAGTTAGCCCCATTGCCTTACTTAACAAGATGACACTACACCAAAGCGTTATAGCGTGAAATAAGACGCGCTTAGATAACATCAAACGAAATGGTGATATTTGGGAATGTAGATATAAATGAGCCCCACATGAGCGGTGTTTGAGCGATCGTAGTCGATTATTATGGTGGCAATAGTCATGATACTTGAACGTAACTTTGCATAAAGTAGAACATTTTTCCTTGTTATAAAACCGTTTTTGCTCAACAAGTTTACTGATTTTGCTGGAAATGTATTGTTAAAAGTATTTCTGATTCTGGTGATAGGAGGAGTTGACAGCATTAATAAATTGGAAAAAATAATCCGTCAGCTAGAGTTTTGAAATATAAAGGACACGACTTTTTTTTTCCATTTCATCAAAATTTCGAGACTGCTCGTGACGTCCGAAAAAAGTAAAAACTGTAGTTGGTTGTGACGTATCGGCAATTTTAAAAGTGTCGTATCTTCGTTAATATTGTTGTTAATATTTTTTGATAGTCTATCGGACGGACTAATTAAATTTCTGCAATCAATTAATACGCTATTCATGTTTGATCGAAAAAAAAACGATAACTTACCTTAAATTTTTCGTCAATCGTAGCTCGACTTGACTCGAACTCGGGGGAGTCCAAGAACTCACAAGGCAGAATTGGATGCAGGAACTGATGTCCACTCATTACGTTGACCTAGACATAATTAGAATTTGTTTCAACCTACTACGTATTTGCTGCACTAAGGTGATTGCTCGTAGTAGCCCGCGAAAACTTGATCAAAATATGATTGGTAAAAAGTATAATTCTAAATATAAGAATGATCAAAACATTTTACAAGTTAGATTTCGGAAATCCAAGACCAATTTTAACCAAATATATGTGAGAGCGAATGTTTTGATCATTCTGATATTTAATTAAAATAATACTTGTTATTGTCGCAAATCATATTTTGATCAAAATATGATTTGCAAATTACAAAAATCACAAGAAAAAAAATATTTCGTGGGATACTAGGTACGACACAATCACCTTTAGGTATTTTTATTCTATTCACGCCAATAGCAAACACGATATAATATCAAGTTTGAATCAAAACTCTTATAAAGAAACTTTTAACTTTTCTATCAGGGGTATCAGGAAAAGTTTCTAATCTATCTAATGTCAGGTTAATTAAAGAAACTTCTGGTTGGATTTTACAACGGCTTTTACAGCAGTACATTAGGAAAGGGGGATTTGGGAGTACTAAGCGGGTGCGAAGTTGTTTACAGATCGTTTTACAGTAACTTGAACTACACTAGCCAGCAATAAATGAACTATATTTCCTTCTATTGACCCTAGAATTAAACTTCTGCTGCAGGTATATGGTATTGGTTATGTTAGCTACAAAACGAAAATATGTGAAATCATGTACATAATCATGACTATAGATTCCTCTCTCATGTTTGTAAAATTTAAACCATAATATATTATGATTAGTTCCCAGAATCCGATGATTATTATCAACATTATCGAATGGTGTAATAATACAGACAGTCAGAGACATAGTGTTTTTTTTTTAAATCAGCGGGCTGGATTCCTGGCCACGATTATTGTTTTTTCTAAAATCCAATGATGCAGTTTTAGTTTTCGTCAAAATCGGCCTCGAGACTTTTCAACGTTTTTTGATATTCATCATAGTTTCTGATATGTTGAAAAATTTTCCCTGATAAAGCCTAACATGCAGTACCAAAGAATATATTTGGTAAATACAAAATATTATTTTCGAACCAATACTTCGAGCTACTTCTAAATCATCTTCGAAATCATTATAAATTGAATTAACAACTGAATTATAAGAATTTAATAAAAATGATCGGTTGTCTATCTTCTTCAAAGTGATAAATAGGTAGGTATACTGTCATGACCTAAATCTACAAGCATGCGTTTCATTAAAAAGCCACACACGATACACGAACCACACGAAGCATTTTCCGCCCGATCAATTTCACCGCGGTAGCTGGATAAACTGATGGTTTGGTAAAGAGTGGGAATCGATTTTGTTAGAAATTAAGTATTTTCTTAGTCTATGCATTACATTGACAGTTGTGTTATCTGTATGTCTTTCTCGATGGTTCACTCTCTCTTGTCTCTGCCCCGTTCCAAAACGGACATGAATTATTTTGTGCTGTCCAATTAATATTAAAATCCAAAGACATCTAAGTGAAATAATATTGTATTGTGTACCGTGTACATATTTGTGAGTAAATGCATATTTAACAATATAGAAACGCGACTTATTTATTTTTCATCTCTGCTCACGACATCCGACACGCGCCTGCCAGGTTGGTTGTTGAACTTGAAGATCCACGAACCTACAACAGGTTAACGGTCCCAGTGTGCGGGTTCATTGGAATATAACCCAGAGTATTAATCTGAGCTCCAGGATGCCGTTGGCTAATGAGAATCGTCGCAGTGATGTATTGGATGGCGGCACAACCAATGCCAACAACATAACCTACAACAGTATTGAAAAACTACAAGGATTATCAAACTATCTAAATTGGAAATTTTCTATTCGGATGTTGCTAACGCTGGATGGTGTATGGAATTGTGTCGATGGCACGGACACGGATGCTGCGCGCGATGGTCGTGCGCTGGCGCGTATCTGCCTCTCGATACAGCCAAACCTCTACCAGTTTGTCCGTGACGCCAAAACTTCAAAAGAAGCGTGGAAACGTTTGTCTGATACGTTTGAGGATAAAGGCCTTTACAGGAAAGTATTGCTTCTTCGACAGCTACATAGGACTGAGTACAATCAATACCCCAATATGTCAGATTACATCGAGGGTGTTATGAGCCATGTCGCACAATTGTCTGACATAGGAAAAATCATAGAAGATGGTGAGATAGCTGAGATCTTACTTTCTGGCCTACCGGAACAATTTGATGTGCTCGTGTCTAGTCTAGAAACTGCGAGCTTGACAAACAATCTAACCAGTGAAGTGGTGCGCACTCGACTGCTACAAGAGGATCATCGTCGTAACAACGGCAACAGCATAGACAATTCGGCTCACCTAGCCAACAAGAAAAAACCAAATAAGCTTACCTGCTCATACTGTAAGAAGAGTGGTCACATTGCCAAGCGGTGCTTCAAGAAGAAACGGGACGAGAAAGGAGAAAAACAAGAAGAACACTCTTTGTTTGCTTCAGCCTACTCAGCCTGTAGTTCTGATGAGTTCATCGTGGACAGCGGCGCTACGGTACATATGTGCATTGACTCTAAGCTTGTTCAGAACGCTAAACAGAAGAAGTGCACTATTTCTGTTGCTAATGGAGAGCATTTGATGAGTGAAAGTCTTGGTAAGGTTACTCTTAAGTCTAATGTTAGTTTAGAAAATGTATTGTTTGTTCCTAGTCTTTCTAATAATTTAATGTCAGTAAGTGCAATGACTGATAAAGGTTATGTTGTTGCCTTTCATGATAATGTATGTGAGATTTATAGTGATTGTAAAATCACAGGCAACCAGGTTTTGTCCGCAAGGAAAAGTAATGGGCTATTTAAATTTAAAGTGCAAGGTCGGCCCACCTCCGGGTTAGGTTATTCTCCTTCCCTTCCATCTATGCAGGGAATGCAGAGTGCCAATGCTGCAGCGTGCGTACCTATGAGTGTATGGCACAAGCGTCTCGGTCATCTTAGTCAGAAAGGTATGTCTGTACTTGGTGGAGGGAATCAGTGTGTTGGTGTCGTTTTTCAGCAGGAAGATGATGTGCCAGGCAGCTGTGTCTCGTGTCTTACGGGGAAGATGCATAAGTCATCGTTTCCCCGGGCAACTGCGAGGCGTGCTGCTTCTCCACTGGAACTGGTCCACTCTGATGTTTGTGGCCCGATGCAAGTGAGCAGCTGGGGTGGAGCGCGCTACTTGTTAACTTTCACCGATGATAAAACGAGGAAGACGTTTGGCTTTCTTATGAAGAATAAATCTGAGGTTAGTTCCCATTTTGTTACCTTTAAAAACATGGTAGAAAAACAGACTGGTTTGCAAATTAAAATCTTGCGTACTGATAATGGTACTGAATATTGTAATAACAATTTAACCCACTTCTTGAAAAAGGAAGGCATTATTCACGAGGTATCTGTGCCTTATTGCCCTCAGCAAAATGGTGTATCAGAGCGCGTCAATCGTACAGTAATTGAAAAAGCTAGAGCCATGTTACAGGAATCAGGTCTGAGTAATCGCTTTTGGGGTGAAGCTGTGATGACGGCTATTTACTTGAAAAATAGGTCCCCCACTTCTGCGTTATCAGATAGAATACCTGAGTGTGAATGGACTGGGTCGAAAATTGACCTCAGTCATCTGCGCGTTTTTGGCTGTGTTGCTTATACATTCATACCTGATCAACGTAGACGCAAGCTTGATGCCAAGGCACAAAAGCTTATTTTTGTAGGCTATGGTGAAACATGCAAGGGGTACCGATTTATCGATCCACTTGATCCTCGAAAGGCTGTTTATTCTAGGACTGTTACCTTTCTTGAGGACAAGTTTATTGGAAAGGAGATCAATTGTGAGCGAGACAGAGAGCATTTTATTTTTCATGACCAGATAAATTTTATTAATAATGATAATGATAATAATCAGAATGGTTCTATTGAAAATTTAAATAATTTAAATAATAATAATGATAATATAAATGTATCGGCTGCTGATGATGACAATGTACACTGTGATATTAGTTTTAGTAGAAGTGACAATGCTAAGTCTGTAGACACTTCAAGTGAGAACCTCTCAGTTTCAGATGTCGGCAATACACCAGCAACGGGGTCGCCACTGTCTGAGCTGTACCGCAGTATTGAAGATGTCTCTGAGGATGTTGACGGTGATGAAGATGATGTCCCTTGTGGCGCTGTATCTTCTCTGCCGGCCTCTTCATCTCGAGGAGGAGAGGTGATTACGTTGGAAAGGTCCGACGCGTCTATCTCTCGTCCTGTGCGTAGTACTCGAGGTATTTTACCCATAAAATTAAAAGACTATGATTTGTCATCGTTATTGGCAGCTGCGAGTTCATTAGATGAACCACAAACACTTTCTGATGCTATGAATTCACCTGAGAAGGATGAATGGTACGAAGCTATGAAAGGTGAGTACAATTCCATGATCAAAAACAATGTTTGGGAATTGGTTGACCGACCTAAGGGTCTAAATGTAGTCAAAAATAAATGGGTCTTTAAGAAAAAGTTTGATGCTGCAGGTCAATTTATAAAATATAAAGCTAGATTAGTTGCCTGTGGTTATAGTCAAAAGCAAGGCATTGATTATGCTGATACTTTTTCGCCTGTTGTTAGGCATTCAACTCTTAGAATATTATTCAGCATTTCAAATCAGTTGGATCTGAATATGGATCACATAGATGTTACCACAGCTTTTTTAAATGGTAAGTTAGATGAAGTTATCTATATGGAACGGCCCGCTGGTTTTAAATCTGATGAAGACAATAAAGTTTGTTTACTGAAAAAGAGCATCTATGGATTGAAGCAGGCAAGTAGGATGTGGAATATTAAAATCCATGATGTTTTATCTAAGAATGGGTTTGTGCAGAGTAAATGTGAACCTTGTGTATATAGTAAAAAGACCAAGACTGAATATACAATATTGGCCTTATATGTTGACGATATTTATGTTTTTCATAATGGGTATATAGATAATATTCTGTTACTTTTGAGAGAACATTTTGAAATCCGTCATTTAGGAACATTGAAAAATTGTTTAGGCATGAATGTTTCAATTAAAAAAGGTGTAACTATTCTTGATCAATCTGATTACATAAGGCGATTATTGGCTAAGTACAATATGACTGAATGTAAAGCTGTATCTACCCCACTACCAGTAAACTGCAAACTGGACAAATCAGATAAAGATTGTTTAGATGATAATATTTATCAGTATAGACAATTGTTAGGATCACTAATGTACCTATCTGTATGTACACGTCCAGATATCTCATACGCATGTAGTCAGTTAAGTCAGTACAGTACATGTTTCGATATGAGTCATTGGCGCGCTGCTAAGCGAGTATTACGCTATCTTGCAGGAACCATGAATTATGGTCTTCATTTTGTCAAAAGCAATGATTTTAATATCATTGCCTATGCTGATGCAGATTGGGCCAATGATTTGTCCGACCGCAAGTCATATACTGGATTTGTTATAAAAATTGGTGAAAATGTCATCAATTGGGAGGCTAGAAAGCAACGTTGTACGGCTTTATCTAGCACAGAAGCAGAATATCTTGCTATTAGTGATGTATGCAAGGACATTTGTTTTGTTAAGAATTTCTTATCAGAAATTATTGACAAAAACTTTGATGTAACTGTATTTAACGATAACCAAAGTGCTCAAAAGCTTTTACTTGTTAAAGAATACTCCCATAAAAGAACTAAGCATATAGATTTGCGGTACCACTATGTAAAAGACTTAATACAGGGAAAACAAATTAATGTTAAATACCTGCCTACAGACCAGATGGTCGCTGATGTGTTAACCAAACCACTGTGTGGTCAGAAGCATGGTAATTTTGTCAGTAATCTAGAGTTAAGGTGCATTATTTAGATGTTGAAATGTATCTTGCTTGCATGTAGAGTGGGATTTATTCTTGGATATAGTTCCTTATTCAAATGTTTAGAGTCATACTAAATAGGAATGTAGTTGTTTTTTTTTGTATCGAGTCATCCTTAGAGCATGTAGAGCCAATGTAGGGCCACTAGTTATCTCATGTAATGCATAAGGAGGAGTGTTAGAAATTAAGTATTTTCTTAGTCTATGCATTACATTGACAGTTGTGTTATCTGTATGTCTTTCTCGATGGTTCACTCTCTCTTGTCTCTGCCCCGTTCCAAAACGGACATGAATTATTTTGTGCTGTCCAATTAATATTAAAATCCAAAGACATCTAAGTGAAATAATATTGTATTGTGTACCGTGTACATATTTGTGAGTAAATGCATATTTAACAATATAGAAACGCGACTTATTTATTTTTCATCTCTGCTCACGACATCCGACACGCGCCTGCCAGGTTGGTTGTTGAACTTGAAGATCCACGAACCTACAACAGATTTACTCTAATATTATCCGGGAGTATCGTATAAAAAGTCACGTGCGCGTCGTTAGGTGAGGCGCGGTGTGTAGATATTCATTGCAAACATTGGCGCGTGCCGCCTGAAAAATTGTTTTAAAATTTTCTAACTCTATAGCTTAGCAACAGCTTAGCTACGAGAATATAAACTTTATAACTGCATATTTTGTGGACTGTCGTAAAATTAAGTGAGTTGTAGTTTTATCCTCGCCTTTCATGCATAAGGTTGTAGTTGCACAAGTTTAAACCAGGGCCAAATATGTGACATATTCAATTCATTACGTACGGTACGTACTGCTAAGTTTATCTTAACCATCACTAACACACCAGAAAATGGAAACATCGTGAAGAAATCTGAACGAAACTGAAACTTTTTCTGAAACACGATAAAGAAGGTGTTTTTAAGTAAGTAGAAACTAAAAGAAGATTGAGGTTCTTGAGCTCAAGATTGGGTACAAGTAAAGAGAGGCTTTTGCCCTGTAGAGGACAAATAAGACTTAAAATAGTACGAAAGTAGGTGCCGGAGAACTTAGTTAAGTATAATTGGGTCGAAAACAACGTGATTACGTGACGACGACATTCCAACATTTATTTGTTAGAGGAAAATAAGATGGAGCACGTTTATTTTTAGATTAAGGGCTGCCAAATAAAAAAAGGTCATTCTTTAGCAATTTTTGAAGATAAATCAAAAGTAAAAAAATAAACGATGGGTAATGTATTAGTAGCTACTTATTTACGCGAGGTCATAATATTATTTATGTACCACGATAGAGGATAAGTATATAAAGGAATCTAGGGGGCTTTGATTCGTTAATTAATATTAATAGTACACTCGCGAGCAAAAGTATGGAATCACTAAAAATGGTACCATTAATTAATTAAGGAGCTATCCCGGATCAATTCTAAGTACGTGCTTCCATACTTTTGCTCGATAGTGTAGTATGCAATATAACAATCGAGCACAATATGCAATATTTCTGGTATAACCATACCTTTCCAGCGAGCAGTAGACCAAGCCGATCAGTCTTGGTAAGGTTCTGCATTGCGTATGCTTCACCCGCGTGCAAAGACATCACATGTGCAAAATCCGGAGATACCATACGCTTGAACTGCAGTCTTGATACCTACACCATCATGAAGATAACTATATAAAACCTATAAAAAGACACGTAAGACAACGTACAGCATGAAATCGCTGGAACGAAAAATGTTTCAGGAGGACTTTAGTCTTTTCTGGTTGGTTCCGTGATGAACTGATGATCTAGTCTGGGCCGGATTAACTCTGTCGGGCCCTTTTATTATTTTTTCGGGGCCGCCGTAACCGCGTGCAATACCGGTTTTGCCACCCCTGACAATGATGTCTGGAGCACTGGCGTATAGCTACCGGGGAGAAAAGGCCTCAATTATGTCTGACCTATTGGTCAGACATAATTGAGGCCTTTTGACCACATCTATTTTCATAAAAAAGGAAGAGGGCATATTATTGTGGTTAAGGCAGAATACTCCATGTTTGATGAAAATACTGTTTTTCTTGATGCGTGCACGGGGCCCCTAGTCGTAACGGGACCCCTATGCAGTTGTGAACTATTAAGACGGGTTAGTTCTTACATCCAATTAGGTATTTTACGAAAACATAAGTATCCAAACAGAAAAACGTGTAGGTATCAAAGTTCATTCATACATTACCTTGAACGGTTCAAATAGCGTATGGTAGACTTCTTCAAGCTCAGGATCAAACTTCACAGGTCTCATCTCGTAAACCAAGTACACAACCTGTGCGAGATTAAGGAACACGAAGCCGAAGTTCCAGGAGAAGGCATCAGGTGAACATATCACGTGCCATGCCCAAATTGAGTACAGCATGAAGGCTAGGGTGAATACAGTGTATTAATAATAGGATCGGTATAGCTATCCAGTGGCGTAGCGAGGCGGGGGCAAAGCGGACCCTAGCCCCCAGCCTCGCACCTGAAGGGGCCTCACACCCAGAGACAAAAACTTGACAATGGCGATCACAAGTTAAAGCGGTACAATTTAAGTTCGACTAAGAAATTATTATGGCCCACATAAAATATTATACTTGTGGTGTCCTATGAATGGGAAATGAAAGAACCTATGAGGCCTCGCGACGCTGATGTCGTCGATGATCACATTTAGGTCTAGCGCCTCTACCGCTCGCGTGAGGCTCCTTGTTGCAAGATGACTTATGGTTACGTATTATTTCTAACTGGGAAATGAACTCTTTGACTCTTACAAGGGGGCCTCGCGCGAGTATCGGGGGTAAATCATATTTTTCGTCCTGATATAACAAGGCCTCGCAAATGCATCTTTTCCCCTCCTAGATTCTGTCTCGCTAGGCCACTGTAGCTATACATAGTAATACGGTGATTCCCAATGTCCACCACTTTGCCATATGTCCACTTGTGTGTCCCACACAAGCAGGTGTTGGTGGACATCTGGAATCATCATAGTAACAGGCCGTAGCGAGTCTAGGCCTAAAAAGTTCTCAAATCTTTTCAAAGGGAACCGATCAATTTACCGAATTTTGTTTGTTCGAATTTCATTATACCGAAAACTATTGACCGATATCTGCTATATGCATTATTTGACATATTTTCAGATCATCGAAGTATCATTAGCCATAAGTATTATTTTACCGAAGTTTGTTCCGCCGATTAACAAAATAACTTTTTACTATTGACCGAAGCCTCTTTTAAACTTTTTTCAGTTGCCAAATGTTTTATTTGCCATATTTTCACCATACCGAAACAACGTTTTACTTTTTGGCGGAAACGAAATGCTGCAAAGCCGACTTTACGTAGTCTTGTCTGCCCTACCCCTAGAGTGTAATTTAAAATCGCGTAGGCGCGGAGGGGTCGGGTGGCCCGCGAGCTGAGGAGCAGGTGGTTAGAACGGCCGCTTCGGCTTACTGGCCGGCTGCGCCGGCCAGCCTCAGCCGCGGCGGTGAGCGTTCAAATCATCTGCGACGATAAGCTCGCGTGGAGCCACCCAAAACCCCGCAGCGCCGCGCGCCGGAGCCATGGCAGAAACAATGCTTGTTGCATGCTTGCTTGAATGCTGCGTGTTTGCTGCATGTTGCATGCTGCGTGCTTGCTACTTGTTGCATGCTGCATGCTTGCTTGCATGCCGCATTCTTGCTTGCATGCTGCATGCTTGCTCGCATGATTTTGTGGTGCTTGTTTGCATGTTGCATGTCTGTTTGTATGCTGTATACAAGTATATCACAATATAAACCTTTTTACAAACACAAGAACAACACAATATAAAATAAAAAGTCACAAAAGAGTATCAAGAAACACACAAAATGCGCAAAAAGATTCGAACACACGCTAGCCAGAACACCCCTAATAGTCCAACTATGTAATTAACAGCAAAATGTCATTAATGATAATACAATACCCGTCACAGTTATATTATAGTATATATGACATTTGCACCATTAATTTGTATCGTCTACCTACATTTCAATGGCGCCTACAAATTTCTAGGCATTTGGTGAAATGAAAATATGGCAATTAAAACAGTGGTATACTGAATGTTTGGAAATAATACTTCGAGCAACCGTCGTTTCGAGTATCTAAGTGTAACATCGGTAAAAAGTTTTTCGGCCAAATGAAGTGTTGGAGTAACGAAAAAAAACGAATAGGTAATAGGTTAACTGAAACAGTGGCAAACGTGACTTTGATGAAGTAAAAAAAAACCAAATGATAATAGTTGAAAAGTTTTCGGTCAAATGAAATTCGGTCAAACGTTTTTCGATCTTATGATAGGTAACCCTTTTCAAAGCATATCGACCCATTAAGGTTCTTTACTTTTTATCCTTAACAACTTTTACAGGAAAACGTTATCATACCTTTGAAATTTACCTATATGTTGAGTACTCGTATAAAAGGTATGATTTAGAATGTAGTTATGGCTAGCCACTACGTTCTTATCATTAAAGATAATTAAATACCTTGTTATTTTAATTGTTTGTCTATGGAAGTGCCAATATATTACCAACATTTTATGACTCAAAAACGTAGGTCTTCAAATGAGTCTGTTTTTCTCTCAAAATGCTTAACATGTTCGATTTTAAGGCTCTAAAAAATAATGGGACAGACTTACCAAATATTAAAATAGTGTGCATCCACAATTGACCTTTCTTTGTACTTGGAGCGCAGTACGATGCCACGAAAAGCATGTTGGATAGCTAAAACAAAAACCTTATTAAATAGTTCAGACAACTAACAGAAACAAATATAGAAAGCCATATTTTCCTCACCTGAAAGAGAGGATGCTGTGTAGTTCTCCATAGTGGACACCACGGCCAATACCAGGGTCCTGTTTATAAATTGAATCCATGTTATTTATTCCATTTCATCATCATCATTATAAGCCGTAAGACGTCCACTGCTGAACATAGGCCTCCCTATAGACTTTCAATAGGACCAGTTGGAAGCGGCTTGCATCCAGCGTGATCCATATAATGAACAGTAATTTAAATAGTGAGTAGAATTTATTTTACATACCTGAAGGCATTGTGTAATTTACTGAACCAAAATCTTGAAAGGTGCCATTTTCACCGGGCCACGAAAAATTATATTCACCGATTTCTAGATAATCACTCTTTTTTGCAAACACACCGTGCGGCATTTTGTTATTAAGCTAAGCAAATCACTAAAATCAGAATTTGTATTTCTCAAAAGATTGTCATCGTATCGTCCACGCGTTCGCGCCAAATCAATAACATCCGTTTTGTTTGGAAACCTAGCGCCATCTGCAACGTCATTTGTAAAACATATCAAGCATGGATGAGGTATTCTTTTCTCGATGCTCGATGGTTAAACAGCCATCCCTATATAGTTTGTGGATTAAACATTGGTTAAACAGTGGATTATAAATAGCTTCAATTTAAAACTTAATTATACTGGTATTGACAATCTTATACTATACATTATTAAATTGATAATATCATGAATTGTCAGAACGTGAATTATCAGAAATTAGAAAAAATTAGTCGATTGTATGGAAAACATCGACTAAATTGATGAATCAGTGTTGCCATAGACATTATAAAATCTCCGAATCAATTCATCCTCCTGTCATTTGTGTCAAGGTGTGATGTGTGCGGAGTAAATCCACAAAAAACCTTAAATAAATTGCGATGAGGTAGCATCGGTTACTCAAAAATAACTAAACAACATCTAAGTAATATGCCTTAACTCTTTTAAGTTATAAACCTTTTAATAGTTTTCGCGGGAATGCCGAACATTAATAATACCTGCGCCGCCAATGGTAAGTCTCTCGCACACTTGATTAAATATCTTGTGACTCATTATAAACACGAAAATACCATACATAACACTTAAAAAATATGTATATTGATTTAACTATTGATAAGACATGCAAGAATCCAACAAAAACTGTTATTACTAGTACCTATTCTGGAATGTGCCAATGGAAACTGTCTCGTGTTAGCCAATTTTTGTGTAATTTACAAAAGCACATATTACATGAGACAGTTGAGAAAAAACGTTTATTAGTAAATGGCATTAATAAGTTAATTAAATCAAATTAGCTGTGTACTTTTTAAAAATTCTTGTTAATTTCTAAGGTGATTGTATTTTTTCACAGTATTTCCATGTGTATACCAACAGATATTTTCACTATAATACCTACTATTTTTACGTTTTAAAACACAAAAATAGCAGGGTAAAGGTAAAGGGTAGGGTTATGTTAGAAAACCAATAAAAAAATATGGGGCAATGTGAATGCCCCACATCATAACATCAAAAATGATCACACACATGAATTATAAAACCTTCCTTTAGTGCATTATGGTTTTTGTACCACTGGATATCTACAGTCTTGTCATTATATTAATCGATGTTTCAACAGCATCATTTCCATTTCATAATATTATGAAACCTTCATGAACACCAAAAAAAAGCTAATGCTCACAGAACTTTGAGTAGAGATTTATATGGAATGTTCACCAATAATTTCCAATTTCATTCATTTGCTATTATGTTTGCTTTGCTGCCAACACTACATCTCACATTCATGTTGGGTTAATTCATAATCATTGCTTAAAATTAAGGCCAGTATTACAATAATAATGTCTAGATTAGACTAGTTTCAACCAATCAAATGGCTTGAATCTAGTTTTAAGTCTTACTTGAGTTCTAAAATACAGAGCTTATGCTCTTGATAACTTTCTTCTGCATTTATAAGTTAACTGCAATGTGTTCCTACTATTAGAGATGTACTGACTGGCCATCCACATAATGAATACCGCATAACCCCACTGACAACAATTATTGGGTTGGCCAATTAGTTGACCTTTTTGCAACTGATCTGCAGTTGCCCTATCTCTATTCCAATAATACTTTGACATGTTTGCTTTTAAGTCAATAAAATACATGCCAAATTCATGTGCATTACAAACATGTGTTTATTTTTACTTACAAATCAAGTTCGGTTTTCAGAAAATTTCAGGTGGACTCATACATCATTTAACATAATTTGTATCTGCTTCAATTAAATCAACCTTTGAGAAGTCATGTTTGCTTTAAGTTGTCTTTCTCTTTAAGCTATTGAAAATTCATACGCCATTTTGCCTACTACACAGCATTATTATTTAAGTTTTATGTGTTGCCGGGGATACTGTTGGAATAAAAATAAAAACACAATATTTATGAGACCTTTCATTTTTATGTGACTTACTTAAATTGTGTTTTTCTTTTTATATGTGAGGTGATTGCACTATGTGTTTGCACTGTTTTGTTTTTTATGTGTCATAATAATATTGTTTGCCCTTACAACGCATACCTAACATTAATAATTAATGCTTAAAATTAGAGCTTTATCTAAATAATCTAAAATGACTCATGAACGCTTCATTTATTACTAATCTTATTTACATCCACCACAAAATCGCATGCTTATCTATCATTTTTATACCACCTGTTCATATACAGTGGGTAACAGAAAGGGTATTTTATTATGAAGGGTGCCAGAATTAAAAAAGCACTATCAGCTGCTCTAAAAACAATTACAGTTAATTTTAACTGATCCTGTTGAAAGATGTTGGTCTGGTCTTATGGTTCTATCAAGTTAGATACTCCGGCCACTTTAGCAAAATCACAATAATTATGAACTTGCAATTAACAAAGCTTAAAATAATTTGTCAATCTGTGTGACACAATTTTATGAATTTGATAGCAATAATGAATTTGATAGTTTTATATAACTTCATAGCCAACATTGTGTGAGAGCTATCATTGACTAGATACCTACGTCTTTATTGACTTGAATGACTCTGGTGGTTGAGAGCATGTCATGCTCACTCAAATGTCTCGCTGATGGTGGCATGTGTGTCGGATCATTTAGTTCCCTTCAAAATGGTTGAGCTGAATGGTGCTGATATATGTGTCATATTCGTGAACGGGCGCTGTCAGTTGGGACCGGTCATCTCTTAGCTGCCACGGTCTATTTTAATTATTAATAACTTTATTTTAGAATTGTCTTTTTATATTTACTATGGACACTAATAACTTGCCACATCGTTCTCACATAATGTACCATCTGATGATGAATGATGTAACAAAAGATCTGTAATAAAATTTGGCGATTGAAAAAGAGTGTCAATGGAGTTTCTTGCTCATTCCTCTCCATAGAGATCTACGCTTTGGAACGAGCACCTACGGTACTTTCACAGTTTTTATGTCTTGTGACTGGGACTGTAGCACCATAACTATTTTCTAGTACTAGTTTTATTTTATGTCTCTTGACAATTCAAAAGTGCCTGTAATTGGCTTTGTTGAAATAAATTATTTGATTTGATTTGATTTGAATATTATGATCCCAATAAGAATCTGATAATCTGTCCTTGTTAGGCCTCCTATACCACAAATATTGCCTTACCATTTCTGTTTTGCACCGGGTTTTAAACCATTTGCTTTGCCAATTCATAGTTACATGCTGGAAACTTTATAAGGAAAAAGGATTACAATTATCCCACAGTTAACTTGATTAGTATTCTGTAGACAACTACAACTTTGATAATAGATCAGAAAAGAAACCCAGCTTAGGTTTTCCCTTTATCCTTAAACAAAATGTTCTGCAAAAGCTACTTGGATATCCCTGTGGGCTTTTCATCTGCTTATAAGAACGTTTGTTGCATAATCTTGAGGAAATCAAGACTTATTCAAATTATGTGTAACTATTGCACTAACAGATGTAAAGAAACAATTTAGTATTACAAATAAAGTGATTTTACACTCCACTGGGTACTAAACAAAAGCCTCTCAATGTGTTTTAATACTTTCTACTGGACAGCAAGCACCTAATTAATGTCAACACAATTGTAAATTCTTTCTATTATGGCTCTTAACACTCACAATTTAAAACTGTTTTTGTTTTAATCATAAACATGGTTGCCTATTTAGGGAAAAAGTAATAAGAGGGTAACTATAACGTCACGCCGGCTCCACACGTTGGCCGTGTTGGCCGAACAGAGGGAGACGGCGCTATACGCCGTCTCCTTCTGTTCGGCAAACACGACCAACGTGTGGAGCCGGCGTCACGGTTGGCGCAGTGGTTGAGCGGTTGACTGCTACGCTGCGTGTCGCGGGTTCGATACTCGGACGGCACAAATACTTGCACATGACCTACCAGTAGTTGTTCCGGATCTGCCTGTGTGTGTATGTGAGTTTAAATGTTTGTGAACTCATTCACGATACTGGACAAGAAACTACAAAAATGATAACGAGTCTTTGAAGTTCTTCGATCTGTGATTATTTCATCAAATATTTGCTAAATAAAGTTACCTACCTACTAAAATAAAAGTATTGCAGAACACTGCATAGGGATTACCAAAGATGCTTTTGAAATGTCTACAGTCATTTTATTTTACATTAACTATGGTTTCTCAGATCAAAGAAACAGGCAGATAGAGCGCTCAGAACACGCGAGTGGGTCCACCAAAGTTAATACAAAATCAAAAGTTACTACAAACTCGCGACAGTACCAAGCTACGCATCGTCTCGCTCACACGTCACTAGTGATTTGCCATTTTATGTCAAAACATGCCGTCTTGTGTGTTTAAACACTGCAAAAGTTGTCCACAAAAACAAAGAAAACAAGATGGAATATCTTTCCACAGGTAACTCTTGTTATTGAAGTGAAAACTTCTTTAGCGGCGTTGTACACTTTTTCTGTAATGGGTAAAAAATTTAAAACTCGCGTCAGGGTCACGTGACCGTCAGGGTCACGTGACCCTGATCGAAAATGAGTAAGACGTCATTCAAATTAAAAATAAAACATAGTAACAAAAAAGTTTTCACTTCTACCGGCACTCCTGGAGTGCAACCTTTTTTTTATTGTTTTGGTATTTATTTTCCATAAAATATTTTCAGCTCACTTGAAACACAAAACCTTAACAGTAAATCGTCTGTGTTGCTAGTTTATGACGGGTAAATTACCCTGAATTAGGGGAATGTGTACTGTGCATAAAAATATCGATCAAATTCGTCAAAACAACTGCACAGTCGTAATCTATAGTACCTATACAACATTAGTCTTAACTTTTTAAATAATTTTGGGACAAAATATAACATGGTGTAAAAATTATTGGAATCGATTCAGTTATTGATTCTGAACAAACTATATTCAGGTTTCGCATATAGGTACTAAAAATAATGTTGTATGGTCTATGGTCGTAAAGACACAAGGTCACTAGTTAGTTCCGTCCGGGTCGTAAAGACTTCGGGTCTCGGGAGGGGCCCACGCGCGCGGGGCTGTATTTGTATTTTTGCGTGAAAAAAGTGGGACGGAGAGCATGCCTTTGAGCTATTCGGTACTTGTAAGGATGTGCCGCCCTCGCGCCGCTGGATTTTTTTTATTATTTTAGTCGTTTACTTTTCGTTCCGCGTGCGGTGTACATACTGCGCTTTAAAATTTTTATATTTCAAGACTTATTGGGGTTTATGAAGTATTTTATTATTACTTTTAGTATTTAATTGCAACAATTAGGCTTTGCCATGTGACATTATAGAGGTTTCCATACTTTCATTAGTGATATTTTTCATTTTCGAATTATTAGTTGCAATGCAATCAGTATCGTTAGTAGTGCTGGTAGGGCCTTTTCAATTGGCCGATAAATCGTTTTGATTTTGCAAAAAAAAAGCAAAATCGTGTTTCCAATTTTAAACATTAATAGTACTTAGATGTTTGTTTGCACAATATAATTGGTGCAGAACTAAAGCATGATTGTGTGTAAAATAATTATGATTTTAATAAAAATGTGATTGTGTGTAAAATAATTATTATTTTAATAAATATGTTGATTGTTATAACAAATTCTTTATCTTTTTAAACTAAAAAAACCTATCCTTAAATAGTTTATTAAACAAATTACCAAAAAGCGTTATGAAGTGTTATCTGGTCTGATATAAATTAATTAAATAGGTACTAAGTAAATACGCATATTAACTTTTATTCCTTTATTATTCTGTTAAATAATAAATACTACATGCTTATGCTCTCTTGGTATAACCATAAAGCAAAATCGCGTTTCTAATTGAAAAAAAATATTAGTACAATATTTGGGAACAATTTAACTGAACAAAAATATGGGAGTATTTCTCAATATCTGGCAACCGTAAACGCACACAGATGCACGTGTCCGTACACGGCGCCACTTATCTGCCGCGCACACATAAATAACGACTGGCACCACGTTGTTGTTCGCGCACGTTCTATCTGCCTGTTTTTTTGATCTGAGTATGGTTTCCATAATCCACACTCATTATTTTACCACCAGGTTATAAATTGTCTGTGCACCATATTCATCAAAATCTGTTCATCCATACAACCATCTATGCTCACCAACTTTCACATTTACAATAAGTACAGTACAAAATATTTTCACGGTTTTGATTAATCATCATAAGTGCAATAATATATGCTTTAACGATAAGAATTATAACAGTATGTATGAAATGTAAATAACAACGAGCCATGGCAAAATTGAATAAATAAGAGCTGCGTGGTTGGCGCAGTGGCAGAGCGATTGGTTACTACGTTGCGTGTCGCGGGTTCGATTCTCCCACGGAACAAATATGAGCTGAGTTCAAATGTTTGCAAACATACCCACAAGAGTAAATCCTGCCAGCATGGGATGTTTATTTATTTTTTTATTTATTTATTAACAAAGGGACACCAACAGCTTCTGTATATAAATTAATAAATAGTTTACATATGTAAGAGTACAAGGCTTATACAGGTTTATTAAATAATCAATAAAAAATAAGATATATTTAAAAAGAGACGAAAAGTTAACAAGTCGTTTCGATATAACAGAGGCTCAGACTCTCTGTCTGACAAAGACATCTTTGTCCAAGTCTTAAATACACTAAATTCGTACTTGAACTTTAAAATACACAACTATTTTACTTCTCTGGGTACATATAATGCATGAACAAAATGTAAAAGAAGACAGCCTGTTTCTTATACCTTGGGTAACATGCAAGCATGCGAAAACCCCATGCGAACACAGTGCCATCACCCACGACCAGCAGCTATCCCCGGTATGGAATACAGACCGTTTGTTTTACATTGCAGACGAATATGAAGTCATTGGCGAGACGCAGTGGCAGGTTATCGAGAGCAGCGGAGATGAACAAACCATCAACATCCACGGCTTCATATATTCAAAATTTCGGGCTATTTTATTTCACACCGTGTGCATATTACTATGTGGATTACCATATTTTGCATTGGCTTATTACCCATCTTACAACAGATTTAAATACATAAAATGCAGTCTAAGAGCTGCTCAGTATATTTGTGGTGAGTTTAAACAATCATCTTACTAAAGACTGATTTTGAATAACTGCATTGGGCCTGGTCCCAATCAAATACATTTATAATTGGTTCACTGTTCGTTTTTGCTCAAGCTGGACTTGATACAGTCGACTATGAATCAGCCTTTATTTATTTTTATTATACTAACTGATATCAATCAATGCCTACAATAATAAATTACTTTTTAGTTATCGACGCCGATGGAGTATGGTCAACCGAAGAAGTGCTTGAAGTTGACCTCAACATATCCAACCATAGAGATAACAAACTCCGCTATTTTATGTTCAAGCACAACCGATTCATTTGGCTTAATGATCAAGGAATATTTATAAATGTTCTTGCACTCAATGAGAAACTGGCTATTCAGTTATTGATGGAAAATATGTGTGGCATAAACAAACGGCAGCAAACCGAATTGTAAGTGCAAAATAATCACTTCGCGAATTTACGTAATCAGTGGCCAAATACTAATTACATTCTTTGATAATTGCCTTATTAAGTTTTTGACTTTATATTAAACCTGTTTGCAACATTCTTATAATTTTCAGGATCAAACTTTATGGCCCAAACTCAGTAGAGGTGGACGTCAAAAGTTACTGGACCCTGTTCAAAGATGAAGTCTTCAATCCTTTCTACCTATTCCAAGTTTTCTCTATCATTCTTTGGTCATTGGATGAGTACTATCAGTATGCGACATGCGTTTTCATCTTGTCTGTTGCAAGCTGTATGCTGGCATTATATCAAACCAAAAAGGTAATAATAAAATAATAATAATGTTTATAACACACTAGCTGTGCCCGCGACTTCGTTCGCGTGGATGCCGGAACTTAACTATGTATTGTTTAGTGCCAAGCGCTGTTGGAGGATACCGATACAAATCAGTTTCTTTTTGCTTTTTTTAGCGTCATAAAATCGTCAAATTAGTCTTCTCACACAAGGCAGGGCAAGAGGGACTGTCAGACTTGTACTGACTAAAATCCACGGCGTCCTTCAATAGCCCTTTACGTTCCGGGGTCACGGTAGCTCGTAAGTCCCACGACCCCGACTGGCTTTGGCCCTCTAAGGGGGGCTCCGTCATTGTGCTGACACTCTTTAAGGCGCTCGTGGAACATAACGGGACGTCGACCCGGGCATAGTCCATGATCGAACAGCAAGTCGCCTGATTACTCGCCGCCCGAATGCCCACGCCTGTTGGCCAGAGATAGTCTTACGACGTCTGTCACCGTGGGTGTCTACCACTACGGCTGGGTCGTGAGGTAGACGCTGTCCTCTTCCTCACGCGTCCTGCCTCCTCCTTCGCTGACATGACTGCCTCGCAGAAGGAGGCGACCGGTTCCCACTCTATTTCACCCTGCAGCATGGCGTCAACCAATGCCGAGCGCGAGAGGTCACCGCTTATCACCGTTGCCGTTGTGAGGACATGTGCGATGCTCTGCCCAAGCGGGGCAATTCTGCACCGTATGCTCTACCTTAGACCCCCACCCCCCCATAACCTCGTAGTGGTGACATCCAAGCGTTTCTTCCTTCCCCGACAAAGGTACCTTCCAAAACTTCCGTGTCCAGTGAGGACCTGAGTCAGGTGGTTGGTCAGGAAGCCGACACCTATCCAGCCACTCCTCAAAGAGAGGTCTTACCGCCGCGATTGAGGCATCCCCGAACCTCGGTTTCGATAGTCGCTCCCTCCATACCGCCCTGAGATGGCGCCGGAGCTCTTTCCGCCGCGCCTCGACTTGTCGATGCAGCGGGGATTGGCCAGGCCAGTGCTTCTTTATAAATACGTGCTGTCGGACGGCAAACTACCCATTACTCCCCGTCCGTAAACGGCTGGAATATGACACGCTGTTTCCGACGCCTTGGGCGTCTTCAGCGGTGGCTGGGGTAAGAGGTAGAGGGTGCCCTTTCCCTCACGCGCAATTATGACATGCCCAGTACTGTATTGCCCAGGCAGTAATTATTTTGTTGTGGCATTATTTTGAAACTATGATATCTCCTAAGATATTCATTGAAATCAAACGATGTCAAAGGCAATTTTGTTCAAAATTAAATGCTTGTGATGATTAACGTATTTATTTTGATAAGGATTAATATCATATTAATGAAAATACCTTCGCAAATAATGCATTACTTTAAAACAAATTTGATTTCCATATAAAAGGTTATAGTGACTTAATCTTAAAAGATAGATATATGCTCTCGCGGACTTTATTTTAGAACTTTCTATGAGGAATAATTCCGTAGTACATAATTTTTACGTATCTTTAACCGTTGACGCAGCGCACGCAACGAAAGCTCTCGAAAAGGAATACATTTTCCCGATTTTGAAACATTTCTCATTGCTGCTCCGCTCCTTTTGGTGATAGCGTGATGTTATATAGCCTATAGCCTTCCTCGATAAATGGACTATCCAACACAAAAAGAATTTTTCAATTCCAACCAGTCGTTCCTGAGATTAGCGTGTTCAAACAAACAAACAAACAAACTCTTCAGCTTTATAATATTAGTATAGATTTGCTCGTAAAAGGTCTCTTACTGCACCAATTTCGTAATGTACCCCATTACGTACTTGTGCGTAATTGTAATGTAAAGCGCACGGTTTATCAAGATGTCCCGTCTAAAAAGAACGGTACTTTTTTAAATCTTGCAAAGAGTTTTTATGTCAGAAAAGTAGTCAACATTTTATGAATAAAATTAACTTTGGGAGATAAAATGTAATAAATGAACATGAAATTCTTTAATTTAATTAATTTTGACAATTTATTACAACCATTTATCTGTAACAAAAACACAAAAGTATTAATTTAATTTATTAGTAATACTGGCTGTTTTTTGTGCCTTTTCCATAAACAAAAGACGCTGATGCGCGCGCATCGCTAATTTGTGAAAAAGTAAAAATTATTCCGCGCGCTTTTTCTTTTCGCTGTATTGATTTTATTAGAAAATGTTATAAGTTTGATTTATTTCCTCACAAATGTGTTGTAAAACGTCGTATGACATACGTGCGGTTTGATAATTACAGCCTCTGCTTTCTTATAGCCCTCACCTATGGGCCCTATGGCTCGGGCTAGCAATATCGCCTCAGCTGTAATTTTCAACTTACCGCATTTATATCATAGTGTACTTTACGACCAATCCCGAATCTTTCTGTTCCATACCAACCACTTACGAAGAATCCTACAATACGCATAAATGATTTTAATTTTTTTTACTGCAAAAAAAAGCGTTATTCCATCTAAGTATTCCCGTAGTGGTGACATTGATTACTAACCCTATAAGATTATTCAAATAATGAGTTACAATTCTTCCAAATACATAGATGAGCATCCGTCTGCACAAAATGGCTGGCTCAACGAGTGCGTTTACCGTGACCGTGTTGCGACCGACCCGCACGGCCCGTGAGGAGTGCGTGGTGAACGCTTGCAGACTGGTGCCGGGCGATGTGCTGGTGCTGCCACCTGACGGCTGCGTCATGCCGTGTGATGCCATGCTTCTAACCGGCACCTGCATCGTTGATGAGAGCATGCTTACAGGTAGGTTAATGTTACTTGTTAAAGTGCCACGCGATGTGCCCTATGTCTTCGAATCGCTGTGCTAGTAGTAATGTCTATATTTCTTTGCATTTTTTAAATTTCAATTCTGATTTTTTTCATGGCGAACAATAGTAAAATAAACAAACAAGTATAGCCCAGCAAATCCTACTTCGTCTCGATACTAGGGAATGAGTTAAAATGAGTAGCATGTCTTTAGAAATCCTGGGAAGATCCATATTAATATCAACATTTCGATGCAAGTACTAAAATAACTGTACCTAATTCTGACCTCTGGTTATACCAAAGAGTAGTTATCATCTTTTATAACTCCTGGCTCCAACAGGCTGCGACTACTAAATTAATACGGCAGACACGACCCAACCGAACCCATTTCAATTTAAACCGACTACCAATATTGCTTGTTACGATTACACACGCATTCCAGCTTTAATACATACAAAATTGACAATTATTAACATTTGATTTCGTCAATCAAATTGTTTTGGTTTATAACTAGTCTAGTTTATGCTCGCAGCTTTGTCCGTGTTATGTAATTGTGCCATAGGGTCGTACTAACTACTAAAGTATCCTCCCTCATGATACATTTCGTCCAGGCTACAAACCTCAAAATCAGTTCAATAGTTTTTGCTAAAAAAATATACAGGGATTTTCTTGTAGGTTGGCCAACAGGGGAAAATCCGCAACCATAAGAGATAAGGAGAAACTGTCATCTTTTTTGATGTTAACAATTTTGGCATAATATTTATTTTTTTGGTAAAGTGTGAGTTGTCCACAAAAAAAAGAGTTATTTTTTTAAATCCCGTTCGACTCTGTTTAATGCCAAGATCATTTCATCGTAAGGGAACGAAAAAATCAGGACGACAAAAGTTGGTCTTTAGCAAAATATTTCTGACACAAATTGTAGCACTGAAAAAAATACTAATTTTATTATGATGCTATAGACTAATTTTATGATGATATAGACCAACTTAAAAGAATAACCCTGTATAGGTACGCCCGAAATTAATATTGGTATATCTTTCTAAATCCAGATCCGTATTATTTGACTGCGTCTAATTGGACATCTTAAGCTCGAATTGTCCGCAAATTCGGACGTTGGATGATTACATAGAAAGATCGAGATCTAAATTGCGGTCGAGATGCATTATTAATTTCCAGCGGTAGACAGACATCGTTCCTCAAAAACTTTCGCGTTCGTAATATGAGTTACTCTATATTAATACGTAATTCTATTGATACCTAATATAGTGTTTACTCATATTTATGTAGCCCCGTGTTAGGTGTGAATTGTAATACTGTTACTACTGTTTACATATTATAGGTATTATGTAACAATTATCACATTAAATAACGAATTAATGTAAACAACTCGTATATAATATCACTTTCATCGTTATTTATATAAAGGCAACGTAATTAATATACACTATGTATATGAATGTCACAGATTCTAGTTGGCTGGAGATCTTAGAGGGTTATTTTAAAACTATCGTCAAGTATCCAATCGACTCCGACATTGAGAAATTAGGTCGGAGCGATTTGCTGTCATTAAAAAGATGGTCGCATGGAAAACCGACATGTACATTAATCGTTTAATATTGATGTACGAATATATGCCATTTTGATTGTTTGATACTGAAATCTTTATAAAGTATCTTTTCCTCGCGGTTATACCCGCTGCTCGTTTCTTATTGTTTGTAGCGTAATGTTCTATAGCCCCTCGATAAATGGGCTATTCAAAAAAGAAAAAAAAATCAATTCGAACCAAAAAAGGTTTGGGTTATTTAATTTTTGCGGAAAACTCCACTTGACCAATGAAATAAAAAGTGGCAAAATTTTTAACATCAAACAAAAGCTAAAGTCGCCCAATCAACTTTTTTTTGTATCTCTTACGGATTCAGATATCTATCCCTCATTTTAAAAGAAAGACCCTATATATTTTTCTGTATAACCCAGCCTGTCCCATTGTTGGACACAGGCCTCCCCCATTCCTTTCCAATTGTCCCAGTGCTTCGGCCAATCAGTCAGTAACTAGTCCTAATACATGTACTTATTTTTTAATTGATTCAGCTTTGTAAAATATCTCCGTGGTACCACAAAAACTTTTAAACGTCTGTTGAACACTTGTCTAAAAAAATGTCAGATTATGACGTTGAAATAAGGTCCGTTTTGCAGTCACACTTTTTTTAGACAAGTGTTCAACAGATGTTTAAGTTTTTGTAGTAAGGCTGTCAATGTTTATTTTAGGTGAAAGTGTTCCAGTAATGAAAGGTCCCCCTTGCTCATCCGCTGAAATATATTCAACTGAAGGACACAAAAGGCATACCTTATTTGCAGGCACGCATGTTATGCAAACACGGTTCTATGGCAACAATCAGGTATAGACTTTTATATGAGGCCTTGGCAATGAAATAATTAGTTTAATATAAGTTCTCACGGTCTGTTCACACCGAGACGCGACGTGATGCAACGATACTGCAAGTGTGTATCGATTCGATTTTGAGTCGCTATTAAAACGCTGTGTTGCGAAAGGTGTATCTTTTCGTGTAGTAAATAGAGTTAGATTTTGAGTAGCTCTATTGAAATGTGGGCTCAGCATCGCGTATCGTTGTGACTTGACCCGTAGGCTGAGGCTTCGCTAGCCACGACGCGATCTACGACGCATGAGCGACTAAAACAAATGAATGCTTACGTAAAGGGCTACAATACACCGCACATCAGCGATTCCACGTGTCTCTAAACTAACTAACTCATTTCGCTCTTCCAGTCGCATCGTAAATCGCTGCCTAATGTAGCCTCAGCCTTATAGTAAATTAATAATCATGATGAACACAACATCAATAAAAGAAATCTAATAAGTCAGTCAGAATTAAAAAAAAAATAGACACGTGTTTTGTGTATATTTAAATCAATGAATATTGACAAAGAACACATCAAAACTCGGGAGTGGAGTTTCGTGACATCAGAACTATGTCATTTTAAAAGTGTCGTATATTCGTCCATTTTTGCTTTATACGTAACAAAAAAAATACGTGTCATATAATTTATACTACGTGATCTAACTGGCGGACTTATTATATTTTTTCACTCATCTTACCTATTAATTCTATTATTTTTTTCACATATATATGCTATAATTTTTTAAACATTTTTAAATAAACAAACAAAAAAAATATGATATGTAACATATTTTTTTTTTGTTTGTTTTTTTAAAAATGTATTAACCTTTTATAATTGATTTTTTGCAGGTTTTAGCAAAAGTCGTACGAACCGGTTTTTACACCGCCAAAGGAGAACTATTAAAAAGTATTCTGTTCCCGAAACCCTTTGGATTCCAATTCTACAAAGACGCCGTCAAGTTTGTTATATTCATGTTCTGCATTGCCGCGATTGGAATGGCATACTCCATCTGGCTTTATGTTGTTAGAGGCGTAAGTTAAATATTATAATACTTTCTTAATTATTTTTTTAGGGGCGTGTTCTGTCCTGCCCCTGAGCAAAGGCCTCAGTCCTTTCTTACAATAGTTTAAGTAAATCATTTTCATTCATTCAGTCAACCTTAGCCAGTTACAGTATACAAATTGATGTAGGGAAAACGACTGAAAATAAAAGAAGAAATTATGTAAATTACAATTATAGGCATAAATTAGTATTTAAGATTAAATTATTATCGGGTACTCATTGAAATAAAACCACCAGGCGTGCAGACTCTTTGCAGAGACTAACACTCGGCATTAGGTTTGTAAAGATTGAAAAAGATTCCTTGAATAAAACAATCATTGAACCCTTTTTCGTTTTCCTCAAACATAAAAAGTTAGATAAGTCAGCTTGCTCATGACGTCATTCGTGCGATTTGCAATTTCTACTAAAAAAATCATCCTTGCTACTACGATATAATGAAGGAATTCGACTGACTTACGTGTTTATTTTTTCATCCACCCGTAGATAACCGCACGTTTTATGTAATATGTCGTAGTGTTTTTTTTTTTATTGTGGTAAAATCATCAAATGAGTCCTCCCACCCAAGGCAGAACGGAACGACCTGTCAGACTCGTACTAACTAAAATCCACGGTGTCCTTCAATAGCCCTTTACGTACCGGGGTCACGGTAATTCGTGAGTCCCGCGACCCGAACAGGCTTTGGCAATCTAAAGGCCTCGTCATTATGCTGACATTCATTGAGGCGCGCGTGGAACACAACGCGCCGTCAACTCGGGAATGGTCCATGGTCGGACAGCGAGTCACCCGTTAAGCCGGATTTACATTTGTCTGACGTGTTGTGTTGTGACACATCGCGACACACAAATGTAAACCTCACCATACGAAATGTATGAAACCGATACCGTTCTGATGCATCACAACACAACACGTCAGATAAATGTAAATCCAGCTTTACTCACCGCCCGCATGCCCAATGTCGTAGTGGTAAGGATGATTTTCACTTGTGTTTGGCATCGGTTGAATTGCGTCGCATCGCATCATCAACAAGCTCACTAACTCGTTATTTACCTCCACTATTTTTTCTTAAATATAATTTCTGTTGACAGAGTCCCCTCGGCACAATAGTCCTCCGCACCCTGGACATCATCACGATCGTGGTCCCTCCCGCGCTCCCGGCCGCCATGACAGCCGGCATCGTGTCCAGTCAGAACCGTCTGCGCAAGAACAAGATCTTCTGCGTGTCTCCGCCCAGGATCGTCGTGTGTGGCAAGATACAAGTCATGTGTTTTGACAAGGTGAATATTATTAACTCATGTTATGTAAAGTGATGTTTTGGCGCTCAGGGGGGTATTACAACGTCTTAAAACTAGGCTTGTTCCAGTGAGTGAACGAGATGGCGCTAGACGACTTGTATAGCTCTGTCACTTTCACTCGCCGGAACAAGCCCGGTTTTACGACGTTGTAATACGGCCGCTGGTGGTTTACCATGACGTCTCCATGACGTTCACTAATTAGGCTGTGGGAAAGAGACAGCTATACAAGTCGTCTAGCGCCATCTCGTTCCCTGAGCGGAACTACTCACGCTTTAAGACGTCATGGTAGGCCACCAGGGGGGGTATTACAACGTTTTAAAACCAGGCTTGTTCCGGCGAGTGAAAGTGACAGAGCTATTCAAGTCGTCTAGCGCCATCTCGTTCACTCACTGGAACAAGCCTTGTTTTAAGACGTTGTAATACGGCCCCAGATGACGTTGTCAGTGAATATTTAATCAGATTTTGGCTACGCGCCTGAATCTTGTCACATGTCTTAACGTATGTATGTCATTAATTAGGCGCATTACAGTGCTGGATATAACCCTATCTCGTTCAAGTAGAACTACAACACCTGGTTCTTCGGCTTCTGCATTGACTCTATTACAGATTTTTTGTATACTGTCTAATCCAAGACAGTTAAATTCATTTACCAGAACATTGTCGACGTTTATTATGTCGACGCTTTTCTGGTGGTTGCCACTGATTCTCTGACTCTCAGCAGTTGCAGTGGTTTGGAAAAAGCGTGATGGAATTGGTCTAAAAAAGTGGTTGAAATAGACCTAAGAGATATCTAATATCTTTAAACGAGCAATTCTTGTATATTTATTTATATGTAATCAGGATCTCGGAAACGGCTCCAAGGATTTTCATGAAAGATACAGATTAGGGGTTTTTCGGCTCAAGGAATCGATTTATCAAGGTCCCAGGTTCGAGAAAAGCTCGGTTCCCAAGATATAGACATTTTAAAAACCGAGCGAAGCTCGGTCAACCAGATATTTCCACATAATAGCGGACCGAAAGGTCCAGTTAATAATATAAATGCATTATGCTTACCCATGACGCGATGCGACGCGATTCAAACTTACCACTATGACATAAATATGACATTTATAAAACACGTTTAAATCTACGGGTAGATGAAAAACAAAACACGATTGCCACGACGACGTCAAGTCAATCGAATTGCATCATTATTTCTTAGTAGCAAGGTTGATTTTCACTTTTAGTTGAAATCCCTTAATCGTTTACTTAAATGAGCTACTAAATGTTATAATTTCAGACTGGCACCCTTACAGAAGACGGCTTAGACTTCCATTCAGTAATACCATCACGTTCCGGTGAGAAGTTTGGAGAATGTGTGCTGGAAGTCAGTGGGCTACCTACAACCAGTCCGCTCATACAGGCACTGGCGTCCTGTCACTCACTCACCAGCATAGGAGGCCAGCTTAAAGGAGATCCCTTGGACCTAAAGATGTTTGAATTTACACAGTGGGTGAGTGCCTTTACTATTTCTAGTTCTTCGTAATGGCCCTGTAGCCAAACGACAAGCGATAAACGTAAGCGCTCAGTCTTTTCTAGATTTTCAAATTTATACTCCTTAGCCTAAAGTCAATTCAATTTTAAAGCATTATCGACTGGAAAGAATGAAAACGCTATGCAATCTTCACTAGATTTGAACTTTATGCCCAAGCACATAAAGTTGAAAATCTATTAAAGCCTACTTAGCGTTTGCGTTCATCGTTTGTTACATGGCTAAAGGCCCTGGCCCTGTAGCCAAACGACAAGCGATATACGTAAATGCGCAATCTGTTTTTGAGATTTTCAACTTAATACCCAAGCACATAAAGTTGAAAATTCATTTAACAGGGCTGGGCGATAGCGAACGGAACGAACGACAACGCTCTGTAATCTGCAATATATTATCAACCTTAGACACTAGAATATAAAGTTAAAAATGTGTTACGAGTTACTGAGCGGTAACGTTTATCGCTCGCCGTTTGTCTAGGGGATCTGTAGTCCGCGCACGATTGGGTAGTTTACTGCATAAATAAATTGAAAATCTGTTTAGTGCGTCAGAAAAAATAATGAACGCGTATTTTTTAATTTTTTAAATCGCCGCACCGTGGACATGGAGCCACGCCTTCATGAATGTCAATTGCGCCATTCCCCCCCCCCCCTCCCCCTTCAGACGATGACTCGCATTTGCGCACTGAACATAGAACAGCGCGGCAGCGCCCCGTCTGTCTGAAATCCAATTTGCTAATTGGTTTATTTCTAATGTGTATTTTTTATCATTGCTTTTAATTGAATGAATAAATTAATATTTCCTTTAACTTTTAACTGCGTTCGTCACCAACCTATAATATTTACGAGAATTCCGCAATGATAAAGTTCCCTAGTAATTGAAACAACATTGATGATGTCATTAGTTTCCATAACATAGTACGAGCGTCTGTTCTAGGAAATGTACCAGTCAGACATTGATATGACTTTTATCTGATTTGTAGTATCTAAGCATCTGATAACAGACAAGATACTCACGATTTTATCTCAAGTATGTGCTCTTGATAAACATATAGTTTAGTTCCCGTATTATAGAAATGCATTCAGAATACATTTTTATAATTGAAACTGATGATGGTGACGTGTCACAATTTATTACAAATCTAATTAGGCCCCCCACGCACTAGGCAGCCTGGCTCCGTAGTCAGGCTGCGGCTGCCAATAAAACATATGACCCTGTCTGTATGGCTGCCTATTTAATTGCGCGGGCTCCTATACAGCGTCATATGTTTTACTGGCTGCCACAGCATGGCTCCTCAGCCTGACTGCCTAGTGCGCGGGGGCCCTTAGTCCGTCACTTAAACCCTTCGCGCCCTAGGCAGCCGGGCTGCGGCAGCCAATCTGTCGCAGCCAGTAAAACATATGACGTTGTTTGGGAGCCCGCGCACTAGACAGCCACGATTTCCTGGTTGCGCGCAGCCAGAGCGTGTGTAGGCGAATGTATGTGGCTGCCGTCTGTGTCCGCGAACTAGTTGTAGCAGCCAGACGTATTTTGTATTAAAAAATATCGAATTGTCGTCGATTGGCTGCTATAACTGGCTGCGCAAATATTCTGGGCAAATATATCAAATATTTTGGGCCTTAGAGTTTTGAAAAATAACGGACACGCATTTTTTCTTTTGTAAAATCAGTAAGTAAATATTTACCAAGATATAACGCATCAAAATTGGGGAATTTTCTAGGCAAATAACCAATTTCACCAATCCACACTGGACCTACGTGGTGGATAATGGCCCAGTCCCTCTCACAAAGAGGAGGCCTGTGTCCCAGCAGTGGGAACATGATAGGCTGATGATGATGAGCCTATTTTAATGTGGTTCAACAATGATATTATTTATAGATACTTGAAGAACCTGGACCAGAGAACACCCGATACGATAACCTGACACCAGTTATCGTGAAACCCGTCACCGCTGCCAATCAAGCACAGAATTTAGATGACTTTGATCCTTTCACCATGGAAATTCCGTATGAGGTAATTGGATTTCTCTGCAAAGTCAGTTGCTGTTTCGCAATTAGTTAACCATAAAAAGTGTATTTAATGAATGATTACTATCTTAATGACTTTTTTGTTTTTGTGGTTTTCCGTAGTAAAACGACTTCAAAGAAAACCCTTAGTAATGTGGGTAAATCCATAAGCATAAAAAATGCCAACAGAACTGAGAACCTCCTCCTTTGTTTTTTGATTGTAATTTGAAAATAAATAGTTTCAGAGCTATTTAAGAAAATACCACCTTATTTCCGAAGCTATTGAGTCTATTATTCGAAAAAAAAAATACAGATAATCCTTTGCCTATAGATTACCAGAGAATTATTCTTTAAGAAGTGAACTATGATTTTAGATCGGTTTGCTGCGACGATTCCACTTCTCATCAGCGCAGCAATCAATGGGTGTCATCACCAACGTACTGGGGCAGCCACAGATGGTTTACTTCGTGAAAGGTGCTCCTGAAAAGGTAAATTTTCAGATAGTGACTGACAGGACAAAATAGCTCTTGTCTTATGTAATTTCATGCTAAAATATCATAAGGGGGGTTTAGCCAGGGGGAGGACTGCCTCCACCTCACGACCAAGCTGCCGCAGGAGACGTTCACGGCAACGGACGTCGAGTCTGACAGACCCCGTCCCGCCCTCGTCGGGAGGACTCATTTGATGATTTTATCACGTAAAAAAAGGGTGGGGTATGGTTGTTGCTTACTTTCTTGATAAACGAGAGCTGATAGAAATGACAAAGCCACTTAAATAACTTGACATGAGTTAAACAGAGGGCATCATCTTATTATTAGACTCTTATTTATTTATTTTATAAGGGAAGCTTACAGACTAATAACAATTATAAATATCTTGTATCATCATCATCAGCCTATATTGTTCCCACTGCTGGGACACAGGCCTCCTCTCTGTGAGAGGGAGTGGGCCATAATCCACCACGCGGGCCCAGTGCGGATTGGTGGATGTCACATGTCTTCGAATTTTTGGTTCTAGGACATGCCGGTTTCCTCACGATGTTTTCCTTCACCGTTTTGAGAGCAGTGGTGATGAAATAAATTACACAAAGTAATGCGCCTGGCGGGGTTCGAACCCACGACCTACAACTCGTAAGTCGGGACTGATACCACTGGGCCACCACTGCTCACCTCATCTTGTATAAATAAGGAAAATTTCCCAATTGGTAATGACAAGCTTCCACAAATGAAGCAAGCTTCCACTTATTGTGTCAATTTAAAATATTTTTTTCTTTTCTAGGTTGCCTTAATGTGCGATCCCCAGACACTTCCTGAAAACTTCAGTTCTGTTCTCAACGAATACACTTCCAACGGTTACCGAGTGATCGGACTAGCGCAGAAGAAACTCGATCGTAAGATGAAATGGGTCGACGCACAGAGGGTCAAACGGGATCATCTGGAGTGCGATATGGCGTTCTTAGGCTTTCTAGTCATGCAAAATAGCCTGAAACCAGAGACGACCCAAGTGATAAGAGAGCTTCACGAGGCTTCTATGAGACTGATTATGGTCACAGGTTTGTGTTCATATTTCTTTCAAATAAATCAATGTGCAACTAAAGTGAGATTTTCTTCGCTGTCTATCTTTGTAGCATACTTTTCTGTTCGCTTTTTAAACGATAATACATAAACCGTTACCGTCATACAAAAATATTTAAACACCTGTTGAACACTTGTCCAAAAAGACGGTCATCTTCAAAATGGCATTTGTTGTTGACTTATGGGTCGTTTTGCAGTAACACTTTTTTTTAAACAAGCGTTCAACAGAAATTTATGTTTTTGTGGTAAGATGGATACTGTCTTACTACAAAAAAGTTAAAAATCTGTCTGTAACACTTGTCTAAAAAACTGTCAACTTCAAAATGGAATTTGACGTCGACTTATGGGTCGTTTTGCTGTCACACTTTTTTTAGACAATTGTTCAACAGATGTTTAAGTTTTTGTGGTACTATGGTTATTATTTTCGGAATTCAAGATTGTATAACAGACTACTATACAATCAATGTCTTTAATAATTAATCTATGGATTCGAATTAAAAACGCGCATGGGCATTAAAAGCAATTATTTCATGTAGTGAATTCTACTCTATTTTCTTCGCCAATAATTCTTGATTTTATCTTGACAGGGGATAATATAATGACTGCTATGTCAGTAGCACGAGGGTGCTTGATGGTGCAGCCACATCAGAAACTTGTACTTATCAGTTCGGGACAACCGCAGTCGACTGATTCGCGACCACCCCTGTCTATGGAAGTAAGTTTCTACAATTATTTATCTAAACAAAATTTGCAAAAAGGGATTTGTGGGTCAGGGTACAGAACAACAATGTCTATCGTAATACGTTTACTTGTTTTGTGGATCATAAACTCTCAATTTAATATCAAGACCTCTGTGACTGTGTCTGACAGCCAGGACCAAAGAATGGGTCATTGGACCTGGCTGTCAGACATAGAGGTTTTTGTTTTTTGTCATTGTTAAATCACCAAATGAATCCTCCCACCCAGGTCAGAGCGGGAGGGACTGTCAGACTCGTACTGTCTAAAATCCACGGTGTCCTTCAAAAGCCCTTTACGTTCCAGGGTCATGGTACCTAATTCGTAAGTCCCGCGACCTTGGTTGCTAAAATCCCGGAAGTTGTTGGATTTCCTTTTATTTTCCTTCTATAACTTCTTGCCAAAGGTTATCGTGCCAGTAACTGATTTGGGATGTCAGATCAGCTATAACATTCTGTAAAATTCTGGTATTTGGCGGTATCTGGTTGAAACCGAAGAACTGAAGGAACAGGTTGTATTTAAGTCAGTTCTTTCTGGTCCACTCAGGGCGAGAAAACGACTAAGCAAAGCTAAACTATAAAAAGTCTTGAAATTGTTCATAGAGCACTAGCTGTCTCCCGCGATTACACCTCGGTTTAAATATGTGCTATGAACTTCCTCCATAAATGGACTTTCTAACACGAAAATATTTTCTCATTTCGAATCAGTAGTTCTTGAGATTAGCGCGTTCAACCAAAAAAACTCTTCTGCTTTATAATATTACTATAGAAGTCATCATCACCCTTGCATTTTCCCAACTTTATTGGGGTTGGCTTCCAGTCGAACCAGATGCAGCTGAATATCAGTATTTTACACCACAACCTAGTAAAGTAACTGGGTAATATTTTCAGGCTTTTAGAGCTTCTGATCAAAGGACTTTACCCATGGCACGACGCAATGAGGACTAATCTGAGCAGTTCCAAAAGTGTCCGCTTGGGCAGCGCCACTGCCTCTGGAGACCTGTCAAACTATCAAACTCATTGCATTTCTACCGATTCCAACTACAAGTGAAAATCAACCTTACCACTACGACATATGACATAAAAACACGTTGTTATCTACGGATAAATGAAAAACAAAACACGATCGCCACGACGATGTCAAGTCAATCGAATTGCATCATTTTTAGAATAGAATAGAAAAATATTTATTTGATATAGGACACACACACACAGAAATAATAAAAAATAAAGTTAAAAATACAATAGGAATTTTGCTGAGCATGTCCACACCAAAAGGGTTACCAACTCAGCATTTGCTGGGTGAAAGTTGACACGGACGAGGGTAGGCAAAGAAAATAAATAAATAAGTAATAATATAGTAAAATAAATATAGAATAATAAGTGTGTGTAGGGATACGTGAAGTTTAATAAATAATTAAATAATATTACTTATATTAAAAAGTACTATAATATTAATACGAAAATAGTGCGCTTAATAAATTTCTCGCGAATGACGCCACCAATGGCTTGGCAACCGACCAATAGGGAGCGCCGTTCGCGCTGTGATCTCAGTAGCAAGGTTGATTTTCACTTGTAGTTGGAATCGGTCGCATCGCCCCATGGGTAAAGTCCCTTATAGTACCGACAGTCAAAGATTTACAAATGCAAGCCGGGACCAATCAAATATAATTAGTATAATGTAGAAGTATAGATTTAAATTGAACCGTGAGTACAAGTAACGTTTATTTCAGGTGATTGGCGAAGGTGGGCCACCTAAACTACCAATAGATGCTTATGTGTTGGCATTGGAGGGTAAAACTTGGGCTGTGATTCGTACTCATTATCCAGAGTTGATGCCAGTAGTGCTGACTCGAGGTAAGACACTTTTGATTTCTAGCTTTTGTCACAGAGGCCTAATTTGACTGTTATAAATATGGACTATATGTTTTTCGCGTTGCTTACGCGAATTAAAACGTTTTAGAAACGTGTAGCGCGGGATGTAAGCGTTGCAAGGGTCGGCCGGTAGGTTGAAATGAAAAAGTTCTTTCTTGCAGCAGAGATGTATAATCACGATAATTATCAGAGTGAGTGAACTGACTCGTGTGAAGGTTGCGCGTGGACTGTTCACCAAACATACACTATCGTCTTGCCCAGTCACTGGCGATAAACTTCTTACAACTAAAAACTACAGTAAGCATTGTTAAAATAACACAATAAAAAACGCTCTCTGGGAAGCCCAACGTCATAAAAAAATAAAGCATTACAGTCGGCATTTCGTTAGGGCACTAGGCCATAAACTTTACACTTCCGACAAACACCCTTTCTTAATTGCCAGTTCACAATGCAGTTTACAAAAACAATTCGCTATACAATAAAATGTAACACTGCAGCTGCGTATTGACTATGTGCGAAGTGGGTGGTGGGGAACGGCAAATCGATCGTAGCGCACGACGTGGCAGAAATGTGAATTAATTCTGGGCTGTCATGTGTCAAGTTGCTTTATTTTCATAACTTTCTTTATAATTTAATACGAAAACTTTAACTTTAACTTTTCCCGTTCGTTCTAAGCTCTTCCACTTCTCTCACATGCTGTGCTAATACTAATTTTTTCCCTTTTTGCTCAGTTTGAGGTTGGAAATGTATTTTATGCTTAACCGATTCAAATCCCGTGCGTATTATAATATCCATATTTTCCACGAGGAAGAAAATCGCTAGGTATAATATACACACTCACTTTTTACACTATTTTTTCAATTTCGTTGAAAAACTAGTCGAAATTTAATATCACAAAGATATCTTATCATCTAGTTGACATGATTTGACAGATGACAAGTCCTGAATAGTTGCGGCCACTAGGGGCGCTGTCATCGCGCACACAACGAATAATAAAACATCATTTTCAGCTGTGTAAAGCGGCGGAAAGGACTGAAGAATAGTCTATTGTATCTATTACTTCGGAGCTTTTAGCCGATGGATAACACATAAAGAAACAAAAGAATTCCGTCGTGCCAAAGCGTGGGAAACTTACTGGCTACGTGCATCTTAAAACTAAGCAATTAAACTGAAGCTATATACAAAAAAATATTTACATTGGTACCTGCTTACGATCTAATTATACAATTATTTTACAATCAATTATACATATTTACAATCTAATTACACGGTACCAACTTACGATCTACATACATATTTACAATTTAATTACACGTTGCTACATTGGTTGGTAGGGACATATGTGGGGCGTTAAGTCGCCACAAGTACCCCCCTACCAGTGATTTAGATCACGGAACAAAACAAGTGATTTGAGCCATAAATCTGCTAGTGATCTGAATCATGATAAACCAGCCTGATAATAGTCAGGGAAACGAACACGTCTATTAGACCTGCGCGGAACCGCGTGCGTTGGTTCCTAAACGGTGCGTCTGCCGTTCGGTCGTGGGCAGTTGCTTCAGTCGCAGTACTTGCGTTTGACGCTCCCTCTAGCGGGTTTCCCTCGGCTGCGGTGTGTGAACCCGAATCATGACTAATGCTACCATGAAATTACTACCATACACAACAAATAATAAATAAATAAAAATAAATAAACATATTTGGGTTATGGAGTCTCATCAATTAAGTAACAACATAATGTAGATACAGTCAAATATTAAATTACGGCAAATTCTTCGACACAGGTATAAATGTAAGCTATTTCAACACTAAGTTGTGTCGACACATGAACAGACATTCGGGCGGTCAGCGACGACAGCAACAGAATTAAACATCATAATTTTACCATAATATTCTATTTCTAGACTTAATTTATACACATCGCCCTAAACGAGTCCTAGGAAGTACTTCTTTGTTCACAATCAAACCGGCGAGCTGCTCTAGTATCGTCGGGTCGCGGCGTGCACTCATTAACTTAGTTATACTGCACAATCACACTAAACTATGCGCGGTGGCCAGGAGGCCTCTCTACCGCACTCAGTACGGAGAGTAATAACTGCCGCGTCTGAAACCTGATATCCAAGCACTTTTCTGTCGGATCGGTAACTCTTGACATCCTCAGGAAGCTCTTGGCGCATCTCATCCAGGTTTCAGGGTCAGCTGTGCTGAACTGAGCCATCTGCGGCCACGACACCTGCCTGGAGCTGTTAGCTGGGCCGTTGACACTGCCGCCACCGGGGGTTGCAGTCGGACCCGTCATGATGATGTTACTGCACTTGCACTCACTTGAATGTCACGGAGTATCACAAATTGTCAACTTGCCGCGTCGCCGTTAATTAATCACTGCGGCCCGACCCTTTATAAACCAAAAGCTCACGTTTACTAAATACACGATCACGTCGGGGTCACCACTTTCGCGTTGCTTACGCGAATTAAAACGTTTTAGAAACGTGTAGCGCGGGATGTAAGCGTTGCAAGGGTCGGCCGGTAGGTTGAAATGAAAAAGTTCTTTCTTGCAGCAGAGATGTATAATCACGATAATTATCAGAGCGAGTGAACTGACTCGTGTGAAGATAGCGCGTGGACTGTTCACCAAACATACACTATCGTCTTGCCCAGTCACTGGCGATAAACTTCTTACAACTAAAAACTACAGTAAGCATTGTTAAAATAACACAATAAAAAACGCTCTCTGGGAAGCCCAACGTCATAAAAAAATAAAGCATTACAGTCGGCATTTCGTTAGGGCACTAGGCCATAAACTTTACACTTCCGACAAACACCCTTTCTTAATTGCCAGTTCACAATGCAGTTTACAAAAACAATTCGCTATACAATAAAATGTAACACTGCAGCTGCGTATAATAAAACATCATTTTCAGCTGTGTAAAGCGGCGGAAAGGACTGAAGAATAGTCTATTGTATCTATTACTTCGGAGCTTTTAGCCGATGGATAACACATAAAGAAACAAAAGAATTCCGTCGTGCCAAAGCGTGGGAAACTTACTGGCTACGTGCATCTTAAAACTAAGCAATTAAACTGAAGCTATATACAAAAAAATATTTACATTGGTACCTGCTTACGATCTAATTATACAATTATTTTACAATCAATTATACATATTTACAATCTAATTACACGGTACCAACTTACGATCTACATACATATTTACAATTTAATTACACGTTGCTACATTGGTTGGTAGGGACATATGTGGGGCGTTAAGTCGCCACATGTTTAATCGACAAATTTGTATTATAACCCACCATAGGCTTATTTTCTTACAGAAATTCAAATGTAATTAGATCCTCATTCGTGTAAACATACATATCCAAGGGAACAGGGGGTGTATTACAAGCTCTTAATTCCTGTCAGTTTACGCCTTAAAGTGAACTGCCTTGCTTAGTCGTATTACGATCACACAATGACGGCCAGTAAAACGGTCACGTGACCTCATACCGACTTCTGCCTGTGCTTGTGCCTGGAAATTTCGTATTACAAGCTACAAATTGACATTTCAATGCCGGATTAATTGTCAAAATTGGCATCTCCAAAATCATTCAGTTTACGCCACTTTTTAGTAACTTTTACTGACTTGTTTCTTTTAATTTGTCTTTAAACAGTTGAAACTAACTAAATTAAACTTTGGTATTAATAATGGAGGCACTACAGAATATCTGGAGAGTGCAAACACGATATAATCTCAGCTGACGAGCTTTACATAAAAAGACGACAAAGTTTTTACCTTTTACGACACATATACACTCATTTACTGAACGCTAAGCAATAAATATAATTATTCATATACGTAAACATTTACTCACATAGTAATATATTGTTCTAAATAAAAAACATGTTACTCCTGAAAAAATTGTTTTATTTGTCGTAGTTCCATCAGTTTAAGAAAAAAAAATATTCAGAGCTTAGATTTGAGACATGGTGACGAAATAAATAATCTTTCGTAGCAATGGACGTAGGGTTGAATAAACCAAACAAAATGTATGATCAACTCAAACACTTAAAATTAATAGCCTCGCGCAGCATCATTCCAGAAATGGTACAGTCCAATGGAGCCAAAACTTGTGTTCAATATTTATTTGGGTACATTGGGCAGTCTTTAATGTATCAGCAGACACTTTTAATTTCACTTCCTCGATTGCTTCTGGTACCACAATTTCGCAGCCAATTTCAAGAGAACTAGGTACACTGTCTTTCGGTTTGAATAAACGTCCTAGGTTTTATCATTCCTTCACTTGTTGAAACATTTCTAGCTCTTGCTTTAAAAATTAGAACATTGTTGTGTTGGAACAGCTCCATTTTTCAAAATTTTCCGCTCATGACTTATTCCATTTTGTTTCCTTACTTTCTCTGCGGTAGGAAAACGGTGTGCTTCTTTATTAATGCAGTAAAAAGCACTACAGTGGCATTATAAATAAATAAAATACGATAATCTTGTTTGTTTTGGTAAACAAAACCGCCACAGACTAAAAAAGTATCGCAATACGATCGTTCAGAAACAAACTCCTTTGTGAGAGTTTTATTTGATATTAAGTTTTTGCATAAAATGACAGTAAATGTTGGTCAATTTAATTGTAAATATTTAAATTGTTATTAAAATACAGTTTAACTCAAATATCTCCTAAATTTACAATGTAAAAGATTTTTTTCACACACAATTCATAAAACCGGTAATCATCGATAAATTGTCGATTCGATTTTTGAACGAATTCGCTAGCCCGTCATAATCATCCAGAGACAAGTAATCCAGGATGATTCCTTGCAGAATTACGTACGTCATAATACGAAATAGAACAAGCCTGCTTAAGGCCGTAAAGTCAACTGCCCGAAAACTGCAAGGAATTAAAAAAGGTTGTAATACCCCCCCAGAAAGAATCATGACCTATTTCGACAATAAATCGTTTGAAACTGTTAAAATAACAAACATCAAGATTGTTACCATGGAAATGTATGTTTACAAGCAGGTGGACCTAATAATTGTATTTAAGGCGGCGCTAGTCGCGAGCTCGAACTCACTGGCAGGCATGGTCAAAAACCATGATATTTCACCGAAAATCGAGCCATATTGTACATGTGTGCGCGAGCGTCATCCCCCCGTGGAGAAAACAGGGGAAAACTTATTCAGTGAGATGCACGATCATTCAGAGTAAAAGGCGCGCGCAAAAAAATACGAAAAAGCCTTTGGAAGTTGGGGTTTTATGAAAAAACCACTGCACCAATTAATTTCAAATAAAATTTATTAAATTCTTCGATAAATTTGCTGTGTCGGTACGGACTTCGTTTTGGAAATTTGATGCTTCTTTAGCTTCTAATTTACACCTAAAGTTGTGTTAAAATTAGCAAAAAAAACGAATCTTTAGAAGCTCGTAACTTTTTAATAGCTTCATATTTTACAATTCTGCTTCCGTACAGACAAAATTAATAATGAGACAAAACGATACCATGTTTAATTTTGGATGTACCTTGTCAAATAGTGGAGTAAAACCACAACGAAGTTTCTATGGAAAAAATGTTGACTTGTTTGACCTTAATGTCTGTAAGAAAATAAGCTTATGGTGGGTCATATTTCAAATCTGTCGGTTGTAGATGGATAATGTTGAAAGGATGACATTTGTAGGATTTAAAGTCCAATTTCGTTATTAAATGTTTCTTATTACATTCATTGTCTTAAAACTCCAACTTTATTTATTTAATTTCTGCTCTAGGGCTTTCTCAACTTTAGTTCCAAAAAACCAGAATAAATTGACATCTAAACTGTGTTTATTTTAGTTAATTTCAATTACTCATTATTTCAGGCATGGTGTTCGGTCGCTTCGGTCCTGATCAAAAGACTCAGTTGATAACTGCGCTGCAAGGAGAGGATTTAGTGGTGGGCATGTGTGGAGACGGAGCTAACGACTGCGGCGCGTTGAAGGCCGCGCATGTCGGGATATCACTGTCTGAAGCAGACGCCTCGGGTAAGAATTGTTGGGAAGAAAGTAGGAAAATTATTCGCGTAGATAAAAGTTCTGACCGAAAACGTTACCACCATCGACCACATCTTCGCTTACCAACACGCGGGACAGTGGTCAAACGCGAACCTATTGTTAAATTAAAATAAAAACTTGAGAGGTGTCAAGGGACACCCGGATGGAACGAAGTTACTGTATACACTCAACAAAAATAATCGTCGCGACTCCACTCCACTCCACTCCGCTCCAATCCGCTCCAGTCCGCTCCGCTCCAATCCGCTCCAATCCGCTCCACTCCGCTCCAATCCGCTCCGCTCCACTCTACTCCACTCCACTCCAGTCCATTCCATTCCATTCCATGGTAATAAACACATTACCCTCCTTTGCGTCGCGCAGTCGGATAAAAGTGTCGTGCCAACTTTTCGTAAGATTTTTTTCCGTCTAGCCTCCTTTCACAACGCGCTATAAGGAACTTCGTTCCAAAAAACATGAGCTGTACTTTTTTTCTCATGGTAAAACTTTTTTTTTTTTTCGTGGTAAAATCATCAAATGAGTCCTCCCACCCAGGGCGGGACGGGAGGTACTGTCAAACTTGTACTGACTAAAATCCACGGTGTCCTTCAATAGCCGTTTACATTCCGGAGGTCATGGTTACTTGATGAGACAGTCCCGAGACCAAAACTTTACAATGACACCTAAAGAGTCTACTTGGAGAAATGGGAGTACAATTCCGAGTTTAACTCGCCTTTGTACATAACTTACCCTGATGTGAAATGTTATTTTATCTACTCTCATTTCGTAAAATTCGAAATATAAAACTCAAAACGAGTTTATAATGACATACTCTATACCATAGAGTATAGTAATGAAATTAAAAAAATAAATTATAACACTGTTTCTCTAACAAAACAATGTTATAATTTAATTTTTTTTCATTATGATACAGATTACTGACCATAGATACATCTATTTCATTTTTTATCTGTGGCTGCGCGCGCTTTAAATAGGAATGTTGGAATTTTGACGTTTGTATTTCGGTGGATGAATATTAGTGTTAATTAATTTTTATCTTTTATTTGATATGTTCGTATTCAATGAGAGTAGATAAAGTAGTGTATGAAACTGTACATAACTAGGTATTATAACACTCGTGTGATACTATTAAAAAACTCGCTTCGCTCGTTTTTTAAACTCACACTCGTGTATAATACCCCTCATTATGTACCAGTTACATAAACTACTATTATACCATTCCCACTTTATAAAGTTACTTTTTCTCACTGAAAACAGTGAGTAAAAAGCCCTTTTACTCACTGTTTTGTTGTTTGAATTTAGAACACATTGCTGCGGTCCACCCCCGTCAGCCCTCGTGTTGTTAGGAAAATGTTACTCTTAATTTAAATCATTGTTCCGAGTTTAATGTCAATTTGTTGGCGCAGTGACCGAGCGATTGGACTACTTCGTCGCGTGCAGTGGGTTCGATTCCCGCACGGAGCAAATTTTCGTATGATCTACAGTTATTTGTTTCGGATCTGGGTGTTTGTGTATGTGAATTTAGATGTTTGTAAACGCACCTGTCCAAATAACTTTAGCGTTTGTATGTATTCGTATGTTTAAGGGATAGCTATCTATACATGTATTTTTACAGTCCACTATGATTTGCCCAGTTGCGAATAAACTTGCATACTAAATACACGTCGTTTTAGTCAAAAAATCCCGGTAAACAAAAATCAACCTTATAAGTTAACCATTTGGTCTATAATCGAGCCGGAGCGGGCTAATGACCATCGAGCCCGGCCGACCCGCGAGAACAAAAGAATATTACCTGAGTGCGTTAAGCAGTGGTCGGGACATCGTGTTTTACTAAGACAATTAACGAGAAGTTATTAACGTTTAAAACAACAACCGAGTTATTGATCAGTGAGATTGATTGACTAAAAACTGTTACTTGTTTACGAGGTGTATGTGACTTTTGGTGAAAATTATAAGTACAGTTATTTGAGTGAGTGTTTAAAGACAATAAAATTAACAAAACTGTTACTATACGAGAACTAATTACCTAAAACAAGTAACCGATCGGTGTATAGTTTGCTGGGAGTGCTGTGCGAGTTTATTGGTTACCCATAATGGAGGAACTTTTGTCGTTACAAGATGAGTTGTTCGAAAATCTAACTAAAGCGGAAAGAAATTATAAGAAAACGCCAAAAGAAAGAATTAAACGTCAGTACATTGAAACGAGATTAGAGTTATTGGAACAAATATTTCAAGATTTTAAAGACGGGCATAAGGAGATAGTTGCAAAAGCAAAAACTAAGAAAGAAGCATATTTTACAGAGGGTAAATATGAAACTTTTGAGGAATTGTATGTGCAGTACAAGTCGAATTTGCGAGAAGCTTTGCAACAGTTTCTACCGCCAGTTACCGGGTTTTCTAACCCAGTAGTTACCCACAACGCGAATAATTGCAGTGATGTAAAATTACCCCGCATACAATTACCTACTTTTGGGGGTAAATATGAAGATTGGCCCACATTTTACGACATGTTTTCTTCGTTAATACATAATAATAAGAATATTTCATCGGTTCAGAAATTACATTACCTCAAGTCCAATTTGAGTGGAGAAGCATTCAACCTGATAAGCAACTTTTCAACGACTGATGTAAATTATGAAGAAGCATGGAAGCAGTTAGTTCGCCGATACAATAACAAGCGTTATAACTGCAATGCTATTATGAGGACTTTCTTTGGCACAAAGAAAATTCAAACCGAGTCAGCCACTGCGATTAGAAGTTTACTGGATACGACAGCGACGTGTCTTAAATCGTTGCAAAACTTAGGCATTAGTACTGAATCCAGTTTCGCTGACGCGTCTGTCGTTCACTTGGTCGTTTCAAAATTGGATACGGAGTCTGTTAAACAGTGGGAACAACAGTTAAATGTTATGAGTGATGAGTTGCCCACTTGGATACAATTAAGAGATTATTTGGAGTTCAGATTCAGGACGTTAGAAATGATAGATACGAACGGGAGCCGCAATGCGGTGCAAGCCAAGCCTGCTGCTAAATCTAAATCTTTTCATGCATCAGTAGAGAAGGAGAAAGAGAAAGAGAACAAGTCTAAGGATAAACAAGAGTGTCCGATGTGTCATGAAATTCATTATCTCAACCAGTGCAAGCGTTTTAGCCTTATGACGCCTAAGGAAAGGCAGAACTTCGTGCAAACAAGTAAATTATGTTTTAATTGCTTGTCACCAACTCATGCAGCAGCAAGGTGTCGTCAGTCTTTCAGCTGTAAGAAATGTGGAAGGAGACATCACACAATGTTACACTTTGAGAGGGAGACCCAGGAGCCAGCCAGCAGCCTGGAGCAGGCTGTCGCCGTGCCACCGAGTGAACCACAACAGGAGAGAGCGAGTACAACACGAGGTGACACCACCATAACTGCTACATTTTCTAGAGGAGAGCTACAACCCAACAGTGTGCTGCTTGCGACGGCTAAGGTTAAGGTAATCCGTTCTAACGGTTTTAAACAAATAATTCGTGCTTTACTTGACCAAGGGTCACAGGCATCTTTTGTATCGGAGTCAACTGTGCAATTATTAGGTCTTGTACGCAAACCAGTAAGTGGCTGGGTGTCAGGGCTTGGAGATGGTCGTATGAGGATTAAAAGTACTGTTTCACTTCGCCTGGAATCACGTCAAAATCCTTCTAGTTACATTCTAGTTAATGCTTATGTGTTACATTCCTTAACTTCATTACTTCCTTCAACCAATATTAGCACATCGAAATGGATAGAGATTGACAATCTTCCTTTAGCTGATCCTACGTACGCGACGCCAGGTAAGATCGATATATTATTAGGTGCAGAAGTTTATAGCGAAATATTACTTGATGGGGTTATGAAACATCCTGATTGTAATTTAATAGCACAAAATACGGTGTTTGGGTGGATTTTGTCAGGAAGAATGTCAAAGGGCTCTCGAATGTTAGCGAAGGATAATCTCATCAGCATGCATGTACAGGTAAAAGAGGATGAGTTACTTAAAAGGTTTTGGGAGATGGAAGATGAGCCTAATTTAATAAAGAAAGAAATGACTAATAGTGAGAAAGCATGTGAGGATTTGTTTGACTTAACTACAGTGAGAGATAATGAAGGGAGATTTATCGTTAGATTACCTTTTGCAACAGACGATCCTAAGTGTCAATATGGTAACACAGAAAAGAGCGCAGTGAAGAAGTTAGAATATTTAGAGAGAAAGTTATCTAATGATTCTAAGTTGAGAGAAGAGTATAATAAAGTGATGAGTGAGTATTTGAGTATGAACCATATGAGAGTGGTTTCTGAGAGTGAGTTGCACAAGCCTAAAGCTGTGTATCTTCCTCACCACGCTGTGGTGAGAGAAGACAAAGACACCACTAAAGTGAGAGTGGTCTTTGACGCTTCGAGCAAAGGTGATAACAGTGTATCACTAAATGATGAGCTTCTTGTTGGACCGAGATTACAACAAGATTTAAGGCATATCTTGATGAGATGGCGTCATCACAAAATCTGTATCGTAGCCGACATAGTAAAAATGTATAGGATGGTAAAGGTTGCGGACAACGACACAGATTTCCAGCGAATTGTCTGGAGATTCGATCGGTCAGAGCCTATACAACATTACAAATTGTTACGTTTAACGTTCGGCACGGCATGCGCGCCATATCTAGCTGTCAAGGTATTGCACCGACTTGCTGAGTTAGAAGAGAAAAAATATCCATTAGCGGCGCGAATAACAAAGCAATGCTATTATATGGATGACCTTATGGCCGGGGGTGACACGGTCAGTGAGGCTATCGCAATTTATGATGAGATGAATGAGTTAATGAAGAGTGGTGGCTTTGAGTTACAGAAATGGAGTAGCAATAGTGACAAGTTGTTAGAGCAAATTGGTAAAACTGAGTTGAGTGAGAGGCAAGCTATTAAATTGAATGATCTAATTAAAGTGTTAGGTTTGAGTTGGAACAGGAAGAATGATGATTTTGAGTACGTAGTGAACTTACCTGAACCTAAAGAATTAATCACTAAAAGAGAAGTCTTATCTGAAGTGGCGAGATTGTATGACCCATTAGGTTGGATTGCCCCAGTAGTAGTGAATGCTAAAATTATAATTCAGAAACTGTGGAAATCTGGTCTTGCATGGGATGATAATTTGACAGATGAGTTACTTGGTGAGTGGTTAAAGTATCGAGAAGAGTTGAAAGATTTCAAAAATCTTAAAATACCTAGGTGGGTAAATTTTACGAAGGAATGCAAGAGAGAGTTACACGTATTTTCAGATTCTTCCAAATCAGCGTTTGCGGCAGCAGTGTACATCAGAGTGATTGATAGTTCAAATAGAGTGCATGTACATTTACTGGCCGCAAAGACTAGAGTAGCGCCAATCGTAAAGGAGATTTCTATACCCCGACTTGAATTGTGTGGTGCCACATTAGCAGCCAAACTTATATGTGAAGTATCACAAGTTTTGGAAATACCAAAGGCACATCTCTATGGGTGGACCGACTCCACCATAGTTTTAGCATGGCTCAAAGGAGGCTCAAGTCGCTGGGCAACATTTGTTAGCAACAGAGTGTCTACTATATTAAATATAATGGATTACCACCAGTGGAGCCATGTCTCATCAGAGACAAACCCTGCGGACTGTGCTTCGCGTGGTCTGCAGCCCAAAGAGCTGAGTGAGCATTCATTGTGGTGGAGAGGACCACACTGGTTATCAGAACTTACAGTGTGCACAGAGAGTCAACTGATAGAAGACACACACGAAGAGGAGCGAGTCCAATCTTTATCCGTTTTAACTGATGTTGACGACGAATTTATTTGGTCAAAATATTCTTCTTTAAATAAAATATTAAAAATCGTATCCTATTGTAGACGAATTTTAAATTATAAATTAAGAAAAAATAATAGGTCTACACAATGTAAATTTATCACACCAAGTGAAATGAACGAGGCTTTATTATCATGCATTAAACAAGTACAAGAGCGCGAGTTTTCATTTGAAATGAAACGGATAAAGAGTGGAGAGTGTGTGCCTAAAAAGAGTAAATTGAGATCTCTTTGTCCCCTTTTGGACGAAAAGGGAATTCTAAGAGTAAGTGGACGCATAGCACAATCGGACGCGTGTTATGACATGAAGCATCCAATAATTATGCCTGGTAAGAGCCATCTTACTAAGGTTTTAATTGCAGATGCTCATGCAAAAACACTGCACGGTGGTCCACAGGTTATGCTAAATTATCTGAGATCCAAGTACTGGATCTTACGTGGTAAAGAGTACGTTAAAAAATGTTTTAGAGAGTGCACTATTTGCTTGAGATACAGCACAAGAAAGACTACTCCTTTAATGGGTCTGCTTCCAGAGGCAAGGTTGAAACCCAGTAAGCCATTCAAATCAACGGGTGTGGATTACTGTGGTCCTGTTTTTATCAGATTTTCGCCAGGTCGAGGAGCCAAGTCTTATAAAAGTTATATTTGTCGGAGCCACCGGTATTTTTCCGTCAGATTCAGGCATCATGTGGGCAGAGTTTGGGTCTCGTGCAATGAAAATACACTGGGTGCGGTTCACTTGGTTATTTTAATTTTAAATCACAAATTAAATCAAACACAATTTAATTTAATCACTCACTACACTTATACTGGGCACAACGAATCGAGTACAGTTTCGGGATGTCTTCACACTGCTGCGGTCGGGCACTGAATGCGCTCCTCCCAGCCCCGATGAAACATCACGACTCTGTATAAGCGCACGCAGACCACGTGATACTCAAAATGGCGCGCTTACGATTCGTTTGCTGTCCGTACTATTGACCGGATCCGACACGGCCATCCTGCGATTAACACGTCCTCGTGTGATCTTCTTCTTCTTCAGCCTCTTTCTACCATCTTGATGTAGGCCTCCTTCAACTCTTTTCACTCGTCCTCGTGTAATAATCACTCTGAAACACAAAATAGTCCACGACAGAATACTGTTCCACTCGGTCATTCCTGACCAAACTCTATATTCAGTTCTTTGGTGAAAATAAGGAAATTTCAACTCTACTGTACCATTAAAACCAATACTCTTTAACTAAATCAAACATTGGGAATAGCCAATTGAAAATACATCAATCACTACCCTAGGCCACTAACAACCACCCCGGGCCACCAACAACTACCCCGGGCCATGTACCACAGTCGTTCGAATCTACTTTCACAACTCTATTGCAAAAAACTACCGATTTTCCAGTGACCTTCAACTTTCGAGTAAAACTTCTAACGCCACGGCTCTCTAGCCGACCAGCAATCACATTGCTTTCACACATCCAACGCATGGATCAGAACTTCTGTGCGCATCCACCACGTGGATCGCCCGTGTGCATCACCCGCTGACTACACACTATGGTCTCTCAAGACCCCAACCTCTGCCAGAGCCACCCGCGCACCGCGCATCCATGGACACCAGAATGTCAATAAGATACGGACTACGGCTACGAAATAGCTACTGGTACGGTTGAAAACAATATGGCCGATAGACCGTTTTATTCGACCTCACACCACAACTTAATCAGAATCTATGGTAACTTCGACTGGTACATGACCCGTTGGCATGTTTGTAGGTACATTTAGAATTCAAGGGTTTCAATGTGTAACGGTCACCATCCCAAAATCTTTATCACTCTAAACAGACCCTTAAACTTTGGATCTAACTAAGACTGATCGGAAATCCCAGAGCATTCAAGTACCTTTGCAATTGTATTATCACAATGCAGCAATATTATAATCAAAACAGCAGGAATCAAATTCGTGGCCTGTGGCTAATACTAGCCCCACTAACAAACCTCTGTTTGTTTCACACCGTTCACCATGAACGCACAATACACGACCTCCGCCAGTGCCATCCGCACACCGCGCTTCCATGGACACCGGGATGTCAATAAGATACGGATTACGGCTACGAAATAGCTACTGGTACGGTCCGACCAGCCGACCTAAGATTCCACACTATCAACCAACTTAACATATCTACTTCAAAATGGTACTTGAACCTCAGGCATTCCCCCCAAATCCACAGCACTTAACCAGCACTATGCTTCACTACTTACGCAGTAGTGTAAATCACTGAAGTACTTAACCTGTTCTTAACATTGTAGCGCTTAACCAGCGTTACAAATCCTATCACTTAGACAGTAATTATAAAAAAAAAGCTTAACCAGCGATATTAACTCACTAACGCTTAATCAGCGATACTCAACATAAAGAACACAAGACACCAAAGTCGTAAGTAAAAATGAAACGATTCACCTGTGTTGGAACGTGTCTGATGGTGGTTGCACGATGCATACATCGACGCGTCGCGCTGCGCCTTGGACTGGTCCGTTGCCACTGCCGCCACTACTGCTCGTACAGCGCACGGCTATGTGACCTGGCTTGCCACATTTGAAGCACACCAAGGTCTTCGATGCCGGCTGCTGCGTCACTTGACTTGATGCTGTAGGTCTTCCCTTCGTATCCATCGCCTTACTTCTGCACTCAATACGCTTGGGCGTTTTAGCACAGTTATAACACTTAATTGACGTTATTTTTCCTCGCTTGGTGTCACTTGTTTTGGATGATTCACAGATAGTGTTCATTTGTCGCATCAGATATGAAACGACTGGCGAACGTGGGTAATGTTTCTTTATCATTTGTTTTTTTTTTTTTTTTTTTACCACTCATTTTTTTTTTAATGAGGGTACCCGCTTTTGCGAAATAAATCTTGTTGTAAGTACCTTAAATTCCTTTGTAGGCTATTTGAAATAGCCAGGTTGATGCTTCACCTTTAGCGCCTTGCTCAGCGTCAAAATAAGCTGGCATCCGGTGGCGCACCACGACCGCGCATCGGAATCCGGTTTGTCGGGGTCGAATTCCGGCAATAAAAACTTGTTTTTCACTGGCTGCGGTTTCAAAGTTTGCTGGTTTTGCATTTCAAAAAGTAACTAACTTCCACTGATTGTTATTGTCACTGTTCCCGCGTGTAATTTCATTAGCACGATTTGATCCCAATTCTGATGTCGGAGCCACCGGTATTTTTCCGTCAGATTCAGGCATCATGTGGGCAGAGTTTGGGTCTCGTGCAATGAAAATACACTGGGTGCGGTTCACTTGGTTATTTTAATTTTAAATCACAAATTAAATCAAACACAATTTAATTTAATCACTCACTACACTTATACTGGGCACAACGAATCGAGTACAGTTTCGGGATGTCTTCACACTGCTGCGGTCGGGCACTGAATGCGCTCCTCCCAGCCCCGATGAAACATCACGACTCTGTATAAGCGCACGCAGACCACGTGATACTCAAAATGGCGCGCTTACGATTCGTTTGCTGTCCGTACTATTGACCGGATCCGACATATTTGTATATTTGTGTGTATGGTCACACGAGCTGTCCATTTAGAAGCAGTAACCGACATGACTGCTAAAGGTTTCATTGCAGCGTTCAGACGATTTACTGCTCGTAGAGGTCATTGTCAAGATTTATACAGTGACAATGGCACAAATTTTGTTGGTGCTGATAAGCAAATGCGAGAAATGTTTAATAGTGCCAAATCATCTCTTCCTGGAGAACTGGCTGAGTTACTTTCTCTAGAAAGAACCACTTGGCATTATATTCCTCCCCATTCGCCTAACTTTGGTGGGCTGTGGGAATCTTCCGTGCGTGGAACTAAAACTCATTTAAAAAAGGTAGTAGGAAATAGTACACTTACCTACGAAGAAATGTCGACTGTCCTGGCGCAGGTGGAGGCGTGTTTAAACTCGAGACCTATTTCCTTGTTGAGTGATGATCCAAATGACCCCCTACCCCTGACACCAGGCCACTTCTTGGTAGGAGAACCATTGTTAAATATTGCAGATGAGGATTATACCAATTGTAATGTTGTTGGGTTAGATAGATGGCGATTAACGCAAAAAATTGTAACAGATTTTTGGAATAGGTGGTATAAGGAATATCTAGTTAATTTAAATCAAAGATATAAATGGAACACTAAACGAGATGAACCAGAAATAGGTGATATTGTTGTATTAAAAGAAGATAATGTACCGCCAGCTAAATGGTTACTTGGTAAAATTATTAAAAAATATCCTGGACCTGATAACGTTACTCGAGTTGTATCCGTAAAGTGTAAAACCGGAGAGTATAAGCGTCCAATGAGTAAAATTTGTACTTTGACTAAGTGAATATTAAAATTAAAAGCGTTAAGTATTTAGTTTAAAAAAAAAAAAAAAAAGTGTTTAAATCTATGTAAGTTGTGATCAAATTTAGAGTTTATTATATCTACTTAGACAACCGAAATTAAAAAAAAATCCAATGTATTTATATAATGTTATCGTGTTAATTATAATGAGTTCTAAGAAACCTACTATTTACCTGCATCAAATACGTTCAATTGAACTATGACTAATAATCTATATATATAAAATTCAAAACTGACTGACTGATCTGACAACGCACAGCCCAAACCGCTGGGCCTAGAAACTTGAAATTTGGCATAAGCCCTCCTTATACCACGTAGGTGAGCACTAAGAACGGATTTTGCGAAATTCGGCCCCTAAGGGGTTGTTTTTGGGGTTGATAGTTTGTATGAAACTTCGCTACTACAGGTGCTAGGAATTCCAAATTTTGCATGGGGTGTCTTTTTAGAACGTAGATGCTCACTATGATGGGATTTTGCAAAATCCGACCCCTGAGGGGTTTGTTTTTGGGGTCGATAGTTTGTATGAAACTTTGTTACTACAAGTGCTAGGCGTCTCAAATCTTGCATGCCGGTTCTTTTTAAGACGTAAATGCTCAACAAGGTAGAAATTTTGTGAAACTCGACCCCTAAGGGGTTGTTTTTGGGGTTGATAGTTTTTAGACTTAAATTTTTACACATGGCTTTTTTTTTGGACGTAAATGATACTAAAGACGTGATTTTGTGAAATTCGACACCTAAGGGGTTGTTTTTGGGGTTGATATTTTGTATGAAACTTCGTTTCTACAAATGCTAGGAGTATTAGATTTTGCAAGGTTGTTCTTTTATTTCTGAAATTCTACCCCTAAGGGGCTGTTTATGGGGTTGACAGTTTGTATGAAACTTTGTTACTACAAATGCTAGGTCTTTCAGCATGGGGTTGTTTTAGGACCTAGGCTCTCACTAAGACGGAATTTTACAAAATTCGACCCCTTAGGGGTTGTCTTTGTTGTTTGTAATGAGAGGACTCAACATTGCAGAGGGGTTCTATTTAGGATACAGGTTCTCACTCAGAGAGGTTGATACGAAATTAGAAATGCCTAAAAAATTGTATTGGGGTTGATAGTTAGGAGTCTTAAATTTTTAGGACCTAGGTGTTACCTAAGACGGAATATTGCGGGTGGATATATTTTTTGTTGAATATTGATTGAGTTTTTCCAACAGTATCCCATATAGAGGGTGGCCGGGACTAGAAATTCACAAAGGCAAAGTTCGAAAATCACGCGGACGAAGTCGCGGGCGTAGTGCTAGTGTACTTATAAAAACCTGTTTGTTATCAATGTACTTACCTGCTGGAATGCAGACTTGAGCCGCACGTGTTCTGAGATATTTGAATGTTTACTTTCTTTATTTAAGGAAGATACAGGTTGTTCTGTTATTAATTTAAGTTTTTTTTTTGTTGTTAAGATTTTGAAAATATTTTTTTTGTTTGAGATTGTATTTAAACTTGTAATGATAAGTTTTTATTGTTTTTGCTTTGTTTGTGTTTAAGCATAGTTAAAGAACTATGTTCTTTGGCGGGCGGAATGTCCAAATAACTTTAGCGTTTGTATGTATTCGTATGTTTAAGGGATAGCTATCTATACATGTATTTTTACAGTCCACTATGATTTGCCCAGTTGCGAATAAACTTGCATACTAAATACACGTCGTTTTAGTCAAAAAATCCCGGTAAACAAAAATCAACCTTATAAGTTAACCACACCTTTGTCTTTTTTTTCTTCGTTTATTACCTATCTATTATCGCTTAATTATTATTTTTTCTTGTGGTCATGGTATAAAGTATCGTATGTAACTCGTGAATAAAACGGATTTAAATCGAGGGCCTGAATCACTCGCGTCGCTCAGGATTTAAATACTTGAATCACTCGCTTCGCTCGTGATTCAATCATCATGAATCACTCCCTGCGGTCGTGATTCAGTCATTAAAATCCTTCGCTTGCTCTTGATTCATATATAAGGCCCTCGCTTTAAATCCGCTCTTTATTCACTCGTTGCATAATGTACTATTAATTATATGTGTGTACAAAAACAACAATAAAGAATAACAATACAGTTGAACAAAAATATTGGTTATTTATTAGTATTTTTTTAACTTTCAGTGGCGGCTCCTTTCACATCTCAGGAGCAGAATATCAAATGCGTGAAGCTGCTCGCTTTGGAAGGACGTTGCGCTCTCAGCACCTCTTTCGCTATCTTCAAATATATGGCGCTTTATTCGCTGATTCAGTTCTTCTCAATCCTTATTCTGTATAATGTAAGTATGGTTTTAATGTGGGTAAGATTAATTGAACAAAAAATATTTGGTATATAAATATTGGGTTCGTGCTACAACCTCCAGACATAAATGTTTTATTCAATCCTGTAGGGCAATTCAGGTAACTACAAAAGTGCAGTTGCAGTTAAGTTTCGATCAAAACAACGCTTTTCGTATTCTCTGTGGCTGTCAGACACGCTCGCGTCAGTTCACGTTACGCGTGCGTGTTTTGGATCTTTGGATCGCAACATGATCGGTGTTCTACTATTCGTTTGACGTTTCAAAATGACAGTATACAAGTTTCAATTCGATCAACGTGCAGTTTTAATGTCATATTCATTGAAATGTAATCGATTCCATTCGATTATTCAGTGGGCAATAATTTTTTTCTCCTGGTTTGGTTGTCGTACAGTTGACGTGCAGTTCACGCGCAGTTCAAAGATTACATACCGTTTATCACTCGAACGTGAACTTAACTGCAACTGCACTACTATTTCATCAGCGCGTCATAAAATTACGTGAATTAGCCTTCTGGTCCTGTACAGTTCACATCCATCCACTACACCTTTTTCAAATCATGTCACCATCGTATCATAAGTCTTTTCACACGTTTGCCCACATTCGGTCTCCACTCTAACACACGTCTCCTTTGTCTGTAGCATGCTAATTCTGCAGTAATTTCGGTAACTCTAGTTTTCTGGCAGATGATACAAGAACATCAATTTATCCCAATCTTTCTTTCTAGATTTCAACTTTATCAAAAAGTAGACATAAGGTCGTAGTAAGTTTGTGACAGGTCGAAATGTAGTTAAAATCGAAACTAACCTTTTTTGTTTTCAAATTTAATATTATTATATTTTTTGTATCTTCAACACGATGTCATTCAAGCAATCTTCTTCTTTTTAATAAACGATGCCCCCACACTAGGAATGTCTTCCTGTATCGTTGTTGCGTTTACAAACAGAAACTCACATACACAAACACCTGTTAAGATGTGTTATTCCTGCTGCAGTTCTACTCCATCCTGGGCAACAACCAGTTCCTGTACATCGACCTGGTGCTGACGACGCTGCTGGCGCTGTCCCTGGGCCGCGCTGTGCCGGGCCCGTGCCTCACGCGGCGCTCTCCTCCCGTGTCGCTGGTGGCCGCGCCCAGCCTGCTGCCGCTCGTCATGCAGGTCTTGTTGGTGCTCCTCATGCAGATCGCGTCCATTTATCTGCTGTATGCTCAACCTTGGTGAGTTATTTCGTTTTTTTTTTTAATTGGAAGTGTACACGGTAGGAAGTTCCACGATTTTTGCATTGGTCTGTCAACATCATCGGCCTAGCCTTTTCCCAACTATGTTGGGGTCGGCTTCCAGTCAAACCGGATGCAGCTGAAAATCAGTATTTTGCGACTGCCTATCAGACCTCCACAACCCAGTAACTGGGTAATACGATACCCCGGGGTAAGACTGGTTGTCACGGTCAAAGTCTACAAATGACAACCGGGACCAACGGCTTTACCTGCTTTCGAAGGCATGGAAAAAACTCTCTATAACAGATAGTCATCCATTTACAGACCAACCTCAGCAAGCACGGCTTAACCCGGAAGGACAGCCTATGCGGCTGTAATTTTATAGCCTTGTTGACTTAACTTGTTGACAGACCTATCGACGAGCAAGAGCTCTGTCAACAAGTCATGGAAATAAGAGATGAAGTTGAAAAGGCCTATGGCTATATTCCAATTCCGGGCCCATGCTTTGTGCTCTAACGCTTGAAATTATTATTGTAACACAATCCAATAACAGATTTATATTATTTTAGATTCACAAAAAAGTCACTGTCAAGTGCACTGTATATTTTTCACTCTCGAAGATTAAAATTAAAATTCGTGCAAACTTTAAGTTTTAATGCTTAAAAACTGTGTGAAAGTGAACAAGTGCATAATTAGTGTCTGAAGTGATATAAATCATAACTCTGACCATAAAAATCAATCTATAAAGCCTCTTGTACACGGGTAGAGTATTCGGTAGAGTAGCGCGGTAGAGTACTAACTATCCCACTAACTATACTGATGTAGACAGCATTGGTAGAGTAGAGTACTAAAATTTGGTAGAGTAGAGCAGCTAGCACCGGGGGCAAGCTACTCTACCACTTTCCTACCCCCACCCCGGTGTCCACTCTACTCTACCGTACACTTTACCGCCTAGTCGACCCATGTAAATGGTTAGTAGAGTAGCAAGTTCAGACTTGTTTACAGCACGCACGTGTCATTGTTTATGTTGTTTGCTAAGTTTTTATTTTGGTAGTTATTTATGCAAATAAATAACATGAAGTGGACTGATTCAAAAACTATAAAGCTAGTGGAGCTTTACGTCCCCGTAAAGCTCCGTTTCCGAGTATCTGGGATATAAGCCATCGTGATTATAAAGACAAAAATAAAAGAATAGCTAATTTATATTCATTAACATCCTCTTCAGCCAACTCTTTCAAAAGTAGTGCTGAAGCCCCTCGGGCATCTCTTCTTAAAATCCAATCTCTCGTCTAAATTCTCTTTTTCCTATTTTGATCCTCTTGGAGAGTCTTTGTTACCTCCTTCAATAATAAATCAGATAAGTTTATTAGAGCGTTCTTTACGTTTTCTTGAGTGACGTTCATGATGTCCTACTTCTATTATACTATCATTGTGTATATAAAGTATATATATACGGTTAAGAGGTCAAAATGTAAATTTACGTGTAGACAGTTACTCTACTAAAACTGGTAGAGTACTTGGAACTGGTAGATTAGTGTGCTAGTTGACTCTACCGAATACTCTACCCGTGTACAAGAGGCTTTATAGTCTTTTAAAATCTATATTTGACAATTAACTCCACGCAAAAATTTGTGCATACCCTCAAAAGCCAATCTCCACTTGTCATTCTTAATTGTTTGACGCTGTCATCCTCGGTGTCAACATTACAAAAATGTTGCCAGTGTTGAAAAATTTCTTCAAGTGGTAGATTTTGTTATGTTTGGGGGACATGCAGTCTCTCAAAAGCGACGATGGGTCTGGGGAAGCTTCCAACATTAAAGGGCAGAAAAAAATGACCCAGCAAGTCTTCCATCCAAGCCTATTCAACAGAAACACTAGAACAAAGTCCCCAACTCCCGAAATAAAGAGTCCAACTCAACCTTCAACTGAAAAAAACCCAACATGGCAGAAAACTCCTATGTTACGAACTAATAACAACAACAAGAGAAAAAGACTCTCTGATTCACACTCCACAAGCGTCAACCAGCAATAGTATTGATATTCTGCCTCTAGATGACGCAGATAATATTGCGTCTATTCCTAGAGAAAATAAACCTCCACCTCTGTTGCTCTACTGAATACAAGATGTCAATAAATTAACCGAAACTATCGAGACAGTGTTGAAAAAAACTGATTATATCTTTAAAATAGTCAACAAAAATCAGCTAAGAGTATCATGCAGCACAACATCAGCTTATAAAGCACTTATGTCTAGTACGGGAAAAGGGCCTAATAGGTCATACTTTCACTAGAAAAGAAGATAAATGCTACTGAATCGTCATAAAAAATTTGCATCATACTACACCCCTCGAAGCAATTGTCGAAGAGATAGAAAAAACTGGAAACAAAATACGAGGTGAAATCATTAACGCAAAATACGGTCCAGAACGCCTGCCCACTTCAACCTTCTTTGTAAATCTTGAACCAAGTGAGAAAAACAAAGAAGCTAAGAAGATACGCTATATTTATAACACGTCAGTGGCTATTGAAGATCCAATAAAGAGAACCACCATTGCTCAGTGTACCAGATGTCAGCAATATGGTCACACAAAGAACAACTGTCTAAGACCCTACAGATGTGTGAAGTGCGCTGAAGCACACAAAACATCCGACTGCCTAAAGAAAGACCGGACCACACCTGCTAAATGTGCTTTGTGTCTAGGAGATCACCCTGCCAACTACAAGGGTTGTCAGGTATATGTGGAAATCGCCAAAAGGAAAACTAAGAATAATCCTTGTATAGTACAATCTATTAGCCCCGCTCCGGCTCGATCGACACCGCAAATACCATTACTGGAATTAAACAGCGACTCCAAAGTCGTACCGCAATCTAAACTACAGATTATCACTCAACAGAAACAGGCAGCTCCAGCAAGAACGATCACAACCCACAACAGAACAGAGCCTGCACCGTCAACGGTCTGCTGCTCAAATGACACCCAACCCAATGAGTTTACAAATCTCATATGCCGAAAAAGCTAAAGTCGTACCACACTCAACAAGTAAGGGAGATGAAAAAAGTCCATCTTCCATTCAAGAAATTATGATCAAACAAAGTGAAAAAATAGAAATTCTCCTACTACAGATAAGCTCCCTCATAGGGCTTATAACAAATCTCATGGCTAAACTCCCATGATGGGTTCACTCAGGGTGGGAGCATGGAACATAAATGGACTCGCTCCCAACAAGAGAGAACTAGAAACTCTTATAAAGTTACACAATCTAGACATCGTTCTTATATCAGAGACACATTTTACATTACGAAGCTCCATAACAGTCCCTGACTTTAATATATACAGCACAAACCATCCAGACGGCACATCACACGCCGGTTCAGCCATTCTTATTAAAAAAACAATCAAACACCATCCGCTACCAGGCTACCGGTCGGAGCACATACAAGCTGCAACCGTGGCCGTCGAAGATAATAAGGCTGGCTACTTTAACATATCTTCTGTATATTGTCCACCCAAGCACAAGATTACTGAGAGCATGGTCACACAGTACTTCTCAACCCTGGGCCGTCGTTTCATAGCAGGGGGAGACTGGAATGCAAAGCACACTCAATGGGGATCGAGGTTGGTCACAACCCGCGGAAGAGAACTCAAAAAGACAATTGACAGTGCAAACCTAATCACATTGTCAACAAAAGAACCAACGCATTGGCCAACAGACCCGAAAAAGAGACCAGACACAATAGACTTCTTTATTGTTCGTGGAATGTCCCGACATTATTTTTCCACCGAGTCGTGTCTGGATGGATCTTCCAACCATACGCCAGTTATTATGACCGTCACCGTGATCCGCCTCAATAAGCCAACCTCACTCTATAACAATAGAACTGACTGGAATGACTTTAGAAACTACATAGAAAAAAATATAAACTTAAAGATAAGGCTCAAAAAGAAGACTTCGTCGTGTATGGCATACAAGCAGGCACTCGGATGACAAGAAAAACTATAATAAAATGACTAAAGTGCTCAAATTGGCACTCAAAGAAGCAGAAGACCTCACCATGGAAACACAATTAGAAAAGCTAACAGCCACGTCCGCCACAAACTATTCCCCGTGGAAATATACAGCAAAGTATGACCAACCCCAAGAAGTAAAACCACCATTAAAATTGAACAACAATCAATGGGCAAGAACAAGTTAGGAAAAAGCAAACGCGTTTGCTAAACACCTGGCTGCTGTATTTATGCCAAACGAGCCGAGAAACCAGACTAGTGACACTGATATAGATAACACACTAAACCAAGACTTCCAAATGGACCTGCCACCTATACCAGTAACACCTCAGGAAGTAAAAACACAGATTAAGAGACTCAAAGATAAGAAAGCACCAGGGTACGATCTGATAACAAAGAAAGTGCTAATTGAATTGCCTAGAAAAGCTATTGTTTTCTTGACAGTGCTCTTTAATGCGATTCTTAGAGTGGGCTATTTTCCTTCGCAGTGGAAAATTTCTCAAATTAAAATGGTGCACAAACATGGAAAACAAGAGAATGACATTACTTCGTATAGACCAATTAGCCTACTGCCTATTATCTCGAAATTGCTGGAAAAGCTTATGTACTGGATAATACATCATCATTATCGGCCGTAAGACGTCCACTGCTGAACATAGGCCTCCCCAATAGCCTTCCAATAGGACTGGTTGAAAGCGGCTTGCATCCAGGGTGGTCCTGCAGTCTTTTGAAAGTCTGCCACCTAGTGGGTGGACGTCCTACGCTGCGCTTGCCGGTGCGTGGTCTCCATTCGAGAACCTTACGGCCCCGACGGCCATCAGTTCTGCGTGCTATATGGCCTGCCCACTGCCATTACAACTAATACATGTATCATCTAAATTACAGGTTCAAAGCAGTCGAAGGTGGACCCGACGTGGAACAAGTGCAATGCTGGGAGAACACAGTTCTCTTCATAGTAACGGCGTTCCAGTACTTAATCATGGCCTGTGTTTATGCTAAGGGCTGGCCTTTCCGTCAACGCTTCTGTACCAACTGTAAGTGTATTCTTTTATTTTTCAAATAGCCGAATGAATAATAGGCACACTACATTGGTGTGTTTTAAACCTATTTGCTGCCAAAATCCATTTTTGATGTGTATAATCTTTCCTAGCGCTTCTGCGGGAATGATTTCAGAAATGAAACTGTATGTGTGTGAATTTTATACGTTATACCACGTTTGGTGCTCTTATTGGCCCGCTCCAAGGTCGTGAGAACACTCAATCAATGAGAGCGCTAAACGCGGTTAAACGATATCGCGTAAAGGTGAAAAAACTCGAACTAAGAACACAGAAGTGTGTAAATAGAAGTGGTTGCAATCTTATTTCAATTCTTGCCGCGGTCTGTCTTTGGATGGCTCATCAAAGATAAGCAACTCTTGCGAAGTTGAAATTACAAAGTGTTATTTCAGATAACACACTTGTTTTTTTACTTACGCCGTTTAACTATTTTCAGATTACATGGTGATAACGCTCGTGACACAAGTTATCTTCGTGACGGTTCTCTTGCTGTGTCCGTGGAAGTGGCTGGCCGACTTCATGGAGGTAGAAGTCATGGACACCGCTGACTTCGAGCAGACCAAGTTCCGCATCTATTTGCTGCTGATACCTGCCATTCATATCGTGTTAGCTATAGCCATTGAGGTGAGAATGCTGTTTAAAATGGTGTATAGAATTAGTACAGACGGTAACCGCCGTATGACGCTCCTAAATGTGAGCTGGTTCATTGTGTATAAATGCTACAGATTGTAACGTATTGTCGGTTTGGTGTGAACGAAAAAGTGAATATGAACTGTACCTACAACCACGTGGTCTTTGACCTTCTGGCCTTTTAGAGAGACTAAGAGTCGTTCAACGAGCAATGGAAAGACCTATGCTCGGAGTTTCTTTGCGGGATAAAATCCGGAACATGGATATTCGCTGAAGATCCAGAGTCATTGACAGCTCGTAAAGTCTGTAAGTTGAAGAGGCAATGGGCAGGCCACATCGCTCGTAGAACTGACAGCCGATGGGGAAGAAAAGTTCTCTCATGGCGACCACGGACCGGAAGACGCAGCGTAGGCAGGCCTCCCTAGGTGGACCGACGACATCGTGAGGGTCGCGGGCGACCGATGGATGCAAGTGGCGAATTGTCGTTCGGCGTGGCGGTGTAAGGGGGAGGCCTATGTTCTGCAGTGGGCGTCTTCCGGCTGATGATGACGATACAATAAACTGCGAAATGCTCGTTCACGGTTTACAGTTTACTTTATGTTTAATTTGAACACGACTTTAGATAGGACAGCCTTGAATGTGAACAGCATGTTTCCTCCTTATTAAATTAACTTAATCTATCTTGTTTGCAGGCAACTCTATCGGACCAAGACACGTTCTCCCGTCTGGCGCGCGTGGTCCGCGGTCGCTGTGACAAGCAGGGCGCGGCGCACGTGGCGCGGCCGCTGTGGACCGAGCGGGACGACGTCGTGCAGCTGTGCTGACTGACACACTGACACCACCCGCCTGGGGGGGGGAGCTCATGGACCCGGCGACTGAGGGAGCTGAACCATGACGCGATTCATGCGATTTGCAATTTGTACCAACTAAAAATGAAAATCGTCCTACAATTTATAATGATGCAATTCGATGGACTTGACGTCGTCGTGGCGATCGTGTTTCATCTACCCGTAGACAACCGCGCGTTTTATGTTTTATGTCGTAGTGGTAAGGATGATTTTCACTTGTAGTTGGAATCGGTCGGATCGTGTCGCATCGCCTTATGGGGAAGCTCCCTAAGTATTGAATACATTTACCAAAAAAAAAATCGCCAGCCAGCTAAGTCGCTTATTAGTTTCTTTTTCTAATATTTTGCCAAGTGTTTAACTCTACGGAGTGGGAAGCGGTCAGCTCCTTCTGCGAGGCAGTAATGCTCGTAAAGGAAGAGGCAGGCCGCGAGCGAGAGAGGACAGCGTCCTCCCTCCGCCCCAGCCGCAGTGGTAGGCGCCCACGGCGACGGACGTCGCTTGATGATCTCCGGCCACCGTAGGCGCGGGCATGCGGGCAGCGAGTAAAGGGCAACTCGCTGCCCGACCAAGGACCATGCCCGGGTCGACGGAGCGTTGTGTCCCACGCGCGCCTCAAAGAGCGTCAGCATAATGACGGGGCCCCCCTCAGAGGGCCAAAGCCTGCCGGGGTCGCGGGATTATTCCCTTACCGCAACCCCGGAACTTAACAGGCTATGAAGGACACCGTGGATTTTAGTCAGTAGAAGTCTGACAGTCCCTCCCGCCCTGCCCGGGGTTGGAGGACTCATTTGATGATTTTACCACGCTAAAAAAAAAAAAAAAAAAAAAAGTGTTTAACTCTATACTTGAATACGAAATCTTAGATAATGAACGCTTAATTATTTACTTCCAGGTTATTCATTGTTTTTTTTTTCATTGAGTAGGTACTTAATTAATTGGTTGGAATTTAAACTTTATCTTATGAAGACATTAAGTTTATCTTCCCTAAACTTTTTAATTTTCAGTAATTTCGAATTCAAATATAGATTTTATAAGCTATCAATCCACTTGCTTGGAGTAGCGACTCCATGCCTTCGGGACTATCCCGCCCTATAGTTACCTTTTTACTCCGTAGTGATAGTGTAAGTGGCGCCGGACAATAAGCTCGGTCTTTCCTTATGTTACTTAATTAAAATATTTATTTTTTTATCGGTCGGCGAATAATCTTACCTTGGAAGGTTTAGTTGGCTGTTACTTAATTTGTAAGTCCGAATCTAGTAAAATTATACTATTGCCGTTCGGTATTGAACTTATGCACTTTTTCATCGGCCTGTGTTCTGTCAAGGTTGAACTAGACATACGTGCGTTTACTTGCATTTTATATTACCAAGAAATATCTCATTTACATACGCTGCGCCCAAACCTAGCGGTCGTCATCCATTCAGAGATAACTATAGGCTAGCATACAGTAAGCCTAACAAAACTTCGTCTAAATAAAAGGCGACCAACGCATGTAAGTTGTAGTTCAACCTAAATTCTTTGTTAGGTCTTCTTGTTACAAGAGGGCAAAATCAATCTGTGGTGCATTTTCATTTTGACCGCTTTCTTGGAAGTTGCGATGTGCATGTGTAAACCCGCAATCCCTTGCACTGTGTTGCCCCATTAATCAGTTTTGACCTTATTGGCAAGATTGACCTGACATCTGCTGTGATAAACGAATTCTCTGATACTTCCAGCGCTGAATATCATCCGCGTATCATCTTAGCATTTCTGTACTATTTTGTTTCAAAAGTAGTTTTCATCCTGATTACAGTAAAACTTTATAACATCTGTAATTAAAATCTCGAAAACTATTAAAATCAATTTAATGAATTATGTTGATTTTACATTATTTATTTTACGTTTTTGATAGGTTGTGTAATTCTGACATTTTAGTTTTTACTTATGAATAGAAAGATACATAATTCAGCATTCACCGAGTCTGTCAAGTATATGATTAACGTTCAATACTTAGGAAAAAATATTGTTTAGCCTGACTGGGTAGGGAAGTATCTAGAGATGATACGATCATCTGATCAGATGTAAAGTGTATATTGCCTGATTCATCTTCAGGTTTCTGTTCTCAATCTTATGGGAATATGGACACGGACAGTGCTAATTAAATGATGCGACGTTAAGTCGAATAAACTATCAATCCACGGGTTTGTTTGAACACACACATATTGGTTAAGTTTTATTTTATTATTTATTTTTTGTCGGTCTGAGCTAAACGAACTCACGGATACAAGTAAAGTTAATTAGTAAGCGCAAATTATACCACAATATTGGCGATGCAGACATTATAAACTTAATTTAATGATTAAATATTTTGGTAACGCCATGCGGAGTAAGAGAATGTACCTACAGCGGGTGTAGATTATTGAACACTCGAATAATTTTACGTTCCGCCTAAATGTCATGCCACATAACCTCTGGAGGATGAAAATGATCTTAAAAACGGAGATAAAACAAGTTATAACTTATCTTTGATCTCAATCCTCCCCTAAGATATAACTTATAAGTAGGTATTCGTCGAATTTACTAATATTTGTATTCAAGAGCGGGCTGAGGCATATAATCATTTTTAAGCTAATCACTCGTTTTAACGTTTTTAGTACATATTATAGATATGAGTGCCAAATAACGCTTGACAGACTCTTTCAAAATCCTTTTAAAGTGTCACCTGTTATCTATTAAATAGAATCCTGCAACAGTACAAAACTTGTTAGCCGGTGTGTAAGCAAAAACTGTGGCAGAAGCACACAGATCATAATCACAGTGCTGCAAGGATCTTTTGGCCTGTTGGCGCTACGTTATTAGTAAAAATTTGTGAAATTTTGTTGTGTAAAGCAAAGGTGATGGCTTTACTTCCGATTTTGCTCACGCGCCAAAAGATCCTTGTTCAACTATAGTTACATTTTCATTATCATTGCACATACACTTATAGCGCTAACTTTTCATCAAACTCGTCAGAAAACTTCATGTCTTCTTTCTTATTGTGCAATTTTATATACCCTTATTTCTTCATAATGTCACAAAAAGAAATCATTAGAAAGAAATGAGTTTCTCTAACTTATTTTTTTTATATTATTCAGTAATATTTAACATAAATCAATTTATTAGCAAATGGTCCTTTTAAATGAAATCATAGATTTAGAAAATATAAGTTGAATCCTACTTATTTTACTATTGTAAATATAGATAAAATATTAATTGAAATAACGTATGTTTGAAAATGCGCGACAAGTTTGTGTAAAACGATTTATAATTTTGCATTTCGCATGTACTTCACACATACATAACTTATAGATTTGCTCAGTTTTTTATTTATTTATATGTCTGAATCCCTGTTACTGTTAATTTGTACAATGAAACTAATATCTGATAGCAACATTGTTTTGGAAAGGTGTTATAAATAAAACAATGGTAACAGTTTGCTGTATTGTATTATTATCGTAAAATACATTGAAACGTGCACAAATCGTGTTGAAAATTGTAATAAAAATTACTTACGTACTACTTTAATTTACCGTGTTACTTATACAAAATATAATATTATTAAAGATTTAATTGTCCCTCTGTAATCACAAGATGGTAGATGGTTTTTTTTATGTTTTATCTTACAATAATCTTAAGATTACTAGTATTTGTGCGCAGGGTAGAATATGTTTTCGAATAACTTAATTAACGTTTCATCGTTCGAGGTGTGTATCACCTACCTACACTCTTCAACAGATGTACTAAATTTCACCTCCTTTGATATACGTATTGCCAAATAGCGTAAGACCCAGTGAGCGAACAGCATTCCTATTTGTATACTGTGAAAACCAAAACAACATCTTAAATTTTTTAAAGCTCTGGCCAAACTTAAGGGAACACCGGGATTTAAAGCATAATTCACTCGCGTCGAATGTGTCACCTAACTTGACAACTTGTTGACTGGAATACTGGATAGTTGTGTCACCTGGTAAACATTTAAAAAATGCGGATTCGCTTCGGTTTGGCCAAAGTTTAGTTTTCAGTAATACGCAGCTGCGTCTTAGTATAAATATAACGTAAAATATTCGATACAGCAACTTTTAATATAATTGGAGGTATATAGGTTAATAATATTATTACAACTTATCATCTCGTCAGCGAAACTGCAGATCATACGCTCGACGATACACTAGAAGTATTAAATTAATATTAAATAATAGATCATAGAAGTAGATCCCTTTTTAAAATGGGTTTTATAAGGTATTATAATGCCAAAGTTGCTAAGATTCCATGGAAGATGGTTGGAAATGGCATTGTATGTTTAAAATCTTATTGGATGAATAGAATTTGCAATTTTTATGTGTCTATGTTATAATTTAAGTAATCATACAGTAAGTAGATAGGTAAGTTAAACATCTGTAAATTTCATTTCACGAATATTGCGATAAAAATACAATCAGCATTATTAATATCTGTTATTTGGAACGATGTAAGAGTATTATGATTCATTCATTCGGTGATGACCGCTAATGAGTGAAGTGCGTGAGCTATAGATTACCAGTCAATTTATGAATGCAATATTAGTAATTTTATGTTCGATTAGTCAGAAATTTCATTCCTAATTGTTTAGTACTTAGACGTTTGGTGCTGCGTATGATTTAGTACCCTTGGTTCTTAGATAAAATTAAAATTGTATAGAATACATAGACAGTCGACAGATCACACGAAATGTTTCGGAACTTATATTTTTTTGTAAACTTGTTATTTATTGAACTGCATTATTGTGTTCGTTTTTTTAGACTTTACTGTATGTATGTTTATAATTCTCGAATTTTGGAACTTGTTGACTGTTTTTGTGTCCAATTGTCACAATAATGTAGTTCAATATAAATTTTACTAATTGCGACATTAGAATGGATGTATGACCAAAAACATTGGAATAAATTATTAACTGAAATATATTTTTCTTTAATTTCCAAACTCGCTTATGTCTAATATTATTACATCTATATTAGCCACATAGTAAAGTTACTAAGGTAAATAAGTGGGGTATGAAGGAGGTGGTGAGTATTCAGGTGGTTGTACGTCCTTAGTGCGCACTACAATGGGCCGAGCACTGCGCGGTACCGGGGGCTGTCTCCACCTATAACCAACACACAATTATGTCGCTATCAGGGTCCTGTAACTCAGTAAGTTTGCATTTTGTTCTGGGCTATAGTTCTGTAACTGGACATTAGATGGCATGACTGTCTCAATTTCATCTATACTGAAATACAAATAAAAAAAAAGAAATATTGTTCGAAGATCTATAAAATTTTAACTATTTAAATTTGTTAAAAGGAAAATTAAATAAAATGAAAACAATATTGTATAAAATATTTCTATGACAACACTGACCCGTAGTAAAATAATGATACGTTTCATTTTACGCACGCATTAAAACACAAAATTGAAGTAAATTGACATATTCATTGTGATAATTTTTATTTCTTGCTCTCAAAGAAATAAACTGAGCTGTAATTAAAACAACTATTTAAATTTTAGACTTATTGTAAATTTATAAAATAGTTTTCAAATTACAATTTCAGGTCAAATATTGGCACAGCAAAAAATGTTTGTTACGGAACTTCAATGTCGGCCATTCCGAAATTGTTGTTTTTGTTACCATGGTAACCTGTCTTGTGTCCACTTGTGTCAAACTCGATATTTTATGTTTTGTTTGATGTATTTAGAAAGTTTTAACCGTGATTTTCATTTACGACCTGGATAGTGGCTATGTTATTTGAATTATTGTGGATTCATTGTGTTCTTTTTACCCGACTGCGCGACGCAAAGGAGGGTATCAGGGTAATTACTCGTGCAGTGCCCGACGTGCCCGTGCTATCTCTTGGACTCATGGAGTTTTTCATTGGAATTTCCTGTGACCTAGTGTTATCTGTTGTGTGTTAAGTTGTTTGTTTAGTTTCTACAAACTTAATAAAATGTTGTAATACTCAATTTTGTGTTTTATTTTATACAAAATAAACATTATAATAATATAAGTGAAGAAAGAAAGGGATAGCTATATAGCTATCCTTTTCTAGGATACTGCACATAAATGTGTGTAATATGTATGTATCTATAAACACACACATGCACTGCAAGTTTTGTAACTCCACATCAGATGGCGCTTGTCGTTGAGGTCAAGTGAAGTCTCTATTATACCCATAGAGTACATTTGTATATAGGGGTATAGAGACTTCACTTGACCTCAACGACAAGCGCCATCTGATGTGGAGTTACAGAACTTGCAGTGCATGTGTGTCTATATATACATACATATTACACACATTTATGTGCAGCATCCTAGAAAGGGATAGCTATATAGCTATCCCTTTCTTTCTTCACTTATAATAATATAATGTTTATTTTGTTTAGAATAAAACACAAAATTGAGTATTACAAGATTTTATTAAGTTTGTAGAAACTAAACAAACAACACACAACAGATAACACTAGGTCACAGGAAATTCCAATGAAAAACTCCATGAGTCCAAGAGAATGCACGGGCACTGCACGAGTAATTACCCTGATACCCTCCTTTGCGTCGCGCACTAGTCGGGTAAAAAGAACACAATGAATCCACAATAATTCAAATAACATAGCCACTATCCAGGTTGTAAATGAAAATCACGGTTAAAACTTTCTCAATACATCAAACAAAACATAAAATATCGAGTTTGACACAAGTGGACACAAGACATGGGTAACCATGGTAACAAAAACAATAATTTCGGAATGGCCGACAAGGAAGTTCCATAACAAACATTTTTTACAGTGCCAATATTTGACTAGAAATTGTAATTTGTAAACTATGTTATAAATTTACAGTAAGTCTAAAATTTAAATAGTTGTTTAATTACCGCTCAGTTTATTTCTTCGAGAGCAAGAAATAAAAATTATCACAACGAATTATGTCAATTTACTTCGGCTTATGTTTCAATGCGTACGTAAAATGAAACGTATCATTATTTTGCTACGGGTCAGTGTTGTCATAGAAATATTTCATACAATATTGTCTTCATTTTATTTAATTTTCTTTTTAACAAATTTAAATAGTTAAAATTTTATAGATCTTCGAACAATATTTCTTTTCTTTTATTTGTATTTCAGTATAGATAAAATTGAGACAGTCATGCCATCTAATGTCCAGTTACAGAACTATAGCCCAGAACAAAATGCAAACTTACTGAGTTATAGGACCCTGATTATACCATGCCCCTATATACAAATGTACTCTATGGTCGCTATTGACTGTTCCTGTCAAGAAAGACGAGACTATAGTCTCCGCCAGATAAGTCTGGAATAAAATTCGTTGACCCCCGTGTACCAATGTGTTCCAATATTTCACAACGAGAAGAAAAAATGTAAAGAAAGTGTCGTAACACGATCAACACAAACGCATCGTGGTAAGAGGCTACCTTGACCTCATAATTTTTTTTGATATTCTAACGATGCATTATTAGGATCAATGACCTTTATTCCAGACTTATCTGGCGGGAACTAGTTTTATACTTCAAACACTGACCAGGGTACGAGACTCAGATCATGCGGCGGTTTGGGTCTGGCGAGTCTCTCCGCTCGTTCCTGTCGCAACACGTCCCCGTCCCTCGCGGCCGCGCAGCAAGCTCGCAGGGTGAAGTAGTACAGGAGCTCCACACCAGATAGTAAGGAGAAACCCAAGAATAGACCCGCTATGCCTCCGAATGATACTGAAATTTTAAATAAGTAATTCCTTTTTTTTATCTTTCGACATTATCATCATCATGTCAGCCGGGTAGAAGCGGCTTGAAGCTAACGACATACCTAATGGCGGCTCCACATTAGTGCCGTGAACCTCCGTGAACAGGCGCGAACAAGAATGTGGATGGGGTTCACGGGCCTGTTCCCCGATCAGTGTCGGTATTGTGCAGAGAACTCGCGGCGTGAATTCACGGCACTAATGTGGAACCGACATAATATATATTTATAAAACACATTACCTACCCTCCTTTTTTCGCGCAGTCGGGTAAATACAGAATGGTCTGTAATCCTATAAAAAGGAAACTGATAGTGGTATCAGTCGCTGGAGAAATTTAATTTATCGAGTTATTTTAAGAAAAAGTTCTAATTTACAAACAATTTTGATTTAAAAAACCAAATATTGTCAGTAAGAATTGACTAGCGCAGTACTATTCAGGACTAGTTGCCTATTTCGTCATTGAAACCACAAAAAGGAAAGTCCATTATTACAAACACGGATAATAGGAAAACCAATACAAATATTTAGCTGTAATTCTTGAGTAGTTTGACTCACCGAGTAAGTCAACCCAACCGAACAGCACCTCCCGTTTGTAGCGTACCATCGGCCATGACACAAACTCTGTTTCAAGCAGAGTATTTTCACTACTTCGAGTTGAACTGGAAAGATAAACATAAGGATGATCCAACATTGTAGTCTCACTACTAACAATTTTTAGGGTTCCGTAGTCAACAAGGAACCCTTATAGTTTCGCCATGTCCGTCCGTCCGTCCGTCTGTCCGCAGCTTAGCTCAGAGACGCCTAGTACTAGAAAGCTGTAATTTGGTGTAAATATACGGATTTGTTGTGCCGAAAAAGTGGTAAAATAAAATCTCGTAAAATATTAGGGTTCCGTAGTCAACAAGGAACCCTTATAGTTTCGCCATGTCCGTCCGTCCGTCTGTCCGCAGTTTAGCTCAGAGACGCACAGTACTAGAGAGCCTTAATTTGGTGTAAATATACGGATTTGTTGCGCCGAAAAAGTGGTACAATAAAATCTCGTAAAATATTTTTTTTAGGGTACCTCCTGTACACGTAAAGTGGGGATGTTTTTTTTTTCCTCGCGTACCCCTTAGTGTGGGGTCTCATTAAATAGGTCTTTAAAAAATATTGATAGTTACCTTAAACAATTTTTTGATAAAAAGATTCGTTTGTGAAATATTAAGCTTTAAAGTGCTAATTTTTGCTCGTGTCCCCCCCCTCTACCAGCTAAGCGGTTATGTTTGGGGGTGTGAAAAAATTCACAATAGTAGTATATACATATAACGAAGTTTAAAAGAAAATTATCAGGACTAAGGAGGCTTTACAAGTTTACGAGTAATAGTCGACCAACTTATAAAATGTACTTGGATAACATATTTTCCTAAACAAAACGTATCGGAGAACATGTTCTTCAACTGCAAATGTAAGTTTGTGAACTTTATTTTTACAGCTTTATTATGTGTTTTTACGGTAACTATTTTTAACTAACTTCAAAAAAAGGAGGAGGTTCTAAATTCGTCGTAATCTTTTTTTTTTATGTATTTTCCCCGATTTCTCAAAGACGCCTGGACCGATTTTGAAAATTCTTCTTTTTTAAATTAAATTCAGCGAATCAGTTTAGTTAGTTCGCATAAGTATTTTGATGGGCAACTACGGAACCCTACACTGTGCGTGGCCCGACACGCACTTGGCCGGTTTTTTTTTTTAGGGTACCTCCTGTACACGTAAATTGGGGACGTTTTTTTTTTCTCGCGTACCCCTTAGTGTGGGGTATCATTAAATAGGTCTTTAAAAATATTGATAGTTCCATTAACAATTTTTTCATAAAAAGATTCGTTTGTGAAATATTAAGCTTTAAAGTGCTTATTTTTGCTCGACTCGAATGTTCCCCCCCTCTACCAGCTAAACGGTTATGTTTTGGGGTGTGAAAAAATTCACAATAGTAGTATATAAATAACGAAGTTTAAAAGAAAATTATCATGACTAAGTAGGCTTTACAAGTTTACGAGTAATAGTCGACCAACTTATAAAACGTACTTGGATAACATTTATTTTCCTAAGCAAAATGTATCGGAGAACATGCTCTTCAACTGCAAATGTAAGTTTATGTGTATAATAGGTGGGTATGTTTTGGGGATAGGTAGGTTTTTTTTATTGTCAACAATTTTAACAAACTTCAAAAAAAGGAGGAGGTTCTCAATTCGTCGTAATCTTTTTTTCATGTATTTTCCCCGATTTCTCAAAGACGCCTGGAACGATTTTGAAAATTCTTCTTTTTAAAATTAAATTCAGCGAATCAGTTTAGTTAGTTCGCATAAGTATTTTGATGGGCAACTACGGAACCCTATACTGTGCGTGGCCCGACACGCACTTGGCCGGTTTTAAGTTAAACTTACTCGACATCAGAAAGTTTTTCAACTTCGTAAACAGTGTGAGAGCATCCAAGTTCACAGGTGCATCGGGACACGTCTGTGATTGCAGCCGCGTGTCTTGCTATACAACCCAGCTCTCGTATTGTGCATTGTTTGTAGCCCTCTGAAACAACATAGCTGTTACGCTAGAGCCACTCTAACGGGAAAAACCGTTAAGGCTCTAATTTATCTTCCGGACTAATTACTATAGATCGGAATAGGCAAAGCTATATAGGTTCATTGACCGCAAACATTGGTGTTTATATGGATATTCCACGGGATTCCGACTGATACCACAGAATACCTCTGATACTATACTAGACAAAAAATAGCGTGGTGTTTCTATCGCTATATTGACGCACCTGTTTTTGTCTCTTTCTGCGCCACTAGAATTCAATTCTTTACCAACAGTAACTTGTCTCACTCCAAATCCCGGGACTCGGGGAATATCCATAGTATTCTTACCTATGGCAAGTACATAAAACAGCTCTACCTATCTAATCTAAGCTCTATGTATGCTAATTACATTTTTTGAGTAAAATAGCCTATTATTAAAATAACTACGTACTCAAAGGTGGGTAAAAGTGCGGCACACATTTGCAAAACGCCCGACTCCGTTGCATGCGGCACTGTCTCATACAAGCCGAGTAAGTATAAATATCTGAAGTCTCCAACTGAAGTTCGTTAGCAAACACACATCGTCTTTGACGGATAGACAGTTGACTAGCGTCTTCAGTTGTGTAAGTATGTTTTACAGAGAAGGACACTTTTTCCACTCGACGGTCCCAAGAGTGTTGGGCACTTTGCTCTAAGCCAGCCATTTCTTCGGTAGAGTGAATGAAAATCTAAAAAAAAACAATAATACACAGAGAGTAATGTAATAATGACAATTAATTTTGCATGAAGTTACCAGAACAGCGGGGCTATTGCATATCTCTGTTGACAGTTCAAATGATGATCACTTGCTCTGGTGATTATCAAATTGCTGTCAAAAGGTAAATTTTGTATTGGCTTTTGCATTTGCCATGAAACTGATAAATGTAAATGTTCCCTAAAATCAACTATTCTAACGCTATTGAGGCACTCGTCAACTTAGCCTCATAGCAGTCGATAAAATATAGAGGTGTCAAGCCATCCAAGTTTAGTTGACAAACTGGTCAGTGACTATAAAGTTAGAAAATAGCCCTGCTGCTCGGTCTGAATTTTCGATTTGGAAAGTGCCTGTCATGTTTTTGGCACACAAAGAAAGCTAGTGATATATTATAGACATTGCACTTACAAAATTAAAAAAAACTCGAATATGAATTAAAAATACTTCAAAAAATTGAAAAATCTAAAGTGACACGGAAATTAAACAAAGAGCTACGCACGTCGAATGTGGTATTTTTGCGATCCGAGTTAAACATGAAGGACCATTTAGCATCCGTCTCGTGGATGAACGCTTCACTGAACAGATCTGTTTGAGTTTGCGATTGCCTGAAATAAAAAGCATTTCATCTATACCTACTTATAAAACTGAACAGTTTTTTTTTGGTTGAAGGCGCTTATTTCAAGAACTACTTGTTAGAATTGAAAAAAAAATTGTTGGATAGTCTAGTGTGGAGCCGAGCTGCGTGGGTGTAATGACGGGGAACAACTTTTGTTATAACCTCATAAAATTTGATAAAAGCGGTAGTCAGCCATCCGCATTAATTCACCCTATAAAACAGAAGAAGGTGAGGTGAGGGAGCTAGCAAAACTTCATACCATGGCCACACTTTTTCAGCATGTTTGGAGTTGAAAGAATAACAGAATCCCATTTCAGTGAAAACTGGAATTAGTACATCGCAACACTCCTCGGAATCTCCCTTCCATTCGCAGTCGTAAAACAATGACTCACAATGACGGACTATCTGGAAACAAAACATACAAACGTAACTAATACTTGTATCATATTGATTTCCATGCTTATTATTTGTTTGTTTCATGTATATCACCATTCAATGTGTGATCTTCCTGCACATTTACGAACGAACACAAACACATTATGCCAAGAGACGAGTCAACACTATTGATAGTCAAAGAATAGAGTCTATTCTATGACTATCTCGGATCAGTATTCTATTCTATAAATATCTATAGTCTTAGTTTTTCTATACCGTATTAGCCGACGCCAAATACCTAAAGAGCATAATAATCATATTCTTTAAAGGATGATGCCAGGACTTCTATGAAATCTGGTACCACCCTCCAATAGCGACAAGTAATACGTCATTGGATAGGTATTTTATAGCTGAACAAAAAATACTACGGCACCAAGTCTGAAATATTAGTCCGTTTTGAGATATGATTGATTTAATATGGCAGTTTAAGATATAACCAAATAATGTTTTTTTCGTAACATATTACATTTTGATGCAGAGGATGGAGGAGGAGAAGCTCGGTTCTAAATAATGACAGCCGCAAAGGTCGATTTTCGATGTCAAACCGCGCTTGCCGAGGTCGGTTTATGGATGGGTGATCATCTATCCGAGTTTTCTCCGTGCCTCAGAAAGCATTTAAAAGCCGTTGATTACGGCTGTCATTTGTTGACCTCTGACAGTCGTTACCTGCTGTAAAAGCTCGCTTTGCCGTTAACCACTTCTACTACGAAGGTGGTTAACGGCAGGTTGAAGAGTGATTTTAAGCTTTTACGCCAAAGATATTTCAACAATGCGTCAATGTCTTGTCACATTCAGTCACTACACATAAGAGGTATAATCGTCGAATATGAGTCTCCCTCAGACATTAACTAACTAAAATCCACGATGTTCTTAAATAGCCCTTTACGTTCCGAGGCCACGGTTACTTGTTAGTCTCGCGACCCCGGCAGGCTTTGGCCGTCTAAGGGAGGCCTTTTTTACATTTACGTAGGAGTCCTCCTGCCCAGTGTGGTGCAGAAGGAACTGCCAGACACGCACTGACTGAAATCCACGGTGTCCCTTCAATAGCTCTTTACGTTCTAGGATCACTTACCTGTTTGGACAGTCTCGCGACCTCGGCAGGCGTTTGATTCCCGTCAGATTGCTGACAACTCTTCGAACCTTATTGACAACCCTTTGCGCAGTTGACCGAGCACGGTCCATGACGGCGAGTCATCCTTTACTCGCCATCCGCATGCCCTCGACTACTGTGGTTCAAAAATCGCCTCGCGACGTCCAATACCGTAGGCGTCTCCCGCAGCGGTTGTGTCGTGAGATGGAGGCTGTCCTCTCCTTCACGTATTCCGCCTCCTCCTTCGCTAGCATCACTGCTTAGAAGGAGCAGGAGGAGGTGATTACTTCTTAATGAACGGTTGCGTCTGGCTCCGCAGTTGTGCCCCGCCCAAGCTATGCATACCTTCACTGTAGGATCGAACGTGTGCACCTCCGGGCGATTTTCGCAAAGGTTACACCCAGGCATACCTATTTCTTACCCCAAAAATTCGACACATGAACCTCCCGAAACATCCGGTGTGGACCTGCGTCTGACACTCCTCAAAGAAGGGTTTTACCGCCGCGGTTGTGGCGTTGTCAAACCTCGGTTGTGGCGTTGTCAAACCTCGGTTGCGACAGTCGTACCCTCCCTACCCCATGAGATTATGCCGGAGCTCTTCCCGCAGCGCCTCGACTTGTCAGAGGTAGCGCAGATCCGCCCCGGCATTATGCCTCCGCTCCACTCACCACTTATAGTGCTGGAAGGCTTTCACCTCTAGATAGCATTACATACGGTATGGCATCTGACCCTAGGTACCAAAGTATTGACACAAATGATGCGCACAGGTGCCTTCAGCGTCGGGTCTTGCAGGTACAATACCTTTGAATACCATAGTTGGTGTGAAATAGTAAATACCTTAGTAATTGTACAGCTAGCTCTTGCATGATTTTACCATTTAAAAAAAACCTTCTAGCTCTTATGTGTAGTGACTGAATGCGACAAGACATTATTGCATTGTTGAAATGTATTTGGAGTAACAGCTTAAAATCGCTCTTCAGCCTGCCGTTAACCATCTCCATAGTGGAGGTGGTTAACGGCAAAGCGAGCTTTTATAGTAGGTAACGACTGTCAAAGATCTACAAATAACAGCCGTAATCAATGGCTTTTAAGTGCTTTCTGAGGCACGGATAAAACTCGAATAGATGGTCACCCATCCATAAATCGACCTCGGCAAGCGCGGCTTGACATGGAAGATCGACCTGTGCGGCTGTCGTTATTTAGAAACGAGTTTCTCCTCCTCCTCCTCTGCACCAAAATGTAATATGTTACGAAAAAAACATTATTTGGTTATATCTTAAACTGCCATATTAAATCAAACATATCTCAGAACGGACTAATATTTCAGACTTGGTGCCATTATATTTTTTGTTCAGCTTAAAAATACCTATCCAATGACGTATTACATGTTGCTATTGAAGGGTGGGCCCAAAAATTGCATCATCCTTTTAAAGATTATTAGAAAACGTGTTTACTTCAAACACAGCATTTTTTGGATTTTTTGACGGAGTAGGCTCGTCAGCCTCGCTTTTCCCAACAAGAGCAGGATCAGATATGAATTCCGAAGCACGTTCTTCTATAGAACGATAGCTGAGAGTCGCCAACCACCGTAGCATGTCACCAGCTTTGTCCGGAGGATCTGTTCCCCAAATACTGAAAAAAAAAACACAAGTTTACCAAAAATTAAAGAACAGGCACCCTTAATACCTACTAGTGCATTATTGTAGCGCATCGAATCGTCAATCTGAAACTGAACATAGCACATTCTTCCTTCTGTCTACAATATAATGTACTATCGACAAAGTTGAATCATGACCCATTTTCACAATAAATCGTTTGAATCCGTCAAATTGACAAAGATCAAAGTCGTTACCATGGATATGTACATTTATGCGAATGTGGACCTAATTGTATTTGAAAGTTTGTAAGAAAATAAGCTTATGGTGGGTCATGATTCAACTTTGTCGATTGTACATCATCTGAAATAAACAAAACAGAAGCATATCTGACAGGATTCGCGAATCTTAGCGCGAATTCGTCTCGATTTTCTCAGAAGAAGATTTGACAGATTGACGCTTTGATGTGCTTCGACTTTACGCTGTAAGAAACCAGTTGACCCTGAAATGCTGGAGGCACATAGGCAAAAGGCCATTTTTCCATTGGGTGTTCCTGGCAAGTACACAGGGCTCCACTACGGTCCCAATTAGAAACGAGCAGCTAGTAGGTGTAAAAAAGAAATATCCCAGGCGGAGTATACAAACATATTCTGGTAGACTTCGCTCGTTTTTGCGTCCTACACGGGATTAAACTGAAGTGCCCAGGATCACCAATTGGTTAAAGGCAGCCCGGCTTTGCTATTCTCTATAAGAATTGTCATCACCGGACTCTCCGATGTGCTCTTCGACGCGACTGCTGCTCGTGCTGCATGATTGGGTAGTGTCGCTGTGAGTAGCTTAGTGAATGGCAAACTTTAGTCCCAGCGTGGCGTAACCGCTGCCGCCTCGCCGTCACAACGGCTGTGTTTATAGAGTATCGCACTACTGCTTTTGAAACAGTCGTGTCAATTTTTAGTAAATGGGTACTAAATGACGCACATGAACAGGGCCCCCGCTACCATATGTGCAATGTGTGCAATGCACACGGGCGCCATCCTTTAGGGGCGCCAAAGCCAAGGGCCCAGAAAAAAAAAATGAAAAAAAAAACATAAATAATTGTTAAAAGAAAAGTTGAGAACCTAACTAGGATTACTTTTAAGTACCTACTAAAGACTCCAAATATTTGATCTCACTTTTAGATTAAAACTTGAAGTCCGGAAACGTTAAACTTTTAGAGCTCACTGCGTTCTTCTATGAAGAATTGCCTTGTCCTATTCCAAAAAGCTAAAAAATTTCGCGCTCGCTTCGCTCGCGCTTGAACTAACGTTGACATTCGCTTTTCATGACCTTGCTTTTGATAGCTCATTTTTCAATAGCAAATGCTTTATGTTAGTAATGTATTGGTCTACAAAAAATGAAATTTGTCTTCTCTAAGATGGTATGGAACTCGGGTGCGTCTCATTTCATATAAAGTTATTTGATATATTTTCATTTCAATAACGTTCACATGATATAATCAACGTGAGATATACCAACGGTTGATATAATTTTTCTACACATAATGTTCGTGTTACTCTATAACTCATTTCATATAATTTTATTTGATATAACGTTTAATTAAGCGAAAATCATTACATTTAACGTTTGAAACAAATAATTTAACGTTTAAAATATTTTCTTTGATGACTTTGGCTTATCCTTTGAACTTTGATTGTTTGCCTTCACGATTGCTATTGTTATTAGAAAAATTTAGTGTCCAAGAGCGAGCGAAGCGAGCTCGGGACACCCCGACTGTTTACTTTAAACCTTGCACCCAGAAATAGGAGCCCCGCGAGGCGGGGCTCCGTCGAGCCAGCATGACAGGTAGTAATCAATTATTTGACCTAGGATGCAAGAGCGAGCGAAGCGAGCTCGGGACTTGGGGCACCCCGACACGGACAGGTTAGGTTCGAGGGGGGTGGCGGGGTCTGAAAGACCCCGCCATCCCCTTCGTGTTAGGTTACTTTAAACCTTGTAGCCAGAAATAGGAGCGCCGCGTAGCGGGGCTCCGTTGAGCCACCATGACAGGTACTAATCAGTTATTTGACCAAGACACGGGGATGGCGGGGTGTGAAAGACCCCGCCATCCCCTTCGTGTTAGGTTACTTTAAACCCTATACGGAGAAATAGGAGCCCGCGAAACGGGGCTCCGTCGAAGATTCATGCCAGGTGGTACTATTAGTAGGTACATCAGTGTTAGATGACTTGCCAGGAAGAAAAAAAAATTAGACCGAATAAGTTTTATGTCTTTTGAACGGTATACAAAACGATTTTATATTCATTGATTGTTAGGCTTATAGAAATTAGTCATTATAAAATTATTTCAATCGTTTATAATAACAGATCGTTATATCAAATAAAATTATATATTCAGTTGTTATCTCTTGTAAATTTTAGAGATTTTGTAGTTATATCATATATTACTTACCCATGGAACTCTGGGTGTGAAGTTTGAGTAGCACTTGATGTTTTTTTTTTTGTGTTTAAGTTATGAAGCGCAGGGCACTGAATTTTAAAATACGCCACTGACCGACATACAATAAAAAAAAGATAATTCAAAATGCCTTAAGGGGCGCCAAAATCCTTTTTTGCACACAGGCGCCAGTAGACCTTACGGGGGCCCTGCACATGAATAACTTAAAACATCATACCTTTCAATATAAGCATCAAGTAATTCATCATCAACAGGCTCTGCGTCACATATAGTCACTGCCGGAAAAGGCACGTCCCAATTATGAAAGTCCGTATCCAAACCTGTAACAAAGTATTTGTCTGTAACGTACCGTAACGTTGAATCAATGTTGCAAATTAAAATGTAAAAAAATGAGGGTTTCATCAGATTCTGACTTATGCTGACAGTGGAACCACCTCGTGGGTTTTTTGAATATCCAATTTACCTAAGTAAAATTTCAATGTTTGACAAAAAAGCTTACCCGTAATAGTAGGATTAGTCTGGAACTTTTCCCATAAGCTGACGATAATGATACAAGTGGTCACTGCACCGACGGCTGTAAAACTGAACCACATAAATCTGCAATAGAATACAAAGATTCAAATTTGAGGCTGATTTACATTGATGCTAGCTCGATAGCTGGATCCAGCCTCTCTGTTTTATTCCGATCCAGCACTGGATACTGGACAGTGGACGATGTACTGGATTGACACGTTTACGCTGGAATCCAGTGACACTGGATCCATCACCTACTGGTTCTAAAGAAATTAGCCTTTAGAGGTAGTCTTTGTAAAATCTAGCACCCTATTACCTACCCAAACAAAGGTTCAAGAGAAATGATACCTAACAATGATAATGTATCACCTTGCACGTGCTTTATCGATGCAATGCGTGCATCGACACGAAAGATTATACTAGGTTTGTGGAAAAATAAATCACAAACAGCAGCATCCTAATGACTAAATCACTAAACTGATAAACTATGTATATCTAAGTAGATTAGTAAGTAGATACAATACATCTCTTGAAGATGATTAAATATAAGATTGGAATAGGCGTTTTATCAACAAAATAAATTACTCACTTTTCACAAAACGGCCTGTCCTTTTCAGCGATGTATCGTACTCCATGCAATGTTGAGTTATTGAAGAATTCTGTAGTCTGATGACGTAAACTTGTAGCCAGCAGCGATATGCCACTAACATCTGAAGGCGACCGGTTCTTTTTAGAACCCGAATAATCATTTTTGAAGTTGTATTCAGGATACACTTTCATGTCCTATACTCGTATCACATTTTCAAATGAACTGTTCAGTTTGTATACACACAGAATATCGGCAATAAGCTGACTGAATCACGCAACAATGATAACATCGAAATTATCGATCAGCCGTTGCGTGATATTATGATGATTGACTTTATATTGACTTTATTTCCACTATATACTAGTAACATGGTTATGTCTATCGATATTTAAATCCAATAAAACATTCTCTGAAAGGTCAAGCTCACTGCTCACTTTTTGTTACCTAGATGTACGTATTTTGAAGTTTTTTCATTAAGTGGTACGTATGGTACCTGATCTACCTACTCTACTTTTTTTTCCATAGTGATACAACTGTGGAATCATCTACAATCGTAATGCCTAAATTGGCATACCTATAACATATGCCAATATGAAAATATACTTGGCTGACTATCTAAAACAGTCATATCTTAGACATAAATAAGTCATGAATATTTTCATTTTCCATGTTAGTCGTTCTTTAAGGAATTATGGACCCCCAAATATCTGAACTATATTATCAAATTAGCTGTTTAGGTAGCAGTGCGTGTATCATACTTTAACCTTATCGATGAAAGCTTTTAATAATTCAAAGAGGCAATTATCCTTACCAACCATAGATCCAACAAATAATGGTTTTTAATAGCATATGTATTAGCCACATATTGTTAAAGCTTGCGATACACTTGGATATGACTATGCGTGAATTTAATTATCTGTCGATATGTCACGCTCATTATTTCTGGGAGTAAAACATGCTTGGCCAGCTGTTAGCTCCAAGATTCACCTTTAAAGGTTAATCTTCTCTCTTCGATCTTAATTTAATAGTACGCGTTACTCAGCTATCAGTAAGCCACCTAGAATACACCCTTGCGGAACCCCATTATTTTTTAACACTTTTTTTATTTTTTAAGCATGCAGTTGACTTAGAGTTCTTTTTACCTTTAGCTACTAGTTCTCCATTGGATAGCATCGAATATTACGATACTTCTAGTGTGACAATGGGTGTATCAGTGTCAAAGGCTCCAGATAAGTCTATGGAAAATCAAAAATCGTTCACATGCTTATTATTTTATTACCCTTCACATCGGGTCGGTAAAAACTCGATTCAAACTACAGTAACATAACTTACAGAAAGCACACGAACTCTAAACAAAATTTGAGTCGTTTTAGCTAAAAGCTAACGTGATCGAGTTATAATAAAAAGTTTATAGGAACAATAAGTTTCTAACATAAATACGTAAGCTCTTCTGATAAACATAAGGTTAGTAATGAAATTGTAAAATGAACAATATAGTGAAGATTCTTCCCGTTTCAATCAAACTAATAATCTTAAATCTTAGAGCTCTTTTTACCTTTAGCTACTAGTTCTCCATTGAATAGCATCGAATATTACGATACTTCTAGTGTGACAATGGGTGTATCACAGTGTCAAAGGCTCCAGATAAGTCTATGGAAAATCAAAAATCGTTCACATGCTTATTATTTTATTACCCTTCACATCGGGTCGGTAAAAACTCGATTCAAACTACAGTAACATAACTTACAGAAAGCACACGAACTCTAAACAAAATTTGAGTCGTTTTAGCTAAAAGCTAACGTGATCGAGTTATAATAAAAAGTTTATAGGAACAATAAGTTTCTAACATAAATACGTAAGCTCTTCTGATAAACATAAGGTTAGTAATGAAATTGTAAAATGAACAATATAGTGAAGATTCTTCCCGTTTCAATCAAACTAATAATCTTAAAATCTTATTCTTGTAAACATTTTAAACCTTTTTTAATATGGATGTTATAAAGCTTTCATAGGATCAATCTTATGAGCCGGCTCGGGATCTCTTATGTCGCATTCAGAATTTATTAATGGTTCGATTACAATTTCAAGATCCTGCAAAGCGTCGTCCAGTATTTTGATTTTTCCCAGAAGCTTTTCCGCTTGAAAATTATATCCTGGCTCAAGCATCTTACCGTTTGGATTCATCTTGAAAAGGTGTTCTGCCTGATGAGCACCAAATAAAAATATCTGAGAATGTTTGGAGGTGGGTATATTATTATTATTAAGAGCATTATGGTAACTTAACCGTGTTTTTTTTATAAGGGTTTTGAAGCTTTCGGCCCGTCTCTGGCATGGTGATACCAGAAGCATTGTTTGTTATTTTGTAAGTACCTATTGGGTAGGCAAATATCGATTAAAAATAAGATTTTGGAAATAAAAAGCCGATAGCGAATTTTCTTTTTAAAATATTGTATCAAATAAACTTTGATTCTAGTACGTTAATTTATAACATAAAATAAACAAAAGAACGTAAAGAAGGTAAATTAAAAAGTACATAATTTCAGTACCTATACAGTGTGTCCGGGCACGGGTTAGCGATATTTGAAGGGGATATACTAGGCTCTTTTTCATCGACAAAAATGCTTTTAAAAAAATTCTTACTCCAAAACTTCGCGAATGGCAGCCATTTTAATTTTTTGATCTGTCGAACTGGGGTGTGTACAATAAAATTCAAATATCTTTAAATCCAAGAGACCTACATACATGCAAATGAAATTAAACTTAAACTGAAATAGTACAGTTTCTTGGATTTATTGCTGCGGGGCGAGACAGAAGGGTGATGTTCAAGTGAGAATAACTCCTAAGATACTTAATGTAGAGTGATAATTTTGATATCATTTTATAGCCTGACTGAAATACTTTTAATGTAATGCAAAAGCCCTAGCAAAATTCAGGGGTACTTATCGAGCTAGAGTTCAAAATGTGAAATTATTCAGTAATTTTTGTGTACAATTTCGTGTTTGCCGATGTTTTTTGGTTATTTTTACATATTCTTTTAAAAACTTTCGTAAGTTTTTGATAAGCCTCAACGTTTAACTTTACAATAATAATAATAATATAATAATAATATTCCACAACTATCACACAACGCCATCTAGTCCCAAGCTAAGCAGAGCTTGTGTTATGGGTACTAGACAACTGATAAACATACTTATATATTTCTAATATTATAGATAAATTACACCCAGACACAGAACAAATGATCGTGCTCATCACACAAACATTTGTCCTGGGTGGGAATCGAACCCACGACCTCCGGCATAGCAGTCAGGGTCACTAACCACTAGACCAACAGGCCAGTCAAGAAATAATATAAACAATAAAGTCATTTGCATGAATGGTCTCTTGGATTCAAAGATATTTGCATTTTATTGTACACACTCCAGTTCGACAGATCAAAAAATTAAAATGGCTGCCATTCGCGAAGTTTTGGAGTAAGAATTTTTTTTAAAGCATTTTTGTCGATGAAAATGAGCCTAGAATATCCCCTTCAAATATCGCTAACTCGTGCCCGGACACACTGTATAAATAGTAACTAATAGCTATAAATCAATAAAATTATTAGCATCAGTTGCTGCTATCAATGGAACCGCAGAGAAAAATACATGAATAAAATTATGGCAAATAAGATAAATAATAATAAGTGTGTAGACTATTCAAAATCGTCAAAGGTGTCAATATTTCCGTGTATATCAGCTTCCTTAGGTTTTTCGTCGCAATTTTTCGCCAACGCCTTTCTTTCCTTGTGCAATTCGAATTTTGCTTCCAACGCTTCACCGATTGGGTTTAACTGGAACATTCTTTCCCCCTATCGATTGCCAAAGTAATTTGTTATAATTTTCAAACATAATTTAAAAATAACTAGTTTGGTAGAAGAAAGAATAGAGCCGAGAATGTAGAAAAGAAAGAATAGCGTGAGAATACTTGCACTATGTAACATGTAACATGATGTTACATGTTCCCAAAAATACACATGACATTACAAACAGGTTTTTTTTACCGACACTGTCCCACTGTTGGCCAAAGGTACTTCCCCATAGCCTTCCAATTTTAACTTTCTCTGGCCAATCTCACATAAACGCGTCTATAGCATCCCAGCAGCGCCAAACACGTACAAAAATCTAGTGAAGTGGCACTATACATAATTGTCAATAAATCTATAGGTACCACACCTACTTCTCATATTGTTTTGCATATAAATCGACAAAGCCAGGAACTAAACATTTACTCAATAACACTACTTTTATTGGGTAGTCGTGAAAAAAGTAGGCAATAATTGAAAAACACAATCCGTCTTACTACAAAAAAGTTAAAAATCTGTTGAACAGTTGTTTAAAAAACTGTCTACTTCAAAACAAAATTTTGACGTTGATACGAGTATAAGGGTCGTTTTGCAGTTACACTTTTTTTAGACAAGTGTTCAACAGATGCTTAAATTTTTGTGATACGACGGTTACGGTTTACCAATTATTTAAATATGTAATTATTTTACTCACAAGAAAATCTATCGGGTCTTCAGGACGTAATTTTGCAACTTCAAGCAGAGCGGGAGTGAGCGTTGGGAAGATATGATGGACTAAGTAATTGCGCATGGGCTCGCTCGCGGCCGCCAGAGCCGCTTCCTCTTCATCACGCATCAATGCATATAACTCAGTCTAAAATATCGTTTTTTTTATCTATCAAAAAAGGCAATTCAATTTAAAGACTTAGGCCCGGTATCCACCAAAGCGGAGAGATGTGTTTGAACAACCAATCAGATGTCCACATCTCCTCTCCGTTTAGCTTCAGTTGACATCTGATTGGTTGTTCAAACACATCTCCTCTCCTCTCCACTTTGGTGGATACCGGGCCTAGAGGTTTTAGCTCAATAATTACCCAGTATTCCATCTTTTCTTCGCGTTCCTGTTTCATTTTTTCTTCCATTTCCTTTAGAGCATCGGCTTCATTTTTCTTTAAAGTAGCTGCATCTTCTTTTTCTTTCTTTTCAGTGGCTTCAATGAGTCCTGCGGACACATCAAAAAAATTAGAAGGTATTTTATTATAATGAAAAAAAAACAAAGGTTGCACTCCAGGAGTGCCGGTAGAAGTGAAAACTTTTTTGTTACTATGTTTTATTTTTAATTTGAATGACGTCTTACTCATTTTCGATCAGGGTCACGTGACCCTGACGGTCACGTGACCCTGACGGTCACGTGACCCTGACGCGAGTTTTAAATTTTTTACCCATTACAGAAAAAGTGTACAACGCCGCTAAAGAAGTTTTCACTTCAAAAATCTGAAGAAAAAATAGTTTAAGATTACTGCAACTAACCAATTAGTTTTCCGTAGCGGCATGGTCGCCCCATCCGCAATGCAACAGCAGCGTAGGGACCTTTCATTGCATAATCTGTGTGATCTTTAACAGGCACTACTAGTGGATGTATATCCAATTCGTCGAAGAAGTTGAGTGGTGTATTATCCCGGGTATCACCGGCTCGAAAGTCGCTCAATCGCTTCAATATTGTCTCCTCATCCAACCGAGAGCATCCATCCGGCAGTCGGAAAGCTTTCTCACAAACGAATTCATCGTTAGCGTCTAACGACACCACAATATCTGCAATAACATTATAATAAATTAGAATGGACTTCTTAGTTTTAAGGAATAGAGAGAATATGAATCCTTCTTACCTGGCAATATTTTCTTGAGGACATTGCTATACAAATCGGCATCCTCTTCAAAGGGTTCCTCATCTTCTTCTTCCCTGACTTCAGAATCTGGTTCTTCGCCTCTTTCAAATACTAGAAAAACAAATAATTATTTTAACCCATTACCAAAGTCATAAATCATAATTCATTTATTTATTTATTTATTAAGGTTTACCAAATCAAATCATAATTGAATTGAGAAAAATTATTACTTACTCGTTTTCGCGAGTTGCTTGTGTTTACTGGGAAGCGAAGAAAAGAAGCAAACAGAAACCTTGGCGGAGCGCTTCGCTTACGTGGCGTTTCCTTGGCGTGCTTGCTTACTGATTAAGAATATCTGTTGTGCGTGCGTGCTTTGCGCTTTTGCAAAGCCTTAACTCCCATCCCGCAACACATGCCATGGTGGGGAGAAATGGATTACTTAGCATGTGTACTTACATTGTTGAGCTTGTGCAATCGTCATGGGGAACCCGTCGAGCACCCATCCTCTATTGAGAAACTCACGAGATAGCAGCTTTTGACGCAAATATCTGGAGAATATCAAACTTAATTATACATTTTGCGTACCTACGCATTTACATACAAAAAAAAGGTTGCACTCCAGGAGTGCCGGTAGAAGTGAAAACTTTTTTGTTACTATGTTTTATTTTAAAACTGGAGTAGTACAGATATGAAATTAACTAATTTGAATGACGTCTTACTCATTTTCGATCAGGGTCACGTGACCCTGACGCGAGTTTTAAATTTTTTACCCATTACAGAAAAAGTGTACAACGCCGCTAAAGAAGTTTTCACTTCAAAAGTAAAGGTAGTATTTCGGACAGTCTACTTTTGTAAATGCATTTGCAATTGATTTTCGGCTTCGGGTGACCACTGAAAACCAGCGCTGTGCGGTCCCCCATAGCACAGCTTTATGCTGAGTCACTCAGCATAAAGCTGTGCTATGGGGGACCCACAGCACAGCTGAGTGGAAGCCTTTTTTGTCACAGTCATGACATACAGCTGCCTACCTATTATGTTTTGTATGTTCCTCTTTGTTAACGTTTGGATTTAGTGTCGTAATTTGTAATTTTTCTGTGTTATAGGTACCTATATGTTTTTTTTGAAGTGAAAACTTCTTTAGCGGCGTTGTACACTTTTTCTGTAATGGGTAAAAAATTTAAAACTCGCGTCAGGGTCACGTGACCGTCAGGGTCACGTGACCGTCAGGGTCACGTGACCCTGATCGAAAATGAGTAAGACGTCATTCAAATTAAAAATAAAACATAGTAACAAAAAAGTTTTCACTTCTACCGGCACTCCTGGAGTGCAACCTTTTTTTTTGAAGTGAAAACTTCTTTAGCGGCGTTGTACACTTTTTCTGTAATGGGTAAAAAATTTAAAACTCGCGTCAGGGTCACGTGACCGTCAGGGTCACGTGACCGTCAGGGTCACGTGACCCTGATCGAAAATGAGTAAGACGTCATTCAAATTAAAAATAAAACATAGTAACAAAAAAGTTTTCACTTCTACCGGCACTCCTGGAGTGCAACCTTTTTTTTTGTTGTCTTTGTTGAATGTATGTGCATGTCTGTGTCGAATAAATAATTTTTCTTTCTTTCTTCTTTCTTTTAGATATTATTCACGAGATGTGTATATTATTGAATTAAACGTTAAATGTCATCCGCAACTGGCAATTCACTTTTGCCGTGGGTTTGATGTGTATTTTATCCAACATTTATACAATTTTTAGGGTTCCGTAGTCAACAAGGAACCCTTATAGTTTCGCCATGTCCGTCCGTCCGTCCGTCCGTCTGTCCGCAGTTTAGCTCAGAGACGCACAGTACTAGAGAGCTGTAATTTGGTGTAAATATACGGATTTGTTGTGCCGAAAAAGTGGTGAAATAAAATCTTGTAAAATATTTTTTTTTAGGGTACCTCCTGTACACGTAAAGAGGGGATGTTTTTTTTTTTCTCGCGTACCCCTTAGTGTGGGGTATCATTAAATAGGTCTTTAAAAAATATTGATAGTTTCCATTAAAAATTTTTTGATAAAAAAATTCGTTTGTGAAATATTAAGCTTTAAAGTGCTAAATTTTGCTCGACTCGTGTGTCCCCCCCCTCTACCAGCTAAACGGTTATGTTTGGGGGTGTGAAAAAATTCACAATAGTAGTATATATAACGAAGTTTAAAAGAAAATTATCATGACTAAGTAGGCTTTACAACTTTACGAGTAATCTTATAAAATGTACTTGGATAACATATTTTCCTAAACAAAATGTATCGGAGAACATGCTCTTCAACTGCAAATGTAAGTTTGTCAACTTTATTTTTACAGCATTAATAGGTATGTTTTTACGGTATGTTTTTTGGGGATAGGTAGGTTTTTATCGTCAACTATTTTTAACTTACTTCAAAAAAAGGGGGAGGTTCTAAATTCGTCGTAATCTTTTTTTTATGTATTTTCTCCGATTTCTCAAGGACTCCTGGACCGATTTTGAAAATTCTTCTTTTTAAAATTAAATTCAGCGAATCAGTTTAGTTAATTCGCATAAGTATTTTGATGGGCAACTACGGAACCCTACACTGTGCGTGGCCCGACACGCACTTTTTTTTTTTTTTTTTTTAGCGTGGTAAAATCATCAAATGAGTCCTCCAACCCCGGGCAGGGCGGGAGGGACTGTCAGACTTCTACTGACTAAAATCCACGGTGTCCTTCATAGCCTGTTAAGTTCCGGGGTTACGGTAAGGGAATAATCCCGCGACCCCGGCAGGCTTTGGCCCTCTGAGAGGGGGGCCCCGTCATTATGCTGACGCTCTTTGAGGCGCGCGTGGGACACAACGCGCCGTCGACCCGGGCATGGTCCTTGGTCGGGCAGCGAGTTGCCCTTTACTCGCTGCCCGCATGCCCGCGCCTACGGTGGCCGGAGATCATCAAGCGACGTCCGTCGCCGTGGGCGCCTACCACTGCGGCTGGGGCGGAGGGAGGACGCTGTCCTCTCTCGCTCGCGGCCTGCCTCCTCCTTTACGAGCATTACTGCCTCGCAGAAGGAGCTGACCGCTTCCCACTCCGTCTCGCCCGACACGCACTTGGCCGGTTTTTACTGTTTCAGTTATGTAGCTCAAAAATAGGGTAGTGTACTGCTTAAATATATTGAAAATCTGTTTAGTCCGTCAGTTAAGAGTATAAATTGTGTATAACCACATGTGACAAAGACGTCACCAATTCTTTTTTTAATTTAGTTTTTTGGAACGAAGTTCCTTATCGCGCGTTGTGAAAGGGGGCTGGAAGGAAAAAAATCTTACGAAAAGTTGTCACGACACTGGAGTGGAGTGGAGTGGAGTGGAGTGGAGTGGAGTCGCGACGATTATTTTTGTTCGAGTGTATACAGTAACTTCGTTCCATCCGGGTGTCCCTTGACACCTCTCAAGTTTTTTTTTATATTGAACCGTGAATTCTGAAATCATACAAAAATAAATACCCAATGATTTCTTCTTCGGTGAGCTGGCGACCCGACTGCAGGATAGCCAAGGTTAGCTTCGCCTGTTCTTTGGCGCCGTCCTCTTCATCAATGTCGTCATCATCGTTCACATTGTTTACGTCGTCCTCTTCACCAAAATTAGGACTACCCAGAGCAGCCATTTCGCCTGTCTCCCAATGACGCAAACGCCTTATCTGTGAGTAATATTACCTACTTAAAGTACCCTATTTTTGGATACTTGTTCTACCAAGTTTATTTATGTTCAAAAAGACAAAATATAACTGCAAGATTTTCGTGTACATACTCGGTATGAAAAACCAATTACATAAATACTTAAATTAAAAAAAATCGAGCATTTTTTTCAGAAAAAAAAAACTTTTTTCAAGCATTTTTTTTTACCATTATATGTATACTTAAATCATTCTTAGTAAGAGCAGTGGTGGTCCAAGTACCTGGGACTCGTCCTCGACAGCCGGTGGAACTTCAGGGAGCATTTCCTGAGTTTGGCCCCAAGGCTGAACCGGGCGTCGGGCGCCCTCAGGCGTCTGCTGCCCAATGTCGGCGGGCCAAACGCTTCCTGCCGTAGGCTGTACGCCGGCGTCGTGCGGTCCATGGCCCTCTACGGGGCCCCTGTGTGGGCCCTAAGCATCCGGACGCGACCACTGAAGTTGGTCGCATGCCAGAGGGTCATGGCTATCCGGATGATCCGGGGATACCGCACGATTGCCGGCGAAGCGGCCAACCTCCTTGCCGGATTACTGCCCTGGGATCTGGAGGCGACTGCCCTCCAGCGCGTCTATGAGTGGCGCGTGGAGGCGCAGCGCCGGGGCGTGACCCCGCTGCCTCGTGAAGTCGAGGCGCGGCGGGAAGAGCTCCGGCGCGATCTCAGGGCAGTATGGAGGGGACGACTGTCGCGACCGAAGGCCGGGCACGCCGCAATTGCGGCGGTAAGACCCCTCTTTGAGGAGTGGCTGGAGAGACGTCACGGCGTCCTGACCTATCGGATGACGCAGGTCCTCACCGGACACGGAAGTTTCGGGAGGTACCTGTGCCTGATAAGGAAGGAGGAAACGTCCGGGTGCCACCACTGCGAAGATCGCCCGGAGGACACAGTAGAGCATACGGTGCAAGACTGCCCAGCTTGGGCGGTGCACCGACGTGTCCTCACGGCGGCGATAGGCGGAGACCTCTCGCGCCCGGCATTGGTTGCGGCCATGCTGCGGGGCGAGACGGAGTGGGAAGCGGTCTGCTCCTTCTGCGAGGCAGTAATGCTCGTGAAGGAGGAGGCGGGCCGCGAGCGAGAGAGGACAGCGTCCTCCCTCCGCCCCAACCGCAGTGGTAGGCGCCCGCGGCGTCGGACGTCAGCAGATGATCTCCGGCCACCGTAGGCGCGGGCATGCGGGCAGCGAGTAAAGGGCAACTCGCTGCCCGACCAAGGACCATGCCCGGGTCGACGGCGCGTTGTGTCCCACGCGCGCCTCAAAGAGCGTCAGCACAATGACGGGGCCCCCCTCTCAGAGGGCCAAAGCCTGCCGGGGTCGCGGGATTATTTCCTTACCGTGACCCCGGAACGTAACAGGCTATTGAAGGACACCGTGGATTTTAGTCAGTAGAAGTCTGACAGTCCCTCCCGCCCTGCCCGGGGTTGGAGGACTCATTTGATGATTTTACCACGCTAAAAAAAAAAAAAAAAAAGTGGTATCGGCCCCGACTTACGAGTTGTTGGTAGGTCGTGAGTTCGAACCCAGTCTGGGCATGGGCTGGGCATTTGTTTATTGCATCACTCCTTCTCTCAAAAACGGTGAAGGAAAACAGTGAGAAAACCGGCATGACCTAGAACCAAAACTTCGAAGACATGTGACATCTATCAACAGTATCAACCCACACTGGGCCCGTGTGGTGGATTATGGCCCACTCCCTCTCACAGAGAGGGGTCTGTGTCCCAGCAGTGGGCACATTATAGGCTAATGATAATGATGATTTACAGTATAAGCTAATATCATTGTAAGGCAATCAGCCGACTTTCCCAAATTGAACATTAACCTTCTAGTCTTGTGATAAAGTTGCAAATCGATTACGGAAAAAAGTTAAACCTACTTGAAATCATAAGATAAATTAATAATACACGTGTAAATTAGAAGGAATGCGAAGAACTTGTCCTTGCAAAATAAGCGAACGCTTAGCTATTTGAAAAACGACACACTCGCTATCAATTACAATGGGCACGTATTGCTATTGATAAGTTTATCTGAGTTTCATGAACAGCCATCTGTGTTCCATGACATTCTGTAATGTGAATGATACACAAAACAAAATTTTAATAAATGAGTTTATCCTACTACTAAAGGCGAAAGTTTGTAAGTATGGATGTATGGATGTTTGTTACTCTTTCACGCAAAAACCTCTGACGGATTTGGATAAAATTTGGTACACATATAGTTTATAACCTGGATTAACACATAGGATAGTTTTTATCCCGATTTGATGTTCCCGTGGGATAATTTTCGAGTTGTAGCGGGTGAAGCCGCTGGCAACAGCTAGTAACTTACTAAATCAGCCTCCAAATCTTGAGCAACGGTTTCAGGTGAGATGTAGTTAAGACCATAGGCTTCACAAATATTTTTTGCCAAAGGAGTTTTTCCGGTAATTGGCGGACCGTATATGATAATCTGTGGGAAAGTAGGTACATGTGTAAGTTCTAGCAGCGGTTTACCTTGTAACATTAACCAACTAAACCTTTTGTTATAAGTACGTACCTTAAAAGCTTTCAATCCCCTCTCTTTCTTAAATTGCTTCATAAGAGCGGGCACATTCTCTGCGATGGTTAAATCAGAAACCCACTGTATGGCCAGTGTCTCGACAATGAAAGTCGGCTCCATACTCAAATTCAGAGTCATCAAATCGAATATTCTTTGCTGCAATTTTATAAGGAACCGTTAATACATAGATATTCGACAGCTACGTACCTGGTACCTGCCTACACAGAGTGAATTTTTTAACTGGGCGTGGATGGCCGATATCCGAAACTCCGTTGATGGTGTAGTAATACAGGGTATGATTTTTTGACAAAGCAGCGTGTTCATAACTGGCCAGGATTATTGATTTTTCTAAAATCCAATAATAAAATGCAGTTTTAGTTTTCGTCAAAATCAACGACACCTGCAACGTTTTTCGATATTCCTCATAATAGGTACGGATGTAGCCATCCACGCCCAGTTGAAAAATTCACCCCGTATAAAATATCAAACATGCAAGAATCAGCAAGAAGCTACATACATCAATTTCTGGAATCAAGAAAGCGTCCTCAGGTGGAATACATTTGAACATTCCAGAGCCAACAATGCGTCCAAGGGGCTTCACTATCTGCAACAGGAATGCAATTATCGTAGCGACACTCTAGTTTAAAAGATAAGGAATTTACTTGTTCCTTACTTCTCTTTGTTTAGAAATATTCTGTTCCACTGCCAATATGTAAAGCTTCCTTGGAAAATCAAGAAGTAGACTGTGGACAATTCTGAAAGGGATGTTAGTACCTATTAATTAATAACTGTGACTAGTATAATCTACCCACATGGTTATAGGTAATATATATAATATATTTTAAATAGGGTATTTGACTGAAGAAATCTAATGTCCGTTAGTTAGATTCATCATCATCATCATCTCAGCCATAGGACGTCCACTGCTGAACATAGGCCTCCCCTTTTGATCTCCATAGATACCGGTTGGAAGCGACCTGCATCCAGCGTCTTCCGGCGACCTTTTTAAGGTCGTCTGTCCACCTTGCTGGTGGACGTCCTACGCTGCGCTTGCGAGTCCGTGGTCTCCACTCTAGTTCTTTTCGACCCCATCGGCCATCTGCTCTGCGAGCAATATGGCCTGCCCATTGCCACTTCAGCTTGCTAATCCGGTGGGCTATATCGGTGACTTTAGTTCGTCTACGGATCTCCTCATTTCGGATTCGATCACGTAGAGAAACACCTAGCATAGCCCTCTCCACAGCTCGTTGAGCGACTTTGAGCTTTGAGATGAGGCCGATAGTGAAAGACCACGTTTCGGTGCCGTAACTCATCACTGGTAACACACATTGGTTGAAGACTTTCGTCTTGAGGCACTGAGGTATGTCGGACGAAAACACATTACGTAGTTTCCCGAACGCTGCCCAACCGAGTTGGATTCGGCGGTTGACCTCTTTCTCGAAGTTGGACCTACCTAACTGGACTACTTGTCCTAAGTAGATATATGAGTCAACAACTTCGAGTACCGAGTTTCCAACAGAGACAGGGGTGGGCACAACATTGGCATTTGACATAATTTTCGTCTTGTGCATGCAGTTCATTTTCAAGCCCACCCGTTGTGAAACTCGGTCGAAGCCATCGAGCATCATGCTGAGTTCCTCCATCCACTTTGCCATGACTACGATGTCGTCGGCAAACCGAAGGTGAGTGATGTATTCGCCGTTGATGTTGATGCCAAGTCCTTGCCATTCCAGGAGCTTGAAGGCGTCTTCCATTGCGGCAGTAAACAGTTTCGGGGAGATAACGTCCCCCCTGTCTTACGCCTCTTCTCAATGGAATCGCCTTCGTGCTCTGCTCCTGTACTCGGCCCGACATGGTGGCGTTATTATACAAGCACTTCAACACCTCGATGTACCGATAGTCAATACGGCATCGCTGGAGTGACTCAAGTACCGCCCATGTTTCCACCGAATCGAAGGCTTTCTCATAGTCCACAAACGCTAAGCATAATGGCAAGTTATACTCTTCGGTCTTCTGTATAACTTGCCGCAGCGTATGGATGTGGTCTATGGTACTATAGCCTCTTCGGAAACCGGCTTGTTCGGGAGGCTGGAAGTCATCAAGTCTGTGTTCGAGACGGTTCGTGATAACCCTTGAAAACAGCTTGTAAACATGACTTAGAAGCGTGATGGGTCTGTAGTTCTTCAATAGGCTGTTATCACCTTTTTTGAAGAACAGCACCACATCAACTCTACTCCATGTTTCAGGCGTTTTGCCCTCGGAGAGGACGGAATTAAAAAAGAGTTTCTGGAGGACTTGTAAGTACCGGTACCCGCTCTCAGAAGCTCTGAAGTGATTCCGTCCTCGCCCGGCGCCTTGTTGTTCTTAAGCTGCTTCAGGGCCATCCTAATCTCGCACAGACTGATGTCCGGGATATCTTCGGTATAATGTCGGGACAGCTTGGCTCTTGGATCTCCTACCAAGCTGTCAACGGGCTTTGCGACCGAAGTGTATAACTGTCCATAGAACCTCTCGATCTCGCCTAAAACCTCTGCTTTGGTCGACGCTATGCTGCCATCCTCCCGTTTCAGCTTTGTCATCTGGCTTTGCCCAATAGACTTGTCCTTTGCGAACAGTTTAGGGCCTTGGTTTCGCTGTATAGTCTCTTTAACACGATTCGTATTAAAGAGACGCAGATCGTGTCGCAAGGACTTAGATATACGTCTATTGAGCTGCCTATATGACTTCGCGTCATCGGAAGACTGCAACTGTAGCAAACGTCGTTCAGCCATGAGGTTTAAGGTTTGCTCGGTCAATTTTTGAGGTCTATCTTTACGGCAGGGTCTAAAAAACTTAGACCCTACCGTGCGGACAGTTTCCACTAGCCCGTCGTTGATCTCGTCCACTGACACTAAGTTCTCAAGGCAAGCAAAGCGATTAGAGAGCTCGAGTTGAAAGCTTAGCATAGTTAGATTATATCAACGAAATTGACACGTATTTTTTATTTTCTTACGTAAACCGAAAATTGACGAAGATACGAAACTTTTAATATTGCCAATACGTCGCAAGCAGGTACAGTTTTTACTTGCTTCTTACGTCACGAGCCCCCACTCCCGAATTTTGATGCGTTATTTCTTTGTAAAAATACAGCGATTTAACAAAAGAAAAAATACGTGTCCATTATTTTTCAAAACTCTAGCTGACGGACACCGGCCTGGTTCAAATATCTAGACATGCGGGAGCGTGTCAGAGCCAAGCAAAGCAGGCGCGCAGCTCACAGTGTGTAATATTTAAGGTTGCTCAGCGTGCAATGGAGAGAGCAATGCTCGGGGTTTCTCTGGATAGAATTCGTAATGAAGTCATTCGCGAGAGAACCAAAGCAACCGACATTGCGCTTAGAATCAGCATGCTGAAGTGGAAGTGGGCCGGCCACGTCTGCAGACGGACAGACGGCAGATGGAGCAAACATGTGCTAGAGTGGAGACCGCGAATGGGCAAACGTAGTGTAGGACGCCCTGCTGCAAGATGGGTCGATGATTTAAGGAAGGTGGCTGGCAGCGGATGGATGCGGACTGCCCAGGACCGGGATGGTTGGCGCTCTTTGTTGACGTTCAGCAGTGGACGGCAATAGGCTGATAATACTTAATAATAAATTAATAATATAGCTGATGGACTAATTAGATTAGCAATTTATTGATGTGGTCAACATGCCTATTGATATTACAGTAAAATATCCTAAACTACTCACTGTCCTAAGTCGTTAACGTTTATTAAAGGCACAACATTATTTCCTCGACCGAATATAGGCAGTATCGGCTCGCACTCCCAAGCCTTTTGGAACCAATAGAAGAGAGTGTCTTCTTTGCCGCCGTATGTCACTCCTGCAGCAATTACCAGCGCTCTGTTGACAAAATTGGAATAAATCATAATTTATTTGTAGGTTCGCTTGCCCAGACCACTATTATACCTTTTTGTTTATCGTGCTAAAATCATCGAATGAGTCCTCCCACCCATTACCGTCAAACTTGTAAGTACCGACAAAAATCCGCGGTGATCCTTCAACAGCCCTTTACGTTTCAAGGTCACGGTTTCCTCATGAGACAGTGCAGCGACCCCGGCACCCCCTGGGCCCTTGCGAGGCATGCAACACGACGCGCCGTCGACCCGGGCGTGGTCCATGATCGGACGATGAGTTACCCATTACTCGCCGTCTACATGATTACCTATTATACCTACTTGTTTGGCAGACAAATAGTTATGTACACATATTCAATATCATCATCATCAACCTATCTTTATCAACCTTCTTCTGGTGACAGCCTGTATATCAGTCTTTGAAACTCCTACAACGGGGACTTAAAATATATCTCAAGAGGGAGTAAGCTGAAATCCATTGCACAGGCTCTGAGCGGGTAGTTAGATGTCACAATGTCTTCGAGATGTTCTAGTACTACATAGGTACCAGTTTCTCCACTATATTTTCATCGCTGTTTTAAGAAATCTTAAATAGTTAAGTGACATAAATGACAAACTAGAGTACCACTGACATGCAACTCGTAAATAGGAGATTTTCACTGGACTAGCACGTTTCCTACACTTCTAATTATGTATTGGATAAGACATTTCCAACTCATCCATTCTATAACCAGTACCTGTTATCGCCGAAATTATTCTCCACGTAGTGGATATCATATTAATTGTTTTGAACACAGATAAGTAGGAGGGTAGTGCCAATTAAAACACCCACAAGTGAAATGGAGAGAACTCTTGTACTTACCCGATTATCGACCTATATTTTCTGGCCATGCCAATCACTTCATTTTCAGCATCATAGTGCATCTTATAATTTGGATGTGGTTTCCGTTTTCGAAAGTCGGTTTCTATGAAGGGCATATCTGGATTTTCCTGTGAATTATACTTTACGTGTCAGATGATTATTTAATCAGTCGAGTTCACGTTAAGCCGTTGATCCCGGATATCATTTGTAGATCTCCGACAGTCGTTCCTGTTAGTCAGGAGCTCGAAAATCTGATCAATTCGACAGTCTTGCCAATGGTTATTTATCGTATCACAAGTTACTGGGTAGTGGAGGTCAGCTAGGCAGTCGCTCCATGTAAAATATTGATACTCAGTTTCATCTGATTGAAGCCCACCCCAAAGTTTTTGGGAAAAAGATAAGCTGACGATGACCGTCCCACTGCCTGGGCAAAGGCCTTCGCAAAATTTTCAAGGGGCTTTATCCTACGTTAGCAGATGGCCCTGTTGCGGTTCGCGGCCACTCTTTTTATTAATACGGGGTTATCCACCGGTGAATAATAAGGATGTTCGATAGGTTAGGTATATTATATTATTAATATGTTTTATACCTTTCCTACCTTAATAAATTCCTTACGTCATCTGCCTACCGAGCTGAAAGTAACTGAGGCCGAGATTGGTAAAGCTGATGCCTATGACAAACGAATTAACTCCATGCGAAGGCACGGGTTCTATTCAGTTCCTCATGTATTAAGACTTACCGGATCCAGTGGTTTGGTGCAGGCCCACGTCATGACTGTGGATATCAGTATCAAGTACCGCTTCTTATAATCCCCGGCGCCACCGGCACTTGATACACCTGTATCGTCCAAGTCCGCCTTTGGTGGTGGAGCCTGTTTTTCTAGCAATTGCTGCAGAACTGTCAGTTGTAATTATAAATTATTAAAACGGTGAGATTATTCTGTAGAAACGACGCCTGTGGATACAAACGATGCACTATCTACTGTCCTGCTTTTTGTGCAATTCCATGTGTACCCAGGGATCTGTCCGTTGACATTGATTACGCCGTGATGATGTGGCTGAGTTTTGGTTGAAGCTTAGGTATTCACGATATAGAAAGGCGATGATGAAAGTTATGGCAAGTTTTGTTTTTTTTTTTTTTTTTTAAACGACTTTAGGTTATCAAGACCTTGGATTTTCAACGATATCTATGTCAATGTACCTTTTTTGTCTGGAAGAGGTTTCTATATTATTTTTAACGAGTTTACCTTTAACTGCTTGTCTGAAGCTGGGTAGGTACGTACATATAGTGAGTTAAATTGTATTTCCTTACCTTTCAAATATTCCAGTGCAATTCTAAGTTCTTCTCTATCGCTACTGACATCCAAAACGACGGTGCCGCAAGTCAGCATTTGCGGTATACATTCTTCTTTAGATATAATCCTCGCCACGTTATCTAGAGTCTTGATCTTTGGGTTTGCTACAGTTCCTAGTAAGTTTTGGCAATAATGAAGAACTGACAATAATTAGCTTAACATACAATAGAATAATGAAATTTTCGCCAGCTAGTGAGTGAGAATCAAATAAGAGTGGGTAGGCAACTTAGATATTCATCCACCGATCCACTCACATTACAGTTACACTGTCCAGTTACACTCATTATCATTTTACACAAATACTCGCGACTGACAGAGAACTGGTGGCCTATTACCCTACCATGACGTCCTATAGCGTGAGTTGTTAGGCTGTGGGAAAGAGACAGAGCTATACAAGTCGTCTAGCGCCATCTCGTGCCCTGAGCGGAACCACTCACGCTCATGGTAGGCCACTGATAGCCGCAGGCGCATAAAGGTACCTACCTACCTACTTACCTATAATTTCATAAGGCGGTTCAGGCTCAGGAACATCTAAAATGGCATCTTCTCCTATGAGGGTTACTGAAGGTGGTCGTGATGCTGCATTCTTCTCGGTTATTAATTTCGATATTTCAGCTAATAAATACTCTCCATGATATGAATCCAAATTGTTTATAAAATATCTCTTGAATGAAAACACGTTTTCGACATTTTCCGAGGATTTTTCTGAAGAAATCTTATCAGTAGATTTCTTCATATTATTTGTATTATTCTTCAACATTTCTTCTACCGAAAATGGTTCTAGTTTATTGCTTCAGTTACAATGCAGTTGTAATTTTATGACATTTTCAATCTATGACATAAAAAAGAAAACATTTACATGAGTCAAAAACGAACTTACCAAGTAGGTAAGTACTTACATGTTGTTTTCAATCCTAGGTACAATATTTTTCAGAAATTGCTGACTCTATCTATCGGTATAATAAAACTTAAAATAATCACAGAGCGTATGAAAATAATGTTCATAACATTATTTTACTACTACTAGGTACTACTATGTACACACGGCTACACATCAAGCTATGCAAAACTAGTATATGCTGACCGTTCAATGTGCGGAAAGATCATATATTAGATAGATAGATAGATAGATAGAATACTCTTTATTATGCACACCATACAACTTAAAGGTACATAACATTTTACAAATTATAACTTATACATAGGGTGATGGATTAGGAAGAAAGAGAGACATACTGTTGGTAGTACTGTGGTGTACAATTAACCAATTAAACAAGATAAAATATATGTAGGTATAATTAAATAAATACATGCATACACATACAAACATATATAAATATATATATATATACATAAACACATGTAATAATCACGAAAACAAAGAAAAGAAGCATTATAGTCACATGGTTAAGGAGAGAGGTAGTGCTTCTTGAGCAGATTTTTAAAAATTGACAAGTTTTGTGCGCTCCTTACTGATATGGGCAACGTATTCCACAGCCGCACTGCTTCAACTGTAAAAGCTTTGTCGTAAAAGCTCGTAGAGTGTATTGGCATCTCTAGTCTCAAGTTTTCCGAGGACCTAAGATATCTATTATGTGTGTCATGAAGGAACTTGAAACGTTCTTTAAGATAAGAGGGGGTTTTAGGATTGAACAGAATACTGTAGAGCTGAAACAAGATATGAGAATTCCGGCGAAGACGTATAGGAAGCCACTTGAGTTTTACTCGAAATTCAGAAATTTGATCATATTTGCGCAGGCCAAATATAAATCTAATGCAGAAATTTTGAAGTCGCTCAAGTTTATCAAGTTGTGCCTCAGTAAGATCAAGATAACTGACATCAGCGTAGTCAAGGATGGGAAGTAAAAGGGATTGTGCAAGCAAGCGCAGTTTTAGTGGCAGTCGGAAGAAAGTTCCGCAATCGCCTCAAACTCTTAGCAGATGCGAAAATTTTCCGACTCACTTCCTGTAGCTGGGGACCCCAGAATAGATTTTGGTCAATCCAAACTCCAAGATTTTTTACCTTCTCACTTAGAGCACAGAGGAATAGCGGTGCCGTTGAATTGTACCTGCGGTAACTGAGACCAATTTACCTTGGGGATCATCCTTGAGCTGCCAACAACAATGACCTGAGTCTTCAATGGGTTAACCAGCAATCCATGTGCTTCACTCCACTCGCAAATCGAAGTCAGATCTCTGTTAATTATATTAATAGCGTCAGACAAATCCGAATGGACAGCTTGTTTATAAATTTGCAAATCATCTGCATAAAGGTGGTCGGAAGAGAGAAGTTTCTTGGAAATAGAATTTATAAATATTGCGAAGAGTAAGGGAGATAAAACGCCACCCTGAGGTACACCGGCAGAAGTATAACACCAGGAGGAGCACGACTCCCCTATGCATATACGTTGCCGGCGGCCATACAGGTAACTACGAAATCAGTCAATCGTTGTTGGAGATATGTTAAGGCGGCGCTAGTCGCGAGCTCGAACTCACTGGCAGGCATGGTCAAAAACCATGAAACCAGGTGAAATATCACCTGAAATCGAGCCATATTGTTCATGTGTCCGCGAGCGTCATCCCCCCGTGGAGAAAACAGGGGAAAACATTATACAGTGAGATGCACGATCATTCAGAGTAAGTGGCGCGCGTAAAAAAATACGAAACGGCCTTTGGGAGAAAGGGTTTTATGAAAAAACCAGTGCATCAATCAATTTCAAATAAAATTTATGGAATTCTTCGATAAATGTGCTGTGTCGGTACGGACTTTGTTTTGGAAATTTGATGCGTCTTTAATTTCTAATTTACGCCCAAAGTTGTGTTAAAATTAGCAATAAAAACGAATCTTTGGAAGCTCGTAACTTTTTAATGGCTTGTTATTTCAAAATTCTGCTTCCGTACAGACAAAATTAATAATGAGACAAAACGATACCATGTTTAACTTTGGATGTACCTTGTCAAATAGTGGAGTAAAACCCCAACGAAGTTTCTATGGAAAAAATGTTGACTTGTTTCACCTTAAGTGAGCGAAGCAAGGCAAGCAGGATATCGAAATCGACAGTATTGAATGCATTACTGAAATCCAGTAAGCAAAGTACCGTCAACTTTCCCTCCTCCATGCCTAATCGAATGTTATTGGTGGTGCTGTGACCAGGACGGAAACCAGATTGGAAGGGATTTAGTAGACTATTTTTACAAAGAAAGGTACTTAACTGATTGTGATTAAATTATAGCGAGTCCAAGACAAACTGGTTTTGTATAGCTTGATGTGTAGCCGTGTGTACTACTAATAGGCAACTACTACGCTTATTCCCAACTGCTCAACTAAACTGCCCAACTGCTCGAAACTGCTCAACTAACTGCCCAATTGAGTTGTGCCTAGAGATGTGCCGTTGCCGGCAATATTGCCCAAGGTGGGAATATAGGTGGAAATATTGCCGGCAATATTGCCGGGAGTGGAAATATTTGGGAATATTGCTTAATTTTAAGTCAAAGTGAGTGCGAAAACTATGTAACACACTTAAAATTAGTATTTACAGACCATGGTCGACATTATATACAATAAAAATCTTTTTTTTTGTAAAATTGCCAAAATTGCCGGCAATTTTGGCAATATTCCCGGTATTTTACCGGCAATATTGCCCATTGTTGCCGCACACGACTGTGAATATAAGAAATTACACATACATTTTAAGATAAGAATTGACGATCATTGTATATTGAATAAAAAGGCATAAATTCGAATAATTTATTTTAATGTTGTAGTTTAATCTAGTCAACGAATGCTCAAAGCATAGAGGGAAATTCTAGAAACACATTTTTTACTACGTAACTTTGTTTGGACCAGTTGTTAGGAGGTGAACATATCAAAACCATGAGCTCTGGGGGGGGGGGGGTTTGAAGGTACCATTTTTTGGTTTTTCGCTTACATCTCGGAAAACCATGCGTTCTAGCAGCATAGCGTGTGTGAACAAAATAAAAAACTAAATCAATTTTCCGTAAGTTTTACTCAGTAAGCATTTCAATATCTTGTAAGTTTTCGAGTTTTCATAGTTGTCGAGGTATCCGCTTTTGAAAGTCTGTAATTTAGGGGAAAAAACATTTTTAGTTTTTCGCATTTGGAAAGTTGTATTTGATATCGCCATAGATCCAGAAAGCAGTAGCAATTGATTCAGACCCTCCCTTCACCACCTGCGATGAACAGAGCCAGCATGTCTTCCCCCACCGAGGGAGCAGTAAAAATTAGCTTAGAAACTCATTTTAAATTATACTAGGTACTTACAGACTAGGTAGGACAGTACTATGTAGGAGGAAATCCGCACCCATAAGAGATGCGGAAAATCTATCTTTGGAAACTTTAGTTCTTTTTTGTTGTAAACAATTTTCGTATAGGTATGTATTAATTTTTGGTCAAGTGTGTGTTGCCCACAAAAATACACGGAGAAGTGGGTACTACAGGGAGAGCCTGAAAAGACTGCTGCTGCTTTCTGGATTTATGGCAATATTAAATAAGACTTTCCGAATGCAAAAAGGTAAATATGGTTTTTTGAAAACTAAACAAGATATCGAACAGGTTACTAAAACTTATAAGAAATTTATTCAGCCTTTGTTTTATTCATACAAACCATGCCGCTAGGAGGCATGGTTTCCGAGTTATAAGTGAAAAATCAAAAAATGAAACCTTTAAACCCCCCTCCCCCACAGCTCAAGGGCTCGTGGCGGGGACTTTTGATAATTATATTCACCTCCTAACTAGTTCAAACAAAGTAACGTAGTCCAAAATCGTGTTCCAAGAATTTCCCTCTATAACTGTTCGTTGAGTGGGCTACTAGTTTTTCATACAAAATCACATAGCAAAAACAACGAGTATAAGTACCTACCTATACAATATGGAAGTATAAATCTCTGTCAAAACTACAAATAATCAACAAAAATAACATTATTTTAATGCACTTGTTTCGGTAATTCTTACATAATCAGTAAATCACCGTTTAGAGTAACAACTTAGTAGTTTTTATAATGCGGACTTAATGCCGCAACGTATTATCACAGTAATATAAACTGCACCTGCAGTAATAATAAAATATACTGGTGTTATTTGACTGGCAACTTTGGCAATATTGCCAAAGTTGCCGGCAATTTTGGTATTTTACCGGCAGTGGCAATATTGGGAATATTGCCGGCAGTGGGAATATTGCCATCAGGCACATCTCTAGTTGTGCCGTTTACATTCCCAACTGCTCAACTACAAACTGCTCTACTCGTATTTGACAAGGGGCCTGGCCGTCTATAAAATGATATTATTTAGAACTCTTTTTTCCAAAGACCAATCTATTTCATGTAGCGTACTAAGAACATAATGTCATTATGAATGTCACCGAGCCACTCGATCGTAAATTTTGACATTTTAGTTCTAAACTATTTGTTGCAAAATATTTTTCGTAGAAAGGTATGGACGAAGAAACAGAACAATTATGTTTCATCTATACATTTAATATAAAAAACTTTTTCAAAAAAAAATGTAACCGACTTCAAAACTACCACAAAAAAAGTTCAAAATAACCTACAAAAAAACTTTTCTTTCGAAAGTCGGTGACTTTCTTTTTTATTTCATTGACTTTTTGTCACCGACTTTCGAAAGAAAAGTTTTTTGTAGGTTATTTTGAACTTTTTTTGTGGTAGTTTTGAAGTCGGTTACATTTTTTTTTGAAAAAGTTTTTTATTTTATCCTTTTTAGTTTCACTATTCAACCCAAATTATTGTCAAACTAGATGAAAAAACCCGGCTTCGCTCGGGTAAAACGTGACTCATACATAATACACATCTAGGTGCAAAATGTAGGTAGATATTTCTGTGACATCGGTTCTCAAGGTTCTAGCTGTGCCCGCGACTTCGTTTGCGTGGATGTCGGAACATAACAATGTATTTTTTTAGTGCGAAGCGCTGTTGGAGGATACTGATCCAATTTTATTTTTTTATTTATGCTTTTTTTATCGTCTCAAACTCGTCATCTTCCCGCCACACTAAACTTGTCGAGGCAGCGAGGATTCGCCGTACCAACAGTTCATAGACCAAACAACTGTTGGTAAAACGTTTCAGACCCCTAATATTATAAAGAGGAAAGATTTGTATTTTTATGTGTACCTATGTTTTATTTAATGTAGGTACATGTTAGTTTGTAATGAATAAACTCAAAAACTACTGCACCGACTTTGAAAAATTTTTCACCATTAGAAAGCTACTTTCACCCAGTAACATAGGCTATAGCGTAGTGTAGAAACGTGTTGAGGAGGTTTAGTAACTACTTAATACACCACATGACACTGGCATGCTAACAGTGCTATCGACTCGGTTGCCAAAAAGAAAGAAAAGCAAAAGAAATAAAAACTTCACAACATGATACTAGTGTCCGACCGAAACTGATTTTTCAGCCGAAACCGAAACCGAACTTTCGGCCTGGCTCTCAGTTTCGGCCGAAACCGAAACCGAAACTTTCAAAACATTTAAAATTTCGATTGTTTTTTTTTTAATTTTTCTGTTTTTTTAAACATTTATTATTTATTTTATTATTTTTATTTATTATTAACACATAAGAAAAAGTGTCAAATATGCAGGGTGAATTTTTCAACTGGGTGTGGATGGCTAGGTATATGCTTAACTATGAGGAACATTGAAAAACGTTGTATGGAGTCTCGAGACCGATTTTGACGAAAACTAAAACTGTATAATTGGATTTTATAAAAATCAATAATCCTAGCCTTCCTGGCTAGGATTGATTAAAAAATCGAAACCACTGATTTTGAAAAAAAAAATCACATCCTGTATTATTATTTATTACACCATTCGATAGAATTCCTAATAAGGATCAAATTCTGGGAAGTTATGAAATACGGCAAACTTTTAAGAAATTGCTATTTTTCTGTTATTAAACTTCTACTGACCCATAATCTATTTGAAATCATAATAATTTATTGTTTTCAATATTTCACTGGATTTGAAATCTCAACATCCGCACTAGGTTTATTCAGCAATACGAAATTACTGAGTTAAAATAGCATTATTTCAAAGAATTTCGAATACAGTCACTGCCTTGACGATTGATAAGTTTTTTAATCACTCACGTACATATCAAACATATTTTATTATGGCATGAATATACTAGACTTACTCTTGCCAGTAAACTCAAAAACATAACCTCAACTCACGATTAAATGGACGGTGGCAAACTGAGCCGGGGCCCCCGCCCGGCGAGCAAGCACGTGTTAGCTACGAATTTTACCGAACGACACACGAAAATGCACGAACTCTTGAGTTTCGGCGAGGCCGAAAGTTTCGGCTATATTTTGGCCGAAACCGAAACTAAGGCCGAAACTAGATTTTTTGGCCGAAACCGGCCGTAACCGAAACCGAAACCGAAATTTCGGTCGGTCACTACATGATACCCGATGTCAGTGACGTTTCGCGTCAGTAGCCAATATGGCGGCTGCGATCTGTCTGGTTAGAACTATTAGAATTTTACAAAATACTCAACAATCCGAATTTTGCGGATATATGTTGTCGACTGGAAATCTTTATTTTTTAATGTTTTATTAGGTAAGCTTTCGATCGAGTCTACCGTACCCCTTGACGAAATTATTAATTTAAATACATAATTTTCTTACATGTGCACTAAAATTTTGTAATCCGTAGCACCGGAAAATAACAACGCCCATGTATAAAAACTAAAAATAAAAACTACTGCACCTTGACTGCACCAAACTTAATGAAAATTTTGTGGGACCAAATGGCAGATATACTGAATGGAACAAAAAAAGAATCATCGAAATCGGACCAGAAACCTCGGAGTAATCGGTGTAAACAAAGTTGAAAACTTTTTAGGTTTTTGTTGATTTATGTTGATTTTTCAAAAAGTGCTAGTCCGATTTTGATAAAATTTTAATGGGACCATTCCAGAAGTATATCATATCCAACAAAAAAAGAATTTTTCAAATCGGTTGTTAAACGACGGAGTTATGCCCGAACAAACATAAAAAAAAAAAAAATACAAACATCCGAATTGAGAACCTCCTCCTTTTGGAAGTCGGTTAAAAATAGTAGGAAAGTCAAAACTGTACTTTGAATATTTTTTTAAAAGAATACTTGGGGTGTGATCTACAATCGATACCGAAGCCAAAAATATAGTTTTTAGAATTTTTGTCTGTCTGTATGTCCGGGATAAACTCAAAAAGTACTGGACGGATTTGAATGTTTTTTTTTGTAGTATAGGTATTAAGTCCAGTTAACATAAATTAGGCTATAATTTTTGTTGAAAACTTGAACACCTGATGCAGAACTGCAACAGACCTGCTAAACTATAAGAGATACAAAAATGATGCCAAAGCAAAAATTGATCCACGTGATGAGCATTTTCTGCTGAGAGAATAAAATTGAAGATCCTGGACACCTGATGTGGAACTTCAAGAGCCCAGCTACACTATAACATATACAGGAATGACGTCTTAGCAAGAGTTATTCAGCCTGATGAGCACCTTCTGTTGATGTATAGAAATTGAAGATCTGGAACACCTGATGTGGAACTCCAAGAGCCCAGCTACACTATAACATATAAGGGAATGACGTCTTAACAAGAGTTATTCAGCTTGATGAGTACTCTCTGTCAGCTTATAAAAAATGAAGATCTGGAACACCTGATGCGGAACTCCAAGAGCCCAGCTATACAGGAATGACGTCTTAGCAAGAGTTGTTTAGTCTGATGGGCATTTCCTGTTGTCTAAATGAAAGATCTGGAACGTCTGGCATCGTCTCGCGCATCCCGTTGTTTTCCCGTCCCCCAGGCTCCTAGAATTCGACATCAGACGTTTCTGATCTTCGCTTTTGACGACCCCATTGTCGCTGGCATAAGCAACAGGGTCCGCGTACGAAGTCGCGGACAGAAGCTAGTATCTAATAAAACATTTCTATTTGTTTTAGTTGAGCAGTGGGGAAAAGAAAATGTCTAAACTCAAAACTATGAAATGATTAGTTGAGCAGTTGGGATCCCAACTGCTCAACTGTTCGTAGTTGAGCAGTTACAGTTGGGCAGTCGGGAAAGAGCGAACTACTACTGGTACTGTCTTGAATGATTCGAGTTTTAAAATGAAAAACAAGCTCAAAAAAATCATATGAGTATCTTTTATTTCTACTTTTTTTTTTGCATGTTTCGTGGAAGTTGGTTATAGTCACAGGTTGTAGTTGTCGTGGCATTCTATGGTTTCTGTCAGACCGAAACCCATAGGAAAAAAGTGTGAGATTCTACATGTAAGAAGAAGTTGTAGGAGAGTAATGAGTAAAATGCATAAAAACGCGTGTTATGGAATAAATATTTTATTACAATCCAATAAGTAGTATTACAATATTGTAAAATAACGATAAAATATAATACAATATTCGATAAAATTTTGTCTTACATTTAGTTAAACTTAAACAAGTCGACAATAAAATAGATGCATTGTCTAAAGAAAATTAAGTAGGTACTTACTTAAAATTCTGTCAGTTCATCGTTTTTCATTAATGCGGGGATACACTGATGGGAAATGTTGTTCATTTTCGAGATACATAATAGAATAGACTTAACCTGTCTACACACCTGCACCGCGATAATGAACGGCATTTCTCGTTGGTGTGGCCCTAGTCCCTAGCATATGACAAGAGACGGTGCAACGGTGGCGGGTTCGGTAATTATTATCGTTACGAGATCGTTACCTACTGACTGTCATTAAAATTAACCTGTATCGCATGGTCTGTTGTTTGTTTATCTACGCAACTAGTTCAACATTGCGCGGGTTAAGGGAATTCATACTTGCGCAGAGCCGAAGCTCATCAAAGCGTCAATGTGAAACTTATCAATGGAAAGTGACCTTGTATCTCAACATCGTAATGCACGTATTTCTGAGCGCAACCAAACGCTTACCTACTGGTTTTGTGCAACATCCCTTAGTGAATTATTTTGACACTTCGATGAGCTACGCGATATCTACCTACGCCCGCTCTTTTGTTTTTGATGGCTAATTCAATTTGGTCATTTTTAAGATTCAGATAGGCAAATTCGGTCATTGATTGGTTACAGAGTCACAGAGAAGAGATTACTAATTTGCAGCAATTAAGTACATCAAAGCTACAACTGTTGGACTCAGGTAGTGTCAATCACCCAGATTGACTCTCTGAGTGCAAAACATTTGTTTAGTTACATTATTATAATTACATAAAAGTACGGTACGTCATTTTGATATGTGAAGGTAGGTCTGATAAGACAAAAACTTGTTAACCAAACCAATAATAAATAATACATGCACCCCGTCGGTCACGGCTAAGATCGAAGTGTGGGTACACCTTACAACGATTTCAATGGGGCTACATTAACCTAATGGGGAAGGCAAGTCAAAGCTAATGTAGTTGGCGCCACCATAGACTAGTCTTAATCCGACCAATGACGTAGTACATTTTAAGTACCTTTAAGATTTGAACTGATTTGAACCAATGACGATGCTTGGAACAAGCTATACCAGCGCCATTACTTCCCCAGTTGCCATCCCCATTTCAGCCAAGTTAAAATTGATAGATATAATTATTACTAAAACAATACTATAACATCGGTCATATAGCGTTGTGACTGCTTTGTACATTTTGATTGCAGGCATAACTAAGCATATTTAATGACAAATAGATGATAGCTATTCATCAGTCATTATATTGTTCCCAAGCACCTTGTAATTGTAATATTTGTTAGTTGGCACGATATTTTGTAATATGAAAGACTTAAATATAGTATCAACATAATTATATTTCAATAATACCTATTTCTCTATCTGTAAATATCTTAGATAAAAAAAAACTGAACATAAAAAAACTACATTGGACTTGTATCTCTGTAACTTGTCTACATCTTTTTTTGATTACATCATCAATTCCTATAATCTAATATCTTTAAAACGAAAACTTTACGACGCCTTAATTAATGTAAATCAATGCAGATAAAATGTTAATATATTGCAATTTTATTTACCTGAACAACAACTAACGAAATAAACTATAAACCGTTATATAGACAAGGTTCCTACAAAGAAATTCTTATTTTTATATTTTTGTGTGAATTTGCAGTTTACACACATTAAGAGCGTATATTCCGAAAGTTGGCAACGTCGCAAATGGTTGTCAAATATTAACAAGTTTTAATTAATTTAGCATTGTTACTGTATGAAAATACGAAATATGGCTCTGTAGTGCACTAAAAAATTGATAAGGGAATGCAATAATTAATATCGTAACACCGAATATATAGTTTTAGATGTAGAAAAAGCATTTGGAAGCTTTCCAAATGCCTTTTATACACCGGAAACGGTTACAACATCAAATTCAGTGTTTTAATTGCATTCCTATACCATTTTTTTAGTGCACTACAGAGCGATATTTCTTGTTTTCATACAGAAAATTTGCCAAATTAATTAAAACTTGTAATTATTTGACAGCTTTTTGCGACGTTGCCAACTTTCAGAATATGCGGCCTTAATCATTATCAAATACATGTATTCATATCTTGATTTAAAAAATCTAATTCCGAGAGCATTATGAATGGCATTTTAATAAATTATGGCACCTATCTTGCTAGTTGTTTCATTTCCTAATACTGATATGTTGTACTTTATGCTAAGTTGTTAGTGTTACAGAATGATTGAATAAGGACGGCATCAAAAATACTATCACAATTTTATGCAGGTTGTTTTTGTAAGTAGAGGCGTTAGCACGAGTACGAAAATACAATTATCCTTTAGCATTTTAGGTCCAAGTTTTGCAATAAGCAAAAACAGTATTCCTCAAATATATAAATAAATTCATAACATTGAGTAAATATCACATGGAAAAATATTTTCTGAAGAATCGAAGTATTTACTTTACATTTGTCAAAAGAACAAATTGGCCAGGTATGTAACATAGCAAGGCGGTGGCTATAAATGAGATATCATTTTAAGTACTAAAGTTGCCAATGTTGCACTAGTTAAAATATTCTATAACTACTTATAGGTATAACGTATCATAAGTAAATAAAAGGAATGTATATACAGACACCTCATCTCTAGATATAAAAATACTAGGTTAATAATTTGTTAAGAATAAATTCTATTAAAAATGCTAAGTATAATAGTTAAGTACATACAAATATTTAGGTATTCATTAAAGTTTTTTAATTAAAGTATCGATATCTACTTAGTACACCCAAGCGGAATGAAACCTGGTGACCCATATTGTTTATTAGTTTCTGGTAATAAAGGCACCATCTCGCTTTAGGTTTACGTCGAAACTTTGAAAGCGAAAATTCATAATTATCGTCAAAAATTGTACTAAGTTAGGGTCAGTTTACACCGAGACGCGACGCGACGTGACACAACGATACTACAAATAATTATGTATCTTATCGTGTAGTTAATAAAGTAAGATTTTGAGTTGCTATTAAAATGCAGCGCTGCGTTGAGAAAGGTGCCTCTTAACGTGTAGGAAATAGAGTTACATTTTGAGTAGGTAGCTCTATTGAAATGTGCGCGCAGCGTCACGTCTCGGTCTGAGCTGACTCTTAGGAATGTATTGAATGTCTTATTTTATAGAACTAAAGTTTACCCTAGGTTTAACTAGTTGGTTAAAACACACTTTGGACGGACTAATTCAGCCTAGGGCAAACAAGTTTAAAAATAACTATTTTTACAGATATACAGTCTCGGAAACTTTTATGTGAGATATAATCGAGATTTATATTCTAAATTAATCAAGTAGAAGGAAAATATTTTTTTTTCAGATTTCCTTGTCTGACTTTAAAAAAATAGGCGATTATAATATATAAGGCACTACTAATAATTAAATTATTTTAAAAACATGCAATATCACCTACATTGTCATTTACTTTTTTTTAACAATAAGGATGCTTTTCCACTAAAATGTGCTGTGTTGCGATGGATGCATTTGATATCCACCAATCATATTCCTTGGTTCACATAGCATAGTACTGGTAGAAATGGATTCAACTAAGCTTCATGTTTATATGGAAAGACTAGCTGTGCCCGCGACTTCGTTCGCGTGGATGTCGGAACTTAACAATGTATTTTTTTTTTTATTGACAAGGTTTCATACAAACTTTCATCCCCTGTTTTATCCCCTTGGGGGTAGAATTGATCAAAATCCTTTCTTAGCGGATGCTTACGTCATAACATATACCTGCATGCCAAATTTCAGCCCGATCCGTCCAGTGGTTTGGGCTGTGCGTTGATAGATCACTATGTCAGTCAGTCACCTTTGAGTTATATATATTTAGATGCATGCTATAGCTGCGTGCTAAGGATGCGTACTGTGGATGGTCGCCTTTGTTGTAACTATCTAGGCCTGTCCATCAAATAGTTTCAGCTGCTGCATCTCTCTCATAGTTTTACATTTTCGCAGCTCAGCTGCATAATTATAACATATCTCATGTGGAAAAACACCCTAACAGTTGTCTAAAAAGCTAGTTAAAGTATCTACAGCTGTGTAGTAATAACGGACTTACGATGAATTATTGTAATTTCCTTTTCCCCAATACCTGAAGGTGAGCTTGGCTCAGAAGACACAAGCCATGGTGACAGAGATGATATAGGTTGCACCCTAGGAGTCAGATCTTCTTTCTTTTCCACTGGTTTTGGTGATGCCAGTTTTGCTTGATTGTGAGGTGGCTCCACCACTACAATTGATACATACTGCGAATTGATAGGATTTGTGGGCTCATTCAATATTTTTGGTGAAGGAATTGATGGTACAGCCAGATTTATGTTGGTGGATTCATTTATTACTTTCACCTCATTTTCTCTAGCTTTCAAAATGTTATTGCATTTCAATTGGCCAGGTGGCAGAGCTTTAGTAGATGATAGATAGCATTTTGTTTGATTGTTAGGGACTTCTTTGTCACTTGCTGAATCCAACTGGTCTCTCTTTGCTTCATTTTTGGAATCATCATTGTTAAGTTTTTCTTTAACTAAGCTCATAAGTAGATCATTCAGTGGGTTGGATTCTGTAACTGGTGAACAGCTACAAGCAGGTTTGTTAATGACAAGCTGAGTCAGATTACTCTTCTTTTCCTCATTAAGAGACTTATCCATTTTGAACAGTACTTTGTTACTAATAGCGTCATCTTTCGATATCAACACTTCTTCAGCAGGTTCATCATTGAGAAGGTTCTTTGTTGAAGATTCACCAATCTCAGGTTTGGATTCAGTTTCAATGAGTGTTGACTTTTGTGATTTAGCACTACTCTTTCTGGACATAGTATCAATTTCAGGTACTAATACTGCTGTAGGATCAGACGATGTGCTAGGAAGTTCATTGGCTACATCAGATGGTGCAGTCTCTGGTTTTACAACACTCTGTTTCTCTCGTTCTCTCAGTACATGACTCTGACGCCGCGCAAATCGTTGACTAGGCCGCCTTTCAAACTGTACCGTACGTCGGGCGCGGTTTTGCTGAGTGGTCTGATATTCAGTTTTACCAGAATATTGGAATCGAGAACCCATTCTGAAGAAGTTTTGCCGAGCTGATGGACCTTTCACAGGTGCTCTCAAGCGGAAGAAGGTGTGATGTTCTACAGCACATTTCCAAAGATGTTTACAAGCTTTTTCATTGTGCAATCTAAACACAAAAGTATGCTCTTGTTCTCGTCCTTGGTCATCATCTTCAACAACGACAAGAGTAAGTTTCTTTTTCTTGAAATCCAACTTACTAATCTTGGGCCAGAAGAATAAACCTATCTTTTGAGGTCCTTCAAAGACAAGAATGCCTGTTGGTGTTAATCCCAAGTGATACTCACACCCATCTTTGCCTAAGACAATGTGCATATCAACACCATACATTTCAAGCCACTTAGCTTTGTTCAAATAGTTAACTTCAGCTTGCGCAGGGGTCAGACCTTTACATTTCTTGTACTCTTCTAATATTTCAATTTCCATCTCTTCAGTTTGATTTGGTACAAATCTAAACTCTGAAACCGTTGCGGGAGTGTGAACATTTTCATCAAAATCTCCGAGCTCAGACTGTAAGGCTAAAGCAGCTAATTCAACTGCTGTTGAGTGTGGGCATTCAAGCTTGCTCTCTAATATATCTTTTTTCAATTGCAAGAAGAATTGATATCTAGTTAATTCTTCCCTTAGGTTATTGGGTTCCGATGAATAGAATTTAACTTTAAGACGTAAAGTATAAGGTGGTCCTATTTTAACTTGCTTTTTAATAGTTTTAGTTGGATCCAACCAATGTTTCACATTATGGGTATCAGTAAACTGCAGTCCAAAATAATCTTTTTCTATCAAATCTAGAGAATAAAAAACTTGTTCATAGAGGTCATTTGCACTGGCCTTTTTAGATAGGTTGATGGACAAATCTGTGTCGTCAAGTAATAGTACTTTGCATTGTATCAAATTTTTGTTGCTTGATGACTTCTGTGTTTGTTTATTGCGGTTTTGACTTGATGAGCGCCCTCTTCTGCTCAGAAAACGCAACATTCTTGCTTAATTGACACTTTCTGAAAATATTAAATATATTAATTACTGTTATTTTGTTGATGGTGATAATAATTTGTCAATGAAATCTAAAATAAAAAATCTATGTCATAGATCTCGGTTAGAGATTTAAAAAGCATAGTCAGTTTAACTACCTAATTCTTGGTTTCGGTGATAAACAGTTAAAAGCTCTATTTAATAGAATAAGCAATGTGCGACCTCCTTAGTTTTTAGAAGAGTCTAAAGTCAATATGTTTTGTTTGTTAAAAAAATATAACTGTCTTGTCTGACATTCCTTGTGAATAAAATTCATGGTATATTTCCACTGCTGGGTTTTACTCTATTTGGTCACGGGCCCAGTATGCCCAGGAAATGATATTGTGTAACAGTTATAAGTAATTATGGAGCTATCAAAAGTGCAAATTGCAAAACTTGAAGGCACAAACTTCGTCCACCTGTAAAACTCAAGGACTATGTTTTAAACATGGCTAGTTGTGGTTACAAAGAACCAAGTTGCTATAAAGAAGCTATTAAAAGCACTGAACGGGATCTTTGGGAAAGAGCAATGGACTGTGAGATCAATTCTTTAAATGAGAATAAGACTTGGGTCTTAGTGTCACTTCCAAAGAATAGAAAGGCTATACCATGCAAATGGGTATACAAAGTGAAACTGAATGCTGACGGTTCCGTAGACAAATACAAAGCCAGACTTGTGATTAAGGGGTTTAGTCAGAAAAAAGGGATTGATTACGATCAAACTTTTAGTCCAGTGGCTAAGATGGCAACAGTCAGAAGTGTATTGGCAGTCGCAGCCAATGAGAACATGTCAATGATGCAGTTTGACGTCTCGACGGCATTTTTGTATGGAACACTTGAAGAGGAGATTTTTATGAAACAGCCCGAGGGCTATGATGATGGTTCCGGTCGGGTGTGTTTACTGAAAAAGAGTCTCTATGGCTTGAAACAAGCTCCAAGATGCTGGAATAGGCGGATCTTGGACTATCTTAAAGAAATTGGATTCAAAGTTAGTCATTCAGATCCTTGTTTATTTGTAAGGATGACACCGGCTGGAGGTAAACTTATTGTTGCCTTATTTGTTGATGATGGACTGGTGGCTGCTACAAGCCAGGACCTTATTAACGAGTTTATAGGACAAATGAAAACTAAGTTTAAAATAACTGCAAAGGCTGCGTCATATTTTCTAGGCATTGAAATAGAGAAGACTGATGATGGTATCAAAATATCTCAGGGATCTTATACAAAGAAATTACTTAAAAAATATGGAATGGAGTCTTGTAGGCCGGTGGCAACGCCAATTACAAAAGACGATCAATGTCTTAGCCAGTCATGCCAGTCATGTGATGTCAGTTTAATCACTGATTACAGACAAGTTGTTGGCGCTTTAGCTTATTTAATGATTGGAACGAGGCCTGACATTGCATTCGCAGTGAGTATTGTTTCGAGGAGCCTCGAAAACCCGAACGAAAAGGATTGTGTCCGACTGAAAAGGATACTGCGGTACTTGCAGTATGCACCAGAAAAGGGCATATTATACAAAAAGGATTACAAAACAGGCATATTGGAAAGTTATTCAGATGCAGATCATGGTGGTGATATGAATACGGGGCGTTCCACTACTGGCGTAGTATGCATGTATGCAGGAGGTGCCGTTTCATGGATGAGCCAGCGCCAGACAAGCGTGGCTATATCTACCACTGAAGCAGAGGTTGTAGCTGCCAGTGAAGGCGCTCGAGAAGCAATTTGGCTATCGAGAGTTATTGGAGATATGACCAAATTGAAAGGTGTGCCTATTCTACGGGTAGACAATGAAGCTGCAATCAAACTAGCTGAAAATCCGGAGTACCACAAACGTACTAAACATATCCGGATTAGACACTTCTTTGTCAGGGAGATGGTCACAGAAGGACAGCTAAATGTAAGCAAGGTTACGACTGAAGATCAACTTGCTGATACATTTACCAAGGCTTTAACCAGAGTAAGGTTGCAGAAGCTTTTAAAGTCAATTGGTCTTCATTGAGAGAAGATAATAGAATAAGCAATGTGCGACCTCCTTAGTTTTTAGAAGAGTCTAAAGTCAATATGTTTTGTTTGTTAAAAAAATATAACTGTCTTGTCTGACATTCCTTGTGAATAAAATTCATGGTATATTTCCACTGCTGGGTTTTACTCTATTTCTATTATCTATAATCAAACTTAATTGAATTTAAATGTTTAGTTACAGTTTAAGTCTCTCAACACACGAGTGTAACGATTTACAGTATGAATTTGTAGATCCAGAGAGCCAATTGGACAATCAATCAACAAATGCAAAAGCTTGCTTGGAACTTTAATGCTAAGTTGCAAACGAGTTTTTCACAAGCGTTTTGACATCATTCCATTTCAATGGTTACAGAACAGAACAGAAAAAAAAAACTTACGGAATACAAAATAACAACACTTTCGTGGCTCCGATAATAAACACACACACACTACAATATGAGAATTTAGGTTTACAGAATTCACAAAGTTTATTTTTTATAACTCGCCACAATCACCAGAGAGTATATAATCACTACGTACAATCACTACAAAATGACCCCCAATCCAACACGCCCACAGAATACACCGCGAAAATACTACAGAAAACACGAAACCACAGACTAAGTACAGACCATCACAGACTACATCACAGACTAAGTAGAGAGTATGACTACATAAAGATACTACCACGGTAATAATATCTACAGTACTCCCTCTCTACAGCTTGGCCAGAACGGATTGAAACGGAACTAAAATTTTTATTTCTGACAGCGTTTTAAAATCTTTGATATTTGATGTAAACAAAGACCGCAGGTTTGTTAGATTTATTATTGTGCCATAAGCGTCAGTTCAAACCTAGACGCGACGCGAAGCGACGTGACGCAACGATACTTCAAATTTGTACCTTTTCTTGTAGTAAACAAAGTCAGATTTTGAACGACGTGCGCGGCGCCGCGCTGCGCAGCGCGGCGTCGAGCTGCGTTGCGAAAGGTGTATCTTTTGTCTTTTAAAATAGAGTTACATTTTGAATAACTCTATTGAAAAGTGCGCGCAGCGTCACGTCTCGGTCTGAGCTGACCGTAAAACTAAAGCTGCGAACATATTATCGGACGCGTCCGTCAGCCGCGGCTGAGGGACGCGGCTTAGCAGTGTGCACGGTAGTTCGGACGACAGAAGGCCAGATTCCGTTCGGACGTCCGAACGCTCAAGGTCACGTCCGCGTCTTACGACCGACAGTTTGCTCAGTGTAGTATTAAATGTTCTAGCTAGATAATGAATAAGCCGCGTCCCTCAGCCGCGGCTGACGGACGCGTCCGATAATTTGTTCGCATATATTTGACAACCATTTGCGACGTTGCCAGCTTTCGGAATATACGCTCTTAAGAGCGTATATTCAATAATTAATAATAAATTAATATATAGTTTTAGATGTAGAAAAAGCATTTGGAAGCTTTCCAAATGCCTTTTATGCACCTGAAACGGTTACAACATCAAATTCAGTGTTTTAATTGCATTCCTATATCATTTTTTTAGTGCACTACAGAGCGATATTTCTTGTTTTCATACAGAAAATTTGCCAAATTAATTAAAACTTGTAATTATTTGACAGCTTTTTGCGACGTTGCCAACTTTCAGAATATGCAGCCTTAACGTAATTTGTGAAAAAAAATAAAAAATAAAATCATTCAGTGCCATGGACCTAAAAAAAAAGGCGGACGGAACTTCACTAAAGCTGCGAACAAATTATCGGACGCGTCCGTCAGCCGCGGCTGAAAGACGCGGCTTATTCATTATCTAGACAGTACATTTATTACTACAGTGTGCAAACTGTCGGTCGTAAGACGCGGACGTGACCTTGAGCGTTCGGACGTCCGAACAGAATCTGGCCGGTTGTCGTCCGAACTACCGTGCACACTGCTAAGCCGCGTCCCTCAGCCGCGGCTGACGGACGCGTCCGATAATATGTTCGCAGCTTTAGAAACAAGTGAAGCACCTTTTTTTTTTTTTTTTTTTTTTTGGATACGGGCATCTCGCAGGTCAACCTATAAGAGGTTGTGTGCTGCTTAACCGGACTTTCCTGTGGTTGCCATAGATGACTCTAAGGCCTCCAGCCAGGGGCTTACAAACTAAATTAAAAACTAAGTGACCACACGCTAAGGGCACCCCCTGTGGGGTACGGACCTCGGCTTAGGGCGTCACTGACAGAGGACAGCAAGGGACAGGCTGGATAACTAAATATTTCATTATTTAGGGGCTAATTTAAAGCTACTGGCTCAGCATCGCGGGCTGGCTCTTGCAAGGGACGGGGGGGAGTGCATTGACTTGGGCGTCGCGGCGGGCGGCCTCGGCGGCGAGGGCGGAATGACGGAGTCGGTCTGTGTTTCTGTTTGCGAAGCGTACTGGTTTCCCTACGGCTCTCCTGGAGGAGGGTGATGGGGTCGTCGGGGGTGATGAGGGTATGCCTTGGTCGGCGAACGGAGCTAATACGCGATGGATCGTATCGAGCGGACGATGCGATTAACGGATTGGAAGTGAAGCACCAAAATGGCGGATGCTTATATAAGTGTGCGTCTGTATAGGGATGCCAGATGAAGGAAAAAATTACCCATTTTTAAACAATATTTAATTAAGATCTCCCTTGAACTTAAGTTTAATTACAATTTTTTTGTTACGGATATCTTTTTTTTAAATAAAGGTAAAATAATTAAAACACATTGGATATTAAAATATTTACAACTCGTTTAATGTTAATAAAGTTTTACAAGCCCTTTTGTTGATTAAAATTTTTGTGGACTTGTCTTTTGCTATCGACACATCTAGAAATCCTTTCTATTTACTTAAGTGGTGAAAACGAATGTTTAAGTATTTTTCGGCTATAAATATTAATTAAATTAAAGCTATTTTATGTTCCATTCCTACACTTCTACATTCCTATTCCATGTCTACACTCCCTTATTATTTTTATACAATCATTTTTCCATGCATCATTTGCCGAGGGAAATCTGTAAAAATACAGAAGAATACAATAACGATAAATAGTAACATAAAATATAAATCTCCCAATTTTAAAATAATTTGTACCTTGAAATAGTTGCAACACTGATTGATTTCGAGATGTTTATAAAATTTATTGACGTAAAATCAAGAAATAAGCTTCAAATTGACATGCTTAACTATGAGAAGTGATCCCCTGGCTTTTTTAATTGAACTACTATGGTTTAGACAACTTTTTGCAACACATGACGGCATACTTTGATTTTTATTAGACAAAATAACACCGTATGAAACCGCGAGTGTCGTTCGAAGCGTAATGGCCGACGGCTGACTTACTATGGTGTGAATGTGTGTGTGCTGGCTTGTGTGGACAAGCGCACTGACTTACTATGGGTGCTTCAATTGTTTCTTAGTGAAGTTCCGTCCGCCTTTTTTTTTAGGTCCATGTTCAGTGCTGGTAGCGCGAAGACAGTGGCGACTTCCGGTTTTCTACATTTTTATGTCAAGCTGTACATAGTTTGTGGCGAGGTTTCATATAACTTCATACAAAGAATGGGGAAGGCAAGTGTCAAAGTGACAGGTGACAGTTTGGTCCCAAAAGAACTGTCAAATCAAAGGAATTTTCTGAAAAAAAAACGATTTATTGATGTAAAATGACTAGATGTTGTGTAATAAGCTGTAAAAATGATGGAACATACAAATTTCCGACAATTCACACTATCAAGAAATAATGGGTAGCTGCTGTGACTGCCTTGAGAACAAAAATTGAATTATAACCACAGAACATATATACCCCTAAAGGGGAAGAATGACGACTCCGTACTAATTTTGTGAGGAAAATTTTCCTTACCGACCAGCGCCATCTATGTTTAGCCCACGAAAACATGGCAGTAGAATCCAGGGCGGGAATTTCAAATACTACAAGTACTTTGCAGGTTCTTTGTATTGCATTTTATGCACAAGTACATTGCGCTTCTCGATAGTTTCTTTCAAATTACTATCGAGAAACACAATGTACTTGTGCATAAAATGCTGAAAGATAATAAGTAAGGAGCAGTTTAGTAAAACAAACGATTTAATTTGACTTCTTTATTCATTTAAGCTACAATGACTTATTTTACTAAGGTTCGGAAGCCGATGTAAAGTGATGCTGGGATCTTTAGAAGGTGAAGTTCCACACATAGCACAGATTCTAGTATTTTCTTCCTACGAACTCATCGGGAATAAGGCACAAAATCAAACAAGAGTCACTGTCTCAACACCGGGTCTTTATCTCACAAAATTTGAGAGATAATATTATAGACCCGGTGTTAAGTGCGTATTTAATACGCACTTAATTTCACCAAAACACAGACACAGAGGAGCAAGCTCGACTCACATTAACAATATTGTATGTAGAATTAAATGCAACTGTTTTATTTATTTCAAATAAACACAAGTACAAGATAATAATGGTGCGCAAGCGATGGCAGAAATTTTTTCCTATGACGTCAAATAGCCAATAGACAATATGGCGTTCCAGTGTTGTCATGTTGTCATATTATTATCTCCTTTTTGTTTTGTGTATTCATCAATTTAAATGTTAAAAATTTCATAACAAACATTTTCTCGCATCAGAATAAATTTTAAGGATTGCATACTTTAAAATCAATTAATAAACCTATTATTAGATTAAATGTGATTGAATGTGAAATAGTATTTTTGTTGGCAACATTATGTAATTCATCTCTTTTGCTCTAATGTTGATGTCTCTTTCTTGTTTTCTAGCCCACCTACATCTTGTTCGTAGAACAGTCGACACGACACCCCCTGGTTACACCACACTTGACTGACAGAATGACATTGTTTGCGCTTGTGGCGCCACTGACGGCATACGTAGTAATCTGGAAGTCTGTGCTCAGTGTTGCCAACTCAGCACTTTCAGTGCTAGATTTAGCACTATTTTCATGTGCCTAGCACTGAAATAACCCAGCACTAAATCTAGCACTAATTTTGATGTTGCCTTCGCTCACGATATACAGCTGTGGCTGAAGTAACAAAACGCAAACTAGTGTAGTCTGTAATCTGCGGCACTTCGTTCGGTAGGGGATTCCCGTAAACGTGAAAATAAAGGCGTGTATGGCAGACGAGGCGAACAGTGCTATGTTTGTCTTTATCTCTAAGATAACTCCTTCTTTGTCTAACCTTGCTTGTTTTTTGTTCATTTTTGTTTTTCATTCATCGTATTTTAATTTGTATGATTTTAATTTGTTAAAATTTATGGTCACATTTTCCAATTTAACTATATCTTTGTTTGTTTTTGTTTTATAATATAACTTTCAGTTATTAATGTAACAATAATCCGATAATTAAAAACATATTCTGTTATGTGTTCTTTATTATTAAATTCATATATTTGGCACTATTTTTGAAACTTTCTAGCAATTTAGCACTATTTGAGATGTTACTTAGCACCGAACCGTGGCATTGAGTTGGCAGCCCTGTCTGTGCTGGCTGACGGCTAAGATTCTCTGGCGGGAAATCAAATTGAGCGGGAGCTTTAATTTTTCGTCTGCTAGAAAATTTTTAATTTTTGTGTATATCTTGTTAAATATTCGTGTAAATAGTTAATTTTGATCTTATTGTATAGAAGGAAATGGTTACCGAAAGTGATGGGGGCGATGATCCCGTCGACAAGGAGCCTAAAAAGAGGAAATTGAATCTCATGGACTCTGCACAATCTCAAGACTACAAAATGTATATAAAACCCAATTATAAAAGACAATTTCCCGAATGTCATAGTGGTGATTGTATAGTATATATGTGGAATCAATAGAAAATGAATAAAAACTTTTTCAAAAAAAAAAATGTAACCGCCTTCAAAAACAACCACAAAAAAGGATAAAATAACCTTCAAAACTTTTCTTTCGGAAGTCGGTGACTTTTTTTATTAATTTCATTGTCTTTTTTGCCACCGACTTCCGAAAGAAAAGTTTTGAAGGTTATTTTATCCTTTTTTGTGGTTGTTTTTGAAGGCGGTTACATTTTTTTTTTGAAAAAGTTTTTATTTGACTCTTTTTAGTTTAATTATTCAACCACAATTCTTGTCAAACACGAGTACATCATTTTCTTACATGAGCACTAGAATTTTGTAATCTGTAACACCGGTAAGAACATCGTTAAAATCTCTTACATTCATTCCCTATCTCGAAAACTACTGAACCGATTTTGATGAAACTTACAGTATTCCCTAAGCTGAACGTATACCTAGTACAACAAAAAAAGAATTAGTTAAATCGGACTTGTAGTTCCGGAGATATGCGAACACAAACATAATTCACCAAATCAGTCGATGCCAATTCCTTACGTTGTACCTTCCATCATCAGCTCAGCTACATGAGATGATGATTGCCATACACAGATACTTAAATTACTTCATAAAATTTGAGAAAAACGATGTGTAAGCCTATAAAATTTGAGGGTTGCCCTCGATTTCTCCAGGATCCAAGCATCAGATCCTGACATGGTGACAATGGGACCACTCCTGAAGTATCTCCTTTCGAACAAAAAAATAATTTTGAAAATCGGTCCACAATTGGCGGAGTAATCAGGTAACAAACACACAAAAAAAAAACATACCGTCGAATTGATAACCTCCTTCTTTTTGAAGTCGGTTAAAAATTGGGCAATAAAAACCCAATAAAATTGGTCTCACTAAATTGTTTACTGAGAATTCAAAAGGTATTGTTGGTATACACAGAGTTAATGCGTACAAAGTCGGGATAACTTTTAAAAAACCGGCTCCGGCAAACAATTTTCTTAAAATGGACCATTTCTTGGGAAAAAATAAGCTCAAAACCTTTACCTGCACATATGACTGAAACTACAGGCGTGATACGATATGTACCAAAAAACATGACAAATGAAGAGGTCTACAAAACCATTCAAAGTGATGTTGAAGTTATCTCCATTAAAAGATTTATGAGGAAAGTTGATGGAAAACTTACCCCCTTAGGTACCATTGCAGTGACATTTGCTGCAACAGCATTTGCAGCAGTTTGCATATATCCAAATGTTTAGATACCCCATACAGGCCTACATTCCACCATTACTACAATGTTAGAAATGCCTGAAGTACAATCACTCTGCAAGAGCTTGCCGTGTTGAACAAAGGTGCTCTTCCTGTGCCGGTCGGCACTCGTTTATGGAATGCGACGTCGAGGAGATTGTTTGTATAAACTGCAGCGGCAATCACTTGGCAATATCTAGAGACTGTCCTCTCAAAAAACAAAAAATGGAAGAAAAGAAGCAGAAGTTCCTCAATCGCAACCAAAGTTATGCCACTGTGGTGAGTACACCTCCAACCATAACAGATACTAATGTTTTCCCAGCTCTCAAAAAAACAATTGAAAAAACTGGGGGAGAAAACTCAATCTCAAAGTCTATTGCTGAACAAATTGTAAATAATGAAGTAGTTATAAATGCTATTGTAAAGTCACTTATTGGCCTTGGTAATAATAAAGATAATGGTCCAATTACAAATAAAAGAATTAAAGAAATATTGTTAGCTAATTTAATTATTAATTAATGGATACATTTTTAAATATAGCACAATTTAATATACAAAGCTTACAGAGTAAAAAGGTCTTATTAAAATCATTTCTTTTTGAACAGAAAATTGATATATGCCTGTTGAATGAGACTTGGCTTAAATACAGTAGTATAATTCCTCGTTTGACATCATACAATTTTGTCTATAAAAATTCTGCTAATGCACATAATGGGGTAGGTATATTGATAAAACAAAATTTGGTTTATAATATTATAAATACAACTATGAGTCTGTACAAAATATATGTATTTCTATAGAAACATCTATGGGTAAATTGCATAATTATTCTATGTGTGTATTGTCCTCTCAGTAGCATCAGATTTGATACTAATAAAATGAGGAAGGTGCTTCTTGAAACTCCTAAGCTATGCATTATCATGGGCGATTTTAATGCACACCATATATTATTTGGATGCCACTCAAACAATAATAGGAGTAACAGTTTATATAATCTTATAGATGAATTTGACTTGTGTGTTTTAAATGATGGTAGGGCAACCACTGTTCAGTACCCAAACAGGAATGGCGCAGCTATTGATCTAGCTTTGGTTAGTTCAGCATTAGCTCCTCTATGTGAATGGCAGGTTCATGATGATCCTATGGGCAGTTATCACTACCCAACCCAGGTAGCTATAAATGTGAAGCCATCAATATATGAGGTCCGACTTGTAGAAGAAAAATATGTTTATAATAAAGCAGATTGGTCTAAATATCTAGACATGCGGGAGCGTGTCAGAGTCAAAGTCAAAGTCAAAGTCAAAGTCAAAGATCTTTATTGTGAGACAGCGGTTTAAAAAAGTTGTTCTAAAGGTTGTTGTGCTCTTGCACTGCTCCACCATAGACCACAACACCAGAGTGTGAAATTTCTCACAGTGTGAAATCTAGACATGCGGGAGCGTGTCAGAGCCAAGCAAAGCAGGCGCGCAGCTCACAGTGTGTAATATTACACGAACCATTTGGAGCCACTTTTTAGCCCCTCATAACTCAAAAACTATCTAACGTAGACTTGTCAAATTTGGCACATATATTGAGACTGGCGAGATACATACCTATGTGTTCCAAATTTTATAAACATATCTCAAACAGTTATTTAGATATTAACGTCCAAAAATCGTCGTTTTTATGACTGACCTATAGATCAAAACTATATCCCAGTTCCAGATGACCTAGAAAGTTCAAATTTGGCATACAGATAGGTAATTAGATGAATACAAAGGAAAAAATCAGAAACTGGTAATTTTTTATTATTTTATTATAATTTTCACTTAACTTATAATTAGTGCCTGTAAATCTCTATTTGTGGATTTTATGATCTTTACGTAAATATATAACGAGTTAAACACCACCCTAATTTTTTTTAATCCAAATATTCCCGATTTTTAACCGACTTCAAAAAAAGGAGGAGGTTCTCAATTCGTCGGAATCTTTTTTTTTTTATGTATGGTGTACTTATAAGTTAAGATTAAAGTCGATTTTCGTAATTATTACGCGTAACTAAGCGGATTTTATAACTAGTAGCGCCACCTATTATCATTTTCAATAACTCACTGCACCATGCACTAAATAATTAATGAAGAATTGTTTTATTCAAGTGACACTACATAATTTTTTTTAATCCAAATATTCCCGTCTTTGTACGAATAGTGTTGATTTTCGTATTTTTTACACGTAAGTATCCGTATTCTACAACCACTAGCGCCCACTAGATGGCGTTGTGCAATTACGTCACGATCCTGAATCGCGGTGTTAAGATGGGCAGGCGATTAATATAAGGTTTTGTGAACATGTAATTTTTAAACTATTTCATTGATGCACACTGTTGGAATTAAATCCGTGTCTAACATCCCCTACAGGTACAGTTATTATCTGGGATTTATTAATAACTAGCTGTTGCCAGCGGTTTCACCCGCTGCAACTCGAAAATTATCCCACGGGAACATAAAATCGGGATAAAAACTATCCTATGTGTTAATCCAGGTTATAAACTATCTGTATACCAAATTTTAGCCAAATCCGTTCAGTGGTTTTTGCGTGAAAGAGTAACAAACATCCATACATCCATACATCCATACATCCATACTTACAAACTTTCACCTTTATAATATTAAGTAGGATTATTGTTTCAATTCAATCTATTTAGCGATCAGCACCTCTACCTAGTGTAAGATCATTATTTATGTACAAAAAGTAATGATATCCCATCAAAAACATAAATGTGAAATGAGAGCCAAGCTCAATAGTTTGATATTATGCCTTGGTTGTTGACTTCAACGAAAAAAGAAGTGAAATCTAAATGGGTGCCAAGTTCAATGGTCATAGGCGGAGACCTCTCGCGCCCGGCATTGGTTGCGGCCATGCTGCGGGGCGAGACGGAGTGGGAGGCGGTCGCCTCCTTCTGCGAAGCAGTAATGCTCGCGAAGGAGGAGGCGGGCCGCGCGCGAGAGAGGACAGTGTCCTCCCTCCGCCCCAACCGCGGTGGTGCACGCCCGCGGCGACGGACGTCGCAAGACGATCTCCGGCCACCGTAGGCGCGGGCATGCGGGCAGCGAGTAAAGGGCAACTCGCTGCCCGACCATGGACCATGCCCGGGTCGACGGCGCGTTGTGTCCCACGCGCGCCTCAAAGAGCGTCATCATAATGACGGGGCCCCCCTCTCAGAGGGCCAAAGCCTGCCGGGGTCGCGGGATTATTTCCTTACCGTGACCCCGGAACATAACAGGCTACTGAAGGACACCGTGGATTTTAGTCAGTAGAAGTCTGACAGTCCCTCCCGCCCTGCCCGGGGCTGGAGGACTCATTTGATGATTTTGCCACGTAAAAAAAAAAAAAAAAAAGTTCAATGGTCAGTCCTGAAATTTATTTATAACAACATAAACTATATTTCTTTTTATAACTAAGGATCATACATGTAGCCTAATTTCTGGCTTGGCTATTTCTCATATACGAATTGTATATCCTTCATAAGTTCTAAACCTGTTACTTGTCAGTTTTTATTTTATTATTCCGAAAATTTGGTTTGCTGGTAGTACTAACCATCGAACAATTCGTATATGAGAACTAGCCAAGTCAGAAATTAGGCTACATGTATGATCCTTAGTTATAAAAAGAAATATAGTTTATGTTGTTATAAATAAATTTCAGGACTGACCATTGAACTTGGCACCCATTTAGATTTCACTTCTTTTTTCGTTGAAGTCAACAACCAAGGCATAATATCAAACTATTGAGCTTGGCTCTCATTTCACATTTATGTTTTTGATGGGTAAGAATCACAGCCTCGGCAGCCCTATGACACGAAGTTGTAACTGACAAGTTTAACTGTGGGAAAAGAGACATTTGAAAGGTGCGCGTGCGTTCAGAAATGTGATAAAACCGAGTAAGGTCAAATAATTTAGACATTTGAAATTTTGAAATAAACGACAACATCTTAAAAACCAAGTAAATCGGTTATTTTAATAGCTTGAATTGATTTTACAATGAAGAAACAAAGCAACTGTTATTCAGTTGCTTTGATTTACATTTGTCATTTTACTTGCTTTATTTTTACGTTAACCAATTTGTCATTTTGGCCATTTTTAACAATTCAAAAACAAAGTAAAGTTGTTTGATTTTCTTATAGCTAGATAAAGGGGTTTAAAAAGAAATTTATATCAAATAAAAAGCCAATTCTGTAGAAAAAAAATAATTTTTGTTATGTAATAGTTTTTAAGACCTAATTTTATATAACTTCTTATAATAAGTATCTCTAATGTACAGACGCCAGCAGGTCAACCTACCCGAATCTGTCAGATTTTACCAATCAAACATTAACTTTCTACTCTTGTGATAAGGTTGAAATTATATTAAAGAAATCTGACAGATTGTGGTAGCTTGATGTGCTGGCGTCTGTACCATATTATGTATTCGACTGAAGGACTAGTATCCATGGTCACGAATAAATTATTAAAAAAAAAAAAATGGCTGACGGCTACTCGCACTCGCAGTCAAACCCCCTATTGTTTTAAGATTACAATAATTTAGATTTGGTGTGAAAATCACAGTGGATGAAGTTTATTAAAAGTGCTAATTAACTAATGCAAATTTGTATAGAATTGTTTGTTGGAAACAATACCATAAAACTGGGTAGGTACCTACTCTTTTGAGCCAACAAAATGTTCGCCCGCGTCCTCCCCGCGTCGTAATTATTTGATATGAATTCTAATCATTCTCAATGAATAAAATTAGTATCTGTGTAAGAGTACATAACAACGTAAAAACTAATGATAACTGATAATTTCATGTATTCGTGGCGTTTTTATTCTATTATTATTTCGATGTTTTCTCAATCATGTACCTAAGTACTAACACGTAACTCAATTATATTCATTCAAACATGGCCGCAACAACCACTAGGCCGTAGGTCATATCGAAAAAACTTATCGATAATATCGTCAACTTTTTTTTTTAGAATTATAAATATTTTTGGGGGGTCTTTGCCCTGCAGTTGTAAAGTACAGGTTGAGAAAAAAAAACAATTATTATATTATTATTTTAGAAAATGTCTTCGAACGTTAGCGGTAATGAAGAAATTCCGAAAAGCTTCGAAGAGTTGCTGATTGAGAGTGACTCTGAGGGCGAAAGCGAAGCGGAGTACCTTGAAGACGTGGAGATTGAGTTGGACGAGTCGGCATACCCTGAATGCCAAATAAGTATTTTTCAGAACGAAAACTTTTCATTTGATAGGCTGAGCCCGTCACGCGCTCTGCGGTCGCCTACGCCTACCCTTGCGGATGATGAGGCTGATGCTCGTCATGAGTAAGTTATATTTTCACTTTTTCTCGTTTTACCAATTTGATGTAAATTCTATGGTGTTTTCAATTTTTTTAGGATTGAGTATGTCGTCATCGCCCCAGAGGACGATGGCGACACGTTCCATCTTGCCGACGAGCATCAAGTCTACCCTTCGCAAGTGGTAGAGCGTCTTGAGAGTCGGGTGCGTGGCCGAGGAAGAGGAGAACGAGCGCGCGGACTACGCCGAGGCGGCCGGATTAGGGGAGCAGCAGGACGGGACCAAGGTGAGTCCCAATGGAGAAAGGGTGACAGATTAGTGGAAGTTTATGTGAATGATGAGGACGTGCCAGAAGAGCTGCGGGAGATGGTGATGAAAGTGGTGAATGCAAGGGAGGCAGCGAGAGTGCGGGCAGTTGTGAGAGTGAGGAGGCAAAGGCCAGGAAATGAAGCGCATGAACAGAATGATGAGTTTTTAGATGCTGATCTTGGGCAGGACGAGGCTCTGTTTGCTGGGACAGGGATTTCAACTAGCTTTGAATGGTCATCCATGCGTGACTATTCAGGTGAGAGGGAGCAATTTCTGCCTGAACAAACGGGGCCTGTTATTGCATCTGAAAATGCCTATGGAGCGTTTAGGCAGTACTGGGATGACGGCATCTTGTCACATATAGTGACCGAGACGAATCGTCATGCTCAGGGGCTAGCTAGTTCATCCGCTAGCTTTGCCCGGGACTGGTATGACACAAATATTCACGAAATATTGGTCCTATTTTCCTTCTGGATGATGCTCGGAATCATCAAGATGCCCTCCACGAAGTCTTGTTTTACCATGAACCCACTCCTTCAGACGAACATCTTTAGAAAGATGTTCTCCCGTGCCCGCTACGATAATCTCTGCCGCGCTCTCAATTTCAATGACAACAGCAAAAGACCGACAGACGACTCTGACAGACTGTTTTGTTTGGGCCCCATTTTAGATCATTTAAATTCACGCTTCCAGGAAGCCTATGTCCCATCCCAGAATATTTGTATTGACGAATCCCTCACTTTGTGGAAAGGTAACCTAAAATTCCGCCAGTACATCAAGACCAAGGCAGCCAAGTTCGGAGTTAAAACCTTCGAACTGTGTGAATCTTCCACCGGCTACCTTTGGTCTTTCTTTGTGTACCTCGGTACTGGAACTGCCTACGATCTCCGTTACCCGTCGACGCTGCTGAAAAGCACGGCGACTGTCCTTACCCTCATCCGTCCTCTCCTCAACAAAGGGTATACTCTTTTCATGGACAATTGGTTCAATAGCCCCTTACTGGCCCGATTTCTGAAGGCACATAAAACCGATTGTGTAGGTACATTGCGCGCCAACCGTAGCAACGTGCCTCCACTCATATCGCTGTGCAAGCTGAAAGAAGGTCAGATCGTAGCTCGTCATGCCGGCGATATCTCTGTCATGGCCTATCAAGATAAGAAACGCAAAATTTGCACCATCTCATCCTACCATGGCATTCAACAAGACCGGATGGAGCCAAGACCATATCGTGAAGCTCAATTTAAGCCCCAAGTTATTTTAGATTATAATAGGGGTATGGGAGGCGTTGATCGTAAAGATCAAATGCTGGAACCATACCTGCTGGAAAGAAAAAGGTGCCATAAATGGAATATGAAGGTCTTCAAACGTCTTCTCAATTGCTCAATTTTAAATGCACGCATTCATTTAGCGGCTTCGACCGGTACTCCTAAAGATCACATAGTTTTTCGATTGGAGTTAGTCGACCAGATACTCCAAAAACACCACGAATATATACCCAAACGACCCAATGCCCATCGTGTTGGTGCACCAGCAGCGGCCTCAAGCTCATTTGGCCAGCCCAAAAAAATAGTGGAGCGGCATTTTGCAACCCGCCTTCCAAAAGTGGAGGGAAAGAGCACTGTCGGTCGTCGTCGTTGCCGCTTGTGCGGAGTTAACAACCCGCGGAACAAACGCACTTCGTATTGGTGCAATATTTGTGGTGTTCCACTTTGTTTAGAGCCCTGTTTCGCGCGTTACCATAGCCAACTTCCCTAGTCTTCTCCATATGAGATTTATTTCTTTCCAGTTTTTTTTTACATTGATTGACCTGACAGACCTACTTGACAGACTTCCAAAATAGTATACCTTTTGTTCTATCCACAAAGTCGACTGACACAGACAGACAGTAAAGTCACTCCTTTTCTGGGTCATACCACTCTCTATTATCTAAACGCTATGAATGTATGTGTGGGTGCATGCGTGTCCATTGGGACTCACATAGAGGAGAATATGCAAAAGAATATAAATTGTATGTGCTTTATTCAAGCAAAAATTACAATAATAATTTTATAATAAAATCTTAGTGAAACTTGTACTTTTCATTTAGAAGTGTTTTTTTTTTACACATAAATAGTAACGAGGATAGTACGAATAAACATACATGTATGTACATATGTTTTTATGCGCCAATACAAGGCATATTTACTAAATAAAGAGATTTTCATTTCTTGCATATTCCCTATATCTTAACACATTATTAAACCAACCACTTTTATTAGTAATAAATAATCCCCTATGTAAAATTAGTAAATACTTTTATCTAGTCTCATATCGTTAAATTCGGAATACAAAATAAAAACGAGTTTATATTACTTTACAAAAGCCTATATCGAAATGAAATTTTAAAAAATCATTTTAACAATATTTCTCTAACAAAACAATGTAATAATACATCTATTTACATCTATTAAAGATACATCTATTTATTTTTTTTATCTGTGGTTGCGCGCGCTTTGAGAAGAGCGCTTCATTGAAATTTTGAAAATTGAACACTTTCAAAAACCAATAAATAAACTGTGTCAATCTTTATCTTTTATTTTTTTACAAATATTGTACGTGTTAAATGAGAGTATATAAAGTAGTGTATGAAACTGTACATAACTAGGTATTATACCACTCTTGTGATACTATTAAAAAACTCGCTTCGCTCGTTTTTTAAACTCACAGTCGTGTCTAATACCCCCTCATTATGTACCAGTTACATAAACTACTATTTTATGTGAATAACTTAGGTATATGCACAATATGAAAAATAAAACTGTTTTGTTTCTTTAAGAATTGTTTACTCTATTTTTTACCCCTATGTATAAGTACTAAATACTTTTTATGTGAATAACTTAGGTCACAATATGAGAAATAAAACACGTAGATCTAAATTGTATTTTTTTTTCCTTACTGAATTTATTTTCGATAGGTGAGCATTTTATCGATAATGTAGTGGTGTGTTCCCCACCCTACGCCATGTCGCCATGTTACAAATTAGAATTCAGTACGTATACGACCACTTGAAATGTAGATATTTCTTATTTTTTCCATTGGAAAACCTAAATTATCGAGTGGAAATAGGATCCCCTCATAAAAACCAATTCGGTTGTCAACAATTTCCGTAGTAGGTACCTACCTATATTTTTTCGATTCATGGTTAGAAATCGGTTGAAAGAGAAAGGTTTAGGTAGTATCTTAAAAACATTCTACAGAGATAGATATTTAGATAATGGTTCATAATAACACTTATGATCGTTTACAGTCTTGCATCGAACTGCGCAATTGAAAAATATGAATTTTGAGTTGGAATCTTAAAAGAATAATGTATGGAGGATTCTTAAAAATTTTCTCATTAAATTACGTCTTGTTTATTCGATAAATTAGTTCTAGATTCGTGTAAATTGATTGTAGTTTTATCAAAAATCAATAAGATACGTCAACACAGGTCTGGTTGCGGCGACATTTCTCTTATCTAGTTAAAAGGATATTTTATAATTCCAAAGTAAAGTTGTTTACATTGTAATACTAAGTCTCGTTCTTCAGGAACACGAAACGGTTTACCGTTTGAGATAAGACTCAATAGAACTGGACTGGAGTAAGACTATTCAGACGCTCGAACTTGGTCCGGAGCGGACCGCGCACCGGACGGACGACGACGGTCGTTGTGTCCAGACGATCGAATTTGGTCCGGAGACCAGACCGCACCTCGGGACCACAGACTAAAATCCCTTCTAGACGACACAATTTTATCAGCCGATTTGATTGCCGACCGAATCGGGCACAATCAGTGTGCTTAGTGCGAGTTTTCTTACGTTGACGCGATAGTAACGTTTAACCGCGTTTGGCGCTCTCATTGGTTGAGAGTTCTCACGACCTTGCAGCGAGCCAATAGGAGCGCCAAACGCGGTTAAACGTTACTATCGCGTCAGCGTAAAAAAACTCGCACTAAGCACACTGATCGTCCATCCACACGTACACAATTAAATCTCCAATTTTAGTTCTTTACCGCTGCCTCTACTGACCGGACTTCTTTATATCAAGATGCCTCTAGAAGCAAACGCATTGATTTTGGCTTTAACTACTAGATGAAAAAAAAAAGAAGAAAGGCCAATTAGCGTCCACATCACCCAATTTGATTGGGTAATCTCAAATTGGGCGATACCGACCACCCAATGACCTTGAATTTCATATTTCCATCAAGACGACCCGATTCGATTTTGTGTCGTCTGGAAGGGGTTTAAGGTTTTTTTAAGTAGAGTGTACCGGACAGCGCGCCTGCGCACTGCGCAGTAGACGGCAACGGCAGCACCACACTCCGAACCATCCAGTGTTGCCAACTTAGTGGATTTTCCACTAAAACTGGTGGTTTCGACCCCCCTTTTAGTGGCGGAATATTGCTTTTAGTGGCTGTGGGTTTGTTTTTTCTAGTGGTTTAGGAGCCACTAAAACGACGTTATGGAATATTATTTTTATTTAATTTAATTTCAGGATTATTTATTTTTACTGAAGAATACGCTGTGGTCTATGACGCTGCAAAAAAAAATTGAAATTCCTATAAAAGTTATAAAACTAATGGGGACTAAATTGTATAAAAGTGAAACAGACGATAGAGCAGGCAAAAAATCATTGTAGAAAACGAATTTTAGAATTTATCACTTTATTTTTATAGATGTTGTTGTTTTTGAATATTTTTTATGTGATTCGTTTTGACTTGTTAATCAACAAGTCAAAAGTCAAAACACGGTAAATCAACAAATAATATTATTAGTAAATCTACTAATAATATTATTTGTTGATTTACCGTGTTTTGACTTGTTCTTGTTGTTGAAATCTACTAATAATATTATTTGTTGATTTACCGTGTAAATCAACAAATAATATTATTAGTAAATCTACTAATAATATTATTTGTTGATTTACCGTGTTTCAATATTTTATTACGTAATAAAAAATAACATTGTTAGTTTGTTACTAATATAACTACTTACAGCTTGGCCAGAACGGATTGAAACGGAACTAATCTTTTTATTTCTGACAACGTTTTAAAATCTTTGATATTTGATGTAAACAAAGACCGCAGGTTTGTTAGATTTATTATTGTGCCATAAAACTAACGTTATAAGTGAAAAAAATAAAATAAAATCATTCAAAGTGCTGGTAGCGCGAAGACAGTGGCGACTTCCGGTTTTCTACATTTTTATGTCAAGCTGTACTGGTATTTCGTGAAAACCAAAAATTGTTGTCTGCTCCATCGTCTGTTTCACATTATGATTCTTTGGTCCCGATTTGTTTTATTACTTTTAATGGAATTTCGTAATCTTTGCAGTATTTGTATTTATAAATAAATTCTCTTGACAATGATATGAAGTAAAAATAACATAATTATTTCGTAACGTTTCAGTAGCTTTGTGGTTGAGTGATAGCATTTTATTAACTGAAAGTACTAAACCACTACAAAAAACCACCAACCACCAAAAGCATTATTATGCCACCACTAAAGGGGAGTCAAAACCACTACATAGGGGCTGCCTCCACGAGCGAGAGAATCGCGGCGATATTATCGCCGTGCCACGTTTTTCTATACACTCTCTATGGAACCGTCTCCACACGGCGATATTATCGCGGCGATGCGACGAGTGGCAATGTGTGACATTAGTAGGGCGTATCGCCGCGCGCTCGTGGCGCTCTCGCTGCGAGCGCGCGGCGGGTGCGCGGCGACTCGCAACGGAATCTCCGCGCTCCCGCGACGAGCGCGTTACCAGTAGCGAAACAAAACAAAACTATGGCACAACGACTCGTCGCGGGTCGCCGCGCGCGCGCGGCGTTTCCGTGACGATACGCTGGCGGAATAAACGCTCATCGTGGAGATTCTCCGACGATAGAAGGACGGACTCGCAGCGTTTTCCTCGCTCGTGGAGATGGCGCCTAAGTTGGCAACACTGTGTCCGGTGCGCCGTCTCGTCCACACGATCGAACTTGGTCCGAGACTCTGTCATGGACCTAAAAAAAAAGGCGGACGGAACTTCACTAAGAAACGATTGAAGCACCACAATGGCGGCGGCGTAAATATGTGTGCGTGTGTACAGGGATGCCAGATGAAGGAAAAAATTACCCATTTTTAAACAATATTTAATTAAGATCTCCCTTGAACTTAAGTTTAATTACAATTTTTTTGTGACGGATACCTATTTTTAAAATAAAGGTAAAATAATTTAAGCACATTGGATATTAAAATATTTACAACTCGTTTAATGTTAATAAAGTTTTACAATCCCTTTTGGTGATTCAAATTTTTGTAGACTTGTCTTTTGCTATCGACACATCTAGAAATCCCTTCTAATTTACTTGAGTGGTGAAAACGAATGTTTAAGTATTTTTCGGCTATAAATATTTAATTAATGCTATTTTATGTTCCATTCCTACACGTCTACATTCCTATTCCATGTCTACACTCCCTTATTATTTTTATACAATCATTTTTCCATGCATCATTTGCCGTGGGGAAATCTGTAAAAATATAGAAGAATACAAAAACGATAAATAGTAACATAAAATATAAATCTCCCAATTTTAAAATAATTTGAACCTTGAAATAGTTGCAACACTGATTGATTTCGAGATGTTTATTAAATTTATAGACGTAAAATCGAGAAATAAGCTTCAAATTGACATGCTTAACAATGAAAAGTGATCCCCTGGCTTTTTTAATTGAACTACTATGGTTTAGACAACTTTTTGCAACACATGACGGCATACTTTGATTTTTATTAGACAAAATAACACCGTATAAAACCGCGAGTGTCGTTCGAAGCGTAATGGCCGACGGCTGACTTACTATGGTGTGAATGTGTGCGTGCTGGCTTGTCCACATTAGCGCACTGACTTACTATGGGTGCTTCAATTGTTTCTTAGTGAAGTTCCGTCCGCCTTTTTTTTTAGGTCCATGGACTCTGTATACACTATGCACGCAGACCTACCCGCACCGCAGTCTCCGCAGTCCCCGCATTACGAATTCTTTGTATGAAGTTCTATGAAACCTCGCACACTCACCCGCATCGCAGTAGCCGCAGAAGCGGTAAGAAAACGATGACTGCGGGGACTGCGGAGACTGCGGTGCGGCTAGGTCTGCGTTCACCTTAAAAGCCCTTCTACACGATCAGACCCGACCGCCGACAGAGGTGACCTTGGTTGCGTCAATAGTACCCAACCGTCTGGAACGCTGTCGGCTGACCTCCGCTAGGAGTAATAGTGTTCTGTGCGGCTGACGGTCGGGTCCGACCGCGGACGCAGCCTGTCGGGACGGATGCGCTCCCGACCAAGGTCATCCAAAGGTCGATTGACTCCGCCCATATTTGGTCGCCCGACCAACGTTTACACGGTAGATTTTCACAGCCACCGGACCAAGGTGACCTCTGTCGGGCGGTCGGGTTTGATCGTGTAGAAGGGGTTTATAAGCGTTTTTGTGAGCGCAGGCCACTCGACACGCGCGATAACCTGAGTGTGCGGGTCGGGAGGAAGGGAGTTTACGATAAAACCCCTTCTACACGATCAGACCCGACCACCGACAGAGGTGACCTTGGTCGCGTCAACAGTATCCAACCGTCTGGAACATTGTCGGCTGACGGTCGGGTCCGACCACGGACACAGCCTGTCGGGACGGATGCGCTCCCTTCCAAGGTCATCCAAAGGTCGATTGACTCCGCCCATATTTGGCGGAGTCAAACGGCCTTTGAATGACCTTGGTCGGGTCGGGAGCGCATCCATACCGACAGGCTGCGTCCACGGTCAGACCTGACCGTCGGGCGACAGCGTTCCAGACGGTTGGGTACTGTTGACGCGACCAAGTTCACCTCTGTCGGCGGTCGTGTGTGGCTTCTACAGCTTGGCCAGAACGGGTTGAAACGGAACTAAAATTTTTAATTCTGACAGCGTTTTAAAATCTTTGATATTTGATGTAAACAAAGACCGCAGGTTTGTTAGATTTTATTATTGTGCCATAAAAATAACGTAATAAGTGAAAAAAATTAAATAAAATCATTCAAAGTGCTGGTAGCGCGAAGACAGTGGCGACTTCCGGTTTTCTACATTTTTATGTCAAGCTGTAGCTGACCAGTTACCAACATCTGTGTTACCAACATTAAAAAAAGGGGAAGGGAAGGGGCCGACCGACGGGCCGAAGGTTTTGTGGTCTTGTCTTGATTTCGTTTATTGGTTCTTCTGTCAAATACAATTTGTTCTGGTAAAGTTTTCAAGAATTTTAGTTTCTAAAAAGTGATATATTCCGGAAAAAAACCGTAAGTACTAAATAAATGACACATCTAAAGAAACACCATCCTAAATACATTCACGTTTTCTAACCAACAAAAGTCAGGTTTTGATTTCGTTTATGCCATCGTCATTTCATGTTGACTATTCATCTAAATAAGTTAAAATATCATTACTCACCATTATTATTTGTTTGTAAACGATTAGTACAACGTGAACTGATGACAAGACTCATCATCAGATGCACACACGCCAGCACATCAACCTACCCCAGTCTGTCAATTATTCCTCCTTGTACCTGCGAATGTGATAAAGTTTAAAATCTAATATAGAAATTTGACTTGACTTGATTGGGGTAGCTTTACGTGCTGATGTCTGTACAATTGTTAAGGGGGAAAATGTCTCAAACTGATCATAAATAATTATTCATGGAAAATGCATGAGGTACAAGCTTTCAGATATAAAATTAATTTCATATCAGGCAAGAGACAGAACAATCAAGGCCAATAGGCGCAAAGGGTTCTTGTGTTGAATACTGAGATGTGTCGTCGGTCGGGTTTTCTTCTCACGCGGACCGCACGCGGATGGTCAGCGCTGATGGGTCAATATGCTATGTAATAATCATTAAGCATCCATCAGTGCTGAGCGGTCAGCATTACTCAGAATTGCTACTTTACTACATATCATATTGACCTATCCGCGTGCAGTCAGTGTGAAAGGAAAACCTGCCTTATGCCTGGTGAGAATTTTGGTTGATTTTTTTTTAAGGTTATTTAGTTGAAATATTTGGGCTACTTATCTCATATTTCTGCGGACATATTGCAGATGCCTGTGGCTGACGAAATCCAGTCCTCCTGGGCTGATGAAGTCGAGATCGATCAGGGAGCTCTGCCACCACCATCCGAAGTAGTCGAAAATGGATTGAAGATTGTAACGGAATACAAATACGACAATGACAACAAGAAAGTCAAGATTGTCCGCACTTACAAAATTGAAAAACGTGTAGTATCTAAGGTAGTAGTGATTACAATTACGATTTTAATCGAAAATATTATAAAAGTCCAAATAATTAGCTTCATGTTAGTATCCATACATATATCTGCTGATATAATCCAAGCTATCTTACCTGTGAAATATACCCGATATACCTCAAAGATACATTCATATACAATTTAAAAGCATATGATATGAGTGTACAAACAAGCATTATGTTTACTGTCTGATATTTATATGCACTTTGTTAGAAAAATACAGCCATAATGTTTATTTTTTTACCTGCTTCAAATAATATATCTTGATTCAAGGACATTGCCAAGCGTAAAACTTGGAGTAAATTTGGTGACTCTGCCAATGACAAGCCTGGTCCAAATCCTGCTACTACTAATGTCGCTGAAGATGTCTACATGCAGTTCATTACCAGCAAAGAGGAGAGTCAGCGCCCGGATGATGGTGAACTAGATGGTCTCAAGGTATGTGTTTACTCCAAAGCCTCATTTAGACGGAGCAAGAAATTGCATGTGAGTTTCATTATATTGCGGTATTTGTTTGATCAACTGAATTCATTGTACCTATGAAGTCTTACTCATGATTTGATGCAATTTGACGTATAAGCGTCGCCAACGTCCTTACAATGAATGTTGAATTGTATAGAGTACAGATGATATACAATTCTAGTTGTTTGGCTCTGAAAATTAGTTGAATCACGGTTATTTATTATTGATGGTGGAAATGAAATCTTCATTCTCCTACTGCTGTCTTCTTTCAGACCATATCGTCCTTCACTCTGTTTCTTCATCTTTTCTCGGTCTTCCTCTTATCCAATAATCTTCAGCTTAAGTTGCCTAATTATCCTGTATTCTATTCTGTTTTATTTCAGGCTCAGACCAGCAGTGTGATCTTCAAATGCAGAACATGCCAGGGAGATCATTGGACCCTCAGTTGTCCCTTCAAGCACACACAAATGGCTCAGACTAAAGCTAATGAAGCTGCCAAGGCAGCAGGCATTGGTAAGATTAGAAAAAATATACAATTATTGATCAGATCAAATGTTTTTATATTAAGAGTGCTTAATCTGAAAGTTGGTAATGTCGCAAATAGTTGTCAAATATGAACAAGGTTTAATTAATTTAGTAATGTTACTGTATGGGAAATAAGAAATATGGCTCTGTAGTGCACTAAAAAATTGATAAGGAAATGCAATAATTAATACTGTAACACGAAACAAATAGTTTTAGATGTAAAAAAAAAGTATTTGGAAACTTGCCAAATGCTTTTCTTACACCTGAAGCGATAACAACATCAAATTCTGTGTTTTAATTGCATTCCTATATCAATGTATTAGTGCACTACAGAGCCATATTTTTGTTATTTTCATACAGTTTGCCAAATTAATTTGGCAAATTAGTTAATTAAATCAATTCATTTAAAAAACTTGTAAAAATATTGTCAGCAATTTCGTTGCCAACTTTCAGAATACGCGCTCTTAATTATGTGTTTATGCTGTTTAATACAGTACCCGGCACGTAAGTTGGCCAGATTATGGTGTAGTGGGGGTAAGTTTGCGCATCGCATTTAGCGGCACGCAAGTGTAAGCGAGAGCGCGTATACTGGGTGCGAGGAGCAAAGACGAGTGACGCACCAATCGCGTGCTCCGATCGGCACTACCTCATACCCCGTGACCCGCATGACCACCAAAGACATCTATAAAATGACTTCTGCGCATCTAACGACTCTTGCCAACTTACGTGCCGGCCACTGTATAGTCATGTAAAACAAATACACAAGGTTTTAAATTGGCCAAAAGGGAGAAATCCGAATCCATAAGAGATACAGGAAAACTTTCTTAGGAACCTTTAGCTCTTTTTTGATGTTGACAATTTTGGCGTTTTTTATTTTTTAGTCAAGTGTGAGTTGTCCACCGAAATGGGTGAAATTAGCCAAATGTTTTGTTAAGCCGTTCGACTCGGTTTCATGTAAGGATCATTTCATTGTATCGGAAGAAAAAGATCGGGACGGCGGAAGTTTGTCAAATTTTGCAAAAAAAATTTCATACCTAATGTATGAATGACAAAATTAATAATATTTTTTATGATGTTATTTGATTTAGTGTTTATTTAGGATCATTTCATTGTATGGGAAGGAAAATATCTGGGCAACAGAAGTGGGTCAAATCTAATGAAATACTGACTACTACTGATAAACTTTATGCTGTTAGAAGGTTACTGTACCTTTGACCAACTTCTACTGTCCAGATATTTTCCTTCCCATACAATGAAATGATTCTTATAGAAACTTAATTAAATAACAAAATAAAATAAAAAACTTTTTAAAAAAAAAATTAACCGCCTTCAAAAACAACCACAAGAAAGGATAAAATAACCTACAAAATAACTTTTCTTTCGGAAGTCGGTGGCTTTGTTTTTTTATTTAGGAGTCTTTTTTGCCACCACACATATTTTTTATATTTTTTTTATTTTACTCTTTTTAGTTTAAATATTTAACCCAAATTCTTGTCAAATACATCATTTTCTTACATGTGCACTAGAATTTTGTAATCCGTGGCACCGGTATTAACATCGTTCTTGTACACAATAAGCCAATAAAATTTTATTCCCTATCTCACCGATTTTGATGAAACTTGCAGTATTCTCTAAGGTGAACGATCCCTAGTACAACAAAAAAAGGAATTTTGAAAATCGGTCCACTTTTGGCAGAGTAATCGCGTAACAAACACGCAAAAAGTAAAGTCAATCAAATAGCCGAAATTAATGAAAATGATCACAAAATAATTTGCCCAATTTTACTCATTTCTGTAGACAGACCAAACTTGCCCAAAAAATATAAAAACGCCAAAATTGTCAACATACAGTCATTTGAAACCAAAGATCATTAGATATTCGTAAAATTATAGTACTATTTCGTTTGAGACTCAAATGCAAATAAATAAACACCATTTTTATTTACAGATTCGAAAGCCACCCCCACTAATAAATATGTGGCACCATACTTGCGTGACGGAGGCGCCGGCCGCGGTACCGGTCGCGAGCCCCCAGGAGCTCGTCGTGATGACGTGGCAGCCATCCGTATTTCCAACCTTAGTAACTTCGCGGTTGAAGCTGATCTAGACGACCTTGTCAAGGGTTTCGGACCTGTTCAGAAACTGTACCTTGCTAAGGAGAAGGTATGTTAATTTAAATTTTATTTTTCGGTATGTGTACACTGGGATGTGCTCCGTAGGATAAGCGCTCATGCACACGAGACGGTTTTGCGCCGGAGCTAAGCGCGGCGGTCGGTCGTTAGTCGTGTATGAAACTCTATGAAGCTAACCACACGACGTCGGCGCTAGAGCCGGCACCGTGTCTACGGACGGTCGTCAGTCGTGTATGAAACTCTATGCAGCTAACCACACGACGTCGGCGCTAGAGCCGGCTCCGTGTCTACGGACGGTTGTCAGTCGTGTATGAAACTATGAAGCTAGGTAACCACACGACGCCGGCGCAAGAGCCGGCTCAAAAAACCGTGCCGTGTTAAAACCGACTCGTGTGCATGAGCGCTAAGACTGCAGCTGCAGCAGCTGCTGTGCACATGATGAAAATCGCGCCTGTACATGCTGCATTATGATTGTGTTTGTTGTATCTGTTTTTAGGATACCACAATTTATTTAAAACTTCATGCAATACAGAGTTCCATTGGCGGACTTAATGCCTGAGGCATTCTCTACCAGCTGAATGGAAAAAACGGAACTCACAGATTCGGCATGTCTGATTTTCAATCTGTCCGTATTTCACAGCCACGTTATTCCGAAACTAATAGACTATATAGATAGACTGATGTAGATACTAGATAGATAGGATGTTAATTTTGTCTTTAGTCTAAATTACTTGTTGTACGGTGAAACCATACACTTGCACTTTTGCTTACTCGTGCATTTTTACCTCAATTTTCCATTTCGGAAGCCCTCAGCCTATCGCAGGGCGCTTTCAAGTTAGGCTACAATAATCTGTCCTGCGACTTCCGCATTTAAATGATTGATTATTTTGATCATCAGTTTACAATGGTTTTAAAAATAATAAGCACCATCTACTTAAATGATTTTTGGCTTGTTTCAGAGCACTGGACACTGCAAAGGATTTGCGTATGTTCACTTCAAGTTCCGTGCTGATGCTGCAAAAGCTATCCAGACATTAAACGGTCATGGTTATGATCACTTGATCCTCAATGTGGAGTGGTCCAAACCCCCTCAGAATTAAAATCATGTAACATCATAATTTCCATTATTGTATACTTGTAAAAAACTATGAAAAAAACGTTAAATCCACTTTTTTATTTAACCATAGCCTTAACCACCTTTATATAATCCATGAAAATATGAGATGATGACAAACGAGCCTACATCCATTAAAAAACAATAGGCTGAACCTACAAGATCTTGTTCTGGGCTTCATAAAGCCCAGAAATCCGTGGCTTTACCTCCGCTACGCGGCTCTCCTATTGGTATTAGCAAGATGTGACATAGCCTTCCTCGACCTTAATTCGAACAGGCTTGTTTCTGAGATTAGCGCATCCAAACACAAATAAACATGCAGTCTTCAGTCTTATAATAATACTATACTGATATTATAAATTCAACCCCGTTGCTCGGCTCCTTTTAGTCGCAGCGTGATGTTTATAGCCTGCCTTCAATAAATAGACCAGGTACCTATCCAACAGTGCTATATCCGAAACTATGAGGAATATCTAAAAACGTTGAAAGGAGATCTTGGAAAAAAATAACACCTGTAGGTAATATTACACCAGTCAATAGAATTGTTTATTCTGTGGTTCCAACAAACGGATCAGCATTTTCAACCAAATAAAAAAACAGCATTATAATACTTTAGGTTAGGAGATAGCAGTGCCGGATAAAGCCGGTGCGGGGCCCGTAGCAAATGTAATCATGGGGCCCTAGAGTTACATTGCCTTTTTTTTAACGGTAAATCCACGGTATTCTTTAATAGCCCTTTACGTTCCGTGGTCACGGTAATGAGATAACTCTCGCGACCCCGCAGGCTTTGACCCTGTCATCATGCTGACACTCTTTGAGGCGCGCGTGGAACACAACACGCCGTCGACCCCTGGTCCATGGTCGGACAGTGAGTCGCCCATTACTCGCCACCAGGAGGATGCTGTCCTCTACCTCATGCGGCCCGCCTCCTACTTCGCGAGCGTGACTGCTTCGCAGAAGGAGGCTACCGCTTCCCACTCCGTCTCGTCCCGAAGCATGGCCTCGACCAATGCCGGGCGCGAGAGGTCTCCGCCTGTCGCCGCCGTGGGGACACGGCGGTGCTTTCCAAGCGGGGCAGTCCTGCACTGTATGCTCCACCGTGTCCTCTGGGCGATCCTCGCAGTGGTGACACCCAGGTGTTTCCTCCCCCAAATCAGACACAGGTACCTCCCGAAACTTCATGCGGTAGGTAAGGACGCCGTGACGCCTATCCAATCACTCCTCAAAAAGGGGTCTTACCGCCGCGATTGTGGCGTGCCCGGACCTGGGTTGCGACAGTCGTTCCCTCCATACTGCCCTGAGACCGCCCTTGAGCTCTTCCCGGCGTGCCTTCACTTCTCGAAGCAGCGGGGATACACCCCGGCGCTGCGCCTCCACGCGCCACTCATAGACGCGATGGAGGGCAGTCGCCTCCAGATCCCAGCGCAGCAATCCGGCAAGGAGGTTGGCCGATTCGCTGGCGATCGTGCAATATCCCCGTATCATCCAGATAGCCATGACCCCCTGGCATGCGACCAGCATTAGTGGTCACGTCCGGATGCTAATCAGGGCCCACACGGGGGCCCCGTAGAGGGCCATGGACCGCACAACGCCGGCGTATAGCCTCCTTGCATGAGGCGTTTGGCCCACCTGAGATTGGGCAGGAGTAGCCTGAGGGCAGCCGCTGGAGGCTTTGGGGCAAAACTCTCAATACGAAATGCCTCAATGTGGATTGCATTGCTTCGATATAGCCATGTAATGATTTATTTTATACAGAGCGTATCCTTTATTAAGGTCTTGAAGAGACGACTGTAACGAGGCGTTAGTAGTGACAGTGTGGCCAATCGCTCACTTTAAGAACAGCCAAGGTGTATTACACACAGACTAGATTTACATATTTGTGTTTTTTTTTGGGCACAGGCGCGGGGCCCCCCAAGGCGCGGGGTCCGTAGCATTTGCTGCCTCCTGCTCTATGGCTAATCCGGCACTGGGAGATAGGTACTTATAGGGGAAAGTTTGGATGTTTGTTACCTTTTTTTCAGAAATTGTTAAATGTCTGTAAGCTCAGATCAAAGAAATAGGCAGATAGAGCGCTCAGAAAACGCGAGGGGTTCCACCAAAGTTAATACAAAATCAAAATCTAGTACAAAGTCGCGACAGTACCAAGCTACGCGTCGTACCAAGCTGCGCGTCGTTGTTGCTGTTTGCCAAAATATGCCGTCACGTGTCTTTAACCATTGTAAAAGTTGTCCTCAAAAACAAAGAAAACATTATGGAATGTAATTCGATTTGATTTTGTATTAACTTTGGTGGACCCACTCGCGTGTTCTGAGCGTTCTATCTGCCTATTTCTTTGATCTGAGACTGTAAGGTAGTTTTAATTAATATTAATCATATCATTCTCTTAACCTTTTTTTTTTTAACCTGGTAAAATCATCAAATGAGTCCTCCCACCCCGGGCAGGGCGGGAGGGACTGTCAGACTTGTACTGACTAAAATACACGGTGTCCTTCAATAGCCCTTTATGTTCCGGGGTCACGGTGATGGAATAAGTCCCGCGACCCCGGCAGGCTTTGGCCCTCGAGGGGGGCCCCGTCATTATGCTGACGCTCTTTGAGGCGCGCGTTGTGTCGACCCGGGCATGGTCCACGGTCGGGCAGCGAGTTGCCCTTTACTCGCTGCCCGCATGCCCGCGCCTACGGTGGCCGGAGATCGTCTGCTGACGTCCGACGCCGCGGGCGCCTACCACTGCGGTTGGGGCGGAGGGAGGACGCTGTCCTCTCTCTCAAGCGGCCCGCCTCCTCCTTCACGAGTAGTGGAGTCTCCGTCTCGCCCCGCAGCATGGCCGCAACCAATACCGGGCGCGAGAGGTCTCCGCCTATCGCCGCCGTGAGGACACATCGGTGCTCTGCCCAAGCGGGGCTGTCTTGCACCGTATGCTCTACTGTGTCCTCAGGGCGATCTTCGCAGTGGTGGCACCCGGGCGTTTCCTCCTTCCCCATCAGACACAGGAACCTCCCGAAACTTCCGTGTCCGGTGAGGACCTGCGTCATCCGATAGGTCAGGACGCCGTGACGTCTCTCCAGCCACTCCTCAAAGAGGGGTCTTACCGCCGCAATTGCGGCGTGCCCGGCCGTTCGGTCGCGACAGTCGTCCCCTCCATACTGCCCTGAGATCGCGCCGGAGCTCTTCCCGCCGCGACTCGACTTCTCGAGGCAGCGGGGTTACGCCCCGGCGCTGCGCCTCCACGCGCCACTCAATAGACGCGCTGGACTGGAGGGCAGTCGCCTCCAGATCCCAGGGCAGCAATCCGGCAAGGAGGTTGGCCGATTCGCCGGATCATTCTCTTTACCTAGAATAGAATAAATTAATAAACTTTTCATCCCACCTATTCGAAAAGGACGACTTGGTTCGCCTTTATGTGCGCCCAAAACTGGTGTTTTCTATAGGGAACTTTTAGCGGGCAGTAATGAGTTTTTAATCCTCTTTATAAGTGCGCCGCAAAGACCTTTGCCGCGCACTTTTTGAATTTGGAACATATATAGTGCTCGGCGCCAAAGAAATCGAACGCAAATAGTGTTTGAATAAAGACTGGCTGGAATGACGGCTCATAGTCACGCCGCGTCGCTGGCTGAATAAAAATTGTAGATTGTATGACAAGGGTCAATATATTAAAACAACTTTTTTTTTCGGACAGTGGCATGGATGTATTAACTGTAGGCACAGAATATACAGTGTGTCCGGGCACGGGTTAGCGATATTTGAAGGGGATATTCTATGCTCTTTTTCATCGACAAAAATGCTTTAAAAAAAATTCTTACTCCAAAACTTCGCGAATGGCAGCCATTTTAATTTTCTGATCTGTCGAACTGGGGTGTGTACAATAAAATTCAAATATCTTTAAATCCAAGAGACCTACAATACCTACATTCATGCAAATGACTTTATTGCAAAGTTAAACGTTGAGGCTTATCAAAAACTTACGAAAGTTTTCTAAATAATATGTAAAAATAACCAAAAAACATGGGCAAACACGAAATTGTACACAAAAATTACTGAATAATTTCACATTTTTAACTCTAGCTCGATAAGTACCCCTGAATTTTGATAAGATTTTTGCAATAAATTAAAAGTGTTTGAGTCAGGCTATAAAATGATATCAAAATGATCACTCTACGTTAAGTATCTTAGGAGTTATTCTCACTTGAACATCACCCTTCCTTAGCGCATGTACCCCAATATTACAGGCGTCGCATTCTTTGGGCGAGCTAAATCGTTCCAACGAATATTTATCAACTGGCATTATTGACCACCATAATCCATAAACTGAAATGGTACATTTTTTTTATTAAATGAAACCACTTCTAGGAATTATTGCTGCGGGGCGAGACGGAAGGGTGATGTTCAAGTGAGAATAACTCCTAAGATACTTAACGTAGAGTGATAATTTTGATATCATTTTATAGCCTGACTCAAACACTTTTAATTTAACGCAAAAACCCTAGCAAAATTCAGGGGTACTTATCGAGCTAGAGTTAAAAATGTGAAATTATTCAGTAATTTTTGTGTACAATTTCGTGTTTGCCCATGTTTTTTGGTTATTTTTACATATTATTTAGAAAACTTTCGTAAGATTTTGATAAGCCTCAACGTTTAACTTTGCAATAAAGTCATTTGCATGAATGTAGGTCTCTTGGATTCCAAGATATTTGCATTTTATTGTACACACCCCAGTTCGACGGATTAAAAAATTAAAATGGCTGCCATTCGCGAAGTATTGGAGTAAGAATTTTTTTAAAGCATTTTTGTCGATGAAATTGAGCTTAGAATATCCCCTTCAAATATCGCTAACTCGTGCCCGGACACACTGTATAATGGTACCTAACTGTAGGTTGTAATTTAATGTTTTCCACGATGCGTTCACATGTTTTCGCCTCGTTCTCAATGGAATCTTCTACCTATATAATATGTCTTAAAGTTGTCACGACACTTTTATCCGACTGCGCGACGCAAAGGAGTGTTTATTACCATGGAATGGAATGGAATGGACTGGACTGGAGTGGAGTGGAGCGGAGCGGAGTGGAGTGGAGTCGCGACGATTATTTTTGTTAAGTGTATACAGTAACTTCGTTCCATCCGGGTGTCCCTTGACACCTCTCAAGTTTTTTTATTTTCTCATAGTGGGTGATGAAAAGTAGAGTGTATCACTCGGGCGCAAAATATATTTTTGGCTCGGGCGGCGTACTTTGAATCCCTCGCTACGCTCAGGATTCTACTGTAGAATCCCTCACTTCGCTCTGGATTCAAAATAGCGCCCTCGCCGTAAAAATATTACTTTGCTCCCTTGTCATACAATCTACTATTATTGTACACCAAAATTAATAAGCAGCATTTTACCTACTTACAGTTAATGGGGAAATATTAAAAAGTCAAGGCAAATAATTAATATTTTATTTGAAGCACTTAGTGAAAGACTAGACAGACTTTGAAAGATAATACAACATCAACATTCTAGAAGGTGCATAAACATAACATAGTAAGACTTAACCGCTACCAAATATGCATAAATGTGCTTAAGACACGAAGCCATTCCGTGAGTCAAATTAGTGAGAGTACTCTGACGAAAAATAGCCTTGTGCCTCAAACTTATACATGTAAAAGCTCCCCTGAGATATTCTTTGAACCTTGAAAATTGCTTTACTGATTATAAAAATTATCAGTAAAGCAATGGTTCAACCATCAAATATTTTTATATATCAATATCATATTTTTCATCATCACTGTTAGGGCTGTATGTCTCATCAGGTAATGTGACTTCACCGCAGAACATAAGTTCTACATATTGGAAATAATCTAAAGCAATATTTGTTAGCATTGCTCCAGTAGTAACTCCTAATACTGTGCCTATAACTGGTCTTTGACCAACTGAACTTCTTAAGATGGCCCATAAGAAAATGGATCCCAGTGGCCACAAACAACCTCCAAGAAAGGCCCATGAGAAGCGCCTGGCTGGAGCCGCAGCAGCCATGTGTGGTCTTGCCCAGAGCCATAGTCCAGCACCACCACCCGCAGTTAAAAATAATACATCTGTGACATCTCTATGTGGGAACAATCTGTAAAGAATAGACAATTATTTCAAACCTGAACAACATGGCTAATTAAAGTTTTCGTTTTACTTTTTATTGTTTACATACCTGACCATTAAATGAGGATTCATCACACTCACTGACAATGTTGTGTAACTAACCAGACCTTGTAATGGTAAATAGTAGTACATTACATTATCTTTAGTAAAAGGTGGCAACTTCACATTCCCCACTGATTTATTCAGAAGATCAACAGTTTTTGGTACCGATCCAGACAAATTAGCAATCTGCTGTCGGACATTCCGGCAAATCTTCTCCAAAGTATCCATTTTGTTAGTTAGTTACGAACTGTAAATCAAAACAAGATGCACTCTCTAGTTCAGCGGTAATAAGGTTACGTCGCTGCACATTATTTGGCAACTGATATGGTGTGCAAAGTTATTTATACTATAATTTCATTCATATAGACTCGTACAACACACAAAAAGTGATTGCAAAATACAAACACAGATTGCAAAGTAAGCCGAAGTTAGCATCAAAAATGGCATTGGCATGTGACATCGCGAATTTTTGACAGCAATAGAGATGACCATTTGGAATCGGAATGAAGCATCGGACGGATGGAGCATGGAATCATTTTCCCTAGGCTACTGACGGAAAATTGGCCCCTCGCCAATGATATTCTAATATACAGAATTATGTTATACGCTTACAAAACAACAGCAAAAACTGTTCCGCGCCGAGCGCGGACTTTTTTATTCAAACATTACATTTCACTACAAGTAAAAAGGATAGCTTGATAAAACGCAATAAGAAAAAAAGTGACAGCTAGATAATCAAACAGCGCCACGCCACCCACGCGTCATCAATCCCCTCGCACGTAGTATCTCTAAGTAGTCTGTGCCTCGCACCGCCCCGCACGTCGGCATCACCTTGTCGTTCTTACGACATCAGAATATTACGAAAATAATTGAATATATTAATAAATCGAAGTATATTGCTTACTTACGTGTGGTAGGTATGAGATCCCGTGTGTTTTATTAATTTTTTTATCATGATTTATTAATTTTTGATAAATACACACGATGGCATTTTTGATGACAATTACGTAGCAGCGCGCAACGTGTTACTCGTAGTCGTGCGAGACACAGACTAAAAGCAATGGGGATGGCAACTCAAAGCTAATCGTAGATGGCGCTGCGATAGTTGGTCCCCACGTCTACCTTGTACAAAAAAACAAACAAGATTATTTGTTATAAAAATTGAGTATAAATACAAAACAAATATGGAAAATTATTCGTCCATGCAAGTACTATATACTAAAAGAAGAATTAAGACGCCGCGGCGCATCTACAAGAGAAAAAAAGTGATTTAATTGAGTGGTTATACATTTGATTTTACCGTAATAAATCCACAATTACTTGTAGTTGAGGTTTCAATTTTTGAGTTTAGGTATGTTTTACCTGTCCTCTCCTTTATCAAGAATATAATGCTGCTTTTGACTTTCTATTTTGATAAAATATCATAATGTTTTAAGTCAGTAATTTTAACCTTTTTTTCTATTTAGATTCGAGAAATATCACAATATATTTAATTTCTTAACACCACAACTATTACAAAACTCGTTCCAGGTGATAATTCTTCGATTTTCGAGCGATGCAATACTGGTACATAACCTCCAAAAGAAAAGTAGATATTATTTTGAAAAGTGTATTCCATCATTTTTACAGCTTATTACACAACATCTAGTCATTTTACATCAATAAATGTTTTTTTTTCTGAAAATTCCTTTGATTTTACAGTTCTTTGGGGACCAAACTGTCATTTTCACTTTGACACTTGCCTTCCCCATTGTCCGACGTAGGTCATTTTCTGGTCTTCACGTTTTGCGCGCTCATAACATATCTGTTTACTAAAATATCATTGCCCCTCCCGTCAATTTTAGACAGCCAATGCTCAGTACACGGCCATTAACACTCCTTAGATATATTCGTTTTGTATCAGATGTAAGAAAAATTCTGCCGAATTACGGCGTTTACGCACTACGTCCGATCCGAATCCGTGAATCCGTGAAAAAAAATCACGCACAGAATTTTCGGAAATCGCTTACGCACTACTCCGATCTCTGACAACCAGCCGCATACCCCCCGCCCACCCCGCTGCCTCTTTTCTCGTACGCAGCTCGGATTCAACTCGGACGCAGTGCGCGAGCATACATACACATACATACAAATACCTAATACTATGGCTACTTCTGTCCGTCATTGTTTCTCCGAAATGGAGATTCTCGGATGACGGAGATCGGATCTAGTGCGTAGTAAACTACCATAGAAATAGTTCTACGGCTATGACGGACCGTATTTTCACGGGTTCGGATCGGATTCGGATCGGACGTAGTGCATAAACGCCCTTATCCGCATCCGACCCTCGTCGGATATTGGATACAAAATGTGTCTTCCAACACGTATCATAAGCGAACGATCCGTAGATTTCTTCTTTCTGACTGACTGTGTGCGGTATCCAGTGTTGCCGTTAGGACAATCTAGTTTGTGGCCACATGTAAGTAAAAAGTAGCCAGTTTTGCAAAAAAATCTCTTTCAAAATTCGGCTAGAAGTGGCTAAAGTGCTTTTGGCCAGATACTGTTAGGTATCCAATTAGGGTGAGTGGGGGTAAGTTGGAATGAAAAATTGATGAGATGAACAGTGTTGATTTGAAACTGTTGTCACACAAAGGGATTCAATGCAAATGCAAAAAAAAATGTTTTGGGTAAAAAAGCATGGTCAAGTTGTTTCTATAATGTTGAAAGAAATCTTTGTGAAACAATTATTTATGAAAAAACTGTAATTAAAATTGATCTTAATGAAGAAAACATGTAGGGGTAAGACGAAATGCCCAAGGGGTAAGATTGAAATAGTAACTAAAATAGTCCTTATGGTTATGACCATAAGTACGTTTTTATTCTTACCCCGCTTGATGGAAGACTAAAATTTCAATTTTACGCGGATAATGTGTCCGTACGGAAAATGTCAAAAAACACACAAATGCTCTCACTTTGCGACTGACGCAGACTGCGGTGTGGGGCAAGACAAAACGGTGTCTACAATGATGTTGCCAGCATTAAAAGATTTCTCTTACATTCGGCGTTATTGTATCTTTTTTATCTTTCCCCGTTTTTCATCTTACCCCCACTCACCCTACTATTGATAAGTATTACAATTTCGGCATGGTGATAAATGGGTTAAATAAAACAATTTTAATACTAATTAGTATTTAACATTATTAAAAGTTATTAAACGTTCAGCTAGTGAAAAATATTCTCAATTATTTGGTTTAAAATTAAAAATCAATTCCAAAGTCTACAGTGACATCTGGAGATTCATTAATCTCTTAAGAATAAGAATAAGAATCATTTATTTGCATAAAATACAGGTACTACCAGTTGTTATAATGGTGGTTTAGGCACAAACCATATTTTGCCTGTTTAGGGCATGCAAATTTCACATTTAATAAGGTAGGTACATATGTTTTAAAATTTAGAGTTACAATAAGGTGTTCTTATGCTAATGTTGAGATTTTTAAAGTTAGTACAAATACAATGTCATTTAAATCTATGTTGTAAAAATTCCTGTAAACTGTAGAAACACTTTACTTCTAAGATTTTCACGGATTCACGATCGGCGTTGTTCGCGTCGCGCGCAGACGCGCGAATTCTGAAGAATGCGCGCGACTTTTTAAAATCTTAGAAGTAATTATGTGCGTTACGCTGTGGAGTTAAGGTAGAAATTGTTATGTTCAGTTTTAGAAATTCGCTTCGATGCGCTTCGACTCTGCGCTAGTATAAATCGACCCTAAGTGGGTTGGGATTTTCTAGGGGATTTTTATATTTACGGTTTTTCTGAATCTTATTTTTTTTTTTGAGGCAACCAATAAAGTTGTTTTTAAAGCATGAGCTCTGGTACAGTTAAACTACAGCAACAGGCAATAAAAATTGTTGACCTAGACCACTGCCCACAATTTAACCAAGAGATCTACACTTAATAATCGATTTGGATTGGATCTTTATTACCTTGCTACATACAAAAAATAATCTGTGATCTATAGGTACCTAACTCGCAAAATATAAGAGGGATTTAAATTAAATCTAGGCACGCGAGAGCGTCTTAGACCAACCTGTTATTTATAACGCAGATGTGAAAATAAATAATAAAAAAACAGTTGTAAAATTAAATGCTTGTTTTTATTTTCATTAACTTGGTAGGTATTTTAGCTGCTCTAACTTTATCAATTAAACTTTCTCCTAGGGGACTAGATGCTTCTATATCTAAAGTTCTGAAATCGGGTGCTGCTATTATATCTACACCTTTTTTCCATTTCTCCAAGCCATTCCAAGCAATCATGACTCCATTGTCAGTACATAGTTTAGGATAAGGTCTATAAATTTCATAATTAGATTCATTGCATAACATTTGTAAAGCACTAAAGATGTAATTGTTACATGCTACTCCACCGGATACAACAAGCTGTTGTCTATCTTCTGGTATAAGATTATTTTCTTTACAAAATTCCATAGCTCTCTGTGTTCTATGAATGAGATGTCTGGTAGTAGCCATCAGCATGGCAGCACACAAATCATTAACTTCAGGTATCAATTCATGAGCTACAGTTTTGTGTTCAACTTCCTTTTTATGTAAATGGAACATAACTGAGGTTTTAAGGCCATTGAAACTGAAATTGCAATCCTTGTATTCAGACAACGGTAAAGGTAGTTTGAACTTGTTAGGATTTGTTGCTTTGGATGCTGCTACTTCCACAGCTTGGCCTCCACATATCTGGGAATACTCGGGAACATTCCTTAATTTCATTTTCCTAGCCACTTTATCAAAGATTTCTCCAGGAGCACAATCCATACTTTCTCCTAGTAATTGGAAGTGTTCAACATCTTGCACAACAGCTATTAGACAATGTCCTCCAGATATTAACAGAACTAGAAATGGAAATGTTATATCATGGTGCATTCTTGCCACTAGTGCATGAGCTTGCATATGGTGTATGGGGATTATTGGTTTATTAAAACGCCGTCCCAAATGTTTAGCATATTTCATACCTATGGCAAGGCTGAGAGGTAGTCCCGGCTTCAGGGTGACGGCGATAGCTGAAATATCTTCCATTGATAACTTAGCTTCTTGTAATGTTTTAGCAACTGTAGGTTCAATGTGTGCACGATGAAGGTCTTGTGCAATATCTGGTATAATTCCTCCATTTCTTAAATGTACAAGATTTTGGGAGTGACAAACTTCTGATAATAGTTTGCCATTTGAATTGATTATAGCACACCCAGTATCATCGCACGAAGTTTCAATCCCAAGTATATTTACATTTGGATGTTGTATTCTGCTGTGGCCTCTTGGTTTCAACAAATATTGTTTACTCACTTTATTTATAAAATGTGAAAAGACTATTTGCTTTAAAATATTCATGATACTTCCTATATAAATTGGTCTTCAAAATAGATATCCTGTTAGGTAATAATTGACTATGTTTCACAGATTTTTCCATACACTAGCTAAGCATATTATGTTATTTTTAACAAAATGTGCCTAAAAATAAACATAAAGTGTAACACTTATTTTTATCTCCAAATAATATACTCGGCTGTTTTTAAAATATTACGTAGTGGGTTAGCTTAACTTCCTATGTGAAAATTATTACTAAACATATTTTTTATTATTTTGATTTTGGCCTTTGGGCATAACCTCTAAACAAACTGACAGTCACCTGTGATTGACAGATTTGTCTATTCTATTTACTTCAGACTGTCACCGGTGACAGAAGGAATAGACAATAGAGTCTTGAGTCTCAAAAATAAAGCATAGACATTAGACTTAAGGTAAACGCAGACTTAGCCGCACCTAGTGATGGGTTTTTGCCCGGGAATTTTCCCGAGTTGGGAAAATTCCCGATACTTTCCCATTTCTTCCCGGGAATATTCCCAAATGACGGGAAAATATTTTTCGTATAAAATTATGCAATTTAATTTATTTTTTACAAAGTTTTGCATTTGTGTCAGTCTGTGCATGCATGTGAGTGGTTAAAAAAAAGACATTCATTGTAAACGTATGGTTACAGCATAAAAGTAAGGGATTTTATGTATGGAAATGTTTGTTGATACGTATTTAATTAAAAAGACTTTTAAAATCAACTTCGAACAAGTCCCAAAAGTATCACACCGATCTTTTTCAGATTATTAGGTTGTTTTTTGAATATTGGTTTTGCTATAAATGCGGCTTTATACCTATTAATAATAAAATAATAGTAATCAGCTGACTTTGAAGATAGATCTATTACTTGGTGCACTGAAAAGTGGGTATTGTACGTATAAATAGCCACTTAATCATAGCTCTAATCTAACAATTTATATTTTTTTTAGTCTTGCTTTGTAGACAATGGCAAACGTAAACTCTCGAGTCTCTGACAGATTTTCAACGTAATAATTATGGTCTTAAAAATTAACTGCAAGAATTTAGTGTGCTTACTCGTGTCAATAACCAAGCACATTCCAAAAAAAAATTTTTTTGCAATTTTTTTTTCAAAAATCATCCATAATTTATTTCAAGCATTTTTCTTTTTGCCTATTAATATGGCCAATAAAATAAGTTATTTGTAAGTATTTCGATGAATTGCCAGTTCAAAGTCTGCAAAATGTGATGGAAACATTGGAATCAGCTGTGAACGCTACACATGGGTGAACGAACTCAAACAGAAATCAAATTCATTAATACGGTCAAAAATAAATGCTTGAAAAGACGCGCGTGGTCCGTGGAACACAACGCGCCGTTGACCCGGGCATGGTCCATGGTCGGACAGCGAGTCGCCCATTACTCGCCGCCCGCATGCCCGCGCCCACGGTGGCTAGAGATCCGTCTGCCGAAGTCCGGCGCCGTGGGCGTCTACCACTGTGGCTGGGGTGGACGGACGCTGACGCTGTCCTCTGCCTCACTCGGCCCATGCATGACTGCTTCGCAGAAGGAGTCCAGCGCATCACACCGTCTCACCCCGAAGCATGGCTTCGACCAAAGCCGGGCGCGAGAGGTCTCTGCCTATTGCCGTGAGGACACGGCGGTGCTCTGCTCAAGCGGGGCAGTCCTGCACCGTATGCTCCACCGTGTCCTCCGGGCGGTCCTCGCAGTGGTGACACCCAGGCGTTTCCTGCTTCCCCATCCGACACATGTACCTCATGAAACTTCCGTGTCCGGTGAGGACCTGCGTCATGCGGTAGGTCAGGACGCCGAGCCGCCACTCAGCCAGCCACTCCTCTAAGGGTGTTACCGCCGCGATTGTAGCGTACCCGGGACCTCTGTTGCGATCGTCACTCCCTCCATACTGCCCTGAGATCGCGATGGAGCTCTTCCCGCAGGGCGTGCATATCGCAGTGTCATATTGCCACTTTCAAGAACTGGGTCGAGCACATACCTGGTACGGCACTTCTGATTCCACAAGGTTGTATTTTAGAGCAAGTTGATGGATTATTCTGGCTACAGGGTTGTGTCTATGCAAATATTCTCCGTTAGCGAGACGAGAACACTCGGAGAAAATGTGATAGATTGATTCGCCTGGACACGGTGGCATGCCCAACATATTATGTCAGCCCTGCTATCCTTCACAATAAATCTCCGGTAGTTATATTTCATCATAACTTCATCCATTATTGCTCTGACAAAACCTTTGGTTTCTCTAAAGGAGTCTTCGGATCGTAGCCAGGCTACCGACGCAGATATGTCTACATCTGCATCAGGCCTATGTACAGCCCGGAAAAAACGTCCGTGAAGCTCCTTGTTCTGTCATATTTCCATGCGACCATTAGTGTCAAGCACTGCAGGTTTGCGCCAGTTCTCTTTAGCCCAGGAGAGTGGGGTAAGGCCCTTGTCCATCGCTACTACATCTCGATGCGCGCTATTCCCACGTCGGCTTTTAGGAAATATTCACTGAGATTGCATATCTCACGATTGTGGAAAGTCTTAACGTTTAGAAAATCTCAACCTCGAATATACAATCTCATAACCGAAGACCGTGAGTGATGTTCGATATGCAGTAAGCAATTTACGGACCCTCCTATCGCCTTGGATACGAGGGTCCGTACAATTAAGTTCTGTTTGAGTCCATGAGTTATCTCAAAAGAGTACCTACATCAATACTGGCATGACCCAACCATTGCAGGCCTTACTACCACCTTATTACCACCTAATACAATAATTATTTACATATTTTTAACATTGTTATTGGTTCAATATTTATTTTCCCGTCGTTTGGGAAAATTCCGGGAATTTATTTTATTTTCCCGTATTTTCCCAATCTTTTTTTTCCCTCCCATTTTTTTCTTCCCTCCGGCCCATCACTAATTTTGATTAATTTCGCGGGCTGGTTGCAGCATTCACCTTAAGCAATTCGTACTAGGGTTTTAAAATCAAATGCAGTTCGAAAAAAAATAGACGTGTTTTAAAAGCGCTGACATGTGAACGGTTAAGTACATGGGAATGCATTCGTTCTATTTTCGGCGCGTTTTTAACGCCCAGAAAAAATAATATACGTGCTAATGCCAATCTCGAATCTCTTACTCTTCGATATGATGAAGTTGTTTCATATCATGCGAACAAATCTTATATTTAAGAATTACACTTCCAATTGTAGAAAATGTTCTTTTTTGATCATTTGCCATTTTGAGGAATAAGCTTTAAAATAATTTGACATTTTAAGAATCAGGCTTTTTGAGAATTTACCATTTTGAGAACCATTTTTAGTCCTTTTGCGACTCGGTTGCCATTTTGCGAATTGTGCTTCTGACGAGAGAGAAAAAAGTGATGGACTGGAAATATCTATAGAATGTAGATAAAGATAAGTAGGTGGTCCTTTGAATCACTCTGTCTACAAACACATATTAGGCAGTTACACAAACTTTATTTTTGTTGTAAGTAATGTAATGTTCGCCGCGTTAATAAAACACACTTTGTTAGATCTCGTAGGTGAAGTAGTATATGCGTCTAGTGCACGTCCGCTCTCGCCCGCGGTTGGCGCTCGACTGACTGCGCGCCGCCCAGGCATACACTACATCCCTTCTTTATTTAATAAATAATTAAGTTACAATAAGTTAAACAGCGATATTAACAATGAAATAACAGAATAGATTTAGTAATATATAAACTAGTAAATCAGGCATACAACATTATAATTTTCATCAACAAAGTGACAGACAGATAATCATTTTAATTGCTTAAGGGTATATTGCAATACTTTAGTCCTCATTGTTCAATGACCCTGTGTCCTTATTATCATTGTCCACAACCTGCCAAGAATCATTAATTTTCTTTAATTTTCCCCTATTTCTAAATTAGAATCAGTAGCTCTTCTTTTTCTATTCCCATATTCTTTCCCTTTTTCTTTCATTAGCATATCCCTATCTCTCACATCGGAATCTATGAGTTTATTTATACATCTGGGGCGAAAGGAACTTTATCTCGAAAGCGTCTTTTAACTTCCCCATTTATTTGTGGCCAATAGGGAATAGTACTATTGACAACGATACCGCATTCTTTGCAGAAATTGCGGAACAGATCGCTCGTAAATTGATTCCCGTTGTCACAGGTTATAGTTGCAGGAAACCTAACCTTGAAAATATTTCTTTTAGGACTTTAATGGTGTCAAGTGCAGTGATACTTCTCATAACCTTAATTTCTTTATACCGGCTATAATAGTCGACCAGAATTAGTATGTAGTCTCGACTCGGAAGTGGCCCTAGAAAGTCAATGGCCACATCTATCCATGGCTCTTTAGGTAATGATCGCCTTTTCATCGGGTGTGGTGGATTAGGGGCCGATACAAGAGTGCATCCGTGACAACCTTTCACTACACGCTCAGCATCCCCATCGATCCTAGGCCACCACACTTTTGTCCTTAGGCGACCTTTCATTGCCACTATACCAGGGTGATAGATAACTTTGAATCTATATGCTTTGAATCTATATGCTTGAAGCCTGAGTACCCACCGTTCAATTTTCGCGCAAGGTTTTGAATGTCGTCCGAAAATCGTTTCTAACGGTTTGTGGTCGCTTATGAGCTCAAAGTCTTTGCCAAAAAGGTATATTTTAAAATGCTCAACAGCCCAAACTAATGTCAATGTTTCCTTTTCAGTTTGGCAATACCTTTTTTCACAATCAGTCAGAGCTTTGTGTCCATAAGCGATAACTGTAGGACCTTCCGTATCTATTTGGACAAGGACAGCACCTATAGTCCCACTGGTGATGCGTCAGCAATAACCTGCGTTTGGTCGCTGGGATTGTAGTAACCAAGACATTTTATATTAGTTAGCTAAGCTTTAGAGCTTCAAATGCTCTATTTTGTTTGGAAGTCCAAAATTTGTCGACGGTTGCCGATTTTCCAAGCCCTAATCTCAACAACTGTCTAAGGGGTCGGTAAGTGTTGCCAAATTTGGAATCTATTTCCCCACAAATTTGACTAAACCGAGAAAACTTTGCACTTCTTCAATCGTGTCTGGGCGTCTACTAGTTTTAATCGATCGTATTTTGCAAGGGGTTTTATTCCATCTTCTGTAAGTTCGTGACCGAGAAACTCGATTTTGTTGGTTTTATATATGCATTTCTTTTCATTTAAAAGAACATTATTTTCTTTTGCACCTTACTCAACCGATCATCGTGTTCTTTGTCTATTGTCCCATACACAATAATATCATCAATAAAATTAAATGTACCTCCACATCCCAACAACATTTTTCTAGGATTTTTTTTGGACATTTCCGGAGCACAAGATATACCGAACATTAATCTGACTTTCTTTTAAAAACTGCCAGGTCTTATCTGTGATACACTGCATCTACTCCCGGAGTCTATCAACATGTCTAAGTTTACTCCGCCTATGTTGCAATTAATTACGCTGTCTTCATCTAAATGGAAAATGTAGTCAATTTCAGATTTTTGGTTTCGCGTTGAGTCTAATCTCTGTTTTTTATTTGCTGGATCCGTGGTCTTATTTTTTGTAAATCGTCTTTTCCGCCTAGTCCGGCAACATTCTCGGAAGTGACCAACAAAATCGCATTTTAAACATTTTTTGTCTTTAGCCGGGCACTTAGAATCATTTGATTGGTGATTCACACTACCACAACGGCTAGATCCGATATCTTTATTTAGTTTAAAGTTTTTCCTTAAGGGTTTCTTGGAATCAATCTTGTTTATTTAATTTTTTTTTTTTTTTTTTAAGACTAGGTATTTATTACCAAGCTACCTCCGTTCGCAAACCCTAGGTCCTCGTGGAGAAGAACGGAGAAAGAAACTCCACGGCAACATATTTTATCAGTACACAGTCACACATTTATAAAAATACATCAATATTCTCATCATAATAAATATCAATTAACTTACATTTTCATTGTAGAACATTAGGACACAATTTATAACTTTCAGCATCACACACTTGGATTATCAATTATTATATCACATTAATTAAACAGAACACCACTCAGAGCACAGCTTTTTTCCTTATAAAACGATTGGATAATACTGACCATGAATGTGAGGGTACATCTGTTTTTATAAACTTGTAATTGTACCACTTCCAACAAATATTGCCGCCATAATTGACCAATGGCAGATTGTCATACAATTTAGCTAAATAACTAATGAAATAAGTAATAATAAACAAATCCTTTGTAGTAGAACCTTTTTAAAACTTGATTACATCATTTAGAAATTTAGTTATTATTTATTTGTCACCTTTAATAAATTTGATACAATATTTGACTATCAACTGTTTTCATTCGGAAATCAGTTGATCGTAGTTTTAAATATATTTCTATTATTAATTACACAGGAGCTATGCATCATAAAGTCATAAATCTAACACGGCCATTCTGACAATACTTCGTTCTCGAAGCTTATACCTTTTCGATAAAACATAATTATTAGTTAAATAATCTCAATATAAACTTTTCGATTTTTTCTCCTTCTTCCTGTTGCATGAGCCGGTAAATGTACCTTTCATAAATATAGCTTTGCTTTGGGGAAAAATAACCGTCAAGTTTTCCGAGTGCAATTTTATACACATCTAAGTCTTTCCCGTCATCATCTTTACCTTCCTCTGCATGGGCCCCGGGCAAATTGTAGTAAGTCTCCTGTAGTGCTAATCCACCAACATGGAGAAGAGTAGCTCGCTTTTTATTAGGGGAGTCAATATTAGCAGCTAAAAGGTAGGTAAATTTCGGGGGCCCGTTTCCATTTCTCCCATCGGGTACAAACTGATGTCGTGTCACCCTCACAATCAAAGTGATCTAAGGTTGTCAGCATTGAAGTTGCGTGAGTCATTTTTTTGGGCGTCCTGTAACAGGATTTTGAGACTCTTAAGCGTGGCCTTTTACCATTTTTTATAGGTATATATATTTTATTATATATATAACGACTCTTTAGCGTGGCCTTTTACCATTTTTTATATATATATTTTATTATATATATAACGACTCTTAAGCGTGGCCTTTTGCCATTTTTATATATATATTTTATTATACAGGGTGATTTTTTAGTCACCATCCAAATTTTAATATATTAATCTTTGGCGAAAATCATTGAATACGTGTTTTTTCTTTTTGTATCAATCAATACAAAAATATCGAGATATCACGTCTCAATGTTATCTATAAAAGTTGATGAATCTGGACACCGCGCTGTGATGTGTCGCTCAGGTGTAGCGGGGCGGGGCGGGGGGTCAGTGGGGTGCGCTCTGTCCGTTTCATGCGTCGGCAAGTGTAGATTATTAACGTTTAGCTTAGTGACCACACAGAGCGGATGAGAAAATGATTTAATGTGACAATTTGACGTATCGAATTTTTTTCAAAAATGGGTTTAGTGATTGATACCTAATGCATAGAAAAATTTTGGACGGTGGTAAAAAAGTCATCCTGTATATATAACGACTCTTAAGCGTGGCCTTTTACCATTTTTTATATATATTTTTTATTATATATATAACGACTCTTAAGCGTGGCCTTTTACCATTTTTATATATATATATTTTATTATATATATAACGACTCTTAAGCGTGGCCTTTTACCATTTTTTATATATATATTTTATTATATATATAACGACTCTTAAGCGTGGCCTTTTACCATTTTTATATATATATATTTTATTATATATATAACGACTCTTAAGCGTGGCCTTTTACCATTTTTATATATATATTTTATTATATATATAACGACTTTTAAGCGTGGCCTTTTACCATTTTTTATATATATATATTATTATATATATAACGACTCTTAAGCGTGGCCTTTTACCATTTTTATATATATATTTTAATATATATATAACGGTAACACTACTGCATAGCCTTAGGGTACTTGTTAGTATTTGCGTGCCCCTTAGAGTATTTCGGATTCGGCATGACCTTTAACGTAAGCATAAGCATGACTGACTAAATATAGGTACTAAATAACTTTATTCAATAGCGTTATTTTACCATTATTATGGAAATTGACTGATAATAACCTTTATCTCCTCTCATATCGTTAAATTCGAAATACAAAACTCAAAACGAGTTTATATTGACGTACTTTGATCATAGATACATCTATTTATTTTTTTGTCTGTGGTTGCGCGCGCTTTGAGAAGAACGCTTCGTTGAAATTTTGAAAAATGAACACTTACAATAACCATTTTAAAAACTGTGTCAATCTTTATCTTTTATTTTTTATTTAATATTGTTCGTGTAAATGAGAGTAGATAAAGTAGTGTATGAAACTGCACACAACTAGGTACCATACACTCGCGCGATACTTTTAAAAACTCGCTTCGCTCGTTTTTTTATTTTTTTTTTATTTTTAACTCACTCTCGTGCACAACACCCCTCATTATGTACCAGTTTCACAAACCACTATAATATATTAACAAATTATTATATTTACTAGCCAGTTCTGGTAGCAATAAATATGCTAGCAATTAAGCCAATATTGATGCTTACACTAACGTTTCCCGGTCTTTTCTCTCATTTATTCTTTAAGCATGGTCGTTTGTGCGAATAGTATTTGCGTGACCTTGATATTTCTGTGTCGAAATGCAAACGATTGATCCTAGTAAAACCAGTGACCTGATTAAAATAGTATCTACTGATTTTGTTTTTTGTTTACAATAAGTGGGTATGTAGGTTATTTACAGAAAAGTTAAGTATGTCCAAGATTTATGATAATTTATTATCATAAATCTTGGTTATTATTTTTATTTAAAATAAGAATCGTGCAAATAACTCAATTATCTTGTTATTAAAATGAAAGCACTTACTCAATAATAATAATTAACAATAATTTACTGTTTGCATTACAGCACATTTAAATAATTGCGTACTATTCAGGCATGGCCCTTTGTTTTGTTGTAAACAACACTCACTGCATGGCCTTTGTAACATTTACACTTATCAGTTGTTTACATCAATCGAAGCAGAATTACAGCACATTTAAAATAATTGCATACTATTCAGGCATGGCCCTTTGTTTTGTTGTTAACAACACTCACTGCATGGCCTTTGTAACATTTACACTTATCAGTTGTTTACATCAATCGAAGCAGAATTACATCACATTTAAAATAATTGCATACTATTCAGGCATGGCCCTTTGTTTTGTTGTTAACAACACTCACTGCATGGCCTTTGTAACATTTACACTTATCAGTTGTTTACATCAATCGAAGCAGAATTTAGTTCCCGTTACATAATCATATGAAACCGAGGCAACAAAGTAATCATTAGCTGTGAACATCTACCTTGATAACGGTTTATTAGCGTTTATGTAGGTAGGTACAGCGTGACTACGTTCTGTTTTCACTTTAGTATCCAAACTACTAACGATCCTTATCGAAATAAAAAGTCGCTTGACTGATCGTAAACAACTTGCATTATTTTTCGTGTGCATTCTTCCCCTTTTTTTTTTTGGTAAATGTTTTCAGTACTTACTTTTATCCTCGTCGCCACTTGTAATGTTCGCCGCGTTAATAAAACACACTTTGTTAGATCTCGTAGGTGAAGTAGTATATGCGTCTAGTGCACGTCCGCTCTCGCCCGCGGTTGGCGCTCGACTGACTGCGCGCCGCCCAGGCATACACTACAAGTAATAAATAGAGATTTTGAATAAATCAATTAAGAATCAACTTGTAACATTTTTTCTCTCTCTTATGTTTTTTCATCTTCATCGTATTGCTTCTTCATCGAGCTTACGGCTTAACTTATCGCAAACGGGTGGTGTTTCTGAAAGTTGTGTGAAAACGTTGCTTCACACTCACATACACAAATACCCAGACCCGGAACAACTATTTGCAGGTCAGACAAAATATTTGTTCCCTGCGGGAATCGAATCCGCGACAGGTTGCGCAGCAGTCAAACGCTCAGCCATTATCTTAAGGCCAGGTAATCAGGAATCGACCTATTTTTGATTCAACAATAAACAATCAAATATTCTTTTTTTCGATCCGAAAAAAATATATGTTGTAGTTCAATGAACTATCTAAATTAATTTGCAGTTGAAAACGCGATATTTATAACTTGCCTTGATCAAAAAGAATCGCGAAAATAGAGATTTTTTTAACGTTTTTTCAGTGGTACTTGAAGTAGACCATGCTTTTGGTCCTAAAAACATATCAATAGATAGGTAATGATGTTTGTCAGAGGAATTTCCGGTTACTTTTTTTCTAAATATTTCTGTTTTTTTTACCCTTAACTATATAACGACGTGCCCTACGTGCATTGCTTCAGTCGCCCGCGAGGCGTGTCCGAGGTAGGACCTGTGTCGCTTTTGCTGGCTCGCGCCATTCCCCCCGCTAGTGATCGATATAATATACGTAATATCATTTATTTCTGAGTTTTAACCATTTAGTGTAATTTTGTAGCCACGTTAACAGGAAAGCATAAAACGCAACGGTTACATTACAGACACAGTGCATGCGGCATCGAAGTATATTTCTGTCACTGTCGTGTGACAGAGACACCATGATATCTTCGATGTTTCTCTCTTATGGTATCTTTGTCTCTATCTAATCTGCCACATAAACTATACAACACTGCTCTAACAAGTCATACACGAAGTTTTTAGTACTAGGCGATCATAGATATGAAAGAGTTTCTTTGACATTAGCGTAAGTAAACAAACATTTATTTTCACGAAGTTCCTTCATTCATTTTTAAGGGCATTTTTTGACGATCTTACCAGGCAAACATATTACGAAAGATATCATCACGGCGGGCGGTGTTTCAAACTATTTTAGACTTTCAAAACATAAGGGGCAATTTACACTGTCCTAAATTCAGGCTCCGATATTCAGGACGTCCATAATTCAGGAAAGTGTAATTGCATTTAGGACGAGTAGCATCCTAATTAGGACACGATTTAGTACATGCTTTGGCGACTAAGTTTCTTACTCTAAATCATATTCTGATTATCGGATCCTGAATTTAGGACAAGTTATGGCCCCTTATAAATTGTCACGGCCGGCGCGCATCGCTTCACTTCAGTCAGTAAGGCTGCGTTTCCACCAGAGATGTGCGATGGAAATGTGTCGTGCGAGGATGTTTAGCTGTGCTGTAAAAGGTGTGGTTGTTTCCACCAAAGCTGTGCATGAAAATGTGCCTATGAGGATGTGTAGCGTAGCTGTGAAATGTGGCGACGAGGGTGCGGTGTAGTGGGAGTGAAGACACAACACATCCCTCGCAACATATCCCACTTACACATCCCTCGCAACACATCCCTCGTACATATCTCTCGTACACATCCTTCGCAACACATCCCTCTCACACATCCCTCGAACAAATCCCTCGCTTGTTTTGTATGCGCAAAAATCTAGCTCCGCTCAGCCGTTTTCACCAGAGCTGTGCTGACCAAAGCGAGGTAAATGAAGCGATTCTATTGGTTCTTTACAAACACATCCCTAGCTACGCATCCTCGCACATCTCTGGTGGAAACGCAGCCTTATAGTTTGATAGGAGAGTCGTAAAATTTGCATGCATTTGTCCCGATAGTACCAGGATTACATAAAATGTGAAAGATAAAGCTTCGTCCTCTGCTGTATTTTATCAGTACCAATGAAAAATCATGACATAGTTTATGAACAGCTATTTTAAATGTTTACTCAGCGGACCGGGTAGCCGAACGGAAGAACGCCGGGACTGGTAAGCTACGAGGTTCGGGTTCGATCCTTACTTGATATGATATTCTTTTTGCATTACATAAAGATTTGTTATTTGTTTTTTATTTATTTTTTTCTAATAATATGTTACTTTTACTTTTAGTGCACAAGTAACTTGTGCTTTAACTTGGATACACTGTTTTTTATTAAATAAATTGAAGAGAGATGAATTTTAAACATGTTTCAAAGAATTTCTCGAAATAAAAATGCATGAAGGTATGCAATAATATGCCCGTGTCGATATCTCCTTGAGACGCTTTGTATTGCGCATTTTTCAAAAGTAAAAAGTTTTCAAATTCCAGCTATGCTTAAAAACTGATAGAATGTCACTAACCAGCAAAAGTACTAGGCTAGTATAAGATCAAGGTGGTATGTCTTGCACTCTGACGCCACGTGACACGCAGCGCGGGGATAAGGTAACTCTAAATGGCCTGCCAAAGTACTAGGCTAGAATAAGCTCAAGGTGGTACGTTTTCCAACGGGGTCAGCGAAGTTCATTTGAAAAGCGCTGTGATGCCACGTGACAGGAGGGGGGGAAATCACTCTAAATGCCTGCTGCGCTCTAAGATATGCGCCCCTTAATATGGGTTACGCCGATTACACTTTACATGAAAGCTTTTCAGTTTGTTTTTAACCGACTTCAAAATAAAAAAGTAGGTTCTCAGTTCGACCTGTATGTATGTATGTATATATGTATGTATGTATGTATGTATGTTTGTCCGCGATTATCTCGCGTTTGGCTGAACGGATTTTGATGCAGTTTTCATGAAAGTGTTCATTACATTCTGGAGAAGGTTTTAGTATATAACACTAATAGATATCCCGTGACGTTGCCCGCGTGGATCCGTTTTGCTTACTTGGATCGTAGATTTTCAGGGACGATTGCATGTTTGTCCGCAATTATCTCGCGTTTGGCTGAACCGATTTTGATGCAGTTTTCAGAAAAGTGTTTGTTACATTCTGGGGAAGGTTTAAGTATATAACAATAATGGATATCTCGTGAAGTTGCTCACATAGATCCGTTTTTCTTAATAGGATTGTAGATTTTCAAAGACGCCAACTATAAGAAGTTTTTTGTTGAATAACTCAACTAAAAAGGGAAAAATAAAAAACTTTTTTAAAAAAAGGGAACCGACTTCAAAACCAAACACAAAAAAACTATAAAATAACTTTTCTTTCGGAAGTCGGTGGCCAATGTCAATGAAATAAAAAAAAAAAAAAAAAAAACAAAGCCACCGACTTCCGAAAGAAAAGTTATTTAATAGTTTTTTTGTGTTTGGTTTTGAAGTCGGTTCCCTTTTTTTCAAAAAGTTTTTTATGAATCTTCGAAATCTGTATTTTTGATTGATTGATTCATTAACGATCATTATTTTTTTCATTAGAAATCTAGGTATTTTATTAGAATAAATAATTATAATGTAGGCAGTGGCGGATTAAACGTTGAGAGCGCTATAGGCAAGCATCTATCGGCGGCGCCCCTATATTAAAAATAACTCGTAGATACGTTTGACCAAAACCGATGTACCTTTTTTTTTTTAGCGTGGTAAAATCGTCAAATGAGTCCTCCCACCCCGGGCAGGGCGGGAGGGACTGTCAGACTTGTACTGACTAAAATCCACGGTGTTCTTCAATAGCCCTTTATGTTCCGGGGTCACGGTAAAGGCATAACCTAAGTTCCGCGACCCCGGCAGGCCTCGGCCCTCCGAGAGGCGGCCCCATCATTTGCTGACGCTCTTTGAGGCGCGCGTGGAACACGACCCGGGCATGGTCCATGGTCGAACAGCGAGTTGCCCTTTACTCGCTGTCCGCATGCCCGCGCCTACGTTGGGCGGAGATCGTCTGCCGACGTCCGACGCCGTGGGCGTCTACCACTGCGGTTGAGGTGGAGGGAGGACGCTGTCCTCTCCCTCTCGCGGCCCGCCTCCTCCTTCGCGAACATTACTGCTTCGCAGAAGGAGGCGACCGCTTCCCACTCCGTCTCGCCCCGCAGCATGGCCTCGACCAATGCCGGGCGCGAGAGGTCTCCGCCTATCGCCTCCGTGAGGACACGGCGGTGCTCTGCCCAAGCGGGGCAGTCCTGCACCGTATGCTCCACCGTGTCCTCCTGGCGATCTTCGCAGTGGTGACACCCGGGCGTCTCTTTCCTCCTTATCCGACACAGGTACCTCCCGAAACTTCCATGTCCGGTAAGGACCTGCGTCATCCGATAGGTCAGGACGCCGTGACGTCTCTCCAGCCACTCCTCAAAGAGGGTTCTTACCGCCGCGATTGCGGCGTGCCCGAACCTCGGTTGCGATAGTCGTTGTCTCCATACTGCCCTGAGATCGCGCCGGACCTCTCTTGTCGGGGAAGCGGGAATTCTCCCCGGCTCTGCGCCTCCACGCGCCACTCATAGACGCGCTGGAGGGCAGTCCGTCAGTCCAGCAATCCGGCTAGGAGGTAAACCGATGTCCCTTAGGAAAAACGCGGTGAGATGGGGGCCAAGAAAAAAAAAGAGCATCAGTTTACATGAGATCGATATCTGTGATCCTGATCTGTGATCGCTTTGATCCCGCCCAATTCACCGTCCCCGCAATTTTAGAAGCAGGAACGTCCGAATCCGTCCGATATCACTAGCAAGTTACCGTGTGCTCGCAGTCGACGCGACGAACATTGCAGTCGTATCTTTCCAACTTCAATCAGAGATCATGTACCATCGACAAAGTTGTTTGTAGGCGTAAGTTTTAGTCAGTCCCATCTTATAATTTATCTTTTGTTATAAATTAAAGCAAATTGAGATTGTATGCAAAAATAATAGTTTTATTGGCTTACATATTGACACAATTAATTTTATGCCATATTGTATATTTTTTATTTTACAATTCCGCCCGCGCGCCCCTTTGTACCTTCGCGCCCCTAGGCAATTGCCTAGTTTGCCTTAAGGATAATCCGCCTCTGAATGTAGGTACCTATGTATTTCATTCCTATTTACTGGTACTTTTCACCAGTAAATCAATTATGAATGCTTCGTGGTACGTTACGTAGGAAGGTAGATAATATTTACATTATATTTTGTCCAGGTAGGCAACATGATCCGCGTCGGTTGTAGTTTTTTTTTTTCCATATGTTATAATATGTGCATAATTTCTTGGGGACGGGATCTGTTTGTAATTCGATGATTTCGTTCAGGGACGTCGGCCTATCTGGTTGTTCGATAAATTGTAAAATCATGTTAAAAATACCTAAAAAGTTTATCAATAACGAGAAAACAGTGAGATTTGTTTCGAATGCTGTGTGCAGTGGCGAGAATAAAGAGGGACATAATGAAAGAACTCAAGTGAAGAAATTCGAAGAGATCCCGGGACCTAAGAGTTATCCAGTAGTTGGGACTTTGTATAAATACTTACCTTATATTGGTAAGTAGATGTTTCTTATAATTTTTTATTTTGTAATGTATAGTTTCTTCTCTCTTTAGTATTGAGTTTTGTCACACAGTGATAATGTCACCCCATTATAAAAAATACATCTAAACATTCCTCTGACAATTTATGAGATCGAACTACTTACTTCTACTCAGTAGACATACTCATTAAAATTCTAAATAACCTCCAAGCCTCCTTCGACAAATAATGTAGGTAAAGTTAAATAACAGTTGTCTAATCTACCCACTTACAAATACAATACTGGATGCATTAAAGTAGCTATATACCTAATATGTTATACCATTAATTACTGGTTAAGCAGTTGTCATGCAACGGAGAAAGAAATCTTATCTAAGAGTAATCCGTTCAATGTTCGTTTTTAAGGTCTCGGCCTAGCAGAAATTAGTTGGAATTCCAAAAATGCATAAATAAAATGCATTTATTAACTTGACGCTAAAGCGATAGTGAAAAAAGAAACATAATTATCAATCTTTCAGGCGAATACGATATCGAAGCATTAGACAAAAACTCTTTGCTGAACTGGCGACGTTACGGCGGCCTGGTCCGCGAAGCACCTGGAGTGAGGCTGCTCCACGTATACGATCCTACAGACATAGAGGCGGTATTCCGGCAGGACCATCGATACCCAGCGAGGAGGAGCCATGTTGCCATGTACCACTACCGAATGAACAAACCACATGTCTATAACACTGGTGGATTACTTTCCACGTAAAGTATCTTCATTTCAAACTAAATATTTACCGCGGCTTCGATTCTGTTCAGCGGCATTTTGCAAGCATCTCCGTAGCCAAGGCCCAAGACTTACTGCTTAACGTGCTTTTCGTTCGATCTTGTTTTAATCGAAAATAATCGATGAGGAAGATGATGAATACTTTTTTTTTTGTACGTGGCAAAATCATCAAATGAGTCCTCCCGCCCCGGACAGGGCTGGAGGGACCGTCAGACTTGTACTGACTAAAATCCACGCGTGACCTTCGGTAGCCGTTTGTGTGCCGGAGTCGCGGTATGCGTGTGTCCCGCAACCCCGGCAGGACTGTGGTCCTCTATAGGGGGGCCCCGTCATTATGCTGACGCTCCTTGAGGCGCGCGTGGAACACAACGCGCCGTCGACCCGGGCATGGTCCATGGTCGGACAGCGAGTTGCCCTTTACTCGCCGCCCGCATGCCCGCGCCTACGGTGGCCGAAGATCGTCCCGCAAGATGATGAATACTTAGATAAACTCGAAAACTAACAAATTTATTTATTAATTAACACTTTAACGTATAATCGTGACACTTGGCTTACTTTAATGTTCAAACATTTTCAGGAATGGTCCAGAATGGTGGAGACTCAGAAGTACATTTCAAAAGAATTTTACAAGTCCTCAGAGTGTAAAAAATCATGTTGAAAGTACAGATAACGTTGTAACAGAATTCGTACAGTGGATTAAAGAAAAGAGCGTTTCGCATAACGAAGACTTCTTGCCGTATTTGAATAGATTGAATTTAGAAGGTAATGCGAAAACTAAAATAGTCGATTTAAGGCTATTAATTGGTGAGGTGGCTTTCTTTTAAACCAATGGGTACTTACCTCAAGAGTCACAGGAGAAGCAGGGCGGGACGCTCGAAGTCAATGTGCCCTTTTTGAGTCGCTAAAATTGTCAAATGAAAACCCTGTGTGGAGCGGATGGGACTATCAAACTCTTACTTTTGTTTCAGTAATAGGAGCTGTAGCATTCAATGAACGTTTTCAAAGTTTTTCACCTCAAGAGCAAGACCCAAATTCAAGGAGCAGTAAAACTATTGATGCAGCTTTTTGGTCTAACAGTGGTATCATGAAACTAGATCAAGGATTTCTATGGAGGCTGTTCAAAACACCTGTTTATAAAAAACTCGCAGATTCTCAGGAATATCTGGAAAAGTATGTAGTATCTTCGAAACGTAGGAGTAGACGATTATGTAAATATTATCTCCCTAGTTTAAAGTAAACCTTCCTGAAACTCCTTTATTTTACAGAGTTTCCACAAAAATCTTAATCGACAAAATGCGATTTTTCGAAAATGCTGACGATAATGACAATTCTTTACTGGCATCTTTTCTAAAACAACCCAATCTGGATTTCAAAGACGTGTTAGGAATTATGGTTGATATACTAATGGCTGCAATCGACACGGTAATTATGTATCTAATTATATATTTCCTTTATAGATAGGTTCGGAATAACAATGATGTTGATAATGAATTTATAAATTATTAAATTTTATTTCAGACTGCATATACGACGAGTTTTGCTTTATACCACATCAGTCGAAATCTAGAAGTTCAAGAGAAAATGTTCAATGAGATTTTAGCACTTCTTCCTACGAAGGATGCAAAAATTACTCCAGAAATTATATCAAAAGCTGTTTATGTAAGAAGTTGTATCAAAGAAAGTCTAAGATTAAATCCAGTATCGATTGGAGTGGGCCGGTTAACTCAAAAGGAGTTCATTTTGAGAGGTTACCTCATTCCAGAAGGAGTAAGTATTCGTATTGAAATTATTTTAAATTGATTTTGCACAGGTGTAATTTTGATACTAATGAAGAAAATAAAAATTTAAAAGTAAAGTATAATTTCCCTTCTTATAAAGCCAAAAAGTGCAGTCTGTCCGAAGGGGTGCGGTTTTATACATTTGACAATTGATTATAGTTTACTAGCTACCGCTTCGAAGCTGAAACCAGGCAGGCAGCCGAAGCACGATTTAGGCGTATGGAAGTGGAAAACGACTTCGTTTTGCTATAAAAATCTAAAAAATATGGACGTGTGACGAATTTTATTGTATTATGATGAGTTTAAGTAGGTAATAAATTAAAAAAAATATTGTGCTTGTTTCAGACCGTGATAGTTACGCAAAATATGCTGGCGTGTCGATTGCCGCAGTATGTAAAAGATCCGGTACAATTCAAACCCGAGCGCTGGCTAAGGGGTTCTGAAAGCTATGAAAACATTCATCCTTTTCTGAGTCTACCATTTGGCTTTGGACCTAGGTCTTGTATAGCAAGAAGATTAGCTGAACAAAATATATGCATTATTCTGATTCGGGTAAATTAATCTATTCATTTTCAAATATACACGCACTACAAAACTTTTAAAACGTATCTCTATGTAAATGTAACTATTGGATTTCAGCTGATTCGTGAATTTAACATAAACTGGATGGGCGGAGAACTTGGAATTAAAACTCTTCTTATAAACAAACCAGATAAACCAGTGTCTTTGTCCTTTACATCAAGAAATGAATAAGTTATTAAGAGGAGGGAAAAATAATGTGTACTTTTTTATTTTTTATGCAAATACTGTACCGTAATGTACCTACATTGTATTACAATACATTTATGTTTAAATCAATCTTAACCATAACCTTTTGTGTATCTTGACACGTTAATATTAAATGGGAAATAAATAAAAACCTTGTTTTGTAAATTATTTATTTTTTTATTAAATTCTCATACATGTAAAACAGCATTAACTGGATCCTTTTGGAACATTAGAACGGATAAAAATTTTAACACGTTTAGGAGGAGCATTACTTTTAAAAGCCATATTTGGAGCAATACGTTTTTCAACAACATCATGTGCGTATGCGGTGGGATAAAGGAACCGATTACTGTTTTCCAAGAAAGGAGACTTTATGTCCTTCACGGGAAGTTCAGGGAACGGTGCTACAGGCAATCTCAATGGATGTTTCTGAAGTAAGAAACGTTCTAGAGAAGCTGGTTTTGGAAACATAATCTGTTTTGTCTTTGGTGCATGATTGGAGAGATGAGAAAGGAAAGGAGCATAACTGAATAGTCCTAGATTATTTGAAGGTTTCAAAGGTCGAATAATTGTAGGAGGGAATGTTTTCTTGGCGAGACTCCCCGAATTTGGTTGAGAATCTTTTTCTAACTTAAGAGGATTGTATAGCGGCTGCCTTTTCAAAAAATAGGTATTTAGAAAAACTCGTGCTGTCCCTCTCGCGCGTTGAAAAACCCCCGATCGTGCGATAGAGAGCGTTGCAGCTCGTGACTGACTGTGAGTATTTTTTATATGAAATTTGTCTCTCGGGAGAAAACGTTTTTCACATACTAAATCACGTCCAATCTCTTAGATTCTGGTGTCAATCGTTTCAGCATATTATATTCTAGGTTTGTAGGTTTTGTTTTTTTTCTAAAACTTCTTTGTTTTTAAAATACAAAGGTTTTACTTCAATGAAGATTTTGTCATAAAAATAGTAACTTTTAGGCGCCTGTTACTTTCAAACTATTATAAATTTTGAAAAAAAGAAAACCTATAAACCTAGTTTTTTACAGTGTCAGAAGCATTCTAAAAAATCATTGAGATAGGATAACATTTAGGGGCAGAAAAACGTTTTCTCTTTTAGTATGGACGAGCGCTCGGTAGACAATAGTCTTAAAGGAGTTAGACATTTTGTATTCCTGAAGAGTAGGTCTTGAAGACTCTGCGATCGGAGGAAACACTTCTATTGATTCTTCTAATAGTATTGGTATTTCTATTTTTAGTTCTTCTGCAGCAACAGGAAATTTATTGTCTTCCAATGCATAGGATTCTACAGTTTGCGTTTCTACGAATGACCCTAAAGCCGGTCTTGCAGAGGTTTCTGGAATCCTACCTGTGAATTCTTCGGATATTATCGTTTCTTCTGATTTTACTTCTTCAGTAGCAGTGATATCGGACATTGAAGGTAATACTGGAGCTTCTGGTATTATTACAAGTTCTCGAATTGCTGGTTTGGGCTCTACTTCAAGTACGATCGGCTCTTCTGATACACCTTGTGCTTTTTCTAGTATTACTGATTCTTCTTTTTTTATTCCTTCTTCAACAAAGGCACTTACGTCGTTATATGATAGAGGCTGTAGCATCGGAGCTTCTGGAATAACTAGACGTTCAGGTGTGGCAGGTTTGGTCTCAATCTCAATTATAGAGGGCTCATGTGGTACGCTTATTGACTCCTCTAATTTAATTGATTCATCCTTCTTCTTTATTTCTTCTTCAACAAATGCACTGATGTCATTGAATGAAAGTGGCGGTAGCACCGGTACTTCTGGAATTGCAAGCAGTTCTGGTGTCGCAGGTTTGGGTTCTATGTCAGCAGCGATTGACTCTGTCATAGGCAATGTCATCGGTTTGTCAATTTTGGTTTCTTCAACAATGCGGATATCGTATTTCGAATGTGAAGGTAATACAGGAGCTTCTGGAATTTTTACAAGTTCAGAAGTGGTAGTCTCATGCATAATTTCATTCGTGCTTTTTTCTTGTAATGTATCTATGATCTCTTCTAGTATTACTGATTCTTTTTTTTTCATTTCTTCTTCTACAAAAGTACGGATATCCTTAAACGTCAGTGGTGGTAGCATCGGCAATTTAGGGTTGACAAAATGTAGTGGAGTTAAAGGTTTGCGGTTTTCCGATAGCGGAGATAATACTGGAGCTTCTGGAATGAATACAAGTTCGGGAGTGATAGGCTTGGGTTCAACTTCAATCACGATCGGCTCTTCTGAGACACCTTTTGCTTTTTCTAGTATTTCTGATTCTTCTTTTTTTATTCCTTCTTCAACAGAGGCACTGACGTCGTTATATGATAGAGGCGGTAGCACCGGACCTTCAGGAATTACAAGAAGTTCTGGAGTCGCAGGTAATGACTCAATGTCTACAACAATTGACTCTGGCGCTGTTTTCAATTCTTCTCTTTGCACTTCTTCAATAATTTGCATCTCGTCTGCCGAGAGTGGAGGTAACACTGGAGCATCCGGAATGAATACACGTTCAGGAGCGACAGGTTTGGGCTCAATTTCATTTACGATCGGCTCTTCTGGTACACTTTTTGGTTTTTCTAGTATTACCGATTCTTCTTTTTTTATTCCTTCTTCAACAAAGGCACTGACGTCCTTATATGATAAAGGAGGTAGCACCGGAGCTTCTGGAATCACAATAAGTTCTGGAGTTGCAGGTTTTGACTCAATGTCTACAACAATTGACTCTGGCACTGTTTTCAATTCTTCTCTTTGCACTTCTTCAACAACACGCATCTCGTCTGCTGAAAATGGAGGTAATACTGGAGCTTCCGGAATGACTAGAAGTTCAGGAGTGGAAGGTTTGGGCTCAATTTCAATTACAATCGGCTCGTCTGATACACCTTTTGTTTCTTCCAGTATTACTGATTCTTCTTTTTTTACTTCTTCAACAACAAAGGCACTGATATCATTAAATGATAGTGGCGGTAGCACCGGAGCTTCTGGAATTACAAGAAATTCTGGAGTCGCAGGTTTTGACTCAATGTCTACAACAATTGACTCTGGCACTGTTTTCAATTCTTCTCTTTGCACTTCTTCAACAATACGCATCTCGTCTGCCGAGAATGGAGGTAACACTGGAGCATCCGGAATGAATATACGTTCAGTAGCGACAGGTTTGGGCTCAACTTCAATCACGATCGGCTCTTCTGATACACCTTTTGCTTTTTCTAGTATTACTGATTCTTCTTTTTTTATTCCTTCTTCAACAAAGGCACTGACGTCGTTATATGATAGAGGCGGTAACACTGGAGCTTCTGGAATAACTTGAAGTTCAGGTGAAGCAGGTTTTATGGCAACTACAGTTATAAGTGGCTCTTCTGATACACCTTTTGTTTCTTCCAGTATTTCTGATTCTTCTTTTTTTACTTCTTCAATAACAAAGGCGCTGATATCGTTAAATGATAGTGGCGGTAGTACCGGAGCTTCTGGAATCACAAGGATTTCTGGAGTTGCAGATTTAGATTCAATGTCTACAACAATTGACTCTGGCACTGTTTTTGGTTCTTCTATTTTTACTTCTTCAACAATGCGAATACCATTTACCGGTAGCGTAGGTAATACTGGAGCTTCCGGAATTACAAGATGTTCTGCACTGACAGGTTTGGGCTTAATTTCAATTACGATCGGCTCTACTGATACACCTTTTGTTTCTTCCAGTATTACTGATTCTTCTTTTTTTACTTCTCCAACAACAAAGGCACTGATATCGTTAAATGATAGTGGCGTTAGCACCGGAGCTTCAGGAATAACAAGAAGTTCTGGAGTCGCAGGTTTTGACTCAATGTCTACAACAATTGACTCTGGCGCTGTTTTCAATTCTTCTCTTTGCACTTCTTCAACAATTCGCATCTCGTCTGCCGAGAGTGGAGGTAACACTGGAGTATCCGGAATGAATACACGTTCAGGAGCGACAGGTTTGGGCTCAATTTCATTTACGATCGGCTTTTCTGGTACACTTTTTGGTTTTTCTAGTATTACTGATTCTTCTTTTTTTATTCCTTCTTCAACAAAGGCACTGACGTCCTTAAATGATAAAGGAGGTAGCACCGGAGCTTCTGGAATCACAAAAAGTTCTGGAGTTGCAGGTTTTGACTTAATGTCTACAACAATTGACTCTGGCACTGTCTTCAATTCTTCTCTTTGCATTTCTTCAACAACACGCATCTCGTCTGCTGAGAATGGAGGTAATACTGGAGCTTCCGGAATGACTAGAAGTTCAGGAGTGGAAGGTTTGGGCTCAATTTCAATTATGATTGGCTCTTCTGACACACCTTTTATTTCTTCCAGTATTTGTGATTCTTCTTTTTTTACTTCTTCAACAACAAAGGCACTGATATCATTAAATGATAGTGGCGGTAGCACCGGAGCTTCTGGAATTACAAGAAATTCTGGAGTCGCAGGTTTTGACTCAATGTCTACAACAATTGACTCTGGCACTGTTTTCAATTCTTCTCTTTGCACTTCTTCAACAATACGCATCTCGTCTGCCGAGAATGGAGGTAACACTGGAGCATCCGGAATGAATACACGTTCAGTAGTGACAGGTTTGGGCTCAACTTCAATCACGATCGGCTCTTCTGATACACCTTTTGCTTTTTCTAGTATTACTGATTCTTCTTTTTTTATTCCTTCTTCAACAAAGGCACTGACGTCGTTATATGATAGAGGCGGTAACACTGGAGCTTCTGGAATGACTTGTAGTTCAGGTGCAGCAGGTTTTAGGGCAATTACAGTTATAAGTGGCTCTTCTGATACACCTTTTGTTTCTTCCAGTATTGCAGATTCTTCTTTTTTTACTTCTTCTTCAACAAAGGCACTAATATCGTCAAATGATAGTGGCGGTAGCACCGGAGCTTCAGGAATTACAAAAAGTTCTGGAGTCGCAGGTTTTGACTCAATGTCTACAACAATTGACTCTGGCACTGTTTTCAATTCTTCTCTTTGCACTTCTTCAATAATACGCATCTCGTCTGCCGAGAGTGTAGGTAATACTGGAGCTTCTGGAAATAATACAAGTTCAGGAGCGGAAGGTTTGGGCTCAATTTCAATTACGATCGGCTCTTTTGGTACACTTTTTGTTTCCGATTTTTCTTTTTTTAATTCTTCTTCAACAAGACGAGATATGCTATTAAATGATGGTGGAGGCAGTGCTTTGTTCGTCTCCTCAGTGATTAAAATTGATGAAGGCTTTGCGGTTTTTGAATTGTTTTCTTCCTCTAGAACAATATCCGTCGCCGTTTCTTTTGCATACATAAATGGCTTAAGAACTTCCATCAGTTTGTTCTCAAAAATCTCTTTTGTCGCATCTTGCGAACAAGAATGATGTTGTTGTATCAATGATATCAAAGCTTCAATATGATGAGGAACAGAACTTGATGGTAAAGTCAACTTTGGCTTGAAGTAAAAGTTCGCACCTTGGTGTACGATGCCGGGTTCGAGAGATTGGAATTCTCTGGAAACTTGACCTGAAGGCGTGTTGAAGTTTTCATTGACAGTGATTTGAATGGGCTCAGAGCTAATTGCTGCTGAGATTGCAGGTTTCAAATTAATAGTGCCTAATAAGGCAATAAATATTGCCGATGTAACCTGAAAAGAAAACATTTATTTTTATTTACGAAAAATGCATGGTCGTTAAAATTACAAGTTAAAGTTATCCTAGTCACAGTAATATAAAATATACGAGTAATTATATACAAAAACTGTAAAAAAACATTACATTTGAAGGGATCGAGGATATGAATCTTGCACCAAAAGGTTAAAATAATAATCAATAGGCTAGTAAAAACACAAAAATTATTATAACTATAGAAATAAAACTTACCATGTTTATCTGACCAAGATGGAATTGAACTGACCTCACAAATAATATTTACGCATTATATATTAGCGAAATTCAAAAGGACTCGTTAATGAAAACTAGCGAAAGTAAAATTAGCGACTAAATTAGAATTGTAAAGCTAATGATCTCAAATTCTAATGAACACCATTAAAGTGCACTTGTGCAAGTTTCACAGGTAATCCAGTTTTAGGCATTATCCCTCATTAGTGAATCGTTCTGTTGCAAAATGTTCTAATTATATTATAAACCTATTGTAATGCTGCAATTTTTAAATATTAACTTGGCATAAATCAGTTATTATATCTAATATTATTAGAATAAGGTGAGTAAACATCAATCATTATCTGCTCTGTCTTTTTCCAACAATACGGAGACCCGCCTTCAGTCTGCCTGTACTGAATAAATACATGTTTGACCATCAATAATACGTGGACTGACTGCCTACATCTCTGATCTCAACATCACTTGGGGTCGGAGCAACACGTTGTCTTCTTCCATTCTCCTCTATCACACAATAATTATCACAGTATCATTTATTCTTTTTCTTCATCAGTTCTTAGACAATCCATCCATCTTTTCTTTTGGCCTTCACACAACATCACTCATCACTCTTTTAGTCACATTACTATCATCTGATCTCAACACCTGGAGAAAAACTACTTACGAGGGTAATAAAAAAACAATATCTTCAAAATCTCGTCTTTTTATTTCATTTAGCAGTTAGGTTAATGGTCAAGTACACGCAATGGTAAGTAAGTATCGAATTGAACTATTTATTTACTGAATTTTGTTTTTTATACGCTTTAACGCCTGCGTCGAAGGAAAATTCGACTGCAAAAGAGGTGAATTCTATGAAATTACCACGTAAAATTATTCATCCTCTTTAGCGGGCTTCAAACATGGCACATTCACATGAACTACATTATTTTATTTATATCCAAGTAATTTGTGGATTACTTTTTAAGATCTTTCTTGATTGTAATAAAAATGCATTAAAATGTCTTGGGTCCTGCAGCACAACTAATCAGAAAGAATAGTAAAGGAGAAGGAACAAAACCGTAGCTTCCACTTCCCTCCATATCAAGCAAGAGACGGAACAAAACAAAGCTACTAGGCACAAAAGGGCAATATTACAACTGAGATAAACTCAGCTGCCTAGCACCACGGATACAAATTACTACTAATGTTTATGGGCTCTAAATTGTCCTAATTATTTACCTTGTGCTAAACAATATTTATGAGTTTGAGTTTTTAATAGTCGATACATGTCTGACAGTTCCTCCCGCTCTGCCCTGAGTGTAAGGTTGCCAGGTCTTAAAACCGGACAGACCAGTCAATTTAGCCGGACATTTAGGTGAAAACTTTCAACTTTTTGCCCTATTATACACAACCAATTTTTAAAACTAAAGGAAGGGTCGGTTCAACTAAACGGTTCCTCTCGACGTGCAAAGACGAAAGTGAGCGCGGCTAGTGCTAGTCACTCGCTTGCGCTAGTGTTGGTGAGATGGGCGGAGAGGAAACCAATTCATGGCGAATATATAAAAAAAACTAAAAAGCCTAACAGTCGGACAGGCTGGACACGGTCTAATTTGGCCGGACTCGCAACGAAAAAGCCTGACTGCATCCGGCTTTTTCCGACGCCTGCGGCAACGCTACCTGAGTGGGAGGACTCATTTGATGAGTTTACCATGATAAAAAACTGGTTAAGGTAAAAAAAGAGAGAGTAAAGTAAAGAGTTCAAGTCTGAAACACCTATCAAATACTGTAAAGGAGAAACAGTAGATCAAATTAGAAAATTTGATAGGTTTCTAACTCTAATGAATGATTAAAGAATATTTTATTACAGACCGTAGCAGCAATATTAATACTTAATGACACTGATTTTATTTTATTAACAAATATTTTTATTTTCGGTGATTTATCTTTTAGGTACTGTTAAGAAGCACTTGTTATCCTTTTAATTTTAGATTTAAAGTACATAGCCATACTTTCATTTGTGAAAGCTTGTAAATCGCAAATGTCAGTGCAATTGTTGTTACTATATCGTATGTATTAATCAGTAAGCGTACAGAGCATCAAATAAAGTAAAAGAGTAGGTACAAAAATGTTTGAATTATAACAAATTAGTACACACGGCCACACATCAAGCTATACAAAACCAGTTTATCGTGGTCTTGCTTCGTGTTACCTTTCCGCACATTCAACGGTCAGCTTATTCTGGTTTTGCATAGCTTGATGTGTAGCCGTGTGTACTAGGTATTATCGCTTAGTGGAAAATTCTATGTAACAATTCCAGAATTTAGAAGCAAATCTAACAATGTATATTTGACCACAACATTATCTTGATCTTTGTAAGACGTTTTTAATGTATTTTCAATCGTGTTAATCATTAATTTGAGTGCACATGTGGGTATAAAAGGCATCCATCTATTTTAGAATGAGTAGTATCGTGACATTACCAAGAAAAGGTAAGTTGTAACAGAATTTATATTAAAAAAATGCCAATTGATCACGGTTAGGACTGCCTGTTGAAAGATATTTTGTGTTGTTCCTGGTGCAAAAATATTTCAAATTCCATTTATTTATTTGCAGATGTATTTTCTTGGTGTTCTTTGTCTACTGTCTGCGGCCGTGGCTTTGCCAACGCCGGAACAGCTTCATACCAATTTACCAGCGCTCCCACCTCCCCCTGAATTTAAATCGGAGGAGGAAAGGCATGATGTCGTAGTTGACCCCCCAGCCCCAGTCCCAGACTTAGTCTTTGAAGAACATGACAAATCTGACGAATCTGAGAATCCATCAGAGTCTGAGGATAAATTGGTAAACAAAATAGATGAAGATGTACAAAATGAAATATACTCAATTCATAAAGACTCCAAGGAGTCAAAAGATTCAAAAGAAAAATCGAAGGAATCAAAAGAATCTAAGGAATTCAAAGAATCAAAAGAATCTAAGGAATTCAAAGATTCAAAAGAATCTAAGGAATTCAAAGAATCAAAAGAATCTAAAGAATGGAAAGATTCTAAGGAAAATGAGAAACCAGAAAAACCGCAGGATGTGAAGAAAGATAAAGACTCAAAATCTGAAGAATTCAATAAGGAACGGGAAGAAGAGGATTTTCCTGTAATAGTAGAAGTTATCAAGGGGCCAAGTTTCTTGGACTGGCTCGATAAATTTTATCACCTTATTCACGATATAAAACTCCCAAGTATTCCATGGCCATTCCGTCGCTCAGAGTTACAGAATGGTGAGCTGGAGCAGCAAGACGAGCCTGTCTACATTTTCAAGGAATCAGATATTGACTTCGAATAATTTTTAATAATAACAGACAGTAACGACAGCAGTTTTTAAGAAAATATTTCATTTTGAGTCCTTGAAAGATTTTTTATACCATTTTTGTTTCGGTAAATGTGTTTGCCAAACGTAACCAGCTTAATTTAATTTTACGTATTTGAATAAAACGTTTTTGTATGGATAAATATTTTTTATTTATTCTGATACTCTCACAGGAAACATGATGGTTCATCAAAATCATGATGTAGGTATCTCAGATGATTTTGAAGAAAACAAAATAAATCAGGGAAATTAGAAGAAGCGGTAGGGGTGACAAGAGCAAGATGGTGATGATGTTTCGGAGGTGAATAAAGGTCATAGCACCCTTAAACGACTCTGCTCCAACACCGCTCCCACCCAACACCGCCCTAAACTAAGACGACTGCTAGCAGTCCACGCGGTGACAGCTAGCAGGCACCCAGCAGTCCACGCGGCGTCAGCTAGCAGTCGGCCAGCTATCCACCCGCCGACCGCTCTCGCTTTTCTTGATAAACACAGTGCGCGAGCGGCGACGGCGGCGGCGCGGTGACTGCTAGCAGTGAGCGCGCGGACACCGCACACCGACCGCTCGTCTACGACGTGCGGCCAGCGAGGCATCAACTACCGAGCAGTCTGACGGCGGTATGCTCGCTGACAGCGGGCTGTCTGCTAATTTATGATGCTAATGTAAAATATATATAAAGAGCAATATTTAAAGCCCATATTTAAATTATATCGTGTAAGTGGGCTATGACCTTAAGACTTTGTGACTTCTTTAGTCGGGTGCTTCATCTATTTTGAATGTAAAGTGTTTTGATCTAAACTAGCGAGCAAAACTATGGACCTATTTATTTGGAATTGATCAGGGTTAGCTCCTTAAATAATAGCGTGATGGATGAGAGATCACATGCGATCCTATCATCAGATCGGATCGCGCTCTGTGGGTAAATGCCTTTAATCGTAGACCGTAGTCTAAGATTATTAGCACTCCGCCCGCAATTGCGACCCTGGGGACCCTCTTTTTGGGATACTTTTGGAAAATCTTAATAAATATTCAACAAAATTTGAGACTCTAAACAACTCGTAGTAACAAAGATTCCTAAGAACTATCAATCCCAAAAACAACCCGTACGTCTAAAACGAGCACCCAAGTCCTAAAAAAACCTTCATGCTGAAACTAGCACCTGAGTTTCTGATTTCGTGATAAGCATGTAAGTGTAATATTTGTAGATATAAGATAGATATGAAAGAAAAAATCTTAACGTTTAATTAATTAATTTATTTAATTTTTATTTTCCGTAACCATCATACCAAGGAGACAACGTAGGAACTGGTGGGGGAGTCGGATTTTCTTTTAACTGGGATACTTTTGGCGCAGTTGATGAATGCATGTCATATATGTCGTCCCAGCTGAATTTGTAGTTACCTCTATAAACAGGTCGAGGAGCAAGTCCAATAGATCCGTGCATGTCATTTAATTTTGGTCTGATGTTTGCAAAAGAATGACGGTCCTTGTGACGAAATGATGGGTTATCCAGTGTTTGCGACAGATGAATGCGTTTGTCAGTGGAGGCATTATTTGTTCGTGCTTTGACTTCAACAGGACTTTCTGAAGTTGTACGTGAGACATATAACCGATTATCATGATGTCTATGAGAGGTAGGTCTCGGCTCATAAGTCAGGAAATCCCGGTGATCTGGAGACCCTGCACCGTCATTATCCAAATACATATTATCTTCCATTTCATCCGGTTGTGTGACTGTTCGTGTTTCTTCTTCAACAGAGGCTTCTGACGATATGCGTGAAACATGTAGTCGATGATCAGATTGATGAGACGGAGAATCAGGACGATCTAAATATGATCCTGCAACGATATAATTCATGTCTTTCATCTCATCTGATTCTGTGACTGGTGGAGAAGACACCGTCCGTACTTCTTCTTCAATAGAATCTTCTGAAGTTGTATTAGAGATGTGAAGTCGGAAATTGGGGTGTCTATGAAGGATAGTTTTCGGTTCATGAGACGAAGAATTCGATCGATCTAAATGTGATCCTGCAACTTCATAAGTCACCTTCTCGTCCGATTGTGTGACACGTGGAGATAAGCCTGTTACCACTTCTTCTTCGATAGAAGCTGCCGACGTTTTGCGTGAAGTATGCAGCCAAACAGGATGTCTATGAGAAATAGGTTTCGGTTCAAACAGCAAGAAATCAGAACGATTTAAATGTGATTCTGCAACGTCCTTATTTGGGGCAACATCCATCTCATGCAATTGTTTAAAAGATGGAAATAGATCTGGTTGTGCTTCTAATTCAGGAGCTTCTGACGTTGTGCGTGAAATATGTAGCCAGTGATTAGGATGTCTATAAGGCTTAGGTTTTGGTTCGAAAGCAGAGACATCCTGGCTATTCATTTTAGATCCAGCACCGTCATAATTGAAAGTCTCTCTCATCTCATCCGATAGTGATTGTGTGACAGGTGGAGATAGGTCTGCTTGTGTTTCTTCTTCAACAGGAGTTACCAATGCTGGATGTGAAATATGTAGCCGCCGATTATTAGGATGTCTATGAGGCAACGGTTTTGGTTCATAAGCACGTAAATCCTGGCCATTTAATTGAGATCTTGCAGCGCCATAATTCGTAATCTCTCTCATCGCATTCGGTTGAGTGACAGGTACCGACAATTCTGTTTGTTTTTCTTCTTCAACAGGAGCTTTCGATGCTACATGTGAAGTATGTAGCCGATTATAAGGATGTCCACGAGGAAACGGTTTTGATTTATGATCACGTAAAACCTGGCGGTCTAATTGAGATCCTCCAACATTATTCGTCGTGATGTCATGAGATTGTGTGACGGATGGAGATAACTCTGTTCGTGCTTCTTCAACAGGAGCTTCTGACGTTGTGCGTACAATATGTATCCGATCAGGACGTCTATGAGGGATAGGTCTCCGTCCACTCAACGAGAAATGCGGATGAAATCCAATGAACGGTTCCCGTAGTTTTGGTGGTGGTGGTAGTGTTGATATTGCTTCTTTCTCTTCATGCTTCTCTGGTTCAGTAACAGGCGTTTCTGAAGTATTCGCATTTGTACTATCTTTTATATCCTTCTTATTTAATACTCCAATGTCATACTGCGCTTCTGTTGTAATGGTCAACGTTGATGGATGGTAATAATGTTTGTACTTTACGATTTCTTCTTCTATTTTTTCAATTTCTGTTACTTCTTTCTCTTCATGCTTATGATGATGATTTTCTTGTTCAGTTAAAGGTGATTCAGAAGATCTATGGGTTTTCGTTTCTTTTACATCTCTCTGATTTACAACTTCAACATTTTGCTCCGCCTCTGTTGTAGATTTTGCTGTTGACGGATGGTGATGATGCATGTACTTTCTAATTTTATCTTCTATTTTTTCAATTTCTGTTATTTCTTTCTCTTCATGCTTATGATGATGATTTTCTTGTTCAATTATAGGTGATTCAGAAGATCTATGGGTTGTCGTTTCTTTTACATCTTTCTGATTTACAACTTCAATGTTTTGCTGCGCTTCTGTTGTAGATTTTGTTGTTGACGGATCGTAATATTGCATGTACCTTCTAATTTCATCTTCTATTTTTTCAATTTCTGTTATTTTTTTCTCTTCATGCTTATGACGATGCTTTTCTTGTTCAATTATTGGTGATTCAGAAGGTCTATGGTTTGTAGTTTCTTTTACATCTTTCTGATTTACAACTTCAATGTCTTGCTGCGCTTCTGTTGTAGATTTCGTTGTTGACGGATGGTAATACTGCATGTACTTTAAAATTTCTTCTTCTATATGTTTAATTTCTGTTAGTTGATTCTCTTCATGTTTGTGATGATGCTTTTCTTGTTCAATAATAGGTGATTCAGAAGGCCTATGGGTTGTAGTTTCTTTTTTATCTTTCTCATTTACAACTTCAATGTTTTGCTGCGCCTCTTTTGTAGATTTTGTAGTTGACGGATGGTGATGCTTTGTAACTTTGTCTTCTATTTGTTCAATTTCTGTTATTTGTTTCTCTTCATGCTTATGATGATGCTTTTCTAGTTCATTATCAGCTGATTCAGGAGGTCTATGGTTTGTAGTCTCTTTTGTCTCTTTCTCGTTTACAACTTCAATGTTTTGCTGCGCTTCTGTCATAGTTGTCGTCGTTGATGGATTTTGATGATGCATGTACTTTCCAATTTCTTCTTCTATTCGTTCAATTTCTGAAATTTCATTTGTTTTTCTCTGTTCGTAAATAAAATTTATTTTATAGTGACGGTTTGGCACGCGTTTAGCGTCGAAGTATGCGAAACGACCGCTATTGTCTGCATTTTCATTTTGTATCTGCTGATGACCATAGGGAACCAAGTCTTTTGCTATGCTTTGGGCTACCAATACAGCCCATATAGTAGTCGCGAGCATGTTCCTGAAAATAAGAAAATAATTTATGAATATTTTTGACACAATCACACCAAAATATTTTTAAGTAGTTATTAAAAATGAAGTTTACCTTTCTATTAACTTGGTCACAATGATGTTTGTAACACTGACCTAATTATTAAGACGACTTAGTTATATAGACGAAGCTATAATTATTCAAACAGGATTATTACGCAACACTACCTACATCATTTGTAAAATTACTTTTAACTACATTTTGTCCTAAGAATTCTTAACATACTCGTTAGTATTGGTACTTTCAAAACTACTATATTTAGAAATGAAACCACAAATTGTTAACAAATTATTTATGTAGGTACGAAATTACATTACAACAATAAAATTAGTATAAATACATGCTGTGCAATCTTTACATAATAATGAGTACAGTAATTAGCTAGTAGAAATTAAGAATTTTATTGAGAAACGAATACATTTTTTTTACTTTAAATTATAAATTATTACCCACAGCGTCATTTAAATTAGTCATTGCAACAAGTCGTCATTGAATTATCTGACGAATATTTCAAATTAATGACAAATTATTCGCAATAACAATATAATCACATGCACCCGGCTTAGTATATTAAATGTGTCTATAGTTAAAAAAAAAACATTATTTAACATTACTCGTAATATAGGTACTAGATATCATTTTTGTCCCCCAAATATACCCCGGCTGCAGACTTGAACCAACAGACTGATCTGATTTACTTGCAGTGCTAGTAATTCTTGTTTCTGTACCCTTATCACGAGTTTTCACAATTTTACTTTACAGCGTCTTTCCAGTATTTACAGCGTTTTTCTGTATGGAAAAGTGGAACAGCGACTCTGGTACCTATGCGAAGAAGGAACTCATTTTTTCCTTGAAATTTGTCAATTTGAAAATCCCAAAGTTCCAGTTTACTTTACGTCAGAATAACTGAAAACTCATGATAAGGCCTCTGGTAACTGATACATTTTAGTTAAGTACTCTAAAAGGTAATACCAGACCAGAGTCATTAAGTCGCTCAGCTGCGCCTACGCTTGCCCATTTGCAAGGAAATCCGTTTAGATGACAATCAAGATGAGTTCAAAGACCTTTTGACTTATATAGACATAATGACCAGAGACCGTCCTTCTTTGATACTTTGATGATAATTTTAAATAATTTAACGGTATTTTTTGTATTATTTTAATTTTAGGTGAGATTAAAATATGTTGATGCAAATAACACATCGTGTCGTCACACTAACACGAATGTTTTAAAATATTTTACATAACTGTACTTTAATAAAATATTATAGGCTTATCACTTTTATGAAATTTTGATGTTTACGAAGCATACAATATTTATTACTGGTATTCTGTACCTACATAATAGTACAATGGCACTGAAAAATAAAAAAAAATAATGATTTTAGGATGTGAAAAAATAGTCACAACCAAAAAACATTTAAGCTATAGTTTGACTCCAATATTATGTTATATATACCTATGACCCAACAAACTTTTGTCGTACAATAACTCTTACTTATATTTATCAAATTAATGGCTAAGACTTGTTCGCTTCGTTCGATTTGATCGTTTTGTCTCCTTTATTATATAAATAGTTCATGGGAACTAACAATACTGATGAATAAATAATTAGGTAACTTCAAATTCTCACACATGTATGTACACACATTTGCCACATCAATTCACGGGTCGAGGGTCATATGGGGTCGCGTCATGACCCACATACCTATTGTTTTTGCGTATTTGGAAGCCTTCGCCGGGCGCAGTGTTGTAGTATATCACTCGACGAATACCGAATGGGTCTACATAGCCGAAACTACCAGTCCTCTCGTTGGAGTTGTCACTCTCTTCCTCGTGGTACTGTTTTGGTAGATAGTACCGGAATCCGTTTCTTCTGAAGGCTGAACCGTCGTATGTTGGGAACTGAGGAGTGTATCCATCACCAATTTTGGCTCCAGCTTGTTGTTGGTGTTGTAGCTGCTGTTGCCGTTGCAGCCAGGCGTCTGCATGCCTGTACGAGTTCGGATTGAACACATCGTAGCGTTTGCTATCGCTGGCGTGGTACTCATCGTCAAGCGTATTAGTGTTAGATAAATCATATTCGTAAGGACTTCGAGTCGTCGCAGCTTCGCTGGCTGTGATTGGGGTCACCGTTGGTCTAAGGTCATAGGTCGTTGTTGACGAATCGATGGAATTAGGTGAAACGTAAACGTGTGGCGTTGCCGTAGGGTGAGGGTATGCCGGTGGGGGAGGCGTCACTGATACTTCTACTGGGTAGGTCGGTGGGCCGTATGAGGAGGACGGCTGTGGGGCTGGGGTCGTGGAGGTGTACCGCGGTGGCCCACGGTACCTGTGTGCAGGCGCTGGTGCGGGCGTTACCCCGTATCCTGAATCTGTTGGAGCAGTCTTAGCTATCTGCAACGATTCCTGAAACACGTATGACAGACACGTTTAGCATGGCAATTAGAATAAACTTAAACACAAAGATACGAAGGATACGTACTGAAATTGGTCGATTTTCTCCAACGTAAACTGTTTTGGATTTGTAAATCCTGTAGCCTTGATTGTCAGCGATGTAGTCTTGGAGGCGCAAATATCCGTCAGCTCCAACCCACCCTGTTGTACCTGTAATGTAGACAAAGATAACCTGTATTATGGAAATTTACATAAACGCTCACTGCAGAACACTCATATAAGTAGGTACTTCGAACCACCAATTGATTTTTTGCAAGAGGATGCTGATGGAAAAGGCATGATTGTATGACTTATTTTCACTTGGCCAAATCATCAAATGAGTCCTCCCACCCAGGGCGAGACGGGAGGGACTATCAGAATTGTACTGACTAAAATCCACGGTGTCCTTCAACAGCCCTTACGGTTTCCTAGTGGCCTGCCATGACGTCAAAGCGAGAGTTATTCCAGTGTGGGGGAACGAGATGGCGCTAGATGACTTGTATAGCTCTGTCTCTTTCCCACACTGGAATTACTCTCGCTATAAGACTCCATGGTAGGCCACAAGATAAGACAGTCCCGCGTCTCCCGCAGGGGCATGTATGCCTGGAGAATGTTTTTATATCAGTGCCTTAGTGTCAGTTGTGTGATAAAATTATGCTACGGAAACGTATACACTGAATTGTCAGCTTAGTAACAATAAACTATACTACTAAGGCCCGGCGCCCACTATCGGCATCGGCACGGCTAGGCGGGCGGCTGAGAATTTTAGGTGATCAAAAGCATTATAGACATTAACTTAATGGCAATAAAGTAGAAATATCCATGATAAATGCTCGTAGTAACAAAAATACCGCTTCAGTATGCTTGAGGCTACTGCATCGGCAATTTCTACTTTATTGCCATGAAGTTAATGTTTAATACTTTTTATCACCTAAAATCCTCAACCGTGCCGATGCCGATAGTGGGCGCCGGGCCTAATAGTTACTACGACAAGAAATCAGACAATAATCTGAACACGTGCGAGTCCTCAAATTATACAAATAAGGTCTGACACGAATTATGTTGTTATACAACAATTTAAAACTTTTTTTTATTATATCCTTTTTTCCCTAGAAGGTGATTGCTATTGCATACATAGATAGATATATTCCACCTACATAAACATGTAAGGACAATGAACTACAAAGTATGTGTAGGTCGACAACATTTTCATATTGACAATGGAGCTTTACAAGTAGGCTGCTCTACTCTATATTTATTTTGAACTTGATATTCAATCTATAATTGTATCAGTCAACTAAACAATACGTTTCATAATCGAATTCAGCTGATTTAAAAGAAAGAAGAACAATTGTTGCTTTCGGGATTGTGTGTGCTGGATTCTTCTTCTTAAAGATGCACGTTTTATCATTGCTGATCGCAGAACAGCTCAGAATTAACGCCTGCGTCTGCGTCGCGAATTGTAAATATTTTTTAAGTAAAACAAAAATCTTTCAGTGTAAGAGTCGCCGTACCATCGTGTACAAATTAATGGCAGGTATTGAGCGGTTAGGAAGTATATACTCCAAGACAAACACAAACTCCCATAAACACTAGCGCTAATCCAATGATATTTAATCACAATAACTCCAAACCCCTTCGTATACAAGACGAAGTACGTCTCCGATACCTTACGACTTCAGTATCCTGTCGCTATACAAATCCATAGAGGATCGAACCCAGTTACGCGTCAATGGACGCCAAAGTCGTAAGCACAGGTCGTAAGGTATCGGAGATAATTGCATTGCCTTGTGTACGAAGGGGCTAAAAAGCCTAAAAAGGATATCCGGCCATCGTTCTATGAACGATGGCCGGATATCCGTTTCCAAAAAGTCTCGTCTTCTTTAAAAATACATTTGAAATTTTCCTTACCAACAACAGATCCATCTTTGAGTCTCCTCTCTTTCCTGTACTGTCCATTGTGTGTCTGGTACAAGAAGTATCGCTCGTCATCTTCATCTGTCTGGATGTGGAACTGATCGGGGTCTTGTTGGGGACTGTACCCGTCCAACGCAGCTAGGACGCTGCACGCACACACCTGTGAAAGAAGAAACAATTTGTTTAGTTGTAATGAAAGTAGACAAAAATTATCGTCGTAAAATCATCAAATGAGTCCTCCCACCCGGGGCGGGACGGGACTGTCAGACTTGTACTGACTAAAATCCTGATCTGTGATCCTTCAATAGCCCTTTACGTTCTAGACTTTCGGTAACCTGATGAGACAGTTCCGCGACCCCGGCAGGCTTAAGCCTTCTATGGGGGGCCGCGATTCCGGCGCGGCGTGCTCCGAATATCAATTTCAAAGCATTTCAAAATTCTATAAACAAGTAAGCTTTGCCTTTATTGGTAAGTTTTTCGTTAGCTTACGTACGCGTAATCAATACATTTTTTACATGACTATAGCGTTAATTGTCTTTTAGATTGTCTTTCCATCAGGATTAATACGTCATCGATCATCCATTAAGATCCTCATCTTAGGTCATTAATTAAATCCCTGACCATCCCTACACAATTACACATTACCCGTCTTACTACAAAAAAGTTACACATCGGTTGAAAACTTGAGTAAACAAACTGTCAACTTCAAAACGGCATTCGTCGTTGAAAAAAACTTGAGAGGTGTCAAGGGACACCCGGATGGAACGAAGTTACTGTATACACTCAACAAAAATAATCGTCGCGACTCCACTCCACTCCACTCCGCTCCGCTCAGCTCCGCTCCGATCAGCTCCGCTCAGCTCCGCTCAGCTCCGCTCAGCTCCGCTCCGCTCAGCTCCGCTCTGCTCAGCTCCGCTCAGCTCCACTCCACTCCACTCTTTGAGCTCTAGCACTCTTTCGCAACGCGCGATAAGGAACTTCGTTCCAAAAAGTGTCGTGACAACTTTTCGTAAGAATTTTTTCCGTCTAGCCCCCTTTCACAACGCGCGATAAGGAACTTCGTTCCAAAAGTGTTCAATAGAATGTTTTAATGTCTCGTGTCTCTTCGTCAAACTCGAGGATACCTACTTGATTCTGTCTACATTTTCAATTCATGTTCGAGTTAGATTTGCGTAGGTACGCAATAACTTAACAAGGGGAGCCAGGGGCAAAGTTAAGTCATGACAAATTGGGTAGGTGTGTGTGACTGATGATAGAAGGTGATGGAGGTTTAAAACAAAACGAAATTCTACAGTAGTTTCCTATTACCTACATATTCCAATCTCTTCTTTTTGAGCAATAGGTGATGCGAATTTAATTTACGACACAGATTTTATGCTCTACGTCACTTTTTCGCAACGTTTAGCTAATGAATCACTTTCACCTACATCACATTTGGATTAATGATTTTTGGAGAAAAAAAAAACATAAAGGTGATTAATATCTAGTGATCGACTTCGAGGTAGATTAAGTATACTTATTAAAGTCTAGGACAATATGACAAACAACTGGTGTGACTAGTGTGTACCACAGTACATAATTGTAAGATGACTTATCAACATCATCAAGCCACGGTAACTACATGACGTGCCACGAAATTGTTCCTACGCAAACAACAACTTTAACCTTGCCAACTTCAAAGTAAAGAAATGTACACTGTGAGGCACATCTTAGATGCTTTTATAGAACGAACCCTTCTGAAATTACTGACACATATTAACATAGGAGGTGATTATTCATGCATGGTGTATGTTATTGTTTCATAGAAAACGGTCACTGTTGAATCAGTCACGTATATCTGACTTGTCAGACTTTTTCCCTGTATTAAACCCATATTTATCTATTATCTTTAACATCAGGTTTAAGTAGAATAGTGTTGAGTCTCTGCCTGTATCACTATAACATAATTATTACCTTAATAAAGGAAATTTTAAGTCGCTTTCCGCTGTAATGTCCGTCCCTATGTATGCTTAGATCTTTAAAACTACGCAACGGATTTTGATACGGTTTTTTTTATAGATATAGTGATTCAAAAGGAAGGTTTATATGTATATGACATGCATAATATAGTACAGATTGCACCTGTGCGGAGCCGGGGCGGGTCGCTAGTTAGGTTTAAGTAAAATGTGTTGAGTCTCTGCCTGTATTATAATAAAGTCTTGCTTATTGTGGGTTAAGACAAGGTCTGCAGTACCTAGTTGATTACTGATTAGTGTACAGTTTCAATCGCGGGTTAGACGAGCGTGGGATTAGGGATTGTTTGTAATAGCTGTTTATTAAGGAGGTGCCAAGGACGACTTGAATAAACCTAGATTAATGTTGTTGCGTTATTATCTTTTGTACACGTAATAATTGAGCATTGTCACACATAATCTGCTGTGATACAGGCTGTTCATGGTTCTCACAAAAAGGTGCAGGCTGATAAAATAATAGGCTGATTTAGAGAAATAAAAGGCACAACGAATTTAACGAGTTGTAACAATTAATTGTATTGGTCATGGTTTTATGGCTACGTTCACGGTAAGTATCGATAAAGATTTGGGAAAGGTTTTGTTTTTCTTTCTTGGCAATAGCGGGATGTCAACTAGAAAAAAGAAGTAATGGGTTCAATATGACAACCAATTGTAAGGTAATGCCATGTAAGAAAACCTTCAGTACACGACAACCAACACTATTCAGTTATTAGCCGTCAATAAGGCGTTACGGCGTTTACATGTATCACGCGATGTGTTTTTCCTAGTTAGCTAGGTTCCTCATGTCGTGATGTGCACTACCCGTAAAATCGGGCAACGGACAGACAATGGCTCTGCCACGAATTAGAGACGAATCAGTAATTTGTTGAACAATAGATGTTAACTCAGCCCCGAAGGTCGAAATGAAGCAACAAAATACACAGACCTCCCATTTAACATGGAAAAAAATACAATGAAAGTCAAATAAGTTTCAGAAAACTGGTTTACATGGTGTTAATATTCCAGAATCTGCCGTGAGGCTGAATATTGCAAGTCAACAGCGGGTTTTCAAACGAAAGATTTTGCATCAAGCTAAATAAGGCATAATAATATGATATGACAGAGCCCTTTTAGAGGGCCAAAGTCTGTCGGGGAAGGACGCCGTGGATTTTAGTCAGTACCTGCCCTGGGTATCACTGGGTATCACTGGGTATCACTCATTTGATGATTTTACCAAGTTAAAAGAAAGCTAAATAAGGTAACGTAGTAACAATAAAACGTTTCAGTAGAGCTGACGCTGGTAAAATGATGCATTCTTGCGGCGCATCGCAAGCGCATGTTGGGTCTGACATCTTCCGTATAAGGAAATGTCCAACAACGATGTTAGAAGGACTAACTAAGTAACCATGTCAGCCTTACTCACGGCTAGTGCCATGGAATATCAATGTGTTTGTGAGTTGCCTACTTGCCTGCCACAACAACCTCGGTACGTATACGTGGGCCGAGAATACTAAGGACCTACGCGGAAACGTTAACTTGCATGACTAAATAACGCAAGGTATTTAACAAAAAACTAATCTAAGAATGTTCTTATTTCTTTCGAAGTAATTGGCCGTGATTTCCGCCTAAATTCCTTATTTTAATTGGACAATGTCGATGACTTTACGGTTTAGACAAAGCAGCTCGGTGCGGTAGTTGCATGATTTATTTGCATGTCAAAATCTATGACTAGTCGTTCGTTGATTCACATGTCAATCTGTCATTCACGGTTTAGCTGCTTTAGTTTAATGAATAAACGTTGAAATTATAAACTGATCACTTCGTAATGCCGTTTCTTCTTTTGGATTAAACTGTTATTTAAAGCGAAAAATTGTCCTAATGAACACTAAAATAAATCGTGTTGCAAAAATAGGTGAGTCAGGAAAACAGGTGTCTATAGGGTGCGTCCAGTTACCTATAGATGTAGGTAACTAGAATTTGTAACATACCTACCTAATCGTAAATTATTATAAGCAACGGCAACTCCTAAATGACCTTATGAGTCATTATGGTCTAAAATGTAAATTTACATTTCCATGCCATTTTGGCGTCTATTTCACAAACTTTGAGTGAGTTAGAAATTAAGGGGCTACGTCAGTACTTATACGGTTTTTATATTTAACTTTCTGTCGTACATGACTGGACTACAGATCTTACAACTTGGAATATAGTTATTGACTATATGATCTAAATTCTCACAAAGTTGAAAACAAGATTCAATGAAATTTTCTCGATACAAAAAAAATGCAAAGTTCGGTCTATGTTTTTTTATTTTTTGGACTTTATGGCATAACTCCTATGAGTTATTGAAAGGATGTTGTTTTAAATTGTAGAAAATACTAGTATCTAAATTCTGTAAAGACAGTTTTTTAAATTTTAATAACAATTTTAATTCATAAAAAGACGTCAATATGTTTGGGCACATACGCCGTTTTATTCTGAGCACACATTCACTATCGTCCTCTCATCTTTTGCCTTTTAAAAGTAGTGTCATTACTTTCGTTCCTTGACGAATCAGTCAGCCAGCGTGGCTCTTACAGGCTAGACCTGTGACACTTTTTTTCAGATCGCGGCTGTCAGATTTTCGTAATAATAAAATTGGAAATGGATAAAAAGATCGAGAAAATAAAAACGAATGATACGTAGGCTTATAGATTATTCAAAACTATGTTTCGCTGTGTTCAATGGGACGTGATTAAACGGACATGACTGTAAATAAGTCACGAAAAATCTCTATTTTAAATAACACATTATTTCATTAATAAATCAAGAATAAAATAAACCAAACTTACTGAAAATCATCGCAGGAAATTCCTGACGACCCCTACAGAGCAAACAAGGCAAATGTTAAAATACGTATGATTCTATACATTACGAATTGTTCCTATCAATATAATAAATTACTCACAGTGATAATTATATCAATGCTATCGTGATATCGTACTATTGTTGTCGGATGGTTCCTCTGTGTCCATCCTCCTCCCATGTAATCTTTATGCATCTAAATACCATTTCACATGAACTAATGATAAATGCACTGATTTGCAGTCAACAATTTGATACATTATGTTACTGAAAACAACTTCTAATCGTATCAAACTGCGATATAGGATAAGAAGCACTTCACTTTTATTATTATTTATTTAGTTTCGTCACAGATTTATAACAATTTCGAAGAAACAGATTAAATGAAAACTGCTGTTGTCATTTTGAATACTTCAAAATTACTTGTCAACTACAAATAAGGCATAGCACCCACCACCCTGTTAAATATCACCTATTAGTATAATGCTGCGACTGCGATGAAAAATTGATGGTCATTGCTGTCTCACCGCGTGTTCGGTACAAGTTGCTTCTCGCTCTATTTATTGCTTTGGAGTCAAAACTCTCGTCAAGTCTCAAGTCTCGACGCATGAAACAACGCTTTCGCTGAGCCACGGGGCCTTAACCATGAATTTTCCCCTATGCCTAATTTTAACAAGACTCTAACCAATTTTTTTTCTGAAAACAGCACACTTTTTTGTCTAGTCGTATAAAAAGTGTTTTAATAAGAAGATAATTAATTAATGAATACCCGGATACACTAAAATAATTTAATTATACTCTGAAGTTGTAATAGATGCATCACGTTGACATCATCTCTCAACTAATTATGTAGGATTCGTATTGTTATATGTAAATGTTGTACTGACACATAATAATTATACAAAACAGCAAAAACAAGAATGTGGCGGAACAGAAACATTACAATGACGAATTATAAATTCATATTGATTAAATTAAACACTAGCAGCCTTACTACAAAAACTTAAACATCTGTTGAACACTTGTCTAAAAACAGTGTGACTGAAAAACGGACCTTATTTCAACGTCATAAACTGACATTTTTTTAGACAAGTGTTCAACAGACGTTTAAAAGTTTTTGTGGTACCACTGTGGCTGTTCTTCGTAGTTTTGCCCTCACTGCTCGGCTCCTATTGATCGTAGCGTGATGTTATATAGCCTATAGCCTTCCTCGATAAATGGACTATCCAACACAAAAATAAGTTTTCAATTTGAACCACAAGTTCCCGAGATTGGCGCATCCAACCAATAAACAAACAAACTCTTCAGCTTTATAACATTAGTATTGGTTTTATTTCATATTTATAATATTATTCATTTATTATACAGTTTCAATCAATGAAAAACGTGTTTCTATCTCATAATAAAGTATATGGAGGTTATAGCATCGATGCGACAATATAATAGCTGCAGTCAAATAACGAGATTTTCAAGGATTATTTGGTAAGTGGCTTGCCTTTCCTTTATGTGGATTTTCTGTATAGTAATACATGCTCGTCAATAGTGCTGCACATCGTAACCTTTCCTATGGGAGTATATTCTATGGCAGAACGTTGGATATTGTACAGACTACATCTGACGTCATTTACTATACAGACATTGTGAGTATTTTGCTGAGTGCTGCCTAATCACTTGGGATAACATTATTCTTAAGAAATCATTATCCATTTTTTTTTTTCAAAATAAGTTAGGTACACGTAAAACAGAATAGGTACACAAACTTTTATAAAGCCATTCTACTTAGTAGTGCTTTTAATTAGCAAAACAAGTAATAATTATATCAATTAAAAACTTATGACGTTTCAATTACGTCTATTACTAATTATCTACCACTAATCACTAATCAGGTTCATCAATGGCATTTGCGAAATGCGAATACTTTGTTGTAGTAGGTATAAAAGCACGTCCCTTGTGGAGAAATGGTATCAGTTAGCAATTTGAGCAGTACACATCGTATCTCCTTTTCATCCTAAAATGTTTTTTTCAAACATGAATTTGGTAAGTATTTCATTTACTTGTTCATTGGCAATCCTCGAGGGATCCTCATTTGTCTTGTATTCATCGATTTTAATAGTTCTCTTCTCTCTTTCAGTTTGTAGGAGTTCTGTCTCTCTTCGCCGTGGTTGCAGCAGGACCAATAAATTTGGATGCTGAAGAGAAACGGAAGATGCCAGCACTGGAGCACGAAGAGATACACGACGAGTTCGGTCAGTTCGCTCTGCGGTACGTGACGGCTGAGGGCACCGTGGTGTCGGAGCGCGGCCGGCTCGTGCCCACGCCCGACGGTAAGGGCTACGTCATGATCCTTGAGGGAGAAGTCTCGTATATCGGTGACGACGGAAAGGTCTACGTCACCAAGTACTCCGCAGGCCTCGATGGAACCCACGTCGAAGGCAATCACCTCCCAGTCCCAGTTACTCCTGAGCCAGTCATCGCTCCTGAGCCCGTTGTTGTTCCTGAGCCCGTCGTAGTTCCTGAGCCCGTAATTGTTGCTGAGCCCTACGTTGTGCGTAAACCAGTTGAAGAAATGGTTGAACTCATTAAATACGTTACAGTTGAACGGTCACATTAAAATTTGTAAAATCGGCAAATAATTTTTACTGTTTACCAACCCCTTTTTTACGTGTTAAAATTATCAAGTGCCACCCAGGGCGAGACAGGAAGGACTTTCAGAATTGTACTGATAAACATCCCGGTGTCCTTCATAGCCCTATACGTTCCAGGGTCACAGTTAGCTGATGACAGTACCACGACCCCGACAGGCTTTGGCCCTAAGCTTTCTCATATTCATAAACTGCCTATGATCACTGAATGTCTCAATCAATATATTTTGTTTTATCATTCTTCTAGTAATATTATGTCCATTAACATCGCCTATTACTCGAAAACCTCATCATATAGATAACGAATCAGTAAAGAGTTCGAATTTGTTTTGTATTCGGGTCGGTCGTAAATACAAACATATTGTTTTGTTAAAAAAGACTTAAAACTGGTTACATTAAATCAGACATTAAACCAAATTGTTTATTAATCTTAATAATATTTTATAAAAGCATGCAAAGAAGCATATGCCATGCATGCAGGATGCAAGCAAGAATACAAGCGAGCATGCAACATGCAGCAGCATTGGTTTTGTCACGGTTCTTGTGCTTCGGCATCATCAGCCACAGCGGCGGGCGTTACAACCATCTTCCGCCTGACACAGGTCCTCGTAAGTATAGTCTACGCTTTGATGAGAGTAACCACATTGTGACGCTGAACGTATCTTTGTCGGTTTGGACGGAAAGAAACGCCCAGGTGTCACCATTGTGTGGACCGCCTCAGGGCATGGTTGCATGAATGCGGTATAGATCTACCCAGCTAGGGCGGAGGGCACCACCGTGTCCTCTCAGAGGCGATAGGCGGAGGCGACCTCTAGCGCCCGGCTGAGGTTCAGGGAATGCTGTGAGGCGAGGGGAAAGGGAAGCAGTCATACAGCGAAGGAGGAGGCGAAATACATGAGGGAGAGGACATCTTCCATGTCATAACCCAGCCGCCGCGGGAGACGCCCCCGCCCGAGATGTGAGACAGCGCGCAGTGATTTCCGGCCACGGTAGGCGCAGCTTGCGGGCGGCGAGTAATGAGTAGCTCGCCACCTGATCAAGGACCAGGCCCAAGTGACGGCGCAGTGTTTCACGTGCGCTTTAAAAATGGGGCTCCGATAGGGCCAAAAGACAGCCAAGCTCGCGGCATCGTCTGTAAAGGTAACTGTTACCCTTCAACGAAAAGAAAAAATGAAGGAAGAGGGTGGTTTGGTGGTTTTTAGTCAATAAGACTTGGTAAGGATTTGCTGTCTGACTGACCCTTCAGCTCCACCCAGACCGAAAAGAATCCAAAAAATAAATGAATAAGGGTTTAAAGCAGCAATTCGTTTCTGTCACTAAAACCTAAGTTTTATCAAAGTTTTTTTTAAACTAGTTGCTTGCCAGTTCAATTTACCAAAGGAGACCACAAAAGGTAGCCATAACAAATCAGTAAGGTCATCACTGGTTTGTCCGATGAATAACAACATATACCTATATTATTTTATAGAAAAATATAGATTGATTAAATCTTGCAAGATGATTTGTGCCATCAGGGGATTTGACTCTCAGGCCATCTCACCCTTTGGCGCTTTGACTATTTTTAATTACACTCTAGGGATAGGGCAGAAAAGGCGGTGGAGTTGGATTTTACTGAAATCTAAGTTTAATGTTTTAGTCAGGACTAACATTTTTGTATTAGATGAACATTCGGATTAAACACGGTTTAAAATACAATACTTAGGATATAAATCATTTAATATCTGAACGATATAATGACAGATAAGTTTTATAAGAAAGATAATTATGCTTTGAAACATTACGGTTACTAAAGTTTAAAGCAAAATTTACTGTTTTCCAGGGGGCTAGCCTCCGGTGGTCTCCTAAAAGCAATTATATTTCACCATTACATTTAGGAAGGGGCCAGAACCACCAGTTCCAATGGTTTAATTGGAAAATCCACTTTTGTAACATTGATGCATTGACTGACAGTGTGCCCCTCACCCTGCTATTCCCATGGTGCTGTGAATAGTGAAATACTGTGCCGTTTCTATTCACAGAGGTCTTATTAAGAGTATAAGTAGGATCGAGCTCTACGGTCAAAATATGCCAAGTCGGCGTTGAATAAAGGCGCCTAAAATGGTATTTATAGGCACGTTTATTTGTAGATCAAAAGTCACGGATTATGTACGCATAATAAAGAGTTATGGGTAGACACTAAAAAGATGTTTGGTGTTTTTTTTCAAATATTTTAATGTAATCTTTCCACTCTAATAAATCTTAAAGGTTCAGCTATTACTTCAACTGGTTCGGAAATCACAACGGGTTCAGGAACAATGACAGGCTCAGGAGCGGTTACGGGTTCGGCAGTAACAGGGACTGGGAGGTGGTTGCCTTCGACGTGGGTTCCATCGAGGCCGGCGGAGTACTTGGTGACGTAGACCTTTCCGTCGTCACCGATATACGAGACCTCTCCCTCAAGGATCATGACGTAGCCCGTACCGTCCGGCGTGGGCACCAGCCGGCCGCGCTCCGACACCACGGTGCCCTCAGCCGTCACGTACCGCAGAGCGAACTGACCGAACTCGTCGTGTATCTCTTCGTGCTCCAGTGCTGGCATCCTCCGCCGCTCTTCGGCGCCAGCATCGAGACTCGATGGCGCTGCTGCAGCCACGGCCAGGAGGGACAGAGCTACTACAAACTGAAAGAGATAGAAAAACTATTAATATCACTGAATATTAGCCTATTGCAAGAGGTTTAAGAATTATTTTATGAAATACTTACGAATTTCATGATAAATAATTATATTTAGAAGTGAAGAGGAGACTTGATGTTTATAATATTACTGATATTGCAAACTGATACCATTTCTCCAAAAAGGACGTGTTTTTATACTACAAAGTAATTAGTATTTCGCAAATACCATTGATGAACCTTATTAGGAGGACTTAATTAACGATGATTTAGTCAATTGAGCAATGTCAAATAATGGGTATATTTTAGAAAATGAGTCCCTAATGATTCTACGAATGGCTTTATGTGCAACATGAAAGTACGGTCATCCTATTCTGTATCATATATGTGGACCTCGGATAGGAAAAAAGATAAAGGGATATAAGAACGTCACACAGTAGTGTTCGCTTCTTTGAGTAAGTTGTTGATTTAGGTATATCAACAACTTACTCAAAGAAGCGAACATCGTTCCCGCGAAAAACATCCAGCTATTCTATACTTTACACAATTTTAGCCATACTAGACTCAAAATTGGATAGGAATTATCATTGGCGTAGCGAGACCTAATCTAGCGGGAGGCAAGCGGGCAAGACGCATCAGCGAGGTTTGGCGAGGTGTTTTTCTTTCAAACTTTTAAATTCTTATATGTCCGGGAACATAATTATTCAACTCAAAATTGAATACGAATTATCGGGTAGGCGCAGAAATCCTAATTCGCAAAATGGCAACCGAGTCCCAAAAGGGCAAAGTCTTAAAATGGCAAATTCTTTAAAAGCCTAATTTTCTTAATGGCAAATTCTCGATAAGCATAAGAATTGGCCATTTCGAGAATTAGACTTTTAGAGAATTTGCCATTTTGGGATCTCGTAACCGATAATTCGGATCGAATTTTGAGTTGAATGTGGCTTAAATTGTGTAAAGTATGACTTTACAATTGGATTGGACTGGATGCTTTTTGCGAATCATAGTTGTCGATTTATCTGTATGATGTTCTTATATCCCTTTATCTTTTTCCCTATCCGAAGTCCACATAATGATACAGAATAGGATGATCGTACTTTTATGTTGCAACTTTCATAAAGTCATTCCAAGAATAGTTATTAGGGACTCAATTTCTAAATTATACACATTACTTGTCATTGCTCAATTGACAATCTCATTGTTAATTTTGTTCTCCTAATCAGGTTCATCAATGGTATTTGTGAAATACTATTACTTTGTAGTATAAAAAACACGTCTATTTTGGATAAATGGTATCAGTTTGCAAATTGAATAATACACATCGTGTCTCCTCTTCATTCTAAAAACATTTCTTCAAACATGAAATTCGTGAGTATTACTTGTACTTGTTATATGTCAATCCAAAAAAAATCCAACAAACTGAAAAAAAAAATATCATTGAATACAAGCCAAGAGGTTCAAAGACCTCTTGGCTTGTATTCAATGATTTTTTTTTTTCCAGTTTTTCAGTTTGTTACTAATTTGGTTCCAACTGTCCAAACATGTTTGATTTCTTTTAATAATTCTTTTACTTTTTATTTTTGTTTTACTAAGGTTTAAAATCCAATATTATTGTCTTTGAAGCTAAGGGTAGGGCGAGGCAATCCCATCACAAGTATTGTATAACTTAACGGGGATGCCTCAATTTTTGTGCTGCACGTCTATGTACAATGAAACAATAAACTTTTATTTATTATTATTTATATTAATAATTCTCTTATCTCTTTCAGTTTGTAGTAGCTCTGTCCCTCCTGGCCGTGGCTGCAGCAGCGCCATCGAGTCTCGATACTGGGGCCGAAGAGCGGCGGAGGATGCCAGCACTGGAGCACGAAGAGATACACGACGAGTTCGGTCAGTTCGCTCTGCGGTACGTGACGGCTGAGGGCACCGTGGTGTCGGAGCGCGGCCGACTCGTGCCCGCGCCCGACGGTACGGGCTACGTCATGATCCTTGAGGGAGAGGTCTCGTATATCGGTGACGACGGAAAGGTCTACGTCACCAAGTACTCCGCCGGCCTCGATGGAACCCACGTCGAAGGCAACCACCTCCCAATCCCTGTTACTGCCGAACCCGTAATCGCTCCTGAGCCTGTCGTAGTTCCTGAACCCGTTGTGATTTCCGAACCAGTTGAAGTAATAGCTGAACCTTTAAGATTTGTTAGAGTGGAAAGATTACATTAAATTATTTGAAAAATAAAACGTCAAAAATGTTTTTACTGACTACCCAGTACCCATAACTCTATTTGCATAATTATTATATCTGAATCAATGACTTTTGATCTACAAATAAACGTACCCAAATAGAAATAATTACCATTTAACGCGCCTTTATTCTGTAGTATTTAAACTAGTGGTGTTGGTCCTTCCCTACATTGTAATGGCTATACAACGTGTAACGTTAATAGCGCAAAACCTCTCGTGGGGTAACTCAGCCCATATTACTGAACAATGTTTGTTCCAAGACATTTGGAAATTCGCAAAAAAAAATTTGCTTTTTCATACAAAATGAGAAATTGATCGGGCCCATCAGTATCAAAAATCAATTTTTTTTTAGAACAAACATTGTTCAGTAACATGGGCTGAGTTACCCCACGAGACGTTTTGCGCTATTAACGTTACACGTTGTATATCATATTGTATATCATTGCTTATAGGAGACCACTGGAGGCGAGCACTCCCTGGAAAATAGCACGTTTGCTATAAACTTATGTTTCATTACTCATACTCTAAATGCCTGCGGAAATATACATTGCAGACCTTGGGAGAATCACATTCAACAGCCAGCTGCCAAATAAAATAAATAGATCAAATCCCTGAATTGGGGTGTACGTCATTACTGCGAAGTTCGTTACCGCGATGTATACGTTACAGCGAATGTTCATTACCGCGAAGTACGTTATCGCGAAAGTTCATTACCGCGAAGTACGTTACTGCGAAAGTTTTTTACTGCGAAAAACGTTGTCGCGAAAGTTCATTACTGCGAAGTACGTTATCACGAAAGTTCTTTATTGCGATGTACGTTATCGTTAAAGTCCTTTACTGCGAAATACGTTGTCGCGAAAGTTCTTTGCTGCGACGATTGCATTTTCGGTGTCCGTTATATAGGCTGATTGCTAATACTGTTTATAGTGGTATTATAATTATTGTAGGACATGATTAATGAAAAAATTATAAGTATAAATAAATTATAATTGGATAGAAAGACAATAATCAAAAATAAAACCAATGACAGATTTACGTGACCATCAATTTCCTCTCAAGCGATAATTATCAGACTACATGAGGGAGTCTGCGACGATTAATTTGTGGCCGTTTCACCGATAGACTCCTTCACCTTTGGACTTTTCGCCGACAGGACGATTCATTTATTACCATTTCATCGAAGGACACTTTCATGTCTGGCCTGTTAAAATTATTTTTGTGTCGAGAGGCGGGCTTCAGGCTATGAACGATCTGCTGTTCCAGCGTCTCTGCCATTATGACGATGTCATCGGCAAAACGAAGGGTACTTTATTAGTTTACACATCCAGAACCGTAAGTTTCATAAAGTACTTACTGAAAATTAGTGATGCGCCAAAATATGTCTAATTCGTAGTGTTTGACCAGAATTGTCTAGAGCCTCCGAGTTCCGAATAGCATATAAGTAGAATTAACTCAGTGTGGTTATAACTTATAACAATTGCATTCTACATTTTCAATCGTATAATAATATACTCTTAATGGGGATGGCAACTCAAAGCTAATCGTAGATGGCGCTGCGATAGTTGGTCCCCACGTCAGATTACTGTCTGCCTTGTATAAAAAACAAACAAGATTTATTGTTATAAAAATTGAGTATAAATACAAAACAAATATGGAAAATTATTCGTCAATGCAAGTGCAAATACTAAAAGAAGAATTAAGACGCCGCGGTGCATCTACAAGAGGAAAAAAAGTGATTTAATTGAGTGGTAATACATTTGATTTTACCGTAATAAATCCACAATTACTTGTGGTTGAGGTTTCAATTTTTGAGTTTAGGTATGTTTTACCTGTCCTCTCCTATAACAAGAATATAATGCTGCTTCTGACTTTCTATTTTGATAAAATATCATAATGTTTTAAGTCAGTAATTTTACCCCTTTTTTCTATTTAGATTCGAGAAATATCACAATATATTTAATTTCTTAACACCACAACTATCACAAAACTCGTTCCAGGTGATCATTCTTCCGCCAGACGAACCATTTCATGATTTATGGAGCGATGCAAAACTGGTACTTAACCTCCAATAGAAAAGTAGATATTATTTTGAAAAGTGTATTCGATTGTTTAGTTATGGTATAATCATAGAATTTCATTAATAAACTCAACTAACGGCCTGTCTCGGCTTCGCAAGGCTGGATATTTGTTTATTAGATAGCTTTTCCTTAGTTATAATTAAATTTTTGTTCTCAAGGCAGTCACAGCAGCTACCCATTATTTCTTGATAGTGTGAATTGTCGGAAATTTGTATGTTCCATCATTTTTACAGCTTATTACACAACATCTAGTCATTTTACATCAATAAATCGTTTTTTTTTTCAGAAAATTCCTTTGATTTGACAGTTCTTTTGGGACCAAACTGTCACTTGTCACTTTGACACTTGCCTTCCCCATTCTTTGGCCACTTATGCAAATATATTTTTATATTATGAATAGTCCAAACCAACTTGTTTTAATCATGCCAACCCTTTGCATGATTAAAACAAGTTGTTTTAAAACACCTGTTTAAAACAGTTTGAAATTAAACAGTGTTTTTTATTACCCGTTTCAACTACTTTTCAAGTCGGATGAATGCATTTAAAATGAAAATAAATTAATATTCAGGAGTCTAAATAGCTTGACATAAAACCATTTGAGTATATGCCATTGCTATGTCATATGTTTTAACTTTTATGAGCATTGATAAGAAATAATTCTTAAAAATATTAGAAAAAAAAAAACATCAAATGTTTTTTTTAAATGATCATTTTTCGTAAAAAATTCATTACAAAGGGCGAATTTGAAAACATGTAGTCTAGAAATGAAACATAATTGATTTATACTATACGTTTAGACATCGACAAATAAGAAAAAAACCGGCCAAGTGCGTGTCGGGCCACGCACAGTGTAGGGTTCCGTAGTTGCCCATCAAAATACTTATGCGAATTAACTAAACTGATTCGCTGAATTTAATTTTAAAGAGAAGAATTTTCAAAATCGGTCCAGGAGTCTTTGAGAAATCGGGGAAAATACATAAAAAAAAGATTACGACGAATTTAGAACCTCCCCCTTTTTTGAAGTAAGTTAAAAATAGTTGACGATAAAAACCTACCTATCCCCAAAAAACATAAGGAGGAGGCGGGCCGCGAGAGAGAGAGGACAGCGTCCTCCCTCCGCCCCAACCGCAGTGGTAGGCGCCCGCGGCGTCGGACGTCAGCAGACGATCTCCGGCCACCGTAGGCGCGGGCATGCGGGCAGCGAGTAAAGGGCAACTCGCTGCCCGACCATGGACCATGCCCGGGTCGACGGCGCGTTGTGTCCCACGCGCGCCTCAAAGAGCGTCAGCATAATGACGGGGCCCCCTCTCAGAGGGCCAAAGCCTGCCGGGGTCGCGGGATTATTTCCTTACCGTGACCCCGGAACATAACAGGCTACTGAAGGACACCGTGGATTTTAGTCAGTAGAAGTCTGACAGTCCCTCCTGTCCTGCCCGGGGTTGGAGGACTCATTTGATGATTTTACCACGCTAAAAAAAAAAAAAAAAAAAAAAACCCCAAAAAACATACCGTAAAAACATACCTATTACAGCTGTAAAAATAAAGTTGACAAACTTACATTTGCAGTTGAAGAGCTTGTTCTCCGATACATTTTGTTTAGGAAAATATGTTATCCAAGTACATTTTATAAGTTGGTCGACTATTACTCGTAAAGTTGTAAAGCCTACTTAGTCATGATAATTTTCTTTTAAACTTCGTTATATATACTACTATTGTGAATTTTTTCACACCCCCAAACATAACCGTTTAGCTGGTAGAGGGGGGGGACACTCGAGTCGAGCAAAATTTAGCACTTTAAAGCTTAATATTTCACAAACGAATTTTTTTATCAAAAAATTGTTAATGGAAACTATCAATATTTTTTAAAGACCTATTTAATGATACCCCACACTAAGGGGTACGCGAGAAAAAAAAAAAACATCCCCTCTTTACGTGTACAGGAGGTACCCTAAAAAAAAATATTTTACGAGATTTTATTTTACCACTTTTTCGGCACAACAAATCCGTATATTTACACCAAATTACAGCTCTCTAGTACTGTGCGTCTCTGAGCTAAACTGCGGACAGACGGACGGACGGACGGACGGACGGACGGACGGACGGACATGGCGAAACTATAAGGGTTCCTTGTTGACTACGGAACCCTAAAAATGAAAAAAAGCCAGAAACTAAAAAAAAACATATGTTTAAAACATTTTGAACTGTTTGTTTTATAAATTTGAAAAAAAAACTGTTTTTTTTCCAACCCTGGTCCAAACAAAATTTAACGTAGTACAGGATCTAAGAAGGACAAAGTGCAAAGAAAACAGTATTAAAAAACAACTGTGTCCAGATGTCCAGAATGAATAAACGTTTTAATATATACATGGGTTTAACCGTATAGTTCGGTACCGCCCCCGAAATGGGCGCGACAAGTAAACCTACGCTGGCTCAATAGTGGGTCCAAAAGGGGCAGACGTTGTAGTCATACGACATCCTCATTATAAATTAAAAAAATATAATATTCCCTGCGTAAAATCCTATGAGTGCGCATTAATTAAGAATGTTCAATTAAAACCTGATTTTTTCCCGAAATTAAAACTTCTACATTTAGCGCTTATTTTCTTAATTTACCGTAACAAAATCCAAAAGTGTAAATACGATCTTCGCCATTTTGATGGCTGTGCTGGGTAGGGCTAAAAATCATAAAAACGTGGTTTTCGGACATCCAACGGATCATTATAGGAGGAATGAATAACTTCTCATTTAGTATTGTAACGAATTCATACATCATTCAACATAAATTAGCAGTGGTACTGAAGAATTTGATATCTGAACTCGAACTTTCGCGCCACTTTTGTTTGTTTACATTTTTATTTTTCACTTTAATCACATACGCGCGCTTATACTCAATAACTATTAAGATATATATCATGCCCAATGTTATAAATAACGTAAAAAAGTACAGATCTTGGCGTAATTCTCTAATAAAGGGCCAATAACACGTATTTTTCATTACCACTACTCAATTTGTGTTCGTAAACGACAACCATGTTTATTTTTTTTAATCGTAATGATGTGTGAAACATGGACCTAAAAAAAAAGGCGGACGGAACTTCACTAAGAAACGATTGAAGCACCACAATGGCGGCGGCGTAAATATGTGTGCGTGTGCATAGGGATGCCAGATGAAGGAAAAAATTACCCATTTTTAAACAATATTTAATTAAGATCTCCCTTGAACTTAAGTTTAATTACAATTTTTTTCTGGCGGATACCTATTTTTAAAATAAAGGTAAAATAATTTAAGCACATTGGATATTAAAATATTTACAACTCGTTTAATGTTAATAAAGTTTTACAATCCCTTTTGGTCATTAAATTTTTGTAGACTTGTCTTTTGCTATCGCCACATCTAGAAATCCCTTCTAATTTACTTAAGTGGTGAAAACGAATGTTTAAGTATTTTTCGGCTATAAATATTTAATTAAAGCTATTTTATGTTCCATTCCTACACGTCTACATTCCTATTCCATGTCTACACTCCCTTATTATTTTTATACAATCATTTTTCCATGCATCATTTGCCGTGGGAAATCTGTAAAAATATAGAAGAATACAATAACGATAAATAGTAACATAAAATATAAATCTCCCAATTTTAAAATAATTTGAACCTTGAAATAGTTGCAACACTGATTGATTTCGAGATGTTTATTAAATTTATTGACGTAAAATCGAGAAATAAGCTTCAAATTGACATGCTTAACTATGAAAAGTGATCCCCTGGCTTTTTTAATTGAACTACTATGGTTTAGACAACTTTTTGCAACACATGACGGCATACTTTGATTTTTATTAGACAAAATAACACCGTATAAAACCGCGAGTGTCGTTCGAAGCGTAATGGCCGACGGCTGACTTAGTGGTGTGAATGTGTGCGTGCTGGCTTGTCCACATTAGCGCACTGACTTACTATGGGTGCTTCAATTGTTTCTTAGTGAAGTTCCGTCCGCCTTTTTTTTTAGGTCCATGGTGTGAAAGCGAGTATTCTAATCGATTCCATAATTGATTTTTTTGTCAACTCGAGTGAAAAAAATAAGGAAACTAGGAAATCGATTAATAAAAATTAAAATAAATTTGTTTTAAGCTTAGAATACAATTATTATCTATTATAATATTGTTTAAAGCTTTTATAATAATTTAACGTACATTGTCATTCCCAAAAAACAATAATAGACAAAGGAACAATGTCAGTAATCAATGTTTGAATGCGCGGCAATTATTTAATTCTAAAATTTTGAATTAGGAATGCGCTCGCTGTGGTACTCGCTATTCAAAATATGTAATAACATTTTAATTTATTAGCTAATTTTTACTGTACATTTTATTTTGTACAATCTATACATATAATAAAACTGTAGAAAAATCGTTTTTGTACATCAAAATAAAATCCAAAAAAAATAGCTAGGGTGTTGAAGGACAACCAAGAGAACCCATTTCCAGCATTTTTAGAATTTTTGTCTGTTTGTCTGTTTGTCGGTTTGTCGGTTTGTCGGTTTGTCTGTTTATTTGTGGCTTCATCACGTAAAATGTACGAAGGCAATGTAGATAACCTTTATACACAACGATCGAGCGTAACGTGAGGACTAATTTAGTTTTTGTTTCATTGCAATCGTTTAAGTCTATCAAAAGATATTTGAATTTAAAGTGTTCCAGACCCAGAAGTAAAATTACGGTCAGTTTACACCGAGACGCGCAGTTCAGTAGCGCGATCTAGCTTGGAATAGAAAAACTACATACCTATTCAAATAATGTTGTGGACTGGAGTGGAGTGGTTTGGCGTGGAGTAGAGTAGAGTAGAGTTAAGTAGAGTGTAATGGAATAGAATGGGATGGTTTGGGATGGAATGGAAAGAAAGAAAAGGTTTTTATTAGACTCACACTAGAATGGGAATGAGTGGGATGGAGTAGGATGGAGTGGGATGGAGTGGGAAGGAGTGGGATGGAGTGGGATAGAATCGGATGGAGTGGGATGGAGTGGGATGGATTAGAATGGAGTGCGATGTAGTGAGATGGAGTGGGATGGAGTGGGATGGAGTAGGATGGAGTGGGATGGAGTGGGAAGGAGTGGGATGGAGTGGGATAGAATCGGATGGAGTGGGATGGAGTGGGATGGATTAGAATGGAGTGCGATGTAGTGAGATGGAGTGGGTTGGAGTGGGATGGAGTGGGATGGAGTGAGATGCAGTGGGATGAAGTGGGATGGAGTGGGATGGAGTGGGATGGAGTGGGATGGAGTGGGATGGAGTAGGATGGAGTGGGATGGAATCGGATGGAGTGGGATGGAGTGGGATGGATTAGGATAGAGTGGGATGTAGTGGGATGGAGTGGGTTGGAGTGGGATGGAGTGGGATGGAGTGGGATACAGTGGGATGGAATCGGAGGGAGTGGGATGGATTAGGATAGAGTGGGATGAAGTGGGATGCAGTGGGTTGGAGTGGGATGGAGTGGGATGCAGTGGGGGATGGAGTGGGATGGAGTGGGATGGAGTGGGATGGAGTGGGATGCAGTGGAATGGAGTGGGATGGAGAGGGATGGAGTGGGACGGAGTGGGTTTGGAGTGGGACTGAGTGGGATGGAGTGAGATGGAGTGGGATGCAGTGGGATGGAGTGGGATGGATTAGGATGGAGTGGGATGGAGTAGGATGAAATGGGCTGGAGGGGGATGGAGTGGGATTGAGTGGGATGGAGTGGGATGTAGTGGGATGGAGTGGGTTGGAGTGGGATGGAGTGGGTTGGAGTGGGTTGGAGTGGGATGGAGTGGGATGGAGACGGTTGTAGTGGGATGGAGTGGGACTGAGTGGGATGGAGTGGGATGGATTAGGATGGAGTGGGACTGAGTGGGATGGAGTGGGATGCAGTGGGATGGAGTGGGATGGAGTGGGATGGATTAGGATGGAGTGGGATGTAGTGGGATGGAGTAGGATGAAATGGGCTGGAGTGGGATGGAGTGGGATTGAGTGGGATTGAGTGGGATGGAGTGGGATTGAGTAGGATGGAATGGGATGGAGTCGGATGGAGTGGGATGGAGTAGGATGGAGTGGGATATGGAGGGGGATGGAGTGGGATGGAATGAGATAGAATGGGTGCTCTAATCCAGTAGCAATTCTTCTGAATCTGAACGACAGAGGGCGTTTATTATAATCACCTCAAATATTATTGAAAAATAAATTCTAAATACAGGGATTATATGAAAACGATATGATTTATAAAAAACGTGGCGAGAATTAAGCGCTTCGCACTAAAAAATACATTGTTATATTCCGACATCCACGCGAACGAAGTCGCGGGCACAGCTAGTAATAAATAATTTTTAAGGTTGAATGAATATAGAATGCCTTGGATCTTGATAGGCTTTTTATAAATGAGTTTGTTTCTTACCAAATAAAAGTTTTTTTTTATCGTGGTAATCTATAACAATATCGTGGTAATCGTGGTAATAAAAATCATCAAATGAGTCCTCTCACCCCTTACTGTCAGACTTGTACTGACTAAAATCCACGGTGTCCTTCAATAGCCCTTTATGTTCCGGGGTCACGGTAATGAAATAACTCCCGCGACCCCGGCAGGCTTTGGCCCTCTAAATCATTATGCTAACGCTCTTTGAGGCGCGTGTGGAACACGACGCGCTGTCGACCCGGGCATGGTCCATGGTCCATGGTCGGGCATGGTGGCATGCCCGTGCCTACGGTGGCCGGAGGTCGTCTGCCGACTTCCGACGCCGCGGGCGTCTACCACTGCGGTTGGGGCGGAGGGAGGACGCTGTCCTCTCCCTCTCGCGGCTCCAAATAAAAGATAGCCAAATTAATTATTTTATTGTACAAAATTGTTTCGTGAGATTGGTTTGGTCGTGTAAGTATTACACGTCAGAAATCGAGCTTTTGAATTAAAAAAAGAAAATGCTAGGTATCCTATTTTTACACTATTCGATGTCGCTGTTAAGGATCAAATTCGGTGAAGTAATGATAATTTGGTAAAATATGAACTAATATACAAACAATAATTTAGTCATTGTACAGCAGATCAAAATCAAAATTCGCGCAAACTCACTTAAAGTTCGAATTTCAAAAAATTAATGTATTTGCACCGCGAAGTGATAATAAAAATTTGAAATGAGAACACTATGTTGTAAACATGTAGCGAAATTTTATTTAATGGAATATGATTCCATCCCTCCTAAAAATCGAATTATTAAAAAAAAATCCTTATACCTCAAGTTTGTCGCATGTTACTACTTCACAGAATATTGATAGTTTGATTGCTGAATTTATATTTCAAAATTTTAATTTTTATATCGACTTCGAGACTTCCTTCAGGATTTTTCGCTATTCCTCATAGTTCAAAATTTAGCCATCCACGCCCCGTTGGAAATTCTAATTGTTTATTACTGCAAGGAATCATTTAGAAGTACTCCCATCTCTCAGCATTAGATCCGAACCCGGTGTTTGTCTTTTCACGTATTTTAGATCCGTTGTAAAAAGATAAATTTAAATTAATTAACGAAAACACAAAATGGTTATAGGTAAAACCTTATGATTGAATTTAAGTTTAGAAGACACACATGTTTAGCCTCCAATGAAACACCGATATTTATTACTATATAAAACATAAAATTAAATAAATTATTGCGTAAACGACAATACTTGAAATATTAAAACATGATTCAGATTTAGTTTCATAGACTTATTGCATGGACTGAGCTTTCTATAGTCAAATAAGCGGATAAATCAGTCCATGCTCTATGTCTTGTTTTACTTTTTTTCCATGTTCGATTATGTTGCGAGTATCGATTAGGCTGAATGAACGTTTTTAATCGTTTTGTGAACATTGGGTTTACGGTCAGCACTAAAAAGAGTCATGTTGCAACATAGTTTTTGCTAATTTTAATCCAGACTTTGATCGTTATTATTTATGAAATTATGTATAAACACTAGCAAATCTAATAATGTATATAGTAAGTTATTTTATTTATTTCACTGTGTAACCATTATTATCATGTGATAAGCTTGTTTATGTACATATTTTTCTGCACATCTGAATTACCTAGTTTTAGGAACGGTGTAGCATTTTGTATGTTACACACATTTTACAACAGAATGAGGCAGTTTTATTGACCTCAACATGTTCTTAGAGATATTGCTCACAAACTTATCGCATCAAATAGCTGTAGTAACATATTTTTGATCAAAAATTGGATGCTGAAAGTTGACAAAAAATCTTGTGTAATAGCTCAAATTTCGAATCACCCGGTCGACTCAGCTGATGTGTCATGTGTCAAAATGTTGTCGTGCAGAGTGGTTAAACCTTGGTGTAGAACTAGGTTTAGCCGGTTAGAACTAGGTCTAACCTCGGGACTTGCTGGCACCCTGACTCGGACAATTTAGGTTAGAAGAAGATGGCGGGCTCTATCAGATCCCGTCATCCTCTTCTTCGTGGTTATTTTTTTTTAAACCACGCAGAAGTAGGCTGAGCCGTCGACTTGTTCCTGTGAAGGAAGGATACTAGGTTTAACCGCATGGCTTAGCCTGTTAAACCTAGGTGTAACCGCACTTCCGGTATTAGCCGTAACATCAATAATTGTAGGTATTGTGTCACAGTGCTAATGCCCATTGAATAATCATAAGGTAGTTACAGTAATCGATTCCAGTTCCTTATAATGTGAGTTTGTAACAGCACACATTGTAAAGAATCATGTAACGAACATTTTTATTTTAATCGCATTGATTAGTAATTATCCGGTACTTGTAAATTGCACTTTAATGTATTAATTTCGAAATTCTAATAACTTTGAAGTATATAAGCCTGTCCCTTTTTGAGAAATGGTATCAGTTTGCAATATCATTAATATTATAATCATCAAGTGTCCTCTTCAATTCTAAAATAATTTCTTTCAGCATGAAATTCGTAAGTTTTTCATTTTTATAATTGGCAATTCTTAAACCTCTTGTAATTGGCTAATATTCAGTGATATTAATAGTTTTTCTATCTCTTTCAGTTTGTAGTAGCTCTGTCCCTCCTCGCTGTGGCTGCAGCAGCGCCATCGAGTCTCGATGCTGGCGCCGAAGAGCGGCGGAGGATGCCAGCACTGGAGCACGAAGAGATACACGACGAGTTTGGTCAGTTCGCTCTGCGGTACGTGACGGCTGAGGGCACCGTGGTGTCGGAGCGCGGCCGACTCGTGCCCGCGCCCGACGGTACGGGCTACGTCATGATCCTTGAGGGAGAGGTCTCGTATATCGGTGACGACGGAAAGGTCTACGTCACCAAGTACTCCGCCGGCCTCGATGGATACCATGCCGAAGGCAACCATCTCCCAGTCCCTGTTACTGCCGAACCCACAACCACACCCGAACCCGTCTTTGTTGAACCTATCGTTGTCGCCGAACCTATTGAAGTAATAGCTGAACAATATGAAATCATCGCTAAACGGAATTAAAGAATTGATACCTGAATTAATATGTTTCATTATGTTCCTAGGATTCTTACTATAGCCATCGACAGCCACCCGACTGTCTGATCACTGAATCACAGACTTGTCTTATTACCATAAATGGTCTGAAAGGTACTGGAATAATAGCCCGACTGCGTTGGCGTCAGTGGCGCCTGCATTAAAGTTAAACGCCCACCTTGCGAGGTTTGAGACAACCATAGAGACAACATATTCTATGGGTCACTATAAATACTTAATCGATTTTTAGCAGAATTACATCTCGTTTCTTACCGTCTCAAAGACCACGATATTGATTCGACACAGTTTAAAAAATAGATAGATAGATTACAATAATTACAGACTTCCGTAATAGATATTTTTTGCTCCGTTTTTTCTCACTTTAATAATAAAAGATTCATGTGTATCAATTTACAATTAAAATATCAATCAACAGAATAACTTGTGACAGAATACGAGAATATGAGATCAGCATGCTCTAGTACTGAGTTGTCAGTGTGTGGGCGACTTGTTATTTATCCATGTGTAATTGGTAAGTTGAAGGCGGTGGCATTACGCACTTGTGCATGCTGGGGTCTTGCGTGTCTGGTCGCTCGGTGGTGACCGTGCAAACCGTGGGTGTCACCAAAGGCGTCGTGTGGGCTTTGAGGGCGCGTAAATCCGCATTCAACGAAATACTGGTAACCTTGCTAATCACAGGCAATTTACATTCCTTATAAGACCTTCATTAGTCGCCTACAAAACCCAACTGATTTGATTCCATAAGAAGTTTGGATGACGACGTAGTGAGTAGGAGTGTCTCGTAGTCATTAACGGCTTAGAAATTATTTTTCTGTTCCGCAGCCGGACTCATATGTCTAGTTTCGTTTTTTCCTCGTTAAGATTGCAAAAGTCTGCATCATCTGGGTTAGTGGGTTTGTATAATTTGATACTCTTGACGTATTGCAGAGTTCTGCTGCAATTTGGCTACTGGTTTTATGTAGGCTGGCTAAATATATAAATCGAATTAAAATTAATAATATATTACATAATTTAACATTTAAGTATGTTTGTTAGATAAATATTATGACCATTATGTCGGAATTAGGTAGAGTTATTCATGTTGTATTTACAATGATTTCAAACAACGAAAGAATAAAGTGTATATGCCCCAAACCCCGGAATTACTTTTAAAGAGCAGAAAAATCCCGTGATTTTTTTATTTAATAAATCACGGGATTTTTCTGCTCTTAATTTTAATTCGATTAATATACTTAACAGCCTACTTAAAACCAGTAGCCAAATTGCAGCAGAACTCTGCAAAACGTTAAGATCATCAAATTATACAAACCCTCTAACCCAGATGATGCAGACTTTTCATACGCGATTGTCTATTAGAAATTCCGTTAAGATCCATATTAATATCAACATTACGATGCAAGTACTAAAATAACTCTACCTAATTTCGACGTCTGATTTTAACTGATTCTCAATGATCACAAGTTAATTTAGGGTGAGTATTTTATTAACTCGGCATCATGAATGGGTGACGAAATCTTCAACTGCTATGGACACCACAAAGGTTTGAATAATTAGAAAAGCAATAGAGATTTAATGCAGGAGGTTTGCATTTAGTTTCAATGTAACTGTGTTGTTAAAAAGCTCATTAGACCCTGTCCATTATAGTTGCATGTGACTTCATATGACGCCGGTCGCCGCTCAGTCGCAGTCACACACATTCCTTACCGTATACTGCTAATGCTTATTATAACTGTAACGTACCTATAGCTGCAAGACCTGCATATGAACGAACGTCGCTTTAATCCTGCATTCTAGATCTAAAATAAAGGTTTCCTGTAAAGCAAGCAATAATGTTGCATACTGAATGAAGATTTGCATACGGAGTTGTCGGATGCCTGGATTTAGATTGATCATAGAATCATGTTTGGAATTTAGATAAACTTGCGTTTAGACGCGTCTGTGGGTGCAGTTAATGCAATTTTAGGATTTTGTAAGAGTGGCTTTCTGCTTTGCCTTGAAGTAATATTTTAAATGTAAGTCATTTATAGATACTCAGATCAAAGAAACAGGCAGATAGAGCGCTCAGAACACGCGAGTGGGTCCACCAAAGTTAATACAAAATCAAAAGTTACTACAAACTCGCGACAGTACCAAGCTACGCATCGTCTCGCTCACACGTCACTAGTGATTTGCCATTTTATGTCAAAACATGCCGTCTTGTGTGTTTAAACACTGCAAAAGTTGTTCACAAAAACAAAGAAAACAAGATGGAATATCTTTCCACAGGTAACTCTTGTTATTTTTATTGTTTTGGTATTTATTTTCCATAAAATATTTTCGGCTCACTTGAAACACAAAACCTTAACAGTAAATCGTCTGTGTTGCTAGTTTATGACGGGTAAATTACCCTGAATTAGGGGAATGTGTACTGTGCATAAAAATATCGATCAAATTCGTCAAAACAACTGCACAGTCGTAATCTATAGTACCTATACAACATTAGTCTTAACTTTTTAAATAATTTTGGGACAAAATATAACATGGTGTAAAAATTATTGGAATCGATTCAGTTATTGATTCTGAACAAACTATATTCAGGTTTCGCATATAGGTACTAAAAATAATGTTGTATGGTCTATGGTCGTAATGACACAACTCACAAGGTCACTAGTTAGTTCCGTCCGGGTCGTAAAGACTTCGGGTCTCGGGAGGGGCCCCCGCGCGCGGGGCTGTATTTGTATTTTTGCGTGAGAAAGTGGGACGGAGAGCATGCCTTTGAGCTATTCGGTACTTGTAAGGATGTGCCGCCCTCGCGCCGCAGAATTTTTTTTATTATTTTAGTCGTTTACTTTTCGTTCCGCGTGCGGTGTACTGCGCTTTAAAATTTTTATATTTCAAGACTTATTGGTGTTTATGAAGTATTTTATTATTACTTTTAGTATTTAATTGCAACAATTAGGCTTTGCCATGTGACATTATAGAGGTTTCCATACTTTCATTAGTGATTTTTTCATTTTCGAATTATTAGTTGCAATGCAATCAGTATCGTTAGTAGTGCTGGTAGGGCCTTTTCAATTGGCCGATAAATCGTTTTGATTTTGCAAAAAAAAGCAAAATCGCGTTTCCAATTTTAAACATTAATAGTACTTAGATGTTTGTTTGCACAATATAATTGGTGCAGAACTAAAGCAAGATTGTGTGTAAAATAATTATGATTTTAATAAAAATGTGATGGTGTGTAAAATAATTATTATTTTAATAAATATGTTGATTGTTATAACAAATTCTTTATCTTTTTAAACTAAAAAAACCTATCCTTAAATAGTTTATCAAACAAATTACCAAAAAGCGTTATAAAGTGTTATCTGGTCTGATATAAATTAATTAAATAGGTACTAAGTAATAACGCATATTAACTTTTATTCCTTATTATTATTCTGTTAAATAATAAATACTACATGCTTATGCTCTCTGGGTATAACCATAAAGCAAAATCGCGTTTCTAATTGAAAAAAAATATTAGTACAATATTTGGGAACAATTTAACTGAACAAAAATATGGGAGTATTTCTCAATATCTGGCAACCGTAAACGCACACAGATGCACGTGTCCGTACACGGCGCCACTTATCTGCCGCGCACACATAAATAACGACTGGCACCACGTTGTTGTTCGCGCACGTTCTATCTGCCTGTTTTTTTGATCTGAGTATAGATAGATAAATAGATTGATTTAAGATAGAACACCTATTTCATCATTTCGCAAAATCGGTATCGGTAATTTAAAACAAAAACAATAAAAAAGAACTAGACCGTCAAAATGTATGGAACAGCTGTATTTTAGATATCCTTTCTACTTCGTGGGTTGACTTACGAAAGGGGTATTAGCAACATAATTAAGTATCTATTAATATTTCAAAGTCAACCATACATGATAATTTATCATTAATTTGTCGATGCTTAATGTTGCGTATCAAGAAAATCAATTACGTCTATCGCTGTCAGCTGCTATTAACGTAGATCACGTTACGTTACGAATTTGATTACGCATGTTGTTAAAAAAGAGCGAGCATGCACGCTATATCTTCCGCACGTCTATCCGTCCGCTGCGTGCGCGCAGTTCCGTATAAACAATGAAAGTGATGCGCGACTTGCGACTCTCGATCGAGCTACAATGCGAAGGTTCTCACGCGACGAAAGTTATAGTGACGTAACCACGCGACAACGTGACGGCGTGCGCGCACCTCTACTCTTTATTATAATTTTAGATTGATTTATTTTGCTCCCGATTGATGGGGCAGGTATCTACCGGTGATCAAGAGTGGTTCGCATTCAAATAAATGTTTTAGGAATTAATTTGGTAATGTTATTGTTTATTACAAAAAACTCATAGGTATGTAAAACATTTCTAACGTCGTCGTCGTCTGAGATTCGTGAAAGAGGATAAAACATTGCTTTTGCTACAAATTAAGATTAAATCATAAAAATTACGGTAGAAAGACCATATTGTTTGAAGGAGCAAAGCTGTTCAATGAATTACCGGACGATCTTAGATTAAAAAATGCGGACGATATTAAAGAATGCGATAACATAAATGTATTTAAGAATAAGCTTAAAAAACATGTTTCTACATTGTAACTTCTAATGTTCTGGAGGAAATTGTACTGTATTTTCATACTTGTTACTCTGTATCTTATAAGTGGACTGTAAGTTCTTATGAGAATAAAAAATTCTTTAAACCGAAAATGTAAAGATGTTCCTGAAATATGAGCTTTTAATTAATTCTGTTAAGATAATTTAGACAGTAATTATTCAGTTTGTTAGCAAAAATATGATAAAGTTTAATACGCAAATGTTACTTTTTGCAAGGCGGGTGTAATTATTTTACTCTATTGTACTATTTTGGGATTTATTCGTGAGAAAATCTGAAGTAAATAAGAACTTAATACAAAGTCATGGTTAACATTTAAATATGTATCTAAGCGAGATCTAAATTACTCTTTATTACTCTTATATTATTATTAAATAAAGAATAACTTCGAAGTACAGACGCCAGCACATCAACCTACCTCAATCTATCAAATATCTTTAATTCTAATAGATTTTCAACCTTATCACAATAGTGGAAGGTTAATGTTCGATTGGTAAAATTTAACAGATTCGGGAAGGTTGACCTGTTGGCGTCTGTACGTTAAAAAATATTTCTATTACAGTTTGTCAATTGAGACATTTCCAATAGATTGCAATATAAATCTGTCCATATTTTACGCAATAAAATCACATGTAATCACATGTTGCGATTTAAAAATTGGTGCGTGGGATTTCGTTTCCAAGTATGTTTTGAAGTATTATAAGTTTAAGTCATTAAATATTTGTTGTAAATAAAATTACGTGCCGCAAGAAACATAATCGTTTAGCTAAGATAAAATAAAGTACTTATTGAGCTATGTGTATTATGAGAACATACGCTTGCATTTATTTTACTTTTTACCTGAAGTATGCAGTAAGTAGATACTGGATATACCTAAATGTTTCAAGATTTGCTTTATTAATTCTTCTAGCTGCCATACTCGTACTTCTATGGCTGTCAACACGGTGGAGCTTGTCTATGTTTAAAGTTTACCTACACTTTATTCAGAATTGTCTCGATTTCATTTGATTTGATTTCTTCGACATAGGTCAACAGAATGATGTCAAAAAAAAAAAAAGGTTGCACTCCAGGAGTGCCGGTAGAAGTGAAAACTTTTTTGTTACTATGTTTTATTTTAAAACTGGAGTAGTACCAGGGTTGGAAAAAAAACAGTTTTTTTTAAATTATATAAAACAAACAGTTCAAAATGTTTTAAACAAGTGTTTTTTTTGTTTTTTTTTAGTTCTGGGCATTATTTCAAATTAATTCGACAATGTTTCTTTTCTAGGCTAGATCTTTATAAATTCGCCCTAATAAATTAAATAGTTACAAAAAAACGATCAATATATATAATATTATTTGTATATTGTGAGTGTGTTTGATAACATTTATTTGTATGTTGCGTAATCAAACGCTTCACATTCACCCGGTAGGTATGTTCTAATGTTGATTTTATATTGGACGACACGTAGGGACTTTCCTAGCGGGACAGGCGGCGCGCCTCTTATTCGTTCGTAGAATAGTTCATTGTTCATAAGGTATATCCCCGCGCCACGGTGCGGGGCTTTACCTTATGAACAATGGACTGAGAAACACCGATCTACTTAAGTGTCTAAAAAATAGGGGAATTACCAAATTTCTTTCGACAGCCGACATTAGGGATCGAAGTTTACGTTTTTTATTTATGACTAATGTTGTTTATTAATTAAAATTGTTACAATTTTAATTGTTTTGAAATTATTATGATAATGTTTCAAAAATAGGTGCTATCTTGTCCCATACAAATCCTGGTACTTAGATATTTGTTTGATTGAATGAAATACCTACATAACATAAAAATAATGTAGGCGGCATGTTTGAGTTTATATGTTTGTAAACGCACCCACGACACAGTAGAAATTCCTAGAGTGGGGCAACGTTTTGTAAAAAAAAAATATTAATTACAATGCCATTGAAAGTTCAAAAATATCAAAATATAATATAGTTCAATAGAGACTCGATTGGTTTTATGTTGAACTATTCAGACTCAAATACCTACTTATTATTTTATTTTCATTTTATATTCAGTTATTGCGACATGAAAAGTAGTTTTAAAACATGTTTTTTTTTCGTACTGTTTTATACAATGTTTTAAACTTGTTTTAATCTTTGTTTTTAAACATGTAATAAAAAACACTGTTTAATTTCAAACTGTTTTAAACACTGTTTTAAACATGTGTTTTAAAACAACTTGTTTTAATCATGCCAACCCTGAGTAGTACAGATATGAAATTAACTAATTTGAATGACGTCTTACTCATTTTCGATCAGGGTCACGTGACCCTGACGCGATCAGGGTCACGTGACCCTGACGCGAGTTTTAAATTTTTTACCCATTACAGAAAAAGTGTACAACGCCGCTAAAGAAGTTTTCACTTCAAAATATAAAAATGGCGCGAAAACAAGGTTTCTTAATTTTGATATTTTTTGATATTACGAGTAGAATGGCCAGTTGCAATTTATTTTCTTTCAGTTCGAAAAAAGTCAATTTGATATTCAGTGACCTAATATTTGTTTAGTAGTAGTTCAGTGATAAATTCTTACGAGGTAGGTAATCTATATAAGTACATATCACTAAATAAGCATGTCAAGTGGCCCTCGTTGCTAGTAGCCACATGGATCACTACATTTCGTTCCAATTTGCTAATTTCTGGTTCCGCACCTCAGTAATTTTATATAACGAGCGCAAAAACTTGTCTTATATTGGCCATAAATAATATATGAGATACATGTAGGTAATTGGATAGCAGAAATATGCACCAGAATATAGATTTTTTTACTTGACCTACTTTTGCCATGTTTTTATCATTTATTTTGAAAGTTTTACCTTCGTTGTAGGTACCTGTTTTTCAACTGTTGTTTTGACATGTAAATTCATATAGGGTAATGAGGAAACGTATTAATAGAAAATATATAATGTAATTATACCGGAAAAATAAATAAAACCTTGTTCATTTTTTTTAAATCCTTGTTCTACTTTAAAAACAGAACTGTACAACTACACCGAACACTCTTTACATAAGAAAACAAAAGATTTCAGTATCTTTTTAAAGTAGGTTCGGTTGAGATGTGCCTGATGTGCGTAATCGGAGGTGCGCAATAGTCGAACGCTAACTAAATTGACATGTCCGTCCGTTCGGAAGTCAAATTACATTAGCATGTATTGCATCGCCGTTACACAATATATCAATTGCACAACCCGCTGAGACACATCGGTATGTGCTGTTTGTGCTTTCTAATTGTGATCCTGTACTGGTACACAAACAAAAAATCTCAAGCAGTCGCCTTGAATTCTAAGTACCTGATTGATTAGCTTTGGTCCAGTTTATCCATGTGAGTCATCGTTATTTAATTATTTCATTCACACCCTATGCATGGAAGTAACCTGAAGCCGCAAAGACTGAAACCCCGAAAAAGCTTTTTAAAGTGTGTTTCTTCACTTATTGGCGATTGTTCTAAGGAGCGACTGAAACTGTGGCGAGACAGTGCGTCATTACCAGATCCAATCGTGGCGCCTGCTGAAGATCTTCCTCCTGGAAAGGAGCTGCCTTGGCTGACCTGGAAATCTATAAATAGACTTGGTACCCCTACCCAGGTAGCCGAAGCAAAGAAAATCTGCTAAAGTGGAATTTCATTGATAACTCAGCTCTGGAGTGTAAGTGTGGTGCTGTTCCACAAACGATGAGGCACTTATTATCGTGCCCTGCCGACTGTTCGTTACAGGAGCTGATGGATTGTTCGGAGAGCGCTAAACTCGTGGCCCAGTTCTGGGCCGAGTCAATTTAGATTGTCATCGACACGATAAGAAGATTATTTCATTGGCGTCTTTACATCGGACTATATTGTGTTTGTGACTTCTTACTAGACTTATACCTAATAACTTGCATTTTCATATGTTTTTTTTTTTTAATATTGTCACTGATCGCCATATTCAAATCAGACATGCGACCAACCCTGAAATTGAGAGGGAAGAAAAAATTTAAACAAATATTTTATTTAGGTAATTGTTTTTTTAGTAGGTTAGGTAAACCCTGGAATGAAAAGCTCAAGAAAAATGTCTGTTTTGATTGGGAAGACCAAATTAAGTCTTAGAATACTAAGACTTAATTTGGTCTTCCCAATGAAAACTTTACTTTGGAACATCAAAACAGCTACTGATTCTGAAAGTGCGCGTAATCTTGTTATAAGTATTGAGTATCAGTATGGCCTATTGGCACATATCTACTTTCATTGTAATATTGTGAAAATTCACGTTTACTAATAGCATTCCCATTAATTTTATCGATAGTGGTGCTTGCAAGTTTATGATCTGCAAATTGAATTAAATTTTGAAACAACATGAACTTTGCAACATTATGAGTTGTCGCAAACAGCGGTTTGTTATACAATATTTAACGCTTTATTGTAACGCGATTTTTTTTAAGTTTTGCCATTTCGTTTGCGGATAAAATCCCCGTGGAAAATTTACTCCGGGTTGCTTTTTAAATCTTCCTTAATTATAATTATTATAACCCACACCCCTGCAGTCAAATTATCGACATCGAATGAAATGAAGAAATGAAGTCATTAAATTAATTGATTGACTTAGGTAATTAATTTAATGACTTCATCTAGGTTGTACAATGTACATTTATAAATATTATCTAACAGTAAATAATAATAAAACTTAGATAATACGTAATATTTTCATGTCTGCTAATATTTATTATCTGTTTTCAGTGTTGTAGATAAGATGTCACATGTGTATAATTTATGTTGTCTATCAGCCATTAAAGATTAATCTAATGGAAAACCATTTAAGATTTGACCATAACTTTGATCTAAATTATAATATTTGCACAAATTCACACGAGAATAAGGCAATGAGCCAAGTTATTTTAATACGCTGATTACTCTGTATTTCCCACCTTTCTCCTTTAAAATTATGTATGCGCCTTACGTTGGCACGTGCATAACAATGTTTCTAGACGTAAAGTTAAACGGTGTGTCTATCAAACTATATTAGTTGTCTGACTAATTTATACAAATGTTGGTTGTGGAATTCATTCTTCTCTATTTCGCGACTTTGCGTACGGGTTGACTGTGGACGAAGTGGACACGTTACGAAATCAGGCCGTGTAAGGGCAACAGGATGGCAAAACCATGGTGGCTACTTTCACCCAGTTGCGTTGTTTAAATCTATAATTGTATAACTATTTATACCTAGTAAGATCAATTGCTGATGGCTTTAGCGAAACGAACAAACGTTTCGCTAAAGCCGTGTCCAGACTGGTGTAAAGACGACACTACGAGCATTACATGTAATGCTCGTGTATCTACACTAAAGCCGGGTCCAGACTGGTGTAATGTAAGGCGAATCCATCGTGTAATGTAACGCGAATTCTAGGTGTAGACGGCACACGAGTTGCGCGAACACAAAGACGCACGTAGTATTCGCGTTCTCAATTCGCTTTGAGTTCGTGTGCCGTCCACACTGTTGACGCATATTACACGTAATCGTAAGATTCGCGTTACACCGAGCTCGCGTTACATTACACGGTGGATTACATTACGCGTTACACTAATCTGGACCCGGCTTAAAACTCGAGGACGGCTGGGCCGATTTGTTTAGGTTTAAAAGGTGAGTTAATACGGTAAAAAAGAAATTGATTCTGAGGCGGTACGAAGTTTGCCCGCTCAGCTAGTATTATTACAAAAGCTGATGAGTTTCTTTGGTTGAGAGCGGTAATCTCAGGAACTACCGGATCGAATTGAAAAATAGTTTTTGTGGTGGATACTGCATTTATCGAGGAAGGCTATACGACCAATACCGCTTCTTTTGCAGCAGCGGGGGTGAATAGCTAGTTGTTCATAAATAAATGTTGTATTGAAAGCTTATTTAAAGCCATGTACGAGTACGATAGAATGCGATGTCTTATTATGAAGGATGTCCCATCCGTAGACTTTAACCTCAACGTAGATCGTGACCTGGGCACCATGAAGAATCTTAGGCTATTTGACAGCATCAATAAATTGCAAAAATTAGTCCGCCAGTTACAGTAATTTTGAAAAAGAATGGATACGTATCTATTTTTTCTTTCGTTCAACTAATGCATATAATTTTACAAAGATATATAACGCATCAAAATTCGAGAGGGGGGGCTCGTGACGTCAGAAGCAAGTGTAAACTGCACTTGCTTGTGACGTATCGGCAATTTTAATAGTGTCCTTAACTTCGTCAATTTTGGTTAACATACGAAAAGAAAAAATACGCGTCAAATATTTTTTGGTAATCAAACTGAGACGAATCAATGATCACATTTTCTCAGTCCTTGGTGTGACTGAAGTAGGGAGTCACTGGCATATCTTTTTAAATAAGAGCTCAAAGATAAAAGGTTTTAAGATCTCTATCAGATCGTAAATTACAATACAATTGGGTTTCCGAATAATGAACCCAATTGCTAAACTTCCAAAGTATCGTGATCAGCTCATAGTTCCTTGCTCTACAATTACAGAGCACAGCACTACATATAAGGTTCTACAGTGCTTACAGCGCTATATTGCCACAATTTACCAACAGTGCCCCGAGATCGCAATCTACACCGCACTGTTGGTTCATAAATCAAATGGCTGGTGGAGTAACCCGTATGGTTTCGGCTTTTATTAACGCCAATGACAAATGATTTCAAATGGTTGATTCGATGGTGTAATATTGTACTTTTTTAGATCACAGTTTAAGATATTATATTGATCATGGGCATAGAATATATAATAGTACTACACACTCATGGGTTGAAGATGGTTATAATTTGATGTCATGGCTTAGTCGCAAAATGTCCACAGGTAGCAAAATGTCCCATTCGCAGAATGTCCCTTTCGCAAAACGTACCACTACCTTTCGCAAAATTTCCCCTTCGCAAAGCTATCTGCGGAAAACCTACGCACGCATGAATTGGGTTCCTTGTTATATGTAGAGCAAATGTGTGTCAATTTATCTTTTTTCTTTCTTTCAAATGCTGTTAGTAACACACGAGGATTTTAAATGATGACAATGATTTCAAAAATGACTGCGTACCCGTTGGACCTCCAAGTTTGGACCTCACTGACTATCATGACCCTTTGGACCTCCTTGTGCCGTTTCGACCTTAAAACTTGGATTTTGCCTATACTTTAGTGCCCATTGGACCCCCTATTAAACAACGTGTTCCGTTGGACCCATTTTTTTACATCTTCGTATGAAAAGCTAAAGTACAATCGTGCACAAAAGTGAGACACTTTATCAAAAATAAAACACGATGCAATAAATAAATCAATATGTTTATTCAAAGATATAAAAGCAACAACGTCAGCTTTATAGGTTCAGGGGTTTGGGCCCTGCGTTGGTGACTTAGTGAATGAGTCAGGACTTTGATTTTTATATGTATAGATAAAATCACCTATTCCAATTAGATCACGTATTTACCCGATTATAAATCTTTAAGTTGGTATATTCCTACAGGTTGTACCAGAAGGGTGTGGATAATTGTTAATATAAAATAATGTGTATTATAAGTAAAATAATGTATATAAATCACAGATCAAATATTAAAATCAGTTTTATCCTAAAGTTAACAGACTGAAGATATAAAAATAATAATTATTATATTATACATGGTTTAAGATCACAAATTCTAATTACAATTAAATAACAGTAATGCCATTACATGATCTTTATTTTGTTAAGCAATTAAAGTACCTATATTATTGAATACAAATCATATAAATGATTATAATCACAGTATATCATAGAATTTACTTACATTTTTGCAAGCAAAACCTAAATATGGCGGCTTTTCTCAAAATTAAAACGTTGTAGCCTGACATGTCAGTGTTACCTAATCTGACGACTCAATGTCGACGGTAATATTCATAATGTTGCAACATTAAGTTATTTTTGAAGTGAAAACTTCTTTAGCGGCGTTGTACACTTTTTCTGTAATGGGTAAAAAATTTAAAACTCGCGTCAGGGTCACGTGACCGTCAGGGTCACGTGACCGTCAGGGTCACGTGACCCTGATCGAAAATGAGTAAGACGTCATTCAAATTAAAAATAAAACATAGTAACAAAAAAGTTTTCACTTCTACCGGCACTCCTGGAGTGCAACCTTTTTTTTTAAATAAATTTGTAAATATAACTATATATTTTACATGTTTCTAAATCACTGTTCAGTGTTATTATCGTTTATTTTGTTCGTAAATATAAAATATTGTATATTTTAAGTAAAATAGAGTATATAAATCACAGATCAAATATTGAAATCAGTCTTATCCCAAAGTTCAGACAAAAGTCAGTTTCGTCAATTTTTTTGATTTCCATTTAACAATTTTCAACATAACTGTACCCCTTTCCCAACTAAATAACATTGAACGAACAACAAATGAACACATATTTTTTGAAGGTCCAAAGGGTACTAAAAAAGAGGTCCAACGTTTACTTTTTTACTTGTTTTAATTTTGAAGGTCCAACGGGTACTACAAATGAGGTCCAATGGGCACATTGATTATTTTATTTTGAAGAGGGTCCAAAGGGACCTAAAAATTAGGTCGAACGGGTAACATTTGTAATAGGGTCTAATCTTTGAGGTCCAACGGGTACGCAGTCTCAAAAATGTTGCTTCTAGTCATCATTGAAACAATAGTCGCAAACAAGGTACCTAGGTATTAGGGAATCTACATAGAGCCTTGGTTTGAGAACTACCGTCGTTATTCTAAAGAGTACACAACTAGCAAAATTATGATGATTGTATTGAAATTCAATAATTTAACAAAGAACCAGTTGAAGCTTAACTAACTGTAAAATGAGTTACTAGTTAAAAAGAACATCGTAGTTTTACCTAAGAATCAAGTCGTGACCTCGACCTCAAACACTCATTTGTTGTTACAGACGCAACACGTACGGCGGCGTTACAACTTAATGCTACAATAGGAAGTTATAATAGACTGGCTCCAACTACCGCTGAGAACGCCACGTTTTTTGACCGTTTCCGTCTTAAAAAATTCAAAAAAGTGGTAAAAAGTGAACCGATTTTAACGATTTTTGTGTCCGCGTGTGAGGTTTAGTGTAAGCTATACGATATAGTGAAAGTTTATACCCGGATTGCAGTGCAGTGACGACAAATCCTGAAAAACCTCTATTTTTGGAGGTTAAGTTTTGACGAAAAATCTTAAAACGACAACGCTGCCTAAACCAGATCGACGACCCTACTTTTTTATTGCTGCAAAGGAAGGGCTTTAGCCTTGCGCACCATCCTGTTACTATCAAAGCCTGAAAAACCTCAATCTTCAGGAAATAATTCGAAAAAACGAAAAACACGTGGTGCTGAAAAACTTTTAAACGCAGAGCCAGACGCCTGAAACTTTGTACCTTTCATCATCCCTAAACGTACAAGTATCAATAACAAAAAAAATTTCATCTACCTACAATACCAGATTTTTAAGAAGCATTTGAAATTGTAAAATTTGGACCTCCATAACTCCGGATCCAGACAAAATTTTGAAGATCTTCAACTGCAGTCCCTGGCGCGCTCACAAGCAGACTCTAGATCCTAACTTTTAGATTTTTAGAATTATTAGTTTTATAATTATAAGTAAATTCATTAAATAATTACATTTTAAATAATTTTTACAGCAAAAAAATAATTTTCTTAAATTTTGTTTATCGTCATTCATAGCGCTTTATTTTTTCTATTTTTTGGCGTTTTATCCAGAATTTTTGGTTCAGTGGGACGTGAGATATCGATTTTTCTCTGTTTTTTGACATTTTTTCCAAAATTAATGGAAAATAATAAATTTTGACACCAGAACTGGTCTAAATACATCCATTGCGACCCATATAAGCCCAAACACGGGCATTATACCTCCTAAATTCAAAGATTTGACTAAATTCCGACATTTTGGTTTTTTGGTTATAAATTGCAAATAGTGATATCTCCGCGACCGCTGGACCAAAAAGTCTCGGATTTTCAATCTTACTTACAGCATACCGTAAATTTTAGACTTAATGAGTTTTCAGGAAGTTTCAGGCAATTTAATTTTTTCCCGCTGAAAACACGTTTCAGAGATACCTGAAGTGACGACAACTTGTGCGCCCAAAACCCCAACTTTCTACGACGGGGGGTTCGGGAGTTACAGTCGGTCAAAGTTAACTTTTGACAGTTCAGCGGCCATTTTGTTTCTTTTTACACAGTGATATCTCCTGAACCAGTGGTCGTGGAAAGTCACGGTTTTCAGCATTGTTAAATAGGACACATTGTCTTCCCTGCTCTCATTTTTCAGGCATTTTGGGGCTGAAGATTTTCAGCGTCCTGAAAACGGCTTTACGTGATAAAGCGGGAAGAGTACAGCCGGAAAAGTCCAAACACGGATACTCTGCGACCTGCTGGAGAGAAGTTATACTGGTTTGGAAATCGACTTTGACAGTTCTCGGGCTGTCAAATCGATTTTCAAATTCGGGTTTCTCTTGAACCGGGGGTCGTAGAAGGTTGGGATTTCTTCTCCGGGCATTGGTTGGCTCCATTCTACCCGACTGCAGCCCTTTCAGAATTTTTCAGGAGCTCGGGAATTTTCAGCCTGAAAAATATATCAAGTTATAGAGCTCGTCGAGCCCATTCAGGAGAGCACAAGCACGAGCTGATTCGGACGGAGGATCATAGAGAAAACCTCATTTAACCATATTTTGGTCTTCAATTTGGACCAGCAACCAAAATTTTGCATTGCTGTATCTCAGGTATCCGGTGGCCAAGACTAGCCGTGTTTGGGTTCATTTGGGAGGGCTTGGGGAGACCTTTCTGATAAGCTATAGGGACCGACTCTAGGTAGAGTCAAAATTTTTAATTGTGAAATTTGCTATAAATCTCAAAGCAAACTCGACCACTGAAACTTTACAGGCGCTCTATCTATAGGAGCCTGAAACTGACAGAACTAGAGCTAGACTCTACTGAACTATTTTGTATCTCTCGACTTCGTGTGTGTTGACTCTATGAGGTGTCAAAACTTGATCTTGGCACCATTTTAAAACAAGACTCAAAGTATACGGAGGCTTTATCGAGCCTAACTACTGGTTCCTCTATGACCTTTTGTCAAGCAGGTATTGGATATCCTGCTCCTGTTATAGTTATTTTATCTTATTTTTACATTTAGTTTATTTACCTACGTACACTGCACACACTCTTTACACTGTGTGCAGTATCTTTTCTTCTTTCTAATATACACCGGCGTTCGCGCGCACTATTGTGCATAGTTATTATTTCTAACTTTTCGATTTGACGCGCTCCACCACCATGATGCCGAGAACTCCAGCTAGACCCGCCGACGAAATGGGGAAAAAGTCTCCTCCGAAAACTCAAACTATCACTCCAAGCCCTAGGATTAGCGCTGAAAAGCCAAAGTCCCCACCAAAAACGCAGACGCTGACAACAAAAGTGAGGCCTAGCGTAGAGAGGCTGGAGGCCTCGGGATCAGAGGACCATATGACCCCTTCAACCAGCAAAATGGAAATCCAGTTACTCCCCAGACAGGCAATAAACAACCGCCTAGCAGAAGCCAAATCTTGCTATTTCACAGCCAGAACAAACTTAGGCAACTCTCGGAATACTAAGACTGACATTAAAACCAGCGTGCTGCAAGCAGTAGAAAAGCTTTTTCAGCTTATCAAAGAGGCGGAGGCTGAAATCAAAAAATTAAAAAGAAAGTCTGGAGAGATTCCGGATAAAGCTGAAAAATCGCAAGATATGCCAGAAAGCGCTCCCCAAGACGATCTCAGCGTAAACAACGGCCAGATCATGGAGCAGCTCAAGGAGCAAAACAAGCTTCTCTTAGAGAACAACAGAAAATTGGACGAGATGAAGATTCAAATGGACCAGCAGCACCAAATTATGAGCTCCAAGACATACGCCGAGGCAGCCTCAGTCCGGTTCAGCTCTCAGCCATCCCCACCGAATGCACTGCACTCTGTGGTCGTCACGTCGCAAGACGCTGACGACACAGGAGATCAAGTTATGACAAAGGTCAGGGAGGCAGTTAAAGCAAAGGAGGGATGGGTGAGAGTGGAAAGGACGAGGAAAGCAAAGGATAGGAAAATAATCATGAGCTGTAACTCAGTGGAGGACAGACAGGAGCTGAAGCAAAGACTAGAAAGCTCCGGTAAAAAACTTGTGGTAGAAGAGGTCAAAAACAGAGACCCCCTCCTAAAACTAGCAGATGTCCTCTCTATGAACACAGATGAGGAGATATTAATGGCGTTCCGTAATCAAAATCGGGACATCTTCCGCGATCTTGCGGAGAAAGAGGACAGAATGCAGATTAAATACAAAAGGAAAGCCCGTAACCCACACACTAACCATATTGTCCTTAGCGTGTCTCCGACGTTGTGGAAAAGAGCGACCGAAGCTGGGGCGGTCTATATAGATCTCCAGCGGATACGGGTGACAGATGAATCGCCCCTAGTGCAATGTTCACGGTGCCTTGGGTACGGCCACAGTAAAAGATACTGCACAGCCCCAGTGGATCTCTGCAGTCACTGTGGGGGGCCGCACCTCAGGGCACAGTGTCCAGACTGGATGGCAGGTAGTGAACCTGCGTGTTGCAACTGCACTGCAGCCAAACTAGCCCGGAATGAACACAACGCGTTCAGCTCAGAATGCCCGATTCGCAAAAAGCGGGACGCAATAGCTAGGATGTCTATTGCGTATTGCTAAAGTTGTCCCAAGAGATACTCCAGCGTCATCAGCAAGACCATACTGGGTGGCCCAAGCGAACTTACAAAGGAAGAAACTGGCAACCACCGAACTCTTTCTAGAGGCCAGTAAACGCAAGATTGCATGGGCACTGATCCAGGAGCCGTATGTGGGAGGAGCGAGAAGTATGAAGAGCTACCGAGGTTCGCGAATCTACCAGAGCGAGGTTGATGGAAGTGGGAGGGTTAAGGCGGCGATTGCCGTCTTTGATGACGACTTGGACGTTATCCCCTACCCGAAACTCACCACGAACAACATCGTAGTGGTGGGGATCCGGACCAAAGCCTGGGAAATCGCAGTAGTCTCTTACTACTTCGAGCCAGATCAGCCCATAGGGCCCTACCTAGACCATCTGACCCAAATCACACGAGAAGTGGCCACCAGTAGATTGCTGATAGGGGGCGACGCAAACGCGAAAAGCAGCTGGTGGGGTAGCACAATAGAGGATCCCAGGGGAGATCAGATGTTCGGGACCCTAGTACAGTTGGAGCTTCAGGTACTTAATACTGGCGATACGCCTACCTTCGATACCATCAGAGGCGGAAGAGCGTACAGAAGCCACGTAGACGTCACGGCATGTTCGCTAGGTTTATTTGACCTGGTGGATGGCTGGCGGGTTGACACTGGCGCAACGAGCTCAGACCACAATACTATCTTCTTTAAAATTAATGCGCAGAGGGAAAAAGGGATTAGTATTACCAGAACCACTAGAATATTTAATACAAAAAAAGCAGACTGGCATAAATTTAAACAAAATTTAACAAACTTTAAATTAGAAAATAATATAAATTTAGAAAATGTAAATAATATAACAAATAAACACGATTTAGAAAAACTTGTTCAGAATTATCAAAGGGGAATTGAAAAAGCCTGCGAAACAGCTATTCCGAAAATTAAAAATAAAGTTAAACTTACTGTGCCGTGGTGGTCTGAAGAGCTCGCTGCGTTGAAAAAAGAGTTCACCAGGCGGAAAAACCGCATCCGCAACGCCGCACCGGTCCGGAGAGCGAAGGTCGTTGACGAGTACTTGAAAGCCAAAGATGAATACGAATGCAAAGCCAAACAGGCCCAAACCGCCAGCTGGAAGGAGTTCTGTAGAAAACAGGACCGCGAAGGAGTATGGGAAGGCATATATAGAGTCATCGGGAGGACCGCCAGGAGAAAAGAAGATCTGACCCTACAAAACGATGGTGCATTCTTAAACCCAAAAGAGTCGGCAGCCCTACTCGCCGACACGTTCTATCCCAAGGACACAGCAGAAGAGGACAACGAGGACCACAGGCTCACGAGGGAAGCAGCCCGCCGGGTAAACGAGTGGAAGCATGGTGAACACCATGACCCACCGTTTACACCACTAGAGCTAAGGACAGCCGTGGCAGGATTTAATCCGAAGAAGGCCCCCGGATCGGATGGACTTACGTCGGATATCTGCTGTCAAGCGATCAACCAGGATCCGGACGCATTCCTTGCCCTGTTCAACAAATGCCTGGAACTGGCACACTTTCCGAACATCTGGAAAGAGGCCACTGTGGTTGTTCTCAGGAAACCGGGCAAGGATAACTTTGACTGGCCTGTTGGTCTAGTGGTTAGTGACCCTGACTGCTATGCCGGAGGTCGTGGGTTCGATTCCCACCCAGGACAAATGGTTGTGTGATGAGCACGATCATTTGTTCTGTGTCTGGGTGTAATTTATCTATAATATGTATGTATTTATAAATATATAAGTATGTTTATCAGTTGTCTAGTACCCATAACACAAGCTCTGCTTAGCTTGGGACTAGATGGCGTTGTGTGATAGTTGTGGAATATTATTATATTATTATATTATATTATTAACTACTTGAGCCCCAAGTCATACAGACCGATAGGTTTACTACCGGTCTTGGGGAAGGTCCTGGAGAGGATGGTAGTGGCACGTGTCAAGTGGCAGCTGGTACCACGGATTAGTACTCGCCAGTTTGGCTTTATGCCCCAAAGGAGCACCGAGGACGCCCTCTATACGCTAATAAACCACGTGAAGGAGAAGTTGAGGCTGAAGAAGCTAATAGTCCTGGTGTCATTGGATATAGAGGGCGCCTTCGACAGCGCATGGTGGCCAGCTATCAAAGTCAGACTGGCTGAGGAAAAGTGCCCGGTGAACATCAGGAGGCTACTTGACAGCTACCTCGACAGCAGGAAAGTTAGGGTGAGATATGCCGGGGAAGAATGCACACGAGAGACAAACAAAGGCTGTGTTCAAGGGTCAATTGGCGGTCCTATATTTTGGAATTTGCTGCTGGATCCACTGCTTCAAAGTTTAGAAAATGAGGGATATTACGCACAGGCATTCGCGGACGACATCGTGTTGGTGGTGGATGGTGATACAGCAAGTGATGTAACCAGATCAGCTAACGCAGCTCTCGCCCGTGTTCAGAGCTGGGGCGTCAGAAACAAACTCCGCTTTGCACCGCACAAAACTTGTGCGATGCTTATTACCAATAAGCGCAAGTACGACACTCCTGCTCTGAACATGGCTGGGGTTAATATAGGCTTGGTCAAGAGCATGAAGCTGCTGGGGTTGACCATAGATCACAAACTGACCTTCAACGAGCACACCGCGAACATCTGCAGAAGAGCTGCCGATATATACAAGCAACTATCCAGGGCGGCAAAGGCCAGTTGGGGTTTAAACAGGGAGGTTATCCACACCATTTACACAGCCACTGTAGAACCGATCGTCACTTACGCGGCTGCTGCCTGGGCTCCCGCTACGAAAAAGCTGGGAATACGGAAGAAGCTTAACTCTGTCCAAAGAGGCCTCGTCCAGAAGCTCTGCAAGTCTTACCGTACCGTCTCTCTTCACTCGGCACTGGTACTGTCTGGGATACTACCTCTAGACCTGCGCATACAAGAGGCAGCCGCCCTGTATGAAACAAAAAGAGGGTCGTCTCGGATCGTGCCGGGAGACGGGGAGATTGAGCGTATGGTAAGATTTGCAGAAGCCCCTCATCCAGCAATGCAAATGCCCCTGGAGTTCGTATGCCTAGCTGATCAGCAGCAGGTAGACGAAAACAATGTGCAGGCAGTGCGAATCTTCACTGACGGCAGCAAGATTGAGGAGAAGGTCGGAGCCGCATTATCCTTGTGGGATAATGAAGGCGAAATCCAGAACCTCAAACTTAGCCTCGCCGCGTACTGCACAGTCTACCAGGCGGAACTCTTGGCCATTTGTAGAGCGACAGACGTGGTCCTCAAGCGCAATGAGACGAGCTATGGTTTGTATAGCGACTCAATGTCAGCATTGCAGACGCTTGCAAACCATGGCTCTCTCCATCCCCTGGCAGTCCGCGCAAGAGCCAACCTGGCTCAGGCTTTGGACCAAAAGAAAGTTGTTTCCTTATTTTGGATCAAGGCACACGCGGAACTGCCAGGGAATGAGCGCGCGGACGAGCTGGCGAAGGAAGCGGCATTGACGTCACGGGGGAAGCCAGACTATGACCGGTGTCCGATTTCATTCATACGACGTCAGATCCGCATGGGATCACTCGATGAATGGAATCGGAGATACGTGTCTGGCGTGACCGCCTCAGTGACGAAAATGTTTCTTCCGGATGCCATAGCAGCTTTCCGTATTGTGAAACAGGTGCAGCCAACAGGTGTACTTACGCAAGTCCTGACAGGGCACGGTGGGTTCTCCGAATACCTACACCGTTTCAGGTGTAAGGAGAGCCCATCGTGCATCTGCGATTCAGGAGCGAGTGAGACCATCCCGCACTTGCTCTTAGATTGTCCCGTATACGCCACCGAACGTTTCAATCTGGAGCAAAAATTGGAACTCAAACTATGCAAAGAAAATATTCGGGTGATATTTAAAGGTAAAAACAGAGATCGGTTTATAGATTACTGCATAAACATCGCTGCCAAAGTCATAGATAGAAATAAAAGTTAAGAAACTAATCTATGTTTCATTAAATATATGTATATATTTACGTGGTAACATAGGAATAATTTTGTTTTAAAAATAAGCAGTAAAATAGACATAAGTAATAGCATTAAGTAAATGTAAAAGCATAGTTTTATATAAAAATATTGTAAAAGTAGAAAAAATGTAACATAAGGACTCTGTTAAAGCATCAATAGAAGTAGAATATTATTAAACTAGAATTAGTAAGATATCATAATAGAAACTGAAAGACATAATTATCAGAAAGAGTATTATAGTCAAGAAATGTATAGTATAAGAAGAAATGTAAAATAAAAACTTGCTGAAACGTTATTTTCCCCAAATAAGAAAGAAATAAAAGTCCAAAATAGCAGCGTAGCTACAATAAATGGGCATCCCACCCATAAGACTGAAAGAGGAAGAAAGTAAGAAAGATACAGTATGAAGCATGAAAGTACGAGAGGCATAAAAGTGAGAACTGGTATGAATGTGGTTGATTTACATAGGCGCCAGCTTTGTTGGTGGAGTTAGCCATAAAAAAAAAAAAAAAAAAAAAAAATAGGAAGTTATAGACTTATAGTGTGGTTTACGCATAATGATAATATGCATGCGATTTGTCTTGACAGCCATCGTGCTGTAATCATTATCGTTCTCTCCGGCTGACATTGAGCAACGTTCACACTTGTGAGTATAGCCTTGAGACTTAAATTAGTGAATTTTGTGAACAAGGCTTTATATTGTTTGTTCAACTTGTGACCTGTAGTTGTTTATCTGATAACATTGTTTCGTTCTAGATATGAATATTTCACATGAATGGTCTGTTTGTTTTAATATTTCTGCCAGAAATTTAACAGCGTCATTGTTTATGAATGCGGACGGTAATTATCATTGTCACTGAATTGTTAATGATTTAATCGCTTGGTATAATATTACAGTGCGTCGATTATAAACATGGTGTCCTATGGTAGGTGATAATTTATGGAAAACATGTGGCGGTGCGTGCGTAAATGAAACTATCGTTTTACACGATAATGCAATTAGTTGAAGCGGACTTTCCGGAACGCTAATAGCAACTTCCACAACTACATTACATGAAAATCAATTGTAAAAAAACGGCAAGGTAAATAAGTCGTTTTGGGATTTTTCACACACTACATTTGAACGTGTCATGGTTAGATGATACCTAAACATGGTTATTGTAAATAAACACGTTGCTTTTATAATGCCAAAGCTTAGACTTGTGAAATTAACTTGCGTTCTAATAAAACACGGAATAAAATTACGAAATAGAAGTTAATTTAAGACAGGACTAGGTATAACCTTTTACAATTATGTAGTATCTTCTACAGATGAGGTGAAACAGCATAAAAACCTTAAATGTCAGTTTTGTTTTCGGGATTATTGAATTTTGATAATTAATTATTGAGGTGGCATGTAACCGGATGAGCTAGTTTTTTTATAATCCATACCTGAACAACAATTACTCAGAACAATTAAGCAGACATTAAAATTGACAGAGATTTGATTGTTTTTATATTATAATTATCATAGAAATCAAAAATTATAACATAAATTGTTTGAATATTTTATACTTAATAAACATTATCTAAATGTGAATATTTTATAATTTTATCATAATATTTATGGTTTGGTAAGGTAAGTATGTGCACTTTGTACCTCAAAAGACGTGTAAGAAAAAATACTCGGTTATAGTTATTTATAATTTGTGTTTGTTTCTAAAAAAAAAAACGTTGTTCCTCACTAAAAATCTCAACTGTCTCGTGGATACAAACATAGAAACTAACAGATCTGGAACACCTAGTTGTTGGTCATAAAAATATTTGTTCTGTTCGGGGACCGATCCCGCGACACGCTGTGCAGTTGGCAATCGCTCAACTACTGCGCCAACCGTGCAAGTATGTGTACCTATGCATTAGTCATGTGTCTCTAAGTGCAGCTCCTTGTCAGTCAGTCCACATGCTAAGTAAGGTGGGCGAGAATAAATTGCAACTGTCAAGTTGTACCTACTCTTACTTGATTGCACGTGGGTACTTTTGGCGAAGACCTTGTAGTAATCTATTGTGAGGTATCCTTGGCAAGGCGTGAGTGCTCCAACAAGAATGGTCGACGCAAATGTGCTATTATTTGTCTTGTTCTTATCATTTAAATAGACCATTCAGACGAAGATTGCCAATGGATTTTTTATGCAAAATCGGTGACAGTTGCAACTTTTGAGACAGCAAAGATAAGGCAGCCTTGGTTTCATACAGACACAGATTATTTTCACAAATGGCTGACTGGCTTGTTAGAAACTAAATATTCATCTGTGAATAACCTCCTTTTTAAACGACTTCAAAAAAAGGAGGAGGGTCTCAATTCGACTGTAATTTTTATGTTTGTTGCCAATGATATTTTCTTTACTTATAATATCATTGTTTGTTGCCTCGTAACTTACGACAGTTCGTTCAGTTTAGGTAGTTTTTTTTAATTTATGAGTATTTTTCACATAACATGTACTTGGACAATTACCGGTAGGTATTTCGGATTTCAAAATTCTAGTGCGTAAGTATGTAAGAAAATTAGGTGTTTGACAATAAAACTAAAAGTATCAATAATTAGGTACACACGGATACAAATCAAGCTATGCAAAACTAGTATAAGCTGACCGTTCAAAACCCGGAAAAATTTTACATAAAGCGAGTCCAAGACAAACTGGTTTTTTATAGCTTGATGTGTAGCCGTGTGTACAACACATTGACGAAGACCTACTAACTTATAATTTAAATAACCGTACATTAAAGTCATTGTTGGAAACCTTTATCATCTACCTAATGTTCATTAATATCTAATGCGGTCTTTGACATAGACATTATGTGAATAGTGACCACGTCATGTGTTTAACGCCGAGTCCACACGTAATTAGTGGTATGACTAACACTGTCACGCGAGTTCTTCGAGTTGCGTTGCGTGCTTTGAAAATGATGCATAAATTAATAAATAGTTAAGCCTAAAACCATTTATTTTAATCGTGGTAAAATCATCAATTGAGTCCTCCCGCCCAAGTTGGGACTACAGGGACCGTCAGACTTGTACTGACTAAAATTCACGGTGATCCTTCAATAGCCCTTTACGTTCCAGAGTCCCGTGACCTTTTAGCTGATGAGACAGTCCCGCGACTCCAAAAATAAAGTGTGATTTTATCCCACGACTCGTCAGCGATCACACTATCCGAGCACGTTAACCACTGCGCCAGCATAAATTAGCCTAAAATCATAAATTCAAAGACATCTACCACCACCCTAGTGTACCACAGCCAGCTTCTTATTAAGAACAGGCCTGTGTCCTAGCAATGGAACATTACTGGCTATGCAGTTGCGTATCTCACGATGTGCAATATGGCCGACCAGTGTCCACCTAACCTTGACCACACCGCTAATAAAAACATGATTTTTGATACTTTTTTATGACAACGGTGGTCAATGAAATGCAACGTTTCATTTCACATAAAAAGTCTGCAACAAATCTGTTCTCGCTAACGATGACCTCTGTTTTATAATGTTCGTTATTTTTAACTTAGACATCGATTTTTCGATCTACTGGATACGTAAATTAAATAAACCTAATATTTCTCATGCCCTATGACCCCGATTTTATATTAGGTACTTACTTAGGTAAATGGGGCTGAGAAAATGTTTGTTTTTCAAGTTTTTAATTCAATAAATACCAACTTGAATTATAAACAGTTAAAAATCAGAGAAACAAGTTATAGGTCGGTAAAAATTTAACATAAAAAAATAGCTACTATCAAATGAAAAAGGTAAAATTTACATTCGAATAATAGTCAAATTATATAAATTAAGTTCTTCACTACTACAGGTCAAGCTAAATTAGCTAGAAAAAGTCCCAAAAAGTGACAGGTATTTCAAAAAACTCAGTTTGAAATATCAAAAACATTGTTTTTTTTGTAAATAATCCTGTACTGAAATGTAAATATCGCCATCAGAGGCAGTAGCATGATTTTTCTAACGTAAACTGGAAAGTTGACGTTAATTTGATGGAAAATTTGTTCCTTATTCGTACACCAGAGGCGCCTTTTTAACTTTTATAACTCCAGTTTTCTGATAAGGCTTCTGATCTCAATAAGCACATGCATTTCTATGATAATGAGCTTTCCTCTAGTGTGTGTCCTAACTCAACGGTATGCGAACCAAGTGAATAGTAGTTTGACTCGGCGACCTTGCCTGCATTCTTCTCGGGTCCCTAACTTGTCCAAACGTTACCAGCTGTTAGGTGCCATTTTGTTTGCCCAACCTGATCTGAGATGCAAGTTATGAGCATAGATCGGATTTAAGTGGAGTTATTCTTGTACTTACCCTGATAATATGAAAGAATAAAGTGTATATGCCCGAAATCCCGGAATTACTTTTAAAGAGCAGAAAAATGCCGTGATTTATTATATTAAAAGTTATTTACTTTTACACAAATTATTGCTCTATAACCTCACGTTTTTTTATTATTATTATTTATTTGTAATACTGTTTTCCACACGAGATTGTCTGTTAGAAATCCCGGGAAGATACAATTAATATAAAAATTTCGATGCAAGTACTAAAATATAGCTAGCTAATTCCGACCTCTCTGATTATGAAAAACAACCACAAAAAAAGTGTAAAATAATCTACAAAATAACTTTTCTTTCGGAAGTCGGTGCCTTTGTTTTTTTTCTTTTCATTGTCTTTTTAGCCACCGACTTCCGAAAGAAAAGTTATTTTGTAGATTATTTTACACTTTTTTTGTGGTTGTTTTTGAAGGCGGTTACATTTTTTTTGAAAAAGTTTTTATTTTACTCTTTTTAGTTTAAATATTCAACCCGAATTCTTGTCAAGAACATTATTTTCTTACATGTGCACTAGAATTTTGTAATCCTTCGCACCAGTACTTACATCACTCATGTACACATAAAGCTAATAAAATTCCATATCTCAAAAATTACTGAACCGATTTTGATGAAACTTGCAGTATTCTCTTAGTTAAATGATACCTAGTACAACAAAAAAAGAATTACTTAAATCGGACTTGTAGTTCCGGAGATATGCGAACACAAAGTAAATCAATCGATGCCTACTCCTTACTGTTAAGGAGTTGTACCTTCCATCATCAGGTCATCCACCTGAGATGATGATTATCAGATGCAAATACTTGAACAGCTTTAGAAAATGTATGAAAATGGTACTATGTGCCTATAAAATTTGAAGGTTGCCCTCGATTTCCCTAGGATCCCATCATCAGATCCTGACCTGGTGATCATGGGACCAATTGGAAAGTATACCCTTTCAAACAAAAGAAAAAATTTCCAAATCGGTCCAGGCGTCTTCGAGAAATCGGGGAACATACATAAAAAAAAAAAAAAAAAAAGATTGACGAATTGAGAACCTCCTCCTTTTTTTGAAGTCGGTTAAAAAGCACAGTGGTAAATAAGACACCGATTTGAAATAAAGCATAAATACCTACCTACGGATGTTGAAACAAAATATAGGTACACGACTATTTCTGGTCTAAAATTGAAATAGAAATACCTAGTAAAAAAAATATAATTTATTACTGCACTTTAATTTCTTATACAATTGTGTGTCATCCTCAAGGTAATTTTTAATGAATATTGATGAGCTCTTCGAATTATACTTAATAACAATTCAGAACACTGAAATAAGTTTTTTTTTTTTAATTTATATTTCCCGCCAGCGTTTATGGCTTACCGCAATAGGCAAATTGTGACCTAGACCGACATCGGACATGCGACGGTCACACATGTAAAATATAGGGACAACTGCCTTCCAAGTACAAGCTTAGTAAGTACATAATTAATTGTCCAGTAAGAAGGAATTACGTGTACCTATAAACCTATTATTCAAATCAAAGTGGCCATATTAATAAATGTTGTTGTATGTTATTTAGTCTAAGCCAATTGGCATGTTATTAATAAATTGCGAATTAGAAGTCTATGGCAAAAATAATGGATACGTATTTTTTCTTTTGTTTAATTAATGCGCACCTAACAAAGATATTAAATAAGCATTTTTGAGAGTTGGCTCGTGACGTCAGATGCAAGCAAAACTGTACTTGCTTGTAACGTAACTTTAAAGTGTTGTCTTATCGTCAATTTGGTATAACTTACCTCACAAAAGAAAACCAAAGTGACAAATATATTTTGATAATCTAACTGGATAATTAGATTTTTTTTCAGTTAATATCCCATTGTGTTTTATACTGTATCAATAAAGATATGTTGTATCACGAAATTGTTCCTCCGTTCTGGGCACCAATTTACACATATCTAATTATTTTGATTGCACTTATTGCTGCCAATATTAAAACGATATGACGAAGCAATGAATATTGGAATAAAAACAATACACATAAAATAATGTATGTAAATAATATAATTAAGTTATTATGCCATAATTTGCCCGACCCAGTTTGTCTATGATTTCATTTTCATTATAAATGTAGGTAGGACTGGGTTGCGAGTGACGCACTTTAATGAAATAATTGTTCTTATACTTTATGGTCACGGCGCCATTATGGTTCTTATACAATGGTAGGCAGGCCATAATCTTGTTTATTATACAAGTGTTTGATCGGATATTGCATACTAATTTAAAAAGCTCAGATCAAAATATCGTATGTGAAATTATGCACATTTTATTTGGTTGATTATAAAAAGCTACTAAACTACGAATACAAAATAGATAGGTAAATTAGCTGACCCGGCAAACTTCGTTCCGCCTCAAAATCACCATAAAAACCTTCCCTGAACTTCCAAAAATAATTCAACACTAAAATTAGCTAAATCGGTTCAGTACTTCTCGAGTTTTAGTGAGACTTCTTCTTTCATAATTTCAATACGTTCGTTTTTAGATAATTTTATTCCTCTTTCGTAAGTACCTACTTATATTTGCTACCATTCTACAATCAATCAAAGGCATATACGGTTAAGATTTCCAATCAAGTTCGGCGTGACATCCAGGAAACGTTTAACTTAAAGATTGAGACATGAGGAACTTCACGCGGCAGCGCCTAGTCTCGTATGTTTAACTAAATGTTACTACTTTCACTTTGCATCTCTAATCCTGTAATTAACATTGTAAATTGTAACTACCTATTATAGCGGGTTTCTCAAATAAAAAAGTAGCCATGAGAACTGAGAACATTTGCCTGTTTCATTGCAATTGACGTTTCACTCGATTTTTTGTCTTAAAACCTCAAACCGTGAACATTTGTTATCTGTAATTGATTGAAGGAAATAACGTTGTTATTGAGTCGATTAAGAATGGCTTTCGCCGACTTCTTGTGGATGTAGATGAATGTCAACGACAGACATAATTAATGATTTAACAGCCGGATGATAAATGGAGTCTGCAGCTAGGTAGGTACCTATGTCGATTTATCTACATAAGATCACAGACGTTTTTTTGTTTTTTTTTTGGCATTTTATGTAAGATTGTTGGGAAGATTCAAGTCAGTGTGTTATAGCTGCTACACACGTTACGAAAAATCGTTACGATTGAACGGTACAGTTCAAATTGCAAAGAATTTACATGTGTATGAGAAAAACTGTAGGTACAGTTTGTCGGACTTTTTTGTACCGTCCAATCGTAACGAAGATTTTTCGTAACGTGTGTCAGTCATTAGATATTTTACCACGATTGTCATTTTTGGTGTCAAGTTTTCTTCTTTATTTCCATACATGATAATATTTAAATATTATCATAAAAGTACCTATGTAAAAAAAGTTATCTTATTGTTGAGTTTGTTGCTGTAAACTGAAAATCCTTGCTACTTTTCTGATCTGCGCCATAAAACAAGCAGGCGGTCTCTTTGTGGCCACACAAAACCAAAGGAACGTGGGCAGTTTCGAATCAAAACTAAAGCTCAACTTATTATAAATGTATATTTCGACAAAGTATGTTTGATTCAAGCTTATATAACAGTCAGCGCAATGATACACATATTATTATGCGGGCAGACGAGTAATCTGTAGATTTCAACAATTATGACGTAATTGATGAATGTTGATGAAGAAATGTTAATAAGATGTCTGAGCTGCCATTGAAGGTTCAAGTTTTCGAAACATGTTCGGACATTCATTTTATAAGCACTAATGTGTAGTTATAGTTGCAAACAATTTGTGAGACATTATATTTTGCAAGTTAGGATGGTCTAAGTAACAATAGTAGATTACGCACCAAGGGAATAAAGCAGTGCCTTACGTCACGGGCGTATTGAATCCCGAAGCGACACTAAGGATTCTGGGGGTGAACCTTCGGAGCGCAGCGAGGAGGTTCAAGTGTTATTAATTAAGCTAAGAATCCTTAGTGTAGCGAGGGATTTAAGTTAGCCCAAGACAAAGGCAGCTTTATTCCTGAGGTGAGTACTCTGCTTTTCACACCACCTGCGAGGAAATAAATTCGAATTTTGAAATTTGATGTGGTACGACAACCTTCGAACGTGAGCATGCTGTGGTGCCCACCTCAGCAAGCGATCAGCTGTTGCAGTGGGGACTGCCGGGGGGCAGCCGCCGCTGCTTCAATTCCTTCGTTTAAAGTTTTCATACTATGTTTTGTTTGAGGTTCCAAATTCAAATCACATTATTCCCACGGGAATAATGAAATTCAGTACATATATTATTCCCGGCTCGAGCGGGAGGGAACAATGCCTTGCTTTACGGCCGGTTAGCAGACATATAATTTGACATTTACGAGCAAGTGAGTTAGACCACCTATAACTTTCTTTTAGAAGTCATAAACTGTTTAATTTCAAAAACTGTCCATTTATATTACCTACCTATGTAGCGACTATAGCGACACATAAGAACAGTATCTTTTGTTCCACACTAAACAATATCAAACAAGAGGTTTTGTCACTCAAAATATACTTACTCAAAACAGTGACCCGCGTAGTCACTGTTTCATTCCACTTTTTATTTTTTGTGGTCGTGTAAAAACAGCACGTAGCTTTAGCACTGCATCTGAGGTTACCATCTAGCATGAAATATGAAGCAATATCTACATACTTAGACATGCCATTGCTTATCGACCTTGAAAAAAATTACGATTTATGTTCGAAATATGGGACTACATAAATAACATCTGTGGTTTTGCAACTGGGTCAAAACCCCCGATACCCAGTGATACGATCGGTTTATGTAAAGTTAGTGGGTGTATCCTAATAGTCAGCGTGAGAGTTGGAGCCAGCGAATGGACTAAAGAGTACTTGTTGCATTTAACAGGGTTACCGCTTTATTAGATTTAAGAATCAATAGGGGGTTTCACTGCCATCAGTTTTCAAGCGCATAACGTAAACAACGTTCAAGCGAAGCTTCGAGTGTGTAGTTATGTTAGCTGTGGTGTACCTAGTCTATGTCAAGTTAATCATACAGTAAATGGCATCATGCGCTGGTAGCGCCATCTGAGCCGAGATTTGCGTAAAACCTCCCATTGGCTAAATATAAAATGATATAAGATGCACGCAAAATATTCAGCTGTGTCATACAACTATCATAGTCGACCCCAAACGTATGGGACAGATGATGTATGGGCATTTGATATTATAGAGAAAGTTTAGTGACCACATTTTGTGCGAGTCTGCCTCGCGCACGAAGGGTTCCGTACATTGGTTACCATTATTTACAAAACAGGCAAAAAAAAAACATATTTAACTGTTGTTTAAGAGCCCCCTCTTAAATATTTATTTTATTCAGTTTTTTTAAATATTTATTGTTATAGCAGCAATAGAAATACATCATCTGTGCAAATTTCTAGTGTCTAACTACATGAGACCCACTCTTAAATATTTATTTAATATTTATTGTTATAGCGGCAACATAAATACATCATCTGTAAAAATTTCAACTGTCTAACTACATGAGATACAGCCTGGTGTCGGAAAGACAGACAGACAGACGGAATGCGAAGTCATTTAGGTATGATTTAAAATTTAGGCATTAGGCTTTTAAGAAAAGAAACCACTTAGCTATATTTAAATAATAACCAGCTTGTTCTCGTTGTCCCGCCTCTCTTTCATAAGATTTTTAATGACTTTGATTTAAGTAATCATAATAATCGGAACACAATTAAAAGTTACAAGTCTATGATTCAATCGATTCTTGATACGGTTTATCGTAGATCAAGGATTGTATACGCGTGGCATATTAATAAGTTTTGTTGTACCTAAGGGACATTTGCAATCAGGAAGTATGACAAATCCTTATGGAATATTTTGGCCCATCGTACTTTACTTTACTTACTTACTTTACTGTATAGTAACGTTTGTGATGTCATGTCATGTTTTGGGTTTTGTTGTCACAACATGTTGATCCCGTGGACAATATGGACATGTTATGAATTTTAATAGTAACATTTGAGCGGCAGGAACATTGTTTGTAAACCACATACGGCTACTACTAAAACCTTGTAGTAAATATGGCATATTTCCAAACTAAACTTAATTTCTAAATAAGTACCAAAAAGTTTTACGAATTCAAAAAGTTAAGTCGAAAGCCTTATACGTAGTAACTATTAAATAATCTGTGCTTATACGTATGATTAATTTTATGAGTAACAACCAAGACAAGACAATAAAGACGACATCAGAAAACACGTTGCAAGCGAGTTATCACAACACTAGCCTTTCTTGAGTGACATAACACATTACGAGTGCTTTACTCTTAAACGAACTGATAGCAATGGATGTTATTTGTACAAGTTAAACCGCATCGGCAACCCTGCAGTGCGTTACGCAACCATCTGTTAGCTGCTCGATAACTTGCTCCACATTCGCTCTTTGTCTTCGAGAGTCAGAGTTCTGAGTACTCTACAGACTGGCCACTAACCTGCACTGTAATGCTGGGGCTACATTAGCGGGCGAAGATTCGTATTGTCGCGACGAAAACATCGTGTTCGGGCGACATACACGATTTTCTTGACTACATTAGGCGACCTTTGACAGTCGTTACTTTAGTCAGAAGCTCTAAAAGTCTGACAACTAGACAGTCGTTACTTTAGTCAGAAGCTCTAAAAGTCTGACAGTCTTACCATGGGGTATTGCTTTTGTATTACTCAGTTGCTAGGTTTTGGGGGTCCGATTGGCAGTCGCTCCATGTATAATTCTGATATTTAGCTGCATCTGATTCGACTGGAAGCCGACCCCAATGCAGTTAGGAAAAGGCTAAGCAGACTGATGATGATGATGTTTAGGCGAGCGAAGATTCGTGTTACGTTGACGCGATACATTGTTGTTCAATTTGTTGTGTGAGAGACTGAATTGATGCAGGTGTAGACACCCAAGCGTATATTGTCGCGCCAAATCCCTTTGATCTGCGCTAGTTTACCGACACTTCCACGAGAGTATTACGCATCTTCGCTCGAATACTACGCGTAAACTCGAATATTTGCCGTAGCCCGCTTATGTAGCCCCAGCTTATATACCATAGCCATAGGTACAGACAGTTGTATAGCTTCCTTACGTAAACGATCATTAGTATTAATTCTCATCATTATAAGCATACTTTGACGCATTTCGGGATTTGTATAGCGCATGAATTTTAATTGGTGCGTTTATTTATGCGTGTGTATGTGACACTGTTTACATAGCACAGCTTTCACAGGTTTTAGTAGGTACCTGCGTGAATCGTGTTGCGTCTTCGAAATTTTTTGCAAGTATTTGTGTATTTGCCACCCACAGCTTAGATTATCTAACGCACCACTCCTACTTATGGTAACAAAGGTATTTTAATTGCACAATAAGTTTTATATTACTAAGTCTGCGTAATCGTTTAAGTGTGTCACTTCACTATATAAAATAGACTTTAAGTATACTAGTTTAATGTCACCAACTGATGATTATTTAATGAAAAACTAGTTAATTTAGATACACCGTTTTCTTTAAGGCCTTTGTCAAACAGACAGGCGATAGCGAACCGAACCAAATCATGTCATATAAAACCGGCCAAGTGCGTGTCGGGCCACGCACAGTGTAGGGTTCCGTAGTTGCCCATCAAAATACTTAAGCGAACTAACTAAACTGATTCGCTGAATTTAATTTTAAAAAGAAGAATTTTCAAAATCGGTCCAGGAGTCTTTGAGAAATCGGGGAAAACACATAAAAAAAAGATTACGACGAATTTAGAACCTTTTTTTTTGAACTTAGTTAAAAATAGTTGACGATAAAAACCTACCTATCCCCAAAAAACATACCGTAAAACATACCTATTAAAGCTGTAAAAATAAAGTTGACAAACTTACATTTGCAGTTGAATAACATGTTCTCCGATACATTTTGTTTAAGAAAAATATTATCCAAGTACATTTTATAAGTTGTTCGACTATTACTCGTAAAGTTGTAAAGCCTACTAAGTCATGACAATTTTCTTTTAAACTTCGTTATATATACTACTATTGTGAATTTTTTCATACCCCCACACATAACCGTTTAGCTGGTAGAGGGGGGGGACACTCGAGTCGAGCAAAATTTAGCACTTTAAAGCTTAATATTTCACAAACCAATTTTTTTATCAAAAAATTGTTAATGGAAGCTGTCAATATTTTTTAAAGACCTATTTAATGATACCCCACACTATGGGGTACGCGAGAAAAAAAAATAACATCCCCACTTTACGTGTACAGGAGATACCCTAAAAAAAAATATTTTACGAGATTTTATTTTACCACTTTTTCGGCACAACAAATCCATATATTAACACCAAATTACAGCTCTCTAGTACTGTGCGTCTCTGAGCTAAACTGCGGACAGACGGACGGACGGACGGACGGACGGACGGACGGACATGGCGAAACTATAAGGGTTCCTTGTTGACTACGGAACCCTAAAAATGCGAAAGGGATCCGATACTCTATGTGACAGGCTTCAAACAATTCCATACATTACAAACAAAAATCGCTACGCCACGCATTCGGTTCGTCTGTCAGTTTGACAAAGGCATTAAGGTGCTGATAAACTTGATCATTCGTAACAAGTATTCTTGCGAATGTTACATTACAGATTGGTGATTCATCAAGCGTTGGTGGAAAGTCAATGGAGGAGGAGAGCGACTGTTCGTTACAGGAGCTGATGGACGTTTCGAGAGCGCTAAAATCGTGGTTCAATTCTGGGTCGAGTCAATATACCTAGATTGTATAGACAATAAGAAGAAGAAGAATTATTTTTTTTTAAGTTCCCCATCAAAAGAACATGGTCAATTCACAGTCAAAACCACATTAGATATTGTAGAAAATATTAAGCATGTATGAGAAAAGTTTACAAAATCCCTTCTGACGTAACGACTGACTCACAGATATATTTTTACGATTTCTCTAGCTGCATATGGAATGGCAGCCAAAAGGAATGCTGCCTCTGTGGGCTGCTACAACTTGGACTTAGCTTGCACTTTGCACGTAGTTGTAGACCAAAGATTTTAGTGCTAAAGTGACAAATATGGTACAATCACGAGCAAAATGAATAGTAGGTAGACAAATGCACTAAAACAAAAATCCAAATAGGATTGAATGGAATTACGATTGATACCTACTTTTAGGTAAGACTAATATAAACATTGGGTTCTGAAATCTGTGTTCATTATTAGTATTACAATTGGAAGAATAAATGCAATAAATACTAGTGCAGGGATTCGTGACTAAACCTACAGGTTCGGGATTATAATTCTTGAGACCGGAACCCACAATAATAATATACAAACCTAGATTTTAATTTCATTGGCAACAAGATACAAATTAATGTATAATTTAGTTTAGTCTATTGCTTAGTGCAAGAGACTAAAACTTAAATAAACATTAGTTAAGACCAGTTTCCAAAACGCCTAAAGTTTAAACAAAAAAGACAGTCATCATTTTCAGGTTATAGCATTTCGCTGTTAGTTGTCTCTCCAATAGCACGCTATTCAGCTCGATTCTTGGCAACTCTAGTCCAGCTGCTACCAGACATTTGTAGAGATCGTCGCTACATCTATCTTATGGACGAAGTAAAAGGGTGGGTTTTAGTCATAACGAGGTTAATAATCCCCTCAGCTCTATCCAGAGCGAGAGGACGCATTTGAGGATATTCCACCCCCTTATAGAACCACAAACTAGGTAAGGTTCTAACGTTTTTCAACTCGTAATCTTCATTAATTTAAGAACATCTGCGGCTAATATGGCATTGCCTTCATTTAGCGCATGTGACTAATTAATCAGAGCTAGAGCTAAGAGCTAGAGGTCATTTAGTTCGCGTCAGGCGGTCAATTTGAACACTAATTATGTACTTAGCGACTGTTTTATGAGTATATGCATACTCATTACGTGTAATCATTGCTTACTAGACCATGACACGTGTAACAAGGTCACCATTTTGGGGTTTTATGCTTTTATGGAAACTTTGAGTGCACAAATGTCATGAGTGATGTCTGCTTTGTATTCCCGACCTTAACAAAAAACGGTATCAAGTGAAAACAAATGACGTTCGAGGTAAATGTGAGGCTGATTGTGGGTGCTTTACTTCAATTGTTTCTTACAGGACCTTACAACGGGTTGTTGCATATACGACTATGACGAACTTGAAATGTGTCATCGATGATACTGACATACAAAGTAGGTAGTTGCAATTCGGCGTGGTGGTGATTCATTGTCCATTGGCATGGGCAAAATATTATCATGGCTGGTGATAAATGGTAGGCACTGCATGAATCAGATCAGCAGGAAATTGTAAAAAAAAATTGGACATGACTAGGTATGGTAGCGGGAGCAGCAAGTATGACTAGTAAGCCATACATGTTCCTCACTTTTCCTTATTATCCGGAAAAACCGGAAAACTGACAAATAGATGACGAGAAACTTACATAGACACGTTCGTTTTTACTTGAAGTTATCTTACAGTAATATCTGTACAAACACGAGCGTCGCTATTCAGCTTTATCTAACAACAATATCAATGCGTAATCACCGTGAGTGTAAACAATTTCAAAAGAATGCGCATTGTGTCGGCAACTTGGACCACTGACTTCCGAATGCACGTCGGGAGCAGGTCTGTGCGAAAAGTTCTTTTGCACCATTGTTACCTGCGAACAGGTGTTGATAATTGGACGTGGGTACATAATCGTGTATTATATTGTATGGTGGTTGCTTGTTGTTACATCTCCTTTTGTGTGCAGTGAAGGCTAGCACGGAATTATTCTCGGAAAAGAAACGTTTGTAATTTGAAAATGATTAATGAACAAACACATCAAGTGCGTGTATTCACGTTATAAAATCATTTATTGCTACGGACGAAAAGTACCTAAGTATTTTATAGAAACTTTCCGCAGGACCTTACATTAGTAAACAATTTACGATTTTGTTTTTCTACTAAATTATGGAGAAGGTCCAAATATGGCTTGGCAAGATAGGTAGTAAAACTTTTGTTATTGTTAGTTTAAGCCAACTTGAAAACAATGCGTCATCTGGTGCTAACTTAGGTCATATTACCTACAAAAATTGACAAAAAAAAAAAGTTAAACACGCAATAATCCCGATTTGGTAGCAAGGCTTTTGTGGTATTTCTTAGAAAGGGCGATTAATCAGAGCTGACAGGCGTAGGTGTAGATTGTACCTAGGTAGAAAAACTAACGGATTTTAACCATAGCGCGATGCGACGCGACGCGATTCGTGCGATATCGAGTCGATTGCCGATTTAAGTCGCACGTATTTACTAATGGAGTGATGCGATGCAATTCGACCGTGAACTTCAAAAATCCACCTTACTACAACGACATAAAGGCGCTACAAACTTAAGACAAAAGATGTCGCCAGTGACGAGTAGTTGCGCAATCGAATTTCGAACAGAGAATCATGTGCAATGGTCTTTAGCATGTACATGCAATTCGATATCGATATCGAACAGATCTGGTATCGTCAATCCGTGCGACTATATTAGCAAACACTAATAGCGATTGTCCCATACATTTTCTTCGGCCGGTCGCTTGTGTGATATCTGACCGATATCGTCAATCAATGCAATTCTGTATCGCGTCCATGGGTAAAGTCCCCAAGGCGTTAGATAGTAGATAACTATTAAATTTGAAGACCGGATGAGTTGCTAAACGATCACTTTGGGCTACTATAAATTATGCTTTTAATTACCTAAGTTACGAAAGAACTCAATTGAGCTCAAAACAATTATATTTTTAATCAAAAATCATGTGTTGCTCTCGATTAGCAATAATAATTGTATCTACTCATCCTTGATGTACCGGATAAACATTTAATACAGGAAATACCAATTGTGTAACACTTATATAACTTTATATCGAAATCAAGTTCCATTAAGTGGAATTGGGTCCTGTACGAGTATGTTGGTAATTGCAAGTAGATATTGTGACCATTGAAACATGTTACTTTCACTCTTATGGCGTGTGACAAGAAAATAAAGTTGCTAGAAATGCTTCTTATAATGAATTACTCAATCATAAAGGGCCGGTTTGAAAAGCTCTTATTCATACTTGTTTGTTTGTTATGTGACACTTTTTATTGGTTTTCATATCACATAATTATGAGGAACTCAGAACTGACTTTTGGTACAGACAAACTGTTTTTTGTCGATGATATGATCTTGTTTTTCGGCCTAGTTGATATGCTGATGACCTTATAAATAATCTGTCAGATTGTAATATGTTGCACCGAGATATTTTCAACTTTATCACAAAAAAAAGAAAGTTCATGTTTGATTAGAAAACATTTTAAGTTAGAATGCTTTTATTTTAATTAATATCATTTACCGAGTAAAATTAAAGTTAATAGTAGATGGTACTAGTAAAACAAATATTTAGGTTTGACATAGGCGTTTTTTTTTGAAGAAAAAGCTTTATCAGTTGCAATTCAATGTGTTATTCAACCGTAACAACACAAATAGATTACAAAAACTTGAACAAACTAAACTTTTTGTGCTATAATAAATTGCAGGTAAGTACACACGGCTACGCATCAAGATATTCAAAACCAGTTTATCGTGATCTCACTTGTATGGTCTTTCCGTATATTTAACGATCCGCTTATACTGGTTTTGTATAGCTCGTGTGTACATTGAAACTAAACTAACAGTATTTTCAGCAATTTGCAAGAATTGCCAGAATCATCTTGCAAAAGAAAGACGGTTTTGTATTCAATGTTTTCGGCCTCTAAAATACGGGGATATTTAATTTCACACTTGGGCAAACAATTTTTCATCATAAGTACTTTTTATAAACATTATAAGTTGCACATTTACCAACAATACATTTTTACTCTTAATTTTTTTTTCTACAGGTAAGTAAATTAGACAGATTTTGTGGATAAATAAAAAAAAAACTTCTATTTTTTCATTTTTCCAAGCTCCCTTGGTTGGGAGGCTGGTTTAAATCTGTCCGGACATTTTATGGCTGGTTGTACGATATCACCAAGAAGGGCAAAATTGCGAGAGTGTACACTAGCTAAGTGAAGAGGCTAGCTAGACGAGATTCCACTTCTCGGCTCGGAGTTTTCGGCACGTTCTTTTTAATTTTAAAATGCACAAAATTATTAGTTAAGTACAACTCAATCTGTACCCCTAGCACGAATATTTGTAGGTTTCGTGTCGCCACCGTATCGTGCCGTCGCTACAATAACGGAATACAACGAAAGTCGGAAGCACGAAGCACTTCCGAATTCGTACCGAGGGCGCGATACGAAAACGTTGGTGACGTCATACTAACGTAAATAGGGACGGAAAAATAGAACGAATGATCGTACTCTTGAATGAATGTTTCGTCCAGAAACTGGATTTTTGATAAAAAATAAGTGATTTTTGGGCATTTAAGATTTTAATATTGTTCAATTTATGACGCAATACAAAGGAACTGCAGAAACAGTTAATATTCAGTTAGATAAATGGCGTAATAATTAAACTAATTACTAAAACGTTGTGTTTGATTTGACTGCGTTCCTAAACGAACGTCTGTCATGCTGGCACAAATAAAAAGCCATGCAAAAAGTTTATTTTGAAAAAAAAACCTGTGTCAAACCTAATGTCTATACTTAATGTCAAATCTTTCCGCTGTCAAGAGGTTTCAAAACAATGTTCAATGATTTGTTATTTTTCTGTTGATTTGTTATATTTCTGTAAGCTATTCCAGTAAACTGCGATAACTAAACTGAAGTATTCATAATGGAGTAAATAAGTAATTGACACCCTGATCAAGAAGGTCTGATAACCGGTTGAACAGAAGGATCCCCCACGATGTTCAATGATAAGACGAGGCTCTCGTTCTTCCTCTCGTTTGGAGATTCGGTGAAGAGCTTGAATTAGAAGACAGTACTTTTCGATAAGGCTTGCATTATGAAGAAATTCTTATCTTTGAGGTTCTAACTTGCAATACATTGAACTGTGTTTTATAACAAAATGTTTATTTGTATTTTTGAATGTAAATGTTTTAAATTCTTATTATTCAATACGAATGTGAGTTTGTTTTTGTGCTTTTACGTTGTACTGCTGGACCGATATTAAATAGCACAGAGTAAGTGCCTGTAGTAGTAGCCTGGATACGATCGTAGGATAAGGAGCATAATTATTTTGTTATAACATTTAATGTAAAATGTAATGTAAAAATAAAGAAAAGCTTTATGAATATTCTGTGTTCGATGATTTTATTTATTTTATTAATCATGACAATAATATCACTCGATGAATCAAGCAATGATTGAGGGCCATCATAATACGGTTGCTAAAAGATCTATGTAATCCTGTCATGCTTCCCGCACTCGGTGCACTTATTTTTTTGTCAATTATGGCAGCATAAATAGAAAGGTAACATATTATTATAATAAATATTGGAGCACACATTCATTTTCTAACAAAATATATCAACACAATCACTTAAATTATAATTTTATCGTTAGAATAAAATACGACGAATGTTTTCTCACTGTCAAATTTGAAGTGAATAAATATTCGTAAAACTCGTAAGCCAGCCTTCGACAGTTACGAAACTATCCGTCATTTTAAGTCTTTGTGCTACCTATTTTCATACAAACGGCTCAAATAACGTTTACGTTTACGTACGAAGACGATACGAAACTTACATATATTTGTTCGTGCTCTGAAAATTAGTTCAATTTACGCTCACCAGAGGCGCTGTTCAAGTTCCCATACAAAATGCTTTCGGAGACGATACGAATACTTTGTCGAAAGTGATTCGTGCTAGGGGTACTGTACCCCTAGCACGAATATTTGTAGGTTTCGTGTCGCCACCGTATCGTGCCGTCGCTACAATAACGGAATACAACGAAAGTCGGAAGCACGAAGCACTTCCGAATTCGTACCGAGGGAGCGATACGAAAATGTTGGTGACGTCATACTAACGTAAATAGGGACGAGAAAAATAGAACGAATGATCGCACTTTTGAATGAATGTTTCGTCCAGAAACTGGATTTTTGATAGAAAATAAGTGTTTTTTGAGCATTTCAAATTTTAATATCGTTCAATTTATGACGCAATACAAAGGAACTGCAGAAACAGTTAATATTCAGTTAGATAAATGGCGTAATAATTAAACTAATTACTAAAACGTTGTGTTTGATTTGACTGCGTTCCTAAACGTACGTCTGTCATGCTGGCACAAATAAAAAGCCATGAAAAAAGTTTATTTTGAAAAAAAAACCTGTGTCAAACCTAATGTCTAATACTTATTGTCAAATCTTTCCGCTGTCAAGAGGTTTCAAAACAATGTTCAATGATTTGTTATTTTTCTGTTGATTTGTTATATTTCTGTAAGCTATTCCAGTAAACTGCGATAACTAAACGGAAGTATTCATAATGGAGTAAATAAGTAATTGACACCCTGATCCAGAAGGTCTGATAAACGGTTGAACAGAAGGATAGTGTACTCTCTACTTAGTCTGCGAGAAGGATCCCCCACGATGTTCAATGATGAGACGAGGCTCTCGTTCTTCCTCTCGTTTGGAGATTCGGTGAAGAGCTTGAATTAGAAGACAGTACTTCTCGATAAGGCTTGCATTATGAAGAAATTCCTATCTTTGAGGTTCTAACTTGCAATACATTGAACTGTGTTCAAAATGTTTATTTGTATTTTTGAATGTAAATGTTTTAAATCCTTATGAATCTATAATGTGTTTGTTTTTGTGCTTTTACGTTATACTGCTGGACCGATATTAAATAGCACAGAGTAAGTGGGGCCTGGAGACGATCGTAGGATAAGGAGCATATTTTGTTACAACATTTAATGTAAAATGTAATGTAAAAATAAAGAAAAGCTTTATGAATATTCTGTGTTCGATGATTTTATTTATTTTATTAATCATGACAATAATATCACTCAATGAATCAAGCAATGATTGAGGGCCATCATAATACGGTTGCTAAAAGATCTACGTAATCCTGTCATGCTTCCCGCACTCGGTACACTTATTTTTTGTCAATGGCAGCATAAAATAGAAAGGTAACATATTACTATAATAAATATTGGAGCACACATTCATTTTCTAACAAAATATATCAACACAATCACTTGAATTATAATTTTATCGCTAAAATAAAATACGACGAATGTTTTCTCACTGTCAAATTTGAAGTGAATAAATATTCGTAAAACTCGCAAGCCAGCCTTCGACAGTTACGAAACTATCCGTCATTTTATGTCTTTGTGCTACCTATTTTCATACAAACGGCTCAAATAACGTTTACGTTTACGTACGAAGACGATACGAAACGTACATGTATTTGTTCGTGCTCTGAAAATTAGTTCAATTTACGCTCACCAGAGGCGCTGTTCAAGTTCCCATACAAAATGCTTTCGGAGACGATACGAATACTTTGTCGAAAGTGATTCGTGCTAGGGGTACAGTACCCCTAGCACGAATATTTGTAGGTTTCGTGTCGCCACCGTATCGTGCCGTCGATACAATAACGGAATACAATGAAAGTCGGAAGCACGAAGCACTTCCGAATTCGTACCGACGGCGCGATACGAAAACGTTGGTGACGTCATACTAACGTAAATAGGGACGGGAAAAATAGAACGAATGATCGTACTCTTGAATGAATGTTTCGTCCAGAAACTGGATTTTTGATAGAAAATAAGTGATTTTTGGGCATTTAAAATTTTAATATTGTTCAATTTATGACGCAATACAAAGGAACTGCAGAAACAATTAATATTCAGTTAGATAAATGGCGTAATAATTAAACTAATTACTAAAACGTTGTGTTTGATTTGACTGCGTTCCTAAACGAACGTCTGTCATGCTGGCACAAATAAAAAGCCATGAAAAAAGTTTATTTTGAAAAAAAAAACCTGTGTCAAACCTAAAGTCTATACTTATTGTCAAATCTTTCCGCTGTCAAGAGGTTTCAAAACAATGTTCAATGATTTGTTATTTTTCTGTTAATTTGTTATATTTCTGTAAGCTATTCCAGTAAACTGCGATAACTAAACCGAAGTATTCATAATGGAGTAAATAAGTAATTGACACCCTGATCAAGAAGGTCTGATAACCGGTTGAACAGAAGGATCCCCCCACGATGTTCAATGATGAGACGAGGCTCTCGTTCTTCCTCTCGTTTGGAGATTCGGTGAAGACCTTGAATTAGATAGAAGACAGTACTTCTCGATAAGGCTTGCATTATGAAGAAATTCCTATCTTTGAGGTTCTAACTTGCAATACATTGAACTGTGTTTTATAACAAAATGTTTATTTGTATTTTTTAATGTAAATGTTTTAAATCCTTATTAATCAATACGAATGTGAGTTTGTTTTTGTGCTTTTACGTTATACTGCTGGACCGATATTAAATAGCACAGAGTAAGTGGGGCCTGGAGACGATCGTAGGAAAAGGAGCATATTTTGTTATAACATTTAATGTAAAATGTAATGTAAAAATAAAGAAAAGCTTTATGAATATTCTGTGTTCGATTATTTTATTTATTTTATTAATCATGACAATAATATCACTCAATGAATCAAGCAATGATTGAGGGCCATCATAATACGGTTGCTAAAAGATCTACGTAATCCTGTCATGCTTCCCGCACTCGGTGCACTTATTTTTTGTCAATTATGGCAGCATAAATAGAAAGGTAACATATTATTATAATTAATATTGGAACACACATTCATTTTCTAACAAAATATATCAACACAATCACTTAAATTATAATGTTATCGCTAAAATAAAATACGACGAATGTTTTCTCACTGTCAAATTTGAAGTGAATAAATATTCGTAAAACTCGAAAGCCAGCCTTCGACACTTACGAAACTATCCGTCATTTTATGTCTTTGTGCTACCTATTTTCATACAAACGGCTCAAATAACGTTTACGTTTACGTACGAAGACGATACGAAACGTACATGTATTTGTTCGTGCTCTGAAAATTAGTTCAATTTACGCTCACCAGAGGCGCTGTTCAAGTTCCCATACAAAATGCTTTCGGAGACGATACGAATACTTTGTCGAAAGTGATTCGTGCTAGGGGTACTGAACTCTCTTCTAAACATAGTAACCGCCTTCGTTTTTAGTTACAATTCCACAAAACTATTTGAGAAATGTTTGAGCATGTCTATTATATCTAAGATTGCATCTAACTGAATGCCCTGAGTTTCTGACCAAGCCATGTTTAGATTGCCAACATCGGGACATTCGGAACCACACGAATGTTTCTTACGTCATGTGCATAACTGCATACAGTAAGATATATTGTTCCAACAAAATATTGGTACACGAATGTACTTCGATCCTAATTAAGAATCGAAGACAGTAACGTAATTATTAATTCTATTGTTCATTTTGTATGTGTGATGTCAATTGTTTCTGGCAATGCTTGAAATGCGATTCATTGTCAGATATTCCAAAACAAAACCTATGCAATATTTTTTTTATGAAAATCGTTAATTTATGTCTATCAAGTTGTACATTTTTGTCACTGCATCGCCCTTAAGGTCGACTGATAGAAAATGCCTAAGGCATTAAGTCCGCCGCTGAACGTATAGGTAAAGTTTTTAAATATAAGTACATTTAAATGATAATTTATAATTATAATACTTAAAATAAAAGTGCTGTAAAATTAAACATGAAACTATACATATATTAGAAAATACTTGGGTTACAATATTAAGAGCCAGTTCACAAAATTCGAACGCTCGAGTTTAGGTAAAAGACGGGAGCAATGTTCATGTGTGCGTAGCTATTCACACATACACAACGCAACCAGTGTAGCGCTAGTGTTGAGACGGACTAAACAATCTAGTTATGGAAGCACAACCAGTGCAAATAGTGCGCATGTCAGCATAATAGCAGGCAGAACTGCTGTGCTTTCATAATTCCCTTTAAGATAAACATGTATTGCTAGACTCTAAGTTTAGACGTTAGGACACTCCGTGTACGCATCCCAATCTGCTAACACGTGTCGCATTAAAAGTTAATTTAATTCTTAATTTTTATTTCTTTTTAAAAAACCGTCTACGACGCTCCCAATCCTGACTGGCGCAGCCGGTAGGATCACCTGGTGAAGCTGTCCCGCGTTTGTAAAGTGATTTTCCGCGAATAATACTTTTTCCGAACTTCACACGGCGCGCGTGGTGTACGGCGAGGTGATCCACGAACCAACAAATATCGTCAGCGACGAGGAGCTGAGGGCGAGGAGCCGGGAGATGGGCGAGGCAGGCTGGTGAGTAGACTTTTCACCTCCTTTCTATACCCCTCATCCATCATATCCCTTGTTAACTTGGAATTGGACATTTTCCATTTTGACTTACTTATTTGGTTTTCTTAAATTAATTAAAATTAGTACTTAAACAAGTGTTAAAATACACATGAAAGTAAAATTACTCACTTCAGTTAATTGTACCATTTGAACCTTATTGAGTTTTAATATAAGTAATAGTTATAGATAGTATAGATAATTAGTTATTGTAATAAATAGAGTAGAGTTAAGTAGTAGAGTTCATAGAGTTAATTCTTTAAAGCATTTTATTTTGACTTAAATATTAACAAAAATGTCGGAAATTAAGCTCATACCTAATGAGTTATACAAAATTCTGCCATGTTTCGATGGGAACAAACGCCATCTAAACTTATTTTTGCGTAAATGTGAGTACATAATTGATAAATTTAAATCATCCGAATTACAACAGGAATATCTAATGCATGTTGTGACTAGCCGCTTAACGGGCGATGCAGCAGCGCTGATAAGCGAGCGCTTAGACATCCAGACGTGGGCGGAATTCAAAGAATTGCTTGAGATACACTTTGGTGATCCACGAAGCGAAGAATGTTTGGCCATAGAATTAGAGACGTTAAAGATTAAAAATAATGAGAGTCACACCGATTTTTGCGCACGGATTCAATCAATAAAATCTGTTTTATTATCTAAAGTTAATCAGATCAACGATAAAAACTTACGAGTTAGTAAGACTGCGATTTATAATAATACGGCCCTTCAGGTATTTTTATATAATTTACCCGAAAATATGGTACGAGTCGTGCGTCTGAAAAACCCGCAGACCTTAGAACAGGCCTTGTCTTTAGTTTTAGAAGAAATTAATTTCTACGAGCAGTATCACATGCGCGGTAAAATGTTAAACTTAAACCATAATCCGAAACCACAGCCTAGCGGAACGATGCCGCCTCAGCAATCTTTTAAATTTGGTATACCTCAACAGCCTACAGGCTTCAGACTTCCGATGATGCAACAAAATCAACCATTTAAAAATAATAGTGGTGTTACTCCCAAATTTAATTTTGGAATCGCACCTAATAAGGCTCCACACCCAGGCCAAATTGGTGCTAATAAACAAAACTATGTGCCAATGCAACTCCAGTTTGGATATCGACCTAATTTCGGTTATAGGCCCCCTGGCTACCAACAAATGCGACCAATGCCTCCACAACAATTTGGTAATATTAATCCACAACAAAATTTACAGAATAAACCTCCACCGAATAACACAGATGTAACTATGCGAACTGCTCCTCAAAAAGCACCTCAGCAAGGTTTTCCTCTTAACGAATTAGAATTATTATATCCTTATGACGATTATTATACAAATCCCGTGGGATACTATTATGATGTTGGTGCATATTTCCCATGCGAAGAAAACGCTTCTCCGGTAGATTCGGGTACTGAAAACCCTAACATAGAGTTAGAAAATAATGATAATAGCAACCAGACGGCGGAACCTATCTCACAAGTAGAAAATTTTTATATGCGGGCCTCCACAGACCAGCACCTGAAAGAATAATGTTAAATTATAACAATGTACAATTAAAATTACCACATATATACATACCGGATATAGAAGGCAAGTTCATGATTGACACAGGTAGTACTCGTTCATTTATACATCCTAGAAAAGCACATCAATATTTCTCTAACTATATTTCATACGAACCATTCGAAGTAGTTAGCACACACGCCTCAAGTAAACATAATCAGGTAATACAAATTCCTTTATTTCCTATATTTCAAAGCACAGACCACCATAAATTTTACGTATATAACGTTGACTCACTTTACGACGGGTTGATAGGAAACGATCTTTTAAGGCAGTTAGAAGCCGTCATAGATTTAAAAAGACGTGTCTTGGTAACGAAGACAGCAGAAATACCTATATGTATGGATATGGATGTTAACGTTATACATGCTGTACTACTTCCTCCACGAACAGAAACTCGGGCAAAAATACCAACTAATATGATGAATGGTGTAGGAATACTAAATTACATTGAATTTTATAAAGGAGTGCGGATGCCCACTGCACTAGTGAAATGTATTAATGGTTACGCAACAACCATTATTCAAAATACATCCGATGAAACTGTAGAACTATGTGTCACAAAGCCTTTTGTAGTGAGTAAATATAATGAAAATGAATGCCTTGTTAATTCCATAGATAATTTAAAAATAGAGACTGACCAATTACTGCGTGATAATTTAAATAAATTACGATTAGACCATATGAATGATGAGGAAAAGGCATGTATACAAAAGTTATGTGAAGAATTCAGAGATATATTCTATTGTGACAAAATACCTTTAAGCTTTACTAATCAGGTAAAACATTGCATTAGAACGAAAAATGAAGATCCAATTTATACCAAACCATACAGACAAGCCCCAGCCCAAGCAGCAGAAATTAATAGGCAAGTTGAAAAACTTTTAAATGATAACGTAATTCAGGAGTCCTTTTCTCCCTGGAGTTCACCAGTTCATCTTGTGCCTAAAAAGCCTGATGCTTCTGGCGAAATAAAATACAGAATGGTGATTGATTACAGAAGACTTAACGATATTACGACAGATGATAGATATCCCCTTCCTAACATAACTGACCTTTTTGATAAACTCGGTAAGAGCACTTACTTTACAACCTTAGACTTGGCTAGTGGCTACCATCAAATTGAACTAAATAAAGACGACATACCGAAAACTGCTTTCAGCACACAAAACGGGCATTATGAGTTCTTAAGAATGCCTTTCGGACTTAAAACAGCTCCGGCGACGTTTCAACGCGCAATGGACAACATCATGCGAGGTCTTCAAGGAATACATTGCCTTATATATCTCGATGATGTAATTGTCTTTTCTTCCAGTCTACAGGAGCACCTACAGAAACTTAGAGCCGTTTTTGACAGACTACGACAGACTAACCTAAAAGTACAATTGGACAAATCCGAATTTCTACGTAAAGAAGTTCTGTACCTAGGACATACGATCACAAAAAACGGTCTAAAACCAAATAACGATAAAATCGAAGCTATTCTCAAATATCCTCTCCCTAAAACAACAAAAGAAATCAAAAGTTTCCTTGGCCTCGTCGGATATTATAGAAAATTTATTAAAGATTTTGCGAGAATTACTCAACCCTTAACAAATTGTCTAAAGAAAAGAAATAAAATTATAATAGACCAAAAATACATAGAAGCTTTTAATAAATGCAAAGAAGTACTTACTTCTGCCCCCTTGTTACAATACCCCGACTCTACCAAACCCTACATTTTAACAACCGATGCCTCTAATGTAGCGCTCGGTGCTGTCTTATCCCAAGGGCCTATTGGAGCGGACAAACCAGTTGCATATGCGAGTCGCACACTTAGCGACACAGAAATACGGTATAGCACAATAGAGCGAGAGCTTTTAGCTATTATTTGGGCTGTTAAACACTTCAGACCATACTTATACGGGAAAAAGTTCCAAATTTACACAGACCACAGGCCTCTTGCTTGGCTATATTCTCTAAAAGAACCAAACAGTAAACTGACTCGTTGGCGCCTCCGCCTTCAGGAGTATGACTTTACAATTATTTATAAAAATGGAAAACAAAATAGTAATGCCGATGCACTGTCACGTATAAAAGTCAATGCCATAGATTCTGAAGACGATGTATCAATGGATGTTAATGTAGACGAGTCAGACATACAAAAAGTAATAAAACAATTAAAAGAACTCGAAAAATTTACCACCAAGCCTGAAAAAGAAAATGAAATAGAAATAATATCGATTCCTGACTCTGACTCTAATGTGACTACGCCAGAAGACCTATTTCAAGAAAATTTCCCTATTCGCTCATTAACTAGTAGTAGTAGAACAAGTACTGTAGCGTCCAATAGAGAACCGGACTCATCCGGGATCCCAATCTTAAGAGAGGCAATTGACACTAAACCAAACCAAATATTAGTGTTTTCCTGGTTTCAAAATAAATTACAAGTTCAAAATTTGTCTAGAAAAAACCAAAAAGTATTAGAAGTATTTCTCCCATTAGATAATGAAGAATTAATAAAACAATTTCTAAAAGAATATATTGTACCCAAGCGCAAATATTTTATATACTTCGAAAGCGAAATACATAGAAGGTTATTTACTAAAGTTATAATAGAAATTTTCAAGAAAGATTCTGTAGAATTCTTTGAATGCACAGATAGAGTAATATACATAGAGGATGAGAATGAACAAAAAGCAGTTATATTAAAGCACCACGAAGGAAAAACATGCCATAGGGGAATTAAAGAAACCATAGTTAGGATTCGTAGAAACTACTACTGGGAAAACATGCAGGATACTGTAGCAGCAGTAATAAATATGTGCGAGCCTTGTAAAAAAATGAAGTACGATAGAAAACCCATAAAACCGATGTTGCAATTAACCCAAACGCAAGATTCACCTTTTCAGGAAATATTTATTGACTTATTTACTATAGAAAAGAGATACTATTTAACACTAGTAGATGCTTTCAGTAAATTAGGACAGGCCATCGAAATCCCAAGTAGACAAACGACGGAAGTAGCGCGAGCCTTATTAAAGTACTTTTCAATATACGGTGTGCCTAAGAAAATATCCTGTGACCCTGGCACTGAATTTAACAACGAACTGATGCGTGAGCTTTTAGCTATGTACAAAATAGAGGTCCATATAACAACGCCAAACAATCCCAATTCTACAGGAATCGTAGAGCGGTTTCACTCTACGATTATAGAAATATATAGACTTGCTAAATATGAACGTAAATGTACAGACGCGGCTTCTGTTATGACCTATTCCATAATGGCATACAACCATACTATACACTCAACTACAGGATTAACACCTTTCGAAGTAACATTTGGACATACAGACTCCGGTAAAATATTTGACGTAGACGTAGAAAAGGCATATACCCAACAACTAGTAAAAGATCATGCAAAGCGTACAAAATACCTGTACAGGTACATAGCTGAAAAGATACTTGAATCCAAACAAAAATCTAGAGAAAATAAAGGTGGTGAAACTAAGTTAAATATACAAAAAGAAGACAGTATTTTTGTAAAAGATATTAATATAAGAAAAAGTAAAGACAAACCCAGATACCATAAAGCAAAGGTAACAGGACAAATGGATAGGAACGTAGTACCTGTTCAAATAGGAAAAAGACAAACAAAAGTGCCTCTTAAAAACGTTAAACGCCCTCCACAGGTCGTGGCGGATCATCGTGATCTTGAACATCGTGATCAAGATCCAGGGCCTTCAACTTCAAGAAATTAAAAATAACCCAGGCATACTTCCTGTTAAGCAAGGGCAGGCAGTAGTAGAGAAAGATAAGTGGACCATAGTTAAAATATTAGATTTTAAGGAAATAAATGATGATTTAGTATATAATATTAATAGATATAAGGAGTTTAGTAATATAGTTGACATACACAAGCCATACGTAAATGAGTTCCAAAATATGAAATTACAAGTTGAATACTTACGTAACTCGACAGCCACGAAATTCAGGCAGCTTATTCCATCAAAACGTTTTAAACGCGGCCTCATTGACCCTCTTGGTTCTATTATTAAAACACTAACCGGTAATCTAGCCCATGAGGATGCTATTAAATATGACACTCAAATATCTCAACTCAAAATTGGCCAAACTCACACAGATAGGAAAATAACTATCATTTCAAAAATGCTTGATTCCATTTCTAATAAAAGTACATCTCTACAGGAAAACACACTTATTCTGGACGAACGCATGAAACGCATTGAGAGAATTGTTAAAAATATAGGCACTAAGGAAAATAACTCTATATACTCTACGTATGTCTTAAGTATGTTTGATATGTTTTTAAATAATTTTAGGACAATATATATAGTTTTAAATGAAATCGAAACTGCGCTATCATTTACAAAAGTGTCTGTTGTACATCAATCCATTATTGACCCATCTGAATTACTATCACTGTTAAATAATATTTCTAAGACTGAAAGCTTAATATACCCTGTTACTGAAAAAAACCTTACTTATGTTCGAGAGAATTATGTCTGTTAAAGCTTATGTTAAAGAAAACCAAATAACATTCATTATGGAAATCCCATTAATAGATAAAAATACATACAACTATTTCAAAATTTATGCATTACCAATTCTTCATGAAAATCGTATAACTACTGCTATAATTCCCAAATACCCTTACCTTATGGTGAAAGGTCCTATATACTTACCGCTAGCCAGCCCGTGCGAAGAGATTGCAGCCAACCAGTTCCTGTGCAAGGAAAACGATGCCGTATTGTATCCTGAAAGTACGTGCATAGAGCAATTGATGAATTTTGCTTCAAACCTCAGTCTATGTAAACCCTTGGTAGTTAACCTGGAAAGCCTTAAAGTTCAGCCAATTGATATCCTGCAATGGATAATTTATACAAGAGATGAAATAATACTTACCGAAACATGTGCTGATAATATTATCCGAAAACCGATCAAGGGCACATATATATTGGAAATTAATGGAAAATGCAGTGTTTATTTAAAAAACATCAAACTACATAAAAGGCAATATAGTACAGGAAAAATACAATACCAGGCAATTCCGGTTGCTGCTCTACCTAAATTAAAGGAAACATCTGTTAATTGGAACAAGACAGTGAACCTAAACCACCTTAATTTCGACGATTTGAAGCATCTGTCCTACTCGTTACACAGTGAAATAGTGGAAAGTGATAGTGCAGTGAAAACCAATAGTGTTAGCTTAGCTACTATACTACTCTATGTAATTTTAGTTATAACATGTCTTAGTGTAATGCTTTGGAAAAAAATGTGTTGTTCAATTCAAGGTCTGCGAAATCATCGGAATCCAAATATTACCGATAATTTCGCACTTGGTGAGGGAGGAGTTATGGAAGCACAACCAGTGCAAATAGTGCGCATGTCAGCATAATAGCAGGCAGAACTGCTGTGCTTTCATAATTCCCTTTAAGATAAACATGTATTGCTAGACTCTAAGTTTAGACGTTAGGACACTCCGTGTACGCATCCCAATCTGCTAACACGTGTCGCATTAAAAGTTAATTTAATTCTTAATTTTTATTTCTTTTTAAAAAACCGTCTACGACGCTCCCAATCCTGACTATCTTGAGCCGATATAATCGTAATGCACTTTGGTTACATTTCTGAAAAAGTTTTTTTTTGTTTATTCAGTCTATTAGACTGTTAAATGGTATAGAACGGAAAGCATCTCGCGCGCTGATTGGTTGAACGACATGTGCCTGGCGGCGGCGCCGCCATAATTATTTGTTAGATAATTCGTTTGATGTCGAATGTTAACAAACTGATCTGGTGATTTTAATTAAATTTTGTGTTAAAAATAACCTGTGAGTTAAAGTTAGTTATATTTTATTGTTGTGGAAGTAAAACTGAATCTGCGATAAACCTAAGAAGTGAAGTTTGAACAATAGTCAGATAACTTTTATCTGAGGAATAAAAATGGCGGTTCGACAGCTTATCTATAGAAAATATGTCAAACCGCTATTTTCATTCCTCAGATAAAAGTTGTCTGACTATTATAAATCAGCCCTTAGTCATCGAATATAACCTAAATTTAATATATTTTCCGTGTTTTCATATTTTTTATGAATGTGAACCTTAAACATCTACTACAAGAACACAGAACGAGCTACTGTAAGAAGTTCTGAGTGCCGCGTAAAAGAAGAGTTGCGTTTATTTCTATAAAATCACGAGTGTATTGCGTTGTGTAGGTATATGGCTGTTTGAAGTCGGCTTCATCATAACCGGAGATTTTGTTATTTAAACTCCCTGCTTATTTTGAAAGGTAAGAATGATTTTTATCAATATCGCATTCTATATCCGCATGACCGTTTAATAAATTCGTAAATAATTTGTAAAAAAAACCAACATGGTTTCTGCTACAATTTCTCATAATAGGCGTCTTTTCATAGTTTTCGTCTTCGAGGGTTTTGAATCCGATAGTGCTGTCAAAATGTAAATCCAAGATGGAGGCTGCAAAAAATATCGAGGTTTTCGTCATGGGTGTCGTTTTCATGGTTTTCGAGGGTGTTGAAACCGATGGTGCAGTCAAAATGTAAATCCAAGATGGCGGCTGCATAAATTATCGAGGTTTTCGTCATGGGTGTCGTTTTCATGGTTTTCGAGGGTGTTGAAACCGATGGTGCAGGCAAAATGTAAATCCAAGATGGCGACTGCATAAATTATCGAGGTTTTCGTCATGGATGTCGTTTTCATAGTTTTCGAGGGTGTTGAAACCGCTGTTGCAGTCAAAATGTAAATCCAAGATGGCGGCTGCATAAATTATCGAGGTTTTCGTCATGGGTGTCGTTTTCATGGTTTTCGAGGGTGTTGAAACCGATGGTGCAGTCAAAATATAAATCCAAGATGGCGGCTGCATAAATTATCGAGGTTTTTTTCCATGGGTGTCGTTTTCATGGTTTTCAAGGGTGTTGAAACCGATGTTGCAGTCAAAATGTAAATCCAAGATGGCGGCTGCATAAATTATCGATGTTATCGTCATGGGTGTCGTTTTCATGGTTTTCGAGGGTGTTGAAACCGATGTTGCAGTCAAAATGTAAATCCATTATGGCGGCTGCATAAATTATCGAGGTTTTCGTCATGGGTGTCGTTTTCATGGTTTCCGAGGGTGTTGAAACCGATGGTGCAGTCAAAATATGGATAGTATGGAAACTAGGCCTAATTGTAGAAATAAATACCTACGCTCTCAACTGCAGCGTTAGGGTTGTCACGAGCGCGGAGAATGGAACATAATTATGTGGCGCTGATGCTTGATTAACCCGGTGGCTGCACACCGTACTATGCGTTTCAACTAAGTATAAGATGACCTAGGCACCATATTGTAACTGCAATTGTGTTTAATGAAAAATACTTTGCGCAAATTACTTTTGAATACTTAACATTTATCTTATTCATGTTATTTTCATGTGATTTTTGTCATTTGACATCTGGGATTTCTATTTTGATAGCAAAATCGGTTTCAAAACCCTCAAAAACCATGAAAACGACATCCATGATGAAAACCTCGATAATTTTGGCAGCCGCCATCTTGGATTTACATTCAGACTGCACCATCAGTTTCAACAACCTCGAAAACCGTGAAAACGACACCCATGACGAAAACCTCGGTAATTTATGGAGCTGCCATCTTGGATTTACATTTTGACTGCACCATCGGTTTCAACACCCTCGAAAACCATGAAAACGACACCCATGACGAAAACCTCGATATTTTTTGCAGCCGCCATCTTGGATTTACATTTTGACTGCACCATCGGTTTCAACACCCTCGAAAACCATGAAAACGACACCCATGCCGAAAACTTCGATAATTTATGCAGCAGCCATCTTGGATTTACATTTTGACTGCACCATCGGTTTCAACGGGTACACTACGATAATACGAAAAACTTTATTCCGAAATTCATAAATACGAATTTCAAAATACCGATTTTCATAATTCCGAATGGTTCAAAATTCCTAATATAACAACTCCGATGGATCATTATTCCTATTTTAATAATTCCGAAATTTCAAAATTCCTAACGTTTATAATTACTATTTTCAAAATACCGAATTTCAATAGACCGAATATCAAAACTTCCGACTTATTATATTTTCCGAAACATCAAAAACACGAATACCGAATATTAAAATTCCGATTATTAGAATTCCGATTCGGGTCCGTCAGGTCGAAAAATCCGAGTCGGGGTGCCCCAAGACACATTTTGCTCACTATTGCATCCTGAGTTAAAGCACCACTAAGGTGGTTCAACGGAGCCCCGCTCCGCGGGGCTCCTATTTCTGTGAGCAAGGTTTAAAGTAACCTAACACGAAGGGGATGGCGGGGTCTTTCAGACCCCGCCATCCCCTTCGAACCTAACCTGTCCGAGTCGGGGTGTCCCCAGTCCTGAGCTCGCTTCGCTCGCTCTTGCATCCTTGGTCAATTTGTTGACTACCACCTACCAAGGCAGGTCGACGGAGCCCCGCTTCGCGGGGCTCCTATTTCTGTGAGCAAGGTTTAAAGTAACCTAACACGAAGGGGATGGCGGGGTCTTTCAGACCCCGCCATCCCCTTCGAACCTAACCTGTCCGAGTCGGGGTGTCCCCAGTCCCGAGCTCGCTTCGCTCGCTCTTGCAACCTTGGTCAGTTTGTTGACTACCACCTACCAAGGCAGGTCGACGGAGCCCCGCTTAGCGGGGCTCCGAAAAATCCGAGTCGGGGTGCCCCAAGACACATTTTGCTCGCTATTGCATCCTGAGTTAAAGCACCACTAAGGTGGTTCAACGAGCCCCGCTTCGCGGGGCTCCTATTTCTGTGAGCAAGGTTTAAAGTAACCTAACACGAAGGGGATGGCGGGGTCTTTCAGACCCCGCCATCCCTATCCATCCCATCCCGTCCCCCAACCTAACCTGTCCGAGTCAGGGTGTCCACAGTCCCGAGCTCGCTTCGCTCGCTCTTGTATCCTTGGTCAATTTGTTGACTATCACCTACCAAGGTAGGTCGACGGAGCCCCGCTTAGCGGGGCTCCGAAAAATCCGAGTCGGGGTGCCCCAAGACACATTTTGCTCGCTATTGCATCCTGAGTTAAAGCACCACTAAGGTGGTTCAACGGAGCCCCGCTTCGCGGGGCTCCTATTTCTGTGAGCAAGGTTTAAAGTAACCTAACACGAAGGGGATGGCGGGGTCTTTCAGACCCCGCCATCCCCTTCGAACCTAACCTGTGCGACTCGGGGTGTCCCCAGTCCTGAGCTCGCTTCGCTCGCTCTTGCATCCTTGGTCAATTTGTTGACTACCACCTACCAAGGCAGGTCGACGGAGCCCCGCTTCGCGGGGCTCCTTTTTCTGTGAGCAAGGTTTAAAGTAACCTAACACGACCGAGTCGGGGTGCCCCAAGTCCCGAGCTCGCTTCGCTCGCTTTTGGATCCTAAGTTCTCCTAATAACAATAAAAATCCTGAAGGCAAACAGTGAAAGTTAAGAGGATACGCCTCGCCACTCCGTGCCTACACAGGCTTAAATAACACTCTGGGAGTACGGTAGACAAAACTACGTGGAGCCGGTTTTGTACCAATTCGTTTCTGTCACTGACTTTGTAGGATGAGAAACGAAATTCCGATTTTCAATATTCCGAAAAAATCTGTTTATTCGGAATATTGAAAATTCGGAATTTCGTTTTTCGGAATGAGAACTCATCGAACATTACATTTTTCGAATATGTGAAAATCGGAAAACGAAGGAATCGGACATACGACTTTCGGTCAAGTAAATTTCGAGATTCTTAATAATAGATATTGTAACTTTTAGGTATTATGATATTCGGAGTTTTGAAAATCGGAATATCGAAATTCGGAATAAAATATTTCGGAGTATTTGGGTGTTCCCGGTTTCAACACCCTCGAAAACCATGAAAACGACACCCATGACGAAAACCTCTATAATTTATGCAGCCGCCATCTTGGATTTACATTTTGACTGCACCATCGGTTTCAACACCCTCGAAAACCATGAAAACGACACCCATGCCGAAAACTTCGATAATTTATGCAGCAGCCATCTTGGATTTACATTTTGACTGCACCATCGGTTTCAACACCCTCGAAAACCATGAAAACGACACCCATGACGAAAACCTCTATAATTTATGCAGCCGCCATCTTGGATTTACATTTTGACTGCACCATCGGTTTCAACACCCTCGAAAACCATGAAAACGACACCCATGACGAAAACCTCGATAATTTATGCAGCCGCCATCTTGGATTTACATTTTGACTGCACCATCGGTTTCAACACCCTCGAAAACCATGAAAACGACACCCATGACGAAAACCTCTATAATTTATGCAGCCGCCATCTTGGATTTACATTTTGACAGCACTATCGGATTCAAAACCCTCGAAGACGAAATCTATAAAAAGACGCCTATTATGAGAAATTGTAGCAGAAACCATGTTGTTTTTTTTTACAAATTATTTACGAATTTATTAAACGGTCACGCGGATATAGAATTCGATATTGATAAAAATCATTCTTACCTTTCAAAATAAGCAGGGAGTTTAAAAAACAAAATCTCCGGTTATGATGAAGCCGAGTTCAAACAGCCATAATTATACGTAACATAAATTAACGCAACTCGTCTTTACGCGGCACTCAGAACTGACAGCACTGCGATGTCCGCTTAGAAGCCTCGTAGATGCGCGTGTTTGTGTGAGTCTTCTTGGAATGGGCATCTACGGTACTTTCACAGTTTTTATGTCTTGTGACTGGGACTGTAGCACCATAACTATTTTTGAACTACCTATTTTTAATTTTTTGTCTATTGACAATTCAAAAGTGCCTGTAACTGGCTTATTTGAAATAAATGATTTTGATTTGATTTGATTTGATTTGAGTGCACCGTTTCGAACGTTAGTACGTAATTTCCGTACTATCCATATTTTTACAGTGCTACGGGGCAGAGAAGAGCCACTCAAAGCGTGGGAGCGTATCTTTGCAAGTTACAACCACGATCTATACACGTCATGTAAATATATCCCATAAATAATATACGCCACCACGTTTTGAGTGGCCCCTCTCTCAGCCCCGTAGGGTTTTTTTTTTTTTTTAAGAATATTAAAAACGTGGGTTTTTCATATTTCTGACAGCAAACCCTTTCATTTGATACCCATATCATGGGGGTGCATTTCAAACAGCCAATCCGCCATCTTAGATGTCCGCCATGTTGGATTTAAGACACGTGACTATTTTTTTCGTATTCCTGACAGCAAACCCTTTCATTTAATACCCATATCATGGGGGTACCTTTCAAATAGCCAATCCGCCATCTTGGATGTCCGCCATGTTGGGTTTAAGACACGTGACTATTTTTTTCATATTACTGACAGCAAACCCTTTCATTTGATACCCATATCATGGGGATGCATTTCAAATAGCCAATCCGCCATCTTGGATGTCCGCCATGCTGGATTTCAGGTACGTGACTATTTTTTTCATATTCCTGACAGCAAACCCTTTCATTTGATACCCATATCATGGGGATGCATTTCAAATAGCCAATCCGCCATCTTGGATGTCCGCCATGTTGGATTTAAGACACGTGACTATTTTTTTCATATTACTGACAGCAACCCTTTCATTTGATACCCATATCATGGGGATGCATTTCAAATAGCCAATCCGCCATCTTGGATGTCCGCCATGCTGGATTTCAGGTACGTGACTATTTTTTTCATATTCCTGACAGCAAACCCTTTCATTTGATACCCATATCATGGGGATGCATTTCAAATAGCCAATCCGCCATCTTGGATGTCCGCCATGTTGGATTTAAGACACGTGACTATTTTTTTCATATTCCTGACAGCAAACCCTTTCATTTGATACCCATATCATGGGGGTGGATTTCAAACAGCCCGACCGCGATCTTGGGGAGGCCGCCATATTGGATTTCTCACCACTCTTGCGCCCCATTGCAAAAACTAATAAAACAAAAACGGATGGCTAATTAATGCACAAATTCTACAAACTACTATTATAATTATAATAATACTTTAGTTTGATAAAGTAACGAAAATCTTACCTTATGAAAAAAATATGGAGAGAATCAAAATGTGGCAGTCGTAGTATAATATTCCGTTCACGATACGTACGCTCTATAATCAGGACGAGGAAAAAAGTGATACAGGTCCTACGTCGACGGGCGCTGGAGCCGTACTGATCGCAGCCCGGTTATGTTTCGTAATTTATACTAGTTTAGAGTGATTTTAAAAACGATAGTATGTTTAATTACATGAAGGGATTTTAATGAAATTTAGAAATTAGTTTAGTCTGTAAACATAGTTTATATTTACATAGTTTTTTTAATGTAATTACGCTTTGTTCGAACCAAAAATGGCGATAAAACAGCGATATAAAACGTAAAAATTGACCTCAGAATTTATTTTTTTACCAATTTGTGTTATTAAAAATATAAATTCTACTACGCAGTTTGACGACAAAAACGTATGTCTGATGATTTGTGTATTTTTTTTTGTTAAAATTACGAATATTAATGGTAGATGTAGGAGTCGCAAATCGACTCTGCGTTGATTTTTCAGTAAACTACTTGTCGGAGATTAATTACCACAAAGTTAATAAAAGAGTTTTTTGAAATATGTTACGTCAAATTACAACACGAAAGACTGGTCTTTCTTTTACAGGTATTCAAAAATGTTGGAGTATTACTTAATATAGTAAATTAGACGACCATAATTTTAGTTCTACGCGCAAATGGGTAAAAGGCCTCTTAAGAATCAGAAAAATATTGTTTAAAGATCTCTGGTCTAGTTAGACTTACCAATAATATAAATTCTTGTTTAAACATTTTTCATCACAGCTCCTGGGTTCCTGTAACAAAAAATTGATATGAAACAACAATTACGGCAAATTAATCAAATACCTACTGAAAAGGGAAGAGTACAATTTAACTTATTATAATGACAACGAAGTACTTTGTTTGGGAAAACTGAATTACTCAAACGTAACCTATTTTTGTGTCATAAATATTTTATGTTTCCGATTTATTGTTAGGTATTAGTAAACAGGAAATTATGTAAAATTCAAGAGAAAACTCGTGACGTCAGAAGCAAGTAACAACTGTACTTGCTTGTGACGTATTGTAGTTTTAAAAAGGGTCGTAACTTCATCAATTTTAGTTTACACTAACAAAAAATAAAAAGAAAAAATACGTGTCAGATATTTTTTGATTATAGGGACTTTACTCATGGCGCGATTCGAACGAATTCCAACTACAAGTGAAAATCAACCTTGCCACTAAGAAATAAAGATGCGATTCGATTGACTTGACGTTGTCATGGCCATCGTGTTTTGTTTTTCATCTATTCATAGATAACAACGTGTTTTATGTCTTATGTCATAGTGGTAAGGTTGATTTTCACTTGTAGTTGGAATTCGTTCGAATCGCGTCGCTTTGCGTCGCATCGCGCCATGAGTAAAGTCCCTAAGTGACGGACAAATTAGATTTTTTCAGTGAAATAGCCTATTTACTATGACCAGACTTGGTTTATTCCACTTTGTTCACCTGGGTGATATTTTTCCAAGGTGAATTGAGGGTGAACAAAGTGAAACAAACCCCAAACTTGCCCAATTTCTCAACATTGAACTTAAACACCCTTCCTTTTCCGAGTCGGTGAACACAAAGACAAATTACTTGTTCAAATTGCGTACCAAATGCTCTACTTGTTTATGGCAAGGTTGCACGTGGGTTGATGGGACAGGTGACATTGAGACAGCACTCGACAATCGACATTCGCTCTAATGCAGAAGCAATAAAATGACGGTAATCAGATCGTCTGTCTGTTTGTTTAGAGCTGTTTTCTCGTGCATTAGTCTATTAGAGGTTGATTTTCGTTGATGTTTCCTGGTTTTAGTAGTGTGGTTTTAGTTGATTTTTTGTTGGGTTGTATTAATCTGATGTTATTATGAGTGCCCGGAAATGAGATCCATAAATTAAAGGAAGATGAGCAATGATTGATCAAGAGTGTATACCTACTACTCTGTACAGCAAAGCCGTTTAAGTTCTTAATCGATGGCGCTAACGGAACAATAGCCAAAAAATCTTCAAAAAAACCTTTCACGAAACGACGTTAGACGATGCGGGGTGTTGGGTTTATTTTCGTTACGGAATTTCTTGATTCGGTCGCCGCGCTCAGAGCCCGCGATAAAAGCTGTGCAATATCTTAAAATGTGAATTTTATTCCCCACGTGTAAAGTCGGAGGCGGCAATAGCTTCCTGCCTACATAGCAACGTGCTAGATTAACATCACTAAGCTGCTTGTTTTGTCTGTCATACTTCAATATACTTACAAGTAATTATTCCTCACCCACATAACGAGTACAGAAATAGGCATGCGACTATGCTTCTATAAAAATTGATCATCGTATTAAGTCACAATTTTGCATAACCAACGTAATTATTTATAAATTCCTTCTGTTATGGCGTTGTTTACTATAGAAAGTGCGCGTACAATGGGACATTGAACGATAGTGAAAAGGCTCACGCCACGCGCATATCAAGTGGACATTTGATGTGGTTTATGTGATTGGTCATGATCGACTTCGAAAAAGAGTAATGTAGTGTTCCGTAATTGTGATAGAAATTGAAACTATATGACAGGTTGGAAGTTTGCTAGCACTGTATACCTACACAATGCGACGCAAGTCTCCGATAATCAACATTTTGATGTCCAGGCGACAACACAAGCCCATAGACTAAGGTTCGTTCATAACGCGACGCAAGTCTCCGATATATTACGACTTTGGTATCCCGGCGACGCAGAGAGTCGCTTGGATACCGTGTAGGAACCTCTATAGGTTCCTACACAGGCCGCGTCAATGGATATCAAAGTCGCAAGGTATCGGAGACTTGTGTCGTGTTGTGTACGAAGGGCATTAGAAGTTTGAATTTTTTCTGCTCCAAGGTATTGTAAGACTTGAGTATTTGATGTTAATTTCAAACTTATTGTGTGATGTAAATAACGCGTATCACAATAATCAGTTCAATTAGGTTACATTGTTACAAAACTCAATTGTTGTTGCAAAACTCTATCTTATGAATTCACAGCTCAGAATGTCGGTCAGTGATTCACTGTTTTCGGTCTTCAATTACCGTTTTCTACATCTATTTTTAAAAAATTGCACAATATTTTAAACATACGATTATGTGGTATTTGATTATCTACTAATTTCGATTTAATATTTTGAGTTCATTACGGCAAAACACTGAATTTAAACTAGCGGCCCGTCCCGGGTTCGCACGGGTGGACTTATCTTTTCTAGCATTAAATATACGTATAGCCTATGACCTATGTTCTTCAGGGTGTATGTAACTTTCTAAAGGTCAAAAAATTTTTGAAATCGGCGCAGAAGTTTTTGAGTTTATTCATTACAAACATACACACACACAAAAATACAAATCTTTCCTCTTGATAATATTAGTGTACACACGACTACACATCAAGCGATGCAAAACCAGTATAAGCCGACCGTTGAATGTGCGGAAATCTCATACAAATCGAGACCACAATAAACTGGTTTTATATAGCTTGATGTGTAGCCGTGTGTACATGAATTCGATTTCATTTTGAGTACGAACCCATAATTTAATGCGTTCCAACTTCCGATAGGTAATTCTACTTTTAACAGATCGTAAAAAATCAAATACTAGTAAATCATCAGCTTTTTTTATTATCTACGTAATGGTTGGGAATTCATCAGTTAAATAATAGTGAAACAGTAATTGCAATAAATTTCTGATTCTGTTACGATAAACAGGAAGTGTTGGGAAGTAATGCGATACTGTAAGGCAAGCGTGCAGCCGCGGTTTCTTCGTAATGCCACAACGATTGTATTATTTTAATAATTCACACTTTAAATATAATTGTAGATGCAAAGACTTTATTCTTAGAAGGTCATTAAACATTTGCATAAGACATTATAACTTTTTATTTTTATAGACATAGACAGATTTTTTAGCCAGAATTTTCTAAAAGCGCCCGGCTCCGACTTACGGTTGTAGGTCGCGGGTTTGAACCCAGCCAGGTGCATTACTTTGTGTAATTTATTTATCACCACTGCTCTAAAACGGTGAACGAAAACATCGTGAAGAAACCTGCATGTCTTAGAATCAAAAATTCGAAGCAATGTGACATCTACCAACCCGCACATAGGCCCGCGTGGTACATTATGGCCCACTTAGCTCACAGAGAGGAGGCCTGTGTCCCAGCAGTGGAAATATTTTAGGCTGATGATGATGATGTTAAAGTATATGTATAGTATTTTTCTACCTTTATCTGTTACCTAGCTACTTTAGAGGCCAACGAAACAGACGGTTGAAAAAACGAAATAGAATTATTCCACTACTAGAGTACGCATTAAAATTAAGTGTTTTGTACAAAAAAAATAAAAAATCCAATAATATATTATTGACGAAAACAATAATACCAAAGAGTTTGGTGGTGACGAAATTGAGGAAGAATTTAACATTTGACACTTTCAGCGATGACTAATACTCATGCATGTGTAACGGACGGTTAATGTTCGAGTGGTGGTCAATAGGTCGATTTGCTAGAGATAGAAATCGCCCGCTTCGAACTAGACCGGTAGCGATGCGGTAAATATTTGGTTTAGCCAAAAGGTACTTTCGTTAGGTTGTATTGACCAACTCCCTCGAGAACTAGATACCTACCTATAAAGTAGGTAAATGATCTTTTTTCGTTGAAGCTACATGTTTCTTTTTCCTACGTCCATTTAGATGTTGCTCCATCCAATTACTGTATGATTTTTTTGATCTCAAATAGGTCGGCTAAATAAAAAAATGTCAATAATATCTACAATTTACAGTAACAAACGTTTATAACAGGTTGAAGAAGTGAATTAATACCGCTTTAATGCTTTTTAATTATCAACATCTAAAACATGTTGAATTTGGCACGTTTAATTATTGTTTTAATTTATTCACTAAAAATATAAACAGTCGCGAGACTAGAGAAACCGCACATAGCTTGGACTAGTAAATAATACCATATAGAAACAATCATAGCACATTAATTTTTAAATATAAGTATTTAAGGTAGAATTAGCTTTGAGGAACATTTCGCTACAATAATTATCATTGAATTTAACAGCGTGGTTTAACGCGGTTACATGCATACACCGAATATTTCTAGCTAGCGTCCAAATGAAACAAACGCCCTACTTACACAACGCGACACAAGTCTCCGATACCTTACGACTTTGGTATCCACGAGACGATCGCAATACAAATCCATAGAGGTTTGTACACAGTCACGCGTCAATGGATACCAAAGTCGTAAGGTATCGGAGACTTGAGTCGCGTTGGGTAGGTACGAAGGGGCTAACTGTTTTGAACGCAAGTGAAAAGTGATGTAATGGAGGCAGCTGACTAGCAGTAACGACTGTCAAAGATCTACAAATGACAGTCGGGGCCAACGAATGACACTTCTTACGTTTACTAAAACATTTGCTTCAATGTTGAAGGTTTTGGCGATGTCCGATTAATACAAGCATCGGTTCAGGCCAGACATTGGCCTTCGATAGGCCACTACCCATTTTGTTTATGCGATAACTTGTACATAATGCTAAGTTGTACATCATTAATTAAATAAATTAATCATCGATTTTTAAATGTATCTGGTTTATTTATTTGGGACCGCTCGCTTTATACATATCATAAATTAAGAGAATTATTTAAATAGAAATACATGAGCACCTAATTATGGCATTTAAAAGAAGTGAAGTGAGATTAATTTACTTTTGACAATTTGATGAAATTAATTTGCCTAGGTAGGTATCAGGCCCGAAGCCACCTAACATGCCGATTCCTATCGGCTTGTCTTTCGACATAAAGCAAATACTAGTATCTATTATTTTCATTATTCATAAACAAATTAAGAAAAGAACAATCAAAAAAAAATAAATAAACGCCTACAAATTTTTTCCGCGCAATTTCAACTCACGCCAAACAGACAAAGTTTGTAAGCCGCAAGGCGAATCCGGAATTCAGTTCATAAAATTCAAAGTTTCTCTTGTAGCGATCGTGAGCTTGAGGCCACATAACACCGCTAGTTTAAGGACGCTCGGAAGCCGAATATTACCGGCTTATGATAAGGATAGAAATATGAAATGCGTACGCCAGAACGAGATGGAATGATACTGGACTTCGTAATTCGTTTAGATTGTATTATTTGGATGACAGATTCACATTAGTTTTGGTTCGCGCTTATTTTTTTGTATTTATTGTTTTCACCTGTCCATTTGCATTTGATTTGGTATTATTGTTGAAATTTATAAGTTTTGCGTAGTTAGCGCATTAATAACAAACTTAGTTCAGTTCAATGGTATTGTTATTTGGTAAATGTTCAGTGTTCACCGTAATATTAGTTTCGAAGTTTTAACTAGATGGCGTTGTGCAATTACGTCACGATCCTGAATCGCGGTGTTAAGGTCTGTAGGCGATTAGTATAGGGTTTTGTGAACATGATTTAGAAGGAAGTTGTTAATAATTGATTAACCGACTACAGAAATTAAGGAGGTTACTCAATTTATTCGTCCTTAAAATACAACGTTTATTTTGTTTATTCTTTGTTCGCGGCATAACTTCATCGTTTATGAACCGATTTTGATGATTCTTTTTTTGTTGGAAAGAAGATGTTTTAATGGTGGAAACTTGATAAGGAAATCAGGGTTTGATGATAGAAGACCAGAGAAATCGAGTGAAACTTTCAAAAATCGTAGGGGCGGCTGGTATGTTTGTAAGTTTTTTCATTAAGTTTTGGTCCGGGTTCCCTTTCAAGGATTTTTACCCTACGCCACTGGTAGGTATGCTAATGACGTTTTTCGGTCTCTAGCAAAAACCTACCAAAAAAAAATACCTACTTCTGTATTTAGTGTCGAATATTAATACAAAAAATAGAAAAAAAAACATCAATTAAACAATCTAGCAATCAATCTAAAAATAACACTAACTTCCACACACTTTAACACAATAAAACTTTACTTCCTAATGAATACCTACGCGATGCAATGCAACACCGCGGATACTTGCCCGCCCGTATCATAGTTGTATAGTTATTCAGCATATAGGTATGTATAATACAGTAAACAATAGTTGCAATTTTCATTGCCAAAGCGGAAAATGTTGGGCACCGAACAAGTGAAAATCCACCGTATAGTGTGGCGTTCCCCACCGTCGTATCTCCACGTTGTCGTCGTGGTGGGGCTTCCAAACCAAGAGGGATACACCGCTCCACCACGTGTCCCTCTGAGTAGCAGAGGGCACAGTGGTTTTGGAGTAAGAGCGGGCTCGGCGTGCACTTACCCTGCCGTCGGGCAGGCAGGAGGAGGACTTGCACTTCCGCCTCCTCTTGCCACCGCTATTCTCGTAGCCCCGAAGATTGTCATGATCATGTCTATGACTTTCGACGGGGGTCGAGGGCCTTGGCTTAACCGCCCGGGCCGCGAGGAAGACAACCTCTTTAAAAAATTACCCCAAACCTCCAAGCGGCGGCGCACCGCGAGGGAGGTTGTATGCTTGGCTAATGGGTAGCATAATTAGTCGTTAGTGCGAACCGCACTTATTGGATGGATGGTTGGATATTGTTTTTACTCGTGGGACCAAAAATGCAAAATTTTTCAAAAAAACCCCCCCAACAACCGGCAGTCGCCGCAGCGAGCCAGGGAGGCTCACGTGCCCGTGAGGAGGAGTCACTGGACTTGTCCAGTACGTCCGACTCACCGGCACCGAACATCGAGCGGGCACAGAGTGCCGCTCCGACAAAGAAGGGGGCGTTGGTGCTCGAGTCGGAGTCCGACTCGGCATCAGACGCCGTGAGCTTCCAGAGCGTATGCTCTGGAAGTACGACAAGGAGGGACGAGGGGAGCGCCGCCAGCAAGAGGAAGGAATTCCTCAAGCGCTCCCGGGACGACGTCTCTTCGTCCGAGGAGGATGCTGCCTCGAGCCGGAAGATCCCCACTAGTGTGCGGGGTAAAGGCCGAGGCAGGACTGGAGGCAGAGGGCTCACGATTGAGTCCTCCTTTGAGAAGACGGTGGAGGAAGCGCTCCGCACCCTGACCCACAACAAGCCAGGCAAAAAGGCCACTAAAGATAGGGCTATAAGTGCGGTCATGGCCACTATCATGGCGGCGGTGACGGATGGCCTCAACCGGCCTCCTCCCACATCGACAGCATCGGACGAAATGTCCCAAATGCGGGAGGAGGTCTCCAAATTGACAGCGGCGATGGATGTTCTCCGGAAGGAGAATATCCAACTCAAGGCGGAGCTAGTCGGGCTGCGGAAGGGGCGCCGGGAGGAGGTGCCCCAGCCGCAGCCGCAGACGCGGACGCAGGCGCAGGCGCGACAGAAGGAGCCGCCGGCGAAGCCCGCACCAACAGAAGACAGCAACGCTGTCTTAAATCTGGTGCGGCAGGAGCTGGCGGCCTTCAACCAGCGGTTCACAGTGCTGGAGAACCGCGTCCTGCGCCCCCCGCTCGCGTCGGCATCCTATGCGGCTGTGGCGGCGTCCACGCCACCCAGGTCGGCCCCGGAGAAGAGGGCCTCGGCGAAGCCGCCGGCACCGCCCAAACAGGCCACGGGGAGAGTTGCTCCGGCGGCGGCGGCACCGGTGGGGGCGAAGGCGGCCCCGCAGAGCACGGCCGCCAAAAAGAAGAAGGGTGTTCCGGCGGCGGCGGCGAGTCAGCCTTCCGGACCTGTCCCGCCTACGCAGCCCTCGCGTCCTCCCCCAACCGATGCCGAATGGCAGGTGGCGGGAGAGAGCAGGGCCAAAAAGAGGCAAAGGCGGCGACAGCGACGGAAGCGAACCGTCGCGGCGAAACTGCGCGCCCCTAAGACCGCGGCTGTAGTTATCACACTGCAGCCAGACGCGGTCAAGAGGGGCGTGACGTACCGCGACGTGTTCGCGAAGGCGAAGGAGGCGGTGAACCTCCGAGAGCTGGGAATCGACGGGGGCCTCCGGGTGCAAGTCACCGCGACGGGGGCCAGGCTGCTGTCGATTCCCGGCGCCTCCAGCGGCCCTACCGCCGACGCTCTGGCCGAACGGCTAAGAGCGTCCCTAGATGCGGAGGAGGCCCGAGTGTCCAGGCCCGTAAAGCGCGCAGATCTGCGCATAATGGGCCTGGACGACTCGATCTCGGAGGGGGACGTGGTGGCCGCCGTTGCCAGGGCTGGGGAATGCCCTGCCGATCAGGTTAAGGCAGGCACCCTACGCCCTGACTTCGCGGGGCTGCTGGCGATCACGGTCAGTTGCCCCGTGCCGGCGGCCAAAAAGATTGGGGAGGGCCGAAGGCTCCTGGTCGGCTGGGTGTCCGCGCAGGTGAAACTGCTGGAACCCAGGCCTCTGAGGTGCTTCCGCTGCCAAGTGGGTAACCACACGGCATGCAAGTGCACCTCGGAGGTGGACCGCAGCGGAGACTGCTTCCGCTGCGGTCGGCCCGGTCACAAGGCCGGCTCCTGTAATGCCCCGCCGCACTGTTTTCTATGTGCGGCGGCTGGTAAGCCGGCCGATCACCGGGCAGGGGGCAAGTCCTGCGCCCCGCCCGCCAAGACCAGGAGCAGAGGTAGGCCCTCTGCCGCCGCCGTCCCCGCTACTGCCGCCGCCGCCGCAGCTCCTGCTGCCGCCGCCGCCGCCGCCACCGCCGCCGCCGCCGCCGTCGTCGCCGCTGCCGCCGTGGCTACGCCCTCGCAGAGGGCCCTGGAGGAGGCTGCAATGGATTCAGATTAATGTCTCCATTGCGCTTCCTCCAGGCGAACATCAACCACTGCGCCGCTGCTCAGGATCTTTTGCTCCAGAGCATGGCGCAGTGGTTGATCAACGTCGCCGTGGTCGCCGAGCCGTATTATGTCCCGCCCAGGAATGACTGGGTAGCGGACCTGGACGGCTTGGTGACCATAATTTCGTCGGCCGCCGCCGGTACCCCGCCCCTCGATCGCGTACAGAGAGGGCGCGGGATTGTCGCAGCCCGGTTCGGGGAGATCGCCGTGGTAGGCGTTTATTTCTCCCCGAACCGATCTATCGCCGAGTTCCAAGACTCCCTAGTGGAGCTGGGAGACGTCGTCGTCGCCCTCGGTTCCCTCCCTGCGCTCGTCCTCGGGGACTTCAATGCCAAGAATGTGGCTTGGGGTTCCCGGTCCACGGATTATACGCGGGGTAGGATGCTCGAGCACTGGGCCCGGGCACAGGGCCTGGTCATCGAGAACCGGGGTTCTGTCCCCACGTGCGTGCGGATGCAGGGCGAGTCGGTGGTGGATGTTACGTTCGCTACCTCCGACCTGTCGCCGCGCGTCACCGACTGGCGCGTTGTGGAGGAGGTGGAGACCTATTCCGACCACCGGTATATCCGGTTCGACGTCTCCGCCCAGACCTCAGACGCGCCGGTCCCAAGTGGACGGAACCCAAGTGGTCCGCGATGGGCGCTGAAGCAGCTGGACCGGGAGCTATTCCTGGAAGCCTCGATCGTGCAGGCCTGGGTGTCACCACCGGACAGGCCTGCCGACATAAACGACGAGGCCGAGTGGTTCCGGGAGGCCATGTCGGAGATCTGCGACGTGGCCATGCCCCGGGTCCGGCAAGGACGCGCCCGGCGTCAGCTGTACTGGTGGTCGAGCGAGTTGGCAGCGCTGCGCGAAGCGTGCGTTGCCGCGCGCCGCCGGTACACCAGATTCCGCAGGCGCCGCACCCGACCTCCGGATGCGGCGGCTGTAGAGGCGGAGCTCTACGAGGGCTACAGGGCAGCGAAGACCGTCCTCCGCGACGAGATCTGGCGGGCCAAGGAACTGGCCCGCAAGGAGATGCTGGAGTCTCTGAACGGGGACCCATGGGGCCGCCCCTTCAAGTGGGTACGAGAAAAGCTCCGCCCCTGGGCTCCCCCGTTGACGCAGAGTCTCCAGCCTCAGTTCGTGGAGGACGTGGTGAGCGCCCTGTTCCCATCGCGAGGGGAGCATACTCCCCCGCCTATGGCTCCGTCTCCGACGGAATCTGACGGTGAAGCTGACGCAAACGCGGACCACAGCGACGACGACGTCTACGACGCTCCAGAGGTGACCGAGGTAGACCTGAGAGTGGCGGTACAGCGGCTCAAAGCCAAAAATACCGCCCCGGGACCCGACGGCCTGCCAGGGAAAGCCTGGGTCCTGGCCTTCGGGACTCTCGGGCCTCGACTGGGGGGGCTCTTTAGCGCATGCTTGGAGAGGGGCCGGTTCCCGCTTCGTTGGAAGACGGGGAAACTGGTCCTGATCCAGAAGCACGGGCGCCCTGCGGACTCTCCGTCCGCATTCCGGCCCATCGTGCTGCTCGACGAGGTGGGCAAGCTCTTGGAAAGAGTCATTGCAGACCGCCTCGCCGGGCACCTGAATCGGGTGGGCCCGAACCTGTCGGAGAGCCAGTTTGGCTTCCGCAGGGGGCGCTCGACGGTGGACGCAATCATGCGCGTGAGGGCCCTCACGACGGGGGATGCAGTTGCCCGGGGCAGGGTCGTCTTGGCGGTGTCCTTGGACATCTCCAATGCCTTTAACACCCTGCCCTGGAGTTGCATCAGGGAGGCACTCCGGTATCACCGGGTGCCGACCTACCTCCGTCGTATAGTCGAGGATTACCTGACGGACAGAGCCGTCATCTACCCCGGTCACCGGGGAGAATGGAACCGGCGAGAGATGTCGTGCGGTGTCCCACAGGGATCGGTCTTGGGACCGCCCCTGTGGAACATCGGATACGACTGGGTGCTGCGCAGCGACCTCCCTGATGGCGTCAGCGTAATATGTTACGCTGACGACACGCTCGTCCTGGCACAGGGAGAGTCGCACCAGGCGGCGGCCGACGTGGCGACGGAAGCGGTTGCGACAGTCGTTGATAGGATCCGGCAGTTGGGACTCGAAGTGGCGCTGCACAAGTCAGAGGCCATGTGTTTTCATGGCCGTCTGAATGCGCCGCGGTCAGAGTCCCACATAACGGTGGGAGGGGTTCGCATCGGCGTCGGGAGGACGATGAAGTACCTGGGACTCGTCCTCGACAGCCGATGGAACTTCAGGGAGCATTTCCTGAGTTTGGCCCCAAGGCTGAACCGGGCAGCAGGCGCCCTCAGGCGACTCCTGCCCAATATCGGCGGGCCAAACACCTCCTGCCGGAGGTTGTACGCCGGTATCGTGCGGTCCATGGCCCTCTACGGGGCCCCCGTGTGGGCCCTGAGCATCCGGACGCGACCACAGAAGCTGGTCGCATGCCAGAGGGTCATGGCTATCCGGATGATCCGGGGATACCGCACGATCGCCGGCGAATCGGCCAACCTCCTTGCCGGATTGCTGCCCTGGGATCTGGAGGCGACTGCCCTCCAGCGCGTCTATGAGTGGCGCGTGGAGGCGCAGCGTCGGGGAGAATTCCCGCTGCCCCGACAAGTCGAGGCGCGGCGGGAAGAGGTCCGGCGCGATCTCAGGGCAGTATGGAGACAACGACTGTCGCAACCGAGGTTCGGGCACGCCGCAATCGCGGCGGTAAGACCCCTCTTTGAGGAGTGGCTGGAGAGACGTCACGGCGTCCTGACCTATCGGATGACGCAGGTCCTCACCGGACACGGAAGTTTCGGGAGGTTCCTGTGTCTGATAGGGAAGGAGGAGACGCCCGGGTGCCACCACTGCGAAGATCGCCCGGAGGACACAGTAGAGCATACGGTGCAAGACTGCCCAGCTTGGGCAGAGCACCGACGTGTCCTCACGGCGGCGATAGGCGGAGACCTCTCGCGCCCGGCATTGGTCGCAGCCATGCTGCGGGGCGAGACGGAGTGGGAAGCGGTCGCCTCCTTCTGCGAAGCAGTAATGCTCGTGAAGGAGGAGGCGGGCCGCGAGAGAGAGAGGACAGCGTCCTCCCTCCGCCCCAACCGCAGTGGTAGGCCCCCGCGGCGTCGGACGTCAGCAGACGATCTCCGGCCACCGTAGGCGCGGGCATGCGGGCAGCGAGTAAAGGGCAACTCGCTGCCCGACCATGGACCATGCCCGGGTCGACGGCGCGTTGTGTCCCACGCGCGCCTCAAAGAGCGTCAGCATAATGACGGGGCCCCCTCTCAGAGGGCCAAAGCCTGCCGGGGTCGCGGGATTATTTCCTTACCGTGACCCCGGAACATAACAGGCTACTGAAGGACACCGTGGATTTTAGTCAGCAGAAGTCTGACAGTCCCTCCCGCCCTGCCCGGGGTGGGAGGACTCATTTGATGATTTTACCACGCAAAAAAAAAAAAAAAAAAAAAAAAAAATAGTGTGGCGTTACCATTCTAGCGCCTAAGTCGAAAATGCTTTGGGCATGTAAATCAGGCTTTAGGTTTCTTTTGGCTTGTTTGTTTAAAAGGTAGGCTATTTACATCATCGCTGTTTATTGTCTCTTATGAGTATAGTGGAACAACAACGAATTTTCTGTTTTTCTTTTAAATTCATAGCAAATATCTACCTTGGTAATGCATACTACGTGCTAGATCATAATTCAAGGTATAATCTAATACCTAAATAAATAAAGCAGTTCCGTGATCTATACATACATGAATAGTATGATTAAACAACGGTTCCATAGCCATAAGAAAAAAGCCACGGAAAAAATATAAAGTTTGGAGTACCTAGTGGCCCTTTTCCCTAAACGAAGTGAAAGAGATTTTTCCAAAAGTCGACTTCTCATGTCCTTTTGAACGTAAAGTGATTTTTTTTACTACCTACATCTGATAATATCTTATTCATCATTACTATAATAATTAACGAATTTTATAAAGCAGAAGATTTTGTTTGGTTGAACGCGCTAATCTCAGGAACAACCGGTTTGAATTGAAAAAATCCTTTTGTGTCGGATAGTTCATTTATCGAGGTAGGCTATGCTAACATCACCCTAAGCCCAGTGGCTGAGCGACTAAACTGTTGCGCTGCATGTCGCGGGTTCGATCCCCGCACGGAGCAAATATTGTATGATCTACAAGTAGTTGTTCCGGGTCTGGGACTCTGGGCGTTTGTGTATGTGAGTTTATATGTTTGTAAAACGCACCCACGACACAGGAGAAATTCCTAGTGTGGGGCAGAGTTTAAAAAAGAAAAAGAAAATAAGAGTCGAGCTACGGGGATGAAACCACAGTATAATTATCTTTACAGTAGTGGAACTCGGCCGCATGATAGATATAAATGCCTACAGCCGCGCGGTACGTAAACATGCGTTAGGGCTGGCTGCCCGTCTCCAGCATTTTAATTACATTTGCCTACTTTCTGTTTCTATTTAGTTTTGTGGTTGAAAATAGGTATACTATTTTATATAAACAAATAAAATACTTTGTTTATTGGATAGGAAGTGTTCAATAAAAATGCGTGTTGTTTTTTACCCGACTGCGCCAGGAGGGTTATTGATTGGTAGATTTAATTTAAAAAACACATGTTTTTGTTTGAAAAACAATTCGGGCTTATTTTGCGACCGAAAAATATTTGCGCCTCGACTGAGTCGTACGAAATTCTTTATTATTAACTTTTAAAAATATAATAAATCCGCATTCTAATATAAAGCTTAATTAAAAATTAAGCAACCAAAAACAAGCACAATATTTACTACTCGTCATATTAAATAAATGTACTAGAACTGATTTGTAGTGTAAAAATCGCGCGCTTATTGTTAAAAAAACTACACACCGTCCGTTCGTCACTGCGGTACAGTCGTGACTGTCTGCGCCCCGAGCGCGCCCCGACATCGAGGCGCGTAGGCATAGCTCGCGTTTCGTCCATTTGTATGAAGTTGGAGTACTGTATAATTACCGTGATGAAACTACGGTGTATGACCAGAACAATGACAATATAAGCGGGTAACCATATAATAATAATATATTCCACAACTATCACACAACGCCATCTAGTCCCAAGCTAAGCAGAGCTTGTGTTATGGGTACTAGACAACTGATAAACATACCTAAATATTTCTAATAAATACATAAATATTATAGACTAGCTGTGCCCGCGACTTCGTTTGCGTGGATGTCGGAATATAACAATGTAATTTTTTGTGCGAAGCGCTTAATTCTCGCCAGGTTTTTTATAAATAATATCGTTTTCATTATAAACCCTATATTTAGAATTTATTAAGATTTTTCAAGAATATTTGACGTGTTTGTAATATACGCCCCCTGTCGTTCAAAGGCAGTACTATTCAATTGCTACTGGATTAGAGCACCCATTCCATCTCATTCCATCCCATTCCATCCCACTCCATCCCACTCCATCCCACTCCATCCGACTCCATACCACTCCATCCCACTCCATACCACTCCATCCCACTCTGTCTCACTCTATCCCACTCCATCCCACTCCATCCCATTCCATCCCACTCCATCCGACTCCATACCACTCCATCCCACTCCATCCCTTTCCATCCCACTCCATCCCACTACATCCCACTCCATCCCACTCCATTCCACTCCATCCCACTCTATCCCACTCCATCCCACTCCATCCCACTCCATCCCATTCCATCCCACTCCATCCGACTCCATACCACTCCATCCCACTCCATCCCACTCCATCCCACTCCATTCCACTCCATCCCACTCCATCCGCTTCCATCCCATTCCATGCCTTTCTAGTGTGAGTCAAATAAAAACCTTTTCTTTCTTTCTTTCCATTCCATCCCATTCTATTCCATTCCACTCTACTCTACTCTACTCTACTGTCTCCACTCCACTCCACTCCAAACCACTCCACTCAAGTCCACACCATATTTGAATAGGTATGTTGTTTTTCTATTCCAAGCTAGATCGCGCTACTGAACTGCGAGCTGCGTGTCTCGGTGTAAACTGACCGTAATTTTACTTCTGGAATACTTTAAATTCGAATATCTTTTGATAGACTGATCCGATTTCAATGAAACAAAAACTAAATGTTACTTCAAGTTACGGTCAGTCGTTATGTATTAAAGTTATCTACATAGCTTTTGTACATTTTACGTGATGCCCGAACAAATAAACATACAAACAGACATACAGACAAACAGACAAAAATTCTAAAAATGCTAGAAATGAGTTCTATTGGTTGTCCTTAAACACGCTTGCTATATTTTTTGAGTTTTTTTTTTAATGTACAAAAAATATTTTTCTACAGTTTTATTATATGTATAGAATGTATAGATATAGATAAATTACACCCAGACACGAACAAATGATCGTGCTCATCACACAAGCATTTGTCCTGGGTGGGAATCGAACCCACGACCTCCGGCATAGCAGTCAGGGGACAGGGTCACTACCACTAGACCAACAGGCCTGTCAAATATAGGTACCACGTAATGTCTAATCTGTATAACAAGGTATATACCTGTGGGGACAATTAGCTTACGTATACGTAGGCGGAACAGCCTACAATCTACATAGCAATATTGTATCGTTTTAAGATCTTAATAATACGTGTGTAAGTACATTATATACCTACTACTTACATGTTTCATGCTTGCCGCCAAAGAAACTATGCTTCCTTCTACGCTTATGTACAATCGACAAAGTGGAATCATGACCCATTTTGACAATAAATCGTTTGAATCCGTCAAATTGACAAAGATCAAAGTCGTTACCATGGATATGTATGTTTACGCGAATGTGGACCTAATTGTATTTGAATGTCTGTTGGAAAATAAGCTTATGGTGGGTCATGATTCCACTGTGTCGATTGTACATAGATAATAATTATATACTTAGTAGCAACTTGTTATGATGACATAATTAAGTCTCGTGTACTTATGATATAATTTGATAATGATTTATTGGTGCTGTAATGTTATTATGTTTTTTGCAGGGAGAAAAAAAGACAAGAAGTTGAGAAGTGAAACGGCTAAAAACATAATATAATCTAGAAGACCCTTTTTAATTAGTTGGATATGAGTAGTAATACAAAAAAATCTAACTACAAAAATATATATACACCTGTTGTTGGACACTTGTCTAAAAAAGTGTAACTGCAAAACAATCCATAAATCAACGTGAAATGCTATTTTGCAGTTGTCAGTTATTTTCAACGACGTTGGTTATTTTAATGTAATGTTTTCACTTCTACTGTCTGATTCATATTTATTCCGGGCCGTTGGGCCCGGAATAAATATGAATCAAGAGTAACAAAACAAGAGTAGTATCGACAAAAGAAAGTCAAATGTTTACTACCTCATCGTGTTTATAATATAAACAAAAGGATTTTCCTAGAAAGTTCAAGGTTTGTAATATCACAGTAAGATAGTTGTGTCCGTTATTTCACCTCGATTACGGCTTTGGCTATCTTACTCGTCTTTCCAACAACTCCAACTGTGAAAATCTTTTACGGTAGGTACTTATGTTAATCTTACACTGGATTCATACAAGGATCTCTGTGACCTCTTTTCAATTTAAACGAAGCCGATGGAACTGTATTTTTTTTTTTAGCGTGGTAAAATCATCAAATGAGTCCTCCCACCCCGGGCAGGGCGGGAGGGACTGTCAGACTTGTACTGACTAAAATCCACGGTGTCCTTCAATAGCCCTTTATGTTCCGGGGTCATGGTGAGGAAATAAAATCCCGCGACCCCGGCAGGCTTTGGCCCTCTGATGCAACTGTATTTTGAGAAAGGCTAAGCGACAGTGGGATATTTGACAAAAAAAAAACTAAAGTACGTATTCCGTCAGTAAATAAAACGAAGCGGCTAGAAGTGCTAGAACATATCATTGGCTAGAACTGTATTTTCTTATCACCTTTTAACAAAAAAGGCTATGCAACAATAGGGTATGACTGCAAAATCTAATATTAATAGATAAGTTCGTCAGTTACACTATCAAAAAATATTTGACACGTATTTTTTCTTTTATTACGTAACCAAAATTGACGAAGATACGAACTGGGACCCCGCTCTAGATTTTTTTTAGAATGCGTTATATCTTTGTACTTAAGAGCCAGTTCACAAAATTCGAACGCTCGAGTTTAGGTAAAAGACGGGAGCAATGTTCATGTGTGCGTAGCTATTCACACATACACAACGCAACCAGTGTAGCGCTAGTGTTGAGACGGACTAAACAATCTTGAGCCGATATAATCGTAATGCACTTTGGTTACATTTCTGAAAAAGTTTTTTTTTGTTTATTCAGTCTATTAGACTGTTAAATGGTATAGAACGGAAAGCATCTCGCGCGCTGATTGGTTGAACGACATGTGCCTGGCGGCGGCGCCGCCATAATTATTTGTTAGATAATTCGTTTGATGTCGAATGTTAACAAACTGATCTGGTGATTTTAATTAAATTTTGTGTTAAAAATAACCTGTGAGTTAAAGTTAGTTATATTTTATTGTTGTGGAAGTAAAACTGAATCTGCGATAAACCTAAGAAGTGAAGTTTGAACAATAGTCAGATAACTTTTATCTGAGGAATAAAAATGGCGGTTCGACAGCTTATCTATAGAAAATATGTCAAACCGCTATTTTCATTCCTCAGATAAAAGTTGTCTGACTATTATAAATCAGCCCTTAGTCATCGAATATAACCTAAATTTAATATATTTTCCGTGTTTTCATATTTTTTATGAATGTGAACCTTAAACATCTACTACAAGAACACAGAACGAGCTACTGTAAGAAGTTCTGAGTGCCGCGTAAAAGAAGAGTTGCGTTTATTTCTATAAAATCACGAGTGTATTGCGTTGTGTAGGTATATGGCTGTTTGAAGTCGGCTTCATCATAACCGGAGATTTTGTTATTTAAACTCCCTGCTTATTTTGAAAGGTAAGAATGATTTTTATCAATATCGCATTCTATATCCGCATGACCGTTTAATAAATTCGTAAATAATTTGTAAAAAAAACCAACATGGTTTCTGCTACAATTTCTCATAATAGGCGTCTTTTCATAGTTTTCGTCTTCGAGGGTTTTGAATCCGATAGTGCTGTCAAAATGTAAATCCAAGATGGAGGCTGCAAAAAATATCGAGGTTTTCGTCATGGGTGTCGTTTTCATGGTTTTCGAGGGTGTTGAAACCGATGGTGCAGTCAAAATGTAAATCCAAGATGGCGGCTGCATAAATTATCGAGGTTTTCGTCATGGGTGTCGTTTTCATGGTTTTCGAGGGTGTTGAAACCGATGGTGCAGGCAAAATGTAAATCCAAGATGGCGACTGCATAAATTATCGAGGTTTTCGTCATGGATGTCGTTTTCATAGTTTTCGAGGGTGTTGAAACCGCTGTTGCAGTCAAAATGTAAATCCAAGATGGCGGCTGCATAAATTATCGAGGTTTTCGTCATGGGTGTCGTTTTCATGGTTTTCGAGGGTGTTGAAACCGATGGTGCAGTCAAAATATAAATCCAAGATGGCGGCTGCATAAATTATCGAGGTTTTTTTCCATGGGTGTCGTTTTCATGGTTTTCAAGGGTGTTGAAACCGATGTTGCAGTCAAAATGTAAATCCAAGATGGCGGCTGCATAAATTATCGATGTTATCGTCATGGGTGTCGTTTTCATGGTTTTCGAGGGTGTTGAAACCGATGTTGCAGTCAAAATGTAAATCCATTATGGCGGCTGCATAAATTATCGAGGTTTTCGTCATGGGTGTCGTTTTCATGGTTTCCGAGGGTGTTGAAACCGATGGTGCAGTCAAAATATGGATAGTATGGAAACTAGGCCTAATTGTAGAAATAAATACCTACGCTCTCAACTGCAGCGTTAGGGTTGTCACGAGCGCGGAGAATGGAACATAATTATGTGGCGCTGATGCTTGATTAACCCGGTGGCTGCACACCGTACTATGCGTTTCAACTAAGTATAAGATGACCTAGGCACCATATTGTAACTGCAATTGTGTTTAATGAAAAATACTTTGCGCAAATTACTTTTGAATACTTAACATTTATCTTATTCATGTTATTTTCATGTGATTTTTGTCATTTGACATCTGGGATTTCTATTTTGATAGCAAAATCGGTTTCAAAACCCTCAAAAACCATGAAAACGACATCCATGATGAAAACCTCGATAATTTTGGCAGCCGCCATCTTGGATTTACATTCAGACTGCACCATCAGTTTCAACAACCTCGAAAACCGTGAAAACGACACCCATGACGAAAACCTCGGTAATTTATGGAGCTGCCATCTTGGATTTACATTTTGACTGCACCATCGGTTTCAACACCCTCGAAAACCATGAAAACGACACCCATGACGAAAACCTCGATATTTTTTGCAGCCGCCATCTTGGATTTACATTTTGACTGCACCATCGGTTTCAACACCCTCGAAAACCATGAAAACGACACCCATGCCGAAAACTTCGATAATTTATGCAGCAGCCATCTTGGATTTACATTTTGACTGCACCATCGGTTTCAACGGGTACACTACGATAATACGAAAAACTTTATTCCGAAATTCATAAATACGAATTTCAAAATACCGATTTTCATAATTCCGAATGGTTCAAAATTCCTAATATAACAACTCCGATGGATCATTATTCCTATTTTAATAATTCCGAAATTTCAAAATTCCTAACGTTTATAATTACTATTTTCAAAATACCGAATTTCAATAGACCGAATATCAAAACTTCCGACTTATTATATTTTCCGAAACATCAAAAACACGAATACCGAATATTAAAATTCCGATTATTAGAATTCCGATTCGGGTCCGTCAGGTCGAAAAATCCGAGTCGGGGTGCCCCAAGACACATTTTGCTCACTATTGCATCCTGAGTTAAAGCACCACTAAGGTGGTTCAACGGAGCCCCGCTCCGCGGGGCTCCTATTTCTGTGAGCAAGGTTTAAAGTAACCTAACACGAAGGGGATGGCGGGGTCTTTCAGACCCCGCCATCCCCTTCGAACCTAACCTGTCCGAGTCGGGGTGTCCCCAGTCCTGAGCTCGCTTCGCTCGCTCTTGCATCCTTGGTCAATTTGTTGACTACCACCTACCAAGGCAGGTCGACGGAGCCCCGCTTCGCGGGGCTCCTATTTCTGTGAGCAAGGTTTAAAGTAACCTAACACGAAGGGGATGGCGGGGTCTTTCAGACCCCGCCATCCCCTTCGAACCTAACCTGTCCGAGTCGGGGTGTCCCCAGTCCCGAGCTCGCTTCGCTCGCTCTTGCAACCTTGGTCAGTTTGTTGACTACCACCTACCAAGGCAGGTCGACGGAGCCCCGCTTAGCGGGGCTCCGAAAAATCCGAGTCGGGGTGCCCCAAGACACATTTTGCTCGCTATTGCATCCTGAGTTAAAGCACCACTAAGGTGGTTCAACGAGCCCCGCTTCGCGGGGCTCCTATTTCTGTGAGCAAGGTTTAAAGTAACCTAACACGAAGGGGATGGCGGGGTCTTTCAGACCCCGCCATCCCTATCCATCCCATCCCGTCCCCCAACCTAACCTGTCCGAGTCAGGGTGTCCACAGTCCCGAGCTCGCTTCGCTCGCTCTTGTATCCTTGGTCAATTTGTTGACTATCACCTACCAAGGTAGGTCGACGGAGCCCCGCTTAGCGGGGCTCCGAAAAATCCGAGTCGGGGTGCCCCAAGACACATTTTGCTCGCTATTGCATCCTGAGTTAAAGCACCACTAAGGTGGTTCAACGGAGCCCCGCTTCGCGGGGCTCCTATTTCTGTGAGCAAGGTTTAAAGTAACCTAACACGAAGGGGATGGCGGGGTCTTTCAGACCCCGCCATCCCCTTCGAACCTAACCTGTGCGACTCGGGGTGTCCCCAGTCCTGAGCTCGCTTCGCTCGCTCTTGCATCCTTGGTCAATTTGTTGACTACCACCTACCAAGGCAGGTCGACGGAGCCCCGCTTCGCGGGGCTCCTTTTTCTGTGAGCAAGGTTTAAAGTAACCTAACACGACCGAGTCGGGGTGCCCCAAGTCCCGAGCTCGCTTCGCTCGCTTTTGGATCCTAAGTTCTCCTAATAACAATAAAAATCCTGAAGGCAAACAGTGAAAGTTAAGAGGATACGCCTCGCCACTCCGTGCCTACACAGGCTTAAATAACACTCTGGGAGTACGGTAGACAAAACTACGTGGAGCCGGTTTTGTACCAATTCGTTTCTGTCACTGACTTTGTAGGATGAGAAACGAAATTCCGATTTTCAATATTCCGAAAAAATCTGTTTATTCGGAATATTGAAAATTCGGAATTTCGTTTTTCGGAATGAGAACTCATCGAACATTACATTTTTCGAATATGTGAAAATCGGAAAACGAAGGAATCGGACATACGACTTTCGGTCAAGTAAATTTCGAGATTCTTAATAATAGATATTGTAACTTTTAGGTATTATGATATTCGGAGTTTTGAAAATCGGAATATCGAAATTCGGAATAAAATATTTCGGAGTATTTGGGTGTTCCCGGTTTCAACACCCTCGAAAACCATGAAAACGACACCCATGACGAAAACCTCTATAATTTATGCAGCCGCCATCTTGGATTTACATTTTGACTGCACCATCGGTTTCAACACCCTCGAAAACCATGAAAACGACACCCATGCCGAAAACTTCGATAATTTATGCAGCAGCCATCTTGGATTTACATTTTGACTGCACCATCGGTTTCAACACCCTCGAAAACCATGAAAACGACACCCATGACGAAAACCTCTATAATTTATGCAGCCGCCATCTTGGATTTACATTTTGACTGCACCATCGGTTTCAACACCCTCGAAAACCATGAAAACGACACCCATGACGAAAACCTCGATAATTTATGCAGCCGCCATCTTGGATTTACATTTTGACTGCACCATCGGTTTCAACACCCTCGAAAACCATGAAAACGACACCCATGACGAAAACCTCTATAATTTATGCAGCCGCCATCTTGGATTTACATTTTGACAGCACTATCGGATTCAAAACCCTCGAAGACGAAATCTATAAAAAGACGCCTATTATGAGAAATTGTAGCAGAAACCATGTTGTTTTTTTTTACAAATTATTTACGAATTTATTAAACGGTCACGCGGATATAGAATTCGATATTGATAAAAATCATTCTTACCTTTCAAAATAAGCAGGGAGTTTAAAAAACAAAATCTCCGGTTATGATGAAGCCGAGTTCAAACAGCCATAATTATACGTAACATAAATTAACGCAACTCGTCTTTACGCGGCACTCAGAACTGACAGCACTGCGATGTCCGCTTAGAAGCCTCGTAGATGCGCGTGTTTGTGTGAGTCTTCTTGGAATGGGCATCTACGGTACTTTCACAGTTTTTATGTCTTGTGACTGGGACTGTAGCACCATAACTATTTTTGAACTACCTATTTTTAATTTTTTGTCTATTGACAATTCAAAAGTGCCTGTAACTGGCTTATTTGAAATAAATGATTTTGATTTGATTTGATTTGATTTGAGTGCACCGTTTCGAACGTTAGTACGTAATTTCCGTACTATCCATATTTTTACAGTGCTACGGGGCAGAGAAGAGCCACTCAAAGCGTGGGAGCGTATCTTTGCAAGTTACAACCACGATCTATACACGTCATGTAAATATATCCCATAAATAATATACGCCACCACGTTTTGAGTGGCCCCTCTCTCAGCCCCGTAGGGTTTTTTTTTTTTTTTAAGAATATTAAAAACGTGGGTTTTTCATATTTCTGACAGCAAACCCTTTCATTTGATACCCATATCATGGGGGTGCATTTCAAACAGCCAATCCGCCATCTTAGATGTCCGCCATGTTGGATTTAAGACACGTGACTATTTTTTTCGTATTCCTGACAGCAAACCCTTTCATTTAATACCCATATCATGGGGGTACCTTTCAAATAGCCAATCCGCCATCTTGGATGTCCGCCATGTTGGGTTTAAGACACGTGACTATTTTTTTCATATTACTGACAGCAAACCCTTTCATTTGATACCCATATCATGGGGATGCATTTCAAATAGCCAATCCGCCATCTTGGATGTCCGCCATGCTGGATTTCAGGTACGTGACTATTTTTTTCATATTCCTGACAGCAAACCCTTTCATTTGATACCCATATCATGGGGATGCATTTCAAATAGCCAATCCGCCATCTTGGATGTCCGCCATGTTGGATTTAAGACACGTGACTATTTTTTTCATATTACTGACAGCAACCCTTTCATTTGATACCCATATCATGGGGATGCATTTCAAATAGCCAATCCGCCATCTTGGATGTCCGCCATGCTGGATTTCAGGTACGTGACTATTTTTTTCATATTCCTGACAGCAAACCCTTTCATTTGATACCCATATCATGGGGATGCATTTCAAATAGCCAATCCGCCATCTTGGATGTCCGCCATGTTGGATTTAAGACACGTGACTATTTTTTTCATATTCCTGACAGCAAACCCTTTCATTTGATACCCATATCATGGGGGTGGATTTCAAACAGCCCGACCGCGATCTTGGGGAGGCCGCCATATTGGATTTCTCACCACTCTTGCGCCCCATTGCAAAAACTAATAAAACAAAAACGGATGGCTAATTAATGCACAAATTCTACAAACTACTATTATAATTATAATAATACTTTAGTTTGATAAAGTAACGAAAATCTTACCTTATGAAAAAAATATGGAGAGAATCAAAATGTGGCAGTCGTAGTATAATATTCCGTTCACGATACGTACGCTCTATAATCAGGACGAGGAAAAAAGTGATACAGGTCCTACGTCGACGGGCGCTGGAGCCGTACTGATCGCAGCCCGGTTATGTTTCGTAATTTATACTAGTTTAGAGTGATTTTAAAAACGATAGTATGTTTAATTACATGAAGGGATTTTAATGAAATTTAGAAATTAGTTTAGTCTGTAAACATAGTTTATATTTACATAGTTTTTTTAATGTAATTACGCTTTGTTCGAACCAAAAATGGCGATAAAACAGCGATATAAAACGTAAAAATTGACCTCAGAATTTATTTTTTTACCAATTTGTGTTATTAAAAATATAAATTCTACTACGCAGTTTGACGACAAAAACGTATGTCTGATGATTTGTGTATTTTTTTTTGTTAAAATTACGAATATTAATGGTAGATGTAGGAGTCGCAAATCGACTCTGCGTTGATTTTTCAGTAAACTACTTGTCGGAGATTAATTACCACAAAGTTAATAAAAGAGTTTTTTGAAATATGTTACGTCAAATTACAACACGAAAGACTGGTCTTTCTTTTACAGGTATTCAAAAATGTTGGAGTATTACTTAATATAGTAAATTAGACGACCATAATTTTAGTTCTACGCGCAAATGGGTAAAAGGCCTCTTAAATATATATGCATTGATTTAGGTAGTAAATAAAAAGAAAAAATACGTGTACCTACATTATTTTTCAAGACCATTTGACGGATTAATTAGATTTGCAAAATTAATGCTGCCAACATGCCTATGGGATGGCCAATTTTAAGGTTAGATAAAATCGAGGCGTTTTCATATTATATCATACACCCATACAAAAATCGACTGAATTCATAAGTTGACCGATTTTCAGGTTACCTCTGTCAAGTGTCAACAAAGTTTTTGACCGCTCCTATTTAAGTTTTCGGACTCGGTAACCTACATTATTTTGTACTTGAATAAATGTCTTCATTCATTAATTCACTGACATGCAAAATTAGGAATTTTTCACAGGAATTAGACGAAATTTTGACTTTAGAAAGTTTGTCGATTTGGTTTGTAAATTATTATTATTTAATTATATACAAACCAAATCTAAAAAAATATTAATTATTTATATTAATTTTGTTGCAAACCAACGTAACGCAGTTCGAGTTCACAGTTCAGTTTCTATTCGGGTAAAATTCTTTAATAAAATAATGTGTTGCTACTGTTTTGTGGTTTAATTCTCTTTGATCTAAGTAGTTCACGGCTCATAAACATTTTGTAATTACAGAAATAATTTGCACTTTCTTTATGTCTGTACTTGATTCATGTGAACTCAAATGTACTTGTTTCTCTATTCTTATAATTCATAAATGGGTCAGACTTCATATCAATTGTCGTGCCCCCAGGCAGCACCGGGCTACGAATCGGTGAAATACAAGTTCCTCTCTTTCTGCTCCTCTTAAGCTCCGACTGGTAAAATATTATGGTGTACAGGGGGGTTTTGGTTTCCGCACTTAGTCCTTCATGTGGACCATTGTGCGTATTATGGCGTACAATAAAAAGTATTGCATCTGACTATCTACATAAACAGAGAGTACCTATAGAATAGATGCAATAAAATCAAACAAAACAACAAAAATCGTGAATATTCTCTGTCGGATATATCCGACTCTGGCGTAATGGGCCCGAAAATATTTGTCGGATATATCCGACGTTGGCGGTTAAAAGGTTTGTAGTTTATCTGGCAGATAAGTTCCTAATAGGCTATCCGAGACTTTATCCGTAACCGGTGAAACTGGCCCTAAAAGATATACATTATGTAGTCGCAGACTTCTTTTAGATGTTTTCATGAGGAATTAGAAGCGCAGCGCACGCAACGGTTACTCTCAATCAGGAATAAATTAGGAGTATGAGTGCGGGAGCCTAATTGTTAAGGCGTCTGTAGTAGGTACTTATCCAGAAGACGCGGGTTCAAATCCCACTTGCAGCTGAATTTTTTTTACTTCAAAATACATCTTTTCGATAAGACAATTCTACGATCCACGCGGGCAAATTTGTGGGCACAAGTATGTGTGTTTATTAATAAAACTACAAAACTGCCACATTCTTGTCGACAGAAACAGATATTATAGTAGCAATAGAGATTTGGCATTGACCTGAGTGACTTCTGAATCAGAATTACATCTATTATTATTTCCTACTAATCTAATTATATAAATAATAATTTATTAATTTTCAAATGATCAGTAGAACGACAAGACTTTTGTTTAAGTAATAGTTTTTTTTTTAGCTGTTGATGTAATAATGATTGATTATGTGACGCTCTTGAAAAAGACACTATAGTATGCAATGCCCTTGTCTGACCAAAATGTTCAGTTTGTAAATAGCTATGTATTTTTTTAATGTTAACCTTCAATGATATGCGTAACTGATAGTCATGTGGGTAGAATATAATAGAATAGAAAAAAATATTTAATATACACACTCAACTATTAAAAAAATACAATAAGAATTTCTCTGAGCATGTCCACACCAAAAGTGTTACCAACTCAAGATTTGCTGGGCGAAATACAGGGCTGGTTTTCAGTTGCTGTAGTGCACCCCGCAATGATACACGGATGAGGGTAGGCAAATAAAATAATTAAATTAAATAAACAATGAGAAATGTATAAATAATGTAAGTAATAAAATAATATTAAAAAGTGGTAAGTAAATAAGTGGTAAATTATACATAGATACATAATATGAAATTGTTATGCAGTGCTTTTCGTTCAGGGGAAAACTGGGAAACCCGTTTAATATATGGGTTTGGCTCAGATACAAAGTTTCCAATTCCATTCTGGCAAACTAAACTTTTTAATACGTAGATCTAAATATTTACTCAATCAAATCTGCTATTGGAGCCCAGACAGGGCCCGAGAGCGTTGTCTGTAATGTCTCTTCAAAAAAAAATAAAAGCCTTTGAACAGCAGTGTTACTGACTACTATCAGTAAACCTGTCACAGGCCAAACTATCTCATCAGGTAACCGTAGCCCTGGGACGTAAAGGGCTATTGAATGATCACCTTGGAGTCAGTAAGTACTAGTCTGACAGTCCCTCCCGTCCCTCACTGGGTGAGAGGACTCAATTATTTTGTGATTAACTACGAAAAAAAAGGACAAACACGTGTTTTCATTGTCAATAATACTTGTCATAAGTATTTAAAAATTGTAAATACTTAAAAATAAATCAATGTCATTGGAATGACATCTAATATTGATTTTTTTTTTGGAACTTTATATGTCAACAACTCTAGAACGACCGCATGGCGGCGCATGCACATACACAAACAATGACATGACCAAAAACAAAACGTGAAATTATATATTATATTTTATTTAATACTATTAGTTTCTGCTCGCGACGTATGAAACGTTTGGAATTTAGAATAGGTAGTCCCTATATATTTTATACAATCGGAATACATTATTTTGATACTGTGGTAAAATGGAGCTTATCTTTTAAATGAGACCTCAAGCAATACATTAGTAAAAACTGCATTCAATTCCATGCAGTAGTTTACGCATGTGATGCGATTACAAACACACAGACAGACAAACATTCCAAAATAAATATTTTTTTGATTTCTGTTGCTCTGACAAAGACCCCTTTTATTATTATTTCTAAATATATGTATATCTTTATTTTGCAGCTTTATTATGTGTGATGTAAATAATTAAACGTAACTAGCTATTCCTGCGGTTTCACCCCCTGTTCGGCTCCTATTGTTCATAACGTGATGTTAAATAGCCTTCTTCGATAAATTATAGCTATCCAAGACAGATCAGTGGTGATCAGTGGTGAGATCAGTGGTGGCCCAGTGGTATCGGTCCCGACTTACGAGTTGTAGGTCGTGGGTTCGAACCCCGCCAGGCGCATTACTTTGTGTAATTTATTTCCTCACCACTGCTCTCAAAAATGGTGAAGGAAAACATCGTGAGGAAACCGGCATGTCCTAGAACCAAAATTTCGAAGACATGTGACATCTACCAGCCCGCACTGGGACCGCGTGGTGGATTATGGCCCACTCCCCTCTCACAGAGAGGAGGCCTGTGTCCCAGCAGTGGGAACATTATAGGCTGATGATGATGATGATGATCCAGGACAAACACAATATTTCAATTCGAACCAGCAGTTCCGGAGATTAGCGCATTCGACCAAACAAACTCTTCAGCTTTATAAATAGTATTAGGTAGGATAAGGACAACCTGGAAGGCCCAATTTGTGAAAACATGTTGTTTTCATTAGTAGAAAGGGATTTGCTGACCTTTCCCTATAGTAATGAAGACAATTTCGTTACAGCGACTTAGGACCAGTGGTTTGGACCATCGGTCTGGTTCGTTCCTGGTGCAAAGACTGGCTATTGCCATTCAGCGTGGTAACGCTGCTAGTATCCTGGGGTCTTTTGTGCCAGGAACGTCACGGGATGGATTATTTGATTAGGGAAGGTTAATTTTTTTTATTTTTAGACGAACCATGACTTTATTGACATTTAGTTAGTGATTGTATATGTGGGTATCGTAGAGTAGAAGACATTTTATACGGCAACGTAATCAATCTACCTACCATTTTTTTGGCCCTTACATTCTTAGGTGATGAGTGATGACTCTTAAAATTATCGGAAGCATATTGACAGAATGCCTTGAATATGCCAGTTATTATATAATGTAATATTGAGTGTCAAGATGGCAAAGGTGAAATAAATTAGCACTGGAGAATATTATCATAAGACCGCTGGTATTTTATATCTTTACCTGATTGTAGTCATAAATTAGACACTCCTGGACCTGTTATGTGATAAGGTCATAGTTGCATGCAGTTTTTTATTTGCTTTTTATTATTAATGCTGGGTTAGTTAAATGTTTCGCCATATTGATTTTAATCATGTTATTATACGGAAATGTAAGCCTTCTACTTACTTCTATTATAGAAACGTCTTTCACTTAATTATCCAACATCAACAACTAAATTAAAATATGTTTTGTTTCGAGTTTAAGAAATTGTAACTAACACTTCTTTTATTATTTAACAAAGCATAGATATTCACACCATTTTAAACAGAATCATTACAAAAGTAAATGAGGTGTGCCCTCAATACTTCCATTGAACAATTTGAAACAAAAAGACTAGGAGACGAAACGTCGCGTTCGCGATCGCATTGAGTTTGAAAATTTGAATAACGAATACGCGTGTTGCGCACGCGCCGGCTTTGGTACGACTGGTGGAGGCTTCCCGCCAAAAGTAAGCAGCGATAGTGGCTGTAAGTAGCTGCTGCAAGCATTCATTCATGAATGCGAATCTTATGCAATTGTCTTGTTATTGAGATTATCGCTGGGACCATTGAATCATTAAAGTCGGGTCACGACTCCAGCTGGGGCATAAGCGGGTCAATTATTGTACTTAGTCTGCAATAGAAAATCGCCACTATTGTTGTATTTATAAAACAACAATATAATACAATATGATGAACTAAGGCTATTTCTGCAGAAGAATCCTCTCATTTCAAGTAAAGTTATTTGATATTTTTTTAACAAACATCGAAAATAGTAGGAGGTTATTAAGTCTCAATTCGTTTGAATCTTTTGGGCGAAGCAGCATCGTATCAGGAAGGCGATAGGTGACAACAACCTCTCACGCTCGGTATTGGCCATGCTGCGGGGCGAGTAGGCATGGGAAACAGTTACCTCCTTCTACGAAGCAGTCATGCTGGCACCGTATAGGCGCAGCGCAGGCATCCGGAGGGCGAGTGCCGGCGACTTGCCGTCAGACGATGTACTCGTACCTACCACACCGCCCAAGTAACACAGAAGTCTGAATAAGAGCTGAGTATGTGCAGTCATCAAGATTATAATCTGAATACCATACTGAGTAACGTCTGAGTAAACACCTATTCAGACTTTATTCAAGCAAAACAGGCCCCAAAATCAAATGCATAAAGCTGAATAACTTCTGAGTAACATCTGAGCAGGAGCTTTTTAATGGTGAAATTATCTGAATAACTTCTGACTAACAGCTGATATCGCTTTTATTAAGCTCTTACTCAGACAATATTCAGTTTATGTCAATTTAGTTACTGGATTCAGAATTTATTCAGCATTACTTTTTTGTTAACAATAATACAGATTTTATTCATACAAATTGTGAAATTAGACAATCAGAAATTTTAAATATCGTTGATGGAGTCATTGCATGACAATAAATGGCGAATTTATTAAAACGGTAAGCAAAAGTTTCATTAATTACGTTATAGGTTTGTTACAATGTTAATTCTTAGTGCGAAAATTATTTTGTCGTAAATAGTATATGATTTTTCCGATTATTTTTAACGCGCCGCTTGAATAATCAAGATAAGTGATTGTAAATATTATTTTCATAAATGCATGCTCGGTCTGACTTCAATATTTATGACGAAATTTCTAATTTTAGCGATTCCAATGAAAAATATGACAAATCGAATTGAAAATGTTGTAGTTTTAACATTCAGCATTCGAGTAATCTTGGTGAATTTCTTGTAATTATAATTACTCACAAAAAAAAAATGGCGATCGCTTTCATTGCTGAATAAAAATGAACAAGAGTCTCGTTACTCAGATCTCACTTGAATAGCCTCATTTCAATACGCTAAGTTCTGAATAACACTTGAATAGTTGACCACATTTCTACATTAATTCGAGTTTTTAGGGTTCTTCATTCAGTGGAATAATCGCTACAAAATAATATTATATTTCTTTTGTTGCAGATCGATCATGTGGCGAACTTTATAGTAGCCCCCTTATAATGACATCATTCTTAACCAGTAAAATATATAATCATGTAATTAGCAAAGATGAAGGTTTATGCATGCAATAGTCTCGGAAGGAACCTTAAGTCTAATTTAAAATGTAGCCACACTACAGTCAATTGATGCTGATGGACATCAGATAAGAATCCATAATATTTATGCGATACGACAACTTACTGATAATGTTTTATAAATGATGTTGTGGAAAAGTGAAAAATGTTAAATTAAAATTAATTCAATCCTATGAATGAGTTGTTATTAATACCTCTCTTGCACACAGTAACTATAAGTTAAGTTTCAAATGAAAACAAAGTAAAATGAAGTAAATATATAATATGTTTCATTTATTTTAATACAAAAAAAAACTACTCGAATCTAGAAGTGAGTGCTGTGGCTGAAGCGCGCGTCATAGGCGGCGGCCACGTTTTTTGCGCTCTGCAGCCGCAGCAGTCGCTTCAACATTCGTATCAAGGCAATTGGGAATTAAAAACAATCTGTTTGATTTATTTAATGTACGGAATCCACTTCATTGCACGACAGCTACTCATACTGGCTGAAACTCGGCTCATTTTTTTCATACTGTTACCACAAATCTTGAACGTTTCCTACTATTGATTCTTAAATATATTTTCTTTTAATGTTACCGTGTCTTTTAAGTTGTTTTCACGATTGTCCCCATCTTGATGTTAACAACATGAAAAATATAGCTTACAAATGATTTTAACAAACCTGATATTAAGCTATTTGCGCTGATAAAACGTTCCTGTGGTCTTTAATTTGAATAAGAGCCTTAATAGATTTTAAATAAGCTCATATTAAGTTATTTGCGCTATTAAACACACCTGTGGTGGGTTGATTTGAATAAGTTAGTTTAAAATACACTGTTATGGCGGTGAAATCTTAATAAAAGCCCAAATAATCTTTTCTATTCAGCAGCTGTAAAACATGGCAACTTATCTAGTTAAGAGCGCTATTACATACTGAAAGAACACAGTTTCTGTCAATTTGACATCGTGATGCCCCCCGCATAAAAACAAAACACTAACGAAACAGCTATGCCTCGTATACCAGGAAGAAAACAACATGAGCTTTTGCCACTTTTCTTTCGAATAAACAAAGTAAGATCCCGAGCTTCTAGACACTACTTATATTCTTAAACGAATGGATAATATGATAAATGTATACCTATCAAAATAAAATAAGGGCCACTCATTATATTACACTTTAAACCGCACATTGTGTCACACTGCGAATTGGATATATTTGTAATTTACAAAGTGTGCATTATAAAGATTATTCAATTCCATTCTATAATACGAGTAAATTATCTTGTTATGATATCATTCGAGTGTTAATTTTGTTTCTAGTGGCTAACTTGAATTCATAACTTATTTAATTAGATTTTTGAAATTATTTAGAATTTACGATTTGGTGTTTAAAATTTTTCAAACTTTTCTTTGACTTATACATCAAACAGTCATTTATGCCATCTATTCAGAGACATAATTATGGACGCAAAACCAGCCACTTGGGGTGATTACGGTGACATAGATAAGGAGATATAGCCAGAAGTGGTCGGTTTAATGCTCGAATATTTCCAACCAGTGGTACAAAATATTTGAAACTAGTGTCAAAAGAGACGGGTAATATCATCAAACGCCGTGATCCAGGAAGAAAGTGAGTAAGGCCCAAGAAGACCATCAAGTTCGTTAAACCGCGCAAAGAGAGCGATAATCTACTGCGCGGATCATACAAACTCCATTCCGACCAGCCACAAGCTCCCCTATAATTGACAAGACAATTTCGAATCGACACAATGAAGATTAAAAAATAATATTCAAGAAGATTCTTGGTTCGCCTGCAGTTAACTGTGAGCGGATGGTGCAAATCGTTAAACATTTGCAAAGGAGAAAATTTATTGAACTGTTTTGACTGGGCTTCAGTGCTTCATATACTGGGTTACAGCTGGATTATTTTTTTAATAAAGACAGATCTAATCAGAGTTCAACAGGTTTCAGATCATTTCACTCTTGAAACAGAATGTTTTGGTGAGCTTTAACACGTTCAGACCGGCACCTCATGAGTAGGTACTTGGTATCCTACGGCGCAAATCTTCATATGGCCACCGGTGGTACATCACCGCCCCATGAACCAAAAGTCTTGCCGGGCGGGGTGCGCCACCGGTGGACACGGACAGGATTAGACAGGAATTATGCTTTCTCTCTTTCGAATAAGCTAGTAATCGTAATATAAAGTAAAGAAGTCTCATAAATCAGAACCGCGTCGTACTATACCAGCGTCGTACTATACCAGCCTTAGAAAAACCCTAAAATGGTACCGCAAGCTAATCATTGAGATTGTCTGTTGCACAATGTTGGTAAATGCTTGGGTTATTCACCAAAAATTTGCAGCAGGAAAAAAACTAAGTACCTATATTAGAATTTCTGGAACAAATAATAAAAGAGATGATTAGCAACCCCAGCACTGATAATCAACCCGATGACGCTGCAGAGGAGGGTAGGCCCCATGCACAAAGAAAGCCAAAACACAAGTTAGAGAAAACGGAAGGAAAGCTCAGAGATACCCGAAAGAGATGCAGACCTTGTTACGACCGTTTTACAACAACCGAATCTGCGAGTATGGCTAGAAAAAAATCGAAACGCATAAATACATTTTGCTCTGCGTGTGAAAAACCAATGTGTTTGGATTGTTTCAATACTATTCATGCAAAATAATTTTCATTTTATACCATCCATAATGGCATTTTATTTTATATTTTTTTCAATTTTGATTTAATTTTCTTATTATTACATTCTCTCAACGTAATTTATCATAAACAATTCGCATTTCGTACAATTTATGTCGTGATTATTTCAATTTTTTTCTAATAAATACAATTTTTCAATACTGTTTTTTGCTTACTTTTCGAAATTATATCCACCTCCTGAGCTAAACTATGAAAATTTGTCTATTTTACTAGGCGGGAACGGTAAATACAACACTGTCTCTCAAAGCGGCGCGAATTTCTTAGTACATTGAAAGTATAGTGTGACGTGGCCACCGGTGGTACACCTCGCCGTGGCAGCAAATACTCCGTGCTCCACCGGTGGTACACGCCGGTCTGAACGGTTAAATTATAATCTCTATCTCGCAAAACTGAGCTTTCACTTCCTAACGAAGGTACGTAACTGCTCAAAATTGCGTATAAAATGTGGTTCAACTACACATTATTTCATTTGCACAGCAAGTAGTACCTGATTTCATCTTCGATCAATCGCGACTAACAGTGCATAGATTCGTTTATGCTCGAATTACGATGCTACAATTGGTCACTCAGGCTTTTTACCTGATTTCTATTGAAATGGTATAGAAAATGTTCGTTATTTAATACAGAACATTTCACCTTCAGTAAATAACACAGAGTTTAAGAGAAAAAAGAACTCTTTAGAACATTGAAAACATTATTTTTTCGATTTCATTATTTTATTTATGAAACTTGACACATTCCTGTAATTTCTCACTTTTCATTCAATTTCGCTTATTTTTACGATTTATTGGAATGCTAACTTATTTTTTGTATGTTTTGTTCTGAGTAGTATCTGTATTCATGAATAAAATTCACAAAATACCCTCTTGTATAAAAAACTTAAATTCATTTAATGCATTTAAGACTCAGTTAGCACAATATTTGGTTGAAAATAGCACCTTTCGTCAACACTGAATGCATTGTATGAATGTGGGTGTTAAAATTGAGTTGTAATTGTTGTGGTGATGTATTAACTTAGTTTAAGATAATATTGTTCTCAAGTAAGTGACGTTTTTTGTGTCTTTTTTTGAGAATAAAGTTCTTTAAACCTAAACCTAAAATAATATCAGGCGAAAGAGCCATGGCCGGTTGAGTGCTTGAACTTCAATGCTGCTAAGACGTGAATTTTTCCGCAAAAAGGAGCCAATCCGACCCGGTTCCTTCTATCTTTCTGAGGTGTAACCAGCTAGGACCGTTGACATCGACCCACAATACTAGTCCACTTATTGAGTTGGCTGCAAAAAAGTTAGGTACATGGAGTGGTACAGGTTTGCCAAATCCCAACTCGATGCAATTGAGTAAATTTAATAGCGCCCGGCATTGATCGAGGCCACGATCTGTGGGGCGAGACGGAATGGGAAGTAGTCACCTCGAATCCTTATGCAAAGCAGTCATGCTAGCGAAGTAGGAGGTGGAACACGTGAGGGAGAGGACAGCCGCGTGACCTACGACGCCGAGAAGCGATTTCCAATCAGAGAGGTACGCCTTGGAGGGCCGGAGCTTGTCTTGGTCACTGGACTGTCTTATCAGGTAACGGTGATCCTGGAACGTAAAGGGCTACTGAAGGATCACCATGGATATTAGTCAGTACGAGTCTGGTAATAAATCCCGTCCCGCTCGGGAGGACACATTTGATGATTTTACCAAAAAAAAATTAAAAATACAATGCAGCTGCCAAAACGGAATACCGCAATTGACTGGATGCCGAACCTGATACAAGACTTCAACTCTCTTCGATCAAACCTAAAACAAGAAATCGACTGATAAAAAAAAAACTTTTTGAAAAAAAGTACCGACTTCAAAAATGAATACAAAAAAGTTTAAAATAACTTTTCTTTTGGAAGTCGGTAGCTTAGTTATTTATTTCATTGGTTATTGCCACCGACTTCCAAAAGAAAAGTTACTTTTTATTATTCGTTTTTGAAGTCGGTACTTTTCTCAAAAAGTTTTTTTTTTTTTTTAAGTTACTTTTCTCTGGGTTAACCGCTACCTCAAAACGATCAGATCAATTTTTCACGGATTTTCGGGGCGCACGTTAGAGAGCCAAATCCTGCCGGCGCGCGGCGGCGTCGCGGGACTGTCTTATCAAGTATCCATGGCCCCGGATCGGAATGGGTTATTGAAGGACACCGTAGATTTTAGTCAGTAGTGTCAGTACAAGTTTGTATGTCCTTCCTGTAGTCCTGTCCTTCCCTGGGTGGAAGGGCTGATCTGATGATTTTACCACGTAATAAAAAGCCATACCACCAGGGGCATGGCCGGTGGTATGATGGGTCCCGCACGAGCTATATTATCCAAACGAACTGGAATATTTGGGAAGTTAGCAAGTCTGAAATTACATTTAATTACCAATTCAGAAAAAAAGCTATCAGAATTATGTAGCGGAAGGGGGGGGCATAACGGGGACTTTAAGGATAACAAACAATAAAAGAATGAATAAAATATATTTACTAATGAAAACTAATCATAGCACTTTGGTCACTTATTAATCTAACATTTGGCATAGAATTTTGTGAAATAACTAATCAAATAATGAAGATCGCTGTCAGATTGAAGATTGACACAAAATGACCCCCTGAGCGACAACAACACACACCTAATGCGCGTCGTTACTTGAATATGTTGATGCCCCGTTTTGCCCCGCGACCCCGTTATGCCCCCCTCTCCCCTACATTATTTTATTATCTACAATTATATCCACATTCGAATATAGTACGAAAATACAATCAACACATTTATATATTTACATTGCAAACAGATCAAAATTAAATTAATTCAAAATATTAGCTTGTATCAAGAAAGGTAGGTTATGCTGTACTCTTGGCGATTGGGAAAATTACTGGCCACCACTTATGACCTGCGGAAAATTCGAGGTACTACATTTTTCACATGGAATTTGATATCATGACAAAGACACTAGCGCCGCGTATGAAGGTCATGAATGGTGGCATGTATTTTAAATTTTAATAATTACGTGACTAATGTCAAAATGGTTGCGAGCGATACGTCCTCTCTCAAAAGGCGCCCCGCGCCGTCTAAATCAAAGAACAAACCGTTCTTGGTTTTGTTGAATTTTGTCATTGCTTATTTTAATTGTTTAATACTATTATTTTACTTTTAAATGAGCTAATTATTTTTTTAATGCAAGCTAAGATAGTAACCTTAGTTATTCAATGCTTTTTGATTGAATATTCAGTAAATATTGATAGATAAAAAATATAATTTCGGACGAAAAAATGTCAAATTCTTCCTGTTTTGAAAAATTATTTTTGGTGTATTTCTGAATGGAAAATAAAAAAGTGATTAATGCAGTCCAAATATAATCTTTCAGATGTACCATGGACATTTTCAAATATTATTTTACTATTATACCTTCTATGTAATTCGGTACCAAAGTATGACAAAAAGTAGAATTTTATGAAACATCCTTTGCCGAGACAAGGTTTTTACTCATGTATGTAAACAAATCTAAAAATTTGTTTAAAGCACTCCACACAGAAATAATCAAACTTTCTCGAGTATATATCTTTTTTTTATTTGTGGCAATGACATACCCAGAATCAGGTTCCAAAAGTCGCGCAAAAACAACGAAACGTGTGAAAGCCCTCTTAAACCAGGGTTTTGTTGGCGTAAGTCTCAAGTCAAAGGAGAATGAAGGTAATTTATTATACAGGGTGGTTGTAAATAAAAAGAGTACATTATAAGGACACTTTTTTTCTTTTCACGCTTCTCTTTTGATATTATTATTTTTAACTTGTAAGCCAGATAATGAGAAGGGATGCAGTACTTTGTTGTACATTAATTTTTAGACTTTTCCCATTTAAAGAATTCCACGTCGTATTGATATTACCACGGTGAGGTAAGCTGTCAGATGTCACATCATAATATTATGCATTATTACGATCAGAAGGTGCCATAAGTGGAGTATAATTTTAAATAATAAAGTATTCCACATAGGGCACCGCGAAAAATATTGATAGGTGCCATATGTGGAAAATCTCAAGTGCCATTTTAGCGTGTGTCCAATGTCCTCCAACTACCAGTAACGCTCGCTTTTTTTAACCGGAGATATTAGTTTCGAAGTACTACTTTAAAGTTTGAGAAGAATGTAATGAAATTTTGATAAAGTATTTATTAATTTTCATTTCAAGTTCATTGAAAGTGATTCCAAGAAATTGTAAACACTGTCTTTGAGTTTGGAAAAATATCTGAAAATATCCAGCAATCTTTGATGAGTCATAGTAAAATCTACATAAAGTTTCGGGTCTATTTTTCACATTGTTAACTTTGAACGCAGATCATAAAGTATGATATTTATGTGTTTTCTTTTACCTCACGAAAGTACGTCATAAAACTATGTTCAAAGAATTCATTTATGAGAACATCGTTCATGAAAATCTTGTACATTTTCTGGTAGTATATTACGACCACTTTTTCCAGAGTTAGGCAAAATTGAGGCAATGTTCCAGCGGTAGCGATTTAATTAATTGTGGTTTAACAATCTAACAACCAAATTATGAGTTTTCATTTTAAAATACTTTAAATTATTATTTCTATTTTTTATTAAGAGTACCTACCGTATACATTTTTAAAAACTTGAAATCACTCTCCCTCTATTTTTATTTTTGAGTTTTATTATTGCAAATAGGTACTTAAGAGCGCTATTACATACTGAAAGAACACAGTTTCTGTCAATTTGACATCGTGATGCCCCCCGCATAAAAACAAAACACTAACGAAACAGCTATGCCTCGTATACCAGGAAGAAAACAACATGAGCTTTTGCCACTTTTCTTTCGAATAAACAAAGTAAAATCCCGGGCTTCTAGACACTACTTATATTCATAAACGAATAGATAATTATGATAAATGTATACCTATCAAAATTAAAAATAAGGGCCACTCATTATATTACACTTTAAACCGCACATTGTGTCAATCTGCGAATTGGATATATTATTTGTAATTTACAAAGTGTGCATTATAAAGATTATTCAATTCCATTCTATAATACGAGTAAATTATCTTGTTATGATATCTTTCAAGTGTTAATTTTGTTTCTAGTGGCTAATTTGAATTCATAACTTATTTAATTAGATTTTTGAAATTATTTAGAATTTACGATTTGGTGTTTAAAATTTTTCAAACTTTTTCTTTGACTTATACATCAAACAGTCATTTAGGCCATCTATTCAGAGACATAATGGCCGCAAAACCAGCCACTTGGGGTGATTACGGTGACATAGATAAGGAGATATAGCCAGAAGTGGTCGGTTTAATGCTCGAATATTTCCAACCAGTGGCAGTGGTACAAAATATTTGAAACTAGTGTCAAAAGAGACGGGTAATATCACCAAACGCCGTGATCCAGGAAGAAAGTGAGTAAGGCCCAAGAAGACCATCAAGTTCGTTAAACCGCGCAAAGAGAGCGATAATCTACTGCGCGGATCATACAAACTCCATTGCGACCAGCCACAAGCTCCCCTATAATTGACAAGACAATTTCGAATCAACACCATGAAGATTAAAAATATTCAAGAAGATTCTTGGTTCGCCTGCAGTTAACTGTGAGCGGATGGTGCAAATCGTTAAACATTTGCAAAGAAGAAAATTTATTGAACTGTTTTGACTGGGCTTCAGTGCTTCTTATACTGGGTTACAGCTGGTTTTTTTTTTAAATAAAGACAGATCTATCAGAGTTCAACAGGTTTCAGATCATTTCTCTCTTGAAACAGAATGTTTTGGTGAGCTTTAAATTATAATCTCTAGAGGGGGAGGACACCGTAAGCCTGAAGTCTGGTAACTTGCTCTACTACCGGGAGGGCGACCAACAGTCCCAAGGTGGTGTCGGGTTTCTCGTTCACAAGTCCCTCGTAAACAACATAATAACCATCGACAGTGTGTCGAGCAGGGTGGTATACCTAATACTCAGAATATCCAAAAGATATATTTTGCTGAAGGTCATTCAGGTATACGCACCGACCTCGTCACACTCCGATGATGAAGTGGAGACTATGTATGAGGACGTAAGTAGGGCCATACATAGCTCCAAAACCCACTTCACTGTTGTTCCCATAACTTTAACGTAAAGTTAAGAAAAGCAGTGATGAGTTGAGAGTGGGGCAATTTGGGTATGGGCAACGGAACCCTAGGGGACAGAGGCTGGCCGACTTTCTGGAGAAAGAGGAACTCTTTATGATGAACTCTTTTTTCTAGAAGCCGCCTCACAGGAAATGGACCTGGCTGAGTCCCGATGGTTTCACGAGAAACGAGATAGACTTCTTCATGACCGACAAGAAACGGATATTCAGCGATGTCTCTGTGATCAACAGAGTAAAAACCGGTAGCGATCACCAAATCGTAAAAGGCTCGCTGAATATCAATGTTAAACTTAAAAGGTCCAGCTTGATGAAGTCTACGCTCCGACCTACTCGGCCCCATATTCAAAACCCCGAAAGCTTCCAACTCGAGCTCTCTAATCGCTTTGCTTGCCTTGAGAACTTAGTGTCAGTGGACGAGATCAACGACGGGCTAGTGGAAACTGTCCGCACGGTAGGGTCTAAGTTTTTTAGACCCTGTCCTAAAGATACTCCAGAAATTGACCGAGCAAACCTTAAACCTCATGGCTGAACGACGTTTGCTACAGTTGCAGTCTTCCGATGACGCGAAGTCATGAAGGCAGTTCAATAGACGGATATCTAAGTCCATGCGACATGATCTGCGTCTCTTTAATACGAATCGTGTTAAAGAGACCATACAGCGAAACCAAGGCTCTAAAGTGTTCGCAAAGGACAAGTCTATTGGGCAGAGCCAGATGACAAAGCTGAAACGGGAGGATGGCAGCATAGCGTCGACCAAAGCAGAGGTTTTAGGCAAGATCGAGAGGTTCTATGGACAGTTATACACTTCGGTCGCAAAGCCCGTTGACCGCTTGGTAGGAGATCCAAGAGCCAAGCTGTCCCCACATTATACGACCCATCACGCTTAGCTAAGTCATGTTTATAAGGTGTTTTCAAGGGTTATCACGAACCGTCTCGAACACAGACTTGATGACTTCCAGCCTTCCGAACAAGCCGGTTTCCGAAGAGGCTATAGTACCATAGACCACATCCATACGCTGCGGCAAGTTATACAGAAGACCGAAGAGTATAACTTGCCATTATGCTTAGCGTTTGTGGACTATGAGAAAGCCTTTGATTCAGTGGAAACATGGGCGGTACTTGAGTCACTCCAGCGATGCCGTATTGACTATCGGTACATCGAGGTGTTGAAGTGCTTGTATAATAACGCCACCATGTTGGTCCGAGTACAGGAGCAGAGCCCGCAAGCGATTCCATTGAGAAGAGGCGTAAGACAGGGGGACGTTATCTCTCCGAAACTGTTTACTGCCGCAATGGAAGCCGCCTTCAAGCTCCTGGAATGGCAAGGACTTGGCATCAACATCGATGGCGAATACATCACTCACCTTCGGTTTGCCGACGACATCGTAGTCATGGCAAAGTCGATGGAGGAACTCAGCATGATGCTCGATGGCCTCGACCGAGTTTCACAACGGGTGGGCTTGAAAATGAACATGGACAAGACAATTATGTCAAATGCCAATGGTGTGCCCACCCCAGTCCCTGTTGGAAACTCGGTACTCGAAGTTGTTGACTCATATATCTACTTAGGACAAGTAGTCCAGTTAGGTAGGTCCAACTTTGAGAAAGAGGTCAACCGCCGAATCCAACTCGGTTGGGCAGCGTTCGGGAAACTGCGCAATGTCTTTTCGTCCGACATACCTCAGTTCCTCAAGACGAAAGTCTTCAACCAATGTGTGTTACCAGTGATGAGTTACGGCACCGAAACGTGGTCTTTCACTATTGGCCTCATCTCAAAGCTCAAAGTCGCTCAACGAGCTATGGAGAGGGCTATGCTAGGTGTTTCTCTACGTAATCGAATCCGAAATGAGGAGATCCGTAGACGAACTAAAGTCACCGATATAGCCCACCGGATTAGCAAGCTGAAGTGGCAATGGGCAGGTCATATTGCTCGCAGAGCAGATGGCCGATGGGGTCGAAAAGTACTAGAGTGGAGACCCCGGACTAGCAACCGCAGCGTAGGACGTCCACCAGCAAGGTGGACAGACGACCTTATAAAGGTCGCCGGAAGACGCTGGATGCAGGTCGCTTCCAACCGGTATAAGTGCAAATCAAAATGGGAGGCCTATGTTCAGCAGTGGACGTCCTACGGCTGAGATGATGAACTGGAATGTTTGGGAAGTTAGCAAGTCTGAAATTACATTTAATTACCAATTCAGAAAAAAAGCTATCAAAATTATTTACATTATTTTATTATCTAAAATTATATCCACATTCGAATATAGTGGGAAAGTACAATCAACACATTTATATATTTACATTGCAAACAGATCAAAATTAAATTAATTCAAAATATTAGCTTGTATCAAGAAAGGTAGGTTATGCTGTATTCTTGGCGATTGGGAAAATTACTGGCCACGACTCATGACCTGCGGAAAATTCGAGGTACTACATTTTTCACATAGAATTTGATGTCATGACAAAGACACTAGCGCCGCGTATAAAGGTCATGAATGGTGGCGTGTATTTCAAATTTTAATAATTACGTGACTAATGTCAAAATGGTTGCGAGCGATACGTCCTCCCTCAAAAGGCGCCCCGCGCCGTCTAAATCAAAGAACAAACCGTTCTTGGTTTTATGTTGAATTTTGCCATTGCATATTATAATTGTTTAATACTATTATTTTACTTTTAAATGAGCTAATTATTTTTTTAATGCAAGCTAAGATAGTAACTTTAGTTATTCAATACTTTTTGATTGAATATTCAGTAAATATTGATAGATAAAAAATATAATTTCGGACGAAAAAATGTCAAATTCTTCCCGTTTTGAAAAACTATTTTTGGTGTATTTCTGAATGAAAAATAAAAAAGTGATTAATGCAGTCCAAATATAATCTTTCAGATGTACCATGGACATTTTCAAATATTATTTTACTATTATACCTTCTATGTAATTCGGTACCAAAGTATGACAAAAAGTAGAATTTTATGAAACATCCTTTGCAGAGACAAGGTTTTTACTCATGTATGTAAACAAATCTAAAAATTTGTTTAAAGCACTCCACACAGAAATAATCAAACTTTCTCGAGTATATATCTTTTTTTTATTTGTGGCAATGACATGCCCAGAATCAGGTTCCAAAAGTCACACAAAAACAACGAAACGTGTGAAAGCCCTCTTAAAGCATTAAATAATTATTTCACCGTAGAATTATTCAGTATCAAGCTGTAAAACAGCATTATCTAACAACTTTATTCAGATTGTTATACATTATTCAGCAATCAACTGAATCAAATGCTACTAGCTTAGTAATTATTGAATATTAGCAAATCTGATTATGATTATTCAGATATATGCTTCCATAGAGACTAATAAAGTTCACTTTACAATTATTCAGTATCAAGCTTTAAAACAGCATTATCTAATACCTTTATTCAGATTATTATGCAGTATGCAGCAATCAGCTGAAGCAAACGCTTCTAGCTTAGTAATTATTGAATATTAGCAATACTGATTATGATTATTCAGATAAATGCTTCCATAGGGACTTCTTTTCAGCTTAACAATACATAGAACGCGTAATACTTAATAATGTTTGTATATTGTGTAACATATCTCAATTATTAAGTTTAAAGAAATAAAGTACAAATATACAGGACCTATTACGCATTAAGAATTTTACGAGTCCGAACTCAAATTAATACAACATTTAGCTATTTCTAAGGCTCGTATACAAAGGATATTCATTTTTAAACCGTATAGTTTTACAAATGTGTACTGTTATACCGCTTGTGTGTTACTTGGGCGGGTCTACGCGGTATTGGAGTTGTCAGCCATCGTTGGGGCCCCCATTAGAGGGCCAAATCCTGCCGGAGTCGCGACTGTCTTTTCAGGTAACCGTGAGCCTGGAACGTAAAGGTCTATTGAAGGACACCGTAGATTTTAGTCAGTACGAGACATGACATTCCCTCCCGTCTTGATTCCGTCCTGGGTGTTTTTCATGAACATACCGTTCCGCGTTCCATAAAAAAATCTCGAAAGAGTTTCTGTTTTTCATTTTATAAAAAATCGCGGAAAATACATGGACTTTTCGATTCGGATACCCTACGACATGAGGGACAAACGTTTTTCTGTGTAATACCTATTTGGTTCAACCACGGTTCAACTGATTGCTGTGCGATCAAAGAAACATTTTATTGCGATATCATCGAACTGAATACTTTACTCACTATTTTTCTGTTTTTTTTTGTTTTATTTGTAAAACGGTGACCTCTTCCGACAGCCAATAGATTGAATCTACTAATTCGAATCTAATTCAATTAAATTTGATTCGAATTAGTAAACAAAACCTGAAATATTTAGCGATTTTAAAATATTTGTAGCATGTTTCACAATCTTCTGATAAGTTCCGGTCACGATTAACTTCACCGGCAGTAGATTGCTTGCTTTCTGGCAAGTGTATTTCGCCGTGAACGGGACAAATAAAATTAAACTATAACCAACGTAACATAACGTAAAACGAATCCTCAAAAATACATAATCAATCTAACAGTATAACACCGTTTCAAGCAGATTTTGGTTTACTTACTCCCACGGCCACCACTAAAACAGGCACCAGTGGTGGCCGTTAAATCATTGCATTATTTTTTGTCCCAACGGCCATCAGTGGCGGACATTGGAACATTCCAAATAATATTTGTCTCAACGGCCACCACTAAATTGCTACCACTGGGGGTCGTTAGGATTAATAATTATTTATTGTGTCAACTGCCCCTGCCATTGGTGGCAGTTACAGTCAGACCAATTGAGCTCGAATTGTCGGATTTGTGGACTGCGGTGGACTGTTACAAATCAAAATGCCAAAATAAATATTTTAAATTCTCCTTTGTTATCATAGCTTTAATCAAATTATAACAAACTGCAATAACAATACCACCGAGCCCCGCCCCCTCCTAGTATTAGCTACATTTCTTATTCTTTGTCTCTCTTTACCTCGGTAAAATAAATCAAAATGGACCGCAATAGTAGGTAGGATTGAAAAAGTTAATGACACCCTTTCAGCTCGTCGCCGTTTATTATCGTTCGTAGTTACTTATCTCCCTTGAATTCCGAAAACTGCTAGTGTGATTATTGTTTTTCTATGCAAATAAATAGTAAAATGAATGAAATGATAATTAAGTAGTAAAGCGAATAAAATTACCAGTCATAAATTGTTGAATTAACATTATCAGAATTCACCAGATAAATGTATGTATATCTGTTAGCAATCTGTTAGTTAAATTATAGGTACACTTGCTATAGTTAGATTACATTGACAAAACACTGAAAATAAATATTATTTGGAATGTTCCAACGTCCGCCACTGATGGCCGTTGGGACAAAAAATATTGCACTGATCTAACGGCCACCGCTGGTGCCCGTTTTAGTGGTGGCCGTTGGGAGTATACCCAGATTTTCAGTTCCACCCGCCGCCGTATGTTTGTCCGCTAAGTAGTGGCTGAAGTGCCGAACTGATTTTGATGCGGTATCCAGAAATGTATTTGTAACGTTCTGGAAAAGATTTAAGGGCGGCCGCATACAGCTTGACATAAAAATGAATGTAGAAAACCGGAAGTAGCCACTGTCTTCGCGCTACCAGCACTTTGAATGATTTTATTTTATTTTATTTTCACTTATTACGTTAGTTTTATGGCACAATAATAAATCTAACAAACCTGCGGTCTTTTTTTACATCAAATATCAAAGATTTTAAAGCGCTGTCAGAAATAAAAATTTTAGTTCCGTTTCAATCCGTTCTGGCCAAGCTGTACATCAGTATTTTTTCCGTTCGGAATTCGAAATGATGAATTAAATTGAACAACACACACAAAACATGCACACACATTTGTATGAATTCACTGTGTACGGATAGAAAACGGATCAGGATTCCTGATCAGGAAAACTGATGTATGCGGCCAGGCTAAGAATACAGCAGTACTGAATATCCCATGACCCGTGACGTTGTCCGCACGGATCCGTAATTGCTTTCTTGGATGGCGGATTTTCAACGGCGATTTAATACTAACATAAAAAAGGGTAAAATAATTTATTGTTATTGAATAAACGAGTAAGTTTTCAATAAAACAATCATGATCATGATGCAAGATTTTTTTTAAACTTATCTCAATCTGTAACGCAGCAGTGATAAATAAGATACAACTAATTTACCTATCTACATTATAGTTAACATTGATTCTCACGCCTATTAATAGATACAATTTACATATTTAATTTGATAATTTAAGGAAATGAGCAACATTTAAGTTTTTTAACGTACGGGATGTCTATTTTTGCAGGATATGACAAGTCTCATAGGAAGGTGAGTAATCCACAGTGCGGACAACATTGCGACATTTGCGACACCTCTAATTACATTTATAGTCGTCAAATTAGAATTGTTATAGCGGCTCCATATTAGTGCCGTGAACCCCCGTGAACAGGCGCGAACGAGAATGTGGATGGTTTTCGCGGGGTTCACGCGCGTTCGCGCCTGTTCCCCGATCAGCTCGTGTCGGTATTGTGCCGAGAATTCACGGCGAGAATTCGCGGCGTGAATTCACGGCACTAATGTGGAGCCGCCATAACGAATGGACCGATTTTGGGGATGGTTGTTATACATGTTTGGGAGCCAGGAATGTTTATTTTATTACTCTTGTTGTCTATCCCCCTGAACAAAACCCATTCCTTTGAATTCTTTCGTTGTCAATTCAAGAGAAAGCCCCGTTTAGACCTGTAGTATTTTTTTTTTTTTTTTTAGCGTGGTAAAATCATCAAATGAGTCCTCCCACCCCGGGCAGGGCGGGAGGGACTGTCAGACTTCTACTGACTAAAATCCACGGTGTCCTTCAATAGCCCTTTCCGTTCCGGGGTCACGGTAAGGAAATAATCCCGCGACCCCGGCAGGCTTTGGCCCTCTGTGAGGGGGGCCCCGTCATTATGCTGACGCTCTTTGAGGCGCGCGTGGGACACAACGCGCCGTGTCGACCCGGGCATGGTCCATGGTCGGGCAGCGAGTTGCCCTTTACTCGCTGACCGCATGCCCGCGCCTACGGTGGCCGGAGATCGTCTCGCGACGTCCGTCGCCGTGGGCGTGCACCACTGCGGGTGGGGCGGAGGGAGGACACTGTCCTCTCTCGCTCGCGGCCCGCCTCCTCCCTAGCGAGCATTACTGCTTCGCAGAAGGAGGCGACCGCTTCCCACTCCGTCTCGCCCTGCAGCATGGCCGCGACCAATGCTGGGCGCGAGAGGTCTCCGCCAATCGCAGCCGTGAGGACACGTCGATGCCCTGCCCAAGCGGGGCAGTCTTGCACCGTATGCTCCACCGTGTCCTCCGGGCGATCTTCGCAGTGGTGACACCTAGGCGTTTCCTCCTTTCGCATCAGACACAGGTACCTCCCGAAACTTCCGTGTCCGGTGAGGACCTGCGTCAAGCGGTAGGTCAGGTCAGGACGCCATGACTTCTCTCCAGCCACTCCTCAAAGAGGGGTCTTATCGCCGCAATTGCGGCGTGCCCGGCCTTCGGTCGCGACAGTCGTCCCCTCCATACTGCCCTGAGATCGCGCCGGAGCTCTTCCCGCCGCGCCTCGACTTCTCGAGGCAGCGGGGTCACGCCCCGACGCTGCGCCTCCACGCGCCACTCATAGACGCGCTGGAGGGCAGTCGATTGCACTAGTTTACTTAGTTTAAATATCTTTATTAGCAACTATGTTGTTGTCTGTTATGGAAGAGACGCTCATAAAATTAAGCAATGGGAAGTAAAGTAATATTATTTTATTCGCACAGCGGGACGTTGGACAGAGCTAGTTATTCGACATCGTCAACAAACAAAAACCACTTTTGGAAAGAATTGGACTCAGTTGTGATCCTTGTGGGAGACGCACAATTTTCGTGTTATGTGGATGGATAACTTTCGGAGAAATCACAGTTTAATGGTACTTTTGATTTTCCATGCACAATTTTTACTTTGGAGTAAAGTTTAAGTCTACTTTATTTAAGAGATGTAGGTACTGAAGGACTTTATCAAATGCTTTGCTAAAATCTGTTTATAATTTTGACGGCACCAAAATCACTGTTGACCTGCGTAATTGAAGTGAAGCCTTCATCCCTTTCCTTTCAGCAGACTCTGACTGACCTGACTCGAATTAATAAAATCGTACTTTAGTTCAAATAATAATATTGACATGAATCTTATGACAGGCTGAAGGCTAAGTATACTGCCATCTATTGACAATGTGTGGAAATGAGAAGTCGAGATCAATGCTATACGCTGACTGCCGTTTGTTGCGTTACAACTTGTAATGTTGTGGTCTTGTTTATAAGATGTTACTTACGATTCAATAGATGGCGCGGAATAAAGTCTCTCAAACAACGTGATTACGGCTTGGATTTCACCGAATTTGAAATAAAACCAGTTTTTATGAACTAAGTTTTATTTTTCCTTCTTTGGCTCGCACGGTTTGTGCATTAACCAATGTCTAGCTTTTATTTAAAATTAATAAAGGCAGAGAAACGGATATTTAGTTCATAAAGAGATCAAACATGATCATCACCCGTAAGAAGACTCCATCTTACCAAACTTAGCCCTGCCAAACCACGGTTTATCCGAAACTCGGGTTAAATCAAGTAAAAAAAGTGACTGCTCGTTTCCCAGACCACCCGAAGGTGGTGTCCCGTAGAACAGTTTTAGGAAATTGTAAGAGGTTACCTAAAAGTAATATTGGTAATATCTAATTGTGTAAGGAATAAAGGAACTTTATCTTAACATTGCACTGGTTTACCGGCGAGATCGTTCTCAATATCATTTAACGCCATCATGGACTTGGAATCTGGAATTCACACATGTCACATGTTATACTTAGGTAAAAGCGTGTGACGTCACAAAATTCGGTCAGCTATCCCGTTTATTCCCGTTCGTCCCCTCGACTTCGTCCCTCGAGGGGGACGAACGGGAATTCGTTATTTATTTTCCCGATGTTCCCCCTTTTTCTAATTAAGAATGACATTCTCATTATAACTTGAGCGCTTGAGCGCCTCCAAAATTTTGTATTAGATTCATATTTGGTTTGCGCAAATATGATCATGTTTCAGAGTTTCGCATTAAGCTCAAGTGGTTATCCCATCCGCCTTCGCCGGAATGTACATATTTTATCATTACTTTATTAGTATTCTCTTTAATCCCACTACCCCTTTTTATCTCAAAAACCGTTTTAAGTTTCTTCATGACACACATATTAGACACTTGAGATCATCGGAAAATTTGAGTCTGGTGATGCCTGTTCATTCTACAAATTTTTTTGATAAATCATTTACCGTCCAAGCTATTCGTTTGTGGAATGCATTGCCTGTATCAGTGAGACAAGCTCAGTCACTAGTTACCTTTAAAAACCTTGTTGCAAAACATTATCTTTAATTTCTGTCAATAATTCCTATATACAAATGTACTCTATGATTGTTTCCATCATCATCAATCTGTCTTCTCTTCTATACCATTTATTATTGGAAAACATGTAATATATTTTATATATATATGTATGTGTATATATACACGCTGTTTTTTTGCATTTTCGTCAAACTTCAGGTGGTTGTCACAAAAGTCATAAATAATCAATGGGGAAGGCAAGTGTCAAAGTGAAAATGACAGTTTGGTCCCCAAAGAACTGTAAAATCAAAGGAATTTTCAGAAAAAAAAACATTTATTGATGTAAAATGACTAGATGTTGTGTAATAAGCTGTAAAAATGATGGAATACACTTTTCAAAATAATATCTACTTTTCTTTTGGAGGTTATGTACCAGTATTGCATCGCTCGAAAATCGAAGAATTATCACCTGGAACGAGTTTTGTAATAGTTGTGGTGTTAAGAAATTAAATATATTGTGATATTTCTCGAATCTAAATAGAAAAAAAGGTTAAAATTACTGACTTAAAACATTATGATATTTTATCAAAATAGAAAGTCAAAAGCAGCATTATATTCTTGATAAAGGAGAGGACAGGTAAAACATACCTAAACTCAAAAATTGAAACCTCAACTACAAGTAATTGTGGATTTATTACGGTAAAATCAAATGTATAACCACTCAATTAAATCACTTTTTTCTCTTGTAGATGCGCCGCGGCGTCTTAATTCTTCTTTTAGTATATAGTACTTGCATGGACGAATAATTTTCCATATTTGTTTTGTATTTATACTCAATTTTTATAACAAATAATCTTGTTTGTTTTTTTGTACAAGGTAGACGTGGGGACCAACTATCGCAGCGCCATCTACGATTAGCTTTGAGTTGCCATCCCCATTGAAAGTACAGTACCGGGCAAAACTAATAAGGGCTGCTTTTTTTTGTTGTTGAAATTTTCGATGATTCCCGATGTCCACCCCCAGCTTGTCCCCCGCTGGGGGACAGCGCAACTTTTTCTAAAAAATGTTCCCAATGTCCACCCCGGGGTGGCCATTAGGAACTTTTTTTAGAAAAAGTTGCACTGTCCCCCAGCGGGGGACAGTGATACGATTTTTTTTAAATATTTACGTTGTCCCCCACGGGTGGACAGCGCTACAATTAAAAAAATGAGAATTCTCAGTGTCCACCGCGGGTGGACGGAGATACTTTTTTTTGTTTATTCCCTTTTAATTGTTTTTGTAAACTTTGAGTGAAGACTCGTTACAGATTAAAGACTTAAAAGGAAGATGATGAGATTATTAAAATAATAATAAAAACAAATTATGTATTTTAAAATCAACGTTTATTAAAAAAAAAAATCTTCTAATTAACACCATAATTAAAAATTCAAAAGTAGGTTTATTTATTGTAATAATTTTGTTTTAAAATTTTCTTTTGAAATTGACTAGGATATGACATTTATTTCTAATTATATACACCTGAAAAGTATTTAATCATTTAAAATGTTCATACAAGGTAGAGTAATATTATACCAATTTTTCTAATCCAATTTTACAGGCTCGCTTTATTAAAAGTTTTCATCTAACAAACTTATAATAAAACGAGCCCAGAAGAATGCTAACTAAAACTTTACTAGTACACACGGCTAGTTAGTTTGTTTGTTTGTGTAATAGTTAGTTTGTTTGGTTACACATCAACCTATACAATACCAGTTTGTCTTGATCTCGCTTTGTGAAATCTTTCCGCACACTCAACGGTCAGCTTATATTGGTTTTGCATAGTTTGATGTGTAGCCAAACAAACTAAGATATGTGTGTACAAACTAAGATATGGTTTTGAACAAAATGATCTAAGTATGTGAAATTGTTAAAATAGTATTTTTTCATAACTAAGCTTACATTTACAATCTTTATATTTCATTACTAGTTTTTTTTTCAGTCAAATTATTAAAAATAGTTAAAAGGGCCCGCTACCGGGAATAAATAAAAAAAAAGTATCTCCGTCCACCCGCGGTGGACACTGAGAATTCTCATTTTTAAAATTGTAGCGCTGTCCACCTGTGGGGGACAACGAAAATATTTTTTTTAAAATCGTATCACTGTCCCCCGCTGGGGGACAGTGCAACTTTTTCTAAAAAAAGTTCCTAATGGCCACCCCGGGGTGGACATTGGGAACATTTTTTAGAAAAAGTTGCGCTGTCCCCCAGCGGGGGACTAGCTGGGGGTGGACATCGGGAATCATCGGAAATTTTACAGTATTTCAGAATTAAACCCTTAATTCAATACAAATGAAAGAGAATCACCCGACTACGTAGTCCGCGAGTACGCACACAGCGATGAGCAGCTGGTGAGCGTGAATTGAATCTACTAGGTACTCTTGAAGAAACTAGTTCACACTTACGGATTTCAGTAAAAAGGAAAAATAAAATAAAAAAATACCTACCTATTTTATTGTTGACTAGATGAAAACCCGGCTTCGCTCGGGTGAAACATGACTCATAACTACAGATCTGGTACAAAATGTAGGTAGATATTTCTGTAGTCATCGGTTCTCAAGGAATGGGTATTAAAGGTATGCAAGGCATAGATTCGTATAGCTTCATTCATTGTGTTTAATAAATATAGTACCTAAATAAAAACTGCAGTTTTTCGCCCATTGTTCGCGCCTATTGGCCGGAGATCGTTTGCGACAGTCGCTCCCTTCATACCGCCCTGAGATCGCTCCGGAGCTCTTCCCGCCGCACTAAACTTGTCGAGGCAGCGGGGATTCGCCGTACCAACACAGTTCATGCATGTACCACCATACCAACACTTTTCAGACTCCTAATATCTATTATGAAGAGGAAAGATTTGTATTTTTGTATGTTTTTTTTAGTGTGTAACATCATCAAATAAGTCCTCCCACCCAGGGCTGTCAGACTCGTACTGACTAAAATCCACGGTGTCCTTCAATAGCCCTTTACATTCAGGGGTCACAGTAATTCGTTGGTCCCGCGACCCTGGCAGGCTTTGGCCCTCTACAGAGGGGCCCCGTCATAATGCTGATCGCACTCTTTGAGGCGCCCGTGGAATACAACGCGCCGTCGAAAAATATTCAAGTGGGATTCAAAAGTGGGATCCAACGGGAATAATTCGTTGGTCCATGGTCGGACAGAGATAGGGCGCAAGAGGTCTCCGCCTATTGCCGTCGTGAGGACACGGCGGTGCTCTGTTGCGCGCGGGGCAGTCCTGCACCGTATGCTCCACCGTGTCTTCCGGCCGATCCTCGCATTGGTGACACCCAGACCTTGCCTCCTTCGTCATCAGACACGGGTACCTCCCGAAAAATCCGTGACCGGTGAAGACCTGCGTCAAGCAGAAGGTCAGGACGCCGTGACGCCTATCCAGCCACTCATCAAAGAGGGGTCTTACCACCGCGATTGCGGCATGCCCGGAGCTCGGTTGCGACAGTCGCTCCCTCCATACTGCGCGCCGCAGCGAGTAACATAGGCTATAATTATTATATCATGTCCACCCGTGCGAAGCCGGGACTGGAAGCCAGTAAATAATATTTTCATAGGTCCTTTCCTCTCTGAAGCAAGTCGGCCCTTTGACGTGAAGAAGCCGGAGGTAATATCGTTCTCGATCAGAAAGGCATTCGTGGTTGCCACTGTCATCATTGTTTACGGCTACACGTTTGTTTGACACTGACATAAGTTAGGCCAGGTTCACACGGTGACCATTCGATTCGATTTTTTCGGGCCACGCATGCGAGTGCGTACGATTCTCGAATGGGCGAGTCGTGTGAACGACACAACATGAACATAAGCGCCACTGCGAGTAGTATTCGATAAAATCGTTTCGAGACGCGGCGTTCCGGTGACAACTTCGCACGGTATACGGTAAAATATATTTCTCGAACACGGGATTTTCCCGTATGAACGCCGTGTAAACAATTTTTAAGTTTTCACATATATTCTGTTGTCACTCCTCTATTAGATAAAATCGTTTATACGGTATACGGGAAAATAATCGCCGTGAGTACCTGGCCTTACAGTTCATAGTTTTTTTTCTAAATAATATCGCAACGTGTCGAGGAGGTTTAGTACTTAATACACCACATGACACTGGCATGCTAACAGTGCTATCGACTCGGTTGCCAAAAACAAAGAAAATTAAAAAAGCTTCTCAACATGTTACCCGATGTCAAAAATGGCGGCTGCGATCTGTCTGGTCAGAAAATCATTAGAAATGTACAAAATACTCGACAATCCGAATTTTGCGGATATATGTTGTCGACTCGAAATCTTTATTTTTTAATGTTTTATTAATCAGGCAAGCTTTCGATCGAGTCTACCGTAGCCCTGCACGAAATTATTAATATAGATTTGGGTCGAGAATCATGAGTATAATCACGTCCTTGAATTTGACTAGGTTGCAGATTGACATTGTATATATATATATATATATGTATATTTATTTATGGTTATTTAATAACTCAATTTTTGTTGAAAATTTATGTAGTACCTACCTAGGTATTAATTACATTTAAGTGCATCACTGACTACCTCCATATTTTTATTTTAAATTCATACTGCTCAATGTAAAGGTTGTCTGGAAGATATCGCTGTTAGCGATAAGACCGCCTTTGTAACCATAGAATTTGAAATACTGTAAAACCGTTTTTTGTAACAATTTTGGTGTACAATAAAGTGTATTCTATCTATCTATCTATGATTAAAAAATCAGTGTATAGAGCTTATAATAAAAAAAAAGTCTGTATTATATTAAAATTAAACACTACAAAGTACAAACAGACTTTTTACCATTCAGGTTGTTTCCTTTTGCAATATAAGTCACTATTTTTTGTAGTCACAGTTGCTTATGTGTATGGTGGCAAGATTTTACGTTTTACATTATGTAAGTGTTAGAAAAGTTTACTCATTATTTTAACACATAAATAGGGTCAGTAAATTATCAACAACGATTTAAAATATTTCAGCACAAATCTTTTTAGTGGGACGTATAGCACTAATCGAAGAACACTTATTCCCATTCGTCCCCTCTTGAATTAGGATTGGGACGATCGGGAACAAATATAATATTATTTTTGTAAATTCCCGTTCGTCCCACTCGGGGGGCGAAGTCGAGTGGACGAACGGGAATACACCAGCAATCCTTCTTCTTTAGGCTTTGCGGCGTTGTACCACGGTAATATTATTATACAGTACTCCGACTTCATACAAACGGACGAAACGCGAGCTATGTCTACGCGCCTCGATGTCGGGGCGCGCTCGGGGCGCAGACAGTCACGACTGTACCGCAGTGACGAACGGACGGTGTGTTGTTTTTTTAACAATAACCGCGCGATTTTTTCACTACAAATCAGTTCAAGTACATTTATTTAATATGACGAGTGTAGTAAATATTGTGCTGTTTTTGGTTGCTTAATTTTTAATTAAGCTTTATATTAGAATGCAGATTTATTATATTTTAAAAGTTATAATAATAAAGAATTTCGTACGACTCAGTCGAGGCGCAAATATTTTTCGGTCGCAAAATAAGCCCAAATCAATGATATTCTAATATACAGATATGTTATACGCTTACAAAACAACAGCAAAAACTGTTCCGCGCCGAGCGCGGACTTTTTTATTCAAACACTAGCACCACGCCCGCGACTTCATCCGCGTGATTTTCGAATTTTGCCTTTGTGAATTTCTAGTCCCGGCCACCCTCTATACGGGATACTGTTGGAAAAACTCAATCAATATTCAACAAAAATTCTATCAACTCGCAATATTCCGTCTTAGGTAACACCTAGGTCCTAAAAATTTAACTCCTAACTATCAACCCCAATACAAACTTTTAGGGGTCGAATTTCGTATCATCTTCTCTTAGTGGAACCTGTATCCTAAATAGAACCCCCCTGCAATGTTGGGTCCTCTAATTACAAACACCAAAGACAACCCCTAAGGAGACGAATTTTGTAAAATTCCGCCTTATTGAGAACCTAGGTCCTAAAACAACCCACATGCTGAAACTCCTAGCATTTGTAGTAACAAAGTTTCATACAAACTGTCAACCCCATAAACAGCCCCTTAGGGGTAGAATTTCAGAAAATAGTGCCTTGGTGTGCATTTACGTCATAAAAGAACAACCTTGCAAAATTTAATACTCCTAGCATTTGTAGAAACGAAGTTTCATACAAAATATCAACCCCTAATTCAACCCCTTGGGGTCTATTTTCACAAAATACCCGCAACTACGTCCAAAAAAGAATCTCTATGCAAAAGGATAATGGTCAGTTTGGACTAGGAAATTGCACCTAGATGAGACTTTCACCAATATGTAACGCATTATTAATCTAATTATCGGATACCATCAGTTTATTTTTAAAAGCTGGGTAAATAATTTTATCTATTTTTTAATAATTACTACTTTAATTAAGTGAACACAGCTTAAAATATCTAACTTTGAACGCATCCGTAATTCTTTACGTTACTAGAGACGTCCATCCTTTTTCTTAAGCCTTAGTCGATTTTTTTCACAATCGATTAAACGAAACGAAATAAATCCCAGGCAATGTAAACCGTATAAACTCTAGTTGAATAGTGAACTAATCTCAGCCATTAATAGGATATGATGCTAGTTCGTCGTAAATATATTATTTTTTTATTTAATTAAGCCATTAATTCAATTAAAAACTAATAATAGAACATCTGAAATCGATTCTGCTGCATATCGATCTATTACGTCCCTCCCTATTTTTGACAGGTAAATAAAAATGTCTAACAACGCAGACCGTTGTTGTCTGTGGTTATACTTTGGGTGTCGAGCACTTTTTTTGCGATTTTCCAGTTTAATTTTTAGATTTGCTTTGCTTACGGACTCCGATTTGTTTTACATTCCGAAAGGAAAAAAAAAACTGATGTATGTGGCTGCTCTAAATAATCTTAACATCTGTTATTAGGCTTACTTAGAGCAAGCTCAGTCCATTCTCTATGTCTATCTAGACATAGAGAATGAACTGAGCCTGTGAGACACAAGTCACACAAGACAGTCTTTTTCTTGCTTACAGATACATTCCGTTCTTAAAACGGATACATTCCGAAAGGAAAAAAAAAACTGATGTACAGCTTGGCCAGAACGGGTTGAAACGGAACTAAAATTTTTATTTCTGACAGCGTTTTAAAATCTTTGATATTTGATGTAAACAAAGCCCGCAGGTTTGTTAGATTTATTATTGTGCCATAAAACTAACGTAATAAGTGAAAATAAATAAAATAAAATCATTCAAAGTGCTGGTAGCGCGAAGACAGTGGCGACTTCCGGTTTTCTACATTTTTATGTCAAGCTGTATGTGGCTGCTCTAAATAATCTTAACATCTGTCATTAGGGATTACTTAGAGCAGGCTCAGTCCATTCTCTATGTCTATCTAGACATAGAGAATGGACTGAGCCTGTGAGACACAAGTCACACAAGACAGTCTGTTTTTTTATGTCTTACAGGAAAGATACAATTGGGCTAGTAATAACTGTTATTTTCTCTCTTTTTAGAGTAGAGTATGTGAGTATGGCCTATGTCATACAGATGATGATGATGTTTTTTCTATATGTCTATGTCGTAACCTAAATGCCACAGATTGTTAAAGTATGAACATAACCTCAACAAATATATTTAATAATTCCTTGATTCTCCCATCTTTCAAAAATATTCTGAAGACCGTATTATGATATATTTATCTATACGAATGAAATGATATATGTTGCATCAAGCGTCGTTTTATTAGAGTTTTCTAGTCCAAGCATGTTTGGCGCGTGACCATTGTTCTTTGAGTCTCCGAACTATCAACCCCGAAAAAGCCCCTTAGGGGTCGAATTTCTTAGGTATTACTTACGTCCAAAAAAGAACCCCTATGAAAAATTTGAGTCTCAATTCTATCAACCCCAAAAACAACCCCTTAAGGGTCAAATTTCTCAAAATTTCCACCTTGGTGAGCATTTCAATCTTAAAAAGTACCACCATGCAAGATTTGAGACGCCTAGCACTTGTAGTAACAAAGTTTCATACAAACTATCGACCCCAAAAACAAACCCCTTAGGGGTCGGATTTCGCAAAATCCCGTCATAGTGAGCATCTAAGTTCTAAAAAGACACCCCATGCAAAATTTGGAATTCCTAGCACCTGTAGTAGCGAAGTTTCATACAAACTATCAAACCCAAAAACAACCCCTTAGGGGCCGAATTTCGCAAAATCCGTTCTTAATGCTCACCTACGTGGAATAAGGAGGGCTTATGCCAAATTTCAAGTTTCTAGGCCCAGCGCTTTGGGCTGTGCGTTGTCAGATCAGTCAGTCAGTTTTGAATTTTATATATATAGATTACATTTCACTACAAGTAAAAAGGATAGCTTGATAAAACGCAATAAGAAAAAAAGTGACAGCTAGATAAACAAACAGCGCCACGCCACCCACGCGTCATCAATCCCCCCGCACCGCCCCGCACGTCGGCATCACCTTGTCGTTCTTACGACATCAGAATATTACGAAAATAATTGAAATATACTCGTATTAATAAATCGAAGTATATTGCTTACTTACGTGTGGTATGAGATCCCGTGTGTTTTAATTTTTTTATCATGATTGGTACACTTCATAAATACACACGATGGCATTTTTGATGACAATTACGTAGCAGCGCGTAACGTGTTACTCGTAGTCGTGCGAGACACAGACTAAAAGCAATTTATTGTCCGACGTAGGTGATTTTTTGGTCTTCACGTTTTGCGCGCTCATAACATATCTGTTTACTAAAATATCATTGGCCCAAATTGTTTTTCAAACAAAAACATGTTTTTTTTTTAAATAAAATCTACCAATCAATAACCCTCCTGGCGCAGTCGGGTAAAAAACAACACGCATTTTTATTGAACACTTCCTATCCAATAAACAAAGTATTTTATTTGTTTATATAAAAAAAGTATACCTATTCACAACCACAAAACTAAATTGAAACAGAAAGTAGGCAAATGTACGAAGGTAATTAAAATGCTGGAGACGGGCAGCCAGCCCTAACGCATGTTTACGTACCGCGCGGCTGTAGGCATTTATTTTTATCATGCGGCCGAGTTCCACTACTGTAAAGATAATTATACTGTGGTTGTACCTACATTATGAACTGGTTTTGTAATCACGTCAGCAATGGTTTTGTTACCTGAAATTAAACCCGATTCATACCAAATCAGAAGGAATCCCAAATCTTCGCAATAAATAGACGAAGTTTATCCTTCACTATAACAATAGTCATCGAGTCGTCAACATGTTTAGAACACTTGTTCTTGTGTTGTCTATGATCTGCGTGGGGTCCTGTCTCACTACATTTACCTATTCCGAGATACAAGAGCCACGCCGTCCCATACTGACAGGTAGGTACAGGCGTACAGGTAATTCTTTTTTACAATTAATATTTTATTTGTGATTTAGAACTTGAGCGCCATGAAAATCGGCGAAATTGTGTCGAGTTTTGGTGTCATTTACGCTAAAAAAGTTCATATTACATGATATATTATGTGTCAAACTAGGTATAATTCGTGACATAGATTGTACTATACTTACCTAAAGCAAATACTTGGCAAAATAATCGCAAACAAATAAAAAAAAATAACAACATCGTCGCGTCGGTCGTCCCAAACGTGCTTGAGTTATTTAAGGTGATTGCGTCGATGTAGCCCGCGAAATTCAAATTTTTTTACGTTTTTTGCAATTTGCAGGCCAGTGACATGTTGTAACTTTATAAATAAATGAGTTGCGGTAATAACAAGTATAATTTTAAATATAAAAATTATCAAAAAATTCGCTCCATCAGCTCTCATGTTAAAATCTCCGAAATCTAACTACGGTGCACCTTTTCTATGTGAGAGCTGATGGAGCGAATTTTTTGATAATTTTTATATTTAAAATTATACTTGTTATTACCGCAACTCATTTATTTATAAAGTTACAACATGTCACTGGCCTGCAAATCGCAAAAAACGTAAAAAAAATTGAATTTCGCGGGCTGGTTGGAGCATCCCCCTTAAGCAATAAAATATCGTTGATTACACTGCACTGTTTATAATCATCGGCCAAATGTGTTATTACATCAACTGCGAGTATACCTACCTATCTAAGCATTCTGTGTCATCTGATGTCTTCAAATTAACGTCAACAGTTTTATTTCACAAAAACGGGAATTTTCATGATAGATCCTCAGTCCTCTGTTTACACAAAAATCAGTGGTAATAATAACTTTTGGAGTAGGTACCTAGGTACCTAGTGGAACTTCCACTAGGTACCTAGGTGGAGCCTGGAAGCGTAAGCAAAACTTACTGCGAAATAATATCTACATAATCAATCATAATATTAAAATTAAAAAAGTAAACAAAACAAAGTCCAAATAAGCTCATTAGCTCAAGGAAAATGGGTGTTTGTTGTATAATGCGAAAAGGGGAAGCACTGGCGCAGTGGTTTACAAACGCGACTAGTTCGTGACGTCATGACGTGGTATAAAAAACTAGTGTCCGACCGAAACTGATTTTTCAGCCGAAACCGAAACCGAAACCGAACTTTCGGCCTTGCTCTCAGTTTCGGCCGAAACCGAAACCGAAACCGAAACTTTTTAACTCATTTAAAATTTCGATTATTTTCCGATATTTACTTAATGTTTTTATTTTTTTTACATTTATAACACATGAAAAAAATTATTATATACAACATTATTTTTTGTTTATGCGAAACCCGATACACTTGTCCAATATTTTTGTGTAAAGAATCTATGTACAAAATTTTAAAACCGTATCATAAAAAATCACAAAGTTATAAGCTTGTATTTTACCTGGTTGTCCGTTCAAAAACATGCTCCTTTCGCGGTACACCCGCGTAAACCACGTCTACTGTGTTATACACTCGTGATAATAGTTTGGCAATAGGTACCTAACCGTACGGTGTTTGTATTGTAATTAACTGGTAATCAAATTTAATTCAAATATTTTTGAAAAAACATTTAACATGGTATAAAAATTATTGGAATCGAATCAGTTACTGATTCTGAACAAACTATATTCAGGTTTCGCATAAACTAAAAATAATGTTATATACAGATGAATTTTTCGACTGGGCGTAGTTGCCTATTATATCCTTAACTATGAGGAACTTCGAAAAACGTTGAATGAGTCTAGAGATAGATTTTAACGATAACTAAAAGTGCATCATTGGATTTTAGAAAAATCTATAATCCTGGCCGGGAATCGAAACTGCTGAATTTTTATCGAAATTTTGGAAAAACGAAAAGAAAGTACCTAATGGTAAACGGCAAACTAATGCAAATAGCAGATTTTTATTAAATTGATATTTTTCTATGCTATTTTAACTGAGTCATACATAATCTATTCTAAATTATAAAAAATCATTGTTTTCAATGTTTCACTGGATTTGAAGTCTCAACAATCGCACTATAATCAGCAACACGAAATTACTCGAGTTGAAATAAATAAATAGCATTATTTCAATGAAGAAACTGTTAACTGTATTTCGAATAAGGTCATTACCTTGACGATTGATAAGTTCTTTATTCATTAACGTACTCACTCATAACAAATTTGATTCTGACATGAATATACAAGACTTAATCTTGGCAGTAAACTCAAAAACATAACCTCAACTCACGATTAAATGGACGGAGGCGAACTGAGTCGGGGCCCCGCCCGCGCCGCCCGGCGAGCAAGCACGTGTTAGCTACGAATTTAACCGAACGAGGCACGAAAATGCACGAACACTTGAGTTTCGGCAGAGCCGAAAGTTTCGGCTATATTTTGGCCGAAACCGAAACTAAGGCCGAAACTAGATTTTTTGGCCGAAACCGGCCGAAACCGAAACCGAAACCGAAATTTCGGTCGGTCACTATAAAAAACATAACAAAAACCCGAGCTGTTGAATTACAAACACCTGTGTAGCAATAGTATTATCACGGTAATAATATAGATAATTATACTGTGGTATTATGGTGCCTTACTAATATTATAAGTAGGTACTATAATATATAACATTGATTTTGCAAATAAAATAATTAAATTCAATATAATACTACCTATTTAAGTCGAGTAGTTAATGTAGAATTTAGAAAATACTAACTTGAAAATGTACCTAAGATTATAATGCGAACGCAACTTGTTAGTTTTTCAGGTCCAAACAAGTGAACCAATCATCCTGAAATTCTGCATATTTATACGTTGTAAGGTGTATACCTACTTGTACAGGGACGTACGTAGGGTAAAGTACTGAGGCCCTAGCGCGACTAGTCACGTTGTTGTGACGTACTCGTAGGGGAGGTAAGCCCAAGACGGGCTTCTTGGGCTTACCTCTAGGACTTAACGTTAATTTGAAGGAAAAAAATGTTCCCCAGAAAACACCAGAGAGAGTTTTCAGTTATCATTTGGCGCTAGTCCAGGCTCTAATTTTTTCTCTGTCTGTACTACACTTCTCATCAAAAAAATCGAAACACTTTCGTTTTTATTGTTTTTGTCCTAATTTTTTACAAAAGAGAATTAATTCCATGAAAAAAAAACATTACTGTGTAGCTGGCAGTTTGGTCATTACAGTAAGAAGAAAAAAATCAAAATTCGAAATAATTTCATTTGTTTATCCTATAAATGAAATTAATCACTGTTTTGAGACAAATGTGTATTTAGGGTTGGAGTACGTTTCTCGTTTAAAAAGTAAAAATTAGCGCTTGTCTTTAAACTTTCTGTTTCTTATTTCATTTACTGTGACTTTGGGACGTCTGAAAAAACTTTTTTTTCTAAAACATATGGATACTTCGCCCGCAGAAGCCGCCCAAGTGGTGGCATTGCTGGATTCTGGACTTAGTCAGCGTGTTGTGGCTGCAAGATTGCATCTAAGCTTATCATCTGTTCATAGAGTCTACAAACGCTATCGGGAGACTGGTTCGTTCACGCGCCGTTCAGGATCTGGCAGGAATCGGGTCACTTCTGAGCGAGATGATCGATTTATTGTAACAACTTCTTTACGAAATCGACGCCTTAACGCTTTTCAACTGCAGCAGCAGCTTCGCGTTGTACGAAGAGTAGCTGTAAGTGACTCTACAATAAGAAGAAGGTTGAAGGAACGCGGATTGGCACCGCATCAGCCAGCGAATGGGCCGAAATTAACTGCAGACCATCGAAGAGCGCGCCTTAACTTTGCACGCGAGCACCTAACTTGGTCATACCTTCAGTGGAGCAAAGTACTGTTTTCTGATGAGTGTAAAATTATGCTGTATGGTAACGACGGAAGGAACAAGGTCTACAGAAGAGATGGAGAACGCTTTGCACAATGCTGCATTGAAGAAAAGGTCAGCTATGGTGGCGGTTCGTGGACGGTTTGGGGAGGAATCAGCGCCGACGGTAAGACAGAACTTGCCTTTGTGTCTGGGCCACGGCTGCCTGCACTAAACTCTCATCGGTACATCGAACAGTGTCTTGAACCTCATGTGATGCCCTATGCACATTTTATTGGCAACGACTTCATATTCATGCACGACAATGCTAGAGCTCACACCGCGGGCGTCGTACGAGATTATCTTACCGAAGTCGGTATCTCCATTATGGTATGGCCAGCAAGAAGCCCGGACATGAATCCCATTGAACATCTATGGGATGAATTAAAGAGACGAATTCGAGCAAGAGATCCAGCCCCAGAAACACTTAGCCAGCTGCAAAATGCAATCCAAAAGGAATGGGATAATATACCACAACATGTGATCGTGACTCTCATCCGATCGATGAAAAACCGTATGGAAGCAGTAATAAGAGCTCGCGGAGGGAATACAAGTTATTAAATAAACGTTTCTTACATTTTTTTTCATTTACGCGTGTTGTTTTACCCATTTCCTTCATATTCCATACAGGGTAAAAATTACTCATTATACAAAATACGAAACCTATGAAGACTTAATTTGAATTTAGAACATTAACATTAGGATTTAAAAACCTCATACTACTCACTATTAAATGACATTTTACATTTATTCCTAAATATACACATTTTTCTGATAATCCTTATCAAATCATAAACTGCGAGGTGTTTCGATTTTTTTGATGAGAAGTGTATTATCACTTTTCTAAGACCTATCTAAGTGGTCTTTTATTGAGATTTTTAAGAGATTTTTTTTCCAGAATGTGGCCCAGACCAAATATATGAATGCGTAAACCCATGCCCCCTGATACAGACGTGTGAAGATCGTGCCCTTGACATCAGATGCTCTAAACACCAAACTTGTGAATACCGATGTGTGTGTAAGGAAGGTTTCTTCAGAAGAACTGAGGGCGGCGAATGTATATCTGAAGAAGAATGTGGTAAGTAACAAAATCATAGATTTAATGTTGTAAGAGGTCCCAAGATAGGCAAAATAGTTATAATTTTAACATTCAGGAAACAAACACATGGAAGGGACCATCAGACTTCACTAAATAAATATCACCATGTTCCCTTAGTTATACTTTGTGTTCCAAGGCAGCGGCGGTTCCCTTTTATTTAAGACAATCCCGCGAGGGCAAATGTCAGATGGCCATATAGCTATCCCGTCTGTTTTCTGGCAACTCATCGAAGAGGTCTTGGAGCACGATTGCCTTCGTTGACTTGGGCCTTGTCCTGGTCGAACCGAGGTACCGACCTGTCCGAGGTACCCATTACTCATCATATTACTAAATAACGTTTATTTTCAGGACCCATACTTAGATGCGGCGGTTTTGAGAAGTACACACATTGCAAACCTCCTTGCTCAAACGACACCTGTTCTTCACTCGCTGGACCGCAGAGCTGCGAGAGCCAAGAGCCTTGTAAAGCGGCGTGTGTCTGCCAGGAAGGTTTTTTTTTTTTTTTTTTTTTTTTTTTTGTTTTGGCAGGAGTGGGAAATCCCTTCGGACATCTCGACTATCTCACGGAGATTGTGAGACAGTCGAGATAGTGCGGGACTTGGACCCGCTAAAACCCACTCCTGCTCTGCTTGCGACCCCTGACATGGTCAGAGACTTTTTTGTGCGATTAAATTTATCTTTCTTAGTATTTTGATTTTGCTTTGTGAGAGTATCACTTATTATCATTATTTAAGAAACACTGATTGTTAAAGAAGAACTATATGCCTAATGTTTCCCTACGGTGCTGTGCTTTCATGTCCATATCTATTCTTAAGGCGGGCTTACAGTAATTTTTAAGATTTTCAAACGTCTGAAAGTCTCATTAACAATGATATTTGTAATAAAAAAAAATCATAATATTAAAGTTGAACATATCCTCGAGTGAATGGTAAAGATAGAAACACGAATTGGAATAATTGGCTCGATAGAAAAAAATCTCAAACATGACACTAAATTACAATTTTCAAACATCCACTGCTTAGAGATTTCACAATGAATTTATATGAAACTTATAAAAATAAAAACAGATCATTATTTAGAAGTGCATGGTAAAAGCAAATTTTAAAATTTCGTTATAATTTTTCTCCAAGAAATAAAATACCCAAAATATTGGCATTAATTCGCTCACCGGGCGCTCGCCAGTACCCGCCGAGGCGTGATAGAGGATGGACGTACGTCGTTGCTGCGCAAAAATTCCCCCCGCGCGGTTACGTAAGCAGGCATATAACTGAACTACTACATGGAAACAAAGTCACACACACAAGCGATTACGTGTTAGTTGCGGGAATAGAATAAAATAGTCAAGTGATCTAATTTTGAAACGATGTAATTTTTTTTTATGGACCACTTATTTTTTAGCTAGGATGCGAACTTGATGGAGTGACCTGAAGGTCTACATCGGTCACTGCCACTGGAACTCGGCGACGGATCGAACTAGATGTGCTGAGTTTGGGCTCGTTTTGTTAGTTATGATGAGATCTTACCACCGGACTTGATGGAGTGACCTGAAGGTCTACATCGGTGACTGTCACTGGAACTCGGCGACGGATCGAACTAGATGTGCCGAGTTTGGGCTCGTTTTGTAAGTTATGATGAGATCTTACCACCAGACTTGATGGAGTGACCTGAAGGTCTACATCGGTGACTGCTGACTGCCACTGGAACTCGGCGACGGATTGAACTAGATCTGCCGAGTTTGGGCTCGTTTTGTTAGTTATGATGAGATCTTACCACCGGACTTGATGGAGTGACCTGAAGGTCTACATCGGTGACTGTCACTGGAACTCGGCGACGGATCGAACTAGATGTGCCGAGTTTGGGCTCGTTTTGTAAGTTATGATGAGATCTTACCACCAGACTTGATGGAGTGACCTGAAGGTCTACATCGGTGACTGCTGACTGCCACTGGAACTCGGCGACGGATTGAACTAGATGTGCCGAGTTTGGGCTCGTTTTGTTAGTTATGATGAGATCTTACCACCGGACTTGATGGAGTGACCTGAAGGTCTACATCGGTGACTGTCACTGGAACTCGGCGACGGATCGAACTAGATGTGCCGAGTTTGGGCTCGTTTTGTAAGTTATGATGAGATCTTACCACCAGACTTGATGGAGTGACCTGAAGGTCTACATCGGTGACTGCTGACTGCCACTGGAACTCGGCGACGGATTGAACTAGATGTGCCGAGTTTGGGCTCGTTTTGTAAGTTATGATGAGATCTTACCACCAGACTTAATGGAGTGACCTGAAGGTCTACATCGGTGGCTGTCACTGGAACTCGGCGACGGATCGAACTAGATGTGCCGAGTTTGGGCTCGTTTTGTAAGTTATGATGAGATCTTACCACCAGACTTAATGGAGTGACCTGAAGGTCTACATCGGTGACTGCCACTGGAACTCGGCGACGGATCGAACTAGATGTGCCGAGTTTGGGCTCGTTTTGTTAGTTATGATGAGATCTTACCACCGGACTTGATGGAGTGACCTGAAGGTCTACATCGGTGACTGTCACTGGAACTCGGCGACGGATCGAACTAGATGTGCCGAGTTTGGGCTCGTTTTGTAAGTTATGATGAGATCTTACTACCAGACTTGATGGAGTGACCTGAAGGTCTACATCGGTGACTGCTGACTGCCACTGGAACTCGACGACGGATTGAACTAGATGTGCCGAGTTTGGGCTCGTTTTGTAAGTTATGATGAGATCTTACCACCGGACTTGATGGAGTGACCTGAAGGTCTACATCGGTGACTGCCACTGGAACTCGGCGACGGATCGAACTAGATGTGCCGAGTTTGGGCTCGTTTTGTAAGTTATGATGAGATCTTACCACCAGACTTAATGGAGTGACCTGAAGGTCTACATCGGTGACTGCCACTGGAACTCGGCGACGGATCGAACTAGATGTGCCGAGTTTGGGCTCGTTTTGTAAGTTATGATGAGATCTTACCACCAGACTTAATGGAGTGACCTGAAGGTCTACATCGGTGGCTGTCACTGGAACTCGGCGACGGATCGAACTAGATGTGCCGAGTTTGGGCTCGTTTTTAATGATAATGATAAATGATATTTATTTTGCAAGTTGGTTATAAAAAACACTTTTACACGTCATTAATATTTTTAAAGCTAGATGGGGCCGGTGTTTCGTACCTGACTACTCTGAGAAGAAACAGCCGAAACAAACTCAGAGGTCACAGTCTCTTTTAAAGTCCAGACATTGTTTTGTTCAGGTCATACGAGGACCATGCGGGTGTCTGAGATGGTCTTTTGAGGAAAGAGCAACACAGATTTGAGTGGACCTGTCCAGTCAGTGCAAGCATCTGTCGGTAATCGTGTAGCTCGACTCAGAACACAAGGAGCTCAACGACACGACGAACAATACCAAAGAAAGGACATTTGGGTAGGCCGCTTAAAGTACTCAAATTGTCAGACAGTAAAATTATTATAAATCAAAAGCAAAACTTCCCCACATTCGTCCTCGCATTCACAATGATAAAAAGTACACAAATAAAAAATTAATAAAAAAATGGAAACATTTTGTAAGTTATGATGAGATCTTACCACCAGACTTAATGGAGTGACCTGAAGGTCTACATCGGTGACTGCCACTGGAACTCGGCGACGGATCGAACTAGATGTGCCGAGTTTGGGCTCGTTTTGTTAGTTATGATGAGATCTTACCACCGGACTTGATGGAGTGACCTGAAGGTCTACATCGGTGACTGTCACTGGAACTCGGCGACGGATCGAACTAGATGTGCCGAGTTTGGGCTCGTTTTGTAAGTTATGATGAGATCTTACCACCAGACTTGATGGAGTGACCTGAAGGTCTACATCGGTGACTGCTGACTGCCACTGGAACTCGGCGACGGATTGAACTAGATGTGCCGAGTTTGGGCTCGTTTTGTTAGTTATGATGAGATCTTACCACCGGACTTGATGGAGTGACCTGAAGGTCTACATCGGTGACTGTCACTGGAACTCGGCGACGGATCGAACTAGATGTGCCGAGTTTGGGCTCGTTTTGTAAGTTATGATGAGATCTTACCACCAGACTTGATGGAGTGACCTGAAGGTCTACATCGGTGACTGCTGACTGCCACTGGAACTCGGCGACGGATTGAACTAGATGTGCCGAGTTTGGGCTCGTTTTGTAAGTTATGATGAGATCTTACCACCAGACTTAATGGAGTGACCTGAAGGTCTACATCGGTGGCTGTCACTGGAACTCGGCGACGGATCGAACTAGATGTGCCGAGTTTGGGCTCGTTTTGTAAGTTATGATGAGATCTTACCACCAGACTTAATGGAGTGACCTGAAGGTCTACATCGGTGACTGCCACTGGAACTCGGCGACGGATGGAACTAGATGTGCCGAGTTTCCGACTCCCCGATGTAGACCTTCAGGTCACTCCATCAAATTCGGAGGTAAGATCTCATCACAACTAACAAAACGAGCCCAAACTCGGCAAATCTAGTTCAATCCGCCGCCGAGTTCCAGTGGCAGTCAGCAGTCACCGATGTAGACCTTCAGGTCACTCTATCAAGTCCGGAGGTAAGATCTCATCATAAATAACAAAACGAGCCCAAACTCGGCATATCTAGTTCGATCCGTCGCCGAGTTCCAGTGGCAGTCACCGATGTAGACCTTCAGGTCACTCCATCAAGTCCGTACGTAAGATCTCATCATAACTAACAAAATGAGCCCAAACTCGGCACATCTAGTTCGATCCGTCGCCGAGTTCCAGTGGCAGTCACCGATGTAGACCTTCAGGTCACTCCATCAAGTCCGGAGGTAAGATCTCATCATAACTAACAAAACAAGCCCAAACTCGGCACATCTAGTTCGATCCGTCGCCGAGTTCCAGTGGCAGTCACCGATGTAGACCTTCAGGTCACTCCATCAAGTCCGGTGGTAAGATCTCATCATAACTTACAAAACGAGCCCAAACTCGGCACATCTAGTTCGATCAGTCGCCGAGTTCCAGTGGCAGTCACCGATGTAGACCTTCAGGTCACTCCATCAAGTCCGGTGGTAAGATCTCATCATAACTTACAAAACGAGCCCAAACTCGGCACATCTAGTTCGATCAGTCGCCGAGTTCCAGTGACAGTCACCGATGTAGACCTTCAGGTCACTCCATCAAGTTCGGTGGTAAGATCTCATCATAACTTACAAAACGAGCCCAAACTCGGCACATCTAGTTCGATCCGTCGCCGAGTTCCAGTGGCAGTCACCGATGTAGACCTTCAGGTCACTCCATCAAGTCCGGTGGTAAGATCTCATCATAACTTACAAAACGAGCCCAAACTCGGCACATCTAGTTCGATCAGTCGCCGAGTTCCAGTGACAGTCACCGATGTAGACCTTCAGGTCACTCCATCAAGTTCGTTGGTAAGATCTCATCATAACTTACAAAACGAGCCCAAACTCGGCACATCTAGTTCGATCCGTCGCCGAGTTCCAGTGGCAGTCACCGATGTAGACCTTCAGGTCACTCCATCAAGTCCGTACGTAAGATCTCATCATAACTTACAAAACGAGCCCAAACTCGGCATATCTAGTTCGATCCGTCGCCGAGTTCCAGTGGCAGTCACCGATGTAGACCTTCAGGTCACTCCATCAAGTCCGTACGTAAGATCTCATCATAACTTACAAAACGAGCCCAAACTTGGCATATCTAGTTCGATCCGTCGCCAAGTTCCAGTGGCAGTCTTCGATGTAGACCTTCAGGTCACTCCATCAAGTCCGGTGGTAAGATCTCATCATAACTTACAAAACGAGCCCAAACTCGGCACATCTAGTTCGATCCATCGCCGAGTTCCAGTGGCAGTCACCGATGTAGACCTTCAGGTCACTCCATCAAGTCCGGAGGTAAGATCTCATCATAACTAACAAAACGAGCACAAACTCGGCACATCTAGTTCGATCCGTCGCCGAGTTCCAGTGGCAGTCACCGATGTAGACCTTCAGGTCACTCCATCAAGTCCGCAGGTAAGATGTCATCATAACAAAACGAGCCCAAACTCGGCACATATTAAATATACTGTGCTGCCTAAGAAAGTACTCCATTGTATGCACTTTGTAAAATCAAAACTATCTCGAATATCATTTTACGAAAATCTAATCCAGACACACTCGTACGTAATTGACTTACTGCATTACGCTACGCTGTGGCATATACACACACGGTCCCTCCCGCCCGCACCGCTGTCGACTTGCCCCGCCCCTTTGCGGGGGCTGAGGTAGTGCGCTCATAGCTGCGGACTGTACTGGAACCTGGCCTTAAAGAAATAACATATAGGATGAAGCACGAGCTTATCTTTAAATTTTGTTTCTCTTAATAACTTTGCAGACAATTCCTGCGCAGTATTCTAAAAATATGTCTCTGTTTTTATTAATTTTCATAATTATTTGGATATTATTTTTTGTTATTTTAGTCTCTAATTTCATCTCCGTCTCCCGCCTTTCTTTACTAAATACTGGGCATTCGGTCAGGATGTGGACGACCGACTCTACCGCATCTGGTTCACAGATGCACGATGGGCTCTCCTTACACTTGAAACGATGCAGGTATTCGGAGAACCCACCGTGCCCCGTGAAGATCTGGGTGGTGATGTTAGTCGGTTCAATTTTTCGCACTATCCTGTAGGAGTCGGTTGCGTCCGGGAAGAACACCCTGGTGACCGCTGCAGTCTCACCATGCTGGTACCTGAGGTTCCATTCGTCAAGCGACTCCTTACGGATCTGCCGCTTGACGAATGACACGGGACACAGGTCGTAATCCGGCCTCTTCTTCGACTTCAGGGCAGCTTCCTTCGCTAGTAGGTCGGCCCTTTCATTCCCCTCCAACCCTGCGTGGGCTTTGATCCAGAACAAGGAGACACTCTTGTTCTGGAGTTTACAGCGTCTGATGGTGTCCCTTGTTTCCACTGCCAACGGATGGGAGGAGGCAACGTTTGTGACCGACTGAAGGGCCGCCATGGAGTCGCTGAAGATGCCGAATGTCGACTCTTTATGCTTGAGGGCCTCTCCCGCCGCCCTTTGTAGGGCCAGAAGTTCAGCCTGGTAGACGGTGCAGTAGGACGGCAGCGCAAGTTTGAGGGCCTTGGTTTCAGTGGCACCATGCCACAAGGATAGCGCCGCCCCAACCCTGCCCTCAATTTTGCTGCCGTCTGTGAATATTCGCACAGCGAAGTCGCTGTGGTTGGCGTAATGTTCCTCGTCTACCAGACTTCCAAACTCCAAGTTTAGTTGATCCGCGGGGTGCGGCGCTTCCGTCGCCGGGGCCATCCGCTCGACCTCCCTGTCTCCCAGCGCTGGCTGGGGCACGCCCCTCTTGGCTTCGTATAAAGTCGACACTTCCCGCACCCGAAGGTCGAGTGGGAGTATCCCAGCCAGCACTAGCGCCGAGTTTAAGGAAACCGTGCGATAAGCTCGGCACAGTTTTTGGGCAAATCCCCGCTGGACCACACTGAGCTGTTTTCTAATTCCCACTTTATTGGCGGCAGGTGCCCATGCGCTTGCTGCGTAGAGGATTATCGGCTCGACTACTGCCGTGTAGATGACGCGGATGACTTCCGGATGAAGGCCCCAGCTCACCTTGGCTGCACGTGCCAGATGTTTATAAATGTTTACAGCTTTCCTGCAAACATTGGCGACGTGTGTGTTGAAGGTGAGCTGGTGGTCGACGGTGAGCCCCAGTATTTTTATTTCATTAGACATGCCAATGTCTACCCCGCCCATGCTCAGGAGCGGGACATCGTACTTTAATTTCCTGGTGATGACCATTGCACAGGTTTTGTGTGGTGCAAATTTAAGTTTGTTTCGGATGCCCCACTCCCTAACATACCCGAGGGCGGCATTGGCATGTCTCTGAATTTCCAATGCTGTATCACCGTCGAAAATCATGACCACGTCATCCGCAAATGCCTGACAGTAGTCTCCTCGCTCTTCCAGCTCTTTCAGCAATGGGTCGAGAATTACGTTCCACAGGATCGGACCGCCAATCGACCCTTGCACACACCCCTTATTTGTGTGCCTAGTGCACTCAGCCCCTGCGTACCTCAGACGGACACTCCTACCGGTCAGGTAGCTATCCATCATGCGTCTGATGTTCACCGGGCACTTTTCCTCAGCCAGTCTGGTCCTGATGGCCGGCCACCATGCGCTGTCGAAGGCTCCCTCTATATCAAGTGACACAACAGTGATCAGCTTCTTTTCCTTCAGCTTTCCTCGGATATGTTGCATCATTGTGTAGAGGGAGTCCTCGGTGCTTCTCTGTGGCATGAAGCCAAACTGGCGAGTACTGAGCCGCGGGATCAAGTGCCATTTCAGTCTAGCCACCAGCATCTTCTCTAAGATCTTGCCCAGGACCGGTAAGAGACCGATCGGCCTGTAGGACTTAGGGGTGGTGTACGAGTCTTTGCCGGGCTTCTGGAGAACTACCACTGCTGCTGTTTTCCATGGTCCAGGGAAATGTCCATGTTCCAGGCACTTGTTGGCCAGTGCTAGGAACGTCTCCGGATCTCGGAATATCACCTGGGCGCATATATCGGCTGTGAGACCATCTGCCCCGGGTGCCTTCTTCGGGTTAAAGCTCTCCACCGCCGTTTTCAGCTCCTGAAGTGTAAACGGCGGGTCATGGTGTTCATCATGCCTACGCTCGTTTACACGACAGGCCGCTTCCCGTGTCCGACGGTGGTCCTCCGTTTCTCCCTCCTCTAGGTCCTCGGGGAAGAAGGTCTCCGCTAGCAGCCGGGCCGATTCTTGGGCATTCAGTGGCTTCCCATCCTTGACCAACGGCATGTCCTCCTGCCTTTTGGCGGTCCGTCCCATGATCCTATAAATACCTTCCCAGACTCCCTCTCTGTTCTGCCTCTCGCAAAAGCTCTTCCAACTGGCCGTCTGCGCTTTTTTCGCCAGGGACTCATATCTTTCTTTTGCTTGCAGGTACTCATCTACGACTTTCTGCCTCCGGATCGGTGCAGCGCATCGGATGCGGCGTCTCCGGGTGTTCACCTCCGACTTCAGGGCTGCGAGCTCATTGGACCACCACGGTACGGTAAGTTTTGTATTATTTTTTATTTTTGGTAACTCTAATTCACACGTTTCGACTATTGTAGCTATGTATTTGTTGATCATTTCTTCTAAATTTTGCGTATTATTAATTTCACTAATGCTTTGTTGATTTATTCCTGAATCAGCTTGTAATTGTGCCAGTTTATCATTAAATTGGCGCCAATTTGCTTTTTTTGTGTTGTATAAACGTGTCGTTCTTGTTACATTTAGGCCTCTAGATTTTTGGAGATTAATTTTGAAAACAATAGCGTTGTGGTCCGAACTCGTGATACCCTCGTCGACCCGCCAGTCCTCCACCAGGTCCAGCAACTCCGTCGTGCAAGCAGTTACATCAACGAAGCTGCTGTACAGGGTGTTACCTCTGACGGTGTCGAAAGTCGGAGTGTTGCCGACGTTGAGCACCTGCAAGCCCATTTCTTCCAGGGATCCCGACATTTCTTCGCCTTTGGCGTCTGTTACCAGGCTGCCCCACCAGGCGCTCTTGGCGTTGGCGTCCCCGCCCATTAGCACCTTTGTGGGGCCCAATTCCTCGCGAATCCGCATGAGTTGCTCCAGGTATGGCCGTATGGGTTGGTCCGGTTCAAAGTAGAACGAGACTACTGTGATTTCCCAGGCGCTGGTACGGATCCTCACCACCGTGATGTTGTTGGTGGTGAGTTTCGGGCACTGTGTCACATCGAGGTCGTGATCAAAGACTACTATTGCCGCCTTCACAGTCCCACCTCCTTGGTCAGCGCACTGGTACACTCTGGCGCCTTGGTAGTCTCGCATCCTTCCCACCCCACCCACATACGGCTCCTGGAGCAATGCGAACGCAACTTTCCGCTCACTAGCGACAAGCATGAGCTCTTGGGTTGCTAGGTTCTTCCTCTGCAGATTCGCTTGGATTACCTGGTAACTTGTACGGACGCCTACGCGTGTTCGGGAGTCCCTAAAAGAGTCCCTGATTCCAGTTGCCATTGGTTGGACCTTAGCAGTACGCCACCGACAGCCGAGCCAATGCATCCCACTTTACGCGGGTTGGACACTCGCTGTCGAAGGCGTTGTGCTCGGTTCCATCCAACTTTGAGGCGGCGCAGTTGCAGCACTTTGGCGGCTTTGCTGCCAGCCGGGAAGGGCAGTCCACACTCATGTGGGGGTCACCGCAATGAGCGCAGAGATCGGCAGGCCGAGTGCACATCTTGCGACTGTGACCGTAGCGCAAGCAGCGGGTGCATTGAATCAGAGGTGACTGGTCCAACACGCGCACCCGCTGCAAGTCAATGTGCACTCGACCCGCAGACGTCAGCCTCTGCCACACAATCGGGGACACCTGCAAGACGATATGGCACAGGTGGGAGTTCCTCGCCTTGCGGCGGTACTTCACCCCCAGTCGCGAGTCATCCGCCGGCAGGTCCCCGATCAGGTGGCTGTTCTGACGCTTAAGTGCATCGATGACCTCCACATCAGTGTGGCAGGAGAGCACATCGCGCATAATTACGAGAGGGTCCTTGTTTTTTACCTCCTCCACTGTGAGGTTCCCGGCCTTTATAATTTTCTGGGTAACCCGGGTCAATTCTTCCTTTGTCCTGAAGCCGACTACCACCTTCCGGTCCCTCGCCTTTCGCAGCCTCTCAACGCGAGTACCCTCGTTTCTGGCATCTACCACAGTCCTTAGCTTCTCAATCACCTCTTCACCGGTGTCTTTTTCGTCAGTCGACGAGATCACCGCCGAGTGAAGAGGTGCTTGGAATTGCTGCTTCGGGGCGGCGGCCATTTCTGCGAACGAAGGTCCTTGGCCGGCGACGAAGCGAGGGGCCTGGTTTAGCTGCTCCGACAGAGCCCGTGTGTGCTGCTGGCACTCCTCCTGCCAGGAAGGTTACTTCAGGAAGGAGGAAGGTTCTCCATGTATGCCCTTGTGCTTATGTCCTGACGCGCAGATATCCCATGACTGCTCAGCTTGGCTAAAACAATTTAAACAAGAAAAAGATAGGAAGAACTTTAAATTTTATTAAAAAAGCATTTTAGTTATCTGCAGTCTCGTAATTGCTGATTTGTCTTGTATAATTGATGTGTAACAAAATTTTAATAAACTTTTTCTACAATCTTGCTCTTCCTTTGATAAAAAAAGACCTTGTTAAACCTTTTTGGGGAAAGAAAGAATCGATTACGACCTTCTGTGCTGTTCTATAAGAAATCACATCGCTGGACTTTACGAGGTGCTCTTCGACACGAAGGTTTTGAGATCATCCAATCGCGAAGCGCTAGAGCTCACCGTTGGTGCCGCCCGAGTGGTAAGTGTCGCTGTCAGTAGCTGAGTTGAGTCCTGAATCTGAACTTTAGTCCCAGCGTGGCGTGTGCGCTGTGCCCGCGCAGGAATTGCATTGCAGGACTTGAGCCGATTCGCAAGTCGTATTGCCCGAGGTTGTGAACGGGGACTAATGCGGTTTGCATCCAAATCGTCACATCTTAGTCATATTCCAACAACAATAAATACATCATTATAATGTCAAGAGAGTGGAGTTATAAAAGCAGAGTGAACCTTATAAGTTTGTCAATGCACGCGAAGTCGTCAACATGTTGAAGTTAACTCTTGTGTTGTTTATCTGCTGTGTGGCGGTGATTGTGGCTCAGCAGAAAATACCCAAGAACAAGGATTCAGGCAAGTGGTTACAATGTTAGAGGTGAACGTTGCGCAATTTTGGGAAAGTGTTTCAGGCACTTTTTTTGGGACCAAAAAAAACTTAAAAAGTCTCTGGCTTGGTTCAATTCCGGGACTCAGTGTTTAGGGATACCTAATTGAAGAAGAAAATAATTATCAAGTTATCAGCGTGCCTCAAATACTTTCCCAAAAATTTCATTTAAATCTATTCAGTACTATTCAGCTATTAAACTGACCCTATTCCCTTAGAGGAGCCTGTTTGAGGAAAGGGTTCGAATTGCGAAAGGGTCAATTTGCGAAAAGGGAAATTTTGCGAAAGAGACATTTTTCTACCTGCGGACATTCTGCGAAAGGGAAATTACGCTAACTGTGGACATTTTGCGAATGGGACATTCATAAATAGTGTAATTTGAACAAATACGTCCTACTTTATTTTTCCGTATTTTATTTACAGAATGTGGACCAAACGCAACATACAGGTGTGAGTTCCCCTGTCCTCCTCAACGCACTTGTGATACTCGTGACGAAGTATTCTATTGTACAGAGGAATTACAAGATTGCAAATTTCAATGTGTTTGTAAAGAAGGTTTCATCAGGAAGACTCAACGCGGCCCATGTGTACCAGAAGAAGAATGTGGTGCAAAGAAAATTAAAAAATATTAGATACCTATTAGATTATAGGCCGATTTGAGAATTATTTTAAAATAGTAAATATATCTACATACAACCAAACATACAAATAAACTCTATCTTTATTCTTACTTGGCTAGTTTATGTCAGATAGCATTTGAAAGTAAAAACAGGTAAAATCCGAGTTTTGAGAGGTTCTGTACTGTAAAACCGTATTATTATGGTCATTACCATAAAGGCGATTTTAGTCACTATTTTAATTTTACCCCTTGGGCATTTTGTCTTAACCCTACGTGTTTATTTCTTAAGACCAATTTGGCGAACAGATTTTTCATAAAATATTGTTTCAAAGATTAATTTTTTCTGCATCACAGAAACAACTTGACCATACTTTTTTACCCAATAGGGTGACGGACACCCGGACAGCGAAGTCTTAGTAATAGGGTTACCCTTCAGTGATCATCAGCCGATAATGTTGACACAGGCCTCCTCTCTGTGACAGGAAGTGGGCCATAATCCACCACGCGGGCCCAGTGCGGATTGGTAGATGTCACATATTCTTCGAATTTTTGGTTCTAGGACATGCCAGGTTCTTCTCGATGTTTTCATTCAGTTTTGAAAGCAGTGATGATGAAATTAATTAAACTTAGTAAAGCGCCTGGCGGGATTCGAACCCACGACCTACAATTCGTAAGTCAGGACCGATATTACCAATGGGCCACCACTCACTGCTCTCTTCGTGGATGAGGAACCCTAATAAGGCAAAAAAATGTTTATGAACATTAGGAAAGGTCATTGCGGGTTTAATCTATTACATAAGATATTATTATGGGGAATACCTACTCACAACCGTATAACCGCAGAGATTGTGTTGATTTGTGACGTTCTTACACAAAAAACTAGACGACTTTGGCATAGTTTTTTGTTTCTATGTTACCTACTAGACGTTTAAGTATAACCAGTAAATAAAGTTTAGCTAAAATCATTATTTTTTAGGTAGATTGTACTTCAATTCGCTGTAAATTAAAAACAGAAAATGTCTTCATAATAAGGACACAGAAATGAAAAAAAAACCTTGAAAAAAAAAATTACACTATACATAGTGAGTATATAAGGAGAGCCAAGCCTCCGTTGATCAATACACTGTGAGTCGTCAACATGTTGAGGTTACTTCTTGTGTTATTTTGTCTACTGTATGAGGTGCAGTGTGGCGAATGATCTTGGCGAATTAATTGACCCATTTGAAGTTAAACAAGGTAAGAATTATGTAAGGAATATGTAAATATTAAACGAATTTTAAAAATATACCTAATATGAAAAAAGAGTGAGCCTTTATTACAGTGGTCGCATATAGGTATTTATGTATATGATAATGTAGATGAACAATTCGGTTCAGATGAAAGGCAATCTCCATCCAAAACTCAGAAGTTATTCCAATTTATCTATTTTTATTAGGTTTGTCAATTTTTTATTCCTAATTTTGAGGTTCAATTTTTTCGTAAAAGTTCCGTTGACAAAACAAACAGAACGTTAACCAGAATACTGAATAAAAATCTGCGATTTTGACAGCCGTAACGACGTAAAATCCGGATAAAACTTAAAATCGCTGTGTTTTCCAAGTTCCATGGAATTGGAATGTCATAATCAAGTGGCGAATTGTCGTTCGGCGTGGCGGTCTAAGGGGAGGCCTATGTTCAGCAGTGGACGTCTTCCGGCTGATGATGATGATGATGAATCATGTGGTTTATTGGGGAAGTAAATAGAATTATTTCGGTGTAGATAAATTTTCCCGAAACGGCGGCATTTTTTGAGAAAATTAAGAAAAATTAAAACCCGTATAAATCTCGTTCCAACAATGGTGCGAGGTTCTTTTAGGGACTAAAATACTCGGCATTTGAGTACCACGTTGAAAAAACATTACAGAGAAACCCAACTACGGGGCAATAGTCTCAATACTAATTTGACATTTTGATTTCCAGAATGTGGACCGAACGAAGTACCAAAGGGATGCATTAATCCATGTCCTCCAGAGAAGACTTGCCAGGATCGTGAAAACTATCTATGTTTAGCCGTAGTCGTACCTTGCCAATACCAATGCCATTGTAAAGAAGGCTACATCAGGAAGACTGAGGGTGGTGAATGCATACCAATAGAAGAATGTGGTAAGTAGGTACCTAACTATTTTTATGCCCAAAAACGTAAAAAAGCGCCAAAAACTCTTCAATGTTGTCATCTGGTAAACTGCCCGAGAGACTGACTTTCTTGCTTGGCAATGCTTCAGTCTTCAGGCCTTACAGTTTTAAACCCACGGCTCGAAAGTATAGTTTCTAGTCTACTAGATGTTTTCAGCATCATCCGTAGCGGCAGAGCAAAGCACAATGAACAATGAAGATGTGATGGCGCTTGAATAAGCGATACAGGTTGCGTCCTACACGAGAGGCCCATCACCCATCTCTCACGAAAGCAAAGACATTATACCCACCGTCAGGCTTGAATTACTGTTACGCTGATGTCGGGCGCGTACGTCTGTCGCGCGTACGAATCAGCGGCGTCGTCAGCGGCGCGTCTCAGGTTGCTTTTGCTCACTAAAACATAACCGAAGTGAACGACATCAGCGTAAAAGGAATTCAAGCCTTACTTATGCTTAGTAGTAACCTATTCACTCTTGACTTGAAGACCCCAAGGTCTTCTAATAACAACTACTAACTTCTGGTTACTACTAGGCAAGCGTAATACTTCACCGTCGACAACATCTTCACTAACCATCAGGCGAAATCTATAAATAAAAAGGCACAGAAATGCAAACCTGGCTGAGAAGCAGCGGGATTGAACCAAGCCTGCCCAGTCTTATCTTATCCAGTACTAGCAAACCCTGCCAACACAGTTTCGCCACCAGTCTTTGCTATAAACCTCACGGAGCCCGAGACCTTTCCAACGAATGCAAAACCGTGGAAATCGGTTCGTCCTTTCTGGAGTTATAGCGTCAGGAAGGAAAACTCGACTTATTTTTATATAGTAGATTATATGAATCCAAAAATTGTCGTAATTCATCAAGGATAAACTTTTCTCAGTTCGAACCCATTTAACAGTTATAGCACCGACTTAATTATTTCATTACAGGTATTTACTGCGGTGGTAATTCAGAGTATACTGATTGCAAGCCATCTTGCCAGAAGGAACTGTGTTTTGCCACCAAGAAACCATCAAACTCAAGCTGCGTCAATGAGGAGCCTTGCAAACCGGGATGTATCTGCAAGCAAGGATATGTAGAGGTTGAAGAAGATTCGACATGCTTCCCACGCTGTTTATGCCCTGAATACCAAGACACTGAAGAATGTTTACCGTGGAAAAAAGAACATGAATTTAAATGATTAAAATGAGGTCTTCAAAAACTGTACAAGTTTAATTATTCCACTCTATGAACTAAACAAAATAGAATCACAAAAGTGTCGTGCGCTGCGTTAGGCGGGCGCCCACTTGGCAGGCTGTTTTCATCTAATCTCATCGACGGGCGACCCGCTGCACGCAGGAGTGCAATTCACTAAGGCAAAACATCTTTACAACCGAGAAATCATCGTTGAAACATCTGATGAAAACTTATCGGTATTCCTTAGTTAAAACTGCGCGGTCGTAGCGCCACAACGATGTCGACGGCGCGACATAGAACTAAAATATGGTTCCGAATGTATGAAAAACGGTATTCAGAAACACAAAACATCCTCGCCTTCAACGACAACGGCGCCTTCGCCTTCGATTTTAACTGTCAAAGCGTAAAGCTTGTAAATTGTAGATGTTTCCTTGGTTGTAGACAATTATAATGTGAGTAAAACAAGTTATTTTTTAAATTATAAATGCTTAGTATTATTTTGTTTACCGTACTTTAATTCCTGAAACGTTTATGCCTATTTTTAATGTTTTAGATGGCAGTTCGTCTTTCCTGTATGATTTTTTTGTTGGAAGAAGCTAAGCGTCGAGATAATGTAGAAAAAAGACGTCAGGCACATGTGATACGTAATATGGATCTTCTTACCAGGGTCATCAATCTTCTAACTAAAAGCCTGGCACGACTTAGATCATTATACTAAAAAATTGTGGAGTACCAAATGTAACTTATACATCTTCTTAGGTGTCCGTTTCGACCGCGCGGCCATGACGTTTTTTTTAAATAAAAACCATCCCAAGTTTTTGTAAAAAAATGTAAAAGTCGATTCCCAAAAACCATAAATTTGTCAAAGCAATGGTTAAAAAGTTATAAGGGTTTGAACGTGGCCGCGCCATCGAAACTTTCCGAACCGCGCGGCCATGGAGATCTTTAAAACTAAGAGTCGCAGAGACCTGAAATTTTGGGAAATAGTAGATTGAATTTGTAAACCAAATGTAAAAATATAGAAAAAAATCCTGTGTTTGTATTTTAGGAGTTGTAAGGATAAAACCTCATGGCCGCGCCATTGAAACGGTGTCAAAAACGTTATAGCCGATATCTCACTGAAAAAGAATCTCAGACGTCTGAAATTTTTTGTAAAACACAGATTTGAATTTGTCGAAACTAGTAAAAATACAACAGAAAATCCTAGGTTTATATTTCAGGAGCTGTAAGACTAAAACGCCATGGCCGCGCCATCGAAACGTTGAAAATTTCGTTTTTCGCCAATATCTCGCTGAAAAAGCATCGCAGAGGTCTGAAGTTTTTTGTAAAACACAGATTTGAATTTGTCAAAACTAGTAAAAATACAACAAAAAATCCTAGGTTTATATTTGAGGAGCTGTTGAAGAAAATCTTCAATGCGTCTTGAATATGTCGATTAGGGTGACCACGGATTATTATTTACAGAGAAATTTCCACCTTTTTTTATAAGAAATGATATCCCAAGGATACGTCGAACAATGAGGAGCAATAATATGGCTATATCTTTAAAAATCACATAATTTAGAGATTGTTCTATGTTGAGTGCTCCATTTAAAGACGCCCCGTCTTTAAATGGAGCTTATTCTCACTATAGTTTTTAAAATTCTCCTGTTGTTTAATATCTTAATAGCAGGGACCGAAAACCTGTATAAATTACGGTACCGGTATTGAAGAATTTTGGTTATTTTTCAGACTTAGGTAACCGCTATCTGGGTAACCAGACCGAAGAAAAATGTAACCTCTATTCAGGTTACCGTTTTAATACCGGTTAACTAAAGATAACGACTCTTTGTCACACACACATGCGATGCGCGCCCTGTGACTATTGCCGACGGCACGTGTGAAGTGTACAAGATAGGGGTAATTTTTATTTCGGTAATCGGTATTTATACTGGTTATGTATTCACTTTTAATAATAAAGGTAATCTTTACCGAAAAAATACCCGTATTGATCATACCGGTTTCGGTCCCTGCTTAATAGTCATCGATTAAACCATATGTTAAATTGTGTATCGTCTTACACCGACCTGAAACCGACCTGATTTTTTTACTTAATAATTACTTTTTTTTTAAAACATACCAACTATCGAACAATCTCTAATTTATGTGATTATAAAAAATTTTGTTCAACGAATCCTTGGGATATCATTTTTTATAAAAAAGGTGGAAATTTCTCTGTAAATAATAATCCGTGGTCACCCTAATCGACATATTCAAGACGCATTGAAGATTTTCTTCAACAGCTCCTCAAATATAAACCTAGGATTTTTTGTTGTATTTTTACTAGTTTTGACAAATTCAAATCTGTGTTTTACAAAAAACTTCAGACCTCTGCGATGCTTTTTCAGCGAGATATTGGCGAAAAACGAAATTTTCAACGTTTCGATGGCGCGGCCATGGCGTTTTAGTCTTACAGCTCCTGAAATATAAACCTAGGATTTTTTGTTGTATTTTTACTAGTTTCGACAAATTCAAATCTGTGTTTTACAAAAAATTTCAGACGTCTGAGATTCTTTTTCAGTGAGATATCGGCTATAACGTTTTTGACACCGTTTCAATGGCGCGGCCATGAGGTTTTATCCTTACAACTCCTAAAATACAAACACAGGATTTTTTTCTATATTTTTACATTTGGTTTACAAATTCAATCTACTATTTCCCAAAATTTCAGGTCTCTGCGACTCTTAGTTTTAAAGATCTCCATGGCCGCGCGGTTCGGAAAGTTTCGATGGCGCGGCCACGTTCAAACCCTTATAACTTTTTAACCATTGCTTTGACAAATTTATGGTTTTTGGGAATCGACTTTTACATTTTTTTACAAAAACTTGGAATAGTTTTTATTTAAAAAAAACGTCATGGCCGCGCGGTCGAAACGCATACCTTCTTAGAGATGTATTTTTTAATTTAGTAGTATTATAATACGAGAGTTTTGATCTGTTCTATAGAGATGTCGCTATACCAAATATACTATTATTTATCATGTATTTTATTACGTTCCTAGTTTAATGTTTAATTATCTTTTTAATTGTGTCGTTTTTCAATATTTATATAATATGTTTTTCTATTTCGATATTTTCCCAAATTATTAATTAATAGAATTCTATAATTATTTGGGCTACCTACTGGTAACTTTAATTTTCACACATTCGCACCTTTGGTGCAACAAAGACGTAACAGCTCATTTTGAAATTTTACAGGAGAAGACTTTTAAATTTTTTTTGCATGTTTTTCCTCGGTTCTGGATAACTATCTAAAGAAGGTTTGAAATCTTTACATTTAATTAATTGTTTTTTAGTTGGCTATAGTTATACGTAAAAATTTTGTATTTAATTGCCAAAGAAATCCTAATAAAAGACATAACAAAAAAAAATGTCCTGAACTGTGTCTTTGTTGCACCAGAAGTTATTTAGTTTTATGACTTAATCCACATCACAATACACACTAAACACTCCAACTCACACCTCACACCCCATACATACCTCACCACACACCCCACATATCACCCATCTCATCACATCACGCACATTACACCGCATTCCATGTATGTAGTTTATAATGTAACAATAATAATTGTATGAAAGAGCGGAGTCCTCTAATACAGGAATTGTTTGCCTAAAGGTGGGCTCCAAACACGACTCATGTAAAATTATCTTATTGAGACAATAAACTATTTTGTATTTTTTTTTTTGTATGACTGTTATGTTTTATGCCTTTGTTGCCCCAAGTTTTTGAGCGAAAAAAGACCTCAATATAAGGTCGCGGGCGAGGGGGCACTACTTACAATGAAACGGTGTCGGCCCAAAACGCATGGAAAAACCGCCAATAACCACAAAGGCACTTCTGCCATCTAGTGTAGTTTCGAGATACTTTCGCGGATGTCTTTGTTGCCCCAAGTAAAGGCATGATTTAGAAACAATTTGGCATACTTAGGTCGATTTTGCAGTTTTGGCTATTAGTGACTTTGTTGCACCGAAGGTGCGATGTCTTTTCAATACGTCAATAAAATGTCAGTGTCACATTGCACTTTGCTGAAAAAATTTGATTCTCGTTTGGTGCAGTTCGTTATTTTCCTGCATTATCTGCTTTTGGTGCTATTCTAAAGTAGTGTATCCGTGTGTTATTTCCATGCTAATAAAATTCTTACTGGAAAGCAAGATACTATCAGTGACAACGATAAATATCAAGTAATGGCTAGAAATTACTGTAAAAACACTGTAAAAGGCCTCATAGTTGATGAAATACATATAATTACTTAACAAATTTGTTTTATTTTTTACTAATGTAGGCATATAGTTATTAATAGTCAATCAAAACACTCAGTGGCGGCCTTAGGGGGGGGCGAACCGGGCAACCGCCCGGGGCCTCGCGCTTGCAGGGGGCCTCGCGCAACCAACCAAAAGAAAAAAACTAGTAATTTTTAATTAGTTTTTAATTAAAAATTAATATTTTAATTTATTAAATATGTAATAGCTTTAATGAGTAGTTAGGCTACTCATTAAGGCAAGATAACATAACGGCAAAATTAAATAAATTTTAGTTTTAGAAAAAATCTGAACATCTATTTTTTTTTTTAATTAACATCTCAGAGTTGGTTAATTTTGTAAATCTTTTGTTTAGTACAATAATTTTGTCGCCTGAACGTACGGCTAATCCGGCAGTTCAGACTTGTTTATGATGTTGGCCCAATCAGTGACGTAGCGAGACTGAATCTTGGAGGGGGCAAGACGCATCTGCGAGGCCCTTTTTTTGATGACTTGATGATAAGATCGCTTTGTGAAGCCTCTTTGCCTCTTTCTGTTCACAGTTAGTTGCAACTACGGGGCCTCGCGCGAGAAGCGGAATTGCTATCATAAATATGATCGTCGGCGCCATCAGCTTTGGCTCTATCAGTTCTCAGTTAGAAATAGTACTAGAAGGCTGCTGAGTGATAACAAAGTTGAGATTGCCGTTGTCAATTTTATTTTATTTTATTAAATCTCTAAACGCGAGGCCCCGTCATGTGCGAGGCTAGCTAGGGTCCGCTAAGCCCCCGCCGGGCCCCGCGTAGCTACGCCACTGGGCCCAATGAATAATCAAAGTTTGAGACCTCAAACACCGAATGCTACTTTGTAAAAAAATTAAAAAAAACCTCTAAAATTTCGTTCTTGCGTTTATGACCGCAAAGGACTAGTTGTTGATAATAAACTTCTCAGAACGGTTTCATAGATGACTTTTGCTACAATATGAGAACCGATTTATATCTGTAGACCCAGTAGTTGCTTTTCAAATTATATATTTTTTTCGAACTTTGCAATTTCTTGCAATATTTAAGACACCTCTTGAGTAACACTGGCGGTATCTCGAATCAAAAACAAGTGTGGAAGAGGCAAAGCATCAGAGTTGGGATGTCTTAGAACTTTGTGATATGTTGGGAGGGTTTATCTCGGAGCCTATTAGGTCTACTGAGGTAGGTATTTAAATTCACTCTTCATCTTCATCAGCCTATGTTCCCACTGCTGGGACACAGACTTCCTTTCTGTAAGAGGGGTCCATAATCCACCACGCGGGCCCCGTGCGGGTTGGTGATGTCATATGTCTTAAAACGGGTGACCACTGAACCAGCGCTGTGCTGGGGTCTCTGACAGCACAGCATTATGCTGAGTGGTCACCTTTCTTTTTACAGTCATGGCATGCAGCTGTCGAATTTTGTCTTTGTTATTATGTCCATTTTTTATTAAGTTGTTTAATTTAATTTCTCTGTTTCCTTTTTACTGCATGCATTTCTGAATTAAAAATATTTCTTTCTTTCTAAAATGTTTTGTTTGAGGACTTGCCTGACGATGGTTTGATGGTTTTGATCGTGTTGAGAGCAACGTTGACAAAATAAATACACAAAGTAATCAGGGCTGGGTTCGATTCCGCGACGTACAACTCGTAAGTGGTGTCGATTAATCGCTATCACCGCGAAACCGTTTGAGACGCACACACCGTCAGTTTGAAACTCGGTGGAAGACATGGTTAAAATTGTGCGCCAGCGCTCTGCAACACGGTCTACCGAAAAACCAAGTCTCATATTGTAGTAAATTTATTCTACTTTCAAAACGTCGTGCTTAAATTTCATCAAAGTAGTAAACTAGTTATTCATGGTAATAATCACCAAAAAGGCAAACAAAGTCTGCAAAAATCAGAACTACTCCATTTTACGCAAACGCGGATGTTCAAAGTTCCCGTATGAACTGTAAAAGGTTTTAAAACTCAAATTACAAGTATTTAATTGTATAACTTTAGCATTTGTCCTCAAACATGACAACCAAACCTACTTTCGCATCACATACTTTTTATGAAGGGCAAGGGGCCTCGCCAAGACTTGCCGCCCGGGGCCTCGCAATGGGTAAGGCCGCCTCTGAAAACACTAAAAGGAATGAGCAAGCTTTGTATATACCTATATTTATATAACTATATACAGAAAAGTTTTCGTCGGTGAACACTAGATGTCGCTGTTGTCCATTGCTCGAAAAACCCGTGAAGTTAGATCTCTATGCCCTATTAATAAAAGTACTCTGTGCTTCTTACTACTGATATAGACTATATTAAGGTATTCAGGTTGACTGAAGAGCTAATTAAACAATTGGAAGAAGATATTTCACCATTCTTAGCAAAGACGAAACGTCAAGGAGGAATTTGCAACCGAACCAAGGTATTACTACTAAATCAATATTAAATCACTATACTTATAGTGAAAAATGTCTAAAACTTACTCTCATTCCAGATTTTATGCACTCTCGCATTTTTAGCTAGTGGGAGTTACCAAAAAATATTATGTGAGAATGCAAGAACCTATATCTCGCAAGCATCCGCCTCGAGGGCTATAAGAACCGTAGTAGATGCCATCAACCACCCAGTTATCATTAATAAGTACATAAGATTTCCTCAAAATACAAACGAAAGGCAAATTCTCAAAGAAAAGTAAGTATTTCTTATGTTTCACAGTTTTGTTTTAAAGATATTTTTTTTTTTCTAATTAGGTACATTCTTTCATGAATCAAACCATAAAACTTTTTGTTTCCTACATATTTTTTAAATTGTCTACCTTTCTTTATAGATTTTATGAAAAGTTCAAAATGCCTGGAACCATTGGTTGTGTTGATGGTACCTTGGTATCAATGGTTCGGCCCAAAGAACATGAAGAAAGATATTATTGTAGAAAAGGGTATCACGCTCGAAATGCTGTTATTGTAAGTTTTTTTTTTATTTCATTAAACTTAAAGTAGGAATAGGAACATCTGTTTAAAACCATATTTTAATCTTTTATTTTTGCCTTTTAAGATAAATGATCCAGACTTAAATATAATGCATGTGGATGTAACTTTTGGAGGTGCAACACATGACAGCTTTATATTTAATAATTCAGTCATAAAAACGCATTTGGAGCAGCTAAATAATACAGGAGAAACAGTGTATCTGCTTGGTATGTATTTTAAAATGTTTCTTTACTTTTCCCATCAGAAATTGTACCTGTTTTCGAGGGTATTTAAATATTAAATAATAATAAATTCAGTTATTTTCATTAACGTAAAATTAAATTAAATTCCTGTTTAATTTATTTCAGGGGACTCCGGTTTCGCTCTTAGACCATACATGATGGTTCCATGTAGCAACCCTGGGCCTGGATCAAAGGAAGAATTCTATAATGATCTGCATGCCACTGCAAGAAATACTGCAGAACGAACCATTGGCATACTTAAAGGCCGTTTTAGGTGCCTTTTGGTTCATCGTGTTCTTCACTATGATCCAGAGATGGTGGGAAAAATTATTAAAGCTTGTTGTGTGTTACATAACATTTGCAATCAAGCCAGAGTTCCTCCAGTAGAATTACCAACTCATCTACAGAGACAAGAAGCAAGTGTGATCCGGTTACTACAACAAGGAAGCCAGAACTCTATCAGTGATTTGGATAGTGGACGTCTTGTTAGAGGTCGTCTAATTAATAGACTGTGGCGTGGACGAAATAGTTAATAATAGAAGTAAACACTAACAATAATAGAAGTAATATATAATAATAGAAGTAATAATACAATAGAAGTAATTACTAACTCAGGTTTTAAGACTGTTTATTAAAAATTGTAGTGAACTTTAAATAGTAGGTAATGTAGGTATATTGTTTGTCATAAAATAAAGAAAGAGGATGTTTTTTTAAACTACTTATTTAACATGTGTAACCTAAAGATAAAATTAATATAGTCTAACAAAATAGTATGTACCTAGGAAAATAAAACAATCTTTTAGCATACATTTTATTTATTTATATAATCTCGAACTGCACTACTTAATCTATCTAGAGCCTGAGCCATAGCCCGCTGGCCCTCCACTTGCTGACTAATTGCTTGGGCAATCAAGAGTTCTGCTTGTGCTCGGCGTTCTTCGATGGCTATGAAACGCTCTGTGATGCTAACCATTTCAGAGCGACGTTGTGACGGAGGTGACCTTCTCAATAGTCGCCGGCGCGCTGCAGATTGACGCGGAGATAGCTGGTGAGTGCGTCGGCGACCGCGTACCGTCTCTCTGTGCACACGCCGAGTAGGAGCTGCAATTAACATATTGTACTTATTATTCCTAACTTATCAACCAATCGTGTCGTGATATTAATATTATTTTATAATAAATATTTGGTTAGAGAATGCATCATACTTTGACTGCCCCCTTCCAAAACATCATTTGGGTGTGCGGCAGGTCCTGTTAGCTCAGTAAACGAAACCTGAAAATAATTATAGTTGTTGAATCATTTTATCGTTTATAAAGAATAGTATATAATAAATCATAGTTTTCCAAAATCATACCCTGTTTTCTTCAGCTTCTGGACTATGAGCATCTGGTGGGGGTGGTACTTGAGGTATCTGTGCCAGATTGTCTTGCACACTATCCGCATCAAAAGCAGCAAGATTAGACTGGAATAGAATGTTTTGCTAGGTTCTTTTAATTATTCAAGATAACATTAAAAATTACTCTTGCAGCCCAAAGTGATACCATGTCCAGTATTTAGCACTGTAGGTTTGATCCTATTTTATTTATTATATATTATACTTGTATTGATCAAACATCATGGGTGTTATGCACCTTAGTGTAGAGGTTATTTATTGTGAGAGGTATAACCGCTTGCTCGCCCGAGCGATGACTCACCGATTGTCGTCACTCGCCCGGGTCGTAAATCTTAATGGCCGACCCGCGCGTCAAGTGGTTCCGATAACATAAACAACTTTTTGCCGGCGCTCGACTTACAATGGTGCTATTCAAGTGTTGTTTTTATAAAAGGTTATGAATAGGCCATTAGTGTCGTGTTAAGAGTTTGTTGATAATTAGTTTCTATGTTTTGAAATGTAGCTGTAAACATTGACTACTGTTGAAACGAACATCGCGTGAACTTTAAACAGGATTATTTCTAAAAATAGATCGATAACGTATATATTTTATGACTTTTATTGGTGGGTGGGTTATATCTCCGTACGATAAAATAAAAAACAACACTTTCCAGTACAAAAATAAATATTTACAGGCGTACAACTACCTCAAAAAATTTGCTGACGGGGAAAAAATTTTCACGGAGTTTAAATAATTTAGTACAACTATACCTTTTCACACACATTCAAATTATTGTCATCATGTGAAAGCTAAGGTCATTTGTAACTACTGTGTAAATAAATAATGTCGATAAGTTTATCTAGTACAGAAAAATATGTAATTGATTGAAGTAATACCCACGAATAAACTGCGTTTTTACATTTCTCGTTTGTTTTTTTTTTCAGTAAAGTTAGAGTAATTACATCATACGTAACTATTTTCTACAATCAATTTCCTTTCCAATTATTAATCACACTTGTTATTTAATAGTCATAGAAAAAAAAAAATAATTAAGAAATTTCACAATCGGAGAAAGTTGTCTACTTTCTCCGCCATTTCTCTTTGTTTACGTTCGCAAAAAATCTAATTGGAATGTAATTTTCCAATTAGAATGTTTATGTTTTGGCTGAAATCTATTATTTAGTAAACATATAAGGTGCTTTATTAATATCTGCCAGGGCTTTAATGGGGGGTAGTATTGTGTTTATAGATTACAATAGTGAAGAAATTTCGTACCCCGGAACAGTCAATTCAATTTGAGACAGTAAACAAGTTAAATTAACATTGGCTCTACTCTGCATAACATGGTTCACAAAATACGCGCGATGTGTCGCTTAGTCAATGAAAACAACTGCTATCTCTTTCTATCTGTTCTGTGAATGAAAACTGAAATCAGCTGACTAGATTTGTCTCTAAACGTACTAATACGCAGGAAAACAAGTGTTTTAAATTACTTACCAGCTACCGCATTCAAAAAACTGACGTAAATAAGATGATAAACTTCCCATCACACTTAAAACAGGCTTTGGACAGACAAGTTAGTGTAAAGAATCACAACTTTTTTTAAATTATTTTTAAACAATAAGAACCTACTTAGATAACGATAAATTACAGTAACTTTGCGTGTTTAAAAGTTAATAATCTTATTTACAATAATTGCACAGTATTTACACTTATTTACACACTCCCCACCTACTTATCTACAAAACTGTTGCACAAGTCTACACGTAATTGTCGCTCACATCGAAGACACGAGCTGCATCCCTGGTGCTCGCAAGAGGATGACGCCGAAAGAAGTCCAGCACTTCCTCTTCAAGATGGGCAGAATAGGGAGGCCTGCCTGCGTCAACGGGAGGCGGGTCAAAGCGGCCGTGTTCTCTGAACCTGTACACGGCATCCAAAATTGTGTGATGGCTCACTCGCACACCAAACCTCAGCTGGTACAAGTTCACTGCATGCGCAGTTACGGAGTTACACTCGCGGTAGCACAACACCATTTCAAGATATTCTTGATTGGAATACAGACGTCTGGGAGGCATTTTTAAAGGAAGCCGCAAACCGGAACCGCTAAAACTAACTTCCGAGCGGGCAGGCGCGGGCGGCGGGAAGCGACTGGCGAGCGGGCGCGGGCGGTCGGCTGGTGCGTGCGACGAACGGGGTGAGGGTGGGGGCGCGCGGGGCATCGCTTTGACGACCGACGAGTCGCCGGTGTGTAGCGGCATCGTTTGATAAGTATGGCAACAGTGTATGAAAGGCGCCGTTTTGCGAATTTGGTGCGGAGCGGCAACGCTGGACGGCTTTATACTAATAAATCAAGTCAAATTTATACGTATTTTTTTTGTATGAAAAAAAATATGACAAATAATCAATTAATTAACTTTACTATTGTAATCTATAAACGCAATACTATCTCCCATTGCAGCCGTGGCAGATAATAATAAAGCACCTTATATAATGCGATAGTAATTAGTTTTTACTCAGAACTAGTCTCACAATTTAGTAAATTACGATAGCATTCTGACAAGACTTGACCTTGGTTGCAAGCGTTACGGAAACTACTCTTAAAAGTTATTAAACTTACCCCCACGTTAAAACTTATTTGCACACACATTAAATATAAACTTATTTCACCATTAAGGCGGGCTTTCAGTAATTTGTAAGATTTTCAAACGTCTGAAAGTCTCATTAACAATGATATTTTTAATAAAAAAAAATTATAATATTAAAGTTGAACATATCCTCGAGTGAATGGTAAAGATAGAAACACGAATTGGAATAATTGGCTCGATAGAAAAAAATCTCAAACATGACACTAAATCACAATTTTCAAACATCCACTGCTTAGAGATTTCACAATGAATTTATATGAAACTTATAAAAATAAAAACAGCTCATTATTTAGAAGTGCATGGTAAAAGCAAATTTTAAAATTTCGTTATAATTTTTCTCCAAGAAATAAAATACCCAAAATATTGGCATTATTTCGCTCACCGGGCGCTCGCCAGTACCCGCCGAGGCGTGATAGAGGATGGACGTACGTCGTTGCTGCGCAAAAATTCCCCCCGCGCGGTTACGTAAGCAGGCATAAAACTGAACTACTACATGGAAACAAAGTCACACACACAAGCGATTACGTGTTAGTTGCGGGAATAGAATAAAATAGTCAAGTGATCTAATTTTGAAACGATGTAATTTTTTTTTATGGACCACTTATTTTTTAGCTAGGATGCGAACTTGATGGAGTGACCTGAAGGTCTACATCGGTGACTGCCACTGGAACTCGGCGACGGATCGAACTAGATGTGCCGAGTTTGGGCTCGTTTTGTTAGTTACGATGAGATCTTACCACCAGACTTGATGGAAAGACCTGAAGGTCTACATCGGTGACTGTCACTGGAACTCGGCGACGGATTGAAATAGATGTGCCGAGTTTGGGCTCGTTTTGTTAGTTACGATGAGATTTTACCTCCGGACTTGATGGAGTGACCTGAAGGTCTACATCGGTGACTGCCACTGGAACTCGGCGACGGATCGAACTAGATGTGCCGAGTTTGGGCTCGTTTTGTAAGTTATGATGAGATCTTACCACCAGACTTGATGGAGTGACCTGAAGGTCTACATCGGTGACTGCCACTGGAACTCGGCAACGGATCGAACTAGATGTGCCGAGTTTGGGCTCGTTTTGTTAGTTATGATGAGATCTTACCTCCGGACTTGATGGAGTGACCTGAAGGTCTACATCGGTGACTGCCACTGGAACTCGGCGACGGATCGAACTAGATGTGCCGAGTTTGGGCTCGTTTTGTTAGTTATGATGAGATCTTACCACCGGACTTGATGGAGTGACCTGAAGGTCTACATCGGTGGCTGTCACTGGAACTCGGCGACGGATCGAACTAGATGTGCCGAGTTTGGGCTCGTTTTGTAAGTTATGATGAGATCTTACCACCAGACTTGATGGAGTGACCTGAAGGTCTACATCGGTGACTGCCACTGGAACTCGGCGACGGATCGAACTAGATGTGCCGAGTTTGGGCTCGTTTTGTTAGTTATGATGAGATCTTACCACCGGACTTGATGGAGTGACCTGAAGGTCTACATCGGTGGCTGTCACTGGAACTCGGCGACGGATCGAACTAGATGTGCCGAGTTTGGGCTCGTTTTGTAAGTTATGATGAGATCTTACCACCAGACTTGATGGAGTGACCTGAAGGTCTACATCGGTGACTGCCACTGGAACTCGGCGACGGATCGAACTAGATGTGCCGAGTTTGGGCTCATTTTGTTAGTTATGATGAGATCTTACGTCCGGACTTGATGCAGTGACTTGAAGGTCTACATCGGTGACTGCCACTGGAACTCGGCGACGTTTCGAAATAGATGTGCCGAGTCTGGGCTCGTTTTGTTAGTTATGATGAGATCTTACTTCCGGACTTGATGGAGTGACCTGAAGGTCTACATCGGTGGCTGTCACTGGAACTCGGCGACGGATCGAACTAGATGTGCCGAGTTTGGGCTCATTTTGTTAGTTATGATGAGATCTTACGTCCGGACTTGATGCAGTGACCTGAAGGTCTACATCGGTGACTGCCACTGGAACTCGGCGACGGATCGAACTAGATGTGCCGAGTTTGGGCTCGTTTTGTAAGTTATGATGAGATCTTACCTCCGGACTTGATGGAGTGACCTGAAGGTCTACATCGGTGACTGCCACTGGAACTCGGCGACGTTTCGAAATACACTCACCGGCACGGAATCTTGGCCAAGCGCGTATTTCGCGATAACAAGAGTTTTAAGTGTTTCCTATGATTATTTATGATGAAGGGTGATCTAAAAAATGTTTACCCTTAGTTCAAGAGGGTAATTTATCATGTTTGAGTGCAATATGACGTTATTTTTAAGTTTTAGTTGAACCCGGTCATCTGAGCGACTAAGTTGCTGTTTTAAATTTGTGTATTGTGAAAGTCTATTGTCAGGTTATTCAATTATTGTGATATCGTACTGTTACTTCAATAACTAAAGGTGATTTAAATCCAATCCAAAGTGCTCATGGGTCCAGTTGACGTGTTCTCGTGCGAATCGAAGTCGAGCTACTCGGTAACTTCTGAGAAGATCTGGGCCGTGTGCTGGTCTACGAGCTTTTAAATTCTCTTCCTCCATTCGTCTTCTCACTGTACGTTCACTATCATTGACACCTCTTGTGAAATGGAGTCGCTGGCGTATCTCAACAGCGGTGAGGTAGCGATTTCTCAAAATTTCCAGGAAAATAAAGCGGTCATCCCGGGCTGATGTGCATCTGATGCCTCCGTTGCCTGGTCTGCGGGAGTAGTGGCCTGTCTCCTGGTATCGTTTCAGCGCAAACCGCATCGATGAACGTGGTACATTCAGCATAACAGCAACATCTCGCTGTGTCAGCCCTTGTTTGATCAACGCTACAGCTTGTGCAACCTGTGATGGTGTTAATGGCATTTTCATTGGATTTAAATCACCTTTAGTTATTGAAGTAACAGTACGATATCACAATAATTGAATAACCTGACAATAGACTTTCACAATACACAAATTTAAAACAGCAACTTAGTCGCTCAGATGACCGGGTTCAACTAAAACTTAAAAAGAACGTCATATTGCACTCAAACATGATAAATTACCCTCTTGAACTAAGGGTAAACATTTTTTAGATCACTCTTCATCACAAATAATCATAAGAAACACTTAAAACTCTTGTTATCGCGAAATACGCGCTTGGCCAAGATTCCGTGCCGGTGAGTGTAGATGTGCCGAGTCTGGGCTCGTTTTGTTAGTTATGATGAGATCTTACCTCCGGACTTGATGGAGTGACCTGAAGGTCTACATCGGTGGCTGTCACTGGAACTCGGCGACGGATCGAACTAGATGTGCCGAGTTTGGGCTCGTTTTGTAAGTTATGATGAGATCTTACCACTAGACTTGATGTAGTGACCTGAAGGTCTACATCGGTGACTGCCACTGGAACTCGGCGACCGATCGAACTAGATGTGCCGAGTTTGGGCTCGTTTTGTTAGTTATGATGAGATCTTACCACCGGACTTGATGGAGTTACCTGAAGGTCTACATCGGTGGCTGTCACTGGAACTCGGCGACGGATCGAACTAGATTTGCCGAGTTTGGGCTCGTTTTGTAAGTTATGATGAGATCTTACCACCAGACTTGATGGAGTGACCTGAAGGTCTACATCGGTGACTGCCACTGGAACTCGGCGACGGATCGAACTAGATGTGCCGAGTTTGGGCTCATTTTGTTAGTTATGATGAGATCTTACCACCGGACTTGATGGAGTGACCTGAAGGTCTACATCGGTGACTGCCACTGGAACTCGGCGACGTTTCGAAATAGATGTGCCGAGTCTGGGCTCGTTTTGTTAGTTATGATGAGATCTTACCTCCGGACTTGATGGAGTGACCTGAAGGTCTACATCGGTGGCTGTCACTGGAACTCGGCGACGGATCGAACGAGATGTGCCGAGTTTGGGCTCGTTTTGTAAGTTATGATGAGATCTTACCACCAGACTTGATGGAGTGACCTGAAGGTCTACATCGGTGACTGCCACTGGAACTCGGCGACGGATCGAACTAGATGTGCCGAGTTTGGGCTCATTTTGTTAGTTATGATGAGATCTTACCACCGGACTTGATGGAGTGACCTGAAGGTCTACATCGGTGACTGCCACTGGAACTCGGCGACGTTTCGAAATACATGTGCCGAGTCTGGGCTCGTTTTGTTAGTCATGATCAGATCTTACCTCCGGACTTGATGGAGTGACCTGAAGGTCTACATCGGTGGCTGTCACTGGAACTCGGCGACGGATCGAACTAGATGTGCCGAGTTTGGGCTCGTTTTGTAAGTTATGATGAGATCTTACCACTAGACTTGATGTAGTGACCTGAAGGTCTACATCGGTGACTGCCACTGGAACTCGGCGACGGATCGAACTAGATGTGCCGAGTTTGGGCTCGTTTTGTTAGTTATGATGAGATCTTACCACCGGACTTGATGGAGTGACCTGAAGGTCTACATCGGTGGCTGTCACTGGAACTCGGCGACGGATCGAACTAGATGTGCCGAGTTTGGGCTCGTTTTGTAAGTTATGATGAGATCTTACCACCAGACTTGATGGAGTGACCTGAAGGTCTACATCGGTGACTGCCACTGGAACTCGGCGACGGATCGAACTAGATGTGCCGAGTTTGGGCTCATTTTGTTAGTTATGATGAGATCTTACGTCCGGACTTGATGCAGTGACCTGAAGGTCTACATCGGTGACTGTCACTGGAACTCGGCGACGGATCGAACTAGAGGTGCCGAGTTTGGGCTCGTTTTGTTACTTATGATGAGATCTTACCAACGGACTTGATGGAGTAACCTGAAGGTCTACATCGGTGACTGCCACTGGAACTCGGTGACGGATCGAACTAGATGTGCCGAGTTTGGGCTCGTTTTGTTAGTTATGATGAGATCTTACCACCGGACTTGATGAAGTGACCTGAAGGTCTGCATCGGTGACTGCCACTGGAACTCGGCGACGGATCGAACTAGATGTGCCGAGTTTGGGCTCGTTTTGTAAGTTATGATGAGATCTTAGCACCGGACTTGATGAAGTGACCTGAAGGTCTGCATCGGTGACTGCCACTGGAACTCGGCGACGGATCGAACTAGATGTGCCGAGTTTCCGACTCCCCGATGTAAACCTTCAGGTCACTCCATCAAGTTCGGAGGTAAGATCTCATCACAACTAACAAAACGAGCCCAAACTCGGCACATCTAGTTCGATCCGTCGCCGAGTTCCAGTGGCAGTCACCGATGTAGACCTTCAGGTCACTCCATCAAGTCCGGAGGTAAGATCTCATCATAACTAACAAAACGAGCCCAAACTCGGCACATCTAGTTCGACCCGTCGCCGAGTTCCAGTGACAGTCACCGATGTAGACCTTCAGGTCACTCCATCAAGTCCGTACGTAAGATCTCATCATAACTTACAAAACGAGCCCAAACTCGGCACATCTAGTTCGATCCGTCGCCGAGTTCCAGTGGCAGTCACCGATATAGACCTTCAGGTCACTCCATCAAGTCCGGTGGTAAGATCTCATCATAACTAACAAAGCGAGCCCAAACTCGGCACATCTAGTTCGATCCGTCGCCGAGTTCCAGTGACAGCCACCGATGTAGACCTTCAGGTCACTCCATCAAGTCCGGTGGTAAGATCTCATCATAACTAACAAAACGAGCCCAAACTCGGCACATCTAGTTCGATCCGTCGCCGAGTTCCAGTGGCAGTCACCGATGTAGACCTTCAGGACACTCCATCAAGTCTAGTGGTAAGATCTCATCATAACTAACAAAACGAGCCCAAACTCGGCACATCTAGTTCGATCCGTCGCCGAGTTCCAGTGGCAGTCACCGATGTAGACCTTCAGGTCACTCCATCAAGTCCGGAGGTAAGATCTCATCATAACTAACAAAACGAGCCCAAACTCGGCACATCTAGTTCGACCCGTCGCCGAGTTCCAGTGACAGTCACCGATGTAGACCTTCAGGTCACTCCATCAAATCCGGTGGTAAGATCTCATCATAACTAACAAAACGAGCCCAAACTCGGCACATCTATTTCGAAACGTCGCCGAGTTCCAGTGGCAGTCACAGTCACCGATGTAGACCTTCAGGTCACTCCATTAAGTCCGGAGGTAAGATCTCATCATAACTAACAAAACGAGCCCAAACTCGGCACATCTAGTTCGATCCGTCGCCGAGTTCCAGTGGCAGTCACCGATGTAGACCTTCAGGTCATTCCATCAAGTCCGGAGGTAGGATCTCATCATAACTAACAAAACGAGCCCAAACTCGGCACATCTAGTTCGATCCGTCGCCGAGTTCCAGTGGCAGTCACAGTCACCGATGTAGACCTTCAGGTCACTCCATCAAGTCCGGAGGTAAGATCTCATCATAACTAACAAAACGAGCCCAAACTCGGCACATCTAGTTCGATCCGTCGCCGAGTTCCAGTGGCAGTCACCGATGTAGACCTTCAGGTCACTCCATCAAGTCCGGAGGTAAGATCTCATCATAACTAACAAAACGAGCCCAAACTCGGCACATCTAGTTCGACCCGTCGCCGAGTTCCAGTGACAGTCACCGATGTAGACCTTCAGGTCACTCCATCAAGTCCGGTGGTAAGATCTCATCATAAGTAACAAAACGAGCCCAAACTCGGCACATCTAGTTCGATCCGTCGCCGAGTTCCAGTGGCAGTCACCGATATAGACCTTCAGGTCACTCCATCAAGTCCGGTGGTAAGATCTCATCATAACTAACAAAGCGAGCCCAAACTCGGCACATCTAGTTCGATCCATCGCCGAGTTCCAGTGGCAGTCACCGATGTAGACCTTCAGGTCACTCCATCAAATCCGGTGGTAAGATCTCATCATAACTAACAAAACGAGCCCAAACTCGGCACATCTAGTTCAATCCGTCACCGAGTTCCAGTGGCAGTCACCGATGTAGACCTTCAGGTCACTCCATCAAGTCCGGTGGTAAGATCTCATCATAACTAACAAAACGAGCCCAAACTCGGCACATCTAGTTCCATCCGTCGCCGAGTTCCAGTGGCAGTCACAGTCACCGATGTAGACCTTCAGGTCACTCCATCAAGTCCGGAGGTAAGATCTCATCATAACTAACAAAACGAGCCCAAACTCGGCACATCTAGTTCGATCCGTCGCCGAGTTCCAGTGGCAGTCACCGATGTAGACCTTCAGGTCATTCCTTCAAGTCCGGAGGTAGGATCTCATCATAACTAACAAAACGAGCCCAAACTCGGCACATCTAGTTCGATCCGTCGCCGAGTTCCAGTTGCAGTCACAGTCACCGATGTAGACCTTCAGGTCACTCCATCAAGTCCGGAGGTAAGATCTCATCATAACTAACAAAACGAGCCCAAACTCGGCACATCTAGTTCGATCCGTCGCCGAGTTCCAGTGGCAGTCACCGATGTAGACCTTCAGGTCATTCCTTCAAGTCCGGAGGTAGGATCTCATCATAACTAACAAAACGAGCCCAAACTCGGCACATCTAGTTCGATCCGTCGCCGAGTTCCAGTTGCAGTCACAGTCACCGATGTAGACCTTCAGGTCACTCCATCAAGTCCGGAGGTAAGATCTCATCATAACTAACAAAACGAGCCCAAACTCGGCACATCTAGTTCGATCCGTCGCCGAGTTCCAGTGGCAGCCACCGATGTAGACCTTCAGGTCACTCCATCAAGTCCGGAGGTAAGATCTCATTGTAACTAACAAAACGAGCCCAAACTCGGCACATCTAGTTCAATCCGTCGCCGAGTTCCAGTGGCAGTTACCGATGTAGACCTTCAGGTCACTCCATCAAGTCCGGAGGTAAGATCTCATCATAACTAACAAAATGAGCCCAAACTCGGCACATCTAGTTCAATCCGTCGCCGAGTTCCAGTGGCAGTTACCGATGTAGACCTTCAGGTCACTCCATCAAGTCCGGAGGTAAGATCTCATCATACCTAACAAAATGAGCCCAAACTCGGCACATCTAGTTCGATCCGTCGCCGAGTTCCAGTGGCAGTCACCGATGTAGACCTTCAGGTCACTCCATCAAGTCCGCAGGTAAGATGTCATCATAACAAAACGAGCCCAAACTCGGCACATATTAAATATACTGCTGCCTAAGAAAGTACTCCATTGTATGCACTTTGTAAAATCAAAACTATCTCGAATATCATTTTACGAAAATCTAATCCAGACACACTCGTACGTAATTGACTTACTGCATTACGCTACGCTGTGGCATATACACACACGGTCCCTCCCGCCCGCACCGCTGTCGACTTGCCCCGCCCCTTTGCGGGGGCTGAGGTAGTGCGCTCATAGCTGCGGACTGTACTGGAACCTGGCCTTAAACCAGTAATTCACTCAATAACACTCATCAAGAACGTAAAAAACACTTAAAATCGGCAGCCACTTGACTACGTAAACACGCGCAACCACAGACTATCTTTGGCATTTTTTCTTTTTTAAACAATGAACTTTTGTGGAACGCGTTTTGTATTTATAGACGTAGAATTTCATAGAGAATCGAGTGGCATAGATAAAATACATAAAAATAATAGGGAGTTAAAAGGAAACAGCAATATTGAGGCGCGAAGTCCCGTTAAACGCGAACGGTAGTAAACTACCGTATGGGCGATCTACGGAGTTTTTTGCAACGGTACTAAACTACCGTTCGGGCGATCAAGCGGATAAGCATAGGTAGTGACCTAATGCTTAGTGGAAAAATCCATCAATAAAAGAATAAACAAATCTTATACCCATTGCATTTCATGGCCTGGCTCATCACTTTGGTTAGCCTGCTGCTCATTTGGAGGGACAATATTCTGAAAATAGAATGTTTACATAATATTATATTTATATGTTAACTCATTAAACTGACAAAAACAAAAATTAAAACTTACAAGTAAAATGCTGGGACACTCTTCACTTTCCACAGTTCTATTTAATGGTTCTTCCTAAAAATGTAAAAGTATTATATTAGTTATTAATTTCAATCAAATCAATAAACTTTTAAAGGTCTATAGCCTTGAAAACTACAAACCTCAAAAGGATTTATTTCTAAGTTCTGATCTCCGCAACCAAAACTTTCTCCTCCCATAATAGTTTGGATTTTTAGTTCTATCTGACTAAGTTGTGGCAAATCTTCTTCTATGCCACCACCAGTGCGCCGCCTCGCGGCTGCAAGGCTGCGTTTAAATCCTTTATCCAGTTTAAATTTATACTGACTAAATGTCAAACAGCCCGTTTAAGTACACCGAGAGGTGAAAAATTATACCAATTAAAATTTAATCTGCCCCGTTTACGGTCGTCCGCTGGTCTATGTTTTTACTGAAAGGAATAAATTTTTGCGACCTTTTTACCACGCAAAATTTTATCCTGCTGTCAGATTGACATTAAGTTTTGTTGTTTTGCTCGATTCGCGCCGTGAAAACGAATATTATTTTTATTTTAGAGAGTAAATATTATTTGTGGATTATGGATTTATATTAAACCGGCAAATTGATTATTTGTTCAATAAACTGAGCTGTCAATTGAATTTGACAACTAACATTGACAGAAACTTATGACTCCGTTCAGCGAACCCTCGCTAGTTTAATTTTTTCCGCCGAAATATCGCCGGAAGATTTAAACGCACCCCAATTAAGCTGGACTTCCTCTTAACTGCTCCTTTTTTGTCCTTCCAGTACTGCAACACAAGTAAGAATTTTATGATTTAATGACTGTATTAAATAAATAGAACACCTATATGCTCAGTTTGGTTTAATTTTCCTTTGTAATTTTAAATGCTTTTATAATTGCTAGTTATGCTGTAGTCTACACTAATATTATAAAGAAAGCTTTGTATTTTAGTGTGTGTGTATGTTTGTAATGAATAAACTCAAAAACACCTGCGCCAATTTCAAAAATTCTTTCACCATTAGAAAGCTACATTCACCCTTAGTAACAGGCCATGACCAACAGGTTTATCCCCGTAGTCCCACGCAAACGGTACTAGATTAGTATTAACATCCGCTAGTTAATACTAATCTAGTAATAAAGAACATACACAGGGGGCTGTCAAAGCAAAAAGATACTATACCATAGAAGGCTACCTACTCAATGCAACGGTATACACACACAATACTTATAATTACCAACCTTACACCACTGTTCCGATGTTTTCGTACACCCACTACCATCACTGTTCAGGGCTGTTGTTATTTCGGACCATGCCTGACGACTGCGAATGCGAGCATTTGCAGTACGAGCATGGCCCATAGCCAACCATGGTTTGTTTTCTAAAAAGCTTACTAGCTTTTCCAGCTGATCTAACGAAGGAGCTGCGTTGCGAGACACTAAAAGATAAATATTTTGGTTACTTATATAGTAGTTCCAGAAACTGTGCTATATTTAAATAGAAATGTAACTTTATACTTACTTTCGATAGGTTTGGGACCAAACTAAAACACGGAACAAGTAGAACGCCATTGGGTTGGGGTGCACAATTTTTTTGAAGTCCACTTAGCCACTTAAAACCACTTAGAACTTTCGAATTTCGTATTTTGATAAAAAACTTTCAAGATAAGATCAAGTTGTTTGTTTTGAAATACATAACCTACAAATAAAAATGTCAAAGATTTGGTTTTGCTTTATTGCTATAATCAAAATTAATTATTTTCCAAGTCTAAAATGTTATAAATAATTAAACATTAGTCGCATAATAAATAAAACGTGTTTTATACATACGTATTGTGCATTTGTATTAATTTAAAATGACGAAATAACTTAAAAATAGGTTAGTCGAGATTTTCTCGATTATACTCTAGATTAAACATAGCAACACTGCCAACATCATACTCATCATCGTTGTTCGGCAGATCGTCGACGAGCTTAAGTAGGTTAGCGAATACGGTTTTTATCAACGTTGTTTTTAAAAGCGATATTTACGATGAAACATCAGTGAACGCATCGTTGTTAACATCTATGATGAGTCTGTTAGTGAATCGCATTGCAGCGCTGGTCTATGAGATTACATGAAACAGCGAGGCAACGTGGGCGCCCGCCTAACGCAGCGCACGGCCTTAAATACCTAGTAGTGTTGATGTCTCGATTTAAAAAATTTAGCGAAAACATCGTTGCTACACTGCGAGGATCGCCCAGAGGACAGCGTAGAGCATACGGTGCAAGACTGCCCCGCTTGGGCAGAGCACCGACGTGTCCTCACGGCGGCGGGCGGTAGGCCGAGACCTCTTTCTTTTTTAACCGACTTCAAAAAAAAAAGTAGGTTCTCAGTTCGACCTGTATGTATGTATGTATGTATGTATGTATGTATGTATGTATGTATGTATGTTTGTCCGCGATTATCTCGCGTTTGGCTGGACGAATTTTGATGCAGTTTTCAGGAAAGTGTTCATTACATTCTGGAGAAGGTTTTAGTATATAACACTAATAGATATCCCGTGACGTTGCCCGCGTGGATCCGTTTTGCTTACTTGGATCGTAGATTTTCAGGGACGATTGCACATTTGTCCGCAATTATCTCGCGTTTGGCTGAACCCATTTTGATGCAGTTTTCAGGAAAGTGTTCATTACATTCTGGAGAAGGTTTTAGTATACAACACTAATAGATATCCCGTGACGTTGCCCGCGTGGATCCGTTTTGCTTACTTGGATCGTAGATTTTCAGGGACGATTACATGTTTGTCCGAAATTATCTTGCGTTTGGATGAACCGATTTTTATGCAGTTTTCAGAAAAGTGTTTGTTGCATTCTAGAGAAGGTTTTAGTATATAACAATAATGGATATCTCGTGAATTTGCTTACATAGATCCGTTTTGCTTAATAGGATTGTAGATTTTCAAAGACGCCGATTTTATGAAGATTTTTGTTGTTGATTATCTCAACTAAAAAGGGAAAAATAAAAAACTTTTTTAAAAAAAGGGAACTGACTTCAAAGCCCAAACACAAAAAAACTATAAAATAACTTTTCTTTCGGAAGTCGGTGTCCTTAAGTTAATGAAATAGAAAAAAAAACATACCACCGACTTCCGAAAGAAAAGTTATTTTATAGTTTTTTTGTGTTTGGGCTTTGAAGTCGGTTCCCTTTTTTTAAAAAAGTTTTTTTTATACTTGTAGATTTTTCGATACTCCTTGTTTGTGAATGTGAGAACATATAGACACCGGAAGTATCAATTAACGTAAGGGACATTTTGGCGAACATGAGTTATATTATATCATTAGATTCAGAATTTCGCGCTCTATCGATTAGTATTATTAAAAAAAAAAACTATCTTTAAAAAAAAGGCCCTTACAGTACAAAAATTTTAAGTCATTAATATTTTTTCTTCTCAAAAATTGAAGTAAGTCACCGTACTAAATAATTTACACCCTTACCTTAGTCAAAAATAAGTCGATTTAAATCACAATGTCCCTTACTTTAAATAAAATGCCCCTAAATTTAAAAACCATGTCCCTTACTGTAAATAAAATGTCTCTCATTGTAAACAACCCCCTCCCTTACTTTAAAAAATTGTTTGACGATATCTAAAATTTATATAAAATGTTAGGGATTGTGACACTTACGACATAAAAAATCCGAAAAAAATACCTCGAAAAAATTTGAATGCAACAGAAAAGGATAAAGGGATTTGGAAAATTACGGCTGAGACATAAAAATACATAAACTATAGACAACACAAATCAATCTGCCGGTGAAATTCATCATCATTATCATTTCTAAATATTAAAGACCACTTTTGGACATAGGCTTCACCCAAGGAGCACCACAGCGCACGATCTCCATTCTAAGTCGAAATGAGCTGAAATTACTGCAGTTGAAATACGTCAGACAGACTGATATTTGTTGCTTCATCTTTCACACAACCCATTCACCTTTTTGTTCTATCTTTTCCCCTTACGTCCTCTCTGCTCGTCACTTCTACTTTCATTGCCATCATACTAATACATATCATGTAATCATCGACCTTTCGTTTCCACAAAGAAATACAAATTCAATAGTCTGAAAGAAAAAAAAAACGGGTTTTGTTTTAAATAGTATCTGAATTGTCAGAGACATGTTAATCGAAGATTTAAGACGGGAAAAACATAAGTCTTTTATAGCAAAAGGACAGTAATCTGTGAATAAAAAACTTTTTTAAAAAAAGGGAACCGACTTCAAAACCAAACACAAAAGAAGTCGGTTAAAAACTGTAAAATAACTTTTCTTTCGGAAGTCGGTGGCTTTGTTTTTTATTTCATTTACTATGGCCACCGACTTCCGAAAGAAAAGTTATTTTACAGTTTTTAACCGACTTCTTTTGTGTTTGGTTTTGAAGTCGGTTCCCTTTTTTTTTAAAAAGTTTTTTATTTTTCCCTTTTTAGTTCAGATATTTAACAAAAATCTTCATATAATCGGCGTCTTTGAAAATCTACAATCCTAGTAAGCAACAAAAACGGATCTATGCGGGCAACTTCACGAGGTATCCATTATTGTTATACATATACTAAAACCTTCTCCAGAATGTAATGAACACTTTCCTGAAAACTGCATCAAAATCGGTTCAGCCAAACGCGAGATAATTGCGGACAAACATGCAATCGTCCCTGAAAATCTACGATCCAAGTAAGCAAAACGGATCCACGCGGGCAACGTCACGGGATATCTATTAGTGTTATATACTAAAACCTTCTCCAGAATGTAATGAACACTTTCCTGGAAACTGCATCAAAATCCGTTCAGCCAAACGCGAGATAATCGCGGACAAACATACATACATACATACATACATACATACAGGTCGAACTGAGAACCTACTTTTTTTTTTGAAGTCGGTTAAAAAGAGAAGAATTGGACTATTGACTTTGATTCAGCGATCACGAAGAACATCGCACATGTATCAATTTTCTCCGAGAAAGTAAACAGGTAAATCCTGCTTCATAAACATCTAAAACTATGTAGAACTACTCTGAGCCTAATAACTGAGCTAGCTCGGAGCAGTAGGACGCGGTCCGACTCGAATCAGACTTAAATCTGCGATAGCTAGCAGTAAAGTCTGAAACTGAACTCATTTACTCTTTAATCTCATTTCCATAGTGCTAAAATAGTATAAATTTTAGTAGATAATCTATTGTTACATTAAATTGCAACACTGATAAAGTCCTATAAAATAAAATTTCGTATAATTTTCTATTTCTCTTGCTGCTTACACTACGCTCGACAGATTATCTATAAAATTTCAGTAACGTAACGGTCATCCAAACATTTTTTTTAATGTAAAGAACATGCTATTTTTGAAACTACTGGGTATTCCTTAATCTTTCGTATAAAACAAGAAAGAAGGGGAAATTCTAAGAAACTTTGCTCTGAACACCATAAAAATTGGACCAGACAGTAAAAAGTTACAGACAAAATAAAAAAAATAAAGATCGTTTTTTGGCTCTCCTGAAAAGTCGTATTTTGTCCCTTACGTTAATTGATACTTCCGGTGTCGAATTATAAGTAGGTTCATGTGATGTAATGTGAGTTCTTTTTCATGGAATTGACCAACCTGAACCGAGCACACACCTATGTGAAATAAAAATATTTGTTTTCGGTGTGTGAGGCGGGTCTTTCAATAAAACTGCGCTAGTATTCTCTAAAATTGTTTAATTTAAATACCTATTAAAAAACTTACTATCAAAATTAAAATCTTACTTTCAAAACTAAAAATCTTACTTTAAAAACTAAAACATGACTCATACTGCTACACCCTATCACTATTCTTGGCCTCTGCCAATGCTTGCAGCCCTTTCCCGACTGCAGCTACAGCTTCAGCTAAAATTTTATCCATCTCTGCACTACGCTCCAGAAAGGACTGCAAGATCTGTGTATTTAATCTTTGTATCTCCAGCTGCTGTTCTTTCACCCTCAGGAATCTCTCGGTGAAGAATTCCGTTCGCCGTTGTGATGGTGGAGGAGCAGCAACTGAAGACGTGTGACGTGATGCTGAAAAGAGAACACCTATTACTGCGTGCATGCGTTAATAAAAACTCTTAAATAAATAGCAGCTTTTCGTTGTTATTTGTTTAAAAATGAAGTTTTGATGATTATTTTTAGTTTTTACTTACACACAGAACCAGCTCGACTACCACGAACTGTTCTAAGGCGCCGAGAATGTGAAGCAAATGAAGCTGCGTGACGTGAGTCTAAAAAGATAAATATTTACATAACTTACATGAAGGTCACTTACATGATTTACAATATTCATCATGCTTGATATATATCAAGTGATGACCATCACAAACAACTACCAATAGTAAAAAAACCTTATTACTTAGATGAAAAATATTTTGTGAGCAGAAATCACCATTATTTGTTTTACCTACGTAAGCCAAAACTTAATTTATAATTTTATAAACTAAGTAATAAATAATAAAGAAGATTTTATAACCGACTTCAAAAAAAGGAGGAGGTTCTCAATTCATCGGAATCTTTTTTTTTCTTTTTTTTTATGTATGGTCCCCGATTTCTCGAAGACGCCTGGACCGATTTCGAATTTTTTTCTTTTGTTTGAATGGGTATACTTTCCAATTGGTCCCATGATCACCAGATCAGGATCTGATGATGGGATCCTAGGGAAATCGAGGGCAACCTTCAAATTTTATAGGCACATAGTACCATTTTCATATATTTTCTAAAGCTGTTCAAGTATTTGCATCTGATAATTATCATCTCAGGTGGATGACCTGATGATGGAAGGTACAACTCCTTAACAGCAAGGAGTAGGCATCGATTGATTTACTTTGTGTTCGCATATCTCCGGAACTACAAGTCCGATTTAAGTAATTCTTTTTTTGTTGTACAAGGTATCATTTAACTAAGAGAATAATGCAAGTTTCATCAAAATCGGTTCAGTAATTTTTGAGATATGGAATTTTATTAGCTTAATGTGTACATGAGTGATGTAAGTAGTGGTGCGAAGGATTACAAAATTCTAGTGCACATGTAAGAGAATAATGTTCTTGACAAGAATTCGGGTTGAATATTTAAACTAAAAAGAGTAAAATAAAAACTTTTTCAAAAAAAAATGTAACCGCCTTCAAAAACAACCACAAAAAAGTGTAAAATAATCTACAAAATAACTTTTCTTTCGGAAGTCGGTGGCTAAAAAGACAATGAAAAGAAAAAAAACAAAGGCACCGACTTCCGAAAGAAAAGTTATTTTGTAGATTATTTTACACTTTTTTGTGGTTGTTTTTGAAGGCGGTTACATTTTTTTTTGAAAAAGTTTTTGTATGGAAAATGCAACTTCTTTAAAATTCTCGATTGAATGGTAGTGAAATTTGTTTAAAATGTATTGGTCACTTACATGATGAAGCAGCAGTTCTTTGTGTCACCGAGAATACTTGGGTGGAACCACGGCGTGAAGGTGTGGGTGTGTAGGAAAGTATTTCAGTTGGAGGGGACAGGCTAGGATGATAAAAATGAGGATTTGGAGGAGGAGTGCGCTCTAACTGGTTATTCTGAAATAACAGAAACTATCTTAAAAAGGAAACCCACTTCCTCATATTATAATTAAAAATATTGACCGTTCCACCAAGGAAAGTTGCAAGTGACACAGTAAATAATATTAAAGCACTAGCAGAGATTTGAAAAATACTGCTATGATCACAATGAATTTGGGCCCCCTAAGTGGGGCATGTGTCTAAACTCTTCACTGGGAAAGATGGTCCTATGTACAAGTGAGTCTAAAATGTTGTTATCTCGTAGATTACATATTTTTATGATCTCTTCAAAAATCTGTAAATCCATCAGCTTAGTTTTAATTGACACCATGATGTGACGATTTTAATTTTTTTTTGGTACTTATTTATACCTACAGCTTGGTAAATTAGAGTAGAAAACCGGAAGTCGCCACTGTGCTCTCGCTACGAGCACTTTGAATGTTTTTCAGCACTGTTTTTTCACTTATTATGTTAGTTTTATGGCACAATAATAAATCTAACAAACCTGCGTTCTTTGTTTACATCAAATATCAAAGATTTTAAAATATTGTCAGCAAACAAAAGATTAGTTCCGTTTCAAGACGTTCTGGCCAAAGCGTACACTAGAGTAAAGAGCAAGCCTAAATCAAACAAAAGAGGTTTTATCTAGGTAAATGCCAGCCAACAGCCATTAAACTTTAAGCCTCACAGGATAGGTAACAAATAACTGCAAACTAAATCACATAAATTCCCCGCGCGTGTCCAAGCAAGCCGAAACACCTTGCTAGCTGGCCGATGCACGCCAATAATTACTTTTACAAAGTGTCAGTTTTACTACATTCAAATCTCCATTTCCTTACTTCCTATTCAAGAATTGAGTAAAATTACGTAAAATTTAAATAAGATATTCATGAAATCAAGGAACATACTTGAAACCAAGTTTATCGCACATTTTAAGTGGTTTGCTATAAGGAATGTAAAAAAAGCACTACTAACCTTGGTCCACTGTTTGTAGGTTTTGATAGTGCCACCTAAACTATTGAGGCGCACGGCTAGTTCCTCCCACTGGCGTCGACTTCGCTCTCTGGCATTTTGGGTTCTTATGAAACCCTTCGCCATGCCGGGGTTTATTTCCATAAACTCTATCAGAGTTTCAACCTGAGCCGACGATGGGTGAGAGGAACGTGTCTCACTTGGACTGAAACATTATTGTTGGATTAGAAAAAAAAAAACTTCTTTAATATTATTTTAAAACTTTACAAGAAGAAATTAAAAACTTACTTCATGTTAGTACGATCAAAAAACAAACAAAACAAATACAAATACAACGACGAGATGTGGATGAAAATAAATATTGTCCACAGATTAATAATGATATTGACATTTGGCTGCACAGACTAAGTAGAGAGTATATGGCTGTCAGTATTTTTTTTTTCGTACGGAAGCATCACTGACTTATTTAAGCATAGATTAAATTCACGGCACGAATTTAGAGTTTTCTGTTTATTTTTTTCATATGTAGCTGCCTCATTGTAACTAAAATTTTGTGTCAAAAACTGATAAAATAAAAAACCGATAAATCTCGACTTATAGCTTGGCCAGAACGAATTGAAACGGAACTAATCTTTTTGTTTGCTGACAACGTTTAAAATCTTTGATATCTGATGTAAACAAACAACGCAGGTTTGTTAGATTTAATATTGTGCCATAAAACCAACGTAATAAGTGAAAAATAAAAATCATTCAAAGTACTGGTAACGAGAGCACAGTGGTGACTTCCGGTTTTCTACTGTATTTTTGCCAAGCTGTACAATTTGTTCGCGGGATTTATTTCCTCACCGTGACCCCGGAACATAAAGGGCTATTGAAGGACACGGTGATATTCTAGTCATTACAAGTCTGACAGTCAGACAGTGGGAGGACTCATTTGATGATTTTACCACGCTAAAAAAAATAAAGCTGTACACTTTGTTGAGTGTGGCAGACTGGCAGTCACTAGTAAAATATTCTTGGGTACGGTTAGCCGACACAAAATCTGCACAGAAAATGCTGAACGGTCAGTGATCTCGCTCTGTAGTTCTCTTCTGAACTCAGCATGGTTTCAGCCCATAATTTAGTCAGCATAGCTGACTGTTCAGCATTTTCTGTCCAGATTTTGTATCGGCTAACCGTACCCAATATCTGAGCAGCACTAAAAGAAAAATGGCAAATGCTGAGTAGCATATGCTGAGACAGCTTTCAAAATGCTTCACTCTCGTCTGAACTCAGCATGGTTTCAGCCGATAATAATTAGTCAGCATAGACGGAATGCTGTTCAGCATTTCCGATTTCTGTCCAGATTTTGTATCGGCAAACCGTACCCAATACGCGCCTTGCAATGATACAAAACGAGTTTATTTAACATCATTGAAGGAGAAGAACCGAGCATTGCAATGCGCACCTTGTATCAAATCTATGTATAGATACTAAATGTACGCGAACGCTAGTCAGTCAGGGAGGTAACAGTCATATCTAATGTTGCATTCTTATAACCGGCCCTTCCTTCCTACAAAAAACTTTTTGCTTCCCGACATCATTTAAAATTGCAGGACTTGCATCCGAATTTCCGTTTGAAAATATAACTGTTAGGGACTGTACTCATGGCGCGATGCGACGCGACGCGATTCGTTTGATATCGAGTCGATTGCCGATTTAGGTCGCACGTATTTACTATAATGGAGGGATGCATTTGACCGTGCACTTCAAAAATCCACCTTACTACTACGAAATAAAGGCGCTGCAAACCAAAGACAAAAGATGTCGCACGTGACGAGTAGATTGCGAAATGGAATTTCGAACACATAATCGATATCGCATCGATTGACGATATCGGTCAGATATCACATTTGTAAGCGTCCGGCCGAAGAAAATGTATGGACGGTCGCTAGTGTTTGCTAATGGAGTCGCACGGATTGACGATATCGTTCACAGATCTCCTCGATATCGAATTGCACGTAGGGTGAGTGGGGGTAAGTTGGAATGATAATTTGATGAGATGACAATGTTGATTTGAAACTCTTGTCACACAAAGGGATTCAAGGCAAAAAAAATATGTTTTGGGTAAAAAAGCATGGTCAAGTTGTTTCTTTAATGTTGAAAGACACTTTTTGAAATAATATTTTTATGAAAAAACTGTTAACAAAATTGGTCATAAGTCAAACAATGTAAAGGGGTAAGATGAAATGCCCAAAGGGTAAGTAAGGTTGAAATAGTGACTAAAATCGTCTTTATGGTAATGACCATAAATACGATTTTAGTCATGCATCAAGCGGGGTAAGATTAAAATTTATATATTTTCGCGGGTAAAAGTATCCCTATCCTTACGGAAAATGTCAAAAAACACACGAATGCTGTCACTTAGCGACTGACGCAGACTGCGGTGTGGGGCAAACCGGTATCCACAATGTTGTTGCCAGCATTAAAAGAATTCCTTTATATTCGGCGTTATTGTATCTATTTATCTTACCCCATTTTTCATCTTACCCCTACTCACTCTACGTCCTAATGACAATGCACATGATTCTGTTTTCGAAATTCGATTGAGCAACTACTCGTCTCGTGCGACATCTTTTGTTTTTGGTTTGCAGCGCCTTTATGTCGTAGAAGTAAGGTGAATGTTTGAAGTGCATGGTCGAATTACATTGCATCACTCCATTAGTAAATACGTGCGATCTTAATCGGCAATCAACTCGAAATCGCACAAATCGCGTCGCGTCGCATCGCAGCATGAGTAAAGTCCCTTAGTATTTCATTTTGGCCCCGCTCCTACTAGACTAGAGGGCGCCAGGGCACTGGTTGCACACGGGCGCCACAAGGGCTATAGAGACGCCTTTGTTGGAAATACGTAGGTACCGTAAATAAGACAATGTCACTTTGTCCAACTTCGGGATAAAACATAGAGTACATTTGTATATAGGGATAGAACATGCACAAGTCACAACTGTCATGCTCTGATTAGATAAAAAATAATTATATTTATGTTTGCATAAAAGAACCACTAGATAGTACCTAAGTATATATGGAGGGTCAAGCTTCAGTTTATCAATACACAGTGAGTCGTCAACATGTTGAGATTATTTCTTGTGGTAGTTGTCTACTGTGTGACCTGCAGTAGTGCAGCGCATAATTTTAATTTTCGCGATTTTTTAAATCCAAACTTTGTATTTAATCAAGGTAAGATTACGTAAAGAATGAGTAAATATTTATTAAGCGACAATTTTTTTTTTAAAGCCAGCCTTTTCTGTAGTCGCTTATGATAATAATTGTGTACCTAGATCTACCAATCTCTATAATCTCCATTTGTCAACCGTCACTCGAAATTAACTTCTACTCCCTTCAAAATTCTCTTAAAGATATCAATAATAGCATGGTAATAGCATTAGTAACAATAGCCGACAAAACATCGAACTGAAAAGCAAAAAATAAATTTTGAGGCGGCGGCGGCGCCATAGAAACAATCAACGAATAGCTACGATGGCGACGAGCTATTCAACCACGACAAGCTATACAACGAGCTATTCTGCTCTTCAAATAGTTAATTTATACAGGGTGTAATTAAACACATCACAAAGCCGTTAACTATGCATACTGTACATCTAAGTAGATTTACGCAAAAATTATCGCTGGAAACCGACTTTTATGTACCTTATAACACCAGGGTAAAACACATTACAGAGAAACCCAACTATTTATAACACCAGGGAAAACACATTACAGAGAAACCCAACTACTTATAACACGGGAAAAACATATTACAGAGAAACCCAACTACTTATAACACCAGTGTGAAACACATTACAGAGAAACCAAACTACTTATAACACGGGTAAAACATATTACAGAGAAACCCAACTACTTATAACACCAGTGTGAAACACATTACAGAGAAACCCAACTACTTATAACACGGGTAAAATATATTACAGAGAAACCCAACTACTTATAACACCAGTGTGAAACACATTACAGAGAAACCCAACTACTTATAACACGGGTAAAACATATTACAGAGAAACCCAACTACTTATAACACCAGTGTGAAACACATTACAGAGAAACCCAACTACTTATAACACGGGTAAAATATATTACAGAGAAAACCAACTACTTATAACACCAGTGTGAAACACATTACAGAGAAACCCAACTACTTATAACACGGGTAAAACATATTACAGAGAAACCCAACTACTTATAACACCAGTGTGAAACACATTACAGAGAAACCCAACTACTTATAACACGGGTAAAACACATTACAGAGAAACCCAACTACTTATAACACGGGTAAAACATATTACAGAGAAACCCAACTACTTATAACACCAGTGTGAAACACATTACAGAGAAACCCAACTACTTATAACACGGGTAAAACATATTACAGAGAAACCCAACTACTTATAACACCAGTGTGAAACACATTACAGAGAAACCCAACTACTTATAACACGGGTAAAACATATTACAGAGAAACCCAACTACTTATAACACCAGTGTGAAACACATTACAGAGAAACCCAACTACTTATAACACGGGTAAAACATATTACAGAGAAACCCAACTACTTATAACACCAGTGTGAAACACATTACAGAGAAACCCAACTACTTATAACACGGGTAAAACATATTACAGAGAAACCCAACTACTTATAATACCAGTGTGAAACACATTACAGAGAAACCCAACTACTTATAACACGGGTAAAACATATTACAGAGAAACCCAACTACTTATAACACCAGTGTGAAACACATTACAGAGAAACCAAACTACTTATAACACGGGTAAAACATATTACAGAGAAACCCAACTACTTATAACACCAGTGTGAAACACATTACAGAGAAACCAAACTACGGGTTAGTCAGCGACTGATTAAGAGTTCTGACCGCCCTAGGCTAATTATGAGGATGCGCCCCCGCCATCGCCATAGAGTAGTAGTGTGAAAATTTTAAGATGGTTCACTATCTCAGATACTACCTATAAAAATTTTAAGATCGATCTGCAAGCGAAAATGACGTTGTTTTTTAATCTGCATGACATTCAGCCTTTAATCTAAGCATTCAGCCTTTTTTTTTCTATCCTGGTAAAATCTAAAAAGGTAAAAAGACTCGTACTGACTAAAATCCACGGTGTCCTTCAATAGCCCTTTACGTTCTGGGGTTAACGGTAATGAGATAAGTCCCGCGATTCCGGCAGGCTTTGGCTCTCTAGAGGGGCCTTCACAATGCTGACACTCTTTGAAGAGCGCGTGGAACACAACGCGCCGTCGACCCGTGCATGGTCCTGGTCGTCAGCGAGTCGCCCTTTACTTGCCGCCCGCATGCCCGCGCCTATGGTGACCGGAGATCGTCTGCCGTCGTCTGTCGCCCTAGGCGTCTACTACTGCGGCTTGGGTGGAAGGAGGACGCTATCCTCTCCCTCGCGCAGCCTGCCTCCTCCTTCGCGAGCATGACTGCTTCCCAGTAGAAGGCTTCCAACTCCGTCTCGCCCCGCAGCATGGCCTCGACCAAAGCCGGGCACAAGAGGTCTCCGCCTATCGCCGCCGTGAGAACACTGCGGTGCTCTGCCCAAGCGGGGCAGCCCTGCACCGTATGCTCCATCTTGTCTTTAGGGCGATCCTCGCAGTGGTGACACCCAGGCGTTTCCTCCCTCCTTATCAGACACAGGTACCTCCCGAAACTTCCGTTTTCGATGAGGACCTGCGTCATGCGGTAGGTCAGGTAGCCGTGACGCCTATCCAGCCACTCCTCAAAGAGGGGACTTACCGCCGCGATTGCGGCGTGCGCGATGACATTCAAGGGTGGCAAACCTGTTTTTTTAAGCTGACCGTACATTATAAAGGCAAAGTACCTCACGCATTATAAGACCAAAATCATGACATGTGACTGCAGGCTACCAAGTAGAAAACCAAATCTAATATGTCGTGTTTGGCTGCGTGACTTGTATTGGCTTAGTTTCTATAGACAACTTAGTTGCAATTGCCATTGACCACCATGAACGTGGTCATCTAGTATACGTGAAGTTGATTCGACTTGAGTATTTTTTAACTATTCACTCTAGAAAAAATAAAAATTAAATATTTAAAAAAAAGAGGAGAGGCATCATCATATGACACGATTTCAGCGCCCCCTCCGATCCTCGCGCCCTAGGCTGCAGCCTAATTTCCCTTAGGGTTAATCAGACCCTGGGGTTAGTAGTCACGTCACAACATTAATATTCGAACTTTTGATTTCCAGAATGTGGACTGAACGAAGTACCAAAGGGATGCATTAATCCATGTCCTCCAGAGAAGACTTGCCAGGATCGTGAAGAACGTATGTGTTTAGGAGTAGTCGTACCTTGTCGATACCAATGCCATTGTAAAGACGGCTACATCAGAAAGACCTTTGGTGGTGAATGTATACCAATAGAAGCATGTGGTTAGTAGGTAACTATTTATATGCCTAAAGGCGCTCACTCATCGCGGCATCGGGAGCATTCACGTGTAATGTAACATTAGGGTGCTTGTACACGGCGCATATAACCCGCACAAGTGCCTCAACATGCTCAAGCTACATGCGCCGTGTACAAGCACCCCGCGGCCCCCACGGGTAACTTGATCAAGTAGCTTGCGCATGTTACTCGCGCGGGTAACCCGCATCTTTACTTGCGCGGGTTACATGCGCCGGGTACAAGCACTCTTATGTTTCCTCTCTGACTGACGAGGGTTCGTGTGTAATTTAACATTATAGATTCGACTTTTAGCAATACTACCTCCCTGACTGACGAGCATTCGCGTACATTTTAATATAGATTTAATAGGTACCTACAAGGTGCGCATTGCAATGCTCGGTTCTCCTTGTTTAAACTGGTTTTGTATCAATGCAAGGTGCGCATTGTGTTGTTACCTCACTAAACTCAACAAAAAAAAATTTGGACTCAAAAATGCAGGCCGCAGCCAGCGGGATTGAACCAAGCCTGACAGTCTTATCTTATCCAGTACTAAATGATATGAATCCAAAAATTGTCGTAATTCATCAAGGAGAACTTTTCTCAGTTCGAACCCCTATAACAGTTTGAGCACCTACTTAATTATGTAACGTAACATTTCAGGAATTTACTGCGGCAGGAATTCAGAATATACTGATTGCAAACCATCTTGCCAAAAGGAACTGTGTTTTGCCACGAAGAAACCGTCAAACTCAAGCTGCGTCAATGAGGAGCCTTGCAAACCTGGATGTTTCTGCAAGAAGGGATATGTAGAGTTTGGAAAAGAGTCAATGTGTTTACCACGCTGCTTATGCCCTGAATACCACTACACTGAAGAATGTTCAGCCTGGAATAAAGAACACAAATTTGAATAAAAACTTAACAAGGTCTTCAGAAACTGAACAAGTTTTATTATTCTTAGTTTTACCGACTCCATCAACTAAACAAAATAGAATCACAAAAGTTTCACCACTGTTTTAAAAAAGTAGTGTTGACGTCTCTCTATTATAAAATTTCAGTGAAACATCGTTTGCAACAATCATCAAAAGATTTGTGTGTAGCGAAAGGGTCTGTCAGAATCACTGACAAAAAAACGTGGGAAAGTCGACCCTGTTGCTTTAATTACCCTTTGTGTTCCAGACGATTATCTTTACAAACCGCGACACCACAGACTGTCCCGCGACCCCAATAGCCTATCATATCAAAGCTCATGAATGTAGATAACATTTATCCAAAAATATTTTAACATTCAACTGCCAATTCCAAAGATTAGCGGCCCGCCCGCCCGCTCAGCAAGGCGGCTGGCTGCGTTTCCACTGAGGCGGAGCGGAGCATAGCGGAGAGAAATTCACCAATAACATGGCTTATTGAGTCGAGAAGAGACTTGGATTTCAAGTTATGTGATTGGTGAATTTCCTCTCCGGTCTGCTCCGCTCCGCCTCAGTGGAAACGCAGCCTAAGGATGCAAATTGTCGACCTACCAGGTGGATTATTCATAATACTTTCGTACATACAAACCTTTTCCTTGACAAAAACGAACACCCAATTTGATGCACTTAATCGAAAGTTTTATGCGTACAGACAGATTATCTTTCAAATAACTTAGTTTACTGGAACTGTCTATATTTAGTCATCCGTGATCAGTAGGTACATTAAAATTACATACCTACATAATATGAAGGAAAAACAGTCGTGCACAACTGAGTTAACTACGCACTAGGTATAAATAGTTATATCAACAAACTCAAGTATACCCTGTCTCAATACACTGTGAGCCATCAACATGTTGAGATCATATTATTTTCAAGTGTTTTTTGTCAGCTGTGTCGTGTTAAGTGAGGTTCTAGCTCTTAATATCCAACCTTTGAAAACAAAACATCCAGGTAGGTTTATTTATATCACTTTTCAAAGCCAATTTCAAAAGAAAAAAAATCATGAATTGCCTACCATATTAATTGCAATAGCCAATACTTATTAAAAATGTATAAATATTAATACATTTATATTAATTAATTATAAAAAAATATGTTAAATGCGCAAAACCTCTCGTGGGGTAACTCAGCCCATGTTACTGAACAATGTTTGTTCTAAGACTTTTGGAAATTCGCAAAAAAAAACAATTGTTTTTTCTGTTTTCATACAAAATGAGAAATTGATCGTACCCATCAGTATGAAAGACCAAATTTTTAATTGCGAATTTCCAAAAGTCTGTTGAGTAACATGGGCTGAGTTACCCCACGTGAGGTTTTGCGTATTTAACGTTAAGTGTAGTACACGTTGTGTATAGGAAGATACATATAAGTATTAAAAATGATAACTGGTATTTAACCAGATTATTTTTAATTAATTTAATATTACTTACATATTTTAATATTGATTTTTCATTGATACAAAAAATACCTATAATGTGTAACTTTTGAGAACAACCTTAACACAAGAAGAATAGGTAAGACTCCAAACGGGATTCCCCTAGTGATGTGGTGATACAATCATTTTTAATACACACCCACCGCAAGCGTATAATTATCTAACCTTGACCATGACCTACTGCCTAGAGATTGATGATATAATAATATTCCACAACTAAGTATCACACAACGCCATCTAGTCCCAAGCTAAGCAAAGCTTGTATTATGGGTACTAGACAACTGATAAACATACATATATATTTCTAAATACATAAATATTATAGATAAATTACACCCAGACACAGATCAAATGATCGTGCTCATCACACAAACATTTGTCCTGGGTGGGAATCGAACCCACGACCTCCGGCATAGCAGTCAGGGTCACTAACCACTAGACCAACAGGCCTATCATAGACTCATCATTATTAATAAAATGCGGAATTATTTTAATAGAATAAATTCATAATCCTCTTTCCCTTAAAGAACACGATGCATACATTTATCTTTTAAACTGAGCCAGCTTACCATGACGACGTCCCTATTCCATTGTGGGCACGAGATGGTGGTGGTAGACGACTTGTGGAAAAGGATACTTCCGCAATAAAACTAATTGAATATTAGTTTTTCCACGAATTTTAAATGCAGAAATTGCGTTAAACGAAATAATCCTATCTAAAAGCATTTGAAATGCGTGCAAAACTAATAGGTATTCAATTACTTTTATTGTGGAAATAACCTTTTTGATCAATAAACATAAAAATATTAAAAAAGAAGAAAAAATGTGTCGCTAATTGTACATTTTTAACAGCTCATAACTCGGAAAGGTGACGGTTTACGAGGTTTTGCCGCTTACATTATAAGTTTGTATTGATGTGATCTATCGATTCATCAATGTTTCATTCGTGTACGCCGTTTTGAAAAAAAAAACAAAATGGCGGATAAGGAACTGGTACAAAAGGCACAAAGCCCTTATAACTTTGTAACAATCCTGTGTTTGTGCAAGTCTAGATTTGCACCTGTGATTTGCACAAGTATACTGGTACGTGTATGGCCGGCATTAAGCCGGAAACACATTATTTAACACGCCACGCGACGCAACGTGTCGACACCCGATATGCAGTAGCGCGTGGTCGTCGCGTCGGGTGTTCATAGTGTGATTCTGGTCATAGAAAACAATACATTTGATTTGACTCAACACGCATCACGTTTCGTCGGCTGGCGTCGGGTGTTAATAATGTGTTTCCGGCTTTACACTGAGGTCGATCGCGTACGTCGGCCACGGTTAGCGCAGCGGCTGAGCGATTGGACTGCTGCGCAGCATGTCGCTGGTTCGATTCCAGCACGGAACAAATATTTGTATGACCAACAAGTATGTGGTAATGGGTGTTTGTGAATGTGAGTTTCTATGTTTGTAAACGCATCCACGACACAGGAGAAATTCCTAGTGTGGGGCAAAGTTTATTAAAAAAAAAAGAATCAAATCAAATCAAATCAATCATATTTTTTTTTGTTTTCATTTTCAAGACTGTGGGCCCAACGAAGTTTTAAACCTTTGTGTTGGATGTCCTCCCGAAGACTCCTGTTATGATCGTAATCAGATAGCCTGCCCAGCCGCATTCCTGGGTTGCGGACCAGGGTGCGTCTGTAAGGAAGGCTTCATCAGAAAAACTCTGGGTAGCGAATGTATACCAAAAGAAAAATGTGGTAAGTGACAAACAATCTCAGTTAATCTTTACCAGAAATCTTTAATGGGGTCATTTTGCTCACGGAACTGTCTTAAAAGGCACTGCGACCCTGAAACGCACATGCCAACTAGCGACTGAAGGAACTGGGTGAGGTTTGGTCAGTCAAATCTAATTATCTAACACTGGTCCTTTCCGCAAAGAAAACATAGAAAGGGTAATTTTACTCATCATTACGCACAACTTTTCTGCGGGCCTAAAAAAATCGGCTTCTTATTAATTTCTAAATTACCTACTTCTTAAGAGGTATCTGGTTTAGTAACTTAACCTTGTTTAGAAGCAGCACAAAGGACTGGGCATGCGGTCGTTGAGTAATGGGCGACTCGCTGTCCGATCATGAACCATGCCTGGGTCGCGTTCCAGGCGCGCCTCAAAGAGCTGTCAGCAAAATGACGGGGACCCCTTAGAGGGTCAAAGCCTGCCGGGGTCGCGGGACTAACAAGTAGCCGTGGCCCCGGAACGTAAAGGATAGCCCTTTACGTTTAGGGGCGTGAAGGACACCGTGGAGTTTATTAAGTACAAGTCTGACAGTCCCTCCCGCCTTGCCCCGGGTAGGAGGACTCATTTGATGATTTTACCACGTAAAAAAAGCCCAAAGGACTGGCGGATCGCTCGGCGTAATTTTCCATTTTGCCGCATTCAATAATACAACAGTAGCAAAATTCCTTTAGCGAAACCCTTTTTTTTTCAGGATCTCCCTGCATGATATTTGAGCACTATACGGAATGCAAAGAGTGCTCAAACGCAACTTGCTCTTCGATCACAAATCCCGTGAAATCTGGTTGCGAGAGTAAAGAGTCATGTACGCCAGGATGTACTTGCTGGGACGGATATTACAGGGCTGATGAAAATTCTCCTTGTCTGCATCGATGTTTCTGTCCTGAATTGGAAGATACACCCTTTTGTGTGGAAAAGAGAACTCCACTCGATGGATAATTTAGTGTTAGATTTCTATCCGAATTTTAAGATTGTACTTAGTAAAGTCTTACTTGTTAAAGTTGTTAAGCAATAAAAATGTCTGTTTAAGTTTTTTTTTACTTAATTTTCTATAATTATTTGTGAAGTAGCTTAGGTAAGTAGTTCTTAAAACTGGACATCGCAACAAGACATGGGAATGGGCTTTATTGCGTTTACTCCCAACTTACTGTCCCCTTTGAGCTTTTTATTTAGAAGCCTGAAGTCCTTAAAAAGGTGCCTGGGACACACTGGACGCGGAAGACAGAGGATATGATGTTAGGCCTCTGGCAAAGGACTATAATATATTGAGTTGATGATCTCAACAAATAATTTAAATTATGTAGAAATGTATTGACTAACCGGGAAAGGCGACTATCCGGCCACCGTGACGTTGACAAATTTTGACTAAAGTTCCAGACATAACCCATAGATACACTCCTATATGGGGTAAGAATAAATACTAGATCTTTGGACGGGAAATCACGGAAAGACTACTCACGTCCTGGGTAGAACGGAAGAGATTGTCAGAATCGTACTAATAAGACCCCCTTTTTCTTCAAATGCCCTTTGCATGTCAGTGCCACGACAAGACATTCCTGCAATGCTGGCAGACATTTTGACCCTAGTCGGTCTTTTTGTAACCTATTTCCAAGTATATTGCTGTCTGCTTTGATCGTGTTCACTTCAAACTATATAATAAATAGAGCCAGGTCTCGGCATCTATCAGTACACATCGACTCGCCAACATGTTAAGTCGTTTTTTTGCGTTGTTTGTCTGCTGTATAGTGTTTAGTGTGATTCAGTTAGCTGTTACTGTGAACGAACTGGGTGAGTTTAATACTTAAAATAATATCAAAATCAATAATTGCTGTTCGTATAGTCTCGCTAAAACGAAAAGAACGGCTAGACCGATTTGGCTTAATTGGTTTGGAATTATTTTTGGAAGTCCACGGAAGATTTAAAAGGTGAGTCAATATGATAAAAAACAATGATTCTCAGGTGGTACAAAGTGTGCCGGCTCAGCTAGTAAATACTCGTATGTAACATATTTGCTGTGTGTGTATTGATAGCGCCTCCTAGATCACATTATTCTTGGCAACTACATTGGGGAGCAAAAGTATGGAATCACTCACTTGGAAATTGATGCTGATTTTCTAACAACGGCAATAATGTAGATGTAGACGATAAGGTCCTGTTCAGCACTGGTTCGTTTTTTTTTTTGTTTTTTTTTTTTTTTTTTTTCAGAGTGTGGGCCGAGAAGGCTTCATCAGAAAGACTTTCGGAAGTGGATGTATCCCAAAAGCAAAATGTGGTGAGTTTTGAGATAGGTATAAGAAGTCGGTGGTGGGTGGGGACCGTGGGGACTATCAAATAGATCGCGCGATGTGACAGAGATGTGAATTAGCCTCTTCGTCCGTAAGGCGACAAGTCTCCGATATATTACCTACGACTTTGGTATCCAAGCGTCTATCGAAATTCAAATCTATAGAGGTTTGTACACTAAGGCCCTTCGTACATTCGGAAACTCAAGTTTCCGATACCTTACGACTTCAGTATCCAGGCGACTCTCGCAATAGAAATGCATATAGGGGAAAGGTGTACGAGATGATTCCCTTAAGGGAGATTGCTTGTAGATTAAAAGATATCCTACTTAGCGCGATTGTAAATACGTATATACATAGTAAATTTATTTATCTTATTGTTGGCATACTCAAAATTTTGATTTTTTCGATGCTTTACTATTAAAAAAACACATTTTTAAAACGTTGTCAAAGGATCATCTTGTACACCCCGGTGTCCAAGATGATCCCAGGATCCAGGAAGAGAATAACCCACATAAAACCATAATCTCGGTTTATTTTTTCACCTATATATTTGATTGTACTGACAGCCACCTTATTTTTGACTTTTGCCCGCGTTTTTAGTGATAATACAGGCAATCCAAACTGTGCTATATGGCATGCCATTTTTAACAGCATCCAGTGCTTTGGTCATGGAGTGTTCTGACCACAATCCGCGTTTAGTTTCTTTTTATAATTACGAGGCATAGTCTTAAACCAAAAATATATGAACTTAAACATAATAACATACAAAGGTTAAAAATATCCCCGTAATAGTAGGTATGTTACCGGTTTACAAGAAGATCCGTGGGGATCATCTTGTACACCGGTAACATAATCATCTTGCCCCAACATAAACTTTTTTATTCAATGTTCGATAACTTAAACTATGTGCTTTCAACTGTTACCATGCTATTAAAAAAACAAAATAGAGCAATTTACAAAGCTAACTAATACCACAGCCTAGTAATAAAGTACCTAGAACAAATTAGATATAAACTTCAACTCACCCTTACCTTAGATCAAAGTAACGGAATATTTGTTTTTTTTCTCAAAAAATTTAATTGTCACTCTCGACACCACTACTTTTGACCGAGGCGGGGGAATATCGGGGACTACGTTTTACCATTAAAAACAACTAGATGACGCTACTGGCTTCGTTGCAATATCAAAGGATCATCTTGCCTCGACGGATCATCTCGTACACCTTTCCCCTACGTTCGTACACACGCACGCGACGCGCGACGCCAATCGCGCGCTACCTATCTGCTGACATCGCGGCGACTTGAGTTTCCGCGACTTTCAAGATGGCGGAACAATTTATTTACCATTTTTAATTTTATTCACAGAATAAAGGGTTCCGTAGCATATTCTTGAATCATTTTTGGAAAGTAATTATTTTAAAACGATAGAAAAATATTTACAATCCTCTATCAAATCATAATTTTGTATGCAGTTTTATTAAAAAGTTAGGAGAGATGTTTTTTTTTCTATTTTATTGAATAAAAATTTTAAATTATGTTATAGTATTTGGATTTGGATTAATGTTAGGTTCCCAGGAAATTAACTGTGAAGGACGGACTGTCACACGACTGATCTTATAAAGATTCCGTTTTTTTTGAACCTTCGGAACCCTAAAAAATATACTTTGATCGTCACAGTCATGTGTCAGCCATTTTATAAATTCATATTCTTGACCACCCATCATGACCTTTTGACGCGGCGCTAGTGTCTATGTCGTTACATCAAATTGCATTATAAAAATTTAGTACCTCGGATTTTCCGCAGGTCATGAGTAGTGGCGAAACTCTAGTATCGGAAACTTGCGTCGCCTCGTGTACGAACCTTCGTACACGAGGCGACGCAAGTTTCCGATACCTTACGATTTTGGTTTCCAGGCGACTATCGCAATACAAATCCATAGAGGCTCGTACACAGGTCGCGTCGCCGACATGCGTCGCCGACTCTAGTCGCTCGCTACTCATCTATCAAGATCGCCGATACCCAAGTCTTCGCGATTTTTAACCGACGAAAAATTTGTATCTACTATTTTAAAATTTATTATTAAAGTATCTGAGGTAGAAAAATATCCTTGTTTGTATCATTACAATTAATAATAATAATATTCCACAACTATCACACAACGCCATCTCGTCCCAAGCTAAGCAGAGCTTGTGTTATGGGCACTAAACAACTGATAAACATACTTATATGTATATTTCTAAATACATAAATATAATATAATTATATTACACCCAGACACAGAACAAAATGATCGTGCTCATCAAACAAACATTTGTCCTGGGTGGGAATCGAACCCACGTCCTCCGGCATAGCAGTCAGGGTCACTAACGACTAGACCAACAGGCTTGTCAAATTCAAAAGAATATTCTAATACCTAGATAATTAGCATGGAATAAGCTTTTTTTTTTAAGTGGTAAAATCATCATATTAAATGAGTCCTCCCACCCCGGGCAGGGCGGGAGGGACTGTCAGACTCGTACTAACTAAAATCCACGGTGTCCTTCAATAGAACCTAACAAAACGATAGCGCGATCTAACTCGACGACAGCGCCATCTATCTAGCATGGTGTCAAACTTTTTGCACTTTTATAAATTATTATGGTTTCGTTACAAACATTACTACTATAACCTAGCTTCGTCATGTACTTGCACATACGACAAAAATAAAGTAATTAAGAAAACGAAAACATTAAAAAAAACCTATTCAAATCTAAAAGGAGAATGGGCAATTTTGTATGGAGCTTGGGCGGTCAGCGGCCAAGAATGATTTTATCATATTTTAGTGTGCTTTAGTCCTACAATTATTGTGTTAAAGTTTTATCACTGTGGTGTACTTCTAAAACCGATTAAATACATTTTAGTTTTTGAACCCTTATTTTATTATTTTACTCACTGTTTTGGCTTAGATCCAATATAAAAATACAAAAGTAAAGTGAAACAACAAATCTAGATAGTTTTAAAGTTGTTCATTAAAAATAATGAAAGTTTTATTAGTACGGGCACGCCACAATTGCGGCGGTAATACCCCTCTTTGAGGAAACGCTGGATAGGTGTCATTGCGTCCTTTCCTACCACCTAACGCAGGTTCTCACCGGACACGGAAGTTTCCGGCATTGATCGAGACCATGCTACGGGGCGAGTCAAGGTGGGAAGCGGTCGCCTCCTTCTGCGGAGCAATCCTAGCGAAGGAGGAGGTGGGACATGTGAGGGAGAGGACAGCTTCCACCTCACCAGCCGCCGCGGGAGACGCCGAGTCGCGGGGTGATTTCCGCCTATGGACCGCATGCGGACGGCTAGTTATGGGCGACTCGCTGTCCGATCATGGACCATGCCCGGGTCGAAGGCGCGTCGTGTTTCACGCGCGCCTCAAAGAGCTGTCAGCAATATGATATGACCCTTTAGAGGGCCAAAGCTTGCCGGGGTCGCGGGACTATCAGGTAACCGAGGTTATAATCCACGGTATCCTTCTATTGTAGGTAGGTAGGTTTAATCAGTACCCGTGTGACCTCCCGTTCTGCTCTGGGCGAGACTCATTCGATGATTTTAGCACGTAAAATCTTTTTAAAGAAAAAAAAGGAACCGACTTCAAAAACACAAAAAAACGTAAAATTACTTTTTTTTCGGAAGTCGGTGGCTTTATTTTTTATTTATTTAATCGACTTCCGAAAAAATACGAGACTCCCATAGTGATACATACAACACTGACGACCGTGCCTACACACGGCGAATTAACCGTAGATTTTCACGACCGAAAAACGTGTGTGTACAAGAGGCCTTATATATTAAAACCTTCTCCGAGATGTAACGAACACTTTCCTGAAAACCGCATCAAAATCGGTTCAGCCAAACGCGATATAATCACGGAAAAACATACATGCATACATATAGGTCGAACTAAGAACCTTCTTTTTTTTAAGTCGGTTAAAAAAAAGGCATGTTGCTGATGCATAATCCGCTAGCTACTAGATTGTGTCATTAGCAAGACAAAAACAACAACAATATTGCATATGAACATAGTTATTGTGCGATATTGCTTCATGCACTTAGGTTATATTTACCCTCAAATATTTTTTTTCCTAAATGAAATACAGAGTAACGCCCATAGTAAAAGTTATTCCTAAATAACAGTACTTTCATTTGACACTAAATTAATTGATGGCCGCCGAACGCCCAGGACTGCCCATTCTCCTTTGAAACCACGGTCATCATCATAGCAGTAAGGGCGTCAGCGTTCCGGTGCAAATAAAAGAAAACTAAAAAAAAAAACCTAGAAAAAAATTGAATAAACCTCTAAAAAACAACTGAAACACGAAAAAAGAAAAATTCTATGTTTACCTGGGGATTGAACCCATGGTCACCACCTTGAAAGTCAAAGCTTGAACAAATCGAGCTACCTTGTAGCCGGTTGGCGCGGCGAAATTATGAACCATATTCTTTCTAGATTGATTTTTTTCCTCTATACGCGCCAATTTTGAATTCCAAAAATTTGAAATAGGAATGCGCTCGTCATTTTTAAAATAGAAGCATTTTAATTTATGTTGAGATGTACATTTTGTGTTTTGTACAATGTATTATTAAGGTTGAATATAGAATGGTGGCCGAATAGACGATTTGAGTCTTACGACTCGAGTCGCCGCTGTGTACGGATCGTGCGCTACTGGAGTCGCGCGACTTGGGTATTCGACTGGAGTATCGGATACCCGAGTCGCCTAATGTACGAAGGGCCTAAGGCACACTTCGCAACCAAAGTCGTAAGGTATCGGAGACTTGCGTCGCCTTGTATACGAAGGAGCTAACAGAGCCACCCGCGGAGTAATGTAGGTGCATGTCAAGTTTCAACACAGCCTTTTGAATTAATTACCTGCTGTTTGGGTTACGATTTATGATATTTATATTTGTAAAGAAATGCCAAATTATATGGTGTCCAATAATGTGGTCTAGGGGAAAAAAACAGAAAAACATTTAAGTTTGGAGATTTTAAATTCTAGTTTTTTTATGTAGTACCTCGCTTAACTTCTTATTGACTGATCCGGTTTAATACTACTTAATCTAATCTCGTGTGTATTTTATATTTGAAAGACCTTGAATATGGACTATATTGGGGAGCACTAACTTAGTGACTAACTACAACATTACAAGGAATTGATATGATGGAGTCAGAAGTCAGCTCAAAGAAATCCTCAACAGTTTACAGCAGCTATAAGTAGGTATATCGTGTTTGGGTTCACTTTATTCGTCTAGTTGTGCCCGGACCTAAAGAAAACTTAACTAAACGCGAAACCAGCAGCAATTTTTTTTTTTAATTCATTACATTTGATTTAGGTATCTATTATTATAAATAAAATGTTTGTGTATTTTATCGAAGTATTTACTTCATGCATTCCTCAGAAAATTCAGAATTTCAAAAAGTTTTGCGATCGTTTCAGGAGCTCCTTGTCATATATTTGAACTGTACAGGTACTATTATAATTATATTCTGTGACTGTACACGGAATGCAAACAATGTGCGAACGAAACGTGCTCTTCAATCGTGAATCCGAAGAAATCTAATTGTGTCAGTGAAGAGTCTCTGACTAATATATAGTTATCTGTGGTGAAGAGGCATGCACTCCAGGTTGTGCTTGCTACCCCTCGTATTACAGGACTGATGAAAACTCACTGTGCCTACCTCGTTGTTCTTGTCCTGAAATGAGAAATTCACCCGATTGCGTGGAATACTACACTCCAATCAGCGGCGTCCAGTTAACCCTGATTCTAAAGCTTTCATTGGGATTGCACTCATTTGAAATGCTACTTTTAACCTATCAATAAAAAAATGTCTTTTACAAGAATTTTATTTTATTTATTATTATTTGTATGGCTTATGTAAACGGGCCCTATTGGAAATCTATGGCGGAGGCTTATGTTCAGCAGTGGACGTCTTACGGCTGATATGATGATGTATTAGATTATAGATCTTATCGATCAAATGTCCCACTCAGGGCAGGGCGGGAGGGATTGTCAAACCTGTACTGACTAAAACGGTTAGCTGATTACGACAGACCCGCGACCCCGCGCAGGCTTAGGCCTTCTAAGGGGCCCCTCGTCATTTTGCTGACAGGTCTTTGAGCCGTCAACCATTACTCGTCGTCCGCATGCCCGCGCAGGACCGGCCACCGCAGGGTGGCCGGAAATCGTCCTGCGAAGACCGTTGTCGTGGGCGTCTCCCGAGGTGGCTGGGTCGTGAGGTGGACGCTGTCCTCTACCTCATTCGTCCTGCCTCCTCCTTCGCTAGAATGACCGCTTCCCACTCCGTTTCGTCCCGCAGCATGGCCTCGACCACCCGCCGACTTGACGGGCGCGAGAGGTCGCCGCCTATCGCCTCCGAGAGGACACAGCGGTGCTCTGCCCAAGCGGATCAGTCCTGCACCGTATATGCTCCACCGTAACCTCCGGGCGATCCTCGCAGATTCTGGAGAAGGTTGATATACAATAATTATTATGGATTTCCCGTGTGGACATGGATCCGTTATTGCTTACTTGGATGGCGCATTTTCAAAGACGCTGATTTATATTATTGAAAGATAGACCTGATATCGGAACTATAAAGAGTAAAATAAAAACTACGCAAACAATTTATAAAATTATATGTTTTAGATTTAGACAATAATAATAACATTTATAGAATTCACTTAACAGTAGAAATATGGTAATACTTTTTGTCTTCCTCACTTATACTATTTGGGGCTCCAGATAATGGATCCCTCCCATCATGGGACTTAGGGAAAGCTATGACTTCCCTAATTGACTCAGTATCACAAGCAATTGAGACTAGCCTATCAATACCTAATGCAATACCAGCATGTGGTGGACATCCACATTTCAATGCATTTAGGAAATGAGATAGCTTTGAAGAGTCGATACTCAAAATCTTCAGTAATTTCTCTTGTAATTCTGCATTGTGCACACGAACTGAACCTCCACCAATTTCATTACCATTCATAACAATGTCATATGCCAATGATCTCACTTTTAGTGGCTCAGAGTCTAGTAAATGCATGTCATCTGGATGTGGTGCTGTGAATGGATGATGGCAAGTTTCTAAGCCATTTTCACCTTTGACAAATAAAGGAAAATCAACAACCCATAATGGTTGCACATTTTCTTTCACTTGAAGCATATTATTAGACTTCAATAATGTCGCAATCATTTCTCTTATTTCTCCTAGACATAAGCACGAGTTTTCATCATCACCTAAAACAATTATAGCATTTAAGTCACCAACAACACTTTGGATCCTATTACTGATTTCAATTCCTAGTTCTTTTGTAATGTTTTCATTAAACACAATTTTGCATGAATGCTTTTTGGCAAATTCTCTAACTAATCCCTTGTATTTTGTAGTTAATTTTCCAATTTCTTTAGTATATGGTAATGCATAGGCGCCAAAGTTATAATCAACAGACTTTTCAGGAAATAAGTTAGTCAGATTTACAAATTTTAAGTCATAAGTTAAATTTGGTTTATCTGTGCCATAATTTTGCAAGGCTTCTTTGTAAGTCATTCTTTTGAATGGAGGTTTTGGAAGTGATTTTGCAAATGTGTTGTATAGCAACTGTTCAATCATAGTCAAGACTCCATCTAAGTTAGTAAAAGATAGTTCTATATCCAATTGTGTGAATTCTGGCTGTCTGTCCGGCCGAGTTGTCTCATCTCTATAGCATCTGGCAACTTGAAAATATCTATCTACACCTCCAGACATCAACATTTGTTTGAACTGCTGTGGGCTTTGCACCAGTGAATAGAAGAGGCCCTCATGGTGTGTGGGCACAACAAACTCTCTAGCGCCACCAGGTGTTCGACAAAACAATGTAGGAGTCTCAACTTCCACAAATCCATGATTTTCAATCAAAAACCTTCTCATATTATGGAGCATATGTGAACGCACTCTCAAATTATTCTGCATCTCTGCAAACCGCAAATCTATGTACCTATGTTGCAACCGTAACTGTTCTTTAGGCTTTTGGTAATCCCGTAGGTTGAAAGGCAGCTTATCTACTGAGTTTAGTATTTCCAATTTGTCCATAACAACTTCTATTTCACCGGTGGACATCGCTTTGTTGACCATGTTTTTTGGTCTTAATACAACAGTACCTTCGATTTTAACAACTGTTTCCAAAGGAATGTCAGAGAAGTTTATGGTATCGTTGTTCACAACGCACTGAGTTAGACCATAAGCATCTCTGAGAAGAAGGAACTTGGATAATCTAGAGTATTGAACCCAACCACACAGTGTGACCTTTTTTCCTTCATGTGCAGGCCTCAGTTCTCCGCAGGAATGTGTTCTATACGTAAACGTATTACAGCTTTGTTCCTCTTGTACTTCTTTTACGTGTTGCTTAGTTTCATGCAGTTTTTTCATCACAAAATATGAATGATTAGAGGTTATGTTTTTATCTTGAGATAAAGCATTACTAACGTTTGCAAAAGACCGATATGGCTGGTTTATGTGCTTGCTTTTTAAGCAGTATGAAGATATTGAGCAGTACTTTACACAATTTTTATATAAATAAAAGTTTCTAGCAAACATTTTTTCTTATAAAACTGACACTAGATAATAATTAGTTTAAATCACTATTTGAATAAGTTGGATTTATTCTAAATTTAATCAATGGGGAAGGCAAGTGTCAAAGTGACAAGTGACAGTTTGGTCCCAAAAGAACTGTCAAACCAAAGGAATTTTCTGCAAAAAAACGATTTATTGATGTAAAATGACTAGATGTTGTGTAATAAGCTGTAAAAATGACGGAACATACAAATTTCCGTCCATTCACACTATCAAGAAATAATGAGTAGCTGCTGTGACTGCCTTGAGAACAAAAATTGAATTATAACTAAGGAAAAGCTATATATTAAACAAATATCCAGGCTTGCGAAGCCGGGACAGGCCGTTAGTTGAGTTTATTAATGAAATTCTCTGATTATACCATAACTAAACAATCGAATACACTTTTCAAAATAATAAATACTTTTCTATTGGAGGTTAAGTACCAGTATTGCATCGCTCTATAAATCATGAAATGGTTCGTCTGGCGGCAGAATTATCACCTGGAACGAGTTTTGTGGTAGTTGTGGTGTTAAGAAATTAAATATATTGTGATATTTCTCAAATCTAAATAGAAAAAAGGGGTAAAATTACTGACTTAAAACATTATGATATTTTATCAAAATAGAGAGTCAGAAGCAGCATTATATTCTTGTTATAGGAGAGGACAGGTAAAACATACCTAAACTCAAAAATTGAAACCTCAACTAAAAGTAATTGTGGATTTATTACGGTAAAATCAAATGTATTACCACTCAATTAAATCACTTTTTTTCCTCTTGTAGATGCACCGCGGCGTCTTAATTCTTCTTTTAGTATATGCACTTGCATTGACGAATAATTTTCCATATTTGTTTTGTATTTATACTCAATTTTTATAACAATAAATCTTGTTTGTTTTTTGTACAAGGTAGACAGTAAGCTGACTTGGGGACCAACTATCGCAGCGCCATCTACGATTAGCTTTGAGTTGCCATCCCCATTAATGCACATTTTATTAGGTTTGATACACTATTTTTAAGCCGTATTTATTTTCTGAAACTAAAACTGGTTTCGGCGTTTCGGCACTGGCACTGTTGACATCTTGACATTGACACTGACACATGGATTTATTTTATTCATTCATTGACATTTTGTTTTGACATTTGAGGTGAACGCAGACCTAGCCGCACCGCAGTCTCCGCAGTCCCCGCATTACGCATTCTTTGTATGAAGTTCTATGAAACCTCGCACACTCTCCCGCATCGCAGTATAGCCGCAGAAGCGGTAAGAAAACAATGACTGCGGGGACTGCGGTGCGGCTAGGTCTGCGTTTACCTTTAGAACACCTTTTTTTTCCACCTTGTTGAGTTAATTTCTTTTGAAATTATTACCTTTTGTCTCATTATTTTTTTATCGTTTTATGTTTTTTCAGTGTTCATTGATCTCCATGGTTCATTGTCAGAGCTCAGTGTCGGAGTATCCTTAAGGTGAAACAAGTCAACATTTTTTCCATAGAAACTTCGTTGGGGTTTTACTCCACTATTTGACAAGGTACATGTCTGTACGGAAGCAGAATTGTAAAATACGAAGCCATTAAAAAGTTACGAGCTTCTAAAGATTCGTTTTTTTGCTAATTTTAACACAACTTTGGGTGTAAATTAGAAGCTAAAGAAGCATCAAATTTCCAAAACGAAGTCCGTACCGACACAGCAAATTTATCGAAGAATTTAATAAATTTTATTTGAAATTAATTGGTGCAGTGGTTTTTTCATAAAACCCCTTCTTCCAAAGGCTTTTTCGTATTTTTTACGCGCGCCTTTTACTCTGAATGATCGTGCATCTCACTGAATAATGTTTTCCCCTGTTTTCTCCACGGGGAGATGACGCTCGCGCACACATGAACAATATGGCTCGATTTCAGGTGATGTATCATGGTTTTTGACCATGCCTGCCAGTGAGTTCCAAGCTCGCGAGTAGCGCCGCTTAAAGGCCGCTTGTATACGTCCGTTTTATTCACCGGACATCGGCCCGTTTTTTTCGCCGGATTCGCGGTGGTGTATGACTTATAATGAAAGTGTGTACATGCACCGGATATCTGCCGGCGTAAATTGTTCGCGTTGTAAAAAAAACGGTCCGTGTCCGGTGAAAAAAACGGACGTATACAAGCGGTCTTAAGGTGATTGCGTCGATGTAGCCCGCGAAATTCAAATAATATCAAGTATAATTTTAAATACCTATAAAAATTATCAAAACATTCGCTCCATCAGCTCTCACATAGAAAAGGTGCATCTAAGTTAGATTTCGGAGATTTTAACAAGATGCACCTTTTCTATGTGAGAGCTGATGGAGCGAATTTTTTGATCATTTTTATATTTAAAATTATACTTGTTTTTACCGCAATTCATATTTTGATAAAGTTTAAGGTGATTGCTTCGATGTAGCCCGCGAAATTCAATTTTTTTTACGTTTTTTGCAATTTGCAGGCCAGTGACATGTTGTAACTTTATAAATATTTGTGTTGCGCAAATAACAAGTATAATTTTAAATATAAAAAATATCAAAAAACTCGCTCCATCAGCTCTCACATAGAAAAGGTGCATCATGTTAAAATCTCCGAAATCTAACTACGATGCACCTTTTCTATGTGAGAGCTGATGGAGCGAGTTTTTTGATATTTTTTATATTTAAAATTATACTTGTTATTTGCGCAACACAAATATTTATAAAGTTACAACATGTCACTGGCCTGCAAATTGCAAAAACGTAAAAAAAATTGAATTTCGCGGGCTGGTTGGAGCATCCCCCTTAAGCACATATCCATGCCCAGAATTAAGGGGGATGCTCCAACCAGCCCGCGAAATTCAATTTTTTTTACGTTTTTTGCAATTTGCAGGCCAGTGACATGTTGTAGCTTTATAAATATATGAGTTGCGGTAATAACAGGTATAATTTTAAATATAAAAATTATCAAAAAACTCGCTCCATCAGCTCTCACATAGAAAAGGTGCATCATGTTAAAATCTCCGAAATCTAACTACGATGCACCTTTTCTATGTGAGAGCTGATGGAGCGAATTTTTTGATAATTTTTATATTTAACATTATACTTGTTATTACCGCAACACATATATTTATAAAGTTACAACATGTCACTGGCCTGCAAATTGCAAAAAACGTAAAAAAAATTGAATTTCGCGGGCTACATCGAAGCAATCACCATACAGCTTGACATAAAAATGTAGAAAACCGGAAGTCGCCACTGTCTTCGCGCTACCAGCACTTTGAATGATTTTATTTAATCTTTTTTTACTTATTACGTTAGTTTTATGGCACAATAATAAATCTAACAAACCTGCGGTCTTTGTTTACATCAAATATCAAAGATTTTAAAACGCTGTCAGAAATAAAAATTTTAGTTCCGTTTCAATCCGTTCTGGCCAAGCTATAAGTGTAGTTTGTTGTGCTGGCTCTGTGGAGTATTTTTTATAATAATATATTACAACTTTACAAGCTTTAAACGCGCGTTTGTGGTTTGTAGCTCAGTCAATAGGACATGGTTTGAAAGCACGGTTAGCGCAGTGGCCAAACGATTGGATTGCTGTGCAACATTCAAGGAGTATATGTGTTCTGTGGCAACATTTCGCTGGTTTGATTCCTGCACAGAACAAAAATATTTGGATGACCTATTAGTTGTTCCGAGCTCGCATACACAAACACCCAGAGTGTTTGTGTATGCGAGTTTCTATGTTTGTAAACGCACCCACGACCTATGAGAAATTACTAGTAGGTACAAAGATAACATCTTTGCTACATGGACCTAAAAAAAAAGGCGGACGGAACTTCACTAAGAAACGATTGAAGCACCACAATGGCGGCGGCGTAAATATGTGTGAGTGTGTATAGGGATGCCAGATGAAGGAAAAAATTACCCATTTTAAAACAATGTTTAATTAAGATCTCCCTTGAACTTAAGTTTAATTACAATTTTTTTGTGACGGATACCTATTTTTAAAATAAAGGTAAAATCATTTAAGCACATTGAATATTAAAATATTTACAACTCGTTTAATGTTAATAAAGTTTTACAATCCCTTTTGGTGATTCAAATTTTTGTAGACTTGTCTTTTGCTATCGACACATCTAGAAATCCCTTCTAATTTACTGAAGTGGTGAAAACGAATGTTTAAGTATTTTTCGGCTATAAATATTTAATTAAAACTATTTTATGTTCCATTCCTACACGTCTACATTCCTATTCCATGTCTACACTCCCTTATTATTTTTATACAATCATTTTTCCATGCATCATTTGCCGTGGGGAAATCTGTAAAAATATAGAAGAATACAATAACGATAAATAGTAACATAAAATATAAATCTCCCAATTTTAAAATAATTTGAACCTTGAAATAGTTGCAACACTGATTGATTTCGTGATGTTTATTAAATTTATTGAAGTAAAATCGAGAAATAAGCTTCAAATTGACATGCTTAACTATGAAAAGTGATCCCCTGGCTTTTTTAATTGAACTACTATGGTTTAGACAACTTTTTGCAACACATGACGGCATACTTTGGTTTTTATTAGACAAAATAACACCGTATAAAACCGCGAGTGTCGTTCGAAGCGTAATGGCCGACGGCTGACTTACTATGGTGTGAATGTGTGCGTGCTGGCTTGTCCACATTAGCGCACTGACTTACTATGGGTGCTTCAATTGTTTCTTAGTGAAGTTCCGTCCGCCTTTTTTTTTAGGTCCATGCTTTGCTAGTAGTAATATTACCTACAATAGTGAATTGATATTGGGGTGCTATTCTCAAGGCTTGAGGATTCAGCCTTGTCAGTCATCAAAACCAAAAATAGATTTTCAACTTTACATCATAGAAAATAAAGTTGAATATCAAACTAACTAATAATATTATTCCACAACTATCACACAACGCCATCTAGTCCCAAGCTAAGCATGAGCGTCAAAATGAAGGGACCAAGTTTCCAATCTCCGTCAAACATACATAGAAAAATTCTACCATTAATCTACTATTTCCTACCTTTGCTCTAATTTTAGCTACCTCATCATACACGTAATATTTTAACAAAACGCTTGGTCCCTCCATCTTGATATCAAGATGGAGGGACCAAGCTGATTGACTGCTCCCTGGAATGATTTACTTACTTAGTGTTATATTCTACCTTAACATTATTGATTTTGGCTACCCGAAACATAAATCCTTTTAAAGATATCAATTAAATAAGTTGGTCCCTCCATATTGACGTTTGAAATTTTTTGTATAACAGTCATAACAGATAATTGGGTGGTTTATTTTTTTTTTCCCATTCATCAAATCTAACCCGAGATGTCGCCGCCGCCTATTCTCTTGCATGACGACACAACGTTTGGTGCGGAATACCGCCCAAGTTGAGACCTTCTCCGTATGCTCAACCGTGTCCTACGGGCGGTCCACACAATGGTGATAAACGGGCGTATTCTATCACCGAATCCAACACAGGAACCTGATCCGAGACAACCGTTTCTGGGACCTTTTTTATAATTATGGAAACTCATTCACAGTCAGACCTCGCTAAAAGTTGCTTGAATATGAGGAGCCATCCAAAGTCAGAGTTCACCAAAAGTTGCCCCGTGTCTAGGTAGGTACTCGGGAACGCCGCAATAGCGGCGGTAAGACTCTTGGGGACTAGCTGGCAGGTACTCACTTTCCGCTTGATAGAGGTCCTCACTGGAAACGAAAGTTTCGGGAGTTTCCTGTCTGATTGGGAAGGAAGAAACGCCTGAGTCACCATGACTGCGAGGAGGGTCCGGAGGACACGGTGAAGCATATGGTGCAGGTCTGCCTCTGATGGCGAGTAATCGCGGTGACTCGCCGTCCGTTCATGTGGACCATGCCCGAGTCGACGGCGCGTCCACGCGCGCCTCTTTGAGTTGTCAGCAGTCTGACGGAACCCTCGTAGAGACACCCATAGAGAAATTTGGACGTTGTACCTACTCATTTCTTTAATTTTTTTTTGCCTCATAAAAATAAACTTTATGGTAAGAAATTTTGCATGACTTGAAGGTAGAATATAGGTATTAAACATTTATTCTTCGAAGATCTAAAATAAACCACCCAATTATCTGTTACACAAAAAATTTCAAACGTCAATATGGAGGGACCAACTTATTTAATTGATATCTTTAAAAGGATTTATGTTTCGGGTAGCCAAAATCAATAATGTTAAGGTAGAATTAAGGTATTATAACACTAAGTAAATCATTCCAGGGAGCAGTCAATCAGCTTGGTCCCTCCATCTTGATATCAAGATGGAGGGACCAAGCGTTTTGTTAAAATATTACGTGTATGATGAGGTAGCTAAAATTAGAGCAAAGGTAGGAAATAGTACATTAATGGTAGAATTTTTCTATGTATGTTTGACGGAGATTGGAAACTTGGTCCCTTCATTTTGACGCTCACAGCTCAGCAGAGCTAGTGTTATGGGTACGTTAGGCAACTAATAAACATACTTATATATTTCTAAATACATAAATATTATAGATAAATTACACCCAGACCCAGAACAAATGATCGTGCTCATCACACAAACATTTGTCCTGGGTGGGAATCGAACCCACGACCTCCGGCATAGCAGTCAGGGTCACTAACCACTAGACCAACAGGCCTGAACCGAAAACAAACTGCAGTTTCTTTGACGATACAATGCTAGTTTGGCACAAATCCAAATATTGGACAAACTCGAACCCATCGTTAAATAAAAAAAGAGTTTCTGCTACTGAGAAATAGCGTAGGTATGGAAACACCAGTAACATACCGAGTCCCTGCTAATAGAACCCAAGATCTCAAGCTTAGCAGTCACGCTTGCAACCCCTGCGGCGGAGCGGAGAAAAGAGGAAACATTAATATATAATAGGATTGCACTAAATCTCCGCTCCTCTTCAATGGTGAATCCATTGGTTTAAGCCCGGTTTCCACTGCAAGCGGAGCGGACACATTAATGACCCAGCGGGTGAAAAGAGTAAAAATGAGCTCGCTCTGAGAACGAAAAAACGATTTGTTGGTGGAAATACAAGTATGCAGTTTGCGCTTGCGAGTTTAAAGGAGTCATTAATGTGTCCGTTCCGCTCGCGGTAGAAACCGGGCTTTATATTTCCTAGTTTCTCCACTCCGCCAGCTCACACAGCAACAATGGACCTAGAATCACTGCTGCGCTGGTGCCGCGGCAGGCAGTGTCGCGTCGCGTCGTATTCGTCGCTCACGCAGGATACGCGTTAGGTCCCCGCACAGAACGAAATTATTTTCTTTATGATCTAGATTTCTAGAAGTAGTTTGTTCCGGGTCTGGATATTATCTTCTCCAAGGAGAGATATATGTTTATTTTTGTGTGGCGAAAAGCAGTTTTATAAAAATATGTAGGTAACAAGGAAGCATGAATTAAAAGTAAAGTTAGTGTTATAAATTTTTATTTATTCTACAAAATACATAGAAGTCGATAGCAACCAATATAAATGTCAAAGCAGTGCCTTCACTCTGAATATATTAGGATATAAGCACAAGGAAGCACTGATTAGGCAGCTTTACAATTGTAAATAGAGCCTTATAAAAAACATGGAAAATGATTGACAATCGAGAATCAAACTAGAGCAAATGCCTAAATTGCATCCAATTAGTTTAAATTCAATTTAAACTATTAACCCATCTTAATTTAGGGACTTGCTCCTGATTAAACATCTGATAACTAACAAATAAAAATAAGCAAAGTACTTTTGGAATCTAAAAATTACAATGAAAAAAACGAAACATCAAAACTGCGGTCGTGAAAGAAAAACTACTGCGATTGCGCGTCAGATATACAACAGGTCAAAAACATAGGTACTAAACTTAGTCAAAATAAAGTAGTCAGAAACAAAAGTCGCTTAGCGTAAAACTATCTTTTCGCCAAGAACTAAACTTTAAAAAATGTTCAAGAAATCCCAACTGTTCAACCATCAGATTGATGTCAAGATTTCATGAACGGCAACAACAAAAGGTTACAAAAGAATTCTATCCTTATTCACTTAGGAGCAAGGTTTAGAATTCCGAGAAGCAATACCTAGAATTTTTTAAAATTTAGAAATCAAACATTTCTCCAGACTGGCATTGTGATAGGCATTGGCCTGGGTTGGTAGATGGCTGTTTGTGGGCTCATGTAGTCATATGGTAGATTGATGCAGCTCGGCATGGGTGACATGATGGTAGGGTAGACTGGAGCGAGCGGCGGTGGCGGCGGCATCGACTGCTGAATGAGGTCTGCTTTCAGCATCTGAAAACAATTGCAATAGAAGTTAAAACTAAGTTATAGTAGCTCAAAAGCTCTGGACATACTTATATTTGCAGGAAAATATGTATTGTGAAGTAGCAGCACGTTTGGTGCAGTGGCAGAGCGATTGACTGCTACACAGCGTGTGTGCTGGGTTTGATCCCCGCACAGAACAAATATTAGGATCATTTTTATGATTGTCACAAACCCACCATCAGGAAGAAAATCTTAGTGCGAGGCAATATTTAGAAAGAATAAGTATAACTTTATTAGAATCTTCAGAAGCAAAATAGCCCTAAGATGACACCGACCAAAGAAAGATTAGCGACGAGGCAAAAAATGGTAACTATTGCTAATTATGTTCAGAACCAAATGTTTATAGAATAATGCGAGATACAGACATAAGTTGGTGGTACATAAACATAGGTAAATTACACAGGAATATTAAAAACAGAAGTGACATGGGGGCGTGGCGGCAACCACGTGGTATTGAGCGTTTCACTGAGCTATTGAGAAAATGGTCGTCACCACGAGTTAGTCTGATATCAATCGCGATCGTAAAAAAAAGCGACTATACCGTCTTGTTGAGTGGTTTCGTGCAAAAATAGATTCGTGCTTCTTTACTTTATCTATGGTAAAGAATCTCATTTATCTACCCACTATGGGAAGATTTAGTTGCTACAAATAGTTTACATATCTGCAAGTTTATCAAAAATAGGTTCAAACAGCTCTACATACCTTAATAACTTGCAGAGCAGTTTCCGCAGCCTCAATGTGTGCCTGTTGCATGGTCAAACAGGGTCTTGTTGTCAGAGGCCCAAGTCTTCGAGGAGAATTCAACAGAGGCGTACCAATGTGAGGTAGCTCAACTCTTCCTATCCATATTTCGGCATTTGTTGGGTCTACATACTTCTGATAATTGTAGACTGGAGGTGCCCACATGTACCTTCAAAGAAAAAAAGATTGTTACATTCAGTCTATAATGGATAGCTGTAAGTAGAAGGACCAAGAGATAATCATTATTCCAGGAAATATAGTTGCAATACATCAACCCATAAATGCATCTACATACTGTTAAAATAAAAACAAGTTAAAAAAAATTAGCTTACCTTTTACACATTGAATCAAGCTTAGCTGGAGCCAACGAGTAATGTTCTTTAGTCACATATGGGTAGGTAGAGTTGATGTCTGATGGAGACCCACAAGACGAATCCCCTGCACCTGCAGATCCAATACCTTCATCTTCTTTAGGAGAGGATATGTATTCTTTCTTCTCTAGCTGCTGTTTGTAGAGCAAAAGCGTTTGAGATAGGTTGAAACTATTGTTGAATTTCGCATTGCCCCTGTTCATTTTCTGAATGCGGTAAATTTCACGAACAACTGGTTTGGCCCATCTTATTTCTATATTGCTTCCATCTATTTCAGCATTCTGCAACTTCATCATAGCCAACTCTGCATGCTCACGTTGGTAAAAATGAATGAATGCATAGTCATAGATCTTTTTAACCCGCTCAATCCGATTGTTGATGGCGGCTTCAAATACAGCCTGAATTGTTTCAGGCGTTGTCTTAATTTGGAAGTTTCTTACATAGAGCACCTTTACCTGCAAGGAGATGCAGGATTAATTAATTAAAATGTTTTGGTTAGTGGGTCGTTTTACAAAAACTCATGGTAGGTGTCAGGCACCGCTCATACAGACTGGTATAAATAAACAATAGCTATGGGACACCAATTGTAAAATAAAACACCTGCCAAGGCATGCAGAGCAAAGATGATTCACATACAGCAAAAAAATGACGATGCTAAATTTGGATAGCATTTCTTACTACTGAAAATTTAATCAGCAATGAAAAAAAGCTGGGTATTTGAAAGGGTCAGTTTGAATTTTAAATATTGCTGCCTTCGCTAATAAAATCGCTTAGCCACACTTAAATAAACAATTGCAATGCGATCTTATAAACAAAACAAGAGATAAGTCTGTAGTAAAAATAAAAAGGTAGGTACGCTGCGCAACATATTAGAATCTGCTCACCCTTTGCATCTGCTCGTCGTCAATATCGGGCTCCGGTTCGGCCCAGTCCACCATCACCTCCTGGTCCCATATCTTCACGCAGCCAGGAACTAGCGCCCGCCGTGCCATCGCTGCCGCGCGATGAGAAGCAAACTCCACGAACGCGAAGCCACGGTTAAGCCTCTTATCATAGCAGTTCTTGTACAGGATTAAATCCACAATCCCGCCCACGCGCTTAGATAACTCCTCCAACACTTCCTCCTTAGTCTTTGTCTTCGGGATGTTGCCGACGAACAGGCGACAGTTATCGACAGACTTGACGACGCCAATGTGTCGCCGCGGTCTGATCTCGATGCCGTTCAGTTCCTTTACGGCCCTGGAGGCATCAGCCTTGTTCGTGTATGTTACGAAGGCGTAACCCCGGTTGGAACCAGAGAAATCCATCATAAGACGCATTTCGTAGATCTTACCGATCTTTGAGAACACGGGAACCAGCTCGTCTTCGAAGATTTCCCTGGGGAGCTTCCCGATGAAGACTTCACAGCCTTTTTGGGGTGGAGGGCCAGTCCAGTTTGGAGGCGGCCCGAACTTCCTTTGGCCGTTGTGCTGCACCAGCGGATACCCTGTCTCCTGCATCAGATCCAGGAGTTTCCGTGTCATACACTTGCCTAGCTCTGCCATTTTAGGTATTTGAATAATCAAGAACAATCAACTGATCCAACGCGTGCTAAAAATCAACTGAAGTTCGTTCAACGAAAAAGCGGCAAATCAAAGTGGCGGCTCCCTTTATACTTTCGTAGAGAAGCCGACAAGTAATCGTGCGGCGGTTGTGACGCAATACAGTTTTGAATTTGGCGCTGATTTCTTGTATGTTTCTTTTTTAAATATTACAAAAGTACTTCTTAAAAAATAGAATTCTATCATGGAATAAATTATTATAATAACAGATGTAATATAAATTATTTTTCTAATTTATTATTCGTTTTGAGATTAAAAACAATGGTAAAAAGTACTATATTTGAGTAACTCGTCGTCGGTATTTCAAAGTCAAAGGAGGGGGTAGGTACTTGCGAATGCGAGATCCGTTTCATAACTTTTTATATAAATTTACATAAATTAAGTAAAAAAAAAACTTAATTAAATAATTACGAATAAATGATTATAAATAAGATGTTAAACTGTTGTTTTTGTTGAACTGCAATGGTAATAGGTAATTATAATGAACATTCCGTTAAAGACTTTTAGGCAAATAATTATGTAAAACAATTAATTTACAATAAATTGTACCTGTATCATGGATAAAAGACTTAATTAATAAGAATCAAACAATAAAAGTTTTGATGTTTGTTTTGTCAATTATTCCTTGGTGTCCATAATAATTACTAAAATTGTTATCGAATTATAATTCAAACAAAGCATCATAATACAACTATGCCTACAATCTTATAGTTCGATTTTTAAATATCGAAAATAAAAGTTAATTCGTTAATCCAGACAAATATTCTATTAACGGATAATAGATGGCGCTGTTACCAAGATATTACAAGTTTCGGGGCTTCCCCATCAGATAAACTTTTTTTTCAAAATTGTAGATAAGTGTAAACTCTTTGATTTTAGGTTGTGTGTACGACTACTTGACTAAGATAAAATAAAAAATACATTAATTAGCTTTGCTGGCTTTGCTATAATATGTTTTTCACCTCACCCGCTCGGAAAGATTCTATTTCTCATTCAAAATCTGAGCGCAAAACTCCATTTTGTGCTCTAGAGCACAAAGTGTTGTTTAAAATTCGAACACGTCTTGTTTTCCGTCAATTGTTTTCTACTTTTCTACACTGGCAGGCGAGCCGCCCCCACTGCATTTCCTCGCTGTGTGAGGTGAAAAGTTGTGTGTTGCACTCGGCAGCAAAGTTTTTCTGCGTCTCGTACCTTTGAAAACTTCGCATCGCTCAGGATTCTATATTTGAACCGCTCGTTTCTCTCGCGGTTCAATCTTAGAATCCTTCGCTCGCTCAGTTTTCAATTCAAGTACTCGCGCCAAAAATCAACTTTGCAGCCTTGCATAACAAATAACTATTTCACCTCACCCGCTCGGAAAGATTCTATCCCACCAAAAACATTAAATGTAAAAAATGCCAAGTCTCTCGAAGTCTCGATGCAGTCTTTCCATCGTAAAAAGTTTTGAGATCTCACAGAAGCCAAGTCCTATTCAAATTATTTTGTAGTTATAAATCAACATTTAGTAATTATATCAATAGTTTTCTTTACATTATAACTATAGTGACTTGGCAATGAGCACAAGTAAAAACAAATAAAACGGCATATTTGGAGGAGTTGAAAGTTACACACACCGCATGCGTAAACATTCTCTTTTACTTTATAATATTCTCTTAACATTCATCATTTACTTTCATAAAGCGATGGCCCGTAAGGTATTCTTAATTATTGTATTGGAACATGTAGTCGGTAGTGACCATCATGATTCACGCATAACAAATAATCTGATCACAGGTCTCGTCAGTAACATTTGCACATAATTCCAGGCAGCAAGTTAATTTGTGCTCATTGCCAAGTCACTATAGTTATAATATAAAGAAAACTATTGATATAATTACTAAATGTTGATTTATAACTACAAAATAATTTGAATAGGACTTGGCTTCTGTGAGATCTCAAAACTTTTTACGATGGAAAGACTGCATCGAGAGACTTGGCATTTTTTACATTTAATGTTTTTGGTGGGATCTCATTTATTTTTTGTAAGTGTATTTCTATCTTTTTTTTAGGTGTCCTCATAATTTCTTGGACTTCAGCTACTTTTTTGCTTAGGACCCATTCTCTATCTAACAAACTAAATAGAACTAAACTAACTAACAAATAACTATAAATAAATATATATCTGCTAACTTACAAACTAAATATAACTAAACGAAATAACACGTAAACAACTAGATATGTAACTATGTCTATGTTATATTAATAAACTATTTTCCTAAATAACTGTTTCAGTAACAATAATAAATCTACTCCGAATATCGCTACAATATTTTTTTAGTTTCGAAATGGTTGTTCATAGATAGATGGCGCTATCAAATGAAAATTATTGAATTACTTTAAAGTACTACTTAGACTGCGCTCTGTAACGAAACCATAGCGCGATTCAGACAGGTACAACGCCATCTATCGAGCGCGCATACATTACAATATTTATCGCAATACAATGGAGTTTTAGCTTTATTAATTTAATGAATTATGAACTTTATGTATTAATTTATATTAATTATAGTCTATGTATTACATTTATATTATTCGTTTCTATTCTATGTATGTATTCATCCAATTGAATACTAACTTAAACAACGAACAAAGTTAACAATGCAGTCAAAATCCATACACAATGTTCTTACCAAACCGCAAATATAAAATTGTTTTTTAAGGTATATTATTTTTTAATGTTTTTATAATTTTTCCTTTATATGTGGCTAATGACCTATCTTGGTGCAAAATTTGAAGTTTCTAAGTCTGCTAGAAGTACCTTAGATTTTTGATGATCGGTCAGTGAGTGAGTGACAAAATGGTGTAACTTTGATCGACCGTAACTCCTAAACTATTCATTCAATTGGCATGTAATTTCGAACTTAAGCTTGTTCTAATGCCTACTATTATTCACCGAAAACCTAAACTCCTAGCTTTGTCCACGTCGAAGTTATAGGGGGGGCGAAACAGCCGCGAATCGCTTCGAGAAAAGATGGTACGGCCGTGCCCTTTTGCTCGAGACTTGGCGGGGCACTGCCGTGCCCCCAGATTTCTCATTCAAAATCTGAGCGCAAAACTCCATTTTGTGCTCTAGAGCACAAAGTGTTGTTCAAAATTCGAACACGTCTTGTATTCAATTGTTTTCTTCACTGACAGGCGAGCCGCCCCCACTACATTTCCTCGCTGTGTGAGGTGAAAAGTTGTGTGTTGCATTCGGCAGCAAAGTTTTTCTGCGTCTCGTACCTTTGAAAACTTCGCATCGCTCAGGATTCTATATTTGAACCGCTCGTTTCTCTCGCGGTTCAATCTTAGAATCCTTCGCTCGCTCAGTTTTCAATTCAAGTACTCGCGCCAAAAATCAACTTTGCAGCCTTGCATAACAAATAACTATTTCACCTCACCCGCTCGGAAAGATTCTATTTCTCATTCAAAATCTGAGCGCAAAACTCCATTTTGTGCTCTAGAGCACAAAGTGTTGTTCAAAATTCGAACACGTCTTGTATTCAATTGTTTTCTTCACTGACAGGCGAGCCGCCCCCACTACATTTCCTCGCTGTGTGAGGTGAAAAGTTGTGTGTTGCACTCGGCAGCAAAGTTTTTCTGCGTCTCGTACCTTTGAAAACTTCGCATCGCTCAGGATTCTATATTTGAACCGCTCGTTTCTCTCGCGGTTCAATCTTAGAATCCTTCGCTCGCTCAGTTTTCAATGCAAGTACTCGCGCCAAAAATCAACTTTGCAGCCTTGCATAACAAATAACTATTGTTGAATACCTTTGCTTTAAATATCTCAATAGGGGATGAGGGAGTCAAGTATAAAAGCATAGATTTATGTATAGGAGAAAGCCGAAAGTAAAGGCTCTCAATCACTGAGGGCCTGGCATAGAACGGTGCGGTACGGAACTTTTTGAGGCATCCAGCGACATACCGCATGATCCTTCCGTATGTGTAAGGCGCGGGCCACATAGAAAAGACGTAAGACGAGGACGCGTGTAATTCTCTTCAATGTCGCGACGCTCGACGCTTCTATACATAATATTGTATAAAAGAGATGCCGAAGAGACATTGTCTCCGCCCCGTCTGCGTCTTACGTCTTTTCTGTGGCCCGCGCCATTGGCATTTCATGTGGAGACAAAACTAAGCGTAATATGACCCTTACCACCGACCGTCAAAATTATACCTTATTTTAATTGCTTAGCACTCACATTCCCATAATGAAAAAACGCAACTCACGTAATGCGGCGTCATGCTGTGGAGGGAAACGTTTCGAACTATAAGTGTTGTTAAAGGATTTCAATGCTTCAACTGTTTAAAATAAGGTCGAAAATCGTTTGTCCACGAAAAATAAGTAAGCCATGCCGTCAGTTAATGTTACAGTCAGCCCTAGAAAGGCAATATCTCATGACCTACTGGGATTACGACTAATGTATACTTTTTTAAAGTGTATAACATGCTTGCAACGTTAAAGGATAGTTGTACCAAAGCATTTTTTGTAGAAAATATAATTATTACACTCTTGATACCTACATAAACATTACGATAAGTAGGTAAATAAGAAGTCGAAAAACACAAATAAATTCAAATTTTTTTAATATGATATCTCAAATACACAACACGTACAAAATAATTATAATTATCCTTAATCAGTACATACAGCATTCGGTAACATTCAAAGCAACATTACATACAAAACGACAATTGGAGTAATCTCTGAAAGTAATACAGTATCTAAGAATACGACGATAAGGTTGAAATTCGATTGGCACGATATCTATAATTATATTCGACATGGATTAAATAAAAACGTCCTAATTATGAGCAAAACATTATTAGCTGGATTCTTTTAGCAACCTAATTTAAAGTCGCCGAGTGTTTTAAAAATTTATTTAAATTTTGTGAGATTTGAGAATCCAGTAGCATGTATTTTGGTTACATCACATAAGGGTCAAAACAGAAATGTGCGTTTTCACTTATACTAGGAAACTTTCATCATTATCCAATAAAGCGCATTTATTTAGATTTTCAAAACTCAACTTTGCAAATCACGCTTAACGCTTTTCATAATATAGGAATGAGCGAATTCTGTGAAATGCGCGCGTCTTTTTTCATCATCTTATTAGAAATATATTTCTTACTTTGTGGTGATAAGGGCGACTTTGCTATGTTAAGTTTGAAATAGACACTTTGCAATGCGCTACAACTCTGCGCTAGTATGTTTGGTCCCTTAGTGAAAGTCAAAGTCCAGTAGACGAAAATATACCTTATTACAACGACATAAGCTACAGCAAAAAAATTCTCATACTTGTAAATTATAAACATGCTGTTTTAACTTAAAACTAATAGTATCACAATTGATTTAATACATACAAGCAGATCTTTTAGATAAATAACGGGAACATTGGTCCCAGTTATAAGAAAGTATACATAATATTGCATGTTAGATAATTGATACAGTAAACCTTATGCAAAAGCTTTTAAAGCATATCACATATTTGCAAGCATATAAAATTGATGAAATATGCAACTTTGTAAGGACATATTGAAATATGAGCTGTTCAGTAAATTCATAGTTTATTTTTTGTAACACAATTTTTGATGCTACCCTCATATTCGGTCTCATCAGCAGAGTAGTGGTATTCTCTAAATACTCGGCGCCGCGGCAGCGCCGAAACTACGGTTTATCTTTAGCAGATTTTCGACTGTATGCTCCATCGCATGAAGTTGAAAATCTATCACAAGATCGTCGAAGTATTTAAGATGGGGGTTTCGTTACTTAACATTGTTATAATTGTGTAATATAAAATCACATTTTCGACATGTACCCCCTTATTAATAAACGTGGACTAAAGTTATACATTTACACCAAAGAGATACATCATAAACTCTAGCAAACAAAAAAAAAAAGGACGGATATATATACAAACAACATTAAAGCTTTACAAAATAAAAAAGAGAAGCAATATACATTTTTACTTACTTCCCTTTACAATGTGAAAATCTAAAGTCAAAAAAGGGGCAAAACAACTTAAAAATAAATCTTAAAAACTAAATTGAGTTTAAAATAATCTAATACTATAACTAGAAATCATACAAATGTGTCAAACACTATAAAAATAATTCAGTGGAACATTTCTTTTCTGAAGACATTATAGTACGAGGCTTTTGTCTTGCAATGGTTTAATTTTTTAGCATTGACACTGATAAAAAACGTAAATATTACACAAAAACCTGTGAGCAAAAAGTCAGTATATGTGTATCTAAGGCATAACTAACAGTGTTCCTTAGAATTCATTTAACAAGACTTGAGAGATTTGAGAATAATAAATTATCAGATGAAAAACACAAAATTGGATTAGTGCAGTCAATTTTAAATAATATTAACTATAAGAATTAGCACATTTTTTTTGTCAAATTCATTTAATCTGACATGTTTTTTGTTGCGAGAGCCTAAAAGATGTTCCAAACTACAGTTTGACCGACCACACTTCAAACAATCGCAGTTCAACATAAAAAAAAAACACTATCACAGCAATGATGTATAAAAACCCAAGATATAAGAACTCACGTCACGAATAAAAGTAACGCACGAAAGTGTCCCGAAACTCTATTTCTGTCTCTTTCTATCAGCTACAAGCATATATTATTGCAAGTTCAACCTTACGTCAATTGTTTATAGTTGTTATTACAACGTAGGTACCTAAAGCAATAAAGTTTTACGACCGGCCGTGGTCGGCGAAATGAACGCACATTTTTAGAATGTTGCGCACATTTTTTAGGGACGTTTTTTAGACGTTGAGTGTGCATCTTGGGTTTTAATATATCAATGATCTACAGTCTCCAAAAAACATTCATACTAGTCAAATTCATCACATAGGTATACAAAATCTCATTCTATCACATTTATAACTATTTACATTTCCGAGTTCTGATCCATGGCCTTATTGTCATATCCCCGGGCCGTGGTGACGGAGGCTCCATCAGTGTCGAAGCTCGCGTCCGTGTCCAGTTCCACGACCCACGGCTGGAGCTCCGCTGAACAGAACATACCGTACACTACGGCTCCTATCAGGTAGATGGCGCTGGATATGAAGAATACGATGCGCCATTGTTCGGCGGTCTGGAAATGGAGAAATAGGGTTTTATTATGTAAATTGTTGCCAGAGTCAAGAATTCAGGGATATCTATTTTATCGATCAATTTTCTCGTGGCTAAATAATTACAATCGCGCAGGCCGATCATTCTAGTAAAGCCGCGCTTGCCGAGGTTGGTCTGTAGATGGGTGACCATCTGTCATTGCGAATTTCCCTCCGTGCTTCGGAAAGCACGTAAAGCCGTTGATCCTGGCTGTCATTTGTAGATCTTTGACAGTCATTACTGTCAGTCAGAAGCTCTTAAGTCTGACAATCAGTCTTACCATGGGGTATCGTATTACACAGTTACTGGGTCGTGGAGGTCCGATAGGCAGTCGCTCCATGTAAAATACTGATATTCAGCTGCATCTGGTTCGACTGGAAGCCGACCCCAATAAAGTTGGGAAAAGGCTAGGCAGATGATGATCAATTTTATAATGATCTAGGAAATGAAGTGAAAACTCAAATCGATTTTGCTTTTTATGATATAAACTACTGTGTGAAAGTTTTTTATTTTAATTTTTCAGTTTTATTCATCGTATAATGGTTATCTTTTGTTGGAGATCCTACAAAAATATTAGAAGCAAATGTTTCTTTACCTTATCAGTAACAATCGAGCCAACAAGCGGCGGGCTGATGATGCCCGGTAGAGTGGCGACCGTGTTGGACAGACCCATCAGTACACTGGCGTGAGGGGGCGCGATGTCGAGGTGGTTCACACTGAAAATGCAGAGAAAAACAGTTTTTATAACATGTATTAATAAAACCAGAGGTTGTTTGCTTTCCATGTATAATAAGGCATTCTGCTTCGTCCAGTTAGTGGAAAGCGATTGTTTAAGCATCACTGTCCCTCGCTTCATATTCTTCAAGATATTTATGCGCAATCTTAATTAGTTTTCTCAGATCTCTGAACTAGTCGTAACAACAAATATCTTATAAGAGTATCCATTTTTTAGGGTTCCGTAGTCAACAAGGAACCCTTATAGTTTCGCCATGTCCGTCCGTCCGTCCGTCCGTCTGTCCGCAGTTTAGCTCAGAGACGCACAGTACTAGAGAGCTGTAATTTGGTGTAAATATACGGATTTGTTGTGCCGAAAAAGTGGTAAAATAAAATCTCGTAAAATATTTTTTATTAGGGTACCTCCTGTACACGTAAAGAGGGGATGTTTTTTTTTTTCTCGCGTACCCCTTAGTGTGGGGTATCATTAAATAGGTCTTTAAAAAATATTGATAGTTTCCATTAACAATTTTTTGATAAAAAAATTCGTTTGTGAAATATTAAGCTTTAAAGTGCTAAATTTTGCTCGACTCGAGTGTCCCCCCCCTCTACCAGCTAAACGGTTATGTTTGGGGGTGTGAAAAAATTCACAATAGTAGTATATACACCGTGTTCTTCACGTTATCCATAAACTTTAGCAAATACTTCTATGGCTTTTACAAATCAAATCCAACAAAGGAAGTAGTACTTAAAAAGGCTTCGTTACAAAGATATTTGTAATTTCATTTAATGAAATTTAATTGAGCTATGCAGTGAGAAAGTATCTTAATTTGGCCTATGTTGCCGCTTAGTGCAATTAAAATGATACTAGATGAAAACCCGGCTTCGCTCGGGTGAAACGTGACTCATAACATAATACACATCTAGGTGCAAAATGTAGGTAGATATTTCTGTAGTCATCGGTTCTCAAGGTTCTAGTTGTGCCCGCGACTTCGTTCGCGTGGATTTCGGAACTTAACAATGTATTTTTTAGTACGAAGCGCTGTTGGAGGATACCGATACAAATCATTTTTTTATTACGCTTTTTTATCGTCATAAACTCGTCAATCGAGTCCTCCCACCCAGAGCAGGGCAGGAGGTACTGTCAGACTTGTACTGACTAAATTCCTCGGTGTCCTTCAATAGCCCTTTACGTTCCGGGGTCACGCGGTAACTCATAAGTCCCACGACAGCGGTAGGCTTTGGCCCTCAAAAGGCCCCGTTATTGTGCTGACACTCTTTGAGGCGCGCGTGGAACACAACGGGCCGTCGACTCGGGCATGGTCCATGATCAGACAGCGAGTCGCCCATTACTCGCCGCCCGCATGCCCGCGCCTTTTGGCCGGAGATCGTTCTGCGACGTCCGTCGCCGTGGGCGTCTACCACTGCGGCTGGGTCGTGAGGTGCATGCTGTCCTCTCCCTCGCGCCTCCCACCTCCTCCTTCGCTAGCATGACTGCTTCGCAAAAGGAGGCGACCGCTTCCCACTCTATCACGCCCCGCAGCGTGGCCTCGACCAATGCTGGGCGCGAGAGGTCGTCGCCTATCGCCGTCGTGAGGACATGGTGATGCTTTGCCCAAGCGGGACAGTCCTGCACCTTATGCTCCACCGTGTCCTCCGGGCGATCCACACAATGGTGACACCCAGGCGTTTCCTCCTTCCCCATCCGACACAGATACCTCCCGAAACATCCGGAAGGTCAGGACGCCGTGACGCCTATCCAGCCACTCCTCAAAGAGGGGTCTTACCGCCGCCATCGCGGCGTGCCCGGACCTCGGTTGCGACAGTCGCTCCCTCCATACCGCCCTGAGATCTCTTGCCGCCACACCAAACTTGTCGAGGCAGCGGGGATTCGCCGTACCAACAGTTCATGGACCAAACGACTGTTGGTAAAACGTTTCAGACTCCTAATATTATAAAGAGAAAAGATTTGTATTTTTGTGTGTATGTTTTTAATGTACATGTTAGTTTGTAATGAATAAACTCAAAAACTACTGCGCCGACTTTAAAAATTTTTCACCGTTAGAAAGCTACGTTCCCCTGAGTAACATAATAGGCTTTATAATATCATGTCCACTCGCCGGGACTGGAAGCTAGTAAATAATATTTTCATAGGTTCTTTCCTCTCCGAAGCAAGTCGGCCCTTTCATGTGAAGAAGTAGTAGCCGGAGGTAATACATCGTTCTCGATCAGAAAGGAAAATTCTTGCAATTACTTTATCTGCCGGACACTAATTTATGTTACAGTTCATTGTTTTTTTTAAATGAATAGCGTAGAGTTGAAACGTGTTGAGGAGGTTTAGTTACTTACTTAATACACCTCATGACACTGGCATGCTATCAGTGCTATCGACTCGGTTGCCAAAAAGAAAGAAAAGAAATAAAAACTTCTCAACATGATATCCGATGTCAGTGACGTTTCGCGTCAGTGGCCAATAATGGCGGCTGCGATCTATCTGGTCAGAACCATTAGAATTTTACAAAATACTCAACAATCCGAATTTTGCGGTTATATGTTGTCGACTCGAAATCTTTATTTTTTAATGTTTTATTATTTAGGTAAGCTTTCGATCGAGTCTACCGTACCCCTTGACGAAATTATTAATATAGAAATCTATCAAATACTATTTGCATTTCATTTGCACGTACGAGAGGAACCCGAGAGTTAGCGAAGAAATACGATCATTTGCGATAACGAATCTTTCAAAGAGATTAAACTGGTCGCTATGGATACCTAAGTTGTTATTTGTCATTGTTTGTCATGCATGATTTTAACTGTCAGGATTATTGTTTATTGTAATTTGCTTTTGGGTTTCCGACTAATTTAATCAATCATTTTGATTACAACTTTCACTATGCCGCACGAATATTCTGCTCAACACCAAGCTGATATTCACTTCGTCTACGGTTTCTGTGACGGAAATGCTACAGCAGCTGTGCGAGAGTACCAACGGCGATTCCCTGGTCGGCGCGTTCCTGATATACGAACATTTATTAACATACACAGGAGATTTTGTGAGATCGGAATTAGACCACGCCGCCCTGAACGAGCAATCAATTTGAGCGTCGCTCAAGAAAACAGAATAATGAACCTTATTATTCATGATCCTACACTCTCAACGAGACGCGTTGGGAGAATCGTGGGTGTATCTCATAAGCTAGTGTGGAAACTGTGGAAAAGATATGGTTTGCATGCCTACCACTACAGAAAATCCCAAGGCATAATACCACCTGATCACTTCTCAAGAATTGTTTTTTGCCAGAGAATGAATCAAGAACTGATAAATAATCCAATACTGCTTCAAAAAATTCTTTGGATGGATGAAGCCCAGTTTACAAGAGCGGGAGTATTCAATTCCAAAAATCAAGTGCAGTGGCATGAGAGCAACCCGAATTTACATTGGCAGGCGTCACATCAAACTGAATTCTCTGTAAACATGTGGGCTGGTGTTTTTAACAATCAGCTGATCGGCCCTATTGAGATTCCCCACCGCCTAAATGCTGACAATTACTTAGAGTTCCTAAGAAACGTCACTAGCTTCGAATTTTTCGAACAAGTGGATCTTCAAACTCTGCGAACCATGTGGCTCCAACATGATGGGGCCCCTGCACATTATGGCACACAAGTGCGTGAATATTTAAATGCAACGTTTCCTGGCCGTTGGATTGGACGAGGTAGCACAAATATCGCATGGCCAGCTAGGTCCCCAGATCTGACTCCTTTAGATTTTTATGTCTGGGGAACCTTAAAGGAGAAGGTGTACTCCGTACAAATTCAGAACCGTGAACAGCTCTTAGATAGAATATCTCAGGCTGCTGAACAAATAAGACAAATGTCTGTAAATTTAAATGGCCAAATTAGGACTCGTTTGAATATTTGTGTCGAAAAAGAAGGTGGTCATTTCGAAAACTTTTTACATTAAATTTATTTTTTGCTTTTTAGAGTTTATTTTTTATTAATAAAAATATTTTTGAATGACATTACGGCTGACGTAGTTGTCTAACCTACAGTGTTATATGGATCTTTGGACACTCCATTGAGGTTGACAGGAGAGCGCTCATTTGTGAAATGTATTGAAAAATAAGATGGTGGCGTTAGTTCTGATGTTGCCCACGCAACAAGTGTGCTTATAAATTATAATTATTCTACTCAAATGCATAAAAAAAATATGCTGTGATTACCATTTATCTTAATTTGACCGAGACCTATCTTTTGAGAGTATTTTTACGAATGTACGTGAGCTCTAAGCGTGGTCCCCAGATTGCGTGTTGAGCTGTCCCTCTTTTAGTCAATAATTTTGAGATTGAATGTTCGTTACTTAAGCCGAAACGGCAGAATGGGAAGATAATTATGGTAGCCTACTCCCCTTCCCGTCGTTGGAGGTCCGGCGTTGCTTTAAGCCTAGACTAAAAATAAGGACTGCAGAAACGTTTTGCGAAGGCTGCATGTCGTGCAAAGAGAATTAAACCACTTGAGAGCTCATAGACCGATTTCGCCTAGGCACACGACTCACCACTGCGGGTCGGGGGACGAAGAAAAAACAGCGGCTGTGATTGGCCGATGCAACAATGTCAGGACGAATGTTCCAAACATAGTGATGCACAAGTCCGTTTTGCTACAATACCTAATATCGATAAAATCGAACATAACGATGTCTGCTTATTCTTTTTTGGGCGTTAACTGGGTGCAAATAAAACACTTACGTAACTCTGTTTTAACTTTATTTAAATTAATGCTAAAATTAAATCAAGGTTAACAAAATCATAAAAAAAATCAAAAGCAAATATTTTCGACTAGGTTGGACGATCCTCCTGTACGAGACAATTATTTTAAAATTAACTTACAACGAGGACATTATCATAGGAAGTTCCACAGGTACGTTATGATCATCAAATTTGCATTTCTGGGAGGGTATTTGATCGTAAGTTTGTCCTATTTATTGATACTAAATCCTGTAATTATACATCAGGCATTAAATATTGTAACAATGCGGCCTAGGATCACGAATCACATCGTTAGATTAGATCAACTTACTTGTGAGATATTTAGATGGGAAGGCCCGGGTAAATTAGAACCATGTATGACATAGATCAGCCGTCTTATTTGGTAAAGCCTGTAAATTATAAAGTTTTTATTTTACATGTAGGTACTTCTTATTTTTTTTTTCTAAAAACATACAAAATTTAACTGAAATACATAATGTAAAATAAAACCAAAACAGACAAAAACAGAGTCGGTGTTGCTGAACTAAATAAACGGCGTCGGTTCTTTAAGGTTTCAAAGCAATCTTCCGTGAAATGCCTTAAACAAACAACGCTATATTTTTTGGAAACCTATTTTCCTTGTTGACAGCATTGATCCACTTTTCTTTCACTTCTGGAATATTTGGAAATCTAAAATGTAAACATTAAGTAACGTTACTTTTTTACAGTTAGGGAACATCGTTATTTTTATCGACAATATTTTAAAGACTTAGTTTCGAAGTTGTCACAACACTACAGCAATGTATCTGTCTCTTTCTATTTATGCCTACAGATAGAAAGGGACACACTTATTGAAAATACCTAGTGAGAGTAAGGGACTTTTCAAAAAGACATCAACGCGGTGTACATTTTGTGTGCCTTAAACGTAAACAACCAGTTTAGCTTGAGCCCTGCAATTATTCATAATATTATCAAATTATAAATATATTTTACTTACCGATGAAAAGTTATGCCATCCTTTTTATAGCTGGATATTCTAGACGATTTCCCACACCATTTAATTGAACAAGAACTCATAATTAATTTGATATTAAGCAGAAATATTTAAAAATGTTATCAAAATAATCGCGTGTGGAGAGATCCATTAACTGGTCAAAACTAAAATGGTCAGTCATATTTTCATCTAATATAAGTGCAATTTCATTGATGTGTCGTGAGCCTGAGTCGCCCGTATGAGCAGTCAAGAGGCTTTATAGTCTTTGATGTCGTGGGAAGAGGTTATCATGATTTGGTTATGGAATTTTGTTTTTTTTTTATTCCTCAATTAAAAAGACAATTCGAAATACGTATCTACCTGCTTGGTAGCCTTATACGTTCTCTTTAGATAAGTATAGTACATTGACAGTGCTATGAGGAACGAGATAAAAAATCAAAGAAACTGTTTTGACAAGTTTCAGCCCGCCAAATGTTATGAATGAAAATACGACGTTGCCAATTCGGATAAAGAGGCATGCATATCGGGTTATTTACGTCTAGGTATTTAGTTTGTATGAAAATTAACAAAAAATAAAAAATAAGAATTTATTAATGTGTCCATAATGAAAAATGCTTACTTCCGTGGTCTGAACATCTGGTCGAAGTTTATGTATATCGTCCGGAACACGGTGTATAACGAAGTTTAAAAGAAAATTATCATGACTAAGTAGGCTTTACAACTTTACGAGTAATAGTCGACCAACTTATAAAATGTACTTGGATAACATATTTTCCTAAACAAAATGTATCGGAGAACAAGCTCTTCAACTGCAAATGTAAGTTTGTCAACTTTATTTTTACAGCTGTAATAGGTATGTTTTTACGGTATGTTTTTTGGGGATAGGTAGGTTTTTAACGTCAACTATTTTTAACTTACTTCAAAAAAGGGGGAGGTTCTAAATTCGTCGTAATCTTTTTTTTATTTACATCTCTCATATTCGGTAAGTAGGTCCTTATTACCCCCAAATGGGGCTTGTAAGTAACCAATTAGCGTTCTAGGTTAGTAATGTAGCTAGAAAAGCCCTAGGGCGGTAAGTAATAAAAAAAAAACTCAACAGACATCATGCATTCAGCCCAATGACAAAAGAGGTCGCTTCGCTATTCAGCCTTGTCTTCGTATGAGTTTATTAGTCATCAATTTTAAATATCGAACGGCGAAGCTCAATTTCGATCTTGAAAAAAAAAAAAGTGATTAAAGGCGGGAATAGAAAACGATTACTTTAAAATGTTTTATTCTTGTAATGCCGGTTTTTTTCTACTTACCTCACATTCGAGATGTAAAGCAGAGTAGTTAGCTCGGGTGTAAGTATCACTTGCACCCTCGAACTATAGGCGCCCTCGCTGCGCTCGTGCGCCTAAATATCTCGGGCTGCAATTGATGCCTTACAGCCCTTGGCTACTAATCTACTATTAATTTCCCCGATTTCTCAAAGACTCCTGGACCGATTTTGAAAATTCTTCTCTTTAAAATTAAATTCAGCGAATCAGTTTAGTTAATTCGCATAAGTATTTGATGGGCAACTACGGAACCCTACACTGTGCGTGGCCCGACACGCACTTGGCCGGTTTTTTATATATATCATGGTAAAATCATCAATTAAATCCTTCCCCCACCCAGGGCGGGACGGGATGGACTGTCAGACTCGTACTGACTAAAATCCAAGGTCATAATTCAATTGATTGTTGTTACCTGAATCCCGACCATGCGAATCCTCCAAGTCCCACAGCGATGGTCAGGAACACGATGCAGCCGGTCACCGTCGCCGAATACGCCGCCGCTACCATGAACACCGTCTGGAATAGTTGAAGAAAAAGTCAATATAAGTTATTATTTATTGTTCAACTAGTTGTTCGGAAAGGTCGTAAAGCCGTTGGGCCTGGTTTTCATTTGTAGATCTATAACAGTCGTTACTTTACGTCAGAAGCTCTAAAGTCTGACAACCAGTTTTACCACGAGGTATCGTAATACCCAGTTCCTGGTTTGTGGAGGTCCGATAGACTGCATCCACGTATTATTATTATTATATTATTATTAGGCTGAACTGTCCCACTGCTGGGCAAAGGCCTCCCTCCATTCCTTCCAATGTTCGCGACTTTGCGCCTCCTTTTTCCAGAGTCTCTCCACGTAAAATACTGATATTCAGCTACATCTGGTTCGACTGGAAGCCGACCTCAATATAGTTGGGAAAAAGGTAGGCAGATGATGAATTATAATTATTATAGCGTGATTTTATATAGCCGATAGCTGTCCATGATTCCAAAACAAAAATATTTTTCGACGCATGCGGCTGGGCAGCTTCGGATCTTGGACTAAATAGTTAGTTGAGAATTCTTACGGCACGTTCACGTATTTGGTCTAAGCGGTGAGCGGTGCGATGGGCGGCGTGAATAAGACATTAATTAATTTGTATTTCCGCGAATTCGCCACTGGTGCGCCTCGTGACGTGTTTCAAACATTTATATACATTTGATCTTACCGCTCGCCGCGCTAAGTCACCGCTCACAGCGGCAAGGTCGTGACCGGCCCGTAAGGGAACTTCCCCATGACGCTATTCGTGCGATTTGCAATTTCTACTAACTAAAAATGAAAATCATCCTTGCTACTACGATATAATGTTGCAATTCGGCTGACTTGACGTCGTCGTGGCGAGCGTGTTTTGTTTTCATCTATCCGTAGACAACCGCACGTTTTATGTCATATGTCGTAGTGGGGAAGTATGATTTTCATCACTTATAGTTGGAATCAGTCGAATGGGGATGGCAACTGGGGAACTAATGGCGCTAGTATAGCTTGTTCCAAGCATCGTCATTGGTTCAAATCAGTTCAAATCTTAAAGGTACTTCAAAATAGTATTACGTCATTGGTCAGATTAGGACTAAGCTATGGTGGCGCCATCTACAATTAGCTTTAGCTTGCCTTCCCCATTGCGTCGCATCGCGTCATGGGGAAGCTCCCTGAGAAGCTTACTCATGACGCGACGCGACTCTTGCGATATCGAATCGATTGCCGATTCAAGTCACGTATTTGCTATTGGAGTGATGCGATGCAATTCGACCGTTAACTACAAATTCCACCTTACTACCTACGACAAAAAGGCGCTGCAAACAACATACAAAAAATGTCGCAGTGACGAGTAGTTGCGCAATCGAATTTCGAACATAGACTCAAGTGCATTGTCATTAGCACGTACATGCAACTTGATATCGAGCAGATCTGTGAGAAATATTGTCAATACGTGCGACTCCATTAGCAAACACTAGCGATTGTCCATACATTTTCTTCGGCCGAAGGTTTGTGCGATATCATGAGTAAGCTCCCTAAGACAAAAACTCAACCTACCTGTGACAAGAAAGCTCCACAGTTGAACAGTTTCCTGATGTTGGTCCTCGACATGAGTCCTCGCCGCAGCATCCAGTCCGCGATGTGTCCCGCCACCTGCAGCACGATGGCCATCGCCAGGTACGGCACGGCAGACAACCAGCCCGTTTGAGACGTCTGGAACTTGAATACATCTGGAAAAGTAGTGAATAATGGTATTATTTTGAGGTAACTTCAGAAATTACTTGATGTAAACTTATCAGAGCAGATTAAGGTAATCGATTATAATATCAGAGTCTGAACAGACGGTCACCGTAATGCATAGGGCTGAGTAAGCTGAAATGCATGTTTAAAATTCCAAAGAGTTTACGTTAATCATTGCCTATTGTCTGCTAGTAAGAATTTCGGGGTTTTTACAGTGCACCAATGGGGTTGGCAACGCAAAGATATTGTAGATGGCGCCACTATAGAGTAGTCCTAATCCGACCAATGACGTAGTACTATTTTGAAGTACCTTTAAGATTTGAACTGATTTGAACCAATGACGATGCTTGGAACAAGCTATACTAGCGCCATTAGTTCCCCAGTTGCCTTCCCCATTGTTGAAGAATTGCTGTAAACTTTACTTAATTGGTAAGCCACACAATCGTTTAGGGCAATAACTTTTTAAGTAATTTTGGGTCTGTGATTTTATGTTATTTCACCTGAAGTTATTTATTATTAAATGTAGAAATTTTACATTTATTTAAATACTTAATTTACTTATCTATACCTTATTTTACCTTAGCTTTGATATGTTATTTATTGACATTGAGGAAAGTCAGAAAACAATATTTCTTTTCACATGAAGATGTAGCCGCCCTCTGGTGTCAAAATTAATAAAGCGGGCTCTTGGTAGTTTGCTTAGTGATGATGAAAATGGTCATACCTTGCATAAAAGTAGGCAAGTAAGTGAGTAACGTGTAGAAGCCCCAGTTCTCACTGAAGTGTGCCATGACGATGGCCCACACTGGCGGTGACGTCAGCATCGCCTTCCACGGGTGACGGATCTTGGAGCCTTCCACCGCTTGAGTGCCGCGAGAGTCCTGGAATATTGAACAAGACAGTTATGATTTTGCTCTTTGTTTTTTTTTTTGTGTATTCAAATAAATAATAATGAATCATTATTATATTGGACTGTTCCTCAAAGCGCCTGCCTTTCTTCCTTTCCCTGATGACCTAAGATGAGTCTTAAGATGGAGCGAGCTCCTACGCTTCGAACACAGTGAAATAGATTTTTTTCAGGCTCGCCAAAGTGGACTATTCTTTCATGGGGTACTGTTTAAACTGCTATAATAAAATACCACAAAATGTTCTGGAATTGAATGAGACTAAATTTAAATCATGTATTAAACGCACACTATGTAAGCGGGCTTATTATAAACTAGGCGATTATATCGCTGATATTAATGCTTGGCTCCATGCTGGTCCTGCTCCACCTGACAGTGTAGGATAAATATTGATAGCGTTTTTTTTAGTATTCTTGTTGGAGCTGCTGAAGATTGTACAACTGGATTTGCATTGTATAGACTCAATCTTCCTAGTATTGTATAGTTTCATAGCCAGCATTGTGTGAGTACTATGTACCTCGGAGCTATCATTCACTGAGTACCTACGTCTCTTATTGACTTGAATGACCCTGGCGGTTGAGAGTATGTCATGCTCACTCAAATGTCTCGCTGATAGTGGCGCGTGTGTCGGATCATTTAGTTCCCTTCAAAATGGTTGAGCTGAATGGTGCTGATATATGCGTCATGTTCGTGAACGGGCGCTGTCAGTTGGGACTGGTCATCCCTTAGCTGCCACGGTCTATTTTAATTATTGATAACTTTATTTTTGAATTGTCTTTTTTATATTTTCTATGGACACTAATAACTTGCCACATCGTTCTCACATAATGTACCATCTGATGATGAATGATGTAACAAAAGATCTGTAATAATTATGGCGATTGAAAAAGAGTGTCCATGGAGTTTCTTGCTCATTCTTCTCCATAGAGATCTACTCCTTGGAATGAGCACCTACGGTACTTTCACAGTTTTTATGTCTTGTGACTGGGACTGTAGCACCATAACTTTTTAATGTCTAATTACATTTTTATTTGTCTATGACAATTCATAAGTGCCTGTAACTGGCCTACTTGAAATAAATGCTTTGATTTTGATTGAAACATTTTTACCTGTATGTATTTGAGTTCAGCCGGTGTTATGTGTGGATCATTTTCAGGTGATTCCTTCACGACGAGCCACCATATTGTCGTCCACACCAAGCCCGTAAGACCTGTAAAAGTAGTAAATAATATTCAATACTAGCTTCTCTATTTAAACGCACCTACGATACACGAGAAGTCGTACTGTGGGGCAATTAAAAAAAATATCATCAGAACTTTTTTGTAGTTTTCCTCGAATAGGTTCAGATTTTACGTTTTCATTTAAAATATTATTTAGGATTACGAACTTAGTAATAGCATACTACTCAATCCAAGAGATTAGTTTAACCAATCCGCTGAAAAAGCCTTATAAATGTCGCTACAGTACACCTCGGAACAAAATCTTGCATATCCATATCAAAAATTAAAAAAAAGTCTTTGATCAGCCAGTATAATGTGCTGGCACTCAAGAAGTATGAGTAAAAAGGCTTCCAGCAGAACTGGAACATGTAATGCGTTGACTATCTAAGTAGTTCTTATGTAGCTGTATAGGTGTCGTTACTTGTATGCTGAGACTGGGGGTATGAGGGAAAAGGTGTAAAGTTCCTCTCCTCCGATGTAAAGGAAGGTACTTTCAACCAGATGGGTGTTGTGTCTGGTGGGCTTTCCGTACGACATTCATTGTCGAAATCTATTATTTTCTTAACTAGCGGATAATATTAATTGCATTATGCAGCGGGTATAAAACGTGAATGTATGTCAATGATTCACTTCGCGAATATTCATTCACGAAGTCAATTATTTGGAATATTGCTAAGTGGCCGATTTAGACCCTCAGCGCACTTTAGTTCTTTCCTCGCTCCATAGATGTCGCTAGTCGTAATTACAAGATGAACAACATACCTGTATAATTATTGACTTACCAAAAACATAGAATATCCCGGGCCAGCCAGTATAGTGCGCAAGTAACGAGCAGATAGGCATGGAGACCACAGTCCCGGCGTAGCTGCCGCTGAAGGCGAACGTGGCCAGACGAGCGCGCTCAGAGGCCGGCGCCCAGCGAGACCACACCGCGTGGATGCACGGGTACGTAACTCCCTAGGGACGAAAGTAAGTATTAGAAGCATAACGGCCGCTTAGACCAAAGTCGTGAATGTAAGGTCATTGTTGTTTTTTCAAGGATTACTGTATTAAACTGACCTCGAACAGTCCCTCTATGACCCTCACAGCTATCAGCAGTGCTGTGCTCGTATGCGCAAGCGGCGGTGTGAACAGCGTCAGCAGAGATGTCGCTCCGATGCCTATCGCGAATAACCTGAAAATAATACAATCATTTTAGTATTAAGAGAACATTATTTCTGCCTATTGAAGTCCACTGATGGACATAGGCAAGTCCCAAAGAGCACCACAGAGTACAATCTCCCGCTTTTTTCGTCCAGCCACTACCAGCTACTTTCTTCAGGTGATGACGTCTTAAGGCGTGAATGGTTCCGCTCAGGGAACGAGATGGCGCTAGACGACTTGTATAGCTCTGTCTTTTTCCCACAACCTAAAGACTCGCACTTTAAGACATCATGGTAGGCCACAAGGGGAGTATTACGTCTTAAAATCAGGCTTGTTCCAGTGAGTGAACGAGATGGCGCTAGACGACTTGTATAGCTCTGTCATTTTCACTCGCCGGACAACCTGGTTTTAAGAAGTTGTAATACCCCTAGGTCATCGGTCAATCTTGCCGGGGGGCGTCCAGCCCTACGTTTACCTACGCGCGGTCCATTCGAGAACCTTCCTACTCTAGCTTTCGTCGAAAAAGAACAAATTAAATGCTTCCAATTTCGCAACTTCATACGCTTAAGCATGGTACACACGTCTTAAAATTATCAGAGAACATTTAATTTTGTTCGGTTCATTAATACGAAAACTATTTCTTGAAAGTTTGTATGAAAAGCCTTTCAGGTTACACGCTTTTATGGCAAGCAGCTTCACGTTTGGTTCAGTTGGTCGCTCATTTATCCACGCCGTACACGTCATCATTGGCCATTCTTGATGACAGTTTTTTTTTCGAAATGCGGCTCGTACGTTGCGTGCGGCGCATTCTAAGGGTGCTCACACATCTATCGACGAGGAATCGGATTTTTCCGTCACCCTTTCTCTTTCTGTCGCTTAGAACTGCCATTTGCTAGACCGAGGCAATCGCATTATGCTTTCTGTCTCGGTTTAGCAAATGGCAGTTCTAAGCGACAGAAAGAGAAAGGGCGACGCAAAAAGCCGATTCCGCGTCGATAGATGTGGGAGCACCCTTACGGACGAATTCTACAGGGTGGAATCGAAATCATGGGCAATATTTTATTGTAAGGCTCTACTCACGATGCTGATTGCATTACTAATAATAATTCGCAAATCAAAAATATTACTATATAATTATGGACCCCTTTAAAAATGTAGTGTGTCACGCTGTAAAGGCTTATTATTGCAAATAAACACGTAAAAGTAATAAAAAATAAATCATAAACCCCAAAAGTCCTATAGTATCAAAATTTTAAAGCGCAGCGCAGTACACCGCGCCCGGAACGAAAAGTAAACAAACATCAAATAATATTAGGCGAAGATACTTGCATTAATAACGTTTTTGAGTTCCGTAATACGATTAGTATCGTTAGTAATGCCCGAGTTTAAATATTGCTCATTAATAAAATTTCACCCTGTATATGAGATGCGTACGGCGCGTGCGATGCTAATGAATTTATATGTGCGACCATTTTTTATTCGGCCGTGTCTAAAACCTGAGCAGTGGTGGCCCAGTGGTATTGGTCCCAACTTACGAATTGTAGGTCGTGGGTTCGAATCCCGCCTGGCGCATTACTTTGTGTAGGTAATTTATTTCATCACTACTGCTCTCAAAACGGTGAAGGAAAACATCGTGAGGAAACCGGCACGTCCTAGAACCAAAAATTCGAAGACATGTGACATCTATCAACTCGCACTGGGCCCGCTTGGTGGATTATGGCCCACTCCCTCTCACAGAGAGGAGGCCTGTGTCCCAGCAGTGGGAACATTATAGGCGGATGATGATAATGTCTATAAACCTCATTGGCAACTAAAAAGCTTTTAGCCACGACGCATCCTTATTATTGTCTATGGTTCTATAAAACGGAACGAACCTGTTACCTCCTATTTTAGTCGCGAGCCAGCCGCCCGGGAGCTGCGTGATGATGTACCCGTAGAAGAACGAACTCAGCACCAGACCCTTAGTTGTGGAGTCCCAAGCGAACTCTGCTATCTGAAAGAGAATTTTCATATTATTATGTTACTGTAGAAACTGTTGCTAGCGAGAATGTAATACTGGGGGGGGGGGGGGGGGGGTATTACAACATCTTAAAAGCACGCTTGTTCCGGCGAGTGAAAGCGACAGAGCTATGCAAGTTGTCTAGCGCCATCTCGTTCACTCACTGGAACAAGCCTGGTTTTATGACGTTGTAAGACCCCTTGGTGGGCTACTATGACGTCTTAAGGCGTGAGTCTTCAGGCTGTGAGAAAGAGACAGAGCTATACAAGTCGTCTAGCGCCATCTCGTTCCCTGAGCGGAACCCAACGACGATATAATACTAGACTCCTAATAACAGGCGACCGATGTCTGCCAACACATTAGGCAAAAAAGTCTTATAACCGTCTCATTTCGACCAATCCTGTGAGCCGTAAACATACGTTGAGACAGAACAGACCTTGAGTTAGCCAATCACAGCGCAGTACCCTGCCCCCCTCGCTTACGTAGTACCTCAGCGAGTTGGCAGAATAGTTTTGTTCGTTAGATCGTGCAATGCGTAGTCTAGTATTATATCGTCGTTGGCGGAACCACTCGCGACTTAAGACGTCATCATCTGAAGAAAGTAGCTGGCAGTGGCTTTTTTTTTTTTTTTTTTTTTTTTTTAGCGTGGTAAAATCATCAAATGAGTCCTCCCACCCCGGGCAGGGCGGGAGGGACTGTCAGACTTCTACTAACTAAAATCCACGGTGTCCTTCAATAGCCTGTTACGTTCCGGGGTCACGGTAAGGAAATAATCCCGCGACCCCGGCAGGCTTTGGCCCTCTGAGAGGGGGGCCCCGTCATTATGCTGACGCTCTTTGAGGCGCGCGTGGGACACAACGCGCCGTCGACCCGGGAGCTGGCAGTGGCTGGACGAAAAAAGCGGGAGATCGTGCGCTGTGGTGCTCTTTGTGACTTGCCCTTGCCTTGCATCATCAGGGGGGGTCCCTGGGGTTTTCAAATCTTTTCAGCCGTTTTTGCGTGAAAGAGTTACAATTAGACATCCATCAATCATCAAAAACTTTTGCATTTATGTAAATAGTTATAGGGTTTCCTTTTCCGCGTATTCGCGTACCTCTTTTAAAAATCTATGATATAAAAATCAGTTGCTGTTCGTTAGTCTCGCTAAAACTCGAAAACGGCTGGACCGATTTGGCTAATTTTTGTTTTGAATTATTTTAGGAAGTCCAGGGAAGGTTTAAAATGTGATTTTGAGGCGGCACAAAGTTGGCCCGGTCGGCTAGTTACTTATAAAGTTAAAAGTATTTAAGTATGGCCTTTTGCCTGCCAGTGCCGGGGTCGCGGGACTTATGTCATTACCGTGACCCCGGAACATAAAGGGCTATTACATAAGGGCACGAGTCTGACAGTCCCTCCCGCCCTGCCCTGGGTTCAGGAGTCATTTGATGATTTTACCACGTAAAAAAAAACAGCCTTTTACGTTATTAATGAAAATGGTAACAATGGTTTGATATATTCACTTTGATACTTAGTGAATAAAACTCAAGTGAATGAGAAAAATAGTTTTACTAATAAATTATAGTATAGGTAATGAAAATATGGCTTCAGCTTCAGTCTTATTTTTAATAGCGTGTAGCTATTTATTACCTATTAAATTAAATTGAACACAGTTTTTTGTTGACGAATTTTCTGTCTGTCTTAAGTATGTGGCGAAGGGCTAACGTTTTGGGATATTGTTTTTTTTTTTATTAAGTTAACTATATCTCGTACTTGCTTCGGCAGTACATATACTAAAATTGGAACGATACAGAGAAGATTAGCATGGCCCCTGCGCAAGGTTGACACGCAAAATCGTGAAGCGTTCCACATTTTTAAGAGCGTCAGCATAATGACGGGGCCCCCCTCTCAGAGGGCCAAAGCCTGCCGGGGTCGCGGGATTATTCCCTTACCGTAACCCCGGAACATAACAGGCTATGAAGGACACCGTGGATTTTAGTCAGTAGAAGTCTGACAGTCCCTCCCGCCCTGCCCGGGGTTGGAGGACTCATTTGATGATTTTACCACGCTAAAAAAAAAAAAAGAAAAAAAGTTAACTATATCTTTTAGATGGCTGTTTTACATACGTAGCAATATTGTTTTAGCAGAAATACTGCTTAATACGAACGTTTATTATGTTGTGGGCTGTAAAAGGACATAAATCTACTCTCACTTCGGTTAAAACACGAATAAATACAGTTATGTACTTCAGGAATAAATAAAATAACTTTATTGTGTCAGATATAAGGAGGTTTAACTACATTTTTAGATAAAACATTTCAAGACGACATTATTGCGAAGATAAACGACTTGATCTTTTGATAAGTGCTTACTCGATTCGTACTAATAATAATAAATGGGAAAGTACATTTTGTTTGTCTGTTAACATTTTTGATGATGAACAACCGAAACATTTTGATGATGATTATTACGAACTAGTTGATGCCAGCGTTTTCATCCGCTACAACTAAGTAGAAAATTATCCCACAGGAATATCGGGATGAAAACTATCCTATAGGATAATATATATCCTATAGGATCCGGCATAATTTTAGATGTGTTAATCCAGATTATAAACTGTGTGGTAAATTTCATTCAAATTCGTTCAGTAGTTTGTGTGTGAAAGAGTAACAAACATCCATCCCTACAAACTTTCACGTGTATAATATTATAGAAGTAGGATAAAACGGGTAAGATGGCATAGGCAGAGAATTTCCGAATAAGGACTTCTGACTTAAGGCGGCCACATACATCAGTTTTCCTGATCAGGAAACCTGATCGGTTTTCTATCCGAACACAGTGAATTCATACAAATGTGTGTGCATGACACACACATTCGATAACTTACCGTACAGATTTCGAAAAACGGATCAGGAAACCGAATTAGGAAAACTGATGTATGTGGCCGGCCATAAACTTAAAATAACCATCATCACAGTCATCATGTAATGCCCGAAGAGTTAGGAAAGGTGTACACAATAAGTAGATCCGTTTAATTTCCATGTGAAAGGGGGTCAGCCTATTGCCATCAAACGAGCTCTGATCCAGACTCCCTGGGTGCTATTACTTAATTCTTTATGGAAGAACTCTATAGCACTTTGTCCGACATAGAAATCTAATCCCGGTACAGAGGTACCTCATGCTTAGCAAGCCCGGTACTGCGTCCCCGAAAAATAAATTACCAATCACATGTAAGTCAAACTGCGTGCATAAACTAGTATATCTAAATTTCTATCATATGGAAGTGGAAGCAATAAATACTAAACGTTCGTGTATTAAAAGCCTTTCGGATTATTTTTTTCCCAATACAAAATAATCGCCGATACAAAAAGGTTGACTGGATTTGGTAGAGGATTACTTAGTACCTACGTATATTTAGGAGTCTATTAGTACGGATTAGTTCAGTTACTAAGCGAGTATTTTTAGTATAGGATCATTAATTGTTTCATTCATAATCATTAATTGTGATCGTCTTAGGTACTATTTTCGTTACAATCTGAGAGGATTATTTTCAGTATTGGTCATAACGATAGGCATTCTGAAAGATATTATTTTCTAAATATGTATTAACAGGTTAATAACCAGTTGGAAATGTTGTTTTTACTTTGGGTATAAGACCCGGAGTGTTGTAAGGATTCGTACTTCACAGTAATGGTTTCAAGTCTAATATAAAGTAGATTGTATAAAGGCTCACCCATTTTGAATGTTAATTTTTTTAAATTGTACCTGCAATCTGTGCAAATAAATGTTTAATTTAGACCATCCTGGTATAATAATACTGATATTCAACTGCAGCTGGTTCGACTGGAAGCCGAAGTTATATAATTGAGAAAAGGATAGGCAGATGATGATGATTAATTAGATCATCCTGGTGTACACCAACAATAGGTACATGGAGGAGGGAACCGGAATCTCTTAAAGACTCCAAATTCCTCCTATGCAATGCCTGTAAAGGATTAATGCTAAACCAACAACACAATAATAAGTATGAACTATTTCTAATATTCTTGGGAATCGTAAAGTTTTTTTTGTGGAAAGAAAATTTCGATACGGGCAGGACTTGGGCCCCCTTATTCAATACACCGGACGCTTCGCCAACTAAGCAACCACATGTCCTGCAAGCTCAAATTCTCACACCTTTGCTAATATCTTTATTTATGTAATAATAAATAAAGTTTTATTTTGGGAAACGAAAAATTTGATTATGTACCATAATTGACATTGCCAAAAATACATTATTTATTTAATAATAATATAATTTTTCGTTCCCCAAAAATTTTAGGTGTTCTCAAAATGCTTGAGCTACATATGCAAAAATAAATAAACTCACATATGCAATAGTCCCATTTTCTAGTTTAGTCTCCACGCGTTCTGTCATGGCGACTACGGCAACTGACAGGTTGACCCTCAAGGCATACACGTTGAAGAAGCCAAAGAAAGCCAGCAGCGCCACCACCAGTCGTCTCCGTCGCCAGAAACGCCATGTCATCTCGTGGTCTTTTGATTGTTCCCTGTAAAGAATAGAGAAAGATGGTGAGAATTCTATGTGTGACGATTTTAACAAGAGGTTAGTTGTCTGATTCAGTTACAGAAGATTAATTAGTTTGAAAAAAAAATAGAATAATATTAATATTTTTCTTAGACATCTCGGAGTCCATTGAAATTATACATTTGGGGTTGTCAGAGCAGTTTCATTTTTTAATGTCGCAACACCTGTCTTGTCAAAAAGAAGCCATCATGGAAAAAAGTGTGCAGATAGTATTTATCTGGCAAAGTATAAGTATGTCGTACACAAAGTTGAGGCATATTTTATGGGAAATAATTTTTTTCTAAGACTTTGAACCATGACTTGTAAAAGAAGAACGAAAGTGATAAATAGAAAATCGATGAAAATTATAACATCGTAACAATTCAAGTACCTACCTATAAATAGTAGTAGTTTAAACAAAAAAATATAAACTAAAATCGAACGCAAATTGAATGAAAAGAAAAGAGAGAGAGAAATAGTCAGTAATAGCAAAAATCAAAACTGTATTTCTGTAACTGCGGGCTTTGTTCCTCAAGGCCTAGACCAGGCGATAAACCACAATAATTTATTTTACACCGCGAACACTTCTTAGTACCTAAAGTGATTGCATGTAATTAATTCACCTACCTATCTCAAGACAGATACGGTGAAAATCGCCGGAAAACCAAACTAACTTAGTGACTTAGTGACTCCACCACTTCATCAAGTTGCCAGACACAAAAATACTAGGGAAATCTGATTTAGAAACGAATGACTAAGGCCGTGGTACAAATTACGTACGTTATTAGAGCTTAACGTCGGAATCAGCACTATCATGTAGCTGCGATGCTCAAACTTTATCCGGTGGTATTGAGGTATTCCACATACGGCACCTGTTAATATTTTTGTGCCCAAAGTGGAATAGTTGAACTAGATTCTGTAATTTAGTTTTAAAGTCATCGCAGATTCTATCTTCGAAACGAGGTAAGTATTCCACATTGGGCATCTGGCACCTGCGAAAAATTTTGTCAGGAGCCGGATGTCGAATAGTTAAGGTGCCATTAGCTCAGGTGCCATTACAGTGGGTGCCCAATGTTGAATACCTCTTCGAAACACTACGTTCGAAATTCGAACGGTGTCTCGTTGAGAATTCGAAATGATTTACTGGAGAACATTCCATAATAGCACTACTGGGCCGCATTTCTGTGATGAAGGATCATGCCTAGTCATATGAATGTTAATCAGATTAGTAGAGAATTAGGCCAAGTGGAATAATTTAACAGCTAGACATATTCTTAATGGTGAGATTAACGTGAATATTTAGGAGGAAAATCAAGACTGTTAACTATTTCTCTAATTTTGTTATTTATTCAAGATTTCAGTTAGGTAAGTATCCTTGTTCTTTCCTAGATTCATAGGTGAAAAGCCGTATACCCCCTGGATTTCCAATAAAAAAACTGAATATAGGTACCCACTTTCATCCTTTAAGTCCAACATTTAAAAAAACTTCCTTTGTCTAATAGACAATCAGAGAACAGTTTCCGTTACTTTTCATTATTTTTTGTAGACATAGCACAGTGTAAGTCAAACGTAGGATTATTGAGCTGTACGTTATATTGTTTGACACATAATTTATTATTGTATGTGTATATGGCAGTGGACTTCATTGAATAACCACATCGTTGGCAGGCCGCATCAAATCAAATGCTCCACTTTGAGAATCGCTGCACTAAAAGTATTTGCCAAGTTCTAAGTAACGGTGTCACATAACACGCCTGCTTCATATTACAAAGAAAACCACATTTGTGTCTATTGTATGTCTAATGTCTATGTATACTTATGTCTAATGGATAATATAGGGCATACTTCTACTCAATTGCATATTCGTTTTGCCAGACGTGTGCATATTGGATTATGTAAAGTTTAAACGGTAACATCTAGTACTCGTAGGTATTATGTACTGCATATCGATTAGGTATTAACTGATTAATTATTCCGTTTATGTATTGTGTTAACACACTGAACCTGATAAAGGTACAATTCCGAGACGGGCCGCAGACCGCAAACTGCAACAGCAAACTGCAAGCGACAACACTTGTTTCTAGAACATCTATGAAATTGATTCTAAGCGCGGCAACACTGCTGCCTGCAGAAGCAACGCGCAGCGTGCGGCCGCGGCGCGCAGCGACCGCAGACTGCAGCGCCAGTCGTGTCGCGAACCGCAGAGACTTCACACGTATAATGTCGACTTTTTCGGATGACGATGAAGAAAAACTTATTAACATTGTAGCTGGTCATCCAGTTCTTTGGAACTTTGTGCAGCCGCAGTTGGAATAGCGACACGACTGGCGCTGCAGTCTGCGCAGCGCCAGTCGTGGCAGCATTGCGGTAACCGCAGCCGGTAGCCACAGTGTCGCCTGCGGTTGCAGTCTGCGGCCCGTCTCGGAATTGTACCTTAATTCAAAGCGACGATTCGTTGGTCTAAATCTGCAGTGGGATTGTGGTAGGGTTGCAAGACAAGACGCGTGAAAACCCGAGTCCAGAACCCGAACATGAGTCGAAGTGCGCACCGTGACAGCTGGCGTCGGGAGGGGTGGGGCATGGTAAAGTGTGTTTATGTCGCGGGCGGCCCAAGACTTTAAATTTTTAAACCCGGACTACAAATGAAGACCCTCCGGACGCTCCCCGGATGGCCTCTAAACTAGTATAAATCCGGGGAAACCCGGACGGATGGCCACCCTAGATTGCGGTAACAACTGATATTAAACTTTATCCTCTTTTGAATACGGAAAACTTCGTTGGGAAACTAGTAGGAATGTCCTAGAAACACCGACATGTTCTAGAAACAGACGTGAAGACATTTGACATCTGGCAGATTTGACAGATGTCACATGATCAGCATAGAATGTAATACTAGGAGAGCTTGGTAAATTTTTGCGAAAGTGTTTGAGACACGCTGAAAACTTGCTCAATACTTCTTCAATTATCCCTAAACAAAGAAATGCGGACCTGACTGAGAGAAACTATGTTTAATTGATTCATTAATTTTGCCTTAACAAGACTCCGGTTTATGAGATGGAATGAGCTGCAATCACACATCTGCCAGATGTCACATTATAATTATCTTTGAATTCGAAACCCGCATTGGGCTAGCGAGGTAGACAGTGATGGTGTAGCATTCCGCCTCATAAAGAGGAGTCCTGTCACCCAGCAGAGAAAAGAATAGGCTTATTGTGCTATGAATACGGTTGAAATTGGCACTCGACGCTTAACTACGCGGTATGCTAATCTTCTAAAGTCTGAACTGACCACTAATCAAGATCTATGGAAACGACTTTTGATCTAAACATTTAGTACGTTAGGCTTATATTACATTAATCTTTGTTACCTAACGAGTCGGTACACCAAGGAGTCTCATGGTCAATGTTGTTGTATCCTAAACAAATTCGTTATCCACGGACTGCATTACTAATTGGCTAACAAGAGTAAACAAAGCATCGATAACAAATACTTTCTGGTAATAATCTACGCTCATTTTCAACAAGAGGGTAAAAAGAAAATGGACACGCATTAATTACACGGCAATTAACACTGGAATGTATTATAATTGAGATCGTTTTCGAGTATGAAATGCTGTGTAAGTGTTACACGGAAATTATTTTAACAATGCTTATTAGAGGTTTTCCGAATCCCTTATTCGACCCTTTTCACGCTCTGCTTTTATTGGGTATCTATCGCTTTTTTCCGTCGTTTCCGTACAAAAAGATTCGAGTATTTAAATGCCTTTCATTCCGTAGAAGGTACTCATTCCAATAGTTACATACACTGAGAATTTCGTTTCAACATTTGAATAATATAAATAAGTACTTATCATGAATAATAATATTTCTTGTGAATGGCATCATTTATAAGAGTGTCAATCAAGTGTCAATGAACTTTAGATAGGATTATACACAAAAGTTCACATGCAGATATTTATCAGCATTTTAAATGCACGACTGTGTACTTGCGACATTCCATCCTCCTCTGACATTGACATTAGTGTCACGTTCTTTTGCAATGTAGTTATGTTATTGAGAAACTTTGGTACGATTCTCCCGAAATAGTGTGCGGCACATTTTGTTCGCGCACTTCAGCAGTGCTCTTACTAAGCCGGTATCGCGTTGAGCCTCTGTGTCCACCGGCAAGACACAGCATAATTATAATATGTGCGCGAACGATTCACATTGATCACTGAACTGAACTACCTAAATCTAGCAATGTACGCGCACAAATAACGAGTCCCCTATTCATGTGTGCGGACACAGAAGTATCCATGGTTTCATCGCAGTGAGTGCACCAGAGCGAACATTTGTGCCAAACAGTGCCGCACACCGGTGCAATCTCATCCCTATACCTACGGACAATAATGTCGAGATTGCATATTGGTATTTGCAATGTAAAGCAAATGTTTAATATACATAAATGAAGGCAAATGTACTTCATTGCATATTTACGCATCAGGTCATTTGCCTAAGCCGACCATGACCACAAAATTTTAAGTGATCTTCAAATAATTTACATTAAGGATTTTTTAAGAAAGAGAAGAGGTCCCGATTAATGGTAAAACTTGGATTGGAACCTGGTGGATCAAATCAGTATTATTCGGTATTTGCCTTTGCTTGCTTTTATATTTTGAACTTTATTTACGTCTTGATTCGATTCAGAATTGATAACCAATCGAAATAATGCGTCGCCAAAACCGAACAGACCATCCATTGCTCAGCAAAAAAAAAGGCTGCAATCGGGTTTCGAGCGGTTTGAAAGAAAGAATGTTTGATAAGGGACACAGCTGATGGCCAGCTCTTTTTATCAAAATGTCAAAGTCTGCAGATCGAAATACCAGAAAATTCTATCAAACCAAGTAATATCTTATCCTCTATATCTACTAAAGGTATTCAGGTCGCGGTTACAAGTCTATCTCGTATTTCGTAACCAGCAGTTGTAAAACAGGAAAATTGGAAGCGAAATATTTTGTTAGGCAAAGTTATACATAGAATGGTTAGCCAAACCACTCAGTTTGAATCGGAGATTAAAACCGGGCCTTACTCTTGAAATAAATCCCAATCTCGATCGTATTCCAATTCGATTCAATTTCAATTCCAATATTCAGAAAATTAGCACTCTTGAACGAAGTCGAGATTGAGATTTGAATCGACTACACCTACACCGATTGTCATGGGGTGGCCATACAAATGAAAACGTTAATTACTAAATTTAAAAATATTGAATTACTCATTAAATCAATAAATTTTGTGCTAATATTTATTTTCGTTCGAGTAAAGTCGATTTCATTTAGTTCCGCCCAATACTGTTCCAATCGTGAGCTAGTGTAACATTCAAGAGTGCCAAATGACAAGATCTCGATCCCAATTTCTAATTTTAATTGAGATCGAGTGTCGAGAGTAAGGCTGCAGTTTGGTTGATTGAGTTTTGTTATACTTATAAGATAATGGTTCGTTTTAGAAAAATATCTGCAGGTAGGATTTGTTTGACAGTGAGGTAGGTCTGAATCTAAGTAAAGTAATATTTAAAATGTTGCGTTTCTCTGGTCTAATTTTCAAGTTACACGCGGGCAAAGCCGCTGACAAAAGCTAGTAACATTGTAAATACACTAGCTATTCGCGTGGTTTTACCCTCACTGTAACGTGATATTTTACAGTCTTCCTAGAAAAATGGACTATATACTACTCAAAATATTTCTTTTTAATTCGAACTTCAAAGTAGGTCATGAGATTAGCGCGCTCAGCCAAACAAACAAACTCTTCACTTTTATAATTTATTATATAGAACTAAACTAGGTGTAACGTCTTTTTTTCATAGGGTAGACAGAAACTATACAACTACCTTTACTGGGAACCTTACTGAATAAAAATTTCACTGTTTTAAAAATGTATACTCGTATTATTTATATCATACAATAAATAATATAAAGTATCGGAAAATAAATTCGCTATTTACGACTTCGTGTGCAATGTACAAATGTATCAGGAGCTATCAGATCGAAGCTATGTTCTCTTTGACAAGCGTTATGTGATGCAGTATTTTATCGATTTGCTTGCTTTAATGGTGCAGTAAACAATGCGAACAACAAAATAGTCTCGAAAATAAATGAAAACACACACAATTTTTTTTTCTGTTGTTACAGTTATGAATGAATAATTGAACATGTTTAAATATTCTCTGTATGCCAACTCGTTGGTACTGTCAAATAGATAGCATCGCACGATGTGGCGGAGATTTGAAACAACTCGGGACTCTCGACACTTGTCTAGTTTAATATGTACCAAAATCTTTTAAAGTACTTTTTAGTTTTATTTAATTTTTAATGAAAAACAAGGTGAAAATGTTGATCAAAATATCTAGGATAATGCAAAGAATTGACAGATCTTGTTATTCCCGAAATAATTTGGGTACTAGGATTAGCTCTCAACGCACACATTGCGAATAATAACGTCCCTAGTCCTACCCATAAGAACCACAGATAAGAACTATGGGAACATAAAATTTAGTACTTGTAGCGTATCTATTTAATAGGTATGTAAACACTATCTCTCTCACTTAAGTATTCGGACCTGTCACAAATGACATCTGACAGTCATTACGGAATGGCGCGGTCCCAGGTCGAGACAGAGGAAATAAACCGATTCTTGATGTGCATGAGAGCCAGTGAATTATAGATAAAACCCAGTAAACATAGGATACTATAGTACTCATACATAGCATAAGATAAAATATTAGTTTAATAAATGATGATGATGAGTCTTACAAATACGCCATGAAAACAAAACATACCACTAATATAAAAACAATTTATCTTGGAAACCTCTAATAGGGCTTCTAAGGAAACAGCGCGATGCTATCATAATAAATAAACATCAACTTTTACCCTAAAATGACCTCAACTTAACTATGTTCTTTACATAAGATCCATTTTCCATAAGCCATACATAATTATATTAAATGCACTATTAAGGAAAAACACTTACAAAACATCTTCACAGTTCATCTGTATCGATTCCAAAGAGTATTCATTCGAGTACATAAAATCCTTGAAAAAAAAAACACTGATTTAAAACCTCTTTCTACACTTTCTTCCAATTATTGTTCTTATTTTAAAAATCTCAGTACAACACATTTCGTGCCAGTTCGGACTGCTTCGCAACCTCGAATGCCATGACTGGGTTATTTTAGTTGGCGACAAAGCGAAGCCTATTGTATGTATTTATAGGAAAGCATGTATATGTAAGGTCACCAATGCCGTAAGTTGAAATGGAATGTAATTCGCATAGTAATTACGGATTACAGTCAGGGCTGTACGGGGTCTTCAAACATAGTTTTATTTTATTTTTATCGAAATGCTGTTTATCATGGAATTCAGTCAGTTAGCCTCTGTTACGTACGTAGTACTATTATATATTCTATGCTGTTGCTAAATTTAAAGAGAAATGCTTTAGAAAAATAGGCAGACTGGAACTTTTTGAATTAATCAATTTATTTTGTATTGATTTCTTTCCAACAAAGGGAGTGACGGACTAGAGGAGACAAGAGAAGAAAAAAACACATTGTGACGTGACCACGTACAAAGTAAGTAGCAATGTCACATTAAGTTCCAATGTCACTCAGATTCGAGTCAATACGTTTCTTTTCAACTGGTAGGAAGTTGATGAGAACCATGATTATAAGTAATCAAAATCATGTCGTCTAATCAGTACACAGATATATGGTTATAAGAAATAAGGCTCTCATTGCAGATAGAACTGACGAAAATTGAGTGTAGATACATTACACTTCTACTTTAACCCTTTTTTTATTTGAGATGTGTTTGCTCTCGACTCTTGTCCCGGTCAAAGGTGACTGAGACAAAGCTTACGATGGAGTGAACTTATCAGAAGAAGCCTTTAACTATGAAGAGATTCGGGATTTATGCGTTCGAGAACACCGACGCTGCTGGAAGTAAGTTCCACGTTTTTACTTTGCACAGTGAAGGAAGATTGAAAGCGCTTAGGGGGTAACAGACGATACGTTATGTAATGTAAATGGAAAGTTTTGTTCGATTAATGCATTATACACACCTGCTGCGTTTTGAAAATTGCGTCGTAGTAAAAAGAAATAGAAATAAAAATAGTAAAGTATAATAATCAAGTTCAATGCCAAACCCACATAAACCTTATCACTCAATTTCGTTATTTATTAGCTGTTTTATTGGTCTTTCATTCAAACTACTTCACACTATCAGTTAGATTGGTCACACCGAAATGGGAAAAATACGTCATAGAGTATTTTTCCCAAAAATATTGTGTTTGTTTAGTTTGTCGGTTTTGTAAGATAACGGTTTATTTAATGTAGATAACCGAAAACTTTTGTTAGCTTTGGTTAGTAAATATTGAGTAAACATTTATGGTTTGATGGAGAAAAAAGAAATTCAAAGGTAAAAAGTGCCAAGGAATCTATACTAATATTATGAAGCTGAAGAGTTTGTTTTGTTTGGAACGTGCTAATCTCAGGATCATAATATTTTTGTGTTGGATAGTATATATTTTGTCCTGGAAAGCTATATAACATCTAAGCAGAGCTTGTGTTATGGGTACTAGACAACTGATAAACATACTTATATATTTCTAAATACATACATATTATAGATAAATTACACCCAGACACAGAACAAATGATCGTGCTCATCACACAAACATTTGTCCTGGGTGGGAATCGAACCCACGACCTCCGGCATAGCAGTCAGGGTCACTAACCACTAGACCAACAGGCCAGTCAAAGCTGGGAAGTATTAGGTAACATCGTTTTCTTATTCTCTATTTTAAATCAGCGGTTATTTTCATTAATTTCTTGTTCTTATTAGAATTTATAATACGATTATGCAATAGTTAAAAAAGTGGGGCCGAGATCACCTGGACGCGTGCTTTGATGGCTGGTTCGAAGAGAGGCATAACGCTTCGAAACAGTACCTACTTGGAAATATAAATGGGGAGGTTTTTGCCCAGCACTGCGACATCAACGCCTACAAAAATAAAAAAAAACAAAGAATTTATACCACGTCATACTAGAATTATATTCCGACTACGCGCTACGCGAAAAATCATGCGTACTTATAACATAACATGCGGGAAGATTGCAAAAAAGCCTCCTTTTTGGTTTGTACAAAAAACTGTCTATGACCTGACCTGACCAAATGTAATTTGATTACCTAATATTATTAACATTCTCCATAATATGCTGTGTATTTTTTAGTCTCTATGTTTTCTTATGACTATCGTTATAATTATGAAATATTTATGCATAAATAAAAATTGTACCTACTCTTCAAATAAGCTAATAAATTATGCATAAGTTTTTCAAATTCAAAGTCCTAAAATAATTTTTATGAGCCATAATTTTCTTTTTTAAAGTAACTTATAACTTAATTATTATACAGTACGGGTAGGTACAAGTTATTCGTTTTAACTTTTAAAGTACGTGAGGTTATTATAAGCGAAAGTACAATGTAACTGGAGGCCGTTGTGTACTGTTAATTTTGATATTTAATACAACACGTTCGTCGTATTGTACCGTGTTACCAACGAATTGAGTTACCGAATAAGTGTTACATAGATATTTTTGTTGATTATATTTGTGCTTTTGATGCTATAGGGGTCAACTCTGCTGAAGGAGTCCAATGATCATAAATAGATGATATGGGTCGAGGGCAAAAACTGTTATAAAAAAGGGCATAAACACACATCATGATTTGTGATAGGAAAGCCAAATAATGTTTCCAGGAGATTTTACAAGATGTTAATTTCCAAAAGTTCTCTTCTGTACTTTACACCAAAAAAAAACTTACTTACTTCGTCGTAAGTAGTCAATCGTAAACAGCCATTCGGTCACGTTAATTGTACCTATTTAGTAATTACACTTTCCTTACCCACTATTTTTTTCATTTATCTTACATGCAACTAAAGCCCGGTTTCCACCGCGAGCGGAACGGACACATTAATGACTCCTTTAAACTCGCAAGCGCAAACTGCATACTTGTATTTCCACCAACAAATCGTTTTTGCGTTCCCAGAGCGAGCTCATTTTTACTCTTTTCACCCGCTGGGTCATTAATGTGTCCGCTCCGCTTGCAGTGGAAACCGGGCTTTAAGCTGGCTTCCCATGGTGCGTGATATTGCGGACGTATGCGGATTAGTCCGACTCCGCACCCATGCACCATGGCAAGAGTACTTATCATGTGTCTATGGTAGCGCAGACACGTCTATCGTAGAGAAAGAGCCTTGTGTGCGGTGCGTGGCTGTCCGTATTCGTCTGTGGTGTGTGTGTGTGGTGCTAATCCGCAGAATCACGCACCGTGGAAAGTCAGCTTTCGAAATTAGGTAATCAATGAGCTTTGTAAGTAAGGATAGGCAAAACAGTGAGTCACTGGTTTTCCAATCTTACAGCAGACTTCAGCATACTTATGGCATGAGTCATGACACACAAAATATTACAATGGTATTCCACCACTTGATAAAAGCTGGTACTTAATGGCACATTACGCATCAATGAAAACCCTAGTTTTATAATCTTCAACATCATTGTCATTATCACAGTCAAGTATCAGTAGCATAGCGAGACCGAATCTAGGACGGGGCAAAACACATCCGCAAGGCCCTCTTCTTTCATGACGACATGGCGCATTGAGTCAAAAAGCTAGTATCACGTAGCGGTTATAAAAAGACCGCAACAAGGAAGTTTTGGATCGAAAAAGTTGTAATACCAATTTTCGTTGTTACCGTCGCTTGTTTCAGTAATACTAAAGCTAAAAAGTGCCTCCAAATGGTTCGTGTAATATTACACACTTTGAGCGCGCCTGGTGCTTGGCTGGCCACTAGGGTATCGAACCGGGAAATCCCGGTCCCGAAAATCCCGGTATTTCCCGGTTCTTGAAGTATATTTTAAAACCCGGGACATGCGACTGAGAACCGGGAAATTCGGGATTTTCGGGACTCAGAAAAACAGTATAAATAATTTGTTTAAACTTGTTAATTCTTTTATAGAACAAAAGAATCAAATTGGATGTAAGGTATTTATTCACTTCGCCGTTATATACGGAATAACATGTTCAGATACAAGTGTGGTTGACAGAGAAGAAAAGTTGATAATGTAGTACTGGTTATATCTGGAAAGCCTTTGACAAGGTCTCGAGACAAAAAGTTTCCTTGCTTTTGGTATCTCAATTTTTGTAGCTGGATATCAGACTTTCTTAATGAACGATCAATCAGAGTTGTCGTTGATGACTGAGATCCTTTGAGCTTTTGGTTATTGACTCTGGAGTTCAACAGTTATCTGTTTTCTTTGCAACTCTTATTTTGCTGCACATTTCTTATCCACTTCAGCCTGGTATTGTTGGGTAGGTAGATAACAGTACTGTTTCAGTGACATACTTGCCCACTGCAAAATCCAGTGGGGATGAAGTTCATTGCTTCAGAGAGACCATGGTAGAGCAAACAGATTTGATACTTAGTATCCCATAAAAGAGAGAAGTTTCTTGTTCGCTCACACAAGAAACTTCTCTCTTTTAACGCCACCAACATACAGGCGTATATTTCCTTAGTGAAGTAAGAGTAAATCAAAACTACATCTTTTATAGAGTAATTTGGACCAACTCCTATTTTTCCTGTTTCTGTAACTGATGACCTTGAGCTTTTGGGCATGGAGCTGACATCCAGTGTCAACTTTGACGTGGGCATCCTAAATAGAGTGAAGCGATACCTTACACCTGGATATGTGCAAGCCCATTTCTGCATTGATTGCGTCGTAGTAGCCCGCGAAATTCAAAGTTTCTTATGTTTTTTCTAACAGAGTATTGCAGCAACCTTACTCAACTTAATCATTGGGATGGCTCAGATAAATACAACTTACTGCACTAGACCAAGTGGAACGCAGAGCTCCTTAGACTAATAAATTGGCAACGTGAAACTGGTGGATGGTTACTCTACAGCTTAGCTCATCTCATCGACGCAAGCTTAAGGACTTCACACACAGCAGCTATAATGTAAAGATGTACATTATAGCATGATACATCTCATTACATCTTTCCATAGAAATCGTCAGGAGACCATACACTGCAGCAATAATGTATATTGTTACATCTTCGAATCTAAGGTACTGAGCAATACGAAAATATACATTTATATTTCGATACACCTATACATCTCAATACATTTCCGTATATCTCTCTTCGAAAAGGATGTTATGAAATGTACGGAAATATACTACCTGTTGTGTGTATACACACAACAGGTAATATTACATGTAATGTAATATTACCTGTTGTGTGTATGATACATTAAGATAATTTAAAGCTATACATCCCGGGATGTAATGTACATTAATATACATTATAGCTGCTGTGTGTGAAGCCCTCCCTCTTTTCTTTTTTTTTATTGGGTTCGCTCGTGGCTAAGATGAGACCTAAAATAGGACGAACTCATGAATTCTACAACCTCTTTCCACCGGCCTACTTGCATTAGGTACATCTAATGTCCAGTATTGGACATCTAGATGAACTGCAAGTTTCCATAGTTAGTACAGTTAGAGTGAATAGATTTGCCACCTCTGAATAGAAAAGAGGCTAGAGCAAACCCATGTCCATGAGGCCGTCGAATAAGTTGGTTGTATGATTTTAATCAGAATAAATACTGTACCATAAAGCTATCTTATTATTTTCATTGTTTTCTAATGCCATGGAAAAAATGCATTTTTGTCCCGAAAGTCCCGAAAATCCCGGGATTTCCCGGTTCCTTGGACGCCCGTCCCGAAAATCCCGGGACTTCCAACAAGGACCGGTTCTCGATTCCCTACTGGCCACGCTCAGTCGCGTGTCTAGATACCAATTTCCGTTGCGTCCGTCGCCCTCGCCTAGCTACGCCACTGCTACTGGCTGGACACAATAAACAAATTTAATAATAACTGAAGCATTGGAGCGCATAACTCTTCAATACAGCCGGCCTAACATTGTGAACGTTATTCAAGCACAATCTGCGAGACAATTTAAATCCTTTACCACTACTAAGAAATAATGATGCAATTCGATTGACTTGACGTCGTCGTGGCGATCGTGTTTTGTTTTTCCTTTTACCTGTAGATATTAACGAGTTTTATGTCATAAATGTCGTAGTGTTAAGGTTGATTTTCACTTGTAGTTGGAATGGGTCGAATCGCGTCGCATCGTGCCATGGGTATACTCCCTTATTGAGTGTCTCCAGTTTGAGAAGGGACAAAAGGTTCTTTTGTAATATTCAGGTAATTTCAGTAAGCCCTAGATTTCGTCCGCATGAGGGACGGAAATCATTCTACGGCTATGTAAAAAGGATACTTTTCATATTCCAATTCAGTTCATGCAATGGTCTAATGGATAACAGAATCTGTTCAGCCGTTATAGATGGACAGTTTCCATCCTAACTAATAATAATATGAATACGAAAGTGACTTCGTTTGTTACGCATTTCACTCCTAAACCGTTGAAGGGATTTTGATGAATTTTGATATAGAGATGGATGAGAACCTAGAGAAGGTTATGGTCTATAGAAAGGGCGACCAAAGCCACGGAAAAAAGCTGGTTAAATCTTAGTATGGATTAATAATACGATAGTGGAGTACGCACAGTTAAAATAATACTAAGTAGGTAATTTAGCAAGCACACTTATGTACTTACATTATGTAAGAGGTTCGAGGATCCCAAGTGGATATGAAGTAAAACAGATGACCGCTGGGAGATTCCCACTTGAGAACGCATGAAGAGTTGAGAACATACGAGCAAAACGTTTATTTTCGTCGCGCGTCGTGCTAGACGTCATCATCATCATCTGCCTAGCCTTTCGTCCAGTCGAACCAGATGCAGCAGAATATCAATATTTTACATGGTAACAACCGATGGCAACTGCCTATCGGACCTCCACAACCTAGTAATTGGATAATACGATAACCCATGGTAAGACAGATGGTCAGAGTTTTACTCCATAAACTTACTTAGTTTTACCTAGAGTTTCTGCACTCTGAAACATAACTCCGAAAAACGTATTCCTGGACGGTTCGACGACAAAAACTTTCACCGCAGAACGATTCGTCGACAAAGACATGGTTTGACATTATAATACTTTCCTTTAAACCCTGAACACAGAAATAGAAGCCCCGCGCAGCGGGGCTTCGTCTAAATGGCTTCATTTATACAATACTTCATGAAACACAATACTCATGACTTAATCGTTCTGTCGGCGAAACGTTCGTCGAGGAAAGGTTCTGTCGTCGAACCGTCCAGGAATGAATCGTTGTGTCGGCGAATCGTTAAGCGGAGAAACGTTTGTCGGAGTTATGTTTCAGAATCGAGCTTCTGGCTTGGTTAAACTGTCAAAGATCTACAATTGACAGCCGGGACCAACGGCTTTACGTGGTTTCCGAGGCACGTCACACGGAGGAAACTCACTATGACAGATGGTCACCCATCCACAGACCAACCTCGGTAAGCGCGGCTTAACCCGGAAGATCGGCCTGTGCGGCTGTAATTATTTAGCCACGAGCTCCTCTCTTTCAAGACTCTGTCTCTGTCTCTCGAGCAGAACGTCACGATATCAAAAAAGGAAACACCATATCACCGGAACCGATTTAGCAAACTATGCACTTCTTTAGGTGAAACGAGAACCAAAAATATTTAACTATTGTTTTTTTTTTTTAAATCATTGTCACATTCTAGGAATTTCTCCTTTTGCAGATGCTTCCAGATCATAAAAAATATTTGTTCCGTACAGGAATCAAAACCACTCAACCACTGCGCTAATCGTGCTGTCATAACTCAACGGTCAAGGTCTCTTTGAATAAAGCACTACCTTTTTTACTGAGACCGGTAAGTAACCTACGTAAAATAACGGTACCTACCCACAAACATAGCGGTTTTCAAGTCAATAGAAGTGTAGCCTGTATCGTAGGTTCAATTATAGTAATTAGAACGTCACAGTTCTGTGTGTATATCCCCGAACATTTCTCATGAATGCGTTAATTAAAGCGGTGAAATTTCGCAGACAGGTGCCGATAGACGATATTGCTTGACTAGAGAACTTCTAACGCAATATAGCCATACAGGTAAATGTGTCAGTTAAAAAAATGCATTTTAAACACAGTGAAGGACAAGACTTTTAGGTGGTATAATTGTTACGGCTACTACCCGAAGTGCGGTTAAACCTAGATGTACCTTCCTTCACAGGAACAAGTTGACGGAGCCCCGCGAAGCGGGGCTCCTTCTTCTGGGTGGTTTTTCTCTTCTAACCTAAATTGTCTGAGTCGTTCTAACCGGCTAAACCTAGTTCTAACCGAAGATACGTAGGATACATCTAGGTTTAACCGCATGTGGTCGGTATAACCGCACTTCGGGTTATTAGCCGTAACATTATCATCAAACGAGTAGCCCTGGGTGAAGTGGGAGGGACTGTCAGACTCGTACTAAATAAAATCCACCATGATCCTTTATGTTCCAGGGTCACTGTAACCTGCTAACATAGTCCCGCGACCCACAAAGGACCTGTAAAGACAATCTTGTGAACAAGCTTCCACAATGTTGGTGCGATTCGGTTTTTTATAAAAGTTTCCATTAAAACTGTGTGGGAAATATATAAGCCTCATTTTATCCCGGATTGACCCCATACATCCCGAAGATGACCCAGGATTAAGGAGCACAACCCTGGCAAAACACAAAGGTCTATTGATTAGATAGGTCAACATTGATCGCCAGTCGTTTTCTATCCTATCCTTCACTACGAAATTGAGGATGTTTTTTTTTTAAATTATTATTTAGTGGTATAGGCTCGTGTTTCACCACTATCTCGCCTGATGTTCAGTTATGATGTGGTCAACGGTGAAGCACGCTTGCCTAGAAGTACCTATTCACTCTTGACTTAAATATTCCAAAGTCGTAGACTTGTAGCTATCAAGAAATACTACTATCGATCGGACAGGGACGTTTGTTCTGTTTTCACGCCAAAACCGCTGAACCGATTTGAATGTTTTGGTTAAGAGATAGACGGTAACTTATAAATGGATATTGGCTACGTATGGACAAAGGGGAGGGACTGAAGCCGCGGGCAACGGCCTGTTAAATAAGCAAACTTAAAACAATCAATATAAATAACATAGTTTAAAAAACGGTTTATGTGACCTAACCATCTGTTTGCTGGTCAAAGTGAAAACTAAGCAATGAACAGGTGCTACATACATGAACTCCAACGGATCAAAAAAGGCCATATTAGCAGAATCATAATAAAAACGGTACACTAAATGAACAATTCATCTGTTTGACAGTTATAGGGAATCGTAAAACGGACCACAAAATACATAGGTGCATGGATTGAGCCTTCCCAAAACTTTGAAATAAAATAGTCATATTCTTTAGAGAAAAAGAAATGTAGGGATCAATATTATGTCTATTTCCCTGTAGGACATAATTATATTTTTAGTCATGTAAAGGAAAGACATACATAGTCCTATAATGAAAAAAGTTTTTCTTCCTTTTTTACAATGTTACCAATATTAGATGAAATGAAAATTATTTTACTAGAGTTCACGAAAAGGTTCATTTTTAGATGAATTGTTTATAATGGTCGTTTTAGACTCCCTGAACGGTCAACTGATTTAGTATGTAGATTGCGGCGACCACTTTTATACTTAAAAGCATTCTTTATTCCATACACAAGCTTTTGCTTTGTAGACGACGTTTTCATGTAACAGATGCAAAATACGATTACGGGTTTAATGGCGACAGAGAAAGTATACATGTTTCTGTTTAGGTTTTAAAGGAAAATCATAAAAGAATATATCCACATGAAATTTTTGTGGAACCTAATTTTTTTTTCTTTTCCCAGTTTCGTCCCACTGCTGGGCAAAGGCCTACCCTTAATAGTATCCAGGAGCTCTTAATCTGTGCCTCGTCGAACCAGCCGTCGTGTTACAGGGCCAGGTTGAGGGTCTGTCTTATTAAGACCTGGCAAGTAAAGAGCTGTTGAAGGAACAGGATTTTAGTCAGATTATAGTATTTGATGATTTGATTCGATGTGTCCAGTTCGTCTGGCCATGTCTTTCTAGACCGGCCCCGATTTACTTGAAGATAAGAATCAAGACTTGAAAGTAGCTATTAACAACAGTCTTGTATAAAGAACACAGTCAAAGACAATAAAACGATAAACTTTTATTTTGTTTTGTGTCTATCATAGCATGAAATTCAACCAAGTGTTTTACTATCGATAAAAACGAAATGATGGCAAATATGTCCTTTAGAATAACACTAGAAAGATAATCATAAAAACATCTTATAGCGGCATGACCGTGACTTATGTCCTAAATACGCCAGACATTTTGTTATAAAAAGGCGTTTATAATCAACTTAGGTACAATAATAATGGTAAATGATAAACATAACAGCATTATTTCAAACGAAAACAATAAACCAACAGGCATGTTGATGTCATTTAGAATTTTGAAAATGCAAGGACCCGTATTTTTTTCAATCAATGAATATTTACAAAGATAAGCTTCAGGTAACGCATTTAATACGCCACAGCGGGCGCTCGTGATTCAAAACTTGGAAAAAAATGTACTAAGTTTGACGTTTTGCCATTGCCAATTTTAAAAGCGTCATATATCTTAGTCAATTTTCATTTTAGTTTACGTTACAAAAGAAAATATAATAAATATTTTTTGAAATATAACTGTGACAGACTAATTAGGTTTTTCCAGTTAAATACCCTAATTATACGAGACAATAATGAAACTATGACTAGTAGTGAAGCCGACATAATGACAAAGGCAGAGAAATGACAAAAGGGTTACTTAACAAAAGAAAAAATACGGGTCTAATATTTTTTGATAGTCAAGTTGACTGACAAATTAGATTTTTTCAGTTGGATACTCTATTGTACAAGACATAATGAAACTGTATGTCTTGTATTAAAGTCAACATAATGAAAAACGCAGAAAAATTCAATTCACCAAGAAATCAGTACAACTGGATTCATCGAAAGAAAACTAAATCAATGAAGAAAAACAGAAGGAAACGATCACAGCTCCAACTAATAAACAAACTCTCATCAATAAAATTACCGGCAATGACGTATACATAGTACGTGGGCAAATGATAACAAAAACCAATCAACTGCCTAACACACAATATACTTAATCAATTTGAGTCATTCGATTAACGGAACAAAGCAACAACAAAAAAACTTTATCAAGAAAAACACCATGAAAGCAGACCATAAAATCTTCGGAGGTAAACAAAGTTCTGGGGACACTGAAATTTTCCCCTCATTCATGGGCCTCATGGCTTATGTCGTTAAGAAAACTCCCTGTGGTAAAATTAATTCGATGGGAACCATAAGATGTTCGACACGGGTGTCGAATTGGCTACGACCTAATTAGGTTGTGACCCAATTACTATTTTAAAGGTCCTGTTACCAGAAATCGGTTCATTTGTGAGACTGATGCTTCGTTTTATAGAAATCAATGGTGATTTTGGTCGTTACTTCAAAGAAATGGTGGAAGCGCGAAAAAAGAGAAACGTTACGGGATCAAATGCCTTTCTTGAATTCACATGCACCATCGAACAAGTAAAATTCCAAGACATCTAAACAAAACAGAATAACGTAATAAATTTTTAATCAAGCCAAGTTCTCAAATTCTTCGCTCTTTATTCATGTATTCGTCTGTCATTGTCTTTGGAAACAATAAGTTTATTGTTCTTCAATTCCATTATTATTGGATTGATAAATGTCACGTTAAGTAGGTAAGGATAATCATTTTGGTATGGTACTTCATTCACATTTCAATCGAGTGATCAATGAGTTCACTTATGCAGAAAACTAAAATGGATGTTCCATGTAAGGAATGGGTCCTAATGGTGGTACTTGTTTACTCAAGAAACAAAATTTATGAGTCTTGCAATGATAGATTGCCTTCGTAACACTATTCCAATTTTAAAAATTCCATAAAGTCTCGATAAATCGCTGTAAAGTGTGCTATTATCAATTTTATCTGCATTGGCAACACCTTTCACATTCGAGGTTGAATCGCACACATATATTTTATAAAAATGTTCTTGGTGCAACTGCAAAGCGTGTTAAATGCAGAGGTATGCGGAACTAGGAAAAACTATCCTGCTTGTCATGTTGTAAATTATAAACAAAGAAGTCTATTTATGGTTTAAAATAAATAAAAAAACTCGATTGTCGAAGGTTCTAGAACGATGTGTTTTTTTTCTAACTTTTACTCAAAGGATTTAGAAGAATCATGTATGAAATTCACGGTCATTCTTCGCGTGTAATGGATTACACCTTGTATTTTCACGCACCTATCGCGCACTACGTTTTTTATAGATATAATTAAGTACGTAAAATAAAATAGAATAATTTTATTGATGACTAGCTGTGCCCGCGACTTCGTTCGCGTGGATGTCGGAATTTAACAATGTATTTTTTAGTGCGAAGCGCTTAATTCTCGCCACGTTTTTTATAAATCATATCGTTTTCATATAATCCCTGTATTTAGAATTTATGTTTCAAGAATATTTGAGGTGATTATAATAAACGTCCTCTGTCGTTCAGATTCAGAAGAATTGCTACTGCATTAGAGCACCCATTCTATCTCATTTCATCCCACTTAGAGATGTGCCGTTGCCGGCAATATTGCCCAAGGTGGGAATATAGGTGGAAATATTGCCGGCAATATTGCCGGGAGTGGAAATATTTGGGAATATTGCTTAATTTTAAGTCAAAGTGAGTGCGAAAACTATGTAACACACTTAAAATTAGCATTTACAGACCATGGTCTACATTATATACAAAAAAAAATTTTTTTTTTGTAAAATTGCCAAAATTGCCGGCAATTTTGGCAATATTCCCGGTATTTTACCGGCAATATTGCCCATTGTTGCCGCACACGACTGTGAATATAAGAAATTACACATACATTTTAAGATAAGAATTGACGATCATTGTATATTGAATAAAAAGGCATAAATTCGAATAATTTATTTTAATGTTGTAGTTTAATCTAGTCAACGAATGCTCAAAGCATAGAGGGAAATTCTAGAAACACATTTTTGGAAATTCTAGAAACACATTTTTTACTACGTAACTTTGTTTGAACTAGTTAGGAGGTGAACTTAATAATATCAAAACCATGAGCTCTGGGGGGGGTTGAAGGTACCATTTTTTGGTTTTTCGCTTACATCTCGGAAAACCATGCGTTCTAGCAGCATAGCGTGTGTGAACAAAATAAAAAACTAAATCAATTTTCCGTAAGTTTTACCCAGTAAGCATTTCAAGATCTTGTAAGTTTTCGAGGTATCCGCTTTTGAAAGTCTGTAATTTAGGGGAAAAAACATTTTTAGTTTCGCGCATTTGTTAAGTTTTATTTGATATCGCCATTGATCCAGAAAGCAGTAGCAGTTGATTCAGACCCTCCCTTTACCACCTGCGATGAACAGAGCCAGCATGCTGCATCTTGAGGTGATATGGGCCTCCAGATCTTTATCTGGAGGCCCACGGATATTGAGAGAGACCCCCTCGGGTCTCTCTCAATGTCCACCAGCTAGTTCTTAAATTCGGTGACCACCATCAAGCTTGATATGTTTTGTCTTCCCCCACCGAGGGAGCAGTAATAATTAGCTTAGAAACTCATTTTAAATTATACTAGGTACTTACAGACTAGGTAGGACTGTACTATGTAGGAGGAAATCCGCACCCATAAGAGATGCGGAAAAACTATCTTTGGAAACTTTAGTTCTTTTTTCTTGTAAACAATTTTCGTATAGGTAGGTATTAATTTTTGGTCAAGTGTGAGTTGCCCACAAAAACACACGGAGGAGTAGGTACTACAAGGAGAGCCTGAAAAGACTGCTGCTGCTTTCTGGATTTATGGCAATATTAAATAAGACTTTCCGAATGCAAAAAGGTAAATATGTTTTTTTGAAAACTATACAAGATATCGAAATGGTTATTATACATATAAAACTTATAGGAAATTTATTCAGCCTTTGTTTTATTCATACAAACTATGCCGCTAGGAGGCATGGTTTCCGAGTTATAAGTGAAAAATCAAAAAATGGAACCTTTAAACCCCCCTCCCCCACAGCTCAAGGGCTAGTGGCGGGGACTTTTGATAATTATATTCACCTCCTAACTAGTTCAAACAAAGTAACGTAGTCCAAAATCGTGTTCCAAGAATTTCCCTCTATAACTGTTCGTTGAGTGGGCTACTAGTTTTTCATGCAAAATCACATAGCAAAAACAACGACTATAAGTACCTATACAATATGGAATTATAAATCAAAACTACAAATAATCAACAAAAATAACATTATTTTAATGCATTTGTTTCGGTAATTTTTACATAATCAGTAACAACTTAGTAGTTTATATACGGCGGACTTAATGCCGCAACGTATTATCTACAGTAATATAAACTGCACCTGCAGTAATAATAAAATATACTGGTGTTATTTGACTGGCAACTTTGGCAATATTGCCAAAGTTGCCGGCAATTTTGGTATTTTACCGGCAGTGGCAATATTGGGAATATTGCCGGCAGTGGGAATATTGCCAACAGGCACATCTCTAATCCCACTCCATCCCCCTCCACCCCACTCCATCCTACTCCATTCCACTCCATCCCACTCCATCCAACTCTATCCCATTCCATCCCACTCAGTCCCACTCCATCCCACTCAATCCCACTCCATCCCACTCCAGCCCATTTCATCCTACTCCATCCCACTACATCCCACTCCATCCTAATCCATCCCACTCCATCCCACTGTATCCCACTCAGTCCCACTCCATCCTAATCCATCCCACTCAGTCCCACTCCATCCCACTACAACCCACTCCATCCCACTCCAACCCACTCCATCCCACTCCAACCCACTCCATCCCACTACATCCCACTCCATCCCACTCAATCCCACTCCATCCCACTCCATCCCCCTCCAGCCCATTTCATCCTTCTCCATCCCACTCCATCCTAATCCATCCCACTCCATCCCACTGCATCCCACTCCATCTCACTCCATCCCACTCAGTCCCACTCCATCCCACTCCATCCCACTACATCCCACTCCAACCCATTCCATCCCACTCCAACCCACTCCAACCCACTCCATCCCACTCCAACCCACTCCATCCCACTCCATCCCACTACATACCACTCCATCCCACTCCATCCCACTCCATCCCACTCCATCCCACTCCATCCCTCTCCATCCCACTCCATCCCACTGCATCCCACTCCATCCCACTCCATCCCACTCCAACCCACTCTATCCCACTCCAACCCACTCCATCCCACTCTATCCTAATCCATCCCACTCCATCCGATTCCATCCCACTCCATCCTACTCCATCCCACTCCATCCCACGCCATCCCACTCCATCCCACTCCATCTCACTACATCGCACTCCATTCTAATCCATCCCACTCCATCCGATTCTATCCCACTCCATCCCACTCCCTCCCACTCCATCCCACTCCATCCTACTCCATCCCACTCGTTCCCATTCTAGTGTGAGTCTAATAAAAACCTTTTCTTTCTTTCCATTCCATCCCAAACCATCCCATTCTATTCCATTACACTCTACTCTACTCTACTCTACTCTACTCCACTCCAGTCCACACCATATTTGAATAGGTATGTAGTTTTTCTATTCCAAGCTAGATCGCGCTACTGAACTGCGCGTCTCGGTGTAAACTGACTGTAATTTTACTTCTGGGTCTGGAACACTTTAAATTCAAATATCTTTTGATAGACTTAACCGATTGCAATGAAACAAAAACTAAATTGGTCCTCAAGTTACGATCAATCGTTGTGTATAAAGGTTATCTACATTGCCTTCGTACATTTTACGTGATGGAGCCACAAATAAACAGACAAACCGACAAACAGACAAAAATTCTAAAAATGCTGGAAATGGGTTCTGTTGGTTGTCCTTCAACACCCTAGCTATTTTTTTTGGATTTTATTTTGATGTACAAAAACGATTTTTCTACAGTTTTATTATATGTATAGATAGATTTGCTAAATGGCCCCCTGTTTTTGGTCTTTTATAAGACCATAGGCTTTAGTAGGGAATTTAGCAGCTCTAAGGGAAATGTGAAATTGACAATTTAATTTTTGTATGAATATTCCAGTAACTACTACGAAATATACATTTCATTAAAATTCTGAATAGCTTCTACCCACACAGTTCTTTTTATTATAGCGACAAGGCTACAACCCTTTTGGGACCGGACGATGAATAATGGTCCAAAAAAATAAAATACGTTTAAAAATACATTTTGGTATACACAAATGTATACACAAAAATAGAATCATGTCTGTAATCCTCTGGGTTTGGTCTGGAGACCACACCCACACATCTCCAATTATTTATTTATTTATTAAAACATATAACATCCATTATTTTCAAGTCCCATGTGATTGTAAGGGAGTACCTACCATATATTGCCGTCAATCGGACACAAATTCCGATTCCAGAACTGCAGTACACGAGGAGCAGTGGTGGCCCAGTTGGTGTCGGTCCTGACTTGTCGGACGAGATAGGTTGTGGGTTTGAAGTAAGCCAGACACATTACTTTGCGAAAGGTAATTTATTTCATCACCACTGCCTGCTCTCAAAATATCGCGAGGAAATCTGCATATCCTAGAACCAAAAATTCGAAGACATGTGACATCTACCAATCCGCACTGGGTCTGAGGAAAGAGTCAGAGGAAAGTTTTGTGTCCCAGCCCAGCAGATGGAACATTATAGGCTGATGATGAAGTACACTGAGAAAAATGTCATTTTGGCATAATCTTAAAATATCGTGACGTTGGTTTAAAATAGATGCGTTGTCCTAAAATATGTTGATAATAAGTAAATATTACGCTAGAACTGAAATGTGTTAAGATGGAATCGAATTGTTTGGGTAAATAATGCAATATTATGATACTTGTCATCGTAAAAATTTGTCATTTTAAAATAACATTGTCTTCTTCAAATAATAGCACTATGTAATAGAAAATGGTCCACTGTCCCATAAATTAGTATGATAATTATAAATAAGATTCTAATTAAAAAACACAATGACAGTCACCGTAATTTAAGTAGATTTCATAGTTTATTATGAAGAAGTATCTCTAAAAATACGATGACCTGGGACCTAATGTACTATATTAAATTATAATGCTTTAAACTTATATTTTTAAAGTAAGCATCATTTTTTAATATTACAGTCATATTATTTTATGTGAATCCTATGATAATACGATTAAATAATCTCATATTTTTAGAGTAAGCATCAAAGTTCAATAATATAGTCATATTATTTTAAGTGTATCCTACTAAATTATTATTACAGAAACCCATTTATGAGTAGCATCAAATTTTGAATGATGTCCTACAAATTTAAGGTGACGGAATTTTATAATGGGCAACCCTCTCTCACTTCATTCCGCCGCCCCGCGCCATTTTTATTTTACCGCTACAGCCAGCCGGTCACGACTCACGACTCGTTTAATTGTTATAGCAATAACAATTCTATCAGTGCCAGTGAACGTGTTTGATCAGTGCAAAAATGGATACGGCTACGCGTGATCTTTTGAAGAAGTGGAATTTGGAACGCTACATCGATCGTTTTGAAAGTAAGTTGACAAACCTAGTAAGTTGCTAGCATGAGCTCACACATTACATTCACACATTCTAATTTCTAGCAAGAATAGGGTCAGAGTGTCGTCTTAGGGGCACTATGAAAAGATACTTAAAAAAATTTCGCGACCAATTTCAAGGTCACAGCTCTAACATAACCTAACCTATGGATCCCTTCGACATCGTTTTTACGACAAACGGTTGGTCGGAGACAAAAAACACCAAGACACTTTTAGCTTTTCTAGGTGTTACATACTATAGAATCGAGAAAATAAACGATTTGCGAAAATAACAATTTTTTGGCCGCCGTACACTCCAACCAAGAATAGTTTTGTCGTATGGTACCTACCCACCTACCTAGATATACGTTCATATTTATATTATACACTAGGTTCGATGTGCAACTGCAACCCAAAAAAAAAAACAAATAGGTACCAACCTACATTTTATAAAGTCGATGCGACGTAGTGCATTTCACAGCTGCAATCAGGGCGCTGTTAAATTTACCTTTTTTTTCAGCTGAAAGAATTGATATTGCAACAATGCAGATGCTTAGTAAACAAGACATACATAGTATGTTCCCTCAAATAGGGGACAGACTCCGGTTTGAAGCAGCTCTGGCCATGTAAAAAAGCGACCAACCAAAAGATATGGTTTGTTTTCTTGTTAAATTTTATTTTAAAAAAGTAAATTTTGTTTTAAACTTTTTGCTTACACATGCCCTGCGTCGCTTTATGCACATCCTCCTACTTGCATGTAGGTAGGTACCTACTTATTAACTTTTATTTAAAGTCTGTAGGTTAAATTAAGATACCTAACAATTTAACCAGTGCAGTATTTATTTAAAAAGTGGAATAAAATCCTAACTTTTCATCAGTCTTGTTAGTTTACCAACTAAGTACATTATTATTACCTTTTTAAATTCTTATTAAATTTTAAGATAACTCCTACAATTCATCACTCTTTGAAGAGGTCCTGAGGAATGACTTGTTAACTAGTCTACCTTGTAACTTAGAGCCTCTGCCACCGTGTGAAGGACTGCAAAGCTCAATCTTCAACCAAGACTGCGAAGCAGGACTTAACCAGGAAAATTTGGTAAGTTATGCAAAATTGTAGAAAAGTACTCGTACTTACTGTTGTTTGGTTCAAGAGCAATATGTATTAATTTGTACTTACATCCATACTAATATTATAAATGCGAAAGTAAGTCTGTCTGTCTATCTGTCGGCTGGGGCAGGACCTTTTCACATTTTCATACCTAAGACACTGAACCGATGCAAAATTTGGTATAGACATTCTTTGAGACCAGGATCAGTCCTGATCTTGATCGATTAGTTTTTATCAGGGCCGGATCAAGGGCCGAGGACAGGACCGTTCACACCTGCAATGCTGAACCGATTACTAGAAAAAAAATATAACACTTCCCTTGACTTAACCCCGGCTAGGGCTAGCTATAGCCTGTTAGTTAACGGTCGCACTCAGACACATTTAGTGATTATTTCAACGATTATTGAGGTTAACTGACCGTATATATACTCATATTATCACACCTTCTTTTACATGTACTATTATAACATTGTCTCAAATTAAATATTATTTTAGGATGGTGACATACTGGTGATACCACTGGACTCGTCGTCGTCAGTGGGTGAAGCAGTTACACAAGAGTCCACCGGGAGCAATTTAGTAAGTTATTGCCTATTACTCTGTACTTTTTATATGGAATTTAAATTGACATTCAATATTTTTAACCCCACAAACAGATAAGTTTAACGTCTGTACCTGTCCTGTCCTGTATGTGTGTACGGACGGCCGTTTAGGAGCTATACTGTCACAAAGATTAGTAATATATTTGGAGTTGTTGACAGCTATAACTAATGACTAAATTCATGATGCCTAGACTGGCACCGACTCCAACTAATCATTATACTGAATAGAAGGTGAACCTGTATTTTCAACATTTTAGTGACATTTTTGCAAGCTTTTTTTTTACTTTTACCTTGCATTTTAGTTTGTAATGCCATACTTATACTATTTGTGTTTCAGGCGAATGTCATACTGAATTCATCAGTCGAGGGAAAACAAATAATAGCAATTGGGCAGAAAACGGCCTTACCCTCAAACGTGCGTGGGCGTTTATGCAAGCTGCTTATGGAGAAGCTCATTACGGCCGAAAACCCGGTACTTCTGACAGATTCGCAGCTGCTTGCTCTCTCCTACGACATTGGCAGATTATTTAAAGAAGAGTCACCACCCCTATACTACGCGCCGTACCTGTCGGCTGATGCTTACCAGGCTAAGCGCAATATCTCTGGCTGGTTAGTCACCGCCAGAAGGGCTCGACGGCAGCATTTAGTTTCGTTGGGCCTTATTGAAAAGCCCAAGTCACGTTCTCGCTCCAAGTCCAGTAGACAGCCCTTCACTCGCTGGAATCGACCTAACCGGACTTAAAGAAGGTAACTCGTTTTCAAGAAATTTTATGTTTTCAGATTGAATTAAATTATCAAGAACAAAATTATTGAGAAAAATATCTGAATTTGTATAAATTTTCGTAACAAATTACAAAATATCTGAATCTAAGAACCGCTATTGTTATTGTACTAATTATTAATCGTTTTAATTTTTGTGTGCAGGTGAAGTGGAGGACGTAGCGTCAGCATTAGAGCAGCTGTCACAAATCCCTCAGCTGGTCCGTGGCAGGAGGTCAGTGCCCTCTGGCGGGAGACGGTGCGAGCTCGCCTCCGGTACTTGTACTACGAGGAAGGGACATTACAGGAGTACTTCAATAAGTATCCTATCCTGAAGTTTTAATTAGGTACTTATTATTATTAGAATTATTAATTATGTACTTATACCGTACGCGGCGTTGCTAGTTTGAGGCACTGCAGAGTCCAAAGGGCAGTTAATTTTTTATAGCAGGGTGCGCTCAACTAGTATTCTATTTTTTGTAAATTAAGCTTTAAAACAACCTTGTAAAACAACCTTTATTTTAATTTATAAAAACTAGAATTATTGAACATAATGTATATATAATGATTTTATTTAATGATTCTTTATAATGACCCACAAATAGATACTGTAATCATTAAGGCGAGGCACTCCATGTGTATCTTCCGCACAGTAGCGCCACTAAAAATTTAACATTTTTCATCTTGTTCAGTTAAAATCAAAACTTGGAACGAATGTGACTAGTAAAAAGTCACACCTGCACCGACTCAGAAAATATTAGAGATAACTTACTCGTCAAATTCGTTCCCAGTTTTGTTTAAAATTTAACTGATTTACACTTAAAAAAATAATCGATTAGTGGCGCCGCTGTGCAGACTCACCCACGAATACTGAAACGTCACTCAAAATTAAAGGGCTGTTTAACATTTGAGCAGCTCCTAAACTTTAGATTTCGTATAGTCAAACGTCACTTTTGAGTATCTGTTAAAAAAAAATCATCAATACAACTCTCCAAGTTCATAGTGGTGTAGAAATGACTTTTTCTGTTTTTTTTTTGTTCCTGCACCATTATGAACTCGGAGGGTTGTATTGATGATTTTGATGATTATAATTCTGTAACTACATACGTCTTACAGCCGCGAATCAAATTTTCATCAACATACACCCTAGCACTGGCCTGCAAATTGCAAAAAAACATAAACAAATTTGAATTTCGCGGGCTGGTTGGAGCAATCACCTTAAGACGTAGGATAAGTCACACTAGCGCCGCTATTGTATGATTAAATTCACCGGCTGCAGTTGCAGTCGGCCGGCGCTTCGGAATGAATTTCTTAGTCTTCTTTTATACTGAATAAATGTTTAGAGTTTATAATATTCATTCATACTATGGAAATAAAAATACCATTGATTCAAATTTCTGTTTAATTTATACATACATCCCTTCTTACCTTCTTACCATTCTTGCCAAGAATTTTTTTACTTGCTTCCCATTTTTTTTAGGTTCAAGTATATGGTTCTTCAGTTTTTTTTATATTGAGCTCACACCTAATAATATTTAAAAGGAAAGAACCAATATTGGATACTTAAAAATAAGGAGATCATGTAAGTCTTGTGGCGCCCTCAATTATAGGAGGATTGTGTTTTCTAATAATCCAAACAATTTCTGTGTAATCCACCAGTGATTAGTTGTAGTCCTACTGATGGAGAATGAGTAGAACTACAACTAATCACTATGGTGTATTATAGAGATATTAATTGGTTTATTAAAAAACACAATCCTATTGAGGGCGACCTCCGGAAGATAATAGGCTATAACCAGAGATATGAGGAAATAGTAGGAAAAGTAAGAGGATCTAACCTAAAATACGAGGAGGTTACCGAAAAATAGTAGGAAAAATAATAGAACATAACTGCATATATCATTTAGTCATAGAAATATTGTATGACATAACTGAATAAGTGAGGAAGTCACCGAAAAATAGTAGGAAAAATAGTAGGACGTAACTGGATATATGAGGAAGGCACCGAAAAATAGTAGGAAAAATTGTATGACATAACTGAATAAGTGAGGAAGTCACCGAAAAATAGTAGGAAAAGTAATAGGATATAACTGGATATATGAGGAAGGCATCGAAAAATAGTAGGACGTAACTGGATATGTGAGGAAATCATCGTAAAATAGTAGGAAAAATAGTAGGACGTAACTGGATATGTGAGGAAATCATCGTAAAATAGTAGGAAAAATAATAGGACGTAACTGGATATATGATAACGTCACTGAAAAATTGTGGGAAATATTATTATATAATGTATGCTCGTCCTATTAAATCCATGGTGACACATCATCTTAAATACTGTTATCATCAACATCAGTATTATCATCGTTCTTTTTGGTGAATCACTATGCTCCGTCCTTAGAGTGAATTCATCATACTTTAAGCTGAATTCACCTCTTTTATGATTGCCAGTTTTCTCAGTGTATACTTAAATACTTAAAAATTATAAATACATTCATGCAGCTCATATGAACATAAAATAGGCATACAGTTCCGCATATTTTTAAAATGGATTCGTCACCGAATCAGACTAACTTACACAAATTTCACCAGACGGCGAGTAAGAAAAATAAATATTCTTATCGAGACGTTAGAGTGAGTTAAATGTAAAATACGATGTTTTCAATGTATTTCCCACCTTCAGCCCTTGTAAGTCCGGGGTAGTTGGCTATAGCTTTTCATAAACATTGCTAAAAAAAGCTTACATTTATTATTACAGAAATTTTTATTTAACCTAAACACTGACGACAAATGGCACCAAGAAAGAACTTATGAACCGACTTAAAAATCCATTTTTTTTCAAGGATTTTAACGGTCTTCTCATGAACATCAAGATCTTTTCATAAAAAAAAATAAGGATATGAGATCGAAAAACCCACCTATAAAAACAGGGTAGGTACGAATTTTACAAATTCGCGAGAAAAAATGAAGGATGAATGTTCGTTATTTTTCCATAGCGCAGAGACATCCGTAATTTTGTTTATGTGAAGTTGTGAACAAAGTTAAGAATGTTTCCGATCATTTATTTATAAGAAGTTATGACGTCTATAACTCTAGATATAAGTTACATAGATACCATAGTGAAACAAAGTGTTAATGCCACCCGCATTAGCACAGATCACAGATCCACCGATACGTTGCGACGAATGGCACACGTTCATAAAACGTTAACTAATCAGTTCGTCAGGATCAGAGGCCCTAGCGTGAATTCTACGTTTTTGGCTGTACAGCATACTCATTTAAAATAACGTAAGTATTACGACGTAAATTATATGTAAAATTAAAAATCGCTCTAGTGCACGAACGAGGAACTTTTTTTATCCATCAAATTAACGTCAAAGTTTCCGTTTACTTTATGACACAAATATGGAAAATTCGTGCTAAGGCCTCAGAATCGTTTAACAGCTGACGGTGGCGTAAAATGTTCAGCTGGTGGCAAAGATAAAAGACACAGTAATAAACCAAACCATTAAGGCTAGAACGTAAATGGGTATTAAATCCTTTCTAAAAGTTGGAATTTACGGAGTTACTATATCAAGAACTTTCCCAAAAATACTGCCAATTTTGTAGATAACCTTAATCAAAATAGTACTTTGAAATGTTCTTGGCAATTTGAATATTTTTACTAGATTCCCAGTGACGTAACAGAAATGCATTCATTCGGCACAGGCCATGAGTACACACCACACAACAAAATGATAAAACAAAAGAAAAATATATAGGAGTGAGAAAAAAAAGTAAAAAGCTTAAAAAATTTAAACAACATTTTAAAAAAACGTAATTAGCAAATTGTGGAAGTAATATTTTCCTTTATTTTCAGAAATAATAAACAAAATGAGCAATTACATTGTGAAAATAAATAATACTCGTATTAAAACATTCTAGAAAGAACGATGTATTGTTAATTTACGTATCATAAAGAACCGGACCGGTCTAAAGTCGGTTTTTACACGCTAGCTTAGCTTTAGAAGTGATATAACGCGTTATATAAGTTTGTACAGTTCCCCGAACTCTGACCTCAACAGTCTCGAGACTACAGGTTGCAGACAAGATCTCAAACAAGTGGTATTATCGTACAGTCTGTTATAAGGTGGGGAAACTTTGCTATACGTGTCTGCGGTTTTTGTGTAGAATAGAGGGTAATTTACATTAATCCAGTAGCTGGATGCAGCGTGACTGGATTGAAAAATAAGAACGTGTCATGCGGCGGCGCTGCAATTGGATCGATTGATGCACTGGATTGAAGCATGTTTACAACTGCTGAGTTTTTAGTAAACGTTGATCCAGTAGCTGGATAACCGCTGAGCGATATGCACTGGAGCATGTCGGTCCTTATAATATTTTTCATTCCAATGACGTTTGTTCCAGCTCCTGGATCCACTTCTGTGCCTGGATCAGTGTAGGTAAATCAGCCTATAATATTATAATAACAGTGAGCTTTTACTGTTGGTGTGCTGTTATTATACTGAATACGACAATAATACAAGATTTGTAACTTTTTTCCAAGCTATTTTTGGATTTGACCATTGGCATACAATTTACAAACAAAACCAGTTTTGTAATAATAATGACCATCATCGTTCAATAAATAAATACCATTCAATGATTTTTTTTATTTAAAAGAGTATCCATTGAGGTTTTACCAGTTCTTCTCCACAAAGGTCTGCAGTTTGGAGTGTTTTTTTTTTATAAATTATACAATTGCCTTGATTCTCGTTTTGTTAAATATTGGTTCACCGATTTCTTGGATAAACAAAAAACTGCTAAGAAACACATTTTTTTGCAACTAACACTATGCTCGCGACTTCGTACGTGCGGATTTTCAAAATGAATTGTCTGTCACTCACCATTAGCCCGTAGCTTTCAACTGGTGTGTAAAGGAATTTTCATATTCGGTTCAGTACAGTAGTAGGTACAAGATTACTTTCTACAAACAAACCCAAAAACCTGTACTTCTTTAAAATATAAGCGTTGTGTTATATATGTATATGTATGTCGTAACGTACCGCGGCTGCGTCCCGGCTAATAACTCGCTTGTACGTAATTAAAGTTAGTGTGTCATTGACTAGCGTGTTTGATGGTTGTCCTTCCTACCTCCGTACTGAATATCTAACAGTGGCGACGAGAACGAATTCACGAGTGCGAAATGTCTTCTTTTGGCGTATCCTTCGGGATTTTAACCAACTTTGACCATTTATCCCAGGACTGGACAAGTTATAAGTCCCGTTTACAACAATGGTTCATTGCTAACGATATTACGGAAGAATCGGACAAATTGAAGGTCAAACGGAGGGCAATACTTATAAGCGCCCTCACCGGACCTACCTACATGCTAGCGAGGGACCTGGCGCTGCCTAAAAAGTTAGAAGAAACAAATTTTGAAGAAATCTTAAATCTTCTAGACCGTCACTTTGAGCCGAAGCGGCTCGGGTTCGCAGAAAAGTCTATTTTCTACGTGGCGGTGCAGCGACCAGACGAAAGCCACACTCAATGGGCGGCCAGAATTAGGGGATTGGCAGCACACTGCGGGTTTAAGAACTTGGAGGAAGCTCTTCTTGATAAATTTATCATGGGCATGATGCCAGGACCCGAGCGAGACAAGCTCTTTGCCCAGGACCAGACGGACTTAACGTTAGCCAAGGCGGTGGAGTTAGCAGAGAGCGTGCGGTGTGCTCGGCGCGCCTCCCATGCCGCGCCAGCAGCAAGCGGCGGCGGCGGCGGCGGCGGCGGGAGCGCGGGCGCCGGCAGCGTCGACGAAGGTTCCGTGTTCGCGGTTAAAGAAAAGTGCAGTGTGTGCGGCTATACCAATCACAAATCCAATCAGTGCCGGTTTAAAAACTATAAGTGCAAAAAATGTAATAATAAGGGCCACCTAAGGCGAATGTGCTCAAGTGACGCGAAAGTGAAGCACGTCGGGGAAGGCAAAGTGGATGATGAGGGCGACGACGGTAGACTGTGTTTAAATATACGTTGTGATAAGGGTCGACCGATGCTGGCGAGTGTTAACATCGGGGGGCTAGGTTTGGAGTTCGAGATAGATAGTGGTTCCGCGGTTAGTATTATATCGCATCAGCTATACAAACAGCATTTCAGCAAGGTACCGTTATCAGTTAGCGATAGAAAATTATTCAGTTATACTGGGGAACGCCTCGAAACAGTTGGGGTTATTGATTTAGATGTCGAATATTCCAAAATAAAGCGTAACCTACACGTGTTTGTTGTACGTGATGGTGGTCCGCCATTGTTAGGCCGAGATTTTATAAGCACTTTTAATTTGGAATTTGCAACTACAGTTAAATCTATTGGCGGATCGGATAACAACTCAACGTTGGACTACTTAATTTCAAAATTTCCAACCGTTTTCTCTGGTAAATTAGGAAAATTTAATAAATACTCTGTGGAGTTACATTTAAAACCACACTCGAAACCAATATTTTTTAAAGCCCGTTCTGTACCTTATGCCTTAAAAGAAAAAATAGACAGCGAATTAGATCGACTTATTAGCTTAGGAGTATTAGAACCGGTTCAATACTCAGAGTACGCGTCACCAATTGTGCCCGCTTTGAAAAAAGACGGTGGAGTGAGAATTTGTGCGGATTTTTCCGTGACAATTAATAAACAACTCATCATCGATAAGTACCCTTTGCCAACGGTTAATGACTTGTTCGTAAAGTTGCATGGTGGCGAACAATTCAGCAAATTAGATCTTTCTATGGCATATAATCAATTTTGTTTAAAAGAGCAATCACAGGGTATGACCTGTATCAACACTCATCGTGGGCTATTCAAGTATACAAGGTTAGTATTTGGCTTATCAAGCGCACCAGCAATATTTCAACGTGCCATGGAATGTATATTGTCGGGGTTAGACGGAGTAGTGTTTTTTCTCGATGATATTTTGATAACAGGTGTCGACAAAAAACAACACATGAGCAGGTTAGTCACAGTACTAGGAAGGCTGGCGGACGCAGGTCTCACAATACAACCTAGTAAATGTGAGTTTTTCAAAAATGAAGTGACCTATCTAGGTCATGTTATTGACAAAAGGGGTATTAAAAAGTCGCCAGATAAAATAGTAGCAGTATCACAAGCACCAAGACCTCAGAACGTGCTACAACTGCAGTCATTTCTGGGGTTAACTAATTATTACCGCAATTTTGTCCCTAACGCATCAACCATATTAGCGCCGTTATATAATTTATTGAATAAAACGACAAAATGGGAATGGTCACAAGAACATGAAAATTCTTTTAAAAAAATAAAACAACAGTTGGCATCGGATAAGGTATTGGCACATTTTGACACCGCGGCAAAATTAATCTTGACGGTAGACGCTTCTCCATACGGACTGGGCGCTGTTCTATCACAGATAGGATGCGATGGGTGCGAACGACCAATCAGCTATGCGTCTAGAACGTTGACAGCAGCTGAGAAAAAATATGCTCAAATACAAAAAGAGGCAACCGCTATAGTGTTCGGGGTGAGGCGTTTCCACCAGTATTTATATGCCCGAGCGGTGCCGTTTACCTTACGAACGGACCATAGGCCGTTGTTAACCATCTTCGGTCCACACCGCGGCATACCGGAGGTGTCGGCCAACCGATTACAGCGGTATGCAATATTTTTATCGGCATACAATTATATCATCGAATATGTAAGTAGTAAAAATAACAGTGCTGACTATCTGTCCCGCGCTCCGGTAGCTTATGAGTCACCGTCATCAGGCAGCGGTGCGGGCGGTACGACGGCGGGGGCAGGGCAGGAGCGAGACCGATCGCGCGCTCCTGATGACCGCGCGTCATATGTTTACTTCGTCGTCGACGGAGGACTACCTGTTACGCTTACAGACTTACAACGCGAAACCGAGCTAGATAAAACTTTGCGTAAAGTAATAGATTATGTTCACGTAGGTTGGCCGAGAAAAGTGTACGACGACAAACTAAAACCTTACTTTTATTGCCGTACCCAACTGTCGGTTGAAAACGGATGCTTGATGCGTGGCCACAAGGTTATCATACCAGAAGTGTTAAGGATAAAAATTTGTAATGAACTACACAGTTCACACTTTGGAGTGGTAAAAATGAAGGCAGAGGCGCGCAAGCGGTTGTGGTTCCCTGGCGTGGACGGTGCGCTGGAGCGGTTGGCCGGCGCGTGCGCTGTATGCAGCGCGCTGCGGCCCGCGCCGCCCCGCGCCCCGCTCACGCCCTGGCCTCATCCTCCCCACGCCTTTTATAGAATACATTTAGATTTTCTTGGGCCCTTCAATAACCAAATGTTTCTAATAGCTGTTGACGCTTATAGTAAATGGGTTGAAGTATATATTATGACATCATCGTATGGGTCTAAAGCAGTAATTGAGAAATTAATAGATTTAATGTCACGAGTCGGAATTCCAAATACTATCGTAACGGATAACGGTACTTCGTTCGTATCACAAGATTTTAAAGATTTTTGTTCGAAGAACGGTATTACTCATACACTTGCTCCGGTATATCATCCTTCGAGTAACGGACAAGCTGAAAGCTTTGTGAAAATTGTCAAAAGGGGTCTCAAAAGCATAATTCTCAATAGTAAAGGGAAACCATTAAAGGAACGTATATCAAAGTTTTTGTTTGACTACCGGAACTCCAGACATAGTACTACCGGAAAATCACCCGCTGAGCTCGTGTACGGCCGGCCGCTGCGCTCGCGGCTCGATTTATTGTCACCGATATCGGCATCGGCGACATCCACAATGTCGACCTCCTCTTCCACTTGCCTCACTCAAACGGTGCAGAAAAACCAGTGCTTACAGCGTAAATACTACAAGGGGAAAACACGTAAACCGTTCGAAGAAAATGATTTTGTATGGATTACGAAAAATTTAAATAATAAGAAAATTGTATGGATCGAAGGAATTATTAAGAGTAAAATCGGAAATGTGATGTACGAAGTTTATGTTCCTGAAATAGACCGGTTGGTAAAGAGGCATGTGGATCAAATACGACCACACGGACATACTCCAATGTCAGATCGCCGCTCCAGCTGGGATCCAGATATCATCGAGGATGTTCAGCGCGACGTAACCAACTCAAACCAGACGACACGTGATGACGATGATCAACATCAATCAAGAGTTGATAACGACGAACGAGCCAGCAGCAGCACCTCCGCAGACCTAGAGGTCCTGGGAACACCACCACCAGAACAACTATCCGTTTCGTCGTCAGTCACCGGTTCACCGGTCCATGGACAGGGAGAAGGTGAAAGCGGGGTTGAGCGAAACGTGGTCTTCGGTACGCCAATGTCCGAGTCAGATTGCTCACCTGATGCACAGAGACCAGCGATCAATCCACGACGTCTTGAGTTGTCACCTGATAACTTTATTCCGTAATGTAGTGTAGTATTTTAGTGTTATTATATTGTTTCATTGGGGTTGTTGTTAATTAAAGGGAAGGGGATGTTATATATGTATATGTATGTCGTAACGTACCGCGGCTGCGTCCCGGCTAATAACTCGCTTGTACGTAATTGTAGTTAGTGTGTCATTGACTAGCGTGTTTGATGGTTGTCCTTCCTACCTCCGTACTGAATATCTAACACGTTGTTATACGAATGAGTTTTGCGAAGCATCCAGATCCATGGGGATTTCAACAGCCATTTTGATTTGCTGATTTGTAGGCAGGTGTTTTTACATGAATCCTAAAAAAATACCTACTATCCGAATAACATCGTATCCTAATTCCTCTCCAAAGATAAAGTCCGGTAGAATTATAGCTGGCTTTTGTGACTGCGATAAGCGTTCGGTAGTAAAATGGATCATTCGTTTTGATAACTAACGGTAGCCTGGGCTACATTTGAACTGGAGTTATTTTGCTGTTTGTTTAATGATATTACTAGCTGCTTAGTAGTACTTTGCGTTTCCGCTGATGAAACATACATGCGGTTCTGTGAGACGATAGACAGAATAAATTAATTTAGTTTAAATGGCTAACCCTTTAATAAATGTACAATCTTTATCTTTACATATAATAAAATCGTAGAGCTGTCATTCCTGTACATTGAATATTTTTTTCCTTTTGTATTTTTTTCGAGATAAGGGATCGATTCTGATGCCAAATCAATTTTTTTTTATTTTCGAAATTTTTTATGTTTTTTTGATTTGATCTATCTCCTAAACTACTGTAAAGTTGTCGATCAAATTTTCCTCAAATATTTCTAATAATATGCTTCTGTTAATAGGCTATGCATTATTACGCTATTTTCCCTGGGAGATAAGCAATTTTGAATTTCGTTGTTTTTAAATGTTTGTTTGGAGTTGGAAGTTAAACCACTGGATATTATTAATTCAATTTTTTCTCAAATATTCCTTAAACTGCTCTTCAATTAATAGGATATGTATAATTACGCTATTCTCCTTGGGGGATTAGCAATGTTATAATATGCTGATTTTCAGTCATTGTTGACATTTGTATAAGAACCGCTATTTGAAAACTACTGTCAGCGTACTAGCCAGTCTGGTTGGTAACCTGCTTGACTTTCGTGCAAGGGGTCTCAGGATCAAATCTTGCAATTTTCTTTTTCACTTTTTGTGTTTCATTTTTTTGTTTTTATTTGTCCTAAGAGTTTCAAATAATAAAAAAAATAATTGTGCATGCTTTTACTTCAATATTATTCGCAATTTTAATTTATTACTATTTTTTTTCAATAGTTCTCTAGGATATAAATCTACACTGATTTTAAATTGTAGGTAGTAAGTTTTTTTTTTTAAACTGTAATTGTTTCGAGGTGTAGGAATTTGAAAGATTCGAAAACAATCTGTGTTTCTATTATTTTGTGTTTATTTATGTTTTGAATTGGTGCTCAAACCAGTGCATAGATTCTGTTTGAAACGACGACAAGTTGTACTCATCGAGTCAAATAATTAGTTATTTTTTAGGTATCACGCGGTATGCTAAAGGGAGAAGAGCAATGCCATCGTACGTTCAATTTGCAGCGATACTGTAAATCGACCAAAAAATTATGGTCTAATGTTTAAGATAAACACGGATCTTTGAAATTAATGTCGCTCAAATAAGGATGTTTCCTATGCAAACTATGTACCTAGGTATAACATTATTGATCTAAACTAATAATAAAAATGCAAGTATGTTTGTTTTTTTACCTTTTCACGCATTACTACCTACTGAATCGATCGTCCCAAAATTTAGCATATACGTTGTCAGGAATATAGACACGGATATAGGGTATCTTTCATCCCGAATAACAGAAGAGAGCTGTTGCCGAGAAACAATTACGTTCATATTCCAGAAGGCGCCACTTACACGATCCGTATTGTTTCTCAAATTCTAAATTAACGCAAGCGAAGCCGCGGGCAAACACTAGTAGTAAATAAATAAGTACAGACGCCAGCACATCAAACTTTCCCAGTTTGTCTTTTAATAGATTTTAACTTTAATAATACAAGAAGGTTTATTTTAGATTGGGAAAATTTGACAGATTGGGGTAGGTTGACTTGCTGGCATCTGTACATTAACTCACCACTTTCTTCTATGAGAACGCAGAAACTTCAGAACTTTAAAGATTATTTCTATTAACATGTGTTTTAGTCTTCGATCATAAACATAAAAATCAATAAAAAAAAAAAACTTGGAAACATGCGTCGTAAGAATTGTTTTCTCGCGGTCGCAGTTTTGTTCGAAAGTTTATTGCCAATAAAACCCGACGTCAATCTAAATTCCCGAGGGTTTTCTAGTGTACATTTATGGTCTGTTTCGGCTCTATAATTTGGATATTACATTTTACTACTACACTCATTTTGAGTTTATTTTTAAACCAGAGATCGTCCAGTGGCCGACCATAATTCATTTAGATACCATTCGCACGAGCGCTTTTTTCCCGGTCGTTAAAAAAGCGCCGAAATAGAACAAATGCATTCGCGGCGCTTTTTTTCAAACTGTATTTGACTTTAGGTGATGTCCAATTTACGTTTTTATTTGGACTCAAACGCCCGAAAAAAAAGCGTTCGTGCGAATGGGGGCTTAGAGGTGTTTCATTTTTAAGGTTCTATATTCGAATAATAATATTTTAACCTCTTTAATCGATGCCTTTTTTTTCAGAACTATATTTTCGTTCAGTCAATATCGAACACTCAAACATAATTATGGTAGTTTCTGTGATGTTGTTTTTATTAATTTCTAAGGCTTGATAGTGGGGCCACACTAACGACATTTCCTTTTGATTTTCGTGATAAAAGTCTTTAAATGTTCGTTTATACGACCATTAACGAGATAAGTAAAGGCATTACCCGTCAGTGTGGCCCTACTGTTAGGAATATGCTATTTTGAAATATTTTTTTGATGACCTATGATTTGGAAATACTCTGTCTTATTCTTTGTACGTCATTATTTTACTTTCTGAATAAATTCTAGGTAAGTATTCGTTTTTGTTAGTTCATTTCAACTTTCCAAGTAAGTTTCTTTCTAACCAAACAGACACATGAAGAGCTAAACTTTTATCTACCAGCAAGTAAAGACTAAAGTAAACGAATAAATTAATCAGTACTAGGAATCCAGATGAATTACTAACTTTAGAGCTCTATGTACGTTGAGACTTAGAACTTCTACGAAGTAAGGCAATCGTCATGAATATTCTCAAAGACATCTAACTAATTTTAGTCTTTCACGCAAAAACTAATAAACAGATTGGTAAACAGATAGTTTACAATCTAGATTAAAACAAAGGATAGTTTTGTACCCAGATTTTGTGCTCCCGCGGGATAATTTTCATTTCATAAATGTCGCAGGCGCGGATTGTAATTAATCGCCGTATTAAACTCTACAGGCATAAATAGGAGCGGGGGCACTCTCTACCTGATCGCCTGAAACATTTTATGGAGTTTCTTGCCCTTTCTTCTCTCCATACAAACCTCTACCCTTGACGATGGGTGTAGAATCAATCCCATCCCATCCCATTTCCTTTAATTTTATTTTAATATTCGACGTTTAAAAGTGCCTCTTTGATGGCCTAATTGTATTGCTTTGACTTTGCGAATTGGACATTCTGAGTCACTGATCTCACAATGAGGCTAAACGTGAGCCGTCATATTTAAGAACGGCTCGCAATGACGATCCGGCTAATCTTTGACCCGCTGCAATACAAAACGGCTGGCCGTAATGTAACATAATAATTCTCTAGATGTAACATATTTCATAACAACACACGTAATATATTGTAAATTGTGCTGGTATCGAGAAATATGGGAAAATCACGATTTCTCCTTGACGTCTCGTTAGCGTCTTCTGGTATTTTATATCGTTATTATTCGTATGACATGAACATGCTGAGTAGGTACTCCGAATTTTAAATATAAGACCCACCTCCTTTTGTACGTGAGTAAGAAGTAATAAATTAATTTATGTTATTAGGTACAATTTTCTTCTAATCTGAACTAATGTCCCATATCCCCCATAATATATCTCTTGGAATAAAACGTCACGTAGAATAGAAATAGGTTTAAGTTGAAGAATAAACCCTTCATGGAGCAAACTTTTGGATTTATTTAGCAAATGTTTCAGCTTCTAGATAGCTCTTCTTTTAATCTCGACAATGGTCTCATATATCTCTCTTAGCAAAAATAAAAGTCACGTAGAAATATGGCTTGAGGTGCTCAAAAACCTTTATCCTTATAATTGACCCTAACGATCGATGCAATAAAAGTACAGGGTATAATTTTTTCATATTTTAGCCGGTTCGATTCCCGGGTGTGGGAGAAGAGAATTTTCGAAAATCTTTGAATGCAGTTTGCTTTCTATTCAAAAATAAAGGAGTGTTTCTTTTGAGTAAAATTTTCTATCTGCAGTATTAAGAGTACTTTCCCTCCAGGTGGCATTACAAAATTCCACCCTGTATACAAAAACGGGTAAGCTACCCAGCCAAATTCCCGCTTATGGCAGCCTTGGCAGTAATCTTGTTTAACATTTCCGTGGTTATTAAGTAGGTATGAGTAATTGAGTAAACAATAATGCTAAAGTACATAAGGAAAAAGACGAATTAGCATCTTAAATAATTTTGTTTATTAAACATGAACTAATGATAAAGCCTGTGTTTATGCAGAAACGCTTACAACGAATTAATTAGCAATTTAAATTGATTTGCAATTGGTAGATCTAAACGCAGGCATGTATACAGCGCGGACATTGTTTGATTTAGTGACAGCACATCATGAACGAACGTTGAGAAACAAACAAACAAATCAGATAAAATCCAGAGCAACAGTTACCCTTACTAGTTTAGCACCCTTACTATTTTTTGTTTGGAAGCATCATCAAATGAGTCTTCCTGCCCTGGGTAGAGCGAAAGGGACTGTCAGACTCGTACGTGAAAAGTCCACCTTTCTTCAGTTCCAGAGCCACGATTAGGTACCTGTTTAGACAGTCTCGCGACCCCGAAATGTGGAACACTTCACAATTTTACGTGTCGTCCTTGCGAAGGGGCCATGCTAATCTCTGTGTCGTTCCAATGCAATGTACTGTCGAAGCAAGTATTTGACATAATATTTACACAATGATACGAGTAATTGGTTAGCTGTTAAAGCGAATCCCAAAAATAACAATTTGCATGGAAACAAGACAAGCACTCAGTGTTAACTGCAGATAAAAGTTAAATCGCCGAATTTTAATTTCGCAGCCCATTGCACGGGAATGCAGCATTCGCATTCCGTACCAAAATAAAGCGAGGAAGACTGCTGTGGTTGTAACAAATGATAAGCACGAGGAGCGGAGAAACGGAGAAATATTAAGCAATAGGATTGTACTAAATCTCCGCTCCTCTTCAGTGGTGCAATCCTTTAGGTTGAAATGTCTCCGTTTTTCCGCTTCGCAGTAATTTAGCTCTGCTGAACTCCGCTCGTGTGGCAGAGCCCCTTCGTACACCAGGCGACGCAAGTCTCCAATACCTTACGACTTTAGTATCCAGGCGACTATCGCAATACAAATCCATAGAGGTTCGTACAAAGGCACGCGTCAATGGATGCCAAAGTCGTAAGGTATCGGAGACTTGCATCGCGTTGTGTACGAAGGGGCTAAAGAAGAGGGTACATGTCCCCAAGGATTTGCAAGTCCGTGTCCTCGATTATGTCCTGATGGAAAACTAATAGGGTCAATTATGTACGGAACATGCGACTTCCTTGGGAACGTTTTTAATACGTCTGCGATAGCTTTAATAACCAGCTATTATTCCACATTACGCCATTAGCGAAGCATTTCATGTTTTCCGGCGTTTGTATTCTGTTCATTTTCGCATAACAGCTGAGAATTACGTTTTTATGTACTCTTGTTAGTCACTAAGATAGCGGTTACGAAAACTAGTCTGCGTCTTGTTAAAATAATTGCTTAACTTAATTTATTTTGGGAAGATGACTCAAAAACATATATAGGAAATACCAGTGAAGTACCTATTTTAAACAGTTCTTGTGTGAACTTTTTCAGAAAATAAGCTTATTAAATTAATAGCTTTACATAAAATGCAGTGACAAAAAAGTGATTTTAGAATCTACACTGAGTAAAACCTTTAATTAATTACACGTGATAATAGCAAAAAACTAAATAAAGCTAGAACTTAATCGAATTGATTTGAAAAAAAAAAATTCAGACCCAAAATGCTCATAGTTATTTTGTTAAAACTACCATTTTTTGGCTTTGGGAGTCCCAGGTATCCTCCAAAACACGAATACTAGGGATTGCAAAGAGATTTAGCAGTATATTCACTCATTCTTTAATAAATAGTTGTTTTGGCAGTTTATGTCCTCCATGTCCACAATATTATTATTTTTTAAAACCTCATCATTGGTCAACCTCATGGACTCATTTTTTTTGAGAACAAAATGACTGAGAAACACATCCAATGGATATTTGAAAGTCTTTTTTTTATCCGGGGCAATCTTACTTCAGCGAAGTTAGATGACCTGGAAATCTAACTTACCCCTGGTGCTCAGCAGTCACGCTTTGACGACCACCAGACTAACGGGGGAATCTATTTATAATCTAAAGAAGTGTTTTCAAAAATCTAAGTGGTTTCAAAAATACCTCTTTTAATTCTCATTTATATAAAGTAACTAGGAAAATCGAAGGTCAAAGAAACCAGTACATTTGAGTAATGAATATGAATGAAGTCACGCGAAAAACACGTGTAGATTGACAAAAACAGGTCTAAATTATTCTTGGTAGATTTTTTTATGCGACTGAGTAACATAATATGCAGGTGGCATTTTTATTTTATGAAACTATGGTCTCCCGAAATTTCGTGATCATTACACAGGAAAAAAGGATTTCGCCTTTTAAAAAAAAAACGTGTCCCCACACTAGGAATTTCTCCTGTGTCGTGGGCGCGTTTACAAACATATAAACTCACATACACAAATACTCAGAGTCTCAGACCCGAAGCAACTACTTGTAGATCATACAAATATTTGCTCCGTACGGGAATCAAAAAAATATCTTTAAGTATAGGATAGGATATAAAGGTCGCCGGAAGACGCTGGATGCAGGTCGCTTCCAACCGGTATATTGTGGAAATCTAAAGGGGAGGCCTATGTTCAGCAGTGGACGTCCTATGGCTGAGATGAAGATGATGATGATGAAGTAGGATACCAACCCGCACTTGGCCCGCGTGGTGGATTGTGGTCCACTCCCTCTCACAGAGAGAAGGGTAGTGTCCCAGCAGTGGGAACATTATAGGCTGATGATGATGAAGTAGGAAACATTGCTAAAATATTTTTTTTAAGAACACGACTTTTCCACGTGGTGTTGTTTTGCTATTAGCCCTCGAATCTCAATAACTAACATTAGCAAAGGAATTGTACCAGCTGTGGTGATAGGTTGTCGACCTTGACTATCAGTATGGACAGCAAACAGTAACTTGGACCCTATGGACCTTCAATTACTGAGTTATTTGTACATAAGAGATATCTTAGCAATGCGGTTGAAATATTAGACGTATGCAAAGAGATTTAAAAGAATCTATAGAGCGGGCATTGGGAAAATTGTCATACAAAATTGTTGATGCCGTGCGTCAGTAGCGCTATCTAAGGGTTGCATAGCAACGCGACTACTAGACTGAGGGACTTTTTACCTATTGGTAAAAAGTTTTGGATCACAAATTTCTTCGTGATGTCCCGTCTATTGCTCGTACATAGTTTAATGTCTTTGAACGTATGTAGGTATTTATGATTCCTCATTTCTGGTCGTTAAAGTCTATATATTTTTGGTATTTAGTTTAAGTGAAATAGTATGATATCAACAACAACAAAGACATAGAGCATGGACTGAGCATTATCTGCTTGTAGTTGACCATAATCTCTATAAAGAGAGAAATACAGTTGTTTGACCATTTATTTCTTTCTTGAAAGACATAGTTAATGTCGATGTTAATGCAAAGGTATTTTGATTTTTTCGATTTCTCCATTGTGTGGTCAATTTTTATTTGATATTTGTCTAGAGAAGGCACTCTATGCCTTAGGTCCATGCACTAATGAATATGGATAAGGTTTTTCCTATAAACTACTGGATATTAGAATAGCAAACAAAAACCATTGTCTTGGGAACTATAACCTATTATGATTAATATGAAATAATCATTACAGGAAGTTTTATTTGACACTGTAATTATTTAAAGGTAACCCTATTTAGCTGGGTCAAATCAGGAAATATTTGAATGAAATAAATAACCGTTCACTTTACAAAAACTTAGTAGGAAATTGTTACTGTACATTTTAATAAGTAGGTACATAATGTTAAGTTGAGGTTTTTTTATTATTATCAATGTACTTGGCCTTTGCATTTCGTAGATAATTACGTATATTTTTTTTCCTTCATGTACGTGTTTAACGGTAGTCAGAGTTCGTGATTGATTTTTTTTAAGTATTTATTTTTCACGATTTTAAACAAAGGAAATAATGAAGAACAGTTACTTTTAAAAAATTATAATAATAATTTTATAAAGTATTTATTTATTTATTCCAACTTCACAAGGCATTATCTATCAGTCAACTTATATACCTAACTCTGCTTTGTTGTTTGTGTTAATTATTATTCTAGGTATATTTTCTGTTGTGAAACCGTTGGATTCCGAAAAAAAAACACCAGTAAATGCTCAACAATAACAATACGTTTGTTTTCTAGCTTGTCTTTTTTTTTTGTAACTAAACTTGTATGTTGAAGTTCACCTTTGGACGCTACATTAGAGGTACATTTTTATTTAACCCTGACCTCATACAAAAACAAGACGCATTTTAAAAATAGCACACGTTAATAAATAATTACAAAAAATTATCCACAGTCATCACACGATTTGTTTAACCGTAAGTACCGTATGATAGAAATTAGGGATGCATCGATACGCCTTTTCACCGATACGATACCGATACTCTTATAAAAATATCGGCGATACCGATACGCATAATGTGAATTAAAAAATTAAGATAAAATAAATAAATTAAAAATCAGATTATTTTTTATTAATATAAAAAGTACTTAGTGACATACATTAATTAGTAATTAAAATTAACATTAATAAGATTTTTGTTTAAAAAACAAAGTACTTAATTTTTTCGGAGAAAGGCGATTTTTCGCAAGTCTGGTTAGCAAAGGTTTCCTCGGGCATAGTTCGTGCCTCGTTTGCAAGGAAATAGACGAGACAACACGCTCGTTTACACTACATTTTTAAATTAAAAAGTATCGTTGAATCGGTCATAAAAATATCGTCGACACCGATATATCGGCTAACCCGAACTATCGCCGATATATCGGTATCGGTATCGGATGCATCGCTAATAGAAATATTTCAGGAGCATAAAAATTGCTTGAATGGATTTCTCATTTGTATTTGCTATTATGTTTTTATACACTTATATCAATCCCCCTCAAGATTCTGCCTAAGGCCGAGAATCCACCAAAGCTGTGCGAGTCGAGATGTGTTTTGAAAAACCAATAGAATTGCGTTATTGACACAGCTCCACTCCGTCACGAGTCACGACTCCGGCAACGCAATTCTATTGGTTGTTCAAAACACATCTCGACTTTGGTGGAGTCTCGGCCTAAAAGGCAGGCAACCTTTGCGCGTCACACGTCAGTGCATTTGCTTTTACTGAAGTTCATGTTCGTTCTTAATACCCTCAGTGTCGTCTAAAGATGTGGAGACGCATTTAATAGTACCTAGAAATCTACTTTAGACTTAAGCTTGAGAAAATTATTTGATAGAAGACGTCCTATCGAGACAGCACAAGAACCAAATGCACTGACATGTGGTGCAGATAGATTGCTTCATATGCGGAATCTAGAGGATATCTGTGTCTGAAATAGAATGATTAATAGGTACTTACAAGTAGGTACAAAAACACATTATGTTTTATTACGTCAAACAAACTACCATCTGGAAAATTGTTTACAATATCAAAACAGAAACAAACGGCCAATCTAATTTACGTTAACAAATGATGTAAATGCTATAGTTATGTATCTCTATATAACTATGTAGAATAGTTGTTCAACGCAGTTACCTACGTATTATCCAGTTATCCTACTATCCTATCTTTCTTCTACGAATATTTCTTACTAATATTATAAACGTGAAAGTTTGTAAGGATGGATGGATGTTTGTTTCTCTTTCACGCGAAAACTACTGAACGGATCTCGGTGAAACTTGGTACACAGGGGTAGTTTATAACCTGGATTAACACATAGGATTTAGGAGGACATAAGAGGAGTTTTTATCCCGATTTTATCATACTGTGGGATAATAATCGAGTTCTAGTGGGTGAGACCGCTGCCAACAACTAGTTTACGATAAGTGGCTAAACTACGATCTCCGACCATGTCATTCCATGGTATAATGAGGGTGATTAGTGAAGTACCAGATGCATGCTATTTCCTGCTGTTACAAGCGAGGTTAACTGTGGAAAGGAAATAAACAAACTGGAAGTTATGAATATGAATAAAGGATTTGCTAACCTATTACAAAAACAACAAAAAAATAAGAAGCCGGCATGTCCTAGAACTAAAAATATTATAAGACAACCGTCAACCAACATAGGCGTATTATGCTGCTATTTTGAAGAATACTTAACCGGGAAATTTCTAACTTTAGAAAAGATCAGCCTTGATGCCATCTGGCATAATCAAGTCATTGTATTTTCTGGAAATCGTAGAAATCCATCAATTCTACTGTTCATGTGAAATTTCCACTACATTGGCTAAGCTAAAAGGCCTACATCAAAGAATTTCTCTAGCAACTAGGTATCTCAAGGTTACACTTTTCACGACCGTTACCGTTACAGCATTATTCACGAAAGGTCATGACGTAGTAATTGTTTGCGTGCTTCTGAAAATCCATAAAGTTAATTTTATTGCGAAGGAAATCGTGTTCTTGTATATCATTAAACGCTTTTTACAAGAAACCTTTCAGGACTTGAATTTTATATTACAATGTAGTTCTTAGGGCCATAGCACATGGCGTATTTTAAACGAGCGTGGTGCGCAAGTTCCATGCAAATTGCGTTTAAAAGACTCAAACGCGCGTTAAACGCGATATAAAAGCGCGTCTCACATGCGTTCGAAACTCGTTTGAAGTGCGTTTTGGTGGCTTGTAAGACACGTTGCAGTTTGTAGTCATTGGTAGACGAGCGATTACAATTAGTTTGTATCGTTGTAGATCAGCGCGTTTCACGACCGCCCCGTGTGCTTAGGTTACAGGGAACAGTGTATAAGTTTTTAATATTTCTGTGATACTAACGTAGCACAAGCTGCAACAGGATGCCATTTGGTAATGGCCGCTTGCAAATGACGTTCTGATTTCGCTTGCGCTACGTTAGTGTTGTATTAAGTAGGTACTCCTTAAGTGTGTATGTCCCAGTTATACCTTGCGTCCCTGTCTTATACACTGTTCCCCTAGTTGCGTTCGAACCTCGTTTGACGTGCGTATATGCGCTTAATCAGCGCGTCTTCGCGTTTTAACGCGAAGACGCGCGACCTAAGCAATTCTAAGAACTATTACAGACACAGAAGGTGGTTAATCATAATTAAGGCTTCATGTGATGAAGGTAGGGAGGTAATAAGTTCTTGTTTAAGCACTACAAGATGCAGAGACGTGGATGGAATGTGGGGACGCCTTAGCTCAGGACTGGTTTAGAACAGGCAAACAAAACAAAAAGACTGTGGTGCTTTTTGGTTCGAAAATCAGGAGGTTTGGTGGTTAAGGAACTTGTAATCATAGAGGACCTATACTTATATGGTTTCTGGAAAATTCTAGAGAGTAACAGAAATGCAGACGATTCAGTATTTGAAAATATTACTTTTTTATCAAAATTATGAAACAAATTCTCTGGTGGAAATTGCTATATTGTTTACCGTGGTAGACCCAAACCACTAATTCGAGACTTCCTTGTCAACATAACAAGCCCATAAAATGAAGTTGTTATTTAACAAAAGTAAAATACAAGCAGCAGGCAACGCCAAAGAGAAAAATATTAACCATTTAATTAAAATCAATTACCGAGTAAGTATAATAACGAAATTGAGTATGCAGCCATCTGATTACTGCTCTCATGTGTATTTTAATTATAAATTTTACGGGCTTGTTTGGACGTAATTGGATGAAGGCAGACGGAAAGCAGCCAGGGAATGCTTTGAGGATGACGCCATTTTTAATTTTGTGGCACGCAACGCAACCGACTTCGTTCGGTGCGAAATAAATTCTCATGCAGAAATAGCATTGTTTGCTTTACTAGAGAAAGAAGAGTAATAAACTATACATTGTTATCGACACAAACCATACCGAAAATAAATAGGAAACTGTACACGTTTATTAAAAGTTACAAATAATAACCAGACTGATAATATTATTCTTATTTAAGAACCTCATTAAAATTCCATGCAACTCGCGTGACATGAATGAATTAAAAAAAAGTTTATATTTATTTTCTGGCAACCCGGAACTTACTTTGAATGTCAAAGTAGACGATTTTGATACGAAGTTCACTTTACAACCTGATTGAACCACGATTGCACTCTTTCAAGGAAGTGGTTACATTCACAGTTTAAAATATCATCATTGTGGTCTATGAATCAAACTACAAAGTCAAAGCCAATGTAGAGTCCGCGCCCCGACATTGTCTTGCGGAAAATTCGTGGTACCTACTACATTTTTTTAATGCAATTTGATGTGACGACATAGACACTAGCGCCGCGTCAGAAGGACTTCAGTCTAGTCGACCATTCTATCAAATTACAACTGATATTAAAAATCAAGGAGCGGTTTCTTTGGCATTTAAGTGTGTTGCCACTTTAGAGGTTTTAACAAGAAAAGTATACATTTTTCTATTATGTCGAAGAAGGGCAGTTCTATAAATTATTCTCTTGCATTTTAAAGGTGCAAGAGAACAATTTATAGAACTGCCCTCTAGCATTTTAGTGTTAAATAGTAACTAGAATACTTATTATCTATTTAAAGTGCATTTGGATTGACAGCATTCTTGCTGGGTACGTGAAATGCCTTTCAATACGTTACTACTAGTGCTTCCGCGGTGACTGAAATAAAACTTTGAACTATAGATGTGTTCTAAGTATGCCTTTCCAAGGTAGAAAGCGTGCACGGGTTTGAGGGTGGCTCGCTGTCCGATCAAGGACCAAGTCAACGGCGCGCCTCAAGGATCTGTCAACCAGCTGACGGGGCCCACATAGGATCACGTACCAGGGTTGCGGGACCGTCTGTGAAGGTAACCGTGACTTTGGAACGCAAAAGGCTACTAAAGGAACAGGATGAATTATAGTTAGTTGAGTCTGACAGTCCTTTCCGGTCCACCCAGGGCTCGGACACATTTGACGATTGACGATTATACCACCGAAAAAGACCCACATAAGTTCTCTTTTTAGGGAAGAAAGCATGAAGAATTGAAGTTATTGCCAGAAAACCTATAAAAAGTCAGTTTTATGACGCTAGTTTTCAATATTGCCCGTTAATGCATGCATAGCGTGTGTAAACACAATATACTCTACGTCTTGGACTGAAGGTCGAATAATCTTTATTGCTAAAGGAAAGTCGCGATTTGAGTACAACGTACCTTTCTTTTTTTTTTTTTTTTTTTTTTAGCGTGGTAAAATCATCAAATGAGTCCTCCAACCCCGGGTAGGGCGGGAGGGACTGTCAGACTTCTACTGACTAAAATCCACGGTGTCCTTCAATAGCCCTTTCTGTTCCAGGGTCACGGTAAGGTAATAATCCCGCGACCCCGGCAGGCTTTGGCCCTCTGAGAGGGGGGCCCCGTCATTATGCTGACGCTCTTTGAGGCGCGCGTGGGACACAACGCGCCGTCGACCCGGGCATGGTCCTTGGTCGGGCAGCGAGTTGCCCTTTACTCGCTGCCCGCATGCCCGCGCCTACGGTGGCCGGAGATCATCTAGCGACGTCCGTCGCCGTGGGCGTCTAATACCGCGGATGGGGCGGAGGGAGGACTCTGTCCTCTCTCGCTCGCGGCCCGCCTCCTCCTTCACGAGCATTACTGCCTCGCAGAAGGAGGCGACCGCTTCCCACTCCGTCTCGCCCCGCAGCATGGCCGCGACCAATGCTGGGCGCGAGAGGTCTCCGCCTATCGCAGCCGTGAGGACACGTCGGTGCTCCGCCCAAGCTGGGCAGTCTTGCACCGTATGCTCCACCGTGTCCTCCGGGCGATCTTCGCAGTGGTGACACCCAGGCGTCTCCTCCTTTCGCATCAGACACAGGTACCTCCCAAAACTTCCGTGTCCGGTGAGGACCTGCGTCAAGCGGTAGGTCAGGACGCCATGACTTCTCTCCAGCCACTCCTCAAAGAGGGGTCTTACCGCCGCAATTGCGGCGTGCCCGGCCTTCGGTCGCGACAGTCGTTCCTTCCATACTGCCCTGAGATCGCGCCGGACCTCTTCCCGCCGCGCCTCGACTTCACGAGGCAGCGGGGTCACGCCCCGGCGCTGCGCCTCCACGCGCCACTCATAGACGCGCTGGAGGGCAGTCGCCTCCAGATCCCAGGGCAGCAATCCGGCAAGGAGGTTGGCCGATTCGCCGGCAATCGTGCGGTATCCCCGGATCATCCGGATAGCCATGACCCTCTGGCATGCGACCAGCTTCTGTGGTCGCGTCCGGATGCTCAGGGCCCACACAGGGGCCCCGTAGAGGGCCATGGACCGCACGACGCCGGCGTACAGCCTACGGCAGGAAGCGTTTGGCCCGCTGAGATTGGGCAGGAGTCGCCTGAGGGCGCCCGCTGCACGGTTCAGCTTTGGGGCCAAACTCAGGAAATGCTCCCTGAAGTTCCCCCGGCTGTCGAGGACGAGTCCCAGGTACTTCATCGTCCTCTCGACGCCGATAGGAACTCCTTCCACCGTAATGCTGTAACTCGACTGTGGCGCGTTACGGCGGCCATAAAAACACATGGCCTCCGTCTTGTGCAGCGCCACGTCGAGTCCCAACCGCCGGATCCTGTCGACGACTGTCGCGACCGCCTCCGTCGCCACGTCGGCCGCCGCCTGGTGCGACTCTCCCTGTGCAAGGACGAGCGTGTCGTCAGCGTAACAAATTACGCTGACGCCGGCAGGGAGGTCGCTGCGCAGCACCCAGTCGTATCCGATGTTCCACAAGGGCGGTCCCAGGACCGAACCCTGTGGAACACCGCACGACATCTCTCGCCGGTTCCACTCTCCCCGGTGACCGGGGTAGATGACGGCTCTGTCCGTCAGGTAGTCCTCGACTATTCGGCGGAGGTAGGTCGGCACCCGGTGATACCGGAGTGCCTCCCTGATGCAACTCCAGGGCAGGGTGTTGAAGGCATTGGTGATGTCCAAAGACACCGCCAAGACGACCCTGCCCCGGGCCACTGCATCCCCCGTCGTGAGGGCTCTCACGCGCATGATTGCGTCCACCGTCGAGCGCCCCCTGCGGAAGCCGAACTGGCTCTCCGACAGGTTCGGACCCACCCGATTCAGGTGCCCGACGAGGCGGTCTGCAATGACTCTCTCAAAGAGCTTGCCCACCTCGTCGAGCAGCACGATGGGCCGGAATGCGGACGGAGAGTCCGCAGGGCGCCCGGACTTCTGGATCAGGACCAGTTTCCCCGTCTTCCAACGAAGCGGGAACCGGCCCCTCTCCAGGCACGCGCTTAAGAGCCCCCCTAGTCGAGGCCCGAGAGTCCCGAAGGCCAGGACCCAGGCTTTTCCTGGCAGGCCGTCGGGTCCTGGGGCGGTATTTTTGGCTTTGAGCCGTTGTACCGCCACTCTCAGGTCTACCTCGGTCACCTCTGGAGCGTCGTAGACGTCGTCGTCGCTGTGGTCCGCGTTTGCGTCAGCTTCCTCCTCAGATTCCGTCGGAGACAGAGCCATGGGCGGGGGAGCATACTCCTCCCCTCGCGAAGGGAACAGGGCGCTCACCACGTCCTCCACGAACTGAGGCCGGAGACTCTGCGTCAACGGGGGAGCCCAGGGGCGGAGCTTTTCTCGCACCCACTTGTAGGGGCGGCCCCATGGGTCCCCGTCCAGAGTCCCCAGCATCTCCTCGCGGGCCAATTCCTTGGCCCGCCAGATCGCGTCGCGGAGGGCGGTCTTCGCTGCCCTGTAGCCCTCGTACAGCTCCGCCTCTACAGTCGCCGCATCCGGAGGTCGGGTGCGGCGTCTGCGGAATCTGGTGTACCGGCGGCGCGCAGCAACGCACGCTTCGCGCAGCGCTGCTAACTCGCTTGACCACCAGTACAGCTGACGCCGGGCGCGTCCTTGCCGGACCCGGGGCATGGCCACGTCACATATCTCCGACATGGCCTCCCGGAACCACTCAGCCTCGTCGTCTATGTCGGCAGGCCTGTCCGGTGGTGACACCCAGGCCTGCACGATCGAGGCTTCCAGGAATAGCTCCCGGTCCAGCTGCTTCAGCGCCCATCGCGGACCACTTAGGTTCCGTCCACTTGAGGCCGGCGCGTCTGAGGTCTGGGCGGAGACGTCGAACCGGATATACCGGTGGTCGGAATAGGTCTCCACCTGCTCCACAACGCGCCAGCCAGTGACGCGCGGTGTTTTTTTTTTTGTTTCACCTGCATGTAGCAAATGTTTAACGCCTCTGCCTAAGCCTCAGGGTATTGCAGTGTTGGTGCACCGGCTATTGCGATAACTATATGGGGTATGTACACGGTTCTAAAAAAAATTTTTTCGGAAAATATCTGTTAATCTTGCGTGCGGTGAAAATCGACCGTCTTAACGACAATTCGACCAGTTTTTTATTTATTTTTTGCAAGCGATGCGATTGGAGACTAGTCACACGGCTAGCTGTGCAGCTAGTCGTCGTTATTTATTTATGGCCATCTAACACTACTCCTGCGCTTTTACTCTATTATGTTATGTTATGATGGTTCCACTTAATTATCTTGCTCATAACTAATGACGAAAATAAATATTTGCTTTAACATAAATATTTAAAAGTAATTAAATTACCGCCTCAAAACCGTTTATTTACGCTACGTATTTACCTACGTCCTGCATATAAATATTCCGTTATGTAATATTGATAATTAGACTGGAACGGCGTTGAAGGCTTATTGTTTCATTGATAAACATTTATTTTATATAAATAATCAAATATACAACGCTCGTTAGTCTTGGTTTGCGATCGCTTTAAATTAAAATTCACTGAATAGTAACACAATTTTTTTTATGAGATTATCATTTACCTACCTGATTTTCAATTTTATTTCTTGCTGCACAGTCACTATTTTTTACTGCACTTGGGAGGTGAATAATTTAATGAGCTATTTTTTCCTTAGTGAAAAACTGCGGGTGTACGAACCAACTGTTAGCGACTGAATGTTAGCAGAAAACATGTAACATACGTCGTACATAGGTACATTAACAAATCTAATAATAACAAAGCCATTTACAAAGGTTTGGGGACAAATATCTAATTTAATTATTGAATTAGATCATTCAGGAAGGTATTGTGACGCATTGTTTCCTTGACTGAAACTGTTGACCGATCTACAATACAATAAGTTGAAGAAGCGAGAAGTAAAAACATGAATGCACTAGCCTTGACGGTTTTAAAGACAAATAAACAAAGGAAACCGGTTTTTAAAGAAGCTGAGGAAATGCTTGTTCACGTATTTTTGTAGAAAAGTCACTGAATTGCATGAAGATGTAAATATTCACTTTTTTTTGATAGTAAAATCATCAATTAATGTACGATACATTTTTTTCATTCTCCACTTCTCCAGTGGCAAGCGTTCGCTTTGCGACCTCGCGCAACGTTATCGTCGCATTTGTTGGTCATAGTACCTAGATATTATGTGCGCGACGTTAACGTCGCGTTCAGCGGGCGCGGACGTTGGAGAGACGACAACACTCGTAAAACGCCAGTGGTATAGCGGCTTCAGACTATTCTAACAAAAGGTCTACCTCTACTCTGTTCCTGCGATCTAAGACCACGGTAGGCACTGCATAGACAGTTCCTCGACCCCAAATATTACGTTAAAGTATGACAGAACAAATGATAAATTACATAAAGTTTGTACACGGATTTATTCACTCGTGGTCAAATTCGGAAGTATGCCATCATATTTTTAGTATAAAGTTTCACAATTGTTACCAGTACGTAATTCGTGATCAGGAAATGCATTCAGATTTTGTTTTACGGTATTTTTAAGTCATGAAGAATCACCTTAAGTATCACTATTGTACATGAATGAATAAATTCTTATGATAATTATTTTTCAATCTTAAAATATTCCGTTGCATCGCATGTTGATCGAGTGATGACGTCTTAGAATTTGCGGCAGGATACGCAACTGACCTTTGTACGCGTGTCCGTTTCGATTTCGACCGCGCGGCCATGACGTTTTTTTTAAATAAAAACCATCCCAAGTTTTTGTAAAAAAATGTAAAAGTCGATTCCCATAAACCATAAATTTGTCAAAGCAATGGTTAAAAAGTTCTAAGGGTTTGAACGTGGCCGCGCCATCGAAACTTTCCGAACCGCGCGGCCATAGAGATCTTTAAAACTAAGAGTCGCAGAGACCTGAAATTTTGGGAAATAGTAGATTGAATTTGTAAACCAAATGTAAAAATATAGAAAAAAATCCTGTGTTTGTATTTTAGGAGTTTTAAGGATAAAACCTCGTGGCCGCGCCATTGAAACGGTGACAAAAACGTTATCGCCGATATCTCACTGAAAAAGAATCTCAGACGTCTGAAATTTTTTGTAAAACACAGATTTTCATTTGTCAAAACTAGTAAAAATACAACAAAAAATCCTAGGTTTATACACACATCAAAAGTGTCTAGGGATCAACATATATTTTTGCAATAACTTTTCTCCTGATTGATATTAATTAAAATCTTTTTTAAAAAAAGGGAACCGACTTCAAAACTAAACACAAAAAAACTATAAAATAACTATTCTTTCGGAAGTCGGTGGCTTTGTTTTATTTTATTTCATTGACATATGGCCACCGACTTCCGAAAGAAAAGTTATTTTATAGTTTTTTTGTGTTTAGTTTTGAAGTCGGTTCCCTTTTTTTAAAAAAGATTTTTATTTTTCCCTTTTTAGTTGAGATAATCAACAAAAATCTTCATAAAATCGGCGTCTTTGAAAATCTACAATCCTATTAAGCAAAACGGATCTATGTGAGAAACTTCACGAGATATCCATTATTGTTATATACTAAAACCTTCCCCAGAATTTAACAAATACTTTTCTGAAAACTGTTTCAAAATCGGTTCAGCCAAACGCGAGATAATTGCGGACAAACATGCAATCGTCCCTTAAAATCTACGATCCAAGTAAGCAAATCGGATCCACGCGGGCAACGTCACGGGATATCTATTAGTGTTATATACTAAAACCTTCTCCAGAATGTAATGAACACTTTCCTGAAAACTGCATCAAAATCCGTTCAGCCAAACGCGAGATAATTGCGGACAAACATGCAATCGTCCCTTAAAATCTACGATCCAAGTAAGCAAATCGGATCCATGCGGGCAACGTCACGGGATATCTATTAGTGTTATATACTAAAACCTTCTCCAGAATGTAATGAACATTTTACTGAAAACTGCATCAAAATCCGTTCAGCCAAAAGCGAGATAATCGCGGACAAACATACATACATACATACATACATACATACATACATACATACATACAGGTCGAACTGAGAACCTACTTTTTTTTTTGAAGTCGGTTAAAAATGTTCTTTAAGGATTCATCAAATAAAGTGTTATCGTTTGTCACAGTAACGATAAACCAAGTCACCTTTGCATTCATAAAGAAATTTGCCATTTTCCTAATAAAGGGATTTTTGACATTTGAACCACTAACATTAAAGTTCGAAAAAAAGACTGAAATAACAGTTTTCTTTAAAATTTTATTGGGTAACTTAAACAATTAATAATCCGTGTTTCTACCGCGAACACTAACAACACAAGAACATCGGTTTGGCATACTCAAAATGAGTTCATCCAAATCACGCTGTGGAATGGCCGCCCATGTTCGTTGCAACAACAAAAAAAGGTCTTCTTGCGACTGGATACCCTCCATATTCGGCAGAGCTCTTCTCTGTAGCATATCCCATGCATGCTCAATCGGGTTCAAGTCTGGCGACTGAGCAGGCCAGGGCAGGACATTGATGTTAGCTGCGGCGAGAGTCTGTCTTACAACTCTTGCGGTGTGCGGTCGTGCATTATCATGCATTAACTGAAATAAGGGACCGATTTGCACTTGTAGAGGAACGATGACGTCTGATACAATCGTCTCAGCATAAATTTGAGCGTTGAGGTTGCCTCTGATCCAAATCAACTCAGTTCTTCCGCCGATCCAAATACCCGCCCATACCATGATGGTTCCACCACTATAAGGATGGACTTCCTGGCAGGATTTTAATCGCTGTTGGCGTCCAGGGGTTCTCCAGTGTCGTATACGTCTTGTATCCGGTCTCATACCAAAACGAGACTCATCAGAAAAGCACACGAAACGCCATTGTTCTTCTGCCCAATTTCTGTGTTCAAGAGCCCATTGATATCGAATCCTACGATTGTGCATTGCTATAGGTGGTACCCGTAGCGGTCTTCGGGAATGAAGGTTCACTTCATGCAAGCGGTTTCTGACTGTTTGGTCGCTAATTAAGTTCCCTGAAGAGTGATGAAGCCTCACGGCTAACATCATGGCGGTTATTGTTGGAGCTCTTCGAGTTAAGATTTGAATGTATCGGTCTTGTCTCCGTGTGGTGCAGCGATACCGTCCTCCATGGCGCTCAGCCACGGTACCAGTGCTTCGGTAACGTGTCCAAAGTCGACTGATAACACTCTGACTTGTATTCAGAGCTAAAGCCACAGTACGTTGCCGGGAACCAGCTTCTATCATTCCCACGGCTCTGAGCATTTCTTCCCTGCTTAAATGACGTCGCCGCTCCATAATAACGTTGGTTTTAATCAGTAGTAGGGAAACAGTAGCACTAATAATGTCTTCAATGCGTTGTATGTTTTTATAGGGAAAATATTGACAGCTGATTTTCATCTTTTACTCGAATTTGATTTACAGTTCCTGATTCAAATTATGAAATGCACCAAAAAGGATCCATATAAATTTATAAAATCATAAATTTATTACAAAGCCACATCTCAATCTCAAGAAATCCGCATAAAAATGCTTGATCCCTAGACACTTTTGATGTGTGTATTTCAGGAGCTGTAAGACTAAAACGCCATGGCCGCGCCATCGAAACGTTGAAAATTTAGTTTTTCGCCAATATCTCGCTGAAAAAGCATCGCAGAGGTCTGAAGTTTTTTGTAAAACACAGATTTGAATTTGTCAAAACTAGTAAAAATACAACAAAAAATCCTAGGTTTATATTTGAGGAGCTGTTGAAGAAAATCTTTAATGCGTCTTGAATATGTCGATTAGGGTGACCACGGATTATTATTTACAGAGAAATTTCCACTCTTTTTATTAAAAATGATACCCCAAGGATTCGTTGAACAAAATCTTTAAAAATCACATAAGTTAGAGATTGTTCGATTGTTGGTATATGTTTTTTAAAAAAGTAATAATTAAATTAAAAATTCAGGTCTGTGTCAGGTAGGTGTAAGACGATACATAATTTAACATATGGTTTAATCGATGACTATTAAGATATTAAACAACAGGAGAATTTTAAAAACTATAGTGAGAATAAGCTCCATTTAAAGACGGGGCTGTCTTTAAATGGAGCACTCAACATCGAACAATCTCTAATTTATGTGATTTTTAAAGATATAGACATATTATTGCTCCTCATTGTTCGACGAATCCTTGGGATATCATTTCTTATGAAAAGGTGGAAATTTTCTCTGTAAATAATAATCCGTGGTCACCCTAATCGACATATTCAAGACGCATTGAAGATTTTCTTCAACAGCTCCTCAAATATAAACCTAGGATTTTTTGTTGTATTTTTACTAGTTTTGACAAATTCAAATCTGTGTTTTACAAAAAACTTCAGACCTCTGCGATGCTTTTTCAGCGAGATATTGGCGAAAAACTAAATTTTCAACGTTTCGATGGCGCGGCCATGGCGTTTTAGTCTTACAGCTCCTGAAATATAAACCTAGGATTTTTTGTTGTATTTTTACTAGTTTTGACAAATGAAAATCTGTGTTTTACAAAAAATTTCAGACGTCTGAGATTCTTTTTCAGTGAGATATCGGCGATAACGTTTTTGTCACCGTTTCAATGGCGCGGCCACGAGGTTTTATCCTTAAAACTCCTAAAATACAAACACAGGTTTTTTTTCTATATTTTTACATTTGGTTTACAAATTCAATCTACTATTTCCCAAAATTTCAGGTCTCTGCGACTCTTAGTTTTAAAGATCTCTATGGCCGCGCGGTTCCGAAAGTTTCGATGGCGCGGCCACGTTCAAACCCTTATAACTTTTTAACCATTGCTTTGACAAATTTATGGTTTATGGGAATCGACTTTTACATTTTTTTACAAAAACTTGGGATGGTTTTTATTTAAAAAAAAAAAAGGTTGCACTCCAGGAGTGCCGGTAGAAGTGAAAACTTTTTTGTTACTATGTTTTATTTTTAATTTGAATGACGTCTTACTCATTTTCGATCAGGGTCACGTGACCCTGACGGTCACGTGACCCTGACGGTCACGTGACCCTGACGCGAGTTTTAAATTTTTTACCCATTACAGAAAAAGTGTACAACGCCGCTAAAGAAGTTTTCACTTCAAAAAACGTCATGGCCGCGCGGTCGAAACGGATACTTGTACGCTGTTTTAAAATTTTATGATCTTTAAACACATTACCTGAATTTACCGGAAGAACGGTTGGTTGAGTCAATAGACATACCTAGACATAGAGCATGGAAAATTGGCATTGCTATAAATCTAGAAAGGAAGACCTATGTATGTCATTGTCTATTTATTACAGGAAAGAAAAGGGTGATCCTTTCATTGTTTTTCTCTCTTTTTAGAGTGAGTTTAACAATTTTATCTGACATTTGGCTAAGGAAAGCCCAGTTCATGTTATAAGTCTATGGTCCAAATGGTCTATGGTCTATTACATCAAAAATCGTGTAAGCATACCATCGTCCTTTGGTGTATATTTAGATTAATAGTAGTTCAAGTAATAAAATATGAAGTAACTGCGTTCAAGTCATAAGAATCGATCGCTGTAAGAACTATGGCAATAAAATTCTATTAGAGCAGAGCACACCAATTTGTTCAATAAGCAACTTCCCCTGAGACTTGCGTGTATCTGCGGAGATAATACGGACTAATATATGGTCGAGGAGTGAAAATATGAACCAAGTTCGGAGTAAATTCCTTTGTCATATTATTCTTCTTTTCTTTATACTCGGTCCCTTAGAGTTGAAGATCATGATTAGTGTTCTGTCTTGGTGATTTAAACCTGGCCTAGTGTCAAATTTTACTCCTGCGTTATTTGTGGGATTGCCTGAGCTTTTTTGAAGTGAAAACTTCTTTAGCGGCGTTGTACACTTTTTCTGTAATGGGTAAAAAATTTAAAACTCGCGTCAGGGTCACGTGACCAAAACTCGCGTCAGGGTCACGTGACCCTGATCGAAAATGAGTAAGACGTCATTCAAATTAAAAATAAAACATAGTAACAAAAAAGTTTTCACTTCTACCGGCACTCCTGGAGTGCAACCTTTTTTTTTTGACATGGCCTAATCTGCCCGTTATATCTAGTCTAGGTGAAAAGTGCCAGAGACAAAGTCTACGATAGAGTGAGCTTACCCAGAAGAAGCCTGTACAAGTGTACACTCAAACTTTGAAGCTTTGAAGAGATTCGGGCTGTATGCGTTCGAGAACACTGGACGCAGGTGTGAGTTCCACTCTTTTGCTGTGCTCATTTTGAAGGATGATGCTTGAAAGAGACAAGAGTGGAAGATTTTCCGGCGTGAGTCTCATTTATGTTCTTGAACCGTCATTTCCTGAAAAAAGCAGATTCCTGCAAGCAGAATAATAAAAACATCCCTTCCCTTATATTTTTTTCTTGACGTGTCTATGTGCGCAAGAAGTATCGCTTCTACTCATACAAAATACCAACACGACGCGATAATAAAATATTTAAATAAATACATAATATTATGTAATTCGTGTACACAGAGACGTGCTAAGCTCGTTCGTTTATTTATTTAAAGAGTTAATATCATACATCAGGTAATGATCTTTTAAGGTGACATTCCGTAGGTGATATTTAGATTTTTATTCATTAACGAGATTTTGCTAGCGGTTTCGGTTGTATTATAATATCTATAATACACGTAATTCAACCATGATGGCGCCACGTGTTAAAAAGATCGGAATCTAAATAAATAATATTACTATTGACTTTTTTTGACATGGTACCTACTCCGGCAGGCTTTGCGGCGTCGCCGTCGACCCGTTGCTCCTAAGATATCCGAACATAAATATGTTTACTAGCTCATGTTAAATTAGTATGATTGAAGTGTTCTAGAGTCTACTACAAGTCTACAACACAAACACACACTAAATAAAAACAGTTGTGCGTATGTGGTCGGTAATGGAAAATTCCTTTCGAGTAAGTAATTACAATGATTGAACCATCTATTGTTTGACAGTTTATTATTGTTGCTATATTATGGCTACAGACGCCAGCATATTACTATTACGCTACCCTCAATGTGTCTTTTTTCAATGGATTTTCTTTATCATAATGGAAGAAAGTTCATTTTTTATTGGGAAAATTTGGCAGATTGGAGTAGGTCGATGTACAAGTTTTATTTTTATGTGAGATGGGTTTGCTCTTGACTCTAGTCTAGTTCAGAGGTCACAGAGACAGTCTACGATAGAGTGCGCTTACTCAGAAGAAGCCTGTTCAAAATTAAGTGCAAAAACCTGGTGGCCTACAATGAACTCTTAATGCGATGCACTTTAGGCTGTGGGAAAGAGATGGCGCTAGACGACTTGTATAGCTCTGTCTCTTTCCCACAGCCTAAACTGGCGCCTCGGGTCGACATCGAGCCGGACAGAAAAAATTGCCAAGTTTTGAGCAATACCTACCTTCGTTAATCGATTGTATGGGCACTTAGCACATACACCAATAATAACTGACCGTTGAATGTGCGGAGAGATTATAAAAAGCTAGACTGCGGTAAACTAGTTTTGTATAACTTTATGTGTAGCCGTGTGTACCAGTTCAGTAACGTGCCCTTATTTAAGTCTAAGAATGGTCCTTTCTTTGGGTCATATTATGATTCATAGCGATTTTAAAACTATTGTGTTTATGCGTAGGTACTTCGTAAACAATACTTAAAGTAGTAATTTTTAGGGTTACCTACATTTCCCATCCCTTCGTCGGATTATAAGTATGTATTTATATTATGATTCATAGCATTTTTAAACTATTGCGTCTCCTTTAAAGATTAACGGTTTTTTTGTTTATAATAAAACCACATGTGGTTAACTATTTATTTAGCTTAGTACCTATTTGTGTGATTTGCGTCACTTTTGGACTTTTGTGGATAAGACAATCAGTGCCAAACACGTATTCAAATCAACTCAGCCTATAGTAATCCACTGCTGGACATGGGCCTCTCCCAGGCTGCGCCACATCATCCTGTTCTCTGCCTGCCGTATCCAGTCTGTCCCAGTCAGGTCATTGGTCCATTACACCCCACACACACGGGGGGCGTCCCATACTACGTATTGCTATTGTAAATTCACCATTATCACAGAACACTTACTATTAGGTATCCATTACATTATCATCATCTTCCTGTCGTTATTCCGTTCTACTTGAGGTCAACACAACAAGTTTTCTTTTTCCATTTTCCCCTGTCTGACGTCAAGGCATCATTTACCTACTTCACCGTACTTTGTAGCCACCGTATGTTATGGTCTTAAAATATAATCCACTGAATTTCGAGCTGGACTCTCCATATTCCACCGATTGCAAATCTAATAAACATTGCAGTCTCTGCTGCCATATTCAGATCATCGATCCATCCGTTTCCATTTGAAACCCATTCTAGGTACTTCACCTTTCGTTCGATTCTGCGTAGTGCTCAAAATATGGTTTGTGCTTGTGGTCCGGGCACAGGGCGCAGAGCCTAGTCCCTGGAGGGGCGCAAAAACGGCCTGACCAGGAGCACAATGCTAGACCAAGGCGCATTTAAAAAAGCTAGGACTGAGCACGCTAGTTACGGCACTCCGCACTGGTTCTGTGACATACCTACATGACAATTCTCCCTTAATGTAATCTTACTGGCCACTAAGAAAAGGATCACGTCTTATTCCTTCATTGATTCAGATATGTGAAGAACATTTTCTAAAAGACATAGGTATTATAGGTAACTCCATGATAAACAGCTGTTTCATGCAAAATACATATGTATACCTATTTGATGAAAATACCATATGAGTGATGCTTATTTGTCAATGGTCAATTCCCCTTGATGTTAAGTTGTTGTATGTAAATGTCATGATAGGTATATCACTGAATACTGGTTCTGGCTGCACAGTATTGTCGAAGGTTCGCTCGCACCTACATCGTTAAACCACACAATATGAATGGCAACAATATAATAGCAATAAAATACGAGTAAATTACTCGTATTATATTGGTTGTATGGCTTTACACGCTGAAAGAGGTTTTCATGAATAAAGTACTTATTTATGTAGGTACTTTTTTTTTCCTTTTTGCAAGCACTCATCACTGTCAAGTTTGCAAATGTTTGGTGATAAAAAATATTATACAGAAACAGTAGAGTACTTAAAACAATAATGACGTGAATAAAAAATGGGTAGGTATTAGAGTTAGGTAGCCCATTTTACTTTTATATTTATGAGCGTGAATGTATCAGTTAATGTTTTGAATTCAATTAAGTAGAGATGTTCTTAAAATAACTCCCAATTATTTTAAATTACAGCCAGACTCCAGAGTGGTCATTTAAAAAGTTAATAATATGGAACTATCAATCATCTAAATTGCCAAACGTACCGGAACATTTTTTCACGACACGTATAATGCAGGCCATATGCCGCATCAGATTTTCTAACATCAAACCGCATTTCAAACGAAAACAAACCTTACGTAAACGCAATAAGGCAATAAAAAACTACCAAATGTAAGTTACATTCGCGACATCCGTTGGTAGTTTCAAACAATTGCCATGTTTTCGCAATAAACATCATAAACTAACCTTTGTGTGCTGTTATAGAACATTGCAGCTTGCCTTTTCAAATCGTCAGAAACGGTATTGTCTTCATTCATTTTCACAACACTGAATTCACTGGTTTTCGGCAACGAACGGGGTCACTACACCATAAAACCGAAGAACAAGGATTTGAAAAGAGACTTTAAGTTTAACAGTTTAAGGTTGAGTTTCGTTTGAGTGAAGGTTCAAAGGTGATTGTCGGTTGGTATTTGGAGGCCGGCAAGTCAGCGTTCGACGCCCGCGCCTCTCACTGTGAACTGACACGACAATCGACTTAGATCGCCCACTCACGCGGCCTGCACCCCCCACTTATGTGGCTGTCCATTGTTACGGACGATACGGCAACCGATAACTCATTCATAAAATAAGCCTCATTCATCAAGCAAATATAATACCGATCTGGAGTTTGGACGCATATCATGAGAGGCAGGTAAGAGGTGGCGCGGTTCTGCAACTCCTAGAAAAATATTGGGGGAGGGCCTTTGCCCAACAGACAGCCATAGCCAGTTTGTTGTTAGCTAATAACTAGACTGACACACTACTGGAATTTCACATAGCTTTTTTTCTTTTTTTATTAAGAGTGAATGCGAATGACGGCACAGTTGGCGCAGTGGCTATAATAAGCTATCGATTACTGCGTTGGGTGTCGCAGGTTCGATTCCCGCACGGAATAATATTTGTATGATCAACAGGTAGGTAGTTGTTCCAGGTTTGGGTATTTGTATATTATTATGTGAGCTTAATGTTTGTAAACACATACCAAGATGCAGAAGTTATTTAAGGGGCAATGTTTTATAAAAAAGAAAACGAAAGAAAATGTGTGAAAATACTTAAAAAAAAAACTGTGTAAAAATCAGATAACTTTAATTAATTTTGTGTTTCATTAACATGCTGTAAAAAAAATGAAAAATAATATTTATATACTTGACTTCATACAATGGACACAAACTTTAATCAGAGAGCTGGGAGCAGGTAGTTATGTTAGCCATGCTAACAGTGATAAGTTGAACCACTGCCTAGCTATCACTGCAAGAATTTGTTTGTAATATGATTGTAGTAGTTATACTTATGACTCATTGTTGAACTTAAGTACTGTGTTTATTTTTTAAATGTACTGTAAAAGAGTAAAAGAGAAAACTTTAAAATGGTGTGTGTGGATTCATATTACATACACATTTTTAAAAAAAGTTTGCTTTTTTTTTCCTGTTCTTGGTTTCACAATTTTTTTGAAAACAATAATATTTTTGCAGACAGACCATAGCATTGAATATTATCGTCTTTAGATATATTTACATGCCATGTTAAAAACTATGAAGTATCCAATATTTACATAATGATAATTATCTGACAGAATAAACATGCTTCATACTTGGAAAATCTACATTAGGTAATTAAATATTTGTTTGCCGTGACAAAATAAATTGAAGTAAAGGAAAATACACTTTCAAGTGATGAAATATTAAATTTTCAGACTGTTGGTAAATAAATAGAGTGAGTAATTAATCATATATTATTGGATGTCATGTTAATGTGACGTTTCGTATGAGTAAAAGGACTTTCTGTGTCACAGGACTGTCTGTAAAAGAACAGGGCGGTCTAAAAGTCAAGAAAGTTTAAAAAAAACAGGATTTTATTTCTATGTTGAACTAGCTTTTGCTTGTAGCACTTAGCCTGTGTGGAGGTAGGAATTTAAGCCATTGGAACATACTATTGGGATAATAATTATCCTTTGTCTTAATTCAGATCAAGGTGAGCCAAACAGTTGTAAGACTGTCTATGCAGGATTCTGCGGCATGTGAAGCATCAGGGTGGTTTTTAGTCAGAGTGAGAGTCTTGGCAAACATAGTGTGGGACGTGATTTTATTTATTTCATTAATATTCATAAGTATGCATGTTTGTAAGATTGAAGGATGATAAGAGCCTTAAAGCTTATCTATTAGCTTTAAGTCATAATCAAATATTAGTTTTATTTTTAAGCATTATTTAGAACTAACTTTTGCCATAGGTTTCCCCTACATGTCACTCAAAAAACTATTCACTAAATAATTATATTGGAATAGACGGAGTCCTTGTTATTCGAGAATGTAACAAATCTCTTAGAAAAAATCCAATAAGATCCAGTCTACTGAATCTAAACTTTCATTTAAGTAATTATAATACGAGTTGTATTTATTCAGAAGAATTCTAACTTATAAAACGAAAGTTATTCTGGAATATTTATGTGTATTTACAATATTTGACTTTAAAGCCGTGAAATGTGGGAGGACGGGCCACTAGTTATTATAAATAATAGCCAAATCATTCAACAGTTTAAAAATGATTTCCACCAACCTTGGTAGTGGAAATCGTCAATGATATTACCAACTAAAATATCAGCTATGCACATACGCAAAGTTGTGACGCCAGCAAAATTATAAAACTGAATAAAAAAACAAGATACTTTGCATAAATTAACGATCAGCAATGGTAAACAAGTTTCCTTATATAATTATATAATTTCATACAAGTAAAATGTATTGCAAAATATTGGAATATTTTTAAAGTGATCAACAAGTTTTACTCACTCATTTCCTGCCCATAATGGCGAGTACGTGTAGTTGTAATCTTGTTTATTCCCCATTTCTGACACAAATTTACACTTTTACTTCTTATAGATTTGAAATAAATTATTAACAACAATTAATTAGTATGTACAATTTGCAAATATTTACATCAACAAACAATTTAAAATTTTCAATCTTTCATCTTTGTTGACGTTTTGAGTTGACAGTTCTGTTTTGTGTTGCCAGCTTATTATTACTTTTTAGAACGTTCCATTTACCACAGATCTTCGAGGGTTAATGATACGAAATTATGAGGTCTTCTATATTATTTTTATCTTTTATTTCTATAAATTAATATCTAAAAAAGTGACTTTTTAAAAGAAGTGAGAAACATGAATAAAGATGGTGCCTGCAATAAAAAATATCTTTAAAGAAATTCACGTTTCTAAGGGTTGAAGTCGAATTATTTTCATAGGCGCTTAAAAATGCAAATAATTTATAATTATATTAATTCAACATTATGCTATTCAGAGCAGCTCCATAATATCACCTATATAGGTATTTATGCGTACTAATTTAACGTTTAAAAAAAGTAAACTACAACGAATTTAAAACCTTAACTTCGTTAACTCCTTAGCTGTATCCACTGTCTTACTTGACTTCGTTTGAAGAATATTATACGTATGATCCAGTATGATCTAAAAAAAACATATTCATGAAATAACGAACCAACGATTTTCATTAGGTATATTCTTCAAAGCTATGTAGTATGATAGTTATTTGCCAACAATGTTGAACAACTGAGTGACCTTCTCTTTTGGTTATCTCGAAGCCCATCGGAGTGGAAATATTTCTGGCGGAAAAAATGGCAGAATCAACAATATGTCCAACACGTGCCCGGCCTGAAACCTCGCAGTATGTGGGTGACCTAATTTTTTCACAAGTTATTATCCAACTTATGAGGAGTCATGGCGGTGCATTCTATAGGGATTTGGTTAAGCTGAGTGGACTCGGGCTAGCACTTTTTGTTGGTGAAGCGAATCAATTCACTTGTTTGAGGGACATTGATATTCGGATGCCAAATAAAATATTTTATGGTCGAATTTATTGTTCTTTGAGTGAGATTATAAGGGTCAGGATTTTTTACTGTGTAAGAATAAATAGATCTAAAGGCATAGCTCGTTTTGCGCTGTTGGAATTTGAATATCAATAGTTCGTGTACCTACCGGGTCAACTGGGCGAAAAGGGACGCGGGTGAATCGGGATAAAACTTTCATAATATGGATTTTAATGTGAATTTATAATGGCGCGTGGTAACAAGGTCTCCGAATAATGTAGGTAGGTACTATAATGTTATTAGGCTGAAGAGTTTGTTTGTTTGCTTGGTTGATCGCGCTATTCTCAGGAACTGCTGTTTCGAATTGAAAAAATATTTTTGGGTTGAATTGTCCATTAATCGAGGTAGGCTATGTTTAAAGTAATATAAACGCTCGACCAATAGGAACTTAGCAGTGGGTAAAACCGCGGGAAACAGCTAGTGAAGAATAAAAATGAATAAATAAATTCAAGTTAGATAGTTCTTGTTGGTAACATATAAACTAACATTAATTCAATGTTGAAATCCCTTTTAAAGTTTTATCTCGAATCTCGATTCACCTCTGCCCACCGCTGCCCCTATTTATTCCGTTTTACGGTATGTACCTACTTGATGAACTTAGAGCGTTGTATTGATGATTTTGTTGATTATAATTCTGTAACTACATACGTCTTACAGCCGCGAACAATATTTTAATCAACATACATTCTAGCAATGGCCTGCAAATTATAAAAAACACAAGAAAATTTGAATTTCACGGGCTACATCGACGCAATCACCTTAAAAAAAATGAAAATCAAATCTAACTTGTTTGTGATATAAACGGTGCAAAAATCAAAACTATTCGTGGAAGGTACATAAATACCAATCTCCCTAGTACATAAGGCTCTAAAACGTAAACCGATGTTCCTGATGGTTCATTAAGCCACTTTGCCCTCACAGTAGTATTGACTGAAAAGCTCATTGAACAATTTCCAATCCGTCTGTCAATAATGATGGATTGATGAAAGTGTCCCCGATGATCGGTCGTCACAGGAATGGCCGAGGCTCAATTACGTAGTAGTTATCAACTTACGCCCAGTGGCTATTGGGCCTAAATGACTAGCAGAATACCAAATGTCTAACTGCTGAAATCCCATTCTGACGGACGCTAGATTTACGCGTTAGCAAACTAATACACTTGAGCCCTTATTTTAATTAACACGCTTATATTAGCTTCAGTTGTAAAGTTGTTACTAAGTATGTATTGTAAGAAAATCTTGGAATCTTAATTTGTCCCACTTCTCGGTCTTCGATTAGGATGAAATGCACACGCTTTGAGTTCTGATGACAATACATGACTAGCTAAGAAACGTCATTACAAATCCAATATGGCGGCCTCCCCATGGTATCCTATGCTTCTAATCGCTATGGTACCTACAAGACCCTTCGTACACTACGCGACGCAAATTTCCGATACTTTACGACTTTGGTATCCGTGGACGCGTGCCTGTGTACGAACCTCTGTGGATTTGTATTGCGATATTCCCCTGGATGCCAAAGTCGTAAGGTATCGGAGACTTGCGTCGCATTGTGTACGAAAGGGCTAAAACTTTTGGGTCAATAGGTATGCCGCTTTCCTCGCGATGTTTTCCTCCACCATTTTGAGCGCAGACCGCAGTGGTGATGAAATTAATATAAACTGCTTGTCGAGTTGTAGCTTTGAAACTCACTACTCGTAACAAGTGTAGTGTGTCTTCTTATTTGTCAACAAACATAAATTAAAACTACGTTCTGACTGTAACGTGTAACTGCACAAATAGAGACTAATTGTTATAAACGAATAGTTTCGACCAAATTAATTATCCTCTATTTGACTTTCGACAGCTTACGGTCTCTCACTACTACAGTCACTACAGCGAAACAAGGGTCGTAGTTTCACAGATACAAAATAGAAATAATTAGTTAATTTAGTGGGGTGTTTTGTAAGTTGTATTTATTTACGACTGTGTCTGCATAAAATTGTGTAGAAACATTAGTACCTACTTACAAAGTAAAATGTTTATTCGGTCATTTTGATTATTATGTCGTTAGGAGTGAGGAAGATATTTGTAGGTATTGGTTGATGGGTTACTAAAGACAAAAAGGTTGCAAGGTCGTCCTTCACCGTAAGATAGGTAAGCCTTATATTTTAGTGCCATTCTTTTCATCGTTTTCAGAAAAATAAAATAGAGTAAAGCGCTTGCCGATGATCAGGGCCGTTTGAAATCCGCATAGCTTTTTTTTTTTTAACGTGGTAATATCATCAAATGAGTCTTCCAACCCAGGGCAGGGCGGGAGGGACTGTCAGACTTCTATACTGACTAAAATCCACGGTGTCCTTCAATAGCCCTTTATGTTCCGGGGTCACGGTAAGGAAATAATCCCGCGACCCCGGCAGTCTTTGGCCCTCTGAGAGGGGGCCCCCGTCATTATGCTGACGCTCTTTGAGGCGCGCGTGGGACACTCCGCGCCGTCGACCCGGGTATGGTCCATGGTCGGGCAGCGAGTTGCCCTTTACTCGCTGCCCGCATGCCCGCGCCTACGGTGGCCGGAGATCATCTGCTGACGTCCGACGCCGCGGGCGCCTGCCACTGCGGTTGGGGCGGAGGGAGAACGCTGTCCTCACTCTCAAGCGGCCCGCCTCCTCCTTCACGAGCATTACTGCTTCGCAGAAGGAGGAGACCGCTTCCCACTCCGTCTCGCCCCGCAACATGGCCGCAACCAATGCCGGGCGCGAGAGGTCTCCGCCTATCGCCGCCGTGAGGACACGTCGGTGCTCTGCCCAAGCGGGGCAGTCTTGCACCGTATGCTCTACTGTGTCCTCCTTCCCCATCAGGCACAGGAACCTCCCGAAACTTCCGTGTCCGGTGAGGACCTGCGTCATCCGACAGGTCAGGACGCCGTGACGTCTCTCCAGCCACTCCTCAAAGAGGGGTCTTACCGCCGCAATTGCGGCGCGCCCGGAAAATCCGCATAGCTGCCATAGGTTTCACTGGCAACATAGCAGTCCAAAAAATGTAAGGCCGGGTTTTCCTATTATCTACACCCTGAGTGGGTGTAGATAGTATTAGGTCACCCCTACAATCTGCAAGCCTACCGCGACAAACAGCCATGAGCTGCTGCTAAAAATGGCAAATTAAAAAAAAAACAATGCGTCTTACCAACTTGACAATAGATCCAAGAAAACAGCATTCCAGTTTCCGACCATCGAGGCGTTACGTATGTACGGTACATTTAAAAATTCGATTTGGTATCGTATCGGAAAATACTGAGTAAAATAATTGTATATCAACGAAACTCAACGCAACGTTATCTCTTTCCAAATGACTCCCCACCTCACATTGAAGACATCTTGACACCTCCATTTCGTCCATTACCTATCTACCTGAACCTCACATTATCTTGTTTTTTCCACCATTTCTCCAGTATCGGATTACTGTCCATCGTAATTGTAAGGTCATCCATCTTAGGGCCATTCAACAGTGTGCGCTGGTGTCGTATGTCCGTTTACTTTGGTGACCATCAGTCTTTTGTTTCTTTTTTTTTTCTCGATAACCATGGCGAAGAAAAACTTATTTTGAAAAAGCACGACTGAACTATCGTATTGTGTGGTATTGTGTTTGCCGGTAGGTAGCTACAACCTCGGAGTCTTTAATTCAATAGAAAATAGGTTACGTCTAGGCAAGCGTGCTTGACTATCGACCATTTTTGATTACTCAGGTGAGATAATAGTCAAATGCGAGCTTATTGCTGAATAAAAAAAATCCGGGTTCTTTTCACTGTGTTTCATGTGGGCACCTGCACGTGGAAAACGATATAATAATACGGGACCCTAAGTCTTAAGACTATCGTCTACCGAGCGCTCGTCCATACTAAAAGAGAAAACGATTTCCTGCCCCTAAATGTTATCCTATCTCAATGATTTTTTAGAATGCTTCTAACACTGTAAGAAACTAGGTTTGTAGGTTTTCGTTTTTTCAAAATTTATAATAGTTTGAAAGTAACAGGCGCCTAAGAGTTACTATTTTTGTGACAAAATCTTCATTGAAATAAAACCTTTGTATTTTAAAAACAAAGAAGTTTTAGAAAAAAAAAGCAAAACCTACAAACCTAGAATATACTATGCTGAAACGATTGACGCCAGAATCTAAGAGATTGGTCGTGATTTAGTATGTGAAAAACGTTTTCTCCCGAGAGACAAATTTCATATAAAAAATACAGTCAGTCGCGAGCTGCAACGCTCTCTATCGCACGATCGGGGGTTTTTTCAACGCGCGAGAGGGACAGCACGAGTTTTTCTAAATACCTATTTTTTGAAAAGGCAGCCGCTATACAATCCTCTTAATTTATAATTTTGGGATTTCTTTTATTGCTTCAGGCTAAACCCACCTTATGAATTCATAAGTATGTTTTTCCCATATCCGTTAAACCGAAGAAGGTTTATCTAATCGAATTCCGCTTAGAAATCGGAATTTGAACCAAAATAAATGATTACTGGGAAAACACGTGCATATCCGTCAGTAAAGCAGGCTTTACAAATACGAATATTTCCAAAGATAACTCAGATCACGTGGAAAATGTTCATTTATCAAAATAATTCGATGCAATTTGTTATCATGACTTGCAAATACCTTATTGATTCATGGCGTATGAAATTTTCGGATTCATAGAACACATTACCGGGATACGCGTTTTAGACATTATTTTCGTACCTGAGGAAGTATTTTCCATAAATAGCTGCTTAATGGGCAATTTGATCATATTTTTCTACAACGTAAATGTGAAATTTTTCGTGGAGGGCGGAGTTAATTTTACAAACTGTGGTAATCATTTTGGTGTTACCAGACTTTGTGACTGGTGACTTTTTTTTATTAATTTCATTGTCTTTTGCCACCGACTTCCGAAAGAAAAGTTTTGAAGGTTATTTTACCCTTTTTTGTGGTTGTTTTTGAAGGCGGTTACATTTTTTTTTGATAAAGTTTTTATTTTACTCTTTTTAGTTTAAATATTCAACCAGAATTCTTGTCAAATACGAGTACCTACCTACATCATGTTCTTCTAAGAGCACTAGAATTTTGTAATCCGTAACACCGGTAATAACATCGTTAAAATCTCTTACATTCATAATTCCCTATCTCAAAAACTACTGAATCGATTTTGATGAAACTTGTAGGTAGTATTCCCTAAGTTGAACGATACCTAGTAAAACATAAAAAGAATTACTTAAATCGGACTTGTAGTTCCGTAGATATGCTAACACAAACATAATTTACTAAATCAGTCGATGCCAAGTCCTTACTAGAGGAGTTGTACCTTCCATCATCAGCTCAGCTACATGAGATGATGATTACCATACGCAAATACTTAAATTACTTCATAAAATTTGCGAAAAACGTTGTGTAGGCCTATAAAATTTGAGGGTTGCCCTCGATTTCTCCAGGATCCAATCATCAGATCCTGACATGGTGACAATGGGACCACTCCTGAAGTATCTCCTTTCGAACAAAAAAAGAATTTTGAAAATCGGTTCACAATTGGCGGAGTAATCGCGTAACAAACACACAAAAAAAAAAAACATACCGTCGAATTGATAACCTCCTTCTTTTTGAAGTCGGTTAAAAAAACGATTTTATCTATATAACAAATGTAGCCTTTAGAATTTCCATAGTTGCTTAATTATCTCTGACACCGGCCGGTATGGCCAAATTCACATACCAAAAACAAAGATCGCTAACAAAAATTCGAAAGACAATTTTGGTATTTCAAAGTCCAGAAAATCCTAAACATTTGAGAAAGCTTTACCACCAAAATGTCTGATAAAAGCATTTAGTCATTTGGGAAGCAAAGCAATAAACCTAAATACTGCCTAGACTACATTGTCAAGCAAGAGAGCTAGGCAACATACTAATTTCTCTGGTTGTGTTAATTATCCAATATTGAATGTTGGCGCCAACGTATACCTTCTAAGCTGGGCTGTCTGTCTCTTCATTTAATTATGTTAAAAGCTTTACTGTACTTACGATAATTAATTCGGTACTTAAAGTAAACAAATGAGTTTATAAACACTGTTAGCAACTACACTTTTCTTGATTTTTTCGGAAACTCAATAGGTATCTACAGATCTACATAAGTACCTACTATTTAACTATATTTCACTTTTCTTCGGCACTATATCGGCAGTTACAAAATGAGGCGTTACGGTTTTCGGAGACTGTTGATTGATCATTGGACTCTCCAGTGAACAGCGGAAGCAAGCGTCAATGCTGCACAACAATCATAACATAAACAGCCCGACTTCTATATACGTTTTTTTTTTAATAAAACTTGATTTTTTTTGAGTTTATGATTAATTTATAATTGAAATAAATGCTTTAAGTTTTAAGATCCACTGTCTGATCCGCTGATCGCATGCCTCTTTAGTTGCCGATCTCCACGCTCAAAACTCATCAAATTGTTTAAAATTACGTACATAAATAATTTAAGTTAGATAAATATGTAATGCAAATTAAAACATGAAGCAAAAAACCTGAAATAATTATGCGGACGAAGGAGTATTTGAAAGCCACCGAAATATTTTATAAAAGAGTTGTGCGGAAAGATGCTAACATTATAAGTATAATTTCTTTTTTTTACTAAAATTACATTTAAATGAATTAACTTAAGGTCCAATTTCAACCATTCAACTGGGTATGACCACTATTCTGTTTAAAGCATGCATGTCCTGTTTGCCTGTTCAAACGAACGAACAGTATTTCGGGATTTGACCGACTGACCTCAGAAACCCTCAGGGAAAAGAGGTTTTAATTTAGATGTAGGATTTTACGTGATTTTACCGTGGGATAGTTACCTAATTGCCTTACAATTTGAAGAGTAAGTGACTGTGGCATGTCGGTTTGAATTTCGAATAAGTATTTTAGTTTTACAGTACTTTATTATCATGACCTAAAAACTCCCTTAGAAAAGAACGCTTAAAAATGTTACGTGGTGGTCACCGTTACATGGATGTTTTAAAAAGCAATATAGCATCAAAAGTGGACCAAAATTATTCGGTTGTTCATTTGTTGTATACTTTTTAAGACTATCGGCTACCGAGCGCTCGTCCATACTAAAAGAGAAAACGTTTTCCTGCCCCTAAATGTTACCCTATCTCAATGATTTTTTTAGAATGCTTCTGACACTGTAAAAAACTAGGTTTATAGGTTTTCATTTTTTCAAAATTTATAAATAGTTTGAAAGTAACAGGCGCCTAAAGGTTACTATTTTTATGACAAAATCTTCATTGAAGTAAAACCTTTGTATTTTAAAAACAACGAAGCTTTAGAAAAAAAAACAACCTACAAACCTAGAATATAATATGCTGAAACGATTGACACCAGAATGTAAGAGATTGGACGTGATTTAGTATGTGAAAAACGTTTTCTCCCGAGAGACAAATTTCATATAAAAATACTCACAGTCAGTCGCGAGCTGCAAATATGTAGGTGTCTAAGTATGTAGGTGTCTAAGTAGTTACCACTGATTAGAAGATTATAAGTGCCATTGAACTGAAACTTTACCTAAAAAAGAAATAAAATAGTAACACACTTTTCTGTCCGATAAATCAGACATCTTCACAGTTTTCTTACAAAACTCCACAAAAATATTATGGAAAAAGGCCAAAAATTCTATACAACCTCATATGAAAAGTTACATCAGTTCTGAACTTATGTAGTTGGGTTGTTACTGGCCATAGATAAAACTCGGCTTTTGTACAAAAGGAAAAATAAGCGGAGAAAACGGAGAAAATCATTAAAGTTTCGGATATTTGTTATACAGAAGTAGGAAGGTTTTATTTTTAATTTTACGATTTTCCTGTAGGATTAAGGTGCTTATTTCGCGAAGAATTTGACTTTCTTTTTTTTGAAAACTACCGGTAACTGTCCCTTATAAAATTTCCTGGAAGCCATTTAACAAAATGGGGTGACATCGACAGCTGAAAGGTTCCCGTGTTAAGTTATGGGAATATCGCAGCTGTATGGAAGGCATTAGAAGACAAATGTTATTTCTTTTAGTTCGACATAACAGAAAAAGTTTCTAAGTAATATGATTAAATCGACGGGGTTCAGGGGATACTTACATAACACTCGTATTATGAGTTTGGTCGCGGTATTATTTCAGGGGTAATCGACATGATAGAGCACTTATTTCTTTTAAAAAAAATCACATAACTGTTGTTATTTTGAAGTTTATTTTAATTTTATTGTTTTGGGGAAATCCTATAGCTAAAGATACACTAAGTGATAGTACAAGTTTCTACGTGTAATTTATCACATGAAATCGAAAATTGATAAAAAACTGTTAACTCACCAACACAAAAAAGCGCACTTTTTTTTACCTACACTCGTAGAAGCTATAGGTAAAAAAAAAAATTAACACTTATGGTTAAATTAATAATAAGGTTTAGGAACTAATTTCTGAGATTTCCAACACATTACGTTAGTTATCTTAAAATCTATACAACTGTACAACTAACTGCCACTGCTAATATCTTAACCGATAAACTTCATAACACTTATCCCAACTTGAGAATAGAACTCAATATCTAATGCTGATCAGTAAGACTCGTGGCCACGTCCTGATATGTCTAAATGAGATGGTTATGTATCTACGACTGAGTTATTCCCGATTAGTCATAAAACAAAAGAACATTGAATTTCAAGTCGAAATTGGTACAAAAGTCTCATCAGAATATTACTGTCATCCCTAAGTCCCCTCAACTTGATATAGATACAAGTGGAAATGATAAAATGTACCAGGATGTCAGAAGAGATAAAGAGGTGTTACGTATTTCATAGAAAATCGATGAGCTTGGGTCGTGATGATATCCGGTAAACCTAAGTCTCGATATTAACTCCTAGTTATTTATGACAGCCTAGTACTTGACGGGCATAATTAAGACTTAAGACTGTATCTATTTTACCCACCCAGGGAATATTCTTAGGGGTGGAAGTGCATTAAACGAACTGACCTCGCTGTTGAACTAATTAAGGATGTATGTTAAACCAGTTTAACTGATTTCTCCTGAGAAAACGTCTGACCGTTCCGTGGAGAACCACGGTTCAGCGCTTTTTGCTATTTTGCTGATATCCTATGCATTGACTTGCATAATTTATTTTCTAACGAGAATTTATTGTTTTTCCGTGTATGTGGTGCCATTAAAGAGAGTTACAAACTACGTCTTAAAAATTCAAGCTATTTCTGTGAGATGTTACTCGTACTAATTACTTTGTACTACTCATTTGCGAGTTTCCTCCATGCCTCAGAAAGCACTTAAAGCCGTTGGTGCCTGCTGGGGGCTCGGAACTCTCCAATCGGGAAACGGTGACCCTGAAACGTATTTTTGAAGGAACGCCGTGGATTTTCGCGATGCAACGCAATTCGACGCGATTCGAACGAATTCCAACTACAAGTGAAAATCAACCTTGCCACTAAGAAATAAACATGCAATTCGATTGTCTTGAAGTTGTCATGGCCATCGTGTTTTGTTTTTCATGTACCCTTATATAACAACGTGTTTTATGTATTATGTCATAGTGCTTTTTTTTTTTTTTTTTTTTTGGTTTAGCGTGGTAAAATCATCAAATGAGTCCTCCGGCCCCGGGCAGGGCGGGAGGGACTGTCAGACTTTTACTGACTAAAATCCACGGTGTCCTTCATAGCCTGTTTCGTTCCGGGGTTACGGTAAGGATGTCATAGTGCTAAGGTTGATTGTTGATTTTCATTTGTAGTTGGAATTCGTTCGAATCGCGTCGCATTGCGTCGCATCGCGCCATGAGTGAAGTCCCTAAGTCTGATAGTTCTTTCCACGCCAAATAGACGGGAGGACTAGGTTATCTGATGAAAATACGGCGTTTGTAGGAAGGTTGGTAGTAACTACATATTAGAAAGGAGTTTAAAAGTCCGACAACCAGTCTTAATAAAACTTTTTCTAAAAAAATGTGACCGCCTTCAAAAACAACCACAAATAAAAAGGGTAAAATAACCTACAAAACTTTTTTTTCGGAAGTCGGTGACTTTTTTTATTAATTTCATTGACTCTTTTGCCACCGACTTCCGAAAGAAAAGTTTTGAAGGTTATTTTACCCTTTTTTAACTACAAGTGAAAATCACCCTTGTCACTAAGAAATAAAGATGCAATTCGATTGTCTTGAAGTTGTCATGGCCATCGTGTTTTGTTTTTCATCTACCCATAGATAAAAACGTGTTTTATGTCTTATGTCATAGTGGTAAGGTTGATTTTCATCGCCAAATAGACGGGAGGACTAGGTTATATAATGAAAAAACGGCGTTTGTAGGAAGGGTGGTAGTTACTTTTAGAAAGGAGTTTAAAAGTCTGACAACCAGTCTTAATAAAATTTAAACATTAGCTATAAAAATATTAGCGAAGGGTAACTTACAAAAAAATAAACTATAATTATTTATTTTAACTAAAATCAATGAATTGCATTGTGGTCGATTTATTCTTTAATTATTTAATCCAGCTTTACCAGTCCCGTTTGAATTAAACTGTTTTTGATAATTAAGACTCAAGTTCAAGACTAAGATTAGTTCTAAAATGCACACTCAATTATTTCAAATGTCCTATTATCACACCCCGTTGAATTCAACCCTGATGGAAATAGCAAAAGGATTGAGTAATAAACATGCCAGTTTAGGCAGTAAAGTGAAGTTATTGCTCTGGCTTTTCAGGTTTCGATATTTGAAGACGTTTGGCTGAAACTATTAATTTATCTATTGACCTTTTAAAGTAATTTTTCTTCTCAGTGTTCATCTATCAAATCACAATATCAATTAATTTGAACGAGATAGAATATGGTGATAGGGGAACAGTGCATAAGACCACGCGAGGTGTAATGGGGACATACAGCTTGACATAAAAATGTAGAAAACCGGAAGTCGCCACTGTCTTCGCGCTACCAGCACTTTGAATGATTTTATTTTCTTTTTTTTCACTTATTACGTTAGTTTTATGGCACAATAATAAATCTAACAAACCTGCGGTCTTTGTTTACATCAAATATCAAAGATTATAAAACGCTGTCAGAAATAAAAATTTTAGTTCCGTTTCAATCCGTTCTGGCCAAGCTGTACACACTTATGCATACTTAACACAACACTAACGTAGCGCAAGCGCCATCAGGATGTCATTTGCAAGCGGCCATCAACAAATGGTGCCCTGTTGGCGCTTGCGTTACGTTAGTCCCCGTCTTATAAGTACACTTTTCCCTTATGTGGGATAATTTTGCGATCGAACCCGCGGGAAAAAACATGCATTCTACGATAACCAGGAAAAAAAATTAAAAAAATAAATGAGGCTTGAGACATGAATTCTACATGATTGTTTCGAGGCACGAATTTCATGAAATTAGTGGTAGGTACATACTACATTTTTTTAACGCAATTTTCTGTAATAAATAGACACTAGCGTCGCGTTAAAGGAACTTCAGTAGCAGCGCGGACTGTATTTATTTGGTCGTACTGAGGCCTTATCATGAGTTTTCAGTTATTCTGACCTATGACATTTTCAAATTGACTTTCAAGGAAAAAATTACTTCCTTCTTCGCTCACCAGAGGCGCTGTTCCATTTTTTCATACAAAAAACGCTGTAAATACCTACTAGAAAGAAGCTGTAAAGTAAAATAGTGAAAATTCGTGTTAAGGGTACGTACAGCATGCTTGAAGTACCTATTACGACGTAAATTGTATGGAAAATGAAAAACCGGCCAAGTGCGTGTCGGGCCACGCACAGTGTAGGGTTCCGTAGTTGCCCATCAAAATACTTATGTCAACTAACTAAACTGATTCGCTGAATATATTTTAAAAAGAAGAATTTTCAAAATCTGTCCAGGCGTCTTTGAGAAATCGGGGAAAATACATTAAAAAAAAGATAACGACGAATTGAGAACCAATCCTTTTTTTAAATTTAGTTATAAATAGCTGACAATAAAAATCTACCTATCCCCAAAACATATTCACCTATTATAGCTGTAAAATAAAGTTAACAAACTTACATTTGCAGTTGAAGAACATGTTCTCCGATACATTTTGTTTAGGAAAATATGTTATCCAAGTACGTTTTATAAGTTGGTCGACTATTACTCGTAAACTGGTAAAGCCTACTTAGTCTTGATAATTTTCTTTTAAACTTCGTTAAATAACAAATCCGTATATTTACACCAAATTACAGCTTTCTAGTACTGGGCGTCTCTGAGCTAAGCTGCGGACAGACGGACGGACGGACGGACGGACGGACATGGCGAAACTATAAGGGTTCCTTGTTGACTACGGAACCCTAAAAACGCCTCTAGTGCAAGAATGAGGAACTAATTTTATCCCTCAAATTAACGTCAAAGTCCTCGTTTACGTCACAAATACGTGAAATGTCGTGATGGCCCCTGACCGTACCTCACGTTTTTCCTACTTTTAATTCTTAGCCCGGCAATGCTCACGTCTGGTCTAGTACATTTTGCTTGTCTACGTGACCTGACCTTTAAGCACAGGATATTTTATTATGTTGGATGTTGGTACGTAAATAATATAAATATTATGTTTAGGGTTTCTTTTAAGTAGATGGGTCTGCTTTTTGTCTTACTAGATTAAAAGCAACCCTTTCCCTCCCTGGCTGAAGCAAAAGAGTCCGTTATATTCTTACTAACTAAAATGACCACGTTCTTTAAATTACCCTTTGCGTTCCAGGTTCCTGTTGAAACCTCTTAATTAATTCCTGTGACATAAGGCGCTATTGGGCGTCCCCAATTAGGTAGCTTAGGTTTCACCCCAGAAACCATACAGGTCTTCAAAATGGGTATAGAATTATTTATTGATTTATTGTTCCTTCTACCATGTCAGCGATGTTTAATATAAACCTAGAAAGTACATCGATATGTGTTGAAAAAGACACATTGTAAGGTACTTGCTCTCACTTGACCACCAGGTTGATTTTAGAGGGGATGAATCCCAGAGCAGTGGTGGCCCAGTGGTATCGGTCCCGACTTACGAGTTGTAGGTCGTGGGTCCGAACCCTACCAGGCGCATTACTTTGTGTAATTTATTTCATCACCACTGTTCTCAAAACGTTGATGGAAAACATCGTGAGGAAGCTGGCATGTCCTAGAACCAAAAATTCGCAGACATGTGACATCTACCAACACGCACTGGGCCCGCGTTGTGGATTTTGGTCCACTCCCTGGAAGGTTTCCCTTCGAAAGAAAAAAACAAAAGGTAGATACTCGCTCCAGTTTGAACTCACAATCTCGTGCATAAATATAACTGGCGAGGTACCATACCATACATACCTATTATGGTCCATCACGAATATCGTCTCAAAGTATCCGAAGCAACTTTACGAGGGTAAAGGATCGTTCACGTTTGTCTGGTAATATAATCATGGGGTTCCGTGCGTGTCCGCAATGGCAAACACCATTGAATGTCCCATCGAACTGACCTTTAGATTATTAGTTTATGTGCTGTCTTATCCTTCGAAAAGTAAAGTCCCTAATATGCTCCTTTAGATAGCGTCTTGGTGTCCCACAATTTTTATGAAGATCTCAAGCGTTTAGTTCTATTTCCAATATAGTTCTGATTCTACAAGCGTTTAAACAGGACTGAGATAGAATGATGATGGCGTGGATCTCACTGAAATCGCCACTTTTTAATTTAAAGTCCAAAACTACTCATTATTTAAATAAATTGATTGATTGACGGTACGGTCGGTGTTGTGTTACTGTTAGTCAGAAGCTTGGTTGTCACCAGTCTTATCATGGGGTATCGTATTGCTCAGTTACTGAGTTGTGGAGGTCCGATAGGCGGTCGCTCGATGTAAAATACTGATATCCAGCTGCATCTGCTTCGACTGGAAGCCGACCCCAATATAGTTGGGAAAAGGCTAGGTAGATGATGATGATGTTTGCCAAATGATTCTTTTTTTAAACCTGTGTATCAAAATAGCAACCTCCTAAACAAACCCTGCCCAAATTATTAACGAGGTACTAGTAAATGCTCAACAAATTATTCCAGTGCTAATAAAATCGCATAGAATAGTAGACCACGGTAAACATTCCTATACCGTTGTATTATAAATACTTCTGGGAGTGGAGGTCAATTAGCAGCGAGTTAGTGGCCACATAAAAGTAAATAGCCACCCTATACATCACGAGGGAATTCATTAACAACCTTTATCGATATGCTAATTCCGGTAATGTTTCCTGATTGCAAATCGGGATTGCAGAGTATAAATGGCCGTGAAAAGCTTGAAATGATTAGTCTTTTCGTGAGACAATTAATCTTTCAGTGGTAGCATTATTTTTGTGGTTTTCGAGATGCATTGATGTACAGACGTCAGCACCTACCACAATCAGTCAAACTTCAATAGATTTTCAACAATATCAGAAACGTAGAAGCGGAAATCAGTGCAATGCATAAAGTTCGTGAATTTCTCGCAACGCCGGGTTTAGGTTATTTCGCCCGCGATATTTAACTTCTTGCGTCTTTCATCTAGGTTGCGACTTTTAGTCTAAACAGATGAATCTTGATATCAGTATTATACATGGAATGACTGCCTATCTGACTTGCACAACCCTCTTAATATAATAATAGAGTAACCCTTGAAAATACTGAATTTCAGTCGTTCGGGTCACTAATTCCCTGTAACGACTGTCAAAGATCTACAAATATCAGCCGGGATCAACGGCTTAGCGTGCTTCTCGAGATAGGAGGAAATTGGATTTTAATGGAGGTCACACATCTGGGTTCCGACCTAAGCAAGGACGACTTAACCATGAAGAGACTCAACAAAAGCTTCTAAGAGGTCTCAACTTTTATTTAATTAAAAAATTAAGCAAAATTATTTTTTTTGAAAAAAACCCACGACGGTAAAAATCTAATTGAAAAAGAATAAAATAACTCAAAACCCCCGACTTAACCCAATTATTATGTAACGAAATAATAATAATTTATAGACGTAAAAATACTTTCTATAATATTAAAATACATAACCGAGGAATATCTGTCGGGGGCTGCCTTTTCTATATGAAATTGTGTATCTTATGTCGTCTTTAAACATCTACAATTCTTTAATAATTGTATTCACGTCATTAGAAAACCTTTAGCTGGTTTAATGGGGTCGTCGTTCCCAATAGGTCCACAGGCTCATCGAACACAAACCCGTTATTGAATGAATACCGCATCAAAATCGGATCATTACTTTAGAAGATAGATGGGAATATTACTTTGCACAAACGCACAAAAGCACACACAAACATCTCTCACCCTAAACGCATATACCTGCTCCGTTCCGTCGTGGGTAAAAAGTACCTTTACAAATACTTTAATAGTGCGCTCAGCTAAGGAGTGGAATTCCTTCTGGAGTCTTCATTTCCTTATAGCTACAACCTGGGGTAAGTTACGCATGGGACTGTATTAACAGGTAACCGTGACCCAGGAACGTAAAGGGCTATTGAAGGAACACTATGGATTTTAGTCAGTACGAGACTGACAGTTCCTTGTGCTCCATCCAGGGTAGGAGGACTTGCGTGTGGGTGACGAACATCGGGCTTAATCGTCGCCCTACCAGCTAGGCTCTAACAGGAGGCGCGATTCAAGGAAAACGTGCGATGGACACCATCGCACTTGGAAATGGAGTCCGCCGTGAATAGTGGGCCCATACCAGTTGGGGGTACGCGCGAATGTTTTCATATAATTATACGGCCCCCAACGAATGGTAGAAGAAGGAATAGTGGGTTTTAGTCGGTTTGAGTCCGACATCACCCTCCGCTCGCCCTAGTCTGAGGGTATCCGTGAGGGTTTTCCCACTCAAAAAAAAAAAAAAAAGGGTCTTAGTTAACAGTGAAAGGGCTACTTCTAGGCAAGCGTGCTTAACCTTCGACCACATCATCGCTTACCATCAGGTGAGTTATTAGACAAATGCGAGACTATCACAAAAAAAAAACAAATAAAAACTGTTTTTTCTTTCCACATAATTTTGGCATCTACCCAAGTGTAACCTTCGCACTTAGAACTCGTTTACTGTAATACGCGACCATAAACCCCATTATGATTGTTCATTTTCCATGTATCACCTACTTTGTATCGGGGTCGAACACATTTCGAACCCCATTAGGCAGGCGAGCGATTTCAGCTGACCGTTCCATGGCTTTGGACGATCATGGCGAAAAAACTTATTCGCTTCCGATATTAGTTATTGGGGGAAAGAGATGGGAGCTGTGGGAGAGGATGAAAAGGAACGACCGAACGAGATAAGGCGATCATTTTATTTTAGAACATTGTTTATTTGTTATGATATGAAAGCGTTTTGGCTTACAAAATTTAAAGGTGGATATTCTGAAATAAATAAAATCCTCCCTTTCAAGTTACTAAAATCATCAATCAACATTACTCCCTGGGTGAAAGGAGTTCCGATCCATTCAGGGCTCATGATGTGATCGTGTCAGACTCTAAACTGACTAAAAGCCTACTCTGTTTCTTTGATTGTCCTTTGCGTTCCAGGGCCACGTATCCTGCTTAGACAGTCTCTTGTGAAATAAAATACTTTCCTGAAAACTATTGAAGCAGTTTATCTACTCTATTCCCGAAACAACTTATTCTCAGACGGTTGGCCACCACCTTGAAAAAAAAAACAATGTTTTGCTTAGTAACATAAAGCACTTTGTATAAAGCTGTTAGGTAGTTATTACTCACAAAGTTTAAGTCTCCATTGACATAATAAAATTATTTTAAAAGACATATTACTTTCAAGCATCGATATTGAACATCGACAAAAACCTTTACAAGTACACGAAAACTCAATTCAGCCACAATCAACTTATACTAAGGAGAAAATCGTGTTTTAATTTACCTTTGCTCCTCTCTTTTATATCAGTTGTTGCTACGTGACAACGTCTTTAAACATAGAATAAGGAATGCCACCTCCAGGCGTCCATTCGCTTTTATTCGACGATAGCGAAGCGAAGCTTGGCACACCTCTGAAAGGAGACATTCACCTGATTGTTTTGTGCCTCTGGCGATGTTGCCGAAAGATCCATCTACCGCCTCAAGTTTTGTTACTACCCGAGCTCGCCGGTCTTGATAGGGTCTTTATAATAGACCTTTCATTGTAGGTCATAATTGACTGCCAATTATCACTGTTGGAAATAGGACACAAAACCGGATGGAACTTTTAAAAGCATGCCTAGTTAAAGTGAGGCTCCATTAGTGCGCCTGGTAACAACGGATCAACGCATTTTATGCCAAAACTGAGTTGAGTCGACGACGTAACGCAATTGGGTATGATGCAGGCCGTCCGCGTCGCAGTCGCAGTAAAACGTTTAAGAAAGAAAGAGAGAAAAGAAAGAAAAAACGTTTAGTGGCACATGCCACAAGTGCACACAGTACGTAAGTTTACGAAAAGAAACTAACGTTTCTCTTCAGCTTAGCAGTGTAACACTATCCATTGTCGTACAACTATCAACGCTGCGACGACGTATGGAGCCTCTGATATCTCGATCCTCCGCTGCTAGCTAGGCTTGAAGCCTGCCGGGGTCGTGGGACTAACGAAGACAGTGATCCCGGAACGTAAAGGGCTATTGAAAGACACCGTGGATTTTAGTCAGTAAAAGTCTGACAGTCCCTCCTGCACTGCCCTGGCTGGGAGGACTCATTTGATGATTTTACCACGGTAAAAAAGAAAAAAACTAGACTCGAAACTGTGGGTATTGAACGGTCTTTGGAAATGATCGCATCTGTTTCCTTTTAATCTATGCCTGTAACAAAGGGACTATGTTTTTATAGACTTCCTCATACATGTGTGGGTTAAGGGGTTTTATGGAGGCCTCCCGTGACGGCATGAGCTTCAGCGGACTTTGTAATGAAATAAATTCTGCTAAGGAAATAAAGGAGAGCATGTTGTCAGTACACAATGAACTACGGTAGCCTTAGTGTAATGTTTAGTGTGCCGTTTTTTTTCTTTATTGTGCAATAGGATTATTTACGGTCGTTGGTGCTTTCTTTGTTGTGAACTGTAGTTGCAGACTCAATATCTATAGCAGTTATAATATGTGCATCACTATTATTATAATTTCTGTCCCGCACTGCCTCACTAGTGGGCAAAGACTTACCTACTTTCATTCTTTACATTGGTCACAGCTTTGTGTAATCTGTTATCAACTTGTTACAAGAAATATTTATTTTAATCCGAAGTATGTTTCTCTCACTGCTTTAGGGTCTAATCTTGTGTTTAACATAATTATTGCTTTACCAATTTATTTGTTTCAGATGAGCACATACAATGGGTGCTGGAGGATTGACGGCGCCACCCAGCGTGGCCGGCCCAGAAATAGGTGGCGAGACAACCTACCATGATGGCTGGTTTGAGGAGGCACAGTACCTATACGTGGTCCTGGAAGATTTATGACTTTGCCAGATGGGCACAGGACAGCATAGACTAAAGAGAAAGGATAGGTATGAGTTAGGCGGATTGGCATCATTTTCAACGCAGTCGTAGTACTATTATATATTCTATGACGCAGTGTCCTGCGTGAGCGACGAATACGACACGACGCGACGCGATTCGAACTAATTCAACACGAAGTAAATATTAAAATATTATTATAATATTTACTTCGTGTTGCATTGCGTCGCGTCGAATTTGTCGCTCACGCAGGACACTGCCTAAAATGGTTGTTTGTCACCGCGGCATAACATAGCGATTCATTTTAAAGGTGTAAAACAACCAACATTTTAAACCTCTGCAATGATCACACATTTGTTTGTAATTACAAAAACAAACATATATCAAAGAAAAATAAATCCCATGGAGCTAATACACTCTCAGTTCCTTAAATAAAGAAGGGGAAAAAGCCCCTTGAAGATTAGTAAGTGGCCAGCAAATATGGCGGGACGCGCAAATGATCCAGCATTTACATATTCACTTAACTTTTTTCTCTTCAAGAACTTCTTTTTACTTCAGAGCAAGGAGTTTTACGATACTATGGTTGAAAGTATCGGCACTGTAAGAAATACTTTGACCACTCATTATAAGTTTGACGTGGGGAGAGACAAAAAAAACTAAGTTTCCGGTCCGTATTACAGTATGTACTCAATGCGCAAACACTACTTAAAACTAGGTTCAAGCCATTTGATTGGTTGAAACTAGTTTTAAGTAACGCTTGAGTTTTGAGTTGCGTTCTGTAATACGGGCCTCCTAGTTGCGTAAAGGGCTTCACACACAGCAGCTATAATGTATATTAATGTACATTACATCCCGGGATGTATAGCTTTAAAATTATCTTAATGTATCACACACACAACAGGTAATGTAATGTATATTTCCCTACATTTCATAACATCCTTTTCGAAGAGAGATATAGGGAAATGTATTGAGATGTATTAAGATGTATCGAAATATAAATGTATATTTTCGTATCGCTCAGTACCTTCTACCTTACGTGTGAAGCCCTTTAAGGGCTACCTTAGTAGCCCTTAAAGGGCATATGGGCATATGGGCATATTACATCTTCGAATCTCTATGGAAAGATGTAATGAGATGTATCGTGCTATAATGTACATCTTTACATTATAGCTGCTGTGTGTGAAGCCCTTAAGGGCTTCACACACAGCAGCTACTAACACTTATGGGATTATTTGTGTGTCTGTCTCTCTGAATTAATTTATCTGGAATTTACTAGGCCATTAAGTTTTGATTGTTGGTGGAAGAAAGGGGTCCTTAAGATTTTAGGCTACCGTATACAGAAAGGTATTTTTTGGGCGGTATTATCATCATAATATGAACCCTGGAGCACTGGGTGGAGTAGAAAGGATTGTCATACTCTATTTTTTACTAACCTTTACTGTCCCACTGTTGGACAAAGGCCTACCTCCATTCCTTCCAACGGTCTCGACCGTGCGCCCTTCCAATTCTCAAGAAAGGCATCCAGTTCGTTCCGCCATCTCCTTCCATCCTCCGACTGTAAATCCACCCAGTTCCATAAAGAAAGAAGAAAAGAGATTTATTGGAACACACAGGACAGAACAAACAAAATTACCTACATGAATAAAAACAACAAAGAAAAACAGAATTAAATAAAAGAAAATAAAAAGGTAAATTAAAACAAAAAAAAAAAAAAAAAAACAATTTAGACCTTAGCATGATGTGGTGCGACATTTAATTGTCACAGCGCTGGTTTTCTGGTAGGCCCTTCGTTTGTTCTTTGCATTCCAGGGCCACGGTATGATATAAATCGACTGTAAAACCCCTTGTAAAAGCCCCCATACGTTAGTTAATGTTAGTTTTCATCTTGTTACTTTATCAAACTACTTGTGAAAGTTAACATGACGCGTGGTAAGGAATTTTGACATTCCAGTATATTTAAACAAGTATTTCGTAATAGTGTAGAATTCTAGAGTATTAACTAATTCTGTCTTCTCTTGTCAGAGCAGGCATTTTAAGCATTTCTAGTGTTTGCGAATTCTGTGGGTAGTGATTTTATACTAAGTAAGTGTGAAATAATCCTTCACGCAGCTTTCAACAAAGCATTCTTTAAATAAAATCGCGTATCTATGTATTAAGAATAGGATCAGCTTGGCGCCATTTTCTGACAGCAATAACGTTTAACAAAAAATGCTGCATTGCAATAAATATTTTTCTTGAAATTACTTCTGAAAAAAAAAAATCACAGACATTTATTTTTAAGTTACTTTTTCTTACCTGGGTTTTTTTTTTTTTTTTTTTTTACGTTAGGCTTGAGTTGACTAACTCAAGCCTCACGTAAAAAAAATAAAACAATTATATACATTTATTGTTATAGACTGCAATAAAATACAGAAATGAAATTAAATAGCCATTTTAAAAGCAAAATCAAAATAAAAGCAAATTAAATTTTTACGCCCGAGTAAAAACAACTAAAGGTATTCAAAGTAAATTGACGAAAACGACGTAAAAACTGTTTTGACTTATCGCCATTTTGCAATAGCAGAGACGTAAAAACATGCTGTAAACGTCCTCTCTTGAACCGTCTTGTGAGACGAACGATCTTGAAGGGTTAATGTACCAAAGGCCTGGCAGATCTAGAAGGTATTAATGATAAGATTAGGGTAAACTTTGAATAAACACACACATTATCTTTTCGTAATTTTGCATAGGTTTCTGAACTTTGTCACGTATTAGGAGTTTAAGATGAAACAGTAATTCAAATCAAACAAACTTTTTTTTTCACCAGACCACTGTTTTTAAATACAGTTTTTCAGAGACTTCTATCTGTTTTCTATTAAGAATTATCAGCCTATGATGTTCCCACAGCTGGGACACAGGTCTCCTCCTCAAGAAAGGGAGTGGGTTGTAATCCACAACGCAGGCCCAGTATGTGTTAGTAGATGTCTAATGTCTTCGACACCGTGTTGAGAGGAGTCTCGTAAGTGTATGAAATAAATTACCTACACAGACACACCTTGGGTTTGTGATAAACACATTGCCTCTGGCTAAATCAGGCCGGTACTACTGAACTAGCAATGCGTTTTTTATTTAAATATATAAAAATGCAGTGGTGGTCCACATAGGTTTATTGATATCATTGTTGTGGCTTTTTCATGACAGACATTTTGAAAAATCTTTTATTGCAAAGCAAAGTCATTAAATCGACAATGACATGCACATCTGTGGTATCTTTCCGCAATCTGATACAAGACAAATCCGCTACTGATTTCACACTGAAGCGAGTGACGTCATACAAAATATAATATTACCGCAATCATCACATATTTTCCGCTTGTTTTTCAAAACAGACGCTCGTAAAGCTATTGTGAGTGTTTATATTGTATGTTGTGTAATGTATTGAAAATAGATATTTCAGGAAGCGTGGGTGTAGTGCGTGTGAGTATCTTGCATAAATAAATCTTTAGATTCGGGAAGTTTGGTCGCGGGACTGTTTATACGGTTAACCGTGACTTTGGAACGCAAAGGGCAATTAAAGGAATACGGTTGATTTAAGTCAACACGAGTCTGACAGCCCTTTTCGTTCCACATAAGGAGGGAGGACTCATTTAATGAAATTACTATTTAAAAAAATATCAAATTCGGGAAGTTTTATTTACGTGTCTGTTGTCTAAAATGCTAAAAACATGAGTAGACTCATTGACTATAAATGAACGGATATGAGGAAAACGTTCATAATTCTGACGCGGGAAATGAGATGGGTTTTGGTACAAAAGCATCGCATTGTCCACGACCATTCTCGAGCCAAAGTTTTCCTGTGCCTGTAGTTTTCTTGCACCCGGTATTTTGGAATTAGAACAGAGCAGAATGTTGCAGCTAGTCTGTGGTCCAGTGCCCATTATTACATGACCACCAATCTTATACGGCAGAATTAAGGAAAGAGAGACAAGTCATTCTGGCCACTGACCGTATTCTGACGGTTGAGTTCTTTTGCAATTTTGTTTATCGTGGTAAATACATCAAGTCCCGCCCTAATGGTGGAGCGGCCCTTCCACTCCAGATTGCAGCACTGTCAGACTCGTACCGACTAAAATCTACGGTTTCTTCTATAGCTTTTTGCGTTCCAGGATCACTGGATCGCGTTACCTTTTTAGACCGTCCCGCGACCCCGGCAAGCTTTGGCCCTCCTCGGAGGCCTCGTTAGATAGCTGACAGCGTTAGCTGTAAACTTGGTGGGATTACGGACTCCATACAAGTTAGAGCCCCTTAGCCAAGTTTCTAAACGATACCATACCCCATGGTAAGACCAAAAGCAAACACTGTCATTACTAATGAATTATGTCTGTCTATCAATTCATAAATCACTCCATTCGATTGATGTGTATCAAGAAATAACACGCTAATAAAACGTATAATACAGACACATGCTGCATCTCAGAAATTTTCCTTCATGTTTTCACTGTAAAGCTGGGTACTCACTTAGCAGTGTTGCATGTAACGTATCAGATACGGTATCAAGTGAGTACGTAGGCGCGAGCCCGCTGCGGACCTCTCGCTGTAAGCTCGCAGTGACCCGCCGAGTGGCGATGTCACTGCGAACACAAAGGCGGCTCGCAGTGTGCTCGGACGATCCGTACCCACTTGAAGGTTGATACAGTATCTGATACGTTACATGCAACACTGCTAAGTGAGTAGCCAGCTTAACATGCTTTGAATTCCACTCCACGAGGAACTCAGCTCTAGACCTACTTGAGATCCTAAAATAGAGGTGGTGTATTAACTGATACAAAAGGAATGTTTGAAACTACTGACTGTTTCGTTCATTGTTTGGTATTGTGTATCTGGCTGCTGCCTACAAATCTACACTGCCATAACTCATCATTATTGTGAATTGAACGGACATACCGCACCCCCCCTGGAAAAAAACGCGTAACTCGACTTGCGTCAATTTTTTTTTATTAATGAAAAAAAATCGACCGTACTCTAATACACCTTCTCACAAATTTTCAAGAAGCTAGCGCCAAAAATAAGGGTACTGTCACAAAAAATGTGTATTTTTGCGACAAAAAATAAAATAGTTTTCCATGCATAAAAAGATGTATACATACATACATTTATTTATTTTAAAACTTTCCCTGGGTATAAAGCCATAAACACACATACCCATAACTAACACGAAGATTTAAAATAACTTTATAAAAGTAAATAAACATAGGCATTTGTTCTTGGATACTATTACGAAGGCGTGTCTTGCAAGTCCACTTACTTACTTATTGCACGAAACTTGTTGCGGGACTGTTTTGCGTTTTATATCGTTACGTAGTTTCACCAAGGAGATGTCATAAACATCTGACGCGTAGCTGCATTTACTTCTTTACGCTCGCAAGAGACATAATAAGAATTCCTCGAAAAACTTTATAATAGGAGCATGGAATGTACGAACACTCTTGGATGATGACTCTAACCTTTGTCCCAAGAGGAAGACAGCCATTGTGGCAAGAGAACTCTCAAGATACAACATGGATATCGCGGCTACAAGTGACCCATCTTAGTGGTAGCCGAAATGTTTGCGAGCGATTATTGGATTGGAAAACCAGCAGAAGGGCAAGCAACTAGCGGAAATTGGCTTCACAGTACCTACGTAACAAAATTGCGGCACTCTTAACACAACTTCCGAAAGGAATTAATGATCGCATAATGACCTTGCGCTTGCCAGTTCATGATACTTAATATATCCATTGCACCTCATCAGTATCTACGTACCAACCTTAATAGCTAATGATGATAATAAAGCAAAATTCTATCGGAACCTGCCCTGCTTACGGGAATTCCACCTCAAGGCAAAATTGGCCTACTGGGTGACTTTAATACACGTTGGTACTGATTACGAAGCATGGCGTGGTGTCCTTGGTCGGCATGGAGTTGGGAACTGCAATGCTAATGGCTTGGAGTTTGACCTGTGCCTGACTTATTTTTCGCCTAGCAGAAAAATATAAGACCTCGTGGATGCACCATAGATCCAAGCAATGGCACCTTATTAATTAAATTATTGTATGTTATAAAAGACCTGAACCACGACTTGATAACACGACCTATGTGGGGTGTGGAGTGCTGGTTAGACCATCACTTATTCGATCAAAGATACGTCTGTAAATAAAAGCTCATCGACGCGCAGCGCATAAGAAACCAGTGAATGTTTGTGTTGTTTCGGTGTCAAGGCGTTTATATGCCAAACATCTTCATGATAGCGTGTCATGTACTATACCAAAACCACTGAAGAAAAACCAGAACTAGTTGACTTACATAGACAAGGAAATCAGAGCATTTCTTGAAACCCACACCACAGACTAGAACTGAGATCTCTATCAAACACCGCTAGACGAAAATAATTAAAATTAAGATCAGAAAACAATTTTCGGACCCAAATTGAGAAAAAGGCACCACGTGCACAAGGCACTCGTGACAGGGACTGTAAACTGACAGATCATAAGCAAATCCTAGATAGATGGGCTGAACATTTCAATGACGCTCTTAATCTCTGCTTTCAGACAACTGATTTACCATACATTGGAAATATTGAATGCGGTCCCATCAATATATGCTGATCCACAAATACAAAGTAGGCTCTTCAACTTAGTGCTCAAGGTATAGGAAGCCGAAAATGTACCCCAAGACCGGAAGAATGCCTCCATTTGCAAAATTTGTAAGGGTAATGGTGAATTATTGGACCGTGGTTCTTACAGAGGCATCTATCTTCTGTCTTCTACTGGGAAGCTCATATTGCCGATAGCCGCTTATCAAACCTTGTGGAACATATACTTCCAGAGACGCAGTTCGGTTTTAGACCCAGCAGAGGTAATGTTGACGGCATTTTCATAGTGAAACAAATTCAAGAGAACTTGAACAAAACTGTCCTCTGTACATGAGTTTCGTTTACTTAGAAAAGGCCTTCGACCGCGTGCCGCGCGCTCCACTTTGGGTAGTGTTGCAAAAGGCTAGATTTCCTGAGAAATTCGTCAACATGATTCGTCAGTTTCACGAAGGTATGACGGCGCGTGTTCAACATGAAAACGATTTCTCAGACCTAATTAAAATAACCAGCCATGTGAAACAAGGCTGTGTCATGGCTCCCACGTTATTTTCACTCTATTTCTCAGCTCTGCTTAATGATTCCTTACAGCAAAGTCTTGGACAGATTGAACTCAATGTTCGCACTGATAAAAGTGTCATTGACATCTCACGCTTCAGGTTGAGCTGGCGAAAACTAAGACGTCTAGGGTTCCTGTGCTTGACACACTCGCCATTGTAACAATTAGATAATATGTATTATAGAATTAGTAATGTTTATAATAGTTGTGTAACAATTTTGGTGTACAATAAAGTATGTTCCATCTATCTATTTATGCTGATGATGTATGCCTGTCAGTTGACCGTGTGGAAACTCTCCAAGACTATCTTAATAGCCTTCAGGCCTGCTGTTCTAGATTTGGCTTGTAATACGCGTAAAGAAAACCCCAGTTACATATAAAACAACCACCAAGGGGACGCGTCGATGTCAGCTCAACCGTTAAGTTGAATTCTGTGTCATTGGAAGAAGTACCGCATTTTAAATATCTCGGAAGTCAAGTCTCCAACGACAATCGACTGGCGTCTGAAATTCTAGAACGGATTGCTAAAGCAGCCGCTGCCTTTGGAAAGCTTCTCAAGCGTGTGTGGACCTCTCATGACCTGAAACTGCACACGAAAATATGCGTTTATAAGGCCTTAGTTTTACCAATACTCACCTACGCCGCGGAAACCTGGTGTCGATTTAGAATAAAACTTCTTTAGTATAAAATACCCGGCTTTACTTATTTTTCCTTCGGATGGGCCTGAATGCTGTTAGGTTAGGGGCATCTAGTGAAGGAAGTGAACAAATACTGTTACTTCATTAAAGTTCGATAACAGATTAGAGTCAAAGTGTTTCAACAATACCAAAGGTATTTTTTTCTGTGTTTTAATAATTGATAGAAGATTTCCGTTTATTTAGCTTTTAGGCACTTCATTTTACATACCATAGGCTTCTACAGCATGTAATCGATTAATATGATTAAAAACACAGCAGCTTATTTTGTTTTTAACTATTTTAAATCTATATAGTATTGACATACAATTTTTGTACCTGACAATCTGTGAACAGTAAAATAGAAGTTTACGATGTTACACTGCATTATTTGAATATTTTTTCCAATAAAAAACAAGTTTATTCAGAAGCTCCAGTATAACGTAGAAACTTTCGCATGCAAAAAGTATGTATTTATGTTTACTTAAATGAATTCTTCGTGTAAAAACTACGTAAGTGATACTTACACTTTCGGACTAGCCTAAAATTGGAGCATGAATAATGGAATAACTGCACTTAACGCAGCCAATGCGGGACATCAAAGATGACAACAAAGCAATATCCATTTTTACACCGGCATCTTTTGTAACAGTTTCGGGGATTATTTACGTAACCGTATAATTCGACCTTATCTCACAGTATACATAACACAATGAAAAATCGGAAACTCTATCATTTCGCCGCTGCAAAATGCTATCTTTTGTTATTTACAAGGTTTTCGTGGGATTTTTTTTACAATGTGGAACACGTTTTTTTAAGCTCCTGAAAAGTTGTCCGATTTCACTTACCGCTTTCTTACAGGAAGGGTGCGATACTGTTCTCCATAATCTCAGCTACAAAACACCACAAGTTAGGCAATGCTACGGCACGATTGGCCAGTCGCGGGTTCGATTCCCGCCACGGAGCATATATTATTTGTAATATCTAAGTACCAGTTGTTTCGGGTCTGGGTGTTTGTGTATGTTACGCACCCACGATACAGAAGAAATTCCTAGAGTAGGGCAACGGTTAAAAAAATTGCTGAAAGAAAAGCGTTGGTGAAAAATGATGAAAATGGGGCAACCACACAAGCCAGTGATAAGAAAAAATAGTTTACTATCACCAATTTGGAAAAAATAAAACAATCAATATTGTGTTTACATCTTAAAAAGAGAAACCCGTAAAAGTAGTCAAAGTAGACCTTCGTCGTACGTAGTACGTCGAAACTAATTCGCCCATAGAACCGCTGTGTTGAGAGGCACGAAATTCCTTAACAACTTCGGGTCGAGACTGGATTAAACTTTGCTTGTTTCTTATTAGTTTTTGTAAGGCGGTCGGCAATGTTGTGTACCCCGTTTGTATGTTGTTTATCAGTAAACCCAGTCATGTAAACTATAGTATTTTGGCCAAAATTCAGTGTACAAGATGATATTGTTAATATAGTTTATAGGGTACGGCTTTTATAGGTTTCATTAAAAGATATGAGGCTTAAAGTCATAATTTTGAGGCAGTCTTTCACTTTGAATTTATGAGAATTTTGATAACATTCAAGATGACATTGCTGAATAATTTTTGATAAAAGGCTTTAATTTTTCTGAAATTTAATTATGTTTCTTAAGAACGAATAAGGTTTTTGCGAAGGGGTTCAGAAAATTGTAATTGCCAAGACAAACACTTCAAAAAAGTATTTTTGCACACAATGATAAAATTAGAAACCTCAAAATTATTTTCTCAGAACCGTGTGGGCTGTTTTCTTCGAGGGAATTTCCAAAAAATAACAAATAGGTATAATCATAAAATCTCTCAGCTCATAAAGAAACATAGCCCACACTTCAGAAGTCGAGAAAGGTTATACGTTCTGTATTTTAGTTTCACGATTCAACACTAGATGGCGCCATTTGAACACGAAAGTTCGACTCAGTGAGTTTGTATGAAAGAAGTAATCTTAAAACAATTTGGAATACGTGGAACATTTCAGTTTCTAATGATGAACTATCAAGGGGTTAAGGAATCGTGTAAATACATATATAACTTTCATACTTTTTCAGTTCGTATTTTTGCTTTGTTTATGTTAATACTACTCAATTTTATGGCTTTGTAAAGATTGATCGAACATTAATCTTTCAGGAGTTGCTTTTAGTTTCAGTATGGGTACCCTGAATAATATATTGTTTTCAAAAGCTGTCAATAAACTAAACTATTTTTGTAGATTTTTATAAATGATGTTATAAAAGTTTTGACTATCTTTATCAACTTTCAAGTATTTCATCAAATCTCTAGAGATAATATTATTTATTTACTACCACCTGTCTAAGTTTATTTATGATTGTTTTTGGAACTATTCCTTTCAATTTAAAATTCCTATGAATAAGTAAACCGAATCGTAGAAACGTATACGTAGGTACTTATATAATATTGATAATGATCAGACGTCCAGAAATTTAATAAACGCTAGATTTCTAGTAAATAGTGTATTTTCACAATTTTCAGGAATCAATGTTAATGTTAGTGTTCCTGTAAAAGCTCCAGGAAAATTTATAAGAATTTAGTTTTCATTGGAACTGCGAAACCAGTCGGCTCACTATGCATTATTCATAGATGCAGGAAAACAAAGAAAAAATTAGCAAACAGGATACTTTGCATAATGAACTTATATCCTGGAGTTGACGAAGACAGGACAGTTGTATTTACATTTATGGAAAAAACTATTTTAAAAGGTGAAAATATCGTCAGGTAACATACTATACCTGTATGTATGTATACCAATCTGCACTGAGCCCGCACATAACGGCCCACTCCCTACGCCTAAGCATGTCTCCCAGTAGTGGGATCAGTATTGGATGCTTATGATTATAATGTTATTTACTCGTTATAATTTAGAATTAAATTAAATTTAAAACTTAATCTTAGAAAAAAAAGTTTTTTTTTTTGTACAAGATAAACATTTACAATCGATTGCATTAAAAAATGTGGTACTTTGAATTTTCCATTGTCTGTCTGTCTGTCTATGGCACCATAGAGCCCGAACGAATGAAGCGATTTATGAATGTTGACGCAGATTATAATGCTGCCGCTTTCCACCATAAGTGCCCAACTGCCCATTCCCACGAGCGCTTTTTTTGGGCGTTAAAAAAGCACCGAGTTTGAACAAAAAGGTAAATTGAGTTTAAAATGTCACCACCCAGCACTTAGGGCCCTCGCCCACGGGCGACTTTTTGTAGCGATGCAGTCGCGATGCTCTCGCGCGTAGCATCGATACAGACGCGAAGCAGTCGCTAGCTGTGTGCCCGCGCCCACGGGACCAGATTCAGTCGCGATGCAAACGTGATTCGGTCGCGATGCAAACGCGATTCGGTCGCGATGCAGTTTGTGGTTACGAAAATTTTAATTCAAACAATGATTAATTAATGATTCGACTGATTTCTGTCTGTGTTGCACTGATGTTCGGTTCCCACTCACGCGCCGCGCCACACTCCCTCCCTCCTCTGTTCTCTCTCCGATGTCGTCTGACGCGGTCGCGCGTTTGTATCGATACAATCGCGATGCAGTAGCGCGTTCACGATGCAGTAGCGCGTTAGTAGCGCGTTGGCATCGCTATTGTAGCGCGTTGCAAATGCGACTAACACGCGTTATGCTGTCGCGCGTTTGCTAAACGCGCGACTGCATCGCTACAAAAAGTCGCCGTGGGCGAGGGCCCTTAAAGTCAAATATAGTTCGAAAAAAGCGCAGCGCTTTAAAAGAGCTGACGCGTGAAAACATGCAATCGCGTGAATATGGGAATGCATTTGTTCTATTTCAGCGCTTTTTAACGAGCGACGGCAAAAAAGCGCTGGTGCGAATAGCGTCTTACAGAAAAATAAATCGAATGTGACATCCATTGACAAACAATGGAACTTCATGGTGATTTATAGCCCGATTCTTATCGAGAGGAGGTCCGCATCTCAGTAGTGGGAATTGTTTTATGCTTATTGAAACGTATAAAATATGGTCAAGGTATAGGTGAAAATAGTTTCAAAAGGTAATTTTGATTTATTTAAAAAAATAATTTTAAATCCGCCTTCCTATGGAATATGAACAAAATAGGTATAATAAAATGAAAATTATTTCCGTAATAGATTCGAAAGCTCTGAAATATCTTGAATGATTGATTATGTGATTCACGTTGACCTTCGAAAATTGATATTTACAGAACATTTTCTATGTCTGTTGGTATGAGATAAAATATTAACATTATATAATACAACCTACGTAAGTTTTAATCCATCATCTGCCTCATTTTGCTCGTATGTACCAATCGAATAATAAGAATGTAAAAGAAAATGCGTACGAACTGTACAATAGGGGAGGTAAGCCTAAGACGGGCGGCTCTACTTCTTGGAATGGGCATCTACCGTCCTTTCACAGTTTTTATGTCTTAAGGGGGATGCTCCAACCAGCCCGCGAAATTCAAATTTTTTTACGTTTTTTGCAATTTGCAGGCCAGTGACATGTTGTAGCTTTATAAATATATGAGTTGCGGTAATAACAAGTATAATTTTAAATATAAAAATTATCAAAAAACTCGCTCCATCAGCTCTCACATAGAAAACGTGCATCATGTTAAAATCTCCGAAATCTAACTACGACGCACCTTTTCTATGTGAGAGCTGATGGAGCGGATTTTTTGATAATTTTTATATTTAAAATTATACTTGTTATTACCGCAACACATATATTTATAAAGTTACAACATGTCACTGGCCTGCAAATTGCAAAAAACGTAAAAAAATTTGAATTTCGCGGGCTACATCGAAGCAATCACCTTAATGTGACTGGGACTGTAGCACCATAACTTTGTGGTATTTAAATATATTTTTTATGTCTTTGACAATTCAAAAGTGCCTGTAACTGGTCTACTTGAAATAAATTCTTTTGATTTGATTTGATTTGGCTACTCATAGGGAGAGGCGCCGCGTCCTGCACGCACACATTCCCATTAGCAAGAACGACGCGTTATTTAAAATGCATACCCGTTTTAGGCGGGCTACCCGTCTTAGACTCTCCTCCCCTACATGCCCTTTTTAGGTGGTAAAATAACCAAAGAGTCCTCCCGTTCTGGGTGGAACGGAAGAAACCGTCTGACTTGTACTACCACTGTGTTCCTAACCTAACTTGCTTTGACAGTCCCGCGACCCATACCGTGCATGCTCAACCAAAATCATTTGCACATCTTTTCGTTTATTGACACTCGATGTTTTTTTTTATTATGTTTTATCTGTAACTCCGAAATTATTCCATGGGAATATAAAATCGGGATAAAACTATCCTATGTGTTAATCCAGGTTATAAACTATCCGTGTACCGAATTTCATCCAAATCCGTTCAGTGGTTTTTGCGGGAAAGAGTAACAAACATCCATCCATCCATCCAAACGAACTTTCACATTTATTATATTAGTGGGATGGGATATGCTTGATTCTATACGCTGGTACAATCAATATCGCAATAATTCATCATTCATTCCGATGACGAATCGGGTGTGCGCCTCGTATAATGTATATCCCAGCATCCGAGAATGGCCTCTCAAACATATAATATGTTCACATTTCAAAGGGTGAGCCACAACATAAAATAATAATACAGTTGTATCACGTACACATAGCAGCTACGCTGACAAATTACTAAGATTACCGAAAAAATTATGTTCACTTATTTTCATTTTTCTTTCTCCTTAGATGTTATGTAAGATGATAATTATGTTCAAACATTATTATCATCTACTTTATAGATATAGGTGAGGTATAGTTTGCTCAATTCTGTCTATGAAAATATTTTTCATGTGGGGTCGGAAAAAAAGTGAATATTATGTCTAAGTTACGCCGATACTTATCACAAAGTTTAAGGCATTTTAGGCACAAATGCCTTGCCTTCAACAAGAAAATAAAATACAAGCAGCCTTTATCCTCTTTTGTTATGCCTAGTTCAGCTAGTTTTTACAACTTTACACAGTGGACCCTTACTTTACGATTTTTTTATTTATTAGCATTTTAGCGTTTTTGCCCTATCCTCATCCACTTGCTACAACTTTTTATTGTTTATACAACGTAATAATCGTATAACAACTACAAACAACTTGTCTTGGCCAAAGATAAACTTTTGTTACTTAGTAATGTATCAGGAGCTTTTGACTGGACTATGTTCCACCTACTGGTCGCGGAACTCACGAATTACAGTGACCCCGAAACGTAAAGGGCTATTGAAGGACACGTGGATTTTAACCAGTACGGTCAGGTTCACACGGCATTTATTTTCCCGTATACCGTATACGCGATTTTATCGAATAGAGTAGTGTAACGGTTAATGGTGGGTTAAAATAAAAGAACCCACCAACGTTTACAATTAATTTATTAAAAGGTCGTGGTTCACAGCCGTCACTCGGTATTTATTCGTTCCGTGGAAGTAGGCGCACTATGTACTGTCCTGGCTTATCACGTAGTGCAGGGACGCGATGCCGAGGAGTTGTCCCGAGGTGAGAGAGACCTCAGGGACGGGATGGTGGATGCGCCGGCAGGTCGGCTGTGCGCTGCTGGGTGTGTGTGGCAGGTCAGCTGTGTGCGCAGCTAGGTGCTGTGAGTGCCCAGGCCTCGAACGTTCGGTAGGGTGAGTCAGCTGAACTCAACGAACGACGAGGATGGGTATTTCTAACCCCAATCTTGTTCCCCTTCACGGGGATAGACACTTCACGGTGAATTAACACGATTTTAATATATCAGTATTAATTATAAATTGAATTTCGTCTGTATGTACACGGAAAAGTGTCGCAAGATCTAGATCTAATTGGAGCACAGAACATATATACCCCTAAAGGGGAAGAATGACGACTCCGTACTAATTTTGTGAGGAAAATTTTCCTTACCGACCAGCGCCATCTATGTTTAGCCCACGAAAACGTGGCAGTAGAATCGGGCGGGAATTTCAAACACTACAAGTACTTTACAGGTTCTTTGTATTGCATTTTATGCACAAGTACATTGCGCTTCTCGATAGTTTCTTTCAAATTACTATCGAGAAACACAATGTACTTGTGCATAAAATGCTGAAAGATACTAAGTAAGGAGCAGTTTAGTAAAACAAACGATAACATTTGACTTCTTTATTCATCTATGCTACAATGACTTATTGTACTAAGGTTCGGAAACCGATGTAAAGTGATGCTGGGATCTTTAGAAGGTGAAGTTCCACACATAGCACAGATTCTAGTGTTTTCTTTCTACGAACTCATCGGGAATAAGGCACAAAAACAAACAAGAGTCACTGTCTCAACACCGCGTCTATATCTCACAAATACGCACTTAATTTCACCAAAACACAGACACAGAGGAGCAAGCTCGACTCACATTAACAATATTGTATGTAGAATTAAATGCAACTGTTTTATTTATTACAAATAAACGCAAGAACAAGATATAAATAATGATGCGCAAGCGATGGCAGACATTTTTTCCTTTGACGTCAATTAGCCAATAGACAATATGGCGTTCTAGTGTTGTCACGTTGTCATATTATTATCTCCTTTTTGTTTTGTGTATTCATCAATTTAAATGTTAAAAAATTCATAATTAACATTTTCTCGCATCAGAATAAAAGCAAAAATAAATTTTAAGGATAACATACTTTAAAATCAATTAATTAGCCTATTATTAGATTGAATGTGATTGAATGTGAAATAGTATTTTTGTTGGCAACATTATGTAATTCATCTCTTTTACTCTAATGTTGATGTCTCTTTCTTGTTTTCTAGCCCACCTACATCTTGTTCGTAGAACAAAGTCGACACCCCCTGAATTGGAGAGAGAACTATTTTGCGAACGTGTAACAGACAACAAAGATAATGGCGAATGACGTCAGTGGTCTCGCGGTGCGCGTAATTTATACTAATGAGCACATTCGGTTAAATCAGAACATCACGTACTAGCGTCACACTCTCATGAGTGGGACAGAATAATATCTATCATGTTGTCTCAGTCTACAATACAACTACAGCCGCTGATCTACCCACCTAACTTGAGTTTCCGTAGAACGCGATAAAAGAATGTTAGCGTGGTACCCTCAAATGACACCATTTATGACGTCACGCGAACTCGACTTTCGATTAATGTCGGTAAATTTAAGAACATCACGTCGTCCGGCTACAACACCAAAACGAATGTATATAAATTCCTTGCATTCCATTGTAACTATTTTGTTATAAGCTGATTAATGAATTGAATATAGGACAAAGGATAACGTTGATACTTTACAACGTTACAGTAGTGACAACAGAATATATATGAAAACTAAAAAAATGTTTACACGGCGTTCATACGGGAAAATCCCGTGTTCGAGAAATATATTTTACCGTATACCGTGCGAAGTTGTCACCGGAACGCCGCGTCTCGAAAAACGATTTTATCGAATACGACACGCAGTGGCGCTGTTCATGTTGTCTCGTTCACACGAAAAAATCGAATCGAATGGTTGCCGTGTGAACGACTGCATCGTATACGGTAAAACCGTATACGTGAAAAAATCGAATCGAATGGTCGCCGTGTGAACCTGGCCTACGATGTCTCATTTCATGATTTTACCACGATAAAAAAAATGTTCCACCTGCTAATGAGTGTCCGTTTCCTTGGACCTTTACAATCGGAGGTATGCTTCTGACGTTGCAGTACATGTGGCCCCAAACTTAATAATATGCTGTGGATGCTGCATCGAGAAGAAAAAGAAAGAAGAGCAAAAACTTACAAAATTCGAAAGTTTGTGCATCAGATGGATTTGCAAATATCCACATGGATGTTTGTAAAATTATAGAATCAGGCTTTACTTTGCGGAAATCCTTGACATTGAATTTTTGAAAATTAAGTATTTAGTTTAAATTCCGCGACAGACATCCAGATTTGAATGTAGAATGCAGTCCCACGTTCCCGCCCTCATGCATATGAACAATTGCACATGCAGGAAAGGACCTGCCCGCCCATAAGCATATGCACACACGTATGAAAAAAAATCAACTGTTTTCTCGCTTTTGTAACTGTTGTTTGATATTTGATAGATTTTCTCATAAAAAGTATAGTAAGTATCCTATAATTACCGAATTTCAAAACCGTCGGCAAAGGCTTGTACGTATATTGTACAAATCTGGTAAATTAGACTCTCAACATCAATTCCAAAGTTGACTTGTTTAGTCAAACGGGTATACATACATATATCCCCCATATGTATGTATACCCGTTTTAGGAGGGCTACCCGTCTTAAACTCTCCTCCCCTATTCCATGCAACCAGATTTATTCAGAATTCAGATTAATGAACCATCCCACCTCAGTATACCCAATCCACTGTGACTTCTGAAAGTCAGAATCATAATCTGCAATATACTTCCAAAATTCAAAACGTTTTGCGTTTACAAAATCCATGAAAAACATTCCCACGATACATCTCAAGCTACCTGATTCATTTGTTTCCTTTAAACAATAAAATACCCGTTTCTTTGTTTGTTTATGCCATAAATTCTACACGAAAAGGTACTTGGTACTGAATCATGCAGAATCGTTTCTGATTTACGGGTTCGTTTCAGTACTTTCAGTGGTTCAGTTATTTATTGCCCGCATCATGAAAATAGCTCTTTCAGATAAGTGTGCGCCTGCATTTAGTGATTTAGCTGTCATGTTCGATGCAGTTTGGCGAATAATGGAACCTCCTTTGTGATTGCGATTGGCCTGTCGTTAGAGTGGTGATGTCACTTTGTTTAGTGGAGTCAAGTATATTCTCTCTACTAAGGCAAAGTGCCTTAGTACACTTCTAATTTAGACTCAGTGGCGACAACGGGCATAGTTTGAAAAGAATATACGCTGTCCACGTGAATTTCTTTAAAAGAAATTAAAGTGGACAGCGTAGGGGACAACGGGAGTTATCAAATTGTTTTATTAAATTCCCATTGTTTCCTTTAATGGGGACATGGCCTACGGGGACAAAGGGAATACCCTGCTAAGAGTTCCATTTATGTATTATTTGTATGATATTATTTTGTCTGGTTGCGTAAATATTATTATTATTTATTTTATTATTTATTTATTATCACATCATCACTATCATTACAGGATTTTTCTAATTCAATAGTGTGGCCGCAAAATTACAGTTTTAGTTACTATACCTATTACATAAAATGTACATTGTAGTTTTTGTGAACTCACTCAAATAATGCATGAATATACGATAGCATCAATCACGGTTGGTTTTCAGTCATTTATTGGAGAGTTTCCTCGATTTCACAAAGATTACATCATCAGACCCGGACCTGATAATCAATAGACCACTTCGGAAGTATACCCTTTAAACAAACTAAGACCTTTCCATATTGACCCAGACATCTTTAAGATCGAATAAAATAATATAATTATATTAAAAAAAAATACAACCGAATTAAGAACCTCCTCCTTTTTGGAGTCGGTTAAAAACTACGAAGCCAAAACCATGTTATCATCAATATACACTATATTCGTATAAAAATAAAAAATAAACACACGTGTTAACTCTATAGAGACAGCAAAACCTCAGAAGTTACGTTAGGTTACATACTTCATAGAAGATTGGACAGAAAATCCGTCTGACATTCTATGACGGGTTTCATTTGACTTTGTAGAATCCACAAGCAAATGGAAACTAACTTTATTCTTGTGTCGTCACTTTGTGATTCTATTCCCTGATGTGTCTGTTCAAAGAGGTTATGCAGCCTCAGAACTGAGAGACTTGACAAGTTGCAATCGCTTCTAAAGTGTTAAAGCTATTGTCAAACTGACAGACGAACCGAATGCGTGGCGTAGCGTTTTTGTTTGTAATGTATGGAATTGTTTTAAGCATGTCACATAGAGTATCGGATCGCTTTCGCATTTTTATATGACATGATTCGGTTCGGTTCGCTATCGCCTGTCTGTTTGACAAAGGCCTTAAGACATAAAACACGTTGTTATCTATGAATAGATGAAAAACAAAACACGATGGCCATGACAACGTCAAGTCAATCGAATTGCATCTTTATTTCTTAGTAGCAAGGTTGATTTTCACTTATAGTTGGAATTCGTTCGAATCGCGTCGCATTGAGTAGCATAGTGCCATGAGTAAAGTCCCTAAGCTGATATTTTTGTTTGGAATAGATGCAATCGAGAAAGAATTATGACCTACCATAAGCTTCAAGGGACCTTAGAATATGCGCCTGAAAAAAAAAACAGATTTTTAACGCGAAAAAATAATAAAATAATAATTAACATATATCTTTACCTTCTTGTAGAAAATAACAATCGATCCGTTTCTCATGCACATTGTCTTCATGAGAATATAAAATCCCAAATATCTTAGTACCTAGTTACATATTTTCTGAAAATTCTTTTTTATATCCAGCATATTCAATATTCCTCAAATCTTTTTTTTTATAATGTTTTGGGAGAGCTCTTCATTTTCACTGCAACTAAATATGAAAGAATAATTCCATTCCTTACTTATTATGTGCATGTATATTCTCAGCACGTAACTAGGAGGATAATCTCCGGAATGGTTACATAAATGCAAGATAAAAAATACAGAAGGTCAACTATCACTAGTGAAATGCAAACATTTCTTATAGCGCACACGTTTTTTATACTAGGTATAATAATTTTTAATATAATTTATTTAATACATTACAAAGCAAAGGGAATGTAACTATAGCCGGTAATACTGTTTACCGGCTATAATTACATTCCTTTTTACCTACGAGCAGGATGGTGAGGTTTGGGGTAAAATAACGAGATCTTTTTACTGCGCGGTCTGTCGGTTCGTAGATCCAGTTCCTCCGGGGTGAGCTCGTCTTAAACGAGAGTAAAGCTGAGAACAATTATCGGACGCGTCCGGCAGCCGCGGCTGAGGGACGCGGCTTATCAGTGTGCACGGTAGTTCGGACGACGTCTTCGGATGCACAAACATCCAGCTGGCCAGATTCTGTTCGGACGTCCGAACGCTCAAGGTCACGTCCGCGTCTTACAACCGACAGTTTGAACAGAGTAGTTTTAAATGTACTGGCTAGATTATGAATAAGAAGCCGCGTCACTCAGCCGCGGCTGACGGACGCGTCCGATAATTTGTTCGCAGCTTAATTCCAGTGTGGGAACTAGGTGGCGCTAGATGACTCGCATTCTTTGTCTCTTTCCCGCACTGGAGTTACTCTCGCTTTAAGAAGTCATGGTAGGCCACCTGAGGCCTTACCACGAGCTCTTAACGCGATCCAGTTTAGGCTGTGGGAAAGAGACGGAGCTATACAAGTCGTCTAGCGCCATCTCTTTTCAACATCCAGATCTTTGCTTCTAGGCTGGCTTGTGTTTTTATTATACCTAATCAGAAGCGTGAACCTTCTGTACTTCGTTATCTTGTTATTCTATCCGTACAAGTCGAGGCGCCATGCATGCACGTGTAGCAAATCAAACCAAAGACTAGTCTGTTTCAGCCTCTACAGCGTAAAATGACTAGATGTCGGTGAGTCACTTGATTACGATACATCTTTGATTTAGATGCATCAGTGTGAGAATCGTGCGCATGGAAAGTTTTTTAATGCAATTCCGTAGAAACGTGTGTACATAATGTCCTAGTAATAGAATTACTGTACGGTTCACAAAACTTGTTGCAATGAGATTTACTGTAGACAATTAATCCATTTTGTTTTCGCGTGGTGAAATCATCAAATTTGTCCTCACCTCACGCCCTTGAAACGGAAGAAATTGTCATACTCTTGCTGAATAAAAATCTACCTTGTTTCATCAATTTTCATTTACGTTTCAAGGTTACGGTAGCCTGCTTATACAATCCCGCGACGATGACGATGACGACGATGTTAAGATTCCTGGAAGTACTTAATTACAATAAAATGTAATTTCAGTTCAACTATACAAATACTTACTACAAAAAACATTGAGAAACTTATGGCAAAGTTAGTTATATAAAATATCATCATACAAAACTCTACGTCTGACAAAAATGTACAACTTTTTTTTTTTTTTTTTTTAGCTTTGTAATATCATCAAATGAGTCCGAACCCCGGGCAGGGCGGGAGGGACTGTCAGACTTCTACTGACTAAAATCCACGGTGTCCTTCAATAGCCCTTTCTGTTCCGGGGTCACGGTAAGGAAATAATCCCGCGACCCCGGCAGGCTTTGGCCCTCTGAGAGGGGGGCCCCGTCATTATGCTGACGCTCTTTGAGGCGCGCGTGGGACACAACGCGCCGTCGACCCGGGCATGGTCCATGGTCGGGCAGCGAGTTGCCCTTTACTCGCTGCCCGCATGCCCGCGCCTACGGTGGCCGGAGATCATCTAGCGACGTCTGTCGCCGTGGGCGTCTACTACCGCGGGTAGGGCGGAGGGAGGACATTGAATATTTTATTCAGAAAAGAGATACAGTTTTTTTATTATGTGGGATGTGTTTGTTCTTGACCTTAGTCTAGGTCAGGAATGACTAAGACAAGGTCGACGGTGGAGCGAGCTTACCCAGAAGAAGCTTGTTCACTCTAACTTTGAAGAGATTGAAGATTGTGTCTATGTAAAATAAACTTTTATAGTGTCATGGCGGTACGAGCTGAACATGTTCTTGTTCATGTCTGGTCAAAACCCAGTCGAAGCAGGTCAGGTCATGACATAATTAAGTATCGTAAATCGTGGAAGACCTCCACGATTTACGCATTTAATTATGCGGTCAGAGTTCCTGTAACGTTCAAGAATCAATATATGCCAGGACATGGTGAGTTTGTTGATTTTATCTTAATATATTTTAGGAGGAGCCATGGCTAAATATTAATAACAGCCACCCAGGTTGATCTTCAAGGTTAATCCGCGCTTGCCGAGGTTGGTCAGTAGATAGGTGACAATTGATCCTAGTGAATTTCCTTCGTGGCTTGGAAAGCATGTTTTGCTGTCGATCCTGGCTGTCATTAGTGGATCTTTGACAGTCGTTACTGTTAATGAGAATCTCAAAAGTATGACAACCAGTCTTGCCATACCCCTGGTACCCCGTAGGACCCAAGAAATCTTTAATAGTTTTTTAAGCCTGTAACTGTCCTTATGGATAACGTTTTGTTGTATGACTTTTCTTCCCATAACCTCTCTATTCTACATATATCTGGTTCTTTTTTTAATTTATGATAGACTCACGTATCCACCAGTATCACTATATAATCGAACTTAGGCAGGGAATTCCACTCTTTAAGTTTGTGCACAATGAACGCATTTTCAAAACGTATGTAGCTACTAGTGATGTTGCGAATATCTGATTTTTGACATTCGCGAATGCGAATGCGGATGCGAATATTCAATTCCAATATTCGCGAATGCGAATGCGAATATTCAGTTTTAAATGAATTACGTTAGATAATTTAGAAAATACAAAAAAAGAACACTTTTTAATGTAACTTTATAACTTATTTTTATTTTTTTTACTTCCTGACTGTAACGAAAATGGAAAAAGTATGCAGGGTGATTTTTTTAACTGGGCGTGGATGGCCTTCTGAAACTTAGAGGAATGTTGAAAAACTATAAAAGGAGTCTCGAGGCCGGAAAACTAAAACTGCATTTTACTTCACCAGAATTTGATCCTTGCTCCAGCTGGTTCGATTACTGGCCAGGATTACTGATTCTTCTAAAATCCAATGATGCAGTTTTAAAATCGGCCTCGAGACTCCTTTCAATGTTTTTTGATATTCCTCATAGTTTCGGATATAGCCATCCACACCCCGTTGAAAAATTCAGCCTGTATAGGAGTAGCTCTAAGAGTGGCGTCAGTGAAAGAAAAACAGACAGAAACAAGTTTATCTTAGCATGGTCATATTTATGATTAATTGTTGTGATTGATTTGATGAACAGGCGAGATAAAGGCAGATTGAACATAAGATGAATGGAGAGGACGACAAAAGATAAGAATGAATGGAGTGTGTGGAAGAAGGAGTACCAAATATTGGTATTTTTTCAGTCGTTCGTATTCGCAAAATTTTCGCATGAATTTTGCGAATGCGAATGTCTAAAAATATGCGAATATTCGCATGATGCGAATGCGAATATTCGTAACCTCTCTAGTAACTACGGTTGGGATGTTCTACCGTAATATTTCAAGCTTTGGCGTTTTAGCTTTGTAGGACCTAGAAAGTGCAAACTTGAAATATTACGGTACCTTGTACACAATTCGATTTTGTTTGTTCGTTTGACATAATAATTGCGACAGTGTTGTCAAACAAACTGTATGCTATAAAGCTATTGTCAAACAGACAGGCGTGACGAACGCGAAGCGAGGCGTTTTTGTTTGTAATGTATGCAATTGTTTGAAGCCCGTCACATAGACTATCGGATCGCTTTCGCTTTTTCTATGTGACCGGATTCAAACAATTGCATACATTACAAACAAAAACGCCTCGCTTCGCGTTTGTCACGCCTGTCTGTTTGACAATAGCTTCCCGGGTAGGCACTCGGTAGAAAATTAGACAAACATTGCATGTTAGTGCATGTTTTTTGTGCAACGTATAAAAAAGTTTTCGGTATACAATCTACATACACCTTTTATTTCAAAATGTTGATGCTTGATTTTAGTCTCTACTACTATAGTAACACAGAGTCAACCCAGTGTTAAAAATCTTCCTGAATTTATGTTGAGCGCATCGATAAACGTGTGTGTGTAATAGTGTAGTTCTCTCAAAGAAAGGGGTGCGAATTAAAAAAAAAATAGGTTCGCATTTGATCACTAACTCGCCTGATGGTAAGCGAAGATGTGGTCGCCGGTGAAGCACGCTTGCCTAGAAGTAACCTGTTCACTTTTGAATTGAAGACCCCAAAGGTTATAGCTGTCAGGAAATACAGATGCCGCGGCAGGGAATTCCACTCCTTAGCTGTGCGTACAATAAAGGTATTGGCAAAACGCTTTGGAAATTCAAAGGATAAAAGGATTCAAATCCGGATAAGTATTATTGATTTTTTCAATTCCTAGGTGACTAAGTCTCTTGGACATGACTGCGATAAAGAGAAAGAACCGTTAATAAACCAGGTCTTATAATCAGTTTTGATCATGCATTCTCTGTATAAGGAGTATACCCATCAGTAGGACAATAATAGGGAAGGGATGATACACAATAAAAAATTTAAACTCAGTTATTTCAATTCGACCTTGTATAAACGACATGTTTCCTCTCCTTAGCCTTGTGCATCAAGGCCTGCCAAGCTCTTTTAAAGTCAACAACAAAGTCTTGTAATGCATCGCATTGTTTTACAAGAAAGAATATTACAATGGTCCCGGAAAAAAGCACTTTGAGTTTCATTTTCTTGTAAAAGGGAACTTCCCACGCGTTGGTCCAAGAGGGTTAAGTATTATGGTGTCCCTTAGTGACGGCCTTGTGCCTTATTGTCACCCACTCATTTTAATATTAGGACTATTGTATTACATTCCGGGTCAACTTAATGGAGTAGGTATTAGGATCGGAGACTTGACGTCGCCCCGTTGTGATACGTTTTTCTAACCAATTGGACCATAAAGACTAGTAATGGAGTATTCAATGTCACTGTCACTGAATTTATTCCGCTTTACCACACTAAAGGTTAACATCTGTTGAACACTTGTCTAAATAAAAAAGCTGTCATCGTCAAAACGACATTTGACGTTGATATAAGGATCGTTTTGCAGTTGACAGTTTTTTAGACAGGTGTTCAATAGATGTTTATCTTTTTGCGGTAAAGCGGATTATATCTTAATGCTTAGATATTGCATAAAAGGAGAAATATTATTAGTTAGCTGTTCCATAACATTAGCAGTCTCACTCAATAAGGGACAGTTGTGTGTTTGATCACTTCGATGTTTTTTAACCATTCGTTTAACTTTCCTTTTTATATAGGTATATATCTAATTTTAAAAGTTGAAGAATAATAATAATGATAATATAATATTCTTTCTTTAAAAATGTAATTTATAAGTGTACAAATGAATAAAGAGAATATAATATTCTACAACTATCACACAACGCGATCTAGTCCCAAGCTAAGCAGAGCTTGTGTAATGGGTACTAGACAACTGATAAACATACTTATATGTATATATCTAAATACATAAATATAAATATTATAGATAAATTACACCCAGACACAGAACAAATGATCGTGCTCATCACACAAACATTTGTCTTGGGTGGGAATCGAACCCACGACCTCCAGCATAGCAGTCAGGGTCACTTACCACTAGACCAACAGGCCAGTCAAATAAATATAAATATTTATGAATAGAATAGTGACACAACATCTTTTCAAAGCACAGTTTCATTCTGTAGTATCTAATCGTTTCACGACAAGACAATTTAATGCTCAGGCTCCTCAGGCTTCATGAGCGTATAATTTATGAAACTAAACTGATTAAATCACAACGATGAGTCTTTAAATATGATAGAAATTATAAAATTATCACTAAAACAGTTGTTCAACAACATTTACATTTTAGAAAGTAAATAAATCGTTTCTTCAGTAATGATTACCTTCTTTGGTAACAAAGCAAATAATTTATTGAGCTAGATAATAAGTTTAATGGACTCATTCTGTCTCTTTCAAAATGAATAAAAGCTTGGTTTAATATTACAAAGTATACAAAACTGTCTCATTTATACAATTTCTTAGACAAGCAAGTTGAGTTTGTCTTGTTTTGATTTCTTTGAATTCAAGTTTGTAGCTGCAAAGATATCGCAATGCTTAAATAAAATTATCGCATTACTAATATTTGCTCGCTGCTTTGCTCGCGTCATATTAAAATTTAACAGTCAATTACTGATCATACATGTGTTACCATCAGCTGAAAGACGTCCACTGCTGAACATAGGCCTTCCCTTAGACCACCTCGCCGAATAACTACGAAGTCGTCGGTCTACTACAACAATTCGCAAATTGCATCCATACATCGCATCGGTTGTTCGCGATTCTCATGAAGTCGTCGGTCTACATAGATTGTCCACATAATGATGTCCATCTTATGAACGTTATTGGCTGAAATTTTGAAAAAAATATCAGCTGTTCAGTACATTAGGCAAACATAAATGTACTGAACAGCTGATTTTTCTTTTACGATTTCGGGTTTGCTCCCATAGTAAAAATTGTTTGTTATAATGAGCACAATCACGTGTTTAAGTATCGTACACTAATTCCAGTCACCCGATATACATATAATTATGCAAAATTTCGGCATGATTTTTAGTCGTGAAAAGGTAACCACGGCACGGTTAACGCAGTGGATGAGCGATCGACTGCTGTGCTGAGCGTTGCGGGTTCGATTCTCACACGGAACATTATATGTATGATCTACATTTGTTGTTTCGGGTGAATTGAGTGGTTGGATAAATATGTGTGAAAGCACCCACGATATAGGAAAAATTCCAAGTGCGGTGGAACATTATACGAGTAAGATAAAACAACCTTAGTTTCACATTTAGGTATAATGGGTATTAATAGTTGTGATAGGACATCATAGTTTGACGTGCAGAAAGTTATAGAAGAAAAATTCTGAAAGAGTATGGATATTTTCCGATTGTTAATCCGTTGTCACAATAGGAAGGTCGCAGAAATGAGACTCATGTAATAATAAGGGCCAAAAAATATTTTTCTTAGTGTGTTACAAAGAAAAAATAAGTCTTCTCATATACATTTTTCGGTTTTCTTTACGTAAGTTTATTTCCTTCAATACTAACTGTTGCCAGCGGCTTAGCTTGCAGAATCACATAATTTCATCCAAATCTGTATGTAGTTTTTGTGTGAAACCGTAACAAACATCCATCTATACTCTCAAATTTAATATTAGTTAAGATAAATTGTATTTCAGAATAAGAAAAAATCATTGTTATCCGAGGGATGAAAGTAACTTATTTAGTCCCGAGACTAGTTTGGCAGTTTGGCACCCTCACCTGGATCGAGGTGAACATGTTTCAATAGAAATGGCAGTATAGAACAAATTCCTTTAATTTGACTTTTTTTTTTACCTCTGTCAGTTGTAAGCAATTCTTCCTAGGGCTGAAAAGTATAACTTTAAATTCGCTCCTCAGGCATGTACTCGTACAGACTTACTTTACGAGTATGAGTAAACTGTTACAAACTATCATTGTATTACATATTTAAAATGGTAAATACAGCTTTATGACAGACAGACCGTTCGTTGGCACTCTTTTGTCTATAGACAGAACCCTAAAAACTACGTCAGAACAGAACCCTTACTCCAAGTACACCTACACAACCGGACACACAACAATATTTCATAAAATGTTAAACTACTATTGCAAAGTTATTGCGTAAAATGCTTTTAGCCCGCGCTGTAATCCACTTGAAGCAAATATGAAAATTTCACCGGAACTATTTCCTTATCTTTATTGTAACTGCATACAATTTCTGAGATATTATTAGAAAGCAGAACCAACAAAGTGCAGGTTATGGCTAAACAGGATAGGGAGAAGTGCAGGTGTAAGCAAAATGTGTTTGGAAGTTATTCAGGAATAATCCATACTAATACTACAAATGCGAAAGGGATTTTGCCCGTCTCGTCTGATGCCTTTTCATGCATTAATGGCGGGTCTTGATGGCTAAACAAATAGGCGATTACCTGGATTAAAGCCTCGTTTAGGAGAGGCCGGTGCAATAAATTCGATTTGCGTTACATTGCGGACTATTGATCGACAATGAATTCAATTCTTCAATGAGATATCTCAATGTATGTAGTTAAACTTGCGTGCAAGTTGTTGCATTGTCTAAATGGGGCCTTAGGCTTCGTTCGCATCCTCAGGCGATGCGACACGCGGGTGTATTACGCGGATGTATTGTGGCATGCACTAAATCATTTTTTAAATTCGATTATCTGCAGTTTTTTTCACAACAAGCGCGACAAGCGGCCATAAAACTTTTATCTCGGTAGCACGATCAAGAATCTGTGAACTATATTCGGCTTTGCCAAGGATGCGAGTAAAATCGCGGGTTACTCTTGTTATAATCATATGATGTAGCTTATTTATTAGCTGCTTTTGTTTCAGATTGGAGAGTGTTTATCTTATGGCTATTAGGAAGCAAAATTAATTCCCATTGCTGAAGGTCAATTTTCGAAGTCTACTTTTGTATTGTGAGTCACACGCCTTGTTTTCAACGTGAAATACATAGACGTGATAGTTAAAAATAGACTGAAACTAGGTACCTATTTGCATCATCTCATTTATAAGTCTCTGTGTGAAAAAAAGGAAGAAAGAATAAGTACCTATATATTTATTGAACCCGCACATAACAAAAGAAACAACAGGAATCAACAAAAAAACAAAATAATTGTAGCGCCTGTTACAGAATTTAAAGAGAATCGTCTTTGTTGGTAAGGACGTGTGATGAGGAGGGAAGCACATTCATGACTAAGATGGTGATGGGTATAAATATCGATGGATGGAGAGGAAGAATAAGACGAAAGACAAGATGGATGGAGTGTAAAACCAAAATCAAAGCTTCTATTTCAAGTAGTTACAGACACTTTTGAATTCACAAAGACCTACTAATATTATAAATGCGAAAGTTTGTGAGGATGTAGGTATGTGCATGTAGGCATGTTTGTTACCCTTTCACGCAAATACCACTGAATGGATTTGGCTAAAATTTGGTACACAGATAGTTTATAACCTGGATTAACACATAGGATAGTTTTTATCCCGATTTTATTTTCCCGTGGGATAATTTTCGAGTTGTAGCGGGTGAAGCCGCTGGCAACAGCTAGTAAAATATAATTAAACACTACAAAATTATGGTGCTGCAGTCCCAGTCACAAGACATAATAACTGTGAAAGTATCGTAGATATAAGATAAAGGAGATAAGATAAAGAGTGCTACAGTGAGAAAAAGGAGTAAATGATGCTGTGCCGTCTGACAGGGGAGAATGGATGAAGTAAACATATTGTGCCGTCTCCAAGTAAAACGGGGTGAGGGCTGAAAGATAATGATAACTGTCTGACCATTCTTTAAATATCTGACGTTTCTGCGCTGCCTTGGACGGCACTTAAAGGTCCAAGTCTTTCATTTACTGTACCCTTAGCACGAATTTTCAGTATTTGAGACGTAAAGTAAACTGGAACTTTGACAATTTCAAAATGACAATTTTCAAGGAAAAAAATAGTTCTTTCTTCGCACACCAGAGGCGCTGTTCCATTTTTTCATACAAAAACACTGTAAATACTGGAAAGACGCTGTAAAGTAAAAGAGTGAAAATTCGTGCTAAGGGTACAGATCTTTAACTGATGTAGATTCAGTAGTCTGAAACTATGACAACCAGACATACAAAGAGGTATCGTATTACCCAGTCACTGGGTCATGCCAACTATTTATTCTGTCGTCGTACCGCGGGTTCATACCCTCGATTTGAAAAGGTTTTTTTTTGCTTTCCTGTTGTCAGTTTTTTCCATACAGGGCATTTCCTCCAATTGAGAACTCAGTTGAACAGCTGGTAAATAAATTATTTATACGGATAGACTTCTGCCTTCCATACACAGTAACATTGATGTGGCAGCAAAAGTGCGATGCGATTGATGCAAATATTACCCTCACGTTTCCAGCGAATGTACGATACTATGAACACTCAATTCTGAAAACTGGGTTTATTTTGTACCTGTGGTACAAAATAAACCTAAGCGAGTGGCTGCCTAACCTAAAGTGAGTGGCTGTTCTTTTAAGTTTTTAATGGAAGCATTGGAAGCAAAGGGTGACTCGCCGTCCGATCATGGGCCATGCCCGGGTCGACGGCGCGCCGTGTTTCACGTGCGCCTCAAATATCTGTCAACAATCTGAGCTTTTAAGACCAAAGCCTGCCGGGGTCGCAGGACTTTCTCACTAGGTAATTGTGACCCTGGAACGTAAAGGGCCATTGAAGGAACACTGTGGAATTTAGTCAGTACGAGTCTGACAGTCACTCCCGTCCCGCCCCGGGTGGGAGGACACATTTGATAATTTTAACACTTAAAAAAAAAGCATAAAAAATGCTCCGTACGGGAATCGAACCCGCGATACGCACAATCCCTTAGCCTTTGCGACAACCGTGCCATCAAAACATTGTCTATCTATTTTATTTGTAGTAGAACATCCTAAGCGTATAATATAAAACATTTTTTTACTTAACATTCTCCTTTATTTTTACCTCCAAATTAATTAATACTCTTAGAAAGAACAAACAACGAATTTTATGAATAACAAAGGCGATGTCATGTCAGTATCAAAATCTTTTAGAAATCCCTTGAAAGAAGCTGTCATTTCTTAACTATTATAACGTCTGATTAGTAAAGCTTTATTTTGAATGAAGTCAAAGAACTATAACATCTTAGAAAGTCAGTGTGTATTAAGTCTAAAAATATGAAATAAAGACCAAAGAGTGGGTTTAAGTTTGCTAAAAACGAAATGGACCTAATGGACATAGAAATAGGAGGAGCGGAAATCGGAAGCGGAAAGCGCGTCTCGCAGTGAAAACTACCGTTCCGTAACTAACTGAATAGAAGTATTGTTCGCGGGTTTACAGGTATTTTGTTTGGACAAAGGAAATGGAAATTCTGTTCAAAAGTTACTGGTTAACTTCGGCTTTTGGATCTAATGAATTAAATTTAACAGTAGAAATCAATTATGTTTGAACAAAAGCTTCTGTAATTTTCGTTAAATTCAGTTCAAATAAAATGAAAATACTTTAGTTTGTTTTCATTTACTAACTACTGTTCGCAATACAATAAAAAATATTATGGCGATCTATTTCAAAGTTTATCGACAAAGTTTTTTGTCCATACAATGCTGTGAATATGTATAGATTTGTTCAAAAAACATTTATATGTTTGTTATGTTACCTTTGAAAGGCTTTGAACTCGATATTTTTTTACTTGTTTTCATAAAAATCTACCTTACAGAATCAGGAAGGAAATTGTCGAGGAAAAAGGCCATATATTTTTCTCGGTTTATTTTCAACCTAGATAAAAATGGACACAGGTAACCTATTATGCAATGATTTGGCTCTTTTTCAACCTTTTTATACATAAGAAACATCGAAACTGCAGCTAACTAAAGATAATGTTTTTAGTTAGTAAAACTCTGACAGTCCTGTACGCTCCAGGGCAAAAGAACTCATTTGATGAATTTACTTACAAAAGAAAATAATTATGTGTATGTATAAGTTATTCCTCTATGTATCTCATAAATAATGTGTACCATTTCAATAACGTAGATATATTTAGTTGAAGTGCGGATTTAAAAGTCCATTTTTAAAATGAATGATAAATCTTGAAAATAGAAGAAACAGACGTTAAAAGCTTCTGAGAAATCTAAATGCCTCCTGTAGAAAGCTTTCCGACAATTTTCATGAATATCATAAATAAGTAAATGACATATTACAAGACAAAGTAGTTCATATTTTTAACTAACGAAAAAAAAAGTCAATAATATAATCAAACACATAACATGTTTGTTTGTCGCCGCCCGCCGCCGCCTCAGAGTTTATTTTTTCTTTCCAGTTCGATCTTTTTCGTTCGAACAGCTGGGGTGAAACCTGGAACAGCTAGTGTAGGTTGTTGTAATTTCGCCACAAAAATAATTCCCCACGAAAAAAAGTTTTGATCCTGTTCTCCTAGTACTTTCTGTTCAGATTCCACATTGTGTCCTCGTTTTCGGTAGTTTTGTGCTAGATTTTATTATTAAACTGTTTTGCTATCCCTGCGGAAAAAAATGGGGTGAAGTTATAATAATCAAACATTAAAAAAAAAACAAAACCTTTGGCTAATTTATACATACTTTTTTTCGTGGGGAATTAATTTTATGGCGAACTAAGAACAACCCGGTGATAGGGTGGTGATAGTAACCCCCTAAACAAAGACCGTTCTATTTTTTTGTCTAAATATAGGTACCTACTGTTGTCATCACTATCAAGGTAAAAATACTTATTACATTATGCAACACTGTAATTTCCCTAGTTGCAGAATATTGTTAAGGAAATACTACTTACCTTGGGTGGTAGATTGATTAATCAAGACGTCATTATGCACTTATATTATATATCTAAGAAACAACAATTTAACTTGAAGCGATTAGAGGAAGATCCTGAAAGTTCTGGTAGTGACCCACTGAAACCAGTGAAATATTTGTTTGAGGAAAGCTTGACTGCCATCTGTTGTCTTTTGAAATATCATTAACTATTGTACTATCAACTGCAGCTTTTGTCTCATGATTTATGGTCACGGGACCGTTTAATCTTGTAACTGTGCCCCCGGAACGTAAAGGGCTATTTAAGGATCACCGTGGATTTTAGTCAATACGAGTTTGACAGTCCCGAGAGAGAACTTTGATGATCTTACCACGATATAAAAAAATATGTCATGATTTAACACAAATATACTAAAAACCATTCAAAGGCTGACTAATGCCTTGGGCAATTTTCACAAGGGTCAAAATTATGACGATATTAGTTTTTATGAAAATATATGTTCAGATTGTATAGTACCTACCTTTCAGAACCGGCCCATAAATAAGAGAGTGTGATGAGCTGCTGAAGATGGATAAAGGTAGATTTCAAAAATAATAGAGCGACTTCATAATATAGATATATTGAATTGTTTATATTGTGTGTGTGTGTGTTGTACTATACTTAATACAGGAATTTAAGAATTTACATACCTACCTACAGGAATAAATTCCATATGTACGGGAATGTTCTAAAAAATAATAATTGTGAAAGTTTGTAGGGATGAGTGGATTTTGTTACTCTTCCGCGCAACTTTTGAATAGAATTTATATTTTAAAAAAAATTAAATTTTGCTCACATTAAAGTTATATATCTATAATCCAGATAACAAACTGTTATGTGATATTTTTTATCCCAGTACACTAAAAAGTAAACAAAACTTTAATTTCACGTCAGCGTAGTTGCGAGTATAAGCTAGTTACACATATTATTACTTCTAATACTGTTACCGAAAAACTAACATGACTTGCAACTCAATTATATAAAGCAGGAATGCCAATTAACATTTTATGTACATTGTAGTGTCGTAAAAATGACCCAGATGTAGTAAAACTTGGTAGACGGATTAGCTCCCACCAGACTTGCAATTAGATTGATGTACACCCACGCATGTCTCTAAGGACCATTGTCCACTGCGACTTTTTGCGCGTCAGCATCACTGCAATCGCATATTTTTTATTTTTTTCCCACGTTTTTATACACTCACTTTTCTTGTTTTTTTATTTGTTTTTTTTGTTTATTTGTTTGTTTGTTTGTAACTCAATTTTGAGGCACTTCCCAATAAGCTAGCAGGCTGAAATTTTGCACACGCTCTGAGTTCTGATGACAATACATTACTAGCTAACAAACGTCATAACAAATCCAATATGGCGGCCTCCCCAAGATGGCGGACTGGCTGTTTGAAATCCACCCCCATGATATGGGTATCAAATGAAAGGGTTTGCTGTCAGAAATACGAAAAAATACTCACGTGACTTAAATCCAATATGGCGGACGTCCAAGATGGCAGACAGGCTATTTGAAATGCACCCCTATGATATGGATATCAAATGAAAGGGTTTGCTGTCAGGAGTACGAAAAAAATAGTCATGTGACTTAAATCCAATATGGCAGACGCCCAAGATGGCGGACAGGCTTTGAGGCACTTCCCGATAAGCTAGCAGGCTGAAACTTTCAGGGAGCTTCAAACCCGATGAACAAAGATAAAAATAATAAAATAATTAATAGAATTAAAAAAAATCTAAAAACCCACGTTTTTAAATGTCCTAAAAATAAGAAAATAACCCTACGGGGCTGAGAGAGGGGCCACTAAAAACGTGGGGGCGTATCTTTGCAAGTTACACCCACGATGTATACACTTCATGTAAATATATCCCATAAATAATCCTTTAAATGATATACGCCCACGTTTAGAGTGGCCGCTCTCTCAGCCCCGTAGGGTTATTTTCTTATTTTTAGGATATTAAAAAACGTGGGTTTTTAGATTTTTTTTATTTGTCATGGTTTTGGTCTTGGTTCTAGTCTTGGTCAAAGATGACAGAGACAATGCCTACGATAGATGTGGATAACTCCAGATCCTTGTTATGTTGTGAAGTCTGTTCCAAGAACTGCCGATCAACGAAGATCAACCTAGCTACTATTCTTCATTTCAAATAATCAGTAAACATGTTTGTTTGTTTGGCGCCGTCTCGAAATTTATTTTATGCTTTTCAGTTCGATTTTTCGTCGTTTTTATCTGTTAAAGATTGGACCTTTAAGTAACAGTGATATTTGTTAAAATTATGAGTAGGCTATATAGTTTATTTAATTTGTATATCCACGCATTTGCGAGTGATTTCACTTGTCGTTAGTGACCGACCGAAATTTCGGTTTCGGTTTCGGTTTCGGCCGGTTTCGGCCAAAAAATCTAGTTTTGGCCATAGCTTCGGTTTCGGCCAAAATATAGCCGAAACTTTCGGCTCCGCCGAAACTCAAGTGTTCGTGCCTTTTCGTGCGTCGTTCGGTAAAATTCGTAGCTACCACGCGCTTTCTCGCTGGCGGGGCCACTGTCCATTTAATCATGAGTTGAGGTTATGTTTTTAACTTAACTGCCAAGAGTAAGTCTTGTCTTAATTCATGTCTTAATAAAATATATTTGTTACGTACGTAAATGATTAAAGAACTTATCAATCGTCAAGGCAGTGACTTTATTCTAAATATAAGTTAACGGTTTCTTCTTTGAAATAAAGCTTTTTTTTCAACTTAGTAATTTCATATTTCTGAATACAGTAAATATTTTTATTCAAAATCAGTTTCGATTCCTGGCCAGAATTATTCATTTTTCTAAAATCCAATTATGCAGTTTTAGTGATCGTCAACATCGGTCTCGAGACTCCATTCAAGGTTTTACAATATTTCTCATAGAATACCTAGCCATCCACGCCCAGTTGATTTTTTTTTCTTATGTAACCATTTTTCTTATGTGTCATGATTGTTTATTTACATTGTTTATTAACTACACAAAAAATAAACAAAGAGAAAAAAAAACGAATTATACAAATACACATCGGCAAAATTGTTAAAAAAAAAATTGAAATTTTAAATGTGTAAATCAAAAGTTTCGGTTTCGGTTTCGGCCGAAACTGAGAGCAAGGCCGAAAGTTAAGAGTTAAGAGAAGTAAAGTTAAGAGAATCACTAAGTAGGTAACTTTTCATACTTTGTCGTTAAATGCAGAAGGGGCCTACAAGGATATTAGGGTTCTCGTTTAAAATTAAGACAAGAACTAATATTATAACCTGAATACATTTATTTAGGACAGAATTTGGGGTGCGAGCGAACATGAAAACTGGTTGATAACTAATTTTGGGTAACTTATCGAGTTTGCTTTGTCAAGTGAAGTAAGTGCTCGATAACCATATTTATTAGGTACAGTGAATAAAAAAGGTAAGTATGTAGAGAGCATAATATTATACACGGTTTTCGAATTGTGTGCGTACCACTTTTGGCTGTATGTAGTATACAGCCAAAGAGTGCATACTTGTAGCATATAGCCTCTTGATCTTACTATGTATTTTAAATGCAAAAATTCATGAGGGTGGATGAATGTTTTCTTACTCTTTCACGCTATAACCACTAATCGAATTTATTTAAAAAAACAGCACACAGATGGTTTATAACCTAGATTAACTTAAAGGATAGTTTTTATCTCATTTTTTTTTCTCGTGGGATGATTTTCAATTTGTAGCGGACGAAGCCGGCGCCGCCAACAACCAGTCTCATACAAACCTATAGAGAATAAGCAACAATCAGGCTCATATGATATTGGGAATTGTAGTGCTGCAGCACTGTTTTGGCATCATTGCTGTGTGCTACCGAGATCGGACTCATACCTTGAAACTTACCGTCTGCTTACATTTCTTTTTTGTGGACAGTACATCACCTTTTGTGTTCTTGTAAGTTTTAGACGGAGACCCACGTGTCTCAAGTTTATGAAGTACTAAGTTTCAATGTTGTACCCAACTACAGGAGACTTGGTAGTTTTTTTTTTGTTTTCTTACGTTTAATGTACCTGATGGTCAAATCAAAAATTGAGTTTAAGTTATCTTTAAATATGTGAGCCATTAAAATGTTGTATTTGTTAGGTATACACCATACTATAATATGTTACTTCTTGTGTGCTGAAAAAAACCACCTTTCTAATATTAAAAATGCGAAAGTTTGTGAGGATGGATGAATAGATGAATGCTTGTACTCTTTCACGGATTAAGACTTTGAGATGCAGATAGTTTATAACCTGAAATAATACATACTGATACTGATATTATGTTCACGTGGGATAATATTCTATTAAAACGTGGGCGAAGCCGCTAGCAGCACCTAGTATAATTATAATAAATTGTCAAGCGAGTAGTGTACTGTAAATTTTCCCACACTTGAAATCAAGGAAGGAAGGAAATAAAATATTCACATGAACTGGAGCACATTATCATACGATTATAAAAGAATCAATGTCAAAGTGGAAGGCCGATACTTTTGATAAAAACCCTGTTTTAATATAAATAAAGTACCTACGCCCCGCATGCACTTCTTATCTAACACGATTCGCGTAAATTGCATGCGGAATATCCTCGAGGATAAAAATAAATTTAATTCATTCATTAAACAAAAGAGCAATGGCCGTTTTCCTGCAAGATACTCAGAAACTGATGAGCACTTGTTCAGGAATGTTTTGTCTCAGCCGTCTGGGTGCTAATATTATTTTGAGAAAATGTCATCATTCTGTTTTAAATAAGTATTATAAAGAGATAAAGATGTATGTTTTTTTTAATTTGTTTATGTGAGATGGGTTTGCTCTTGACCTTACTCTAGCTTAGCTCCCTTACTCTCGACACTCGATCTCAATTGAAATTGGAAATTGGGATCGAGATCTTGTCATTCGGCACTCTTGATTACACTAGCTCACGATTGGAACAGTATTGGACGGATTTTTTTGGAACTAAATGAAATCGATTTTTTGAACTTACTTGAACGAAAATAAATATCAGCACAAAATTTATTGATTTAATGAGTAATTCAATATTTTTAAATTTGGTAATTAACGTTTTCATTTGTATGGCCACCCTATGACAATCAGTGTAGGTGTAGTCGAACATGCAGTCGATTCAAATCTCAATCTCGACTTCGTTCAAGAGTGCCAATTTTCTGAATATTGGAATTGAAACTGAATCGAATTGGAATACGATCGAGATTGGGATTGATTTCAAGAGTAAGGCCCCAGGAGTGACTAGACAAGGTCGACGATGGAGCGAGCTTACCCAGAAGAAGACTGTTCACGTTCACTCTAACTTTGAAGAGATTAGGGAGTAGGAACACATACAAATGTCCGAACACATACAAATTTGTTCGGAAACACAGACGCAGTAATCAAACAAACGCAGTATGTTTGAAAGTTTGGATGTAGGGAACAATTTTCGAACTGCTAACCCGATTCCGAAAAGTCATTCACTCACGATAAACTATAAATATACAGGGTCAACTTTTCAACTGGGCGTGGATAGCTTTATCTGAAACTGTGAGGAATATCGAAAAACATTAAAAGGTCTATTTTTATAAGTCTCGAGGTCTATTTTTATTTGATTTTAGAAAATCAATAATGCTGGCCAGAAATCGAACCAGCCGATTTTGGCAAAAACACACCTGTATTATTACAACATTTGATAGTGTTGCTAATAAGGATCACATTCTGGGAAGTAATGATATACTGCAAACTTAAGGAAAACTTCTAATCAAATAAACATTAATCAATCTCGTAATTAAAACTTACCTACATAAAATATACGTCTATGTAATCCAGGAATGTTGAATTTTTTTGTATATTTAATTAATACAATATGTACATACTTAAAACGGATTGAGTTGCTATGCCAGCTATTTGCATACTGTAGTGTGTAAGAATCATGTATGTGTATGTCTATATAAAACCCATTGTAAACTAGCATTAAGAGGAGTATTATACACGATTCCAAATGGACACGTTGTTTTCACTCATCTCCCCGGACTCACAACCTTACATGGCGACCCTGCCATCCGAGACGGGTTGCCGAGTTCGGTCGCGTAGACATTAGTAAATTGATCGAGTGTTATTTTTAAAAATCATCAATTAAATTAAACATATTAAATAAATAAAAATGTGCCGATCGAACATAGAAAAGGAGGACGTTTTTATAGCACAACGTGCATCCGGTGGTTCAAACTCAGCCTCTATGCAGGAGTATCACTTATCAAACATAAGTATAGTGATGTTCATAATATGTACCTTGCTCGGTGTCGTCGGACTTTATGCGGTTTATAAACTGTATCGAAATTGCCATTATTCGTGGATCAGAAATGAGGTCTTCGCACAAAACCTGACCCGTTCGTTTCGTCGACCAAATCCGGAGACTCGTGTCTGTTACGAGTGCCGCCAACAGCGACAGGAGGCGCGCTTGGAGGCTCGCCAGGAGGCGGGTATCAGAGGCCAAAAACCGCAGTAAGTGAATCAAATGAGTGACAAGTGAAGTGAAAGATTTTAGTGTATTGGAAGAATGTGTAGCGTCTTAATCTATTAATTTTTATATGTAAATATTTAGTTATGTAATTTTTTTTTTCTCTTTACATTGTTTGGTAATGGCAAATGAGCTTAAGTTGTTGTACGAACAATTAAAAAATATTGGAAATAATTTAGTAAAACTAAGTTATCCTAAAAGAACTGAAACAGTTCTAAAGCAAAAGCTACAGGAAGCTACAGAGCTAAAATATCAATTTGATGAATGTATTAGTACCTTATCGCTACAGATTGAAAAGAAACAACTTAGTACAAGTGTTTTACAAGAAATACAGACATGTTGTGATTTATTTGAAAAGACTTTTACCCAAGTAGAATCATTTTGCACCAAAAATTACAGTTCTCAAACTAGTACAGAGTGTACAGTCGAAACTAAAACTGAAGTAGACAATATGGAGGCTTTTAACTATAGGACTGCCGTAGCTTTACTGCCAGTTATGAATGGTGATGAAAATGTCACGAAAAGTTTAATAGATACTATAGAGTTATATAGTTCTTCACTCACCGAAGAAGGCAACAAAATGCTAGTTAAATTTATATTAAAAACTCGATTAAACGAGAACGCCAAACTAAGATTGTCAACATCTTATGATAGTTGTGAGTCGCTTATTATTGAAATGCGTCAACACCTACTTACCAAAAAATCGAGTACAGCAATTCACAAGGAAATGACACAAATCAACCAAAATGGTTCGACTATTGAGAAATTTGGATCCAAAGTCGAGCAGCTTTTTGTGGATTTGACGGTAGCGCAAGCTGGTGATGACCAAAATGCATATAAAATATTACGCCCTCAAAACGAGAAGATTGCAATAAAAAGTTTTATTGATGGCTTGCGAAACCGCGAAATCCGTACTATTTTGGCAGCGCGTAATTATGATACGTTAAAAGATACTATAAGAGCAGCTAAGGATGAGGAATTGTCATTCAGTCGGCATAATTCTGATGCTTCTGTGTATGTTGGATACCAAGGTAGCTCATTTAATAATCGCGGATATTATTACAATAATAGACGTCCTAATCGTTCAAACAGCAATAGGTTTATACAGAGAGGGAATAGTAGAGGCAATTTTCCTAATTTCAGGCAAAACCAAAACCAAAGATCTCAACAACAGCAGTTTTACAACAATCGTAGTCACATGCGAGGCTCATTTCGCAGTAGGCCCGGTCGGACTTTCTCGCGCAGTGGTAATGTGCATGTCATAGAAAATGGCATAAATAATATGAATTTAGCTAACGGGAATCAAACCCAACCTACGGAAACACAAATTACTGAACCATTGCAGTTTTTTCGATAATCATTTCATATTTGCTTGTAACAATAACAGCTCGGTGGAATTCTTGGTACATGGTGCCAAATATGGATTACTTGTAGACACTGGAGCATCAATATCAGTATTGAAACGTGAAACTGTGGCACGTTGGAACATTCCAATCCATAAAGAATGCATGTACATAAATGGCATTGGAAGCAGAATTCTAACATCAGGCTATGTTTATGTTACACTGACCGTAAATGGACAGGAATTTATACACAAATTTTACGTTATCCGCACCTTACTACCAGGCGTACAGCATGGTATAATTGGCAGAGATTTTATGACACAGTATAATGCTATTTTGAATTTTGAAAATAATACGCTAAATATAAAGAACAATGGCAATAGTTTGACCCTGCCCATGATTCACAGTTCATTAAATAAAAATTGCTATCTAAGCATTCCACCGCGATGTGAGAAAATATTTAAGTTACATAGTAGTATTAACGAGGACTGCGTAATATTACCGAATCAATTATGTGACGGAGTTTTTATAGCCGGAAGTATTTGTAAACCAAATAACGGACAAATTAGTATACAAATACACTTCTCATCAAAAAAATCGAAACACCTCGCAGTTTATGATTTGATAAGGATTATCAGAAAAATGTGTATATTTAGGAATAAATGTAAAATGTCATTTAATAGTGAGTAGTATGAGGTTTTTAAATCCTAATGTTAATGTTCTAAATTCAAATTAAGTCTTCATAGGTTTCGTATTTTGTATAATGAGTAATTTTTACCCTGTATGGAATATGAAGGAAATGGGTAAAACAACACGCGTAAATGAAAAAAAAAAGGTTGCACTCCAGGAGTGCCGGTAGAAGCGAAAACTTTTTTGTTACTATGTTTTATTTTAAAACTGGAGTAGTACAGATATGAAATTAACTAATTTGAATGACGTCTTACTCATTTTCGATCAGGGTCACGTGACCCTGACGCGAGTTTTAAATTTTTTACCCATTACAGAAAAAGTGTACAACGCCGCTAAAGAAGTTTTCACTTCAAAAAAATGTAAGAAACGTTTATTTAATAACTTGTATTCCCTCCGCGAGCTCTTATTACTGCTTCCATACGGTTCTTCATCGATCGGATGAGAGTCACGATCACATGTTGTGGTATATTATCCCATTCCTCTTGGATTGCATTTTGCAGCTGGCTAAGTGTTTCTGGGGCTGGATCTCTTGCTCGAATTCGTCTCTTTAATTCATCCCATAGATGTTCAATGGGATTCATGTCCGGGCTTCTTGCTGGCCATACCATAATGGAGATACCGACTTCGGTAAGATAATCTCGTACGACGCCCGCGGTGTGAGCTCTAGCATTGTCGTGCATGAATATGAAGTCGTTGCCAATAAAATGTGCATAGGGCATCACATGAGGTTCAAGACACTGTTCGATGTACCGATGAGAGTTTAGTGCAGGCAGCCGTGGCCCAGACACAAAGGCAAGTTCTGTCTTACCGTCGGCGCTGATTCCTCCCCAAACCGTCCACGAACCGCCACCATAGCTGACCTTTTCTTCAATGCAGCATTGTGCAAAGCGTTCTCCATCTCTTCTGTAGACCTTGTTCCTTCCGTCGTTACCATACAGCATAATTTTACACTCATCAGAAAACAGTACTTTGCTCCACTGAAGGTATGACCAAGTTAGGTGCTCGCGTGCAAAGTTAAGGCGCGCTCTTCGATGGTCTGCAGTTAATTTCGGCCCATTCGCTGGCTTATGCGGTGCCAATCCGCGTTCCTTCAACCTTCTTCTTATTGTAGAGTCACTTACAGCTACTCTTCGTACAACGCGAAGCTGCTGCTGCAGTTGAAAAGCGTTAAGGCGTCGATTTCGTAAAGAAGTTGTTACAATAAATCGATCATCTCGCTCAGAAGTGACCCGATTCCTGCCAGATCCTGAACGGCGCGTGAACGAACCAGTCTCCCGATAGCGTTTGTAGACTCTATGAACAGATGATAAGCTTAGATGCAATCTTGCAGCCACAACACGCTGACTAAGTCCAGAATCCAGCAATGCCACCACTTGGGCGGCTTCTGCGGGCGAAGTATCCATATGTTTTAGAAAAAAAAGTTTTTTCAGACGTCCCAAAGTCACAGTAAATGAAATAAGAAACAGAAAGTTTAAAGACAAGCGCTAATTTTTAGTTTTTAAACGAGAAACGTACTCCAACCCTAAATACACATTTGTCTCAAAACAGTGATTAATTTCATTTATAGGATAAACAAATGAAATTATTTCGAATTTTGATTTTTTTCTTCTTACTGTAATGACCAAACTGCCAGCTACACAGTAATGTTTTTTTTTCATGGAATTAATTCTCTTTTGTAAAAAATTAGGACAAAAACAATAAAAACGAAAGTGTTTCGATTTTTTTGATGAGAAGTGTATTAAATACTCGCGAAACGCAAGTAGATATTAATTATTTTAGACCGGAAATACATTTATTATCAGACTACGACATTTGTAACTTTGAACGAGATAATAATAATGATGGAGAGAGAGTACGCACTATGTTTTCCCTTTTAAAATTAAGTCATCTGAACTGCGGGGAAAGGTCATCAATTGAAAATATTTGTGCTAAATTTTCGGATGTGTTTCATCTACCAAATGATAAATTATCTACCACTAACCTTTACGAACAAAGTATACAATTAAAACCAAATGCTGATTCAGTTTATACTAGACAGTACAGATTACCCTTTTCACAACGAAAGGAAATTGAATCACAAGTTAAGAAAATGCTTTCCGAAAATATCATTGAACCAGCAAAAAGTGAGTGGTCAAGCCCTATTTTGTTAGTACCCAAAAAATCTGATGACACTTCTAAGAAATGGAGACTGGTTATTGACTTTCGTAAATTAAATACTCAAATTTTAGACGATAAATTCCCACTTCCGAATATTAACGATATATTAGATTCCTTATCCGGTTCAATGTATTTTTCACAGTTAGATTTATCACAGGCATAATTATCAGGCAAAATTAAAACCAGAATGCAGAAATTATACAGCATTCACCACACCTTCAGGTCAATATCAAATGACAAGGTTACCCATGGGATTAAAAATTAGCCCTAGTGCATTTTCGCGTCTAATGACAGTTGCTATGTCAGGACTTACATACGACAAACTATTTGTTTATTTAGATAATTTGATCTGTTTTGGACGTAATTTACAAATTCACAACAAAAATCTTATAGATATTTTAACCAGATTACGCAAAGTTAACTTGAAACTTAATCCAATGAAATGTGATTTCCTAAGAAAAGAAATGCAGTTTTTAGGACATGTTATTTCATCCGAAGGAATCAAACCAGATTTAGAGAAAATAAATATAGTGAAAAATTATCCCGTTCCAAAAACCGCTGACGAAACAAAAAGATTCATAGCGTTCGTCAACTTTTATAGAAAATTTATACCAGATTTTGCAGCAATATCTCTACCCCTTAACAAACTGTGTCGGAAAAATGTTAACTTCGAATGGTCGCATGAATGTCAAAAATCCTTCGAATCTCTAAAAGAGTCGTTAATGTCTCCACCAATATTACAATATCCTAACTTTGACGAAAACAATGTTTTCATTTTACAAACAGATGCGTCTGGATATGCAATTGGATCCGTGCTAAGCAATAGTGATAACAGACCAATTGCATATGCAAGTCTTAGCCTTAATAAAGCGGAAATTAGGTATCCTACGATAGAAAAAGAGTTACTCGCTATCGTATGGTCTGTCAAGTATTTCCGACCCTATCTTTACGGCCGAAAATTTGTTATCAGAACTGACCATAAACCATTAGTTTATTTATTTAATCAGACAAATCCATCAAGTCGTTTAACCAAATTTCGTTTAGTATTAGAAGAATATGATTACATAATAGAATATGTTAGAGGAACTGACAATGCAGCTGCAGATGCCTTGTCACGTATACAAATATCAAGCGACGAATTAAAAGAAACTAATCAGCACGTTGTGTCTGTATTAACTAGAGGCCAGAAAAAGCGTATGTGTGAAAGAATTGGACAAGAAGTGAATGACAACCCCACGGTTGCTAAGCAATCTGCAAACGACTGGACTGATCACCCAAGAGTTATGGAGTTGCTTAAAAAACCAAAGGATTGCACTGAGTTAAGGTTTGTGAATATGAAAGAATGGAATAGTTTAAAAGATGGTAAGCAATCAAATACTTTATTTAACTATGATGCATCGAGTGGTATACTAAGAGTAAATCCATCTTACCGATTACAATGCGCACGAGATGCCTTTGTACGGGAGTTGGCTTATTACTGTAATATAATGAAACTTGATAGTGTGTACATTGTACAAAGTAATGAAAACATTGAGATAATAAGAGATTTAATTCGAAGTATAAATATTACACCTAATTGGTCCGGACCGCGTTTATATATATTAAAAGGTGTAAAAGTGATAAGTGATCACGATACAAAACGTGTAATCTTAAATGATTACCATTTATTGCCTAGTAGTGGCCACGCTGGCATACGACGAATGATAAATAACATAAAACAGCGTTATTTTTGGCCAAAATTAGAAAAAGACGTCACTGAGTTTGTAAATCGTTGTGATAAATGCCAACGACAGAAACATTTTAGACATATAAAACAGCCAATGATTCTGACTGATACAGGTCATTCGGCATTTGATAGAGTATTTTTAGATTTAGTTGGGCCCTTAAGTAAGGATAATGATAATTATAAGTATATACTCACACTACAGTGTGATCTTAGCAAGTATGTAGAAGCTTATCCGCTTAGAAATAAAGATACAATTTCAGTGGCAACGGCATTCATTAATAACTTTGTATTACGCTATGGCATTCCGAGAAACATTATATCTGATCGCGGTACAGAGTTCGTATCTAAAGTAATGAAAGAAGTTTGTAATGTTCTAAAAATTAAACAAATAACATCTACCGCATATCATCACCAATCAATTGGAGGCTTAGAAAATACCCATAAAAATTTACTTTCATTTCTACGCATACAAACGGAGAATCAATCCCAAAATTGGAGTTTATGGCTTCCATATTGGTGCTTTGCTTTTAATACGACCGTACATACGGAAACTAAGTACACTCCTTATGAACTAGTATTTGGTAAACTGTGCAATTTACCAAGTAATTTAACTTCAGATATTGAACCGCTATACAACTATGATGACTATCCACAACAACTCAGATACAAGCTTCAAAAATCACAACATGACGCGAGACAAAATTTAATCATCAGTAAGCAAATCAGAAAATGTAAATATGATTCGTATACTAATTCTGTTACGTACAGTACTGGTGACATGATACTACTTAAAAATGAACAAACTGAAACCAAATTAGATCCACTTTATACAGGACCGTATGAAGCAATAGAAGATTGTAACCCTAATTTAAAAATATTGTATAAAGGCAAAGAAGTAATAGTACATAAAAATAGAACCAGACCATATATGTATTAAGTGATTTTTATTTTTGGAAAACTGTTGCCATGTGTATTTTTTTTAATGATTGTACCTTAATTTTGAAATCTAATGTTTCTTTTCATTTTATTTTTTTTGTGTGTGTACGCAATTTTTTTTTCTTTTATAGTATTGTCTGCTTATTGCATTTAAAATATTATTAGGTATCTAAAGAAATATACCTAACCTAAAAATAAAAATAAGTGTACCCATTATTTTTATTTTATTTTGCCGGTGGGCGTGTAGTGTGTAAGAATCATGTATGTGTATGTCTATATAAAACCCATTGTAAACTAGCATTAAGAGGAGTATTATACACGATTCCAAATGGACACGTTGTTTTCACTCATCTCCCCGGACTCACAACCTTACAATACTTTTTGTAACGTCTGAAAAGTGCCTTTCTTAAAAGCTTATAACAAGCCTTAATTATAATTGCTCAACCAAAACTTCGCCCCATACAAATGTTTTGCAAAACATTTATGAATATTAAACCCTAATATTATTACATCAAGTAATAATATTTCGTGTAAGTTTCGTTATTGTAATACAAACATTAGACCTTAATTTTATGATAGATCGCTGAACTGGAGTCTGGGGCAGTGTGCGAACTGTTGCAAAGATGGATTGAATAATAAAAGACGGATCTAAATAAAGCTGACCATCCGGGCTGCAACTCTGCAAGTCTTATGAAAGCTAATGAAAATAAAATTCTGTTATTTTGGATATTTGTCCAAGGTTATCTTAAGAAAACAGTAACATAATTGATGATTACTCGGAAGTCTGTTATTATACTGAATTTCAGTAATTTCAGAGGCGCAATGTAAACGTAATGTACATTACAAGTATTACAAAGCATTTTAGTCCATGGTAAAAAAAATGATAGGATAATTTTAATTGAAATTGACTCTAACATGCATAAAGTGTAATGAAGACTGATTTACTCGTAAATAAAGAATTAAAAAATAAGAATCCTTCACAGAATTATAATACATTTTTAACCTGAAGTAAATATTTACATGAAATAAGTATTTTCAGATTTAAAATTCATTTATTCAGTCACATTTACCGCCTAATAGCGCCTCAAAGAACGTAAATAATGAACTTTACAGAAAAAAAAGAATGGCCTAGACAGGTAATTTAGTTCTATGTGTAAATGAGAAGCCGACTCAGAGCAACGTCGCATATACCAAATTGCAAAGTGATGAAACGTTACTCTATCTCTCTCACAAATAAATCCTCCTGTCACATTTTAATCCTAGAAGAAAATATCGCTAACCTCAAAAATTCTCAGAAATGTCCTTAGGGACATAAGAATATCGCTACAATTACTGTTCACTCTTGCCAGCTCGTCAGGGAATACAATGCGGCCGTGTGTCCATTATACCCGAGCAAACAATACGGGACCCTAAATAAAAATCTCCATCTTTCTCGCTTGACGTACGTTGAATACGAGTGATTTTCTTGAAGACTAGGTTTTCACCCTGTTTTCAATCTGGCTTTAAGACGATGACGTCTAGCCAGATCTTCTGTGTAGTAGTTCCAGTTAGGGATCGAGGTGGCGCTTGATGACTTGTATAGCTCTCTCTCTTTCCAACACTGGAACTACTCTGGCTTTAAGACGTCATGGTAGGCCACTAGGCTCTATAGCCAAACGGCAAACGATAAACGTAAACGCTCAGGAATCTTTAAAAGATTATGAAAATCTGAATCTGAAATGGCTATAGGGCCTGGTCGGAATACATATATTTCGAAGGACGCAATAAATCGGGTAAAGAAATACTCGTCTGTCATTTGAATCTACACAGCTGTTTTAAAGTAATATAAGATTACAACGACCATCCTGTTGGAATCCGGCGCTGAATAGTTTTGACTATCTTCCCTCGGTGCGCAGGAGTTTCAGTTCTTTCTAGGTGAGCTTGCGTCAGGCGAGGCCTAAGAGCCTTATCGTTGTTTCTGATTTAGATTGAGGGCAACAGAAAACCTATTTTACGGGACTGTCTAAGCAAGTTAATACTGTTGATGTAACACGGTGAATTTTAAGTCCACCCAAGCTGCTATGGCAGGAGAGGACAGCGTCCTCCCTCCGCAATGGTGGACGCCCGCGGCGACAGACGTCGCGAGACGAACACCGGACACCGTAGGCGCGGGAATGCCGGCAGCGAGTAACGGGCAACTCGCTGTCCGACCATGGACCATGCCCCGGTCGACGGCGCGTTGTGTTCCACGCGTGCCTCAAAGAGCGTCAGCATAATGACGGGCCCCCCCTTTAGAGCGCCAAAGCCTGCCGGGGTCGCGGGACTTATCTCATTACCGTGACCCCGGAACATAAAGGGCTATTGAAGGACACCGTGGATTTGTCAGTACGAGTCTGACAGTCCCTCCCGCCCTGCCTGGGGTGGGAGGACTCATTTGATGATTTAATAACTACGCCAAAGAATTAAAAAAGGGAAAACCTATCATAAAAAATAGGCTTAACAAGACAAACTTACTTTCACATACTTTTTTTATATACCGGTATGGGTGGCGACACGTTTCATATCAAAGGCTTTTTCTTTAGAATCGAAAAGAAAATCCACCTAATCACAAGTACAAAAATATTCATGGTATAATGCCAACTTATAATGAGCAGCCGGGATTTTGAACTTTGAACCTTATTGGCTTTATCATGCATTCACAATTTTCTTTGATCTGTCCCTTTTCGTTAAAATGTTGTTAAGTAACACAATAAAAGCTCTTTGGTGGCGCTGTGTGAGTTAAGTATCAATTGAGAAGCTGAAGAAAGCCATTATTATGGTAATTGAGGTTTTAGTTGAACCCGGATTTGTGCTGTTAATGGGGATGTGTGTTTCATATAAATGTATTAAGAAAGTTTTCATATTTGAGAAGGTCTCTACGCTTTTCAGAAATGGCTTTTGTACATGTTGTAAGAAACATCGGATTTGTACTCGTATTATGATGCAACCAAAAGTCATTTACGTGCAGAGCAGTGGTGGCTAAGGTCGTAGGTTCGAACCCAGTTCGGCACTTTCATCATCAAAAGTTTCAACGGGTGTCTCAAGTGTCTCTTTATCTGCCCAGCCTTTTCGTAGAACCACAGTCAGCTTCTAGTAGAAGCGGATGCAGCTGAATATCAGTATTTTACATACAACCCAGTAAGTGGATAATACGATACCCGTTGGTAAGAGTATTAGTCAGACTTTCGAGCTTCTGACTAACAGTAACGACTGCCAAAGATCTACAAATGACAGCTAGGACCAACGGCTTCACGAGCTTTTTTGAGGTTCGGAGGAAACTCGCCATGAAATGATCCTATACAGATACAGGCCAACCTCGATAAGAGTTGTGTTACCTTGGTAATCGAACTGTATTAATTTTTAAAGAGAATTTTAATTGGCTCTTATAACTTTATCTACAATCTCAAGGAACACAGCTAAATTGAAACCATTTCTTGAGATAGCAATTTGAGTCTTTAAAGCTTAGCTAATCCTTGTAACCTTGTTACAGTTAGTGTTATCTCAAGTTAGTTAAGATAACAGTATCAACTATTGTATAACAAATGAGTACATAATCTAAATACTGAGACTTTGTTTAGAAATTAGAAGAGCTGTCTGTGTAGTTACATTTATTTAAATAGTGTAGTTTGATTGTTTACGAGTAGTACTTCTGCTTAAATGGCTTGACTAGAAAAGTAGGGGAACAGTGTATAAGATGGGGGAGCGAGGTATAATTTGGACATACACACTTGAGGCAAATTTAACACAACACTAAAGTAGCGCAAGCGCCAACAGGACGTCATTTGCCAATGGCGTCCTGTTGGCGCTTGCGCTGCGTTAGTATTGTGTTAAGTGTGTTTTTTATAAACAAATATTATTCAAGGAAGATATCCCTTGTGATATTAAAAAAATGGTACGATTTTACAGCTGCTTTGAGGTGCCAGGAAAATTAAGATATGGTTGTTATTATTCTTGATATGTGGCCGGGAGCTAGTTTTCGGGATGTTCCTTACTGCGTTGTGGATACGTATACGTTATGGCTGCGATGTAGTCAGTATCACACACAATCGATAATAACCATAGTCCGGAGTAAGTAGATTGATTTTATGTAGGTACTTGTATCACGAACTGTCATAGAAATCTTATCATGGATAAGCCTTTTTCCCGGGATTTCATTACTCACGGGATTGAATTGAAACGCACGCGGGCGTAGCCACAGGCAACAGCGAGTGCTTATTTATGTCTTCATCCTACATATTTCTAACCTCTTTAAAATCTCGGAATCCCGGAGGTGTGTCCATATTAATAATTATACATGTTTCAGGTTGTTGACCCCAAATCAATCTACCTACTGGCTTTGATAATAACGGTAAAATGTGGTACCTACGTATCAATTCTACTATTTATTTTCAAGACAAACCACGCACGGCCCATGTGCTGTGGTTGTGGTGTGGGTGTGGCACGTGTGTAACAACCCGTGGTTGAAATGGTTGTTAAAAGCAAAGTAATAGCGAGTTCGACTATATGTAGTGAGTACATGTTTTTGCATATTATAGGGCACATAGCCCTAGAAATCAGAATTGTGTTAAAGGAGACATCGCTTCGCTATTTGGATTTCTAAAAGGCTCTTAAAGTGGCTGTCACCACTTTCAATCCATCTTTGTTACTTTTTGCTAAATATTTATACCACGCTCTTTACTAAGTAAAAGTAACGTTACTTATGAAAGCTTTTTTTTGCCTAAAAGATGGGTTTATAAAACTCAGGCAAAATATATATAAAAAAAAAATTGGTTTTATTTTTTCATTTTTCCATAGCAACGGTTTTAAAAAACATAAAGCTATTTTATGTGAACTCTCCAAGGGATTACCGAGATTTATAAAAATAACATCTTGCAACGATCTTCTGCAGTTCCCTAGAGAGGTCAATAAACTCGTGATAAAAGCTGAGTGAAGCTCAACTTTAGGAAAAAAACTGAGTTCAACAATGTGCAACATTGTTGAACTCAGTTTCTCAACCCACAGTCAAACTATTACAACGGTTCTGTGGGGCTTAATTTATAAGTTTGTATAATTATGGGAAAATAAATAAATAAAAATAATTGATGAGACGAAAATAACTCCAGTTGTAAAATCTCGATGCACTTGAACCTGAATTCAAGTGTGTGGCTGTTTTCAGTAAAATTGGCGTAGTGGCTGAGCGAAAGACAGCTTCTCTGTGAATTGCCGGGAATCTAACCCGCAAACCGGGGGTCAGATTCCCGTACAGAACAAATAAAAAAACAAAGCATTTATTTCAAGTAGGTCAGTTACAGGCACTTTTGAATTGTCAAAGACAAAATGTAATTAAACACTACAAAATTATGATGCTACACTACAGTCCCAGCCACAAAACATAATAACTGTGAAAATACCGTAGATGCACATTCCAAGGAGTAGATGAAGAAGAACGGGCAAGAAACTCCACGGACATGGACACTCTTTTTAAATCGCCAGAATTATTACAGAACCTTTGTTACATCATTAATTTTGAGATGGTACCTACATTATGTGAGAACGATGTAGCAAGTTAAGTGTCCATAGTAAAAATTAAAACAAAGACAATTCACAAACAAAACGATCAACAATTAAAATAAATATTTACATGTCCTACGAATAAAAAAAAAGAAAAGTTCCTGGTCTGGCTGTTTTTGTATGCTAGCAATCTAGCAAGTGTTTGTAAGTTAAAGAAAAAACTTTATACATTCCTAACATAGTAACTTTTTATAAGTTGACAGCAAACAAAATCCAATAAAGCTTTTATGGCGAATAAAATCTAGCGTAGCGCTAAACCGTCGGGTCAAGCTATAAGTCTTATCCTGAGTTTTGCATAGACACGCATATTTTTATGTATGCCAGTAAAGATAAGGATAACAGCATTAAACTGGTGAGAAAAGCGTATTACGTGAACAGCACTAAAATCGAAGATTTTCACTCTTACCCTCTTATCCTAATAGGTAGGGTATATCCTAATGGCTATCGACTCCATTTTAGTAGCCACTATTTGTTTTTTTTTTCCAGAAAATTTAAGGCAACTTTTAAAACTAAACGGAATATAGAATGAGTGAATAATTGAATGTGTAATTTCATTTTATTAAATACTACAATTTTACCATGGGTAAGATTTTAGTAGAATGTTACATCATAAATTGGCAACCCTGCCACCTGTCTCTATGGTTATTTAATAAAGAGAAAATGTTTGTGGAAAGTAATCTCTAGGACTACTGAACCGATTTAGAAAATTCTTTCACCCGTCGAAAACTACATTATTCTTGAGTAACATACTATATTTTATATTCAAATATACCTGTGTGAAGCCAGGGTGGGTCACTATAGTATACTTGTAAAAGGCCATTGACGTTTTCAAAAATACTTCGTGAATAAATTATAACTTTGTTTTGTATAAAGGCAATGTTTTTCAATTCAATCCAAGATTTATTCGGTAGACTTTTACGATGTTCGATTCCAGCTTATTATTGACGAGTTTATTACTCTAACATTATATTCACGCCGGAGGAATAAGAACAAAATATCGTAAATTTTACACCCTAGGGCACAAAGGCCAATCGTTTAGATTTTATTTTCTGTATATTTTTATCTAATGACTAGCTTTTACCCGCATGTTCACTCACTTAGAAAGTGGAAATTATTCCATTTACTACTGGGCTAAGAAACTTCTTATCTCCTATTCCTGATAATGGCCTATTTGTGTACCAAATATCAGTATCCCAATAGACGTTATAGAGTGAAAAGATGACACACAAATAGATAGTCATTCACGTTTATAATATTAGTATGTATTGTATAGTTAGACTAATTTACGACCAACACAAATAAAACGTTGGCCGAAAAGTCTCAAATTCAATCAATTGAAAACAAAAGCGTTAGAAAAGTGGACCTAGAGTACCCAAAGGAATCTTATTAGTATTCAAAGAGGGTCGAGCGCAATAAAACAGTTTGTATCGAACTTCTTTGGGCTAGTAAATATTTATAACAGAAAATATTTTTTGCGGGAGAATCCACTGATTAAAGCTAGTTAGTTATATGTAAAGAAATAGCAGGCGTTCAGAAAACGTTTTAACCCAATTTTTCACGTGATTAACTTACACAGAGCTGTTAGGGGAGACAGATATAGAAAAAAATGCCTCCATTTTCCACCTGAACGATTTATAAATCAAACCGTTTGATTTACAATCGGGAAACTTCGTAAATCCCGATCTTCTGTCGGGGTTTCTAAAAGTTTTTCAGGAAAAAGTCGAATGTAGTTTAGCTGTGGTGATTATGCCAAGTATGTTATAATTTATTGGATTTGTTAAAGTGCTTTTCCGTAGTTGTGGGTTTTTGTCAAAAAAGTTGGTCGCTTTGTAGTTGAAATATTTAAAAAGTGAGTCATACAGTGTAACACGTATTTATTACTATACCTACTTTTATTTATTGCTATACTTTTTCTGTTTTGCTAAATTATGATAGTTCAGGTAATATGTATGGTAAAAATATAACTAAAACCTATATTAATTAGGAATAATACAGCTTGCATAGCTCTCTTTTTTTTTGAGTGGTAGTATCATGAAATGGTCCTCCCGCCCTGGGTGGGGCGGAAGGGACTGTCAGACTTGTACTGACTAAAAACGACGGTGTTTTCAATAGCCATTTACGTTCCGGAGTCACGGTAATTCGTAAGTCCCGCGATCAGAGATAGCCCCTTTATAAATAAACACTTTTTACCTATATTAAAATATACACTAATTACTACTGTATGCTTGCGGGTAAGCTGACTGGGTTATTTATATTTTCTGCGCCTATGCCCTCGGATGTAAAATACGACAATTCACTGCCAAGACATACTGATATTATGACGGGCCCCCCCTCTCAGAGGGCCAAAGCCTGCCGGGGTCGCGGGATTATTTCCTCACCGTGACCCCGGAACATAAAGGGCTATTGAAGGACACCGTGGATTTTAGTCAATACGAGTCTGACAGTCCCTACCTGCCCGGGGTGGGAAGACTCATTTGATGATTTTACCACGCTAAAAAAAAAAAGACATACTGATATTACCAAAAAGGCTAAACAGAATTTCTTTTGCATTTTGAATACTAGTATGGATGTTTGAGTGTAGTGTGAATCTTACTAAAGGGTACCCAGTAACTGGATTGTGTTAGTAGATAGGGTAGGCACTTGAAGAACAAAACACACGTATGAAATGCATTACATGTTGAACCTAATCGTAGTGCGATAAGAGCCAGTTTCAGATGATATATATCAATGAAAAAATCTCTGTTCCACTCTAGGAATTTTTCATGTGTCATGGGTGCTTAAACAACAATGTGAACTCACCTATACAAATACCCAAACCTACAAATATTAGTTCGGTGCCCGGAATCGAACCCGCGGCCGCGATACGCCGCCTAGCAGTCGGTTGCTTAGCCACTGCGTCAACATATAGGGGAACAGTGTCTAAGACCCACGCGAGGTATAACGGGGAAATAATACAACACTAACGTAGCGCAAACGCCATCGCCATCAGGACGTCATTTGCAAATGGCGTCCTGTTGGCGCTTGCGCTAAGTTTGCGCGTCCCCCGTCTTTATACACTGTTCCCGTAAGTTCACATAAAACAAAAAGAAAAAAACACCAAACTTTCTTATTTACCAAATTATTCCAACTAGACAAAATTCTGTTTTGGTAACACAACACACATCAAAAGTCATCTGTCATCAACTCATCAGGGCATTGACCTCGACTAGAGTTTCTTTAACAAAATAGTGCGAACGTGAATAGACCCCTGATTAATGTCACTCATCTACTTGATGTCGCTCGGCACTTACCTACCATCACCTTGATTATAAGTACCTATGTAGTACATACTACATAGAACAAGAAGAAATGGTCAAGTGCGAGTTTGATATTAGAAAGGAGGATTTGTACTGAAAAGTGTTTTGATTAGACGATTTTTATTGTTGGTATAATACGGAGGATAATTAAGGCTGCGGTTCCACTGACGCGGAGCGGAGCAGAGCGAAGACGAGCTGTGCCGCGATTCACCAATCACACGGCTGATGCACATGGCTGGCTATGTGACACAAGTGTATTCAAGCCATGTGATTGGTGAATCGCGGCACAGCTCGTCTCCGCTCTGTTCCGCTCCGCCTCAGTCGAACCGCATCCTAATGCAAGTTTCAAAAATATATTTAAGCGCTCATGCACACGAGACGGTTTTTTAACACGGCACGGTTTTTTGTTTTGCTCATGGCGCCAATCGAGCCCAGAAGCATAGATGAGAGCTGAGATGCTGTTGCTGATGAGCTGACTAAGGAGGAGGTACGGGAACTTCTATGGTCGCCATTAAATATAGCGGCACGGTTAGCGAGGTAGCTGAGCTGGTGGCTGATTGGACTGCCGTGCAGCGTCTCGCGGGTTCGATTCCCGCACAGAACAAATATTTGTATGACCTACAAGCAGAGGCGGCAAACTAGGCATGTGCCTAGGGGCGCGAAGGTACAAAGGGGCGCGAGGGTGGAATTGTAAAATAAAATAAAGAAAAGTATACAATCTATATACTAATATTATAAAGCAGAGGAGTTTGTTTGTTTGGTTGAACGCGCTAATCTCAGGAAATACTGGTTGGAATTGAAAAATTCTTTTTGTGTTGGATAGTCCATTAATTAAGGAAGGCTATATAACATCACGCTATCACCAACTAAAATAAAGTCTGCTAGAGCATTTATCTATCTTTTAAGGTTAAGCCACTATAACCATTTTTAAGGAAATCAAAGGTCATCGGGCGCAATCCGACCCGGTCTTCGCCCGTTTACCTTTAATTTAAAAGTATCTATTGCATTATTTGCGAAAGTATTTTCATCAACATGATAATATTAATCCTTATCCGTAGTAATGGGTAGCTCGTCGTTCGACCAAGGACAAGGCCCGAGTCACGGTGCGTCATAGTGTTCCACGCGCTGTTCAAGGGAACCTATGGGGTTGGGACCATAGGGCCAAACGTCTAACATGACGCGGGTGAAACCACGGGCAGAAGCTAGTATTAAATCAATTTAATTCATTTTTATCCTGTTCAATAATTTAATTCATACGACAAGCCAGATATTATTATGTAAGGTTCGAGTTTACATGCCAGTCGTCGACTGTACCTTAAAGTTTTAAAATATAGTAAACCGAATTCGTAAGATCTGTTCGACAACATCGATCTCATGTAAATTCATGCTCTTTTTTCCTTGGCCCCCATTTCACCGCGTTTTGCTAAGATCGTCGGTTTTGGTCAAACCATTATATAGTATGAGTTATTTTTAATATAGGGGCGCCGATGAGATGCTTGCCTACAGCGCTCCCAACGTTTAATCCGCCTCTGCCTACAAGTAGTTGTTGTCACCCGGGTCTGGGTGTTTGTGTATGTGAGTACGCACCCACGATACAGGAGAAATTCTTGTATCGTAGCTGCTGTAAGGAAAGTGATAATAATAACAGCGACAAACAAATCGCGCGTGACAGAATTTATGTACGCGCTGTAAAAACACATAATTACGTATGTAGACAGCCTAAAGACAAGTAGTCAGGTGCCTTCCAAACTTAAATACTTAAATTATTTTAAATCGTAAGTAGCTATTAGTAGGCACTAAGCATAAAAAAGTTAGGCCCTAACAGTGATCTTAAAATAACAAGTTATTAGTTAAACTGAAACTTGTGAATAGCCGTCAAGTCGCATTAATCCTAGCTGTCAAAACTTAAATTAACTATTTTCAGAAAGAAATAGTGAACATCAAAAAATGAGGCTTTGGAAAGTTTTCCGAGAAAATGCCTGTTGAAAACTTTTAACAGTTGAATGGCTACGGCTTAAAGTTAAAAGACTTTTTCTAATATTAAGTGACACTGCATGACATTAAAATAAAAGTTCCAAACAGAAGCACTTTTTTTGTGTTTTCTACACTCGGTTTAGCGTCGTGAGTTTTCAACTATGTTTTACTTTTATGTTTTTGGTGGTAAATCATCAAATGAATCCTGAGTGGAGCGGAGGAAACTGTCAGATTCTTTCTGATTTTATATACACCCTGTTTTTTTAATTGCCCTTTGCTCTCCAGGGTTTGGTCTTTTAAGATGGTCCCGCGACCCCGTCAGGCGTTTGGACCAATGGACCGGTCCCTTCAGTTGGCTGACAGGTCCTTCAGACGCGCCGTGTCGACCCGGGTCTGTTCCTTGATCGGACGGCGAGCTGTTAGATATTTATTTAGAAATCAAGCGAATTTTTTTTAAAGATCTGATAAGTACTGTTATTTAATTTGTACAACTCTGCGGAACTCTGTTTACTAAAGTTCTGTTCCGATATATTGAGATAGAGTTGTCTTCTAAATTGTTAACGTAAGGGTCAATGTACTTTTAAGCATTGAGTTGTTGTCCTTTAGAAGTACTTGTAGTATGATATGGGCGTGAATTTCTCGTGTGAAACGGTACTTAATTACAAGCTTGCTCTCCTACGTTAATATTAAAGATACAGCTATTTATTTTTATACTCACTTAAAACAGAATTATCTATAGAAATAAAAACTAAACTACTACGAAGTATTGTATGATTCATCCTCAACGCTGTCAGCTGGTAATGTGCCCAAGAGACTGGCGGCGTTGCCTCTTTGTTTGAATCTATATTGCCTCTGGGTTAGGTAAAAGCCAGCTTTAGGGTCAGCTTACTTTAGCAAGTAGCACAGAATTAGTACAAAAATCAGAAAATTTCAAGAAAAATATATATGTACTCGTAGTTATTTACAGAATACTCAGTATTTCGTACTTCTAATTTTTATTCGCCTCGTTCACTACTTCAGGCGATTCGACTTGGAAAAAGCGAAACGCGCGATTTTCATTTGGATGCGTTCCCTTTCCCACACGGAGTCACTGCGGGGTGCCAACTGAAAACTAGCGCTAGGTGTCTTTCGCGGGGTGCTATGACAGGAAACCTCCACGTGCGCCCGTGGACTGGAGTTCCCTCTCGGATACGTCCGGGGGGAAGACCAGTTTTTCGGGCCGGTGCACCCTGGGATGCGGGCAAAAACTCTTCCTTAGGCACTGTGTGCCTAAGGGGTCTCTTTGCCCGTATGCGAATAGCCTGTCGTGTGGACGCTCCAACGCGTGTCCCTCTGATTAGCAGAGGGCACAGCGGTGGAGCGGGCTTGCGGACGGTGAGTTATGGGTAGCTCGCCGTCCGACCAAGGACCAAGCCCGGGTCGGTGGCGCGTCGTGTTTCGCGCCAAATGCCTGCTGGGGTCGCGGGTTTTTTCTTAACCCAGGTTACCGTGGCCCCGGAACGTAAAGGGTATAGGAAGGAACACGGGTGGATTTTAGTCAGTAAGAGTCTGACAGTCCCTTCCGCCCCACCCAGGGCGGGAGAACTCATTTGATGATTTTACCACCTAAAAAAAAAAAAAAAAAAAAAAGGTGTCTTTCGCCCAGCATAATGGTGAGTTGGTAAACCTTTTGGTGTGAACATGCTCAGCAAAATAATTCTTTTTGTATTTGTTTACGATTGTTGTTGGTGTTGTGTGTGTCCAAAACCAAATAAGTAAATGTTTTTATTTTATTCTATTCTGTGACTCATGATTCATGATATTATGCTTTTGTTTTTCTCAGCAATTGTGGCCGCATGTCTCTTGAGCGTGTGGCTTATGGCCAAGCGATAAAGGTACGTACAGCCAAAACAAATAGACCTAGATTAGTGACAACTTGATGACTCAGTCAGGATTTATTTAACGACGTTCTAAATGCTAGTTTTTGTCACATTACCCTCATTTTGGAAACCTATGCTTATATAAGATTAATTCAACCCATCCCGATAGGTAACGGTGTCATCAACCCCAAATCTCTAATCAGCCAATGTTCTTTCCCTGGCGGAAATGTCAAAGAATTTGGAACAAAGCAAAACGTTTTTAGCAGGTAAGTGAAAAAAGAGAAGTGGTTGGCAAATATACGTTATCAACGTTCTGGCCGACTCGTATGTTAATTTGATAGAAGCCTACGTAATTGGTGATAAGATAGTGGTGTCAGATGCACTGTCGAATCTATAGTGAGGTGTCATGGCGGATTCCATACGAAGGTAGAGTTAAAAGGTTCTGGTGCTGGGCGGTAACAAGTTTGAAATCCAGTAGCCTGCAAAAAAGAAGTACTGAGTATTTAAAGAAGATGTAAACTATGTGAACAGGACTGTACTTACTTGGAATGAATGAAATGGAGTATCAAACTTTTAAACTTTTTTTTATGAGAGGTAAAATCATCAAATGAGTCCTCCCAGCCTATGGTGGAGCGGAGGGACTGAAATTCACCGTGTTCCTTCAATTACGCTTTACGTTCCAGGATCACGGTAGCCTGATGAGACAGTCCCGAGACCCTGGCAAGCTTCGGGGGGCGTCAGATTGCTGACAACTCTTTGAGGCGCGTGTGGAACACGACGCGCCGTCCTCGTTGATCCATGGTCGGATGGCATGCCGTGGGCGTCTCCCGCGATTGAAATGACTACATATTATGAATCTTTTAAAAATTAGACCGTTTTAAGATGGCATCGTTCTTCTGCGCAACATAGTGTCGTACGGGAATCGCCATACAGCTTCAATTGAACATTCAATTTCATGTTAAAATATTTATGTACCTACAGGGGTACACAACATTTTCGAATACACTTTTACTATCACTAGATTTCCCAATAGATCCACCGAAATGTAAAAAATAAATTTAACTGTCTCTTTGAGAATTGTAAAAGAGTGTGTTTATTAGTTTGTGTACAAATCGAAAACTGTCGAAAAAACTGAAACACTTGAAAGCTAGACTCTTGAGACAAGTTGAATAAAATTACTGAAGTAAAATAAAAACAGTAATATAAATATTATATATAATATTTGGGTTTCGACTCAAAGCTCCAGAATCTTGAAGATCCACGCTGACGGTGAGTTGCCAGCCTGTCTATTTTTTATAGATTACATTTTTCAAAGAGCGTTTTTTTTTGTCTTGGTAAAATTACTAAATGAGTCCTTCCTCCCAGCGGGAGAGACTGTCAGACTTGTACTGACTAAAATCCACGGTGATCTCTCAGTAGCCCTTTACGTTCCAGGGTCACGGATACCTGATGAGGCAGTCCCGTGATCACATATTTCGAAGAACGTGCGTTGGAATTGTACATTATACAGATTTCGTTTGGCCCCTTCCATAATTGCTATACTGCATACTACAGCAGTGGTCGCCGAGTGGTATCGGCCTCGACTAACGAGGTGTAGGTCGTGGGTTCGAACCCAGCCAGGCGCATTACTTTATGTAATTTATTTCATCACCAGTAATCATCACTGCTCTCAAAACGGTAAAGGAAAACATCGTGAGGAAACCGGAATGTCCTAGAACCAAAAATTCGAAGACATGAGACATCCACCAACCCGCACTGGGCCCGCGTGGTGGATTATGGCCCTCCCCCTCTCACAGAGAGGAGGCCTGTGTCCCAACAGTGAAAGCATGTCTAGGCTGATGATGATGATGATGATTTCCATCATTGGATTACAAGACGCACGTCAATGGGCCATCGGTACATGGTAGACTTTCCAATCATATATTTAAAGCACTTTCATTATGCACACATTTAGGGATGATTCTCATTAGAGCGGGCCGTGCCAGGGCCGGGGCGTGGACGAGCCGGGGCCCGTCTGTGCTACGCAATTTACCTATATTACACCGAGTGGAGGGGGCGGGGCGGGACCGTGCAACAAACGTGGTATTGAAGTGCGTCGAGCGGGCCCGTACGGGACACGGATAATGCACTGTGTAATATAAATTGATTCATACAAAATATAATTATGTAACAGATTAAAACCATACCCCCCGTCCAGGCCCCGCCCCGGGCACGGCCCGCTCTAATGAGAATCATCCCTTAAGGAGTGGAATTCTCTGTCGGAGTCTATTTTTCCATATAGCTACAACCTTGGGATCTTATAATCTTACCTCCATAATAATAAACGTGGACTAAAGCACTACAACTAGGATAATCTTCGGACCAACCATACATTTATAAGGATAAACCTTCGCGTAACTTTACTTCTCGTTTTATTAATAAGAGGGTTAGAGTTTATAATGATTCATACATAAAAATTAAATCGTTCTGTCCATTATCGAAAGCAAGCGCGCTTCACCATCACCATTGACTACATCATCGTTTACCATCAGGCAAGATGGGGTCTTTCGACTAATATCAGGTGCTCTGGTTGTCCCAACTCTTCGTGCAAATGTAGGCGAGGGATGTAGGTAATCTACGTGCGGGGCGTGGGTGAGGGATATTGAAGGCTTGGTCATCACAGCTATAGCTCGTTTTATAAGAACTTCACTTGTAAACTATAGTCCAGTCATTAAAGCTTTGGAAAATAACGTGAAAATAAAATAATAAATGACACACGCGGGCCTATCGTAAAATGAAATAAAGGTTTTTGCGTGGCAAAAAACATACGCCTTATTCTGAAGAGGCTGATTATTTAGGTATATTCATCTTATTACTAATAAAAAAATCCTTTCAAGTTTATGCATGGACAACTATTTTGTTAGGCTTTTATCGCATACCCTCACATATTATTAAACTTATAATTTTCTTCAAGTTTACGAGTTTCTGTTAGATGCTGAAACTTAACAAATTTTCTAAATGTTTCTAAATGCACTTCACACGTCTCATATCAACAGAATGGATTGTAATAAAACCGGCCAAGTGCGAATCACTCGCGCACGAAGGGTTCCGTCCGTAACATTGTCTAAAAATACAGCAAAAAAAAATTTACTTAAGTAATTTTTGTTTTACCGACAACAGAAAAACATTACCTATCTGAGAAAATTTCAACTGTCTTGATATTACGGTTCATAACATGGACAGAAAGACAGACAGCTGAGTTTTAGTAAAAGGGTTCCGTACCCTTTCTTTATCGTGGTAAAATCATCAAATGAGTCCTCCCACCCAGGGCAAAGTAGAAGGGACTGTCAGACTCGTACTGACAAAAATCCACGGTGTCCTTAAATTTCCCTTTACGTTTTGGGGTCACAGTAATTCGTAAGTCCCGCAACAAATCCCGTTTTACCCTTTGGATATGGAATCCTAAAAATACTTTGCACAAATTCCAATGGTACGAGGTATCATGAAAAAAGGTTCAGATAAACGAGATGAAAAACTGTTGTTTATTTGTGAACTAGATGCTGTCACAAATTGAAACTTTTTCGTTTACTGAATATAATTCGGAGGCGAGCCTTAAACAATAAACTTGTCACGTTTCAGTTAACTTCAGGTACATTTGGCCGGTTTCCTAAGTCGTTAGGCAATAAGATGTGGGAACATTCAAAGAAATTACATGCTTAACTTATGTGGAAAAGGGAACATTTTAGCATAATATTTAATCTGTTATGTCTATGTTTTTTTTTTGGTTATTTTTTTTTGAGCCCTTGCCACGAGTTTTCTCTATTTTACTTTAAAGCGTCTTTCCAGTATTCAGCGTTTCTTGTATGGAAAAGTAGAACTGAGCGTCTGGTGTTCGAAGAAGGAACTAATTTTTTCCTTGGAAGTCAATTGAAAATGTAAAAGTTCCAGTTTACTTTACGTCTGAATAACTGAAAACTCATGAAGACGCCTCAGATCGAAGAGTGTACTTGAATTTTTAAAGACTAGCTTTTGAAATGTGGCAAAAGCTTTCAATCCTTTGGAAGCTTTTTTTAGTCATGACGGATCATTGGCGCAATGGTTGACCGATCGACTGCTGCGCTTCGGGTGATCGGGTCGCGGGTTTGTTAAACAGATATTTGTCTACAAGTAGTTTGTGTAGGTTTAATTTTTGTAAATCTAAAATTCTTACGCAGAGAAATGTATACGAGAACTTCTGGTTGCAACCGTGACAGCAAGACTCACTAGTTGACTTTATAAAGAAAGAAATTTCTAGTAATAAATACTAAGTCCTTGTTATCTCTACTACTTACTTAGTATTTATTACTAGAAATGTTGTAAAGTCAACTAGTGAGTCTTGCTGTCACGGTTGCAACCAGAAGTTCTCGTACAGGTAGCTAGACATTTCTCTGCGTGGAGGAAGGCTTTAAAAAAGTTTTTAAAAGTATTGATAACTATTTTTTATAAAATGTCTCTAGGTAAGCGGCGAGTAATGGGCAACTCGCCGCCCGACCGTGGACCATGCCCGGGTCGACGGCGTGTTGTGTTCCACGCGCGCCTCAAAGAGCGTCAGCAAGATGACGGGGCCCCCCTTTAGAGTGCCAAAGCCTACCGGGGTCGCGGGACTTATCTCATTACCGTGACTCTGGTACGTAAAGGGCTAATGAAGGACACCGTGGATTTTAGTCAGTACAAGTCTGACGGTCCATCCCGCCCTACCCTGTGTGGGAGGACTCATTTGATGATTATACCACGCCAAATAAAAAGGTACACTCAGTTTAATTTGAATTTGATTGATTGAAGTTCTATTTGATCATTTTAAATGCTGTTTTCGTTATAACCTGAATGTTTCAAATATTTTCTCGGGTTTATTTAAATTGTGACTTAAAATCAAAGTTAAAGGATCTTTGTTGGGGGCTTAGGTAAGTTACAGGTCATAACAATATATTGAAGTACAAGCAAAAATAAAACAAAATACAATAGGAATACAAAATATGACTAGAACTGTGTTTTACTTGATTAGTTAATTGAATGTATGCTAACAAAGAGTATCATGGTCGATAGCTTTCCTTTTATTTTTATCAATATAGCTATTTTTTTTGCTGACATCTGGACACTACTGGACAGTAGATAATAAACAATCTTCACAAACAAAAACAGACCATTTTACTATTAATGGCGCTTTCAGCTTTGTCATTTCAACTTGAGTGTTACGCACATGTGCTTCATGCAGGAGTCATAAAATTTCATGCATCGCTTCACTCATAATGTTCATAGTTTTGGCCCACAAAATATAGAGAAAGCCAACATTACAATTAAAGTTACTCTATAAATGGTTGTAATTAGATGTAGTTAATGATAAATTCATATTACTTAATTATAGAAAAGTTCTGAAGTGTTGTGAATTTTGATTACCACGACCATTTTCTTGATGGATCTCATTATAATTATTATTAAACATTTTAAGAGAGAGAGAGTGCTATATTTGCATCCCTGTTTTGTAACACACTGTGTTGTTCATTGTTTCGTTTCTTTGAAAATTTTGTTTTCTTGACAGCATTATTATTGCAATGAACATTGTCAAACCAAACTCAAAACTTGTATTTAAAAACAAATAGGCACTACCACGGGCACTTCACTTCACTGTATGGTGGAGGTATTCGCGTACGATTTTTAGGGCACTTATGTTTAGAGCAACGGTTGTATTTCCATTTGAGCACCTATCGATGTTTTAGACTGTTTTTTTTTTGTATTTGACAGCCACTGCATTCTCAAAAAATAGTTTTGTTCTGACCTCAATCTAGCTAAAAGACAAAGATAAGGTCCACTATGAGTGCGTGAGTTCACCCGTAAGTAACTGGATCTCCAGTGTGTGCACCGACGAAAGAGTACGGAGTTACGGACAGAAAAAAATGTTTGGCAACAGATTTCGACAGGATTGTGGTGCCTTCCACCATCAATGCGATTTATATCAGCGGTTACCGCAGGTCAGGGGCCGTATTATGACGTCTTAAACCCAGGCTTATTCCATTGAGTGAACGAGATGGCGCTCTCTCTCTTTCACTCACTGAAATAGGCGTGGTTTTAAGACATCATAATGCGGCCGCAGGTTGTGCCATTATCCAGGGTGGAGTACTTTGACGTGGAACCCACCTACTTCAAAAAATACCATAATAATTGTGAACGTGAATGAAATTATGTTTTATCACCGAGCCGAAGAATTGTGAATGATAATATGTACGCCATTATTATCACGTGAATCAGACCACTATAATTACTTGTATATTTCATTGTCTTATGTACGTGATGTGAATGTGGTACTCTTTCCAATATAAATAAATAAATAAAAACTTCACATAAACTCATATAACTAAGTTTTATAGTTGCAAAACTTATAATTCCAGAAAACTTTTATTGTTTTCAAATGCCACATTCGATCTCTTAGGTACAATTAATCGGTTTTATCGAGTCGGTGAACTTTTTCAGACCAATTTAGAACTCTCACGTCCTGGACTTAGAGATTTATTAGGTCTCTAACTAGTTGTTTATTGTTAGGTGAACTTTGCACGGTTGCTTTATTAGTTTTTTTCAGCAATTTATATTCAGCAAGTACAAGGGTTAATCCAAATGATTAACCCTTCTTGTTTGGTTATTGTTACCATTCATTTGGTGCGATTCAGATTCTCACATATTTCGACTGCGATGATCCCTTTATATTATTATGACATGTTTTTTTTTCAAAGAGCAAACTTATTTTTCAAGTCACTATTCATTGTTTTAAGTCTCATTTTGTTATGGCCTTAAAAACCTTTTTTCTTTAAAAATAATAGCTGTATTTTTATTGCGGTATTTTAAATTCAGATAGTATCTTATTGTATGAGTACTTTTGTATATGCTGTCCAAGATAAGTAGGTACTTAATGAGGTTTCATTAAGTACCTACTTATCTTGGACAGCAATTAGCAACCATTTGGTAGGTAAGGGCCATAAAATATCAAAAGCAAGTAAGTCGGGCCGCAACATTTAAATTTAAAACAAAATAATATTAATTTTATAATAATATATACTCGTACAAATAAGGTTATCTCCTAATGTTTAATCAACGTTGACATTTCTAAAAGCTTTCACAAACAGACAAATAATTATGTACCTACCCTAAAGTTATAATAAAGTAGTAACACATTAACATATTACGAGTCAATTCAATGCAATAGGTTTTTAAATAGCATGTCAGTAAATTAATATGAAGTATTCAAAGACATAAAGTATCTATTACGTCCCGACAACACGGCGTCTATTTTGGGGTATTTTATCTAAAGCCTGATGAGTATTTTCATCTAATTAACAAGGTACAATGAGAAATTTAGTATCTCAACCCACGTAAACCTTATCAAGACAAGTTGAATGAATATGACGTCATTATCTACGTGTCATGGTCTACCCGAACGCTTTTAATGTATGAAAGGGCCCTAAGCCCACGCTTTCATGGGTATAATTCACCTTAGCTGCATACTATAATAATCCTAACTAATCTTACTGAAATTATAATTGCGTTATTTAGTATGTACGTTTGTTGTTCTTCCACACAAAAACTAATGAACAGATTTGGATGAAATTCATAACCCACACAGGATAGTTAAACACATTAGGACAGTTTTTATCCCGATTTTATGTTACCGTCGGCTAATTTTATAGTTGTAGCGGGCAGTCGCTGGCAACAGCTTTGCTAATGCTGAATATATACAGTATGTTTGTTTGTTACATTTTCACGTCCATACCTATGAACCGATTATTGTAAACGTTTGCACGTATGTACATTGTCAGATGAACAGAGACGAACCCCGATAAAAACAACAATAACTTTCATCATCATCGGCCTATAATGTTCCCACTGCTGGGACACAGGCCTCCTCTCTGTGAGAGGCACTATCCATGCGGGCACAGTGCGGATTGGTAGATGTCACATGTCTTCGAATTTGATGGTTCTAAGACATGTCGGTTTCCTCACGATGTTTTCCTTCACGTGAATGCGCCTGTCTGGTTTCGACCCCACGACCTACAACTCGTAAGTCGGGACCGATACCACTGAGCCACCACTGCACCTATACAATAACGTTCATATAATGAGTATAGATAATGCGATGTAAAAGTCGAAATTACAGCGAGGGAAGCCGTGGACAAAGGCTAGGTAGTCATTGAACAAAATCTGTTAGTTTGAAAACCCACGCACTTTTGGATGTCAGTTATTTTTGTAGTGGTAAACAAACGCGTAGGAGAACGCTGAAAAAGTCAATTTTAACGTTCCACGTTCCTGATTAATTATGGTTACCGTTTTAGATCCACGGTTGACTACCCAGTACCCACCTTCGTCTAGAAACAATATATACATGTATCGCGTATCTATCATACATTGTTTAAATGAGTTTAAAATGTTTGTAATAACACCCACAACGCAGGCGAAATTCCTTAAATGGTAACGTTTGCTACTACTTACTATAATTCTTACAGAAGTGTCCCTTCATAAAGTTCTTTTCTAAATAAATTATGAATGCGTGAGTGACGTTTGGATAGATAGATGGATGAATTTGGTTCACAGATAGATTAGTCACACGTAAGGTACCTTTTATCTCAGAATTATGATCCCGTGAGATAATTTTCAATGTACTTATAAGCGGGGAAAACCACTGGCAGCACCTAGTTAATGAAAATAGTTATCCTTGCTTGCGTGATTACCTATTTTATTTTATTTTACTGAATAGGTTCACCAACAATTGCTTACACAGGAAACAAGATCTTACATACTAGTCTTATATAATTGCAATAGTGTAACAATTACTTAGGGTAAATTCGTTAGAGTTGGCCGTACGGGAGAGATTGCCAATCGAAATATTTCGGCAACAACTCGCTGGATATCGCTGTAAATGCCAGGTCCGCTTCACATCGTGCACAAGTACAAGTGTAAGTTAAAAGTATTGAGAAAAAAAAGATAAAAGAGAGTAAAATCCAACATAATGTTTTCAAACTACCGTAATATTTCTTTATGTGTGCATATTTTACAAAATTACGATGTAATTTTATAATAGTAAGGATTTCTTTTACATTTTCTAATAACTTCATGAGCGCAGCTACATTATAACCTCCAATTTCTTGCCGTATTACATACACTTACTTTTTTAATGGGTGTGGCCTTCTTTCCCATAAGATAAGGAGAGATGGCCATGCAAAGTTGGGGAAACATGCCAATGACTAATAATAACAATATCACGAATTTTTATCTAGACAAGCCGATTTAGGGACATTGTTGCACGATTTTTCGAAATTTGATAAAAAACTTCTACATAACGTTTTTCACCGAAGATTGGATTCAATGTATCTTGTCCAATCTTTGGGTTCATGAAAATTGTACAATGTGTGACGATAAGTGCATGCTGAGTACGTATCGCCATAGGTACAATCATAAAAAAACATGTGGTTCAAAAAAATAAAGCATATTAGTAACAAGGTATATAGACATAGTACTGGTCATCACTACCTCACTCATATGGCCATCTTACACGGGCACCCTGGGAGAAATGACCAAACGAGTTTTATTTTTAAACGTATTTTTGAACATGATCTCTTTAATTAAAACGATAAGTATGCCAATAATGTATAAAATTAATGTTAAAATTATGAAAATATGCCAAAACTAACAAGGTAAAGTATTTATTCTTATTTCAGCACACCTTTTAAAAAACTATGGCCAACTCTAACGATTTTACCCTATAGGTAAACACAGCATTTAAAATAATTATGTATGTAGACGTAAATTCCATGAATCTATAGATAGAATACGTCTATTTGACGCATCAGTATTATCAAGATAATATTATTACTTAGTTAAAATATACGCATTAGAAGTTGTCATCTAATGTTCTATTCTAATCGCCTTACTGTCGGACCAATGAATCGGTCGTCTGCAGGCCCTCACAGGCTCAAAAGACTTCAAAAGATTATAAAGGTCATCTCATCATGTTATCGCACACATTTGTCTGCCAGATTATCTTTTTCGCAAGATTTATCTTTCTTTATTTCCCGTTGGACTATCTCATAGCTACTGAGATACATCGTTGAAGAGATTAATGAATTTTGGAGTTCAAAGGACGGTCTTTTTGTTGGGTAGTTTTGTAAATTAGGCAGGGTTTTTGGATCGGGTGTACCTATGTGTTTTAACCTATATAAGCGTTTGTTCATTATTTTGTCTCGTCTGTAGAATAATAATATTATAATATTATTTTCCACAACTTTCACACAACTCCATCTAGTCCCAAGCTAAGCAGAGCTTGTGTTATAGGTACTAGACAACTGATACCATACTTATATGTATATTTCTAAATACATAATAAAGATAAATTACACCCAGAATGTTTAGAATTTAACCATAAATCAGTTTGCAAGATAAATTATGATAATGTTAGATTGAACTATCTGATTGTGCTTGATTTTTGGGAAATGATAATCGAAACGTTTGATCTCGAAAGCAGTCATCATCATTGGCAGTCCATTTTCACCCAATGCTTAGTATTGGCCTCCTCTTGTGCCATGCTTCCCATAACTGCACATGTCTTGACATCGTCCACCCATCGGGTCGTTTCTCTATCAACACTTCTTTTACCGCATGTCGGTAACCAATCATTGATAGGGCTCTACTCCACCTACCATCACCACGTCTTGCCAAGTGTCCTACCCACCTCTGTTTTCTGGCAGCTGCTCACACTCCGACATCCTGGACTTAAAGCAGCTAGCATAATGTAGGACAGGTGGTAAAGCCGGAATCAGCAACGTCCATCAAACAGCAGCGAGCTCGTCAAAGTTTACCTTGTTACAAAATGAGATGCTACAAGAAAAGTAACTTGGATGCGGATAAGCCTTTAGGAAAAGAAAATTGCAATTGCAACCTAGAAAGCCGCAAAGCCCGTGGAGCTGGTACTGTTAGTCAAGTTTGAAAGAAACTTTGTTCTTGTAAAAAACGTTAAAATACTCAGACAGAAAATTATGACTCTCGCTAGGGTCGTTCGGGGAATCTTAATGTTGAATAGGGAGACCTAAACCGACATTTATCTAATAAACCCATCTTTAAAAGATTTTTTTTTGTAGTAAAATCATCAAATGTATCAAACCAGGGCGAGACGGGTACTGTCAGACTTATACTGACCGTGGATTTCACGGTGATCCTTCAATAGCCTTTTACGTTCCAGGGTCGAGTCGAGGTTACCTGATAAGACACCGGCGACCCCGGCAGGCTTTCACCCTCTATATCCCCATCAGATTGCTGACCGCTCTTAGGCGCGCGTGGAACACGACACGCCTTCGACCCCAGCATGGTCCAAGATTGGACGGTGAGTCATCCAATACTCGCAGTCCGCATGAGATATCTACCCCAACATTTACCTATTAATTTTTTAAGCTATTGCATAGCTTCTATCGCGGGCCTTGAGCGCGGGGACCGAATCCAGAAATTCCGTAACGAAAAAACCTCACGCTCATTTAATTTAATTAAATTATTAATTTACTAGCTGTTGCCAGCGGCTTCACCCGCTACAACTCGAAAATTATCCCACGGGAACATCAAATCGGGATAAAAACTATCCTATGTGTTAATCCAGGTTATAAACTATAATATGTGTACCAAATTTTATCCAAATCCGTTCAGAGGTTTTTGCGTGAAAGAGTAACAAACATCCATACATCCATACTTACAAACTTTCGCCTTTATAATAGTAGTAGGATTAAATTAATTATTAAAATTAATTAATTATTGATTTATTAATATAATAATAATATTTTTTTTTTTTTTTTTTTTTTTTTTTTTTTAAGAAAGGAATATTTAAAAATGTAACTTGAATTAATATCAAAGAAAAAGCAATACTGCATGAATAAAATAAATAAATAAAATTATAATTGCATAAGTTGATACAAAATGCTATTTTTTTTTTAAACCGTTGTCCCTCACAAGGAATTTCTCCTGTATCGTGGGTGCGTTTTACAAACATAGAAACTTACATACCTAGACCCGGAACAACTACTTGCAGGTCATACAAATATTTGTTCCGTGTGGGAATCGAACCCACGACACACAGCGCAGCAGTCCAATTGCTCAGCCACTGCGCCAAACGTGTCATTAAATCCATCCTTAAAAGATTAAGATGAAAGTAATTTTTATATCTTTTGACAGGAACTGCTTTCGTACTAAAAAACTTAATAGCACTTCTGTAACGTAAGGATTATGGGCCATAAAAGTCACGAACTACAGATTTTTTTACCAACTCAGAAATTATTTGGATTTTTTGATTATTATGAAGTTATAAATGAAAATACTCATTGGAGAAATGTTATTGATACATATATCATGTGTTTTATTATCTGTTGGAAAGTTCTGATGTATTGGTGAATGTTGTTTTTTGATAAATTGATTTTTATATGTTGTTGATTCGATGTGTATTTGTTAGAAAATAGCGGGTCAATGGTTTTTTCGGTCCGTGTGCTGGGTCAATATTTATAAGGAAATTGATTTCGTGGTGCACGCATCCGTGGGGACATTTGCGGAGAGGTCGAACTATTTATAGATACAGATTGCTATCGTACTTATATATATTTTGGTTAGCGTTAAAAAAAACCTATGCAATAAGTGACAGTGGTTCATTAATAAAATTTACTGTATTCCTAGTAGTATTGGCGCGGTAAACGCAATTCTCAAAAGCGATTGAACCGTTATGGGTTGGTTATGGGTAAGGCCATTGCCTAGCAGTGGGTTATAAGACTTTAAAGTCTTGAATGCATAATATATTGCTAAGTGAAGGAAAAAGTTTGTACACATACGAAAATTTCGCAGCCGGAGAAGTATGAAATTAGGTACTGCTTCAAGTTTCTACGAGTATACCTAGAGATGGAGTTCAGAAACTTATTTTTTATTTTAACACCTAAGAATGAATTATGCACTGCAGAAACTTAAGTATTTTAAATGTACTAAAACTATATCAACTGGCTAATGTAATTCATTTAAGCTGTTGTTGGAACTTACTCGTTTTAATATCATTTATTCTAAACCCTTGTAGGTAATTTTCCAGAAACAAGGCTCAAATATAATGATGTAGGTAACTACTTCAACAATTACTTGGCTAACGAGGTATAATGACGAAAACACTTATCTACATGACATGACTGCCAATAAATACCCATTAAGATTGATAGCGAAACTTAGGTACTTTTGCATGCTATAATTAATATTTTTTTAATAGGAACAATTTGCGCAGTGGCTGAACAATTTGCTGATGCGCTGTGTCGCAGGTTTGGTGCATGGAAACATATTTGTATGGTTTAACGTACATTACATATATAGACAAGGTAAGGTATACAAGTGGATAGATGCTCTTTATGCAAGCATTTATAGGTTTTCTTCCAATTACTTTTTAAATTTTTAACCTACTAAAAAAAGGAGGATGTTCTCAATTCGACATGTAGGCCTACATAAATATCCCAAAAAAATGTGTGACTAGTATTTTCAATTTTAAATTTCGTTAAATAAAAATATTTAGGTACTTACTTTCTAGCACATTTCATTTCGTTGGTGGAACTTTCGTGAAATTCATTCATTCGTTCATTACTTAATTTGATGGTGGTTTTTATCATCATCATCTTTGCCTAGCAGTCTCCCAAACTATGTTGAGGTCGGCTTCTAGATCAACAAGGAAAATACATTACACGACAACAGTATTTTACATAGATCGACTGCCTATCTGATTTGCAAAACTCATGGCTGAGTTACCCAATACCCCGGGGTATTGTGCTACAAAAAAACAGGTACAAATAACAAAAAGTATCACTGGTTGCAATCAATCAGATTTATTATAATTAATTCTTAACAGGAAAAGGCGAAGGGCTCGCCCCTATCATATGGGATTTAATTTTGCCATCGATGAAGAGTGTGTGAAATTACACACATTGTATTAAAATGTCCTTCGATTGTTTTGGCTTTTGTTACCCGTCGACCCATTGTCAGGGAAATTCCCCCTGAAAATGGGTCGACGGGTAACAAAAACCAAAAACAATCTGTAAGCATGAAACACGTGGTTTTAGGCATTAGTTACGGGCGTTTTAACGGGGATTTTGACGTCAGTTACGTTCGTACATCTGTATCCGTTCCCGTGTCTTCGTTGACGGATTTAAAAAGTAGACACCCTGTTGTCCAGGATGATACTCATATCTGGTAGCGAATGTAGTTTGGTAAATCATAATTAATGCGGGCGTCGCGCGTCGGATGTCGCGTAGCGATTTCCGGCCGCTCGTAGTAGGCGCGGGCTTGCGGACCATGTCCGGTATTTTTAAAACAGTAAAAATTAACACTTTTATCATAGATTAAATAGGCATATAGATTAGATTAGAGATTAGATATTAACTATGTCTATTTTCGCTTTTAACGGTTGAATGAATTTGGATAGGCTTTGACCATGGCCTGATTTAAGACGCAGCTCGCAGGCTTCTAACTTAACGGTAGTCTAGTATGATTCCTGAAGGATAATATTTATATCCTTCGCCGAGGGCTAAAGCTTGTAATGTCGAAATGTTGGTTGTAGGCTTATAATCACATCCAAAATTATTACAAATCAAAGGAAGTTGACCAGTTTCATAGGAAATTGGTAGTTGTACAATAAATAGATTCATTACTTTCAAGTAGTTTCGGAAGTCGGCAACAACAAAACTTTTAGCGGTAGGCCAAATCAAAAGCTCTTCCGATATTAATATAAAACCGTCCCAGACCAAGTTTTGCAAAATGGTACCACCTATATCTATAACTTAATATGATGATTTTTTATTCTTGGTAACTTGGTATTTCTGGGCAGTCTCCTTTCATATTTTACGTAGTTTAGAAACGAAAACTGTTTATGTAAATTACAGCAAATCAACCGCAAATGCTGGTATTGAAAACCCTTCTAAGATTAGGTTTTTTTTAATACTTATTAGTTACAGACTTTTACAGTAAATCGCTCAGCCGCTAACAATCTTATTCACTTTCGTATAATATCAGGATGTAAATAAAAAGCTTTCAATAAAATTATAATAAGTAACACAAGTGGCGATAATTCAGGAAGTTGCCAATTTATTCGTAATTAAATAGTTTGGACTAACAACGCACGTGTGTTATTTGTTTAAGGCAACGACTGTTTAAGGTGATCCTCCGTAGCAGCTCGCGAATTTTGCAGGCTACTATGTGATGTGACGAATCACCTTAACATTTCTTTCTATAATATGTAGTGTGTACAATCAAGTTCTAAGCTCCAAACTGGAACCTAAATAAAATTACATTATTTTGTTTGCTATCACAAGTCGGTAAAAGTTTTCTGTTACCGCTAAAGCGCTTTCATAATATTCAAGTGCGTTTGAATAGGCACATTAATTTAAATATAACATAACAGTTAGTCTAAACTTTCTGTAATACCGGTTTTTTGGGTTTGAAAATTACCAAAATCAATCCTTCCGCCCTGTGTGGAGCGAAAGGTTCTACAGTTGTCCTTTGCTTTCCAAGGCTGCAGTAACATTTAAAAAAAATCCCGTGACTGCAACAGAATTTTTTTTCAATGGGACTCGATAGTCTGCTGACAGCTGGCGCCCTAGGTGTCTCTCATGGCAGCCGGAGCGTAAGGAGGAGGATTGCATCTCCTTCACACGATCCGCCTCCTCTTTCGCTAGCATTACCTACCGCTTCGAGAAGATGGTGACTGCTTCCCATTTCCTCACGTTCTCGGATGTAAAAGGTCCGCCACATGTGGGCAAAGAAATGGTTCCACAACATTATAGCGGGCAAACACAAAAAACCTAAAGATTGGTGCTCCACCATCCCAGTCCAGTCCTTAGGTGTGATCCTAAGTAGCTAGTATTCCAGAGCCATCAATAAACTTATAATGTCACCTAGTAATTACCACGTTAAATACTCAGCCTCTGTCTTGACCAGCAACCTAAACTGAGTTAAGTCCAACGAAAGATCTGAGTGTCAGACCTAACTGGGTCTGACACTCAGATCTTTCGACAACACGACTTTCAAACACACAGAATTGTTAAACAGATGAATTAAACCAAGCCACACACTATGACATGAGGCGAAATGAAGCCGCGCACATATAAAGGAAGGAAGCGTTATGTATAAGACGCAGTGCCGGATAAAGCCGGTGCGGGGCCCGTAGCAAATGTAACCATGGGGCCCTAGAGTTACATTGCCTTTTTTTTGCGGTAAATCCACGGTGTCCTTCAATAGCCCTTTACGTTCCGGGGTCACGGTAATGAGATAAGTCTCGCGACCCCCGCAGGCTTTGGCCCTCTAGAGGGGGGCCCCGTCATCATGCTGACACTCTTTGAGGCGCGCGTGGAACACAACACGCCGTCGACTCCTGGTCCATGGTCAGACAGCGAGTCGCCCATTACTCGCCACCCACGTGCCCGTGCCTACATGCCTGGCATGCGGCCAGCTTTAATGGTCGCGTCCGGATGCTAATCAGGGCCCACACGGGGGCCCCGTAGAGGGCCATGGACCGCACGACGCCGGCGTAAAGCCTCCTTGCATGAGGCGTTTGGCCCACTGAGATTGGGCAGGAGTAGCCTGAGGGCGGCCGCTGGAGGCTTTGGGGCCAAAACTCTCAATACGAAATGCCTAAATGTGGATTGCATTGCTTCGATATAGCCATGTAATGATTTATACAGAGGGTATCCTGTATTAAGGTCCTGAGGAGACGACTGTAATGAGGCGTTAGTAGTGACAGTGTGGCCAATCGCTCACTTTAAGAATAGCCAAGGTGTATTACATATTTGTGGTTTTCTTTTTTTGGGCACAGGCGCGGGGCCCCCCAATGCGCGGGGCCCGTAGCATTTGCTGCCTCCTGCTATATGGCTAATCCGGCACTGATAAGACGTGTCGCCGCAAACGGGCCACTGGCCACAACCACAAAACGCCGTCACGAGAAGCTAGAAGCGGCCACAGAGAAGCTGAAGCGCGCGACAGCCACTTGTGGCCGGTGGGCGCCACCGGCAGCCACTTGTGGTCGCTGGCTGCTACTTTTTTTAACAAATGCAAATTATTGAGGTAAGAGAGAGAGGTGTGCGGAATCGCGCTAGTGGCGGCCTGTGGCGGCGTTTAGTGGCCGGTACGGGCCACAAAAAGCGAGCGGCGGCGATTGTAGCGTGTGGTGGTCACCGGAGTCAACCGTGTGCGGCGAGTCCATATAAAATGTACCCGTGTGTGCCCGTGTGCGGGAGCCCTAAGTTAGGGTCCACGCCAAAGAATTCCTGTGGAAAAATCGTGGTAATGACATAGACAGTAGCGCCGCGTCAATAGGAATTCAGTAATGGCGCGGACCCTAGAACCAATCAAAGTTAACAAATTCCTTAGGAAAGGTCATGCCATTCAATCTTGTGTCACTCGGTGACTCGGTCTTTAGTTAATTATGTAATTAAAACTTTCTAAGGGAACAATGTATTTTTGTTCAGTTAGACTAAGCTCATTAATAGAATATTTCTTGGTGGGCTTAACAAAAACCACTTTGAGATAGTTTGTGATTCAAAAGTTATTCGGATTTACATTTCGTTTAAGTCGGCATGTTTGTGTAAGGGCCTCAATTGCATACTTACCTGATGAGGTCGTGTCATCTAAAAATCTAAACTAGAAAAGTATAAAATAAAATCACTTTTTGTAAAACCTTCAACGAAAGTTATCGTTTCCAAAAGCTTTAAAATGTGTTGCGAAAATTTTAATGAAATCGCTAAAAGAGTACAACAAAACAAATAAACTTACAAAAAGTAACAATAACAAGCAATAATTTACGAGCAAAACAAAGTTCAAGAAACAGAGATCTAGAACAGAATTAAAAGTGTACAGGTGGAACGCAATGAATTCTATTAGAATAAATGAATGGAAATAAACAGTCTTAAAACCGCCCTTGTTTAATTAAATCCCGCAGATAATTCCCGCTTTTGAAGCTCTGTGCAAGCGAAAATAAACCCAAAAGAAAAATCATTGCGGTAGGTAAGGGAACTGCAATCTTTATGAAAGAATGTTGACGTTCAAAGAGGGCACTTAACCTGGATACGCCGTGGGACAATAATTTAAGAAATCGAAATTCAAAAAGAATGGTATGACTGTTGGGGTTCTGATTTTAAAACGTTCATTCAATCTAATGTAATCTTCCTTAATTGACTGGCACGCAACGGTTGCAAAAAAGATGGGATAGCGTTTGATAGAGTGACGAACCGGGAGCGTTCCTCGCTCATTTCACTTGTCGACTAACTGCGGTTGCGAGCGAACGCGCCCGCAGCCCTCGCACATTCCCGCGCTCGGTAACTTTTGAAAATATTCTTTAAAAAAAGTAAAATGAAAATGTTTCAAAACGACGTGACTTAAAATGACCAAAGAGTTTATAGAAGTTAAATTGTTTTTGGACGTTTAATTCTTTTTTTTTTTGGCTGATGTGTGAAGTTTTTAAATAGTTTTTCTGTTTGTTTATTTGTGAGTTAGAACTGACAATGCTACTTTGAACAGTGAATACAACAGTTTCGAAGTCAAGGCGGCAAAGTGTAAGTTATTATTATTAAGTATTTAATTTACTAAGAACATTGCAGTTTAAACCTTTATGATCAGTTTTATATTACCTGAACTCCTTGAGTTATAAAGTTGTTGTTTTAATATGCAGTAATTTTAAAATACACTTAGGAAGGTAAAATACTGTCCTTTAAAAATAATAACCGTATTTAAAAGTTTTTATTTACCTCTAAAACAATTTTAAACTTTGTTTGTGCGACAGTTACACTTGACACTTAATAATGTCAAACGTATTAGTAAATCGCAACAGGACCAAAGAGGTTAAAAATAAAACGAAACCACGAAATAATTTACATTGATAAATGAAATAAACATCGAATAAGCTTTCATTTAAAAATAAACATGTCGTATTGAGCGCACATAAAATCGCTTTGATATTTACGGGTTAATAATGTGTTTCTGTTTTTAATTTATGTTTATTCAATTTAATGCTTATTTATTCTCTTTTTGTTGCTTACTTATGAGTCTCCCGAAGCTTAATAAGGACAAATACAAAGAAGTTACCTACCTAATAATTTAATTTTCTCTTTGGCACATTCTTGTTACAGTTCGGAAAACTTTTGTCGTAATAGTGGTTATTATAATGGTTATTTACTATAAATACACTTTGTTACTGTACCGGCTGTTTCTGTTAAAAGATTCGTATTAATTTTCAGTGTATTTAAAAACTTTTTTTACTCATGTAAATTAAACTGATTCGAAATTTCCATAAAAAAGTAAGTAATAAAAAACGCCACATTGATTTAAAGACAATAATAAAAATTAATTTAAAAATAAACAGAAAAAAAATCTTTTGCTAATTTATACAGCATCTTTTAAATCCTAATATTCGCCGAACAATAATGATTTCAGAGTCATCTAAACTAAGGCAAGCATCATAAATAATAAAATGAATATAGAGCTAAAAGTATTGATAATATTGTTCAATATCTGTCAATTTGATGTTGACAGATATAAATGTAGAACGATGTTATATTAAATGTGTAATGATATTTGGCGCTTGCAGAAACGGAGGCATATTTTTTGGGGTTAAATATTTTTCTTAATTATTTGTACATTTTTAATTAGTCTCTGGAGATTTTTTAAACGTTTGGTTGTCGCCAGCATGTATAACATTAAACAGATCGTATTCCTAATTTGCATTGTTTAAAACATTAACGCCGTGTATGTGCAGCACGTTTCAATAGTCACACAGATGGAATGTTATCAATCATCAAGTAATGAAAAAAATCGTAAACCTAAAAAAAAACAGTAACCTTCAAAACTTTTCTTTCGAAAGTCGGTGGCAAAAAGACAGTGAAAATAATAAAAAAAAGTCACCGACTTCCGAAACAAAAGCTATGAAGGTTATTTTACCCTTTTTTGTGGTTGTTTTTGAAGGCGGTTACATTTTTTTTTAAGTTTTTCAACCGCTGCTCTTTTCTTTTGATCGTAGCGTGAAGTTATATATCCTAAAGCCTTCCTCGATAAATGAACTATACAACACAAAAATAATTTTTGAATTTGAAAAGTAGTTCTTGAGATTAGCGCGTTCAATCAAACAAACAAATACGCTTCAGTCGGTCGCAAACAAACTTACAAATTTTATATAATTTTAAAACTATAATAATGTAGTTTACACGAAAAAAATTCAAGATTCATTTCAGCAGAAGATAATACCAACAAAACTATGTAGGTTGGAGAAAAATCTTCGTACCTAATAGATTCGTCTTGTTATTGAAATATGGCGAAGTGAGTGAGCCTTTGCTTTTCATCAGCATGAAAGCATCCCTAGGCCTTAAATCCCGAGAAAATGATATATCTGGCAATTTATTGCTTTCATATAATAGAATAGGCATATAATTTCACTAAACAAGAACCGTGTTTACGTACATGGTTTCAAGAGGTAGGTAAACAAGGAATTGGAGTGTTTATGTGAAAATGTATATCTCATATATTGACTGGCCCGTTGGTCTAGTGGTTAGTGACCCTGACTGCTATGCCGGGGGTCGTGGGTTCGATTCCCACCCAGGACAAATGTTTGTGTGATGAGCATGATCATTTGTTCTGTGTCTGGGTGTAATTTATCTATAATATGTATGTATTTAGAAATATATAAGTATGTTTATCAGTTGTCTAGTACCCATAACACAAGCTCTGCTTAGCTTGGGACTAGATGGCGTTGTGTGATAGTTGTGGAATATTATTATTATTATTATTATTATATATTTTCTTTATTTTATGTTTCATTTCTAGACGAAAGGATTTTACGTTCCCAGTGATTAATTTATTATGACGGAACCAGTTTAAATCTGTTACGATGACTACTACTTTGTATATTAGGGGCAAACATCTTTGAGTTCAACGTGTCTTGTATTGACTAAAATTCATCGCGTTCCTTCAACAGTCCGTTTTTCTAGCCACATGAGAGCCCATGATGGACACCAGTAGGTTAGTGATGAAACAGTCGCCGTAGCCGAAAAGGGCATGGAAGGATTATTAGATTCCAGGGTCGCGGTAATCTATTTAGATAGTCCAGCGACCCCGGTAGGCTTTGGCCCGCTATGGGGGTCCCAACAGTTTGCTGACAGCATCTCCGCACCAGCAGTCTCCGATCTGACGGCGAGCTGCCCATGCCCCACATGCCCATGATGCGATGGTGTCTCTAGTGGAGAATTATCATCATCAGCCTATAATGTTCCCACCGCTGGGACACAGGCCTCCTCTCTGTGAGACGGAGTGGGCCATAATCCACCACGCGGGCCCAGTGCGGATTGGTGGATGTCACATGTCTTCGAATTTTTGGTTCTAGGACATGCCGGTTTCCTCACAATGTTTTCCTTCACCGTTTTGAGAGCAGTGGTGATGAAATAAATTACACAAAGTAATGCGCCTGGCTGGGTTCGAACCCATGACTTACAACTCGTAAGTCGGGATCGATATCACTGGACCACCACTGCTCTTCAGTGGAGAATATGGTGTTGAAAATAATGACACATTTTCTTTTCGGCTGTGGTTCTAATTTTTTCCCTTAGAGTGGCTTTATGATTAAAGCTATAGAAGATAAATTACTGGTGGTCGATAAATCAAGTGGAGTGCAATCTTAAATTCAATTTCCTTAAAAAAAGATTGAATAAGAATGAAGGGTGCTTTTAAGATCGCTTTCAAGAATTGCTTTTATTTAAAATCAATAAGTTCAATGGATTAGTAGGTATATTAAATCTACATTTTCTTGAAGGAGGAATTAGTTACAAGTGGTATTTGAACTTGTGGAACAATTTAAAGTTCAATTTCTTGGTTAAATAAATGACTGTGGTCTAATATATTTATTTGATTGAAAGCTATTCTATAAAAATGTAACAATAAAATATAAAAAGAACTAATAAGTATTAATGAAGTGCTATGAAATGAAAAAGATTTCCAAGAAATAAAAATGTGTAGTTTTTTCAATTAAAATGATTAAATGTAATTTTCGCGCTTTTTGAGATTATTGTTGCCTTGTTGGTTTTGTGGTCGCAAGTTTGACTACTGAGCATGAGGCCCTAGCTTCATTGTCAGGGCAGACTAAGTGCTAAAGCTATTGTCAAACAGACGGACGTGGCGAACGCGAAGCGAGGCGTTTTTATTTGTACTGTATGGAATTGTTTGAATCCAGTCACATAAAAAAGCGAAAGCGATCCGATAGTCTATAATGTGACTGGCTTCAAACAATTCCATACATTACAAACAAAAATAGTGTCCGACCGAAACTGATTTTTCAGCCGAAACCGAAACCGAACTTTCGGCTTTGCATTCAGTTTCGGCCGAAACCGAAACCGAAACCGAAACTTTTTAAGACATTTAAGATTTCAGTTTTTTTTTCTGAAATTTAGTTTTTTTTTTTACAGTTATTTACACATCAGAAAAGTGTTATCTATCAGGGTAAAGGACAATGGGCAAAAATGTATGAAACTTGGTCCAAGATCCTCCACTGATGACACTTATGGGAAATTAAAGAATATGGTTGTGACATCATTCTGGCTAGAGATTATCAAAATCCGTCCGGGAGTTCTTTTTTATGTCCATTTAAGTGACTACTAACCTAACCTAACCTTACCTATTCAAACCTAACCTAACCTAACCTAACCTAACTTGTTTTGTTAAGCTGTAAATGATGCCCGACGCATATTGAACCATCTGGGAAGGCGGTTAGCTTATGCGTGCCTTAGACCCACTAAAAATACCAACAAGACCTTAAATAGCTAACCTAACCTAACTTTTTTCATTCAGCTAAAAATGATGCCCGGCGCATACTGAACCATCTGGGAAGGCGGTTGGCTTATGTTTGACTTACACCGACTGAAAATACGAATGAGACCTTAAATAGCTAACCTAACCTAACTTTTTTGTTCAGCTAAAAATGATGCCCGACGCACAGTGAACCATCTGGGAAGACGGTTGGCTTATGTGTGACTTGGACCCACTAAAAATACCAACCATACCTTAATTACCTAATCTAACCTAACTTTTTCTGTTCAGTTAAAAATGATGCCCGACGTATACTGAACCATCTGGGAAGGCGGTTGGCTTATGTGTGATTTCGACCCACTAAAAATACCAACAAAACCTTAAATAGCTAACCTAACCTAACTTTTTTTGACAGCTAAAAATGATGCCCGACGTATACTGAACCATCTGGGAAGGCGGTTGGCTTATGTTTGACTTACACCGACTGAAAATACCAATGAAACCTTAAATAGCTAACCTAACCTAACTTTTTTTGTTCAGCTAAAAATGATGCCCGACGCACAGTGAACCATCTGAGAAGACGGTTAGCTTATGTGTGACTTGGACCCACTAAAAATACCAACCAGACCTTAAATAGCTAACCTAACCTAACTTTTTTTGTTCAGCTAAAATGATGCCCGACGTATACTGAACCATCTGAGAAGGCGGTTGGCTTATGTGTAACTTCGACCCACTAAAAGTACGAATAAAACCTTAAATAGCTAACCTAACCTAACTTTTTTTGTTCAGCTAAAAATGATGCCCGAAGTGTATACTGAACCATCTGGGAAGGCGGTTGGCTTATGTGTGATTTCGACCTATTAAAAATACCAACGATACAACGTTCAACTAAAAATGATGCCCGACGCACACTAAACTATCTGGGAATGCGGTTTTCTTATGTTTCACTTACACCCACTTAAAATACCAACGAGACCTTAAATAGCTAACCTAACCTAACTTTTTTCATTCAGCTGTAAATGATGCCCGACGCATACTGAACTATCTGGGAAGGCGGTTGGCTTATGTTTGACTTACACCGACAAAAAATACCGCAATGAGACCTTAAATAGCTAACCTAACCTAACTTTTTTTGTTCAGCTAAAAATGATGCCCGACGCACAGTGAACCATCTGGGAAGAGGGTTGGCTTATGTGTGACTTGGACCAAAATACCAATGAGACCATAAATAAATAGCTAACCTAACCTAACTTTTTTTTGTTCAGCTAAACATGATGCCCGACGTATACTGAACTATCTAGGAAGGCGGTTGGCTTATGTGTGACTTGGACCCACTAAAATACCAACGAGATCTTAAGGTCTGCTGAAGCTGAACAAAAAAAGTTAGGTTAGGTTAGCTTTTTAAATAGCTAATTAAGGTCTTGTTGGTATTTTAAGTGGGTGTAAGTGAAACATAAGCCAACCGCATTCCCAGATAGTTTAGTGTGCGTCGGGCAGCATTTTTAGTTGAACAAAAGAAGTTAGGTTAGGTTAGCTATTTAAGGTCTCGTTGGTATTTTTAATAGGTCGAAATCACACATAAGCCAACCGCCTTCCCAGATGGTTCAGTATACACTTCGGGCATCATTTTTAGCTGAACAAAAAAAGTTAGGTTAGGTTAGCTATTTAAGGTCTCGTTGGTATTTTTAGTGGGTCCAAGTCACACATAAGCCAACCGCCTTCCCAGATGGTTCAGTATACGTCGGGCATCATTTTTAGCTGAACAAAAAAAGTTAGGTTAGGTTAGCTATTTAAGGTTTTGTTCGTACTTTTAGTGGGTCGAAGTCACACATAAGCCAACCGCCTTCCCAGATGGTTCAGTATACGTCGGGCATCATTTTTAGCTGAACAAAAAAAGTTAGGTTAGGTTAGCTATTTAAGGTTTTGTTCGTACTTTTAGTGGGTCGAAGTCACACATAAGCCAACCGCCTTCTCAGATGGTTCAGTATACGTCGGGCATCATTTTAGCTGAACAAAAAAAGTCAGGTTAGGTTAGCTATTTAAGGTCTGGTTGGTATTTTTTGTGGGTCCAAGTCACACATAAGCTAACCGTCTTCTCAGATGGTTCACTGTGCGTCGCGGGTTCCCACTATTGACAGCAGATTTACCGGCTCGGTAAAATTGCCAGAAGAGCTAACGGCAAAAAAAAATATATATTATGAAGCTGTTCACATTATCGGCAAAAATACCGAGCATTTTGGACGAGCGTTTTGTCACTGCGAAGCGCCGCTAGAAAACCCGGACCAGATTGCCCCACGTCCCTGCCAACCCTCATGTCATTTAGCTCGCATTTTCTGATAAAAGTAGACCCGTGTAGCATGGACATTCAAGCAAAAACTTTAATTACGCTTGTCCAAGAGAGACCTGTTCTTGGGATAAGACCGAAGAAGTCTATAAAGACAAAAATTTAAAATTTGTAGCATGCCGTGAAGTATTTATTTTGTTCTGGGATTCGGAGTAATGTGAACATTCTGTCCGGTGTCCGGTTTCCGTCAGATCTACCGGTCCGGCATAGAGGGAACCCTGCGTTACACCATTCGATAGTGTTGCTAATAAGGATCAAATTCTGTGAAGTAAATGATATACGGCAAACTTATGGAAATAGCAAATTTTAAGAAATTTCTATTTTCGATGTTATTTAACTTCTACCGAGCCATAACATATTCAAAATTATAATTATAAAAATTCATTGTTTTCAATGTTTCACTGGATTTGAAGTCTCAACAATCGCACTATATTCAGCAATCCGAAATTACTGAGTTGAAAAAAAAATTGCATTATTTCAAAGAAGAAACCGTTAGTTTACAGTCACTGCCTTGACGAATATAATTATTAACAAATATATTTTATTATGACATGAATGTACAAGATTGGCAGTAAACTCAAAAACATAATCTCAACACACGATTAAATGGACGGTGACGAACTGAGCCGGGGGCCGGCAAGCGAGCACGTGTTAGCTACGAAGTCCACGGAACGACGCACGAAAATGCACGAACACTCGAGTTTCGGCGGGACCGAAAGTTTCGGTTATATTTTGGCCGAAACCGAAACTAAGGCCGAAACTAGATTTTTTGGCCGAAACCGGCCGAAACCGAAAACGAAACCGAAATTTCGGTCGGTCACTAACAAAAACGCCTCGCTTCGCGTTCGCCACGCCTGTCTGTTTGACAATAGCTTAAGAGTTTTTGTCTAAATAATTACAGCCGCACAGGCCGATCTTCCGGGTTAAGCCGCGCTTGCCGAGGTTGGTCTGTGGATGGTTGACCATCTGTCATAGCGAGTTTCCTACGTGCCTCGGAAAGCACGTAAAGTCGTTGCTGCTCCCGGCTGTCATTTGTAGATCTTTGACGGTCGTTACTAGTCAGAAGGTCTGACATCCAGGCTTACCATGGGGTACCGTATTACCTAGTTACTTCGTTGTGGAGGTCCGATAGGCAGTTACTCCATGTAAAATACTGATATTCAGCTGCATCTGGTTCAACTGGAAGCCGACCCAATGTAGTTGGAAAAAGGCTAGATGAATTTGTCAGTAGCAGCCACGAAGTCTGAACTCGTGCTTCTTTGATGTTAATAGCAAACAAACAAAAGCTGACGCGATTCAAGAGAAGTGACGTTGTTAACTTGTTACCTTTGCATGTTATCCTTGCGTTTGTGTTGTTATACACGCGCGTCATCAGCGCATTAAAAAACATCATGCTCTAAGCACAGACAACTTATCATGTTCCCACTGCTGGGACACAAGTCTCCTCTCTGTGAGAGGGAGTGAGCTGTAATCCACCACTCTAGCCCAGTACGGGTTAACTACAGTAGAAAGTCTTGAAAAATGTGCCTCTAAGATAACTGGCGTAATTTGGGTTACATTATTATGTTGTAGTACACCTCAGTCTAATCCTTTGGGTACTACAAGTGTTGTGTAATGTTGTTACGGAACTAGAAATCCCCAAATGAATATTTAAACTTCTATTTGTTCGTTGAGGACAGTTAATTGAGGGAGTAGTCACCTACTCTAATTAGACCCTTGTGGATTCACTATTCGGTGTATTTTGTAGAACTAGTTGCTGTGTTCATGTGTCTGATACATAACATTATAATGTATCATTTTCTCCCTTTTTTAACTTGAACTAAAATCATCAAATGAGTCCTCCCACCCGGGGCGGGACAAAAGGGACTGTCAGATTTATACTCACTAAAATCCACGGTTTTCCTTCATTGGGCCTTTACGTTCCACGGTCACTGTTACCTGACGAGTCAGCCGCACGACCCCGGCAGTCATTTTCTCTGAGCTCACCTGCAAAATATTTACATACATAGTAAATAGTAACTACTAGTTTGGATTGAAAATATCTTTTTGTCTAATAATTATATCGAAGGAGGCTATTCTATAAAACATGATGCCCTATTAGACGAGCAGCGAGAAAACAGGCAGAACTTATATAGCTTATAATAGCGTCACTTAAAAAGAAAAACGATAAATTTAATAGTTCAGAAGATTGTCAGCTCTAAAGCTATTGTCAAACAGACAGGCGTGGCGAAGCGAAGCATTTGTCTTTGTAATGTATGGAACTGTTTGAAGCCAGTCACATAGACTGTCGGATCGCGTTCGCTTTTATATGTGACTGGATTCAAACAATTTCATACATTACAAATAAAAACGGTTCGGATCGCATTCGCTTCGCCTGTGACAATAGCTTAAAGGGAAATCAGTGAAAAAATAGATTGTTTCATCAAAGTGTTAATGTAACAAACTTATTTTTATTTCCTATTTCATGTCGCTACTCCATAATCTAAATACATTTATTTGAATTTAATTGTGTCTGACTTCGAAAAATGATAAACGACTGTTATTTTGTTATTTATGTAATAAAAATAGATAACGGTGGTTATAACGATTATGAGTTATTTTTAGTATTTTTTTATGCTGTTTGTCACGCGACCGATGTGCGTTCATTCACGATTTTTTTTTTAAGGTGAGGTGTCATTCAGAAATAATATTTTAGTTGAATATTTAAATTTCTTGTTCCATATTAGTAATTTCTGCCGTATGGTGTTGGTGACTTGAGTAGTGGTTCTATACATTTTTAACGTCTTACTACAAAAAGAGTTAAACATCAGATGTGTTGAACACTTGCCCAAAAAAAAGTGTAGCTGCAAAATGGCATTTGACGTCGATTGGGTTGCTTTACAGTTACACTTTATAAAGACAAGTGTTCAACAAAAATGTTCAACTTTCTGTGGAATGACGGTTAAAATGTACGGTATCAAAGTTAAGTGGTCACAGTAATTTATAAGCCATACAATTATTTTCCGTGTGGTAATTGAACGCGGCAAACATCACAATAGCCATTCGTTGACCTGTTGCAGCAACTCTGCTGAGTAACGTATATTTAGGGCCAGTTATTTGATTAGTAGTTAAGTAAACTAATAGTTAAAACAGTACACATTCACTAAAAAACGATAGTTACAGTACAGGGTATCTTAAAAAGCCACTGTAGTAATGTCGCTAATAGCAATGTTGAATATTTCACTTTACGAATTGTATGGCAACGCAAATTGTGATGTTGCTAAGGAGACTTTTTTTTTTAGACCCGCAGTAGTGTATTAGCCCAGTCAACGAATGTTCAACAGGGTATAGAAGGAAATTCTTGGAACATTATCTTTTGATATGGTTAGTTTAGACTTTAGTTAGGACTTAGGAGATGTCCTAACTAGTATAAAGTCTAAACTAAGTTACGAAACCAAATAATTATCTGATCCAAGAATTTCCATTTAAAGTTTTTGTTGTCTGGCTCCATTGGTATTTTTCATGGATCTGGAAAAATCGTGGCTTTTGTATTTTGAATTATCTTTTGTTAAGTGTTTTGTTATATTATGTTTGACGTATCTACTTTACCTACGTTTATACTGCACTACTTACTTCCTCAGCTACCTATCTTCTGTTGCTTTAAATCTATTTTAAATACATTCAATTTTTTAATGAAAATATACAAGTTATGCTCCACTAGTACAAGTTAAAAACACAATTATAGTATTCTACTTTGTACATCACAATATTGAATGATGATAATTATTGATAATGTAGGTAGGTAATAGGTATTGATATATTGTTATTATAATATACTTGGCGAGTAGGTGTGACGATCGACGAAACTATTTTTAGTTTTATATTATCGTCCGATTGCTTATTGTCTCGAGCATATAAAATTAAGTGGGTAATTATATAAGCAGGTACTAATACATATTATGTAGTTAATCTATAGGTATTTATATAGGTACTTAATATTATTAAGCTGAAGAGTTTGTTTGATTGAACGTGATAATCTCAGGAACTACTGGTCCGTATTGAAAAAGTATTTTTGTCTTGGATAGCCCATTTGTCGAGAGGCTCGAGGTCGTGGGATTGTGTTAACAGATAACCGTGACACTGGAACGTAAAGGGCTATTGATTTTAGTCAGTACGAGTCTGACAGTCCCTTCCGTTTCCACCCAGGGCGGAGAACTCATTTGATGATTTTACCACGATAAATAAAGGTAGCGTACTAAGCGTTTCTGAGCTAAGCTACTAACTAAAGGTTCCTTGTTGACTACGGAACCCTAAAAATAATTATCAACAACAAAAATGTGAAAAAAGGAAGTTATTAACAATATTTATAACAATAACGGTCTTACTTTGGGTCCATTATGTTGATAATGTTGCGGTTTCACTACATTAGGTAAACTGGTCAGGGTGAGGTGGGCTCGAAATTTTCCTTATTCTTCATTATAATAATTATTCGCCAACCTTGTTCACTTTGAAACTGTTCTGTTTTGAAAGAACTTCTAATGGTAATGGGGACAGGTTCTAATCTAGATGTTTGCGAAATTGAGAAGGATAAGATTTCAACAGTATGCTGTGAGGCTAAATATTGGAGGCCATGACAAGCAGTTAAATAATATATAATATTTTTACTATTCATTTGATGGCGAACTTCAAATATTATGCGATATATATTATTATCTCCTTTTTTATTTGACATTAAATTAAAATTTGGAGAATTTGTTAATTTTATCAAAATCATAGTTCTGCTGTTCTGGACGTGATTGAGCTTAGTAACAAACATCCAAACTTTCACATTTAGGTATATTAGTTAGATTTTCCGCCAGTTTAGTCCTAGAATTAGTAGTAATTTGCACAATATTATTATAGCAAAAAAAAAACTGATTAATTTCCACCAACAAAGAAGTAAATAATTTCATACGTGCACATCGTATTGGTAATACCTGTTATACAAGAAACAAGAAAAACTGCACAGTCACCAAAAAATATAACAATAATCAAAACTTCCATACTGTAATCAATTTCAAAGGTACTAACATCCACTTACAAGCTTCTGTAGGTGTTAAAAACAATGAACAAGATAATGTTGATGGCACTACTCGATAACAAACCTACACCGAAAGTGCAGCCATTGATTTATCAAATTCATGGAATAAACAATTCAGTTTAACAGCTTAGATTAGTGCAAAAGTGCGGCGGTTCACTGCAAAGGATTTGTATTTACACCTGTTGATAAGCTGGTAAGTGAAAACTGTTTCAAGATAAAAGTATTGATATAAAAAAAAAAATCATGAAAATCGGTTCACCCAGTCGCAAGTTATGAGGTAACAAACATGAAAAAAAAATACAGTCGAATTGATAACCTCCTCCTTTTTTGAAGTCGGTTAAAAATCGAAGAGGGCAGGAATTAATTAAAACAAATTGCTGAGACACCTCAGGCATTTTAAATGTCGCGGTTATTTTTAAGCAGGGTGCTGTAAAACGCAAAGGGAAAGAAGGAACAGGGTGAACATTTGGTCAGTAAAAGTGACAGTCATTTTTTTACCACCCGAAGTAAAGCCTCTAGATGATTATGACAATAATTCATAATAATAATAATATTCCACAACTATCACACAACGCAATCTAGTCCCAAGCTAAGCAGAGCTTGTGTTATGGGTACTAGACAACTGATAAACATACTTATTATATTTCTAAATATACATATACATATTATAGATAAATTACACCCAGACACAGGACAAATCGCACCCCCAGATCAACAAAGACGTAAGTGCAGATACGTCAAATTTTTTTTATTGCTGTTTTGGATAGCATACGTAAAGATACATGTGCTCAATTTTTTCCGTACAATTTCGACTTAAAATGAAGGTTTTATAACAAAAAAAAAAAAAATTTTGGCGTCATTTAACTTCAATATTTTTTCAAATAATAAAGTCGATAAACCAACATAAGCACGTAAAATTTCATTAAAATACACCAAATCATGCTTAGGTTTTTGTTCCATCAAAAAAAGCAAAAAACGTATAATTATATCTCGTATTATGCTTTTTAATGCCTTATAAAAAATCAATTTTCTTAAAATAATACCGATTACATCCCATCACAAATAAAAATAATCAAACAAAAAAAGCCGTATTTCTATGTTCACGGGTGCACTCGCACACAGTTTCGAAATAATCATGCTTACGCCTTTTTTCTTTCGCCTTTCTTGATCTAGTTGGCGGAAGTAATCACGAACTCGTCACATAAACAAATCGAAAGGTTTGGGTACTTACACTTACATCGCATGCGCGGGTGTAGATTATTTGTTTAGTTTTCATAACTCACGCGCCGCTCAGAGACAACTGCACGTAACGATTTGTATTTCCGAGTTAAAAAGAAGTTTAAAGAAGTGTTTAGGTACTAATCGGAATTAAGTATACCTTTTTTTTTTCAGTCTACACTGTCTCACTGCTGGGCAAAGGCCTCCCCCAAGTTTATCCAAGTTTTCTTGTCCAGCGCCACTTCGAACCAGTCCTCATGGTGTGAATCCAGCTCGTCTCGCCACCTTTTTCTAGGGCGGCTTCGGCGGCACCGTCCATCTTCAGGCACCCACTGTGTGGCGGCCTTCGCCCAGCGGTCAATGTTCATGCGGCTGACGTGACCCGCCCAGTCCCCCTTCAGCTTGGCAGCCTTCTTGCCGACGTCCAGAATGCCCGTTTTGGAACGTATCGTGGTGTTGCGAACTCTGTCCTGTCGTTTGATGCCCAGAATGCTGCGTTCCATTGCCCTTTGGCAGACTCCAAGGCGGAACCTCTGCGACTCGGTAAGCGATCAGGTTTGAGCACCGTAGGTTAGGACGGGCAGGATGCACATGTCGCTTTAGGGAGATTGGTAAATCACCCTTCATAAGCGTATTCTTGGGCCAGTAGCTTTTCCAGGCGTTTTCGATTCGGCGATCGATTTCTCTTTCTTGCCTGTTTTCGAAAGATACTAACTGGCCCAAGTAGATATACTCATCCTGCCCATCTACCTCGACCCTACGCTTAGTGCTGTTTGTCATTATTTGTGTTTTAGACCGATTCATCGCAAGTCCCACCAAGGAGCTAGCCGTGCTCAGTTCTTGGAGCATGGTTTGTAGTTCAAAAGCTGTAGGGGCAAAAAGAACAATGTCATCGGCAAAACGGAGGTTTGTCAGCCTCTTATTGCCGATTTCGATACCTTTAGTCGCCCAAGAGGCTGCCAGAGTTTTAAATATCTCCTCAAGTGTGCTGGTGACGGGCACGCCGCAATTGCGGCGGTAAGACCCCTCTTTGAGGAGTGGCTGGAGAGACGTCATGGCGTCCTTACTTTCCGCCTGACGCAGGTCCTCACCGGGCACGGATGCTTCGGGAGGTACCTGTGTCTGATGCGGAAGGAGGAAACGCCTGGTTGTCACCACTGCGAAGATCGCCCGGAGGACACGGTGGAGCATACGGTGCAGGACTGCCCCGCTTGGGCAGAGCACCGACGTGTCCTCACGGCAGCGATAGGCGGAGACCTCTCGCGCCCAGCATTGGTCGCGGCCATGCTGCGGGGCGAGACGGAGTGAGAAGCGGTCGCCTCCTTCTGCGAAGCAGTAATGCTCGCGAAGGAGGAGGCGGGCCGCGAGTAAAGGGCAACTCGCTGCCCGACCATGGACCATGCCCGGGTCGACGGCGCGTTGTATCCCACGCGCGCCTCAAAGAGCGTCAGCATACTGACGGGGCCCCTTCTCAGAGGGCCAAAGCCTGCCGGGGTCGCGGGATTATTTCCTTACCGTGACCCCGGAACATAAAGGGCTACTAAAGGACACCGTGGATTTTAGTCAGTACAAGTCTGACAGTCCCTCCCGCCCTGCCCGGGGTGGGAGGACTCATTTGATGATTTTACCACGTTAAAAAAAAAAAGACATCTGTACGGTTACGTATTACTTTAATGAAAGTCTTGTAGATGTGAGATGTTAAACTTATTGGACGATAATTGCCGATGTCATTTTTGTCGCCCTTTTTATCCAGAAGGATTATGTTTGAATGGCACATTGTTTTCGGAACTTTTCCGGACCGTAAAATGGTGTTAAATAGGTTAGTAAGGTGGGGCAACAGATAGGAGGATCCTATTTTGAGTGCTTCTGTGGTAATTCCATCTTCTCCAGGACTTTTATTGTAGCGCATAGTAGCAAGCGCTTTGTGCAATTCATAACCATTTATGGGGGGGATGGAATCGGATAGATTATATTCAGTATAGTTATCGTATGGTGGATGCTCGGAATATAATGATTTATAAAATTTTGTGGCAATTTCCATGATTTTACCTCTATTGTAATGTTTTACGCCTTTATCATCCACTAAGCTATTAATCCAAGTTTTCCCGGAAGTAACTCCATGTATGGTTTTCTAATGCAGTTCTTACGAAATGTGTATTCAGATTTCTAAGATATTTTCTTATGCTTCGTTTAACTTGTTTATCTATTACTCTGTAGTGTGGTGCTCCTATTTGTTCGTTGTTCTATAAAATCGAGACTTTGGAAGGATATTTTTTTTCTATTTCTGGGTTTATTTTTTATGGTTTTGTAGGTATTGTTTTTTCCGGTAACTATTGCATTGTATTGTTCTTCTGCGTCTGTTTCATCGATTTCAAGTTCCTTTAAATAATTAAACAGTTTCTGGTTGAAAAGTTGGAAGTTATTAACGCGGGTCTCTTTAGACAGTCTTTTAATTTGTTTTATAAATAATTTGGCTCGATGGATTTTAAAATCTAGTCTGATTTTAACACGAATGGGTGTCTGAATATGGTCTGAACTATATTTGATCCTGTTTATGACATTAATATTTTTAATAATATATCTATCGGATGACAAGATGTAGTCGATTTCGTTGTGCGTGATGCCATCTGGTGACACCCAGGTCCAACGTCCATTGCGGTTACTTCATATTGAAACTGTTGACTATGTGCATGCTCTGTCCAAAGGCAAATTGGGTGAGTCGAGCGCCTCGCTCGTTTCGATCTCCTAACCCAAAACTACCAACTGTGTCACCACAGTCCAGTTCTTGCCTTCGTCCCACTTTTGCATTAAAGTCACCAATAACCATGTTCCAGGTGCCTTTATTTTCGTCGCATGCTCTATTAACAAGATCGTAAACATCTTCTACATATTCTTCATCTGAATATGCAGATCTTGGTGCATATACCTGAACAAGAGTTAGAGTTTTGGTAGGTGTTAGTTGGAACTTGAGCACAGCGACACGTTCAGAGTATCCTAAAAATTCAATTATGTTGTCCTTCCACTTCTTTGCCACCATGAACCCCACTCCGTGTTGGCCACTGGTTTCACCGAAGTGGAAGAACACGGCATCGTCTCTTTCCTCTGTTTGCTCACCTTCTCGTCTCACTTCTGAAAGTCCCAAAATGTCCCAAAATGTCCCAACTAATATCCTTTAGGGCATTTACAAGCTCAATCAACCGCTCATCTTTCAGCAGCGTCCGAACATTGTATGTAAGAATGTTGAGTGTACCGGAGTCCTTTAGGTAATTTGCCGTAATTGTCGTTTGACGGTTAGTCGAATATCTCGCCGGAGATTCTTAGCTCCCCTGACACCAGGGCTGTGCTCGCGCCCAGCACAACTCAATACTAATTATATGATTAATATTCTTTTGTGTGAATGTTTAGTAATTGGTATAATAAATAATTTTAAGATTTTTGTTGTGATTTTAATATTTTGAGGTCTTAATAAGAATTTCTATTTATTTACCGTTCTGATTTAATTACAAAATTAAAATTATAATCCACTGTTAATTTGATTATCTTTTATCACTATTATTCTGTTCTGTTATGACTATTATTATAATAAAGTGCAATTTTCTAAAAAACCTTTTTTATTACACCACTGAAATATATTTTACCTAGAAACTTAATATTACTTACAGTTATGGTTTAATTGAACATACTGTTATAAAAAGGCCGTATTTAGACTTAAAACTATATTTTACTTTTATTTTTTAACAAACAAAGCTGTAAATGCATCTTAAAATTCGATAAGTAAAATAAAATTAAGCAAAAAAGGGCTTAAGCAGTACTTAGCCTCTGTATTTTATCATAGTATAGAACTTCATAACAGACGTAAGCATGAGTAGTTACAGTATTAAAAATATTTAGAAAGCGATGATTAGAATAAAAAACATTACATTTGAGGATTGGTCTTAAATAAATAAGGAAAACGTCTGTAAAACTTTAAACATTAAATACTGATTACCAATTTAATTTAAGGTGTTTCGAATGTAAACAAAGAAAAAGGTTGTTTTTTTTACTATTTTTTGATATATAACAATAGATCGTAGAGTCAAAAACAAAGTAGATATACCTGGTTAAACAGTTTTTTTGCTCCCCTGTAAAGTTAGTGAATTCCACTTACGCCTTTATTGGCCTGGGTGTGCGAAATGATCATGCTCATCACACAAACATTTGTCCTGGGTGGGAATCGAACCCACGATCCCCGGCATAGCAGTCAGGGTCACTAACCACTAGACCAACAGGCCAAATAGTCCGTCAATAAACGAAAAAGAAACACAGAAGATAATAAATTGCGTCAATAAGCAACATGCAGTAAGGATTATTTAGTTATTCCAACCAAATCATCAAACTACAAATATCTTCGAAACTGTCAATCAGTCTGCCATAAGAAGACCATTCACCACTGACGGACTTACAACTGATGATGATCACTCCGCGATAAAAGACACTAATAACATTACACTTTTCAAAAACATACCGACGAAACCTCTCATAACCTCAATAACGATCTCCATAATAACCCAATCTTGAAAGAAGTCAATCTCGATAATAAACAAGACAATTTTACACGAGCACGTATAAAGAAATCACAAATTGCATTAGCATAAACCTGCGTGTATCTCCGTGTAATTAATTTTGTGTAACAATTTATATGCAATGCTGTTCGTGTTAAGGCTTTTGTCCCACCTCCGGCGGAAAAACGACTTCAGTTTTTTGTCTCTTTAATTCAAAAATCCTTAACAACACATTCACTTCAGAAAGTGCCGTCGATATTATTGCTGATTGACAATTCGAAATTGCGCACTCCTTGGTATTTTAAGTAGTATCAATGTTGATACCGCGTAAAATAGATAAATAATCGCTGGCTGTTCAACTCAGAGCTTATTGTTTGGCACAGGCACAAGAGCTATAGAGAGAAAACTCTCTCAACGATACCCGCAGACAAACAACTAGAGACCGGTTAAATACATACGCTTCCGCTTTGCTCGCTAACTCATCTTTAGTTACTGCCATACTAGTTTCTCGCTAAACGCCCGCAGTCAGGCAAGGGACAATATCGAAGGAATGTGATTCAATCAGAGGTGAAACGCGACGCCGTTGTTCGATACGATATTTTTGTATTTAATCTCGCTTCCATTTTTATTTTGTTATGGTATACTGTTGTTTGGCATGGGGTTATGGATATGCGTTACTTTAGGCTTAGTCATGGAATAAGAATACAAGAACTTACATAAATACTATTTATCTATTTCAGCCCAGTTTTCTTTATAACGAATTTCAACCAAAAGTGTGACTATTCAATTACCTATCTTTATTACTTCGAAGGTGGAAATAATACCGTAAGGCTTTTTCAAATTCAATTTCTCTATTCAAATTCAATTGTTTATAGGGCACAAAGTTTTAAACTAAATTCGAGCATTTTGTCTACCACCTTGATTTTGAAACAACAGAGACTTTTTATTAAAAATACAATACATTTTGGTTCGAACAGCACAAATGTAAGTATCCGTCAAAAGATAGAAATAAATATTTAATCTGTAAGAATAAATATTTTAATTTAAAAAAACCGGCTTACCAGTTATGAAAATAAACATCTGTTGAATACTTGTCTAAAAAAAAAACTGTCAGCGTCAAAACGACATTTCAGGTTTATTTAAGGGTCGTTTTGCGGTTACACTTTTTTTAGACAAGCGTTCAACAGATGTTTATCCACAAAAAGGTAAATAAATTTTTGTGGTAAGGCGGTAAGTAGGTATTTACTTTATATTTACGTCATGAAGTCGTGCTAGCGCCTCAGGCTTAATCTTACGTCAAAGCTTTTTTTGTGTGAATCCAGGCAGTTAATGAGCCACAAGACTGCAAGTGACATATAAAAATTTAAAAAAAATCAAAGAACGTTAAAGGTCTCTTTTGAATGTAGAACTTCAATCATTCGCTTCAAAGATCATAAGGCACTGTCATAATCATTCGACTTATTTTGTACTTTGGCTGATTATAGCCATAGTTTGCTAACTAGTATTATAAATGCCGACGAAAGATTGTTTGTTACTTTTTCACGCCTTTATTATAAATCGACTATGCTGAAATATTGCTGTAGCTCCAAAAAATAATATTATATCGACGCTTGAAAGGCAAAAATTACCAAGCGACATGTAGCCAACTTTACAGGAGAGCATTTTAAAGTTTTTATTTTTGGAAAAAAAATCGTATAAAATCACCTATTTGTCATAATTACGTAATTCCAACGAATTTTAAATAAACCTTACAGGCTTAATAAACTGGCATTTAAAGATTATGGATTTTCTCATTAGTTTATGAAATAGTGTCGGTTGGTAATATTTTTTATCAAAATCACAAACAGGTAAAAGTTACTTACCGACATCAAAATTTCATGGTAAAACAAGCAAAATTAACTAAACCCGATTATTTTATTATTGTGTTTGAAGAAAAATGACTTATCCTGAATTGGCGCATGTTTAACTTACAAGTAAAATGATCTAAATAGAAAACAAATATACTTTTCTACCAGCCAATTTTAAACATGGTACAAATTCAATAAGGTGAGTGTAGGGTTTTTTTGAATAAGTAACAATAAATTTTGGTTTTAATACACATAATCAAAAACTTTTGGTGTAAGGTTTTCTTCACCATCATCGCAGTTTTCAATGTTTCACTGGATTTGACACGTGTCAACTCTCGCACCGTATTCGGCAATTCGAAATTATTGATTTGAAAAAATAAAAGCATTATTTCAAAGAAGAAACGGTTAACTTGTTTCGAATACAGTCGTTGCCTTGAAGATTTATCAGTTTCTTTTTTTTAATTAGATGTTTTCCTTTATTATGCCATATATGATTACTTACCAAAATTTGATTCTTATTAGGAACGCTATCGAATAGTGTAATAGTACAGGATCTAAAAGCCAATCATGCAGTTTTAGTCAAAATCAGCCTCGAGACTCCTTTCAACGTTTTTCGATATTCGTCATAGTTTCGTATATGGCCATCCACGCCCAGTTAAATAAATCATTCCGTATATCGCAATGAAATTCATCATCATCATATCAGTCGTAGGACGTCCACTGCTGTACATAGGCCTCCCCCATAGATTTCCAATAGGACCGGTTGGAAGCTGCTTGAAGCCAGCGCGATCCTGTGATTTCATCAGATCGTCCGTCCACCTTGCAGCGTTGCCTTGGTTCGTGGTCTCCATCCGAGAACCTTGCGGCCTCATCAGCCATCAGTTCTGCGTGCTATGTGGTCTGCCTACTCCTTAGGTTTACTGGGCTATGTCGGCAACTTTAGTTCGTCTACAAATCTTTTCATTGCTGATTCGATCACGCAGAGGGACTCCGAGCATAGCCCTCTCCACAGCTCATTGGGCTACCTTGAGCTTACTAATGAGGCCTGTAGAAAGAGACCACGTTTCGGCGCCATAAGTCGTCACACATTTGCCGAAAACTTTGAGGCACTGAGGTATTCCGACGAGGAAACGTTACGCAGTTTCCCGAACGCTGCCTGGCCACATTGAATTCGGCGGTTGACCTCTTTTTTGAAGTAGCGATGTCTTTGAAAAGGGCATAAGACAAGGAGACGTGATATCATACAGACGTGATAAGTTGTTGACTCGTATGTCTACTTGGAACAAACCGTCGGATTAGGTAGGTCTACTACCTCCTCACGTCTGTATGATATCACGTCTCCTTGTCTTATGCCCTTTTCAAAGACATCGCTTTCCAACTCTGCACCTGTACTCGGGCCGACATATTATTATTGTTCAAGCACCTAAACACTAAAACCGAAAGGATAAAATCCGGAACATGGATATTCGGCGAAGAACCAGTGTCACCGACATAGCTCATTTAAGTTGAAGTGGCAATGGGCAGGACACATCGCTCGTAGAACTGACAGCCGATGGGGAAGAAAAGTTCTCGAGTGGTGACTACGGACCGGAAGACGCAGCGTAGGCAGGCCTCCCACTAGGTGGACCGACAACATCGTGAGGGTCGCGGGCAACCGATGGATGCAAGTGGTGAATTGTCGTTCGGCATGGCGGTCTAAGGGGGAGGCCCTTGTTCAGCAGTGGACGTCTTCCGGCTGATGATGATGATGACCTAAACAGTTGACCCTTCACCACAGAGCAGTGGTGGTCCAGTAGTATTGGTCCCGACGGCGCCTTATTTTTTTCAGCTGATTAAGGGCTATCCTAATTTCGTAAAGGCTGATGCCCTGGATGTCTTCAATGTAGTGTCGGGTTAGCTTGGCTCTGTGGCCACGCTGCTAACAGGTTGACAGCCGAAACGTATAGCTGTGCATAAAACTTTTCGACTTCCTTCAATACCTCTGCTTTCTTTGCATCTTCTCGTTTCAGCTTTGTCAGCTGGCTTTGCCCAATAGATACATCTCAATAGATCTCTCGTTAATGTGGTAATTAGTATTAAAGAGGCGTTTATCGTGCCGCAAGGCTTTTGAAGTCTATTGATCTGCCTATATGACTCGGCGTCACCGAAAATCTGCAGTCTATAAATAAACGTCGATCAGTCATGAGGTTGAGGGTGTGATTGGAAAGTTTCTGAGGTCTATTTGCACGGCGTGGTCAAAAAACTTAGAGCCTAACGTTTGGTCAGTTTCCACGAAACTGTTATTAATCTCGTCCACTACTGCAAAATTTTCGTAAAATAAATTCTTATTTAGCTACTGGGATAAAAAAACCCAGTAGTTCGATAATGGAACTTGACAATGGAACTACTGGGATTCAGCGCAAAGTTTTAGGGGAAATTAAATTCGGTTAAATATTTTTCGAACTTATGATAGGCAACACGAGTAGGTGATACATCAATATTTCGAGCTACGCGACGTACTTTACTGCGATGCGCGCGATCACGAATTGCCTTAGCGACAGTTGAGTGAAGACTAATCAAAATTTATTTGACCAACAGCCATTAATGTTCTGCTTTACAACGCGTACTTGCGACAAAACAAAATAGGTGCAACGGGGATAAACTGATTTTTATACAAATTTCATATCGGTAATAGTTACCTAAGTGACAAAAACTGTAAAAAAACGGCAGGTAAAATATTACCAAACGACAAAATTTATCTTTTTTAGGCAGGAAAAATAGTACTATATTACGTTTTAAAGCACATTGTATTTAGGAAGAAAATACTAAGTGAAAATGAATACATAACTAAGGTTTGTTAAAAAGCGTTAAATGAAGTAAATATAAAATAATAATCAAGCAAAATTTCCTAAGCAATGCTCATACAACAGATTGCGGAAAGTAAAAAATACCTAATGTTAAAACGCATTAGTTCAAGTCAAGGCAAAAGTTACTAAATGTAAAAACTTGAAATAGAATATCTACCAAGTGAAGCTTATTCATAAATCGGTAAAATTTTGGTCGCTTGGTCGCCGAAATTGGTGAAAATGTGTATTTTTTTAAGTTACCAAGCGACAGCAAAAGTCTTCCTAGCGGTACGAGAGTAGGATCAATCGACGCAGAATTTTTTTCTGATTTTAATGATATATATAACTCAATATCGCCCAAAATGTCGCTTGGTAACTTTTGCCTTTCAAGCGTCGATATATTTTTGCACGAAATACGAGGATGTGTGGGATATGGATGAACTTATGACGTTAGCTATGACTGATCGTTTTTGGGGGAAAGGACAAGAACGGGTCACGGATGTTTACCCCTTGCACGACAAATGCAAGGGGAAGGTGGAATTTCTTGGAGAAGCAAGTTCAAGTGGACGATAGACTAATCTGTGTATCGACGAAATTATATGCAGTCTCCGTATTCGAGTGAGACTAATGCATCTTAGAATAAAAACTTTTTCTAAAAAAAATGTGACCGCTTTTAAAAACAACCAAAGAAAAGTTTTGTAGGTTATTTTACCCTTTTTTGTGGTTGTTCTTGAAGGCAGTCACATTTTTTTAGAAAAAGTTTATATTTTTCTCTTTTTAGTTTAAATATTAAACCACAGTTCTTGTCACGTAGTTACATAATTTTCTTACATGATTGTGCATTAAAATTTTGTAATCCGTAGCACCGGTAATAACATCGTTAACATCTCTTTCATTCATTCCCTATCTCAAAAACTACTGAACCGATTTTGATGAAACTTGCAGTATTCCCTAAGTTGAACGATACCTAGTACAACAAAAAGAGAACTACTTAAATCGCACTTGTACTTCCGGAGAAATGCGAAAACAAACATAATTTACTTAAAAGAGGAGTTGTACCTTCCATCATCAGCTCAGCAACATGCGATGATGATTTCCATACGCAAGTACTTATATTACTTCATAAGATTTGCGAAAAACTATGTGTGAGCCAATACAATTTGAGGGTTGCCTTCGATTTCTCCAAGATCCAATCATCAGATCACGGGAAGCACTAGCTTTCAAATAAAAAAAGAATCATGAAAATCTGTTCACCCAGTCGCAAGTTACGAGGTAACAAACATAAAAAAAAAAATACAGTCGAATTGATAACTTCCTCCTTTTTTTGGAAGTCGGTTAAAAAAAAAAACTGGCCAAGTACAGACTCGCGCAAGATGGCAAAGAACCCTTCCTTGACATCCATAAAAACGGTAAAAAAACGCAAGCACGTTTTTTGTATAGCCTTAAATAATTATTTTTAGTATTTGTTGTTATAGCGATAATAGAAACATAATATATTTCATCCTTGAAGATTTCAAGAAGATTTCACTTACTATCAAGGTTCATGAGATATAGCCTGACAGACTTACAGACAGACATGTCCGACTGTCTCTTCGCTGTCTACAGTGGAGTCTTAGTACGAAGAATCAAATTCGATATCTTTTTATTCATTTTCAATTGAGCAAATTAGCCGCCATGTTATCTCTCGTTGGTTGACTGGTAAAGAATGCCAACAAAGTTCTTCATCTTGATCGTATTTTGTGTGCGAACATAATAAATCATGTTTAATTTTTATAAAATGTTTTATTTTTTGTTTGGATGTTAGCCAATCACGCAAAAAACTACTGCTGTGAATTTTGGGTAGTTTAACGAACACAAGAATCTTCCCTCCCTAGGTTACATTGATATCACATTGTTTCTACAGTTGCTTTTTCGTTCTAGGACTACCACCACCAGGCCAAAAATTTTATAGCCTGGATTTTGAACTCCCCCAGTAACATAATTCCGTGGGACAATAATTACGGAACTTCGAAGCCGAAACCGGGTCATAAGCTAGTAAATAAATGAAATAGAAAAAATGATACGTTTATAAAAAAGTTGCGCTCGTCCAGTCGATGCCAAGTCTCCGCAATGTGCATCACGCCTTATAAACTGAAATTGAAATCATAACTCGCCAACCCATGTTAGTTCGTGGCTGCATGCAATTTGATCCCAGCTGTTATTCCATCATATTATAATCTTTTGTATCTCACATGACTCAAAATTGTTTTAGATTTATTTAAATTGATCGTAAAACTGTTTCTACGAAGAACAAGGAAGTTCGCTCAATGGATCGTAATTGACGCTTGAGACGAATGGTTGTAAATCATTGAAAGTATAATCTTGCGGTCTTGTAGTGTTGTCAGTTTAGTTTTCTTTCATTTTGTTTTAAAGAATTAATCTGTTTTATTGAAACCATTAGAAAAAGTTGTTTTTTGTTGCGATAATAATGTAGAAACGTATCCTGGTTTCGCGCAATCGGGTTTAACATCTTTTTCGAATTTGAAATTTCAAGCAAAAGTACTTTTTTTTTTTTTTTTTTTTTTTTAGCGTGGTAAAATCATCAAATGAGTCCTCCAACCCCGGGCAGGGCGGGAGGGACTGTCAGACTTCTACTGACTAAAATCCACGGTGTCCTTCATAGCCTGTTAAGTTCCGGGGTTACGGTAAGGGAATAATCCCGCGACCCCGGCAGGCTTTGGCCCTCTGAGAGGGGGGCCCCGTCATTATGCTGACGCTCTTTGAGGCGCGCGTGGGACACAACGCGCCGTCGACCCGGGCATGGTCCTTGGTCGGGCAGCGAGTTGCCCTTTACTCGCTGCCCGCATGCCCGCGCCTACGGTGGCCGGAGATCATCAAGCGACGTCCGTCGCCGTGGGCGCCTACCACTGCGGCTGGGGCGGAGGGAGGACGCTGTCCTCTCTCGCTCGCGGCCTGCCTCCTCCTTTACGAGCATTACTGCCTCGCAGAAGGAGCTGACCGCTTCCCACTCCGTCTCGCCCCGCAGCATGGCCGCAACCAATGCCGGGCGCGAGAGGTCTCCGCAAGCAAAAGTACTATCAAAAATGTTTTGATTCTTCCGAAACTTTCATTCTAAGCAAAAGCTCTGTTAGGAAGGAAATTCTGACATTTCATAAAAAAAAAATGATGACTTGGCGCGGCAATTTAATTTTATAGATTGGTTGGTGTCCACAACTCCGCATTCAAAGAGCATTTCATTTTAGATCAAATGTTAACAACAGAATCACTATTGTATCCCACTTTAGCTGAATACTAGATATTATTGCTGGACTGTGAAGCTGTGGCAATAGGATCTCTGTAACGAAACTTACTTTGAATCTTGATATTTACAGTTAAAATGATAAATAATGTAAAAGTGCTGATAATAGACTTGAGCCTTCACTTGTAACAGAACATCGAGCATTCGTCGTTTTTATTTTTTTCTAACTGAACAACGAACAAAGCTAAAAATAGAGCCAAACATCGCTACGAACATTCATGATCTGTCTAGCGAACCCTCTACTCGATGGTCGTCAAAATTTTTCTATATGCAGATGTCAGACTTGACAGTCGGTTCGGCAATAAGCTCGCCAGCCCCCATAGCCAAGTCACAACAAGTCGCAAAGAATAATCGTAAACGCTCGGAACTCCCAATAGATTTTTAACTTTATAGCCTAGAGCCTAAAGTCTAAAATCTATTTATGATTTCTGAGCGTATGCGACAGGAAAGATCGGAAACGATTAGCAATCTTCACTAGATCTTCAACGTTATACCCAAGTACTTAAAGTTGAAAATCAATTAAAGCCTACTCAGCGTTTGCGTTTATCGTTTGTTACATGGCTACAGGGCCTGATCGCTCATTAGAATGCTCGCTCAAATGCTTTCGTTTCTTATTCTGTAATGTAACATTCGCAAGAATGGTCATTAAAAGTAAATGCTCAAGTTTATCAGCACCTTTAGACAAACAATCTGTTTTGACAATACTACAGAATATTGTGATGAATATGCTTTTATTTGGCAACAAGAGATAGCGTATTTTGTTTTAAAGCTGTATTTTAGTAGCAGTAAGTTCTAGTAATAGTATTCAAAGATTTTAATTAAAGCTAGACAAAGTCTGAATAACTATCATATCTGTTATATTCATCAAATTCATAAGCATCGTTCTAAAACATGATCTTAGACTTGCAACTAACTGTTTCGAGTTGTTTTAAAACAAATATTTTTGAAATCTTATCTTTACTTTACATATTTACTGCACTAAAATAATTTTAAGAAAACTGGTAATTGGCAGAGACTCGAATTAAAACTTTCATACTCAGTAAGTCGGAGTAAGCTGTTGACTTTTAACGTCGTAAAACATAAATATCACAACTCATTTTGCTTGGCTGTATGAATATTTCAAAAACTTGTGCCTTTAGGTGTAAGTTAAGTAATAATTCACGTTTGCAGTGCGATAACATTAATCAAACAGATAGGTCTTTTGTCACAAGTTTGTATGTATATTTTATTAACTCTCTTTTTTGTGTAGGTAATTTTTCTTTTTGATTTATACGTTGATTTCCTGAAATAATTTTGTTATGATTTCATGAATTCAGAATGTTTGGCAGCGTGTGCTGTGAATGGTGGGTCCTGAATGTCCTGAAAGTAAAAGTTAGGCCTTTCAGACGTTCTTTACTTGATAAGATTAAGGTCATGCGTGGGTATCAGAAGATTGATCGTGAAAAGAATAATCTCCTTTAAGACTATCGTCTACCGAGCGCTCGTCCATACTAAAAGAGAAAACGTTTTCCTGCCCCTAAATGTTATCCTATCTCAATGATTTTTTAGAATGCTTCTGACACTGTAAAAAACTAGGTTTATAGGTTTTCTTTTTTTCAAAATTTATAATAGTTTGAAAGTAACAGGCGCCTAAAAGTTACTATTTTTATGACAAAATCTTCATTGAAGTAAAACCTTTTCTATTTTAAAAACAAAGAAGTTTTAGAAAAAAAAAACAAAACCTAAAAACCTAGAATATAATATGCTGAAACGATTGACATTAGAATCTGGACGTGATTTAGTGTGTGAAAAACGTTTTCTCCCGAGAGACAAATTTCATATAAAAAATACTCACAGTAACGAGCTGCAACGCTCTCTATCGCACGATCGGGGGTTTTTCAACGAGCGAGAGGGACAGCACGAGTTTTTCTAAATACCTATTTTTTGAAAAGGCAGCCGCTATACAATCCTCTTAAGTTGAGGTTTTCTGCTCTTCTAGGGAGTTATGAGGCACTGTTATTTTTTGGCTGCAATGTTGTAGATGAATGATGTATGTACTAAGCTACTAGTCTAATGGTACTTTTTGCATACCTAACAAATACACATGTTCTTTAGGTAAACAAAACAATTAGAGGTACGGTTAAGCTGCGTGGTGCAAGTTCGATTTCCGCATGGAATAATTAATATGATTATGTGTGATTTGTTGACATGGATTTGTTCCCGGTATGACTATTTGGATAAGTGATTTTATTGTAAACGCACCCAAGACACGGAAAAAAACGAAAAGGAAAACGGAAAATCCTAGGCAACATCTTAAAATACTTTTTAAATTACAAATTAATAAATAAATAAAACTTTTCTTTCCAAATCTACGTAGAAAAAAATCTTAAGGCCAAAGCAAACAATTTTATTATATGAATACCTCTTACTCTTAGGCCGGCCACATATATCAGTTTTCCTGATCAGGAATACTAATCCGTTTTCTATCCGAACACAGTGAATTCATACAAGTGTGTGTGCATGTTTTGTGTGTGTTGTTCACATTTCATTCATCATTTCGAATTCCGAACGGAAAAAAAAACTGATGTATTTGGCCGCTTACTTGGATTAAAAACTGAACCTTATTGAAGATCCTACGACACCAATAATAGCAACAATTTTCTCTAAACTTCTATAACTTTCCCAATTTCTTATTAATCGGTTTCAATCTTTCAATAATGAAATAAAATTAATAATCGTCGACTGTAAAATGTTTAAAGCAACTTGTTATTATTTACTTTGAACAATAACTTATCTAAGTGGTTTAAGAGATATTTTAATCGTTTCGTTAACTTAATTAAACAGTTGCCATACTAAATTCTCAGACCAGAAGTTAATTAAGTAATTAGAAATTCCGAAGGATCATATTTTCTCTTTATTTATTCTTCGTCTCGAAGTATTTTCCCACATTCTAAAGAAAAACCTAGCATATCCCACATTTGATGATAACTCTGATGCGTTAAATAGATCACATGGATTTTTGTACCTAAGTCCCACAAAATAAGAAGTGAACCTGGTGAGTGTAGGTTTCAGGCAGTTTCTTAGAATTTTCTTATGGAAAAACCAAGTACTACCTACCATTCCATCTTACTTTGGTTTGGGTTTAATACAAATATAAAAGGTAGGATAATTTTAATGAAAAATCTTTAATTTGTATGAATCCTCCCGCCATAGGTGAAGCGGACCGTCAGACTCCACCCTGTTCTCTCGGTTGCTCTTTGCTTTCTAGAGCTGCGGCAGAAGGCTGCCCTTTAGACAGTCCCTCGACAGAAGGCAAGATTCAGCTTGGATTCGTGTCTGATGGATAACAATAGTCTCGTATTTACGATGGAAAATAAATCACCATCATATTCGTGGCCTTGTCCATTTTACGTATTTTCTTCCAGTCTCTCCTTTCAGACGCCCACGGCGTCGGACGTCGGCAGACGATCTCCGGCCACCGTAGGCGCGGGCAGCGAGTAAAGGACAACTGGCTGTCCGACCATGGACCATGCCCGGGTCGAAGGCGCGTTGTGTTCCACGCGCGCCTCAAAGAGCGTCAGAATGATGACGGGGCCCCCCTCTAGAGGACCAAAGCCTGCCGGGGTCGCGGGACTTATCTCATTACCGTGACCCCGGAACATAAATGGCTATTGAAGGACACCGTGCATTGACAATGGCGATTTTAGTCAGTAGGAATCTGACAATCCCTCCCGGCCTGCCCGGGGTGGGAGGACTCATTTGATGATTATACCACGCTAAAACTTTTTGAAAAAAAGGGAACCGACTTCAAAACCAAACACAAAAAATCTATAAAATAACTTTTCTTTCGGAAGTCGGTGGCTTTGTTTATTTATTTCATTGACATATGGCCACCGACTTCCGAAAGAAAAGTTATTTTATAGTTTTTTTGTGTTTGGTTTTGAAGTCGGTTCCCTTTTTTTCAAAAAGTTTTTTATTTTTCCCTTTTTAGTTGAGATAATTATTCAACAAAAAATCTTCATAAAATCGGCGTCTTTGAAAATCTACAATCCTATTAAGCAACAAAAACGGATCTATGCGAGCAACTTCACGAGATATCCGTTATTGTTATATACCTACTAAAACCTTCCCCAGAATGTAACAAACACTTTTCTGAAAACTGCATCAAAATCGGTCCAGCCAAACGCGAGATATCGCGGACAAACATGCAATCGTCCCTGAAAATCTACGATCCAAGTAAGCAAAACGGATCCACGCGGGCAACGTCACGGGATATCTATTAGTGTTATATATTAAAACCTTCTCCAGAATGTAATGAACACTTTCCTGAAAACTGCATCAAAATCCGTTCAGCCAAACGCCAGATAATCGCGGACAAACATGCAATCGTCCCTGAAAATCTACGATCCAAGTAAGCAAAACGGATCCACGCGGGTAACGTCACGGGATATCTATTAGTGTTATATACTAAAACCTTCTCCAGAATGTAATGAACACTTTCCTGAAAACTGCATCAAAATCCGTTCAGCCAAACGCCAGATAATCGCGGACAAACATGCAATCGTCCCTGAAAATCTACGATCCAAGTAAGCAAAACGGATCCACGCGGGCAACGTCACGGGATATCTATTAGTGTTATATACTAAAACCTTCTCCAGAATGTAATGAACACTTTCCTGAAAACTGCATCAAAATCCGTTCAGCCAAACGCCAGATAATCGCGGACAAACATACATACATACATACATACATACATACAGGTCGAACTGAGAACCTACTTTTTTTTTTGTTTGAAGTCGGTTAGAAATAAAAAAGTGTCTCCTTTCAGACGTTACCATTATTTGGTTCGTTTACTTTTTTTCTCGAGAAAATTAAACACTAATAGAGAAATTGTACCCAATTTCTCTATTTATGTTTTAAGTCTCTCTTTAGATATATTTCTGCCATACATTCGCCAGCATATCAAGCAACCCCTATATGTCAAGTTTCTTTAAAAGATTTTCGACTTTACCACAAAAGAAGAATTTGACAGATTGTGTTACACGTCTGTACAAACAGTACAAATCTGAAATCACGACGAACACTTCTGCCAAGCGATTCTTATCTTCGAGTTTATTATTTTCCCTCAGTTATCCGGTCGTGTGAACTCGTTCCAATAAGATTAGCTATTTCTTCTCATTCTTGGCACTATCTGTAGTTATTTTGGTTGAAATTTCCACTAAACATTGTTCCGGGCTTATGTTGGATGATGTATTCGACTAGAGGATTTGATTAAGATTCCTGAAATATAATGATCTAAACTTACAAACGGCTTACGGCAAGTGATACGTGACTCGTCGTGCGAGGAACATATCCGGGTCCACATGCGTCTCAAAGAGCTGTCAGCAATCTGAGGGGCTGTCAGAAAGGACCGAACGCCTGCCGGGGTCGCGGGACTTTGTAAACAGGTAACCGTGACCCTGGAACATAAAAGGCTATTGAAAGAACACCGTGGATTTTAGTCAGTATGTGTCAGACAACCCCTTTCCGCCCACGGAGAGAGGACTAATTTGATGATTTAAAAAAGAATGGGGTTTTGACGTCTCAATAGGGTAGAATGGAAAAAGAAATGTGCCCTGGGATCGTATTGTGACAACCCCAAGAGGATGGGATAACGGCAAGAAGTTGATGATGACCGTCTGCGACTGAATTGTGGTCGATTGATAAACACTGGTATTGGTAGACTTATATTATGTCTTTATAACTTCTCCAAACTCGTTCCTGTTCGCAAGACGATCTCTGGCCACCGTAGGCGCGGGCATGCGGGCGGCGAGTAAAGGGCAACTCGCTGTCCCACCATGGACCATGCCCGGGTCGACGGCGCGTTGTGTTCCACGCGCGCCTCAAAGAGCGTCAGCACGATGACGGGGCCCCCCTCTAGAGGGCCAAAGCCTGCAAAGTCCCTCCCGCCCTGCCCGAGGTGGGAGGACTCATCTGACGATGACGAAAAAAAAAACTCGTTCCTGTTTTTACTGAAACGATGTGACTCTTTCCTGAAACTAGAGCGTACAACAAGATTGAATCTCTCGGAAATCTATAGGCCACTTTATTTTGGTATTTCCGATCTCAAAAAGAGCCCTATTTTCAAAATATAGTTTCAATCACGCCAAACATAGCTTAGCGTAGGATGGAGAATATTTTTATGATACCTAACATGTTTACGCACAAATAATTCGATTGCCATTTGCCACCTTTCTAAATTCGTTTATATTATTAGTATTTTTGTAGTAAAGGTCAAATTTAAGTATATTGATAAATCCATTACCTTATTGAGAATTATTTATTACGAATCATCATACTTACATCAAGGTAAATATGGTATTAATTAAGTAAAGGTTACTTTACTTGTGAAGCAAAGTATTAAGGTAACACTGGTAGCTCTTAATATTTAGAGAAAGGCGATGATTATGTTTCGAAACATAAGTCATCAAAATAGTAATTCACAAAACATTAAGATCTGACTAGAAGTTTGTGCGTACCTATTATTACTTTTGTTTTTTTTAGTTTTATTTTTAATACTTAATCAGCTCAGTAAATATAAGTACTAAAATTATCATTCCACCAATCAGCACTGGGCCCCGCGTGGTGGATTATGGCCCACTCCCTCTCACAGAGAGGAGGGCTGTGTCCCAGCAGTGGGAACATTATAGGCCGATGATGATGATGAATTATCATTTGGCATTAGTTATCCTGGCCTTTGCCCAGCAGTGGAATGCCACAGATTAGCAGTAACAGTGGCAATACCTAGGTACTGTTATGTATCCAATCCAATCGCCTGAAACACAGGATTACCTAGTTTACGCACAAATCGTGGGTAATCTTGACACAGATTAAGAAAACTGTATTTTTTACTAAGTACCCAGTTTTTTAGTAAAAATAAATCATCAAATGAGTTCTCCCACCCAGGGCAGGGCGGGAGGGACTGTCAGTCTCGTACTGACTAAAATCCACGGTGTCCTTCAATAGCCCTTTACATTCCGGGGTCACGGTAATTCGTTAGTCCCGCGACCCCGGCAGGCTTTGGCACTCTATAACTAAGTACCCACTTAGTAAAAAATACAGTTTTCTTCAATCTGTGTCAAGATTACCCATGATTTGTGCGTAAACTAGGTAACTTCATAAAAGCATTGACTGGTCCAAAAATCCAAAAGTTTTTCTATCTCAATGTACTATATTTACGGTTAGAACCTTTTCTGCTTTTTAAGTTACGAGTATTTAGGCAGTTAATGTTTATTACACTTTTACACTGAAAGAAAAGTTTTTACTACTGCTAAGATAAGGAAAAACTTACTAAACATCTACGAAGTCTTTTATAGCTTCAAAATGTACTCTAAAAGTACCTAACTGAAAAGAACTAACGCTGTAGGTGAACACATTTTATGATAGATTTGTACTTGTCCCGTTAAAGATAAATTAAAGTGCCAAGCTTCATAACAGACATTCAATTCAAGTTTTCAGTACATAAGCGAGCAATATGAGTATCATCCGTTCTCAATTCTGTTGAATTTAGTGTTGTAAATTAAATGTGTTGGAAATTCATGTGCTGTTACATTATGCAGCTGTCATGTTTCACGCTTACTGTTCTAATATCATTACTAATCCTTTATTCATTAATATCACATATGTGTTTTTTTTTAAATATTTTTATAAAAACAAGAAAAAAAAAACATAACAAAAAAAAATTGTTGCCCACCGGTATCGGGAACAGGGTCCAAGTTACTGGCGAGGGCCAAAGCCTGCTGGGTTCGCGGGACACACGTATACCGCGACTCCGGTACACAAAGGGCTACTGAAGGACACCGTGGATTTTAGTCAGTAGAAGTCTGACAGTCCCTCCCGCCCTGCTCTAGGTGGGAGGACTCATTTGATGATTTTACCAGGCTAAAAAAAAAAAATCATTACTAATCCTTTATTCATTAATATCACTTATAATGTATATTTTTAAATGTTTTTACAAAAACAAGAAATTAAAAAAAAAGCATTAAAAATATAAATAATAAAAAAATAAAAAAAGAACAGGGTCCAAGTTACTGGCGGTCAGGACTAATATTATTATAATGATGATACGTTTGAGGTCGCGGTTTTTTGGTGACGCTGATGGTTAGGCTGCCTGACCACAGAAGCGGAGCGAGCTCCGCTCCATAGCCTCGCTACATTCCTGTAGACTGGGGAAGCCTTAACCCCTTCGTATACTATATAGGCGACGCAAGTCTTGACCTTACAACTTTGGTATCCATTGACGCGTACCTGTGGTCGAACCTCTATGGATTTGTATTGCGATAGTACCAAAGTCTACTTGCGTCGCCTGTTGTTCGATGGGGCTTAGTCAGATACGCGATGGAACATCAAGCCCTATAGACAAACAGCAGACGACAGCAGACTATAATCGTTATCGCTCAGCAGTCACTAATACATTTTCAACTTTATACACTAGCGCATAAAGTTCAAAATCTATTAAAGACTGCTGAGCGATAACGAACGAAACAAACGAAAACGATCTGTAAACTCCAATAGATTTTCAACTCTACGCACTGGGGTATAAAGTTGAAAATTTATTAGTGACTGCTGAGCGATAACGATTGTCGTCTGTTGTCGTCTGCTGTTTGTCTATGGTCAAGTCAAATTATGTCGTTAGTTTTGCCTACAGTTATCATTTTAATTGAACGAAAACAGACCGATGCGTAAAATGATAGGTACGAGAAGCGAAGAAAAATACCGTTTACTCTTAAACCGCTCTAAGATGTTGTTACTTTTTTACGTTACGTTTTTTTATGTTTTTTCATATAAACGAACAACAATTCTTTATCATGACAGCCTAAAACGCTTCTTGAGAAAAAACAACACTAAAAGTAATTGTCACAGAATAAAATACATTAAGTAGGTAGCACATAAAACTTTATTTATGTCATTCAATTGTGATAGGAATCATCTATCACTCTTCGCAAGGATAACGCGTGTATGCCCATTGAATCGACAATTTATGTATTTACAACCGAAAATTCTATTGATATCTATAAATAAAAGGCTATTTCTATTATCGACGGTCGGTGGAGTAAATGGGCGATGTGATTTCTTTCTTCTTTTATTAATAAAAAAAACTGTCCAAGTCTAGGAATTTCTCTTGTATCGTAGGAACAGGAAAAAAAATTAATAGGTAGGGTATAACAATTTAAAAAAAAAATTACAAAACTAGATAATAGACCAATCATCTCGAACAGGTTACAGACGCAGCTAAAGACTAGTATATTTCCGTAAAAAAATACTCACTGCATCTGTTAGTCTCTGGGGGTCTACTGGCTAAGCCCGTTGACGAAGACACTGATACGGAGACTGATGTATGAACGAAACTACTAACGTCAAAGTCAAAATTGCGGACGGGTTTTCATCCGTCCGCCATGACTGAAGTCCTTTTGATGCGGCGCTAGTCTTTGTCATTACATCAAATTGCATAAAAAAAAAAATGAAGTAGATACCACGAATTTTCCACAGGGCATGAATGGTGGCGGGAATTCCAAGAAGATAGCTGTCAAATCGTAATATCATTCATTCTTAGTTCGGAGCGGCTTCTAGTGCACACGACTCAAGCTGAATATCAGAATTTACATAGCGAATGCCTAACTACAACAACCTCCACAACCAAGCTATTGGGAATGGTCGCGGGACTAACGTATTACCGTGACGCCGACACGTAAATGGATTTTAGTCAGTACAAATCTGACAGTCCCTTCTGCCCTGCCCTGGGTGGGAGGACTCATTTGGTAATAATTATTACCACGCTAAAAAAAGCTATTGGGGAATACTCTTAGTAAAACTAGGTGTGTCAGTTTCAGACTTCTGACTACGCGTGATTGACAGAAATCTGCAATGGGCAGATTGTCAGCACCGAACATGCATACTGACAATATTTTACGGGAAAACTGAAGAAGTATTTTGAAAGTTTTGCAAAAAAATACACCATTCCAGTCAAATACGGAACAACTTTAACCTATCGGAGCGTAACCCGTCAGAACTCGCTAGTTCCGCGACGACACACGAACGCCATTCTGTCCCGACAACGCATTCCCGTTTCACGAACCATTGACCGTGTTAATTCGTTCACCCCCTTCTGTTCTGTTATTGTTTACTTTTCATTCGTTCACTCGTTCATTCTGTAGTGTGTCAACTCGGATGTTCGTATTGACTGCGTTCGATTGTGTTTCTGGTAGATTTATTTTGGGAGTTGTTATTTTTGGGGCTTTTAATTAGGTCTACTTGCTTGGGCCACGAGTCATGAGCGTCAGCAACATGGTGGCGACTCGACTTGTGACACGACGGTAGTCATGCGAATTGAAAAAGTATATGAGCATGTGGCTCCGTGTCGTTGCACATATTGTCATGAATTGTACGTTTTAATTGCAAATTTTTGTAATAATTTAATTATTAGATTGCGTAATAAATAACGTCCATCATCCTTTGTGTTTGTTATTCGTGCTGAGATGTAAATCCGATTATAATAAAAAAACATATATATAAAAATAAAGCCTGTATTCTATCGGGTAAAGTCGGCGGTCCATTAATAATATCAAGGACCTTGAAATCTTTTATGGGTAGTATTTACGCGCCATCAGTTGGGTTTTAGTTTCAAACTTATTCACAGATACCAAATCGGCCATTTGCCGAACTTTCTCAAACTTCTTCAACGAAAACATATTTTTAACTAAAACTTTGCCAAAGGACACCGCCCCTAAACTTATAATCTCTTCCTTACGGCTGTCGATAATCTTGAGATATTATCATAAAATGCGGTTACTGAACTAAGTTAGGCTGTGTCAGATTTGGTCCTGGGTCACTGGTAACATCTGATAGGTCATTGGTTTTGGCTTAACTAGAGATACGAATACTATTTTCATATCTAGCAAAGCAAAACCAGAGACAGAGATGGATATAATTTTTCTATCTCTAGTAAAATACAGTTTAATTATTAAGAATTATATTATTTATTTGATGCCTCCGACTGCGTTTGTGAAAATTGTCCACCACGATCGCTTAAAAACCAAAAAAAAATAATCTTAGCTTGTTTTTATCTTTTCAGTTATTTCACATTTTTTCACGCAGTCGGGTTTTTTGTTTTTTTTTTTTACTTCAAAGTACTAAGTGGTGGCCCCTTTTTTAAAATGGAAAATCATCAAATCAGTCTTTTAGTTCTGGGTGGAGCGTCGAGCGATAGTGTCAGATTTTACTGACTAAGCCGATGTGTGTGTGATTTAATTGCACTTTAATTTCCAGAACCGCGGAGTGTCTTATGTTATCGCGATAACGCGATAGCTGTGATAACCCAAGACATTCCCACGACCTGGGGTGACTACTTTCTAAGTACGTGAACGATGACACGTATACGGATGTACGAACGTAACTAACCAAGAATTTTTAATTTATTTGGTACATGTGTACGATGTTAGCCCTTAGTACTAGTAGTTAGTTAGTTTGGAATGTTGTCTGGTTGATGTTAGAAAATAGCCCCTTTGACATGGGACTGGAACATAAAGTGATTAAAATGTGGGTCTGATGCATCCCTACTTAACCCTTTGAGGATTTCGGTCGTGATTGTATTAAATGGATGTAAACATTGATCCCGTCCGTGTCATTGGTAACATCTGTGACGCCATTTTCCTTTGGGTCATTGACAGCTGGATTTTAAATGAGGACTTAGTAAAATATAAAAGGAGCTGGGTGAAATTTTATGTGCCAGTTGTGTTCTTTTTTGCGTTATTGTTCTAAAACAGTGACCCATTCTTTGTGAAGCTTTACGACTTTTGAAAATTTATTTATTTATTTAAACTTCATGTACAAAAAGTGGTACATAGGCGGACTTAATGCCACAAGGCATTCTCTACCAGTCAACCTTTGGGTTAAATGAGAAAATATTGTGGTAGGGTACAAAAAAAAAAAGTAATCAAATACTTTGATATTAATATAGATACTAATACTTAAATACAGATAAAATAAACTAAACAATATTATAGCAGCTATGAAGAAAAAAAAAAAAACAACTTAATAATAACTATTATGACTAGACTTGAGAAAGAGAGCTATTGGGACTTAAATAGAGGTTACGTAGTTTTCTTTTAAAAGTGAAAACGCTTTCAGCTTTTTTAATACTAAAGGGTAGCGCGTTCCAGAGTCTTATAGTTGATATAGCGAAAGAATTAGACATAAAACCGGTACGGTGTGAAGGAATTTGGAGAAGTAGTTTTTTGGAAGCTCGAAGGTTACAACTATGAGAACTGCCCAACACTTTAAAATGAGTTTTTAAATGTGAAGATTACGAAAAACAAATCAAAATAAATGGGTACAAATTATGGCAAAAGACAAAAACCGGAGTACCTAGAATAGAATTATCTTTATTTGCATGAAATATTATATAGACGCCACAATCTGCTTTTACCTAAAAGATTTTCAGCAGAAGGTTGAAAATCTATTAAAGAAATTCGACAGATTCGGGTAGGTAGATGCCTGTACTTTGAGGCGATTGAGGTGTTAAAACTAAACAGTTATAACATGATATACATTCCGCTTGCTATTTTCAGTATGCAAGTATTATTTTAACATTATAATTTAGTACTACAGCTTATAGGTCTTTCAGGCCCTGTGTGTATTATAAAGTGCAGTTTTATGAAAAAAACATTCCCTTTTGAGAATTCACTCCTTTTCACGGATTACAATAAAATACGACTAAACAGACAAATGCGAAAAGCGAATTTCATTTATAATATTTTTGGAAGACACGTATAACTGAGATTAACACAACGTGTTACGGTTCGCGGAAACCTGACCAGCGGAAAAGTTTATTTTATGAAAAACTTTTCTGTTTTTCTGGAAATCCGTCATGCCAATAGCATGAAATGGATGAATAATAAAATTAGTCTGTAACAAAAAAAAATACTAGTATAAACAGAAGTGCGCGGGCATGCGGGCGGCGAGTAATGGGCGACTCGCTGTGCGACCATGGACCATGCCCGGGTCGACGGCGCGTTGTGTTCCACGCGCGCCTCAAAGACTTTCAGCATGATGACGGGACCCCCCTCTAGAGGGCCAAAGCCTGCCGGGGTCGCGGGACTTATCTCATTACCGTGACCCCGGACCATAAGGAGGGCTATTGAAGGACACCGTGGATTTTAGTCAGTACGAGTCTGACAGTCCCTCACACCCTGCCCTGGGTGCGGACTAATTCGAAGATTTTACCAGGCTAAAAAAATAAAAGTATAAACAGAGGCGAAACAACCAGGAAAATGCCAAATCTTTATTTCATTTGCCTGTTCGGGCAAAGGATTTTTTTTTGTTTAAAGGGTATGTTTTATATTTATACTATTTATATTTATTTTAAAATGAACAAAAAAGTAATTTGGTGTCAGTCTGTTAAAAATTGCATGCCTGGCAAACAGCAATGAATTTTTTTATTAAAGAAGTTTTGAGTATTTGAGGATTTTTCATTAAAAAAAACGGTTGAACTGTTAACATTTCTAAGCTTCAACGAGTGTTAATAAGCCAAGGAAAAACTCACAATAAAATTTATGTTTAACGAATGTATGCGGTATGTGAAAAAATAGGATGGTTTTTAGTCAGTAACCGTCAGTTAAACATCTGTTGAACACATGCCTAAAAACTGTTAACTTAAAAACGGCATTTGACGTTGATAAAAGGGGTCATTTTGCAGTTTACACTTTTTTAGAGAAGCGTTCCAGAGTTGTTTATCTTGTTGTGGTACGACGTTAAGAGTCTAAACATCCCTTCAGCTCTACCCAAGACTGGAGGGCACATTATTATTATATTTATAACCCCAAAGAGAACAAAATGGTTCAAGGAATACGACAAGATAATACATTTCTTTGTTAAAAGATTCTATTAATTTCTTTGTTCAAAGATGATTCTAAACCTTTCAACAACTGGGCGACTCGCTGTCCGTCCATGGACCATGCGCGGGTCGACGGCGCGTTGTGTTCCACGCCCGCCTCAAAGAGTGTCAACATTATGACGGGGCCCCCCTTTAGAGGGCCAAAGCCTGCCGGGGTCGCAGGACATACGAACACCGTGACCCCGGAACGGCTAAAAGGCTATTGAAGGACATCGTACATTTTAGCCAGTACGAGTCTGACAGTCCCGAGTTCTGCCCTGGGTGGGCAAAAAAAGCCTTTCAACAAAGGGAAAAACTATAATGCAATTTCCTTAGCTCGAAGAACATAAATATTCTTCCTCAAGTTATTTCTGGACCTTTTTTCCATAAAAATGTACAAAAGCCTCAATATGATGGTGGGTCCAGCTCATAACTGTGCATACGTAATGTCTGACCCGATGACCAACGCATGGGAGTACCGCAATGACCTAATTCGCTTTGTTGACTTTTACTACTATATTACGATGATACTCGTAGTGTTTTTTTTTTCATTTGTTTGTTTTTATTTTCTTTGTTTTGTTATTGTGATGCATTTTTTTTCAGCAGATATAGGCTTACGTCTGTTGAAAATTGTAACTGAAAGCTTATGTCTACTGTTTAGGGAATATTTTGAAAATTAACTGTTGCTTTCACAATGATGGGTTTCAAAATCAAACTGCTTCGATTTAATGAAATGTTTATTAATGTATAATTATTATAATGAGGAACGGAAAATATGTTACCTTCACTAGACTAAAAAAAAACACGATATTAAAAACCACACCGATACCAAAATCTTAAATATTTTAAATTGTTTTTAACTCAGCGGAAAACCAGTTTCTTTCACTTCAGTTTTTTTTAAATAACTTCATTTGACCTTTTATCTCTCTGGAAGTCTATTCACCTGTAATTTTCCGCTAGATTTAGATAGGTCTTAACATTTCCTTCAAAGTTCTCAAAATCCAGCAACAGAAACACACAACTGTTTTACCATACTCATCACGATAACCGTTTTCAAATTGCTTTCAAACGTCATGAAGAATTGTTCCCGCAGGAAATTCGGAAAGAGACACGAATTCTTGTTATTCATGTTATTATTTCTTGAATCGTAAACTTAAAAAAGATTTCCTGTTTGTAATAAACTTGTTAATAACACTAAAGACGTTTCATTATTTACATCTGGCGTTTTGGTAAACATTTGGAAAGAGTTAATTTTGAACGCACGATTTTTAGCCAAGAATAGGTTGTAACCTCTTTTATTTATGGTTTCGCAAGAGACTAATGTGGGTTTTCATAAACACAACACCCAAAATAATAGTGCAGTTGATCCAATTTCTGTACTTTGGACACGTGAAGTCGTTGGTCCCTATTGTCGTTTTTATATTTATTTGGGAGAAGAGAAGATTTTTATTTCAAGTAAAATCATCAAATGGGTCCTCCCACGCAAGGCTGGATGGGAGGGACCGTCAAACTTGTACTGACTAAAATCCACGGTGCCTTTCAATAGCCCTTTACAATCCGGGGCCACAGACCCACAGTTACCCGATAGTCACGTATATTACTGACAGCCTCTTTGAGGGGCGCGTGGCACGCGACGCACACTCGACCCAGGCATGGTCCATGGTCGGACAGCGAGTCGCCCATTACTCGCCGTTCGCGCATGCCCTTTAGTTTAAGCTAGAGACGACAAAGACAAAGTCTACAATGGAGTGAGCTTACCCAGAAGAAGTCTTTTCACAATAACTTTGAAGAGGTTCGGGAACACAGATATAGTGAGTGACTCTCTATTGCGTTTTAAATTATAAAGGAAGTTTTTAAGCGCTTAGATCTTTGACGATTGTCATGAGAAGAAAGTAGTTTTACCAAGGGGTTATAATATTAATTACCCATTTACTGAATTGCCATAACCTGACTTCATTGATGTGTGTTTAAGGTGATTGCTTCGATGTAGCCCGCGAAATTCAATTTTTTTTACGTTTTTTGCAATTTGCAGGCCAGTGACATGTTGTAACTTTATAAATATTTGTGTTGCGCAAATAACAAGTATAATTTTAAATATAAAAAATATCAAAAAACTCGCTCCATCAGCTCTCACATAGAAAAGGTGCATCGTAGTTAGATTTCGGAGATTTTAACATGATGCACCTTTTCTATGTGAGAGCTGATGGAGCGAGTTTTTTGATATTTTTTATATTTAAAATTATACTTGTTATTTGCGCAACACAAATATTTATAAAGTTACAACATGTCACTGGCCTGCAAATTGCAAAAAACGTAAAAAAATTTGAATTTCGCGGGCTGGTTGGAGCATCCCCCTTAATATCATTTTAAAACAACAGAGACCAAATAACATTGATGGAAAGTTTGCAAGTGAAGGATACCAATTGTCGAAATTCAATATTTTAAGATCGGTTCATTAATTTATTAATTTTTCTCTTTTTATTGGGTAATTTTGAGTTTAGACGTTTAATTCTAGGAAATAAGATGCTGAGTCTTTTCTAGCGTTAGTAAAAGCGGTTATAAAGGGTTGGTTCGTGCAAAGAACATTGGTCATAACCTAATAAGTAGTAGTTTCATATTTAATGAAGCCCTTAGCATATACAAAGCCTTTGAAAGTCATGTGTGACTGTGGATTAAAAAGGGTTGAGTAGGCTGAATATTCTAGGCAACCCTACTTAATTTAAAACTAAAAGTAAGTACAATAATTAAAGTTTTTTGCATTATTTAAAACTCAAACTCAAAGAGTTCATTTAAAATAGACCTCTACAGGTACTTTTTGTGCCGAAAAATAAATGAAGCGCTGATAGAGTCCTAAAAACAGGATATAGTAACTTGTGAAAGTACTGTAGTTGACCATTCCAATGCGTAGATCTCCGGAGAAGAATAGAAAAGAAACTCCATGGTCACGATTTTAGGCCGGTTTCAGTGCTTTCCCGACCGTCAGTGTGTACGTCTGTCGCGCTTGTTATTTGTATGAAAATGCACAAAACCGTAACGTTCGTACGCACGCGTATATTGCTATTTTGCTACGCACTGCGTATGAGGACCTGGTTATGCATGTCGTTAAGACCTCAGGTCAGGAAAGCTCTGAAACCAGCCTTAGTCCTTAGCTTCGTTGGTAACTGTTCAAATTATTTAACTTGAGTCCAAAAAAGCTGTTAATGTGGATTTGCTTTTAATTACATATTTGTGATCCATAAAAATTCAAAATGCATCATTTTTCCATCATATTAAAATTCCGATGTAAATTTTTAAAATATAAAAAAGTGAGTCAGTTTTAGTACTCCCTAATCTCTAAAACCACCAAACAGATTACAATAAAATTTTGTGAATGCGAATGGTTGGTTTTATTTTGAAAGAGAAATGGTTTTAGTCTCGATATGCAGTGGACCTAAAAATATACGAGTAATAACTGTCAATATAATTATTATATTAAAATCAAACAATTATGAAACTGGAGGTATACTAACCACGAATACTAATTTTCATTACAAACACACACAACCAGATGAAGTAACTAAGTTTTCATAATATTAGGTGGCTTAATCTCCGAAACTTTGAAGCGAACTTACGTAACTTGAACACATGGCTTAATTACTTGAAACACTCATGATTAATTGGTTGGCCATTTATCAAATATGTGTATGTTAATGTTTGCTTCCGGTATTATTAATAAATATTATAGTTCTGATAATTTACACATTTGGGTTAAACTGGGTAATACGCCCTAGTTGACAAAACGCCCCACCATTTTGCGGCAAATTAGCGTATATGCCGAATAGGCCGTGGCCGAGGGCTATGTTGCATGCCAACAGCGGCCACGTTCGCGTACCGGTGCTCGGTACCTCGGTACGCTCGTGCTCGGTACGCGAACGCAATAAGTTTGAATGCTACACGGGGGCGTATTGTCAAGTGGGCGTATTACCTAGTTTTACCCTCATAGTTAACTTTTTCAGAGTAGCTCGTGGGTAGGTTAGCACATGGGTAACAGCTATACATCTTTCATGTTAAGCCGTGCTTGCCGAGTTTGGTATGTTGATCATCTGATATAGCGAGTTTCTTCAGTGCCCTCGGGAAAGCATTTAATGCCGTTGGTCCAGGATGTCGTTTGAAGAACTTTGAGCGTCGTTAATGTTACTCAGAAGCTCTAAAGTCTGATAACCAGTTTTACTAAGGAGTATTGTTTTATCCGGGTACTTCAGGTTGGGGAGTTCAGATAGGCAGTCACTCCATGTAAAATGCTCATGTCCGCCTCGTGGTAGATTGGTTACCGACCTTATCATAGTTCGGGTTAAGCTGATATGAGTTACGTTTTCACGACTATTATTCGCCTTCTTACAGATCACACTGAATTACATTCGTCTGATTTTGAGCAGCCAGACTATCTTACTAGTTAATATTTTGCAAACTATGTTGATCGATTCGTGTTGACCAGAGGAAATTGCTATAGACTAGAATTTTTTTTTCTCGTATCGAAACGTGATCAGTTTAGAAATGTATGCGGGTCTACAGGGTGGTCATCGGAGAAAAATGAAACTTGGTATACATGACAGTCAAAATTAATGAAAGAATACGAGAGCCATTCCAATTTACGCAAGCCATGACATAATTTAGGCTTCTTGTAACAGGATCGCAGGAATATCTTTCGTGATGACCGCGGATCTGGTACGTACGTACGTACGGTTACCCAAGTCGAAGGAACGATTTTAGCCAGTCAAGTCTCCAGAAGTCCAGACAGTCCCTATCGCGAAACTCAAAACTATTCCACCTCAAACAATATAACTCAAAGATATTCCACCTCAAACAAAATGTTCTTCATACTCGTAACAGTGACAAATCTGCTTGTTGAGTTTCATTCATTTCTATCATTTTACGAATGATATCCACTTTTAAAGCGAGACATTTCTCTTCCGAGAACTCGAGGACGTATAAAATAAAAGTAAAAAAAAATAAAAGTAAAAAAGTGAGCCAATTAAACAAAGTACCTACGAGAAAAATGTGCTTCCGTTTTTCTCAATAAAAATATCTCCACGGCTCTAATGATATTAATTAAGATAATTCTAACGATTTGTACATCGGAAAAGAAAGAATAAATGGAAAATGTGACTTTATTAAAATAATGATAAAATTATATTTTCTAAATTAACATAAGAGACGTCTTTTTTTAATTAACTAATTACTTAAGGATTGTTTTTTTTTTAATTGAACTATTACGAAATTATTCAAGTTAATGAAACTTTTCAAAGCAATGTGTTACGTATAGTGTTACGTAGTCATTTTCTATGCTAAAAAGATTATTCTTTTTTCGGTTTCAACCTTTTTATTTATAAGGTTCGTTATTAGGTTTTTTTGCGATTTTATTCCTCTTTTTTGCTATTTGCGGTATCCAAAAACTTCTCTGCATGGATTAGTTTCAGTAGTTTTAAGACTAAAAACGAACATTTTAAAGTAAACGCAGCGTTTAGTAATAGGTAATAATCGACCGTACATGGAATTTTTGGGCGCTTGGGGTACCGTTTGTTTAGCAAAACATGTATATAAAAAGAAAAAAACAAGAAGCCGATTAGGACTGTTAGTAAAGTTAGTAAAGTTCTGATTTAGTATACGAAAAGATCTTTCTTAGTAAAGTGGCATACGTTAAGTAAAGCTATAAAAGACATTGTTTATTTATTTTGCAAAGAAAGAAAAACTGAGTGTTCTGTTACTTGCTACTCTTTGCCGGAGTGCTATTGTAATGAAAGAGCAGAGAAACTAAGGAAAGAATGAATTTGTAAACTATTTTATATTTGTAAACTATTATAAAGCAAAAAAATGAAATATTTTTTTCAATGACAGAAGAAGGAGAAAAAGTGATGGAAGGAGGAGATATATTAATTGATTCTTTAAGTCTTTACGGATTCATTAATTAATGAGAAAATTGACATTATTGAAAATAGAAAACTGAAACAATTAGATACTTCTTTTTTTTTTTTTTTTTTAGGTGGTAAAATCATCAAATGAGTTCTCCCGCCCTGGGTGGGGCGGAAGGGGCTGTCAGACTCTTACTGACTAAAATCCACCCGTGTTCCTTCCTATACCCTTTACGTTCCGGGGCCACGGTAACCTGGGTTAAGAAAAAACCCGCGACCCCAGCAGGCATTTGGCGCGAAACACGACGCGCCACCGACCCGGGCTTGGTCCTTGGTCGGACGGCGAGCTACCCATAACTCACCGTCCGCAAGCCCGCTCCACCGCTGTGCCCTCTGCTAATCGGAGGGACACGCGTTGGAGCGTCCACACGACAGGCTATTCGCATACGGGCAAAGAGACCCCTTAGGCACACAGTGCCTAAGGAAGAGTTTTTGCCCGCATCCCAGGGTGCACCGGCCCGAAAAACTGGTCTTCCCCCCGGACGTATCCGAGAGGGAACTCCAGTCCACGGGCGCACGTGGAGGTTTCCTGTCATAGCACCCCACTTTGTTCGTACTTGTACTAATTAAAGTTACAGACTTTGTACTAATTAAAGTTTATTCCTACAGTTAATTAGATTGATAGAATAAGTCAAAAATAAATAAAAATGTGTCATAATCTTATTATTTCTATTTCCATTCTCCTATTGCACGAAATTTCCTTATACTTACGACATCATAATCTTAAACAGTACACATAAAACACCTAAATAGAAAAACCCACTTTCCCTATAATTAAAGAAATTCCGTTTCATCGACCTTGTTGTCGGTTGGAATTCGCGCGAAAATCTAAGCCGTGTCCTTCGATCCGGATTCGTCCTTCAATCAAGGATGTATCCTTGACTTTTCTGTTTGCAGGCTTAAAGACTAGTGGCAAGATATATGGGGTAGTGGAAACGTACAATTATACGGTTTTTACATGGTCGAGGGGAAAATTGACCTTTGTTTTACACGGGAAACGTTTCAGTGGGAAAGAAAGAGAAATACGTGCTTGTCGAGTATCGAGGACCAAAATAAATAGAAACCTATTGGTACTTTTTGGGAGATTATAAATTATATACATTCGTATAGAGGTAAGGTAATAAAATATAAGATTTTGGGTCTATTAGATGATGGTGATTGAAGGTTTTCCTGATAAAAATGGATTTCAAAGGATTTTTGGATTTGTTAGTAGGTATAATGTGATTGTGTGAACCCTTTCCTCAGATTTCATTGTGATTTGTTAAGAGGAAAACGATTGCAATGTTGACCGCGGTGTTGTTGGGTTTCTATTTTGTGTAAATAAAATCATTTATTTGAAGGATTTTACTTTTTTTTCGCGAAAATCCACAAGTACTTAAATATTTTATTACTCGGATAATATTTTGTTTTACTTTGTTAACAACTTCTACTCAAATTCAATCATTAAAATAAGTAACTTGAAATATTATTAAAAAAAAAAACTTAAAGAATTTATTTTATAAATTACATTTCGCAGTGTAATTTAAATTTCCCGGAATTCAAGTCGATTTATCTTCATTTGTCAACATTAGATTTGCATTTCCAATTTGTGGTCTACAAAAGCCTTAATTTTGAGGTTCCTTAAAAAGTTGATTGTTGGAAAGCTTTGAGCTGGACACTTTTCACCATCGTAATTCATTCTCAAGGGATTTTAGAAGGCAGCCAATCATTTTCTCACTAAATCGGGAATCCGTATTCCGAATTTTTCATTTAAGTTATTATTATGTATGATGGTTTTTGTAATTATATCATACTAGCGACCCGCCCCGGCTTCGCACGGGTGCAATGCAGATACTAAATACACTACAGAAAAACTGTGAACGTTGTATATAAAAACATATATAGCGGCCCGCTCCGGCTTCGCACGGGCATAAATTATATAGCCTATTATTTTGATAAAACACGTAGGGTTCAGCCTGCGTTTGCAATGTATCTAAGCGGAAAAAAATTAATTATTTACGACATCAAATTAGAAACCTCAAAAATAACAGTACTTCTCCACTATTTAATGGATGTTATTATACATATAAACCTTCCTTTTGAATCACTCTATCTATTAAAAAAAAACCGCATCAAAATCCGTTGCGTAGTTTCAAAGATATAAGCATACAAAGGGACATAGGGACAGAGAAAGCGACTTTGTTTTATACTATGTAGTGATATCATTTAAAAGAAAATCAAGTTTTCCTAAGAAGTAGACCGAAAAAAAAAGGGTTGAATAGAGTTGACCACTCACTCACTTCTAACTTTAACGTTAACATAAAATAAACTTTTAAATGATTAATTTTTTAAATGTTTTTTTGCAAAATACTCATCTCTCGCAAATCTCTACAAAGTTAGAGTAAACGGGCTTCTTCTAGGTAGTCTTGCTCCATCGTCGACCTTGTCTTAGTCACTCCTGACCTCGACTAAGGTCAAGAGCAAACCCATTGTACATAAAAAAACTACCATTCCCGAGGAAAACAACAATAACGTTCAAATCAATAATAATATGCCTTATGAATCATGAATAAATGACATAATTGTACAAGCAGAATAAAACCCAATCCCGAATTATAAATTAACGCGAGTAGGCCGTGAGCAAAAGGTAGTGAATGAAAATGAAAATGTTATGTTACAAGCCCAGTTTATGAATTTCCAAACAAGATGCGGCAATAATAACAGCCGGTAATAAATATGAGAATTATTAAAAATCCAATTAACTGATTCACGATTTCATGAAGGAAATGAAATTTCAAATTAACTTTTATGACGGTCCTTGGAATAATTTTAACACCGCTTTCCTGTGTGACGTCATATTACTCCAACATCTGTTGTGCCAATATGTCATTGAAATATTGGTACACTCATGAGCATCGATATGTTTTCATTATTTTGTTCTACTGTTGGGAATTGTACTCTTGGCTGAATAATTACAGCCGCACAGGCCGATCTTCCGGGTTAAGCCGCGCTTATCGAGGTTGGTCTTTGGATGGGTGACCTTCTGCCATAAGTTTCGTCCGTGCCTCGTAAAGCACGTAAAGCCGTTGGTCCCGGCTGTCATTTGTAGATCTTTGACAGTCGTTACTATTAGTCAGAAGCTCTAAAAGTCTGACAACCAGTCTTACCTTGGGGTATCGTACTACCCAGTTATTGGGGTCTGGAGGTCCGATAGGCAGTCGCTCCATATAAAATACTGATATTCAAGTTGCTGCATCTGGTTCGACTGGAAGCTGACCCCAATATTATTATTTGGGAAAAGGCTAGGCCGATAATGTTTGTTGGGAATTGGCACACACAGAGTACGGTGGCCGCGACGTAATGATTCCATTAATTTGTGTAATTCATTTCATCACCACTTTTTAAAGTAACTATATCCTTTAAGTGCCCTTTACGTTCCAGGGTCACTGTAGCCTCTAGACAGTCCCGCGACATTTGGTTGTGGATGTTTGTGTATGTGAGTTTTAATGTTTGTAAGCGCACCCACGATACAGGAGAAATTCTTTGTGGGGCAACGTTTTTTTTTTAAATATTCGCTTGTGCTCTAAAAAATGGTAAAGAAAAATATCGTGTGCTTTTGCATTTGCTACATGTTGTGTACTCTCATATTATTATTAAACTATACAAGTTTTAAAAGCGATACACTATTATTGATCGCAGTTTCATAATGTCACGAACATATCTAAATTTGAACCGTATCTTATCTCGAAGTTTAAATCGTTATTCTACGTGAAAATGGCTTTAGAATTCTGATAAGTGTGTACAGTCGGCCAAGAAAGTGGTGTACCACCCTAAGGTTGAATATCGCTTGCAGATTCATAGGTGATAAAGATTAGTTTCGCTTGCAGATCGATCTGACAACTTCTATTGCTGTCTTTATCTGATTATTGATAACGACTATTACTGTTTGTAACGTGACAGCTGTTCTTAGTTTGAACTTGATGGAACCAATGACGTCGTAAAATCAACGGCGGGGGGCTGTAGATTTTGATGACAAAATTGTATCTACAAATTCAGAATTGTAATCAACAAGTTACATAAAATTGTAAAGGCACAAGGCGAATCCACAAACCTACAATTTCTGTAAACTTGTAATTACAATATCAATAAAAAACAAGCTAAAAATAGATTTATCCTTTTATTAAATTTCTACAATCAATTTTAAAATACTTATAACAAACAAAAACATAGCATATATAGTAATATTTAGAAGATATTGAAAATTTTTAAAAATTAGAAACGGGTGTGACCGCCGTTGGCCTCTATAACCTCTAAAAGACGAGACCTCATTGAACCAACAAGCCGTGAGCAAATATCGGTTCCCCGCATTTCCTCCCAAATATAATTACAGTGACTAATAAGAGCTTGTTTGGTTCTTTCATTTTGATGCGACCATCGTTGGACCATAAGGCCCCAAAGATTTTAGGTCCGGCGATCTTGAGGGCCACTGAATTACCCTTACGTCAGTGTGTGAACGAAACCAGGCTCTTACGATCCTCGCATTATGAATTGAACAATTATCTTGAACAAAATCAAATTGTGGCACTTCGTTCTCCGGGTAAACATTACGGACTGTCGGTAGCATTGCATTCTGAAGCACGTCGATATAATTTACAGCCGTCGCTCGAGGAGGTAGAGAACACAATTCTCCTACACCATCCGCACTCATCCAGCCCCAAATAAATACGGAAATTCGACCTGATTCTCTATTTGGAATTACATGATCATCTTTATACCGTGTTGAATTATATCGCCAAAGGTGAAGACGTCCATGCTGACTGGATTTAAACGTTTTTTCATCACAAAACACTGTATTAGACCAATCAAACTCTAAGTGCTCTCTGGCGAAGTTCAGACGAGCAAGTCTGTGAGCATCCGTCAAATATATTTTCTTGGCGTAATGCCTGTGGTGCAACCCCATGTAATGTAGATGATTCCTTATTGTTTGGGCACTCACATCGAACATCTCCGCAAAATGTTTTGTGGGCTTAAAACCATTGATTTCATATTCCCGTCTCATGAATTCTCTATCGTTATTGGAGAGTGCAGGCCGGCGACCACTTCTTCTGTGATCCAACAAACTTCCCTCCTCTCCTTCACGACGAATCCAAAAGCGGACAGAACGCCTCGATATATTCAAATTCCGGGATATCGCACTGATACTGCTTCCCTCATTAAATTGGGCAATTATTTGTGCTCTTTCGGCAATGGTCAAGTTGGCAGGCATTGAGATGATTTTATATGCAGTTGATTGAAAAATAACACGGAAAATATATCGATTTTTTGCATATATTTGACAAAATGTCAATTGTCAGTTTTCTTTTTCAAATGGAATTCGGTTGTCTATTTAAATAGTTTTTATTACTTTTGTTTGGAAACATTTCAATTGCTTTGTAGAAACTAATGTCCTTTTCATTTATACTAAAGGTTAAAATGTCATGTACTTATATGTGACATATGACGTATGAATACTAAATACATAGATTTACGTCATGATAATGTTGTCTCTTTCAGTAATATCTTTTTATAACGAACCTTGTTGTAATTTTCGATGACCGGGAAACTAAATCAAAACTGGTACACCACTTTCTTGGCTGACCGTACAACAGAGCTTGAGGATATGTTCAAGCAAAGTAAGATCAATATTTTGGTTGCAAGGTTAGCGCAGTGGTTGTGTGATCGACTGGCAAGCAACTTGTCGCAGGTTCTAATATACGAAACAAATGTTTGCCGGTAGTTGTTAGTATTCATTTGGCTTTTATTTTTTTAATGGCATTCTTTACATGGGTGATAAAAATCCACAAGATAAACAAATAAAGACGCCATAGTTCACCTGGATGACTACCGGCTTGTCATGGGTTCAATTCCTGAACAAATATTTGTATGCCCTGCAGGTAGTTTTTCCCTGTCTGGCTTTATGTGTAAGTATGTGAGTTTCAATGTTTGTAATGCGACCACGATAAAACACAGAATTTAAAAAAATATATATACAGCAGTGGATGAACATGGCTGTGTATCTTAGAGTGTACATATATTTGCGCATGTGACTGTACAGTTATTTGACATGGTATAAATATGTTGATCCAGCCATCCGACATGATATAAACAATTGCTCCGGATATCCGCTGTTGGCGCAGACTCAAAGAGAACTTTGTTTATTTAGTATTTAGCATTAATATTGCAAATTGGAATTTGTTATTGGGTATTTTGCCTTTGATTTATACGATTTCGAGTGATGGGAAATTGGTTGATTAGACGAGAATGTAATACATAACAGTCGGAACTTTATGTTACATAGCGGCATGTGATAAGTAGAGTTGATTAGAAGGTTTTTTTAAACACGCAACAAAGTACTATGGAGGAGGCCTTAGCTCAGCCATGCGGGGTCGTGGGACTAACGAATACCGTGACCCCGGAACGTAAAGGGGTATTGTAGGACACCGTGGATTTTAGTCATTACAACTCTGACATCCCTCCTGCCCTGCCCTAGGTGGGAAGGACTCATTTGATGATTTTACCACAATAAAAAAAGCCCAGCTATTGGACATTAAACGCTAAAAAAAATCACAAATACTCGTAGGCTGGTTAATTTAGTGTCAATTTACGAAAAAAAGAAAATGATAACAGACAAAAGTCAGACTTAATTATACTTGTTTTTTGTACAAAAATTTACGTTAAAAAACTGTAATAAGAAACTAAAGTAAGGAAGGGCTTTTAATTACCCTAAAAGGGTTCAATAGGCAGAATGAAAGATACTATAGAAGTTACTAATTTTTGTTGATCGAGTCCTAATGGACTATCAACTGAATAGAACTGTCAATTAGTACTTTTTTTTAAACATAGCTGCTGTACTTTCGACGTGGGTGTACCTAATTAGTACACTCCCATTTCGCCTGTTGTGTTATATTAAAGTGCCGTGTAATGGAGGCTAGCATACTTATTGCCATCAGACACAAATCAAACTCGGTAATTGCTATTGAAAAATTTATGATGTAAAAACCCAATAAAATTCTTCTCAGCAGCCATTAGTACAGATAACGATTAGCTGCACAGCTAAGGAGTGGTATTCCCTGCCGTACTCTTTATTTCCTGATAACTACAACCGTGGTCTTAGATGATAAAATATTCAGTACCCTTAGCACGAATTTTCACTCATTTACTTTATAGCGTTTTCCAGTATTTACAGGTAAGAGTTTTCTTGTATGGAAAAACGGAACAGCACCTCTGGTGTGCGAAGAAGGAACTAATTTTTTCCTTGAAAATTGTCAATTTGAAATTGTCAAAGTTCTAGTTTACTTTACGTCTCAAATACTGAAAACTCGTGCTAAGGGTACTGATTTCGTGTCCGAAAAAAACGTAACGTTTTAATTGAAGCCACTTTATATAAATGTGAGAGTAGGCGCCACGCACACATTTAAATGTATGTTATGTTTTGGAGATGTTCACTTGTTTTACGTAGAGGTTACTTCTAGGCAAGCGTGCTTTACCGTCGACTACATATTCGCTAAAAATCAGGCGAGTATAGGTGGTCAAACGCGAAACTTTAGCTAAATGAAATAAGAAATAGCTATTTTTTAAACATTTTGTTTAACTTGGTTAAAACCTAGAATAATATGTGATAGACATGACTTTTTATATGAGGTAATAACTGTAAAAGTACTTACCTATTGTTACGCATCAAAAACAAAGGGGAAAACAAAAACGAATAAATAAAGAATCCCGGTGTTCACCGATAAACGGAACCGCTCAACGATTCAATATCCTTCGTTTAGTGGTTTTGATTTACTTTATTTCCCTAAAGAACAGGTATCTTATCGGAATCTGTAGTGTGGTTACAATTTTCCGGTTCTTAGAGAAAAAACGTATGGTTATCACTTTTGTTTGTTTTTTATTGTATAGGAGCGGGGATATTGTTTTGTTTCTAACTTATTTGTTTTCTGTAAAAGTAAATTATGTTTCTTTGTTGAGGCATTAGGGGAGGTAAGCCTAAGACGGGTTGCCCGCCTAAAACGGGTATGTAGGTACCATGTAAAACTGCACGCACACATTCTCATTAGCAAGAACAATGTGTAATTTAACATGCATACCCGTTTTAGGCGGGTTACCCGCCTTGGGCTTACCTTCCCTACGTCTAGTCTAGAAATCAATACATAGTTAAACAAAAATAATTGACACACTTTGTTAATATGCTACTTTCTCAGCTGACGATCCGTAGGTGAAAGAGTCTGTTGATGAAACGTATATAATTGAATCATCCCGTCTCGTGCAGAGCAGTGGTGGCCCAGTGGTATCGGTCCCGACTTACAAGTTGTAGGTCGTGGGTTCGAACCCCGCCAGGCGCATTACTTTGTGTAATTTGTTTCATCACCACTGCTCTCAGAACGGTGAAGGAAAACATCGTGAGGAAACCGGCATGTCCTAGAACCAAAAATTCGAAGACATGTGACATCTGCCAACCCGCACTGGGCCCGCGTGGTGGATTATGGCCCACTCCCTCTCACAAGAGAGGAGGCCTGTGTCCCAGCAGTGGGAACATTATAGGCTGATGATGATGATGATGATGATGATCCCGTCTCGTCGAGCAGTTCAATGATGAGTAGGTCATCGGTGAACAGTTTTTGTATCATAAATAACTGTTATTATTTTAATGAATAGGGGAGGTACGCCCAAGATGGGTAGCCCGCGTTAAATTACGCGTCGTTCTTGCTAATGAGAACATATGCGTGTGTTAGAAATAGGATGTATATTCTGTTATATTTATATAAATATCAACTTAATTATCAAGTTTTTAGGTATCAGGATGATTAATGTTATTTATTTACTGTATGTAAATAATATCTCCAAGGACTTATTTATATTAATGTTTATAAATGAAAGCACAAATCCAGATTAGCTATTTATTACCAAAACTACCTCCTTTCGCAACCCTAGGTCTTCGTGGAGAAGAAAGGAGAAAAGAAACTCCACGGCAACATAATTTATCCGTTCACATTATAAAAATACATAATTTACAGGAATATTCTTATAACATAATAAATATCAAATAACTTACATTTTTATTGTAGAACATTATGACACACAATATAACTTTCAGCATCACACACTTGTATTCTCTATTATTACATCACATTAAATAACCAAGACACCACTTCAGACACGTCTTATCTCTTTGAACAGTTGAATAATAATGACTACCAAAGTGAGGGTACATCTACTTTTATAAACTTAGTATTGTACCACTTCCATCAAATATTACCGCCATTATTGACCAATCACAGATCGTCAAACATTGTTGTTAAATAATTAATAAAATGGGCAACAATAAACAAATCCTGTTCAGTAGAACCTTTTTAAAATTTAATTAGATAATTTACAAATTCAGTAAGTATTTATTTGCAACCTTATCTTGATTCGATTTAAATTTGAACATCAACTGATTTCGTTCTGAAATCAGTTGATCGCTGTTAATATATTACTATTATTACTTAGATATATCCTATATCTATCACGGCCATACTGACAAGTACTTCGCTCTCGAAGTACACGGCCATACTGACAAGTACTTCGCTCTTGAAGTGTATTATCCCTTTTTTTCTTTCCTTTATTTCCTTTATTACATTTTTTTTTGTTGTTTGTCAATTGCCTAGACGTGTCAAGTCCCTTCCACCCGCTGCTCGTGGGATAGACTTGCACCAAGCAAATGACCGACCAGCAGAAACAAATTTCTGTTTTGCCAATTGCCTAGACATGTCAAGTCCCCTCCACCCGCTGCTAGTGGGATAGACTTGCAACAAGCAAATGACCGACCAACGGAAACAATGTTTTCATAACTTCAATGCCCAGTTTATAATGCCAATACTCAGTTCATACTGTCAATACGCAGTTCATACTGTCAATACGCAGTTCATACTGTCAATACGCAGTTCATACTGTCAATACGCAGTTCATAATGTCAATACGCAGTTCATAATGTCAATACTAAGTTCATAATGTCAGTACTAAGGTTCATAATGTCAGTACTAAGGTTCATAATGTCAGTACTAAGGTTCATAATGTCAGTACTAAGGTTCATAATGTCAATACTAAGGTTCATAATGTCAATACTAAGGTTCATAATGTCAATACTAAGGTTCATAATGCCAATAGTCAGTTAATAATTACAATAGTCAGTTCATAATTGCAATAGTCAGTTCATAATTGCAATAGTCAGTTCATAATTGCAATAGTCAGTTCATAATTGCAATAGTCAGATCATAATTGCAATAGTCAGTTCATAATTGCAATAGTCAGTTCATAATTGCAATAGTCAGTTCATAATTGCAATAGTCAGTTCATAATTGCAATAGTCAGTTCATAATTGCAATAGTCAGTTCATAATTGCAATAGTCAGTTCATAATTGTAATAGTCAGTTCATAATTATCGACCTCGCTGGTTAACAATAGCCTCTGGCCTTGACATATCAGTCTTATCACCTGCTGCGCGTGAATTTCAGAAAGATATCAGAGCAGTGACCGACCAGCAGTTTATAATCCTTACAATCTTACTTATTATAACCTTACTGGGCAAATCAAACACCCCACCGTCGTCGGTGAAGTTCAATCACCCACAGTTAGTGAATGTCATACCACAGCTAAGGTTTTAGTTATTCTTCTTTATCTTTATTCTTTATCTTTACATTATAATGAAATCGTAGAGCTGTCATTTCTGTACATTGAATATTTTTTTTGTATTTTTTTCGAGATAAAGGATCGATTCTGATGCCAGATCAACTTTTTTTTTTGTTGATTTTTTTATGTTTTTTTTTGTTTTGATCTATCTCCAAAACTACTGTAAAGTTGTAGATCAAATTTTCCTCTAATATTCCATAAAATATGCTTCTGTTAATAGGCTATGTATTATTACGCTATTATCTCATGTATGTTTTGAGTTGGAAGCGAAACCACTGGATATTATTTATTCGTAATTTATTGTTTCGAGGAGTAGGAATTTTAAAGATTCGAAAACAAACGAATCTTTATTATTTTGTGTTTATTTGTTTTGAATTAGTGCTCAAAGCAGTGCATAGATTCTGTTTTAAACGACAACAAGTTTTACTCATCGAGTTAAATAATAAGCTATTTTTTAATGTATCACGCGGTAAAGGCAATGCGCAATGCTTTAAGAAATTGCAGCGATACTGTAAATCGACCAAAAAATGATAGTCTAGTGTTTAAGATAAACACGGATCTTTGAAATTAATTTCGCTCAAACAAGGACGTTTCCTATGCAAACTATGTAGGTACCTACGTATAACATTATTGATCTAAACTTATATTATAAATGCAAGTAGGTATGTTTGTTTTTTACCTTTTTACGCAAACTACCTACTGAATCGACCGTCCCAAAATTTTGCATTACTTTGTTAGGAGCATAGACGGATACCTATAGGGTATCTTTCATCCTGAAGAATAGAAGAGATCTGTAGCCGAGAAAAAAAAAACAATTACATTCACATTCCAGATGGCACCAATTACACGACCGTATTGTTTCTCAATTTCTAAATTAACGCAAGCGAAGCCGCAGGCAAACACTAGTATATAATACAATGATGTCTTTAAACTAATACATCATACAAACGATAGCAAAATAACACTTATTTCACTAAATGTCTAGATTCAACTAAAGTGATCGTATATCAAGTACAATATAATAATTATTATGATGTCTATTACTTGTTCATTTTCTTTTGCATATTATTGTATATGCTCTGTGTCTGTCTGTACCAATAAATATTATATCTTTCCTTTTTTTTTTGGCTACATGATTTGCATTATATTTTTAAAAGAAATTCACGACTCGGTTATTCTGACAATATTATTATTATTGCAAATAGTACTTTCAAGTCGAGACCTTTTCAAAACCACGTTTTTTTTTTCACCGATTTACTGAACTATACTCTTAATAAGGACTAAGATTCAAATCGTATTTCGGTTCCTTCGACCAAATACTAGTTTTCACATAATCCAAGTCCAGTCTTGTTCCATCCCATCATATTTAAGTTTTTAAGACAACTTTTTAAATAGTCATAATTAAAGCACCTTTTTATTTTGTAACAACTCTTGCTTTTTCTATCAAAGGTTATATATTATCTGTAAGTTTAAATATTACTTTAAGAAGACCATTCATCATCATTGTGAGAGGCGGGACAGTTTTTTTTTTACTTATTTTTTTAACAAACAGTATATAATCAAATTGTTTAAAATTGATGTTTCATTTCTAGACTAGATCTCTTATTTTTTTGACTCGCAATAGTAAATAAAATATTTACAAAAGCCGATCAAAAACATTTTTGTATGCCGCGTAATCTCTTCTAGTAGTATCGGTTCTAATGTTGATTTTTACACTGAGTGGCATAGGGACTTGCCTAGAGGGACCAGCGGGGGTTTAACTTTGAACTAAGAATTCTATTCTATGAATAGAGGAAACACCAACATAACATAATCTTCTATCCTATAGAAATGGATCGCCAAATGCGTTGCTAATGTGTAGTTATGAGCTAACTCCAAAACGGCTGTACCCATTCGGCTAATTCTTTTTTTCTTGTGTTTGTAACTATCAGGGCCAGGTTCTAGAGGGCGAATATATTTTCTTTTTTTTTTAACTATGTATGTTATTCGTCATCTGTTTTTCGTTCCAACTAATGTATCATAAGAACGTCTATTTGAAGGTTATTGACAGCAACGACCATTGATTGTCTAGAGGCTACACGACTGGACCGATATATCTAGGGTAGAAGTTCAAGTCTTAGGTTGGTAGGTATTATCTTTTTTTTTTTCTTGTTTATAAAGCGTTTTTTTTTTTTTTTTTTTTAAAGCTACTTTCACCCTGATTAACATCATGTTTACCCATGCGAAGCCGGGACGGGCCGCTAATATATTTTAAAATGAGGGGAATAATCACTAATCCATCATCAGTCGAAATTAAGGACCACAATTTTGATTTCGTAATAACTAATGTTTTTTTTTTATTAATTCATTTAAGTAGTTATATATTTGATTGTATAGAAATTTAAATTGTCATATGCTAATGTTTCAAAAATAGGCGTTATATTGTCCTGTAACTAAGCTACTGTACCTGGTAAATCCTGGTACTAAGGCATTTGTTTAACTAAATACATTAGATACTTATCCCAAAAATAATGTTTTATTTAAATACAGTCCCAGTAAAAGTTCAAAAATGTGACGTAGGAACAGCATAGGTTTTACGTCAAGCTATTCATACTTTTAAATATTAATTTATTTTCATTTTATATCTAGTCATCTGCCAGAAAAGGTAACTTTAGAACTTTTTTTTTTGTTTTCACAATGTTTAAAGCTTGTTTTAATCTTTGTTTTTAAACGTGTGATAAAAAAAAACTGTTTAATCATGCCAACCCTGGTACTTTTTAAATGAAAGATGGATTAGAAAAACAAAAATGTAGTCTCAACTCTCATCATTTTTTGGACCAAAAGTTTTTTTTTTTTTTTGCTTTTTTTATCTCGTTTTTTTATTTACTTTATGAAGCAACAACTGTTTACTGTTTTTTTTTTCTCGTTTAGCGAATTTATATACTTTTATGCAAAAGAAACTTGATTTGTCAATTTTTCACTGCTGTATTATTGTTTGGCCAACAAACAATTTTGTTGGCCCTAGCACCTATTAATCGATACTTCTTTTCAAATACTTAACCACTCAAGTTGTTATTGCTTTAAAGGTCACCTTTATCAAATTAAAATATACACAAACTGTTTCAGTGTGTAACTATGTAACAGATGCTGCAGTTTCATCAACTGACCATTTTTAATTTAAAAAAACATTTTTATAAATAAAAATATTTAGTCTTTTTTTTTTTGCAACTGCCCAACATCACTTTGTTTTGATGTACTTATTTTCTATTCAATCTCGTTAACATGTTAATAAAGCTTAGCTAAGCTAAAAAAAAAAAAACCTTTCAGCAATTTTAAAAAAAAAAATAATAACACGATCTACATCTAGGATCTTTCCACCTCACTTTTTTGATTACAACGTTTAAAAGCAGAGCCTCTGGAGGCCTTACCGACATTAGCCAATAATTTATACTGATGTGGTGCAGGAGTTCTCGTTCCGTTATCCTCAGCCTGGCTTCAATCCTTTTCAGCAGCGTCGCAGTGCCGCTGTTCGAGATGGCAGCACGTTGTCATCGCCCTTCACCAGTCGATTCATCCACCCGATGACGCAGGGGTGCAGCAGGTGCAGCAAGGGTGTGCTGATTGATAGCTCCAACGTTGAATAGGAAAAATACACAAAAAAGTTCATTAGAAATTATAAATAGGTTAGGGACTTATCCCACTTCTGATGTTAGAAATAGGATGTATATTCTGTTATATTTATATAAATATCAACTTAATTATCAAGTTTTTAGGTATCAGGATGATTAATGTTATTTATTTACTGTATGTAAATAATATCTCCAAGGACTTATTTATATTAATGTTTATAAATGAAAGCACAAATCCAGATTAGCTATTTATTACCAAAACTACCTCCTTTCGCAACCCTAGGTCTTCGTGGAGAAGAAAGGAGAAAAGAAACTCCACGGCAACATAATTTATCCGTTCACATTATAAAAATACATAATTTACAGGAATATTCTTATAACATAATAAATATCAAATAACTTACATTTTTATTGTAGAACATTATGACACACAATATAACTTTCAGCATCACACACTTGTATTCTCTATTATTACATCACATTAAATAACCAAGACACCACTTCAGACACGTCTTATCTCTTTGAACAGTTGAATAATAATGACTACCAAAGTGAGGGTACATCTACTTTTATAAACTTAGTATTGTACCACTTCCATCAAATATTACCGCCATTATTGACCAATCACAGATCGTCAAACATTGTTGTTAAATAATTAATAAAATGGGCAACAATAAACAAATCCTGTTCAGTAGAACCTTTTTAAAATTTAATTAGATAATTTACAAATTCAGTAAGTATTTATTTGCAACCTTATCTTGATTCGATTTAAATTTGAACATCAACTGATTTCGTTCTGAAATCAGTTGATCGCTGTTAATATATTACTATTATTACTTAGATATATCCTATATCTATCACGTGCAGGACGCGGTTCCTCATAGGGAGAGGCGACGCGTCCTGCACGCACACATTCTTCTCTTTTTCTTCTACACTTTGTCGCTTAGATCAGTATGAGCCTGGATCTTGGATCCACAGAGATTAAATACGGAGATTGGTAAAGAGTAATGACTCACGGCGCCTCTCTGTACTCTCCACGGCGCGCGGCGTACAGGTTGGGAACCTCTAGGTTAGCCTTCTCTGTCGATATTCAGGTCGACTTTCAATGTAACTGGATCTGAAAAAACGGTTCTTCAGGAATCTGAATAGTGAAAAGCTCTATTTCACAAGTACCTACTGAGTTTTTTAAAAGTGATAGGTGCACTTTTTGGTCAAATTGGATACGTTTCTATTTCCGATTAGAAATATTATACTAGTTTTTACATATTTTTTTAGGTTCTTATGAGACTGTAACTTCAGGAATCAGATTTTATCAATATTATTTATCATATTGATAGGCAAATCAGCCAGTACGAACATGGTGTTACGTTTTTTAATATTCAGGTTAAAAAGGTATTACGCTTTGATACGTTTATGGCCCAATAACACTAGATACTAGGTACTGATAACAATCTGAATAATACTCGTATATAGTAACTTATTACCTGCTCGCACAGATTATGGTCCTATAGAATATTTGCGACGTTTTTAAACAATGGTAAGCTTATCAATAATTTTATATGTTACTAGCTAACCCCGCAAACGTTGTTTTGCCATATCAATTATTTCTAGTATGTATCACATTATAAAAAAATAAAAGTTTTGTCCAAAAAAATGTTAGGGGTGGAAAACCTTTATCACTTAGGGTAGGGGTATGAAAAATAGATAGTAGGTAAGCCGATTCTCAGACCTACTGAATATGCATATAAAATTTCATAAAAATCGGTCAAGCCGTTTCAGAGGAGTATAGCCAATCGTGTGTTGATAACATAGTATGTCCCATTGTATCAAAAAGTTATTTCTTAAACGTTGTTTTCCTTCACCGTTTTGAGAGCAGTGGTGATGAAATCTGAAAGTAATGCGACTGTGGGTTTCACTCCACTATCTTTTTTTTTACGTGGTAAAATCATCAAAATAATGAGTCCTCCCACCCAGGGCAGAGCGGGAGGGACTGTCAGACTCGTATTGACTAAACCTACTCCACTCGACTACCTAGAACTTGTACTCTGGTGCCGCTACCAGTGGGCCACCACCGCTCAGCTTAATTTTTAACTTACAAAAAACAACTGTCTCCAAAAATATAAAAAAGGTCTTTTTTCGGAGTACTTTTATCGTGGTAAAGTAATCAAATGAGTCCTCCTACCCAGGGCAGGGCGGGAGGGACTGTCAGACTTGTACTGACTAAAATTCACGGTGTTCTTCAGTAGCCCTTTGTGCTCCGGAGTCGCGGTATACGTGTGTCCCGCGACCCCGGCAGGCATTGGCCCTCTAAAGGAGGGGCCCGTCATTGTGCTGACACTCTTTGAGGCGCGCGTGGAACACAACGCGCCGTCGACCCGGGCATGGTCCATGGTCGGACAGCGAGTCGCCAATTACTCGCCGCTCGCATACGCCCGAGCCTACGGTGGCCGCGCGGAGTACAATCTTAACTAAAACATCCCAAAACATTATTAAGCAACATCAAAAATATTTCAATTTACCTCAGACACCCAAACTTGGGGTCAAGACCCCCTGTATGGCAGGCTATATTTCCCGGAGATCCCTCGTGGAAATGAGACCTTTTTGTAAGGCCACTTGATTATAATAATGAGACGGGTGAATTAGGCGAGATCCTTCCAACAATAATTATGGATGCCTTTTAGTCCGGTGTTTTTATTCTGAGATTCTTTTTATTTTATTGTGGTAAAGTTTGCACAAAGGGCCTTATCATGAGTTTTCAGTTATTCTGGAGGAGATGTGGATTTCTGATTGGTTATTCAAACACATCTCCTCTCGTCTTCACTTTGGCGGAGTCCAAGCCTCAGTCGCCCGTAAGCTATTAATTAAAATATAAATTAGCCCAATGAATAGGTAACTACTTACCTCAAGCGTAAACCACAAAAAGCTTTCAAAACAGTTAAAAAAGACAAAACTATTCAGAAAAGAACAAAACCCAATAAATAACCCAGTTTGCTAATTGTTTTAATTGAGTCACATTTTTATTTGCGAAATGATTCTATGGCAACAATTTAATACATTACCAGGTAGATGAAAGGGCTTAGAAACGTCTAGAGGTAGGTATTAAAAGTGTCTCGTAATTAATTTTTGACTGAAGGCTTACTCGTGGTAGATTTAATTTTAATAAATTAACATTATGAGTACTTCAGGATCTAATCTTAATATTACAAATTGATTTTACGACACGATTGGCGCAGTGGTTTAGCGATCGACTGTCGTCTCCAGCGTGTTATGGATACGATCCCCGCACGGAGAAAATATTTATATGATCTGCAGGAGTCTGAATGTTTGTTTCCATTTTTGTAAACGCACCCAAGAAGGATTCCTGGAGTGGGGCAAAGTATATTAAGGCTGCATATTCTGAAAGTTGGCAACGTCGCAAAAAGCTGTCAAATAATTACAAGTTTTAATTAATTTGTCAAATTTTCTGTATGAAAACAAGAAATATCGCTCTGTAGTGCACTAAAAAATGATATAGGAATGCAATTAAAACACTGAATTTGATGTTGTAACCGTTTCAGGTGCATAAAAGGCATTTGGAAAGCTTCCAAATGCTTTTTCTACATCTAAAACTATATCTTCGGTGTTACGATATTAATTATTGCATTCCCTTATCAATTTTTTAGTGCACTATAGAGCCATATTTCTTATTTTCATACAGTAACAATGCTAAATTAATTAAAACTTGTTAATAATTGACAACCATTTGCGACGTTGCCAGCTTTCGGAATATACGCTCTTAAGAAAAAAAATCGTCTATTACTTTCACACCCAAACGGTTGAACGTCGTCTATACCTGTATTTCACTTTACTTTCACGCCTTAACCGTTCAACGGATTTCAATGATATTTGGTACATGGATAAACCATGATCTGGTTTATCCACTTCAAATCACAGAAGAACGATCCCGTAGAAATAGTGATCAGTTATTGAGCGGGCGAAGTCTCAGGTAATAGCTAGTTATCTGAGCGTTAACAAAGCTCAACGAAGAAAACAGAGGTCCATAACCAGCGGTGGATGAAGAAGGGCTGTGTGACTTACAAGCAGTTGCTCCTGGTTTGGGTGTTTGTGTAACCCGCGCATTGTTGAACCGACCATTTGGGCGTTTATAACCGGTTTTTGAACCAATCCCAAATGGTCAACAGAACATGGTTTAAGTGAGTTTCTATGTTTGTAAACGCACCCACGATACGGGAGAAATTCCTAGTGTGGGGCAAAGTTGTAACAAGTGTTTTCAATTTTATTTTTAAGTCTGAATTTCTATTCGAATTTCCAAGTAAATCACATGAGATTTTTATCTACATTTTAAACCTCTTAGGGGACGAATTCAATTGTCATTTAAGAAAGGTAAGTGCTACAATCGATCGCCATCACTGCATTAAAAAAAAAACTTTTATTCTTGCCTTATTTATTTATTTTATGTACCCATTAAACGAAAGGAAATTAACTACAAAAGGGCAAACTAGAGTTGTTTTGTTTGCTTGTTTACATCGTAAACAAGACTACAATGAAACCACGTACAAGCGACATGACTTTCCACAACCCTACAATATTTCCATCCAATTATCGTAAAACCTCAATATAAATGTGTTGTACACACGGCTACATTATCAAGCTATACCTCACCAGTTTATCTTAGCCTCGTTCTCCTTGTATGATAGGAGACGGGACAAAATGGACCAAAAAGTTAAAATAGCCGGCCAAAGAAAATTATTAGTATATTATGATAGTACAGACGTCAGCAAGTCAACCTACCCCAATCTGCCAAATTTTACCAATCGAACATGAAGCTTCCACTATTGCGATAAGGTTGAGAATCTTTTAAATAAATTTGACAGATTGAGGTAACTTGATGTGCTGGCGTCTGTACATGAGTACCTACCTTAACATTTTTTATCATGACGTCATTATACTAGGTCTGATATCTGAGTCGCTATATAAAGTTTCCGCGCAATGAATGATTAGCGATGACTGCGCTTCCTAGTGATCACATTACTAAAGGCTGTAAAATCTGCTAATTCTTGCCAACTAGATACATATTTTAGCTTGTTTTTTTGATAAAAATTAAATAAAACCTAAAAAGCACTTTAAAAGGGTTGTGGTGCATAAACTTGACATTGACACTTCACTCAGCAAGTCATCATCATCTGCCTAGCCTTTTCCCATTTAATTGAGGTCGGCTTCCAGTCAAACCAGATGCAGCTGAATATCGGCTTTTACATGGAACGACTGCCTATCGGCCTCCACAACTCAGTAACTGGATAATAGTCCAGTCATTAAAGCCCAAACCCGAAAATAATTAGTAACTTGCTGAAATTTTAGGGGGTTCTTAAGGAAGGTAAAATAACATACCGGGTGATTTTGCAGCGTTCTGGGGTGTACGGAAAGGGTTGAAAAGGGGTGAAAAGGTGTTTTTTGCTAATAAAATTGCCAAAAAAATTAGTAACACGCTGCAAATTTGGAATAAGGTTGTTCTTACGGTTTTGTAACGTGTATTAAATTTGCAGCGTTTTGCAACATACGGAACATTGTTTTTTTTTTTAAAAACAGTGCAATTAGTTAAAAACAGGGGTAAGAAAATTAGTAACACGCTGCAAATTTGGAATTAGGTTGTTCTTACCGGTTTGTAACGTGTATCAAATTTGCAGCGTTTTGCAACATACGGAACATTGTCTATTATTGAAAAAACAATGAAATTATTTAATCACACGGGTGAAAAAAAATTGTAACTCGCAGTAAATTTGTAATTAAGTTGTTTTTACCGTTTCGTAACGTATATCGCACTGTTTTTTTAATAATAAACAATGTTCAATTTGTTGTAAAACGCTGCAAATTTGATATACCTTACGAAACGGTAAAAACAACTTAATTACAAATTTACAGCGAGTTACAATTTTTTTTCACCCGTATGATTAAATAATTTCATTGTTTTTTTAATAATAGAGAATGTTCCGTATGTTGCAAAACGCTGCAAATTTCATACACGTTACAAAACCGTAAGAACAACCTAATTCCAAATTTGCAGCGTGTTACTAATTTTCTTACCCCTGTTTTTAACTAATTGCACTGTTTTGAAAAAAAACAATGTTCCGTATGTTGCAAAACGCTGCAAATTTAATACACGTTACAAAACCGTAAGAACAACCTTATTCCAAATTTGCAGCGTGTTACTAATTTTTTTGGCAATGTTATTAGCAAAAAAAACACCTTTTCACCCCTTTTCAACCCTTTCCGTACACCCCAGAACGCTGCAAAATCACCCGGTATCTTATTTTACCTTCCCTAAGAACCCCTTAAAATTTCAGCAAGTTACTAATTATTTTCGGGTTTAGGCTTTAATGACTGGACTATAATACGTAAACGATACCCTACGATAAAACTGGTTGTCAGACTGTTAAGTTATTGTCAAACAGACAGGCGTGTCGAACGCGAAGCGGGGCGTTTTTGTTTGTAATATATGGAATTGTTTCAAGCCAGTCACATAGACTATCGGATCGCTTTCGCTTTTCTGTGTGTCTGGATTCAAACAATCCCTTATATCTAGGTATATCTTATATCTTCTCTTCTTTAATATAAAAATGGATCGCTAAATGTGTTGCTAAGCCCATAACTTGCAAACGGCTGGACTGATTCGGTTAATTCTTTTTTTTTTAGTCCTTGGTAGTCCTGATGGTTACAAACACAACAAAAAAAGAATTAACCTGGTGAATTAACGGGTAGACATGATGATTTTCGTCTTAACCTAGTGTTTATAGAGGACGAAAATCATCATGTCCACCCGTGCGAAGCCGGGACGGGCAGTTAGTTACAATTAAAAACGCTTCTGATCGCATTCGCTTCGCCTGTCTGTTTGACAATAGCTTTAGAGCTTTTGACTATTAGTAACAACTGTGAAAGATCTGCCAATGAGAGCCGGGACCAACGGCTTTACGTCCTTTCCGAGGCACGAAGGAAACTCGCTATGACAGATGGTCACCCATCCACAGACCAACCTCGGCAAGCGCGGCTTAAACCCGACGATCGGGCTGAGCGGCTGTAATTATTTTGCCTCGAGCTCCTTTTCGCACTTCAATAAGCGAGTGCCCCCCGTAATTCACATTTTTGTCACATCGTGCGCTGCGATCGATTTGATGGTCCCCACATAATGTATACCTGGTTTTGTTTACTTGATGTGTAGCTGTTTGTACTAATTAAAAGGAAAACAATAGAATGAATAGAGTCATTGACGTCTGCCGAGAACGTAGTACATAACGAAGGTAAATAAACAGCAGCTGTTAGTACAAAAGCCAGGTGTGTTCAAATTGTGAATAATTTGATTGTGTTCGGAGAGTGTGAAGTCTGAAGAGTGTGTTTAGAAGTCCCTTGTTTTGTACGAATACAAAAGCTGCTTTCATAAGTTGTGAAGTTTTGGAAACGTTAACCGAAATTGGTAGCTGAGAAAAAGGTTGATACGATGGAATGAAAGTTTTGCTGGCTGGCAACTGTAATACAGGGGTATACTCTCTTAATCCGCCAACGAAGACACGGGCCTGTATTAATGTAACTCGCACTTTTTAACTACCTACTCTATATCCCCCTTATTAATAAACCTGGACTAAAGTTACAACCAGGATAATCTTCGGACTAACCATACATTTTTAAGGATTAACTTTGGCGTAATTTTACTTCTCGTTTTATTAATAAGGTGGTAAAAGTTTTAATTTCATAAGTTCTGAGAACACAGTTTTACAATAATTAGTTCCTACTAATTTTTAGTAACTACTAACTAATCAATATGTCCGTACTCCGTAAGTGTCAAAAACTTAAAAAAAGATAGGAGTCGCCCGAATTGTTGGCCGAAACTACGCACTACCACTATAGCACCCAGATCTTTGTAATCTAGCAAAAATACCAGTTGTGATGCTATATCTACGAATTGGTACCGAAATAACTGTTCTTTTATTTTTTGGTTGCTGGCTTTTTTTTTGTACCTAATCTTTTTCTGGCCTTATTTTGTGTTAATTTATTAGAAAGATTTTTTGTTGCTGTTATCAGAATAAAATTCAAAACAATATCGTCTTTTCATACGAAAAGCGAAACTGGGGATCTAAAAATGCCACTTTTGCTAATAGAACTCCAGGTCGTGGGACTGTCTCATCAGGTAACCGTGGTCCTGAAACGTAAAGGGCTATTAAAGGGTCACCGTGGATTTTAATCAGTATGAGTCTGACAGTCCCTCCCGTCCCATCCTGGGCGGGAGGACTCATTATATGAATTTGTCAGATAAAAAAAAAGCTAATAGAATTCCGTTAAAATTGTTCTTTACAAATTATCCACTCAATTGCTTGAGCTAGAATAGAATATTCCATTTTACGAATTTTATTGCAATGCTTATTGTGACGTTGTTAAAGTGGCGTTAGACCCGCAGTTAGGCAAAATGGTATAATCCAGATTCCATTTAGATTAAAGCACATGCGTATTTTAACAGTTAAAACGATGCTTTGTATAGAATTTCAATTCAAATATATATTTGCCTACATTTTAATATAAGCAAAAATATTATTTCAAACAATATTTCAAACAAACACCTAAAAATAGATCTAAATCTTCTAACAGCAATTATTTTAAAAGCGTGGGATTTAAATATTCAACGTATTTTTATTTCAAACTGTTTTCTTAACCCTACACGTTAAACGACACGTTTTCGGATTATTGTACGTGCCCGGTGCTTCGTATAGTTTTTTATAACTTAATTTTAATCTAGGCAAATATCAAATCTTATACATTCATAACATTTTACTCATAAATACACTTCGGTTTAAAAAAAGATATACATCTGTAAACAGTAATCGTCTTGCTACAAATACGTTAAACATCGGTTGAACACTTGTCTAAAAAAAGTGACAACTGCAAAAAGGCATTTGATGTAGAAATAAGGGTTGATTTACAATTACACTTTTTTTAGACAAGTGTGCAACAGATGTTTAACTTTTTCTAGTAAGACAGTAAATATTATAAAACGCACGATTTAAATACACCTCGTATTCTTATTTCAAACTGTTTTCGTAACCCCACATCTTAAATGAACAACGACACGTTCTCGGATTAGCCTTGTATACGCTTTTAGAAGTAAACTCTTCTTAGTACAAATCGGTCATTGATCACGACACGATCACGCAAGGGTTAATAATAAATTTCAAAGGCACACCGCTGTGAACTGGGAGAATTAGAAGCACCTGTCCCGTTCTGTAGAGTATGTTATTGAGTAAGCGTTTAGCAAAGCTATAATCCTGTACGGCTTTAGTATTAGAAATATTATATGATGTGATCACATTATTTCAAAACTTATGATCTGTCAATTCTTCAATTAAACAAAACCATCTAAAAAAGGACAAAAAAAGCTCCCGAAAGTTCTGAGTTCACATCCCTGCCAAATCGCGCGCTGCGATTTCACATATCGAATTCATAGTTCCGTCCATAGACTTTCCAAGCGTATTAAGTACTACATATCTTTGTATAGTTCATTTGTGTCATAAAATAAACTGTATTGCTTAGACGTGGGCCACATAGAAAAGACGTAAGACGCAGACGGGGCGGAGACATAAATGTCTCTTCGGCGTCTCTTTCATACAAAATGTTTAGAAGCGTCGCGACGTAGAATACAGAGAAGAGACACGGGGCGCGGACGCGACTCTCATACATTTTCGCCCGTCCGCGACGCGTCCTCGTCTGACGTCTTTTCTATGTGGCCCGCGCCTTACAGCAGCAGCAATGACTTCAGTTTTAATGATTTTAGCAAGTTGAAAATGTTCGACGAATTAGTTTCGTGGTTTAACCAGGAATAGATTAAGACTATCGTCTACCGAGCGCTCGTCCATACTAAAAGAGAAAACGTTTTCCTGCCCCTAAATGTTATCCTATCTCAATGATTTTTTAGAATGCGTCTGACACTGTAAAAAACTAGGTTTGTAGGTTTTCTTTTTTTTTAATTTATAATAGTTTGAAAGTAACAGGCGCCTAAAAGTTACTATTTTTATGACAAAATCTTCATTGAAGTAAAACCTTTGTATTTTAAAAACAAAGAAGTTTTAGAAAAAAAGCAAAACCTACAAACCTAGAATATAATATGCTGAAACGATTGACACACAGAATCTAAGAGATTGGACGTGATTTAGTATGTGAAAAACGTTTTCTCCCGAGAGACAAATTTCATATAAAAAATACTCACAGTCAGTCGCGAGCTGCAACGCTCTCTATCGCACGATCGGGGGTTTTTCAACGCGCGAAAGGGACAGCACGAGTTTTTCTAAATACCTATTTTTTGAAAAGCCAGCCGCTATACAATCCTCTTAATAAAAAAAAGAGAATACGTTGGCGCGATATTTAAAATAAAAGAGAATAGGTACATGTGGAAACTGTACCACAAAATTATAAAGTTTACTGCAGCAGTATGGACGTAGACTTAAAATTAATGGAGCGTGTATTATAAGATATTTTGAATCACGATACGCAGCAAACTTCTTGCGCCGCATAATTAAATAGTGATTCAATCAAATTATATTTTGCTATCAACAAATTATCACATGATTCACGAGAAAAACAACATTCTACAAAAATAAATAATTACAAATGCTTCGTACGGAAACTATGAAAAGTTGATGACAGTTCGACTATAGTTATCGATGATAGATGTAGCTATTTAGGCTCAATTTATCACGCAGAGAAATGTCTGGCTACCTTTACGAGAACTTCTGGTTGCAACCGTGACAGCAAGACTCACTAGTTGATTTTACAACATTTCTAGTAAAAAATACTAAGTAAGTAGTATAGATAACAAGGACTAGTATTTATTACTAGAAATGTTGTAAAGTCAGTTGACTTTACAACATTTCTAGTAATAAATAACTTCTGGTTGCAACCAGAAATTCTCGTATACATTTCTCTGCGTGTACATTGCTGCGTAAAAGAATGAAGTGCTTAGTGAACTCTATTCTATGCTTATTGTGAAAAGTACAGATTCAAAATGACCCGAAAAACATGCCGCGCGTATTCCGAAGAATTCTCGAGTATTCTCGGGAATTTTTACAATTAAGATCTCTTATCTGGCTATACTTACATTGTTCAATACGTGCCCATAATTATATGAGCTATCTTATACGGCAGAATTATATTAAAGTGGGTCAAATAATGCTGGCCACCGACTCGACTATCAAAAATTCGCTTCTATTCAATTTCCCTGCAGTATAATTTGAGCTTTAACCTTCAAAAGTTCAAATTACAGATAAGTCGGATTCCGTCATCCGGGTCAATTTCCACCATTTAATCCTCAACATTAACAGTTTGTTAATTGGCTGTATCAGCATCACACACATGAATATTAGAGAAGTAAACAAGATGATTGGGAAAACACATGCGTCATTCACTTTTTTTACGCCTGTCTGAGAGGATGTAAAGGTGCATCCACGCCGAAGTCTTTAGTAAGCTTTGAAATTGTTAGTGGGTGACATCGGATAAATAAATGTTACCTAATGTTGCTCCATTGTTGATAAATAATTAATCGGTAAAGTTAACCGTCTTTGGGTACCCATTGTGTAACGTTTCTGGGCACTATGCCCATATCAATCCTGGAAAAGTAAATTAATTACACATTAACAATTAGAAAATGTTGTTCAACAAAAATCGTAGTGCATCTCAAGATATTTTTCGCAAAGGTACTCGATTGGATAACAAAGATATCTCGAAATTTTGCGACATAAATTCAGCTGAAGCAGAAAAGGTTTGACATCCTTCATACAAGCTAAATTGTGGCAATAGATCATGCCATTCGGTTTGATTGAGTGTAATAAAATATGTCACAACGGGATTGTTTTCAGGTACATACCGCGTCTTTGTTTTTCTGATACTATATTATGAAGGCTACCATAAAGCGTAGAAGGAGCTGATTGACCTTTTCATGTTATATGAGATCAAGAAGAACAACTTTATCCATAAACGCACCTACAACCTAGGTACCTATATCAAATTCTAACAATTTTAATAAAATTGTCGATGGGCCTATTTTTCTTAGGGACAATAATTATATCTTAGTCTGTAGAACCTTAGTCTTGCTGGTTTCTCAGTCCTACCAAACACTTTGTATACCTATTCGTATAACTGAAGATAAGGAATTCATCGATACAATAGCCAATAAGTATCAGAAACGACCATGCCTATCCAGAAATATAAGATCCACGGTCATTCAGACTTCCAACAACTAAACAACTTTAAAGTTCTTTTTATATTTCGAGTTTTTAACTTCTCATAAATTGTCACTGGCCAGTTGCTTTGAGTGACGTGAATGCTGGCTGGAAATAAAAGTGTTACAAGCATAAAAGTCAACAGTGCAGCAAATATTGTTTTTTACGTCATTCTTTTTTAGATAATAAGAATGTTTGTTTCCGCCATCTTTGAAACTTGTTTCTATTTTTAATTTTTTCCTTGAGTGCAGGCTTAGACTTTTTTGTTTATCTATAAAAATGTTAGCCCAGGGATATAGTTTTTGCAAACATCTTGAATGTCATCGTAAATAGAATTTAATTTGAATCCAAAACACCTTTGCGCAGTAATGTATAGATAGAATAGTTTCATTTACAAAAAGAAATGTTTACAAAAACTGACACAATGGGTGTATTGTACCCATTGAAAAATAATAGTACCTACCACTGTTTAAAAACTTTTCCAAAAATGCATACTTTCTGAAGCCATGGCCTTGCACTAATACATTTTCCAAGCAGGTACCAAACCTACGTCATCTCACAAGGACATCCCCACGTCAGCACTCAGCGAAAAGCATACTTTTACTCTGTTAACCCCCCTCCCCTTTCCCCCTTTGGTATAATACGTACATTTGTGAACTTTCACACGTAAACCGGTGGCAGTAGCAGCACTTGACGGTTATATGCCATTTATCAAAAGTGATTCAGCTGTTGACAGTAAGGGGCAAATGGCTCGCAGTTGGAATGTTGATAGTTTTGGGATAGTTCCGGGTTACTGATATTTGAATGGGATATTTACGATGTAGCTATTTACATTACCAAGGAAACATATCCCTGCTATTGAAGAAAGACGGAGGATTTTAGTTAGTACGAGTCTAACAGTCCCCTCTGCTCCATTTAGGGCTCGATCATTTGATGATTTTTTCTGAATTCTCTGCTCTCTGCATCTGTATTTCCCGACAGCTGTAACCTTGGGATCTTCAAGTCAAGAGTGAACAGGTTACTTCTAGGCAAGCGGGCTTCACTATCGACCACATCTTCGATTACCATCAGGCGTGATAGTGGTCAAACGCGTACCTACTAAAAAAAAGGGAACATTATTCATTCAAGAATATGAAATTGAATACCTTAGTAGCTATGTCTTTTCATTTTAGTGCATTCGATTTTTTTGGAGTGGTAAAATCAAATGAGTCATCCGCCCTGGATCCTGGATCCTGGGTGGAGCGGAAGAGACTTATAATGATTAAAACATCCACCATGTTTTTCCGGATGCAGATTGAGGTAGGTTGATGTGCTGACATTTGCACAACAAACAATAATAAGTTTGTGAAGATCTGTCCACGTGTTTGAACTTGATCTATTACTCAAGAACTACTCGATATCGATATCCTTTGCAATAAAACAAGAACAAAGTGACATTGACAACAAAGAGTTATAAAAAGAAAAGTTTATTTTATAAACTCATTTCAACTGAATGAAAACAAAAGTTTCAAGAAAAGGACTCGATTTACTTATCACTGTCTGTCTTCTTGCATTTCAGTCATTAAAACATCCATAAAACAACTCCGGATCAACTTCATGGACTTTGTGAAGTTGAGTTACGTGGTTTTTGAACTTTAAAGATAATGCTAAATGAGATATAATGTTATAATACTTTAACACTACTACTTATTTACTAATGATTATTTTCTAAAAGAACCGCTGGGTTATGGTAATGTGTTGCGCGTGATGTTATGGTAACGGTATTTTTGGTTGTTTCAGGTTGAGCAGATGAAAGACTCTTTGCTGACAATGTGCAGTCTTGATCTATGAAGCTACAAACAGCGAAAAATCGTAAGTTTGATATTATCTCACTTGTTATTGTATGACACATAAAAAATAAATTCTCTCTTCCTTATAATATATTAGTAAATACATTCATTTATAATCATTATAAGAAATTAAAGTATTCATAAAGTCGAAAAACCTCAAAGACAACGTTCATTCAGTTGTATTTTCTAGTTTTTCATGGTGAGTCCGTTTGATGATATAATATGCTTTTCAGACGTTATAGCTAATTGACAAGCCCAAACATACGGATAGTGACGTCAAATGTGATTGGTCGTAATTTGTCGTGTGATGAACGTTGTCAGAAGTGTGCGAAAATAGGCGTAGTAAATATTTTACGTAAGCATAATGTATTTTAATAAAAATGTAGGAGAAAATTGTTTTTAATGTGGTCTTGAAAATTACTTGCGTAATATTAGCAAGCATTTTAAGTTTTCGCAAACACAAATACACGGAAAAACTATAATATCCCCAGTTGTAATGTCCTTTTGAGCCTATTGGCCTTGTTATGTTCTGTCTCCTGCTTGCATGGAGGGAAGAGGAAACTACGTATTTTTCATACTCCTCCACTATTATTTTCTGATTAATTTCGATGCAGGTTCCCACAGGTAAATTCATTCTCCGGGACACGTCGAGCTTCATTATCTTTTCTTTAATTATCTTTTCTGGTGGTTGCGACTGTTGATTCTGGCTTCCAGGAGTTGTGTTTTGTGGTTTGGGAATTGAGTGGAGGCTAAGAGTAAAAAAAAAATTCGCCTGCGAGAAAACAACCCGCGTCACGCTGCACATAAGTCAATCACTCAGCCACTGCGCTAATTATGCCGTCATTAAAATTAACTTTATGTTTAAAAGGATAAGAACTTTTTGCATTTACTTAGGTACTTTTATAATACTATGTTCAATTAAGTCCAGGATAACAAGTTTTTGTCTCTGATTAGTTTTAGTTCGAAGAAATCGAATAATACTTTCACAGACTTCTTAATTTCTCTATTATTTGGGAATTGGAAAACTGTAATTGTGTTTGACAGAACCTTGAAAGTTTTTCTCTAGAGGATTGATCAAAAAGAAGAAAGTGGCTTTTTGATAACTACATTATTCTGAAGTGGTTATTAGAGAGTAGGTTATTCATTCTTTCAGAAATTATATTTCGAGGTAGGCTTCTAATAGTAGCCATACACCATCCTGCCTATCGACGATCGATTTGACGCTTGCAATTGTTTCAAATTGCAATTGTTTAAAAATGCCAATTTGATGGCATGACATGCCAATTTGATAGGTCCTCAAATCGATTTGACACAACGTCAAATCAGCAGCAGTGATGCATTTGGGTATTATTCGGTGACGACAACAATTTTATAAATTTATAGCTATCGGTCACCGAATAATAGCTAGATCTAGCTATAAATTTGCTAAGTTGGCATCGCTGCTGCAGATTTGAAGTTGTGTCAAATCGGTCGTACGATAGGCAGTATAATGGTGTATGGTGTATATGGACGAACTGCCAATTTGAAACAATTGCAAGCGTCAAATCGATCGTTCGATAGGCAGGATGGTGTATGGCTACCATTAGACCCGTACACATCCTTTTGTCAAACCAGGTGACGGGTTTACACATATTGTACCTGTTTATTCTGAGAAAATACAGCCGAATGAAACTCAAAGATTGAGCCCGCGGATGTTTGACGCGAACACTACATTAAAGTATTCACCAGAGAGTGTCCGGAATTCGAAGTCTTTACTTGTACAAGAGATACTCGTATGAAAGAGCGCCTCATGAAAACCACTGAAGATTCTAATAATTACTTTACATTTCTTACCAACTATAACATCATAAATAATGTGGGAAAAGTTAATATTCCAGTACATGTCCTGTAGATACGAGTATTCGAGTAAGTCACTAATGCCTGAACGTATAACTTCAGCAAAGCTAAATGCTCATTTATCTAACTGACTGACTTACCTTAATGGTTCTACACGACCCATATTACACTAAATTAGTGCAGAAAAGTATTATCTGAGCATTTTCATAAACCTAGAACCATTTTGGGCTAACTCGAGCAATTTGTTATGTGAAAATAAGCGGGAAAGCTTAGCGTTCATGTCAGTTTTTTTTTTAATTTTAGCATGGTGAAATAAGCAGTTTCGCAATGGCACATGTAATAAAGATAAATATTTACTTTTTAGTTCATACGGAATAAGAAAAATATGTTATGAAATTCATATCCAAGAATATTTTTATGGTGGAACATAACACAACTAAGGTGTTGCCAAGTCAGAAACCTGCATACATACCTACCTACATTATTATTTGTTGAATGTAATGTAATTGTTTGTACATCGATTTCTTGATCCAACAGTCTTTAAAGCCTTACAAACTAATGAGTATAGTTTTTAATTTGACGACAATTCAGATGCATTCAATTTCTATAAAACTTTAACCGTACTTACCAAAAAAAGATAAACATCTGTTGAACGCTTGTCTAAAAAAAGTGTAACTGCAAAACGGCCCATAAATTAATGCGAAATGTCACTTTGATGTTGAAAGTTTTTTTAGACAAGTGTTCAACAGATGTTTAACTTTTTTGTGATAGGTATGACGCTGATTTTTTATCCACACACATCGGTGACTTGGCAAGTTGAGTGCTCGAAAAATATTGATTAAGCCAAGGCACGTGTTATACTGCTGCCCTTCCACATTTTCAGGCAACTTTCATAAGAATATTATCAACTTGATAGAACTACTCAACATTCAGCACAGGCCCTGACTCTCGCAAAAAAATGTGTTGCTTTAGTAGACAGTTTTACTAAAACAGCACAAAATTTTTCAACGCCAGCCATACAAGCAGTTCGTTTTTATCATCGCAGATAAACAAAAAACGGGAGCCATGAATAACGCGTCGGTACTCCAAATGTTGAGCGCCCCTGACGATGACAGAAACTTTCTCATATTGCAGCCATAAATCCGTACTGATAACGTGAAGGTTGGCAGCAAATGGGACCGATTCTGGCCAGTTTTGTGTTTTATTGGGCGATTTGGGTTTGACACCCCTGACATTTAGAGGTGTAAATTGAGGCAATTAGTCAGAAATGTGTTTGTTTTATTGAAGGATTAAATCTTAATTCATCTAAAATGGCCATTAAATTGAATAGGTTCACTTTGAGGGATTCTAATGCTATTTGCAATTTCAGTTGAACTTTTAAGCCATTTAATTGAGCAGAGCAGATTTTGCATTTGTTTTTGGATAACGATATTAAATGCAGACAACAATAGACAGACCATTATTTTTTATCCTTACAGAAGCGATTCCTTCGTGCTGGTACGGGTTACTATTTTTTTTTGAAAAATATAAGAACTTTAATACAACCTTAGTTCAGGAAATTACAAAAACAAAGAAAGTCAAGTCAGTTAATTCGTCCTCAAGTCACGGATGTAGTAATTGATTATAATTTAAATATAATAAAACGCAGATAACATGTCCATGTCTAATAATTACTTAAACTCTTCTTTTTATATAATCCATACGTATCTATGTATGAAAATTCCTACAAATTACAAAATCCATACCTGTAATCTAACGAATGTTTTCATATAATTTCCATCACATTTTTGCACGAGATTTCCTTCTGTAGGCGCAAAAATTTAAACGAGCGGAATAAATTATAAAAGAGCCGTTTATCCGACATGAAAGGGGCAGTTTTCATGAATGTGGATTATTGCAAGCTGTTACACGAATTTATTACCACCTGAGGGGATCATATTAGTACCCTCTGGGAGGAAATGTTAGGACCAAATTGCGGTACAATTACGGGAAAACCACGAACCAAGAATTTTAAACTCAGACAACTGTCAACGTCAGACCACAATTCACGTTGATAAGGGTCATTTTGCAGTTGCACTTTTTTTAACCAAGCGTTCAACAGATTTTTATCTTTTTGTGGTAAGATGTGCTAAGATTGTTGTTAAAAACAATAATCTTAGTTTAAAATTCTCGTGCATTTGGTTTCTGAGGCGAAAGTCTGACAGCCAGGCTTGCCAAGGGTTATAGTATTAACAGTTGTTGAGTTGTGAAGGATTAGGTAGTAGCTTCATGTAATGATGGTTATTAGTACTGTTAGATGGATAGGTTTACACTCTTAAACGTAAGTTAAATAGACAGTAAAATAATAAATAACAATAATTGTTATTGGTCAAGAAGGTACAGATGGTGTGAGAACAGAACTTAAACTACAATATACATAGTAACAGCAAGATAGTTTTACAAGTTGATGAACTATGCATCTCGTGTCTCGTAAATCAAATATTATGATAAGTAAAAATATAACTTTGAAATTATGATATCTACATTTCATATTATTTTTCGTATCCCAATAGCATTACGTACCTTTTCATCACATCAAGAAAACAAAAAAAATGAAAGGAGACTGCCAACAATTTTCTCACCTATTCTATCGGTAAAATAAATATAGGTACTTGAAGATTTGCACTTGTTGAAAGCCAAGGCTAACCTTGAATTTTTTTTTAACCTTGGTGGATTTTAGTCAGTAAGAGTCTGACAGTCCCTTCCGCCCCACCCAGGGCGGGAGAACTCATTCGATGATTTTACCACCTAAAAAAAAAAAAAAAAAAAAAAAGGCTAACCTTGAAAAGCTCGCGTCTTCCTGAAAAATACCAGACCACGCACAATATTATTGTGTGTGTTTATAACGTATTTATGACTGAAACATCAACATACACTGCCATAGTAACCACTTCAGCCACGTTTTAAACAAGAGGATGGGTTTCAACACTTTGTCAGATATAATTGACGTGATTGAAATTGGAATCTGTTTCGGACATTCTCCTTTTTTTTCGGTACTTTTTTTACGAGTTATTAGGTATTGTAATTGGAATATGGTGAGAGAATTTTGCCAAGTTACTAGAGGAAAGGCAACGTGCGAGAATATTTTGATTATAAATCAATTATTTTCAAATAATTGTTGTTAGTGAAATTGATATGCTATCCTTACAAATTTGCGTGACTAACTAAACAATTAAGTATAATTTTTACCTTACTAACCTACTTTACTACCTTATTTTAACTTACTAAGGGCTGGTTTTTCAATAGTCGTTAACCGTTACCTGAGGAATAAAAATAACGGTATGACATAATTATGTCCATAGATAAGCTGTCAAACCGCCATTTCCTCAGGGGTGTGTTTAAATCTTCCGGCGACCTTTCACCGGAAAAAAAATAAACTAGCGAGAGTTCTCTGAACGGAGTCATAAGTTTCTGTCAATGTTAGCTGTCAAATTCAATTGACAGCTCAGTTTATTAAACAAATAATCAATTTTCTGGTGTAATATTAATGAAATCCATAATCTACAAATAACATTCGCTCTCTTAAATAAAAATTTTCGTTTTTACGGCGCGAATCGAGCAAAACAACAAAACTTAATGTTAATCTGACAGCAGGATAAAATTTTGCGAGGTAAAAAGGTCGCAAAAATTTATTCCTTTCAGTAAAAACATAGACCAGCGGACGACCGTAAACGGGGCAGATTAAATTTTAATTGGTATAATGTTTCACCTCTCGGTGTACTTAAACGGGCTGTTTGACATTTAGTCAGTATAAATTTAAACTGGATAAACGATTTAAACGCAGCCCAGTTATCGGTTATCTGACATTGAAAAACCAGCCCTAGGTAAAATAAATATTAGGTGCATGGCTAATTAAGTGTTTGATACTTAATTAGCCATGCACCTAATATTTATTCAAATATGCTTTATCAATGACTGCTCCGCTGCATCACGGATTCCATTCCCGCACGGAACAAATATTTGTATGCATTTTCTGTTCCGCATCTGGGTCTGCGCATGTGAGTTTTATTTGTAAATGCACCCACGATACGGGAGAAATTCCAAGAAAGGGTCGTGTTTAAAAATAACTTCTTGGCGCAGTGGCTGAGTGATCAACTGCTGTGCAACGTGTAGCGGGTTCGATTCCCGCACAGAACAAATATTAATTTGTATTATCTGCAAGTAGTTGTTCCGGGTCTGGGTGTTTGTGTATGTGAGTTTCTATGTTTGTAAACGCATCCACGATACAGGAGAAATGCCTAATGAGGGACAACGTTTTATTTTAAATATTAATATTTAAAATAACTAAATAATTTTATTTTTTTTAAATATTTTGCCATAAGAAAATAATAAGTAAATACCGAAATTTTTTCATACCATCATCGTCACTGTCAAAAGCGTACGTCACTGTCATTAATGACAGCGACGGCCACTGTCTAAAAAGTCTTCAAAGTGTAACAGCAAGTACGTTTATTAAATGTTTTTCACAAAATAATATAATTGATACCAAGTAAGCCTTGGCTACAATTGCTTTAAAAACTTTAATTAACAATGGAATAAATTAGCTACAATGAATTAATATTATTTTACCCTGCCCTGAAGGTAAAACTTTTTATTCAGACTCATTTGAAAATTAATTTAACGATACCACAGTATAAATATCTATCAGTAGTGGAACTCGGCCGCATGATAGAAATAAATGCCTACAGCCGCGCGGTACGTAAACATGCTTTAGGGCTGCCCGTCTCGGGCACGCCGCAATTGCGGCGGTAAGACCCCTCTTTGAGGAGTGGCTGGAGAGACGTCACGGCGTCCTGACCTATCGGATGACGCAGGTCCTCACCGGACACGGAAGTTTCGGGAGGTACCTGTGCCTGATGGGGAAGGAGGAAACGCCCGGGTGCCACCACTGCGAAGATCGCCCGGAGGACACAGTAGAGCATACGGTGCAAGACTGCCCAGCTTTGGCGGTGCACCGACGTGTCCTCACGGCGGCGATAGGCGGAGACCTCTCGCGCCCGGCATTTGTTGCGGCCATGCTGCGGGGCGAGACGGAGTGGGAAGCGGTCAGCTCCTTCTGCGAGGCAGTAATGCTCGTGAAGGAGGAGGCGGGCCGCGAGCGAGAGAGGACAGCGTCCTCCCTCCGCCCCAACCGCAGTGGTAGGCGCCCGCGGCGTCGGACGTCAGCATACGATCTCCGGCCACCGTAGGCGCGGGCAGCGAGTAAAGGGCAACTCGCTGCCCGACCAAGGACCATGCCCGGGTCGACGGCGCGTTGTGTCCCACGCGCGCCTCAAAGAGCGTCAGCATAAAACGGGGCCCCCCTCTCAGAGGGCCAAAGCCTGCCGGGGTCGCGGGATTATTTCCTTACCGTAACCCCGGAACGAAACAGGCTATGAAGGACACCGTGGATTTTAGTCAGTAAAAGTCTGACAGTCCCTCCCGCCCTGCCCGGGGCCGGAGGACTCATTTGATGATTTTACCACGCTAAAAAAAAAAAAAAAAAAAAAAGGGCTGCCCGTCTCCGGCACTTTAATTACATTTGCCTACTTTCTGTTTCTATTTAGTTTTGTGATTGTAAATATACTTTTCTTATATCAGTAAACAAATAAAATACTTTGTATATTGAATAAGAAGGATTTAAAACACAAGCGTAAGTACCTACCGTATCATGATTCATTCAGAACCGCCTATAACTTACCTATTTCACTCGTCTCATTAACTTTCCTTTACTCTGTTCACTGTATTTATTAATTCAAATACCCTTTTTTTCGTGAGATAAAAGAAAATATTTATCCCCTAAAAAGTCACACATTATGTACCTACCTACCAGCTACTAGTACTTAAGTAAAATTATTTTATAGTCAGTACTTTTCAGTTTCCAGGTATTTAAAAAAAAACTTATAACAGGATACGTTATTGACGAATTCATACACTCAAAAACAGCACAATATTTCCTATTGCGAGGCGCGTAGGTATAGCTCGCGTTTCGTCCGTTTGTATGAAGTTCAAGTACTGATAGATATTATTACCGTGACGATACTGAGTAAAATTATTCTACTACAAACATAAATTTTATGTTAGTACTTAAGAGGGCTTTCACACGTTTCGTTGTGTTTGTGCGACTTTTGGAACCTGATTCTGGGTATGTCATTGCCACAAATAAAAAAAAGATACATACTCGTGAAAGTTTGACTATTTCTGTGTGGAGTGCTTTAAACAAATTTTTAGATTTGTTTACATACACGAGTAAAAACCTTGTCTCTGCAAAGGATGTTTCATAAAATTCTACTTTTTGTCATACTTTGGTACCGAATTACAGGGAAGGTATAATAGTAAAATAATATTTGAAAATGTCCATGGTACATCTGAAAGATTATATTTGGACTGCATTAATCACTTTTTTATTTTCCATTCAGAAATACACCAAAAATAATTTTTCAAAACAGGTACAATTTGACATTTTTTCGTCCGAAATTATATTTTTTATCTATCAATATTTACTGAATATTCAATCAAAAAGTATTGAATAACTAAGGTTACTATCTTAGCTTGCATTAAAAAAATAATTAGTTCATATAAAAGTAAAATAATAGTATTAAACAATTTTTATGCAATGACAAAATTCAACATAAAACCAAGAACGGTTTGTTCTTTGATTTAGACGGCGCGGGGCGCCTTTTGAGGGAGGACGTATCGCTCGCAACCATTTTGACATTAGTCACGTAATTATTAAATTTTAAAATACACGCCACCATTCATGACCTTCATACGCGGCGCTAGTGTCTTTGTCATGACATCAAATTCCATGTGAAAAATGTAGTACCTCGAATTTTCCGCAGGTCATGAGTGGTGGCCAGTAATTTTCCCAATCGCCAAGAATACAGCATAACCTACCTTTCTTGATACAAGCTAATATTTTGAATTAATTTAATTTTGATCTGTTTGCAATGTAATTAAATAAATGTGTTGATTGTATTTTCCTACTATATTCGAATGTGGATATAATTTGTACATAATAAAATAATGTAAATAATTCTGATAGCTTTTTTTCTGAATTGGTAATTAAATGTAATTTTAGACTTGCTAACTTCCCAAACATTCCAGTTCGTTTGGATAATATAGCTCGCTGCGGGAACCACATACCACCGACCATGCCCCTGGTGGTATGTCTTTTTATTACGTGGTAAAATCGTCAGATCAGCCCTTCCACCCAGGGAAGGACAGGACTACAGGAAGGACATACAAACTTGTACTGACACTACTGACTAAAATCTACGGTGTCCTTCAATAACCCATTGCGATCCGGGGCCATGGATACCTGATAAGACAGTCCCACGACGCCGGCAGGATTTGGCTCTCTAACGTGCGACCCGAAAATCCGTGAAAAATTGATCTGATCATTTTGAGGTAGCGGTTAACCAAGAGAAAAGTAACTTTAAAAAAAAAAACTTTTTGAAAAAAGTACCGACTTCAAAAACGAATACAAAAAAGTTTAAAATAACTTTTCTTTTGGAAGTCGGTGGCAATAGTCAATGAAATAAATAACAAAGCCACCGACTTCCAAAAGAAAATTTATTTTAACTTTTTCGTTTAAAATAACTTTTCTGAATTCAAAAAAGTTTAAAATAACTTTTCTTTTGGAAGTCGATGGCAATAGTCAATGAAATAAATAACAAAGCCACCGACTTCCAAAAGAAAAGTTATTTTAAACTTTTTTGGATTCGTTTTTCTTTTTTTCAAAAAGTTTTTTTTTATCAGTCGATTTCTTGTTATTAGGTTTGATCAAAGAGAGTTGAAGTCTTGTATCAGGTTCGGCATCCAGTCAATTGCGGTATACCGTTTTGGCAGCTGCATTGTATTTTTTTTTTTTGGTAAAATCATCAAATGTGTCCTCCCGAGTGGGACGGGATTTATAACCAGACTCGTACTGACTAATATCCATGGTGATCCTTCAGTAGCCCTTTACGTTCCAGGGTCACCGTTACCTGATAAGACAGTCCAGTGACCAAGACAAGCTCCGGCCCTCCAAGGCGTACCTCTCTGATTGGAAATCGCTTCTCGGCGGCGTAGGTCACGCGGCTGTCCACTCCCTCACGTGTTCCACCTCCTACTTCGCTAGCATGACTGCTTTGCATAATGATTCGAGGACTACTTCCAGTTTGAGTTGGGATTTGGCAAACCTGTACCACTCCATGTACCTAACTTTTTTGCAGCCAACTCAATAAGTGGACTAATATTGTGGGTCGATGTCAACGGCACCCCAATGGCCTGTCATTTTTACGGTTACACCTCAGAAAGATAGAACCGGGTCGGATTGGCTCCTTTTTGCGGAAAAATTCACGTCTTAGCAGCATTGAAGTTCAAGCACTCAACCGGCCATGGCTCTTTCGCCTGATATTATTTTGTGAATTTTATTCATGAATACAGATACTACTCAGAACAAAACATACAAAAAATAAGTTAGCATTCCAATAAATCGTAAAAATAAGCGAAATTGAATGAAAATTGAGAAATTACAGGAATGTGTCAAGTTTCATAAATAAAATAATGAAATCGAAAAAATAATGTTTTCAATGTTCCAGAGAGTTCTTTTTCTCTTAAACCCTGTGTTATTTTACTGAAGGTGAAATGTTCTGTATTAAATAACGAACATTTTCTATACCATTTCAATAGAAATCAGGTAAAAAGCCTGAGTGACCAATTGTAGCATCGTAATTCGAGCATAAACGAATTCAGTAGCCGCGATTGATCGAAGATGAAATCAGGTACTACTTGCTGTGCAAATGAAATAATGTGGAATTGAACCACATTTTCTACGCAATTTTGAGCAGTTACGTTAGGAAGTGAAAGCTCAGTTTTGCGAGATAGAGATTATAATTTAAAGCTCACCAAAACATTCTGTTTCATGAGTGAAATGATCCGAAACCTGTTGAACTCTGATAGATCTGTCTTTATTAAAAAAATAATCCAGCTGTAACCCAGTATATGAAGCACTGAAGCCCAGTCAAAACAGTTCAATAAATTTTCTCCTTTGCAAATGTTTAACGATTTGCACCATCCGCTTACAGTTAACTGCAGGCGAACCAAGAATCTTCTTGAATATTAATTTTTAATCTTCATGGTGGATTATGGCCCACTCCCTCTCACGGAGAGGAGGCCTGTGTCCCAGCAGTGGGAACATTACAGGCTGATGATGAATGAATGAATGAAATCTTCATGGTGCCGATTCGAAATTGTCTTATCAATTATAGGGGAGCTTGTGGCTGGTCGCAATGGAGTTTGTATGATCCGCGCAGTAGATTATCGCTCTCTTTGCGCGGTTTAACGAACTTGATGGTCTTCTTGGGCCTTACTCACTTTCTTCCTGGATCACGGCGTTTGGTGATATTACCCGTCTCTTTTGACAAATATTTTGTACCACTGGTTGGAAATATTCGAGCATTAAACCGACCACTTCTGGCTATATCTCCTTATCTATGTCACCGTAATCACCCCAAGTGGCTGGTTTTGCGTCCATAATTATGTCTCTGAATAGATGGCATAAATGACTGTTTGATGTATAATATAAGTCAAATAAAAAGTTTGAAAAATTTTAAACACCAAATCGTAATTTCTAAATAATTTCAAAAATCTAATTAAATAAGTTATGAATTCAAATTAGCCACTAGAAACAAAATTAACACTTGAAAGATATCATAACAAGATAATTTACTCGTATTATAGAATGGAATTAATTAATCTTTATAATGCACACTTTGTAAATTACAAATATATCCAATTCGTAGTGTGACACAATGTGCGGTTTAAAGTGTAAAATAATGAATGGCCCTTATTTTATTTTGATAGGTATACATTTATCATATTATCCATTCGTTTAAGAATACAAGTAGTGTCTAGAAGCTCGGGATCTTACTTTGTTTATTCGAAAGAAAAGTGGCAAAAGCTCATGTTGTTTTCTTCCTGGTATACGAGGCATAGCTGTTTCGTTAGTGTTTTGTTTTTATGCGGGGGGCATCACGATGTCAAATTGACAGAAACTGTGTTCTTTCAGTGTGTACTAGCGCTCTTAAATTCTCTGAATATTTTTTGTAAACTTCTATTAGGGTAGGCAATTATAATTATTAAATTGACTTAGTTTTAGTTGTAATAAGATTTCCTTTAAAATGTTATGTTGTTCCAAGTTTAGTTTTTTTTTTTTATAGGTACCTAATCGTTTTTACTACCCAAGATTACGTTGATAACTTATCTAGGTATCTATCTAGTCTGTTTGTTACTTTTTCAAGCTTAAACTATTTGACTGATCTTCCTGAAACTCTACATAAACGGTGTCAGGTGGTACAGAGGTGGACATTTTTTTTTTTTTTTTTTTTTTAGCGTGGTAAAATCATCAAATGAGTCCTCCAACCCCGGGCAGGGCGGGAGGGACTGTCAGACTTCTACTGACTAAAATCCACGGTGTCCTTCATAGCCTGTTAAGTTCCGGGGTTACGGTAAGGGAATAATCCCGCGACCCCGGCAGGCTTTGGCCCTCTGAGAGGGGGCCCCGTCATTATGCTGACGCTCTTTGAGGCGCGCGTGGGACACAACGCGCCGTCGACCCGGGCATGGTCCTTGGTCGGGCAGCGAGTTGCCCTTTACTCGCTGCCCGCATGCCCGCGCCTACGGTGGCCGGAGATCGTCTCGCGACGTCCGTCGCCGTGGGCGTCCTACACCGCGGTTGGGGCGGAGGGAGGACTCTGTCCTCTCTCGCTCGCGGCGCGCCTCCTCCTTAGCGAGCATTACTGCTTCGCAGAAGGAGGCGACCGCTTCCCACTCCGTCTCGCCCCGCAGCATGGCCGAAACCAATGCCGGGCGCGAGAGGTCTCCGCCTATCGCAGCCGTGAGGACACGTCGGTGCGCCGCCCAAGCTGGGCAGTCCTGCACCGTATGCTCCACCGTGTCCTCCGGGCGATCTTCGCAGTGATGACACCCAGACGTTTCCTCCTTCCGCATTAGACACAGGTACCTCCCGAAGCACCCGTGCCCGGTGAGGACCTGCGTCAGGCGGAAGGTAAGGACGCCATGACTTCTCTCCAACCACTCCTCAAAGAGGGGTCTTACCGCCGCAATTGCGGCGTGCCCGGCCGTCGGTCGCGACAGTCGTTCCTTCCATACTGCCCTGAGATCGCGCCGGAGGTCTTCGCGCCGCGCCTCGACTTCGCGAGGCAGCGGGGTCACGCCCCGGCGCTGCGCCTCCACGCGCCACTCATAGACGCGCTGGAGGGCAGTCGCCTCCAGATCCCAAGGCAGCAATCCGGCAAGCAGGTTGGCCGATTCGCCGGCAATCGTGCGGTATCCCCGGATCATTCGGATAGCCATGACCCTCTGGCATGCGACCAGCTTCTGTGGTCGCGTCCGGATGCTCAGGGCCCACACAGGGGCCCCGTAGAGGGCCATGGACCGCACGACGCCAGCGTACAGCCTACGGCAGGAAGCGTTTGGCCCGCTGAGATTGGGCAGCAGTCGCCTGAGGGCGGCCGCTGCACGGTTCAGCCTTGGGGCCAAACTCAGGAAATGCTCCCTGAAGTTCCACCGGCTGTCGAGGACGAGTCCCAGGTACTTCATCGTCCCCTGTACGCCGATTGGAACTCCTTCCACCGTAATGCTGTAACTCGACGGTGGCGCGTTACGGCGGCCATGAAAACACATGGCCTCCGTCTTGTGCAGCGCCACCTCGAGTCCCAACCGCCGGATCCTCTCGACAACTGTCGCGACCGCTTCCGTCGCCACGTCGGCCGCCGCCTGGTGCGACTCTCCCTGTGCAAGGACGAGCGTGTCGTCAGCGTAACAAATTGCGCTGACGCCGTCAGGGAGGTCGCTGCGCAGCACCCAGTCGTATCCGATGTTCCACAAGGGCGGTCCCAGGACCGAACCCTGTGGAACACCGCACGACATCTCTCGCCGGTTCCACTCTCCCCGGACAGAGGTGGACATAGGGAGGAACCTTTAATCCCGAAAGAAATAGTTCCTGAGAAGGACAACAATAACGTTCATATGGTAATAGATGGCGCCACTTACGATCCGATTTTATTGAAAATTTAAAATTCACGCGAGCGAAACCGTGGACAACTGATAGTATTTAAAAAAAAAAAATCTTTTCATTATTATAGGTTCAGTTTTTGGTTTGAATGAAAAACGGATAAAAATAATTATTTAACCCTAATACATAATTCATCATCATTCAAAACGGTGAAGGAAAACATCGTGAGGAAACCGGCAAGTCCTGGAACCAAAAATTCTAAGACATGTGACATCTGCCAACCCGCACTGGGCCCGCGTGGTGGATTATGGCCCACTCTCTCTCACAGTGGGAACATTACAGGCTGACAGGGTACATAATTCATTGAAAATAAACGTGGTCCAGTCGTCACACTAGTGTCTATATTATTATGTGACCTTTAAATACTCATCCTCTTTGTACCTCGGGCCTATCGACGTCGAAACACATCAACTTCATATGAAGTAGGGTCAGACAAACAAGCGTCCCACTCGAAACACATCTGTTGACTGAGCCTTCGTTTCACGCACTCGGACCGCTCTTGATTTTTTTTTTGTTATCTGTACGTATTTTGAATTGAGAAAACAAAATAATGTAATAGGCAATGAAATGACTTTCGCTTCCCTGTAGGTGATAGCGTGTTAATATTATGTAGCCTATAATATGTTGACCCGACTTCTTAATAATATTCGTGTCAATGAAGACAATCCATGCAGTACTTTTTGAGTTTATCCCGGACATACATACAGACAAACAGACAAAAACTGTACTTATAACATTGAAAATTATACTAATAATATCATTGAATTTGTTATGATTTCGTAACTATTTAGGCTGATGTTCTTAGTCACTGACTCAGCTCAAGTCAAGCTTGAGCCGTTTATTCACACCATTTAGACACAGTGACAGCTATAAATCTTAAAATGTAAGTTGGTTTGTTACAATTTCACGCCTTAACTACTTGTGGCTTACTATTACTTCTTAAAGCGTGAGTCTTTAGGCTGTGGGAAAGAGACAGAGCTATACAAGTCGTCTAGCGCCATCTCGTTCACTCACTGGAACAAGCCTGGTTTTAGGACGTTGTAATACCCCCCCTGAACTGATCATCCTAAAATTTTGCATACTTTTATACATTGTAGTTATACAGAAACTGATATAGGGAACTTTTAATCCGTAAAAAAGTACTGTTCCCGAGCAAAATAATACAATAACGTTACGTTGATGACGCTACATGCCACTGAATTTATTGTTAAGAAATAAAGGAGAGCGAAGCTGCGGGAAAATGCTAGTTGATAAAAAGAGACCGAAAAGATCTGTCAAATTTGAAAAACCGTCAATTGCATCTGAGAAAACGATTTAATGGAATTCTGAACCGTCCGCGTCGTCATGGCGACTGATCGAATGCGCCAAACGTGCTGAGAAATTGACTTAAGGTGAAACAAGTCAACAGTCTTTCCATAGAAACTTCGTTGGGGTTTTACTCCACTATTTGACAAGGTACATCCAAAGTTAAACATGGTATCGTTTTGTCTCATTATTAATTTTGTCTGTACGGAAGCAGAATTTTGAAATAACAAGCCATTAAAAAGTTACGAGCTTCCAAAGATTCGTTTTTATTGCTAATTTTAACACAACTTTGGGCGTAAATTAGAAATTAAAGACCCATGAAATTTCCAAAACAAAGTACGTACCGACACAGCACATTTATCGAAGAATTCCATAAATTTTATTTGATATTGATTGATGCAGTGGTTTTTTCATAAAACCACTTCTCCCAAAGGCCGTTTCGTATTTTTTTACGCGCGCCTTTTACTCTGAATGATCGTGCATCTCACTGTATAATGTTTTCCCCTGTTTTCTCCACGGGAGAATGACGCTCGCGGACACATGAACAATATGGCTCGATTTCAGGTGATATTTCACCTGGTTTCATGGTTTTTGACCATGCCTGCCAGTGAGTTCGAGCTCGCGACTAGTGCCGCCTTAAGATGGGATTTCAAATACGTATTCTTGAGTTGAATTTAATATTATTTTATTAAAACATTAGTTAAAAAACTAGATGAATCCCTTAGTTTCTAATTCTAAGTATTTGTATGCTTATTTTCATTTACTCCCTCAAGTATCACGCAACATTTCACACGAAAATGAACCTTATTTTTATTCACATTGCTATATCATTATGTTTTTATTTTAGTAAATCCTCCTTTAGTTATATACTTTGTTATATGGGCCACAGCTCCCAGTTATTTAGCTAGGTGTTTGCAGTTTGAATATAGAGCACTATTTTAAAATAAAATAAAAAGTTTTAATAAAGAAACTAAATTGAAATTATTTTAATGTTTTTATTGACTAAGCTATCCATCGTCTCAAGGTATTAAAGTTGTCACATGAAAACCTATTTAGAATTTCTAAAAGGGCCGTACTATGCTTCTTTTGAAAACTAAGCGTATTATATAAACTTCTTTTAAAATCATATTAGGCTCATAAAAGATGCTTTTGAATAAGATTGTCTGTCTATAATAATATCATGCGTGCGTGAGCAGGTATATCACGTGATTGCTCTCATACACACACGATCACGTTAAGGCCGTGTGTCACAGCGAAAGCGTCGTTTGATGAGTCGGGAAAGTTGCCACGCACCGCCACTAGCAGGCGCCACTATCGCGAAATGATTGCAATCCAAAGTTTTATGTATTTCATTTCGTCAACTTCAACATTTCATAAAGTGTTCCCTTTACGCAAAACACATGTATTACTCTAGTAGAAATATTTTAATATAAGGATGTCGAAACATTTACTAAAACAAAATGATAGAAATACTTATTGATGTGGATAAATATTTTGTAAATATTTTTATCATTCACAGTCTTAAATTTATTTTATAACATTTTGACACAGATTTTGACGTCCCGAGATAACGAAGAAAACTACTATTTGGTAGAAAATTAATAAAATTGGCACACTTTGCGAAAGTGACAATTCCCAATTATCTAAAGCCCCAAACACACGCGCGCACGGGCATAGGCATGTGCGTTGTGTTCCACGCGCGCCTGAAAGAGTGTCAGCATAATGACGGGGCTCCCCCTTAGAGGGCCTACCGGGGTCCCGGGACTAACGAATACCGTGACCCCAGAACGTAAAGGTCTATTGAAAGACATCGTAGATTTTAGTAAGTATTACGTCTGACAGTCCCTCCCGCCCTGCCCTGGGTTGGAGGACTCATTTGATTATTTTACCTCGTTAAAAAAAGCCCCTAACACACGCTCCTTTTATTAACGTCCGTTCACAAAGCTAGTTGCGTGATATCTTTATATGTTCGAGAATGTAAAGCTAAGGGTGGTGTTGGTACTAATTTTTGATGCATTTTGATGTAATGACAGACACTAGCGCCGCGTAAAAGGGACTTAGTAGTTTTTTACTCATATATTATGAGGTACAGGTACACAGATTATTGTAGTACAACAATTTTATTGTCAGTTACCTCTTTATAATTGAATCTTCATTCTATAATATCCTATCATTTCTTTTTTTTTGGGGCATGGTCTTAATATCACTTTTCTGATAAATAAAACCTTTGAGAGATATCTATCGGCTCCAAAAGAATGAGCCCAGTGCTAATCATTTTTTTTGCCTCCAAAGCAATAAATAGAGCAAGAAGCAACTTGTACCGAACACGCGGTGAGACAGCAATTCAAATTCAAATTCTTTATTTCGAGCTATAAACTCATATTAGGGGGTTAGTAACATTGTTCTTAAAAATTAGTGTTAGTAAACAACACGATACGGAGAAACATGTAACTGACAGCAGTGGGTTATATATGGACAATCCACTCTGCCAGCAATCATCCTCAGAACCCTGTTAGGGCTAGCCATGACCCGAGCGACCAAAGATGCTGCGCGTTTCCGCATTATGGTGTAAAAACAGTCTACCCCAGCCGCCGCAAACATCCCTGATGCACTGCAACGCCATGGCTACCCCATCAGTTTTCTGAAGGCGTTATTGTATTGGACACGGAGGGCTCCATACGACGCCTGCGAATATTTCTCCCATAGGCTGCACGTATAAAAGGTTGTGCAGAATGCTCTAAACAGCGTAACCTTCACGTCTGCAGTACAGCGTGCGAACCTACGGGCTACCATATTCGCACGCACGGACAGAGCCCTCCGCTCCCTTTCAATATCAGCGTTATCCTTGAGCTCGGCGGAGACCAGGTGACCGAGGTATTTAAATTGTTCCACTCGCTTAAGTGGAACTCCATTTAGCAGCATGGGTGGAACATCATGGTGGTACCTAGTCCCCGCCTTAAACACAATGTACTGACTTTTTGGAACATTATACATTAACCCATGTTCAGTTGCGTATCGTTCACATGTGGCTAGTAATGTTCTAATACCACTGACTGAGGCGCTCAGCAGTACCATGTCGTCCGCGTAACTTAAGTTATTGACACAGACTCCGTCAATATGACAACCGACATGATGACTGCTAAGCGCCTCAATCAGGGCATTTATATACAAATTAAACAGGGCAGGGGAAGTTAACCCTCCCTGTCTTACTCCGCACTCCAATCGAAACGGGTCCGACAGCACACCCGTCCACCGAACATTGTTGACCTGGCTTCCATACCAGTGCTTGAAAATTTTTATAAGCTCGATAGGCAAGCTTATAGCCTCAAGCTTCTTCCATAATAAGTCGTAGGAAACCAGGTCAAAAGCTCGAGACAGGTCCAAGAAACAAGCGAAAACAGGTGTTCTCCTTTTTGTGTAGTACCTGACGGCATGCTTGAGACACAGAACTGCACTTTCTGTAGAAAGTCCAGGCCAAAACCCGAACTGATTATCGTGCAGCACAAGATGTCGATTTAATTGTGTCTCAAGCAGACCATCAAGCACCTTAGCGACTATGGTCGCTAGAGAAATAGGTCTATAGTTTCTCTTGTCAGAAAGATCACCTGTTTTACTTTTAACTATAGGAACCACAATCGTCCTCATTAGGTCAGAAGGCAAGTATGAATGACCAATACATAAATTGTACAGCAGCGCCAAAACTCTTGGCAGGTGAGGACCTGCGTACTGCAAGTGCTCGATGCTGAGCCCATCATGACCAGGGGACTTACCTCTAGTTGTAGATTTAATGATCTTAGCCACATCTTTGGCACCAAAAAGCAAGCCTACTGGGCCACAGCTGGGCTCAGCATCCAGCGTCACATTTGTGCTCCCCAGCGGAGATTTTAAAAGAAAATGATTTTTAAAAATGTTTGCAATATCCTTTGCATCACTAGCACCGTTAACACTAACAGGCAAGCCTGGCCGAGTACTCAGACTCTTAGTATTCTTCCAGAAGCCACGGAAATCACGCTTTGAGTGCTTAGAGCTTTGAGTGCAATGACTACCAATTTTTCATCGCAGTCGCAGCATTATACTATAGGCGATATTTAACAGGGTGGTGGGTGCTATGCCTTATTTCTAGTTGACATGTAATTTTGAAGTATTCAAAATTTTGACAATAGCAGTTTTCATTTAAATTATTTTAATCCTGTTTCTTCGAAATTGTTATAAATCTGTGACGAAACTAAATAAATAATAATAAAAGTGAAGTGCTTCTTATCCTATATCGAAGTTTGATACGATTAGAAGTTGTTTTCAGTTACATATTGTCTCAAATTGTTGACTGCAAATCAGTGCATTTATCATTAGTTCATGTGAAATGGTATTTGGATGCATAAAGATTAGGTGGGAGGAGGATGGACACAGAGAAACTATCCGACAACAATAGTACGATATCACGATAGCATTGATATAATTATCACTGTGAGTAATTTATTATATTGATAGGAACAATTCGTAATGTATAGTATCATACGTATTCTAACATTTCCCTTGTTTGCTCTGAAGGGGTCGTCAGGAATTTCCTGCGATGATATTCAGTAAGTTTGGTTTATTTTATTCTTGATTTATTAATGAAAATAATGTGTTATTGAAAAAAGAAAGTTTACGTGACTTATTTACAGTCATGTCCGTTTAATCATTTCCCATTGACACAGCGAAACATAGTTTTGAATAATCTATAAGCCTACGTATCATTCGTTTTTATTTTCTCGATATTTTTATCCATTTCCAATTTTATTATTACGAAAACATGACAGCCGCGATCTGAAAAAAAGTGATAAAGGTCCAGCCTGTAAGAGCCACGCTGGCTGACTGATTCGTCAAGGAACGAAAGTGATGACACTACTTTTAAAAGGCAAAAGATGAGAGGACGATAGTGAATGTGTGCTCAGAATAAAACGGCGTATGTGCCCAAACATATTGACGTCTTTTTATGAATTAAAATTGTTATTAATTAAAAAACTGTCTTTACAGAATTTAGATACTAGTATTTTCTACAATTTAAAACAACATCCTTTCAATAACTCATAGGAGTTATGCCATAAAGTCCAAAAAATAAAAAACATAGACCGAACTTTGCATTTTTTTTGTATCGAGAAAATTTAATTGAATCGTGTTTTCAACTTTGTGAGAATTTAGATCATATAGTCAATAACTATATTCCAAGTTGTAAGATCTGTAGTCTAGTCATGTACGACAGAAAGTTAAATATAAAAACCGTATAAGTACTGACGTAGCCCGTTAAGACTTTAAAAAGATCTTTGTATTTTAGTGCAAATTGATTTTATTCGAAGTAATAAACGATATTTGAAAAATAAAAATGATTGATGAGTTTATTGAGACTTTTTAAAATAAGGGGTGATATGGAGCAGTAAATAACAGGCATTATATAAAAGACGATGAACATAATATCAATATTGTATGTACTAAAATTCGTTAATTGAATAAATATTAACAAAACAATTTGAAATATTAATTGGAAATCGTTTTTCTAGGCTCTCTGTTTGTTAAATGTTTGAACCTACAATTGGCAACTTCTGTAAAAATCGCTTATTTCTTTATATTATAAAGAAATAATCGTCTTTTATAATGTGCCTGTGAAAAGTTTAGACAAAGTTAAGAAAATGACTTGCATTTCCAAACACCTGGATATACCAAAATAAATCATACGTACAGTTTAAAATTTATACAGAACCTTCGATGAATTCGTGTTCGAGCATTCACTTCTCGACTTTCCGAGCGGATCCCGAAAATCCGGCAACATAATTCGTCGCCGTCGCGGCGTCGTCGTCGGGTTGAAAACATTCGAATTTCGAAGTAGTGATGTGCAAGCCGAGTTCGATTACGATTTATGAATACAACGCGATAAAACGGTTCGGTTTCACGGCCAATGTTATAATATGTTAGGACTTCGATACATGGACATGCTTTCGAACAAAATTCTTATGGAGATTTTCGGCTCAGCTTTTTTTGTTATTGTTGTTGTTTTGTTATTGTATTGTTTTACGATATGAGAGTAGATAAAAGTATATTATATTTCTTTTTTGGACCTGCAAGCAGTCAAGCTACATTCTTATTTCAAATTCTAATCAAATAAAAAAAAAAACAGTTTGAAATTGCCTTCGTCACACTTATTTATTTTCGTTCGTTTGATTCAATCTTGAATTAAAATAAGAATACAAAGTCAAGGAGTTACGACACTAAAGAGGCAAGTTCCGTTTTTAAATGTAAATTGAAAACCCGAATGGGCGATAACTTTACCCGTGAGCTTATGAGACGCAAATGTGAACACGGTCTTATAAAATGTTTGTTTTATTTGCACTTCTTATCAAGAAATGTTCGCAATATCGTCACAAAACCTTTTTTATTTCTGGCTGAATACAAATAAGAAGAGTAAACAACGAAAACAATAACAATCGATTTAAATTGAAATTCAATTTGTGTTTATGTGAAAGTTATTTTTTAATATTATTGTTCGTTTTAGGTCACCCCAATTTCAACTTTGAAAAACTTGTCTGTCCCGACAAATTGGGTTCCTTATCCAGATTATTGGTTCATATTCCTATCAATAAAGCCCCTTTCTTTGAATATTTTAAGAAACGCCTTTTTTCCTGGAGGAAATCGAATTAGGGGTCCAATTTCATTTGCTGACCTCATATTCCGCGAGAATAAAATATTTTTAGAAGCGTCATTTGTTTTTCTCTTTGGGCCTGAAATCCTGTTACGCGGTAGTCTGTCGCGCTTAGCTACCAATATTATACTGTGTTCTATTAGCACCATATCGCCATGCTGACGTCAGCGGCGAGTACTACGTCACTTTTTCTCACAAAAATTCGCGACCATTACGCGACCGACGCGTCGACATCAGCGTAACTTCAAACCTTATTTGTGGAGAAGAAAACAAAAAGAATAAATAGGGAGTGTTCTTATTAAAATGATTAAAGGTCATGTCTATTGTGTAACGATACATGTTTTAGTTGTACCTATACCTGCCTGCTGTAAAGTCTTCGAGTAATCTTGTTGAATTAGATTGAATCTACGAGTATTTTAGTCAGGATGCCAAGATATTCAGTTACCTTTGATACCTTTCCAATAACAATCTAAATGATTTTAGAAAATTCTTAACTGATTTCTTCATGTAGGTAATGCAACTAATATGAATATTATTGACTTAAAATGAAAGAAATTGCCATTTATTTACTTTTCCATTTAAATTCATAATTGTCAACGACATTTCAACTTTCAAACACAAACACCAAACAACTTTTACTCAATGATAAATACTTCACATTTCCCGCCGCTACCTCCACAATTTCCGTTTAATTTCTTGTTAAACGTTAAATCGGCAATTATTGTATTGTCTGTTAGGCTGAGACTACATTAGGCAGCGATTTACGATGAGACTGGAAAAGCGAAACGGCATCGCTGTACAGTGTAGCCAAATAGACATGAGCATTCATTCATTTGTTTTAATCGCTCATTTGTCGCAGATTGCGTCGCGGTCTAGTCTAGTCGGCCCTTCGTACACAACGCGATGCAAGTCTCCAATATTTTACGATTACCATATCCAGGCTAGTACCGCAATACAAATCCATAGCGGTTCGTAAACAGGAACGCCTCATTGGATACCAAAGTCATAAGGTATCAGAGACTTGCGTCGCGTTGTGTGCGAAGGGGCTTAGCCTCAAGGAGGTGGAAGATATTATGAACGTCTTCCTTTGTACGTTGTTTTATCTTCAGGATGATGAACAAAGGCGATCATAAAGATAAACGGCAGTAGCGACAGGGGACAGCTGTGTTGACGAATTTGAACAAAGAGGCATTCAAATATAGAAAGTACCGAAATGAGTTCCGGAGTTATTACGGGCCTGTAATGACAAATTGGGATGTTTATATTGGGCAGTGATTGAACAGCTCTGAGAGTCAGCACACGCTTGCGATTTCAAGTTTGACGACAGTTTGATCGGTCAGAGGATCAGTATATAGTTATGGCAGTGCGCATACTGGACGCAATCGTTCATTCGCAATCGTACATGTACTATTGCGACTGAACTACCGGCCAATTTAAATCGCAAGTGCTCACGGGCTCTGACGGAACTTCGGACAGTTTCAAGGATCAAATTCTTCGGTAAGTGTTGCGTAGAGACTACTTTGTGGTCTCTATCATACTCGTAATCGAGACTCTGGAGACATAAGGCGCAGGTTGGCGAGGTGTCCATTTTGGGAAGTAGGCATGTTGTCGAAAACTTACGAAGTCTGGACTGCAAACTGATTTTCTAACCCAATAACAAGTGGTAATCGTTTAGATATGACAATAATCGAAAACAAAAAGCTAAAAGAAAAAAAAAACTCTATAAACACTGTTATAAAAATAGTGTAACTGGCTCACAACACTACAGACTAGTGATATAGTGTTGCCAACAAATAAATTATGACCGTCTGTTTCCCAAGTGACGTCACACGGAATGGAATATAGGCGCCGGCGCCGATTGGCACGTCAAGTGTTTTCATGTGATTGGACCAAAATCAATTCCATTTTTTTCGGTAGAATAATAAAGACAGATTCCGACGTGTTAATGTTGATAGGACTAAAATGGTATGTTGGAATGGCAGTAATGGATTAGAAACTTGAACTGATAGCATTGTTTTCACTGCTTTGGAGGTGGGTAAGAGTTTTTATTCATGTGTATTGTTAATAATAAATATATAGTCAATACGCTCTTTGTAGAATAACTTTTTGTTGCACTTGGTGTTCCTTAAGTTGCGCCCTGTCCACTACACGTGTGTAGCTTTAGGTTATTTGCATTTGTTAAACGTGAAAGTTTGTTTGGGTGAATGGATGGATGTTTGTTAGTCTTTTACGCAAAAACCTCTGAACGGATTTGGATCAAATATTGTACACAGCTACACAGATAGTTTATAACCAGGATTAACACATAGGACGGTTTTGATTCCGATTTTATATTCCCATGGGAGAATTTTCAAGTTGTAACAACAGCTAGTTTATCATAATCAGCCTATATTGTTCTCACTACTGGTATACATGTTTCTTCTGTAATCCATAACGCGGGCCCAGTGTAGGTAACTAGATGTTACATAACCATCTTTGAATTTTTGGGAAGTAACGGCTTCCTCACGATATTTTCCCTCACCGTTTTAAGAGCAGTGACGATAAACTTACATAGAATAGAAAGGTTTTAAAAGAAAAGTAAATCAATTAAATACACACATCAAAAGTGTCTAGGGATCAAGCATTTTTATGCGGATTTCTTGAGATTGAGATGTGGCTTTGTAATAAATTTATGATTTTATAAATTTATATGGATCCTTTTTGGTGCATTTCATAATTTGAATCAGGAACTGTTAATCAAATTCGAGTAAAGGGTGAATCTTGAGAGGCTCATTTTACGCTGTCCGAAGAAAAAAACTACCCGTAGTATTTAAATTAGAAACCAAAATATTTTTTTTATGCTACTATGTTGTATGATCTTACTGTTGCACGATAGTTTTTGTGTCTAATTTGGAACTAAATAGTCGAAAAAAAATCCAAAAGGCCTAAAAATTGATACCCCTGGCGCGTCCGCAGCACATTTTGCAAACAAAATACCAACAAAACTCTTACTTACGAACGTAAACAAAATAAACAGTGCAGTCTAATCGCTACCAGGATAGTTGTAGATATATTTAAAAAAGATACACCGTGTATATGTATGTTAGTTTATTTAAAAATGACAATATAAAGTTTGTCCGAGACTAAACAGTGATTCCCGTGGCGCGTCACAAATCTTCATATATCTTAGTACAATTTTATAGAAGATCGTCTCCATGCCGTCGCATGTGCGCTGCTGGTAGAGCTTCGTACGTATTTGTGAAAGATTACGCCGCTCGTTGGTCCAGGACGAAATTATGAACATAAGTATTTGATTCCCCTGGTTTTGGTTTCGCTAGCTCGTTGATTACCCTGACCACGTTTTCAAATGCAATTTGTGATTTAACGATTTGTGGTCGGGAATTGAAAGTGATAAATTGTTAACGAGACTGATTAGTATTTTAAAGAGGCTACTTTAAAATAGAAATAAAACTTAATTTTCTTCTACCTTTTTTTGATTCCCCTGGCCAAAAAAAAATAAAACGCAATATACTGGGAACCTTTCGGCCAAAAGTGATGCCAATTCGTTAAATGTGTTTATAATGAAGTTAAATTTTATATTACATTATTACTTATAAAAAAACTGTTTAAATAAATTTCGCCAAGGGAATCACCTAAATATGCCGAATCTCAGGATTCACCCTAAAAGATGAAAATCAGCTGTCAATATTTTCCCTATAAAAACATACAACGCATTGAAGACATTATTAGTGCTACTGTTTCCCTACTACTGATTAAAACCAACGTTATTATGGAGCGGCGACGTCATTTAAGCAGGGAAGAAATGCTCAGAGCCGTGGGAATGATAGAAGCTGGTTCCCGGCAACGTACTGTGGCTTTAGCTCTGAATACAAGTCAGAGTGTTATCAGTCGACTTTGGACACGTTACCGAAGCACTGGTACCGTGGCTGAGCGCCATGGAGGACGGTATCGCTGCACCACACAGAGACAAGACCGATACATTCAAATCTTAACTCGAAGAGCTCCAACAATAACCGCCATGATGTTAGCCGTGAGGCTTCATCACTCTTCAGGGAACTTAATTAGCGACCAAACAGTCAGAAACCGCTTGCATGAAGTGAACCTTCATTCCCGAAGACCGCTACGGGTACCACCTATAGCAATGCACAATCGTAGGATTCGATATCAATGGGCTCTTGAACACAGAAATTGGGCAGAAGAACAATGGCGTTTCGTGTGCTTTTCTGATGAGTCTCGTTTTGGTATGAGACCGGATACAAGACGTATACAACACTGGAGAACCCCTGGAAGCCAACAGCGATTAAAATCCTGCCAGGAAGTCCATCCTTATAGTGGTGGAACCATCATGGTATGGGCGGGTATTTGGATCGGCGGAAGAACTGAGTTGATTTGGATCAGAGGCAACCTCAACGCTCAAATTTATGCTGAGACGATTGTATCAGACGTCATCGTTCCTCTACAAGTGCAAATCGGTCCCTTATTTCAGTTAATGCATGATAATGCACGACCGCACACCACAAGAGTTGTAAGACAGACTCTCGCCGCAGCTAACATCAATGTCCTGCCCTGGCCTGCTCAGTCGCCAGACTTGAACCCGATTGAGCATGCATGGGATATGCTACAGAGAAGAGCTCTGCCGAATATGGAGGGTATCCAGTCGCAAGAAGACCTTTTTTGTTGTTGCAACGAACATGGGCGGCCATTCCACAGCGTGATTTGGATGAACTCATTTTGAGTATGCCAAACCGATGTTCTTGTGTTGTTAGTGTTCGCGGTAGAAACACGGATTATTAATTGTTTAAGTTACCCAATAAAATTTTAAAGAAAACTGTTATTTCAGTCTTTTTTTCGAACTTTAATGTTAGTGGTTCAAATGTCAAAAATCCCTTTATTAGGAAAATGGCAAATTTCTTTATGAATGCAAAGGTGACTTGGTTTATCGTTACTGTGACAAACGATAACACTTTATTTGATGAATCCTCAAAGAACATTTTAATTAATATCAATCAGGAGAAAAGTTATTGCAAAAATATATGTTGATCCCTAGACACTTTTGATGTGTGTATTTTGAGAATCAACTGAGGTCATATTCATTGTGAATTTAAATGCGGAAATTCAACGGAAATATTTTTACTCTGCAGCACACTTGTCACAGAGTAAAAAAAGCTTTTATTGCGTTATATTTCCCACCACTTGACTGAGATCAAATAAAAATGAACACTGTCATATTTATTTGATCTCCAACTTATTTATTATTTTAATATTAAACGAAGATGTATTCATGGACGTTTAAACTACGTGTTTACTCAATGTCCGTTGTCACATCAAAGATACAATTATTATTTAAAATTACGTAAATTTTGAAGTTCATGTTCGAAAAAACTGAACTTTGTTAAATAATTTAAATAAAATGACGTAGTGTTTTGAAATATTACTTTTTTCGTAATAACTTTTATTTTAATGTCAAGTCAGAATCGTTTTTGAATACGAACGACCTTTGTAGTGCAACCGCTTTGAGTTATATTTTATTGTGCAATTCATATTTCGTAAATGTGTTCGAAATGTAGGGTGCCACTTTTTCTTGGTCCATTGTAGTGTTGTATGGAACTGTAATATTGCAAGCTAATTAAGTAGTAGGATTGTATAATATTATATTTCCACTACAAAAAAGCCGAACTTGTCTTTGGTCTAGAGGTGTGTATCGCTGCTTGCTACATATGTATGTCAGAAAAAATATGTGAGTTTATAGCTCACAAACAATATACCTACTACCTAAAAAAAGTTACATTTCAATGGAGAGATCAAGCAACACGAATAAAAACAATCCCAAATTGATTTGTATTCATTCTAAACCAGCTATTAAACAATGGAATGCTTTTAACCAACACAGTTTCAAAATGAATTGATTTATATTTTCACTCAGGTCCATCCAGTTAGACTGGAAGTCGATTCTAACCTAGTTCGAAAAACTCAAGACGTTTTAAGTTTCCTTTGAAAATTTTCTACGGGAATCGTACTTTTTTCCGAAATAAAAGTAGCATCTGCATGATTACAGACTACAATATATTATCTCCACACCAAACATCCAAATCCTTTAAGTCGCTTTGTCGTGATTGGGTTACAAACATCCATCCGTCCATCTAAACAAACTGTCGCATTAATTGTGTATACATAATTAAAGTAAAATTTTGCCGCGTATCAAGATTATCTGGTCGCCCTATAACTTGGGCGAAGTTCTTTTGTACTTTGACTTTGACATTTGGAATTATTTCAAAGTTTAAGGGCAACGTCAGTACCGTGTAATTTATTCCCCATTAATCTACTCTTTGATTCAAGATTTTTGGACTACTTTGAGTAAGCAATATGTTTTTTTTGCAATTCAAAGTATTTTAATTAATTTTATTGGTAAGTGTAATTGTAAACAGTCAGTAATTACTTTAACCGTATAGTTCGGTAGCGCCCCCGAAATGGGCGCGACAAGTAAACCTACGCTGGCTCAGTAGTGGGTCCAAAAGGGGCAGACGTTGTAGTCATACGACATCCTCATTATAAATTAAAAAAATATAATATTCCCTGCGTAAAATCCTATGAGTGCGCATTAATTAAGAATGTTCAATAAAAATCTGATTTATTCACGAAATTAAAACTTCTACATTTAGCGCTTATTTTCTTAATTTACTGTAACAAAATCCAAAAGTGTAAATACGATCTTCGCCATTTTGATGGCTGTGCTGGGTAGGGCTAAAAATCATAAAAACGTGGTTTTCGGACATCCAACGGATCATTATAGGAGGAATGAATTACTTCTCATTTAGTATTGTAATGAATTCATACATCATTCAACATAAATTAGCAGTGGTAATGAAGAATTTGATATCTGAACTCGAACTTTCGCGCCACTTTTGTTTGTTTACATTTTTATTTTTCACTTTGATCACATACGCGCGCTTATACTCAATAAAAATTAAGATATATATCATGCCAAATGTTATAAATAACGTAAAAAAGTACAGATCTTGGCGTAATTCTCTAATAAAGGGCCAATAACACGTATTTTTCATTACCACTACTCAATTTGTGTTCGTAAACGACAACCATGTTTATTTTTTTTAATCGTAATGATGTGTGAAAGCGAGTATTCTAATCGATTCCATAATTGATTTTTTGTCAACTCGAGTGAAAAAAATAAGGAAACTAGGAAATCGATTAATAAAAATTAAAATAAATTTGTTTTAAGCTTAGAATACAATTACTATCTATTATAATATTGTTTAAAGCTTTTATAATAATATTACGTACATTGTCATTCCCAAAAAACAATAATAGACAAAGGAACCATGTCAGTAATAAATGTTTGAATACGCGGCAATTATTTAATTCTAAAATTTTGAATTAGGAATGCGCTCGCTGTGGTACTCGCTATTCAAAATTTATGTACCTAATAACATTTTAATTTATTAGCTAATTTTTACTGTACATTTTATTTTGTACAATAATATAATTTTTAAGGTTGAATGAATATAGAATGCCTTGGATCTTGATAGGCTTTTTATAAATGAGTTTGTTTCTTACCAAATAAAAGTTTTTTTTTTAATCGTGGTAATCTAATAATAATATCGTGGTAATCGTGGTAATAAAAATCATCAAATGAGTCCTCCCACCCCGGGCAGGGCGGGAGGGACTGTCAGACTTGTACTGACTAAAATCCACGGTGTCCTTCAATAGCCCTTTATGTTCCGGGGTCACGGTAATGAAATAACTCCCGCGACCCCGGCAGGCTTTGGCCCTCTAAGTCATTATGCTGATGCTCTTTGAGGCGCGTGTGGAACACGACGCGCTGTCGACCCGGGCATGGTCAAACTCAAACTCAAACTCAAATTCTTTATTGTCCATGGTCCATGGTCGGGCATGGTGGCATGCCCGTGCCTACTGTGGCTGGAGGTCGTCTGCCGACTTCCGACGCCGCGGGCGTCTACCACTGCGGTTGGGGCGGAGGGAGGACGCTGTCCTCTCCCTCTCGCGGCTCCAAATAAAAGATAGCCAAATTAATTAATTTATTGTACAAAATTGTTTCGTGAGATTGGTTTGTTCATGTAAGTATTACAAGACAGAAATCGAGCTTTTGCATTAAAAAAAGAAAATGCTAGGTATATTTTTACACTATTCGATGTCGCTGTTAAAAGGATCAAATTCGGTGAAGTAATGATAATTTGGTAAAATATGAACCAATATACAGACAATAATTTAGTCATTGTACAGCAGATCAAAATCAAAATTCGGGCAAACTCACTTAAAGTTCGAATTTCAAAAAAATATTTAATGTATTTGCACCGCGAAGTGATAATAAAAATTTGAAATGAGAACAGTATGTTGTGAACATGTAGCGAAATTTTATTTAATGGAATATTATGATTCCATCCCTCGTAAAAATCTAATTATTAAGAGCCAGTTCACAAAATTCGAACGCTCGAGTTTAGGTAAAAGACGGGAGCAATGTTCATGTGTGCGTAGCTATTCACACATACACAACGCAACCAGTGTAGCGCTAGTGTTGAGACGGACTAAACAATCTTGAGCCGATATAATCGTAATGCACTTTGGTTACATTTCTGAAAAAGTTTTTTTTTGTTTATTCAGTCTATTAGACTGTTAAATGGTATAGAACGGAAAGCATCTCGCGCGCTGATTGGTTGAACGACATGTGCCTGGCGGCGGCGCCGCCATAATTATTTGTTAGATAATTCGTTTGATGTCGAATGTTAACAAACTGTTCTGGTGATTTTAATTAAATTTTGTGTTAAAAATAACCTGTGAGTTAAAGTTAGTTATATTTTATTGTTGTGGAAGTAAAACTGAATCTGCGATTAACCTAAGAAGTGAAGTTTGAACAATAGTCAGATAACTTTTATCTGAGGAATAAAAATGGCGGTTCGACAGCTTATCTATAGAAAAATGTCAAACCGCTATTTTCATTCCTCAGATAAAAGTTGTCTGACTATTATAAATCAGCCCTTAGTCATCGAATATAACCTAAATTTAATATATTTTCCGTGTTTTCATATTTTTTATGAATGTGAACCTTAAACATCTACTACAAGAACACAGAACGAGCTACTGTAAGAAGTTCTGAGTGCCGCGTAAAAGAAGAGTTGCGTTTATTTCTATAAAATCACGAGTGTATTGCGTTGTGTAGGTATATGGCTGTTTGAAGTCGGCTTCATCATAACCGGAGATTTTGTTATTTAAACTCCCTGCTTATTTTGAAAGGTAAGAATGATTTTTATCAATATAGCATTCTATATCCGCATGACCGTTTAATAAATTCGTAAATAATTTGTAAAAAAAACCAACATGGTTTCTGCTACAATTTCTCATAATAGGCGTCTTTTCATAGTTTTCGTCTTCGAGGGTTTTGAATCCGATAGTGCTGTCAAAATGTAAATCCAAGATGGCGGCTGCAAAAAATATCGAGGTTTTCGTCATGGGTGTCGTTTTCATGGTTTTCGAGGGTGTTGAAACCGATGTTGCAGTCAAAATGTAAATCCAAGATGGCGGCAGCATAAATTATCGAAGTTTTCGTCATGGGTGTCGTTTTCATGGTTTTCGAGGGTGTTGAAACCGATGTTGCAGTCAAAATGTAAATCCAAGATGGCGGCTGCATAAATTATCGATGTTTTCGTCATGGGTGTCGTTTTCATGGTTTTCGAGGGTGTTGAAACCGATGTTGCAGTCAAAATGTAAATCCAACATGGCGGCTGCATAAATTATCGAGGTTTTCGTCATGGGTGTCGTTTTCATGGTTTCCGAGGGTGTTGAAACCGATGGTGCAGTCAAAATATGGATAGTATGGAAACTAGGCCTAATTGTAGAAATAAATACCTACGCTCTCAACTGCAGCGTTAGGGTTGTCACGAGCGCGGAGAATGGAACATAATTATGTGGCGCTGATGCTTGATTAACCCGGTGGCTGCGTACCGTACTATGCGTTTCAACTAAGTATAAGATGACCTAGGCACCATATTGTAACTGCAATTGTGTTTAACGAAAAATACTTTGCGCAAATTACTTTTCAATACTTAATATCTATCTTATTCATGTGATTTTTGTTATTTGACATCTGGGATTTCTATTTTGATAGCAATATCGGTTTCAACACCCTCAAAAACCATGAAAACGACATCCATGATGAAAACCTCGATAATTTTGGCAGCCGCCATCTTGGATTTACATTCAGACTGCACCATCAGTTTCAACAACCTCGAAAACCGTGAAAGCGACACCCATGACGAAAACCTCGGTAATTTATGCAGCTGCCATCTTGGATTTACATTTTGACTGCACCATCGGTTTCAACACCCTCGAAAACCATGAAAACGACACCCACGACGAAAACCTCGATATTTTTTGCAGCCGCCATCTTGGATTTACATTTTGACTGCACCATCGGTTTCAACACCCTCGATAACCATGAAAACGACACCCATGACGAAAACTTCGATAATTTATGCAGCCGCCATCTTGGATTTACATTTTGACTGCACCATCGGTTTCAACACCCTCGGAAACCATGAAAACGACACCCATGACGAAAACCTCTATAATTTATGCAGCCGCCATCTTGGATTTACATTTTGACTGCACCATCGGTTTCAACACCCTCGAAAACCATGAAAACGACACCCATGACGAAAACCTCGATAATTTATGCAGCCGCCATCTTGGATTTACATTTTGACTGCACCATCGGTTTCAACACCCTCGAAAACCATGAAAACGACACCCATGACGAAAACCTCGATATTTTTGCAGCCGCCATCTTGGATTTACATTTTGACAGCACTATCGGATTCAAAACCCTCGAAGACGAAAACTATAAAAAGACGCCTATTATGAGAAATTGTAGCAGAAACCATGTTGTTTTTTTTTACAAATTATTTACGAATTTATTAAACGGTCATGCGGATATAGAATTCGATATTGATAAAAATCATTCTTACAGAGGGAGTTTAAAAAACAAAATCTCCGGTTATGATGAAGCCGAGTTCAAACAGCCATAATTATACGTAACATAAATTAACGCAACTCGTCTTTACGCGGCACTCAGAACTGACAGCACTGCGATGTCCGCTTAGAAGCCTCGTAGATGCGCGTGTTTGTGTGAGTGCACCGTTTCGAACGTTAGTACGTAATTTCCGTACTATCCATATTTTTACAGTGCTACGGGGCAGAGAAGAGCCACTCAAAGCGTGGGAGCGTATCTTTGCAAGTTACAACCACGATCTATACACGTCATGTAAATATATCCCATAAATAATATACGCTACCACGTTTTGAGTGGCCCCCTCTCTCAGCCCCGTAGGGTTATTTTCTTTTTTTTTTTTAAGAAAATTAAAAACGTGGGTTTTTCATATTTCTGACAGCAAACCCTTTCATTTGATACCCATATCATGGGGGTGCATTTCAAACAGCCAATCCGCCATCTTAGATGTCCGCCATGTTGGATTTAAGACACGTGACTATTTTTTTCGTATTCCTGACAGCAAACCCTTTCATTTAATACCCATATCATGGGGGTACCTTTCAAATAGCCAATCCGCCATCTTGGATGTCCGCCATGTTAGATTTAAGACACGTGACTATTTTTTTCATATTACTGACAGCAACCCTTTCATTTGATACCCATATCATGGGGATGCATTTCAAATAGCCAATCCGCCATCTTGGATGTCCGCCATGCTGGATTTCAGGTACGTGACTATATTTTTCATATTCCTGACAGCAAACCCTTTCATTTGATACCCATATCATGGGGATGCATTTCAAATAGCCAATCCGCCATCTTGGATGTCCGCCATGTTGGATTTAAGACACGTGACTATTTTTTTCATATTCCTGACAGCAAACCCTTTCATTTGATACCCATATCATGGGGGTGGATTTCAAACAGCCCGACCGCGATCTTGGGGAGGCCGCCATATTGGATTTATCACCACTCTTGCGCCCCATTGCAAAAACTAATAAAACAAAAACGGATGGCTAATTAATGCACAAATTCTACAAACTACTATTATAATTATAATAATACTTTAGTTTGATAAAGTAACGAAAATCTTACCTTATGAAAAAAATATGGAGAGAATCAAAATGTGGCAGTCGTAGTATAATATTCCGTTCACGATACGTACGCTCTATAATCAGGACGAGGAAAAAAGTGATACAGGTCCTACGTCGACGGGCGCTGGAGCCGTACTGATCGCAGCCCGGTTATGTTTCGTAATTTATACTAGTTTAGAGTGATTTTAAAAACGATAGTATGTTTAATTACATGAAGGGATTTTAATGAAATTTAGAAATTAGTTTAGTCTGTAAACATAGTTTATATTTACATAGTTTTTTTAATGTAATTACGCTTTGTTCGAACCAAATATGGCGATAAAACAGCGATATAAAACGTAAAAATTGACCTCAGAATTTATTTTTTTACCAATTTGTGTTATTAAAAATATAAATTCTACTACGCAGTTTCACGACAAAAACGTATGTCTGATGATTTGTGTATTTTTTTTGGTTAAAATTACGAATATTAATGGTAGATGTAGGAGTCGCAAATCGACTCTGCGTTGATTTTTCAGTAAACTACTTGTCGGAGATTAATTACCACAAAGTTAATAAAAGAGTTTTTTGAAATATGTTACGTCAAATTACAACACGAAAGACTGGTCTTTCTTTTACAGGTATTCAAAAATGTTGGAGTATTACTTAATATGGTAAATTAGACGACCATAATTTTAGTTCTACGCGCAAATGGGTAAAAGGCCTCTTAAAAAAAAATCCTTATACCTCAAGTTTGTTGCATGTTACTACTTCACAGAATATTGATAGTTTGATTGCTGAATTTTTATTTCATGATGTCTTTTAATTTTTATCAAATCGACTTCGAGACTTCCTTCAGGATTTTTCGCTATTCCTCATAGTTCAAAATTTAGCCATCCACGCCCCGTTGGAAATAATAATTGTTTATTACTGCAAGGAATCATTTAGAAGTACTACCATCTCTCAGCATTAGATCCGAACCCGGTGTTTAGCCTCCAATGAAACATCGATATTTATTACTATATAAAACATAAAATTAAATAAATTATTGCGTAAACGACTTGAAATATTATAACATATAACATGATTCAGATTTAGTTTCATAGACTTATTGCATGGACTGAGCTTTCTATAGTCAAATAAGCGGATAAATCAGTCCATGCTCTATGTCTTGTTTTACTTTTTTTTCATGTTCGATTATGATGCGAGTATCGATTAGGCTGAATGAACGTTTTTAATCGTTTTGTGAACATTGGGTTTACGGTCAGCACTAAAAAGAGTCATGTTGCAACATAGTTTTTGCTAATTTTTATCCAGACTTTGATCGTTATTATTTATGAAATTATGTATGAACAATAGCAAATCTAATAATGTAAATAGTACGTTATTTTATTTATTTCACTGTGTAACCATTATTATCATGTGATAAGCTTGTTTATGTACATATTTTTCTGCACGTCTAAATTACCTAGTTTTTGGAACGGTGTAGCATTTTGTATGTTACACACATTTTACAACAGAATGAGGCAGTTTTGTTGACCTCAACATGTTCTTAGAGATATTACTCACAAACTTATCGCATGAAATAGCTGTAGTAACATATTTTTGATCAAAAATTGGATGCTGAAAGTTGACAAAAAATCTTGTGTAATAGCTCAAATTTCGAATCACCCGGTCGACTCAGCTGATGTGTCATGTGTCAAAATGTTGTCGTGCAGAGTGGTTAAACTAGTTTTGACTGCTGATTGACAGTTTGGTAGTTATATTCATGGCTTATTTTACCAGATTTATTTTATGAGTAACTTATTATTCTGCCGTGCAGGCCCTAAAACGCAGTAACAGGCTTTTTGTCATTTTTTTGTTAAATATTGAACCTTAATGTACACGTTATAAGGAACATGTAGATCTAATCAGGTATTTGTTAGGATGCTTCACAATGAACTACAGATTAAAATGCAGCAAAGTACTAAAAAGTGGTATTTTATTTAGTGTTATTGAAGTAACTTTATATCGTGAAAACTAGCTAAAAAGCAGTATGTTCATTATTTACTGCGGTATAGTCAGTATTTTCAAAAGATTAAAATAACTTAAATGCTAATTAAAACGCAATATGATACTCTGTCACTGCATTATAATTGGTAACTTGAACGATTTTACTAATTTCACTGCAGTTACAGGACTTACAGGTCATATTTTACTGCGTTTTAGTCAGAATTTGTCGCTAACTCTCTCTCTCATTCAGTCGAATTCTTCTAATTTACCACGAAAACCTAAGCAAAAATCAGAGGTACTTTTCGAGCTAGAGTGAAATATGTGAAAAATAACAGTAATTTTTGTGTACAATTTCGTGTTTTCCCATGTTTTTTGTTTCTTTTTTCGTATTTTTTTAGAAAACTCGTTAATTTTCAGAAGCCTCAACGTTTACCTTCGCAATAATGTCATTTGCATGTATATGTATAGATCTCTTGGTTTCAAAAATATTAGCATTTTATTGTACTACTGAAAATGTACAGTTTCTGTTCGGCCGGTTAAAAAACAAAAATGGCCGCCATTCGCGAAGTGTTTTGGTAGGATTTTTTAAAATCAGAATTGTCGATGAAAATCAGTCTATAATTTCCCCTTAAATTATATATAGTCGGAAACCAAACACTGTAGGTAATTAATGTGCCATTTAATTGAAAAATCTCATGTTTCTGCGGAACCCAAAAGCTTTAAGTATATCTACTTACCATTAAATTTTTTTCGAAATGTCTTTACTACCGCTTGTGTTCAAAGCACTTAAAATTAAGTTACAATTACCTTATTATAGTCCAGTCAATGAGGACCAAAAAGAGGCTTTGCCTTGCTTTATGTGGTGTAGTTTTTATTTGTATTGCTTAAGTCTACGAACTACTAACGAGGATGCGTATTTAAGGTATAGAATTATCAAAAAGCCTCTTAACACTTATTTAATCGATTTTGTTGATAATTGGACATTGGAAAGTTTCAAGTAAATCGAGTAAGATTAAATTATTTTCATACTAGCTGTTGCCAGCGGTTTCACCCGCTGCAACTCGAAAATTATCCCACGGGAACATAAAATCGGGATAAAAACTATCCTATGTGTTAATCCAGGTTATAAACTATCTGTATACCAAATTTTAGCCAAATCCGTTCAGTGGTTTTTGCGTGAAAGAGTAACAAACATCCATACATCCATACATCCATACATCCATACATCCATACATCCATACTTACAAACTTTCGCCTTTATAATATTAGTAGGATAAACTTTAATCCCATTTTTAAACCTCTTAGGGGATGAATTTTCAAAAATCCGCCCTAGGTACGTCATTTATGGAATGCTTGTGCAAAATTTCATGCTTCTACAGCTAGCGATTTCAGCTGGGCGTTGATACATCAGTCAGTCAGCCAGATAGTTTTTTTTGTTTTATACAGGGATGTTTTTATGTATTGCGGATATTTGTTTTCTGTGGTTCTAATGAATAAAATACATTTTCATATTTAACATTTTCTTTTTCTTAATTTAGGGGGATAAATAATTGACAATTGCACTGAATTGTGTGGAAACAACTTGATTTAATCAAAAAGTAACTTATTTTATCAGTTGTCCTTTACTTCAGACATCTTAACGTCTAATACGCATTCGGTAAAACAAGTTTCACGAGTCTAATCAAACGAAATATACGTAACGTATAAATACTATTTGTTGTGGAATTTTATTGTCTTTAAACTTCTCTAGACATTTTCGTCATAATGTCAACTGATGAAGCATTATGTGAAAAAGAACGAATTTGGACCCTTTCAATCTAAGATGGTGGCTAACGCAGACACTCCTCGAGATCGAAAACTTAAACTTTTCATGAGTATCATATACTTAAGCAATACAAATAAAAAAATACACCACCTTTCCTACCTAAAACATACTCGTAAGTTGGCGGACATTGTTATATACTATATACTGCATGTGCAATTTGTTCAAGATTCAAATTAAAATGCAGTAAAAAAAACTCTTATGCTGCAAATTAGTCTGCAAAGTAGCAAAAAAATCTAAAATTTTGTGGTATCGAGTATTTTTACCGCATTTTAATCTGCATATGAGTAACTTTTTGCGTGCAGTAACTGCCATGATTTTAAAAAATCTGATTTTAATTAAAATCTAATGAACTTAATTAACATTTGTTTTCGTAAATACCATCTTTGTTGTCATTTAGTCCTCGTAGCAATAAAAATATGCACCATACACATTAACAACATTATAAAAAACAGTGTTAAAAAGTTTTTCGCTGTTTTCTCGAAACCGCTTTTTTCCTCATACTGCACTTTAGGGCCTGCACGGCAGTATTATAGTAAAGTATGTCATCATCATCATCATCTCAGCCATAGGACGTCCACTGCTGAACATAGGCCTCCCCTTTTGATCTCCACAGATACCGGTTGGAAGCGACCTGCATCCAGCGTCTTCCGGCGACCTTTTTAAGGTCGTCTGTCCACCTTGCTGGTGGACGTCCTACGCTGCGCTTGCTAGTCCGTGGTCTCCACTCTAGTACTTTTCGACCCCATCGGCCATCTGCTCTGCGAGCAATATGGCCTGCCCATTGCCACTTCAGCTTGCTAATCCGGTAAAGTAAAAGTAAAGTATGTACTTTTGGACTAATATAAAACAGTTTTAGGCCCAGTTGTTTGGGCCAGTAGGTTAAGATTAGTTTCATTGTACCTACATTTTTTATTACACTTATCCCGATATTTCTGTACCTACTGTGGGATAGGTAATTATCGAGTTCACGTGGACGAAGCCGCTGGCAACAGCTAGTAATAAATTAAAATTAATATTATAGATTTATCTAAAATCTATTTTTTGTATAGTCTCTCTTGTCAGACTGCAGGGCAAACGCCTTTTTTTTACTTCTCATATTTCTTCGTGAATATTATGAAATCATTTCACCCAAAACAACACAACATTTCATTATTTTACGAGTAATGTAGGTAATACAAATTAATTCCTACACGTATCACGCCTACATCGTTTTTCGAAATGAATGAACGATTCCATCAAATCTGGACGACCCCGTAATTAAATCACAATATTAATAAAACGATGTCTCACGAAAATTGCTCGCGGATTACCAACATAAATTACTTTTACACGGAAAATGGAACGACATTTCTTTGATAATAATTGATTTAACGTAGACACGTGTTTTTTTTTTAATTTATCTGCCTATTTATTTCATTCTTAGGTTTTATTAGAATTTAGGACCAAAATATAATTGTTTTTTATTACCTACAATATTATTGCGTTTATTTTTTCTCTCTGCCCTATTTTTTTTCTTTTTGTATAAAGTGTTGCCCGTTCTCTAACCTGCCGTCGTAAATGATAGCCTTCTTTAAAAGGAAAAGTGCCAGTAATGTAGTTTTATTGAAATAAAATGTTTTGAGTTAGAGTATCGTATAATGTAAATGCTACAAAGTTCAGTGTGCTAACGCAATAAAATATAACCTTGCACTTGTCTCACATTTGACTGACTGCATGAGTTCAACAACGAAGTATAACTAAACTAAAAACAGAGCATATAGATCTTTATAAAGTGCGTGATAAGTACTTTATTTATCATCTTGAAACATCTGTTTATTCTTTAACTAACTGCTGCCCGCGACGTCATCTGCGTGAATGCGTTGAAGAAATAAAGGTTCACTGCTCGTTCCCCGTAGGTGATAGCGGAATAATTTGTAGCTTAGGGGAAAGGTGTACGAGATGATCCGTTGAGGGAAGATGATCCTTTGATATTGCAACGAAGCCAGTAGCGTCATCTAGTTGTTTTTAATGGTAAAACGTAGTCCCCGATATTCCTCCGCCGCAGTCAAAAGTAGTGGTGTCGAGAGTGACAATTAAATTTTTTGAGAAAAAAAACAAATATTCCGTGACTTTGATCTAAGGTAAGGGTGAGTTGAAGTTTATATCTAATTTGTTCTAGGTACTTTATTACTAGGTTGTGGTATAAGTTAGCTTTGAAAATTGCTCTATTTTGTTTTTTTAATAGCATGGTAACAGTTGAAAGCACATAGTTTAAGTTATCGAACATTGAATAAAAAAGTTTATGTTGGGGCAAGATGATTATGTTACCGGTGTACAAGATGATCCCCACGGATCTTCTTGTAAACCGGTAACATACCTACTATTGCGGTGATATTTTTAACCTTTTTATGTTATTATGTTTAAGTTCATATATTTTTGGTTTAAGACTATGCCTCGTAATTATAAAAAAAAACTAAACGCGGATTGTGGTCAGAACACTCCATGATCAAAGCACTGGATGCTGTTAAAAATGGCATGCCATATAGCACAGTTTAGATTGCCTGTATTATCACTAAAAACGCGGGCTAAAGTCAAAAATAAGGTGGCTGTCAGTACAATCAAATATTATAAAGGTGAAAAAATAAACCGAGATTATGGTTTTATGTGGGTTATTCTCTTCCTGGATCCTGGGATCATCTTGGACACCGGGGTGTACAAGATGATCCTTTGACAACGTTTTAAAAATGTGTTTTTTTAATAGTAAAGCATCTAAAAAATTAAAATTTTGAGTATGCCAACAATAAGATAAATAAATTTACTATGTATACACGTATTTACATTCGCGCTAAGTAGGATATCTTTTAATCTACAAGCAATCTCCCTTAAGGGAATCATCTCGTACACCTTTCCCCTATATGTTGACCTGGCTTCAAAATAATATTTGTACTAAATTTGAAGTAAATCCATGCAGTACTTTTTGAGTTTATCCCGGACATACATACAGACAAATAGACAAACATTCTAAAAACTATATTTTTGGCTTCGGCATCAATTGTAGATCACACTCCCAAGTATTCTTTTAAAAAAATGTTTGACGTACAGTTTTGACTTTCCTACCATTTTAATATAATGTATACCATGTAGGTATACCTAGATTTATTGTTAATAAAAAAAAACTCGGTATCGACTGTTCGGCAGACGATTGGATCAATCGGGTCACGTTAGTTTAAAAATAAACATACCTACATACAATACAAAAGTATTCCTCATACATTTTTCTCCGAATACTATTTTTATAAATACGTAGTATGTGTATATTCTAGATCTATTTTTGTTACATAAGTGTTTCAGTTATTTTGACTGCCCTACGCATATCTCTTCTCTTAAAATAAGTATTCGGAAATGTTTTCATATACGTTTAATGGATTCTAAAGCTGTATACATAATATATAATATAATGTATACAGCATATTTGTTTTTAGTCTAAAGTTTGGTTTTCAATCTATATTTCTAGACCAGGCACGTTACACCTGTGCGTGGGTTCCGATTCCAGGTTATAATACAAATCTAGATGTAGCTTCTCTGAAGCATTTTTCAACAACGCATTAGTTAAAATTTTTAAGGTTATCAAAACTATGATAATTTATGTAGGTTAGGTACATTTTGTTCATGTTTACTCAGGTGTGTTTTTGCTTTTTTTAAAGAGTACAATTTCTTGAAAATAAGTTAAAGTCCGCGCCTGACTGATGTCCTTTTGACGCGGCGTTAGTGTCTAAGTCATTACATCAAATTGCATTAAAAAAAATAGTAAAATGATTTTTTCCCAGGACTTCAGCCCTGGCGCGGATTCTATTTGTAACACTGGTTCACATTTATTTACCCTTAGAATTAAAAAAAAATGCGAGATCTAAGTAACAGTCTCCTTTTGCAAAGAAAAAGATAAAGTCTACAAACATTTACCATGCATTACCATTGATGGTAACCTTCTTTCTACTTGAGCACAGTGAAAAAGGCAATGTTTGTAAGCTAAAGAGAAAACCTGGGCACACGCCGTAGAATTTTCCCGCTAGTAAGGGTTGCTTCACACATTGGTACTTCCCAAGCCGAACGGTTCGGCTTGGCCGCTTACGAACGGCCGAGCCACGATCCCGGTATGTGGGACGGCAAAAGTAAATAATAATATGAAGGTTTTTTTCTTTTTCGTGTAAATATTTATGCCAAGTTCTGGTGTCAGATTTAACTAAACCGTCTCTGGAAACCGTATAGACCTCTGACATGATATAAACTAAAATTGATTATTATAAGTCCAGGATTCCTCACGATGTTTTCCCTCGCCAATATCAGCGGTGTCAAGATGAAAATACATTATGTATTGAAAAATACACGTAGTACTCAACCTTCTGTGGCAAGAAATTAATCTCTAGGTCATAAATATTCGGGATAAACCCGCTGGTGGTCATGCAAATTTTACTGAGCCGACATTAATTTTGATTCAGTATTATGGTAAATGTTGTGCGGTGGTTTACCGATCGGCACGAACCGAAAAATACCGTCTAAATATAGTAATTGATTTAAAAATATAAGTAGAAATGGCTACACTTTATTGCCCGCCAACATTTGAAACATTTTTTTTTTACAAAATTACTGGATACATTTTTACCGTTAGTGGCGATAATTCTTCCAGTCCTTCCAGACGACCACAATAGCATCGTGTAGCGCCCCTAAGAAATTACTAATCATTGTTTACACGACCGAGATTTTCTCCATTAACTGGTCTTGTACGTTCAAGGGTTTAAGGATGGCTGACCTCAAATTAATATTAAGCCACATTGTGCTTCGTTAAGTGGCGAATAAGGAAAATTACAAGGGTATTGCCAGTTAAGGGAAAGGGAATTTTTAGGTTGGTAATATTTTTCTAATGTTTTATCACTATTTTTTAATGTTAATGAAATTATTAGCGGGTCATTATTAGTCGTGTTTGACAATTCTTGTGATCCTTTTTTTAAAATGTTCTATAATATCAAGTAACTAAATCAAAATATTAAAAAAAGACGTGTGGCACCCGGGGACTGCCCCGGTAAAGCTATTGCATAGCATTTTGTATCAACTTATGCAATTATAATTTTATTTATTTATTTTATTCATGCAGTATTGCTTTTTCTTTGATATTAATTCAAGTAACATTTTTAAATATTTCTATTATTATGGTTTTATTATTTTATTATTATTATTATATCAATAAATCAATAATTAATTAATTTTAATAATTAATTTAATAATTAAATTAAATTAATAATTAAATTAAATTAAATGAGCGTGAGGTTTTTTCGTTACGGAATTTCTGGATTCGGTCCCCGCGCTCAAGGCCCGCGATAGAAGCTATGCAATAGCTTAAAAAATGATGTTTACAAACGTTAGGTCGTTGGTACGTATTTTTGGCTTTTGTTTAAGGTGTAACAACAAAAATAAAAATAAACTTAGAAAATATATGCCGCATAGTCATCTCTTTTGTTAACTGTACCGAACATTTTCAGTCTGAAATGTTTTATTGAAAGATTTTTAATAACTCCTGAAAGTTGAAATATACCTAACGCCTTCTGCGTACAAAAAACTTGACTGAGTAAGATCTTTTCATCCGGAATCTCAATTTCATTCACGCTTTCATTCACTAATTACTCCTTAATTGGACTGAATGAAAACGTGCTTCTATTTACAAAGTGTTTGAATTACTCTAAAAGGTGGCAACACTGTGTTAATTACTTATAAAAAGAATTTGCAATGGAAATTTCCGTCACTTTTGAGTGAAGTTATTTTTGTGTAAAAAAGGGTCTGGCCCATACTTCAGTCATTCTATTTATGTTGAACAAAGGATTACTGAATTTTACTTCATTGACAAAGATTAAAATTTTGTTAGTGGTTCTGCCAAATTAATTTTGTGAACATTACAGTTCAACCTTCAAGGATGCTCCATGCGTAAAGTAATGAACTCATCTCGTTACTTGACCTGAGATTTAAAATTAATTATAATATCTTGCTTGTCATTCTACGCATTTAATCTTGGCCATTTATTGCACAGGAATGACCTCTGTGTCAGTGAAAATGGACATAATAGTAGGTACTCACGGGGTTTTATGAATAGCTGATACGGCTTATACAAGAAATAATAGACTATTATTTTTCTTAAGCCATGCTCTGTTAATATATGACCCAAATGTAGCCAAAGGTTGTACTTAACACACAAGACAAGGTTAAATTCAATTATCTAGTGGAACTCCGCACATGTGTTGGGTATCCTGATTTGATTGGACCCTCTATTATTATTTCTACACCCACTTATAGTGCCTACTTGCTCCTACTATACTGGTTTATGAAGCTTCTTTTTAGCGTACGAGCGTAAATTGAGTCAGAACTGGATCAAGAATTTAGCGCCCTCGGAAGCGTCAATCAGTTCCTATAATGAACAATCGATTGGAAATTACATTAAGCTGACACTCTTTCTATATTTATTTTCCACTGTTATCATTCCATTTTTAATTTATCGGTAGCTTTTGCCCACGGCTTCATTTGTTATAACTCGAGTTTGACAATCTTTACAAATTGAGAACGTGGCGCCATCTATATTATTATGCACATGCATTACTGCATCCTGCATCCATGCCTGGATTTTTGTCACGGAATTAAAATTAGATACTTTTCACAACATTTAATGTCATGCCTGATTCTAAAATTTATGTTTTTTTAATTTATGTCCGTTTCTGTACACAAGACAATGTTTAGCCTGAAGCCAAATGAGAGTAAATTTTTGAGTTGTGAGTCGCGTAGTTTCGTGTTCTGGTACAGTACAGACCACTCATTTTGCGTCGCGAAAGACTTTTTCTATGAAAGCGACCGAAATTCTGCCACTCACGACTCACAAAGTTACGTTCGTTTGCTCTTACCCTTACTTAAAATAAGTATTCGGAAATGTTTTCATATACGTTTAATGGATTCTAAAGCTGTATACATAATATATAATATAATGTATACAGCATATTTGTTTTTAGTCTAAAGTTTGGTTTTCAATCTATATTTCTAGACCAGGCACGTTACACCTGTGCGTGGGTTCCGATTCCAGGTTATAATACAAATCTAGATGTAGCTTCTCTGAAGCATTTTTCAACAACGCATTAGTTAAAATTTTTAAGGTTATCAAAACTATGATAATTTATGTAGGTTAGGTACATTTTGTTCATGTTTACTCAGGTGTGTTTTTGCTTTTTTTAAAGAGTACAATTTCTTGAAAATAAGTTAAAGTCCGCGCCTGACTGATGTCCTTTTGACGCGGCGTTAGTGTCTAAGTCATTACATCAAATTGCATTAAAAAAAATAGTAAAATGATTTTTTCCCAGGACTTCAGCCCTGGCGCGGATTCTATTTGTAACACTGGTTCACATTTATTTACCCTTAGAATTAAAAAAAAATGCGAGATCTAAGTAACAGTCTCCTTTTGCAAAGAAAAAGATAAAGTCTACAAACATTTACCATGCATTACCATTGATGGTAACCTTCTTTCTACTTGAGCACAGTGAAAAAGGCAATGTTTGTAAGCTAAAGAGAAAACCTGGGCACACGCCGTAGAATTTTCCCGCTAGTAAGGGTTGCTTCACACATTGGTACTTCCCAAGCCGAACGGTTCGGCTTGGCCGCTTACGAACGGCCGAGCCACGATCCCGGTATGTGGGACGGCAAAAGTAAATAATAATATGAAGGTTTTTTTCTTTTTCGTGTAAATATTTATGCCAAGTTCTGGTGTCAGATTTAACTAAACCGTCTCTGGAAACCGTATAGACCTCTGACATGATATAAACTAAAATTGATTATTATAAGTCCAGGATTCCTCACGATGTTTTCCCTCGCCAATATCAGCGGTGTCAAGATGAAAATACATTATGTATTGAAAAATACACGTAGTACTCAACCTTCTGTGGCAAGAAATTAATCTCTAGGTCATAAATATTCGGGATAAACCCGCTGGTGGTCATGCAAATTTTACTGAGCCGACATTAATTTTGATTCAGTATTATGGTAAATGTTGTGCGGTGGTTTACCGATCGGCACGAACCGAAAAATACCGTCTAAATATAGTAATTGATTTAAAAATATAAGTAGAAATGGCTACACTTTATTGCCCGCCAACATTTGAAACATTTTTTTTTTACAAAATTACTGGATACATTTTTACCGTTAGTGGCGATAATTCTTCCAGTCCTTCCAGACGACCACAATAGCATCGTGTAGCGCCCCTAAGAAATTACTAATCATTGTTTACACGACCGAGATTTTCTCCATTAACTGGTCTTGTACGTTCAAGGGTTTAAGGATGGCTGACCTCAAATTAATATTAAGCCACATTGTGCTTCGTTAAGTGGCGAATAAGGAAAATTACAAGGGTATTGCCAGTTAAGGGAAAGGGAATTTTTAGGTTGGTAATATTTTTCTAATGTTTTATCACTATTTTTTAATGTTAATGAAATTATTAGCGGGTCATTATTAGTCGTGTTTGACAATTCTTGTGATCCTTTTTTTAAAATGTTCTATAATATCAAGTAACTAAATCAAAATATTAAAAAAAGACGTGTGGCACCCGGGGACTGCCCCGGTAAAGCTATTGCATAGCATTTTGTATCAACTTATGCAATTATAATTTTATTTATTTATTTTATTCATGCAGTATTGCTTTTTCTTTGATATTAATTCAAGTAACATTTTTAAATATTTCTATTATTATGGTTTTATTATTTTATTATTATTATTATATCAATAAATCAATAATTAATTAATTTTAATAATTAATTTAATAATTAAATTAAATTAATAATTAAATTAAATTAAATGAGCGTGAGGTTTTTTCGTTACGGAATTTCTGGATTCGGTCCCCGCGCTCAAGGCCCGCGATAGAAGCTATGCAATAGCTTAAAAAATGATGTTTACAAACGTTAGGTCGTTGGTACGTATTTTTGGCTTTTGTTTAAGGTGTAACAACAAAAATAAAAATAAACTTAGAAAATATATGCCGCATAGTCATCTCTTTTGTTAACTGTACCGAACATTTTCAGTCTGAAATGTTTTATTGAAAGATTTTTAATAACTCCTGAAAGTTGAAATATACCTAACGCCTTCTGCGTACAAAAAACTTGACTGAGTAAGATCTTTTCATCCGGAATCTCAATTTCATTCACGCTTTCATTCACTAATTACTCCTTAATTGGACTGAATGAAAACGTGCTTCTATTTACAAAGTGTTTGAATTACTCTAAAAGGTGGCAACACTGTGTTAATTACTTATAAAAAGAATTTGCAATGGAAATTTCCGTCACTTTTGAGTGAAGTTATTTTTGTGTAAAAAAGGGTCTGGCCCATACTTCAGTCATTCTATTTATGTTGAACAAAGGATTACTGAATTTTACTTCATTGACAAAGATTAAAATTTTGTTAGTGGTTCTGCCAAATTAATTTTGTGAACATTACAGTTCAACCTTCAAGGATGCTCCATGCGTAAAGTAATGAACTCATCTCGTTACTTGACCTGAGATTTAAAATTAATTATAATATCTTGCTTGTCATTCTACGCATTTAATCTTGGCCATTTATTGCACAGGAATGACCTCTGTGTCAGTGAAAATGGACATAATAGTAGGTACTCACGGGGTTTTATGAATAGCTGATACGGCTTATACAAGAAATAATAGACTATTATTTTTCTTAAGCCATGCTCTGTTAATATATGACCCAAATGTAGCCAAAGGTTGTACTTAACACACAAGACAAGGTTAAATTCAATTATCTAGTGGAACTCCGCACATGTGTTGGGTATCCTGATTTGATTGGACCCTCTATTATTATTTCTACACCCACTTATAGTGCCTACTTGCTCCTACTATACTGGTTTATGAAGCTTCTTTTTAGCGTACGAGCGTAAATTGAGTCAGAACTGGATCAAGAATTTAGCGCCCTCGGAAGCGTCAATCAGTTCCTATAATGAACAATCGATTGGAAATTACATTAAGCTGACACTCTTTCTATATTTATTTTCCACTGTTATCATTCCATTTTTAATTTATCGGTAGCTTTTGCCCACGGCTTCATTTGTTATAACTCGAGTTTGACAATCTTTACAAATTGAGAACGTGGCGCCATCTATATTATTATGCACATGCATTACTGCATCCTGCATCCATGCCTGGATTTTTGTCACGGAATTAAAATTAGATACTTTTCACAACATTTAATGTCATGCCTGATTCTAAAATTTATGTTTTTTTAATTTATGTCCGTTTCTGTACACAAGACAATGTTTAGCCTGAAGCCAAATGAGAGTAAATTTTTGAGTTGTGAGTCGCGTAGTTTCGTGTTCTGGTACAGTACAGACCACTCATTTTGCGTCGCGAAAGACTTTTTCTATGAAAGCGACCGAAATTCTGCCACTCACGACTCACAAAGTTACGTTCGTTTGCTCTTACCCTTACTCATTTCATGATTATCGGTACAGGTGGTTTAGCCGTGAAAGGTAACAAACAAACTTACTTTCGCATTTATAATATTAGTTATGATTAGGATATGACTGTACAGCTGTCCGAGTAAACCGTAATACAATTAAATAAAAAAAAAAAACATAAGAAGAAAGAAACTTCATCATCATCATCATCAGCCGGAAGATGTCCACTGCTGAAAATAGGCCTTCCCCTTATAGGTAAGCGTCCACAGGATTAATTAGACTGCGTCCACTGTATCGGCAGCGATCGGATTACTGACGCGAGTATCAGCAATCGGATTGCCGATACCACCTTAATTTGGATTTTTTTAGTGATCGTACGTTCGGAAAGTGTTTGTGAGAAAGGAGGAAAGCGTACAGAAGTTGTTATTGCTTGTTTATCAGCAGAAGAGGAATGCAAGAAAAAAAAAGAACTAATGGTTCAGTAAGCCTGCGGGGCGCGTCCACTGATCGGCATTCGGTATGACGTCATCGGTACGCATCGCATGTAGGCATTGCCGATGAGCCGTCCGTACGATGCGGATTAGTGGACGCTGTTGTATGAGTTTTAATACGAGGCAAACTAAAATCCGTTACGTAGGTACGATACGTCCGAAACGTGCGATGAGGACCTGGGGACGCTTACCTTAGGCCGCCACGCCGAACGACGTTTCGCCACTTGAATTCATCGGTTGCCCGCGACTCTCACGATGTCGTCGAAAGACACTTGAGGAGTGACATTTCAAACAATTTATGACTATTATCAAATCAATACATTCATCATCAGCAGCTTGTAGCAATCAATACATTCAGACGATAAAATTCTAATCGAATCAACTCAATCGTTGTTAAATTATGCAGAAACAATTCTCCAAGTTTAGGCCTAAATTAAATGAAGCCTGATAGGTAACGATAGAATTAATACTATTTTGCCCTTCTTCACTAACACTAGGTGACTACTAAATACATACCTTCATTAGACGCTATTCTATTTTGAACTTTCTGCGTTAAGCCATGAGTTTAAATTCCGACAGTGAAATAACATATAAGCATTAATTAGAAATGGCTTAGTGTACTAAAGATTGGCTTCAGATTCCTTCAGCTCGAGTTTGGTACTTATATTTAAACTAAGATATTGAATAGAAATCGTCTATACTGTTCTGAATAATATTAAGGTTAAGATTATAAATGTTGTATTACTAACATGGTTTCCTTTGAAAATGATTGTGTTTCATATGTGTGAAACATGTAACCGTTTTGCTCAAACACTTTATGGGAATGAATTATCAAATTTTAATTAAAATCCACACTATTTAAATCCACACTGGGTAGGTACTTATTTTGCACACAATTGACCACCACATCTATTTTTTTCTTGATTAGATGGTAATAATATAATATATGCTCTCCATACTCTCTCACCCTGGATGGAGCATAAGGGACGGTCACGGTCAGACAGAAAAATAGACACTGATTGGTCCGCTAGCCTGAACCATGGTTACAAAAAAAAAAAAAAATTGAGACTCCATTTTAAGCTCACAATTCTACAATCTATAATTCAAAGTTAAATCTTTGCAAGGTTCACACAAATGATAACAACCTAAAAAATAACAAACCAATACTAAACTATCAACCTATTACTATACGGGTAACTGGCTGGTGCAAAAAGTTTGCATGCAGTGGATATTGACTGGCCACAAACTAATGAACAAAAAAAAAAGAACACTGAAAACGGAATTGTAGCGACCGATATCGGCTACCTAGTTTTAAAACTGCTGTACTGAGCTGCATTTTGTAATTCCAGTATTGGAAGAAGTTTCAAGCAGCCTATCCGTATTGTACAAAATGCTTCAGCGCTCTACATTGTCGACTCAGTTTTTTTTACTACAGATACCTACAGAGCAGGTAATTTTCTACGTCGAGGCTTTTGAGCTTACAGAGCGGCTTGAATTGGTTTAAAAGCTCCACGAAGATGTTGGTAATGAAAATAATGTAAGTTCTCAGTTGATGAAATAGAAAACTAGAAACTGATAGTATTTATTAGTTCAATGTCATAAACAGTTAGTTTTTTTTTGGTTTGTAATAACAAAACCTAAGGCATTGTCATAGGTACATTGTTTAGTTTGAAACCATCATCAGCAATGTCGAATTTTATAGTTCCCCATATACATATAAATCGCGAGTATTCATCACCACGTTTACTAGATATGATTACAATTTAATTATAAGTTTCCTCACTATCTCTTCATAAACCGGTGTCGTCGGTGTGTAAGAAAAAATTATTCATAGATTTAAAAAATCTAAAAACCCACGTTTTTAAATGTCCTAAAAATACGAAAATAACCCTACGGGGTTGAGAGAGGGGCCACTCAAAACGTGGGGGTATCTTTGTTCATCGGGTTTGAAGCTACCCTGAAAATTTCAGCCTGCTAGCTTATCGGGAAGTGCCTCAAAGCCTGTCCGCCAGCTTGGACGTCCGCCATATTGGATTTAAGTCACATGACTATTGTTTTCGTATTCCTGACAGCAAACCCTTTCATTTGATACCCTTATCATGGGGGTGGGTTTCAAACAGTCAGTCCGCCATCTTGGGGAGGCCGCCATATTGGATTTGTTATGACGTTTGTTGGCTAGTCATGTATTGTCATCAGAACTCAGAGCGTGTGCAAAATTTCAGCCTGCTAGCTTATCGGGAAGTGCCTCAAAATTGAGCTGCAAAAGTCCAACCGGAACGACAAACAAACAAACATACAAATAAACAAACAAGAAAAGTGAGTTTATAAAAACGTGGGAAAAACTTAAAATCACTTATGAATTGATAAAGTCACATTGGTAGCAGTATATTGTTTTCTTTTTGTTATTGATTACTTATTGCATCAAATTATTATTTTAATTTGAAATTACATTTACTTAAGCGCGTCATAAAAATATTGTAAAACATTAAAACGAATCTGCCCTTGCGAAAGGATGTAGAATCAATCCCAACCCTTTTTCTTACATGTGCACTAGAATTTTGTAATCCGTAACACCGGTAATAACATCGTTAACATCTCTTTCATTCATTCCCTATCTCGAAAACTACTGAACCGATTTTGATAAAACTTGCAGTATTCCCTAAGTTGAACGATACCACGTAGAACAAAAAAAGAATTACTTAAATCGGACTTGGAGTTCCGGAAATATGCGAACACAAACATAATTTACTAAATCAGTCGATGCCAAGTCCTTACCAGAGGAGTTGTACCTTCCATCATCAGCTCAGCTACATGAGATGATGATTACCATACGCAAATACTTAAATTACTTCATAAAATTTGTGAAAAACGATGTGTGGACCTATTAAATTTGAGGGTTGCCCTCGATTTCTCCTGGATCCAACCATCAGATCCTAACATAGTGACAATGGGACCACTTCAGAAGTATCTCCTTTCGAACAAAAAAAGAATTTTGGAAATCGGTCCACAATTGGCGGAATAATCGAGTAACAAACACACAAAAAAAAAAACATACCGTCGAATTGATAACCTCCTTCTTTTTGAAGTCGGTTTAAAGAATCTTATTTCTGTAGTAAATAATAATGGTTTTGTTAAAATAATTATAATTTTATTCAAAATTCTATAGCTATTGTGTTAGCTTGGCAATGAAACTAGAACCGTGTGTAGTTCCTGTAGTTATCAGTAAAACATTGTACCTACATTTTTAACCGACTTCAAAAAAAGGAGGAGGTTCTCAATTCGTCGGAATCTTTTTTTTTATGTATGTTCCCCGATTTTTAGGGTCCCGGATGAAAAATCGAAACCCCAGTAAGATTATTTCGTGTACCCGCCTGTCCGCCTTTCACAGTCAATTTTCTCCGAACCTGCTTGAGCGATAAGATGGGAGGTGAAAAGGAAACATGTCAAGTCCTATGGCCCAAAGGCAGTGGTGTACTTTTTTAACACAGTAGTTTTTTCATTGTGTTCTGAGGCCTTATCATGAGTTTTCAGTCATTCTGACGTAAAGTAAACTGGAACTTTGACATTTTCAAATTCACAAATATCAAGGAAAAAATTAGTTCCTTCTTCGTACACCAGAGGCGCTGTTCCATTTTTCCATACAAGAAACGCTGTTACTGGAAAGACGCTGTAAAGTAAAATAGTGAAAACTCGTGACTAGGTACTGCACACCTACACAGTAATGTGAAATGAGATTAAGTAACAGTTTATTTTTAGCTGTCCGAAAATTGTCTTTTTTCATTGATAAAGATACCATCATCTCTCGATTTGTTTGTAAACAGAAAATCCATTAAATATCAAATTTCGTAAGGACCAAAACAATTTCATGAACAATATTCCATTCAATTGTATTTCAATATTGTAATTTGATGTTATGAGTAAATACTGACTTCCAATTACTTACAATTGTTATTGGTTTTTAAAATTACGATTCTTGGCGTAATGTAATTAATTAAGTCGTTTGAAGACGTTTTCTGAATAATAAATTGAATTTATTGGCCCAAATCATCTGCTTCGTTTTATTTCATTTGTACGGTTCATTGTTGGTCAAACTTTGGGTTTTTGTACGTGACTATATTCCTTATTTGATAGATTTTAGCGATTCCCTGCATCAGGAATAATTTAGCTTTTTCCCCAAGTCTTGTTATTGTCAGGCCAATTTGGATGTAAATATGGGGATTAGTACATCTTGACTTCAAGAGAATCAAATATGAGACTTGTACTGACTAAAATCCACGGCATCCTTCAATAGGATCGGTAGATGTCACATATTGTCTTCAAATGTTTGGTCCAAGGACAAACTGTTTTCCTATAAATATTTTCTTCATTTTCAGAGCAGTGGTGATTAATAAAATTACACAAAGAAATACGCCTGAGTGGGTCCGAACTCCCGAAACAACCGCTTCAAAGTCGGGGTCGATACCACTGGACCACCTCTGATCCTCAAACGTTGTTTAAGAAAATCATTTTTAAACACACCAAAGGCAGAACCACACCTCCCTGTTAATCTCAATCTAAATAAAGCTCGCAATATGCAAAACAAGAATTCCTTCATTACAATCCGAGAGCTCGCTTCACCGACATGCATCGCCCCGCGACGCCGCCTGCGGTTTCGCAATTAATACCCGCAGAGCTTCAACGTCATGATGTGACGTCATAACGGTTTAAACGGTTATTGTCTGTTTCTCGGGGCTTTTTGGGGCGAATACGAGAAACTTCGTGAAGATTGGAAAGTTTTGATATAGGAAGCTAGTTTGCTGAAAGATAGGATACATTAGTCCATAAGCTTGAATTCCACAACAAAAAAATAGCGTATGACTGAGGAAAATATAATTTGAGACAGTTAAAATCGTTATCTGGGAATTCTTCAGCTTCATTGTCTAAGCGCTTTTCTAGTGGTCACTACTGTTGATTCTGGCCTTCAGAAGTGTCAGTGGTTTGAAAATGTGATTGGTTTATTCCAAAACAGGAAGGTAGAAACATCTTTAATCCAATTAATCTAAAATATAAAAGATTTGCCATTTTATCAATAGAGGAAGGAAGAATCAATTAGAGATTTTGTTAGTGATAAATACCATACGTAATTTATTCGATCTCGTAACGTAATGAACTCTGCGATCATTCACGTGTTAATATTTTATTTAATCGTATATTTGTTTTATCGCCAATTCCCAAATGTCCTTGCGATCCAATTAGTGTTTCATGATCTCTTAATCAACCGATTAACTTCGCCTTTATAGTCTTGTCACATGAATAAAAAGATACGAGTTGAAACTGATCCCGTTTATGGATGACACCACACTTTTTAACGCGATATTGACTTTGTCCGATGAGAAAGACTAATATAAGGACATATTATGTCTTTGCGACAACAGCGAAAGAGACGATTTTCGACTCGTTTGAGTTTAAATGATTCGATTCAACTGCAAAATGGGTCCACATTAGGTAAGTGTTGTACCGTACAGGCGCGAGCTTACGGGAGGCAAGTAATGGGAAGCTCGCCGTCCGATCAAGGACCAAGCCCGGGGCGACACGCCGCGTAATGTTCTTCGCACGCTTCTCAGATCTGTCAGCAAACTGACGGAGCCTGCCAGTGCCGCGACATAATACCGTGGTCTCGGAACGGGAATAACAACCGATAGGAACAGGATGAACTTTTTGTCAGTAGGAGTCCTTCTGCTACACCAAGGGTGGGAGGACTTACTTGATAAATACCCAATAAAAGGTATGTGTTCTTGCTTCTACGTTACCGTATAAAAAAATTAAAACGAGGGAATAGAAGACTCAGCTTTTGAGTGTGAGTTGCGGTACCCTAATTGATAAAGCGTCGGGAGTACTTATACAGAAGACGCGGTTTAAAATTATATTCGCAGCTGAATATTTCTGCCCTCAAAAATCATCTTTTTGTTCTTGATATTTTGCTACTGATGTTTGAATGAGTTATCGTGCGCGTGCACCTCACTCATTGTTTGAAACCAACCTTCTGTATTTATTATTCTATGGTTCCGTGATGCCTGTTTTAACAATCTAAGCAGTAAATAAGTCGACTATAGGGACTAATAAATAATTGCTAGTTTATCGCCTATAGACGTTATTAGTTAATGGTTTTCTTTAATTGACATTTACATGCAATCTTTTATTGTTCGTTTGTGATCGTATCTACATCGAGAAAGAGAAGTGGCTCAGTTTTAGTGCTTAGTGGGAATTTATGGGCTATAAGCTTTACTCCACGGTTTCATCCGCCATTCAGCTATTTAGGGTCGTGGCGTGATGTTGTTACATAGTATACATAACGGACTTCGTGAATTGAGATATCAAACCCAATTTTTGTTAATGGGTTTGGACTCTTATTTCCATAGAATACGAGATATTTTTGTGACGCTAATTAAAGAAGATATTGTCCCATATAAATAATTGCAATTTTGGCACCAGCTTTAGAAAAATATAAACGTATAAGTTTTATGCGATTAAAGCTCTGCTTAGTGCTTAGCCTTGCAAAAAAAAAAAAAATTGCCTTTCTAAAAAAATCAGATAGAATATAATAATTAATGTTTGCAAAATAGTCTTTATTAATTTAGTTTGATGGTAAATAATAATCTTAATCACCACCAAACCACGATGAAATGAGCGAACTAAAGATTTGTTTTTTGTTTTTTTTTTTAACTTTTAACTAAAGAAACCTCTTTAGTTAAAAGTTTTGTGGTCAAAACTGCTGAGTTTTAACAATTATATCTAATTCGATTTTAAAAGTAGGTACCTAAATTTATAAGGGATGAGCAAACAATACGTTATTAGCTACAATTAAATTCTATCCGTTCATAAAAAAATCTAGACGATAGAAAAAAAAGAACAGTAAATCCTATAAAGTTCCTTTGTTACAATTGTTTTTTTTTTTTATTTGCTAACCAAGATAATTATGCTGGTACTTTGAAGTTTAAATTCGGCATAATAATTAAATTTCGAATCGGCCATACATTGTGGTCTTGTGGTGAACGCTATTAAGTATTTACCTATCCCTCATTAATTCTCTTGCCTATTAAGTTCTTTAGTTATTGAGATAGTTTCTAATAAGTATTAACGTAACATATGTGACGTGAGTAGGCCTTTTATATAAAGTCAAAGTTAAAATTATTTCTTTACGGTAAAAGTGGTAGGAAAATAAAATGCTAGTTTAATGAATTGGATCACAGTCGCAGAAAGTCGCGAAAAGACAGGCTGATATTTTTTATATTATCATAATGTATGGTATGTTACATTTTGCCATAAAAATGGCATTCATACATTGATAAATAAGATGCTAACTTCACTAAATTATAAATAAGTAAGTGGACAGAAAAATTTGGTTAGTTAACTACTTAAATTAAAACTAAATAAAATATAAAAAGCTTTCTTATTTAAAGTACCTAATTAGTGACTGTAGTTTCAAACGCCATTATTTTAATAATGTGTCATATTAATATCAATTTCATAAGTGGAGCAAATATTTCTGCGAATGTAGTAAATAATTTTATTAACTACACTCGCAGAAATATTTTCTCATACGTAATGAACATAAAGTGCCTGTTACTATAAAAATCGTAATCTTATGATTATTCTCATGTTCGAATAATTATGTTTCTAAAAATAAGAAAAGTCTCATTCACAATGCTATGCTGTATATTTTTAGTTCCATGTCATTACCCCCAGTACATTGTTTCTCTGAACATTTTGTATTTACATTTATATGTTTTGGAAGCGTCTGCATTCTCAGAATAACATACATATTTGTTGGTCTACTCCCTTTTAGTGCTAAAATCTAGACGTAAAAATAGTTTTCCAGTTGTCTTCGTCGTTAACATTTGCATTTTGTTTATGTGTTGAACATTTCGCTTGCAGAAGTGTTATTTTGTTTTAATGTTATGTGTCTGCATCTTTTAGAGTAAATTGGAACTATTTTGTAGAGAGAACTTTAAAATATTGAAAGCTATATTTATAGCTTAGGTAATTCCGTATGTATTAAAATATAAGTTGTGCTTGTTGAAATAGTTCATTCGTAAAATGTCATATTTATTATAAAGGGGTTTGAACATTTTTGTATGGGGAGTGTACCAGGTTTTTGATTTTTTGGCGGTCACGTCTGAAACATTCATAGATCGATAGATCATATCAATACAAAGATAAAATGTTAGTGGCAAAACCTCGTAAAGCGTCACGTTTCCGAGTTATGAGGTGTCAAACATGTAAAAGTAGCTATTTGTACATGTTTGACAGCGCATAACTCGGAAACGTGACGCTTTACGAGGTTTTGCCTTAACATTTCATGTTTGTATTGATATGATCTACCGATTGAATGTTTCAGGGTATCCCTTTTCGTCTCCTAAAACTGTTTGTCCGAAAATCATTATCATAACACGAATTCAGTAACCATAATGATCAGAAATTCTAAATATTGTTTTACATAATTACCTATCTTCACTTCTAACGCTGCTCTGACATAATATCGAGTGTCATAATAATTTATTAAATCTCTTAATTTTGTATGAAATAAAGTCATTGTCCTAAGCATTGTATTACATAATGTGTATTATTCCGAATGTTCAATTAGGCTGGTAGGTATAGTAAAACTTAAATTGTTTAGAAACCGGAGATCTTGGGATCCAAGAGTGAGTGAAGCGAGCTCGGGACTTGTGGGGACCCCGACACGGACAGGTTAGGTTACTTTAAACCTTGCACGCAGAAATAGGAGCCCCGCGAAGCGGGGCTCCGTCGAAATCCCTTATTGGGTGGTAATCAGTAACAAAACAAACAAAATGTTGAAACGATGATGACGATATCCCTAATTTTTTGTTACTTGATGAAATTTTTTATTTAGGACTCATACATTTTATGGCAATTGGTTTTATGTATTTTGTATATTATTGATTGTTATATTTACAACAAACGAATTTAGGACATACGGTATTTAGGAATTTCAATGTTGTGGCATGTGAAATAAGTTCGGATAAGTAATCATTCGGACAAATGATGATTAGATCAAAAGAAATTATGGCACATTATAGTATGGATAAAAAAGTTAGGTAACACAACAGAGAACCATGTTTCAGACGTGACCGCCAAAAAATTAAAATTACGGATGGCACCGATGGTACAAAAGGCACAAAGCCGTTTGTGATTGGTTTTAATATTAATTTGTAACATGACATTTTTCGAATTGGTAAACTATTTTACGTCTCTAGGTAAGGTTACCAACTTGCAGCGTTGAGGAGGAATTTTTCAATCATTTGCCATAGTTTAGTTTAATTTTATTATTTTCAGTTTGTTATCAAAACATAAAGAGTCACAGTGAAAGATGAAGACAACGAAATTCTGATTTGTTTTTATTAGGATTTCATATCTCACAGGAACGTATTCTATGATGAATTCATTACTCAGTAAATTGAAATGAAAAACTATCATTAATATGTACAAACTCTTATGCCTTTGTCAAACTGACAGACGATCCGAATGCGTAGCGTAGCGTTTTTGTTTGTAATGTATGGAATTGTTTGCAGCCTGTCACATAGAGTATCGGATCGCTTTCGCATTTTTATATGACATGATTCGGTTCGGTTCGCTATCGCCTGTTTGACAAAGGCCTTAGTCATTGGAATTAAAATGAAAATCAGGATGCTGCGCTGAAAGTTATCCATTATCTTCTTCACAAATCGCTCTCACGACATCGCAAGAAGAATTATAACTAAACTTTTTGGCATCCAGATATGAAAATACTTAATTCAAAAACTTTTACACATCTTTCTGACGCCCCTTCAGAAAAGTTGTTACAAAGAACTTGAAATAAATATGTTTAATAAACGCTAAGAGGCACAACAAGTATAAACAAGAATAAATAAGTCGAGATTACTGTACTGAATCTTCGTCAGAGTTAATCTTACAAATTGCCTCAAACTTTTGTCTTATATAATTGAGACAGATGTAATTAAACTGCGTCTGGAAAGTAATATGCTATGATTTCTATGACAGTGTAGCTTATTTTTTGTTTGGTGTATAAGATATTACGGGTATTCAAAATTATCTGATTCTGAAAACTTGTCTTACTACCCGTAAAAGCGAGTTATTTGATCAGTAGTTAAACTTTATCACTAAATATTGAACCATTTTGTTACAAATAAAAATATCATTTTTCTTAATCAAACCACTGTCCCTAAGACGTATCTATATATATAATATAGGCAGTTCCTGTAAAATACTAAAAACAATAATTGTCTATACAATTATTATAAAATGGTAGAGTTCGTAAGTCTGGTAGTAATTTCTGGAACTACTAAAACGTTTTTGAAAACTATGTCATCAGTAAAAAGCTATTTTTTTGCTGAGTGACATAGATGTTTTTTTTATTTGTAAGCCATGTGGACGAAGTCGCGGGAGGTGTACTAGTTATCCATATTGTAACTAGCTAATTCTTTTACGATTTATATTAATACTAAATCTGTTTTTTCTTTTAAATCGTCAGCATAAAACCAAAGGAGTTCATAAAAAATATAATTATACTAAAGTAGGTGTATATAATATTATTAAAAAAAATCAGAAGCTTTCCAATTCCCTGTAAGCCTTAAGCCATAAGCCATAAAATCACAAAGGGTAACAACCTTATTCGAGTGCTTTGTTTACTCTCTACTGAACCGTGGCATTTATGTAAGTGGTAATTAACCCTGATTTCCGAACAAAGGGTCGTGGGCAGACATTAAGACCCATATTAATTTATTCTATTAGAAGATCTATTATGGAGCCTACTACCGTAGCCGTCGGGCATATCGTAACTTTCGTACTCGTTTAAATGACTTTTATTTATTGTTTTTTTTATTTACAAGGATGTTTGCTTTTGGCCTCTATCTAGCTCAGAGGAACGAACTCACCCAGAAAGAGCTAGAACTCCTGTGCTCCGACAGATCACAGTAAAATCTATTTCGACTACGGACTCAGACGGAAAGGTTCGCGAGAGCCAGGGAGGCTCTGTGAAGTGTACAACCGCCATTGGGGACGCTTACCACCACGACAGGTTGCCTGTTGCGCCGTTGCCCGGCGTAGACTGGTAGGAGGATACGACGTTTGTAGGCTCAATTGACGTACTTTTTCTACATAGTTTTTACCTCTTTTGTTTCTGCCTCGTTATACTATTGATCAATCAGAAACTTAGTAATGAACAGCCTAGAGATTTAATTCGTGCTTAATTAGGCACACAATTAGGCTCGCCCATTATTACAAGGGATTAAAATAATGTTCAGCTTAAAGTAACTGCTATACAAAGGAGCATTGCTTTACAAAGGGTCATAGTCATCATCATAATACAGGGTGTTTGGTCCATCGTGTGCCAAAATTAAATGGTTGATAGAAAGGGTCATCTGCTATCCTTTCAGACCCCTTAACACCCCCCATGCCCTGTAGATTTTTTTTAATCGACTTTTTATTGTTTTACTAAAAAAAAGCCCAAATTTTACATTCCATTGCAATTTTTTTTTAAATACGGGGCGTAGACTCTGAATTTTAATTTTATTTCGATGTGTATTGTTTAAGAGTACTTTTAAATACAAAATTAGTGACATTAGTCACCTAGGTTTTTTTTAATTCACTCGCAAAGGTAAAACATAAATTAAAGCTGTAAATGTTACGGCTGTTTATATGGCTACAGAAAAAAAAAAACAGAAGCGACCGGGATCTTCCAACCCCCTCATTAATTCTCCAGTCTATCCCCTTGCTAATGATGTGCCACATATCATAAAAATCTTTTAACAACTTTGTGAATTCGCTAGAATTGTGAATCGAGTGCCCTAAGGCTGATATACAAAATTATGATTTTAAAAATTTTTTTTGCATAAATGATACTTGACAAACCTATAAATCTTATCTTATTCGTGTAAGCTAAAATTTGTCTCATATCTCTATGTTTTAGTGGGATTTACGTGTAAAAAAAAATTGCATTAAAATGCATTTTTAACATTTAACAATAAAAAGTCAATTAAAAAAAAATCCACAGGGCATGAGGGCTGTTAAGGGGCCTGAAAGGATAGCAGATGACCCCTTCTATCGACCATTTCAATTTGGCACACGATGGACCAAACACCCTGTATATGCCTAGCCTATTCCCAACTATATTGGGGTCGGAGTCCAGCCGAACTAGATGCAGCCGAATATCGGTATTTTACATGGAGTGACTGCTTATCGGACTTCCACAACCCAGTAACTGGGTAATACGATACACCATGGTTCAAACTTGTCATAGTCAAAATGTAAATATACGAGTACTAACAAATTTTTTAGATTTGTTTTGTTACTAACACTATAGTTTTTGGGCGAAATAAATAATCTTTATACTCGTAACATACGATTAATGACATTCTTCTACATACTTAGAAAAGCTCGAAAAAAGTGTGAAAAGTTAGTCTCACTTTTTGGTCCTTATTCTCGAGGGAGCAACCATTGAGGTATATTTCTCAAATAGTTACCCGGACAATCTAAAAAGGTATTGAAGCCATTGTTGCGTATAAAAGGGAAAATATATTTTACTTTCCAAGCAAAACACCCGTCGCCACAATACATTTTATCTTGTTTATATTTACATGTTTACAGCCTGAAATTTTGGAGATCCTTGAAGGTTAAAACCATTACAGTCTTACGTTGCAAAATTCCTCTCCTTCGAGTGATCCAAGGCTGTCTTTATCGCAACTTGAAGAGGCTCGTATTTTATGAAACACGGAAACACGTCGCTATATTTCATAAAAGGCCCGTGCCTTAAGTAAAGTAAATGGTCCTGGCGTCATAATGATATGAGTGAAGCTGGGCCCAGGCTTAGGAGGCCAGGTCAAGTTAATTAGGTTTTTTTTTTAATCGTGGTAAAATCATCAAATGAGTCCTCCCCCAAGGAGAGCTGGGAGGAACTGTCAGACGAGTACTGACTAAAATCCACGGTGTCTTTTAATAGCCCCTTACATTATAGGAGCACGGTAACCTGATGAGACAGCCCCCGGAAGGCTCTGGCCCTCTAAAATTGCGGTTCGACTGAGGTGAAGCAGAGCAGAGAGGAGACGAGTTGTCCCGCGATTTACCAATCACATGGCTTGAATACATATTGTGTCACATGACCAGCTGTGTGCTTGGTGCCATGGGATTGGTGAATCGTGGCACAGCTCGTCTCCGCTCTATTCAAATCCGCCTCAGTCAAACCGCAGCGCAGCCTAAGGGCTAGGGCCAGAGCCTGCCGGTGTCAAATTGCTGACAACTTTTAGAGGCGCGCGTAGAATGACTTAGGTACTGAAAGCTCACTGGGGAAGGAAGGAATTAAATTGTTTAACTGTTTTCCCGGCGATAAAAAATGTCTATTAAAACATGTGTGAAGGAGACCGACTGTGGGTCCCACACTCCGGATGTGTCTTAATTAGGGTCGTTCCGAACTTCCGATGGTAGTTTTATTGCTTTTGATCTAGAGTTTTATTCGGCTTTTTCCACCCTACGGGTGGTTTCCATCGATGACCTTTTCCTAATTTTGCAGTTAGGTTCGGCACTCTAACAAAAAGTGCCTATTTAATAGGCAGAGAAGGTACGAGAAGCTAATTGCTTACATCGTTGACTCAAATTTATAAGATGACGAGAGCTTTTACAAGTAATAAAACATGGCTTAAAATATACCGAAATAATCCCCACATTTTGTTATTCCATAAAGTTTTGATATTAACTGTTAATCGTAATGTTAAGCGCAGCTGTAAAGTCATCAAACATCCTTATCACATCAAATAAAACGGGAAAAACAAAATAAACCTCAGACGTTTTATTTAACGTTTTACATTTTTACGATACCATAAAATTATAAATACATTTTAAGATAAAAATAAAATCATGCATCGTTTCTCACATTTCTTCGTAGGCACCATTTCAAGGGTTTTTATTTCTTTGTACGATTTCCCTTGGCGAATAGTTGACACAGGAGTACGTGCTAGAAGGGAATAACGAGACACGAAAAAGAATGGTATTATATTTTTAAAAGTCGAATATTTTATAGACACTTTTTCTGAATTTCATTCGACGCCCTTAGGACTGGCCCTGGGACTGTTTTTCAGACGGTATTTGGAAATGTCAACGCTGGATAAATAATTGAATTAAATTGATCGAGTGTTCGTAATAGCAGAAAAACAAAACGGTTTGCGGTACAGTTTCAGACTTTAACATTTGAATTTGATATAATTTATGACGACAATTTTGTACAATATAATGTTCACAATGTCAAATGACTGGTGACCGACGAACGAATGATTTCCTTCCTGTAATAAAACCTTAATAATATAAATAAAGCAATATTAGCTCTCAAAATCCTTAAAGCACATTTATCCCTTCAACTGATTTATAGCCAATAAATAAAACGAGTAACAGTAACCCACTAATTAGCACGAAAACTGCATTACAGTTATAAATAGCTCGTATCATAAATTATAAAGGACTAAAGCGTTAACAAAGTCCCAGGAGTGCTACAAATCGTAAGATTATTCGAAGCGTTGGAAGTTTAACGAAGGTTGCAGCTTCTTAATGGTCAACTAGTATGTTTATACGGGCATGTATTTGTATGTTATTTACTAGTTTAGAAACTGTAAAACGTGAACTTTTGGCTGATTTAATAGAGATTAAGCTATTTTATTGTCGAGTTGTTATCGTGTGTCTCTTTCAAGTTTTGGTAAATTGTTGTAAAACTGTTGAATTGCTGCGCTTGCTTGTTATGAGATATGTTTGAACTGAGAACTCGAAGTAGACAAAACGTTCAGGCGCGATTGGTCCAACTCGCCTTATCCGCGATTGGTCTAATTCGCAGTTGGACCAATCGACCAATTTTTGCTTTGATTTAGACAGATCATTTGCTCATAAATTACTATTTTATTCCTACGAAGTCCCCAAAAAGGCTGTAACTATCTTACATAATCCTAGACTTCACTAAGACTTTCCCTCCACGAATTCAAGTTCTTTCAATCCACGGCTAATTTGGACAACAGGTCTTTGATTTTATCCGGCTTGTCCCACCAGATTTCACAAACCCGTTATGTTCCCTTCTAGCTGTATCAGGAGAGAAAATCTGACAGAGACAGAATAGGCAATCCTTCAACAGTAGCCACACAAAAACATGACATACGCACATTACGTATGGTATCTTTTCAATCACGTTGCAACCCCTTCGTTAAAAGCTGGATTCTTTTCCAGACGGTAACATAATGGAGTATTACTCAGTGTTGTATTTATTTATTGGCAAGCCAACTAGTAAGGCTACCCGTGTCTAGAAATCTAGATCAGCCAATGAATTAAAATAGTTTCGTCATATTTTATGAGTTTATTTTTATTTTATTGGCGAAATAAAATTTGATGATTTGTTTCTATTATGTTTATCATTAATTTTGATTCATACGTTTTGACGAGAATTTCTCGAAAATTTCAAGTTTTCTTAGAATGCTATGAAAATAAATCTTGACATTTTCGCTGCTGTATTTCGTGATCATGTTCGTGACACTTGGGTTCTATAGATTTTTATTGAACTAGTTACCGAAATAAAAATATCTCGTAGGGATTTTTATCTATCCATTTGGGCACGAACGAATCTTGCCGAAAAGCTTTTTTAGACCTAAGTTATAATAATTATTATACAACTTGTTTGTGGTTTTGCTGTTACTAACAACTATTGTGAAACATTAATTGTCCATGAAAAGTATTTAACACGCTTAGCAACCTCCTTGACAAATTCCATCAAAATTGGTTAAGTAGTTTAGCCTTGACAGAGAGGCAGACAGACTCACGCAGTTAATAATATTACTCGACTCCCAACAAACGATTAATCATCTAAAAAATCCAAATACTAACGGGCCAGTATAGTAGTGTATAACATTGTAAACGAAGCATTAATATCTTTACGAGCGGTGGCGGTGGCGGTGGTAGGAAGATAAATTTTAAAAATGGCAACTAAAATAAAGTTTGTTCTAATTTCGAATCCCGGTTAGCGCGGAGTGAGTTATTGATATCCATCCGAATGTTGGTGATCATCAGAATTGTAATGATATTTATGAGTGATCTTGATGATTATCTACTGTGAGTCACTTCTAGAAAGTGGATATGGAAGTATCTAATTTATGCATGGTAAGAACAAGCCTTTTAATCTTCATGATGATTCTACAAATCTTGTAAATAAAAGGTATTTAAAAGGTATTTACCATAAATTACCATGATCATAAAAAAAAATGTTTCACTAGCTGTAGTTGTCCTAGACTGGCCTGTACGTGGGCAGGCCTTTGCCCAGTAGTGGGGTGATGTAGGCTAGCAGCAACAGCACACATAAGAGAAAATAAATGGTAATTTTATTTTTGACCGATTCAGATTTATCTTCTTTGTCATTTCATATAGTTATTTGTAGGTCAAAACCTTTTAGACGATGAAAAGTTAGGTGTCTTAGCCACCCCATTTGCTCATTAGATATAATTTACACTTGTAATAAGAAAATAAATGGCAATTTTCATCTTGATTGATTCAGAAATTCTTCTTTATTTCTTTATTGGTAGGTCAAAACCTTTTAAAGGTTAACACGTACCTTTGCAAACTCACTCGCTCAGAAAAATATTATTTTTACTTGAACTATAAAGTTCATAAAGTGCGCTTAGCAACATGACGATATACAAAAATAATTCGGAATGAAGACGAAAGGGCGACCTATAAATACTGGCGATATTAACGGGCCAAGTTCAAGCGCCCTCGGTATAATTAGGAAGGTAGGGCAAGTTCAACGACTCAGTCCTAGATTTAGAAGCCGATGTGGGATTAGATCGAAAGAGTTTCGCTGAAATCTCTGCAGCAGGTGACTGACCTTGACCTTCAGTGGTTTGAATATAATGCAAGTTCCGTCTAGACCGGGTTTTATATGGAAACTTAAAGGAAGGAAATTTAAGGGTTATCGGTCAATTTATTGTTGTAAGATCGACGTGATATTTTGACCTTGAATTACTAATCTTGCGACGAAAGAGTTTTAATTTAATAAGAAGAGGCCAGCTCTATTTAAAATATTTGATTGTTTTTAGTGCTGGTATTCAATCGGCTATTATTAAAAAAAAACCTTTCTTTGAATAATAAGATCATAATATCATGATGCTGTCTTTAATTTATATTTGACAAGTTAAGAAAAAGAAAAACTATTGTTTTTTAGGAAAAAAGTAGTCATAACTAACAAATTCAATTTTACTTAGGATTATAAAAAATACAAAAATGTCGCTTTGTTATTTCAAAGTAAATAACAAAGACAATTAGAAACTAGACACCTACTTAACTAAACAATTTATTTTGTAGCCTTACTAAGTATATTTTTTGACATTTATTGACATTGAGATACCTATTTTTGAAAGAAAAAGTTGGATGGATCTAATATTTCTAACACCATTTCGTCCTTAATTTAAAACTTAATGGAGTTCAGGAAAATAAAGTTAAAATAAGCCAAAATATGACTCTTTCTTTTCCATAGACTAAAACAGCGTTTCGGTTAAAAGCATAAAAAATAAAAATGAAACAATTGTTGACAGTTTCTTATAATATAATAGTTCATTTATCAATCAACAGCAGTCTAGAAATAATGAGGCGAAGAAAAATAACGTATATTTTTTGACATTTATTGACATTGAGATACCTATTTTTGAAAGAAAAAGTTGGATGGATCTAATATTTCTAACACCATTTCGTCCTTAATTTAAAACTTAATGGAGTTCAGGAAAATAAAGTTAAAATAAGCCAAAATATGACTCTTTCTTTTCCATAGACTAAAACAGCGTTTCGGTTAAAAGCATAAAAAATAAAAATGAAACAATTGTTGACAGTTTCTTATAATATAATAGTTCATTTATCAATCAACAGCAGTCTAGAAATAATGAGGCGAAGAAAAATAACTTAATGTATGTGTTTCTTATTAGAAAATAGTGCCAACATAATTTTAAAAGGGTCATTTATGAAAACATGACAGATATACACGTTGACATTAGGCTGCCAGACACATAAGATGGCGCCATAAGAAAATATTTTTTTAAATAATGAACGCATCTAACATCAAAACACATTATTTTTCATTCATGTATGTGTTATATTGATACAAGGTACTTAATCGAAAACGTTTTATATGGCGCAAAAATTACAGTAAAAATAAAGGTACTTATAATTTTTTTAATTGAGAAAACCGACCGCTCTAGTCTATGCCTTTGTGTATAGTGTGTGGGGTTCAGTTTGTTTTTTTTTAAAAGATATCGTTGTATGTCCATGTCTTGTGACTATTATGAAGTAAATAATTATTTAATGATTGGCTGTTTATTTAATCATAGTCTTTATCATCATCATTAACTATCTTAAGGTGCTCCACAACGTGCCCCCACATTTAGTCTGTCTCATCAATTTAAGTTTTTTTATAATATAATAATCCTAGGTCTGTCCGTCGTCGATCGTATAGTTTTTATTCAGTCTTTTAAATTATTATATTTCTTAGTTACAAAAGCTAATAAGTAAATAAAAGACAAATATTCTATCCCAACTTTTACTACCTTAGCAGTCAAATTCGAAGCACATGTCACTTTCAGACACTGAAAAATTCATTCCTTACATCTTGTGAAATCTCTAGCGGGTTCAGTTCTCAATATATGACGGTAATAATTCAAATACGAGTAACCTAATATTTTCAGGTGATTTTCAAGACATTGACATTTTCAAAGAATAAAGTGAGAGACACGGCCATTGATTAAATTTAATGTCACTTAAGGTGATAGAAAGGGGTGCTAAGACAGGAAACCTCCACGTGCGCCCGTGGACTGGAGTTCCCTCTCGGATACGTCCGGGGGGAAGACCAGTTTTTCGGGCCGGTGCACCCTGGGATGCGGGCAAAAACTCTTTCTTAGGCACTGTGTGCCTAAGGGGTCTCTTTGCCCGTATGCGAATAGCCTGTCAGGTGGACGCTCCAACGCGTGTCCCTCTGAATAGCAGAGGGCACAGCGGCGGAGCGGGCTTGCGGACGGTGAGTAAATAAAATGCCTGCTGGGGTCGCGGGTTTTTTCTTAACCCAGGATACCGTGGCCCCAGAACGTAAAGGGCATCCGAAGGAACACGGGTGGATTTTAGTCAGTAAGAGTCTGACAGTCCCTTCCGCCCCACCCAGGGCGGGAGGACTCATTTGATGATTTTACCACCTAAAATTGAATGGAACTTTTTTTCGATAATAACGAGTGTCATGTTTTTTATATGATGGCAAATACGCAATGTGCGATCATCACACGAGCAAAAACATCAATGAACTCCATCTGTCAACTTTCATTTGAAATTATACCTACATCTATAGCAAAAAAACGTGCAAAAATTTTTTTTAGAACTGTTTATTGTACTGTTGTGTTTTTATGTTTAAAAAAAAGTGCAATTGATAGAAATTTGTGCATTTTATCACAAAATGGCGCCATCATAGTTTTGTTCTTATCGTGGTCGGATGGTAATGTTTTTATTTTTAGTAATGGCTCTAGCTGTCATGTGATACATACATTTATCATGCCGGGGAAGCTCCCTAGAGGGGTGCACCGTCCATATATCTTTATTCTTTGCATGAATGACAAGCCTATAAACGTGTTCATGTATTTTTTTACTCATTTATAATATGATAAATTCAAACTGTGATAATCGAGCAAAAACACTTTTTTGTGAAAAATAAATAAAAAACTGAACATTTTGTACCTACACCAGAACATTTTGTTTTTTTTTTTTTGTAACACGATATTTTTCAAAGGTAGTATTATAAAACCAACATAATGAATTTCTTAGTAAATATTTCTTCTTGTTTAAAATAGTTTCAACAGGACAAAAGTATGTTTTCATTGTCACTTGATTAAACTAAATGTTTTTTCTAATATAATATTCTATTTTATTTACAGATTGATGTATTCCTGTCAGCAATAGGTATGTAGATGTACTATGTACTTCTTATGAAACTATAACCACCTTACCTAACCACATTCATTACAGGCTTAACGTAAGTCTACACTAATATTATATTATTAGCTGAAGAGTTTGTTTGTTTGTCGATCTCAGTACCTTTTGGCTCGAATTGAAAAAAAAATTCGCCTCACACGCTCGGAAAGATTCTATTTCTCATTCAAAATCTGAGCGCAAAACTCCATTTTGTGCTCTAGAGCACAAAGTGTTTTTCAAAATTCGAACACGCCTGGTATTCAATTGTTTTCTACACTGGCAGGTGAGCCGCCCCCACTGCATTTCCTCGCTGTGTGAGGTGAAAAGTTGTGTGTTGCACTCGGCAGCAAAGTTTTTCTGCGTCTCGTACCTTTGAAAACTTCGCATCGCTCAGGATTCTATATTTGAACCGCTCGTTTCTCTCGCGGTTCAATCTTACAATCCTTCGCTCGCTCAGTTTTCAATTCAAGTACTCGCGCCTTAGTAACTTTGCAGCCTTGCATAACAATAGTTATTTGTTATGCAAGGCTGCAAAGTTGATTTTTTGCGCGAGTACTTGAATTGAAAACTGAGCGAGCGAAGGAGTCTAAGATTGAACCGCGAGAGAAACGAGCGGTTCAAATATAGAATCCTGAGCGATGCGAAAACTTTGCTGCCGAGTGCAACACACAACTTTTCACCTTACTAAGCGAGGAAATGCAGTGGGGGCGGCTCGCCTGCCAGAGTAGAAAAGTAGAAAACAATTGAATACCAGACGTGTTCGAATTTTAAACAACACTTTGTGCTCTAGAGCACAAAATGGAGTTTTGCGCTCAGATTTTGAATGAGAAATAGAATCTTTCCGAGCGGGTGAGGTGAAAATAACTATTTTGTGTTTGATAGTTTATTTATCGAGGAAGGCTACAGGCTATTACATTACGCTACAGCTAATAGGAGCAGAGCAGCAGGAGTGAAACCATGGGGAAAAGCAAGTAGATTTAAATTAAAGTTACAAAACCCGATTACAAGCCGACGACAACGCTAACTATTCGTATTTCTCATGACAACATGTAATAAGTCTACCAACTCTGGTACTGTGTAAAGTTTACTCCGGTTATATATCAAAATCACTAGGGAAATTACACGCAAGTTATTAGCTTTTCAATATAATGGAAACACGAATTCGTGGCCTACTAAGCCTACCATCTGCAAACGGACGAGACTAAAATTCTAATTAATTGTTATTAAAACCACGTAAACAAAAGCTTGTTATGTTTATTTCTTTTTCTTAATAAAATTATAAAAAATATTAAAATAATAAGAAAAAATATATTAAATATTATTTAAAAAATATTAAATTATAGTAAATTTTCTTTTTATAATAAAAAAAAATGTTTCTCACCACCTTTGCATAACGTCCATATTTTCAACTGTTACTGGACAATAATAGACGACACTTTAAATATTTCATGGACTGTACAGTGTAGTGTACACATTCTGTCCAGTTACGAATCTGTCCAGTTGCTGTGGAGGGGTCGTTTCGTCCCAAAGACTATCATACTCTATTGACCTATATTTTAACAGCAATATCCTGTTACATCTAGTTACAATCGGTTTTGTCAAAAAAACTGTTGAGGTTTGATATCCGTTTTCAGAATTAGTCTCTTTGAAGCGACGACGTTTGTAGACATGTTCAATGAAACATGTTTTGTTTAGTCTCCATTGAAACTGATTCAGTAAAATATTCCTTGCTTTTGATATTTTATTTTTATATAATTGATAGTCTCGCGTTTGACCACTATCATCAAATCGTTTATTTCAAGCGATGATGTGGCCGACTGTCAAGCACGCTTACCTTTAAGTAACTTATTCACTATTGATTTAATAACCCATAACATAATAATATTAATAAATATGGAAATACGTGCCATTAGCGGAAACAGAAAAAAATCTGCTCTACTTATAAACGCAAACACGGTACGAGAGAAAAATTTAAAAAGTTTTTAAAATTTAATTTACTTAAGAGGATAGTATAGCGGCTGCCATTTCAAAAAATAGCTATTTAGAAAAACTCGTGCTGTCTCTATCGCGCGTTGAAAAAACCCCCGATCGTGTGACAGAGAGTGTTGCAGCTCGCGACTGACTGTAAGTATTTTTTTGTCTCTCGGGAGAAAACGTTTTTCACATACTAAATCACGAACAATCTCTTAGATTCTGGCGTCAATCGTTTTAGCATATTATATTCTAGGTTCAATTCAATTCTTTATTGCGTTCACATGTGTATTTAAAAGTTCTTAAAATTAAAGTAGTTCACATGTCGGGCACAACAATTCAATAAAATGTCAGTAGTAGCATTAAAATAATCAATTTAAATCAGAATAATGTCACAGGCAAGAAATGAAGTTAATAAGTCATTAAGAATACATTAAAATAAAATAACATCAAATTCTAAATCTTTGAGCAATATAAAGCGCATTTGAACGTATTTGGCTGAGTTCCCCAGTGTCATGATCCCAATAGTCAATTTCTACGAATTGTTGACGGTTTTGTAGGTAGGATGCGAACCATTTGTGTGTTATTCCTCTAATGCCGATTCCATATAATTTGTCAAGTAGAATATTATATCGTACTTTATCATAAGCTTTTGTCATGTCAAGCAAGATTCCAATTGCGTATTTCCTATTATTTAAAATGTCTAGTATCATTTGTGTGAATTTATATGTCGCTAAAGTTGTGGATCTTTTTTTACGAAAACCGTTTTGTGAATCATCAAAAATATGAAATTTTTCGCAGAAATTATAAACTCGCTTGCACATTGCCTTCTCGAAAATTTTAGATGCTGTCGGTAGCAGTGCAAAGGTTTATAGGATTTGCTTTTTTTCTAAAACTTCTTTGTTTTTAAAATACAAAAGTTTTATTTCAATGAAGATGTTGTCATAAAAATAGTAACTCTAAGGCGCCTGTAACTTTCAAACTATTATAAATTATGAAAATAAAGAAAACCTATAAACCTAGTTTATTGTGTCAGAAGCATTCTAAAAAATCATTGAGGTAGGATAACATTTAGGGGTAGGAAAACGTTTTTGTCTTTTAGTATGGACGAGCGCTCGGTAGACGAATGTCATAATATTTAATGCAACGAGGTTTTATTCAAACAAAGTCAAATAAGTTTTAACTATTTTGTATGAATCAATAACGCTTTCGTTAAATTTTGACTATTATTCCAACTTCAAATGTTTTGCTTTTAATAGCCAATGAATTTAAGGCCACACATAGGCTACACAAAAAGGGTCAGATACTTTGTGAGCCCACAAAGCCTATGACAAAACTAGAAACAATACTACCCGCATATTTAATTTCGTTTGTTTCTAACAGAAAATTAAAACGAAATCTCTGTATGTATTCAAATTAGTGTAGCACCAATAAGGGTCTGACTTGTCCCCTATCCCAATTCTCTGTTGATAGGCTTATAAGGGTAGACTACTGTTCGCTTATTTGCTTTTGTTACAAAGAATTCAATAAGCCGTATTGACAGGGCTTGCAATATTCACAAAGGATTTGTATTGTGAATATTTTATCCGGTATCAGTGACTACCTTTGCATAAATAAATGGAAATAAGTTTCAAGGAACACTAGAGTTAATTTCGTGAATACATATTGGTATAGCGCTTGCCTGGAAGCTTTAAAGTCATTCGAGGCATCCAAATAAAAGTCCAGTTAAGCAGTTTCACAACCTCTTCTAGGTTGTCCTGCAAGATGCACTCAAAATTTGAGAGTGCGGCGGCTAATGACGTCAGAATTTTACTAAAACACCCAATCAGAAGCCATAGAATTTTACAATACACGAAATCCGCCTCACGCTTTTCCTCAATTGAAAAATAAATTCAGAAAAGTATGATATAAAACACTAATCCGTTCAAACAAATAAAGGAATCCCACTCGATTCAAACAAATAATCAAAACAAATGAATTTTGTAAATACATAATATTTATTTGTTGGCCTGTCCTGAATTCGCAGATTAAACGTAACGTAAATAAGAAAATAGAAAATGCTCGTTTCTTACCTTTATGCACACACAACTGCGAATGATGCATAAGCTGATGATGATGAATGTTTACAAACATGTGTTTTACGTAAAAGTCTGTTAGTCATGCCGAGGCTCCAGCACGAATGCGCGACATACACACATCAAAAAAGTTTGTGTTCACTAGCATGACTGATACTTTTTTATATTTTTTGTGGAAAAACAATTGAACTGTGTTATACTCTAATTATAGGTAGATACCTACATTTTAAACAAAGAATTAAAAAAGAAGAAGAAATCATAATTTAATCAAACGTTGCAAAAAAGGTTTCGATTTTTCAAAGTGATTGCAATTTTTTTTATTTAATTAAGTTTTTTTTTTTAATTAAGATCGTCGTTCGATCATCGTTTTAACAAAAAGAATGTACGAATCTGAAATATCATCATTGTATCAAAATAATGATCGATATTTTTCCATATGTACCATAATTTTCCCACTGCTGGGACACAGGCCTCCTCTCTGTGAGAGGGAGTGGGCCATAATCCACCACGCGGGCCCAGTGCGGATTGGTGGATGTCACATGTCTTCGAATTTTTGTTTCTAAGACATACCGGTTTCCTCACGATGTTTTCCTTCACCGTTTTGAGAGCAGTGGTGATGAAATAAATTACACAAAGTAATGCGCCTGGCGGGGTTCGAACCCACGACCTACAAGTCGTAAGTCGGGACCGATACCACTGGGCCACCACTGCCACTGCTGTAAACATTACGCTCATTGAATAAGTGTTATGATATAACCACATCTTCCTGAAATAGTATGTAATGTAGGACGGTCACCGGATATTGTGGTTTGAGGTTTTTATGTCGTAATTCTTGAGTGCCGTTTTACTCTTATGGGTACGGATCCCTAAAAAACTGAGACATAAAATAAATTACAATACCTATAAACTGTAAAAGAAACAGTATCAGATTTTTCAGAAATCGGTGAATATTCAGAAGTAATTTCAACAAATAATTTGGAAAACTTGTATTGCTTTTGATTCTCACCATACCTATACAACGTGTAACGTTAATAGCGCAAAACCTCTCGTGGGGTAACTCAGCCCATGTTACTGAACAATGTTTGTTCTAAGACTTTTGAAAAAAAAAATAAAAAAAAAATGGTTTTTCATACAAAATGAGAAATTGATCGAGCCTATCAGTATGAAAAATATTTTTTTTTTCCAAAAGTTTTAGAACAAACATTCTTCAGTAACATGGGCTGAGTTACCCCACAAGAGGTTTTGCGCTATTAACGTTACACGTTGTATACTTTAAAAGTACTCGTCAAACATGCACGAAGTAGCTAAATACACACTTATCAAACACGACTTTCGTTCCAATGAGGCTAATAAATATTCTAGGGAAGTCTAGCTTTTCCGTTTGGCCTAGGCTCTTCTTCAGAAACAATTTAGCCTAGCCGTTTATTTTCATAGCTACGACAGAAACGTGCGGGAATTGAGAACTAAGTGTTTAATTGTATGAGCTGCATACAATTAAACACTTAGTAGTTCTAAGCAGTCCGGGCCGTATTATGACGTCTTAAAACTAGACTTGTTCCAGAGAGTGAAAGAGACAGAGCTAAATACAAGTTGTCTAGCGCCATCTCATCCACTCACTGGAACAAGCCTGGTTTTCAGACGTCACAATACGGCCCCTGGTGGCCTACCGCACAGAACAATTATTTGTATGATCTACAAAATAATTGTTCCGGGTCTGGGTGTTTGTGTATGTGAGTTTCTATGTTTGTAAACGCACCCACGATACCGGAAGAAATTCCTAGTGTGGGGCAAAGTTTAAAAAAAAAATAAGAATTTATTTTATATTTCCTCGTCAAGTCTCATCTTTATCTATTCTCTGTTCTAGATTAAGGCCAAGAGCAAAGTCATATAAGTACTATTTTTTTAAGTGTTTTTATCGACGAATCAAGGGTGAGTGATGAAAAAAACTCTGAGTATATTAGTATCATATTATAGGATTCGTATCATATTGGATTGAGGAGGCTTGTGTCCCAACAGTGGGAACATTTATAGGTTGATGATCTGATATAATAGGAACTGCATAAATAGTAATCTTTTATCTATGGTAGGAGCAATAAAAATCATAAGAACAGGAAGGTTACGAAGCTTTGTTGCCAACCTTCGTAAACTTTTCCATTTACATTTTTAATTGGGGTATTACCTGCTAAAATAATAATTAATATTATGTTTACCCAAATGTTGTTCGGTTAGGTACGTTAATGCGTGTTCTGTTTTCAGGCTAGCAGAAACGCCTAAAACGTCAAAACAAGTAAGTTGGTATGTCAGATTAAAAAAGTTTTATACTGTTATGGGACTGTAATCCAAACTTTTGTATATCCTTTTATTCTCTAACAATAACTGAGTATTTATTTAATTAAATAAGTTATTTCATTATAAATGAGAGGTTTCAGGCCACCGAGCAACAAACCACATCACTCGTAACCTTTTCCTTTTGTTTGCGTATGAATCTGACCAGTGTTTGAGAGCTATGAGGGGAGGTCTGTATGCCCAGACCACTTATAGGGGACCCAGTCACTCACACACACTATCATACCACATTCGCTTCCGCAATAGTGATTAGTGGGTAATTATGGATCACACTCTTTTTCAAAAGTTTCGAATGTTCGGAACAGTTAAGGAGTCGGAATTCCCTGCGGGGTTTTAAGCTATTGCATAGCTTCTATCGCGGGCCTTGAGCGCGGGGACCGAATCCAGAAATTCCGTAACGAAAAAACCTCACGCTCATTTAATTTAATTAAATTACTAATTTATTAAATTAATTATTAAAATTAATTAATTATTAATTTATTAATATAATAATAATAATAAAATAATAAAACCATAATAATAATAATAACGGTCCCGCATGACGAGAACCTCGTGAAGGCAGAAAAGGATAAACAATTCAAGTATCTTGATCTGGCTCGCGAGGTTGTTGACATGTGGGACGTGAATACGGCAGTTATTGTGCCGATAGTCGTATCTGCCAATGGCTTAATTGCCAAGAGCCTCGAACAACACCTGAGGAGGCTCTCGCTGGGTGGCTGGATCGGGCGCTTGATTCAGAAGGCAGTACTCCTGGAGACGGCGCGTATGGTTAGGAGGTTCCTCTCTCAAGAGCCCTGACCACCGGTAGCCCGGACCCTGTTCCTGGTGCTGGTGGACTGCTATTTTTTATATTTTTAAATGTTTTTTGTTTGTTTTTTTTTTTTATAAAAATATTTAAAAATGTAATCTATAAGTGTATAAAAATAAATAAAAAGAATAATAATAACTGACCCTGTTCCTGGTGCTGGTGGACTGCTATTTTTTATATTTTTGAATGTTTTTTGTTTCTTTTTTATAAAAATATTTTAAAATGTAATTTATAAGTCTAAAAAATAAATAAAGAGAATAATAATAATATTTTTTTTTTTTTTTTTACGAAATATTTAAAAATGTAACTTGAATTAATATTAAAGAAAAAGCAATACTGCATGAATAAAATAAATAAATAAAATTACAATTGCATAAGTTGATACAAAATGCTATGCAATAGCTTTACCGCGGCAGTCCCCGAGTGCCACACGTCTTTTTTGTTTTCTAATGGCTACGACCTGAGGTCTATAAGTAAATAGTGCTTCATCGTAGACCTCATCATCGCTGACTATTAGGTGAGTTAATGGTCAAACTTAGAGGCTATCGCTAAATAAAAATAAATAAACATTTAACGTGATTGAGACCTCTAAGCCTTCTTACATACGGCGATGCAAGTCTAAAATATCTTAGGGCTTTGGTATTCAGGCGACTATCACAATAAAAATCCATAGTGGTTCGTCCTGAGGCACGCGTCAATGGATGCCAAAGTCGTAATGTATCGGAGACTTTCGTCGCTTGTAAGGGGCAAACAGAACAACAAATAATATATCAAAATTGCTTCGCAATTAATGACACACTGTACGCCTCGCACACAGACAGTGGATCTTTGATCTCACAGTCAAACGTTTTCTAATCTCATCGTGTCTTGCCTGCCAACACTACTCTCGTTTAATTTGAGATGAGCGAGCCTGAACGCGAACGTATAAGTAAACGTTTTGTAGTGTTTGTGGAGTTAGTAATTAAGAATTAGGTTGGTTTTAATTACATTTGTTGCCCATCTAACTTTTATAATTGTTGTTTTGTTATTCTTTCTTGCGAAAAGAGGTCGATGCTCTGAGTGACCTTAGGATTTTATTTGTGTCGTATAAATGGCTATTAACTAAAGTTTTTTTATTTTTGTTGTTGTCCACACTAAGAATTTCTCCTGTGTCGTAGGTGTGTTTGCAAAGATTAAAAATTGCACTCACAAACAGTTAGACCAGGAACAACTACTTATAAAGTACGATTAATAATTTCAGTCAGTAAAATGACATTTGTACCTACTTACATGAATGAAATGTACTAAATTTCTTTGTATCAGTGACAGTAATTGAAAGAAAGAAAGAAAGAAAGAAAAGAGATTTATTGGAACACACAGGACAGAACAAACAAAAATTACACAGAGAATTAGAATAAAAACAACAAATTAATAAAAGAAAAACAAAAGGTAAACCCACACAAAACAAAAATAAAAAACAAATTAGTCCTGTGCGAGACCAAAAGGCTCCCACCTCAGCGTGTGCTGCGACATTTATGTCACAGCGCTGGTTTTCTGGTAGGGCCCAAAGTGATATCACGGTCAGTACTATATATATATATGTTACTATATACATAGTAATAAGTAACGAGGAACAAATACAAATATAATAAGCATATATATATATAATTATATATATGATTGCGCTGTCATTTTACTGACTGGAATTAATAATCGTACTTTAGGTCGTACAAATATTTCTTACGTGCCTGAATCGAACCCGAACACGCATCGCAGCAGTCGATTACTCAGCCACTGAGCAGTCAATTATTATTTTAAGATGAGCAGTATTGTAATAATAGAGTCCTTCAAAGAGTTCTCCAGAAAAGCGCCTTCACCCTCAAAGTGTCGGAAGTAACGCAATTTGAAAGACATTTGCTTAAGTTCTAAATTGAAGGTCGAGTGAATGCCCGCCCTTTGTGCCACTTACTAAGTTTCAGTACGAATAAGAAGGAGGTTTAAGAAGAGGTTTATCGATCTACCACACCGATATTTCGAAAGTTTTTATTACCATCAATTGGTAGGTAATAAATGGAATTAATCAATGAAGTTGGTAGTGTCTTGGAGATCTAATCTCTAAACGAAACCAGTGATTTCGGCCTTCGTTACTTGACGTTTTGACAACGTGCCCGAACTAAGACTGAATGTAATTCTGATTTGACAGATAGCTCCTGAAAGACCGCGCCACCACTCGTGACCTGCGGATTTTAATACAATTTGATGAATGATATAGACACAGCGCCCCGCGGCAATAGGATTTCAGTCGTGGTGCAGTCTCTAAGTTTGTTGTTCCGAAAATTTTATTTTGACGTTAGTTAAGTACGTTCGTTCTGTTATACCCCTGCTATATTAGGCCCTTAAGGCTAGATCAGCACCCCTACCTAAGCATCATGCTTAGGTCATCATTATGCAATTTGCCCTACGCGTCCCTATGTTGCGCGCTTTAGTCTACTCCCGACCTCGGTCATAAGCGGTTGCCTAAAGATCTTTTAATCTTCAAGTGTTTGTAAAGTGGTTAATCAATAAACCCTTTCCTTTAAATCAAAACGCCTTTTTTTAAAAAGACATTTCTTCAAGGCCGTATAACATTTTGGTGGCAGCGGTGGGATCCGAAAATCTCCAGTGCCCGGCAACCGCTACGTAGACTCCGGATCCCTAACCAGAAAACCTAACCTTTATGTGATAAGTGCATATCGAAATTCAGTGCTAAAAGTGCATATCGAAATCCAGTGCTAAAAATGCATGTCAAAATCCAGTGCTAAAAGTGCATAATTCAAAATCCAGTGCTAAAAGTGCATAATTCAAAATCCAGTGCTCAAGTGAAGTGCTACAATCGATCTTCTGAAAGGGAAGTGTCGCATCCTTCATCGCGAGTACTTACCCTTTTCTCCGTCATCGTCGTCGTCACGAAAAGTGCCGATACCTGTGGGAAGACTCCCACAGACTTTCTTCGCTTCAAGGTCATCCGAGATTTAAATTGAATCTCATTTCGTCGTCTCCCGGTGCGCAGTCGCACCACCTTATCAATCGGAATGTTCCTGTTCGCCGTTATCGTCGCCGCCTACGCGTCATTCCTGTGAGTCTTTGGTCATTGTTTAGTCTAAGTTTTAAATACTAGTGATTCTCAACCTCTTAATCTTAAACTGTTATTTTGTATCTAGGTGGATGCTGACAGTTTGTTAATGAAAACTTATGATATACTGTGTCTTCACTCGTTTTATAAATAGTTCTGGAACATTTTATTATGAAAAAGCACCTAAGTCAGAAGACAGTAAAACACCACTTACTTTAAATATTCCAGAACCGGAAAAACTAGTAAGTGATAGCGAAATCGTGAAGTCACCCATCACCTCTCCTCGTGTAACTAGGCAAACCAAAGCTTTCCTCACAATGTCAGAAATCGACTTAAATATCTTATTCAAATTCATAAAACCTTATGACGGTAAACGGGAAACCCTAAATTCATTCCTAGTGAACTGCGACAATGCCTATGACCTTGCTTCAGAATCTCAGAAGCTAATCCTTTTTAAATTCATTCTCAGCCAATTAAATGGCAAAGCAGAAACTGCCTGCTCAATTAAAGATTTTTCTTCATGGGAGCAACTTAAAGACTTCCTAAAAACGCAATTTAGTGAACGCAAACACTATTCCCATCTCCTGACTGACCTTCAAGAAAGTAAACAAGATCAGTCAGAAAACGTAAGCCAATACGCATTATGCGTTGAAACCTACCACTCACAACTTCTTACTGAAATATCCTTTTCTAACACCAAAGCCAAAGAGCTACCTGGCCGCACAGCCGCCATGGAGGACCTCGCCCTCCATCATTTCCTCATGGGATTACATCCCAGAATTTCAAACATCGTGAGATGTAGGGGACCTAAAACCCTAAATGAAGCTATTAATTTAGCCGTATCTGAAGAACGGATACAACAAACGTTATATAAACGTCCACAACTGGAACAAAAAACCAGTAAGTCAGCTAATGTCAAACCAAATCCAAACAATTCTCAGAAACCACAAAGTGTTTCTCAAACTTCTTCTAATGTCGTGTGCCGCTACTGTAAAATTCCAGGCCACGATATATCCAATTGCAAGAAACGGGAATTCAACAATCGGAAAACCCAAAACGCAACCAAACCACCTACTCAGGTGAATTCAGTTGAACAAACTGACGAATCAGATCTCATAGAAGACGATGATTCCGATACTTTAAACGAGTAAAAGTCTCGAATCGGTATCGCGCGAGACAGTATCCAGAAGCCGATACCTGTCATCCTCCTAAATCTTCAAAATCCAGGGACCACACAGGTAACCAGCCCCAAATAAGCGCCCAATCTTCTATTTCCATGACTAATCGACAGGGTAACCAGCCCCAAACTGACAGTCAATCTTCTATTTCCATGACTAATCGACAGGGTAACCAGCCCCAAACTGACAGTCAATCTTCTAATTCCAAGACTAACCGACAGGGTAACCAGCCCCAAACTGACAGTCAATCTTCTATTTCCATGACTAATCGACAGGGTAACCAGCCCCAAACTGACAGTCAATCTTCTATTTCCATGACTAATCGACAGGGTAACCAGCCCCAAACTGACAGTCAATCTTCTATTTCCATGACTAATCGACAGGGTAACCAGCCCCAAACCGACAGTCAACCTACTAACTCTACTAATTCTAAGACCAATCAACAGGGTAATCAGCCCCAAACCGACGGTCGATCAAACAATTCTAATTCTAACTCTCAATCTAATACTATATCTACTAAATCCAACAAGATTTATGAAATTAATCTTGACACAACTAAAAGGTTATTACCTCATATTCTGGTCGAATCCCAGATATCCCATATCCCACTGTCTCTCCTAGTAGACTCAGGTTCTGCTATATGCCTGTTAAAAGAGTCCAGTATCAATAAAACCCAGAGACTCGTCAAAGAACCAATTAAACTAAAAGGCATTGACCCTGGTGATGAACCAACACCAACCGAAGGTCACTTCCAACTCAAATTAAAACTAGGCGGAAAACATTCAGCCACGTTCAAATTTCATGTTGTAAAAAATATCAACTTACCTTATGACGGTATAATAGGTACCGATTTTCTAACGACCTTTGGCTGCAAAATCGATTATATCCAGGATACCCTCAAAATAGGGAACCTGAACCTCAAACTACATTTTTCTGATCCCTGCTATTTAATTCCTCCCCGAACGGAAACAGTCATCGAATGTTCAGTTCGGAATACCAACCTGACGGAAGGTATCATAATCGATCAGCGTCTCTCTGAAGACTTGTTGATAGCCAATTGCATTGTCAAAGTCAAAGGCAACAACCGCGTCAATTTGACCGTTGCCAACATCTCTGAAAAGCCCATAACTGTCAAATCGAATCTAAATCTCGATATTATGCCTCTACCCTCTATCGCATTCCAAACCTTTGACAACTCCCAAAAAACTATAACCTCAAGAACCAATGAGGTTATCAAATCATTAAGAACAGATCATCTCAACCAAGAGGAATCCGAAACTCTCCTCGAACTCTGCGCTCAATACTCCGACATCTTCCATTTACCTGATGATCAGCTAACGCATACTGATGCAATTGAACACAAAATTAAAACCACATCAGATAGCCCTATTCACGTGAAAACGTACAGATTCCCCGAGTGTCACAAAAAGGAAGTCGACACTCAAATCGAAAAAATGCTAAAACAAGGCATAATAAAATCTTCTATGTCCCCTTGGTCCTCACCAATTTGGGTAGTACCAAAAAAACTTGACGCATCCGGTCAAAGAAAATGGCGCGTCGTTATCGATTACCGCAAACTCAACGACGTGACCATCGGTGAAACCTACCCTATCCCGCAAATAGCGGAAATTCTTGACCAACTAGGGCATAGTAAATATTTCTCTACTCTAGATCTTACATCCGGGTTTCACCAAATTCCTATTTCCTCTGAAGATGCACCTAAAACAGCCTTTTCCGTGCCCCAGGGACATTACCAATTTAACCGAATGCCATTCGGACTTAAAAATGCCCCATCAACGTTTCAAAAATTAATGAATAATTGCCTCGCTGGCCTTCAAGGCACAAGATGTTTTGTTTACTTAGATGACATTGTTATCTATTCGTATGACTTACAGTCCCATATTAATAACCTAAAAGCTGTATTTGAAAGGCTCCGCCAATTCAATTTAAAATTACAGCCAGACAAGTGTGAATTTCTCCGGAAGGAAGTCACTTATTTAGGTCACATCATAAGCGAAGATGGTGTCAGACCAAATCCCGAGAAAATTAAAGCCGTAAAAGATTTTCCAATTCCAAAATCACCTAAGGATATTAAATCTTTCTTAGGGTTAGTATCATACTATAGAAGATTTATACCCAACCTTGCTAAACTAGCAAAACCTCTTACATCCTTATTAAAAAAGGATACTCCATTCAAGTGGCAAAATGAACAACAGCTTGCCTTTGAATCCTTAAAAAATAAACTAATCTCTGCTCCAATCCTTGCATATCCCGATTTCACCCAACCTTTCCTCCTAACCTGTGACGCCTCTAATTACGCTATCTCTGCCATTTTATCCCAGGGAATTATCGGACAAGACCGTCCTGTTGCGTATGCTTCACGCACTCTTAATAAGGCAGAGTGCAATTACAGCGTCATAGATAAAGAATGCCTAGCCATAATATTTGGCACTAAAATATTCAGACCCTACTTATACGGCCATCAATTCACGATTTTAACAGATCACAAGCCATTACAATGGCTGTTTAATTGCAAAGATCCGGGATCTAGACTCATCCGCTGGCGTTTACAGCTAGAGGAATTTGAGTACAAAATTCAATATAAAAAGGGTAAAATCAATGCTAATGCCGACGCCTTGTCTCGATTCCCTGTCAATCCTGTCAATCCGGAAAATGCCCAAGAATCAAATCCTAATCCAGAATTGGATCCCTCTCATAATATAGATAGTGATCTAATGGACTTACTAATATCCCCACCGTCCTTTAACTCTGACGAGTTCGGTCTAGATAACGTCGGAAATGACCTATCCGACTTACCTGAGCTGCAAGAACTTGCAACCGACGAAATACCAACTCTCGATGATCAACCTGAAACCTCTCCACAACCATCGACGAGTGCATGTCCAAACTTACCTGCTGATAATTATAACACATTCCTGAAAGCAATGGTAGATAAAAATAAATCATACAACACAGAAATCATAGAGCACAATGAAAGCCTCATAAAATCTTCGTCTAAGGTCATACTCATACCTACTGCTATCGATTTAGACGAATCAAACCCTTATGTACAAGAAATATTAGACAATTTTGAAAATAGCGAAGATATAATTAACACTGAAAAGGAGTTATATTATTACCAAAAACTCACGCTAAACAATAAAATATTCTATTTCTTATTCATAAAGGTTCATCATTTTGATGAATCATCATATACTGAAATTTTCGAAACACTGAAACATGTTAAAAACGAGATAATTACAAGTGGAGATATAAATGAAATTGCTATATCCGATTTGAAAAACCCATTTGAAAAACACTCTTTCATTAAAATTTATAATATCCTTACTTACCTTTTCCATGATACTAATATCAAAATTCATATATACCATAATAGTATTATGTATCCTACTCCCACTGAAATTAAGAAAATCCTACACGATAATCATGATATCCCAATAGCGGGTCACTTGGGATCCACACGCATGCATAATAGGATCAAGGAATCCTACTACTGGAAGGGCATGCGTAGTGACATAGAATCCTACGTAAAACAATGTAAATCATGTCAAGAAAATAAGGCTCTGAGAAAAATAAACCGCAGCCCTATGCAAATTACTAGTTCCTCCACCAAACCATTCGAACGAATCTCTTTAGATATCGTAGGCCCACTGCCTGAAGCAGGACCTGCTAAACTAAAATATATACTTACAATTCAAGATGATTTAACTAAATTCTCTTCCGCCTATCCTATCCGTAGTACTACAGCTGAAGAAACTTCAGAATGCTTACTCCACTATATATCTATTTTTGGTATCCCTAAAATAATTCTTACCGACCAAGGCACCAACTTTACATCAGACCTATTTAAAAAGACCTGTGAATTTCTAAAGATAAAAAATCTTTGGTCGTCGCCATACCACCCTCAAACACAAGGCGCCCTGGAAAGAAGTCATTCTACTCTTAAAGAGTATTTAAAATCCTATATTAATGACGAACAAACAAACTGGCCCCGTTACATCTATACAGCTATGCTCGCCTATAATACCAGCATCCACACTACTACGCATTACTCACCTTATGAACTCATGTTCGGAACTAAACCATTCATTCCAAACTCTGTTTACGACGGAAACCTTGGTGCAACTTACCCGGATTATGTCCGTATGCTCCAAGGTCGACTGAAATGTTCACGAGAGAAAGCATTAGACTTTATAAAAAGATCTAAAGAGACCTCTAAAACTTATTATGACACTCATACTCGCCCTACCCAGTATAAGGTTGGCGACTATGTATACCTCAAAAACCATTTGAGACTACGCAAGGCTCTCTCTCCAATCTGGAAGGGGCCCTATAAGATAGTTAAAATCAATGGTAGAAACACACTTACCTTACTTATTAACCGACGTCACGTCACCCATCACTTTGATGAAGTGAAACCAGCTGATGTCGAAACAAACCTGTAAAATGGAATAAAATAAGTTTTAGTTAGTTTAGATATACACTATAGGATACTACATACATAGGATAACTTACCTTAGTTGATAACACTAGCTACGAGTATTATTTACAGTCCGATGAGAAACGGATGACTTCACTGATGAAAGAAAATATTTTAATTACCACTTCCGTAATAAAATGTTTCAACAATACTTTGAATAAAATAAAAAACTAATTAAGTAAATCTAAATGAAGCTATCGACAACCTCTCTGTAAATATAAAAAAAAATATATTTCTGCAATTACCAATGGACTTCATAAATTAACTAAAGTCAACAGGATTCTGAATGTATCGGTATTATTAATACCTACCTTGTCATTCCAATTGGAAGATATAATTAATGCCATTTATTTAAGTAGCCAAAACATATTACACCCGTCTATTATGACGCCCACATAATTACATAGAGAGCTTGCCGATAACTACAGAAATTTGCCAAGCGACCTTGAGCTACCTGTAACCTTAGAGATTAAGTCAGTACATTTTAATCTTAAGTATTTCTAAGTTGTCATGTCATTATATTATTAATAAGTTAATATTTGTACTACAAGTGCCACTGGTCAACATCAAAGAATACATTATTGTTTCACAACATTGCTCTCCCAACTCCGCACAGTACCAAGGCATCGAATTCGTTTAGTTTAATTATACCTAGTACTAAATACATTAGCAATGACCAAAGACAAATATCAATACTGCGTTTAAAATGATCTAGAACAGTGTAAAATAATCGGACCCGGTAATTATATCTGTGACGTAGAAAATGTTTATTCTACTGAAGCAAAACTCTTACCTGTGAAAGTGAACTTTTATCAAAAGTGATTAGCCAGAAACCATTACAATGTGTAATGAAAAATATATTTGGCAAATTAGATATTTAGAAACCTACTCTTACTAATGTAAACAATAGATGGATCTATATACAATCAGAACCAAACAAAATCTCAATCGAATGTGTAAATTCAAATTAACATGTATGAAACGACTATACTAGGAACAGGAATACTTAACATCCCTAAAGGCTGTATTGGTTACTTTAAAAGTACCACACTTATACCTAAGTTCAGTGTTTTAAATGTTACCTCTCCAATTAACCATGTACCAGATTTTAATCTAATCAATGACACTTGTTGTAATATCGTAAATTTAAGTAATGTATTAGATAATGTGTCCCCTGTTTATTTAAATGACATAGATCTGGACGATCTTAATAAAGAAAATAAAATTAACCGCAATCTCTTCTCAACGACGTTAAAGTCCTCGAGCACTCTCAAGACCATCATATTATTAAATATGGAACACATTATTCTATCCTCATAATCATTGTCGTAGTTATAGTCATATTATATGTAACTTACTTATTCTTTAAGAAAATTTGTAAATCTGGCAGCAACCGACATTTCCAATTTAAATTCAATGTCAATAAGACACCGAACCCTCCTGCTTCAGAAATTATGACCATGACTGACAGACAAGATCCAGAACAGGATATATCTATCCCCATTGCTCCACTTAGAACTAGAGTTTAACGAGACTTGTATAAATTCAACCCCAAGTCTCTTCTTAAAGGGGGAGGTGTTATACCCCTGCTATATTAGGCCCTTAAGGCTAGATCAGCACCCCTACCTAAGCATCATGCTTAGGTCATCATTATGCAATTTGCCCTACGCGTCCCTATGTTGCGCGCTTTAGTCTACTCCCGACCTCGGTCATAAGCGGTTGCCTAAAGATCTTTTAATCTTCAAGTGTTTGTAAAGTGGTTAATCAATAAACCCTTTCCTTTAAATCAAAACGCCTTTTTTTAAAAAGACATTTCTTCAAGGCCGTATAACAGTTCGTACATTCGTATCCGTGTCTTTGTTAACGGACTTAGAAAGTAGACCCCCTGACACAATGTCATGATTTAAATTTTAAAAAGACCACAAATACCCGTGTCCAACAGCACACTTGCAGCAACACTTGCACTAAACAGACGAGGCTTTAAACATGCAATAGCTTACATATATAAATAGCTTCCTAGAAAATGTAATATGTTAGGTATGAGAAACCGTATCTTCTCGACATCTTCATCCAATTACGTTTTCCGTGAAGCAAAAGCTCTGGTTGGCGCGAGGATTAGAACACGAGAGTTTCTTAGATTGCACTATTTAGATTATCTGGAAATAAGAGGAAGCTGAATAGGATCTGCTTGTAATTTATGTCGCTTCACATGCACCAAAGAGATTTAAAAGAACCTATAGAGCGGACATTGGGAAAATTGTCATACAAAATTGTTGATCCCGTGCGTCAGTAGCGCTATCTAAGCGTTGCATAGCAACGCGACTACTAGACTGAGGGACTTTTTACCTATTGGTAAAAAGTTTTGGATCACAAATTTCTTCGTGATGTCCCGTCTATTATATCCCTCATTGCTTCAGTGAGGGCAGCACTGCGCTCATGTTTACATCGGCTCTGTATAAATTAATAAAATAAAAAGATTTCAGAGTGTTTTAAAGTATATAAATACCAAAAATATCGAGAACTATAAGTGACTAACCTGTGGAAAAGTGGGCAACTGTGCATATAATTATACGATAAGTGATTGTTTTGTGATGATAATCCTAAATATTTAAACTTAACGTAAAAGTTTATAACTGATAATTTCAGAGTGAAACATAAGTTTGGAACAGTAGTGAAAATAAACATCCGTAAGTGAAACGCAACATCAAGTTATAACTAATAAGTAAATGCAACTTATGAAAAATAACCCTAATCAAAATTGCGAATCATCGTCTGTTAGTGATTTGAACGCCAGTAGACTTGGTGAATAGCTGAACCGCTGAACCACTGAGCGCAATCTAGTAATGAATACCTGCAACATTTTTAGCGACATCTATTGATAATTAGCAGAAACACACAACACCACCATCTAGTTTAAATGAACTGAACTACTTCTACTGTCTTCGATCAGTACGTTATCACTCGATACCAATTTAGTAATAACTCGTCTAATTACCGATAGGTGGAACCGATAGGTGGAATCATGGAAGAAAATATTACCCATCGCAAACTGCAAAAAACAAGTTCTTTGTGCAATCTATCGGGCCAAAACATGTTCCTTGATTCTTCCGTAGGAAGTTTGCACGATAATTCGATGGATGCTAAAGTTACGGAACTAACCAATCAGATGCAAAACCTGATGTTACAACTTGAATCAGCAAATCGAGTAATTAACAACTTATCTGTAGAAAACATGAATCTGAAAGCTCAACTTAATGAGTATAAAAATAAAAACAATATTCAATTAAACAAAAACTTGGACAAGTTACAATTAATTAACGACATTATGACGCCCACTAGCGGAAAAAAGAGAAAGAGAATTACAAATAGAAATACACAAGAAATAAATACAGAAATTCAAAATCAAAAATGTACCGAAAATATTAACGAGTATTACAGTGCAACATTTAACAATAATAAAAAAAGGAAAATTGCTGACAGACCACCAGGTTTTCAAAATAAAAGGAAGTTTATGGTCCTAAGTAGCAATGCGACTAACAAAATTCTTCCAATTGCTACCAAAATATTTGGCGACGCTTTTCAAATATGCCATTACATCAAAACAAACTGTGACACAGAACAGCTACTATGTGGATTAGAGAGCAAACTTGAAAATATGACTTTACAAGATTACTGCGTCATTCAAATTGGAGATGAAGATTTTAAGACATCACGGGACTACACTAAACTTGTAAAACTCATAAGGGAAAAACTTACAGCCATCAAAAATACTAACATAGTCTTATGCCTACCAACTTACAAAAATAATTTTTATAAAGCAATGTACAACTGGCGAGTAGAAGTTTTTAATAATATAATTTGTAATGATAATTTGAAGAATAACTATACTTATATAATTGATTCCAACCAAAATTTGACTTGTGATTATGACATGTTTTTTAAAATTTATGGTAATGTGAATAATAGAGGTGTGTTGACTATATTCAATCAAATTGAGAAATTAATATTTGAAATTGACACACATTCTGAATATTTAAATAATTCCTTAAATGAATCTGAACAGTGTAACGATAATTTTTTTCGAGACTAGTTCTTCGAATGATGTTTTGGCCAACGGAGCTTTAACTAAGGGTAGTTTCTCAAAATTAACTATTTATCACCAGAACCTATGCGGAATAAATAACAAGAAAGATGAACTGGAAGTTTATTTAAATGAATTGCAAGATGACATTAAGTTTATTTGTATAACTGAACATTTTTTAAATAAAATAATGTTATCACAATTTACATTTCCCAATTATATTTTAAGCTCTTTTAACACAAGGTCAAACAAAATTAGAGGAGGGAGTCTAATATTGACGCATAAGGACAGACATTTTGAGGATTTAGACATCTGTAAGCGACTGTACAAAACTGATAGTTTTGAAGTTTGTGGGGTGAGGGACAAAGAAACTGATTCATACATAATTTGTTGCTACAGAACACCGGAAAACAAAAACTTTGATGATTTCCTAGAAAGGTTAGAACAATTACTGCAGTTTTGTTTCAATAAAATTTGTTTTATTTGCGGAGATTTTAATATAAATTTGTTAAAAAATGATAGTAGAAAAATTACATTCACATCATTACTAGCATGCTACAATTTTAGATGTTTATTTGACTCAACTACATTTGTGCGTAATAACTCCGAATCGTGTATAGATAACATTTTGACCAACACCAGTCTTAATAACATAGGCACCATGGTCATAGACCACAATGGATTAGCCGACGGGCACGCAGCCCTGTTTTGTACAGCATTTTTAAAAAAAGTCTCGATTAGTAAAGAATGTGTTCAGTTTAGGCAAATAAATAAGAGAAGTTATAACGTAAAAAACAAAAATACTTTTAGACAAAAATTACTTGAGCATGACTGGGACATAGGTATGAATACATTTTTAAGCAAATTCAAAGAACTACATTCAAAAACATTTAAAAAATATAAAATAAAAATTAACATTAAAAGAGTTGGCCGAACTAGGTGGCTAACGAAAGGAATACGGGTAGCCAGCAAAATGAAAAGGTTTTTAATGTGCATAAATAAAAGTGAATGTAACGGATCAATTTTAAAATATCGTGAACAGTATCTCAAAATCTATAAAAAGGTTATCAAGTATGCAAAAAGAAAAGATATAACTCATCAAATTAACAATTCAGTAAACAGTAGTAAAGAAATTTGGAAAGTAGTAAATCATGCTCGTAAGAAAATAAACAAAAACTTTGAACATGACAATATTATACTTAAACAAAATAATGACATAATTAGCAATCCAATAGACATAGCAAATATTTTTGCAGAAAAATTCGACAATGGTAAAGGTGTCAAATCATGTGATCCAGAACTAGCTAAAAAAAGCCTAATAGAAAATACGACTAGAGTTCAAAAAACTATGAGTTTCGACCCTGTTACAGCTCCAGAAATTTTTAAAATGGTTAAGAATATGAAGAGCAAAAAATCATGTGGGCACGATGAGATACCGCTAAGCATAATCAAAGATAATATAGATATTTTAGCATGCCCAATATCTGAAATAATAAATGAATGTGTCAATGAAGGTGTCTTCCCGGATCAGTTTAAGATAGCCAGAATATTACCATTGTTTAAAAAAGGAGATAAAACTGATCCGGGAAACTACAGGCCCATATCATTATTACCGGTATTATCAAAACTTTTTGAAAAGGTGATCAAATGCAGGCTTGTAAGACATTTGACTAGTCAAAAAATTATAAACTGTAATCAGTTCGGATATCAAAAGAGTAAAGGAACAGTAGATGCAATAGACTCATTAGTTAATGATGTACTCAATAATATGAACAACAAACTAAAAGTCGCGGGTTTATTCCTTGATCTAAGTTCGGCCTTCGATACCGTAGAACATAGTATTTTATTAGATAAATTAGAGCATTATGGCATAAGAGGAAATGTCTTGAAATTATTTAGTTCATATTTATGCAACCGAAAACAGTATGTAGAAATTAAATCAGTCAGGGAAGGAGTGGAACATATAAATAAATCGGCGTTATATAATGTAACCAGAGGTGTTCCTCAAGGCTCAGTGTTGGGTCCGGTTTTCTTTATAATATTTGTAAATGACTTGTCAGAATACATAAAAAATATTTTACCCGATACTCATTTGGTAATGTTTGCTGACGACACTAGTGCTATAGTAGCCGCTGATGATATAGTTACCCTAGAGCACAAACTAAACACCCTACTAGCAGCCTGTGAAAAATGGTTTTCAATGAATAATTTGAAATTAAATGTTAACAAGACCAAATGCATGCTATTTAGATCTACAGTTAGAAACAATGCTTCTGTAAATGTGACATCCTTAGGAAACAAGATTGATATAGTGGAGAATCTTAAATTTTTAGGGGTACAAATCGATTCTCTCCTCAACTGGAAGTCAGAACTTACCTCAATCACAAGTACAATAAGCAGTGCGTGTTATGCCATCAGATCTCTTAGAGACGTTCTATCAATTGGTCAACTTCGTACAGTTTATTTCGCCCTAGTTGAGTCTAGACTTAGATACAGTGTTCAATTTTGGGGAAACAGTTACAAATATAACATAGAAGCTGCCTTTGTTTTGCAAAAGAGAGCACTGAGAACTATTCTTCGCATAGATCAGACTGAATCATGCAAAGAACATTTTATTAAACTTAAAATCTTAACAGTACCATGCCTCTATATTTTAGTTCTCCTAACTCATTTACATAAGAACCTAAACAGGCTTGAAACAAATGTTGAAAAAGAGAAGAGATTAGAGACTCGGAGAAAAGATCTACCAACTATCTTGCAAGCAAAGCTCAACGTTGTCAAACACTCATCACCAGTACAGTCGGTAATTCTTTTTAACAAATTACCTGTAGAATTGAAAAATATTCAGAGTGTGAACATATTTAAAAACAGACTGAAGACATTATTAACTGGAAAAGCTTTTTATAGTATTGACGAATTTTGTAAAGATAAAAATATTTAATTAAGTAATTATTTGAACTTAATAACTTGACATTTAATTATTAGTATAGACGAAATTTTTTTTTTTTTTTTTTTTTTTAAAGATATAAATAATGAATTATATGTATATTTATTTGAATTTAATAATTTGACATTTTATTTTGTAAAGTTTTGTAAAGATAAAAATAATTAATTAACTATTAATTTATTTGAATTTAATAACTTGACATTTAATCATTGGTAATTACAAATTTAATAATCGCAAAAAGCAAATACCCAACTGTTTTGTCTTGTATGCAGTCCTTGAGTTTTTTATGTGTAGAATGTATAAATAAGTACTACTCATGTTTCGACACAAATGTATGTTTGTTATGAAATAAATTGAATTGAATTGAATTGAATATTGCTCGTATATAGTTTAATGTCTTTGACATGCACTCGATATAAAATCAGATTGTACGAGATGCATCGCCCAATCGGAAGTGCTCCGCTAAACATCCACGTTTCTGGACAAAGAACAGTGCAGGTTAGACTTCTGCAAATATTATGAAGATTGATGTTTGAGGGATCGTTTCATACTCCATTCGAATTCAAAAAAGAAACCTTCTATGTATTCTATATTTCACATAGAAAAATAGAAAGTTTTCTTTTGAAGCAACTAACTGCAGCAGCGCGTGGAAGGCGAGTATAAATCGGTGTATTAGATTACGGCAAGTCGTTTCCAAAAACACGGTGTTTTTGTTTTGTAGCGGTTTTATTGACAACTAGCTGTTCCCTGTGGTTTCACTCGCGCTGATCGGTTCCTATTGGTCGTAGCGTGATATGATATAGCCTATAGCCTTCTCCAATAAATGGACTATCCAACACAATAAGATTTTTTCAATTCGAGCTTAAAGTTCCTGTGATTAACGTGTTCAACCAAAAAAACACTTCATCTTTATAATATTGGTATAGATTCCCAAAAAAAATGACACGCGAGTAGCCCTATACATGGGCTACTCGCGTGTCATTTTGTCACGAGCCCTAAACATTTATTTGATTAGTTTTTTTGTAAAATAACTCGCGTGATCAGATCGCTGAAGTAACTTTTCCTCGTGGACAAAGTCGCGGGCGGATCGCTATTTAAAGATAATGATGAAGAACTTTCACTTGATTTGTCAGATGGGAAATTACTCTTTCAAAAGTCACATTCAGTGACAGCGTCGCGTTCAACGAGAAAAATACCCAGGTGAAGTTATTTATTTATTGGTACTAAGAAAACATCATCAAAAAAGAAGATGAGAATTTTCAATAGAAAAGGGCAAAATTGGTATCTTTTCTTGTTACCATCTAGGTACATCTCTATATTAAAAGCGCCCTGGAAACTCAACTCTTCCTGGGTCAGCATCAGCGGAGCCGTCCATCTCCAGGCACCCACTGATTTATAATTATATTCATCACCATCAATCATCATCAGCCGGAAGACGTCCACTGCTGAACATAGGCCTCCCCCTTAGACCGCCACGCCGCCGAACGACAATTCGCCACTTGCATCCATCGGTTGCCCGCGACTCTCAGGATGCCGTCGGTCCACTTCGCCGAATAATTAAATTATGTAAAAAAAACAGATTACTCAAAATCGAATATATGTACATATATGTCAACAATCTGTAGTGAGTCAAAGCCATATATCAATTTCCAAAAAAACAGTCTTTTTCCATTCAATATTTCACAGTCCCGATCATATTGTAGCGGTAGTCAATCCATCAAGGCCTATCTAAATCCCGATTCGATGGAAGATTAATATGGACAGATTCTAAACAAGGTCTCAATCGGCAAAGACAAAATATTAGGGGACCGGGTGAAACGGACACTGACGTACAACCCTCCGATGATTGGGTTCCGTTTACAAGGATTTACTGAGCAATTGTGTTTACATGCTTAGTTTGTGATGTGGCAAAGACAAAATCTTACCTTACTACTTTTTTATATGCGAAAAGTGAGAATGGATGCTTTTTATTCTATTATAGTCCAGTCATTAAAGCCTAAACCCGAAAATAATTAGTAACTTGCTGAAATTTTAAGGGGTTCTTAAGGAAGGTAAAATAAGATACCGGGTGATTTTGCAGCGTTCTGGGGTGTACGGAAAGGGTTGAAAAGGGGTGAAAAGGGGTTTTTTGCTAATAACATTGCCAAAAAAATTAGTAACACGCTGCAAATTTGGAATAAGGTTGTTCTTACGGTTTTGTAACGTGTATTAAATTTGCAGCGTTTTGCAACATACGGAACATTGTTTTTTTTCAAAACAGTGCAATTAGTTAAAAACAGGGGTAAAAAAATTAGTAACACGCTGCAAATTTGGAATTAGGTTGTTTTTACCGTTTTGTAACGTGTATGAAATTTGCAGCGTTTTGCAACATACGGAACATTGTCTATTATTAAAAAACAATGAAATTATTTAATCACACGGGTTAAAAAAAATTGTAACTCACTGTAAATTTTGTAATTAAGTTGTTTTTACCGTTTCGTAAGGTATATCACATTTGCAGCGTTTTACAACAAATTGAACATTGTTTATTATTAAAAAAACAGTGCGATATACGTTACGAAACGGTAAAAACAACTTAATTACAAATTTACAGCGAGTTACAAATTTTTTTCACCCGTGTGATTAAATAATTTCATTGTTTTTTCAATAATAGACAATGTTCCGTATGTTGCAAAACGCTGCAAATTTGATACACGTTACAAACCGGTAAGAACAACCTAATTCCAAATTTGCAGCGTGTTACTAATTTTCTTACCCCTGTTTTTAACTAATTGCACTGTTTTAAAAAAAAAACAATGTTCCGTATGTTGCAAAACGCTGCAAATTTAATACACGTTACAAAACCGTAAGAACAACCTTATTCCAAATTTGCAGCGTGTTACTAATTTTTTTGGCAATGTTATTAGCAAAAAACACCTTTTCACCCCTTTTCAACCCTTTCCGTACACCCCAGAACGCTGCAAAATCACCCGGTATGTTATTTTACCTTCCTTAAGAACCCCCTAAAATTTCAGCAAGTTACTAATTATTTTCGGGTTTGGGCTTTAATGACTGGACTATTATTCAAAAACTACTATAAATTCGACGACATGTGGCTGAAGGAAAGTTATCAAAAGAAGGTTTTTCTTTGTTTGTATTTAATGCAAAATGCCAGGATGATCGGTTTAGTGGTTTAACAAGGTTTAACAAGGTAACAAACAAACAAACGTACTTTTTATAGGATTCACTGGTAGAGAATTCCTCGTGGTATTAAGTCCGATTCTGTACCTCTATTTGTACTTGTCGTATAAATTAATAATATAGAGAAACGCCTGATTAAGACCTATCTACAAGTTTAGACAAGAACCACAATCTAATTGTTATTTTTACTTTATAACATCAGCGAATACTCTTTAGCAAAGTATTCAGACGTGATCTCGAAACCCGAATTTCTTGTTATTTCAGGGTAAATAATTATGTAAACATATGAAACCACGCAAATCTTAAGCCTTGTATTGAAAGTACTAGATTATAGTTCTAGAAAGCTAGGCCACGTTTATTTATCGTGAAAGATCAAACCGATTGAATAAACATACGGCAAACACCTATGCTCCATGAATTATAATTTTATTGAATAAATAACAATCTAGCTAGATGAATGAATATACTTACAACTTGAATGAACTTGTGTTCAATTTGTTTAATGTTTTAAAATAATTGGGAATCAAATTTTTTTTTGTAACAATTTTTAATCTTAATGTACAATAAACTGTATTCTATCTATCTATCAATTATTCACGTTATACCCAAGAGCATAATGTATTTTAGCCTTAAAAGATATAGTTCAATGTTTTATCAAGATTGGTCTAGATTTGCGGGATTGGGTACCTGAATGAATACTCAATCTCAAAACAATTTTAACCTATTTTACGACGTTTTAACTCGCTAATATTTAAAAAATAAAATTAGGTCTTATCGGCTGCCCGGCTCGACGACGGCGCGTTGTGTTCCACGCGCGCCTCAAAGAGCGTCAGCATCACATAATATATCTATGGTCAGCATGATGACGGGGCCCCCCTCTAGAGGGCCAAAGCCTGCCGGGGTCGCGTATCTCATTAGCGTGATCCCGGAACATAAAGGGCTATTGAAGGACACCGTGGATTTTAGTCAGTACGAGTCTGACAGTCCCTCCCGCCCTGCCCGGGGTGGGAGGACCCATTTGATGATTTTACCACGCTAAAAAAAAAAGCCTGCCGGGGTCGGGGAACTTACGAATTACCGTGGTCCTGGAATGTAAAGGGCTATTGAAGGACACTGGTGATTTTAGTCAGTACGAGTTTGACAGTCCCTCCCGCTCTGCCTTGGGTGGGAAGGACTCATTTGATGAGTTTACAAAAGATTTTTCCACGATTAAAAAACGGTCATCTCGGCGATTTCCCCCGCTACCTACTTAGCTTCTACGAGTATTGTTTGTAGCCTGCAGGGCTAGCATGCGCAAGGCGACATTATCTCTTATTTTGTCGTTCTCGATTCGTTTGTCACTTTTCATAACATGCGCACCACGAGAAGATATCTCGTCGTGACTTCGCCTTCACGACGCGAGATAACCGATATTACCATTTCATGAAAACAAACCGTATTAGTTAAGTTACCTCGCAAAATTTTATCCTGCTGTCAGATTGACATTAAGTTTTGTTGTTTTGCTCGATTCGCGCCGTAAAAACGAATATTATTTTTATTTTAGAGAGTGAATATTATTTGTGGATTATGGATTTATATTAAACCGGCAAAATGATTATTTGTTCAATAAACTGAGCTGTCAATTGAATTTGACAACTAACATTGACATAAACTTATGACTCAATTCAGCGAATCCTCGCTAGTTTAATTTTTTTCCGGCGAAACATCGACGGAAGATTTAAACGCACCCCCTGTGGTTCGCTCGTGCTAAATATTTTCGAATTTGAAATAATTGTTAGATGGCTTTGGCATCAAAGAAATTGTAAGTATTAGATCAAAATCCCGTTACAGATGGCGGAGATGCATAATTTAGTTTATTATCACCTATTCAATGATGGCCCAGAGCAGTGGTGGCCCAGTGGTATCGGTCCCGACTAACGAGTTGTAGGTCGTGGGTTCGAACCCCGCCAGGCGCATTACTTTGTGTAATTTATTTCATCACCACTGCTCTCAAAACGGTGAAGAAAAACATCGTGAGGAAACCGGCATGTCCTAGAACCAAAAATTCGAAGACATGTGACATCCACCAATCCGCACTGGGCCCACAGAAATATTAAAAACAGGAGAAGTGGCAAGGGGACGTGTCCGCTACCATGTGGTTCTGAGCGGTACGCTCAGAAAGTGAAAAAATGGCCGTCACCGCGAGTTAGTCTGTTGTCAACCGCATTCGTGAAAAAAACGATTATGCCGTCTTGTTCGGTGCTTTTGTGCAAAAATAGAAACCAAAACAAATATTTTAGAAGTCATGGCATCGGGTTTCACATGTAATTACAAGTATTTTACAATATTTGTCTTAAAAATCACGAAAAACAACAAGCAGTAAAATATATCTGACTTGTACTACTGTACTTTTGTTTTCCTACATTACTCCGACGGTATTATTTTTGCAATAAATACATTGCTCTTTTACAACCACATCATTGCATCACATAGTGACTGAACAAGCAATGTAAAACTGACATAACGATACCTCAATCAGCCGTAATGTCGCATGGTACGGCCGCTGGCTAGTGACGTGCTCTTAGAAATCCGACAAAGTCTATCGACAAGAAAGTCGACTGCTAATTGCTATTTTTTTTTTTTTGAATTTTTTATCTTGTAATAAGGCTGGAAGGCCGATGTGGTTCATGGATTTTTACATTTTTTTATTATTTTACAGAGTATTAAATAAATGCGAAACCGAAGATGGTTAAGTAAATTAATTAATGTTTAGTTTAGTAATCTATGGACTAAATTAATAGTAATCTATACAATAAAGATAATAAAAACGGTTTCATATCGTTTTTTATTAATTTTATTTCCAAACCTTTATAATTTATCGATATATTTATCGTGAACTCTTCGATTTAGTCAAACACTGTCGAGTCCGCCCCCGTGTCCCGACGACACACAATGATAATTGTTTTAGTTAGAGTAAATTACACGGAAAAAGTACGCTGTGGTTTAAAGAATAAGGTTTATATTTAAATGACAGAGTTTTCGACGGCGCGTGTGTGCACTTGTTCGTAGTATTGTTTTGATATACTACATGCGTAATATTATCTTTATGGTGGGGCAGTTGTGGCTTCACCGGTTTTCTATACATTTTGAACTCCACGCCATATCTCCTTCTATAATATATCTATGGCCCACTCCCTCTCACAGAGTGAAGGCTCGTGTCCCAGCAGTGGGAACAATATAGGCTGATGATGATGATGATGAATGTTGTAATTGATTTACAAAACAAACCGTGTAAATAATGGATTTTTCAAAGTTCTAAGTTATGTAATCATAATACTATGTAACATTAAATTATCTCGATGAAATGTCCTAAATGTAATGTACAAAATAAACACTATGCCAACCATAAATCAAGATTGAATGTTGACTATTCATAAAGTACAAAGTTCTGAAATTGCTGCGAAACATTATTCGTAATACGAACGAAAGTTTACTTGTCGTGTGTGTACGTAGGTACTGTACAATAATAGTGCCCTTATTAATTGAAAGAGATAGATTGATAGTTACAAATTGAACTGTAAATAACTGTAAATGTAATCGGCTTGGAGCTTATCTATAACATAAATAGCCATAGGCTTTGTAATTCGCCAAAGGGACTGGAACTCGTTATCCCTTAGGTCAAATGGGTTGCAGACGTCGCGAATCACCTTCCTCTGTATTTTTCATGCTTCCCTCTCCTCATACACAGATAAATGATAATTGTAGTACGGCACCGCCATTATACTTAAAAGTTTACAGAACACTGTTTTCAGTTTTTAGTCACTGTTGTCGCGATTTCTCGTCTTCGAAAACCATCGACGAGAAACTTGTCATAGGAAAATGTCAAAATTCGACTAAATATAGCGCGCATGACGACAAAAACAGGTTTGACAGAACGACATGAGTTCTATGTCAGAACGACACGACATATAAGTGTCACCATGTTAGCTCCCATCGACAAACAGACATTATGTCGTCTCAGGACGAGATAATGTTGCGCATGTTAGCCCCTCCCATCGACAAACAGACATAAGTCGTCTCAGCACGAGATAATGTGTCGACAAAATTTTGTCGACTTGCGCATGCTAGCCCTGCTGATGTTATAATGTATAACCTTTGTCGATAAATAGACAATGCAACACGCAGTTCTAGAGATTGGCGCATTCAACCGGAACTCCAGCTTTATATTATTAGTACAATAAAGATTAAGAAGGCTAAATCTCTATCGACATTTTTTTTATTTTAACAAAGAAACATGATAAGTACTAGTTAGTTAATTTTAGACAACTGTTTACCCGAAAAACGCCTAGAATTGATTCGCCCACGCAAACATAAATCATTAATTTATTGAAAAGGTTTTCGATCTACGAAATAAATAAACCAATAAAACTAAACTAAATAGAAATATCTCACTCAGTTTTACATTTTACGATTTGGATGATGATTTCTTTCATATTTCATGCTCCAGTTAGTTTCCAGTAGAATTCACAAATATTATAAAAATCTAGGAATAAAAAAGATTATTTTGATTATTTAGATTGCATTTAATGAATATTGCCCTGAATGCGGAAGAAATGAAGAATTGTTTAGTAAAAAAAAATGTAACCGCCTTCAAAAACAACCACAAAAAAGGGTAAAATAACCTTCAAAACTTTTCTTTCGGAAGTCGGTGACTTTTTTTTATTATTTTCATTGTCTTTTTGCCACCGACTTCCGAAAGAAAAGTTTTGAAGGTTATTTTACCCTTTTTTGTGGTTGTTTTTGAAGGCGGTTACTTTTTTTTTTAAAAAGATTTTATTTAACTCTTTTTAGTTTAGATATTCAACCACAATTTTTGTCAAATACGAGTACATCATTTTCTTACATGAGCACTAGAATTTTGTAATCCGTAACACCGGTAATAACATCGTTAAAATCTCTTACATTCATAATTCCTTATCTCAAAAACTACTGAACCGATTTTGATGAAACTTGCAGTATTCCCCAAGTTGAACGATACCTAGTACAACAAAAAAAAGAATTACTTATATCGGACTTGTAGTTCCTGAGATATACGAACACAAACATAATTTACTAAATCAGTCGATGCCAAGTCTTTACTAGAGGAGTTGTACCTTCCATCATCAGCTCAGCTACATGAAATGATGATTACCATACGCAAATACTTAAATTACTTCATAAAATTTGCGAAAAACTATGTGTAGGCCTATAAATTTGAGGGTTGCCCTCGATTTCTCCAAGATCCAATCATCAGATCCTGACATGGTGACAATGGGACCACTCCTGAAGTATCTCCTTTCGAACAAAAAAAGAATTTTGAAAATCGGTCCACAATTGGCGGAGTAATCAGGTAACAAACACACAAAAAAAAAAAAACATACCGTCGAATTGATAACCTCCTTCTTTTTGAAGTCGGTTAAAAAGATAGAATAAAGATTCCTGATAGATTTTATTTAGATTTAAGTTGTACAAGCAGTAGAGAGTATTAGTAGGTAGTTCAGCCCATATTCAGAGTTCTGTCTCTTTCCCACAGCTTAAAAACTCAGGATTTAAGCCGTCATGATAGGCCACCTGACCATTCTTGGAACTTTAACTCTATCCTTTCAACATGTCTTGCTTGTTTCGCTTTTCCTAGAAGCTTAGCTATTACTGTCTTGTTAGATGAAATTTGGAGTAAAACTAAACCAAACAATGTGTATCTATGCCAACTTAATAATAGTTGTTAAATGTCTGTTCCAATATTATAACGTTATCTACTGAATTCGCTATAGACTTCTAATACGGACCGGTTAGAAGCGGTTAGCATCCACTGCGATCGTATGGTTTTCACCAGATCGTCATCCACCTATTAAGTGGACATCCTACACTGCGCTTGCCGGTGCGTGATCTCCGAGGACCTTACCCATCAGTCATCGTTCTGCATGCTATTTGACCTGCCCAGTTGCCCACTACCATCTCATCTTACTAATTCATTGAGTTATGTCAGCTACTTTTTTTCGTCTACGAATCTCCTCATTTCTGAATCGATCACGCAAAGAGATTCCGAGAATAGCTATAGCTCATTGGGCTATCGTCTCATATTTAGATTCAAGACAAATGACGGCAGTAGAATCTGTCTAGCTCAGCCCATCTCCTTCACGGTCCGTAGCTTTTCAGTGCAGCGAAGCATTGTTGGCTTACAGTTCTAATGGTATATGACAGCCCGTCCGATCCTACTCTAATTCATCCATTTTACATAACAGCTGCAAATAATACTGAATTCTAGATTAACACAAAAAGATCAAAGGCAAAATCTTGGCAAACCTACATTTCAGCAACAAGTGAAACAACTCAAAAGGGATTATCAATGAATTAATGACTTCTTCAGACAAGTCACAAATCAATGTAAAACATAATTAATATTCACAGATGTATGATGAAATCAGAGTGTATGATTGTGACTACGCGGTTTTAATGGAAAATCCAGAATTAGGTTTCTGTTGAATACATCGAAATAATGGATTTATCCAGATAAATATTTAGTAATCTGTCATCGAAATAACTTAGTAAACCTTTTATCTAAACACCAAAGGTTGGGCCCCTTCGAGCTGATTTTTAAATGGTAATCTTGTCTGAAATCAGTCAGTGATTGATTTACGGAAATAATAAGAGCCAATCAAATTATTTGACATGACAGATTAATCATAGAGCTTTCAGAATCAGAAGTTTTATATTATGGAAAAGACCTTGATCTTCCTGGTTAAGGGTTGAACAAGTAATTGAAAATTGCTCTAAAAAAGTTGAAATAATATATATTAAAATATGCAAACCAACAAATTAATTGTAATACACATAGTTTTGCAATTAATTTATTTGCTGCCAGTTGCAGGATATTATTCACCAAATCTGTAGCAAGTGATATGTTTATTGTGTTATTATGTAAAACGCTTGCGGCGTCCTCCGGAAATTATCTAATTATTTGTACGCAAAGCACGTTTTGCGAACTGAGGGTCTATTACGTACCATTCGATATTTTAGAGTTCAAATTCGAACGATATCTATTTATTGTAGTTGTGTTTTATTAGCGCAGTGTTAATAACCTATCTCGGTTGCAATTTTGATCCCGACCAATCAACTACCGAATTTGTTTTCGAGTCTTCAAGATGTCGAGTCAGAAACAGCCGTAAAAAGACATATAACAAGATTTAGATTGAGATAGCATATTAATTTCGGCCGTAAATCTATCTTCAGAATTATCACTTATTTAGGTAGGTACTTACTTACTATTCCTACAGGCTCAAAAAGGTTTTTCATGAATAAGTTATTTAGTTAGACTTTGACGACGAAGTTTTCTTTACATTATTCCTTTAAAGAAAACAAAAACTTCTTCATAGGATTTTGGGTTGTTTAGATGTTATTAAAAACATTATTTTTCTTTGAAAGTGAATAAAATTTTGAGATGGCGTGTGTATTGTAAACTATTGTTATGATTACTTCACAATATAAAGGCATGTAAAAGAACATGGTTGTTTTTTAGTCAGTAATAGTTGACAGTCCCTTTCAATTAACTGGAGGACTCATTTGATGATTTTAACATGCCAAAATGAAATCCTTTGTTTATATTGCATACTTGTAGCTCCAACACTATTTAATAGACTACCATAATATGCCCCATTCGATAAGGGTATCCCCTTCGCAGGGGCGAAGGGTCTTAATTATTCAGAAAATAAATTTACAAATGTTTAAGTGTTATTATCGACAACGCTGTGCTATTCACGGCCTCATCTGTATTCATAAAATGTAAGGTCCGTGGTAGGACCAGGTGAGAGGTTTGGTCATTTAAATGAATAACGCCTGTACTTCCTGAATAAAACCTTTGCTGTGACGTAGGTACTGGTTTCAGTGTAGATGTTACCGGCAAACTGTTTTTTTTTAACTATGGCTCACTAAGAATTTCTTCTGTGTCGTGGGTGTGTTATTACAAAATATTCATTCATGGTGCTAATGGAATATTACAGTATCATTTTCTCAAAGGAAAACTCGCGAAAGAAAGTGCTAAAGAATTTCTTACCACTTTAGGAAAATCCATTCACTTTATACGCACGAATTTCCTTCCATAGCTTATTGAATTTATTCGTTCACGTGGTTAACTTAATTCTCAATATTAATAATGTTAAATATACAAAAATATTGAATTTAGGGTCAGTTCACACCGTGACGCGACGCGACGCGTCGTGACGCGACGGTACTGGAAATGGAAATGTGTATTTGAATATTAAAATTTAATAAAAATAGATTTTGAGTCGCTGGCGTGGAATATTTTTGAAATAATTTCGGCACTAAAATATTTACGTGACGAACATCAGTAATATACTAAACTTGAAAGTTACATAATTATTTTTAAAAGCGAAGTCCATGTTACGCAACAATAAAAAAAAGAAAAAAAAACAAGCAATCACGTGCGTGATAGACATTCACAGCTATGAATAAAGTTTATAAATAAATATTTATAGACCACACATACCGGAAGCTTATCGATAAATTTATTACAGTATTAATAAATTTATTAAAGCTCAAATTCATTCATATTAATCCGCCTGTCTATACAATATCCTTTAAAAGGTTGATTAAAATTCTCACGCGTTCTTTAGTGCTAAAACAGACTGTTCACACATAAATACTGATAGTTCGTGATTCCACCTCATTGTCCGACTCTAACTTAGTTGTTTATTCCTGGTGTGGTACAAGTCACAAGCTTTGATTTATTATGGATAGTAGTGCTTGTGGGGCAAGTTTTAGAACTGAGTTTGATACAACTGTTTGTGATTGTAGTACATTTTTGTTACCCAATTTAGTTTTTGATATTGTTTAGCGCATTTGTTAAGTAAAATCGCCCAAAATGATGAAAAACACCTGTAACGTATCGTGATTCGCCCCGGCTTCAACATAATTATTATTGGACATTTAAACCTTCAAGTATCTATTCTCGCGATAAAAGCGCATTAAAATTCGTTGCGTAGTTTGAAAGATCTAAACGTATAGTTCTGGGAAGGGACTTTGTTTCATCCTATTTAAAGTAAACGGGTATGCCAACATAATATATTTTACATTTAAACTTTAAAAGATAAAAAAGTAGTTCTCGAAACTTTCGTAATAATATCAAGCTATCTAAAGAAACACGCAGTACAGTCGACTCACAAAAGAGATGTTTAAAAATAACAAAATGCACAAACTGTTATCAAACTAATGGCCCTATCATTAGTTTGATAACAGTTTGTGCATTTTGTTATTTTCATATTTTCGCTAGAGTCACTGCAAAAAGCCCAGGAAGGGATTTTTGCAGTGACTCGAGCGTGTCAGATTATTATAAGGGAGAATCCTTGCACCCTTTAATGTACCCTGTACCCTTATAAATGAAAATCGCACATCTCATCATTTGCACCATACCCCAACAAAATAACAGAGGAGCCTCACTTCATGGTTTCGTAGCGTTATGCCTACTTCGCACTATGACTACTTTCTGTAGCTTTCAAGCAATCGGTAGCACAATGCCAACATTTTAAAATCACCATACATTAGATCGCATCATGCCTACTTTTTATTTTTGTCCCAAATTTCGTCGTAGTTTGCCACCTTTATGAAATGTTCATTCTGTCGATAGCATTAAGCCTATTTTGATACAGTCTTACAAAAACATTTCTTAACAATTTAGTTTTTTCAAGAAACAATTTAAAATATATGTGAAACATTGTATTGAATAATAATTAAAAAAAATAGGAACGCAGTTTAAAGTTAATGGGGCATAGAATTGTAAAGTTTATGATTTTATGTACAAAATTTTATACGTATTGTATTCCGGTTCATTTATTTATAAAATATAAATTATACAAGTAAATTAAACAGATTCCATTTATTTTAGTTTTTTTGGATCCACCCATGTTAACTTCTTATCTAGGTACTTATATTTACGAAACATATTTTAAATGATGACTGTACCTATAGTAGGCATCTTACGTACAAAAAGTACGGGCGATATCCAAAGTAGGCATGGTGCTATCAGACAAATATATTGAGGATTTTTTTGGCAACATGCGATTGAAGGCCTGATGCGATCTAATGTATGGTGATTTCAAATTGCTGGCATTGTGCTACCGATTACTTGAAAGCTACAGAAAGTAGTCATAGTGCGAAGTAGGCATAACGCTACGAAACCCACTTCATCGCCAACTAACTCTAGTTAAGGTGTTACCTTACCCGTTTACGCTTATAAAGTGGCCTCTGTCGCATACTGATCAAATTCGTCTAACCACTGGTTAATTTATGGTACCATCAACCTCCTTCCGTTTCCCGTTAGCATTAGCAATTGAAATATTTCGCTGTTCTTTGCAAATAGATCAATTCTTATGCCAATGAATGACCGACCGACCCGACCCGTGAATGGTAAAACAGTCTGTTCATTAGTTATTTTATGATCTTTTTGTGTGCTGGGAAAGTGGGTTTTATGATTGTTGCACGATTTTGTGGTGTAAGTGTATGCAAGTCGTTTTGTAAGCTAGTTGATTTTCTGCGTAAAACAGCTTTTATTGACTTTCCGAACTTCTTGGCATTTGAATTACGCCGTTCCCGTAGTTCCATTGTCTATTTCCATTATGGAACTTCTATGTCTGTTGACATCAAATTTTGGGCGATATTAGAGGTACCTACTCTTTTTGCGGAAAGTAAAATGCGCCTATGACCATGACTCAGTTGCTATCTTTTAGATAACGACACGATTACATTGAATTGGATTGGACACAATTCGCGACACATGTTATTGCGTATAAAATATATAAACTTGGTGTACAACAACTTCGAGAAATGATTTTGGGTATCTTTTTTTAATGCATTTTTTTTTTAACTTTTTTTCATCATTACCTGGTGAATCACTTTGTCTAACCCCATTTCCTTTTGCAATCGTACTCCTTCCAATCATTCCAAAACGCAAAATTGGAATATCACACGAAACGTTCCGAAGTATTATCGAACGAGGTATTCAAAATGGTTTCGAGATCCGCCCGCAATTTACGCTAAACAGCGCAGTTGGTACATTGCTCACCTCAATTTCAGTGAGGTGGAATTCTGTCGCGGTATGTACTTACAAACTACACTGAAACAGAATATATGATCAAGGAACAGGAATTCAGGACATTTACTTCGTAGGCTGTTATTGGGTTGATTTAAGTGAAGCATAACCTTCGTTGTAATATATTGGGACAATGTTGTACTCGAACCAGGAAGAAAATATTGTAAACAAAATGGTAATGAAACTGTTTCATATTTAACTACGTAGGTGTTATATCTATTTTGCGACACTGTCTCATCAGGTAACTGACCCTGGAACGTAAAGGGCTATTGAAGGATCACCGTGGATTTTAGTCAGTACGAGTCTGACAGTGTGGGTTAAGAGGACTCATTTAATGATTTTACCACGTTAAAAAAGGTGTTAACCATTTTTATGACGATTATTTTAATTTTTCGCTTGTGAAAAGTCAAAAAGAGATAAAAAATGTCTGTAAAAACTTATTGGTTTTTTTGGGTGTAAAATCATCATGTGAGCGGAAGAGACTGTCAAACTCTTAGAGCCAGTTGTTTGATCACTAGTAAGCTAACAATTCTTTAAAAACCATTTTTTTTTTAACCATTTGCTCAAAATGTATAGTATTTTAACAAATAAGTAGTTTGCTTAACGACTATAAAAGAACTCGCCAATGACTATAAATCTAGTGCCAGTTATTTTATTAGTATCTAGTTAAGCTAACAATTTTTTTTTTATTTCCCATTTGTTAATGAATAAACTATAGTATTTTAACTAATAGTTTGCTTAACGACAAACAAAACTACTTACCTTAAATGACTCCAACCCTGTTACTTTGGTTCCCCATTGCGTTCCAGGACGACGACATCCTGCTTCCATTAGGAACTTAAAGTTTGTGTTGCACATAAATTTAATACTTAGAACTTTACAATAACTTACTATTAGAACTATTTGCAGCGTAGTGCATATCTATTATGCTAGTATATAGAACGAAATATCCTAGAATATCATTGTTCGAAATACATTCCTAGACTGCAGTCTCTATTTCAAACGACAGTGCATCTATTCAAACATCCTCGTATGGGTTTACAAGTGTAACTTTATATTCTCCGTATTGAAATCAAACTCCATTGAGCAGAATATGCGCCATTTTGTTATATCCGTCTTCCTTGTGTTCCTCTTTCGTAGGTAATTTGACGTTTATTGTGCTGGCTTCGAAAATTGCTATGAATGATTGAAAATTTTGTCTACGTTGACCCTTAGTGATGCATTGAATATTTTGTACATAGTTAAATGGTTTGCATACAATATGCAGGTTCATTATCATAATTATTTGAACTTGGAAATAAGACTATGTATACTTATGACTGAGAAAATTTAAGTAACGGACTGTATTTATTTTAGGAGAGAAGTGTGGTGGCCCAGTGGTACATCCCGACTTACGAGTCGTGGGTTCCTACCCAGCCAAGCGCATTACTTTTGTAATTTATTACATCACCGATGCTCTCAAAACGGTGAAGTAAAACGTCGTGAGGAAGCCGGCATGTCCTAAAACAAATATAGTACATTGTTATCCAAGGAGTGAAAGTTATAGGTTTGGCGCCCGTAAAGCAGTGAAGGTGCTAATAGTTCGAGGGACTAAATAAGTAATTCACCCAAGGTTAACACTGTGCTTTTCATTACAAATACGGGGAAAGTAATAATAATAGCATAAATTATTAGCCAAGGAAAAAATGAGCATTTCCCGATTATTTTGTTTTTCTTTTAATTGTTGTCTGTGGTCGGTCGTCCAGCTATACAGCCAGTATTTTTCATGTTCATAATTTAAAAAAAAAATGGCAAAGATTTTATCTGGCAAATATCGTTTATTGCCCGTGGTCCACCCGCTTGGTTCACCTAGGTGTACCACGGGAAATTATTTTTGCCCGTGGTTCACCTGAATGTCCATATGTTTTTATCGTAGTATTACGAAAGAAAAATAGTGATATTACATCAGGGTTGGGTTTAGTAATAAGCGGCAGTCGGAGAAGGTAACAAAGGCTTAAAATGGGTAAGGTTTAAGTCCTCGATTGTAATGCTACCACTATTTTTACGAGGAAATGTATTTTTCGAGACATTAAAGAAGAAAAATGTTTCTAACCTCAAATCTGATAAAAACCGAAAACGGAACGTAAAAATGGACGATTGACAACCATATCTTTACCACGTATTGTCTATGGTGCAAAATCAAGCGATTACATACGTATAACAGAACGTAAAAATGAACGTCATCTGTCATTGTTTGCCATTTTTATCGGAAAAGTCTAGGATGCAAGAGAGAGCGAAGCGAGCTCGGGACTTGGGGCACCCCGGCATGGACAGGTTAGGTTCGAAGGGCATGGCGGGATCTTCCAGACCCCGCCATCTCCTTTGTGTTAGATTATTTCTTTAGACCTTGAACGCAGAAGTAGGTGCCCTACGAAGCAGGGTTCCGTAGAGCCACCTTCGTAGGTAGTACTCGTAGCCAGTTATTTGACCTAGGATGCGAGCAAGTCCCGAGACTTGGACAACCCCGACACGGAAAGGTTAGATTCGAAAGGCGGGGTCTAGGCGGTGCCTTTACATGAGAGTGGTGCCAGGACACAGGAGGCACCCCTTCTTTATGCTAAACGATACCAAGTTTTTTGAATACGCCTATTATGTGACTACCTATAACGAGTTTTGAGGTTAGGTTACAAAAACACATTTCCGCGTATTAGGTTTGGTACCGGGGCGTAAGGGGCTCCCCCCCCCCCCCTTTGCCCCCCTCCACCTGCCGCTGGATACTAAACTTTACCCACTTATCTACTTATGTTTATGTTTACCTACATAGATATACATTAAAATATTAACTAAATTAAATAAATAGTACTTTACTTATGCCGTCAAAATAATAATGAAATAAAATAAAAATAAAAGAAGTTTAAAAAAAGTACTTTTACACGGAGTATAAGAGTTGGAACCCCATGCAACTCATCCACGTCGAAACTGGGCCTAGGGACAAACCCCTGAAAATGAAAGATATGGTGCTACTAACGTCGCTCGTCCACTTCGTTGCATGGGGACCAGTTTCACCTTTTCTTTTTAAGGCCGTGAATTCCAGTTAAACGCTTAGAAAATGAAAGAATGTTACTAACCAGCAAAAGTACTAGGCTGGTATGAGTTCAAGGTGGTCTTTTTTTAATAATATGGTAATTATTTAAATCATTTATACAGTCTAGCAAAAGTATAACACCAGTCAGGTGCAGGTATTTAAAAACATACCACCTTGAACTTATGCAAGCCTGGTACTTTTTCTGGTTAGTAACATTCTTTCAGTTTCTAAGCTTGTAGCTGGAATTCTGTGCGGACGGTCAGCTATCCACGCATGAAGTGCAACAGGTTCCCGTGAACCTTCTTGAATGTGGCAAAAATATTAGTCGACACCTAGAACACCTACAAAAAATAATTTGACGTGGCACACCTAGGTGAACCACGGGAAAAAATAATTACCCGTGGTACACCCAGGTGAACCACGGGCAAAAAAAAAAGGTTGCACTCCAGGAGTGCCGGTAGAAGTGAAAACTTTTTTGTTACTATGTTTTATTTTTAATTTGAATGACGTCTTACTCATTTTCGATCAGGGTCACGTGACCCTGACGCGAGTTTTGGTCACGTGACCCTGACGCGAGTTTTAAATTTTTTACCCATTACAGAAAAAGTGTACAACGCCGCTAAAGAAGTTTTCACTTCAATAATTTCCCGTGGTACACCCAGGTGACCCACGGGCAAAAATAATTTCCCGTGGTACACCTAGGTGAACCAAGCGGGTGGACCACGGGCAATAAACGGCAAATATTTTAGAATCTATGATATTTTAGAAAAAATAGCTGAAATTAAATTATATTGTTTAATTTTAAATCGCGCTGTAATTTAGTGGCTGTATAAAGTTTGAACATGGTTCAATAGAAATGTCAAAATCGAACAAGTTTTTTTTTTCTTAAATTTGGCAGCGGTCAGTTGAAAGCGATTCTCTCTAAGCCTGCAATGGGTAACTTTCAAACGGCTTATCAGGCATGTAATGACCTACTTTTAGAGTATGAGTAATGAAAAATATACCTATTATAAAGACATTATGTGACATTCTACCAACCCGCACTTAGACTCGCGTTGTGGATTATAGTCCATTCCCTTTCACAGAGAGGAAGCCTGTATCCCAGCAGCAGTGGAAGCATAGGCTGATGATGATAACAATGAAAAAACCAAAAAATGTTCATTATTTTTGCAAAGTTTTTGCTAACGGACTAATTAGATTTGCAACAGTGTACAATTTAATTATTGCATATTTTATACTTGCACAGTGGCTAGCTATAGTTCAATAGAGGGACAGTAAAATGATCCAGTTTCTCATTATTCAGTCTATGTTTTAGTTGAACTCAAGAGGTGTCTGCACCATGTCGAAGGTGCGCGACTGAAGCATATAGCTTATTGCACATTATGTGGGGCACAGATGAAATGGATTTCAGTTGAAACACTTCTCACACGTTCAGGACATAAGGAAAGAAAGTTGAATGAAATATGGCAGATTAAGGCGCATGAGTGCGAATAGCTTGCGAATGGCTATGACAAGTCGCTTTCTATCGCATTAGGAATGAGCTATGGTTGCTACGTGATAAACTGTTTGGTTGAACCAGATATTCTATGTCTGTACTAGAGATGTTACGAATATTCGCATTCGCATCATGCGGATATTCGCATATTTTTAGACATTCGCATTCGCATTCACAAAATTCATGCGAATATTTTGCGAATACGAATGACTGAAAAAATACCAATATTTAGTACTCCTTCTTCCACACACTCCATTCATTCTTTTCTTTTGTCGTCCTCTCCATTCATCTTTTGTTCAATCTGCCTTTTTCTCGCCATTGATTAATATTAATTGTCATCAAATCAATCACAATGATTAATCATAAATATGACCATGCTAAGACAATTAACGTGTTTCTGTTTGATTTTCTTTCACTGACGCCACTCATAGAGCTAATCTTATACAGGGTGAATTGTTCAATGGGGTGTGGATGGCTATATCCGAAACTATGAAAAATATCGAAAAACATTGAAAGGAGTCTCGAAGCCGATTTTGGTAGAACTAAAAATGCATCATTGGATTTTAGCAGAATCAGTAATCCTAGCCAGGAATCGAATTATCAAACGTAATTGATTTAAAACTGAATACTCGCATTCGCATTCGCATTCGCGAATATTGGAATTGAATATTCGCATCCGCATTCGCATTCGCGAATGTCAAAAATCTGATATTCGCAACATCACTAGTTTGTACCAATAAATGTTTATTTCTTTCTTATTTCTTTCTTTCATATTATTATATTTTTCAGCGTAAAAAATTAAAACGTTGATTAAATGTAGTCTTAGGGGAGGTTAGCCTAAAGACTGGTAGCCTGCGGCTCCTCATTGGGAGAGGCGACGCGTCCTGCACGCACACATTCACATTAGCAAGAACGACGCGTAATTTAACATGCATTCCCGTTTTAGGCGAGTTACCCGTCTTGGGCTTACCCCTCCTAATTCTTACAATTCGCTGCTTAAATTCAAAACGGCCACAAATCGAAAAGTCACTTTTTTACAGGAGAGCCCGTCAAAGTTTTCATTTCGGTTTTTGTTTATTATTTTATTAATCAACGTTTTATATCTATGTGTTATATATCATCGGATGTGTATTTCAAGCCTCTATTTGTTTGTAATTTGATATTTTCTGTAAGATTACCCAGTCAATAAAAAAATCACATAAGTCCCTTTTGTTTATAATAAAAATATTTAATGTTTATGAATTTTCTATATAAAGCAGCCATATTGCCACTTTGGAAGTGTCTCTCGCGCAAACTGTTCAGTCTAGACAAAAATGATGTCAGTAACCTCAATATCATTTTTAAAGACCTATCTATAGACACCCCACACGTATGGGTTTGGTGAAAAAAAAAATTTGAGTTTCAATTGTAAGTATGGGGGGAACCCCCAAAAATAGCCTTATTTTTATTTTTCTATGAAAATCCTAATGCATTTCACATTATACATCTACTTACCAAGTTTCAACAGGATAGCTCTTATACTTTCGTAAAAAAGTGGCTGTGACATACGGACGGACATGACGAATCTATAAGGTTTCCGTTTTTTGCCATTTCGCTACGGAACCCTAAAACGGGTGATACACATTGTTGAAGAATTATAGAACAATCTCACTTCTTTCCCATGCATACAACAAGCTGTTCTCGAGAGTCAAACGAACCGTCGCGAACGCAGGTTTGGTGACTTCCAGCCCCCGTACAAGCCGGTTTACAAAAAGGTTTTAGTATCATAGTTCATACACCACATACACACCCTACACCAGATTATAAAGAAGACAGAGGAGTATAATCGGAGTTTAACGTTTGTGCACTATAGGAAAGCCTTTGATTCAATCGAAACCTGGGCAGTATTGCAGTCCAACGATGTCATTTCGACTATTTTTATATCGAAGAGTTGGAGTGTTTATTTAGAAACGGCACCATGTCCATCTTAGTTGCAGAAAGGGGTGAGACAGGGAGACATTGTTTCTCCGAAACTGCTCACGAACGTTTCCCAACAGGTGGGCCTTAAAATGAACATGGACAAGACAAAATTCATGTCAAATGTCCATGTGGCACCCTTACCGATTGTTGTTGGGAATGATACTCTTGAAAATGTAGGCCATTATATTACTTACCTTGGACAGATTGTTCAGTTAGGAGTAACGAGAGGACCTATACCTAAGAGGTCGCCCGAAGAATCCGACTGTGATGGGCAGTGTTTGGGAAGCTACGTGATATCTTCTCGTCGAGTATCTCACAGTGTCTCAAGACAAGGGTGTTTAAAAAGCGTGTGTTGCCAGTGAAGACATACGGCTCTGGAAAGTGGTAGTTGGCTGCACGCCTCTTAGAGAGACTAAGAGTCGCTTAACGAGCAGTGGAAAGAGCTAGGCTCGGAGTTTCTTTACAGAATAAAATCCGGAACAAGGATATTCGGCAAAGAATCAGAGTCATCGAAATAGCTCGTAAAATTTGGAAGTTGAAGTAGCAATGGGTATAATGGGTAAGCCACATTGCTCATAGAACTGATAGCCTATAACGAAGAAAATATCTCCAGTGGCAACCATCACGGATCAGAAGACGTCTAATAACTTACAATAATGATATTTTCACATTTTGTAATAATTCAAAAGTTCGTTGTTTATATTTCACTAATACAACTAATTCTTGATTATTTCCTACATGCGCAGATCGATTACATGATTCAAAAGGATACAAAGGTTTTACGAGTAGACATAGACCAAACACTTGCCACCAAAATCGTTAAAATATCTCAACAAACAAGTTGCTCTCGTAATACTAAAAAAAATATTTCATTAATACAAACAAAGAGTTAATAGTGTTGGTATCAACAAAGAAACTAACTAGAATATTAATATTATGAAGACTGTGAGTACGTGCGTCACTCACTGGGACAGAATATAGCACGGCTCGTCCTTTCTTTCTCCATCGCCTACTCGGGTGGATCCATGGCGCTTAGATATGTTTATAAACCGGGAGTGAAACAGGCCTGGTTTAGGTTGTAATTATTAAATTTAAATATTATTTGTAGATTTGTTTGAATAAATACTGGTACAATCACCATAATTTCATATGCAAAACAGAAGCATTTCAAAATAATGCACTTTTACTTAAAAGAATAGTAATAAAACACGTTTTATTCAAAGTCAAAACGGACATATCACAAAATACGGCACTTTTCCTTAAAAGATTATGATATACTTACATACAATTTTAAAACAATACGGTTGTATTTTGAAATGTGGCCCATTTTCCCATAACAAACGTGCGCACCCACTGACTGCAGGGTCGTAACCCGGAATATGGCGGCTTTGATCTGAAGTTACCCACCAAAGTGACAAAATCGAAAAAGGGCGGTTTTGCGATTTGCTCATTTCTAATGCGAAAATACTGGGTGTCTTTTTAACCGACTTCCAAAAGGAGGAGGTTCTCAATTCGGATGTTTGTATTTTTTTTTTTTTTTTTTATGTTTGTTCGGGCATAACTCCGTCGTTTAACAACCGATTTGAAAAATTCTTTTTTTGTTGGATAGGATATACTTCTGGAATGGTCCCATTAAAATTTTATCGAAATCGGACTAGCACTTTTTGAAAAATCAACATAAATCAACAAAAACCTAAAAAGTTTTCAACTTTGTCTACACCGATTACTCCGAGGTTTCTGGTCCGATTTCGATGATTCTTTTTTTGTTCGATACAGTATATCTGCCATTTGGTCCCACAAAATTTTCATTAAGTTTGGTGCAGTAGTTTTTATTTTTAGTTTTTATACATGGGCGTTGTTATTTTCCGGTGCTACGGATTACAAAATTTTAGTGCACATGTAAGAAAATTATGTATTTGACAATAATTTGGGTTGAATAGTGAAACTAAAAAGGACAAAATAAAAAACTTTTTCAAAAAAAAATGAAACCGACTTCAAAACAACCACAAAAAAAGTTCAAAATAACCTACAAAAAAACTTTTCTTTCGAAAGTCGGTGACAAAAAGTCAATGAAATAAAAAAGAAAGTCACCGACTTTCGAAAGAAAAGTTTTTTTGTAGGTTATTTTGAACTTTTTTTGTGGTTGTTTTGAAGTCGGTTTCATTTTTTTTTGAAAAAGTTTTTTTTGGAATATAAAAATATAGGCTGAATTGATACGATTTTTGCTATAAAAACGATTTCGAAAAATTTCGAATTGTGGCCGTTTTGAATTTAAGCAGCGAATTATTTCTTATAGCTTAGTATACAAACGTAAATGTAAGCATCGCATTTAACTCTTTTATTTTCGATTTCACATAATTTGGTAATGGATTCAATTATATTTTTTGATCGCTTATTTTAGTTTGACATTTATTTCTGAAAGATGAGATCGGATTGTGATCAATAGCATCCATTAATAAACTGCACATCTGCCGCTTGAATAAATCAAATAGAAATTGAATTTATTCTGAAATAAAATATGATATTTACAGACACGAGTGCTTAATGTAATGTTATAAATGTATGACAAAATTATTGAAAAAAAATCATAAGATAAAAATGCTATGCAATAGCTTTGCCGCGGCAGTCCCCGAGTGCCACACGTATTTTTTTTATTGAAAATATAGAAAAACATACATTTTTAGTTTTTAACGTTTTATTATTGTTGAAACATTTAGTTATTACGAATAAACGCTACGTGGAATCATAAGAACATCGTAGACCTTTTTAGGGTTCCGTAGCCAAATGGCAAAAAACGGAACCCTTATAGATTCGTCATGTCTGTCTGTCTGTCTGTCCGTCCCATGTCACAGCCCTTTTTGACGAAAGTATAAGAGCTATCCTGTTGAAACTTGGTAAGTAGATGTATTATGTAAACCGCATTAGGATTTTCACACAAAAATAAAACAAAAACCAAATTTGGGGGTACCCCCCGTACTTAGAATTGAAACTCAAAACATTTTTTTTCGCCTAACCCATATGTGTGGGGTATCTATGAATAGGTCTTGAAAAATTATATTGAGGTTACGAGCATCATTTTTTTCTAAACTGAACGGTTTGCGCGAGAAACGCTTCCAAAGTGGTAAAATATGTATGTGCCCCCCCCCCCCCGTAACTTCTAAAATAAGATAATGATAAAACTAAAAAAATATATATGATGTACAGTCGACAAAGTTGAATCATGACCCATTTTGACAAAAAATCGTTTGAATCCGTCAAATTGACAAAGATCAAAGTCGTTACCATGGATATGTATATGTATTTAAGCAAATGTGAACCTAATTGTATTTGAATGTCTGTTAGAAAATAAGCTTATGGTGGGTCATCAGCAGATGATCTCCGGCCACCGAAGGCGCGGGCATGCGGGCAGCGAGTAAAGGGCAACTCGCTGCCCGACCATGGACCATGCCCGGGTCGACGGCGCGTCGTGTCCCACGCGCGCCTCAAAGAGCGTCAGCATAATGACGGGGCCCCCCTCTCAGAGAGGGCCAAAGCCTGCCGGGGTCGCGGGATTATTTCCTTACCGTGACCCCGGAACAGAAAGGGCTATTGAAGGACACCGTGGATTTTAGTCAGTAAAAGTCTGACAGTCCCTCCCGCCCTGCCCGGGGTTGGAGGACTCATTTGATGATTTTACCACGCTAAAAAAAAAAAAAAAATGGTGGGTCATGATTCAACTTTGTCGATTGTACATTACCATGTAAACTTCAATTGAAAATTGGTTTGAACGAGATCAAGTAATTAGTTTTTTTTTAAGCGTCATAAATCGTAAACCGCAATTTACTTTTCAAAGTTAGAACCAATTACAAGAACGTTTACCTATATTATGTTACTTGCTGCTACGGAACCCTTCATGGGCGAGTCCGACTCGCACTTGGCCGGTTTTTAATTAAAAATGGCAGAGAAGGTTTCTTTGGCAGCTAGTTTTTCTTTATTTTACTATCAATAAATGAAGAATAGAGCTTTTGTTTGAACTGTGTATTTGTAGGCATAGATTGTCACTTACTCGACTCAACGATTTAAGTTTTTTTTTTGTAGTTCATTTTAATTTTAAGCTATTGCATAGCTTTTATCGTGGGCTCTGAGCGTGGCGACCGAATCAAGAAATTCCCTAACGAAATAACCTATCGAAAATAACCTAACACTCGTGTAACGTCGTTTTAGTTCAGGAGACTTCGGCAATCATAAAAACATCCATCATAAAGACAATGGAACCTAATCACTTATAAAATTCTCCTTCAACAAAGCAGAGTGGCGCAGTGAAAACGTGCTGGGTCCATAACCTGTAGAAAATTTTGACCCAGTTTGGAAGTTAGACCTGGGAATCCTGTACCTATATAAAAGACCCATTAAATATCTTCATTAAAATTTATTTTTCTTTATTACAGTAGTGCACCATAAACATTTTAAATAAATGATATTCTCGTTAAATATTCGCGGTAGGCGATATTTTTTTTTTAAATGCTATGCTATAGCTTTACCGCGGCAGTCTCCGAGTGCCAGACGTATTTTTTTATACGTATTATACGCATTTATATCATTTTCATGCGAAACTTTTAGATTTATTTACACGAGAGTTTTATGTACCTACTGATTTTTAACACGGAGTAAAATATTGATGAAAATCGAAACACCGACGAATATGATTAAGTAACTCTGAAAGTCACGCCATATTTTGTCGAATTCAACTTTGATGTTTCATAAACATACAAAATTAAATTAGTGCCATGCCACCGGGCTTGTTTGGAAAGGTTTAAAAGCAAAGCCGCCATTTTTATTTGCGTGTTGAAGTGTTTATTATTATTTATTCAGTACATTTGAATGTGGTGCAAGGAAAACATTCGGTAAGTTTCGGATGTGTAAATGTTCTTGATTTTGCAAGAAAAAAAAAAGAATGTCTTCAGGGTTCTGCACCAATATTGTTTCACAAAAAAATAAATGAAATATTTGATTTTATTTATATATACGCCTACATGTAATTGACACAAACGGAATCGTTTTATGAGGTAGTATCCTTTATTATGTGAATAAATAACAAATTTTTAATATACATATACTTATCATAAAACAATAAAGTTAATACTGACAAAACTTATGTTTTTTTTTTATTATTTCACCCATTTATAACAAAACATGGAAACTGTCTCGGCCGGACCGGACGAGTTTCAGCGGCCGAGTCGCCTACTAAGTCCACTTTGAGCTATTATTCTCTCATTCTCATTAAAGATTAAAAAAAAAACATCTATTCGAATTCCGCAATGCTCCAAATTAATAAAACAGTCCATCTTGCTGTCAGTGAGGCCTCATGTAAACATCGGAATCATTCGGCTAAACTCGGAGATTTATGTGCATTTTACACCATCCTACGGAATCCACGGAACTTTTGACTTTGTAAACTGTGAACAATTTTATAATAGTAACACGTGCTGAGTTAACTGCTACAGTTACTGAACAGTTAAATATACTGGAGTTTTACTTCAGTGTGATTGTGAAATTATATGTATGGTTTGGGAAATTGGGTCATTTGGTTCTAGCTGCTGCATTTTTTTTGTGCGGTAAAATCATGAACTAAGTCCTCCAGACTTGAATGGAACGGCAAAGACTATCAGACACTTAGGCTGCTTTTCCACCAGAGATGTGCTATGCTATGTTGCTATGGATGCGTTTGATATCCACCAATCATTATATTCTTTGGTGCAGATAGCACTGGTGGAAACGGATTCAACTAAGATTATGTTTTTTTATATGGCAGGATGCGTGCTACGGATGTGTGCTATGGGATATGTGCTATGGATGTGTGCTCTGGATGTGTGCTCTGGATGCGTGCTATGGATGCCGGCTATGGATGCCTGCTATAAGTCGTCTTCCCTACTATCGATACATCGCATAGCTCGAGTTGCGCAACTTCCTCGCGCAGCTACTTTTCGGCAGCGATCTACATAGCACATCTCTCGCACCGCTGCTTAGCTAAACATCAGTGGAAACGGTTACATAGTTTCATAACTCAGCTTTTACATTCTCGCAGCATAGCTGTACAGCATATCTCTGATGGAAAGGCATCCGTATTGACTACAAGTCCACCCTGATTCTTCGGTTAACCTTAACTTTCAACGGTATCTTGCTTAGACAGACCTGTGAATTATGACCCTGGCAGGCGTTTGGCCTTGTTTGGCCCTGCTGCACCAAGTGAACCTTTTTTAGAATAACCCAAATGCCTATATTTTAGATTATACTCAAGTACTTCACCGTTTTTATGAAAAACGTTTTTAACTGACTTCAAAAAGGAGGAGTTTCTCAATTCTGCTGGAAAAATGCTTTTTTCCGGCTTGTACACCGCTTACTGCAAGGTCTCTGGCCCGTTTTGTGTGATTCTGATTTCTCGTTTGATGCAATATACCTGTCATTTGGTCCCATAAACTTTTCATTCACTTTGGTTCAGGAGTTTTTATTTTATGACCATTATTCGTTTATTATTCTTAAAATAATGCCATTGCGATACGTTTTATTAATTCAACAAAGCTGCAACAGCATTTAATAGAAAAAAAAATATCACTCTTTAATCATCAGGAATGTACAATTCTATAAACAAACTTAAAATAAAGAGTAATTAATTAAATAGTCCAAGGTGAGAACTACAGTTTTATTTTGGAACGAAAAGTAATGAAATGCACAGGTGAATAACGATGTTTTATGTGGAAAATTGTTTAAACAAAGGTTTTGAAACCTTTTTATTTTTGGGTTATTAAAACTGTAGTTCATAAAAATCTGACGACTTATTGCGTTTTTTATAATACGCAGGTTTAATACGAATTTTACCCCAACTTTCCGAAATAAATTCTCGAGTGCAGAAACAAAAATTTGAAATAAAAAGCAATTTAATATTTCAATCGATCGACAACAATACAACTGTTTAATTGACGTACCGTAGTATTTAGTACGTTCTCGAGAAAAGATTGAAAAACAAAATATTAAGTAACTTACTAGACTTTACATATTCCTGACAATTTAAAGCTGGATAAAGTTTAAAATTGAGTTTTAAAATTGTCATCCATAGCCTCGAAAGCTTGAACTCGCGGGTTTTGAGAGGCAATATCGGGATGTCGTATGACACGGCCCATATTCGTCTTATGAATAAAGTTAGGTAAAGGAGTTTGACAGAGGTCTTGGTTTGAGCAAAAAAACTTTATAAGTAAAATTAAATAAATTTAGTGTTCACTTGAAGATTTTAACCATTTTCTACATTATTACATTACATTTCATATATACCTACATCTGTTCCCCAGGCATGCGAACGGCTAGTAATGGTTAACTTGCCGTCCGATCATCAGCAACCTGACGGGGCCCCCATAGAAAGCTAACCTGCCGGGGTGACAGGACTGTCGTATCTAGTTACCGTGACCCTGGAACGTAAAATAATAATATTCCACAACTATCACACAACGCCATCTAGTCCCAAGCTAAGCAGAGCTTGTGTTATGGGTAGTATGGGTACTAGACAACTGATAGGTAAACATACTTATATGTTTCTAAATACATACATAATATACATAAATTACACCCAGACACAGAACAATGATCGTGCTCATCACACAAACATTTGTCCTGGGTGGGAATCGAACCCACAACCTCCGGCATAGCAGTCAGGGTCACTAACCACTAGACCAACAGGCTTGTCCAAATTAAAATCATATTTCAGTACGGGTGATCGGCTGAGGCTGCTAAAGTGCAAAGAGGCTGCTATGGTGCCAAAGTGGCCTGTAAAAGGTAAAATTTTGTTCGCGTTATTTGTCTTTGCAGTTAAACAACATGATATGAGATAAATAAAATGTTAGCTTAGGTCACCTAATCATTTATTTTTCCGATTTCCAGAAGAAAAAAACTGAGAAAACTGTTCAAAATAGTGGAACTTACTAAATAAATCTCAACAAAGAAACTGATTTCTATTTATCTACTAGGTACGTCTTATTTTGAATGACTTAATAAAGATTAACAAAATCAACCTAAGAATTTTATTTCTTTCGTTAATTTCCAATTGTTTTCCATTGAAATTGGTTCCTCTTTAACTCGGCTACGAATTTAGAGAATTCTCATGGATCAGCCATTATTTATTTAGAAGGCAAGGGAATGAAATAAAAGATCATCATCATCAGCCTATAATGTTCCCACTGCTGGGACACAGGCCTCCTCTCTGTGAGAGGGAGTGGGCCATAATCCACCACGCGGGCCCAGTGCGGGTTGGTAGATGTCACATGTCTTCGAATTTTTGGTTCTAGGACATGCCGGTTTCCTCACGATATTTTCCTTCACCGTTTTTGAGAGCAGTGGTGATGAAATAAATTACACAAAGTAATGCGCCTGGCGGGGTTCGAACCCGCGACCTACAACTCGTAAGTCGGGACCGATACCACTGAGCCACCACTGCTCTAATATAAAATACTTAAGATAATAAGATAATATAGACTCTCAAATATAAGATAAATTGCTTAATTTAATGTTAAGAGATAATAATAGAACATAAATTAATAGACGGTAACCATTGATCGACTTCCGAGTTTCAGGTCAAATAGTTTCTTGAGGCGAAGTTAATTAATTATGTAGCCAACCATTGTTAATAATATAATAGTAAATTGTCTTGATTTAATAATAAATCATTGACACTGGCCTCACAGTGGGAGGCAGTGAAACACTGGCCCATGGCCCTCTGTTGCAATGCTATTTTCTATAAATATAGCCTTGTGACAGCGCTGCTACGAGACGCAGCGCTCACGCCCACTGGGACTAAAGTTTGTTATGCACTAGGCTATAACCCGGTTCATTGAAGAAAGGAATCTAAAATCGTGGCTTGTACCTGCGTTGACAGATAGTACAGTCAGCGTATAAGATTTCAAGTTAAAGTTTAAAAAAAAAATATTTAAAAAAACAAAAAAACCCGACTGCGTAAAAAAACTAAAAAAAAAAGAAAGAAACAAGCCCAGTAGTTTAGAATAATTCACTCATTCACACTCACAGTCGGGGCCCATTCAAATTATACCAATCAAATCTTCCCAAGGGGCCCCGACTGTGAGTGTGAATGAGTGAATTCTAAACTACTGGGCTTGTTTCTTTCTTTATAGTTTTTTTACGCAGTCGGGTTTTTTGTTTTTTTAAATATTTATTTTATTTTACTATTTTTAGTTTTTGTTAGCATTTATCAGTCCAAATTAAATTGAAACATATAAGTTATATATATTTTGGTAAACCATTATTAAAATCCTATAATTTGATACCCCACTTGATAGAATGTAAGTGATTTAAAAAAAATATTTTTAGTTCGGAACCCTTTGCACGCGAGTTCGACTCGCACTTGGCCAGTTTTATGTACCCAGTGACACTCACGTTTAAGACGAATCTAACGACACCTCTAAGTTAAAATCCATCAAGCCGTTTAGGCTGCAGAGCAACACAAAGAAACATACATACATACATACACTCGAAAAATATAACCCTCCTGGCGCAGTCGGGTAATTAAAAATAATAAAAACATGACTGGATCACAATTAATTCTCAAACTTAACATAACAATAAAACAATCATCAACAGGTTACAACGGAAAAACAACAGAAAACTATAGTAAATATTCTTAAAAAACATCACTGAGCACGTCAACACATCATCACATACTAATTTTTTTTCTGATTACGCTACGCGCGGGTTTGAGTATAGACGGCACTAGTGTGCGAGCGAGAGAACACGATAAGCGCCGCCATTTAAGATTCCTTTCTTCAATGAACCGGGTTATACTGACAGGGACACTATCCAATCGTGCAGCGCGAACGGTGAACGTCTCGCGCTGAGCGATTAGACGATCTCAAAGCCGTCTCGTCGAAGAGCATATCGTAGAATCGAGCGATGAGATTTCTTATAGAGAATATCATATCAGATTATAGGATTTCGTATGAAAATTATTCTAGGACAAGCCCGAAAACATTGTGATTTCTCATATAATGTTTCCTTTCACCATTTTGCGAGCAGTTGTGATGAAATAAAGAACATAAAGTAGAATGCCTTTCTGGCTTGGCACACCCGTAGATATATCTCGAAAGCTACCTCTGAGCCACTAACTAAATCATAAACAAATATCAAAACTTCGATAACTACAAAATTAAACAAAATTAATCCGTAAATATGTACCTTTAATGCGATATGTAACTCCCACAAAAAAAAAGACTGTACCACCCACAGGAAAATGATGTATTTTTGTTACAATATCACGTTGATAAGTACGTAGAAACATACTTAATTTGGCACAAATTCGTCTGTTACCCTTTTTGATACGTGTCGTCGACCGTAAAAAGGTTTTGATGTTATCTCGTCATTATCATTTAAATTAAACCTTGTTCTTTAAATACTAGCTGTGCCTACGGGTTCATTATTGTATCTGTACCTATATTTTATTGATATTCTAAGCTATGCGAAGCGATGACTACGATCATCACCATCTTGGTGTCCTTATCTATATTAATTTCACTTGTTAAACACCATTCTCCCCTGTCAGACGTCACAGCATCATTAACTTCTTTTTTTTTTCATAATACTTCAAAATCAGTCCGTTTTGTTTTCAAACTTAAATCATTGATAAACCTTTGGTTCCCATATAATATAAGGATGTAAAATGTGTGTTAAATAGTTGTTATTACGAAAAACCGCCAGTTTTCACTGAAAATTACGTATCTACATAATTAACTATACTACTACATAATAACTTCTATAATTTGTTTCATTTTATATGTATTTTTTTAAATTATGTTTTCCTCTTAGTTTCCCATTTTTTTGTTTTCTGTTTTTCACTAGTTTTTGTTTTAATTTATTTTTAATTATTTTGTTACATAATAAGTGTTTTAAATAACATGCATGCTGGATTCACATCTAGTAGATGTCCATCAGAATATTTTTGTTAAATTTCCTTATTTGCATGTGAGATTGTACATCATTTTGTGAATTAAATAAAATAAAATAATAAAAAAACTACTTTTGGAAGCTGAAAGGGTGTTAGATACTCTTTTATTATTATATCAGTCTAGTGTCCCACTGCTGGGCAAAGGCCTCCCTCCACTCTTTCCACTTTTCACGGCTTTCTGCGACCGTGGTCCAGTCCTTCTCCTGCAGCTAGATACTCTAGTTTTTTCTAGATTCAAAAAAGTCTGACTTATTCTAATTTGTATAAATGATAAAACGGTTTTTAATTACATAACAGTAAAACAGTCATTTTATGCTTTACGCTTAGTTAAACATCAATAACAAAAGGAAAATTGTAAATGTGTAACGTGTTATTTGCATAAATTAATTCAGTTTGCATAATTTTATTTTCGCTCAAGTCTGAAAACCGCTAATAGGTACTAATTACCACAACCAGCAAAATAATACTATACAATTTAAATTAATGAATAATTAGCGAGCAGACAGCTCTGCTGAACTCTAATTAGCCGAGCTCTTTATCAAGCGGTTTCTGATTTCATTTGCTTTATATAACAAAGTATAAAATAATAATGAGCAACCATTAGTTTTAGAAAAGATAATATTTTCGTTTCGTAAAAAACGCGTTTCAGATTTAAAATGCGGTGCAACAGAAAAATCATCCCAAGCCTTTTCCCAAGTATATTGGGGTCGGCTTCCAGTCGATCCAGATGCAGCTGAATATCAGTATTTTACATGGAAGGACTGCCTATCGGACCTTCACAACCCAGTAACTGGGTAATACGATACCCCACGGTAAGACTGGTTGTCAGACTGAAGAGCTTCTGACTAACAGTAATGATTGTCAGAGATCTACAAATGACAGCCAGGACCAACGGCTTTTCTTGTTTTCCGAGGCACGGAGGAAACTCGCTATGACAGATGGTCACCCATCCACAGACCCACTTAACCAAGCGCGGCTTAACCCGAACGATCGGCCTGTACGGCTGTAATAATTAAGCCACACGCTCCTAAACGAAACAGAAAAAAATATCCTCGAACATAGAGTAAATAAGACGATAAATTATTTTCTCGACTGACGCTGTCATACATTGTTAAATTCCAGTAATTAAACTCCAAAAAGACACTGAGATAATCTATTGTGTAAATAAACCAAACCCATTATTTATGTTCTTCTAAATCATATGAGCAAACACATTTCTTAAGTAAAACCTTAAACCTTAGCGGGTTTTCCATACTAACATGCCTCTTGTAACTTGATGACAAGATACGTAAAGATGAACTGTATGAAGTATGATGTGGCTGGAAAGAGGTTGACTGCTCAGTCGATCCCATTTTTCTACACGCATTAATAATTTCTCCCGTATCGTGGGTTGATTTACAAACTAACAAACATAGAAATTCACATACACAAACATCCAGACCCCGAACAACTACGTGTAGACTGTAGATCATAGAAAAATTTGTTCCATGCAGTAATCGAGCCTTAAACAACCAGCGCAGCGCCCCAGTCAATCACTCAGTCATGGCGCCAACCATGCCAAATTATATGTATAAGAGCAGAAGAATGAATTCATGAAATGTAACTTCCGAAATTGTGAAACGGCAGCTAATTCTGAAATACTCAATAAACGATATTGAACGTGCCCGGTCTACCAACGAACTGATCCTTTGATTCAGTATGGAAATTTACGACACGAGCTCAAAGTTACCTCGGCTCGTACATCTGACGGAGATTTAAGCAATAAAGCAGTCAGATCAGGCAGATCATTGCATTCCTGGTAGCGTTGTTAGCCTATTTGTTCATAGATGAATTATGTCGCTTTTATTTTGAATGTAAATACAATATTGAAGAATTCGCCAAAGTAGGTATTTAGATTTTAGATCATGCTTTTGTGTAGTTGTGTATATATTCGGGAAGGTCACGATCAGCCTGTTATTTTCCTACTGTTGGGACAGAGGCCTCCTCTCGTCAAGAGGGAGCGGCCCACAACGCGGCCCCAATGCGGGTTGGTAGATGTCACTTGTCTTTCAATTTTTGGTTCTAGGACATCCTTTGGCTTCCTCACTGTTTTAAATCACCGTTTGTTATGCCGGCTTCGGTTTTCGATCATCGTTTAATGAGAACAGTGATAGTCTTATAGTAGGAAAGATCTGCATTGGTTGAGCAAAAATATTCATTTGATTTTTAGATTTAATTGACCAAAGTCAGGACTTGTTCAAAGACACGCGGAGCGTCAAGTGGAGCGGTGCGCGAAACACAAACGTACTGTTTTATTTATCGTGGTAACATCATCAAATGAGTCTTCCCACCCGTGGCGGGATGGGAGGGAAGTCAGACTTGTATTAGCTAAAATTCACGGTGATCCTTCAATTTAATTTTACATAAAACAATTTAATATAAACCTTATATACCTTGACATCGGTCGCGCGCATTCTCTTGTGGTAACTTGAGGGCGCTCCGAGCACCGTGTCCGAATTTATTCTTATATTGACCGTATGTCAAGGTAGTTAAGGATTATATTTGTGGGAGCGCGCGTAGGGTCTGCGGCAGAACCGGCATCAGGAGTGTTGCTCGCGTCAGGCTCCGACATGGCGTAGGTGCTCGAGCAAGAAAACCACACGCACTCAAATCAATATTGTATTTTGTAATAATTTATCACAACACTTGCACTGTACAAAATACACACGAAAGTAGGTGAAGAGACAGTTTCAGAATGGTGCTGTCGCTTCGACAGTTCGTCTAAGACTGTTCGTCCCACACAGCGTCAAGCCCACTATGACTCTGTCCACGTGATCTAGTCACGTGCTTCACCAACCAACGTCACAATACAAATCAGCAACTATTAATTTTAAAATCAACCGAATATCCGACACGGCCAGAACTGACTATCACACGTCTTCGTGTGGTGGTGGTATGGAACCTGTAAACAATGAAAACACAACTTAAAGTTAACTGTTGACTCGGCCTACCTGACCAAGATTCAGTTCACTATCAAATTATGAAAGACATCTGAATTTAAAGGTCCAATCGCATTAATTCAAAATAATTAAAACTCGCGTCAAACAGTGGATAGTCAAATAAAGCAACTGCACACACACTTGCAACCCGGCTACCCTAGGCAGCAAATTCTAGTGACACTGTCACCCGGGGCTTACGAAGCCCAAACACATAAGTCTCCATGACTTTCGGCTACCCTAGGCAGCAAATTCTAGTGACACTGTCACCCGGGGCTTAGCAAGCCCAAACACATAAGTCTCCATGACTTTCGGGTCACTCCAAGTCGACCAAACACAATAGTCTCTACGAGACCCGGGCCCTCGCCACAACGCCTGCCGCACACTGCGCCCTGAACAGCCACGAGTGACTGCAGTTACAGCTGCGACCAGACGTGCAGTGCGGCCAAATAGTTACAAGTGTGCATACAATCAAACAATGGACCCTTCATTAGTCTCTTCATCACTCTCGGCAATAGGATCAAGCTCTGGAGGAACTCTACTTTGAGGCATTTTCCGAATGCGGTCATGAGCGAACTTGTACGTTCTATTTCTTGTCAGTGATTTTAAAATATAGCGATCGTTTTCGAGCAACTCAACAACTTTGAAAGGACCTTTAAATTTGGGTTCTAATTTTGTTTGGTTTCTCTCTTCAATTTTGATTAATACCAAATCACCAACACTGAAATTAACTTCTTTGGCCTTAGTTTGCGTTTGAAATATCAAAATCAACATCATAAAAATCAATTGCGGGAGGTAATTCGCAACAACCTACATTTTGAATTTTCGAAATACGTAGGGTAGATTCAGTTAAATGTACCGCACAACCAAATGTCAAAATATCGCGTCCGATCATAACATCGTATTTTATACAATGCATACGCGTCAGGTAGTACGTAAAATAAAATTGACAGTTTGTTATTATTCACAACAACTTCGCTTAAAATTTGTTCTGTGGTTAAAAACATTCAAATTATTACCAATACCACCAATACCAAGTATCTGAACTTTTAAAAGTGTACGTTTGCCCGAGAATTTAGAAGCTACACTTTGTTTAACAAGAGAACATTCGGCGCCGGAATCAAAACAAAATGAATACGACTCACCGGATTGTTGTAGCTGCCCAAGGACTCCGCGAACTTCACAGCTATCCATGCGTCACTGCGGGATGGTGTTCGAGCCGGAACCGCTGGCTTCGTGAGCACCTGCGGTTGTGCTCGTTCCAGGTCGACTGCACTGCGAGGAGATATGACCTTTCTCGCCACATCGTAAGCAAGTGATGGGTTTCTTGAACGAAGAAGCCTGCCATAACTCTGCGTTCAGGCCTGGGAGTTGTGGTTGTGGTGCGGCGCGAGTAGATCCCAATTCTGATGTGGGAGCGCGCGTAGGGTTTGCGGCAGAACCGGCATCAGGAGTGTTGCTCGCGTCAGGCTCCGACATGGCGTAGGTGCTCGAGCAAGAAAACCACACGCACTCAAATCAATATTGTATTTTGTAATAATTTATCACAACACTTGCACTGTACAAAATACACACGAAAGTAGGTGAAGAGACAGTTTCAGAATGGTGCTGTCGCTTCGACAGTTCGTCTAAGACTGTTCGTCCCACACAGCGTCAAGCCCACTATGACTCTGTCCACGTGATCTAGTCACGTGCTTCACCAACCAACGTCACAATACAAATCAGCAACTATTAATTTTAAAATCAACCGAATATCCGACATATTAAATTGTTATCTTAAAGTGCGCTCCACTGCGCTTCCAGCGGTGTGCGCTGGGCCTTTGTGTCCTTGAACGAGGCTTTACGGTCAAGGGCACTATCATAACGTAGACAAAACAATCAATGGTCTGTTTTTGTCAAATAATAGTCACTCACCTTCCACTGTAGACTTACTTATTATCATCATCATCATCAACTTTATTGGGGTCGGCTTCCAGTCGAACCGGATTCAGCTGAATATCAGTATTTTACATGGAGCGACTGCCTATCTGACCTCTACGACCCAATGGCTGGGTAAATAGATACCCTAAAGATACTGGTAAGACTGGTTGTCAGATTTAAAAGCTATTCTAATAGTAGCCATACACCATCCTGCCTATCGACGATCGATTTGACGATTGCAATTGTTTCAAATTGCAATTGTTTAAAAATGCCAATTTGATGGCATGACATGCCGATTTGATAGGTCATCAAATTGATTTGACACAACGTCAAATCGGCAGCAGTGATGCAGTTGGCTATTATTCGGTGACGACAGCTACAATTTTATAAATTTGTAGCTATCGGTCACCGAATAATAGCTAGATCTCGCTATAAAGTTGCTAAGTTGGCATCGCTGCTGCAGATTTGACGTTGTGTCAAATCGATCGTACGATAGGCAGTATGGTGTACGGTGTATATGGACGAACTGCCAATTTGAAACAATTGCAAGCGTCAAATCGATCGTTCGATAGGCAGGATGGTGTATGGCTACCATTACACTACGGCTACGGATTGAAGAAATGATAATGAATGACATTTATTTTAGTGTTACTTGTCAAAAAAAATCCTGACATCGACTAAAAACCACGAGTGGATAAAACTTCCTAGACTTAGGTACTAATAATACTGAAAGTTATTAAAGTGATGGCCACTAATCTGGACCCTCAAAATAACTATAAAGAGCAGTTGAAAGAACAGGTGGCCTAAAGATGATGTCTTAAAGCGAGTAGATTAGTTCCGCTGTGGGAAAGAGACAGAACTATACTTCTTTTTTTTACACTTTAACGCATGCGACGCGCATCGTAAAGATGATTTTTGAGGAAAGAAAATTTCTGATCGCAAGTGGGATTCGAACCCGCGTCTTCTGGATAGGTACTCCAGACGCCTTAACCAACCAGGCCATTGCAACCCACACCTGCAAGCTGAAATTCTCTATTCCTCGTTTGAACGCTTTTCGGTAGCGTGGCGCCATCTCTTGGATTAGTGTTTATTGAGAACTGTACAAGTCGTCTAGCGCCATCTCGTTCCCTCAGCGGAACTACTCTCGTTTTAAGATGTCATGGTTGGTCTGCCGGGGGGGGGATGGTATTACAACGTCTTAAAACGAGGCTTGTTCCAGTGAGCGAAAGACATGGCGCTAGGCGGCTTGTATAGCTTTGTCACTTTCACTCGCTGGAATAAGCCTAAGGAAACTGAGCAGTGGTGGCCCAGTGGTATCGGTCCCGACTTACGAATTGTAGGTCGTGGGTTTGAACCCCACCAGGCGCATTACTTTGTGTAGTTTATTTCATCACCACTGCTCTCAAAACGATGAAGGAAAACATCGTGAAGAAACCGGCATGTCCTAGAACCAAAAATTCGAAGACATGTGACATCTACCAACCCGCCTCTCACCTCTCACAGAGAGGAGGCCTGTGTCCCAGCAGTGGGAACATTATAGGCTGATGATGATGATGATACTTATAACTAGTTATAAGGCAAAACAATCTATTCAGACTAAGTAACTTGACAAAATAGGCCTATCGTCTCAGATTTTTGCGGGCATGCGGGCAGCGAGTATAGAGCAACTCGCTGCCCGACCAAGGACCATGCCCGGGTCGACGCGACGGCGCGTTGTGTCCCACGCGCGCCTCAAAGAGCGTCAGCATACTGACGGGGCCCCCCTCTCAGAGGGCCAAAGCCTGCCGGGGTCGCGGGATTATTTCCTTACCGTGACCCCGGAACATAAAGGGCTATTGAAGGACACCGTGGATTTTAGTCAGTAAAAGTCTGAGAGTCCCTCCCGCCCTTCGTCTTCCCTCTGGGACTTCCCTCCGTGCAACGGCACAGTGCAGTGGTGATTTGTTTCGCTGCCGATAATTATTACTCTTTACGTGTTTCGTCGTCGATTACCGGCTCGTGAATTGATCCCGGCTGTGTGCTTTTGTGCTTAGTGGTGGTTTTGTGAGTTTTTAAGTGTTTTTACGCGTATTTTATTGGTAAATATAGTTTAAAATTAGTTTATCAGCATTCGGTGAGTACTTTTAATTTTTTGGTTCTGGGGGTACCGTGAAAAATTTATCTTTTCAAATTTTTTTCTTCGTTTCTACGTTCTTATTTCAATTTATTTGTTGTTTTTAATTCAATATTATGTTGTCCAGTAATGATGAACCACCTGATACCGGTGGCGTAGACTCATCGCGTCGAATAACAAAGCCACACAGGTCACCGACCTCCGCTTATTCTAAACGTTTGTTTGTTGAAATGTCTCCCTCTTATTTAACACCCGAGGATAACCCAAAGAGACAACATTTAACCGATTCTGTTGAAAAATCGTCGCCGGTAACAGCTAATGTCATTAATTCGAACGAGGAGTATTACGACTTAGTAAATCAGGCGTCTGCATATTTGTCGAAAATAAACGACATTGTGAACGATCAAGGATCTCGTATTAATATAGCCAATAAAACCGCGATTATGGACATGACACAGCGTATTACGTCTATTGTCTCTTTGTTAGCCATACGGTCATCTTCCAATGAAACGAAGTTAGTCAATATTGAGCGCGAACTGGATAAAGTAAAATCAAATAATAATGTCAGTATTGTCAAAAACGATTCAAACAAAATTTCATATGCGGATTCCCTGAAACTTCGTCTGCCGAAGGTCGCTCCGGTAATGGAGTCTAGACCACCGCTCCCGTGCGTGATAGCGTACCCCGCCAATGAAAAGTCAGCTGATTTCGCGACTTCGTCAGCTACCAAGGAAGCTCTTAAAAAAGTTATTAAGCCAAGTGATGACGGTTTTCAAATTGTAGGCATGAAAAAAATCGCGAAATCGGGCGTTGTGTTACGTGTCGCTAACGACACTCAAATAAATAAGCTGCAATCGGTCGAAGGTATTAGATCCGCCGGGTTAAGACTCGAAAAACCGAAAGGCCGAAGGCCACGTATATTAATTAAAGACGTCCCATCCTCAATGGAAGACAACACTTTTTTGCTTGCTTTGTACCGTCAAAATATAAAAGACGAATTGTCAATTAAAGAGGAAGACTTTATTAAGTCGACAAAAATTATACGTAGACGTAAACTAGATAACGGTCGGAAGTGGGTAGGCATTGAGATCGACGCCGCCATACGACAGCATTTAGTAAATACCAAACAGAAGCTTTTTATTGACTTCGCGACTTGTCGGTTTTTTGATGATGTCGATGTAGTACGTTGTCTGCATTGTCAGCAGTTCGGTCACGTAAAAAAATACTGCGTTAATAAATCTCCTACCTGTGCTAATTGTTCTGAAGCACATGAAACAAAAGAATGCCCGCATAAGGATAATTCTGATTTTACACCAGTATGTGTGGCGTGTAAACGTTTTAAAAAACCGTTTGACCATCGGTGCGGTTCTCAACAGTGTACCACCTATAAAGTTAGGCTCGAACAGTTAATACTCAACACTAACTACTAATATAATGGATGGTTTAAAAATAGGTCAATTAAATCTCCATAACGACAGGGTGGCGACTTCTGAATTGGACAAATTAATTATCGATTATAACTTAGACATTGTACTGATTCAAGAACAATACCAAAACACGAGCTTACGTCACAAGGTAGTTCAGTTGGATAGCAAGGCACGAGCCGGAATTTACGTGTCGCGTTCTTCTAACTTTACAGTAACGTCTTTGCGTAACCTTATGACACCTCACTGTGCAGTTGCGGAAGTCTCATCCGCTACTTTTAAAGTTTACATTGTGAGCTGTTATTTTCAATATTCAGACCCTGTTGCTCCTCACATACATAACCTCCGTCACGTCTTGCGGTCACTCGCGGGCTGCAAAGTTATCGTAGGCGCAGACGTTAATGCGTCTTCGTCCTTGTGGTATGGCAAAGTCCGGTCCACGGACTACGAACGGCGCTGCGCTGTTGAAGACTTCATTGCTGAAATGAATCTAACAATTCATAACACCCCCGATGCACCACCTACTTTTTGCAGCCCAATGGGCGAATCTTGTATTGACGTCACACTTTCTAGTGCCGACGTACACCTGGATAGGTGGCGTGTCCTACCGGACGCGTCTTGTAGTGATCATCGCTTGATCGTGTACGAATTTGTTCCGGTTTTTATTCAGGGTTCCTCACATGTCATTGGTAACTTTAGGTACAAAAGTAAAGGCGCTAATTGGGAATTCTTTAGATCACTTTTTGCGTGTCATGCCAAAGAGTTCACTCGCGATGGGCTGTCAGCTGAAGAAAGTGCTGAAATTATGTCAGACACCTTCACGTACTGTGCTGACATTGCCATTGGTCGCGGATCTATGACCAATATACGTAGATGTGACTGGTGGTGTGACTACCTAACCGAACAGCGTAAAACTTATCGACGGGCGCGTAAACATCTTAACAAGCTTAAAAAACGTCAAGTCACCGGAGACTTGCTAACAACTGCTTTAAATACATTTAGAGTTGCCAAGTCCCGTTACAGAGCATCGGTTGAAAAAGCTAAGGGTAATCTGTTGCGTAAAGTAGTTGATAAATTGGAAAAAGAAGGTCCGTGGTCTCCTTTATATCATGAGTTTAAAGCCAATCGATCAGTCGACCTCGCGTTTGTTCAGAATATTAAAGTAAATAATATACACACGACTGGTATTGAAGAAACAACTGAGGTGCTGTTAAATACTCTTATCCCGGATGATTCATCTGTTAATGATAATGACTACCACAAACAAATTAGAGCATGGGCTGCAGTCGCACCTGAATCACCAGCGTCAGACCTTCCATCAACTGACGAATTCCTTAATGTTGTCAGGAGACTGCCCCTTAACAAGTCATCAGGTGAAGATAAAATTTCTAATCGTATGATAAAGGAAGCGTGTAAATCGGCGGGTGACGCGATATTAATTGTTTACAACCGGTGTATTTCCGAAGGCGTTTTTCCTCGTATATGGAGACATGGCTTTATACGTATAATACCTAAAAGCGGCGACAAACCACCTGATGACCCTAAGTCTTACCGGCCCATAACATTATTACCATCTCTGGGTAAGCTCCTTGAGCGGCTTATTGTTCCGCGATTGTTACCGGACGGACCCAAATTCCATAAAAACCAATTTGGTTTTACTGTCGGGAAATCTACCGTGGACGCGGCACTCTCTGTTAGAAAAATAGTTAATACCTCCGAACACAAGTACGTACTTGGAATCTTTTTGGATATTTCTGGGGCTTTTGATAACGCATGGTGGCCAATGCTTCTGCTTAAAATAAAAGGCCGTGGTTGCTATAATAATATATATAATCTCCTTTGTTCATACTTTTCAAATGGTTCTGCAAAACTTAAACTCGGACATCAATCCGTATCGAAACCTCTCACCATGGGCTGTCCTCAGGGTTCGGTTATCGGTCCCCATTTATGGAATCTAGGCTTTGATGATTTCCTCGCGATTCCACTTCCTAGTGGCTGTTCTTTAACTGGTTACGCGGATGACGGTCTCCTACTCATTCAGTCGAGTACTCGTGCTGGTCTCGAGAATTTGGCTAACACATGCCTACGATTAATATCTCAGTGGGGCGATCGAAACCGTCTGACTTTTGCTCCACATAAAACCTATCAGCTCCTTTTAAAAGGAGACCTTAAATCGTGGCCTAGTATTAAATTCAACAATGTTCCCGTTAAAAAGAAGCAATCGGTGTGCTATCTCGGTTTAGTCTTAGAGAGAAATTTTACATTCATAGATCATATAAAAACGGTTGGGGAAAAAGCTAAAAATAACTTTTATGCCTTAACGAGAATATCAAAATCGACTTGGGGCTTGTCATTTTTAACCTTAAAAACTATTTACGGGGCCACTTATTTGGGCTGTATGTGCTACGGAGCACCGGTTTGGGCCGATAGGGCCACCATAGGGGCGGCACGGCGTAAATTGCTTCAGAGTCAGCGCTTGGCTTTGTTATTCTTAAGTAAAGCATACAGGACCGTCAGTACTGAAGCTTTACCGGTACTTGCTGGTGTTCTTCCAGTCGACCTTGAAGTGCAGCGACGTGCTGCAATGTACTATTCCGCACGGGAGACCACTGACGCTGATTTTTTACCGCAACGTGAACGTGCTAAAATATCTAGGTTATTCAAACCACAAAGTGACGTCTGGGAGGAACTTTTATCCGAATGGCAATGTAGGTGGGATAATTCCATCAAGGGGCGGCACCTCCACCAATTCTTTCCATCCGTTCGCGAGCGGTTGGCTAGGACGTGGCTGGAGGTGGATCACTGTGTTGCCCAATTTCTCACGGGACATGGTAACTTTAAAAGTAAATTATTTTCCTTCAAGCTTGTTCCCTCGCCTTTCTGTCAATGTTCAACATCAGATTGTGAATATGAACAATCAGCACATCATATTCTATGGGAGTGTATTCTTTGGCAGAACGAACGCAATATTATGTTGGATACTGTACAGGCTACATCTGGAGTCATTTACTATACGGACCTTGTGGAAACTCGAACAAACTTCCGTGCGTTCAAGCGTTTTTGCCATACCTATTATTGGAATCAAATATAACAGCTCACAATTTAGGACCCATTAATATTAGTCATTTTACCCGTGGTGCTAGGCAACTGGGCTTCTCCCAGTTGTAATGTCCCTTTGTGCCTATTGGCCTTGTTTTGTTCTGTCTCCTGCTTGCATGGAGGGAAGTGGGAACATATATTTTTTCCTACTCCTCCACTATTCTTTTCTGATTAATTTCGTTGCAGGATCCAAGACAGGTAAATTCATTCTCCGGGACACGTCGAGCTTAATTGTCTCGGCGCTTTTCTGGTGGTTGCCACTGTTGATTCTGGCTTTCAGGAGTTGCAGTGGTTGGGAATAGTGTGGTGGGTTTGTCCCAATAAAAAAAAAAAAAAAGTCCCTCCCGCCCTGCCCGGGGTAGGAGGACTCATTTGATGATTTTACCACTTTAAAAAAAAAAAATCGTCTCAGATTTCCTAATATCAGTGAGTAAAGCACGGAACATTAATTTATCTCTTCTCACTAACCTAGTTAATACTTTAAAACTACTTGTTGAAGTAGTTCTTTGTTCGAAACAAGCTTACTGCTGAAACTTTCGGCAAGTTTCCGTCTTACGTCTTCCGGGAATTCGATACTTTAATGTCTTTCGTGACTACCGTTGTTATTTCAAGAATGATTATAGTACATTTAGTAGTTAAGTTAGTAAGAGAACGAAAAGTTATTGACACTTGAAGGTCTTTAAAAAGTACCTATCGTTCATTAAAATGTTTCGTTGTTTTCAATCAATCTACGAGTACAATCAAGTTTTCAGCTACGATTTTCTTTTGTTTTCAATTGATGACTTCTCTCGAATATTCAGAATGAAAACAACAAAAACAAAACGCTATCTATTTTACAATATGACGTACTATTGACGAGTTGTAGGCATCGTGTAGGCGGAGCAACTGTTTTGATACTTTCCATTCGATATCGAACAAATAAAAAATATTTTTATAACTTGACCTTCTATAATAACGGCCGTGTCAAGTCAGAATGTTGGGAGTGATCAATTTCTTTGACGTAACGACACAGTAACCCGCTGATGCATCGTAAAATCTTGCAATATAGGGAGCAAGTTATAGGCGATAGCGTCTATAGTCGTAGAGTGAAATTGCTTGGCTATTACGATCGTGCAGTAAGTCCACAGGTAACAAAATATCAAATTTCCTTTTCGTGTAGAATGTCTCTTTCGCAAAATCTCTCTTTCGCATAATGTACCTTTCGCAGAATGTCACTTTTCGCAAAATGTCACTCTTCGAAAGTCTGCTAAAGTTCAGGTGATGCTTATTCATAGAACGCTAGGTTATAGCTGACAATGCTGCCAATAAACCAGCAACTAGAAGATACTGACTGACGCATTTGATGATGATACTGATGTCTGTAGAACAGTACATTTTATGTTTACCATTCACCATCTGTCAACGTTATTCAAGTTAATTAAGATGATGACATATTTAGTTCTAAAATTCAGTAGGTAGGTGTAATAAAAAACTATGATCCTAATATTTTAGCAAACCTGCTACGACTTTCCATTACCTAGTGACTTGAAAGTGTCATAGCACAATATCCTCAAAGTACTAAGATTAACCAATAAATTGCCCAAACCATTACCTAATCTATTAAACGCCTCCGCTCGTAACATACGCCAGAGTTTATTACACGTCTTTTTTCCTTACCTTTTATGACCCGTAGGTGTGAACTGCCTTTATACCCAATCAAATCACAATGTAGCCTAGCACTTGGCGTGGTCGTATCATCCAACCAATTACGGGTAATAGAGCAGTGAAAGTCTATCATAATGGTCGACGTATGTTGGGCGCATAAAGTTTTAATTATAATTTTCGTGGAGCGAGTGAATTGGCTAAGATTTTATGAGGGTTTGGGGTTTTTTGGGAGTGTATGTTTTTTGCTAATATTAACAGTTTAGAACTGCTGATAAATGGAAGAATTTCTTAAAAAAAAAATAGTAATAATAAAATTAAAAGAGGCTCATTAAATTGTAATGAAAAGATTCAACATTGATTAATTATCAGTAAAATATGAAAGAAAAAAAATAAGATTATTAATTAGAGTCGTCAGATTATAACTTGCGATCCATCTCACGAAACATGATCTCATCTGCGATAACTTAAAAGATTCATCAAATGTTTAAAAGGATTAAAGCGACAGGTCAATTCAATCATATTTCGTGATATCATTTAATTAATTCAAGACTCCGACATTCAAAATATTGATATCAGTATCATTATAATAAAATGACGATCACGATATTTAATTTTGAGCTAAAAATACATTTTATTTATTTGTTAATAACACGCTAAGATCATTTTATTATTTATGACGATATTTTAATACTGCAACATTATAATTTCGCGCTAATTACTTTTACATTAAAAGTGTAAATAAAAACAAAATTGATGCTTGGAACAAAAGTAAATTCTTTTAAAACTATAAATCTTTTGTGCTGCATGCACGTAATAAAACTAAAGTTTAGTACATTCTTAACTAAAATTACTTTATTTTTATATCAAAAGCACTGAGTAGTAAATACTTTTACTTTATTATTTTTTTTTTCACAATATTCTCTTAGACTTTTTCATTACAGCTTGATCAATTTCAAGGGACCAATTAAGATTTAATCTAGCTCAAGTGTTGCTGGGTTTATATTTAGGTACGTTACTATATCAACGGGTAAACAAGGGTCTCCTGAGATGGGCATATCAATCATAATTTCCCTTAATTAATCAATCAACTCGACTGTTGGACATAATGTTATTATCTGCCCAAGGGCTAACTAAGGGATCGATCAGATGTGGCAGCGTTATACTTATAAGTTAGAACCCTTTCCGCAATACAATTTATATGTATTTGCGACAGGAATTAAGAGTAATTATTTAATAATAATAAAGGGCCAGTTGATTGACCAATTGTTAGACTAACTATTGTTTTAATCCCATACTTTTTTTAAACAAATATATGACGGAGGGTCGAGCGGCTGAGACACCACGTGTCGCTGTTTCTCCGTCATCAGTTGGTCCTCCATTATGGGCGTGTAGTTGCAGGTAGTTGAAAAATAATATTCACAAAATATCTCACTTAATTTAACTTTTAATATTTCAACAAAACTTCACCAAAATAACTAATGATTACAATAATAATTACTGATTAAATAACGGAGAGAAAATAATTAAACTTTAGAGCCAATGGGTTTGTTCATGGTAGCTCGGCTGACCGTCGCCTCAAAAGTGCGCGTCACCGCCGCCATGACACTTACAACTCCATTCGGTGTTACCCGCTCTAAATTAAAAGTACCAATAAAGAAATAATTCTTACACCACAGAGTAAAAATAATCGACTACAACTTATAAAAAATGTTACAATAAATCAACTAAATTGTCGCGCGCCGTCACGGCCGTCCTGCATCGTCACACGTCCTCGTGTGTACTTTCCTTCTCACAAATGACCTCCAAAGTGGGGATGAGAACCTATCCGCCACAACAGTCTCCAGATTTTTTTTTAATATCTGTGAACAAAACACAACAACAACAACCAGTCGGTCACATATTCAAAACTCGGTCATTCTGACCACAATAACATTTTCAAGAATGTTTATCAAATCTTGACACGTCTACTCGAAATAAATCGAAGCTTAATTGTCACTAAGACCCAAAACATTACTAGAACTGAAAATGTACCATTACATTTCATTTCAACTAACAGGTGCCACACAGGCTCATGGGTGCCACACAGGCTCACGGGTGCCACACAGGCTCACGGGTGCACAGTCAAAGTCAAAGTCAAAGTTAGTCGTTGCCACACAGGCTAGTCGTTGCCACACAGGCTAGTCGTTGCCACACAGGCTAGTCGTTGCCACACAGGCTAGTCGTTGCCACACAGGCTAGTCGTTGCCACACAGGCTAGTCGTTGCCACACAGGCCAGTCGTTGCCACACAGGCCAGTCGTTGCCACACAGGCCAGTCATTGCCACACAGGCTAGTCATTGCCACACAGGCAGTCAATAGTCAATGTCACATACATCATGTCATGACTGGGACTGTAGCACCATAACTTGTAGTGTTTAATAATATTCCTTTGATTGTCTATGACAATTCAAAAGTGCCTGTAACTGGCCTACTTGAAATGAATGCTTTGATTTTGATCAAAAATACAATTGAAAGGAAATGTAATTACACACTCACCATGGCCGTCATCGGCCCCTTCTGACTCTACACTGTTAGTTGGCGTTTCCAGCCCAACAATAAACTTTAAAGGTAAAGGTAAAACGTAACACTCAGGCATAGGTCGTATACGATCATGTGAGTTTGAGTTCAATACCTACCTTTAGCAAACATCAATATCTGTCAACATCAAGCAGCTCAGCCACTTGATAAGGCCTTTATATTTTGGCTCTAACTTTGTGTTACTGCGCTCACGATTTTCTAATAGGACATAAGACATAATCTCCTACTTTTAATTTATTTACTTTGGCTTTGTTTTTGTCAAACCTAACTTTCTATGTAGACAGTTTCACGATAAGAAGTCTACCGCTCCCTTTTTTTTTGCCATGACGATATTCAACGTCAAATTCAAAAGATTGAAGGAAACACCCATTATCTGTGGACACGAGGAGTAAGGTCTACTTGAAACTTAGACGCCTTGACTGCATTGCAATAAGTAATTACTGTGAACTTGTGTCCTTGAAAGTAATGACGAAAATGTTTTATGCTATTCACTACTGCTAGCGTCTCTAACTCATATGAGTGTTACCGTGACTCAGCGCTAGAGTTTCGGCGACTATAAAATTCGATAACATGTCATTTTCCGTTAATCTTTAAATATGGCACCATAACCTTCAGCACTGGCGTCCATTTGCAACTCTATCGTCTGGTTTGGGTCGAGAATAGAGTTAGAACGGGTTTGTTGGTAAGTGTCAAATAATTTCTTTTCTTATTGTTTCAAAAGCTGTTTTCCACTGTATTTTGCCTTTACATGAAGTAAATCTATAAAGAGGGCAGGTGTTTTGAGAGAAACTTGGTACAAATTATCAAAAGTACGAAGCTAAGCTTATAAATTGACGTAGTTGAGTACCCGTTTGGGGAGGTGCTAGTACTGTCAGTGCTCTAATTTTTCGCGGATTTGATCGTATTTTGCCAGCGGCTACGTGGTACCCTAAGAACTCTACTTCAGTTTTGAGAAAAGTTCATTTCTCTATGTTGAAAGAGAAACCAGCGTCTGTTAATGCTTTCAAGATCTAACGGTAGCGAAGTACAGCAAATGACTCCTTCAAAACTCCTAGAGCTTTTATTCATCGCACGTTGGTACACCGATGGGGCGGATGAATAAACCAAAAATAAACCTTATCGTAATGACCTTTCGTTATTTCTTTACGAATATAGCCGTTAGTATTGAGTTTCAGATCAAAAGATTTACGTTAGATAAAACAAATAACCAAGCAAGTATTAATTCCAATTATCATTACCCAATAATCTAATCATACAAAAGCTGGAGTTTTATTCATGTCCTGTAGCTAACATTTAGCCCCACAAACAAACCTCTGTTTGTCTTACCGCATTACTAAAGAATGACCAGATCGACACAACTCTATGGTCTCTAGGCTAGTCTCTACCAGAGCACATCGCGTATCCAAGAGTTCAGGCGTTAGAAGAAAAGCATTGCCAAAAATTCAAATTACCACTTGTTTCGTCCATACGAAAAACAGCACGCTCCACTGACTTTTCCTTTACTTGGTTTGTTTTATTTAATTTGGTGGAAGCCACTAACCATATTATCAACAGATGTGACATAATTTGCTCCTACCAAAGGTTGTGGGGAGGGGAGGCCTATGTTCAGCAGTGGACGTCTTACGGCTGATATGATGATGATGATGAAAGGTTGTATTTGATCAGATATTAAAGGCAATGGATAACGATCGGGAAAACTGTGTTGCTGTTAAGCTCACGGTAGTCTAAGCAAAGACTGTCAGATCCGTCTCTCTTTTTGACCAGCAAGATAGGGAGTAGAAAAAGTGAGAAACTTTCACGAATGACACCAGCATTTAGAAGTTCTTTGATCTTAGAGCGCACTACTTATCTTTCATCACAACTAAGCCGGTATGAACGGCGTTGTACAGTGCGGTTGGGATCAATCAATCTTATTTTTAATTTTCCTGTACTAACTCTAGTTATAAGAGTGCCTTCTACAAAAAAATGTTGGTAATTTTCGAGTAAAGAAGTTAATTATTCTCTTTTTCCATCGGGAATATCACTATTCACACTATCAAAGTCTTTTACTTCTGAACCTACATCACAAATAGCACCTATTTTAATGTTATTCAATAAGCAACAAAGATGTTTCAGAAATTTCAACTGAAAATTTCAATGCTAGTAAGTCCTATCCCATCATAACGGCAGTGGAAATACAATACTCAGGTAAGACATGAAATAATAACTGTAACGAGTAACTCTGTATCATAATTCATAACTGTGGACAGTATTTTAAAATTGCATTGTAAACTAGATTGGGCTATGCCTAAAAACGTAACAGCATTTTGCTGTCATTTATCAGGGAAACTACTAGCTAAACTTTCCCGGATCAAAGAGCACACAGCACCGGAATCAAAACAAAATGAAAACGACTCACCGGATTCGGTAGAGAGTAGCTCTGTAGCTGGCTTAATGGTGCAGATAAACACTCGCTTCTCAACTCGGCTGCTCCCGGAGTCAGTCTCCTTCTTTGGACAACGTATGGCGATGTGACCGGGTTCGCCACAGACGAAACAGGTCTCTCAGCTTCCTTGAGACATTATCTTTGTCTGGTTGCGATCCATTATTTTCTGAAAACTAAGATTGAGGGTTAGCAGAAGGATCGCGAGAACAAGTATAGTAAAGCATTCATTTTCTACATGACCCGATTATCCACAGCTGTAGCATCTTCTTGATTGGTCAAACTTTGCCTCCTTGAATGAATTTAATTTGTCCTGCATTGGAGGTCCTCTTTTTCAGTACGTAAAAGCCATCAGGTCTTGTTGTAGTTTAACTCCAGTATCAATCCCCTCAGTAAAAGCCAACCGTTGAAGCCGTGGCTCTATTTTTGTTACATGCCATAGTTACAGCGATTGCTTTGTTTTCAGTTGAATAGTTGTTCCACTAGTCAGTGGTAGTAAGTGTTGAAGTAAAGTGCTCAGAAATCGGTTTGACAAGCGTTCTCCTTCCTCAGGACTTTCACTAAACAGCCTGCATAATATTGCAGCAAGAGTTTCAACGCTAATTCATTTTACTAATTTTCGTTAATTAATAAACTTCATTGAGGCCACGCTATTCCAGGAAAAGTATTTTGAGCTAGCCATGAAGCTGCCGAGCCCTGGAGGGCTTAACTCATTGTAATAATCAGCCCACTGCTAGAACTTTGTTTTTCTTGCAAGCATAAATCGACGGTATTGCACTATGCATGGGCATCACTATCTTGAGACTCGGGATCAAATTCAGGTAGTGCTAGCATAAAATCTTCTGAACTAGGTTTTATAACCGCGCGAATCAATTCTCTCATTTGGCTTTGTTGCATTTCAAATAACAATTTTCAACGGTTATTAATTTTCACTAGCACTTGGAAACGAATCAATATTCTGACCTGTGGACTGTTCCTGCGACGATCCATGTAATCCCACTTCTGATGACGGAGGGTCGAGCGGCTGAGACACCACGTGTCGCTGTTTCTCCGTCATCAGTTGGTCCTCCATTATGGGCGTGTAGTTGCAGGTAGTTGAAAAATAATATTCACAAAATATCTCACTTAATTTAACTTTTAATATTTCAACAAAACTTCACCAAAATAACTAATGATTACAATAATAATTACTGATTAAATAACGGAGAGAAAATAATTAAACTTTAGAGCCAATGGGTTTGTTCATGGTAGCTCGGCTGACCGTCGCCTCAAAAGTGCGCGTCACCGCCGCCATGACACTTACAACTCCATTCGGTGTTACCCGCTCTAAATTAAAAGTACCAATAAAGAAATAATTCTTACACCACAGAGTAAAAATAATCGACTACAACTTATAAAAAATGTTACAATAAATCAACTAAATTGTCGCGCGCCGTCATATATATAAAATTTTCAGGATTTAACAAATAGTTTAACTACTTACAAGTACTTACTTACTACAGCACGCGTAGCATGGCGATTCTATCTCTATTCTACCAAGAAAAGACAAAGCTCTTTCTATCCCACTTGTTATGTCTTCTGCCCGAGCATGGCGCGACCTGTAGACTCGTGTTTCTATGAAGACAAGACATAAGTTTTCTTTCCATAGCAACGGCGAATGACTGAACTGTGAATGAACTAAAACGTTTAGTTAACCAAAAAAACGTGTAAAATTCTCAAGTTTTCAATACAATTAAAATGATTTATTGGAATCAGACAGAATTATCCATAATTCTAGTAATATGTGCATTCATTTGCAATAAAAAAAACTGTTGTGCACATAAATCAAAGCGACAACAAAACGCAAAAAGCGACTCATCCGAAGAATAAAGTCTGATTTGCAAGATTGATGGTTTTCAGTAGAGCTTGTAGAAGTTGTTGACTTGTGTAACTCTGTGTAACTCTAAAACTACGATACTTGACATTTTGATTTTTTGGTATGTTATTATATTACCCTAGACTAGTTAAATGACAGGTATTGTGTATTTATAATCCTTTTAATACACGATATAGTGAGTTCCATATCAACATAAGACGTTTTATAGTGAAAGAACGAAGAAAAAAGTGGGTCCGTAGTGAATATTAGACGTTGTTTTACGGAAACGCCTCAACTTTAGTGACGTTCTATATTAACAAGTGTCTTTTTGTTGGAATGGGACATTCCCTGATGACACCTAATGAGTCCTATCTGACTACCTACCTTGAAATATTTAAGTATAATTTTCGATGTGTTAAATAATTACATTTTCTTAGAGTCAATAAAACTGATATTTTATTTCAAAAGTTTATTATATTTAAAAAAATCTCAAAAATGTAGCTTAACATAACCGTTACGCCTCTTTATTAAACCTTCCTCTGCCTGAAATATAGGAATACCTAATTCAGGCATAGATCATTTTAGTGAATTTGGCTGCATGCCCTTGTTTAGTCAGAAAGGAGAAACGAGATTTCACATCGCACATTAAAATAAAATTAAACTCTCCATTATTTTCATGACGAAACTCAGTGCATGCTTCGAACACCTAGTTGCTTTTCATAACATATGCCTGACAAGAGTTTAAGATGTTTTTAGTATAATAATGTTGACCTTTGTGCTTTTTTGAACGAGAAGAACCGACTTCAAGGGTGAGGACCGAAAACAGAACCAAACCGTACCAAACCATTTAGTTAGGTTCCTATAAATAATGCAGGCCGACCCCAGATAGTAGTCCCGCCAAGTGAGGCTCCGTTAACTTGATTCAGTCTTGCAAAATAATTGAAGGTGTGTAGTGTGAGGGTTCGGCAGTGTTGGCGGAGGCGGGGACTTTGATGCAGGGTGGTCTATGTCAAGTCAACAGAGATGCCTATTACCGTCTTAAATCCTTGGGGTGCCCTGACGTTGACCGTTTTCTTTTGGTTCATACGCGTAAAAAATGGGTTTGTATTATGCAATGTTTAAAATAGAAATGCTGATAGGTATTACCATGGAATTGAAGGAGAGGCAAATCAAAATGGCAAGCATGCAACTTTATGCATGCTTTGCATTCCGATCTACACACGATTAGTCCGTATGCGTACTGGCACTGTTTGTGGCGCCTAAAACGAAAAAGGAATCGCAGAGAAATTGTCTACATGAGTTATCGCAGATCGAATGAACAGTGGTAGGAGTTGGCTCTGATAGTTTTAAATAACTGGGGTAGATACTAAATATTATGATGAGAAAATTCTAAGTCCTCATGTTGTATTAATGGTGAAATTTCGAGATTAGAAGGCATTCCAAAGAAAATGTACTAGGTTGATTACTGTAAATATATTCTGCTGTCTGAGTTGACGTGACAACCTGTTTTTAGCTATCACCGATGATTTCTTTGGTGTTATGATCTTCACGTAGAAGTTTTAATTTAATATTTCTGCTAATTATTGGCTTATTTCTTCTGCATCAGGATGCAAAGGCCACAAAAAGGACTCATTGATATTTCCTTCTAAATTGACATATGAAATAAAATAAAACTGTAAAATAGAATATTCAAGAAATATCATTTATGTGAAGTGCAAGACTTTGCACGTAGGAATTAATTTACCCACTCATAAATACATATTTTTTTATATTTAGCAAACATTTTAAACGAACAACGTCCTAACTGATTTCATTCTACCAGGAACAACGTCCCATCTTAACATGGAACCCATAAATCATATCACTGATTCCGCACAGAAACGTTCTATTTTAAAATAAAACGCTTAGAAGATTATTTAAATTCGTATAACAGCGTCTTAAAAGTTCATGAGTGCCAGTGAATATTTATAAAAATAATCATACTATCGAAAAAAATGCGTTTCTGTACATTTCCGTCGAAAACCGTTCTATGTAAACATCGATAGTCCACAACTGTTTACTTAGACTAAAAAGTATATAAACGTGATGTGTGACTTAGACCATACAGTGTATAAAAATAAGATCATGCAACGAAAATATTCACTCTCCAACAAACAATGGCCGATCTGACGAAGAGACGTGGCCCCAGATGCCTGCGTACCGTCACTTATACACTTCGTGCGTTGTTCTGCGGAACGAATTTCAGATGAGACGTTATTCGATTCTATATTTCCGGAACTAAATAAAATATCAAAATTCTAAAAACACACGTTTGTAGAGTTTTAATTGCTTATCTCATTAAGCTATTAAAATGATTTTTGGCCTATGGTCACATCGGACTTTATTCTTCGGATGAGTCGAAAGGTTCCACACCATAGACACACAGTATGGACACGAGTCTTTCCTAGCCAAATATCAAATAAAATTAACATACTTTCTAGAACGAGAGAATAACAAGTGTAGAACATTATCTATGTGTTATAGGAGACAGATATTTAATTATGATAAATTATGATTATGGCAATTTTTGGCAGATAATGTTGGGTCCATGCTGCATGTCTATGACTGATGTCACGTAGATTCTTGTTATTATTTTTGTGTAATCATCGTGTGTAATAAAACATTGGAAAGATTAGCTATCTGCATTATTTCACTGAAAGTTTCTCATTTTATAAATTTTCATGGAACTCGTATTAAAAAAAGTTTGATGCACTTTCCTAATTTTCATTCGACTTTTATTCTTTAGGGCATAGAAACTAAAGCGATTGAGTTGGGAGGACCCTTACTTGTTTTTAAAACAAATTTAAGTTGATAAACACCAAGAATATTATAAAAAGAATCTTGTCTAGGTCTGATTTGATGTAGACAAGTTTCTCTTGTAGAGAAGAAATGTGTCTTCCCCCAAGTGTCAAAAGTAGAGAAAATAATTGTCGCCATGCTCGACGTTGTAGACTTCTTTCTATCGTAGAGAAGAAACATTTCTTTTCTACGTGTCAAACATCGCCATGCTTAGGACGATAGAGATCTTTCTTCAATCTGTCAGTTTGTCGATTCTCCCGTCGATATAACCCCTTTCTACGGCGCCATGCTACGCCTGCAGGAGCAGTGGTGGCCCAGTGGTATCGATCCCGACTTACAAGTTGTAGGTCGTGGGTTCGAACCCCGCCAGGCGCATTACTTTGTGTAATTTATTTCATCACCACTGCTTTCAAAACGGTGAAGGAAAACATCGTGAGGAAACCGGCATGTCTTAGAACCAAAAATTCAAAGACATGTGACATCCACCAATCCGCACTGGGCTCGCGTGGTGGATTCTGGCCCACTCCCTCTCACAGAGCGAAGGCCTGTGTCCCAGCAGTAGGAACATTAAAATTATTACCTATCAAATACATAATTTTCTACCATATAAACTAGAATTTCGTAATCCGTACTACCTACTAATAGTTATAACATCGCCCATGTACACAGTAAGAGAAAAACGCACACAACACGAAAAAAAATCATAAAATAAAAACTACTAAACCAAAAATAATGAAACTTTTAATGGACCAAAAGGCAGCCTATACAGAAACAAACAAAAAAAGAATCACACAAATCGGACCAGAAACCTGAGAGTACAAAATTGAGAACCTCCTCCTTTTAGAAGTCGGTTAAAAACACCACTTGATACTTAAGTCTATCGTCTACCGAGCGCTCGTCCATACTAAAAGAGAAAACGTTTTCCTACCCCTAAATGTTATCCTATCTCAATGATTTTTTAGAATGCTTCTGACACTGTAAAAAACTAGGTTTATAGGTTTTCTTTTTTTCAAAATTTATAATAGTTTGAAAGTAACAGGCGCCTAAAAGTTCCTATTTTTATGACAAAATCTTCATTGAAGTAAAACCTTTGTATTTTAAAAACAAAGAAGTTTTAGAAAAAAAACAAAACCTACAAACCTAGAATATAATATGCTGAAACGATTGACACTAGAATCTAAGAGATTGGACGTATGTGAAAAACGTTTTCTCCCGAGAGACAAATTTCATATAAAAAATACTCACAGTCAGTCGCGAGTTGCAACGCTCTCTATCGCACGATCGGGGGTTTTTCAACGAGCGAGAGGGACAGCACGAGTTTTTCTAAATACCTATTTTTTGAAAAGGCAGCCGCTATACAATCCTCTTAAATTCTCGAGTTCTTGGTCACTAGATATCACTTTCAGGCAAGAATCCTACTACGCATCCTTTTAAAAAATACTTTGTCCGTATTACTTATAAAGACTTTTATAATACTTTCGTCTATAAAAGATCATTTCCTCGTAATAAGCTCTTTTCTATTCCACAGGATTTAATAAGGTCTTCGAGGATCCAATAAGGATTGACGTCACTTCGCAATCTATTTATTTTCTATTCACTACCTTGTGAATTCCGTGTCAATAAGTCCGCATGGAAGTGAGAACGGATATTATTGATGTGGATTTAATTTTAATTTTGACAATTAACTTATTCCACAAAAGCAAATATAATTCACGAATATTTTACTTACCTACATAAAAAAAAAGTAACTAAGCAATGTTTTTGCAAGTAGTTGAAAGTACATGAATGAAAGATCCTTTTTTAAATTATAAAACGAAAATTACTATGTTTGTTGATAAATTAAATAAACGCTAAAAATAAATGGAAAAGGTTAATAAACTTTTAACTAAAAGCTTCGCAAAATTTAATAGCCACCGGACCATTTAAACTCCAAAAATATGCTTCAATATCAGTTATAAGTGTTTTGATAATAAATATCACACCCACAAAGTTAAGCAATTAACGAAACTATGATCAAATTACTATTTGGCGTCATTTGTTCAAATTTATGGCTATTCGATACTAAATTAAGTGGTATTTCAACTAATTAGGGTTATATTCAGCTCGCAAAAGTGATAAATGGAAGGGAATAAATTGTAGGAAAATATGATAGGGTAAACGATACGTGATCGGGTGAGGAGAAAACTTATACTTAAAGATAGGGATTGTAGGAACCTTGTCACCATCGATAAGGTACAATATATCAATTAATATATTGACTAAAAATCAACCCTGTTTCTTCAGTTACCCTTTGCCTTCCAGGGTCTTTGAGAGAGGCTCGCGACCCCATTACGTAAATCGCAACGTGATGTACGACGCCCTCAGCGTCTCTCGTGGCTGATGGATCGTGAGGTGGCGGATGTCCTCTCCCTCACGTATTAAACCTTCTCTTTCGCTAGCATCCCAATCTTTTCCATGAGGACAAAGCTTTACCTAAGCTAGACAGACCTCCACCGTGTCCTCCGGGTGGTCTCCTCGGTGGTGATACCTGGGCGTTTCCTCCCGTCGAACCCGAAAAAGGTACCTCCCAAACCAAACGAGTATTTTAAAGACCTAGGTCAAGCAGGAGATGAGAACACTGTTGCGACTCTCCAGTCACTTCTTAAAAAGGATCTTACCCTCATTGTGGCGTGCCCGATCGATAAAGTAACTGAATTTATATTTACTTTATTGATCGGGCTGTTAGAGACATTGTTGTCTCTAACAAACCTGTTTAAAGGAGCATCAATTTAATAAAATACGTTTCAAAAACGACTTATTTACCTTATAATAATAGTATTTTTAAAACTGCCTGGTAACGAAACGGCAGAACCTTTTAGAACAATAAAAGGTTTTCCCAACTATACATACTCGTAACTTCAGTGTCAATTAAATGTTTACAAAGTAATTTACCGATGGCACGCTCGGCGATGGAGGGGATAATCAAATCACCTTTAAAAGTTACGACCAGTCGAGAAAACTAAATTCAACACTAGTTTTTAACCACAGTTTACGTGAATTATCGTCAAAAAATATACCACAGGAACGTCATTTTTACGCTCGAGTCACGCTACCCACGAGGATAATGTGGCTTCCCATTAGTGCAGTATTTTTGAACGAATCTTCTTTCAGGTTTTTTTTATTTTATTTTACAAAACATAGAATTGTATTTATTATAACCATATAAGCATATGCATTTATGTATAAGAATACCATACTTTTTATTAGTGGGAAATTATCAAATTATTAGCCTCCCTCGTTTAGGTTACAGAGTTACTACTTATGAAGAAGTAATCTGTGACTTTCGGTGGAGCGGTAGAGACAGACTGTCAGGCTCATACTGAGTAACACCTACCCTTTCCCATCAATTCTCCTTTGCGTTCCAGGGCTGATGGTTACGACATTCCCTCAACCCTGTAGGTTGTACCAATGATCAAGAATATCAATGATATTGATCTAAATCCATTGCGTTTAATTCATCGCGTTAAGTAGCATAGCATAATCTAATCAGCTTAGAGTAAATCCACAGCTCGGGAGCTCAGACTTTTATTTTGGAGACAGTAAGTGAGCCATAATGCCATAATGTGTGGTAAATCCTTTAGAAACTTGGGTTTCATATTAAGGCAATGTTCGGATTTTAAAAGTATAGCAGTAATTAAAATACTTTATAATGCTTTAGTTCGGAGCCATCTAGAGACTAGTGCTTTGATATGGAATCCACATGAGGAAAAATATAGTCTCACTAGCTGTTGCCCGCGACTTCGTCCGCATTGTATTTGGTTTTAAGGCACCTAAACTAATATTCTCTTTTTTAATTTGTTGAGAAAGTGAGGGTACCTGATGTCCCACTTTAAAGTTTGTTATAGAATCTATAACAAACTTTAAAGCAAATGAAATGAAAACTTCCAGACACAACACTTTATATACGACATTGGTAGTTTTTCCCTCTGGTGCTAAAATAAAAAGGTGGTCAGCATTACTGACAGGCGAGCATGTGTTATATAGTTGGCCGTGGGAAAAACAGTTGGACCTTATGTCGACATCAGCTTCCTTCAGGGTCTATCCTTGGGACTTATTTATGGTCATCGCAAAGTAAGCGGCTACCGAGAATTGTGTGAGCTTGAACTGGAAAGGGAAATTGTTGGAGATGAGTGGTATTCACGGTATCAATGCAGTTTCCCCTGAGCCACATCCGGTGAGAATTTCAGCTTTGCTTAAATTTCTGTGTAAAGGTGCGTACAGACCATGTAACATGTTATATAACATGTGTTATAAAACACTACAACTCTATGTAGAATGTTACCATGAAAAATGTTATATAACAATGTTATATAACATGTTATGTTATATAGTCTGTACGCACCGTAATGCAGTAACTATTAGTCGCGTTCCATTGCACAATTTTGGTGGAGTTAGATTTCTTAGAAGCATTATTATTACTTTAAGGTTATTTTATGAGCTCGTGGACCACAGGCAGTTGATGAATTTAAAATCTCGAGTTGCTGGCATCACCCTAATTGACGACGTTATTTCATGATGTGTAAACCACGTCATTCCCAACAATTTCGGCTAATATGTTTTCATTTATTGCAGCGGTTTGGTCATTTTTTTAGTATCGCACGATCACATAGCCAAGAGTTTTCCTGAAGTGTTATACTTGACGGGACTCCGAATACGTAACTTATCAACTCTTCTTTCAACGGGCAGTGTCTGCCGGAATTTTACAGAGAACAGTACCTACCGTGATATTGTCCATGGGTCTATCATTATGGCGAATGTCTCAAAGTGTTCTGTCCACGGCCTCGACGGCTTTTTTGTTCAACATGATACATTCAGACGATTACATTTTTTTAGCGTGGTAATACATCACGAGGAACACAACGTGCACTCTTACTCGCCGCCCGCATGGCCGCGCCTACAGTGGCTGGAGATCGTGTAGCGACGTCTGTCGCCATCGCTGCATCGGCGTCTACCGCTGCGGCTGGGCTGGAGGTGGACATTGTCCTCTCCCTCATGTGTCCCGCCTCCTCCTTCGCTAGCATGACTGCTTCGCAGAAGGAGGCGACTGCTTCCCATTCTGTCTCGCCCCGCAGCATGGCCTCGACCAACACTAAGCACGAGAGGTCACCGATTATCGTCGTAGTGAGGACACGGCGGTGCTCTGCCCAAGCGGGTAGTCCTGCACCGTATGCTCCACCGTGTCCTCCAGGCGATCCACGCAGTGGTGACACCCAGGCGATTCTTCTTTCCCTATCAGACACAGCTACCTCCCGAAGCTTTCGTGTCCGGTGAGGACCTACGTCATGTGGTAGGTCAGGCGGGACGCCGTGACGCCTATCCAGCTACTCCTTAAAGAGGGGTCTTACCGCCGCAGTTGGGGCGTGCCCGGAACTCGGTTGCGACAGTCGCTCTCTCAATATTGCCCTGTGATCACGCCGGAGCTCTTTCCGGGAATTCATCCTGGCGATTGTATTGTATAGCGGGCTGGTATCCGCAACTCTACGTCATATGCGCGTATTTTGCGTGCGGATGAGATGATCATTCTCCTGGCGATGCGCCTCGATAGACGCGATGGAGGGCCGTCGCCTCCAGGGGAAGACGACTACATTATAATTCTGAAACACCTTTGCTTTGTCACAGTTTCATGACTACGAACACGTTGAGTGTTGCAGTGTTGTCTTAGTTAAATGGGACATTAAACAACAAAAAAAAAAAATACGCATCTTACTTTGTTAGTGACGTACAACAGAGACTGCTCATCAGGCTGAACAACTTTGCTAAGACGTCATTCCTTTTTATGTTATAGTGTAGCTGGGCTCTTGGAGTTCCACAACAGGTGTTCCAGATCTTCAATTTTTATACGTCAACAGAGAGTGCTCATCAGGCTGAGCAACTCTTGCTAAGACGTCATTCCTATATATGTTATAGTTTAGCTGAGCTTTTGGTGTTCCACATTAGGTGTTCCAGATCTTAAATTTTTATATGTCAACAGAGAGTGCTGATCAGGCTGAACAACTTTGCTAAAACGTCATTCCTTTAATGTTATAGTGTAGCTGGGCATTTGGTGTTCCACATCAGGTGTTCCAGATCTTCAATTTTTATATGTCAACAGAGAGTGATCGTCAGGCTGAACAACTTTGCAAAGACGTCATTCCTGTATATGTTATTGTGTAGCTGGGCTCTTGGTATTCAACATCAGGTGTTCCAGTTCTTCAATTTTTATACGTCAACAGAGAGTGCTCATCAGGCTGAGCAACTCTTGCTAAGACTTCATTCCTATACATATATGCTATAGTTTAGATGGGCTTTTGGTGTTCCACATCAGGTGTTCCAGAGATCTTCAATTTTTGTATGTCAACAGAGAGTGCTCGTCAGGCTGAACAACTTTGCAATGACGTCATTCCTGTATTTGTTATAGTGTAGCTGGGCTCTTGGTGTTCCACATCAGGTATTCCAGTTCTTCAATTTTTATATGTCAACAGAAAGTGCTCGTCAGGCTGATCAACTTTGCAAAGACGTCATTTCTGTATTTGTTATAGTGTAGCTGGGCTCTTGGTGTTCCACAACAGGTGTTCCAGATCTTCAATTTTTATACGTCAACAGAGAGTGCTCATCAGGCTGATCAACTCTTGCTAAGACGTCATTCCTATATATGTTATAGTGTAGCTGGGCTTTTGGTGTTCCACATCAGGTGTTCCAGATCTTCAATTTTTATACGTCAACAGAGACTGCTCATCAGGCTGAACAACTTTGCTAAGACGTCATTCCTTTACATGTTATAGTGTAGCTGGGCTCTTGGAGTTCCACAACAGGTGTTCCAGATCTTCAATTTTTATACGTCAACAGAGAGTGCTCATCAGGTGGAACAATTTTTGCTATCGCACCATTTTTGTATCTCTTATAGTTTAGCTGGTCCGTTGCGGTTCTGCACCAGGTGTTCAAGTTTCCAAGATAAATTATAGCCTATGTGTTGGCCAGACTTAATACCTATACAACAAAAAAAAAATCATTCAAATCCGTCCAGTACTTTTTGAGTTTATCCCGGACATACATACAGACAAACAGACAAACAGACAAACAGACAAACAGATAAACAGACAAAAATTCTAAAAACTATATTTTTGGCTTCGGTATCGATTGTAGATCACACCCCAAGTATTCTTTTCAAAAAATATTCAATGTACAGTTTTGACTTTCCTACTATTTTATTATATGTATAGATGATTGAGAAAATTCAAAATAAATTTGCTAGATATTTATATTTGAAGCAATATGGGGTTTACCCATTCTACCCATTAATGTATCCCAGTCTGTTTGTGTTGGGCATGGTCGGGTACACCAGGCTAGCGGTCAGGAGAGATGTCGCGTTAATAAAGTACGTGGCGAGGGTCATCCGCGGGCTGGTGCACCACCCTGAGGTGCTGGAAGCGCTACGTTTTTGTGTTCCAGACGGGTACGTTACAGCGCGCCGCCGCCCCCCTTTGTTAGAGGTGCCAAGGGCTAGGACTAATTTATTGAAGTTTGCTCCATTGTCAAGGGCCGCACATATAATAAATAATACATCATCGGTAGATATGTTTGACAGCCTGCCGAAATTTGTATCTGGCGCGCAAAGGTGCATTGAAGTAGGAATACCTATTTGATCTTTTTTATGTTTTTTTGTTTGGTATTTTTTGTTAAGTAAATTTTGGATTTTGTCTATAACATTGTTTTGGATATTTTCTGTAAGATGTTGTAGTTATTGGTGTAAATAAATAAATAAATAAAATAAATAATCCACCACTTGATCTAGAGGGTCTCCTTTCTAAGACCGGTAACGAAGATACGGGTACGGATACAGATGAACGAACGTAATTAACATCAAAATCAAGTTTGAGGACGGATAATACCGCCACGACTGAATTCCTTTTGAGACGCTAGTGTCTATGTCATTACGTCATCAAATTGCACATTGTGGTGGCGTGGACTCTAAGGAGCCTTTAAGGAGGATCGTGCTCGATGTCACGGGGCGTAGAAATCGTCCGTAACTAAGGCCGAAACCACGGGTATCATGTTTAGAGATTAGACCCCCAGGAAACAAATGAGTAAATACTTTTTCCAGAGAAAAAAGAGAAAGTGTTCTTGTATTTCCTTTGACTTTTATTAACAAGAGTCGTTGAGATTCAGATTACTTTGAGAATGGCTGGCCCTTTTTTCACATCTTTGGGTCAATGATCCCAGTTCGTCGCTTCATCTCCTCGTCGATTTGTTACACCTCATATTATCAAGGATAGAAAGGAATCTGTGCTATATTCTCTTCGATTTATCGCGATCAGAGGAAAACGATGATTCCTCCATTTGAAGAAAATGCAACTTATTTTTTATATTGGTCGTTTTATTTGTGTTATCAGCTTCAGGCAAAAGTAGAATCACAACATTATGTGATTTATAATATGATCCGCCTCAGGCAAAAGACAAAATTATGACAAAATTAACAGAAAATATATGTATTAATATGAACACATTATAAAAAAAAAACTTCTAGCGTTATAATCATGTCAAATGCCATAGGTACTAAAAATTTTGCCATTTCTATTGGAGAGAAATGTATCCTATTTGAGAAAAATAATTAAAACCTGGTTAAACTAGTACCTAATACCTACTTTATAAGTAAAACCTGGTTAAACTAGTACCTAATACCTACAATCTAAACCCATTTCACAACACGTTTAAAATAAATTGAAACCTAAGGTTAAACACCAAATAAATTTAGCCATTATGCCCTACGAAATGAAGCCCATTTTTGTAATAACCACATTAAAACCAGTATGATGGTTTCAATTCTCTAGATCGTTATAATGGCGTGCCAGTGGTATTTTATTTAATAGTCTGCGACTTCAAATTCACGTATGTAATGTCTCTTGAAACGTGTAAGCATTAATTTCTTCGTAAAAAATATTGCTTGAACAGCTGTGCCTTTCAGCTGTTACGTTGTATAAGGTTTTTTAAAATTACGAATATATTCGAAAGATTGAGACATTAGAACATTTCTTACAAGATTTTATTTAGTTTGCCTAGTAAGTTAATGTATGATGCAATGGGCATTGTTCATTTTTTTCAATATGTTGTAATTGAAAAACCATTTCTAGGAATAGCGTTACTAATCATTAGTAACCAATCAAAAATGAAAAATGTTCATATTTGATTGATATTTTTGATAAAATACGCTTGACCTTCCTTGCCCTTCAAGTGACGTTATTATTGGCTGTACCGGTTTGTATCGTTGCCTCAGACAATAAAAAGTAAGTGGCAAGTATTTTCAACAATCTGTCAAGTGTCAAATTAAAAATGTCAAAAATGTAAAAAATAATAATGTTTAGTTTTTTATATATTTTATGATTATTTCTGCAACATGCCTCATAATCTCTTTATAAGATTTGCGAGAAAAGTGATGCCGTGATGTAGGCGTGTAATATTGCAAGGTTTATAAAATGTACCTACTGTTGCGAAGATCATTTTGATGTAAGTAAGATATCAAAGCTTTAGATACCTTTGTATATTCATTAAGTTAATGCTAAAGTATTGCTCAGGAAAACGAACAATAATGTCACCTCGTCGACGACTTTCCGTTTTAAAAAACAAAAATAAAAACCGATTTCAAAAATTTATTGTATTTTTATAGTAGGGGAGGCGAGGATTCTAAGTTACTTCAGTTACTCGAGCATCATGGCGACCTATTGGATTTGAAATAATATGTTCTAAAAAGAAAAAAGTTTCTGACAAGTTTTCTATTTTAGTGGGGGGGGGGGAGGGCGTGTAAACAGTTTTAAAACTGTAAAAAAAACAGTTGTACAGAAGTACTCGAGCGCGTCAGCTATTTACAGTGTAAACGCGCTTTTCTATTTCTGATAACCAATACATATTAATCGGACGATTAACTCGAGGAGGCTGTCCGTGGCAAGCGGTTGAAAATCCAAAAAAAAAGTTAATCAAGCGCGTCAGATATTCAAAGTGTATGTAAAGTAGACCTTAAAAAGTGTCGTATTAAAATGTCTGACGATTTGGATGTGGCACAAAGTAATAATTCATATTTCTATTGGTAAAAAAAACGTAATCTTGAAATACTCGAGCGCGTTCCATTTTTTTTTTATTGAAACTAACACTGTAAAAATCATATTCACTAATAATCTGACGTTTTCCATGGGGCGATGTCGGTAGACTCGCGGAGAAAAGGTGAACTACCTGTTAGTTCGCAAGTATCGGTCGTGATTTAATGTCCGCTATCTTCAATGTACATAATCATATACAATTTTTTGAACGTAATTAATCTACCTTTTCGTAATCTGACTCGCTCAAGTATTTCTGTGGATCGATTTTTTTTTTACTAATCTGGCGGGTTCTCCCACACAACCAATGGTGGGGACCATATGAAGGGTTGATACTTGGTACAGGTACATTAAAGGGTGCAAGATTTCTCCTTTATGATAATCTGATGCGCTGGAGTCACATTAAAATTCCCTCCCTGGGCTCCTCGACTAAGGATGTTAACTGACGTCTACTATCAGGAGAAAGTGACGTTGTGTTGTCAGGCAGTTTTTTAAATTATTCTCTGGTGAGGCAACGGCACAACTTTTTGGTCAATGGTGACGTCAGCTACCTCAAAAATTAAAATATTAAAAATAAAAAAACTATTGAGCCAATCATAAAAATATTCAAATTAGTTTCTCAAAATGCTCTAAATTTGCAGAAAATAAAATAAAATCGAATGTTTGAAAAATTAAGACAATCCCCATTGCAAATGAATTCAAAACCAAAAGGGCTTAAAAAGTACTTGTTATGTAATAAAAAGTTATCAGTGAAATTCAGAATATCTTGTCTTGTTGATAGGGCGTGTCGAAATATTGCATGGGCCTGAAAGTGAACGCCTAAATTTTGATAAATAAAGAAAGAGATAGAACGATAAATAGAGAAAGAAGTGGAATAGTGCAATAGAATAATTCAATCTTGTCGATAATTTAATTTTACCCAAAAACTTTCATATTTACCTCTGTACTAATATTATGAAGAGAAAAGATGTGTATTTTTTTTTATAATGCTAAACTTAAAAATTACTGAAACCGATTTTCATAATTCTTTCACCAGTAAAAAGCTATTTTATTGTTTTATTTTATTTTCAAATTGTACCTGTACGAAACCAAGGCCGAGACTACGATTGAAAGAAAGCGAAAGCATGATAAACAACAATGAAATAATACCCATTTCACGTTTTAACATCATATCGTCGTTAAACGAATAATTTTAAACTTAAGTAAATTACGTAAAGAAAACTAACCCCTTTTTACAAAATTTTACTGAACTTTTAGTACCTCTAAAAAGCCGAATGTTAGTATTTCATACGGAGCAAACGGCAACTGACCTTTACATTCCAATTACTGGGGAACTGATAGGCAATACCCTAGTCGAACTAACGACCGATTGTTCGGCTTTTGGGCGTTTGACGGTCCGTAACTACAGTCGTTGGACATTCGAATCTATTTTGTGAATCTCTAGGTGAAATGTAACTGCTACTGTTATTTTTACATGATCTGAAGTTCTGTTTCTAAAAAGGTACTTTGACATTATTTTTATTTTGCTCTATCCTTCTCACAGGTATGTCGAATGAATTCAGATCAATGGCAATCTTATTGCATTTGATCTGAATTTGAATAACCGTTTAGCACCTTCTATAGTTTACCTTTACCTTTAACTACCTATCAGATTTCGGGGCACGCAAAGATTAGGGTCAGAGGCCTTTGAGTTTTTACGTTAATGTGACCTAAAGTAAACGGGGGACTTGGACGGTAATCTGATGGGAAAAATTAGTTCCTCATTTATACATTAGAGGCGCTTTTTTCATGCTTCTGGCAATTTTTAATATGACGTAGCGACTTCTATTAATCCAGACATTAAGCATGTAGTTGACAAACGACGGACAAGGTTGTCGATGTAGATACCGCTAATAAAACATGCATCGTGGAAGTAAAGATTGCATGTGTTATCTTTACTTTGATTTTACGTGTTGACTCTACGTCTACGTGTGATGTTAAAGATTCCATAATTATCGTGGTTCGGTATACACCAACACCTCTAAAATTCAGTTTGGATAGGACTCATTTGCCTGGAAGAAATCACTAGTATTGACTCCGTTTTGCTGTCAACTATGCTATTTATTTACTTCTTACAAATAATTATTATTTTAAGTAAATAAATTACTCCATTCCCCTTAATTGGCAATAAGGGGTATGGAGTAATTTATTGAATGGAGTAACACGTACATTGACGAGTTATAAGCATAAAATTTTAATTAAAATGAAGAGACCATTGGATGATCAGACGGCAGTCGTATCGCACCATTCCCTTTTCGTTAGGGCAATGTGATTAACTATAACACTTCACTGAGCAACCCCATGTGTTTTCCGAAACATTGTTAATGATCCAATTGAAATAAGTAATTGAAGGACATGACAGTTTAGGATGTAGCGACAAATTATTTATTTGTAGGCAGAGATCGGTATTTACCTAATAGACAGTAGCAGATTTCTTGGTTCACTGACTAGTGAAGCAACACTGATTTATAAATGTATTGTACCTATGACTACATTTTATTTTATTAAGCTATTGCATAGCTTTTATCGCGGGCTCTGAGCGCGGCGCGGCGTGGCGACCGAATCAAGAGTTTTCCCAAAATCCTAACGAAAATTCCTAACGAAAAAACCTGACACCACGCATCGTCTAACGTCGTTTCAGTTCGGGAGACTTCGGCAATCATAAAAATATCCGTCAAGAAAATTTACTTTTTCTTACACGATTCTAAACGGCCAGCTACAAAAGGAGTTTTCACAACGAAACCCACTTATAAAATTCTCCTACAACAAAGAAGTTCTTTATTACAGGTGCACCACAAACATTTTAAATAAATTATATTCTCGCTAAATATACGCGGTAAGCGTTTTTTTCTTTTAAAATATAAAAATGTTATGCAATAGCTTTACCGCGGCAGTCTCCGAGTGTCACATCTATTTTTTTTAAGTTTTGCCCCACACTAGGAATTTCTCCTATATCGTGTGTGGGTTCACAAACATATACATATAATCTCACATACACAAACGCCCAGACCCAGAACAACTACTTGTAGATCATACAAATATTTGCTCCGAGCGGGAATCGAACCCGCGACATGCAGCGCAGCAGTCCAATCGCTCAGCACTGCGTTAATCGTGCCGTCAAAGTCGACTATACGAATACGATGTTGATTCCGATTTTGTTTGATAGTTTACATGACACACTTAAATTAATACAAGCCTTACTACAAAAACTTAAACATCTGTTGAACACTTGTCTAAAAAAGTGTGACTGCAAAACGGACCTTATTTCAACGTCATAATTTGAAATTTTTTTAGACAAATGTTCAAAAGACGTTTAAACGTTTTTGTGGTACACGGATAATATCTTGAAATATCGTGAATTCGTGTATCTAAATTGAAAACTTTGCTCCTCGATGTCACTTGCACCATGTAAGTATTAAAGTAAAAAATAAACTACTTATGAACACTTAAACGTTTTAAACACGAAACGAAAATATAAAAAAACAAATATTTAACATTTATTTTGCACTCGAACTAAGTATCTACTCTTTAAATAAATACTCTCTGCATTTCTCCTACAAACGGCACATTTCACTTCGCAGTATTATTTACAACTTTAGAAGTATTTGTTGAATGTAAACTTAGACATTTTCAAACAACTTACAAGTTGAACAATTCTTTTGTTCAAGCTTAATTGAGTTCTTAATTAAAACACGAACGAATATTTTCAAATTATGACAAAAAAGATGAATGCAAGAAATATTTTCTTTTATTGGAACTCATTGCGAAAAGGAAAGAAAACTTTTAAAGTATTTCTTTGGTTTTTAAAGCAGTACTAGTTTCTTTTTTTAATAATTAATTTGCAGATTAAGACTGATGACCTGGTAAACATGTTTTGGAGATTAACGTCCATTATTTCTGGTACCAATAAATAAGTTTCTTCATTTCTCGTCAGAATGTGGCTGCTAACCCTAAGCTTCATGTCACGTAAAGATTATGAGTTTAAATACCTTTCCACCATCTTACGGACTGATAATTATGATAAACTCCGTCATTCATCGTACCTTTTCATTATCAACATGACATACATCTTTCATGAAACTAGCCTTTGACAGACATATTTAGTCACGTACAAAGACTTAGATAATATGCATCCCTGGTAAACATAATGACACTAACGTACTATGTATATAATATTTATGTAGCCAAGTTAATGAGAAGGCACACCGTCCTTGCCCAAGATTAATTGACAGAATGTAAGGCCTTTCATAGCCTGCCTTGTTATGAAAAAAAAAAACACTTTCTTTTTTTTGTTAATTATGTGGCCAGTGTGAATTTTTATTATGGCCGTCGTTCGCGACGGTATAGAACCTTTTTGGAGGTTACTTAGTTTTAGTAATCTTTCTATTTTCTTCTTTTTTTTTCTTTATTTAAATATCGTCGTTTTTGGCGACATTGAGTTTAAGATATTGCTTTTTTTTGACAGACAGTTTCCAATTTGTAATATACATATAGTTTGAAGTTATTGAAGAGTTACAGAACAAAACTATGCATGTTGATGGCATGCTGTTTAAAGATGTGTGAGCGGACACAGTTATTCATAACTCAGTTTAAAAACCGGCCAAGTGCGAGTCATTACCTATTAAAACGACAGAGAAAATCACGTTTATTGTATTGGAAACACTCCCTTAAATATTTATTTTATTCTCTTTTATGTACAATTGTGTTTATACCGGCAACAGAAATACATCATCTGTGAAAGCAACTGTCTAACTATCACGGTTCAAAAGATACAGACAGACAAACTTAGAAATAGAGTGTAGTGGGTATAGAACCTTAAAAAAATGTACATTCGAATTAAGAACCTTCTCTTTTTAAAGTCAGTTAAAAAGAATTATAAAGAACGTCTGCAGGTGTGCGAGCGGCTATATTGCCGCACGCCTGCAGACGTTCTGACGGATGCATGATTTAGTCTGTTTAGGGTTGCAATGGCGAGGGATGGTGCGGAGTGATGGTAGAGTGCGCGGCAGAGCTGCGCGGAGAAGGGCTATTTGTTTTTAGCAACATTTTTTCTACAATATTATATACGTGTTCAGAAAAAAATGGCTAAAATATGATAGATAATAATTACCTATATTTTTTTTAAAGTTTCTTTTTTATTTTACGCTTTTTATTTCAAAAATTCTTGTCCTTATTTTTTTTCTATGCGCACTAGAATTTTGTAATCCATAGTAACGTTATTATCATCGTCCAATTATACAATAAGCAAAAATGGTCATAAAATGAAAACTACGAAACCAAAGTGAATATAAATTGTATGAAACCAAATCACAAATATAGAGCTACGAACAAAAAAAGAATTACAGAAATTGGACCAGAAACCACGAAATAATCGGTGTACATACGGTTAAAAAATAGATTATAATGATTATAAAGAACGTCTGCAGGTGTGCGAGCGGCTATATTGCCGCACGCCTGCAGACGTTCTGACGGATGCATAATCAAGCTGTTTACGGTTGCAATGGCGAGGGATGGTGGGGAGTGATGGTAGAGTGCGCGGCAAGGCTGCGCAGAAACAGGCTATTTGTTTTAGCAACTTAATCTGTATTTTTTTTACTTTCTTTATTTCACACGGATTATCTCCTGTGTCGTGTAGAAACATACATACAAAAAACACCCGGACCCGGAACAACTTGTAGCCTTGTAGGTCATACATTGCTCCATGTGGGGATCGAAACTGCGACACGCTTTGCAGCAGTCGATCGTTCAGCCACTGCGCCATCCGTGCTGTCACTCAAAATTTGGATTCAGAAAAAGAATATTCTAGACTTATGACCTTTACATTTTTATTTTCTTTATATATTTTTTTTATCTTTGGAATAAGTAATAAATATTCAATCAATCAATCAAAGCATTTATTTTAAGTTGGCTAGTTACAGGCACTTTTGAATTGTCATAGACAAAAAAAAGTACTTAGTTAATTCAACACTACAAAACTACAGTGCTATAGTCCCAATCACAAGACACAATAACTGTGAAAGTACCGTAGCCATATTGTTAAAAAAAATGAATGATAATAAAATCCAATTTTTAATTGTTTCAGGAGTATGGAATTAGGCATCATGATTGAAGAGTTGGAGCAGCAAACGACGCCACGTACGTCGTACTTCACCACCGTATTCTCACCTGATGATGACCACGGTCCTGTCAAGAATGCCACCAATGCCACTTCAGAACTCAATATTTACTACTTTTATGACGTAAGTAGTTTATCATAAATATGTATAACTGGTAGGGCTATTCTAGATTCGTCACAAAGTTAATTCGTCACAGTCTATAAACCCTATACATGGAATAATTCGTCACATGTATTACCTTAGACATTATAAAGACTACTGAACTACTGAGTAGCTAGATACGCTCAAATTGTTATTATAGATAGGTCGTAACAAATTATCGTATACATATTAGAATGGATTATTCTGATATTGATTGTTATTTGAATCTATTGATAGTTTTAGAGTTTCAAGTGACTACTTTGTTATAATTTTTATTTTAAACATTAAAAATCATAAATAATGCAATAAGTTTTTTGTAAATTATTCATGAAAATCGCCTAGCGTGTGCACATTATCTACAGCTTAACAAATATTACAATGAGATTAAATATTAATCCCCCCGATTAGTTATTAAAAGGAGACATATCCAAACTCATATATATTATTAGACGGAGGTTCATTGACTTCAATAAAGTCATATGATTATAAGTTATGTTGACCCAGAAAGTTTAAAGGGACATCAAACAGAATTTCCCCGTGAATTGTTGACATGCATAATGAGATAACTACGTCTACTCGCACGTAAGATAACTTGTTCTTGATGTTATTAATTTTGAATATATTCAAATTATATTAAAACAAGTCTGAGTTTGAGAAATTGTTTGATGTTACAAATTAAAGCTGTAGCCACGATTATTTTGACGGAGCGTTGACGGCACGGTTAGCGCAGTGGTTGAGCGATGGGACTGCTGCGTTGCATGCCGCGGGTTCGATACCCGCACGGAGCAAAAATTTATATGATCTACAAGTAATTGTTTCGGGTCTGGGTGTTTGTGATAAATGATATTTATTTTGCAAGTTGGTTATAAAAAACACTTTTTCACACCACTTGCTCGTAAATGTCAAATTATATGTCATGCAAACAAGGAATAAAGCAAGGCATTGTTGCCCCCCATTGGAGCCGGGCAATAATATTGTACTGAATTTCATTATTCCCGTCGGAATAACGTGATTTGAATTTGGAACCTCAAATAAAACAGTATGAAAACTTTCACCAAGGAGTTGTATCAGTAATGGCGGCCGGTGACCACAACAGCTGATCGCTTGCAGTAGTGCCAACTTCACGTTCGAAGGTTGTCGTCCACATCAAATTTCAAAAATCGAATTTATTTCCTCGCAGTGGGTATGAAAAGCAGAGTACGCTCCTCGGGAGTAAAGCTGCCTTGTCTTGGGCTAACTTGAATCCCTCGCTACACTAAGGATTCTTTACTTAATTGCCTCGTTTCACTCGGGAATTAACACTTGAACCTCCTCGCTGCGCTACGGAGGTTCACCCCCAGAATCCTTAGTGTCGCTTCGGGATTCAATACGCCCGTGACGTAAGGCAATGCTTTACTCCCTTGTTGCGTATTCTACTATTACACGTCACAACCAATATTTTTAAAGCTAGATGGGGCCGGGTTTCGTACCTGACTACTCTGAGAAGAAACAGCCGAAACAAACTCAGAGGTCAGTCTCTTTTAAAGTCCAGACATTGTTTTGCTCAGGTCATACGAGGACCATGCGGGTGTCTGAGATGGTCTTTTGAGGAAAGAACCACACAGAATTGAGTGGACCTGTCCAGTCAGTGCAAGTATTTGTCGGTTATCGTGTAGCTCGACTCAGAACACAAGGAACTCAACGTGTGAGTTTGTATTAAGTTTGTCCGCACAGTAGGAGTTTCTTCCTGTGTCGCAATACTGGGGTCACAGTAACTGGAAATGCCAGTAATAGGGGGTTTCACTGCGAGTTTTAGCTGTCAGTGGCGCTACCAGCGCATAACGTAAACAACGTTCAAGTGTAGCTTCGAGTGTGCAGTTATATTAATATCTGTGGTTTAGTCAACGACGAATTGGGTGTAGTGTATGTCAAGTTAATCAAACAGTAAATGACATCATGCGCTGGTAGCGCCATCTGAGCCGAGCATTGCGTGAAACCTCCCATTATCGCGATGTTGGACGTTCATACGAACATAAATCATCGTAGCACAAAATGTTAAACATCTGTTGAACACTTGTCTAAAAAAGTGTAACTTTAAAATTAACCTTATATCAACGTCAAATGCTGTTTTGAGTTGACAGTTTTTTAGACGTAAGTGTTCAACAGGTGTTTAATATTTTCTTAGTTGGACGGTTAAAGTCATATTTCATGTATCACATATTATCACGAAAATAAACTTAACGGCATTTCCCGTTAAAAAAGAAGACTCAATCCAATGAAATAATTTAAAAACCGGCCAAGTGCGTGTCGGGCCACGCACAGTGTAGGGTTCCGTATTTGCCCATCAAAATACTTATGACTATTACTAACTAACTAAACTGATTCGCTGAATTTAATTTTAAAAATAAGAATTTTCAAAATCGGTCCAGGCGTCTTTGAGAAATCGGGGAAAATACATAAAAAAAGATTACGACGAATTTAGAACCTCCTTTTTTTGAAGTTAATTAAAAATAGTTGACAATAAGAACCTACCTATCCCCAAAAAACATACCGCAAAAACATACCTATTAAAGCTGTAAAAATAAAGTTGACAAACTTACATTTGCAGTTGAAGAACATGTTCTCCGATACATTTTGTTTAGGAAAATATGTTATCCAAGTACATTTTATAAGTTGGTCGACTATTACTCGTAAACTTGTAAAGCCTACTTAGTCATGATAATTTTCTTTTAAACTTCGTTATTTATATACTACTATTGTGAATTTTTTCACACCCCCAAACATAACCGTTTACCTGGTAGAGGGGGGGGACACTCGAGTCGAGCAAAAATTAGCACTTTAAAGCTTAGTATTTCACAAACGAATCTTTTTATCAAAAAATTATTAATGGAAACTATCAATATTTTTTAAAGACCCATTTAATGATACCCCACACTAAAGGGTACGCGAGAAAAAAAAAAACATCCCCACTTTACGTGTACAGGAGGTGCCCTAAAAAAAATATTTTACGAGATTTTATTTTACCACTTTTTCGGCGCAACAAATCCGTATATTTACACCAAATTACAGCTCTCTAGTACTGTGCGTCTCCGAGCTAAACTGCGGACAGACGGACGGACGGACGGACGGACGGACATGGCGAAACTATAAGGGTTCCTTGTTGACTACGGAACCCTAAAAATACAAGTTTCGTGAGGTCATGAACTTTTTTGACCTTTCTTAGCTTTGATGGGATATCAGAAATAATTTTATACAAATATTGAGCAGCTGAAATATTTACTTTGGGATACAATGTAAATTACTACGTTCGTTATTTTCGACTTAATATTATTTTTGAGTTTGTTTCAGTGATTCCTATAAATGTTTTTGAACAGAAATAAGTAAAGAAAATGTTATTCAATAAAAACATGTAACAGATCTCGTCCCACCCACGCCATTTTTATCGGATTACGTTGTATAATAAAACGTGAAAGGTTTTAATCGTGTAATGGATATTTTGGGGTTAACGTCATCGAATATCGAGAGAGCCTGTCGCGATAACACTATCATGCACGACGATACTTCAGGCTTTTAACAGTAGTGCGGCCTACATAACTTAGCACAATAATTCTGATAAGGGATATTTTTGCTTTATCATTATGTAAGGCCTGATATTTCCTGGTATTATTGAATATTCTGATAGACAACTCTAGATGTTATTGGCGGCTATCTGATCGACTGCTGCGCGAATAATTCTATGGAATACTTACAGCTTCATTTTACAAAAAAAAAAACAAAAATTGTAGTATGGAGCAACGATAAAAAAATGGAATGACGGACATGTCGCCCACCCAAAAACTGGCCTGTGGGCCAAATGTCCGCTTTTTAAAATGTGCATTGATTCGGACCACCATGGTGGTGACAATAATAATCATCATTCGGTTCTATGATTTACAGATTTATCAGATATTTAATTAAAAATATACGTAAATATCCCTTTACTTTTTAATAGGAGACATCTGGCCCATTCTATTATACTGGTCCGGGCGAATCTAACCATGCACATTTTGAAAAGTGGACATCTGGCCCACAGGCCAGTTTTTGGGTGGGCGAGATGTCCCCTAACCCAACCCAAAAAAATATAAAGAAACTTTGGCAAAAATCTAGTCAGCTGAGCTAAAATGCTCTGATAAACGCAATAGGCTTTTTATAATTTACTAGCTTGAACCCGCGGCTTTGCTCGCGTTAAGTTTGGAGATAAATGAATCTCCATACTAAATCTATATCTATATCCTCCTAATATTATAAAGGCAAAGGTTATGAGTGTGAATGGATGGATATTTTTTACTCTTTCACCCAAAAACTACTGAACAGATTACGATGAAATTTGGTATGTAGGTAACTGAAGATCCAGAATAACACATAGGGTAGGTAGGGTAGATGTAGGGAGGTAGGTGTGTGTAGGGTAGGTGTAGAGTAGGTGTAGGGTAGGTGTAGGATTGATTACTGGGCAGAACAACGTCTGCCGGCTCAGCAAGTCTTAGTGAGGTATAAAAATGGATAGCTGTTCGTTGGTCACGCTTTAACTTGCAAAAGGCTGAACTGATTTGGCTGATTTTAGTCTTAAAAAATCGTGGAAGTTCAGGGAAGGTTAAGGTAAGTGTGGTGTAGGTATAAAGTAGGTGTAGTGTAGTGTACGGGAACACCCAAATACTCCGAAATATTTTATTCCGAATTTCGATATTCCGATTTTCAAAACTCCGAATATCATAATACCTAAAAATTACAATATCTATTATTAAGAATCTCGAAATTTATTTGATCGAAAGTCGTATGTCCGATTTCTTCTTTTTCCGATTTTCACATATCCGAAAAATGTAATGCTCGATGAGTTCTCATTCCGAAAAACGAAATTCCGATTTTCAATATTCCGAATAAACTGATTTTTTCGGAATAATTTCACAAAGTCAGTGACAGAAACGAATTGGTGCAAAACCGGCTCCACGTAATTTTGCCTACCGTACTCGCAGAGTGTTATTTAAGCCTGTGTAGGCCCGGAATGGCGAGGCGCATCCTCTTAACTTTCACTGTTTGCCTTCAGGATTTTTATTGTTATTAGAAGAACTTAGGATCCAAGAGCAAGCGCAGCGAGCTCGGGACTTGGGGCACCCCGACTCGGACAGCTTAGGTTCGAAGGTGTTAGGTTAGGTTACTTGTTAGGTTACTTTAAACCTTGCTCACAGAAAAAGGAGCCCCGGTGTAGGTGGTAGTCAATAAAATGACCAAGGATGCAAGAGCGAGCGAAGCGAGCTCGGGACTGGGGACACCCCGACACGGACAGGTTAGGTTCGAAGGGGATGGCGGGGTCTAAAAGACCCCGCCATCCCCTTCGTGTTAGGTTACTTTAAACCTCGCTCACAGAAATAGGAGCCCCGCGAAGCGGGGCTCCGTGGAACCACCTTGGTGGTGCTATAACTCAGGATGCAATAGCGAACAAAATGTGTCTTGGGGCACCCCGACTCGGACTTTACGACCCGACGGACCCAAATCGGAATTCCAATAATCGGAATTTTAATATTCGGTATTCGTGTTTTTGATGTTTCGGAAAATATATTAAGTCGGAATTTTTGATATTCGGTCTATTGAAATTCGGTATTTTGAAAATAATAACTATGAACGTTAGGAATTTTGAAATTTCGAAATTATTAAAATAGGAATATTGATCCATCGGAGTTGTTATATTATGAATTTTGAACCATTCGGAATTATGAAAATCGGTATTTTGAAATTCGTATTTATGAATTTCGGAATAAAGTTTTTCGTATTATCGTAGTGTACCCGTAGTGTACGCAAAAATTAACTGATTTTACCCCCCCCCCCCCCCCTGTTACTCTCTTCCACTTTACCTCCCCCCCTAAGCGGTTCTCTATTGTGTTACCTAACTTTTTATACATAATCTAATGTGAGAGATTTTTTTTGTCATAATCATCATATGTCCGAATGATAACTTGCCCGAACTTAATACCACATAATTTCAAATGCCATAACATTGAATTCCTAAATACTGTATGTCCTAAATTCGTTTGTCATAAATATAACAATCAATAATATACAAAATACATAAAACCGATTGCCATAAAATACATAAGCCCTTAAAGTTTGTTTTGTTACTGATTACCACCCAATAAGAAATATCGACGGAGCCCCGCTTGGCGGGGCTCCTATTTCTGCGTGCAAGGTTTATAGTAACCTTCGCTCGCTCTTGGATCCCAAGATCTTCGGTTTCTAAACAATTTAATGAAATATCAGTTTTACTACACCTAATTGAACATTCGGAATAATACACATTATGTAATACAATGATTAGGACATATGAATTTATTTCATACAAAATTAGGAGATTCAATTATTATGATACTCGATATGCCAGAACAGTTTTAGAAGTAAAGATAATTATGTAAAACAATAATATTTAGAACTTTTGATCATTATGGTTACTGAATTTTATAGCAAACGTGTTATGGATACCCACGTGTTACCCACCTTTAACAAATCATGCTTAGTGTGCAACCGAATAGCCAACCAAATAATAAAAATAACTGATTTCACAACCCCCCCGTTACCCCTCCCACTTTACCCACCCCTCACGCCCTCCCCTTACCCCCTTTAACAAATCGTGCCTAATTTTCAACCGAATAACCAACCAGATACTTAAGGCCACGTTCACACGGCAATTATTTTCCCGTATACCGTATAAACGATTTTATCGAATAGAGTAGTGACAACAGAATATATATGAAAACTTAAAAATTGTTTACACGGCGTTCATACGGGAAAATCCCGTGTTTGAGAAATATATAAATTACCGTATACCGTGCGAAGTTTTCACTGGAACGCCGCGTCTCGAAACGATTTTATCGAATACGACACGCAGTGGCGCTTATGTTCATGTTGTCTCGTCACACGACTCGCCCATTCGAGAATCGTATGCACTTGCATGCGTGGCCCGAAAAAATCGAATTGAATGGTTGCCGTGTGAACGACTGCATCGTATACGGTAAAACCGTATACGTGAAAAAATCGAATCGAATGGTCGCCGTGTGAACCTGGCCAAAATGTACGAAATTTTATACAACCTTTCCCCCCCTTTTTACCCCTTTAAAGGACGAATTTCCAAAAATCCTGAAACACGTCATCCTTTATTTGTTATCAAATAGCTATATTCCAATTTTCATCGATATAGCTTCAGAAATGACCGAGTTTCATACAAACTTCCCCCCCCTTTTTTACCCCCTTAAAGGCCGAATTTCCAAAAATCCTTTCTTAGTGCTCCCCTACGCTTCATTAGGAACCTATGTTCCAAATTTGGAGTCTCTAGGCCAAGCAGTCTGGGCTGTGGCTTGATTAGTAATCATTCAGTTTGCCTTTTATATATATAGATTAGTAGATTTTGATCGACTGCGACCGCCAGTTAACAATTTTCCGAAATTAGCTTTTACGCTCGGCTTGGCTCCCACAGTGGTTTATTATCATACGAAAATAACTAGTGACTTGAAAACTTTTGCTTACCTAAACTGTCTTATGTCAAGCCGGTGTTCAACCTAACCGATGTGAAAAAAAAATGTCACTGCACATTCTTTTTTAAATTATGTTTTTATTTTTTATGATCTTTTGTTTTGTCCTTAAGAAGTCAAATACCTCTTCTTGCATACTTTCTAAGAGATATGGATCATTCCATCTATCTACAAACTACACATTTACAAGAGGAACTTCTAATAATAGCATTACCATAGCTGATATGATATACCCTTCGATTCAATCACAATACCCAACTGAATTGCTTCCTCTCCATTTGCATGTATGGGATAATCCCCGAGTCTGCTTGATTCTGATATACAGCTTCCAATAGAGCTTATAAGTTAAACGAAAACCATTTTGTTTGCAATGATTTAAATTAATATGAGGATTTTATCTGAGGGAACGGAAAAGCGAAAATGTCACACTGAAAAATATGTCAATTTAGAGACAAAATAATCGTTATTAATTGGCTCTGAATAATAACGGAACAGAAAGTCTAAAGGGTGGCCCAGAGAGAAATGCACTTTTGATTTCGCGCGCTTTTCTAAAAAACAAAATGGCGGGGCGCGGGAATGATAGGATTGTGGAGCGCGGGCTTTGTAATTTTAATCACCATGAGTAGTTACACGGGAGAGCAGCGCGCGTTTTGTGTCCGAGCATTTTACGAGAATGCTCGATCATATGTGACTGTTCGACGGCTTTACCGTACTGAATACAAATTGCGGCGCATCAGTGAGTGTCCAAGCACTAATTTAATTAAGCAATGGATAGAAAGATTCGAAAGGACAGGATCGTCGCAAAAAATGCGGCCTCGCGGTCGCCAAAGAGTAGCACGGACTGACGAAAACATTCAGCGAGTTCGAGAATCTGTACGCGCGAATCCACGAATGTCGGAGCGCAAACGTTCATCGACTCTGGGAGTGTCTAGATCGACATTGCAGCGAATTTTACGGCTTGATTTGAAATTACATCCTTATAAGATGCAGTTAGTAAAGGAACTAAAGGCAGAAGACTTCGAATCGAGATTGAGATTTGCAAATGAAATGCGCGATAAGGTCAATAATTTCAATAACATCCTGTTTTCGGATGAAGCCCATTTTTACCTAAACGGATTTGTAAATAAACAGAACTGTAGGTATTGGGCAGAAAAAAATCCGCGGTTGAAACATCAGAAGCCGTTGCACTCACCGAAAGTTACAGTTTGGGCCGCAATTGCGAAATGGGGAATCATCGGACCATTTTTTTTTTGAGAACAATCGTAATCAAGCGGTGACCGTCAATTCAGAGCGCTATACTGCCATGCTGAGAAGTTTTCTGATTCCAAAGCTGGAAGAATCGCGAGGTTATAACAGGAGCACTTGGTTCCAGCAAGATGGGGCTACGTGTCACACATCAAATGAAAGCATCGAGGCGGTAAGTGACATGTTCCCACAAAAAATAATTTCACGTAGGGGTGACATCTCCTGGCCACCAAGAAGCCCCGATCTCACTCCAGCAGACTTCTTTTTGTGGGGTTACCTTAAGAGCAGAGTATACTCTAATAATCCAACAACTCTGCAGCAACTGAAGCTGAACATTCGACAAGAAATGGAATCCATTTCGAGGATAACTCTAACAAAAGTGTTTCAAGATTTTGATGCCAGATTGGAAGAATGCTGTAACCGTCAAGGTTATCACTTGGACGACGTAATTTTTAAAAAGTAAATTTAAAAATAAATTTCATTTAATTTTCTTTAAATAGTAGTAAATAAAGTTCTATAAAATTATACAGTTTTGTTTTTCCTTGAATGTTCAAAAGTGCATTTCTCTCTGGGCCACCCTGTATAAGTAAAATCAAGGAATGGTTGATTGTGTTATTTATTAATTAAAGTTACGAGGGTAACGTATATGTTTAGTTATAATTATGTCGCCAGACGATCGAATTTCAATTGAATTAGCCACATCATGATATGCCTAAACAGATCGTGATCTGTCGGCACTTCACGATGCACAGTAAAACGTCAGGCGGAGCAACAAGAACAAAGTATTTTCTGTCGTAAATACGACTTTGAGCACTCCGGGTCTGCCAGTGGATCACGACCTGTCTAGGCATATATATGGCTAATTCAACGATCGGCCTACATCAAATACAAAAGTCTAAACATATTCCTTTCTCATAAACAATATTCTAATTATTTGAACTCAGGAAAAAAATCTACTCAAATAATATACAAACTTTATTTAACAATTTTTTTATGTATACCGACTTGATAAGAGGCATGAAGAGCCTCCTAACTGAAAGTGAATGAATTTTCTAGTTAATTTTGTGTTTGAAAGTTTCGAAGGGAATGATTAATGGGAGCTTTCCTTTTTAATAAATTGAATTGAATTAATTTCTCCGTTGCCAGACGATGATTGGACGCTTCAATAAAATTATTTGTTTTAAATGAAAGTTAAATGAAATGTTCAATTGGAAAACCTAATGGGAAATTGGTATTTGAAAGTTAAAACGTGAGGCTGGAGGGCGAAAGTCGAAGTGTACTTAATGCCAGACTGTGAGAAGTATTCTTTGTTGCTAACGGCAACAAACTTGAAAAATTACTTTACGTAATATTCACATTTTAACTTTAAAAACTTTTGAAAGCAGCTTTTCGAAAAAATATTAGTAGTTATTTCGAACTACGAAAAAAATAGAATAATAAAGCCAATACTTTTTTGTTTTCAAGTCAGGTTAATTTTAAATGTAATTCTAACACTAAATTATAAATTGTATCTAATAATAGCTATTTTTAAATTACTAAATTATTTTTAAATTACTAAATTTTTACAACCGGACCTTCTCAGATGAAACACAGGGCAGAAAGATACAATTTATAATTTTTGTGTTAGAATTACATTTTAAATTAACCTGTCATCGATTCAAAGGGTGCCTTTCCACAAGGAATTATGTTTTTTTTTTTTCAATAATTCTCTACTTCTTTCTAGACTGATAATCCAAATTTTAAAACTATACAAGTCCGACTCCTTGCACAATTTTGACTGTTTATTAGCTGAGAAAGTTTCAAACAATTACTTAATAAGGCGATTCACATACGGCACCGCGCACCGCCACGGAGGGCGGTGGCGGTAAAGCGGATTTCGTAGCGGTGCCCCGTGCGGTAAGGCGGTTTACGCGCCTTTCCGTGCGATCCGCGCACCCGTGATGATCCGCGCGGTTATGCGGCGTCCCGTGTGTGAGGCGCCGCCTCACCGCGTAGACGGCAACGCCGAGGGGTGTTTTACATGTGTTAGGCATCTACGGATTAAATAAAGAGCCAATGCGACGTGAGATGCGCTTCACCGCCTACCATGGCGGTGCGCGGTGCTGTGTGTGAATTGCCTAACCATTTTTTAATCTCCGTTATCCAAACTTCACTCATATAAACCAATTCTCTTTTCTGTTTCAGTCGATCCAGTTCACGGTTATGTGGGTGTTGTTCGTGTCCATAGTCGTGCTCAACGCGTCAGTGATCGCAGCCCTACTCTGTACTAACGCTAGAAAGAGCCGCATGAACTTCTTTATAATGCAGCTCGCTATAGCCGGTGAGTTATTATGTAATTTTAGCAGGGCCGCAGCTAGGACTGGATTTAAAGGGCAGGACAGCGATGGTTAAGGGCTTAGCGAAGAAAAAATTTGAAATTCAAAGTATTGTAAGAGACCGGGAATTGTGACAAACAGTTCATTTAGACTCTTTTTTTTTTACTCCCACTATGTTTCTTTTCGGCAAATTGTCTATTACAAAAACTTATCATAATATTTGTCATTTCTAAGCAGGGCATTGCCCCACGGTGCCCTCCCTAGCTACGGCTCTGGAAAGTAGTTTATAAAATTGTTTTTTGAGGTTGTACTGGATCTAATGCGCCTGCTCGTGGAACCTAATCTTTTATAGTATTGTAGTATCCCTGTACCTGTCTATCCAGCTTCTGAACAACATTAGCAAACATAATTCGCAAACAACAGCACCGTTGGAACTCAAATGACCAAAAACAGAGTTTGAAAACGTAAACTAAACTTTCATTGACCTTTGCAACTGAAAAGTTTCAAGCTTCATAAATTTTAAACACCCTCGCCTCGGAAGGGTTAATGCAGTCAAATTCGTTTTTCATACAATACTTTAGTTAATTAACTGGGCCAAAAGTCAGTTAATTTATGTGTAACTATGTTTCTAAACTATTAACGGTCGTTCATTCAGAATGTTTGTGTGGAAGCAGGTCATGTGATTTCAAAAGAGTCGGAAGTTACCTTGGCTTGTGTTAAGTTTATCAAAGCTTTTCCTTGTTTGCTTTATTAACCGACTTCCAAAAGGAGGAGGTTCTCAATTCGGATGTTTGTATTTTTTTTTTTTATGTTTGTTCGGGCATAACTCCGTCGTTTCACAACCAATTTGAAAAATTCTTTTTCTGTTGGATAGGGTATACTTCCGAAATGGTCCCATTAAAATTTTATAGAAATCGGACTAGCACTTTTTGAAAAATCAACAAAAAACAACAAAAACCTAAAAAGTTTTCAACTTTGTCTACACCGATTACTCCGAGGTTTCTGGTCCGATTTCGATGATTCTTTTTTTGTTCGATACAGTATATCTGCCATTTTTGATCCCATAAAATTTTCATTTAGTTTGGTGCAGTAGTAAATATTTTTAGCTCATTGTGTACATACATACATGGGCATTGTTATTACCGGTGCTACGGATTACAACATTTTAGTGCACATGTAAGAAAATTATGTATTTGAAAATAATTTGGGTTGAATAGTGAAACTAAAAAGGATAAAATAAAAAACTTAATAAAAAAAATATTTAACCGACTTCAAAACAACCACAAAAAAAGTTCAAAATAACCTACAAAAAAACTTTTCTTTAGGAAGTCGGTGACACAAAGTCAATGAAATAAAAAATAAAGTCACCGACTTTCGAAAGAAAAGTTTTTTTGTAGGTTATTTTGAACTTTTTTTGTGGTTGTTTTGAAGTCGGTTACATTTTTTTTTGAAAAAGTTTTTTAATTCTTTAGATTTAGAATTTTTAGGGTTCCGTGGGCTAGTAGTGTCTCATTTTTATAGTGAATAAGATATTTATGACTGTTATCACGCTCTGTTTTTTGGCATAAGTAACTGTAGAATATCAACTTTTTTGAGATAGACCTTTACATCCTCGGCTAGCGAACACGATCGCGGTACTGTTACTGCCAAGTTTTCAGCGCGCCAGTACCCCTAGCACGAATATTCACTCTTTGAGACGTAAAGTAAACTGGAACTTTGCTGTAAATTTGATGGAATACTGCGATTTCTCTGTATAACTCGTGCTACCTCAGACTCTGTAAAGTAAAATACTGCAAAGTTTCTGTAAAAAATACTGGGATTATTGTCAGCCGAACTGACGTCACTGAGAAGTCACTAAAATCCGACCCACCACTCATGACTTTCGGAAATTTCGAGGTACTAATTTTTTAATGCAATTTGATGTAATGAAATAGACACTAGCGCCACGTCTAAAGGTCATGAGTGGTGGCATGGCTGCTCCATAGGATCGTTCTGAAACTCGACTTTTTGACTAATATTTATTTTAATTTTAAAATACCCAGTTCTAATCCAAATTCAGTGACTAAATAAGAAAAGATTTGTACAAAAGGTGTTAATTATTTAATAGATTTGAATTAAAAAACTAAACAAAAAATTTCCGCATTTCATTTCACATTTAAAGTAGTAGACAAACGTTTTCAAACGCACCATGTCTAACATGCGTACATGCAATATAAGACAGTGTTCCCACTTTATAAAATTTTCCCTTTATTTAGGGTTAGGGGGTCCTTTCAAATGTTGTCATTATTTTGCCGAAAAAATTGTAAAAGAAAATAATAAATCTAAGGAGGTCTTTATGAAATTAACTACCCAAAAACCAACTTTCAAATCACTGCAATCCTATTGCTGGCTGGTGGGCTGCCGTGTACCATTTTTGAATTCTATCAGACAGGCTGATAGAATTAAAAAAAAAATACATGAAAACAAAGTTGATTTTATGGAGAAAGGAGAACATTCAGGCTCCATACATTTTTGGGCCTTTTCTGAAAGTGCCGGCCAACGAAAAAAATTGGTACCTACAGGTAGTACTAGTCATTTGGAGCAATAGTTACTACGGCACAAAAGTTGTAGGATTGCTCTCGGCCAAGTTATACAAGTTCGAAGATTCGTAATTCTCATACATTTTTTAATTTCTGAAAGTGTCGAGAATCACCAAATAATGATAAGTATTGCTAGAACTAGCGACCTCAAGTAATTTAACATAACGCCTGTAATCCCTGAGGGGTTGGGCAGAGGAGTACCGAATTAAAATGAATATAATCTGTTTATTTTTTATGAAAAGTAATAAAAACATTTTAAAATATACAAATCTGCTGGTGGGACCAGCATCGGGAACAGAACCGAGGTTGCCTGTGGTTAGGAGTCTTGGGAGTGGAATCTCCTAACAATACGAGACGTGATCAGCACTGCTGCATTTTGAATCAACCCTTTTTACGGGGAAATAAAGTCATCAAATGAGTTATCTCGCTCTGGGCTGAGCTGTAGAGACCGTCAGACTCCTGCTGTCTAAAAGTCCACCCTCTGCATTCGGTTGCCCAGTGCGTTCCAGATACTAAGATAGTCGACGAGCCGGTACCTACATTTCATTCATACATTTGTTGTTTTCTCAAAGAGCCTCATAGCTTTTGGAACGCGATACTGTCGGGTCCACAATTAGCGGTGAGACGGGTTTGCCTCACTGTCCAGTCAATGAGACTCGACTGATACTCGGCTTTGACATCCCGTGGAACTTTAAGGAGCATTTCCGACGTTTAGATCAAAAACAGGAGGAGCTCGTGGCTAAATAATTACAGCCTCAAAGGCCGATCTTCCGGGTTAAGCCGCGCTTGCCGAGGTTGGTCTGTGGATGGGTGACCATCTATCATAGCGAGTTTCTTCCGTGTCTCGGAAAGCTCGTAACGCCGTTGGTCCCGGCTGTCATTTGTAGATATTTGACAGTCTTTACTGTTAGTCAGAAGCAAAGTCTGACAACCAGTCTTACCATGGGGTATCGTATTACCCAGTTACTGGGTTGTGGAGGTCAGACAGGCAGTCGCTCCATGTAAAATACTGATATCCAGCTGAATCTGGTTTAACTGGAAGCCGACCCCAATATAGTTGGGAAAAGGCTAGGCAAATGATGAGATCAAAAACAGGATCGAGCCGGGGCTGCCTTCAAGCTTTTACCCAACCTTGCGAGGCAAACGCCGCTTTCTGAAGGCTCTACGTGGGAGCGGTACGGTTAAAGCCCCACTACGGGAACCCTGTGTCTGTCGTTTCCATAAGGAAGCGAGCACACAAGCTAATCGCACCAGGGGATCATGGCTATTCGGGTGATCCACTCATACACATAGATGCTGGAGGATCTGCTTTCAGATCACACGTTGGCAATCCGGAAAGGAGGCTGCCACTTCTTCTGCAGCAGTAATGATAGCGAAGGAAGAGGCAGAACACGCGAAAGAGGACGCCCTCGAAATCTCAATCCAGTCGCGTACGGCAAGGAATGCGGAGCTAGTTGTCTTATCAATGATCAGGCCCAGGACGACAGCATGTCGTGTTCCACGCGAGTCTAAATAAGCTTTCAGTGGCCCTTATGGAGCCAAACGCCTACCGGCTTGCGGGACTATCTCAGCAGGATAGGTACCGTAGCACGGTTGATGATTTTATTACCCTAAAAACGTGGTTGATTCAGAAAGAAGTACTTTTGGTCACGACTCGTATTGTTAGGAGGTTGCTCTCCCAAGAGGCCTACCACAGGCAGCTGCGATTTTGTTCCCGATGCTGGTCCCACCAGCTGATTTGTATATTTTAAAATGTTTTTATTACTTTTCACAAAAAATAAACAGATTATTATTCATTTTAATTCGGTACACCTCTGCCCGGGTTGGGCAGAGGTGTTCAGGGATTACAGGCGTTATGTTAAATTGCTTGGGGTCGCTAGTTCTAGCAATGCTTATCATTATTTGGTGATTCTCGGCAGTTTCAGAAATTAAAAAATGTATGAAAATTACGAATCTTCGATCTTGTATAACTTGGCCGAGAGCAATCTCACAACTTTTGTGCCATAATAACTATTGCTCCAAATGACTAGTACTACCCATAGGTACCAATTTTTTTCGTTGGCTTTCAGAAAAGGCCCAAAAAAAATGATGTCCTTTTATTTTTATATAAAAATGAGAAAACAATCAGTTACATTTTTCACAAGGATACGGGGAAATCTAAAATCAGAGGCTGACAATACGGTAACTATGACAACGAATATTCAATTAAATCAATCAATGTGTACGTAAATAAACAAGCATAAAAAAAATGTTTAAAATACGCTATGAAATTCAACAAATAAAGTTGTGTGGTTCGTTTCACTAAAATCGAGAAGCGTAGGAGAAAATCATCGACGACTCAGCTCTGGAAAAATATTATTATCTGGAAAACTCGTAGTCCAATTCTGGCCCGACTTAATTTAGATTGCCATCGACATGCAGAAGAGAATCAGCACAAAATAATCGTAGAACCTGCCATTCTTCAGACATGAATAAAGTGGAAGATAAAACCAGCTGACACAGTGATATACCTAGTGTGAAACCACTACTGTATGATCAAAATGTTTCCTAATTACTTCATGCAAACAATTTGATACAGAAAGTTGAGAGCCATTGGATCAATGTGTAAGTCTTCATCATGGATTTAGGTACTTTGATTAACAAAAAATGTGCAATGTTATATCTCAGTGAAGTGAAATTATTCTAATATCATATTCCTTATTGTTGTTAGTAATAGTTATTTAGTGACAAACTGTTATAACTTACAGAATGTAAATAATTAAAGTATTAAATACCAACGACTTTCATTTTGATATGATTTTAATTGTAAAAGCTAAGCACTCTGTCAGAGCAAAATAAATATAGTTATTTTTGCATGATAATATTGGTAAAAAGGTGACTACTGACATAATGAGTAGAGAAAAATAGATGGTTGAATTAGAATAAGGGCAGGAGAACGATGAGACGACGGGTTATTTAGGCCGTGCGCTGCGTTAGGCGGACGCCCGGCGCGGGCGCCCGCGTGACGTGCTGTTTTCATGTAATCTCATCGACGGGCGACCCGCTGCACGCAGCGCTGGTCTATGAGATTACATGAAACAGCGAGGCCACGCGGGCGCCCGCCTAACGCAGCGCACGGCCTAAGATTTGCAAATAAAATATAATTATTCATATTTCTGTATTTATTTTAAAAATTGGTTAAAACACAAAATGTACCTAATATTAGGTAAACTACTACATATTTTGTCATATAATTCAGTGTATTTTTCTTGCATGATTCACAGAGCAGCAGCGAAATTGAGAGTAATCCTTGCTGTCAGTAGAGTTACTGTCCAAAGATAAAATAATCTGTAAACATAAAGAAATTACCATTAAATTAACCTATTTTTCTAGTGTAAAAGACTCGTAACTAAAATAGTACAGCAAAGATGCTGGCTGAGTGGTGGTGGCCCTTGCTTGTGAATTGTAGTTCAGTAAATTTATATAGTGTGACAGATTCGGACAAAAGTGCACACTATAGTATGTTTTTAATCTACCAGTACCTATAAAGGGGTAGAAATGGGTCGTGAGACTCTCTACACCAATAAACGTAATCAAATGGTTGATAACATATGAATGAATGAAGTGATGGTTTTGCATTTGATAGTTGATGTATATCATCACATCCTGCATAAACTTATTGTAGTAGTAGGTGTGATTAATAATCTTTGGTTATTCTTACCTTCATTTCCGAGCTGATAACTGTAGTAGTTTGCTTTTTATCTATACTTATTATTATTATTATTATTATTATACTTATAATAAATCTGTAGAGAGGTCAATTCTGTACATGAAATATATTTCCAAAATAACTATCAGGGGGTGATTAGGGATCGATACTGATGCCAAAAATGCAATTAATAAAATTATTGTCTGTCTGTCTGTCTGTCTGTCTGTCTGTCTGTCTGTCTGTATAACCGTTATAGAAACAAAAACTACTCGACGGATTTTGACGAAACTTGGTACAATTATTTTTCATACTCCTGCGCTGGTTATAGTATACTTTTCATCACGCTACAATCAATAGGAGCAGAGCAGTGAAGGAAAATGTTAGGAAAACGGGAGAAGTTACTCCGTACACGCTAATCTTCGGAACTACTGGACGGATTTGATTGTTTTTTTTTTTTGTTGTATAGCTATTAAGTCTGGGCAACATATAGGCTATAATTTATCTTGGAAACTTGACCACCTGATCCAGAACTGCAATAGATCAGCTAAACTATAAGAGATACAAAAATAGCGCCATAGCAAAAATTGTTCCGCGTGATGAGCATTTTCTGCTGAAAAAATAAATTTGAAGATATGGAACACCTGATGTGGAACTCCAAGAGCCCAGCTACACTATTGCATATACAGTAATGACGTCTTAGCAAGAGTTGTTCAGCCTGATGAGCACTCCCTGTTGTCGTATAAAAACTAAAGATCTGGAACACCTGATGTGGAACTCCAAGTGCCCAGCTACACTATAACATCATATAGAAATGACGTCTTAGCAAGAGATGTTCAGCCTAATGAGCACTTTCTGTTGACGTATGAAAATTGAGATCTGGAACAACTGATGTGGAATTCCAAGAGCCCAGCTACACTATAACATATATATGAATGACATCGACAAGAGTTGTTTAGTCTGATGGGCATTTCCTGTTAAATTACAAAAATGAAAGATGGGGACGTCTGGAATCGTCATGCGCGTCCCGTTGTTTTCCCGTCCCCAGGCTCTAAGAATTCGACATCAGACGTTTCAGATCTTCGATTTTGACGACCCCATTGTCGCTGGCATAAGCAATAGGATCCGCGTACGAAGTCGCTGGCAGAAGCTAGTCATACATAAAGTTGGTCGTTTTCTGTTAGTAGAAATCCTGTTTTAAAGTCGGTTTTGCACAGATTCAACACATTGAAAGTACTTGGTTGCGTTTATATGGCCCTGCGCTTGCTTATTCTGTAAGTAAGATAGGGATTTTAATAATAAAAAATAGGAAAAACTAGAATACAAAATGCAACAACAACTTTTACAAACATTGTACAAATATAACTTACCAGACGTCCCGTATATGTTTTGACTCATTGCTTGCTGGATAAAATTGACAAAGACGCGAAATATATCCATTATAACAGATTTATTTTTATTTTAACAGTATTTTCATGTTTATTATCTCGAATAACATCTGTCATAATAAATACGTGACAGATAGCATTGACATTTTACAGAATTTTTGCAGTAACGTACTCCACAGTAAATTGCTGCATGCTCGTGCTAGCATTTTTTGCTGTAAACAGCTGTAAACTTGCATATTGTATGGGATCACTGTAAAATTTACGTCCCAAACACAGCGTTCTCATAATTTACTGAAAAAATTGTTCCTGCTCTGCACACCAGAGGCGCTGTTTCATTTTTCATACAAAAAACGCTGTAAATACTGGAACCACGCTGTAAAGTAAAATTACTGAAAATTCGTGCTAAGGGTACAGAAGTCGCGTGTAGTAAGTTAACTAGACAGGGTGCAGCGGTGTCCTGCCGGGGTTGCGGGACATACGTATACCGCGACTCCGATGCGCAAAGGGCTACCGAAGGACACCGTGTATTTTAGTCAGTACAAGCCTGACAGTCCCTCCCGCCCTGCCCGGGGTGGGAGGACTCATTTGATGATTTTACCACGAAAAAAAAAATGGTGCAGCGTTGTATGGCTATCAGAAGAAAAGTCTCGCACACTGCGATATGTATCGCACGCCGCTTCCAGTGCGCTACAAAATTGCAGGTAAACTACACTCACGAGCAAAAGTATGGAATCACTTACTCCGATCCCGCGTGATCTTATGTACTTAATAACCAGTCAAGAATAATAAAAATGGTAACATTTATAGTTAACTTTAAATTAATACCAAATTCATTCAAATCACGCCATTATTTAAGGAACTATCCCGGAACAATTCCAAGTAAGTGATTCCATACTTTTGCTCGCTAGTGTAGATCGTGTATGGCTGGCATGAGTCAAACAATAAGTACTTGTTCACGTTGTACTCGCGGGCGCGGGCGCGGTCGCAGGCTCGGGCGCTAGCTTGCCCACTACTTGTACCGCGCGTTTCGACGTGAACACTTGCATATTATTATTACGCCATATTATACCTATATTATGTTTGATATCGTGACCGCGCCCGCGCCCGCGAATCAACGTGTTTGAGCACTTAAACGATTACATTGTGGCTGCTACATACCTTACGATAAATCATTACGATTAGTCGGTACAGTTCAAACTGCAACGATAAATCGACAAGTGTGTGTGAGAAAAATCGAACAAACAGAACAGTTTTTCTCATACACACTTGTCGATTTATCGTTGCAGTTTGAACTGTACCGACTAATCGTAACGATTTATCGTAAGGTGTGTAGCAGCCATTAGTGTTTAAATCAAATAAAACCTCTTGCAAAAACGTGAATTAATATCAGATAATTATTGTTTTCCACAGTTACTTAGAAGTAAATACTTAGTTAACTCAGTACTATCAAAGTGATTAAATTATTTATTCGTGTGTTCATCAAATATGAACTACTGAGGTTTACTAACGTGGCTTGTTTGTGATCCCCTCGAACACAGCTCTAGACGTTACAATGAAAACAATAGAATTCTTAATTGCTATTAGGAATGTTAGCAATCATCTTTGGTTCGGTCTTATATAAATCAAAGTAATTTATATTAAGGCAGTTCTTCCACTGCCGGCGATAAGCGAGTAATGGGTAGAGTAAGCTACTGAAAATGAGTTGGTGAGTGGCGAGCAGCGTGTGTATAGTTTTGATAGGTTTGTCGCTGGGTTGTTAGCGAGTTTTGTGCAACGGACAGTATTCCTCGCGTTACTACGAGTAGCTTGGCTGCGCGCTAGCTGTGGTCTCTCGGTGAATTCTGACCGCTAAGTTAGCATCGCTCAGCGAGTACACCTTTGAAGCACTTATTTCTCATGGAAAAAGAAGCCTCGCCGGCAGTGTAAACAGTCAGCGACCGATTATTAAATATGCTTCTAGGTATATATTTTTATTAGGCGTAAAGTATAATTTATTGTACGATTCATGCACAAGAAAAAAGCTGACATTTAATCGCTCACTTGCCGCCGCGCGCCGATGAGACAACTGCCTAAGAAAATTTTAACTAATTACCTACTACAAACGGCAGATGGCAATAACTGGTGAATTTAACAGTATCTTTTGTTCGTTTTTAGATAGCGAAATTTCCTTTTTCCGTCGGTGACAATGATCAAAATATGTATAAAAATTCTTCCTTCCTCCTCTTATCGAATGTCATCGACATCATTTACTCTGTATTCTTACATTCCTTACTCAGTCTATACAATTTTTCTTTGGCCCTCCACTTTTTCTTAATATTATGTGGGTATGAAAATAAACAATAAACTCTTGGACTTTTTTTCATTTTTTAGAGCCGTGCTGAAGAAAATAGTAACATTTAAGAGAGCTAAAGTATACATTAATAAAAGAGGAATCGATGCAAAGCCTGGCCCATTTTATAAAATGTAATAAATACATATGAAATCCATTATTACCAGCCCCAAAATAATCATACAGCATTTAGATAAGCCTCAAGGTAGACCAATTCTAAAATGTACACTCAATTACTTCAAATGTCCTATTATCACACCCCGTTGAATTCAACCCTGATGGAAATAGCAAAAGGATTGAGTAATAAACATGCCAGTTTAGGCAGTAAAGTGAAGTTATTGCTCTGGCTTTTCAGGTTTCGAAATTTGTAGACGTTCGTCTGTAGGTATTTATTCAATCAATCACAATCAAAACACACGTAAAAACTACAAGCCAAGTTTCTTTAAAGCTAGTATCAGCTTTTTGCATAATACTTTTCGGAACTAAATTCCATATTTTGCTCTATTTTTTGGTACGACTGGGTGAAAATGGCTGGAGGCAGTTTGCAAAATTCCATTTGTCCGTGTGCAATCAACAGAAAACTGTTTGCAGATTGTATTGTGGTCTTTTGTTCATAGTGCCAATAACTGCTGGGAATTGAACGTCCACCATTTTGACCATTTGTTGCAGCCTGCACGGCTGCACGATGTGATGGAGTGAATAAGGATACAATTTCAAAGAGTTTTGTGTAGATACACGAAAGGCTTCACTAAAAATAAAATACTAACTGCTGAACAACCATAACTACATCTTCATCTAATAAATAAATGCTATGGTAAATTTGTTTGATACCTTTTTACGCCCAAAGCGTGTGCGCATTCTGAAAATTTATTTTATATGATAATTGATGGCGCCAAATACGATCAGAATTGATTGTCAATTTCTAAATTAACGCGAGTAAAGCGGCGGGTTAAAGGTACTAATAAAGCAAAACATAATTGAAATAGGTATCTTACGGTACCTTCAATTTCATAGTACAGAAGGAAATTATTTTCAAATGAATCCGAAATCAAAGTACATAAAATATATTTCTCATATTAATATCGTAATTCCATTTATTTTCGAGAGTTCTTCGGAACGAGAATTATTCTTCAGCTTATAGGTTTCTTTGATCATAAGTACGTTAAACGATATGTTCATATTCTCATTTTTTTATGGTAAGAAGATTAAAATGTAGGTACTCTCTATCGATATATCAGTGTATTCACCATTCTTATATCAATATGTATATCTAAAGATTGACACAAGCAAAAAAAACTAGGTTGAAGTAATTTAAAGTTGAAACTACATTGACCTGATGGCGTTTCTAAACTGCAATATCAAAGAGGCTACTTAGCGTAAAACTGCCCCATTAACCCCACTTACTCGGTAAGGGGTAAAAAGTGGTATAGCCCACTTTTTATCGGACAAATGAGCCAAGTTACAAAAAATGTGATCCCATGCCATAAATTACGTAAAGGAGGGTTAATCGCAACTTGAAATCAGACCTGACTCTTGTTATTCTGCCGGACTTAAGGGTTTGTGTCTATTGGGAATAAATTGCAATAAACTTTCATGGTTTAACTCTCATTTGCTCTCAGAGAATTTGGTATTTTAAAACCCGATGCAAAAAGAGGGGTGTATAAGTTTGACTTATCCGGACTGTTTCGTAACTCCGCTCCTAACGATTTTCACTTACGTTTACAAATATTTTACCTCACATGTAAACAAACACCCAGAACCGCAAAAACTAACTGTTGATCATACAAATAATTATTCCGTGCGGGAATCGAGCCCGTGACCAGTCTATCGCTCGCAAACCATCGTAACAAATAAATTTACATCTTTGCCTAAAGCCTGCTCTACACTACTCGCGAAGTTGGTCGAAGTTGACCGAATACGATAGTGTAGAAGGGCACTTTGCTTCGCTTCGTGCAACTTCGGCTCGCTTCGGGCGACTTCCATTTGTGGTCGGTTTTTGCGACCGAGTTAAAGGGCACAATGATGACACAGGCAACTTCGCGAGTAGTGTAGTCACATACTTCGGGACTTCGATCAACTTCGACGAGTACTTCGTCGAGGCAACTTCGCGAGTAGTGTAGAGCAGGCTTAACACTTCAGGGATTACAGGCGTGATGAAATTATTTTTTTATTCATTTTGAACACAGCTTTACAGCATATTGACTTGACAGATTTATCTGATGTCTGTTTTGCAGTGACAACTCCCAGCTTGCAGACTGTTGCGTTGTGGAGGAGGCGGAGACTTACTCCGATCACCGGTATATCCGGTTTGACGTCTCCGCCCAGACCCCAGACGCGCCGGTCCGACGGAACCCAAGTGGTCCGCGATGGGCGCTGAAACAGCTGGACCGGGAGCTATTCCTGGAAGCCTCGATCGTGCAGGCCTGGGTGTCACCACCGGACAGGCCTGCTGACATAAACGACGAGGCCGAGTGGTTCCGGGAGGCCATGTCGGAGATCTGTGACGTGGCCATGCCCCGGGTCCGGCAAGAACGCGCCCGGCGTCAGCTTTACTGGTGGTCGCGCGAGCTAGCATCGCTGCGCGAGGCGTGCGTTGCCGCGCGACGCCGGTACTCCAGGCTCCGCAGGCGCCGCACCCGACCTCCGGATGCGGCCGCCGTGGAGGCGGAGCTGCACGAGGGCTACAGGGCAGCGAAGGCCGCCCTCCGCGACGCAATCTTGCTGGCCAAGGAACAGGCCCGCAAGGAGTTGCTGGAGACTCTGGACAGGGACCCATGGGGCTGGCCGTACAGGTGGGTGCGCGGAAAGCTCCGCCCCTGGGCCCCCCCGTTGACGCAGAGTCTCCAGCCTCAGTTCGTGGAGGACGTGGTGAGCGCCCTGTTCCCATCGCGAGGGGAGCATGCTCCCCCGCCCATGGCAGCTCCGCCTCGGACGGAGTCTGACAGTGAGGGCGAAGCTGACGCGAACGCGGACCACAGCGACGACGACGTCTACAATGCTCCAGAGGTGACCGAGGTAGACCTGAGAGTGGCGGTACAACGGCTTAAAGCCAAAAATACCGCCCCAGGACCCGACGGCCTGCCAGGATAAGCCTGGGTCCTGGCCTTCGGGACTCTCGGGCCTCGACTGGGGGGGCTCTTTAGCGCGTGTTTGGCGAGGGGCCAGTTCCCGCTTCGTTGGAAGACGGGGAAACTGGTCCTCATCCAGAAGCCCGGGCGCCCTGCGGACTCTCCGTTCGCATTCCGGCCCATCGTGCTGCTCGACGAGGTGGGCAAGCTCTTTGAGAGAGTAATTGCAGACCGCCTCGTCGGGCACCTAAATCGGGTGGGCCCGAACCTGTCGGAGAGCCAGTTTGGCTTCCGCAGGGGGCGCTCGACGGTGGACGCCATCATGCGCGTTAGAGCCCTCACGACGGGGGATGCAGTGGCCCGGGGCAGGGTCGTCGTGGCGGTGCCCTTGGACATCTCCAACGCCTTCAACACCCTGCCCTGGAGTTGCATCAGGGAGGCACTCCGGTATCACCGGGTGCCAACCTACCTCCGTCGCACAGTCGAGGACTACCTGACGGACAGAGCCGTCATCTACCCCGGTCACCGGGGAGAGTGGAACCGGCGAGAGATGTCGTGCGGTGTCCCACAGGGATCGGTCTTGGGACCGCACCTGTGGGACATCGGTTTCGACTGGGTGCTGCGCGGCGACCTCCCTCTAGACGTCAGCGTAATATGTTACGCTGACGACACGCTCGTCCTGGCGGAGGGAGTGTCGCACCAGGCGGCGGCCGACTTGGCGACGCGGGCGGTTGCGATAGTCGTCGAAAGGATCCGGCAGTTGGGACTCGAAGTGGCGCTGCACAAGACAGAGGCCATGTGCTTTCATGGCCATCTGAATGCGCCACTGACAGAGTCCCACATAACGGTGGGGGGGGTTCGCATCGGCGTCGGGGGAACGATGAAGTACCTGGGACTCGTCCTCGACAGCCGATGGAACTTCGGGGAGCATTTCTCGCGTTTGGCCCCAAGGCTGAACCGGGCATCAGCCGCCCTCGGGCGGCTCCTGCCCAATATCGGCGGGCCAAACGCCCCCTGCCGGAGGTTGCACGCCGGCGTCGTGCGGTCCATGGCCCTCTACGGGGCCCCCGTGTGGGCCCTGAGCATTCGGACGCGGCCGGCAAAGCTGGTCGCATGCCAGAGGGTCATGGCAATCCGAATGATCCGAGGATACCGCACGATCGCCGGCGAATCGGCCAACCTTCTTGCCGGATCACTGCCCTGGGATCTGGAGGCGACTGCCCTCCTGCGCGTCTATGAGTGGCGCGTGGAGGCGCAGCGTCGGGGTGTATCCCCGCTGCCTCGAGAGGTCGAGGCGCGGCGGGAAGAGCTCCGGCGCGATCTCAGGGCAGTTTGGAGAGAACGACTATCGCAACCGAGGTACGGGCTAGCCGCAATCGCGGCTGTAAGACCCCTCTTTGAGGAGTGGCTGGATAGGTCCCACGGCGTCCTCACCTACCGCATGACACAGGTCCTCACCGGACATGGCAGCTTCGGGAGGTACCTGTGCATGATAAAAAAGGAGGAAACGCCCGGGTGTCACCACTGCGAGGATCGCCCGGAGGACACGGTGGAGCATACGGTGCAGGACTGCCCAGCTTGGGCGGAGCACCGCCGTGTCCTCACTGCGGCGATAGGCGGAGACCTCTCGCGCCCGGCATTGGTTGCGGCCATGCTGCGGGGCGAGACGGAGTGGCAGGCGGTCGCCTCCTTCTGCGAAGCAGTCATGCTCGCGAAGGAGGAGGCGGGCCGCTTGAGGGAGAGGATACCGTCCTCCCTCCGCCCGAGACGCAGTGGTAGACGCCCACGGCGACGGATGTCGCGGGACGATCTCCGGCCACCGTAGGCGCGGGCATGCGGGCGGCGAGTAAAGGGCAACTCGCTGCCCGACCATGGACCATGCCCGGGTCGACGGCGCGTTGTGTCCCACGCGCGCCTCAAGGAGCGTCAGCATAGTGACGGGGCCCCCCTATAGAGGGCCACAGTCCTGCCGGGGTTGCGGAACATACGTATACCGCGACTCCGGCACACAAAGGGCTACCGAAGGACACCGTGGATTTTAGTCAGTACAAGTCTGACAGTCCCTCCCGCCCTGCCCGGGGTTGGAGGACTCATTTGATGATATTGCCACGTAAAAAAAAAAAAAAAAGCTTGCAGACTGTTTGTGCCAAAACGGGCCGTCGAATTAGGAAGTTACTTGACGTTCAAACTCACAAACTTCGGGATTAAAATATGAGTTGCGGTTATGTGATTTAACTCTATGCAGTATCGGTGAACTTGAATAGTATGGCTAGAATCATGTGAGTCACAATATTTATATTGCGTAACATACTAATATGGCATCGAAAAATAGAGCTGAAACATAAAGAATAAAAACAAAACAAGAAGTTATCCCCTTTGCCGATAGATAGCCGATGCCCTTATTACACTATCTTGTATTTCGGCACTACTAATCATAAAATAATAATCATCTGGCTGATATGATATTCTCGAAGGGTTAGGCAAAGGTTTAGTACACTTCATACGACTATTTCAAATATTTTATGAAACTTCAATTTCTATTAAGGCGATTACTAAAACTTTTCACCGCAATCGATCACCGGTGTAATATTTCACAAAATCTATCACAAATCACAATCTATTCTAGCCTTATCTCAAGAATTCATTATTTAAATAGTGATTTTAATAGTATGACATTATTATGTTATTTGTGATTATTTATTTGATTATATTTTTGATTATAATTTTGATTATGTTTTGATTATGTTATTGTTATTTTGAGTATTAATTGTATTTAAATTCAATATTAATTGTAATGTGTAGGTACTAATATTCTACTATGGACATCAAGGTCTGCAAATAAATGTTTATTATTGTTATTTTATTTAGAGCGTACTTGAAGTATTTACTGCGTTTATTTTATTGAAAATTGCAGCTCTAGTTCAAGAACGAGGAACCAACGTTTCCCATCAAAATAATTAACTTCAATGTTAAATTACATCACAAAAAGAAATGCTAAGGCTTCAGCAACTTGCCCGTGATTCGTCACGAGAATCAGCATCAATAGTTTCCTCATACAACTATTTCTATTAAACATTACAACTAGTTCACAAAATTTGTTATAAAATGAAAAAACGGACGTCTATCTAAACAAATCATTATGTTTGTAAAGCTTAGGAGCTGACACGCTTTAATCTACCGTCCAGAAAACATATTTCATTCTATTTTAAACCGTATTCTTCGAGTCATAAAGTTCTGACGTCTTTCTACTGTTGAATAGATAATAAGTTGGGTTTAAAAGAAATGATAAATGATGGTCAGTCAGTTTGTGCATATAACTGTGTACAATAAAAACATTCATCTGTTCAAAACGTTGCACTCGTTTCTAAATCTTTAAATAGCAACCACAGTACTTATATCGTGATCCCATTTTTGTTTTCACTATTCCTAAAATAACAATAAAAAATGTGGTGGTTAAAAGATTGGTGACTCAGCAAGAATCGGTGCAATAGACGTAACACCATTTAATAATTACAATTACTCGTTTTGCAAATGTACAAGTTTTAAACATTGTATATGCAGTATAAGGCTACTTTTCCACCAGAGATGTGCTATGCTACGTTGCTATGGATGAGTTTGATATCCACCAATCATATTCATTGGTGCACATAGCACAGCAGCTGCAGCAGCACTGGTGGAAACGGATTAAACTAAGATGTGTTTTTTTTATGGAAGGATGCGTGCTATAGATGTGTGCTATGGATGCGTGTTATGGATGTGTGCTGTGGATGCCTGCTATGGGTCGTCTACCGTACTATCGATACATCGCGTAGCTCGAACTGCGCATCTTCCTCGCGCAGCTACTTTTCTGCGGCGATCTTCATCGCACCGCTACATAGCTTATTATCAGTGGAAACGGTCACATACTATCGTAGCGTAGCTTCATTCTCGCAGCGTAGCTGCATAGCACATTTCTGATGGAAAGGCAGGGTGCCTTTCTAACGCCTGCGTCACGAATTTTAAAGCCAAGGTCAACATAAGACGTTAAGAATTGAATGAAGAAAACGATCTTGGGCATGACTGCGATTGGCTTAGTAAAATTGGTTAAATCGTCTGGGGTACTGAATAAAATGTTAGCAGGTTCAAGTCCTGATCGCAAACAAATTCTTTCCACATAAAGATTTATTATACAGGAGTTATAAAGTTTTAGAAAAAAACATTGTTAGCAGTAGTAATGATAGTGCGCATTGCACTTGTCACATTTTAATTCAGTTTAAAAATCATAAGAAATAGAGCCTGACGCAAGCTCTACGACCCACCATTTGTCTATAAAGTAATTAAAGAACCATAGTACGAGTAGTTTATTTACAACCACAAATAAGGCGTCTACTAAACTAAAAAACGAAACGACGACATTACTCGTTTTGGATTTCAATGAGACATTAGCTTAATGGCATGATTGATAGACTAGCTCCGTATTTAAAATAACTACTGCACATCAATACCCTCAAATCGTTTGCATAACGTGCTCAGCATACGTAAGCGTACTGAGCACGTAATATCAGCACGTCCCTATCATGACGTTTCCCGTTTTTGCCATGTAACGTAAAATAAACTGGAACTAATAAGTTAATTATGATATAAAAATTAATTCCTCTTTCGCACACTAGAGTTGCTTTTTTATTTTTCCATACAATGAACTTAGTAAATACTTCAAGTACATACAAGATTTCTGTCATGTCAACTTAATGTCGAAGATCCAGTTTATACGTAACAAAAACGTGAAAAGTCATGCTAGGGCTTCTGAAATCTTGTGGGCCTCTGGTTTCTTCCGCGGCGGCAAAATCTAAACAAACCAAAAGGTAGGAAGAAGCATACAGTTGATAACTTAAAAGATAAACATCCTCAAACACCTTTAACCGAACCATTTGCACCTTAACGCACATTCTTAACAAGATTAAAGGGGAAAAGGTGTTCTCGCTACAAATATTTACTTTGGAAAAGAAAAACAAATAATGGTGTTTTCGGTTTGCCATGCCCTTATCTGGTTTCGCAGTCACTTCCCCTGTACAAACGACTTTGGGAAATGCATGAAAGCTTGGGGCTCTCGATAACAACGATGGGAAAATAAGGGGTATGAGGCATGACCCGGATTTCAGCAACGACCTTGCACTCAATACTATGTCATAGACATCAGCTAAAAGTCTGGCAATGTGGAAAATTTTACGACGCAATGGCTTTAAGGCTCTTCTCATAATGGGAACGCTTAAAAAACTTAAAGTCCATAAAGTTTTGTACTGACTTAATTTATTGTGAGGAATATTAAAAGTTGGGTACAAGAATTTATAAAAGTATTTACATATATTTTTTTATAAATAAGCAGCCTGCCTCGATTCCACATTTTTTGCCAAAGATTTTCAATTTCCTTCCAGGGTTCTTCAAACTCTTTGCTAGTTTTGGAAAAAATTTCATACTGAAATCATAATTATATTCCATTTGTACTTTCTATGTACAGACAGAAATCAGTTACACTTTACCAAAAGATAAAAAAGAGACACAATAAGGAGTTGAAACCGATAGGGAGTTATTAATGAAAGTAGTATTACAAATAAATTGCAATCAATCCATTGTCCTCCAGACATATTTAATGTAAATGGAGTACACTTTATAGGATACAGTAGTTTAGTAGGTAAGACTTAGGCTAACATTAGGCAGCGATTTGCGATGCGATTGGAAAAGCGAAACGAGATAAACGAGGTATCGCTGATGTACGTTGTAGACATAATACGTAAGCATTCATTTATTTGTTTTAATCTTTCATTTGGAGTTAGACCTTTGCACTGGAGTGGGACAGACCAGGCTAATAAAAAAATGTTCTTGTCGAGAGGTGCAAAGTAAAAAGGTCAACTGCAAATATGAGATTTTCGGATTTTTGTAAAATACTATGTTCAAATATCAGCTCATTTTTGGCACTTCTGTCACGTAAAAAAGACGCGGCTAACTACAACTTGGTCGTTCCTAATCCTTTTTTAATAGATAGAGTGATTCAAGAGGAAGGTTTATATGTATAATAACATCCATTAAATAGTGGAGAAGTACTGTTATTTTTGAGGTTTCTAATGTGATGTCGTAAATAATTACATTTTTTCCGCTTACATTGCAAACGCAGGCTGAACCCTACGAGTTTTTACAAAATAATGTACTAAGTATTGTACACATTGAAAAGGTCTACAGAAAAGTCCATGATGGTACATGTCTATCTCTTATGGATAACCCACAATAACTTTTTTTTTGTCATTCACTTTTTACGACAAATAATGGCTAATTTTCGAAGCGATTTTAACCAATACAGCATTAATCCTTAACCAATTAAATACCTTGAATACATTGTTCATTTAATATAGATCTATATGGCCCTTTACACCGTTTGATTTAAGTGAATATTTTCGAAGATAATACAGATTTAAAAATTGCGGGACGTTTTGAGCGTTGAATGTTTTTCGCTCTTTCAAGAGTGACCTCCAGAGAAAACATGTTTGTATTGTCTAATGACAAGAAAGCTGTGACCGTTGTATAAAAAGACATTCTGTAATATGTTGTAAAAATAAAATAAATAGTTAAAAATGTAAAAAGTAAATAAGTAAAAATGTAGTGTATGAATTTAGATATTCCAAAGATAGCAGGAAATCTTCATGGTATAGGGAAAGGGGGATTGTTTTACTCCAAATTTAACGCGTGCGGGCCACGGGCAGTAATGAATAAATCAAAACTACTGGATCGATTTTAATCACATAGGCTATATATTTTATACCCGTGCGAAGCCGGAGCGGGCCGCTAAGTTTTTATATACAACGTTCACAGTTTTTCTGTAGTGTATTTAGTATCAGCATTGCACCCGTGCGAAGCCGGGGCGGGTCGCTAGTATTTCATAAAATCAGTAGCCTTATCTCAAGAATTCATTATTTTATTTACAGCGTACTTGAAGTATTTACTGTGTTTATTTTATTGAAAATTGCAGCTCTAGTTCAAGAACGAGGAACCAACGTTTCCCATCAAGATAATTAACTTCAATGTAAACTTTACATCACAAAAAGAAAAGCTAATGCTTCAGCAACTTGCCCGTGATTCGTCACGAGAATCAGCATCAATAGTTTCCTCATACAACTATTTCTATTAAAAATTACAACTAGTTCAAAAAACTTGTTGTAAAATGAAAAAACGGACGTCTATCTAAACAAATCAGTATGTTTGTAAAGCTTGGGAGCTGACACACTTTAATCTACCAGTCCAGAAAACATATTTCATTCTATTTTAAACCGTATTCTTCGAGTCATAAAGTTCTGACGTCTTTCTACTGTTGAATAGATATGATTGCTTCGATGTAGCCCGCGAAATTCAATTTTTTTTACGTTTTTTGCAATTTGCAGGCCAGTGACATGTTGTAACTTTATAAATATTTGTGTTGCGCAAATAACAAGTATAATTTTAAATATAAAAAATATCAAAAAACTCGCTCCATCAGCTCTCACATAGAAAAGGTGCATCGTAGTTAGATTTCGGAGATTTTAACATGATGCACCTTTTCTATGTGAGAGCTGATGGAGCGAGTTTTTTGATATTTTTTATATTTAAAATTATACTTGTTATTTGCGCAACACAAATATTTATAAAGTTACAACATGTCACTGGCCTGCAAATTGCAAAAAACGTAAAAAAATTTGAATTTCGCGGGCTGGTTGGAGCATCCCCCTTAAAAGAAATGATAAATGATGGTCAGTCAGTTTGTGCATATAACTGTGTACAATAAAAACATTCATCTGTTCAAAACGTTGCACTCGTTTCTAAATCTTTAAATAGCAACCACAGTACTTATATCGTGATCCCATTTTTGTTTTCACTATTCCTAAAATAACAATAAAAAATGTGGTGGTTAAAAGATTGGTGACTCAGCAAGAATCGGTGCAATAGACGTAACACCATTTAATAATTACAATTACTCGTTTTGCAAATGTACAAGTTTTAAACATTGTATATGCAGTATAAGGCTACTTTTCCACCAGAGATGTGCTATGCTACGTTGCTATGGATGAGTTTGATATCCACCAATCATATTCATTGGTGCACATAGCACAGCAGCTGCAGCAGCACTGGTGGAAACGGATTAAACTAAGATGTGTTTTTTTTATGGAAGGATGCGTGCTATAGATGTGTGCTATGGATGCGTGTTATGGATGTGTGCTGTGGATGCCTGCTATGGGTCGTCTACCGTACTATCGATACATCGCGTAGCTCGAACTGCGCATCTTCCTCGCGCAGCTACTTTTCTGCGGCGATCTTCATCGCACCGCTACATAGCTTATTATCAGTGGAAACGGTCACATACTATCGTAGCGTAGCTTCATTCTCGCAGCGTAGCTGCATAGCACATTTCTGATGGAAAGGCAGGGTGCCTTTCTAACGCCTGCGTCACGAATTTTAAAGCCAAGGTCAACATAAGACGTTAAGAATTGAATGAAGAAAACGATCTTGGGCATGACTGCGATTGGCTTAGTAAAATTGGTTAAATCGTCTGGGGTACTGAATAAAATGTTAGCAGGTTCAAGTCCTGATCGCAAACAAATTCTTTCCACATAAAGATTTATTATACAGGAGTTATAAAGTTTTAGAAAAAAACATTGTTAGCAGTAGTAATGATAGTGCGCATTGCACTTGTCACATTTTAATTCAGTTTAAAAATCATAAGAAATAGAGCCTGACGCAAGCTCTACGACCCACCATTTGTCTATAAAGTAATTAAAGAACCATAGTACGAGTAGTTTATTTACAACCACAAATAAGGCGTCTACTAAACTAAAAAACGAAACGACGACATTACTCGTTTTGGATTTCAATGAGACATTAGCTTAATGGCATGATTGATAGACTAGCTCCGTATTTAAAATAACTACTGCACATCAATACCCTCAAATCGTTTGCATAACGTGCTCAGCATACGTAAGCGTACTGAGCACGTAATATCAGCACGTCCCTATCATGACGTTTCCCGTTTTTGCCATGTAACGTAAAATAAACTGGAACTAATAAGTTAATTATGATATAAAAATTAGTTCCTCTTTCGCACACTAGAGTTGCTTTTTTATTTTTCCATACAATGAACTTAGTAAATACTTCAAGTACATACAAGATTTCTGTCATGTCAACTTAATGTCGAAGATCCAGTTTATACGTAACAAAAACGTGAAAAGTCATGCTAGGGCTTCTGAAATCTTGTGGGCCTCTGGTTTCTTCCGCGGCGGCAAAATCTAAACAAACCAAAAGGTAGGAAGAAGCATACAGTTGATAACTTAAAAGATAAACATCCTCAAACACCTTTAACCGAACCATTTGCACCTTAACGCACATTCTTAACAAGATTAAAGGGGAAAAGGTGTTCTCGCTACAAATATTTACTTTGGAAAAGAAAAACAAATAATGGTGTTTTCGGTTTGCCATGCCCTTATCTGGTTTCGCAGTCACTTCCCCTGTACAAACGACTTTGGGAAATGCATGAAAGCTTGGGGCTCTCGATAACAACGATGGGAAAATAAGGGGTATGAGGCATGACCCGGATTTCAGCAACGACCTTGCACTCAATACTATGTCATAGACATCAGCTAAAAGTCTGGCAATGTGGAAAATTTTACGACGCAATGGCTTTAAGGCTCTTCTCATAATGGGAACGCTTAAAAAACTTAAAGTCCATAAAGTTTTGTACTGACTTAATTTATTGTGAGGAATATTAAAAGTTGGGTACAAGAATTTATAAAAGTATTTACATATATTTTTTTATAAATAAGCAGCCTGCCTCGATTCCACATTTTTTGCCAAAGATTTTCAATTTCCTTCCAGGGTTCTTCAAACTCTTTGCTAGTTTTGGAAAAAATTTCATACTGAAATCATAATTATATTCCATTTGTACTTTCTATGTACAGACAGAAATCAGTTACACTTTACCAAAAGATAAAAAAGAGACACAATAAGGAGTTGAAACCGATAGGGAGTTATTAATGAAAGTAGTATTACAAATAAATTGCAATCAATCCATTGTCCTCCAGACATATTTAATGTAAATGGAGTACACTTTATAGGATACAGTAGTTTAGTAGGTAAGACTTAGGCTAACATTAGGCAGCGATTTGCGATGCGATTGGAAAAGCGAAACGAGATAAACGAGGTATCGCTGATGTACGTTGTAGACATAATACGTAAGCATTCATTTATTTGTTTTAATCTTTCATTTGGAGTTAGACCTTTGCACTGGAGTGGGACAGACCAGGCTAATAAAAAAATGTTCTTGTCGAGAGGTGCAAAGTAAAAAGGTCAACTGCAAATATGAGATTTTCGGATTTTTGTAAAATACTATGTTCAAATATCAGCTCATTTTTGGCACTTCTGTCACGTAAAAAAGACGCAGCTAACTACAACTTGTTTGTTCCTACTGTCATACATGGGTCGATGTGTCGCATATCGCGTCGCAGCGTATTGTAGTCTCAGCATAAGTGTTACATGTACAAACAAAGAAATAAAATATGATAACTAATATGTGCAATTATTTTTGCGCATCTGAAGATATTTAATACCACAAGTCAATGAGCAAACCTTGACCTGAATAGCGGGGTTTTCCTGAGGATGTCCAGTGTCAATTACACATGACATGAGGCGATCAAACTGACTAGTGACCACTAATTCCTATTAATTGGAGATGTGTTGGACGTATTAATTACTGTGCATTACCAATGTACGGTACTGTCTTGCGTGATTATTACTGTATAAAGGTAAGCGTCCACAGGTCGGCATCGTACGTATCGGACGCATCGCATCAAACGGATTTCTGTATCGGCAGCGATCGGATTGCCGACGCGAGTATCAGCAATCGGATTGCCGATGCCACCTTCATCGCGTCGACTGATCGGCATTCCGTATGACGTCATCGGTACGCATCGCATGTAGGTATTGCCGATGAGCCATCCGTACGATGCGGATCAGTGGACGCAGTTGTATGAGTTTTAATACAAGGCAAACTAAAATCCGTTACGTACGATACGTCCGATACGTGCGATGCGGACCTGTGGACGCTTACCATTATACCCCAGAGATTAGATTCTGAGAAGTTTATTTCGACAAAGCACCAAATTACTGAATTTGGAAATCCTTTATCTTTTTCAATTTAATGTTCTAGAATGTAATTTATCAGATTATGCCGCGTCCTATTATAATATTATTTGGCAGTAGTGTGTAAAGGCCAAACATGCATTATACTAAATGCACATAACATCAAGTCAATTTAAAACATCTATATGACATTATTTATTTTATTTTATTTATTTCTTAATTTAATCATTTATTTTCAGGCTACTTTGGCCCATATATATAACTATACTTTACAAACGAACATAATTATATAATTTTATAAAACAAACTTGTTGTCTTTATTGTCTTCAAATGGTAGACAGAAATAAAACGATGACTATTTAGATAAATGGTTTAGTTTATTGTGCATATGGGACTTATTTTAATCCGTTTTATGGTTCGTTAGAGCTATAATTTATAAATCTATATTCTGTTTAGCCTATGCAGTCCCACTGTTAGGCAAAGGCCTGCCCCCAATACTTTCCATGAGCTAGTATACTGTGCCTCCTTCAAACCAGCCCTCTTAATACGCATCCATGTTGTCTCGCCACCACTCTTGATATTATAAATAATGCTTAATATATTTTTTTCCTTTCCAGATCTCTTCGTGGGCCTGATCTACGTCTTCCCTGACATAATTCAGAAGATAACCATAGCGTGGCTGGCTGGAGAGTTTATGTGCAAGTCGGTGAAATTCCTTCAGGTCAGTCAAACAAAATGATCTTTGCCTATGTTCATAAACCAAGAGCTTGAGGCAATGGAATTCAACGTGGAGTCCGCGCCACCAGCTATAGACGCGACGCTGCGTGCTGGTGTTTAGATAAGTACCTACATCAAATTACATTAAAAAAATTTAGTACCTTGAATTTCCGCAGGTTATGAGTGGTAGCACGGACTCTATGCTGTACTTCGTACTTGAAGTTATGTTAGACGTAAATGGTATAGAAAATGAAAAAAAAAAAACGCCTTTACTGTACAAACAAGAAACTAATTTTATCCATCAGATTAACTTCAAAGTTCGCGTTTACCATACGTCCCAAAAACTTGAAAACTCAAACTAGTGTCTGGGTATATAACTAACCTCGTTATGGAACTATGGTACTAAAGTTTTGTAAGTCTGGATATTTTTCTTCAATGATTTTAAATATTTTTATGCAATTGCATGTTGTAAAGCTAAATGAGGTTAACTACAGATTATAGGAGGTATTTGCAACTCAGGTCAGCTTTGAGCATAGGCAATAAAAATATTAAAGGTTACCATTTTTTATGAAAATACATAATATTATTTAAATATCTTTTTTATTATAGTATCGTGGTATACCTACTGGAGTTATTGTAAAAAAAATACTAACACTAAAAATTGATTTGAATGTAATTTTGGATCATGTTTCTCATATAAAAGACCCCACCACACCTTCCCAGGTACTTTAATATGCAAATTGTGCAGACGTTGCACCAAACGAAATACTGTGACTGGACAAAGTTTCCATACAACGCAAGCACACTACAACCAATCTTTTATCTCATAAAGATGTCGCAGATTTCGGAAGACATTGTGTTCACCTGCGACCAAAATTGACGTTCCTATTATTTAGTCTGTCCCCATATCGAAATTCGGTTTTTGAACTAACGTTATAATATGTACCTTTTAATTTTTTTCCCACTCTGTACAAGATTATTTGTTAACAAAGGTGCTTTTTCTAACCGCAGTAGTTTAGTACTTATAGTAAAGAAACGGTCGACGTAGTTGAAAGCGGCATTAATGATTTTTTTTATTATTCTAATTTATTTATATTGTTTGATTAAAATATGACTGCAATGAAATCTTCTTTTCAGAATACTGTATCATCAATTCATTCACTCAGTGAAAATTTTTACCCAATTTTCCAGCGGATAATGATGATATTATGATCAATGACAAATCTAATAGGTGACATTTCAACGTAGCTCTGTCGTTCTGAAACTTTTGATTAAAAACATTCATAAATAAATAAAAATAGCTGGGTCACACTAACGGAATTTTTCGTTTATTTTTTGCGATAATGGTCTTTAAGAGCGCTATGACATACTGAAAGAACACAGTTTCTGTCAATTTGACATCGTGATGCCCCCCGCATAAAAACAAAACACTAACGAAACAGCTATGCCTCGTATACCAGGAAGAAAACAACATGAGCTTTTGCCACTTTTCTTTCGAATAAACAAAGTAAGATCCCGGGCTTCTAGACACTAATACCTACTTATTTTCATAAACGAATGGATAATATGATAAATATATACCTATCAAAATAAAATAAGGGCCACATATTACACTTTAAACCGCACATTGTGTCACACTGCGAATTGGATAGATTTGTAATTTACAAAGTGTGCATTATATCTATTCAGAGACATAATTTTGGACGCAAAACCAGCCACTTGGGGTGATTACGGTGACATAGATAAGGAGATATAACCAGAAGTGGTCGAATATTTCCAACCAGTGGTACAAAATATTTTAAAACAGTGTCGAAAGAGACGGGTAATATCACCAAACGCCGTGATCCAGGAAGAAAGTGAGTAAGGCCCAAGAAGACCATCAAGTTCGTTAAACTGCGCAAAGAGAGCGATAATCTACTTCGCGGATCATACAAACTCCATTGCGACCAGCCACAAGCTCCCCTATAATTGACAAGATAATTTCGAATCAACACCATGAAGATTAAAAATATTCAAGAAGATTCTTGGTTCGCCTGCAGTTAACTGTGAGCGGATGGTGCAAATCGTTGAACATTTGCAAAGGAGAAAATTTATTGAACTGTTTTGACTGGGCTTCAGTGCTTCTTATACTGGGTTACAGCTGGATTTTTTTAATAAATACTGATCTATCAGAGTTCAACAGGTTTCAGATCATTTCACTCTTGAAACAGAATGTTTTGGTGAGCTCTAAATTATAATCTCTATCTCGCAAAACTGAGCTTTCACTTCCTAACGAAGGTACGTAACTGCTCAAAATTGCGTAGAAAATGTGGTTCAACTCCACATTATTCCATTCGCACAGCAAGTAGTACCTGAGTTCATCTTCGATCAATCGTGACTAATAGTGCATAGATTAGTTTATGCTCGAAATACGATGCTACAATAATTGGTCACTCAGGCTTTTTACCTGATTTCTATTGAAATGGCATAGAAAATGTTCGGTATTTAATACAGAACATTTCTCCTTCAGTAAAATAACACAGGGTTTAAGAAAAAAAATAACTCTTTGGAACATTAAAAACATTATTTCTTCGATTTCATTATTTTATATTATGAAACTTGACACATTCCTGTAATTTCTCACTTTTCATTCAATTTCGCTTATTTTTACGATTCATTGGAAATGGAATGCAAACTTATTTTTTTGTATGTTTTGTTCTGAGTAGTATCTGTATTCATGAATAAAATTCACAAAATAATATCAGGCGAAAGAGCCATGGCCGGTTGAGTGCTTGAACTTCTTTCTTGACGATGAGATGCTGCTAGACGTGAATTTTTCCCCAAAAAGGAGCCAATCCGACCCGGTTCTATCTTTCTGAGGTGTAACCGTAAAAATGACAGGCCATCTTGACCTTTTTGGGGTGCCGTTGACAACGAACCACAATATTAGTCCACTTATTGAGTTGGCTGCAAAAAAGTTAGATTCATGGAGTAGTACAGGTTTGCCAAATCCCAACTCGATGCACTTGAGTCAATTTAATAGCGCCCGGCATTGATCGAGGCCACGATCTGCGGGGCGAGACGGAATAGGAAGTAGTCACCTTCTTATGCAAAGCAGTCATGCTAGCGAATTAGGAGGTGGAACACGTGAGGGAGAGGACAGCCACGTGACCTACGACGACGCCGAGAAGCGATTTCCACTCAGAGAGGTACGCCTTGGAGGGCCGGAGCTTGCCTTGGTCACTGGACTGTCTTATCAGGTAACGGTGACCCTGGAACGTAAAGGGCAACTGAAGGATCACCATGTATGGTGATAATATCCCGTCCCGCTCGGTAGGACACATTTGATGATTTTACCAAAAAAAAATTAAAAATACAATGCAGCTGCCAAAACGGAATACCGCAGTTGACTGGATGCCGAACCAGAGACTTCAACTCTCTTCGATCAAACCTAATACCAATCGATTGATTACTTCATTGAAGTACTGACTTCGAAAACGAATACAAAAAAGTTTAAAATAACTTTTCTTTTGGAAGTCGGTGGCTTTGTTATTTATTTCATTGACTATTGCCACCGACTTCCGAAAGAAAAGTTATTTTAAACTTTTTTGTATTCTATTTTGAAGTAGTTTTTCCTTTTTTAGTTGAGATATTATACAAAAAAATATTCATAAAATCGGCGTCTTTGACAATCTACAATCCTAGTAAGTAACAAAAACGGATCTATGCGAGCAACTTCAAGAGGTATCCGTTATTATTATATACTTAAACCTACCCTAGAATGTAACAAACACTTTTCCGAAAACTGTATGAAAATCGGTTCAGCAAAACGCGAGATAATCGTGAACAAACATACAATTGACTTTGAAAATCTACGATCCAAGTAGCCAAAAAATTTCGTATCTCAAAAACTACTGAACCTATTTTGATGAAACTTACAGTATTCCCTAAATTGAACAATACCTATTACAACAAAAAAAGAATAACTTAAATCGGACTTGTAGTTCCGGAGATATGCGAACACAAACATAAAAATGTACATAGTACACTTATGAAATTTTGCACATTTGTTCAGACGCTGATAAAGACTAACATATCCGAAAACTGGGCAGTTCTGGAAATATTACATACACACGGGTCGAATTGATAACAGTTCCATACATCCTATTCGATTTTTTGCTTTTTTATTACCTACACTGTAACATGATTATGAGAATGCGCGTTACTTTTCTCTTATTTTTACCGACTTCAAAAAAAGGAGGTTATCAATTCGACCCGCCGAACCGAACGGCGGAACGTCCGGGGCCATCCGGGGCCGCCCGTATGTAATATTTCCAGAACTGCCCAGTTTTCGGATATGTTAGTTATTAAAGATGATTTTTTTGAGGAAAGAAAAATTAGATTGCAAGTGGGATTCGAACCCGCGTCTTCTGGATAGGTACTCCAGACGCCTTAACCAACTAGGCTATTGCAACCCACACCTGCAAGCTGAAATTCGAATTGACGCGGGTTTGAATCCCACTTGCAATCTAATTTTTCTTTCCTCAAAAAAATCATCTTTACGATGCGCATCGCATGCGTTAATGCGTTTAAAATAATTAATATATTAGTTATTTATTAACACTTACTGCACACAAGTAAACATTGTACCCACAAAAAGGCAGACTTAATGCCTTTGGTTTTTATAGTCCAGTCAATAGGGACAAATTTAAAATTTAAAACACCCCGGCACGAAAACCAAGTGTAAAACGTAAAAAATAATAAAAAGAACTCAATTTTAAAGCAAAAAAAAAAACTTTTTCCGGTTCCCCTTTATGACAAAAATGCCTCACAGAAGTTTAAAGGCAATGAAATTCCACAACAAATGGTATTTATACACATAATATTTTATTCCGTTGTTCCGTACGTCTAATAGATAATTATAAAGTTACAAAGCAAATAAAGACATTACTATTCTATTCTATTCTACAAGAGAGAACATCCAACATTCATAAAAAAAAACATCTACAGTTCTACACAGTTAACGAGTATTTTGAACATGATTTCGGCCGCGAGAAATCATATTTCGGGCTTAAAATTATTATCAAACATCCTCTTAACACTTATTTTATCCATTTTGTTGATAGGTGTACAGTGGAAAGTTTTTGAATCACGTTACATTAAATTATTTTCATACAACCTAACCTCTTATGTTATGAACTTCAAAAATCCGTTTTTAGTGCACAAATATGAATGCAGTTATATAAGAAGTTGGTCAAGTCTCTTGAGAAGATCTGCATACAGGTCATAGTAACACACATCACCATAGTCGATTATGGGGAAGATGAGGGACTGAACAACAGCGCAGTCAAAGATTATCGGTGATACAGTTAATCCGTTCCACCTCTACAAGTAATGTCTTCCTATATTAACAGACTGGCACTTGTCTGGGTTAACCGGTACCTCAAAACGATCAGATCAATTTTTCACGGATTTTCGGGGCGCACGTTAGAGAGCCAAATCCTGCCGGCGTCGCGGGACTGTCTTATCAGGTATCCATAGCCCCGGATCGCAATGGGTTATTGAAGGACACCGTAGATTTTAGTCAGTACAAGTTTGTATGTCCCTCTTGTCCTTCCCTGGGTGAAAGGGCTGATCTGATGTATTTATTACGTAATAAAAAGCCATACCACCAGGGGCATTGCCGGTGGTATGTGGTTCTCGCAGCGAGCTATATTATTCAAACGAACTGGAATGTTTGGGAAGTTAGCGAGTCTGAAATTACATTTAATTACCAATTCAGAAAAAAAATAATTATTTTATTATCTACAATTATATCCACATTCGAATATAGTAGGAAAATACAATCAACACATTTATATTTTTACATTGCAAAGAGATCAGAATTAATTTAATTCAAAATATTAGCTTGTATCAAGAAAGGTAGGTTATGCTGTATTCTTGGCGATTGGGAAAATTACCGGCCACCACTCATGACCTGCGGAAAATTGGAGGTACTACATTTTTCACATGGAATTTGATGCCATGACAAAGACACTAGCGCCCCGTATAAAGGCCATGAATGGTGGCGTGTATTTTAAATTTTAATGATTACGTGACTAATGTCAAAATGGTTGCGAGCGATACGTCCTCCCTCAAAAGGCGCCCCGCGCCGTCTAAATCAAAAAACAAACCGTTCTTGGTTTTATATTGAATTATGTCATTGCATATTATAATTGTTTAATACTATTATTTTACTTTTAAATGAGCTAATAATTTTTTCAATGCAAGCTAACATAGTAACCTTAGTTATTCAATACTTTTTGATTGAATATTCAGTAAACATTGATAGATAAAAAATATAATTTCGGACGAAAAAATGACAAATTCTTCCTGTTTTGAAAAATTATTTTTGTTGTATTTCTGAATGAAAAATAAAAAAGTGATTAATGCAGTCCAAATATAAACTTTCACATGTACCATGGACATTTTCAAATATTATTTTACTATTACACCTTCTATGTAATTCGGTACCAAAGTATGACAAAAAGTAGAATTTTATGAAACATCCTTTGCAGAGACAAGGTTTTTACTCATGTATGTAAACAAATCTAAAAATTTGTTTAAAGCACTCCACACAGAAACAATCAAACTTTCTCGTGTATATATTTTTTTTTTATTTGTGGCAATGACATACCCAGAATCAGGTTCCAAAAGTCGCACAAAAACAACGAAACGTGTGAAAGCCCTCTTAACGATATTTCCCGTTAGTGTGGACCGAGAGTGTTACAGAACATGGTCAAAGTATTCTAAATTCTCAACAACAGAAGATTCGATATAAAATTATTCTCAACATGAGAACGATCATGAATAAACTGTAGTAACAACATCAGCTGACTATAATCCAGTACTGAAAAGTTAATTTCGTTCCAAAACAAACAAAAAATATTTAAATCAGCGCTGCGGCCGTTCTGGTAACCGAGTATAATAACAAACAAGTGAACTAACATACATGTGTTGTAGTTTCTTGAAAGTTGACTCATAAAGAATGTCGGATAAGTCTAAAAAACATAATTATTAAGTCAGTAGAAAAATAAAAATCCTATTGACATTATCATGTTTGACCAATTAAAATTAATCATAAAGCTTTTTTGAGGAAATAATAATTCGATTGCGTACAAAACTTGAACTTGCGACCTTCTGATTCAGAACACAAGATGCCTTACCAATTCATCATTTTATATTATATATTTTCATGGCCATCGTAATCCTGCTCGGTAAGATCTTTTTTTTAATCCTTTCTTACGACTTACAAGGGCACCTTTTGCGCAGTGGCTGAGCGATTGGACTGCTGCGCTGTGTGTCGCGGGTTCGATCCCCGCATGGAACAAATATTTGTATGATCTGCAAGTAGTTGTTCCGGGTCTGGGTGTGTGTGTATGTGAGTTTCTATGTTTGTAAACGCACCCACGATACAGGAGAAATTCCTAGTGTGGGACAAAGTTTAAAAAAAATATGTTTTTTCCCTCCAACAAGTTATACAATGGGCGATGCAAGCGTTACCTAATGAGTTTATAAGAAACTAGCACTTCGCCCGCGACTTCGTCTGCGCGTATATAAATATAGCCTATGTTACTCGCAGATAATGTAGCTTTCTAATGGTGAAAGAAATTTAAAAATCGGTCCAGTAGTTTTTGAGTTTATCCATTACAAACAAACATTTTTTTCCTCTTTATAATATTAGTGTAGATGTAGATATGATTTTTGTTTGTTGTTAATGATAATTTAAATAAATAAGACAAATTGAAATCGATGAAAAAGTGCTGTACACAATCGTAATATACATGTATAACACCAAAATCTTGTAGACTACGAATAATTGAATGTTGTTTTGTTATTTAAAAGTAAACAATACAATGGTTTTGCAGTACCTAACCCTTTGATCTCGAAGCAGTAAACTCAATTAGTGCTGGATAAAAAGATTTTCGGTAACTGATTGTCAGAAACCATGTTCTGAAATGCGGTTAGACTAAAAGTCGAACATAGTTGGGAAAAGCTATGCAGATGATGATATGACAAAATAATATTTAATTGAAATAAACGTTTGTTTAGTTTCCACGATCATAATATAATCACATACATAATGAAACAATGTTAAAATGTGCTCATCATTCCATGACAGAAATTAAGGTACAGGCGGCCCACCTTCATTATTTCTACCTGTTATGACAATAATTAGGGGCGAATAAAAGTATCTACTAAATATGACCAAGCAAAAATCCAAATCCAAACTAATTTATAAATGCGAAAGTAACTCTGTCTGTCTGTCTGTCTGTTACGCTTTGCCGCTTAAACCTCTCAACCGATTTTGATGAAATTTGGCACAGACAATCTTTAGACCCTGAGAAAGAACATAGGCTATCAAAACACCACGCGGGCGAAGCCGCGGGCGGAAGCTAGTAATCTATAACTATCGATTTTGACTGATCGCTAGGAAAACGTTGCACCACAATAGTGATTTCTCCTGTATTGTGGGTGCGTTTAAAAACATTTAAACTGAAGTACACAAACACCCAGACCTGGAACAACTACTTGTAGGTCATGCAAATATTGGTTCCGGGCAGGAATCGAACCCGCGAAACGCAACGCAGTAGTCCATGATTTAACAACTCCACTAACCGTGCCGCGTGCTTTAAAAGTACTTTTCAAAAACGATAGCGACCTAAAATATTTTATCTAACATCGTTAGAGATTCTGATCGTAAAGAAATATGTTCTAGGCATTATATTAATAGCAAAAATTATGAAGAAGCTATATAAAACTTTGGCTCTGAAAACGCTAAGTTTGAAAAGTGAGATAATTACAAGTATGCTTTAGTTTAGAACTTTAAGGTAAGATTCACACCAAACGGCTCGCATCGCGCCAGACGGCATTTTACAATGCGGTAAAGAACATTGAAAAATCTATCAGCAGTAAAAACAGTTCATATTTGCTTGCAACTTACGCATAGTTACCTCCGTCGGCATCCCGCGACGCGTCGAGACGTGTTGCAGAATGCGTTCGGCTGTCGCGACGGCCGACCGGCCCCGACCAGCTCCGAACGGGGCCGTCGGCATCCAATCGGCTGCCGTCGAGTCCGTTCGGAGCCGGTCGGCCGTGCGTCGTGGTATACGAACGATGATTACGGTGCAGCAACTACTTTAATTGTATTAAATCATTATGAAGTGTATGGACCTCGTCGAATTCGCACCTTTTTGCCATAAATTATCAACCCAAACTTTTCGTTTGGAGTGTGTACGGATTTCAGCGGACGCTGTCGGCTGCCGCGGCACGCGTACGGCTGTCACGGCAGCGGAACGCATACCGCAGTAGTGGTATGGCTCCGACGGACGCGTTCGCCTGCCGCGGCATCCGTACGCCTACGTTCCGATGCGAGCCGGTTGGTCTGAATCATGCCTAAGATCACACGTAACCGAGCTTTCGAACAAAGGCCGCTATCTCACTGGCGTTTTACGAGCGTTGGCGTCTCACTAACGTCTGCACAGCGCCCACGCTGCGCAGACGCGACCTAGTGTAACGTTGTAAAGTATCAACGTTATCCTTTGTCCTATATTCAATTCATTAATCAGCTTATAACCGTTTAACACCATAACCGTTACACTAGTGACAAGCGTTAACGTCCGCTGATCGCAACGTTAACGTCGAGCAGATAATACTATTTGAGTACCCACTCGTACCCATATAGACAGAGCAGGACAAACCGAACGTTATGAGGTCGCAAGATGAACGTGAACGCTTGCCACTAGAGACTCGCGTCGTCAACATCGCGAGTTTAGACGTTGGCACATATTACATATAACTCACTCCATACAAAATGTTCAATACCTACCGCTTTAATAGCCTACACTTTCAAGTCGATAGACGCTGCGAACGAAAATGTGCCTTAACCACACAAACGTAAAGTAAATTTCGCTTTGAAGATGCTCGCCGCCGCGTGGATATTCTAAATACGAGGGCTGCCTCTGACGACAATGATGTTAGTACCTAGGGTTTTTTTTTTGACACACCACTTACTTTCGTACGAATTTGTTTGTTTATCAACACTTAATAATTCAGAGTTCTTTTTATCTCATTTTTTTTTCCTTTTGATATTAAACATTCGATAATTCGTAACAGCGAGAGTTAACGAAACTCGGCTGTACCTATTATTACGAGTTCATCTGCTCAATCGGAAGCCGGGAAGTAAGTCAAATAAATATAATAATTATCAACTTATCAAGATTTTATTACAGACCGCCAACGGAACAAGTGAAAATTAAAAATATACACTTGTAAAAAGAAAGAAAATGTTTTTTTTTTAATTTTCCTACACCAGAAATTTCTCCTGTGTCGTGTGTACGTTTAAAATAATCGAAACGTAAGATCGTCGATGAAAAATGTACCTACCTACAACTTTATAATAAACGACTGTATTAAATAATTAATACTGTCGTTACATTACATTTTAACATTCATTACCTTTTCGGGTACATTTTTTCATAACAAAAAAAAACCTCTGCATCACGAGGAAAACCGTAAAAATAGATTTTATTTCTTCAACCATATCTTAGTATTTCAAAACTTACATCAATTCGACCGAAATATGCGTACGTGCGCGTCGCGCTACTATTGACAACCCGCTGCGCTAAGGTCTTTCTATGGACCGGCGGCCAGTAGGTAGTTAGCGCGTGTAAGTACATGGAGTGCAGTATCTGGTAATCTGTGACGTTGGAGAGACGCCAACGCTACTCTTTCTCCGTTTCTCCGCTCCGCAGTCTCGCTCCGCTGCTGTGTGGACCGGCAGCTTAACAATGAATAATTTTATCGAAATCCGCTAAACGGCGCACCACCGATATATAGGCGACATTTTTTTACCCCGTTGGCGGCGCATCACCTATATATAGGTGATGTGCCGTTAAGGGTTTTTGACAGTACTATCTTGTCATAATTATTGCTTATTCTTAAAATCCTTTACGTTTGCATCGGTTTTCTCTTTTCTATTTGAACTATCGAGAATATCTGCCATATATAAGTGCAACACTGACCGTCAAAAATGTGTTTATGGTTTCGAAATTAAAATGTCAAAGAAAATGACGAAAAACGACAATTTGCGACGCCATAAAAACTGCTGATTTAGCGAAAAAAAAGAATTTTTGCAAACGGGTGAGTATTTTTGAGAAAATTACTGATTTGTTGGTTAATAATAATATAGGTAATGTATGTGCAACGGGGTTTTACCCAGAGGTAGGTATACTTCAATTTATATGTGATTTTCACTGAACGAGTACGCTTTTACGTAAAGTGGGACTTCCTTCAATCAATCCCATGTATTTGTGTATTGAATAGACATATGCACTTAATATTTACGCATAAGTTCCTCTATGAACGTAGCTTTCAGATAGTACCTATATTTTTAAGTTCCGTGAAACTTTATAGTCGTAATAATTTATTTAATTTTGTTGAAAAATTTTGCACCGTCGGCAAAATGTTTTGAGCCAGTTTTATGTCTGTAAATAAATATTTTTTTACTATGAGGTGTGTTTGTATTTTTTTTCATATTTATTGGTTAATTATAATATTGGTAATGTGTGTGCAACAGGGTTTTACCCAGAGGTAAGTATATTTCAATTTCTATGTGATTTTCACTGAACGAGTACGCTTTACGTAAGTGGGACTTCCTTCAATCAATCCCATGTATTTGTGTATTGAATAGACGTATGCAGTTAATATTTACGCATAAGTTCCTCTATGAACGTAGCTTTCAGATAGTAACTATATTTCTAAGTTTCGTGAAACTGTATAGTCGTAATAATTTATTTAATTTGGTTGAAATATTTTTCACCGTCGGCAAAATGTTTTGTGCCGGTTTTATGCCTGTAAATAGATTTTTTTTTACTATGAGCTGTGTTTGTATTTTTTTTCGTATGAAGAAAGAACCCTGCCATCGATAAAAGCCATAAAATATATACGTTAAAGATCTACTTTACGAAATAATAATTTTTAAAGTTCGCATAATGTTTTATTTCAACCATAGTCAATGTTTACCATTTAAAATAATAAATTAGAGACGAAATGTCAACAAACACTTAACACGACCCGAAAGGGCCATTCATTAGCTCGTAACATAAACATAACTTGAGATTACGACCGACGCCCAAGTATAAACAAAAAATACTTTGTTAAGTGGCGGCGTGTGCGGCCATCTGGCGCGTGGATTACGTCATCGCGTGCGCCGCGCGAACGCGGGAAATCCCTTCACCTATATATAGGTGATGCGCCGTTGACCGGATATTTGTAAAGGCATCTTTAGAAAAGGTTCAATATTGAGCTGAATAAATTGGTTGAAATAAAACTCAAATAAAACTTTGAAGAAGTCAAACCTATTGGTTTGAAAAGGATAACCTGTCGTTCATAAATTAATCCTATCACAAATTAATCGCCTTATAATTTTATTTTACGATTGTGTGATGCGGTCATTATCCAGATTATAAAATTTCTTAGCAATTTTATTAGCTTTGAGAAAGTGAGCATTATGTCTGTAGGTTTTATTTCCAGGCCAGGCAAACATTTCTTCACGGGATTGTCTAAGTAGGATACGTGGCCATATAATGGAAACCGAAGAATCAGAGTAGAAAATTATCAGTGTCTGATAGTCACTTCCGCTTCAACCACAGAGCGGGAGGAGCATTCGATTATTCTACCAACCAATAAAATTGCTAATAATTTCTTCAACTTTACACACACCGCAATGTCTGGAATTGTTTAGAAACTCAAAATTTTTGCTAAAATCATGTTGAAAAAAGGGGTCATTTTGTTAATATTGTATTACCACAGAATACTACTAGTACTACGTACAGAAGTGTCACTTCCCAAAATAAAACAAATGTAAAATCTTTGCGCGAGAGAATAAAGTGAAACTAAGTACGGGGCGCGTGCGAAACGGGCGGCGGGCGGCAGCCGACTCTTAAACCCGTCCACGGTGCGCCCGCGTGTGCTTCAGATTCAATACTAAGCACACGCGGGCGCACCGTTGACGGTGCTACACCGCGGAGTGCGGTGCTTGGTATTACCTCTATTTAATAGTTTTCTTCTTTTGCAGGCTGTGGTGATGTATGCCTCTACATATGTGCTGGTTGCACTCAGTATAGACCGCTGCGATGCCATCACCAACCCCATGAACTTCTCTGGAAGCTGTGAGTCTAACATTGTTATTACTTTATTATAATTATTGATGATGGGGTTATATATCTTATGATCTCCATAGATCTATGCTTTTGGAAGGGACACCTACAGTCTTTTCACAGTTATTATGACTTCCCTATAGCACCGTAAAAATTTTTGGAATATCTTCATTTTATTTTCCTTTGACAAAAAGTAACTGACCTACTTCAAATAATTTAAAATGGGGCATTTGATTTGTTAAAAAATCCTTTCGGGCATTTGAAATTCTCAACATCGGAATATTTAATAAGTTTGAAAATCGAAATTGGGCATTCTTTGAATTTATGCCGTTTATTTTTTAAAGTCATTGGATAACTTAAGTTTATTAATAAACAACATCGTGTCTTGACTTGTGATGTTCTTTTTTAACTTTCCAAGTAACATTTTTGTGTTGTTAATTACTGCTGACATAAAATAACTTTTTGTACTAATAAAAAGCTTTGACAAGCAATGTTTTTAATGATGAAGAGTTTTTAACAGTTTTTACTGGCAATTAAAACTTGCTAGAACATTCTCATGGTCTTTTACTATAGGCCTCATTAGTCAGCTCAATATAAGTAGTCCAACGAGCTATGGAGAGGGCTATGATCGGAGTCTCACTGCGCGATCCACTCAGAAAATCAGGAAATTCGTAGACGAACCAAAGTTACCGACATAACCCATCAAAGAATTAGCAAGTTGAAATGACAATGGGAAGGCCTTATAGGACGCAGAACTGATGGCCAATAGGGCCTCTGTTTATTACATTCTATATTTGATAATATTGATTGAAATTCCCGGAAATCAGATCTATGGCCACCGTTGTCACTTTCATAATAAAATTATGTTGTTCACATAAAGGGTTTATATTTTTCAAATAAAAAATATGCTCTGACTTCTAAAAACCAAATATTGAAAAGAAAAAAAAAAAAAACGATATCTACTTTCCTTCTAAAATAATATTGTATTTGAATTTACTTTATTGAATTTCAGGGAATCGGGCGCGGGCTTTGATCGTGTCTGCGTGGTTGATCAGCATTGTCTTTTCCATACCACTTCTTATTTTATATGAAGTGAAAGAAGTTCAAGGTAAGACACTTACTTAGCAACTTTTGGGATAATAAGCCACTTGAGGACATTGGGAACTATTCGGATATTTTTTTTTTTAGCGTAAAATCATCAAATGAGTCCTCTCACCCAGGGCAGGGCGGGAGGGACTGTCAGACTTGTACTGACTAAAATCCACGGTGTCCTTCATTAGCCCTTTACGTTCCAGGGTCACGTTAATGGAATAAATCTCGCGACCAACTATTCGGATATTGGGGAAACTATCCGGATATTAAAGCCGGATTATGTTTACAAAATATTTTATCAAGTTCCTTGAACATGATTTGTAAACTATGTATGTGGATATTGGAACTGTGATACGTCTCAATGTTCTGGACTCGAGGTCATCTTGAAGTCATGCTTAAATTGGGTCAGATATGGATTCCATTTAAAATACCGGTATACAGTGCGATCCGGTAGTTGGAAGCTGACTCCAGCGTAGTTGGGAGAAGAATTAATAGATAAAATTAAATGAGGATATTTTATATCTGTAGGAACTGACACAAATCCAGTTGTTTCTAGCAAGTAGATTTTGTTTTTTTTTTTCTTTATAAAGTTGCAGGTTCAAACCCTACTCGCAATCGATATTTTCTTTGCACAAAAAATATAGATTATAGTTTTTTGTGTCTATGACTAAGATGTCGTTGTAACCAACATTCTTAATTTACTGATATCGCCTTGTCTGTACAAAATTTAACTCGCAAACAGCTTCTCTCCGGAAGAAATCAAACCGAAATGGGTCGGCTCCATTCTTAACAGTAAAACCGCAAAAAATGAGAAAAGGGTCCTTATAACGATAGCATAGTTAATGAAAAAAATGGTCCAGTTTCAAATGTTGACCTACTTTCGTATCGAACCCTATCTTAACAAGCGAATTGACTTATCTTGATAATTTAGTGATTTTTCCATTACGGAATTTGCATTAGTAAAATTAGAACAATTTATTCACAACAACACGATATTTTTATCGTTTTTAAGCTATTGCATAGCTTCTATCGCGGGCCTTGAGCGCGGGGACCGAATCCAGAAATTCCGTAACGAAAAAACCTCACGCTCATTTAATTTAATTAAATTATTAATTTAATTAAATTATTAAAATTAATTAATTATTAATTTATTAATATAATAATAATAATAAAATAATAAAACCATAATAATAATGTTTTTTGTTTCTTTTTTGTAAAAATATTTAAAAATGTAATTTATAAGTGTAAAAATAAATAAAGAGAATAATAATATATTATTTTTTTTAAGAATATTTAAAAATGTAACTTGAATTAATATCAAAGAAAAAGCAATACTGCATGAATAAAATAAATAAATAAAATTATAATTGCATAATTTGATACAAAATGCTATGCAATAGCTTTACCGCGGCAGTCCCCGTGCCACACGTCTTTTTTTTAATTTTTGTCTTCCTTTTCTCGGTGGGTTATAATTTTTCCGTTTGTATTTTTTATTTTTTTAGTAGAATCTGCTTACTAGCTAGCTAATAATTTAGATTTCCGTCAGAGAATGTTATGAAGTAGGATGTGAGTAGTTTCCAGATTTTGTTACTACATTCCAACTTTAACATTTATTTTTAAATATTGGTAAGTATAGTATAGAATCTATAGGTAATAATAATAGATAATGAAAAAACAAGAATATTGGTCTACTTTAGCAATGGATTGAGAAAACTTGAATTCCATGGGGGGGGATCTTTGCCTAACATTATCAGTATTATAGATAGTCAACTCAAATAAACATGATTTAAATTTCATTCAAAACTTCTAACGCCTTTATCTATCCAATTTCCAGGACAGATGCAATGCTGGATAGATCTCGGCACTCCTCGACGGTGGCAGATCTGGATGTCTTTGGTTTCCATCATGATCTTCGTCCTACCAGCGTTGACTATAGCAGCCTGTTACGCTGTGATAGTCCTCACAATATGGACGAAGAGCAAAGCAGTCGTCATGAGTCCGCCTATTAATTCTAGGAGAACAAAGACTTTGAGAAACGGTGAGTATTATTTATCAGAGCCAGTAATGCGTACAGCAAAAACATGGAACTCACTACCTGCGTCTGTGTTATCGACGCTTAGGGCCACAAACGGGCCACAAAACGCCGCCACACGCCACTCGCGCGATTCCGCTCCCCTCTCTCTCTTACTTCAGTAATACATTGGTTAAAAAAAGTAGCTGACGACTGCAAGTGTCGACCACCGGCCACAAATGGTTGTCGCGCGCTTCAGCTACCTCTGTAGCCGCGTCTAGCTTCTCGTGGCGGCGTTTGTGGCTGTCGCGAGTGGCTCGTGTGCGGCGACACTTACTATTCGAATCTCTTCAAAGCTAGTGAACAGGCTTCTTCTGGGTAAGCTCGCTGATCACTCCATCGTTAGGTTTTCTCTCTAAAACTTCTGATCTTGACTAGAGTCAAGAGCAAACCCATCTCTTATAAAAAAGCAAAATAATAAAAGCAACGCTTTTAATACATGTTATATTTTTATACAAAACATTATATAAACCTCGCCCCTCGATCGTAAATCAAACAGCAGCATATTTCCTCGATCATGACCTTCCAAATCGCTTACTAGCACACAAACGATCTTGAAACATTATTTTTATCTTTTTATCTGCTCGCCCTTTCAACCACGAGAAGCGTTAACGATCGAATAACTAACTTACAATAAAACAAAAAAGCACTTATACCGACACCAAAGAGTTACAAGAACCAGGTGGCCTACAATAACGTTTAAATGCGTGAGTGGTTCTGCTCAGGGAAAGAGATGGCGCTAGACGATTTGTATAGCTCTGTCTCTTTCCCACAGCTTAACTACTCACGCTTTAGTAGGCCACCTGTGACGGCTGACAGTTGCTAATTAATCCTCCAAATAGAATTTGTGGGATTAACTTCTAGATTTAAATGTGGTGTATTTATGTTTTTCAGGTCAGGTGGAAAGCGACCCGGATTCGAGGCGAGCCAGTTCTAGGGGACTGATTCCAAGAGCAAAGATCAAAAGTGTCAAGATGACATTCGTTATTGTATTCGGTGGGTATATTTAGAAGATACAAATGTATTTTAGTACGCTCTGTTTCTTTGATAGTTAGTCAAGTTCGAATTATTTTTGGTCTTATTAATAATCTTTATAAATAAACAGCACTGCGCAATATTGCAGTGATAAATGTTTCAACTAATCAAATTGAGATAAAATAATTAAAATGTCCAACTCATACTTAGTTTAAATAAGCTTTAACCTATTGTAAAAAAAACAAAAGCCAACACGATTAAATAAGTTACTCATAGATTAGATTGAGACGTAAAATAACAATTGCTTGTTCATTAAGGTGTTTAGCGATAATAAACTAACTTTGCCATTATAATATTTTACTGTAGTGTATACTATTTTAATCTGTGCCCATATCGCGTATGAAATTAGTTAATTACAATTCGTTTCCCGGTTTCCGCTTGTAACTAAATTTAAATTAAATTTTTGTTCCAGTTTTCGTGCTGTGTTGGTCCCCGTACATCGTGTTCGATCTCCTACAAGTGTACGACCACATACCACCGACACAGAACAACTTGGCTATAGCCACTCTCATCCAGAGTCTGGCGCCGTTGAACTCAGCAGCAAATCCTTTAATATGCTGCATGTTCTCCCCTCACATCTATACAAGCCTCAGGTATGTTTACTAACAGTAATAAGCTTTAGATTAGAAATTTTTGGATAGATATACTTTGTCTCGATACGATACAACACTGCGCTGTTTTAAGTATTATAAGCATTAGGTCGGAATCAGGTAGAGTTATTCATGTACTTACGCTGCGAAAGAATAACGTGGTTATGCCCGACATCCCGGAATTACTTTTAAAGAGCAGAAAAATCCCGTGATTTATAATAAAAAGTAACAATTTATTTGTCTAATCTAACTCTGTTGTTTTTTTATTATTTATTTATTTGTTTTCCACACGAGATTGTCTGTTAGAAATCCCGGGAAGATCCATATTAATATCAACATTTCGATGCAAGTATACCAAAATAACTCTACCTAATTCCGACCTATGCTTATTAGTCTATAAATTCTTCTTCAGTACTGTATCTTATAGTGTTTTTTGAAGTGTGATAAATCCTTTAAGCCGGATCCAGACTGGTGTTACGTGAAATGAAAGTGTAGGACGGCAGACGAGCGTTACTTGTAATACTCGTAGTGCCGTCCACACTTAGAATTCGCGTTACATTACACGGTGTATTACATACGCGTTACACTAGTCTGGACCCGGCTCTATGTATGGAGCATGATACTTTAGTTGAGTTACGCGGTCAACACAAACAACAATTATTTTATATAATTAATGTATTATTATAAAAACAGAATAAAGTTATTATAATATACATTATGTATTATATGCATTCTATTAACACCTATTTTCAAATTTTACCAACTCATAACAATAATAGCACCACACTACATACAAATTCATACTCAATTTCAGACGAGTAGCACCGTACAAGTGGGTATAACTTTGATTGCAGACGAGTTCCCCCTTACAAGTGGTTGTGGTGTGGCCGCCGACGCAAGCGACACGCGAGAGGCACCGTCCGTTCAAGATCTGACTCCACAGCCAACTCTGATCTGCTAAGTTCCACTCACGCGAAAAGATCACATTCTGTTGCAACGGTAAATATTAAACAGGCGGCCTACCATTACGTCTTAAAGCGTCTGTCTTTAGGCTGTGGGAAAGAGACAGAGCTACACAAGTCATCTAGCGCCATCTCGTTCCCTGAGCGGAACCACTCACGTTTTAAGACGTCATGGTAGGCCCCCAGTAATTGTTTCGAAATTAATTTTGACCCACACTGGGCGCCATTTTAGGTTTTGTCGCGAAACAAATTTTAATAGCTAAGTAGCTATTACCTGTTGTATATTTTAAAGTAAAACAAAGAAAATAAAATATGTTGTGGCGTTCCAGTCATAACTAAACTTTTTCCCCATCATGATTGACCCCAGTCAGGAATCCCAGTTTGGGCGCCAATTGGCTTTGGCGCCCAACTGGGACAATTCTACTAGCTATTTTTTTTTTTTTGGTCTAGAATCTATAACTATTCTTTGTGGTTAGTATAACTTCCACCATAACCTTTATTTACGTGTTAAACTATATTTTCAGATACTAAACCGAGGCCGAAGCAGCAGTGTTTCCCGGGTGCCCGCAGACGCGCGCCGCACGCAGCTGCTGGTGTTAGTGTCGGCCCGCGACTGACAGCGCGCCGTGCACGAGCTCACGCCACCTGCTCGTGACGTCATGCTCTAGCGCCAGTGCTCGGTGTGTGCGCGTTCACATGCCACCAGTGTCTACAGAGCGAGTAGCTAACTCGCTGTACCATACGTAGTATTAGCAAGAGACTAAATAATAATGAAAGAGTAACTTCACGTCTTATGTATTTTAGTGTTTTATCCGTATAAAATGTAAATGGCATGTTAAAGTCATTTGAAAGTTATCCTAAATTTATTTATTTATAGGTTTTATCCTAAATTTTGTGCCTGTTGTTAACGCACATTCATTGTACTTTTGTTTTTTGCTAAAAAGATTGTCTTTCAAAAATATTATTAAACAAAAATGCGGTCAAATAAACATTATTGCCTTAAAAAGAAAACTGTTCAACACGAGTCTATTTGAAATTCTCGCTTATTCAGCAGTATGCTTATTCAGTTGAAGTCTAGTCATACAACGATTTATATTTATTTATTCTTATTTAAATAACTATGTAAGGAATTATCAAAGCATTTATTTACCTTTCGTCTAGCTTTAAGTTCGAGACCAGTAAGTTTGCCAAAAATGATAAAGAACTTCCGTAATAACTTATTCTGAAATACGATATTTTAAAATACAATGCAGTTTATTGAAAATAAATGATTGATGACTTAGCAGGTGGCCTACCATGAACTCTTAACGCGATCCAGTTTAGGCTGTGGGAAAGAGATGGCGCTAGACGATTTGTATAGCTCTGTCTCTTTCCCACAGCCTAAACTGGATCGCGTTAAGAGCTCGTGGTAAGGCCCCAGGTCATAGGAGTGAAATGTTCTATTAGAATAAATTATTATTAGATATTGTTCGTTAAAATGTATATTGGGATGACGAATACGCTAAGAATAAAATGCCAAATTTAAATCGGATAGTCGTAAGTAAATAATTGAAAATGTTATTTAAAAGAAGGAAATAAGTATATGGAACTGAAATATAAACGTAATGATATAGAATTAAGAAATACCTATATGTTTAAGTCTAATTAGTACCCGTTTAAATTAAGCATTATCGAGTTTTGTAAAATTAATATAAAAAGCTATTTTAATTCTGTAAATTGTAAAGAGGCTTTTATCAAATCGTGTAGTTATAAATGTACAATTATTTTTGTACTGTGTATAAATTATTGTTAAGAATTATTGTCTTAAAGTATATTATTAGAGAAGCTATTAAATGTTGTATCAGTAAAATATTTGTTTCATTACCCTTTTTCAAAACTCAGAACAACCACACTTAAACCATATTTTCTTTTAATTCTAATGACCTTTTTTAATAAAAATTCAATGAGAGCGTAGAAATAGCATTTACAAGGTTTAAAATATCATTTCATTTCATTCAGGTGCTTTTAAAAGAAATATAAACTTGTTTTCCTTATATGCCAGCGTTCTTTCATAAACTACGACTAACGCCATCTGTCTTACTATGTTTAAACTACGATGCCTTCCTTGTACGCTCATCTGGTTTACTCGAAAGGCGGCCATTGCTTCAAGAAAATAGCACTGTGAGCGTCTTTTTACTTTTGAGGTGTTTTATACAAGAAACTTAGGAACGAGTGTTACTTTAAAGTATGCCGCATTTTTCGTTGAAATATAGGCATAATGTAGATGTGTAATTATTTACCACCTTTAATGCAAATAAATTCTTAACATTGCTTTTTTTCTATTTAATATGACGAGTCTTTTTTTTTTAATGATCTATTTTTTTGGCTTTTGCGTCTCAAACTCGTAACGTCTCAGATCTTAAAAATATGAAAGGGCTTTATAAAAAAACGTCTCTTAAAGTTTTTAAACGAAATGTGGTTGAGATAGGACAAAGTCTAAGAAGGGATCTAGTCATGCTTATTTTTTTTTTAAGTCTATTTTTCACGCAAAATAAAACCAGCAAATCCTATATTTACGCGTGCGAAGATCGTAACTAGTCTAGACTTCAGCACACAATTTTAAGACTGGATAAACCGAATGTGTAAAAATACTTTATACGACTGTAAAACTTTCATTATAGCAGTATTTGTTATGACAGTGGATGATAGTAAAATAGATCTAGTGTTTGTGGGAGTTATTTTTGAACATGTTTGATTTTGATGTAAGATGTTAGTTTTTCTTGTATTAGAAATAGATCTCTATTTGATTCTCTGCAGAGTTTGTTCAACAGTTTTTTGGTTGAACTAAGTAATTTAACGGCACGGTTCGCGAGTGGTTGAGCCATCGACTGCTTCGCAGCGTGTCGCGGGTTCGATTCCCGCACGGAACAAATACACCACTCAACACTAAAAAAATATCTGACTCGCTTCATATTATTTCATAATGAGGTTAACTAATTATAAATAACTGTAGCCATTTTATTTTGATATCACATCTGGAGGTGGCGATAAATGACTTTTTATTCCTTTACCTACCTGAAGGTAGGAAAAATCCGGATGGTCCAGAAATGTATGAGTAATTTCAAAGAGAACATGGTGTATTCGTTATTTTAATAGTTTACTTCTAAAATATCACGGATGTGTATTAACACTCCTGGGGGGGGTATTACAACGTCTTAAAACCAGGCTTACTCCGGCGAGTGAAAGTGACAGAACTATACAAGTCGTCTAGCGCCATCTCGTTCACTCACTGGAACAAGCCTGGTTTTAAGACGTTGTAATACCCCCCCTGATTTATTTTGCTACATTAGTAAATCGAATATCAAGCCACTTTCCCACTTAATTAAACAAGGTGGGTTTTCTAAGTTATTTAAACCGTTATGTAAGTTATTAAGGGCTGATTTTTTAATAGTCAGATAACTTTTGACATATTTTCCATAGATAAGCTGTCAAACCGCCATTTATTATATCATTTTAAATCGGTATAATTTTCGTAGGCAGTGTGCTACGAGGCTACGAGTGCTACGAGTGGGTCTACGCAAAAGGTTGGACAATTCTACGTGGGTAAATGCGACGTAGAATTACGGGGATTATTCTACTCCGAGCTACTAACTTCATAACTATCGCTACCATTTTTTCTGAAACTCATACATATTTCTTTTCATGCACATAACGTGACTGATTTATTCGTCACACGTCACCGTTCTGTAGGTGGTGACTAAGAATTTCCATTAGAAGTGGAAAGTTGGAAAATAAAATAAAATTCTAGAAAATTTGGCTTTACTTTTTTTTCTGAAACATGTAGTATCTCCCAGCTGTTTACAGATGTTATAGATACAAACATTACTATTAATTCTCTAGATTTGATATTGATAATATTTTGTTATTAGCAAATTGTTAACTTAGGCCAAAGGCGCAAGATTTCCGTTTACTTGAAGTTACTCCATATGACGTTAATTTAATGTAAAATGAAAAACACCTCTGGTGTACTAACGAGGATTTTTTTTTTCCTTAAACAATATAAAAACGCGTGTAATAGCCTCAGATGTCCCGAGATATTTTTACCTACATATTATTACATTTTTAAATCACCCTAGATTATTCAAATTTTCAACCAAATCACCACATCTACCTCAGCAACGGAAACCTTGTAGTTAATTGAAAACTTAATACATTCTAAACTAAGAAAAGTTGGTGATTCTCGGAAAAGTGATAAGGACTCTCAACTCTACAGAATTTCAATTTAAACTATTCACATGTACCGAGTATTAGAGGCAACAACGACGTGTAAGGCGGGATCTAGCCGCGTATGCTGGGGGCCCAACGGACTACCCTTTAATGTAATAGGATTGAATTGTGTACACCTGTAACTGGTTCTTACAATAATATGTTTGATTTTATAATGCATGTACTTTTATTATACCTATGTAAAATGTATGTACTAGTGTACCTATTCTAAGGTAAATAAATAAGAAAGAGTGTTAGATGGTTTGGTTATGTGGAGAAGATAACTGAAAGGCGACTAACAAAAGGAATTTATAAGGCAGACGTGAGTAGAAACGCCGGGAGACGACGCACTGGGAAGACCTTCATTGACCTTATTAGTGATGTGCTTCAGAAAGTCCGGGTACGGAGTACTCGCAATCGGCGTGCCTGCACGACCAGCTGTATGAATGTAGATAAGGCGAAAGGAGTATGTAAGGATCTTAGTAGGTGGCGCTCTGTATTTTCGATCTTAGTAGGTGGCGCTCTGTATTTTCGATCTTAGTAGGTGGCGCTCTGTATTTTCGATCTTAGTAGGTGGCGCTCTGTATTTTCGATCTTAGTAGGTGGCGCTCTGTATTTTCGATCTTAGTAGGTGGCGCTCTGTATTTTCGATCTTAGTAGGTGGCGCTCTGTATTTTCGATCTTAGTAGGTGGCGCTCTGTATTTTCGATCTTAGTAGGTGGCGCTCTGTATTTTCGATCTTAGTAGGTGGCGCTCTGTATTTTCGATCTTAGTAGGTGGCGCTCTGTATTTTCTACCCCAATGTGATGAAAGCGTGAGTTTCGTAAGAAAGAGTTTAGTTGTCTGAATCTCAGAGCGAGCTCATTCTTACCCTTAATGAACGTTATTTTCGCTCTACTACTCTTTGATTGTGAAAACACTTTTAAGCAATTTTCTCTTGTGAGGTAAAATAAGTCATTAATGGGTCTGCTCCGCTCGCTGTGGGAACCGGGCTTTTTAGGCGGAGGCCAAGAGCGACGGATTGTGTCGTGTCGTCGCGCGTTGGTTGCATCGAGTCTTATCACGAAGCAACGCATTCTACTGGTGACAGCTTTAGAGATGCTCGTGCAATAAGATGGTTTAAAATGCATCGGATTTTGAATCGAATTCGATTGGTTTATTTTATTTGGAAGTTTAGGGGGAATTTTCGAATTAGATTGTTTTTTGGGAATGTGTCACCTAATTAGGACCTAATTGCAAATAACCAATCGCTAAAATACTTAGCGATATTGCAAAACATTTGTATTAAAATTATTGTTAAAGAATTTATTACATCTAATTTTGAAGTTTGATGCCCGCTTTTAATAATGCTGATAATAATCCTATACCTAATTATATAATAATATCTGATTGACCGAGCTTTGCTCGGTTTTTTGTTTTTGGCCCTCATCGGTCATGGCGTTATAGATGGCGCTTCTTAAAACGCGGTTTTTAAAATGTCTATATCTTGGGAACCGAGCTTTTCTCGAACCTGGGACCTTGATAAATCGACTCCTTGAGCCGAAAAACCCCTAATCTGTAACTTTCATGAAAATCATTGGAGCCGTTTCCGAGATCCTGATTATATATAAATAAATATACAAGAATTGCTCGTTTAAAGATATTAGATTTATTTAAAACAGTAGGTAAATGAAATGAAACAATATCTATTTCAGAATATCTAAAATGGGAATTAATTAGCGCATTATTAATTTAGGTACCTCGTATTTATTACCAGTAAAATAATACAAAGCCTGTTTCAAAATAATCGATTTGAAACCTGAATTCATTTACTTTTGTCAAAATATCTTCAGTGTTCAACATTTATGCATCTGCAAGATAGTTTGAACAGTTGAAGGAGGTTAGTTTAATACTGTTAGAAATCTAAGTTTATTGCATAAGTTGCAGTCAGACGCCCATATCGCAGTTTAATATATTATTCGGGAACTCGGATGCGAAATCGACAGTCCTTAGAACGATATATGTGATTGCATACAGTTTGATAGTTCTATTTACATTCAGAAAAGTGTTCAATTTTCAAAGTTTTCCAGATAAGCTTACTCGAATCGGAAAAATAAAATCTATTCAAGGGTATTTGAATATTTTGTTGATTCAACTTTTTTTTCAATAAATGTTTGCAAATTTACAAAATATTTTGTGTAGAAAATAGAAAACGATTTCTTTATTCAAGTTTTGATTGTAAAATTGACAGAACAACATGTCTTTGTGAAATGAAAAATATACAAAGAACTATTCGTCTTCGTTCGACAATTTAAAACTGATCATCATCGTCATCATCATCAGCTGTAAGACGTCCACTTCTGAACAAAGGTTGATCACCACGTGGAACAAAAATCCGTCACTTGCATCCAGCGACTGTCCGCTAATCCAATTACCAAGAGAAAAATAATTTATTCAATCTAAAATATGACAACAGACATGATAGCAGCATGAATAAAATTGCAAATCGTGCGTCAGTAGGTAAGAGATTTGAAAAATAATGAACACGTTTTTATAAATCGTTGTTAAAAAAAATGTAACCGCCTTCAAAAACAACCACTAATAAAAAGGGTAAAATAACAGACAAAATAACTTTCGGAAGTTGGTGGCTTTGTTTTTTTTTTATTTTATTGTCTTTTTTTTTTGCCACCGACAATCAAAAATTATTTTCGCCGGTCATCTCATGGTACTAGACTTCATTCATAAATAGTACCCCAACTGCCCCTGTTAAGTGGCTCCAGCGGCAAATGACAGCGGCACCAACCCTCAAGATTACGAGTAAACTATCCCAAATGGAAGCCCGACCAAGTCATTAGTACCCCTGTCGGTTATGTATTAGGTAAAACTTAATTGTTACGAGAGCCCTCACTTAATTTGTATTCGATTTGAGGTAGTTCTGATCTGGCTTTACTGATGCTTATAACTTGAGAGAAGAGAAGACAAGTACTTGGTATAACTAACTTTACGTAAATTTTCTTGTGCATGTGGGTTTCTATACAACATTATTTTTAGTATAATATATGCGAAACCTGAATATAGTTTGAATCAGTATCTGATTCGATTCCAATAATTTTTACACCATGTTATTTTTTTTTTCAAAAATATTTTAATTAAATTTTATTACCAGTTAATTACATTACAATCACCTTACCATTAGGTACCTATTGCCAAACTATTATCAAGAGTGTATAACACAGGAGACGCGGTTTACGCGAGAGTACCGTGAAATTAGCATGTTTTTGAACGGACAACCAGGTAATATACAAGCTTATAACTTTGTGATTTTTTATGATACGGTTTTAAAATTTTGTATATAGATTCTCTGCACAAAAATATTGGACAGGTGTATCGGGTTTCGCATAAACAAAAAAATAATGTTGTATATATGTATAACGCACCTACGATACAGTAGGAATCGCCATTGCGGGTCTTAGAAAAAAAAATACAAATTGTAAGTCAACAAACAATCTGTCTTTCATTAATCGATTTTCAACCTTTTCACAATAGCGGAAAGTTAATGTTTGATTGGTAATTTTTTACAGATTGGGGTAGTTTGACCTGCTACAGTCTGTACATGTTATTATTTAGATTAAAAAAGAAATAAAATCGTCATCACTTGCCCGCCCATGAATCAGCTTGCAGTCAAATATAAGCATTATTTCTAGCGTTGCAATCGAATTCACTGGTTCAATGTTGGCAGAAATCGGTCCAATACGGGCTAAACCAATAAACAACGGTCACTTTTGAGACAAATGTGTCCATAATAAGATTTATATCTATACCTTTTGAGGATAAAGAGGCAACCCACAACTGGCCAACAATCCTTAGAACACCGTGATACCTGCTTATTTAGTATAATATCATTTGTGTCACTGTTTCGTTGATTCAGCGGTGAATATGTAATGAAGGGAAATGGAAAAGGGAAGGATGCGGAAGAAGCAGAGGATGTAAAATAAAAACATGTGCGACAGCCTGAATTTTGTTGAGATAGAGATTAAATCTCTTGTCGCGGGTCTAAGCAAGATATCATGGTCCTGGAACGCAAAAGGCAACCGAATGATCAGGGTGGATTTTGAGTCATTAAGAGTCTGATTTTCTTCATCTCCGACCAATGACCAAAACCAAAACTCATTTGAAGATTTTACCATTAAAAAAACGGGTCAACTGAATTTACATAACCATATCGAGGGGTGAAAGGCTATTTGCTTTAAGCGACATTTTTGCAACTTTACAGGAGAGCCATTTAAAGTTTTAAAAAATGGAAAAAAAATCATAACAAAAAAACTTCTGCAACTATTTGAATGGGGTAAATTAAATTAAATTTCATTTAAAAGCGTTGAATTGTTGATGCTTACTCTAAATAAAACGGACCTTTAATTACAAAGATAAATGTCGCTTAATACAAATTACCTTAAACCCCTATTTTTTAGGGAAAGGAAAAAAGATTTAAGAAGCTCTGCTGTATATTTTCAGAAGAAGCCAAACAGCATGAAGTGACGCAACCCATATTGAACAGTAGCAAGCTATTTATCGCAACTGCCAATTGATATTAAATTGAATGGCAGGCTAATAGACATAAGTAACATATTGTATTGAAAATGTAACGTTTGATGTAACGTTTTTTTTCGTCTAATATTATCAATGGCTGTTGAAACAACCTAAATTATCGCCATCACCCAAAATCTTAGGTGCTTATATTAGTAAATAAAGAAATATAGATAACGCAATTTCAGTTGATGTTAGATTCATTTAGAACAATAATAAAGTAGAACTGTCTCAATTTAAGAACATCAATATTTTTATCAACAACAACATCAGTTAAAGTATTACCCGCTTCATCGTCATCATCGGCTGGAAGACGTCCACTGCTGAACATAGACCTCCCCCTTAGACCACCACGTTGAACGACAATTCCACCTAGTGGGCGGCCTGCCTACGCTGCGTTTTCCGGCCATTGCCGCTTCAACTTGCAAATTTTACGAGCCATGTTGGTGACCATCCGTCGGCGAATATCCTTGTTCCGGATTTCATCCCGCAAAGAAACTCCAAGCATGACTCTTTCCATTGCTCGTCGAGTGACTCTTAGTCTCCACCTTAACTATCTTAAGACACCGTGGGATCCTCGATGAGAAGATATCACGTGGCTTCCCAACGCTGCACATCCGAATTGGATTGGATTCCGTCACTAAACTCTTCTGTCTTTTGTAAAATCTGGCGGAGCGAAGGAGTATAACTTTCCGTATAACTTGTCAAGCTCTCTCACGATCTCCGGTTTCAACGAAATGATACTGCCGTCGTCAATCTTTAGCTTTGTCATTTGCCCAATAACTGAATTCTTTGGGAAGACTTTTGCACTCTGGTTCTGCTCGATTGCATCTCTGATCCGTGCAGCATGATAAGCACGCAGGTCACGTCGTATTGATTTAGGGATTCGTCTATTGAGTTTGCCATATTCCGACATATCAGCTGAAGATTGCAGCCATCTCAATCCGCTCTTGGATCAACTTGATGGATCCGTTCGGGAGCTTTTGAGGCTTCCTCCGGGGTCTTAAAGAAATTGGACTTCACTGCTTGGACAGTTTCCACCAACCGGTTGTTGATCGCGTCCACAGTTTTGCATTCAGTGCCTAACGGAAACGATCATGCGTTTCGAGTTGGAAGCCTTCGGTGTTCTGGATGTGAGCAGAACCAGGTCGGACGGTGGACTTTAAGCGTGACTGTTCAAGCTTTACATTGATATTCAATGTGATTCTTAAGTCTCGGAGATCTTCGGTGATCGCCACAGGTCACCTTGTCAGTATCACCTTGGAGATCAAAGAGACAACACTGAATATTCGCTTCTTGGACGTCATGATGAAGTCAATCTCATTTTTGGTTGTACCGTCAGGGTTTATCCTCGTCCATCTTTATACAAATAGGAGTTCATCAAATGGAGTTCTTCCTTTTTCATTTAGTCGGCCAGCCGCTGGTCGCTATGGATTTGCTGCCCATACCCAAATGGCTGGGGCCTCTTAACTCATTGCCATTCCGTGAACCACCTTCGAATTGAATTCCCCTATAACAACGAAAAGGTATGTTTCGGAGGTATGTATGGCTTCGGATATCTCCTCATACAAAGCCTCTGCTTCATTATCGGAATATGCCAAGCTCGGTGCATGTACCTGTATGACCTTCAACAAAAATCTGTTGGTTATTCTGAGTATAAGGTGTGCTACTCTACTCGACAAACAAGTCGACAGACTTTCACAAAGTTAATAATGAGGGACCTGTGGACGAGAAATCCAACACCACTCCGGGAGTTACGATCTTCTTCCCGGAAGAAGAGCATATTGCCGGAATCTAGGACTATTGTATCCTAGCCGAAAGGGTTAGAATTCAGATAATGCCAAGATATCTCAGCGTATTTTGCTCAGTTCTTCCTCCAGTTCGACAATCGGTCATCGCTCAATGTGCAGATGTTGCGTGATGCCGGGGCCAAAGTTCGTCAGGGGTTGTACCACCTGCTCCTCACATACCCGATCCGCTACCCAGACCAGGAATAGCGGAAATGCCGGAGACAGGGGTCCGTGCGTAAAGGTTGTCAATCATAATGAGGGGGAGGGGTTTCCCTGCTCGACCTTCGATGGTTGGTCATAGTTTAAGGACGTACCCGGATCCATCCATCCACATACATCCCGCATATAAATATTTATTAAATTTTCTCTCTCAACCACTCCCACTCATTGAACCACTTTGGAGTTTGACTGAAGCGACCGAGCGCTGCAGTCTGGTTGAAAAATCACGATTGCTAACTCCCGGGTGATGGAATAAAGAAGGTATTATATGACATGAATTAAATGTATCATTTTAGAATTGAATGATTTAAAGGTCAACTTTTCTTTTTATCAATACTGAAAAAGTGATTTCCAACATGCAAAATAGTTGAAACAAAACGTCTATTTGGTCCAAGAAGCACCCTAGATTGAAAATAGGAGCAGCTGAAAGAGCTTAAGCGACACTTTGTGTCATATTTGGTTGACGGACAAATGATTTAAGCGACACCACAACGTGTAAATGGTGGAATTCCAAATGATTTAAGTAACATGTTTATGAGAAATAGAAACATGAAAAATGCTTTAACCGTTAAAGAATCATTTTTCTGAGAAAGGGTAACTGGTTTATGTCTCAGTTCTTTAATTATTGTATAGTTCAAGTACATCACTGAAAAAAAAATGCAAATTCGACGTCGGATAATACACTGCCACTTTGGGAACAACCCAAAAATAGTGTTGTTTCAAACGCCAAAAAAGTGCTCTGATTTTGATGAAACCGGCATCAAACGACGGAGAAAAAAATGCTGATTCCGAATATGTATATAACTCAATATCGCCCAAGATGTCGCTTAAAGCAAATAGCCTTTCACCCCTCGATATTATGTTCATAAAAGATCCGTCACTTTTAAAAATCTCGATGATATATTTACCAGCGCTTCAAAAACCACGGAGTACTTTTCAAAATCAAATAACAGCTACAATTTTGGTCTACAATGAAAAACCGTTTTCATCCAATTAAACCAAATTGCCCAATATTACAGTAAAACCTTATTCTAGCCACTTTACGCAAAAAAGCTTCTAGCGGCAAAAGAATTAATCAAATCGTTTTATTGCCCTCGTCTATCTGTACCAAACAAAAAACCCTTTTTAATTGCGATACAAAATGTAACCCAAAAAATCATTCGTGCCTATTTAATCCTGCAAAGTGACGGGTTCTGTAGAAGGCAAATCCAATTTGAATATCATAAAGGTTTCTATCGGAAATACCTACCTATAGTATTTTTTTCGATCGTAACTAAAAATGTAAGCGAGAGTCCACACGGCGCGTTGCGTCAGCGTTGCGTCGACGCAGCGCTGCCGTTGCGTTGTTTTACATACAAATAACCAAGGTGTTCACACGGCGCGCTGCGTCGTCGCAATGCACACATGACGGACAGCAGCCCCCGAGACGAAGCGGGAGGGGGTGTACTCATTGCGGCGACGGAGAGGCAGCGCTCAGTTGCTTGTGCGTTGATAGGGAGGATACACGCAAGCTCATTTCATTTTTTACCTACGTACTTTTGTATTCAGTTTTATTTGCAGGGTAAAATGAGTACCATTGAAGAAATTGATATGGATTAGGGACTTCATTACATTGATTCAGGAAAGGGCTTGCCGCAACTGTGCGTCACCGCTGCGTCGACCGAACGTTAAGACTGCGTCGTAGTAACGCTGCGACGACGCAGCGCCTGTGTGGCCGGCTATGCGTCAAAATATTTGCGTTGCGACGACGCAACGCGCCGTGTGGACTGGCTCTTACATACTTCATGATTTGCCACCGTTTTAAATAGACGGGATTAAAATAAGAGTTACTTTTTGCCATACGGGACACATAAATTGAGTCCAAGAATTTGCTGTACCTTTAATCTGCTGAACACAAATGTATCGATTGCTTCGAGAATTCGATTTTTTTGAGAAATTGAATCATTTGCTTAAAAAAAACTTCTCTGCATGTATTTAACTTTAAGCATTTTAAGTAAGTCACGGGACTGTCTCACCGTGACCCTGGAAAGTAGAGAGCTATTGAAGGGTCACCGTGGATTTTAGTCAAAACAAGTCTCTCAGCAGGGTTAGGGTAGAAGGACTCATTTGATGATTTTACCAAGATGAAAAAAAGGATTTTAAGTAATTTAACGAGAAATTATCTTACTCCTTAAAATTTTATTTCCGAGTAAAAAATCAAAGCTATGTAAACAAATACAAAAACGTTTAATCAAAATAGAAAAGTTATAAATTCATCAAATGTACGAGAACAGAAAAACCGTTACCAACTGAGATACAGCCATTGAAAGAAACGATATTGGAAGAGAGAAACGTCAATGAATAGAAATTGTCAGACAAGGAATGTAAGATGGCGGCCAATTCTATTGACAGATCAAGTCTGTCCTTCAAATGGTTAGAAAAAAGTAATATTTATCGTGGGCTGTTACGAAACTTTAATTTTAATGGAGAAATGATTATGATTTTATTACAAACCGTGCTCTTTAATTTGTCCTGACTTCACTTGAGTTTTAGCTATCACTAGCATCCGCGCATTAAATAATAACAAACATCTATATATCAGTACCCTTATCACGAGTTTTCTTGAATGAAAAAATGGAACAGCGCCTCTAGTGTGCGAAGAAGGAACTAATTTTTTCCTTGAAAATTGTCAATTTGAAATTGTCAAAGTTCCAGTTTACTTTACGTCTCAAATACTGAAAACTCGTGCTAAGGGTACTGAACTCACAAACTTTCACGTTTATAAAAGTACTAGCTGTTGCCAACGGCTTTATCCCCGGAAAATTATCCCACGGGAAAACTAACCTATGTGTTAATACAGGTTATAAACTATCTGTAAGTATACCAAACATCCAAATCCATTCAGTAGTTTTTACTTGAAAGTGCAAACATCCATAGATCCTTAAATAAACTTTCGTATTTATAATATTAGTATACATGCTATTACATACTTATATAGTTATCTAAAAATATGAAACTCACATTAGTTTCAGACAAAGATTGAATTCCAACACGTATTATAATAGTGGTATACACGTTTCAGATACTACACAACACTATATTATCTGAAACGAATATAAAACGTCGTGAAGATAACATTAATAGAGACTTACTAATATTAAGGAAGCTGTTTGAGACTTCCTTAATAGGCTATTTAGAGAGCTAGACCGCTTCTTTGAGGTTATTGAACTGGTGGAGAATTGGTGATAATTGCGGAACTGAATCCGCAACCTAGACGGAAGATGACACCAGTTGATTTTAGTCAGACGAATCTAAGAGCCTACGCACACCACGTTTTAGACACGCGAGTCGAGAGCGCGTTTTCATCAGAGCAGTTTGTTGTCATTTGTTTTAGGCTGCGTCTGACTGACTTGCGTGCGTATCGCATCTGCATCGCGTCAAACGCGCTGCACCGGCACCTGCTGCCTTTAAAAAACGTGGTGTGCATAGGCTATAATATCCTCCTACACCTTTCTGGAGCGAAGGAAGTCCATGAGGAAGAAGTCCTTGGTCTTTTTTGTCTTTCTACGAAAAAAAAACTCATAGCAATAGTATAGACAGACGTTGTAAAAATACATAACGCTATGAAAGCAATTGAGAACGTTATGAAACGACATGTTTGGCGCAGTGCTTATAATCATAGACAACTGCTCTGCGTGTTTTGTTTCCCGCACTGAGCAAATATTAATTTGTATGACCTACTAAGTAGTAGTTCCGCATCTGCCTATTTGTGTATTTCAGCTTATATGTTTCTAAACGCACCCACGGTACAGAAGAAATTTCAAGAGTCGTGCAAAAATTTCATGAAAAAAAATGCCCACCTCTCGATCAAGCCACACTATCCTCTTATAAAAAAGTAGACCTTAACTGACCTTTTCACAAAACCGACCTCAAATTAAGTAACAAAAAGTTCAAAGTACCCATCGACCTTGAAGTGTGACCCTCTGCCCTTGGGGTGAAAGCGGTAAAGGGTACACACTCAAAGATATCCGGGCTCCGGGCTATGCCATTACAATATTGTCAGCCATGCAACGGCTATTGTGCTGATGGCCTGATATCCCACGTCTCCCCTTTTGTCTGTATATCTGGAAGAGCTTGTATTTTGTGCGTAGGATTTTCGTGTGACTGAAATAATATTTCGGTGTGAACGTGAAGGGAAAAAATAATATCTGAGAGCAAATGTAAGTAATCTAAAAAGGATTATCTTTGTGTAAGATTGGATTAATTTTCTCATTTATCAAAGGTCTGTGTTACATGTGGGTTAGTTTTGTATGATTATTATTGTTGTACAAGCATAATATGTCAGCGGTTTCACCTGTACATTGTTTTTTTATGTGTTATTTCAGGCTAGACTTATATATGCGACAAAATCAATATCTGTTCACCTTTCTTACATGATTTGAGTTATAAGCATTCATTCAAGCCCATCCGAACTCCTCGCATTTATAATATTGGTTAGATTGCCATGCCTCTTTTCACTGTACCCAATTACATTTCTAAACTATTAACAAAGCATCAAAAAATTCCTGTATTCTTCTAGAAATTATTTATTTGAAACTTTTACCATACTATACATACACATTACGACAACAATTTATTTATTAATGTTATAAAATATAAAATTCTGTGTCGGCTCGTCTGTAATAAAACAATGACCATAGAATAGTTTTCATCCCGATAGTATGTTCCCGTGGGATAATTCTGACCTTTACGTAGACAATGCCGCGGATATGTTAGTTAGGATTAAATTTTAAATAATGAAATGGGTTTATTGTGTCATCTTTGTTATAATAACTTAAACTAAGATACAGTCATATAACAGAAACACTTCTTAAACGTATAAAAATAAAAGTTATAAACGATTTTATGGCTCTCGAAACACCCTATTAATACATTTCAAATGTTTTTATTAGCTGCTGCTAAGAAGTATTGCCAAGAAAATGTAGTATAAACAAAACGATTTAGCACTTTTATAGCCATTTTAAACGTGCTTTAGACTTGCTGGCTAAGGGGCTTAAAATAGCGGAAATATTATATTTTTAAAACGATTATCCTTAAAGCTTTAAAATACATATTTTCTGAGCCAATAACTTATTTCAGTTACACTAAGTATTGTTCCAGTTTTGAATACATGTGTTTTACTCCTTTAGTTTACTGAAAATTTTATTCAATTTACTTCTTTCTTGTGCAAATGTTTTATTATTTATTAAATTTTGTGTACAAATTAATAAGCAATTTAATTTATTCATAGCCTATAAGCATAAGTTTTACAGAATCAGAAAAAAATGAAAAAAAATGCAGGTTTTTTTAAGTTTCACAATTTTAAAGCCTATCATACCACACAAGAAGGAAGCATAAACTAAATATCTAGTACTTTTGAGGTTAAAGTATAGACATTAAACATAGAAAATCTACTTTCACTTCCTCTTCCGTAATACACCGCTCTTTTCGGAGCTCCATTTCAAGAAGTCACGTCCAAAAGTTTATTACAATAAATTACTATATCAACGTAGATGTATAGTCGTGAAACAATTTAACTTCAGCCATATTTTAAGCTGGTTAAACTGCCGCGTTTTAAAACTTGCAATTCTGGTGATATATCAACGCCTGACTCAGTTTCGAAAGATGCAATTTATTAAATCACTTTATTGTCTTGAGTGCACTTTCAAAGATTGTGGTTCGTTTCAGTTCCTGAAGGATTTATTCGTGTTTTAAGTTCTTTTGTGAACCGATGAATGGAAGCAATTTTATTTTAACATAAAACAAATAATAATGTTATAAAAATAATAATGTAAATATCTGAGGAGGCTCTCACTTTGCCGCTGAATTCAGGAAGGAGTACTTATAGATACGGTGCCTATTGTTAAGGTTTCTCTTTCAAGTGCCCTGACCACCGATAGCCTTGTTCCTACTCCCAATTCTGGTGGGCTACCTAATTTTTACCCAAAAGTTATGTATTAAAAAAAAACAAAAATATAATATAAAGAGATATTGATAACAACATTAATACTCGTTTAATAATAGCGTTACGTGTTGCATGGCTCTTTATTGGATCATTTATTATCCATACTTATATAAAAAATAAACTTTGCATAGCGAAGAAAATAACGTAGGTAGGCTATTTTAAAATGTGGACTTCAAAGGTGTTTTTGATTGAAATACTTTTTAAATTACCTTTACATTTCGTTTTCTCGTAGAATCTAGGCAATAACCATATTTCAATCTCACGTAAAAAAGAAAATAAATTTAATGTCATTAGTCTCAATTTTTTCACAAAATTCCCATCCAAACTTATAATAAAACATACTTTGGTCCTAACACGAATTTGCGGAGTAAACTTTACGTAACTATAAATATGACCCATAGAGATACTACTAAACAGCTACCATGACTACGGAACGTAAAGGGCAATTGAAGGACACCGTGGATTTTAGTCAATACAAGTCTGACAGTCCCTCCTGCCCTGCCCTGGGCGGGATGACTCATTTGATGATTCTACCACTCTAAAAATATTATAATTATATACAATCGATTTTTGGATTGGAAATACCTACTTGTTTATGATAAAATATTTTAATTTATAAGGTACCCGATCGCTAAGAATATGTCAAAAGTTTTGGGGTCAAGTCAAGAGTGAATAATTTTCTTCTAGGCATGCGTGCTTCACCATCGACCACATTTTCACTTACGATCAGGCGAGAGAATGGTCAAACCCGACACTATCGCTTAATAAACACATTACCCTCCTTTGCGTCGTGCAGTCGGGTAAAAAAAAAGATTGTAAAAGCCAAAGTTTTTATCTACGGTTAACTTATTATGCTTTTTAAGCTTTTTATTGTTAACACCAACATATTGAATGATGTTTGTAAGACTCAGAAAACGATAGAATTTACATTACATTTACGTCGCGCGTTTGTGATATGGCCTGTGATAAAACTCACCGCTTTCAACTTTAAATCACCATTTATAACCCAATCTAAAGCAGTTTTAATAACCCATAAATTCTCGTCCTTTTCTACTATTCCTTTAAATTGTAACTAGCAATTTCCCTAGCAATTACTGACTAAAGTTTGAATACAAGGCCTGCCAGTTGAGCTTTTGCCGGAATGAATTAGATGGCGTATAATATTTTATTGTTCGGTATTATATACATATATAGATATTACTTATGCAGCTATTTGATAATAAATAATATGAATAGTGGTTAAGTATTTTTACTAGTTCCAGACAGGCTACAATTAATGCCCATTTTTTAATATTTTTATTTTGGTAAAATCATCAAATTAATGACTCCTCCCACCCATTACGGAAGAAACTGTCAGACTAGTACTGACTAAAGTCCACGGTGATCTTTCAATAGTTCTTTAAGTTCCAGGGTCTCTCCTCATGTGGCCCTATCAGAATACCAGCACTGTGACTTTTTTTAAGGTCACAGCATATGCTGAGATAGTGGGCTTTTGGCCTCGTACAGGACTCAGAACTAATTATTTTGCATCTTACTATGTTTTTTTTTTAATATTATTATGTTTTCTGTTTTTTATTAAGTATTCATTTTATGTTGTTCTGTCCTGTGTGAGTCCAATAAAAACTTTTCTTTCTTCTTTCTTTCTTTATGTGCCTCTCACTTAGCCCTGGGAGGACTCATTTGACGAATTTACCACGAAAAAAAAAATGCCGTACTCCAAACAACAAGCTCAAAATTATCACTTATTCAAAGCATACAAAACAACTGTATCCTCCAGTAAACAGCTTACAGTAATATTCCTATAGAATGCCAAGCTAATCCTATCAAATACATCACGAGGTTGTAGATACCTATTAGTGTATGTTCATTCAGATATACAGTATGTTGCGAGATTAATGCCGCATGATTGATCCTTGCTGGGTAATTGCAGATAGGTGAATGAATTCTTGTGAATATATCAATTGAGATTTATGTACTTCGATTGATAATGCTAATGGGCTGATTGTATGCTTAAATGCTTACCTACATGATAAAGCATGAGCATAAAATAAGCTCATTATAATTACTACTACTACGATAGATGTCTCCTCTGGTCTGTGGTAAGTGGGCCATAATTCACCACGTAGACCCAGTGTGTATTGATGGTGACAATTTTACTATCTTAAAATTTTTGATAGATATTTTCTTTTACCGTTTGGCAAGTCATAAACGGTGGCGGCACGCTTATAACAATCATTTATCAATCTTTTAAAAGTTGTACATATACGCATTAACGACGCGTCGCGAATTGAAACCCTTTTTTGTGGAAAAATAAAAATCGACTGCAAGCAGGATTTCAAACAGCGCCCCTCCGATTCAATACACCAAATGCTTTTTCCAATCAACCTATCGCAGTCATGCTCAAGAAGTTCAAATTCTGCATTCCATTGTACGTTTCTTTAAAATAGCAACCTATTCCAGCTTCCCATGACTCAACAACCACCGGTCGTTAACCCCTTCACATAAATTCGCTCTAAAACATCAGGACATCGGTTACACGTCGTCTTTACAAAGAAAAACTCTTTAAGAACAGTTTGGACAACCCTAACTACAGCGAACTCCTGTGTTACCCTTAACCCCTGGTATGTTTGGCCCTGTCATGTGGGCACTCATCCCATTCAAGAGTTATGGAGAGTTCATTTATAATACTTGTGGTCGCGTGTCAGAGGTTTTATGTCCGGATTTTTATGGTAAATATTTTAAAGAGTAATATTTACGTTGCCGAGCGGAAATGCTCAAAAATTATTGTAGAAAAGTCGAAATATTTATTTGAGTTAATTTTTTACATTTTCAGCAGGTTTACTTATGCATCCGAGCATCTAATGATATTGATGACCGATCTACAACGTATTCTTTGAATATTATAGCACGTTACTTAGGAAAGCATCTTGACGAGACCGAAATACCCTAGAACTTATTAGAAATGAAGTGACAACCAAAAACTTACACTGAGCTCGCGTAGTAGATGATAAACCACTTCCTATCACAGAGCCTTTATCCTAGCTCCCGCTTATTTAGCCCACTCTTTTTAAGTTCAACCAGTAAATTGCTTGTTCAAATGTTCAAAGACCCTGCAAGATTCTGTTATAAATTCGTGGAACCACAAGCTATTCGTTGTGTGCGCGATGACAGCGCCCCTAGTGGCCGCAACTATTCAGGACTTGTCATCTGTCAAATCATGTCAACTAGATGATAAGATATCTTTGTGATATTAAATTTCGACTAGTTTTTCAACGAAATTGAAAAAATAGTGTAAAAAGTGAGTGTGTATATTATACCTAGCGATTTTCTTCCTCGTGGAAAATATGGATATTATAATACGCACGGGATTTGAATCGGTTAAGCATAAAATACATTTCCAACCTCAAACTGAGCAAAAAGGGAAAAAATTAGTATTAGCACAGCATGTGAGAGAAGTGGAAGAGCTTAGAACGAACGGGAAAAGTTAAAGTTAAAGTTTTCGTATTAAATTATAAAGAAAGTTATGAAAATAAAGCAACTTGACACATGACAGCCCAGAATTAATTCACATTTCTGCCACGTCGTGCGCTACGATCGATTTGCCGTTCCCCACCACCCACTTCGCACATAGTCAATAATATCATAACAATTTTCTCTAGTCCCTTCGCTAGATTATTGCGATTGCTATACTTATACTTAAGTTTCCTGCAAACCTCATGATAACCGTTGACGGTTGGATAACTTTCGATAAAATTGTAACTACTACGGATATTACTATTGACATTCGAGGACTCCATTTTCCCAGTATATTATTGAAATACTTATATAATTGCGACTGAATTTTTAAGAAAAATAATAATATTTTCAATTTCATAGTTTATTGTAGAAAGATATTTAGAATAATCTTTAATATTCCTAGGTAGAATCGGTCATAAAAGCTTTTCAGGAGAAAAATACAATACGGAATGAAGTCTGTTACTACACCTTCTGACCAAGTGGAAGCAATACAGGATAACAAAGTATGTCTTAACCTAACCCAGTTCATTAGTGCGAGCTAAATCTTTACTTACAAAGATACTACAAAGAGCATCCTTGTACTTTAGTACTACTTGAACTTTTCCCGTCCCCAGGCTCTTAGAATTCGACATGAGACGTTTCAGATCTTCGATTTTGACGACCACGTTATCGCTGGCATAAGCAATGTTGATGAAGATACCCTAACATTATAGGTGAACATGCAACAAAAAACCATAGGACCCTAACCACGCAGGTTGTATCCTTATTTGATATGGGTTTAAATTCTCCGAGATTCCATGAATCATAAAGGAAATGTCACACAAAAAATATAAATGGTCCACCAGATTAAACCACATCAAATCTCGGTGGGCAAATGTATATTACTCATGATTAACATTATTAAGCCTCTTTATTCCGGCTCGTCAAGTAATCTCTTCCTTAAATTAAACTCGGAATATTCAGAAGAGGATCACCTGCAATTTTTTCGCTTTAAATGGATAAACGTAGAATAAATTGTCATAGGTTTTATTTTACTTTGAAAGAAAAGAAAGAAATAACATTTATTGGTACAGCTACAGACATTTATTGGACTTTGGTAATGTAACAAGTAAGTAATTATTATTAATCGGTGATGACTCTGTTTTACTTAACATTAGCAAACATCAATTTAATAATTATTATGCGAAATGCATTCTGAATAAAATTATGGTTGTTTAAATTGATTAATATTCTTTTTTGATTTTATTATAATTATTATATAATTTACGGACTCAGTTTTTTTTTTCGTGGTAAAATCATCAGATGAGTCGTCTCACCCAGGGAGGGTCTGTCAGACTTGTACTGACTAAAAACCACGGTGTCCTTCAATAGCCCTTTACGTTCCGGGCTCACGGTAATTCGGTAGTGCCGCGACTCCGGCAGGCTTTCGCTTACAATTTAAGGACTTAATAATAAAAAAAAAAAACTACATACAAACCGACTGTCCTATAAACTTAACCCGTTGGCGATCTTGGCAATGCAGCCTAGTTTTAATAAATGTTAGTAGTAAACAATTAACTTACAAAACAGATGGCAAACAGTCAAATGAAAAACAGAGCTGTTTCATGTTTTGGACAAATACCAGAAAAACAAATCTTTGTTATTGCTAAAATATTATTTTGACGATATTTTGCTTTATCATCTTGGCTTTTACATACCAAAACTTTTTGAAATATCACTTGTTTTTCAGTCAGTTTCACTGTGAATGTTTTACCTAGTTATTGTATTATTTCTTGGATGGAATATTCAGAGACTTTCTTTGTAATATTATGTCACTGTAATCTAATCTTCCTTTGTCAAAAACATTTGACTAACGATATAATAGTAAACGTTACTTCTACTAGTATTGACAATTTCAAACTAAATGGACACGTGCCTAAGTTGTGTTATTGTATTGTGAAATTAAAGAAGTCTTATGAGACGTAAATATAACTGGGGTAATGTGACCATCAATCAATCAATCAAAAAGGCTGATTGAATGTCACCATACTATAGAATTAAGATAAGATCCTTACCTGGGGAAACAAGGATTATCCCAGAACCGCTGATCCATCCCAAAGTTCTCTCCATCTTGAAGAGTCTGAGGCATCTCCGTGTACATGGCCTCTGGCAGGAACAGGCAAAGTAGATCACCAGCTATTCCAAGCTCGCCCAGGATTAGAAGGGGCAGGTCTTGTACTTCCACAGTAATTAATTTATTATATCTTGTAACCACCATTACTATATTTTTTACACTTTTTTGCTTTAAAACTGTTAGCGAAGGCACAAGGTTTCATAATTCTACACTTATTTTTATATGTATCTTAATTCAAAACAAGAAAAATAAAAAAAGTAACAGAAATAACTCACAAAGTGACACATCAGTGTCCTACGCCTAGTGCCTCACAGACCATAAAATGGTAATAGGGAAAAAAATTACACAAGCAACTATCTACTCCACCGGACTTTTAGTGCCAAACTTCGTCGATTGATCTCGTGACTCTTGGGTCTTATCCAAAAGAAAGAATAAAGAATCCGTGGAGCTGTATGGGAATGGGGTTGTGACGTCATTAAGACATGAAATATCGTTGAAATACGTTTGTGTAGGAAATAAATCCTTTGGTAATGACTTCGTGCTTTGCTAGTGCCAGGACTATTGTTTTGTTAGATTTATTGTGAAGTTTTGAATTGTATACTGCCAGTAACAGCATGAAAGGGAACCACATGTCACTGTTTGCTTAGTCTAGGTACATAAGTTTGTTTCTGAAACGTCACGATATAGTAGGCAATGACTGAGGTGATTTGCGAAAAACTTTTTCAATAGGTTTGAATAAAAATTATGTTTCCGCTTCTGTACGATTCTTTTGCGTGATATTTATTTTTCATCAACCAAAAGCTACGGTAAAAATCAAGGAACCAAAGTAAATAAAAATACTCTAGGGAAATCGTGAAAAAAATATTTCGTTTCCCGCTTGTAACACGAGTTATTTTAAAATTAGGGATCAAAGGATCACGAGAAAGAATTTTAATTCGATAAGTCCACAGCATTAAGCCATAAAGACCAGCAATAAAAAGATACAACGTCCAATTCTACGACTTTTACTAACTTCCGAAGTTAGTATAAAATGTTAGAAACGGATTTTCTTTATTATGATATCGACTCTGAAAATCCAGTTCAGAAAGTAAAACAGATTAGATCCCACTTTTTTAGCTACTTTATTTATCATCGCCTGAAAATAAAGATGTTGTGTTTTTTGCGTACATTAATTAAATTAATTATTTATTAAATTAAAGTAATGGGACTAGATGTTTTCAACTGCAAAAAAATGCTGCAAAATAATCAAAGTAAAAAGGTACTCTAGAATTTTTTTTGCTACTTAACTGATACTCCACCTAAATTAAATTAAAGTAATTTAGTTCATTAATCTATCCAATAATATTATTATATTATTAAATCATAAATGATAAAACAGGAATTTGACCACCTAAAGTTTTATTTTATCAACGGCAAAAAAACCACGTGGTTCTGGCGCGTTGAGATAAAAATATTTGGCCTTTTCAATTCCGTAAAAGCGAATAATTATACTTTATTCGAACATAAATTACTACAAGTCATAGATTTTTTGGAAATGAATTCAAAGGAATTTCCAGCAGTTTTGCACGTGGTGCAAACAATAGTCTCATCTGCAGTAGGAAAAAGGTTGGCGTTTTTCCAAGGTAACCGTAAAAATATTCAAATAAAACAATTAAAAAACCACTTAGTCAGTGGTATTTATTCACTTAAATTATTTCTTTTTTTGATTAAGAGAGTATAAAAATATCAAAATTCTTTAGAGCTTTTAGCCAAAAAAAGCAGACGGTAGTTAGTTTGATAAGTGGCACACTATGGTTTTTAATTAATATTTGTTAATTTTAGCTGTCTAACCGTTTTTTTCGTAATTTTTTTCAGCTTGTGCCTAATTCGGCAACCAAAAAAGAAAGATCCGGACTACCGGACAGGCAGTAAACTGTGGGTAATCTCAAAATTAATTAAGTCAACTATATTACTTGCAGTACATCGTAACTCTTAACACCTCTATCGCTGCGGGATACCTCCTAATTGCGGGAAATGAACGAAAATTTTTATAGACCAGTAAAAGTCCTTGTCGTAATAAATTGCTACAGTTCATTGCACCCTCAGCATTTGTGATAGTGCTTTTTTCTTCTGGCGTTTCGTAAGAAAAGGGTGAAAAGGGGATTATTTAAATAAACCAATTCGTCAGTCTATCAGTTACAAGGCTGTATTTCTGTAACAGAATGTGGTGGCAAGCAAATTAAATACCTAATAGACAACGTGTATTAAAACTTACTTCAATTTATAATGTTTTAGTTCGTCAGGATGGATGGATGGATGTTTATCACTCTTTCACGTAAAAACTACTCAAAGGATTTGCGTGAAATTCAGTACCTACATAGATAGTTTAGAACCAGGATTAACTCATACGATACCTTTTGTCCCGATATGAAGTTCTTTTGGGTTACTTGTCAAACTTTACGCGATTTACGCTAGATATTCATAATGACATAAAAAAATTACTATACTAATGCGAAGTATGTAAACATTAGTCAACGAGTTCGACCCGTCCTTACTGGTCTTTTTTTTTTTTTGCATAAAACCTTCTTTTGTTTTCATTCCCCGCAGCTGGAGGGTTGATTAATACTGCTTTCGCTTGCAAGGAGAAAATGACTTTATCACTGAGATCGAATCTTTATGTTAAATACGACGTTTTTAAAAATGTAGACGAGATTTTCAGAGCAGCCATAGAACATTTTCAGTTGAATAAAATCGAAAGTAAAGTTCCGATATTTTGTAAAGAATTTAAGTATTGGCAAGGAATTTTGGCTTGGACAAGTTCATGTGGAAATAACCTGGTTTTGTTATAAAAGGTGCCTAGCTAACTTCTAAAGGTAGGGCACTGCGAATTTCTGAGTAAAATTCTGTGAAAGAGACGTTACACTTTACGCTTTTCATTTTTAGTGGCTTTTGCTTTTGCCAAAGCGAAATCTACCAAAAGCTTTTGACTTATACTTCCATTGATAAATGAAAATCTAATCTGCGGTTGACAGCCTCCTTTTTATCTTATGTCCGATCTTGAGGGTCGCTACTGTTAAGTGTTACAGTTATACATGGACGTAGACTTACGGATTTAAAAGTACGGTATAAGTTAAACTCTTTCTTTAGATCCCATGTAGGCAGGTACTTGGGTTGTAAAAATCATCAATTGAGGCCTCCCCCGCCTTGGTCGGAAACAAGGGCTGTCAGACTTTAACTGATAAGCCCTTTGCTTTCCAGGGCAATTTGAAGACAGTACGGGACTGTCTGGGATACAACTTAGGTAATTATCGAAGCACAAATAATTATAGATGGCACTATATTACATTTCTTACATATTTAATGCCTTCTTCACTAAAATATTATAATATTATTTGTCATGGAAAATACTACACTAAAATAAAATAAGTTCACCTCATCAAACCGCCAAAACCTTATCCCAAACTACCCTTTCCATAAAACCATATAAAAAATCGCTTACGGAAAAGATTTTCATACCGCTAAAATGACACTTTACCAGCTTTATCTTAAGGGGAAGTTATGCGCCCTTAACCTTGTCCGCCCTTGACTTGCAATCAATTCTGCTACCCGGGTATGTTGCCAACAGGTTTTACGGTTCATTTTATTGCCCGGATTTGCTCGGGTCGCGGATATCCTCAAGCTTCCTTGTCGGCGACAAAAACAAGTTTTCAATAAATAAGGCTTTTAGGTTGACTTTCCACAAGAAATGTGCTAAGCTGCGAAATGTGCGTAGCAGGAGATGTGTTTGATTTTATCTACCTTATTAAATTATAAAGAGGAAAGATTTATATTTTTGTGTGTGTGTGTGTGTGTGTGTTTCTGTTTGTAATGAATAAACTAAATAACTACTGTACCGATTTCAAAAATTCTTTCACCAGTTGAAAGCTGCTTTGGTCCTGAGTGATAATATTGAGCGAGCGAAACCGTTGGAAAAAGCTAGTTTGACGGCACGTTTGGCGCAGTGGCTGAGCAATTGGATTGCTGTGCTGTGTGTCGCGGGTTCGATCCCCGCATAGAACAAATATTTTATATGATCTGCAAGTAGTTGATCTGGGTCTGGGTGTTTGTGTATGTGAGTTTCTATGTTTGTAAACGCACCCACGATACAGGAGAAATTCCTAGTGTGGGGCAACGTTTTTAAAAAAGAAAGAAATTTTTTAAATAAAAGATTCCTTGAGGTTTCGTAAAAATAAAAATGAGTTCAAAAAGCTTAGCTTAGTTTTTGCAACAGTTGAAATTATGGTTGTGAGAGCTAGAGACGTCCGAGCGATGTCGTTATGTAAATTACGTTCACGCCAGGACAGTGATAAGAAAACCATCAAGAGCAGGCCTCCTATTCTATTGTAACTCCAAACTACATTAGGTCAGCTCCCTGGTCGTAAATTCAGGGAGGCGTTTTTATAAGGTGGAGCTTAGTTTTAATGGAACTGTCCGTGTAACTCGCTGTGGGCTGCAAGAAACCTTTCACAGAATTTACAGCTCAAGGCAACACTTAACCATTTACTACTGATATGCGGTTGGCCGAAAGCACTGGTGTACAAAAAGTGAATTACATCGCTCATACATAGCAAATGAGAAAAAGAGAAAGAGAAATTTCTTCAACGCGTTTGTAAAGGTCTGCGCAAGTTTAGAACTTTCAGAAAAAGTTTGTGGTCCATCAGGCACAACTCCCGTCAAAAGGACTACCAGCACTAAAAGGACCTTGACTACCGACCAACGATAAAGGATAACGCTCAGATATTCTTCTATAGATTTTCAATTTTATCCTTTAGAACATAAAGTAAAAAATGTATTAAATACTACGACACGAACGAACCAAAACGCTCTGTAATCTACTTCTACGACTACAGAGCGTTTGCCTAGTCTTTGTCTGAGTACATACTTATAGTACTAGGCTCTCCTTTTTTAACGGTTTTTTGATTTTTTTTAACTTTAAAACCTGTTCTCGTCTCCTTAAAGAGCACCTGCACCACTTTTCCGAATGAAAATATGTAGATCAAAATTAGCTCATCTATAACCTCGCTTGCGACGCTTATCTCGCTTACATCTCAGTTGGATCGACAGCCTTAGGCAGCTTTCGATCCAGTCGGATTACGTTCTAATGTAATAGTATTGGGTGTGAAAGGATTAAGTTGTTCCGGAGCAGTTGGTATGTTTTTGTCGGCTTTTGTCTACGTAAACTAGGTTATGGTTGAGGCTACCGTTAGCTAATGTTTAGAGGTGATCAGGGCTGATTTAACAGGTTCTTACTACCTGTTTAATGATATTGTTGTTGAATTCTTAAGCTTTAATAGATTATTGTGTTAATCTAATGCGTTACTATCTGGGTTAATCTATTTCGCCTTTGTCAAACAGACAGGCGATAGCGAACCGAACCGAATCATGTCATATAAAAATGCGAGAGCGATCCGATAGTCTATGTGACAGGCTTCAAACAATTCCATACATTACAAACAAAAACGCCTCGCTTCGCGTTCGTCACGCCTGTCTGTTTGACAATAGCTTTTATGATTGTTAGAATTATATACCTGAAATTTTTAGAGAGGAAAAACAAAATGTTCTATGTGAAGTGGAAGGTACTGTTACTGACTAAAAATTCACCCTGCCATGTTTCTTCAGTTGTGTTCCAGGGCCACGGTTATCTTTACAGACAGTCCCGCTAAACACATCTGGCATCTCAGGTTGTAAAGACAGCCGAAGCGAATAAAACATTCTGTCAATTTTACAAATAATTTTGTTTTTATACGACTCAAAGGTCTTCAGTTTACCGTGCATCCTATATAAGAAAATAATATCATTTGATTTCCAATGCTACACAATCACAAACTTTGCCACCATCACTTCGGAAATGCCATCGAGCAAAATATACCGTCATATCCTCAGTGAAGCCTTTCTGCACGCTGAGAGATAAGCGTGATTGAGAACCTTCCATAACAATTTGAACTTAGTACCTCAATGTTAGTAAATAATAGAAAAGGAAAGTTTTCTCATTTTGCTATTACTTTTTTCCCGGTCTGATGTTGGGCGTCCCCAAGGAATCATTTGCTGTATTAGTTTTTTAAAAGTTCGTGATTTTCTAAGGTTGAAATCTAGAAGTTCATTTATAAATAGGTAAGGAAAAAATTTTGATGAAAAGCAGTTAAAAGTTTTCCCGCAATACTTCACTTAGTGCTAGGATAATACTTGAAATGAAAAAGGGATTTTACGATGTTTTATTTTATTTGTTTTGAGTCTATTTCATCTGTGATCATAGCTCCACTGATGAAAAATCGAACGTGATTATTGCATTGAAAAGGCGTCGGAAACTGAAATGATTTTTATTTGGAAACTGAAATGATATTACTACCGTAATTATTTATAGAAGTAGGGCAAAATCGCCGTTTCATCACTTTCCCAATTCAACAAATAAACAAAAGACGTGCAAAACAAGTGAAAAAGATCAGTGCTTTTTCGCCACCATTTTTATTTTATTTACTAAGGGATAATAAACAACTACAACATAATTTTACTATACGGCTTAATGTTAACAAAATTAAAATAGTAATTTATCTTCTTAAATTCAGTTTCCTTTCATACATTCGTGAAAACATCAACAAAACATTTCTTAAACAAATTAAATAAGTAATCAATGAATTTGTGTAAATAGATTACACTTCACGAAAATCGTGTCAACGCATCTAATTTTCAATTAATGAGAATGACGGTGGTGCGAGAAACTCAATCAAGGCGTAAACCGCAAGGGCGCACGGCATCTAAGCCGAACTTAACTGAACAGTTCCAATCTCACTCGGGATTATCTACAAACAATGGGTTCTTTGTAAACATTGAGTTTCCCGGTCTTTATCACGATGAATGAAAGAGATGAGAAATAGAAAATGAGAGAAACAGAAATCGTTCTACTTATTGGGATATGTGGTATTTCAAACTTAGGTACCTACTATCGAATCTTATGGAATTTTATCAATAAATGCTGTACAGTTTTAGAAATCCAATTATAACCTTATATTAAATGGGTAGCCTAATTCATAATTCGTCTTAAATTGGATTTCACAAGAACGTCGACGTCATGATAAAATTGGAATGGAAAATTGACATTCATTTACTCACAGCTCAAAATCTTGATCAGCTTAAACGTATGATTCGATCACGGAAGCAGACAGCAGTTCTCCTGCAACATTGCTGCCAATAAGGTGCTGTGCAGTAATTCTGATCCTTCCACGCTGATTCCGAGCAAGTCGCCAGGCGGAGCAAATCTGGCGCACAGCAGTGCTATCGCTGCATTGCTGAAAAAGTCACTCACTCACTAACTCATCACGAAATTTCAGAAACTACAAGTACTTCGCATGAAGGTTCTATTTATGACGTTGGTACTACTTATGACAGAAATTATCAAACTCTGTTGTCAGGAATCACAATATATACCTAGTTTAAATTATATAACCTAGTTTAATTTATTGCGTTTGACCTTTATCATTTGACTCGTATTTATGCACCCATATTTAATCAAATCATTCCAATGTTTATTTAACTAAAGTAAGTAAACCTATTCCAAACATTTAACGAATAATCTTGAACTTAAACTAAAAGGTAAAGTAAACCTTTCAGTTTTATTATCTTTACTAGCTGTTGCCCGCGACTTCGTCCGCATTGTATTTAGTTTTAAGGCACCTAAACTAATATTCTCTTTTTTAATTTGTTGAGAAAGTGAGGGTACCTGATGTCCCACTTTAAAGTTTGTTATAGAATCTATAACAAACTTTAAAGCAAATGAAATGAAAACTTCCAGACACAACAGTTTATATACGACATTGGTAGTTTTTCCCTCTGGTGCTAAAATAAAAAGGTGGTCAGCATTACTGACAGGCGAGCATGTGTTATATAGTTGGCCGTGGGAAAAACAGTTGGACCTTAGGTTGACATCAGATTCCTTCAGGGTCTGTCCTTGGGACTTATTTATGGTCATCGCGAAGTAAGCGGCTACCGGGAATTGTGTGAGTTTGAACTGGAAAGGGAAATTGTTGGAGATGAGTGGTATTCACGGTATCAATGCAGTTTCCCCTGAGCCACATCCGGTGAGAATTTCAGCTTCGCTTAAATTTCTGTGTAAAGGTGCGTACAGACCATGTAACATGTTATATAACATGTGTTATAAAACACTACAACTCTATGTAGAATGTTACCATGAAAAATGTTATCTAACAATGTTATATAACATGTTATGTTATATAGTCTGTACGCACCGTAATGCAGTAACTATTAGTCGCGTTCCATTGCACAATTTTGGTGGAGTTAGATTTCTTAGAAGCATTATTATTACTTTTAGGTTATTTTATGAGCTCGAGGACCACAGGCAGTTGATGAATTTAAAATCTCGTGTGGGTAGTTGCTGGCATCACCCTAATTGACGACGTTATTGTATGATGTGTAAACGACATCATTCCCAACAATTTCGGCTAATATGTTTTCATTTATTGCAGCGGTTCGGTCATTTTTTTAGTATCGCACGATCACATAGCACACGAACACATGACGGGACTCCGAATACGTAACTTATCAATTCTTCTTACAACGGGCAGTGTCTGCCGGAATTTTACAGAGAACAGTACCTACCGTGATATTGTCCATGGGTCTATCATCATGGCGAATGTCTCAAAGTGTTCTGTCCACGGCCTCGACGGCTTTTTGTTCGACATGGTACATTCAGACGATTACATTTTTTTAGCGTGGTAATACATCACGTGGATCACAACGTGCACTCTTACTCGCCGCCCGCATGGCCACGCCTACAGTGGCTGGAGATCGTGTAGCGACGTCTGTCGCCATCGGCGTCTACCGCTGCGGCTGGGCTGGAGGTGGACATTGTCCTCTCCCTCATGCGTCCCGCCTCCTCCTTCGCTAGCATGTCTCGCCCCGCAGCATGGCCTCGACCAACACTAAGCACGAGAGGTCACCGATTATCGTCGTAGTGAGGGCACGGCGGTGCTCTGCCAAAGCGGGTAGTCCTGCACCGTATGCTCCACCGTGTCCTCCAGGCGATCCACGCAGTGGTGACACCCAGGCGATTCTTCTTTCCCTATCAGACACAGCTACCTCCCGAAACTTTCGTGTCCGGTGAGGACCTACGTCATGTGGTAGGTCAGGCGGGACGCCGTGACGCCTATCCAGCTACTCCTTAAAGAGGGGTCTTACTGCCGCGGTTGGGGCGTGCCCGGAACTCGGTTGCGACAGTCGCTCTCTCAATATTGCCCTGTGATCACGCCGGAGCTCTTTCCGGGAATTCATCCTGGCGATTGTATTGTATAGCGGGCTGGTATCCGCAACTCCACGTCATATGCGCGTATTTTGCGTGCGGATGAGATGATCATTCTCCTGGCGATGCGCCTCGATAGACGCGATGGAGGGCCGTCGCCTCCAGGGGAAGACGACTACATTATAATCCTGAAACACCTTTGCTTTGTCACAGTTTTATGACTACGAACACGTTGAGTGTTGCAGTGTTGTCTTAGTCAAATGGGACTTTAAACAACAAAAAACAAAAAAGAAATACGCATCTCACTTTGTTAGTGACGTACAACAGAGACTGCTCATCAGGCTGAACAACTTTGCTAAGACGTCATTCCTTTTTATGTTATAGTTTAGCTGGGCTTTTGGTGTTCCACATTAGGTGTTCCACATTAGGTGTTCCAGATCTCAATAGAGAGTGTTCATCAGGCTGAATAACTTTGCAAAGACGTCATTCCTACATATGTTATTGTGTAGCTGGGCTCTTGGTGTTCCACATCAGGTGTTCCAGTTCTTCAATTTTTATACGTCAACAGAGAGTGCTCATCAGGCTGAGCAACTCTTGCTAAGACTTCATTCCTATACATATATGCTATAGTTTAGATGGGCTTTTGGTGTTCCACATCAGGTGTTCCAGAGATCTTCAATTTTTGTATGTCAACAGAGAGTGCTCGTCAGGCTGAACAACTTTGCAAAGACGTCATTCCTGTATTTGTTATAGTGTAGCTGGGCTCTTGGTGTTCCACATCAGGTATTCCAGATCTTCAATTTTTATATGTCAACAGAAAGTGCTCGTCAGGCTGATCAACTTTGCAAAGACGTCATTTCTGTATTTGTTATAGTGTAGCTGGGCTCTTGGTGTTCCACAACAGGTGTTCCAGATCTTCAATTTTTATACGTCAACAGAGAGTGCTCATCAGGCTGAGCAACTTTTGCTAAGACGTCATTCCCATATGTGTTATAGTGTAGCTGGGCTCTTGGTGTTCCACATAAGGTGTTCCAGTTCTTCAATTTTTATACGTCAACAGAGAGTGCTCATCAGGTTGAGCAACTCTTGCTAAGACTTCATTCCTATACATATATGCTATAGTTTAGATGGGCTTTTGGTGTTCCACATCAGGTGTTCCAGAGATCTTCAAGTTTTGTATGTCAACAGAGAGTGCTCGTCAGGCTGAACAACTTTGCAAAGACGTCATTCCTGTATTTGTTATAGTGTAGCTGGGCCCTGGGTGTTCCACATCAGGTATTCCAGATCTTCAATTTTTATATGTCAACAGAAAGTGCTCGTCAGGCTGATCAAATTTGCAAAGACGTCATTTCTGTATTTGTTATAGTGTAGCTGGGCTCTTGGTGTTCCACAATAGGTGTTCCAGATCTTCAATTTTTATACGTCAACAGAGAGTGCTCATCAGGTGGAACAATTTTTGCTATCGCACCATTTTTGTATCTCTTATAGTTTAGCTGGTCCGTTGCGGTTCTGCACCAGGTGTTCAAGTTTCCAAGATAAATTATAGCCTATGTGTTGGCCAGACTTAATACCTATACAACAAAAAAAAAATCATTCAAATCCGTCCAGTACTTTTTAAGTTTATCCCGGACATACATACAGACAAACAGACAAACAGACAAACAGACAAACAGACAAAAATTCTAAAAACTATATTTTTGGCTTCGGTATCGATTGTAGATCACACCCCAAGTATTCTTTTCAAAAAATATTCAATGTACAGTTTTGACTTTCTTACTATTTTATTATATGTATAGATTTGTCTATCTAATGATAAGCTTTGTATCTACAAATATACATCAACTTGAATTAGGTAATGTTCACTGGTAAATACCTACATTTTTATTTTGCATAGTTAACTAAAAGTATAAAAATCTCTTTATTTGTATTCGAGTGCATGTTGTCTTTATTATATTTTATTTGTTTACTACTATCGATGTCAATGATTTTATATGATCTTTATAATATTGTATCATCACCATCATCAGCCTATAAGTGTTCCAACTACTGAGGCACAGGCCTCCTCTATGAGAGGGAGTGGGCCATAAAGTACCACGCGGGCCGTGCGGGTTGGTAGATGTCACATGTCTTCGAATTTATGGTTCTAGGACATGCCGGTTTCTTCACGATTTTTTCTTTCACATCATCACAGGATTTAACAATAAATATATAATCATAATTCAGGTTCACAAAGGTGAGCTTATCTCAACATAGTCGAGATCTCTTCCAGCCAACTTTATTGAAACATATAAACGATTTTTATGATAATGCAATATATTGTCTAAAACAAGGGCTATTTTTAAATAAATCATCAATTGAGTCCTTCCACCATGGGAGGAGCGGAAGGGACTGTTAGACTCGTACTGATTTTAAAATCCAACGTGTTCCTTCAATTGTCGGTTACGTGTTTAGAAAGTCCAGCGACCGCGGCAGGGAAAATACTTGTTTTGAAAATGGAACCTGAAGCTCGGGCTTTTCAGATCATTCTATAATAATAATCTTTCACCAAAAGAAAGTAAAGCCATATTATTGCTGATCATAAATTTCACATTTTACAAATTAATTATCCTTCATTCCACACACATGAAAGGTCACACATCAGGCCAGATTTCATACCACCCTAAATCATGGTTCTTCTCCAAAACCATGAAAAGATATTAGAGAAAACCCTTACAAAATAAAATTACAGCCATCAGGGTGTCGAGTCTGCTAATTGTTTTTCAGAATGGCGCCACAATGGCGTTTCAATTTTCGAACCATTTTTTACTCAGCAGTAAAAAATGGTTCGAATAAGCACTACAATTGAAACGCCATTGTGGCGCCATTCTGACAAATAATTAGCAGACTCGACACCCAGGACAAATGGGCTCGAACATTTGGGAGCTACATCAATTTCAGTGAAACCTATTTCTGTAGATGTCACAAAAAACTGAGGGTTACATTCGGTCAGCTATTACAAGATTTTTTTGGGATATCGTTATTTCGAATAAAGTTGACAAAATCCCGCACATTTGTAGTGGTCTCGTTGAATATTATTTTCTTTGAGACCCGAATAACTAATGTTAGTTGAATATTTGCCACAAATAAAATTATTCAAAAGGGCCTTGTCTAACAAAATAGGACGTTATTTTTATCACAGAGACAATCATTTATAAGCGTTTCATTTTTATCGTCTTTTAACAGGATTTATATTGTCAATTTTTATGTAATTAAATAAAAAATGTAAGTAATCTTGACTTTTCCACTTCCTCATAAAGTCTTTTTAATCATGCCAGAGGCCTTTTCATGAGTTATCAGTTTTTCTGACGTAAAGTAAACTGGAACTTTGATATTTTCAGTTGACGTGAAAACGTGAGTGAAAACTCGTGATAAGGGCTCAGAGCCCTTATCACGAGTTTTCACTATTTTACTTTACAGCGTCTTTCCAGTATTTACAGCGTTTCTTGTATGGAAAAATGGAACAGCGCCTCTGCTGTTCGAAGAAGGACCTAATTTTTTCCTTGAAAGTCAATCGAAAATGTCTAAGTTCCAGTTTACGTCAGAATAACTGAAAACTCATGATAAGGCCTCAGTTCTCGAACTTAAGAAACACCTATAGTAGTCCTATACCCTTATGGAAAACTTAGTACCTTCTTATTGTAGAGCAAAATTAAATAAATATGTTATTATGTAGTCGCGAATTTAATTAGGTAAAATTAAGATGAAGTGATGATTGTGGAGATCATTGCCCATCAACACCCATATTGACTGATTCAAAGCTTTTTAAATATTCAAACTCATTCAATTCTCAGTGTAACAAGTTACAGTTTTTTTTTTACACAAAGTGAAAAAAGTAGTACATTATAGGTCCTATTTTGAGAGCAGTGCGGTTGTAAGTAATAAATCAGTTGGTAGTCTGTATTATATAAACAATATCGGAGTGGTTCTTTTGAAGTTTTCTGTTTATCAGAAAAGAGTAGAACAATAAATTGTTAGGTCAATGATGTTTTTTTTATATAGTGTTGAAAAGCTAAACTAAATAAATTCGGCGACCTTTTAGGCTGCGTTTCCACCAGAGATGTGCCGAGGAAATGTGTCGTGCGAGGATGTCTAGCTGTGCTGTGAAAATGTGTGGGCATTTCCACCAAAGCTGTGCGATGAAAATGTGCCTACGAGGATGTGTAGCGGAGCTGTGAAAATGGGCATTAATGTGTGGTGCGAGGATGCGTTGCGAACTCCGTATCTTCTACTTCCATTTCTTCATCGCAAAATTCCTCGCAACACATCCCTCGCACACATCCCTCGTACACATCCTTCGCAACACATCCCTCGCACACATCCCTCGTACACATCCCTCGCACACATCCCTCGTACACATCCCTCGCGTGTTTTGTATGTGTAAAAATCAAGCTCCGCTGAGCCGTTTCCACCAGAGCTGTGCTGACCGAGGCGAGGTAAATGAAGCGATTCTATTGGTTTATATATACATTCCTCGCTACACATCCTCGCACATCTCTGGTGGAAACGCAGCCTTAAAGGTGGCTGGGCCAGATAAAATGCGGAAGGCGGAGAATAGTTTGATGTCACGTAGCCTAAGAGAGTTCTATGTCCAGCAATGGACTGTGATAGCCTGAGTTAATTGACTGTACGAGTGAGGACATACGCCAGGCGGATAGTGAGGACGCCGTGACGCTTCTCCAGGCACTCACAACACAAAGAGTTGTCTTACCGCCGCGATTGCGGCGTGCCCGAATTCCAGTGTGCCTTACTTTAATAATTATTAAATTGATCCACTCAATATTCAACAAGCAAAACAAAAGCAGGAAGCCCTTAAACCAAAGTCAATCAATCTTTTAGAAGTAGGAATCGATCATAATTTTATAAATAAACAACCATTGTGAGCCATCTTTATAAAATAATGTATAATTTTCTTGTGTAGGCGGCTATAACGTAACGCTACGTACTGAGTGATCGATGGTCACTGATTGATGTGCTGACGGGTCATGAGGTTCTTCGAGGATTTTTTAAATATTTTAGAGTTTAGCAACACTGTTGTGAGCTACTCTTCTAAGCGTCGCGCTACCGTGACTTTTTTTTCTTTTTTTTTTAAACGTTGCCCCATAAATAGCATATTCTCCTGTGTCGTGGGTGCGTTTACAAACATATAAACTCACATACACAAACGCCCAGACCCGAAGCAACTACTTGTAGATCATGCAAATATTTTCTCCGTGGGGGATCGAACCCGCGACACTCAGCAGAGTCCAATCGCTCAGCCACTGCGCTAACCGTGCCGTTTTTGTTTTAATTATCGATCATTAATTAGCCCACTTTCTGTCAGGCAAAATGTATAAATATACGAAACTTGATTTCGATCGAAAACAAAACTAAAATTAAACAAATATCCTTGAGTCTATTTTAAACTCATTCATCAGAAGGAGCTTAAATCTTTCCAAGAGAGCTTATATTGATTTATCGCGAAACACTTGAAAACATTTTTCCTCATTCAAAAAGTGTTTTCCTCATTATACGTTGTATGTTGAGGTTGACCGTGAATCTTACTCAGAAAAATAAGATTATCACAATGGTGCAATGAATACAGTTTCAGCATAAGTTTTGAATGAAAACAGTGAGAAAAATACATAAAACTTTTCTACTAGCCTACCGTTTCAAAACCGGGTTACGGAAATTTTCAATATTGTGTCCGCAGTTTTAAAACGTAAAGGTTAAGTTTAGACTGACATCTTGGTTAGTATGAGTCTGAAAATCCCTTCTACTCCAGATTGAGTCCCCTCATAAGTCATTTCATACTTTCAAACCAAAAAAAACTAGATATATCAGGTGAAAACATTCGAATATAACGAAAGGTACAAGCAATTTGAAAAGAAAATATGCGATAGACTTAAAGTAGATTGTTAAATAGATTGAAATTGACATATTTTATAAAAATAAGCATGACTTAAATCCAAGAGGGTTTTTATTTTCATGACAAATTTCAAGTAATTTACAAAGAACATTTGAATGCAATTCAGGCTTCAGTCACATTCAGTGTTAGAGTGCCTAAAACAAATCGTCCATCCATTCATATCGGACTAATATTAAAAAGTCGAACATCTTGTGTTGTCTGATAAACAAACGAGTATCGCAAATGCATTACGATTACGAGAAAGTTCAGTTACTGAAAACGTGACGTCATACAAACATTTATTATAAATATTTTTGCAAATACATTTTGAAAGATAAGGGTTTTAATTTGAGAACCTGGACCTGAGCCTTATCACAAGATTTCCTTAATGTACTTACAGCGTACTTAAAGGTGTTACGGCGTTTATTGTATGGAAAATGAAAATGCGCCTGTAGTGTATGTTAAGTATAGGAGCAGTGGACACAAGTGAAACGACCGGTGGCTATTTGTACACTGATTTACTCGTTACGAGGCCAACTCACGCATGGACGCAGCCATGCACACATACTACATATACAACAGTGTACAAATGAAGTACTATTTTTTTTTTCATCCAAAAATAAGAAAAGTTTTGCTAGGACCTCTGGTTATGAAACATATCTTTTGGAAAAACTCCATCATATTTTCGAATACTAATGCTATTAATTTATTTATTCATTTTAGCGTTGACGACCAAGCATCTAAGAAACTAAAACCAGCCATAGTAGTATCTACTTTTGAACTTAGGTTAAAATCACTATTGTGGAAAGAAAAAGTACAATTCGAGCAGGACTCCAACTTTCCGATTCAGTACTAACCTTTACCAACTCAGCCATCGCAGTCATACTCAAAACCTTTTTCTTTTTTTTTCTCTTTTCTTTTTTATCATGACATCCTACTCGCAACCGAATTTTTTCCTCTTTTAGAATCCCAACGTAAAAAATATTCCTATCAAATTCAAATTAAGAATGCGTGCAGCGTTTGTACTGAACAGTAAAACGGCAGTTAACAGTAAACCAACTATGTCAGAACATGGGTTACTGCTTTACGTGCTAACTGCGACCTCGTTACTCGCGCTATCTAGTTTTATTTACTAGGTACGTACTTGTTTATTACTAGATCCTGTTTATCTTTTGTGGACAATCAAACGCTTGGAACTATCAGCCGGTTGAATATTGCATCTCTTTTATGCAAATAATTATAAATCTAGAAAAGAGAAATAGGAAACATTCCCTTACAAATGCTTTCTCTGTCATTATCGGCGCCCACTGTTGAACAAAGGCCTTTGACCACTAAGCCGAATGATAATTCTCCTCTTGCATCCATCGGTTACCCGCGACTCTCACGAAATAGTTGGTCCAATTATTGGGAGGTCTCTCTAAGCTGCGTCCTCCAGTTCATGGTCGCTACTCGAGAACTATTCTTCCCCATCGGTTACCAGTTCTACGAACGATGTCAATTTTCCCTAGATTACCAACCAAAAGCTTTCAACTCTCAAACTTTTTTTGAAAGACTATGGTTCGGAAACATGTCGGCACACAAATATGGCAATCCCATTTTTTCCTTCACATTCATTTTACTCACAGGGCGTTAAAAAATACGGCCACATCCCAACGGGAAGAGTGCCCAAAACGCTGGCAGCATTGCCACATTTGAAGGCAATGCATTTTTTTTCTGCCCACCGTCGGGCTATAGTAGCGTGTCGTCTTCCAATACGCGGAAAAGGAGCTCTGTATCTAGCTACAGCTAAAACGAGCAGGAAAACATGTTGTGGGCTGTCTATGTATATTGTAATCTATCTGTTATATCTATGTAACAGAGTAGATTTGTAGGCCTACAAAATTATAGAGGTTCACTGACCGGCCACCATAACCGTCCTTAAATAAAGTTATACCTACCTATCTCTTATTTTCAGTTGTTTATTCAACAAAATATCGATCCAAGGTACAATAACAACAACAAAAGGCTTTGAAAGTACAAGTGACATACATAACGAATAGACTGAATATTACAAAGGCACAATACGCCTTTACTGTTGAGCACAATAGAACTCTGTCACAATATGTCTTGGAGATTCTGAATTGTAACGTTTCGTGGCTGTGTATGGAACATCTGTTATTTATTATAATATTAATATGTTGACCTAGACCCTTTTCGATTGTTTTTGAGAAACATAAACCCAAGTTTATGTATTATTATATGATTCAAAATACATAAAAGCTTCATAACTATGTAGACATCCTAAAAGAACGATACGATTATGTCAAAACGATAACGATACATAAAAAAAAGACGTTTTACTGTAGGTATATCACAGTACCATTGTGGTATCAGCCCCGACTTATGAGGTCGAACCCAGCATGGGTTCGAACCCAAGTAGGCGCGTTACTTTGTGTAACTTATTTCATCACTACTGCTCACAAAACGGTGAAGGAAAACATCGTGAGGAAATCGACATGTTCAAGAGTAAAAATTTGAATACATTTGGCATCTACCAACCCGCACTGGGCCCGCGGTAGAGTCTAGGTCTGGTAGATTACGGGCTACTCCCTGTCACAGAGAGGAGGCCTGTGTCCTAGCAGTGAGAACATTAAAGTGACTGTTAAGCATGAGGGTTCGATTCCCAGGTCGGGCAAAGTGTAAGAGGGTTTTGAGGAATTTTTTCAGTAGCAGCCACGGGGTCATGATCCAGTTGTTGGCAATAGGTTCGTTTAAAAAGACACATACATAGGACTTAAAAACATAACTGACTAAAGGGAATCACAGGCGTAACCAAATTATGTATATCACTCTAAGAAAACAATTCGGTAAAAAAATATCTTATAATAAAATATATTATAATATATGTATTATGGATAAACTTGGTCTACGAGACACAAATCTGTTTTTTAGATAGCGTAAGCTGATTTGCTTCTATTCAACAAAAAAATACAACATACAAACAAACCTTTTTCACTCAAGCGACGGAAACGATAAAAGAGAATGGCTGAAACCAAAATTATTAGAAAGCAGTATTTTACCAAATAAATGATACTAAAATCATTTTCATATCATAAACATAGGATGAAACCTGAAATTTTCACGGAGATTTAAACCTTACAACTTTCAGAACCCCTCCACCAATTTGCGTAACCATCACATTATTTCTTCCGTTAGTTTTTCCACACGATATACCACGGTACTTTTTAGATTTTTACATATTTTTGATATTAAGTTTTACCCCTGGTTTTAACCTTCTGAAAATTCTGTATTTAAAAAAAAGCTCGCGATGTTCCCATAAAGGAATAATATTAACCTTTTCTCTTCTGTTATTTTTTTTAATTGACTCTACGAATTTCTCCTGTGTCGTGATTGCGTTTTACAAACATAGAAACTCACATACACAAACACCCAGACCCGGAACATCTACTTGTAGATCAAAAGATATTTGTTCCGTGCGGGGATCGAACCTGCGACACGCTGCGCTGCAGTCGAACGCTCAGCCGTCCTGAGAAATCCATCAAAATTGGTTTAATAGTTTAGTCAAAAAATATACCAAATGAACAGACAGATTTACATGCTATTTTTATGGTAATAATGTGGATGTGTTAACAAAAAAAAGCGAATGTTCTATCTATTCCGCCGTTATTGTTATTCGTGGTGATAAGTTTTTATGTGGGCACGCCATCGCCCTTCCCCTTGGCTGGCCTTGACTCCAAGTCAAATAGCGTTCCGTAGGATATCGGGATACTCCGGGACGGGGTCAACGACACAACATGACGTAGTAATAGTATTAACGTATATATGTTTTGTTTTTGTGGCGTGATTCTGCGTGTTTTCTCTTATGGGGGTCATGCTTGAAGGGAAAGGCGTTAATGGATATTTTTCTCATGAGAGTAGCATCTCCTCATCTCGAAGTGTACAGCGAAAATCGCAGCTTTCAGTAGAACTGTAATTACTACATGTAATTATTATTACTACAACATCTCTAGTGCACTTATCAGATCCGGTCAAAATTAAAACGCGTAGACCTAACGAACAGGAATTATAAGCTTGCTTATTTGAAATAACATATTTTTTGTCTCATCAATTTCATTATGAATTTGAAGTTTATGTAGCTTTTTCCAATATTGTTCTATTTGACATAAATACTGACTGGTAGATATTAAGTTGTCTTATGCATCACCATAAATTGTACACAAAGTTTGAATAAACAAAAGATTAGTATTAAGGGGGTCTAATCTCTAAGCACGAAACCCGTGATTTCGGCCTTAGTGTCAGAAGTTTTGACAAAGAGCCCGAACTAAGAATTAATGCTAGTGCGATTTGACAGATAGCTCTTTAGAGTCCGCGGAAATTCGTGGTACTATATTTTTTAAATGAGATATAATGACATAGACACTAGCGCCGCGTCAGAATGGCTTCAGTCGTGGCGGTATTATTTGTCCGTAATTTCAGTTTGACGTTAGTTACGTTCGTTCATCTGTATCCGTTCCCGTTTTTTCGTTGACGAACTTAGAAAGTAGAAACCCAAACACGACCCACCTCACAGAGATGAGGCACGTGTCTCAATAGTGGGATCATTAGGCTGATGATGATACAAATAGGTACAACCTACTATTTTCTGGAACAATAAGTTCAACTACACTTTAACCACAGGGAGTTGAAATTGAAATTGAGACGTTCAAGAATTGTTATATTCCGTGTTATTGTCGCTACAATGTTAATTGTTGAAGTCATCACGTGCGGAGGAGGCTATAATTTCTGACATATATGATAATGCTCTGACCTGGAATTAATTTGAATTAACGAACTGATTGGCTTGATTGCGAAATCTTGGTATGAGGTTTCGAGGAAGGTTACGTAAACTATTGCCTAATCAGAGAATTATCCGTAAGTTAAAATTGTGACATTTACATACGAGTAGGTGTGGCTTACCATCCGAAATCATTAGAATTTCGTATATTTTGTAGTTCTACATAATATAGTTCAATACTAAAACCTCCTTTTCTCCTCAAAGAAAGTTTCAAGTTCCTACATGACATAGATAATAGAAATCTGAGAACACTGAAAAACTCGAGTCTAGAGATAGTGATATATTTGATCTATTCCCACAACAAATATTTTGAGCCTAAGGCGCGGGCCATATACAGGGTGCAATCTTAGTCGTGGGCAATACTTTAATATAAGACTAGTCACGATAGGTACTGATTGCATTAGGGCTAATAATTCGCAAATCAAAAATATTTTTAATGCAAGTTTGGAAAACCTTAAAAATGTTTTAAGTCACATTGCAAAGGCATAATGTTGCAAATAAACACTAAAAGTAATAAAAAAAAATCTTAATCCCCAAAAGTCTTGAAGTATCCAAATTTTAAAGCGCAGTATAACGCGTCTACGCGCCGCGTTGATACTTTGAGACGCTTATGATTTTTTTTAAGGTTTTACATACTTGCATTAATAATGCTTTTGAGTTGCGTTATACATTCAGTATCGTTAGTAGAGCATTAGATTAAAATATTGCCCACGACTAAGATTGCACCCTGTAGAAAAGACGTAAGACGCAGACGGGGTGGAGACATAATTATGTCTTTTTGGCGTCTCTTTCATAAAAAGTGAGCGTCGCGACGTAAAAACTACAGAAGAGACGCGTCGCGGGCGCGACTTTCATACATTTTCGCCCGCCCGCGACGCGTCCTCGTCTTACGTCTTTTCTATGTGGCCCGCGCCTAACACGTGTCAGTAAGGCTCATTTCTTGTCCTCTTTCAAATTTGTGGTCAAAAGGGCAAGCTAGCCGACATTTTTCTGAACTGCGTCTATTTTTCGTAGCCGTGGTGTGCCGTAGCTCACAATATGGGGTGACTGGCAATTAGTGTAAAAAAACAGCTGTTCAGTACATTTATGTTTGCCTAATGTACTGAACAGCTGATATTTTTTTCACGATTTCGGCTTTGCTCCCATGATAAAAATTGTTTGTTATCATTAGCGCGATCACGTGTCTAAGTATCGTACTCTAATTGCCAGTTACCCTATATATTATTCTGACTCCTTTTTTGTGGAATCTATGTTAGTTACTAGGTATTTTATATTACGTTTAATTGTGTGGTCTCGCCACTTATGACAAAAAAATAATTTTCTTTTTCTCACGATGTTTTCTGTAAAGAAACAAATCTGTAAAACTTACTAGTGATATACCAGTGACAGACCAGTTCGCTTGTATGGTCTTTATGGACGTGGAAAAGCCGAAAGGAGTTACATGTACGTAAGGATTGCATCAGTTGACGTTCTGTGGTTTCTGCCAACTCTCTCTCTAGAGCTTCGCGGAACAATGTACAGACACCAAAGCGGAATTGCCATAAACCCTAAACGCACTAACGGTGGAAGTCGCAACAATCAGTCTCGGTTCCCATTTTATTACCCAGTGGTATTGGCGACCAAATAATGTTCAGTACGGTTTTAAGATACAACCATAAACCAAAGTTCATCTTGACAGACAATAGAATGTTTATTGCAAACGATTTTAACTTTTACAAGAGCGTTGACCGACCGCTTTGGTGTTTACCGCTTTATTGAAAATTTTGAGTGATGAGATGCGTCGTTGCAATGGAAATCTGGACAGTAAATCAAGATGCGTAAAATTTTGACGAGAATAAGCTCTTACCATGATTGTGGCTACGCAAATAGTTTCTGTTTGTCCCTTGATACGACGCCATAAATGGGGTTTATCTCCACGGATCCCGGTATCAAATTGAATTAGCCACGGATCACGGCGACTTGTATCCACCGATACCGTGATCCGTTTCCAACACAAAAAATTAAAAAAAATGTAGCCACCGATCACTGTATCCGAATAATAAGATTTTTTTTTAAGTATAACTTCTTTTGATTTGGGAAATTAGATAAAAATAAAATCAGGTTGAAAAATAATCCAGCACTGGAATCATAAGGATGGAATTTAGGAAGAGTAGTGCACTTGCTGGACTGCACTCGATTGCCAGAAATATCAACTCATCCACATAATATAAATAGATAATGATTGAGGATAACCCAAGAAAAAAAAAACAACAGGCTTGAAAAACATTTTACTCTGTTTCTTGTCTCTGCGCATCGAGATCAGTTTCCAAAAATAATACAATTAATTATATCTTGTAGCCACGATGATCGGTGATCGGTGGCTACATTTTTTAGGGTTCCGTAGTCAACAAGGAACCCTTATAGTTTCGCCATGTCCGTCCGTCCGTCTGTCCGCAGTTTAGCTCAGAGACGCACAGTACTAGAGAGCTGTAATTTGGTGTGAATATACGGATTTGTTGTGCCGAAAAAGTGGTAAAATAAAATCTCGTAAAATATTTTTTTTTAGGGTAAGTACCTCCTGTACACGTAAAGTGGGGATGTTTTTTTTTTTATCGCATACCCCTTAGTGTGGGGTATCATTAAATAGGTCTTTAAAAAATATTGATAGTTTTCATTAACAATTTTTTGATAAAAAAATTCGTTTGTGAAATATTAAGCTTAAAAGTGCTAAATTTTTCTCGACTCGAGTGTCCCCCCCCTCTACCAGCTAAACGGTTATGTTTGGGGGTGTGAAAAAATTCACAATAGTAGTATATATAACGAAGTTTAAAAGAAAATTATCATGACTAAGTAGGCTTTACAACTTTACGAGTAATAGTCGACCAACTTATAAAATGTACTTGGATAACATATTTTCTTAAACAAAATGTATCGGAGAACATCTTCTTCAACTGCATATGTAAGTTTGTCAACTTTATTTTTACAGCTTTAATAGGTATGTTTTTACGGTATGTTTTTTGGGGATAGGTAGGTTTTTATCGTCAACTATTTTTAACTAACTTCAAAAAAGGAGGAGGTTCTAAATTCGTCGTAATCTTTTTTTTATGTGTTTTCCCCGATTTCTCAAAGACTCCTGGACCGATTTTGAAAATTCTTCTTTTTATTAAAATTAAATTCAGCGAATCAGTTTAGTTAGTTCGCATAAGTATTTTGATGGGCAACTACGGAACCCTACACTGTGCGTGGCCCGACACGCACTTGGCCGGTTTTTTATTTTTTTATTTTTTGTGTTGGAAACGGATCACGGTATCGGTGGATACAAGTCGCCGTGATCCGTGGCTAATTCAATCTGATACCGGGATCCGTGGAGACAAACCCCATAAATGTGGTTCGCTAAAATGACACAGATGGCAAATGGTTTGAATATTAGTCTAAGAAATCTTATAGCTTCGTAATTTCACATTAAATTGAAGTTTTGAATTTATGGGGCGATCTAACAAGAAGTGGGTATTTATTGAAGGGTTATTGTATCATGGATTTCACTATCAAACCAAAACTATTGGTTGAGATATTTAATAATTGAAAATTATCAGTCCATTAATAATACGCCAAATTGATTATTGCCATTCATAAATCCTGCCAATAACAGCCACCAAAACGTTATAACACTGCTAAATACGTCAATAAATATCGCGATACCAAACCATACATCAATTTGATCGAACTTCTATCCGCGAACTGGGTCAATCTACCCGATATTATACATATTTCTCTGGATTCTGTGAGGCATTTTAATCCAATCAAATACTCAGATTTGATTCGAAAAATAGAGAACGTCGTCGTAGAATACAATCCTTGCAATCCAAGGGTTTGTGACATGTGAGTCTTATGTTATTGTTATAAGGTATGAATTGCAATGTTCCAAATAGGTCTCTCTATGAGGTCGATGATGATGTCATTGGCCTTTTGCCCTTTAGCCAAAGATTTAAATCGTACGATATGTGCTGAGGGCACATATCGAGGCTAGACTAGGAGAAAAAGTGTTCACAATGATAATTATAAAATTACACACCCCTTATGTAATAATGATATTTTCAGTGTGAGTTATCGATCTTACTTATGTATTCTAGCTGACCCGTACCTTCTTCGCTGATCGTGAATATATTATATATTTTTTTTAATAGGAAATTATGGGAAATTACCAAATTATACAAAAAAGAAATCATTGAAACGTTCAAGTCGATACGAATGAGTGCAATTACAAACACCACGACATGAGTTTTTTTTTTTGTTATTCGAATGTCAACGGAAAAATAGCATAGTATTTTTGTCATGGTAAGGTGATCTAACGATTAATATCGTTGCTTTCAGCTGGTTATTCCGAAAGTTTCGGATTACGGACATCAAATGGGTTCCCAACGCTGCCGATGTTCAGAATTACATGTTATTATTGCGATGCTTTCAACGATGCCAATAAAATGGATGACTGATCTCATAGAAATAGCGATTTTTGGGTGAAGTATCTTTGAATGTGAATCTAATTTAAAAAATGATGTTAGTAAAAATGTTTCTGAAGTAACTACTTTAACGAGAGTTGTGCTCTGTAGTAACGATCTCGAATATGTGTGTAGGTTACCGCGACCCTGGAACACAGGCGGTAACCTTAGTAACAGGATAGTTTTTAGTCTGTCAAGTCTGACAGTCCCTCCCGCTACATCCAGAGCGGGAAGATAGATTTGGGGACAAATGATAATAATTATGATGATAAAACCCAAAATTTGTTTTTGGTTCACCGCTCTCTTATCAGACACAGGTAATGACAGACAGACAAACTTAAAAAACACAAAATTGCTCTCAAAACGGTGAAGGAAAGACATCCTGAGCTAAAACTGATATTCAAAGACAAAAGTCTATATCGAACCACAATGAGGCCCGGTATCCACCAAAGCGGAGAGGAGAGGAGATGTGTTTTAATAACCAATCAGATGTCGACTACGCGACAACGAAGCTAAGCGGAGAGGAGATGTGGACATCTGATTGGTTATTCAAACACATCTCCTCTCCTCTCCGCTTTGGTGGATACCGGGCCTGAGCCCGCGTTGTGGATTATGGTCCAGTTCTCTTCCCATAAAAGTTAGCCTTTTGTACCAACAGCAACAGTTGAAACGTCTGTAGGAATATAACTCAATGATTCTGTAGGAGTATGGTATGCCATTGACTACACAGCATTTCGTTGAAGAAGTAAACGTTGATAGATATTGTTTACTGTATTCAGGATTGCGCCATCCACTGCTTCAGTTATTTCCCTTAGTTAAGAAACTTGTATATAAACAAATAAGTAAGTGTGTTTATATTGGCAAGATATCATAAATCAGGTTACAGAATTGCAAGGTAGTGAAAGATATCTTCCTTATAAAGTTGGGTTCCTACGGTGCGTGATATTGCAGACGGACGCGCATGGCCGACGATTACGGACGTCGCATAGCTACGCACCGCACACAAAGCTCTTTCTCTTCGACAGACGTTTCTGCGCTACCACCGACGGGTGTGATACGTTTTTTAAAAAGTGAAGTACCGAATATCACGTCCCCGTAAGTTTACTAAAAGAATCACATGAATGAACGCTACCTCAAACTGACTCCCGTGCCGTAGCCATGCGATCTTGAATAACCAAATCCCAAGACATAATATCATCAAAAAACTTATATTGTACAAGAAAGTCAAATAAAATTTCTAATATATATTTGAAAATGTTTTATTGTTACGATATTCATCGTAACAATAAAACATTTTTGGGCTACGGCGTCATTTTCTAGGTAGCGTTCATTCGTTTTGAAGTGTTTCGTATTAGTAAACCTATGGGGATGAGTTATTCGGTATTTCACATTTGTAAGTAACGTATCACACCGACCACGGATGCTCTTTCCTTGGTGCGTTACATGATGCGATTCATCACGCACCGTGGGACTACAACTTAAGAGTATATGACTCCAAATAACTACGGACCATTGACAAGGGTAGGCAAGTCCAATAGGTACAGTTCCGGTCCTAATTTGTGACTACCATAAAATTAATGTCCCATGATAAAATACGAGTAATAAGAAACATTGATGTGCCAACAATGTTCGACAATAACCCAAACTTTGTTACAAATGTTTGGTCAAAAGTTTCATCTTCCGCTTTGCTTGTTGGTTGGCACAAGAATGTCATTACTTGTTTTTTTTTTTGTTTGTGCTCTGATCATACTACTATGAGTATTATGACAATGATCTTCAACCCCTCTAACATAACAAGTTTGTTTTCGATATTATAATATTATATTTTTTATTTTCTTACGCAAAATATATTTCTACTACCTTACCGGTATACAGGGTGACTTTTTTACCACCGTCCAAAATTTTTCTATGCATTAGGTATCAATCACTAAACCCATTTTTGAAAAAAAATCGATACGTCAAATTGTCATATTATTAAATCATTTTCTCATCCGCTCTGTGTGGTCACTAAGCTAAACGTTAATAATATACACTTGCCGACGCATGAAACGGGCAGAGCGAACCCCGCTGACCCTCCGCCCCGCCCCGCTACACCTGAGCGACACATCACAGCGCGGTGTCCACATTCATCAACTTTTTATAGATAACATTGAGACGTGATATCTCGATATTTTTGTATTGATTGATACAAAAAGAAAAAACACGTATTCAATGATTTTCGCCAAAGATTAATATATTAAAATTTGGATGGTGACTAAAAAATCACCCTGTATAGATCTATTTTTTGCGGGGTATGGAGACAATAAATTATTGATTTTTCGAGTACATTACACTTGCCTAAGCCCGTTAACCTGATGGCAGACTTTTTTTCCAAATCTACATGCGTTTATTCTTATATTACATACATAAAGAATCCTGATTATTTTGTACCCCGTGGCTTTCTCAGTCCCCATTTATGTAGCCTATAACCTACTGGAATTCATATATTACTTTGCAAAACATCATCCTCACAGTTCCACGAAACACGGCATTTTGACGGAGGACTGAATGAAACTGAAATGACCACATTCCTCATTATATCCAACGTTAGAAATACAAAGGACTTTTGTCTCCCAATGTATGTAAGTATTCTCTTTAATTTTACCTGGGTTGTACAACCACAAATTAGGAAAATTTCTTAATTTCTTTAACCGTTTCAATTAATTACACTTGATTTACAGGTTTTTTAAGACGGATGACTTTCAGCGTCCCTGAAAAGACTATATTTCTTAGTTTAATGTCTATTGGGAACAAGTCAAGCGAGTTTATGGCACTAACCCTCAACCGCCATTCCTTTTAAATAGACACCGCACAGGACGAAAATAGCACGAAAGTTTTTAAAGCTATAAAATCTTCTGTATCTAATATTATACGAAACATTGTTCGTATCACGTATTGTCCACTAATGTACCCGTCGTGTAAGAACCCGTATTGTTAACTTAATCGCAAAAAGCTCTTAGGGTTATCTCAGACAGGGGACAGAAGAATTTGGTCCTTATTTGGTCCTTGAAGCAGGTTCTAATCGATCGATCTTTGCATGTAAACTGGGCACTCCGTTTAGGGTCAGATTCTATCACGGCATAAATTATTTTGTGCCTAGTTATCGGGAATTCGTAAGTATTTTATGTTGATCATAGATTTTCTTGGACAATAAAATCGTAAGGAGTTTTTACCTATTTGGGAGATAATTATAGGTTACAAAAAGTAAAAACTTTCACTTTACTAACGTACGGACTAACTTGGGATTCAAAAGTGGCCACTTAAGTTAACGGTCAGCAAAGAAAATTACCTCTTTTGGTAGATGCGAGTAGGCTAAAGGCAATTTGATTTAAGTAGGTCGTATTTATTCACGATATTTTAAGATAACCATTACAAGTCAAAACCAGAAAAATCCAGTAAATTGCGTAATGAAAGAATCCTCGCTCAGCTCTCGACATCTCTCGCGCATCTTTCCACCTCAACGTCTATTTCTAATCTCCGATTATATTATGATGGTTGACGGGTTAATCCGTCGCCCGATTATGTCCAACCGCTGAAGTTAATTACATCCGTCTAAAGATGCTATTAACCCGTGATTATACGTCAAATTGATATTTCGGTGCAAACGTCTGCTGTAAAGATGAAGGAGGTAACTAAGCACTTACATTTTACAGCCTCCACGGATCTGCTGTTTATTAGCATTTAAGATTTTGACTTTTATGCATGTGATATAAGATAATGTTGCCATTATACATTTATACGTTCACACATCGAAAAAATTTTACGATCACTTTGAAAAATCGGAATCTTTTTTGTTACGGTATATTATAATTATTATGATTCCTTCTTATTTTAGATACTCTACATAAAAATTTAGATTAAGATTAAAAAATAGTACAATTATTATTTTTTCCATAAAAAAAATCAGTTTATGCTATTGATCACAACCTTCTTTTGATATTGTGTACGTATAATGTGTAATACTTTGTTTAAAAGAAAATTAATTACAAAACTCAGATTTTCTCCATTTTCACCTTTAGACGCCTGCATGGGTCGCGAAAATGTCTTCAGAGTTTATCTTCAGAGTTGCCCTGGAACGCAAAGAGAAAATGCAGGAACGGTAATTTTTAGTCAGCCAATACTGATAGTCCCTTTCACTCCACCCAGAGGCCGGAGGACATATTTGAAAAAAAAAACAAAAAAAGTCTAAAAAAGCATTCTAAAATAAGTGAACTTTACTGACCTCTAGACCAGAACTTTGATTTAAATAGAGAATAGATGTTTTGTCTGAATATTTAGGACATAGTAATTATCACGTCATTTTGAGTGAATGCTAAATATTCGTAGAAGACACAAACCACTTTGATCTCATTTTAGAACGATGTTTACGAAATTCTCTTTGAACAATAATAACAAAACTAAGAGTGGAACTCATCGAAACTGGTTAAATGAAAATATTTTACATGGTTAACTAGATTTTGCCCACGGCTTCTAATTTAACAAGTTATTTTTTTTTAATAAAAAAATACAACAAGAGGCACCAGCTATTATAATAGAAAACTATTGCTTTTTTTCTTCGGGAAAAGTATTGTTTTTCGGGATGAAAGGTATAAACTCAGTGTTCGTTTCAGTACGATTGAAACTTAACTTCAGAATTATCGGTTCAGTGGTTAACGCCTGAAAATTTAGATAACAAAACAAAGAAACTTACTTTCGCCTAATTATAATAAAATTACATTATTATTATGGTTAGGATTAAGAATCACACGAGTGGCGCACATGGTAATGTTGTAGATTTCAATTAGATATCTGTGTAGATTGTAATTTCATTTTAGAACCGTTTATAAAGTTTATATTTCGGTTAAAATGTTCTACTACCGCCCTTTTCAGAAACATGTTTGTATGAATTTAAAATGTGGATTTATAATAGTTATTAAATTATATAAATTAATCATAATAGGCCCGCTGCTTTGATTGCCTTTTTACAATTTAACAATCAAGGTTAACTCAATATCCTCTGCCTCACGCCCCAGCTATCGCCAAAGACACCCAAGACGTTGGACATCGTGGGGCAAATTCTGGCCACCGCTACCGTAGGCACTGTCTGTTAGACTGTGAGCAATGGGTAGCTCGCCATCGCTACTGAGGCCGCGTCGTGTTTCACTCGCTCCCCATGGAAACTGACGCCTCGCCTCCCTTGGGGCAAACGGCTAACATGAAGCCGATGAATCCGCGGGCAGACGCTAGTTATAATAATTAAAACATTAAAGGTAGGATACATCGCACGAGTTGCGCACGTTTTATAATGTTGTGGATTTCAATATTAGATGTCTGTAAAGATTGTAATTTAATTTCAGTGGCATTTATTAAGTTTAAATTTTGATTATAATAATGTATATTACACCACACTTTATTTCAGACGCTTGTGGGATTCCCAGAGACAAAAATAAAAATAATTTTTAATGTTGTAACTATTGATGGATTAATATTTTTCCAGAGACTGCTTATCTATAATTTTAATCATTTTAGTTAAATAAAACAATTACATATCTGCCAATAAAACTGTCTCACAAATGGAGAGCTAAATGTAAAGCGATAAGTCGCGTAGAGACGAAACCCGTCTTCACTTCAGTTTTCAGCGTTAGAGCGATTCTGAAACCGAACGCCGTGTGAGTCGGACGGCCGCGCTACGAAGAGTCGCGCTCTCCCGAACATTGATGAGATAAACTTTGAAACATTTTAACTATGTATAATATAATAACATGTGAATAAAATTTAATCATTTATAATTACTATTAATGATTGTCGTGTTTTAAATGTTTTTCAGTGTATGTGTTGTGTAGTGGTTAAAACTTTTCGTGTTTGATAAGATTGAAAAAGTTGGGCAGCACATTGTAAGTACCATGTTCTTCGCAAAACACACTGTGAAGTTTGATAAATTACTTAAAGGGAAGGTCGTTAAAATGTTAAGGGTGGACTTTAGTTTTTTTTTAACTTGATTTTGTTGGGTTATACGCACATTACATGTTGCTATTAGGCTCGTGTTTTCGGCGCGTTTGTTTTTGTCGTGCGTGAATTTACTTTTATTAATTTTTTATATGTGGATAGTTGGATACATATTTTATAATATAACTAGTCTATTTAGAGGTGGTGATATAAACTTTGAACCTAAATACAAATATTCATTAACCTTTTTATTAATTAATTGAGTGAGGTACTTTGACTGATTTAAAAAATATCTAAATTGTTAATTAATTACAGAATAAATCGTAGTAAAGCCACAACATTTTTTATAATACTTACTTATCAAAGTGACTGTACTTATACTTACAGAGCTCATAAATAACCCAAACATGAGTACTAATCTCCGGACTGTACCTAAAATTTATTCTAAAACGCAAATTATAATCTTATTTTATCTTCTTTATAAACAATAATAAAACTACAATTCAGTCTGAGCTAACCGTTATACCTACTACCAATGGGGTACATTGATCAAACAGGTAGGTTGCGTAAAATGACTTGAAAGGGAAGTTTAACCGCGTGACAAAGGGATGCCGCCCTTCCTTCCTCTATTACAATCATAACTATACGCATTTGTTTTGTATACGGAACCATTTATTTACTCGGTTGACAATATAATAGGCATCACTTTTATTGTGGGGGTGACGTTGAAGTCGAAATAGTTATGGATTTGTTTTTTGGGATATTAATAGTTTTAATGCATTGATCATAAACGATATCGTGACTTTCATTAAGGATTCACCTTTGTTGATTTGATGGATGATGTGTTCTTTAAACGGGTTGTTGAGAATTCACCACAGAGAACTTGTGAAAAATTTATGCATACATAATGCATAAATTTTTCACAAGTTCTGTTATTTATTAATTTTGATAACTTAAAATATTTTATCTGTTTCTAAATAGATGGGCATGCTTTTAGACCCGTTCCCGTGACTAAACAGAAACTAAAATAGACTCGATAACTTCTTCATTTTTTGTCGGTTATAATAAGGTAGAGTAGTAAAAGTACTTAAGACCGCAATAAAAGTTGAAATTGAATTAAGTATAATTTCAAAGATTGTTTTTCAAGCAATACACATATTAAAAAGGAGCCTTAAAAATCTTAATCGATAAAAAATAATCTCGTCTCTTATTGTAAAGAACAGAGAAAAAGAATCTCCATCATAATGTCTGCATAAAAGAGAAAAAAATTGATTTTAAATCATCAAACGAGTTCTTTCAGACAGGTGAGGCGTTAATTTTTTTTTTAAACTTTGCCCCACATTAGGAATTTCTACTGTGTCGTGGGTGTGTTTACAAACATATAAACTCACATACACGAACGCCCAGACTCGGAGCAACTCTTTGTAGATCATACAAATATTTGCTCCGTGCGGGAATCGAACCCGCAACACGCAGCGCAGTAGTCCAATCGCTCAGCCACTGCGCTAACCGTGCCGTCATAAATACTATCAAACTCTTACTAATTGAAAGTTAACCGTGTTTTTTCGGTTGTACTATGCATTCCAAGGCCTGTCCAGCCAGCCCAGGCGGTATCACGCTGAGACAGCCCCGCGACCCCAGCAGGCGTTTGGCCCTATGGAGGCCAAATGTGAGGGTACCTTATTTTTTTACGTGTTAAAATCATCAAATCAGTCCTCCCGCCCAGGGGCAGGGCGGGGGGGATTGTCAGATTTGTACTCACTAAAATGTACGGTGTCCTTCAATAGCCCTTACGTTCTGGGGTCACGGTAATTCGTTTGTCCCATGACCCCGGCAGGCTTTAGCACTCTTAGAGGGACCCCGTCATAATGCTGACACTATATGAGGCGCGCGTGGTACACAATGCGCCGTCGAACCGGGCATCGTCCATGATTGGGCTGCAAGTCGGCCATTACTCGCTACCCGCATGCCCGCACCTACGGTGGCCGGAGATCGTCTTGCGACGTCCGTCGACGTGGGCGTGATGACCACTGCGGAAATGTGAGGGTACCTACAGTAGGTAGACTTCTGCCTAACGCTTTGAGTATTAAAGGCTATGAAATGTATGCATGTATTCAAAAGGTATGGTGCCAGATTTCCACATAACTCACCATTTGAAGTTATACATGCCAGCCGCGTAAGGGTCGGCGTTAGTGCCACATAGCAGTATCAAATTATAATGGGGCTCTTAGTTTTCGGGCTGAAGTAAATCTGATAGACGGTACTTTATTTTTCCTAAGGAAATTTGTATAAAGTCAACCTATAACGTGGGGTTACAGGCCTCCACTCTGTGTAGGGAGTGGGTCATAATCTACCACGCAGGCCCGGTGTCGCATATCTTACATACGGGTATCTAACATCGGCATACGGGTTCCCCCAGTGACGATCTGGCGAAAAATCGAAATGTCTCCATTCAAGAAACGATCGAAGGACTAAGTTAGTTAGGGGTGGTTATTTCTTTGTCAATGCTGCTTTTAACAAGTAGTTGACTGCAGTAGAGCACAAGTTATGGCGTAAGAACATTCGATTTATACTTTTTCATTCTTCAGCAGATAGCTGTTATGATTAGAAATTTATAGAAATGAGTTCCCTGAATAAAAACAGGTTAAGTATATTAACATTCTATTACTTTTTCACGAAATCCTAGTTTTGATTTAATTTTTTACTTTTAATTTACAGTTTAACCTTACCTCTACTAATTGATATCGGTTGCAAAATAGGCCGAAAATAACTTATTTCACAAAAACCTAGTCTCATGTTTTGACATTGTATACCCAAACTTTGCAACACCTGACACCAATTTTTAATGACCATGCTAAATAAAACTTTCAAACTATTACGTCGCGTATTTTTAAAGTTCATTAAAACGACCATCGTTGTTTGGCGGCCTAATAATTTAATAATTTTAATTAATGCACAAAATCCAGCTTCAACAATAAATTAGACCGTCCAATACACCAGCACAATGTTAATGTCCCAACATTTCCTGTAAAACGTCGTTGTAACTGAGCGACATGAGTTTGTAGGTAGTATTCTGGCAATACGCCAATTGTTAACAAAAATCCTGTAGTACGCAAAATAAGGCCTGAGTTTCGGAATAGGGTTATAATTTAGAATTGTTTGCAATGATAGTCTTAAATAAAGATGTGCACATAAATTGAGTTTTTGATGAGATAAATAAGAATGCAAGACGGCAATAAGTGTTAAGCATAAAAATATTATGAAACTAGGATTGAGAAAGGGTTGATTCATATCAGTTTGTGTGACTTACACCCTGTACAATATTTAAAATATATACCTACGCAAAAACACTGCTGCAATTAATTATTGCTGTAAAACACTGAGTCGATACAAAGACGGGTTCATACCACTGCCTACGTATGTATTTGGTTACCATGACAGACAACCAGGTAACTAGCCTTCCGCGTGACCACGTGTACTGGCGGTGTTAAACGAATTGTCTAAAGAAAACTAGGTAAAAGCGAAAGAGTATACCTACATCGTGAGGAAAACTTTTTCTTTAATTTGAATACATACATTTTGTGACAACTACCAACCCGCGCTAGGCCCGTGGATGTAGGCTATATTCTCTCACAGAGAGAAGGCCCATTCAAAGAAGAACTAATTTTTTTTGAATGGGCCACCAGCCACATCTTTCCTTGACAGTTCAAATCCGAATACATCCAGTTTATTTGAAAACAAATGGTTTGAGTTTACATGTTGGACTTTGTGAATTTTTATCAGTTTTCAGTAATATGCAACAACAGGATGTTGTTACCTAAGCAAACAAGTAATAAGTTAGTATTTAAAACACATTTTAACCGTTGTTTGATTTTCCCCCATTACCAAATTAAATATTGTTATCCACAAATTTGGTTTTAACAAGCTACAGAAATCGTTCACCTCTTGAGCCCAGGAAAATACGCTCGTTGAGCATATTTAATTACCTACGATAATGAGTAAGTATACACGAAGATTTAATGATGTTTTCGTCACATCATACATTGATTAACATATCGCCGGATTAATTGTTACTGTTACATCAATAATAATTAATGATAGTCAATTTTCGGTACGTTGAAAATTTCGACACGAAACATTCGTCAGTAGACTCGATTGCTTTAACCAGTTCAAGTGATAAATTTTTCGTGTACAGGTTTTCCTATAAGTGTAAAATATATGGTGTATCCTGAATGTGATTAAAGATTTGGGTTCAAATTAAAAGTCAAGTGCTCAGCGGCGCTGGCATGAGTGTTTGACATAAGCGTCAAGTAAATTAGGCGTAAATACTTTTGAATCGAAAATACAAGTATCCTTTAGCATTTCGGACCAATTTTTGTCATAACAGCACAATAAGTATACATCTTTGATATAAATATATTCATAGCATTTAGTGAAAATCTATGTATACTTTATTATTATGAAAACTGAAAAATTGTTTTTTGCTTGGTCGAACGCGCTAATCTCAGGAAGTACTGGTCCGTATTGATAAATTATTTTTGTGTTGGATAGTCCTTATATTGAGGAAGGCTTTAGGTAATAAAATTTCACGCTACAACGAATAGGAGCCGAGCAGCGGGGCAGAAAATACGGATAGCAGCTTATTTTATAAATGTGAAACGAAAATTTTCAATTATGAAATCATTGCTGTTAAATAATTAATTCAGTTGCTATAGATATAGCTTATAATATGCAGTTGCAGTATTAAGTTTTCCGATTCTTGATCAGTATAAGATTGTGTCATAATACAATACATTCAGTAGATTCTATTATTGGATAAGAAAATATAATTCAACGCTATCTTATTTAACAACATATATTTTATAAATATTCCATATAATATGCGCAGCTCATGCATGAAAGATAATTTTGTATTATGTTTTATGACAAAAATACGCACAAAGTGTTTCTTTATTCACACCCACACAAGCTTTTGCTGCGTCTTCATTCATAAATTTTATCAAAACGCGTTCTTTGTTTGCAAATGACTTTCTTATTATCCTTGAAATATTTGTCTGTTACAATTTACTTTTGACTAGAGGAAATGTTAGATCGCTTATAATTTTTCTTTTTGAGATGAGAAATTGGAAAAATTTGATTTGTGTAAAAAAGAAGAACAAATATTACGTTACATTCATTCTCATTATGAAAAGGGTAACGAGGTAAATAAACATTTTATTTATTTCTTTTGTTGAATTAATGCATAAATTACAAATAATATGTAACTTATCAAAATTCGAGAGAGGGGGCTCGCGAGGTCAGAAGAAAGTGAAAACTGCACTAGGGAGTTATTGCTAATTTTAGAAGTGTCCGTCTTGTATCCATCTAGTTTTTCTTTGGATTTTGTGATTACGCACCCGCCCTCTCGACCAATGTGTTTAATAAAATTATTTATTGTCATTTCTCTAAAATAGTATGTTAAAACATCTATTAACTTAATTTTGAATATTTCGTACGACTGCGTTATAAAATGCAAAGCACTTTTGCAAAAAAAAAAAAAACTGTTTACTTATTTAAGAGCGTACCTAATCCGTTCCTACTCTTTTACAGTATAGTTTAAAGAGTATTCAATTACAACAGAAACGTTTCCATCGGTTTGCAGTAGTCTAATCTGCGCCACCCTCCCCCAATCAGGCGCGATGTCGCCACACGGTCGCGTGGCCAGTATTTATACAACAAAGGCTTTGACTGGCTATATTTTCAGGCTTTTGGTTAAATGACACTTAGGAAGGAACTACTTATATTTTATCTAACTTCAGTTAACGAGTTAATTACTATTTGAAATATTGCACTTTGATGTGTAATTTCTACATTTTGCAATGCATTACTTACAGGAACAAATTTTTAAATTCTGAAATGTAACTGTTCAGTTTAATTGATGATTGGCGCTTTGGTAGAGCAATCAACTGTGCTTTAGTAAGTTACGGATTTGATTATATCGCATGAAACAAATATTGGGGACTACTGTATCGTGTAGTACATACACGACAAATGTCTAGTTCATAATAAAAAAAACTAATCAGTTTTCTAACTGAACTTCTAGTTATTAGTTCTCTAAAACCCTTGTGAAATTTTATCCATCAATATTATTCAAGTGGCACGCTACTGCTACATTTAATACTTTCTCCATTAGTGTACAGAAGACGCCAGCACATCATCCTACCTATCTGTCAAATACCAATCGAACATGAACCTTCAACTCTTGTAATAAAGTTGAATATCTGTAAAATAATTGACAGATTTCGGTAGGGTGGTGTCCAGGCGTCTGTAGAAAAGTAATTAATTTCATAATGACACTCTTAATTACCCATGGCTGCAAATGACACTTATTTCAAAAGTCACTTGAAGTGCTCGTTATCACGGTCGTGGGACTAACGAATTACCGTGACCCCGGAACGTAAAAGGCTATTAAAGAACACCGTGGATTTTACCGTACAAGTAAAATAATAAAATAAATAAAATAAAATAAAATAGTTTATTTCTCACCATTCATAGCAATAAAAGTTACAATAAAATTAAGTGACTTAATATTAAACAGTATACTATAGGAATAATACAGTTACAATGCGTTTGTGGTGGTAAAGAAAGGTTAACATTGGATATTGACTGTATCTTCTGAACTAGGCGAGGCCTGTATCTCAGAAGATAGCATTCAGCTGACAATTTCTTTAATTTATAGATATCTTAAAATATAGCTAAGTTAAATGGACATTGTGTGCTGCTGTATTTGAACACTGAAAATAAATAGTGAGTAAAAACAAAAGAAGAAATAAAAATAAAAATAAAGAAGAAAAGTGTGTGTTTGTGTGTATGTATGTGTCTGTGTGTGGCTGTGCATGTAGGTGGCTGTGCATACACTCAGTGTATGAGCGTGTGTGTATGTGTTTAATTAGTGTTTGTGTGTTAAGATAAAAGATTTTCGGTATTTAGGTAGTCTAATTGTAACAACCATGTTTTAACTGAAATTTTAGCATCACGTTTACTACAATTTGTTATATTTAGTTTTTTATTAATTTTGTTATAGAGTATGCTACTTATTATGTAATACTGTCTTCTCGCAAATGATGTATTATGTGAAGGAGTATGGCAAACTGGTTTCTGTTGACGTCTGGGAGCATCAGGATCCGGAGGGGGAATCGATCGATGCTTCCTCAAGATGGATTCGAGCACAAAAAGCTGTCGGACTCTAAGCACTTTGCAGTCGGAATATAGCTGAGTAGTAGAATATCGAAAAGGCTTTCGGGTTATCACTTTAAGAACAGCTCTCTGTGCTCGTTCTAAGGCAAGGAACCGTGTTTTTGCCGCGCCCCCCCAAACTGTGATGCAATACTGAGTAACAGATTGACACAAGGCAACGTATATTTTAAGAAGAAGCTCAATTGGTGCAGATTCTCTAAGTATTTTGAACATATAAATCATACTCCTAAGCCTTGATTTTAGTTTGTTTAGATGTTTATCCCATCGCAATTGGTCATCAATTTCCACACCAAGGTACCTAACAGTAGTAGATCGAGGGATTATTTAACATTTACAATTTTGAGTTCCGTCTTAACAAGTATGGGCAATAATAGTAAAAGTTTTAGGTGGTTTAGTGTGCTTAGTGATGGCAAATGTAACACAGTTTGTTTTATCCAAGTTAAGAGTGAGAAGGTTGGAGTTGAGCCAGTGTATAACTTTTCTAAAACAACTTTCCGCTTTTATTTTAACCTCGTTCCAGGTAGGAGCGTTTATCACAACAGCTGTGTCATCAGCGTAGGTACATATTTTAGCGTTAGGTACAGACATTGTGCAGAGGTCATTAATGTATATTTTGAAAAACGTAGGACCTAAAACGCTGCCTTGGGGCACTCCGTATGACACTAGTTTCTCCTCACTTAGGGTTAAATCAATTTTAACTTGTTGAGTTCTGTTGCTTAAATAATCTTTGAACAATTGAAGAGGCGTACCCCTGATGCCCATGGTCTCAAGTTTGGTTAAAAGGTTGGAAACAGAGACTGTGTCAAAGGCTTTTGCCATATCCAGGAAAATTCCTAGACATTTGTTTTTATTATCAAGTTTATTTATAATGTGTTGTGTTAGATCTAGCACCGCATCTTCAGTGGAAACTCCATTTCGAAAGCCATATTGGTTACTGGCAATTAGTTTATACTTGTTTAAATATTGAGTAAGTCTTGTGTTTAATATTTTTTCTAATACTTTAGATAGTGCTGATAGCACTGATATTGGCCTGTAGTTTTTTACACAACCTCTGTCTCCTCCCTTGTAAACTGGGAATACTAAAGCTTTCTTAAAAGCACTGGGGAATACTCCGGTTTGTATAGCCAGGTTAAAAATGTGCGTTATAGACGGAATTATTGAATTTCGACATTGTTTTATTAAACTTGATGATATATTGTCCCAGCCTGTAGCACAGTTGCCACGAAGTTGTTGTATTATTGATTCCACCTCAGTGGCATCTGTCTCCAAGAGGACAAAAGAATTAGCAAGAGGGACTGATTCAATTAAACCTTTATTTGAGGGCGTATTTTGATTCGACAAGGTAATTTTGTCTGCAAGTTTCTTGCCAATATCTGTGAAATATGAGCACACATGATTAACAGATAAAGTGGGGTCGTTACAAATATTTAAAAGTTCAAGAGGTTGGGAACGGTTCTTTTTGGTATTGGTAATATCTTTAATCACATTCCATAGGGCTTTAGGGTTATTTCCCGCTTTTGCAATTTCTCCTTTTTCGTATTCTCTTTTTAGCTTACGAAGAAGGGAATTGCAGAAGTTTCTATAGCGCGTATATGTTAATTTAAGTATTATGTTATCCGGGGCATTGAAAGATTTTTTGTGTAGTTTATTTCTATTAGCAATGCAGCGTAAGAGCCCTGGAGTAATCCAGGGTTTATTTGTTATTTTTCTCCTAGATACTTTTCTTATATATGTATGCTTATTTATGATTGACGTAATTATTGAAATAAATTTATTTGTTGCATAATTAGCATTATCTGATTGTAATATTTCGTCAAAGTTTGTATTTTCCAGGTCAGCTTTAATCGCTTGTTGTTCTATATGTATAATATTTTTTTCCCTTTTAGGTTTGAGCTTAAATTTTGCAGGGATAAGATAATAGGTGCATGATCTGTAATATCGGTTTCTAATATTAAAGAAGTAGAAGGTAGCTTCGATTTTAAAAGGATATGGTCCAAGCAGTTATTAATTCTAGTGGGGAATAAGTGGGTAGGTATAAGACCATGCATTTTTTTTTTTTTTTAGCGTGGTAAAATCATCAAATGAGTCCTCCAACCCCGGGCAGGGCGGGAGGGACTGTCAGACTTCTACTGACTAAAATGCACGGTGTCCTTCATAGCCTGTTACGTTCCGGGGTTACGGTAAGGGAATAATCCCGCGACCCCGGCAGGCTTTGGCCCTCTGAGAGGGGGGCCCCGTCATTATGCTGACGCTCTTTGAGGCGCGCGTGGGACACAACGCGCCGTCGACCCGGGCATGGTCCTTGGTCGGGCAGCGAGTTGCCCTTTACTCGCTGCCCGCATGCCCGCGCCTACGGTGGCCGGAGATCGTCTCGCGACGTCCGTCGCCGTGGGCGTCCTACACCGCGGTTGGGGCGGAGGGAGGACTCTGTCCTCTCTCGCTCGCGGCGCGCCTCCTCCTTAGCGAGCATTACTGCTTCGCAGAAGGAGGCGACCGCTTCCCACTCCGTCTCGCCCCGCAGCATGGCCGAAACCAATGCCGGGCGCGAGAGGTCTCCGCCTATCGCAGCCGTGAGGACACGTCGGTGCGCCGCCCAAGCTGGGCAGTCCTGCACCGTATGCTCCACCGTGTCCTCCGGGCGATCTTCGCAGTGATGACACCCAGACGTTTCCTCCTTCCGCATTAGACACAGGTACCTCCCGAAGCACCCATGCCCGGTGAGGACCTGCGTCAGGCGGAAGGTAAGGACGCCATGACTTCTCTCCAACCACTCCTCAAAGAGGGGTCTTACCGCCGCAATTGCGGCGTGCCCGGCCGTCGGTCGCGACAGTCGTTCCTTCCATACTGCCCTGAGATCGCGCCGGAGGTCTTCGCGCCGCGCCTCGACTTCTCGAGGCAGCGGGGTCACGCCCCGGCGCTGCGCCTCCACGCGCCACTCATAGACGCGCTGGAGGGCAGTCGCCTCCAGATCCCAAGGCAGCAATCCGGCAAGCAGGTTGGCCGATTCGCCGGCAATCGTGCGGTATCCCCGGATCATTCGGATAGCCATGACCCTCTGGCATGCGACCAGCTTCTGTGGTCGCGTCCGGATGCTCAGGGCCCACACAGGGGCCCCGTAGAGGGCCATGGACCGCACGACGCCAGCGTACAGCCTACGGCAGGAAGCGTTTGGCCCGCTGAGATTGGGCAGCAGTCGCCTGAGGGCGGCCGCTGCACGGTTCAGCCTTGGGGCCAAACTCAGGAAATGCTCCCTGAAGTTCCACCGGCTGTCGAGGACGAGTCCCAGGTACTTCATCGTCCCCTGTACGCCGATTGAAACTCCTTCCACCGTAATGCTGTAACTCGACTGTGGCGCGTTACGGCGGCCATGAAAACACATGGCCTCCGTCTTGTGCAGCGCCACCTCGAGTCCCAACCGCCGGATCCTGTCGACAACTGTCGCGACCGCTTCCGTCGCCACGTCGACCGCCGCCTGGTGCGACTCTCCCTGTGCAAGGACGAGCGTGTCGTCAGCGTAGCAAATTACGCTGACGCCGTCAGGGAGGTCGCTGCGCAGCACCCAGTCGTATCCGATGTTCCACAAGGGCGGTCCCAGGACCGAACCCTGTGGGACACCGCACGACATCTCTCGCCGGTTCCACTCTCCCCGGTGACCGGGGTAGATGACGGCTCTGTCCGTCAGGTAGTCCTCGACTATTCGGCGGAGGTAGGTCGGCACCCGGTGATACCGGAGTGCCTCCCTGATGCAACCCCAGGGCAGGGTGTTGAAGGCATTGGTGATGTCCAAAGACACCGCCAAGACGACCCTGCCCCGGGCTACTGCATCCCCCGTCGTGAGGGCTCTCAAGCGCATAATTGCGTCCACCGTCGAGCGCCCCCTGCGGAAGCCGAACTGGCTCTCCGACAGGTTCGGGCCCACCCGATTCAGGTGCCCGGCGAGGCGGTCTGCAATAACTCTCTCAAAGAGCTTGCCCACCTCGTCGAGCAGCACGATGGGCCGGAATGCGGACGGAGAGTCCGCAGGGCGCCCGGACTTCTGGATCAGGACCAGTTTCCCCGTCTTCCAACGAAGCGGGAACCGGCCCCTCTCCAGGCACGCGCTTAAGAGCCCCCCTAGTCGAGGCCCGAGAGTCCCGAAGGCCAGGACCCAGGCTTTTCCTGGCAGGCCGTCGGGTCCTGGGGCGGTATTTTTGGCTTTGAGCCGTTGTACCGCCACTCTCAGGTCTACCTCGGTCACCTCTGGAGCGTCGTAGACGTCGTCGTCGCTGTGATCCGCGTTTGCGTCAGCTTCCTCCTCAGATTCCGTCGGAGACGGAGCCATGGGCGGGGGAGCATACTCCTCCCCTCTCGAAGGGAACAGGGCGCTCACCACGTCCTCCACGAACTGAGGCCGGAGACTCTGCGTCAACGGGGGAGCCCAGGGGCGGAGCTTTTCTCGCACCCACTTGTAGGGGCGGCCCCATGGGTCCCCGTCCAGAGTCCCCAGCATCTCCTCGCGGGCCAATTCCTTGGCCCGCCAGATCGCGTCGCGGAGGGCGGTCTTCGCTGCCCTGTAGCCCTCGTGCAGCTCCGCCTCTACAGTCGCCGCATCCGGAGGTCGGGTGCGGCGCCTGCGGAATCTGGTGTACCGGCGGCGCGCAGCAACGCACGCTTCGCGCAGCGCTGCCAACTCGCTTGACCACCAGTACAGCTGACGCCGGGCGCGTCCTTGCCGGACCCGGGGCATGGCCACGTCACAGATCTCCGACATGGCCTCCCGGAACCACTCAGCCTCGTCGTCTACGTCGGCAGGCCTGTCCGGTGGTGACACCCAGGCCTGCACGATCGAGGCTTCCAGGAATAGCTCCCGGTCCAGCTGCTTCAGCGCCCATCGCGGACCACTTAGGTTCCGTCCACTTGAGACCGGCGCGTCTGAGGTCTGGGTGGAGACGTCGAACCGGATATATCGGTGGTCGGAATAGGTCTCCACCTCCTCCACAACACGCCAGTCGGTGACGCGCGGCGACAGGGCGGCGCTGGCAAACGTTACGTCTACCACCGACTCGCCCGTCCACCGCACGCACGTGGGGACGGAACCCCGGTTCTCGATCACCAGGCCATGCGCACGGGCCCAGCGCTCGAGCCTCCTGCCCCGCGAATAGTCCGTGCTCCGGGAACCCCAAGCCGGACTTTTGGCATTGAAGTCCCCCAGGACGAGCGCGGGGAGGGAACCGAGGGCGATGACGACGTCTCCCAGCTCCTCAAGGGAGTCTTGGAACTCGGCGATAGATCGGTTCGGGGAGAAGTAAACGCCTACCACGGCGATCTCCCCGAACCGGGCTGCGACAATCCCGTGCCCTCTCTCGACACGAACGAGGGGCGGGGTACCGGCGGCGGCCGACGAAATTAGGGTCACCGAGCCGTCCAGGTCCGCTACCCAGTCATTCCTGGGCAGGACAAAATACGGCTCGGCGACCACGGCGACGTTGATCAACCACTGCGCCATGCTCTGGAGCAAGAGATCCTGAGCAGCGGCGCAGTGGTTGATGTTCGCCTGGAGGAAGCGCAATGGAGACATTAATCTGAATCCATTGCGTCCTCCTCCAGGGCCCTCCTCGAGGGCGTGGCCACGGCGGCGGCGGCGGCGGTGGCGGCGGCGGCGGCGGCAGCGGCAGCAGGAGCTGCGGCGGCGGCGGCAGTAGCGGGGACAGCGGCGGCAGAGGGCCTACCTCTGCTCTTGGTCTTGGCGGGCGGGGCGCAGGACTTGCCCCCTGCCCGGTGATCGGCCGGCTTGCCAGCCGCCGCACATAGGAAGCAGTGCGGCGGGGCGTTGCACGAGCCAGCCTTATGACCGGGCCGACCGCAGCGGAAGCAATCGCCGCTGCGGTCCACCTCCGAGGTGCACTTGCATGCCGTGTGGTTACCCACTTGGCAGCGGAAGCACCTCAGAGGTCTGGGTTCAAGCAGTTTCACCTGCGCGGACACCCAGCCGACCAAGAGCCTTCGGCCCTCCCCTATCTTTTTAGCCGCGGACACGGGGCAGCTCACTGTCACCGACAGCAGCCCCGCAAAGTCCGGGCGAAGGGTGCCAGCCTTGATTTGGTCGACAGGGCATTCCCCAACCCTGCCGACGGCGGCCACCACGTCCCCCTCCGTGATCGAGTCGTCCAGGCCCATTATGCGCAGATCTGCGCGCTTTACGGGCCTGGACACCCGAGCCTCCTCCGCATCTAAGGACGCTCTTAGCCGTTCGGCCAGAGCGTCAGCGGTAGGACCACTGGAGGCGCCGGGAATCGATAGCAGCCTGGCCCCCGTCGCGGTGACTTGCACCCGGAGACCCCCGTCGATTCCCAGCTCCCGGAGGTTTACTGCCTCCTTCGCCTTCGCGAACACGTCGCGGTACGTCACGCCCCTCTTGACCGCGTCCGGCTGCAGTGTAATTACTACAGCCGCGGTCTTAGGGGCGCGGAGTTTCGCCGCGACGGTTCGCTTCCGCTGCTTCCGTCGCTGTCGCCGCCTTTGTTTCTTTGCGGCCCTGCTCTCTCCCGCCACCTGCCATTCGGCATCGGCTGGGGGAGGACGCGAGGGCTGCGTAGGCGGGACAGCTCGGGACGGCTGGCTCACCGCCGCCGCCGCCGGAACACCCTTCCTCTTTCTGGCAGCCGAGCTCTGCGGGGCCGCCTTCGCCCCAGCCGGTGCCGCCGCCGCCGGAGCCGCTCTCGCCGTGGCCTGTTGGGCCTGTTTTGGCGGTGCCGGAGGTTTCGCCGCTGGTTTCGCCGCGGCCCGCTTCTCCTGGGCTGGCCTGGGCGGCGTGGAAGCCGCTACGGCCGCGTAGGAGGACGCGAGCGGGGGGCGCAAGACACGGTTTTCCAGCGCTGTAAAGCGCTGGTTGAAGGCCGCCAGCTCCTGTCGCACAAGATTTAGGACAGCGTTGCTGTCTTCTACTGGTGCGGACTTCGCCGGCGGCTCCTTCTGCCGCGTCTGCGCCTGCGTCTGCGTTCGCGCCTGCGCCTGCGGGACCTCCTCTCTGCGGCCCCCCTTCCGCAATCCGGCCAGCTCCGCTTTCAGCTGGATGTTCTCCTTACGGAGAGCATCCATCGCCGCCGTGAGCTTGGCGACCTCCGCCCGCATTTGGGACATTTCGTCCGGTGTTGTCGGTGCGGGCGGTGGCCGGCCGAGGCTATCCGTCGCCGCCGCCAGGATTTTCGCCGTGACCGCAGTTATGGCCCTGTCCTTCGTCGCCTTTTTCCCCGGCTTATTGCGGGTCAGGGTACGAAGGGCGTCCTCCACGGTCTCTTCGAGGGAGGGCTCAGTCGTGAGCCCTCTACCTCCAGCTCCTCCAGTCCTGCATCGGCCTTTACCCCGCACACTAGTGGGGATCTTGGGGCCCGAGGCAGGACCCTCCTCAGACGAGGATAGAACTTGTCGGGGGCGCTTGAGGAACTCGGTCCTCCTATTGGCGCTCCCCTCGCTCCTCCTCGTTACGCTCCCAGAGCCTACGCTCTGGAAGCTCATGGCGTCTGATCCCGAGTCGGAGTCCGACTCGAGGACCAGCGCCCCCTCCCTCCTCGGAGCGGCACTCTGTGCCCGCTCGTCCTTCGGTGCCTGTGAATCGGACGTACTGGACAAGTCCAGTGACTCCTCCTCACGGGCACGTGAGCCTCCCTGGCTCAATGCGGCGACTGCCGGAGCGAAAACAGGAAAGAAGTGATTTTTGTCCCCCCCAGAATACGGTGGGACAGACCGAGAATCGGTGCGGGATTCTCCAGCTGCGGAGCAGCTGGTACCCGCCTGGGGTAATAGTTCTTTAAAGCACTTTTTCATGTTAAATTTCACTTTTTTAAAGAGGTGAGTTCCTCTATCCTAACCCCGAATTTCCCTCCCCGGTTCACTTCACGGTTACGTCTATAGACTAGACGCGTACCGGAAGTGAACATTTCCCCCCCTGACCCAGTCTCAGACGACTGGGCCCGCGCCGCCTGAAAGCTCGAGCTAACTGCTCGATCCTCCAGGCGGCGCGCCTTTCCCCGGTGTATCCCTCTTAGTTTATAAGCCCCACCACGACGACAACGTGGAGATACGACGGTGGGGATAAGACCATGCATAGCATTTAGAATAAGATAATCATTACTTTTCTCGTCTGTAGTGTCAGTTTTGATATCTATATTGATATCTCCAATTAATGCCATGCTGTGATAACTAGTAATTTGGGTGTATAAAGTGTTCAAGCTATTCAGAAATTCTTCTAGTTTATCTAGGCCCCGGTGAGATGGTGAGCGATAAATGGCTACTAGCGCTAATTTTTGGTCTAAACAACAAAGAAGGCAATTTGCACCCACAAACTCCGGTTCAGACACCTTGCACTTCAAATCTAATTTACTATATATTATAATGCCATCATTTTGGTTTTTTGTATGCTTAGTATAAAATGAGGTATAGCCTGCTAGGGTTGGAATTTTATCTACTTTGCTTAGCCAACATTCTGTTAAAATAATTATGTCACAGTTTGTTTTAATAGAAGCCAAAAGTACAGATAGATCATCAAAGTGTTTATTGACACTTCTAATATTTAAATGTAGAATATTTAGTGACTTATCCGGATTAATTAAATGCAAACTACAGTCTTCTGGTGTTTACCAGAAGACTGTAGTTTGCATTTAATTAAATTACTCGATACCTGGGGCTAACTCGCATATGTGTTTACATATGCGAGTTAGCCCCAGGTATCGAGTCCAATTCTTCACTTAATTCATTTATATCATCCATTTATAACAGATGTGTTTGCAAAATTTTACATAATAGATGTCTGATCGTGTAAGTATGTGACTAAAACCAATTTGTTTTATTTTGTTTTCAATGAAGTGCAATGATGATATCCATTTAAGTTTATCAGTAATAAATATATACGAGTATTTTCGTGGTCGTGTGCTTGAGAATTTACGAGTAAGTGTATGTAAGTGTATGAGTGGTAGTGTGTTATTTATACGTGTATTAGGTATATATGTACGAAGGCATATGTTTACAAATGTATGTGTAAAATTAAAAAAGTATATAACTTCAATAGTGTTACGGAACAAAAATAAGTAGAAAAGATTGTAATCGCATACAGTGGTAACAGGTATTTGATAATATATGGAATTTATATGTGTGTTTCCATCGCTAACTGTAGAATAATAAACATAGATTAGCTTCAAGATATTGTCTAGGAACACATTAACAATGAACCACAATAATGAATATAAATCCAACAAGAAAAGCAGATATAGTAATAGGACAAAAACAACATTAATTATGAGTCATAATATGTTATTTTGTAACTCAGTTAAACATTTCTCAGATCTTATGATAATTTGATTGTCACCCTCTTCCTTACGTAAAAAGATGCGATGATTCCCGATGTCCACCCCCAGCTAGTCCCCCGCTGGGGGACAGCGCAACTTTTTCTAAAAAATGTTCCCAATGTCCACCCCGGGGTGGCCATTAGGAACTTTTTTTAGAAAAAGTTGCACTGTCCCCCAGCGGGGGACAGTGATACGATTTTAAAAAAAAATATTTTCGTTGTCCCCCACGGGTGGACAGCGCTACAATTTTAAAAATGAGAATTCTCAGTGTCCACCGCGGGTGGACGGAGATACTTTTTTTTATTTATTCCCGGTAGCGGGCCCTTTTAACTATTTTTAATACTTTGACTGAAAAAAAAACTAGTAATGAAATATAAAGATTGTAAATGTAAGCTTAGTTATGAAAAAATACTATTTTAACAATTTCACATACTTAGATCATTTTGTTTAAAACCATATCTTAGTTTGTACACACATATCTTAGTTTGTTTGGCTACACATCAAACTATGCAAAACCAATATAAGCTGACCGTTGAGTGTGCGGAAAGATTTCACAAAGCGAGATCAAGACAAACTGGTATTGTATAGGTTGATGTGTAACCAAACAAACTAACTATTACACAAACAAACAAACTAACTAGCCGTGTGTACTAGTAAAGTTTTAGTTAGCATTCTTCTGGGCTCGTTTTATTATAAGTTTGTTAGATGAAAACTTTTAATAAAGCGAGCCTGTAAAATTGGATTAGAAAAATTGGTATAATATTACTCTACCTTGTATGGACATTTTAAATGATTAAATACTTTTCAGGTGTATATAATTAGAAATAAATGTCATATCCTAGTCAATTTCAAAACAAAATTATTACAATAAATAAACCTACTTTTGAATTTTTAATTATGGTGTTAATTAGAAGATTTTTTTTAAATAAACGTTGATTTTAAAATACATAATTTGTTTTTATTATTATTTTAATAATCTCATCATCTTCCTTTTAAGTCTTTAATCTGTAACGAGTCTTCACTCAAAGTTTACAAAAACAATTAAAAGGGAATAAATAAAAAAAAGTATCTCCGTCCATCCGCGGTGGACACTGAGAATTCTCATTTTTAAAATTGTAGCGCTGTCCACCCGTGGGGGACAACGTAAATATTTTTAAAAAATCGTATCACTGTCCCCCGCTGGGGGACAGTGCAACTTTTTCTAAAAAAAGTTCCTAGTGGCCACCCCGGGGTGGACATTGGGAACTTTTTTTAGAAAAAGTTGCGCTGTCCCCCAGCGGGGGACAAGCTGGGGGTGGACATCGGGAATCATCGAAAAAGATGTTTCCATTTTTAGACCAACAATATTTGTAGCCGTTCTTTTTTGCAAACTCGCGAGACAAGAAGAACAACTTTTTCGAGCTTGGTGGGAGGTAGTCCGCAATATAAACTGGCTGGCGTTGTCCAGGGATTCCAGCCATTTCTGTGTTAAGCTTTTCCTCTTTACTCTTCTTGTTCTTATTATATTCACGAACTTTAGATAGGAAGTTCTGTTTAGATTTGACTGTAATAAAGTCCACAACAATGGGACGCGTGGAACTAGTTTTCCCCGGGAGACGGTACACATCCCGTAATTCACAAGTTGAAATAGTTACGCCGGTTTTTTTCCCGATGTCACTCACTATTTGTGACAAATATTCTGTGGTTTCTCCTTCCTTCAGTGGAATATTTCTGACTTCCAACGTAGAAGACCGCGATTGCAGCTGCATGTCCTGAACTTTTCTCTCAAGACTTTCTATGTAAAGTTTTTGTTCCTGGCGGCCTTTCTGTAGGCCACTAACTTCACTTTTTAAGTCTTCATATTGCTTACTAATAAATCGCATTGATTTTTCAATTTCTTCGTTGCATCGCTGTATATTTGAGTTTTGAAGTTTCAAATCAGCCATATCAGTTATCAGTTTAGACATCATTGCATTCTGGTTTGTTATGATTTGAGTTTGATTGTTGTCTGTATCGGTTTTCCAAGAATCAAGAATTTTCTTAATGTCGTCCTTAAAAAGCTCAAATTCAACTTTATACTTGTTCTCCAACACCCCATCCTCATCTCCTGATGACGTAGGAGTTCCCCTTCGAAGACGTTTGTATCTATTCATACACACGAAGCCCTGCTTATCCTGCGGCGCTTCCGCATTTAAGTCAGATTCAGATTTACTCAGATTATCCATTTGTGCCTTCGGTGATGTACGTTGCATCACTGATACAATTTATAAAAGTTTTATATACTTATCAGCGAGCGCACGCAATTCGAATCTGTAGCCAGTCCAAGTAAAACAGTGACGTCACTCCTCCTTAGATTCAACGTGTTATGATTTTGATTACGACGAGTAACTAATGTCTCCGTGGCGCAGCGAGCGAGCGACCGACACCGCTCGCAATTAAAACAAAGCACCCGACTCGAACCACCGGATCACAAGGACTTCCCAATGCGCAAGCGCACCGGTCAAACACGGTCAGTGAGTAACAAAAACAATTTGTCCACTGATAGCACTTTCGTTCAATAACAAATTCAAAGACGATTTGTGTAAAGTTAGTGGAACGCACTGTAAGAACAGCAACACACGTCCGTACGCGACAACTGCCAGCGTGAACGAGTAGTAGTAGTACCACCCTGGGAGGAATCATTTGATGATTTTACCGCGTAAAAAAAAGACTAGGTATACTTAGTTTCGTGATATAAACAAATAAAATATCTAGACCATGAGCCTGAAATAAGCAAGAATATAGGCACAAAATATTTGTTTTTTCAGCACTTTTTCTTATCAAAACGGGAAACTCATTTTTCACGTTTCTACATATTATTATTAACATAGCAGTCGAATAAATAACATTATTATAGGCAATAAATATGTCACATTTTACCTTTAATTTTGTGGAAGTAAAGAAATTACATTTTTCGAGCCGTTAATTTTGGGTACACACGTAATAAAATTATACGTCTGTGCCGATGTTAACCTACTAGAAGTGTCATTGTTTCACCATTGGGTATAAAAGTACACTATAATTATGTATAATTACACACATGTATTACAGCCTATTTTGTCCCACTGCTGGGCAAAGCCTCTTCACAAACAGAAAAGGTATTTTGGTCACCGCGCTTTTTCAAGACGGGTTGGAGTTATCAGACGTTTCCGTACGATGTTTTCCTTCACAATAAAAGATAAACTAATGAAGAAATGTTAAAGATAAACTAATAAATTGAAAAAAAATACATTGATAGTTATAAACATGATTATTATGGGGCGTCTAAAAAGGACACTTCTCGAATCATAAATTGTGGTAAAATTTTCAAAATGGAATAATGGATTATATTTCTTAAGCAATAGAGTAGACAATTTCGGAAGTAAAAGACAATTCAAGATTTTTTACGGAGGTCTAATCTACACCCTACTCATAATATTGAAACGAGGTGTTGCTCGCGGCTTTGACCGACCCCCTCTTCGCTATCCTCGTGCTATAAGAATCTCTAATGGGATTCCGTTTATTTACGTACCCAAATTCATCTAAATCGCTTCAAAAACGGAACATACACAATATGTGTGTATGTTGGAATAAAGGGCCTTGTCATAAACATATATTTGTTCACCATCATCATCTCAGCCGTAGGACGTCCACTGCTGAACATAGGCCTCCCCTTTTGATCTCCACACATACCGGTTGGAAGCGACCTGCATCCAGCGTCTTCCGGCGACCTTTATAAGGTCGTCTGTCCACCTTGCTGGTGGACGTCCTATACTGCGCTTGCTAGTCCGTGGTCTCCACTTTAGTACTTTTCGACCCCATCGGCCATCTGTTTGTTGCTTAGAAAGAATTGTTTGATCGTCAAAAAAAACGTATCCAGTAAAATCTCGATCTAAACAATATGTCGCTATGTAACCACAACATTTTCTCGCGGGTTCGTATCAGTCACTCTATTGCACAGTTGTTAATGATGCGACCATGCACGCTCCAATTTGTTTTTGGGACAAAACTTGACAATGTTTATCTTCGTGTTAGAAAATTTGAGGAAAATGTTTTTCTTCTCTTACCGTTTCAATGAATTAGGGCTACTTGTTTGATCAATAGCTAATTAACTATTTTTAAAATCATGTTTTATTTTGTTTTAACAAATGGTTAAAAATTATATTAGTAGGATTTATCAAATAGTTTTATGATCTTCGGATCAAATAACTTGCCCTTAATCATGTAAATTTTTTATTTCTTTAGAACTTTCAAGAATTTTGAAGATTTTACCGCGTTATAAAAAAAACTTGAAACTCAACATGAAAATGATTGTGGGCAGGATACGAGTTACCCAGTTTTTCTGTCTTTAAAAATGATACAGTGTAGATAGATGAACACAATTTTATTCGAATTTCGAATTTATTCAGGAAATATAATTTAAATAAAAAAGAGATTTTTTCGAGGATTTAGTTTTGGATTTTATAAGGTTGTTTATTTATTAAGAATCTCTACCAAATAATACACACACATTAACCATGACACAGAGAGCTATTTTATGTGTGCTGCTTCAGTTATACGAGACCACTGTTATCAGAATTTTCTTCTTACTAATAAAGCTATCATCTTATAAGATTATTTTAAGACTATCATAGTTGTCAGTTCTTGTTATTTTATCAAATATTTTGGGAATTTTACTTTATTTCGAAAACCAGTGCCTGGCTATAATACCTATTCTAGTTCTACTCATCACACCTTTTTTTGGCGGTGGAAAATCATCAAATGAGTCCTCCCGCCCTGGGTAGAGTGGATCCCTTCCATTTTCAAAACTCTTACTTACTTAAAATCGCCCTGTTCCTTTACATGCCCTTTATGCCTTTTTCAACTAAGAGTCGGCATTCAACCATTTTCATTTCTCATCAACAATTAGTAAGTGGAACAATCATGGATAGGTAAACAGAAACAGCTGAATACCATTACGATGTATTTAACTTCACAATGAACAGTAACTTATGTACAAGTAAATAGATCTAGGCTAATGTTTATCTATTGATGGATGATTCGCCTTGTTCCAAACAAAGAATTTTAATTAACCGATATGTCATTTTGAAGGGCAGTTTGTAAGAAAAACGTGTACTTGTATTTTTATGTACATATTCCTACACTAGGAATTTCTCCTGTATCGCTCCACACTAGGAATTTCTCCTGTATCGTGACTGAGTTTTAATACATTGAATACTTTATCTTTAGAAAGTCACTTATGACTGCACTAAATGGATTTGTTTTGTTTTTTTGGTTTCTTTATTGTTAGGACGAGGTTTGCATGGTAGATTTTTTTTTCTAAAAATTCATCTATCTTTGCGGAAAATTCATCTCTTTTGTCTAAAAATTAAGTACGTGCAAACCTGGACAACTATAATAAATTCAATTTATAAAGCCTTTCAATTCGAATTAAATGTGGCCCATAACTTGAGTTTCTCTTAGATCTAAACTGGCCAAAAGGCTCGGTACGAATAAAGTTGCAAAGTATTTCATTAATGTATATTATTATCTTTCTAAACAATATTGAATACTTCGGGTATAGTTTCGGAGGAAACTCCAATCTTACTTGTTCAAACCTACGTACGTCTCATAACAGTTTCTGTATAAAATTTTGGGTAAGACTTAGTAAATTTCAAAGTTCACACGGTTATGGTACCTTAGGCCCCACTTATCTATATCTATACTTATAATAAATTTGTAGAAAAGTGGTGTCTGTACAATGGAAATATACAAAAAAAAAGTAGCAGGGGTTGTTATTTTATCGATGCCGAACCCGAAACTGTAATTAAAATTTTTTTTGTCTGTTTGTCTGTTTGTCGGTTTGTCTGTTTGTCTGTTTGTCTGTGTGTTTGTGCACGCTAATCTTCGGAACTACTGGACGGATTTGAATGATTTTTTTTTTGTTGTATAGGTATTAAGTTCGATTAACATATAGGCTATAATTTATCTTGGAAACTTGAACACCTGATGCAGAACTGCAACAGACCTGCTAAACTATAAGAGATACAAAAATGATGCACTAGCAAAAATTGTTCCACGTGATGAGCATTTTCTGGTAAGAGAATAAAATTGAAGATCCTGGACACCTGATGTGGAACTTCAAGAGCTCAGCTACACTATAACATATACAGGAATGACGTCTTAGCAAGAGTTGTTCAGCCTGATGAGCACCTTCTGTTGATGTATAAAAATTGAAGATCTGGAACACCTGATGTGGAACTTCAAGAGCCCAGCTATACTATAACATATACAGGAATGACGTCTTAGCAAGAGTTGTTCAACCTGATGAGCACCTTCTATTGATGTATAAAAATTGAAGATCTGGAACACCTGATGTGGAACTCCAAGAGCCCAGCTACACTATAATATATACAAGAATGACGTCTTAGCAAGAGTTGTTTAGTCTGATGGGCATTTCCTGTTGTCTTACAAAAATGAAAGATCTGGAAAGTCTGAAATCGTCTCGCGCATCCCGTTGTTTTCCCGTCCCCAGGCTCCTAGAATTCGACATCAGACGTTTCAGATCTTCGATTTTGACGACCCCGACTGCTGGCATAAGCAACAGGATCCGCGTACGAAGTCGCGGGCAGAAGCTAGTTTAATATAAAACGTCCAACTGAGAGAGCAGTTAATTAGTTTTTATATTAAAGTTTCTCTGAAGCTCGTGGCTAAATAATGACTGCCGCACAGGTTAAGCCGCGCTTGCGAATCTTAGTCTGTAGATGGGTTATCATTCCATCATGGGAAGTTTCCTCCGTGCCTTGGAAAGCACGTGTCACGTACTACGCGTCATTTGTAGATCTTTATCAGTCGTAGTTAAGTCTGAAGCTTGAAAATCTGACAACCAGTCTTATCAAGGGGTGTGGTATTCCCCAGACACCAGTTATAGGATTGTGAAGTGAATAGGTAGTCGCTCCATGTAAAATACTGATATTCAGCTGCAACCGATCTGACTGGAAAAGGCTAGGCTGCAGGTGATGAGTCTGTTTCTTAGAAGCCTGCCTGACAATGTACAGACGCTAGCAGGTCAACCTACCCGAATCTATCAAATTTTGCCAATCGAACATTTACGTCCACATCCACTATTGCGATAAGGTATAAAATTTATTAAGGTTTGACAGATTGTTGTAGCTTGATGTGCTGGCTTCTGTACATAGTGTTCATAATCTATACTATAGGTACGTAACTACATATTTTACATAAGTTTTCTACTCAACTTCAAGCTAGCAATTTCAACGGAGGCTTTTATTTTGAGCCAGCTCCTAGATTGCTCGAGGTAACTGAAGAAAACATACCGTAATATACCTTAATGTACTGATAATACAGTTTTCTGTATTTTCTACGTTCTGGTATTACATATTTTATTTTTAGGGACAGACCACAAAAGTAGACAACTTTCTCAACGAAGCCAGCATCGTAATTGAAACTTCAATTCCTAGTGGTTTCAAACCCAATGTATGGCAGCAGCGTAATTGAAACTTCAATTCCTAGTGGTTTCAAACCCAATGTATGGAGCAGCTGTTGTTTTTAAATTATTCTTTGAAAGTTTTTATATGCCAGGGTATCGGCAGTATTTGAAAGAGATACGGCAGCCTCTTTTGTATCCTCAGGGCCAACAAAGGCACCTCCCAACCTTAAATTGTCAGATGAGGACCTGAGGCAAAAGGTGAGGACACCGTGGTGCTTCTCCACTCAAACAGAGATCTTTCCGCCACAATTGAAGCATGGCTGAGTTACCGCAACCCAACAAAAATAAGCTCATTGGTCGGTACCACCACCGTCGGTGACCAATGAGCTTATTTTCCGAATACACAATGGTATTCATTATAACAATACTTCAACAATATTCATACTTCTATGTGTTTTGTAATCCGTATTCGCGATCGAGTTATCATCATTAATGGACGTTCGTTAAGCTGCCAATATGAATGCTATTGTGAATGCGTTTATTACGCATACGGAAATTCGGTTTCGAATATTTTAAAATGAATGGTCTTATTAAACAATTAATAGAGATATTGATTTCGGGTGTTTCAAAATGAAAACTTGTTATAAACAAAAATACTTTTATTTTAAGTGCCTATTTGCAATAATAAAACTCAAAAATAAAAATAGAGGGAGAGTGATTTCAAGTTTTTAAAAATGTATACGGTAGGTACTCTTAATAAAAAATAGAAATAATAATTTAAAGTATTTTAAAATGAAAACTCATAATTTGGTTGTTAGATTGTTAAACCACAATTAATTAAATCGCTACCGCTGGAACATTGCCTCAATTTTGCCTAACTCTGGAAAAAGTGGTCGTAATATACTACCAGAAAATGTACAAGATTTTCATGAACGATGTTCTCATAAATGAATTCTTTGAACATAGTTTTATGACGTACTTTCGTGAGGTAAAAGAAAACACATAAATATCATACTTTATGATCTGCGTTCAAAGTTAACAATGTGAAAAATAGACCCGAAACTTTATGTAGATTTTACTATGACTCATCAAAGATTGCTGGATATTTTCAGATATTTTTCCAAACTCAAAGACAGTGTTTACAATTTCTTGGAATCACTTTCAATGAACTTGAAATGAAAATTAATAAATACTTTATCAAAATTTCATTACATTCTTCTCAAACTTTAAAGTAGTACTTCGAAACTAATATCTCCGGTTAAAAAAAGCGAGCGTTACTGGTAGTTGGAGGACATTGGACACACGCTAAAATGGCACTTGAGATTTTCCACATATGGCACCTATCAATATTTTTCGCGGTGCCCTATGTGGAATACTTTATTATTTAAAATTATACTCCACTTATGGCACCTTCTGATCGTAATAATGCATAATATTATGATGTGACATCTGACAGCTTACCTCACCGTGGTAATATCAATACGACGTGGAATTCTTTAAATGGGAAAAGTCTAAAAATTAATGTACAACAAAGTACTGCATCCCTTCTCATTATCTGGCTTACAAGTTAAAAATAATAATATCAAAAGAGAAGCGTGAAAAGAAAAAAAGTGTCCTTATAATGTACTCTTTTTATTTACAACCACCCTGTATAATAAATTACCTTCATTCTCCTTTGACTTGAGACTTACGCCAACAAAACCCTGGTTTAAGTTACTATGAGACTAATTTGTATCAGTATGTCTTAGACAACTATTTACTGAGACTAAATCTTTCCATTTATTTAGTCGTGCCAGACTAAATGACGCGTGTTTAGTTACTCGCAGGTAAACATGCTGTATATCATTTTTTGACATATGGAGACGATTATTCATAGTTAGTTGGATTTTTCTTTTATTTACGTTTCTTTAGTTTTCGTGGTTCAGCTAAACTTTTATTTAGCTTGGCTTTAGCGTTCAAATATATATTAGTCTGGCCTTAAACTATTTATTGTAAAAATACTCATATAGAGCTATTTGTTGTATAGTAAAAAACAACAAAAAAGATAGTACAATCGTCAAAAAAAAGAATAGGAGGCCACGCGTCTATAAAGTTAAGCTCTTAACTAAAAATAAGCAACCTTATATTTACAAAGAAGCCTCAATGTTAGGTAAAGAATTAAATTAAACTAAGAGAGTAAAATGTAAACATTATTTTGGTAAAATATAGCCACTTCCTAATTTACTTTGTTACTTTGTTAAAGATACAAAAATTTTACATTAATTTCTGTAAAACAAAGGAAAACTAGGTAAAGAGGCCCTTACCATAGACATCAAAGGCTGTCCCAATAAATATTCGACTCGAATGTTTTTACTTGACGAGTCGATTACCATAATAAATGCGTTCATTCTACTTACACTTTAATTTATGCAAGAACCTTGTTTCGGAAACAAACGTTTTTAGCCAATCCACAACCAAACAAATAGGAATATTATGCACAGTAACTGTATAATTTTTACATTATAAGTAAATTGTCTGCTTGTTTAATTTTAGTATCATTTAAGCTATTGTCAAACAGACAGGCGAAGCGAATGCGATCCGAAGCGTTTTTATTTGTAATAGGATTTTTTTAAATCCAGTCACATAGAAAAGCGAAAGCGATCTGATGGTCTATGTGACTGGCTTCAAACAATTCCATACATTACAAACAAAAACGCCGCGCTCCGCGTTCAACACGCCCCCTGTCTGTTTGACAATAGCTTTAATCTGATTCTAGTGTCCGTTTGAGTTAGACGTGAAGACGACTAACTTAGTCGTTAATCAGTCGTGGTACCTTTTCAATGGGATACATTTTAGTACAGAATCTTCGAGACTGAATTTAAATTGGTTAATTTAAAATATTTATAATTAATTAGGAGCTGTAAGACTCGGTTAGTCAAATGGTCATGTCTGCCATTTTTGAATTAGACGGAGTTGCGGCAAATCTACGACTCATTGTATATCTTCTTCTCGAATTGGCGAGACCATCATCAAATATTAGTGGATGAATTAGGGGAGGGCTATTACACAAACGTGGCAAGCACTGCCGGCAAAAAAAGAAATAAAGAAGTGTAAAAAGTGAATTGAAGTGAATTTAATAGATATTAACATAGAGTTGAAAATAGACAGATTAATGCCACAAGACTGCTGCCGAAAACGCTCCATCAATCAACCGTTGGGTTTAAAAGGACAAACTTTCCTTACCCAACTCGACTTACTTAACCAAAGTAGGTACCTAGCTATGTTTCTCGTTAATTAAAAGAAATCCTGCTCGAAGGCCTACTCAGAAAAATACGACGACACTGGTAATTTACCTACTCAATCTTAGCCAAACTTCGCTTTTCTGAATTGAGCTACCTCTTTTTCCGGAAAACCTGGAAACATTCCAAAAACGTTCACTGAATCGATTTCCAACGAAATAGTCCTTAGTGGTCTGGTAAATTGTTCCCAGGACGATGTAAAGGAGTCAAACATGCGGTAAATTCGTTCCCAGTGCTTTCCTAAAGATTTACCGTGTGTTACGAGTGAGCATGACATTAATCAAATGCTCGCGTAAAGCCCTTCGTACACAACGTGACGCAAGTCTCCTATACCATACAACTTTGGTATCCATAGGCATGTTGACTACATTAATAAATTACTTCGTCAGCTAGTTTAAAAAAATAATAGACAAGTATTTTTCTTTTGTTAAATCAATGCATTTCAAACAATGATATGACGCAAAATAAAAACAAAATATGTGAGTCCCCCACGTGACGCCAGAAGCAACTAAAAACTGTACTTGTGACATATTGGCAATTTCAAAAGTGCCGTATTTTTGGGTTACTTTAAAAAAAAAAGTGTCAAATATTTTTTGAAAATCTATCTGACGAACTTGTTAGATTTTTTTAGCCTTATACCCTTTTTGACGATTGCCTGTGTACCAACTTCTATAGATTTGTATTGCAATAGTCGCCTGGATACCAAACTCGTAAGTAGAGATGCGCAAAATGTGTCAGTAAAAAGAAAATGAATGAAGTATATCTTTTCACTTGATGAAGTAGTTCATTCATTCATTCAGTACTTCATTTAGTCCAACAAATCAGAACGAGTTCTTGAATGAGATGATTCACTGAACTAGTTCATTGGACTAGTTCACTGGACTAGTTCACTGAATTAGTTCACTGGACTAGTTCATTGGACTAGTTCACTGAACTAGTGATTTAGAGAAATGATGCATTTCACTAGATCACTAGTTCAGTTTTATACGAATATCGATATTCCTTCAAACTTTAATACGAATATAGTCTTTACGGGAAATGGACCTACCGTTTCCCGTAAAGACTATATTCCTATTACAATAAAGTTCATACTTATTAGGGTGAATAGAGTAACTAAGCGAAAAGAAACACTGAACTAAAGACACATTTGAATGGCCAGTGAATGAATGAAAAGTTCATTTTGGGAAATGAACTAGTTCATTTAGGTACTTCAATTGTTCGCGAACTACCCATGTCTACTCGTAAGGTATCGGAGACTTGCGTCGCGTTGTGTACGAAGGGGCTAAAGGGAAACGTGCCTTCAGTTTACACTTTGTCGTGTGTGTTTATGAATTCAGTAACTTCGTTGTGCTTGTTGATTTGTAAATGGTGAAAAATCACTGCTTTACCTTTAAGAAGGGAATGTGAGTGGTAAACATTCTCGCTCTTAGCTTTACCCTACATTTTGAGTTTCTTCCGCGCCTCGAAGAGAACGTTCAATCTATGATGGGGTTGGTTGGTATCATAATATTACCCAGTAAAAATTGGGTTGTAGAGGTGGGCGGCAGTTAGACAGTCCTTTTATCTAAAATATTGGTTTTCAAATTAATTTGGTTAGAGTAGAAGCCACCGTCAGCGTAGTTGAGAAAACGAAGTACAAACATAAGTCACAAATGATTGCGTGTCTGGAGGTAAGACCCTTAAGTTGTTGACCCTATGCAATAAATATTGTGTTTATTTTCACAGTACACTATCAATTCAGATTGGATTTTTTATGTAACTTTTTAGCAACGGTTCTCAAAAATTTTAGTCTACTGATCGTTTATTACACTGGAATCTAGGAAACAATAAAGATGCCAGAAATCTTGACCAGACAAAAGCCTAGATATAATTCCGAACCCAATCTCGTCATAATCTGAATAACACTATACCACATTCTCTGTCTGTTAATTTAATTTGTTACCCCTGATAAACAAACAAAGACACATCTTTATATTTGACAATGCTTCGACATATGAACGCAACATCAATATTCTACCCTCATTCTCAATAATATTAAATTAAATATTGTTACCCAGAACGTGATGTAATTTGGACCAGGACTTGTCTTTGACGTAAAAAAATATGTTTAGGAGCTGAGATTTTAAGGTTGTCATTTCTGTCTCTTTTATCGGTTTTTAAAAACTATAGACGTACATCTTTGCGTTTGTTTGGCTCTCACCGCCCAAAAGGTCGCTCATCTCCGGCGTAAATTAAGTTCTGGCACATAATACAGTACTACGTACAGAAGTGTCACTTCTAAAAAACTAACAAATACAAAATCTTTGCTAGAGAGAATAAAGTAAAATTATGTACGGAACGCGTGCGAAAGGGCGTTTTTCCATTAGCCAGCCCGGCACCCGGCGCCGGCGCCATGCCGGCCGGTGCCGGGGAAGTAAAAATGTATGAAAATGTATGGCACGCTTTTGGCGTTTATACAGTTTTGCATGCCACCGGCACTGCGCCGGCTAATGGAAAAACGCCCAAACTGCCGGCGAGCCGACTGTGAAACCCGTCCTAGGTGCGCCCGCGAGTGCTTGCAGTTTCAAACTACAAGCACACGCTGGCGCAACGTGGACGGTCCTACACCTGAGTATTTTGAAGCGCTTGAATGTGGGAAGCAAGCACCGGGTCCTGAAGCCTCAGAATTATTCAGGCCATTTTGTACACCTTTAAATATACTAGTACCTACGTTGATACAATCACCAGTAATGAATTTCGTGTAGCTGGCTAGGGGTTAATAAGATTTTTTTTTAAAGCAAGTATTTGAAACTGGTAAATCAACTTTAGTAGGTATTGCAAACTGGAAAAAAAAATGCCGTTCGTGTCAATTCGTTCACTAAACACAGAGAAATAGAACCTTGATGATTAAAACCCACCTTGATCTAACTGACGAAAGGATTAGTATTGATCATGGCCACACATAGAAATAGACTGCAAATACTGCAAAATATCCAACATCGTTTTGAAAACCTATTGTAATTTTTTTTTTTTTAATTTGTTTATTTTAGGTCGCTTTTTAACAACCACATTTTACGATATTATAATATACGTACATCATTATACAATTAGTAAAAGGAAACAATAAAAATTGCTTAACCAAACAGGGACAAAATCAAACGCCAATGCCCCCGAAAACCAACACGTACAGTCCAGCACAACTCAGAGAATGCAACCCAACATTATGTAGCTCAATATCATTAAGCCACACATATCAGGCTACACCCCCGAAGCTAAACCAAACTATACATATTAATCATCCTCAGCAGAAACATCAACACCCGATCACATCCCTCCCCGCTTAAGCAATCCTTTATGCTATCAGGAAGGTCATACAAACGTTTTTCACGTTTCACCAATTTTCAGCAAAACAATTCGACAAGAAAAATAAACAAAAACAACAGCGTGCTCACAGATTATTTTTCAATTTTTCGAATATGAAAATCAGTTTTTCAGTTGAAGTTTTCCTAACATTTTTGTGCGAGCAAACAAGGACTTATATTTCTAGTTTGTATCCAAACAGTGCAAAAATATTTATTCCTAACTCGGTCAGTTGTCGTTTTCAGTGAACTGTATATTTTCTAGATGGGATTATGTCAGCTTCGAGATACAAATGGGGTGACCTATTCATGCCGATTACGCATAATAAAATTGTAACGATTTTATAACATAATTATTATACAACTAGCTTTTCCCCGCGGCTTCATACGCGCATAACGTTTTTTTATCGTTCCTGTGGGAATTTCTGGATAAAAACTATCGTCGTACCAAATTTCATCCAAATCGGTTCAGTGGTTTAAGCGTGAAAAAGAGACAGACAGACAGAGTTACTTTCGCATTTATAATATTAGTAGGGATACCTAGGCTGATACATCACACAGAATATGGCTTAATAAGACTGATTCAACAGTCCCATTTTTCTCCATTGCATCACTATTTTAGTTATAGAGTAAAAGGAGAAACTGACGGGGACTAAAAATGAAGGAAACAGTTAAGAGTATGAGCCCGTATATTCGTTGACGGACTTAAGCTATTGTCAAACAGACAGCCGTGACGAACGCGAAGCGAGGCGTTTTTGTTTGTAATGTATGCAATTGTTTGAAGCCTGTCACATAGACTATCGGATCGCTTTCGCTTTTTCTATGTGACCAGATTCAAACAATTGCATACATTACAAACAAAAACGCCTCGCTTCGCGTTTGTCACGCCTGTCTGTTTGACAATAGCTTTAGAGAGTAGGCCCTTTGAGACTGCCAAAACCCGAGGCTATTATTATGGTCTCACATTTTTTGTGGTTTATTTGGCCATTTCAAGGGCGAGATATCTGCCAAAGATGAAAAAATTTTTAAGCGAAATACTGCGGACCTGGAAATCAAAATGCAATTAAAGAAACAGGTTGGATTTTAGTTAATACGAGTCTGACAGTCCCTTGATAATTTTTCACATCAAAACGATAAATGGAAAATGCACAGCCCACTGCTTTCTTTTTTTTTATTGATAATTTTCCCTCACAATAATATAATTAATAATACAATAAAACTGTTTCTTATTTTTCGTTGTACGTATTAGTTGCTCAAATAAAAAATATTAGCAAATAATAAATTACAAGGTTAATTAAAACCATTTGCTTAGAGATAAATAAAGTGAGGTACTCACTTTGTCGGCGTAGACGCCTTCAAGTAATTTAGGTTTAAAACTTAGTTCGTTTGAAACATTCCAGATAACAACTTGTTTTACGATAGTTAGTTTATTAGTAAAGTTAATGAATGAGAATAGAATATGTCAGCAGGATTTTAGACGAATAAATTTATTATGGTTCAAGAAAGTTTCGGAAGATCTATTTTCGTATGTCCTGGTTATAGTTTCTATGGGTTTTTGTATGTAATTTTAATGAGAATTAGAAAATTGACACAATTGAGGCCAGTTTTCACTGATAGCGTGGGCTATCAGTGAAAAATAAAATAAGGGTACAAAGTTTCATTAAAATCAGTTCATTCATTTAAAAAAATAAGTACTTACTTGATAGTTTAAAGAAATATTATTCGCTGAATTAAATAAATGAGTTTGCCAGTCGATATCCCTCACACCCTGTATTATCTTGAACCACAACGTTAATTAAGATGATAGTGGCTCAAAAGACAAGCAAATGCGTTGAATAGATTAAACCCACACGTAGTTTCTTGGTAGTGATTACCATAGTGTGCGTGGGGTTTGCATCCTTCCGCGTTATCATCTCCTCTGGCGATGTTCGCACACGTAGCAAGGAGTATTTAGTTAATGTACTCTAATTGGTAGTTTATGTGCTGTCCTGTGGGTTGTGGTAGTTGTCTCTTTCTCGGAGAGATTTGGGGTAATTGTGTGGTCTGTTAATGGTATAGTCAAATTGGAAATTAAATGTAAATAAAACTATCCATTCGGCTTATGACTTGAAAAGTGATCAAATTTTTAGTAATTGATGTTTTCTAAAAGAAAAAATAGCATTTGATCAGGACTTATTGTAAAAACAATCAATGTCTTCTTATTTCTGATTTTATGAAAATTGCTCAGTAAGGCCCAGTTGTTAGGTCAGTAGTCAACTATTAGTTCAAATACTTATTTAATAACCAACAACAAAAACATGTATGGGATTTTAATATTTCTTAATTTGACTACAGATCCAACAACTGGACCTAAGTACTGTAGTCATCAAGTATACTTATAAGATTACAGTCATAACATACGTAAAAAATTAATTAAGAACAGAAAAGTGATCTTGAAAATAAATTTTGCTAAACTTATATTCTTGCACACATTTTCTCCATTCTCGCCCCACAATCACGGTACTGTCAGCTTTTCCAAGAGATTGCACAAAAACTAATCTGAAGATTTCATCCGATACAATGTTTCAAGATATAACATTTAGTTTCACACAAAAGTGAGCAATAATAGGATCCAATCAAGAAAGAAAACTCAATTTTAAGGGTGTCTCGGAAAAGATTAAATTACCTATCTTTTCTTTTTCTTTTATGTGAATTCTGTCAAGGATTTTTTTTCTTTTCTTGTGTGAATGAAAAGACAGATATTAAGTGCTCCATATATGCTTGAAACCTTCATCCATACACATGTATATTGTAGCAAATCTAATCTTTATAATTATGAAGCTGAAGATTTTGTTTGGACAAGCTAATCTCGGGTTTGAATTGTAGACTTATATTTTTGTTGGAGAATCCATTAATCGAGAAAGGTTATATATAGACTACACCGCACCAACCGTGCCGTCAATTGAAAGCCTTAGGTATTTCATTTATTATACATAATACCACACAGAAAACTAATTTCACATTCACTGTAGAACGTATCTTCATAGAATTGCTAGATTAATTAAATGCATCTGGCATTTTATCCGACGATATTTAATAGCAAGCAAAAATGCCAAACGCCAATGTCTTTGCATATGTGAATATTGAGTAGCCACGTAGAGCATAGGTATTCATGCAGGTGTACGCTGGATTCTTAATAGAATGAGACCTGAATGAATACTTCTGAAGGTGTGGCTATAATCTAGATGAATGGAAAACAAATTAGTGCGTTGTAAATAGAAATGTGTTATTTTAGCATAGAGGAGGCGAAGAGTGTATTATTTATCGGCATTAAATTATTTTGCGCAATGAATTCAACAGTGGTTTCTACTTTAAACTATTGATTTTAGCATAATCAGCCTAAAAATGTTCCTACCTGGGAGGACGCAGGCTTCGTGTATGTGAGAGAGAATGACTGTAAGCCATCACACGGGCCCAGTGCGATTTGGTACCAGACGTGTACCTACAAAGAACCCACGTCCTACAAATAGAAAGGCCAGACCACTACCACAGGGCCATCACTGCTCTTGATTGCTGATTGATTATGCAATGTTCTAATATTTAAAAGAATAGGATCTTTTAAAGTGAAAGTCGTGGGCAACTAATGAATGCAAGTGACGGATCGTTGTTCGGTGTGGCGGAAGCCTTTGTTCAACAGTGGACGTCTTCCAACTGATGACGTTGAATATTTAAAGAACATAATTTTCTTGAGGTAATTATTTAAAAAATACAATCACTGAATGATTTCATGAAAACTACCGAAATAATGGTTTATAATCCAACTTCTTTATATAATTATCAGCAGTCTTAGAATCTGCTCTCCAAGTTTATTTTAACTTAGGTATACTAGCTTGCATAATATTCTCCTTGCTCCTTGCATTGATAAGTGAGTTTCTGCTTTCCAGACCTCTAAAAGGTCAACCGTCTAAAAATAGAAGACGTTCATGTATCCGAGGTTTGAAGCAATTTATTTCAAAGCTATATCACCATCCATTTAACCTATTTCTGGTAGCTCTTCACTTAGTATTCCGAAACTATCTTGTACTGGCTGGTATTCCTACAAAAGAATTTTACAATCGTTGAAAAATTTAAATTTTCGTTTTATTTTAAAAGAGATGAAATCTTCTGGAGTATTTTAAAAATGGAGGTGTTAGATGTTGAATTTGATATGGAATGTCTATTTTACTAGTAGAAAGATATTGATTTTTTTTTAACGTCTGTGCCCAATGTAAATTTTCTAGTGTTTTTAAGGTCGTTGAACGTACTAACCAACTTATAAAAACTATCGAAGATCCTCATTTTGTTTGAAATAAAATGTGCCTGAAGAGAGCTTAGTTTATTTGAATTGTGCACTTGATAACCGTAGGGCCACTTTATTGATCAGTAGTTAAGTACTTACATTTTTGACCATTCGTCGTTAAAAACTGAATAGCATTTTAACTAAAAGTTCGTTTCTTAATTTAAGAATAAAAATATTTGTACTTTTAGCTCCGTTACGTTGTGAAGAAACTTATTCGTCACCGTTATCAATTGATCGGAAAATATTTGTAGTTTGTATTCAAAGGCAAAATTATATTTCGTTGGTTCTTGATGAAAGCAGAGTAAACTTGGCGCTATAAAACAATAAAGTTTTGTTAAAGTTCTGATTATTCTAGTTTTGCTGTTAACTCTTCACATTTTCCTATTTCTTCGCTCACAAATGTCAAACAAAATAGTTCGCTAATACATTTTGTTTTGCAAAGCACATTTTAGAAGAACAATCTTGTATAAAAGAGAACGTTGAATCAATACAAGATATTATACTTTTCTATTGGAACTGGAACAATATCAGAATCTCAAATAATACGAGCTCAAAGCCACAGTACAGTGACATAACCCGTATATTTTGCAAAGAACGTTCGGGAGTTCCCGGTAATTTTCGTCAGTACTCGGAAATCTGACTTGAATAACAATAGCGGCCTTTGCGCTGCACGCGCGATTTGATCCAATTTTGAATGTAGATACTGTATCAGAGATATCATATCTAATGTCGGAATTAGCTAAAGCTATCATAGTATTTATAAAAGTCGTCGTTAATGTGTAGAAGTTATGCTTATGGCCCATTATTTCTTATTTTCAACAAAAAATACGTATTTTCCTTTATTTTCTGACTTATTTTTCAAACTAATGTTTTTTGATGTCAAGAGACCCAGTCTCTTTGATCAAAAGATTTTCATTTCCTTTATTTACTATTCTAGGAAATTTCCTTCAGTTTCAGTTAAGACGAAAATATGTCAGACAGAATTTTCTCTCAATTTCCAAGCATCTACGACAAACAGCAAACATTCCTATACAGCGAACACATAGAAACTAACGTCACACAAAGATATAATATACCCACATAGCTAAATAAATGAGTCTTAGAGCGACCCAGAGCTTCCCGGGATTATGGCGCCGAAATATTACTTGGAAAATTGAGGATTCCCCTAACATCAGCTAAGCGTAATTTTCATAATTTGTATTTCCGTGGGGTAAGCAAAGTGAGGAGTGATACTGAATAGTTTAATTCCGTCACGTCATCAAAATTAAAAAAAAATACGTGACGCAAACGTTTTTTTTTTTTTAATATCTTAAACGAGTTCTTTTTTTCTTTAATCAATGAATGATGAGTAGGAAACTATCTTTGTGAATATTGATTTACGTACCAAAAGAAAAAATAATTCCGCCCTGGGTCACCACCCAGGGTGGAATTATTATCGTGTTCCATATTAAGGGACTGTATTCCATCGTTCTACGTTTACATTATCAGGATACTGTCAACTCCACTATCTATATACATCAGGGCGTCCCACGGCGATAACGGCGATGCAAATGTTAAAATTCATGGTCTTCCTTTTATTTCTGACAGTAATGTTATTTAGCAAAAAATAATCCTTAAGATGAAGCCTTTTGATCGGTAAGATAAAACTACAAATAATCTGGGGGCACGGCAGTGCCCCGCCAAGTCTCGAGCAAAAGGGCACGGCCGTACCATCTTTTCTCGAAGCGATTCGCGGCTGTTTCGCCCCCCCTATAACTTCGACGTGGACAAAGCTAGGAGTTTAGGTTTTCGGTGAATAATAGTAGGCATTAGAACAAGCTTAAGTTCGAAATCACATGCCAATTGAATGAATAGTTTAGGAGTTACGGTCGATCAAAGTTACACCATTTTGTCACTCACTCACTGACCGATCATCAAAAATCTAAGGTACTTCTAGCAGACTTAGAAACTTCCAATTTTGCACCAAGATAGGTCATTAGCCACACATAAAGGAAAAATTATAAAAACATTAAAAAATAATATACCATAGAAAACAATTTTATATTTGCGGTTTGGCAAGAACATTGTGTATGGATTTTGACTGCATTGTTAACTTTGTTCGTTGTTTAAGTTAGTATTCAATTAGATAAATACATACATAGAATAGAAAGGAATAATATAAATGGAATACATAGACTATAATTAATATAAATTAATATTTAAAGTTCATAATTCATTAAATTAATAAAGCTAAAACTCCATTGTATTGCGATAAATATTGTATGCGCGCTCGAGAGATGGCGTTGTACCTGTCTGAATCTCGCTATGGTTTCGTTACAGAGCGCAGTCTAAGTAGTACTTTAAAATTATTCAATAATTTTCATTTGATAGCGCCATCTATCTATGAACAACCATTTCGAAACTAAAAAAATATTGTAGCGATATTCGGAGTAGATTTATTATCGTAACTGAAACAGTTATTTAGGAAAATAGTTAATTAATATAACATAGACATAGTTACATATCTAATTGTTTACGTGTTATTTAGTTTAGTTATATTTAGTTTGTAAGTTAGCAGATATATATTTATTTAGTTATTTGTTAGTTAGTTTAGTTCTATTTAGTTTGTTAGATAGAGAATGGGTCCTAAGCAAAAAAGTAGCTGAAGTCCAAGAAATTATGAGGACACCTAAAAAAATAAAGAAATACACTTACAAAAAATAAATGAGATCCCACCAAAAACATTAAATGTAAAAAATGCCAAGTCTCTCGATGCAGTCTTTCGATCGTAAAAAGTTTTGAGATCTCACAGAAGCCAAGTCCTATTATTTTGTAGTTATAAATCAACATTTAGTAATTATATCAATAGTTTTCTTTATATTATAACTATAGTGACTTGGCAATGAGCACAAATTAACTTGCTGCCTGGAATTATGTGCAAATGTTACTGACGAGACCTGTGATCAGATTATTTGTTATGTGTGAATCATGATGGTCACTACCGACTACATGTTCCAATACAATAATTAAGAATACCTTACGGGCCATCGCTTTATGAAAGTAAATGATGAATGTTAAGAGAATATATAAAGTAAAAGAGAATGTTTACGTATGCGGTGTGTGTAACTTTCAACTCCTCCAAATATGCCGTTTTATTTGTTTTTACTTGTGCTCATTGCCAAGTCACTATAGTTATAATATAAAGAAAACTATTGATATAATTACTAAATGTTGATTTATAACTACAAAATAATTTGAATAGGACTTGGCTTCTGTGAGATCTCAAAACTTTTTACGATGGAAAGACTGCATCGAGAGACTTGGCATTTTTTACATTTAATGTTTTTGGTGGGATTTATTTTTCTCGAGTTGCTAGTTCGATTCCCGGTTCAACCATGTAATTATTTAAAAATGTATGAAGGCAGTTAAAATTGTTTTTTAAATTAAAATATGTCTTCTTTCAGTAAAACGTTCCATCTACAATATTTAAGGTACTTTCCCTCCATGTGGCATAGCCGTGGGACGCCCTGTATATAAAAAAATCAATGCTACTTTTCGTTGTAATTTTATAACTCAAGAACGGGCTCACCTAACCAAACCAAATGTTTAGTCTTTGTTTAGTAGATGGTTTATGTGAAGTTTGGACAAAATCGGTCGAGCGGTTCTTCATTTATCACATTTTTTTTGTAACAAATGATATAGTAGTAGTAGTATTAGTAGTAGTATTGATTCTGTGGCGCTACGAAGTTCGCGGGGTCAGCTATTTTGTTATAAATCTAACTAAGAACCAAATGGTATACGATACAATCAATTTTATAAATTACTCCTTCATTTCCAGCACTTAGCAGGATCAAAGCTCCCTTGATCAATGACAAATAAAGCCGGAACAAATTCTGCATTCGGAAATTAATCAACAAGTAATGGAACAATTAATCAGCGATAAACGTTATTAATATAAATAATACCATCGTTCAAAGCTTTACTCTGATTAACTGACAATTTCAAGAAGCTTTTGAAAATTCAGAAGTTAATTTAAATTCTTGGGGCGGGCTTTTATTATGCCATGGGGAAGACTTAGGGAGTAATTAAGTAAATTCGGAAAATAACACAAAAATACTGTACGTTACTAAAAAGACCATTTTCAGTTGTTTTTTTTTGTTTTTCTTGAGCCTTGAGAATTGTCTTAGTCGTCATTTGTTCAAGTGTGAACAAGAGATAGTGCTCTTATGTCATGTATAGTTCCATCTCTTTCCTCTCAAAAGCGAAATGGGAACATTTTCAGGATCACACGTCATAAGTTCCAGACAGACAGTAGGTACGCAAAATATAATAATCCTAGTTTCAGACTGAGTTTTTATCTATCAGAGAACAAAACTATTAGCTAATAAATCATTTTTTTATGGACTTATTTGTGAACTTGATGAATAGATAATGTGTTTTAGGAAACTGGATATTTGGGTCTAATATGATATTTAAGTTATAAGTATGTTCTTTTGCAGGGAAATTGTTCTTTTAAATCACTTTTTGTGCTAACTTATGAGCACATTTATAAGATTGACTCTTCATCATTTTATGCCTGAATTCTAAAGTCATAACAATAACATAAAATTGTCTTTAGCTAAAGAATAACTTTTGTTCTTTACGTTTCTTTTTTTTAAACTTGTAACGTAATTACTATAAAGCCAAGTAAAACTAGAGATTTTTACTCCTACTTCAAGTCAGATCTCCATCTTACAAAATATTATGTCGTTGAGCGTGTCATAAAAAGTTCTTTTTTGAAACACAGACAAAAATGCTAAGTGAGGGCAAGAGACGCCCCTAAAACAATTGTGTCTTTTTCCCTTCATCCTATAACCTAAATACGGATCCCTAAAAACGAACTGCTTGTGTCATTGATGGATTTTCTTTTCTGGCAAAATAAAGAACGTCGAGGTTGCCCTTTTTCTGTGTGTATTTTATTTTTTGTTTATAACTAACATGTGTGTTTTGTCTAGTATCTTGTTTCAGAATTTATTTCGTTAACCTATATTTTTTGTCACATTGCGAGCGTTTAAAATTTGTTTTGCGTCTGTCATAGCACCGTCCAGGGGGGATATTACGTCTTAAAATCAGGCTTGTTCCAGTGAGTGAAAGAGATGGCGCTATATGACTTGTATAGCTCTGTCACTTTCACTCGCCGGAACAAGCCTTTAAGACGTTGTAATACGGCCGCTGGTCCAGTTGAAAACCAGTATCATTGCACTAGCTGCTCAAAATTCAGCTATTGCTATTTGGCGCAGCTGTGAGACTCAAAATATTAGATTTTTTATACAATATTGTGTTCTTTTTCTTGTTGTTTTTATTACTTTTGTTTACGTTGTGCGCTCTCTTGGCAAACATACGATTTCTTTCTTTATTTAAAAACATCATGACACAGACAATAAAATTAAGGGCGTCTTTCCTACATCATGTTTTTAAACTATTTTTTCTCATTGCTAGGCGAACGTCTAATCATCTAATCTCTCGTAAACGCATCTATTTAGTCACGACAGCGTTAACAAAAGAAGAATATTGATTCGCAAATTAATTCCCATTTTCTATGTTCTCTTATACTCAATTAAGGTCAATATATACCATCTGCCACTCAAGATTTCGTAAACACTGCTCTTAATCCAGTAACCTTATGTACTGTATTACCACTTCCATCGTTATTATTGCTTACAAGTAATATAAAGGGCTTTTATTCGCTACATGACCCGGCTGTATTAATATAATCGCTCTCCGTGACTAGCGAACACTAGTGCTGTCGCAAAAATGGCCTTTCCTAGCATTTCATTAGCAACAGGAGAAGTACAGAACCTTATCTATTGTTAGTAATTTAGTAACACTGGTTAAACGAGGGATTTATTTAATTCAGGTCTAGGATTTCGGATTCAGATTTTAGTCATCATCATCATCATCAGTATTCATCAACCTATAAATGTTCCCATCACGGCTGGGGCACAGGCCTTCTCACTGTGAGAGGGAGTGGGCCATAATCCACCACGCGGGCGGATGTCACATGTCTTCGAATTTTTGGTTCTAGGACATGCCGGTTTCCTTCACCGTTTTGAGAGCAGTGGTGATGAAATAAATTACACAAAGTAACGCGCCTGGCTGGGTTCGAACCCACGACCTACAACTCGTAAGTCGGGGCCGATACCACTCGGCCACCGCTGCTGTAACAGATTTTAGTACTGCACATTATTATTTTTTTAATAAACGTTGCCTCCACACACTCCTTTACAGACATAGCAACTCACAAACACCCAGACCCAGAACAACTGCAACAACAGCAACTGTGCTCTATTCTAATTGTTAAGATATTATTATTGTAAATATGTCTCTTTTTATAAAATAAACAATTTATATTATTTATTAACTACTTGCTTAACAGAACAACTACTGCATTAGGTACATACTTATTTAGTATGACTGGTTAAATGATGGACTTGTTCAATTAGGGATTAGGATATTAGATCTGATTCCGATTTTAGATCTGCCTATTCGCAGTAACACGGACAAGTTACAGTTTTATCGATAGTCGATCGAACTCTAGCGTGGTGTAACCATGGGGAAAATAAATAATAAAGCTAGTGTAACCACGAAGAATGCCTAATTTATGAGTTTTGTGAGAACTGGGGCTCTCGTTTGAGCTAGACATAAATTTTACGACAAATTTATAAAGGTGAACACGAGCCACAATACTAAAACACACGGACCCAAATTATTACGAAAAGACCAAGTGGCCAATTAATTTCTGCATTCATTTATAGAAACTCGCATTTCTGCGTGATCTGAGCTTATACTATAACACGTATGAAACACAAACAAATCACAACTGTCTACCCCACTAAAAGGATATTAGCGCGGTGCAGTCGGTCTGTCAAATGTCTCCCACATTGCAAGTATTACTAGAACAATAACTTTCCAACTTCACCAGTTCTGTGTCCGGATGAGGTTTTCATTGGCAAAAACGCACACGAAATATAATTTTCATTCAGACGATATCTTGTGTTATACAGCGTATGATTGAAAAGAAATGCTTAAAAAATAATAACAGGATGAAACTTTTATAAGAGTTTGTAGGTTTTTTTTAATTAAAAAAGCTTTCATCTTTAACGATCTTGGAAGTTCCTTTTCTATTTTACTTATGACAACGTCGTATCAATGCTTTTTTTAGAACTTATCTTTTGCTTAGAAGGTTTGTTTTTGCTCACAAGCCATCACACATAGAGTTCGATTGAACTACCAGCGGGTTCGCTCACTACAACTCGAAAATTATGCCACGGGAACATAAAATCGGGACAAAAATTATCTTTGTGTTAATCCTACACTATCTGTGTATCAGCAACTTTGTGACAAAGGGTAATTACCACACTATCCTGTATCCATATCCATTTATTTGTATGTGCGTGAAAGACTAACAAACATCCATCCATACATCCTCACAAACTTTCGCAATTATAATATTAAGGTCACGTCCTTGAAGGTCAACGTCCACCGTCTAACTAACCCACACACTAAACACAGCTCTATGTATCCGTAAGCACTACTTACCCTGGACTTAATCCTCGATTTAATTCAAAGTTACGACTCTTTCGCCACGGCTAAAAATAGTCCACGATTATTGCACCTTTGTATTGCTGGGGGCGTGCATAGAATTATGCTAATTTGCCTCTAATTGCAGACGACGACCTGTGTAGCTGTTGACTTGTTCAACTAAATTAGTGTTATTTTGTAGGACTTTAGACTGCTGCTAAGTAACACTGTTGGGAAGGATATTTTTGAGCTGGTTTAAATTCCGTGTAATAGTATTCCGTAATTTTTGGAACAATTTCATATTCTAAATTTCAAAGTTGTCTTTTTAACCGACTTCAAAAAAAAAAGTAGGTTCTCAGTTCGACCTGTATGTATGTATGTTTTTTTTTTTTTTTTTTTTTCTTTAGAGGTTTAAAAATACGTTTACGTATCGTAGGGTCAGTTGTTAATGCCCCGTATGTCGGACTCGATCGGGAAGACCCATACCGACTAAAAACAATCCTCTTTCTTCTGACTCCTTGGTCCCCGCGGGATGGCCGCTAGGCATTACTTCGCGGGGGGAGTTTTAGCCGCAGCATTTCCGTCTACTTTATGTACTTAGTCCATTTTATTTCGCTCTTGCTCTTTTTTACGCAGATCCTTCAGCACGGTGGTGGCGTACGCACTAGTTGCTTCCCAGGCCGATGACGAGGATAACATTACTGTTATCAAGTTTTCGGGATAGACTTCACACCCAACCTGTTCTTTCCAGGACTTTCTGGCTTCCATATATCGGGGGCAGATAAAAAATACATGTTCTGCATCTTCAGCGATTCCGAGGCAGTCTGGGCAGTCAGGGGAGTCCTCGTATTTGTATTTATGGAGATAACTCCGATAGCAACCGTGGCCGGAGATCATCTGACTGAGGTAGTAATTTACTTCTCCGTGGCCGCGGCTCACCCATGATTTTATGTCATGAATCAGTCTATGCGTCCATCTTCCCTTGGTTGATGTGTCCCAGCAAGATTGCCACTGTTGCAGGCTCTTGTGTCTTTCTTGGGTTCGAAGTTGAGTCTGAGATAGTTCTGGGTCACTTCTTTTGTTTCGGCACAGGTTCTTCCTTTCGTCAGCTAGAATCGCTACCGGAACCATACCAGCTATCACACATGCCGCATCTTCTGATACTGTACGAAAAGCGCTAGCCACTCGAAGAGTGCTGACTCTGTACACCGAGCTAAGTTTACGTCGCAGTTCCTGTTTGTACAGCGCGCCCGACCAGATGGGCGCTCCATACATAAGTACCGATGTGACCACTGACGCTAACAGTCTCCTTCGGTTTTGTTTGGGGCCTCCAACATTAGGCATGAGTCGGCATAACTTGGCTGTCACTAGAGATGCCTTGGTTGCAGCGTGGTGAACTTGGTCTTTGAAGTTCAGTCTGTGGTCGATCATTACACCTAGGTATTTTATAGACGGCTGCGTTATGATCTCGCAGTTACCCACGCTTAGTGTTATCGTTTCCGCTATTTTCCTGCCGGTGATCAAAACCGCCTCTGTTTTCTGCTCAGCCAATTCCAGTCCGACTGACTTCATCCACTGGCTAATTATTTGAAACGATCTGTCAAATGCCCAGTGCACCTCTTCCAGGTGTTTTGCGACGATTACAACCGCTAGGTCATCTGCAAATGCGACGAGTTTAGTTTCGCTGGGTAGGTCCTTCTTCAGCAATGCATCGTACATAATGTTCCATAAAGGGGGACCCAATACTGACCCTTGGGGTACACCTCCAGTGACTTTGTAGTTCTTTGGGCCATTATGCGTAGTGTATGTGAGGACCCTGTCAGAGAAGTAGCTAGCAACCATTTTACGCAGGTATAGTGGAACATTCAATACGCTGAGTGCTTGCATAATCACATCCCATTTCGCCGAGTTAAATGCATTTTCGATATCCAACGTAGCTACCAGACAATATTTAATGGATCCTCTCTTCCACCTTTTTCCAGAGATTGCCTGTCTTGCTGTACTGACTACTTGTTCAATGGCGTCCAAAGTAGACCGGCCTTTTCTGAACCCATATTGTGCGTCGGCTAGGTGGGGTTCAACTGCTACTTCGATCTATTGTGGATGATACGTTCTAGCACTTTCCCTGCAGTATCCAGCATGCAGAGTGGGCGGTAAGAAGATGGTTCGTCCAGTGGTTTCTTTCCCTTGGGGAGGAGTACTAGTCTCTGTCGCTTGCATAGAGTGGAAAAGGTGCCTTCCTTTAAGCATTTGTTATAGGTCTCCAAAAACATTTCTGGCGCTGACAGAATAGCTTGTTTAAGGGCTACATTGGGTATCCCATCTGGTCCTGGAGCTTTGTTGTTTCCTACACGAGTACAAGCTAACGAGAGTTCTTTCTCTGTGATGAGTGGGATCTCCTCCGGTTCATTTCCCTCAAGTTCAAATGATGCTTTCGGCTGCTCGGGAAACAGCACGCTGACAATCTTTCCCAGCAGAACAGGACATGTGGGCATTACTTTTTGTTGTCTCAGCTGTTTAACTACAATCTGATAAGGCTTGCCCCAAGGATCCTTTTCCACCTCTTCGAGTAGTGTTATCCACGCTTTCTTCTTACTCTCTTTGATGACTTTGTTTAGTTTTAGGCGTTCTTCTTTGTATTTGTCGTAATGCTTTTCAAAAAGTAGCGTTTTCCTGGACCGCTGTGCTTTCCTTCGAGCCTTAACACACATTTCCCTGAGTTGGGAAATATTATCATTCCACCAGTACACTGGTGGAAACCGGTTGGTATAGCGCTTCCGTGGCATTGTTGCATCACAGGCTGCTGTTAGTCTTCTATTAATTTCGACAGCCTTTTCGTTAGCATCTTCGTAAAGTAATGGCTGGTTTTCAAGTGCTAACGTGAACAAACCAGCGTCATATGTGCTAGTCCTCCATCTTACCGGGTCAAGCCCGGATTGTGGGTTTCTATTATTGCCAGATTTATGTTTTACCTCCCAGTATATAGCACAATGGTCGCTTGCCGTATAAATTTCAGTAACATCCCAACTGGAGTTGCCTTTTGCTAATATGCTACTAACAAATGTAAGGTCCACAATTGAACTGGCCTCACCTCTGGTGAATGTGGGCTTATTGCCTGTATTAAGAAGGACAACGTCCAGTAGTGACATTGCTTCAACAAGCAAGTAACCTCTAGCATTAGTGACTCTGCTGCCCCAGTCCACTGCCCAGGCATTAAAATCTCCTGCGATGGCCACAGGAAAGCACATTTTGGCATCTTCAACTAATCTGTCCAGTAACTCAGCAAATTCTTTGTCTGTCAGGCTGGGTGGGGCATAGCAGCTGTAGAAGTGGATGCCGTTGATTTTGGCTCTAACAAACCCGGGATATTTTTCTGGACTGCCCTGGAGAGATGTTGTGCCACATGCCCATATAGCAGCTTTCCCTTGCTCGTCGGAAGCCCAATTAGTGCCATTGAGTTGCTTGTATGGTTCCGAAATCAGGACTATGTCCAGCTTTAACTCTCGTGCAGTCTGGACGAGTAAGTCCTGAGCGATTTCACAGTGGTTGAGGTTGATTTGCAGTACCTTAATCATTTTGACGGTTGTTTCATCGTCTGGAGTGCACTTTTAAATACAGGGCATTTACCACAGCCTGCAATATGTGTCCAGTCTTCAATGGATCCATTGTCCATACAGAGGACACAGCGGGCCGTATTATTACATTCCTTAATGTTATGGCCTATCTCTCCGCATTTGGCACAGGTTTTTGATCTATCTTCTTTATTGTTGCATTTGCTTGCAATATGGCCGAAGTGCCAGCATTTAAAGCATTTTAAAGGCCATTGGATGGCCCTTATCCTACAGTTAACCCAGCCTATTTTGATCTTCTGAATCTCTATAAAGGTTCTGGCTAATTTCGCTTCGGTTCTGATTGACGCCGTGAGTGTTCCTCCGTATGCCTTGCGAAGGGACTTAATGGCTTCTTCCGTAATTTGGCATTCATTGCCAGCTATTTTTTGAAGCGCTTCTATTATCTCAGACTTTGTCGTGGTATCATCAAGGTCCTTGATTTCAAAGTTTTGTTCAGGTACCTTACTGACCACAGTAGCATCGTCTCCGAGAACTGCAGAAATTGTGTTTTTAATTTCCTCCGCTTTGTCAGTGTGGTTTTTCGTTAGGATAAGTAGCATATTTCCTGTAGTGGTTCTTCTGATTTTATCCACACATTGGCTTATACGTTCTGCGCACGCATCTTTCTTAACCCGCTTGAGTATTTCGGCGTATTGCTCCTTCTGGTTTGGGCGAATAATAAGTGCACTAGGTTGTATAGCAGCTTTTTTCCTAGGTGTTTTTTTTTCTTCTTTACTTCTTTCCATTCGGAGTGGCTAAGGGGAGAAACAGGCTTAGCTTTCGGGTCAGGCCCTAGTTCAGAGACCGAATCCGTTTCATTCGTCTTTCTCATTTTTGGTGCCTGGCTGATCTCCTGTGGAGAAGAACGTTCTTTCCTCTTTGCTTTCCGAATTGTTCGGGATTTTGGTTTTTCTAATTTGTCTACTTCAGTTTCAGAGTCCTTTGCTGTTGTCTCCGAGTACGTCCTCAATAGAGAAGGCGAAGTTTGTACTTCTCTTACGGATGAGGTGAAATTGGGTTTGGTAACGTTTTCAACCAGTCCGGCCATCTTTCTATATGTGGTGCCCAGTGTGGCTACATATTTACGGATTTCTCCATGTACATTCATTTTGCCTTTTATGAACTCTGCTAAGGTATTTAATGTTTGCTCATGGCGTTCTAATGCATTCTTTAACTCCGCCATGCTTCTATCTTGTGTTGTTGTTGTTTGTTCAGTATTGTTATCCATCTTGTTCCCACGAGAACCTAGGGAAATATTCAGTCCGCTTCGGCAGAGCCCCGGTTGCCGAAGTAAGGTCACTAAAATACGCCTGGAGTGTGGACCTGGTCCTCCAGGGGAGCGCTTGCGACGTCTTTGCCCTGACGCCTTCCATTCCTCGGCACGCTAGACCTTGACATTAGGGTATGTGTTTTGTCCGCGGGGGCTATTTTATTTCACCCCTACCCTGTGTTGCATAAGATGCAACAACGGGCTTTCCCCAATCCGCAACCTAGGGACGCGCCACGTGGGCGCGCCAAAGTTCACCTAAAATTTAAACTCCGATCATCGGAAACCCGAAAATTGTATTCCTAACATTTTTAATCCTAATGATCACAACTCCTAATTGCACTGTCACTAATGTTCGTAATTCCGAATCATTCGACTTCATAATGTCGGTAGCAATAAACATCTATTATACTATTATTTGTTTTCCTATATTTTCTCAACATAACCTTCTTTTACACTATTATTCAAAGTCATATCTTTTTTGTTTTTTTTTGTTGGCATATTAGCACGTATACTTGAGGAAGTGCTTGCTTCGCACTCACTAATTATGTGAATTGGTTTTTTTTTATTAGTTAAAGCGTCTTCTTTAATTTTATTTAAAGCGGTGTGTACCTGAAAAGATATCCATACGTTAGGTTAGGTTAGAACTGTGACCAGCTACTCGCGAGTCGAGCGAGCAAAGCGAGCGGTGCCGCGGCAGCGGCCGGCGAGCGCAACCTGGTTTGTCGCCAGTATTTTTTTCATAGTGACCCCAACACGACACTCTGACCAAAAACGACTGGGGGCACCCCGACTCGGACAGGTTAGGTTAGAAGGGGATGGCGGGGTCTGAAAGACCCCGCCATCCCCTTCGTGGTTATTTTTTTTTTAAACCACCCAGAAGTAGGAGCACCGCGAAGCGGTGCTCCGTCGAATTTTCTCGACATTTTACTTTATTTAGTTTGACTAAATAAAAATATCACCGTAATAATGTTTAGGGATAAAAACGTTATGATAAAAAACAGTAGGAGTTTCAATATATTTACAATAACGATATTATTGATAACAATTTTCGGAAAAATGAGTGTTATGAACATCGCCGGTAGCACTACAAAAAGTATGAATAAAAACTTTAGGATGAAAAATTTTAGGAAGAGTGATCATTCGGATTACAAATCGTTAGGAAGAACAATTTCGGGTAAACAACTTTAGGTGAGCCAATATGGACCCGCGCCACGTAGCAGTATCACCTCTGCCTGTGGTGTATGTATGTATGTATGTATGTATGTATGTATGTATGTATGTATGTATGTATGTATGTATGTATGTATGTATATATGTTTGTCCGCGATTATCTCGCGTTTGGTTGAACGGATTTTGATGCAGTTTTCAGGAAAGTGTTCATTACATTCTGGAGAAGGTTTTAGTATATAACACTAATAGATATCCTGTGACGTTGCCCGCGTGGATCCGTTTTCCTTACTTGGATCGTAGATTTTCAGGGACGATTGCATGTTTGTCCGTGATTATCTCGCGTTTGGCTGAACGGATTTTGATGCAGTTTTCAGGAAAGTGTTCATTATATTCTGGAGAAGGTTTTAGTATATAACACTAATAATTATCCCGTGATGTTGCCCGCGTGGATCGGTTTTCCTTACTTGGATCGTAGATTTTCAGGGACGATTGCCATGTTTGTCCACGATTATCTCGCGTTTGGCTGAACCGATTTTGATGCAGTTTTCAGAAAAGTGTTTGTTACATTCTGGGGAAGGTTTTAGTATATAATAATAATGGATATCTCGTAAAGTTGCTCGCATAGATCCGTTTTTGTTGCTTAATAGGATTGTAGATTTTCAAAGAAGCCGATTTTATGAAGTTTTTTTTTGTGAAATATCTCAACTAAAAAGGGAAAAATAAAAAACTTTTTAAAAAAAAGGGAACCGACTTCAAAACCAAACACAAAAAAACTATAAAATAACTTTTCTTTCGGAAGTCGGTGGCCATATCTCAATGAAATAAAAAAAAACAAAGCCACCGACTTCCGAAAGAAAAGTTATTTTATAGTTTTTTTGTGTTTGGTTTTGAAGTCGGTTCCCTTTTTTTTTTAAAGTTTTTTTTTGTATCACTAATGGATTAACGAATAACTAACAATTAGTTAAACCCTATACAATATTAATTTTTAACAAATGGTTAAATAATGTGTAGGATTTTAACAATAGTTTAATTACTGATCGAACAACATAGGTAGAACGCATGCGTTCCATCTGTGTGGCAATTAAGGGCGAGAGCCTGTAGACGGACAGACGGTCGACTGAACAAACTTGTCTTAGATAGGAGACCACATAACCGCGTGGGCAAACGTAGTGTGGTACACATTGTGCCTGATATATCGATGATTTGAAGAAGGTGTCTGGCAGTGAATGGATTCGGACTGCTCAGGATCAGGATGGTTGGCGTTCTTTGTTGAGGCTTAAGTCCAGCAGTGGACGGCAATTGACTGAAGAGAGACAGATCGATCAAGTTCTAGGACCAGTTATGACTATTTCCGATAATATGTGCCCGTGGGATAACAAGTTTTTGCCTGCCCTTACAAAGGCAATCACGAGACAAAATTATTTTGAAAGTGGTATTGAATGTTTATTGAGGGAACGCTGTTTAACAAGATATCGAACAAAGGATACAATTTTGGACAAGAGTGGTATGAATACACAACGGATCTTGAAATAATAAAACTCTATTTATCTTTCGGTAAGTATTTTTTTACTCCCTTAAGTTTTTTTTTTCATTACGTATTCAGAAACTTTCAGAATGTATTCATGATTCATTGAAAAATATTCCGCGATATAATTGTCTAACTCAATCCGATCATTTTGTCAACCCCAAAAAGCATAAAAAGTTCCAAAATACTAAACTATGAAGTGACATTGAGTAATTGTTTAGTTTTTTTTAATTCAGAATTTTAAATATTATTTTTTTACTGATCCCTATTAGGCTTTTTAATCTGAGATTATAATAATATCAATTTAATCTTAATTTGTATTGCATGACAATTTGATAAATTATTAAATATAAATAAGAATTTTGTATGCCTAAACGGCGGGACATTGCAGATTTTACCTGTAACCAACACAACATCTAATGTACCTGTGATCCACAATAAATTATTTGAATTTGAAAATAAACATTAACGTTCGTATTTCCTCGATCTTTAAATACACTTAGATCACAATTTAATTGTATCACTCTCTAACTATAGTCCCGATGCCAGTAACGTATATCTTAATTAAAGCACACTGCTCGCCAAGGTTCAAGAAATCAAGTCCCACTACGTACCGTAAAGAGCTTACACAAATTGAATTTGTTAGAAGAAATCCCCTCGAAGTACTATGAATAAAGACAATGCTTGTGGTACAAAAATACAGGACAGTATTGGAGATAAAACGCGTTTTGTGGAACGAATACGACGACGAGATATGCTGATAAGTCGACCTCTTTCTTGAGCCTTAAATCTGAGACGAGTCTCGGTACAAGATTGCCTTGTAGACGAATGTTCTGATGAATTTCAAGACTTCGTTTACTGGGAGATCGGTCGGTATTGTGACCTTGGATAAAATAGGTACTTACGAGCAATAAAATATATCCACTTATCAAAATTCAAACGTGATAAGACCTATTTCTTAATAGCATGGCTTCCAAAATAGACGGTTCATCAAAAAGCAAAAAGTTATTTAATATGGCGGGTGAACGTCGCTTTTGAATTCTGCTAAGTGTATACAACATACATAATTATAATTACTCGTGAATGTACACGATTCGAACCCAGTAGCTTCGAAACGAAATGTGTGCCTGGTATAAAAATAAATCTTCTGAATTGACTTCTTATGGCTGATGCAAATAAATGAATGCAACATGTAAAAATGAGTGAGATTTTGAAGGAGTAAAAGAAGGTCTTTGAGCAGTGAGAGAGACAGTATCAACTATTAAAAAAATATTAGTCTCTAGAACCGTGTCCTGAAATCATGGTAACAGCTTCTGCGTCAACGTCCTTTACAAAGATCTGAAAATGTCTCATTGGTTTGGCGCTCACTGGTTACTAATGTAACTAGGTACATTATACAAAGTTTCTGAATTACAAATCTGAGTTTTGGCAGTTTTATAAGGACATTTCCTTTGACGGCACAGTAAATTACGGATTGACTACTGCTCTGCATATCGCGGGTTTTATTCCCACAAAAAGTTATTCTGATTATGGTTTTGGTGTTTGTTTACGTTGTGGGCCCCCCAGCGGCACAATGACCCTTCAAGAAGAACTATTAAAACAACTTATTATCCTGTGTAGAAGTTATCCTACAGACAATTGTTAAACAATGTGCGCTTACACGTCATACGATATCGGTAACAACACGACACTGGTATATTGTCTTGTATCACTCATTTTCCCTAGAAATGTATGAACCTACCAATCCCAATGATATCGTGTCGTTAGCGTCATCGTCGACGACGGTCGTCGGCAGATGATCTCCAGCCACCTTAGGCGCGGTCATGCGGGCGGAGAGATGGACGACTCGCTGTCCGACCATTGACCATGCCCGGTCGACGGCGCGTTGTGTTCCATGAGCGCTTGAAAGAGTGTCAGCATGAAGACGGGGGGCTCTATCTAGAGGGCCAAAGCATGCCGGGGTCGCGCGACTTATCAAATAACCGTGACCCTGGAATGTAAAGGGCTATTGAAGAACACCATGGATTTTAGTCAGTACGAGTCTGACAGTTGGGTGGGGGGACTAATTTGTTGATTTTGCCTCTTAAAAAAACAGTGTTATCGTCCAATGTGAAAGCGAATTGGAGGGCAAAACCTCTCCTCTACAGTTTTCATTCGTGATTAATACAGTATGTATGATGTATGTACATATATGTATGTACATGGAGGAGAAGGAGTTGGAGAAAAAGTACACGAATCTAAGCAACGAAAAAACTCATCTTGAACTAGAAGTCAGCTCACTTAAGCAATATATGCGTAATCTAGAACAACAGCGCCTGGATAACGTGCTAGAAGTGACAGGAATTCCGAAAGCCCCAACTGAAGATCTTAGTAATATATCTACCAAACTGGCTGAAACTCTTAAGGTAGATAAATCACAAATAGTTAACGTCAAACGTGTGGAAGATAAAAGGGAACGTGAAGGAAACATCCTGGTGGAGTTGAAACAGGCAGAACATGCACAGTCGTGGGTACGGGCATCAAGAAAAGAAGAAGTATTGCTAGAACAAATTAAAGTTTCAAAGTAGTACATATTCGACTCACTTACTTGATGGATGTTTACGATCATACGTGTACCTACATTATTTTACTTATGAAAATATAGACAAATGGTGTGGGTATGCATGATTATTGACTAATAATAATCTAAGTTTTTAATTCGGTAGTTATAGTATTGTATGTATGTAATAGTATTAGTTTGGTACTGATTAAAGAATGTTCTTGTAGCGAATGTGAGTACCAATACAAACCAATTCTGGTTTAATGGTACAAAATATAATGTAAACCTGTACTAAAATTGTATAAAATAAACAACAATAAAAAAAAAAAAAAAAAATATGCTAAGTTTTAATGAAAATAATATGTAATTAAACAAAGTTGATCTGAAATTACAAAAGGCTTTTTATATGTATTCACAAAGACGTGAAAGATATAAAGTACTATGGGATGTGTTAAAGTTTTAATGAACAATGTTTTAATGAAACAACCTCTTCTTCCTTTAATATTGAAATAGGCTGTCACAAAAACGTTTGCGTATGATATAAAATGAGTTCAACTTGATATTAATTACTTGTTACGAAAATTATTTTATTGGAAACTTTGTGTAATAATGTTATTATTTACAAGTTTATTATAAACTTGACTTTAAACCTTTTTTGGTTAAAGGGTAGAAGGTGGCATTCAAAAATAAATTGAAAATAACATAAACAAAGTTCCACTACAGACGACTTACTGACAGATACTAATATTTTAAGTTAATTGATACAAAACTAAAGTCCAGTGGTATGATCAGCAGTTAATTTAACTATTAGTTAGTAAATGCTTGTAGATTTTCAACTAATGATTTTAAATGTTTTCTTAAGTTCATAATTTACTTAAAAACTGATCAAACAACGACCTCCTTTGAACCGTTTTCATGTATAATATTTATAATTTTATTTCTCCGATCAGTCTGCCAGTGCAGTGGTATATTTGACTTTGATTGACCTTATAATTTTGTGTCGTTATTAAGGGCAGAGGGCGTCCACAGACACCGTGGTTCACCTGATAATAAATTATATTTTTTAACCTCAGGTAAGATATAATAAACTCTAAATTCAGTTAACTTATATTCAATCTCAGATATCCCCAAAAGATGAAAGACTAACTCGAATCTATAGGCTTTAAAAATCAGTTTCTTACAGTCCAAGGCCAAACCAACATACTTGATGAAAAGCTTCAAATAGATTCTATCAGTTGCGAATTACCGCCAGTTGAATACCGACTGGAGACTCGCTAACAACTGAAAAAAATCTTAAAGCTATTTTAAATCTATCTGGCCTATCTTGATCATTGCAAAGACATTCATATATAAAGCAGTTGATTCAGAGATCCAGACTGGTATAATGTCACAGTTTGGAGATAACTAGTAAACCAACCAAGCCCTTTTTGTAAAATCAAACGAAGTGTAGTTAGGGTTGCCAAAAAGTTTTTTTTTTTTTAAACGTTGCCCATCACTAGGAATTTCTCCAGTATCGTGGGTGCGTTTACAAACATAGAAACACACATACACGAATATACCCAGACCCGGAACAATTACTTGCAGATCATATTTGTTCCTTGCGAGGATCGAACCCACGAAACGCTGTACATCACTGCTCTCTAAACGGTGAAGGAAAACATTGTGAGGAAACTAATATCCTAGAACCAAGAAATCAAAGACATGTTACATCTGATCAACCTGGACTGGATCCCACTCTCTTTCCTTACGAGAAGCATGTATTCCAGCAGCATAAGGTTCCCAACATTAAGACTGCCCACCTTACCAGAGATGTGCTATGCTACGTTGCTGCGGATGCGTTTGTTATACACCAATCATATTCATTGATTTACATAGCACAGCACTGGTGGAAACGGATTCAACTAAGATGTGTTTTTGTAGGTATGGAAGGATGTGTGCTATGGCTACGTAATATGGATGCATGCTGTGGGGAAGTGCTATGAATGCGTTCTACGAGTCGTCTTCCTTACTATCGATACATCGCATAGCTCGAGCTGCGCATCTTCCTATCGAGCTACTTTGCGGCGACGCATCTTAATAGCACATCTTAAGGTGGATCCAGACTTGGCGAGGCATGCGCTCCGCACGGCGCACAACGCATGCCTCGCAAGGTGTGTACCTTTATATTCGTGGCGAGGCATGAGCTACGCACGTGCGAGGGCGAGCCAACGTATGTCGGCAAATGCTTCAAGATCAAAGTGCATCAGTGCGAGCATTATATTAGTTGTGGACGTAGCCGCGCATGCGTTGTGCGCCGTGCGGAGCGCATGCCTCGCCAAGTCTGGATCCACCTTTACTCGCACCGCTACATAGCATAGCATCAGTGGAAACGGTGACACAGTTTCGTAGCTCAGCTTTTACATTCTCGCAGCACAGCTTCTTAGCACATCTCTGGTGGAAAGGCACTCTTAGGCTGATAATGATAGCTTATCTGAAGGTTGAACAGGTTATCTGAAGAATAGGTAGAAATTTTCTAAACGCTTTACATTTATGTCGCCCCAACGAAATATCTACTAGTAACTCAAAACATGCTGTTTTGATTTATTACTGTAAGTTGTGAACCTTGTTGAAATACCTATTGCATGTACAGTCACGAGCAATAACATGTATACACTTAACAAAATTCAAACGCAATTACTTGTGAAATTCTGGTTTCCTTTTGTAATAAGACCTATTTCGTAATAGTATGGCTTCCAAAATAGAAGTTTAATGACACGGCAAAAGTTTAATCATTAGGAATAAGAAAAACTGTTACAAAGATAACCTTAAATCTAAACATTTTGTTTTATCTTTATCTAATATACTTAACTAAACAATGGTTTGTTTAATCGGTGGTCCCCAAACTAGGTTACCTGTATCTTGGGGACCTTAGAATATGGTAGCAGAACATCGCTTTTGAATACTGCTTGGTGTATACTCGTACATGTCGTGACTGTATGTATATCCTAAAACGCCATATGTGGTCATGTTTCGTTTAAAGATATACGATTATACGTTTCTATCCCTTCCAGGGGATTATTTGGAACTTTATCTGCCCATTACCGTTACACTAATTTACTAGAGGTTGAGTGCAAGATTTAGGTGATTTGATTAAAACAACTGAAATAGGTTGGAAACAGTCTTGTTGGTTTTCCTATTGTTTTACTTTTTAAGGTTCTAGAAGTATGTTACCATTTATCTGTTAATTTAAGTGAATTAAATATCAGTAAAATAGTTAATTGAAAGTGTTAAAAAGTCTATTTTACACATCTTTGTACAAAAATATCTACTGTTTGAACCACAGGTTTGAACTTTATAATTGGTCAATTTGGTCATGCTACCACTATGAATAAGTTGATTGTTTGTTTATATAGAAAGCAATTAATTATTTTAAAAGCGAGAGTGCTGTTCTCCAGGATTCTTAAATTGAATCCCGAGCGAAGCGAGGAACTATAAAAATGCGGAACGACTTTCTCATGTTTCTTATTTTTCACCAACTTTTCTTTTCTGCAATACAATATTCCCATGCGGTCTGACTATTGCTAATACGGTATTCCATATACACTTAAGATGGCAATCACAATACCTACTCACATTCCAAATTCAAATCACTTTTAGTCCCTAGGGATTAATGAGCTTTAGTTCCTGTTTACAAAGAATAAACTGGCTCTGTTTGAATAGATGTAATAAAAAGAGCAGGAGCAGTGGTGGCCCAGTGGTATCGGTCCCGACTTACGAGTTGTAGGTCGTGGGTTCGAACCCCGCCAGGCGCATTACTTTGTGTAATTTATTTCATCACCACTGCTCAAACGGTGAAGGAAAACATCGTGAGGAAACCGGCATGTCCTAGAACCAAAAATTCGAAGACATGTGCCATCTACCAATCCGCACTGGGCCCGCGTGGTGGATTACGGCCCACTCCCTCTCACAGAGAGGAGGCCTGTGTCCCAGCAGTGGGAACATTATAGGCTGATGATGATGATGATGATGATGAATAAAAAGAATATTTTGCAATTATTTTTATAAATGTCGTTCTTATATTTATTGGGTACTATTGGTTAGATTATCGTGATAAATCCCGTCGATAAACGCTATCTAACAAACAAAACAAATAAATATTCCAAATAGAAATATAATTCTGCCAAAGCCAAAAATACGAGCCTATTATACCAATTTGCCACAAAATATAAGAAAAGTTGAGTCGCAAATCAGGAGTAATCCTCTTGTGAATTAGTAGCGACATTTTTATATTATTATACAAAGCTTTCTCTTTTACATCCAGATTTTGTTATGGTAAGGAGATTTTAGGAAATAACACGGTGATTCTACATCAGTGTTATTTTTGACGAGTTTTTTGTTATTGACTATCAAAATTGTATCAAATCTCCTTGGTATTTCTGCCCTGACTGGAGCGCAAAAGACTGCTATAATAAGCTCTTACTGACTAAAAATCCACAATGTTCCTTCGTGCCCTTTGCGTTTCAGAGCTGCGTTGTCTTTGTAATACGGTGGCGAGACGGGGTATTTGTGCTGAATTTTATTTTGACATACAACAACTTACTCCAAGTACTTCACATGAGACGAGGTTACGAAAACGATGACGAAGGATTCTCAACTGGAGCTTTTGCGTAATGAGAATGTAAGTTGCTTTGTTACATAAAAGGTGGGTTGCGAGACTGTCTCGGGTCACTGGATGTTCTATGCAGGCTACCGTAGCCCTGGAACGAAAAGGATAACTGAAAAACATAGTGCACAAACTCAGTAAGAGTCTGACAGTCGCTACTGATGGAAGGAGGACTCGTTTGATGATTTTACCAACCAAAAAAGGGGCTTAAAAAAAAAAACAAATATAACATTATGTCTAATAGAGAACCTCCCCCTTTTTTTTCGTCGGTTAAAAAAGGATATTACACAGCATTCGTTTGTTTAGGTCTACTAACTCATCTAGTAATCAATACTCAAACAAGTTATACCTTTCAATTAAATGCTACACTCGCAAATTTCTCCTGTATTTTATGGCGATCGAAATCCAATTCCCCGCTAGTTTTTCAAACCAAACCGCGCCACGGCCAAACTAGAAACAAATTGAAATCTGCGTCAAACCAATTTGCAATGGACGTGTGATTTGACAGGACTGTTTGGAAAGAAAACAAAAACAATAGTAGGTATCCATTTACCTAGATAGCTGGGCCTGTCTGAGTGTGTACACTCATCAAGAGATGTATATTGTATAGCCTGATACTTCGTTAGTATCAGGCTATACAATATACATCTCTTGAATAAGCTAGCATTACATTGTGTCTGTGTATAAACCTTTTGTATATAATTATAGTAACACCGAAATGTAAACACTCAGGTGACTTTAATTGAATACCTAGTGATTTTCTCGTAGAATTAGTGATTGATATTATTATATACTACATGTAATAGATTTTATCTTTTCGATAACGATAGATAGATTTTAGAAAAGGTTTGTATCAAATTACATTGCAATTAATTATGAAAAAGAAACTTCAAAAGTATCCATTTAAACATTTCTAGAATAACCAAAATTCGCATTTCATGTTTTCTGTACAGCGATAGCTCCAGAAACTACAGCTTGCCTTTAATAGAGTTGTAACTCAAAAGTTAAAAATCTATTTTTAAAACTGACATTTCGACGACGAGGTCGAAGACAGTGACTAAGAAAATAGCCCTCCCGATCTCTCGCTGTACGGAATCGCATAGTTTCTTTAGAGCATCTAGTTTGATCTGTAGTAAACTATTTGTAATCCCATACCAAAGATTAAGGGCCAGCTGTTTGAATAGTTCTTTAATGATTGCTTTTTAATCATTGGTTAAAAATTTATAGGATCTTAACAAATAGTTTGCTTAACCACTAATCAAGCTCGCTCCTCAGTCGTTGTGCGTACAATCGTACATTGGCCATCAATTACTGAAAGGTCTGTTTTGTTCAGATTCTAGATCCGGGTGATTCAATCTTCTTATCTCCCAGATAAATTCTTTCAAACATAAATGAGTGTTGTTGTAAGTAATTTGAGTTAAACCTGATCCTATTTATATCTTGAGCGATTTAATTTGACATGTTTGCTTAGCTTTATTGATCATCGGTTTGATATTCGAACAGTATTTATTTAGATTAATTTAAAACAACATTTCTTGATTATTGGTTTGCGTGAGGAGGTGGGTGTGGGGTAGTAGGTAGGTACTATTTGTCAATTTATGAATAAAGCGTCTATGTGTGTGAAAGGAACAGGATTAGCAATTATAACACAATTAGCAAAAGCAATAATAGGTAATTATAGCACAAACAGCTAGGCAGGCAACACTTTCCATGCGAAATATCAATTAGAATATTCTCATTGGCAGTGCAAGGGTCTCGAAATGACCCTTAATTTTCGTGTACATTATGAAGTTACCTATATTTAGTAGCGAATCTATGGATATCAAGATTGGCGTCTCTAACGTGTCAAAAGAAAGATTAGGAATATTTTAAACAGTTTTCCTGTATGCTGCATGCTGCGACATATTTTGGTACGGAAACACACTGAATTAAAAAACACTACTTTGGAAAATTGTTCAAATTAACTGTCTCGATACTTATCTCTTTTGTTGACTGTACATGTCATAATGTTGTCTTCTCCCCTAATTATTTCTAGAAGTTTCTAGAGCGGAAAGGAAGTCATAAAATTGAAGTTGGTAAAACTTTGTCTGACGTCACACTTAGCTCACTACCACAGCAAGTAATCTTGCTTCCAACCGACTGCCGTCATGAATGAAGTATATTTTTTCTTGAAAACATCTTCTCTACTTATTTCATATTACTCGGAGAGATCTTCACGTGAAGTAAGAAAAATACTGTGGAAAATGTAGATGATTTCTTTAAGTCAGTCTAAATTATTCAGGCAATAGGATTTGTTGCCATTTTTTATTGTTGTATTGCTTCAAAATGTGAGTGTAACACATTGCAGATTATTGTTCATATGAAGAAATTTCGTAGTAAGAAATTTCGTAGTAGAAACTATGTTCTGCATGCGATGGCGGTTCCAGTGCAAAAATACCGAATTTATTTCAGCTAGCTGCCAACAAGGCAACTTTTCACCAAACCCCCACTATAACGTACACAATATTTCGTATAGTTTCCCGTAGGTTATGCCAAGAAATGGAATAGCATTACCAAATAAATTACATAAAAGTTATGCGTAGCTGTTGCAAATCCTGCCAATTTTGGGTACCTATACTTGTTTTGTAACCAAAGTACTCCCGGAGGGAAAAGCTTCGAGAATGTTCTACTTAATTCACTTTGTTGGTAACCGGATTCCTGCCAAAATGATACAAGTAACTGTGATTAGTCTCTCCGCAACGGAACTAGAACTTACTATGTCTAAAGTTCTAGAAACTTTCGTGGCAAGAGTCTTGTGAAACCTGAACACACCATTTGAGCACATAATGTGTCAGTGTTCAAAATTAAAACAGTTTTACGCTGGAAATTAATCATTTATCACGGTTCGGAATCAGTTTCGGTAACTAATCAACGACCGAATTTTCCTATCCGAGTCTATCGAGAGCAGCCGTCAAATACAAAGAAGCGAGATTTGGGTTGAGATGAGATTGAGATGAAAATAATACATATGATTGAATGAAATACATATTGCAGAACATAGTTTCTTACGAAATACATGAGAGCTTAATAGCTCTCTTGTATTTAATTGATTCATAACTGTGAAATAAGTATGATTTATAACTGTAAACGGGCAACGTTTCAAACAAACTATTTCAGACCCGGAACTACAACTTTTAGATCTTACAAATATTCGTTTTATGTGGGAATCAAAACCCGCGACACGTAGTGCAAAAATGGACAGCCACTCTGCTAATTGTGCCGTCTAAAACATTTACAAAATTTATGAATCAGTCACCATCTTGCCCTATCCCTTTTTTTAACTATCTTAGGATCAACATTCACTCTAACATTATCAACTTTGAAACACACATAATAGGACAAATCACAAACAATGTCTCAAGTCTTTGTCATTTCATTTACTACAGTCGAGGACATAAAACATTTTTCATTAACAAAAACCATTTCAATATTCTCAGAATTCTCATCTTGACAATCGACTTTCTCTTCATCATTATTTACGTTATGTTCCAAATAAACACACGAAGGAAATTAAGGGGAAATTAGGAGAGTTCCAGTGGCCCCCATTTCTCCCTAGTCCCCAGCCACACTACTGGTACTTTTTCCTTTTGTGAAAGATCAACATTTGCTTTGTCATTCTGTTTGTTTGAGCACAGGTGACGAGATTTGGGTCATTTGGGAAATACAGCTTTGTTCGTTTACTTGCTTTCTATTAATTAAATTAGAATTTTGTGGCTGCATCGACGGTTTGTACATGCTTCGTTTTCCGTTTCGACAAATACATGTATTTCAAGTTTTGTCCTGTAGTAAAAGTTGTTTATTAGGATGAATACAATCATCCCCCAAGTTTGAGGCAAGCAAATCTAATTTTGACAATAATTGTAATATCCAAACAAATTAGAGTTTCCTAACTTAATTGAGTGGAATTCATTTGATCAATGAAACACAAAAAGTAAACCGACAATTAAATTATTTTCAAATCAAACAAAGCCAAATCCAAATAACATAGACCCAAAATACCAACCCTTCCGCAAAAAGTTTTCATCAGAACTTTATTGTGAAACCAATCCAAAACTCGTTTGCAAATCACTAATCCGAAGCCGATAAGCCTTGTGGTGGTAATACATCACAGTGCTAAACCACACCTGCGTGCCCACAAGGCACATTAATTTAAACCTCCGCGGATAAATTTTGATAAATTAGATCACTTTCTCAAATACCAATTGAATTGCTGTCCAATTGATTGATTGCATTCCACTTTCTTTTACACTCCACTGAAAAATCCACCTAAGCTTTTCAAGAATAGGGTCGTAAACTTAACGGGAAGCTTTGAAGAGGGTGAGAACACCTGTGTTTTGATTAAGGAGCCATTTTATAGGATATTCAGGAGTCATAGTGTCGGGCAAAGTTGAGCAGTTTATCTTTGTCGCTGTTTGAGAAGTGCTTTGAGCTTTACGAGGACATGTTAAGTAAGGACGATGGAGTTGATTTAGGTCCAGTTATTGGGCAAGTTGCTGAAGCTAATAATGATATTGTCGAACGCTTATATTGATCTTATAATGACCATGTAGCTGCTGGGATAATGTCTTGTTTTCACTTTATTATTATAGCTGAAGTATTTAGCCGTACAGGCCGATCTGCCGGGTTAAGCCGCGCTTGCCGTGGTTGGTCTGTAGATAGGTGACCATCTGTAATTGCGAGTTTCCTCCGTGCCTCGGAAAACACGTAAAGTCGTTGGTCGCGGCTGTCATTTGTAGATCTTTGACAGTCGTTACTGTAAGTCAGAAGCTGTAAAGTCTGACAATCAGTCTTACCATGGGGTATCGTATTACCCAGTTACTGGGTTGTGGAGGTCCGACAGGCAGTCGCTCCATGTAAAATACTGGTATTCAGCTGCATCTGGTTTGACTGGAAGCCGACCCCAATATAGTTGGGAAAAGGCTAGGCAGATGATGATGAAGTATCATAATAGAAAACTTTTTTGAAATCTCTCTGTCTGTTGCAAAATAAAATTTAAGAAAGAAGTGTGATGTTGGATTTAGACATACATTAAGTGCGCGAGTTTAATGTGGAGCTATAAGAGCAAAATGTAGAATAAAAAATGGGCGAAGTTTAAACCAAAAAAGACCCAATCTACAATGTGGATTGGGTCCTTTTCATTTAACTACATCCATATTTAACTTTGCTGCGCGAGTAGGAATCGCTGACGACATTCTCGGATATATAAAACCTTTATCTTTTGTATCATTCACTGTCATATAAAACAATTCTGTTCAAACATAGCTAAGCAACATTAACATGGCTTTATTACGCCAGCAGAATTCCTAAACGTTCCTAGAACCAATTTCAGAATGTAGGTCCCAAATGAAATCATCCGAATACAAATTCATGTTTTCTTCTTGTTTTTCTTTATTTTGTGGACGTATTAGTATTCTTTTCCGTAGTCAATGACAAATGGCTGTTATGTGTGAACGATTTTCAGAGATTCTTGGTCATTTTTGTCGAGTAAGCAAAAAAATGTTCGAGAATATTCAGGGTGATATGAAGTTTCGCTTCATTATTAAATAAAGCTACGTTTGCTGCAGTTGCAATCAGGGTTGAAAAAAAAACAGTTTTTTTTCAAATTTACAAAACAAACATTTCAAAATGTTTTAAACAAGTGATTTTTTTGTTTTTTTTTTTAGTTTCTGGCTTAATTTCATTTTTTTTCACCTTATTTGTCAATGTCTAAACGTATAAATCAATTATGTTTCATTTGTTGACTACAACTTTTCAAATTCGCCATTTGTAATGATTTTTTTACGAAAAATGATCAATGGAAAAAAAACATGTGATATTTTTTTTCTAATATTTTTAAGAATTATTTCATTACAATGCCAATAAAAGTTAAAAATATGACATAGCAATGGCATAGATTCAAATGGTTTTATGTCAAGCTATTTAGACTTCTGAACATTAATTCATTTTCATTTTATATGCATTCATCCGCCTTGAAAAGTAGTTGAAACGGGTAATAAAAAACACTGTTTAATTTCAAACTGTTTTAAACACTGTTTTAAAACAGGTGTTTTAAAACAACTTGTTTAAATCATGCCAACCCTGGTTGCAATAGTGGTGAATAATTGGAACGTGAAATTATCATACGAAAATATCTAACCGAGTTAGCCCCTTCGTACACTAGGCGACGCAAAACTCTGATACCTTACGACTTTGGTGTCCAGGTGACTACCGGAATACAAATTCATTGAGGTTCGTACATAGGAATCGCGTTAACGGATACCGAAGTCGTACCTAAGGTATCGGAGACTTGCTTCGCCTATAAGTGTACGAAGGGGTTCATAAGTACCTTATATCCTTAACCAAATAACCCGTAACCCCTTCTATATGTATGGGTCGAAGTTAGCCATTTATGTGTAAAAACATAAGAAACACACAAACTCAGTTTATACTTTTATAAGTACCTTCTTGGTTATTTGAATTTCCTTACTTCATTATTAAACTAGCTGTTGCCAGCGGTTTCACCCGCTGCAACTCGAAAATTATCCCACGGGAACATAAAATCGGGATAAAAACTATCCTATGTGTTAATCCAGGTTATAATCTGTATACCAAATTTTAGCCAAATCCGTTCAGTGGTTTTTGCGTGAAAGAGTAACAAACATCCATACATCCATACTTACAAACTTTCGCCTTTATAATATTAAGTAGGATTCACAGCAATCTACTGGTTGACAATTTTCTTCATTTAAACGGGATTATAAAGGTTGCTTTCAAATTAACATTTAAAATTAGAATGTAGATTAAAGCTTTTTTCAATAAGTTTCCCGAAGGCTACCATTTTATATTTATCATTACAATAGTTAATGGAACTGTGAAAAAAGACACCTGGGTATTATTTATTTCTATGAAAGTGTGTGTGTGTTTTTTTTTGGAGAAATTCGTACCATACAAGAGAATGGTAGAATAAAATGACAAAAGTGTTCAATTCATCAAGATAAAGTCTTTTGAAAACGTCGAAGACAAACAATTTTAAGCAAGCAATAAATGCAATAATTTAGTCTTTCCACTCATTTGATAACAATTTCACTCTAAAACACTTAATTTAAACATTATTGTTTCATAATAAACTGCTTTATAAGTTTCACTAAGCGAGACGACCGTATCACTGCAATTGAATTAGAATAATTCCAAATTGTCTTTCATAATTATTCACTAATCGTTCGAGATCAAAATTAAATGAACCTCGATTTTCCTTATCGATTCGCATTTTTTTTTTTTTGAAATGTCTGAACCGATTTTAATTAAATTTTACACACATAAAAGCAGAACCAAATGCGTCTACAAAGTCAGTGTAGAGAACATTTTCTAATTATCTTCTTTAGAGATTGGACTGTTTGTATGAAAATATAAAATCGGTCCAATTTATCGGTAACACTCTTTTTCGGAAGTGTTTTCTCCTGGTTCTTAGACCTGAGCTTATGCTTATGCATAATTGTATAGATTAAAGTCAGTTCAGTAATTTCGGAAAAAAAAATATTGTTAAACTTGTATGAAAATGTCAAAATACACTATCTGCTACTTCAGAACACTATCTGCTACTTCAGAACTTGTTAAATCCTAAATTCCATAACGTGTTCCAGAGTGAGCTCAAACTCTATATTTTTGTTGTTAAGGGGGGGTTGGTTGGTGTGGGGGGGTTGGTTGGTGGGGGGGGTTGGTTGGTAGGGGGGGGTTGGTTGGTGTAGGCCTTAGTGGGGCGTGTTTCTATTTGCCAGGGAACACGCACCTAAAAAATGCTAAGTTTGCCAGTAGCGTACGCCTAGGTGTGCGGAGCTAGGCTATCAGGCGCGCATCAACAAGTTCTTCATACACGTCCCCGCCATCTTTAGACTGCCGACGCGGTCTATTGATGGGCTCACATACTTTCATCTTTGTGGGTCGTCCCCTCCGGGCAATGTTGCGGTCTATAACGAGCCCCGCACTTAACACCTACCTCGTGACCGCAGCAGCTGAGTATGAAGAACGACGGCGAATCTTCGGCGCCATAACCGAACTAACTGGCAAAGGGAATGGGAAGACAACCCAAATTAAAAAAAATTACACTTAATATGGAAGAAGCAAAACTTCAAGATAAACTACCCCAGGAGGGTACCGGCGGAGCCGGAGAATCCCTCCCTGAGCATAGCTCGGGCTGCCCCACGTATTCTGGGGGGGGCAAAGGATTGCTACCCATTGAAACTTTACCGGAAAAACCAAAGAAAACATTGACTCAACAATTATTCCATCCAGGCCTATTCCATCGGCAAAGATCAGCGTCAGTTAGCGAAATCAACCAGAAAAAACATACTGACAACTTACAATCAAAAGATGAACTAAGCAGACTCTACAACCATAATGCACCATGGCAACGAGTGCCAAATCAGAAAAGAAACCGTTCTCCTGATGAAAAGGAGGCAAGAGCTAATCAAGCAAAAAGAACACAGCGACGGGACACAATTATTAACCAACATAGAGGAATAAATAATGGTGAACAGGATTCTTCCTCAGAAGTAGCAATAAGTAACAGCTTTGCATTGCTAGATGTGGAAGTGGGAGATGCTCCAGCCAAAAGAACACCTAAACCACCACCGATAATACTGTATGGCGTTGACAACCTGTCGAAACTCACTCAACTTATCGAAGAAGTTGTCGAAAAGGATGACTACACTTACAAAATTGTGTCCAAAAATCAACTCATCATCTCGTCCCATACTGTCGACAAATACAAAACCCTGATAGAGCATATAAGAAGCAAAGGACTTATAGGTCACACTTTTACATGCAAGGATCAAAAATGCACAAGGATTGTTATAAAACATCTCCACTTCAGTACACCAAAAGAGGCTATTATAGAAGCAATAGAGAAAACTGGAAACAGGGTACAAGGGGAAATAGTTACTGCTCGGAAACAAGGAACCAAGGAACCTCTTAATACATTCTTTGTCAATGTAGTGCCACATGAAAATAACAGACTTGTCAAGGAAATAAAATTCATATACAACCAGAAAGTTACCATAGAAGATCCAATAAGAAAAGCGACTGTGGTCCAATGTCAAAGGTGCCAGCAATATGGGCACAGCAAAAATAACTGCATGAGACCATACAGATGTGTGAAATGTGCCGGGGCACATAAAACCACCATGTGCTCAATTGATGAAAACACCCCAGCTGTATGTGCACTCTGTTCAGGAAGTCATCCGGCTAGCTACAAAGGATGTCATGTTTATAAGGAAATTGTAGCAAGAAAGCATGTGGGAAACAAACGCCCACCACATCCGAAAACTAGACCCAATGAAAAAGTACTGAAAAATGACACCGCAACTGATAGGCTTCAAACAGACACAGAAAAGAAAACAGTCAAGCCTGTAAGTACCACCAGGCTTTTCCAACCAAAAAGTAGACAGTCAAGCCTTACAGAAAGCTTGGGACTCTACACCTATAGTGAAGCTGTCAGCAGATCTAACATAGCTGTTGTAGACCTTACTGAGACAGAGAAAGCTCGCCCGAGAAACACTGACCACAAGAAACCACAGAGAACACAGATAGACCAAGGTTACCATACCGAATCACAGAGAACACATTCGGAAAACCACGTTGACCATGAGTCACAGAGAACACATTTTACAAAAATAGAACCTGAACGTGAAAATAAATATGGCTTAGAAGCACTCTTGAGAAGACAGACAGAAAGGATCGACCAACTCATATCGCAGTTTAGTACAATGATGAATCTCATCATGACACTCATCAGTAGGATCCCACAATGATGTCATTACGTATTGCTGCCTGGAACATTAATGGCCTAACGCCAAATAAACAAGAACTAGAAATACTGTTGAAAGATAACAAGGTTGATATTGCTCTCATAGCTGAGACACACCTTAATGACCGTAAGAACTTTAAGATGGATAATTATTGTGTATATTGTACCAACCATCCTGATACCACATCTCACGGAGGGTCCGCTGTTATTATAAAAAATAACATCAAACATCACCTCCATAGCCAGTTTCAGGAGGATTGGATGCAAGCAACTACCATCACTTTATACGAAAGTATGGGCCCTATTAATATAAGCGCTATCTACTGCCCACCAAAGCACAATTTGAAACAACAAATGTTTGACTGCTACTTTCAGAGCTTGGGAAACAGATTCATAAGCGGTGGGGACTGGAACTGTAAACACACTTACTGGGGATCTAGATTGACCACTACTAAAGGACGAGAACTGAAGAAATGTATTGACCAACATAAACTTATAACACTAGCAACAGGCGAACCAACTTACTGGCCAACTGATGTTAACATTTTTTTTTTTTTTTTTTTTTTTTTTACGTGGCAAAATCATCAAATGAGTCCTCCCACCCCGGGCAGGGCGGGAGGGACTGTCAGACTTGTACTGACTAAAATCCACGGTGTCCTTCGGTAGCCCTTTGTGTGCCGGAGTCGCGGTATACGTATGTCCCGCAACCCCGGCAGGACTGTGGCCCTCTATAGGGGGGCCCCGTCACTATGCTGACGCTCCTTGAGGCGCGCGTGGGACACAACGCGCCGTCGACCCGGGCATGGTCCTTGGTCGAGCAGCGAGTTGCCCTTTACTCGCCGCCCGCATGCCCGCGCCTACGGTGGCCGGAGATCGTCCCGCGACATCCGTCGCCGTGGGCGTCTACCACTGCGTCTCGGGCGGAGGGAGGACGGTATCCTCTCCCTCAAGCGGCCCGCCTCCTCCTTCGCGAGCATGACTGCTTCGCAGAAGGAGGCGACCGCCTCCCACTCCGTCTCGCCCCGCAGCATGGCCGCAACCAATGCCGGGCGCGAGAGGTCTCCGCCTATCGCCGCAGCGAGGACACGGCGGTGCTCCGCCCAAGCTGGGCAGTCCTGCACCGTATGCTCCACCGTGTCCTCCGGGCGATAACTGATGTTAACAAGATACCCGATCTGGTAGACTTCTTCATCGCAAAAGGGCTGTCTGATATATATTTTGATGTAAAGTCATCGCTTGATAGCGTTTCTGACCACACCCCTATCATAGCAACGTTTAGCGTGTCGGCAATACACAGACCGCAGAGCCCAGCATTGTATAATCACAAAACAGACTGGGATACATTTGGTGAATATCTGGAAGAGGAAGTGAACCTAAAGGTCAAACTTAAAACAGAAGAGGATATAGATGAGGCCACGTTTTATATTACAAACCTTATACAAGTAGCTGCGTGGCGTGCTACTCCGACGTTAAGCCTCTCCACCCATAAAAATAATATACCGCTAGAAATACGTTACAAGCTGGAAGAAAAACGGAGACAACGGAGGAAATTACACACAAGCAGGTCCGATTCAGACAGGGCAGAATACAATAGAATTTCTAGAGAACTAAAAGAGCTAATCAAAGAGAATCAGAACACATCTTTTCAAGAAAAACTTTCCACACTCTCAGCCCATAAGAAGGACAACTACTCATTATGGAAATTAACTAAGAATTTTAAAAGACCAGTAAGTCACGTTCCACCTTTAAGGATCTCCACTAGCGATCCTTGGGCTAGAAGTGGAAAAGAAAAAGCTGAGCTTTTCGCTAAACATCTCAGTAAAGTCTTCACTCCAAACCAGTCATGTATGACAGAATTTGAAGAGGAAGTTGATCGAATGATCAATAGTGACCAGCAGTTATCGCCACCGCTGAAACTTGTCACACCAAAGGAATTAACCCGAATAATTCGTTATTTAAAAAACAAAAAAGCTCCTGGCTTTGACCTTATAACGAGTGAAGTCCTTAAGCAACTGCCTAGAAAAGCAGTGGTATTTCTAACAATGCTATTTAATGCCATTCTTAGAATACAGTACTATCCAAAGCTATGGAAAATATCCCAAATCTGTATGATTGCAAAACCAGGAAAGCCACCAACAGAACCTAGCTCATACAGGCCTATAAGTCTTCTCCCTATTCTATCTAAGGTATTCGAAAAAATTCTCTTACTAAGACTCAAACCAGTCCTGGACGAAAACAGGATTGTACCTGATCACCAGTTTGGATTTCGGGATAAACATTCTACTGTAGAGCAAGTACATCGTGTGGTTCACAAAATTAGACAGTCACTAGAGAGAAAGGAGTATTGTTCTGCAGTATTTATTGACATCCAGCAAGCATTCGATAGAGTCTGGCATAAAGGACTGCTGTACAAGCTAAAAACCCTCTTACCAAACTCATTCTACATGCTCCTGAAATCTTACTTGGATCAAAGAAGATTTCAAGTAAAATATGAAGAAGAACTGTCACAGCTTTACTACATTACCGCCTCAGTTCCACAAGGTTCGGTGCTTGGCCCGGTTCTTTACTCCATATATACAGCCGACTTGCCTGAAACAGAAAATGTCGTAACAGCAACTTACGCAGATGACACCGCATGCCTTGCCAGTGATACAAACCCGAATAAAGCATCGCTGATGCTGCAAGAGCAGCTCAATAAAGTCGATTTATGGCTCAAGAAGTGGAGAATTAAGGCTAGTGTAACTAAATCGACACAAATAACATTCGCGCTCCGGAAAGGCGACTGTCCGCCTGTGTGTATGGAGGACAAACCATTACCAAACAATAACAGCGTCAAATATCTCGGCCCACACCTAGATAGAAGACTTACCTGGGCTAACCACATCAAAGCCAAGAAATCAGAAGCTACCCTACAATTCAAAGGACTATCCTGGTTACTGGGGCGTCAGTCCCGGCTGTCCCTCAGAAACAAACTACTTGTATACAAGGCTGTTATAAAGCCAATCTGGACCTACGGGATAGAGCTCTGGGGCTGCGCTAGCAACTCCAATATCGAGATCCTTCAGAGATTCCAAAACATTGCTCTAAGAACAATTTCAAGTGCACATTGGTTCGTGAGAAACACTGAAATTCATGAACACTTGGAGATGCCAACCATTAAGGAAGAAGCTTGTAAAATAAGCAAGAGATACAAGGAGAGGCTCCACAAGCACACAAATGAATTGGCCAAGAAATTATTAACCCGACAGGAAGATGTGATTCGCCTAAAAAGATGGCAAATATTGGACATAGACCAAAGGAACTAACTATTTAGTCTCCACTGACTTACACGGTGCTGTTTAATGGAATCGCACCAAATCCAAATTAATCCCAGACAACATCTGATTATGGCTTAAAGCCGATTGCAGATAAAAAAGGAGGAAAAAAAAAAAAAAAAAAAAAAAAAAAAAAAACTCTTTTTCGGAAGTGTTTTCTCCTGGTTCTTAGACCTGAGCTTATGCTTATGCATAATTGTATAGATTAAAGTCAGTTCAGTAATTTCGGAAAAAAAAATATTGTTAAACTTGTATGAAAATGTCAAAATACACTATCTGCTACTTCAGAACACTATCTGCTACTTCAGAACTTGTTAAATCCTAAATTCCATAACGTGTTCCAGAGTGAGCTCAAACTCTATATTTTTGTTGTTACAACACACATAACTCGGTGACTTAGTTCAGTCCATTACCTTTTATCAAAGATTTCATTAGGGATACAAGATAATTTTGGGATGGAGTAAAGATTGAACTTAGAAGACAATGCATATAAATATTGCTCCTAATAGATCTTAGCTTGTCTTAAAGTGGTTTTGAAATAACGACACCGGAAGTATCAATTAACGTAAGGGACATTTTGGCGAAAATGAGTTATATATATCATTGGATTCAGAATTTCGCGCTCTATGGATTGGTATTATTAAAAAAATTCTATCTTCAAAAAAATGTCCCTTACAGTACAAAAATTTTGACCGCGAAAAACGATTTCTGAAAAAAAATGTGATGTAACAGTCATTAATATTTTTTCTTCTCAAAAAATTGAAGTAAGTCACTTTAATAAATAATTGACACCCTTACCTTAGTCAAAAATAAGTCGATTTAAATGACAATGTCCCTTACTTTAAATAAAATGCCCCTAACTTTAAAAACCATGTCCCTTACTGTAAATAAAATGTCTCTTACTGTAAACAATATGTCCCTTACTTTAAAAAATTGTTTGACGAAATCTGAAGTTTATATAAAATGTTAGGAATCGTGACACTTACGACATAAAAAATCCGAAAAATTACCTCCCCCTATCCTAAAAGGATGAAGGGATTTGGATAATTACGGCTATGAGACATAAAAATAAATAAACTATAGACAACACAAATCAATCTGCAGGTGAAATTCATCACCATTATCATTTTTAAATATTAAAGACCACTTTTGGACACAGGCTTCCTTCACCACAGCGCACGATCTCTATTCTAAGTCGAAATGAGCTGAAATTACTGCAGATGAAATACGTCAATCAGATATTTATTGCTTCATCTTTCACACAACCCATGCACCTTTTATTTTACTTTTCCCCTTACGACCTCTCTACTCGTCACTTCTACTTTATCATACTAATATCATGTTTCGCACAATTCCTATGCCTTAATTCATCGACCTTTCGTTTCCATTACATTCATTCATTCATCGGCTCTGAAGAAGATAGGTATCCTCTTCAGAACCACTACCTACACATCATCACTTCTTGCCAGGTGGAGAAAAAGTGGTAGGTAGCAATAAATTCCATAATCAAATTATAAAGCCAATTAAAGCCGCGTTGACACGGTCAAAGTGTGCTCGGACCGAGTGGGCTCAAACGAGTAAGTTACATACAAAGTGTACTCGGATAGTGGTTAATTCTGTTAAATATTTTATAGTCAACAAAGAAAAAAAAAATGGATTTTGTTTTAAATAGTATCTGAATTGTCAGAGACATGTTAATCGAAGAGTTAAGACGGGAAAATCATAAGTCTTTTATAGCAAAAGGATAGTAATCTGTGAAATGGAGAAGAATTTGGACTATTCTTTTGATTCAGCGATCACGAAGAACATCGCACATCTAGCAATTTTCTCCGAGAAAGCGAACAGGTAAATCCTGCTTCATAAACATCTAAAACTATGTAGAACTACTCTGAGCCTAGTAACCGAGCTAGCTCGGAGCAGTAGGACGCGGTCCGACTCAAATCAGACTTAAATCTGCTATAGCTAGCAGTAAAACCTGAAACTGAACTCATTTACTCTTTAATCTCATTTCCATAGTGCTAAAATAGTAAAAATTTTAGTAGATAATCTATTGTTACATTAAATTGCAACACTGATAAAGTCCTTTACAATAAAATTTCGTATAATTTTCTATTTCTCTTGCTGCTTACAATACGCTCGACGGAATATCTATAAAATTTCAGTAACGTAACGGTCATCTAAACATTTTTTTTAATGTAAAGGACATGCTATTTTTGAAACTACTGGGTATTCTTAAATCTTTCGTATAAAACAAGAAAGAAGGGGGAATTCTAAGAAACTTTGCTCTGAACACCATAAAAATTGGACCAGACAGTAAAAAGTTATAGACAAAATAAAAAAATAAAAATCGTTTTTTGGCTCTCCTGAAAAGTCGTATTTTGTCCCTTACGTTAATTGATACTTCCGATGTCGATAATTTAGTTGTAATATACAACGTGTAACGCCAATAGCGCAAAACCTCTCGTGGGGTAACTCAGCCCATGTTACTGAACAATTCTTGTTCTAAGACTTTTGGAAATTCGCAAAAAAAAATGTATTTTTTATGCAAAATGAGAAATTGGTAAGGGCACACCTGTATGAAAAAAAAATGTTCAGTAACATGGGCTGAGTTACCCCACGAGAGGTTTTGCGCTATTGGCGTTACACGTTGTATACATAATATAAGGAGTCATTGTGGCACAGTGGTACCAACCCCAAGTTAAAGCTCATTTACACGATGCAAGAACTTGCATGGAAAGGGGTTTGAACTTTTTTGTATGGGCGTGTACCAGGTGCCATCCATCATTTTGTTTTTTTTTCAAAACGGCGTACACGAAACATTGATAAATCGATAGATCACATCAATACAAACATAAAATGTAAAGGGAAAAACCTCGTATACCGTCACGTTTCCGAGTTATGAGCTGTCAAACATGTACAACATATTTTTTCTTATTTTTTTTAAAGTTTGATGTTTATTGATCAAATAGAACACTTCCGCAATAAAACTAATTGAATAATAGTTTTTCCACGCATTTTAAATGCTGAAATTGCGTTTAACGAAATAATCCTATCTAAAAGCATTTGAAATGCGTGAAAAACTAATATTCAATTACTTTTATTGTGGAAATAACCTTTTTGATCAATAAACATCAAAATATAAAAAAAAAAACTTTTTCAAAAAAAAATGTAACCGCCTTCAAAAACAACCGCAAAAAAGGGTAAAATAATTTTCAAAACTTTTCTTTCAGAAGTCGGTGACTTTTTTTTATTAATTTCATTGTATTTTTTGCAACCGACTTCCGAAAGAAAAGTTTTTCTATAAAATTTGAGGGTTGCCCTCGATTTCTCCAGGATCCAATCATCAGATCCTGATATGGTGACAATGGGACCACTCCTGAAGTATCTCCTTTCGAACAAAAAAATAATTTTGAACATCGGTCCACAATTGGCGGAGTAATCGCGTAACAAACACACAAAAAAAAAATACCTACCGTCGAATTGATAACCTCCTTCTTTTTGAAGTCGGTTAAAAACATACCGTCGAATTGATAACCTCCTTCTTTTTGAAGTCGGTTAAAAATGTGTCGCTAATTGTACATTTTTTAACAGCTCATAACTCGGAAACGTGACGGTTTACGAGGTTTTGCCGCTTACATTTTATGTTTGTATTGATGTGATCTATCGATTTATCAATGTTTCATTCGTGTACGCCGTTTTGAAAAAATAATCAAAATGGCGGATAAGGAACTGGTACAAAAGGCACAAAGACCTTTGACTACATTGCCGTATTTGTATCATTAACTGAATTCATTGTCCATTAACAGTCCGCAATGTATTAAAATTTGCGTACAATTTCTTGTATCGTATAATGTGGCTTTACGAATTGTGCGGTTTGAACCTGACTAGTTTTATAATTTATTTTTTCTCACCACCACTGTATCAAAGCGGTGAACAAAATATCGTGACGAAACCGGCATTTCCTTGTACCAAAAAATTCTATACTGGGCTCGCTTGGTGGAATATTGTCTTCTCGCAAAGCGGAGGGCCTATATCTTAGCCGTAGGAACATTATAATTCTATACCTATACATGAAAGCGAAAGATCACTCACTTCTTCACTGGGATTACTCATTGATCACGAAATCACAGAAACTACAACTTTTAAATGCATGTTCTTTTTAGTAGACAATGTACGAGTATGTATATTATTGCCTTATTTTGCCACTATTTTCGTCTTGGTTAGTATCAATATGGTCACTCACTGTATTTATTTTGGGTGAAATACTTTTCTCGCCATTCGAAGTCCTGCGTTTGATGGTCCATCATAGTACGTGACATTTACGAAATTGTGGTAGCTCATCCACACAACCAAAAATCAATAGTTGAAGTTGAGGTCTAATATTCTAAGCTTGACGGCAGACGCACTGAAACACTGAAGCCAAAAAGTTTATTTTTTTGTATTTGACAAAAAAGAAATACCTTTTTGGCTTCAGTATTTAGAACCAAATAGCGTACAAAAAAGTATCTAATTTTGTGTAGTCGTTCGAATGTTATTAGCGCACGCATAAACTTATGCGCCTTTTTTAAGAAAAGATTAAGATTTATTTATTGTGGTGGCGTGGGATAAATACAACATTACATTAAAAACGAGATCAAGTAAATAGCGTAGGTACTACAAAGGTTTTAACTCTGTCAGATCAAAGGCATATCATGAACGAAGTTTTGTTTTTGACTAGTCATTCCTAGGCATAGACCTTAAACAAATTATAAAAAATCTAGTTGATATTAGGTCTTTTCCAACTAATCGGTAACGATTTCAAACCATACTATTTCTTAATAAGAGACCATTTATTTATACTCTCTTCTTTTACCCCCAGGTACTATAGCTACAAGATGTGAATAGCCACAATATGGAGGAAGAATACTGTTACAACTGCAGTCTCTATGCTGAGATTAATGACACCGTGTACAGGAACATCTCCAAGAATGAGACTACCATCAACAAGTTTTATTTTTATCAGGTGAGAGCAGAAGAAGAGATATTCGTTTAATAACTTACCTTATCATAGGAAAAAAAATTACAGAGTAAATACAAAGAATGTTTTAAAGCAGCAATCAGCACCCTTTTGGTGGGCAGGAGCCACAAAGTAAAAAAAAAAAGATTAAAAAACGAAATTTTTGTATTAAACGGAAAAACATTTAAATAAAAGCTAGCTTTTGCCAGAGGCTTTGGCCATCACCCGATTAATTTCATTTTTAGAAGTACGAGTAGACTAATAATGAGTTGTCATTTTTTTTAGACTATTTTATTAAAGTCTCAACCTGTCGAGACGAAATTCTGATTAAAGTCATGCTTAACTTAACTTTTACATATTTTGTAATATTAGTACCTCGCTTTTGCCCGCGGTTTCACCCACGTCTAGTCGCAAATGATCCCCCACAAACCTAATTCCGGGATAAAAGGTAGCTTATGTGTATTCCCTATATCTATACCAGTGCTTTTAACAAAGATCCGCTAAACCATTCTCGCGTGATAGAGCTATTATCGGAAATGTATGATATATAGGAACTGTACACAATTCCTAGGAAATCTATACAATTCCGAAGCTATTTAGGAAATTTAGGTGTAAAAAACTGTTTTAAATACATAGGCATACAACTCATATTTCCGCGTTTAAGGTTTAAAGGAACATAACCAAAAAGAATCTCGGGATGCCCAAGAGATGTTAGTGACTTTGAAAGTAGACGTCGAGGTTCGAATTGGTTAATTTTTATACATTTCCAGGCGATTTTAAGAATTAAATTCATTTCCTAGGAATTCTATACAATGACTCATTACAAACATTTTCGCTAACAGAGTAACATCCAACCACTTTCGCATTTGTAATATTAGTATTCGCCGTGGGGCGTCGGCTTAGAATTGCGCTCCCCCAAATCATCCCGTGGGTGTCGTAAGAGGCGACTAAGGGACAAACCGGAGGTCGGGCAGCAGCGTCCTCCGTGTACTGCACATCCTCACTGCGATCGCCAACCCGCCTGCCAAGCGTGGCGATTAAGGCAAATTACCCCCAAATGACGACCACAAAAACCAGGCCCCCAGTCCCCGGCAGCTCCACTATCCCTGGCGCGGGTAGCGGTCAAGGTAACGGCGGAGCAGGGGGTGCTAAGAATCTCCGGAAGAGATCCGGCTACCCACCCCCACGACGACTGGCCCTGGTAACACACAACATTCGCACATTGAGGACTGACGAAAAGATCTGCGAGCTGGAAGAGGAGCTGAGCAAGTTACACTGGGACATTATGGGGTTATGCGAAGTCCGAAGAGAGGGGGAGGACACCGTAACCCTGAAGTCTGGTAACTTGCTCTACTACCGGGAGGGCGACCAACAGTCCCAAGGTGGTGTCGGGTTTCTCGTTCACAAGTCCCTCGTAAACAACATAATAACCATCGACAGTGTGTCGAGCAGGGTGGTATACCTAATACTCAGAATATCCAAAAGATATTCGCTGAAGGTCATTCAGGTATACGCACCGACCTCGTCACACTCCGATGATGAAGTGGAGACTATGTATGAGGACGTTAGTAGGGCCATACATAGCTCCAAAACCCACTTCACTGTTGTTATGGGGGACTTTAACGCAAAGTTGGGCAAGAAAAGCGGTGATGAGTTGAGAGTGGGGCAATTTGGGTATGGGCAACGGAACCCTAGGGGACAGAGGCTGGCCGACTTTCTGGAGAAAGAGGAACTCTTTATGATGAACTCTTTCTTCCAGAAGCCGCCTCACAGGAAATGGACCTGGCTGAGTCCCGATGGTTTCACGAGAAACGAGATAGACTTCTTCATGACCGACAAGAAACGGATATTCAGCGATGTCTCTGTGATCAACAGGGTAAAAACCGGTAGCGATCACCGAATCGTAAGAGGCTCGCTGAATATCAATGTTAAACTTGAAAGGTCCAGCCTGATGAAGTCTACGCTCCGACCTACTCGGCCCCATATTCAAAACCCCGAAAGCTTTCAACTCGAGCTCTCTAATCGCTTTGCTTGCCTTGAGAACTTAGTGTCAGTGGACGAGATCAACGACGGGTTAGTGGAAACTGTCCGCACGGTAGGGTCTAAGTTTTTTAGACCCTGTCGTAAAGATAGACCCCAGAAATTGACCGAGCAAACCTTAAACCTCATGGCTGAACGACGTTTGCTACAGTTGCAGTCTTCCGATGACGCGAAGTCATATAGGCAGCTCAATAGACGGATATCTAAGTCCTTGCGACATGATCTGCGTCTCTTTAATACGAATCGTGTTAAAGAGACCATACAGCGAAACCAAGGCTCTAAAGTGTTCGCAAAGGACAAGTCTATTGGGCAGAGCCAGATGACAAAGCTGAAACGGGAGGATGGCAGCATAGCGTCGACCAAAGCAGAGGTTTTAGGCGAGATCGAGAGGTTCTATGGACAGTTATACACTTCGGTCGCAAAGCCCGTTGACCGCTTGGTAGGAGATCCCAGAGCCAAGCTGTCCCGACATTATACCGAAGATATCCCGGACATCAGTCTGTACGAGATTAGGATGGCCCTGAAGCAGCTTAAGAACAACAAGGCGCCGGGCGAGGACGGAATCACTTCAGAGCTTCTGAGAGCGGGTGGAACACCGGTACTTAAAGTCCTCCAGAAGCTCTTTAATTCCGTCCTCTCTGAGGGCAAAACGCCTGAAACATGGAGTAGAGGTGAGGTGGTGCTGTTCTTCAAAAAAGGTGATAACAGCCTATTGAAGAACTACAGACCCATCACGCTTCTAAGTCATGTTTATAAGCTGTTTTCAAGGGTTATCACGAACCGTCTCGAACACAGACTTGATGACTTCCAGCCTCCCGAACAAGCCGGTTTCCGAAGAGGCTATAGTACCATAGACCACATCCATACGCTGCGGCAAGTTATACAGAAGACCGAAGAGTATAACTTGCCATTATGCTTAGCGTTTGTGGACTATGAGAAAGCCTTCGATTCGGTGGAAACATGGGCGGTACTTGAGTCACTCCAGCGATGCCGTATTGACTATCGGTACATCGAGGTGTTGAAGTGCTTGTATAATAACGCCACCATGTCGGTCCGAGTACAGGAGCAGAGCACGAAGGCGATTCCATTGAGAAGAGGCGTAAGACAGGGGGACGTTATCTCCCCGAAACTGTTTACTGCCGCAATGGAAGACACCTTCAAGCTCCTGGAATGGCAAGGACTTGGCATCAACATCAACGGCGAATACATCACTCACCTTCGGTTTGCCGACGACATCGTAGTCATGGCAAAGTCGATGGAGGAACTCAGCATGATGCTCGATGGCCTCGACCGAGTTTCACAACGGGTGGGCTTGAAAATGAACATGGACAAGACGAAAATTATGTCAAATGCCAATGTTGTGCCCACCCCAGTCTCTGTTGGAAACTCGGTACTCGAAGTTGTTGACTCATATATCTACTTAGGACAAGTAGTCCAGTTAGGTAGGTCCAACTTCGAGAAAGAGGTCAACCGCCGAATCCAACTCGGTTGGGCAGCGTTCGGGAAACTACGCAATGTCTTTTCGTCCGACATACCTCAGTGCCTCAAGACGAAAGTCTTCAACCAATGTGTGTTACCAGTGATGAGTTACGGCACCGAAACGTGGTCTTTCACTATCGGCCTCATCTCAAAGCTCAAAGTCGCTCAACGAGCTATGGAGAGGGCTATGCTAGGTGTTTCTCTACGTGATCGAATCCGAAATGAGGAGATCCGTAGACGAACTAAAGTCACTGATATAGCCCACCGGATTAGCAAGCTGAAGTGGCAATGGGCAGGCCATATTGCTCGCAGAGCAGATGGCCGATGGGGTCGAAAAGTACTAGAGTGGAGACCACGGACTAGCAAGCGCAGCGTAGGACGTCCACCAGCAAGGTGGACAGACGACCTTATAAAGGTCGCCGGAAGACGCTGGATGCATGTCGCTTCCAACCGGTATAAGTGGAAATCAAAAAGGGAGGCCTATGTTCAGCAGTGGACGTCCTACGGCTGAGATGATGATGATGATGAATATTAGTAAGATCGCAAAATGTTCTTTTTAATTAATTCTTTTTTTTATTCTTTTTTTGCTGAAGTTTCAATGCCTTATTTGTCAAAATTGTCAAGCTCTTCAACTCTCTATTGTTTCAAGATACATGAACTTTTCCTTAATGAATTTACTCATTAAAGCGCGTGTCATTAAATCTAATGGCCTGTCAAACTGTCGCGGCAATAAAATAATAAATAAATGAACGTGATATGTTACGAATGGGTGGAAAACGGGGTGAAAGAGGGGTGAAAGGGGTTGAAGTTAATTGTGTGTACTAACATAAAAGGGGTCTTAGCGACGCGACGTTTTCTATTTTGTTTTTGACTTTAGCTAAACTTATGTTTCAAGAAGTTTTGATTATAAAGGTTTTAAACTTCATTTATTTTGTGGTGGTAAAAAGTAATTGTGTCTAGAATTTTGTTTTCTGAATTTTACATAAATAAGTAAATATTTTTATGGTAAAGTATGCAATAAAAGATACATATAGATATAATTTACTTTTATTAATATAAGGACATAGGTAGTCGTGAGAACGTCTGTAAAGGACACCGTGGGCCTGCGACGCAAAGGACAATTGAATAGGGAAGGATTTTAACTCGTAATAGTCTGACAGTCCCTGATCCACACAAGGCGGGAGGAATCATTTTGTGATTTAACCAGCAAAACAAAAGTCAAAGTTAACTTAGAAAGAAAAAGAAATAAGTACGTATAGTATACTTACTATAAAAGTTGAAATTAAAAAGGCCTTGACCAAATTTCCCCAAACATGTTTAGTAAGTAAATAAATTAAAAACATACTAGAAGACCTAATCAGCTAAATTCATTAAGGCAGAGTCCCGGTAATAATATCTACAGTACTCCAACTTCATACATACGGACGAAACGCAAGCTATGCCTACGCGCCTCGATGTCGGGGCGCGCTCGGGGCGCAGACAGTCACGACTGTACCGCAGTGACGAACGGACGGTGTGTTGTTTTTTTAACAAAATCAGTTCAAGTACATATTTAATATGACGAGTAGGAAATATTGTGCTGTTTTTGGGTGTATGAATTCATCAATAATGCATCCAGACATAAGTTTTTTCAAATTACCTGGAAACTCTGAAAGGTACTGTCTATAAAATAATTTGACTTACTAGTAGGTAGGTACACAGTATGTGTCTTTTTAATGGATAAGTATTTTCTTTTATCTCACGAAAAAAATGGTATTTGGATTAATAAATACAGTGAATAGAGTTGTAAAGGAAAGTTATTGAGACGAGTGAAATAGGTAAGTTATAGGCGGTTCTGAATGAATCATGATACGGTAGGTACTTACGCTTGTGTTAAAACTCCGGTGCATGTGTGTTTTGTTAGTTTGTATAATTCAAAGTAAAGACATGGTGTAACGGCGCGGTGGGATTGTCGGCAGGCACGGAAATGAAGCAGTGAGCTTCATTTACGGTACGGTGGACAATCAACGTATATTCAGTGTACTACATAAACTATACATCACAGTCATGAATATTAATCTAGGAACGTAAAATAAAAATCTAAATAGAAATCACAAAAACTAAATAGAAACAGAAAGTAGGCAAATGTAATTAAAATGCTGGAGACGGGCAGCTCTCACGCATGTTTACGTACCATGCGGCTGTAGGCATTTATTTCTATCATGCGGCAGAGTTTCACTACTGATAGATAATTATACTGTGGCAGAGTGCAGGATTAATTACGAGAAGCGTTCTCCAAACTAAAGTATGGGTCTAGACTTACTCTCCATTTTCTAGTTTATTTAAGACTGCCTTAATTTAAAGGCAATGAAACTAGTTTCGTATAAAGAGCCTTTGTTGTAATGTATATCATTGTATCACCAGAAGAGCTCGTGGCTAAATAATTACAGCCACACAGGCCGATCTTCCGGGTTAAGCCGCGCTTGCCGAGGTTGTCTGTGGATGGATCTGTCATAGCGAGTTTCCTCCGTGGCTCGAAAAACACGTAAAGCCGTTGGTCCCGCCTGGCATTTGTAGATCTTTGACAGTCGTTACTGTTAGTCAGATGCTGTAAAGTCTGATAACCAGTCTTACCATGGGGTATCGTATTGCCCAGTTACTGGGTTGTAAAGGTCCGACAAGCAATCGCTCCATGTGAAATACTGGTATCCAGATGCATCTGGTTCGATTTGAAACCGACCCCAAAATAGTTGGGAAAAGGCTAGGCAGATGATGATGTCGTTGTTTCACTTAGAGTTCTGCCTACGCCACTTTTCTTTGTTTTAATGAATTCGTGAGAAAAGTAAAGTAATTTTCACCAGGCTACATAAACGGCATTTCTCGTCGTCGACGAGATAATATTAACGCGACAATGGTTGTAAAAAAACTGGTGTTTCTTTCATACAAAATGGAATATTTTTCCGTTGACAATTTGTATAAAATATGTACCTACCTCTTTTTGTTTTCTCATTCAAAATTCATTTTTTTAGGATTGGTTTCTTAAAAATGATGTTTATAACCATAATAATGATTTAACGAAAGAAAAAATACGTATCTATTATTTATCAAAACTTTAACTGAAATTCTTATTAGATTTTTAATTTATTGGTACTGTCAACATGCCTATTAAAAAGAATTGGCCCTATAATATTTTCCTTCTTCATTTGTGCACAGTCAGCACAATTGGCGATACTATGGGTGCTGCTGGTGACGATCGTGGCTGGCAACGCCACGGTTGTGCTGGCACTGTTGCTGACCAAGACCAGGAAGAGCAGGATGAACTTTTTCATCATGCAGTTGGCAATTGCAGGTTAGCTTGTACTCATTTTAGTTATCTCGACATTCTTTAGGCTGAAGCTACACTAGGCCGTGATACGATCTGCGACGCATGAGCGATTCAAACAAATAAATTAATGGGTTTTTGTAAGTTCGCCACAAAAATAATTCCGCACGAAAACAGAACATCGACGCCGTGTGGCCAGCCTGTCGGTTTTTTATCGGTTGCATTTCGGAGAGTGTGCGATGGAACTACACAACCTGATTCCGCCTAGCCCTTACCATCATCGGACTACAAAACGCACGGCAATGCGCCATCGATATATGGTGGACATCCCCTACGGTGCATACAAAGCGTTTTGCCAATACCTTTATTGTACGCACAGCTAAGGAGTGGAATTCCCTGCCAGCATCTGTATTTCCCGACAGCTATAACCTTGGGGTCTTCAAGTCAAGAGTGAACAGGTTACTTCTAGGCAAGCGTGCTTCACCGTCGACCACATCTTCGCTTACCATCAGGCGAGATAGTGGTCAAATGCGAACCTATCTATAATAAAAATAAAAAAACTATGTATTATAATTATTTTTTTAAATTTTAATTATTGTACATTCGACCCATTTTTTTACGCACGGGTAGGTATAGCAGAATAACGAAATCATAAAATCCAGCACAAAACTACCGAAAACGAGGACACAATGTGGAATCTGAACAGAAAGTACTAGAACAGGATCAAAACTTTTTTTTTGAGGGAATTATTTTTGTGGCGAACGTACAACAACCAAATTAATGCTCACGTACATGTCTACACCGTACATCAGCTGTCACGAAACCTATCACATTTTAGACCTTTACAAGCCATCTCTCCAAGCAAAAAAAATTCATTGAAATCACGACTTAACAATTATTATTTTTTCAAATCAATGTGAATTTTCCAGATTTATTAGTGGGACTAATAAGTGTTCTACCGGATCTAATACAACGGATCACGATCACGTGGCTGGCTGGATCAATCACGTGCAAGATGATGAAGTATTTACAGGTAAGCCCTGCGGCAATCGATAAATTGATGTAACCTTAAATAAATCGGGCACACCGCAATCGCGGCGGTATAAGACCCCTCTTTGAGGGATAGCTGGAGAGGAGCCACGACATCCTCACCTTCCGGCAGACGAAGTTACTCACCGGACACGAATGTATCGGGAAAAGTTCTAAACACGTCCTAGTTGCTATTTTAAAATAGTTTATGCTTCAAAAATCTACGCGGGCATGCGGGCGGTGATTAATGGGACACTCGCTGTCCGACCATGGACCATGCCCGTGTCGACGACGCGTTGTGTTCCACGCGCGCCTCAAAAAGTGTCAGCATAATAGCCTCCCTTTAGAGAGCCAAAGCCTGCCGTGGTCGCGAGGCTCACGAATTACCGTAACCCCGGAACGTAAAGGGCTATTGAAGGACAGTGGATTTTAGTCAGTACGAGTCAGACAGTCCCTCCCGCTCTACCCTGGGTGGGAGGACTCATTTGATGATTTTAACACGCTAAAAACAATATAAATTTTCCTTTTTTGTGAATATTTTGTTTATTTTTGGAAGTCTTATGATTGTAGGATGTTCTTATATTTCACCTTAATTATGTTATAAAAAATAGTTGATCGTGTAATAGAGGCACGTGTAAATTTTGGAATATTATGGGAAGATGTGAAAAGTAAAGAATTTTGGAAAGTAAATAGGATTATTAACAACGAATGAAATAGCAAAATCCTGCCAAATTGGCAATAGCTATCAAAGTATTTCTTATTCCTTTGTCAACTATCAATCGCGTCGACATTTATGTAATTATGTAATACTAGTTGTTCCCGTGGTGGTCTCGTATTATTAATAATAATATAATAATAGTATTCCACAACTATCACACAACGCCATCTAGTCCCAAGCTAAGCAGAGCTTGTGTTATGGGTACCTACTAGACAACTGATAAACATACTTATATATTACTAGCTTCTGCCCGCGACTTCGTACGCGGATCCTGTTGCTTATGCCAGCGACGACGGGGTCGTCAAAATCGAAGATCTGAAACGTCGTATTCTAAGAGCCTGGGGACGGGAAAACAACGGGATGCGCGAGACGATTCCAGACGTTCCAGATCTTTCATTTTTGTGAGTCAACAGGAAATGACCATCAGACTAAACAAATCTTGCTAAGACGTCATTCCTATGTATGTATATTAAGTATAGTGTAGCTGGGCTCTTGGAGCTCCACATCAGGTGTTCCAGATCTCAATTTTCATACGTCAACAGAGAGTACTCATTAGGCTGAACAACTCTTGCTAAGACGTCATTCCTGTATATATTATAGTGTACCTGGGCTCTTGAAGTTCCACATCAGGTGTTCCAGATCTCAATTTTCATACGTCAACAGAGAGTACTCATTAGGCTGGACAACTCTTGCTAAGACGTCATTCCTATATATGTTATAAAGTAGCTGGGCTGTTGGAGTTCCACATCAGGTGTACCAGATCTTCAATTTTTATTGGACAACAGAGGTTGCTCATCAGGCTCAACAACTCTTGCTAAGACGTCTTTACTGTATCTGTTCTATTGTAGCTAGGCACTTGGAGTTCCACATCAGGTGTTCCAGATCTTCAATTTTTATACGTTGACAGAGAGTACTCATCATGCTGAATAACTCTTGCTAAGCCGTCATTCACTTATATGTTATAGTGTTGCTGGGCTCTTGGAGTTCCACATCAGGTGTTCCAGATCTTCAATTTTTATACATCAACAGAAGGTGCTCATCAGGCTGAACAACTCTTGCTAAGACGTCATTCCTGTATATGTTATAGTGTAGCTGGGCTCTTGAAGTTCCACATCAGGTGTTCCAGGTCTTCAATTTTTATACATCAACAGAAGGTGCTCTTCAGGCTGAACAGCTCTTGCTAAGACGTCATTCCTGTATATGTTATAGTGTAGGTGGGCTCTTGAAGTTCCACATCAGGTGTTCCAGATCTTCAATTTTTATACATCAACAGAAGGTGCTCATCAGGCTGAACAACTCTTGCTAAGACGTCATTCCTGTATATGTCATAGTGTAGCTGGGCTCTTGGTGTTCCACATCAGGTGTCCAGGATCTTCAAATTTATTCTCTCAGCAGAAAATGCTCATCATGTGGAACTATTTTTGCTATGGCACCATTTCTGTATCTCTTATAGTTAAGCAGGTCTGTTGCGGTTCTGCATCAGGTGTTCAAGTTTCCAAGATAAATTATAGCCTATATGTTAACCGGACTTAATACCTATACAACAAAAAAAAAATCATTCAAATCCGTCCAGTAGTTCCGAAGATTAGCGTGCACAAACACACAGACAAACAGACAAACAGACAAACCGAAAAACAGACAAACAGACAAAAAAAAAGTTAACTACATTTTCGGGTTCGGCATCGATAAAATAACAACACCTGCTACTTTTTTTTTGTTTATTTCCATTGTACAGACACAACTTTTCTACAAATTTATTATAAGTATAGATTAATTATTTTAAACGCATTAACGCATGCGACGCGCATCGTAAAGATGATTTTTTGAGGAAAGAAAAATTTTTAGATTGCAAGTTGGATTCGAACCCGCGTCTTCTGGATAGGTACTCCAGACGCCTTAACCAACTAGGCTATTGCAACCCACACCTGCACGCTGAAATTCTCTATTCCTCGTTTACGCTTTTCGGTAGCGTAGCGCCATCTCTTGGATTAGTGTTTAACTATATACTTATATATTTCTAAATACATACATGTTATAGATAAATTACACCCAGACACAGAACAAATGATCGTGCTCATCACACAACACACAAACGTTTGTCCTGGGTGGGAATCGAACCCACGACCTCCGGCATAGCAGTCAGGGTCACTAACCACTAGACCAACAGGCCAGTCAAGTATTGGTTGTACAATGTACAGTGATGCTAAATATCCTAAAGATAGCCTTCTTCGATAAATAAACCATCCGTTACAAAAAATAAGATTACTATTATTGACATTATCGATCGATGTAATATCGTAATTTTTATCTTTTTTATTTCTGGCTAGAATGATATTTTGATCATTCATAAAAAAATCTGCTTGTTTTCATAAAATTCAATATTTTAACAGCAGCCGATTACTCGATGATTTGCTTACAATTCCGGTATATTTTTAGGGTGTCGTCACGTACTCCTCGACATACGTGTTGGTGGCGCTTAGTGTGGACCGATGTGATGCGATCACCCATCCGATGAACTTCACTGGAAGCTGTAAGTAATAAAATAATTAATTCAATAACTAAGAGCAAAAGAACAATACTATATTCTTTTGAACTTTGACAGTTATGAGTAGCAACGGAAAAGTTTTAAACATATCTAATTGTTTTATGTTGTCTGGGGGTTTTCACCAAATTAGGACGTGATATCAAACTATTTACCTTTTCAGAGCCTCTTTAGGGGTTATCGCAGTCCACAACTGGACATAGACCTCTCCCAGGCTACATCATATCACACATCACGTCCTTTGCTTTTTGCAACCAGCCTGTCCCAGCCACTTTCTTAAGGTCGTCGTATCCTGCTTATGGCACAGTAATTTTAAAGTAAGAGGGACGAAGTAGAGCCATACATGTATCTTCAGCAAACAAACTCCCATTCTAAAACTACATTCTCCTTTAAAACATTACACAAAGTTGGAATACTTCCGTGTTCAATGTCCAAAAATAGATAGACGTGTCCCAAAACTTGGGACGGAGGAAAAATAAGTCTTAGCAACAACCATTTCACTGATAGATATCATAATGTTAGATTTTGTTGACCATATAAAATATAACAGATGATCTAAAGTAAGATAGAAACAATGTTCTGGATTTCCTAGAAAAAGTTCTCAACTTCGTCGTAACACTAACAGAGGATCATAACTTAGCCTTAGTTGAAGTTAAGGTATAAGTTAGACAAACTCCAGGCAAGTGTCGTTGCATATTTTGTAAACTTTGCTAGTAAGCTAGAATTTCTTCCGTTAACACTGTCCTCAACGCTGTTTATTATTACACACTCAATTGTTTTCTAGAACTAAGTTATGTTTATGAAAAGAAGATGGAGTGTTATTCTTTTGTTTTGTGTTCTTTACTTAATGTTTGTGGAAGACATTGTATTTTATTAGATTATTTTAACAACTTTGGCTACGTTAAGGTCCACCAAAGTGAAAATGAACGGAGTGGAAATCACCTAGGATTTGTCAGAATCGACCAATCACAAAAACCGACCAGCGACGCGATGGAGATATCAACCAATGTGATTGATCGTTTTTGACACGGCTCCTATTCGCTTGTCTCTGGTTGGGTAGAGTTCGAGCCTTAAGCTCTTGTAAAACTGAGACAAATACCGAGAGAGTACATAGAACGTGTCTCGCCGTATCCGATGAGCGAGAAGTCCTGCGTTTGTGTCGTTACTAAAATTATATATAAGAAGCGAGTAACGAAATCAGCGTGAGCGAATATTAGCTCAGTTTGGCCACAGCTATACTTGTTGCATTTTTTATTATGAATTGCTGATTTTATTTATTGATGTATATTTTTGCATTTATTTCTCACAGGGCGAAGAGCTCGTGCCCTTATCCTCGGAGCATGGTTCGTCAGCTTTCTATTCTGTGTCCCGATGCTGTTTCTGTTCGACGAAGCCAATGTTGAAGGTATGTATGATCCGTTGATAACTTCCTAATTAGTGGTATGATCAAGTACAATTTAGACCTAATATTATGATTTCATGTCTCATAAATGACTTTTGCTTGGTTTTTGACTACTAGTGGAAACCGAAATGAAGCGTTATGTTTACAAATAACCAGAGGCCATATCATGAATTCTACGTATGGGCGCTGTAGAGGAACAATGTATGAGGTGGGGACGCGAAGTATGATGGGAAATCACACACTTAAGGCAAACTTAACACAATACAAACGTAGCGCAAGCGCCAACAGGACGTCATTTGTCATTTTGGCGCTTGCGCCACGTTAGTATTGTGTTAAGTTTGCCTTAAGTATGTGTTTTTCCATCTTACCTCGGGTCCCCATCTTATACACTTTTTCCTTACAGTATACTTAAAGTATGACGACGTTAATAAAATTATAATGGAAAATGAAAAAGCTCCGGTAAGATACAAACGAGGTACTAATTTTTTTACACCAAATAATGTCAAATCTCCGTTTACTTCACATCAGAAAAACGTGAAGACAGATAAGGCTTCCGGACTTACGTTGTTCACAGTGTATTTTTATTGAGTTGAAACCACTCGCTGCCATAGCTTTACTCAATATGTTTTAAATTTTCTTGCTACAGATTATAAAATGAATCTAGACGAGACAACCCACACAATATGTGCAGACAATCTAGTAGTCTGGCTTTTAATAATGCTATTCAGTTTAAACCCTTGTAACTTAATCTGTTTTATTTTACGAGGGTTCGAGTGAGACTTTAACTAACGATAGCCTTAGCCATCTTATATAAGAATATTTTGTTCATTTTCTATGCAAAAAACTGACTAGAAAGTAGTCTTCGCAAAACGGTTTGAACTCTCTCAGATTTTCTATTATTTCCGACTAAATAAAAGAAATGCTGAGCAAAGAGGTTTTTTATTTGACAATGCATTTTGATAGTTGGCAACGCTGCAGAAAACTGTCAGATTTTCGGTCTAGCAACGAATACCTGTCAGTTATTTGCGGCGTTGCCAAGTTTCTGTATCCAAACCCCGAACATGAATATTGGAAAAGGATGAAGGGGACGGTAAATGACGGGTGACTAAAATGTTCTGTATAATACGAATATATGCTACCTACATTAAAATAAATTTTCAAATATCATTAATTTTATAACATTTAAAAGAATTTTATAAAAAAACTACGTATTTTTACTTGCTACACGATACGTAATAGTCTTTAGTAAAAAAATAATATGTACAGTTAGTCGCCATCGCATCACATCAAACTACTCCATCTGTCAAAATTTCCCAATTTATAATGAACTTCTTCTATTGTTAGAAAGTTAAATTTCTTTAATAGATTTAAAGAAATTTGTGAGAATCGAGTTGCTTAATGTGCTGGCTACTGTACATATTGTCGGATGATCGTTGAATTAGACTATATCATGAACTTCACGGCAGAAAACCCAGCTGCAAAAGCAAAAAAAAAAACTTTTCATAAAGAACTACCCAGATAAAGATCAACTATTCAAACAAATTCCTACCTTACATTAACAATCCAGTATATTCCAGGCATATACCAATGCTGGTCAGGCATCAGCAAGCTCCAATGGCGGATATGGATGACGAGCGTCTTCGTGTCTTTATTCGTGGCCCCCGCACTGACAATATCCGCCTGCTATGGTGTCATTGTGGTCACAATACGACAGAAAAGCAGCCGGGTGTTGGGCAGGCGAGCTACGACGACGAGACAATGTAAGTTTTTTTTAATTTTTGCGATTTACCTCTCCATACACACACTTTAAAGCCTGCTCTACACTACTCGCGAAGTTGCCTCGACGAAGTACTCGTCGAAGTTGATCGAAGTCCCGAAGTATGTGACTACACTACTCGCGAAGTTGCCTGTGTCATCATTGTGCCCTTTGAATCTGTCGCAAAAACCGACAACAAATGGAAGTCGCCCGAAGCGAGCCGAAGTTGCACGAAGCGAAGCGAAGTGCCCTTCTACACTATCGTATTCGGTCAACTTCGACCAACTTCGCGAGTAGTGTAGAGCAGGCTTAAAAGTAGTAGTAATATCAATTGAATACATTTTTAACTTTCTCATCACAGCATTACCTCTGACGAATTTCACTTTGTCTAAACCCATCGATTAACTTTTTTACAAAGCTCTTTTTACTACCACATTTTTAAACTAAGTTTAAGCTAGTCACACTTTAATTAATTAAACTAAGTAAGTGAGTAATTAGAGTTTTTGCTCATCCCTAAGTTGTAATTTGGTAGAAAGTTTGCTAGAATGTAATTGTTTGGTTTGTGTTATGTACTCGTAAATGGTTGTTTATGTGGACTAAATGTGGACTGAATTACGTTACTGGTATATAAATGTGTTAGATGTTTAGTATGGCAGTAATTCTTCTGGCTAATGTGGTAAGGTGTTTTTCCGCGACTGTCACAAGAATTTAGTAGATAATAATTTATGTATTCTGTACCGTAAATATCTTAAAATACACTGGTTCAAAGTCGCATTTCATGTTTACCTGACCACGTTGTTCTATGGATTTAGTTTTCGTATATTGATGTACCTAGTTTTCACCATACCTTGCAAAAATGTTTAATCAAATCGTACATAGGTACCACGAAAAGTAGGAATAGGTTTCTTATAATATTGAACCGACTGTCTTAGCAGGTTAATGTGGCCCTGGAACGCAATGGGTAACCGAAAGGGGCAAGGTGAATTTTTCAGGAAGTAAGAGTCTTACAATGCCTATTGCCTACTGCTCTACACAGGGCGATAAAACTCATTTCATGATTTTACAAACCAAAAAAAAGAAAAGGGATTATAGTCGCAAAGTTGACCAAAAAGTTCAGCAGCTCTTAAATCTGTACCTACTTGGGAAAACGTAGCACATAAACCAAAACCAAACATATTAATCTTTTCGAAATATCTATAGCCAAAAACAAAAGGAAATAACAAAATACGGACTAAAGTCAAGGTCAGAACTGAAGGAACGTGCCCAAACTGACGATATCTGGAGGTCCATAAAGTATAGACTGCAAACCACTCTGGATTTACGTCGAGAATAAAAGGCTATCCGTTTCTTATTGAATAGTAAACGGTTAAGAAAACCATAAACCAAGATAAGGAAGATTTTCCTGAAATGAAATGGGGGTCACTTTTTGGCTTTATCAATTATTGTTGTGACAATTTCTTTTGATGAAACAGCTTTACAATTCGATTCAGGCATAATTTGTATAAATAAATTAAAATGTATTGTGCCAATGATAATAAGGTTGAAAAAAAAGTTATAGAATAGATTCATATAAACCAATTATAGAGTTGTGAATGAAAAATTCTGTGACTCCATAATAACACCGTTAAAATTATAATCTGATTAAAAAACAAGGCAAATCGTAATGTTTATAATGTCACATTTTTTACGATCTTCGGTAGTAAGTATCCCAAATTACTGTATTATTTTAACATTTTTTTGTATGATGTACAAGCTAAACCGGGCCTGGTTGTTTGTGTATGTGAGTTTAAATGATGGTAAAAACATGACGACTCGACACGGATTAGCGGAGCTCACTGCCTCTACGCGCGGTGAAGCGCCACAAAATATCTCGCAATTTCGAGAAAAGTTTCGTATCTTTTAATACCCACCAAAATTACAACACATATCAAATGCGACATTTAACTTGCAAAAAGACAAAATAATTAGTAATAAGTGTTATATAAAATCTTTTATTTTATTAGGTTTTGCGTAGGCAGTTGTCGTGGGTGTCGTAATAATTAATTCGGCAAAGAAGAACGCCTATTAAGAAGAGCCTTCAACTAACACAATTAATAATGGACGCCTACGTGAAAAACATTATTAAAACATTTTATTTTATTCAGAGGAGACGGATATACTGAAACTTTCTTGAGTCGTAAAGAAGCTGAGTAGATTTCAAAAATGTCAAAATATTGTCACGAATAAAATGAAATGTACGTTTACGTTTAACAAAATTCAAAAGCGATGATTTTCCCTATGCTCATAGACTAATATTTTTTTGGTCAATGGCTCATCTTAGGTTTTAATTTTGTTTTTTTTTTTTAATGTATTTGACGTTTAATCTATAAATGTTTTGAATAAATATTAAATAAACTTTTTTTGGAATGGTTCCTAAATACTAAGTTCCTAAAATTATGAAATAAACAATGACAAAATCACTTTTAATTTTAATCAAATGAAAATATTTTTTTTGCCCATTGAGTACCAATAGACACATCTGGCCAATTGGCGATCCGATTGATCTGTGTGTTGGCGTTGCAACCAAACTCTTTGAAAATGTTTCTATATATACGGAATATTTAACGCTATCACCTAATATTTTAGGCTACCTAGGGAAGGCAATTTAGGCGATTAAATAGTAGTAAACTAGTATAGTAATAATATATTTTTATTGCAGACAGTGACGACTTGGATAGCCGGCGAGCTAGCAGCCGCGGCATCATACCAAAGGCCAAGATCAAAACCGTCAAGATGACCTTCGTTATTGTTTTTGGTAAGTTATTTATTTACTATTTTGAACCTTAACTCTCTTGTGAAGAAGGTGGAGTTTTGTTCCAACCATTAAACTATAGAAAATTCCTTATATTTATTAATGAATAATTTGGCCATGATTTCACACAGCGGCGTTTACTAATAAGGGGGAAACAAACAATTATAAATATAGATTTGCTATATTAATTGAGAATACAGTATAAAATGGTAACAAAAGGGGGAAACTAATTATCTAAAGTAGTTTTTATAATTAAAGCACTTTTACTTTAATACTTTCAGAGCATATTTTAAACTTTGTCCCACTCTAGTAATTTAACCTGTACTTATCGTGGCTGCGTTTACAAAACAATTAATGTCTTAGAATGTCTGTGTGTATGAGTTTAAATTAAACTCATTCACACAAACATTCTAAGGCATTTTGAGAATTTTCCAGTTTGATTCCAGTAAAGTTGTGCAAAAGTTGTAGGTGTGTTGAATTTCAGTAGTTAGACGTGTAAAGTTGGCCGGTGTTGGGGCCGGTTCATCGAAAAATAATTACCTGCCATTAGAGTTTACGGGAGGTATATACACCCTACCCTACATTTTGCCAGTCATTATGTCATCATTCTGTGATTTGTTTCACACAGTATACCCATGACTGGCTGGTTGGTGTAGGGAACAAAATGCGCCTAAACTATAAATAATTTCCCTCGTAATAAACAAAATATCATTCTTTCAGAATATTTTTGTTCGTCAACATGTGATAAGTTTAATACGAGTAACTCATTCGTGTTACAAAAACATGTGACGAGTCACGGTGACGGACACTCAGGCATACCTGTTTTGGTATGCCTAGAATTCTGTGAGAATTTTGTGAAAATTATCCCATGGGAACTTAAAAACCATGGGTAAAAGGAATTTTTGTACAGGAACCTAAAATCGGGATTAAAATCTATCTATATGTGTTAATCCAGGTTTCAAACTATCTGTGTGGCAAATTTCATTCAAATCCGCTCAGTAGTTTTTGCGTGAAAGAGTAACAAACATCCACCCAAACAAACTTTCACAATGAAATTGGTAGGAAGTAGGATTAAGTTAGAAGTATGATGAAATAAACAAAGTTTTAAAACTTTTGTGCTACTTGCTGAATTTTTTTAGAAGTTCGCTTATTCATAGATTTAAAGGGACTTTACTATAGGTAGTGCAAGAGATAATATAATAGATCGTCTACGGGATCTAATTCGTAACGAAGTGATTCGACAGAACGAAACTGACCGACATAGACCACAGAATCAGATCAGTAAGCTGAAGTGGCAATACCGCCCAAATAAGTCGTAGAAATGATGACCGTTGGGCTAGATTATTTTGTTCTCGAGTGGAGACATCGAATCGGCAAATGTAAGGTGAGACGCCCTCAGGCATGGTAGAGCGACGACCGCAAGGTGGCTGGTAACCGCTGGATGAGAATAGCCGGTGATCGAGTAAAATGGCGTGTGATTAGAGAGGCCTATGTATGTCCAGCAGTGAACTGCAAATGGCTGCTGATGATGAATATAGCGTGAGTGTTTTATTTTGAACCGTAAGGGTTCACGCAGAGAAATCATTACGAGAACTTCTGGTTGCAACCGTGACATGTTATCTCTACTACTTACTTAATTAGTCCTTGTTATCTCTACTGCTTACTTAGTAATTATTACTAGAAATGTTGTAAAGTCAACTAGTGAGTCTTAATTGCTGTCACGGTTGCAACCAGAAGTTCTCGTATAGGTAGCCAGACATTTTCCTGCGTGTTCAGACAGGCCTGTTAGTCTAGTGGTTAGTGACCCTGACTGCTATGCTGGAGGTCGTGGGTTCGATTCCTACCCAGGACAAAATGTTTGTGTAATGCATGAGCACGATCATTTGTTCTGTGTCTGGGTGTAATTTATCTATAATATTTATAAATTTAAAAATATATAAGTATGTTTATCAGTTGTCTAGTACCCATAACACAAGCTCTGCTTAGCTTGAGACTAGATGGCGTTGTGTGACAGTAGTGAAAAAAAATAGGTATTCTAAAAAAAGAAAAAAAACAAAGTTGTGATCTTTCTTCCCGTTCGTTGAGCTTTCTTACAGATCTTAATTTATTCTACATATTTATGAAGGTTGGTTTCAATACAAAATTCAATATGTACTAAACTAAATTGCTTGGTACGATTCTATTTCGATTTCGAATCTCTCAACTGTTATTGCAAATCGTTGAAGTCATCCAGCCACGTCTGCGGACAGTAATGTGAGGTTACGTCACCATATACAGAGGCCTTTCACGAGTTTTCACGTTTTTGTTACGTTAAGTAAAAGGGGACTTTGTCATTAATTTGATTAATAATGTTAGTTCTTCAAAGCGCCTCTTCATTTTCCACACAATTTAAGTCGTAATACTTTCTAGAACGCTGTACGTCTAATTACTTACAATTCATGCTAGGGCCCTCTGACTGACAAAAATTCTGGCTCCAATTCTGAGAATGAATAAGATGAGCTAATAAAGGTAAATGAATGAGTAGATGATTTTTATTATGACCCTTACAAATCCGTGAAATGATCTATGAAATGTGTTTGTCTCATTAGTGAGATTATTGCGTAAAACAGAATCTCAATGCGTTTAATTTGGATTATTCGACAACATAATTATTTATTCATATTACCAATGTAATTATGTACTATTATTGTAACAAAGAAAGTATTTCAACAATAAAAACTTTCTCTCTCCTACTTATTAAAAATTTCACTGTGCCCGACAGAATCCTTAATATTTGTTTCTACTTCATTAAAGTTGTCACAAGTATGGGTTGGAATATCAGCAATATAATTTTCAAACGAATTAGGAATTTCCCTAAAAATATTGTCAATTGTAATTTAAAATGTGGCAAGCAACCGGGATGCTTACCAAAAAAAGAAGTCATATTTCCGTTGTTTTTTATAAGTATAACGTTATATTCATCTGCGTATTCAATCTTGACTTGACTTGTTTTTCTACTCTCCATACTCAAAGGTCAAATCTCTTAGAAAGTCATAATAAATATAAGAGCCATCACGATATGACGAGAGGCCACAAAAACTGGCGACAATAAAAACTGTTTACGATCTACTCCATCATGTCTAACTGGGAAGAATTGTTGTCTTAAAGATTCCAGAACTCGGTGTAAAATATCCGTAAATAAATTACTAGTAAAAATGTTTACATTGGGCGAAGATCATGGGTTTACTTTTAAAATTAACCTTGTCTTGACTGACTTTGACCTTGATGTTAACCTTGACTTTGGGTTGTTGTAAATTCGCCACAAAATGATAAATACGAAAAAAAGTATGTACCTTTAAATTAACCAAAGGTTTTTCTTTTTTTTTACTTTTTGATTATTTTCATTTCCCCCATTTCTTTTTTCCGCACGGATAGCAGAAAAATCAAATAGTAAAATCCAGCATAAAACTACCGAAAACGAGGGCACAATGTGGAATCTGAACAATAAGTACTAGGAGAACAGGATCAGTAGTTTTTTGGGGATCCAATTTTGTGGCGAATTTACAACAACCCTTGACTTTGACCTTGATTTTGACCTTGACTCCAGAAAGTTCCTTATTTTCCTCATCAACTTGTTTTGAATAAAAAATAAGCTTATTTCGAGTTGCAACTCGTTTTAAATATTGGAATAATAATTATTGTCAAATTACATTAACTTTCGAAACGACATCTATCCCTCAGAATCTGAATAGTATTCAATTTGTAGTTAACAAGGTATTTTCACCCTTGTTAGTTAGAGGCACTGACAGTGTTGGTACGGTTGGTAGCCTATTAATTCTAATGATCGCTATTCATCATTATTACTTACGAAATATAATATTTATTCCTATCATATTATTATGTTTGATCTTATCCCGATCTTAGGCCAAATCTTTAACCTCTTTGGTCCTGAGAGTCCAGTGTGCTTAGTGCGAGTTTTTTTACGTTGACGCGATAGTAACGTTTAACCGCGTTTGGCGCTCCTATTGGCCCGCTGCAAGGTCGTGAGAACTCTCAACCAATGAGAGCGCCAAACGCGGTTAAACGTTACTATCGCGGCAACGTAAAAAAACTCGCACTAAGCACACTGATGAGGTTAAGGGGAAAATATCTCCAGCATTAACGTTCATTCATTTTTATTGTAAAGCAAGAGTGATCGGTACGCCCCCAATCTTCTTTATCTTCGTTTACTCGCCCGATGACATGAATTACCATAATATTATTATGAACTGATCTGATCTGATCTACAAGGCTTTGTTTTTGTCTAGAATTTCTGATTAGGTAACATTATTTGCCTTGATATTCGAGATGTTTGGAACACGGATAGGCTTGGCATGTGACGTGACGGCAACATGCAATATTTCTTAGGGTCAGTTCACACCTAGACACAACGCGACACGACGTGGCACGACGATACTTATTCCTTAGGGTCAGTTGACAGTTCACACCAAGACGCGACGCGACACGACGTGTCACGACGATACTGGAAATGTGTATCTTTTCGTGTAGTAAATAAAGCTAGATTTTGAGTCGCTCTATTGAAATGTGCGCGCAGCATCGCGTCTCGGTGTGATTTGACCCTTTGTTGTTGTTATTATAAGTTAGGATATGAGTATCAAATGCAGGCCTCCCACTAGGTGGACCGACGACATCGTGAGGGTCGCGGGCAACCGATGGATGCACGTGGCGAATTGTCGTTCCGCGTGGCGGTCTAAGACTATGTTCAGCAGTGGACGTCTTCCGGCTGATGATGGTGATGATGATAAAATGCACTGCTTACTAACAGGCCGGCGGGCGCCTGTATCTTTTTGTAGTATATTTATTAGGGTGCTAATAAAAAAGGAAAAGTTGATAAATGATTACTTAACTGATTAATAAAAGAAATCACAGTAGACGATGTTTTATGATTTTATTCAGTTTTCTCACAACTAAAAGTATCAGTTTCCTTTAGTTTTTTCATCATAATATCAAAACTTTCAAAACTTCTCAAACACAATCCATTCATAAGTGCTCTTGCTGTAACAATTTGTAGCTCATTTTTAGCGCCTCTACTCTCTAGTCTCTAGAACTATAAGATTACATTTCATCCGAGGCGCCATAATCTTGTGACGTAATAATCACACCCTGGCGAGAAACTTTTTAAAAGTTTAGTTGTAAAACCGGACGCTTTTATTGGACAATTCCGAAAGAATATTGCTACTGCTATCATAATTTAGGTTTTTTTATTACTCTAGCGTTTGTTCCTCATGATTTTTATGTAATGGTGGTTGTTACTTATTTTATAGTTCCAGAATGTTGTGTAGGTAGTTATTTAATGTTAATCCCCAAGGTGTTTTTTGCGGTGCAAAAAATGTACTAAAAAAAAAAGTTCATTCAAAGTTTAGCGTTTATTTTAGTGCAACATGGTTTTAAATGCTTGTTAATTTTACAACACTAGAGAAATTCCTTTTTTAGGTTTAGTGTTTATTTTTTTTTTCTGCTAGACATAAGCCTCCTCCTACTGCAACCCCTTTTTGGCCCGGCATCCCGAGAACCCAGTGTCGGTACAGCTCGAGACGCAAGAGCTAAACTGACTCGACACTACACTGAGGATATCCCGGACATCAGCCTGTACGAGATTATAATGGCTCTTAAACAGCTCAAGAATAACAAGGCGCCGGGTGAGGACGGAATCACAACAGAACTTCTGAGAGCGGGTGGAAAACCGGTACTTCTAGTCCTCCAGAAGTTATTTGATCCGGCATACTCGAAGGTTCTACGCCAGGAGCAAGGCAAAGGAGTGTGGTTGTTCTTTTCTTCAAAAAGCCGTCTTTAACAAGGTGACAACACCTTGTTGAAGAACTACAGGCCAATCTCACTTCTGAGCCATGTATACAAGCTGTTTTCAAGAGTCATTACGAACCGTCTCGAACGCAGGTTTGATGACTTCCAGCCTCCCGAACAAGCCGGTTTCCGAAAAGGTTTTAGTACTATAGACCACATACACACGCTCCGCCAGATTATACAGAAGACAGAGGAGTATAATCGGCCATTGTGTTTAGCGTTTGTGGACTATGAAAAAGCCTTCGATTCAATCGAAACCTGGGCAGTATTAATTATACAGCGAGAAAGACGCCAGTATTCGCTTGTTACCTTGATTTGTCAAAAGCATTTGACCTGGTATCTTATAAAGTACTATGGGGTAAACTACATGAGATGGACGTGCCCCGGGAAGTTATAAACTTGTTCAAGTTTTGGTACGCCAATCAAGAGAACCGTGTTAGATGGGCTAACTGTTTTTCAGCTGAGTACAGGCTTGAGTGCGGGGTGAGGCAGGGGGGGTTGTCCTCACCCGCAATGTTTAATCTATATATGAATAATCTGGTCGAAGAGCTTAGCAGAACTGGAATCGGCTGTCATATTGATGGTGTATGTATTAATAACATAAGTTATGCAGACGATATGGTTCTGCTGAGCCCTTCGATCAGAGGATTAAGAAAACTGATTAAATTGTGTGAGTCGTACGCTGGGACCCATGGGCTCAAATATAATGTACTTAAGAGCGAATACATGATATTCAAAGCAGGCAATAAAACCCATAGCACATATCCACCTGTTATGTTATGCGGCAGACCTCTTAAAAAAGTTGCAAATTTTAAATATCTGGGTCATTGGGTCTCAGACGATTTAAAAGATAATCTCGATCTTGAGCGAGAGCGCAGGTCACTGGCTGTTCGATGTGGGATGTTGGCCCACAGGTTTGCACGTTGTACGGCTCAGGTCAAGGTGACGCTTTTTAAAGCCTACTGCCAGTCCTTTTACACGTGCAGCCTGTGGGTGAACTTTACGCAGAAGGCATATAGTGACCTGCGCGTACAATATAATAACACGTTCCGGGTGATGATGGGGCTGCCGCGTTTTTGCAGCGCGTCTGGTATGTTTGCCGACGCGAACGTTGCTAGTTTCTCGGCTATCATGCGCATGAGATGCGCATCTCTGCTACGCCGGATTCGCGCCAGCCCCAACAACATTCTTCGAGCGTTAGCTGATAGGTGGGACTCGCCGATCCTGGGGAGATGGATACGACTGCATGCAGTCAAGTAGACATCCCCCAGGGTTGGTGCGCCTCACGCTAAAAATGTATTACTAACATTATTTTTTTAAGATTTGAATTGTTACTAACAAATATGGATGATTCCGAAATAAAATATTTATTATTATTAATAAGCCTGGGCAGTAAGATAACCGATGGGGAAGAAAAGTTCTCGAGTGGCGACCACAGACCGGAAGGCGCAGCGTAGGCAGGCCTCCCACTATAGGTGGACCGACGACATCGTGAGGGTCGCGGGCAACGGATGGATGCAAGTGGCGAATTGTCGTTCGGCGTGGCGGTCTAAGGGGGAGGCCTATCTTCAGCAGTGGACGTCTTCCGGCTGATGATGATGATGATGATCCCGAGAACTTCCTATTAAAAGAAATTTTCTAGTGTGGAAAATTCAATAACGATCTTCGGAGAATAGGTACAAAAATAAATTTTAATAAACTCTTGTTTATTTGGACAAAACACATCCAAGTGACTGATCCCAGGGATAATTTAAGTATTATAATTATGCCATCAAAGTTTCAAAAAGACATGGGACCATAATTTGTCTGCGTTTCTTAAGACTATCGTCTGCCGTGCGCTCGTCCATACTAAAAGAGAAAACGTTTTCCTACCCCTAAATGTTGTTGGGCACGCCGCAATTGCGGCGGTAAGACCTCTCTTTGAGGAGTGGCTGGAGAGAAGTCATGGCGTCCTGACCTACCGCTTGATGCAGGTCCTCACCGGACACGGAAGTTTCGGGAGGTACCTGTGTCTGATGCGAAAGGAGGAGACGCCTGGGTGTCACCACTGCGAAGATCGCCCGGAGGACACGGTGGAGCATACGGTGCAAGACTGCCCAGCTTGGGCAGAGCACCGACGTGTCCTCACGGCTGCGATAGGCGGAGACCTCTCGCGCCCAGCATTGGTCGCGGCCATGCTGCGGGGCGAGACGGAGTGGGAAGCGGTCGCCTCCTTCTGCGAAGCAGTAATGCTCGTGAAGGAGGAGGCGGGCCGCGAGCGAGAGAGGACAGAGTCCTCCCTCCGCCCCATCCGCGGTGGTAGACGCCCACGGCGACGGACGTCGCTAGATGATCTCCGGCCACCGTAGGCGCGGGCATGCGGGCAGCGAGTAAAGGGCAACTTGCTGCCCGACCAAGGACCATGCCCGGGTCGACGGCGCGTTGTGTCCCACGCGCGCCTCAAAGAGCGTCAGCATAATGACGGGGCCCCCCTCTCAGAGGGCCAAAGCCTGCCGGGGTCGCGGGATTATTTCCTTACCGTGACCCCGGAACAGAAAGGGCTATTGAAGGACACCGTGGATTTTAGTCAGTAGAAGTCTGACAGTCCCTCCCGCCCTGCCCGGGGTGGGAGGACTCATTTGATGATTTTACCACGCTAAAAAAAAAAAAAAAAAAAACCCTAAATGTTATCCTATCTCAATGTTTTTTTAGAATGCTTCTGACACAGTAAAAAACTAGGTTTAGAGGTCTTCTTTTTTTCAAAATTTATAATAGTTTGAAAGTTACAGGCGCCTACTAGTTACTATTTTTATGACAAAATCTTCATTGAAGTAAAACCTTTGTATTTTAAAAACAAAGAAGTTTTAGAAAAAAAAAGCAAAACCTACAAACCTAGAATATACTATGCTGAAACGATTGACGCCAGAATCTAAGAGATTGGTCGTGATTTAGTATGTGAAAAACGTTTTCTCCCGAGAGACTTTCATATAAAAATACTTACAGTCAGTCGCGAGCTGCAACGCTCTCTATCGCACGATCGGGGGTTCGCGAGAGGGACTGCACGAGTTTTTCTAAATACCTATTTTTTGAAAAGGCAGCCGCTATACAATCCTCTTATGATCTTTGCCATCTTAAATTAATTTTAGTAAGTGTTTTACAAACAAAATCCTAATCAAAGTTAAACAGTGCATAACATGCAGATATCCGAACAAAAAACGTTTCATATCCGAAATAAATGTGCGACAAACATCATAATATATGTCCTAATTATCTACAGCCATTGTTTTAATCCCCCTAATACGCCCCATACCTCATCTGTCTTCATATCGTACGTGATGCTTTACCATTTAGCCCGAAATCCTCCAGCCCATGGTACTTTTTGTGGTTTATAAATAAAAATATAATGCTGGTATTTGCGCCGTCACTTTAGCCCTCGTTTACCGTGCCATACATCTTTCAATGTAACAGCTAGCTAGGTTCAAAAAGGTCGCTTAAATAACCTGGCAGTTATGTGCCCAAAACACTGAAATATTGTTGACGTTATGTATTTTGTTATTACCCGACTACGGCAAAGCCAAAAGGTGGGTTATTACCCGACTACGGCAAAGCCAAAGGGAGGGTTATGATTTTGACCGGTATGTATGTATGTATGTTTGTCTGTTCCCTCATATCTTCTAAACTACTTATCATTACATGACAAATGAGGTGTCGTTAGAAGCGTCTCAGTTGTCCGCTGGTTATAGGGTAGGTGACGTGTCACCAAATCCAATATGGCGCCCTCTAGGTGATGTAAAGTCGTGACCGAAAAAAAAATTTTTTTCGCACAGTATCGACATGGGTATCAAATTAAAGGGCTTGAAGTGCACATTTGAAATATATATACATTATATAACTTTTATATACATTAATAGCTACTTTGCCTGTTTCTAACATTGCAGTGTCAACATGGGTATCAAATGAAAAGGCTTAATGAGTACATTTTAAATTTACTCCCTATTCTGCTTTTATTATTATATACTTATCAAATAATTTATAATATACCTAACCCCAAAATAGTGTAAATAAAAAATAAGTTAAAAATAACTAAAACCCGACTACGACAAAAACGCGCACTGAAAAGTATAAAACAAGAACAATATTAATTTGACCGATATTGTGCTAGCCGTGGTCGTGTGCCACCTGCGGTTGTTTCACACAATCTTCATTAGGTAGGTGGCACACGACCACGGCTAGCACAATGTCGGTCAAATTAATATTGTTCTTGTTTTATACTTTTCAGTGCGCGTTTTTGTCGTAGTCGGGTTTTAGTTATTTTTAACTTATTTTTTATGACACCTACGGAACTAAAGTAAAGTAGAAAATCGAATCGAAACTGATACCTGAGGCCCTAGAATGAGTTCAAGTGTTTGCCATGAAAAGTAAACAGGAGCTGTGACACTAATTTGATGGAAAAATAGTAAAACAGTTCCAGGTTCGCACACAAGATGTAATTTTTCAATTTTCAATGCATTATTATTTATTTATGCAGTAAATACTTCAAGTACGCTGTAAATACAAATACATCAATCTTGTGATAAGGCCTCTGTTCTCATCTGCATTTATTTTCTTTTATTATTTAATATCTTATTTTCAAAATGTAACATAATCCCAAATAAATAGATTCCCTTTTGCCCCAGCACACATTACTGAACAATTACAAAATTGTTGGCCATTCAGCGAACCTAAATTCAAACAAAACCTATACAATTTATTCGTCCCAGTGGATACAGTGGCTAACCATTAGCTTGTTCTTTACGCTTGGTTTAACGTGATTCACCAACGAAACAAATAAATTAGACCGAGTATGAGCTAAGGCTTTTCTCTCACTGCTGGCGAGGAAGCAATAAGCTACCAACTATATCGCACAAGAATCGTAAAACCGAGACAATAAAATAGAGCCTAAGTATTAAAGCCAGCTGAACGCGTACGCTAGTCATCGAAATACTAAGTGACTTTGGTGCCTAAGCTCCAGTATACAAACTCCAAAACGGTGCGGTAGCGAGAACTCTGTCAAACAATTATTTTTTACCAACATTAAAACTTACGTGCTTGCGTCATGGGGTATCGTATTGCCTAGTTACTGGGTTGTGGAGGTCCGATAGGCAGTCGCTCCATATAAAATACTGATATTCAGCTGCATCTGGTTCGACTGGAAGCCGACTCCAATATAGTTGGGAAAAGGCTAGGCAGATGATATAATATAATAATATGATTAGAACTTACGTGAACGCGATATTTACCAGGTTGTTTGTATTTGTTTCAAGTATGCTGTAATCACAGACAAACTTCTAGTGTTAGTGACGAATAACTACTCGTAATTTGGAACTCGTTCCTAAACCAATTTTATGTTTACTTTTTACGAAATGTATCTATAGTAACTTACACTCATAAACTCCTTACCCAAATAATATAAAGGCACGAATTAGTAATAAAGAATGATCATGTCCTAAATAATTCAATTTTAGAATGTTTTATTTTGTGCTGAAACCTGAATCACTCCATAATACTCAATGAAAACATATTCGTGGCATCCAAAATTTATTTTTTAAAGCCTCAAATCCAGATATTTGTCGCGGGACTATGTAAGCAGGTTACTGGAACGTAAAGAGCAAACAGGTCAGCAAGAGTCTGACAGTCCCTTCCACTCCATTCAAAAATTATATATCCAGAATTTTGCTATTTGTTTGTACAGTAATGTCATCACATGACAGTACTCCTCCGCCCAGAGTAGAGTGGAATGGACTATGAGACTCCTACTAACTAAAAATCTACCTTGTTCCTGTCACAGATACCTTCCCGTACGGTCTCGCGACGTGTTTGGCCCTGTCCCTTTACTAACTCAATCTTTGTTCCAGTGTTCGTCCTGTGCTGGTCCCCGTACATGATCTTCGACCTGCTGCAAGTGTACGGCTATGTTCCTGATACGCAGGGCAACATAGCTATCGCCTCGCTCATACAAAGCTTAGCTCCGCTCAACTCAGCAGCTAACCCCGTCATATACTTCATATTCTCTAACAGGATATTTCTTAGCCTCAGGTGAGTTCTTTTTATAATCTATTCTTTGAGCCTTTTAAAAAAATGTCTGCTACATGCATAATAACTATAGGTCGGAATTAGATAGTTATTTTGTTACTTGCATCGAAATGTTGATATTAATATGGATCTTCCGGGATTTCTAACAATCTTGTGTGGAAAACAGTAATACAAATAAATAATAATAATAAAAACATCAGAGATAGATTAGACAACTACATTCTGTACAAATAAATTGTGTGAAAGGAAAAAAAAAGGTTAAATTATAGTGACTGCGCGATATTTGAAAGTCTTTGGATTTATAAAACACCAGGGCAAAAATAATGATAAAATCTCGCAGTTGATTTAAGAACTATTTTCGAAAGAAAATTTAAAAAATGCTATGATCCCGACACTAATCCCTCCAAAATTGAGAAAGGTGACAAACAGCTAAAACAAAATATTTTTTTCATCCTAGGATCACTCCGAGCCAAGTCTTAGTATAAAATAAGATACTTTATAAAATGAACCTTTATTAAAGTAATCTCGCTAATACTGAAAATGTTTAGCGTTAAAAATGTTCTGCGGAAAAAGTCATGGTAAGTAACTCGCATAATTTACACATTTCCCGAGATAATGGTACGGGTTTTTTGAGATGTGGCCTGTTAATAAAGATCCTATGTCGTTATCTTAGGGTTGAACTACATCTGGCAGCACGGAATCGCCTTTTTCCGTCGCCCTTTCTCTTTCTGTCGCTTAGAACTGCCATTTGCTAGACCGAGACAGAAAGCATAATACGATAGCACGCGGTGGAATCCTCGAGGCGGCCGCGTGCTATCGCATTGTCTCGGTCTAGCAAATGGCAGTTCTAAGCGACAGAAAGAGAAAGGGCGACGGAAAAAGGCGATTCCGTGCTGCCAGATGTGGTTCAACCCTTATAGGGTTTTACACACGCTTTTAAAGCCATAAAAGCTTAAAATAAAGCAACTAATAATCCATTTTTAGGAAACGGATACGAAAATTATCGAATCCTTACAATTGGGAAAATTAGACCCAAAATAAAGATAAATGTCATTAAACTCTATCAAAACTAAGTTAAGTCGAGCAAATAATCAATTTATTATCAATTGTTTTCAATTTACGTTAACGCAACAGTTTTCAAACAAGTTAAAAGTATCGTCGATCAAAATCAAAACATTTTATAATATAATATCAGATCAGAATAAATCATTGTTTCATTTCATTTCTTCGGTTAAAACAACAATTTTGCTAGGTATTTATCATGTCAAGCTCATTTCCTCCAAAGTTCCTTAATTTTCTCTAGTTTCAGTCGTTTGAGGAGCACTGAAAATTTTCTTCGCAAAATTAAGAGAACTTACTTAAAAAGCAGCTACAGTCATTTACTTAATACTGAAGTAAATATAAAAAGCTTTTTTTTGTAGAGGTCCTAAATGAGAGCTGTTTTTTATGTATAAATTAAGCACTAAAAGAAGTCTGAATGTCTTTTAATTACTATGATATATCGTCATAGTAAATAAAATCAAATTTTCTTGAGAACGCTTTTACGCTACCTAAGGTTGCACAACTTTATTGCTCCGATAAACCAAAACACCAACTACAAAAAAGTACAACGCCCTTAAATAAAAACCACATTTTCTACTCACATTTTGTACAAAAACAAAAGCTGAATAGTTTTTCAGGAATGCTCGCTTTCATAAATATGACAAGAACAGCTTTTTACGCTCAAAAATGCCTTTTAAAAACAACAATGGGTCTTTAACGACGCCATCTTGGCTCTAACATGGTACTCAATTTAAGTCAGTGACGTCAAAATGCACTTAAGCACTAAACGGTTTATGCTTTAGTCATAAAGTTAGTCTTATTTTAGTACGCTTTAAGTGACTATCTGTTGCTTCTTTAAAGCCTTGTTAATATGATGGCGAGTCTTAGTTTTTGAGGTATTGCTTATGAAACAATCTAAAACTTGTTTTAGCATTTACAAACATACTTGATTTCACGCTTTTTTCACCCTCATGGGGAAAAAACGCGTGATTTTGTGATGCCAAAACCACAGAGCGCCACCTGCTTCGATAGTCACATACTCTTGTCACCTTGGCCACATTCATACAACTGATCATAATAAGCATGCCGCCGCTGGTTCCGAGTATTACGCACCCGATATTTCTGAAGAACCTCGGCAGTAAGGTCAATGTAGGTCTTCATAAAGTCATTGTTATGTTAGCATTTAGTACTTATGTAATGCAAGTACCTACCATGTTAAAGTGTGATATGATGATGATGCAATCTAGCTGATTTCGCGCGACTGCAATCGATGGCTTTTAGAGTGGTTGAGAGCTTTGATATGCCCTTTCATGTGCTCTCCAGTGACTCGCATATCCAACTTTTAACTCCGAGCACAAAGTGGACATGTAAGAACACCATTGATGACATTGTAAGTTATATTTGCAGGAGGTCTAGCTTTTAGGTCGTCACGCTTCTTGTCCAATTGTAACCTTCTTTGTCTCTTCAAAGGTGTAAACTTGCTCCTGTACATAGTGTCTCCACTCGGGCCGATATAAAGTGTGATATACTTACTTAACAATAACATCAGTCTTGCAGGACAAAACCAAGGAAAAGGTAAGATAATATAGGACTTGAAAACCTGGCCTTGGTTTATTGTTTTTGTTTGCTGCCACGGTACAGTGAGTTTTATACTTTGTCATCCTTCATTACATTCAAATACCAACTTACTTACAAAAAATCCCCCAAAATAACTTCAACAACTTGATTTTTATAAAAATGTTATTATTAAAACGAAAGTAAAGTACAGCGAAAAATGTTTTTGTCAACATTAATTTCATCACAATTCTATTTATAAGCACGAAATTAAATTATAACTGTTTATAGAAACGCCATTAATTAAGTCAAACACTTCCGAACACAAAATTTAAAGGTACTAATTAAACATCTGAGGAACATTTTTGGCTTTAACGTACACATAAAATGAAATTAAATTGTGGTAATTGGTGTGTGCTCCGCAACTTTCTTTACCGAATTAATTAAGCCGGTAGATTTGAAATAATTACTAATAGGTACTAATCTGTATAATTTCCGAGCGTTTTTTATAATGAAGACGTATTTATAAGTTTTCGTGGAATTTACCTTAATTTCAGCCCTTTTTTGAATGACAGCTGGGCAATTTTAGAAAGTCACAAAACCTGAACACTCCTAAAAACCGCCACGTATTTAGGTTTCACCTTAATTTCAAAACGGCATGGTTTAACGGTTTTCAACATCATACAAACATGGGTACGGTTTAACACCCCAAAGGCAATTGAAACTTGGATAACAATGAAATATAATATTTATTAAGCATCATCGTCAACCCAATCAGCGTCAAGTCGATCGGCGCGGCGCAGTGTTTCTTGCATCCAACCAATTCTCGCGACTTCTAACTTTTTTATACTTTGTCCCAAATTGACGCAACCACGTCACAAGAGGAATTCCTCCTTTATCGTGGGTGCGTTAACAAACATTTAAATTCACACCCAGACCCAGGACAAATATGTACTTGGAGTTCATTCAAATATTTGTTCTGTATGTCACCCGCCCCTGGACACGGGACACGCAGCACAGTCAATCGTCAAACATCAATTTGACTTTAGTCAAGAGTATCTTTATCTTTTGGCATTTCCCGATGATTTTTTCAATAATAGTAGAATAATCATTATGTTCGTATAAACGTCCATTCACGATAATTAACGGCATTTCTAGTTAGTGTGGCCCTAGTGTAAAAGTTTATTTTCTCAAACAGGAACATTCCGCCATATAAGTGGCTGTGGTGCTGGATGAGGGCAAGCGACAGTCCTGCCGGGAACGAATCCCGGGCCCATACGGAGCTGTTGACGTCCTCCCACAGGCGAACCAGGCATGAACTAACTATACGAGTAAGTTTATTACGAGTAACATTGGGGTCTTCAAGTCTAAAGCAAATAGGTTAGTTCTAGGCAAGCGTGTTATGAATTACTGTCGACCATCTTCGCTAACCATCAGGCGATAAATAAAAAAAAGTTACCATCTATCATACATATATAGGTTATAGTGCAGATCTAGTCTAGATTTTCTTCGAAGGTTTTTGAAGAGAGATCTAGGTAGAAAAACAGTTTTTCTTCAACAATAATGTTAAAACTGCACCCAATTTGAAGGATTTTGGAGAATTCTCTCTACTTGTTCGAAAAACTCATTAGTGATATCGTAAATAAATTTTGTTGCATTGTCAAAAGGAATGGCATTGACAAACTATGTGCGCACACAACAAAAGAAGCAAAGAATTAGTTTATCAACATTAGTTCTGCATCATTATCTGAAAGTGAACACGCAAAATATTATTTTAATTCACCCATATGTTGGTTCACAAGGTTGCGTTTTCAGTGAAGCATATCTGGGTGTCGCGGGAGTGTAGAGTATCGAGAATCCGGGATGTGTTCAGAAGCAGTCACGTGCGACCGAGCGTGATTCAGTTGCAAGCGAGTTTCACGACAAGCGTGAAACATCGCGGAAATCGAGGCGCACATTCTTAGGAGGCGAAAACTATCACGTAGAACTATTCGCGTGATAGTTCAAAGAACATGCATAGAGTGCGAGTATAGATAGGTACTATAGCAGGAGTTTCGCTAACACATCATTAGCGAAATATCATTTTCCGGTTTATTGAGCTGTTGTGTGCAAATACTTGAAATACTTGTTGAGATATATTCGTACAGTAGTGTGAGGAAAATACTGGAAAGTACTTGCTCCTTCGTTATTAAGGGAGGTTTTATGGACTAGACAGTTTTAATTAGTGATGGGCTACTGACAATCTTGGTTGTTTTAAGGTTCCGTGCCTCAAAAGAAAAAAAAATAGTAAGATTAAGACAAATACATTGTTCGTATGTGACGTTGTTTATCAGAGAATAATCTTTAAAGAACAATGCCATCACCGTATTCAATATTATCAAAATTTTTCCCTTCAATAGTCTTCGATACCCGACCACTTTCTTCTCACCCATTTCAACTTTGAAATTTTTACGTCGATAATTAAAAAATTCTCATGATTTGCGAGCCAGCTGTTTTATTACTTTCACTGGAATTGATTGATCCCCTAGCTAGAATATTATTTTTAATATTGAAGTCCTCGACTCTTAAATTATAACTAATTAGTGTGTGAACTTACGAACAAACTTAAATATGAAATATTAAAGTTTGTAAGTCTTTTTGGCACAAACGTTTTCTGCACTATCTAACATCGTATCCCAGATTCGCCTTCAAGGATATCCTGATGATACTTCAAATTGAAATAATAATAATGATAACTGATACATCGTTCTACTCTTTGCCTAGGGTGATGAGAACTTTAAATAAATCAAATTCTTTGTCTTCCCACCCAGTTAAAGGACGACAGCGTGAAGTTCCCGAAGCAACGCCTGCATCAGTGCAACAGCACAAACTCTAAGAAGGTTCGTCTCCACCTGCCAGACCAACAAATCAACAACAACTGTCATCCACTACACAGAAGACGAGAAGACACTTTCTTATAGACCAAATATGTACAAGAAAGTGTCTTCACGTCGTTTGACCGTCTTATTAGGTAACCGTGTCACCGGAACGTCAAGGGCTATTGTAGGACACCGTGGATTTTAGTCAGTGCTAGTCTGACAGTCCTTCCTACCCTGCCCTGGGTAAGAGGACTCATTCAATGATTTCACCAAGTAAAAAAAAGTCCTTCGACGTACCAAAGTCTGTATTCTATTGTAATGTCTAGGTATGAATCTCGAATTCGATGGATACAGTCATCATGGAATCACAGGCACATCTGCATTAATTCCAAAAATTAATTTGTTCAAGCATAAAAAAATCGACTCACACACGTTGAAAGCGTTCACATACATCCAAAGCCTTCTTCATAAGAATAATTACAATAGGTTCATCAAGTCATGAGTTGGTCAAGGGCCCTAAAAAGGAACAAAAATCATAAATTGAAATATTCTTGTCTATTACTCAATCAATGGAGTAGATAATTTTATAATAATTTTATCGGAATTCTTATTATGATTCTGGCAAAGTGGCCTTTTTAGATCACCAAGGATGTTGCGTGGAGACTTGACACAACTGGTTTTGATTAACATGGTGTCATAGATTAGTTGACAACCCTAAAACCCCGTGTATGAATTTAAAAAAGGGTTGTTGGTTTACGGATGTTCTTCTGCTGTGGTTCCATTTCTGAATCAAGATCGAGATCCATACTTTCCGTATTGTTCCAGAATATGGTCTTTCACACAATGTCTAATATTGAATATTTTATATGTACGTATACATGTATACTGTGTAATTTTAATAAGTGTGAACTATTTTAGAATTAAGACGACATAAACGAATTGGTTACGATAAAATTAATATGAAAACGAATTGATAAAAGTACTACTTTTAAGTTGTACAATAATATGAATTTGATGGAGATATGGAAGTTCATAAATAATTGTTGACCTTTTCAAAGGAAAGCAATAAAGACTACTGCCATTTTGTTTTAAGAGTACGGGTAAATGATAAAGTATTAAGAAAACGAACCAGAGAAACGGAAGCGAAATATTTTTGGCAAGAATTTTAATACATCGGCAGGAAAATAAAATAAATTCGAAAAAAAATTGTCTTGCTTTTTATAATAAAAGAAAATATTATTTTCCTGGATCACAGAAAATAATAAAATTGTGGTACAGTCAACATCAAAAGTTGCTGATCACATTCAGATTTTCAAAATCAGTACAGCGATTTTGTAAATCTGAAAGTGGTCAGCAACTTTTGATGTTGACTGTACACAGCGAATTACACCTTACCACTATTATGCTTGAAAAAGCAACTTCTGAGACGTAAGCATGAGTGAACGTAACTAAAATAGGTATAAGTTTCTTTCAGAATATTGAGTAGAAACTCGTTATAATATATTTTCAAAATCGAAATAGTTATTTGTTATGCAAGGCTGCAAAGTTGATTTTTGGTGCGAGTACTTGAGTTGAGAACTGAGCGAGCGAAGGAGTCTAAGATTGAACCGCGAGAGAAACGAGCGGTTCAAATATAGAATCCTGAGCGATGCGATGTTTTCAAAAGTACCGAGACGCAGAAAAACTTTGCTGCCGAGTGCAACACACAACTTTTCACCTCACACAGCGAGGATAGTGGCCCGGCTCGCCTGCCAGTGTAGAAAACAATTGAATAGGTACAATACGTGTTCGAATTTTGAACAACACTTTGTGCTCTATAGCACAAAATGGAGTTTTGCGCTCAATTTTGAATGAGAAATAGAATCTTTCCGAGCGTGTGAGGTGAAAATGATTATGCCGCGCACTCGTGCTTGCCTCTATAAAACTGAAAACTACCGAAATATTCAAAAATTCAAAAACCTTCGTTTTAATTATATAAATTGTGATTAAACGAATGAGACGACGTTTTTTATTGTAAAGTAAAGTAGCGAACAAGATACAGGGACTATTTAGAATGGTATCTACATTTTCGGTCTACTATTTTGTACGACGTTCTTGATCTCCTGAACCAAAAGTGTTGTATATAGGTATTATGTAAGTACATTGTCTAGGTGATCAAATGGCACATCGAGAATTTAGAAAGAGATTGTCTCACAAGTATGATTCATAATAAGAAAGAAATATCAAACAATTTTTTCATAGGCACGCACGAAAGAAAAAGAAAACAGTGAAATTAACAACTAAATCTTAACATTCCCTAAATCTAAAAAGCAGTGGTGGACCAGTGGTATAGGCCCCGGCTGACGAGTTGTAGGTCGTGGGTTCGAAACCAGGCAGGCGCATTACTTTGTGTAATTTATTTCATCACCACAACTCTCAAAACGGTGAAGGAAAAGATTGTGAGAAAACCGGCATGTCCTAGAACCAAAACATCAAAGACATGTGACATCTACCAACTCGCACTGGGCACGGGTGGTGAAATACGGCCTGTGTCCCAGTTTTCGGAACATTATAGGCTGATGATGATGAAATCTAAACATAAATAATAAACAACCGACTTTGGTGAATTTTTCTACAAGGAACTTCTTGCACAAAGAGGTCTAATATCTAATGAATGGTCGCCATAACACATAAATCGATCTCAACAATCATGTTTATTTATGAAGATCGACTCATTTTGGTGGTTATTTAACCGCGAGTTTGCAGTTTTGGTCTCAACAAATACGGTCCAGATTCAGAACGAGATTTTTTCATTCCTAGAGATTGAATCTCAAAAAATGGCTCCACATTCAGAATTGGAGGCAACGTTCAAGTTTGAACTTTTCTAAATCCCGATGTGCCATTATTGTGTCTATAAGTGGATAATTGTATGTTCAAAACATGTATTAGGTAGATATCATAATATCTAGCATAACGGTGCCAAACCAGATTGGAGTCAAACTCTAGTCACTTTGTGTTTTTCGTGTATTTTCAATGTACTCGTATAATGTTCTTCGATAATTATTATTATCATAATATTATAATGTTTTATATTCCGACAGTTTCCTTGGACTATTTTTTTGACTTAAATAACTATAAAACATAACATAATTATATAGGAATACAAGGATCTTTCAGCGTGGAACTAAAGAATATTGACTATCAGCCCCTGTCAACGTTTTTGTGTCGAAAGATCCTTATACCCCTGTAAAATGCATTTTAAAACTATAGTACTTGTCTGTTTCTTACAATTAATACACCATTATCAGATGTCAAACACTGTATCGCAAAGAAAACATTAGAATAAATGTATGGAATCAAATTATATGTTTTTCATTTTTTTTATTAAGTCCTGATGGCGAGTTTTTTGATCAATAGTTATAGTAGAGAATATACTTCCAATTATTGTAGAAATTTTCCATTTTGGTAATTTGCCATTTTGAGTTAGGTTTTTCGAGAATTAGATTTTTCGAGAAATTGCCATTTTCAGAATTTGTCCTTTTGCGACTCGGCTGCCATTTTGCAAGCAAGGCTTTCTGCGCTTATACCGCGTCCCGGTCCATCGCGGCGCTTGCACCTTTTCTACCGACCAGCACGATCCGTAAGCGGATCGTCTAGCCTAGCTGTACCTGAGTCGACGTATCGGAGCTGCTGATCCGCTTTGGCAAGCATACGTTAGTTTGGATTTGACGCACTTGACGCTTGTTTGACGGTGAGACGTTAGTTTGGATTTGACGCACTTGACGCTTGTTTGACGGTAAGATGAAAGCGATATTGTGACGATCCCTTTCCGAGTCGATAGGTGCTCTGACCCTTATTAATCTCATTCGTAAATGGCTGAAACTAAGTAGGTATTAGAAATAAAATAATAAAAAATAACCGAGATTTCAAAATCCAAATATAATCTCGCCTGCCAACCAAATTAATGTCTTCTTACCATTTATAACGGAGATAAACCCAGATTACAGAATTTATCCACAATAATTTATTGTCTGTCAACTTGGGACATAATATTAATATTAAAAGACTTTGTTAAAGTTAATTTATCTTGGAATACTACATGTATACTAATGACAATAAGGTTGCGTAAATTCAATAAAATGCCTTAGTTGTACCTTATAGTCGGGCATTCTCAAGAGATGTTGACTGTTCAACTGCAACTGCAACAACAATTTTGACTCTTCTGAGGATGCTCCGTGGATATGCCCGATTCCTTTCCTACATGTGCATAATTATGTATAAGGACGGGAGGGTGCTAACTTATTATACGCACAGCTACGAGTGGAATTCCCTGCGGCCTGCTCTGTATTTCCCGACAGCTATAACCTTAAACAGGTTACGTCTAGGCAAGCGTGCTTCACCGTCAACCACATCTTCGCTTATCATCAGGCGTGGTAGTGGTCAACTGCATCCTGAATCCAACCCTGGATTTTGGTCGCAGTTTTTTTTTTTTTAATTTAATATTTTCGTTACATTTCACTTTATACACACCTCTGCTTAACCTTTGAATTTTTTAGCATTCTCTTTACATACTTGTACGTATTAAGTCACCACACATAGTTTCATAAATACTTACGAGTACATACGAAAATATATAAACTAAAATTTAATTTACTTCAACAAATAAATTAAGTTGAAAATACATTAGCACACCATTAAAATTCAATCCAGTGAAGATTATCACCGCCGCGACGGAAGAGCCAAGCAATTTTTGTGAGAAATTGCGTTCTTCCGTAATTAATTTTCATGTCAAAATGTTGGTTGTGATTTTTAAAAGCCGTTTTCATAATTTTGTGAAGATGTTCCTTGATTTTTCAAGCGTAGAAAGTGCTTCTTTTTCTTAGTTGGGATATTTTTGATATTTACGTTAAGGTTATGGTTTGTTAGTTTTCTTATTTTCTTTTGTTTCAGCTAACTAAATACTCTGTAAAACACAAGCAAAAGAAAATTTTACTTTGTGACCGGTACCTATAAGTTCATTTCAGGGTTCCGTAACCAAAGGGATCCTCTTAGAAGACCTTTGCTATCCGTTTATCTGCGAGCATAGTAATAGGTTTATCGTCAGCCTGTAATGTTCCCACCGACGTCCGACTTTTGATTGGCCTGGTTTGTACTTACGTAGTCTCATACCTTTTTTTTTGTACGTGGTAAAATCATCAAATGAGTCCTTCCACTACTGTTAGACTCGTACTGACGAAAATCCTCGGTGTCCTTTAATAGCCCTTTACGTTCCAGGGTCACGGTAATTCGGTAAGTCTCGCGACCTATTCTCATAGCTTGACAAAAATCTTCCTCATGTTCTTACAGTCCACTTAATATTATGCCAGTCAATGTCACTACATCGAGGTAATATTGTCAGCCAGCTATTACTGTAGCTGCTTCACATTTATGTCGATATTTTTGAAGTGAAAACTTCTTTAGCGGCGTTGTACACTTTTTCTGTAATGGGTAAAAAATTTAAAACTCGCGTCAGGGTCACGTGACCCTGATCGAAAATGAGTAAGACGTCATTCAAATTAGTTAATTTCATATCTGTACTACTCCTAGTCTAAGATACGTATATAGAACGACCTTCACCGATCGAGTAACCGGACGAAATGTGTTTATTATGAATTAAAATATGTTGAAGAATGTGACGGTGATGGGTTGCCTCATAAAATCCTGTCAAGGATATTTTTAATTAATTTTTTAAAAGGTTATTTTTTTTCAATACCTTCACCGATAGAGTAACCAAAGAAAATTAACACCAATTGAAAGTCCGAAGTCTATAGAATATGCTAACGTAGGGTTGCCTACCTTTTTCTTGTCAAGGTTATAGGGTTGCCTAATTTGAACAGGTGATAAAAAAATGCTACCTTCACCGATCGAGTAACCAAATAAATTATGTATCAAAATAAAGACATTTTTTTTACGAATACGATGGTATACGGTTGCCTATGAAAAACTTGTCAGAAATTAGGGTTGCCAAGCGTTGAAGTTTGAAAATTTTAGACGGTTTGGAAGCACATGAGTAGATAAACGGACTAAGCTTCATACGAACGAGCAAAATTGTTACCTATTTTGGTAGGGTTGTCACAATAGGGTAGACAAATTAAACAAAAAAATATTAAATAGCTTTATTATTCAGTATGATAGAATCGAATCAAATAATTTAATTGAACTAAGCCAATTACAGGCAATTTCGAATTGTCAAAAGACATAAAATAAAGTTAGTACAAAAATAGTTATGGTGCCCAGTCACAAGAAATAATAACTGTGAAAGTACCGTAGATACCCATTCCAATAGTCCAGTCAACGAGGCATATGTGGTCCGAAAAATTCCTCCTCTGGAACAGTGATTGTGTTGTGTATATATTCGATTCTTATTAGATTCTCTTGTACGTTCTTATTAGTTTCTAATTAGATAAGTTTTTTAGTGGAAAATTGTAAAAGTTTAAAACTTAGATTATTACGTAACTTGAAAACTCACTTTTTTGTTTATGTATGTTTTTTAAAGTATTTAAAAGGGCTGTGTTTCATTACAAAAATAGAATCACAAGTTGTTTCATGAAGATCGGTCCAGTAGTTTTCAAGTTATTGCAATTTTTGTGAAATCAAACTTTTGTTCTTGTGTAACTTTAATAGTTTACTGACAACCGATGGGGAAGAAAAGTTCTCGAGTGGCGACCACGGACCGGAAAACGCAGCGTAGGCAGGCCTCCCACTAGGTGGACCGACGACATCGTGAGGGTCGCGGGCAGCCGATGGATGCAAGTGGCGAATTGTCGTTCGGCGTGGCGGTCTACGGGGGAGGCCTATGTTCAGCAGTGGACGTCTTCCGGCTGATGATGATGATGATGAACTTTAATAGTTTTAGTTCTAGGATTTTTTTTTTATAAAAAAAAGTGTTATTCATTTTATTTTAAACCAAAATACGATTGAAAACTTGAGAAGTGTCAAGGGACCACGATAGCAAGTTAAAAAAAGGTTCAAGCGATTTTCGACCTTATTGACATTTATGCAAACACCTGATTTTAATGAAGGAGCAATGTTAACGAATGAGAATGTGAGAAATACAAACTAAATTTTAAATGTCGATAAGGTCGAAAATTGCTTGCACCACTTTTTTTAACTTGCTATCGTTAAGCGAATGTTTTCCGACCTTCAAGCGATTTTCGACCTCATTGACACTGATGCAAACACCGGATTTTAATGAAAGAGCAATGTTAGCTAACGAGAATGTGAGAAAAACAAACTAAATTTTAAATGTCGATAAGGTCGAAAATCCCTTGCACCTGGTTTTTTAACTTGCTATCGTTAAGCAAATGTTTTCCGACCTTCAAGCGATTTTCGACCTTATTGACATATATGCAAACACCGGATTTTAATGAAGGAGCAATGTTAGCTAACGAGAATGTGAGAAAAACAAACTAAATTTTAAATGTCGATAAGGTCGAAAATTATTCGGTCTGTTCGGTCTGTTATTCATCCTTCGTTGCCTATTTACTGGTCTGTACTTGTTTGGAAATACAAATAAAATGGTGCTAGAAAAAGTAGCTAAAAAGTTTAGCCACAAATTTTATAAAATTGTAGCTGTCGTCACCGAATAATAGCCAGATCTAGCTATAAAGTTGCTGAGTTGGCATCACTGCTGCAGATTTGAAGTTGTGTCAAATCGATCGTACGATAGGCAGTATAGTGTATGGTGTATATGGACGAACTGCCAATTTGAAACAATTACAAGCGTCAAATCGATCCGCGATCGTACGATAGGCAGGATGGTGTATGGCTACTATAAGGTAAGAACGGGCGGTATAAAAAGTGGTACGAAGCGCGGTCTATTTGACAACGCGCGCCCTCTTGAAGGTAGGTGTTTGGTCTCTAATATATTGGTGACCAAACACCTTTAAAAATGTCTTTTGACAATTCAAAATTGCCTGTAATTGGCTTAGTTGAATTAAATTATTTGATTCGATTCTATCATACTGAATAATAAAGCTATTTAATATATTTGTCTACCCTATTGTGACAACCCTACCAAAATAGGTAACAATTTTGCTCGTTCTTAAGAAGCTTAGTCCGTTTATCTACTCATGTGCTTCCAACCGTCTAAAATTTTCAAACTTCAACGCTTGGCAACCCTAATTTCTGACAAGTTTTTCATAGGCAACCGTATACCATCGAATTCGTAAAAAAAATGTCTTTATTTTGATATATAATTTATTTGGTTACTCGATCGGTGAAGGTAGCATTTTTTTATCACATGTTCAAATTAGGCAACCCTATACCCTTGACAAGAAAAAGGTAGGCAACCCTACGTTAGCATATTCTATAGACTTCGGACTTTCAATTGGTGTTAATTTTCTTTGGTTACTCTATCGGTGAAGGTATTGAAAAAAAATAACCTTTTATAAAATTAATTAAAAATATCCTTGACAGGATTTTATGAGGCAACCCATCACCGTCATATTCTTCAACATATTTTAATTCATAAAAAACACATTTCGTCCGGTTACTCGATCGGTGAAGGTCGTTCTATATACGGATCCTGTACTATCCAGTTTTAAAATAAAACATAGTAACAAAAAAGTTTTCACTTCTACCGGCACTCCTGGAGTGCAACCTTTTTTTTCTTGTTGTACAATCGACAAAGAATTATGGCCCACCATAGGCTTATTTTCCTACAGACATTCAAATACATTCGCGTAAACATACATTTCCATGGTAACGACTTTGATCTTTGTCAATTTGACGGAATCAAACGATTAATTGTCAAAATGGGTCATGACGTGGAGTCATTCGATTTGATCATTTCGATTGTACAGACGCCAGCACATCAATCTACATCAATGTGTTAAATTTCTTTGGTAGATTTTCAACCTTATCACAATACTGGAGGTTTAGTGTTCGATTGGTAAAATTTGACAGATTCGGGTAGGTTGACCTGCTGGCGTCTGTACATTACTCGCAAGTTTGTCAACGATTCACTCAAGGCTGACTGTATGGTCGTAACTGAAAATATCTAAGCAATCACGTCAGAAGAGAAATTTGATCAAACCGCGGCTCTGAAGACTTTGACTAGTAAAATCCCGCAGTGTAAGGCGTCGTAGCACAAAATGGTCTCAAATAAAATCCGTCGCGTAGCTCAAACTATATTGTGTCTCTGATTACTTTTGCTGATTCTTCCAAATGACAACACATCTGAGCCAACCATAAAACTAATCTAACAACTATTTTTGTAACGTTTTTGAATTTGTGAATGAAAGTCGACTACTAAAGGAATTTATACGCCCTAGAAAAACCTATCCTGACATTATTGGTGAAGTGCTTCAGAAATGCCGGGTGCGGTACTCGCAATCGGCGTGCGTATATGAACGGATGTATGAATGTAGATGAGGTGAAAGGAGTATGTAAAGATTGTGGCAGGTGAGGCTCTGTTGTTTCTGTCTACAAAGGGAAGAAGGCGTGAGTTTATGTACCTAAGGCGCGTCGCTCACTGGTAAGTAGAGGCAAGACGTCGCGTCAGCGGCGGTGCGGCGTCATAGCACGGGCGAGGATAGGTCTCTACGTAGAGTCGAGGCGCAGGCGGCTATGTTTCCTTCACATTTTACGTAAATCATTCGTGTTTGGTCATAAATTCAAAGATTTAATTGAACAATTTCAAAAAGTTTTACGTTGGTTTCAAAATCACGACGATTTCGTATTTCGACATTTTCGACATTTTCGAATCCATATTATTTTCTTCCAGGTTTCAACAGATAATTGGGTATTCTATTACCAAACAGCAATTCCCAAAATAATTGACACTTTCAAAGACCATTGTTTGAATCTCTCCCTGACCCACATATCAAAACTTACTATATAATGTTCAGATATCCAACGTCGTCAAGAGGTTCTCCGATAATAACCAAAACAATTACGAGATAGTTCACAAACAAATTAATTACATAGTACTCCATATAATTGCCGATACATTTTGCCAATCTAACGTACTATAATTAGATACTATTACAACTTCCATAACTCAATCGTGTAGTACTTCCAAATACCTATTTACTTATCCGATGTCAATAAATAAGTGCGTGAGTAGTGTCCGAAAACAACAGTGTTATGTGATAAATCTTGTATCTAGAAGATTCGTATGAACTAGCAACGCGTTCCTGTTTCGCTTAGGTACTTATTATTCACAAAACATCGGGTCAACTTTGGTATATTTATGCTAGTTTAATAATATAACATCTGGAAAGCTCTAGCTGGGCAGCTGGATCATGCGCTAGATTCAGAAAGCCGTACTTTTGGACACGGCGCGTATTGTTAGGAGGTTCTTTGCTCAGGGCTCTTGAGAGAGCCCTGAATACCGGTGGCCCGGACCCTGTTCCTGATGCTGGTGTACTTCAAATTTTTTTACATAATATATGTTAGTGAAACAATACTTAAAAACGTAAAGCAATAAGGAAGAAAACAGAAATATGTGTGAAATACAAAAAAAAAACCTAGCGTCGTAGACCATCTCGTTGGTCTTGTGGACGTAAACCTAAAAGAAAAACCCGGGTTCGATTGCCGAGTCGTACAATTTATGTTACTATACAATTTTTTTCTATTTGTGAGGATTCTGATTCTGATTCTCTGTTCAATACTTTGAAGATAACATTATAAGTGCAGAATTTCGTTACAAAATCTTCCGCTACAAATTCTCTAAATTATGGTGAAAACATCTCATATGAAGCTTAGATGAACAATGCGTTTATACAAACAGACAAGAAAACGACCTTGTTTCATGTAATAGAATATATCAGGGGTTCCCAAACTGTGAGTCGCGACGCGTGAGTCCAGCGTGGCATCGCCGTCGTAAGACGCGAAGGTCGACCATTAATTCTCCGGATTGATATTGCGTGGAACCAGGATTCTATATGTCATGTATAATTTCCACTAGAAAGAAGAGGATAGTCTCATTGATCTCTTTTGCAGCTACAAACCCAGATTCACGTACTCTGATGTCGTGGAGTTGGGAACCAGGTATTTTTGTTTTATTATTCACCTGGTATCAGCTAGCTAGGCCTGTATGTGCGTCGCGAACTGAAGAAGTTTGGGAACCCCTGGAATATATAATATGATATATCACGTATCCAGTGGATTTATATCCAGTATATGTATGATGAAGCGGGCATAAGGTTGAGTTATGGCGATATTGACCTTTTCCAAGCTTTGTTTGCGTACCAGATCGGGTACTGTCCAGGGACGGACAACTTGTTTCAAAAGGTTTTTATTAAAAGTCACAAGTGAAGTGGGTAAAATTATCATTTTATTAAGTTACGTTGTATATAGGCTGCTTAATAATTTTGGTAACGGTTTAGAAAGTTCCGGTTTGTTTTAAAAAAGTTTGTTTAAGAAGCATTAAACAAGCTTTTTGCACAATTTGATGACACGTTTGGGGCAGTGGCTGTGCAATCGGACAGCTGCGCTGAGTGTCGCGGGTTCGATCCCCGCACGGAACAAATATTTGTTTGATCTGCAAGTAGTTGTTCCGGGTCTGAGTGTTTATGCATGTGAGTTTCTATGTTTGTAAAACGCACCCACGATACAGGAGACATTCCTAGTGTGGGGCAAAGTTTAAAAAATTAAAGTAATTACCTACTTATTTATATCTCCTACTTTCACGCTTCACAAAATTACATTTATTTTGAAAATGAAAACCATATAAGATCCACGCTATACTGAGTTTTTAATAAATGCGTTCACACAAAATTCAAAGACGCCTACTTCAAGTATAATAAATAGGTGTTCCACCTACTTACTTACTCTAATTTCAGTCTTTTTTTAAATATTTGTATCTCTGTAGTCTAAATAAATTCTCATAAGTTACTAGCACTAGGCCCGCGACTTCGTCCGCGTGATTTTCGAACTTTGCCTTTGTGAATTTCTAGTCCCGGCCACCCTCTATATCGAATACTGTTGGAAAAACTCAATCAATATTCAACAAAAATTCTATCAACCCGCAATATTCCGTCTTAGGTAACACCTAGGTCCTAAAAATTTAAGACTAACCTAACTATCAACCCCAATACAAACTTTTAGGGGTCGAATTTCGTATCATCTTCTCTTAGTGAGAACCTGTATCCTAAATAGAACCCCCCTGCAATGTTGAGTCCTCTAATTACAAACACCAAAGACAACCCCTAAGGGGGTGAATTTTGTAAAATTCCGCCTTAGTGAGAACCTAGGTCCTAAAACAACCCCCATGCTGAAACTCCTAGCATTTGTAGTAACAAAGTTTCATACAAACTGTCAACCCCATAAACAGCCCCTTAGGGGTAGAATTTCAGAAAATAGTGCCTTGGTGTGCATTTACGTCTTATAAGAACATCCTTGCAAAATTTAATACTCCTAGCATTTGTAGAAACGAAGTTTCATACAAAATATCAACCCCTAATTCAACCCCTTGGGGTCTATTTTCACAAAACACCCGCAACTACGTCCAAAAAAAGAATCTCTATGCAAAATTTGAGTCTCCAAACTATCAACCCCGAAAAAGCCCCTTAGGGGTCGAATTTCGCGAAACCGTCTTAGTGAACATTTAGGTCTTCAAAAGAACCCCTCGCAAAATTCGAGACGCCTAGCACTTGTAGTAACAAAGTTTCATACAAACTATCAAACACAAAAACAAACCCCTTTGGGGTCGAATTTCGCAAAATCCCGCCATGGTGCCCATCTAAGTCTTATAAAGGAACCTGGTGCAAAATTTGAGGCTCCTCGCACTTATATTGACAGAGTTTCATACAAACTGTCAACCCCAAAAACAACTTCTTAGGGATCGAATTTCGCAAAATTTGAGCACCTAGCACTTGGAGTAAAATAGTTTCATACTAACTATCAACCCCAAAAACAAACCCCTTAGGGGTCGAATTTCGCAAAATCCCGTCATGGTGACCATCTACGTCCTAAAAAGAAACCTCATGCAAAACTTGAAATTCCTAGCACCTGTAGTAACGAAGTTTCATACAAACTGTCAACCCCAAAAACAACCCCTTAGGGGCCGAATTTCGCAAAATCCGTTCTTAGTGCTCACCTACGTGGTATGAGGAGGGCTTATGCCAAATTTCAAGTTTCTAGGCCCAGCGGTTTGGGCTGTGCGTTGTCAGATCAGTCAGTCAGTTTTGAATTTTATATTTATAGATTTTCTTTTGTTTCCGAATATTTAAGAATTGCTTCGGGACGGTTTTAATATCCAACGAATATTATCGAAATAAATATTAAGTACCAACACAATCGAGAGTGCAATACCCCTTTTTTAGGTGGAGCAGATAGGACTATTAGACTAGAACTAGACTAAAATCCACCTTGTTCCTTAAATAGCCCTTTACGTTTCAGTGTCACGGTTTCCTATCCAAACAGTCTCGCGACCCAGCGCAATGCCCTTTAAACAAATTATAAAGCACAGCTAAAATTACTTGAAATAATTATGCTCCATAATTTCATGTCTTATACTGTCATGGTAGCACTTATCTATCATTACCATATTATTATTTATGGGTCTAAGATAGACTTGTAACGGTAAGGTATCATTAAACCCTATTATTTTTGCCATACTGTGTGCCATAACATCAAAGGTCCTAGTAATTTGCAAAGATCATGCATGTAATGTGTCATGCTTAAATATAGAAAACTAGCGGCTCGGTACGTGCTTCGCTTCTTTGACAGCAAAATCCCCATTAACAAAATTATCCGCCATTTAACGAATTTATTTTTACAAAAAATGTGAGAAAATGATGATCCGCTCGACCGATTTTGTGCAAACTTCACATAAACCATCTACAAAATAGTCCAAACAAAGCCTAAACATTTGGTTTGGATAGGTCAGCCCGTTCTTGAGTTATAAAATTGCAACGAAAAGTGGCATTGATTTTGATATATATAGATATACTTTGTCACTGTAGGTTTTTATATATTAATGGTTGCTACACTAAAGATTTTTTGAGGAAATAAATTCAACTGCGAGTGGGATTTGTTCCCGCGTCTTCCGGATAAGTAGGTACTCAAGACGCCTTACGAATTAGGCTATCGCAACTCCACTCGTCTAGGTCGTATCATTCATTCCTTTTCAACGTTAAAACGAATATAATAATCTTCGTAACAATCATCAACATCGGTACGAGTTCTCTCTTTCTAAAGCCCCTCGCCCTCGCTCACGGCGATTTCGCGTTGATGCAGTCACAAGGCGGTGCTAGCTGTTTGCTAAATTCAAAGTCGCGAAGCAAAAGCGATTTTATCGCGCTTCACTGAAGAATACAAAGCCTCATTACCAAAATGATAATTATTTAAATAGGATTTCAGGTCATTGACATGGGTTACAAATAATAGAACATAGCTTCGTAAAGTTGCCTAACAAGAGTATAATGAACCTAATTGAGTATTTGATACATAGTATACAAGGGTTCATAGTGATAATTATAACCATTGATTTTGATAAATTGAAGAGTAGGTTTGAAGTGATAATTACAAATTGATAACATTCCATCAAAAACAGCTCAACTTAGATAATTTTCAAAGATAATTAGTTCTTACAAATGGCTATCCAAACACAGCGTTTAAAAAATCCGTGCAACAAATTAATACAGTGTGTATTTAGGCATCTACATCTCAAAATATCAAAGTCAATACGGTGATAAGAATAGAAAATTGAATAGATAGAGGAGCTATAAGTCACGTGTAGGCTTGATAAATAAATTACCTACTTTTCGCATTTCCCTTCTTCTTTGACACCCAAAGTGTTGCTGTATGGAATGCGACCAAAAAAAGGGCAATTGTGTTTAGCACGTCCTGCGCCCGAAAGTGCGAAATAATGTTAGTCGCTTCCACGGAATTGCGTAAAAACTTCGTGAAAGGACAGTCCCCTACCGCAAAGACGTGCTTCTTCCGTAATAACGTCGTAATACTTCAAGTACGCTGTACGGCAAAATACATAAAATTCATGCTAGTGAGATAAGTGAGCACTGTGATTGACATTAATTAACAAATTACTTTTAAAGAACAGCTTTTTTGTAGTGAGTTGAATAATTTGTGGAACCCTCTATAGTCTAACAAGGAATAACAAAGTTTTTGAACGAACGAACTTTTATTAAACTAATGACGGAAATCACACAATATTAAAATACACATGGTGTACAGCAATGTAACAGCATGACCTAATCACAAAAAAATCTCAATTTAAAAGGGACCTTTTCACTTCCGAAAATGTATTAAGCTAGGTAGTCACTTAGCAATGTTGCATGTAACAGATACGGTATCAAGTACGTAGGCACGAGCCCGCTGCGAACCGCTCGCCGTAAACTCACAGTGACCCGTCGAGTGGCGGTGTCACTGCGAACACAAAGGCGGCTCGCAGTGTGCTCGGACGAGCCGTACCCACTTACAGTTTGATACAGTATCTGATACGTTACATGCAACACTGCTAAGTGAGTACCCAGCTTTACGTTTTGCAGGAAACAATCCCGTTCCTATCATCTGCAAGCCCCATTTAGTAAGAAACTAACCATAAAGTAAGAAACACGCAGCCGTGTAGCGAGCGCTTTAAAGCGATACTAGCTTTGAGATAGCTTAAAGTGCATAGAATTAATAGCATCTTTGTTTAGCGTAGTATGGAGTTGTGAAGCTCTTTGTTGTTGATTTAAGTGAAAGGTTTCTTAATTAAGCTGCAGTGGGGTTTCTTTGATAGCTATGTGTACATTCAAAGTGCCCAAACTATTTACCACAAGAATTAAATTATAATCCTTTATTTTTTAATTATAAATAGGTCAACCAGGATCTGGAATAGGGTCCGGCCTACTAGGGCCTACTGGTACTCAGGGCTCCTGAGAGAGGAATCTCCACAATACGTGCCATGTTCAGAAGTACCTACTGACTTTTGAATCTACCGCTTGATCCAGATGCATAGCATTGTTACATTATTTATTTATTAATCATTATTCTTCATCAAAATAGAAATAAAAATGTATGGAAGAACCCCTTGAAAAAAAAAACCCAAAAAAAAAACAAAATTAATATTTACACATACATAAATAAAAGTAATATTTACACCTAAGTACCTATTTCATGATGTAATCATGAAATAGGTACTTAGGTGTAAATATTAAGTGACCCCTTTATAGTGGATGTTCCGTATTGACACTCAATCCAGTTCAAAAAAGTAGAATAAAATGTTGGCTCTGCAGGCAGTCAACACTGGCTGAAAATAAAAATAATTTTCACATTTCATCACATGAATTCTGCAGATATATGTCAAAAATACCCTCATAATTTAGGATTAGTATCTAGGACTGTAGTCCCAAAGCAATATAAATTCAAAGGATCGTGTAACAGGGCCCTTTAAATCCGAAATAGCTCGACGACGCAAAATGGAAATTTATTTCCATAGTTCAGTGTATCGCAGATCGTCAAAAACTGGGTCAGGGGTCTACTCTTTTAGTCCATCAACGAAGACATGGCGGACCCGTACGAAAGTTACTCATTACTTTAAGGTGAATCCAACTCCCTATTATTTTTGAATTCATTATATTCTGACAACACATCGGGAGGCGTTACAACTGTCTAATCAAGCTGTCATTTAACTGTTATGTCCGTAAGTGTTAAAGAATAGGGCACGTCCGAAACTTCGGCTGAAGCTATGGGTTCCATGCTTAGATAGTAGTGCCCCAGTTACATTTAATATGGTACCTAACCTCCAGTTCATAGTCCCCTCACGAGTCGTATTTAATTAAATAATATATAATTATTTAAACTATCGACTAGCTCCGGTTTCACAGAGGTATCATAATTGTACAGGTACAGGTAGCATAATTGTATTCTATTTTTTCTAAAAAGGATTAGACAGTGATTTCTATGAAAGCCGGCCAGGCGACTTGAAAAACTTCTTCATAAATAACTCTCTCTATTGGTGAAAATTGCATAAAATCCGTTCAGTAGTTGATGAGTGAATCGCTAATAGACAGACACACGCGTCAGGGGACTTTAATTCATAAGAATTATGTAGTGCTTTAAAGGATACAATATTTTGGTTAGTAAAATGTTATTTCTGTATAGTAGTAGCAAATAGAAACGACGAGACATTGAATTATTATGCGCTACTATAAGAAATTACAACCGATATTTTTCATTACTAACACTAACAAAATCACCAATATCGCCGTAAGTTATGTAAGTTAAATCCTACTATCCTACTTAATCCTACTAATATTATAAATATGAAAGTTTGTGAGGATGTATGTATGTGTATGTAGGTATGTTTGTTACACTTTCACGCAAAAACCACTGAACGAATTTGGCTAAAATTTGGTATACAGATAGTTTATAACCTGGATGTTAATCCAGGTTATAAACTATCTGTATACCAAATTTTGATAAAAATTGGGATAAAAACTATCCTATGTGTTAACATAGGATAGTTTTTATCCGAATTTTATGTTCCCGTGGGATAATTTTCGAGTTGTAGCGGGTGAAGCCGCTGGCAACAGCTAGTACTTACATATTTGTTTACAAACTAAATGTCAGCTCTAGTAAGAAGACTTAAAACACCTTTTCATTGTCCGTAACATGTTTATGCACGTGTGAAGAAAATCACGGATCACGAGGCATTTACGGCCCGTTTATTACGAAATCCGGAGTTCCGTAAACATTTGTCATGCGAACACGTGGAAAAGGGGCTGTAAAGGAGATCGTACTCGTTTATATTTTAGTAGCGATTAACACCCGCGATGTCGTAAAATGAATTAATATTTCAACGAACTCTATAATACTCGTATCATATTTTTGACGGATGACAACCCCACTATTTGGATTGTTAAGGTGAACGCAGACCTAGCCGCACCGCAGTCTCCGCAGTCCCCGCATTACGAATTCTTTGTATGAAGTTGTATGAAACCTCGCACACTCACCCGCATCGCAGTAGCCGCAGAAGCGGTAAGAAAACGATGACTGCGGGGACTGCGGAGACGGAGACTGCGGTGCGGCTAGGTCTGCGTTCACCTTTAGACAGTTTTCCGTCTTCACACATGTTTCATTGTTTTGAGAACAGGGAACGACGCGACGACACGATTGGCGCAGTGGCTAAGCGATTAACTGTTGCGCTTCGTGAACGAGTTCGATTCCCGAACGGGACAAATATTTTGTTTGACGTACAAGTAGTTTTCCCGGGTCAAGTTGTTTGTGCATGTGTCTTAAATGTTTGTACCGCACCGCAACGCACCTACGATACGTTTAAACGTTTGAAGAAAATGGATGAAAAAATAACTCAAATTAAAGTGCAAAACTGGATTTGGTTTGACTTTCCAAAATATTGCGATAGAAACTGACAAAACACTCTTTGCGATTACAAGAAATAAAACTGCGATAGATAAATTATTATAATGTCATTAGAAATTATTATTTTGAGTAAAATCTAAACTTTCATTTTATGTAATTTCAGTAAGAGCCTCTTTCATTTATATTTTTGAATAACCATTATCATTTTAATTCATAACGTTTTATACAAAATTACAAAATATTTCATGCCTTTTTTGACAAAGAATGTCGCCTGAAATAAAACTTGGAATAAAGCCTGGATTTTAATATGCTTTTAGCTTTGGGCAAACTCCTCATTATTCTACCCACAGCAGTACGCAATGAAAGTACTAACATTTTTAAAGTAGTACATATTAAATTATACTTATAATGAAGTTGCTCAAACAATTTATTGTAGTAGTCAGGTTCTGAATTTCAAATGGTTATCAAAAACATTTTTATCATCTTTCCTTTGATTGACTGATTAATGAAAAACAAGCATATATTTTTCTATTCCCACGAACTTTATCAAACTAAAGTCTTAGTTAATTAAAAAAATAAAGTGAGTTTAGCTAGGTAAGATTCAATATTTCCAAAACAAGTAGGTACACATAATACGCAGCCCTTTATGTAGGTATTTCTTTAGAATTACTATTTTATTGTTAACCTTAATTGTTCACAGCTGGATAAGTTTTATCAGAATGAAGTAAATGTGTACGATATCGAAAGCTCCCAAAATACAACAAACCAAGATTAAGAGGATCGTTTACCGAGCGCTCGTCCAAACGAAAAGAGAAAACGTTTTCCTACCCCTAAATGTTATCCTATCTCAATGATTTTTTAGAATGCTTCTGACACAGTAAAAAACTAGGTTTATAGGTTTTCTTTTTTTCAAAAGTAACTCTTAGGCGCCTGTAACTTTCAAACTATTATACATTTTGAAAAAAAGAAAACCTATAAACCTAGTTTTTACTGTGTAGGAAGCATTCTAAAAAATCATTGAGATAGGATAACATTTAGAGGTAGGAAAACGTTTTCTCTTTTAGTATGGACGAGCGCTCGGTAGACGATCCTCTTAAAATTAGTCACAGATAAAACAACAAGTGTTTAGATTTAAGGTTATCTTTTTAACAGTCAAATAAATTTATTCTTATTCTTAATGCATTAAAACGCTTTATCACTCCTGTAACACTCGAAGAGTTAAGCAGAGGTGGTACCTATTATCTTTCTTTTAGCAAAGATATTATGATACCTTTCAAAAAAGAAACATTGACCCGCGCTAGAGCAAAAACACTGACATTTCAGCATCTGTGGTTATATCATTATAATTATTAAAATTTTAACAAAATTACTAACACAACTTAAATGATTTTGTTTTATATTACCAAACATTGGCCGTTGTTCAATAAAATGTAAATCCTTATGTTCGGAATAAAGGCACATGACACATGAATAAAGATGACAAAGACACTGATACATTCTGCCTTGAATTATTCAATATTGGAGCGGATCAAAGCTCACCCTTATTTTGTAGGAATATAATATTGTTGACATTTTCCTTATGAAAACTTTGTCCTACTGCAGTATCAAAATATGAAACTGAAAGATATTTTTAGACTGTTATTGCGTTAACTTTTTGTTAAGAAGGCACGGTTGGCGCAGTGACTGGGGGATCAACTGTTGCGCTGCGTGTCGTGGATTCAATTCCTGTACAGAACAAATATCTGTTTTGACCTACAAGTATTTGTTCCGGGTTTGTGAATGTGAATTTTATTGATGACATGATTGTTAACGCACCCACGATACATAATTAATTCCTTGATTGAAGTGATTTTTTTAAAGTGATCTCACAAATATTAAAAAGATCCACTAATGATTGTTTTAAGGTGCATTTCTGCAATCATCCCATTTTACTTGGACATTTCCATTTTCTTATTTAGAAGCAACTAAACTTCTCATAAACTAAACTAAAAAAAAGTTATCAGCACAGTAATTACGAAAACAGAAAAAGAAACGCCACTATAATTTTCATTAAATTACTTTCAAACTTTATAATTTGTACTACGTGTTTGCGTTTCAAAACTACGCAAAAGTCAAATGAAGCGTCCTTTGATTTGAGCAATGAGTGTCTGACATTAGTATTCGAGTGTCGTCGCTCTCGTGACACGGGTCTACGTGTAGCTGACCGCTATACTGTGTGTTTCTACGTGATTAACTCTGTAGCTACGTATTCCATAGATATTTATTGAAATGTGACGATGTTTGAAGCTTGATGTGCTGGCGTCTGTTCATGAAATCGATGAAGAAACAAAAGAAGAAGATAGAAAAAAATAGTTTATTAAAATAATAAAATAATTTGTTATTAAATGTTATGAATTCTTGTCAATTCGTTCGGGGGTACATGCATAAAGTAGTATGTCGGTAGTCTGTCTTACATAGGCCCCATTTCCGATAAAATCGCGAATATTCTTAAAAAACACAATGTTTTCGTTACTTTTCGATCAGATCACAACTTACGTAATCTTTGTAACGGTAAAGATAAATTAGAAAATTCAAAAAAATCCGGTGTTTATAAATTAGTATGCAACGATTGCAACGGGGTCTATGTGGGTCAGACAGGCCGTAATTTCGAGGTTAGATATAGGGAGCATGTTGCCGCTTATAGGAATGGCCATCCAGACAAATCACATTTCGCAAAACATTTAATCGATACCGGCCATTCCTTAAGCGACAATAACACGTATAAGATTCTACATGTTTGTGATAAAAACTTCCGGTTGTGTGTGTTGGAGCAGTTAGAAATCTCTAAACATAATAATAATAATAATACACTGTTGAATGAACAAACAAACTTAATAACATCACCTCTTTTAAGTATGATTACAGGTAGATCGATACAAACGTCTTTATAACGGTTGTATCGACCGTTACTAATGCGTCATCACCACGCTATATAAAGAGGCGAGAGCTGTCAAACTGGCTCATTCGAGGCCGAGCGCTTGTCGAGTCAACATCTCCTGAGGATGCCCCGTGGAGGGGCGAAACACGTGTCGAGTATAGGTTTGATTGCATGGCATGTTTTTCTGTTTCTTGCACTTGTGCATATGCATGTGGGCGGGAGGGTGGGTCCTTTGCTACATGTGCATATGCATGATTGCATAGGGTGGGATTGCATCCTGCAACAAGCCTGGATTTTTGTCGCGGAATTAAAACTAGATATTTTTCATAACATTTAATGTCATGGATTTCCGCAAAGTAACGCCTGATTCCATAATTTATTTTTATAATTTGTTATGCAAGGCTGCAAAGTTGATTTTTGGCGCGAGTACCTGAATTGAAAACTGAGCGAGCGAAGGATTCTAAGATTGAACCGCGAGAGAAACGAGCGGTTCAAATAAAGAATCCTGAGCGATGCGAAGTTTTCAAAGGTACGAGACGCAGAAAAACTTTGCTGCCGAGTGCAACACATATCTTTTCACCTCATACAGCGAGGAAATGAAGTGGGGCGGCTCGCCTGTCAGTGTAGAAAACAATTGAATACAAGACGTGTTCGAATTGTGAACAACACTTTGTGCTCTAGAGTACAAATGGAGTTTTGTGCTCAGATTTTGAATGAGAAATAGAATCTTTCCGAGCGTGTGAGGTGAAAAGAATGTTTATTGAGGACCAAACATACAATTTGAATCTAAACCCACCAAACTGCGCAGCAGTTTGTCGGCGGGATTGGCGCTTATTTCAACAATGTTTCGGTACACTTATGCTAACATAAAACTTAACATTCATTATAATATGCATTGAACAGACGGTTGTGGCAGCGCGAGCAGTCGACGCCGCGCGCCGACACAAGCGCGTGGAGTAGGTACTATTTTATCTATTTAGCGGCGTCGTCGGCGGTCGCGGATGAGTTATCATCAGGTCACTATAACAGCAACGTAAAGTGGCACTATACACAAACATTGAATAGACCTTTGTTGTGGGATGCAACATGTTGACACCCTTGCGCCATCCCATCTTTCGGGTACTGCATGCTGTGCTGGTGTGAGTGCTGCAAGTGCCGAAAACCTCAAACGACGCAAATACAATGACTTAACTAGTAGCTATTTATTTGAGCCGTTTGGGGTTGAAACACTAGGGCCATGGGATCCGAGTACCCACCAAGTTTTTAAAGAAATCGGCAAGCGTATAGTTGACGCTTCGAGTGACCAGAGGGCTGGCCAATTTCTTGGCCAAAGGATCAACATTGCCATTCAACGTGGCAATGCTGCCAGCATTCTGGGCACTTTCTCCATTGACAACGATGTGGATGAATTTTTAGACGCCCTGTAATTTTTTCATTTTAGTTTAATTTTGTAAATATTTTACTTTTAATTTTAATATTTAAATGTAGTACCTATGTATATACTTAAATTACGAGTAAAAAAATCTGTATTCGTAAATGTAAAAAATACACATACATACCTCAAGCAGATTCATTTCATAATAAGCCCCATCGTACACAAGGCGACGCAACGCTTACGACTTTGGTATCCATTGACGAGTGCCTGTGTACGAACCTCTATGGATTTGTTTTGCGATGGTCGCCTGGATGCCAATAGACTTGCGTCGCCTAGTGCACGAAGGGAACAACAGTGACCCTAAAACGCAAAAGGACTCCTGAATAAACAGGGTAATATTTTAGTCCGTAAGAGTCTGACAGTCAGCACCGCTCTACTCAAAGCGGGAGGACTCATTTGTTAATTGTACTACTTAAAAAAAGGCCCATTATCTTGAAACATTATATTTCAAACCGAAATCCGTCAGATTGTTGTTCGAAAATGATGTTGTATTATTTTCACAATAAGATCAACTCTTTTAAAGTTATCATTACACATTTGGACGAATCAAAACGAATATTAAATAATATCTTCGTCAAGACGTCGTTACGTAAATAGAAAGCATAAGTAAATTATAACGAAATTACCTCAATTCATTTGTAAATTACTAGCAAAGACGACCCCCTTGAAAGATCTTTAAAGACCTCCCAGAAACCTGATGTAATTGAAATGTCTTCACTTCACACGTAAGACCCTGTAGATCAGAAAATTCCAGTAAATTGACAATTTTCTGTTTCAATAGCACCAATTTAGATAAGATCTGTCCTCTAATTCAATTTTGTGTTGCTTTGAATGATACTGAATTTGTACTCTAATTTAATGACAAGGGATCTCAAAGAGTGTCATGGATGTGTGAGCAAAGGGACCATTAATTGCGTTTTCGTTTTTCACTCATCATCAATTTATCATTATTAGCAATTGTTTTACTCTTGAATGATTTGGTCTCGATGATGACGAAATTGATACCAAGAATAACAATAATCTTTACTACGAGTATATAAAGAGGTAAAATTCGTTGGTGAGTTTGTTTGTACGAAGTAACCAGAACTTCTGAAACTAATTTGAAAATCTTTCACCGGTAGAAACCTGCACTATTCTTGAGTGACGAAGACTATTTTATTTTGAAATTGTAACTATGCGAAGCTAAAACGGGTAGCTAGTGTTCTTAATCTTACATTTCTGTTTAATCTAGCAACTGCAACGAGCTTTGATCCTCGTTATGTGAGGAATACCTCAATATGGAATATTGCCCGATTTATTCACAAAGGGCTCTTGGATAGAATCTACCTTTGTCCACATAGGCTTTCGAACATCAAAGGATGAGATTGCATCTTGTGTTGGTAGGCGACGACGCGTAGTTGATCGACTACGAGTAGCAAAGACTAAAGGCTCGACCTTTTGTATGAAGCATGCAGTAATTGTAATCTACATAGAGGAAAAGTTTGTGAGTTAGTTTGTACGAATTAATATCTGGAATGACCGAACCGATTTTGAAAATTCTTTCACCAGTAGAAAACTTCATTATTCTTGGCTCTCTTGGCTTTGGTCCTCGAGGGGGGGGGCGTCACTGTTCTGACACTCTTTGAGGCTCGCGTGAAACTCAATGCGACCTGGGCATGGTCCATGATCGGACAGCGAGCCGCTTCCCATTCCGTCTCGCCCCGCAGCTTGGCCTCGACCAATGCCGGGCGCAACAGGTCGCTGCTTATCGCCTTCGTGAGGACACGACGTTGCTCGTTCTTCCTTCCTCATCAGACACAGGTACCTCCCGAAACTTCCGTGTCCGGTGAGGACCGGCGTCAGGCGGTAGGTCAGGATGCCGTGACGCCTATCCAGCACTCCCCAAGAAGGATCTTACCGCCGCGATTGCGGCGTGCCACAAGATCAAAATAAGGCTTAGAAACAAGGTAAACATTTTTATCTACTATCATGCTATTAATCCTCTATAAAAGAACCTATAACAATTAGCTTATTGCCAACATTAAAACACTCAATGATATTATGATCATTATATCATCCAAACGCGTGATATTATGAATTTCAAAAAAAGAACATTCTCATGCAATGACATTTTCACCACCAGATCGCTAAAATTTTGAAAAAAGAACAATAATTCTTTTACTTATTAAGGTTTGTCTATTTTACATGCTTCGCAATTAGACTTTTCTTGAATTTACATAGTTCTTACAACACTGTACAACACCCTATGGTATGAGAATCTTTTATAGAGGATTCACATCATGATTGTAGATAAAGTCTTGCAACTGTTATAATTAGGTATTAAAACACTCGTGTGATACTATTATCACACTCGGCTACGCCTCGTGTGATAAACCCCCATTCGTGTTTAATTACCCCTGATTATACAACAGTTGCATAAATAACTATTACGAAACTACCTAATTTCTTCTTTACAAGGGAACTAAATTGAATAATCTAATCAAATACTTTGTCTCTGTAAAAAAACCTTTTACGGAACGTTTCACCATATTGAAAAATATTAAATTACATTCAACTTTTTACGATGTAATTGAGTTTTTAGCCAGAATTGTACAATGTTTGTAATTGGCTTAGCAACAAGCCCCCTATAGGGATCTAAAAGCGGTCACTGTCACGCTTCGCTAATAGGGTATTCCATATTGGGTCCCCGTATGAGTGTGTATTGACCTTTAAAGTTATCATTCCATATTTTATTAAGACGTAATCGGCGATTGCTGAACATATAGGTAAGTACACACATCAAAAGTGTCTAGGGATCAAGCATTTTTATGCGGATTTCTTAAGATTGAGATGTGGCTTTGTAATAAATTTATGATTTTATAAATTTATATGGATCCGTTTTGGTGCATTTCATAATTTGAATCAGGAACTGTAAATCAAATTTGAATAAAAGATGAAAATCAGCTGTCAATATTTTCCCTATAAAAACATACAACGCATTGAAGACATTATTAGTGCTACTGTTTCCCTACTACTGATTAAAACCAACGTTATTATGGAGCGGCGATGTCATTTAAGCAGGGAAGAAATGCTCAGAGCCGTGGGAATGATAGAAGCTGGTTCCCGGCAACGTACTGTGGCTTTAGCTCTGAATACAAGTCAGAGTGTTATCAGTCGACTTTGGACACGTTACCGAAGCACTGGTACCGTGGCTGAGCGCCATGGAGGACGGTATCGCTGCACCACACGGAGACAAGACCGATACATTCAAATCTTAACTCGATGAGCTCCAACAATAACCGCCATGATGTTAGCCGTGAGGCTTCATCACTCTTCAGGGAACTTAATTAGCGACCAAACAGTCAGAAACCGCTTGCATGAAGTGAACCTTCATTCCCGAAGACCGCTACGGGTACCACCTATAGCAATGCACAATCGTAGGATTCGATATCAATGGGCTCTTGAACACAGAAATTGGGCAGAAGAACAATGGCGTTTCGTGTGCTTTTCTGATGAGTCTCGTTTTGGTATGAGACCGGATACAAGACGTATACGACACTGGAGAACCCCTGGACGCCAACAGCGATTAAAATCCTGCCAGGAAGTCCATCCTTATAGTGGTGGAACCATCATGATACATGGGCGGGTATTTGGATCGGCGGAAGAACTGAGTTGATTTGGATCAGAGGCAACCTCAACGCTCAAATTTATGCTGAGACGATTGTATCAGACGTCATCGTTCCTCTACAAGTGCAAATCGGTCCCTTATTTCAGTTAATGCATGATAATGCACGACCGCACACCGCAAGAGTTGTAAGACAGACTCTCGCCGCAGCTAACATCAATGTCCTGCCCTGGCCTGCTCAGTCGCCAGACTTGAACCCGATTGAGCATGCATGGGATATGCTACAGTGAAGAGCTCTGCCGAATATGGAGGGTATCCAGTCGCAAGAAGACCTTTTTTTGTTGTTGCAACGAACATGGGCGGCCATTCCACAGCGTGATTTGGATGAACTCATTTTGAGTATGCCAAACCGATGTTCTTGTGTTGATAGTGTTCGCGGTAGAAACACGGATTATTAATTGTTTAAGTTACCCAATAAAATTTTAACCCTTTAGCTCGCAACGACAAGCCGGCTCAACGCTCACTTTAAAAAAATGGTGATAAAAAATTAGACACTTTTTATAAGTTTTTATTTGATGCCCACAATTAATAACTAAAAGCAATTGTAAAAAGAAAATAGTTTGACATTTCTGTAGACATTTTACGTCAGGTTTTTGCAAAATGGCATCACGGTCGCAGTGACACCGCGGATTACAAATAATTTAATTGCATAAAAAATATTTTTGAGAGTTTTTTCTGATAGTGGACACCGGTATTTTATTTCTAGAAGGCTATTGTATTATTATAATTACAAATTACTACATTGTATTGACTAACTTGCGAGCACAGAGTTCATAAAGTGATATGTTGAATATTCTCAACGTTGCGCCTTAACCGGAAAAGTACTTCGTAATATGCATGTTGAGCATGTTCAACATTGCGGCTTTGCTAATGATTTACTTAGCATGAATATATATTTAAAAAAATATATACATTGGTGTTTTGTCCAATATATTTTATTTACTGACATGCTATGGATGTGTTTTCATATTTTTTTGTTCTGCTAGCTTCAGACTTAAGCCAATATGGCAAAGAACGCTGAAAGTTATGTCACTATTTTCCCATCCCCATCAGAAAGTAGCAGTACCTACTAGTACTGACGATGAAGTTATTTGAAGACAGGACGAAAGAACGCGAAACCTCTTATTCTAGCTCCAAACCCTGGTCATAGCCTTAGTCACTAAATAACTTGGACCTTGATAGTTCTACAAATGAGTCTCTCCCGCCTGTCTTATCCAATGAAAAAACTGGTCGATGGAACAGTTTTTTCATCGGATAAGACTCGTCATGAATAACATGTTCCCTCCATATAAAACTTCACATCACTTTCCAGTTCTCCAGTCAGTTTCGCCTATTTGATCACCTCAAGTTTCATCTATTTTGTCACCTAAGTTTCATCTGTCTTATCGCCACAAGTTTCTACAAATATATCACTCCAAAAGGCGAACGAATACAATACCTAAAATTGAAGCTTATAAAACAACAAGTAAGCGAGAAAACTGTCGTGGAAAACGGGTAAATGGAAAACTGCTGAAAAATTAAGACATGCAGCACATTTAGAACTAACAGTGTACTTGAAGTTCCGCTGGATTCAAGAGCGATGTCCCCTGTAAACTACTTTTACAGGTTTTTTTTTTCAGAAGATGTTGGCAATAATTGATTAAAGATCATACAACATACATACTTCAATTCTGTACAAAATGATGCTGCCAAATATCTCTAATGGGGACAAATATCTCTCCAAATATCTCTATCGGGACTTTTTAGCCATAACTCTTATGATGGGCGTAGTAGAAATATAATCATATAGGATTATTGGAGTCGTGAATTAAAATATCTTCCGATTGCAGATATCATGCCGGTCAAAATGTACGAAAAAATTAGAAAAAATCTTATCTTACGAATTTTTTTTGTATCAACAAGGAACAGTTCTTATAACTATCATGTGTTACAGTAGATACCTAAGGTGATTTATCGTTCATTTTTATAATTGTCATGACTGATTGTTCTTTTTATGTCTTTTTCAATTGTATTTTTTATATAAAATGCGTGATAATTGTGAATAAGGGCTTATTTTATTAAATTCATAAAAACCTACATACATCGCGATGTCGAAAATACTCAACGTTCATTTTACCACCTTATTTCTTCAATACATCGCAACGTTGAGTATTTTTAACGTAGGTTTTTCCAAAGACTACACAAGCTAGATTTTATAACACATTTTTCTGTACATATAAACACTATTTATATACATATTAACTAAAAAAAAACACAAAAATACAGATTTTGATTCCTTGCGAACTAAAGGGTAAAACTGTTATTTCAGTCTTTTTTTCGAACTTTAATGTTAGTGGTTCAAATGTCAAAAATCCCTTTATTAGGAAAATGGCAAATTTCTTTATGAATGCAAAGGTGACTTGGTTTATCGTTACTGTGACAAACGATAACACTTTATTTGATGAATCCTTAAAGAACATTTTAATTAATATCAATCAGGAGAAAAGTTATTGCAAAAATATATGTTGATCCCTAGACACTTTTGATGTGTGTATTACAGATTCCGCTATTGATACATTTTGGCAGAGTAATTAAAATAGTTATTTTGTAATATTGTGGTCACACTCACGGAAAATGCCGTTAATCATCGCGATGATGATTTTAAATACGAAAATTTAAGGTCTATTATCGCAAAATTATACTAATATCATTAACAAATGGATGAAGATTCCTGTCGAGATCTGTGTTTCTTGATAGCCTATATACCCTTTTTTTTTTTTAGCGTGGTAAAGTCATCAAAATGTGGTCTTTATATCAAGAGTGAATAGGTCACTTCTAGGCAAGCGCTTTACCGTCGACCATTAATCATCGCTTACCATTAGGCGATGAGATAGTGATCAAACGCGAACTATGGTTAAAAAAGTTTAAAAAGGTACTGAGCTATTTTACTATAATTATCCACACTAAGTAGTAATCTTAATTACTATGTACTATAAATTAATGTTTTATTTTCTATAATATTCATCAATAAGAAGGCAAAACCTAAATGGAACGACAATGCAAAGTTCTGCAAGATTTTCACCACTCAATATAAGTCTGATTTTAGCATCTATTTGTAACTACGTAGGATCGTAATTCAACTGTATCAACAAACCAATATCATAAAACAATGTCGACCGCGTCTTCTGCTAGAAAAATAACAAGTTTCATTACTATGAAAGAAGATAAATCAAGTTTGTTCAACAATCGACAGAGCTCATGCTGTCGTAGACGAAAGTTTAAATTGAAGAATTGAATGGGAGGAAAGTTGGACATGTCACTGCAAAACTGAACGGTTTGATATGGATTACAGTCATTCGTTTAACAATTGCTTAGTTAGCGAAGTTTACCACATAAATAAATTTAAAAACTTGTTAGTCCGACACTTAGAGTATTGAAAATAATGAACACATGTTGTTTGTTTTTTAAATCATATTGAAGGATCACCGTAATTTTAGTAAGTACGAGTCTGACATTCCGTCCCACCCTGGGGGAGGACTCATTTGATGATTTTATCGCGAAAAAAAACTAAGCCATCGCAGTCTTGCTCAGCAAGAAGGTCATATTTATTTATTTCCACAAAAAAGCTCGTATTAACCTTATTCCTCAGCTGGTATTTTTTGTTTAATCAGAATGCAGGAAATTTTTATATTCACCAAGAAAGCTCATCGTATCGTTGAGTCATGTTTTCGTAACTATTATCGCTTTTGTTTTAGTTTCTGTCTCTTTGTTATCTTTAGCTGTGACAAGGACTGATTATTTTATTTTAATTTTTAATCCACTATTTTGTTTGTTTTGGTTAGAGGAAATAACTATGCGATAACTCACTTTATAAATCGGATACATAATGTTAAAAAATAACGATCGTTACAATTTCAGCTGAAGGACTTGATAATCACATTTTCTTTGTTCCTACCTACAAAAAGTAATATAATTATAGTAATAGGTATATAGATGGTACAGAGTAAATATTTATAAAATATTTTTTACAACTAAAGCTATAGTTAAGGTTATCCTGACCCTGGAACACAGCCTGGAATGTAAAAGAAAATTGTCGGACACTGGTGGATTTAAGGCCTTACGTGTTTGACCGTCCGTTCTACTCCAGAACAGGAGGACTCATTTCATGATAAGTAAAAAAAGGAATTAGGGTTAGTTCATGATTAAAGAAATACATTGAAAATGTGCAAATATTGAGGGTATCAGACGAGTGACGACAGAGTACACATTTGACACGATTGTTTGAGGTTTCTTGTATCTATATACTAATAATGTCACTCAATATCCCTTTAAATCATAAAGCAATCATGACAACCTCGGAAGATGCAATTGCGACGTTACTAAGTTCCAGCGACACGCAAGTGCGCCCGTTCTTTTCTTCGCGTGAATACAATCATAATCACGTCACTCCACCTGATTTGATGTGATGACTTGTGGTACTATCTATCCAATTACGGGTCCGGGTGTTTCAGATCCGGTTATTTGTGTATATTGTTAGTTTAATAAATGTTTGTAAACGCTCTCACGATACAAGAGACATTTTTAGCGTGGGATCACTTTTGCTAAAAATATGAAGCATCGCAAAAATTTAAATAACAGGATGGTTTAAAGTAAGTCAAGTCAGGGAACGCAAGGGAATACCGCTCGCTCCACCACTGGAAGGATTTTCACGATATTCCATCCCAAATAAAAAACGTTGCAGCGTACTTTTTCATTTCATTTTGCACAGTCGCAGTCGCTATCGTTAGTCGTTGTCGTACAATTCGTGGCTGGGGTTAATATTTTCGATTTGTTTGAAATACAAATATTGACTGAAGGGATACAGGCTCATAAGACGTAAGACAAATTATTTTCAAAACACTTATGCCGTAAGTATTTATCTTGCAGGTATTTAATAAGAAGTACCTATTTAAACATGCTTGATGATGATACAGCTTCCAATATCACCTCAGAATATTTATAATTATGTATTTACATAGCCCAGTTGGTAAGACGTCTGGTATACTGAATCAAAAGTTTGAGGGCTCAAGTTCTGCTCGCAATCGAATTTTTCTTTCCACAGAAATGATAAAATACATATAAAAATTCAAAATAAAAACAAACTTTTTGAAAAAAAGGGAGCCGACTTCAAAACCAAACACCTAACTATAAAATAACTTTTCTTTCGGAAGTCGGTGGCTTTGTTTTTTTTTTATTTCATAAAAATTTTGAACTAAATTACACAAAGTAATGCGCATGGCGTGGCGGGGTTCGAACCAACGACCTACAACTCGTAAGTCGGGACCGGTACCATTGGGCCACCACTGCTCTACAAACATACATACAGTTCGAACTGAGAACATACTTGTTTTTTAAGTCGGTTAAAAATAAAGTACAGTATAAAAGATATATTTTTACTATTAAAAAAAAACAGAAATAGTAGGCTAATAAAAGTCTTAATAGTTGTTTATAGGTCTCAGAGAAACAAACAGTGTTTGGAGTGACGATACTTTGAATCTGGTAATATGGTAAGAGTTCATGACTGTATCATAGGGTGTAACTGCATGACATCGCCTCAAGTTCTGTGTGGTTTAAAATTACCTCGTTAACTTCATGTAAGGAATCACCTAATTCAAGTACTTACTAAGTTCTACCTAAGCATTCAACTAGCCAAATCGCTGAAAACAAAGACCTCTGTATTAATCAAAGATTTAAACCATTAGATTAGCTCTACTGCTCTAGTGATCATGTTTCTGTTTTGCTTACTTATTTGAATACTATTTTCTCGCTCACTCACAATCAGGGTTGGAAAAAAAACAGTTTTTTTTCAAATTTATAAAACAAACAGTTCAAAATGTTTTAAACAAGTGTTTTTTTTGTTTATTTTTAGTTTTTGTTTTTTTTTTTCAAATTAATTCCACCTTGTTTGTTGATGTCTAAACGTATAAATCAATAATGTTTCATTTCTAGGCTACATCTTTTCAAATTCGCCCTTTGTAATGATTTTTTTACGAAAAATGATCAATGGAAAAAAATCATTTGAGGTTTTTTTTCTAACAATTTTATGCATTGTTTCATTACAATGCCAATAAAAGTTAAAAATATGACATAACAATGGCATTAAACTCAAAAGGTTTTATGTCAAACTATTTAGACTCCTGAATATTAATTTATTTTCATTTTATATGCATTCATCTGCCTTGAAAAGTAGTTGAAACGGGTAATAAAAAACACTGTTTAATTTCAAACTGTTTTAAACACTGTTTTAAACAGGTGTTTTAAAACAACTTGTTTTAATCATGCCAACCCTGCTCACAATGATAATTATGTATCTGTCGTCTCATGTTGGATCGATTGCATGGATCATCGCGGCGGATGAGTGAGCTGTCTCTTTTCAGTATGGTCCTTTTTTCGTGCGACCAATGTATGGAGAGAGCACATCTTATTTAAAACTTTCGTCCTAATAAAACAATTTTCTTATCGCTATAACGATAACGATAATGGCAGTAACCGTTATTATTCTAGTTAGTAACCGAAACCACTTGATACAGCAGTTATTTGTAACGATGTTAGAAACTATACTGTTAGCATAAGTACCTAAGTAACAAATTATTGTCTAGACAAATACATTGTTATGCTGTGTTATTGGAGATGTTATGGCTTCTCAGCTATTTGGTAATGGGACCCATGGATATTTAAAACAATTTATGACGTAGATAATTATTACCGTTTATTGTTACAAATTGTTACAATTCTGTTGTAATTAACGAACTTACTTAGTTACATGAAAGTTTTGAATTGGTAGGTATTATATAGGTATCTACATATTGCAGTTGTGTAAATATGTGAAACTTTAAAAGAGGCAAATACAAGATGTATAAAAACTGAACTTTCACAAATATTCCAAGGCTAAAGCACTCCTTACCGTGACCCCGGAACATAACAGGCTACTGAAGGACACCGTGGATTTTAGTCAGTAGAAGTCTGACAGTCCCTCCCGCCCTGCCCGGGGCTGGAGGACTCATTTGATGATTTTGCCACGTAAAAAAAAAAAAAAAAGGCTAAAGCACGACCGTTTAGTATTAATCAAAACGTACGTACCTAAATACTCGTACTTATGTGTCAAAAATCATTTAACATTTTGGTGGTTTTACGATAAGTGAAATGATTATTTTCCATAGGTAGATAAATAAATCAATTCTAAAAATGAAGAAAATCTTTTTCTTTGTCAAAACTGCACTTTGATCTTATTACTAAGTAGGCTATTGAAAGACACCATGGATTTTAGTCAGTACAAGTCTGACAGTCCCTCCCGCCCTGCCCTGGTGTGAGGACTCATTTGATGATTTTACCACGATAAAAAAAAGTATATGACAAAGTTTATGAAATGTAAATATATGTTTCCAGAAAATTTATAACCTAGATTAACACATAGATTACTGTGGTAGGAAGTTCTCGTAGGATAATTACCGAATTTTACGCAGGCAACGCCGCAGGCATAACTTGATTTATCAACTTCTCAGATCTGTAGAAACTAACATTTTTCTTTTGAATAATGAATTAACCTCGACTTGGGAGCAACTGAGGCCTCATCAACACCTCTTCTAATTAAGGAGCCACTTCATAAATAAACGTCCCTTAATTGCCGTTGGTCCTAACTAATCTAGCTTCTGTTTTCGCCGAAGAAAATAAAATTGAAATAAATTAGAGTTTTCATCACCTTCAAATAGCAAGGAAAATATTAAACTAGGTAGGTTACGTTCGTTCATGTCTAATCAAGACTGTTTGAAATTTACCAAAGTATAATAGTTACCCTTTTCATGGGGATTGTAAAATCGTCAAATAAATCATCTTGCTCTGGGAAGGAACTGTCAGATCAGTCCACCTTGTGGGTGTACGTCAAAAGCTGCGCTTGCCACTGTGTGGTCAACATTCGAGATCCTTAAGGCCCCGCCATCAATTCTGCGTGCTATTATGTCCTGCCCACTGCCACTTCACATATTAATTTGCTGGTCTATGTCGGCAACTTTGGTTCGTCTACGAATCTCCTCACAAAACAAAATCCTAACAAGCATAGAGTCATGTGGGTCAAGTGTGCGCAGCGTCTAAGTGTGCGCATTCTAAATATCTCGAATATTAAAAAGCGGCCAGGAACGGCAACCCCTCTCCTAGGTACCCCGCGGGATGTCCTGCGAAGCGTTCGTATTACAACGGCTTCTCGCGCGCCATTTTGGATTGACAGGTAAATGAAGATTTTTGCTAGAATATTTACGAAATTTTGTCACATTTGACGCGTAATCTTTTGTAGTCATGTATTTTTTTTTTAAATATGCGTTTTGGTATCGAGTGCAACATGATATCAATTTTGTTATTTGCCAGTGTTTAAGTTGTTGTGATGACGCAATAATAAACGATATTCATATAATCCTGTTTCGATGGTTTGGGTTAAGTGTGCGCAGCGTCACCTCATATATCTATGATCGTCACAGATGAAAGCTGGAAGGAAGTCCCTATAAATTTGAGTTAGAAGTTAAAAAAGAAGAGCAAGAAGAGAAATTAGCCATAAAGAAAGAACGACTAACTTAAATGTAGCCTTTTTAGCCCTTTAGCCTGGTGGCACGAACAGTGCACCAGCTCCGAACACGACACTTTTATTTGTGATACATGTAATGACGAAGTTGATCTCTTATTTTGATATAAGATGATTATTATGTTGATTACTTTAAGTGATGATGATACCTATGATGAAAAAAATTAAAATATAATATTGTTAATCTTCTAAAATATATATTTTTTGTTGTTGCGCACACTTACCCTCAGTGCTGCGTACACATACCCCGATACTGGGGTAAAAGTGCGCATACGAAAGGGTCTTTGTTTTCTATAGTTTCTTAAAATATAAGCTACTGATAATATTAGTGTTGTGTCTAAGGTGATTACAAATAAACAGGCTTTCTAATTAATACAGTTTTATTTCATTCTAATAATAATATTCGAGTTTTTGAAGCATCAAAGAAAAAATGCGCACACTTGACCCACATGACTCTAGTATAATAGCTCGTTGGGATATCTTGAGAGCCATAGTGGAATCATGACACTACATGATGTGATCCAAGTGTCAATTGAAATTTAATGCTAGATAGCAGGCAGACTAAGAAACAATTATTTCAGAGGAATCCTCTAGCTCTAAACTCAAGTTGTGAGATTTAACAATCTCTTGATAGTACCGTTACATAAAACTGAGTATGTAACCCAAAAATGTTTAAGATTTAGGGCACGCTCGTAAACATGTAACAATTAATGACAGCTGCTCAACCATAACTTGCAAATGTCGTAATATTCCCCTCTCCCCTCCTGTGTACCCCTTTGTAAAAGACCTTTATAACTACCAAATGAAAACCGGCTAATTTATTTTTATGTTGAACTAGCTGCTGCCCGCGACGTCGTCTGCATGAATGCGTTGAAGAAATAAAGGTTCACTGCTCGTTCCCCGTAGGTGATAGAGTGTAAGTATTCTTTAAAAAAAATATTCAATGAACTTTCCTACCATTTTATTCACGAAACCGGTGCCTAAAAACTGATGCTCACCGAGTTGCTAAAGTTCTGGGGTTCTGGGTGTCAAAAGTCACAACAAAATCCCAAACAACATAGACAGCATTATCAGCCTATACTGTTCCCACTGCTGGGACACATCCCTTCTCCCTGTGTGACGGAGTGATCTGTAATCCAACACGTGCGGAGTAGGGGATATCACATGTCTTCGAATTTTTGGTTCTAAGACATGCCGTTTTCCTGACTATGTTTTCCTTCACCGTATTGAGAGCTGTGTTAATGAAACAAATTACACGCAATGCGCCTACCAGGTTCGTTCCCGCGACCTACAACTCTTAATTCGGAGCCGATATCACTAGGCCACCACAGCTCCGAAACACTATAGTTACTGTGTGCAACTATTTGAGAGAATCTGTATATCGTAGCAATAAGGATCTTTTTCGTACCTCAAAAAATACGCTCCAAAAACTATTCACCAGGAATTTAATAAACATCGAAATACCTTCACCTACTCTCGATAGGTGTGGAGTGCTACGATCTACTGAGGAGTGCTTCACGGTCCGTTGGTCGACAAACGACGCCCGACTAACGGCAGAACACGAGACAACTTGTTATTGGCTGCACTTTCTATTCAAATACCTACATTTGAGAATATGTACGGTTAGGGGAACCAAATGGGACCTGGTTTGGTAAGGGGGATATTTTGACGGTATTTTTCATAAGAGCTAATTTATGTTGTTTGACATCTTCCACTGCTAAATTAGTAATTCGATGCCAAGGAACGTGAGGCCATCTTACAAAATTATTATACTACCGTGACATATGGTATATCGCTATTAGCGATAAGGACGTCATTTTAACCATAGAACCGGCAATATTGTATTGTTGTCGGCAATATCTATTCTAGACTTTAGAAATCCAGTATTTTTATGCCATAATACAATGACCAGTAGGGCATACTATTCGCTGAGGTGATGGTAGCTTGCAGCAAAGCTTCATAAGCAACCAAGAGGTGCAATCATTTTAGATAAATTGACAGCTAGGTTGGAACCAATAAGCTTTTGTTGAAGTGGGTTACATCCTGTCCAGGACAATCTTTTTATGTACGAAAAAAATATTCTTATTGTATTTAAGTATCCATGTTTTTCGTAAAACTCTTGTCACAACCAATTCCCTTGTCGCGCATACAATATAGAAGACAGTTTTTACAAGTACCGCTACGTAAGCTTCGGACATAAATCTGGATGTGCCCTAAGAATATTCTACATCAAGAGAAGTGCTCCTTAACTCAGCAGAACTTAACACATGAATTTTTCTTACTATAAAAATCCCAACTACTTATTACATAATAAGTAGTTGGGATTTTTATTTATGTGATACTGGCTGCATTATAAATTCGTTACACATCTTAATCAGGATTTAAAAGGTACCATATCTGCCCTAAGAAATCTTAACTGGTATTGAAATCATTATAAAACTAATAAGTAATTCAAAAAAATCCCAAATTAAAAGTTAATTTGAGATGTTTAAACGTAGATATTCAAATGAGTCTTTCATTTGAATATCTACGTTTAAATACCTCAAAAATATTGTGTGTTAAAAAAGCCGTCGTGAATATGTAAATACCTACGAATTTAAAGATTCCGTAAGCACAACATCTTTCATTTCTAACATCAACGTCTCCTAATAAAAATAAAAGTCAGGGACAGACGACAAAACTTTTTAAATTACTGCCTGTTTACAACACCGTAAACGATTCGTTAACCAAACAACGTAGTAAAAGAAACGGTTAATCTTATGAATGGTAACACTGGACACGATATGTTATATACGACGTATTTACGATAATCACTTGGCAAGTTACTACTAAGCTTAATTTGCAGAAGTTGTGGGTGAAAAATCACGGTGGTACTCGTAAAAAGTTATAGGTGGTAAGAAGTTTAAAAGGAACATTGAGAGTACAGTCAGCTTCAGAGAAAACTCACCCCCTCTAATACTTTAATGGTGATGTCACAAACAAACGGGGTGAGTTTTTCAAAAAGCTTACCATGCCTCAGCAAATTCTATAGCTTGAAATCAAGCTGCAACAGAGAAGACATGCGTGTTGCGATATAAAATTGGATATTTATGAAGAAATCAAATGTAGGAAGTGCTGCAACTGTACTCACTTGGGAAGATAGCACAGCCTTTTTCTTGCCTGGTAAAATCATACAATGAGTCCTCTCGACCAGGGTCACGTCGATTCGGGCATGGTCCATGATCGGACGGCGAGTCACTTCTATCCAGTTTCCGCAAAAATAAAATGTTTTAAATAATAAATAAAATAAACGTAGAAATGATTCACGCCATTTTATTTAACAAACCATACGTAAAGCTTTGAAGACCACATAAAAATATGATTCGTTTTCAGCACATACCTAACGATGCGGCATAAAGGTCACTGTCAATCACATCGTAAATTTCAACCAGGCTTTTTATGGTCCACTAAATTCTGCACGCGGCTTCAGCCACGTGAATCGTGATTTCAAGGTTTACATTTAGCTGTCGTGAAAAAAATGTCATGTTTCTTATGGAGTAACTTGTTTTTGTGGTTGTTCGAAAATGACGAAATGAGTTGGATCGTTTCCTGAAGTACTGGACCACAGTCGCTGATAGCCGCAAGAACTGGTAGGAAAAGAGGCTTTTGCCCAGCAGTGGGACACTATGGGCTGATATAATAAAATACCTAGTGATAATAAGTTGTTTTTAACCGACTTCCAAAAGGAGTAGGTTTTCAATTCGGATGTTTGTATTTTTTTTATGTTTGTTCGGGCATAACTCCGTCGTTTAACAACCGATTTGAAAAATTCTTTTTTTGTTGGATAGGGTCATCTGTGATAGGGTATACTTCCGGAATGGTCCGATTTCGATGATTTTTCTTTTGTTCGATACAGTATATTTGCCATTTGGTCCCATAAAATGTTCATTTAGTTTGGTGCAGTAGTTTTATTTTTAGTTTTTATACATGGGTGTTGTTATTTATTACCGGTGCTGCGGATTACAAAATTTTAGTGCACATGTAAGAAAATTATTGTCAAATATGTCTTTATTGTATAATGTCAAAAGGATAAAATAAAAAAACTTTTTCAAAAAAAAATGTAACCGACTTCAAAACAACCACAAAAAAAGTTCAAAATAACCTACAAAAAAACTTTTCTTTCGAAAGTCGATGACAAAAAGTCAATGAAATAAAAAATAAAGTCACCAGCTTTCGAAAGAAAAGTTTTTTTGTAGGTTATTTTGAACTTTTTTTGTGGTTGTTTTGAAGTCGGTTACATTTTTTTTGAAAAAGTTTTTTTAGTTAATCTTTCATCGTTGAATGGATGAACATATGATTAAAATCAGATACAAAATTTACATTAGACATTCTTAGAAGGGTCAGAGCTTGGTGTTAGAAGATACTCGTATTGGTGGTTAAACTTCTGGTGACACGTGACACTTGTTTTCCCGAAAGAACATGAGACATACTAAAACCTGTCGACATCGCCGAACTGCTATCCCAACAGGCTTTAGTATGTCTCAAGTGCATCGGGGCTGCGATGTCCTATCTCTGAACTCAAAGTCCAACTGAAAGAACAGGTTGTTTTTTCAGTGATTGGCATTTTGTCCGTTATTTCTAAACATAGGTTAATGATACAAACGGACAAACTTTCCGACTTATAATCTAAGTTGAGATAGTAAGAATATAAAAAAAATATCCATGGGTTTATTACGTAGTGAGTGGCCATGTCCAGTGATATCGGCTTGGGGTCGTTTTCCCCCGTTTATGACCCGCAGTGCTGTTGACCCCACTATGTTTTATCACCGAAGCAAGTGTTCTTTTGGTGGGTGAACGAAAAAACTATTTTATACTACTGGTCATAAAATCTTCCCATGAGTCCTCTCGCCCTGGGTGGAGCGGAAGAGACTGTCAGGCTCATACTGGATAAATTCACGATGTTCCTTCAATAGCTCTTTCGGTGTTCCAAGATCACGGTTTCCCGTCTGGACAAAATCAAAATCAAAATATTTTTATTTTACATGGGCCTCAGTGGGCACTTATAAAACTTCGAGAAGAGAAAAAAAAAATTGGCACGGTTCGGGTTGGTCGTTTCCATGGAGAAGAACCGGCAAGAAACCCATGGTTACTCTTTTAAAATATTTGCTTTTACAATGTTGTTGTTACAGTTTGGTATACATGAACACGAGAGAACATCGCAGGCACGATAAGAAGAGGGAACTTCTTACCAACACTAAAGAAAAAAAAAGAATAATAAGAAAGTATAGTAGACAGTTCCGCGAACCCATAGTTCTTGATTATTATTGAGCAATAGAAAGCAGAAATCAATAGCATCTTAAAGGAATGGTAGGAATAGGTGTTAGATCGACATCCGTTACTTCATAGCATACGAGTAATATCATTCCCAAAACTGGGACATTGGTCTCCTCTCTGAGAGAGGGAAGGGCTGTAATCTATAGCCACATATTTTCGAATTTTTGGTTCTGGGTCATGTTTTTGTGTTCGGTTTCGTAGGCCCGGCTGGGTTTGAACTCATGACCTATAAGTTGGGTCCGTTAATACTAGGCAACAACTGTGATTAGAAAAAATATCATGGCCGGTTATTGCTTGTATTACTTGTTGTTGTCATCATCATCTGCCTAGAAGTTTTCCCAACTATATTGGGGTCGGCTTCCAGTCGAACCAGATGCAGCTGAATATCAGTATATTATACTTGTTGTTGTATTGCTTCTAATAAGAAGAACATACAAAATATGTACAGAAAATGTACTCGTCAAGACGAAGCAAGACAGAGTTCATAAGACCACCTTCCTGTTCCATGATCGGATCAGTTCCATGTCAACATAATGATGCAGCAATCAGCTCCATCGATAACCGAGAAGAGTATCTTTAACCTGCAAGATTTGATTACAGACAGACAACGGGAAAACCTTAAAAAAAAACATAATAAAGTCTTCAAATAAATACTCCCTCACTTTCTTTTTCTTTACGAAATTCTAAAATTAAAAATTGCTGTCAGTTTTTTCTGTCACATTATTTGCCAGAACAATTATGTCAGATTAGAAAAAATGCTCAATTCAAAAATAAAATAAGCCTAAAATCAAAACTTACAGTGTAAAATAACATGGGATCTTAGAAACCCACAGAAATCCCAAAAAAACAAGATAATTGACATCGGACGAAGGATATGGATGGTCAGTTTACGAAAATATTTAATTAGTAAAATTCAGGTAGTTAAATCTCTCTAGTTATCTCCTGAAACCGTATCCGGTAAGCACGTGAAAACCATGATACTTAAAATTTACTCTGGTAACATATAGTTTGATTGGGATAATTCATACGGACAAATCCGCAAGCAAAACCTAGCACGTCTATAAATGTTGTAGGCTTCCAAACTTTGATGGTCCATCTTAATAAGAGTCGTTATGTAGTTATTGACTGTTATGTTGGTCATAACAATAATGTTATTAAGTTATTGTTAAGTACTTATTGTTTTGATAACTATTGGGTACTTACTCCTATCTTATTTAGGTCTAGTGGTCAGTAACACTCTTACTACGGCGTTCGACGTTTTGTTTTCAATTCGTAAGACAGACAGGGGAAAGTTACCGTCTTACCACAAGAAAGATAAACATCTGTTGAACACTTGTTTAAGAAAAATGTCAACGTTAAAACGACATTTCACGTTGTTATAAGGGTTGTTTTGCAATTACACTTATTTAAGACAAGCGTTCAACAGAAGTTTTACTTTAGTAAGGCGGTGAGTGTTTTATTTTTTGTAAGATATTTTTTATAATTTATTGTTTATCCCACGGGAAAATCGGGATAAAAGTTGTATGTGTTAATTCAGGTTATAAACTAAAAATCCGTTCAGTAATTTTTGTGTGAAAGAGTAACAAACATCCATCATAGCAAACTTTCACGTTTATAATATTAGTAGGAAGCAGGATTTTTCCCCAGGCTCCCAGTTTCCCCCATCAAGTTTCATTAAATAAGAAGTAGCCTATAACCGCCAGGGCCCCCATCTAAATCAAAATAGGTTCAGTGATCAAGGTATTGAGACGTGATAGCGTAACAATCAAATTCAAACTAAAAATTAAGATAGCTTAAAATCATGAAAAATGCGCCTTTAAAAATACTGGCAAAATGTAGCTTTCTATTAAGTGTGTTCTCTATGCACTTTTAATATGAAAGATTTGATTGTTTGTTTGTATTGAATGGGCTCCGAAACTACACCCTTGTATGTTAAATCTTCAAGTGTATTCAAATAAAGATAGTTTTTCTTGAGATGTTTTAATGCTCTTAAGTAAATTAAATTATATCAGTTCAGTAAAGAAAAGTAATGTCTTGTTTCACAAAACGTCAGAGTCGAAGTAGTAATAATAAAAATTAGCCGGCCAGTTCTAAAATGCGCGCGGCGAGTTCCGTCTTGAAAATGATCCTTCTTGCTTTCAAGTTTACTTGTTAACATTCTCCCCCCCCTTGGGGACATATTCCCCAAGGAGCTCATGGGAATTTAATGGGGCTAGTCTAGAGACGGGCCTATGAATGACGCCGTTCTCTGTCTTGACGTCGACTACCCTGCAAACACCGTCAGTTCCTGGATAGAGCTTCAGAATGCGGCCCATAAGCCACTTCATAGGTGGCAGCTGGTCATCTAATATGTAGACTAAGTCGCCGACACGAAGTTGGTGTTGGGGTTGCTGCCATTTCACGCGCTGTTGTAGACTTGATAGATAGTCCTTAGTCCATCGAGACCAGAAATGCTGCCTTAGGCGTTCAACTAATTGGTATCTATTAATACCAATTCGTTCAGTCACGGGTGAAGGAAGTGAGGTCAATGGTCTACCCACAAGAAAGTGCCCAGGTGTAAGTGCCGACAGATCAGATGGATCTGCCGACATGGAAGTAATCGGCCGCGAGTTCATTATAGCCTCAATCTGAGAAAATAGTGTGTATAGTTCCTCGAAGGTTAGACTCGAATTTCCCGCAATTCTCTTTAGGTGAAATTTAGCCGTTTTGACTCCGGCTTCCCAGATACCGCCAAAATGCGGTGCATAAACGGGAGAGAATTTGAAGGTAATTCCTTCTTTGCTCGCGTAGTCGCTAACCAAGCGTTCACTTTTCCTGAGCAGTCTGTTCAGTTCATTATTCGCACCTACAAAGTTTTTACCGTTATCGCAATATATAGTGTGTGGTTTACCTCGTCTTGACACAAATCTACGTAGGCATAGAATAAAGGCATCACTGACTTTGCTGGACCTTTTTTAATCTTAAACAGAAAGGGTCGCGGCGCTAAGACCTCTAAATGTTATTTTGTACTTGCAACATAATATACAAAATTAATCTTTATTTTTTCTTCTCCCCTCGTCTTGAAAGCATAGATAGTTTTACAGACAGCGAACACGACACAGATTCTTCCTCGAAATCCTGCTCATCATCTACAACATCAAGCGAAAGACTCTTCAAGCCTCAAAATCTTCCATTGATCCTAGAGCTACACGACATTAGAAAAGACGAACTTCCAATGCCTACTTTGAAGCCCAGCGACACGGAACCGCCTGTCGGTCCAACAGGCTTATTGATAAAGAAGCATAAGAAGAATAAAAAGAAGGTTCCAGGAGCTCATAGTAATTCTAGCGGGTCCAGTCTATCGGAAGCTAACTCTGTGGCGCCATCGAATACAGATATTAAAGAAGAGTTCTATGACGCTCATGAAAGTTATCATGCTATACCAGGTGAGTTCATATTCATTTATTTGCATTCCACGAGGTAAAAAGATGTAAACAAAGCTGAGGTACCTATGAATAGTTTTTTTATGTATAATGGGTTTGCTCTTGACCTTAGTCTAGGTCAGGAGTGACTAAGACAAGGTCGACGATGGAGCGAGCTTACCCAGAAGAAGCCTGTTTACTCTAACTATGAAGAGATTAGGGTTGTATGCGTACGGAAACACAGACGCAGGCAGAGAGTTCCACTCCTTCGCTGTCCGCATTATACTCGTAAAAGACGTTTGGAAACACTTAGTGCGAATTGGTGGAATAGCAACAAGGTAAGGATGGTAATTTGCCGAGCGTCTGGGGATGAGGTCGTGGAGTTCTTGGGCACACTCTCCGAAGTACAATCTGTAATAATAATAATAATAATAATTTATTTGCATAAATAAGGTACAGAAAGATGGTAAAATTTACAAAATAGTTCTCTCATTTTGCCTTTAATTTCGGCGTGCAAATATAAATGTAGAAGACCGACAGGCAGGCAACTTTGCGGCGATGAGTCAAGCTATGGAGCTTGGCATTCACCAATTTTACGTCGCCAACGAGCCTCTTAGCTCTGCGTTCCACTGAGTCAAGAGCGGCAAGTTGATATGTAGTTGTAGACCCTGCCACGGCACAACTAACAACAACAACAACACGGCAAAAATTGTATAATTCTCATCTATTCGGTATTTCAAATTAATGCAGTGAAACCTGACAACTGTGTGTGTGAAAGAGACAGATAGCACTGTCTCTATCGTCTAGCGCCATCTCGTTCGCTCACTGGAACAAGCCTGGTTTTAAGACGTCATAATACGTCTGCTGGAGGAACTGACAAAGGAGATCATCTCTCCATAGATTATTGGGCCTTTTTCCGAAAATCCCGGGTAGTACTAATCATTTGGATCAATAGTTACTATGGCACAAAAGTTGTAGGATTGCTCTCGGCCAAGTTATACAAGTTCCAAAGGTTCAAATAAAAAAAAATCCTTTGTCTAACTTTAATATGTATTCCATAGTGTCTCAGATATCCTGGTATTAATTTATAAATCTAAAAAATAAATTAAATAAATAAAAATCTTTGTTTGTCAATAAGAATCAGTTTGGCAATAATAAACACAAATATTTTATTTCGCAGAAAACCAAAAACCAGTAGCATTAGCTACTGCGTTGACAGTTCACTCTGAAATCAATGAGGCCGCGGCTAAGACACCCGATGTGGAGGCATCGACGGGGCCGGAGACCACATCACCACCCGCAATAAAGGAACCATCCGCTATTATTGTTAGTTTCATGATATCTATAGGGGAAGGTGAGGTATAATGATCCCCTTAAGGGAAAAACTTAACTGTGGCTAAAGTTGAAGGCAAAATCGCAAGAGTTCTATTGTTGGAAGTAGTGAATTTACTTAACTTTGTAACTGCATACTTATTTTTTAGGGTTCCGTAGTCAACAAGGAACCCTTATAGTTTCGCAATGTCCGTCCGTCCGTCCGTCCGTCCGTCCGTCCGTCCGTCCGTCTGTCCGCAGCTTAGCTCAGAGACGCCCAGTACTAGAAAGGTGTAATTTGGCGTAAATATACGGATTTGTTGTGCCGAAAAAGTGGTAAAATAAAATCTCGTAAAATATTTTTTTTTAGGGTACCTCCTGTACACGTAAAGTGGGGATGTTTTTTTTTTTTCTCGCGTACCCCTTAGTGTGGGGTATCGTTAAATAGGTCTTTAAAAAATATTGATAGTTTCCATTAACAGTTTTTTGATAAAAAGATTCGTTTGTGAAATATTAAGCTTTATAGTGCAAATTTTTGCTCGACTCGAGTGTCCCCCCCCTTTACCAGCTAAACGGTTATGTTTGAGGGTGTGAAAAAATTCACAATAGTAGCATATATAACGAAGTTTAAAAGAAAATTATCATGACTAAGAAGGCTTTACAAGTTTACGAGTAATAGTCGACCAACTTATAAAACGTACTTGGATAACTTATTTTCCTAAACAAAATGTATCGGAGAACATGTACTTCAACTGCAAATGTAAGTTTGTCAACTTTATTTTTATAGCTATAATAGGTGGGTATGTTTTGGGGATAGGTAGGTTTTTATTGTCAACTATTTTTAACTAACTTCAAAAAAAGGAGGAGGTTCTCAATTCGTCGTAATCTTTTTTTTAAATGTATTTTCCCCGATTTCTCAGACGCCTGAACCGTTTTTGAAAATTCTTCTTTTTAAAATTAAATTCAGCGAATCAGTTTAGTTAGTTCGCCTAAGTATTTTGATGGGCAACTACGGAACCCTACACTGTGCGTGGCCCGACACGCTCTTGGCCGGTTTTTTTATTATAAGAATGTAGTTTTTTTGGATTAGAAGTTTTTGTTAAAGTTTAGTAAAGGATCATTTTATACACACCTATGTATAAAATGATCCCTGGGGTTGGGGTAAAATAATCCCACGGATAATTTTATACAATTACCTAATTAATAAACATCAGTGAAATAAAACACTCAGCTGTTTGTTTTAATCATATTTATATTATGTATTGTTCATAAAAAAATAAGTATGTAAGCACTTTACACAAAACTTTTGCAGTCTTGTAGTTTCATTAAATATCAATTTTTTTGTGATTATCTACTACCTACTCAATCAACAAAACTATTGGTAAATTAAACATTGCAACAAACTTTTAAATGGTTTGCAAAGTTAACAATATTTGTCTAGTCAAGCAATAAGTAAACAAATAAACTGTCTTCTTCGTCAAAGTTTTTTGTCAATGTTAAAATGCAATAGAAAAATCAACTAAATATTCATTCAAAAAATAATAATTTTCTTATCAGGAACTTAGAAATAGACCTATAGTCTTAAAACGGCGATTTCGGCATGATCTGTAAAAACAAAAAATACTAATGGGGTAAAATGATTCCAGGGATCATTTAAACACAGAAAGGGATCATTTCGCCCCAAACACCAAATTCCAAGATATCGACCAAAACATAGTCTTCAAATACCGCGTGCGGTGATTGAACATTGCTAAATATTAGCTAAGTGCTATTATTACCCGCAAATAAAACAACATTTCAATAAACACGAACATGTAAAAAGTAATGTAAGTCCAAAAACAGGCTTACCTTAGATCAGAGCCACATTTTTTTGATTATTTTTAATAAAATCACGCCAAGCGCTCACATCTCCATGACACTTCGAAAGGCAACTGCCAGGGCTGCGGGGAATATGATTCATGCGCATTTTGATAGATGGCACTATTTTTCTCTGATTTACGGTAGGGGATCATTTGACCTCCAGGGATCGTATTACCTCACCTTCCCCTACTTAATAATTAAAACTGAAGAGTTTGCTTGAACGCTCGAATCTCAGGAACTACACTGGTTCGAGTTGGAAAAACTGGATTGTTGGATTGTCTATCGAACTGGATGTTGGATTGTCTATTTATCGAGGATATAGGAGGACAGGCTACAGGCTACATAACATCACGCTATGACTCAGGAGGCTTCTGTTTCCCAGCAGTGGGAAATTTATAAGTTGATAACGATGATGGTGATGAAATAAGCTCTGCATAAATACTAAAAATTAAACTAATTTATCAGTCTCATTCATAACCACATCCGATGAATGAACTAAATAGAAATCAAACCAGCACATTACTAAGAATGTCATTCAGTTCGTGTCATCAAGCAAAAGAAATGCGTGGGCGAACAGACCCTCCCACACCTTTTCCAAGACAGTAAGCATCTCACAATATACAGGGACACAAACACACGCTCCATTTGATTCTAATACTCGAGGGTGTAACACCTGTACACGCAGACATACATTTTTGTAAAAGATAACATTTTCTTTAAAGATCTTTCAAGTATACTAATCGTGTTTATTTATTTTCTTTGCAGAAACCAACCGCGCCGCCGTAATAAGCCGTTTGCTGGTGTGTTGAATATAGAATATGTATTTATAATATTTTGTTTTCGTATTGGAAAAACATCATCACTGTGAATCTGTGAATGAAGAAGAATATGGGCAAAAGGGGACCACTATCACTATTAGAGAATTGGGTGACGAAGCCATTACACTTGGCATAGAAGTTAGGGACTAAATGTCTCGTACTGGTGAATTATTGCACACTATCACACAGAGAGGAGGCCTGTGTCCAAGTAGTAAGAATATAGATAATTATGCTTTTACGCTAGAGAATACCAATACGTTATTCAGACCTAAGCTGCCATTTTTTAATTATATGTGTCTTACCCTGTGTGGAGGGGAAGGACTGCCAGACTCATACTGAGAAAAATCCATCCTGTTCCTTCAGCTGAACTTTGCATTCCGGGACACGGTCAGACCCGCGAACCCTCTTTTACGGCGGCTGGATCGTGTATAATCCAATCTTGTCCTCTTCAATATGTTTTAAGCCTCCTTTTTTGCTAGCATTACAGCATCGCAAAAGGAGATAACAGCTTTCCATTCCCCTCGGAACGCAAAATGGCTTAAACCAGTGCCGCTTATCGCCTCCATGAGGACACGGCGATTCTCTGCCATGGTAGGCCTAACATGGTCCTGCCATGCCATTATTGGAGAAAGGTGGATCGGATGATAACTGCTTCACTCATTTTATTAACTTTTGTCTTTCCAGATTACTCCGAATTCAGCCTTTAAATACAGCAACAAACTATAGTTATTCTTCTTCGGGAAAACATCTCCAACACAGCAGAGTATTTTTGTTCCAATGATCTAAATAAAGTTATAGTTTCAACTCATGTTTTTTTTTCTTCGTCCATTTTCGGTCATTCATCATCAGCCTATAATGTTCCCACTGCTGGGATACAGGCCTCCTCTCTGTGAGAGGGAGTGGGCCATAATCCACCACGCGGGCCCAGTGCGGGTTGGAGATGTCACATGTCTTCGAATTTTTGGTTCTAGGATATGCCGGTTTCCTCACGATGTTTTCCTTCACCGTTTTGAGAGCAGTGGTGATGAAATAAATAACACAAAGTAATGCGCCTGGCGGGGTTCGAACCCACGACCTACAACTCGTAAGTCGGGGCCGATACCACTCGGCCACCACTGCTCTGCTCTTTTCGGTCATTGCACACCGTTAAAATTTAAGTAGCAAAATTGCGTAAATAATAATATATTATAATTATATATAATAATAAATATTCACCGTATTAACGCAATCAAAATAATTATTTCCTTGCTTTTACTAACATTATACAGTCTCTCGGAGACAACTCTGGTTTTTACTATGGCCTAGTAATGGCTGACGGCTGACTGCCTTTGGCAGCAACTATCACACTTAGGTCTACCCCCTTCCACTTCCACTTGGGTGTCTTGGTAGAATGATAGAATGTGACATCAGGCCTATGGCTGTCTCGTTGGATGGCTGTCTGGCTGGCTGGATAACTAACTGGCTGGTAGGCCAGGCCAACTGCTGCCACTACAGTGCAGTGGCGATATCTTTGCTAGGCCTTACAATTAAGTATGTAAATAGAACGCTAGCTGCGTGGCGTAAATGTAAAGTAAATGCTGTCGTGTAGGATCATTCTCATGTCGACAGAAACGCAACTCGTCAGATTCGCAACTCGTCATCTCTCAGAATGGACTCGCAACTCGACAGAAACGAACTTTGTCAGAAACGCAACTCGTCAGATTCGCAACTCGTCAGATATTTAAAAAAAAAAAAATGTGTATTTATATGACGTTCATCGCCAAAATCCTATTTATTAATTTTATTGTTTGTCGAGCTGCGTCTTTGAAAATCTGACGACTGCGTTTCTGTCGAGTTGCGTTTTTGACGAGATGCAATTCTGACGAGTTGCGATTCTGTCTACATGCGTTTTCTGACGAGTTGCGAATGTCTGTAAGAAAATAAGCTTATGGTGGGTCATAATTCAAATTTGTCGATTGTACATATTGAATAGAACAGCTATTTGTCATAACTTTTGAACATAATTATTATTTAAATAAATAATGGATCTACTTTGGAGCGATGGTGGGTCCAATGTAGAGGTTTATTATCCTTTAAAATAATTTAGATTATTATTCCACAAGTCTGCGCTTCTTCGAAGAAAGTGGCATAAAGTCAGTCAAAAGGAAATTATGCTTCTTACGTTTAAATGCAAAAGAACGTTTAACTTTTCTCAAGAACTCGGTGATCCGCGATATTTGTATAATTTTATGACCGAACACTTGTCTTATACAGCTATAGATGGTAAAGCTTGACTCAGACAAGCTTACAAATAAAACTTTTGATAAAATTTCCTATTATTTCATTTAAACAAATACCTAAACAAAGAATTTGACCCCGCGACGGAACACTTTTGTATAGAACCGCGCGGGCATCCGCTTAACGCAGTTTCGGCCCTAAAGTCTCATCTAATTCGCCATGTTGGTTTTTGAATTAAGTTTTCTTTTTAAAACGTTTCACCAGACTAGGTATTTCTCCTGTATCACGGGTGAGTTTACAAACATTTTGAACTCAAATAAATAAATAAACACAACCGGAACAGCTACTACCCACTTGTAGATCATACAAATAAATAATACTTAATCGAACCTACGACACGTAGCGTAGAAGTTGATCGCTCAGCCACTGCGCTGTCCGTATCGTCGTCATCAATTGCAGTTATTTTTATTTAACATTGACACGTATCGTGGTTAATATTTAGAAACGTGCTACCCGAATTTGAGTATATTGATGCATGGGGGGTGTAGAGAGGGGTTTATATAACTAACCCCAAGCATTTTTTTTTGCCGGATTTTTCAAAAATTTTCTTTGAGAATTTTTTTCAAAAAAAATTTACTTCTAGTTTAAAAATAAATAACCACGAAGGGGATGGCGGGATCTGAAGACCCCGCTATTCCCTTCTAACCTAACCTGTCCGTGTCGGGGTGCCCAAAGTCGATTTTACGAAAAAAAAAATTATCTTCGAAAATTAAAAAAAAAAATATATTACAAAAAGAATGGAGTTCCGGCAAAAAAAATGCTTGGGGGGACAGCAACCGTTATCTTTTTATGATTTTTTACAATTAATATCCCTGCTACAATTAATTATTTACAATTACAATACAATTTATTTTGCTACAATTAATATCCCTGTTACGGTAGGTATGTGTAATATCATACAAACGTCGACGGAGCACCGCTTGGCGGTGCTCCTACTTCTGGGTGGTTTAAAAATAAATAACCACGAAGGGGATGGTGGGGTCTTTCAGACCCCGCCATCCCCTTCTAACCTAACCGGTCCGTGTCGGGGTGCCCCGTCGTTTTTATGAAAAAAAAAAACTCAAACAAATTTTTTGAAAAATCCGGCGAAAAAAATGCTTGGGGGGAGTTATATAAACCCCTCTCTACAACCCCCATGCATCAATATACTCAAATTCGGGTAGCACGTTTCTAAAGTTGAGCCCGTATCGTTCCTACCCCGGATCCAAAAAATATCTAAAGTATTTTAGTACAAAGTGGTTTGTCTGAGCCAAGCCGCAAGGGCATTATACTCCAAAGAGGTTTACAACTCACTCGATGCTTTAAACTATACAACCTCATTCGTTGCATAAACCCATAAACTCGAGCTGTCACTGTCATGGCGCCTGTCAGTTATCAGTAATACAGTAAAATTCCTAGTGTCGCTATTCGCAATATTATTTATTATAGCAGTATTATTTATTTACCGGTAGTCCCCCTTTAGGGACTTGCCGAGGCTAGCTACCAAGTAAGTTTAACATAATTGTATTCTTGACTTGATCGGTTTTAGTCAACTTGAGGTGGAGTTGTTGCGTTTCTCCAACGTGTGAAGTCAAGTCATTGAGAATCGTACTCCTTTCACCAACAAGATTAGAATCAAGCAGGTAAGAATTTATCTTTATTATCATTAGGGTAAGGCCATAACCATAACTTAAAAATGAGTTGGTTATGTGATGAAACCCGCTTCAAAGCCCGACCACCTGCGGCGATCATTTATAACTGTATCGATGGTGTGCTCGCATGCCCGCAATGTGCGAGGAACATCACAAAGAAGATTGGTTATACAATCCACATGCAAGCACACGAAAGACAACAACAATGGAGCTTAAGGTGAAACAAGTCAACATTTTTTCCATAGAAACTTCGTTGGGGTTTTACTCCACTATTTGACAAGGTACATCCAAAGTTAAACATGGTATCGTTTTGTCTCATTATTAATTTTGTCTGTACGGAAGCAGAATTTTGAAATAACAAGCCATTAAAAAGTTACGAGCTTCCAAAGATTCGTTTTTATTGCTAATTTTTACACAACTTTGGGCGTAAATTATAAATTAAAGAAGCATCAAATTTCTAAAACAAAGTCCGTACCGACACACCACATTTATCGAAGAATTCCATAAATTTTATTTGGAATTGATTGATGCAGTGGTTTTTTCATAAAACCCCTTCTTCCAAAGGCCGTTTCGTAGTTTTTTACGCGCGCTTTTTACTCTGAATGATCGTGCGTCTCACTGAATAATGTTTTCCCCTGTTTTCTCGACGGGGGGATGACGCTCGCGGACACATGAACAATATGGCTCGATTTCAGGTGAAATATCATGGTTTTTGACCATGCCTGCCAGTGAGTTCGAGCTCGCGACTAGCGCCGCCTTAAGCAATCGCCTTGGCTGAAATCTCTCACTCCCCTTGAAAGCACATACTTTCGTTGCTGGGTTACCCAATTGATGAAGGCCACCATACCTACCATGTAATTTAGAACGAATCTGTAGCCATTAATTAGACATTATATCAGAAGAAGAATTCAGATTTTATTCTTGATAAATATTATGTAGAAATTCTCCTGAATTTAAGTGCTGTTGTGATTAAAATCTGTAGGTGGAGCTTAAGCAAGTTCCTTTTTAGTGGGCCTTCCAATACTATCACCACACGAGTAGGTATATCACAGTTAGTACAGCTAGTTATTGATATCAAGTTTAGAAAACAGTTTTTAATAATTAGTCCTTGCATTTAGTCTTTTTTGTGTCGATGATTGTAATATGTTTTTGTATTGTTCATAATAATTGTATTTAAACTTATTTATACAAAGGGACAATAAATAAGTTCAAACGACGTATCATTGTCCTCAAAATGTAAGCCAAGAGACAGCTAATACAGGTCAAAAGCCTACCCCAAATATTATTTTACATTCAAACTACGAATTTCGCCATCCCAAAGCGAAAATTTCAACAAAATATTCACACTCGAATTACTAATTACTATTTGAGCACGACCTCACCTTGTAATAGCCAAACAAATTAATTTATTCCTCTTAACCCAAGAGTTTGGGAAACCGAGCTTCATTCAATTTTCGTTGCAAGTCAAAGTGCTCCCAGCGGTAAACACTTAGGGCTCCCGCACACGGGCCACCGACCGCAACCACAAAGCGCCGCTACATGTATCCTGTAGTTTTCATACATTTTACGAGTATATGGACTCGCCGCACACTGTTGACGCTGGTGGCCGCCACACGCTTCAATCGTCACTGCTCGCTTCTTGTGGCCCGCACCGACCACTAAGGGCCGCGAGACGCCACTCGCGCGATTCCGCACCCCTCTCGCCCTTACCTCAGTAAACCTGACTGCATGCATTGGTTAAAAAAAAGTGGCAGCCAACGACCGCAAGTGTCGACCACCGGCCACAAATGTCTGTCACGCGCTTCAGCTACCTCTGTAGCCGATTCTATAGCTTCTCGTGGCGGCGTTTGTGGCTGTCGCGAGTGGCTCGTGTGCGGCGACACTAAGACCACATTAGCGTAGGTAGCGATTTGCAATGCGACTGGAAGACCAAAACGAGTTACACGTAGTATCTCTAATGTACCTACGGATTAGGCATATACGTGCGCATTCATTTATTTAATCGCTCTTGTGTCGCAGATCGGATCGCGGCTTAGTGTAGCGCTTTGCCTTCAACGTTTTGGCAATCAATCCTCTTTTGATTTCAAATCATTCGATGTTGACTTTTGGCCCGAAATCAAAGGGGTAATTCTAAAAATCGTAATGTTTATTTATAGAATGCTCACAGAACCATAGCTGGAGTAGAGTGTATAAGGGCGTTCGCACACCGCGAGCATTCACCTGTAAAGTACAGATTCGAACATTCGACGACAATAGAGAATCAAATTGCGCACTTTTTAGTTACATTACAGATGAATGCTCGCGGTGAGCGGTAGTCTGACTGTTTTTTTTAAATGAAAATGACCCTAACCTTACGTTAACAAAGGATTTCAGTAAATGAATAGTCACTTCCCATTTTTCCATTGACAGGTGATACCTAATTTTAGCCTGTACTGTTCCACTGCCTGGCAAACACCTCTCTCAATTCCTTCCAGGAACTCTTTTCCTGCGCCACTTATAAACAGCCTTCGTGGTATTCTCGCCACCTTTTTCTAGGCCGATCTTAAAAGACGTAAATTGAAATAATATATTTTATTTTATTCTTGAGTTTTGTTGCTTGTTTAACAATACCTACTCAAAAATAATACCAATTAAGTACAGTGAGGTATATTGCAAACGTGTCGATAAATTTACATTTTGCTGTTTACTCGTATTTTAAGAATTCCATACGAACTAGCAAACAATTTATAAAAGTCGAAGGCGTATATGTGGGATGAAAGATAAGTATCTAAAATTGACTTATTGGATAATTTTCTATTTACAGCCATGGATAAGCCAGGTCGCTACAAAGCGAAGGGCAAAAAGCCAGCAACAAAATCAAAAACGGCAAAGAAAAAAAGCAAAACTGATGGTAATTAAAGTAACTAGAAACACTAGAAAAATCACTATAATAATATTCGTAAAATGGAATATTTTATGAATAACTTTATCGCAGTTCATAATACGATTCTGCTAAATTGGCCTTTTATACCCTCTGATCTTCTGTCTAAAAACGAGGTATTCAAAATATTGCATAAATTAGCAGTTAGCTTGTGAGATAGCGATATTGGTATAAGTATTGTAAGCTTATGAGTATATTATATCTACACCTAAAAAAATAGATATGGGAACATAATACTAACGATTATCATTATTTCGTATTACCGACTTCATTTCATATTTTATTTTACCGTTTTGCGTAGGTACATTGTTTTTTTTATAAAACTTATATTATTTCTACCAGGCCCTACTTGTTCAATGTTCTTGGCAGAAATAACCAGAAAACTAGCTTCCAGAAAGAAACAAGCAGAAGAAGTAGAAATGACTACAAATATTATTCGTAAGTATCCTTGATAAAGTATTTAAAAATATTCATGGCAAAACCTATTCATAACAAAGCCTTTTTATCTCTAGAAACAATAATAGAGAGCATTACAAATGCTTTACCCATCATAATTTCAAAGAAGGAATCTCCACAGAAGATCCCGTCTCTTATGAAAATAGAAACATTACAGTCATTGGCTCCAGAACTAGCACGTAATGACACGATAAACTTCATCCCGATAAAAGACGGTGTCGAAAATGATGACGTGTCTATGATAGAAACAGAAATAATTCCAGAGAAGCCTGGTCAATTCAAAATGCCAAAAATGCCTGTAGTCAGTAGCGAAATACTGAAACTAGCTTTGGCAAAGAATAGAAAGATGTTGATGCACGACCAAGGAGTGAACACTGGGACAGAACTCGACGTGGCTGCTGAGATATCCAAACATGTTAGCACGTTAAGGAAAATATCGTTGATTGCCGAAGAATTTAATCAGAAAACCGGTAGGTACATACCTATATATTGTTTTTTCTCTTTGCGTGTCCATGAACTCAAATCGTATCCGACATATACGTATCTATACGTATTGGTCTACGGTTTGCCTATAGCTCTACGATTTGCATTGTTAAATCCTGGAAGGTGCAAGCTGTTGGTCAAGATGGGCACTGGCATTATTTTTATTCTGTTCATATCGTTGATATTTTATAGTTTTATTTAATAGTTATAGTTTTCTTTAAACAGACTCTGGACATTAGTTGACCGAAGCATGGAGAACTGGATCAGTTATGGAGTAATGATATTGATTTCTTGATTTGCCAGGTGCCATGCAGCAAAAATCGAACGTGAATGACAATTCGACTAGTTTTTTGAGCGATGCGACTAATCACATCTCAGGTCGCATGGCCATGAGATTCACTGATGATTTTGCGTTGGACTGTAAATGAGATGATATTTCACAAAATAATAATGGGAATTATTCGTGGAAAAATAAAAATTGTACCTTACTCTCTGAACGTTTAAGATCTGACGAGCGCATTGGCCCCCAACTCTTAGCCAAAATCAGGGCTGAATCTCTTAAAATTGCCATCGACATGCTAAGAAGAAGATACAGTTCATAAAAGCACTTGTACGTCTTAGAAGGTTTTCATAAAGATGAGGCCTGTGTCCCAGTAGTAAAAACATTTATAGGCTGATGATGACTTTTTAGAAACAGTTTCCGGCAACAGCATTAAAATTAAAAACGCATGCGTGATATGTGATGATTAAAGTTAATAAATTTATTATGATTTCAGCTAAAAATTTAAAAGAAATAGTAGACAGTGTCCAAGAGGATCTGATAAAGAAATTAGCGGAAGTAGAAGCAGAGCAGAGAAGCGCGTCAGAGAGAGCATTCCGAGTTCAACCTACGATCACTCAACGACCTACCGGAACCATCGATGAGTACTAAGAAGTTTGAATAACATTTTAGAAGAAAACATAAATTGACTTTTGCAACCTCTGTCAAATTTCCAGTGTCAAAATAAAATGCAATAATTTTTATCTAAGCATTAAATTAATATTGTAAAAAAAATAATAAATAAAACAAAGCATTACTTATTTGTTTTTTTTTTCATCGAAATTCTGTATAAATATAACAAGGAGGAATCTAACTTTGAATTTGCTAATAGTACGAATTTCTTCTTCTCAAACTGAATTGGAAACTAAAAGAAAGCATTAAAATTTTATAGTGGAAATGTGAACAACAAAAACAGTTGTTTTTTTAGTATTTTTACAGTATGGGATGCAAGTGTCTACTGAACAAAGAGCATAATCAAAAGAAATTTGTCTTCAAAGATAAAAAAAAAATTAGTAATCAGGAAAATAATCCATAATACTTAAAAATAAACAAGTAGTATTAATGTTAAACGCACAATGGAAAAGAAGGCACAAGATAAAAGTTCGAGGGAAACTCTCAAATCGAATAACTCTTCACAAAGAATTAAGTTGAATAGGAACAACTCTAAAGAGAAAATATGCCACGGTAAGATAGTTTCTGATTTAAAATTCGATATATTTTCAATTTTATAGTCATAAAAACACAAAATATTCTACAATTCAATCTTATGATTGAAGGCAACAGACGTCGCGAGGCGATTTCCGGCCACCGTAGGCTCGCATGAGGACGGCGAGTAATGATTGACTTGCCGTCCGATCATGGACCGTACCCGGGGCCACGCGCCTCAAAGGTTTGTCAGCAACCAGACGGGGCCCTAATAGAGAGCCAACCGCCTGTCGGGATCGCCGGGATTGTGGTTTATCAGACTCAAACTGAAGTGCATCCTCGATTGAATGCCGCCTCGATTGGGCCCTTTCACATTAAGACGATAACGGGTAACGACACGACATCGGTATTTTCAAACATTTCTCGAAAAAATGAGCAAGAGCGAACGATACTTATATCGTCTCATGTGGAAGTGTCCACTAGGTTACCGATTTGTAAGGCAAGGCTCCAGCCTTGCCTTAGAAATCGGTAACAACTTGAAGCTGGAGCTTGGGCTTGGAGTTGGGTACGGAAAGCAGACAAAAACATAATAGATATATAAACTTAGATTGTAAAATGTCCAGATACCGTGTTTGAAACAAAACGTAGCGTTTTTATTGAAGCTTTTATGAATGTGTGAGTGAACACTACGTACACATGTTTTTTTTTTGGAGATGTACACTTGTTTTACGTAGGAATCGAACAATGGGGGTAATTTTCCTTCCGTGTTTTTTGGCTTTAAATTTCAGTGGCCTACTAAGAATCTGGCCATTCTATAATCTTTAATAAGTTTGGCTATTCAAATTGATAAAAAAAAAATATACTTACTTAAATCAAAACAATAAATTTTCATCCCAAACAGATACACCTAAAAAGGCTTCCAGCAGACTACCAAGAATTGTTCGTATGCCGACGAGATACAACAAGCCAATCGTAAAACGCATCAAATCAAGTGTCGACTCCGGCAAGTTGAAGATTTATTAATATTCCTGTATTAGTTTGAGTCCCAATATTTGATTAGAATTCTATTTTAGGTGACTCGTTGCCCGGCACAAGTAAATTGGAAGACCCTCCAAAGAAAATGAGAAAAGAAGATGTGATGCGTATGTATCTGCTGTGTTATATTAGACTCTATTATTTTATCCATAAGATTGAACTCTATCGATTTCATTATTCAGAATTTTCTTATTCGCGTTTAAATCATCAACTGGCTCGTCTTTCCCCAACTGTGTTAGATTTGGGACACAGTCGGATGTACCTAATTATCAGCGTTTTACTAAAAACGACCTTGACTTCCAAAAATCCTTTACTGAGATTACTCAGCAACTGAAAGTCTGACAACCAGTGTTACCAAAGAATAAAAAAAAACGACTGTAAGATGCATTTGAACCTGCGATTCTGATACAGTACACCAGACGCTAAACAAGCTATCGCGGTCATACTCACAAGTTCTTCATTAAATTCTTAACATCTTATGGTGACGTAGGCACCATGTTTTACACTTTACCTTAACCGAGCTCAACAAGTTTTGCTTTCAACATTAAAAACAGACCTTTGTGAAAAATATTACTCAGCCACAGTTCAAATATTATGTTAATATTATCCTTATAATCTTTATTCAGCTGAAAAATTAAAAATGAGTCATATACCAAGGCTGAAATCTCACAAGGATGGAATTAAAGAAAATAGCGTACCATCGAATAGAAGTCGACCTAGCAACAGCAACTATAACCAATATATACCAGAGAATAGAAACGTACAGAGGGTAAACCTCTTGATCAATTCAGGTAATTTTCACATTACTATGTTAGTGAATTGGCAACGGGAAAGAATGTTTAACACAATAATATCCCTCAATATATATCACTAGCAAACCCGGCGAACTCCGTTTCGCCACCAGATGGCTTCGCTTTTTTTTCCTGAATTTTCTTTGCTATAAACCTCACGGAGCCCGAGACCTTTCCAACGAATGCAAAACCGTGGAAATCGGTTCGTGCGTTCTGGAGTTATAGCGTCAGGAAGGAAAACCCGACTTATTTTTATATAGTAGATAAAAGATCGCCGATCTTTACAAAGACGCTAGTTAGCTACATAGCCAAAGTTTTTAGCATATAATTAACATTACACATGTCACAAAGTGTGCAAAATTCCAATCTATTTATTTTTCACTCTCATAACACAGTAGGACTCATAACTTTTCAAAAATCAGATTCTTTACGCAATTCAGTATAACTACAACTAACGCTACTTTCACGGTCATTATATTGTGTGATTGATACTGTAGCGAAGCTGTTTAAATCTTTTAACAATTCAAAAGTGCCTGTTACCAGCCTACTCGAAAAAAAATGCTTTGCAAAAAACCAAAAGATTTCGTAAAATAAGAATATAAGTATCCACCAGTACGATAGTACACAATCATACATCTTGAAAATACTTTGAGAAGAAACCCGGCGTGTTCTGGTCTGTTTTTCTATTAATTCTCCACACTACGTTAGCTCTGGTAAAGCAGTCGGATGTACGAACAAAATAAAGAAACAGCCTAACCCCAATTCCTGAAAATAATAGGTTTACATATGTCTGGTTCATTTTGATTTCCAGAACTCTGCCCAGATGACCGGCCACCGCCAGTGTCCGTACAATCAACGAGACCTATACCCACTCTGGGACAGATTTATGGCCATATCAATATGATTGAGAGTGATCGACTCAATGGTAAACAAGTTGAAATATTGTGTTATTTGGAAATACCATGTCGTCGGCCTAATTCGTTAACCTGCTAAGTCCATTTTTGGCAAAATTGACTTTTTGATGCAGTTAGAAAATTCAGCCTAATATCTACCTTAGCATTTAAGAAATAGCAGCGATATCAGCCTAAAAAGGTGTAAAAAGCTATGCACGAAAAACTGCTTTCTTACCACTAGCCATTCTCCACAACGCAAACCTGCTAAATCCTGTTGCGGCCTCAGTTTTGCACTGAAAACGTTCCCAAACTCACGTGCCGTTTGGGAAAATTGTTTATTTTAATTTATTGTTATAATAATTAATTGATTGTGATACAGTAGCAGTAGCAAAACAATATTTATTAGCTGTCATTAATAATAGTAAAATACTTAGGAGTACAACACGTACTACAAGACAGACAACACATTATAATAACGTATATTATAACGATTACTGATTGTTTATGAAGAGTTTACCATTTTTTAATCGTGGTAAAATCATCAAATGAGTCCTCGCACTCAAGACAGGGCAGGAGGGAATGTCAGACTTGTACTGACTAAAATCCACGGTGTCCTTCAATAGCCTTTACGTTCCGGGGTCACGATTTATACGTAAGACCCGACACCAGCAGGCTTTGGCCCTCTAAGGGGGACGTCATTGTGCTGACACTCTTTGAGGCGTGTGTGAAACACAACGCGCCATCGACTTGGACATGGTCGATGGTCGGACAGCGACTCGTCCATTACTCGGAGCCCGCATGCCCGCACCTACGGTGACCGGAAATCGTCTTACGACGTCCAACGCAGTGGGCGTCTACCACTGCGGCTGGGCTGTGAGGTGGACGCAGCCACGTCCTCACCTTTACGCGTCCCGCCTCCTCCTTCGCTAGCATAACTGCTTCGCAGAAGGAGCTGACCGCTTCCCACTCCGTCTCGCCCCGCAGCATGGCCTCGAGCAATGCCGGGCGTGAGAGGTCGCATAATATCCTATCGCCGTCGTGAGGAACGCGGCGGTGCTCTGCCCAAGCGGGGCAGTCCTGCACCGTATGCTCCACCGTGTCCTCCGGGTGATCCTCGCAGTGGTGACACCCAGGCCTTTCTTCCTTCCCTATCCGACACAGGTACCTCCTGAAACTTCCGTGTCCGATGAGGACCTGCGTCAGGCGGTAGGTCAGGACGCCGCCGTGACGCCTATCCAGCTACTCTTCAAAGAGGGGTCTCCGTCGCGATTGCGGCGTGCCCGGATCTCGGTTGCGACAGTCGCTCCCTCCATACTGCCCTGAGATCGCGCCGGAGCTCTTCCCGCCGCGCCTCGAGAAGTCGAGGCAGCGGGGATTTGCCACGGCGGGCGGTAGGCGGCGCTGCGCCTCCACGCGCCACTCATAGACGCGTTGGAGAGCAGTTGCATTCAGATCCTAAGGCAGCATCCGGCAAGGATGCTGCCTTAGGATCTTAGGATCTTAGGATAGGATTGGCTGATTCACCGGCGATCGGGCGGTATCCTCGGATCATCCGCATAGCCATGACCTTCTGGTAGGAGGCGTTTGGCCGGCTGAGACTGAGCAGGAGTCGCCTGAGGGCGGTTGCTGCCCGGTTTAGCTTTGGGGCCAAACGCAGGAAGTGTTCCCTGAAGTTCCACGGGCTGTCGAGGACGAATCTCAAGTACTTCATCGTTTTCCCAACGCCGCCGCCGCCGCAATGCGAACCCCTCACACCGATGCGATAAGAGTTTAGTTTAGATATTTTAACCCTGTTTCTTATTAAAGAGGGACTGATTTGTAAATTTTCAATAATAAATAATTATTTTGATTACTAATTGAATTCGTTTAAGTGCACTATTCAATTATCTATACACCATACCAAAAAGATAAAAACTGCTAAGTCCTCAAGCAAATTGAAATTTCACCTCGAATAACTGCTAAATAAACGTTTTCCTCATTTTTGAAAAATCTGTTTAGGTTTTTTTAAATATAATGTTTTTAAAATATCAAGAAAAAATATAGAAGTCAACGGGATTTTCAAAATTTTGATTGCTAAACTAATAAAGATATTATTCAGTTTTTTGTTCGTCCTGTAAACCTTGCAAAAATTCACTTAGCAGGTTAACGAATTAGGCCGACGATGTCTGTTTTCAAAATTAGGAATTTTTGATCTGAATTCTGGCAGCGATCATTTGAAAAAAATGTTTACTACTTCAATCTGAATATTTTTTTTTTTTCTAGTCTTATTTTACAAGAGATCATCATTATACATAGAAAACTAACGTTAAAATATTTTAAGCTATTTATTCATAATAATTTGGTTTCTTATATTTTGTCGTGTACCTATTGCATTTCTATGTACAGTCGAATTCCAAAATCCTTCGTCAATTTCTGAAAGCAATAGCCTGACGCTTCGCTGTGACTTACGACCTTTTATTATAAGTTGTTTTAATACTATACAAATCAAAGGAACTTACGGTATACTTCATAATTTCAACCTTTTCTTACAAGTAATGCTGGCGCAGTGGTTAACGTGCTCGGATATTTCCTTCACTGGCGAAGGATCGATCCTCACTTTTTTCTAATTACTTTTATTTTATTTAATAATTTTAAATAATTGCTTTATTCTTTTTGTTATTTTTCATGCATTTTTTTGTAGATTTTGATAAATAAAATTGTTTTTGTTTTAATAATTACTAATACTAGTCATTAGTGTTGTGTGTCGACCGTTATCATCATTTAAGTATAGTAAAGTTTTGTAGGTAGATCAGAGAAAACAAAACAAAAGTTACAAAAGTAAATTATTTCGATTTGTAAAGTTTTGTAGGTAGATCAGAGAAAACAAAAAAAAATTAACAAAAGTAAATTATTCCGATTTGTGAGGTAGACATAACTATCTTAGTTCGTTTCGAGTCTCATAATAGAACGTTGTTGATTTCTGGTTAATTTGTGTGACGATTGTTTACATCTATTACGCTGTTTTAATGTTATTGTTTTGCTGTGAAATATTAACAGTGGGAATAATATAATCACTGAGGGTGAATATTATAGCCGTGCATAAATATGGATGAAACAATACATAATATTAAATTAAACCGGACTAAGTGTGAGTATTAACACTTATTTTTAGTTATTTCACATGTTAATATCTTATTTATTGACAAGATCCCCTACAATAGGTTTGTTTGAAAGTAGTAATACGTGTTACTTATAGATTTTTCATTTAGTAGGTAAAAAAAATTAACAGTTGCATTTTGCATAAAGATAATAATTATTCCATGTTTTGTTCTAGTGGAATACTGTCAGTCCTGTGGATATGAGATACGAGGAACGACAAGCGCTATTTGCTAAGCTTGTCGAGAGCAAAGTCCAACACCGACGGTTGTCAGACATCATAATAAAATTATGGTGAATGAATACGAAGGAAATAGCTTCCCCGAATGAGTAACTAATTCAACACGAAATGAATAACCGTTCAGTTTCACCGTGCACTCAAGACAAAAATTACACCAAATATCAGCCAAAAACCGTTTGTTATTAATAAAAGAAACGTTTAAAAGCACGACCATATTTTTTATGTGGCTTTTGTTGTATTCATTGTTAATAGAATGCAAGCGTAAAACATAATTTTATTCACAGTTCTTATTAATTTAGGGCTTAGATTTGAGGCTAAGTTTCAATCATTCTTTTCGTAAAGAAAACGAAAATTAAACTGATGTCCTCAAAAGGGTATTTTTATGGAGAGCGGTTATTTTTTTTGTGGTTCTATTTCAGTAATAGAACATATTTCCATATTATATTTTTTTTTTGCTAAATCGCACTAAGTGGAACGCAAAAAGCCTGATTGCATAGAAAAAAATTTTTCGCACCGCAGCCCCGGAAGGCAAAGAGCAACTGGCCCTTTGTGTTCCAGGACCGCGGTGCCTACACAATCATAGCTGTAGCAGTATTTTTTAAACTAGCGCTAATGTTATTTGCGTGATTCTATTTCAGTAAAAGAACATAACTTTTTTTGGTAATTCGCATTTGGTGGAGCGGAAGAAATTTATTTGCTAAAAACAACCTGTTTCTGCACCGTGGCCCTGGAACGCAAAGGGCAAATAGTCTTTTGCGTTCCAGGACCGCAGTGCCATGGGACGATTGTTTGAAATAGTAACAAGGCACCGCGGCCTTGGAACGCATAGAGAAATTGGCCTGCTGAACTATTACTGTTTCAAATGGCTTTAATAAATAGTCATATCTTTAATATTTCTTTTGTTAACTTAAAGACAAAGTTACACATTAATTTTTTTATGGGATAACATACTAAAAAGGCCGCACTTTATAAAAAAACCCTTTAGTTTCATATATAATATAATTAAACGTAATTTAGTCGTTATACCTAATCAGCTAATGAAATTGGATAATATTGTTTTATCTTCACTTCGAATTTTTTGATTTACTTATTTTATTACTGATAGCTGTTGGGCTAAGTGGAGATAAGATCAATGAGATCTGAGTCTTATAATGTGTTTAGCTATTTTTTAGTTTTTTTTTTTTAATGATAATTATATTAATCAATAACTTGTTAGTTATTCATATTAATTTACAATTTATTCATCCTTATTATTTATTTAAAAAGTCAATTATAAGTTTTATGTGTTTGTTTTTTTTTGTCTTGGTGGAAATAAAAAAAGTCATGCTGAATTAAAATGTTTTAGTTTTATTTTTTTATGTAATTAACAATCTTATATTATATTTGTTATATCAGATTCATACGAATCTGACAATCCCTCAGTCAACAGTCAACTCATTTGATGAACTTCAACATGAGATTTCAATAATATTCGTTCTTGCCTCAATATTGATATTCGCCGGCATTTTGAGAATACTTAAATATATCGCTATCTATATAATCACACGTCACTAACCAACAACCACAATCTAACGACAACTTGATTTCGATCAAGTTAAATATTCCTAAAACTTGGTCTACCTCACAGAAATTGTGAACAAACGATTATAATCATATTTCTGTCCCATTACAATATTTAACAATTGAGTAAAACTTACAAAAAGAATATCACTGCGAGAGGTTCGAACTCATGCCTTGCTGTTCACCGCATACGTAAAGTGGAACGCTTTACCACTAGGCCAACTGGACACATACTACACACGTTGAAATTATAAATCCTATACCATCAGTAGGGTTACCTATCATAAGATCGAAAAACGGTTGACCGAATTTCATTTGCCCTAAAACTTTTCAACTATTACCTTTTGGTTTTTTTTTACTTCATCGAAGTCACGTTTGCCACTGTTTCAGTTAACCTGTTATCTATTCATCTTTTTTCGTTTCTCCAGCATTTCATTTGGCCGACAAACTTTTTACCGATGTTACACTTACTCGAAGTGACGGTTGTCCGAAGTATTATGTTTCCAAACATTCATTATACCACTGTTTTAATTGCCATATTTTTATTTCACCGAACGCCTAGAAAATTTTGCACACTAATTATTGCTGTTACATTTTTAGCAGGCGCCACTGAAATGTAGGTAGACAACACAAAATAATTGTGCAAATGTCGTATACGATAATATAATTCTGAAGGGTATTGTATTATAATTAATGACATTTGCTGTTAATTACATAGTTGATGTGCGTCGTAGTCCTGACAATTGTTTCAAGCAAGCATGCAGCATGCAGCATGCAAGCAAGCATGCAGCATGCAGCATGCAAGCGAGCATGCAGCATGCAAGCAAGCACGCAGAATGCAACATGCAGCAAACACGCAGCGTTCCAGCAAGCATGCAACATGCAACAAGCATTGTTTCTGTCATGGCTCCGGCGCTGCAGGGTTTTGGGTGGCCCCACGCGAGCTTATCGTCGCAGATGATTTGAACGCTCACCACCGCAGCTTCGGCTTACTGGCCGGCTTCGCCGGCCATCCTCAGCCGCGGCGGCGGTCGTTCCAACCACCTGCTCCTCAGCTCGCGGGCCACCCCACCCCTCCGCGCCTACGCGATTTTAAATTACACTCTAGGGGTAGGGCAGACAAGACTACGTAAAGTCGGCTTTGCAGCATTTCGTTTCCGCCACAATGTTTTGTAGCAAAATATATTGAATTTTTATGACAGTAATTTAATTTTTCGGTAAAATGTTGTTTCGGTATGGTGAATATATGGCAAATAAATCAGTTGGCAATTGAAAAAAGTTTAAAAGAGGCTTCGGTCAATAGTAAAAAGTTATTTTGTTAATCGGCGGAACATACTTCGGTATAATAATACTTATGGCTAATGATACTTCGATGATCTGAAAATATGGCAAATGATGCATATAGCAAAAGAGATGTCGGTCAATAGTTTTCGGTATAATGAAATTCGAACAAACAAAATTCGGTAAATTGATCGGTTCCCCATCAGTAGTTGATGATGAATGTGTCTCTTAAAAATGGAAGGTCGTAAGTCAAACTAAACGTCAAGCTATTGCCTTGTAAGTGTGCCTAGCCGGGTCCACCCTTTATAGCAGAACTTTTTACGTCATAATTTTATTTTGCATAGCAACGGATAGCATAAACCTCTTTTCGCAGAAAATCGTTTGGCATACACTCATTTACCGTAACACCGAAACCCATAATTTTGTAAGTCAGAATCATCTTTAGGCATAAATTTCATTTCCATAGTAATCAATAAGTATAACCATCATATCGTAGAAAGTTCACAACCAGAATCATCTTTTGCATAATTGTGTGGTTTTTATTTCCTAGACAGTAAGATGATGCAGTAAGCATGCAGCAAGCATTCAGCACATGCAGCAGGCATGGCTTCTGTCACGGCTCCGGCGCTGCGGGTCTCTGGCGGTCCCACGCGAGCTAATCGTCGCAGATGATTTTACGCCCACCACCGCAGCTTCGGCTTACTGGCCGGCAAGCCGGCCAGCCTCAGCCGCGGCGGTGTGCGTTAAAACCACCTGCTCCTCAGCTCACGGGCCGCCTCGCCCCTCCGCGCCTACGCGATTATAAATTACACTCTAGGGGACAAGACTACGTGCAGTCGGTTTTGCAGCGATTCATTTCTGTCACTAACTTTTGTAGCACACCATATTGATTTTATAAAACAATTTTTTTATTTTTTATTATGACTATTAAATTATTTCTATTCTGAAATTCTGTGATCTTCGAAGTATACCAAGTCAAATTATTCCAAATAATCGGCGCTCTAAATAAACGTTATGCTAAATGAAAATATGCAAAATTGTAACTCTGACAAAAGTAATTATGCCCAATACAATTCTGCCATCTTAAAAGTATCCCAATTTAAATTCGGACATAAAAACATTATTCCAAAAAACAATTATACTAAAAAAATTTTATACCATAACAATGTTCGTTTAAAAAAGTTTCTGCCAAGTGAGTTCTGCCAAATAGGTTTCGGAGAAACAAGTTTCTGCCAGATAGAGGGCACCCTGCCTAGCCGCTTTTGAACGTCTACTGTACCTACTTAATTTTTTTTAATTCGACGGCCGCATTAAATTGAAAACTCATGTCGCGATGTTTTCATAAAACATGTCGTCGATTCTATCGCTGTAACGGACTTCTAATATTGTTTATATCTCCAGACTAATTACATTTAAATATCTAAGTCTATAAAAATGGGAAATAGCGCCACTGAGCTGTAGGGAAGTAGCTATAATCCACTGTACCTACGTCAGTCCTTCGTGTATATTAATTCAGAAAGTTATTCGTTTTTTCCCCGATCATAATATAAATTCAAAAATTTCGAGCTTCATAAAAACATTATAAATAATTTTCTATTTTTATATCTAGACTGGTTTACGGCATTGGGGACACCAATGGCTTCCATTCCATCATCAAATGAAGCAACCACGAATTCTAGCCCTCCAAATGAATTATTTATTTCTGCTTCAAGTAGCGGTTAGTATTATTAGTTTCTTTTAAATTAATAACAATGTTTGCTATCTTTTCATTTCATTTTAATTGTGGTCGGCACAACACCTCTTTTCTTCCGTTCTCCTTTGTCAGTTCCTATTTCTTTCACATCATTCCTTACACAATCCATACATCTTCCTCTTCCTCTCCATCCATCTACATTAGAAATCACTTTCTTAGTCATCCTTCCTTATTACATGTCCTTACCAAGACAGGCGACTCCCTTTCATTTTTTCTGTAACAGGCACCACTTTCAAACTTCTTCTTATAAACTCGATCCTTTCTTTTTCCATTCTTGTCATTCCACACACCCATCTCAATATTCTCATCTCATTACCTTTATCGTCAAAACAATCTATTTGACAAAATCCATGTGCATATTTAGAGCTACAGGACTATCGTTACATTGAGGTGCATGTAGTAAATAGATATAAGGATTACATGAAATTAATATCCTCAAAACACGAGACCAGAACTTTCCTGAACCGCACCACCTCGGACACCGTTACAATAAAACGACAGGCCTTCTGTTGCTAAAAATCGCATCATTTTCCAAACCAGATTTTTTCGCAAATCAATTATTACCTACTGTGCGTCATTGGTAAGACTGCTTGTCAGACTTTTGGGCTTCGAACTATCAGTAAATACACGTTCTTTCGCAATGCATGTAGAGAACTTTGTACTCGAGAGTAGAGATATTAGCAGTTTATAAATTCTGTCAAATCTTTCCACATATAATTCAGTAAAAATTATGTATGAACGTTCACGATAATCATCATCATACATAGGCTCTCTTCACCCACTGATAGATGCATAGGCCTCGTTTTGTGAGTCCGAGGTCCCTATACATCTCATCCAATACCGTAGCAATAATAATGTCTTTATTTTAAAGCTTTTTTTAGAAAGAAAAATTCGATTGTCAGCTGGACCTGCGACCTTTTCTTTCAGGCGCTTTTACTAAGCCATCGCAGCCATGCTCAACTAGGTCGAATTCTTCAAATTCCGTTCTTACTTCTTCTTGTGACGTCGACGCCATCGATTGGAATAGTTTTATTAACTCTTTAATAGATGGCGCTAACATCATTGAATGAGAAGATCGCATTTTAAAGTCCTCCTCGCAATCGAATTTTATTGTCCTCAAAAAAGCTATACTATTCGCGACGCATGCTTCTTTATATTTTTTTAATATTGTGAAACAGTTGGATCTCCTACACGATGCCGCCAAGAAAACCTCCAGAAACGATCCACTATAATAATGGAAACACAGAACAATTTGCCGAGAGAACCAAAATCTACAAATGACAATATCGAAGGGTGGCAAATACCGCCGGATCTGGAGTGCCCTACCAGAGACAATGAACCAGGTGCGAAGTAGTGCGTAGTGGTTTATTTTTTCAATATACTTATAACTAAACTACTAAAATTACGTATTCTTCTGCCGTTGTTATAGCATTCAAGACAATGAGCCTTAAGAATACACAACAATCAAAAACTTTAATCCCTAAAAAGTCACAACAGTCGCAGGTCGACGAAGTAATGACAATGAACACAAATCATACCTACTGCGTAGGTTTGTCAATTGAGAACCCTAAAATACCTTCAGCACCGAAATTAGCTGAGGAATGTTGCACAGGTCAGTTCATTATGTTTTTCGATTAAATAAGTTTTTAACCTGTTTTGTGTAGTTACACTAGCTGACCCGGCAAACGTAGTTTTATACACCGGTAGACGCCTGAGGGGGATAACTTACCAAGTGATAATTGATCAGGTATCGAGCGGAATAAAAAATTATTAAATTACTAAAACAACTATTAAAAATGTTTGAAACACGCCACGAGGCGCTACTAGCGGCGAATTTGCGTATTTACAACAAAATACGTTCACCGCTTAGACCAAAGTCCTGAATGGACCTTTAAAAGATCTTTACCTCATAGTCTATGAGCATCTTTATTCAGTCTCGGTTACGACACCCATCTTATGGCCACTGCTTTGCCTAATCAACACACGCATGAACAACGGCCGTTGCTTGTTCACGATATAAATGTTGCCTTTTTACCGAAAGATGTTTTGCATTTGACCCCAAAAAGAGGTTTTTTTTTTGCCACTGTTGCAGATACAACTACTTTTCTAAAACAACAATCGACAGTGGTTATATGCGGCACTCCAGAAGCGCATAGAGTTGAAGAAGGAACTTTTACTTCCAAAAGCTATGTTTCATTAAAACCTTCACGGCTGTCTAAAACAAAAGGTATTTGAGGAGGTTTTCACTTAGAATTCTTACAGTTTGTAAACTGATTATAGAGGTAGGAAATATATATTTTTGATCCGGGCATAACCTCGTCGCCATGAGCTACAAGCTCAAGGGACACGTAAATATTTCTTGGAGCAAACGACGAGTCAAGGAGATGCGGTGGAAGTTGCGATAAGACTGTGCTAATGCATAGAAAATAAGTAGCAGACACGCTAGACTCAATTTATATCGCTTGTTTTTTTTTTTGTTTGTTTTTTAGTTGATTTGTCCTAGATGTAGCGGCAAAAACTGTCTGTCTCTTACTGACTGAAAATCATCCAGGCGTTTGGCAGTGTCAGTTTCCCGACTTTTCTTTGTACGTGAACACTAAGCGCCGTTAACCTGGGCCTTGTCTTTGATAAGACGGCGAGCCATTATTTGCCAGCCGGAAGCCCCAGTCGCATCACTTAGGTGACGATCGATGCAAATATCTTGGAGAAAATCTAAATACGTTTAATACAATATCAGAATAAAAATTGTTATAGTGAATAAGTCGTGCCGTGCTGTAGAAAACAATAAAAATATACCATTTATCAACTATTTCAGACGCAAATAACAACACAGGTTCTTCAAACATGCATCAACATGTGGTAACTCAAGTCCCTCGGGTGCCTGTGCCATCCTACATCGATTGCTTTTCAGAGGTTTTACAGAAAACAACCAATTTTGAAGTCTTAGAAGGTAAGCCTCGCGATTCATATGGATAATTCGAAGCATCTTGATACATCTCGCAAGGTTATTGACATGTAGAACGTGAATGTAGTCATTATGCAGTGTTGGCCAATACCTTAATTACCGTCAACCAACATCTGAGAAGGCTCTTAATAATTCTAGACACCGCTCGAATTGTAAGCGGGTTCCTACATCCCTGACCACCGGCAACATGTGAGCTGTTCCCGATACTTACGGCCTATTACTTCTTATAGAGATTATGTATTTCTATGAATTTTAAAGATGTTCAGCGAATGATGTAAATAAAAGCAAAATTTCCTGCTACTATTGGGAACATCCCCGAGAATCTATTAACACTGTTCCGTAGACCCAAACTTTTCCAGTCTGCGGAGCACTTGTAGGTTCTCTATTGAACCTCTTTTTTCTGGTGGATCATGCGCATAATTATAAATAATATTAGATCCACGCAAAATTCGTTCCGGAGAACGGTCAACACACGTGTCTCATAGCGCCCTTCTTTACTGTATACGGTGGACTAGGGTGGCTCGACGCAGTATTTGGAAACTACTGCTATAAACAATTAATTTATTTCACACTACAGGTATAGAACCAAACAAATCCAAGAGTAGCAACGCCGTCGTAGACCCCGCAATGTGCCACAACACATCCGTGATAGAAACAAAAGATGCGAACGAAATGTGTGATGCGGACGACTCTACGACCTTAGACAGTTATGACACGAAGCAGAGCAAGTCCAGTACCACCAACACGACAACAACAACGTTCCTAAAGTCTGATGCTACGGCCACTGAATGGTCTTGCAAATATCGAAGCGAGAATAGTTCAGGTAACTTTGCTCGTTCATCAGAGTCCACCGCATTAAACGATTACGGTTGATATCGTGTCGTTACCGTACTGGATTGGTAATAGGTAGTTTCATACATTTCTAGGGAAATAGAGCGAGACAATGAGATGCCTGCGTGTCGTGGTTTCGATTACCACACGGAACAAATCTAAGTACATGTTCTGGGTTTGTGTATTTGACATTTAATTTTGTTAATGCACCCACGATACAGACTGACTGACTCCTCCCGCCTTGGGTGGCGCGGAAGGGACTGTCAGACTTTGACTGACTAAAATCTACCGTGTTTCTTCAATAGCCCTTTAGGCGATTCTCACACTGCCCCGCATGATGCAGCGTAGCGCGTGGATGTTAACACAGTCTAACACACAGAAAATGCATCCACGCGCGTTCATGCGGATGCGGTGCGTGTTTTCCATACAAACGGAGACACGCATCCACGCGCTACGCTGCATCATGCGGGGCAGTGTGAGAATCGCCTTACTTTCTAGGGTCACAGGTTCCCATTTCGACAGTTCTGGAACCCCGCAAAATCTGAAAACTCCATTTACTGATTTCGTTACTGAACTAAGCTCACATAGTTGAATTAGAGCCATCATTCTTTTTATTAAACTAAATTTTTGAAGAAAACTGCTTTGAAAAATGAAAGTAATAATTCACTTCCCTAACTTAGAATACCCAGCCCTTGACAGCTGCACGTTCAGACAAGAGCTGAACAGGAGATGCTATGACGACAGTCGATACAACGAGATGAGGGAACGTTGCAAGACGTGCGAGAGGTTCAAGAGGTTTCCCAGCTCCCGGTATAAGTGTAAGTTTTTAAAACTTTTGTAGTGTATGAAGTATTTGAAAGAAAATTTCGAAATCTGCGATGGGAGTGGTCTTATGCTTTACTGCTGGGCAGTATTTCGACCAGTTATTCCCCAGCAATAGTCTGGAATCAGGACTTGTGTTGTATCCTTTCACTTTATGAGTAACATATCTTATCTCCTTTTTTAAGCTTCAGCAACATTACAACTGAACTAAGGGATAGAATTTTTTATTGGCAAAAAGCCCACTGTACAGTGCAAGCACAGCACAGCTTTTGTATCAATATTTCAGCATTTTACCTGCACGCACTAGTCCGGTGAATTAAGTACACGAATAGCGCTCATACTGCGTGCACTCATCTACCACACAATTATACTTTTATCAATCAATCTATCAATGTATGTGTGTTCACACAACACTTCCATTCTGTAAAACAGCATCATCATCATCAGCCTATAATGTTCCCACTGCTGGGACACAGGCCTCCTCTCTGTAAAAGGGAGTGGGCCATAATCCACCACGCGGGCCCAGTGCGGGTTGGTAGATGTCACATGTCTTCGAATTTTTGGTTCTAGGACATGCCGGTTTTCTCACGATGTTTTCCTTCACCGTTTTGAGAGCAGTGGTGATGAAATAAATTACACAAAGTAATGCGCCTGGCGGGGCTCGAACCCACGACCTACAACTCGTAAATCGGGACCGATACAACTGGGCCACCACTGCTCAAAACAGCATAATGATATGTAAAAAAGTTCTCTCTTGTCGTAAAAAGACCCGCTACAAAAATAAATTCGCCAGAATATATTCCCGTTACTAAAATGATTTTGTTATGAAACATAAGTATAAGCATAGTACACAGCACACCATAGCTAAACGTAACAACAACCGTTGAACTAGTACGTCATCAGACAACACCTTTCTTATCGTTCCGCCATGTTTTTGCAATATTTGTCATCTTCAGATATCTTGACGTCGCCGTCGTAGTTGTACGACACGAATAAACTTATTTGTAATACTAGAGATAGATTACGTCTTAAAAAAGCATATATTATTACGAAAACTATAATCCATCTATACTAATATAATAGAGATAGTGTGTGAGTTTGTTTGTGGGAAGTAATCTCAGGAACCACTGAGCCGATTTTAACCAGTAGAAAGCTACATTATTCTTGGGGTATTGGCTAGTCATTTTAAAAATTGTACGTGTAAAAAGCCAGGGCGGTTCGCTAGTAAATTATATACTCGAGTCAACAAAAATCTTTTGCAAAATAATTTTATGAAAAATACCACCGAAAGTTCCAAATACATTTTTACAAAAAGTTTTTCAATTTACGAAACCGAATAATTATTAATTCTGGAAATTTACTAAAGTAGATTTCATTTTAGATATTTCCAATTTTCTCACTTATTGTGGTGTCACAGAATTACTTGAAGCGTTCAGGTGCTTGGCTTAATTATTTAAAAAAAAGTTTTGCGTTATATTTTTTAGCCAGCGACATTCCCTGCTACGAGTCGATTAATCATTCCACGAGAACATAAAATCGGTATAAAAACTATCCCTTGTTTTAATCCAGGTTCCTACCACCTTATTAATAAACGTGGACTAAAGTTACAACCAGGATGATCCTCGGACTAACATGTATTATGTTTGAGGATTAACTTTAGCGTAACTTTACTTCTCATTTTATTAATAAGGGGGTCAGTTTTTAATGGAAGTATTCATGGGAAGCTAATGTTAAGTAATTGATTTGTTTGTTAAGTTGATATAGGCCTTTATTTAAGCTTAAATTTATCTTTAAAGAAAGTCAAAGAGCTGTCGTTTTATTAATAATGGGGTATCTGTTTACCAAATTTCATCTTCTTGTTTTTAAAGACTGTGACACTAGGAATTTTTTCTTTGTCGTGGGTACGTTTACAAACAAAGAAACACAATACATAAACACCCAGACCCAGAACAACTACTTGTAGGTCATAATCTAATATAAAAATTCTCATGTCACAGTGTTAGTTACCATACTCCTCTGAAACGGCACGACTGATTTTTATGAAATTTTGTATGCATATTCAGTAGGTCTGAGAATCGGCTACTATCTATTTAAAAAAAATATATGCCAAAACAACGTTTGGGGGGTCAGCTAGTTATATTTATTTTTGTATGAAAGGGTAACAAACATCCATACTCTAAAAATATATCCTTGCAAACTTTTAACACTTTACAAAGATATTTTATGTACCTATAATTTCCATTCCAGTACCAAAATCATTCGGGTCGTGGCGAAGTGGAGGCTCCATCCGTCGTTTGTGCTGTCTACGATGGAACCACGTGTGGAAGAAGACCGCTAAACGATGGGCCACCTGGTCAAGCAAGTCTCATGTTAAGTCAAAAAGATGTAAGTAGAAAACAACTACTCAAAACTCATCACCACTGTGTGATCTTTAATACAAATGCCAGCTTACTAAACTATCCCTATATTCTGTCAAATTTCGTTTATCGATTTTCAAATTTATCGCAGGCTTTATGTTCGATGGTAGAGGACAGCATCCACCTTACACCCCAGCCGCAGTGGTAGACGCCTACGGCGACCGTAGGGGCGGGTATGCGGGCGGCGAGTAATGGGCGACTCGCTGTCCGACCATGGAGCATGCCCGGGTCGACGGCGCGTTGTATCAGCACAATGTCGTGGGGGGGGGGGGGGGGGCTTTAGAGGGCCAAAGCCTGCCGGAGTCGCGAGACTAACGAATTACCGTGACCCCGGGACGTAAAGGGCTATTAGTATTGAAGGACACCGTGGATTTTAGTCAGTACAACTCTGACAGTCCCTCCCGCTCTGGGAGGGACTGTCAGAGTTCTCTCATTTTACCACGTTAAAAAAAGAAACTTGACTTTCGATTGGAGGAATGTTTTCTAATGCTTGTTTAGATAGATAGAATATACTTTACTGTACACAAAAACTAACTAATTGGAAAAGGATAATTAACCAAATGATGACATGATTTTTATGTCTTATTTTTCAGTTCGTACAATGCATCTGGTGCGATCACTTGCATGGGAGGATGTTAATTTACAAACTACAATTGTTTTATTCAATGAAGCAGGTAATGCCACTGATCACTTTAAAAAAAACCATGTACTGAACACTTTTATAGAAATGCTGGCGTGACTTCCAACATTGGACGCAGGAGGTGGATACATCTATCTTCTATAATATAAAAATGGATCGCTGAATGTGTTGCTAAGCCCATAACTTGCAAACGGCTGGACGATTCGGATATTTTTTTTTTTTGTGTTTGTAACTATCAGGACCAGGTTATAGAGGACGAAAATCATCATGTCCACCCGTGCGAAGCCGGGACGGGCCGCTAGTTATATTATAACAAAAGAAAGGTTTAGCACAAACCAAACTAAAATCAAACTGTGAAATCTGATTGCGATGCAAGTGATGCCTTGGACTCGGGCAACAGTGCGTTATGTAACACGTTTGCCTCAGTTGTCAGTAAACATAACGCCTGCCAGTGTCGCGGACCGTCTGTTGGGTATCCCTGGAACACAAACAGTAACTTAAGGAACTCAGTGGATTTTTAGTCCGTAAGAGTCTGACAGTTTCAGTCCACCCAGAGTAGGAGGACTCGTTTGATGACTTTACTACGTAAAAAAAACCTACCATTTTTTTTTCTCTAATCTTCAGCCGATTCTATATATAATATATAGCTCAACACCAAACATATGGCCTAGGCTATTTCCGCTAATCCAAGTACAGTCACAAGCATACATCACTTACAACCTACACAAAATACAAAACCGTTTTTGAAGTGCAAGGATTATTGAAAGAAAATTGTGTTTATTGGCACTAAAACTTAAAAAATCATTTAAACTTATCGAAATTAAAATAAACTAATATTTTAATACCAAAGCTCAGCATAATGCCAAATGGCAGCATAAAGTTTAACACGTGACTCTGATTAATGGCTTATTTATGAAAAATTTAGGCCAGTCGCTCACTAGTGGGCATGCGGACGGTGAGTAATGGGTGGCTCGCCGTCCGATCATGGACAATGCCCGGGGTCGACAGCGCGTCGTGTTCCACGCGCACCTCAAAGAGTTGTCACCAATCTGACGGGGCCCCCTTAGAGGGTCCCGCGACCCCGGTAGCCAAAGCCTACCGGGGTCGCGGGACCCCGTCTCTGTCACTGTCTCATCAGGAAACCGTGTTCCTGGAACGTACAGGGCTGTTGAAGAATCACCGTGGATTTCATTCAGTACAAGTCTGAAAGCCAGTGCAAGTCTGACAGTCCCTCCCGCCCCGCCGTGGGCAGGAGGACTTATTTAATGATTTTACCAAGATAAAAAAAGCCGCTCACTAGTGACTTTTTGTGCTATGAAGATAATTATGGGAGTGCGCTCATTATGGTGACAAATACTTTCTAACCACTCATACATTTGACAGGGCAAACAAAAGTCTCTCTCTCTCTCGCGACAAAAACCTTCAGTTAGCGGCAGCTCTAATTGCTAAGAATAGAGTATTGTTTTGAAATGAGAAAACATGGAAAAAAGGATGTATTTCAAAGAATACATCAATACCTTTTGCAACTTAGAGTTTCTCTTTATGCTTGTAACTGTACCTAGAAGTAAATCTACGCAGTTATTTTCCCGCATAAATTGTAAGAACCCTTCACTTATAAGACATCCATTTCTTTCAGGCACTAGTGCGATAAAAGAACAGAAATCAGCCGGGATCACCACTACGTTCAACATGAGAGCTTTTCAGGCTGTCTCAACATTAACTGAAACAGGTAATTTTTTTCATCTGTCTACCCTTCCCAATTATATTATTGAGGTCGGCTTCCAGTCAAACCAGATGCAGCTGAATATTCATATTTTACATGGGGCGACTGCCTATCGGACCTCCACAACCCAGTAACTGGGTAATACGATACCCTACGGTAACACTGGTCGTCAGCCTTTCAAGCTTCTGACTGTGATTAACGACTATCAAAGATCTACAAATGACAGCCGGGACCAACGGCTTTGCGCGCTTTCCAAGGCACGAAGGAAACTCGCTATGACAGATGGTCACCCATCCACAGACCAACCTTGGCAAGCGCGGCTTAACCCAAAAGACCGGCCTGTGCGGCTGTAATTATTTAGCCACGAGCTCCTTGAACTACTAAAACAACAAGAAATTACCTTTTTCGGGTAATTTTTGTTGTTTAATAAAAAGAAGACCATGAAAACTGTGAATGCTTCTATTATACCCACACGACAATAAATAAAATAAATTAAAATCAAACAATTACATTTTAATCAAACTTTTTCACATTAATTTCATGCGTATTTTGTCAGAAATGTACTTGGTCAAGAAATTATACTCATAAATTTTATTACTTGTAAAACTGCTGCATCAATAAAAATGTATGTGTTAATTTCTCATTTAATTTGTAGGTTCTAAAAACAGCAAATCTAAACACGTCAACTCAGGCCCGTCGATGTTTCCCTTCTTCCTCAATCCAAGTAAGTTTTTGTCAGTAAAAACTGAAAAAAATACTATGACTTACCTCTTTTGGTAAGACAGACTTTTCACATTTTTATTATCTTCGATAGAGCAGCTTATCAGTAACCTTTTTACAACTATAAAAAAGATCATTTTAATTTTGGCCAACGTGTCAAAGTAAACCAGGAAGCTTTAAAAATCTGAGGCCTTACCACGTTAGGCTGTGGGAAAGAGACAGAGCTATACAAGTCGTCTAGCGCCATCTCTTTCTTACAGCCTAAACTGGTTCGCGTTAAGAGTTCATGGTAGACCACCTGAAGTAAAATAACTGTGAATGTCAAAAAGAGACAAAAATGTTCTGGCGTTTCCTCTATATTGACATGTTTTAGTAATCATTTCAATAGTAACTACTGAAAATTGTGTCTGATGAGCTAGCTCAGTTTTCTTAGTGTGAAAACCTAATGCGCGGCCTGAGTGCAGTGAAATGTTTTTTTTTAATTATGCCTCACTGTACCACCACTGCTCTGGAAGGGCCTCCCCCAAGTCCCTCTAAGATTTGCTACAATTATCAAATTATTAATTGAAATGTAAACCATTTGTTTTTCAGAAAAACTTTCTAATGTGATAAGAACGGATAAGAATCTATCAGGCTTCCAGTTCCCCGACTTCCAACAGAACCAGTGCACTAGTTTTGATCAAAATCTGACTTGGAAACCTGACGCGGCCATAGGCGGTAACTCAGTTAAAAGTTGCCAGTATGAAGGTTGGTATTTTTAAATATTTCAATATAAAATGAAAATCTAAAATAAAATGGTAACCCACCGATATCGGGAACAGGATCCAAGCTACCGGTGTTCAGTGCTCCAGAGAAAGAAACCTCCAAACGTTATATCCGGAAAAACTACTTTCTGAATCAGGCTGATAAACAAACTATGTAACGAGAGCCTCCTTAGATGTTGGGCGAGGCTTTTGGAAATTACAAGCGACCTACCGACACGTCTCTCGGCACAAAGATCGCCAAGTTCACATCGCAATGTCGATAACCTTGGAAGCCACGTTAAGATACTTGATAGATTTTGCTACATCTTGTAACACAGAGAGAGAGTTTGCTACAGCTAGTCTTTTAACATTTGAGTTATGATGAGCATGTTTTTGTGAAATTCCAGGTAAAACACCAGAACAGATGGAACAAACAACAAGTTTGTTGGAGGAAATGAAGGTTACTTTGGTGGATCACCCTACAGGTAGTTAACCCTGGACACCTAACCTTCGTCGATTCGACGAACACGTCACAAAAAAATTGCTATTTCTTTTCGCCACATACGGTCATTGCAGCAACGTTGCTTGCCAACTCAGTGTTTGCCGAGCTCTTTCAGGAGGCATTACCATCCGGCGAGTAAATACAATACTTTTCGAGATATGACGATAGTGTTCGTCGTTTAGACGAATGGTTAGGGTTCGTGTATACTTTCGCAACAAATGTCGTTTTGCTTTTTTAGAGTTTATAATATGTCTTCGAGGAAATTAGTACCTGACGTGAAGCGCAAATGTTATGGGTAGAGGAAGATAATATTCAGTGTTTCAGAGGAATTATTATGATAGCGGAACAGCAGATAATCTGAAGGTAGACACTGTTGAAAGCAATAATCAACAGGGTCTGTCTGTGCTGGTTGAAGATCATTGCTGGATTGTGACTGACTCTGACCTTGACCTTCATCATGCCCTGAACCCAATACCCAGTGCGTGAGCATGGTTACTTCATCATTACTGAAGGTAGATGAGGTTTCTGAAGTTCCTGCACATCATCCATCAAGGTAGATCTTCTGATCTTCCAGTTTTTCTGATGACGAACATTGTCAAGACCGGATTTCTCTTTCTTTGTTGGATGATGTGCAGGAACCTCATACACCTCATTCACCATCAGAAGTAATGAAGTGACCCTACCCACGCACTGGGTATTGAGTTCAGGTCATGATGATGGTCAAGGTCACAGTCAGCCACAATCCAGCAATGACCTTCAACCAGCACATGCAACAAATGATAGAAAAAGAAGAAACTGAGGTCTACGTCCTTACTATTAGTTAGAAGGCGCATGTATGACATACTCAAATTGCGCTAAATGTAATTCAGCAAAATATGGGAAAAATGGATTAATTTCTGCTCAATGTGCAGTCTAAAAAATTTCACTTTTGATATTTTTCTAAATTTTTTATAACGTTATATTTTAGGTGAGCAATTTAAAAACAGGCTATTTTCTGTCTATTTTTTATAACGATTTTTATAAATATGTTGTCGTTACTGATCTCATAAAAGCTAGTGCCTTTGTAAAAGTCTCTTCAAATAATTAGAAAAAGTAATAATACTAAAGTTCATTATGTAAAATTATAGAGGGTCTATGTATATGTGCAATAAATACAATGAAAAGTGAAATTATTACTTGAAATTAAAACACCCTAAAAATGTTCGTCGAATCCACGAATGGTTAGGCTTTATAGGGGGCCAACGAAGGTTAGGTTTCTAGGGTTAATGTTGTTGAATTATTAAATCCGTATCTTACAATTGTTATTTTTTCAATATTTTAACCGACTTCAAAAAGGAGGAGGTATTTAAATGAAATTTCAATCTCATCCCATTAAATAACCCTAGATCACGATACTTGTGATGTGAAGCTCACTTTCGTCGATACAAATGCATTTGCTTTCTCCAAGTCATCGGATCCTTTAGTCAATTCGAACAGATCTTACAACACTCTTGCTAATGCCATTCCAAAAGAGTGTACATACTACGAAGCGTACGAATAAGACACGAACCCTCGTGTCTTGTTCCCCTCTTTCTTATAGTAGAGACCCCTCTTGCTCTCGTATCCGCGTCGACGTATAGCATGCAAAGTTCAGTATCTAGTACAATCTCAGTTTTTAAATCATTCCAATGGGGAAGGCAAGTCAAAGCGAATGTAGATGGCGCCACCATAGCTTAGTCCTAATCCGACCAATGACGTAGTACTATTTTGAAGTACCTTCAAGATTTGAACTGATTTGAACCAATGACGATGCTTGGAAACAGATATACTATCGCCATTAGTTCCCCAGTTGCCATCCCCATTGCATCTAAGTCTTGCGCAGGATGCTCACGCAGTTACCTACTGTACACTGCTGTTTATTTCCACTCAACATCGTTCTAATTGTTGATTTTCAGATACCAACGACCTACCGAACTTTAACACCAATCAGAAGACGAGTACACCATCATCCGCACCCATGGACTCGCCTGTGACACTACCTGCACCTATAAACTCGCCCATGGCGATGCTCAAAGCTGAACCCGGGCCTGCGCTCTTGCCCATGAATTCACCCGCATTTCCATTCGGGGCCCCGTCCGCGCATACGTCCGCTCTTCCATATGCGCACTCTTCCGTAGCTCCTTCCGCACATCCATCCCAGGCTTCGCCCAGACGTCCCTCCGCGCAGCTGACCGCACTTCAATACGTGCACCCATCTGCAGCTCCTTTCACCCATCAATCCGCCGTTCCTTTGGCACAACCCTCAACGGCTACACCCATACATCCTCTCGCACATCCGCCCGCGCTTCCATATGTGCACCCATCCACACATTCGTCTGCGGCTCCACCCACACATCCATCCGCGCATACGTCCGCGCATCTATATCAACACCCGTCCGCGGCTCATTCCGACGCTCCTTCCATAAATCCGTCCGTGGCTCATATCGCCGCTCCTTCCATAAATCCGTCCGCGGCTTCGCCCACACACCCGTCCACACATCAGTCCAGGCTTTCGTATGTGCATACATCCACGGTCCCCTCCACACATCCATCGGCGGGTCTATCTATGCCTATCCCATACGCAACTGCGCCAACTTCTGCGCCAGTTTCACCGCCGCCGTCTGTGCCCCCGTTTGCGCTTCCAGGCACGATTCCATCTGCACTTCCATCCGCTCCCCCCTCTACGCCCCCGCCCGCTACCCCAGCTTCGCCCGGGGCCTCGCCACTACAATTCAGCTCGCATCAAATACAAATGAACAAAGAAGATTGTAACACGGACACAATAAAAAATAATGTCATCATGTGCCACAATGCAGGTAAGCAACAGCACAGCGACACGTCTACTTTTTCTATGAAAATGCTGGAATTTCCACCTGATGCCGCTTTGGTGGTGTAGAAGAAAACAGACATGACGACACGGTCTGTCATTCCCTAGGCGGCATTGCTGTTTCGGTTGGTGGTAGGCTTCCGCCATGAATATAATATGTACAGCAAGTAACTAAACCAGCAACCATACGTCCAGCAGTGGACTGCGATTGGCTTAGTTGATTGATTCAAGTAACTGAACCGAAAAAAATAGGAAATAAACTTCCCAACAGTATTCACTGATAAAAAAATAAATAAATAGGTATTTAGAGACAGAATCAATCAAGCAAGTCGACCTAATTTAATATCTGATGATATGATCATATCTAGATTAAATTAAGCCTTTAAAGTGAGATTATTTTTGTGACTTTGATTTGATTAATACATTTAAAATATAGCGTGTTACTCAGACGGGCAAAGTTTGCGGGAGCGCGCTTGCGTTGGCTGCTGCAGCCGAACCCCCCTTGGCGGGCCCTCGCTCGCCCGATTGCGAGGCGCATTTAGTAAGTTTCTCTCGTATTTGGGCGCGTTTTAACGATGCACACGGTATACATAATAACAACTAAAAAAATATTTTAAGTCACAGAAGCGGATGTGGGGTTTCCTGGCATTTTCGGCATCACCTCTTCGGCAACTACGCCTTCTGGCTCCGATATCACCTATTACAGGCCCGCTGCAAGTTCAGGTAAAGATTTAGAGCGAATTCACTTCATAATGAACATCACCGTGAAGCTTTTTTGTGGAAAGAAAAATTTGATTACGAGCAGGACTTGGAACTTGCGACCTTCAGATACAGTATACAAGAAGCGGTGGTTTTGCGAGGCGTTAATGTGTATAAAATGTTTGACATCACCAATGAATATGAAACCGAGCCATTAGTACAATTAATCTACTTCAAGAGCCATCAGTAACATCATTGTTATGCAGTATGGTTTTCTTGGCACGTTAATGGCATTGCTATTAGGGCTCTGATGGAAACCCTGGCGGCATTTAGTTCTTGGACGGTATTAGTTTATGAAATGTTGACTCTAAACGGTTTCATTGGCAAAAATCCGCCAATTCATAAAGTCCTAAGATTTCTTTTCCGGACTTGCATTCATATAAATTTTCTTTACGGCTGAGTATCTACCTAGCCTTGACCCAACTAAGTTGAGGTCATCACGGACCACTGGGTCAACATTATTAATTAACAGAAACGCTTTCGAAAAAGACTTCAACAACCCAGTTACTGGGTACTTACACTACTTACACATGTCAGTGTGTCGTGTACAATTTTAACTTAGAAGCTGTTTTACATAAAACAATCATGTTATTTTCAGATATAACACATCTTATTAGTGAATCAAGAACTCAGCAAGCATTGTATCCTATTTTAAGAAGATTCTACTCAAATAAAGGTTCTACGGTGAATCGAGCAAAAGATCATTTAGGTATATAAAAAACACTGAATAAGTAAATAGGATTTCTCCCTTTTCGATCAAGATCACTTTAATCTCGATAAGCGCTTTAGAGTGACGATATCGTGTGCTAAACATTGACGGCTAATGACAGTCCCAGGGATTACGGCTTAGGGTGCCTTTCCACCCGAGATATGCTATGCAGCTATGCGAGAATGTAAAAGCTAGGCTACGAAACTATGTGACCGTTTCCACCGATGCTAAGCTATGTAGGGGTGCGAGTGAAGATGTGCTATGAAGATCGCCGCCACAAAGTAACTGCGCGAGATAGATGCACAGCTCGAGCTAATGCAATGTAGCGATAGAAGGGAAGCGACGACCCATAGCAAGCATCCATAGGACATATCCATAGCACGCACCCATAGCACACATCCATATCACGCATCCTTCCATATAATAAAAAACATATTATCTTAGTTGAATGCGATTCCACCAGTGCTAAGCTATGTGCACCAATGAATATGATTGGTGGATATCAAACGCATCCATAGCAACGTAGCATAGTACGTCTCTGATGGAAAAGCAGCCTTAAGCGCACGGTGTGCGCTGTACCTGAGCTCTTGTCGCGGATTCGATACCCGCACGAAATAAAATATTTTGTGTCAAATTCAAAACTCAAACCGTCTTTCTACAAAACAGTTAAACATCTGTTGAACACTTATCTAAAAAAACTGTCAACGTCAAGACGGCATTTCACGTTTATATAACAGTCGTTTTGCAGTAACACTTTTTTTAGACAAGTGTCAGTTACAACAGATGTTTAACTTTTTGTAGTAAAACGCAAAGTATTTATTTCTATTTGATCGACAAAAAAAAATGCAGCTAAAGTCCCAGTCACAATAATCATAACAACTTATAAAAGTCCTTTACTTGCCCATTCCAAGGCGTGGATCTCTATGGCGAATAATGGACAGTGGAAACTCTTTTAAATCAAATAATATAACTGAGTTTTGGTTACATCATAACCTATCCGTGTGTATGACTTAAAATTTTGGTAAACGCACACAAAATGCAGGAAAGTGTGCAAGTGCATGTAAAGTTAAAAAAAAAACTGCATCATACACAGATAAGGACCAGTACCTAATCAACTTCTGACTTCTATAGTTACAGGCACTGGAACCCAGATATCACCTGAGAATTCTATAGAAACGGTATCGATGGGTGTTACCACATGCAATCCTTCTCTGGCTGACTGTACCACCAGCTACTCTAATGAAGTCATCAACGGTTACTATTTTTTTTCCTCTACCCTATAATGTAACTCCTGGGTTTTTTCATGGTATTAAAATCATCAAATGAGTCCTTCCACCCAGGGTGGGACGGGATCGACTGTTAGTCTTGTACTGACTAAAATCCACGGTGATTCTTCAATAGCCTTTTACGTATCAGGGTCACGGTTGCCTGATAAGATAGTCCCGCGACCCGTTACGTAAAGGCCTTATGCCTCATTTCACTTGCATAAAATCAATCAAAAATAGAGTAGTAATCATAGATTGTTGAAAAGATAAATTGAATAAGGTATTTGTTTCAATCGGTTGAAAAGATAAATTGAATAAGTAATTTGTGAGAGATAAGATTTCTGATTCTCTAATTTTTTTTTTTTTTTTAAACTTTGGCTATTTATCGCATTTTACAACTATCCATCATCTATAAGTCCATCAGCACCACTAATTCATGTACAGAAAGCTGCGCAGAAAAGGAAATCCTCTTTGGTAATGTCACCACCAAAGGGGGTTTCTTTACTCTGCAGCTTACCCTACCAGGAATACAACCTTACAAGTATAATTATGCTTACACAATTCTAACGCCGATTGAATTTTTAGGTCCCGCACACATAGAACGTACTGAAATGGGTATTCAAGCCGAAGAGATCCGCCAAAAACCTGCAGAAGGTAATTAACATACATTATTACAAAAAGCAAAACCTTTCCTTTTTTAGGACAATAACGAAAGTTGTAGTAAACACAAAAAGATACAATTACAAAGGCGACTACAAAAAAAAAACGGAAAAGCTTTATTTTTATCTTTATAGGTACCTTTATTCATATTATTAACAAAAAGTTTGTGAGGATAGATACTTTTCAAAAACTACTGAACAGATTTGGATGAATTTAGTACAAAGACAGTTTATAACCTGAATTTACTAAGAAATTAGTTTTTATCTCGATTTTATCTTCCCGTGAGATAATTTATGAGTTATAGCGAGCGAAACTTCTTAAAAATGGCTTGAAACTGCAACCGTTACTAACATTGATATTTTATTTGTTTAGTGAGAGATACACAAATATCACCCTTAAAGGTGAACGGTGCATCATTCCTCATCGGAGAAAAAGATGAAGTTTTTATGTCGGGTATGACACATATTTCTTTTTTATCTTTTCCGCCTGTCTATTTTTAAACCTTTGAGTGATTAAACCAACACGCAGGTCTGAATCGATAGACAGACATTCTCCAAGTACCCTTTCAAAAGGGTATTTGAGGTTCATTTTTAATTAATGCGTTCACAACAAATCAAGGCAAATAGTATAATTATCATAGAAAGAATCCCACAGAAGAACGATTTGATTGAGGCTTATTTTACTGTATTGGTCTTTTTTCGCAGTCAGCAAGACTGTATCGTACAGGTTTAGTATTTTTTAACTTCCTACTCACATAATTATAAATGCGATGGTTTGGACGTTTGGACAGACGAATGAATGTTACTCTATCACGCTAGAACGGCTCAACGGTTCTTGATGAAACTTGACTCCGAGATGAGTTATAATCTGGATACCGTTCATCCCGATACTACGATCCCGTGGGATAATTTTCAAGTTACACGCAGGCGAAGTCGCTGACAAGAGCTAGAAATAAATTTATAATTGCTTTATTTTAGAATGTCTTCTAATTGCTAACGACGCGGAGAAGGAGCATTTGGCATGCCAGACAGGATCAGCTACTCCAAGGCTTGGTTTTGCTGGTGGGTATTCCTAATAACTAGTTTTTAGCTGAATTCAGTAAAGGTTTAGCCAAACTGGTACGAAACTACGACACATAGCAGACACGGAACAGGACCTATGTCCAGCTCCGTATTTGCTATGTGTCGTGCTTATGCACTACTTGTACCTACATAAGTAAGGCTTCTTCTAGGGCCTAGAATCTAGGCAAGCGTGCTTTACCGTAGACCACATCATTGCTTACCATCAGGTGTGATAGTGTTCAAACATGAGCTTAATAGCGTTTCGTTAATAATTTTTGTCCGATGGCAATCAATTGGTTAACTCAAAATTAGATGCTATTTTTAAAATAAATATTGAACCTTTATTAAGACGCTCTTAAAGTCTGTTTAAAGATACCCTACTTTAATATAGAAGCAGAGAGATAGCAGCTGTGGCGAACAGAAAAAAAAATGCACAAATATTTCTTTCATTACCCTGAATCTTTTCTTTTTCAGGCACAAAGTTATTGTCAATATCGTCAAAAGAACTGTGCAATCAAAAACCCTTATCGACTACAGGTACATTAGTTCTTAATTTAGTTTTTCAATATAAATTACACAGTAAACAGAACTTTTACTGCCTAAAAAGAAGCAGTCTGTTGTATTAGTATTAAATTAGACCCGTCGAGGGAGAGGCGATAAAATCTTGATACTTGACGAGGATTCCGCGTGACACTTATCACGACATGCATTAAGTGTAGCGATTGTTTGAATAATTAGTTACGGAGTTCCTAATCAAACACGGTCTGGTGTTTGGACTAGCGAAAGTACGGGAGCTTGAACACTTCGGTACAAGTTGATTGACACAAATGGTGAAAGGAAGTCTCGTCCCGCATCTGTGATTTAGTGTGATTAAAACTTTAAACCCTCACCGACACATTGTTTTTCTGGCATTTTTAACCTGTTTTTTTCCCACTGCAGGGTAAAGATCAAAGATCTCATCTTTCCATTTCTTCTTATTTGTATGTATGTAACTGCCCGCTTGCTCTCGTGGTCGGGCAAAAAGTGCTATTCGGTTTTTCTATAAGAATTTCTCAGCAGCCCAGAATGTGGAAGTTGGCGGTATGACTGCGCCAGCTCTCTCCAGTCCCATCGAACTGTAAGAATAAAGGAACAGAGACTACACCTGTGCCTGCGCACATACTTGTGCACTATTATATTATTATGTCCCGCACATATGGTTAATCTCTGCTGAGATTGGCCGCAGTGACCGAAATCAGTTAGGGGTACTCAGCCATCAGGTCATCAGCCTGTATTCGTCTCTCCCAATGTGCGTCACTGAGCCCTGTCTTGAGATTTTCTCATCCAGTCTCTGTTATTTGTATTATTTGTTGTATGATCCTACCAATCTCGCATAAACGGGTAACATAATTTATAGTTTATTTCATTTCTATCAGCAGACAAAGCACTAGGAAGCAAAGCAACTGTGGCTTTAATCTCAACGGCTGTAGGAAGCAACGCAACGATGGTTTCAAAAGACCGAAGCAATGCCTCAGGGAATTCAAGAGCTCCTAGCAATGCAACAAAGTCTTCAAAGTCTACGAACAGTGCTGAAACAATATCTCATTGTTCAAATTGTGTCTGCCCTGATGACAGTGGAAAGTCCAAACCTATGGAACTACAACTCAAAGTTTCGTGTGGTGAGATAATTTAATCATCTAATATTATGTATTGGCTTTTTATTTTTCTTCTGCGTCGTGACGGGATTGCGGATTTGATTTCTGACGGATAGTTGTTATTCCGGGTGATTGTGACGGGTTCAGCTGTTTATTTATGCGTGTTTGGTGGTGGGGGGGTTAAAAATTGAAGTAGGGAAGAAGAGAAAGACTATTCTCTTTAGGGTAAATTACTTTCGTTCAGAGCTCTGCCACATCAGCGGCGTCTACGTTACAAATTGTAATTCCAAATTCCACTTTTTGCTTTTGCATCTGTCAAAAAGACCCTTTTTAATGCAAAAAACTAGGACTCATTAGCATACGTGTAATGAAATCTTAAGCTGAGAATGCACCAGTTAGGCGAAAGCGGGTTAAATACATGATCATCACAGGTGACAACTTTATTTCTGGTGGGATCGCGGGACTAGGATTGGGACTCAGGATACCATGGCCCAAGACCCCAATGAAGAAAAAAAAAACCCCTTCTGTTCCACCCATAACGGGTGAACATATTTGATGAATTTACCATAAAAAGATGGAAACCTTTTTTGAATTAGCATGTGTAGAGTTCCTGCCCCCGCTCATGACCCGCGGAAAATTCGAAGTAATGACGTAGACTCTAGCACCACGTCAAAAGGTTATGTTGGTGGTGGCGCCGCGCCGACTCATACGTCTTGTCGCTGTTGCCCTTCAGCATAACCACAGCTTTATCTATGTATGACATGATAAAATTACGTCACTGTTCCATTTTTATGCTTTTGTTACGCCTAATTTTTTTTACATTTTTGGGCCTCTATAAACAGCTGGATGTGAGTGTAAATAGGACAAAAAGTATCACCATATTTATTTACTAGCGACCCGCCCCGGCTCCGCACGGGTGCAATCTTTATAATATTATTAAAATTGCGACTATAATTTGAGATTTAAACTATCCTATCTCTCAAGTTGGATCGAACTGCACATGGTGTGCGAATTTTATTATAATCGGTTAAGTAAGTGGTTTAGGAGTCCATTGAGGACAAACATTGTGACACGAGATTTATATATATTAAGATTATCTATTTAGCTAGAAACTTACGAATGGTTTATTTTTTTCAAAGCGTTACTTTTAAACGTATAACAAGCCTAAAAACTTTTTTATGATTATGTGACATAAATACATTTTAAACTGCTTTAAGCTCTAGGGCATGTCATTTTCCTCACGATGTTTTCCTTGGCCGTTCTAAAAGCAGTGATGACGAAATAAATTGCATCTTAGCTACTGCTTCAAGCCCATAACTATACCTAAGTACAACTCGTTGAGGACGAGACCACTGAGCCATAAAGAAAATGAATATTCTAATCACAGTAACTCTTTTTCAGGCAGCTAATGCGAATTTAATCGCCAGACTTACATTTTTATAAAAGAAACAGTATTTAGGAAAAATCTAATTTCTCTTTAAGTATTCTTTGCAGGATAATTTGTCGTCAGATTAATATTTGACGTAGGTAGCTTTCTCGTCTGCTTAACTTGTCATAACAACATTTATTTTTGGATTCATGAAAATTTCCCTAGAATCCTTTTACGGTTCAATTTGCTTAATGGTTTATTAGGTTGTTCAAAATATTGTGATGAAGGTTTATTGTTTTTGGTAAATTGCTGGGTAGATATCATTCTATTTTTGATAAATATCTCGCGTTAACATACAAATTCATCGACGAGGGAATAAAGATTTTAACAGAAAGGAGTGTATTATATTTAAGAGCGCCCGGGCAAAATACGTCCTCATTTCTATCAATGTCAACGCTGTTCACATAATTTAACACTTTCACTGTCCATGCATTACATGTAATGCACTAATGAGTTAGCTCCGTACGTCCGTGTATGACATACTCGTAGGTACTTACAATACACTGTTGACCACCAAGAATAGTGTTGTTCACGAGAAACTTGAAAAATCAATCAAATAGAAAAAACAGATAATTCTTTCAACCTGCCAAGTACGTAATCTGGCTCCCTAGGTTGCCATGTCTTATAAGTAAATCGTGTTTCGACGTACTTGTACAACACTTATTGGTCGGCGGTTGAAGTTCATACGTCCATGCATTGTATATAACGCACTATTGGACGTGCAGTAATTGTATTGATAACTGTCTTAGGACAGTGAAAGTGTTAAAAAGTTCTTAATGTAGTTTGAATAGAGATACGAGTAGAGTATGACGCCACGGTCCTCGCAGTGGCTGAGCAACCCCGCACGTTCCGGGTCTGGGTCTTTGTGTGTTTGAGTTTATATGTTTAAAAACGCACACACGATACAGACAGGAGAAATTAATAGTAATAGTAGTTAATAAGTATTTGCATTTAAATAGTTTAACATTATAATATTTTTCATAAACAGGCACTGACCCGAATGTTGCCGTCTTCAATGACACCAGATCTACTTCAGCAAGGGGACTGGAGTCCTATTATGAAACAGGTACCTTAATATGAAGTGCATTTTATACCATAAACTGTGCCCCACAGCTGGGCAAAGGCCAATCTTTCTCTTTCAAATCCCCCTGATTTTTGCAAAATCTGACCATCCTTGCTCTGCGAACATTATCGGATCGGAACATAAACCTAGTACAATTCGACAATGATTTAAATATACAATGTGTCCAGTCTTCGGTCTGTACAAACTTACAGGACGGAATAGCTTGCTCAATTCTGTCAATAAAATTATTCTGGTCGGAAACCAACACCTACTGAATGGGAGTTTGAAAAAAAACTAACAGAACTGTCGTTATCGTTCCCCTAGGGGAAATCAAATATCTTGGTTGACCACAACATCACTCAATATAATTTCTAGAGCAAATTAATCAAAAACCAGCCTTAAATATTCCCACTGTTGGGACACAGAACCTTGGACTGGAGACCTGGGACACAGGGAGGGGACTGTAATCCACTATGCAGACCCAGTGCGGATTGGATTTTTTGATTGATTTTGATTCTAGGACACTGTTCCTATAATTCCTTCACCGTTCTCCGTCAAAACAAACTAATGTTTTCTATTTTATTCAATTTCACAGAAGATTTACTGAACAATTTGATCAAGAAAGCGTTAATAAGTAATTCTGTCGGAACCCTTCAACCGCATGTCTCTGAAAAATCACAGCCCAGTGGCAAGAGTAAGTTAATATCATTCGTTCAATTGAAATTCAATTTAATGCCAGCTACACACGATCCAGCTTAATGTAAAAAGTTGCAGCGCGCTCGAAACGGTGTGCGCTAAGAATGGCTAGCAGAGTGCATGACAAATCTACTTCTGATAGCCATACACCATCAAGTTTTCTGCACGGTTTTTTCAGCGCGCTGCAAACTTGACGGCAAATTGTATCGTGTATGGCATTAGTCGTAGTCGTAATATAATGTCACATCAATAAAAGTTCTAAGTCTTGTATTTCATTAGACGACTACTGTTTCTAAACCATTTTTTTTTTAGCGTGGTAAAATCATCAAATTAGTCCTCCCACCCCGGGCAGGGCGGGAGGGACTGTCAGACTTCTACTGACTAAAATCCACGGTGTCCTTCAATAGCCCTTAATGTTCCGGGGTCACGGTAAGGAAATAATCCCGCGACCCCGGCAGGCTTTGGCCCTCTGAGAGGGGGGCCCCGTCATTATGTTGACGCTCTTTGAGGCGCGCGTGGGACACGACGCGCCGTCGACCCGGGCATGGTCCATGGTCGGGCAGCGAGTTGCCCTTTACTCGCTGCCCGTATGCCCGCGCCTACGGTGGCCGGAGATCATCTGCTGACGTCCGACGCCGTGGGCGCCTACCACTGCGGTACTGTTTCTAAACCATGAAGTAAAAATATCATTTGGACTCTCAATATTTATAAAACAAAGCTGAGAAGTTTGTTTGTTTGTGTCTGGAAGTACCATCCAGATTTGACAAATCTTTATCATTTGACGGTCTAATTTTTGATGAAGGTTGTATGTTATTAATTCTTGTCCCTCTAGAAACCGAGCGAAGTCACAGAGCACAGCTAGTAATCATAAATGTGTCTACTCTTTAACATAGAAACTATGCAAGGGATGTCGATATAATTTGGATACATTTTATCCCAATATAACGTTTCTGTGGCATAAATTTCGAGCTGCAAGCGGGCAAAGCATAAAGCGAAAAATGATTTGTTATTTATTAATGCTGTCAATTTTTTTTTTTTGTATGGAATAAAAGCGATGTACTTTATATTTGTAGAAAGCCGATCTAACGTTTACTACGTGACGACCAGCACTAATACCCACATCAGCCTAGAAACCAAGTCTATCGGACCAACTGCGTCCGACGTGAGTAAACTGAGAGACATGAACAAGACAGATGCTGAGATACAGTACTTTATTGAACAACAGGAGATAATTCCAGGTCAGTATGTTTCCTAGGGTCGAAAATGCGTTATTCGTGCGGATGCCCGCGCGGTTCGTCGCAACACCGTGCTCCGTCGCGCGTGCAAAAAGTACAATATTGTGGCCTATCTTCTTTAATAATAAAAGCTTTGTCTCTTCACTTAGCGTTATATAAATGTATCGTGTGTGTGCGTTTAGACATTTTAACATGCATCGATACCTGGGAGAACTACCTGTAGACCATACAAATATTTGTTTGGTACGAGAATCAAACTCGCAACGCGTAGCGCAGCAAATCACTCGGTCACTGGGCTGTTTTTTACTTCTGGTTTTGAAATCTATTTAATGCTTCCATACGATTCTTTTAAGAATATTTTAGATAAACATTAACCTAACAGCATCCATATTGGGACTATAATTAAGCTCAAGTGCCTTTGACAAGATTGTTAGTGACAGCAACCTTTAGCAAAGGAAATATCAAATGCTTGTCAAACGATTGAAGTGTCTATTGTAAAGTTTCGAATTGCTTTGTCATACTTTTCAGACAGTTTATAAACCCTGTCCTGCGCCTGATCACTCTTCGGTCATGTCGTATTGCCATCTCATCTGAACTATGAAAGTAAAGGAATAGAAAGTGCACCTGTGTCTGCACACACACTTGTTTTGTGCACTTAATAATGTTCCGCGCAGTTGGCTAATATCCGTTGAGATTGGCCGCCGTAGCCGAACTATAAACTTTTAAGTTCTGATCCGTATTGTAACATTCTTAGGGACAATGGAGCGTACGAGTATGTTGGTTGTTACCAGCGCTTTGTTTCCCCGTACTGACTGCACAAACGATTGTTGTGTTAGGCTGCTTGTCCGCTGGAGCGGAGTGAATATGCAGAGCAAAGAAACAGAGTAAAATTAACCAATAGGGTTGCACCAAATCTCTGCTTCTCTTCAGTGGACAGGAAGTTACAAACCGGTAAGCGGATCGGGGAAGCAGAGAGGAAAAGTTGAGCGGGGAAGCGGAAAGGAGAAACGAGTGCAGGCACAGATGCGGTTTGCGGCCTAATTAATGACAAACCCAGTCGGCAACTCAACTCCGCTGCCTCGCTGCGCTCTGGACAGGCAGCCCAACTCGTAACATTGTGCTTCGTAACGCTGATCGGGTGCCGGGCATAACGCGGGACTAACGAGCTACCGTGACCCCAGAACAAGTCTGACAGTCCCTCCTGTCCCGCACTGGGTCGGAGGACTCAATTGATGACTTTACCACGTGGAAAAAAAAACACGCCGTTCGGTACCCACCTGGTAATCAGATCACATGATTAAGACCCTCATTTGTGTTGACATATTCGGGTACAATGCAATATGAAATGGTATCGTGTCAAAAAGCCGTAAAATATTATTAAAACTTCTTTTTTGGTTTCTTTCTTCGATACAAATATTATGCATGTTCGTAACATCCATTATAAATAACCCTTCCTTTACGAATGTTCGTAAATGTTAAATATAAACAGCTTGTCATTCCGAGGCTAACCCTCTACACGCTATGTCATGTGACATGTCATAAATACGTGTATTTGAGTAATCCGTTTTGTTTGTCGTTTAAGTATGTCAAGGGAATGTATGCAACTCTGATTTAGTATGACAAAAACAACCCAACCCCATGAAGATAGGGTTATATTTTGAGTGGCAATCTATGTAATGTTTTAACTTGTTTAACTCGTTTTAGCTCGAATTTGATCACCATCTCTCCTGATGGGAAGCAATGTTCTAGTCGACGGAGTACGCTTGCCTAGGACTAACTTATTCACTCTTGGCTTAAGCGCATTTCACACAGAGAGCGGGCGCGGGTCGGGCGCGTTTCGGGGCGGGAGTACGGCGGGTCTAGTTCTTTTTATTTAAATGGAAGACTTCACACTGAAAGCGTGCGCGGGTCGGGCGCGGGGCGGGTCGTGCGCACGCTTTCAGTGTGAAGTCTTCCATTTAAATACAAAGAACTAGACCCGCCGTACTCCCGCCCCGAAACGCGCCCGACCCGCGCCCGCTCTCTGTGTGAAATGCGCTTTAAAGATTCTCTTTTCTTTCGTTTGTCAATAAAGTAAGAGATAATCAGATGGGTTGTATCATGATCCTTCAAACTTATGTTATCGCTCTTCAGTCGTATCATTTTTAGTGTTTAAAACTATATTAAAAAACACAATATAAGTACCGAGTGTACCAGCAAAATGATCATCTCATAAATTAGCTTCACCAATAAAACTGATCATTACAGTAGTACAAAACCGCGATAAAGAATGTAAATGACATCATTATTGTACAAAATTGTCACTGAAAGCTCTTGAAGTCTATTTAATGTTCAGTTTCACACTGAAATTCGCATTAAATATATACTTGAGTGTACTGTGTTTAAGTGAATGATTTTATTTGGATTAATCTAGACCCAAATAAAAGCCATTGATCACTTACAACAACAAACCGAGAAACGTAATTACTTTTTATTCGAGCGCGTAATTCTTGCTTAGACACTTTTTGTATTCTCAGAATGATATATTTATTTTGGAAGCATTCGTGGCCAATATATCGGGCGGTACGGGATACTCGGTTGATAGATCGAGTCAAGTTGATTTATAGTTTTTCTTCATAGCTAGTGACATTCAATCTTCGATTATAAAATGGCGACCTTAGCCGCTAGATTAGACTCTAGTATAAGGACACGTTAACCTATATCCGGACTTATTGAATTGACACATTGAGTCTCAGTAAAAGGTTGGCTTTGGAGAAAGTTATCTTTGTCAGTCATTACTTTGCAGGGAGCAGTGGTGGCCCAGTGGGGAGCAGTGGTGGCCCAGTGAGGAGCAGTGGTGGCCCAGTCGTATCGGTCCCGACTTACGAGTTGTAGGTTCTGGGTTCGAACCCCGCCAGGCGCATTACTTTGTGTGATTTGTTTCATCACCACTGCTCTCAAAACGGTGAAAGAAAACATCGTGAGGAAACCGGCATGTCCTGTAACCAAAAATTCGAAGACATGTGACATCTGCCAACCCGCACTGGGCCCGCGTGGTGGATTATGGCCCACTCCCTCTCACAAGAGAGGAGGCCTGTGTCCCAGCAGTGGGAACATTATAGGCTGATGATGATGATGACTTTGCAGCTTTGTGACACTATCACTGTGGCATATTATTTATGGTAAGCAGAGATGCGGTCGACGGTGAAGCAAGCTTGCCTTTAAATTAAATGTTTCAAATGAAAACTTAGAAACTCTCTCTCTCTCTTTCTCTTTCTCACTCTCTCTCTCTCACTGCTGGACATTTTTGCTTCTCAATAGACTCGCGTTTGATCACCTTCTCACCTGGTGGTAAGCGATATTCTGGTCGACGGTGAAGCACGCTTGCCTAGAAGTGACCTATTCACTCTTGACTTGAAGACCCCAAAGAATGGTAGCAACCATCCAAAAGCAATCCAAAAGCATTTATTTTTAAAAGATCGTTGATGTCCTCATGTCAAGTGGAAAACGTGTAGTCTTCTTATTTATCTTAACCTACCTTTTTCTTACCTTACATTTTTCTTTTCTAGGTCCTAACTCTGATCAGGACGAAATTTTATCCACGTTGGTGCTGAAACCCGTTATCTGTGAGACTCCCACACAAACTGAAGGGATTGACAAATTTGAGCGTGAGTAGAAATATTTTGTTTCGTGTAGATGGTACTTCGTTGAATTTATTTGTGTTTTATATATCAAAAGTGACATTAAGCCTGTTCACTAGGTGATGAATGTCCAATAACACATGTCGCTGCAGATACTGCTCTAAGATGATTATGACGGGTCATTATTTTTCATTAAATGCTTAGCAGCAATACAGGGTTATTTGAAAAGCATTAACAAGCTCTTATGTATTATTGGTTACTAAAAAGTCAGGTGTTTCATACAAATTGGAGTATTTACAGTGTTGACAATTTAAGTTTTTTTTTTATCTATCAAGGTTGGTTTCATAGTAAAAGTTGTTTATGACCATAATGTCCTTAAAGCCTATGAAAGGTTGTTAATGTTTAACAAATAACCCGGAATACACTATAACAACTGATTGTTACTACCTCGCATAAAACGTACATTTATTTTCAAATAATTATGTTAGATATCTCACATTGTGCCAATAACGACACCAATGAAACTAAAAGACCTCTTCAAACCATTTTTGGCATAGACCTCAAATAACCATAAAAATGCTCTATATTTTCATCACACCATACATTTCCGACCCCTGTACTTTATAAGGGGTGTTCGGTGATTTTTCACGGCATTTATTCCAAAAGCGCTTCACAATTGCGCGTAATGATATGGAAACATTCTGCTTGTAAGAGATATAAAACGCTTATGTAACGTTAAATTTCTATTGCTTTGCTGCAAAAATTAATTATGATTCAAAGATAAGTCATCTGAAATATTTGTTTTGATCGTTATCAAAACAAATATTCACTATGATTTATTTGCATTTATCTTATATATAAAATTTCCGTGTCACAATGTTAGTTACCGTACTCCTCCGAAACGGCTCTACCGACTTTTATCAAATTTTATATGCGTATTCAATAGGTCTGAGAATCGGCTACTATCTATTTTTTTTTAATTTATATTGCAAAACAACGTTTGCGGAGTCAGCTAGTTTTATTATAAAATCACAAAAGTTATGATTAAATAGAAACAAAATGTTTTTTTGGTCGTTTTGGCTCATTTAAAGCGACCAATCACTTTTGAGATTAGTCGTTGAGAGGGCAGATACTAGGTACATTTATAACGCACTTAAAAATGTGCAATCAAGACGAGGCGCTGGTTTTGATCACGTGTCTTCAAGAAGGGAATAAATAATCTTAACAAAGTTAAGCTTGTAATACACATTTCTATTACTGACACAAACAAAAGTATATCCATTCCCCGAATCTCAACTTGCATTATTCTGTGCAAGTTACTGGCAAGTGTATTACGAGCTTAGAAAATAGCTCAAACCCACGATCTACCACGACCAATTCCAACTACAAATGAAAATCATCCTTACCACTATGACATGCGGTTATTTACGGGTAGATGAAAAACAAAACACGCTCGCCACGACGACGTATGTCAGTCGAATTGCATCATTATATTGTAGTAGTAAGGTCAATTATCATTTTTAGTTAGTAGGAATTGCAAATCACCCGATTCACATCATGGGCAAGCTCCCTTAGATGCTTATATAATACTAAAGTTATCAAAATTTTCATAGTGCCAACCCCGCACAAGAGCACTTCAATGATGACGTCATTCTGCGGTCTCACCGCCTCTAACCAGTTCCCAGCGCCGTCTACAATGACTGTTCAGAGAGCAGACTGCATACAAGCCTCCAACAAAAGTCAGTATTTTATGGGTTATATACGAGTAATCTACTTCATACTGCTTCATAGCAATCATTGATTGATTTACTAATGAAAAATGCACAGATCTGAATACCTGATAAACATCTATTGAACACTTGTCTAAAAAAGTGTAAACGTCAAAATGACATTTCACGTTGATATAAAAGTCGTTTTGCAGTTACAGTTTTTTAGACAATTAGCGTTCAACAGATGTTTATCTTTTTGTGGGAAGGCGGTTAATGTATTTTCGTAGATCTGGCAATTTGTATTTCAAATAACATTCAATGTAAAGAGGCATTTATAACGCTATTATTTAATTTTCAGTGAAACCTCACACTCGTAATGTGGATGGTACTGATATAGAAACTAACACAAACTACATAAAAGGCTCAGGTAAGACTCATTACAGAACCAACGCCTTTGGCGAACGTTTAATAGGGCAAGCCATTTAGCCGCTAGTCAGGATCTAAGTTGAATTCTATATGGAACAACCCGATAGCAATTTTAGTTATCAAGGTTTGAACTCGCCACTACAGGCTCAATAGTCACGTTTACCACGAAGAAGCCGTAATAAACTGATATTTCTAACAATGATTAGCGCAAGCGGTCCGTTTGCTACGGCGTAGTTGAAATTGGCTACGCCGTAGCAGCTACGACGTAGCAGCGAACATCAGATTTCTGCTTCATATTGAATTCAAACTATAAAAAAAACTTATTTTATACAGTTACAGATAATCTCGCGCAAACCTCTATGGTACACACCAGGCAGAAGTCTATGGAGGTGAAAATTTACAGGAACTGCTCGAATGCATTGCACTCAAAGGCGGACGTGCAAAATAGTAACTAATATTTTTACTGTAGTTATTTGTGTTTTTTTTTTCATATTGATAACTAAACTATAAGGACTAATTATGACGTCCAGATAGTGTTGTTTCCTAATTGCACCCAACATCCACACAGCTCGCACCGAAAGCAATGCCGTGTCCGGCGTGGGCTAATGGACGCGTACCTTTAAGGCGCGTTTCCATTAGGCAAGTCTTGCATACAAGTATGACGTCACAGTGGTATAAAAGTTGCTTGAATAAAAAAATCATAATAATTATACAGTTCAAATGACCTACTTGCAACTTGTAACTTGATGCAGGTTTATTCATGTTGAATACAATGTGCAACTTGTATACAAATAACTTATATAATGGAAACGTTTTTAGGTGTTAACAACCAGCTAATATCTCTATCCCGCCTGATCGGTAAAAAGAGAACGGATTCGACAATCAGCTCACAGATGACGCAATGGATAAATGAAACACCCGTGGAAACAAGTTTGTACATTTTAAGTATACAGGGTGAATTTTTAGTCACCATCCAAATTTTAATATATTAGTCTTTGGCGAAAATCATTGAATACGTGTTTTTTCTTTTTGTATCACTCAATACAAAAATATCGAGATATCACGTCTCAATGTTATCTATAAAAAGTTGATGTATCTGGACACCGCGCTGTGATGTGTCACTCAGGTGTAGCGGGGCGGGGCGGGGGGTCAGCGGGGTGCGCTCTGTCCGTTTCATGCGTCCGCAAGTGTATATTATTAACGTTTAGCTTAGTGACCACACAGAGCGGATGAGAAAATGATTTAATATGACGATTTGAAGTATCGATTTTTTTTCAAAAATGGGGTTAGTGATTGATACCTAATGTCTAGAAAAAATTTGGACGGTGGTAAAAAAGTCACCCTGTATAATATAAGTACTACTTTTTTATAATTATAAATACTCGAAAGCTTGGCCCGTCCAAAAAGACATAAGAATTTTTCTGGTCATAGTCATGCTCAATCCTACGCAAAAATATTGTCAGTAAAATGTCCAGCATAATTAAAACTAGGAAGATATTCTGAGAAAGTATTGGATTTATCCAATTTTAGCTGAAAAACAAGATATTGGCGAATGGCCTGTTTTGGTCAATAAGCAATCGAGAAAATGCGAGCTCATTGCATCCTATTTTAAAATGAAAAGAAAATCATTTGAAAAAATATATCATTATATCAAACACTAAACACTGAAATACGAAGATAATAATTAATATGCAGGCCTGCATAACAATATCTAGCTCAAAGATGTAACTTCAAGGTAAGAAAAAATGTTTGCATTAATATTTTTTTCTTCAGGTCTTCATCAAACGAAGTTTCCAAATTCTCACAAATCTCATTCCAAGAATGGTATGTTCAACATTTTTACTTAATATTTTTCAGTAGTTTTATTATTTACCTAGCTAGTAACCTATCTATACATATTACAAATAAAATTGGAGTGTCTCTTTGTAATATTGAAATAACCGTTTTTTACTACATGCATACGAATACGGTACATATACCAAAATAACATAACATTTAAATTTTTGTCTGTCTTTTCTGACTGTCTGTCTGTCTGTTTGTAATGGCTAATCTCTGAAATGGCTGGGCCGATTTTGACGAGACTTCTATTGGCAGGTAGCTGATGTAATAAGGAGTAACTTAGGCTATTTACTTACTACCTACTTACTCTACTACTATAAAAATCCTTTGTTTAAGAAAAAAATACATTGTTGAGTTCCGACATCCATGCGAATGAAGTCGCGGGCAAATCTAGTTTCAAATAAAGGGCCGTATCAGAATTGAATAAGTCTAAATTCAACAAGCCTGCCTACTTGCGTCTTCCGGTCCGTGGTCGCCACTCGAGAACTTTTCTTCCCCAACTGTTGTCAGTTCTACGAGCGACAACAAGCGCAACACTTGAACATAATTCTGTAGTCATTCATACACTAACCTAAGTAATAGTGGCCCGTGGGTTTGATCAGTTCTTAAACTGTTTGTTATTTTAACAAGAGTTGAATTACTAATCAAACAACTCGCCCGAAGACAGTTGTGTAGCCGTTAGTTTTTTTATCAATAAAGGAACATTTCGTTGACAAGGACCATAGTGATAGTCACGTTAACTATTAAACACTTCCCAATTTGATATTGAAAATATAACATTGCAGCTTTGGACACTATTATGCTTGGTAATGAAAAGAGTACATTAAGAAAATCTTGCATCTTTACATTGGAAAGTGATAACCATTTATGTACTGACGTTGACAATCCAGTGCCGTACGGTTAGTACACATTGATTTATTTTCATTAGTTAGATAACAAACAACTCTGATAAGTTAGCAACTTGATTGGACAGCCTACTTTAGCCAACCTTAAACTTTTAGGTATACAATTCCATAATGGAACATTCTAGAATGTTCTAGAACTAGAAATATTCGTAATGTTCTAGTAACTAGGCCAACGTAACAATAATTGAAATACATCTTTCAGAACTGCCTACAATAATTCTATCAAAAGACAGCCTTGAGGATGTGTTACCCATAATAAAATCAAAAGACGTCTATGATAAGAAATCAGAAACTCAACCTAAAGCCAAAAATCCAACAATGGTGGACGTGTTTACATCAGGTATGTTATAATGAAAGGTACATAATTATTTAATTATAAAGGTTTAACTAAAATCAACGAGGATTTTCCAATTTTAGATAACAATGTATCCAAAGATGTCAAAGAGTCTATACTTCAAGCTTGCCCAGAGATTTGCGAGACAGGTACTATGATGCCTTATAATAAATATGTTTTTTTATTCTGTGCAAAAAGTCATACTAGTTAATTTTTCCCTAGAATCTCCATGTCGATTCAGCAAGGGGTCCAAATTGAGTATCATTGTAAAATTGGACAGTTATATTAAAAGTAAATGCGTGATATCGATAAACTTGCAAAAGTCGAGGTGTATGAAATAGGTAGGTTTTTAATATATGTTATTATCATTTAACAGTATCTTATATATCCTTTGATTAATATATTTTGTAACATTATTACGTGAAATTGTTTTAGGACCATTAATTTACGACTTTAAAACATGCGAGATACCTTTATAACGCTACTGGATAATGCAAACACATAATGCACACACACACAAATGCACACTCAAATGCGGCAGTGGACCGTTATCACACCTTTAGTATGATAACGGTCCACTGCCGCAGCATTTCTGCTACTATGGTGCTGTTCAACAGAGCTGTCTGCCGTGCTAATTTGCAATTTGCAAGCAAGCCTGCAAGCAACACTTCCGCGAATCATGTCTATTGTTGCTGCCACGACGCTCAGATTGTAATACTCGTATTATGTAAACCTATAGAAAATATATACCAATAAATAGTTCGCGACAGCACTGTTGCGTACAGCAGAAGTTTGGAATCATACCTTAACAGCATGCCGTTATCAGTAAATCAGTATCACGAGACAGGAGAAATTCCTAATTTAGGAAAGGCTTTAAAAATCAAGATAAATTCAACAGTTTAGATTACTGTTTTTGTTATGTTATCGTCTAAGTAAATTAACTGTCTCAATTCTCTCATAATAATGTTACACCGTATTCTTATAATAATCGTGTATGTCCTGGTCTTAGGAACGGAGTCGCTACCACCGACGTATTCCAAGAAGTCTGCGTGTGTGTTGACGACTCAGTGTGTCCTGCCTCCGCTGCCACAGTGCGGCGGAGGACACTTGTATCTGCCTAAAAGTCCTGGTAAGGACAATTGAAAAAAACTATATTTTAAGCTTTAAAGTCTAGGGAACAAGGTGGAGACAATATCGTCCTCCTTAGAAAACTTTCTGGCCACAAGATCACCTCATATTGGAACAGGACAGTTATTGTATCTGATGTTATTATTTATTAAGATCAATCCGTCTCGGTTGATGTCGAGAGCAACATGGTTACACTTACACCATTTTATTTTCTCAATTTCCCGTAGGATGAGCTGCTTTATTTTCATTTTTTGAGCGTCCAAAAACTTAGAGCGAGGCCACACGATGCTGTAACGGTGCGGTGCAATGCGGCACCGCAATTATTTTATGGTTACAGGGCGTTGAGGCACCGGACGCAGTGGCAACATGACATGACAACTGTGCGGCGTCTCTCCGGCGCCGACGTCGTGTGGCAACGCTCTTACTTATAACTGCACAAAATACGGAAGAATTTTTTGTTTCTGTTTTCAGATTGTGTGTTTATGTACGGAGAGCCTCGTTGTGTGGTCCACAAAGTTTGTGCCGACGCCGCAATCCAGCTTGATCTTCCGGCCAATAAAGGTGAAATAACTACTCTTGGTTATTCTTTCTATACTTCTCATCCCAATAATCAGTAAAATCACCACATTATCACTAGAACATCGTGAAATATCAGGCAGTGATAGCATCGCTTTAGAGACGCCGTAGCATTTACACCGTCACGTCAGCTATGTCATAGCAATACCATTTTGTTGTAGCAATTTAAACGCTCCGGCGTTTCAGCTTCTGCTACGCCGTGCCAATGAAGTCGCCGCGAGCCGTAGCAATAATGACATATCATAACAATATCCCTTGTATGCTACAAAGTTACTGTTACTGTTAAAGCGTTTCGGCAATTCAGCTTCCGTTACGCCGTAGCTATGATGTCGCCGCGAGCCGTAGCAAAAATGACGAGTCATGATAATACCCCTTGTCGTAGCAATTAAAGTGTCACGACATTCCAGTTTTGACTACATCCTAGCAAATATGACCGCGCCATGCGTCTGCACCATACCACAAGCAAAGAGTAACAATAAAAACTTTTTCAAAAAAAATGTAACCGTCTTCAAAAACAACCACAAAAAAGTGTAAAATAATCTACAAAATATAACTTATATAAAATAACTTTTCTTTCGGAAGTCAGTGCCTTTCGTCCCTTAGCTTACAACACCGCTCAAGTCGAAAATTGGCGGTTTTTACATTTGAATGCCTTTAGATAGAGCTGCTAATTGCGCGTCCAACCATTGGTCACATGATATAGATTTCAGCCAATCAGAAGCCGTAATTCGAAAAGTAGTGAGAGCGCGCAAGTCGGTTGGCCTCGCAACACCGCACAATTCGTTAATTTGTCATACTTTTCTCGTACAAGTACCTCGCGCTCCGTGATTATTTTATTTAAATGTGAGTTTTATCGCTGAAAGTTCTATGCAAGAAGTTTTAATAGAAGATTAAGAGGTAAGCTATATAATAAAGTAATGTGAATTGATTTACGCGTATTAATATAGAAAGAAATGATCCCTAAAAAAATATCTTCATTTACTTAAGCGGTGTTTACTAACTATCTTTTTTAACTTAGGCGGTGTTTCAAAATGTATTTAATTTATTTTAGGAAGCTAAAATAACCCATGTTTTTACGTTTTTTTAATTTTACTTGAAATATTTCTTAATAAACAATTCTTTGAAAACCATTTATTAATTCCTTATTCCCTAAAATTTCCGCAAACAACACCGCCTTAATCCAATTAAATATCAGTCAACACAGCTTAAGTCGTAAAATAAAGGTCAAAATAAAGTAAATCGTCAAAATAAGTATAAATAATTATTTCTGAACCGCTAACTAGGGTATTTATTAAGTAATAACAGAAAAAATCCACCGATTTTTTAAAATAGACAGTTTTTTTCGTCTCCTGTAAAGTTGATAAAAATGACTTATGCGGTGTTGTAGCTAAGGGACGCTTTGTTTTTTTTCTTTTCATTGTCTTTTTAGCCACCGACTTCCGAAAGAAAAGTTATTTTGTAGATTATTTTACACTTTTTTGTGGTTGTTTTTGAAGGCGGTTACATTTTTTTTGAAAAAGTTTTTATTTTACTCTTTTTAGTTTAAATATTCAACCCGAATTCTTCTAAAGAACATTATTCTCTTACTTGTGCACTAGAATTTTGTAATCCTTCGCACCGGTATCTACTTACATCACTCATGTAGACATTATGCTAATAAAATTCCATATCTCAAAAATTACTGGACCGATTTTGATAAAACTTGCAGTATTCTCTAAGTTAAATGATACCTAGCACAAGAAAAAAAGAATTACTTAAATCGGACTCGGATATGCGAACACAAAGTCAATCGATGCCTATTCCTTACTGTTAAGGAGTTGTACCTTCCATCATCAGGTCATCCACCTGAGATGATGATTATCAGATGCAAATACTTGAACAGCTTTAGAAAATATATGAAAATGGTACTATGTGCCTATAAAATTTGAAGGTTGCCCTCGATTTCCCTAGGATCCCATCATCAGATCCTGACCTGATGATTATGGGACTAATTGGAAAGTATAACCTTTCAAACAAAAGAGAAATTTTCCAAATCGGTCCAGGCGTCTTCGAGAAATCGGGGAACATATATAAAAAAAAAAAGATTCCGACGAATTGAGAACCTCCTCCTTTTTTTGAAGTCGCTTAAAAAGAATTGAATGGGAAGAATATAAGTGAAAATTATTTTTAGAAATACTTTTTTGTCAAATAATTTATTCACAAATCTTAAATAATATTCAAGATTTCTTATTTATTGAATCCTCAAAATTTAAAAAAAGAAACCAGACGTTCATACAAGAAATTCAAATAAAACATTTACTCTGAACAGTATCAGCTGTAACAAGAGAATAAATCACTCAATCGTGTCAATTTGCTAATGTAACGAACACAGCATTGTCTACAATAACATAATTCAATTTCAGAAGTGAAACGAGCGTGTGTTACTCATTCTGTCGGGCAGCTGACGTCTCACGGTTCTCTTAGAGATGGGAATCCCAGCGCGCTCATCAGGGAAGTTCTTTCGCCAAAAGGTAAGAACAACCCATACTAATATTCATGACAAGCTTTATACCGCGGTTTCACCCGCGCTGCTTGGCTTCTGTTGGTCGTAGCATGATGTTATATAGCCTGTAGCCTTCTTCCATAAATGGACTATCCAACACAAAAATATTTTTTCAAATTGGTCCAGAAGTTTCGAAGCCTATTCAACACAAACAATCAAATCTTTCCTCTTTATATTATTATATAGTATGGATAGAAGTGCTCTGTCTGTTTGTAATACTTTCAAGCCAAACTGGTATGAATGAAAGGACGTGGTTAGTTCACATACTGTGTTTGGAGGGCATCTCATTATTAGTTTCCTTGGAGTAATAACAAAAGTAGATACCACTCGGATGACGAAGCGCGCAGGAGTTAGTTTGGTTACATTGTCCAGACGCCTGCACATCTAATTTTCCTAATCGAACATGAACCTTCTTCTATTGTGATTGAATATCTATTAAATTGACAGATTCGGGTACTGAAAGCAGTTGTATGCATGTACTATGACAGTAGTGTATTTCCTCATTTTGTGACTTGCAGCCTCTTTGACTAAAACACTTTATTTAAAGTGTATCATAATGATTGTTCAAAAAGATAATCTTAGAAATAATATTTATAAATAAGTCAAAATTAATAATTATGGCAAAAAAAAACGTTACAATTTCTGATTACCATCTCAAGCTAAAACCTAAAATACGACGCTATAGAGGGTAAACAAGGTTTGTAGTAGAATGCCAAAACAGTATGTTATTTGCTCTTTATCATTCCGAAAGTGCCCTTAAATACGCCCTTAGATACTTTAGTGTTGATTTATTAAGAGTTGGCAAGAACGCTAAAGCATTGGCAAGGGCTCAACGATGTTCACTGTACTTAAGACCGAGTACAAGCAAACGAATGATTTTGTTCACAAAAGAGTAGTGTGCAGTTGTGCACGGTAGTTCGGACGACAACCGGCCAGATTCTGTTCGGACGTCCGAACGCTCAAGGTCACGTCCGCGTCTTACGACTGACAGTTTGCACAGTGTAGTATTAAATGTACTGTCTAGATAATGAATAAGCCGCGTCTCTCAGCCGCGGCTGATGGACGCGTCCGATAATTTGTTCGCAGCTTGTACTTTGCCTTACGACTTCTGTTCTGTCACCGATGTAATAAATGATAACACCCACCAGCACGTCAAACTATCCCGATCTGTATATTTTTTCCCAATCGAAAATGTAACTTCATTGTTATAAAGTTGAAAATCGATTGAAGAAAGACAGATTCGGGTAGCTTGATGCGCCAGCCATCTGTACCTATTCTTAGCCCTGTAACATATATGGACAAATTAATTGGCTTTAAAATAATATTTTTTATTATCGCTGAAACAAAGGTACCTATAGGTTGCCAAGCCTTTTCCAAGTAAGAAGAATAAAGTTATAATTCGTTTGTGTTGGACCAAAGTTAATTTTCACCTCACCCGCTCGGAAAGATTCTATTTCTCATTCAAAATCTGAGCGGAAAACTCCATTTTGTGCTCTAGAGCACAAAGTGTTGTTTAAAAATCGAACACGTCTTGTATTCAATTATTTTCTACACTGGCAGGTGAGCCGCCCCCACTGCATGTCAGTGCACCGGGTTGTTGCAACCTGTTTTTTTTTTCTGAACATTAGTGTTATGTAGTAGATGTCGTAAGTTTGAGTTTTTAAAATTCGAGAAAATCGTCTCGAACCGCCTTATATCTGTCTCTGTCTCCAACATTCACAATGGAATCCAATGAATTTGAGCAATTTTCCGCTACGTAATATTAACACACAAGTGACAAACACAAGTATTAATGTTCCAAAAAAACATTTAACTTTCAAGAATAACAATTTTAGTAATTTTACTTTTAATTTCTAAAAAGAATAATTAAATACTTATATAGTAATTTAGTAAATTGTTTAAGCTGTTTCTCTTACACCTACCATTTCCTCGCTGTGTGAGGTGAAAAGTTGTGTGTTGCACTCGGCAGCAAAGTTTTTCTGCGTCTCGTACTTTTGAAAACTTCGCATCGCTCAGGATTCTATATTTGAACCGCTCGTTTCTCTCGCGGTTCAATCTTAGAATCCTTCGCTCTCTCAGTTTTCAATTCAAGTACTCGCGCACAAAAATCAACTTTGCAGCCTTGCATAACAAATAACTATTTCATTTTCTCTGGAATTGCCTTGTCTAATCCTAAATCAAACCAATGATGTGCCTGACATGAAAATTAATTTTACCTTTCCTGGAATAAAAAAGAAACCTTTGTTCTTACTGGGAAATCTACTAAATACAATTAACTAGTTTGTTATTAGACGTTGTATGACAATGACAGGTCTCCTGATCGCGTAGGATGAATATCAGCTTTGGTTATCATAAGCGTCATCTAAGAACAAGTGGTAACGGACCCAGCTTATAATAGTTAAATAATTGGGTCATGAGTTTGAGGATTGGGTGGTACGAAACGCCCAAGTATCACCACTTTGTGGATCCCCCGGAGGACACGGTAGAAACAAAATGTGTTCTAACCCAGCCAGGCGCTAATTTGTGTAATTTATTTCATCACTACTGGAGTCAATGCGGTGAAGGAAACAGGCATGTCTTAGAACCAAAAAAATCGAAGACATGTGACATCTACCAACCCGCATTGGGCCCGCGTGGTGGATTATAGCCCACTTCTCACTCACAAAGAGGAGGCCTGGATCAACGATTCCCCGCGTTGCCGTTGGGAGCATTAGGCTGATTATGATGAACGGCGCCAGTGGCGACGAGCATTTAGAGACAGAAAGATCACCAAAACGCATTTCTTTTCTAGTTTTTATTGTAGGTATTTTATTAATTTATTTCTCACCATGTCTTTTTAGTGTACAAGGCGCTGTACGAGACCACCAAACTTGTGGTCAGCAAGGAAACGAAGCAACCCTCCTTGAGGAATAGTAATGTGATTGCTGCCCGTGTTGATGCAGGTCAGTTATAATTTTAAATAGTTTTACTCAGCTTCATTAATCTGACAACGATATTATCATCAGTTACGCCATTCCCTAAAGACTCGCGCCACGTCAGTGCTGAATCCACGGTTTATCTTTTGTAAATTTTCAATTTTATCCTCTAAAAAGCAGCGGTCTAAATACGGAGATTCACACAAATATGTAGAATTCAAATAAACTCCTTTCCCCGTTAAATATAAAAAATGCGGCCCGCCATTACTTGATTTTGCCACTTTGTGGCCCTTGCCTACCAAAAGGTTGCCGACCGCTGTTATAGATAAAGTTATTTTTTTACAAGCAGACTTTTAGATAGAATAGCTGGTCTTTAAAAATAATCTGTGCTAATACTTTGAATCAGGCATTTGAATAAAATTATGAAATGGAAATTGAGAGGACTTAAATAACCTACCTACTTATTACTCTTGTAATACATAGTTATCTGTAGGCGGAGGCTAAATTAGGTACACAACACGGTTTTAAGACACCTAACATTTCATTGAAATATTATAGGTATCTACAGATATTTGGTTGAATAAGTAACCAGGTAATCTACTAACACCAATATCTTCATCTGTAGATGTGTAAGTGTTGCCACAATATGTAATCAGAATTCATAATGATTCGTAAACAAACGAGATAAATATTTTGTCAGGCAACCCACAATAGGGCTTCATCAAAATATAATGAATTTATTAGTATGTATAACTTTCATTTCAATTCAGTTTGATTAAGGTTGACATTAAGGGTTGCCAACGAGCGTGAGTCCTTGATGTCTTCTGTTTGGTAATTCAATGAGTGTGAAGAGATGTCAGACAAAGAGTTCCACTTGATAAGAGGATGACATTCTGAATTACAATCATATCTGCATGTAGGTACTACTTCAGCTTCAATAGCACCCAATAAAAAAAATTAAAGCCTAAACAGGTATCGCTAAATAGAGAGAATACATTTTGCGAGAACGAATGGATAGATACAAAAGCAATCCTATTCTCTAAAAACACAGCCTTGTGACGGCGCAGCCACGCCACTCTGGAGCTAAAAGAAAGAAAGAAAGAAAAAACGTTTATTGGCACACGCCATAAGTGCACACAGTATCACAAATAAAAGCTAAAGTTTACCATTCACTAAGCAACTGACAGCGACACTATGCAATGCAGCGGGAGCGGTGAGCACTTGCGCTACGTTTTTACGACCTGGAAATGCCATTGGTGGCATATCTTTACAGAGACCAAGTACAGCAGTAGACGTTTTCAATTGACAGCTAGGGATCACAAACCAACAGATTATTGAGATTGATTACCATCCATTTAATTTTATTTATTATGTTTTCTTCAGAGGTAGACGCAAGAACTTTCGACGTGCCCAAGCTAAAGTCAGCAGGCATTTTGACATCCGAAGTTGTGGTGAGGTCCAAATCACGCTGCCACTTCAAAGAAAGAGCGTCTTATTGCAGTAAGTTGTACCGTAGTTTATGTTGAAATGATTTGAGGTGCAACTGAAATATTATGGGTCCATTCACTACATCATAGGTACTGAACTAAGCGGCGCTATTATATCCTTTAAAACGCCGCTTATTGGGCACTGGATCACGGTAATAATATGTACAGTATTGGAACTCCCTACAAACGGACGAAACGCGAGATATACCTACGCGCCTCGATGTCGGGGCGCGCTCGAGGCGCAGACAGTCACGGCCGATACTCTCTACTTAGTCTGTGCACGGCCGTACCGTAGTGATGAACGGACGGTGCGTTGTTTTTTTTTAGCAAATATGACAAGTAGAAAATATTGTGCTGTGTTTGGGTGTTTAACGTCAACAATAACGCATCCAGACATAAGTTTTTTTAAATTACCTGCAACCTCTGAAAGGTGAATACTAACTATAAAATAATTTTACTTACTAGTAGCTAGTAGCCGTGCTAGTAGGTAGGTACATAATGTGTGACTTTTTAATGGTTATGTATTTTCCTTTATCTCACGAAAAAAATGGTATTTGGGTTAATAAATACAGTAAAATGAATAAAGTAAAGGAAAGTTACTGAGGCAAGTTAAAAAGTTAAGTTATAGGCGGTTCTGAATGAATCATGATACGGTAGGTACTTACTCTTGTGTTAAAAATCCAGTGCATGTGTGTTTTGTTAGTTTGTATTATTCAAAGTAAAGTCATGGTGTAACAGCGCGGTGGGATTGTCGGCGGGCACGGAAATGAAGCAGTGAGCTTCATTTACCTACGGTACGGTGTACAATCAACGTATATTCAGTGTACTACATAAACTTTAACACAGTCATGAATCTTGGAACGTAAGAGTACATAGTTCGCTCCGTATTTGAGTGTGCGCACTCGGTTGCATTAGGCCGACTGCCTGCGCGAGCGATGCGCTGTACGAGGTAGCGCGAGTGGCGCACTGACCTTGAAGGAGCGGTTGACGCGAATCCACACGACGACGTAATCAGACCCTTGTTATATCGTCACGGGTGCGTTTTACGTAACGGCGCTACAGTAATATTTGTTTATTATCTGTGTTTTGTGTATGAATAATACTAGAAAAACCGGCCAAGTGCGTGTCGGGCCACGCACAGTGTAGGGTTCCGTAGTTGCCCATCAAAATACTTATGCGAACTAACTTAAACTGAGTCGCTGAATTTAATTTTAAAAAGAAGAATTTTCAAAATCGGTCTTGGAGTCTTTGAGAAATCGGGGTAAATACACAAAAAAAAAAAAGATTACGACGAATTTAGAACCTCCTCCTTTTTTTGAAGTTAGTTAAAAATAGTTGACGATAAAAACCTACCTATTCCCAAAAAATATACCTATTGAAGCTGTAAAAATAAAGTTGACAAACTTACATTTGCAGTTGAAAAACATGTTCTCCGATACATTTTGTTTAAGAAAATATGTTATCTAAGTACATTTTATAAGTTGGTCGACTATTACTCGTAAAGTTGTAAAGCCTACTTAGTTATGATAATTTTCTTTTAAACTTCGTTATACATACTACTATTGTGAATTTTTAAATTGTAATTTAGCTGCAGGTATATATAATCAAGTAAAAGATATTCCTTTTTCTCCACCTTGTCCATGTTTCCCAAAACAATTTTTAATTAAGCTTTTTATTAGAATGCGAGTTTATTATACTTTAAAATTCAATAATAAAGCATTTCGTACGAGTCAGTCAAGGCGCAAATATTTTTCGGTCGCAAATTTATAAGCACAATTTGTTTTTCAAACAAACATTTGTTTTTAAATTAAATCTATTAATAAAAAACAACACGCATTTTTATTGAACACTTCCTTTTCAATACCTATACAAAGTATTTTATTTGTATACTTAAATATAAGAAAAGTATATTTACAATCACAACACTAAATAGAAACAGAAAGTAGGCAAATGTAATTAAAATGCTGGAGACGGGCGTCGGACAGCCCTAACGCATGTTTACGTACCGCGCGGCTGTAGGTATTTATTTCTATCATGCGGCCGAGATCCACTACTGTAGATATTTATACTGTGACTGGATTGTGGAGTGCAACTTTTCTCGGGGGCGGTAGCGGGTCCATAATTATGCATGCAAAGGCGGATCAATATAATTATTAGTGAAATGTCGTTACCGTTATCGTGAAAATGCTCAATAGTAAAAACAATGAGTTCATAGCATTGCTATTGTCTGTGAAGATGAAGACAAGCAGTTGGGGACGCATAATGTTCAACAATGGACTGCGATTTGTGACCACATCGCATTTGAAATCTGCCAACTTACGATTTGTAGAATCATATGATTGAATTTCAGAGCGTCCACAACAGCAAAGTAAGAAAAGTGAAGAATTTTACAACAGTTCTTCGGGTGGAAGCCGTGAAGACATGACAGAAGGTAACTTAACCATGCTTTAGATCTCTTTGGTCGATTTATAAAACTTTACCTAAAGCAGCAACTAAATAAGGGTGTTTCACCCCGGGTCGCGGGACTGTCTCATTAGGTAACCGTGACCCTGTAACGTAAAGTGCTACTGAATGTAAACCGTGGATTTTAGTCAGTCTAAGTCTGACAGTAATGGATGAGAGGACTTATTTGATGATTTTACGATTTAAAAAGCGTGTTTCATCAAAACAGCAACTGTTTGAAGTGAAATGCACGTTCCTGGGGTTCAGTTTTGCAGAATCATAATGTGAATTCGTAAAATGGAATATTCGAATCTACTGTTCAAGCAAGAGAATTAGAATTCATAATAGTATAATAATTGTGCGAAACACTTACTTTTTAGGGTTCCGTAGTCAACAAGGAACCCTTATAGTTTCGCCATGTCCGTCCGTCCGTCCGTCCGTCTGTCCGCAGTTTAGCTCAGAGACGCACAGTACTAGAGAGCTGTAATTTGGTGTAAATATACGGATTTGTTGTGCCGAAAAAGTGGTAAAATAAAATCTCGAAAAATATTTTTTTTTAGGTTACCTCCTGTACACGTAAAGTGGGGATGTTTTTTTTTTCTCGCGTACCCCTTAGTGTGGGGTATCATTAAATAGGTCTTTAAAAAATATTGATAGTTTCCATTAACAATTTTTTGATAAAAAAATTCGTTTGTGAAATATTAAGCTTTAAAGTGCTAAATTTTGCTCGACTCGAGTGTCCCCCCCCTCTACCAGCTAAACGGTTATGTTTGGGGGTGTGAAAAAATTCACAATAGTAGTATAAATAACGAAGTTTAAAAGAAAATTATCATGACTAAGTAGGCTCTACAACTGTACGAGTAATAGTCGACCAACTTATAAAATGTACTTGGATAACATATTTTCTTAAACAAAATGTATCGGAGAACATGTTCTTCAACTGCAAATGTAAGTTTGTCAACTTTATTTTTACAGTTTTAATAGGTATGTTTTTACGGTATGTTTTTTGGGGATAGGTAGGTTTTTATCGTCAACTATTTTTAACTAACTTCAAAAAAGGAGGAGGTTCTAAATTCGTCGTAATCTTTTTTTTTATGTATTTTCCCCGATTTCTCAAAGACTCCTGGACCGATTTTGAAAATTATTCTTTTTAAAATTAAATTCAGCGAATCAGTTTAGTTAGTTCGCATAAGGATTTTGATGGGCAACTACGGAACCCTACACTGTGCGTGGCCCGACACGCACTTGGGCCGTTTTTTCTTTCTACGATTAGAAAAACCAAAATAAATGTTCTAGAATGTTGTGAAGATTGCATGAAGAGGCAACTGGTTACTTCGTGTCGTTACTACAGCAACTTGCTCACGAAACAGCTGGGACGCGTCAAAAACAATCGTGAGTAGCTCCGTTAATGCATTGTAGTGGTAAGTTGCAAAGCAAAGGATATCATAAGAAACAAAAGAAGAACAACTTTGTTCCCAGCGAAGATTAATAATTAATAACCTAAACGAAAGCCTAAATAGAAAAGTAGAGGCCGCGCCACCACACACGCCCTTTTGTTGTCAAATTAAATACGCTTAAAAATAAAATTGCAATTTTATTTTTGCTATAGGTACGTTATTTAGAAATTATGTCAAAAGGGTCAAGACACACCGAGACGCGACGCTGCGCGCAGATTTCATACTCAAAATCCATCTCTATTTACGCAGCGTGCAGCGCGACGCAGCGCGACCCCGCGCTACGTTTTAATAGCGATGTAAAATCTAACTTTATTTGCTAAAAGAAAAGATACACATTTGCGGCATCGTTGCGTCACGTCGCGCCGCGTCGCGGTGTCGTTGTGATCTGACCCTAATGATTATGCATTTTTTTAAATATTTTTCAGTGGCGAAACACCTAGCGCCATCTACAGAGAAAATTGAACAACCACCTGAAACGAATATCGAAGCTTGCACCATGAAACCCAGCGGTAGAAAAACCCTTGCCAGCCAAACAGTCAGATATAGAACTCATCATAAACCCATAAGACCCGTGTCTTGCTGTTTGCTCTCACCTGCGACAAGTTTAACAAATATTTGTAAATACGATAAAGCCCATTTAAAATCGGTGTATTTTATGCTGTCCGCCATTGAGGGAAGGTTGAGGAGACTCAAGTTGGGCTCTCCGAGTACGTATTGTCAATAGATGTCGCTGTTTTAAGTTTTTGAAACATCTTTTTTAGAACGCGGCTCTTGATTTGGACAAGGAGTTTTCGATAAAAAGATTGTACATATATCCTCATCTCTTTCACTCCTACATGTGTAAGAATACTCCGTCTCGCTTATCAACAGCCGCGTACTGAAATGTTTAGTACATAGTCATCTGAGTTGTACGTTCTCAAAATCCCGGTAGATGTCACTTGTTTCAACTTTTAAAATCGTATATTTTCGTGTCCATGTGCTTAAAAGATTTGCATGTATTTTGATCTTTCCTGCTCATTTCAAAATCATAATATATTTGTAAATGTTATAGTTCGCAGTGCCTTGCATAAAAAGAAGTAAAATAAAAATCTTAGTATAATTGTTATTTTGTTTTATTCGATAGGATATAAACTCTGTAGCAAAAGGTATTTAAATGTTATTTAGAGCTAGGAAAGTTTTTTAACTGTTTAATTGAGACTGTGGGATAATGTCACTCGACGTCTTGTATACACCGCGTCGACTTGCGAGAAGTCCCCTGGGACTTAAGATATCGCAAGCGACAGTGCCGCGGGACAAAATATCCCTAAGTAAAGCCTCATTTTCACTACAGGACATGTTGCAGAGACATTTGTCGGACTTTTACGTGGCATGTCCTCGCGACTTTGTGGGAAAATGTCGCTCGACAATTGTCTTTACACACTACCCAGTTACAGTAGTTTTACTCTATTGTCCACTTGCGACAAGTCCCGCGACACGTAGATGTGACTTGGTCAAAATGTGTACCTACAGACCGCGGTTTTTTACTCCACTAGCTTTAATTTACATTTTTCTTTTTCTATGGTTCTGCTCAAAGAAATATAGGTATTTTTATGTTCTACCAATGACCACCGAGAACTCCGAAATATGTCAGTTATTTCTATACAATATCCAATAGTAACAAGCTAGCTATATCATACAAAGGTTTCACACCCTGTGGCATATACAATTCTTTTGAATATACAATAATAAAAATATTTACAAACCAATTATTTACAATTAAATTAAAATAATATAATACTTTTAAAGGGTCAATGAAAAAGTTGATTATTACAATTCAAAACGAATATAATATTGTAAAGTTTTTAAAACATGACTGTAATAATTTTCTGAATAAAGAAATATTTGAGATCTTTTAACTTTACAAAAAGAAATCATCCCTTTTTCTTACCCAATTTTAATTTAAACAAACACCAAAAGCGTATAGTTAAAATTCCATATCAAATAACTTTACCGGACAAGACCTAAGCAAGGTGTGCAAACTTGTATAATTCTATAAGAAAGTTATCAATGTTGGTTGAGCTTGCGTCTGATCACCGCCATAATATACGAAGTGTTTTTCTGTTTCGTTACGACACTGATCACCGTCACATACGAAATGTTTCTGTTTCGTTATGACAGTGATCACCGTCACATACGGAATGTTTCAGTTTCGTTACTACGCTGATCACCGCCACATACGGAATGTTTCAGTTTCGTTACGACACTGATCACCGTCACATACGAAATGTTTCTGTTTCGTTATGACAGTGATCACCGTCACATACGGAATGTTTCAGTTTCGTTACTACACTGATCACCGCCACATACGGAATGTTTCAGTTTCGTTACTACACTGATCACCGTCACATACGGAATGTTTCAGTTTCGTTACGACACTGATCACCGTCACATACGGTGTGTTTCAGTGTCGTTACTACGTGGTTACTACACTGATCCCCATAACATACGGAATGTTTCATTTCTTTTACTCATTATTTCCATATATGACCATAATCAGAATCACTGCTGAAGTCCGGTCAGAAAGTAGAAGGAATTTCGTACATTGACCTATTATTACCTGTCTCTGAGTCTCGTTAGCACAAATGCAATGGCCGCCATCTGTGCAAGCGAGACTCTTTATATTTACGCGGGAGTGGCAGAGACAGGTAATGTACGAAATAAGGTCAATGTACGAAATTCCTCCTACTTTCTGACCGGACTTCATATAAAATATGGAATCGTTCAGTTTCTTTTAAGATGTTATGTTTAAGCCAACTATGGCCGGGGAATATTTATTAGCTTTACACACGTCGCTGGTTTCGCCTATAAGTATTTCAATAGTTGTGCCATTTTTGTTTATTAGTATAAGTGTGCGCATAGCCTAAGAATTAACTTATTAACAGGGTAATCAATCAATACATTTCATAATAATTCACTATTATTGGTCTATAATAGGTTCAATATAACATTTATGAGCTATCCAACTAAAAGTTAAAAGAGTCCTTGTTACCATCACAATAAAATCTGCATTTGTTTGCTTAAATTATAGTCGATATAAAAATATAACAAATAAAAAACAGTTGAATATCCAAAAATACAAAGGAATGTAACAATTAAGTAAGTAAGTACAAGCAATAATAAACTTTAACACGTTAAAATAAAGTCTAAAATAAAATGCACCTTGTTTTAACATATAACAGCATAGGCGTAAAATTCAGTCAGTACATAAAACTAATACGAAAAATTGTGTTAAGTATAGCTTTCACAGAGTTTGCGTAAAATATTAAAAGCGTAATATTAATAAAATCACATTTAAGCTTTGTCTAAGGTGTTTCAAGTTTTCATAAAGGAGAAAATACTATGCAAAATGACATAAAATTAATAATTTATGACCTCCAGATTCAGTACATCCGACGCGACCAGCTGCCACCGTGGTCTTGCGCGGGCATGCGGGCGGCGAGTAAAGGGCAACTCGCTGCCCGACCATGGATCATGCCCGGGTCGACGGCGCGTTGTGTCCCACGCGCGTATCAAAGAGCGTCAGCATGATGACGGGGCCCCCCTCTAGAGAGCCAAAGTCTACCGGGGTCAGATCTCATTACCGTGACCCCGGAACATAAAGGGCTATTGAAGGACACCGTGGATTTTAGTCAATACAAGTCTGACAGTATGGGGTGGAAGGACTCATTTGATGATTTTACCAAGTAAAAAAAAAAGCCACTGTTGTGTTACCTAAACAAGCATCGAGTCAACTGAGTCACTCTTATAGATGCCGACGCCCACTCTAGAGGAGTCATCATCATCAGCCTATAATATTACCACTGCTGGGACACAGGCCTGTGGACACGCGTGGTGGATCCGTGGCCAGTGCAGGTTGGTGGATGTCGCATATCTTCGAATTTTTGATTTTAAGACATGCCGGTTTCCTCACGATGATTTCCTTCACCGTTTTGAGAACAGTGGTGATGAAATAATAAATAGATGAAATATATTACTAGTAATGCGCCTGGCGGGGTTCGAACCCACGACTTACAACTCGAAGTCGAAGAGAGGGGTCAATGAATGAGAAATAGGAAATATGGGGTAGATATTCAGGTAGCTATTCAGCATAAATATAATTTCAGTCTAAAATATCGATACGAATACACCTTAGACAAAGCATTACCTACCCATTGTAACAAATAATTTACATTACACGACTCTTGTATCACCAAAAACCTCGATATCCCTGTTCACCGTTACCTGCACCGAGTGAACGCTTGCAAGCGATTATGACCCTGATTGTCTTCGCAATAAACACTATAGTGGTTTGGCACGATATTCTTCCACATACACTTTCAGTTTAATCACAGACGATCCATTGAATACCTGAAACAACAACAACAACATCAATAATTAAATTATAAATGATTGAATAAAAAATCATGTCATGGATTTTCTCAGAGTAATGCGAAAATCCATGACATTAAATGTTATGAAAAATATCTAGTTTTAATTCCGCGACGAAAATCCAGGTTTGGATGCAGTCCCACCCTCCCGCTCTCATGCACATGCAGGAAAGGGCAACCGCTCGGGCTTTTGCGCCCGAGCGGTTGTCGAGTCAACATCTCCTGAGGATACCCCGTGGAGGGGCGAAACACGTGTAGAGTACAGGTTGTTTTCCCGTTTTTCTTGCACGTGTGCATAATGTGCATATGCATGAGGGCGGGAGGATTGGACCTTTACTGCCTGTGCATATGCACGAGAGCGGAAGGGTGGGACTGCATGCTGCATCCAGGCCTGGATTTTTAGTCGCGGAATTTAAACTACAAAGATATTTTTCTATGTCTAGTGGCAAGAATTGACAGATCTATTGTCTCCAAATAATGTGGTCACCAGGAGGGCCATCGCGCACACAGCGAGAGAGTTTCCCAGACATATAAACAAATTTTACCTCTTTAGGATTTTAGTATTGATACACAATGTTAGAAGAAAAAAAAAAAAAACTATCTGTGTACCAAATTTTAGCCAAATCCGTTCAGTGGTTTTTGCGTGAAAGAGTAACAAACATACCTACATACACATACACATACATACATCCTCACAAACTTTCGCATTTATAATATTAGTAGGACAATATGTGAATTAATCGACTTACTTCAGAACCATTCTCAGGCCAAAGACCTAGGTGTAAACACATGGACCAGCGAGTCCCACCCGCAGTCAGCTATCTGATGTGGCCTCAGCGCGTTCCAGTCCAGTCCATACGTGAATTCCGAGTGATGCCTTATCGTTTCTAGAGGCTCACAGCCGCGTTTGAGATCCCATATCCTGAAAAAAACGGAAATGTATGAAATAATGGTCAAATTAACAATGATGACAATCATGGATTTTGACATGTTTCTTTCTTCTAATATTAAACTAGATTTTATGGATTGTTTTAATTCATAGGTTTTTTTCTGGGTAGAGTGAAAAGGACTGTCAAGCTTGTCTTCACCCTTCAGTCACCCTTTGCGTTCCAAAGCCACCATAGACTTTTGAGACAGTCTCGCAACCCATACAATACAGCGGCCATGACAGTTCCACAACCCAGACAGTTCTGAAGCCCTTTATTTTATAGCTTTCTCCTGTTTCTTGTATCTTCTTCTACTTCTTTTTCAATATGGAATTGGCATAAAATTCAATAGTTACTGATTAAGAAATATTGCACATAAGAGAGGAGGCCTAAATCAGCAGAAGATGAAACGGAACTGCTGTGATCATAGCTACTCAAGACTTCTAGTTGAACTTACCGTGTAGTGAAATCATATGAGCCAGCCGCTAAGATTGAAGGCGCGTGAGGAGAGAACTGTACTCTTCTAACTGCACATTCACACCCTGAAACAAAGAGAGAAATGATTAAATCACAATGAACATAATTATTTAGACTTTAGGCTGGTTTAGGGATTCCTAAACCATTGGTCAGAACTTCCTTGTTGCACATTGATATTTAGCTCAAGTTCAACAGAAGAATTAATGGGCTTACTCAAGTAATGGATAAAAAATGACATTCAACATAGGCATGTGTCATGTATTATCAGATGTATGAATGAATATGTTAAATAAAACATGTTGTTTTCAGAATTATACTTATTTCTGTAGTATTTAAGCTGTTTACCCCATGGAAAAAGACTTGAAGTAAGTATGCTTTAAATGAATACAGCAATCGTCAAAAAAAGTATATTGGTACCTTTGAGAGTAAACATCGGTGAGGTGAGCCTCCTTAGGTCCCACCCTCGGATGAGACCGTCTGATCCAGCCGTTGCAAGAGCGTGTGTTTCTGTCCTACTCCAATCACATGACAGTACCTGCAAATTCAATAAAAATATTAAAGCCATATTTTACTTCTAGGGAAGCATCCTTCACTACTGACCAAATATTGCTTACCATCAGGAAAATGTTCAAACGCGAGCCTATGGTAAGTAAAAAATGAGAAATACACTGTATCGAACAAAAAAACAATCATTAATATCGGTTCATCCAGTCTTAAGCATGTGGTAACAAACATAATAATAGATTTTAAAAATCTAAAAAGCCACGTTTTTAAATGTCCTAAAAATAAGAAAATAACCCTACGGGGCTGAGAGAGGGACCACTCAAAACGTGGGGCGTATATTATTTATGGGATATATTTACAAGACGTATATAGATCGTGGGTGTAACTTGCAAAGATACGCCCCCACGTTTTGAGTGGCCGCTCTCTCAGCCTCGTAGGGTTATTTTGTTATTATTAGGACATTTAAAAACGTGGGTATTTAGTTTTTTTTTAAATCTATTAATTATTTTTATCTTTGTTTATAAGGTTTGAAGCTACCCTGAAAATTTAAGCCTGCTAGCTTATCGGGAAGTGCCTCAAAGCCTGTCCGCCATCTTGGACGTCCGCCATATTGGATTTAAGTCACATGACTATTTTTTCGTATTCCTGACAGCAAACCCTTTCATTAGATACCCATATCATAGGGGTGCATTTCAAATAGCCTGTCTGCCATCTTGGACGTCCGCCATATTGGATTTAAGTCACGTGACTATTTTTTTTCGTACTCCTGACAGCAAACCCCCTTCATTTGATACCCATATCATGGGGGTGGATTTCAATCAGCCAGTCCGCCATCTTGGGGAGGCCGCCATATTGGATTTGTTATGACGTTTCTTAGCTAGTCATGTATTGTCATCAGAACTCAGAGCGTGTGCAAAATTTCAGCCTGCTAGCTTATCGGGTAGTGCCTCAAAATTGAGTTGCAAAAGTCCAACCAGAACAACAAACAAACAAGAAAAGTGAGTGTATAAAAACGTGGGAAAAAAGATTGAATCACAACTCTATCAAATGGCATAAGTAATTATACAAGATTTTTTCCAAAATCAACGTGTTCGCATGCAGTTTAAGTTTTCGTCAAAATCGGTCTCGAGACTCCTTTCAACGTTTTTCGATATTCCTCAAAGTTACGCATAAAGCCGTCCCCGCCCTGTTGAAAAATTGATCCTGTATAGTCGAATTGAGAACCCGGAGGAGGTTCTCAATAGTTTTTTTAAAGTCGGTTAAAAAGTAAAAAAAAAAATGCATCAACTAGACAGGTTACTTATCACTCAACTCAATAGCTTCAAAATGTGAACAGTATCATACAAAACTTTGTTCTACTAACAAAGAAATGGTACAAAAAAATCAAAGTAGGATTAGCTCTACTTAACTTTCTGCTTCTAGAAATATTATACTGATTTTTTTAGTCATAAATTACTCGTATTTTTAGAACTATCATAAATTACTCTTTCAAATAGCATAAGATTCAATTTACCTCAGCATCATGCGCCTTCACAACCGCAGCAGGTCTGGAAGGTTCGGTGCACGTCCACAGCTTGAGGTGTCCATCTCCCGACACAGAGGCAAACGTCGCCGGGGAGTGGGGCGAGAAAGCGGCAGTGTAAACCAGTTGAGAATGACCCACGAATGTACTGAGGCAAGCTTCTGACTCGGGGTCCCACTGAAATGGTTGTATTGAGTTACCGTTAATAAGGAAGTTTTGGGTTACTTACAATTGTGGTTTCGTATGTAATACTATATAATATATATACTATAATACCTACTGACCCAGTTAACCTTCCAAAAACACTCCAGTTTTTGGAAGGTTAACTGGGTCAGTAGGCTTACTGATGTTACAGCGTTTAATAATGCCTTGAATTGCACCTTCACAGCTTATAGTACTACATTGTTTTTAAATAGGGTATGGACGTAGAACGGTGGAAAATAATTTGCGACATATTCTCATACACACCACATACAAATATTTAAAAAAAAAAACAATAAAATCGGCTGAGCCGAGCTGAACTATTCCAAAACGGAAGAGTTCAACCACTACACTGTGGCAAGAAATTTCTAGTTATCAAAAAATTTTATTGTCCAGTACATGTTAAACCTAGAGATGATTTATTCACTTTAATCAGTTACATTACAACTACTAATACTACTCATTGACCAAAAGTTAAAATAGCTTTTTATGGAAATGAAAAATAAAATTTTTTTCACTGAAAAAAAAATAATTTCTCTCGTTAGTTGACAATAAAAAAATCTTTTTATTGAGTGATGAACTCACCAATTTAACAGTAGTATCCCAACTGGCACTCAACAGATGTGACCTCGGCCAGTCTACGGAGCACACCTCACTGGTATGAGCCCTCAACACCCTCAGTGGAGCTGCACAGCCAACCCTCCACACAATGACTGCACCGTCCCCCGCACCACAGGCCGCAGCACTCTCTGTAGTGCCTGACCATGTCTGTGAAAGAAGACAACTCTCAAAATCAAAATTTTAAATTTTTCGGTATCCATTGACACGTGCCAGTGTACGAACCTCTATGGTTTGTATTGCGATAGTCACCTAGATACCAAAGTCTTAAGGTATCGGTGACTAGAGTGGCGTTGTGAACGAGGGGCCTTAAAACCTAAAATGGTATTTATGCATTTCACTACATTAGAAAGTCGGTGCATGTTTTGAATAAGCTGAATACTGTCAAGTTTTTTAAGCCCTATGTTTCTAAAAAATATTGCCTTATTTTTTAATCTTAACTAATATTTAAAATTAAACGTGAGTTTCTTACACTTTCTCTCTGAACTGATTTTGATGAATTTCAGTTAAGACAGATGGGACCCTGGTGACTTTTATAGGCTCTTTTTTTGTAAACAAATCTAAATTAACATGAGCAATGTTGTCATATCAGTGTTAGATAGATAGAATATTATTTTATTGTGGGCATACCAAAATATTTGGACAAGTTTTAAAATATTGTTAATTCTATAGTTACAATGGTGATTCCAGAACTACGCACATCAAAAGTGTCTAGGGATCAACATATATTTTTGCAATAACTTTTCTCCTGATTGATATTAATTAAAATGTTCTTTAAGGATTCATCAAATAAAGTGTTATCGTTTGTCACAGTAACGATAAACCAAGTCACCTTTGCATTCATAAAGAAATTTGCCATTTTCCTAATAAAGGGATTTTTGACATTTGAACCACTAACATTAAAGTTCGAAAAAAAGACTGAAATAACAGTTTTCTTTAAAATTTTATTGGGTAACTTAAACAATTAATAATCCGTGTTTCTACCGCGAACACTAACAACACAAGAACATCGGTTTGGCATACTCAAAATGAGTTCATCCAAATCACGCTGTGGAATGGCCGCCCATGTTCGTTGCAACAACAAAAAAAGGTCTTCTTGCGACTGGATACCCTCCATATTCGGCAGAGCTCTTCTCTGTAGCATATCCCATGCATGCTCAATCGGGTTCAAGTCTGGCGACTGAGCAGGCCAGGGCAGGACATTGATGTTAGCTGCGGCGAGAGTCTGTCTTACAACTCTTGCGGTGTGCGGTCGTGCATTATCATGCATTAACTGAAATAAGGGACCGATTTGCACTTGTAGAGGAACGATGACGTCTGATACAATCGTCTCAGCATAAATTTGAGCGTTGAGGTTGCCTCTGATCCAAATCAACTCAGTTCTTCCGCCGATCCAAATACCCGCCCATACCATGATGGTTCCACCACTATAAGGATGGACTTCCTGGCAGGATTTTAATCGCTGTTGGCGTCCAGGGGTTCTCCAGTGTCGTATACGTCTTGTATCCGGTCTCATACCAAAACGAGACTCATCAGAAAAGCACACGAAACGCCATTGTTCTTCTGCCCAATTTCTGTGTTCAAGAGCCCATTGATATCGAATCCTACGATTGTGCATTGCTATAGGTGGTACCCGTAGCGGTCTTCGGGAATGAAGGTTCACTTTTTTTTTTTTTATTTTTTACGTGGCAAAATCATCAAATGAGTCCTCCCACCCCGGGCAGGGCGGGAGGGACTGTCAGACTTGTACTGACTAAAATCCACGGTGTCCTTCGTTAGCCCTTTGTGTGCCGGAGTCGCGGTATACGTATGTCCCGCAACCCCGGCAGGACTGTGGCCCTCTATAGGGGGGCCCCGTCATCATGCTGACGCTCCTTGAGGCGCGCGTGGGACACAACGCGCCGTCGACCCGGGCATGGTCCATGGTCGGACAGCGAGTTGCCCTTTACTCGCCGCCCGCATGCCCGCGCCTACGGTGGCCGGAGATCGTCCCGCGACATCCGTCGCCGTGGGCGTCTACCACTGCGTCTCGGGCGGAGGGAGGACGGTATCCTCTCCCTCAAGCGGCCCGCCTCCTCCTTCGCGAGCATGACTGCTTCGCAGAAGGAGGCGACCGCCTCCCACTCCGTCTCGCCCCGCAGCATGGCCGCAACCAATGCCGGGCGCGAGAGGTCTCCGCCTATCGCCGCAGTGAGGACACGGCGGTGCTCCGCCCAAGCTGGGCAGTCCTGCTCCGTATGCTCCACCGTGTCCTCCGAGCGATCCTCGCAGTGGTGACACCCGGGCGTTTCCTCCTTTTTTATCATGCACAGGTACCTCCCGAAGCTGCCATGTCCGGTGAGGACCTGTGTCATGCGGTAGGTGAGGACGCCGTGGGACCTATCCAGCCACTCCTCAAAGAGGGGTCTTACAGCCGCGATTGCGGCTAGCCCGTACCTCGGTTGCGATAGTCGTTCTCTCCAAACTGCCCTGAGATCGCGCCGGAGCTCTTCCCGCCGCGCCTCGACCTCTCGAGGCAGCGGGGATACACCCCGACGCTGCGCCTCCACGCGCCACTCATAGACGCGCAAGAGGGCAGTCGCCTCCAGATCCCAGGGCAGTGATCCGGCAAGAAGGTTGGCCGATTCGCCGGCGATCGTGCGGTATCCTCGGATCATTCGGATTGCCATGACCCTCTGGCATGCGACCAGCTTTGCCGGCCGCGTCCGAATGCTCAGGGCCCACACGGGGGCCCCGTAGAGGGCCATGGACCGCACGACGCCAGCGTGCAACCTCCGGCAGGGGGCGTTTGGCCCGCCGATATTGGGCAGGAGCCGCCCGAGGGCGGCTGATGCCCGGTTCAGCCTTGGGGCCAAACGGGAGAAATGCTTCCCGAAGTTCCATCGGCTGTCGAGGACGAGTCCCAGGTACTTCATCGTACCCCCGACGCCGATGCGAACCCCCCCCCCACCGTTATGTGGGACTCTGTCAGTGGCGCATTCAGATGGCCATGAAAACACATGGCCTCTGTCTTGTGCAGCGCCACTTCGAGTCCCAACTGCCGGATCCTTTCGACGACTATCGCAACCGCCCGCGTCGCCAAGTCGGCCGCCGCCTGGTGCGACACTCCCTCCGCCAGGACGAGCGTGTCGTCAGCGTAACATATTACGCTGACGTCTAGAGGGAGGTCGCCGCGCAGCACCCAGTCGAAACCGATGTCCCACAGGTGCGGTCCCAAGACCGATCCCTGTGGGACACCGCACGACATCTCTCGCCGGTTCCACTCTCCCCGGTGACCGGGGTAGATGACGGCTCTGTCCGTCAGGTAGTCCTCGACCGTGCGACGGAGGTAGGTCGGCACCCGGTGATACCGGAGTGCCTCCCTGATGCAACTCCAGGGCAGGGTGTTGAAGGCGTTGGAGATGTCCAAGGACACCGCCACGACGACCCTGCCCCGGGCCACTGCATCCCCCGTCGTGAGGGCTCTAACGCGCATGATGGCGTCCACCGTAGAGCGCCCCCTGCGGAAGCCAAACTGGCTCTCCGACAGGTTCGGGCCCACCCGATTTAGGTGCCCGACGAGGCGGTCTGCAATTACTCTCTCAAAGAGCTTGCCCACCTCGTCGAGCAGCACGATGGGCCGGAATGCGGACGGAGAGTCCGCAGGGCGCCCGGGCTTCTGGATGAGGACCAGTTTCCCCGTCTTCCAACGAAGCGGGAACTGGCCCCTCGCCAAACACGCGCTAAAGAGCCCCCCCAGTCGAGGCCCGAGAGTCCCGAAGGCCAGGACCCAGGCTTTTCCTGGCAGGCCGTCGGGTCCTGGGGCGGTATTCTTGGCTTTGAGCCGTTGTACCGCCACTCTCAGGTCTACCTCGGTCACCTCTGGAGCGTCGTAGACGTCGTCGTCGCTGTGGTCCGCGTTCGCGTCAGCTTCGCCCTCACTGTCAGACTCCGTCCGAGGCGGAGCTGCCATGGGCGGGGGAGCATGCTCCCCTCGCGATGGGAACAGGGCGCTCACCACGTCCTCCACGAACTGAGGCTGGAGACTCTGCGTCAACGGTGGGGCCCAGGGGCGGAGCTTTCCGCGCACCCACCTGTACGGCCAGCCCCATGGGTCCCTGTCCAGAGTCTCCAGCAACTCCTTGCGGGCCTGTTCCTTGGCCCGCAAGATTGCGTCGCGGAGGGCGGCCTTCGCTGCCCTGTAGCCCTCGTGCAGCTCCGCCTCCACGGCGGCCGCATCCGGAGGTCGGGTGCGGCGCCTGCGGAGCCTGGAGTACCGGCGTCGCGCGGCAACGCACGCCTCGCGCAGCGATGCTAGCTCGCGCGACCACCAGTAAAGCTGACGCCGGGCGCGTCCTTGCCGGACCCGGGGCATGGCCACGTCGCAGATCTCCGACATGGCCTCCCGGAACCACTCGGCCTCGTCGTTTATGTCAGCAGGCCTGTCCGGTGGTGACACCCAGGCCTGCACGATCGAGGCTTCCAGGAATAGCTCCCGGTCCAGCTGTTTCAGCGCCCATCGCGGACCACTTGGGTTCCGTCGGACCGGCGCGTCTGGGGTCTGGGTGGAGACGTCAAACCGGATATACCGGTGATCGGAGTAAGTCTCCGCCTCCTCCACAACGCGCCAGTCGGTGACGCGCGGCGACAGGGCGGCGCTGGCAAACGTTACGTCTACCACCGACTCGCCCGTCCACCGCACGCACGTGGGGACAGAACCCCGGTTCTCAATGACCAGGCCCTGCGCCAGGGCCCAGTGCTCGAGCAACCTGCCCCGCGCAACGTCCGTGTACCGGGAACCCCAAGCCACGTTCTTGGCGTTGAAGTCCCCGAGGACGAGCACGGGGAGGGAACCGAATGCGACGACGACGTCTCCCAGCTCCACAAGGGAGTCCTGGAACTCGGCGAGAGTTCGGCTCGGGGAGAAATATACGCCTACCACGACGATCTCCCCGAACCGGGCTGCGACGATCCCGCGCCCTCTCTCGACACGATCGAGGGGCGGGGTACCGGCGGCGGCCGACGAAATAATGGTCACCGAGCCGTCCAGGTCCGCTACCCAGTCGTTCCTGGGCGGGACAAAATACGGCTCGGCGACCACGGCGACATTTATCAACCACTGCGCCATGCTCTGGAGCAAAAGATCCTGAGCAGCGGCGCAGTGGTTGATGTTCGCCTGGAGGAAGCGCAATGGAGACATTATTCTGAATCCATTGCAGCCTCCTCCAGGGCCCCCTGCGAGGGCGCAGCTACGGCGGCGGCGGCGGCAGCGGGAGCGGCGGCGGCGGCGGTGGCGGTGGCGGCATGAAGGTTCACTTCATGCAAGCGGTTTCTGACTGTTTGGTCGCTAATTAAGTTCCCTGAAGAGTGATGAAGCCTCACGGCTAACATCATGGCGGTTATTGTTGGAGCTCTTCGAGTTAAGATTTGAATGTATCGGTCTTGTCTCCGTGTGGTGCAGCGATACCGTCCTCCATGGCGCTCAGCCACGGTACCAGTGCTTCGGTAACGTGTCCAAAGTCGACTGATAACACTCTGACTTGTATTCAGAGCTAAAGCCACAGTACGTTGCCGGGAACCAGCTTCTATCATTCCCACGGCTCTGAGCATTTCTTCCCTGCTTAAATGACGTCGCCGCTCCATAATAACGTTGGTTTTAATCAGTAGTAGGGAAACAGTAGCACTAATAATGTCTTCAATGCGTTGTATGTTTTTATAGGGAAAATATTGACAGCTGATTTTCATCTTTTACTCGAATTTGATTTACAGTTCCTGATTCAAATTATGAAATGCACCAAAAAGGATCCATATTAATTTATAAAATCATAAATTTATTACAAAGCCACAGGGGTGCTAAGACAGGAAACCTCCACGTGCGCCCGTGGACTGGAGTTCCCTCTCGGATACGTCCGGGGGGAAGACCAGTTTTTCGGGCCGGTGCACCCTGGGATGCGGGCAAAAACTCTTCCTTAGGCACTGTGTGCCTAAGGGGTCTCTTTGCCCGTATGCAAATAGCCTGTCAGGTGGACGCTCCAACGCGTGTCCCTCTGAATAGCAGAGGGCACAGCGGCGGAGCGGGCTTGCGGACGGTGAGTAATGGGTAGCTCGCCGTCCGACCAAGGACCAAGCCCGGGCCGGTGGCGCGTCGTGTTCGCGCCAAATGCCTGCTGGGGTCACGGGTTTTTTCTTAACCCAGGATACCGTGGCCCCGGAACGTAAAGGGCGTCCGAAGGAACACGGGTGGATTTTAGTCAGTAAGAGTCTGACAGTCCCTTCCGCCCCACCCAGGGCGGGAGGACTCATTTGATGATTTTACCACCTAAAAAAAAAAAAAAAAAAAAAAAAAAAACCACAGCTCAATCTCAAGAAATCCGCATAAAAATGCTTGATCCCTAGACACTTTTGATGTGTGTATATTGCAATTTGTTACAGACACATACACTACTTATGTTTCACAAAGTCACTTGACAAAATAAAGAACAAAACAAGAACATAAATACTCGTAAACTTTGACCTTATCAAGGCCTATACCACACCCACAACAAGGTTAATTGGATTCATAATGGTTAGCTACACATGTAAAAGGATTGGAGTAAAAAGATAAACAAAAAAGGTTTCAGGCATCAAGGAGGATTTAATGCTCTATGGAATATATCAACAGATTGATGGCTTTCAGGATTCTATAATAGTGATAGTCCTACTTATTAATCTTCGATCTTACTAATATTATAAAAACAAAGTTTTTGAGGATGGATATTAGTTACCATCATCTGCCTAGCCTTTTCCCAACTATATTGGGGTCGGCTTCCAGTTGAACCAGATGCAGCTGAATATCAGTATTTTACATGAAGCGACTGCCTATCGGACCTCCACAACCCAGTAACTGGGCAAAACGATACTCTATGGTAAGGCTGGTTGTCAGACTTATAAGCTTATAACTAACTCAACTCTGACTCAACTATGTCAAAGATCTACAAATGACAGCCGGGATCAACGGCTTTACGTGCTTTCCGAGGCACGGAGGAAACTCGCTATGACAATGGTCACCCATCCACAGACCAACCTCGGCAAGCGCGGCTTAACCCGGAAGATCGGCCTGTGCGGCTGTAATTATTTAGCCATGAGCTCCTCATATTAGTTACCCTTTCATAGAAAAAATACTGAACAGATTCTGATGAAATTTGGTAGTCAGATAATTTGTAACTAGATTTGACACAACACAAAGGATACTTTTATTCTTGTTTTTAAGTATGAAATTGAAAAACTGCAGACATAATTTATTACTTGAATAAGCATTGTCTAAATACTTCAAGGTAACTTAACGTGAGAAACCTTTCAGAAATTAAAACAATTTAGCATTGAAAAATATGTGTACTTCTATTACTGTTAATATAATGTAGGTAGTTGTTTTATAACAAACTAAAACTAGATAAGTAAGAAGATATTTATCACCCTAGCTAGAACATAATGTTGTGTAGTAATTTGAACTAATACCTACCTACCAGAGAAAATAATTATCCAGAATCCCTTTAAGGACGTATTTACATGAATCTTCAAATAACAGTGCTTTTTCGGAACACTTTTAACGTATAAGCAATCACAAATATAGAGATTTTATAGTGTTAATTTAAAGGTTATACATTCATCTTTACATATGGTTAAAAAAAAACGCATGACGTCATACAAAATATTTGGATAAAATCGTTTTTCCTGTCACAATAAACGCAGAAAATCGAAAAAACTAGGGTCCCTATCGGTACCGATCAAAGTAAATATACTGCATATTTTATCTTCAAAACTATAACAATTTACGGTAAACATAGTCCTTTAAAGAAGTCTGCATTTTTTTTGTATCTAGATCAGTTCAATTTTCAATTATTAGCAAAAATAAAATAATTTGCCAATTTCTTCATACATTTTTCGCCGGCCCACTGTCAGTCCGCGCTCAGAAGCGCTCGAGAAAGGACGGGTGTATCACTTTTTACCAAAAAATAAATACGTAAAAGCATTAAAAAATACTGTAGTGTGTATCCGTGTTTCGTGGAAATCAGAGCATCCGTCGGTATTTTAGTGATCGGAAGGAGTTGATACTTTTCGAACATAAACAGAAGTACGAATAATTTGATTTAGAAAATTATGTAGAATAAGATCGAGATTTGGATGGGTGGGGTTAAGCAGTTGTTGACAAGGTTGAAAAATGGATAGGTGACTTTAAGCGGCTCTTAGTGAGGTTAGGAATTAGATGGATAAGGCTAAGCTTTTAGCGATTAGCAATGGATAAGGGTAAAGATAATAATCGGTTTGTATGCATGTGAGTATGTAAAACCAAAATCCAAGATGGCGCTGACAACATTTTGAGATCTGTTCGTCATAGGTGTCATTTTATGGTTTTTTGGGTAGCTAATTATGAATATGGGATCAAAACCAAAATCGAAGATGGCGCTGACAAAATGGTGACATCTGTTCGTCATAGTCACTTTCATGGTTTTTAGGGTAGCTAATTACGAATATGGGGTCAAAACCACAATCCAAGATGGCGCTGTCAAATTGTTAACACTGTTCGTCATAGGTGTCACTTTCATGGTTTTTAGGATAGTTAATAACGAATATGGGGTCAAAACCAAAATCCAAGATGGCGCTGTCAAAAAGGTGACATCTGTTCGTCATAGGTGTCACTTTCATGGTTTTTAGGGTAGCTAATTACGAATATGGGGTCAAAACCACAATCCAAGATGGCGCTGTCAAAATGTTAACACTGTTCGTCATAGGTGTCACTTTCGTGGTTTTTAAAGTAGCTAATTACGAATATGGGGTCAAAACCACAATCCAAGATGGCGCTGACAATATTTTGAGATCTGTTCGTCATAGGTGTCACTTTCATGGTTTTTAGGGTAGCTAATTACGAATATGGGGTCAAAACCACAATCCAAGATGGCGCTGTCAAATTGTTAACACTGTTCGTCATAGGTGTCACTTTCATGGTTTTTAGGATAGTTAATTACGAATATGGGGTCAAAACCAAAATCCAAGATGGCGCTGTCAAAATTTTGACATCTGTTCGTCATAGGTGTCACTTTCATGGTTTTTAAGGTAATTATTACAAATATTGGGTCAAAACCAAAATCCAAGATGGCGCTGATAAAATTTTGACATCTGTTTGTTCAGTCATTGAAATAAACTTTACTATTTACAAAAATTGTTTTGGGAACAAATGTGGTACTTATCAAATTGTTTGCAATACATTGTGAAAACATTGATTCAGATCATCATTACTTGACAAAAACGGTAATTTATACAAAAGTTATTTATACAAATGACTTTATTATAATCTAGTTTCTACTATTTCTCTAAAATTAAAATAATATAGACTCGGGTAAAATCTAGGAGGCCTATGTTCATGTTTTTCGAAACCATGTTTATTACATTCTAGGGAAGGTTTCAATCCATACATATAAGAAAAGCATTGTTTGTGCACGCTAATCTTCGGAACTATTGGACGGATTTGATTGTTTTTTTTTACCGACTTCAAAAAAAGGAGGTTAACAATTCGACCCGAATCCGTATGTATATAATATTTCCAGAACTGCCCAGTTTTCGGATATGTGAATCTATATCAGCGTCTGAATAAATGTGCAAAATTTCATAAGTGCATGTATGTATGTTTTACGTTTGTGTTCGCATATCTCCGGAACTACGATTACCTGTCCGATTTAAGTTGTTCTTTTTTGTTGTATTAGGTATTATTCAACTTAGGGAATACTGCAAGTTTCATCAAACTTGGCCAGTTCGTTAAAAAAAGCAACGGGTAGGGGGTCGCGAAATATTTCTTCATACGAAAAGGGTTGTGCCATGAAAAAGGTTGAAAACCCTGCTATAACATATACAGTAATGACGTCTTAGTAAGAGTTGTTCAGCCTGATGAGCACTCTCTGTTGACGTATTAAAATTGAAGATCTGGAACACCTGATGTGGAACTCCAAGAGCCCAGCTACACAATAATAAAAATATACAGGAATGACATCTGAGCAAGAGTTGTTTAGTCTGATGGGCATTTCCTGTTGACTTACAAAAATGAAAGATCTGGAACGTCTGGAATCGTCACGCGCATCCCGTTGTTTTCCCCTCCCCAGGCTCTTAGAATTTGACATCAGACGTTTAAAACGAAAAAAAACGAAAACCATGAAAACGACTCCCATGATGAAATTGATGAACATTTCGAAAATTATAGCAGCCGCCATCATGGATTCTCATTTTGACCTTACCATCGATTTTAGCACCCTCGAAAACCATGAACACGACACGACACCCATGATGAACAATTCGAAAATTATCGCAGCCGCCATCTTGGATTTTGATTTAGACCTCACTATCGACTTTAGCATCCTCGAAAACCATGAAAACGACTCCCATGATGAACATTTCGAAAATTATCGCAGCCGCCATCTTGGATTTTGATTTTGACCTCACTAGCGGCTTTAGCATCCTCGAAAACCATGAAAACGACTCCCATGATGAAATTGATGAATATTTCGAAAATTATAGCAGCCGCCATCTTGGATTCTCATTTTGACCTCACTATCGGCTTTAGCACCCTCGAAAACCATGAAAACGACTCCCATGATGAACAATTCGAAAATTATTGCAGCCGCCATCTTGGATTCTCATTTTGACCTCACTATCGGCTTTAGCACCCTCGAAAACCATGAAAACGACACCCATGATGAACATTTCGAAAATTATCGAAGCCGCCATCTTGGATTTTGATTTTAACCTCATTATCGGCTTTAGCATCCTCGAAAACCATGAAAACGACTCCCATGATGAATTTGATGAACATTTCGAAAATTATAGCAGCCGCCATCATGGATTCTCATTTTGACCTTACCATCGGTTTTAGCACCCTCGAAAACCATGAAAACGACACGACACCCATGATGAACAATTCGAAAATTATCGCAGCCGCCATCTTGGATTTTGATTTAGACCTCACTATCGACTTTAGCATCCTCGAAAACCATGAAAACGACTCCCATGATGAACAATTCGAAAATTATCGCAGCCGCCATCTTGGATTTTGATTTTGACCTCACTATCGGCTTTAGCATCCTCGAAAACCATGAAAACGACTCCCATGATGAAATTGATGAACATTTCGAAAATTATAGCAGCCGCCATCATTTATTCTCATTTTGACCTTACATCGGTTTTAGCACCCTCGAAAACCATGAAGACGACACCCATGATGAACAATTCGAAAATTATCGCAACCGCCATCTTGGATTTTGATTTTGACCTCATTATCGGCTTTAGCATCTTCGAAAACCATGAAAACGACTCCCATGATGAACAATTCGAAAATTATCGCAGCCGCCATCTTGGATTTTGATTTTGACCTCACGGCTTATTTTAGGTCTTTTTTGGAACCGAAAACAATAAACTCGGTCATCAATAAAATTAAAAAATAATATCAAGGATCAAGATTATTTAATAATACTGAGCGCTCAATGTGTGCGTACGCTTGATGTTGCTGTGTGCGTCTTGAATGCCTAAATTTGAGGTAGTCAATAATGTAACAGCGTCCTTAATAGTAAAAGACAGTAGAGGGTCTAAAAAGCCCATTTTAGCAATATCTTAACATGAATTGGGATTAAATTATAATTTTTACATTCTGATTTTCAGATTATTCAGAATATTAATATGAAGTATAGAGGTAGTGGAATAAGACCAACACATTACCTAAGTAATGTGTTGGTCTTATTCCACTACCAAAGCATAACTTTACTACACAAAATACAGACATCAAAAGTGTTGGACTTCCGAATAAAACTCACTTTACACAGCACTTTGTATTTTATTTTTCTGACTTGCTTGCCACACGGTTAACAACAGAATGCCGGCCCGAGCTAACGCGCCACACTGACAGCCGACAAGAGTGGGGATCGAGTCCCCACTTCTGTAGCGCGTCAACTCGGTCGGTAAAACAAATTCAATACTTTTAAACACAATATCAAACAATAAATTCAATATTAACTTTAAACATTTGAATTAACATTACAGTAATGCACAGTAATTAATTAAATCATAACCATAAATGTTTATTCTATTTTAACTCAAACCATAGAGCCACAAGTTACGCCATCTCGTGGCAAAAGGTAACAAACTTTCAGAAAATAATATTAAAATTAATAAATCTTTTAACTAAATCTTACATTCGGCCATCCGTACAACTTACGCGTCCTCGCGTATGTATGTATACGAGTAGCCTATTGTTCAGCAATCAAGTGTATTTAAATCAACTATTACAGTTACAACTGCCATTATCAAATCCTCATTAAATATATTAATTAAAGATGACTACTATAATAATAACAATACAGAATAGTTTATTTATTAATGATACAAGTCTGGACATTGTTCTGTATTCCACTGACATACACTAACATACATAGGTCCAACAATCAATTGCATATTTTAATCAACTAATACAGACTACAGTTATAAATGGCCATAATGGTTTTCTAATCTTGAATGTTACAACTGTAATTATACAAAATAATGTATTGATTGATGTAGTCGCTAATAACTTGCAACCAACTAACATTCGGCCATCCATGAAAACTACGCGTCCTCGCGCACACTAATACTGGTTTTAAATACAATTGTGTAAAGCTAATACCCAATCAACTACAATTGTTACGACTAAAATTATTAAATATTTACTAGTGGTACAAGTCGCTACTACCTTGAAACCACTAGGGCGGTACAAGTCGCTACTATCTTGAAACCACCAAAATAATAAACAAAACAAATGTATTAGTGGTACAAGTCGCTACTACCTTGAAACCACCAAAATATTAAACAAAACAAATTTATATTAGTGGTACAAGTCGCTACTACCTTGAAACCACCAAAATAATAAACAAAACAAATATAATTATTAGTGGTACAAGTCGCTACTACCTTGAAACCACCATTCTAGTCAACCACAGTTCCAGTCTCGCAACCCTTTAAACGACATTGGAATTTTATTTAATCAATTATATCACCCTCATCATTGACCGAAGATGAACTTGAGTCACTCCGGTTATAGTGAGCCCACGCTTTCATTTTGTCTACGGCAATAACCGTGGAATATTTCCGATTACCCTTTCGGGTGATCGGAGTGTCCTCAATGCGATACCTGTCATTGCCTAAAACCTCAATTACTTTGTACGGACCCCGATATTTTGGAATAAGCTTTTTACTGTGTCCTGTAGCGCCAATTTCACGCTCAACACTGACTAAATCACCTACGACAAAATCCATAGGTTTAGCAGACTTTTTATCATAATATGCTTTCTGCTTCTCTTGATAAGAGGTAATGTATTTATTAACTTCTTCTCTTATTTCTGTAATTTTATCCTCTGAATACGGTTCACTATCAATGGAAGATTTAACCCTTCCTTCCGTCATTCCCGTTAGGGTGGTACCAAAAAGAACTTGGGCTGGTGTTTTATTAATGCCTTTGTTAAAGGTGTTATTCAAACCCAACTGAATTTCGGGCACCTTAATATCCCATTTTCTTTCGTCCAAACCCACGCACTTAGCGGTCAGCGCTTCTAGTAAAGTACGGTTGTACCGTTCGACTTGACCGTTGGCGCGTGGGGTGGCTACTGAGTTTAAAATGTGCTTGATGCCTAGCTTTTCCAGAAAACCGGTAAATTTACTACTTGTAAAACAAGAGCCACGGTCAGATATAATTCTTTTTGGTAGCCCAAATATACTAAAGTACTCTTGCATTTTCTCGACAACTATCGAAGACTTAGTACTTCGAACCGGTTTTAGGACGATAAACTTCGTGTAGGCATCAATAATGACTAGCAAGTGTGTATTCCCTTTTGAACTTTTGACAAAAGGGCCAACATGATCAATGTGAACCGTGACAAATGGTCTTTCATCTTTTGGTATTGGATGTAATGGAGGCCTCTTCTTTGATGAAGACTTTGAGTAAGAACATTCAAGGCATGATTCGACATACTTTTTAACAAAGCGTCTCATTTTAGCGAACCAATAAGTTTCTTTAACTTTACTCAAAGTTTTGTCTAATCCAAAGTGGCCCAAATCATCATGGCACTGTTTGAGTATTTGCCAGCGTACACCTTTAGGAACTACCCATCTATCACCGTCAGCGGTTTTCCTATACAGTTTACTACTGCGTACGACATAGTTATTTTTAATTTCGATAACATCGTCTGCTTTCGGGTCATTTAAAATTGATATTTTTCTTTGGATTTCGGGATCCGCCAATTGAACAGTACTCAACCAATCTGATTCGCCGACTGTCATTACCGAGCTTTCAGCGCCGTCATTATTAACTCGAATATTAGTAGGTGGTGGATTTCGACTCAACGCGTCCACGTGGGCCATTGAGGACCCTGGCTTATATTCAACAGTAAAATTAAACTCTTGCATGGCAATCCACCACCTAGCAACACGTGGTATTAAATCGCGCTTTAGGAAGGTTGCTCTTAACGAATTGCAGTCGGTTATAATTTTAAACTCTATGCCAATTAGATAAACGCGAAACCGTTGGAGCGATGCAACGACAGCAAGAGTTTCGAGTTCGTATGCCGTCATATGCTGTTCCTCAGACGTAGTTTGGCGGCTGAAATATGCTACTGGTCTCAACAATTTACTGTCATTATGCTGCATAAGTATTCCCGCTATACCTATTTTACACGCGTCTGTATGCAATTCTGTCGAGGCATTTGGGTCATATAACGCTAAAATCGGTTTTTTCATTAATTCAGATTTTAGTTCATAGAAAGCTTTACTTTGTTCCTGGCCCCAGACCCACACGGCCGCTTTCTTTAAAAGACTGGTTAAAGGCTTAGCTATCATAGCAAAATTTTTGACGAACCGTCGAAAAAAACTACATAATCCTATGAATTGCCTAACCGTGTGCTGGTTAACAGGTTGAGGAAAATCTTTAACCGACTCAATTTTGCGCGTTCCCGGTCTAATACCTTCTGCGCTTAATTCGAATCCTAAATAATCTACTGTCGTCTTAAAGAAGCTACATTTTGACAGTTTAAGAGTTAGGTTGGCTTGTTTTATCAAGTTCAATACTCTTTCTAGCCGGTCAAAACCCTCTTCAAGAGTTACTGAAGGCACAATTATATCATCCATATAAGCCGATGCGATTCTCTTAGCACTGACGTTTTGTTCTTCTTGCGATGGGAAGCCTCTGTTGTTATTTAGGACTAAGTGCATCGTGCGCATAAAAGTCGATGGTGCATTAACCAGCCCGAAGGGCATTCTGTTAAATTCGTATTGCCCTTCGGGCGTTACAAAGGAAGTTTTATGACGGTCGTTTTCAGAAATTGAAATTTGATAATATCCGGACGCGAGGTCCAGAGTAGTATAAAAGTTGTAACCCGCAAGGTCATCCAGTTGGTCATCTATTCTGGGCAGCGGGTAATTTTCTTTTATGGTCTTACGGTTCAATGCTCTGAAGTCAATGCACAATCGAGTTTCACCGGACTTCTTTTTAACGAGCACTATAGGACTCGCATAGCAAGAAGTAGACGGACGGACAATACCGCACTCCAGTAATTCTTGTATCATTTCTCGAACTTTGGTACGGTCTGCTACTGGAAGTCTGTAGGGTCTGTACACTACAGGTTCGTCGTCTTTCAATTTTATGGACATCTCCGTTAGTTCAGTTTTGCCCAACTCTTTTAAACTAAACGCGAAACATTCTCTGTATTTATTTAATAATTTTACAAGTTTTTCACGTTTATCTTTTGCGAAGTTCGTATCGATAACTATATCCTTTTCGTTAATCGGCTGTAAAGGCTCACTAAGCTCTACATTAGAAACATCGGCTATACCATTTTTGAACACTTCTTCTGTTGCTTTTAACCCTCTAGCTATCACGATATCCTTCTTTAAAAGAAAGGGTTGATCAGTTTTTCCTTTAATAAAGACAACCCCTTTTCCATCTACACAAGTGAATAGTCCTTGCACTAGACAGTGTTCGCGACCTATTAGATAGCGATTATTTCCGGGAATAAATATGTCCCCATTATATATGGGATCAGTATGAATAAATACAGGAGTCAACCCATCTATCATGGTATCTATAGTAGAAAAAAGTTTGATTTTATTAACCAACGATTCGCTATCGCTACTGGAAAAACGTAAATTTGCACTATCTTTCTCAACAATGATATGGGGTTGCTCTGTATACGTCTGCCCTACAATAAGGGGTACTCGCATTACTTCGTTAGGGATAATAAGAATTTCGACAGCTGCTTTTACTCCATCAATGGAAACAGATGCGGTACATTTTCCTAAGGGTCGAACTATAGCCTCACCAAAACCTCTAAGCACGGGCAAATCTTGACCAGAAACCCAATCAACCGACATGTTTTTAGCGCAATCTAAGCTCATCATAGTAGCAGAACTACCAAAATCGATGAAGCATTTAACTGGGTGGCTGTTAACGAAACCTTGTTTGTAGTACTTAGTGGAATCGCTGGTAGAACTGACTACACACATAACCGACTTTGATGGTTTGCCACTAGTCGAAGCAGACGTTAGATTGCACCCCTCTACGGTATGACCAAACTTAAGACAACGTGTACACTTTACCTGTGGTTTAGTGCATTGCGACTTATAGTGTCCTTCTTGCAAACAATTATAACATTTAATTACCCTATTTTTATTATCCCCCTTTTCTGTGCTGTCCGTATTATTGTTAGATACCCTTATTTTCTTTTTATCATTTTGGTAAACATTAGTTTTAACAGCTTTTAAATATGGTAGAAGCTGATCCGGTGTGTCAAACCGAGCTGCTTCAGCTCCCAGTCTAACACTACGGTCGTCAATTCCGTGAACAATGCAATCCACCGCGCGTTTGCCTTCGATACTACATCGGTTGAGTAACACAATTTTCTCGTAAAAATATTCTTCTAAAGGATCGTTAAACTTAGCCCGTTTGGATAACATCGTTTGAAGTAAGCAACCATAATTTTCATTACTAGGGAACGCTAACTTTAGTTTCTCTTGCCACTCGCTCCAACTAAATAAAACGGTTGGTAAACCCTCGTACCATTTTCGAGCAATCCCCTGTAGCTTTTGGAGGGCAAAGTGGGCAGTTTGCTGGTCTGACCAATTATATATTAAAGCACATTCGTTCACTTTATGCAACCACATATCAATCGTCTGTTGTTTGCGTTCCGGGTTAAATTCAGGTATGGTATTATGGTTGGACAATTTTTCCAAGCTGTTATTTTTGTTGTTTACGGCCTGCAACGCTTGGATAAGTTGTGAGACTGAAACCGCATCGTTCGAAGGAGGCACCAAATAAGTAAGTTTGGACTCACCGCGCTCTTCAGGTTTCCAATTCAGCGATCTGCGACTGCGCCGTCCACAGCTGCGACTGCGATTGCGTCCGCGACTGTCTCGGCTGCGCCTGCGACTGCGTTGGCTGCCACTGCACCGGCTTTGTCCGCGACTGCGACTACGATCGTGACTGCTTCGTTGGCTGGCACGCCCATTAGTGCGCCAGCTTCGTCCACCACTACGACTGCGACCACAACTTCGCCTTCGTTGGCCGGCACGGTCACTAGAGCGCCGGCTACATCTGCGTCTGCGACTGCAACTGCGACTGGGTCTGTGTCGGCTACGACTGCGTCGGCTGAGTCCACCCCGATTGCGCCTGCGTCGACTGGCACGGCCACTTGGAAGCACTGGGGACCCTGGCCCACTGCTGCAGTTTTCTTCATCAATGCACTCAGTAGGCGGCGTCCGCAGGCATCGTTCATTGTGTCGATTCATATTATAACGTTTATTGTTTAAATTTCAGAAAGGCCAAACTTAGTTTAAACAGGCTTGGATGTAATCAGCTAGCATAACCAACTAACTACATCCCACTTCTGAAGTGTTGGACTTCCGAATAAAACTCACTTTACACAGCACTTTGTATTTTATTTTTCTGACTTGCTTGCCACACGGTTAACAACAGAATGCCGGCCCGAGCTAACGCGCCACACTGACAGCCGACAAGAGTGGGGATCGAGTCCCCACTTCTGTAGCGCGTCAACTCGGTCGGTAAAACAAATTCAATACTTTTAAACACAATATCAAACAATAAATTCAATATTAACTTTAAACATTTGAATTAACATTACAGTAATGCACAGTAATTAATTAAATCATAACCATAAATGTTTATTCTATTTTAACTCAAACCATAGAGCCACAAGTTACGCCATCTCGTGGCAAAAGGTAACAAACTTTCAGAAAATAATATTAAAATTAATAAATCTTTTAACTAAATCTTACAAAAGTGTCTAGGGATCAACATATATTTTTGCAATAACTTTTCTCCTGATTGATATTAATTAAAATGTTCTTTAAGGATTCATCAAATAAAGTGTTATCGTTTGTCACAGTAACGATAAACCAAGTCACCTTTGCATTCATAAAGAAATTTGCCATTTTCCTAATAAAGGGATTTTTGACATTTGAACCACTAACATTAAAGTTCGAAAAAAAGACTGAAATAACAGTTTTCTTTAAAATTTTATTGGGTAACTTAAACAATTAATAATCCGTGTTTCTACCGCGAACACTAACAACACAAGAACATCGGTTTGGCATACTCAAAATGAGTTCATCCAAATCACGCTGTGGAATGGCCGCCCATGTTCGTTGCAACAACAAAAAAAGGTCTTCTTGCGACTGGATACCCTCCATATTCGGCAGAGCTCTTCTCTGTAGCATATCCCATGCATGCTCAATCGGGTTCAAGTCTGGCGACTGAGCAGGCCAGGGCAGGACATTGATGTTAGCTGCGGCGAGAGTCTGTCTTACAACTCTTGCGGTGTGCGGTCGTGCATTATCATGCATTAACTGAAATAAGGGACCGATTTGCACTTGTAGAGGAACGATGACGTCTGATACAATCGTCTCAGCATAAATTTGAGCGTTGAGGTTGCCTCTGATCCAAATCAACTCAGTTCTTCCGCCGATCCAAATACCCGCCCATACCATGATGGTTCCACCACTATAAGGATGGACTTCCTGGCAGGATTTTAATCGCTGTTGGCGTCCAGGGGTTCTCCAGTGTCGTATACGTCTTGTATCCGGTCTCATACCAAAACGAGACTCATCAGAAAAGCACACGAAACGCCATTGTTCTTCTGCCCAATTTCTGTGTTCAAGAGCCCATTGATATCGAATCCTACGATTGTGCATTGCTATAGGTGGTACCCGTAGCGGTCTTCGGGAATGAAGGTTCGCTTCATGCAAGCGGTTTCTGACTGTTTGGTCGCTAATTAAGTTCCCTGAAGAGTGATGAAGCCTCACGGCTAACATCATGGCGGTTATTGTTGGAGCTCTTCGAGTTAAGATTTGAATGTATCGGTCTTGTCTCCGTGTGGTGCAGCGATACCGTCCTCCATGGCGCTCAGCCACGGTACCAGTGCTTCGGTAACGTGTCCAAAGTCGACTGATAACACTCTGACTTGTATTCAGAGCTAAAGCCACAGTACGTTGCCGGGAACCAGCTTCTATCATTCCCACGGCTCTGAGCATTTCTTCCCTGCTTAAATGACGTCGCCGCTCCATAATAACGTTGGTTTTAATCAGTAGTAGGGAAACAGTAGCACTAATAATGTCTTCAATGCGTTGTATGTTTTTATAGGGAAAATATTGACAGCTGATTTTCATCTTTTACTCGAATTTGATTTACAGTTCCTGATTCAAATTATGAAATGCACCAAAAAGGATCCATATAAATTTATAAAATCATAAATTTATTACAAAGCCACATCTCAATCTCAAGAAATCCGCATAAAAATGCTTGATCCCTAGACACTTTTGATGTGTGTATATTTTTCAAAGTTCCACACTAAATCTATAAAAATAAAAAATCATTTATTACAAATAGGCCCATTTTGAATATTCCAAAAACAAAAAATAAAAATAGTAAACGAAATTATATACTGTTATTGTCCCAGTCACAACACAGGTACCAATTTCAAAGCATACATAAATAAAATAAAAAGATCTCTATGGAGATATGAAACAGTTTTACAATGGAGCCCTAAATCAAACAACCAAATACTGAATAAATCCGATACTAATTTAACCAGGAACTTAGCTCAATTGTTATAAATAAATAAAGTAAAGCTAACACACCTAAGTAATCCAGTTAGTTCATGATGCAGACATTATGTACATGTGTTGTGGGGCTTCAGTGTGAATAGACAGAGTTGTTTATGTTTTTATGAAACTCTTCTTGGCTATTTTTAGGGGTAATATTATGAAGAACATAATAAACAGAGGAATGGAATTAGGTAGAGTTATTTTAGTACTTGCATCTAAATGTTCATATTAATATGGATCTTCCCAGGATTTCAAATAGACACTCTTGTGTGGAAAACAGTATTACAAATAAATAATTATAATAAAAAACATCCGAGATCGATTAGACAAATAAATTGTGTGTATTTAATAAATCACGGGATCTTTCTGCTTTTTTAAAAGTAATTCCAATTTTAGAGCATAATATCCACTTTATTCTTATGCTGTATAAAATCAGGGTATGTGCATGAATAACTCTACCTAATTCCGACCTACAGTTATATAGCGATGGCCAATGACTCTTAGAAGATAACTGGGGCAGACGAGATGTCCAGATATGTTATAGCAATGGCTAGTATGTCAATGACCTTCAAAAAGTATCTGGGACAAAGTGGAAGTGAAAAGTAGAGGTCAGGGTGCTGTGGGGCAGTTAAAGGGGATCCTAAGTCCAACAAGCCTATTACAGTCTCCTGCTAAGTTGTTTGATACATATTCTTATTTTATTGGGATTATAAATTGATTCTGTCTTATCCACTGAACTGTCCACTTTGTTTCAAACAATTTTATTTTTGAAGTACATAAAAATGTATGCCAATACCTACTTATCATAATATTGATGATAAAAGAGGATTACGGCAATAAATTTTTATCATCTATTATAACAACCTATGGACCCAATTTCAATTGCTAGATAAAACCAACTTACCACATCAAAGAGTCCATCGCTCCACTCTAGTTTCTGAACTTCAATGAGCGTGCTTCCATCAGGAGACAACTCCAAGAAGAACAAGGTTCCACCACCAGCTAAGCCATAGTACTGGCTAGTTGCAACCGCGAGGGTATCTGGCCTTGTCCGGGAAAATCGGACGCTGTAGCCATGACGGCCAGGCGTCAAAAAGGTTGGCATGCTGATGGTGTAGCTAAAAAGAAAAAAAAACAGTTTAGAAAAGCGCTTATCAAATAGCTGAAGGAAACAACGTCATATTAACTTACAATTTTCCAACTCAATACGTCACATTTCTTTACATAAAACTGCAAAAACGCTAAGTTGGGTATCTAGGTCAAGTTGTATTAGAATCCTATTAGTTTTCGCTGTGTAAATAATATTAGAATCCCCAATTATCGCTACATAACCTTTCAAGGCTGTCACAACAAACGTCAATTTTTGACGTTTGGGAACGCAACGATTTCTTACCCAAACTTAGTGAGGGGACATCAAATCGATTCCAATGTGAGTATGCGTCATAAGGCTTAAATCTTATTAGTACGCCTACGAATGAAATCCAATTAGCCGGTTAAAGTATTCTGCAGGAAACCTCACATGTTACCTATATATAACCCACATTTCCTGAACCAAATCATTTCTGGTGAACACCTCAAACCTTCATATTCAGCTTATTCAAACTACAAACTTGAATAAAGTTTTTCTTCTTACTTATTTCCCTTTACTCATCCCTTACTCTAAAGTCCATCAAAATGTTGGACTACTTCGCTTTGGCGTTTGTGGTTGCAGTAAAAGTATTTAAGAAAACTACTCCAAATGGAAAAGTTACTGTTTACCTTGGCAAGCGCGACTTCATTGATCATATGGATTATTGCGATCCCGTAGACGGAGTTGTGGTGGTGGATACCGAATACCTGAAAGGAAGAAAAGTGTACAGCCAGGTGTGTTTGCTATTAAGCAAAGTGCAGTGTTTAGTGACTAAAAAAGTGAAGTGTACAAAGGTGCAAAACCATTCGCGTTATTACTTAATTTTTTACTTGTTCTTGTAGCTCGTGACCACATACCGCTACGGTAGGGAGGAAGATGAAGTCATGGGGCTGAAGTTCTCAAAGGAAATGGTCATCGGCCAGGACCAAGTTGTACCAATGATCAACTCTAAAATGGAACTAACACCTGTCCAGGAAAAGCTTCTGAAGAAGCTTGGACCGAATGCTTTTCCTTTTACTTTCAACTTCCCTGATCTCGCCCCGAGCTCGGTAAATTTTAAATGTTTTTCTAAAAACTTCATCACTCAACGAAACAAACGGGATAGGTACTTAAAAAATAACTTAATTGTTTAGGTAACACTGCAGCCCTCTGAGGAAGATCAGGGCAAACCCATGGGCGTAGAATACTGCGTCAGGACTTATGTCGCCGAGCAAGAAGACCAGAAGAGCCACAAGAGGAGCTCAGTGACTCTTGCCATCAAGAAGGTACACTTAGTACCAATCAGAATCAAAGCAGAATCACGGATTTCAAACAACTAATATTTAGTTTAATAAAATTATAATGTGTCTCTCTTTTTATCCAGCTACAACATGCACCAACTTCACGTGGACGTCGTCTCCCTAGCTCTCTCGTGAGCAAGGGATTCACTTTCAGCAATGGAAAGATCAACCTCGAAGTTACTTTGGACAGGGAGATCTACTACCACGGAGAAAAGGTGGCCGCCAACGTCATCGTGTCCAATAACTCCAGGAAATCTGTCCGAAATATCCGCGCCATGGTTGTGCAGCATGTCGAGATTACCATGATCAACTCTCAGTTCAGCCGCCATGTAGCCTCCTTGGAGAGTCGCGAAGGATGCCCCGTTACTCCTGGGGCCAGTCTGTCCAAAACTTTCTATTTGGTGCCTTTGGCTCGCAGCAATAAGGACATTCGTGGTAAATATTTATCTTGTGACAATAATCTAAGATATTTTCAAACGTTTTCTCATTCAATGCTCTGAACAGGTGTGGCTCTGGACGGTCACCTCAAGGAAGATGATGTCAACTTGGCCAGTTCTACCCTTGTACCTGAGGGCAAATGCCCAGCTGATGCCATTGGTATCGTTGTCTCTTACTCCGTGAGGGTCAAGCTGAACTGTGGAACTCTTGGTGGAGAACTTGTAACTGATGTTCCCTTTAAACTACTCCACCCAGCTGAAGGTGAATATTCTTAAAGTTTGTATGTAAATTTCCTCATGTAAATTTCGTTTGGCGAAGGTTTTTAACATGTTCCATTAAACTTTCAGGCTCTGTTGAACGTCAACGCTTCAATGCCATGAAGAAAATGCAATCCATCGAAAGACATCGTTACGAAAACTCTCTCTACACCAACGAAGAAGAAGATAACATTGTTTTCGAAGATTTTGCCCGTCTGAGGATGAATGAGCCCGAATAAACAGTAATTTATAAAGAAACAAAAAAAAAAACAGAAAAATTAACAACAAAAAAAAACAAAAAAATTAAATCAAGAAAGTCAAATTAATATCAGAATGTTTCATACAATGTCATTAGCATCAGGCAGAATAAATATTTAGCATATTTTCATCTTCAAAACGATAACAAACAACAACATGATCTCATCGTAAAGCGTAAACTGTTATCGTCATTTTCATCAGATGTTGTGTATTCAATCATTCACTTTTATTATTCTAAAATATGCAAATGTATCAACTAATCATGTGCTATGAACACATTGTACTTTCGTGTTCAAAATTGTGCGAATATATTTAAAAAAATAAATATTTCTGTACCTACCTTCCTGTAATCCTCCTAATAAATTAAACTTCACCAGAATTTCTTGACTTTTCTTACACCTTCGATCTTACACTGATTCTAATGGTTCGAAGTATCTACTAGCACGTCTTGTACACCACTGACATAAGACTGAAGATGCAATACAAGTAACGTGCGTTTTTGCATATTCTATTGTTACTCGATTAAAAGGGGTTTTGATTTCCCCGCCCTATTTGGCGCCCCATGCATAGATTATAAAAGACGATTATGCAAAGGCGTTGTACATGTCAGCCACGGTCCGGTCATGTGCATTCGACGTATAATTTGGGAAACTGATCATAATAAAATAAAAATACGAGTAAGTGGCTGGTCGATCGACTTCGGCGCGGGTTTGATCCCCACACGGAACGAATATATTTGTATGACCTACAAGTAGTTGGGTCTGAGTGTTTGTGTATGTCTGTTTCAATGTTTGTAAACGCACTCACGATACAAGAAAAAATCCTAGTGGGGGCAAAGTTAAAAAAAAAAACTTTGTAACCCACCCAAAGACAGGCCTCTGCAAACGTTGCTGTTGCTAAGGGTGCTTGTACACGGCGCATTTAACCCGCGCAAGTGCCTCAACATGCTCAAGCTACATGCGCCGTGTACAAGCACTCCGCGGGTAGCTTCATCATGTAGCTTGCGCATGTTAGGTACTCGCGCAGGTAACCCGCACCTTTACTTGCGCGGGTTACATGCGCCGCGTACAAGCACCCTAAGTATCACCCATCCACAGAGCGACGTTTTGGTCAGATCGCGTCACAGACTAAGTAGAGAGTATACACTGATCGCGTGCGCTGCCACAGACTGCAGGAGGACTGTCGCACAGAGCATGTAATTTTAGTCTGTCGTAGGTATAATAAAAGTAAGTAATGTATCTTGTCCGACGAATTCAGAACCTCCTCCTTTTTTCGAAGTCGGTTAATGAATCACCACTTTTCGCTGCAGTTTATGGTAAGCAGTGAAGATTTCAACGTAGACATCAGTTGCGACAGTAGCGAGTTGTTGCAATCAATTGTTGAAGGTATCCACCTTGTAGCTCGTGACCACTATCATATTTCATAGTTTTTCTTCCTTTCCTTCCTATCTTACTTAACATAATGCACTTGTCCAGCTGACGGTACTTAACTACTTTCATTCAGTTATGTTCCCATTACAAGCAGATAAAATGGGAATTCTCTTGGAATTCCGTAATGTCTTATTACGAGGCAGTTGTGTACCGTACCAGATAGTTTAAGTATGAGTTTATTTGTGGGAACCAACTCATTTTGTCTCTAAGCATTGAAGAATTTATTTTATCCCTTTGTTCTACTGTCCTCAAAGTTAGCAATGGAAGCTACGAAGCCAATTTTGGTGCCTAGATATTTCCCACTCTCTAAATATTAATTTGTACTTACTAATTCTAAAACTAATATTTGTATTTTCAAACATTTATTACTCGCATATACAAGCAGATAAAGCAGACAAATATTTAATTTTGTTCGGTGCGGAAATCGAATCCGCGACACGCAACACAGTTGACAGAGCTCATCCACTTCGCCAACTTTAAGACAAACAGCACAAAAATGAAGATGCAGCTTCAAATGAGTGGCTGCGATGGCCTAATTGGTAAGGCGTCTGGAGTACTTAGCCGGGAGACGCGAGTTTGAGTCTCACACTTTTAATGATTACTAGCTGTTGCCCGCGACTTCGTCCGCATTGTATTTGGTTTTAAGGCACCTAAACTAATATTCTCTTTTTTAATTTGTTGAGAAAGTGAGGGTACCTGATGTCCCACTTTAAAGTTTGTTATAGAATCTATAACAAACTTTAAAGCAAATGAAATGAAAACTTCCAGACACAACACTTTATATACGACATTGGTAGTTTTTCCCTCGGGTGCTAAAATAAAAAGGTGGTCAGCATTACTGACAGGCGAGCATGTGTTATATAGTTGGCCGTGGGAAAAACAGTTGGATCTTAGGTCGACATCAGCTTCCTTCAGGGTCTATCCAGTATCCTTGGGACTTATTTATGGTCATCGCAAAGTAAGCGGCTACCGAGAATTGTGTGAGTTTGAACTGGAAAGGGAAATTGTTGGAGATGAGTGGTATTCACGGTATCAATGCAGTTTCCCCTGAGCCACATCCGGTGAGAATTTCATTTCTTCGCTTAAATTTCTGTGTAAAGGTGCGTACAGACCATGTAACATGTTATATAACATGTGTTATAAGACACTACAACTCTATGTAGAATATTACCATGAAAAATGTTATTTAACATGTTACGTTATATAGTCTGTACGCACTGTAATGCAGTAACTATTAGTCGCGTTCCATTGCACAATTTTGGTGGAGTTAGATTTCTTAGAAGCATTATTATTACTTTTAGGTTATTTTATGAGCTCGAGGACCACAGGTAGTTGATGAATTTAAAATCTCGAGTGGGTAGTTGCTGGCATCACCCTAATTGACGACGTTATTGTATGATGTGTAAACCACATCATTCCCAACAATTTCGGCTAATATGTTTTCATTTATTGCAGCGGTTCGGTCATTTTTTTAGTATCGCACGATCACAATATAGCCAAGAGTTTTCCTGAAGTGTTATACTTGACGGGACTCCGAATACGTAACTTATCAATTCTTCTTACAACGGGCAGTGTCTGCGGGAATTTTACAGAGAACAGTACCTACCATGATATTGTCCATGGGTCTATCATCATGGCGAATGTCTCAAAGTGTTCTGTCCACGGCCTCGACGGCTTTTTTGTTCGACATGATACATTCAGACGATTACAATTTTTTAGCGTGGTAATACATCACGTGGAACACAACGTGCACTCTAACTCGCCGCCCTCATGGCCGCGCCTACAGTGGCTGGAGATCGTGTAGCGACGTCTGTCGCCATCGGCGTCTAGCGCTGCGGCTGGGCTGGAGGTGGACATTGTCCTCTCCCTCATGCGTCCCGCCTCCTCCTTCGCTAGCATGACTGCTTCGCAGAAGGAGGCGACTGCTTCCCATTCTGTCTCGCCCCGCAGCATGGCCTCGACCAACACTAAGCACGAGAGGTCACCGATTATCGTCGTAGTGAGGACACGGCGGTGCTCTGCCCAAGCGGGTAGTCCTGCACCGTATGCTCCACCGTGTCCTCCAGGCGATCCACGCAGTGGTGACACCCAGGCGATTCTTCTTTCCCTATCAGACACAGCTACCTCCCGAAACTTTCGTGTCCGGTGAGGACCTACGTCATGTGGTAGGTCAGGCGGGACGCCGTGACGCCTATCCAGCTACTCCTTAAAAAGGGGTCTTACCGACGCGGTTGGGGCGTGCCCGGATCTCGGTTGCGACAGTCGCTCTCTCAATATTGCCCTGTGATCACGCCGGAGCTCTTTCCGGGAATTCATCCTGGCGATTGTATTGTATAGCGGGCTGGTATCCGCAACTCCACGTCATATGCGCGTATTTTGCGTGCGGATGAGATGATCATTTTCCTGGCGATGCGCCTCGATAGACGCGATGGAGGGCCGTCGCCTCCAGGGGAAGACGACTACATTAATTTTAATGTAGTCGTCTTCCCCTGGACGCGACGGCCCTCCATCGCGAAACACCTTTACTGAAACACCTTTGCTTTGTCACAGTTTCATGACTACAACATTGAACAACCAAAAACAAAAAAAAAATACGCATCTTACTTTGTTAGTGACGTACAACAGAGACTGCTCATCAGGCTGAACAACTTTGCTAAGACGTCATTCCTTTTTATGTTATAGTGTAGCTGGGCTCTTGGAATTCCACAACAGGTGTTCCAGATCTTCAATTTTTATACGTCAACAGAGAGTGCTCATCAGGCTGAGCAACTCTTGCTAAGACGTCATTCCTATATATGTTACTAGCTGTTGCCCGCGACTTCGTCCGCATTGTATTTGGTTTTAAGGCACCTAAACTAATATTCTCTTTTTTAATTTGTTGAGAAAGTGAGGGTACCTGATGTCCCACTTTAAAGTTTGTTATAGAATCTATAACAAACTTTAAAGCAAATGAAATGAAAACTTCCAGACACAACACTTTATATACGACATTGGTAGTTTTTCCCTCGGGTGCTAAAATAAAAAGGTGGTCAGCATTACTGACAGGCGAGCATGTGTTATATAGTTGGCCGTGGGAAAAACAGTTGGATCTTAGGTCGACATCAGCTTCCTTCAGGGTCTATCCAGTATCCTTGGGACTTATTTATGGTCATCGCAAAGTAAGCGGCTACCGAGAATTGTGTGAGTTTGAACTGGAAAGGGAAATTGTTGGAGATGAGTGGTATTCACGGTATCAATGCAGTTTCCCCTGAGCCACATCCGGTGAGAATTTCATTTCTTCGCTTAAATTTCTGTGTAAAGGTGCGTACAGACCATGTAACATGTTATATAACATGTGTTATAAGACACTACAACTCTATGTAGAATATTACCATGAAAAATGTTATTTAACATGTTACGTTATATAGTCTGTACGCACTGTAATGCAGTAACTATTAGTCGCGTTCCATTGCACAATTTTGGTGGAGTTAGATTTCTTAGAAGCATTATTATTACTTTTAGGTTATTTTATGAGCTCGAGGACCACAGGTAGTTGATGAATTTAAAATCTCGAGTGGGTAGTTGCTGGCATCACCCTAATTGACGACGTTATTGTATGATGTGTAAACCACATCATTCCCAACAATTTCGGCTAATATGTTTTCATTTATTGCAGCGGTTCGGTCATTTTTTTAGTATCGCACGATCACAATATAGCCAAGAGTTTTCCTGAAGTGTTATACTTGACGGGACTCCGAATACGTAACTTATCAATTCTTCTTACAACGGGCAGTGTCTGCGGGAATTTTACAGAGAACAGTACCTACCATGATATTGTCCATGGGTCTATCATCATGGCGAATGTCTCAAAGTGTTCTGTCCACGGCCTCGACGGCTTTTTTGTTCGACATGATACATTCAGACGATTACAATTTTTTAGCGTGGTAATACATCACGTGGAACACAACGTGCACTCTAACTCGCCGCCCTCATGGCCGCGCCTACAGTGGCTGGAGATCGTGTAGCGACGTCTGTCGCCATCGGCGTCTAGCGCTGCGGCTGGGCTGGAGGTGGACATTGTCCTCTCCCTCATGCGTCCCGCCTCCTCCTTCGCTAGCATGACTGCTTCGCAGAAGGAGGCGACTGCTTCCCATTCTGTCTCGCCCCGCAGCATGGCCTCGACCAACACTAAGCACGAGAGGTCACCGATTATCGTCGTAGTGAGGACACGGCGGTGCTCTGCCCAAGCGGGTAGTCCTGCACCGTATGCTCCACCGTGTCCTCCAGGCGATCCACGCAGTGGTGACACCCAGGCGATTCTTCTTTCCCTATCAGACACAGCTACCTCCCGAAACTTTCGTGTCCGGTGAGGACCTACGTCATGTGGTAGGTCAGGCGGGACGCCGTGACGCCTATCCAGCTACTCCTTAAAAAGGGGTCTTACCGACGCGGTTGGGGCGTGCCCGGATCTCGGTTGCGACAGTCGCTCTCTCAATATTGCCCTGTGATCACGCCGGAGCTCTTTCCGGGAATTCATCCTGGCGATTGTATTGTATAGCGGGCTGGTATCCGCAACTCCACGTCATATGCGCGTATTTTGCGTGCGGATGAGATGATCATTTTCCTGGCGATGCGCCTCGATAGACGCGATGGAGGGCCGTCGCCTCCAGGGGAAGACGACTACATTAATTTTAATGTAGTCGTCTTCCCCTGGACGCGACGGCCCTCCATCGCGAAACACCTTTACTGAAACACCTTTGCTTTGTCACAGTTTCATGACTACAACATTGAACAACCAAAAACAAAAAAAAAATACGCATCTTACTTTGTTAGTGACGTACAACAGAGACTGCTCATCAGGCTGAACAACTTTGCTAAGACGTCATTCCTTTTTATGTTATAGTGTAGCTGGGCTCTTGGAATTCCACAACAGGTGTTCCAGATCTTCAATTTTTATACGTCAACAGAGAGTGCTCATCAGGCTGAGCAACTCTTGCTAAGACGTCATTCCTATATATGTTATAGTTTAGCTGGGCTTTTGGTGTTCCACATTAGGTGTTCCAGATCTTAAATTTTTATATTTCAACAGAGAGTGCTGATCAGGCTGAATAACTTTGCAAACACGTCATTCCTACATATGTTATAGTGTAGCTGGGCTCTTGGTGTTCCACATCAGGTGTTCAAGATTTTCAATTTTTATACGTCAACAGAGACTGCTTATCAGGCTGAACAACTTTGCTAAAACATCATTCCTTTATATTTTATATTGTAGCTGGGCATTTGGTGTTCCACATCAGGTGTTCCAGATCTTCAATTTTTATATGTCAACAGAGAGTGATCGTCAGGCTGAACAACTTTGCAAAGACGTCATTCCTGTATATGTTATTGTGTAGCTGGGCTCTTGGTATTCCACATCAGGTGTTCCAGTTCTTCAATTTTTATACGTCAACAGAGAGTGCTCATCAGGCTGAGCAACTCTTGCTAAGACTTCATTCCTATACATATATGCTATAGTTTAGATGGGCTTTTGGTGTTCCACATCAGGTGTTCCAGAGATCTTCAATTTTTGTATGTCAACAGAGAGTGCTCGTCAGGCTGAACAACTTTGCAAAGACGTCATTCCTGTATTTGTTATAGTGTAGCTGGGCTCTTGGTGTTCCACATCAGGTATTCCAGATCTTTAATTTTTATATGTCAACAGAAAGTGCTCATCAGGCTGATCAACTCTTGCTAAGACGTCATTCCTGTATATGTTATAGTGTAGCTGGGCTCTTGGTGTTCCACATCAAGTGTTCAAGATTGTCAATTTTTATACGTCAACAGAGACAGCTCATCAGGCTGAACAACTTTGCTAGGGCGTCATTCCTTTATATGTTATAGTGTAGCTGGGCTTTTGGTGTTCCACATCAGGTGTTCCAGATCTTCAATTTTTATACGTCAACAGAGACTGCTCATCAGGCTGAACAACTTTGCTAAGACGTCATTCCTTTACATTTTATAGTGTAGCTGGGCTCTTGGAGTTCCACAACAGGTGTTCCAGATCTTCAATTTTTATACGTCAGCAGAGAGTGCTCATCAGGTAGAATAATTTTTGCTACCGCACCATTTTTGTATCTCTTATAGTTTAGCTGGTCCGTTGCGGTTCTGCACCAGGTGTTCAAGTTTCCAAGATAAATTATAGCCTATGTGTTGGCCAGACTTAATACCTATACAACAAAAAAAAAATCATTCAAATCCGTCCCGTACTTTTTGAGTTTATCCCGGACATACATACAGACAAACAGACAAACAGACAAACAGACAAAAATTCTAAAAACTATATTTTTGGCTTCGGTATCGATTGTAGATCACACCCCAAGTATTCTTTTCAAAAAATATTCAATGTACAGTTTTGACTTTCCTACTATTTTATTATATGTATAGATTGCTAGGGCGTCATTCCTTTATATGTTATAGTGTAGCTGGGCTTTTGGTGTTCCACATCAGGTGTTCCAGAGCTTCAATTTTTATACGTCAACAGAGACTGCTCATCAGGCTGAACAACTTTGCTAAGACGTCATTCCTTTACATGTTATAGTGTAGCTGGGCTCTTGGAGTTCCACAGCAGGTGTTCCAGATCTTCAATTTTTATACGTCAGCAGAGAGTGCTCATCAGGTAGAATAATTTTTGCTACCGCACCATTTTTGTATCTCTTATAGTTTAGCTGGTCCGTTGCGGTTCTGCACCAGGTGTTCAAGTTTCCAAGATAAATTATAGCCTATGTGTTGGCCAGACTTAATACCTATACAACAAAAAAAAAATCATTCAAATCCGTCCCGTACTTTTTGAGTTTATCCCGGACATACATACAGACAAACAGACAAACAGACATACAGACAAACAGACAAAAATTCTAAAAACTATATTTTTGGCTTCGGTATCGATTGTAGTCGATTGTAGATCACACCCCAAGTATTCTTTTCAAAAAATATTCAATGTACAGTTTTGACTTTCCTACTATTTTATTATATGTATAGATAGATTGCTAGGGCGTCATTCCTTTATATGTTATAGTGTAGCTGGGCTTTTGGTGTTCCACATCAGGTGTTCCAGATCTTCAATTTTTATACGTCAACAGAGACTGCTCATCAGGCTGAACAACTTTGCTAAGACGTCATTCATTTACATGTTATAGTGTAGCTGGGCTCTTGGAGTTCCACAACAGGTGTTCCAGATCTTCAATTTTTATACGTCAGCAGAGAGTGCTCATCAGGTAGAATAATTTTTGCTACCGCACCATTTTTGTATCTCTTATAGTTTAGCTGGTCCGTTGCGGTTCTGCACCAGGTGTTCAAGTTTCCAAGATAAATTATAGCCTATGTGTTGGCCAGACTTAATACCTATACAACAAAAAAAAAATCATTCAAATCCGTCCCGTACTTTTTGAGTTTATCCCGGACATACATACAGACAAACAGACAAACAGACAAACAGACAAACAGACAAACAGACAAACAGACAAAAATTCTAAAAACTATATTTTTGGCTTCGGTATCGATTGTAGATCACACCCCAAGTATTCTTTTCAAAAAATATTCAATGTACAGTTTTGACTTTCCTACTATTTTATTATATGTATAGATAGTTTAGCTGGGCTTTTGGTGTTCCACATTAGGTGTTCCAGATCTTAAATTTTTATATTTCAACAGAGAGTGCTGATCAGGCTGAATAACTTTGCAAACACGTCATTCCTACATATGTTATAGTGTAGCTGGGCTCTTGGTGTTCCACATCAGGTGTTCAAGATTTTCAATTTTTATACGTCAACAGAGACTGCTTATCAGGCTGAACAACTTTGCTAAAACATCATTCCTTTATATTTTATATTGTAGCTGGGCATTTGGTGTTCCACATCAGGTGTTCCAGATCTTCAATTTTTATATGTCAACAGAGAGTGATCGTCAGGCTGAACAACTTTGCAAAGACGTCATTCCTGTATATGTTATTGTGTAGCTGGGCTCTTGGTATTCCACATCAGGTGTTCCAGTTCTTCAATTTTTATACGTCAACAGAGAGTGCTCATCAGGCTGAGCAACTCTTGCTAAGACTTCATTCCTATACATATATGCTATAGTTTAGATGGGCTTTTGGTGTTCCACATCAGGTGTTCCAGAGATCTTCAATTTTTGTATGTCAACAGAGAGTGCTCGTCAGGCTGAACAACTTTGCAAAGACGTCATTCCTGTATTTGTTATAGTGTAGCTGGGCTCTTGGTGTTCCACATCAGGTATTCCAGATCTTTAATTTTTATATGTCAACAGAAAGTGCTCATCAGGCTGATCAACTCTTGCTAAGACGTCATTCCTGTATATGTTATAGTGTAGCTGGGCTCTTGGTGTTCCACATCAAGTGTTCAAGATTGTCAATTTTTATACGTCAACAGAGACAGCTCATCAGGCTGAACAACTTTGCTAGGGCGTCATTCCTTTATATGTTATAGTGTAGCTGGGCTTTTGGTGTTCCACATCAGGTGTTCCAGATCTTCAATTTTTATACGTCAACAGAGACTGCTCATCAGGCTGAACAACTTTGCTAAGACGTCATTCCTTTACATTTTATAGTGTAGCTGGGCTCTTGGAGTTCCACAACAGGTGTTCCAGATCTTCAATTTTTATACGTCAGCAGAGAGTGCTCATCAGGTAGAATAATTTTTGCTACCGCACCATTTTTGTATCTCTTATAGTTTAGCTGGTCCGTTGCGGTTCTGCACCAGGTGTTCAAGTTTCCAAGATAAATTATAGCCTATGTGTTGGCCAGACTTAATACCTATACAACAAAAAAAAAATCATTCAAATCCGTCCCGTACTTTTTGAGTTTATCCCGGACATACATACAGACAAACAGACAAACAGACAAACAGACAAACAGACAAAAATTCTAAAAACTATATTTTTGGCTTCGGTATCGATTGTAGATCACACCCCAAGTATTCTTTTCAAAAAATATTCAATGTACAGTTTTGACTTTCCTACTATTTTATTATATGTATAGATTGCTAGGGCGTCATTCCTTTATATGTTATAGTGTAGCTGGGCTTTTGGTGTTCCACATCAGGTGTTCCAGAGCTTCAATTTTTATACGTCAACAGAGACTGCTCATCAGGCTGAACAACTTTGCTAAGACGTCATTCCTTTACATGTTATAGTGTAGCTGGGCTCTTGGAGTTCCACAGCAGGTGTTCCAGATCTTCAATTTTTATACGTCAGCAGAGAGTGCTCATCAGGTAGAATAATTTTTGCTACCGCACCATTTTTGTATCTCTTATAGTTTAGCTGGTCCGTTGCGGTTCTGCACCAGGTGTTCAAGTTTCCAAGATAAATTATAGCCTATGTGTTGGCCAGACTTAATACCTATACAACAAAAAAAAAATCATTCAAATCCGTCCCGTACTTTTTGAGTTTATCCCGGACATACATACAGACAAACAGACAAACAGACATACAGACAAACAGACAAAAATTCTAAAAACTATATTTTTGGCTTCGGTATCGATTGTAGTCGATTGTAGATCACACCCCAAGTATTCTTTTCAAAAAATATTCAATGTACAGTTTTGACTTTCCTACTATTTTATTATATGTATAGATAGATTGCTAGGGCGTCATTCCTTTATATGTTATAGTGTAGCTGGGCTTTTGGTGTTCCACATCAGGTGTTCCAGATCTTCAATTTTTATACGTCAACAGAGACTGCTCATCAGGCTGAACAACTTTGCTAAGACGTCATTCATTTACATGTTATAGTGTAGCTGGGCTCTTGGAGTTCCACAACAGGTGTTCCAGATCTTCAATTTTTATACGTCAGCAGAGAGTGCTCATCAGGTAGAATAATTTTTGCTACCGCACCATTTTTGTATCTCTTATAGTTTAGCTGGTCCGTTGCGGTTCTGCACCAGGTGTTCAAGTTTCCAAGATAAATTATAGCCTATGTGTTGGCCAGACTTAATACCTATACAACAAAAAAAAAATCATTCAAATCCGTCCCGTACTTTTTGAGTTTATCCCGGACATACATACAGACAAACAGACAAACAGACAAACAGACAAACAGACAAACAGACAAAAATTCTAAAAACTATATTTTTGGCTTCGGTATCGATTGTAGATCACACCCCAAGTATTCTTTTCAAAAAATATTCAATGTACAGTTTTGACTTTCCTACTATTTTATTATATGTATAGATATAGAAGACAATCTGCTTATGAAACAATACCTATAAACTCTCTCTCTCGAATAGGAAATAGGAGACAGTCTGTTTTGGTAGTTGTTACGTGTTCGCAGGTCTAGTCGGAATCCATGCGTCAGGTCCCGTTGATAACCAGGATCAATCTTCAATTTTGAGACTTCCGTTGAGGATAATGACGCCCGATACTTTTATTACTAGTGCAACCATCCATTGACAAAAAAAAAAAACAAAAATATAAATTATTTTAATTACATTTACCTTTAATGAAATTATTTTAATTACATTTACCTTTAGTAATTTATATTTTTGTTTTTTGTCAGTGGATGGTTGCACTAGCAGTAAAAGTATCGGGCGTTATTATCCTCAACGGAAGCTTCAAAATTGAAGATGGACCCACCAGCATCAGGCCCAGTAGAAAATCAGTGTCGAGCACTAATTGCTCGATATTTTGCTTTACTAGGCCTATTTGGCGCAGACGTGGGACACACAAATGTTTTTTTCCAGTCTTTTTATTATTTTTGTTTTAAGTTTCTCTTTTTCCGTTTCTTGTGTTTATTTTATTATGTTTTGTGTTTGCCGTGGTTGCCAAATAAATGTTTTTTCTTTCTTTCTTCGACATTTTGGTTCTATGACTGATTTTGTGAAGAAGTTTTCCTTCATTGTGTTCTTACATGAATGTCTACTAAATACTTAGGTACGTAGTGAGTTTAAACTGAGCTGTTCCAGATCAATAAACTTGCTCTAAATACCACAACATTCAAGTGGAAACCACAAAAATGTTAAACGGTTGTGTGGTAAGTTGTAATGAGTACACACGGCTGCCCATCAAGCTATACAAAACCAGTTTTAAAATCACATCATTTATTTCAAGTAGGCCAGTTACAGGCACTTTTGAATTGTCAAAAGACAAAAGTAAAATAAAATAAAATAATTTAAAAATAGTTACGGTGCTACAGTCCCAGTCACAAGACATAAAAACTGTGAAAGTACTGTAGATGCCCATTCCAAAGCGTAGATCTCTATGGAGAAGAACGGGCAAGAAACTCCATGGACACTCTTTTTCAATCGCCAAAATTATAACAAAACCTTTGTTACATCATTCAACTCGAGATGGTACATTATGTGAGAACGATGTAACAAGTGAAAAGTGTCCATAGGAAATTAATATAAAAAGACAAAATTCTATATAATTAAAATAAACCGTGGCTGCTAAGAGATGACCAGTCACGACTGACAGCGCTCGTTCACGAACATGACACATGCATCAGCATCACTCAGTTCAACTTGAAGGGAACTAAATGATCCGACACCCAGTTTGTCTTGGACTCGCTTTATATGATCTTTCCGCACATTGAACGATCAGCTTATACCTACTAGTTTTGCATAGCTTGATGTGTATATAGCCGTGTGTACCTACCTAATCTACTACTACCATGTATAATTAGGTCCCTACCTATTATTTTCTTCACATGTGGGCTACATGCCATTGTGATCTTATATTTATTTTAAGTTATTATTTATTAATTAAAATTAAGACTACGGATTTCAGTATGAAAACTACGATCGCCAAAGCAGCAGTTTAAACTAAATGACAGACAATCACACCAAAGGTCCCATGAATCGATGGCAAAGTAAATAGTTATTTGTTATGCAAGGCTGCAAAGTTGATTTTTGTGCGCGAGTACTTGAATTGAAAACTGAGAGAGCGAAGGATTCTAAGATTGAACCGCGAGAGAAACGAGCGGTTCAAATATAGAATCCTGAGCGATGCGAAGTTTTCAAAAGTACGAGACGCAGAAAAACTTTGCTGCCGAGTGCAACACACAACTTTTCACCTCACACAGCGAGGAAATGGTAGGTGTAAGAGAAACAGCTTAAACAATTTACTATATAAGTATTTATTTATTCATTTTAGAAATTAAAAGTAAAATTACTACAATTGTTAATATTGAAAGTTAAATGTTTTTTTGGAACATTGATACTTGTGTTTGTCACTTGTGTGTTATCATTACGTAAATTTGCGGAAAATTGCTCAAACTCATTGGATTCCATTGTGAATGTTGGAGACAGAGACAGATATAAGGCGGCTCGAGACGATTTTCTTAATTTTGAATTTTATTTTTATTTTTATTTGAATTTTAAAAACTCAAACTTACCTATACGACATCTATTACTTAACACTAATGTTCAGAAAAAAAAATAGGTTGGTGCACTGACATGCAGTGGGGGCGGCTCACCTGCCAGTGTAGAAAATAATTGAATACAAGACGTGTTCGATTTTTAAACAACACTTTGTGCTCTAGAGCACAAAATGGAGTTTTGCGCTCAGATTTTGAATGAGAAATAGAATCTTTCCGAGCGGGTGAGGTGAAAAAATAATTAATACCGACTATAACTCTCCTTTCTCATCGCAAAACTAGTTTTGGACAATGGATCAGGAAAGACACTGTCCTTCCTTACGCCTCTAATTGCGAAAAGGGTTCGTCCAAAAACCAGTTTTACCACTTCCTAGTGTGGGAAAGGACAGTGTTGGCAGTGACCCTTTATTTGCATGCGAATCTTTTTATTTGTGATTTTCAAATGATTGTCTTCTTTCTTATGATACTTTGTAGGTACTGGCTCTGGCAATTTGTTTTACAGGATATGATGATGCGATTGCTTACTGGTATGTCGATATAATATTTTCCTGTATTCAAGGTGATCTTTCAAAACATAAATTGGTTCATTAATTTTACGCACACATTCAACAGTAATAAAATACCAATTACAAACATGTCGTCAATTTTATCGATAATATAAAATTATTATTTTATTGTCTCTAGTGCAGTCGGGGAAAACCCGGAAAACAGAGTCGTCCTAAATTAGGACAACATCTGTTATTAAAAAACAATCTAAGTAGCTCTGCAGTCCTATCATTCTGCCAAACAAAAACTTGCAATTACTTCCAGTAAAAATAATTACCTGCCATCTATTAATCTCCATTCTCATAACAAAACAAGTCGGACAAGTTTTGGACAATGGACTAGGAAGACACTGTCCTTACATCGTCAATTGCGAAAAGGGTTCGTCCAAAAACCAGTTTGACCACTTCCTAGTGTGGGAAAGGACAGTGTTAGCAGTGACCCTTTATTTGCATGTTATGTTCCTTGCGATTTTGCGAATGTGACACACGGACGTGAAGTTAGTGGAGCGTGTTACTTTTGGAATTTTTACCGGCGAATTTATTTTGTAAGAAGTGGTCGAAAAGGATATTCAATATTCATTTATTATAATTTATTTATTTTATATAGTTATAATGAATATTAGAACCTATACCCTATACCTTTGTACTTCTAGATCTCTGATCATATTATGCTTTTCAATTTTACAGTCAAAAGTTACAGGTGCCTACAATAAAATTATTCAGCTTACATCTCGTCTGTGCGTTATTTTCATCACAAAAAGAAGCAAGAATAATCTTATATGTACCTATTTTTACAAAGAAAACATCTCCCATTCAAAGTTATAATAACACACTTTTAAAACAATTTATCTTTACTAACTATCAACTTTTTTCTTCACCCCTTTCTATAATGGGACATCCCATTCAAGTTCACCCCTTTCAAGAAACAAGTGCGACGCAAGGGGTCACGACGAGACAAAACAAATGCCATCCACCTCGGGCCGTGATATTTGCAAAGAAACTGGACAATGGTTCCCACGTTGTAACTGGTCAAACTGGTTATTTCTGGTTTGTGAAGACCATGAGGGGTGGACAGGGTACTTTGTGAGTCCTGTGACCGTCTTGGGCATTGTCTGATTGCTAGACACGACGTGACAGCGGATATTTTGCAAGGATTAATGTGTGGGAATGTTTGACGGCCGTTACGGATGTCTGTTGTAAGAATGTAATAGTAATTAGAAATCAGGGAAATTGTGAAAAATAAAAACAAGATAACGTAACTATTTCCTAATAAATCTTGTTTGTAAACACCAGTGCTGAGGAAATGGACTAATGTTGAGATTAACCTAAGATAAAATTAAAACTGACCAGTCAATTTCATTTTCCTTGCTTAATTTTGAGGTCACATAAACAGTAGGTTCATATAAAAAAATAGTAGCAGCTAGGGTTAAAAAATAGTCTTAGCAAAGGAATGATAAAATGGGTGCGGACCAGAGCTTCACCTAGATGAAGCATGGTCTACAGATGTTGACTTTGGGTTTCGTACTCCAACTGCTGACATTATTGTACTGAGATGCAGTAATTACCTATGCTTTCCCTTATAATTTGCTCTTCAAAAATTCTACCATTTTTTATCGAGCATTCCAGCATTATTTTTGTTGAATCTTGTTACCGTGTGTCACGCAGTTTATCGAATCACGGTGTAGAACAAGAGCTGGCACTGTCGAACGTTACGTGGCCATCACACCACGGAAGTATTAGTGCCGCCACGCCTCGCACTCAACACCTGCACCGTTATGTGGAAGTTTTGAATACAGTTTAATAAACTTACCTTCTACGTAGGAACTTACGTGTAGGTAAGGGCAACGACCGATTGTCCACACTCTAGTTTGGAAAATATCTTTATGTGATAGCTGTATATATGGGTATTGGTTTCTAGATCTTCACACTGTCGGTATCACCATGAGAGATGCTATAGTACGGCAGTACTTAATTAAAATTATCCTTTTAAAAACACTCTTCTACAATGACAATACCCGATACATATGATATATTCCCTTTATGTCGAGTCCCGTTACGTCGAGTCTGGAAGTCTATTGTTCTCCAAAGTATTGATATTTTACGCTTTCTATTACCTTTATGTCGAGTTTGGTGAACAAGTACAGTCAGGAATGTAAATTAAAAGCCAATGGCATAAAAACATAATAATATTAATACAAGTATAGGTGAAGATTACCTAAAAAAAAAGGAAGCTCAACGGAGCCCCGCTCCGCGGGGCTCCTATTTCTGCGTGCATGGTTTAAAGTAACCTAACACGAAGGGGATGAACCCCTTCGAACCTAACCTGTCCGTGTCGGGGTGCCCACAAGTCCCGAGCTCGCTTCGCTCGCTCTTGGATCCCAAGTTCTCCAATAACAATTCCAATCATTAATAATTCTAAATTATGTGCATGTATTGATTTCATTGGACGTGACTGTACTTCTAAAATGTGATATAATTAAACTCGACATAAAGGTAATAGAAGCGTGGTAAATAAACTCGGCATAAAGGGAATAGAAACGGGACAGAAAACTAAACTCGACATAGGGGTAATAGAAGCGAGACAAGGTTTTCGGCTCGACGTAACGGGACTCGACATAAAGGGAATCAACCATACATATTTATTTAGCTACATCTTTATTTTAATCAAATGAGTCCTCTCGTAATGGATGAAGCGGAGGGAACTGTCAAACTAACTGATTAAAAGTCCACCCTTTTCCTTCGCTTACTGTTCGCGTTCCAGGACCAGGTATCCTGTTTAGATAGCCCCGCGACCACAGCAGGAAGATGCTGTACATTTTTTCTTGTTTAGCTTACCTTAATTATCAAATAAGTCCGCGCCGTCGACCCGGGTATGGCCCATGTTCGGACGGCAAGTCTTAATTATAAATGCTCGTCATCAGTGTTGAAGACTCCAAAGTAAAGTACACCCCAGCATCAAAATCCCCATTATGTAACAAAAGACGCAGACAGACCTATTCACCAAAACTGTTCATCTAAAGGTAATGAAATATGAAATTTTACACTAACATTGCACTTGGTACAATAAAGAGGGCCCAACACAGCAGCCCTTACATTTTTTCTTCTGTACCCTTCGATATTTTTTTCATCTCAAACGCGTGCGCACTTTGCATCTCTTTAGGGATTTATCCAAGGGGCATTATGCTCTCCCCTGGTCCATGGGGTAAAAAACAACCTGTTTGATTTATTTATAATTTTATACAGTGATTTGCGGAGAGGATAAAGTATCATGTTTAATTCGGTGGTTGGTTGTGATGAAAACCATGATATTGATTTTGTGATTAATTTTGTTGTAGGTATGCAGTTCGTCGTGGTTTTTACTGTTGTTAAAATAATGGCTGCACCTTTAAATCAGGTATTTTTTAAAGAGCTTTTTCTTACAAATGCTGATGCAGTAATTTACGGCCTAAGTTCTTGAGGAAGTATGGTTAGGAATTACCCAAACAGAGAGAATCGAACAGTAGAGTATAGACTAAAAAAAAAATTGTTGTGATAAATGATAAATGATATTTATTCTGTAAATTGGTTTTGGCAAACTCTTTTACACGTCAAAAGACACTATTTTACACTAGATGAGGCCAGTGTTGCGTACCTGACTACTCTGAGAAGAAACATCAGAAACAAACTCAGAGGTCACAGTCTCTTTTAAAGTCCAGACAATTTTTATTGATCAAATATACGAGAACCATGCAGGTGTCTGAGGTGGTCTTTAGAAGAAAGAACCACACAGATTTGAGTGGACCCAGTCCAGTCAGTGCAAGCATGTGTCAGTTACCGTGTAGCTCAACTCATAACACAAGGAGCTCAACGAAACGACGATGCATATGTATGGTGTAAATTCCACAAAACTAAATAATAGTTACATCTTCTAAGCTCTCCATATATCTACCATCACTACTGACAATGTTCTCCAACGACACCCAATTAAAAACAAAAACCATACGAATCTTTATTCAAAATTCGAAACAAAGACCTCATCACCCGCATCCATTCACCAGACAGTTACAAAAATAGCGACGATCAAGATTATCCTTCAAAACCTGTTGGTCCAACTAGAGACATGGGAAACTACTGACCCTTTTGAATAACCCATTGAAAAGGACCGTGGTGTGTGACCCCTTGAATACGTTGAAGATCCCATATGAGGGTTTATTGTCATACGGGAAAGGTGTATATACTTTGAATGTGAACAAAATACAGTTAAGTATTCGTACCTTTTTGGACGATGATATTTTTTATAAATGAAATAGGATTTCTTTTTATTTTATTTTTTGTGTGGCATCTCGCAGGTTGACCTAGAGGAGGTTGTGAGCTGCTTAACTGGACAAATGGGATTCCATTTTAAGCTTGATAAATACTTTTTTGACATTTCGAAAGCAACATTAATTTTCAAAGAAAAGGCTGAATTATTAGAAAAGCACGAACTTGGCCAAATAGAAATTCTTTCATCGATAGCGCTACGCTGATAGGATAGGCAAAAATGCTATAAAAATAAATTGGCATAAGCTATCATAAACCTTATGCCAATCTTGTTAAAAGTCTATAAAATATTCTTTAAAAGCGCCCATTTCTTGTTAACAGTTAAAACTACCGTTAAGATCATAGACTTAAATAACCACGACTTAATGTTAAACGAAACAAACTATTAAAACCAAGGGCTGATATTATACCAGTGATAAAATATCCTAACTAACGAATAACTACCTAGTTCGTGCTTCAGCTCAGGCGGATCTTAAAAGTAAAAGTCAAAGGAACTCTACAAGACACGCATAATGATTATAACTAAGTTTAAGGAGGTATGCAGATTATATCAAGAGCAAATTGTGACGTCATAATGTTATAATACGGGCTATGTAACACGTTTTATGTAACGTTAATATTGTTGCCCTACAACCTGATACGGAACGGTACAGATAATAATTTCGATCAAATTCTTGAAGCAAACTAACGCGAAAGAATGTTTACAGTAAAATAAATAAAAGAGTTTTGATAGATATTCAGTTGGATGAGAATAGAAGGTGTTGAGATAGACTTGCTGTCCCTATTTTATGCTAACGGATTCTAGATCACAAACAAATTCTGTAAGATATTATAATGATCAACTGAGAAGGTATTGCTATTTATTTATTGCAATCTTCATAAATCTCTTTCAGCGTTGTTTTTGCCATTTCCAGAATGATTGATGCCATCAAAACTGTTTACAAATAAAACGACACTCTTCCAATGAATTTCGTTTGCCTTTAATAGGAAAGCTGCGACAAAAAACAAATCTTCAATCGCGTTCCGTGAGCATTGGAGGTTCTTCTACAAAGTTTTTATACCTTTTGTATCTGAACGGTACTTTATCCCATAAAGATATTTTGAGATAATACCCACACAGTAAACACGATTTTCTTAAAGTTATTAACTGGAAAGCTGGTTCTCTTTCCTGTCTGCTAACCTGACTGGTTAGGACTATACTTTCCAGCAATAAACACGTTAATTTGCTCATTTGCATTTGCTGCAGGTCTTGGGGTGTGTAACTTTACGAGTAAATTCACCAGGGGGCAAATCACCGCAGTGATAAAATTTTAAATAGGACACCCCATGGAAAACCTATCACACAGAAGATCAACTCGCAACTTTCTGACTTTTTGCCTCACTGTTATTTCTAACATTCATACAAATTACAAAATAGACAAACCTTAAAAAATTTTAGGTGACATCAATGAATCACTACACAAAATAACAACAATAGAACTTTAATTACAAAAATAAATAACTATAACAAAACTACATTACTAAACTAATTTGTAAGTACAACTTTCTAATTGTAATTACTATGCGGCGCTACGGGCTGCAGTACGTAAGCTTGGCCAGTTGCTCTGTCTACAACACGACCCGTTGAAGGTTCCAGGAACAGTCTTGGAACTGTGGCTGCTGCACTCACATCTGGTTGCTGATGCTGCCTCACTCCTGCCCCACCTTCGTAGGGCACGAAATGAGGGGGTTCTAGGTGCTGCTTAGGTACCGAGTATTGTGGTAGTTGAGGTTGTTGCTGGTACTGGGGCAATTGACCTTGATTCTGGGGTAAATACTGTGTCAATGCTGGTTGGTTTTGATTTAAGTATTGTGTTTGCTGTTCGGGTTGATTTTGGTTCACATACTGATTTTGCTGTTTTTCTGCTTCGTCTTTGTGACTCACAACTAACACTACTTGATTCTTCTCCTTTGGTTTCGGGTCATTTTCGGCTTTCTTTCTGTACTGTTGACGCCTTAACTTTGGCTTTTCATACGGTTCCTCTTCTTCTTCTTCATTTTCATATTCTTCTTCTTGAGAAGTCTCAGCTGCTTCTTGCTCTTCTCTATTTTTGCGGTTTTGTTTTTTAGGCTTTTGTTCTTCTTCAGATTCTTGCTCGGATGTTTTTTGATGTTTCCGTTCTGAATTACGACCTTTTTCATGATGATAGGCTCGTTTAGCCCGTTCTCTTTCTTCATAGCTTGATTTTTCTAGATCATAATCATCATTTCCATATGTTGGTGAATCATCATGGTGGTAGTTTGGTGAGTTGTGACTGGGCTCATCGTAAGGGTCCCTATTGTGAGACTCGTGATAGGAACCATCATCACCATCGTCTCCTATGTTATCAGCGTTACCTGCGTGATTCAGATCCCAGTAATGTTCTCCATACCCTCCCTTTTTGTCTCCCCATCGTACCTATATTTGAAAAAATACGTTATTCATGTTCCATACTCATAAAATAGTCATAAATGAAGATACAGATTAAAGTTTGGTTTTAGTTCCGTAGACAATTGATTACTAGTTAGTGCAATAAAAGATTAATTTAAAAATTAAAATGTTAGGTAGGTATATCAATTAGTATACAATGTCAGTTTAAAGATTATGTTAATAAAAATAAAAGAAAGTTAGCATAACGATTTTGTTACAAAGACTTGAGATAATATGTAAGTAATTTACTGCGCAATGAAAAAGGAAAACACCAAAATATAGATATGTATGGATATGTTGAAATAGATAAATATAATTATCGCAGGATTTTCCTTCAGATTTGCTATATTTTTTTTTTTGTTTGAGGTTTGATGATTTTATGATTAGCTTCAAAAAAAATGCAAGTGCAAGCATAAAAAGGAGTTTACATAGGAGGAAGGGAAAATCCTGCAATGAAATAGTAGTAATATGAAGCATAGAAAGCATACTTTGGCAGAGAACACTCCTTCAGAAGGCTTGGCCCTCTCATGTCTTTCAGTGAAGTGTCGTTCGCTGCCCAACCGATGTCCCTGATCAAACTCGTCAGCTTTCGGCAAGTGTCTATACCTTCAGCCAAGCGAAGCAAAGCGGAAAAGAGAGAGAAAATAGAAAGAGGTTAGAGACAGAGCGAGATAAAGGATGTTTATTACTTTTCCCATGTCCCTGTGGTTCTTAAAGTCTTTCTTCTCGTATCGTTGCTCCCAAGTGCTAGGGTCCTCGCAGACGTGACCGAACTCTATCTTGTATGGACTCAACTGTACTGAGAAAAAATCCCTATAAAGCAAAGTACATATTTTTCGTGCTTACTTAGAATATTATAAAATGATTCGGAATGAGTAGGTGGTAAAGAAATGTGGTGTGTGGCAACACCTATGGGGAGAAAACAGGAATTACACTTTCTGTAGCTCGCTTGGTGAGCGCCATGACCACAAACGTTACAGCTCAGCATGAGATCCTTAGTACGATTTTTGGTTTTGCTACCAGGAATTCCTAAGTAATCCGGAGTCTGGATTCCCATGTGTGTTATCTAAGTTATTGACTACATTATAAGCTAGTCTCCTACGAAAACTCCACCTTGGTTATTGCATCCGGAATAAAGGTGTTTTAGATTTATGACAATTTATTTTTCACACTAATATACTATAATTCATCACTACAGACATAGTTGAAAATGCTTTAAAATCTACACTGTAAACAGTATACAATAGTGAATGGAATGGCGACAAAAGATTTTGGTCACCAAACCCCTTTCTCTAATTGCTATAGCGTAAAGTGTGTCAATGTTTGGTTATGTTGCAACTTATTTGCATGCCAGTGACAATAGGGACCAATTAACTTGAAGGTTGACACTAAAGTTTTAAAACGAGGCTGTTTCACGAGACCTAAATTAGTCATTAAGTGATTGGACATTAGTACTTTCAGTGGCTTGAAAATCAAGTGACAAAAGTGAACAGAATCTATGACATCAAACTGGTGAGGATAGTTCTTAGTTACTTATTTTCAAACAAATGAAACAAAACATGTTTTTTAAGTACAGCAAGTGGAAAGACATACTAAATTGAAATACATTTTCATTGTTTTCAACCACTCAACAATTGGCGACCACAACAAAAGTGTCGATGCAATGAAGCTTGACAAGTCCAAGATAGATGATTCAAATCTTAGATACCGAAAAAATAAAACATTAAAGAATAGCGTAGGATTAATGTAGGTATGCATGCAGGTATACTTACTGGAAAAATTTAGCCTGAGCTTCAATAGTAGAAGGATTGCTTGGAGGAGTCCGGACTGTGACAGGTCTTGCTACTCCCCAGACGGAACCTGCATGCAGTGCTAGCAGGCACCACAGCCATTTCTGAAATGACCAAGAAGTTCATGTGAATAACAGAAAAATAGGTATCACACGTAGACCACCAAAATGTAAAAAAGAATATTGATGATTTGTGATTTGAAAACACTAAAGAAACACCACAATATTTTTGAAACGGTGATCGAAATTCAATTCGAGACCACTTTTCTCTAATAAAAGAAATAGAAAATGAAAACACTGTTAACACTGAAACACTTTTACTTTAATTTATGACAGTTATCATTTAAAAATTGTCATTTTCATTAAAGTAATAATTAAAAGTACAATGTACCGTAATGTCAAGACGTTGTGACATCTTGGCTGTTTGATCGAAGGTTTGTGCTCAACTCTGCTGGTTGGTATTACATTTATAGACAAGACTGTTACAGTTCACTTTATGCAGTGGTTGACAACAGTTATCGATTCCACAATCGATCTTTAGATTGTATCTTTGTGACATGACATGTCAAGGAAATCTTTAATGTCAACTTTTGGAAAGTTAGCATTGAAAAATACTGCAAACAAATTATAGAGAGTGACTAGTTGGGATATTTGAGGATCCGTGTGCACATCACGTTTTAGCAAACTGAACCATTTTTTTAATGGAATCAAAATCCAACTTATTTACAAAAAAAAATATAGATGTCCACCTAACATTAGATTTAAAAACAGGAAATTGCCTAATTTTTTGTGACTGTGATCATCATGACAATGACGTTTTGCAACAGTGCCGAAATATTGAAAGCACAAAAAATAATAAACACGATAAATAAAATATCCCGTCCTAAGTACCTACAGACACCGTGTCAGTTTTAAAAATGAAATCAGATATCCTGTACAAAACTTCAATATCTGCTCGACAAAAGTATGAGTTGCTGATTAGAAATCTCTTCAATTTTGATGAATGATCTACACCATTTTAATCATGACCACACCTTTCTGATACGCGCTGTCTAGTGGTACGTCACCGAAAACAACTTTATTTAATTCTGCAGGTGGTTTCAGTTCAAGTTCAAAGCTGAATTGCAGCGACAAAAGCAGTCAGGTGCAGACTAACTGAACGGGAACCATAGAAAATATCGTTGACAATATTTATCTATATGCCACATGCATCATGTTCATTTTACTGCCAAAGATAAAAGCAACTGCTGTTAGAAAGCTTTAGAATACAACTTCAAAAACATATCCTCCTGGCGCAGTCGGGTAAAAACAATAGAACATAATGGGCGTTTTTCCATTAGACGGCACGGCACCGGCACGCCAAAATGGTTGAACGTTGGCCGGCGCCGAGCCGCCGCCGGCGGCGCCGGCAAGTGCAAAAGCGAGCCATACGTTTTCATACATTTTTGCTTCCCCGGCACCGGCACGGCGCCGTCGCCGTCGCCGGTGCCGGTGCCGTGCCGTCTAATGGAAAAACGCCCAATTTCTGAAGAAACGGTACCAATACTAACTGGGATGCCTCAGTACAAACAAATAAACTTCTTTGAAACATAGCTACAGACGCCAGCACACCAATCTAGCCCTATCTTCAACTGTATCACAAAACAAGAAGGTTGGCGCTTGCGCTACGTTAGTGTTGTGTTAAGTTTGCCGTAAGTGTGTGTCCCCATTATACACGTGTCCCCATCTTATACATTGTTCCCCTATATTGATGTGCTGGCGTCTGTAGTTAAAGGTGGTATATCTAAGGTCAAGGGATAATTAAACGTTACTGTTATTTCTACTACAACATTGTCTTGCCGTGCGATATTTAGAAGCTATTGTTTGCCATTTTCCAAGCCAAAATGTTGACTATCTCTGGCAATCTCAGATGCGCCCATTACGAATCGTGCCGCGTCATTGACTTCAAAGTTGTTCGGCTTTCCGTGGCCAATTGTGAAAATGTCTCTTAAAGACTATTATTGTGGATTAGGATGTACAAAAACGTTAATCTATATCTTAGGGGGAGGGTTTGTATATATGCTTTTGCGGTTGCACAACGACACGCTTTGCTTCTGCTTTGCTTGGTAGCATAGGTGCAAACCTACCTTGCCACTTCCTTCTGAGGAGGCAAGGAGGCGAGGTCTTGAGGGAGAGTGCAACAGTCACGTTGATCCTCAAGGCAAGTCTGGTGAGTTTACCTTCTCGTGGTTGCCGCCCCGTTATCGGTCTAATTCCGTAAGAAATAGACGTAACAGAAACCACCGGGCGATATTCTTTAAATTATTATATTTATTTATATATACTCCTTTATAAAACCATCCCCCCCCCCTCAACCAAAATCCCTCCATCCCATCCCTATATCCCGTCGATCCCAGAGGAAGGGCAACCTCGATTCCAAAAAAGCCCACCCCCACCAACATGAACAAGCAGGAGGATCAAATACCTACCCAGGTGGGTCCCGGCCAAGCCGGGGAATCCCACACCGCTACGGCGGTCAGCCCCCATCGTAATCTGGGGGGGGCAACCGACTGCTTTAAAAATACTTCGCCGCGCGACTTCGCGCGGCTGGCAGCTAATTTAGCGCCCTTAGCACAGGCAGCGACTTACGCGCCAACAAATACCACACAGGCTGCGACCGACGCGCCAATTTCCACTACCCAAAGTATGCCCCCCACGAGCCTCTGGCAGCAGAGCATCGTGAGGAACAGCATTACGAACCCTGACGAGAACCAAGACCGAACTAGACCAGGAAGGACGGGGACCGATGCAGGTGGCTCCACAACTTTCCCGACTAGCGGAGTACGCCCGCTGAGTAAGCGCGAAAAACCTAGGCGGGAAAGAAAGGCAGTACGCGACCAGCCGCGAGTTTGCGAAGGGGCAACCCAGCGCGAAAAGCGGCCGGACGCGGAACCCGGCGACCAGCCGCGAGTTTGCGAAGGGGCAACCCAGCGCGAAAAGCGGCCGAACGTGGAACCTCGTGCGCAGGGGCAAGTGCGCGAAGGGGTAACCCAACGCGAAATGCCTCCACACACGCCAGGTTCCACCGGGGCCACCAGCCGTCCCCAAGACACAACGACAGACCAGACACACGACCAACCTCGACCTAGACGGCACAGGGGCAGGCGGGCTGGAGCCTCACACAGGGCGTCACTGGCGAGCAACACCCAACCAAGCACCTCTGAACCGCAGGCTGGACCGAGTGGTACAGCACCGGCGAAGAGGGAGCGCCCTGACGACTCGGCCTCACCGAGTGCACTACAGGGGTACGCCAAGCGTGTGAGGGTCCATTCTGCGCAAGGGGAGCGGAGAACCTACGCACGAGCCACAAAGGACATTCCTGCGCGGCACGCCGTAGCTATCTGCTTCCCGCCCCCATCCAGAGACCTGACCAAAGAAGAGGCAGAATTAATAAAATCGGACCTTGAGGACCGACTAATGGACACGGACCCCGCCACGCCACTCCCTTCCTTCCGCGGATACCCTAGGGTGGCGGAAGGCACGGTGCAGGTGTGGTGTGAGGACGAAAACGCCCTCAACTGGCTGACACAGAATGTTCCGAAAATCCGACTACCAGACACAGACCAAGCACTCACGGTGCTGAGACAGTCCGACGTGCCCACCCGTGTCCGAGCCTCGCTCTTCGTCCCACGATTCACTGGCGACGTGGAGCGACTCCATAGCATTCTGATTCGTCAGAATGCTTGGTACGACATCGCGAGGTGGTCACTGTACAGGGCTACCAGGGTCTGTGGGGACAACCCCGGGACCTACTTGACCCTGGGTTTACCACCGGAGGAAGCTGAGCGGGTCCTGGCCCGGGAGCGACGAATATCGTACCTACTCGGATCGATATATGTACGCTTCTGGCCCACGCCCCAACCAGCGGACACCGACTGTACCGACGGTACCCACACCACGACGACCCAGACTATTCCGACATCGACCCAGACGAGTGACATGGACATGACTCAACTGGAGGAAGTCATGGCCCGAGCAGCAGTGGCGGACGACTGCAACGCTATACCGCCCGCATCACCATGCTGGAGCGAAGCCTTGCTAGCCTCGTCGCCTGGTGATCAACACGTAGGCCAACATGGTGTGGAGGAAGCGGAGAACCTATCCAATGGATCCTCCTCCGACTAATTCCACACCACCGCCATCACTGCCGATCCACATCATCCAGACCAACCTCCAACATAGCCAGACTGCCACGGCTAGCTTACGCAGGGCCCTGGAGGTAAAACCCAGAACTATCGCACTGATCCAAGAGCCGTGGATCAGAAACAACAAAATCTGCGGCCTCAGTAACATCGGAGGTAAGATAATTGTCGACACACACAGATCAGACAAACCAAGGACATGTGCTTACATACCCAAAGAAATCCCCACCACGCCTCTCACTCAATTCTGTTCCAGAGATCTGACAGCCGTCAGGTTGCAGACAGGAAGCGACGTCCCCGATGTCGTACTGGCCTCAGTATACATGCCAGGCGAGGGCACAGACTGTCCGCCGAAGGAAATGGCTGACCTAGTGCGACACTGCGAGGACGCCAAGCTAGACCTGATCATATGCACTGACTCAAACGCGCACCACCCACTCTGGGGCAGCGACGCACCGAACGCCAGAGGAGAGGTACTATCCACCTATTTATTCTCTACTAACCTTAACATCGTAAACCGGGGCTCTGAACCCACTTGGGTCACAGTCCGAGGACAAACGATCATAGACCTAACGATTGCTACAGAAAACGCGACTAACCACATCACTAACTGGCACGTATCAGACGAGCCTTCCTGCTCTGACCATAGAAGAATCCGCTTCACATTGACCACCAACACGAGGAAACCCACACCGAGGCGAAACCCGCGGCGCACTGATGTGCCTGGATATAAACGCCTCCTAGCCTCCTTGCTGGCTAAACACCTATCACAAGTAACCATAAGAGACCCAACCCAACTAGAATACACAGTAACAAAACTATCGGAATATCTAACAGAAGCTTACCATGCATGCTGTAAACTAAGAGAGCCAAAAACCAGTCATGAGAGGAATCCCTGGTGGAACGCTGAACTTGGTAAACTCAGAGATGCATTACGTAAGCAATTCAACAGAGCCAAAAACACTAGACTCCCAAACGACTGGGAACTATACAAAGAGACCCAGTACACATATAAAAAGCAAATCCGAATAGCCAGAAAGACAGCCTGGCGCAAATTCTGTGAATCTATTGAGACCAATAACGAAGCTGCAAGGGTAAGGAAAATCCTCTCAACCGACCAGGACCGAACCCTTGGAACGCTGAAAAAACCCGACAACACATATACACTCACGGACCTGGAAACCAGTAAGGTCCTTCTTGAGACTCACTTCCCCGACTGTAAACTCCTAGAGGACAGGACATGGGAGGCAGAACCAGACTGGACCCCAACGGATATGGACTGGTCCAGAGCCCACAGCATAATAACGGAAGACCGGATAAGGTGGGCCATTAACACCTTTCAGCCCTATAAGTCCCCAGGACTAGATGGCATCTTTCCGGCCCTACTACAGTGGGGGGTTGCACAACTACTACCATACCTGATGGAAATCTATCAGGCATGCATAGCACTTCGACATATACCCCTAGCATGGCGGGAGGTAAAAGTCATCTTCATACCCAAACCTGGCAAAACGGACTACACCCAACCCAAGGCTTATCGACCTATAAGCCTCACATCTTTCCTACTGAAGACCCTCGAGAGACTCTGTGATAGGTATATCCGAGACGGACCTCTTCGGGAAAAACCGCTTCACAAACAACAGCACGCATACTCCACGGGCAGATCAACGGAATCCGCGCTACATAGCGTAGTATCCAAGATTGAATGTGCAGTGGACCACAAATGCTCAGCACTGGCCGCCTTTATTGACATTGAGGGCGCCTTTGACAAAACCACGTTCAACAGCATCAACATGGCCTTAGACAGGCACAACATAGACCCGACCCTGAGCGGATGGATTAGCAACATGCTCAAGCAAAGAGCTGTACAAGTTACAGTAAATGACACTACAAGGGCCATCGTGGCGAAAGGCTGCCCACAGGGGGGAGTCCTCTCACCGCTACTATGGAACCTGGTTGTAGATAACCTCATTAAAACACTAAATGATAACGGCTACTTCACTGTAGGGTATGCCGACGATATAACCATAATAATAAATGGCACTCACGAAAATACCCTGTGCAACCTCATGCGCCAAGCATTGAAAATAGTGGAGGACTGGTGCAACAAACACCAGCTATCAGTAAATCCTTCAAAAACCGAGCTGATTCTCTTCACAAAAAAGAGGAAGCTACCGACCCTACAGCTTCCACGTTTCTTTGGAACCACCCTAAGCCTATCAACTGAAACCAAATACCTGGGCATCTTTTTGGATAAACAGCTGAATTGGGCAAAACACATCAACTACATCACTACAAAAGCCAGCATATCCCTATGGCAGTGCAAGCGAATGCTTGGCAGGAATTGGGGGATCAGTCCCAAGATCACTCACTGGCTATATACCACTGTCATACGACCGACAGTCACGTACGGCTCATTGGTCTGGTGGCCCAGAACAAACCTGAGCACAACCCAAAAAGACCTCGAAAAGCTGCAGCGATTTGCTTGTATGGCAATTACTAGCTGTATGAGAACCGCACCCACCGCTGCCCTACAGGCAATGCTTGGACTGCCACCTCTACACCTCATCGTGCAGAAAGAGGCGGCCCTAGCCGCCTTTAGGCTTCATGCCCTGGGAACCCTAAACAAAGACTCCAGAATTAAACATACGCGAATTAAGAATGATGCGATCGAACAACAGCCAATGATGGCATCACCCTGCGACAAAGCCCCAAGACAATACCACTTTGTAAAGCACTACAGTATCACACTTGCAGAAGAGCAGTGTGACTATTCAGGCCCGAAAGAGCTGAGGATATACACAGATGGATCAAAGACTGATTCCGGAACCGGGGCTGGAGTCTTCTCACACGACCTTAACATAAATATATCCAGCCCGCTGGGAATGTACAACACCGTCTACCAGGCGGAATGCATGGGCATTATACAAGCAGCATATGCGATAGAGGCCAGAAGAGTTACGGACACCCATATACGTATACTCTCTGATAGCGCCTCAGTCCTTCAATCGTTGGAGAAACAATATACCACTTCAAGCTTAATACTAGAATGTCACAATGCACTAGAACGCCTAACGGTATCTAAACGCAACAAAGTGACACTACAATGGATTAAAGGACACAGCGGATCATTGGGCAACGACGCGGCTGATGAACTAGCTAGGAGAGCATCCAGCGCATCAGTTTGCGGACCTGAACCCATTATACCCATTCCCTTCAACCAGATACGTAGATGGCTGCAGGAGCGCACCCTCACACAAGCAGAGAGATGTTGGACCTCGACACCAGGCTGCAGGCAATCCAGAGAAGCTCTGCCATCCTTAGATGGAAGGCTAACCAGACGTCTTTTACGCCTGGACAGGACCGGCATGCGCCTGCTGACAGGGACCATAACGGGACACTGCTCCCTAAACAAACACTTCCACACAATAGGCATAACGGACAGCCCCCTGTGCAGGGCTTGCATGGAGACTGAGGAAACCGTCGCGCATGTGCTCTTCGAGTGCACAGGTGTCACACAGATCAGGACAGAGACCCTCGGGACACCCAGGACTTACACAGATGTTCTCCACAGACCAAAGAACCTGATCAACTTCTGGAGGGAGGTGGGCTGGTTGGAATAAGCCACCAAAGGCCACTATGGCTCACGCACAATGGTCCAAATGAAGGACTAAGTGCGGAAACCAAAACCCCTAACATAGAACATAGAACGTTAATCTATATTTACTCAATAGACGGCAAAAGAAATTGATTCCTGTTTCTGTTTCATTGGTCGAAGAAATTGATTTAATACCACCATGAACTGATTGATTTATTTTAGCTCGAAAATACATATGTTTGTATTAACATTTAATATAATGTAGTCACTAATTAGTGTTATTGAAAATGCAGATGAGTACCTACGAAAATATGCCTTTGTCACATTTTCTTTGTTTTCCTTTCTCGAGAAAATTTGACTAAATTAAAATTATTTCATAGTATCAAAACCAAAATCAAATCAAAATATTTTATTTCACATGGGCCTTAGTGTGCACTTATAAAACGTCGTAAAAATTGGCACGGTTCGGGTTAGTCGTTTTCATGGAGAAGAACCGGCAAGAAACTCCATGGTTGCTCTTTTAAAAATAGTGTTTTTACGATGTTGAATTGCTACAGTTTAGTATACATAAACACGAGAGAACATATCGTAGGCACGATTAGAAGAGGAATGTGAATATTGAAAGGTTTAGATAGACAAGTGATCATAATGATTTTTAAAACATTTTCAATTCAAGGACAGACACTCATTTATCCTGAAAAATCATAAAGTAAATCGAGCCCTGTGTGGAGCAGAAAGAACTGTAAAATATTTACTGAATTAAAGCCCACCCTGTTCCTCCAGTTATCCTTTGCGTTCTAGGATCACGGTTACCTTTGAACACGTTCCCGCGAAAGAAGAAGAACCCTCCAAGATGATGCAACTGACAACGGTAAAGTTAATCATTAAATACACTACCTATTGACTATTGAGTAATCCAATGTTTTAGCGATTGAGTAATAACTGATTGAGGTTTCGAAAAAACAGTTTATAAGACTGCACGCAATTAGGAAGAAATGGAGCGGACGAGCCAAAAAAATAACCTCTGTTCCGATAAGATAATTATTATTTAATAGTTTCTTGCTTGGCCACTTCTGTTCTACTTAGAAAATATATTCGTTCTAGCTGTTCTCTGCGGTTTCACTCCCACTATTCGGCTCTTTTTGGTCGTACCGTGGCTCCTTTTCCTCGGTAAATGGACTATCCAACACAAAAACATTTGTTAAATTCGAATTAGTAGTTCCTGAGATTAGCGCGTTCAACCAAAAAAACAAACTCTTCAGCTATTATACTTTCATCTTATAAAATTGTTATCAAATCAATGTATTTTTACCGACTTCAAAAAAAAGGAGGTTATGAATTCGACCCGTATCCGTATGTATGTAATATTTCCAGAACTGCCCAGTTTTCGTAATTCTAAATCAGCGTCTGAACAAATGTGCCTTTCAAAAGCGCATGTATGTATGTAAGTATGTGTTCGCATATCTCCGGAACTCGAAGTCCGATTTGAGTAATTCTTTTTTTGTTGTACTAGGTATTGTTCAACTTAGGGAGTTCAAGTTTCCTCAAAATCGGTTCAGTAGTTTTTGAGCTTGGATCGTAGATTTTCAAAGTCGATTGTATGTTTGTTCACGATTATCTCGCGGTTGGCTGCACTGATTTTCATGCGGTTTTCGGAAAAGTGTTTGTTACATTCTAGTGAAGGTTTTAGTATATATAACAATAATGGGTATCTCGTGACATTGCCCGCATAGATCCGTTTTTGCTGCTCACTTGGATCTAGATTTCTAAAGACGCCAATTTTACGAATATTTTTGTTGAATATCTGAACTAACTAAAAAGGGTAAAATAAAAACTATTTTTTAAAAAGTACCGACTTCAAAAACGAATACAAAAAAGTTTAAAATAACTTTTCTTTCGGAAGTCGGTGGCAATAGTCAATGAAATAAATAACAAAGCCACCGACTTCCAAAAGAAAAGTTATTTTAAACTTTTTTGTATTCGTTTTTTAAGTCGGTACTTTTTTTTTTAAGTTTTTGATTCTCAGTTTTCTAGAGTCACTTTTCTTGAGGTTCTTCAAACTGCATGTATCTGCCCAGTGTGTAATGTCCTTGTTACTATCCGCCAATGCCTGAATAAATTCCTGAATTGGACCAGCAAAACAGAGTTCCATTAGAAACCATTGAATAATTCCAATCCGATAAACAGAATTCACCATTCCAATCAGACTTTTTAATATACATATTTTCCAATAACATCGTTCATTTCTCGCACAGCTCCCAATACTATTACGAGAAGTACAATGGGAAAATAAATAGTTGAAACAAAGTAATATCTGAGTCGACTACCGTGTAATGAGATAGTTGAATTTTACGTAATCTGTAATTACTTACTGCATCTGTTTTAGCTTTGTAACACTGGGATAGGGATCTACTTTTGGAATTTATTAATGCTGTCAACATACCATCAATAAATTGAAAAACTGGTCAATTGGAATTTTGAAAATAATGGATACGATATTTTTTTTCTTTTCATCAATCAATGCGTATACAAAGACGAATCCAAATTCGAGTGGGCTCGAGACGTCACAACCAAGTAAATAATGTACTTGCTTGTGACATATTGGCAATTTTATATGCGTCGCATCTACGTCAATTTTGGTTTACTTATCAAAAGAAAAAATACGTGTCAAATATCACTACATAGTATATAAAACAAAGTCGTTTACCGCTGTCTGTCCCTATGTGTGCTTAGATCATTGAAACTACGCAACGGATTTTGATGCGGATTTTTTCAATAGATAGCGCCCTTGCGGAGCCGGGGCGGGTAGCTATAGTTTTTAACCGACTTCAAAAAAAAGGAGGAGGTTATCATTTCGACTGTTTTTTTATGTTTGTTACCTCATAACTTGCGACTGGGTGAACCGATTTTCATTATTCGTTTTTTATTTGAAAGCTGGTGCTTCCCGTGTGATCCCATTGTCACCATTTCAGGATCTGGTGATTGGATCTTGGAGATATCGAGGGCAACCCTCAAGTTTTATTGGCTCACACATAGTTTTTCGCAAATCTTATAAAGTAATTTAAGTACTTGCGTATGTAAATCATCATCTCATGTAGCTGAGCTGATGATGGAAGGTACAACCCCTCTGATTAAGTAAATTATGTTTGTGTTCGCATATCTCCGGAAGTACAAGTCCGATTTAAATAATTATTTTTATGTTGTACTAAGTATCGTTGAACTTAAAGAATACTGCAGGCTTTCATTAAAATCGGTTCAGTAGTTTTTGAGATAGGGAATGAATGAAAGAGATATTAACGATGTTATTACCGGAGCTACGGATTACAAAACTTTAGTGCACATGTAAGAAAATGATGTATTTGACTAGAATTGTGGTTGAATATTTAAACTAAAAAGAGTAAGTAAAATAAAAACCTAAACTAAAAAGAGTAAAATAAAAAAATAAAAGAGAAAAAAAGGTAAAATAACCTACAAAACTTTTCTTTCGGAAGTCGGTGGCAAAAGAGAAAATTAAATTAATAAAAAAGTCACCGACTTCCGAAAGAATAGTTTTGTAGGTTATTTTACCCTTTTTTTGTGGTTGTTTTTGAAGGCGGTCACATTTTTATTAGAAAAGGTTTATTTTTAATTTTAGTTAATTTAATTGTCTGACTAATAAGATTTTTTTCAGTCAAATACCCATATTATGCTGAAGGTATGTTTTGACATACCAAAGGCCACATGGGTGACATTCAGAAGATCACGGTTAAAACCTGTTTTTTATACATCTCCCAACACTAAGAATGGATCCTGTGTCCGTGGGTCACGGTCACGGGTCACGTCATTGTGAAAAGAATAAATGGAATTTTCAGAACATACTTCTGATGAAATGTCATACAATTTTGGACAATGAATATCGCAACTTTGTGTGTATTACAAAAACCGGTCAAGTGCAAGTCGGACGAGCACATAAAGGGTTCTTTCTGTACCATCTATAAAAAAGGCAAAATAATCATGTAATGAGAACCCCCATAAATGTTAATTTTATTCTGTTTTTTTTACCGACTTCAAAAAGAAGGTGGTTATCAATTCGACGGTATGTTTTTTTTTTTGTGTTTGTTACCTGATTTCTCCGTCAATTGTGGACCGATTTTCAAAATTATTTTTTTGTGCGAAAGGAGATACTTCAGGAGTGGTCCCATTGTCACCATGTCAGGATCTGATGATTGGATCCTGGAGAAATCGAGGGCAACCCTCAAATTTTATAGGCCTACACATCGTTTTTCGCAAATTTTATGAAGTAATTTAAGTATTTGCGTATGGTAATCATCATCTCATGTAGCTGAGCTGATGATGAAAGGTACAACTCCTCTAGTAAGGACTTGGCATCGACTGATTTAGTAAATTATGTTTGTGTTCGCATATCTCCGGAACTACAAGTCCGATTTAAGTAATTCTTTTTTTGTTGTACTAGGTATCGTTCACCTTAGGGAATACTGCAAGTTTCATCAAAATCGGTTCAGTAGTTTTTGAGATAGGGAATTATGAAATTAAGAGATTTTAACGATGTTATTACCGGTGTTACGGATTACAAAATTCTAGTGCTCATGTAAGAAAATGATGTAATCGTATTTGACAAAAATTGTTGTTGATATTTAAACTAAAAAGAGTAAAATAAAAACTTTTTCAAAAAAAATGTAACCGCCTTCAAAAACAACCACAAAAAAGGGTAAAATAACCTTCAAAACTTTTCTTTCGGAAGTCGGTGGCAAAAAGACAATGAAATTAATAAAAAAAAGTCACCGACTTCCGAAAGAAAAGTTTTGAAGGTTATTTTACCTTTTTTTGTGGTTGTTTTTGAAGGCGGTTACATTTTTTTTTTTAAATTATTAGAATTTGTTGTTAGGTATAGCGGCAACAGAAATAATTACATCATCTGTGAAAATGTCAACTGTCTAACTATCAAGGTTCATAGGATACCCAGCGTGGTGACCGACAGTCAGACAGACATACAGACTGCGGAATTTTAGTGATACGGTCCCGTTTAACCCTTTGGGTACGGAACCCGAAAATTGACAAATAAACACGTTCGTTGGTACTGTGTCGTGTGAATGTACCAACATAATAAAATGATGGTGCATTGTTTGTTAGTGTCGACATTTTATTGATATAGCTCGTTATGTCCTCAGTTACGATGTTAATAGCGGTTTGACATATTTTCCATAGATAAGCTGTCAAACCGCCATTTTTATTGCTCAGATAAAAGTTATCTGACTATTGAAAAATCAGCCCTTAGAAGCATAGTTGCATTCGTAAGTTTTCTGCAACCGTTTTTACAACCAAAAATCCTTAAAATTCAGAGATGCTAAAGTAAACTATCATTCCACTCGGAATGTTCGTGCTCAATTGAACTACTTATTGTTGATATTTTATGAAGCGGCCTTAGTCTACGGAGAGGATATTTCATTGAGCCTATAACAGCAAGTAAGTAATATTCAGAAGCTTACAAAAGGGTACAACTTACAATCTAGTGCTGTGAAACGCAATAACGTCAAGAAAGTATGTCAGTACTCAGTTGTACTACAAACTGTACGATTTCCGATCCAGTCGCATAGGCCAGCATCACGATCCGCGAGTCTAACAAATGATAAGGCTTGGCATAAGTTGTACGCGACGAGCGGGTAGATGAAGACTTGTTTAAACTGAAAGGATTCTTCTCCAATCAAACTAAGATTGGTTTCTAAAACTCGGCTACTTAAGCCATTATATATGTTATAGGCAATGTGTACAATGCAGGCATTCTATACAATACCTATGAAATGTATAGAATGCCGGGGTCGTTCAGGCAATGTATGAAATAATAATCCTAATTTCAACTTCCGAGTAGAGCTAATCCTAATTTCAACTTCCGGGATCCTTGTCGAGTAGAGGCTCACTAGCTATATGAGTAAATTTACCTCGGAATTGCCGTGGGGCGCCGGCTTAGAATTGCGCTCCCCCAAATCATCCCGTGGGTGTCGTAAGAGGCGACTAAGGGACAAACCGGAGGTCGGGCAGCAGCGTCCTCCGTGTACTGCACATCCTCACTGCGATCGCCAACCCGCCTGCCAAGCGTGGCGATTAAGGCAAATTACCCCCTAATGGAAACCACAGAAACCAGGCCCCCAGTCCCCGGCAGCTCCGCTATCCCTGGCGCGGGTAGCGGTCAAGGTAACGGCGGAGCAGGGGGTGCTAAGAATCTCCGGAAGAGATCCGGCTACCCACCCCAACGACGACTGGCCCTGGTAACACACAACATACGCACATTGAGGACTGACGAAAAGATCTGCGAGCTGGAAGAGGAGCTGAGCAAGTTACACTGGGACATTATGGGGTTATGCGAAGTCCGTAGAGAGGGGGAGGACACCGTAACCCTGAAGTCTGGTAACTTGCTATACTACCGGGAGGGCGACCAACAGTCCCAAGGTGGTGTCGGGTTTCTCGTTCACAAGTCCCTCGTAAACAATATAATAACCATCGACAGTGTGTCGAGCAGGGTGGTATACCTAATACTCAGAATATCCAAAAGATATTCGCTGAAGGTCATTCAGGTATACGCACCGACCTCATCACACTCCGATGATGAAGTGGAGACTATGTATGAGGACGTAAGTAGGGCCATACATAGCTCCAAAACCCACTTCACTGTTGTTATGGGGGACTTTAACGCAAAGTTGGGCAAGAAAAGCGGTGATGAGTTGAGAGTGGGGCAATTTGGATATGGGCAACGGAACCCTAGGGGACAGAGGCTGGCCGACTTTCTGGAGAAAGAGGAACTCTTCATGATGAACTCTTTCTTCCAGAAGCCGCCTCACAGGAAATGGACCTGGCTGAGTCCCGATGGTTTCACGAGAAACGAGATAGACTTCTTCATGACCGACAAGAAACGGATATTCAGTGATGTCTCTGTGATCAACAGGGTAAAAACCGGTAGCGATCACCGAATCGTAAGAGGCTCGCTGAATATCAATGTTAAACTTGAAAGGTCCAGCCTGATGAAGTCTACGCTCCGACCTACTCGGCCCCATATTCAAAACCCCGAAAGCTTTCAACTCGAGCTCTCTAATCGCTTTGCTTGCCTTGAGAACTTAGTGTCAGTGGACGAGATCAACGACGGGCTAGTGGAAACTGTCCGCACGGTAGGGTCTAAGTTTTTTAGACCCTGCCGTAAAGATAGACCTCAGAAATTGACCGAGCAAACCTTAAACCTCATGGCTGAACGACGTTTGCTACAGTTGCAGTCTTCCGATGACGCGAAGTCATATAGGCAGCTCAATAGACGTATATCTAAGTCCTTGCGACACGATCTGCGTCTCTTTAATACGAATCGTGTTAAAGAGACCATACAGCGAAACCAAGGCTCTAAAGTGTTCGCAAAGGACAAGTCTATTGGGCAAAGCCAGATGACAAAGCTGAAACGGGAGGATGGCAGCATAGCGTCGACCAAAGCAGAGGTTTTAGGCGAGATCGAGAGGTTCTATGGACAGTTATACACTTCGGTCGCAAAGCCCGTTGACAGCTTGGTAGGAGATCCAAGAGCCAAGCTGTCCCGACATTATACCGAAGATATCCCGGACATCAGTCTGTACGAGATTAGGATGGCCCTGAAGCAGCTTAAGAACAACAAGGCGCCGGGCGAGGACGGAATCACTTCAGAGCTTCTGAGAGCGGGTGGAACACCGGTACTTAAAGTCCTCCAGAAACTCTTTAATTCCGTCCTCTCCGAGGGCAAAACGCCTGAAACATGGAGTAGAGGTGATGTGGTGCTGTTCTTCAAAAAAGGTGATAACAGCCTATTGAAGAACTACAGACCCATCACGCTTCTAAGTCATGTTTACAAGCTGTTTTCAAGGGTTATCACGAACCGTCTCGAACACAGACTTGATGACTTCCAGCCTCCCGAACAAGCCGGTTTCCGAAGAGGCTATAGTACCATAGACCACATCCATACGCTGCGGCAAGTTATACAGAAGACCGAAGAGTATAACTTGCCATTATGCTTAGCGTTTGTGGACTATGAGAAAGCCTTCGATTCGGTGGAAACATGGGCGGTACTTGAGTCACTCCAGCGATGCCATATTGACTATCGGTACATCGAGGTGTTGAAGTGCTTGTATAATAACGCCACCATGTCGGTCCGAGTACAGGAGCAGAGCACGAAGGCGATTCCATTGAGAAGAGGCGTAAGACAGGGGGACGTTATCTCCCCGAAACTGTTTACTGCCGCAATGGAAAACGCCTTCAAGCTCCTGGAATGGCAAGGACTTGGCATCAACATCAACGGCGAATACATTACTCACCTTCGGTTTGCCGACGACATCGTAGTCATGGCAAAGTCGATGGAGGAACTCAGCATGATGCTCGATGGCCTCGACCGAGTTTCACAACGGGTGGGCTTGAAAATGAACATGGACAAGACGAAAATTATGTCAAATGCCAATGTTGTGCCCACCCCAGTCTCTGTTGGAAACTCGGTACTCGAAGTTGTTGACTCATATATCTACTTAGGACAAGTAGTCCAGTTAGGTAGGTCCAACTTCGAGAAAGAGGTCAACCGCCGAATCCAACTCGGTTGGGCAGCGTTCGGGAAACTACGCAATGTCTTTTCGTCCGACATCCCTCAGTGCCTCAAGACGAAAGTCTTCAACCAATGTGTGTTACCAGTGATGAGTTACGGCACCGAAACGTGGTCTTTCACTATCGGCCTCATCTCAAAGCTCAAAGTCGCTCAACGAGCTATGGAGAGGGCTATGCTAGGTGTTTCTCTACGTGATCGAATCCGAAATGAGGAGATCCGTAGACGAACTAAAGTCACCGATATAGCCCACCGGATTAGCAAGCTGAAGTGGCAATGGGCAGGCCATATTGCTCGCAGAGCAGACGGCCGATGGGGTCGAAAAGTACTAGAGTGGAGACCACGGACTAGCAAGCGCAGCGTAGGACGTCCACCAGCAAGGTGGACAGACGACCTTATAAAGGTCGCCGGAAGACGCTGGATGCAGGTCGCTTCCAACCGGTATCTGTGGAGATCAAAAGGGGAGGCCTATGTTCAGCAGTGGACGTCCTATGGCTGAGATGATGACCTCGGAATTAAACTTTTCTTAAATATACAGTACTTGAATATCGTAAATACGACTGTGGGCACCCCGACTCGGACAGGTTAGGTTACTTTTTTTTAAACCACCCAGAAGTAGGAGCACCGCGAAGCGGTGCTCCGTCGACGTTTTCTGACATTTTACTTAGTTTAGTGAAATGACATGATCTGTGATCATGTCTCCTTCTCGTGGTCGTTCATTATACACATTGCCTGATGCGCTTTGGGCATTTTATACAATACCTAGGCAATGTATGAAATGAATCATATTATATACATTGCCTGAACGTTTTCGGTAATATATATAAAGTAGTGTCCGACCGAAACTGATTTTTCAGCCGAAACCGAAACCGAAACCGAACTTTCGGCCTGGCTCTCAGTTTCGGCCGAAACCGAAACCGAAACCGAAACATTTTAACACAATTTAAAATTTTGATTCTTTTTTCAGTTTTTTTTTAATATTTATTTACACTGAAATAAAGGGTGAATTTTTCAACGGGGCGTGGATGGCTAGGTATAACCTTAACTATGAGGAATATCGAAAAACGTTGAATGGAGTCTCGAGACCGATTTTAACGATATCTAAAAATGCATCATTGGATTTTAGAAAAATCAATAATCCTGGCCAAGTATCGAAACCGCTGATTTTGGAAAAAAAATCACACCTTGTATCATTACACCATTCGATAGTGTCACTAATAAGGATAAAATTCTCAGAAGTAATCATATACGGCAAACTTATGGAAATCGCAGCTTTTTAAGAAATTGCTATTTTTCTATGTTATTCAACTTCTACTATAATCTATTCTAAATGATAAAAAATCATTGTTTTCAATGTTTCACTGACTGTCTGAAGTCTCAACAATCGCACTGTTTTCAGCAATACGAAATTACAGAGTCGAAAAAAAAAACATTATTTAAAAAAAAACCGTTAACTTGTATTTCGAATACAGTCACTGCCTTGACGATAGATAAGTTCTTTAATCATTACAGTACGTAACAAATAATATTTTATTATTACATGAATAAACAAGACTTACTCTTAGCAGCAAAACCCAAAAAATAACTTCATCTCACGATTAAATGGCCGGTGGCAAACTGAGCCGGGGCCTCGCCGGCGAGCAACCACGTTTTAGCTACGAATTTTGCCGAACGACGCACAAAAATGCACGTACACTTGAGTTTCGGCGAGGCCGAAAGTTTCGGCTATATTCAGGCCGAAACCGAAACTAAGGCCGAAACCGAAACTAAGGCCGAAACTAGATTTTTTGGCCGAAACCGGCCGAAACCGAAACCGAAACCGAAATTTCGGTCGGTCACTAATATAAAGCCTAGGCATTCTATACAATGCCGGATTATACACATTGCCTATAACATAAATATATTATAGTGATATCACTATCTGTTGTTTAAATACTAGCCAATAGTCTCGATTACTGACCGGTTACTAGCAATCAATGACATTATAAGTAAAAAAGGTGCTAGCAATAGATCCGCCTTCTTTAAGGTACATATTTGAGACTAAAAAATCCATTGTCTGCCTAGCCTTTTCCCAACTATGTTGGGTTCCGTTTCCAGTCGAACAGGATGCAACTGAATATCAGTGTAAACATGGAGTGACTGCTTACCTGACCTCTACAACCGTTACTGGGTAATATAGATACCTCATAGTAAGAGTCGTTTTCAGACTTTCGAACTGTAAAGGGCTTCACACACAGCAGCTATAATGTAAAGATGTACATTATAGCACGATACATCTCATTACATCTTTACATAGAAATCGTCAGGAGACCACACAAATCTCTATGGAAAGATGTAATGAGATGTATCGTGCTATAATGTAAATCTTTACATTATAGCTGCTGTGTGTGAAGCCCATAACACTTAAACGATTAGCAAAGATCTACAAATGACAACCGGGACCAACGGCTTTATTAGATTTATTCCCGTTTATTTATTTCTTTTAAAACCAACTCTTATAATAAAATACTTAACTGCTAAAATGTGGCTGTTCTATAAATTCCACAGTAGCAAATTTCTTATGACTTGGGCTGACAAAGCATGTTTATTTAATAACTGTAACTAATGTTAACTGACCTTTCGATGTACGCAGAATGTTCAATAAATCAATACAATGTAGTATTTGAGGAAGTCTCTGTATTCTGGTCAACATCATTTAGGCCATGATCATAGTGATCATGGGAACGTGGATTCGTGAACAAAGATTTGTATACAAAAATGGTACGTAGTGAAAAAAATATGGAAACCTTTAAGGCATATTGTCACGGTGAGAGTTTATCAGTTCAATGGCAAAGCAACAAAAGAAAATGCTGGTAGATGCAAAATGCCCCGAATTCAATGAAGGCTTTATTTTATAAGTGGTGGAGGGATTGTTTAACTTGGGGGCGTATTACGTCTTAAAACCAGGCTTATTCCGGCGAGTGAATGTGACAGAGCTATACAAGTCGTCTAGCGCTATCTCGTTCACTCACTGGAACAAGCCTGGTTTTAAGACGTTGTAATACCCCCCCTGGGGCCTTACCACGAGCTCTTAACGCGATCCAGTTTAAGCTGTGGGAAAGAGACAGAGCTATACAAGTCGTCTAGCGCCATCTCTTTCCCACAGCTTAAACTGGATCGCGTTAAAAGTTTATGGTAGGCCACCTGGTACAGGTAACTGTGACCCTGGAAAGGACTATTGAAGGAACACCGTGGATTTTAGTACAGAAGCAACACCGTGGATTTTAGTCAGTAGGTACGTGTCTGACAGTCCTTTCCGCTTCACCCCAGGGCGGAATGGCTCATTTGATTAAACCACGTAAAATAAGGCTTTTTATTACACTAGCGACTTGCCCTGACTTCGCATAAAGCTTTCTACTGGAAACTGGTTAAGAATTTTCAAAATAGGTTCACGAGTTATAGAGATTACCTCCTGCAAAAAAAACATACAGAACCTTTGCAATTTGTAAAGAACTATTGTGGGCATGGATGGAGAAATTGAATTGGTCGTGCTCTCATAAGTAAAAGAACAATACTAGTGCTGATTGTTCCTACCATTGTATTTATGGTTTGACGGAGTTTCTAACTTGATGTAGAATATCAAAAGTGCAAACTAGAAAAGGTCGACGCCACCGAGTCCAGCCCAAAAAGAATTTGTGCCACTACCTGGATGCATTTCGTGAGGGTTGGTTCAAGGTGGATCAGAGCTCTGGGAAAACTTAGGGGAGGCGTTTGCTCAGCAGTGGCACAACACAGGCTAGACAAAAGTGCAAACTAGTCTCTCAATATCTTTAAAAACTTAGGTAATAGACTAAAAACTTTAAAAATGCACAAAAACACAAACATACACAAATTCAAGCGTTTATCTTGAGGAAGTATAAAAAAATACACAATCTAGATCAAATGTAGGTCTCCTTTGAAAATGATACTGTTTGCCAAAAAAAAAAAGACTGCTGTAAAGTAAAACTATGTTGAAAATTGCAAATTAATTTAGCACAGCAACAAAACATAAAAAATTAAAACTTAACATAACATTTCATTATTTTGGCATTCATCTTTCATTAACAATCTCCCCTCTCATTTCGCATTTCAAAACATTGCCCCGTTACAAGCAAAATTCAAATATTTAATTAAGTACAGTATAACTAAACAATTAAAAGCACATTAGCACAAATTATTGGACAATAGATACTGCAATATTCAATTAATGTTTTAACAAAATAATAGGATTACGCGATCTGTTACTTCACTTTCAGTTTTTTCAGAGATTAGTAAATATAGAATCTTTTTCTTCGCTACATTACTCTACCGGATCTTTGAGCTCATTGATTGATTGATTTTTCCGCGTTATCGATTATCTGTGCTTCTGAATTTTGTGTTTCAGGTACTTACGTTTTGTTTTTGTCGATTAGATAATCTAAATTATGATAGTCTTACAGCGGATTATGGAACTTGACTTGCAATGCAATTAAGCAATGGGTACATTATTTTTGTGTGGAGCTATCATTCAACATGTTGGCGACACTTTTGTTTTAGAAAATCGATGATTAAACAGTAAAGAAATGGGAATGGAAAGTATATGGCAATATTATACTTTATCATGATCTGAACTGTGTGCAGCCCCCCTTGATTCGCCCTCTTCTTGATTCCAAGAGGCGTAAGATTCACAAAGACTTCTTTAATATTTTTAAGACAGCTTGAATGTAAAAATAAATGAAAATTTGAGGTATACTACTATTAATTTGTTCACTGTATGATTATTCCTAAGCAGAAAACACTTAAAACCAAACATAATAATTATTTCTCCGTTTATATCTTTTTTTTTAACTGAACGTGTTTAATTGTAGTAACAGTTCAAACAAATCAACGATCGATTAAATGTTATTCAACATTACTTAAATTGTATAACTGGGCTTTACATAACTCTCCTCAGTTACACCGATTAATAAAAACAAACCTACTTCATTTTCTATTTTATTTAAATCTAATTTCATTGCTTATGCACGTTACTGTATTTTCATCTTCCGAAGAGGAACATTTTGTATTGTCGTCCGATTTGTCGATGTCCGTCGAATCGACGCGGCCGAGCGTAACATTGTCGATAGAAAGTGTTATAAATTCGTTTTCTTTCTTATTTATAAGAAGCTGATTGACACCGTGGTCGCCAGTACTATCAAGTCCACTTACATTATAGTACAAGAATTTTGAAATGGACCTCAGAACATTGGTAAGTTTAGCTCTTATATCATTTTGGTTACAGTTTTTTTTTTAATTTATTTAAGTTTTTAGCTTGATGATTGGGACAAATTTTGCAGTTTTGTGACTCAAACGAATTAACGTTCTGTTAAAGATTAAAACAAAGTACGAGTATTTTGACAAAATAAGCGCCTTTTTCATATTTGTAAAAAAGAAGGTTTGTTAAAATAAAACCTACAAAATTGACAAAATGATCAGGAACGATGCATAAAATACAAAAAAAAATATTGTAATTCAACAAAACTCCAATAAAACCTATCGAGATTTTTTAATGTGTCTTAGCAAATATTGAAACAATGTGTCTATTACACATAGACACCACCTAATTAAACGTCTATTAATCACTAATTCGCGTACTAATTTAATCAGCAAATTACATAAATCACATGACTATAATTAATCAAGTTATGAACGTTTAGCGCTCGCGGCCGTTGAGATAAGGATTGGCACATTAAATCGCAATTATTCGTGCATAAATTAATTTTAATGTGTAATGTTGACGCTTGTAGTACTATTTGGTTATGTGTTTAGTAATTTGAGAAATATAATAGTACCTTTTATCTAGATTTGGTTTTTAACAGTACTGTTTTCTTTCATATTGATACTGACTTGCCTGTTGGTCTAGTGGTTAGTGACCCTGACTGCTATGCCGGAGGTCGTGGGTTCGATTCCCACCCAGGACAAATGTTTGTGTGATGAGCACGATCATTTGTTCTGTGTCTGGGTGTAATTTATCTCTAATATGTATGTATTTAGAAATATATAAGTATGTTTATCAGTTGTCTAGTACCCATAACACAAGCTTTGCTTAGCTTGGGACTAGATGGCGCTGTGTGATAGTTGTGGAATATTATTATATTATTATATTTCGTTCAGCAACAACACAACCAACTTTTATCCATTTCAATTACGTTGCACATGTTTCATTTACTATTCAAATAATTTAAAACGAAATTCGCAACCTAACCCATAAAATCTGAAAAATTCTACTGCTCGACAAAGTCAATCAATTTTAAATACAGGTAACTACGGTCTCAACGAAGAAAGATAACGTATGGGGTGGGTTCTCACAGGGGTTTGTTTGCACAGACTGCTGCTCTATCTCATGGGACCCCGTTACCTTTTCAGTTGCCTTTTACATCCCAGAGCCGCTATATCCTTTAAGCATTTGGCCATATCAGTTTTCTGACAACTCATTGCAGCGCGTATAGAACACGTTCCTGATCACCAACGAGCTCTCCGTACTCGCCGTCCCCAAGTCCCGCGACTGCTATTTCCAAAAATAAATGATAAGTTCCATTTGAATTTTTATTTAAAACGTTTTTATCAAATGATTTCTCATTTTTTTTTCAGTTAATAATATCCTGCACTGTGCTAGCAACATCAGCATGGTCGAGACCGTTCTATCCGGTGCCCAGAGGACCAATGCGTTTCACCAGGTTCGCTCCTCCACCACCCGTGCAACTGCAGCAGCAAGCTCCTCATCATCCACATTCACTTCAACAGCTACGATTGCAGCGACAAGCGCAACCTCATTTGCAGCCACATCATAAGTCACCAGGTAAGTTTGTTTGTGAAAATACATGTTTTTTCATATCTCTCTGACTACTCCATTTAACTGTGACCCCGCCTCTATCTATGTATGCATTGACATCTACGTGCTTGGTTCGAGAGTTTTTCTAATGCCAATTTAAAATACCTGGTTTACCAACATGCCTTCTTCGTTTTGTTTGATCGGTCCTTTAAGATCCTTTATTGAAAACCGTTACTCCTTTCTTTCTCCGTTTCAATTTACATAATATTGCATTGTTCATTATGGATTTGAGTAATCTTGAAAAGCATTGTAGGCGTTATCAATATTTTGTCCTTTGTTTGTTCTGCCCAATAATTGTATCAAGAGAAACAGATTTCTCTTAACAATAAACTCATTCATATCAACCTTTTTCTTTCAGTCGAGTCAGCAGACCTAGAAGAGCCAAAATGGCAGCGTCCGAAGCGTGGTCACCACGACCACGATTACGACCACCACCACCATGACCATGACCACGACCACAAAGGAACCAGTGGGGTCACAGGCCCTGTCCATACTTTTGTGAAGACAGATAAGAATGCTAACTACAAGTGGGGCGTCCGACACCACGTGGGGGACAAATACGCGTCGTAAACCCAAAATTTACCTCATTACAAAGTTATTCCTATGTTATTTATTTAGTTGTACTTGTAGATGTAATTGTGTTACTAATAGATTAGATAAATCTAAGTTTAAACGTTGTTTTATTGGTCTACGTGAGTGGAAGTTTGAATGTCTGATGTAACTGTCGAATAAGAATGTAAATCTGTGACTGGAATTTGGAATCTGGCTTATCTAGGCAATTGCTTGACATAGATTCTTTTTTTTATGTTCAGCACAATTTTATGTTCTATTTTTTTATCTTTACAAAAAGCTGTTCTATATACAAACTGTTCAAATTAAAGTAAATGGAGTAAGTTAGATTTCATGTTGAGTACGTTGACAGCACGGTTGACGTAGTTATAGCTGAGCGATCGACTGCTACGCTGTTTGTGAGTTTCATAAACATCCATGTTTAACCGTATAGCAAGAAATTCCTAACATTACGATTCAGTCAAAATAGTTCATTGTTTCTCGATAGATGGTGCTTTTTATTTTTAGATAATTTCTGAATCGCGGTGTTAAGATTCGCACGCCGGGTACATAAGTACTTCGAATGTATAAATTTTCAGCAACTCAAATCAACTCTGATCAACTCTGATCAACTCTGATCAACTCTGATCAACTCTGATCAACTCTGATCGACTCTGATCGACTCTGATCGACTCTGATCGACTCTGATCGACTCAGATCAACATACGGCAACCCTCTTGCCACTACTGTAACGGGTTCTAAGGTGAAAGTACTGCATCTGCGAATAATAAACGTGGCTTGGGGACATCAAGTGCTGGATCAGTGATCCGCATTCTTGAGTTCAAAACTTGACCTGGCTTTTTCCATTACCCTCATCAAAACACCTTGGGAGGAAACCCAGGTCGTCCATGGTCCTTCGAGCCGGATGTGGCAAAGGCTGGACTAGCATCAGGTGTTCTTCCACTGGACGGAGACACCAACCTCATACGTTCCTGCCGAGTGGCCCTGGATGGTGAGAGAAGGAGACAGCAACACCGGCTACAGCAGCGGGAAGTACGGCGGGAGGAGTACCATCAGCAGCAAGCAAGCTGCAGACGACTTTGAGTCGTAAGGAAGTGAGTGATAGTGCCTAAAATCGTGAGTACTTTGTGATTTCTTATGTGCCAAGGAAAAGTGAACTTTATTGCCTAGAAGATTTCAACTTTAACTTTCAAGTAGAAAATTTGGACTTAGAATAATTTTGGGTGTGCTTCTTTAGACTTAGTTAGATTTAAGCCAAATTGTGTACCGACGGGGAACCTATGCCCGATTTTTGGTAAAGTGTCAAACACTTAGAAAAATATCTTTGTTTACATTGACTTGTAAAATTTTCCGAATAAAAATAGGGACTTGTAAAATTTTTCAAAAATAGTTTGGACTTATGATTTTTTTTGGGGATTCTTGGAACTTAGAAATTTTTCTGTTTGTTTTCATCGACTTGTAAAATTTTTCAGAACTGGAATTTATTTTTTACTTCAAAAATGTCTTTACAATCTCTTGTTAAGGTGCAAGATGATATTCATGCTCGATTGTCAAGAGCTAAAACTAATTTTAAAAAGTCGCCAAAGGATAGAATTACTAAACAATATTTGGAAACCAGATTAGAAAATATTAATGAATTGTGGGCTGAATTTAGTTTAACTCATACACAAATTATTAAAGATTTTAACCCTAAAGAATTGCAAAACTCACCCTATACTGTAAACGAAGTTTATTTTAATACCGAGGAGTTATATTTGGATTTGAAATGTGAATTTAAAACTGCATTATGTAAAATTAGTGACGTTTCTCCAGTTGCGGGGTCATCATCAAATAATACTTCTGGAGGTAAAAGCGTATCTATTAAGTTGCCTAGAATAACTATCCCAACATTTTCTGGTAAATATACCGAGTGGCCAACTTTTCGTGATTTATTTGTGTCAGCTATACATAAAAACAGTTCTATTGACAATGTTCAAAAATTATTTAAAAAGTTATTTGTCTGGGGAGGCCGAGCAACTCCTTCGTCATATACCAATTTCGGAGTCCAATTACGAAAGATGCTGGACTCAATTGGAGACCAGGTATAATAATAAAAAATATTTGTCTCACTGTATTTTAGTAAGATTGCTCAGTCAAAAGAACATAGTACAAGAGTCAGCTAGTGCTTTAAAGGAGTTAATGGATACAACATCAGACTGTTTAAATGCACTTACTAATTTGGATATTGATGTAACTTCATGGGATATTTTAATAATTCATATTCTATCATTAAATGTACATGCCTTAAGTACCACAATTGTACATGAAAGTGTAAATAAATAAATAAATTAAAATTAGATTCAGAAAGTAGAAAAGATTGGGAACTAAGGGTAACAAGTAACACTGATTCAGATAAGCTACCTACATTTGAACAGTTCAAAGAGTTTTTAACAAGCCGCTACAGGGCATTTGAGTTTTTAGGAACTAAGACAGTTAAAAATGATGTTAATGTTACTAAGGCAAAGGTCTTTCACACAGCGGGCAATGCAATCATAGCTTGTCCCTGTTGCAACAGTAAAGAGCACAAAATAAGAAATTGCAAGCAATTTGTGAACGAAGATGTCGATACTCGGCGTAAGTTTGTGCAAGAGCATAATTTATGTTTTAATTGTTTGGGGCACAACCACTCTGTCAGAGTTTGCAAGTGCACAGCCTCCTGTCAAGTGTGTAGACGTAGACATCACTCCTTGTTGCACCCTAAAGGTGAGCAGGAGTCTGTAGGAGAAATAGGAGATTCTTCTATTGAAGAAAACACAAACACAATAGAATCGGAACACAACGTAGTATCATGTTTTTCGAAAGGTAAAGCTAATAGCCAAGTCTTATTAGCCACGGCGCTTCTGAAGGCTGTATCGAAAAACGGGGTTATGTTAAATATCAGGGCCTTGTTAGACCAAGGTTCTCAAGCGTCTTTTGTTACAGAGCATACTGTGCAAAGGTTGGGATTAAAGAAAAAATCAACTAAAGGATTAATAACGGGTATAGATGCTCGTAACAAATTAAGCTCGAACTCTTTTGTTGAAATCGAAATTCAGTCTAGAATTGATCCAACAGTTGATCTCGTAGTCAAAGCATACGTTCTTAAATCTATAACGTCGTTGTTGCCTAATAGGGAAACTGTACATTTGGATTGGGCTCAAACTAGTGACATTCAATTAGCAGATCCTGGGTATCATAAACCGGATAAGGTAGATATGCTATTAGGGGCAGAGATTTATGGGCAGATTTTACGAAACGGATTAAAGAGGGCTCCTGATGGTGGTATTGTAGCTCAGTCGACCTCATTAGGATGGATTTTATCGGGAACAGTCGCCTCAAAAAGATCAAATATTAACGTAATGTATACTCGCCTTGGTCATGACGAACTCCTGAAAAACATCTGGGAAGTAGAAAAGGAACCAAATCAAACTATAAAACATATACTTACCGAAGAAGAAGTAATCAATAAAAACTTGCAACTGAGATATATGAGGCCAATAACTAAATAAAAGTAGAAGAACGAAATAAGCAATCAGTGTACTTACCTCATCATGCGGTTATTCGCGACGGTAGAGACACTACCAAGGTTCGGGTTGACTTCGATGAGACCTGCAAAAGAAAAAATATTAAACAAGATAAAATATTCAAATCGTTGGGACTTACCTGTAACCGAAGCTGCGACACCTTCCAGGAGTCTGTACAATTGCCTCTGCTGCAAAAATCGGAAACTGAAAGAATCAAACCTTTATAACTGCAGAGAAAATAAGTAGTAGTAGCCTTAGTGTCATACAAATGGGTGTGTCAACTTCTAAATTCTGGACAACAGTTATTCTGGATCTGCAAAAAGATAAACCTAAAAGAAACGTGTTTAAGCTTTTAAATCTTTACTTCATTTAGTTAATATCGTCAGGGTGGGCGGCAGACTAGATCGTTCGGGCCAACCGAATATATAAAAAAAAAAAAATAGGATAATAGGAAGCTCTACTCTAACATTTGAACAGATGTATTATTATCAAGCCAAGTAGAAGCATAGTCAAAAGAAATTCGGGAACTCAACGTAGGGGACGTTGTGTTTATTCAAGAGGATAACTTACCTCATTGTCGGTGGATTCTTGGCAGGGTGGTTGAAAAACATCCGGGGTTGGACAATCTTGCACGAGTAGTCACACTTCGTAGTTTCGTAGCAATAATTATATATTTAAAGGGCCAACATCAAAACTGTGTGTCATGCCTATTACCTAGGATTTTAGTAGATTATGTGTGTTTATTTTAAGTTCTGTATTGTATTATTTATTCTTATAGTATTATGATTGTAAGCAATGTTTAAGTTTCAGTTGTACATAAGGGTTAGAGAAACTATTTCTTTTGGGTAGTGTACAACACTTGTAACATTTATTTCTTTTAACTTGGAAAGGACATAATGTTCCACAATATGTCCTTGGTGGGCGGAATGTTTAACCGTATAGCAAGAAATTCCTAACATCGCGATTCAGTCAAAATAGTTCATTGTTTCTCGATAGATGGTGCTTTTTATTTTTAGATAATTTCTGAATCGCGGTGTTAAGATTCGCACGCCGGTACATAAGTACTTCGAATGTATAAATTTTCAGCAACTCAAATCAACTCAAATCAACTCGAATCAACTCGAATCAACTCGAATCAACTCGAATCAACTCGAATCAACTCGAATCAACTCGAATCAACTCGAATCAACTCGAATCAACTCGAATCAACTCGAATCAACTCGAATCAACTCGAATCAACTCGAATCAACTCGAATCAACTCGAATCAACTCAAATCAACTCAAATCAACTCAAATCAACTCAAATCAACTCAAATCAACTCAAATCAACTCAAATCAACTCAAATCAATCAACTCAAATCAACTCAAATCAACTCAAATCAACTCAAATCAACTCTGATCGACTCAGATCAACATACGGCAACCCTCTTGCCACTACTGTAACGGGTTCTAAGGTGTTAGCACTGCATCTGCGAATAATAAACGTGGCTTTGGGTCATCAAGTGCTGGATCAGTGATCCGCATTCCTGAGTTCAAAACTTGACCTGGCTTTTTCCATTACCCTCATCAAAACACCTTGGGAGGAAGCCCAGGTTGTCCAATCCATAAACGTACCCACGACACAGGAGAAATTCTCAACACTGGCCAAAGATTTTCTTTAAAAAACTCACAATTAATATCATTTAATGTGTTCAAATACTGTCTGCAACATGCAGGAGTCATCTTGCAGTAATAAATTCATAACGATAATTGTAAAGTTTGACAGCTATACCCTCAACAGTTGTATTACGAAATTCCATCGATATCAAGCTATTCGTTTCTCAGAAGGCACATGGCAAATAAGACACATTACACATTCTCATTTAATCGAGTTGTAACCGAGTTATTCGCTCCAGCGATCGCAGCGACCACGCCCGCACGTTGCACGGAGTTGCACCATCTTGCATGTGTGTCTTGTAACTGTCACTGATATGGATGACATAATTAATTCCATGTGTATTTGAACAGAGCTCTTATCTGCGAGTTAAGAACGAATTAATGATTATTTGTACCTAGCATAAAATAAATATTGTGTTTTAGTGACCGCAGTTGATGATCGTTTGTGGCTAAATAATAACAGACAGTCAGTATACTCGTATGCGTGATCATCTGTCATACCGAGTTTCTTCCGTGCCTCGGAAGGCACGTAAAGCCGTTGGTCCCGGCTGTCATTTGTAGATCTTTGACAGTCTTTACTGTTAGTCACAAACTCTTAAGTCTGACAACTAATCCTGCCATGGGATATCGTATTACCTAGTTAGTGTTGTGGGGGTGGATATAGGCAGTCGCTCCATGTCAAATACTGATATTTAAGCTGCATTTGGTTTGACTGGAATCCGACCCCAAGGAGGTTTCCTTCACCGTTTTGTGGATACATCAATAACTCCAAAATATGCTTTAATTGTAACAAAAGCTGTTTCTGTGTTATTATACAAACCTTCTCTCTTCAAAGTTAAAGTGAACAGGCTTCTTATTGGTAGCTTTGCTTCAGCGATGACTTTGTCATCTCTGACCTACAATAAAAACAAGAACACGAATTTTGAAAAAAAAAACACCCAAAAAAAAAAGATTCCTTCAACACTATCCCCATAAATTAGGATTTGTATGTTAATATATGCGGGTAATAGGTGGACTTCAGAGAAGTAATAATGATATAAAGATTAAAGATAATGTCAAAACAAGGAAAGGTCACAAGTCACTGATTATTGCCTCAAATGACTTTACTCCAGTTTAAAGTTAATCAGAAAGTTGGAAAGTCACAATACAGCGGAAATGTTACTTAAAGTTTTGACTTAAATTACTTTAAATGTTCATTTAATGAAGTTTATGACGCAATGTACGGTTTTTATGTCACTGTTGGTACTTCAAGCTGTCGGGCGATAACTGGTCGGATTTCCGACTGGCCAATTAGGGCATTTTGAAATGTATAGTTCTGGTAAATTAATCACGCAAATCTTAATGAGAACTGAAAATAGTTACGTATTTATTAGAAAGATTCGTTATTTTACTCGAAATCGTCGACAATAGATACATGAGCAGTAAAATAAATCCTGTACCACTCTTTACAAAGCTCGAATAATTCAGCTTTTTACAGATTTTTAACCGACTTCAAAAAGAAGGAGGTTATCAATTCGACGGTATGTTTTTTTTTTGTTTTTTTTTTTTGTGTGTTTGTTACGCGATTACTCCGCCAATTGTGGACCGATTTTCAAAATTATTTTTTTGTTCGAAAGGAGATACTTCAGGAGTGGTCCCATTGTCACCATGTTAGGATCTGATGCTTGGATCCTGGAGAAATCGAGGGCAACCCTCAAATTTTATAGGCCTACACATCGTTTTTCGCAAATTTTATGAAGTAATTTAAGTATTTGCGTATGGTAATCATCATTTCATGTAGCTGAGCTGATGATGGAAGGTACAACTCCTCTAGTAAGGACTTGGCATCGACTGATTTGGTAAATTATGTTTGTGTTCGCATATCTCCGGAACTACAAGTCCGATTTAAGTAATTCTTTTTCTGTTGTACTAGGTATCGTTCAACTTAGGGAGTAGTGTAAGTTTCATCAAAATCGGTTCAGTAGTTTTCGAGATAGGGAATGAATGCAAGAGATTTTAACGATGTACGGATTACAAAATTCTAGTGCTCATGTATGAAAATGATGTACTCGTATTTTACAAGAATTGTGGTTGAATATTTAAACTAAAAAGAGTAAAATAAAAACTTTTTCAAAAAAAAATGTAACCTCCTTCAAAAACAAGTTTTTATTGCATTTTCGATCAATGTTAATTAGATTGAACAGTGAGAACATAGACTGGATGTTGCGCTCCACGTAAATTCTATGTAGTGTTTGTTCTTTGATTGATTTTTTTCTTTTTCTCTAGCTGGAAATCCTACCGTGGACTGTTTCTCTCGAGAAAGGCGGAGAGGACAGGATCAGTGGGCCCTGTCCCTGACAGATCCTGAGCTAAAGAAGCAACGTGCTCAACATTACCATCGTCCATTAGCTAGTATTGCATACCAAAAGATGTCACACGCTAGCCTGTTGCGAAGGTAGCAACTTAAACAGCACTCTTACATGAAAACAGCTTATTAAACCGAATCATACACTTACCTAATGACCGCACACGCCACGTGCTAATGACTTTATAACTTACGTCTAAAGTAAGATACTAGATTCGGCCAGTTATGTTAAAGTACTATTTTCTAACTAATCAGCAGGAGTAGGCAACGTATAGAGAAATTGGAAAGGAGACTTTTGGCCCACACAAAACTTAAAAAAAATTATTATAAAATAAAATGGTGTAAAAAAAATCACAAACTTTTTTTTTTAAAGTTCAATTCTGTTGCTTTTGACATAGAGTCAAGAGCAAACCAATACTAAATAAAAAAAAAAAAAAAAACAAACTAAATTATAAAATAGCCCCCAAAGATTTTTCCTAACTAATAACCAAACTATTTTACTTTTCTTATATCTCAATAACCAAATGTCAAAACTGAAAGAAACAAGATCACAATGCCAGATTGCATAAAAATTACACTTCATTACAATTAAAATGTCCCCAAGTTTATATCATAGCATCTATTTACACGACAGTGTATGAAAAACCACTTCATACTTTCACTGCTGCATACTGTAATGGAAGTAAGTGTAATTATGTAGTAATTAATTCCTCGTGTACGAGTATAAATGTGCACTGTCATTGTCATCGCGATTACTTGTGGCCGCTTTTTGCTTCGTTCATTGTGTTTATTTCAGTGTTAAGGCTGATTTAGGCCCGGCGCCCACTATCGGCATCGGCACGGCTGAGGATTTTATGTGATAAAAAGCATTATAGACATTAACTTAATTGCAATAAAGTAGAAATTTCCTTGATATATGATCGTAGTAACAAAAATACCGCTTCGGTATGCTTGAAGCTTTTGCATCGGCAATTTCTACTTTATTGCCATGTATGTAGTTAATGTTTATTGCCATGAAGCTATCACCTAAAATCCTCAGCCATGCCGATGCCAATAGTGGGCGCCGGGCCTTACATTGATCCAGTAGCTGGAACCAGTGTCACTGGATTCCTGAGTTGGATTGGCACTGGAGTAATATAAACATGTTTCAATCTAGTATAGCGTCAAGGAGAGTAATTCTAGTGTAGGAACGAGATGGCGCTAGACGACTTGTATAGCCTTGTCCCTTTCCCACACTGGAATTTACTCTCGCTTTAAGACGTCATGGAATGATTCATGATTAGTAATAGAGCACATTCCTACTTTTCAATCCAGTGAAACTGTTTTACATGATAAAAATATCAAATGATGTTTCCCGCCTTGGGTGAAGCGAAAGGGTTTCTTCCAACCCAATCCGACACAGGAACCTCCCGAAACATCTGTGTCCGGTGAGGACCTGCGTCTGACGGAAGGTGAGGACGCCCCGTGACGCCTCTCCAGCCACTCTCAAAGATCCATCTTCTAGATCAATGTAAAACAGTTTGATATTACGGCTGATATCCGTATTAACGTAACTTAGTTCTTGAATAGCTTTTTTCTTTAAGTGTTTGTTTGGCAATTATACATCGGTGACAGACATAAATCTTATCCAAATTACGTGCTAAGTGACATTTATAGAGCTCAAATAAAAAAGGATCACACATTGGTTTTTAAAGTGGGAATAAAATGAAAAAAAAAAATCTACTTACGAAATGTTTAAATTAAAATTTAAATACGAAACAAAATCGTTTCCTGCCGCTCGCTGTTCGCGATATTTAAAACTACCTTCGGATTTTAAAGCGGGTTACATCATACTCATAATCAGAGTGATTCAAAAGTAATGTTTATCTTTTCACATTTACCTGAGTAAATTGAAGCTTTGCGAATCCGGGGTGGGTACCTGGTAAACACGAGGTTCGATTCATGGGTCGGGCAAAGTGTTACTGGGTTTTCCGTTTTGAAGTGGACGCTAGTCCTCTCCCTCACGCATCCCGCTCCTTCTTTGCTAGCATGACTGCTTCACAGAAGGAGGCGACCGCTTCCCACTCCGTCTCGCCCCGCAGCATAACCTCGACCAATGCCGGGCGCGAGAGGTCACGCGTGAGGACACGGCGGTGCTCTGTCCAAGTGGGGCAGTCCTGCACCGTATGCTCCACCGTGTCCTTCAGTGTTTTAGAATTAATTTAGAATTTCTCGGTATCAGCCACTGTCTGGTTTTATGCCCGGTTGATGGCAATAGGCTCTCCCACTATTACATGTAAAATGTAGGTGTATTAAAAATACGACCTGGGAATTTGAACACCATAACCACTTGACCATTTGAGCTAAACAGAACCGCTCTACAATTCTCTAATTGAATTCTTGGCTGTACTCTACGACGAGCTCGTCAATTTTCTACTTTATACTCTAAAGACAAACCGTAACTTCGGCGTTGCCGCAGCGCTGAGTTTATAGAGAAAAAACAAGGCTGTATCCATAGAGCAGGTCAATATTCAAGTAACCATACATTACATAACAAGTTTCATCCGGGTCTCGAAAACACATCAAGTCGTTGCTCCCGGTAAATCATTTGTGAATCTTTGATGAGCGTTTCAAGTACCAAGTGGCTCGAAAATCTGACAACCAGCTTGTATTCCTTGTATTTTATTACCCAGTACTATCTGCATTGTGAAAGTCAGATATTTAACCATTATATGTATAAAACTGATATTCAGCCTTACGCTGTTAGATTTGAAGCCGACCATAATTGGGAAATGGTAGTCAAATGATGCGTAGGTATCAAGTTTAAGGAAAATACTGCTTTGGTATCGGAATGTCAAAATTGTTTCTTTTATAATTCCAAACGGATGGAAACGCAGCAAAAGCGAGAGACGAGCAACAAGCGACTTCAAACTTTCAAGATTACAAGTCTTCAAATAAACCAAAACATCTGAATGAATATGTGAAATCTGTAAAATAATATAGTACAATTTTTAGATGAATAGGAACTTCCATGTTTCCAAATTGTATTACTTATTCGAATTTTATATCTATATATTTTTGTACGTCGTTTAAAATTCCTCTTGATAAGGATATTGTACTACTTTATACTGATTAAAATCAAGGTTTTTACTTGTGCTTAGCTTTTGAGGACTCGGAACTTAGAGGCACCTGACATAATGATTTCGACCAATATAATTTCAGCCCAGATACTCTTACCCTTTACCCTCTTAGCTTGAAAACCTCTACTTCCGACCACAGTCCTCCACTCAATTCTACACAAAAACTCTTTCCATACAATACAAACACAATCAACAAACGCTCAACAATTCCTGTCTATTCTCTCTTAACTCACGCCAAAGTAAAAGGGAACGTTCTAGAGGCGTCAAAGAAAAATCGTAACAATTTATTCGGCGGGGTCGCCTCTGAATGGAGAAAATTCTCACTGGCCCACGATTACGAAGCTTTTCACTCACAACACAGTATTATGTAATCTTCATCAATAATTTGTTTCATTTTAAAATGGAGCCTTAACTTCTGACAACTTTTTTAAACTTTGCGGTCAGTAATAAAAGTTGAATTGTCTTTTGTTGAATAGGTCGTTTATTTTAAGCGATGCTTCGTTTTATAAAGTGGATCAGAGGCCTTATCACAAGAATACAGTATTTTACTTACAGTGTACTTGAAGTATTTACGGCGTTTATTGTACAGAGAAAAGTGCCCCTAGTGTGCGTACGCTAAAACTATTTTCCATCAAATTAACGTCATAACGTTATACATACTCTTTTGCCTAAGCCTTTGGGAATAGCAGGCGTGATGATTTCACATCAAATAGCCAACTTGAAGAGATTTTTATTCAGCGTTGAAAGGGCTTCTACATTGTGAAAAAACTTAAATAAAAGGTGCAGCAGAAGAGTTAGTGAAATAAAAGGGTTACTATAATTTTCAAAGAAAGAAAAAACGTTTATTGGCACACGCGACAAGTGCACACACACAGTATAAGAGAAAACAAAATAATTGTAATAACATTTTGATTTGCTTACTTGCCCATTTGATTTGCTTTTATCAATAAGTGAGCACAGTCATATTATCTCAATATTGCTAACATACTCAAATATTCGCTCAAAATCGCAGACAACGCCCAGCATTACACACTAGCGTTCTAAGTCCGCTCTAAATAAGGTTATTACTTCCAACCAGTGCCGGATTAGCCATATAGCAGGAGGCAGCAAATGCTACGGGCCCCGCGCCTTGGGGGGCCCCGCCCCCGCGCCTGTGCCCAAAAAAAAATCACAAATATGTAATACACCTTGGCTATTCTTAAAGTGAGCGATTGGCCACACTGTCACTACTAACGCCTCGTTACAGTCGTCTCCTCAAAAACTAAAGCTGGTCGTATGCCAGGGGGTCATGGCTATCCGGTTGATCCGGGGATATCGCACGATCGCCAGCGAAACGGCCAACCTCCTTGGCGGGTTGCTGCACGCCGGGAAGAGCTCAAGGGCGATTTCAGGGCAGTATGGAGAGAAAGACTGTCGCAACCCAGGTCAGGCCACGCCACAATCGCGGCGGTAAGACCCTTTTTTGAGGAGTGATTGGATAGCCGTCACGGCGTCCTTACCTACCGCATGAAGTTTCGGGAGGTACGCTGGTACGCTGTGTCTGATAAGGGGGTGGAAACGCCTGGGTCGGACGGGTGGGACGTCGGCAGACGATCTCCGGCCACAGTATGTGCGGGCACGTGGGTGGCGAGTAATGCGCGACTCGCTGTCCGACCCTGGACCAGGGGTCGACGGCGTGTTGTGTTCCACGCGCGCTTCAAAGAGTGTCAGCATGATGATGGGGCCCCCCTCTAGAGGGCCAAACGTGCGGGGTTCGCGAGACTTATCTCATTACCGTGACCCCGGAACGTAAAGGGCTATTGAAGGACACTGTGGATTTACCGCTAAAAAAAGAGGCAATGTAACTCTAGGGCCCCATGGTTACATGTGCTACGGGCCCCGCACCGGCTTTATCCGGCACTGCTTCCAACTTATAAGTCTTATAACACTTAGAGGCAAGTAACGTGTTCCGCAACCTATGTACCGACCGGTTATCAGTTACATATGACAAAAACTCGGCCATGTACTGTGCAACCTACTTGATAAATATGTGTATGGGTTCAAAACGAAATCCGGACTTTACTGTCTCTCTATTTTTTTTTTGGCTTGGTAAAATATTCAAATGTGTCGTCCCACTCAGGGAAGAGCGGGAAGGACTGTCAGACTCGTACTGACTAAAATCCACGGTGTTCTTCAATAACCCTTTACGTTCCTGGGTCACAGTAATTCGTGAGTCCCGCGATCCCGGACTCTCTCTCTATTTGGAAGTAAAGTGAAACATTTTCTTGAGAGTGTATTATATCTTTTAAACACATTTTTAGCATCCTTACTCTGACGTGATTACGTCAGAAATCAAATTACCATAGACTGAAACTGTCTTTTTAAAGCAGTTCAGTTGTGAGATCTTTTATCTTACAAATAAATCGGTTTGATCTAGGTAACCAAATTCGTAAGAGCATACACGCCGAAAGGCATTTCATAGAAAGTTTCAAATCCTTATTTTTCGAAAAAACATAAACGATTTTAATGAAACTATATAAACAATTAGTATCAAACATTTAAGAAAAATAATGATACAGCTAAATTGATTGATTTTAAACTTTCCACACAAACTTTCCAGTATACTTTAATATTTCAAAAATTTCGATAATTTTCCTACAAATTTTTGAGACCTGCTTAAGTGCTTAAGTGTGTAAAGTTTCATTAGAATCGGCACAGTCATTTCGAAAATAAGGACTTTACAGTTCGACTGAAAGTCAGTACTGCGAAGAAGCTTTGAAGAAACAGCCCACGTTCTCATCGGTACATGTAATTCATTGATTAGTTTCCATCCATGATGGTTCAGTTCCGTATCATAAAGCGCCATTTAATAGTGCCATTCACGCAATTCCAGTGAACGAAGAGCAAATTACTCGATTCATAGGAAATCATTAAACTCCTCTTTAATCAAATTAACTTTTATAGCGGATATCAAGTTAGTGATTGAAATTGGGAACTAATGGTTAAATTACAACGGTTTTTAATTTTAGTTCAAGGGTTGGAATAGTTACAAAAAAATTGAATTAAATCATAATTAATTATGTACGTTTTACTCCTGGTATATGGATTTTCCTCCCTACAGAGTTTAATCATTACAAATCACGAACGTTCGTGCAAAAGACATAAACGATAAAAAATGTTGATAGATTCTTGCTAAAAATATCAATTTAGTCAGAGCTCAGAACACAATGCTGTTAATTAATAGCAATTCAAAATTAAAATAACATAATTAATTTTTATTTCGCAGAAAAAGTACATTACAGTATACATAGATATTACTCCAATAGTAGGTATTTTAACTGTTTTGTTTGTTCAAAGCACAAGGTTATAGGAGATTATGGTTTCTTCACCCTGATTTTGACGTGTTTTCGTCGAATCTAATTCTAGTTAATATACTTAAACATCACTACCATACTTACGAAATGTGAACTAATACTTACATGTAAAATTCTTCCAAGACTTTCTGGAATAACAGGCTTGATCTTAATTTAACTACCTATATTGTAAATAGCTCCATATTAAAACAAATTCACGTTCACAAAAATCATGAATTTACTTCATTTGTGTCGCGGGACTGTCTTAACAGGTGACTCTGGAATGTAAAGAGCTATTGAAGAAACTCTATTTATTGGATTTTAGTTAGTACGATGCTGACAATTCTTTCTTCTCCTCTTAAGGCGGAAAGACTCCTTTGAGGATAAAAACGATACCATATTTTATCGCCGGGGTCGCGGGACTTATTTCCTTACCGTAACCCCGGAACATAAAGGGCTATTGAAGGAGACCGTGGATTTTAGTCAGTGCAAGTCTGACAGTCCCTCCCGCCCTGCCCGGGGTGAGAGGACTCATTTGATGATATTACCACGCTAAAAAAAAAAAACATATTTGTATTTCTCGTATATCTTGTTATGCACTGGATGTACCATGTTGCGCGCATCTTCACGATGATGACCCGAGATTGTCTGGCCGTGCAAATGTCAGGTTGTTAAATCTAGCCGCAGTATTCCGACCTATTCCGATTCAACGTACGAAGGTAGCAATTTGTTGATATCAGGCGCATAGTATAATATAGACGCATATAGTCAAGAGTGAATAGGTTACCTACTTTTAGGCAAGCGTGCTTCACCGTCGACCACAGCTTCACTTACCAGGTGAGAAAGTGTTCAAACGCGAGCCTATGGCTCAATAAACACTTTAATAATAACTGAAGGAACAGGCTGGATTTTTAATCAGTAAAATTCTGACAGCCCCTTAAAACTGTTTTTGTAGTGCAAGTGGCAACAAACTTTCCGCCATTCTCAGGGCTGGGAGGACTCCTTTGCTGATTCTTACACCCAATTTATTGATTACAATGTCAGCGAGGTCCTATATCATCAGCCTATAATGTTCCCACTGCTGGGACTCAGGCGTCCATAATCCACCACGCGGGCCCAGTGCGGATTGGTGGAAGTCACATATCTTCGAATTTTTGGTTCTAGGACATGCCGGTTTCCTCACGATGTTTTCCTTCACCGCTTTGAGAACAGTGGTGATCAGATTAATTACAAAAAGTAATGCGCCTTCCGGGGTTCGAACCCACGACCTACTACTCGTAAGTCGGTCCTCAGGTCCTAAAACGTAGATAAAATAGACTGAATGAAGACAATGAAGTCCACCTTCACACCATTTTAACCGGAAAATAGAGGCACGGATACATTTAAAAACCAAAACAAATAAATAGAGGTATCAGCTACAAGTCAGAGTCAAAGAAACTGTTTCGTGTCAACTTTTAATTGCTTTACATCTCTCCACCATTTTCTATTTAATTGGAAATCTATAATTTAAACGACCATTGAAGGTAACATAGCAGTCAATAAACTGAATGTACTTTCTAAGAATGTTTATTTTATGTATTTATTATGACAAGTAGTAACGGTTTCCTGTACTTCATACAAGAGAAATGGCCACGTAAGACAGATTTATAAGGAAATAAAATTAATAGTAACACATCCAAACTTCGAGTGTTGCACAATGGATTACGAAATAAAATTAGTGTGATTAAATTGTATTACTGCCACCGGTCATTTAAATGGTTTTGTTATTACTTATTGGATAATGATTGAGATGTTTCTTTTACGTTTGGCCGTTAGCTTTTTTTTATACAGTATTCAAATGTTTTTGTTCTAGTCGGTCGATTTTCCGAAAACTTTCTTGCTATAAACCATTGTCCTCTAAATGTAAACCAATAAAAAAATTCAATTTGGTGCAGTCGTTCGGGAGTTATGTGCGACTTCGTTTTATGCTATGTATAAAACTAATAGTATGAAATACTAGCTGTTGCCAGCGGCTTCACCCGCTACAACTCGAAAATTATCCCACGGGAACATAAAATCGGGATAAAAACTATCCTATGTGTTAATCCAGGTTATAAACTATCTGTGTACCAAATTTTAGCCAAATCCGTTCAGTGGTTTTTGCGTGAAAGAGTAACAAACATCCATACATCCATACTTACAAACTTTCGCCTTTATAATAGTAAGTAGGACTAGCTGTTGCCAGCGGCTTCACCCGCTACAACTCGAAAATTATCCCACGGGAACATAAAATCGGGATAAAAACTATCCTATGTGTTAATCCAGGTTATAAACTATCTGTGTACCAAATTCTAGCCAAATCCGCTCAGTGGTTTTTGCGTGAAAAAGTAACAAACACACCTACATACACATACACATACATACATCCTCACAAACTTTCGCATTTATAATAATTATTATGAAATAAGTAGACAATTTAGGATGTTATCCTAAATTCTGATGTAAGTCCAGCATGTATTTATGTGATAATGGTAAGCTATGTTGTAGCTAAAAGGTTATTTTTAACCTACTTAAAATAAAAAAGTAAGTTCTCAGTTCGACCTGTATGTATGTATGTATGTTTGTCCGCGATTATCTCGCGTTTGGCTGAATGGATTTTGATGCAGTTTTCAGGAAAGTGTTCATTACATTCTGGAGAAGGTTTTAGTATATAACACTAATAGATATCCCGTGGCGTTGCCCGCGTGGATCTGTTTTGCTTACTTGGATCGTAGATTTTAAGGGACGATTGCATGTTTGTCCGCAATTATCTCGCGTTTGGCTGAACCGATTTTGATGTAATTTTCAGAGAAGTGTTTGTTACATTCTGGGGAAGGTTTTAGTTTATAACAATAATGGATATCTCGTGAAGTTGCTCACATAGATCCGTTTTGCTTAATAGGATTGTAGATTTTCAAAGACGCCGATTTTATGAAGATTTTTGTTGATTATCTCAACTAAAAAGGGAAAAATAAAAAACTTTTTGAAAAAAAGGGGAACCGACTTCAAAACCAAACGCAAAAAAACTATTACATAACTTTTCTTTCGGAAGTCGGTGGCCATTATGTCAATGAAATAAAAAAAACAAAGCCACCGACTTCCGAAAGAAAAGTTATTTAATAGTTTTTTGCGTTTGGTTTTGAAGTCGGTTCCCCTTTTTTTCAAAAAGTTTTTTTTAGGCAGTGATTTTCTGAAAATGTTTTGCTTAAAGTATCTTATTCTCGTTTTACTGAAGAACTAACTACTAATTAACAGCAAAGATATTAAATTTATTAAGGCTAAAAGTGTTAATAAATATATTTTTTTAATGGAAATTGTAGCAATTAGAAAAAAAAATGGGTCAGTAAAGGTCAAATATAACTTTTGTCAGACATACCTAACTACCAAAGTTACAGAAGCCAGCACATCAACCTACCCTAAACTGTTAAATTACACTTTCTACTTTTGTGATAGAGTTGAAAATATAAAAGATGAAATGAAAAAGCTGTCTGTACATCTTTTTAATAAAAGATCACGGATCCTTACAAAATTCTCTTCTTTAAGAACAAACGTGTCACGAATACATAACAATAGACACACGTGCATAATTTGTCATAATGCATTACTACCATTACTGCTTACTTTCCATAGGCTAACGAGACGTCATTTTGTCAGATGGTCCACAAAGATAACTCCACATTACAGGGTATATTAGACGTCTATAGGTAGCTACAGTGGCGTAGCTAGGCTGGGGCGAAGCGGACCCTAGCCCCCGGCATCGCACCTGAAGGGGCCTCGCGCTCATAGGAAAAAAAGAATCATGACAACGGCGATCACCAGTCAGTAAAGCAGTGCAGCTTAACTTTTTTTTTTTACGTGGTAAAATCATCAAGTGAGTCCTCCCACCCAGGGCGGGACAGGAGGGACTGTCAGACTCGTTCTGACTAAAATCCACGGTGTCCTTCAATAGCACTTTACGTTCCAGGGTCAGGTAATGCGATAAGTCCCGCGACCAACTTAACTTCTACAAAGAAATTAATATGACCTACAAATATATACTTCTTGTGTTCGATGAGTGGGAACTGAAAGAATCACATTTGGTATAGATATGACTTAAAAAAGGCCCTCACATATTTATGGATCGTGCCCCCTCCTAGATTCGGTCTCGCTACGCCACTGTAGCTAAGTGAGACATTATAATAAAGATTTAGTTTGGCGATTGTTCTTTGAAGGTTCCGTACCCGGGGGGTACGAATGACTGTATAGGGCACCCTATTACACAGCCTTAGCTGTCTGTCAGTTGGTTTATCACAGGGTTATATCTTTGGAACTGTTGGTTGCCAGTTGTTACAGATTACATTTTATTGTGTCCGTAGAAAACCATTAAAAGGCTATTTAAATGAAAAGGTAAGTTAATTACCTCCGCCCACAGCATTTTATTCCAATAAAAAGCATTATGTGCGTCCACGTTATGATTGAACACGTCAGTGACCTCTATATCACTTTTAAAATACATTTAGAAAAAGATACTTTGCACAAATTAATTTTCGTTGAGTATTTTTTTTATGATTACTGTTTATTAAGAGCATTTAAAGAGATTAATAAACATAAAGAGCGTACAAGTCTTAGTAAAGCATGTATGACGGCACAATATGGTGACGTCACAGTTTCACACTTATCTTGGTGTTCCTGTAATACTGAAAAACCGAATATCAATTCCACGGTTGAAAGCAATAATAATAAGAGCACAGTGCTATCAAATTTCCGGTTAACAACTCTATTAAGTCGACAAAGTAATGAAATGGGCATTGAAGCGAAGCCTCAATAGTTCCGATGAACCACAAATGACCACACATTGTCAATGACATAAGACAAACCACTTTATTGAGATAAAATGTAGTGGCTTAATAAAATCAATGAAGTGTGACCCAAAGCTTTTATCTTGACTTATTACTTGAATGTTAAAATGTATACCGGATTTCTCATCTCATAGTGGACATTTGGAAGTTTCATAATTGAGAAACCTTTGAAATAATTTTAATGTCACACGTTTTTTCAGTTATGAAATTTGCATGAGTACAATGAATTACCGCCTTTTTTCGGCGCAAGAACCACTGATAACAAAAAATATTTTGGAATATCTGTTACAGGTACAAGTCTAAGTAAGTACGAGCTACAAAAGATGTTTACAATCCATCAACCATCCGAACATATAGGCCTGAAGATATCTGGCCACATCCACATATAGCCACGCAACGTGGGCGTGGATTGCAGCGGCCTACCCACCAAATTATATAAAACAGACACGCGACTGGCACTGGTGAACTATGGAAGCTCGAGAGTCCGCCCTAGGCCCTCAATATTCATAGAAGTTATTTTAAATACCTATAAATATGTCTTCAGTAACTACAGTGTTGTTAAGAAGGCCCATTATCATGCTTAATATTTTAAGCAGGTTTCGCTAACTCTTGCTTCTATACTACTACGTAACTGTGGTTAAAAAAAGATCATAATTATGAACGGCGTACAATAAAATATCCTTGGTATTGCTCAAACAATAGGATAGATAAGTAAGATCCTGATGAAAAGGCCTTCTTAGGCACTCTGTCGAAATTCAGACACACTAGGCAGGGGATTCCATAGTTTTGCCAATTTAGTTTGGCTTTGTCTTACAAAAATGAGTTCAGCTGTGTCATATATTAACAGCAACTTCTTGTACCTGTTATGCTTTCTCGCATAAATTGATATGACTTGCCCCAAGTAATTTTACATACTCGTAGATGCCCATATCTGTCATATTATCGTGTATCAGTATTACGTTACAACGCAATGAAATTGTATCGGCTAGTATGTTACATTTACGTAACAGTCATAAATAGTTCTGATTTATAAGTAGTGACTCACTTTTTTAAAGGTGTTGCAAAAGCTCGCTTAGATAAGCCGCGAGGTTTTTTTCGAATTGTAAACTTGATTTGCTTGCAATTTCGTTATATAGAAATGATTTAAATATCCTGTCACAAGAATATAATAGTAACGACTTTTTTATATTGCTTAAGAACTTTTATGTCTCTAACCTATTATGGAGATAGTGCGATAGATATAGTAAAATTTTGCGTGGGGACACAAAAAAATAGACACAATCATAGACAATGTGGAGACAATACGTCTCTACGAGTAGCACTACAACCAAAGGGAAGAGGAAATATTAATTACTAGCTGTTGCCAGCGGCTTCACCCGCTACAACTCGAAAATTATCCCACGGGAACATAAAATCGGGATAAAAACTATCCTATGTGTTAATCCAGGTTATAAACTATCTGTATACCAAATTTTAGCCAAATCCGTTCAGTGGTTTTTGCGTGAAAGAGTAACAAACATCCATACATCCATACTTACAAACTTTCGCCTTTATAATAGTAGTAGGATTTTGTAGCTCATTATGGAATGGTCATTATGATATAGGTAATCTAATCGAGATAACTTCATTAATTTTACGTATTATTGCAGAAGTTCTTTTTTTTGGTGGTAAGATCCCCGCCCTGGGTGGATCGGAAAAGATTACCGGACTCTTACTAACTCAAAATCCAACCTATTCTTTCAGTTGTCCTTTACGTTCTAGGGTTACGGTGACACATAGAGACGGTCCCACGACCCCGGTATGCCTCTACTTTTGTGTAAAGTTGATGAAATATGTTGCACTTTCGAATTAAATTCAGTACACGACTGAAATGCATCAAATAACCTTGAATTATTTATCACTCAATTAGTGCTTTTTCATCACTTAATCCTTCATCTGCCCACATATTATGATCAATTTTCTCCGCCCCTTGCAAACCAGCGCTAAATACTGACAAAGGTCAATTAAAATAAATCAAATGATTTAAAACAAAAGTGAAGGCAATTGTGGTGTTGAGCAATTGATATTTTGTGAATCTGAGAGTACATTAGCATTAAGCCTGATGCAAGGCCAAAACCATACAATGTGCACTTACGAACTATTCAACTATTATCTAGGTAGTAATTTAGTTTTACAATGTGCCACTTTTGGAAGTAAATGATTTAGTTATCGCTAAATGGGAACTGGAAGTGAGTGAGGTTTTAATTTTAATGTCTAGACGTTTGTGTTATCATGATTGTTATGTCACTGTCAAATAGGTGTTTTGCTCTAATAATTTCATAAATACAATTCTATTTGTATATGGTTTGCTGAAAGTTTGGGTTCAGTAATGAAATACAACCTGCAAAAAAGATATATTTTAATTATATTTTTAAAATTAGATACTTTTGCCGGGAACACCCAAATACTCCGAAATATTTTATTCCGAATTTCGATATTCCGATTTTCAAAACTCCGAATATCATAATACCTAAAAATTACAATATCTATTATTAAGAATCTCGAAATTTATTTGACCGAAAGTCGTATGTCCGATTTCTTCGTTTTCCGATTTTCACATATTCGAAAAATGTAATGCTCGATGAGTTCTCATTCCGAAAAACGAAATTCCGATTTTCAATATTCCGAATAAACTGTTTTTTTCGGAATATTGATAATCGGAATTCCGTTTCTCATTCTACAAAGTCAGTGACAGAAACGAATTGGTGCAAAACTGGCTCCACGTAATTTTGGTCTACCGTACTCCCAGAGTGTTATTTAAGCCTGTGTAGGCACGGAGTGGCGAGGCGTATCCTCTTAACTTTCACTGTTTGCCTTCAGGATTTTTATTGTTATTAGGAGAACTTAGGATCCAAGAGCGAGCGAAGCGAGCTCGGGACTTGGGGCACCCCGACTCGGACAGGTTAGGTTCGAAGGGGATGGCGGGGTCTGAAAGACCCCGCCATCCCCTTCGTGTTAGGTTACTTTAAACCTTGCAAACAGAAATAGGAGCCCCGCGAAGCGGGGCTCCGTCGACATGCCTTGGTACGTGGTAGTCAACAAATTGGCCAAGGATGCAAGAGCGAGCGAAGCGATCGCTCAGGACTGTAGACACCCCGACTCGGACAGGTTAGGTTCGAAGTGGATGGCGGGGTCTGAAAGACCCCGCGATCCCCTTCGTGTTAGGTTCATTTAAACCTTGCTTACAGAAATAGGAGCCCCGCGAACCACCTTAGTGGTGCTATAACTCAGGATGCAATAGCGAGCAAAATGTGTCTTGGGGCACCCCGCCTCGGACTTTTCGACCTGACGGACCCGAATCGGAATTCTAATAATCGGAATTTTAATATTCGGTATTCGTGTTTTTGATGTTTCGGAAAATATAATAAGTCGGAATTTTTGATATTCGGTCTATTGAAATTCGGTATTTTGAAAATAGTAATAATAAACGTTAGGAATTTTGAAATATCGGAATTATTAAAATAGGAATAATGATCCATCGGAGTTGTTATATTAGGAATTTTGAACCATTCGGAATTATGAAAATCGGTATTTTCAAATTCGTATTTATGAATTTCGGAATAAAGTTTTTCGTATTATCGTAGTGTACCCACTTTTGCCATTACTACCATGAACCATGATGTCCAGAATCAGTATCCTAGTCGCGAAACATGTATACTTGGGTTTATTTAACTAGAATTTCTCAACCTAGATTTTAGCCCGGTTGTTTGCAATACACTCAAAAGGGGACCTACCATAACGTCTTAGGGGGGCTACTATGGCACTAGACGACTTGTGTAGCTCTGTCCTTTTCCCACAGAGGAAATATGCAGGCATAAAGACGTCATGGTTGGCCACCAGGATTGACAACTAGCGCTTTGAGAATATTGCAGGAAAACCTCTACCAAACCTTTTAGAACAATCCTGCCAGTCTGGAGCGATTTCCTAAGGCACTGCAACTCAATTAAAAGAATAATTTTAATTGAGTTGCAGTGGCTTACTTAATTTTTTTTATGGCATTGCCCCACACTAGGAATTTCTTTACACAAACGCCCAGACCCGAAACAACTAAGTACTTGTAGATCATACAAATATTTTCTCCGAGCGGGAATCGAACCCGCAACATGCAGAGCAGCAGTCCAATCGCTCAGCCACTGCGCTAACTGAAACCGAACTGAATACCAGAATCAGAAGTCGTGACCACCAGAAAACTAGAAACTCTACAAAATCCCGTAAAATAAATTTAACTGTCAACGAATCTAATCAGAAAATAATAGCAGAGGACTTGAAAAAACTTATGATGATGGCATACGGACTGACAAAATCCAAGTCAATTCAAACATTTGCTGCGCAATATTCCCGTAATTGCGGAAAACGATCTAACCACAAAGGAGGATGCTCCCAACCATTGATCATCGACACAAAGGGCTACAAAGAGATCTGTTGTATGCAATTCGATGCATGATGTCACTAGGTCAAAAGTAATGGGGACGAGCCTAGCGATCCATGTTTATTGGGCACGTTTTCAATAAGTTCATTACTGAGATTTATTATAACTTCTGGAACTTACCAGGATACTGAAGCCGTGACCGTAAAGCACGCTTTTGATAATATCCATAACCCTAGTAGGCAACAATAAACAGCAAATCTAATAATTCCTTAACTTTAGAGTCTTCAAAAATAACAGATAGGTACATATTTTTTCCTTTTTAAATCAATAACTGTTTACAAAGATATACATAATGAATCAAAACTCGAGAGTGGGGGCTCGTGATGTCAAATGGCTCACAGCCCTGAAACGCATAGGGTAATCGCAGGAACTAGTAGGGTTGCCAACTATACTGTTTTGAACAGTATTATACTGTTTTTCACTAAATTATACTTTTTACTGTTGAACAAAAAAAAAGTATACAAAATACTGTTTTCAGCATCAAAATGCAGACACATTATTATGTGTTACACTTAGACGCCCACTTTGTTTTTATTTAGTCAGAGGGCGCTCACTGCTCAGTGCAGGGCAGCCAAACAAATCACACTGAGTTTACAAACAAAGATTTTCTTGAAATGAGTACTAGCCAAAAGTGGTGCCATTTATTAGTAAACACTTCAGAAGAATTTAAAAACATAACTAAAATTGTCGCATATCTACTTTCTGTTCCTGCTACCTCGAGCATTTACTGAAAGAGTTTTTTCAGTAATGTATTCTAAGTGTCGGGATGACAGAATAGAGCATCTATCAATTTAATAAAAAATGAGCTCCTCATTTATTTTAATTTAGGCGTATGAAGTTTTTAAAAATGATTGTAAATTAGTAAGTTGTGAGAGAAGCTCCAAAAAATATGTATTTAAAACAATAAATAAATAAAATACTGTTCGTTTTTCTAAAATACTGTTTAATTATCTTCATAGACCTGAAAATACTTTATTTCTTGAAAAAATAGTTGGCAACCCTAGGAACTAGGTGAATTTTAGTCAGTAAGAGTCTGAAGCAGGCCCAGAGAAAGGTGGTAAAGGCCACCTAGACGGAAACACAACACACCACACCACAAAGGCTGGTTTGGGGAAAGAGTTCGTGGCAAGAATGGTGGAAGACCTTTTCCGAGCAGTGGGATCATCATCAGCCTATAATGTTCCCACTGCTGGGACACAGGCCTCGTCTCTGTGAGAGGGAGTGGGCCGTGGGATGTCACATGTCTTCGAATTTTTGGTTCTAGGACATGCCGGTTTCCTCACGATGTTTTCCTTCACCGTTTTGAGAGCAGTGGTGATGAAATAAATCACACAAAGTTATGCGCCTGGCGGGGTTCGAACCCACGACCTACAACTCGTAAGTCGGGACCGATACCACTGGGCCACCACTGCTCTAGCAGTGGGATAATATAAGGCAAATAGGCAAAATGGCAGGTCTGTCCGTAACATAGGACATTGGATAATTTTAATACCAAGTAGTGCGTTCCCGTGTGAAAATTTCTCTAATAAGAAAAAGCTATTTGCGTGATCTAGGAGGCTATATTTAGATTCTGATACGCATAATATAGTAACTGATGCCGTTTGAGTTAGAAAATCTCTCCGCAGACGCCATTGGCAATAGTTAAGTATGCAAATTATAACTACACTAATTAATAGGTCTAGGAATGGAAATCTATGGTTTCATACATGCAGGTTCTTGAGAAAGATGCCATTAGTTATGTATTATGCCATTAGTAAAAACATACAGTGTTACTCTCCAGTTTCCAGGATATCTTCGAATATTGAAAGTTTTAAGTGAGGTTTTAAAGTACTTAAATCTTTTGAAACAGGATTCAACTGCCAAAAATAGACTCACCTTCCGACTGCTGAACCGAATACTGAGTGCACTTCCCAAATAAACTACATTTTCTATTTATTTTTTGAGAACGCTAACCATAAAGCCAGCTAAACCAAGAGCACACTCAAAAAAGTTCGATGCTCTAATTTAAATTTCGAATCACACACACATACGTGGATTTTGCCATACCACTCCCGCCTTTGCCACCTACGAGCTAGAAGGGGTGCCCCTATATATAGTGACAGTTACTTACACGCACCGCATGATACCTACGTAAATACGTCGCGAGTGCAGTGGCCATTTTGAATAATTTTTTTTTTAATAAATTTTTTTTGTGTGTGCAATTATGTTACGTCAGTGCGTCACGTTGGCGGTATTGGGGTGTGTTTTGGCGGCACCCCAGCATCAGTACCAACCTCAGCATCAACAAGTGAGTTTTTATTTTATTTCTGAGTAGTGATTTAATTTTTTAATTATTAGGTACAGTTTTATAAACCCATCAATGATTATCAAGACGTAGAGAAAAGTCTCATAATTAATTTGATATTGATTTATTTTAATTTTTAACAGTTTTGAATATTAAATTTGTATAATCAAAAATTAACCCTTGACTATCTCATAAATTAACAAATCAGTGTTAGGAGAGCCTCAATACCAAATACCAAAAAAAAAGGAAATAAAGTAGTTTTTCAGCTTTTTGCAGTAAACGCTTTTCTTTAATTAAAAGCTTTTAGATAAGTACGAAGTGCAGTATTAGTATTAACCTTTAGCAACCACAACAAAAATACAACGATGATTATATTAAATACACCTAACCTAAGAAATTATTGATAATTATGGTAATTATTGATTTAAGTAATTTTTCAAAGCGACACATATACATACAATTAAAAGAAACTTGACTGAATGAATAATAAGTGAAAAAGTTTTTCGCATTTTTTTAATTTCATATTAGTTTAATAAGCGCTACCTATGTCAAGTTAATAAAACAATAGAATTGATAGAATAAGTACATTACTAATTCTCGAGGATTAACCTTTAACTTGTGTCGTTCAGCGCTGAGAGGTGCAGGCCACGTATAAGCTATTGTTAAAGATTGCGTTAGTCACAGGCTGAATTGCATGGCTAAGTAACTAAGATCGAGTTATTTAGGTGACATGCATCGTGGGACTGAACTGACTTCTAGATTATCTAGGCTTTAGATGAACTGGTATTTTTCAAAGTAAGATCCTAATATCATAACTAAATATTCAATAGTCAATTGAAAATAACAAAACACTAAGCTCATTAGAGACTGCTATATTCAAGAATAAATGGTACTCGTGTTGCCCATAATTTTTGAAGCCGTCTGCATAAAAATAAAGCGAACTAAAAAAAAGAGCTTAAGTATTAAAGAAAACATTAAACTTACATGACTTAGGTACTTACTTATAAAATCTTAAAAGTCAATGCTGTCGGAGGAGACATCTGCAAGCTGAACATCTATACATCTGACACCTTATTTTACATGACATCTCCTCAGTATGGGTTTTGTACAAAACAAATCTTTGAATCGCACGGTACCTGATACGATTAAATCCTTCAATCCGTTCAGGCCGTAGCAGGAAACATGCAAATCTACAAACATACATTTACATACACTCGAAAAACAAAACCCTCCTTATGAGATGCTCTATTAATTGATTTTTGATCAATTAAAATTAAAGAAATATTGTAAAAAGCTGTAAAAAAAGCTTTCAAGAAGCTTACCGTTCATGACTGATAAACCTCATCGGTTTGAGCTTGATAATATTAAGAATGAGATAAACGTTACCGTGAATGAGATAAAATTTTGATAATCTGATACTAAGTAATTCAATTTTATCCGACTGCGTGTCTATTGAAAGACTTGGGTCGTTAGCGACCATTAATGCATTGTTAAAGAACAAAAGCTAGTACACGGTCAATGGAAAGGTTATCGAAAATCAATTTGGATACCTACTTTAATCTTTTCGTTTTAATCAAGTCTGTGCCTAGACACTAATAATAGTATATTTTGGCGTTATTAGAAAGATACAATTCCCTCGACTCGTGCTTTCGGAAAATCTTTTACACAACCAAATAAAATGAAGTCTCTTACATGATACATCATCTATTTATTCGTCTTACTTTTTGTTTGTACCCTTGATATTATTCGAACTTTTTCCGTTTGTTTATTATTTGGCATCCTTTATGTCCTCTCATAGATCAAATGTTAAATGATCTTAAGCTTGCTGCATCTGCCTTCCCTGTTCCTTATTTTCCAATATTATATTTTGCTCTTATTTCTTCCTAATATTCTTTAAAGATTGCAACGGCCGTTACTTCATTATTTTGAAAATCTTTAGGTGTTCATTAACATGAGAAAGCGTTTCTCTGACCGTGCTCAAAGCTTTTGAACACGACTAGGTCAAGGTTTCTGTTCTGTGGTTTCTTTCTTCGTTTCTATTATTCTTTTATTTTGCAAATGCTTGTCATGACTCAACTGAACGCATTGTAGACAGATCTTCTTTGTTTTTATTTCGAGTTTCGAGGAGTTTTGCAAAGAGTTAGCAAATTGAAATTGCTCTCCGTGTCGGTAAACATCTATCTATCTATCTATCTTCTATACTTATAATAAATCTGTAGAGAGATCAATTCTGTACATGAATTATATTTCCAAAATAACTATCAGGGGGTGATTAGGGATCGATACTGATGCCAAAAATGCAATTAAAAAAAATATTGTCTGTCTGTCTGTCTGTCTGTCTGTATAACCGTTATAGAAACAAAAACTACTCAACGGATTTTGACGAAACTTGGTACAATTATTTTTCATACTCCTGGGCAGGTTATAGAATACTTTTCATCACGCTACAATCAATAGGAGCAGAGCAGTGAAAGGAAATTTTAGGAAAACGGGAGAAGTTACTCCATGCACGCTAATCTTCGGAACTACTGGACGGATTTGATTGTTTTTTTTTTGATGTACCTATAGCTATTATGTCTGGGCAACATATAGGCAAAAATTTATCTTGGAAACTTGAACACCTGATGCAGAACTGCAATAGATCAGCTAAACTATAAGAGATACATAAATAGCGCAACAGCAAAAAATGTTCCACGTGATGAGCACTTTCTGCTGAGAAAATATATTTGAAGATATGGAACACCTGATGTGGAACTCCAAGAGCCCAGCTAAACTATTACATATACAATAATGACGTCTTAGCAAGAGATGTTCAGCCTGATGAGCACTCCCTGTTGTCGTATAAAAACTGAAGATCTGGAACACCTGATGTGGAACTCCAAGAGCCCAGCTACACTATTACATATACAGTAATAACGTCTTAGCAAGAGTTGTTCATCCTGATGAGCACTCCCTGTTGTCGTATAAAAACTGAAGATCTGGAACACCTGATGTGGAACTCCAAGAGCCCAGCTACACTATTACATAAACAGTAATAACGTCTTAGCAAGAGTTGTTCAGCCTGATGAGCACTCCCTGTTGTCGTATAAAAACTGAAGATCTGGAACACCTGATGTAGAACTCCAAGAGCCCAGCTACACTATAACATATATAGGAATGACGTCTTAGCAAGAGTTGTTCAGCCTAATGAGCATTCTCTGTTGACGTATGAAAATTGAGATCTGGAACAACTGATGTGGAATTCCAAGAGCCCAGCTACACTATAACATAAATATGAATAATATCTTAGCAAGAGTTGTTTAGTCTGATGGGCATTTCCTGATGACTTACAAAAATTATTAAGGATCTGGAACGTCTGGAATCGGCATGCGCGTCCCGTTGTTTTCACGTCCCCAGGCTCTAAGAATTCGACATCAGACGTTTCAGATCTTCGATTTTGACGACCCCATTGTCGCTGGCATAAGCAACAGGATCCGCGTACGAAGTCGCTGGCAGAAGCTAGTGTTACAATAAAATTGTGCATCTGAAATAAACCTACATACTTACATGCACATTGTTAAAGATTTTTGACTAAAGACTTAAAACTAAGACATCATAATTATGACCAAATCGATTTCCACACCAAAATCTTAGCGTGATTCAATTATCTTCTAGGTAGTTACCTTCTTCGTATGATCTAACCTCTTGAAGGCACATGCAACGATACTAACAACCTTAAGCAACAACAAAAAAAGTAGAAATCAATCAAATCTGAAAGTGGCACATCCGACATTAAATCGCAACACATGTGACTGTGTTGCTCCACTGAGCAACATAATGAGCGCAAACAGACCGGAAAACTGGGCATCAGTTTTTACACAACAAACATGCACAAGTGCACACGTGTTTTTGGCAACCCATGACAAATCGAGCGAGACGTAACAGGGTACGCCAACTTCGCTGTACACTATTACACTGCCGTTGCTTGTTACACTTTTGACGTTTCGTAATGTCAGTGGCGAGTTTTATTTGAACCGAGCTGTAATTGGATTTAGTTATGTAATCTGTTGATCGCACTGATTAACGCGAGTGGATACTTAGCTTTATTTTTCTAATGGTTGGTAATGCAACTGCGTGAAATTGGGCATTCTCGTCTGGGTTTAATTGGTCGTGGGTAGTTGATTGCTGTTATGAGTGTTATGTGTTTTTAAGTATGCTTTGTAAGTCTGTCTGTTATAATAGAGTAATTAGTAAGAAAATTTACATGCTCATGCTCAGCCATTGAGTTAAAGATCTACTATCTTTCATCTTTATAATTTCATACACATAGTTTAAGGGTTTGCTTGTTAACTTTTGACTGCCTGTCCTGCTTCTAAGTTCCAATCAACAAGTGGTACTAGAACAGCCACACTGTCAGCTATTATACCATAAGATTCTGTTAACATTATGAACAGTATCAGAACACTCTACATCTATTTCCAAACACTACTCTAACATAGTTAGATTATTATAATTAGACCGTACCCTCATTAGCACTTAACACCACCAGCATATCATCAAATAAACCACTCACCACCATCCCTTTGTCAGCAGGCGGGAGGTTTTGACCCACACCTACTAAGACAGTACCTCGCCGACCAACAGGCGGCAGCACCGGCGCCCGCGCAGCCACATGTGCTTCAGCGACCACAACACGTACAGCAGCCTGCACCTAGACCTGTAAGACATCTTATCTCACCTCAGAACTTTGTCTGAACACTATCATCATCATCACCCCAGACATCCAATTCCGTTGAGGTTTCTCGTCTAACCGAAGGCAATTCTAGAATATCAATATCAAACATGGACCATTTTGACCTTCATAAGACAATCAAGAGTTGTCCCTTCGTTGGACTGGTTTTCGGTCTTACTGCCATCTAAAAACATCATCTGCCTAGCCTTTTCTTAACTATGTTAAAATGTACTAGTATTCTGTTGAAAATGAGTATTTTACATGAAGTGACAACCTAGACTGGATAATAGGATACCCTTGGTTGTTAGACTTACCGAAATGACAGCTGGGACCAACCTAGGCAACCGGCTTAATCTGGAAGACTGGTCTATACGGTTGCGGTAAAATACCACCGATTTTAAGCAGTGAAATCCCTTATACAATATTTTGAGGAAATAGCAACACCGCAGTAATTTATACGACACGAACCTATGTTTACTTCGTGGACACAAACAATCGTTTCCTTAAGCATTGTGCTGTCACCAATTTACTACAAACGATTATTTACGATAGATTTCGAACACAACAACACATTAGCATCAAACTCATCATTTTCTGCACCCGCAGGCTCCTCAACAACTATACACGGTCCAGAGCGAAGCTCAATACCAGCCCCAACCCCAGCCCCAGCACCAACCCCAGTATCAACCACAGCCTCAGCAGCAGCAATACAGACAACAGCAGCAGTACCAACCTCAGAGGCCACAGGAGCAGCGCGAGCCTGAAGAGTATGACGTAAGTTGAGAAATATTTTCTACCAAATGTTACTGTAGAATCTAAAGTTGACCTAAGACAAGCAAAGTAGGAGAAGCTATACACAGTGTAAACATAGCACTGAGTACTCGGCTGAGTGTACTGTCGTGCTCGGTACGTGTGATCAAGATATTAAAGATGGGTTTGACAATAAATAGACGAAGAACAGTACCGAACCGACATAATCAAGTAAATCAGTACAAAGTCGCAAGAGTCATCAACCATTACTATAGTCCAGAACAGAAACAGCTTTCTAAGGAGACTATTTCTTAAGAACTACGGTCAGTGCAGATTGCAGACATAAATTCTTTTCATGTACATAAAGCCTGCATTGCTGAAATGTTGTAGTTTAATTAAAAAGATGAAATAAAGTTCAGCACTGATTCTCTTTAGGAAACAAATCGCAACACCCAAAACTAGGTTACTTTAATAAAAATAACTAACAAAACTAGGAAACATCATCGCATTTTATTTTCAATCTAACTGTAAACGTCACAATTAGAAGTAACAGCGCAGTAGCGGTTCCGCAATATTTTACTGTAACTATCAAAATACGTAAACTGACTCCGGAACACATCCAACCTACTTTAGTTCTCATTTCCTTATAGCCGATACAATGTCCAACCAATGTAGTATAGTCAACACGGATGGATCAAATTAACAAGAGCGGGACTACGGCCGGCTGCAACTTTCACTTGGAACTCGTATAGGTAGTCGTGTGGCTGTAGAATTGTAGATAAAGTGCTTCGCTCGCTGCGTGAGATCGGCTCACGATACCTGATGGGAAATAACTTTCTTTGATTATAGCGTGGCGATTAATGCGTTCTTTTCAATCTTTTGATAGGTTTTGAGGTGTATTGGATCTCATGATTCATGTGCAGGACTTCGAAGATCGAAGAAATAACAATTTTCAGTTCATTCCCTGAATAATTTCAGTCTACGCAAATTTTGACTTTATTCAACATGTCTAACGTGGCTGTGAATCTAGGGCTTAGGGGGAAACTCGCCTCTGGTCCGCGGCCCAGTTTACACGGTGTCGGAGTAGTAGTGGTAAACTGGACCGAATGTGTGGGCGAGAACTAGTAAGGTTCTGTAAACATCAACCGTCGTCAATTATACTAATTTTTATTAATTGATATAGAAACTGTTCTACAAATAAAACCACAGTTACTTTTTGAAAATATTTAGAGTACGCAGCATTCCTCCCTAGCAAGAAGCTCAGATAACGAATGCAAGTTTATAGTCACTCGCAGATAGCCACTGTAGCCAAACCAAACCATGTACCACATCTGAGAATTCCACCATTTTCTTCCAGCCCAATCCTTCCTACCAGTTCGGTTTCGACGTGAACGACGACCAGTACACGAACTACCAGAACCGCAAGGAGCAAAGAGACGGTGATACCATCAAGGGTTCCTACTCCGTGGTTGACAGCGACGGCTTCATCAGGACTGTCACTTACACTGCTGATCCCAAGGAGGGTTTCAAGGCTGAGGTAGGCAGTAAACCATTAATTTTTAATTATTGATTTACATAATAGGTAGTTGCAGGATCTAAGTCACTTAAATTCATTCTCCAGAACTCCGTCGAGCTTCGTTGTTTCGAAGTTTATTTAATGGTGATTTTGGCTTTCAAGTTTTGCAGTGATTTGGGAATAATGCGGTGGGATTGTCGCTAAAAAATTTGGTAAACCAGCAAAAAGTATTATCGTCGTGATACGTAGTATTAGACCAGACTAGATAGCAAAATTGATAGATATCTTGCAAAACTATATGCAATACGGACAGACAAAAGAAGCTTAGTAAAACCAATGCACTACATACGAGTAAATAATGTGACATGGTACTTAAGGTTTTGAGAGATATCATTAATTTCATGCCACCATTTTAAATGAAAGACAGTAGTTGTTTATATTTCACCTGCGTTTCTCAAATGTTAGTTATTGAAGTATATTATTATGCAGATTATGGGTTATTGTTGAGTATTTCAACTAACGAAAATCTTCCGAAAAATGTTTTTTTGTTGCATTATTCGAGAAAAAGTATCTTTTACCTTGAAAGAGATTTTATCAGATAAATCTGTTAGACCCATGTTCATTGTAGTACTTCAACAATTTAGCTCTGCCTAACAATAGGCATGCAATATACAAGTCAGACTTGATTCACAATAAGTAGGTGAACCAGATCTGTAATGCGATTAAATAATGCCAACTAAGTGTGCCCCTGGCCTAGTTCAGATGGCTTAAAATTGAAATATGGTTTGATATATTGCTTGGTTGCAATAAGAACTTAGGTATTGATAGATTTTGCTGTGATTTAGTCCTAGGAACTTTCGCTATTTAACAATTTAAAGTCCTAAAGAGTTTTTTTTTCACAAATTAACTGAGGGTAACAATTATATAGGCGAGGACATTATATCAACCGACAAAAATAAAGCATAATTTTAAATTTATTACCAAAATACATTCCCCAGGTTTCAAGGCAGCCCACAGACATCGTAGTGAAGATCCCCACCCCCAAGCCCCAGCAGCTGATCCAGCCCCAGGTGCAACACGCTGCGCACGCGCTGCCGAGGCCGCAGCCGCCCCAACACCAGCCCCAGCAACAACCCCAGCACGCCCCCCCTCAGCAGTACTACCGCTACGAGCAATAAGCTATAAATATAAGTACACAACTTGTCTACGTTATTTATTTCTAGGAAAATTAGCCTAAATTAAATCCTGCTATCTGGAGACGGAACTCTAAAAATTTGGGAACAATATGACAGTCAAAATTTTTTTGATAAAATATAGGGTGATGTTTTTCTTTCGCGCTAGAATTTTTTTCCATGTGAAAATGTTGGGATGGAAATTAATTACCCCACATTAAGAAACGTAGAGTAGATCTCAAAATACCTATTTGACAAATCATCACAACCTTTTTTCAGTTAGAATGATTTCCCATTTGGTTTGAAATTACCAAGTCATTTTTATTAATTCAAACCAATATCGCATAGAAAATGTAGACATTTTTATCATTAGTTAGCTTGTATTATAGTCTTATGTAGATACTCCGTGCCTCGTAAATTAAGCTATGGATGTCATGAGTATTATTCGAGTTTTGTCTTTATTGTGACCAATAAGGACGATGAGATGAAGTTTATTGTAGTAAATATTATTCTTATTTATGTTCTTAGAATCTATTTTTATCTGAGAAACGATTGTTTATGAAATGAAACTTTCTTGCCTTTTGAATTACTGTAAATTGCTATGCTAAACGAATGTTCTTTTTTATTTCTCTTTTTTTTTATTGAAAACATAAAATGTGATTGTGTAAAAGTATGCCAGAGTATGTAGCTTATTCAGTGTTAATAAAGTTATTATTATTAAAATTTGAATCGAATTGTTTTAAAATGAGACCTACTTCTTTGTTTCTTGTACTCCCTGGAACCGTAAAGACTCGGCTTGCAAAAAAACATTATAATTCGATTAAAATTTATTAAATCTTTGATACATTCGTTGTTCATAACTTAACGTAACATGAGCGTTTCACAAAGTCATAATAAAAAAAATAAATTATTCACAATTATAATTCTTCCATTAAATCTATTCGTTGTTTAATATTTTTTTCCGCCATACAACGGCACATAGAATAAATATAAATATCTTTAAAAAATAACAAAAATAAATAAAATAATATTCAGTCTGTTTAACTAACTTGTAATGAAAAATGGCCGATAAATTATAAGTTATTAATCTATCGGCGATTTTACAGTTGAATAAATGCACCCTTTAATACCAATAGTATTTCCCATCTTTAGGAAAATAATTATCTTACAACCAATTCAATAAAAAAAACTAATAAATGCATCAAAAGCCTTATGATTTTTCGTAAAAATTATAAAATAATTTACACATGCTGTAGATTCCGTATGTACTAAAATACTGTTGATAAAATTGTGCTAAAACTGCCACCGATGTGTAATCAAGGAATACGTAAAATAGTGGAATACTGAATCTTCAAAAAATAATCTGACAGGGCCAAATTAAATTCTTTCAAATCTTCATACATAAAAACATAGTCCATAATAATCCCTAACTGAAAAAACGAGAATATTTCCTAACACAATCTTTGTGACTTCTAAAATAAAATACGATAACTTATTTAATTCCATTGCCAGCAAAAAAGCAAGCAGATTACTACAAACTGTCGAAAAATCATAATTTTTCCAATCAATAAATATTAAACGCAAAATTGCGGGAACTAGTCGCCATCTTGCAAATTATCTAATGGACGGATTTGTTTTTTAATTTCTCCTAATTTTTTTTCATAGCTAAGTTCTATGTCTATGGCGTGTCTATGGCGCCGGGTCTGGTCTACAGACGCACCCAGACTCGACTAGCACGTAGTCTTGACCTGTGAGGGTAACTGGACCCAATGGGAGCACCAAGAATAGGTAGGGCACGTACGTTTGCGAACATGTGCCTCTTATCAGCGAGCACTCACTTGATCTGGAAAAATAAAAGGTGTACATTTAAATTTGATAGTTTTGGCAACACTTAAGAGCGCTTATTCTGAAAGTTGGCAACGTCGCAAATGGCTGTCAAATATTTACAAGATTTAATTAATTTAGATAAGTTACTGTTTGAAAATAAGAAATATGGCTCTGTAGTGCACTAAAAAAATATTAGGGAATGCAATAATAATATCGTTACAACGAATATATAGTTTTAGACGTAAAAAATGCATTTGGAAACTTTCCAAATGCCTTTTATACACCTGAAACGGTTACAACATCAAATTCAGTGTTTTAATTGCATTCCTATATCAGTTTTCTAGTGCACTACAGAGCCATATTTCTTATTGCCATACAGTAACATTGCCAAATTAATTAAAACTTGTAAATATTTGACAGCTATTAGCGACGTTGCCAACTTTCAAAATAAGCGCCCTTAACACTATAGCCTATGTAACGATTACCTACAAAATAAATTCTGAGTAGAATTATCTAACAACCATTTCACTGTAACGCAGGGCTCCTTTCAGCTCTACAAGGGGATGGATTATAAAAGAGCGTGTTGTAGAATTCTATGTTTCTGCTACTAATCTAGAGAAGGAACTTAAGAAAAAGTTATAGTAAGAAAAGAAGAACGATCTATTGCTAAAAATTGAGGAAGGACCCTGCACTCATCAAGCCTGAGCAAAAGAGGATACTTCTACAACAATACTTACTCGCAAACTTCAAAAACAACTTGCTGCAGTAAATCAGGGAACTTCTGCACGATAGTGACGGGTTGTCCCGAAGTAAGGGACACTCCGTACATGGGGGCAGTAGTGTTGTACCTCGTTCTGCATAGACGAGTACCGCCGCACGAGTTTGTAGACGCCGGAGATATGCCGGGCATGTTTGAGGCGCGACCTAGAATTGGAAGAGAAGAATTTATTAGTTCCAATTCAAAATTTCAAGGTTTTGTCGTGTTAAAGAATCCATAATCAGCACGTTTTACTAACCAATTTGACTCTAATTTAATGTTTGGTAGAAGTAGGTCTATTGAAATTCTTTTTTTATTCTATTTAATAATAGCTTATTATTTTCCGAGTGACTAATAACTTAAAAGTCGACTAAATGTTTGCAACAAATAAAATAACTTGCCAGCGATTAAATATTTTCGCGACTATTATATTACGTAAGGTTCAAAATTAAGGGTGTTATAAAAACTAAAAACTAGCAGCTGCGTTTAGGTAGCAAATAAACTATACCAGTCAATTGAAATATTAGGCGAGGAGCTGTATATAATGACTTGGCGACTAATAATGTTAGTAGGGTGGCATTCGCCGGTAATGTGTGCAACTAACACGTTAGTGTTTAGTTTTGTTTATTTTGTGAGCCAGCATGACAGGTAGTAATCAGTTATTTGACCTAGGATGCAAGAGCGAATGAAACGAGCTCGGGACTTGGGGCATCCCGACACGGACAGGTTAGGTTCGAAGGTGATGGCGGGGTCTGAAAGACCCCGCCATCCCCTTCGTGTTAGGTTACTTTAAACCTTGCACGCAGAAATAGGAGCCCCGCGAAGCGGGGCTCCGTCGAGCATTCTGGCAGATGGTACTAATTCAAAGCTATTAAAAGTCACACAATTTTAAGCTAGTTTATATTTATTCTTCATACAAACAATTTTAAATAGAATCTGATTTGTATTATTTATGTATGCCCATTTTCTATTTTATTTTCATCATTAAGTTTTCGCTTAGATATTAATTCAGTTCCCAAAAGAAAAACTTGATGCTAGTTTAAATTAAAACGGAGCTTATAACTGATATATTAATATGCCATCTTTTACTTACTACGATACTCCTTATTAGCTGCCAACCCATTATGTTTGGTACCCACTCTATTTTTTTTTCAACCTATATTCATTATACTTAGTTGCCGCATTAAATACATGCCTTTAATAATTAGGTATCCGAAAAAATCAATGGTAGTACTTTGTATTTAATGCTCATCACATTATCAACTGAATGCAGTAGATAAGTTAAAATAAGATGAATACAAAATACAAAGACAAATCAAATGTGGTGGCACTCATCACAGAATAGGAATTTCTTCTTTTGTTAAAGTATAAAAAACAAGAACAGTGTTTCATGAATCTTACAAAAAAAAAACACCCATCAATTCTATAGATGAGAATACGACACTTTCGCACCCTCCATACATTTTAATCGCCCACTCTAGCTGTCGATGTCGACCTTCTTTAAGATATCTGTGATGTCGACATTATCAATGGGCAAGCAAAAAACACCACAATCATATTCTCAACTAGCTGTGCCCGCGACTTCGTTCGAGTGGATATCGGAACTTAAAATTCCCGTCAAAATCGGCCCAGCCATTTACTTTCTGTCTGTCTGTCTGTTTGTAATGGGTAATCTCTGAAATGGCTGGGCCGATTTTGACGGGACTTCTATTGGCAGGTAACTGATGTAATAAAGAGTAACTTAGGCTACTTTCATTTTAGAAAAAATCTTTTTTTTTTTAACTAGGTACATTGTTGAGTTCCGACATCCATGCGAACGAAGTCGCGGGCACAGCTAGTATTTAAATATAATTATTTTGTATTGAAGGAACGGGTTGGATTTTTAACTGATGAGTCTGACAGTCCTATCCGCTACACCCAGGGCGGGATGACTGTTTCGATGGAACCAAAAAAGGGGCAATCTCCAGAACTCTATGATCGAAATCAATTAATTTTTTTGTGGTTAAAAAGCAGGGGCGTAGCTACCACCGTATCAGCCGTATCAATTATACGGGGCCCCCGGACCACGGGAGCCCCAAACGTACGTAAACAAAAAATAATAAAAACTTTTTATTTTATTTGAGAAAAAAAAATGGGAATTAATCAGGGTTGGCATGATTAAAACAAGTTGTTTTAAAACACATGTTTAAAACAGTGTTTAAAACAGTTTGAAATTAAACAGTGTTTTTTATTACATGTTTAAAAACAAAGATTAAAACAAGTTTAAAACATTGTATTAAACAGTACGAAAAAAAACATGTTTTAAAACTACTTTTCATGTCGCAATAACTGAATATAAAATGAAAATAAAATAATAAGTATTTGAGTCTGAATAGTTCAACATAAAACCAATCGAGTCTCTATTGCTGTTATATTTTTGAACTTTCAATGGCATTTTAATTGACATAATCATTATTTTTTTATAAAACGTTGCCCCACACTAGGAATTTCTACTGTGTCGTGGGTGCGTTTACAAACATATAAACTCAAACATGCCGCCAACATTATTTTTATGTTATGTAGGTATTTCATTCAATCAAACAAATATCTAAGTAGGTACCAGGATTTGTATGGGAAAAGTTAGCACCTATTTTTGAAACATTATCATAATAATTTCAAAACAATTAAAATTGTAACAAGTTTAATTAATAAACAACATTAGTCATAAATAAAAAACGTAAACATCGATCCCTAATGTCGGCTGTCGAAAGAAATTTGGTAATTCCCCTATTTTTTAGACATTTATGTAGATCGGTGTTTCTCAGTCCATTGTTCATAAGGTAAAGCCCCGCACCGTGGCGCGGGGATATACCTTATGAACAATGAACTATTCTACGAACGAATAGGAGGCGCGCCGCCTGTCCCGCTAGGAAATTCCCTACGTGTCGCCCAATATAAAATCAACATTAGAACATACCTACCGGGTGAATGTGAAGCGTTTGATTATGCAACATACAAATAAATGTTATCTATTGATCGTTTTTTTGTAAATATTTAATTTATTAGGGCGAGTTTTTATAGATCTAGCCTAGAAAAGAAACATAGTCGAATTAATTTGAAATAATGCCCTAAACTAAAAAAAAACACTTGTTTAAAACATTTTGAACTGTTTGTTTTATATAATTTAAAAAAAAACTGTTTTTTTTCCAACCCTGGAATTAATAATGGCAATTTAAATTTAATTCTTTGTAAACTTTTTGAAAAAGTGATAGATAGATAATTATGATGAATAAATATTTCTTTCTTTTTTTTTTGATGATCTTTACCCTTCATAAGGGCCCCCAAACAATATTTTATACGGGGCCCCGGCAAGCCACGCTACGCTTCTGTTGAAAAGCTACACTAATCCCGACATACTCATGCTATCACATTTTTAGGGTATCCCTTAACTTACCTATAGTTAAGGGACACCCTCTACCTCGTGTTCAAGCAGTTGCAGTAACATACCTACTCAAATGCACGTCAGCATGCCACAAATACAAAAACTCACCGGTTCTATTGCTGCCACTGCTCTGAGTGATCACACCTTCTGAATAACCAGCGTGTGCGTCTAGCAATGCTCTCCTCATGATGGCAGGGTCCACTGTCCGAAGACCCCGACCTTGCCGTGACGACTGCCATGGTCCTGACTTTAAGGCTCTGTTCACTAAATGTCTGGAATAAAAATATTTATGGTTTAGTATGTGCTAAGCACATTGTGCAAACTAGGCACACGCACATTGTGCTTGTGCCTAGCTAGTTATAAGTTACCCTAGTTATAAGTTATATTCTATCCAAATAAATGTGGGTTTCTCTCTCAATAAGAACTCACTTCTTGCTCTGATACTTTACATATTTTAAGCAATTTAATCATTATATCGATCACCCAAGAACCATTGAATTGATAAATTGATAATACAACGGCAACTGTACGGCATGCCGTTGGCGCAGTGGCTGCACATATCTATGGGCTGCACGATCGAATGCTGCCCTTGGTGTTTCGCGTGTTGTGGATTCTATTTCCGCACGGAACAAATTTTAACACCCAAAAATACGATGACGACGCACAGAGGCCTTACCACGAATTCTTAACGCGATCCAGTTTAGGCTGTGGGAAAGAATCAGAGCTATACAAGTCGTCTAGCGCCATCTCTTTCCCACAGTCTAAGACTCACGCTTTAAGAGTTCATGGTAGGCCACCAGATAGTTGTTCTGCGTTTGTTTGGGTATTAGTGTATGTCAGTTTCAACGCAGCCCGAGAGAATGGCAAGCCCGCAGCAGCAAGTTTCTTCCTCTTCGTAACTATTAAAAATGATGAATCAACGCTTCATCTCCAATCCCAGACTTTTAAATATGGTCGCGGGACTTATCTGATTACCGTGACCCAGGAACTTATAGGGCTACTGAAGGTCACCGTGGATTTTAGTCAGTACAAGTCAGACAGTCCCTCCCGCCCTGCCCTGTGTGGGAGGACTCATTTGATGAATACACCAAGATTAAAAAAAAATATCCCATCAAGAAAGAAATCAGCCCATCTCATCACAACATTCATCAACAGTACGATTAAATCGCACCTTCGTGTTGAATAAACCGTTGAGATTACAGGACTGTGTAATAAGCGCCATCTTTTGTAAGACATTCTCAATGACAAGATCACAAGACGCATCGCAAAGAAAAAAAGAAAAAAAAAAAACAAACAATGACAAAACGAAAATCTTAACTCCTACATACACCCCTCACCACTAGATGTCGGTAAATTAAATTTAAAAAAGCGTTTACGTTCCGTTACACTCAGTAATCAGCAGACGTAATAATCATCATTTTGCAATTACAGTAAGTGCGGAAAATATTAGGTACAGTGCATTAAGCTAGAAAAAGAACAAAGATGAGTTTAGTGAGAAAGTTCCCACGAGTGAATAATGAATGTAGGAACGTGCATTTGTATTAACGGAACTTCTTCGTACGCAAGTAGGTACTTCAATACTTTCTTTGAAAAATGCCTTTTACATGATTAGCGTGCTGCTATTGTTTTCGCAACGCATAAATAATCATTTTTACATTTATTATTATACCTACTTCCTGGCTAAGGTGTGTATGTCATTTACTCAGATCAAAAAAAATATATATATACGACAAAAGACTGCAAGAAATGAATAGTTTACAAACCGCAAAAACTAGCACTGTCGTACGTGAAAATGGGACAGTAGATAGCATCCAAGCCATGCGACGACTCAAGTCTTTTTGACGCCATCAAAATAAATTGAGTTTAAAAAAATAAATGTATTAGGTAGGTAGGTACCGACTTCGGATTTTCCGCAGGTTATGAGTGGTGGCGCGGTCTCTACAAGCGGGTTGGTCGTCACTTGTAAACTAGCCATATGTACTTTCAATTATTACTATTAACAATTAAAACAACATAATACCTATTTTAAGAATTACTTTTATTAAGAAAAAAGTCAACAGTGTTATAGAAGGAGATGATGCTATAGGTAGCTATTTTTCCTCACATTATTTTAAACCGACTTCATTTAACACTTCCTTTCACCTTACATGAAAACCCTATGAACTAAAGTAGGTACGCGAATACTCAATAATCATCACCATTTAAGTCATCTTTCATTTCATTTTCGTCCTCTAGATCGGCCTCCAATTTTATAAAATTGCTGGGCAATATCAGTGTGTCATCTAATTTCAACTGCTTTGGTGCAATAGGATCTTTATGTTCTAAAACCGCTACCAGATCATCTTCCGATAACAAATCCTCGTAAACGTGTTTTGACATAATCCCTGCGAGGCCTAATTTCGGATTCTCGCCAAAAATCATTTCACTGGGTGTTTTACACAGTACTTCGTGAAATGTTGTATTCAGCTCATGCTGCACGAACTTTACTCCATCCTGCCACTTGGTGTGCTGCGTTCTCAACAGCCAATCATTTAACATCTTGAGAATATCTTCATTCGATTTGCCTTTAAAATCAATTTTGCTAAAAACAGATTCTGATGTGACAATCTTAATTTGAGGGCATAATTTCGAAATACGTCTACAAATAGGTTTTGCCAAATTTTGTCCGTTTTTGGATTGTAAAATATTTGGAGCACCAAATACCAAAAATATTTCTAACAATTCATCAACCGCTTCTACAATGTTTAAACTTTTCATTGGCTTCAAGTGAATAAATTTCGAAATAAAATTTCTGTATATCAGCAAAAATTTATATTCGTCATCGTCTTCATTAGTTACACTCAATATGTCCACTTGTCCCCGTGAATAAAGCTCCGGACTTTTATAAGTTGAATTACCAATATCTTCAATCTCAGCCTCCAATTTAGAAGTAGAGCAATTAGCAGTCTGATCACAAGAGCTGTCAAAAGTTTCATCTATGAAACTGTCTCTTGAATTGCTTGCTTTCTCAATAATTCTTCTCGCGTGAGTTTTCAACACTTTATTTTTACAGACTGCGCACATTTGCAAATACACCATTACACTCTCTGTAGTGATATTTTTGTATTTACGTTTTAACTCCACCATCATACGACTTCGCCCTCCGTGTCTCAATTTTAAGTGGTATTCAGCTATAATATCGTACATGTCGTCCATCGGTACGTACATTTGCCGCCTGTCATCGCCAGGAACTGGAATTGTGAACAGTTTATCTCCGACAGGCGTTTCCACAATTTCGTACTTTTTCAAACGACGATAATCCGCAGGAGTTTTTTTCGTACTAGTTTTTGCAGCTTTAATCTTTTCAATAAGCCAGTTATATTTCTCCCGCGATAACAACACTGTATTTGGTGTCTTCTTATTTAAAAGCGCTTCGGATAATCTTTGGTAAAATGCATCGCGATCCACACCATTATCGACTATTTTCTTTTTAGACGGTGTTGATTCACAACTATCCATTTTTAACACAATTTTACCGGTTATTTTAGAAAAAAAGGTTGCACTCCAGGAGTGCCGGTAGAAGTGAAAACTTTTTTGTTACTATGTTTTATTTTTAATTTGAATGACGTCTTACTCATTTTCGATCAGGGTCACGTGACTCTGACGGTCACGTGACCCTGACGGTCACGTGACCCTGACGCGAGTTTTAAATTTTTTACCCATTACAGAAAAAGTGTACAACGCCGCTAAAGAAGTTTTCACTTCAAAAACTTCTATTAACAATCAACGGAATGAAATCGATGATAACCGGGAAGAGCACGAAATAGCAACATGGCGGACGCGTCAATGCCCGAAGCCCCGAAGTTGTCCGTAGCCACCGCCCGACCGGACAGAGCCGAACATTGTCCGTCTTTTTCTAGCATACAGATAATCACATACAACAACGCGCCCGCCAGCTGCCGGCCATAGTAAGCTGAAATCCTTAAAATGTAGGTAATAATAACCGGTTACACCAATTGTCATTGGGTTACACAGATAGTAAATAATGTAGCTGTAGATAAGTACAAAAAAAAATCGTTCAACTACAAAGAGATTTAAAAGAACTATAGAGCGGGCATTGGTCATATTGTCATACAAAATTGTTGATGCCGTGCGTTAGTAGCGCTATCTAGCGGTGTATAGCAAAACCACGTATTATAATAATTCATCAGAATATATTTCAGCTATTGCGCAATAGATGGCACTGCCGAGCACCTTATGATAGGGGTGCAACATTAAAGAATGACATAAATTATCGATACAATAACATCGATAAAGTTAACTAGGATTTAAATATTTTTAATAAGTTAAAAAAGTGTGTAAGGGCAGAACAGAAATAAAATTATATTATAAGTTATTAATACGATCTTATATTATTAATTTATGAAAAAGTCTTTTGTTTTACCTACTTCCACCGTCTTGGTTTTATTTTTCCCCATATAATGAGCCTTACATGATTTGACAACCAACGAGACAGTCCATTAAATCATAAACAAGTAAGTATAAGAAATTTTTAATTACTCTTCGACAAGTCTTCGACTTAATAAATATCGATAGTTCATATCGATAAACAGACAACTCTAATTCCTTAGCAAAATACGTACAGCTACCACAGCTACTGAGCAAAAGATGGCGTTTATTTCAAAAATGCAAATGTTCTAGAACAATATCAGAAAATATTGAAAAACATCTTAAATACTAGGTAAAAATAAAAAATATTTACGAAAATAAATTGGTTTCAAGTCCACTTGTTTTACCGTACCTAGATTTGCAGTTTGGCAAAGCGAAACTAGGCAAATTTTCTTATAATCGTCTATCAAAGGTTACATTTTGTCGCACGTTCACACGAACTGCCAGGCGGAACGTCTCGAACTAGACTGAGCGACTTTTTACTTATTGGTAAAAACTTTTGGATCACAAATTTCTTCGTGATGTCCCGTCTATTGCTCATATATAGTTTAATGTCTTTGTTCAACTATTACTAGTTTAGTCTTTGTTGTTAAAGGCCGTTTCATAAAACACCTAAGCATTTTGTTACGGTGGTATTATTGTGCACTATGGTACAAGTATGGGTGGCTAGTGCCTCCATTATGTATCAACTCCATAATATATAACCTGTTAGAAATAATTATTTTTAGCAGTTAGGTATATATGTAAAATTGCTATTTCACGGTTATTTATAGTTTCATAATGTTACTGTTATGGGCTTTCCCAATAATTCCTATTTATTGAACGAATTTTAAAAGCCTGTTTTATCCTTTGTTAACTGTAAAAGTGTTATACTTTTTTATTTTCTAACTTGGTAAAATCATCAATAATGAGTCCTCCCACCCCGGGCAGGGCGGGAGGGACTGTCAGACTCGTACTGACTAAAATCCACGGTGACCTTCAAATAGCCCTTTATGTTTCGGGGTCACGGTAATGAGATAAGTGAGATAAGTCCCGCGAGTCCGCGACCCCGGCAGGCTTTGGCCCTCTAGAGGGGGGCCCCGTTATCATGCTGACGCTCTTTGAGGCGCGCGTGGGACACAATGCGCCGTCGACCCGGGCATGGTCCATGGCCGGACAGCGAGTCGCCCTTTACTCGCCCTCCGCATGCCCGCGCCTACGGTGGCCGGAGATCGTCTTGCGACGTTCGTGGTGGCCTTGGGTGTCCACTACTGTGGCTGCGGCGGAGGGAGGACGCTGCCCTCTCCCTCACGCGGCCCACCTCCTCCTTCGCGAGCGTGACTGCTTCGCAGAAGGAGGCGACCGCTTTCCACTCCGTCTCGCCCCGCAGTATGGCCTCTACCAATGCCGGGCGCGAGAAGTCTCCGCCTATCGCCGTCGTGAGGACACGGCGGTGCTCTGCCCAAGCGGGGCAGTCCTGCACCGTGTGCTTCACCGTGTCCTCCGGGCGATCCTCGCAGTTGACACCCAGGCGTTTCCTCTTTTCTTATCAGACACAGGTACCTCCCGAAACTTCCGGGTCCGGTGAGAACCTGCGTCATGCGGTAGGTCAGGACGCCGTGACGCCTATCCAGCCACTCCTCAAAGAGGGGTCTTATTATACCGCCGCGATTGCGGCGTACCCAAAAAAGTGTTATAGGTACCTACTTAGTAAATTAGTAACATCAAAAAAATATTACAGTCTTAACTCTTAACTGAACGGGTACCTACTACCTTCTGCCTCAGATTACTATAATATACTATTCTGCTAAGCACCTAGCTGTGCAAAATAGGCCCAGTGGTTTCGACTTGCGAGTTTTCGTTTTTTTTGAAGTGAAAACTTCTTTAGCGGCGTTGTACACTTTTTCTGTAATGGGTAAAAAATTTAAAACTCGCGTCAGGGTCACGTGACCGTCAGGGTCACGTGACCGTCAGGGTCACGTGACCCTGATCGAAAATGAGTAAGACGTCATTCAAATTAAAAATAAAACATAGTAACAAAAAAGTTTTCACTTCTACCGGCACTCCTGGAGTGCAACCTTTTTTTATTTCGGTTTCGGTCGTGGGTTCGAATCGAACCCAGCCAGGCGCATTATACCTTGTGTAAGGTATTTAATTTATTTAAAAACCACTGCTCTCAAAACCGTGAAAGAAAACAGAGCGTGAGGAAACCGGCATGTCCTAGAGCTAAAAATTCGAAGACATGTGACATTCTGCCAACACGCACTGGGACTCTGCGAGATGGATTACGCGGGCCCACTCCCTCTCACGGAGAGGAGAGGAGGTTGTATGTTTCCGCAGCTGGAACAAAGAGTTTCCCATCTGTGGAAACATTGTAGGCTGATGATAAAGTATGTATATACTACATGTAACTGATTCCACTAATAAAATATCTAGGTTAATAACCCACAGTACATTTCTAAAGGCTTTTGCGGTTTGAATCCTTTTAGACGATGCAAGAACTCGAGTTGCGTTACATTGCGGACTTTATAGGTTTACAACGAATTCAGTTGATCAAGCAATATTATTGTAATGTAGGTACATACAATGTAGTTGAACTCTCATGCGAGTTCATGCTCCGCATAAATGAGGCTTAATAAATTAAAAAACTTGGACATTCGTGAATTCTGTTACCTAATTTAAGTAGGTATTTTAATGAGTTTGGATCATGTCAGTTTTTCCTAATGGTAATTGGCAGTCGAGTAAGTAGGTACCTAGGTAAAGTTTGGTCGTATAATATCTATCTAGATCGACCCAGACTCGGCCACTGTGAGACGTGAGTCGTGTCATATAAGGAGTTGGGAGTTCCTACATATTGAGACCCAATAATGTCAATAGGGTTACTCTCGTCCCATTGATTTTGAAGTAGGTATTAGGTACGATTAATTATTATTTTGTGTTACTCTTCCCAAATTAATTGAATGAAGCTCCACAAAATACTTATTATCCTTATTTTTGTATTAGTTTTCCGTTTTTGAAAATTTTATTAATTTAAATTAATTTATATCAATGATTTCAAAAGGATATAGGTACTGTATAGGTCAATGATTTATATTAAAAAAAGAGGAACTTGCTTGCAGACTGACTGTACCTAATTCCTTTGCTCCAGTTGCAGATTTTTCTTCCAGTAGTGTTGTGTTATCAAAAACCGGAAATAAAAAACCGTTTAACTTTAAAATGTGTTACCTAGGATAAGGTGTTCCGTCTGGACCTTTGCAATCTGTTCCTTCTAATGCATCGCCCCACGTGTATTTCAGTCTTGGGCCGCAGTCTGCCACCACGCAGCATGCTACGAATGCCTGGAAAGTATGTGAAAAGAAAAGTTAAGACATGTCATATTAAAAAGAATAAATTATTCAATGCACGCACACGTAATGGCCAGATTTGATGTTACTTGAAACAATCTAGAAGAATCTATCTGATGTAATATTTTATTTTGTTCATTAGCATCTAATTTAAATTAGGAGCTCTTTTTAAACACATTTATACAATGATTTACCTAATTATAGCAGATTTACTAATTGGACAATTTCCTGTTCCCGATAAAAATACTAAACACTTTGTACCTAGGTCTGGAATTAAAAGCTGTCATATAAATAAAATATGATTGGCCGCACAAATTCATCGACGGCGCGTGAGTCGCCGTCAGGGCGGTATGTGTGTCGTGGCCGAATGACACAGATCCCCCTGCCACGGACCATCTTTGACAAACAAAACCAGTCCTTTACTTGCCTAATTCTATTGGATTACTATCACAGGAACTGCACATCGCAATCTTATCGCAAGTAAAAAGAAACAGAACAAACCGAATACATGACTAAGCAAGTATTCTTTGTTGAGTGAAATAGCACGATCTTGACCGTGGACTTAACACACTGACTCAGTTATATGCTGTTTGTGTAAAACTTTACTGTCAAAAAATTATAAGCGGAAAAAAAAATTAGTTTATCTTAAATTTTGAGTTTATCTTCGGCGTGCATTGAGCTAAAACGCACAAAATATGGTAGTTGTAAAAGATAGGATATGAAAACTGTGTCCAGAAATTAAATTCAGGTCCCTAAGCTGCTACCATTCTATTCCATGAATGTCAATCCAATAAATAGGTCTTCATTTTTAAAAGGTCACCAACGTACTTCCTGGTTCTCATAAAAATATTATCATTATTCGATTGAATCCGTAATCGTAAAATTACGTTACCAATATCTCATGTCAGGAATTTACCAATTTCATTTCATTGGAAACGAAAGGGTAACGTAGTGATGTGCAGTGAATTGAAAAGACCCTCAAGAAGAAAGTGCCAGTGTCAGATTTCTAGGTCATAAGTGAATAACATGTCATTGAACTCACTTCGTATAACAGGCTAGTGACAAGTGTACATTGTCATATTTATTTTAAACTATCATTAGCGATTTTCATTTCTAGAGAAATCTGTTGTTAATGATAATTTAGTCATCCATTTATTGATATATACTGCCATCAAATCGGTGTTTTCAAAACTAGCTGTTGTTTTTAATACGTAGTTAACTCAGTATGTTAATTGCAATCTAGTTGCATCATAGTCTTTGTTTCCAAAAATACTTAATATTCGCTCCACGGTGTTTCCTTTGATGCAATATTTTGTCCTTTGGGACAGATTACTTTACTATTATAATGTCCATTGAAAGTCTCACTGGACACAAGGAATTGATCAAAAGTGAAATTTGATTAAAGAAAAAGCAGCGAAAGTATTCATCGGTCTCTTGGGTCTATTGTAATGGACAACACGTTCTTGAACGACATTTATAAGCTCGATTTCCGAGTAGTAACGATCATGGTCTTATTGCATTTATCCAAAGAAGTTGAGGTGGGAGAAATCTCGAAAGCTTGAAATACTTACCATACCGGCCTACTCACATGCTTTCAAAGGTTTCTCTGTTTAATGTTTATTTTGGCACGTTATCAAATGTTAGTCATGCGCTTAATGTTTACTAGACATACAACTTTCTACTACAATGCCAGTTAAGTAGGTACCTATCTAGTATGGATGTATTTAAAAGAAAAGTTCCATGATAGGAACTTATATGCAGAGTTCCATGACAGCATCAGAATGCGGATGTCGAATGAATCAGAACGATGTACCTATGTATCTACCGCTGTTAAAAAAACCTCAAGTAGGTAGTTTTTCCATGTGATGATAAAAAGTGACTGATAGTGGTAATGCATGATAGTGCATCAAGCATTGGATATTAATAAAATTATAGGTAAGGTTATTTTTTTAAATAACTTTTATTTTGAGCTTAAAGCTACGGTGAATTAATAACAACTGCAGCGTGCTTTTAGTTTATTCTAAATTATAATTTCCCACTAACTTACCGATCTACAATTCTACATGATGGCTTAAATTAAAATTAATGCGTTAAACTTATGAAGAAACTTCAAATTATGTTTGTTGTAAGCATCCGTAAAATGATACATTTCTGCGGATAGTCAGCATGTTGTCAGGTTATAGAATATGATTTCGGTCAGCAACCTTCAACTAATGATACATTAATGTGCCTAGACGGCGAATGGGTGCCGTGGGTAACAGTAAAATACAGATAAACTTCACCCACTGTTTTATGCTTTTTTTACCTATCTTCTCAGCGCTTGCTCGCTCCAAATGCATAGGCAATGAGTCAGTCAACCATGCAGTAGTTAGACAGCTATACAGGATCGTATCGATAAAGATTTATCTGTATTACCTACGTACTATTCAATTATCTAGACTGAAAAAATCATTCGATCAATCATCGAATTTTAATAAGGTTGCAAAAATATTTTTTACTTCATTTCAGTGTTTTGAAACTTTCAGTTGGAGTCTAAATTAATCGAAATAAAATAAAATCTCATTGCTGAGTTTTCACTGCGTGTTTTTACCTTATCTCATCATAAAAAAATGAGGGCGCGAATCGAGTCAACATACCACAAATAAGCGGTAAATTTTGATAAGAAGCGATCGATAGGATTGGAAATCAACCAATTACAACCTAACTATACAAGAAGTTTGTTTCTTACTTGTGGATAAAATAAATATGAATTTATGCCTCAAAACACTAACTTAGTCTTTTTGAGTTCATTTAAATTTATTTTAAAAATTGTGAATGAATTTTATTAACTTACCAAATTAATGTAAATAGATAAACTTTTTGAACACATTTTATAAATTAAACTGTGATTTAAATCCTTATGTAATAATAATAAAATTGTGCGGCACACTTTTTATACGCGAATTATCGGCCGAATGTGAAGATGATACATTCGCGTGAATAGAAGGGCGTGCGGTCGACGCACTGCCCGCGCAGACAACAAGTGGTGTTCATTATAACGGGAGTTACGCCGGGAGTCCTCAGAGCGGGCACAGGCGCCTACTTTACCTTCCACAGGCGGTGTAGCTCTCTCCATGGAAATTTGAAATTAGCGCCATCTATTTAATACAACATGATTCATGTTGCCGATTCATCTTTTGCCGGTTTTACAACAGTTTTATGACAGATCGTCTTGTGAGAACAACACTATTCTGAAACATGGCCGCATGGCTCGGTGACAGCGGCCGCTTCGATATCTCAACACAAAACACTTTTAAACCCTTTACGATAGGGCATTATTCAAACAATAGTAACACAGATTTAAAGTATCTTGATTTGGATAGCAAGTTTGACGATTTCCAAGTGCGTAATTACGACGAAAAAGCTCCTGAAAGCAGCGTGACGTCGGAAAGCAAAATAATTTCCAAGGACAAAAATAAAGAAAATCTTATTGGATTTTCTCCGTAAGTTATGCTTTAAGCTATAATTTATTTTCTATTGTGTTCAAAAAATGATAATAAATATTGCGTATTTCGCCGCTTTTTTTGTATCTCTCATCTAAATTGATCCAATCAGCTGTTTGTCAATAGTGTTCTATCTCTTTCGCACTTGCGGGGTTGTTATAAGTGGTCTTTTAGCCGATGTATCGTTTTTGGGCATTCTATTTTGGTACATTACCATCACGATGTGATGTCCTAATTTTGTGTTCTCCTATGAGTACACTATTGAAAGGCGAGTAAGAGGTATGTTAATTAGAATTAGCTTAACCTTTTAAACTTGTCTTGGAGTAATTTGATCATAGGAACTTAGAACCACTTCAGTAACCTGTGTTGTTCCAGGACTATTTTTATTCAGTGCCATTTCCTTTCTCTGAACAATATTTTCTTGACAAAACCTAAAGTCTTAACTTCACAATGTTGTTGACTTATTGTTTATCTTTGTTATTGCCATTTTTGGGCCAATTAGCTACCTTAATAGAATTACCATCTCCTTATCAATATAGAGACATTTGATACCTTCCATAGACAAGTATGAAACTGACAAGTTCTTCTTTTTCAGTCATGATGACACAGTATCGGATATGCAAAACTCGGACATCACATCTAACATGGATAAGGGCAAGAGAAAACAAGAAGGCAGCACTGCGAGGTACAAATGTGAATATGAGGGTTGTGAACGCACATACAGCACTGTTGGAAACCTGCGCACACACATGAAAACACACAAGGGTGAGATCATTGTAACGCAAATGTAGAATACACTCATCAACATCAGCCCGTTTTCTTCCACTGCTGGACATAGGCCTCTCCTAATGTAAGCTACTGAGTTCTGTCCTAAGCTTTCCTCATCCAGTATCTGTTTGGCAGTTTGCCACTCTATTATGATGCTTTTTAAATTACCCTCTAAACAAAGCGTTTTGCTTTTACCACAAAAATTACTCTTACAGCTTTTTGACTTTCTTTAAAGATAAATTTAAGCATAAATAAAGGCCTATAATTATTAACTTAACAAACAAATCAATTACTGAACACTAGCTTCCCATTAATACTTGCACCAAACACTCACCCCCTTATTAATAAATTAAAAAGTAAAGTTACGCCAAGGTTAATCCTTAAAAATGTATGGTTAGTCCAGAGATTATCCTGGTTGTAACTTTAGTCCACGTTTATTAATAAGGAGGTCAATGATAAACAATGAAATATGGTGACCAACTGCTTTCTATGAGAGAATTGTGGATCTAAGATCTGTTAACAGAGTGATTTTAAAGTTAAACTTTTACCATGGTACCACATAAAACTTTTAAACATCTGTTGAACACATGTCTAAAAAATGTCCGATTATGACGTTGAAATAAGGTCCGTTTTGCAGTTTCACTTTTTTTAGACAAGTGTTCAACAGATGTTTAATTTTTTGTAGTAAGGCTGTTAGATTGCAAAGCATGATTGAATTAATCAAATGGCTTTAAATCTATGCTCAAGGTTTGATCTTCAACTTAACTTTTCTACTATACTTTCCTAAACATACTATTTGTTCATATCCTTCCTGATCACTAGGGTGATTAAATGGCCTCTTTATCATAATATTGTATATTTTGGCAATGGAGTAGACAATAGATGCCTTTTTAGACCACAAGTGGCCAGTATTTTTGCCACTGTATAGAAAAATAAAAACGAATGATACTAGTTATTATGACTAAACTAAGTTACACATTATTCATTTACATTAATTTTATGTGTAACTCATTTACAATGTTGCATACATTTAAATGCAAATCTTTATGTAAAGTTGGACTTGTGAGAAAAGCACACTTGCCTTGCAAGCTTTATTAATAGTCTCAACTCTAACTGTATTTATGTGTATCAAATTAGACTTGCATTGAACATTTAGATCTGGCAATTATTATGAACCAAAACCATTTGTCTTTGTATGGAAAAATCATCCCACTCTAAATGGAGTGGAAAGGACTGTCAGAATTTTACTCAACATGTTTATTTAGTTGCCTTTTACGTTCCAGAGTCACCTTTGTATTTACAGATGACTCTGTGACTGGCAGATGGACTTAGACCATACCATTGAATTTTGGTCAATCTCACTTTTTGCTTCTGTTTAAAATGTTGTGTTGGTAGGTAATTCTCAGACTAAAGTATTTATTAGTATTAAAATTAATCTTTTTGGCAACTTTGTTAAACCCAGCTTTTGCAACTGAATACAAAGTTTTATTATCCTTAGTCACTCACATGGAATTCACATAACATTATGTTTTATAGTTTTCTTAAGAAACCACATCTTCAAAGATTCATTAGGTTTTGATTGCTTTAAATTATTAACTTACTAAAAAGAAATAGGTTTTCAGTTTGGTTTATTTTTCTATCAAAGACATCTATCTAGTTTAGCAAAATTTAAATTCAAATTTTTTATGAAGTAAAGATGCCAGCAGATCTACCTATCCAAAGCAGTCCAATTAAAAATAAACCTTCTAGTTATGTAATAGAGTTGAAAATAGATTAGAAATATTTTGCATATTGTGGGTAAGTAGGTTGATGTGTTGTCTGTACATCATCTATGCTATGCCATGATAATTTCCCACATTAATACCTCCAAAGTTTGGACAAATGCTCTGCAGTGAGATTGCCCCAAAAAATTTGGTATCATGCTTAGAATGAGATTAGATTCCAAAGGAGATGGAAAGTTCAAGTATGTGGAAAAATTCAGACGGCTATAGAAATGGGACCTAGCACTGTATAACGCTGAATAGCTCAATATTCATATTTCACATAAAAAAAGTTTCTAAAACTTGTTATATCTTCATAATCATGATAAAAAAAAACGTGAACACCTACCATTAAAAGTACTACAAAAATCGCAAATATTGATATTGCTATAAACTTTTACGTAGGCGTTTAGTTTAATGTATCTGCGATTGTATTTATTTATTGATGACCACATTTTTTGTGACCCACTCTGATTAATTAAATATCTTCAAACTACATTATTAATGTTAAACACATTAATAATATGTTAGTTATATCGGTAAAGTCAAATAAACACGCTGGGCGCCTTCATATTGTATAACATGTCGTGATTGATAAATCCTTTCTGAACTCGTTGTTGAACCCTCTAATTAGCTAAGGATACATTTAACAATTTCGAAATGAAACAAGAAAAATAGGAAATACTATATTTATTCGATAACTAGCTTCTGCCAGCGACTTCGTACGCGGGTCCTGTTGCTTATGCCAGCGACAATAGGTCGTCAAAATCGAAGATCTGAAACGTCTGATGTCGAATTCTTAGAGCCTGGGGACGGGAAAACAACGATTCCAGACGTTCCAGATCTTTCATTTTTGTAAGTCAACAGGAAATGCCCATCAGACTAAACAACTTTAGCTAAGACGTCATTCCTATATAAATGTTATAGTGTAGCTGGGCTCTTGGAGTTCCACATCAGGTGTTCCAGATCTTCAGTTTTTATACGACAACAGGGAGTGCTCACCAGGCTGAACAACTCTTGCTAAGACGTCGTTACTGTATATGTAATAGTGTAGCTGGGCTCTTGGAGTTCCACATCAGGTGTTCTATATCTTCAAATTTATTTTCTCAGCAGAAAATGCTCATCACGCGGAACAATTTTTGGTACGGCGCTATTTTTGTATCTCTTATAGTTTAGCTGATCTATTGCAGTTCTGCACCAGGTGTTCAAGTTTCCAAGATAAATTATAGCCTATATGTTGCCCAGACTTAATAGCTATACAACAAAAAAAAAAAAAACAATCAAATCCGTCCAGTAGTTCCGAAGATTAGCGTGTATGGAGTAACTTCTCCCGTTTTCCTAACATTTCCCTTCACTGCTCTGCTCCTATTGATTGTAGCGTGATGAAAAGTATACTATAACCACCGCAGTAGTATGAAAAATAATTGTACCAAGTTTCGTCAAAATCCGTCGAGTAGTTTTTGTTTCTATAACGGTTATACAGACAGACAGACAGACAGACCGACAGACAGACAGACAGACAATAATTTTATTAATTGCATTTTTGGCATCAGTATCGATCCCTAATCACCCCCTGATAGTTATTTTGGAAATATATTTCATGTACAGAATTGACCTCTCTACAGATTTATTATAAGTATAGATAGATCTGTGATTCTTATAAATAAAGTCTGAAAGAATACGAAGCGACGGACTGTGTTTAAATGTCATTTTATTACGTGATGATGGGAATCTGGGTGTGATGTTGTTAATTTCTGCAACTTTGAACTGTTTCTTTCCACTACATGGCGATGGCCTTGCAATGTTCTCACAGAACGACCACAAGTTATGCACTCCGTTGAATAGCCGAATAAACGAATTTCACCAGTTGCTCCTGAATGCAGCAGTTCAAAACAAGGATGACAATGTTGGCTGAAAGATCGGCCTGTGCGGTTATAATTATTTAGCCACGAGCTCCTCTCGAGTGTATATGACGCCGTAGGCTTCGCATGGATATACCACAGTTTATGCATTGCATGATTCACAGTATACAAGTTAAGTCCGGGTCGAGAAGCGAGAGGTCGGTAGGTTTGCAAGCAGGAAGTCCAATAAACAAGCGGGGGTCAAGGAAAAGCAAAAGGAAGAATCACAACGAACAATATTAATAAGCAGAGCGCAGAGCGTTCAAATGACGTCTGACGTTTGTTTTTTTCTTAAAGAAGGGATTGGACTCAAAGTGTCACAGAAGCGATAAAAGAATCGATTGAAATCGTTAGAAAGTAGTATCGATCATATTTCAGTTATTTTTTTTTTCTCTCCCACTCCAGCAGGTGTAGTATGGCGCCGTAGAAAGAGGTTTTGTCGACGCAAGAATAGACAAAATGACAGAACGTAGAAATATTTTTAGCGTTTTAAGCATGGTAATGTAAAAAATACGGAAAATAACCGTTCTTTTCTTCAATAGTGTACGAATGGTGTCATATTTGTGCAAAAAACAGTCGACTTGTGTAGAAATAACGATGAAATAACTTTGTCTTTTCTTGGTAGAATAGAGATAGAATCGCCATGCTATGCGTGCTGGGCAATATTCTCTTTCCACTCATACCTTTCACGATGTTGGGCGTCTTCCTTCCAGTTCAGACGGAACCTGTCCAGTTAATATTATTCTGCACAAAATATGAACTAAGATTAAACTAAGAAGCTCATTCCGAAGCTTTTAACGAAAATAATAAAGTTGAGTTTAGTGGACAAATCACTTTAAAACAATCCGATTTTCCGAATCAAAACGTATGAAAACACAATAAAAAGCAACGAAACGACCCGCCAAATACTGTTTCAACGCCAATTCTTAATTTCAGAAAACAAATCGTTTTAAATCACATTAGTAAAAATCGATTAAATACAGTTTCTTTTTAACAATCTGGAAAAGCGTTATTACCCTTCCCTAGTTTTCATTACTTCGTCGTGACCAAGTCATGTCAATAAAAAATGAGCGAAAAGCAATTCAGATACTTTTTTATGTTTAACATTTTATATAAGTCTTAGGAAATTATTAAACATTGAACAATTCATTAATGAATTTTCAAATACTACGAGTTAAAATGAAATTCTTATAGACGACTGGGGCACTCGTTTAGCCATCTCCTTTATGTGTAATATTTTGAAATGATGCTGCTAAAAAACAAAAATTGATTGCATAATGTTTCTGAATTATTAAACTACCTACCTACTGAAAATATCTACAAAAATGCTTAGTAATTCATTAATCTTGTAAAAAAAATCAGAATAAACCAGTTATTTTATTTAATAAAATATTATCAAAAATCCAGTTTTTACTGGCTTTATGTGACCATTATCAGTGGTTATTGATCACAAAAATGGCAAAAACTAGTAAAAACTGGCAAAATTACCTTGGGAGGAAAAGTTTATCATAACAAAGACTTATTAAGTATTTGCCTTATCATTTCATATCACCTTTAAATATCAACCAGTTTCTCAGTAACAATATTATTATTGAAGTCCAAATATGATGAGTTTCAGTTCTGCATTGAAAAATTATCACTTTCCACCAAGTATCTTAATGCTCATCACACACTATGATATCTACTTGATTTGTTCTACACAGCCAGGCCATTGCTTCTTTGGTCAGCTGTTACTTCATATTGTCAGTTGGGTTGCGGGAACAGTCCGGTTTACACAGGTAAACCGGTAAACCATGGCATTTAAAGAGCAATTGAAGAAAACACGGTTAATTTTAGTCAAAAGTGGAGGAGGGCGGGCTCGTGGCTAAATAATTACAGCCGCACTGGCATCTGGGTTAAGCCGCGCTTGCCGAGGATGGTCTGTGTGTAGGTGACCATCTGTCGTAGCGAGTTTCCTCCGTGCCTCGGAAAGCACGTAAAGCCGTTGGTCCCGGCTGTCATTTGTAGATACTGCTCATAGGTCTGACAACCAGTCTTACCATGGGGTATTGTATTACCCTGTTACTGGGTTGTGGAGGTCCGATAGGCAGTCGCTCCACGTAAAATACTGATATTCAGCTGAATCTGGTTCGACTGGAAGCCGACCCCAATATAGTTGGGAATAGGCTAGGCAGATGATGAGTGGAGTGGAGGAGGGAGGGATGACTTTTTTTTTTCGAAAACTTCAAAATATGGACATAATTTTTATCAACCCGCCTTCCCCTATTCGTATGAACTATTCACTACTGTCAGTCATCTTACATACTGCGCAAAATATGATGTAGGTTCATTGACCTTGGACATATATGGAGAGCTTTTGTGAGTTTGTTTTTGTGTGAATTTATGTGATCAGGTAGTTATTTTTCTAGCAAAAAATCGAATCTAAAGGATGTGTTTTTGTGACACTATTGCATGACCTCTTCATAGTGTGACTCTACTCTATCTGTTTTTAACCATTAAAGAGAGCTTCTTAATTACTTGATTTACTTCGATCAATAATTGCTCTTAAGTTAGGAAGTCTTAGTGATTTTAACGATATTTTTTATTGGCGGGAGTTTTCATTATACATTGGTAAACATTTGTGTAGAAAATACAGTTTGTAGAGGCAAACACAAATAATATTATGTGATCTTAAAGCTAGCCAAACCTCTTAGCAGTGGAACCAACGGCATTATGCTTCTCTTGTTCTGCAAAACGAGCTGATATTCCTCCGATTTAAGCTTTCTTGTTCTCAAAAAACCCTAAGATCGTAAAATCAGCCTCTGCATTCGTCTTGCGAAAGTCATTTACATATCAAGCTGACAGCTCTAGGTTACCAATGACAATAAAGCCTCGTTACTTTGGTTGATAGCACCTGTCTGTTACAGTTCCACGTTTTTGAACGTGATGTGGCAAAATTTCGCATTTCCAACTGTGCCCGGTGAATAACTTTAGTCAAGTATCCTATATAGGCGGTACATTTTTAGGTACGGCCACTAGAACTCTGGGGCCCCAAATATCTCGATGTGTTTTAGCTAGTTAAAGAACAACAGTGGACCGTGAGTCATAAATAACCTATGAGGAATTCTACTTTCTTACGTTTTAATAATAAACCTGCTTTCGCTAAGTTCGTAATGGTTTATGCGTAACGAAACTAATTTGGCCAAAACTTGTACATAACTCATTTGCTGCAGTAGGTTAATATCAGTCACCCACGCTCTTTGTTACACTTTCCAACTGTCTTGTGTGTTCTCGTTTGTTCTATACATTATTTTAGACACGCACTTTTTTTTAGCCATTATTTTAGCAAAAACTGGAAATAGAAATATTATTTTTATTGCCATCACTAGCCTTTTATGCCCCGTTTGTGCGAGCATTTTACCTGCGCCCTCGTCAGGCCGATTGTGGTTCTGGTCTGGCCAACTGGCCATTTCTTTTCCATACAAGGTCTGCGCCCTGTGCGTAGGCGCCCGTTGGCACACCCTTGTTGACTGCACTGTTTCTTTTCACTGCACTGCACTGATCAATTCCCTAAGTGCCATTCTATTTATGTAAATACATAGAACACAAATATACAGGAAATAACATACGCACAGATAATGAGCACGGAGGTATGGCTTTTTTCATTAAGAAATCAGTTCCAGCAGACCAACGAGAGGCGTTCGTTTCTTATGCGGGATACTTCCAACCCTCTTTTACGAGGTTTGCCGCGACGCCTTCTGGCTGTTGGTCAAAAGCCGCTACACTAAAATGGGCCTGGAAGGGCCACATCTGCCGCATGCCCAATGAGCTGTGGCTGTGGGCCAAAATAACCACTTTGTGGAACCCTGACACAGGACATTGGATATTAGTTTACTGAAATTGTTTAGCGGTTGTACGATATTGATCATATTTTTCGCCTGAATATGTCATTTTTTTACAGATATCAAACGTATATTATTGCAGTTCGTTATCAACGTTACCTTTGTAAACCACATCAAACATGGTAACCCAATACTAGGAAGAGGTTTTACATTGAAACTCAATCCTTATAGAAAGGCGTCAATTTACACTTTCTTCGGCGACGTTATTCTGCTATGTATTGCGTTATATAACAAGTTATATTATATTACGTCGTTGTCTCTTTGAACTTTACTTATCTATTAACAGATACTGAGTTCACCTACTCACTAAAATTTCAATTTAATCCCTATAGTAAACAAAACAATTACAAACATCATCATCATCTTACTTGGCGTCACTTGAACGGTTTTGATATCTTGACAAAACCATAATTATTATTTTCTTTAACTACCAAAATATACCGCGGTTCGTTGTGCCGGGTGGGGTGACCAATTGACTAACGTAGATGACTGTCAAGGAGTAGGAAAGCGTTCCCAATCCAGAATCTATACATATAATAAAACTGTAGAAAAATATTTTTTATACATTAAAAAAAAACTCAAAAAATATAGCCAGCGTGTTTAAGGACAACCAATAGAACTCATTTCTAGCATTTTTAGAAATTTTGTCTGTTTGTCTGTTTGTATGTTTATTTGTTCGGGCATCACGTAAAATGTACGAAAGCTATGTAGATAACTTTAATACATAACGACTGACCGTAACTTGAAGTAACATTTAGTTTTTATTTCATTGAAATCGGATCAGTCTATCAAAAGATATTTGAATTTAAAGTGTTCCAGAAGTAAAATTACGGTCAGTTTACACCGAGACACGCAGCTCGCAGTTCAGTAGCGCGATCTAGCTTGGAATAGAAAAACAACATACCTATTCAAATATGGTGTGGACTGGAGTGGAGTGGTGCGGAGTGGAGTGGAGTGGAGTAGAGTAGAGTAGAGTGGAATGGAATAGAATGGGATGGAATGGAAAGAAAGAAAGAAAGAAAAGGTTTTTATTTGACTCACACTAGAAAGGGATGGAATGGGATGGAAGCGGATGGAGTGGGATGGAGTGGGATGGAGTGGCTTGGAGTGGGATGGAGTGGGATGGGGTGGGATGGAGTGGGATGGAGTGGGATGTAGTGGGATTGAGTGGGATGGAGTGGGATGGAGTGGGATGGAGTGGGATGGAGTGGTATGGAGTCGGATGGAGTGGGATGGAGTGGGATGGAATGGGATGGAGTGGGATGGAATGGGATGGAGTGGGATGGAATGGGATAGAGTGGGATGGAATGGGATCGAGTGGGATGGAGTGGGATGGAGTGCTATGGAGTCGGATGGAGTGGGATGGAGTGGGATGGAATGGGATGGAATGGGATGGAATGAGATGGAATGGGTGCTCTAATCCAGTAGCAATTGAATAGTACTGCCTTTGAACGACAGAGGGCGTTTATTACAAACACGTCAAATATTCTTGAAAAATCTAAATAAATTCTAAATACGATAACTAAATACGAATAACGATATGATTTATAAAAAACCTGGCGAGAATTAAGCGCTTCGCACAAAAAAAATACATTGTTCAATTCCGACATCCACGCGAAAGAAGTCGCGGGCACAGCTAGTTTATAATAACACTAAATTAGAATTTATACAGATAAAGTTGAAAAAAAAAACTTAAAATGCCATTCCTTTTACTAAGATGCATTTTTTATTTTGGAGGCTCCACGAAAAATATCTCTAGATAAGCCTACGAGTATGTCAACCACAGTGATTCCTTGTCACTGACTCTGTCTCTAACCTACTCTGGCATTGGCTTCTAGATTTTCCCAGGACTAGGACCACTGCGATGTACCAAAACCACTGTAGTAATACGTTTAGACCCGAAAAATCAATCCAAAAACCGTCTCTTTGTTTTAGACGGCCACTTCTGAATGGACATTTTAAAGATAGGCAAATTCGTTTGTTGATTGAAGTTGATTGGTTACAGTTTACAGACACAGATCCAACCGAAGATAGTAACTGAGATAGATTATCAATTTCTAGCGTTAGTTGTCATTGTAAACAAGAGCGTAAGATTTTGATGTTAAAGGAACGCAACAGTAGGAATGGCCAATTAGATTATACTGCTCTTCTGTGGCCGGCCCGAACGAGTATAGCCCCTGAACTTTCAACACATGAATGCTACAAGTTAATCTAGCTTTTATAATGTTACTGCCAGCCTGTATCATCCCACTGCTGGGCATAGGCCTCTCCCCATGACTTCCAACTATTCCAATCCAGGGCTTAAGTAAGCAACTGGTCGTTAGTACTGTCTGTTATTTGTTGTAATATTTGTTTGTTATTTTTCCAGGTGAATACAGGTTCAAATGTCCGATGCAGTCATGTGAGAAAGCATTCCTGACGTCATACAGTCTGAAGATTCACATACGAGCGCACACGAAGGCGAAACCGTTCGCTTGTAACATTTCCGGCTGCAGGAAAGCCTTCAACACACTATACAGGTATGTTATGTTACTATCATACTCTCTCTTTTCCACCAATTGCTGTCCACTGCTGGACGTAAGCCTCTCCCAAAGAACGGTAACTATCCCGGTCCACGCATCTACTGCCAGCCACCTTCTTCAAATCAGCGATCTATCGTGCCGCAGGGCGTCCCACACTTCGTTTGCCCATACTACTTACTACTACTATCATACTACTTGCCATGATTTAGGTTGCCAGAATACTAACTATGAACCATCGTATTTCCGAAAACTTAACTGACCCAATCCCAGAGACTGTATTTGAGGAAAGGAGGAGGTTAACTAAACAGACCTACTTTCCTGTCCTACACATACCAAAGAAGTGTAGTCAAAGCGCTTGCTCCGCAGCTCTTAACATGCCGATGCCATTGCTTATTTTTTTTATTTAACCACAGCAGTCGCAAAGATTTTTCCATCAGTAGCATTCCGTCCGAAGTCTGAATTTGGGCCCGTTTGAACACACGACTTGGAACTTACCTGGCAAAAATAAATCGTATTTTTTCTCTAATAGTAATTATGTAATCTATTATAGGTATAATTAAACTTCTAAAGGACTACTATAGTTAGTAATCAGAGATACCAGATTAGACGCTCAAATCACTGACGTGATTGGAGCTGATAACAGGACTCCAGAAGTTTTAAACAGTACTATTACTAAGTACTTCGCCCATAAAGTCTCCTACACAATATGCCGGCGGCATTCTCAGCGATAGCGACTGACATACCCCGCAATGCCCGGGTGCTTATTGAACAAAGTGATGACACTGGGGACAGCATACCCTCGCATCAGATGCGAAGGCTGAACCCGTAAAGGGGGTAGTAGCCAAGGAACAAAGAACATAATTACGAGTAATTTGCCTATATCACTAGAAATAGTGTTGCTTGTAAAATGTGATATAAAAATAGTGTTTTTTTTTTCATATTTATCTCGGTTTAGACTGACCAGTGCACTATGGAATAAATTTTATTCTACCTCTTTTTTCCGGAGCGCAAACTGTTTTCAGCTTTTTAATTAAACGGCCATTATGACATGGTTATTTTGACTAGTGTGTGATGTCTTCTAAAGATCTCTTTACATCACACTCATCTGTTCTGCAGCTAATGTTACGTGGAATGCACTAGATCATTAAGGGCCAGTTGTTTGCGGCCTTAGTAGTTATTTCCGTATGAAAAGGTTTCTTAAAAAAGGTGAAATTGCAGAATACAACACTGCTTTCAAAAGAAACTTTAGCAAAACACGTGGTTTTTATTTTTGTTTGCGAATCCACTTAGCAGCGTGGCTGTGAGTGATGTCATCTGCATTAGCTCTAATTGCAAATCAAACGCTTTTGTGGTCATGACTAGACATAAAATATATGCTAGATAGCTTCTGCGCGATATTTAATAACCGGACTACGCAAAATGATAAAAAATACTGTCTTTTCTGTAATCTATCCCAGTCTGTCCATAAAGCTCAAAAAGAGGAAGTCTAAAATCCAAAAAGAGGAGAACATTAACCTTTAAACCTATATTTTTTGACTCGCACCATCGTACAAAGCGTTTCGCCAAATACTATTATTGTGCACAGCTATGGAATGGAGTTCTCTACCGGAATCTGTATAAGTATCCTGAAAGCTACAACCTTGAAGTATTTAAGTCGAGAGTGAACAGGTTACTTCTAGGCAAGCGTCCTTCACCGTCGACCACAGCTTCTCTTACCGTCAGGCGAGATCTTCTTCCAGTAGAAAAAAAAAACTGAGTGTGTTGATTTCTTCTTAAATAAGCAATTAAATCTGAGCGTAGGTCTATTCAAAATCTCTCTAGTATTGGCTTTTAGGTCATGAACTCACGACTATCCGTCCACAGTGTTTTCCAACTGTGAAAACTAAATTAACTTGTGACTTTCAAATCTAAATTTGTCTATTGTAGGTGACTTCGTCTTCCGCGTTGTGATAAGAGACTAATACAAAAAGATTATTTTTATTCCATTTCAACCATGACGTTGAATGGAAATCACGGGTAGATATGAAACATGATTTGGGCGTGTTCAGCTCAGATGTACGTAGAATAAATATTACGCTTTGATAAAAAATCTAGGTACCTACTTATTTTTTTTACTCGAGGTCTTTTACTGAGACTGAGAGGTCAAGCTTGAATAAATGCTTTTTATGATGGCGTTTACAAATATTGAGAAACATTTCTTCCATACCGTTAAGAAAATCCTGGCTGCTAATTATAGCAGATATTAAAGGAAGGATATTAATCCTGGGCGATACTAGTAATTCTTCTATCTTACTTCCGTTTGCCCATTCTACTCTCATGAGTCGGCGTAAAACTTTTTCTTCCATCATCCTTACCTGACGTTACGTCATCATTCACTCCATTTTGTGTACATATACTTAAATGAAAGAAGAAACTGATTGGCTGACCGACTGATCGAGCAGAACGGATAATAGGGGATCAAAATAGTTTTTCTTTAAATGAAATTGATAAAATACGTGTTCCTAGATTTTTGGAGATCCCAACCCCAAAGAGGTAATTAAAAATCTAGAGCAAATAAAAAACCCTAGCAGACGAAATTGCGGACGCATAAGTACGGCACACATCACTGCTATTATAGTATGCCGGAGAATTGCCACGCACTCGTAGAAAAAAAAAATAGGAAATGCTGCTATCTAAATTCCACCAGTTGTCCAATTTATCACTTCTTTTGTTATTTCGAAAGCACTTTATCCTCTGGCACAAAAAAATAAGTCAGTCGTAGAAGCTTGCGCAATAGCAAGTGGGTGTCGTGCATTGGAAACAGAACTCGACAATATTGTATTCACTTTCTGTCTTACCTAGAGGTCTGTCATGAGTTCTCTAGGGAGTTTCACTAAGGATATCCGCACCAAAAGAATATCAAATGAGGGAATCTTAAATTCATATAATGCAAAATGGCAGCACGATGCGTGAAATCAAATCGGAATGTTTACAACGAAATGGAATCGAACATAACAACAAGTCGATCAGTTTTTTTGACTTGTGTAATCATAAATAATAAAATTTTCAAACAGAACCAGTGAGTCAGAAAGTGGACGTAATTTATGTCTTTGGACTTTGGCCAATTGATTCAACAAAATAGCAACAACGGTTCTCATGAGCTGTGTTAATAAAGATGTGTTTATGCATTAAAATGTAATTCATGAAAGTCGAACGAGGAAGCTTTTTTGGAAGAACTTCGTCTTTACATCATTATCAGCCTATAATGTTCCCATGGCTGGGACACAGGTCTCCTCTCTGTGTGAGAGAGTGGTCCATAATTTACCACCCAGGCCCAGTGCGGGTTCGTCATTACACTGTCTTGCAAAACATAGCCATATTCAGCTAAGGGTCGATTTATACTAGCGCAGAGTCGAAGCGCATCGAAGCGAATTTCTAAAACTGAACATAACAATTTCTACCTTAACTCGACAGCGTAACGCACATAATTACTTCTAAGATTTTAAAAAGTCGCGCGCATTCTTCAGAATTCGCGCGCGAACAACGCCGATCGTGAATCGTGAAAATCTTAGAAGTAAAGTCCTAATCACAAAACCTAGGAATGAATAATTAGTGACCAAAGAACAGCTAACCGTAGCTTAAGAGTTTTTTTTTTATATATTTAACGATATGATTGCGTTTGCAAGCAATGATGTGGTCGATGGTGAAGCACACTTGAGAACCTAGGTTACCTAGAAGCAGGGTTGGCATGATTAAAACAAGTTGTTTTAAAACACCTGTTTAAAACAGTTTGAAATTAAACAGTGTTTTTTATTACCCGTTTCAACTACTTTTCCAGGGATGCCTGATATGATGATATAAAATGAAAATAAATTAATATTCAGGAGTCGAAATAGTTTGACATAAAACCTTGTGAGTGTGTGCATTGTTATGTCATATTTTTAAATTTTATTGGCATTGTAATGAAACAATGCATAAAATTAATAATAAAAAAAAAAAAAAACATCACGGTATGTTTTTTTTTCCATTGATCATTTTTGTAAAAATTTCATTACAAAGGGCGAATTTGAAAAGATGTAGTCTAGAAATGAAACACCTAATTGATTTATACGTTTAGACATCAACAAACAAGGTGGAATAAAAAAACCAGAAACTAAAAAAAAAAACACTTGTTTAAAACAATTTGAACTGTTTGTTTTAAAAATTTGAAAAAAAAAACTGTTTTTTTCCAACCCTGCCTAGAAGTAACCTATTCACTCTTGACTTAAATACTTCAAAGTTGTAGCTATCAGGAAACACAGACTGCGGCATTATTCCACTCCTTAGCGGAGTTGACGAGAAGTTCGCTGATCAGGTCTGATGAGGTTCCCAAGAAGTGTTAATCGCTCACGTTTCTACTTATTTTAATACCATTTATTTAGGAGGTTATTGGAGGCTTATTTCAAACTTAAATAAAATAAGAAATCTAATATTTGTGCACAAAAAAAAAATTATCATCATTATTTGCGATAAACCTGTTGAGTTATGAGACTTTACTCCTATGTTCTAGCCAAGCAGGATTGCTTTACTGTAATCGTAGTAACTATATTTAGTTAAGAAGTAATCATACAAAAGAAAAGATACCCAGTCATGCAAACAAACAATCAAGAATTGTTTGTCACATGTTAGGCTGATTGGTTGACCATAATAACAAGAATCCATTGACAGCAGATCTAGGCCTTTCCCTTTTTTACCATAAACAAGACATCAAAATAATTTTAAATTCTAGTAAAACAAATACTTTAGTGATGAAAAAAAGAAAGAAAGAAAGAAATAACATTTATTGGTACAGACATGACATATTATTATGGCTCTGAAACATGGTCTTTGATTGCTGGCCTTTTAGACAGACTAAGAGTCACTCAACGAGCAATGGAAAGAGCTATGCTCGGAGTTTCTTTGCGGGATAAAATCCTGAACATGGATATTCGGCGAAGAACTAGAGTCACCGACATAGCTCTTAAAATTTGCAAGTTGTAGTGGCAATGGGCAGGCCACATCGCTTGTAGAACTGACAACCGATGGGGTGAAAAGTTTATGAGTGGCGACCACGGATCGGAAGACGCAGCGTAGGCAGGCCTCCCACTAGGTGGACCCACGACATCTTGAGTGTCGCGGGCAACTGATGGATGTAAGTGGCGGATTGTCGTTCGGGGTGGCGGTCTAAGGGGGAGGCCTATGTTCAACAGTGGACGTCTTCCGGCTGATGATGATGATGATGATGAAAACAAATACTCAAGTGTTTAACCTTTTAATGCCGAGTTTGTACTTTCCTATTTCATGACTATGCTGGTTAGCAGAACTGATAAGTGATATGATTATAAAATCACCGAAGGTAAGATGACAAACAGAGATAAAATATCTTACATCATAATAAAATATGGCTGCTATTTTTATAATCTTTTGATAATAAAACCACACACCTTATTGGGAATTACTCAGCAAAAAAACTACGCCATATTTGTAGGTTCAACTCAACTGAATTCAATAATTAGACGTCAACGCTCGAGGGCAATTTTAGAACAAAAAAGTACATGCTTAGTACCTACCGCCACTGATATTTTCTAATGCAGGAGTCTTGATCACGAAATACAAAAATATTATATATTCTAGGTAGGGTAAAATCGTTAGAGTTGGCCATAGTTTTTTAAAAGGTGTGCTGAAATAAAAATAAATACTTTACCTTGTTAGTTTTGGCATATTTTCATAATTTTAACATTAATTTTATACATTATTGGCATACTTATCGTTTTAATTAAAGAGATCATGTTCAAAAATACGTTTAAAAATAAAACTCGTTTGGTCATCTCTCCCAGGGTGCCCGTGTAAGATGGCCATATGACTGAGGTAGTGATGACCAGTACTATGTCTATATACCTTGTTACTAATTTGCTTTATTTTTTTGAACCACATGTTTTTTTATGATTGTACCTATAGCGATACGTACTCAGCATGCACTTATCGTCACACATTGTACAATTTTCATGAACCCAAAGATTGGACAAGATACATTGAATCCAATCTTCGGTGAAAAACGTTATGTAGAAGTTTTTTTTATCAAATTTCGCAAAATCGTGGAACAATGTCCCTAAATCGGCTTGTCTAGATCAAAAAATCGTGATATTGTTATTATTGGTCATTGGCATGTTTCCCCAACTTTGCATGGCCATCTCTCCTTATCTTATGGGAAAGAAGGCCACACCCATTAAGAAAGTAAGTGTATGTAATACGTCAAGAAATTGGAGGTTATAATGTAGCTGCGCTCATCAAGTTATTAGAAAATGTAAAAGAAATCCTTACTATTATAAAATTACATCGTAATTTTGTAAAATATGCACACATAAAGAAATATTACGGTAGTTTGAAAACATAATGTTGGATTTTACTCTCTTTTATCTTTTTTTTCTCAATACTTTTAACTTACACTTGTACTTGTGCACGATGTGAAGCGGACCTGGCATTTACAGCGATATCCAGCGAGTTGTTGCCGAAATATTTCGATTGGCAATCTCTCCCGTACGGCCAACTCTAACGAATTTACCCTACATCTACACGCAAACCGCAAACTACACAATTAGTTTAAATTTCTAAGCGTACTTTTTTTCATAATTTGTAGAGATCTCGATAAAAGGGCTAAACCTCGTTATAAAATAAAGAAAATAAAATACAGCGAAAAATAACTATCAAGTTTGAGGTTTGTACATCAATGGTAGGTAGAGCCGGACATAGCTCACGTTTTGGGGTTTGTGGTCAATGTTCATAGCTCCTATGCTGACCACTTTACTTTCAAGTAGAACGCTTGTTTGTTTTACGTACAAAAAAAGTACTAAGAGCCGTAGTATTGCACGCATCTCCTATGTTTTGTACACAGCACTAAACGCGGTCGTCGCCTTAACCTTGAGGCCACGAATCTTAGATGTACACATTATTGGTTGTTTACATAATATCCATGTTTTTTACTAAGATTAGATAACAAACCTTACTCAATTTTATTACGAAATATATTGAAGATACTTAGGCGGCTCTGGCGGCTCATTCAAAGTGCTTATAAATGCCTTTTGACATGTTTAACTGGCTTCCCCTTTAAATTTTGGCCCCTGAACCCCCGTTTCGCACCCCATCGCCTGCCTGTGCTGTTTCTTTTTCCATTTGCAAGACAAAACTTGTGATAGTTCGGCTAATATGCATCATAATATATGTATAGTCTATAGCTTATACCACTCAAGACGAATGATAGCTTCCTACCATTAAAAAGAATGGATTATTAGTTCTCGATGAAAACTGCTAGGTACACACGGCTACACATCGAGCTGACCGTTCAATGTGCGGAAAGATCATAATATAAAGCGAGTACAAGACAAACTGGTTTTGTATACTTAGCTTGATGTGTATTAGCCGTGTGTACTAACTTTTGTCTTGAGAAAGACTAGTTTGTGCCATTGTGATTAAAGGATTAGTCACTTAGACTCTGCGTTACCGAGGTATATGGAGCCGGTACCTCCTGATTCTTAAAATATACAGCCAAAAAGAACTCTCGTGCTGTGTGGCTATGTTTTGGGCTAACAAAAAATAAAGGGCTAGCGACCCAAAAGAGAAGACATTATTGCCATTTTGCGGTCATCCTTTAAGTTTTTTTTTCGCTGTACCAAACTGTGGAACTAAAAATCATGATTGATTCTTCAATCTCCAGGTTAAGGGCACATCAGCGGCTTCACAGCGGCGACACATTCAACTGCAACGCGGACGGATGCACGAAGTTCTTCACGACACTAAGCGATCTAAAGAAACATATACGAACACATACACAGGAAAGGCCATACAAGTAAGTAGAAAAACTACGATCATACCATTTCTGTGTTATGGAAGAAAAGGACCAATAATAATGTCACTAATAGCCCGTTCACAACTTAGGCGACGGGTGGCGCAATGAAATAAATTACTTGGAAGTAAGCGAATTCGCCATTGGCGGTGCCTTGTGGCGTCTTTCACACATTTCTTTACATTGGATCTTGCGACTCGCCGTCCCGCTAAGTCACTGCTCACACCGGCATGTCATAAACAGGACGAATCGTCGTATTTAGCGTACAGTTTAAGCCTACTAACATAGACGCTTTCTTGTAAAACGTTTTGATGGTTTATAGGGCTCCGTAGGTACCTCAAAAGAAAAAAAACGAAACACTATTTGTTCCGTGTGGGTGTGTCCCTATCTACCCGCGACACAGTGTAGCACTCCGCCAACCGTGCCGTCAAAGGCGTACAGTTTTACATGTTTGCAGCATAATCAGCATGAAACGATTCCTCTGCTTTTATGCCGTATACCGTCCTCTTAATCAGTATGGCTTGGTAGAGATGAAATTATGTACACAACAAAGTATTTGTATGTCTGGATCCACTGGGTTACCACTGCTCGTCCTTGAGAAATTCATGAGATTTGCTTCAAAACTTCGAATTATCATTTCTTGTCTAGACTCCACTGCACAATTTCACATTGCGTTGGTTTCGTAATTAATGTTGCAGATAACTCTAAAAGTCGTCACAGTTAGATTCGGTTTATGCACTAGGATTAATGTCACCGATGTTTAATTGCAGTGTAGACTAGACGGATGACTCGCATCTAGTAAAACTAGAATGATATCTTTGATGTAGGAGCTCGTTGCATGTTAAGTACCTAGTGTGCATTTACAGCCAAGATAAATATTGTCTTCGGCTTGATTAAAAGACATGTCGTTAACTGGGAAGTTTTACTCGATTTATATGGTAATACAAGCTTGAAGATAAACAAAACCTGTAACTATTGCAAGATGTCCAGATATCCAACACGCATCGTACTTAACCGATGATGATGATGTTTGAATCACCAACCAAGCTCATACCAAGGAATGATTTGGTTGCCGGGGTCGCGGGACTGTCTTATAAGGTAACCGTCACCTTGAAACGTAAAGCGCTGTTGAAGAATCACCGTGGATTTTAGTCAGTACAAGTATGACAGTCCGTATCGGTGGGAGCACTCATTGACCACGATAAAAAAAAGCAATGATTTTGTCAACGATAGTGTAATCTTACCTACCTAAATTATTTCTGAACTTTATCTTCATAATCCGGAAGATAAAGCCCTGAAAGCAAGAATCTACTGCTAAACTAAGGATTGCTCTTTGTCCCCCAAGGGAGCCACGCCGGATGACCATTTGCCACTTGCATCCATCGGTTATCCGCGACTCTCACGATGTCGTCGGTCCACCTAGTAGAAAGCCTGCCTGCGCTGAGTCTTCCGGTCCGTGGTCGCCTCTCGCGAATTTTTCTTCCCCATTGGTTGTTCTACTAGCAAACTCACCTGGCCATTGCCACTTCAACTTGTAAATTTAAGAGCTATGTCGGCGACTCTGGTTTGGCGAATAGCCTTGTTCCGTATTTTATCCCCCGAGGAAACTTCGAGCACAGCTCTTTCCATTGTTCATTGACTTAATCTCTCTAAAGGCCAGCAATCAAAGACCATGTCTCAGAGCCATAATAATTATGCCATCACGATTTCTCGGCTTAATAAAACCTTATTTTGGAAAGACGTGTTACAATAATACGCACTGTAATGACTTAATTAGGAAACTTAAATACATCAATGTTATGGTTTAGATACATCTCAAATAAGAGCTTTGTAATACTAAATTCGTTTGCTCCTATGAGAGATGTGAGTCGTCAGCTAGTTCACGCCTTGATCTGTCTTGCCCGCACATTACATGTTGCCTTTCCAAGCTGTCAATACCTATAAACCACTGTACTTAATATATCATTACACTGAGACAAGACATCTGTCTGCTATCTGTTTGTATCTCTCTTTGATCATCAGTCAACGTTCCCTACTCGACCATTGTCGCCTCATAATTTTAGAAATGACTGACAAGACAAATGGGTAATGTAGTAGGTTTCGAGTTTCTTTAGCCGGTCTACTGCCAATCAGCTCTGTGGAAGTGTATCCTGGCAAGAATCCAGTTATGTATATGAGTTTAGTAAACATGTGTTTGCTAAGATGTTATCGTTCGTTGTAGCACTGTTATATAGGTCATTATTATCCGTAGGAGTCGGTCTGGTGTACTGGCAGGCTTGAGTATTTTGCGTCAATGAAACAAATATAATGTACAATCAGCTTCAAACTGTGGGTGCCTCCCTTTAAAGTACTGAAACTCTATACCAATAGCGCTTGTTCCTGATCATTCCCTGCGGGTTCGCCAAGATTTTATTACAGCCAACATGCAAACCGATTCAGGTCAAATGATGAATGATGGTCGTTTTGTGAAATATACGTCCGGTAGCATATAAGAAACATCGACTTACTGTCTGATTTTGTGCCCAGGGTTACAGAAAACAGTGTCAAAATGTAGTAATATGACATAAAAACCCACAAATAATTTATAATTCGCTTATTTTCCGTTGGCACGCAATTTTTTTCTGAGACAAACATTGCGTTGATTGTGTCGTAAAGCATTCTCCACCTACCTATACGTAGTTCCCGTATTTTACAGATGTCGAACAGAAGGATGCGGAAAATCGTTCACCGCATCGCATCACCTGAAAGCACACGGGCGCACGCATTCGGGCGCGCGCCCGCATGCGTGCGTAGAACCCGGCTGCGGGAGGCTTTTCTCAACGTCGACCAGTCTCAAGGCTCATGCGATGAAGCATCAGGTGAGTTTCATAACATTAAAAACAAGAGACGGTAGCTAGTCGTTCACCGCATTACATAATCCCAGAACCAGTCGCAAAAAAAAACACGTAATAATCGATTAGACCCGTAAGGGTCAATTTTCTGGGTCTTCGTTTAATGAATACTGCTCTAATATTTTGATTCTTCCTCATCCTTACAAGAAGGTGAAGGTGGTGTTCAAAACGATCCGATCCTGTAAACGATATTGTTATAAAATAATGAAAGATCTTAAAAACAATCTTTACGTAGGACAGAAGGTGGACAGATTTTCCCAGCGTTATATGAATTTACATCTACATTAAGTTGAGTACTCTATAAACTACAAGCATTTTCCCTCATTATCTTGATTTCCCCTATTTTTGTATGCGGCAAAGTTCGAAAACTAGTCGTTGATGCGTTCAATTAGCGAAAGAATCTTTTTGGCGTGCACCCAAACTTTAAAATTTTATTTTCTTTCCTACAAATTGATGTTTTGATGTAAAGATAAACATTGCACTATTCAACATGTAAACAGGATAAAAAATATGTTCAAATAACGCATTTTATCAATTTAAATTATTTAATAATGTGTGTGGTTTTTACCAACCTTTCCAAATTAAATCTAAATGTAGAACAATGCGTTTGCACAGACTGTCACCAAAAGCCAATTTGATTTATAATATGCAATCTTACATTGTTTTCTCTGGACACAAGAGCATTAGTCTTGTAGGCATACATACCCAGTTGACTTGGATCACATATTTTGTTTAATTTTTTGCATGTTTTGATTCTGTTTCAAAAACAGTGTGACTCAGTGCCCAATCCTCACAAATTGATTGAGTCACGTTCAGAAATGCGATTTTGTGGCTAACGTAGGCGGTACCGGATATTTCAGCGACTTTCAATAACTGCTCATTTCTAAATAATCGAAGACTGGAAAGTTCATTGACGTAACGATTTATTTTACCCATAAATCATAATTAATTTCGTGTAAACATAACTATAAAATTGCCCAATTTACCTTCCACAGATCAAAGCGGAGCCGATAGTTAAAGAATTCATTGAACCTGTCCTAAAACAAGCACAAGCGCCAGCCGCCAAAACGGCCGACGATCTCATGAACTGGGACAGTCTCCTCGAATCCTTCGGCAGAATCACCACGGAATCCAACTCTACTGATGGCAGCTTAGAAGACATCACCAAAGTCAACACTGTCGACATAACCGACCTCCTCTTTCCAGGCAATACTCACAACATTAAAAATATCGAAACTGATGACATAGCTGTAGACTACGACTTGGCCAGCCTCACTCTATCACCATTTGCCGTCGAAAAAACAGAAAAGAAAGACCCCGACTCTTGGGTTGATGTCAACGATCTACACCCAACAGTGCCTCTGGAATCACCGTCGATAGAGATGCGACAGCCTAAACTAGAAGTTAGGTCTAAAGCAATGCAGCTAGCTTTAGCAAACGAAATCGAAGACCAGGCGCCGTGGGTAGACGTCAGCGCTCTAGCGGCTTCAATATCAGAAACACCAGTTTGCATCGAAGAAAAGACCCCTGAAAGCATTTTCACATTAGCGACTTTCGTACCCACTCATATGCAGAGTTACATAGACCTGAATACAGAACTTGCTCCAACCGCGAATCTTATAACCCACGACTCTTTCGATCTAGATACTCCAAGTGTACTCGACGTCGGTGACAAAGTGTTCAACGATAGTGAAATAGTTTCAAATCTCGAAACAAACAAACTTGACAACGACATCGACCTATTTTTAGGTTCTGATGATGATAGATCTTTGAATACTCCACCTCCATCTAAAGTGCAGCAAAACATCGAAATAAACCCTGCCAACTCGGTGCTCTTCAACACTGACTTAGATTTGGAAGATACATTATTGTTTGATAATGAACCACCCTCTGATATGTATGTGGTGAGAACCGAAAATATATTTGGTAAGATGCCGAAAAGGAATACTCTGGAGCAGTTGGCAGCTGACGCTGGTATTTGTTCGTGTTCAGATTGTAAGTGTGATCCAAGTCTCGGGGAGTGCAGGGATTGTATGGGCACAAAAGAACCTGATGAACCTCTTAAAAAGCAAGGTTGCTGCGAAGATACATGCTCCTGTATCGACTGTAAATGCGACCATGCAGCCATGAAGTGCGCAGTGGGCTGCGGGCAGGCCACAGACACGAACCACAACACATTTTTACATTACCATAGACGACACAACAATTCTAACTTGGAAGATTTAGGTATTTTCACTGTTCACGAATGTGACGAAAATTTACAAACTTCAGCAGTGGTGAAAAGTTTGTCATGTTCTTGTAGCTCCCACGCAGAACCTAGTGGCAAATGCGACACGAATAAAGGTGAAAAGAAATCGTGTTGCAGCGAGAAAAAGTCTGCTAGTGAAGAGAAAGCTTCGTGCTGTAGCACTAATGTGTCGAGTTCTAATGATAAGTCGTGTTGTACCGACAAGAAGCCATCCACTAGCGAAAAGGAATCATGTTGTGGAGGCGATAAATCATGTTGCGTTACAATTTGTTTCAAGAAACTCGACGCGTTCAAACAATTTATTTCTGATAACGACCTCATCCACGCGTTAAAAACGCATAACTTCAACCTAACATCTAGTTAATAATTGTAGCTTTTACAAAAACATTGCATTTAACTACGTACAAAAGCATTGAGTTTCTTGCATTGCCATCCTTACGCTGTTAGTCTGTCCTAAGTGATATTTTGTCCAATATAAGCAATATTTTATGTAAATAACTGTGTTTTGTTGTTTTTACACAAATGTATTTTGCTGTAGTAATTATAAACAAGTATGTTATAGATAGAAAATATAATTATTCATATACAATGAATTTGTGCAATTGTAATGTTTGTCAATGGGGAAGGCAAGTGTCAAAGTGACAAGTGACAGTTTGGTCCCAAAAGAACTGTCAAACCAAAGGAATTTTCTGAAAAAAAACGATTTTTTGATGTAAAATGACTAGATGTTGTGTAATAAGCTGTAAAAATGATGGAACATACAAATTTCCGACAATTCACACTATCAAGAAATAATGGGTAGCTGCTGTGACTGCTGTGAGAACAAAAATTGTGTTATCACTAAGGAAAAGCAATATAATAAACAAATATCCAGCCTTGCGAAGCCGAGACAGGCCGTTAGTTGAGTTTATTAATGAAATTCTATGATTATACCATAACTAAACAATCGAAAACACTTTTCAAAATAATATCTACTTTTCTATTGGAGGTTAAGTACCAGTATAGCATCGCTCTTTAAATCATGAAATGGTTCGTCTGGCGGAAGAATTATCACCTGGAACGAGTTTTGTGATAGTTGTGGTGTTAAGAAATTAAATATATTGTGATGTTTCTCGAATCTAAATAGAAAAAAGGGGTAAAATTACTGACTTAAAACATTATGATATTTTATCAAAATAGAAAGTCAGAAGCAGCATTATATTCTTGTTATAGGAGAGGACAGGTAAAACATACCTAAACTCAAAAATTGAAACCTCAACTACAAGTAATTGTGGATTTATTAAGGTAAAATCAAATGTATTACCACTCAATTTAATCACTTTTTTTCCTCTTGGAGATGCACCGCGGCGTCCTAATTCTTCTTTTAGTATATGCACTTGCATTGACGAATAATTTTCCATATTAATTTTGTATTTATACTCAATTTTTGTAACAATAAATCTTGTTTGTTTTTTGTACAAGGTAGACAGTAATCTGACGTGGGGACCAACTATCGCAGCGCCATCTACGATTAGCTTTGAGTTGCCTTCCCCATTGTTTTTTTAATAATGTATTGTTATATTAATGTTAAAGTTTTGATAACTTATATTACTCCAATACAATAATCAAATTGCTCTCTGTCTGTAAATAATTTTATACACAAAAATGCCACTGAGGAGTTCAAAATGTTTTAGTGGAGGGCTGCTACTGTTACATTGAATATTATTTATTTTTATGTAATCTAATCACAAACTAAAATTAAATATTAAATGACAATAATTGTTCATTAAGACAGAGTTTAGAGATTAAAAGTGCCATAATTGAAAAATATGATATTAACCAATTGAAATTCATTGATTGATGTAAGAAAGGTAAATGTTTGGTGCTATTAATAGTTGTAAGAAATCCAGTGCCTTAAATGTTGTTGTACTTACAATGTGCTTAAACTGTACAAATGTTGAATAATTTTATATGAGATTTTTATTCATTAGTTTATTATAGTTGCGATTATCTTAATGCTGTAAGGTTTCTAGTCCACATAACAAATAAAATGCTTTTTATTATTTTGCTTGTTTTATTGGATTAAAATTGAGATCAATACAATGTGGTTTTCTATCAGGAGTTATAATGATTTCATTAAGCATGCTTGAATAAGGACACTAAAGGGGGAAGTATAGTAGATATACTGCTACTATATAGGGTGACTGGTAATTAGTGAACGATACTTACACGTGATTGTGCTCATGATAACAATATAGGCAAACATAAATGTACTGAACAGCTGATATTTTTTTCACGATTTCGGCTTTGCTCCCATAATAAAAATTGTTTGTTATCATGAGCACAATCACGTGTTTAAGTATCGTTCACTAATTACCAGTCACCCCATATATTTGAATTCTATCGAGTTTTAAATATAAATATTGTAATAAGTGAGTATGCAATACGTAATGTGAATTTCAGACAACTTCATAATAAATTATGCTTACATTCAATAGTTTAAGATAATACAAATGTTCAATACATTTTACATTGTAACTTTTGCGATTGTTAAGTCAATACATGATTTAATAAATGAGTAGACATTTAATACTATGAGTATTCTTACATTGATCTTAAAATAAACACACAAAAGGAATGTTTAAAAACAGCTACTAAAAACATTAATCTTACATTAATAAATGCAAGTGTTGCACCACTTCTAAACAAGAATTCCAAGTTATATTCCCATTTGTGAAGATTTTATCGAAAATACCCATGACTCCAGATCCTTTTATTTCAAGTCGTATTCACAAATGGTGCTTTACTTTAAAAAAAGACAACACTAATTATTAAAAAAGTTGCCAGCCAGTAGTATAAAAGATTCCTAGGTCCTCTTTTTCAATGTTTGGAGTTAGCGCCGTTTCTTCTTGTCATGTCTTCTGGCTCGAGACATGGCTGCCCTATGCCCTGGTGAGGACTGCTCTGAGCTGCACTCATCGCTGTCTGTGTAAGCCTGGAAGTGGAATAAAAGATTGAGTTAGTACATTTTTTGTGACATTTTATTTTACAATGGATATTAACGCTTAATATTCATATATTTTTATGTTGTGTACACCTATAATATGATTATTGGTATCTATAAACCCAAACCTGTTATTTTATTGAATCTAGAATATACTGTTGGAGCAACAAATAAATACTTAAAAAGATGATTATTTTTTAAGATGATTATTTTTATTTGTAGAGGATGGATAATGAAATTTAATCATGTTACTTTTTTTGATATCCGGCTGATTAAAACATGGTTTGTTTAGATTAGGAATACATAATAACCTTTTTAAAAAGCTTGATCTTGAGAAGGAATTCTGAATAAAGTCTATACAGGGGTAGGCAGTGCACATTTATTGATTTCTAGGCCTATTACCAACTTGCCTAAGACGACCCACTGACCCTTGCCAGTCCTATAAGTTATATATCTAAATCAAAAAGATGGTGCTGAGGAAACAATGGTTTTTCGGCTCACCTTTTCGTAAGGATGCGGCTCGCTTTGTTCATCAGTCAGAGTAACACAGGCCATGAGGCAGACAAGCTGGAAGGCCGCTCCAATATACAAGCCATACCGAATCACTGTACTCATCAAATCTTCAGCGAAAATCTCACTAGGAATCATTTTATATCGATCGATAAACAAGCACAACTGGAATGGATGCAAGTGAATGTAGAGCACTAAAATGACTTAATTATCAGTGTACTCCTGCAGCAGAGCTAACAGACGAAGCATTTGATACTGATAATGGTAATAATAATGCTGCTCAGGTGCTATTTTCACTTTTGCATGGGCCAACGATCCAGGAAGGCACGTAAGATCAAAACAATAATTCCTGGACATTTTGAAATTTTAGCTGTCACCACTCTGTCACTTTCAGACAGACCTAAAAATCAATAATTTTTTTATATATTATATTCTAGTATGGCTTCGGGGTCTTTGTTCCTTATAAAATGTAAATGTTGCCAAATCCCACTGAGTTGACTGAGTCTGCGTCAGCACGACTTTCTTGTGGGCGCCGCGTCCGGTGTTTGGTTGTGGTTGTGGTCATTATCTATATTCAAAGTATTCCAAAGAACATTTTTGTATCTATAAAAGTAAATAAGAAACAAAGCATCAAACTTATGCTAATCCAAGTGAGTGATAAAAACATGAAATGGAGGCTTGATTCTTAACATACTCGTTCATGACTTGATCACTTAAAACAATAAATTAATGAACAGGATTTAATTATCACTCACTGAAGTCTCATTACATAACGTCGTGTTCTTTAATTTAACGGTAGCTGATTGATTTTATAATTCTTTAAATATCCTATCACGGTGTCCGTTTTTTCGTTGACAGAACTTTTTTAAGGTGGATGGCGCGAAATTCAAAAATCACGCGCAGGTTGTGACAGAAAAGTTTAACCAAATAGCGAGCTCGGCAGGGTGCGACGTTAGCATAGTGTGTTCTTGTTGTGAAAATATATAAAAGTATTCTCGCTAAACGTCAGCGCTAGCGTGGCGTGTATTCTGTGACGACTTACATAATATATTTTCATAGTACCTACATAAGCACGCCAAAGACGCGCCAGTCGCCAGCCTCTCTGTTTGACAAAGCCATACTACTCCTTCACAAGCCAGCACATCAATCTACCTCAATCAGTCAAATTTCTTTAATAGATTTACAACCTTATCACAATAGTGAAAGGTTAATGTTAAATTGATGAAATTTTACCAGCTTTGGATTTTAGTCAGTACCTACGAGTCTGACAGTCCCTCCCGCACTGCCCTGGTTGGGAGGACTCATTTGATGATTTTGCAACGCTAAAACAGAAAAGTCTAAGCTAACCTGCCTCTTATCTAAGATACATTTTAATCTTCCACAAAAACAAGAATGATAATTGCGATTGGTCTCATTTGGTGACTATCAGTAGAAACGAATCACTTGATTGGAAAAACTAGGGACATCATAAATCTGCCACTCAAAGTCATTTTATTATTTTGAATGGATCGGCTATTTAATTTAATAAAATGAGACTATTTTTAATTGGTGAGTAATTTATAAAATCGTTTAGTAAGAGTAATAGTAGGTACCTTTTTTTTTTTTAGTTGGTAAAATCATCAAATGAGTCCTCCCGCCCTGGGTGGGGTGGAAGGGACTGTCAGACTCTTACTGACTAAAATCCACCCGTGTTCTTTACGTTCCGGGGCCACGGTATCCTGGGTTAAGAAAAAACCCGCGACCCCAGCAGGCATTTGGCGCGAAACACGACGCGCCACCGACCTGGGCTTGGTCTTTGGTCGGACGGCGAGCTACCCATTACTCACCGTCCGCAAGCCCGCTCCGCCGCTGTGCCCTCTGGTTACCAGAGGGACACGCGTTGGAGCGTCCACACGACAGGCTATTCGCATACGGGCAAAGAGACCCCTTAGGCACACAGTGCCTAAGGAAGAGTTTTTGCTGCCCGCATCCCAGGGTGCACCGGCCCGAAAAACTGGTCTTCCCCCCGGACGTATCCGAGAGGGAACTCCAGCCCACGGGCGCACGTGGAGGTTTCCTGTATTAGCACCCCATTAATAGTACCTACATAAACACTGTACAATATATACTCGTACATTTGTTAAAATCGAATTAATTTTTAACTGTTCGTTAGATCCACTAAAGAACCATGTTTAGATAAGTAAGTACTTATTCACTACGACTTTCCATATTGATAAATAAACGTTTTTTTTTTTCAGTTATCTATTTAGGTTTTATATTCTCGGCAAAACGTCGTCCAAAAAACATACCTCTAGGAAACGCAGGTCGTATGTTTATTGATGAGAGTGATGAGCGGATGCCGTTCTCCGACGGGGTCTTGAACCTTCGTGGAAGTCTTCGGAGAGAATTCGCTATAGTAATTACACTACCTATCTTAATTCGTTTTAGAAAAGCTTAACAACACAAAATGTCTACTGTTTACTAAATAACTTTGTAAACAAATCAAAACTTTACTTCACTAAACTTGGGAATCCTTGAACTCCGTATTCTGTAGCTACGCCTGCGCATCGACGGAGTGTCACATGTCATGTACTTAAATACAAAATGGATGCCCTCTACTACGGCCACGCCAAGTGGTAGCGAGTACGGCGGGATTTTCGGCCACGCCTCACGCGCTTGCTTTGCTTGCGAACTAATGAACGGCACAACTGCATGTAGTTGGGAGCTTCTATTTGATAACAGGTCTCACTCACTACGAATTTAGTTTGAATCGGTCAGTTACATGTCTCATAATCAGTAAAAGCGAAAGGGGTGTAAATCGTCCTGTTAACTTTCGGTCGAATAAAAATTGACTTCGTGCCAAACGATGATCGACTGAAAGCGATACGCGGCGAAAAGCGTAAGCAATCTCTTTTTTGAGGTGGTAAAATCATCATCAAATGAGTCCTTCCACCCTGGGGAGACAGAAAGGGACTGCCAGACTCTTACCGACTAAAAATCTACCTTGTTCCTTCATTTGCACTTTGCGTTTCAGTGCTAAGGACTAAGGTTAGGAACAGTTTATAATTTGCTAGACCGAGACAATGCGATAGCACGCGGCCGCCTCGAGGATTCCGCCGCGTGCTATCGCATTATGCTTTCTGTCTCGGTCTAGCAAATGGCAGTTCCAAGCGACAGAAAGAGAAAGGGCGACGGAAAAAGTCAATTCCGCGTCGATAGATGTGGGAGCACCCTAAGGGTCGATTTATACTAGCGCAGAGTCGAAGCGCATCGAAGCGAATTTCTAAAACTGAACATAACAATTTCTACCTTAACTCCACAGCGTAACGCACATAATTACTTCTAAGATTTTAAAAAGTCGCGCGCATTCTTCAGAATTCGCGCGTCTGCGCGCGAACAACGCCGATCGTGAATCGTGAAAATCTTAGAAGTAAAGTGTGCGTTACGCTGTGGAGTTAAGGTTGAAATTGTTATGTTCAGTTTTAGAAAATGCGCTTCGATGCGCTTCGACTCCGTGCTAGTATAAATCGACCCTAAGACGGCGACGCGAGGTACACTGGAGACATACATTCTTTAGGCATACAACGTAGCGCAACCGCCATCAGGACGTCATTTGCAAGCGGCTATTAACAAATGACGTCCTGTTGGCGCCTGCGCTACGTTTGTTTTGTGTTATGTTTGTCTCAAGTGTGTGATTTCCTATCATAAGTCGTGTCCCCGTCTTTACACTGTTCCCCTACCGTCCTTTACGGTCCCTCGACCCCGACAGTCAGGCGTAAGCAATCCCTTATTTTCCTTTGTAGGAAGCAGCGTTGGTGGACCACAACAGGAATATGATATGCTCTCCGTTGTCTGTGTTGATTCCATTGGGAAAATTGGCAATGGGAGCCGAGAGAAGAACAGAAAGAGAATTATTGAAAGCTTTAGGTCTTCATAGCAACAAACAGGTACCTAATATTATAAGCTATAAAATCATAAAATAGGAACTATTTCAGTCAAGTAGTTCGAATATTGTAATTTAAGAAAAGCTTTATTTTGCGGAATGATAAATTCGAATCTGCGTCTTTCTGAATAAGTACTCCAGACCCTCAACCAAAGAAGAAGGACGCAAGTTTGAGCCCTGCTCGCATTCGTATTTTTCTTTCCGCAAAAAATATAATCCATATATAGGGTGACTGGCAATTAGTGTACGATACTTAAACACGTGATTATACTGTCTTCGTCTTTCGAGATTTAAATGTTTACCTGTAGTAGCCTCGCTACGCTTCGACTCACTCGCACATAGTTTAGCGCCATAGGAAAGAAAGAGATAGCACTATCTCCATAGGCGCTAGATCACCCTACTACTTCGTTCCTCATTCGTTTCCGTGCGCCCACGGCTACCGCACACAGTGAATAAAGTTTTTTTCAATTCTCGTTTATTAGTGGTAAAAAGGTATAAAAATCTTCAGAAATGCCAAAGAGACAACACGAAGGAACCAAAGAAGATAAATGGCGACGAAAAATAAAGAAATATGAACAAAAATTCTCCAAGAAAAAACGTCGTCATAGACTTTCGTCAAGTGAAGGTATGTACCATCTACCCTCAAAATATTAGTGTTCATCGTTATAGTGCAAAACAATATAAATCTATGATGTCAATACAAGGCATTCTATAACTTTTTGTATAATGGTACCTTAGATCTAACACGAGATGTTAGACGGTGCCTAGATCAAACTTTCGAGTCAATACGAGATATTGACCTAATGTTTTCTTTTTATTAGAGTCAATACGAGATATTGACCTATTGTGGATTATAAGAGTTAATACGAGATATTAACCAAACATATCGTTCCAGAATATCTGGATACGGACAGCGATGCGTCAAGGCCTTCGTCTCCTGAGCGCTCGCCTACACTGACGGCTGTTCCGGCGGATGGCATACCCACTTACTCCGCAGAAGATATGCCAGGTACCTCTGCGCGCTCTGCGTCACCCGTGCGACCTGAGCTTTGTACAATGGGGGAAACTACATCACAGCCTGCTGACCCCCAGGGTGTGACAGCACCGGCTGATGACGCTATAACGCGGGATGATAATGTTCCTCCTGCCGCAGATCCTGAGCTCTTAAAGGCTCTAGGGGATTTCGAATCTGAATCCGCCGTTTGGGGTCAAGATATTGTAGGTGATTTATCTAAGCGATGGGATCCTATCCTTAAAGATGGCCTCAAAAAAGAAACCCGAGAAGAAATAATGAAAAAATATCTTTTTCCAAAAAACTGTCCTTTAATTAAAGCTCCAGTACTTAATCCTGAGATAACTTCGATGTTGAACGAATCAACGAAAAATCGTGACGTTAGGATACAAAGAAAGCAATCGCAAATAGAATGCGTGTTGACTGTCCTAGGTAGGACGATGTCAGGTATCTTGACCTAGTCCAGTGACACTACCGATATCCTTCGTCTTTTAACAGACGCGACAAAGCTGTTGTCGGATTCTCATTATTTGGAGACTGAGACTAGAAGATCTCTTGTCACTCCAATGGTTGACAAGACCTTTTTGGAGCCTTTTAAAGATAGAAAGAGGGACAGTCACCTTTTTGGTGAGAAATTAGGAGAATTTATTAAATCTTCGCGTGGAATACAAAAGACAGGCAAGCTGCTCCAGTCTGCAGGTCAAACAAGTACTTTAAACTACAAAGGCCCGCCGTCACGCCAGCCCTATCACCGCTACAGTCGCGGGCAGTCGAGACGCGGCGGCGGGGCCAAGCCAGGATCGAACTACCGGCGCCGCGGGACAATGCAGGCGATGTCCCGGGCTCCACGAGTGTCGTCCCCTCACCAGCACCCTGCATCACGTCACAAACCAGCGGGAGCAACCCCCACAGCGAACGCGAAGCAATAACTTCCCAGGTATACTCTCATGCTGGTCGCTTAAAGTATTATATAGAAGCTTGGAAAAAGGTTACTGATGACAAAACAGTCATTGAGACCATTTCTGGTTATAGAATTCCCTTTCTTAAACAGCCTGTACAAAATGCGGGTATGATTCCAAAATCATCTTTCTCAAAAGACGACAGGTTTTATATTAAAAAAGAATTGAATCGATTGTTGCAAGCAAATGTCATACGTAAATGTAGTCCGACCCGCGATCAGTTTGTATCTAGTATTTTTATCATTCCTAAAAGTAATGGTGAAAAACGATTAATTTTTAATTTAAAGAAATTAAATGAATACGTTGAAGTAAGCCACTTTAAGATGGAAGATATTAGGACAGCTGTCAAATTAATGACACCTAACTGCTATATGGTTAACTTAGATTTAAAAGAAGCATACTATATAATACCTATCCACAATGAGCATGTTAAGTTTTTGAGATTTTATTTTGATAATAATCTGTACGAATTTTTGGTTTTACCGTTTGGATTGAGCTCAGCTCCTCATACTTTTACAAAACTTATGAAACCAGTTTCTACTTTATTGCGATCTCGAGGTTTTAAATCAGTCTATTACTTAGATGACAGTTGTTATTTCGGTGGCAGTTATTCAGAATGCGTTGATAATATTAATGAAAGCATTAAGTGCCTAGTACGTTTAGGATTTGTAATAAACTATGAGAAGAGTTCACTGGTACCAAGTCAACGTTGTCAGTTTTTAGGTTTTATCTTAAATTCTGAAAATATGACCCTAGAACTTCCTTTAAAGAAAAGACGCGACATCTTGTCACGTACCAAAAATATGCTTGATACGAAGAGAATCACTATTCGTGCTTTTGCCCGTTACCTAGGTACCCTGACAGCTGCTTGCCCGGCCGTTGCGTACGGCTGGTTATATACAAAATCTTTAGAGCGGGCTAAATATTTAGCTTTACTGGATAATGACGATTATGACAAGATGATGACTGTTCCAAATAGTGTACGTGTTGATTTGACTTGGTGGAAGTCTTCAATTTTAAATACGTGTAACCCCATTAGACCCATGTCGTTTACGTTAGAGATATTTAGTGACGCATCTAGTATCGGCTGGGGTGCAGCCTCTGGGGGTGAAAGTATAGGCGGTTCGTGGAGAGAAGAAGAGAGTTCTCGTCATATTAACTATTTGGAACTTCTTGCAGCTTATTTTGGTCTCAAATCTTTCGCGAATAAGGTCACTAATTGTCACATACTCCTACGCATTGACAATACTACGGCGATCGCTTACATAAATAGAATGGGTGGAGTACAATACCCACATCGTAATGAAATTGCCCGTAGAATTTGGACTTGGTGTGAAAAAAGGCAGATATTCCTTTTTGCATCTTACATAGCGTCGTCCAAGAACATTGAAGCAGACACAGAGTCAAGAAATATTGATATTGAGTGGGAATTGCAATCTACAGCATTCAGTACTATTGTTTCAAAATTTGGTGAACCTGAGATGGACATTTTTGCATCAAGAACGAATGCTAAATGTAAAAAATATATATCATGGAAACGTGATCCCTACGCATACAACGTGGATGCTTTTACTATTAAATGGGATATGTTCTTTTATGCGTTTCCACCATTTTCACTCATTTTAAAGGTTCTGCAAAAAATTGTAGCTGATGAGGCAACTGGTATAATTGTAGTGCCTCATTGGCCATCTCAGGCATGGTTCCCAGTATTCAGATCTCTTGCTGTAGGTGAAATATTGATATTTCCTCCGAATAAATTTCTGTTATCATCTAATTTCAGGGAAATTCATCCTCTGCATCGCCACCTTTTCCTGGCGGCGACTATATTATCCGGGAAGCGTTCGCACGATTGAAGATCCCTCAATCAGCACTAACTGTAATGACGTCATCTATCTCTGTGAGCACTAAAACGCAATATACTTCTAGCTTTAAACAGTGGTGGTTATACTGTCACGATAAGGGATTAGATCCGTTCCAGATCGGAGTACATGATTTGCTAGATTTTTTATCTCAATGCGTCACAAATGGTTCCACGTATGGATCGTTAAACAATCATCGTTCGGCTTTATCACTTATTTCCGGAAATAATGTGGGACAAGACGAAATTGTCAAAAGATTCTTTAGGGGAGTATTTAAGTTGAAGCCTTCCTTCCCTAAGTATAATTGTACATGGAACCCCAATATTGTCCTTAATTATCTTGCTGGTTTATATCCCAGCGATAATTTAAGTTTGGAGCAGTTGAGCAAAAAATTGGTTGTGTTATTGGCTTTGTCAACAGGCCAAAGATGTCAAACGCTCTCTTTGATTAGGTTGCCCAATATTATAATCAATCAAGACAAGGTTTTAATCACTATTACTGATTTGATTAAGACATCTGGAATAGGTAAATCACAACCAATTCTTGACCTTCCATTTTTCCGACAGCGTCCTGCAATCTGTCCTGCAGAGACTTTAATAGCCTACATGAATGTTACATCCTCCTTAAGAAGTACTGTAGACAATAAATTGATTCTAACTTTCAAAAAACCTCATCATCCCGCCTCTTCGCAAACTATAGGACGATGGATAAAGCAGGGTTTGGCTGCTAGTGGTATCGACACAGAAATATTCAGTGCCCATAGCACTCGGCATGCATCATCTTCTGCTGCACATCAAGCAGGAATCAGTGTCGATATCATTAGAAGAACTGCTGGGTGGTCAGATCAATCTGCCACCTTTGCTAATTTTTATAATAGGCCAATCGCGCAAACAAATTGTGAATTTGCTAACGCTGTTCTGAATAATTAATCAATAAGGATAAAGTTTTGTTTGAATATTTTTTTTGATAATAATCATTAAGATGAATAATCTTTGATTGTATTTTCTAATTGAAATAAGAATACATGTGTTATTTACAATTTATAAGGAATTTATTTCATTTATTATGCATCCTACCTATAACATTGCAAATGTCTGTCTCTAAACATCTACAGGTAAACATTTAAATCTCGAAAGACGAAGACAGTATAATTTAATAATCAAACGAACTTACCTGAAGTGAAGTTCGATTTAAATTATCCTGTCTTCGTCGAAGAGATTTAAGGTCCCGCCCGACCCTGACATTCAGGTGAAGACACACCTGTCATTTCCCTAAACAATGTTATAGTTCGTCCAGTAGACCGGTACTCTGAACTAAATGAGGAACGAAGTAGTAGGGTGATCTAGCGCCTATGGAGATAGTGCTATCTCTTTCTTTCCTATGGCGCTAAACTATGTGCGAGTGAGTCGAAGCGTAGCGAGGCTACTACAGGTAAACATTTAAATCTCTTCGACGAAGACAGGATAATTTAAATCGAACTTCACTTCAGGTAAGTTCGTTTGATTATTAAATTGTGCTCATGGTAACAAACGCACAATCACGTGTTTAAGTATCGTACACTAATTGTCAGTCACCCTATATATTTATAAGGGAAGCAAGATTTAAAATTACATTCTTAAACTGTTTTTTTTTAATTACATCTTTGTTGCACAGATAAGGCCCGCATTCGCACAACTTATAACCAGTTTAGAGTATCTGCCAGGAGTAACTTTAGATGTGGCCAACAGAATATATGTGTCTTACAGAAATAGTATCAACAAGAAGTTTGCGAAAGAAACAGAAGTCCTATTCAAGTCTTCTGTAGAGAAGATTAGAGTAACCGATCCGAAAAGAACTGCAAATAAAATTAACTCTTGGGTAAGAATGACCGAGCTGATTTAACGTTTTGGGTTTTTGATAACTTAGACTTATTGGTTTTTAAAACTGTGCCAACTACTACTATTAACTCATCGTCATCATCAGCCTATAATGTTCCCACTGCTGGGACACAGGCCTCCTCTCTGTGAGAGGGAGTGGGCCATAATCCATCACGCGGGCCCAGTGCGGATTGGTGGATGTCACATGTCGCTGTTAGTCTATCTAGGTCTTTCTACACCCTGAGGCCACCAGGATCTTCCACAGGCATAAACCCGGTTACTGTCAGTGATCCCGATACTATAGCTTTAGAAGTTGCAAGTCGGTCAATTTTGCCGGCGCGGCAATATATTTTTTGTGTTTTCAAAGTCAATTACTAATTTAAAGATTGCCAAGTGATCGGAGAAATTGCGCGTGCTTTTCGAATTATTACAAAAGTTGGCACCGACAGCTGGTAACTAAATGATCGGAAACGCGTACCGTCGTATTAAATACGCAATGTGGGCCTCTCGTCAAGATCGTTTCTAAATAAAGCTTAGGTTGGTATCTTGTTCTACCTTGCAAAAGACAAACAAGGAGATATCATCTTAAATGGTGACCAATCTACGGTCTTAGAGGCCCCAGAAAAAGTCATAATTACTTTGGTTGAAGGCGCTAATCACAGGATATACTGGTAAGGATTGAAACGAAAAATGTGTATATTGAGGAAGGATAAATAAATATAACATCACGCTACGGCCAATACAGCAGCGGGTGTGAATCTATGGCGATCAGCTAGTTATTCATAATAATGTGTTCCATACCATTTCATTTTGTTCCAAACCAGGTGGCCGATAAGACAAGGAATAAAATCAAAAAGTTGATCAGTTCAAGAGACATTACAGAAGAAACATCGGTGATTCTTGTCAACGCTATTTATTTTGAGGTAAGTGCACATAGATTGCTTCTCTTTTCCCAATCATATCCAACTGGTGTCTAGTTCAACCGCCCGGTTGCATTTGAATAGTACAGTCAGCGTTACGATGTGGTTGGTCCTTGGCAGCACCTTGGTCGTTACTGGGTAGCCAATTGATGCCCAGCGACCAACAGCGACTCGCTGTCTGATCATGCACCACCCGACCATGCACATGCCCTGGTCGATGGCGGTGTCGTGTTACACGAGAGCCTCCAAGAGCGGTCAGCAATATGACATGACCCCCCCCCCCCCTTATAGGACAAAAGCCTGCAGGGACTGTCTTATCAGGTAACCGTGGCACTCGAAAGTAAAGGGCTATATGGACGCCGTGAATTTTATTAAGTCTGACATTCTGCACTGAGTGACAGGACTCATTAATTGATAATTACGATTATATACCACGTAAAAAAATCTGCCATTGAACGACTTCAACATTTCAAGTCCACATTGCAAGCCACGCAAGGTGGACTATTAGCATCCTGTATTAATTTTCTCCTTTTGATAATTGTGAACATCATTTTCTAGGGTAAATGGTTGAATCAATTTGAAAAAACCTTCACGGACGACTTTTTTTCGCCTTCTGGCAGACATCGGATACCGATGATGTCGCGAACAGGGACTTACTCATACTGGAAAAGTGACAGTTTGAATGCTCAGGTACCTAATATTTACGTTTATTCTTACCCGTAGCTTCCGTAGAATATTGAAATACATAGCCTACATCATAGTATAGTTATCTAACTATTATTGATCTCTACATTATAATGTCTTGACGAACGGACTAGTTGGGCGCAGGTTTGTCTTATACTGGTTTGTCAAGGGGCGTGATTCTCACCACCACAGACGCAATTCGAAAATCGGATGCGCCAGTCATAGGCTTTACATGGTGCAACTGGTGCAAGGCAAGTAATACCTGCAAAGTACGTGTAGGTACCTTGATTCTACTTGTTTTGGATGATCTCTTAAATACACAGTAGGGAAATGCAAACTATAAATACAGGTACCGACGAATAAAGAAATGGAATATTATATTTGAATTTCACCAGATCATAGAAATACCTTACGAAGGTGAGCAGTCGTCCATGATAATAGTTCTACCGTACAGCAACAATGGCTTGGGTGCTCTTTTGCGAGCTTTGAAGCTAGCTCCGGAACTATTAAACAAAGCTTTAGAACAAATGAAGCCTACAGATGTTACACTCACCATGCCAAAGTTCAAGATTGAGTCAGAAATGAATCTGAACAGTTTGTATAAAAAGGTGAGTGCCTGTTTTTTTGTTTATACTGTTATGAATATATTAAGTGCAAAGTAGAACGGGGTGCTAAGACAGGAAACCTCCACGTGCGCCCATGGACTGGAGTTCCCTCTCGGATACGTCCGGGGGAAAACCAGTTTTTCGGGCCGGTGCACCCTGGGATGCGGGCAAAAACTCTTCTCCCGGGTCTCTTTACCCGTATGCAAATAGCCTGTCAGGTGGACGCTCCAACGCGTGTCCCTCTGAATAGCAGAGGGCACAGCGGCGGAGCGGGCTTGCGGACGGTGAGTAATGGGTAGCTCACCGTCCGACCAAGGACCAAGCCCGGGTCGGTGGCGCATCGTGTTTCGCGCCAAATGCCTGCTGGGGTCGCGGGTTTCTTCTTAACTCAGGATACCGTGGCCCCGGAACGTAAAGGGCATCCGAAGGAACACGGGTGGATTTTAGTGAGTAAGAGTCTGACAGTCCCTTCCGACCCACCCAGGGCGGGAGGACTCATTTGAAGATTTTACCACCTAAAAAAAAAAAAGTGCAAAGTAGAACAGGTCTTTTTCTTTACGTAGGTACTTTGGCACATTCGCACTTCGTTCCGCGTTGGCAGTACACTTCACCTTATTTACACTCGGTCCAATTCACGATTGGTCCCATTCGCAGTTCACCCCATAAAAGTATTTTTTTTTGTATTGTTTCTGTCATTAAATTTATCCGATTTTTTAAGTAACTATCTTGGTGCAAGTAACGCTAGAGTTGCGTTTAATAACAAATTTTTGAACGGTGAGGAAAATTACGACCATACTTTTATAAGGTTAGTTGTTCCAATCAAGTAAGAAGTTTCCAGGTTTCCAGGTGTAGTTGCGACGTAAGGACTCTTATTCTAAAAATGGCTGGAGACACGCCACTGTGCCCCGAGCGGATGCGGCAAAAAAAAAGAGAATAAAAAAAGTCTAATTCAAAAATTAAAATTCTAGATTGGGGTGAGGACTATGTTTGACGAAAGACACTCAGAATTGTCTAAAATAGTCGACGGTGAAACCGTATATGTCTCTAAAGCAATACACAAAGCAATTATTGAAGTAAATGAGAAAGGGACAAAAGCTGCCGCAGCTACTGGTGAGCTAAATTTATCAAAAATATTGCCATTACCGCTACACTCAGACATGTTATTATATTAACACCATCTTTCTACTACTATACCTTTGATAATAGTAAATCTAACAAGATAATTAAATACCACTTTTTATTTTAATTAATTCAAAGGGACACACAACTCTAGATACATAAACAAATTCCGGTAGCAACATCATTATGCCAATTGATATATTTATATAAGAACGTGCCTGAGTGCCGTTCTTACAGTACTTAAAGTCTTACCACAGTTATTTGACTTTTGAAAGCTGCTATAACAAAACTGCAACAATAATGCGCTTGTACGCTGGCCATTGACAGCAACCGTAATAATACCAATAGTAAAGATAGCTTTGGTTTTGATAATAATCTATAGTCAACGGTAAAATAACTATGACGGGACTCTTTAGCTTTTAGCTCTCATTAGAATTTTACTACTTCCATAGACAAAAACTAAGAAAGGGATAGGTACTTACAGGTGATTGTACAAAGTAGAAAAAAGTTTCTTTGTAAGGACCCCATTGTGGCTTTGAGATTATAATAGGTCTCGCAAAAACTCTTGGTATGTAGGACATGTCTGAAATATTTTTTTATTTGTTTATTCATCATCTGAGACATATAGATCTTCTTTTTGTCTTCTGAAATTCAAAATCATAGGGTTTTCTAGAAACTACATTGTGTGCCTCATACACTTTTTATTTCTATTTATTTTTTACTTCTATCATTATCGCATTTGAATTCAATATCGATTTTCAAGGGAAAAAAAAGTCTTGTTTGTCTTCAATGTTTGTCTATCAGCACCTAAACGGTTGGTGTTTATGTGACAAATTAATGTTGCTAACAACTTTTGTTATTATTAAGATAGGAATTGAGTACCGTCAAACGGGGTGAATAGGGACGCAGGGTTGAATCGAGACGAAACTTTAACAGGGATAATATTGAATTAATATGATAGTTTACCAACAATTACTCAATTTTATTTTGTTACATTATTTTGAGACCTAGTTGGCAACACACCATCATAATTTATCGTTAAAATCGCTTTCAAAGTTTTGTCCCGATTCAACCCTGCGTCCCTATTCACCCCGTTTGACGATACTCAATTCCTATCTTAATAATAACAAAAGTTGTTAGCAACATTAATTTGTCACATAAACACCAACCGTTTAGGTGCTGATAGACAAACATCGAAGACAAACAAGACTTTTTTACCTTGAAAATCGATATTGAATTCAAATGCGATAATGATAATTGTCTGAATGTAAAAGTAGGAAAATCTTGCTCTGATAAAGAATGAGAATGGAAGAAGAAAATTTGTTGTCCTGACCCCAAGCAAAATATGATAAGGATAGGAGGATGATGATTATCATCATCATCATCATCATTGGCAGTCTTGTCCCGTTTACTGTTGAGTATAGGCCTTCCCTATTTTGTGTCATTCTTCCCTGGGATGAATGTGTTTCACACAGAAAACCTGTTTGAAACACGTGCATCCCAGGGAACCCGCGATTTTCTGAATATCATCTATTCATATAGCTGTTTGTGTTGCAACGCTTCTTCTACCGCTTCTCGGCAACCATTCAGGGAGAGCTGCCCCTCTCACGTTTTACCAAGTGTCTTGTCCGCTTCTACTTCAAAGCCGCTACCTTTAATTCGACATCTTGTATTTTATTCCAAAGAATTAACTCATCTTCAAGAACTTACGAGTGAAATCATGGTTCTGTTTTTGTTAAAGTTTGAGTACCTATTTAATTATTATAATAATAATTTGTTTATAATGCTTTTTGTTTTTTTAAATGGTTTTTTTCATAAGCCTCTTTTGCATGTTTGTTTAACTAAGTTTTGTTTGAAAATTTATTTCTTCCTGCTTGTTATTATCTAACATTTGTCCACATATTCATAGAAGATCTCCTGACACTTGTGTTTTCGTGGTTTCAGGAGTAATAATCAATCTATTGTCTGCTGCTTATGGTTACGAAGTGAAAGTGAATCATCCATTTCTGTTTTACATCAAAGCTTACCAAGAGCAGTTGTTCGCGGGAGTCTTTAACGGTAACGATAGATAAATAAGTAATTATCAGAGTAACCAAACTGTGGAACCCTTCGGTAAAATACATTTCTGATAATTATTATTTTGTGTAAATAGACCAATAAATGAAATGATTTCAAATTATTGTATTTAGACTTTCTTTTATTCATATTTTTAAAAATACTCACATGGATACTGTAACGAACCAAATTACAAAATTGTGTCAATTAAAACAGTATACCTACACTTAAGCCCATGATACACATGCCAAAAATATGCAAGTAGTGGGTCCATCTAAATTATGCAATCTGCTTGTTTTTTTTTGTGCAACTTACTAGCATGTGTATTACGGGTCTTACTGTGGTAGAAAAAGAGGAGGGGTAGTTATAGCGTGGGACAGGTTGGGAAATTCCTTAACCTCTATAATAAAGACTGGATCGACGGTGTTGTGTCTGATAAAGAAGTTCCTCTTAAGAAAACTTTGGCAGGAAAGAAAGAAAAACGAATTACGTACCTAGTGATAGGTAGTCATATATAAACAGTTGTACACCATTGAACCTGTGTATCTACTTTAAGACTTATTTTACTTACCATTTGAACATACACATTCATATTAGTGGTAATGAAATTATACTTTTGGTGATGGGGCTTAATTTAAAGCACGGATTTCAACGTGTACCTACGTAGTAAACGTAGGTAACTCTAAGCTTAATGTTACTGGTTGAGCATTGAGAAGTCTTACTCCATGGTTTCTTGAAAGAACATAGGTGGTACTCCACAAGGTCAGTGCGTGTCCTCCTAGACTTAGATTTCTCTTGTTACGACCATTTTATTTGTAAAGAACAAAAACATTTTTTTATTTAACCGCTTAAGCAAGTTAAGCTTCCCATGTCATTTAAACAAAGCTAGATTAATAAATGATTTTTAACAAAAATCATGAAAGTTCTTGATAAAATAAGCGTGGTTGTTGCGTTACTCGTAAATGAAATCTCTCGTGAGTGAAATCTTCGTCGTCTGTGATAGCCTAAGATATATTAATATAAATCTTAAGATAAAATATTATAGGATCTTAGCCGTGTGTGATGCGCTTTATTCTCATGACTCTTCATCTATTTCCATTTTTCATGACTACCTGATATAAATATGAAACACGCTTAGTTTATTATTTAACTCTGAAATCGTACGGTCATTATTTAATACATCGGAGCCTACTAAGAAAATAGACCTCGAGGAATCTTTACATATGACTTTTTAAAGGGGCTACAGTGGCTATAGTACCAAATATTAGATACTGTTTTATTCCAATATAAACATAGTTACTTCTAGACACACACACTTCTTCTACTACATATTTCATATTTTAAATGTCAGCAAAAAACATAGTAGATTATTCTCTTGGCCACGTTAAAAAGGTGTTTCTTTAACGAAAACACATGTTCTTATGCGTGACCGTAAAAGTAACACCTGTAAGGTTACATCTGCTTGTAACATTTTTTTACGAGCATTGTCATTGTCACACATGGAGACAAAGCATTAAAGATTTGAAACCTATACTCTTTCCCACAGAAAAATATGCAAGTAGATTTCACTTTATATTTTGTTGGAATCAAGTGACTCTTTTAGTTGTTTTCATTGAAGTTACGATATTCACAAAATACATTAATCTTGCAGTAATAATGGGTCCAATGATGCCTGCGTTGCCTCCAATAAGAATTCAATTTGTTGCAAATCATCCGTTTTACTTCATCGTCAGAGCTGATCAAGAGCAACTATTTGCCGGAATCTTCAATAGATGATGATTAATTGGTTAATTCAATTAAATTGAGTATTTGTTTCACAAAGTCTTTTATATTTTAGAGAACATGTTTAACAATCCATACATGGGTATCTATCGGTAAACCAACTAACATTTTGTTCTTATGTACTAGGTAGGTATTTGTTTTTTAATTTTCAATCTGCCCTTTTTCATAACTAATACATGCACCTAATAACTAACTGTAACATCTTTATCACATTCAATTTGTGTAATTTGCAATAAATGATTTATTTTATTATCGTAAACTATGTACTTAACGTTTCATATTTTGTGTCAGAAGACAAAAATTACAATATTCTATTTTCCAAGCAAAGATGGCGTAGCTTTTCTTATGTTCCCAAGCGTGTCTGAAGTTATATTTCTACTTGTAACTGTTTTGTTTACGATCATTGTCACAGATGGATAAAATACTTAAATGGTTTGGTTTCTTTAATACAGAAAATATTATTTTCTGTAGATATTAAAGAGACCAAACCATTTAAGTTCACTTTCGCCAAGAGAAGTAGGTAAATGTAAATAAGGAACTTTTATTAGGTTACGTAACGTTAATCAACAACATAATCCAAAATTCAATCAACTTAAAGTAATAGATGTGTAATACGAAAATAACGAGCAACTTTACTTGATCGGGTTATATTTTAGCGATATAAAATGATGTTGTTTAGTGTTTTGATTAGTCTTGTGTAGTTCGCGAACGAACTAGTTCAAAAGAACTGCTCCCACAGATGAACTAGTGAACTAGCTCCCACATTTTCCGCTCCGTAGTTCAGTAGTTCGGACAGAATGAAAGAGATCGACTGAACTAAGATCGTTGCACGGGAGCGGGACAGCACTACACTATAATACTCCCGTTCGCTCACCGATCATGCGCGCATCCCGTTTCGTACTCTCTACACAAATTGTCGCATGCTGCAGGAACCGTATTAAATCGAGCGAACAAAGACAAACTAAATCTGAAATCTCTTTGCGAGTGAACGATTTGATCGCTCGTGATCGGTCGGTCTCTATTACGAGCTAGGAACTAACGAACTAGAAGAACGAACTAGTTCGTTTAAGAGCGGAGAACTAAATTGAGCGCTCTCAGTAGTGAACTAGAATGCCCAAGACTAGTTTTGATATACTACATCAACGTAAATATTTGGCTCGAGTAAATTCTGTGTTCTACGCTCATAAATTTTTCAATTACTTATTACAAGTTATTCAAAAGTTGCGAACTTATGTGTGCTTGCAATTCTTTTTTTAAATTTTGCAAACACACATAAGCGCGAACTATATTTAAGGATATACCTACACCTACTTTATGTAAACATATTATATATTTTTTAGCTTGGTAAAATCATGAAATGAGTCCTGCCACCCCGGGCAGGGTGGGAGGGACTGTCAGACTTGTACTGACTAAAATCCACGGTGTCCTTCAATAGCCCTTTATGTTCCGGGGTCACGGTGATGGAATAAGTCCCGCGACCCCGGCAGGCTTTGGCCCTCTGAGAGGGGGCCCCGTCATTATGCTGACGCTCTTTGAGGCGCACGTGGAACACGATGCGCCGTTGACCCGGGCATGGTCCATGGTCGGACAGCGAGTTGCCCTTTACTCGCCGCCCGCATGCCCGCGCCTACGGTGGCCGGTGATCGTCTTGCAATGTCCGTCGCCGTGGGTGTCCACCACCGCGGGTGGGGCGGAGGGAGGACATTGTCCTCTCTCTTACGCGGCCCGCCTCCTCCTTCGCGAGCATGATTGCTTCGCAGAAGGAGGCGACCGCTTCCCACTCTGTCTCGCCCCGCAGCATGGCCGCAACCAATGCCGGGCGCGATGGGTCTCCGCCTATCGCCGTCGTGAGGACACGTCGGTGCTCTGCCCAAGCTGGGCAGTCCTGCACCGTATACTATGCTCCACCGTGTAAACATAATAATACATATAAAAAACCTCTGTTAATTCAGAAAATTGGTGGCCTACCATGACGAACGCGAGAGTAATTCCATTGTGGGAACCAAGGGGGGTATTACAACGTCTTTAAACCAGGCTTGTTCCGGCGAGTGAAAGTGACAGAGCTATTCAAGTCGTCTAGCACCATCTCGTTCACTCACTGGAACAAGCCTGGTTTCAGGACGTTGTAATACCCCCAGTTAATGCTATACAACTTCTAAAGCTCTGTCTCTTTCCCACACTGCATTTACTCTCGCTTTAAAACGTGTTGGTGGGCCACCTGTACTTTATTTGACTGTATATTCGAATATTATAACTTGAGACTGTATATACCTACCTAAATGTATTTTACATGAATCAAATGTCCTTTTTATTGTTTTCATTGAAATTAATTTTCTTAACATTGCAGCAACTTTGCTGTTAGCGTCGATGGGTGCGTTGTTTGCAGAAAGAATTAAATTTGTAGCAAATCATCCGTTTTACTTCATCATCAAAGCTAATCAAGAGCAACTTTTTACCGGAATCTTCAATGGATGATAATCAATTGGTTTATTCAATTAAATTGAGTATTCATTAATTTTTATAAACAACTCTTTTCATTTTAGATCATAATTTGTTAATGCATGCTTGGGTTTAGGTAATCTGACTTAACAATTTTGAAATTAGCTGAATATTCTCATCAAATTCTTTTTATTTATTGTTCTATGAACTTCCTCTCTTAAAATTGTTCTTTCTTAAATAATTTGTTAAATTCATTTCTTAAATAAAATTTACTATATTTAACATTATTTAAAGATAAAGTTTTATTTTGAAATTAAGGTAATATTTTGATTTCTGCGATTAAGGGGACTGTGGGATCAATGGGCTTCACTCCAAAAAATAATTCAATTTGTTGCCAATCACCCGTTTTATTTAATTGTCAGAGTTAATCAAGAGCAATTATTTGCCGAAATGGATGAGAAATAAAAGATTCATTTATTAACCCGCCATTGGTGACGTCAATTTGACTTACACATTCGGTGACGCCGGTCTCACGCACCGGGATTTTAAACTTAATTTTTTTCAAGAATTAACTAACAAATGTACTCGTAGTTGACTCAGTGTTAAAATTAGGTATACTTTTGACAATAAAACGCCGGTATATCTTCAATCACAGCTCGTTTATTAGAAGTTATTCATTGGTATTTGCAACACTTAAATTGATCAAGTTTTAATTATAACTTTTCTAAAATGCAAAAACACTAACAATCTTATAGTTTAAAATTTTCGTGTCAGCCTTATCCAGTCTTATGACATTTTGAAATATCCCAAATAATATGAGGAGGTGTCGTTACTTGAAGATTCCAGATCACTCAGATCCTCTTCGCTCTCCAAGTTTCGTATTTGATTTGGGCGGAATCTTCCGGTGTGGAATCACTTTCAGCTTCGCTGTCTGATGACGGTGGTGACCCATCAACTTCACGTAAAAATTGTTCTTGTAAAAGAGCCTCCATGCGTCTCTATTCGCGTTCGTAATTCATTCTGAAACTAAATTATGATTTGATAAACACAATGCGCATTTTTACAATAAAAATTAAAACCATGTTCAAAACTTACTGATCATAGTATAATACTATAATAGTATACAAGTTCATCAAATGTACAGTGAAAGTAAGCACAAAACGCCATCAAAATGTGTAAAAACAAAATATTAAAATATGACGTTTTAACTTACGTGTTCGGTGACGCACGGTCTCACGCACCGGGTTGGTGTGAAAACTCGGGACGTGTGCACGCTACGACTTAGCGGGGTTAACATACGGCGGGGGGCGTGCAATAAGGCAGCTACTCAAAATCACGGCACGATTCGATGGCGGGTGTTAAAGTTATCATCGTTTTACTAACCACCCGGTCTCACAGACATACACGTCACCAATGGCGGGTTAAAATTAAATACTTTTTCTAAAAGTCATTTTTTTTTAGTAACCATTTTTCTTACTAGTAATATTCCATTAAGTACACAGTAGAGTATAAGTACTAAGTAGTAACGCTACGCTACTAGTGTTCAATAAAGCAACAAATTGAAAAATCAAATTGCTTCCCTCTTGTAGGTATCCATTCCACTTTACGCAGCAAATATTATTTTTGTAACCACTTTTGCTATAAGGCAATAACAATAATGACACTCACTCATAGAGATTCATAATTTATAATCTAGTTTAACCTCCAACGAAAACTTTTCTAAAAGTAAGATTAGTAATTCCAGTCAGTAAAATGACATTTGTACATGAATGAAATTCATGTTTAATGACAGTTGCACAATAGTTGCACTTGTCATTTTACTGACTGGAATTAAAGGGCTTCACACACAGCAGCTATAATGTAAAGATGTACATTATAGCACGATACATCTCATTACATCTTTCCATAGAGATTCGAAGATGTAAAAATATACATTATAGCTGCAGTGTGTGGTCTACTGACGATTTCTACGGAAAGATGTAATGAGATGTATCGTGCTATAATGTACATCTTTACATTATAGCTGCTGTGTGTGAAGCCCTTAATAATCGTACTTTACGACCTGGCTTTGCAGTCTCGACAAATATAACGACAAAAATCGCTCATTAAGTCTAATCGATGTCAAAGGACCACGGGCAACAATGTATGGAGGCTGCACCATCGCTCAACAGCGATGATACCTATGCCAAATGAAAGCTTTGAGGATGTTATGCATTTCTTATTATGGCAGCTAAGTCGAATTCGAGCGCCAACAAGGTGATTTCGAGCATCGAAAAAACTTTCCCTTACCTAACCTAACCTGGGACAATATCAATTAAAAGATTCGAAACAGGTGTCATTCGAAGCGTGTCATCATCATCATCATCATCAGCCTATAATGTTCCCACTGCTGGGACACAGGCCTCCTCTCTGTAAGAGGGGAAGCGATTCGAAGCGTGTGGTAGATACGATATATTTTTACTATGGCGTCATTCTTCAAATGTGTAAGGTTTACCTGGAAAATCTGAAAATGTCAACCTAACCTAACCTGTGGCAATATTCTCCAACGGATTTGAAACAGGTGTCATTCGAAGCGTGTGGTAGCCACGATATACTTTTACTATGGCGACATTCTTCAAATGTGTAAGGTTTACCTGGAATATCTGAAAATGTCAACCTAACCTAACCTGTGGTAATGTTCTCCAACGGATTTGAAACAGGTGTCATTCGAAGCGTGTGGTAGACACGATATACTAATATGGCGACATTATTCAAATGTGTAAGGTTTACCTGGAATATCTGAAAATGTCAACCTAACCTAACCTGTGGCAATATTCTCCAACGGATTTGAAACAGATGTCATTCGAAGCGTGTGGTAGACACGATATACTTTTACTATGGCGACATTTTTCAAATGTGTAAGGTTTACCTGGAATATCTGAAAATGTCAACCTAACCTAACCTGTGGCAATATTCTCCAACGGATTTGGAACAGGTGTCATTCGAAGCGTGTGGTAGACACGATATACTTTTACTATGGCGACATTTTTCAAATGTGTGAGGTTCATCCGGAATACCTGAATATGTCAATATAATCTTACCTTTTTTATCGTGGTAAAATCATCAAAAGAGTACACCGGGACACCGTGGATTTTAGTCAGTACAAGTCTGACAGTCCCTCCCACCCAGTGCAGGGCGGGAGGGACTGTCATACTTGTACTGACTAAAATCCACGGTGTCCTTCAATAGCCCTTTAAGTTCTGGGGTCACGGTAATTGGATAAGTCCCGCGACCCCGGCAGGCTTTCGCCCTATAGAGGGGGTCCCGTCATCATGCTGACGCATTTTGAGGCACGCGTGGAATACAACGCGCCGTCGACCCGGGCATGGTCCTTAGTCGGGGAGCGAGTCGTCCATTACTCGCGAGCCGCCCGCGCGTGCGGTGATTGCGCAAGCGGATACGCACCCCCGGCTTAAGGCAGTGTAAGACACCGTGTGGTATTAGTCAGTCGAGTCTGACATGACCTTCCGTCTTCTCCAGGCTAACAAAGTCCACGAGGGCTTCCACACTTATAATAAAATAAATATTAAAAAAAAAACACGACTGTGAAACCATTTTTAAAATCCTTTAATTTGATACCCCACTTGATAGAATGTGAGAGATTTTAAAAAAATATTTTTAGTTGGGAACCCTTTGCACGCGAGTTCGACTCGCACTTGGCCAGTTTTATGTACCCAATGACACTCTCACGTTTAAGATGAATCTAACGACACCTCTCAAGTTAAAATCCATCAAGCCGTTTAGGCTGCAGAGCAACACAACGAAACATACATACATACGTACATACACTCGAAAAACATAACCCTCCTGGCGCAGTCGGGTAAAAGGGTGGGTTAGGTTCGTTTAAGAAAAGTCTAGGAATTCCAGGTAAACCCCACACGTCTGAAGAATGTCGCCATATTAGTATATCGTGTCTACCACACGCTTCGAATGACACATGTTTCAAATCCGTTGGAGAATATTGCCACAGGTTAGGTTAGGTTGACATTTTCAGATATTCCAGGTAAACCTTACACATATGAAGAATGTCGCCATAGTAAAAGTATATCGTGTCTACCACACGCTTCGAATGACACCTGTTTCAAATCCGTTGGAGAATATTGCCACAGGTTAGGTTAGGTTGACATTTTCAGATTTTCCAGGTAAACCTTACACATTTGAAGAATGTCGCCATATTAGTATATCGTGTCTACCACACGCTTCGAATGACACATGTTTCAAATCCGTTGGAGAATATTGCCACAGGTTAGGTTAGGTTGACATTTTCAGATATTCCTGGTAAACCTTACACATTTGAAGAATGTCGCCATAGTAAAAGTATTTCGTGGCTACCACACGATTCGAATGACACCTGTTTCAAATCCGTTGGAGAATATTGTCCCAGGTTAGGTTAGGTAAGGGAAAGTTTTTTCGATGCTCGAAATCACCTTGTTGGCGCTCGAATTCGACTTAGCTGCCATAATAAGAAATGCATAACATCCTCAAAGCTTTAATTTGTCATAGGTGTCATTGCTGTTGAGCGATGGGCCAAGATGACGCAAGGTCCTTTCTTTAATAGATTTTCAACCTTATGCTTTCGAAATAAAGTTGAAAGTCTACTAAAGGAATTTGACAACGATACGACTTAGCGACCGATTTTTGTCGCTGTGTAATGTCAAGACTGCAGGGCTGCTCGAAGCTGAGGATTTAGAGAAATTCTGAATCTGGGAAAAGTTCACTTTGGTTCATGGCACAAAAACTAAATTCAATAAAAATTTACAACATTTTGTGGTTGATGGTTGGCATCTGTATTAATATAAACCAACCGGTTTGGAGAAAAAAATGACACAACTATGGACACTTTTTTTTTAGCGTGGTAAAATCATTAAATGAGTCCTCCCACCCAGAGCAGGTAGGGACTGTCAGACTCGTATTGACTAAAATCCACGGTGTCCTTCAATAGCCCTTTATGTTCCGGGTTCACGTTAATGAGATAAGTCCCGCGATCCCGGCTGGCTTTGGTGGCCCTCTAGAGGGGAGCCCCGTCAAACTATGGACACTAGATGAAAAAACTGAGTTGACGTTTCCGTCAGTGTCTGGTGTTCGGAACCTTTTCTTCGTCAGAATTTCGAAAGAACCTCAAAAAATACACAATGATAATATAAGCCTCTATAGCAAAATTATACTTGCTCCATTTAACTTTACAAGTATACGAGTACAAAAAGTATCTTAAAAAATATCTCTATCGCTCCAAGGTTTGCTGTAAGAAAACCCAATTCTGGGTTAAGCTCGCCTTTGTACATAACTTATCCTTATGTGAAATTTTACTTTAATACATAATACACGTGTACAATAAAGAATAAGAATCTAATATTCTATGTTTCTGACCATTCAAAAAATATAAAACGAAAATATTCCGAGTTTTATTAACACTCTACTAAGTCTGACACATGCGCAGTAAATGTATTTGGGGCACAAGTCGTTCTCATTCATCCCCTAAATCCCAGTTGAATGTCATTTGTCGCGGAGCTCGCACCTACTCGAGCGTTGGCGCGAAATCGTAAACTTTTACGATTTTAATGAACCACTTAATCCTACACGATAGTGAAGTGAAAAACCGTGTATTACCGTGTCTTCTGTGAATAAGTGACATGGATTATGTTTAATTCTGTGCTATGCAAATAAAATCTACAAAAAATTGAAGAAATGTAAAACTTATAAACCAGTAATGGAACACGATGTACGCCAAAGTTTGGTTGTTTTTTTAAATAATTGGAAAAATAATAAGTTTATAAATGGAAGTGAAGTTTTGGATTTGCCTGATTATTATACAATTTCAATTGGCTTTTTATGTAAAAGGACAAAACACTGTCAAAAGTGAGTACTAATGTGTTTTACTGAAGTTCGTTGTTGTTAAATGTTTGCTTTTATCTGACTATTTAATATAAGTTTTCGTATTTATATTTATTATTGTATAAAGATTATAGTAGAATTGAAATGCATTTATAATAATATCTGTTATTACGAGTATTGAAAGAAAATGAAATAAAATGGAATGTATGATTAAATAACTTTTTAAACAAATGTTTATATTGTCAACTAAGTAATTTGATTTAAATAAAGTAAGGTGCGGTAAAAAAAAATACTTTTGACAACGAAATCACAATAAAGTTTATTCCAGCTTGCTTTTAAAAATTGTAAACTCTAAATTAAAAAAAAAGAAACCAACATTAAAAAGTCAGCTAGAAGCTAAATTGTCATTAGAAAAACTAGCAAATAATCTTCTCTTGTAGATTCTTATCGTCGGACAGATGATACGGTAAACACGGATCTCAAAGAAGAGAAACCACTAGAATTCCTAGTCAGTCACCATACCAACCAAGAAAGAGATTATTTTCTCCCTCCAGTCTTCACAAATCACGAGGACGTTGAAGAAGAGGAAGACGAAGATGAAAATTCTTATTTAGATTATGACTACGATGGCAAAGAATCAAATTATAAAGATTCCCCAGACTTGGCAACGGTTAAAAGCGATGCTCACGACGTTTCGATAGACGATAAGATACCGCTACATACGGCGAAAGATAACTTGCCAGTTTTCCTTTTAGAACCTGAAAATACTTATGTTGTTAAAAATAAACCGGCAACTTTAAAATGTCGAGCAGCTAATGCTTTAAAAGTAAGTAAAAAAGTTTAAACTTCTTTGTATTGATTCTACATTTAAAATTGGAAAAGATGCAATGATGCGATGGCATGAATGCATTTGCCCAGCAGTGTTTCAAACCGAGTCATGAAAAAACCATCTAAGATTTCAGATTTAACTTTCTCATTGAATTCTAGCTACTGTTTTACATTTTAAAACAAAAGAGGCTGTTGTGTACATTATAGATGTTAATGTTGGGTAAACACTATTCATAATAAAACTTTATTCTGAAAGTACCTTAACAAACATGAAAGAATTTACGAGTATATTTATTTCAAATATTACTCACGCTGCTTAAACGCATGTTATGTTCTGTTGACCAATGTATTACTATCTTATAAGCATTGCAATCATTGAATATGCTTCCAAAAACGGCAAGTGGCAAAAAGTATTAATGGAATAGATAACGGCGGCGTTGAGAAGGGAACTTCAAATGTTTCGTAATTTCGAAAAATAAAGTCTTGATAGTTTTTGTGAAATTCAGATGGGCCGTACACGCTCTTAATATTTAGAATCAACTATCTACGCTCTATACAAAATAACGAACATAAAACTAACACAACCTTTTCTTAAAACCAAAGGTATTTTTCAAATGCAACGGCGTACAAACGCAAGCGCTTAACTTCGAGTTTGTCGATCCTCAAACTGGGGTGAGGATCATAGAGGGAGAGTGCAAAGTGACGAGGGAAAACGTGGAGGAGTACTTCGGGAGTGACAAGTACCAGTGCTCTTGTTTTGCTTGGACCAGTCGAGGGCACATTCGAAGTCAGCCTGCCACTATCGAACTTGCTTGTAAGTATTTGAGACATGTTCTTAAAAAGTTATTAGCCAGGGTTTAAAGCTATTGTCAAACAGACAGGCGGCGTGGCGAACGTGGAGGCGTTTTTGTTTGTAATGTATGGAATTGTTTGAAGCCAGTCACATAGACTATCGGATCACTTTCGCTTTTCTATGTGACTGGATTCAAACAATTCCATACATTACAAAATAAAAACGCTTCGGATCGCATTCGCTTCGCCTGTCTGTTTGACAATTGCTTTAATGATCTAGGTGATGATTTTAGTTGACAGGTAGATTCATGGTAATTAAGGGTTTGATAATAAATTCGATTCCTATGTGTGACACCATCTATTATCATATTTATAAAAAACCTTATGTCCGTCTTTGTAAACCTACCACAATAACGGATATGCAAGGTTTCAGGATGATTGGATAAGAGGTTCTTGTTTTTTTCAGAATTTTGTTACAAAAAATATGAAAGAAAGAAAGACAGTAGAAACTTTGTCGTAATTAATTATATTTTTTTAATTATCTTTGAACGTTAATTTTTGACGCCTGCTAAACCCTAAATGTTAAGTAGAGGAATAACCTCACAGTACACCCACAATTCGCCAGTACTGTTGAAGTCCCATGTCACAATTTTAGTGGATTAAAAAAACAAATTATTGCCTTAATTACATAATATCAACATTGATCATGTGTAATGATAAAATCACTTCGAACCCTGATAAAACGCTGTGTAGAAATATCTTTGTCTCCATGTTGAATTCTTATTGACGTGATCTGCCTTTGTATTCATTAGCTAAGTGAATGTATGGGCTGGCAGCCAAAAAGTTGTTACAGTGATCAAATATGTGTATAAATGTGGTACTAGTTGTCCCCTTTTGTTAGGAATACTTTAAAAAAGAGAATAGTTTATTTCAAGCCTACCTACTACCTACTTAAGTAGGTACGTATCTATAATAATTATTAAGTCAACAATTTATAATCGAAATTAAATTAAATTGCATTCTACTACTATAACTAATGGTAAAATCAGTATTTTAGCTGGAATATTGACTTCACTTGAGATTTGTATTTATTTTTCATTTTGTTCATCGTAATGCGTTTCTGACCATTTAAATTAGGTGTTAAGATACATTTATTATTCCAGAAGGCTAATGTTTATTATATTCATATATGTAAGAAGATTTTGGGGTGTCTTTTGAATGTTATTTTTCAAATAGTTCCGTTAAACAAAATTTTATAAAAAGAAAAATCTTAAAGCGCCATGTCAGTCAACCTGCAAACATGGCGCTTGCAATAGCATCGAATCGAGAACTCAAAATAATAAAAAATCATGGAAGATTAGTTAATAAAGTATTATCTCATTAGTTCTTATACCGTTATTAGTTATTCATCTTTAACTCAATACATCAAAGAAACCTCAACGTTGTGAGATTACCTCATCAATACCTACGTTGTATTCGTCTACAGCTGAGACGGGCGTTGCTAGTCATGACACAAAGTAAACATATAGTCAAAATAATCCTAAAACAATTGTAGTGAGATCATTAAAATAACTGAAGACGGTGCCATACACATTTTTGGTAGTTGACGTACTGTATCTCGTTTTAAATTTTCGTTCCCTACAAAACTTGGACACGCTCTGATAAGTGTGTTCAATAGAACAAACTTATCAAGGTCGCTCCTTCTCGTTCTGTTGAACACACTTATCGCCTCTTTCTCTTCTCGTAGACGCGAAATCTGTCGCATAGTCTGATTTTCTAGATAGACCTCAGCCATAACCAGAGCTCGGAATTAGATAGAGTTATTTTAGTACTTGCCTCGAAATATTGAAATTAATATGGATCTTCCCGGGATTTCTAATGACAATCTCGTGTGGAAAACAGTATTACAAATAAATAACAATACTAAAACATCAGAGATAGATTTGACAAATAAATTGTGTAATAGTAAATAACTTTTTCATTTAATAAATCACGCGATTCTGCTCTTTACAAGTAAATCCGGGGTTTGGGGCATATCCACTTTATTCTTTCGCTGTATGAAATCAATGTAAGTATATGAATAACTCTACCTAAATCCGACTCATGGTTATAACAAACTAATCATCACAAAATCTTCTAGACATAAAGAAGCACTTCTCGGTGGCTCCACAATCGCAGCTGGTCAAACAGTACACGACAGTGACATTCCGCTGTGAGCCTCCCCCAGCCGCCCCCTTTGTGCAGATCTACTGGCTCAAGAATGGAGCCCCGGTTGTCGAAGATGATAACGTGCAGGTGTCAAAGGAAGGGGATCTGCAAATTAAACAAGCTACGTTATTGGTGAGTTTTGATACGTGTACTATTGATTTCGAGAAAATACAATTTAGCGATACTATTGGAAATCCGTAGAGGAGGTCTATGTTTAGCAGTGAAAATCCCATGGCTGATATGATGATTTTGACAATAATTTATCTTGGTTTTCAATTAAGTTTGCAAATTTTTACGAACAAGGGGGAAATTCTTTTAATAATAGCATAAGTGCATGTAAACACAATTTCTACAAGTAATACCACTATGCGTACAATTTTGATTTTAATCTAATTTTTCAATCACATTTTCCAAAAAACCGTGCATGTATGTATATGACTCCCAAAAGTTCTTTTAACCAAGTGAACAAAGAAGTGAATTCCACGGGCACTGGGTCCGGACAGATTTCAATTGTGAAACAATTTTTAGGACATGGCGAACTACACATGTGTCGCTGAAAATTTAGCGGGGAAAAGGATATCCGAGCCCGCCTTGCTGACAGTTTTCGGTACGTTACTATTCCAACTCGTACTCGCTTATTTTGTTCTTTTGAAATAAAGTTGATGCTATTGTGCTTATTTACTCTACTCTTTTGGTCCATTTTTAAGAATTAAACACATTAATGAATGACCATTGTGTCATCTACATACACAAAAAAAAATCAAAACATTTTTTTTCATTATGAACAATGTTTGCATTTGCATGAACTATACTTTCTTCGTAATGTGTACGTAAGCATATAATTATTGTATAAATAACTCCTACGACAAGAAAGTCATCATTTGTATTATCTTTGTAAATATTACAAGTACCTGATAATATCCCTTACCTTAGTCAATGGTGGTTGGAGCACATGGTCGGCTTGGACCGACTGCTTCTGTGATGACCAGGGGAGGGAGGGCCACTCGGGGAGGAAGAGGGAAAGGACTTGCACTGCACCACGGCCTCTGAATGGAGGCCAACCTTGTATGGGACCGAATGTACAGAAAACGCAAGAATGCTCGGATTGTGATATAGGTACGTAAATGGAAAACTAATTAGCAAATTATTATTTGGAAATATAACTTACGGGTTTAATAATAAAGTATTTATAATGCCGTTATAAAATTTTCCAGTCAGTGAAATCTAATATTTTAGGTACCTATAATTTAATAAATTCTATGTGTCCATCGCTCATTATTTTTTCAAATTGTTATTTTTGTTTTTCGTATTTTTTTGGCATATTAACATACGTGTAATGAAAAGTGTGACGTGTAAAGAATTAATTAATTTGTTTTTCTCTCATTTAGATGAACTAGATGAGTTGGCAGATGAATCACCGGATCTAATACTAGGTAACAAAACAATAAATTCTACTACTACTATGAATAAACAATTATTATAAGAAAACCAAGAGATCAGTTGTTTGACTACTCTAAATTTTATTTCACCTTTTTCATATCAATAAATAATTATAATCGATCATATAAAACGATGTAGTATAAATAAAAATAATATTACACTGAACAATTTTCCCAATAAGATCACTTCGTAAAAACGCAAAAAAGTGTTAAATAAAATGTCCACTTCTCAAATCTTTCTGAATTCTGCTGTATTCTAAGACAGTTACATATTGTTCCAGGTCGTTGGTCCCAGTGGTCAGAATGGTCGAGATGCGACTTGGATTGCCTTCGAACTAGAAGGAGACGATGTCTCAGTATCAATGCCTGTCGAGGTATTGACTACCAAGTTGCTCAATGTCCTTTGTGTGTAAGGACTTCCAAGTCTGATATCAACGATGGTAAGTTATTTTCATTGTGACTATTTATTGTTACGTTTCTTTGTCAAGTTCAAGTCATGAAAATATTTTTTTGTTTAATGATATATTTTTAAATCCATGAATTGTTTTTATTAAATTATTTACAAGTTAACATTAAGTTTTTTTTCGCAGGATCTTCATACTGGCCTTTGTTTCTTGCGTTGTCAATAGCTTTCCTAATATTTATAGTTGTGATTATATTGGGAATCAAATATATTAAAATTAAAATGAACGACACTTCTCCGTATGTGAAACCACCTTCAGGTAATTTATTTTCTATTATTTATTAATCTTACTTGTCTTTGTATGTGTGTCCGATCGGATCCCTTTTTCTCCAATACATAATTTAATATATATTGAGTAGTTTGACACTTCTACAAAAGATGGCGCAACAGACGGTGTAAATGAAATGAAAGATTCGATCTTGACGATCATGACTGCGATTGCCTAGTTGGTAAGGCGTCTTGACTCAAGACGAAAACAAAAACAAAAACAAACGAGTTTCTGAATCAGTACTCAAGAGTCTTGAGTACTGATTCAGAAACTCGTTTATCCAAATCCTACTCACAATCGATTTTTTCTTTCCACTTAAAAACTTTACAATGCTCGACCCTGGCGTATTAACAATAAATGTAAATAAATTTTTCTTTTATAATATTTAATGTCCTTTCCACTCCACTAAATTCCATCCTACAGGTTCAAATTACTTCGGTAACGTAATAAAGAGGACTCTAACCAATCAGCCGGACCTGACCATTCACGAAGAGTTCCAAACTATAGACTCTCGACGGACTCACAGACATATGAGCACATCCACAAACACACGACACGAGCATTTGTATGAAGTACCGCAGCTAGCTAACAGGTGGGTGACACAGAAGGGATTATTGTTGAGACTGTGGAAGGACCAATTCGGTCCTTGGAGATGGAATTAGTGAATTAATTGGGAGCCTAGAGGATGCGAATAGATAAGCTTTGTAAAATGACAAACGAAGTTTTCTCTCATTCAGCTTCAGATTCTAAATGGCTATAATTTCATGATATTGCTCTGTTTTTTTGTTTCATAGACTCTTAAGTAGTAGTACTAATTTAAACCTTATTTGACTAATACAATATTCTTCTAACTTCTAACAAAGAAAGTAACCTGTAAACCAATTCATAAAACATGTACTAACAACTTAATCGTTTATTTGCATAAATTCTCAACAAAGAATTAACTTTATTTCTAACACAATTTTTAATTCGCAGCTACATCACGCCTATAGACCACGAGGTAAGAACCGAAACAAACGGAAGCGAAAGGAATTACGCTTGCAAGGACAGCGTCGAGTCAGACCGATCTGACTCCAGTTGCTTTTTGAGCTGTGAGTTCTTCTATGCACCTTAGAGAGGCACCAGATTGCATAACACTGTCATTAAAATCATTTTCAACACCAATAATTATGACATATTTTAACTTAAATTTTTATTTGTTCGTTCAATTTCATAATCACGCCGGTAAATAATAATGTATTTCAGTCGCAATCTTGGCTAAAATCTTTGTCTGTAGCCAATTTCTGACGAATTTTTCAGTCCGAGTCTGAGTCCACACAAGCAGCGGTCATAGAAAATGAATCGTATTTGGATTGAGATACAATATTAACTTCAAGCGAAGCAAGCATTAATACAGTTCAATCGTTAACATCTTCAATCCAATGCCTCTTAGCTTTATTAGCTTTAACAATGACCACATAACCGTAATTAGTTTACGTTATACCAGAACTTTTCCTTTCAGCCGGTTCGTCGTATGGCAATGAAAGTATAGAGATGTCACCATCGCTGAAAAACAACGCATCAGTAGATTCAAAATTCTTCGCTAAGCACATAGATGTAGCTACTTCAAAAATAGTTGCAGCGGATGGTGATTGGTTGAATCTTAATAAATGTGGAGTAAGCTTGTTTATTCCTGATGGAGTCGTGGATAAGGGTGAAGAGTTATTCTCAATTGAGGTCGCAGACGACGATTGGAATAGGCCGCTGCTGCAAGAAGGTAAGTTTAGGCCTTTTGACCTCGTTACTTGATTGGGAATCGAGATTGGCGCGCTGGATTTAGATCTAATTTAAAATAGGGTTTCAGTTTAGTTTGAAAGCGAATTTTGGAATGTTATCTAAGACGTCAGTATTTTGGAAATTTAAAGACAGTGTTATATTGTAAATTAAGCGTATTTTTTTAAAGATATATACAATAAATCAACTGACCCCATCGCAGTCCACTGCCGGACATAGGCCTCTCCATAATTTGGTCATCTTCATGTTAAAAAAAACACCATTGACAGCCATTTAACCATATAAATAGCAATGATGTAAAACATACATGATAATGTGTGATTTTAATTTTTTAATTAAGTCTGGGTATTCTATCTAAAGAATCAATGACCATAAACTGGAGCTAAGTCAAAACATTGTAAACATACTAAAAGTGACTTTTACCTACTCCAACCAACCGTTTACTGCAAACATTAAATCCGAAACTCTTCAAGTACCAGTTCCATCTGAACACCTGTAATACATATAGGCGTCGCAAGAAAGTCGTGCCTATACATTTCAGAACGAAGTAGGATTACATTGAGCCGTGGTCTGACCTAAATCTCAAATGTCAGGCTGTTCCTACCTATAAGTTGCTTTGTCGGTAACCTGGCGGTGTTATTTTGGAGCCGGGTCACAATTGATTGCCTCCAAATATGCTCGTACATAGTTAAAGCAGTAGGTTATTAGATATTCGTAGGATTACAATGGCTTGGCTGTGTTCTATCTGTTTTGTGTGGAATGCGACCGATAGCCAACTATGTAGAAGCGAATGTATCGTATGTAGTAGCGTTATTTTCAGATCGAATCTTATCATATTCAAAGTTTGTGTTTAAATAATAATATAAAGTTTGCGCTAGCATACATGACGATTTTTCTTTTCTTTGGCAGGTGAAACTCAACTAAGCCCGGTGATTCGTTGCGGACCCAAAAACTTTCACTTCAGCAAGGGTGTGGTTTTGTCCTTCCCGCATTGCGCCGCTTTGAAGAACACCAGCTGGCTTCTCTCGATCCTCCAAAGGCCCGAAGAAATCAACTCGAGGGAGTGGCGAAAAGTTTTGACTTTGGGCCAGGAAACGCCCGGGAGCCCCCTGTTCGCACAAGTCGACCCTTCCAAAGTTTACCTAGTGAGCGAATTTCTAAGCGACTTCGTTCTAGTCGGCAGAAGTTTCAGCGGTCTAGACGCCAAGTTGTACAAACTCGCGCTCTTTATATCTAAAAGAATGGACGATAGCTACTACAGTTTAAAGATTCATGTGTTTAACGATACTCCTTACGCTTTCTACGATTGCTTCGAAAGTGAAAAGAGGTCGGGTGGCTCGTTGCTCTGTGATCCAAAAACTATTTACTTTCAAGAGAATTGTTCTGATTTATGTATTAATATTAGAGATGTAGGAGTCGGTTGGAAGGTGCAGTCCGGAGGTAAATACCAGGAACTGTCGTATTCACAAGTTTGGAACATGGCAGTCAGATCTTTGCATTGTATATTTGTTCTGCAGCAAACAGATTCAATAAACTGCCTAGAGCTGAACGTGTCTGTTTACCAGAAGCAAAAGCAATCAAATTCTGTCAATTTTAATTTCAAGACAAACGACTTGAATTTTAATATCAACTGTAAGAGATTCAGTTGTGCGAGTGTAGAGACTGTTAATATATTAGAGAACCCGTTCAATTATTCCTCTCTGACGAAGAAGGAGGGTAGGTATGACTTCGTGTATAAGAATCACAGCTTTAGGAGCTACTTTAGCGTTGACAATAATTACCGGACTAATGTGTTGACCAAGTCGGACAGAGTGATACTTTGTAAACTGTTGGACTCTCAGACTGCGAAAGGGAATGACTGGAGACTGTTGGCTGAGAAGTTGAAAGTTTGTTCTTACTATTATTATTTCTCCAATACTTGTTCTCCTACAGAAAATATATTGAATTTATGGTTGTGTAGAAATAACGACGTGAACATGTTAGTCAATTTGTCGCGGGTGTTCAGGGAAATGGGTAGGATTGATTGTGCAACAGTTGTGGAAAGGCGTTGTTTTACCAACTGAACGAAATATAAAGAAATGTGGAACAATTGTTGAGTTTGAATAGAGGAAAATGTTTCTTCCACTTCCTTTATTGAGTCAAGCTTTTGAGAAAATATTTGAACTTACTTTCCAATTATGTCATAATTGTTTCTCTTGTTTGTTTTTCTTATTTCTATTATATTTTTGTGCTTGTTTTTAATTGTTTTATAACAATCTCACATTGTGGTTGCTTTGTATTGTCATCTATTCAAACTCAATGCTTGTTATTATGTTAAGACCGCTGCTTATTTACTTTTAACAATACTATTGTTTATAACGTCGTTTCCTTATTCTATTTAGATTTCTTAATATTTTCTTCACTTTTAAGCAAGAATTTTCTTTTAGCAAAATTTTGGTACTTTAGTGAACACTATAGTATGTTTTAATCAGTATTGAGATTAACTTAGGGAAGCTTAATATTTTACTAAAGAGTATGTTTGAAAAACATTATTAGTTGTATATAAATAAATATTAATGAACCAAATAGATACTGTATTGTTTAGATAAGAAAATTAAGTAGTGATTTCAAATTTGAATTAAAGTAAACATTTGGAAGCTGTTGTTTTGTTTATTTAATCCTTCATCTGAAAGCGAATAATAATAATATTTGTTGAATAAATGGGCCTTGATGAAAGTTTCAAGGCTGCGGACAATAGATAAGCTATCCCGAGTTTAGTCCGTACATGACTGAAGTTTGAAACAATTTGAGAGAGGCCTATGTTTAGTATTGGATTAAGCACTATAAAGAAACTGGGATATTGAGGACCTTTAGTCATAGATATTTCACTCGAAACAATTTTTTATATCCACTAAACCTGAGTATTACAACATCACAAAAAGAAAAATTTCTCACCCGCTTACCTTACCTATTCAAAACAATGAATTCTCATTCATAAAAAATGCTTTAAAACCAGTAAAGTCAAAGATACCAGCAGTTTTTCAAAAACTTTGAGGAGCTCGTGGCTAAATAATTACAGCCGCACAGGCCGATCTGCCGGGTTAAGCTGCGCTTGCCGAAGTTGGTCTGTGGATGGGTGACCATCTGTCATAGCGAGTTTCCTCCGTGCCTCGAAAAGCACGTAAAGCCGTTGGTCCCGGCTGTCATTTATAGATCTTTGACAGTCGTTACTGTTAGTCAGAAGCTCTGAAGTCTGACAACCAGTCTTACCATGGAGTATCGTATTGCCCAGTTACTGGGTTGTGGAGGTCCGACAGGCAGTCACTCCATGTAAAATACTGATATTCAGCTGCATCTGGTTCGACTGGATGCCGACCCCAATATAGTTGGGAAAAGGCTAGGCAGATGATGAGTTTTTCAAAAACTTTATAGGTGCCAAGAAACGAGGACTGCACAAAAGAGTATGTTCTTCATGAAACAGTAAATAGGTTAAAGAGATAATAACCATAACACCTCTTCTTTACGAGAGGATTTCTTCGATAGAATTGAGCGGAAACTGGTAAAATTGTTAAACGTGGACCGAGTCATAAGAAATCAGCGAATTTACAAAGATAACATAAAGACGAATTCCCCACATGATCGCTCTACCGTAAATTAATAGAGTAGAAAGGTACCGCCTTTGAAATGTAAAAGGAGATTTTGGAAAAATATAACGTATTTTGATGCGGGCATATTAATGTAGTATCCTGAGCGCAGTAAGGCATTAAAAGTACTTCACTAGGGCTTTAAATAGTGTTTCGTCCAAGGCCGATACTCATTAAAGTAGAGCTATTTTTTTCGACTTCATTCCAAAAGAAAACAAACCCATAACAGTAATTTCAATGCTGTTTCTTGCTGTTGTGAGGCTCTTTTTCATTCGTAAAGGCGTAGTAATTTCAAACGCATACATACTAAATCCAAACAAAACGAAAACAGTATTTCCGTCTCACAATAAATTCTTAACACCGCCTGCGTATTTCACTTGTACCGGCCCACGGCACACCGTAGGAACGTGGTCTCAATTATTAAACAATGCAATCGTCTCGACCGGTACAACCCTAGCTTTAATACTTGAATACCTAGTATTTGGGTCAGGGAACATGGAGTATACGCCGTACCGTGTAGCGATACCAGCCAAATTATTTAGTGATATCTCGACATGAATTTCGAAACGCTAAGTGAATTCCGACGAAGAAATTGTTCGTTGATTTTTTTGTAGACCTTCGCTTTCTCCTTCCTTTAATATTCTTTGTGATTAGATTGTCTTTTGTTAAATAGGGATGTTGGAATTGTTCCAGTTTTAGTATTCATGTAGGTCAGTAAGTATTCATGTTACGTTAGATTTTATGTCCCGGGTCTGATACCTGTGGTTCAATTGAGATCGTGATCCGTTTACTTATACTACTCGTAGCATTCCATTTAGAAAGATATCAGTTTGTAAGCTTGTGGCCTTTATTTTTAAAAGACTGTTCTTAAAAGATACACATCATAATATTGAGGAACAACAATACATGATATTAAGGCTCTTGTATAAAAAAATATGGGATTGTTATGTTTCGTGAGAGAGGGACTCTTTCGTAACCCTGTTAAATTAGAGCACACGAGTTCATGAAAAGAAATTGATTTTCACTTCAATTGAAAGATAATATAGATTTAGACACGTATATTTTCTTTTGATCTAGATGAAATTAGAAAAAGAAGAAGATAGGTTTCAGAAGTCTAGATTTCAGAACGAGTTTTAATTACAATTACAATAATTGGATTTTAAATTAAAGGATGGTAACCTCATTTAGAAAAACCAAACACTGTTGTGATTCAAAACAGTGGTGAATTCTCATTAATCAAGAATGAGGAATAGAATTCAAATGACCTGTGAGCTAAAAACAGGTATTGAGACTCTACTTTTGGGACGTGTTATGCATTAAGTTTGCTTAGTTTAAATTATCGCAACAATTAATTAATTTAAGTGGATGTAGTAAAAAAATTTTAAAGAAAAACAAATGTTTATTTTCACTCATAGTATTTTTTTTGGGGTGTAAGGGGGCACACCTATTTGTTTTTTTTTTTTAAATAGTTTCTTTTTACTCCAACACACATCAATAAAATCGAAATCTTTTTTGTTTTTTGTTACAGTAGATTATATGATTCCTTCTTCTGTAAAGATTCTTTATTTATTAATATAGATTTATAATATAAAACACTTCAATTGTATTAAGGCGCTCCCTCGCCGCGAGCATTCAACTGTAATGTAACATAAAAGTGGGTAATTTGATGCTCTATTGTCTTCGAATATTCGAATCTGTAACGTTACATTACAGGTCGCGGTGAGGGAGCGCCCTTACAGTTCAATTAAAAAAATGTATTAGCTAAGCTGATGATTTTTCGATGTAGGTACTTATAAGACACACACAAAAACAGATAAAAAAATCTTGAATTAAAACATTATTTAACAAAGCAAGCTCAATCGCATAGCAACTAAAGACCTGAGGAAAAGAACTCCCTTCACAGGTTTTAAAAAACACAGAGCCACAAGGTAGACTCGTGGAGGCTGGTCTTAATTGGAGGGCACTTAGTTCAGGAGCTCTCCGTGTGAACAACTGTCCTTGACGATCTTACGGCTTTTATACTAATAGCGAGCACAGTTGAGCAGGAATTTAAAAGCTGTGATGTTTCTTTTTTTGATAAGATTCATTTCATTTTGAAGTTATGATTTGAATTAAGTGATGCTAATTGGTACTGGATGCAGTATAGTTTTGACTTTGAACCGTATAGGGGATAGGGAGCAGTAACAAAGTTGAACAGTTTAAGATGAGCATAAGTGGTTTTTAAGAATTTTGATGGAAATTGGCTATTTTATGTTAACATAATTTATTTATTTTCTGCCGTCTCTAGGTCCATCTATAATTCTAGACAAAATAAATACAGGGGGCAAATAGATGAACCAAATTAAAAATCAAAAGTACCATTACAAAAAAGTACCATTACCAATATAGGAAAGTACCGTTCAAAATCGTTTCAGCCGTTTCGACGTACACATACTTTTTTTTTTGTAAATTTGTAGCTTTTCAGTATTAGCATTAAGCTACTAGAATCGAATTCTACTTCTAAATTGGTTCGTAATTAGCTGGTTAATAATAATTCTGCAATCCACGTTAATACCTGGACGGAAACATAATTTACAAATACAAATTACTCCATTGTTTCCACAAACATCCCGCATTCCAGAACATCCGAGTTCATATCTTTTATACGCACACTCAATCTTTGCACAATGTAGTACTTTGCAGACAAAAGATAACAAATTGTGCTTTTAACGCACTCGTTTGCACGATAGTGCTTGAGTACTTTTGTTTGAAGATGTGTTTTTGATTTAGTGTATTTCATTAGGTAAACGATGCGTGAATTATGGAAAGTGATAAGTTTGTGAGATTTGTGGGACTTAGAATTGTATAGAGAATCATAGATCGGTACATTTTATTGCATTGGTTAAAAAACAGTTCATTGTTATGTAGAACTTGATGAAAACTTATGTATGGTGGCCGGCTAGGTGTATGACCTGCGAAAAATAGCCGTCAGAGACTGGTTGAGGAAAGCTCAAGACCGGACTCAATGGCGTAAATATTGGGAGAGGCTTATGTCCAGCAATGGACGAATACAGGATTATAATGATGAAAATGATGATAAAGAAAGTCGCGAACTGAAATAGCTATATTCGGTAAGCGATAATTAGTTGATGAATTTTAAATACTGTTGGAATGATTTCTTCAAATTGGGCACAGAGCGGAAATATACTTCTAATTCCGTTCCGTGCCCAATTTGACCGTATCTAATTATTTGTGTACTAATCTGGTTTCAGATGGGAGTTTTTAAGAATACCGCTGATTAGGGACCGAGTGATTTGGGTTACAGTTATTTCGGGATCACGTAATTAGGGATTTTTTTATATCCCTTGTTACGTTATCCCGAAATAGCAAATTCGAAAACACACGTTATTTCTGTTTCGAGGCAAGTGGATATTGATACTGTTACAGCTTACATCATCCCACTGTTGGGCCAAAGTTTATCCCAATGACTTGTAGAATTACATCGATCCAGGGTCAAAGTGGACTACTCCTTTATGTAGCTCATCCCAAGTGAACATTTAGTTAGAATAACATGTCTTCATTTTCATATTGTTACTTCTATATTTTTAAGTTTTTTTTTAATTATCGTACAGACTACTATGAAAATAGGACCAAAACTCAAACCCAGCATTCTTTTACCATCATCGAAACAGCGAAACAAATGATGGGGCTTCATCATTTGTCAGACCAAAGTGGCGAGCGTTCCGCGGAAGTAGACACGATGAGCGCATGAGTTGACGTCACACGTCACGTCGCGTCTCGTCCGCCATTGTCTGACGTCACAGATCCCCTTCTTCCTGCAACGCGGTGGATCGTAAACTTTATGCGAAGATTCGTCTCGGTCTGTACGTTAACTTGTAGAATATGTATTTGGATCCGTTCTGCTCTGATGTAGGAGCTTAACCTTCCGGTAGGGAGTAGGGATGATGACTGCCTGCCTTTATTTTATGTTTTATTGTTGAGCTGAGATTGTAATGGCCTTTTGATAGGTATATGCATGTAGTTTTGGGGTTGTTGTGAGGTTTTCAAAACAGCGATTAAGTTTGAATATTGTAGTACTTTTACACACGATAGTACTTGAGTTAGCATCTTGTGTTTGAAAAGTGTTACTAAACAAGAAATTAAAACTCTCACCTTATTCTAAAATCCTATATCTAATAGGAGCGTTTTATAATTAAATAATTATAAAACGGTGAGTTATCGGTACGACTGTGCCCATTTGACGTCAACCGTGATTTAATAGGTATTGCACTTTAGTTAAATACCAGTGACACTCGGTGGCTCGAGCCACTGACTCCTGTCAATCTCTGTTTTAGCGAGGGGAGAGTGCAAAGTGTATTGTCGTGTCAAAACCATGGGGGATGCGAGCCTAAACAAATACCCTCGGTAACACGACACCCTGATTCACGCATTAAATAAATATTCACTTTATGACATCCATCCAAAAAATTCCAATTAATTTTCCCCAAATCCATAACTTTCAAACAAGTTGATCGAATCAAAACGAGCTCGCAGACGCTTTTAACTCCATAAATAATAAATCAAGACTCGAACCCTTCAAGGAAGTTTATGAACTTGTTAAAAAATATCCCAAATACCGGAAAGCACTCACTTAGATTAGGAAAAAAATGTATTACGAATATTGGCGTAAACATAAAGTTTTCGCCACCCACTAAGCATTAAGAGGTTTTTAAATTTATTCACCCTTCGATTTTCGGCAGTTTCTTGTGGAAACTTTGAGAAAATTTCAGCGATTAAACCGTGCGGAGTGCACAAAGTTAAGGGTTGAAATTTGCATAACGATCGACCTATACGTTGTCTGGCTACATCAGAGTCTGTCGAAGTTTGGCTCAGACGTGAATTTGCAATCACTTAACACTTGGGTAAAATAACACTCATATTTAACTTTGAGTAGATTTTTATTCAAAGTCAATGTCACTTCAAAAACGATTCGATTTGGAATATGTTACTAGTTAGCTTCAACTGATTGAAATTGAATTTGAATGACCATATTATTTGTTATTGCTTTAATGGTGGTAAGTTTCTTGGCGTAAACCTCTCATATTAAAAGATGAACTCGTCATGGATTGGATGAATCAGACGAACAAGTTTTAATGACACACAACTTTACCTTAAAGGTAAAAAGTTGTCTGAAAAAATAAAGCACACAAGCCAAAGTAGTAATAGTATGCTTATTTTCAACCCAATTTATGAAACAGTTACCAAAACTTAATATTTATGATCTGAGCTGTCTAATAATTTAAAATGGCTGATCATAGTTGAGAAACTAGGAAAATTAACCGGTTGTTTTCATATCAACACAGATATACTTAACAAGTAGTTCCTCATATCACCAAGGACGCAAGTACTGGCCGCTGCACTTTCCCACAAACTATTAAGTTCTTAATTCTCACTTGATGAGGCATTGTCTGTCCCAGACGAACGTACTTACGTGGCTACGTACGTCTGTTCGTACGCGTACGAGCAAATCGTTGGGTTAATATCCCTTAATGAGCCGTTTCAGTGCGTCGTGAGACCACTTGGCAATCAAACTGATTCAGACGCAAGTATCTAAAGTGGTACTAGTTGCGTGGCGTGTGGAGACGAAAACAAGACCATTCATTTGCTCTTTATTTCTTCCCGAAATGTACATAAAGACTTATTTAGGAGTTATGTACAGTTGTGTCAGAGTCTCGGGAAAGTTACTCGTAATACATTCCCGTATTTGCTATAATATTTTTATTTGCGTCTAGCAGTGTGCAGTGGAGGGTTCGATCATGTGATTGCTTTTAGTTAATTAAGCAGATTACTTAATTCTTAAAGTTTTTGTCTTCTTACTTAATTTAGCCGTTAATATATCGCTATATTTATCATCTTTATTATTTTAACTTGCTATATAGTTCTCACATAATGTACCTACCATCTCTAAATGAATGATGTAACAAAGGTTCTGTAATAATATAGGCGATTTAAAAAGAGTGTTCGCGGAGTGCTTTGCCCATTCTTCTCCATAGAGATCTACGCTTTGGAATCATGTGCATCTACAGTACTTTCACAGTTATTAAGTATGTCTTGTGACTGCAATGGGACTTAGCACCATAATTTTTTACTACTTTTTTTTTGCCTGTAACTGACCTACTTCAAATGAATCATTTAATTTTGATATTTTTATTCATTCCCAAATATTTACAGCCATCTTAATACTATGCCGCACAAGATCAATGGGATAAATCTAACTAACCTAACTAGTCACTTCTTTTAAGCGATTACGACTCTACAAAAATAAGATTATAAAAGTTTAGTTAAAGAACAAAAGACCACAACACAAAGCCACATTCAATTTTCTCTTAAACAAAAGAGTAAGTAAGTATAAAAAGTCGTAACTATGAAAGATGACATCGCGATTTTTCTTATTTTAGCGGTGTTTCTCGAGTTAGCAGCGCGTTGAGCCCCCGATCTCTTCCACGACATAAAACCTGCAACGATAAATGATAATTATTATATTGTTCAAGTATTTCGATGTAGCTGAATAATATATAGGCATTGTTCCAAAGTGGTGTAAGTTAAAGAAGAAAGGTGAAAGGGAAAATGCATTTTGCAAATAAATTAAGGAAGTTTGGAAGTTTCTTATTTGACTTTGACAGCCTTTTACGAACTTGACAGTACAAATAAATATTGAATGTGGTCGTTTAGTATTTTAAGAATTTATTGTTTAATTAATGTAATCATGAAGTACCTAATCCTGAAGCTGGGGTTATCGGTTCAAAGTTCGTTGAAATCTCTACGGGAAACTGGATTGACAGCAAACGTAGGACATTAACAGATATTTCATTGTCTGATATCGGGAAAAGCTTCCGTAATTTGCCCATACTTTGAATATTTCGTCAGGCTAATATTATTTTAATGATTAAGGGTGAGTTGACTGACCACTAGCTAAACTGAGTATTTAATTTTGTTATAATATAAACATTTTATAACCAATTTTGTTAAAAATATCAATGGGATTTTTGATTAAACAACTCGCCACTCACTAACAGTAATTTTAAATACGTTGACACTAGGATTTTTTCCTCTACGTGGGTGCCTTGACAAACGTATAATACACGTCACATACACGTGACATACACAAAAAACTATTTGCAGATCATACAAATTGACATCATACAATTTGTTCCGGGCGGGGATCAAACCTGCGACACGCTGTACAGCAGTCGACTGCCCAACTAAAGAGTTAATACATTTTTATGTAAGATGTTGCGAATGTCTGATTTTTGACATTCGCGAATGCGAATGCGAATATTGAGTTTAAAATAAAACGCACGCAAAATGATAGATAGGTTTATCATAGACTATTTAAATCGAACATTAGCCAAGTCGATATAGTTGAATGCATGTAACTTCATTCATTCAACACATAAAAATTCAACAAGTTTAGATTGGAGCTGGATTTTTTAATACACTTCTCCGCAGGCATGGACAGAGAAGTTATAAAAATATCTTTTTCTTTTTCTCATATCATTTGCAAAATTATGTAGTAGAATTTTTAATGTAACTGGGTGGTAGGACTCATTTGATGATTTTATTACGATAAAAATGAATTTTGTCATTTTTGTTGTGATTATAATAATACCTATTTTAATACAATTGGACAACAGAACTATTTCAATTTAGTTGGCTACTTCAAGACTATTGCGTTACATATACTCGTAGTTTCTACATTCAAATCATAGTAGTAAATTAAAAAATCGTTTTACAGAAATATTCGCAAACATTCGCATCGATTTATGCGGATGCGAATGCGAATGCGGATATCAAAAAATATTTGCGAATGCGAATATTCGCAACATCACTAGTATCTACATCTTCTATTTAAAAAAATGAAAAGTTTTCATCTTGATCTCGCTCAAAGCCCTCTTGCTCTCACAACTTGTTCCAAGTTCACCGGTTGTCCCCGCGCTTCAATGAGCACAATAGGCAGGGGCAAGGGGGAATATTTTAAGGGGAGGTACGCCAAATTTGGACACTTTAATGCGAGTTTTGATGTTTTATGTTAATATCCAGTTGGCAACTTTGTCGAATAGTCATTGAATTGTCGATCGGTACGGCGTCGTAGACATTCGCGATAGCAAATTAATTTTCGATATTAATGTGGGAACGAAATGGTTGACATGGCACTTTTTACTTTTATTTCAATTGAAGAAGTTTTGGGAATTAGTGGGCGGGCATCTCCGTTAGGCAATGTGAATTCAGTTAGTAACTTGTGATTGGAGCCTCGTTTGTCTATTGGTTGCTGGCGCTACTCTAAGCAAGAGGTCATGGATTCGGCTCCGAGCTAGGTCGATGTCAATGGTTTTTTTTTTCAGCAAATTCTTAGCAGTCGTCTTAACCCTGGATTACCCAGGGAACTGGTTCACCCCTTAAACGCAGTGACAAAAGGTAACAATCACATATCTACAATTTGACAAATTATCTCTGCCTAAGCATTCAGGAAAATACATGGGTGTTGTTATATTTTTTTTAATGCAAATAACGACCTCCTATGGTAAGTTTACTTTTATTATTATATTTTATATATATTTGGGAAAACAAACGGATAAACATTACGATATTATAATAAAAAAGGTTACAGTAAGCATTTGGTTACATTTTTTTTCTTTCAGGTGCATCACAAACAAAGGTAAACACATCATAACATAATCCTTATTTTCTTTATGAAACCCAAAAACCGGAAAACATAAATTCGATTACCCTAAGATCTTCAAAAGAAATACATAAATATTTAGCGGTCCCATCCCTTATACTATAAAAAACATTTCTCCCATAAAATATTATTGATAAAAAAGATGTCTGCGGCTGCGGTGACATTTCGTTTTCTACGGTCAAGAATTTAACTTGCATTGACGGCAAAATACCAATATTGGCTGTTGCTTAGCAAACAAAAGGTGCAATGGACATCGAACACATATTTTCACATACATTGCTGTATTGTTGTCTCTATGATTCCTTTTTCTATAACTAAAGAAACAGTGGACGTCAATGGGCTATCCTCAACCATTTATATTTTATACCCGCTATAAATATTTCTCCCGACTTTCCTTAACATTTTGCGTTTTAGAGGGCTAACATGAAACGCATAAAAATATTTGCGCTCATTTGAATTTCATCTTGTATGACAGGTTGGTTCATACATAATAAACATGGTTCAGTCTTCGCCTCCCCGTTGTGATGCGTAAGCAGCAGGTTTCTGTAACAGAAGAATATTAACATCACTTTTTAAGGATATGTTGAAGTTTTAAATACTGTTTTTAGCGTGGTAAAATCATCAAATGAGTCCCTCCCAGGGCAGAGCGGGACGGACTGTCAGACTCGTACTGACTAAAATCCACGGTGTCCTTCAATAGCCCTTTACGTTCCGGGGTCACGGTAATTCGTAAGTCCTGCGACCAAGTTTGAAATACTTCAAATTATTTTATTTTTGTAATATATGTGAAATGTTGAACTGCGAAGTGAACAGACTTATAAAATATCTGGGTTTTACAAATCTGAGATTCAGGGTTAGCTTTGTTTCGGTTCACGGCTAATGATGATGTTTTGTCATCATCATCATCATTAGCCAGAGGCCCAAGCTCGAGTTTATATGTTTGTAAACGCAACCACGATACACTATACAGGTAGAAATTCCTAGTCCAATGTCTTTAAAAAAAAAAACCTATTAAGTAATTGCATAAGTTAGACGGTAATTATAAATATTTTTACATTTCGTCACCATAAAAAGTGAAATCTCCAATTCATGACCTCAAACTCCACCACCTAGTTTTTACGAGCAATATTAATAACAGTTTTATTTTCCCGCGCAACCGTACCACTCGTAAATGTCAACAGTATTTTTATGACAGCATTTCATTGTGCGTAAAGGCATTATTTGATTCTGCCAATGACGTTATAATAGCTAAACATGAAATATTAATACTTTATCGTACAAGTATTTAACTAGGTACTTAATAATGTTTTTGTTTTCTTTGTGGAAATATAACAAGAAGGGTAATAGAGTAGAGATGTGATAATTACTTTAGAACTGGATTAGCACTTATTGTAGGTTTGATGTGTATTTTTGTGATCTTTAAAACAAGCTGCATCCCGTACGCATCAAAGTGATCCTAAAAGCGATCAACAGAAGGACTGCTATGCTAGCTAGCTTTAAGTTTCCCGTTTACTCTGTGATGCGTTATATTTTTTTTTTAATCTAAAAGAGTCTTATTGACTGGCAGAAAACACACGTACCCACATAAATAAGTAAGTAAGCCGTTTTCCTACGACAGGCAGTAAAAGGTATAATTTTTTTTTAAACGCTTCCCTCACCTAGTAATTTTTCCTGTATCGTGGATCAAACATAGAAACTCACATACCTACTCAAACACAAACTTTCGGCAAAACAGGAAAATTATGTTATATTAAACCTACATTGTAGATGTAATAGATGTAATACCTCTTTGACACCACTTGATACCGTCAAACGCTTTTCTATTCGATTTCTATCTGAAACGAATTTTGCATATAAATCCGTTGGCGCCGCGGCGTCGCATCCCGCTGCAGTCCCGGACGCATTCCCACCAATCCCGGGAATTTATTAGTATGGGATCCCGGACTAAAAGCGGGGGCGTGACCGCTTCAGCGAAGCCGAAATGGATGCACATTCCCGTTTAATAAGACATGAAGAATACTAGGGCTGCGTCTTGAATACTCTTGATACTTAATTTCTATTAACACATCTCAATCTTTGAAAGTATGTAGAGGGTAAATAAAGGAAGTTTTATTGAGTGTGAAATGATGTAGCGTTTAGTGCATTAACAATATCATGATTAACTGGGATTTCAATACATATATCTTTGAAGTATCGTATTACCCAGAAACTGGGTTGTTTGGGTCGGATAAGCAGTCGTTTCATGTAAAATATCGATATCATCTGTATCTGGTTCGACTGGAAGTCAACCCCAACATAATTGGGAAAAGCCTAGACTGTTGATTATAACGATGCATCTTTGATGTGGTACTTACTGAAGCGTCGCCGATGTCTGTCTCTTTAGTCACCATTATAAAAGAGGTTTCAAATGTAAAGTCATACTATAAATAAAATACATTGCAAATTTTCATTTACAAAGTGTTTTGAACTATAAAAACAAAACATACATGACGAGTTGTTTGACTACGACGGAAGTACTCGTATCATAATATTATTCATGAAGGCTTCATTCAAGGGTCCGTATCATTACTATCACTCTTAAGTTCTTAACTTAACCATACGAAAAGGACCAAAGTTCTCTCTCTCCCTTTCTACAAATGACTTATTCCAAGTTACTGATACTCATGTATTCGAAACTTTTTGTTCTGTAGGCATTCCTCGTCCCCTCGGAGGCTGGGAGACGTTTTATATAATCCATTAAGTTGTCAAGGAAGATTGATATAACGAGATCAGTATCAACTTACTTGGGTGCATCGGTAACGACGCCTCTGATCTTTGCCAAACAACAAATCTAAGTGAAACTGAAAACGTCCCGTAAGGTAGAGATTGTTGTTGTGTACAGCGGTATGGTGTGTATGTGTATCCATGTGTGTTTATGTATAAAGGATGTGTGTGAGAGTATCAGTGCTTATATTAATCCTGTATATAGAGTTTTTGACAATATTGTCGGCACGGTTAGCGCAGTGGCTGAGCGATTGGACTGCTGCGCTGCGTGTCGCGGGTTCGATTCCCACACGGAGCAAATATTTGTATGATCTACACTATTCTATTTTATCTACGCTGTAAATAAAATAGAGAAATCTTGTCATAAGACTTCAAAAGACCAGTGGTAGACGCCCACGACGCTACACACGTCGGCAGACGATCTCCGGCCACCGTAGGCGCGGGCGTAGAGTGATGGGCGATTCGCTGTCGACGGCGCGTTGTGTTGCACTCGCGCCTCAAAAACTGTCAGCTTGATGACGGGGCTCCTCTAGAGGGCCAAAGCCTGCTGGGGTCGCGGGACTTACCAAATCGACCGTGACCCTGGAACGTAAATGGCTATTGAAGGACACCGTGGATTAAAGTCAGTACGGGTCTGACAGTTCCTCCCGCCCTGCCCTGGGTGGGAGGACTCATTTGATGATTTTACCTTACTTTAAAAAAAAAGGCTTCAGAAAACGACTACCTACTAACAAAAATGCCGTGTAGTTTTTCATGCACAATGATCCTCAAAACGCATGCAGTGCAGTGCAAGTGACTGGCTCTGTGACTACATTGTGCGAGTGCCCCGTGAAGGCTACGTACAAACAAAAAAATGAACTCTTTCACTTGGATGCATACAATCAACAAGCAGGATACAGTGAACTTTTGAAAAATTTCCGACATATCCGCCCTTTGTGGAGATCAAAGATTGTAGATATGTCTGCAGAGGTGTTTGTTGTCTGGTTCATTTGAATATTTGTTTTCCTTTTTTTGTGAAAATTGTTGATTTGTGCCGTGAATATAGTTTTTTCTTTAGGTATGTTTTATGGTGTTTACTACTATTATAATAATTAACTTGAGACCCAATATTTAACATGACTGTAAGTGTGAATTTTTGTTAGCATAATTATGTCAACCTTAGTTAACCTGTTTAAGCTTATTTAGCTCTTCAACTTTTCTTATAAACCTCCTAGCGGTTTACCCCCGGCTAATGGCACCGCAGGCTATCTGTAACCTCCGGTGATGTCTGAGTGAGTGTTTCATTGGCGGCGGCAGGCTTTACAAGGACCGCCTGGAATACACCACCATCCTGTCCTAGTTCGGCTCTAAACAGTTTTTACTGTGTTCCATCGATGCACAAGAGTTTCAGTTCTTTTTGGATGAGCTCGCTCCATCTTGGGTCTTATCCTTGTTAAAAATATTGAGAATAAATAGACTCAATTTTAAGATTCTGTAGTAGTAGGCAATATATGACCTCAACTTGTCGCATCTGTTGCATACTCTGTCGATTGTCATTTTTCTGCTCTGCGGGAGGGTAGTGTGACAATGCGCTTCGGTAGGGGCGGGAGGGGGGAGGTACATGTTCGTGATGTTTTCATTTTTCACTCACTTTTCACAATTTTATACACAAAAAACTTGTGAGAGACGGTTTTGATACAATTGGCGTTCATACACTGAACGTCGAGTTTTCGCGCCAATATTTTTTTTCGTTTGATAAATAATAACGCATCGGTAGTTTTCATACATGCAAAATGTGCTTTTATTAAGTAATGATAAAAAATGTGGGCATGAGTTGATTGAGTTGTTACTTTTTTATTTGTTTCTGTTTACACCAGCTTTTAAATATGGCTTGTTGAAGTTTCAGTATCAGACTGATTTTTTAGGGTTCCGTAGTCAACAAGGAACCCTTATAGTTTCGCCATGTCCGTCCGTCCGTCCGTCCGTCTGTCCGCAGTTTAGCTCAGAGACGCACAGTACTAGAGAGCTGTAATTTGGTGTAAATATACGGATTTGTTGTGCCGAAAAAGTGGTAAAATAAAATCCCGTAAAATATTTTTTTTTAGGGTACCTCCTATACACGTAAAGAGGGGATGTTTTTTTTTTCTCGCGTACCCCTTAGTGTGGGATATCATTAAATAGGTCTTTAAAAAATATTGATAGTTTCCATTAACAATTTTTTGATAAAAAAATTCGTTTGTGAAATATTAAGCTTTAAAGTGCTAAATTTTGCTCGACTCGAGTGTCCCCCCCCTCTACCAGCTAAACGGTTATGTTTGGGGGTGTAAAAAAATTCACAATAGTAGGTATATATAACGAAGTTTAAAAGAAAATTATCATGACTAAGTAGGCTTTACAACTTTACGAGTAATAGTCGACCAACTTATAAAATGTACTTGGATAACATATTTTCCTAAACAAAATGTATCGGAGAACATGCTCTTCAACTGCAAATGTAAGTTTGTCAACTTTATTTTTACAGCTGTAATAGGTATGTTTTTACGGTATGTTTTTTGGGGATAGGTAGGTTTTTATCGTTAACTATTTTTAACTTACTTCAAAAAAAGGGGCAGGTTCTAAATTCGTCGTAATCTTTTTTTTATATATTGTCCCCGATTTCTCAAAGACTCCTGGACCGATTTTGAAAATTCTTCTCTTTAAAATTAAATTCAGCGAATCAGTTTAGTTAATTCGCATAAGTATTTTGATGGGCAACTACGGAACCCTACACTGTGCGTGGCCCGACACGCACTTGGCCGGTTTTTTTATTTTATTTTTTACATACCTGCTACGATCTTTATATACTCCTTCCGCGTCATCCATATTCATACAATGTATGAATATGGATGACGCGGAAGGAGTATGTAACTCGCAATCGGTGTGCTTGTATGACCAGATGTCATCTGGTCATACAAGCACGCCGATTGCGAGTACAATTACTATTACCTAACTTTTTGAAATATTGCTATATTATTATACCCATCACATTTTGTTGAAAGATTAAAACTACTTTTATACTATTTCTAAAAGGAGATCTTCAAGGTATTTCTACACTATCATTATGATAAAAATATCAATAGGAGTGTATGACCCAACTGCAAGAGATACAAATCAAATACCTCACTTCAAAACAAACATTGGAGCAACAAAAAGTACCTCAATACCTGCAGGTACAGGTAAAGCAATATCCTTCAACAAAGAATTTGCAGCAAGAATCAATTTATTCACGCGTACGGAACCCCTCGCCTTCAAAGGTCGCCGCGCATATAGCTAAATTGTCGGGGGGTCGTCATTAGGATGCCTCGAAGGATCTCTAATTGTTTCCGAGCCGGGAAGTATCAATTTACAAGCAATTTGTAATCGTAATTACGAGGAATTAAGTGTTTTGAGTTTGATAATCCTATATTTTAAGAATTAGAAAGATTTTGATATAGTTACGTTCGGTAGGCAGTGAGCAGGCCTCATAGCACACAGAACTGATGGCCTATGATGCGTAAGGTTCTCGAATGGAGACCACGCCTCGGCAAGCGTAGCGTAGGACGCCAAACTACAAGTTGGATAGACGATCTGATGGAAACCACAGTATGGCACAGGATGCAAGCCACTTACAACCGGTACTATTGGAAATCTATAGGGGAGGCCTGTGTTCAGCACTGGATACGGCCTAAACGGCTGATATGATGATAATTATTAAGATTTAGTCGGTACATTAATTAATAATATTCCACAACTATCACACAACGCCATCTAGTCCCAAGCTAAGCAGAGCTTATGTTATGGGTACTAGACAACTGATAAACATACTTATATATTTCTAAATACATACATACTACAGATAAATTACACCCAGCCCAGACACAGAACAAATGATCGTGCTCATCACACAAACATTTGTCCTGGGTAGGAATCGAACCCACGAGCTCCGGCACAGCAGTCAGGGTCACTAACCACTAGACCAACAGGCCAGTCAACATTATATGCATGATCATGTTATTACCGAGTGGTTCAGCAAAGGAGTTCTATTTACATCCACATTCCGCCCAGGTCCACATGATGAGGACCAAACTAATTACCAGAAATGGGACCATCAAAAGATTCCGCACTGCCCCGAGAAATTCCAGATGAAAGAACTTAATGACACTTCGACCCAAATCTATAGACCGAACTTAGTCTTAGCTCAAGCTTAGCCAAGTATGCTCAATCTAAAATAATCCTTGTTGGTTTAAGATTGAGTTGAATATTTCTAAAAACGAATAACAATATTAAATGTATGTAGCTAAGATTCATTTTCGAATGAAACACGACTGAGCTTTGGTTAAAACTAAGCTTCGCACAATAGATTTTGGCTAAGCTCAACCTAAACACTGAGCATGCCAGCAGTATTATTATAGAGAGCATAAGGTCATGGAGGCAAGTCTTAAAATATTGGGCCAATATTTGTCCACCATGTAGGATATTAGAACCAAATTCAATTGGAAGGACAGGGTAAAATATTCATAGCTCGACCTAACCCATTTATAAATCCATCGAACACCAGGGAAAACATAATCTGCTGTCATAAAACAGATGCTTTTTACGCAATATCACTGTTGGTCCTGTGTGATATAAGACATTTATTTTCATGACTTTTGTCATGATTTTTTGACAGCACGTTTGGCGCAGTGGTCGAGCGATCGACAGCTGCACAGCGTGTTGCAGGTTTGACCCCCGCACGGAACAAATATTTCTATGAACTACAAGAAGACTTTCGGGTCTGGGTGTTTGTATGTGTGAGTTTCTAAGTTTGTAAACGCACCAACGACACAGGAAAAAATCCTAGCGTGTAACCTAAAAGATTTCCAAAGAATTAAAACTAGCCGCTCACTGGTGATTTTTTTGTACTGTCGGTTGCTATGACGATATATGAGAGTGCCTCAATTATGGTGACAAATAGTTTCTAGCGCCCGGTACATTCGACTGGGTGACAAAAAGTCATAACTGCAACAAAAGTTTCCAGTGAGCGGCGGCTCTAAAAGTCGGTCTGAATAATGTAATGTTAATTTTAACCTTAGTGTGTATAAAGTACGGGTATTATGATGAAAATATTTAGTACTTAGTTGTGTACTTTTAATCGCTTGTAAAATATTCACATAATAAAAGTTCAAGTTTAAACCTTAATGACTTATTAATTTGACAACAATAAAAACACTGGAGATCAAAAGGGGAGGCCTATGTTCAGCAGTGGACGTCCTATGGCTGAGATGATGATGATGATGATGATGATGATGATGAAAAACACTGAAATATTTTCGTAAATTTTTCTAACAAAACAATAGCCATAACTCGAAAATTAAAAAGTTATCGTTCTCCATTCTTTGTGGTGGCGTTATTCCAGTTTATGTGCGTTTTTATGGGTTTTTAATTCATTTTGTACTTACGATCGTTAAGCAAATAAAAGTCTTTGACTATAGTTGAAATTATTACAGCGTAAACCTTTCAAGTTTACAGTTCCTAGTATTTTATGGCGATGTGAACATAAAACTGGGTTATATTACTGGACTTAACGTGGAACTACCGACCCTTGTCGTTATCAATTTTCAGGTGTTATCTATGCAGATTTTTTCAGAATAGAGGTTTCTTATTGGATTGTAAAATTTTAAATATTTTAAAGGCATTAAGGCCTGCGTCATGAATGAATAGTAGGCCTAAAAAGAAAAAAGCTTTGCATTGTAGAAATATTCCAGTTCCTTTTAGATACTAAACGAATACTCAAAGGTATTCTCACGAGCTTTTTCATGCATGTTACGTCGATCAACATCAACAAAATGACGTTTAATGTTTTCAGATTTCATTCAGTAATTATTGGTTAATTTTTAAAATTATGAATACGAAGAGGATAATTATCTAAATCCATTGGCTGCAAAAACTATTGTTTAGCCTTAAACTATTGTTTATTCTAGGTAGATAGCTCTTTGAATGAGTGAGTTTAAAAAAAAATACGGATAAAGTTCCCAATTAAAATAGTGTGGGGCAAAATAAAATTAAAAAAAGAACATAATTTATCACCACAAAAAGAAAAAAAATTAAAGCAAAGCCCTTTCATCTCTTATTTCGTAGTCTATCAAAAGCTAATCTTTAAATACTATACACATAAATGTACCCACTACCGTTCCTTTCGTCCCCTCCGAACTGCATCGCCCGTGTACTCCACTCGGATCTTCAGTACTTTTGTTTTTGAAATTAAATTCCTGAAGACGAATGACTTTAAAATTAAATAGCAATACGAGTAGGTACCGCTGTGACTTGATTAGCTCGAACATCAAAGTCTCGTTTAGACGTAGTTTAAGAATTAGAAGTCGTTCCACTCGTTATTAAGATCGCTGAAGGCAGTTTTAAAATGTATTTTTTAATACGATTATTTTTTCCTGACTTTATAATGCGAGTTTTGAAGTTATCTCAAAGGCTTCGTTTAGTTTGGGGGACTGACTGTGACCCTGGAGCGTAAAGGGCTATGGAGGAGGGAAAGATCACCGTGTATTTTAGTCAGTATACGAGTGTGACAGGTCCGCTCCGCGCTAGGCACGAGGACACATTTGATGATTTTATTATGATAAAAAGGCTTCATTTAGTACTTAACTATTGTATTGAATATCACGAATCCGTGATATTCAATATTGTTAAATATTTTACGTCGCTATTGAATTTGGTTTCGACAAATACTATTATCAGACTTGGCAGCCAATGTATTGGACGAATGTCTGAGCACTTATGGAAAACTTTCACATTATAGTCACTTGAGTAAGTAGCCACTTATTCAAGTGACTATAAAGGGAAAGTTTCGTTGCAGTTTCAATTAAAATCAGCACATTAATTGAAAATAAAGCTCAAAATGTTTCTTTAAAACAAATCTTAAAACTACAAAGTCACAAAACCATTTGATTCAGTCGCCATTTTAATTTCAATTAAACGTTGTAAACTTGCAACACTGTAACAACTCTGGCAACACTAACGTGGCGTGAAAGTAAAAATATTGTTTGTGGTATTTCTCTCCGCTCGCGTGAACGGCCTCTTGAAATAAAGGCGTAATTGAATTATCAGATTGTGCACGAAACGGGAAAATGTCGACGATATTCATTTATAATAGGCGTTTGTTGTGTAAACTATCGTCACGATTATGTTTTGTGGGATTACGGAAGGATTTATTCGGGTATTTCGATAAAAGTAATGTTATTATCAGGGTTTGCAGTGTTAGTAATGGATTATGTTAATAGGTATATCGTTTGTATACTAATACCATGTTATCGTTTGTATACCAAATGATATTATCGTCAAACTATTAAGTTAGCTGAAAACACATATATTAAATCGTTTTGATCTTCTTGCACAGTAGTGGTAACCTACAGTATATACAAATAAAAGTAGGTAATATAATAAATAAATATAAGTAAGTAATCAATCCAGGTTTTTTTTCAAACACGTCGAGCTGAACATTTTGCTTAAAAGTAGCCCTGAAAATATGTGGTCAACAATAAAAGGCAGGTTATTCAGTTGTTTAACTAATTATTTTAGTAAGCATAAAATAACAACTCTTAAAAATATCAGAAAGGCTGTCAATAATAGAAAACTCGTTAAAATTGTTAACGTGGCCATAAAACTTTATTCAGTTTTAAGTGACGATAAAATAGGAAAACTAAAAGATCAACAATAATTTTGTGTGATCTCCGGGATAATAAAAGTTCAAATTATACTTGACAATTCGAAATTATACGAGTTTTATAGCGTATATGCGACTTTCAATAAAATGTCTGCATGAGGTCTGCGCGTCTCCTGTCTGGCTATTATTCGGGAAGACAGACTAGTTTTCTGTTTTATTAAATGCAAATGTGCAGTTACGTCTTTGTGAATGTGTGAGATTTTTGGTGAAAAATGAATGGAATAATCGTTTTTGAGAAAAATTAAATAGTTACACGTATATTTTAATTTGGTCTGTTGAGCTTTTAATATTCTTTACTCCATAGTAGTACATTAAGCTTCGAAATGAGCGTGTATAAGTTTATTAATTTTTCGTTACATTCTTGATTGTCTCTTGTAAAAAACTCCTTGGAAAAATGTGATCAAATGTGTTTAGGGGAAAATACTTCTTAATGCAAAACCTAAAGGGGTTTGAACTTTTTTGTATGGGCCTTGTACCAGGTGCCACCCGCCATTTTGTTTTTTTTTCAAAACGGCGTACGCGAATAAAACATGTTAGAGCATTTGAAATGCGTGAAAAACTAATATTCAATTACTTTTATTGTGGAAATAACCTTTTTGATCAATAAACATTAAAGTATAAAAAAAAAGAAAAAATGTGTCGCTAATTGTACATTTTTGACAGCTCATAACTCGGAAACGTGACGGTTTACGAGGTTTTGCCGCTTACATTTTATGTTTGTATTGATGTGATCTATCGATTTATCAATGTTTCATTCGTGTACGCCGTTTTGTAAAAAAATCAAAATGGCGGATAAGGAACTGGTACAAAAGGCACAAAGCCCTTTCTGCGGAAATACAAAAAATTCTACCACATTTACGCGACAAAAAACACAAAAAAATGCGAGATCTCTCAAACCAACCACCTTTACCAGCCAAAAAACCGCCAAAAAATTCCCTCCCATAATAACATAATAATAACGGCAACAATGTATCTCCGGGCTACTGGCTACCAGTTCGTGCTTCGTTCAAATTGGGCCAATCTACTCGCCAGGTGCGAGGGGATCCTAACAAATATTTGCAGTTTCAGGATCCAGTTATCCGTAGTAACAACTTAATAATGATCTAACTTTTACAATGAGTCTGTCAGACGAATCGTGTATGTTAGCATGGGGTGCTCAATTTGAACTGGTATCGTGTTAAATATTATATTTGAGTTATATAAAAAAAAAAAAAAAACTAAATTACTTGAGGAAGACTCAAATTGACATAACTTAGCATTAAACACGCTTGTTCGATAGAAAGAAAAAAGTAATTTAAAAAAAGTTGTAGTTTTTTTTTTGACGGTAATGATTTATTAGCGGTACATCGCTACGTTGCGTTTCGGGGTTACAAATGCGGCCAGGTGAATGCGTTTTTCGCCGTCGTTGTCCGCGGTAGATAGCTAGGAGATGGATCTCTTACATCCCAAAAACATGACTAGCCAAGTTTATAGGAAGAATTCAAGCTTTTGAGAGTATCGGTGATGCCATGTACTGCACAAAGTAAACTTCCTGTCTGGTTCGGAACCCACGACTCAAAGGCCGCTACCATTAAACCAGACCAGGGGCCGTATTATGACGTCTTAAAACCAGTCTTGTTCCAGTAAGTGAACGAGATGGCGCTAGACGACTGGGCTGCTTTTCCACCAGAGATGCGCTATGTAGCTGTGCTGCGAGGATGTAAAAGCTGTCACAAGGTAGCTGCGCTACGAAGAAGCGCTGTCATAAGGTAGCTGCGCTACGAAGATGCGCAGCTCGAGCTATGCGATGTATCTGTCGCAGGGATATGATAAAAACAGGGATTTGTTAAACTAACAACACGATTTTTATCATTTCCCTAAACAAATCTAGTGATTTGATAAATCCCTAAATTGGTTCAGTGATATAGCTACACCACTCGCGACGACCCGTAGCACGCATCCATAGCACGCATCCATAGCACGCAGCCACAGCACGCAGCCATAGCACACAGCCATAGCACACAGCCATAGCACGCAGCCATAGCACGCATCCTTACATATAAAAAACACACCTTAGTTGAATCCGTTTCCACCAGTGCTGTGCTATGTAAACCTATGAATGTGATTGGTTGATATCAAACGCATCCGCAGCAACGTAGCATAGCGCATCTCTGGTGGAAAAGCAGCCTTAAGCTCTGTCTCTTTCACACACTGGAACCAATAAATTGATGGAATCACTACTTGATTAGTAGGTTTTTTTTTTTCAACACTGTTGTCGCAGTAAATGAGCGATCGACTACTGCACAGCGTGTCCCAAGTATTTGTAATTTTTTTTATTTATTTATTTTTTTATTTAATTATGTATGATCTGCAATGATCTGCAAGTAGTTATTCCGGGTCTGGGTGTTTGTGTACGTGATTTTATATGTTTGTTAATGCACCCCTACACAGGAGAAATTCCTAGCGTGGGGCAACGCATTTCTTTTAAAGAGAAAAAAACTGTTTATTTCTCTTTAACAAACTTATTTCAGCCAGCAACAATTTTAAGAGCACGTGTACAAAATCAGGCCAAGTCACATGTTTGAACAGAATAACATGGCTTATTAAATTGTCTTGTCGCAAACATAGAATAATGTTCTTGTTTGTAAGTAAAATGTTCTGTATCGATCGACCTGACCTTCGAACGAACAAGAAATATGTTCAGTACATGTAAATAAGTTATTTGTATTCGTGGTATTTCTTGTAATGCCGACTTGGTTACCAATGAGACCACATTTTGTTTCTTGTTAGAATTAACACAGAAACTGGCTACCCTTGTCCAAAAACCCTTTACCAAAATAGTATTTAGAGTGACCGACTACCCGAATTAGAAGCAGACAGTTGTAGTATTTTGTGTGTTAATAATTATACAGTTTGTTACAAAAAACCAATAAACCAAAACTACACAAATTGTATACAATGTGTCCGGTTTCGGTATAAACAAAGAAAGGGAGGTAGATAGCTCAATTCTGTCAATAAAATTATCGCACCACATATAGGGTCGGAAACCAACCCGCTCCTGAATGGTAGCCATTTTAGTTGACGGAATTGAGTTAGCTACTTCCCCTTTAAGTTTGTGCTGACAGATACTAGTTATATGTCGTAATTTCTACATTTGTTGCACGAATATTATGAATAGTTTGTCGATGCAGTTCATAGCCTAAATAACCAATTCGAAGTTCAGGTGGCCTACCATGAACTCTTAAAGCGTGAGTCTTTAGGCTGTGGGAAAGAGATGGCGCTTGACGGCTTGCATATAGCTCTCTCTTTCCCACAGCCTAAACTGGATCGCGTTATGAGCTCGTGGTAAGGCCTCAGGAATATCTGGAGTTGTGTCCGAAGTGGCACACACCATAGAGAGTTATGTTTTCCTTATTGGGTCAGTACTGTTCAATGCAGTATTGATGTTGTTGTAGGTGTTACTGTCTGTAAGTTTGCGAGTTCATGAGTTCGTTTGTAAGAACTACTGAACTCTTGAAAATTATTTCTGCAGTATAAAGTTTCATTATTCTTGAGTGTCATAGAGTATATTCTATTTTTGAAAATTTCTCCTGTGCGAAGCCAAGGCGGGTCGTTAGAAAAACGTAATCATAAAAATTGTCGTAGGCGTCGAGACTACGCGACCGTAGCAGCGTGTGCTACGGCGTAGCTTAGGGCGTAGAGTGTATTGCATGCGTCAGAGTCAACGAAATGAATTTATAAATATTAAAATTAATTAATTTTTAGTGTTATTTTTTTGTTCAGTTGTTTTTAAAACATAGATAGCTGTTCTCTTTGAGAGAGTATTACGAATATTTTCTCACCTACCAGTTACCAGTGCCTTCGCCAGAGTGTAACTCAAAAAATATCTCACGGGAACGTAGTATAAATAAACTCTCCATCTACCTATCTCTGGTCCAAATTTCAACAAAATCCATTCAGCCGTTCTGACATCATAGAGTAACAAACAATCATCCATCCATCTGTCGAAACATTCATACTTTGGCAATTTATAATATTAGTTTATATTTATATTATACACAATCATAATCTAAACTATAAAAACTAATTAGTAATATGCACAAAAAATAAAAATAAAAACATTCAAAGGGTGTCAAAGAATTCGTTCACATCTGTCAACGGGACCAGTGCCCAGAACGCTGGCAGCATTGCCACGTTGTATGGCGATGATGATTCGTTGGCATCGAAATAGGCCAGCCCTCTGGTCACCTGAAGAGTAAACTTATCGCCTGGCGATATCAAATAATAATAACATAACTAATATACGAGTACATAGTGAATTTTTCAACTGGGCGTGGATGGCTATAACGGTTAACTTATGTTTCGAATACAGTCATTGCATTGAAAAATCAGTTTTTTTTTAAGTATACGGTATCCTTAAGTTTTTCGTAAGGTTACTTCACAGTATTTGATCCTTAATAGCAACACTATCGAATGGTGTAATAATACAGGGTGTGATTTTTTTCGATTCCTAGCCAGGACTATTGATTTTTCTAAAATCCAATGATGCAACGTTTTTAGATATTCCTCATAGTTTCGGATATAGCCATCCACGCCCAGTTGAAAAATTCACTCTGTATAATACACTTCTCATCAAAAAAATCGAAACACCTCGCAGTTTATGATTTGATAAGGATTATCAAAAAAATGTGTATATTTAGGAATAAATGTAAAATGTCATTTAATAGTGAGTAGTATGAGGTTTTTAAATCCTAATGTTAATGTTCTAAATTCAAATTAAGTCTTCATAGGTTTCGTATTTTGTATAATGACTAAATTTTACCCTGTATGGAATATGAAGGAAATGGGTAAAACAACACGCGTAAATGAAAAAAAAAAGTAAGAAACGTTTATTTAATAACTTGTATTCCCTCCGCGAGCTCTTATTACTGCTTCCATACGGTTCTTCATCGATCGGATGAGAGTCACGATCACATGTTGTGGTATATTATCCCATTCCTCTTGGATTGCATTTTGCAGCTGGCTAAGTGTTTCTGGGGCTGGATCTCTTGCTCGAATTCGTCTCTTTAATTCATCCCATAGATGTTCAATGGGATTTATGTCCGGGCTTCTTGCTGGCCATACCATAATGGAGATACCGACTTCGGTAAGATAATCTCGTACGACGCCCGCGGTGTGAGCTCTAGCATTGTCGTGCATGAATATGAAGTCGTTGCCAATAAAATGTGCATAGGGCATCACATGAGGTTCAAGACACTGTTCGATGTACCGATGAGAGTTTAGTGCAGGCAGCCGTGGCCCAGACACAAAGGCAAGTTCTGTCTTACCGTCGGCGCTGATTCCTCCCCAAACCGTCCACGAACCGCCACCATAGCTGACCTTTTCTTCAATGCAGCATTGTGCAAAGCGTTCTCCATCTCTTCTGTAGACCTTGTTCCTTCCGTCGTTACCATACAGCATAATTTTACACTCATCAGAAAACAGTACTTTGCTCCACTGAAGGTATGACCAAGTTAGGTGCTCGCGTGCAAAGTTAAGGCGCGCTCTTCGATGGTCTGCAGTTAATTTCGGCCCATTCGCTGGCTTATGCGGTGCCAATCCGCGTTCCTTCAACCTTCTTCTTATTGTAGAGTCACTTACAGCTACTCTTCGTACAACGCGAAGCTGCTGCTGCAGTTGAAAAGCGTTAAGGCGTCGATTTCGTAAAGAAGTTGTTACAATAAATCGATCATCTCGCTCAGAAGTGACCCGATTCCTGCCAGATCCTGAACGGCGCGTGAACGAACCAGTCTCCCGATAGCGTTTGTAGACTCTATGAACAGATGATAAGCTTAGATGCAATCTTGCAGCCACAACACGCTGACTAAGTCCAGAATCCAGCAATGCCACCACTTGGGCGGCTTCTGCGGGCGAAGTATCCATATGTTTTAGAAAAAAAAGTTTTTTCAGACGTCCCAAAGTCACAGTAAATGAAATAAGAAACAGAAAGTTTAAAGACAAGCGCTAATTTTTAGTTTTTAAACGAGAAACGTACTCCAACCCTAAATACACATTTGTCTCAAAACAGTGATTAATTTCATATATAGGATAAACAAATGAAATTATTTCGAATTTTGATTTTTTTCTTCTTACTGTAATGACCAAACTGCCAGCTACACAGTAATGTTTTTTTTTCATGGAATTAATTCTCTTTTGTACAAAATTAGGACAAAAACAATAAAAACGAAAGTGTTTCGATTTTTTTGATGAGAAGTGTATATTATAACTTAACTAGATTATACACATACCATACCTTCCATCACTCATAATCTCACCTCAAACCTAAAGAGGTCCAGACACGTCACTCTGAACTTAAATCCCTAAACAGCAGTCAAAGCCGGCAATACATCATATTTAGCGCGGTCGCGATCAATCAGAACTAGCTGTCGTACCGACCATTACTCAATTAACAAGCGTGATGGATGGAGGGGGACGTTTCAAAACTGTGGATATTGTAATGTGAATACTGAATGTGTTTTGCGTGATGAGTCGTGTTTGTAAAGTACGTGCTGTTATACGGCCTCGAAGAAATATATATATTTTTTTAAAGACGTTTTAATTGAAGAAAGGAGTTTATTGATTAACCATTTTATAAACACTTGCCGTGGTACCACAAAAACTTTTAAACGTCTGTTGAACACTTGTCTAAAAAATGTCAGATTATGACGTTGAAAAAAGGTCCGTTTTGCAGTCACACTTTTTTAGACAAGTGTTCAACAGATGTTTAAGTTTTTGTAGTAAGGCTGTTGAAGGTTAAGAGATCTTTAGGCAACCGCTTGTGACCGAGGTCGGGAGTAGACTGAAGCGCGCCACACGGAAGCGTAGGGCAAACTTCATAAAGATAACCTAAGCGTGATGCTTAGGTAGGGGTGCTGATCTAGTCTTCAGAGCCTAATATAGCAGGGGTATAACAGTACGTGCATACGATTTTGGAGATATGTGATTCATCTTCTAGCGATCCATCTCAGGCAACGAAGACTATCTGTAATCTTTGGTGATGGCTGAGCGATCACACTAGAGTAGCCTGTGGCTTAAGACCTTTACCTTGTTGGTTTGCCGCCAAATTTCGTATGACTGTCCATCAGTATTGGCCAGGTGGAACTTTCAATAAAATAAAAATTTTAATGAGGGAAAATGTTAATGAAATTATTTTTTTTAATTGTTTAGCTGTCCATCACTTATGGATAAAACAGTGGTAATTTGGATTGTCTAACTAAGGAATGATATGAAAGAAAAAGGAGTAAATGATACTATGACGTCTGATAGGGGAGAATGGAAGAAAAAAACGTGTTGTGCCGACCACAACTGAAATGGGATAAGGGCAGAAGATGATTATGATGATGATGATGATGAACCACCCTCAAATTCTCACAATTCCTAATGCGTGTGAACACAGCCATTTAAAAAATATCGCAACCGTTAAAAATCCTTTTTCCTACTCCTCCACTATTCTTTTCTGATTAATTTCGTTGCAGGATCCAAGACAGGTAAATTCATTCTCCGGTACACGTCGAGCTTCATTGTCTTGGCGCTTTTCTGGTGGTTGCCACTGTTGATTCTGGCTTTCAGGAGTTGCAGTGGTTTAGGAATAGTCTGGTGGGTTTGTCCCATTAAAAAAAAAAACAGTTAAAAATAAACGTTCGCCAAACGTTGTCGAGTGAATGACCTTTAGTCAAACGATTTACTCATTCAGAAAAACCAGACCAAGCATTTCGAGTCATATCTACATCGCTTGCTGGTATAATTATGAATAGTTTGTTGATGCAGTTTCTAGCCTAAATACCAAATTCGAAGTCCAGGGATATCTGGAGTTGTGTCCGTAGTGGCACACACCACAGAAAGCTATGTCCCCGGTATTGGGTCAGTACTGTAACGCCAAGCATTTACCTGACGTACGACATTGCTTTGGTTTACCTATGTACAGTTTAACATTTACTATAGTGAGGATAAGATAAATAGTTGCAAGCTGTATTCTGAGAATTACCATTGATACTTACAAAATTGTTAGTAAGATAAGCCAGTAAAACGTTATAGTTGTAAAAAATGCACAGAAAGTAAGGATAGTCACGATAAATAAAAATTTGGGCCTTTTTCATAAAAGTGAAAGATTAAACTTACATAAATACTTAATTACGTTCTGCTTAATCATACAGCACATGTTGAAAAAAATATTACTGTAATTTCGTTTTTATTTTTATCATTATCATAACAAAAAGAGCCCTAGTTAGTAGCACAAGGTTAAGAAATGTTTACCGAGTAATTAATGACTAAACTCTACCAGGAACTGTAGACAACTGCGGCATTTTATTGGATCGTTAACCACTTAAAATAAAGCGGGCAGTTAGATTATTAACGAGAATTATAGAGATACATTTGAATTGTCAAAAAAAAGAAGCCACAGTTAGGGCGTTTACGCACTACGTCCGATCCGAATCCGATCCGAACCCGTGAAAAAATATCACGGACAGAATTCGGATATTTCTTACGCACTACTCCGATCTCTGACAACCAGCCGCATACCCCCCGCCCGCCCCGCTGCCTCTCTACTCGTACGCAGCTCGGATTCAACTCGGACGCAGTGCGTGAGCGTTCATACAAATAATACTATGGCTACGTCGCGTCGGTCCGTCATTTTTTATCCGAAACGGAGATTCTCGGATGACGGAAAGAAATCGGATGACGGAGATCGGATCTAGTGCGTAAACTACCATAGAAATAGTGCTACGGCTACGACGTACCGTATTTTCACGGGTTCGGATCGGATTCGGATCGGACGTAGTGCGTAAACGCCGTTATGGTACATAATTACTTACCTATAATTATGTACCTGCGTCTTCAAGTCAAGAGTGAATAGGTTACTTCTAGGCAAGTGTGCTTCACCATCGACCAGAATATCGCTTACCACCAGGCGAGTTAGTTGGTCAAACGCGAACCTATCGTTAAAAAATTAAAACAGTTTAAAAGTAAAATAATAGTTATTTATGCAACTGTTGTATAATCAGGGGTATTAAAACACGAATGTGGGTTTATCACACGAGGCGTAGCCGAGTGTGATAACAGTATCACATGAGTGTTTTAATACCTTATTATAACAGTTGCATACAAGACTTTATCTACAATCATGATGTGAATCCTCTATAAAAGATTCTCATACCATAGGGTGTTGTACAGTGTTGTAAGAACTATGTAAATTCAAGAAAATTCTAATTGCGAAGCATGTAAAATAAAAAATAAAGAATTATTGTTCTTTTTTCAAAATTTTTGCGATCTGGTGGTGAAAATGTCATTGCATGAGAATGTTCTTTTTTTGAAATTCATAATATCACGCGTTTGGATGATATAATGATCATAATATCATTGAGTGTTTTAATGTTGGCAATAAGCTAATTGTTATAGGTTCTTTTATAGAGGATTAATAGCATGATAGTAGATAAAGATTAAAACATTCTGGATTTAGAGATAGCTAAGTTATTATGAACTCTTTGTCTATTAAAGTGGTATTCAAGGGTCATCAGTCTTGACATTGATCTTATCTCGTTTTAATCTGTCTAGTGACTGTCAAGAATGTCCTAACTCGTGACTGTTGGCAGCAAAGGCGTTCCTCTCATGCCTAGAGTAGCTCACAACTTGACAGAAGAAGCGTTTTAGGTAATTCGTTTCCAGATATTCGTCTTGTCGTCGGTATATTTAGTAAGTTAATATTGTGATTTTAATGTCATCATCATCAGCCTATAATGTACCCACTGCTGGGACACAGTCCTCTTCTCTGTGAGAGGGAGTAGGCCATAATCCACCACGCGGGCCCAGTGCGGGTTGGTAGATGTCACATGTCTTCGAATTGTTGGTTCTAGGACATGCCGGTTTCCTCACGATGTTTTCCTTCACCGTTTTGAGAGCAATGGTGATGAAATAAATTACACAAAGTAATGCGCCTGGCGGGGTTCGAACCCCTCAAAAGTAAGACTCGTAAGTCGGGACCGATACCACTGGGCTACCACTGCTCTCAATGATTTTAATGTAAATAAATGTAAAGCTATTCGCGTCAGTTATATTCACTCGGATAATTTAAGAGTATATCGACATGGAGAACAAGAAGTAGGGTTTTTTCTCTTTAGCCTGTACTGCCCCATTGGTGGGTAAAGGCCAATTCCTTCCATGATTTTTTCCATCAATGTAGGCTTACTCAAGATAAATTTAATGATTATGTCAGTTGACCAACTTCAAGAACAATTGGATTTTTTCCTAACAGTAAACCAGAATAGGTTGACCTTCTTGTTAGTTGATTATGTTACCCATATCATGAATTAATGAACGGTGTTATTGAAAATTAAAAAAAACTTAGTAAACACGTTAATCATAGGTGCACTTAAAAATCGCTACTCCCACCATGTTTTCACCCTAATCCTTGCAGAAAGGAGAATCTGGGCAAAGTAAATATTTAGCGAAGTAATTAGCGAGTTGCTCTCAAGTACCCCAAGTAGCCAGGGTACGCCAGCGTACTGCAGGGTACGCAGGGTACGCTTGAATGTCAGATTCTTGTGTTCAGGAATTTCTACCCTGTTTATTAATTACTTACTCCAAAACTATGTATGTTGCAAACTTTGTTTTGTTCACAAAAAAGGAAGGGTTTTTTTTGGGTAGAAATTAAAGGTGCTGTTTTATTGTGAGTTTTTAATTTTTAAAATATATTATTATCTTAAATCAATCTCAAATCTATCTCTATAATATAAAAAATGGATCGCTAAATGTGTTGCTAAACCCATAACTTGCAAACTGCTGGACCGATTCGGATAATTCTTTTTTTGTTGTGTTTGTAACCATCAGGACCAGGTTATAGAGGAAAATCATCATGTCCACCCATGCGAAGCCGGGACGGGCCGCTAGTTCTTAATAATATTCGTGTCAATTTGCAGTAAGTAAATGCATGCAGTACTTTTGAGTTTATCTCGGACATGCATACAGACAAACAGACAAAAAATCTAAAACCTATATTTTTGGCTTCGGTATCGATTGTAGATCACACCTCAAGTATTCATTTTAAAAGTATTCAATATACAGTTTTGACTTTCCTACCATTTTATATTCTGTGTATCAGTTTTGCAATGTTCTTTTTTTCCCTATTTACTGTGCATGTTATGTGTGAGGTTATGTTTGTAATCAAAACCACGACACATGAGAAATTCACAGTATGTAGAAAAAATTGCAACAATTTTCACCAAAAATTAAACTGAAAATTAGGCCAAACAAAGAACGCTAATTATTTTATTTTATCAAAGTGAAGCATTGTACCAACCGCACGGCACCCGGTATGCCCAAAGTTACGCTGTCAAAGGAAAAATTTAAACTGCCTCGAAGCGTTGTCACATTTTTCAATTTGTCAAAGCTGAGCTATGGGAGTACCTCTTTGGTTCACATGGAACAGTGTAAAATGTATGAGGCTATAAGCAGGCGTGCTTGAAAAAGTTGAGGCGGTGAGTGAATATTTGAAGATTTTACGGCTTAATGTTGTCATGTTGCGGAATAGACGGTCTGGTAAAGCGAGCTGCGTTCTGAGGCACTAGCATGACTTTTCCAGTTATTATCACGCAAAATAAACTGGAACTTTGACGTAATTTAAAGGATTATTCCTCTTTCATAACTCTAGAGGTGCTTTTTGAATGTTCCTTAAAAACACAGTAAATACTTACAAATACACTATTGTTTTTAGCGTGGTATAATCATCAAATAAATGAGTCCTCCCACCCAGGGCGGGACTGTCCGTACGTGTCCGGTGAGGACCTGCGTCTGGCGGTAGGACAGGACGCCGTGACGCCTATTCAGCCACTCCTCAAAGAGGGGTCTTACCGCCGCGACTGCGGCGTACCCTTACAAATATGCTTTAAATAAAATACAGAATTCAGGTAAAGCACCTGGTTAAGATTGACTTGTGATTCTAGTCAAGCCTTCAAACGGTCTGTACTACCGCAGGTTAGCTTGCAACTTATGTGGTTTTGCTACGTTGCCAGAAATGCTTCAATTTCATGTCTAAATTGAATTTCGAATGTTTTATGTTGTTTTCGTTGGCACTCTCCAGCTGTAACGGGTGGAGGTCAGATGGGCAGTAGCTCCTTGTAAAAAACTGGTATTCAGCTGATCCGGGTAAACTGGAAGCCGACGCCAAAATGGTTGGGAAAGGGCTAAGCAGATGTTGAAAGTACCACTCCCTGTGACTCATTAAATTCACAAACAATGTTGTTATTGTTACCAAAACAGACAATTGTTTTTATTTTGATTCAGTCTTCAATTAAGAATACATAGCAAACAATACAAAAATGTGTCAACAATTTGTTCTATAAACCTTTCAAAAATAAACACTATGTTCTCACCCACATTTCCTAAAACCGTTATCATTTATCTCACGCAGACTCTTTCCTCCATTTTACATAACATAATATATATTTTAGCGAGCAATCTAGCCGTGAAACATACACAGCGCAAACAGGAAGTGTGTCGAAAAGGAAATAATAAAACACGTCGGTTTTGGCCCTCAAAGAAATTGTGTACACACGGCTACATAGCAAGCTATTCAAAACCAGTTTATCGTGGTCTTGCTTTGTATGATCTTACCCCACATACAACGGTTAGCTTATACTGGACTTATACAGCTATAACCGTATGTACGTAGAGCGAACCGCGAAAATGTCGGTAATCGCCCTTGCACCCGCTTCGAACTAACTTTTATGTAAAATGGTTTTGCGGTTTTAAAGGATGGCTATTTTTACGTGAATGCGACACACGATTGAAATTGAATTGAAAATGCGAATGTAATTTTTGTGATCATTTTGTCTAAATAACTCGTTATTTAATCATTGCTACTTTGACATTAAGGCCCGGTATCCACCAAAGCGGAGAGGAGAGGAGATGTGTTTGAATAACCAATCAGATGTCCACTGAGAGATCATGTGGACATCTGATTGGTTATTCAAACACATCTCCTCTCCTCTCCGCTTTGGTGGATACCGGGCCTGACACTGTATATATTGTTCATATTTATCACACTTAACACGATTTATTCATAAGAATATTTATAATTTATTAATATTCCATGGCAATTTGTCACTACCGATAGCTTGAATCATATTCTGACTTAATAAAAAAAGGAATTTCTACTATGTCATGGGTACATTTACAAACATAGAAACTCACATGCACAAACACGTGGGTGTTTACACAGTAGGTCTGGACCCGAAACAACTACTTGTCGGTCATACAAATATTTGTTCCGTACGGGGATGGAACCCTCGACACTGTGAAGCAGTCGATCGCTCAGCTATTGCGCCAACTGTGCCGTCGCCTTTGTGGTTTGCGGCCGTGTCACAAATAAAATATACCATTATATCACCTTCAAAAGCTCGTGGCTGAATAATTACAGCCGCACAGGCCGATCTTCCGGGTAAAGCCGCGCTTGCCGAGGTTGGTCTGTGGATGGGTGACCATCTGTCATAGCGAGTTTCCTCCGTGCCTCGGAAAGCACGTAAAGCCGTTGGTCCCGGCTGTCATTTGTGGATCTTTGACAGTGGTTACTGTTGGTCAGAAGCTTTAAAGTCTGACAACCAGTCTTACCATGGGGTATCGTATTACCCAGTTACTGGGTTGTGGAGGTCCGACAGGCAGTCGCTTCATGTAAAATACTGATATTCAGCTGCATCTGGTTCGACTGGAAGCCGACCCCAATGGTTGGGAAAAGGCTAGGCAGATGATTATATGACCTTCAAAAAAACTCAGTCAACTCAAACCCAATTAATCCAGTCTAAAATAAGTAGTTATATCGTGCAACATTTCTTCAACGATGAAAAACGTAGTAGTACTGTGTTGAGACCATTTTAGTACTAAACCACGGTTCAAAGTGAGCAAAGTTATTCTCAACATGCATTTCTAAACTGACCAACTGCACACCGTACAGAGTTCCTCTAATTAAAGTCTCAAGATTTATGACAAACCACCTAACTCACACGAGACGCACGTCCAACAATAACAAGCAAGGTCCGTTATCTTGAGAAATATCGCAGACTCGTGCGACGGACCGGCACCGCAAGATGTAGATAGTACTGGATCTAATTGAAATATAGAAGAGGGTAGATTTGACGTTGGATTAACGCCCTTTTTACCAGTTGAACGAATCGAGACTTTTGGTCATTATTTTTATGTTATTTTGTATTAATGGCTGCCTCCTAACAGTCGTAAACGTTATTATTGTGCACCAGGTGCTAGATTCGATTCCAGAATCAGAAAATGTAAGGTATTGGGATTGTATTTTCCATCAGGATTATTCTAGTATCAAGCTCAGGTCTCGTTGTAGAGGTGCCCTTTTCACGGCTTGGGCGATTTGGTCTTTGGACTTGTGACCCGACATGCGTCACTTATTACCTTCGCATAAGTACAACTACTCTGCAAGCATAGGGCAATCGATTAACGAAGACGCTCTGTCTATAATAGTTTTCAACTTTGTGCAACATAACATGTTTATGATCTGTTATTTCCGCAGTCGTTGACGCAAAACGCATGTCATTCGAGAGTCTACCTCGTGATCATGACCATTAACTATCAGGTTCGTGTGACTGTTTACTCTTAGGCATTTGATTAAAAATAAGAAACTATGTAGGTAATTTTCTTCACAACAATTAATGTTAATGTCACCTTAGCATATGACCTAATTGTTGATGTAGAAAAAAAGCTGCGTGCTAAGCAGAGACCTCGTTTATTTTGTGCATGTTTCGTTGAATAAAGCTATGAATATTTAATTCAAGAACGTCTTTATAAAGCCTTCACATAGTAAATATATTCTTGGGTTTTTAATAGCAGGAGTTTTTATTACTTACCTATGATTAATATCTAAGTAAGCCACGTGCCGGGGTCACGGGGCTCTGTTAACAGGTTACCGTAGTTCTGGAACGCAATGGACAACTGAGGAAACAGATTGGTTGGTCAGTCAAGTCTGACAGCCCTGTTCGCTCCAGGCAGGGCGGGAGGACTACATTGTTCATTATCAAACTAAAAAGTACTCTTTTGCCACTAAAACCACATCCAAAAACACTTACGAATGCAGTAAATATGAATGAAAAAAAAACTAAATACTATACAATAACAATAAAACAAAACAACAACATTAATATTAACAGTACTATAAAAATCAGAATATAATTTAGTTTGACAGACAAACAACTTTTCTAGGAGTTGCTGTTTTCATTTTTATTAACAAAACGGTTATTTTATTAAAAATATAATAAAGCGTCATTTAAAAAAAAATGATACTTGCCTAAAATCAAAATATCCCTAATTTTCGTTTTTGCTTCGCTGGCAGATAATTGTAACGCGAAGCAAGAAAGTTTACATCTTATATTTTCATTGACGTGGAAATTTTCGTAATGTAGTGTAAATTAAGAGAGGACGCGATTAATGTTTAGGGTAATGAGGTGTTCATCATTAATGCTGTCCGAGATATTAATCTTTGTTTAATTTATTATTGTTTTGATTATTTTTAAATAACTTTTGTTTTAATACCCACCTTACGATTTGTAGGTAGAGCGTGGATTGATTTATTTCTTCACTACTGATCTCAAAAACATGAAAATCTAACATCCTAAAAAAATCAACATATGACAGGAAAAGTCGGAGTCATGAAAAAATCTATTAACAGAAAGGCTTACGAGGCATGATTCAAAATTCCTGGAGAGAAGATAACGATGTGTAACCCAAAGTTGGGAATACTATGGGCTGATATTGATAGCATGATAAGAATATAAATTTAAGTTTGAACACTACTATGAACATGGTTCGAAACACTATGCTGCGTTCGAAAACGGGCATAGTAGATGTTGAACGGGCAACCTGAAATTGGACTGGGCGGATCACGTCAGCAGCATGCAAGGGGACCGCTAGGTAAAAGACTCGACGCAATGGACCCTGGGAAATGGATGAATCCGCTGGTCGGTGATGATGCAAGAAAGAGATGGTGGGACGACCTAGATGACCACGAAAGGTGGTTTGAGGCGGCCCGAGAAAAGAGCTCATGAAAGAATTGTTTGTCTTTCTGGACAAAAGCCTCCCCGGCTTTTATCCAGAAAGTAAAGGCCTAAAAAAAGATATGACCCACATCTTCAAAAATCAATTCCGCTTTTTCTCATAATTGGACCCACACCCCACGGTCAGTAATTAGTGGTGGCTACACTCGCTACAAAACTTCCGAGTCATTAGATCGGGTCCGTGCTAATTGCGCGCGGATCGCCCCTCGCTTTGTACCCAATTAGTTCGCTACCTAATAGTTGGCAACACTGCGTCGCTGCGTCCGTAATGCCACGTCAGATGTATTTCTTATCTGTGAAGGGTTTGGGGTTAATAGTGAAGGGAAAGTAGGTAGTGTTGTGTAATTTATGAAGTTAAATGATGGAATGTAAACAAATCACAGTCTCTATTTGTGATCCACACTATGAGTGCTTTTATAAATAAGCAGGTTGTCGGTACAGGCAGGTAGATGTGGGTTGATACTTATCGGTGCAGGTAAAACCTGTATGAAGAAACCAGAACATCTGCTTGAAGTAGCGATCATGACTTCCGATTGGTTGGATAACGATCGTTTACTTCTCAAGAAAGGAGTTTTTTTTTTAAACATTATCCCACTTTGGGAATTTCTCTGGTATCGTGGGTGCGTTTACAAAAATTCTGCTAAAAAGTATCTGCATGATAGTGTCGCCCAAGAGTAGAGACTGTATAAAGATAGTGAGGGGACGATCTGGATTTAGGTGAAACAATTATGTAAGATTAGAATGTATGAGAATTGCGCTTTGTGGCGCAGATTAAGATCCGTCTTTAACCGGCTGTGGAATCATGCAAACGTAAAAGTTATTAAAACAAAACTCAATGAAAATAATAATAGAGGTGAAGTTACACTTTTCTGGTACCTATATTGTTTAGTTGCCAAACGTGAAAGTGATGAAAATAATTGTTTTGTTTTTTATTAGTTTTTGTTTGAAGATTTTTGATATTGTTGTTTAATTTAATTTAACTCTATTTAGGTTTAGGTTATAAAAACTGAAACCATGTTGAAACTGATGTATGTAAATGTAACCCAAAAGTTTGGATTATATTTACTTTAAATAGAGTATATTTAATTTAATTTATTTTATATTGAAACCATCATACTAAAGTACTGATTGGCTGAAAAAACTTAGCCAAACCTAATTTGCTTTTTTTTTGCGTGGTTAAATAATAAAATTAGTCCTCCTGGGGTGGAGTAGAAAGGACTGTCAGACTCGTACTAACTGGTACGAGTCTAACAGTCCCTAAATCCACGTTGTTCGTTCAATAGCCTTATACGTACCAGGGTCAGGGTTAACTATTTAGAGTCCCGCGACCTCAAAACTAATTTTGCCTGAACTAGGTTAAAGCAGCAACTAGTCTAGATTTTTTTTAACTTAATCGTTAATTAACATTAACTTTACTAATTACCCGTTTACAAACAAATTACGGGAACCATTACAGCTCCACAATCAGTGCGCCCATTTTAAGCCGTAAAGCCATCCCATTCACGATGGCTGCCCATTAGTTGTTTGTTTAGTAAGATTTGTGGGGTACCAGTCGTGGCGTGAATGGGACGGGGTCAAGACTGGCGCCGAGACGAAGGCGATGTGATGTTTGTCTAAGATTATAGAACTGTGGATAAGAATTGGAATGATAAATTTTTGGGGTTATGGTGATGACATTTACCAAGTTTGGCCGAAGTTGTGATCGAAAGCGAAATTGCTAACTATACTGAATACGTAATCCTGCAATTAATGTTATAAATAATAATATTTGTCTCTCACGCCTAAATCGCGAAATTAATTCAAGATTTTGGTACATATACAGTTCCTTTCCATTTTTTTTAAATTTTAAAGCCGGAGAAATCGGACCCGGGTCGACGGCGCGTTGTGTTCCACGCGCGCCTCGAAGAGCGTCAGCTTAATGACGGGGCCCCCTCTTAGAGGGCCTAAACCTGCCGGGGTCGCGGGACTTATTTCATTACCGTGACTCCGGAACACCGTGTATTTTAGTCAGTAGAAGTCTGACAGTCACTCCCGCCCTGCCCGGGGTGGGAGGACTCATTTAATGATTTTACCAGACGACAGCGCAGTCAGCGAAGCTGTGGACAAAAGCTAGTATTGTAATACCGAAATTTCAATAAGTAATAACTCTTTTTTATAAAAATAATGTAATTCTAAATAAAACATGATAAAATCTAAAGGAAATAAGTCGTAACAGAATCCACGGTGAGATCCATTTTCCACGACGCATATCATTATTTTCTTCTAACCGAGTGATTCAATCCTTTTCAAAATAAATCAATCCAATACGTTGACTGGATTAATGATTCAGGTATATATTTTCACTGAACCACAATTATTTCGCAACAAAACCAAATCATGATCGTGATCTGTATGAAAAGAATTCTGTCCCTTACACTAAGTCAGAAATAGGCAAGTAAAATTATCAAAAAAAAAAAACGGCCAAATGCTACGAGTATCTATAAAAAATCATTTCTGTTGTATGGGAGTCCCTTAAATATTTATTATATCCAGTTTTTCAGTATTTGTTGTTGTTGTAATAACAGGTGAAGGAATACATCGTAACGAAACCGGCTTGTCTTAGAACTAAAAATTCGAAGACTTGTGACCCACACTGGGCCCGCGTGGTGGATTATGGCCCCCTCCCTCTCTCAGAGAGGAGGCCTGTGCCCCTGCAGTTGAAATATTTATAGGCTGATGATGATGATGATGTTAATGAGAAACAGTCTGATGACAGACGGACAGATAGACAGACGGACGAACAGCGCAGTCTTAGGAATAGGGTCTCGTTTTTCCCTTTGGATGTGGAGCCCTAAAAAAAATGGTCGGCATTATAAAATGTATAATATAGACCAACGACGATGTAATACTAGACTCCTAATATCAGGCGACCGATGTCTGTCAACACATTAGGCAAAAAAGTCTTATATCCGTCTCATTTCGACCACTCCTGTGAGCCGTAAGCATACGTTGAGACAGAAGAGACCTTGAGTTAGCCAATCACAACGCAGTACCCCGTCCCCCTCGCTTACGTAGTACCTCAGCGAGTTGACAGAATAGTTTTTGTTCCTTAGATCGTGCATGTGGAGTCTAGTATTATATCGTCATTGATATAGACTTACGCTTATATCCAGTTAATTTCACATCTCGCGTAGCATCAAACGTTCGACGTCATCGTAGCCAATGAGTGGCGTCGTAGCAATGAGCTGCACTGCTACGCCGTAGCGCTCGTAGCCTGCACTGCGTGTAATTTATCGTCTTGTATCGGAAACGCCTTCGTGGTGCACCACTAATATATTGCTATCTAGGATAAAAGTAAGAAGAAATGGACGGACATTTATTTCTACGTACTTCAATGAAAAGAAATGGAGTAAAGAAAGATTAAAAAAACGAAACTTTACGTTTAAGTAAAGAAACTTTAATGAAATCTTTTTCTAATTTTTAATTAAATATATTTAAACATATATTTCTTACTCAAGAATCCGTTGAATCACCAGCTTGCCAAAAAGTTGTATTATTATCAAAACATTTTCCAGCAAAATACTTTATCGATTCTTCTAAAACTTCGTCTATTTACCATACCCTTTCAACTGGCGCGGCGGATTTACGTCCACACTTCAAAACTTGGGCCTCTTTAAAACTACAAACTATTTCACCATCTCCGGCCTACTTTATGAAAAGGCCTCCCGTCCTTACTGCTCTCGTAAGTAAAATGCAGTATCTCAAAAAACATAAAAATCAGTTATCGTTTTGCATCTGACAGCTTGAAAAATCTTGCATCAGTTGAAAAATAGCCGTTTCGTTAGCGGAACATGAAAAAACCGTTGGTTAAAATAGACGTAAACTCCTTCGGATGGTCCAGTGGTCGTACACTGGCCCTGGGTTCAAAAGAATCAATGCGGGTGTACTTAAAGTACGCTTCTGTATCGCCCTTTTGGGCAATACATAGTTTTGGTCGCGGTGTTGGCCCCGTATGTTTCGGCAATGATCTCACGGTAACGTCATACCGGGATATAAAATATCCTGTGTGTTTCTAGGTTATAAACCATCTGTGTACCAAACTTTATTTAAACCCATTCAGTAATTTTCATTTGAAAGATTAACAAACATCCACCTATCCAGACACACAAAATTTCGCATTTATAATGATAGTAAAAAGTAGATTTGTTGTTTCTAAACGTAGGATTTGTTGAGTTACCACTTTTTGCATCACGAAGGCAGCCTAGTTCGTCTACGGTGAAGATAAGGCTGCCTCCCCACGGGCGACCATTAATATCAATCACCGTGCGTCGTGTTCTCTCAATAGACTGTATAGTGTGATAACGGCCTATAGAAAGGTTGGGTTGAAAGAAAGTTTGTAGTCCAAAATGTTGGGTCCGGATTTTGTCGGTTTTTCTTGTTAATAGTGTGTTTGCAGCGTTTAAGGTCCATTTTTCTTTTTTTGGTTGAATTATATTTTTGTTAAATATCTAAAGAAACCAACTCTTAACATAATTTTTACTTCCAATTTGCTTGTAGTGTATTTCAAGCCTAGCATAAGTCATTCATGGTCTAAATAAATAGCTAATTATAGAATTCAGTACACGGTTTGCATAGTGGCTGGTTCAATGCTTGTAAACGCATCCACGATACAGAAGAAATACCTAGTGTAGAGAAAAGTCCTTAAAAGAAAAGGATTCTCATGTTTTACAAATACGTTAACATGTAAAATATTATGTTGTTAATCCGATAATTTTTTTTTGGCTTCGATGCATGATGCAGTCCCGCCCTACCGCCTTCATGCGATTAGCAAAGTTACGCCTGATTCTATATCTTATACGAGTATTTAGGTATGTTTTAACAAGAGCTAACAAACCGATGTTAATATCAAACCAATCAGTTAACTACAATAAAATCTCGTCAAGACTCTAAAATAAAACATAAATATGAAACGTCCGCGTAAACAATTTATTCGGAACAGCAATAAAACAATAATTACAACAGAATAATTAAATCAGGCGATGGCGGAACTCGTCAAAATTTACGATAACTCATAAATTGAATCGCGAATTTAGTGCCGTCTTATAATTCAGGGAGGTAGTGGCTCGTGAAGCGACCCCTACCAGGGGAACTAGACAAAAGCAGCCATCTAATATGTATGCACTGGAGAAGGACTGTTAGAACAGATGGTTTATTCTCACAAAGTCTTGAATTTGAGAAGGGCCGTGTATTTTTCCGGCAAAACTTGCTAACATCAAAAACTTGCAGACGAAAAGGTAACAAAACAAAAATCCCTAGGTATTGGTGCTTTATTTTTTACGTGGTAAATCATCAAATGAGTCTTCCCACCTAGGGCAGGGCGGGAGAGTCTGTCAGACTCGTACTTACTAAAATCCACGTTGTCTTTCAATAGCCCTTTACGTTCCGGGGTCATGGTAATTCGATAAGTCCCGCGACCAGGTACAGTCAGCATTAAAAGTCGATGACCACATTCAGATTTTCAAAATTACTGTACATTATATCACCCATAAATCGCTCAACAGGATAGGTACCAGTATTGAATGAACATCATTTAAAGTTCAAAATTAACTGAACACTAATTGTCAAAAGTCACTGAACACCATTTTGTCAAAAATTGCTAATCGTTATGATACCCGGAAATATCATAACATTCAGTTTTACAAAAGTTTATGAACAATACAAAATGCTTGTTTTGGTTATCCAGTATAATCACGGCAACGTCCAAGAGTAACTTAACATCATAAATAACAAAAGTCACTGAACAATCTAAAATGCTTGTTTTAGTTAAATCTAGTGAAATCACGTCAACGTCCAAAATTAGCTTAACATCATAAATGACAAAAGTCACTGAACATTACTTTGTTTCGGATACGTAGTGTGTAAACTTATAACTACTATGAAAAGTAGCTGAACTGAAAACTAAAAAATCTTCAGAGTTATAAATCCAATCTTGTCCTATCCAAACTAAAGCATGTAAAAAAACTTTTTCAAAAAAAGTAACCGACTTCAAAAACAACAACAAAAAAGGGTGAAATAACCTAATTAATAACTTCTTTCGGAAGTCGGTGGCTATATTTTTATTTTCATTGATTTTTGCCACCGACTTCCGAAAGAAGTTATTAATTAGGTTATTTCACCCTTTTTTGTTGTTGTTTTTGAAGTCGGTTACTTTTTTTGAAAAAGTTTTTATTTTACCCTTTTTAGTTTATTTATTTATTATTTAATCAACCCAAATTCTTGTAATCCGTCACCACATAAATATCCATTTCTCAAAAACTACTGAACCGATTTTGATGAAACTTGCAGTGTACCCTAAGTTGAACAATACCTAGTATAAAAAAAAAGAATTTATCTTTATATATTAAATCGGACTTGTAGTTCCGGAGATATGCAAACACAAACATAAAAACATACATATACACATACATACATATATACGCTTTCGAAATTTGGCACATTTGTTCAGACGCTTATATAGACCAACATATTCGAAAACTGGACAGTTCTGGGAATATTACATACATACGGGTCGAATTGATAACCTCCTTTTGAAGTCGGTAAAAAAAGAAAATTAAATGGATGTAAATTACGAATTTAACTTTCCAAAATTATTATTTTTTCATACTAAGTATCAATGAGAAATATTAGAAGAGGGTGTTCAAGCGACAAGCACATTTTTTATTTTATGGTTCTGTAGAACGAACGAGCGAAAACGAAAATAAATGAGAAATTAGAACTTGACTCTTATTTCACATTTATGTTTTTGATGGGATTTCAATGGGAGTGCGGGACGATCTCCGGCCACCGTAGGCGCGGGCATGCGGGCGGCGAGCAAAGGGCAACTCGCTGCCCGACCATGGACCATGCCCGGGTCGACGGGGCGTTGTGTTCCACGCGCGCCTCAAGGAGCGTCAGCATAATGACGGGGCCCCCCTATAGAGGGCCACAGTCCTGCCGGGGTTGCGGGACATACGTATACCGCGACTCCGGCACAGAAAGGGCTACCGAAGGACACCGTGGATTTTAGTCAGTACAAGTCTGACAGTCCCTCCCGCCCTGCCCGGGGTGGGAGGACTCATTTGATGATTTTGCCACGTAAAAAAAAAACCGCTAGTAAGAAAGTTATCATTAAGAAAGGATTTTACGAGAATCCAACTCTAAGAGAGTGAAAACCTTTTTATTTGAAATCTAATTACTTAGGATTATAATTTAAAACACAGGAAAAAGATTGGCATTATTAGTTTTTTAAAACTAATCTCATTTGGTGATTTTGATGACGTAAAATTTTGTATGGGAAAATAACATAACACGCAAGCGGACAAAGGAGATTGCCCAAATTTCTATGGACTGCCGTTGCGCATAAAAATAAGTTGTATGATAGCATAAATTGGACATAAAAAAGGGGAGATGTTATATTTTCCAAGGAAATAAAAATGAACTTTTTATTTTGTGGCTTTTATTGTTTTTTTTTAATTTTTTTGTTCAAGCTTTGAGGTTAGTTTGGAGCCAACCTTCTACTAAAAAAAACAGTCCTTACAACATTTGAATACTTACTTACAAGACACCAGAAAATAGTTCCATCAAACTAGTGAATAATCCTGAGTAAATAATATTAGCTACAATGGTAGGTAGGTTACACCTACTTAAATGGGTTTATAGGTTAGTAGTATAGAGAATAGAAAATAAAAATGCTTGAATACAGGAATAAAATAGTTTTATTGGTCCATATGATCATCATATTCATAAAATAAGTCGTCTAAAAACGGAGCCGGCGGCTCAACTGATCTAAATCGAGCCCAACCAAGATACCACAAAATGGTCATTACGTGTGCGCAGCATCCTACGGTTCGATTACCCACCAAACAATTGCAATAGTAACCAGCAATATCAGCTACCGAGTTACTTATAGCCCGATTAACTAAAATGTAAGCATAGTATACTTTACTGCTAACGTGACGTGATTTAATTCGTCCCCTTACTAAATACTTGTCCGTTCCCAGTATCAGTGGCAAGTCATCCTCAATGTCGTTTGCTATCTCGATTTCGTATTTTCCGTTTCTACGGACATGCTCCCCATAGTACGACCGAGCCTGTTTTAACTGGTAGGAACCTAGAGCTACTGTCATCAGATCATGTAAGGTAAGTCGTGGAAATGTGTCCAAATGTGGATGCTCAGCATCTATGGTTAGGAAAATGGCTCTCCTTCTATTAATATTTTCATTTTGTATGTACGCACCCAAATGATTTATAGTATTCAATTTAGCTTTAGCTAATTCTAAGAATTGTTGAGCATCTGGCCGGTCTACTATTGGCGCATGGAACTTATTTAAAAGTGCACATGCAATATTAAAGTCTAACATAAGGTGTGTCGATGCGCGGTTGAAGAATTCTTGGCGAAATAATTTAAAATCTCGTTTTATACGTCCATTTACAACTTCAACCACCCATCGACACATTGTTACACATCTAGATCGATTGGCCTGTCCTGTGGTCAACTGATTATGGCCTTCCAAAAGTGACTCAGGCATATAAGCTTTATAACCATGGCTATGCAATTCGCCAATTACATCTCTGAAGCCCCTATCTAAAATGAAAACATCCCCAGGCCTAAAATAATTTCTGAATACACTGGTCTCGTTGCGGAATTCAGTGGACATAATATCCGAATCACTTTTAGTTGCTGGGAATGGGCCAAGTGACTGTAAAATGAATCCATCACAGCAGACAAACAAAAACGGTTTTACTAAATTAAGGTATTTATGTAAGCTGTATGTTTGTTTTTGGAATGAATAATTGCTACTACTTTGCACGTAGACATAAGTACCATCACATATAACAATTGCTGGCTTGGTAGAAACTGGCATATCGGGGTTTCCAAATAAACCCTCTGGAATAATTTTATTTCTAGCTGCCACATCTTGTATTGACATGTGACCAAGGCCTAAATATAAGGGTACAAATGTATTACCCAAGCAATCTCTTGCTTTAGACATATATCTTTCTAAAGTGCTTCTAGGAAGCTGAAACAATGTTGATAAGCGTTCGTTGCTGTCACCGGTTCTAAGTTTAACCAACATTATACTTAAAGCCACACTAGGACAAGGAGTTTCCAGTGCCAGCTGTGGTACATGTGATAACAACTGATAAAATTGTTCAGCACTGATCCCCAACCAATAATGACAGAGATGTGGATTCATTTCTCTAATATTAGAAAAGTCATACTGCCTACGATTACCTCTATCCATAATTGACATCATGTCATCCATTTGGCCCCCAGTAAAATCATTATAATGAAACTGTAATTCATCCCAAGAACCAGTACTAAGATGATAACTGCATATTCGGGCACTAGTTGGTATATACAATTTATGCTCTGACAATAACATTTCCTTTATAACAGATGGTACCAGCAAACGTTCTGTATTCCTACAATCAACAAAAATACAATGCCGTGATGATGCGGCTGCTCTTTTATAAATACGTGAGATTATTTTAGGGCGGTGTGCAACATTATGATCCTGATGCAATTGCTGAATAGGTTGTGGTGGTGGTGTAGGTATTGAGAAATCCCTTGAAGGCACAGAAGTTTCTGATGCACTTTCCACTTCACGACTTGATGTAGCAACATCTATGTGTATGTTCTCTTGAGTTGCAATGGCTTCTTCACGAACAAACTGCGCTTGCCTGTCTTGATCATGCCGAGTCTGTCTTCTCACACTTCTATAGGCATTTGTCCAACAACGTAAGCAAACTCTTTCTAGCCTGTGTACCTAAAAAAAGAAAATTGAAAGCTTTAAACTTACTTGAAAGGATTGGAAGCAAGCGAGCAAGAACGCGAATATGACGTGGAGTTGCGGATACCAGCCCGTTATACAATACCATAAAAGGATTTCAAGCATAAGATTATACACCAAAAACAATTATGATATGTGGAATACAGGTCAAATACCAACTTGAAAATATCATGAGAACTTTTTGTACAATCTGAGACTTATTATAATGAGCAGTGTTATTATAATTACATATATTAAATACAAGTATAGATACCTGCTGAGTAGGTATGCACGACATTATGACATTTCCTTCAGGGCTATCAATTGATACTCTGTGTGTTTTAGCTCTTAATATGGAAGATCCACAGACAAAGCACACTTCTCGATGTCCATAAGCTCGTTCAATTGTTGATCCACCCAATAAGTTAAGAGATGCTCTTTCAAGTATTGTATAACATTCTTGACAAACAACATCATCCACTGACATCTAAAATAAATATAAAAGATACATAAAACATTCTGTTTGCATATTGATCTTAGTAATGTCATGTCATGACAATTATTATTTATAATAAAGTAGTTTCTAGTATCACCTGTGAAAGTTAAATGCACAACCAAATACAAATGGTACTAAAAGACTTGGACCCCCATGTCTTGGGATAACTAGGATTTTGCTTGTATCTATTATAGATACAAGCAAAATCCGTTAGTTATCTATAATAGTATCAATATTATTTGTTTAGCTTAGCACGTGTGTCTAAAAGTGTCCGAGTCTTGAGAAAAGTGGTAAAAAAAAATGTGTGGGAAAATACATTAAAACAACTCAATGAATAAGATTATACTGACCGTTGCTGGTGCAATCCAAGATCGTAAAATTGTAACCATTGCATCCGTTGCTTCCACGAGTTGACGTCGGGGTAAAGGATGTACCAGAGAAAGGGCACAGTTCACACAACGTGACATTTTTAATACAATCGTTTTGATTTTCTACACAGAGTCTCGGACCGTAGTCGCAAACAAACGTTCTACACAATCCACAACCCTAGCACAGAAACAGTACAAGTCTTCAATATGATAATATCTTGTTCGTGCAGGAATCCGAAGACTCTACTGGACACGTACTCGACGTATATTAAGTTATTTGTTGTCACAACAAACTCAACAACTTATCAAGAAAAACAAATTCGTTGCCGCACACGATGCTGTTTGACTTGACAGTGACACATTTGATGACAGTTCAGTTCACCTTTTATTTGCCCGTGGTAGTGTTACCAATAGTTAATCTAAATCACCCTGACCATAACTGATGTTTTAACTATTAAAATATTGTTAAATAAGAAAGAAATATTTTTTTAATAATATGAATTACAAATAAAAATATGAATCACGCGGGAATATTTTATATTTGAAATATTTTTTTTAAAACAACGTCTGCTACTACATATCAGTTAGAACCAATTACGGGGAAATTCTTCAAGTTGTCAACATTGCTTTCACTTATGAAAACCATTTTGAAAATAATGCAATAAAATCGAATTAGTAACTAATAAGACAAAATAATTAAAACAATATACGATTTCGATCAAAATAAGTAAGAAAAGTTAAAAAAAGATTTCATAATTTATGACTATATTTTTGTTGCTATACTGTTTTCTTTTATAGCGATACTGGTTTTGGGCAATGGCCTTTGAAACTCAGTATACCTACAGAAATGAGATAAAATTGATCAAACACGCCTTTTTTAGATTTTTAGAAAATCACCCCCCAATTTAGTGAATTAGTATTCAAGTTTTAAAGGAAGGATTTTATTGCATGCTTTAATAAAAGCAAAACTTGGCCTATATATTCTTTCAATTTATTAAAAGATGCGTATTAATCTGTTTTCGTTGTATATCTTATTCGTTCGGTTTAGTATCTAGAAACCATATTTCTCTTTTAATACAGGTTATTGTTATTAATTTTCCCTCAAAATGAAGTCAAAATAAGTTAATTAAGCCCTATTGGACTTAATTTTGACCCATCCACAACCCCTTCCTTTTCAAACCTAAAACCAACTGAGGTGACACGGCATGTATTTAGATTTTCCGAAAGTATCCCACGAAAAAATTTAAATTGTAATTCAAAGAGGAAGAGACCTAAGTTCGGCGGAGTTCTAGTTTTAATATTTTTTTTCCCTTAGGCACACTTTTATACTTACTGCCTGTAACTGTAATTATACATGTAACAATCAGCTCAGGCTACTTACTAATAATATTTATGTTCAAAAAGTAATGAAATCCCATAAAAAAATTATAATTTTGGAAAGTTAAATTCGTAATTTACATCCATTTAATTTTCTTTTTACATGCTTTAGTTTGGATAGGACAAGATTGGATTTATAACTCTGAAGATTTTTTAGTTTGCAGTTCAGCTACTTTTCATAGTAGTTATAAGTTTACACACTACGTATCCGAAACAAAGTAATGTTCAGTGACTTTTGTCATTTATGATGTTAAGCTAATTTTGGACGTTGCCGTGATTTCACTAGATTTAACTAAAACAAGCATTTTAGATTGTTCAGTGACTTTTGTTATTTATGATGTTAAGTTACTCTTGGACGTTGCCGTAATTATACTGTATAACCAAAGCAAGCATTTTGTATTGTTCATTATGTTTTGTAAAACTGAATGTTATGATATTTCCGGGTATCATAACGATCAGCAATTTTTGACAAAATGGTGTTCAGTGACTTTTGACAATTAGTGTTCAGTTAATTTTGAACTTTAATGATGTTCATTCAATACTGGTAAATATCTTGTTGAGCGATTTATGCGTGATATAATGTACAGTAATTTTGAAAATCTGAATGTGGTCATCGACTTTTAATGCTGACTGTACTGGTGATAAAATAAAAATAGTAACTTAATAGAAACTTTACGTTATCTCGTAATGTCTTCAAATAACTTACTTTTTGAACGTTGCTCGTCACTATGATTTTTTCTTGTACCATGGGTGCGGCTACAAAAAAATTAACTCACAAACACAAACAGTCACAATATCCGAAACAACTTCCTGAAGGCCAAATAAATAATATTTATTTGGCCTTCAGGAAGTTGTTTCGGATATTGTGACACACAGAGCAAATATTATTTGCTCTGTGTGGTAATCGAACCTGCCACATGCAACTCTGCAGCCAATCGAACAGTCACAATGCCAGCCGTGTCGTCATGAATATGAACAACAGTTTTTTCTTCCTTTCCTTTTGGCAACAGTCGGTGACTATTTATGCTATTGTCAACTTGTAATGTCGCCAAATAATTAAGACACATTGAGCAGTGGTGGCCCAGTGGTATCGGTCCCGACTTACGAGTTGTAAGTCGTGGGTTCGAACCTAATTTATTTCATCACCACTGTTCTCAAAACGGTGAAGGAAAACATCGTGAGGAAACTGGCATGTCCTGGAACCAAAAATTCAAAGACATGTGTCATCTACCAAACCGCACTGGGCCTGCGTGGTGGATTATGGACCACTCCCTCTCACAAGAGAGGAGGCCTGTGTCCCAGCAGTGGGAACATTATAGGCTGATAATGATGATGATGAATTATGACACTTTGTAAACTGCATTATTACATTACACTTCCCGCTTCGCTTCACTTTAGTCACATTCATAATGACATTAGTTCCTTGACCAGTAGTACGGCCAAAAGTCTCCGAATCGTATTTATGCGTCTGAGATCGCGCATCCACGTAACATAAATAACGTCGAATGGCACGATACTACAATTTATGCGCGCACCGCAACACTGCAATGCGATCGGAAGCCGAACGAATCAACTGCACTTCTTATGTAAACTCAGGGATACGTAAAATCTGTAGTTTACATAAATAGTGTGTAAACTTGGGGCGTATGTAAAATTTGTGTTTTAGTGCTAAAGTAGGGTAGTTTAGAAGTGGGGTTCAGGAAACAAGCTGTCTGAATTATGTTATCATGATTTGAAAACGGATTTATGGGTTTTCAGCAGACTTTGTTAAAAATCGAATAAAGGAAATGTTATACACCGTGACTTTTTAGTCGTAATAATAATCTGGGGGCACGGCAGTGCCCCGCCAAGTCTCGAGCAAAAGGGCACGGCCGTACCATCTTTTCTCGAAGCGATTCGCGGCTGTTTCGCCCCCCCTATAACTTCGACGTGGACAAAGCTAGGAGTTTAGGTTTTCGGTGAATAATAGTAGGCATTAGAACAAGCTAAAGTTCGAAATAACATGCCAATTGAATGAATAGTTTAGGAGTTACGGTCGATCAAAGTTACACCATTTTGTCACTCACTCACTGACCGATCATCAAAAATCTAAGGTACTTCTAGCAGACTTAGAAACTTCAAATTTTGCACCAAGATAGGTCATTAGCCACATATAAAGGAAAAATTATAAAAACATTAAAAAATAATATACCATAGAAAACAATTTTATATTTGCGGTTTGGCAAGAACATTGTGTATGGATTTTGACTGCATTGTTAACTTTGTTCGTTGTTTAAGTTAGTATTCAATTGGATGAATACATACATAGAATGGAAAGGAATAATATAAATGTAATACATAGACTATAATTAATATAAATTAATACATAAAGTTCATAATTCATTAAATTAATAAAGCTAAAACTCCATTGTATTGCGATAAATATTGTATGCGCGCTCGATAGATGGCGTTGTACCTGTCTGAATCGCGCTATGGTTTCGTTACAGAGCGCAGTCTAAGTAGTACTTTAAAATAATTCAATAATTTTCATTTGATAGCGCCATCTATCTATGAACAACCATTTCGAAACTAAAAAAATATTGTAGCGATATTCGGAGAAGATTTATTATTGTTACTGAAACAGTTATTTAGGAAAATAGTTTATTAATATAACATAGACATAGTTACATATCTAGTTGTTTACGTGTTATTTAGTTTAGTTATATTTTTAGTTTGTAAGTTAGCAGATATATATTTATTTAGTTATTTGTTAGTAAGTTTAGTTCTATTTAGTTTGTTAGATAGAGAATGGGTCCTAAGCAAAAAAGTAGCTGAAGTCCAAGAAATTATGAGGACACCTAAAAAAAAAGAAAGAAATACACTTACAAAAAATAAATGAGATCCCACCAAAAACATTAAATGTAAAAAATGCCAAGTCTCTCGATGCAGTCTTTCCATCGTAAAAAGTTTTGAGATCTCACAGAAGCCAAGTCCTATTCAAATTATTTTGTAGTTATAAATCAACATTTAGTAATTATATCAATAGTTTTCTTTACATTATAACTATAGTGACTTGGCAATGAGCACAAATTAACTTGCTGCCTGGAATTATGTGCAAATGTTACTGACGAGACCTGTGATCATGATGGTCACTACCGACTACATGTTCCAATACAATAATTAAGAATACCTTACGGGCCATCGCTTTATGAAAGTAAATGATGAATGTTAAGAGAATATATAAAGTAAAAGAGAATGTTTACGCATGCGGTGTGTGTAACTTTCAACTCCTCCAAATATGCCGTTTTATTTGTTTTTACTTGTGCTCATTGCCAAGTCACTATCTATACATATAATAAAATAGTAGGAAAGTCAAAACTGTACATTGAATATTTTTTGAAAAGAATACTTGGGGTGTGATCTACAATCGATACCGAAGCCAAAAATATAGTTTTTAGAATTTTTGTCTGTTTGTCTGTTTGTCTGTTTGTCTGTATGTATGTCCGGGATAAACTCAAAAAGTACTGGACAGATTTGAATGTTTTTGTTTTGCTGTATAGGTATTAAGCCTGGCCAACACATAGGCTATAATTTATCTTGGAAACTTGAACACCTGGTGCAGAACCGCAACGGACCAGCTAAACTATAAGAGATACAAAAATGGTGCGATAGCAAAAATTGTTCCGCGTGATGAGCATTTTCTGATGAGGGAATAAATTTGAAGATCTGGAACACCTGATGTGGAACTCCAAGAGCCCAGCTACACTATAACATATACAGGAATGACGTCTTAGCAAAGTTGTTCACCCTGATGTGCACTTTCTGTTTACATATAAAAATTGAAGATCTGGAATACCTGATGTGGAACACCAAGAGCCCAGCTACACTATAACAAATACAGGAATGACGTTTTTGCAAAGTTGTTCAGCCTAACGAGCACTCTCTGTTGACATACAAAAATTGAAGATCTCTGGAACACCTGGTGTGGAACACCAAAAGCCCATCTAAACTATAACATATATGTATAGGAATGAAGTCTTAGCAAGAGTTGCTCAGCCTGATGAGCACTCTCTGTTGACGTATAAAAATTGAAGATCTGGAACACCTGTTGTGAAACTCCAAGAGCCCAGCTACACTATAACATGTAAAGGAATGACGTCTTAGCAAAGTTGTTCAGCCTGATGAGCAGTCTCTGTTGACGTATAAAAATTGAAGAACTGGAACACCTGATGTGGAACACCAAGAGCCCAGCTACACTATTACATATACAGGAATGACGTCTTTGCAAAGTTGTTCAGCCTGACGATCACTCTCTGTTGACATATAAAAACTGAAGATCTGGAACACCTGATGTGGAACACCAAGAGCCCAGCTACACTATAACATATACAGGAATGACGTTTTAGCAAAGTTGTTCAGCCTGATGAGCAGTCTCTGTTGACGTATAAAAATTGAAAATCTTGAACAACTGCTGTGGAACACTAAGAGCCCAGCTACACTATAACATGTAAAGGAATGACGTCTTAGCAAAGTTGTTCAGCCTGATGAGCAGTCTCTGTTTACATATAAAAATTGAAGATCTGGAATACCTGATGTGGAACACCAAGAGCCCAGCTACACTATAACATGTAAAGGAATGACGTCTTAGCAAAGTTGTTCAGCCTGATGAGCAGTCTCTGTTGACGTATAAAAATTGAAGAACTGGAACACCTGATGTGGAACACCAAGAGCCCAGCTACACTATTACATATACAGGAATGACGTCTTTGCAAAGTTGTTCAGCCTGACGATCACTCTCTGTTGACATATAAAAACTGAAGATCTGGAACACCTGATGTGGAACACCAAAAGCCCAGCTACACTATAACATATAAAGGAATGACGTTTTAGCAAAGTTGTTCAGCCTGATGAGCAGTCTCTGTTGACGTATAAAAATTGAAAATCTTGAACACCTGCTGTGGAACACTAAGAGCCCAGCTACACTATAACATATATAGGAATGACGTCTTAGCAAGAGTTGCTCAGCCTGATGAGCACTCTCTGTTGACGTATAAAAATTGAAGATCTGGAACACCTGTTGTGGAACTCCAAGAGCCCAGCTACAAAGGAATGACGTCTTAGCAAAGTTGTTCAGCCTGATGAGCAGTCTCTGTTGTACGTCACTAACAAAGTAAGACGCGTATTTTTTTTTTTGTTTTTTTGTTGTTTAAAATCCCATTTGACTAAGACAACACTGCAACACTCAACGTGTTCGTAGTCATGAAACTGTGACAAAGCAAAGGTGTTTCAGGATTGTAATGTAGTCGTCTTCCCCTGGAGGCGACGGCCCTCCACCGCGTCTACCGAGGCGCCAGGATGAATCCCAGGAAAGAGCTCCGGCGCGATCACAGGGCAATATGCAGAGAGCGACTGTCGCAACCGAGTTCCGGGCACGCCCCAACTAGGGTTGCCAACATTTTTTTGTCAAATATTACAGTATTTTTTTTGAAAAAGCCATAAAAAAATATAGTACGCTTCAAAAAAATATAGTATTTTAGTAGAGAAGAATAAAAAATAGACTAAAGTTATATTTTTACTTATTTATTTTTTTAAAACTATATTTTTTTGCACTTCCATATTTTTTTAAAACGTGTTCATGAATTGCAGGAAGTTTTTTTATTTTACTAATTTTAGTAATGAAATAGAAACGCAAAATATAAACATTTAGCTATTGTACGGAAATATAGTATTTTCGCGTACTATAAATACATATTTCTTCAAAAGTATATAGTACGGAGACCCTAAATATAGTACAATAGGTACTATATAGGTATTATAGTACGGTTGGCAACCCTAGCCCCAACCGCGGTGGTAAGATCCCTCTTTAAGGAGTGGCTGGATAGGCGTCACGGCGTCCCGCCTGACCTACCACATGACGTAGGTCCTCAACGAACACAAAAGTTTCGGGAGGTAGCAGTGTCGGATAGGGAAGGAAGAATCGCCTGGGTGTCACCACTGCGTGGATCGCCTGGAGGACACGGTGGAGCATACGGTGCAAGACTACCCACTTGGGCAGAGAACCGCCGTGTCCTCACTACGACGATAATCGGTGACCTCTCGTGCTTAGTATTGGTCGAGACCATGATGCTGCGGGGCGAGACAGAATGGGAAGCAGTCCCCTCCTTCTGCGAAGCAGTCATGCTAGCGAAGGAGGAGGCGGGACGCATGAGGGAGAGGACAATGTCCACCTCCAGCCCAGCCGCAGCGGTAGACGCCGATGGCGACAGACGTCGCTACACGATCTCCAGCCACTGTAGGCGCGGCCATGCGGGCGGCGAGTAAGAGTGCACGTTGTGTTCCACTGTAACCAGTCCAATGTACCATGTCGAACAAAAAGCCGTCGAGGCTGTGGACCCATGGACAATATCACGGTAGGTACTGTTCTCTGGAAAAATTCCGGCAGACACTGCCCGTTGTAAGAAGAATTGATAAGTTACGTATTCGGAGTCCCGTCAAGTATAACACTTCAGGAAAATTCTTGGCTATTTGATCGTGCGATACTAAAAAAATGACCGAACCGCTACAATAAATGAGAACATATTAGCCGAAATTGTTGGGAATGATGTGGTTCACACGTCATACAATAACGTCGTCAATCAGCATGATGCCAGCAACTACCCACTCGAGATTTTAAATTCATTAACTGCCTGTGGTCCTCGAGCTCATAAAATAACCTAAAAGTAATAATAATGCTTCTAAGAAATCTAACTCCACCAAAATTGTGCAATGGGAACGCGACTAATAGTTACTGCATTACACAGAAATTTAAGCGAAGCTGAAATTCTCACCGGATGTGGCTCAGGGGAAACTGCATAGATACCGTGAATACCACTCATCTCCAACAATTTCCTTTTCCAGTTCAAACTCACACAATTCCCGGTAGCCGCTTACTTCGCGATGACCATAAATAAGTCCCAAGGACAGACCCTGAAGGAAGCTGATGTCGACCTAAGGTCCAACTGTTTTTCCCACGGCCAACTATATAATATAACACATGCTCGCCTGTCATTAATGCTGACCAGCTTTTTATTTTAGCACTAGAGGGAAAAATTACCAATGTCGTATATAAAGTGTTGTGTCTGGAAGTTTTCATTTCATTTGCTTTAAAGTTTGTTATAGATTCTATAACAAACTTTAAAGTGGGATATCAGGTACCCTCACTTTTTCAACGAATTAAAAAAGAGATTGGTATAGGTGCCATAAAACCAAATACAATGCGGACGAAGTCGCGGGCAACAGCTAGTAGTTATAATGTAAAGAAAACTATTGATATAATTACTAAATGTTGATTTATAACTACAAAATAATTTGAATAGGACTTGGCTTCTGTGAGATCTCAAAACTTTTTACGATGGAAAGACTGCATCGAGAGACTTGGCATTTTTTACATTTAATGTTTTTGGTGGGATTTTTATTTTTAATAAATAGGTACAGTCACACTCAAAAGTGCTTTGGCGCACTTACAAGGCAATAGCTTAACGTTTAGTTTGACTTATGACTTTCTACTTTCGAGAGACACATGTATCATCAACTACTGATTGCATGGGATTCATCATTTCAACGTTGTAAAGCATATCCATTTGACTTAGTGGTTATGCGTTAAGACTACAAAATCACTGTGATCAAAAAGATGCGAGTTCAAACCTCACGAAGTGATAATCTTTTTGTAAGTTTTAATCAAATTTTCGTTTACTCAATTAAACAACCAATATCTAAGTTATTTATTAAAATATTGTGATGATATCAAAGAAACAAAAACTGCAAACGTCGTTATTAAGATTCGAACTCAGAACTCTGTTCAACAGAAACAGTTATCAGCACATGTTAGATCATTGCGAATGAATACAAAGGAATGTTAAAAACCGGTTTCCACTTTTGTAAAACACGGTTGTAACACAAAATTATGCGGCTGATTTTTTCGTTTTCAATTTCTTACTAGTCTCTGATAATGATGATAGTTTATTAAAGGGTTGAGAATAAAAAAAAAGCATGATAATTATGTTATAACAATAATTATATTTTTGTTGTCTAATGATAATATAACAATATTTATTATAAATTCGTAGATGTTTTTTTTATTATTTTAACAAAATTATGAAATGCTTCAATGGATTTTCAAAGCTACTAAACAATAAATAGGAAAATTCAACAAATCGAAATAAAAGTAAAAAAAGTGACTTTATAAACCCTTACTAACGTTTTATTATATTTTAACAAATAAATAAAGGGTATTTTTTATACATATATTGCGGACATTTTATTTTTTTATTATCTTTTAAGAAAATGAATAAAATCGTATAATTACTTCACCAAAAGAAATAGTAAAGTTATCATTATGAAAGTCGATTATTTTGAAACAGTAACATGACACCGCGACCCTGGAATTTAATAGACTATTTGCCCTTTGCGCTCCAGGGCAGTAAGAGCGAGCGAAGTGAGCTGGGGACTTGGGTCACCCTGACTCGCACAGTTCTGTGCTTTCCCGGGCCGCGATGCCCTTTTACGGTGTCAATATAAACGTTTTTGGTACCGCGACCTAGGAACGCAAAGAGCGACTGGCTCTTTGCGTTCCAGGGTTAAAAAGGTTGTGCTTTGAGCACATCAAGTTTCTTCTGCTTCACAAAGTGCGATTTAGCAAAAATAAAGTTATAAATTACGGAAACGATATTATATAAACTACGCACTTCATATATAATACCCTGATATCGAGGTTACTATTAGCTTAAATATCTGTTTCATAACGAAAAGAGGATTGAAGCTTAATAACCTCGAATCTTAATCCTAAAATAAAATTTAAGTGTTAATAAAACTATCTACTATACAATAAATACAACAAAAACCATAACATCATAAATAAAATATTCTTGAGAAAATCTTAAACGTTTTTTTTCCTGTAAAACATAAACGGTTTTTAGCTGATGTTCGAGGATATTAAGCCTTCAGTGTTGAGTGCACGGTGAACGGTTATTAAATATCGTGTTTAATCAGTTACTCATTGAAGGAAACCTTATTCTTCGTTTTCGTTTACCATATTTTGACGTCCATGCTTATCCTTTACAACAATCCTTATCCATAACAAGTGTTCCACTTCGCTCTCTTCAAACTTTGTTTTTTTTTCTCATTTCCCACAGATTCACAGTATTTCAGCACTAGAACAAAACATGGAATATCTTTATGAAAAATACAGCTGTTGATTTATTTTACTTTTAAGAAAAATCTATAAATAACACATACTAAGCAATCAGATTTTTTTTTACTTTTTAAACAAAACTATTTTTAACACTTTTGAATACGGAATCTTATTTATTCAATAAGAATATTAACATGTGAAATAATTAAAATTAAAATGTTAAACTCACACTTAGTCCGGTTTCATATTTATGATATTTGTGTTATGTTTCATCCACATTTACGTAGGGCTATAATATTCGCCACCAATGTTTAAATGTGAAAATTCCATTGTTTATATTTCACTGCAAATCGGTAATCATAACAAGTTTAATCGGAGATTCAAACACTCGTCACTCACAATAACCAGGAATCAACAACGTTCTAATAAACTCGTAGGTGACTCGAAACGAACTAACATATTTGTGTCTACCCTACAAATAATTTACTTTTGTTTTCTGAGATCTACCGACAAAACTTTATTAAAAATGAGAACATAACAAACTATTACACATAACACTAATGACGATCGAACTAATATTAGCAATTATAAAAAAAAAGTAATTTTAACTATCAAAATCCTTTTAAAATTGTATTAAAAATAACAAAAAGTATAAAGTAACTATTAAAAATCAAGAAAATGAAATTATGAATGGTAAAAAAAAACACAAAGCAGGTGATTTGATCTCACGCCACAGCTCGTCAGTTTACGCACTATCTGAGCGGTATAGTTTACCACTGCGCCAACATCACTTGTAGGAAACTGGTTGAAATTATGAAGTATACCATAAGTTGATTTGATTTGTATAGTATTAAAACAACTTATACCAAAAGGACGTAAGTCACAGCGAAGCGTCAAGCTATTGCGTTGAGAAATTGACAAAGGATTTTGGAATTCGACTGTACATTCGAAATATGAAACACCCTGTTAAAATGTTTACGTATCAAGCTGTAGAGTATACCTACCCAGCGCAAATCTCTTAAATACCAATTTTTTTATTATAAACGTGTTGGTTCTAGTTATTGGATGTATCCAATGACTAGAACCAACACGTATACACCGTGATTTTTTAGTCGTCTTACAAAAGCAGCCCAGTTCATGTATGAACTGGGCTGCTTTTGTAAGACGCTAGAAAGTCACGGTGTATAGTGTCTATGAAAAGTAGAGAACAATCTACACACAATTACCTGGCAAAAAAAAAGAAAAGTTTATTTATTACTACGAGTATCAGATTCTTATAAAATAATACAGACTGATACAGCAGGTAGTCTACTCTCTCAGTCCGTCAATGAAGATACAGGCCAGTCCGTAACTAACTCGGTAATTTTGAGTGAATCCTACTCCCTACTATTATCCAATTCGTGACTTTTGACAACACTTTGGGCGTAGGAACACCTGTGTGTAATCATGTTGCCACCAATTTTCAGTTTGAGTCCATAGCTTATCTAGTGTCCGTAAGAAATGTGGAGTAGAAAACGCCAGAGACTTCGATTGAAACTACGGGTTTCCTGCTTAGAGATTAGTACCCCTGTAACGGTGACCACAGTCCCATCTTAATATTTTCTGGTTGATACCATAAATGTAATGGGTTACATTTCTTATAATGAATATAATATAGCAAAAAAGTTCATCACTATATTTAAGGCAAAAGTTTACTTCCATCAATAAAGTACAATAAATTACTTTCACAAACTTCTCAACTCTTAACTCCCTTAAATCAAAAACCTATATCATCCATTTCTAATACCCCTTTCTTGACAGTCCCGTGACATTTCCCATACTTTTTGGTACAACTTGGCCGAAGCGGGGCGCACCCCATACGGACATGAGTCTGCTTTCGATCCCCCATCGCGCCGTCAATACTTAATGATACTTTCCGGTGTCTTCACTTTCTGTAAGACATCTTTCTTGATGTTTTCCGAATAATGCCATTTCCGCTGTTCCTGTTTTGTTGCGCATTGAGTGGCAGTTTGTTTGGTTATGTTGTGATGGTATGATTTAATCTTAACAGCTTAATGCTATCAGCTAAATGACTATAAAACCCCTTCCAGACGACACAATTTTTCGCCCAATTTGACTAGATTGACAATCGAATCGGGTCGTCTGGACGGAAATATGAAATTCAAGGTCATTGGGTGGTCGGTATCGCCCGATTTGAGATTACCCAATCAAATTGGGTGATGTGGACGCTAATTGGCCAATTTTCTTTTTTTTTTTCATCATCTATATTTGTATTTAAAGCCAAAATCAATGCTAGTTTTTGCTTTTTGGTAAGAGGCATCTTGATATAAAGAAGTCCGGTCAGTAGAGGCAGCGGTACAGAACTAAAATTGGCGATTTAATTGTGTACGTGTGGATGGACGATCAGATTGTGCCCGATTCGGTCGGCAATCAAATCGGCTGATTAAATTGTGTCGTCTAGAAGGGGTTTAAGGCGCTAGCCTTCTAGTCTTTATTTAGGCCTATCTTAAAGTAGGATTTGAACCTGCGACCTTCGGATTCAGAACATCCGACACTCTTACTAACCGAGCCGCCAAGGTTTTGCACACATCGAATTCTTCAATTAATTTCTAAAGTTTTACGATGACGTCCCTCGCCATCTATTGCGTATAAGATTTATAAAATGTTTTGGGATATCTTAATGTTCATAGTCATAATCTTGGCCTATTTAGCCTTTATAATGATTATCTTGGCCTGTCTCCTTTAGGTATAGTCATTATATTGGCTTACCTAGGCTATTTATTAATAGTTGTTATCTTGCCTTTGAATGTTTGAGAGTTATACCACTTAGTATTGTTCGACTACATTATAAAAAAAAAACGTAAAAAGTGCAAACTGACTAACGTATAAAGATTGGCGGATCACAGTCCAAAAAAATAAGGCAAATTTTCAGTATTATAAGTACTTGTTAATTTTAATTTTCTGAACAAACATTTAATTTTATGTAGGTAATCCATTACAGTTCATATTTGATGAACTAGCTTACAAACATTTTTAAATTGATTAAGTGCGATACGCAAACATTGAAAATCCCGTTTTTAAAAAACAAACAAACCCAATTATGTCGTGATGAATTTTCCGGAAAATCCTTTCAAACCTAAAATATCAATAGAGACATGTATGTATACAGATATAAGGTACGTTTTGTTTTTACGGTAACATGTAAATTGTGTCTGTCAAACAAATTGATGCGCGTCACGATGAAAGAGCGCGCTAAAAGGATGTCGCTCTCGGAAATGGGTGATCGGGCTCGCAGAGTACAAACGTGTAGAAGAATATAAGGATTTTGTTTATGTTAGAGATTGATATAGCTATACACAAAGCTTAGATATCGTTGTCCCATTTGTCGTGGTTCCCATTTTGAAGTAACTGATTTGACATCTTAATTTTCGAGTTCGTTATCATCGATGTTTACTTAGACTCCTTTATAATAAGTTATACATTTACACATATATATTTTTTCTTTTAACGATTTTTCTTATAAATATTTGATAACATGTCAGATTTAATAGTACTTTAGGTACATAAATTTATTTGGAAGATGGAAAATATTTAACACAAAATAGTTTCGGAACGATACTCCTGTAGCCCTAACATGTTTTTTCACGCTTTCCATACAATATACGCAGTAAATACTTCAATTACGTTGTAAATAAAATATAGAAATCTTGTGATAAGGCGTTAATTATTTTTACAATTAGCCGTGGGTCACTCCAGGGCAAAATAAACATACCTATATTTAATGTCACCTATCATGGTTGAAAAGAAGAATTTCCTCTAAAAAAAAAAAACACAATCACAACTTGTTTTTCAAAATCGGGTCAGTAAAACACAATTCACCGAACAGCAATAAATATAACTGCCACAATCACATCGTTTTTAAACCAACAATACTTTTCAAGCACTTCATAAGAAATCTCCCGAGCGCATTGTTTTCTCAGAAAACGTATTATCTACTAACAAATAGCTGGAAGCTTGCGAACCGAGGGCTGCTCGTGATATTTCATTTTTCATCTCCACTGATGTTTTTGTACCGCGAGAAAAGTGCAAATGACGCTTTACCAAGATTTCCGAGAAAGCAGGTCGCGGTGACACTGCGCCGGTAACAATGAGAATTGGGGTTTGTAGACTAGCGGATTTAAAGAAGTAATAAAGTTATTAATAAAACAAAAATAACCTGCAAAGTACTTAAATACAAGAGCTTAGTGATCCACGACGAAGAATCATTTGTTTACAAACACTTCCAGGATATTTATATAAACAGAAACCTTGTTTTGAGACAGCAAGAAGGGTTAAATTCAATCAGTACTTTTACTGGTTTAATTTTGTATGAAAAACAACAGCTTCCACGCCAAACTACTTTTTTTTAAGGGTGAGTCCACATCTGGCGAATTACTGAACTTCACCCACATAAGCAGTATACATAGGTCTAAACACTAGAAGAACACATTTCAATAATTAATAGAGTTTGACGGCACGCAGTGGCTGAGCGATCGATGAGATGTATCGCGGGTTCGATCCTCGTACGGAATAAATATTTGTATGACCTGCAAGTATTTGATCCTGGTTTGAGTGTTTTTGTGTGTGAGTTTCTTCAGAGGAAAATCCTAGAGTGGAACAAAGTATTAAAAAAAAAACACTTTTAGATCATTTTTTTAAACTTTTTTGACTTTGCACACGCTCTTAAACTGTATCAGATACAAACATCTGTTCTAGTCTAGTTTGGAACAATTTAATTACAGCTACACATATCAAAAACCTAGGCTCCAAAATCAATCAATTAAAATTCCAGTCAGCGACGTTCGTCGCGCCCGTCTGCCGCGCCGACAAAGACAGGGGAATGTTAACAGCATTTGCTTTCAGATTAAGCTATTCACAGACCGACCTTATTGTCTAATTGTCGTATTGTTTGAAGTCCTCTTGGTAGAACATTTCTTGCGATACTCCGTTATCTTCACGTAAAGCGCTCAATTGTGGAGAAGGCAAACGTCTGGATAATTTCGTTATAATTTCTCGGTTCTTAGTCGTCGAGGTTATTAAGTTAAGTGCTTTTAGCTGTTAGGTCTGTTTCTCTTTGGAGTTTCGAGGTTTAAATGTTTAAAGATCACGATAAGTTCTAATTATGACCTTTAAATATTAAAGTTCTTGAAATTAAAGTTACGTTTCAAATCACTTAAACTAAAGTTTAAATTTGAAACCAACTCTAAAAAGTTGGTTTCAAACTGTCCTTTCACTGTGCCGGATTTAAATCTAATCAATTTAAAAAATCTGAAAAATCAGTTTAAGTAATTGTATTTTCGTTGTGAAGACACTGTTGACGCCGACGATATCGTCGTTGGTTCGCGCAATGGCTGATCAATTGTTTGCTGCGCTGCATGGCGTGGGTTTCATTCCCGCACGGAGCAAACATTTTTATGATCTTCAAATAGTTGATTCAGGTGTGGGTGTTTGTATATGTGAGTTTAAATGTTTGTAAACGCGCCCACAACACAAGAGAAACACCTAGTACTAGAGGGGCAAAGTTTTAAAAATTAACACTTTTTATTTGTCTAAAACTTACTTACATAAGTCATATAATAGGTATCGTTTGTCTTCTTTATTACAAGTATCAAAAAGGGACGAAAACACGTAATCGTTGAGTAACCAAGCCATAATCTTTGATAAATTAAAGCCACCATGTATTATCACCGTTTTTCCTTCATTACAACGTCATTAATCTTAGTGTTTCGTCTCCATGGGAATGTATCGACTCGGAGAGGTTACGAGACATCCCTTCTCGCGTTCCAGCCATTTCACCGGCAATCTGAGCGGCGATGACGCGGCTCTTCCACGCTCTATGGAGCACGGTTGAGGTGAGGTCTCATTGATAGCTGCTTATACGTCTTATGATTTTCATTTGTTTTTAGCGGTTTAGTTTAGCGGCCATGTTGACTTGTAAACGATATAGGGCCTTAGGCCAGTCCCTCACAGGAGACTTTATTTCCCCGTCGAGTGCTATGAAGATGGATGTGAGTGTGGTGATTATGGTGACAAGTTGTTACTAGTGGCCACTACAATTGACTAGGTGACAAAAAGTCACCAGTCAGTGCCCGTCCTAAAAGGCATTTTTAATGTAAAATGATAAAATACATGATGTCATGATAATGTTTGTGATGGTTTCTCGTACACAAAGTATACTTACATCGTATTAATTTTACTTGTATTCATAATATTTCGATCTTTGTACAGGTAAATCCGCGCCACTCACCGCCGTCACTGCAACCACACCTCAAGGCTAACGAGCAAAAAGCTTGGCATACTCAGCGGTCCGAATTACCCTGATTCTGGGTAATTACAGAGTACCAACCCTATCCTGAACACTATGTCACGATGACGTCATTAGGGTAAGCAGAATTGTTGTAAAAGGGCCGTGATTAAAAGGCTGTCTACAAAGGCTGAATCGGTAATTATCATTGCTTTAAAAAGATACTTAATTACCAAAAGCTGTGGGATATGCTAATTTTGTTTCGGGTTTGTGAAGTTAAGCGGTGGTAAAGTTTCGAGTTTGTAAATCACTTTTGTGGCAACATTGCTGAGCCGTATGTGGGGAACCCTTTTCTTCGTCAAACTTTAGCGATTTGTGATTGGTTAAGATACACAGATGGTGTTGTTATTGCTGAATATACAATATTTGGTAATTTATGGTAAACTTCAACCAAATGTTGTGATTTCTTAAAAGCGGATTGGGATGAGAAAAATTTATAATTACACTGTGAATTCACGGCGCGCATTTTATATGTCATCATTACGGAAAGGTGAAACGGACAAAAAAAAATCCTAATCAACCACGATCATAATAATCCGGCTAGTCTTTTGCTAACTATGTTGGGCTTCGAATTTAGGTAAAAATATCGAACACAGTACCAGTGTATTACTCGGACATATTAGGTCAGATGAGCAGTTGTTTCATGGAGAATCAGTATTTTACATGAAATGATTGCCTATCTGACCTCCAGTACCTACCCAAAATTAAAAAAAAAAAATCTGATTTTTAACCGACTTCGAAAAAAAGAAGGTGGTTCTCTATTCGACGGATTTTTATAAGATGTTTCCCGATTTTTCGATGGCACCTGGACCAATTTGAAAAATTCTTAATTTGTTTTAAGGTTCTTCAGAGATAGATTCATGGTAATAAGGTCAGGATCTGATGACGGGATCTCGGAGAAATGAAGGCCATAAAAGAAAACAGCAAATCAACGGCGATTGCTGCTGTCGCATATCTAAGCATTGTTTACGCAATCAAGAAATAATTATGCTTGTACCCACTAATAGTTGGTTATTTAATTTTATAATTATTTAATTTTGATTTTAATTTTATTTGTAGCATGATTACCAAACTACTAAGTTAGCTTGACTTTGGTCGAATATTAATTAATTTATGCATGTGGTGTTCACCTATAAGTGATAGATAGATAGAATACTCTTTATTATGCACACCATACAACTTAAAGGTACATAACATTTTACAAATAATTATAACAATACACTGATTTACATTTTTTATTTTTTGATTATACAGTGATTGTTACACTGTCATGATCCTATCATTAAGCATGTGTTTTATAATGAAATTGTGTATAAAATTCTTGGCAAACCATTAATAATTAAAAAAATATACATATAAAAGTAAAATTAAAATAATAGTTTTATTTTTTTTTTTTTTTATATCTTTTTTTTTCCACCAATTTCCAATAATAACTTTTCATTTAAAAAAAAAACTTATACCTTTCTTTGTTTTCTATAGGCAAGTCGGTTTCATTGTTGTCAAAAGTTTTTACTCTGTCTCATATCTATTCCATACACTCAACGTACCTAATACCTATCCAATGTTCTGTAATCCAAAAGCAAACTTTCAGAAATATGCACATGCATTTAATCAGTAGCGAGCCAGACGGTGTTATCTCTCCGGCATCGTTCCCAATTACTGGCTCCTGCCCGCCCCCTAGCGGCGAGGGATGAAGATACCATCGAGATAAACAGCGGGTGCGTTGAATGTCGGATTTATTATTTCTGCTAATTGACAATCTGCCAATGTGTTAGAGTTCAAATTAAAGTTTTGTATGTAGTTTTAAGGTTTTTTTAAACGTTTAATTTTAGGGTACCTAGGTCATATTTTAGTGCTCTAAATTTTCGTTGAATTCTCGTCGTGCCTAGATAAAGTTTTCATCACCCTCCAGCTTTTTTCTAACAACGGGGTGGTATTCAGTGTTACCAGTTAAGTGACTACTTTCTAAAACAAGGTTTGGTCTGGATAGACACTGGATGGACAGTATCGACGTACTTTGACAAACATTTTCATCAGTTTTTTAGTCTTGAACCTCCACCCTAAGGTACGATTCACACCAACCGGCCGGGCCCGGCGGCATTTTACAATGCGGTAAAGAACATTAAAATCTATCAACAGTAAATACAGTTCATATTTGCATGCAACTTACGGGACACGTCGCTACGTGTCGCGGAATGCCGGCGGAGATAACTTTGCAAGCAAATATGAACTGTATTTACTGTACCGTACGTAACACTCGTACCTAACACACATATAGGACAAGTTAAAAGAAAAAGGCATAAACACTCTTTAAAACAAAATAAACATGTTGCCTTCTCAGACGTCAGCAACGTTTTCCGAACAACCTTTTGCACAGAACTTCATCGATCTACTTAACAACTAACCAATGACGTGTCTGATCCACTTGTCCACGTCAATCTCCTACAATTACATGTAACACTAACTCAAATATTGCCGACGATAATCCGGACACGAGCCGTCCTAATGCCGCGAGTCTTTAAATAAGCCAGACAAATGAGGTTAAGCACGTAAAGTATTAGTGAAACCCCCAGATAATTGCCCTGTACCGACCCCTGGTAAGGGTGCGAAAGTGCATGCTTTCTACCTATTAAGGTAGTTTTGCATTAAGTGCATGTAAGTGCGTTGGTCATTATTTAGGTGCTTGCATTTTAGTTTTCTCATTTAAAAAAAAAAAACATTTTGGCTTGCCATCATTTGGAGTGGTTTTCTACAAAAAAAAAAAAAACTGTTTCGTACTGTAAATTGTAACTGGATAGAATAGTTTAATATCTCTACTAGTTACTTTGTGCAATCTTTAAATTATCTGGAAACCCCGCAGGTATCTTTTTAATAAAGATGCCGCAGCCGGTCGTTATTTTAAAAAGAACTAAAGAAAATAAATCACTTTTCTTGGACCAAGCCTTGAAATACCTGCTGCGCAAAGAAGTAGCTCATCAGGCTTGGATTCTAAAACGTTCAGGAACGTATCGTCTGTTCAAAATTACAAAGTAAGTCGAGAGATCCGATTGACTATTGATAGTAATCATAGCTGTTAACGAACGTTTAATGAGTTTTATGAAAATTTAAAAAAAAAAGTTTGTAGATTTTCATTCCTTTTTTTTGAGTTGCCCCACACTTGGAATTACTGCTGTGTCGTGGGTGCGTATACAAAAATTTAAACTCACATACACAAAAACCCAGACCTGACACAAGAATTAGTACGTCATACATAAATATTAATATCTCATTGACCGAGCTTCGCTCGGTTTTTAAAATGTCTATATCTTGGGAACCAAGATTTTCTCGAACCTGGGACCAATCGATTCCTTGAGCCGAAAACTCCTAATCTGTAACTTTCATGAAAATCCTTGGAGCCGTTTCCGAGATCCTGATTATATACAACATGTAACATACCTAATTAACGCACATCCTGAAATTAGTTTGTTCAGAATCGTTTACTGAATCGATTTCTATCATTTTTAATATAGGTAATTTTTTTATCAAAAATTATTAAAACTAAAAAAAAATACAAAAATATTTATTTCATCTAAAACATTGTGTCATACATAAATAGAGGCAGCTCCAGTAAGTTACAGAAGTACTTGTGTCGGAGCTGTCTCGCTCTTCCCTAATGTGCTATCTTTAACAATGAAAGTAATGAAGCTAACCTTTTTTTTTTGTAAAAAATAATAATAATAATTAAGCAGCTCTAGATGTGTGAGGAGTGCATGTGTTGTGTGAGGAGTGTATGTGTTTGTGTGCATGTTTGTGTGTGTGTGTGTGTGTGTGTGTGTGTGTGTATCCAGCATGTTAATTGTTAGCTCACCCTAATCAGAATATTTTCTGTATCTTCATATGTTAGGGATCTCAACCAATCAGTTATCGTTTTTTTATATATATCACAATTTAGATTGAGTTTATTATAGATATAGGTGGATTGTGTAACATACTGACGTCTGGCAAATGCTGATCGTACCCCTGGAGAGTAGGCAACAATATCTTTACGCCTTCTGGTTTGGGTTGCTGGGTCAAAGGGAAGACATTTATGCAGGGTTAAGGTCACATTTAGAATGTAAAGTTTTCTAATTGATAACAGATTACTGACTTTATAGAGGTCTGTTGTAGGGAACCTAAATGGTTTAAAATACATCACCTTGAAAAGTGATCGCTGCGCTCTTTCCAAATCGAGGAATTTAATTTTGGAAGCTCCACCCCATATCGGAATACAATAAGTCATTACGGATTGCGCCAGAGCGATATACACCTTGTTTATAAGTTGCGCGGACATAACATGACGTAAAGTTTTGAACACCCAAATGAGCTTCCTGATCCTTTTCATGAGTACTTCAATGTGAGGGTGCCATGAAAGCCGCTGGTCAATAATTAAGCCTAAATATTTTGTGGATCTGACTTGTTGAATATTCTGGCAGCCACAGTTATAATCATTGGGGGTTGAATTTTGACAAACATGTACGGTAATGCTAAAGTCAGTTCCCGGCTGTGATCTTTGGCTTGGGGAAAAGCAAATAAAATTAGTTTTACTGGTATTGAGGGTTAAGAGATTTACTCTAAGCCACTCAGCCAACCTAATAAGTCCCTGTTCAGTTATAGTTTTCACATGTTTCCATGACTTTCCCGTAAAAACAACCGCAGTGTCGTCAGCGTATGAGAAAATTCTCCCTCCATTGATCTGCATATTGCAAAGGCTGTTTATATAAATTAAAAACATTGTCGGACCCAAAACGCTCCCCTGCGGAACTCCGTAGTAGACTAAAACTACGAAAATTATTGTCATATTACCCCTGGACAGTCAAAACAAACTAAGATAGACGGTAAATCATGGCAACAAGACAATTTTATTTGTATTACTTAATACAAATTCCGTCATTCAATACAAAATAAAGAAAAATAAACCTTACTGCAAAATAACTAATTTAGTTAATAACGATGCATTTACATGTTAAATAAAAAATTCAATATAATTATGTATTATGATTATAACATAAAATTCTAATTGGGGTGTCTGAAGGTGTGCGTTGATTACGTTACATGTTGTATAAATATACAAGAATTGCTCGTTTAAAGATATTAGATTTGTTCCGTGCGGGAACCGATCCTACAACACGCATTGGCATGGCCACCGTGCCATCATAACCGACCGTAAGTACCTACTGGCTATTCTACATGCAACAGTCTCCTAGTTAAACATTTTGGTAAAGTAATCAATGCGAGATCTAAAAATATAATGATTGTGTACCTAACATGATAGGCTCAATATTCATATAATAAACCTATACAATGTTATCTTAGTCGCCCCAATTCGCGAATACGTCGCGTCCACCCCATTAGACATTCTTACATACAGCCTATTACACCAACTTAAATCAGCACCCACTTTACAACAAACCATTAGATTTTCAATCTTAGAAACGTGAACATAGAGATGTATGTAAAGATATTGGTTGGCAAAGTTATGTCGGTGTTCTCTCGTATCGTATGACATTGACCGTTTTCGAGGGTAAAGATGAGTCACCGGTCGAAGTAAGGGAAAGTTGTGGACATTCGGGAGGATTCTTCCAGACGAAGATATAAATGTTAAAAGGTGACGTAGTTTTATTGTTATAACCCGGTGATTACTGTCTGGAACGGCCTATGTGCCTGTACTTTATGAGGCGGGTTACGTAATAAAATTGGAGGCAGACGCTGTAGTAATGTTGAGATATTGATCTAGAAATTATTTCAGATTCCACGAGACACTCAGATTTTAGTTAGGCAGCTGTTCTATCGTTTAGGCAAACAACAACGTCAGAATTATGATAAAATGGTTGAAACTGGATTAAAAACCAAGCGTTTTTTTTAAAGTATTCTTCGTTGTTGAGTAGAAGAAAAGGATTGTTCCCACTTGTTCAAACGGTGAAGAAAAACTCCACGAAGAAACTGGCATGTCCTAGACCCAAAAATTCGAAGACATGTGAACGCATCCACCAATCCGCTCTGGGCCCGCGTGGTGTATTATGGCCCACCACCTCTCACTGAGAGGAGCCCTGTCCCAGCAATTGGAACCTTATAGGCTGATGATGTATGAGTAGAAGTTTAGTGAATAATGTTAAAAATACTATAGAAAACCTTTCTCATACAGACTACAGTGTCACCTCACGTTAATACATAAAAAATAAGTTAAAAATAACTAAAACCCGACTACGACAAAAACGTGCACTGAAAAGTATAAAACAAGAACAATATTAATTTGACCGATATTGTGCTAGCCGTGGTCGTGTACCACGTACCACCTACCTAATGAAGATTGTGTGAAACAACCGCAGGTGGCACACGACCACGCCCTTTAATTTGATATCCATGTCGATACTGTGCGAAAAAATTTTTTTTTCGGTTACGAATTTACATCGCCTAGAGGGCGCCATATTGGATTTGGTGACACGTCACCTACCCTATAACCAGCGGACAACTGAGACGCTTCTAACGACACCTCATTTGTCATGTAATGATAAGTAGTTTAGAAGATATGAGGGAACAGACAAACATACATACATACATACATACCGGTCAAAATCATAACCCTCCTTTTGGCTTTGTCGTAGTCGGGTAAAAATGTAAATTACCATATCACCCATACATACTTAATAAACAATATAACAAAATAATAAACTCATCCTCCCTCCCCAATGGCTCGCAGTAAATGAGATATCGATTATAACAGAATTTGCGTTTCACCGCACGCCATAATAGAGGTCTCCTGCGTCGGAACTATCGACAAAAACCCACAAATGATTTGCAATTATGCAGTCTCAATGGACTTATTACATCAATAGAGGGGGCCCGCCGGGGAGCTAGCAACAATTGAATTTTAACGACCTCTATAATACTCCGGACACACGGACGAGAAAGTGTAGTCGTAGTCTTGGACAATTTGTTGTACTAAAATACCTGTATGAAGATGTTTTTGAATATAAATTACGGCTCACATTTGTGTTTCGCGAATTATTAAGTATTTTTTTTGTTGTAGATCTTTTTTTTCTTAAATGATTTTTATTTCTATTTCTACAAAAAATAGAATTTTTACTCTGTAAGCATGATTTTTGATCCTTCATCTGCAAATCTCCAAAATTAGCGTTATTGATGAACGTAATAATAGATAATTTGTGGGTGAGAAGAAGTGTATGTTGTTTGTTAATCCTAATTTAAATAAAATGAATCAAAATATAATCATAACGAATAAGTTTTCGAAAAGCACCTTAAAAATTTTGTCAGCCCTAGATTAGTTTTATAACTTCTCTACTTCTTCTTTAGCCTTTTTCTATCATCTTGGTGTAGGCCTCCTTCAACTCTTTCCACTCTTCACGACATCGAGCTCTTTGTTACCAATTTGAGCCCGCAACCCTTTTCACATCATCCTTCCAGCGCATTTGTGGTCTTTCTTGAGGGCATTTTTCTCCCCATGGCTTCCATTCGAGAAGAAGTTTGCACCAAGAGTTTTCTTTCCGGGCAACATGGCCAGCCCAAGCCCACTTCAAGTGTGCCACTCGTTTCGTCACATATGTGACTCTGCTTCGTTCCCGGAGCCATTTGTTAGTTTTGCGGTCGATCAATGTCACTCCTACCAGCTTCCTTTCTCTGCCCTCTAGGCCACTTCCAGTATTTTTATAATATCTTTGGTGAATACCCAGGTTTCGGCACCATAAGTGAGTACTGGCAAGATGCATTGATCGAAGAATCTGGCTTTTTGTTTGCAGATATTTTCATTTTGAAGGCGAAGTCCAGTTTCGAGTATGCTCCCCACATGAGCCTTATATCCGTCTGTGAAACCACCAATAATATCACCAATTTTGTTTAAAAGACAGCTGATTTGTTGCCACCAGTGCCACCATTACATAACATCCGCGACACCCGTGTGTCCGCTCAAAGATTCGGTCACAGATGGCGGTCCAGATTTGTGCTGACAGGACGATCCTATTTGTGACGAAAGAACTGAGAAAATAGGCTTAGCAAACATTAATACATCATTAATGGCTTAAGACTCGTTACATGGACTTAGATAGCCTTTGATGTGGTCGCTATCGAGATCCTATCGCATAGAAATAGATAGTTATCGATTTTTTTCGTGGTTAAAACTTGTGAGGGTTGTAATTGTTCATGTCATGTAAATAGGGGCGAAAACGGTTTTTTTTTTTAATTGAATGTTATTGATAAGAATCTGTCCAATGCTCTACTTCCTGATTGATTTGATATTAATAAGCTGATGATGAATATTAAATCGTATTAAAATGTTTGAGTTTTAATTTAAATCACACTAAGACTGGTTGGTCAAACTATATGAAATGAATAAATGCATTTGAAATATTATATGCACGTAACCGTTTATTAGTCAAATAATAAAACACACACGATTCAAAATTCTAGTCACACGCGAGGCATGTTCCAGAATAATTTCACACAAAAACTATTCTCCAATTAGAGAGCAATTCAGTACAAAAAGGGGACAAATTAAGGGTCGTAATTATAATCAATTAGTTTAGGGAGCGCGTGCGCACGTGCGACACACGCGCCATCTAACGAGCGACTGCGAACTCGCGTCATGTGTCAAAGTGACATGTCAAAGCTTAGGTTTGTTACTGTTTGAGGATTATAAGGATGAAAAGGGGTAGTTAGTGCTTTTCTCGTTTATGTTTTGAGGTGGAATAAAGGGCAGCGATGATAGATGTCAGGTTCTTTTGTTTTTTTTGTAGTGCAAACGTTCTGCTTGATCATACCGCAAAGAGAAGAGCTTTTTTTTTCTACTTTATTTTTTCATTAATTTATAAATTGAATATAATGATTTTTGATGGACTTATAGTTCTTACGTCATTTTAAATGTCTGCAGTGAGTAAGTTTCACACAATCCTTAGAATATTTAAGTGGGACTGTCTCGCTCGATGAGTCAGTGATGACTCACTGTAAGGTTTTTTAGTATCGTTTTATTATACGTAGGTATCGCTAACTATCTTTACAAAATCATGGCGTCAAAGGTGTTCGTACTTCATCCACATGACTGAGCCAGACCAAAAACGTGCCTAAAAGACTGGCAACATTGCCATTTCCCTTTTTCTGTTTTTTTTTTTTCAATTTCAATGCAAGTGCTCGGAAAAACAAAAAAAAAAACTTCAGAGTTCAACAATTCGGCCCAATTCAAAGGCAATCCCGAAATATCCCAAACTGAGATTTTTTGGCACAATAGCTGTTCTTTAGAACAATCAAACACGACAGGACTCGACACGTGTCCATCACACTCAGTGAGTCGTTCATTCAGTAATGAGTGAAAGGCGTGAACGGTGAATGAATGTGAATGGGAAAGATGACGTCACGCAGAGTGGGACACTTTTGAAGCGTGATTGAAATATCCTTGCGGCAATTTTGGGGACTAGCTATTGCGAAGATGTAAAGTGTGGTCTACTCGATAATAACTCTTGGGGATTGAGCGAACAAATACTTTAAGATCTTATCCGCTCCAGCCATTTTGGACAAAAACATGATATTATCAATTTTGTTGGCTATTTAGAGTTGACAATTCAATAGCGCACTTTTTTACACACTGGCATGCCTGATGTTAATGGTGAACTATTAAAACAAACAAAGGATTTTGCCAATTTATTTAAAGAGCCCACTGCAATGGGTTTTTGATAGCTGATTTTTTTTAAAGTCTTTAACAATAACCTTATTTCAACAAGCACATTAATGCCATAATTAGGTATGTTATTATTCACAAAAGATTAGCGTAATAACATTATGCACATCTTTTTTTTTAATATTTAGTACGCATCAGCGCTTGTGTCACGAATTGTGACAATCCGATTCATTGAATCGCAGATTCGGAATCGATTTTTTTTAACACAAAAAAGCTTTACACATATTTTCTGTCTTCACCATCAAAAGTTTATCCTCGACACTTAACCCTACAAACCTCATCTTAACAAGCTCATAATTACAAATTATACTCAGCAAGTACTCGTCAAGTTAATTCTCTAAGCTCTTTGAACTATCGCTGGCAAATTCATATTTTCCCGGCCAATGGGCTTGAAAATTACTGGAATTATACGTGCGAAGTGGAGGCATCGTGCACCCTGTGTCGAGTACTGAGTAGTAGTAGAGTTGTAGTAAAAGATTTGTTTTAATTGAGTTTCTATGCTGTGACTTCAAAAATGTGTGGAGAGGATTAAAGTTCTAAGGATTGATTTTTTTTTAACTTAGCCCTCAAGCTTGGGATTTCTCCTGTATCGTGGGAGCGTTTACAAACATACACAAAAACCCTCACATTTGTTTTATATATTTACCACGACATAACATTCAACAAAGTTAAAGGTTAAGTCGTAACCTTTTACTTTGTTTAAGGTAAATAATGAGACTGTCACAATAAAACAAAATAATAACAAAACAAATAATTGAAAGTAAATCATCGCAGATTCTGAACGAATTAATAAAGAGATTCGCTAAACATCTCTCAGTAAATTGGAACTCGGTGCCTCATTGAGAATCCGAATTTTTTCTTTAAAAAATTGATTTCAATTGTGCGCTGACTTGGATGAAGTGAGCACGAAAACGTTACAGAATAGCACTGCAGGTATGAATAGTACACAAAGTTATAGTGATATCACTACATAGTATAAAACAAAGTCGCTTTCTCTGTCCCTATGTCCCTTTGTATGCTTAAATCTTTGAAACTACGCAACGGATTTTGATGCGGTTTTTTTTAATAGATAGAGTGATTCAAGAGGAAGGTTTATATGTATAATAACATCCATTAAATAGTGGAGAAGTACTGTTATTTTTGAGGTTTCTAATGTGATGTCGTAAATAATTACATTTTTTCCGCTTACATTGCAAACGCAGGCTGAACCCTACGAGTTTTATCAAAATAATGTACTAAGTATTGTACAAATTGAAAAGGTCTACAGAAAAGTCCGTTCACAGTTTTTCTGTAGTGTATTTAGTATCAGCATTGCACCCGTGCGAAGCCGGGGCGGGTCGCTAGTATTTTATAAATTGATGATTTACCACAAATTTTTGGATTGAGTTGGGCAGGTATTTCAATTATCGAATACTCAAACGTTATTTTGAAAATTTGTGAATACAAAAATGTATAACTGATTCGTTCTAATTTGTTCCAGAATAGTCATTCACTATATAAGTAAAGTAACTGCTCCTGCAAAAACAGAGCTCCTACAAAGAATGAACTTTAATCTACTAGTTAAAACTCCAACGTTATTTAACTTGATCTCTAGGAAATACAATTTCAAAGTATTTAGTAACTCTGTAGTAATAGAGCTTCAAGTTTTCCATTTCTACTTTGCATCTACTTTGATACGATACTTGTACTTATAGAGTATTTATTTGAAGTTAAAAGTATTTATCGCTTGCCGTAAAGTTGGAAACTAAGTATTACAAACTATTGCGTAGATATTTACTGAAGTTAAGGATCGATTCTGTTGATTTTATCGTTTTTTAAGTAATATTAGTAAGAATAGACTTATATTAAAATGTTAATTAAGTGTTTTGTCCACGAAAATATACTGTTACGATATTAGAACAAAAATTATTCTATTTATACATGTCTCAGAGCTCATCTTTCGTAATATTCGAGCCCCCAGCCCTTGCAAACGCCATAGTTCTGTTTTTCAAAGAAAAACTGTTTGATGACATACTATACAATTGAAAACTGCTCTACAATTTGAAAGACCGTTTCTCACAAAAATATAATAATAATAATAATATTCCACAACTATCACACAACGCCATCTAGTCCCAAGCTAAGCAGAGCTTGTGTTATGGGTACTAGACAACTGATATACATACTTATATATTTCTAAATACATACATATTATAGATAAATTACACCCAGACACAGAACAAATGATCGTGCTCATCACACAAACATTTGTCCTGGGTGGGAATCGAACCCACGACCTCCGGCATAGCGGTCAGGGTCACTAACCACTAGACCAACAGGCCAGTCCATATTTATAGTTTCTTTTTAAAAGAATTCTTTTCTGAAATATTTTTCTCTATTTGCGACGGTTTGAGAAGCCTTTCTCGTGAATAAGTTCTGCTGAAGTTAGATTTTTCTCGGTAAACTGTGAGCGAGCTAAGTGACTTCTGGCAATTTTTCTCAAGTACAGGTAAAGAGTCAGTTGTACTTCGTTCAGAAACGGAAACAATTTCAAAGTAAAAGAAAATAAATTGTAGTAAATATGGAGTCTTGAATAAATAATGTAAAAATTACAAAGAAACGGTAAATGATCGGGGAAAAGTACAAATTGGTCACGACTCGACTATAGTTTAGTAAATTGGAGCAATTTGCTGTTAAACGACCGATTGTAATTAATTTAATAGTGGGAATGATTTAAAAAGGGTGAGGAGTGGGCAACGGAGCTAACGTTTTGTGTTTGATTCCCCTGCTGTACTACTGACATGAACTTTTTGCACACAATTCTTGTATTGTGCATTAATTATGACATTGCTCAACATGTATGCATAATGGAGGTTATTAAGGTGTTTGTAAGGAGCAGCGATAAGAAGTTCTCCATCTACCAGTCTAGTTTAGTGTCTACCTGTCTGAAGCTGATCGCAAGACGAGTAATTACTGAAGAACGAGCGGAAAACCGAACAATTAAAGACGAGTGAAGCAAACTAGTAATTTTTAAACGTATTTGACCGACATAATTCAAGTCTTGTCTTTTATCAACTATTTTCATCAAAAGAAGAAAGAGGCAGTAGTATTGTGATTAAATAAACCATTTATTTTCATTTGATGAAACGACTTTTGGAACAGGGATATTCGCCGAAGAACCAGAGTAACCGACTTAGCTCATAAAATTTTCAAGTTGAAGTGGCAATGGGCAGGCCACATCGCTCGTAGAACTGATAACCGATGTGGAAGAAAAATTCTCGAGTGGCGACCACGGATCGGAAGACGCAGAGTAGGCAGGACTTTCACTAGGTGGACCCACGACATCTTGATTGTCGCGGGCAACTGTGGATGCAAGTGGCGAATTGTGTTGTCAGGAGTGGACATTTTCCGGCTGATGATGATGTACGGGGCTCCAAGGCAGTTGCCTTCTTTGCCTTAGGGTTCATCCGGCTCTGAGTATACTATAAATTAAACCTCAGTTTGACCTTTCGGGGATTACGGACGTAATGTTATTTTATGAGAACAGAATGGTGCCAGTAATTACACACACGTTCACTAAAACGACTCCACACTGTCTAAATATAAAAACCATATAATTCCAAGTTCTAAACGTTCAGTTACACAGGCTATGTGCAACCGACCACGCTACATAAATACCTAGCGGTGAACTCTCCGTGCATATAAATGAACGCTTTCAAACACATGAATCTTTTACTACAGTCTATTTCACTGTGAAACATGGAAGAGTTTGAGAGTTTTCTCAAAGAGGACGATGTATTTTAGTGACATTTTCGGAATAAAGCCGACTAGAATGTTGGATGGAATTGTGGTCACATAAGTGTTTTTGACGTCTTAAAATATTTTTTTATCAGTAGGTTCTTCGTACAACTAACGAAACAGTCTTTATCTCTATTTACTTACTAGCTTTTTGCTGCGGTTATACATGGCTTATATTGGTCGTAGCGCCTAGCCTAACATTTAGCCCGTCGATAAATGGATAGTCCATTTATCGACGGGCTACACAAAAATATTTTATGAATTCGCTCCATTCGTTCCTGAGATTAGCGCGAATAACCAAACAAACAAATTTTTCAGCTTTACATTTACTAAACAAAATTTACACTGCCTAGTATTTTTACCTAAATTTCAAAAGTTCGATTAAACAAAAATCTGCGACATAACCAAGTTTAATCTGCAGTAGCGACAATCAGAGAAGGCATACTTCTTCCATATCGAACCTGCAACAAACCCACGAGCCCCCAACCCACTACTCTAACCACGATATCATAAACAACGCTTCTAAAGAGCGATACTGAGCGATGTGCAGTAGCCAGTAATCTCGATAGTAATTAGTAGAGATACAGATTTACATTTAGATTAGTGTGGTATTAGCATGCCGCTGCCATAACTCTTGCGCCCGCGCCGCCACTGCCGCCGCGCCGGTAGCCCAAGTGATACGGCCGATGGCTGATTAGCAAAAAGCGTGCATACGATAGTTCTATACTACCCCGTTGTGCAACGGTTCTCAATTAAACCCCTGGGGAGAGTGACTTGCATTAAGGGGCAGATACGGGGCACTTTTTATCGTTAGAAGGGTGAATGCAATTTATTATGAATTGGGTATTGTTTAGGCATAATTATAGATATTGTATTGAGTAAAATTGTAAGGGTTTTTTGGTAATTATTTTGAGTACCGGGTTTTTCAACGATTATTATGGGACGGGACGGGGTTTGCGACGTACGAGTAATAGGTTGTTTGGTTGGGAGTTGGAAGTTTTTTAAATTCGATTTAGTTTTCATGTTCTTGTCTCAAATCCTCTTTTAAATGGATCAAAGGCAGATGCAGCTTATGACCAAAATACGACGACGCGATACCGCGGTGTACGTATGAACTTTTCTTTGATATTTTTTCGTGGTAAAATCATCAAATGAGTCGTCTCATCCGGAGCGAGACAGGAAACGTATGACTTCGGTCTTTGTCAAACAGACAGGCGATAGCGAACCGAACCGAATCATGTCATATAAAAATGCGAAAGCGATCCGATACTCTATATGACAGGCTTCAAACAATTCTATACATTACAAACGAAACGCTACGCACCATTCGGTTCGTCTGTCAGTTTGACAAAGGCATTCAGGTGAAAGAAAGAAAAGGTCTAAGTCTACTCGCTTAGACCGATATGCACCACAATTAGGCGACACTTATAATTATTCTACAGTACTGCTAATTGCTAAGAACACGATCTAAGACATCACCGCGTAAGATAGTTCTTACACAAAGAAATAAAGTGATACTCGCGCGAATTGCTTGACTTTGCAAATAACATAGCCTGAAGGTCTAAAACGGCCACTTTAAGCAATATTCTTAATGATTCTACTGCTATCCTATTCTTCTATTAATTCATTCACGAAGTGAATCATCAGGAATATTGCTAATTGGCCGTTTAACACCCGCTGAGGTCATCGATGTGAACTACTACATTGTCCCGTTTTGACGCTCTTATGACAAATCGACGTGCGTTTGCAAAAAGTGCGTTACACATAAAATATGGTAAAGTTTGACATCCACAGGCTCGTATCATTCAGTTTACTCGCGCTGTTTGTCTGTTTGTTGCGTGTTCGGATCGATGCAGTCGGATAGCGATCGTGATGCGGGCGGCAATGGCGGCCGACAGCCCGAAACAACCATTGTATTGTCAATTATCACGGCAAACTAATCTAGGAGCCTTGTTTTGATCCACTGACTGAATGATGCTGATTTGTACCGTGTAATTCATGTTATGAGAGCAAATATTCGATGAGAATGGATTGTAGGAGGAGTAAATATGTGCTGGGATTTAGAATTGTGTTCCGATTTCATTGCCTGGTGAGTTAGTCGTGGAATTCATGTTTATTGTCATGACAAATAATGGTTTGAGAACTGTCCTCATAATTATGCAATTTAAATTTGAAGGCACGATTGTAAGAAACTAATAATGGACGACGTAATTTGAAGGCACGATTGGCGCAGTGGATGAGTGATTGACTGCAGACGATCGCAGGTGCGATTCCCGCACGGAACGAATGTTTGTATAATATGGGCGTTTTTCTATTAGCCGTCCCGGCACCGGCGCCGACACTGCGTCGGCTCCGGCGCCGGTGCCGGGCCGCCTAATGGAAAAACGCCCTATTTCTACAAGGATTTGTTTCGGGTCTAGGTATCATATAGATAAAAAATACATACTTTCAGGTACCTATATTAGATGAATTGACAAGAAACTCTGTTATTTATTTTTAAGAAGTCGCATTTCCTTTGTGTTCTGCTTACAATTTCATAACCTGATTACTTTCCTTGCATTTTATACCCAAAGTGAAAGCCCATCAAAAATCTTGTTTCTAAAATTGTCTTCACAAAAATCGGCTGGCGTCCAACAAGATCAGACGTCGTTTACCTCTGATACACTTCACTTACTAAGCTTACACAATTTCTTTTCCCTAATAAGAGTTCCCTTTAAAGAATTACTTGCTTTTTATTACCTTTAACTTGCTGTAAACGACTACGGAACCCGGGACGGACATCAAAGCCGGAGATAATCCAATAAGGTGCATTACTTGGCCTTATAGCCCGGATAATTTAAGAAGGGACCCGCCTTAATCAACGCTGATAGAAGAAACGAACTTTTTATATTCGTCAGGTGATGAAGATGCGAAAGTTGATGAATTAGGAAGACTGGGAGTAACAGTTTCTTTGTGGACGTTGAGTAAAAAGATTTAAATAGTTCATGTAAAATTGTTGACTGAGCCCTTATCACGAGTTTTACTTTACAGCGTCGTTCCAGTATTTACAGCGTTTTTGTGTAAAAAAATGGAACAGCGCCTCTGGTGTACGAAGAAGGAACTAATTTTTTCCTTGAAATCAGTGTCAAAATTCCAGTTTACTTTACGTCACAATAACTGAAAACTCATGATAAGGCCTAAGAAAACTTTAACTTGAATTGTTAACTTTAAAGTGGACAATAGAAGGGAAGTATGTTGTGAACATCGAGATAAGACTTACAGCAATTTAGATTTTGGTGTGTCATTAATTAATAAGTATTACTACTCACTATACGCAAGCCGCTTCCAGCCGGTGTTATTGAAATGATACGGGAGAGGGTTATATTTAGCATTGGATGTCATACGGCTGATAGTAGCAAAATGAGTAGACTTTGGTCTAGAAAAGCTAAGCAGAGTTTAGGCATGATGTTATTAGTAAGAACGGTAAAAAACCTTTTAGTCAATAAGTGGTAGCTGCCAAAAAAATACACTCCATCTTTCACGATATCATTCGTAAACATAATAAGATTAAATCGTCATACTGCGTAAGTTGTCAGTGACTCTCGACAGGCCAGCTTGGCGCCACAGCATGGCCTCAGTTCACTGACCTCGTATTCCCAGTTTCCCATCGTTTATTTTTTTTCCGCCGTATCTCAGACGCCCATTGAATTATGTTGTCACTAAGATTAATGGGATTATGTTGATGTAGCCGAGACTGCGTTTTTTTCTCTTAATTCCATGTTTTTTTTTGGCTGCTTAGGAGTTCTTTGTGTAATAGTTGCGTAAGCGTTGTTATTTTATTGGCGTTGCAATGAAAACATGCGCAATGTATGAGTCAATCGTCTCAATGTTAATTACAGTGTACATTGGCGTTGCAATGCAAACATGCGCAATGTACGTTTCAATCATCTTGATTTTTATTTCAGTGTACGTTGGGAGAGGCCTATGTCAGCAGTTGATGAATAAAGGCTGTTTATAAGTAGATCCTCCTGCATCCAGGATACAGGAAGATTTCTATTGGGGAACCCACTATTAACCTTATAAAGCATGCATTTTTTTATGTATCTGTAACTGTAACTGAACACAGTTGAAAATAATCCAAAATATTGCAGTGAAACAGACAATGAAATTGAATTCTCTCAATACTTTAAATTTATTAACCCAACAACAACGTTCAACAATATTATTTTTGGTTTTAGTTTCTACTTAAAAACCAACTTATCAAAAGCCACGGAAACCATAGACAACACAAATTCATATCAGATACTTTCTCATAAATAATAATTTGACGTCAATAAACTGTCTGTCCGTCTATAAGCGGCTTGTTTGTTTTTCGGACCTCTCACAAGAGTTTGCTATGAAATAAATGGTGTGTCGGTTTACCACAAAACTGTTCAGAGGGAATTTCAATATGGTTGGCACATTTTTAAATTTGTTTGAGTTATTAATGTTCTAAACTTGAAATAAACTGGGTTGGTTTAAAGACTTTTACAACCATTTTTAAACTTTCCGCCACACCTGGAATTTCTCCTGTATCGTGGATGCGTTTACAAATATCTAAGCTCATATACATGAACAGCCAGACTCGCAATCAACTACCTGTAGACCATATAAATCTCGGTCCCGTCCGGGAATCGAACCTGCGACAAGAAGCGCAGCAGAGTAGATGTGTAAAGCAGTTTATCCAAAAATCTAGTTGTGCTACACATAATACAGAAACAAAAATGATAGAGGAAATTATAGATTGTAGTAAGATTTCTCGAAGATTTGATGTAAAAAAAAGTAAGTTGGAGTGGAGTGAGTAGGAGAGATAATTCTTTTCTTTTAAAAAAAAATCGTTTACTAGAAATTTCTCCTGTGTTGTGGTTGCGTTTACAGGCACATAACTCATATACACAAACACCCAGACCTGGAACAACTAACTACAGACCATACAAATACTCGTTCCGTACGGGTATTGAACCGGGGACACGCTGTTTATCAGTCTATCACTTAACCACAATATGACAAAACTTTGTAATAAAACTACATACAACATTATTTTTTGTGTATGCGAAACCTGATACACCTGTCCAATATTATTGTGTAAAGAATCTACGTACAAAATTTTAAAACTGTATCATAAAAATCTCAAAGTTATAAGCTTGTATATTACCTGGTGGTCCGTTTAAAAAACATGCTATTTCGCGGTACACCCGCGTAAACCGCGTCTCCTGTGTTATACACTCGTGATAATAGTTTGGCAATAGGTACCTAACCGTACGGAGATTGTATTGTAATTAACTGGTAATAAAATGTAATTAAAATATTTTTGAAAAAAAAATATAACATGGTGTAAAAAATATTGGAATCGAATCAGTTACTGATTCTGAACAAACTATATTCAGGTTTCGCATATACTAAAAATAATGTTGTATAACGTAAACCAACGTATCTATTAATTATTTACCAAAACAAATAACTTCCCAGAAAAAGTCACGTCTACCAACGTGTGTTGTCAGCAACAGGTGAGAATTAAACCGGGTGTGACAACAACAATTGTCTGCGAACGTGACTGCGGCGCGAGTGGACGGCGAAACAACAGCTTAGATGCCATGACGTAGTTATGTTGCGGGTTGGGAGATATGAGTGACGAAGTTATTTGTTAACGTGGTGGTGTATCTACTTTTAATTGTATTCTTTTAGGATTTTGCGTTAACGTAGTATGGGACGCCTCACAGCAAGATGGAAGAATGACCTGAAAAAAGTACGCACTCTTTGGAAGAAGTCTATATCAAGCGGTGGACTTCAATAGCCTGAAATTATGATTTTTGTCTTACTTTTACAGTTATCACAAACACCATTTACGTATTTTTTACCCATTTGAATAAATGATCCGGCTTCAGGATTTAATCCTGTATTGTGTGTTTCAGTGCATATACAAACATGTAAATTCACATACACAAATAGCCAAACTATCATGAAATGTGCTTAAGACTTCCTTGTTTAATTTTCCAAATGACTTTATTTTTTTGTCTGCACTTTGAACGACCAGTTAATTTGAACTAAAAGGAGTAATCTACAAGCAACACACAATACTACATTATACATTTTAAACCCCTAAATAGAAAGAGATGTACAAAAAATGGCAATAAATTCATCAAAATTTAATACATACATTCCTTATTATTTGGGTGTACAAACGCTGGTACACAGTGAAACTCAAAGTGAAGTTAAGGGCGGCGAGGGAAGCAGTAACTACACAGACACCAAACTGAAAAAAGGAACACCCTAAACAATTTAGCTCACCTGAATAGCCGCTTTCAGCTTTATCTCAGTAAATAATAATTAAAAAACAACCACCAGCGCAAAGGTAGAAACAAAACAGTCTCCGCTCTTTGTTTTACAACTTTTTGCTCGCGGTTTTGTCTGAGTTTCTGTGCGTTTTTTGTTTGCCAACCACGAAAATGTTTTACGGCTAAAGTTGTGCTTTCCAAGCTATTTGAATATGCAGAGTTGTGACAAAAACTAGGTGGATGGTGAGGATTATTCTTTATGGCCGTTGTTTTGTTTTTGTTGCTAAAGGCCGGCCCTCTCCCCCGCCTGCTGTTAGATAGTGCTGTTAAATGCTGTGTTTGGTCTACCTGTGTTTGTTTATGGGCTGTGCTACAGGTAAGCTACCGTAACTGTCTGTTCCTGGTTACTTAAGGGAATCGTTTTGAATTTCTTTTGTGATTAATTGCAGTAGTAGCTGACTTTTTGTCATGGTCGTGTCGTTCTGTCTAGCAATTCAGTTATTTAAAATATACTAGTCATGGTTATTATTATGTTTTTTTTTTTATAAAATCAATCAAATAAACTCACTTTATTCTAGTTAATAAAAAAATGTACCTCAGCAACTCTTACAATTGTTGTATGGTTTGTTCGATGGAAATTTATTACAAAATCACTGGATCTTGATGATTGACTATTTATCCCGGTATTACGTTAATAAAGATTAAGCAAAAGTCTTCAGCAGTGAGATTTTTCTTTCACTCAAACACATTTTCTTTCCCATGGTCCACAATTTCCTTCACAATAATTATTCCTGTCTTCTGTTTACATTGATTCGTTCTATTTAAAACATCTTGGGGAATCGCCATCTGTCACAGTGAAGTACAGTTGTTGTTTTTATTTTGATTTCGTTCCATTTTGTTTAAGGCTGCGTTAATTATTCGATGCTTTTTCAGGATGACTCACACAGCCTTTCAATTTCCAAGAAAATTATGGAAAAAACTTTAGTAATGCATCCAAAGGTAATTTTTTTTGTTCAAAATATGTGAGAAGGTTTATCTTATTAAGAGACAAGTTTACTTTCATTCATAAATTAGTGACTTTCACACTCTTTTCATAATGACACACAAATTTTATTTAATTATGACCGGGTAGAAAGTGGGCTTAGTTATAAAAATCGCGATACTTGGTCACTTTGCAAGCGTAGCGGCTCTACGTCGCACAGTGGGCTGGAATTTAATTTTTTGGACTTAGCAAATATGAAGCACATATTCGTGTTGTACGCTTTTTTTTTTAACCTTTTATGTTAGGCGAACTTTTTCTAAAACTTAATATCTTGAGAGTTACAGAACAAAGAAGTTTACAAAATTCATTATATGAAATGTGAGTCTTGGTTAATGTTCCCAAGTGTTCTCGGACTTGTTATTTTGCGTTTATCCCTAATATTCATTTGTCCCTTATTCCACATCACCCGAGAGGTTAAGAACCAGATGCGTTTTCTTTTAAAGTGGTGTCCCCAGGAGGACACTAACAGACACTTTAATAAAGTCAGGCCAAATTACATCAGTACCCTTAGCACGAATTTTCAGTATTTGAGACGTAAAGTAAACTGGAACTTTGACAATTTCAAATTGACAATTTTCAAGGAAAAAATTAGTTCTTTCTTCGCACACCAGAGGCGCTGTTCCATTTTTTCATACAAAAACGCTGTAAATACTGGAAAGACGCTGTAAAGTAAAAGAGTGAAAATTCGTGCTAAGGGTACTGATCCAAGCCAATCACTGTTGTTTTTTAAAAAATCAGCGCCTCTTGAACCCGATTTTATCCACCTTTTGTTAAGATTATAACAGTATGTGCTACAAAACGATTTAAGCATTTTCTTCTGCTCGTCACTCAGTTCTTTCTTTAAACCTCCATAAAGTTGTACATACAGTTGCTGTCTTTAACACTTCCACTTTCTTTTAATTTCACAAATACGTCGAGGTTGTAACTAAACCTGCCATGGCAGAAGTATGGTAGTAAGAACGTCCGTTAATTGCAAAGACAAGAACAAGACTGATGGATTACTGAATGATCGGTGCGATAGAGTGTTGTGATTGGTTAAAGCTGCCTTCTGTACCTTTAGCACGAATTTTCAGTATTTGAGACGTAAAGTAAACTGGAACTTTGACAATTTCAAGTTGACATTTTTCAAGGAAAAAATTAGTTCTTTCTTCGCACACCAGAGGCGCTGTTCCATTTTTTCATACAAAAACGCTGTAAATACTGGAAAGACGCTGTAAAGTAAAAGAGTGAAAATTCGTGCTAAGGGTACTGATCCAAGCCAATCCACAGCCAAGGGACAGAGATACTGGCAACACTGGCAGCCGGTTGTCAAAAAGTTACGTGATATATTTAAATTGTAAAAATAATATTTTTAAGTGTTTAATAAGTCCTAAATGTACTAAAAATTGTTGATCTATTTATAAATAATAAGGATATATGTTTGCAAGTTGTTTCGATGCAAAATCAGAGTGAAATTCAATAAACAAAAATCAGCTGTCATCCAACGGACGAATTTGAAGTCATCACCTTAACGGGGGAGTATTTTGATTTATTTACTTTAGTTTTACTTGTAGTTAGAATAAATGATAATTATAGTAGGTGTCCTGTTGCCCACTCATCAAATATTCTCCCTTCCCTGCGAGCTGTGCCCTAATTTACACTGTCATTGTGTCCATGCAGGAGAAACCTTAAAAATAATTTACAATACCTTTTAGGTCCTGTTTAATTCATTAACTTGGTTACTAGAGATAGCTCATTTTTCATTATTTCACAGTTATATACCATTAGAGGAAATTAATAACCACTTTTGTTTTTTTAGTTCTAGTAGGTACCCTCAAAAAGAATTTTGTAATCTTAATTTTCTTTTATTCAATTTATTCAGTTAAATATTATATTAACTTAGATTTTCCCACTAATTGAAATATAATTAAGTTATCACTTCTTTCTTAACTATTTCTTCTTTGTAACTATTAATTTAATTTAAAGTTAGATTTCACTCTTAATACTTATTCATTCTGTCCCTCACTCCTGTTCTTTCACATACTTAGCTGTTCCTTATCTAATTCCAGGGTGCCTCTGAGGTTGTCTTCAACATGTTGACCCGCAGAGCTGCATCCTTAGAGGAAAAACTGAGGGCTACTTTGAAGGAGCTACAAACTAGCCAAACCACGGTTAGTCAGCTGTTAAAGGAAAGGGAAGAAAGTGAAGTGGAAATAGGGTTAGTTATTAAGAAGAACACTGAGCTTAAGAACCAGTTGTCTGAACTACACGTGCAGCATGTGGATATACTAGACCAGCATCAACAACTCCGTGAACTTGTTGCCAACTTTGAGCGGTGCAGTGACACTTATGATCAGGCTTTAAAACGTATTTCGGAACTGGAAATGGAATTAAGTAAAGCACACAACACTGTAACACACCTAGAAATGCTTAGAGCTAGTGAAGTGTCTGCGAACACATGCAGTTTGTATGATGAGTTGGTTGATAGCCGGTCCGGACCCGTATGTGTTGAGCCAATTGTGACCATAGACTTAACTAATGACACTATCAATAAATGCAGTTCATTTACTAGTCATAATAAGATTAAAAAATATATTAAAATAAATAAGTTTATTAGAAAAATTAAAAAGTCATTAAAGGGTCAAAAATTAAACAAATTAAATTTAAAACTTAGAGAAAAAAATGTGAATTTATTATTAGAATTAAAGAAGTGTCATACTGATTTGGAAATTTGTAGGACTATGTATGACACTGACACTCAAAACCTTCAGGATGAGCTGTTTGTGAGGGAATATGCTCTAAAGGATATCTTTAGCAAATATGAGGCTTCTCAACAAGACCTGAGTAAGCGCATGCTGGAGGCTAATGAGCTGGTGGACTTGGTAAAGTACAATGCAGAGAGATATGAGTCTCTGACCAACAACCTCTCCTGTAGCTGTGCCTGCTCCCAGACACCAGCACCCCAGCATGATACACCCACAACCTTAATGGCTCAACCAGTAGGTACTAATAATGTTTTGAATAGAACTGTTACCACAACTTATTTATTTTCAGATAAATTTGGTAAAGGTTTTGGTAGTTTTTTAAGTCAGTGCTCTCAACAAAATATTATTAATTATTGTTTACCCGGTGCCAGTTTTAGCCAGTTAATTAAAAGTATTAAAATGACAAAAATAAACCCCAATTCAACTGTTATATTGTTATTTGGGAATAGCTTAGCTGTCAGAAAGAAAGATGTAATTGAATGTTTTAATTTAATGTTAAAGCTACATGAGTCCAGTAATTGTAAATTTATTTATTCAGCGTTGCCTTACTCTAATTGTTTGTCTGATGAACAAAATAGGCATATTTATAATTTAAACCTGCTAATGTACAATAGGACTTGTCGTCACAGTGACGCGTTTATATATTTTGATTGTAACAGTTTTATTACATATTACAAGCTAACTGATAGTTCCATGTTTTTGCCAGCTAGTTGTAGGAGACAGATTGCTAATCTTTTAGCATACACTTTACGCGTTTACACCGGTACTTGTATCGTACCTACGTTTTCTGTTAGTGGTGACACTAACGTCGCTATTGATACTTTTCGTACTAACTTCACTTTTGATTCTGTTAGTAATGATGATACTAACATTAGTTTACCTACACCTAGTACTTTAAACTGTTAAGTTCGACAAAGGCTAAGTCGCATATGTTGAATGTTGTGCATCAAAATATGCAAGGTTTGTCCGGCAAAGAATTAGAGTTAAGCTTATTTTTAGAATATTATAATGTTCATGTGTTGTGTTTAACTGAACATTGGTTGAAAGAACATGAAGTAGCGTTTATCAATGATGATTTATTTTCCGTACAGAGTGCATTTGTGAGAAAAAATGCTATACGTGGTGGATCTTTAGTTCTTGTTTCCAACAAGCTAAAATGTAAGCAACGTTTAGACTTAGTTAATCTTTCCATTGAGCGCACCATTGAATTGTCTTGTGTTGAGCTCGAGCGGTATATTATTATTTGTGTTTATAGACCCCCGTCTGGGGACTTTACTAGTTTCGAAGTTGTAATGGAGGATGCACTTAATAAGGTAAAATTCAGCAGTAAAAACATAATAGTATGTGGAGATTTCAATGTTAATATTTTAGATGTTACTCCACTAAGTATCAGGCTTCTCAACTTGTTTAAATCCTTTAATTTAGTTAATTTGTTTTTCGAACCAACAAGGATCACCGCGTCTTCTTCAACTTGTCTTGATAATATGTTTTGTGATGTTAATGCCGAAAATATATTAGTGTTAACCGATTTATCATCTGATCACTGTGGACAAATGGCTAGCTTCCCTATGCCATTAAATAAAAAGCCGCACAAAATAGAATGCACGCCTTATACTGTTAGTCGTTGCAGTAAGTTTAAAAATAATATAGCTCTTAAAGTTTCACCGTCAATTGTAGAACACGAAACCCCTAATGAAATATATGAGGCTCTTTTTGATGTTGTGCAAAATGAGTATAAATCCATTTTTAAAACTAAAACTATTAACATTGCTGGGACTTCCGCTGGCTTTAACCAATGGGCTACACCGGGCATTTATAAAAGTCGAGCGAGATTATACGAGTTGTATGGTATGAGGCAGTATAAATTTGATAAAAAATTTCTAGAATATGTCAAAAATTATTCAAAATTATTTAAAAAGATTTGCCGTATAGCAAAATCGAAATTTTTAAGTGACACTATTAAAAACTCTAATAATAAAGTTAAGACTACTTGGAAAATCATTAACAACGAAACGAGTAAATCAAATAAACAAGAAAATCAACTTGAGATCATGGTTGATGGTAAATTAGTTAATAAACCAGCTGACTTAGCTGAGGTATTTAATGAGTTTTTTGCCAGCATTCCTGCAACTACGACTCGCTCCTTAAGTTCGTCACCGTCCAAGGCTGAAAACCTTTTGCAAAGTAGCGTCCCTGAATGTAGTCAAGTATTGAGATTCGAACATGTAACGCCTCATGACGTAGTTAATGTTTTCAATTCACTCAAGTCTAAAAACACTGGTGATTACTGGGGCATTTCTGTAAAACTTTTGAGCAATATAATCGACATCGTAGCCCCCTATCTTGCTCTTACTTTCAATAAATGCGTTGACTTGGGTACTTTCCCTGATCTTATGAAGAGCAGTAAAGTTATCCCTTTATTTAAATCTGGCTGTAAAAATGATATTGGTAATTTTAGACCAATTTCTATTCTACCTGCATTCAGCAAAATATTTGAAAAGTTAATACTTAGACAGTTACTTCGCCATTTTAATTCAAATAGTCTACTTCATAATGATCAGTACGGGTTCACAAAAGGCCGTTCGACTACTGATGCGGGTGTTGCTTTGTTGAAACACATATTTGACGCATGGGAGAAGTCGCAAAATGCAATTGGTGTTTTTTGTGATCTTTCTAAAGCCTTCGATTGCGTACACCACGATACACTATTGCGTAAACTTCGTCATTACGGTGTTCAGAATGAAGCCCTCAAAGTAATTGAGTCATATTTGTCTAACAGACTTCAATGTGTCGATGTTAGTGGCGCGAAATCTTCTGGGTTACCTGTTCAGCTAGGTGTACCTCAAGGCTCAATACTTGGACCGTTTTTATTCCTGGTTTATATTAACGATCTACCACACCATTTGAAGAACATCTGCGATGTAGTACTGTTCGCAGATGACACTTCTCTAATCTTTAAAGTAGATAGGAATAGACAAGTGTTTGACGACGTAAACAACGCACTATCGAGGGTCATAGATTGGTTCACGGCAAATAACCTTGTGCTCAATCCCAAGAAGACCAAATGCGTAAAGTTCGCTTTGCCCAATGTTAGAAATCTGGGTCCCAACATCGTCCTCGGTAATGTGGAGCTTGAAACTGTTGATTCAGCTCTGTTTCTGGGTATAACAGTAGATTCAAAATTACAATGGGGTCAACATATATCGAACCTAGCAGGTAGGCTTAGTTCGGCCGCCTACGCTGTTAGAAAAGTTAGACAATACACTGACGTTGACACAGCAAGATTAGTCTATTTTAGTTATTTTCACAGCGTAATGTCCTATGGTATTCTACTGTGGGGCAAAGCCGCTGATATTCAAAATATATTTGTACTCCAGAAACGAGCTGTTCGTGCCATCTACCAACTTGGTGCGCGAGATTCTCTGAAAGATTTCTTCAAAGAGATTGGAATTCTCACAGTGGCTTCGCAGTACATATTTGCCAACATCTTATATATCAGGCAAAACATTCACCTATACAGTAAAAATAGTGATATCCATAATTTTAATACCAGGAATAAGCACAAACTTCGTGTTCCTTTTCATCGGCTTCATAAGGTGCATAATTCATTCGTTGGGGTTGGTATAACTTTTTATAATAAGTTACCGTCCTCTTTCCTAGATTTGCCATTTAACGTGTTTAAAGCAAAAGTAAAAGCTAACCTATGTTCTAAGGCTTACTATTCTGTGAGTGATTATTTAGATGATAAGCATAGTTGGTTGCTGTGTTGAACACAAGACATTGTTCATGTTCTTTCAACAAATTATTCTGTATTATTATCGTATTTGACTTTAGTTTTAATTAGTGATTTTTTTTGTGTGTGTTTATTCTCTTCTTTTTTAACGACAGTCGTAGGGTATCATCTAATACTTATGTCGGAGCTGATGAAGATTGTTAACTAACCTTGCATTGTATAGAGTCAATCTTTCTAGTATTATATAGTTTCACAGGAATCATTTTGTGAGTACAATGTACTTTATAACTTTCAATGAGTAGATACCCACGTCTTTTAATGACTTGAATGACCCTGGCGGTTGAGATTATGTCATGCTCACTCTAATGTCTCGCTGGCGGTGGCGCGTGTGTCGGATCATTTAGTTCCCTTCAAAATGGTTGAGCTGAGTGATGCTGATGCATGTGTCATGTTCGTGAACGGGCGCTGTCAGTCGTGACTGGTCATCTCTTAGCTGCCACGGTCTATTTTAATTATTAATAACTTTATTTTGAATTGTCTTTTTACTTTACTATGGACACTATTATCTTGCCACATCGTTCTCACAAAAATGTACCATCTGATGATGAATGATGTAACAAAATTTTTGTAATAATTTTGGCGATTAAAAAAGAGTGTCCATGGAGTTTCTTGCTCATTCTTCTCCATAGAGATCTACACCTTGGAATGAGCACCTACGGTACTTTCACAGTTTTTATGTCTTGTGTCTGGGACCGTAGCACCATAACTATTTTTATACTTGTTTTATTTTATGTCTTTTGACAATTCATAAGTGCCTGTAATTGGCCTAGTTGAAATAAACGATTTGATTTGATTGATTGATTTGATTGATTTAAAAATCACTGTTGTTTTTTAAAAAATCAGCGCCTCTTGAACCCGATTTTATCCACCTTTTGTTAAGATTATAACAGTATGTGCTACAAAACGATTTAAGCATTTTCTTCTGCTCGTCACTCAGTTCTTTCTTTAAACCTCCATAAAGTTGTACATACAGTTGCTGTCTTTAACACTTCCACTTTCTTTTAATTTCACAAATACGTCGAGGTTGTAACTAAACCTGCCATGGCAGAAGTATGGTAGTAAGAACGTCCGTTAATTGCAAAGACAAGAACAAGACTGATGGATTACTGAATGATCGGTGCGATAGAGTGTTGTGATTGGTTAAAGCTGCCTTCTGTACCTTTAGCACGAATTTTCAGTATTTGAGACGTAAAGTAAACTGGAACTTTGACAATTTCAAGTTGACATTTTTCAAGGAAAAAATTAGTTCCGTCTTCGCGCACCAGAGGCGCTGTTCCATTTTTTCATACAAGAAACGCTGTAAATACTGTAAAGTAAAAGAGTGAAAATTCGTGCTAAGGGTACTGTTGTATTCTGATTGGCCCGTGGTATATGACGTGTCGTAATAGCCATAATTATTTTGTTTACGCGTAGTCAACAATATATGACGTCATTTTTTATGCAAACCTGTGATGCAAACTGCATTGTGTTAATTACAAAATGGCCACGTTTATTATAATGCTTGTGAAAAACAAGTAATTTTACTAAATTATGGGAATAATAAACGCATTGTTCTTACCTCTTCGATGTACAAACATTTAAAAGAATAAAAATATTGAAAGTTGAAAATGGCGCGGTTCCGAGGGTTTCCGAGATACAAAATTTTGTACAGAAATTACTAATAATACCCATTTATTGATACTATAAAAATTTATTTAAGGAAATTGAGGATTTCCATTTATACCATTTCTTATTTTGTACTCCATACAATTTTTTTATTAATGTCGTATAACTTTGTAAATAAATTTTTAAACAAAAATGTGGTGTGTTAACAAATATTTACTAGTAGAACACGTTTACGATATTACTTTTCCAAAATAAAATAGTCGATTTTCGGGTATCGCTAAGTCCATTGAGATTAGTTTTCGGCCCACTGTGCGTCGTAGCGCTACGTTGTAGAGCCGCTACGCTTATTTAAGCTCAATAATATCGATATTTACCTGTTTCACTGACTTTAAATTACTATCGTCTTGTGAGACAAACATTACGGTTTCCTTTTATACATTCTAAAACATATCCCAATAAATTTTAAGACATTGGAATTCAATATGTTGCACCGTTGTTATTATTTAGCTGAAATATATTTTGGGACACGTTTCAGCAGTTTACAATACAAAGCGAGGCCGATGCGCGGCCATCTTTGAATACCACAAGTGTTGCGATTAAACTAGGACATTGCTTACTGAAGTGGTTTTAACTTGCAAGTAACATTTTGAATGTATTTGACCAAGCGTAAAAGACATCGGGTATGGTACTGTAGCTATGTTGCCAGGGTCGCGGGACTATCCGGTAACCGTGGCCCCGGAACTTAAAGGGCTATTGAAGGACATCGTCGATTTAACTGCCTAAAATCTTCTTACATTCCGATCAGACTATAAAAACATGCGTTAATTATTGTTTTTGTGAGTTGACTTCAACAAATTGAGGTCAAGCTTGTTTACCGTCACTGTGAATAAAATGTTGTTTTATTGATTCTCATTGAGTGGGTCGAATCTAATTAATTGTGTGTCAGAATTCTGTTTGTCAATTTAAATGAGTCATTTAAAAAACTATTTTTCTTTTAAAAACAAGCTTTTATTGTAAAAAGAAAATGTAACAGCCTTCAAAAACAACCACAAAAAATGGTTACAAAACTTTTCTTTCGGAAGTCGGTGCCTTTTTTTATTGATTTCGTTGTGTTTTTTGCCACCGACTTCCGAAAGAAAAGTTTTGTAGGTTATTTTACCATTTTTTGTTGTGGTTGTTTTTGAAGGCGGTTACATTTTTTTTTTGAAAAAGTTTTTATTTTACTCTTTTTAGTTTAAATATTTAACCACAATTCTTGTCAAATATGTACATCATTTTCTTACATGTGCACTAGATTTTTTTAATCCGTAGCACCGCTAATAACATCGATAACATTACTTTCATTCAAATCTTATCTCAAAAACTACTGAACCGATTTTGATGAAACTTGCAGTATTCCCTAAGTTGAACGATACCTAGTACAACAAAAAAAAAATAATATTAAAATTAAATTCTCCAAATCGGTCCAGGCAAGACGCGAGAAATCGGGGAACATACATAAAAAAAAACTCGTCAAGACGAATCAAACAAGTCTAAACTCGATGGGTTTGCGGCATTTCATTACAGAGTTCCTATTGGGCACCTTCCAGCTCCATCATCAGATCAGCTCCATGTTATCATAATATTGCATTGTCTCGCAATATATACATGCAAAATTTCAGCTCAATCGAAAACCGGGTAGTGGATCAAAAACTTGCAAGATTTGATTACAGACAACGGCACAGCTGAATGTAATAAATAAATGTAATAAGAAAAGTTATTCATCATTTTAATACAATCACAATGTTACTGTTAACAGAAGGGGTCAAAGATCATATTTTTATTATATGAAACAAATATATGAAAATTACTAATGTAATCACTATATAGTATAAAACAAAGTCGCTTCCCGTTGTCTGTTCGTCCCTACGTATAGAAAGATAGATAGATAGAATACACTTTATTGTACACCAAAATTGTTACAAAAACCGGTTTATAGTATTTCTAATTCTATGGTTACAACGGCGGTCTTATCGCTAACAGCAATATCTTCCAGACAACCTTATGAACTGTATGAACTTAAAATAAAAATATGGAGGTAGTCAGTGGTGCACTTAAAATATGACATACATAAGAATATGGATATTTTGAACAAATATTTGCATAATCTACAACTAGTTGTTCCGGGTAAAACATACGACACAGGAGAAATCATAGAGTATTACGGCAACTTTTAAAAAACACGAATGCAGCATTTAAAACATAAGAAAATAACAAATGGAAGCAATTTCCTCTAAGTTCATCTTTATATCAATTCGTTGCATTGGATCTCATAGAAAAACCCTTTTGTGTCATTTCTCAAATAACTTCACATAATTTAGGAAAACCCTCACTTAATTATCTCCACTTCCTCAAAAAGACACATAACTGCAATTAAACCTAACTATTAATTCTAACTGCTACCTTTTAATCACGTCATTCTTCGTGTCAAAGTACAGTCGAAAACAAACGGCAAACGGAGAGGAAACAAAAAATAAGCGTAATACGAACAAATGGCGGGCATTTGGGACAAAAAACGTGGGCCGGTCTTTAATTGATTTAATTTGTTCCGAGTCAAAACTCCGCGGCGGGGAGGTGTTGCCTTGTCGTGTGGAAGTAAAGGTCCCTGTATAATGAAAATGTTTTTTTTTGCAGATTTCGACGGGAAATGAAAAGTGATCTATTTTTATAACAATATGAAGTAGACATCAATCTTGAACCTTATTAAAGTGAGTTTCAAGTCCAGTTGAAAACCAGTGTTGAACAGTCGTTTCTCGACATTTTTCTAAGCGGGCCTATTGTCTGCCACGCTTATTTAATACGGCTAATGTGGGTGTAAAATTAGGTACACCCTTCGAGATTCGCAGGCGTGACGTTAAACCTAATGTCCTCGGTTTGAAAGACAATAATTTGTGTGGATTTTTTGTGGTAAATTCATCAAATGTCACCCCTTCATGGGTGGAACGGGAAGACTGTCAGACTCTAAAATTATAGAAGTCCACCCTGTTCCTCCTGTTGCCTCTTGCATCAAGAGCTATGGTAGCTTGCTTAGACAGTCCCGCTATTCCAGTCCAGCATTTGTAGTTTATAGACCGAGAATTCTGTGTGAAATGACGAAAGGCTTCCAGCTGAAATCACCAGCAATTCGTGACATGCTCGCCTGTATGCACACCGCCCAACTCTTTCTCCCCGAGTTGCGCTTTTCCATTTGTTTTCATTAAAGCTTGTTGTCGCCTGTGACGCTGCGAGCCGACGGACGCGAACATTTATTGACACGCGGTACAAATAACGCTAGACCTGATTTATCGGATAGTTTTAAAATAAATACAACGTGAAAATAGTCTCATTCAATTCTGAAAAAAAATACTCAAATGGGAAAATAATAAAGGGTATTTTAGTGTTGAGAAACACATATTATACAGGTTTAATTTTTACTCACAAACTTATTACAATTCTCTGGAATTAATCATGATACGTACTCGTATAGGGGTTCCACATATTTAAATGTGGAAATACACATAATTCCAGTGAAATAAGCATTTTGACGGCCACTTAATGTGCATAGCATGATGTACACTCTCTTGAAGACGAATTTACCTATAAATCAATTGATCCTGTTGTGTCCGATAAATAAAGCATACTTATGACTCTATTCACGTAATTATTAAGCAAGCAAGCAAAACCATTTGTCTCGATGTTATTTATATTATCTTTGACAGTCGTAACTGCTTATTAGAAGCTCGAAAGTCTGACATTCAGTCACACCAAGGGGCAACGCATTACCCAGTTATTGGGTTGTAGAGATCAGATGGGCAGTCGCTCCATGTAAACTAGTGATATCCAGCTGCATCCTGACATATTTGGATGATTCATGACTCTATTCAATATTCTTCATAGTTTTTCATAAGAGAATGCTAGTTAATTTAGATAACTGCACCTGGTGGATATTTCCTTTGAAATCCACTTACAATGATCGGTACTTTTCAATTGAAAATTGATTCCCGTTCAAGGCGAATAAAGCGCCATCTAGCGTCGCGTCGCAGTTTTATTGCAAGGGTCGAGGAGCCGCTTTGTGATGCAAAAGATTGATGCCTATCTCTTGCACTTCAGAATTTGTGATGAAATAGTAAAAAAAATGTTCGGATGTGTGTTTGTAGAGATTGAAAAATATATTTTTGGAACATTTACAATATCTTATTAATGCAGTAGTTAGTTAATAAAGATAATTAATAAAATGTAAATAAAACATGATATTTCCCCAGTCTCTGAAATCTAGGGTATTTTCAGAGACTGTGGTGACGAGGACCATGCATAGCGCCGTGGTTGCTTGCATGGTGGTGGTAGAAGTTAGACAAATAAATTGAATGGGCTAGTCGACGCAGTAACTATCGGTATCAGTGAGCATACACGTAATGAGTTAACTCACAATATTTACCACATTTATATACATAGGTTATCTTACTACGGCTAAAATAAGTCACGAATTTCGAAAAGCAGTAATAATGTTTATAATGCATACCTACCTTATTGAAACGAATTATATAAGCAACATTACCGCAGTTTTATCGCGTATTTATTTATATAACAAATATTTGAAACAGGTTTAACAGCGGATCCCAAACTAGACACAGCTTGTATCTTGGTGACCCATACATTAGACATTACACAAGGTAGGCATGTATCTATTAGCATAAAACTTAATGTTTTTCTTTTTTAATAAATTAATTTATTAAAAAACATAATTATTTGAAAAGCGCAAGTTTCAATGACTCGGAGTATACACTATACACCGTGACTTTTTAGTCGTCTTACAAAAGTGGTCCACTTAATGTATCCGACCTGAAATACCTCTATATAAATATGCCTCTATAAATTATGCTTAATAAAACATTGGTATTGCTAACGACTTATTATGTCACCATAGTTATCTGACGCCGTCCATGAGGGGTCAAAATTATTTTGTCAGCAAAACTTTTCTCACTTTATTATGATAAAATACCTCAAGAACGTATCTTTTACGAGCAAGTAAAGTCGGGTGAATAGCATGATATGTATAAAAGATATGGATGAATACGTAATGCTGGATGCAATGTGACGTTGCATTGTACGGAATCCGACGAGGATTTTATATCGCTATAGAATGGTGAATACTTTATTCCTCTTCAGTGGTTGTAGGATTGTATTGAAAGAGAGATAATATATTGCTTTTATGATGTTGTGTAGAGTCTATTGGCTTAATTTTCTGAGCTAACTGCATATACTTATAGTAGTATTTGAAAATAATTTTTGGCTTATCTTTATTTTATCGTGAGAAATTATGACTAGGTATGCCTTTTGTAAAAAAAAATAAAAAAAAAAATTAGGCCAAAATAAATAAAATTATTCCTATATATAAGATTACAGAAAGTCCTAAGCACCGTCAAGCGCAATGTAGGACGTCCACTTACAAGGTGGACAGACAATCTGATTAAGACCACAGATCACCACAAACCGATCCTACAGCTACGACGTCCTACGGCTAAAAACATGATGACGATTTAAAAATGCCATCAGCTTTATCTGTTTATTTATTTAGGACACCAAAAACGATGATAAATAACAAATGTCATTAAGTGTCATAATACACCTTTTTTAAATAGGTGAAATCTTCAAATAAGTCCTCCCACCCAGGGCAGGGCAGGAGTGGCTGGCAGACTTATATTGACTTAAATCCACGGTGTCCATCAAATAGCCCTTTACGTTGCAGGGTAGCACGTTAGTCTCGCGACCCCGGCAGGCTTTCGGATAATAATATATGTACCTGAGATATGTGTGCCTCAGCACACATATGAGAGCAGTGGTGGCCCAGCGGTATCGGTCCCGACTTACAAATTGTAGTTCGTGGGTTCGAACCCCGCCAGGCGCATTACTTTGTGTAATTTATTTCATCACTACTGCTCTCAAAACGGTGAAGGAAAACATCGTGAGGAAACCGGTCATGTCCTTGAACCAAAAATTCGAAGACATGTAACATCTACCTACACGCGGTGGGCCCGCGTGGTGGATTATGGCCCACTCCCTCTCACAGAGAGGAGGCCTGTGTCCCAGCAGTGGGAACATTATAGGCTGATGATGATGTGTGCCTATTACAGGTATGCATAGCGTTCACCACAGTGACAATGACCAGATTTTAGGAACACGATAGAAGACACTTTGATCCTTTTTTCCATTGGTTAAAACACAACAGCTACCTACCTACCCTACACCACGCGAAGGTAACATTGAAAACCAAACAAACGGTGGTACATTTTTCATTGCTATTACGTCATTTGAAACCGCAGCGGTCTCCGGCTCACACAAAATGCGGCGTAAAAAACGCCGAGCAGACTGGAAGCACAAAGCATAGAATTTATCGTCCACCTCACGTGCCCGAAACACGCGCACGTGGATGCAGAAACAATTACTGGAAATGCCAGCTTTTGTTTAAATGCATACCGCAAGAGTTCGAAACGTTGGTATACTCGTACGTTCGAAGTTTGAGCATTAGGGTTTGTTTTTTCGGATGGGATATTCTGCGAAAGGGACATTTTGCGTCTGAGCGGTTATTTTCCAGTGGTACAGTCGACGTTCAAAAGCGGCTAGGCACGCTTACAAGGCAATAGCTTGACGTTTAGTTTGACTTACGACCTTCTATTTTTAAGAGACACATTCATCATCAACTACTGATTGTATAGGATTCATAATTTCAACGTGTCTAGTATGTGTTCGGATGGCCTAGCGGTAAAGCGTTCCACTTGACGTATGCGGTGAACAGCAAGGCATGAGTTCGAACCTCTCGCAGAGATATTCTTTTTGTAAGTTTTATACTCAATTGTTAAATATTGTAATGGGACAGAAATATGATTATAATCGTTGGTTCACAATTTCTGTGAGGTAGACCAAGTTTTAGGAATATTTAACTTGATCGAAATCAAGTTGTCGTTAGATTGTGGTTGTTGGTTAGTGACGTGTGATTATATAGATAGCGATATATTAAAGTATTCTCAAAATGCCGGCGAATATCAATATTGAGGCAAGAACAAATATTATTGAAATATCATGTTGAAGTTCATCAAATGAGTAGACTGTTGACTGAGGGATTGTCAGATTCGTATGAATCTGATATCACAAATATAATATAAGTTTGTTAATTACATAAATAAATAAATAAAACAAAATTAACATTTTAATTCAGCATGACTTTTTTATTTCCACAAAGACCAAAAAAAAACATAAACACATAAAACTAATATTTGACTTTTTTTTAATAAATAATAAGCATTAATAAATTGTAAATTAACATGAATAACTAACAAGTTATTGATTAATATAAATATCATGAATTAAAAAAAAAGAACAAAAAAATACCTAGCTAAACACATTACAAGACTCAGATCTCATTGAACTCCACTTAGCCCAACAGCTATCAGTAATAAAATAAGTAAATTAAAAAATTTGAATGAAGATAAAACAATACTATCCAATTTCATTAGCTGATTATAACGACTAAATTACGTTTAATTATATTTAAGAAACTAAAGGGTTTTTTTATAAAGTGCGGCCTTTTTAGTATGTTATCCCATAAAAAAAATAATGTGTAATATTGTGTTTATGACAACAAAAGAAATATTAAAAATATGACTATTTATTAAAGCCATTTGAAATAGTAATAGTTCAGCAGGCCAATTTCTCTATGCGTTCCAAGGCCGCGCTGCCTTGTTACTATTTCAAACAATCGTCCCATGGCACTGTGGTCCTGGAACGCAAAACGCTATTTGCCCTTTGCGTTCCAGGGTCACGGTGCAGAAACAGGTTGTTTTTAGCAAATAAATTTATTCCGCTCCACCAAATGTGAATGACCAAAAAAAAGTTATTTAAGGATCAATGTTCTTTTACTGAATTATAACCACGCAAATAACATTAGCACTACTTAAAAAAATACTGCTACAGCTATGATTGTGAAGGCATCGCGGTCCTGGAACGCAAAGGGCCAGTTGCTCTTTGCGTTCCGGGGCTGCGGTGCGATTTTTTTTTTTCTATGCAATCAGTCTTTTTGCGTTCCACTTAGTGCGATTTAGCAAAAAAAAATATAATATGGAAATATTATGTTCTATTACTGAAATAGAACCACAAAAATAATAACCGCTCTCCATAAAAATACCCTTTTGAGGACATCAGTTTAATTTTCGTTTTCTTTACGAAAAGAATGATTGAAACTTAGCCTCAAATCTAAGCCCTAAATTAATAAGAACTGTGAATAAAATTATGTTTTCGCTTACAGTTTATTAGCAATGAATACAACAAAAGCGATATAAAAAATATGGTCGTGCTTTTAAACGTTTTTTTTTATTTCTATAAAACAAACGGTTTTTGGCTGATGTTTGGTGTAATTTTTGTCTTGAGTGCACGGTGAAACTAAATGGTTATTCATTTCGTGTTGAATTAGTTACTCATTGGGGGAAGCTATTTCCTTCGTATTCCTTCACCATAATTTTATTATGATGTCTGACAACCGTCGGTGTTGGACTTTGCTCTCGACTAGCTTAGCAATAGCGCTTGTCGTTCCTCGTATCTCATATCCACAGGACTCACAGTATTTCACTAGAACAAAACATGGAATACTATTATTATCTTTATGCAGAATGCAACTGATAATTTATTTTATTAAAAGAAAAAACTATAAATAACACGTATTACTATCTTTTAAACAAACCTATTGTAGGGAATCTTATCTAATAAATAATATATTAACATGTGAAATAACTAAAAATTAAATGTTAATACTCACACTTAGTCCGGTTTAATTTGATATTTGTATTGTTTCATCCATATTTATGCACGGCTATATTATTCACCCTCAGTGATTATATTATTCCCACTGTTAATATTTCACAGCAAAACAATAACATTAAAACAGCGTAATAGATGTAAACAATCGTCACACAAAATAACCAGGAATTAACAACGTTCTATTATGAGACTCGAAACGATCTAACATAGTTATGTCCACCTCACAAATCGAAATAATTTACTTTTGTAACTTTTGTTTTGTTTTCTCTGATCTACCTACAAAACTTTATTATTCTTAAATGATGATAACGGTCGACACATAACTCTAATGACTAGTATTAGTAATTATTTAAAAAAAAACAATTTTATTTATCAAATTTCTACAAAAAAATGCATGAAAAATAACAAAAAGAATAAAGCAATTATTTAAAATTATTAAATAAAAACAATTAGAAAAAGGTGAGGAGCGATCCTTCGCCAGTGAAGGATATACCCGAGCACCTTAACCACTGCGCCAGCATTACTTGTAGAAGAAGGTTGAAATTATGAAGTATACCGTAAGTTCCTTTGATTTGTATAGTAATCTATAATATAAAAATGGATCGCTAAATGTGTTGCTAAGAGCAAAACTTGAAAACGGCTGGACCGATTCGGATGATTCTTTTTTTGTTGTGTCTGTAACCATCAGGACCAGGTTAATAAGGACTAAAATATTCTTTTTTTTTAACTTTCTGTTATGAAACGCGTAATGTATGTTATTCGTCATCTGTTTTTCGTTCCAACTGAAGTATCATAACGCGAACGTCTATTTGAAGAGCATTGACAGCAACGTCGATGGTCTAGAGGTATACGATTGGATCGATATACTTAGGATACAGGTTCGAATCTTAGGATGGTATTTTTATTTGTATTTTTTTTTTGATTGCTTTTTTTGTTAAAATGCTGAATGAAATTGAAAAAAAAAACGGATATTTCTTAAACTACTAAATTTTTGTTTTTTTTTTTGGGATGTTTAAATTACCTATCAAATGATTTCTCTCGCCTTGAGTGAAATGTAATTGTAAGACTATCACAGACCAATAACTTCTGATAGAACGACGTTTGTCGGGTCAGGTTTTTACTGTTTGCTTACTCGCCAGGAAATCAAACAAGAAATTTCGTTTACCATCAAGTTCTCGGACACAGATGTTTCGAGAGGTACCTGTGTCTGATGAGGAAGGAGGAAATGTCTGGGTGTCACCACTGCGAGGATCGCCCGGAGGATACGTGCATACACTACAGGTGGAGCATATACGGTGCAGGACTGCCCCGCTTGGGCAGAGCACCGCCGTATCCTCACGCAGGCGATAGGTGACGACCTCTCGCGCCCGGCATTGGTCGCGGCCATGCTGCGTGGCGAGACGGAGTGGGAAGCGGGTGCCTCCTTCCGCGAAGCAGTCATGCTCGCCATGGCGGAGGCGGGACGCGCGAGTGAGAGGACAGCGACCATCCCTCACCCACGCGGTAGTGGTAGACGCCAACGGCGACGGTCATCGCGGGACGATCTCCGGCCACCGCAGGCGCGGGCATACGGGTGGCGAGTAATGGGCGCCTCGCTGTCTGACCATGAACGATGCCCGGGTCGACGGCGCGTTGTTTTCCACACGCGTTTTCATGTTTGTCTGTCTGTCCAATCGTATGTCACAACCACTTTTTTTCGAAAGTATAAGAGATATCCTGTTGAAACTTGGTAACTAGATGTATTATATGTGAACCGCATTAGGGTGCCTTTTCACCAGAGATGTGCTATGTAGCAGTAGCTGTGCTGCGAGGATGTAAAAGCTGAGCTATGAAACTGTGTGACTGTTTTCATTGATGCTACGCTATGTAGCTGTGCGAGTAAGGCGCTATCACAATGTAGCTGCGCTACGCAGGGCCCCCGCTACCATAATTATGTGCAAAGTGTGCAATGCACACGGGCGCCATCCTCTAAGGGCGCCAAAGCCAAGGGCCCAAAAAAATATTTAAAAAAAAATATATCAAAATAATTTTAAAATAGGAGAAATTATAGGATTAGGTTTAAGTACCTACTAAAGACTTTAAATATTTGATCTCACTCTTAGATTAAAACTTGAAGTCCGGAAATGTTTTACTTTTAGAGCTGACTGCGTTCGCTCTTCTATGAAGATTTACCATGTCCTATTCCAAAAACCTAAAAAATTTCGCGCTCGCTTCGCTCGCGCTACAAATAGGGTTGACATTTGCTTTTCTTGACCTCACTTTTGATAGCTCATTTTTCAATATCAAATGCTTTTTATGTGGTCTACACAATTTAAAATTTTAAGTTTGTGTTCTCTAAGATGGTATGGCACTCTGGGTATGAACTTTGAGTAGCACTTTATGGTTTATTTTGTGTTTAAGTTCCGAGGCGGCAAGCTTTACAGTCCGAGGGCGCTGAATTTTAAAATACATATTTTGCACACAGGCGCCAAAATCCTTTTTTGCACACAGGCGCCAGTAGTCCTTACGGGGGCCCTGGCGCTACGAAAATGCGCCGCCACGAGGTAGCTGCGCTATGAAGATGCATAATGCGATACGAAGATGCGTAGCTGCGCTACAAAGATGCGTAGCTGCGCTACGAAGATGGCTGTCACAAGGTAGCCGCGCTATAAAGATGCGCTGCCACAAAGCAGCTGCGCTATGAAGTTGCGCTGCCACAAGGTAGCTGCGCAGCTCGAGCTATGCGATGTATCGATTGTACGGAAAACGACCAATAGCATGCATCCATAGCACGCAGCGATAGCACGCAGCCACAGCACGCACCCACAGCACGCAGCCATAGCACGCGTCTTTTCATATAAAAACACATCTTAGTTGAATCCGTTTCCACCAGTGCTGTGCTGTGTAAATATGATTGGTGGATATCAAACGCATCCGCAGCAAACGTAGCATAGCGCATGTCTGGTGGAAAAGCAGCCTTAGGATTTTCACACAAAAATTAAATTTTGGGGGTTCCCCAGGCTTAGAACTGAAACTCAAAAAAAAAAAACTCCATTTTCATACGTGTGGTGTGGAATATCCTATGGATAGGTCTTTAAAAATGTTATGGAATTTACAAACATCTTTTTTTTCAAAACTGAAGAGTTTGCGCGAGAGACACTTCCAAAGTGGTAAAATGTGTCCTCCCTATCCTGTAACTTCCAAAATAAGAGAATGACAAAACTGAAAAAAAAAAAAAATTATGTACACTACCATGCGAAATTCCTGCGAAAACTGTTGAACGAGATCAAGTAATTATTTTTTTTTATGTCATAATTCGTAAACCGCAATTTACCTTTTCAAGTTACAACCAACTACTACAACTTTTATAATATGTTACTTGCTGCTACACATAACCCTTTATGGGCGAGTCCAACTCGCCCTTGGCCGTTTCTTAAATAGCAGAAAAAAAAAACTAAAAGAATCGACTGTTAGGCGGTACGAAGTTCGCCGGGTCAGCTAGTAACTTATAATAAAAGGTCGTAAGTCACAGCGAAGCGTCAGGCTATTGCTTTCAGAAATGGAAGTAGGATTTTGGAATTCGACTGTACAATCACCAAATCAGTCCTCCCATCCGGGGTGGAGTGGAAAGTACTGTCAAACTATTACTGATCAAAACTCCACCCTGTTCTTTTGGTAACCTTTGCTTTCCAGGGCCACGGTATCTTGCTAAGACAGTCCCGCTACCCAATATCTTTTCAACATTCTCGAATTCTGTTTCACAATTTCTGCAAGCTATGACGTTGATTTTTCCGTAGATTTTCACAGATGGTAATACAATATATCCCTGTTCACTGTATTCAATGTATATTTATGCATTTATACAGTGTATAAAAACAGCAACACTTCCAGCTTGGCTATACACTTTCGTAAGTAGCGTTCCGTGGTCCACGTAAACAATGCTTGCTACAGGACAACTTTCCCTTTGCGGTGTATATGGAATGCTTTTTCAGAAGTACACAGTGTGTGGTCGCGAGGCTTTACTAAAGCCTAAATATTTCTCAGATTTTACTATTGTACGCCCGATTTAATGGACTATTGGGATTAAATGTATGGAACTTTACCTATTGTTTGCAACTTTCGACTTTATTGTTTTAAATGCGACTGGAAGTTATGTAGAAGTATGATTATTACTGTTGGATAAATAGTATTTATACGCCTGATTGCCTGGTTGGACTAATGAGCGCAAGTGCTACGGTTGTGTCGTAGGTACGATACCCAGATCAAGTAAAGTGATATTAAATTTTTTCATCAAGTTATCAGTTAATTTTTTGCAACACTCGAGTAAAGACATTCGTTATTTTGTGCTGTGCGTCCTTATCTAAATACAACACAATATTATCGAGATTACAAGTCAAGTAATTGAAGATAATGGGACGTCATAGGAAGTTAATGGTGGATAATGTAGTACAGCAAAAAAAATCAAGGTTCATTTAGATATTAAAAAAAAAACAAAATTGCGTACTTGTACCTAATAAGATAATGAAGGTAATTTTCTTTACCTATACAAAGGCATGCGTATTTATTTACATACTATTGCCAGCGCAGCGGTTTCAACCGCGTGTAACTCATAAATTATTCCACGGCAACGTAATACCGTGATAAATCCTATGTGTTATTCCCAACTGTTTTAGTTGATATATCTAGACCAAATTTGATCAAGATCCGCTATGCCATTCCAACAAAATTCAGTAACGAACATCCAACCACCCAAACTCAAAGTCAAATATTGATTTCAATTACGCCGTCAGAAGGCACAATTGAACGTCGCTCGCAAGTTAAAATTGTAGGAAATTTTCGCTTTTATGACAGTAGTCAGGATAAAGATTCAAGGTGTGGTTTTGTCATTAGCCCACACAATTCAATCAACAAAATAAACCAGTATTTCACAGTTACAACTGACGACATAAAGTATCTTGTATGACAACCGAAATCAAACGTCTATATAACATGTTGATCAAGGCAAAGAGAGCATTACTCAAATCTAGAAAACGGATTCAACTGCTGTAGAAGTAATATTTACTTTTACACTTCCCTCTATACCTTTATGGACATATTTAAAATCTTTATTACTGTAAAGTTCTTTGAGCCAATATTAAATTTTAACAGTGTGAGAACGACATTTCATACAAACTTAAGTCCTTATTTTTCGAAATATCTGACTGAACCGATTTAAGATCGGTTGTGAAACTTCATACGTATAAACAGAATACATAGATTGAAATTTAAAAGAAAGACAATGGGTGTTTGTATGGATTTTTTTTGTCTATCTTTAATTGTAACACCATTTTCCGAAATCGTTCCTTTCTAATAACTTTTTAGACATAATATAATGTCGGTTTGTTTATGGGTATGAAGTTTCATTCAAATCAGTGCTCGAAGGACTCAGTACAAAAAATAACGAGATGGCGCTAGATAACTTGTTTAGCTCTGTGTCTTTCCCACAATGGAACTACTCTCACTTTAAGACGTCATGATAGGCCCCAAGGATTCTAAATTTTGTATGACGTGGCACTCGGCGTAAATGCTCTTAAAATTTCTTCGAGAAAATATTAAAACTTTAAGACTGCACATTAAAAACTTTTCTCTCGAAACCCATCAATCTTGAACAAATAAGACTTCAGGACCGATTAACATCTTGCTCTTTAAAAAATCAACGGTAATTCTGAAAGAAAAGTTGCCGGCAGGTGCAGTCCTAGACGCATCTTCACGCCTTGATCGACGGGACCGACGCAGTTCTTGTAATCCCTTAAAGTGCTCAAAGTGAGAAAATAAGGGTTAAGTTTTAAAAGCACTCTGTCTGGCTGGGTTTGTGGTGCAGATGAACTGGTTAAAGCGATTTAGACCGAGCTAGACGGTTTTTTTTGTGGCCGTTGATGTTCCACTCCAGGGCAAAGGCCTCCCCCGTATCCTTCCAAGTTTGAGCAATCGGAAAACATACAATAGTGTTAAAAATCTGTAATCAATGCAAAGTTTCGACGTCAAATATTAAGCTTTCAACTAAGAGCGAAGATTTATAATTAAAAAAAAATCTAATGCATTGCGCAATCCTACATCCTTATGATTAATTGTTTTTAAAGTCAGATTTATCTAATAAAAAGGGCAAAATTGTTATAAACTAAAGTTAAATTTTCTATACACAAATATTAGATTTAAATTCTATACTATTAAGTGCTGATTTTTCAATACTCAGATCACTTTTAGCTGAGGAATAAAAATGGCGGTTTGACAGCTGATCTTTAGAAAATATGTCAAACCGCTATTTTATTTCCTCAGACAAGAGTTATCTGACTATTGAAAAATCAGCCCCTAATGAATTAAATTTTAATTCCCGCTATATGCCTAGTGTTTATTTACTAACACAGTCTACCCGCTGTTCTCTTCTTACTTGTACCACACACTAGAACGTACATACGACAATCGGATCGGGTTTTAAATAAATAATGAGGGAACGGTAGCAGCCGGCACGTCACGACACTTTGACGCTTTCTTTTAATAATACCGCCTAATAAACGCTTGGACACACCGGCTTCCTTTGTAGTTCTTTGATTGCAGCTATTGATAGCTGATTGTTGTTTTAAGAAGTTACTTTTGACTTTTTAAATAGTTGTAATTGAGTTTGGGAAGTTTTTTTTTTGTTAAACTGTTACAAAACTTTGTTTAGTAGTTTTCTTTGTAATAGTTTTTTTTTTATTATTGAGGGAAGTCACCATGTTTGACTGATAAACTACTTTGACGCTTTTCTTTTCATAACCGCTATAAAAACACACGAATGTGAGAATTATTCGTAGTTTTTAGTGATTGTAGCTATTTTATTTTTTAATATTGATTGAATTTTGTGGTTTAAAAAGGTTTGTAATATAGTTGAATTTTCAAATAGTTGTAAGTTGTAGTAAGTAGGATCGTTGGTTTGTAAAACAGTTTTATTTTGAACTGTTTCAAAACTTTGCTTTAATTTCTTACCATATTTTCCTTTTTGTACCTATTTTTACACACTGTGAGTGTGTAAACTTTAGATTTATATAGCGATCACTTTGAAAATTCGCAATCTTTTTTGTTACGGTAGATATTATATTATCATCATCATCATCATCAGCCTACAAATGTTCCCACTGCTGGGACACAGGCCTCCTCTCTGTGAGAGGGAGTGGGCCATAATTGAGTGATTGAGTGGATTATATTATGATTTCTTCTTATTTTTACATTATTATTACAGGGTATTTCTATGAGGACACAGTAGAGCATACGGTGCAAGACTGCCCAGCTTGGGCAGTGCACCGACTTGTCCTCACGGAGGCGATAGGCGGAGACCTCTCGCGCCCGGCATTGGTTGCAGCCATGCTGCGGGGCGAGACGGAGTGGGAAGCGGTCGCCTCCTTCTGCGAAGCAGTAATGCTCGTGAAGGAGGAGGCGGGCCGCGAGAGAGAGAGGACAGCGTCCTCCCTCCGCCCCAACCGCAGTGGTAGGCGCCTGCGGCGTCGGACGTCAGCAGACGATCTCCGGCCACCGTAGGCGCGGGCATGCGGGCAGCGAGTAAAGGGCAACTCGCTGCCCGACCATGGACCATGCCCGGGTCGACGGCGCGTTGTGTCCCACGCGCGCCTCAAAGAGCGTCAGCATAATGACGGGGCCCCCTCTCAGAGGGCCAAAGCCTGCCGGGGTCGCGGGATTATTTCCTTACCGTGACCCCGGAACATAACAGGCTACTGAAGGACACCGTGGATTTTAGTCAGTACAAGTCTGACAGTCCCTCCCGCCCTGCCCGGGGTGGGAGGACTCATTTGATGATTTTACCACGATAAAAAAAAAAGGATATTTCTATCCAAAAAAAAACACAACAATGATTTTTTCTTGAAAACGTTCAATTCAACAATTTTTATCAATTTATGCTACTGATCACAAACTTTTTTTGATGTGTGTATGTAACTGATATCTAGGTCAGAAAAATGATAATATATTCAAATTGAAATTTGTTACCTTCTAAAGTAGAACCTTAAAAATGTCGAGATGTTATAATTATACACTCTAACAAAATTCCCTAACCTGGTTTCTCCTACTCAATCAGACATGATTACATGCTTCATAAACCAATAGAAGGAAATACGTCTCAAATATAAAGGAACACTATAATTTCCGAGACATATTAGTAAATAGCTGACAGTCGGCAAGGCGGCGTCGTTTGACGCTAAGTATACCTTTGTGGTGGACCGCTCTTTGTAATGCTATTCCTGTAGGTGATTGTCGGTAATTACTGATGCAAAAGGCAAATTGTTGGAATATCCGACAGCTATCGAGGACTAATTGTCGCAATTAAACGTCGCCTTTGTAGACTGATTTAAAATTCTTTTGTCTGTTTGAAAATAGATTTTGTGTTTCTTTATTGTGTGTGGTTAAAGATTGTTGCAGTAATTTTCCTGATTTAAGAATTCTTAGAAAAAAAAAATTAAAACATCCTATTGTATTACGTAGCTTTTTTTTTAGGTGGTAAAATCATCAAATGAGTCCTCCCGCCCTGGGTAGGGCGGAAGGGACTGTCAGACTCTTACTGACTAAAATCCACCCGTGTTCCTTCGGATGCCCTTTAAGTTCTGGGGCCACGGTATCCTGGGTTAAGAAAAAACCCGCGACCCCAGCAGGGATTTGGCGCGAAACACGACGCGCCACCGACCCGGGATGGTCCTTGGTCGGACGGCGAGCTACCCACATTACTCACCGTCCGCAAGCCCGCTCCGCCGCTGTGCCCTCTGCTGATAGAGGGACACGCGTTGGAGCGTCCACACGACAGGCTATTCGCATACGGGCAAAGAGACCCCTTAGGCACGCAGTGCCTAAGGAAGAGTTTTTGCCCGCAACCCCGGGTGCACCGGCCCGAAAAACTGGTCTTCCCGCCGGACTTATCCGAGAGGGAACTCCAGTCCACGGGCGCACGTGGAGGTTTCCTGTCTCAGCACCCCTGTATTACGTAGCTACTACAAATTCTGCTTGTTACTACGAAAGGCAAATAATAAGCGACGTAGCATTTCCGTAGCGACGTCGTAGCAGCTGCTACGAATGTGACATTTAATGTTTGCCTGTTTGTTTAAAGTAGATTAAATTTTTTATTTTTTATTGTGCTAGTTTTTGTTTAGTTCTCCATAGAATTAAAGTTTACTGTATAAAAGTTGTACTTCTACCAAAACCGGTATGAATGTGCATATAATTCAGTGCGGCTTGAATAGATACAGAATAGGGCACGATAATAAAGTAGAAATATACGTAATGGGAGATAATTTTGAACTTCATTCCCAATAAAAAATAAAGCAATATAATTTTCCACTCATCAAGATTGTTAGCTGGAGAGCTGCTGAAGATGCATGATCCAAATAATATTACTAATGAGAAAGTTTTAATGTTTGAATGGATGGATAGTTGTTTCTCAATTACATTCCCGTAGTATAATATTTTAGGTAACAAAACATGTTGATTTGATGGTGGTGGACAGCAAAGTATTTATGACGGCACAGTTGGCGCAATGGCTGAGCGATTAACAGCTGCACAGCGTGTCGCGGGTTCACTCCCCGCACGGAACAAATATTTGGATGATCTGCAATGAGTTGTTCCGGGTCTGGGTGTTTGTGTATGTCAGTTTCTATGTTTGTTAACACACCCACGAAATAGGAGAAATTCAGAAAGCTTGTCATATATAATTTCTTCCCAGATCCTTATTAACAACACTGTCGAATGGCGTGATAAAACATGATGTAGTATTTTTTTCAAAATCAGCGGTTTCGATTTCTGGCAAGGATAAATGATTTTTCTAAAATCCAATGATGTAGTCTTATTTTTCGTCAAAATTGGCCTGGAGACTTAACGTTTTCAACGTTTTTTGATATTCCTCATAGTTTCGGATATAGCCATCCATGTCCAGTTGAAAAATTGACCCTGTATATATAATACTTTTATTATACACGCGGGTGAATCCGCTGGTAACTATAAGCATGACTGAATTCATGTTTATAACGTGTAAAGCACAAACTACACAGAATTCAGAAACATTATAATCTTCAAACTTAACTACATCATCCCAACTAGTAGTACCCACTTCGTCTGCTACTCCATTACCCCTACCGCAGCCGTCAAAACGTTCTCACCATTCGGTTATCTGGTTAAATGTAGTGTGCCGGCAATATTTCACGTTCCTTCCGCTCGAGTGCTTGCCGCCGGGTTGTCTGCTGTTACTTGACTTGTGAGTTGGCCGCTGGTTACTGGTAGGGTCATCCAGCGACTAAAATTATGGAGATGGAGTTATTGGGCAAGCTTGGAACTAATAGTGATATTATATCACTATTATTTTGGTTTAAAAAATATATATATTTGGAGTATTTTTTGAAAAGCTTTACGATGCGCAGAGGCGTTAAAGAGTATAAATATTTTAGAATTTTTAGAGTTTAGGAGCAAAGTTTGCATATTTATAATTGAATGACGGTTTAATGTTTTTTGTTTTGTTTATAAGAAACCAGTAGAGCAATGTAACTTTGATTGATGCAGTTAATTGACAGCTTGTAACGTAGTTTATCAAAGTATTATCATTTTGATTACCTACAGTGTTACATTTACCTTTAAAATCCCTATTATCTAATAAATTTTATAAAAACAAAAAACTATATACCAAGCAATAAATAAATATATATCTTAAAGCAAAGAAAAAAATAAAAATAAGACAGGCTCGCGTTTGGTAAGCAAGTGAACAACAAAACTAACCAGACACATAAAAACAACCGACCAAACGATACTATCATCATTTTTATCGGCAAAAACTAAATGATTCACAGACCACACCTTCGACAGGTCCTCGATATATCAGCGAACAAAAGAGACTGGTGCTGAAGTGTGAGCCGCGGGTCACATACGGGATATAAATAGCCCCGTGTTGTCCCGGGAAATTTGCGGGAAATTGATAGCGGTCCCAACCCTATTTGCATTTTTTTTCTATTTACAAGTGTACCTTTTGTCGCGGAATAAATGTTGGTGAGCCACGTTTGTTATATTTTTAAAATATGCTCAAAGGGCGGTAGATGTTTGTTTTTTTTTTTTGTTGTCGAATGTGGGTGAGAGAATGATGTGGGCTATTTTGTGGGTGATTGAAAAATGTGCGGTTTTTGCTTTGATACAAAATAATATGCAATTCATATCTGTCATAAAGCTTTCAAAGGGAAATTGACGTTTGATAAAAATGTTTATCAATTGTCGATGAAAAAATCCTTATACCTAGCTACCGGTAGTGTAGGTATATTTTTATACATGCTTTGCTGTTCAACAGACAAAAAAAATCGCAATTGTAAAAGTGAAAGGACGATGCCTTAATTAGTACGGAGCTTTGCCCCAATAAAGCTCAGAATGTAGATATCTAAACAAAATACAGTTAAAAAGTTTTTGTATGACATATTTCTCCATGAGTACTTCTAGGTCAGAAATAGGCATGGTCTTCACAATTTCAGTTTCTTGTTGTGAACAAAGTTAATTAACTCAAAACTGCAAATTGCCAACTTCACACCTACTTTAGACCCAAAAAATCCTTCACCATAACACCAAGTCTTACCACAAATTCCCATGTATATTAATGAGAGTGCAAACAAAAGAGGTTCCCTTGGGCCCCGAAACAGGCGACATCGGCGAAATCTCCTAGTATTTGCGAACAGGGGATTACCGCCTGCCCTCCGCCCTAGAGTACTGCCGACAAATATTGACATTTCGCTGTTTTAATGCCGACGTCAAACAATCGACGATTTAGGAGGCACTCCCGTTGATGTTGCTGCATTTGGATGTTAATTGTTGAGGTATTCGAGTTGTGAAGGTGAGTAGTGAAGTAGAAGTTGTGCTCAAGTTAAAGGTTTCTCTTTTTAAAAGACTTTTAAGAAGTTGTACGCAATAACAATGAACCTGTTGCTACGAGTATCAAATTAAAAGTGTTGATTGATATCTATAAAATCACAATTTTATAGATTTGTGAGCCAGCTTCTTTCATAATAAAGATACTTACCGTACAAATATTTTTGATAAACATGTTCATTGTCCACAATTAAAATAACATAATGTCTCCTTAACTGATATGGAGAATTATGTAAAAAAATCTTGTATTTTGCATTTTGCAGTATCACATCCCGACACATTACCGCGAGGCCAGCCTCTCGATGGAACGATTGCGCACACCACAAATAAGGGGCTCTCATTGTTCGAGCCAGCCAGCCCGCCCAAATGGCGGCGCAGCCTTTTTTTACTTTTCATTTATTTCGCGCTTCTTAATTCCTCACACAGTAAGAGATAATACCCGGAGCGTGTTTGCTGTACATCAAAGTGGCAGATGTGTACTTTTTCATGTATGTATAGTTGATATTTTGAATGGAATCTTCGAGGTGTGGTTTGATTAAAAAAAATGTAGGAATGATTGCGAACTAAAACGTGTATAGTATGTACCATTTAACATGGCAAAAGAGGTCATTCACTCCCTCCTACCAAGTTTTTCATCACTAAGCGATAATGACACTTATTGTTACCTAAAACTACTAATAAGCGATAGTTGCTTCTATCGCTACAGTATCGTGGTACCAGCCTGCTTGACATACAGAGGTTGTGAATCTTGTGTTGCTCTAATTCAAAATTATTATTTTTTATTTCTAGAAATCAAATTGTGTGCTTATAAATTTACGCGTGTCGTAAAAAATGTTCCACTGTGTGTGACGGGGGTACACTACGATAATACGAAAAACTTTATTCCGAAATTCATAAATACGAATTTCAAAATACCGATTTTCATAATTCCGAATGCTTCAAAATTCCTAATATAACAACTCCGATGGATCAATATTCCTATTTTAATAATTCCGAAATTTCAAAATTCCTAACGATTATAATTACCATTTTCAAAATACCGAATTTCAATAGACCGAATATCAAAAATTCCGACTTAACATATTTTCCGAAACATCAAAAACACGAATACCGAATATTAAAATTCCGATTATTGGAATTCCGATTCGGGTCCGTCAGGTGGAAAAGTCCAAGTCGGGGTGCCTCAAGACACATTTTGCTCGCTATTGCATACTGAGTAATAGCACCACCAAGGTGGTTCAACGGAGCCCCGCTTCGCGGGGCTCCTATTTCTGTGAGTAAGGTTTAAAGTAACCTAACACGAAGGGGATGGCGGGGTCTGAAAGACCCCGCCATCCCCTTCGTGTCCGCCATCCCCTTCGAACCTAACCTATCCGTGTCGGGGTGTCCCCAGTCCCGAGCTCGCTTCGCTCGCTCTTACATCCTTGGTCGATTTGTTGACTACCACCTACCAGGGTAGGTCGACGGAGCCCCGCTTCGCGGGGCTCCTATTTCTGTGAGAAAGGTTTAAAGTAACCTAACACGAAGGGGATGGCGGGGTCTTTCAGACCCCGCCATCCCCTTCGAACCTAACCTGTCCGTGTCGGGGTGTCCCCAGTCCCGAGCTCGCTTCGCTCGCTCTTACATCCTTGGTCGATTTGTTGACCACCACCTACCAAGGTAGGTCGACGGAGCCCCGCTTCGCGGGGCTCCTATTTCTGTGAGCAAGGTTTAAAGTAACCTAACACGAAGGGGATGGCGGGGTCTTTCAGACCCCGCCATCCCCTTCGAACCTAACCTGTCCGAGTCGGGGTGCCCCAAGTCCAGAGCTCGCTTCGCTCGCTCTTGGATTCTAAGTTCTCCTAATAACAATAAAAATCCTGAAGGCAAACAGTGAAAGTTAAGAGGATACGCCTCGCCACTCCGTGCCTACACGGGGGTTTAAATAACACTCTGGGAGTACGGTAGACAAAATTGCGTGGAGCCGGTTTTGCACCAATCCGTTTCTGTCACTGACTTTGTGGAATGAGAAACGAACTTCCAATTTTCAATATTCCGAAAAAATCAGTTTATTCGGAATATTGAAATTCGGAATTTCGTTTTTCGGAATGAGAACTCATCGAGCATTACATTTTTCGAATATGTGAAAATCGGAAAAAGAAGAAATCGGACATACGACTTTCGGTCAAATAAATTTCGAGATTATTAATAATAGATATTGTAATTTTTAGGTATTATGATATTCGGAGTTTTGAAAATCGGAATATCGAAATTCGGAATAAAATATTTGGGTGTTCCCGTGTGACGGATTTAATGGATGTAGTGATAGGTAACGGCCCTTTTCCCGTCATAATTATGTATTTTCGTCCGCGCGCGGATCATAGTACATTTTCAAAGTCGATTGTATGTTTGTTCACGATTATCTTGCGTTTGTCTGAACCGATTTTCATGCGGTTTACGGAAAAATGTTTATTACAGTCTAGGGAAGGTTTTAATATACAATAATAATGGATGTCTTGTGACGTTGCCCGCATATATCCGTTTTTGTTGATGGCTTGGATATAAATTTCTAAAGTTGCCGATTATACGAAGATTTTTGTTGAATGTCTGTACTAAAAAGGGTAAAATTATTTTTTTTTTTAAAAAGTACCGACTTCAAAAACAAATACAAAAAAGTGTAATAGTAGATTATTAACCAAGGGGATAAAGCAGTGTCTTCTGTCGCGGGTGACGATTTAAATCGCGAGCTTAACGAAGGACTCAAGGTTTACTCCCGAGCGTAGCGAGGGTGTTAAAAACTTAAATCACGAGCGAAGCGAGGGATTTAAGACGTGTCCTGAGTGTAGCGAGGGATTTAAGTTCACCCAAGACTAAGACAGCTTTATCACCGAGGAAAATACTCTACTTTTCGTACCATTTGCGAAAAAATTAACACAATAATAATATGAGATAAGCATTTATTAAACATTAACATTTAACATTAACTTATTTCAAAAAATAAATTAAAATAAACTTAACGTTTATGTATTTGAAGAAAACAAAAATGCGGCAAATTCCTCGACTAATATTTTTTTGTCGGAAAAGCAAAGGCATCAAACTCATACGGCCTCTTCGGTTTTCGTAATTTTATTGAATAATCATAACTGCATAATACATGCGTATTCCTTTTTCAAAAAGTTGGATAATGCTTTTTATACAAACTCAATGGTGTAAAGACAGACTGGTGTAGTTCAGTTTCGGTAAGTATTCCAAATTTAAATCACATTCTCTCCCTAGAGGATGAATGAAATTCAGTACAACTTTCTTTCCCTGGTTTTAACAGATTAAAAATGACTATTGTTATGTACGCTTTTTGTGGCATAGAATGTCACTTTTTTGAGCAAGTGGTACGAAAAATAACTTTTCTTTCGGAAGTCGGTGGCAATAGTCAATGACATAAATAAAAGCCATCGACTTCCGAAAGAAAAGTTATTTTACACTTTTTTGTATTTGTCTTTGAAGTCGGTACTTTAAAAAAAATAAGTTTTATTAATATTAAGGGTACAACGGCGGTCTTATCGCTAATAGCGATATCTTCTAGACAATTATGATGGACTTGAAGAATCTTAAAAAAAAATGAGGGTAGACAGTGGTGCACATCAAATAATAGATAACCGATAATATAAATACACAAACAAACATTAATAATAAAATAAAATACACATACATACATAAATATAAATAATTATGTATTATTAGAGAGAAAGGAAATGATTTAAGACTAAGCTTTTAAAAGAAACCAGTGACTTGGCTTGTCTTACTGATACAAGCAATGCATTCCACAAACGACAGCCTGGACTGTGAAAGAATCATCATAAAAAAATGTGGAATGCGCGGCATCAAATCAATCAATCAAATGTATATAGGTAATTATGTATATACAACGTGTAACGTTAATAGCGCAAAACCTCTCGTGGAGTAACTCAGCCCATGTTACTTATCAATGTTTGTTCAAAAACTTTCGGAAAAAAATAAATAAAAAAAATGGTTTTTCATACTGATGGGCTCGATCATTTTCTCATTTTGAATGAAAAATCTTTTTTTTTATTTTTTTTTTCCAAAAGTTTAGTAATTGCCGATTTATTAAAATCATCAACTTTTTGGAGAACGTTTGGTCTACTCCTTTTACCTTCAGGTTGCGTTATTTTATGAGTATTTCTGTATTCACGTAATACCCGATATATCGATCTCTCACTCACCCCACATATTTCTGACGTACGTTTGACATGGTTAGTTAAATATTTATCCTCGGGCTTTGTGTTTTGGACATATTTAAAAATATTAATAATCATAAGACGTTCTCCGCTGGTGAGAATCATCTTCTGTCTTTTTGCTGGCGGCGATGTGAACGGTATCGATTCCGAACCTTCTTGAGGTTGGAATATGTTTGGACGACGACGGCGTTTACTGGTTTCACCAGTAGATGTTCCAGCTTCTGGTTACATGCTTCTTTACAAGCAACAAATGAAGTAACAATAACAACACAGAACACAAAAACAAAACTGTAACAAACTCAAAAACGATAACATTAAAAGCAAAGAAATTATAGCACAGACCCAAAGAGATTTTAAAGAACATAAAGAGCGGCATTGGGAAAATTGTCATACAAAATTATTGATGCCGTGTGTCAGTAGCACAATCTAGCGTTGCATAGCAACGCGACTACTATACCGAGCGACTTTTTACCTAGTGGTAAAAAGTTTTGGATCACAACTTTCTTCGTGATGTCCCGTCTATTGCTCGTATTTAGTTTAATGTCTTTGCACAGACCGAACGCAAGCGAACTTCCACACGGAATGTCAAATCTAAATGGCGGCTGCTGCCGGGGGTGCTGCACCCCTGACGCGATGACCTCGTAAAACAAAAACGACATAACATCAAAATTAGCATTTTCTGTGATGAAATAGTTTTTGTAATTTATTTTAGGAAAAATAAGGTGTTTTTACCATCCTGATATCAAAAGAATATTAATACACTTATATCCATACAATATGCACTAACTTTATATTTACTCAGTATTGTATTATACGTTAATGCAAAATTATATGATGCATAATAATATATTTACTTTTTTTTAAATTGTCTCAGTGTGATAAACTTGTGTAAAAACGAAAATACAATATTTAAAAAGAAATATTTCGTAGGGTACGTTTGCTAGATTTTCTATTATTTTGGGTTGTGCATTGTGTTGTTTTTGTGGTAATTTTTTATGTATTATGAGACTCAAGCGATGTCAGTTTTGCGACTGTTTGCGACAGATTTGTACGGGTGAAGAGGAAGTATCGCTAATATTGAGATATCGGGATGAAAGTCGGAGCAATGACCGCTATTGCCGTGTTAAATGGCACATACTATAGATAATATTTGAGACAATGGGGGAAAAGTAGAACTGCTACTTGATTGCAGTATGGCAAAGTGTCAGTTATTTGATCATTAGGTAAACTAACAATTAGTTATAAGTCTATCCTAGAAGTTTAACAAATATTTTGCCTAACTACTAACTAAACAATTCGCCCTAAGGTGTTTGTGAAAAAGATAAGCCAAGATAAGATTTTAAACTCATTCGTGGCCAAAGACAGATGTGTCGCTACGAAACTACTAGTTTCTATGTATTTCACTGAAATACCTTCCGCAAACTTTTCGAGTGGCGACCATGGACCGGAAGACGCAGCGTATAGGCAGGCCTCCCACTAGGTGGACCGACGACATATTATAGTGAGAGTCGCGGGCAACCGAGATGGATGCAAGTGGCGAATTGTCGTTCCTATGTTCAGCAGTGGACGTCTTCCGGCTGATGATGATGATGATGACCTTCTGCAGCAAGAGACACGACGCGCGTTATTAATAATAATAATTTAATATGCTATGTTAATGGATCAAATTGCATTTAAAAATGTACATAGTACCACGAATTTTCCACACGTTTTTCTTCAGTCGTGGTGCAGACAGACCCACACCACAGAGATTGCACAAAGCAAATTGAGGAACGCTCAGTGTTGCCTCGGTCTGTCCAGCGCACATATTTATGTGACCTACTTATGTAGGATCTATGTTTGCTATAAAATAATATGTACACAAGAAATAATGAAATACTATCCTCCTGACAAGGGCCAATCCCTTTATGTACGTACTTTACATACCCCTTGTAAGTTTAGGGCTACTCAGAAGCCCTAACATAAACTATTTCCATTTTGCACCATCCTGAATTTGTAATTAACTTCATTGGTAACTGGCTTCCCTTAGTTACAAGGGCTGTGTTCCTGAGCGTACCTATCTTCTTACTACCTATAGTAAATTTAAAAGTTTGTGAGGATGGATCGATGTTTTACGTTCCAGGGTAACTTCTTACGACAGCCTCGATTCGGTAGGCGTTTGGCTCTATAGGAGCCCCGCCAGTTTTCTGACAGCTCATTGAGCGCGCGTGGAACACGAAGCGCCGTCTACCTGGCCATGGTCCTTGATCTAACGGTAAGCTAGCTACTCGCCGTCCACATGACAACATGACGTCAGAAAATCTGGTTGAGCTTTGGCATAATATTATGTACGAGTATACGTTTTATCCCGTGAGATAATTACCGAACTTTACGCAACCAACACTATTGACATAAACTAGTACGTACATATAGAAGATGAAATTTATTTGTACTTAAAAATAATGTCTGTCTTTGTATTTCTTTGAATCCCACGATACATCGATTATTATAAATATACAACATTATTTTTAGTATATGCGAAACCTGAATATAGTTTGTTCAGAATCAGTAACTGATTCTATTCCAATAATTTTTACACCATGTTATATTTTTTTTTCAAAAATATTTTAATTAAATTTCATTACCAGTTAATTACAATACAATCACCGTACGGTTAGGTACCTATTGACAAACTATTATCACGAGTGTATACCTAACACAGTAGACGAGGTTTACGCGGGTGTACCGCGAAATGAGCATGTGTTTGAACGGACAACTAGGTAATATACAAGCTTATAACTTTGTGATTTTTTATGATACGGTTTTAAAATTTTGTACATAGATTCTTTACACAAAAATATTGGACAGGTGTATCGGGTTTCGCACAAACAAAAAATAATGTTGTATTCTTATATTAAAGCATTACGCTTGTATGACAAATCACGTGTCTTTACCACTAAACATAAATTATTAAAACAAACATCGTTTTTGGTATCTGTATTTTAAAGGAAGTAGAAACAAAATGTAACAAAAAGTCCTCTTATTTTTCATGTAGCAAAGCCTCTAGGGAGGTCAAATATATGATTGTAAGTTATAATAATGCTTTCTACCTCCAAATCAAGATATATTTGAAAATAAAACATTTTTATTCACTTCTTTATTTTTTCCTTTTTCTTTTCCCGAACAAAAGCAATAAAAAGTCCTTTCTATTAATTCCGTTCTTGTAATTTACTGTCATAAATATCTAATTCACATTAATTTTATAACAGCAACCTGTTGTGATTGCATGGTATGACAATAGCGAGGTTTGTTCTACTCTGAACCGTCATGTTTCTCTTTTATAATTTAGACATTAATGTGGCTGTGTTATAAACATTTGTTTATTTTTTTTACATGAAATACATTTTAAAATATGAAAATAGTGTCCGAAACTAACTCCAAGGTGTCGGTGGTAGGGTCGCGTCGAACGTAAAAGGCTATTGAAGGACACCGTAGATTTAAGTCAGTACAAGTCTGACAGTCCCTTCCGCCCCGCCCTGTGTAGGAGGACTCATTTGATGATTTTACCAAGATAAAAAAATACGCGTGGCACTCGGGGACTGCCGCGGTAAAGCTATTGCATAGCATTTTTTCAACTTACCTATGCAATTCTTTTTAGGCTATGGTCAGCCACGTCTATCAAGTGAAACGTCTAGAAAAACAAAGACACACTGCCGAAGTCTGCCGAACTGAAACGACGTTAGACGATGCGGGGTGTTAGGTTTATTTTCGTTAGGTTTACTTTCGATACGGAATTTCTTGATTCGGTCGCCGCACTCAGCTCGCTTTTTCGCTCAGCTCAGCTATGCAATAGCTTAAATGGTATCGGTGGTCAGGGCTGCAGAGAAGGGAAAATCTTTATGGAAAACTTTTTCCGACCTAAAAATAAAACCCAAAAATTCATTCATTAGATGAACGACGAGTAAGATAGATTAGGTTTTAGGCAAATTCCTTTTAAGGCAGAAACTGTACGTGTACAGTCACATTGAAATGATCTCCACGTAGTTTTCCTTGATATACATAGATATGTTGGCAAACTTAGAAAAAAGTAAGCACAAAAATGTAGGTATATTATGCATCTAATCCGTACTCGGTATAACTTCCGTAACGAAAAATTCAAGCTTTCTCGATTTAATCATCAAACCGTGCTTATACTCGTACCTATGCCTATCTCCCATCACCTATGACCTCGTGACCAAGGAAGCAACTTTCTAAGACTAACGAGAGATAAGTAAAATAAAAAAGTATTAAAAACTGGTTAATTGGCGATCCTTGATTACACAGAAACACACGACTCCATCATTTTCCTTTTTAAACTATTAAAAACCGGCCAAGTGCGTGTCGGGCCACGCACAGTGTAGGGCTCCGTAGTTGCCCATCAAAATACTTATGCGAACTAACTAAACTGATTCGCTGAATTTAATTTTAAAAAGAAGAATTTTCAAAATCGGTGCAGGAGTCTTTGAGAAATCGGGGAAAACACATAAAAAAAAAGATTACGACGAATTTAGAACCTCCTCCTTTTTTGAAGTTAGTTAAAAACAGTTGACGATAAAAACCTACCTATCCCCAAAAAACATACCGTAAAAACATACCTATTAAAGCTGTAAAAATGAAGTTGACAAACTTACATTTGCAGTTGAAGAACATGTTCTCCGATACATTTTGTTTAAGAAAATATGTTATCCAAGTACATTTTATAAGTTGGTCGACTATTACTCGTAAAGTTGTAAAGCCTACTTAGTCATGATAATTTTCTTTTAAACTTCGTTATATATACTACTATTGTGAATTTTTTCACAACCCCAAACATAACCGTTTAGCTGGTAGAGGGGGGGGACACTCGAGTCGAGCAAAATTTAGCACTTTAAAGCTTAATATTTCACAAACGAATTTTTTTATCAAAAAATTGTTAATGGAAACTATAACAATATTTTTTAAAGACCTATTTAATGATACCCCACACTAAGGGGTACGCGAGAAAAAAAAAAAACATCCCCACTTTACGTGTACAGGAGGTACCCTAAAAAAAATATTTTACGAGATTTTATTTTACCACTTTTTCGGCACAACAAATTCGTATATTTACACTAAATTACAGCTCTCTAGGACTGTGCGTCTCTGAGCTAAACTGCGGACAGACGGACGGACGGACGGACGGACATGGCGAAACTATAAGGGTTCCTTGTTGACTACGGAACCCTAAAAATTGTAACGTTTATAGAAATTATGTTAAATTTTCTTCGGACTAGGAAAGCATGCTGCCTAGGGAGTCACGCCACAGCATTTCTCATAGCGATTTATGATTTTATAGTTTTATTGTGCTATTCGCTCGCGGCCGCGCTCAGCGGGGCTCCGCGGTTTACAGCGCTTTTTTCGTGTATTGTTAATATAAAACATCTGAATGTAAATATTTGGGTCAGAGCGGAATATTTCGCGTGTTTTAATATGTACGTGACGGAAAAATCTATGTTTTTCCTGTCCTTTTTATATTAATTATCTCTGTACTTGAATTAAAATAAATTAAAAAGGTAAGGTTGACATAATTATATTTAAAACGATTTATTCAATAGGTACAAAAGCAGGTAAACATTCCTTATGATCCTTTTATATTTTTCTTCATTCCTAATAGAGATCATTTCATCAAAACTTCAATTGAATCTCATATTCCAATTCAAAACGACATCTAATTCAAGACGAGCTATTCAGTCGCAGATGTTAAAGAATTTACAAACAAAATTTTCTTTTTCATTCACCCTGCCTGATATTCAAATTGCGGTGAGGGGAGGCCTCAAAGGCTATAATTACGAGTGCCCATTTGGGGTCCTGACGTCATAATCCGCCGAGTAATTTCACGCTACTGAATGATACCAAACATGTGCATGATGTGTATTAATATTTGGTTTCGGAGGCTGGCAACCCGCTACCATCGGAAGTTGTGGGATAGGAAATTAAAATTGTGAACGCTTATGCACAATGTTGTTCCCAAAACATGTTATTTGACCATTAATATTTTGTAACACAATGAAAATTTTAAAGAGGTGGAATTTGAAACATAAATTAACAATGTCCACAACATCAAAGCCCTTATCGCATTTTAAAAAATTGCTCACACAACAAAAAAACACAACACCAATATAAATTGCGAAAAAGTAAATCTTGTTAGCGAAAACTGAAAGTTCAGAATTAAATTGCATTCAAATATTTCAAAGGTTCGTTTAGAATCCACAAAAAATTCACAAAATGAAACATTTTAAATTCTAAATAAACGGTTGAATGCATCGTTAACAATACCTCTAGAGAGAAGCGAAATAAAATTTGCGACTACAGAATTGAATTTCACTCGATAATCGCTTCTAATTGTGCGGCGCTTAAGGGCTAGATTTGCATAATTTTTGCTCGGGCCGATCCCGCGGGAACGTTTTATGAATTTTGCATAAATAAATATAAATTGCGACGCCTTTGATACGGAACACTATCGAGTTTGGAAGTTATATCTCATACTCTGCGAGAGTGTTGCGGCAGATTCTCCGTTGGACAACTTTATCCGTTGTTTGAAAAGTGCGAAATAGTTAGATACTCGCAAACATGTCTAAATTTTCAGTTTGTTTCTAGTTTGCCGCGTGTTGTGCACGCATTTTCCCGTTTGGTAAAAAGAAAACTTGCGGAACTTTTTAAACTTTGGCGTGTCTATCTGAATTATCATCTTATAAGCAACCTATAAACATAAATAATAAAATGTTTGATAGTTTTCCTTTTATAAACTGGTTATAAGTAATGTTTTTGCACTTCATTCCTATGAATCTGCTCTAGATTAATTTTCATGTATCCTAGCAGAGAAGTTACTCTGAGAAGGTACCTACATAAAAATCTGCAGAGAGCAAAGATTTTTTTATTGAGACCCAGTTACAGAGTGACTCTAATACGTCCGCTTGCTTCACTAAATCCTGTAACTTGATTCGAATCTATCTACCCCATTATTCTTTAGAAGTTTATGAAACCTTATGAATAACGTCTTACCCCGCAACCACATATTTCCACTCATGAAACCGCAGAAATCACAATGAAAAATAAAAAGAACTAACCCTCGATAAATTCCATTTATCAGCTTTCAAAAGCCCATTAAAAACTGTCGCGAGAACCGAAGTATTTTTCACACATTACTTACCAATAACAAGTTCTTTGAAAGAACTTTCAAAGTTCTTTGAGAGTTCTTTCACGGCCAATACGTGCGGCGTGTGGAAGCATTTCGTTTGGAGTACAGTCGGCTCAATAAGTTATGAAGCCTTTTAATTCAGTTTTTGTATTATTTTCCTTCGCGCGTCGGCCCGAAGGAGTTGTAATTGAATTACACGGCTTACCCGAGCACAGGGGACAGAGAAAGGAATTGTGTTTGCTTGTTTTTTTATTTGTTGTTCTTTTTTCAATTAAGAAGTTTAAATAGTACCACGCAGGTTTTGAATTCAATTTATAGAACAAATTCCGCCAATGAACATGAACACGTTATAAAGGATGATTCACGCCCGTGCCGTGTCCGAACAGTGCCCCGTCTGGGCCCCGGATGGGGCACGGTCGAACATTGTGGTGTTCTTTTTGTATGAAGTGATTCATGCTTGGGGCCCGGACGGGGCACGTCCTGGGCACGGACGAGGCACGGTTAGCTCATTATTACTTATCAGTATAAGTCCATCAGACAGTTCTTTATGTCAAATATTCAGCGATGTGAAGTTTTGTAGATTTTTACCTGAAGTTAAATGTATTTATTTTTGTGGTCATAAAGAGGATTTTTTCTAAACTAGTTTTACGGTTAGTTGCTGAATAAGAATAAACAAGATTTTTTAGATAAAAGATATAGAATCAGGCGTTACTTCATGGGCGGAAGGCGGAAATCCATGACATTAAATGTTTTGTCGCGGAATTAAAACTAGATATTTTTCATAACATTTATACGATTTTTTAGGTTTGGCCTATAGTTACAAACTATTTTTTTATAAAATTTACAGCAAACAATATAATACCTAAAGAAAATAAATAATAATGTCTTGCATTGTCCTCTCCATGTCCTCTATTCCTATACAAACTTATATCAGCAAGGCGGGCAGTCCTCGGAAGACGATTCCTATGGATTCCTGCGCTTCCAAGGAGTGGTTACATAAGGACGACTTATGTTACTAATATTATACGCTTTACTGTAATATTTTGTTTTATTATATTTTTGTAAGCTTCAGGTTTCGCTTTTGGGGTTATTGAACTGATTTCTTTTATACGCTGAGTTAATCAGTATCTTTAGAGCTAATATTATTATTCTTTAAAAAAAAGAAAACATCGGAAACCAACTATATGAGGGTTCAAAAAAACGACGAAACACTTCGAGAAAAGGTAGGTAGGTTCGCTTGGCTCGTCTTGGCGGGGGCACTGCCGTGCCCCCAGATAAACTGTTATAATTTTCGTCACCTACATGTTTTACAATATTGCTACGCTTTGCTACAAACCTCTTCGCTCGTAGCAAGTGCCTACGCCGCGTAGTCTCATTACTACGTTGCTAAGCTATGAATCGTTTTCGTTTAGCGCTACGGATACGGATTTCTATAATGAACTGTTGCATAAAGCAAAATTATATGTGTATAAAATATTATGTGTAATATTCAATTTTACAGTAACTAACATAATATGTTACTGTATAAGACTGAAATTAAGGTAAATCCTAAGATTTTTCCATCATTAGCATACGTTTTAATTGCTATTTTCTGTTTAAAAGATCTTTGGACGCGCGGGTTAGCTAGAGACTAATTGGCTATGACGAAAAAAAACAGGAATTGACGTTCTGCCGGGATACACAGAGGGTTTAGAATGCAGAACAAGCTTAGGAAGAATTGCATTGTACCTTTTTCTCCGGAGATAGTCTTTGTGAGTTGATTCGGTGGCTTCGACTGGTGCTGTAAGGCTCTTGAAGCTCGATAGCTAAGAAGACACTTGCGATTTTGTTGCACAACCAGGAGCGCGCGACGCGGTAACCGTTTGTCTCGGATTTTGCGAGCTAACAGCGGCACACTATTCCGCCGGCGAGTCGGTAAGCGCATGAAAAAGGAGTATTAGGGTAGGACGTCACAGCCAATCAGATTAGACGTCCAATGACATGAAGTGCGAAACAGATTTAATCGTTCTGTCAGCGTAACCAATCTTAAAACCATTGTTATTATTAGATAGCTATCTCATTGATAGAATATTAAGTAGAATTTTAATATCTGAATAAAAATTTAACAATGAGATAAGACCAATATTATGCTAACATCGATTTTAAGATACCATTTCCTTGCAAAACTTCATAATTTCTGTCAATAAAAAAAAACTTTTAAATCTACGCTATTGTAAAACATATTTACGTAACAGCATATAAATTTCAACCTATACTTAAATAAATAAAAATACCTTAACATTAACAAAGCCAATGTACTCGTATTTACAAATGCGCACATTCCACAATAGGTTTATTCGTACATTTTACACGATTATGTTGAAAACGCACGAGTTGGGATTAAAATAACTTAATGAAATATTTTCGTACTGTAATCCTGTATTTATAATGAAATTATTGTGTTTCACTTAATATGCTGTATGTTTTGTTTTTAAATGAGTCGGTAATAAGGTTAGTGTTACGTTAAATACTGTTTTGTTTGGATTAATTCTGAGTAAAATGCGGGTGTGTTGATTCTTATCTAAACAATAGTAAGGCCCGAATATTGTTACACAAAATGGTTTTTTTTTTTAATTTTAACGAGACAGTATTTTCTGAAGCGTGGTGTGAAAATGTTTGCAAGAAAATATTCTTAAATCGCTCATAATTTTTTAAATTATTTTGTTGAATCCAGTACATTTAATTATGTCCATAGATAGCTTAATCGAAGTGCTAACAATAATATCATGTTAACTAAAGAAAACCCAATTTGCAAATCCGAAAACTAGCGAAAACATTATTGGTCGGCCAATTTTATTTAATTTGATGTCTTGCACATCAGACGTTTTGTGTCAAGATTCTTAAATTTTGTAACGCGTAAAAATAGTTCAAATTGTACCTACCTATGAATATATCGTCAAAAAAAATTAGTGAATACTTGTATTAAGTAGAATAAATAAACAAAATCACACATTATGTAACAACCTCGTTACATAATATTCTAAGCAAAAGGAAATGCTCCCTACACAAAATGCACATATTCGCACAGCAAGCAATCTCATGAAATGCACACTAATTTCCCTCCCTAGCTCCTAAGGCTTCCTTCTTTCCGTACCCCAACTATGAATACCATCATCAGACCGGGCGATTATCATATTTCACGTTTATTATACTTACAATTAATTCTCTGCACCACAATCTTAAAACTTCTATTTTAAAGTTCAATTTGGCTTGCGTTAACCGCAACAGAATTTAGTTTTGGAAGTGCATCAGCAAAGTTACGTGCTGTTAGTGTCAACTTTATTGCTTCAGTCTTAAGATCGATTTTATTGTGTGGCAAGTGCATAAAATATTTTGTTGTGGTGCTCGTAGTAACAAAGGGTGTTCGCAACAAGTCTCAAGTCGTCGCGGACTCCCCTCAAGTTTGTATGAGGTTTGTCTCATATACGTCAAAGTATTTGCTGAAAGTATTAGAGCGTTAATGGGGTTGTTTCCATTGAAGGCTTTTCTTTTAAGATATTGAATGTTATTTACAATTTCTGGTAGCAAAAGAATATATCTTGCGGTTGTTATATGAATTTATGTATAAAAAAATACTTTGATCCAGGTCAAATGGGACTAAGACAAAACCTACGATGGAGCGAACTTACCCAGAAGAAAAGAGACAACGAAAAGAGACATGATTCTGTAGTTCAATCTGAATGTATAACATTTTAATTATAATTAGAAATAATATAAATTTATGATTTCATTGTAGAATGCAATTGCATTATAGAACCAATCCGCACTGGGCCCGCGTGGTGGATTATGGCCCACTCCTTCTCACAGAGAGGAGGCCTGTGTCCCAGCAGTGGAAACATTTATAGGTTGCTGTTGATTGTGGAATACTTTTTCTAAGGTGATGAAAAAAAATATTCTATAATTTGAACTCTTCTCATTGTCTCTAAATAATATTGATCATTAAAAATGATCTATAAAACTAATCAATTCACCATTTATCCTACAAGTCACCAGTACAATGGAGACGTGCAGATTGCGAGTGACTTCCAATGTTTTCCGAGGGCCGGCTGTTGGCACCGACTAAGTGGGGCCAGATTTAACGTTCGACACTGCTGATTTATGTGTCTACCCTATACGCTAGCGTGATGTATAGAACGTGCTGGAACTGTACCGATTGGGAGAAATAGGCCATGTGTGATATTTTTCTACCTAGCATACCTTATTTGGTGGATAAGCTGCATAAAAATTATAAGTCGGAATATGTTAAGTTTATATTGGTATAATTTCTGTGTACTTTGTTATAAACTAGCTGTTGCCTGAAAATTCAACAAAATCGATTCGTTGGTTTTAGTTTTGACATGAAAACGAAACATACACACTCACACATACATAACACACTTGCATTTCTAATATTAAAGTATGTAGATGGGTAAGGGCAGTAAGGGTACGACTTATTACTTAGTTCCTTGTGGATTAAGTTACTCGAAACAAAAGGTTCTTATTTATTATATATGAGGCACTGTTAACGAAAAGAATATGGAAGAAAAGTGGCGACCACGGACCAGGAGACGCAGAGTAGGCGGTCTAAGGGGAGGCCTATGTTCAGCAGTGGACGTCTTCCGGCTGATGATGATGATGATGATGAGGCACTGTTAACCAGAGGTCTTCCCCATACATTTCCAATTACTTTTTTCATCACAATGAATATCCAAATAACCAGTTTTAATTCCCGAAATTAAGCAACACCCCTGGTAATTAAGGTCAATTAAGTAACAATGTTACTCGATGACGAACACTGTTCTCTAGCAGTAACAGTGTGGCAATAAGCAGTTTGGCAATAAGGAGTGTTACTGGCCGGGAATAAGAAAGTATTTTTTTTTTAATTCAAATAAACCGAGATTTTTTAAAACTCCAAATTAGGGAAAAAGAAAGAAAAACAGCCTGCAACACATTTTTTTTTTCTTATTAAAAAAAAAAACATTGCCCCACACGAGGAATTATCAGTACCTAGTTGAAAAATAAGTCCAACAGGCGGCATGATGAATACGCTTTGCTAGAACTGTATGGAGAGGAGGAAATAGGCCATGTAGCTTGAATAACGAGTGTTTTTGGCCTGATTGCTTGTTCCGAGTTTGTTAAAAATTGCCTGAGTTGTTTATAGAGCTGAGTCGAATATGGCTTTAGCGAATACGAAGATTTATTGCCAAATTTTCCACCAAATCCGCAGTTATAACAACTTTATAATTCATAATACCTTTAAATAGGCTTGCGTTTTGCAGGTTTTTTTCAGTTCTATCATAACCTTTAAATCTATAGTGAATTTAAACTTATAGACAATTCGTTACGGTTTTTTGCCCAATCTATAATAAACATAGGGTCAAAATTTAAACTTCTATAATTTTAAGAGTGTTCTTCTTGAATACGTCTTACTTTTATAACATTAGTCCTCTAATTTTCGAGCATGATCCTGGCCTCACCTCATTGATTCTATTAGGCAAAAAGTGTTATTTAGTTATAACATTTGGATTTTATCAGTATCAGCAACGGAGTTCGAAATTGTAATGATATGACATCCCTCCGGTAAGTACAAAGCGTTTTGCCAATATCTTTATTGTACGCACAGCTAAGGAGGAAATTCCTGGCCGATCTGTATTTTCCGACAGCTATAACCTTGGGGTCTTCAACACAAGAGTGAACAGGTTACTTCTAGGCAAGCGTGCTTTATCGTCGACGACATCTTCGCTTACCATCAGGCGTGATGCTGGTCAAACCCGAACGTATCTTTAAATAAAAAAAATAAGCTCGCTCTATATTACATGTGACTTAAATATAACTAAGTGGTGTACTATTCGAGCACTACTACCTGATCCTTCGTTGATTACAGACGTTACATTGTTATTACTACCTACAAACAAGAAATAATAAGCCCTTTTGTAATCCCTCAAGTTTGAGCTTTAAAGCTTAAGATTTTCGAACACTTTAAAAACCATTGTCCCTTATTCCATTATTTCTAAGACCCACCACGACATTTTATAAGTACATTAGATTCGCATTAGCCCAACAAGGTGAGATGAGCTCTAAAGAAGATTTTCTTTGCCGTCGAAGGGGAAAATTATCTTGATCGGATAACTACCCCATTTTAATTAACTAGAGGATTTTCTTACATCGGTTGGTTTGAAATAGTGTGTTTACAAGGTGTGTTTGTGGTTTACACGACATTTACTTATCGCGTAGAGTGTCGACTCTACATTTACGAGATAACATGTTAAAATAATATTTCCAAAAAAAAAAAAAATACGTTGCCCCTTTCTAGTAATTTCCCCTGTATCGTGGATGCGTTTACACATACACTAACGCCCAGACCCTGAACAACCAATCGTAAATCATGGAGATATTAATTTGCTCCATGCAGGAATCGAACCCGCGACACACACAACAGCGCGCAAATAGTGTGGCCGTTTTGAATTTTTGCTCCACAATAGGATGTCTATTTCTCCTGTGTTATGAGTGCTTTAACAATCATTTGAACAATAACAGAGGCCTTACCACGAGCTCTTAACGCGATCCAGTTTAGGCTGTGGGAAAGAGACAGAGCTATACAAGTCGTCTAGCGCCATCTTGTTCGAGCTTGTGGTAGGCCAACTGATCATACAAATATTTGTTCCGTGCGGCCATCTTACCGCGATAAGCGACGCAGTATGAATGAATGAATGAACTCTTTATTTCTTCTTCAATAAAATACAAAAAATAGATACATAGCCCCACAAAACTGCTTACGCAGTTTAACTGTGAGATCAGTGAGTCTCTCTCGGTAGGCGGTTGCTAAACCACGGTGCCATCACATTTCACAACTCAAGAGTATTGAGAATGGATATTGAGTGGGATTACTGTTGTGGATCATCATCATCATCTTCAGCCTATAATGTTCCCAGTGCTGGGACACAGGCCTCCTCTCTGAGAGAGGGAGTGGGCCATAATCCATGGCCCAGCGCGGGTTGATAGATGTCACATGTCTTCGAATTTTTGGTTCTAGGACATGCCGGTTTCCTCACAATGTTTTCCTTCACCGTTTTGAGAGCAGTGGTGATGAAATATATTACACAAAGTAATGTGCCAGGGTTCGAACCCACGACCTACAACTCGTAAGTCGGGGCCGATACCACTGGGCCACCACTGCTCCACTGCACTGCTGTTGTGGATTCTTTATCTTTATTGTATTCACGACACATCAAAATACATATCTTGGAAAATGATGCTGTTATTAAACTACTAGAAAATAACAGCCATCGCCGGCCGTCATAGTCACTCTATTATGACACAAAAATTTGTTAGTAATTTACGACCCATAATTACGAATATAGGTATATAATACACCTCAAAAGGTGACACCATATTTTGTAATTTGGGAGTAACTTTAACACAGTCTTTTTTTTTGTTATCTTGGTAAAATCATTAAATGAGTCCTCAACCCAGGGCAGGGCAGGAGGGACTGTCAGACTTGTACTGACTAAAATCCACGGTGTCCTTCAATAGCCCTTTAATACGTTCCGGGGTCACGTTAATTCGTTTGTCCCGCGACCGACTTTAACACCGTCTTTAAATTTATTTTCAAACAGCGACACAATTGCTGCAAAAACCTTACAATGAAACAAGCAAAAGAAACTTCATAATAAAATAAAAAGTAAAGTACTAACTGTAGCAGTAAAATTCTTTTACTTGACTTTTACTACAGCCGTTTAGTTGAACTTTAGCTTGTTATAAAAGTAGTTCATATTTAACTAACTGCCAGTTGTTACCCGCAGAGTTTTAAATTAAAAACTGAGGCATTTTTAAGAAAGAAAAGCCTGATACTACATATTATATATATATTATGTTTATAAGCATTGTGTGATTATTTAAAGTGTGTCAATAGACATGTTGACAGCATTTGAATTACTCCGTCAATTAGACATTTATTTGACAAATAATGGATAATATGTATTCTTGAGGTATTCCAGAAAGGGCACCCACTGAAATGGCACCTCAGCGAATGGCTCCTAAGCTATTCCACGAACGGCACCTATCAAATTTTTTTGCAAGTGCCCTTAGTGGAATAGTTTTTCATCAAGCATTTTATTCCACATATGGCACCCACGGATCGTACTAGTGCTGGGACATTTTTTTGAAGGACAAGAAAATGAAAAAAAACGATTACGAATCGATTTTAGAGTAACCAACAAATGTACCAAAATGATGGGGACCTTAATGAGGACCTTATGAAGTGAAACCAGTGGACTGTAAAACTAGTTATAATTATTGGCAATTTACAAAGAATAATAGATCCCGGACAAACAATACAAGTGAAGTTAAGCGTGTGAGCGTGCTCTCAAAACGGTGAAGGAAAACATCGTGAGGAAACCGGCATGTCCTAGAACCAAAAATTCGAAGACATGTGACATCTACCAACCCGCACTGGGCCAGCGTGGTGGATTATGGCCCACTCCCTCTTACAGAGAGGAGGCCTGTGTCCCAGCAGTGGGAACATTATAGGCTGATGATGAACAAATGTACTAGGCATGCATAAATTCGAGGTGGTACTAACATATTCGAGAGCGTATTTAAGTATGTATAATAAAACGTAAAAAATACCTTACTTAAGTATTTTCGTTTTGTGACCTAACTTTTTTTTTCATTTGTGTATTGATTCGCATTTGACTACGACGTCTACGGCGACGATATACACTTGCCTTCAAATTCCCCACATTGTAGCTATCAGGAAATACAGACCCCCGCGGAGAATCCATTGCACTCCTTAGCTGTGCGTACAACAAAAATATTGGCAAAACGATAAATGTTGTACGTATGGGTGTGGAATGTCCACCTACCTTTGCCGTACGTCTTCTAGTCCGATGATGAAAAGGGGCAGGTGGGATCAAAATTTATGCACTTCCATCGCACACATTCCGAAGTGTAACCGACAAAAACGACAATGATGAAAACGACGAGCTGGCAATTCGGGCTTTGAGTCAACCAGAGCTTAGTTGCCAAGAACCCTCTTGGCCCGTTTTTTAATCGATTCTAGTGCATCGAGTTGATATTTGGCAGATCTGACCGAGATGTGAGAACGGTTCTCCATGCTTGACCGGACTTGGAAAAAGGAGGAAACGTCTGGGTGTCACCACTTTGAAGATCGCCCGGAGGACACGGTGGAGCATACGGTGCAGGACTGCCCCGCTTGGGCAGAGCACCGCCGTGTTCTCAGGGCGGCGATAGGAGACCTTTCACGCCCGGCATTGGTCGAGGCCATGCTGCAGGCGAGACGGAATGGGAAGCGGTCGCCTCCTTCTGCGAAGCAGTTATCCTCGCGAAGGAAGCAGAACGCGTAAGAGGACAGCGTCCACTTCACGACCCAGCCGCAGTGGTAGACGCCTACGGCGACAGACGTCGCAGGACGATCTCCGGCTACCGTAGACGGGGGCATGCGGGCGACGAGTAATGGGCGATTCGCTGATGGACCATGCCCTGTGTTTCATACCTCAAAGAGCTGTCAGTACGAGTCTGCCAGTCCCTCCCACCCTACAGTGGGTAGGAGGACTCAATTGATGATTTTACCACGTAAAAAAGGGTGTACATTATTAATTTCGTAGCGATTTTTGACCACAGACGAACACCTTCTTCATGATCCTGTTCTCCTAGTATGTATTTACTTTTTAGAACACACTTAGTACTCTCATACAAATCTTACTAACTGAGATAGGGCTAAAAACAATAACGCCAACAACGTGAAGATTTTTTTTAACCTCGACTAAAATGTCACTTATTAGTAAATTATAAAGATATAATTTTATAATGCTAGTAATAGGCTCCCAACTAGTTTTAATGGATTATTTTGAGTTCCTAAAAAATAAACGTCCCAACACTAGTACGTATTAATCCACAGGTGCCCTATGTGGAATAAAATCCTAGATGAAAAACTATTCCACTAAGGGCACCTGCAAAAAAATTTGATAGGTGCCGTTCGTGGAATAGCTTAGGAGCCATTCGCTCAGGTGCCATTTTAACGGGTGCCCTTCCTGGAATACCTCAGATAGGGAGGTACGCCGTAAAAGGTGAAGGAAAACATAGTGAGGAAACCGGCATGTCCTAGAACCAAAAATTCGAAGACATGTGACATCTACCAACCCGCACTGGGCCCGCGTGGTGGATTATGGCCCACTCCCTCTCACAGAGAGGAGGCCTGTGTCCCAGCAGTGGGAACATTATAGGCTGATGATGATGATGATGATACAAAGATATATCGCATCAAGACAAGTGTCCGGCTCATGACGTCAGAAGCAAGTGAAAACTGCACTGTGACGTATTGGCAATTTGAAATGTGTCAATCTTCGTCAATTTTAATTTAGGTAACAAAATAAAAGTAAAAATACGTATCAAATATTTTTTGATAATGTAACTCATGTACTAATTAGATTTTTTCCAGTCAAATATCCTAATGTATCGCAAAATTTTATTGTTACAGCATCCTTCTTTATAATAATAGTTAGACATTGAAATAGGAAAAAGAAAGGGAGGGAAAATACTGAGTTATTCCAGTCCAAAGCAAGTGAAGATTACGCATTTATCTGCTCTAGAATTTATCTACATATTATGAATAAATTGTTTTCAAACATAGGTAAACAATGTCAAGTAAAGAACCTAGTATTAAAACAAATATAAAACCTATTGTTATAAATCTGGATCACCGTGTACAGCGTTTTGTTACAAACAATTAGCATAAAGCGCACGCGTAATTTAGTGCTGCGGCCCTTTTCCAACCTAAGAGACAAAGAGTAGACTAAAATCACAGAATTGATTATTCGAATAGTCTGTTTTTTTTCAAGAATACTATGTTTAAAACTAAGAAACGTTCTGAATACAGATGCAAAGCCACCAAGTTAAGAGTGACGACTGGATTCAATGTAAATGTATAAAAATGGCCACCGAACTGTAATAATTCAGCACCTACAGAAGATTTTTTTGAAAGCAGTCGGTCCACTACGATCGTAATAATGGTTTTACTGTTGAGGATCTTCCCAAATTGTATCTTTATAAAAGGATATTCTCATCATGAACATAATTAGGTACCTATTTGTGTTGTCTCTGTACCACAAACGACAATTAAAAAAAAATACGATCACAATTTCATTTATCTAGCATACATGTCCAATAGCTTAGTTCGGTCTAGTAAATACAACATGACATGGTCTGCGCTATTTATTATTTTAGTCTTTTGTGCTCAATATTTCTTAGTTGACACAATAAATTTACACACGCTATGTTTAACACAAGTAAACAATTAATTACATATTAAGCCCTACCTATGTTTTACCCCCAAAGTCTGCCGGGGTCGCGGGATTGTCTCATCAGGTAAACGTGGCCCTGGAACGTAGTAAAGGATTATTGAAGGATCACCGTGGATTTTAGTCCAAGTCTGACAGTCCCCCCCGTCCCGCCCGGGTGGAAAAAATGTTTCTCTCCTTAGTTTCTTCTGTATCGTGGGAGCTTTTGAAAACATTTAAACTCGCATACACGAACAATCAGAACCAGAACAAATATTTTTGTTTCTTACGGGACTGAAACCTGCGAGACGCAGTGCAACAGTCAATCGTAATATTTATCATAAAAAGTTATATATAACTAAAAAACTTATAGGTACGAGTACAGACACTCTTCGAAGGTTTATTTGAAATAACATAAATAAGCACCAATTAGGACATCCACTTACAAGGTGGACAGATAATCTGATGAAGACCACGGGATCGCGCTGGAATCAAGCGGTTCATACAAGCCGCTACCAACTGTCACTGTCCTATTAGAAATTGTTAGTAATTACCCATATCAAAATTAAAAGGATATTGAACCTCCTCTAAGCAACTAGGAATGCCATATACTATGTGTGACAGTGTTCTATATTTTTGAATAAAAACAGTCTGTTGCGAATAGCTAACTAGTTTCAATAGGTTATGGGCTTCTCCCGATTTTATCAGATTTTTTACGTTTAAAAAGATAAAATTGTGCTAGTTAATTCGCGGAAACATGAACTCCAATTACATTGCAAGTGTGCCGAAATTAAAAGGGAGAGAGAACTATGATGAATGGTGTTTTGCGGCACAAAACTTACTGGTCTTGGATGGCATGGACGGTTACATCAAACCAGTGGCCGGTTTCGAAATCAAGCCAGTTGAAGATGCAAAAACCAAGGCAAAACTAATATTGACAATTGACCCCAGTTTGTACGTGCATATCAGAAATACGGAAAGTTCAGCAGCATTATGGTCTAAGTTGAAAACCATGTTTGACGACTCCGGTTTCTCGAGGAAGATAACCTTACTTCGACATTTGATTTCAATAAGATTGGAAAGTTGTGATTCGATGGCTATCTACATCACACAAATCGTCGAAACAGCTCAACGGTTAAATGGCACAGGATTTACAATAACCGATGAATGGGTGGGATCCTTATTATTAGCTGGTTTGTCTGATCATTATTCTCCGATGATAATGGCTATCGAACATTCAGGTATAACGATAACTGCTGATGTTATTAAGTCAAAGTTGCTTGACATGGAAGTTACCAATGAGTCTGGAGCTAGTGGAGCTGCATTCGTAGCGAAAAATAAATATATGAGCAACACTAAGCAGAAGAATAATAACAGTGCAAGTACGTCAAAAAACAAGACTGAGACAATAACTAAAAAAGAAGTTGTTTGTTATAAATGTAAGAGTAGCGGACATTATCGAAATCAATGCCCGTTATTGAAGAAAACTTCTAATAAATGCGTTTTTAATGTTGTTTTTATAAACGGGAAGTTTAACAAGACGGAATGGTACGTCGACAGTGGAGCAAGTGCGCATATGACTGTAAACAAGAATTGGTTGAAAAACATAAACTTATCACCATGTTTACCAGAAATCATCGTTGCTAACGAATCAAAACTGTTGGTTGATTGTACCGGAGATGTTGACATCGTTTCGGATTTGAAATGTCACATTACTGTCAAGAATGTGCTATGTGTGCCAAGTTTGACAACAAATTTGATATCAGTTAGTGAGCTTATCAAGAATGGCAACAGAGTTGTATTTGAAGAAAAGCATTGTTATATTTATGACGGAAGTGATGCTTTAGTTGCGATAGCTGATTTAACTGATGGTGTTTATAAACTGAGGTTGCAGTCGCCAAATTACGCATTGGCAGCACCTGCAGTAACCGGAAGATTATGGCACAGGAGGCTGGCTCATATAAACAGTCAAGATATGAATAAAATGAAAAATGGCATCGTGGATGGTTTGTCCTATGATGGTTCGTTTGACATAACAAAAGCAGAATGTACCACTTGTTGTGAGGGAAAGCAGATGAGGTTGCCATTTTCTCATGTTGGTGAACGAAGTACAAAACCATGTCATCGTATACACAGTGATTTGTGTGGACCAATGGAGGTAAATTCATTAAATGGCAGCAGATATTTCATGCTCTTCATAGATGATTATAGTAGAATGACTTTCATCTATTTCCTCAAACAGAAAAGTGAAGCTTTAGCTAGATTTAAAGAGTTTAAGTCGATGGTAGAAAACCAAAAAGGAGAAAAAATAAAGATCTTTCACACAGGTAATGGACTTGAATATTGCAGTAAAGAATTTAAAAATTATTTAAAACAATATGGTATCATTCACCAGAAAACGAATTGTTATACACCCGAACAAAATGGTATTTGCGAAAGAGCTAATCGCACAGTGGTGGAAAAAGGCAAATGTCTTTTGTATGATGCAAAGTTGGACAAGAGATTTTGGGCGGAAGCGGCCAATACTGCTGTTTACCTTAAAAACAGGTCCATTGTGTCAGGAGTACCGAAGACCCCTTACGAACTGTGGTATGGGTCAAAACCCAACCTCAGTCACATCAGATTGTTCGGAAGTAAAGTGATGGTACATGTCCCCAAGCAGAAACGACTAAAATGGGATAAGAAAGCGACACAGCACATCTTAGTTGGATATGGAGAGGATGTGAAAGGATACAGGTTGTTTGATCCTATCAAAAACACTATTATCACCAGCAGGGATGTCATTGTATTAGAAGGCGAGACAGATGATATAGCAACCAGTGAGGAAGCTATATGGATACCAAATGAGACAGCACAGCAAAGCGTGGAAACACCTGAGATCAGTGTGGAGAAACAGAGCAGCGATTCAGTGGGGGCATCATGTGTTCCAGAAGTAGAGGATCAGAGTGACAGTTCTTCAGTATACACTGATGGTGAAGAAACATTTCATGAATTACCACCAAGTAAAGTGCAGGAAGTCCAGACAACATTGGTTCCAGATATAGAGACTTGCGTAAATACAAAGAGGCAAAGGAAAAAGCCAGAGCGGTATGGCTATAGCAATATGTGCGTATCTAGTTCTGTTTCAGCATCTGAGCCGATCTCATTCTCAGAGGCTTTGGAAGGGCCTGAGAAGGAGCAGTGGAGGCGTGCTGTGGCTGATGAGCTGCAGTCATTCGAGGATAATGACGCGTGGGAGCTCGTCAAAAACCCAGGTGATGTTACTGTAGTGAAGTGTCGTTGGGTGTTAGTTAAAAAGTTTGATGTAGACAATAATGTGCGGTACCGGGCTAGACTTGTGGCCAAAGGCTTTACGCAAAAGCCAGGTGTAGATTATAATCAGACTTTTGCACCTGTAGTTCGTCATTCTACTCTTAGATTATTGTTTGCTCTTAGTGTTAAAATGGGAATGAGTATTACACATTTGGATGTAACTACTGCTTTTCTAAATGGTGATTTAAAAGAAAAGATTTACATGTCAATACTTGAAGGGTTTGCAAACAAAAGTGGGGGAAATGTGTTAAGATTAAAACGCGCGATTTATGGTTTAAAGCAGTCTTCTCTAGCATGGTATGAGAAAGTAAAAGATTGTCTTTGTAAATTAGGTTTTAATAACAGTCAGTATGAACAGTGTTTGTTTGCAAAAACCAAGGGTGATGTTAAAATAATCATTGGATTATATGTAGACGATTTTTTGATTTTTTCAAATAATGACAGGGAATCTGAAAACTTGAAAAAGTTGTTGGGTCAAGAGTTCAAGTTAAAGGATTTGGGTCATGTTAGACAGTATCTAGGAATGAGAATAAATGTAAACAAAGATAAAAATGTAATAACTGTTGATCAAACACAGTACATTGAACAATTAGTTGAAAGATTCCAGATGTCTGATTGTAAAACTCAAAGTACTCCTATTGAACCAAAGTTGAATGTAGAAAAATCTTCAGAATGTTTACCTAATGTTCCTTACCAAAAACTTATAGGTAGTTTAATGTATCTGGCAGTACTAACAAGACCAGACATTGCCTATGCTGTAAGCTATCTCAGCCAGTTTAATACTTGTTATAATATAAGTTGTTATAATTATGCAAAAAGAGTATTGAGATACTTACAATGTACTAAAGATTATTGTTTAAAGTATACCAATAATGACATGGATTTACAAGGTTTTGTAGACAGTGATTGGGCATCTGATGCATTAGATAGGAAGTCCTATACAGGATTCTGTTTTATGATGTCAGGGTCAGCAGTTTCCTGGCAAAGCCGTAAACAGAAGTCAGTTAGTTGATCCAGTACTGAATCTGAGTATGCAGCTATGTCAGAAGCTTCCAGAGAAGCTGTTTATTTAAGGAATTTAATTCATGACATTACTGGGAATTTATATGTAATTCATTTACATTGTGATAATCAAAGTGCTATGAAATTGGCCTCTAGTCAACAGGGTCATAACAGGTCAAAGCATATAGATGTGCGTTATCATTATATTAGAGATGTCATTAATGATAACATCATTAAACTTAAATATGTTCCTACTGAAGAAATGCCTGCTGACATTTTGACTAAGGGTTTATGTCATATTAAGCATTATAGGTTCATGCATATGTTAGGTGTTGTATCTAAGTAATGTTTGCTTATTTTGATAAGTGGGGGTGTTAGTAATTACCCATATCAAAATTAAAAGGATATTGAACCTCCTCTAAGCAACTAGGAATGCCATATACTATGTGTGACAGTGTTCTATATTTTTGAATAAAAACAGTCTGTTGCGAATAGCTAACTAGTTTCAATAGAAATCTATTGGGGAGGCCTATGTTCAGCAGTGGACGTCTTACGACTGGTATGATGTTGACCTTTAATGATGATGAAGTGAGTGGTGGAGAGCACTGCAATGATAGCCCAGTGGTATCAGCCCCGACGAGTTGTATGTCGGGGGTTCGAACCAGCCAGGTGCATTACTTTGTGTAATTTATTTCATCACAACTGCTCTAAAAATGGCAAAGGAAAACATCGTTGGGAAACCGGCTCTAGGAACCAAAAATTCGAAGACATGTGATCGCACTGTGCCCGCGTGGTGGATTGGCCCACTCCCTCTCACAGACAGGAGGCAGTGGGAACATTATAGGCTTATGATGAATGATAATGAAGAAATATTATGTAATTAAAGTGGGCACTAAGGTTAGTTATTTGCTAAGTTTCCATGTTTCCTGTCAACTTAACAAGTTTATAAACAATGCAAAGCTTTCTAGGTGACCCCACCGCACGCCATAGTGTAGCATAGTGCAGTAAAATTAAAGGCTTACTCCAAGTGTGTTAGTGGGGGCGACAGCACTTGTAGCTAAAAGCTCAAAACTCAGCCCTCTGCATCAAGTATTCAAGTGGCACCGACGACAATGCCACACACCTGACGATGATGGGATGACGCAAGTTACAAGAGTTTACTAGTGAAGCGTAAAGAATTACATAGTAGATAGTATGCGCTTTGGTCTTCGGACATCATGTTAGAGGTTTTTAATGACACATTCAGCATGAAATTAATAGTTTTTTTCTGGTAAGCCGCTTTGTTAGTACTCAATAATATTCGGTTTTAATCGAACGAATGCAATTTACTGTAATTGGAACGATGGCTCTTTCTTTCTTGTGAAGATGTGGCCATTCCTCTGATACCAGAGTTGTTAAGCCACCTCTGGGAACTCTACTGGCACATGGCTTCCATCGTACATACTCGCGAGAAAATTAACAAGTATTTTTTTGAATATGCGCTTCTTGATTTAGGCAGCAAAAAACCTGTACCTGTAAAATCAAATATTTTTAATAATCTTGACTGACAACAACGTTGTTATCGTCCCTGCAGGACAGGAATACACGACGCTTATCCAACCCTAAACGCAACCCGCTATTCTCTCACGTCTTACGCCATAAAAACCCCTTTGTTTGGGGTCCGCAGTTACACAGGGTGCCAGGTGCGTTCCCGGCCCAATCAAGGGACAACAAATTGTTACAACCAGCCCTTTGATGATGTTTGTCTCGGCCCAACATCGGAATGCCATACGGAGCCGCAAATTTTTCGCATTTTTTGGGTTGTTCCACCTGTGAGCTCGATGAATGTGAGTGAAAATACTGTTTGTCCTTGGGCTGTAAATAGATTTGCCATTTTTATGGTTGTGTCATTTGTGGTAGAGGTACTTTTCATTCTTCTGTACCTTCTTTTTTCAAAACGTGTCGTGCGACCACCAGCTTCGATGGGTTAGGGATGTGAGTTGGGGTCAGCGCAACGCGTTTGTGGACACACAGTTGGAACATGACGAGGTAAAATCTCATATCAGTCCTTTAAATCCGTCTGCTATGCAAGAAAAAACTAAATATCAGAGTACTGTTCTGTTTTTTCATAAGAGACTAGAATCCTACGGCAATTTAGTTGGGATAAAACTAAACAGAAGCCCTAGCACAAATTCTACGTATTTGACAGTAGCAGTAGTAAGTACTGCCAAATACGAAGAGTTCGTACTAGGGAACTACTTGAACTATTACGACGTAAAATGTATGGACAATTGAAAAGCGCCTGTGATATATAATTAACTACGAACTAATTTTACCAATCAGATTAACGTCAATGTTCACGTTTACTTTACGTCAGAAAAACATGAAATCTTGTGCTAGGACTCTCATGGTGGTTACAAAACGTATTATGAGAAAATCTATTCTTTTAATTCAATTTCGTGCAATCCATTTTTTACCCACGACGGAACGGAGAAGGTATATGCGTTTATGCCTTTGTCAAACTGAAAAGCGTGCCGAAGCGTTTTTGTTTGTAATGTATAGAATTGTTTGAAGCCTGTCACATAGACTATCGGACCGCTTTCGCTTTTTTCTATGACAGGATTCGGATCGCATTCGCTTCGCCCTGTCGGTTTGACAATAGCTTTAGGGTGAGAGATGTTTGTATGTGTGTTTTAACGTCTGACCTCAAAAATGAGTCAACTTCACCGTTATAAAACCATTAAAATCGCCAACCACATTAATGCACTTTACTGACCATTACTTTCAGTAGGTACAAAAGGCTATCAGGACTGAGTCTACGCTATAAAGAGTTTAGTTTATCACCGAGCCAGCTAGCGAGAAATCTAATTCATGTGTGGATATTCAGAACTACTATGAGTATGAATAAGGAAATAGAGTGCTAAGAGGATCATCAGGTTTTTTCTAATACTTGATAATACTTTTTTTTTGTTTTCTATGATTTTTTTTATAATATTGCGTCATCATTTCAGCCATAAAACTTTCATTGATGAACATTGTGAATTAGCAAGTTGAAATTGTAGTGGGCAGCCCATATAGCATGCAGAACTGATGGCCGATGGGGCCATCAGAAGGTTCTCGAATGGAGACCATTGAAGTAATCATGTACGGCAAACTACATACAGGGTGTGACTTTTTTTCCAAAATCAGCGGGTTCGATTCCTGGCCAAGATTATTGAATTTTCTAAAATCCAATGATGCAGTTTTAGTTTTCGTCAAAATCGGCCTGGAGACTCCTTTCAACGTTTTTCCATATTCCTCATAATTTCGGATAAAGACATCCACGCCCAGTTGAAAAATTCACCCTGTTTAAGTTATAAACTAGCAAGCTAACTGCCAAACTTGTCGGGAGCAACGCCGTGACTATAATCTAGTTCGGTACTTCATATTTTCAAATAATTCATCTGATTGATTAAATTTATTCTAGAATTTTCCAATTAAGGGACATTTAACATGTCGACCTTATGCTTGATATACTCTCAGTTAGCTCAAGCAGGTCTAAACATTGAGATAGTATTTGGATGAGTGAACACTGGCAGTTACCTATGTGCTGCTAACATCAATCTGTGGTAGGCCTCGGTCTCTGAAGCGTGGTATTACACCAATATCGTCATTATGGTTGACCATATGACGATATTGGTGTAATACCACGCTTGAGATAGACCGTACAAGTTGACTTGTAGCTTATGGTCTATCATGAATTATGACATTCAGAATAATCTATGTATACTTACTATACTAATAAAGTAAAGCTGATGAGTTTGTTTATTTATTATCATAGATTTCTTCCAGATACTATTGAAGGAAAGCTTTAAGACTTATGTAGGATTTCGTTTAATTAAAGGAAATTAATATTGGTATAATTTTCCTACAAATTCCTTTAATATAGTTACGTATGTACTTCCAGTCACATAATAATAATAATGGCAAATAATTACTCGCATAATAGCACGTAAATTAACGTAGTCATTGTACATGTAATAAGTTTACATTAATTTTGAGGTTCAAAGAGCTAGGCTCGACAATTAAACAAACCTTTGATTAATATTCAACCCAATTTGACATTAATACAAGATTTTCGCAGAATAATATTAATCTAAGGAATTTGTCCATTTGAGGGACAATTCGCAGGCTGTCTACAGACTGGACACTTAGGCCCGGTTGTTTGAGCAGTAATTAAACTAACAATTAGTTAAACCCTTTTCATTTTTAACCATTTTCTTAAAAACATGTGTGGGCCTTTAAAAAAGATTTTGATTGAAGTTTGATCAAACATATTATGGTCCTAACTGATCCTTTAATACATCATTTAACTGCCAGTTATTTTTAACAATAATCTTTTACTTTATCGCAAAAAACAAAATGTTCAACATTTTACAGATTTAAAAACACATAAAAATACTCAAACACGCCAAGGAATTAAAATTTCTTTGCCTTAGTTCAATTTTGCTGGCATCTTAAACTCTCCAGATTTTTGATCTAAAAATCTGCCTAAGATAAAAGATATTAAGCGAATTCTTGGCAATAAAATCATTTCTTCAGTTGTTTGCTATGTAAAGTAAATAAACAATGTTCAACTAAATTGATTCACATTGACTGAAAGGCGCCGAAATGGGAGGTTTACGCCAGAGCGATATTATTTTTTATGAGTACACGTTTTAATTTTGTTACTTCATCCGAATTGAAAAACATAAGTGATACATGTGTGGATATTGTTCTACCCAGCCGCTCTACCATAGCATAGCTAATGTTCCCACTGATGGGACACAGGCTTTAGAAGGTGTGAATGCCTACCCATCAGTTTCATTGTTTTAAAGTCAAATTATTTATTTCAATTAGGCCATCGAAGAGGCACTTTTGAACGTCGATTTTTAAAATTAAAGGAAATGGGATGGGATTGATTATACACCCATTCGCACACACACAACAAAATATTGCAATTTAATATAAAAAAGTTTTAAAATCTGCCATGCCCCCAAGTGAGGAGTGTTTTTACAAAACGATACATCATAATATGATCTTTTTTTCAGGAATCACATTTATTTGATTACAAGGGTTTCTATAAAGTATATTAAATGAAATTGCTTAATAATTTATTAATTAGTTTAATGAGATACTTTTTACTTATACAATGAAAAAAGGAACACATAAATATGCCAACAAAATGACATCAAAAACATGGAGTTTTTTCAAGTTTGATACATCAACTGTTGATGTCACGTTTTGATAAAAACCCCGTACATTTAGTTGGAATTTGCTGCATGGATACGGGGACTTCACCTTATAATATTAATGGATTATATTACGGGGTCTTCATCAGTTTCGTCGTACATTGTCATCTTTGAGAGCTGAACCCTGGAGAACATCTGCCTAAAGCCTGCCTGAGCATCAGGATCATCAGATATATCACAGAATTTTAGTTTTTCAACATCTGCTTTCTTTTTTGAAGAAACCATGCTGGTTTTAGGCAACTGAGCACAGTCGAATCGTAAAAAAGATTTGACGTTTTTCTTCTTAACATCAACCTTTCATATCATTATCCATTATTGCATACAGTTTATTACAAAATCAAAGAAAAAGTGCGTGCACTCTCTATAACGTAAACAATCCAACTAATGTGGATGTAAAAGACGATGCAATAATTATTTAGTTTTGTAAGAATGAGACAACGACAATAAAAGCATTTGATTTAACGTTTTGAAAAAATCGATCGATGTAGATGTATCACTTTCAAAAAACGAATGCACTTCGTTGTGCTTTTAGAATGATTTATGTATCGTTTACAGAAAATTCGTAAAGACCATCGTGTAGCCCTACAGAGATTGAGTAAGAAACGACAAAAAAAACAATTTTGAGATTTTGACTGATGTATTGCTTTGTGAAAACGCTCCTCTAAGTAGGGTTGGATCGAATGATCGCGTGTTTTTTAGCACAATCTTTAGCAGTATGAGTATATCATCCAAGTATTCTAGTTTAAACCACATTACAGTACAAGAGTTTCTAAAATTATTAAATCTGAAAGTTGACGTCACATATCCGAGGCGAAGTCTCCTAGATTCCCCGCGGGAGAGTGAAGCACAAACCGAGTTTCCTCAATATCACATACAACATGCAGGATACATTATTGAATAAACTAAACTGTTTTCAGGATATGGTATAAGTAAAAGTTTTGTTAGAAAAGTTTATTACTTTCGGTATTTGTACTCAAATCTTATTTATTCATTCTTCCGTGGGACCTAAAAATACTGCTGGTTGCACTTTTTCATTTCTGTTTTCCGGCTTCAAAGATTATGTTAAACTGTTCTGACTTAGTATGATTTTTTAATTATATTGAGTGAAATTGAGAATGGCTTGTGACTGCAAGTTTTTGCTTAACTGACCCAGAAATGAGGAGATTAGTGTCCCAGCTTTATGTTATGATATGCTTGAGATGGGTTTTTTTTAGCGTGGTATAATCATCAAATGAGTCCACCAACCCCGGGTAGGGCGGGAGGGGGGACTTGGACTTGGGGTCAGACTTGTACTGACTAAAATCCACGGTGTCCTTCAATAGCCCTTTATGTTCCGGGGTCACGGTAATGAGATAGGTCCCGCGACCTTGAGATGGGTTTAGATAATCTTTGAATATCCAATCATTAATATAATATTTTTATCTCAAATTACATTTAACCCACATAATGGATACTGTCCTTTTAAATTTATGTATCCTATCATTCGTATCGCACGTACCCTGACGTAGGTATATTATAGGGTTACCTTATGTACCTACTATGGTACTTGTATACCTGGTACATGACTTGGGCGGGCCTTTCGCTCAGGTCGATCGCGATATATTGCGATTTAAACTTCCTACGACGCTATTGAGGACTCTTGGAACGTAAATAGCTCGACATAATGCTTTAATGTCGAATTATCAGGGGCGTTTTTGACGATTTTTGAACTTCGAAACGAAATAGTTGACGATCAGCAAAGAATTCAGCTTTTTGTAATCGCGATTTTTAGTCGACAAAACAAATCGCATCTATTACTGTTATTCTTTTGTTTTTATTGCATTATTCTTTTATTGGAGAGCCAACGAAACGGTCATACTGTCGCGCAAGTTGTAAGGAAGTACGATTAAAACATTCGCTGTCTTGCTCAATAAAAATACGAAACGACCAAACAGGAGAACGGTTGCTTTTAGAAACTTTTTCTCAATATCCCCATAACAGTTATTTCGGCAGCTATATTTACTTATACTTGAGTTATCCTAAAGAATTCCCAAGTCGCCCTGTAGCTGACATTACGTCTTCCAAATGGCATTGCCGACAAACAGAGGGGCGACAACGACGGAGGGAAATATCAATCGCTTCAAATTCTGCCCTCCGAGGGAGGACCTTGAATGCCAAACTCACAGCTTGCCTAATGATGCATTACTCAGATTCACCAAGCTCTTACCTATAGACGGCATTATCTATTCTATTTTCTATTCAAAGAAAATGAAACTCTATCTTCACAAGTTAGAGCTTGATTTCAAATGGATATAGGGAGGGTGTTACGTCGTTACTAATACGAGGGCTTGTCATAAGCAGGTTATCGAATGTTCCAACTATTCATTCTTATCGGAACGTCAAATGCAATTCAATATTTCATCGCATTGATGTCGAAAAAGATAATTTTTCTCTCAAGATGTACAATGCTTTTCGATGTTAGATGTTAAGTACAAATCGTTCCATTCTGACTGTTATAAATACTTTTAGAGAGGAAATCATAAAAGTAATGGGAGACTTGCCTTTCAATTGAGGTCATCAAGATTTATTTGTAAATCAAATAATACAAACATTTCTCGTTATAATTTGAAATTATTAAGTACTAGCTGTTACCAGCGACTTTGGCCGCCACAACAAAAAATCGGAATTAAACTATCCAATCAACTTTTGGTGTACCTTATTTCATCCAAATCCATTCAGAGGTTTTTGCGTGAAAGAGTAACAAACATCCATCCATCCATCTAAACTTTCACGTTTATTATATCAGTAGGAAGTTAGATGCATTAGCATAATACTTGATTTGAAAATCTGTACTATCAATTATCATACATATTTAAAAGCTTTCATGACTAGAAAATTTCGTCTGGAAGCGATATTGCCGGACTTAGTCGTCAACTCACCCGCAATTAACTCGCCCGTTCGGGCGAGTTGGCACCTTCTGATTTTATCTTTTTTTGTTGTCGTCAACTCGCCACTGAGCGAAAATCTGACGAATTTACAGTCGTCTACAAAAGTGTTTCTATAAATTTAACATTTAATTTAATTGAACCTGCTTCACATGTTTAAGACACTAAATGACTGTAGAGTTGATTAACTGAGGACCAGTAGATTGTTTTCATTAGTAAGTAACATGTTAACGTTTGTTATAAAAAAAAAATTACAAATTTACAACAAACCCTGATCTGTGATATTTAACCGACTTCCAAAAGGAGGAGGTTCTCAATTCGGATGTTTGTATTTTTTTTTTGTGTTTGTTCGGGCATAACTCCGTCGTTTAACAACCGATTTGAAAAATTCTTTTTTGTTGGATAGGGTATACTTCCGGAATGGTCCCATTTAAATTTTATCGAAATCGGACTAGCACTTTTTGAAAAATCAACATAAATCAACAAAAACCTAAAAAGTTTTCAACTTTGTCTACACCGATTACTCCGAGGTTTCTGGTCCGATTTTGATGATTCTTTTTTTGTTCGATACAGTATATCTGCCATTTGGTCCTATAAAATTTTCATTTAGTTTGGTGTAGTAGTTTTTATTTTTAGTTTTTATACATGGGCGTTGTTATTACCGGTGCTACGGATTACAAAATTTTAGTGCACATGTAAGAAAATTATGTATTTGACAATAATTTGGGTTGAATAGTGAAACTAAAAAGGATAAAATAAAAAACTTAAAAAAAAATGTAACCGACTTCAAAACCACCACAAAAAAGTTCAAAATAACCTACAAAAAAACTTTTCTGTCGAAAGTCGGTGACAAAAAGTCAATGAAATAAAAAACAAATTGTTTTTATAAGTAAGTAATATGTTCACGTTTGTTATAAAAATCATTTACAACAAACCCTGATCTGTGATTTTATAGTTCCTAAGACTGTTATTTTTTATAGTAGTATTAAGTAATAATTAACCAATTGTATTTTGATATTGTTGATTTTACTTTGTTATATTGTTTAGTATAGTCATGTTACATACTAGGTTATTTATGAAAAAGACACTAGAAAAAACGTGATATTGTTGATAATCTTCAAAATGTAGGTAACATATAAGCAGTTTTTTTTTTTGTTTGGCAAGTGATGTAAATTATAATACATAATATACCTATTAAAAAACTACATTCCTTTTATTTCAAATCGTACAACGCCTTATACTTATAAAGTAGGTTTCTATATTGAATTTATTATAACACTTTTATAGATGACTGTACCATTTTTCGTTCAGTGGCGAGTTGACGACAACAAAAAAAGATAAAATCAGAAGGTGCCAACTCGCCCGAACGGGCGAGTTAATTGCGGGCGAGTTGACGACTAAGTCTATTGCCGGGTTGGCTGCGTCATATTTATTTCATAACTTTTCTCTTACTATTTGATACAAATCACGCCTGTAGTCCCCGAAGGGTTAGGCAGAGATATACCTTATATATATGTGTACATGCCGACGGACTCACATAATAACTTAAACGAGTTCTGTGAATGCTTAGGTGAAATAGCGGCTATTGTCGAAAGTGAAAATGTAGAATATGTTTATATCTTAGGGGATTTTAATGCTCACCCTGGTGAATTATTTAATAGGGAATTGCTGAGTTTTTGTGTGGAACAGAGTTGGTTTTGTGCCGATTATGAGAAACTGGGTATTGACTCTGATACATATACCTTTGTTAGTGAGGTTTGTGGAAGCAGACGTTGGTTGGATCATCTCTTGGTCTCTGAGATGGCGTGGAAGACACTTAAAAAAGTTGAAGTATGTCATGATATATATTGGTCGGATCATTTTCCATTGTCATTTCAAGTTGATCTGGGGATGGTTCCACCAACGGAAGTTTCTTCTTTGTTGGTAACAAATAAAAACTTTGATAAGGCTATATGGGGAGAAAGAAATGTATCGCAAAGGGATGGTTACTATGAATTGTGTATGGAAAAGCTAAAAAACATAGATTTTCCGTTTGAATTAGGAAAGTGTTGTGATACTTTTTGTCAAGATTTGAGTCACAGATCTATTATTGATAATTTGTATAGAAGGTTAGTGACAACCCTTCGGGAAGCGGCAGAAGGCAGTTCTGGTTCTGTGAGTGATGGTAAGAGACGGCGTGCAGTGATCGGCTGGAATAAGTATGTTAGAGAGGCGCATGGAGATGCAAGGAAGGCTTTTCTGAACTGGGTGTGGCATGGAAGGCCTCGGAATGGTAGGGTATATGAGGAAATGAATGAGACGCGCAAGGTGTTTAAGCAAAGGTTGAAATACTGTCAGGATAACGAGGATCAGATCAAAATGAACATACTGGCGACTGAGCATGGCCGCAAACATTTCCAAAATTTCTGGAAATCCACTCAGCGATTGAACCCAAAACCTACAGTTCCAATCAGTGTGGGTGGAGTTGAGAAACCTGAGGAGATTGCGGACATGTTCAGGAGGCATTTTGCGGTAGCTCCAGTTCAGGTAGAGGAGCAGGTGCGTATCGCTGGGGACATCATGTCTGGAGAGCCAATCAATATCTCGGCACGGGAGATAAAGGACATTATTAAATCTATGACTAGAGGCAAATCCCCCGGACATGATGGCCTAAGCATTGAGCACTTTCAGTATGCTGGTCCTCATCTTCCTAGGATCCTATCCATGTTTTTCAACTTTTGTGTGAGGCATTCCTATCTGCCTGCGGACCTGATGAGGACGATAGTTGTGCCTATAGTTAAGAGTAAAACTAAGGATGCGTCAGACAAGGATAACTATAGACCAATTTCTTTAGCCACTGTAACAGCTAAGGTGCTTGACCGTGTGTTTGAGCGTAGGATAAGTGCCCAGCTTAAACCGCATGATGCTCAGTTCGGTTTTAGAGCCGGGTTGTCCACGGAGACTGCTATTCTGGCGCTTAAGCACACGGTTAGGTACTATACTGAAAGGAATACTCCTGTGTATGCTGCTTTTCTGGACCTCTCCAAGGCGTTTGACCTGGTTAATTATAATATCCTGTGGTCAAAATTGAGACAGAATACCATACCTCATGAGTTGGTTAACCTCCTCGAGTTTTGGTATAACCACCAAATTAACCAGGTCAGATGGTTGGGTGCATTGTCTGGTGAGTATGGGCTGGAGTGTGGCGTGAGGCAAGGTGGCTTGACCTCCCCAGGGCTGTTTAGCCTATATGTCAATCAGCTGGTCGAGGAGCTCGGCAGCACTGGTGTCGGATGCTCTATTGATGGCAAGGTCATTAATAGTATAAGTTATGCTGATGACATGGTGCTGCTGAGTCCTTCGATTGATGCACTCAGACGGTTGCTTGGGGTGTGTGAACAATACGCCACGGCCCATGGACTCCTCTACAATGTCAGGAAGAGTGAGGTCATGGTTTTTCGTGTTGGTACCAGAAAACCTAAGTCCGTTCCTCCAGTCTTCCTTTATGGGGAACCACTTAAGAGGGTGTCTCAATTTAAATACCTTGGGCACGTTTTAAATGAGGATCTGAGTGATGATGATGATTTGGAGAGGGAGAGAAGAGCGTTGTCGGTTCGATGTAATATGTTGGCCCGCAGGTTTGCTAGGTGTACTAAAGAAGTGAAACTTACACTGTTTAAGGCCTACTGCCAGACTTTTTACACCTGCAGCCTGTGGATCAAGTATACGCAGAAGGCCTACAACGCTCTTCGTATTCAATATAATAACGCCTTCCGGGTGCTGCTGGGGCTTCCACGGTTCTGTAGCGCGTCGGGCATGTTTGCAGAGGCTGGCACTGATAGTTTTGAGGCTATCATGCGCAAAAGGGCAGCCTCCATAATGCGTAGGATACGTGGGAGTTCCAACAGCATCCTCAGCGTTATTGCTGAAAGACCAGACTGCCCTTTCCTGGCGCACTGGACCCGTAGGCATGCCTGCTGGCCCGGTGCAGAGGGAAAGTTTTTGAACTAAATGTTTGTAATTGTTGTTATTATTTTGTTTAAGGTTACTAACATAGTTGTAAGTTTTTTTCTGTTACTAACTCATTATGGATTTTTAATTTGTCCGAATTAAATGATTATTATTATTATTATTATTATTATTATATCCACACATAGCCATGTTTTGTTTAAATCCCATGTAAAACGGAACGAGTCTATTGCCATTACATACTTTACTTTTTGTCTATGAAATGAAATTTTGGTATCCAAAATATATTATAACTAGCTGTGCCCGCGACTTCGTTCGCGTGGATGTCGGAACTTAACAATGTATTTTTTATCAAATTGACAAAGTTTCATACAAACTTTCATCCCCTATTTTATCCCCTTTGGGGGTAGAATTGATCAAAATCCTTTCTTAGCGGATGCCTACGTCATAACATCTACCTGCATACCAAATTTCAGCCCGATCCGTCCAGTGGTTTGGGCTGTGCGTTGATAAATCACTATGTCAGTCAGTCACCTTTGAGTTATATATAATTAGATAACTCTTGATTGATATAATAACATTTCAGAATTTAGGAAAATCGTTCCAAGGAGCTATAAAAGATTACATCATCATAAACAGACATAAAAACCTACACAAAAAAGGACATACAGTCGTACAGACCACAAAACAGTTCCCATCACGCACAGACACTTCCCAACTGCCTGCAGCTAAACCGCGTCTAATGACCGCCTCTTTAAAACAAGACGTGTTTTTCTGTGGAGTATGGGAAGCCTCGTATCCCCTACATAGCTTCCCGTACTCCCCCGCGCCCCAGACTGGGACGTAAAGAACACTTGCAAGACGTTCTAAAGTGTTTGAGAAAGGATGGTGTACTTACAAAGCGAGAAATGGATGTATGTAGATGGAGTTATAGATACGAGTATGTTCGTGTGTGGCTGGAAAAATAGGAGAGGAGGAGTGGTTCTATTCGTGCATTTTTTGTAAGACTACAAAGCGTTGACCAATTGAAAGTAGTCTTTTATGTTTCATTTCGAGTTAATCAAATGATTATCATTTTGTGATTTTTTTTCTTTACATAGTACCTACCTCTTTCACCTTGTATATTTTTATACATCTGGCTGTGAAGCAAGCTGATTATGGATACATTTACTACAATGGCGTCCCCTTCCAGTTTTGCCACTCATATCTGCCTCATAAATACCTTTTGTTTATCGACTTTCACTCATCCTCTCAAGATAACTAAACATAAGCAAAATCTTGTCAACACATCTTATTTCAATCCACAACGTTCATAATACTTTAGCAATATTAGTACACAGAAATAATTCTGAAAGCTTACTAAACAACTAGCCGCAGTGGTAGACGCCCATGGCGACAGATGGGCTAGACGATATCCGACCACCGTAGGCGCGGGCATGCGGGCGGCGAGTAATGGGCGACTCGTTGTCCGACAAATCCTCAAAGACTGCATAATTTTGACAGGCCTGTTGGTCTAGTGTTTAGTGACCCTGACTGCTATGCCGGTCGTGGGTTCGATTCCCACCCACGACAATTAATGTTTGTGTGATGAGCACGATCATTTGTTCTGTGTCTGGGTGTAATTTGTCTATAATATTTATGTATTTAGAAATATATAAGTATGTTTATCAGTTGTCTAGTACCCATAACACAAGATCTGCTTAGCTTGGTACTAGATGGCGTTGTGTGATAATTATGGAATATTATTATTATTATTATAATGACGAGGCCCCCCTTTAGAGGGCCAAAGCCTGCCTGACTTACGAATTAACGTGACCCCGGAACGTAAAGGGCTATTGAAGGACACCGTGGATTTTAGTCAGTATGAGTCTGACAGTCCCTCCCACTCTACCCTGGGTGGAAGGACTTTTTTGATGATTTTACCACGATAAAAAAGCTTACTAAATAACAGTTAAAATAAACTCATGATTGACACACCACCAACATGTACAATACAAGTCAAACCAGCAAACTATTTAAAAATATCACAAAGCAAAATATTTCTGTTAAATCAAGGACCACCAACATGTACAATACAAGTCAAACCAGCAAACTATTTAAAAACATCACAAGCAAAATATTTCTATTAAATCAAGGTATATTTCCACAGAATGGCACTCATAAGCTGCCATAAAAGGACCAACTAAACAGACGTAATGTCACACGAGACCATGAAAACATAGTTATTATTTGAGCAGCTCCGATATCTAAGCGGCTTATGTGGAAAAATCAATTTCGTTTGTCGTTGCCACTAGGGACACCATCAATTTTATATGAAACATTATAATATGTGACTGTATGTGCGTTGTAATTTTTATGTTACTATGTTCATCTATAGGTACTTAAATTATAAAGGTGCGAAGGAGTCGCTAGTCCTTAATAAAGCATTAAATAGTTATCTTTTCTGGGTAAAAGAAATAGGTAATAGGCCGGTCAATATCGACATAAAAAAAAACCAAACATTGCAAACGCGCATGTAACTACGATTTTTTATATGTTGTTAGGTCCCTTGAGAGTAGTTAACACCCAAGTTTGCAACCCTGAAAACCCTGTGCTGTCAATGTTAACCCTTAATTTGGTAACGTTAAGTATACTCAACATAACTTTTGAAAAAATGTAGATGTCAAATTTTCTTCCGTGATTTAAAATTTTATAGGCTTGGAATACTTCAATGATAGTTATAATTAACTATCATTGAAGTATTCCAAGCCTATATATGCCAGTTTTCACTATAATTAGTAGGAAAAAGTTTCTACCGGCCTGTCAATATTTTACTTGACAGTAGCGAACCAGAAAAGACAACGAGACAACGTCATCTGTGAGCCATAAAGATAAATATTTATTTTTGTTGGGTTTTGGTCTAGTTTTGATACATATTTTGCTTATTTCTATTTATTTATTGTGTAATCAATACGTTAAAAATATTAGAAATCCATTTTTCACCTGGATAAGAACACGAGGAGTCAGTGAACTTGATTGTTAAGTATACTCAACAAAATTCGATGGTGAGTAATCTTGTTATGTAGAGTATACTCAACAAGTCTGCATGGTGAGACTTATTGAAATGACATTTCTAGCACTTTTTCGAATGAAATGATGCATTCTCAGTCAGGTATGTGATTCTCCTCTACAATTTACACAAATCTTGGCTTTTGCGCCACTATCAACATGTACTACAGCTACTAGCAAATCGTCGGAGACAGAAGGCTGTATTCTGTCTCCACTCCACTCCACTCAACCTGATCCAGATGACCCCTGTACCCAAGAAAAAAATGTAATTAAGTTTAAATGGTCTCATGGAAGTTTCCTTCATTGTGCTGAAGTAGATCCAGAAGCTTTCGAAAGCTCTAGGGTCCCGATAGAAAGAACGAATTCAATTATTTCATCGATTTCATTTCTGACAATCTGTTTGACGCAATTTGTGCCAAAAATAATGGTTAATTATAGTGTTAACTAAGTGAAAACTTCTTACTACATAAAAATACTGCATGTAAACCTTTTTTATTTATATATTATATAATATTATATATATAGTAATTCTTTAGCCATAGGATTTTGTTGAGTATACTTAACGTTGTGTTTTCAGGAAACCCTTTATGTAATATTTTTTTTATTATTTTTCCCGTAAGGTTTGAATGCATATATTAACACAATATATTAACGCCAACTTTCTACTACAACTTTTTTGGTCTTGCCAAATTAAGGGTTATGTCGAATCAAAATCCGTTCAGTAGTTTTTGTGTGTGTATCTCATGAACTGTGATAGCTAGAGAGTTGAAACTTTCACAGGTGATGTACTTCTATTGCCGCTATTACAAAACATACTAAAAACCAAAATACAATAAAATATTATGGGGGGCTCCCATAAAAAAAAACGTGATTTTTATAAATAATGTTTCGGAGGCTGTTTCTCATGAACCGTGATAGTTAGATAGTTTAAATTTTCACAGATGATGTATGTCTATTGCCGCTATAACAAAAAATACTAAAATCGGCCAAGTGTGAGTCGGACTCGCGCACGGAGGGTTCAGTACCATCATTTATAAAAAACCGACCAAGTGCGTGTCGGGCCACGCACAGTGTAGGGTTCCGTAGTTGCCCATCAAAATACTTATGCGAATTATCTAAACTGATCCGCTGAATTTAATTTTAAAAAGAAGAATTTTCAAAATCGGTCCAGGAGTCTTTGAGAAATCGGGGAAAACACATAAAAAAAAAGATTACGACGAATTTAGAACCTCCCCTTTTTTTTGAAGTAAGTTAAAAATAGTTGACGATAAAAACCTACCTATCCCCAAAAAACATACCGTAAAAACATACCTATTAAAGCTGTAAAAATAAAGTTGACAAACTTACATTTGCAGTTGAAGAGCATGTTCTCCGATACATTTTGTTTAGGAAAAAATGTTATCCAAGTACATTTTATAAGTTGGTCGACTATTACTCGTAAAGTTGTAAAGCCTACTTAGTCATGATAATTTTCTTTTAAACTTCGTTATATATACTACTATTGTGAATTTTTTCACACCCCCAAACATAACCGTTTAGCTGGTAGAGGGGGGGGACACTCGAGTCGAGCAAAATTTAGCACTTAAAAGCTTAATATTTCACAAACGAAAGTTTTAATAAAAAAATTGTTTATGGAAACTATCAATATTTTTTAAAGACCTATTTAATGATACCCCACACTAAGGGGTACGCGAGAAAAAAAAAAACATCCCCACTTTACGTGTACAGGAAGTACCCTAAAAAAAAATATTTTACGAGATTTTATTTTACCACTTTTTCGGCACAACAAATCCGTATATTTACACCAAATCACAGCTCTCTAGGACTGTGCGTCTCTGAGCTAAACTGCGGACAGACGGACGGACGGACGGACGGACGGACATGGCGAAACTATAAGGGTTCCTTGTTGACTACGGAACCCTAAAAATGGATAAAAAATCATATCTGTTGTCCAACTCCCACTTAGCCAGTTTTATTTGTTGTTATAGCGGCAATAGACATGCATCATCTGTGAAACTTTAAACTATCTAACTATCACGGTTCATGAGAAACAGCATTCGAAACATTATCTACAAAAACCAGCTAACAAATCACGTTTTTGTATGGGAACCCCCTTAATATTCATTGTATTCTGGTTTTAGTATTTTTTATAGCGGCAATAGAAATACATCACCTGTGAAAATTTCAACTCTCTAGCTACCACGGTTCATGAGATACACACGCAAAAACTACTGAACCGATTTTGATTCGACATTGACATTGGCAGCACAGGGTTTCAGGGTTGCAAACTTGGGTGTTAACTACTCTTAAGGGACCTAACAACATATAACAAAATCATAGTTACATGCGCGTTTGCAATGTTTGATGTCGATATTGACTGGAAAAAAGTAGGGTAGCTAAAAGAGACAAGTATTGAGTTGTGTGTTTTGTATGTAATATCACATGCTGCTTCCTAGAAATAACATAATGTAACCAGCGATGTAGGATCATCGTAAACATTGAATCGCCACAAAACGATTACCATCACTAGCTTGATTTTGAACCTGTCTGAAACTTATATCTCAACTCTTCCAATACTCACATTTTTTATTAGTATCAGTCCTGAAGCACTGGTCCCCTAACATTGCCGCCGCACAGTCGCTACTTGTATCGAGTTTCGACAAAATTGAATTACAAATATCTCTTTATTAAAGAACGATGTTCTTAAAAATCAGTCATTGCTTGATGGCTATTGATAAAATGTATAAATCGGCAGGTTATAGCGTGTAAGGGAAAGAAAAAAACGCGTTTTTGCCGATTTATTTCCAAAACATACAGTTAATAATTTCCAAAGAAATTGGTTTCTATAACGACATCCGAATTAACATAAGCATTATAGTAGCATTTTACAAGCGTTTTTAAACGTTTCTACCATCGTTATTGCAAAAAAAAAATTTACTACGCCAAAGCTTCCAGATAACCTTCATTTTAAAAGATTAAAAAAGTCATATTTTACCACGACTTCTAATAAAACCTTTCCGACCTTTCCTGTCACCTAATTGCGCCTTGAACTGAAAGCTTTTACCAATTTTTGAAAAGGCTAAAAAACCCGATATTTGCAATGACGGCTAATAAAACCTTTTGTACCTTTACCAACCGCTAATTAAAGACCTTTGACGTTTTGAATAATTTGGGCAAATCTGTCAGAAAGCCCTGATTTTGCCCAGTAACAATCCGGGCAAACTATCCGAGGAACCCACCGCACATTGTCACCACGTAGCGCGTAACCCTACTTGCGTCGACAGAATTAATTTCCTGGCCTATAACTCTCGTATATTGGACGCGGCCGACAGTCGCGAGTGTTTGCGATTTATAGTCGCAGTGTCGCCCACAGGTAGTGGCTATAGAATTATTGCTAAGCCTTTGTGTTGGACCGCTGGTATTTCTTTGATTTTGGATCTCGTTGAGGGGTATTGGAATGTGTGGTGGGGATGTTAAATATGTGTGAGGGGTCAAGGTTCGCTTGTAAATGTTTTATTGGGCAATTATTGTTCGGGCTCGTATAATCGCGTGTATGGAGGAAACTAAAGATATTTGAGTAAAGGTATGATAGACGGTGCAACGCAAACAAAACCTCAATACAAAACAGGTTACTAAAGGGACTAGGGAAGCAAATTAAACTTGAAAACATAATTTTGCTTATAACTGTCACTGGGACATGGGACTAGGTCTTGATGGCCCACCACGCCTAAATAATAAATCAAAACAAAGCTTTAACCATGTCAAGGCCAAAAGCCTTCCGGGGTCGCGGGACTTTCTAAACAGGTAACCGCGACTCTGGAACATATAGGGCTATTCATTGAAGGAACACCGTGGATTTTACTCAGTACGAGCTTCGCTTAACCCAGGGCGGTAGGACTGACTTGATGTTTTACAACCATGAAAAAAAAAGGATTGTGTGGTTTTATGAAACCACGGTAAAAGTGGAACTTTTTCACATTATTTTTCACACTACACGGTCAGCTGATGCGAACTTTAGGCGCCGCCATATTGGCCTCGGCTGACGAGCTCGACGAGCGCCATTCACTTGTACTCCGCGGCCGACCGTCACGCGACATGCAACACACAGACGAAAAAGTTTCAGACGATGTAGTAAAAGTTTCACTTTGAAAGGGAATTTTGTGGGGTTTCCAGAGGTTAAGCTTTATTATCTCTGACATGAAAAAATCTGCAATCAATATTGGAATACAAATATGTTCTACTAACCTCTAACTAAAACTACAACACACTCACGCCCACGGAAATTGCAATGGCTAGGTATATCTACGAACCAGATATCTAACTCCCTATTTACCCTTGTGTAACCCTTCGGAAAGCTCAAGCGTGACGCCATGTTATGTTATATTGGCCATCGACGACAGCTACGAGTGTTCGGGATTTATAGCTTAATGTCGCTAGCAGGTAGCATTATAGGGTTATAGCAATAGTAATATTGTATTGCAATAGAGAGCAATACAATATAACAAAACATTGTCATTACCATTTTAAATCTATGCTTGTATACAAATTTGTTACTTAATATTGATACAAAAATGTATTGTTTGCTATGGGCTAACTCAAAAACTACTGGACTGTTTTAAAAAATTCTTTCACCATTGGAATAATATATTGTTACCAAGTAACATAGACTATAGGGATGGGTATCTGTGCGCGGAATCGCTAACAAAAGCTATTGTTTGAATATAAATTTACACAATATTTTAATTAATTATCATCATTATTTTAAAAACTTAAACTTAAGTAAAAAACTTAACAGCATGACTGTATCAGAAAGGTCTCTTAACATAATTCATTACCCACTTACTTGACGAATATTTCTTTTCACAATTACGATGTTACTTACATTCTTGAATATGCTCGCACCTGATATCATCTGCCTAGCCTTTTCCTGACTAAATTGGGATAGGCTTCCAGTCAAACCAGATGCAGCTGAATATTATCAGTATTTTTCATGGAGCGACTGCCTACCGGACCTCCATAACCCAGTAACTGGGTCATACGATACCCCATGATACCTTTGGCATATTATAATGCTGTGTAAATACATAATTATGTATGATAAGCGACATCATCATAATCATCCTAAATTGTTCCCACTGCTGGGACACAGGCCTCCTCTCTGTGAGAGGGAGTGGGCCATAATCCACCACGCGGGTCCAGTGCGGATTGGTAGATGTCACATGCCTTCGAATTTTTGGTTCTAGGACATGCCGGTTTCCTCACGATGTTTTCCTTTACCGTTTTGAGAGCAGTGGTGATGAAATAAATTACACAAAGTAATGCGCCTGGCGGGGTTCGAACCCACGACCTACAACTCGTAAGTCGGGACCGATACCACTGGGCCACCACTGCTCTACATAAGCGACATAGTTATGCTATACTTGTAATATTTGCTATATGGCTGTAGCCAACGAAGACATATAAGAGTGTTTCCAATTTATAGCTCAATGTCGTCCACAGGTAGCATTATAGGGTTATAACCGTTTTAGAAGAGCCCCCGTTATGTTCAGATGCGTTCATAAGCATCGAGTGAAGTGGATAGTATTTCTTAAAGAGGCTTTTGTGAGAGAGATTGAAGAATGTAGGGAGAAAGCCTTTGGAATTGGTACTTGGAGAGTTGTGGCCAAAGGGTCAGATTTATAGGAAGTATTTTTATAAGTATATATCTGTAGTAATCTGTTAATTCGGTACGGATTCGAGCCATGATGAAAACACTGAAAGTCAAGACTTGTGTCAACTTAAATTACATTTAAAAATTGTGAGACGTTGATGATCGCGGATTTTGAAGCTTTTTTTGTGAAAAATCAACATCACCGCTTGTTGGTAAGGCGTTTTGTGTACTGATTCAGCAAAACGCTAGTTCAAGTCAAGCGCTAACCTTTTCTTGTTCCCACCAACAGTTACTATAACTATAATAGTTTACTTAGCTAATGATCAGACAACTGTACCTACTAAGTAAACAACTCAGAAGCAAATCCAACGAATCAACCAAAACAAGTGACGATGGGCCCACAATTATTTAGCACCACAAACTAATAACGAGGCCACACTCAGCCACATTGAACCAGTTAGTAATGACGTCACAGTTACCTACTGCTAGCCAGAACAACGGGAGCGGTGACAAAGGGACCGCCCGTCTTTGTGGAATCGGAATGTTGATCAAGTAATTAGCAACTTACATAGACACCGCGTCCTTGAGGAGCATGAGTGTGTCGTGTGTGGATGTGGTACATTTGTGAACTTAAGAACTCTCTGTGAAGAACCAGTCCAGTGGTTTGTGTGTTGAACTAACCAAACGACAAATTATTTAGTCCCTTTCTCTGTTGTATTCTTTTGTGAAGGCTTTTGTGAAGCTCTGGGTGAGGCGTAAAAGCTATTAGATTTGAGCGACTAAAAAACCTCCCGTTCCTTCAGTTAATTTCCCCTGGCAGTCGTTTTTAGCCCTTAAGCAGCTCCTTGCAACGTGCATGGAACACGATGCGCTTCGACTCGGGCCTGCTCTTTGATCAGACAGCGAGCTACCTTTTTGAGATTTGAACCTACAACCAGTATTTAGGAAGCCAAATTACAGACTACTACTAAGATCCACTACTTTTCTAAGTTCCCTTTGGTTTCGAGGAAAATCTATATACTCATATTCGTAGTCATCATATTCTATACCAAATACGTTCATCTAATTTTCTGAACATGAACGAAGCAGAAGTGATATGGAAGGATCGATAGCAAATGGCTCTCTGTTGTATCCACTTATGTCACCTATGAGAAAAGTTTAGTGCCAACAAATCTCCATTTTTTTCATAAAATGATCCAAGATGGTGAAGGGCCTTTGAATCCTTAAAAACCTATTTCTACCTAGTTCACCCATGACCCACTGTAAAAATAAAATAAAAAAGTACCATCTCCACTTTACCTTACTTAAACAGTTGAGAAGTAAGGCGCGAACGCAAGTTATCGCAATAAATCTGAACAGTGCCAAGTTTTCATTGAAAGCGAGTAACGCAACTTTGCCTAATGGCGACCGGAGCGATGGAAACGTCTCGAATGATGTATGTGGAGGGAATGTTCTCGAAGCGTTGTTCCAATTCAAGTTTAATTTGAGTAGGTGTTCGTAATTGTTTTGACGTTTGAGTGATGGTGTGTACCTGGGTGTCTAACTGAAGATATCGTATCTTTAGATCAGATTGAAGATAGATATTTGAAGAGAAACCTTGTGATCATCCTGTTAAAGTGACCGTGTATGGGCAAATGTAATGTTGGACGCCTTACGGTACGATGGATGTATGATTTGAAGAAGGGAATACGGAAATATATATGAGTACTCAAGGACTGCCCAAGACCGGGATGGTTAGCGCTATTTCAGGGACGCTTACATTCAGCTGTGGACGGCGCTTGATTGACACAAGAGAGCGATATGCCCTAATTTTATTTAATGATTCTTAACAAGCGGTGTCGTTTTACGCTGTAACTGGCATACAGCTGAATCTTGATAAACTGGATGCTGGCCCCGACATAATTAGGAAAAGTCTAGACAAACGATATTGATAAGAGTGTTTCTTGAGCGTTTTCGGTCTAAACTATGATAAATGTCATTCACTCCATAAACCTCGTATTGCAAAATCAGATTAATACACGTTCAATATCGTTGAAATGCTTTTATGGATTGCTACAATAGGCAGATGTGCTAATAAAGAGTTTAAAAATCTTAAAACATATTCCTTTCATATTAAATAGTCCAAAAATTCATCGCACCATTTCCCAAATTCAAGCTGGTATTAAAACCGTGCTATCATGACAGCAGTAGGTCAGCCTATTCACTATGTTTTTCAAGCCTTGAAAGGGTGAATCCTCCAAACAAAACTGGGAATCTAAATATCCGTATTAAAACCTTTTATGCCCCACCCAGTACTAAAAAAGAAAACATAAAACAGATGGTCTCCCCGAAAAGTTAGGCAGAGGTTTACATAATTAGAAAGTACACACAATTTTGCCAGTCACGTTCAGTTACAATATTAAAACTATATGCCTAACACCCACAAACAAACTATAAAATGGTGACCCTTCAAATCGCTGATATTTTCCGATCCCAAAAAGCTTGCATTAAAAACTGCTGAGGACGGAACTTTGGGTCCGATAGACCTCACATCGGCGTAAGGGAGGGTTGTTTACTCTCAGGGAAGGCTCAGGTGGCCGCGCACCGGCAACACTTATACTAATCTACGCTGAGACAAATAGGGCCCTACACGAGGACGACGTGACATAGATCTAGAAAACTGTAGAAAGTACTGTGTACTTATATTCCTTCCTTTTGTTATTGAAGATTTGGCTAGTCACGGCAAAGAAAGCTCTAACTTTTTAGTTAGAGCTTTCTTTGCCGTGACTCGATAACAAAATAGGTACGTATCGAATAAAAACGTATTTACTATCGAGTAAAAACGTATTTACTAACGAGTAAAAACGTATTTACTATCGAGTAAAAACGTATTTACTAACGAGTAAAAACGTATTTACTATCGAGTAAAAACGTATTTTGTTGTGCTGAAATGTTAATGTTTTCGATCTCGTTGCGCTCGCTCTTCAATGAAGATTTGACTTGCCACGGTCCAGAGAGCTAAAATTTTACGAGCTTTACGCTCGGTCTACAAAAAAATTGTAGTCTCGTGGTTTTTCAACTCACTCAATGACAAATCTTCACGTGGAAATGTGGAAATTGAAACCTATGAAGGTTAGTAATAGCTGTACTACTTTACTGACCGTTGTCACAGAGGTTTTTTTTGCAGAGGATCCTACTCTTCGAAATTATGAGAGATAGAGAGAGATTTTTAACCGACTTCAAAAAGAAGGAGGTTATCAATGCGACGGTATGTTTTTTTTTTTTTCTTCAAAACTTTTCTTTCGGAAGTCGGTGGCAAAAAAGACAATGAAATTAATGAAAAAAAGTGAAAAGTTTTGAAGGTTATTTTACCCTTTTTTGTGGTTGTTTTTGAAGGCGGTTACATTTTTTTTTTCAAGAAACCATAAGTCCCTCTAATCCATTCCCAAGTCTACTTGTCATCCGTGGACGAACCCTTGAGTTAACGAGTTGCGCGTCATACCTGCAGGTGCGCGGCCTCTGCTCCTCAGTTTAATAGCTAAGTATTTTTACCACGACATGTGGCACACGACGCAGGACGGATCCTATTTTTTGGTGAAAAATGTTTATCCACATTTCCAAGCTTGAATCATTATAATAATCAATCCCAATCATTTTACATGCTCAGTCTCATCATCATTGATGAATAGTAGTACTTTTATTCAATGTGTCATGCACTTTTAAAGTTTTTAAACACAGTCATGAAGAGAGCTGTGTTCTTGGTTCCTGATATATGATCTAAATTTCTAATAATTATATTCTTGATGGCATAGACTTCAGTCAGAAATAAACTAAAAAGATAAAGTCGTCTACATTAAAGTTGGCTTTGTTACTCAGATATACATATGTGCTTGGCTGGCCACGCTCTCGCGTATCTAGATGTAGAAAACAATACCTAATACAATTCAACCGACACACGAATCGAATTGACCTCACACACAGTACAGTACTGTCAACCGCCACCAATTCAATTCATAAAATAATTTCACAAGAACTCTCTTTGACCTTTTGAAAACAGTTTGTAACTACGCAACATTTCAAATAACGTTTGAAAAGTTAAACAGGTTGAAAAGTGAAAACTTCTCGAGTCAATATTGAACAAAGTTACGAAGGATCATAATTCTGTGTACCTAGTAGAATGTAACTTGTAGATAATAACTCCATCATTTGATCTGTTTAAATTTCTTCAAACTTCCGTTTAAACAACGATAAGTACTTTCAAAGTTATTAAACATAAAGCAATTTAGAACAAGATCGAAATGACTTTACTTTAAGAAAATTCATGAATAAATTCACGCCTTTTCTCATAGAGTCGGAAAAAGTTACAGTGCGTAGTCTATGTTAAATAAAATCAAGCAATTTTAAAATTAAACATCCTTTTACATCAACTTTTAACAGACATAGGGAACAACAACCATATCAAACACCATTTTTTTCCACGTTCTAATTCTATTCGATCCATGAGATTATTTTACACAATCAAAAACACGTACAAACGACCAGCTAATATTTCTATTATAAATGATAAACTGGTCATGTAAATATTGGTTTAGTATGAGATGGAAAACCTGCATCCGAACCCCGTGCAAACGAAATTCATCAAACTGTTTTGGAAATTACAGGAAAAGCAAATTAATATCACAATCTTAACACTCACGTAGGTACCTCCAAAGTAAAACCGCTAAAAAATCAGCTAGATTTAGCAGAAAAGTTCGCTATCTTTCTGTTGAGAAATAACTCCGGGGTTGTAGTATATCCGAAGATTTATAAAGAAAATAGAAAACCAATAACATCTCATGTAGAACACTGGCCTAGTTTGTATTCTACTGAAGTAATTTCATAACTTACAAAGTACATTCCAGAGTGATAGCGTTTCTTTCATGATGCAATGGCTGACCCAAAGAAAAGTTGTAAAACTTCATTGCATCCCCAATATGAGATTTTTATATAGCTGTATATTGTACAACCAATCATAATGAGACCAGTATTATAACAGACTACTATTCTTGTTATAAAATACAAATTTCTACACAAAATCGTAGACTTTGTCTCTATCATCTTTGACCTAGGTAAGAGTACACTGATAGCAATTTAAAAAAATAATAATTAAATTAACCAAACCATGCGAAAAGTGTTTCCAATCTACATGTACGAGTACTTACTCTGCTAATCCCTAGGGGTTTACTTTTGTGGTGGTATATTTATGTTAAAGAAATAATAATTAAGCTTCCGACTTAATCGCAGCCAAGCAATTATCTTTCAACTTCTATCGTGTCTTTTTTTCCATATCTCTGGCATCCTTTCATAATTCATTAATTCAGACAAGTAGTTTACTGAAATAAAATAAAGTCTTCTACAGCTGCAGTTTCACAATAAATTACGACAAACTCCTTGCCTAAAAAGAATCCATTTATCTTTTACAATCAAAGCACTAAATAATTAAAACAAATAGTGTGAAAAAGCCAGTGATAGCAGACGCGGGGATCCCCTTACCGTCCGATCTAACATCAGCATTTAATTAAATTTATGACTTGTAAACTGGGTTAACTATACAAGTTCTTGGTAACCTTACTCAAAATTAACAGCGACCTTATGTCAAAGCAATAAATGTGGTTTTCCCACTTCACGTGTTGCATGTAACTATTAAAAATTACATATTTTTAGACTTCAAATAAAAAGGTGCCTTTTACCGAGTTTAATAATGTTTAAATAACGATGTTACTGTATAATTTTATTGTTGGTTTTTTCAGCAGTGGTGGCCTGATGGTACAGCAGGTACAGGCCTTGACTTACGAGTTGTAGTTCGTGGATTCGAACCCAGATGCATTATTTTATGTCATTTATTTCATCCCCACTGCTCTCAAAACGGTGAAGGAAAACATCGTGAGGAAACCGGCATGTCATGGAATCAAAGATTCGAAGACATCTGACATCTATACCAACCTGCACTGGGCTGGCGCGGTTGATTATGGGACTCCCTCTCACAGAGCGGAGGCCTGTGTCCCAACAGTGGGTACATTACACACTGATGATGATCGGTGTTTTCGGGGACTTAGAAAAGGTTAATAGAGTCCAAGGGAAATTATTAATAAGTCATGTACGAAAGCGTCTGAAATGACAAATAACCTAATACTTCTTCCTTATATCAAAGAAGTGAGGAACACATAATAATAACAAAGGTCCAAAAAATTAAAAAGAAAATCCGTCCCCGAGCTCGTTTAAGCATTTCCCAGCAATTATTTATTATCGCGTTCAAAGCCGTAATCACAGGGACCCACAAAATAGAGACCAAAATTTACATGAAAAATTCTCAGCGTGCAAAAGGCGGAATCTAAATAATAAATTGTCCATTGTTAGGTGTGGTTTTTATACAAATGTATATTTATTTATGCAGACAACATAATGAATTCTCCAGGGATGCCCGATTATGCAGATTTTTTTAGCTTGTGCCCTCTGAAGCGGGAGTATTATGAATTGTTAAAGATAATCGTCGGCCTGTGCTGTAACGAGAGTATACGAGCTAAGTTCATGCGTGTTTCAGCGTGTTCTGACAGAATTGTAGAGTAGATTTTACATACTTTATTCGCCCTTGAAACAATTTTCTTCATCATACGTTGGTTAAGCTTCTAGAGCGGTAAATGTACTCGTAGGTATGCATGTTATTATACTAAAGAACAAACGTCTGCTTGGTTCTATTTATGCACAAACTGAATAAATAAAAAGCCGAAACAAAGTCAGAGGTCACTGTTTCTTTTAAACTATTGTCAAACAGACAGGCGAAGCGAATGCGGTCCGAAGCGTTTTTATTTGTAATGCATGGAATTGTTTGAATCCAGTCGCATAGAAAAGCGGAAGCGATCAGATAGACTATGTGACTGCCGACTGGCTTCAAACAATTCCATACATTACCATTACAAACAAAACACCTCGCTTCGCGTTCGCCACGCCTTTACATTATCAATATTCGTGTAACTGAAAGTATGTTGCACGGATTACAAATAAACTCATCAATTAATTATTAATACAAAAAAAAACCGAATAAATAACTGTGAATGAAATCTCAGATTTCCCTTTAATCGGGCATCGTTATCAGAATAGCACTAAAACTCATTAATTCCTAATTTACTTAAATCTAGTCGAGCGACCGTTAAAGAGCTACAACAGGAGATTTAACATAAAATTAGCAGTTTTCAAGTCATTTGCGTCGTTTCGAACTCGTTTTGAGGTTTAATGTAAAGTGGAAAGAAATTAATTCGCTTTGTTTTGAGTTCAAAATTTCATTGTTCTTATGTTTTACGTTAATATTTTCTGATTGATACCTTAGGAATTGAAGAATAGTTTTCATTGTTAGAGAATTACATTGTTTTTTATTTGCATACAAAAAAATATTAGCTTTTGATAGGTCATTCTTTTCAATACATTTTTAAAAACGTACTTAGGCTGAAAAACAATTTATTTTCTTTACTTGGCATACATGTTAATTAAATCATTACTTAAAGGCGAAAGAACAATAGTAAATTAAAGTTAACTAAGCGATTTTTGTATAACCTATAATGATCCCGAATCATTCTATTGTGACATACCAACAGCGCCAACTGGTGTCATTTCCATACACTAAAACGACACTCGTTTACTAGATTTTCACTGCGAGCTTCACCGACCTTTCGTCCCACTTTCTTTTCACTCGTTTCAACCATTTGTCATAGGTGGCGCTTTAAGCGTTGCTGTAATAAAACTTTCACTTTATGTCATAATTATGGACATTTTGGCACTTGATCTTTAAAACAAAAACTTTTGAGGTACTTGAACGAATGTTACCATCCTACTAATATTATAAATGCGAAAGTTTGTGAGGATGTATGTACTGTGTATGTAGGTGTGTTTGTTACTCTTTCACGCAAAAACCACGGAACGGATTTGGCTAAAATTTGGTACCTACTTAAATAGTTTATAACCTGGATTAACACATGGGATAGTTTTTATACCCGATTTTATGTTCCCGTGGGATAATTTTCGAGTTGTAGCGGGTGAAGTAATTCATATTGTCGAATAGGTATTGCTGAAAAGTTACTCATTAAATATGTAGCTAAATATTAGGACTTATGTTTTTTTTTATTTTATTGGGATTTGCGTTTGGCCTCAATCTAGCCCAAAGGCGAAAATAGAAATTATGGGGCCTAAGATGGAGCAAGCTGGATCCCACAAACACCAAAATTAATATTTAATACACAACACTATGAACGATTAATTAATTAATTTATTGTACTAACACTAGGCTTAAGTTGTTCATGTTTTACTAACAATATGGATTCATGACTGTGATCTCATCATCATCATCATCATCAGCCTATAATGTTCCCACTGCTGGGACACAGGCCTCCTCTCTGTGAGAGGGAGTGGGCCATAATCCACCACGCGGGCCCAGTGCGGGTTGGCAGATGTCACATGTCTTCGAATTTTTGGTTCTAGGACATGCCGGTTTCCTCACGATGTTTTCCTTCACCGTTTTGAGAGCAGTGGTGATGAATTAAATTACACAAAGTAATGCGCCTGGCGGGGTTCGAACCCACGACCTACATCTCGTAAGTCGGGACCGATAACACTGGGCCACCACTGCTCATGTGATCTGAATAAGTGAAATTAAATTAAATATAATTCAGGCATTCCGACATTTTTTCCATGACGATTCCGTTGAGTCACTGCACAGCTGATCACTATAATTTTCCTTCTTCTCAACATTAAGAAGCAATAAGCAGTTCCTAGAAATCGTATGATGGTCTTTATTTCAATAAATCGGGACGATGTGAATGTGTGATTCACTAAAACATTTTTTTATTTATTTTTAAACGGTGTTATTGGGTACTTGTAAAACAAATGTCCTGAATTAAATGACACTAAAATGTCTCGTATTTATTGTGGCTAAACTTAAAAATATTTAAAACATTACATAATCGGAATGACCGTATCCTACCGATGAATTCGAAACACAAACCTTGGTCGAGTACCAGATTTAAGTTGCAGAAGATTAATCTCAGCTTATAGATGACTCATTGCAAGAATTAACAAATACATATTATGTCCATGTACTACTCTGCTTAGCGTAACGATTAGTAATGATGTAAACGTTGTTTTCATTCAAGTTTATGCAGCATGTTTGTGAGACTTCCAAAATAAAAAGCGAACGTCAGAGATCAATGGGATGGGCGGAGTCATCGTGTGCGTTGTTGCACACGGCACGACATTTTTTAGGTGCCATATCGTATCTTGGCGAAAATCGTATCGTGCCGTTAAGGGGGATGCACATAGGGGATTCCAAATTTGGAAAGGTAGCACTAAGGGTTGAACCATATCTGGCAGCACGGAATCGCCTTTTTCCGTTGCCCTTTCTCTTTCTGTCGCTTAGAACTGCCATTTGCTAGACCGAGACAATGCGACAGCAGCCGGCCGCCTCGCGCATTCCGCCGCGTGCTATCGCATTATGCATTCTGTCTCGGTCTAGCAAATGGCAGTTCTAAGCGACAGAAAGAGAAAGGGCGACGGAAAAAGGCGATTCCGTGCTGCCAGATGTGGTGTAGCCCTAACTGTGGCTCGGCCCATTTAGATTGTCACAATCTTATAATTTGCTCTCACTTTCAGAGGAAAATTAAATGTCGTACAATTTCTTTTTCTGTCATAATTTAAAAAGATATTATGTTCGTAACTTCGTACGTAATAATTATTATCTATGAGCAAAAAAACAAAGGGTCACTTTCCCATACAAAAACGTATAACAATGGACACGACCCGCCTACGAATACAAAAACAAGCACACGCGAGCACCTGTTTTCGCAGCAAAACGCTGTTTCAAAAATAGAATTATGCTGTGAGAGGAACTCATGCGCGAATATTCCCGCCAATTTGTGGGCGAGAGATAACGTGACAAGGATAGTGCGACTACACACTCGCATCAATGGCGAACGCTATTTATTATTCGAATATTATTCGGAGCGTGGGTAGCCAGAAATTGGTGGTAAACAACACTGGAAGCGATGACACGAAGGAAGCACCTGGATGGAAAATTAAATACATTAACATTTCTTGGTCGAAGGTCTTCAAATTATTTATGAGTTTTGGTTTGTTTTGTCAGTCCCTACTCTACGAATGTATATTTACATAGATACAACGCGTAGTAATACTGTTTGGAAACATACGGCTTTGTTTGCGTTCCGGATAAATCTTTGAAATGAACGGAAGTAGAAGAAAAAAAAAGTAAAGTTCAAACAAAAATCGTAATACATTGCTGTTTCTTTTTTTTCAGACGTGTTTCGTTTTGTGAATCTGTCAAAACGTCAAATTCATGCAAAATTACAAACGAATCATTGATCATTTTGTCTACGCTGAAGACACCGCCAACAATTGGCTTAATTCATGAAACAAATATTTTTTTACAAGAGATTTTCACAGGCATTAGGCATCTTCCAGGAGCATTGGACAAAAGTCAACTCAGTATTTTAAAACACATACAAAAAATCTGTGAAGACCTTCACGTTAAAAACACACATAAACAAACCGACTAATATTTAGTTCAAAACGTAATCACTATAATTGAATCGTCGCCAAAGCCGCGCCTACAGCCAGTACAAGACTAATGTGTTATCTTCTTTACGTCGCTCGTCATGTGACGAAGTGGGAGGTCCATTTCTTATGATGTGACGTATATCGACGTCACGTCCCGTCGTGTAGTGGACACGATCGCTCACGATCTGATATTTTTACGTCATTGTTTACTGAAGGCGATACGATAAACTTGTGTTGATATTTTAATCGCTAATAAATGTATTTTATTATTAACTTTTCGTGAGTCAATGTCCGGACGGGCTGCTTTATTTGAAAAGGACAACACATCGTTCTAAAATTGAATTTTCTTGAGTCATTGACAGTCTTTATTTTTTATGAGCTGCCAGTAGCTAATATTGCTGTTGTTTTCCTTATGTTTTTTTTTTTAATATGTTTTGTATTTAATTCATTCTTTCTTTTTTTGCATTCTTTATTTATTTTTTAAGTATGTATGTATGTATTTATAAATTTACTAAAAGCAAAAGGGTATTAAGTAATTGATTGTAATCACTAATCATACAGTAAATTTTATGATATTTATCAAACAAAGATCTGCCGACAGCGTCTGTTTACAGCAAAGGTAAAGAATTATAATACGACTAGGACTTACAAATTCGCCAATTACCAGTCAATAACACTTGTATCTGTTTAGTTTTGTTTAGTCTGATGCAATACTCACTAACACCTGCAAAATATAAAATTCCTGAGACTGGATGATTATTTTTACAGCTCAAATAAACATCTACCTTTTGCGCCGTAACTAAACAACACAACCCATTCATTGCCAGCATTCTTGGCTAATTTTAACATAAGCAATAGAAAAAAATAACGAACAGCGCCTAATCTCTTTGGTTTTACGATTTTGCGTTAATACCTCTAGATTTTCTACCAAGGGCCGTTTTAAAAATATTAATCGTAGATCAGTAGGAATGTCACTAAACTAGGCAGATTATTGCTTCTTTGTCCGCGCCAGAACATTTCAGCGGTTCCTTGAATTAACGCAGTAATAAAATCAACGAATTCGCACATTAACAAACAATCAGTTTACCGTAGTTTTGCCCAAAGTTTAAATAAAACAGACATTAAGTGCCACTAAACTTAAGAATTCACCAACAATTAAAATTTCACTAAAATAAATCTTTCATGTTTTACGTAAGCCAGATACTGTATTATCGAAATGTCTGTGGATTGTTTGTGCGGTTTATATTCAATTTATAAATAGTTACGCGAATCAAAATAATTTTTCAAGGAATTTTCTCCAGTCTAAAAATAAAGAGAGGTGCGGCGAGTTGTGTTTGTCTTAATGGTGCGGGGGCTAGAGGGCGCTATAGGCGAATGAATGAGTGTCTAACTGGCTGAATGAACCGCAAAAAAAAACCTGTGCTTTTTTTATAAAGTCTACTTTTCCATTTTTGAAAATAATGTATTCTTAGGCCGTCACCTCGACCACTCACTTTTAATCGCCTTTCACTCATCCTCTCAATATGATCTACTATCTAAGCGTACACTTTACATTTTGATCACTACATCAAAACAAGTAGGTACAAGAAAATCTACACTGACTTTAGAGGTGATGTGCTAAGGCAAGATCAGGTGCATAGTTCTTGCAATCGGCATTCCTGTATTAGGTACCTACATGGATGTATGAACCAGGAGGAGGCTAGAGGATCTTTGTAATAAATAATAAAAAAATGATTTGTAATTTAAAGTCTTGTTTTGTGGAAAAACCTTCTTTGGTGACAAGTTTTATGTTTTTCTGTAATAGGCCCTATTTTGTTTAAGTATTCAGGTAGTGTCAGTGACTTTTTTGTTTTATTCAAGCTTCCCCGTACATCTGAGTTACCGCAATCATTTTTTTTTATTATACATTGACAGCTATAAAACACAATACCTACTATTAATTAAATCGACAATAATATTGATTCTATCTTAAATATTGCAATCTATTTTATTTTTTCTTCTGATTTTCTTCTATTAGGTATGAACAATCAATTTCCAAATAAATAGGATTTTCTTTTACTTGTTCCAATGTTAAAATATCTACGTAACTCTAGATACCTAAATATCTGAGTGCAAAAATTTTCACACGTGCTTAGAAATCTGCTCTACATTTTATGCAACTACGTTTATTCACATTACACAACTTTGCGCCACATGTAAGCGATCCAGCAGCTCGATGACAAAAATAACCTTGAAATAAAATAAAACAAGAATGTAATTTTTACCTTTACAATTGAAAAAACTAAATGTTTGTCACATTATTACATAATTTGCGTCCTTGCAACCTTGCCAAGTTCTTCACAAATACGTTGTCCCGGCGCAAATAGAAAAGCATTTTATTATTTAGTACCTACGCATCTTTAAGATATTATAATTATTTAAAATGCTAATGGTGTGCGATTATCACGCCTCTTGACTTGAGGAATGTGATGGCGATGATTTCGTGTTATTGTTTGCCACATCTGCTAAATATTAATTGCAGGGTAAAGGGCCTCACAATGAGTAGATGTTTAGATTCACAAATCTTGCAAAACGAAGGTTTATTTAAATATTTCCAAAATTTAATACTATTTCTGAACCTACAGCCAGCTTCAGAAAAAACTGATCCATTTGATAGTGCCATCACTAGCAAAGGGGGTTAGTTTTCTATAAAGCTTACCGTACACTGTCCAAAACAATACAATGATTTAAATCTAAATCATTATTTATAACAAAAAACTTTACCAAAAAACATAAACAACATTTTAGAATAAACTATACAAAACCCGAAGCGCTTAGGCGTGAAAGAAGTGTCTTTCATGGCCTCTGTTTACATTTTCTGAACTTGTTTCCCTGAGCCTTAAATAAGCAGCAGATTCATGTGACTCAACAAATTCTTTCAGATGATTGCCCTTTTACTTTTCGTGTCACGATATGGCGGCGAGTTTTTGTGCAGATTGGGTTGACTTTAAAAAATAAAAAAGAGAGAAGCTACACACATTTTAAAACTGCGTAGCTACCAAGAAATCGACGATACATAAACATGTACTTTCCAAAAACAATGTCATAAATAAAACAAAATAAAGAAGTGTCCTACTAAAGCTTGTTTTTTTGCCGATTATTATTATTTCTAGGACATAATCATACGTTTGTCTACAAAGAAATAAATGTCTCTGTCTCGATATAATAAAAGAAAGGTCTTGAAGTGACCTAGTTAAAACCCAGACATAAACATTATTCATCTTAATTTATTGAAACCTTCGCGTACTTCAGTATGAATCATCAAACGTTCTGAAAATCCGTCAATGCTGATCTGAATTTATCATACCTACTGTAAGGGCTGAGGCATATCATTGACCCTTCTAAATATCTTTTTAACAATGAAATCCCTTCATTCTACCCAGAATTTGCTGATACGAGTAACTTTGACCGTTTTTTTAGACAACCCTTTATTGAGACCACAATAGAGACCACTGTAATTTTTACTTCACCTTTCTGTGGATAGGTGTAAATGATACAGAGTTTTCTCCGTGCCACGGAAAGCACGTAAACCGTTTGTCCAGGCTGTCATTTTTGTAAATCTTTGACATTTATTAGCTACTAGCTGTGCCCGCGACTTCGTTCGCGTGGATGTCGGAATTTAACAATGTATTTTTTAGTGCGAAACGCTTAATTCTCGCCACGTTTTTTATAAAATATATCGTTTTCATATAATCCCTGTATTTAGAATTTATTTTTAAAGAATATTTGAGGTGATTATAATAAACGCCCTCTGTCGTTCAGATTCAGAAGAATTGCTACTGGATTAGAGCACCCATTCTATCTCATTCCATCCCACTCCATCCCCCTCCATCCCACTCCATCCTTCTCCATCCCACTCCATCCTACTCCATCCCATTACATCCCACTCAGTCCCACTCTATCCCACTCAATCCCACTCCATCCCACTCCAGCCCATTTCATCCTACTCCATCCCACTACATCCCACTCCATCCTAATCCATCCCACTCCATCCCACTCCATCCCACTCCATCCCACTCCATCCCACTGCATCCCACTCCATCCCACTCAGTCCCACTCCATCCTAATCCATCCCACTCCATCCCACTCAGTCCCACTCCATCCCACTCCATCCCACTACAACCCACTCCAACCCACTCCATCCCACTCCAACCCACTCCATCCCACTCCAACCCACTCCATCCCACTACATCCCACTCCATCCCACTCAATCCCACTCCATCCCACTCCATCCCCCTCCAGCCCATTTCATCCTACTCCATCCCACTCCATCCTAATCCATCCCACTCCATCCCACTGCATCCCACTCCATCTCACTCCATCCCACTCAGTCCCACTCCATCTTAATCCATCCCACTCCATCCCACTCAGTCCCACTCCATCCCACTACATCCCACTCCAAACCATTCCATCCCACCCCAACCCACTCCAACCCACTCCATCCCACTCCATCCCACTACATCCCATTCCATCCCACTCCATCCCACTCCATCCCACTCCATCCCACTACATCCCACTCCATCCCACTCCATCCCACTCCATCCCACTCCATCCCACCCCAACCCACTCCATCCCACTCCAGCCCACTCCATCCCACTACATCCCACTCTATCCTAATCCATCCCACTCCATCCGATTCCATCCCACTCCATTCTACTCCATCCCACTCCATCCCACTCCATCCCACTCCATCCAATCCATCCCACTCCATCTCACTACATCGCACTCCATTCTAATCCATCCCACTCCATCCGATTCCATCCCACTCCATCCCACTCCATCCTACTCCATCCCACTCCATCCCACTCATTCCCATTCTAGTGTGAGTCTAATAAAAACCTTTTTTTTCTTTCTTTCCATTCCATCCCAAACCATCCCATTCTATTCCATTACACTCTACTCTACTCTACTCTACTCTACTCTACTCTACTCTACTCTACTCTACTCTACTCTACTCTACTCTACTCTACTCTACTCTACTCTACTCTACTCTACTCTACTCTACTCTACTCTACTCTACTCTACTCTACTGTACTCTACTCCACTCCAAACCACTCCACTCCAATCCACACCATATTTGAATAGGTATGTAGTTTTTCTATTCCAAGCTAGATCGCGCTACTGAACTGCGCGTCTCGGTGTAAACTGACCGTAATTTTACTTCTGGGTCTGGAACACTTTAAATTCAAATATCTTTTGATAGACTTAACCGATTGCAATGAAACAAAAACTAAATTAGTCCTCAAGTTACGCTCGATCGTTGTGTATAAAGGTTATCTACATTGCCTTCGTACATTTTACGTGATGGAGCCACAAATAAACAGACAAACCGACAAACAGACAAACAGACAAAAATTCAAAAAATGCTGGAAATGGGTTCTATTGGTTGTCCTTCAACACCCTAGCTATTTTTTTTTTTTTTTTTGATGTACAAAAACGATTTTTCTACAGTTTTATTATATGTATAGACTAGTCCGAAACTGCAAAGTCTGACACAGTCTTCACCAAAACCAAGGGATATAAGGCTAGGGTGATGATGATTGTGATAGTGAATGTCAATTGTAAACAAAAAGCTCCACAATACCACAATCAGCCAACTGTCAAACCAAAGTTTTAAAAAACTCAATAATTTCTTTAAAGAAGTCTCTTTTTAAATTTAAAATGTCACTTAGGGATATCTTCCGTGATTATATTTTTGTTTCAATCTCCAGTCAACCCGCGATCATGGCGCTTGCAACAGCGTCGAAATATCGGGAACTCAAACAAAAATATAATCACGGAAGATATCCCGTAAGTGACATTTTAAATTTAGAGACAAACCGTGAAAGCTTAAAACAGTGTTTAAGTCTCTTTTTATATGTTGGTAATTTAAAGTCAAGATGGCTTTTAAAGACGAATAAAATAGCGGATCGGTTTAAAAGTCAACAGTAGGCCTGAGTCCTAACCTCACAAGTAATTTGGCATCTCACGAACATTTACACATAAACACGTCTTTAAAATAAACAGAACAGTCTGTTTGGATACTCAAATGAGAGTGAAATCACCGGAGATAAAAATAGTATCTCAGGGAATACCTTACCATTCGCACGATACCAGCAAGTAATGGGTAGCTCGCCGTCCGATCGGGAACTATGCCCGGGTCAAAGAAACGTAGTGTTTTACACGCGACTCAAGTAACTCAAAGAGCAAACGCCTCTCAGGTTCGCGGGACAGTCCAAACTAGTAACCGCGGCCCTGGAATATAATGGGCAATTGTAGGAACACAATGGATGTTAATCAGTACAAGTCTATATGGCAGTCCATTCCACTCCATCTAAGGCTCAGGACACATTTGATGACTTACATTCCCCAAAAAACGAGTAGCTATGTAATACTTATACAGGTACTTATAGCTTTTCAATGTGACCAACGAACAGCATATTTTGTTATTTATCACATTATTTATAAATTCCGAGACCAATTTATCAGTCTGGCGCCTCTGTTGTGTACATTTAACAACTTTTTTACTACAGAAAGAAATGGTAGGAAGATGTCAGCTGATTATTTTGGCACGTTAGCTATGTAGCTAGTCATGCTAGTCATATGACAGTTATTCACTGGTGAAGTAAACAGTGTTCATTGATGATTTAAATGTTATTTTGAGTCCAAAAATTCGAGCTGGACATCGAATTATCCAGAACAAAAATGGATTTTTCTGGGGCATTGTCAAAGGGTCTACTTGGTTGAAGCTTGGGAAATTTCAATAAAAATATTACAGGTTTTTATACTTGTTCGATAGACTTTCCCATAATATACGATTAACAATTGCGATTTTAATTATGATCCCTAGAAGACGCAGTTCAATCCTGTATGACACATTGCTGGCCTCACAACTATGTCATACTTCCTTCCGAATCTCAAGGACTGTTTCGCCATCTCCTCTTTGTTCAGACGAGCCCCATGTAGTTATTTTGAGGCTTTAGCCCACAGCTCTTAAAAAAAGTGGTGTAAATAAAGCAGTAAAGAATATATCCTTACTCTTACACATTTATCTTTATCTCTATTCTTTACTCTCAATGCACTGTAAGAAAAAAGAGTGTTCCAGAGTGTAAAACAATGTTAATAAATACCTATTAGCTTTTCCCCAGACTCATGCTATAGTACATTAGCGAGCAAAAGTATGAAATTGCTTACTTGATTTGATCCGAAATAACTCCTATAAGGGTCTATAGTACTTCAGTATAATCTTACTCGCTCGCACTTGCACGTACCACGCACTATTGCTTGCTCTTTCTTTTAGCTGTCTACACGCAAATCTATTTATTTTACGGCGAAAAAAAGGGAAATTCAAAAAAGTAAATAACATAAGACCTGCTTTATAGTTAGTTCAGTTAGTATAAAAAGTTTCATGATGTAATTTTAAGTATTTTCTGATTGCCAGCGTTTTATTGTTCAATTTAGAGGTAACTTTGGGATTTTTTTCTATCGAGAAAATTTTATGGAATCATGTTTTCGCCAAACATAAGACCTAACATTAATCCTCAACTTTACCATATATTTATTTCAAAATTAATGCTGGAGTATTTTCGACGTATCACAGGTTTCTGTTATGCCATTTGAGGTAGTATAGGCTCTTTAATGGCGTGATTTGAAGTAATTTGGTACCAATTTAAAGTGAACAGTTAAACCTTTGAAACGGTAGTATTTTTATTCTTCTTAACTAGTCATTAAGTACTCAAGATCGCGAGGAATCGGAGTAAGTGATTCCATACCTACTGCTCGCGAGTGTATTCTTTTTCAGACCAACAGACCACGATTAATCAACCTGTTAGTTAATTTGCATAAACACTGTTTGGCAACCATAACAATATTATTAACTTCTCCCACTTAAACTGAATTGCGTGACTAATACACTACCGATGCATTATAAATTGCTAAGTTTATTTTAAAAAAGCTCAATTTAGCAAACTCATTTTGTTTTAACCTTCAAATCGACCAATCATGCATTGTTTACATTTTTCTATGCACACTCTTATCATTTCATTTTTAACTCTGAGTCAAAAGGATAAGGTTGGTATTAATTTGATATGTGTGGTGGCGCTTTATATCAAGGTGAGTGCATTTGTGCACTTTATTTTCAGAATGACTTTACGCAATGTCAAATACACCGGGCGCTTAAATTAAGTGATACAACACATTTTTATTACATCTTCTCTATAATATAGAAATGGATCGCAAAATGTGTTGCTAAGCTTATTACTCGAAAACGGCTGGACCGATTCGGCTACTTCTTTTTTTGTTGTGTTTGTAACCATCAGCGCCAGGTTTTAGAGGACGAAAATCATCGTGTCCACTCCACCCGTGTGAAGCCGGGACGGGCCTAGTTTAAAATAAAATAGTTGGCGTGCAATGCAATGGTCAGTCACGTTTGGTTGGTATAGACCTAGAGTTGTGTGTCTCAGACTCTCAGTAGGATTTTAGTCAGTACAAGTCTGACAGTCCCTCCTGTCCCGCCGTGTGTTGGAGGACACATTTGACGATTTTACCACAAAAAAAATGAAGTAGGAGTCTGTGATATAAATTAAAAGTCATCGTCATGTCGGCCAAATTGAACAATACCTGTAACGAGTACGGGACAATGAAATCCCACCAAAAACATTAAATGTAAAAAATGCCAAGTCTCTCGATGCAGTCTTTCCATCGTAAAAAGTTTTGAGATCTCACAGAAGCCAAGTCCTATTCAAATTATTTTGTAGTTATAAATCAACATTTAGTAATTATATCAATAGTTTTCTTTATATTATAACTATAGTGACTTGGCAATGAGCACAAGTAAAAACAAATAAAACGGCATATTTGGAGGAGTTGAAAGTTACACACACCGCATGCGTAAACATTCTTTTTTACTTTATATATTCTCTTAACATTCATCATTTACTTTCATAAAGCGATGGCCCGTAAGGTATTCTTAATTATTGTATTGGAACACGTAGTCGGTAGTGACCATCATGATTCACACATAACAAATAATCTGATCACAGGTCTCGTCAGTAACATTTGCACATAATTCCAGGCAGCAAGTTAATTTGTGCTCATTTTTTGTGCCCTTTTGCTCGAGACTTGGCGGGGCACTGCCGTGCCCCCAGATATTCATTAGTAGTCCGACTCCCGACGAAGTTATGAGTATTTACATTTTCATGTCTAAACGTACACACATCAAAAGTGTCTAGGGATCAAGCATTTTTATGCGGATTTCTTGAGATTGAGATGTGGCTTTGTAATAAATTTATGATTTTATAAATTTATATGGATCCTTTTTGGTGCATTTCATAATTTGAATCAGGAACTGTAAATCAAATTCGAGTAAAAGATGAAAATCAGCTGTCAATATTTTCCCTATAAAAACATACAACGCATTGAAGACATTATTAGTGCTACTGTTTCCCTACTACTGATTAAAACCAACGTTATTATGGAGCGGCGACGTCATTTAAGCAGGGAAGAAATGCTCAGAGCCGTGGGAATGATAGAAGCTGGTTCCCGGCAACGTACTGTGGCTTTAGCTCTGAATACAAGTCAGAGTGTTATCAGTCGACTTTGGACACGTTACCGAAGCACTGGTACCGTGGCTGAGCGCCATGGAGGACGGTATCGCTGCACCACACGGAGACAAGACCGATACATTCAAATCTTAACTCGAAGAGCTCCAACAATAACCGCCATGATGTTAGCCGTGAGGCTTCATCACTCTTCAGGGAACTTAATTAGCGACCAAACAGTCAGAAACCGCTTGCATGAAGTGCACCTTCATTCCCGAAGACCGCTACGGGTACCACCTATAGCAATGCACAATCGTAGGATTCGATATCAATGGGCTCTTGAACACAGAAATTGGGCAGAAGAACAATGGCGTTTCGTGTGCTTTTCTGATGAGTCTCGTTTTGGTATGAGACCGGATACAAGACGTATACGACACTGGAGAACCCCTGGACGCCAACAGCGATTAAAATCCTGCCAGGAAGTCCATCCTTATAGTGGTGGAACCATCATGGTATGGGCGGGTATTTGGATCGGCGGAAGAACTGAGTTGATTTGGATCAGAGGCAACCTCAACGCTCAAATTTATGCTGAGACGATTGTATCAGACGTCATCGTTCCTCTACAAGTGCAAATCGGTCCCTTATTTCAGTTAATGCATGATAATGCACGACCGCACACCGCAAGAGTTGTAAGACAGACTCTCGCCGCAGCTAACATCAATGTCCTGCCCTGGCCTGCTCAGTCGCCAGACTTGAACCCGATTGAGCATGCATGGGATATGCTACAGAGAAGAGCTCTGCCGAATATGGAGGGTATCCAGTCGCAAGAAGACCTTTTTTTGTTGTTGCAACGAACATGGGCGGCCATTCCACAGCGTGATTTGGATGAACTCATTTTGAGTATGCCAAACCGATGTTCTTGTGTTGTTAGTGTTCGCGGTAGAAACACGGATTATTAATTGTTTAAGTTACCCAATAAAATTTTAAAGAAAACTGTTATTTCAGTCTTTTTTTCGAACTTTAATGTTAGTGGTTCAAATGTCAAAAATCCCTTTATTAGGAAAATGGCAAATTTCTTTATGAATGCAAAGGTGACTTGGTTTATCGTTACTGTGGCAAACGATAACACTTTATTTTATGAATCCTTAAAGAACATTTTAATTAATATCAATCAGGAGAAAAGTTATTGCAAAAATATATGTTGATCCCTAGACACTTTTGATGTGTGTATTTCTCTAGGGACACACAAATCATAAAATTACATAATTTATGGAGTCCTCAAAACTTAATTAATACAACCACGCTTAGCAAATGATTAAGTAGGATGATTCAATCTCTTTTATCAAAAAGAGATTGCCTAATACTAGATCTTACATCATCCCGTCTTTTGCCAAGGTCTTCCTCATTCTCCTGTCGTAATAATTCATGAAGATTACCGACTATTCGCGGATAATTAAACGTTTAAAAACTAATCATCTGAAGTTAATGCACTATGACTACTAGACAAGGTATTACACAAGATTTTTTATCACTTGTCTGGCGGATATAATAAATTGTAACGCAAAACAAATGTTGATTTTAATTACAATATCGTTGCACATAAATACAGTGGTTTTTCAACAAAACTGTGTTGATGCCAAATGCGACATTTATTTTGTTGTTTCCACTGATATTTTTCAAGTTCATTGACAAGGTCTTCTATTTCTTAAGTTGCTCTGATTGACTTTGTTTACCTGTGTAGGTCAGAAACATGCAATTATTTTTTGGATGCAGCTCAATCCACAAGTCACCAAAGCTTATAAAATTGGTAATTACATACCTACTATAAAAATAAATTCCGACACTTCAAGAGACTTATTGTGCGACTGGCCCAAGGGCTTGATGTAGGTAGAAAGCAATTCTCTTGGACACGGCGCGCATAGTGAGGAGGTTCCTCTCTCTGGAGCCCTAACCTTGTTACATCGATGCTGTTGGGCCACCATATTTTTATATTTCTAAATGTTTTAATTTTTTTTTGTTTTTATAATATTTAAAAATATTAATGAATAAGTAAAAAATGAATAAAGAAAACAAATATACATAAAAAAGGAATTGTAGAATAGATACTGCATGCGATTGGGCTGGAAGTCAACATAGCTCGAAAATATCAAGGACAAGGCCAAGCAGATGTTGCCTCCTGTTAGTTTACGGTTTTTTACACGGCTTTTGTTTTGGCCTCAATCCATTACCGAGGCAAAGATGAGGCCTTAGATGGAGTGAGCTCACCTAGAAGAAACTGGAACTCTTGCGCACCGACGGAACACAATGAAAACTGTTAGCTATTCCAATTAATATTAAGAGCCTATGCCCACCACGATTTCATCAAGTGAAGTGAAGCGCGTTTCAGAAACGCGCTGCACCGGCGGCGCGTCAACGGTACTTTCATCAGAGCAGTTTGTTGTCATTTGTTCTAGGTTGCGTCTGACTTGCGTGCGTATCGCGTCTGCATCGTGTCAAACGCTCTGCACCGCCGCGTTTAAAAAACGTGGTATGCATAGGCTCTTACTAGAGATATTTACTCCAATCAATTCTTTTCCTGAGTTTCTTAAAACGTCATAAAGTATAGAAAACAGAAATGATAGTTGAAAGCCGGTGGAACACCCTACCTACAACTGAACTATACCCAAATTATTGTCGCCGTAAGTGCCAAGTGGTCTCATATTTCAATTAACTAAAACTTTTCAAAAGCTAAAAGGACTATTTACTTCACCATTGGTCAGCTGCCCTGTCGTGGGAAGCTCATTTCCTCTCAGTCCTTATCTTATATCTTACCTTGTAGCAGTTTGTTTTCCAGGTCAGCATTAGAAATGTTTTCATGGTAATTTTCCATGACCACGTCATATTCTAAAGTACTTATCGTTTATTCGTCAGACAAAATAATTGGACAATTTATGGATGTCTATGTGAACCTCAATAAATAAACGCTACGTCAATATGAACAGATTAAAGTACCAGTAAGAAAATTCTTTCACAAAACGGAGATATTGAGAAAAATGATGAATAGTTTGTCGCTGTTTTAGTCCATCGTGTTGAGCAAGCGTAGTACTTGCCAATTCACGGTGCCCATCGTCGTTGCCTCCATCCACAATCGGTCCTTCTACAAAAATGTCCGCCTCACTGCCACTTCAACTTGCCACTCAACAGGCTTATTCGGTTACTCCAGTTCTTCCCCGAAAAACTTTCATCGACGTTTGATACACATAAGTAACCAATATGACTCTGTCTCTAGTCATTTAGGGTTCAGATCACAAGCATACGTTGCGTGTCACGCACGGCTATTCCGGGAACATTGTTTTAGAAACAGATACAACGCATGACGTCTCGTTAGTTACGTGTTAATGTATTTAGATTGAAGTAGATTGGATTACTAAGGGCTAAGGGTGATTTCAGAATAAAACCTACAAAATGAAACAAACACTTTACAAAAATTAAATATAATTAAACTATTATAGAGCATCAAATCACTCCTCCTCAACGCTGAGTTGTTTGGAAATGCTAATACTCGTATCTGGCCAAGGAAATAAAAAAGTAAGAAATTATCTCATCTTCATTATCGGGAGCCTTGTTTGACCCCGCGGAACGTCTCACTCTCTATGGATCCAGATGTGAATAGTTAAGCCTCCTCCCTTTTGTATCATAGTACTTCCCAGATGTGTGAGATATCTTCTAATTATCGAGCACCCTTTTAGCTGTGGGTCTGCTGCTTTTCCTCTGCTGCCTCTCGTTAACCCTTCAGCGAGGGCCGTACTTCAACTGCCATCAATAATTTATATTAATCAGGTTATCGAAAAGTGGAAAACCTTTTCATTTGAGCTTTTGTACTTAAAAGGGAGGTTATAGGTAGTTTTTTACTATTTTTTAGTGTCTCTAACTGAGTTACCAGCACATAAATCATAATTATCAAATTCTCAAATCTTGAAAAATTGTTTGTCATGAACTAACATTCAATCTACATACATTAATCTTTCTTGGATTAACTCATAGACACCACAATTTTTTCTCGCGATTTTAAAATTTAATCTCTTCACATTTTTTCTTCTGCTTGCTTTCGTCCATCAGTTAGGTTATTGACTTTTATTTTTTTCTATCAAAGATATTATGTTTTTGAGTTTAAATATAATGCTGACGCCAACACAGGTTTGAAGAACGTCAACGTGTTCAGTTCAGATATGTGGTGACAGATTGACAGACAGACTGTGAGTGATCCTGCAAGATTTGTTTTTTGTACCTTTTACACGAGAGTAAATAATACGTAAATAGACTGGCAGAAATACATATTATTATAAAGAGTTTCCATGGAACAACAGTCATAATTAGGCAATTATGACTTTGCCAAGAGAATCATGACAATGTGAAATTCGATCAGCGGCAACAAGTGGAAAATTTCAAAATGATATTCAATGAATTCTTACGAAGCCCTTTGCAAGCAATCGCCACTTGTCTCATAACCGCTCTCGGTCATCATAAGTTGATTCACCAAATAGCGCCAGCACATTAACCTACCTCAATCTGTCAAACTTTAATAGATTTTCAACCTTATCACAATAGTGGAAGGTTAATTTCGATTCGATTGGTAAAATTTGACAGATTCAGGTATGTTGAATTGTTGACCTGCTGGCGTCTGAACAAGACGTATGCAAAATTAACTGTTATCATTATAATATCAGAGACTTTATGAAACCATTCATCATTATTAAAACTAAGAATCAACATTTAAAACTAGCAAGTTTTTTGTAGTATGAAAGAAAATCTTGCAGTTGTTGCTTTATGAAAATACCTTTACATTAATGAGGACAACCGGAACTCGATTTCCTTTGTTCTAATAGAAATGATTCGAAGGTCGTGTTTAGCAATCTCCGATTGATGGTGACTGTTTAGCACGCCATGTGTCTGTCAAAAACTGTAATGTTGTAATGCTATGTGTTTGTGTTGTCCAACAAAGAATTGGTTCAAATAACAGAACTGTTAAAAAAACAAAGTTTAATATTTAAAATTAGGCCATTTTCCCAATGACAGACAGAAACTACGGATAGCTACCAGATTTGAGATTGCAACCATTACCGTTTTGACCCAGTTATTGCTTTAAGATCCTGTAAGAATCAAAGAGACCAGAATAATTTTGAATTAAAGAAGTTTTATGTAGCTTTTGGTGTAGTTACAAACCTTCGTACAGGTGTAGTTTACCTCAATAAACACAGCTTATATATTACTACAGCATGATTCACAACCTGGAAACTCCCAAAATAAAACTGCAGCAACGCTTCCTTTGTTCCCAAAACATCAGAAAACATACTCCTGGCAACACTGCGCTTTCTACACACGTTTCTGGCAACACTTGCCAGATATTCACATCAAACAATATAGCAACAAAAAGGTGTGTGCTAAATATAATCGGATGTAATGCAGAGTTATTTGTAGAAACGCATCAGCACTCGGCATGCAGCATGAGTCAGCTGGTCGGAATAGACCGCTCTGAAGTTCAAACGGTTTAAGAGTTGCATTCTCGGATATTTTTGTCTCTGTGTACTGATTGATTGGGTTCAGTATGAGACAGCTGACTGACTGACTGATAGAGAATTAGGGATGGAGTGTCTGCTTTTAAAGGCAACATCAACTCTTGGGCACCCTGAGGTGCGCTTAGGTTAGGCGGGGCTCCACCTACCCTGTACACGTAAAACACTTTATTATAAATTTTCTAAATAGCTTCGGATTTGTATACAATTCCTAGCTATCACACATTTCCGGTAACATAATAATACACCGCAACCAAATACCTAATAAATAACTCACAAAACGAATTATTATCAGGTGAGTAGTTTTAGAGATCAGCGTGTCTGTACGCACAGGTAAAAATAAGATACATATAAAAATCACGTGTTTACAAACACATGTGTACAAACACGTGATTTTTTTAAGTATCTTATTTTTACCTGTAGATTTTATTGTCAGCTTAGAAAATGTGCTCTATATTTCATGACAGATTATTTTAATGTCCATCTGTTAAACAAGTCCTTGGGAATCATACAAAATACATTTTATTGCTCATAAAAGTAACAAGCAATCTCAGAAATAGCTCGTTGTTTCACGTTATTATTATGAAAACGTGACAAATGGAAAATTAAGTGGACTATAAGGAAGAGGTTTCTGACAAGAAGTTCAATATTATAAATTACATTTTTAAGACCTTTCTTTATGTGTTTCTGAAAACACATAAAGTGCTGTCAAAACACTATTATCTGCAATGCATATTTATTTAAACGTTTTGAAAAAAGAAGGAGGTTATTAATATTAGAAAGAGGATTTTTTTTTTCTTTTTGTATATTTGTAATGAGTAAACTCTAAAATTACTGGACAGTGTGCTTAGTGCGAGTTTTTTTACGTTGACGCGATAGTAACGTTTAACCGCGTTTGGCGCTCCTATTGGCTCGCAGCAAGGTCGTGAGAACTCTCAACCAATGAGAGCGCCAAACGCGGTTAAACGTTACTATCGCGTCAACGTAAAAAAACTCGCACTAAGCACACTGGTATCTCAAAATCCTTTCAATTCTTTCACCGGTAGTAAGCTGCATTGGTCCTGACAGACATAGGCTTAAAGAAATCGGGCAAAAACGCTGGCAAAAGCTAGTTTATTTATATTGTTAACTAGTGACCACCCTGGCTCCGCTCTGGTACAATTACTATATTATGCATGTTATCTACATGTAAGCCTTGCTCTTCAATCACTCTATCTATTAAAAAAAAAAACACATCTACAGCTTGGCCAGAACGGATTGAAACGGAACTAATCTTTTTGTTTCTGACAACGTTTTAAAATCTTTGATATTTGATGTAAACAAAGACCGCAGGTTTGTTAGATTTATTATTGTGCCATAAAACTAACGTAATAAGTGAAAAAAATAAAATAAAATCATTGAAAGTGCTGGTAGCGAGAAGACAGTGGCGACTTCCGGTTTTCTACAGTTTTTTGCCAAGCTGTAAATCCGTTGAAAGATCTAAGCATACATAGTGACAGACAGACAGCGGGAAGCGACTGTTTTATACTATGTACTGTTCGTCAAAGAGAAAATCGGTCAACAATGAAAGAAACCACGCTTCATGTAGTAAGCTATAAATTAATGTAAATTTTAGTTACAAGTATAATCATTTATTACATTCAATATTTAATAAACCAGCTTATGCTCGCGACTCCGCCTGTGTAATGTTAAAGTATTAATAATGTACCAACGGCTTCTAAACATTCTTTGCATTTTTATGCCATTCGATAAAAAAATAAAGCATTTTAATAAATTGTTTACTTAACTACTGAGGCGGCTTAATTAACTTTGACACCAGAGGGTGGCCACATCCACACACAAAAAAGAAAGACTTCTTACCTACTGATCTGAACCGAGCTTAGAATTTAAGTTAGTTTAAAAAAAAGTGTGCCAAATTCACTTAAATTCATTCAATTTTTTTTTTTTTTTTGTAAAAGAGTAACAAACCCTGCAACTAACGGTCTTCCTGTAAGGTTAGAAATTTGTACACGTAATATTTATAGCCTGCTAAGAGCAATAGCGACGACCTGGCAGGCGTCAGCCGTGCACATCATTAGACAATTTAATTTTCAAAGTGTAAAAAAAAATAAAAAAAAAACTTGTTCCTGTAAGCTTAAAAATTTAACAGGATGTAGTTTATTTATTGTAAATCTTGGAAAAAAAATGACAGGCGATTACAAGGTGCACAAGTATGTGACAGGCGAATTTAAAAGTGCAAAGTTGATGAGGAAAAATAAACTTTCTCCTGTAAGATCAAAATTATTTCGCATTTGGCTGAACTGATTTTGATGCCTACTTCAGAAAAGTGTGCGTTACATTCCGAGAAAGGTTTTAATATACAGGGTGAATTATTCAACTGGGCGTGGATGGCTATCTCCGAAACAATGAGGAATATCGAAAAACGTTGAAAGGAATCTCGAGGCCGATTTTGACGAAAATAAAACTGCATCGTTGGATTTTAGAAAAATCAATAATCCTAGCCAGGAATCGAACCCGCTGATTTTGGAAAAAAAATCACAGCCTGTATTATTACACCATTCGATAGTGTTGCTAATAAGGATCAAATTCTGGGAAGTAATCATATGCGGCAAACTTTAGGAAAACGTATAATTGAAAAAAGAAACTGATGAATGTTCAAGACGATAACTGTTTTCGGAACATAAGTTAACCGTTTCTTTTTTCCTCTCTAATTTCGCATTGCTGAATACACTGGGATTGTTGAGACATCAAATCCTCTGAATTATTGAAAACAATTTTAAATAAATTAAGGCTCAGTAGAACATAGTAACACAGAAATATAGCAATTTCATGAAAATCTGCTATTTCCTTAAGTTTGCCTTATATGATCACTTCCCAGAATTGGATCTTAATTAGCAACACTATCGAATGGTGTAATAATACAGGCTGTGATTTTTTTTCCAAAATCAGCGGGTTCGATTCCTGGCCAGGATTATTGATTTTTTTAAAATCCAACGATGCAGTTTTATTTTTGTCAAAATCGGCCTCGAGATTCCTTTCAACGTTTTTCGATATTCCTCATTGTTTCGGAGATAGCCATCCACGCCCAGTTGAAAAATTCACCCTGTATATTAAAACCTTTCTCGGAATGTAACGCACACTTTTCTGAAGTAGGCATCAAAATCAGTTCAGCCAAACGCGAGATAATTTTGATCTTACAGGAGAAAGTTTATTTTTCCTCATCAACTTTGCACTTTTCAATTCGCCTGTCACTTACTTGTGCACCTTGTAATCGCCTGTCATTTTTTTTCCAAGATTTACAATAAATAAACTACATCCTGTTAAATTTTTAAGCTTACAGGAACAAGTTTTTTTTTAAATTTTTTTTTACACTTTGAAAATTAAATTGTCTAATGATGTGCGCGGCTGACGCCTGCCAGGTCGTCGCTATTGCTCTTAGCATGCTATAAATATTACGCGTACAAATTTCTAACCTTACAGGAAGACCGTTAGTCGCAGGGTTCAGTAGCTCTTGGACTAAAAGTAGGTATACTACGCATCGTGTAATGTGACAAATGGACGTTAATATTAGTTTCAAGCATTAATTAATTACTTTCAATGTTTAATACAAGTATCATTAATAATATTGTGAACGGTCTATTAATTTATAAGCGTCCGGTTTTAATTATATAGTCAATCAAACTGTTGTTGTTGGCAGTTTGAGAGTTTGAACATATTTAATGGGACAAAGTCTCATAAAGTAATCAGTAATTGTCAGTGTTTATGAGACTAGTATTTATACTTCTAGAAACTTTTGGCCACTGACTCACTTTAGTTGAGTATAGGGTTCCTAGTTTATAGGGCATCCGGGGACGACCGGTGGGTGGCTTCATTTGTAGACCGCGTTATTACAGTCTTACGCATTTTAATACCTGTCACCACAGTGAATTTTAGTCAGTCATTTTACCTTTTGGGTAGGTGCGGAACCCTAAAAAAGGATACTGCTGTCTATCTGATATAGGTCCTGTACTATTAGTTACATATTAATAAATGATTCAAACACGAATGAGCTGTACATTATAACGACGATGGTAATAAACTAGCTAAATAAAATGATCTCATCAATTAGTCTGGCCAATTGAGTGCGGTCAATGTACATATCTCATTGCCTGTTACGAATGATGTAAGCCGCTTGATTTGAATACTAAATAATACCTATCTACTTGTAGACCGATTTATAGAAGACTATTAGCTGTTGCCCACGAAGGAGATAGCGGGACGAACTAGATAGGTTCCTTTCGAACTAGAAGGAGGACGCGTGGGTTCGTGAGAAGTGGAAGGACGCCTTAGCCCAGGATGGGACAGAGCAGGCTAACAAAAAAAAGTTATTCTTCTGTAAATAAAACATGAATTATGAACGACATAGAGGCAGCTATAATTATTTTCCTTGAAAGAGACTATTGAGTTTTCTTCAAACATGATACAAAATGTTGTAAAATTTAAAATATTCTAAAAATCTCTATCATTAACGTAAGGCGGTGTAAACTAATTGCTATAACTGACTGTATAAATCAAATGCTCGTAGGTACTTTCCGAGAAAAGTATCAATGAATGAGAAAATCAATTTTAATTTGCTATTTTTATATTTCTATGGTTTAATTAATATTTATGTATTAAGATGTTAGTTTAAGTATTTTATTATTTAAATTTGTAGATAAAATACAAAAAAAGCAGCAATATCAGCTCACAAAATGAGCACAACTAAAGTCAGATTAATTGTAAAGGTTTGTCCTATTTGGCACATATCTATACGACGATTGACAACAAAATAACAGGAAATCTAACCAGTTTGTTGTTAGCAAAAAAAAACTTGTAACAATTAGTTACACAGAAAAAGTAGTTCGTTACAATTCGCGAAGAACAATATAATTAATGAAAGCGATACATTTTCTAAGAATGAGTAATATGGTGGCTCTCAGTTTTCTCACATTAAATCCGGAGAATCGGAAAGATTTAATACGACACATGACAAATGAATGAGATTTACTAGAGAAGTTAAAATGCTTTATTTCAACTACTAATGTGCCTTAAATTCAGCTGGCGTTTAACTCTCAGTTGGGAAAATTATGAATCGTTTAACTGTTCGTGTGGTAAACAATTTTTCTTCTTCATGGTCCATTCAATGAAAAACAACGTACGTACTACTTAAAACAGTGTTGAAGCTTTACACTGCACACGATTTCTGAAATGAAAAGATAAGCAGTGTGAATAATTTTGCCTTTCACCATGACGTATTTGTATATTTTTATATTACTTTCTTAGTCATATTAATATACTATACTATACGTAGGTATAAATAAATTGAAAGCTTATCTTCTTGTCCCGTCATAGGAGACGCCCGCTTTAAAATGATTGTCAAGATAACCTTTTCAATTTTCAGATAAGATCAAACACCTAAATGATCAGAAAAAAAACATGCTACGCCAATTTATACTTTTGTCGAACACGGGAAGTTCGTAGTACATTATGAGATTGGGAACAAGACGAAATGAAGTAAAAACATTTCTCAAACACTTCTAGGAAAACGATAAAAAATTATTGAAGATAAACATAAGTTATTTATACTCGTTTTTATTAAATTTATAAGCAGTGTTGTCCTAGATTCAGGGAATTCCTGACACCACGACGAAATTTAAATGTTACTACTGCGATTATCAAAATTCTTTGCCTAGATACCATTAGTTATAAACGAACGCTATATTTTTTAATTATGTCTTAGGGAGACGGGGAAAAATTAAATGAAAACACAGTGCTTTATACTCGTAAATGTATAATTATAAAATCTGTTTTGAAATATTAGGACGGATTCCTCCATCGATTCCTGAGGAGTTTTGAAGGGATGTCTCTCCTAAAATTATATATATTGTACCTATAATATGTGCCCAGGACAAATTGAAAACGAATGCGAATTCGGAAAAAGACTAAGAATAATTCACCTGTAAAATTACGACATGGTTTAACTGGTGCATGGCATCGAGCTTGAGTGGCAGTTTTTTTACGTTGCCACACTCTAAGAGTGATTCCTGTACCCTTAGCACGAGTTTTCACTCTTTTACTTTACAGCGTCTTTCCAGTATTTACAGCGTTTCTTGTATGAAAAGTGAGTTTATAAAAACGTGGAAAAAAATGGAATAGCGCCTCTGGTGTGCGAAGAAGGAACTAATTTTTCCATAAAAATTGTCAATTTGAAATTGTCAAAGTTCCCGTTTACTTTACGTCTCAAATACTGAAAACTCGTGCTAAGGGTTACAGTATTTACAGCGTTTCTTGCATGGAAAAATGGAAGAGCGCCTCTGGTGCGCGAAGAAGGAACTAATTTTTTCCTTGAAATTTGTCAATTTGAAAATGTCGAAGTTTCAGTACCTTTAGCACGAATTTTCACTCTTTTACTTTACAGTATTTACAGCGTTTCTTGTATGAAAAAATGGAACAGCGCCTCTGGTGCGCGAAGACGGAACTATTTTTTTCTTTGAAAAATGTCAACTTGAAATTGTCAAAGTTTCAGTTTACTTTACGTCTCAAATACTGAAAATTCGTGCTAAGGGTACAGTTTACTCGTACTTTACGTCTGAATAACTGAAAACTCATGATAAGGCCTCTGTTTCGTATGTTAATCAAACGTTTAAATTAACACAGACCTGGAACAGAGTAGATCATACAAATATATTTGTTCCATACCGGAAGCAATAACGTTGAAACAGAGTAAATAAATCTATTTCATTTGCCATTACAATCAAACACCTGGCATTTAGTTAAGTCCTAACTACAGCTTAACAACAAGCCCTTATTTATCTCGGTTACAAAACCAACAGTTTATTTAAGCGCATTACCACTTGGACGTCTTTATCTCACAGATGTTTGAAGCCAAATGCCATATAACACTTAGACACCTGATCGGCCCTAACAGGCTGGCAACACGCCAATATAAAGTTGCCCGAAGTGAAAATCAGAATTGTTTCTGTGATGACTAATAGTTGATCTATGGAGTCTTTGTATGGTAATTTTGTTTATATACGATATACTCCTAAAATATTTATGTCAAACGAATGACATTAGTTATTAATTAATACTCAATTCAATTATTGCAGATGCAAAATTCCTTGTCAAATGGCAATCGCTCTTACGGGATTGATTTCTATTTTTCGATTGTTTATTGAAATCTACATATCATTATCGCTGATAGAATGTTAATTAGTCCAGAGCTACAGGATCCATTATTTTTTGTCTTGAATTACATGTTATACTAGTACCAACCAAACAATCGAGACGTAAAATATTTACAGGACTCTTTTTGCTAGACGAAGTCCTAGAACACTATCTGCTACGTGTAATTATTTTTATTGTACTTTTAAATCTAAGTGTCAGTAAGTGATTTTTAATTGTTTTTTTTATTTTTCATTTCCTTTTTTCCTATTTTTCTCATTGTTTCTTTTTGGTGTGTATACAAAAATATAGAGCGTGTGGTGCTCTTCTTTAAGTGATGGGGCACTTTTTTTCTTAACGTGGTAAAATCATCAAATGAGACCTCCCACCCCGGGCATGGCGGGAGGTACTGTCAGACTTGTACTGACTAAAATCCACGGTGTCACGGTGATGGAATAAGTCCCGCGACCCCGGCAGGCTTTGGCCCTCTGAGAGGGGGGCCCCGTCATTATGCTGACGCTCTTTGAGGCGCGCGTGGGACACAACGCGCCGTCGACCCGGGCATGGTCCATGGTCGGGCAGCGAGTTGCCCTTTACTCGCTGCCCGCATGCCCGCGCCTACGGTGGCCGGAGATCGTCTGCTGACGGCCGACGCCGCGGGCGCCTACCACTGCGGTTGGGGCGGGGGGAGGACTCTGTCCTCACTCGCACGCGTCGCGCCTCCTCCTTCGCGAGCATGACTGCTTCGCAGAAGGAGGCAACCGCTTCCCACTCCGTCTCGCCCCGCAGCATGGCCGCGTCCAATGCCGGGCGCGAGAGGTCTCCGACTATCGCCGCCGTGAGGACACGTCGGTGCTCTGCCCAAGCGGGGCAGTCTTGCACCGTATGCTCCACCGTGTCCTCCGGGGGATCTTCGCAGTGGTGACACCCAGGCGTTTCCTCCCTCCGCATTAGACACAGGTACCTCCCGAAGCATCCGTGCCCGGTGAGGACCTGCGTCAGGCGGAAAGTAAGGACGCCATGACGTCTCTCCAGCCACTCCTCAAAGAGGGGTCTTACCGCCGCAATTGCGGCGTGCCCGGCCGTCGGTCGCGACAGTCGTCCCCTCCATACTGCCCTGAGATCGCGCAGGAGCTCTTCCCGCCGCGCCTCGACTTCTCGAGGCAGTGGGGTTACGCCCCGGCGCTGCGCCTCCACGCGCCACTCATAGACGCGCTGGAGGGCAGTCGCCTCCAGATCCCAGGGCAGCAATCCGGCAAGGAGGTTGGCCGATTCGCCGGCAATCGTGCGGTATCCCCGGATTATCGGATAGCCATGACAAGTGATGGGGCACTTAGACTTAAGGTTGTACTGTATGCAAAAATGTTATAGTGTACTCATTGTTGAAGAGCGAAAAAAATAATTAATAATACATACCATTTGTTTTGTACACTCTGGATACAAGTACTACACACTAAGCCCGGAACTTTCAGTAGATCATCACCAACAATGACAGTTTATGTTCTTCTACACTGGTCCTCTCCCTGCGATTTCTCTCCTTTTTACCAAGAAATGAGACTGGTCATAAACTGATTATAATCAAGATAGTCAATGGTGATGTCAGCAGTGCTGGCCCAGTGGTATCGGTCCCGACGTTACGAGTTGTAGGTCGTGGGTTCGAACCCCGCCAGGCGCATTACTTTGTGTAATTTATTTCATCACCACTGCTCTCAAAACGGTGAAGGAAAACATCGTGAGGAAACCGGCATGTCCTAGAACCAAAAATTCGAAGACATGTGACATCTACCAACCCGCACGCGGGCCCACCGCGTGGTGGATTATGGCCCACTCCCTCTCACAGAGAGGACGCCTGTGTCCCAGCAGTGGGAACATTATAGGCCCAGGACAAATGTTTGTGTGAAGAGCACGATCATTTGTTCTGTGTCTGGGTGTAATTTATCTATAATATGTACCTATGTATTTAGAAATATATAAGTATGTTTATCAGTTGTCTAGTACCCATAACACAAGCTCTGCTTAGCTTGGGACTAGATGGCGTTGTGTGATACGTAGTTGTGGAATATTATTATTATTATTTGTAATTCGTAGAGGCAATTATATGTATACGCACACTTCTGTGATATCAAAAAAGCTGACATCAATAAAATTTTAAATAGGTAAGTACATCAAAATAAATCAGGTACTTTAAAAAAAAACTGCAGGCGCCTGCCGTCAGAAACGGTGTGCACGCGTTTCCTCTATGAATCAAATCTAGAAAAATAAGAGCAAGAAAATCAAAGTATGATACCCTGTCAAGAAACAAGTCTTTTATCTCAAAGAAGACAATTTATGATGATATCATTATAAATAATACTATTCATAATAACATTACTTCATTGTGCTGTTTTTATTTCTGTATATTTGGCCTGCTTGCTCTTATTATTAGATGTTTGTCACTGAAACGGAACGAAATTAGGTCATTTGTAATAATATTCATTACGGCCTTTATTCATCTTGGTCTAGATTCAATTTCTGCATATGTTTTTGCTGCAGAGTTAACTTTGATATTCTGGCGAAAACTACAGTTTAAAAAAAAATATGAAGCTAACTTGTTTTTTATATAAAGTGGTGTGTCAAAATTTTTAACAAAACAGTTGACACGAGAAGGTCTTTTTTAAGTGTTAAAATAATATCTTGTCTCTTTTAACAACTAATATTTCAACAAAATATCTGAAAAATGTTACATTTAATCAAATTCAAAGTCTGTCAAAAATACAGAAACATACATTTAGACGAACATTTTGTTTTTTACAACAATAAATATTACAAGCGTCGCTATAAGAAAATTTCGCATTCTAGGTCAAACAGAGGTTTAATAAATTACGCTGTAACTCGTGCACGACACAATTTTGTTATTATTAGAGAACACATCACTATCTCTGTACTGAAGCTGAAATTATCATGCTATTAGATTTTTAGAAGTTATGTCATTTAAATTGAGAGGCTGGACTGGAACTTTGTTGGGGACGGCTTTCATTTGAACAGAATGCACCTGAAAGCAACTATAACTACATATCTGACGCCCTATGAAACCTTTTGATTTAAGGTAGTAAAATGATCTCATAAATCAATGTTTTATTAAATACTGAGTAATTATTGTACTGACTAGCTTCTGCCAGCGACTTCGTACGCGGATCCTGTTGCTTATGCAAGCAGTCGGGGTCGTCAAAATCGAAGATCTGAAACGTCTGATGTCGAATTCTAGGAGCCTGGGGATGGGAAAACAACTTATATGTTATAGTGTAGCTGGGCTCTTGGAGTTCTACATCAGGTGTTCCAGATCTTAAATTTTTATACATCAACAGAAGGTGCTCATCAGGCTGAACAACTCTTGCTAAGACGTCATTCCTGTATATGTTATAGTGTAGCTGGGCTCTTGAAGTTCCACATCAGGTGTTCCAGATCTTCAATTTTATTCCCCAGCAGAAAATGCTCATCACGTGGAACAATTTTTGCTATGGCATCATTTTTGTATCTCTTATAGTTTAGCAGGTCTGTTGCAGTTCTGCATCAGGTGTTCAAGTTTCCAAGATAAATTATAGCCTATATGTTAACCGGACTTAATACCTATACAACAAAAAAAAAATATTCAAATCCGTCCAGTAGATTAGCGTGCACAAACACTGCTTTTCTACGATTTTATTATATGTATGTATAGATAAATTCTGATCTCACTTTTGTTCGCATTCATAATGTTATTAAATTATTGTTTTAATTTTAATGTTAAGCTTTCGTAACATTTCAGTCAACTTTCTTAGTTTTAGTTGCTAATTTCTATATTTATAATATATATATTTATATTTTTGTGTAGTTATCACTTGTTTTTTGTGAAAGCTGTTTAACTTATAATTGGCGACTGTGCAAGTCCTAGTAGTTTTATAATTTATACCACAAACTTTGTGCACAGAAGCTGTTGGTAAACCTTAATAAATAAATAAACACCCTGGCTGGACGGTAAGGATTGCAGACTCGTAACTAAAATCGTAACTAAAACGTAACTAAAATCCGCCGTTCAATTACTCTTCTCGTTGCAGGATCACGATTACCCCCTTGGACGGTTCCACGACCTCTACACCTGTAACCTGCGGTGACAGCTGAGAGATCCTACTGGCGGTGGTAGGCTTCACCAAGACCATCTGGCAAGCCGACCATCATTCTGTCGGTCGGTTCCAAATACATAGTCTTTTTACTGTGTTCCGTCGATGCTAGCTCCAGTTCATTCTGGGTGAGTGAGCTCCAGCTTAGGCCTCATCTTTGGGTATGCGCACGGTGAGTAATGGGTGACTCGCCGTCCGATCATGGATCATACCAGGGCCGACGCCGCCCGGCGCGTCGTGTCCACGCGCGCCTCAAAGAGCTGTCAGCAATCTGACGGGGCCCCCTTAGAGGGCCAAAGCCTACCGGGGTCGCGGGACTGTCTCATCAGGTAACCGTGGCCCTGGAACATAAAGGGCTATTGAAGGATCACCGTGGATTTTAGTAAGTACAAGTCTGACAGTCCCTCCCGTCCCGCCCAGGGTGGGACGGGAATGACTGTCATGGACGGGAATGAGTCCCAACTCATTTGATGATTTTACTACGATAAAATAAAAAAATCCCCATCTTTACTTCTGGGCTAGATTAATAGTGTGGTCGAACGCAAACCTATCTTTAAATAAAAAAAAAACAAAATAAGGTCAGAGTAAACCCATTTTAGCCCAACTTAATATCAAAACCGTCACAATAATCGATTTGACCGTAAAATCTATAAACTCTGAATTTATGAACGTCGCCAGAGCCTAGTTTAGTCGGCATCGTTAAATATTGGGTTAATTGTTCATTGTTCTCTTTGTAGTTCTAACAATGTTCGACATTTCATGTCAAGGACTTGTGCATATTTTGCGTACAGATTGTCCCGTTTGCAAAATTTATGCGACAGTGTCGCACAATTTGTGAAAAAGAGAAAACAAATATTTTTGTTGGTAATAAAGTGGTCGAATTAGATTATTGAACAGCGTGTTATTTACGTGGGATTTTGAACAAAATTGCATGTAGTAAGTCGCCTACCTTTTATTTTGTCATCAAAGCGGAAGAGTCTATCAACCTCTTACTTACTAAAATTCTATTACTACTGTGATTGCCCATTGAATTCCAGAGCTACTGTGTCCTTTTAAGACGACCTCGCGACCCCAAACTATGTCACCTACCACCGACTGGAAGAAATACCTTCTTCATCCTGCCTTCCATCTAATGCTTATTTAAGTAGATCTGACCACCTCTTCACTAGGTTTTCTTCCATCATCGTTCTCTGGTTATCTTTTATGCTTTATTTTCCTTTGTGTAGATTGTTTAGGTAGATAGGTAATTTATATGGATTCACGCAACTTGTATTGTTGCATTCGGGCGGTAATTGCTGACAAATTCACTGCCCTATTCTCAGACATCAGATAAAAGTGCTGATTAAAACCAATTAAATAGTGAAAATAAATTAAATTTCAATTAACTAAATAAATAATTAACTTGCTACTAACATAATTTTTAAGTAGGTATGTACTTAATACGAACCAAAATTGATCTCGTTTTTCGAAATAAAGAATTATTTGATTTGATTGCAAAGACAGATAATAAAAAATAGACTAAATGTGATTGTATTATTTTTGGTATTGAGTTGAATGCTGCTACTGCGCTTTTTTCGCATTCCACCGCTGCATCTCACGCGAGTACCAATGTCATCTATTTTCTACCGGGGACAAACAGCCAAATACTCCACGTGTGCGGTCCAAATAAGTGGCGAATCTCGGCCAAATTCCAGCAGTAACAGCCACGCCAATTACCGGCGGACTACAATTTATTACCAGTAGAATCAAACGCTCCGTCGCGTGCGCATCGCAGTTTACAAATCAAAAGATTTATCTTACAAACACATTTTGTTTACGTCGTGGCGCCGGCGGAGGTGAACCGACTTTTTAATGACAGCAGTAATAATAATCATGGAGTTCATAATTTTTGAAAGATAAATAATAATGTGGGTTATTGGGTCGTGTGGTGCCTGTGTTACTCAATGTTAATAAGATACAAAGTAGCTTTATGATTCCTTGAAATTCAAGGGAAATCTCATAGTTCTTACTTCCATGTTTTTGTATACAAAAGCAGAAACTTAATTGAAAAGCCGGCTATTTTCAAGCGTCGACTCTTCACGTGACGAAAGAGTTGGTCTATTTCTTGGTCGAAGAATCAATATTATATTGCCACCCAACGTGGCAATGCTGCCAGAGTGCCAGAGGCACTGTTCCCGGTGATAACGATGTGGATGTATTTTTTACGCCATGTGAATGTTTTCAATCTCTCCTCCATTTATTTTTCCTTATACTTTACAAATATTTTACAAAAATAAAAAATATAGGTATAAGTATCCAATACTGGTCCAAGCTTCTGGCGGTCAGGGCACCAGAGAAAGGAACCTCCTAACAATGCTAATAATTTCGATTAAGTATCATTACATACCTACTTCTTTATTTATAGTGTCTATAATAAGTTTTATTTATTTTTCTTCGAACACAATCGCTACAATTGGGCTACTGACATGACTAATAAACAACGCCAAAAATCAAAAACAACGGTAGTATCAACAAAAACAGCTGTCACGGTTGAGACATAAACCCTTTTTATGTTTCGCCATGATAATAGTTGACAACGGCGCCATAGCGACCTCAAATCAAATGATATAATGTATACACCACAAACAGTTTTGTTTACAATTCGCCGTCTGTGGCGCCGGCGCACCCGATGTCGCCTTCATCTAATAAATCTTGGTTTTAAGTATTTTTTTTATTCAGGACTTCAACATGGTTTTATTTAGTGATAGATGTTTAGTATTAATCTTTCGTGAAAGAATGATAGACCTTAAATCTAGGTTATGCTTTCAGAAGTTCAGGTCTTAGTTAGATTGTTTTCAGATTAAGGAACAGGTTTGGGACATTTTATTAAGTTTTAATTAAGACATTTTACAAGAAATGGAACTAAATACACACATCAAAAGTGTCTAGGGATCAAGCATTTTTATGCGGATTTCTTGAGATTGAGATGTGGCTTTGTAATAAATTTATGATTTTATAAATTTATATGGATCCTTTTTGGTGCATTTCATAATTTGAATCAGGAACTGTAAATCAAATTCGAGTAAAAGATGAAAATCAGCTGTCAATATTTTCCCTATAAAAACATACAACGCATTGAAGACATTATTAGTGCTACTGTTTCCCTACTACTGATTAAAACCAACGTTACTATGGAGCGGCGACGTCATTTAAGCAGGGAAGAAATGCTCAGAGCCGTGGGAATGATAGAAGCTGGTTCCCGGCAACGTACTGTGGCTTTAGCTCTGAATACAAGTCAGAGTGTTATCAGTCGACTTTGGACACGTTACCGAAGCACTGGTACCGTGGCTGAGCGCCATGGAGGACGGTATCGCTGCACCACACGGAGACAAGACCGATACATTCAAATCTTAACTCGAAGAGCTCCAACAATAACCGCCATGATGTTAGCCGTGAGGCTTCATCACTCTTCAGGGAACTTAATTAGCGACCAAACAGTCAGAAACCGCTTGCATGAAGTGAACCTTCATTCCCGAAGACCGCTACGGGTACCACCTATAGCAATGCACAATCGTAGGATTCGATATCAATGGGCTCTTGAACACAGAAATTGGGCAGAAGAACAATGGCGTTTCGTGTGCTTTTCTGATGAGTCTCGTTTTGGTATGAGACCGGATACAAGACGTATACGACACTGGAGAACCCCTGGACGCCAACAGCGATTAAAATCCTGCCAGGAAGTCCATCCTTATAGTGGTGGAACCATCATGGTATGGGCGGGTATTTGGATCGGCGGAAGAACTGAGTTGATTTGGATCAGAGGCAACCTCAACGCTCAAATTTATGCTGAGACGATTGTATCAGACGTCATCGTTCCTCTACAAGTGCAAATCGGTCCCTTATTTCAGTTAATGCATGATAATGCACGACCGCACACCGCAAGAGTTGTAAGACAGACTCTCGCCGCAGCTAACATCAATGTCCTGCCCTGGCCTGCTCAGTCGCCAGACTTGAACCCGATTGAGCATGCATGGGATATGCTACAGAGAAGAGCTCTGCCGAATATGGAGGGTATCCAGTCGCAAGAAGACCTTTTTTTGTTGTTGCAACGAACATGGGCGGCCATTCCACAGCGTGATTTGGATGAACTCATTTTGAGTATGCCAAACCGATGTTCTTGTGTTGTTAGTGTTCGCGGTAGAAACACGGATTATTAATTGTTTAGGTTACCCAATAAAATTTTAAAGAAAACTGTTATTTCAGTCTTTTTTTCGAACTTTAATGTTAGTGGTTCAAATGTCAAAAATCCCTTTATTAGGAAAATGGCAAATTTCTTTATGAATGCAAAGGTGACTTGGTTTATCGTTACTGTGACAAACGATAACACTTTATTTGATGAATCCTTAAAGAATATTTTAATTAATATCAATCAGGAGAAAAGTTATTGCAAAAATATATGTTGATCCCTAGACACTTTTGATGTGTGTATATCGTTTTATTTCTACACAATACACCCTTCAAAATTAATAACATTTGAATTAAGGTGATCTTGGAGTGATTCATAAGGTACGTTACAAAATAAATATTATTTATTCACTATTTAACAAATCACGTTTATTTCCGCAAAACGTTTCCCCACACTGGGCATTTCTCTTATGTCTTGGATGCGTTTACAAATATTAAAACTCATACACACAGACAGCCACACCCGGAACAAAAACTTACTACTACACCAACTACCTACTCATCATCTGCCTGCCTTTTCCCAACTAATTTGGGGTCGGCTTCCAGTCAAACCAGATGCAGCTGGATATCAGTATTTTACATGGAGCGACTGCCTATCGGACATCCACAACCCAGTAACTAGGTAATACGATACCCCATGGTAAGACTGGTTGGACTGTGATTAACGACTGCCAAGATCTACAAATGACAGCCGGGAACAACGGCTTCAGGTGCTTTCCGAGGCACGGAGGAAACTCGCTATGACAGATGGTCACCCATCCACAGACCAACCTCGGCAAGCGCGCCTTAACCTGGAAGATCGACCTGTGAGGCTGTAATTATTAAGCCACGAGCTCCTCTACCTAGTATATCACACAAATATTAGTTCAGCACTCAACGCATTAATCGATCGCTCAGCTACCTCGGCAATCATACCGTCAATCATTGATCCCCTACTAGTGAGTTTTTGGCATAGAGTCAAATCAAATGTATCATTTTCTTTTTGACACCTTACTTTTCCCAAAACATAACTATATTGCGCATCATCTTAACATAATCAACACATCATGACTTCTTCAAACGTTAGCGAGTGGCGCCAACCAAACTATACGGTGCCGCTAAATCGAGACAGACGCATTCCGGACCACGCTGTGTTTACAAACGCATGTTTGTCATACTAGACACGCTGTTTATTTGTATCTGCGTTTTTGGGGAGCCACGAATTTCTTGTAGCTGTACCCGTCTGATGTTGGAAATAGGTTAATATCAGTAGTGGTATCAGACGGTTGTTGATAGCCATCATCAGCCTATATCAATCTGCTTTGCTGGTTATAGATCTGCTTAATCGCAGGCCACTGTGTTTGATACTGGGTCATTCTTAGCCATCCGTTTTATCAGCCACTGTGACGAAATCACACGTAAAAGTATTACTGTTAACTATATACTTACTGCGCAAACTTGCGGAAGACGAGTAGGTAATGAGTAGCTCGCCGTGTGATCAAATACCAGACCCAAGTCGACGGCGCGCCGTCGACTTGGGTCTGGTATGCGCGCCGCGGCGCGTCTTGTTCCATGCTCGCCTCAAGAAGCTGTCAGCAAACTGGCAGGCCCAAACGACTTGGAACTCAAACAAAGGGCATATGACAGAACAGGGTGCCCCACCTGCCCCCTTCTATCATCGCACATCTAGATGCACTGCAAATTACCATCCTTACCTTATTGCTATCCCACCAATTCGCACTGTTTCCAAACGTCCTTTATAAGCGAACAGCGAAGGTGTGGAACTCTCTGCCTGCGTGTGTGTTTCCGAACGCGTACAACCCTAATCTCATCAAAATAGAGTGAACAGGATTCTTCTGGGTAAGCTTGCTCCATCGTCGACCTAGACTAAGGCCAAGAGCAAACTCATCGGACATAAAAAAGAAGGGGATTATTTGATTTTATTTCTCGTACCCACAAACAAAAACTACTTTATTTCCACTTCGAGTCTATTAAAGCCATACTTTAGGTCTTTGGTACCTACATTTAGCTGAAGGTTTCACGCCGCATTTTCCAATATTAGTTGCTCCAGAATATACCAACTATAATGAGGTTCTTAATACGGCAAACAATCATTTCTTCAAATAATGTTATTATTTCCAAAGGCTTCACGTACTGGAAAAACACTAGATTGAAATACAATAACAAGATAAAATTAGTAACGTTCAAATACAAAGACCATTACAGTTTCTTTTATAGTCAGTCATTAAAACCAATTTAATTACTTTTGACGAAAATTGTAGCATTCCTCACCGGACCGAGGAAGAGTGGAAAACTACCGTCGAACATTAAAAAACCGTCATATGGAGCACAGACTAAAACAAGCAACGTCTAGAAACATCTAAAAGCAGCTGTTATATGACAAACGTAGCGCCAAAAGTTCAATGAGTGTACAACTTCTGCCTGCATTCCATTCTTCATCCATCGAAGTTCATAGGTCCATTCACAGCTGTCAATTTCTAAGACTAAGCTCTTTAGACGCAAGTCTCCGATAACTTACGACAATGGTATCTAGACGACTATCGCAAATCGCAAATCTTCTATACATAATAATAATATAATAATAGTTATAATAAATTTGTAGAAAAGTGGTGTCTGTACAATGGAAATATACAAAAAAAAAGTAGCAGGGGTTGTTATTTTATCGATGCCGAACCCGAAACTGTAATTATTTTTTTTTTGTCTGTTTGTCGGTTTGTCTGTTTGTCTGTTTGTCTGTTTGTCTGTGTGTTTGTGCACGCTAATCTTCGGAACTACTGGACGGATTTGAATGATTTTTTTTGTCGTATAGGTATTAAGTCCGGTTAACATATAGGCTATAATTTATCTTAGAAACTTGAACACCTGATGCAGAACAGCAACAGACCTGCTAAACTATAAGAGATACAAAAATGATGCCATAGCAAAAATGGTTCCACGTGATGAGCATTTTCTGCTGAGAGAATAAAATTGAAGATCCTGGACACCTGATGTGGAACTTCAAAAGCCCAGCTACACTATAACATAAATACAGGAATGACGTCTTAGCAAGAGTTGTTCAGCCTGATGAGCAACTTCTGTTGATGTATAAAAATTGAAGATCTGGAGCACCTGATGTGGAACTTCAAGAGCCCAGCTACACTATAACATATAAGGGAATGACGTCTTAGCAAGAGTTATTCAGCCTGATGAGTACTATCTGTCAACGTATAAAAATTGAAGATCTGGAACACCTGATGTAGAACTCCAAGAGCCCAGCTACACTATAACATATAAGGGAATGACGTCTTAGCAAGAGTTATTCAGCCTGATGAGTACTCTCTGTCAACGTATAAAAATTGAAGATCCTGGACACCTGATGTGGAACTTCAAAAGCCCAGCTACACTATAACATAAATACAGGAATGACGTCTTAGCAAGAGTTGTTCAGCCTGATGAGCAACTTCTGTTGATGTATAAAAATTGAAGATCTGGAGCACCTGATGTGGAACTTCAAGAGCCCAGCTACACTATAACATATAAGGGAATGACGTCTTAGCAAGAGTTATTCAGCCTGATGAGTACTCTCTGTCAACGTATAAAAATTGAAGATCTGGAACACCTGATGTAGAACTCCAAGAGCCCAGCTACACTATAACATATAAGGGAATGACGTCTTAGCAAGAGTTATTCAGCCTGATGAGTACTCTCTGTCAACGTATAAAAATTGAAGATCTGGAACACCTGATGCGGAACTTCAAGAGCCCAGCTACACTATAATATATGTATACAGGAATGACGTCTTAGCAAGAGTTGTTTAGTCTGATGAGCAACTTCTGTTGATGTATAAAAATTGAAGATCTGGAGCACCTGATGTGGAACTTCAAGAGCCCAGCTACACTATAACATATAAGGGAATGACGTCTTAGCAAGAGTTATTCAGCCTGATGAGTACTCTCTGTCAACGTATAAAAATTGAAGATCTGGAACACCTGATGTAGAACTCCAAGAGCCCAGCTACACTATAATATATGTATACAGGAATGACGTCTTAGCAAGAGTTGTTTAGTCTGATGGGCATTTCCTGTTGTCTTACAAAAATGTAAGATCTGAAACGTCTGGAATCGTCTCACGCATCCCGTTGTTTTCCCGTCCCCAGGCTCCTAGAATTCGACATCAGAGATCAGACGTTTCAAATTTGACGACTCCGAATGCTGGCATAAGCAACAGGATTCGCGTACGAAGTCGCGGGCAGAAGCTAGTCGCAAATACAAATCCATCAAGGTTCGCACTCAGACACGCGTTGGATACCAAAGTCGTAAGGTATGAGACTTGCGTCGCGTTGTGTACGAATGGCCTTAGGCCGCTATCCCACTGGCGTTTTACGAGCGTTGCCGGTCGCGTCGTCGAGTGAGAATCATTAACGTCCGCTGAATAAACGCGACGTCAAAATCGCCTCTGCTCAACGTTAACGTCGCATTTGTGCACACACGTGACAAGCTTGATTTGTTTGTAAATTGTTGACAATGCCGCCTCTAGCGTCCGAAGCGACTCCGTGCTCTGTAGTATACAGTAATTTCCCGTATCGCATAATATTTACTAAACATTGTTTTTTTCAGACATGAACGTTACTCATCAGTTTACATTGTACATTCAATACGGTACGTTGACCTTCCATAGGCCTACAGAGTTATAATCGAATGCTAAGTGCTTGGAAGATAACCAAAACTTCTATTAACGGTTTAACTGATACATTTTCACATTCACAGATAAATCCAGTGTTACAGTTACTGGGCGGAGGAGGAAGTCAGTCAGGCAGTCGCTCCATGTAAAATACTGATAATTCAGCGGCATCTGGTGTTGGTGTTGATGATGATAATTATGTGTCATCATCAAATATATCTAAATAAATAAAATTTTATAGCTAAATAAATAATACATATTTTGTTGGATTTGTCAAAAGTTTTTGTAACATGGCTGCTGGTTGCAATAATTAAGACAGAACTGTTTCTATAAACACAGTAAAACGTGTACTAGGTACATTTTTCATCATAAGCAAGAATACTTATAATTTACACAAATAAAACTCCTAAGCTCTCGTACCACCTAAATACCTAGTAACTTCCTAAATTGTAAATAAATAATAACATAAAAACATTCGAACCCACAGAATCGTTACGACGTGCTCATAAATCCATCCAACCAGTCGTTTAGATCGACCTTCTGCGACTTTACAATCGACAAGCGCAGATAAAAGTATTTTTAATTTACTTTTCAAGGGTAGAACAATTATATTCTTGACAAAGTCAACCCTATTTCAAGAGACTTAAGTGTGCTTTGGCTCCCAATAAGACCATGTACTTACTCATGCTTTGTGCAAATAAGTGTTTTGATGTCCTCAAAAGGGTGTTTTACAAAGGTTTGCGTCAATGTTTTCAAAAAAAAATAACCTTGCCCACACTAGGATGTTTTCCGGAGTCCGGTGGTTTTTCGGGTGCGTTTACAAAAATATAAACTCACATACACAAACAGCCTAACCCGGAACACTTCTTGCAACTACTTAACACTACAATTACTTAGTACCACAATTATTAGCTCTGTAATCTGTCTCTCTGATACCAAGAAAGACCTAACTCATTATGTCTACAATCTCCAATGTGCCAGTAGTCGCACGCGCAAATTCCTTGGACATTAAAGCGGATAGGGCACCCTGGGCAACTCATCGCCTGCTAAATGCGTCCCGGAGAATCCCTGCTATGCCAGGTATGCAAGTCTAAATAAACAGTCAGGGTTTTTGAAAGAATTTAGAGAAGAATGTGGCGAGGAATGCTTCAATGGAATTCCAGTAGTTCTATTTTTTGTTTGTCACTAGCTTTCTTGAGGAATTTTGTGTTTTTGTACTCGTAGAAGTGTAATTTTTCCTTAATGAAAACGCTTAAACGTTTATCAAATTATGCTATGTATGCATTCGATGGCAGCCTTTTTTTTTAATAGTAATATTAGCAAATGAGTCCTCCCCAGGGCGCCCAGGGCGGGGTGGCAGGGACTGTCAGACTCGTATGACTAAAATCCACGGTGTTCCTTCAATAGCCCTTTACGTTCCGGGGTCACGGTTTCCCGTTAAGTCAGTCCTGCGACCGCCTAGAATAGTCATTGAGAGCTTTGGTGTATGATGCTATCAACTATATACGTAGGATAATGATGTATGTAAGTATGGCTCAAACTAAAAACAAACGTATGAGTTCTTAGTAAACAAAAATTCGTAAATACTTAGGAATTTTAATTAAACTCGTGTTGTTTACACGTGAAGTGAAAAATAAACGAATAGAGTTGTAAATGTCAACATGTTTGCTTCAATAAAATGAATTGGAAAAGTTATGTATGTTATGTTGACAAATTCAATATCTTTGTAAGATTTTTAAAAATAGCAGAGTCTTATCAAAGTAGTGGCGAAAAGGCACTGTTTTTCACTTGTTTTGCACTGCTTTTGTTTAGTTATCCAATTGGGAAAGTGATTAAATGGGATGTAGAGTAGGTGACTCCTTTTGACTTGGTTCATATGCCTTCACATCAAATTGCATTTAAAAAATGTAGTATGTACCACGAATTTTCCGCAGGTCTTGAGTCATGGCGCGTACTCTAATCAAAATGAGTGCACAAAACGTCTTCATTTGGTTTTTGTCCGAAACCAAAGTAGCTAATTTTTCTTCGTTTCTCCTCCATTAAAAATGTGAGGATTTTCCATCAATACTTTACAGCCAAGATAACCCCAAAAGTAGTAGTTGATACCAAGTTAAAAACAGTCTTCCAGATCGTCTCCCATCCCAAGTATCCAGCTCTGGTATGCCGGGCATCCGCATGCCGGAGTGGGACATGAGTAAGTGGGTCGGCGGCATCCGTTCACAGAGGTATGCCGCCGAATAAACTGTTTATATTTACACTACGCGACAACACACCGGGATAATGTGACCTTATAGTTCTGGGGCGGTAGTAGGAGAAGAAAGGAAAAGACTTTTAAACGGTTAAAAGAAGGTAAAAGTAGAAGAGAGAATATGACTATTTAAATTAAAAAACCGGCAAAGAGCGATTCGGACTTGCACACGAAGAGTTCCGTTCCATTATTTATAAAAACGGCAAAAATATCATGTCTGTTTTATTGCATTTTATTAAGTTTGTTTTACTTGTTATTGTAGCGTCAACAGAATCTGTGAAAATATCAACTGTGCAGTAAATATGTTTGTAAGATACAGCCTAGTGACAAACGGACAAACAGACGGGTGGAAAGCGGAGTCTTAAGTAATAATCCCTTTACCGTTTGGTTACGGAACCCTAAAACAATATCCGATCAATCTGAGGTGAACATTGAAAACTTAATAGAATGTAATGCAATATTATCCTCTTTCTCAAAAGTTAATTAATTTAGAGCCGCCGAATAATTTACATATAATAAGAAGCAAAAAAACTAAACAATATAATAATGTACTATGATATTTGATCGACGGCGACGTGTGTGGGCTAAAACAGAAAATTAAGTAATTAAAATTGTCACTCTGAATTCTCAACGCAATTTTGTCAATGACGTGTGTCTCCTGTCGGCAGAAACTCAAGTGCCCATTGACTAAATAACATTCATTAAAATTGTATTAAATACAAGAGTCACTAACAACTGTTATTTATTAACACTATTCTCGCAAACGGCCTGTTGAGCACATTCAAAATTCTGTTGACATAAAAATGGTCGACATTTGCAAGACAAAGAACATTTTAAAATCTAATTCTGGAATCGTGACAAAACATTTTCCAATATAAAACACTGTATGTTAAATAAAGTCTGTCTTGTACGAGTAACTCGTCATTAAATTGTAAAGCCTCATTTAGACGGAGCAAGAACTCGCATGCGAGTTTCACTACAGTATTTGTTTGATCAACTGAATTATTTTTACCTATAAAGTCCGCAATGTAATGCACCTCGCGTGCGAGTACTTGCATCGTCTAAATGAGGCTTTAAGGTGGGTACTGAGGCCTTACGATGCGTAATGTAACATGTTAAACGGCGAGCGTTCGTACAGTTAGTACGGGGAACACGGCGCGGCGCTTGTAACGGTCAACAAGCGGCTCGTTGCTTACTGCGAATGGTACACACCACGGGGCCTCGCTTTGTATGATTATTCCGCATACTCAGCGGTCAGCTTTAACTGGTTTTGCATAGCTTGATGTGTTGCCGTATGTACATTACGGCCCGTAACATCGGTTAGTATAGTACCCACCTTTACATTTAGTCCAAGGACAATTTCGAGGTTATATAATTAATAATGGCAACCGCAATAAATTCTGCAAAAATGGCAACCCAGATACGGCTCAGAAAAGTGACCGCATATGTTTGTCGTCGTATTAAACAGAGACATTAAATATATTGACGTTATTTATTGAACTTTTGTGTGTGAATCCAAAAATATACTTCGAATCCGAGTTATTATTTTTGATTCACCTTATCTGCTAACAGCTACTTCTTAGTCTTTAAATAATGAGACAAAACTTAACCGAAACCATTATTTGCTTTAATAACTGGCTGTTGCCTTCTTCTTTGCACACATGTAACTCAAAAAAAATTACCACGGATATGTAGTACCAGGATAAACGGTATGCTACGCGTTATTCCAAACTATAACCTTTTTTCGAACTAAATTTCATCAAGATCCGTACAGCCGTAATTGAGTAACAAACGGATGGACGGATATTCACCCAAACTTTTGTATGAAAAACTGTTGTATAATTAAACATAAATAGTGCATTTGCCGTCGTTTATCGATACCAAATTGTACAAATTTCGAGGCATCTTGACACAAATTGAGAAAAATTGCAAATTATGCGTAATTTATTGCTGAAAATTATTTATGTTCAGTCAAGACGGAGGTCACTTTAACCTCATCACTCAGAGCCAATAAATAAAAGTATTTCACACTCACTTTGTTTATGCGTAATAATAAACATGCAATCATTCAAAAGTAATTGCTGAGTGAAGAGAAACACTCGCTATCGAAAACTTAGCCAACTGTTGTGCAAAAACTATGAGAAGAAAAGAGACAAGAATGTTTTATTTTTAAACCTTACCTTTTTAAAACTTTACCGAATTACTCGGGAATAATATCTGGCGTGTGTGCGTTTTACAAACATTTAACTCACATACACAAACATCGAGACCCGGAACAACTGTAGGACATAAATGTAGATATAAATATTTATTCCATGCGGGAATCAAATCCATGACACGCAGCGGCAGAGCAGCAGCCATACTACCAAAGCCTACTGCGCCAAACGTGTCGTTACTCTTTCTTCGAAGTTCGATCTTAATAATTTATCTTTTTAAGTTTGCACTGCATCTCCATAATTATGAACTGTTATTATAAGTATAACTTTTCATTGACGTTTTGATACGACTATGAAAGTACAGTCATCATTAAAGTATAATTTCTAAGATAACCGCAATGACAAAGCCGCCTTATCATAATATCCCGTGACTGTATCTTCTTTGAGAATTACCTAAATGTTTAGCCTTTAGGCGTCTGGCAAACGGGCGCGTCTCTTGGACGCATTTCAAGTCAGCGACGCGACGCTCAAGCTGTGTCACACGGCACGCACGTCCCAAAGACGTAGACGCGCAAAATACCAGTGCTGAGAGACCTAAAGACGCCTTCACACTGTGACGCTCGATAGCGTCAGTTTTTGCGAAACTATTTCGTCTTGTGACGTCTTAACACGTGACGCTGTTTTGCATGTTTTAAATTTTTTCTATAGCTAAGTTATAAATGGTTAATCTACACTTTACAGGGTTATTTGTAAAAAAAATAACAACCTTTTTGGGCTGAAAGTACTTATTAGTTAAAGAACAAAACAAAAAGATCAGATGTTTCATACATTGGCAACGAAAAAAATATTCCATGTTTTTCTTTCAGTGTTGGTATCAAAGTTGTTGTTTACAAGCATTTGTACTTTCAGCCCATGAAAAATTTGTTAATGTTTTACAAATAACCCTGTATGTATAAGTAATTGCTTGACTATGTAATTACTTTTATGACGTAATCGAGTTATATGATTACGATTGAGAAATCGGACACTTTTAATGCGATACTAACTTTTCGTAGCAGAACTTTTTGATGCTACGCGTGACGTAGCGAGATCGTAGCATGTCTAACAATTCACAAAGTACGACTAAGGGCTACACCACATCTGGCAGCACGGAATCGCCTTTTTCCGTCGCCCTTTCTCTTTCTGTCGCTTAGAACTGCCATTTGCTAGACCGAGACAGAATGCATAATGCGATAGCACGCGGCGGAATGCGTGAGGCGGCCGGCTGCTGTCGCATTGTCTCGGTCTAGCAAATGGCAGTTCTAAGCGACAGAAAGAGAAAGGGCAACGGAAAAAGGCGATTCCGTGCTGCCAGATATAGTTTAGCCCTAATTGACGATTTCCATTATTTTTAGTGTTAAACCCAGTACTACGTAAAATCTTTGATTTATTGTATTTTTATTTTGGTGACAAAGAAATTAATTGAGGGAAAAAAATTATAGTTTGTGTATTCAATATGACACGGGTTTAGTACCAAAAAAAAAAACTTTTAAAACCGCAATGTAATAAAATAAACTAATATATTATAAACCTTAGAAATGTAAATCGACGAATATATTCGAAATTCTTTGTAATTGTGAGCCGACTGAGAATTCCTCTGAAAATAAACGGTAAGGTCAATAACATTCACTCTTATATTATAACATACTGTTTATTTTAACAGTATAAATCTTTAGTAGTGGCTTTGATCGAGAAATATACTACATTTTATATTATTTTGGTTTTGCACATCATCAGCCCCGGGAATGAAAAAAAAAACCGAAAACGCCGAGTTTTATTAAAACTTTAATAAGTTTTCTAAAACACGTTTTCTTTGCACTCAATTCAAGTTAGGAAAATTGCCTCACAGTTGCTTGATTTTCATAACGTAAAATACTAGCTGTCAAACGAAACAGTAACGCGTCCATTACTACTTTGCCGCCGCCAATAAGCAACCGCGGCGTACGCGCTCGGCGATGCATCGCGAAATGTTATAAAATGTGAAATTGTATTTTTTTTTTGTTACGATTTCACGCCTATGTTGCTGAACTGACCGGTTACTGTATTAAGAATTGAAAAAAAAAATGTACTGGCGGTAAGCGAGCGAAAGCTAGTAGGTACGTAACAATTTTATAGTTCAAAAACACTCCTATTCAGAGAACCACCATTTCTTACACAATACCTTCGTCACTTTGAACAGCCTCAAGTAGCAACTATTCTTAGGCCACGACCACACTGCAAACCCTCAACCACTGCCCATAACTAATCACGTTAAATTTTCACCTGCGTACCGCAAAATACGAGCTTCACTTCAACAGTACCATTAACATTTCATTTGAAGATTTGTGAGCGATGGCGATACACCGCATTCCTCCAGCCCGTGTCATTCTGGCGTAGTGCCAAACGCCGAATGCCGACACTTCGTACCGCAGGTGTGTAGGTGGCTTTATACAGAGTTAAAAGGTTACATTGGTTTAGTCATGGTTTAAGAGAAATGAGATTGGTTTTCTGAGTTTCTTAAAGTACTTTTGTATTTTTAAGTTTTCGCATTTTTAAACTAAATAGACTAGGCAGTACTTGGAAAGAGATATCAATATTTTCGTTATCAAAAGATGGACAAAACATTTTTAATAACGCAATTAAAAATATTTTGTATTAGTAAATATTATTTATTAATGAGTATTCAAATAAATTTAAAAATGATGTGTATTAGAAAAAATCCAGCCAACTTTTAATAAATTTGTGAGTATCATGTACTGAACGAATTTGGGTGTTTGATACACAGATCGGTCATAACCTGGATTAACACGACATAGAACAGTTTTACCTTGATTTTAAGGGCCCGTGGGATAATTTTCGAGTTGTAGCGGGTGAAGCCGCTGGCAATAGCTAGGAAGCTATATTTTCATCGTTACTCAATATCGCTGTTAACGTTTGATTGGTCAAATGGACAGGCGTGGCACTGACGCACATGTTAATCGTAGTTATAATAACTCACGATAGATGTCGACACATCTCTGGCCCCAAAGTTGGCCCGAATATCGCTCCGATGTTTTGGTGAAATGCCAATATTGAAGGCAAAATATAATGTACATTTCTTGCCTTGCCTTTTTCAAATCACGTAGTGGTCCGCTTCCAGTCTAACCAAATACAGCTAAATACCAGTATTATACATGGAGCGGCTATCTTCAAAACTCAAATTCAATGCATTTATTTCAACTACACCTTTACAGATTCTTTTGAAAAGAAAATAAAAAACTTTTTCAAAAAATAATGTAACCGACTTCAACACAACCACAAAAAAAGTTCAAAATAACCTACAAAAAAACTTTTCTTTCGAAATACGGTGACTTTATTTTTTATTTCATTGACTTTTTGTCACCGACTTTCGAAAGAAAAGTTTTTTTGTAGGTTATTTTGAACTTTTTTTGTGGTTGTGTTGAAGTCGGTTACATTTTTTTTTGAAAAAGTTTTTTATTTTATCCTTTTTAGTTTCACTATTCAACCCAAATTATTGTCAAATACATAATATTTTCTTACATGTGCACTAAAATGTTGTAATCCATAGCACCGGTAATAACAACGCCGATTATGTATGTACACAATGAGAACTACCAAAAATTAAAACTACTGCACCAAACTAAATGAAAATTTTATGGGACCAAATGGCAGATATACTGTATCGAACAAAAAAAGAATAATCGAAATCGGACCAGAAACCTCGGAGTAATCGGTGTAGACAAAGTTAAAAACTTTTTAGGTTTTTGTTGATTTTTGTTGATATTTCAAAAAGTGCTAGTCCGATTTTGATAAAATTTTAATGGGACCATTCCAGAAGTATACCCTATCCAACAAAAAAAGAATTTTTCAAATCGGTTGTTAAACGAGGGAGTTATGCCCGAACAAACATAAAAAAAAAAAAAAAAATACAAACATCCGAATTGAGAACCTCCTTCTTTTTTAGAAGTCGGTTAAAAAAATAGACACAAGACTTAGAGAATATTGCAGTTGTACCTTTCAAAGCGTAGATGTCTATGGAGAAAGACTATACATGAAACTCCATGGATACTCCTTTAAATTAATATTATTGTTAATCAATATGTTGTTTCTTTAGTGAATGGTCTAGTTATCATCTTAAAACCCATTTTAGCAAGACTTGCATAGCCTTCGTATTCTCTTGCGGAAACTGATTGTATTAGATCAAACATCGTTCCAACTTAGCCGAACTCCACATAATCACCAAGATTATGTTCGGATAAGTTGGAACGAATTTTGTTCCGATGATTCGGTGAAATGTTGGACATAATATTTGCGCCAACATTTGAGCCTGGAGCCAAAATGTGATAGGCTTGGTAAGGCCATGTTTACGTCAAAATATCTGAATGACGCTGTAAAGAATGTTGTTGATATAACTTTATGTAATGTTTTAATGCATAATGACGTACAGTTTTCTTGCCAAATGTGTTAGATAGATAGAACAGTTTGAACAACATAATATCACTAATGGTTTTACATAATCTGGTGTTTACTTCTAATGAAGTGTAAAATGTGTGTGTGAATTTGAATGTCCGTTAGTAAACGCAACCCCGATACATGTAAAATCACTAGTGTACGGGAAAGTTTAAACATAACACCTAAAGCATCATTGCCATGCTTTTTTTGGTTTGAGATGGAAATCATCAAATGAGCCCTCTTCTTCACAGCGGAGCGAAAGCAACTGCCAGAGGGCCTACCGTGGCGTCTTTAAGCCTGAGTTGTTCCGCTCAAGGAACGAGATAGCTAGACGCCTTGTATAGCTCTGTCTTTTTCCCTCAGCGGAACTATTCAAGCTTCAAGACATCATGGTAGGCCACACGGATGACCTACCCAGTTCCTTCAATTGTCCTTTACGGATCTCCAAGACATTCCCATTGCCCTGGCAGGCAATAATTATGGTTTGAAATGAATATGCGCCGTGATGAAATGCGAATGTTTGAGTTCATAGAAACAGTATTTGAACAACAAATAATTGTTTATTTATACTTTAAAACAAAGTAGCAATGACCATCGCATAGTGTAGTTAGTAGTTACTGATCACACAGTAATGTGCTCTAAAATAACACCAATAAAGTACAAATTTACTTAAACTACTCACGGTGTAACTAAAAAAAATCTATTACGAAAGAATGTCGAACTAAAATAAAACTAGCTATCTAAAAATGAAATCTAGACTTGTACCGAGTATTTATATGAGATGATTCATATGTGCACGTGTAGCTCTTGTAAGAGACGTGTCTGAAACCGTTTAATAGACAGTATAGCAGAAGACGGGTTAAAATTATGTCTACAAGAAAAGGATCTAACTGAAAGGTACGATAGACTTAGACATAGATTTTGGATTTGATCGCTGAAGAATTTTCTTCCGAAAACTTGATTTTGGTTTGACATTGCATTGTTCCTCGTTGTTTTGTCATAGGAGAGTTTTTTTTTATTTTGCCACACTAGGAATTTCTCCTGCATATCGTAGGTGCGTTTACATACCTAAATAATTATAATCTCACATACACAAACACCTAGACCCGGAATAACAACAGCAAAGTTGCCCTGCAAACATACAACTTCATAATATGGTGACTTTTTGAAGAATTTACTGGCCGCCAGTAACTTTTTATCACCATAATCAGCGATCTCCCATATTTCCGGGGTAACAAAATGTCACCGAGAAAAAAAGTCACCCGTGGGTCAATACCTAGCCTGGAAGCCCTAACTCTTGGCCAGAATCTCTGAAAAGGTTTGTCAAAGTAAAAATGTTTAAACTTTTGGTATTTCGAAACTTTTCGTGAAATAACTTCTGTGTCTCTTTACTCCTTGTAATCCACAATCAATCATGCGCAACATTGCTCGTGTACGCGCCTGCTTCCGACCGCTTTGATCTCGACCTTACTGACATCGAGCTTTTGCCAAACAACTGAAATACAGGCAAAGAATCAACACTTACACAGATCACGGAAAGCAAAAAAAAATATGATTATTATTTTCTGGCTGTCAGTCTTAAATAATTTATTTTATGCACATCAAGTCTGGCAGTGTTGGATAACTTCCCTGTACTACAGAATGTTCGTTACACGGACCATTAGATGCTCGTAGGAAGTTAAAACGATCAATCTTTTTGAAAATAGCGTAAAATACGAGTACGATGGTTTATACATACATAGCTTACCGATTTATGTACCTAACTAACATGGATATTTGTAAAGAAGACTAAAAATCTTAAATCTTACGTAGATAAGGCAGGCAGTGATTTTAATTGACATGCCGAATTTTTTTTTCTGGAACACCCTGATGGTGACTTTTTCAAAGCATGATGGTGTGTCTTTCGAAACAAATTGGTAAAATTTAATTTAAAAACTCATTCATCATCATCTCAGCCGGAAGACATACACTGCTTAACTGCTTGCTCAGGCACGGGACGATCACTATTCAAGCCATATCTGATCATCACTTCTGTCTACCGTTTTAATGAAAACAGGCGAGATGTTATGAAATCATTATTTTTCCGACCTTGGTCTGACATTAGAAAAACTTCCATGCATATTCAACCAGCATTTAAAGTGGAATGCGAAAATATTTCATCTGTCACTTTTCATTCTCCTGTATTTACTTTGGAGTCTGGCATCAAAATTATGATGAATACCTTCCGTGTGTTATTTTAATGCAGCAGTAATTTGTATAATGAACACATTTATCCAAGTAGAATGTTAGTAGCAACTGTGTTAAATCCATACGAAGTTATAATAAAAAGAATGTTATAATTAAAAGATGCGAACCCTTATTGCAGGTCAAGGATCTGTCTCTTTACTCTTTTTCCACTTCTCATTACTTGAAAACCGTCTTCTAGGACCAACGGGAACGAAAGGATAAAATATAATTTATATTCTGTTTTGTGTTTTTTTATACAGTCTTCTTTTTACCCGACTGCGCGACACAAAGGAGGGTATTGTGTTTATCAGCCTATGTATGTATGTACGTATGTTTGTTTCTATGTGGCGTTCTAGAGACCAAATGCGGAGGCCGATTTTGATAATTCTTACGTCAATCGATTCGTCTAAAACCTTGCGAGTGTCACTAAAGACATGACAGCAATCAAAATTCACCACAGTGTCAACCAGACGCCATATTGTCAAAATAAAAAATCAAACTTTACCAATCAAATCTTCCCAAGGGGGGACTGCTCGGCGACCTCCCTGATGGCGTCAGCGTAATTATGTTACGCTGACCACAGAGTACTTTTATTATTATGGCATAGAGATCTAACTTCACGGGTTTTTCGAGCAATGGACAACAGCGACATCTAGTGTTCACCGACGAAAACTTTTCTGTATATAGTTATATAAATATAGGTATATACAAAGCTTGCTCATTCCTTTTAGTGTTTTGATTGACTATTAATAACTATATGCCTACATTAGTAAAAAATAAAACAAATTTGTTAAGTAATTATATGTATTTCATCAACTATGAGGCCTTTTACAGTGTTTTTACAGTAATTTCTAGCCATTACTTGATATTTATCGGTGTCACTGATAGTATCTTGCTTTCCAGTAAGAATTTTATTAGCATGGAAATAACACACGGATACACTACTTTAGAATAGCACCAAAAGCAGAAAATGCAGGAAAATAACGAACCGCACCAAACGAGAATCAAATTTTTTCAGCAAAGTGCAATGTGACACTGACATTTTATTGACGTATTGAAAAGACATCGCACCTTCGGTGCAACAAAGTCACTAATAGCCAAAACTGCAAAATCGACCTAAGTATGCCAAATTGTTTCTAAATCATGCCTTTACTTGGGGCAACAAAGACATCCGCGAAAGTATCTAGAAACTACACTAGATGGCAGAAGTGCCTTTGTGGTTATTGGCGGTTTTTCCATGCGTTTTGGGCCGACACCGTTTCATTGTAAGTAGTGCCCCCTCGCCCGCGACCTTATATTGAGGTCTTTTTTCGCTCAAAATCTTGGAGCAACAAAGGCATAAAACATAACAGTCATACAAAAAAAAAATACAAAATAGTTTATTGTCTCAATAAGATAATTTTACATGAGTCGTGTTTGGAGCCCACCTTTAGGCAAACAATTCCTGTATTAGAGGACTCCGCTCTTTCATACAATTATTGTTACATTATAAACTACATACATGGAATGCGGTGTAATGTGCGTGATGTGATGAGATGGGTGATATGTGGGGTGTGTGGTGAGGTATGTATGGGGTGTGAGGTGTGAGTTGGAGTGTTTAGTGTGTATTGTGATGTGGATTAAGTCATAAAACTAAATAACTTCTGGTGCAACAAAGACACAGTTCAGGACATTTTTTTTTTGTTATGTCTTTTATTAGGATTTCTTTGGCAATTAAATACAAGATTTTTACGTATAACTATAGCCAACTAAAAAACAATGTGATATATAAAAATAAATAAAACTAAAATTATATTTACAACTAAACTAAAACCAAATACCTAAGTAAAAAAAAAAAACAAAAACACTAAAAAGGCAGAGACACTTAGGCGTCAACAATTAATTAAATGTAAAGATTTCAAACCTTCTTTAGATAGTTATCCAGAACCGAGGAAAAACATGCAAAAAAAATTTAAAAGTCTTCTGTAAAATTTCAAAATCAGCTGTTACGTCTTTGTTGCACCAAAGGTGCGAATGTGTGAAAATTAAAGTTACCAGTAGGTAGCCCAAATAATTATAGAATTCTATTAATAATTTGGGAAAATATCGAAATAGAAAAACATATTATATAAATATTGAAAAACGACACAATTAAAAAGATAATTAAACATTAAACTAGGAACGTAATAAAATACATGATAAATAATAGTATATTTGGTATAGCGACATCTCTATAGAACAGATCGAAACTCTCGTATTATAATACTACTAAATTAAAAAATACATCTCTAAGAAGATGTATAAGTTACATTTGGTACTCCACAATTTTTTAGTATAATGATCTAAGTCGTGCCAGGCTTTTAGTTAGAAGATTGATGACCCTGACGCTGACGACACGCTCGTCCTGGCGGAGGGAGAGTCGCACCAGGCGGCGGCCGACCTGGCGACAAGCGGTTGCGACAGTCGTCGATAGGATCCGGCAGTTGGGACTCTTGGCAGCTTGTTTATTTCTTTTTAATTTTTATTTAAGTTTTTTTCATGTATTTTTTAAAATTAGTTTTTACGCAGTTTTGTTTTTTTTTTGTTTTTCTTTATTTTTTTTTTAAGATTTTTATCTTGTTTACCCAATTGTAAATAATGCACGGTTTCCCGTTTTTATTTAAGCAAATATTTCTCCACGATCCTATCCTCAGATTCCCCTGGCCAACATGTGACCACCCCGGTCTTTAAGTAATCTTCCGAACCTTTACCTTTTATGAAGTTGGTTGAACACTGAATGGTTTGATTTCAACTCCTACCAGAAATGGTCATTTTTGGTTGAAGGAGTCGAAATTAGCAAACTATTTCTGTCTAAACGAACCTCTCACTACCCTTTACTAACGATAAAACCACTCATAAAACTAACATTTTCTAGCACTTCGTTCTTGTTTGTTTTGTAAAGGTGCAGCCTATCATTGGCGCTTAAACTATTTCAGTTGCATAACGATTTCATTGCTAACTCTTGGCAGGTTCACAGTTTTACTAAGAACGCATTATCTTTACTGTTTGATGTCCATGCTGCAGCACGTGTTGTCATCGTATTTAATATCTACAGAGATTGGTGACACTTATTTAACAGGTACTTTTACACAATCAAACCTATGCTGTTCTAAAACGTTCACGAGCTCGCTTCACACAAAGGAGCGCACTTTTTTTTAAGTAAAGATGCACCTTTCTAGTTACGATAATAAACGTTGTTTGGAGATTTTTTTGTGTCTCTTTTTTCTTATATATTTGTATGTAAATATCCTTCTAGAAGGGAACCCCTCCGTATGAAACACTTATGTGTATCACACATAAGTGTTTCAAATATAGCAGTCATCTAAATAAAACCCGTGTTATCAACAATTAGCAATTAGCGAATCGGCAAAGTATTTTCATGCGTCACAACCTCTGAATTAAGAACGAACGGTTGAATAATTAACTGTCGGTCGAAGTATGTGACATACCACTTGGTCCGATTTGGCAAGAATCAGTCTGAGGAATCCGAAACGACGCCACACAGGTACTTTCGGGATTAGGGCTGCTACGACGGTTTAGACGAAAAACTTATCTCTGACTTCTGAGAATAAAGAATCAATTACATTGACAACTTTAAAATGCAGCACAAATGTGCGCATCGTGTTCGTTTTATTAGGAGTGACTTTTAAATCCAACAGGAAAACATTATTATTTTTGTGGGTTGGTTCTAACGGGAAAAATATTAAAGTAGGATTCAAAAGTGGGATCCAACGAGAATAAATCATTATTAGAATACGCTCATTATTAGTCTGTACTATCCCATTGCTGGGCCAAGGCCTCACTCTATTTCTTCCAAAGATCACGACTGTGCGCCACTTTCTTTCAATTCTCATAGAAGACATTCAGTTTATCCCTCCACCTCCTTTATGTTTGCAGTGATATCGTGTCGCTGTTGCAGGGCACCAATCCTGAGCTTTAGGCTGAGACTCCACCAAAGCTGTGCGAGTCGAGACGTGTTTTGAACAACCAATAGAATTGCGTTATTGAGACAGCTCCACTCCGCAACCCGTGCCGCAACGCAATTCTGTTGGTTGTTCAAAACACGTCTCGACTCGCACAGCTTTGGTGGAGTCTCGGCCTTACGGGCCCTTTACCTACTGTTGAACCCTGTGTCTCTAAAACAATAACTTTTTAAAACTACATTCTTACGAATATCTGATATAAATATTCGTAAGAATGTTCTTTTTCTGTAAAACTCCAAATTCATTTCACAATTGACGCACTCAAACTTCAGTGCAGGTCATGCAATGCATCTATCACAAATTCAATCCCGAAAGTACCACTTCAAAAGGACGCATTAATTAAAGAAAATCACATTACCGGCCAAATGCACGAGTCATTTTAACGACCATGCATCGGTGTTGACAGTGGGCGAATAAAATTAGGTGAAAAGACAGCGCCAAGAGAGAATAGTTATTTGTTATGCAAGGCTGCAAAGTTGATTTTTGGCGCGAGTACTTGAATTGAAAACTGAGCGAGCGAAGGATTCTAAGATTGAACCGCGAGAGAAACGAGCGGTTCAAATATAGAATCCTGAGCGATGCGAAGTTTTCAAAGGTACGAGACGCAGAAAAACTTTGCTGCCGAGTGCAACACACAACTTTTCACCTCACACAGCGAGGAAATGTAGTGGGGTCATTGACCTATACTGGGGGCGGCTCGCCTGTCAGTGTAGAAAACAATTGAATACAAGACGTGTTCGAATTTTAAACAACACTTTGTGCTCTAGAGCACAAAATGGAGTTTTGCGCTCAGATTTTGAATGAGAAATAGAATCTTTCCGAGCGGGTGAGGTGAAAAGGTTTATTAGTTCCCGAAAAAGATCACATAACAAAGAGACAATAATGTCAAATGATCTAGATTTCATTACGTGACTTTGTAGGTCAGTTTTTAGATCAAAAGAATGATTATAAAAAAGTGTATTATCTACTCTCATATCGTAAAATTCGAAATACAAAACTCAAAACTAATTTTTATTGACATACTTTATACCATATAGTATCGTAATGAAATTAAAAAATTAAATTATAACACTGTTTCTCTAACAAAACAATGTTATAATTTAATTTTCACCTCACCCGCTCGGAAAGATTCTATTTCTCATTCAAAATCTGAGCGCAAAACTCCATTTTGTGCTCTAGAGCACAAAGTGTTGTTTAAAAATCGAACACGTCTTGTATTCAATTATTTTCTACACTGGCAGGTGAGCCGCCCCCACTGCATGTCAGTGCACCAACCCACCAACCACAGAAATATCTATGGCACCAACCTATTTTTTTTTTCTGAACATAAGTGTTAAGTAGTAGATGTCGTAGGTAAGTTTGAGTTTTTAAAATTCGAGAAAATCGTCTCGAACCGCCTTATATCTGTCTCTGTCTCCAACATTCACAATGGAATCCAATGAATTTGAGCAATTTTCCGCAAATTTACGTAATAATAACACACAAGTGTCAAACACAAGTATTAATGTTCCAAAAAAAACATTTAACTTTCAATATTAAAAATTGTAGTAATTTTACTTTTAATTTCTAAAATGAATAAATAAATACTTATATAGTAAATTGTTTAAGCTGTTTCTCTTACTCCTACCATTTCCTCGCTGTGTGAGGTGAAAAGTTGTGTGTTGCACTCGGCAGCAAAGTTTTTCTGCGTCTCGTACTTTTGAAAACTTCGCATCGCTCAGGATTCTATATTTGAACCGCTCGTTTCTCTCGCGGTTCAATCTTAGAATCCTTCGCTCTCTCAGTTTTCAATTCAAGTACTCGCGCACAAAAATCAACTTTGCAGCCTTGCATAACAAATAACTATTTTTTTCATTATGATACAGATTACTGACCATAGATACATCTATTTCATTTTTTATCTGTGGCTGCGCGCGCTTTAAATAGGAACGTTGGAATTTTGACGTTTGTATTTCGGTGGATGAATATTAGTGTTAATTAATTTTTATCTTTTATTTGATATGTTCGTATTCGATGAGAGTAGATAAAGTAGTGTATGAAACTGTACATAACTAGGTATTATACCACTCGTGTGATACTATTAAAAAACTCGCTTCGCTCGTTTTTTAAACTCACACTCGTGTATAATACCCCTCATTATGTACCAGTTACATAAACTACTATTTCCGTCGCTTTGAAAGACATCTTTACGATATTTTGTAATATGATAGTTTTGCACAGAGTAAGAATAATAACAGGATACGGAAAAATCTCAAGACTTTATTACATTCCATGTCTTCTTATCCATAAATAAACAAAAACCGTAGTTTCTAAACACATTTACCAGTACTGCAAAGTACAATTATCAAAAACAACAAACAGAAAAGGCAAAGAGGAAATTCCAACGCGGTCCGTGAACTCCGACTAAAAAAAATACATTACGCATAAATATTCGGTTTATAATTCTTTTTTTAATCATATTAATTTGCAACGCATTATTATTAGTACATCCCGAAGCATTCCGAACTACGTAGCTTGGTAATAATTTTAAGAACAAGGCTATTAATCTTGACTTACATGTGTCTTATCAAAAGTCCGTGAATGTTGTTTGCAAAATAGTTTAAATGTCCTATTAACAAGGCAACGGGTTTAATATTCATTATGACTAGATTGTCATAATGTAGATACATTCACTTGCGACTTGCAGGCATACATCATCTTCTCTCATAAGATATAAAAATCAATTGCTGTTCATTTGTCTCGGCTAATTTGCCAAATCGGTCCAGCCGTTTTCGAGTTTGAATGTTGTTTTGAATTATTTTCGAAACTCCAGGAAAGGTTTAAAAGGTGATTTTGAGGCGGTACGAAGTTTGCCGGGTCAGCAAGTTGACTTATACATATATTACTGGGGTAACTACAGAGGTATAAGTCAGCTTTGCAAACAACAACTTTGCCCATGGTTTTACCAAGTACCTACTAAGGTGATATATCTAGCGCCGATCATCATTTTCTGTAGGTTCCGTGGACTAATTTACCATAGGTCGGAATTAGGTGGAGTTATTCATGTACTTATACAGCGAAAGAATAAACTGGATATGCCCGAAATCCCGGAATTACTTTTAAAGAGCAGAAAAAATCTGTGATTTATAAATTTAAAAAGTTTTTATTTTCACACAATTTATCTAGGTATATAATTTATCTCTGATGTTTTATTATTATTATTTATTTGTAGGTAATACTGTTGTCCACACGAGATTGTCTATTAGAAATACCGGGAAGATCCATATTAATATCAGCATTTCGATGCAATTATCAAAATAACTCTACCTAATTTCGACCTATATATGCTAATTACGGAACTTTTAATGTCGGTTTATTGCCACTTTTTTCTACTAAGAGTTCTAAGATCATTCTGTTAAGATGTTGTACATCTTCATGGTTCACTGATTCTACGGCCACCTACTGAATCTTCAGCTTGTTGATTCTATAGGCTACGAAGTGCGACGAAAACTCTGGTCCTCTGCCATTTGTTTAGTCTAAATAAATTCCGTATAGAATACACATGAATTTTATATAAGAGAGGTATGCGTGCGACAGCCAGAAGTGTCCCGCTAGGAACTTCATTATAAATAGACTGGAATGTGCGCCGGAATGCGGCGACGCACCGGAAAGTTAACTGTCGAGAAATTTCTTTTGAGTTTCCATTGATTCCATTGAGTTTCAGTTGTAACTGCGCAGTTTACAAATTGGCGTTCTTACTGGTTGTTTGGGTTTTTTCAGTAATTTGGCAAAGTAATGAGGTGTTTGAATTTGAGGTGCGAATTCGGTTCGAGTGCGAAACAAATATATATTATGATAACTATGTTCGTTTAATAGTTAATTCTTATTTACTATCACATCTAGTTGAGCGAGAGTCTGGTTAGTAATTGACACTATTTAAAGCCCAAATAGGAATCGATTTCAACAATTTTAGATGAGAATAATGGATGAAGATGAACACATATTCAGTTACCATCAGGTGTAAAACTGGACAACCAGTCTGTCTGCCTATAGCAAAATTAAAAAAAGAGACCTTTGGTAGCGATTTTAATCCATTATTAATTTATATTATAAAGAAAATAATTATAAAGAAACAAGTTTTTAGCTCTGTGATATCAGAAGCACCAAAATATAGGTTTATGCACTCAATGATGTCAAAGTTTCATAGTTTTGTTATTATGAAATTAAATAATAATCCTGTTTGAAAGAGCTCAGTGGTTGAATACTGTTTTGACTTCCATTGGGCGTTTTTCCATTAGCCGGCACGGCACCGGCACCGGCGACGGCGCCGGCGCCGTGCCGTTGCCGTGCCGTGCCGGCAAAATTGTATGAAAATGTACGGCTCGCTTTTCCACTTACCCGGCGCCGGTGCCGGCACGGCGTTCATACATTTTCGCTTCCTAGCACCGGCACTACGCCGGCGGCGGCGCCGTAGCCGGTGCCGGTGCCGTGACGGCTAATGGAAAAACGCCCATTGACGTGTTATTAATTGCTCATTATTGAACTATTCTAAACATTATAGAACCAGTGACGTCATAATGTTGCTAACAGTTAGCTATTGTTTGTTGAAGTAGAAAATGGCGTCGAGTTCATTGACCGGTTGTTTTATCTTCCTATGACAGAAGATAGTTGTATATTCTATAGGTAGTAAAAAATAAGGTTTTCATTGTTTATTTCACGATTTCTGAAAAAGAGAAATCTGTCATCAAGAAAATTAAATTTTTACTCAAGCACAATTGTAACTAATTCATTAAAAGCAATTTACAATTGAAATTCTTCATTGAACCACCCTGAATAAAAAACCTATCGTTCAGAATTTTCTAAAAGCGTTATTTCCGTTCGTAATTTAAACGCCAGGTTTTTTCGGGTGCGCAAGCGCATTAGCGGATGCGTTAATTAGCTCAAATAATTCTAATTGTGCTACAAATAGCTTATGAACTGAATTCTGGCAAAGATTTCGTAATTAGTGGTTATCGTCTAAATAGAGGTTTGGGGAACTTTTTACGTACAAATTCTTTTTACTGCATTCCTAAGTATTCTAATTTGGGGTGCTATGACAGGAAACCTCCACGTGCGCCCGTGGACTGGAGTTCCCTCTCGGATACGTCCGGGGGGAAGACCAGTTTTTCGGGCCGGTGCACCCTGGGATGCGGGCAAAAACTCTTCCTTAGGCACTGTGTGCCTAAGGGGTCTCTTTGCCCGTATGCGAATAGCCTGTCGTGTGGACGCTCCAACGCGTGTCCCTCTGATTAGCAGAGGGCACAGCGGTGGAGCGGGCTTGCGGACGGTGAGTTATGGGTAGCTCGCCGTCCGACCAAGGACCAAGCCCGGGTCGGTGGCGCGTCGTGTTTCGCGCCGAATGCCTATTGGGGTCGCGGGTTTTTTCTTAACCCAGGTTACCGTGGCCCCGGAACGTAAAGGGTATAGGAAGGAACACGGGTGGATTTTAGTCAGTAAGAGTCTGACAGTCCCTTCCGCCCCACCCAGGGCGGGAGAACTCATTTGATGATTTTACCACCTAAAAAAAAAAAAAAAAAAAAAAAAAAAAGTATTCTAATTTAATATGTGCATAAACTTTTCCTTTCGCTGGATATTTCTTCAAGGCTTTTTAACACAGATTTTTTACATCAATAAAAGTTAAAACGGGAATGAAAGTTTGTATTGAAGGAAATGTATATTTTTGCATATGGGAATGGGAAATCCCATCGAGCAACTCCATTTGTATAATATAAATATTCTTTATCTTCTTATTACTGTGCATACAGAATATTTCTGTCCTCAAGAATTTCACAAAAAACTGTCTGCGAATCGTAAATAATATATATTTAATTTTAGCAGTTTCGTTTTGTGGTGAAGTAAAGGTCGACCTAAATATTTATAATCTAAGAACGATGAAAATAATCCGGAATGTTACGGAAGGTACTGCTAAGGTCACATCGAAAGAAGGTCGCAACAATTTGTCCTATAGAAACGTTATTTTATGACATTTATATTTTGTCTGAAGGTTGAAATAATAAGCGATAAGCATGGTTTGAATTTTTAAATAAACCTTTTATCGAGCAACGGAAACGGTGAAATCGATTTAACAATTTGTTTCGCATTCTTTACTAGTTAGTTTTATGGTCACTATTAGTTTTGAATAAGCCTTGAATTGTATTCAATCAATCAACAATGTATCAAAGAATTATTTCTTCTAAGAAATAACATATCTTTAGACTATGAGTTCTCCAAAGATGACAAAACACAACAAAACGCAAATTGTACACAACCTTAACAAAAATAAAAGTAGCTAAAACAAACACCCGACACAGAAACAAACCTATTTGATTGGCGACTTATTATTTACAAAATCGTGAAAGCTTGAAGAATAGACTAGATGAACTAGAATCAAGGAATAACAAATCATAGAATGCATAACATTTGTCGGAAAGAAGAGCAAATCAATTAGCACCGTAACCTTGCACGAAATCATTCATAATTTTATGGCAAATAATATTTTGGCAATTGTGACCAAAACATAAATAGGGTACACCCACGTTAAGGCCAAAATAACGTTTTGGGCACAATCCAAATAATGTGTCATTTTAATGTACACAGTCATCATGCTAGGAACCCCTTTAGTTTCCAAAAGTATCATAAAATCGCAGTCTTAAAAAGAAAGTGTTGAAAGTGTTGAGAAACATTTTAAGGAAATTATCGAATTTAAAATTCCCATCGCAAAGTATTTTTCAAGTCATAAATACAGCATGATCTAAATAGGTCCAAAAAGAATAGAGATGCTTCGCGACGTTCTTGGAGAGGTACTGCTAAAAATTTTTTTGGTCCATTCTTCAGTCACCTTGTACCGATACCCGTTGAAATGACAGTGAGCCTGCTTTATCCCGATGCTAACCCTTTTTCCCCACTTACTTCAACTTCCTGCTCTTCTGATCCAAAGCTAAGTAGGACTTATTTTTATTTATTTTTATTTATTTATTTACATTCAGGCTACATTGGCCCATAGACAAATACCTTACAAACTAACATACATAATTTTATAAAAACAACTTGTGTTAGTATATAGAAACTTAAGCCTATGTTAGTAAACACTTCACTTCACTGTGCACTAGTCATTGTGCGTTCTGGTGGCACTTGTCCGCGGAAGCGTCGGAACACCACATCCTTCGGCCAGAAGTCCTCCTCCATGACGAGGTGCAGAAAACACGTTGGTACACGCACCACGAACGCCTTGAAGGTGACGTTGCGGCGCGATTCCAATAACTGCACTCTCGGCGTGTACTTGGTCTTCTGGGCCACGTACTCGACGATGTCCTCAGCCTTAGTGGTGTAGTGTAGGCGGGAGATATACACCGGAGTGTTCGGCATGGCAGCACGTATAGTGTTGGGCTCCGCAGGAGCCTTGCCGCAGCGGTTCTTGTTGGCTCGCTGACGGCGCTTCCTCCTTTGCACCGTCACGAAACCATCATCATCAACTGCCCGTCTCGGTGCCTTTTCAAGCACGGGCTTACGAGGAGCGCCAGGCGCATTTGCGGTGACGCTAGCAAAATCCCTTTGAGGGGGATTCACCTGGACTGCAGACACTGGTAGCGGGACGGGGCCAGGGGTACGTGCGGCGCTGCTCGGAGGAGCCGCAGTGACGAGCGCGGGGCTGCGGGGCACGCAGGCGGGGCGCACTGCAAGCTCAGCAATCGACGGATGCGCCGGCGACGAAACTGCTGACGCGGAATTCGACGACGATAAATCGAGGCCGGCTCCGCGACACGTGTTTACGTTTGACGCATCGGCAGGTGATCTAATTACCGCCACACTGTTGCGCAATTCGCTAACTTATTTACGCAAATCAGCGACGGTATTCTGGGATGCCTCTAATTTCGTTAGCACATCCGCCAGGCGGGCCTTCAGAAAGACAATGTCCTTCAAAAGGCTGGTTACGTCGACGTGGTCGAAGGTGACGGGAGGCAGCTTGTGTAGCTCCTTCGCCACAAACGTCGGCACGTCGTCAGGGTCGGTCTCCTTGAACAGCGTAATAATATCTTGCAGGCTCTTCTTAGTCCCGTCACGCCGGCGGGACACCATCTGGTCGCGCTTGTTAAGCGCACTGAACAATAACAGCTTGGCAGCAGCTATGTCGTCCTCGCTGAAGTTCGTTGCGCAGATCTGGATAGCGGACACCTCGTCCATCACATCCAGCTTTTGTTGCAGGAACGCCAGCAGCTCATTCGCCACTAGTTCATTCCTCATGGCGGATAAATTACGAGCGTCAGCTTGCGCTGCGCTAATAGGAATACAGAAAATGCAAACACGTCCGCATCGGAGCGCGGCACTTATGATCATTGATTTTGTTTAGCTCGACATGTTTTCCTCTACGAGGTCTGCCGCGATGCCTTCTGGTGACTCAGCTACGCAGTATGACTGGGATCCACATTGGAGCTATTTTAACCCATAGTTCATTGAGCATTCGGCAGACGGTATAGTGATAACAGGGTTAATCTAGAGACCGAGACTGCGGAGTTGCGGGATTGTCTAACCAAGGCACTGTGGCTTATCGTGAAGGTGATCATTTAGTCAGTAACAGTTTAACAGTCTTTTCTGGTCCACTCAGGCTGGGAGGACTCATTCGATAAATTTTACCAACCAAAAATAAAGGGTGAATCTAGTGACAGTAATTCATTCACCAGACGATAGCCAGTTTTAACTTGTCCCAATTCCTCTTAAAAAACAGAAATAAAAGGGGACTCGCGAAAATGTGCGTCTCGTTTTGTGCTCATTCTGTAGCAGTAGATTTATAATCTCTATATCACAATTGTGTGACTTCGACTTTGGCAGTTCACATGTTTGTATCAATTCTGACATGAACGGTCAAGGCAAACAATAGCAAAGGCAATCTGCCAGAGTTGTATTATTTACGATACGTAGTATGTGCTTTCATAAGGTAAATTAAAATAATAAACATCCCTTTATAGTAACCAATTACGAAAAGAAACACTTTAACGAATAAAACGATTTTGTGTGAAAAACAGTATCCTGTATCCAAACAGCTTCACTGTATTCTACTTATATGTGATGTACAGTAAGTATGGTGTCGTAATAAATGTTTGTCGTATTTACCAAAATTAGACTATTCTCAACCGACACAGTAGATCCGTTGATGAGTTTAGTCAATATCACTTTGAATGTTATGCCACAACTCCCACAGAAAATCAGGATTGAGTTACAGAAAAATAGCTATAAAAACAAACGGTTGTTCTTACCAAATACAGTCACAGCAATGTTTAGTTGGACTGGCAAACCAGAACTTTATTTTTATACTATTCATTAAACTTGCGAAAAAAAAACCGAAGCCCATCCAAGAAATATTCTAATTACGTCCACGTGAGGTAATTACCGGTAACATTGAACTTGGAACCTGACAACCCTCACAACCTACACCTTGTCATGAATATCATCACTTGCCAAATAACTGTTTACGCGAATTCCTACCTTTCTACCTTGGTTTTCAGACCAATTGTCTTGTCATTGAACAGCAAGCAGGCATTCGTCAAAAACATGACAGCGTAATTAATGTATTCTGGCTTCCATCCAAACCCAAGTACTACCAAAAGAGATTTTGAAAAGGCAATCGACACTGTGGAATGTTACGTGAATAATATTTTTGTAAGTTTTAAAGATGTTGAAATTGATATAGAAGATGACTTATGAAATGTGTTTAGAGAAAATAAATACTTATTTGTTTGGCTTTGCGAAATATTTTCCAGACATTATTGTATAATCGTCTGAGAATGTCCATGACATCTGGTGGATTGATTGACTTTTTTTTTTTTTTTTTTTTTACGTGGTAAAATCATCAAATGAGTTCTCCCGCCCTGGGTGGGGCGGAAGGGACTGTCAGACCCTTACTGACTAAAATCCACCCGTGTTCCTTCCTATACCCTTTACGTTCCGGGGCCACGGTAACCTGGGTTAAGAAAAAACCCGCGACCCCCGCAGGCATTTGGCGCGAAACACGACGCGCCACCGACCCGGGCTTGGTCCCTGGTCGGACGGCGAGCTACCCATAACTCACCGTCCGCAAGCCCGCTCCACCGCTGTGCCCTCTGCTAATCAGAGGGACACGCGTTGGAGCGTCCACACGACAGGCTATTCGCATACGGGCAAAGAGACCCCTTAGGCACACAGTGCCTAAGGAAGAGTTTTTGCCCGCATCCCAGGGTGCACCGGCCCGAAAAACTGGTCTTCCCCCCGGACGTATCCGAGAGGGAACTCCAGTCCACGGGCGCACGTGGAGGTTTCCTGTCATAGCACCCCAGGATTGATTGACTTGGAGATATTATTTGTCTGGACATTCTGCTAAACTATCATTCATTTTTATTAAATCATCAGATGAAAATACATATTCCCTTGTAATTCAATCAGAATTCCCATATTCAAATTTTACAACAGTTGGCAATGCATTCAGGATATTTATCTCAAATATTCGGTGAATTCCTAAAACTCAAAACAATAACACTGATCATATTACCTAGATACCGGTACCACTACCATATTAATAGCGGGTGCTACTCGAAATGCTAACATTAAATCAGCAATAAAGTTTCTTATAAAAAACTTCGCAGCACATGAGCACATACCAGGAGCGAATAATGTAGAGGAGAATTCTGTTACAGAGTATAACATCAGTATGCGGAAGCTGGCAGACCATTGTTCATGGTACAGGTATTATGAAGAAGGCACAATAGTTTTTTCACCTCACCCGCTCGGAAAGATTCTATTTCTCATTCAAAATCTAAGCGCAAAACTCCATTTTGTGCTCTAGAGCACAAAGTGTTGTTTAAAATTCGAACACGTCTTGTATTCAATTGTTTTCTACTTTTCTACACTGGCAGGCGAGCCGCCCCCACTACATTTCCTCGCTGTGTGAGGTGAAAAGTTGTGTGTTGCACTCGGCAGCAAAGTTTTTCCGCGTCTCGTACCTTTGAAAACTTCGCATCGCTCAGGATTCTATATTTGAACCGCTCGTTTCTCTCGCGGTTCAATCTTAGAATCCTTCGCTCGCTCAGTTTTCAATTCAAGTACTCGCGCCAAAAATCAACTTTGCAGCCTTGCATAACAAATAACTATTATTACACTATCAAACAAAAGAGTGGCCTACAGGCCACTCTGTATGTTTACTCACTCTGTTTGCTCACTTTCTGGTTGCTCACTCTGTTTGTTATGATGTGATGTAATGATATGATATAGGTTATGATATGTATAGGGAGTGACCAACATTCTGAGTTTTGCCACAAATTTAGTCACTAACAGCTTTTCCATTAAGACTATAATTTTGTCTGGGTTGCAGCCTTGTCAGATTCACAGAACCCTAGAGGATGGCTGATTTAGAAGGAGCCTTCAAGTGAATTGTGGGCGGTTCCGGAATCAAATTTTTAATTATTTATCGTCATTACTTTCATTCATCGCCTCCTTTACGTGTCTGAGTTTAAAATCTCTTTTGTTCCAAGCTAACTTTCTGCAGTTAACTTCTGGAATCTGCGCCCGCACACCCGTCGGGATATTTCCGTACCACAGCTCAATGCCACGAGGCCAACAACATCCACTCAATGAATTACTCATTACTCTACAACTGCAATTAGGACATTTTCTTCATCACTTTTGACGTAAGTTTCTTGTAACTGATCGTGTAACGTAAAATCTACAACTTTTGTGACATAATTATTTTTCACACTCATTCAAAAGTAGCGTTAGCAACAGCAGAATCAGGATCAGGATCTGAATTTTGCCGATTTTATTTGTACGACATACTTTATATGTCAATCTGTAGGATCATAAAAGTCAAGAAATAAAAATTATCCACTTATTTATTTTGGTCCCATCAACATTATACATTTTAATAATATAAGCGAATACCTTATGGTTAATTTATAACAATAAGTTAATTATCACATTGCTTAAATAAAGTACATAATACGTAAAGTATACTCTTACATTTTTCAGCCAATAATTTGTGAGAAAGTGCATAAGAACGAACATTATTCTAAATTATTCCTTAAGAATTATTCACTTAAATGTTCACCAATTCCTTTCTAAAATTACAAATTTACTTCATCATTCATATAGTTTAAATAACAAAACTCCCATCTTTTACATCGAAGCTGATTCACTGTCGTTCATACGCAAGTCATTCATCCACTCAGTCTTATATTTATTATCATTCTTCTCCTTTTTCTCTTCCTTCCTTTCATCTTCGCACAAAGTAATCACAGCTATCCTTTTCTAACCTACATCGATATCTCTATCACTCTTCAGCTCTTCTCGATGGGTCCGTATCTCTGCCTGAACCAGGTCATGCCGATGTAGTCAGCCTCGTATACGTCAGGTATCTCCTTGTCGATGGCTTCGCAGTAAACCATCTTTACCGAGGGTTCTCCGAAGAGCCTCTCTTCATACTTGATGAGCTGCTTAAAAAATCCTGTGTTCGGTCGGATTTGTGGTCTGAAACAATAATAAGAAAAGTTTTTGAAAAAGAACAGAAAATAGTCAAGGTAGAGATCGTTTTATGATTTCATTATGCTTGAAATTTACGATGAACGGAAACAATAAAGTGTTTCAAATTACCCACGTAATTGCTTCTTTTGTAGCAATGAAATTGTGTATTTCAAGCGATCATTGATCAATACAGATATCACAAGAAAAAAATCTCCAGTTGAGGAACAGGTACTCTTTGAGTTACTCACCGTCTCTGCTTCATATGATAGTAGGCATCCCTCAAGGTCATCTTCTGCCATTTGACGAGGTACGCCAGGCAGAGAGTGACAGATCTGGATATGCCAGCCACGCAGTGCACCAGCACCACATCACCATTACAGACGACCTGATGTAAACAAAGTCCATTAAACAACTGTTCTACATTCCGATCAATTACTATTCAACAAAGTTATTCAATCGGAAATGAAAATATTGACTTTATCTTACATTACTGAGCCTAAAATGTGAAGCATAAACAAAGAAATCTAGGTCAATCGCGAATTTTTGGAATCCTGGGCTATCGAAAAGATAAATCAAGAATTGGAATTTTCTCTCTACTCGTTCGTTAACAAATCCAGTTTAAATCTTACCTCATTAATCAGGTCAGCCACACTTTCCATGTATGGGTGCATATCAGAGTTTGGTGTGTCCAGAAGTGGCACGAACTGCCTTGGAACATAGTCTTCAGGTGGAGGGGGTAGTTCTGGGGCTGCACTAACGATTAGGCCCGGGTGCAGGGCTCGCACTGCTCCAGGCAAGGCATGTGCCCCACATACGTATAGGAATGGGGTGATGCGAGACACTCCAAGAGGACAACCTCTGTAACAGAAAGATGAATAAAATAAACATTTTTTCTGTGATATAAGAAAAGATCAGAAATGGTATCTAGTAAAAAGAGCTGATTCCAAAACACAACACAATGAAGAAATCATAATGCCAAAGTCTGGGAATTTCCTAACATAACATATAATATCTTTAAACGAGCAATTCTTGTTTTATATATAATCAGGATCTCGGAAACGGCTCCAAGGATTTTCATGAAAGTTACAGATTAGGGGTTTTTCGGCTCAAGGAATCGATTTATCAAGGTCCCAGGTTCGAGAAAAGCTCGGTTCCCAAGATATAGATATTTTAAAAACCGAGCGAAGCTTGGTCAACCAGATATTAAATAATGGTTAGGCCTTCAATCTAAAAGTAATTCATGACAAAGTTCAAAGGATTTCTTCAATCGATACCAATCCATCAAATATCAAATCACCTAGATCGTAGATAAACATAACTGAAAAACGATCAAAACATGATTACAGCAATCCTGTCCCGAATCATGACAACACACCGACTGCGGCACGTAAACACCGCATACCACGCGGTTGTGTCATTCTGGCCACTTGCCAACTGATCTGACCTAGCGAACTTGCTAATGCTATGTTGCTCTTCTATAAACTCTTAAGTACTTTTTGATTAAAACTTATTTCCAAGTTCGATTTTTTCTTTCAAATATTTCAGAAAATACTTCTGCACCTTTTTTAAATCTCTCTGCATCAGAATATTTTACCCTTCTAGGTAGTTTTGTCGGCATAAACTCTTTACTACCTAAATCAAGTTCACTGTAATTGAGATGTCTCCTATCCTACTAGAACACTACAAAGTTGTTCGAACTGTAATATTCAATCATGATATTGAATTCAATGAAATATGTTCCAAAAAACATTATTTGCTCGTATTTTAATCCAACTGCTCATATTAAAATGCAAAATAGTTATGGAAATTGCAAACTATGTTCATTTTTTAATATCAATGGTTATTTTACTGACTGCTTTATTAGCAATTTCTATCAGTTCTAACAGCTGATGGTTTTAAGTTGAATTAAAAAGTAATAATTACTTGTTTAGTTCTTCCTTGGTCAAGATCTGCGTGTCGACCACTGTCGGTTCGTTCCCATCTCCTACACTCGCGACCTTATCTGATACGGTAAGGACTTTCATACTGTCACACCAAACTACAGCAACTAGTTTTTTTCTATCAACTGTCTGTCACTTCACTGTCCACTACCATTTATCACTTCAAAATTTAATTCACGATATTCGTTACACCACTGAAGAGTTTACACAATTTGTGACCGCTCACACAAGTTTGTATCTTCCACTGCTTCAAAATTTGTGTAAATGTCACAATTGTGAACAATTGAATATTCACTGTTTTATGAATTATCTTTTCAGAAGCCTGCAGCTTTAGATTCTTCAAAAACTTCCGGTAAAATCTCAGTATCTTCAGTTGAAGTATTGTTCAGTATAAAATTATCGTGTTTAATATCGATGCGAGAATTTTGATCGAGCTAGCGTGCGTGCGCACTGTACGAATGCTCCGGCGCACTGAGTGAGTCGACGAAGGCACCTGTACGATCCCTAGTCCGTGACAGACCAGGATTGCAATATCCGGCATTCCACAGTTTATTTTAGCACAACGGTGACGCTTATTTTGTTTACAATGCTCGCGATGCTGTTTTTGGTTTGAACTAAGGGCTTTGTGCGTTTTTATCGTTCGTGAGTTTATATAAGTGTGAGAAACCAATGTTTTGATCGTCTAATTCAGTTAGATAAACTGTTTTATCTCTCGTTAAGAATGAGAAGTAGTTTCATTGATGAAGCATCAGAAAAAATATAATCAGTGGTCCTAATTGATCACATCAGAAATAATTTATTATCATTTGTCATATTTTTTGGATTATCAGATTGCGTTGGCACACTTTTCGTATTTTCAAAAGATTTCAAAATAAAAGTATCTAGCAGAGGCCCGTCGGAATTACTTGGGTTCACGAAAAATGAAAGAAGTGGAAATCATTCTTTTCCCAGAAGCATGATATACTCGTATATAATAGGCCACCTGTTTTATCTATACTGAGGATTATAAAATTTGTTTGTATTTAAGGCGTAATCTACGGAATAGCACAATTCTTTTTTTTTTCTTATAGATAACTAAAATATTTGTGAGTGCTATAAGCTATAAATTATATTTATATCGTGCATATTTGCCGAGGTTTCACATCTTTTGTCTAACAAGTCGGAAAAAATAATTTCGCAGGCGACGAGATGCGACGCAGTGAGCCGAGAGCCAAAACTTCACGCGGACGAAGTCGCGGGCAGATACTAGTTCAAAACAAAAATATTTCACGTGCCCTTATAGCATTTACGTTACCTTCGCTACTTCCTACTGTTACTGAAAATGTTTCCTGAAAACGCTGCCAATCCCCAGTTGAGAACATGAAACATTAAAATGATTAAAGGTGGTTTAAAGAAAACTGTATTTTGTAATCTTCAGCCCAGGAACATCAGAACAAAAAAAAACTTAGTAACTGAATAAATGTTCGTGCACCCTGGTAAAAATAAATGAGCAGTTGAACACATCTTTAACACTTACAATACAAGCACCACAAACGTATACAGCAACTTTTAAAATCCATTTACACCTACTATTTAAAAAAACAATTTCATGTTGCTACCAACATAGTGATTTGAAATCCATATCATATCATAAGTATATTGAAACATTGTTTATTACAAAGTAGCAATCGTAATACCGCAAGAAAATAGCGTTTTTACTTCGCTAAATGCTGCTATTTATTTGCTCTTGAAGAAAGCACTAATGCAATGACAAAGGCATAAAACTTTCAGAACAGACGACGTGTATGTTTATGTATTAGGTACCTTAATAAATAAACGTCTCATTCCTCTCACAATGTAACCGGTAACAAGATGTGGAACAAGATGTAGGAGCGCTATAAGTGGATCGTCCGCATAACTCCTCAGGTGCGACTTCCGGGCGCGCTCGCCTTGGGCTTATAATCATTTCACTCCTAGACGCCTTACAACAAAATACTTGTTGTGAAGCAGACAATTTAAATGTGATTTGTCATTTCAACGATTAATTTTATGCTTTTATGCTTGGAGAAAGTTATTATTGTGATTGAAATGGGAAGCAGTTAATTTTAATAATGAGACATTTTATTTTGAGGTAAAGATTTGATAAAACTTAAGAGATGAAGTTCTTCAACAAGCGAACGAACCGGAGATAATTCTCCGGTTCGTTCGCTTGTTGAAGTATGAGTTTATATGTATAAGCCTTAAAACTTGCCTTCTCATCCTTGTAAAGTCACCAAGCTAGCACCAAACTATGATCTTCCAACACTCGCCCATTCGCTTCTGGATCAAACTAAACCTAAAACGAAAACTAACCTAACATTAAAACGTTCCTTTAAAAATTTAGAAACCGGTTTTGAAACCGAAGCCTCATATATATTTTTCTCTATTCAAAATGCGTAACAAAGACAAATACAAAACCCCTTTTGAAAACCACACTAACATGTAACCACATACTAAACCAGAAATACCTGTAACTGGAACAATCCTGTACATATCTTGTTCCATATACACAAGTACAAGCAGATTATATTACTTATAGTACTCACTCAAGAATATATGAAGTAACTATAATATGCTCTTAGCGCAGTAGGAACATTTGCAAGCAATAAACAAATAGTGCCGAGTGAAATGCAGCAGCAATAAAATTAAATAATCAACTGAACACTGTTTGATGCACGTGAGTTTAGGCTGGATACAGTATTGCAGTTGATCTGTAAATTCTTTTGCTATCTAGCGCATGGGGAGGGATGACACTCCTGTGATTAAGAGAGCGATGGGAATGAATGGTGATGGATGGGGAACAAGACGAAGGTCAACAATATGGATGGGTTGTGTCAGGAATGATACGAAATAAAAAGAGTCATTGATGCTGTGACATCTGACAGGGGAGAACAGAAGAAGGAAACGTGTTTTCTAACGCCATCAACATGTTTAATGTTCAATTACCTAAAATTTTGCTAGGTAGGTAGGGTTGGTCCCGGGACTTATCGAATTACCGGTAACCCTGGAATGCAAAGGGTAACTGATACAACAGGGTGGATTTTTAGCCAATAACAGTCAGATGTTCTCTTTCCCACCACCCAGGGCTGGAGGAATCATTTAATGATTTTACCACGATAAATAAAAGGTGAACTTTGGTCACTGATGGCAGTCATCACAACAGGTACAAGTCACCGAGCCTGCGGTGCGGTAAGCGGTAAATCGGCCATGAACCTCATAAATGCGGAGAAACTTTTGCTTAGTTGAGCATCATGAAAGAAAACGGAGCAAAAAGTGTAAAGTGCGGTTTAATTTTGACCTCATTAAATGTTTTAGAGTATTTGAGCATTTTTTTTTTGGGTAATCTTTCGAGTTTTCAATCGCCAGTAATAATTGCTCTAACTATCAACCGTAGTGACCAATGACTAACAGATTTTCTGAGTTACGTTTATGGTCATCATTCTACGGATGAGCTTCGGTAATCAAAATATCTATCAATTCAGCTGCTTTGAGTAAAAACCACAAGTCTGTTTTAGCCAGAGACTCAGATGTAGAATTAACTGTGTTATGACTGTACGACTTTCTAAAAACTAGCCAAATCCAGTTCGCAGCCAACCTAATTGCTGACAACATTAATAAAAACGGGAATCCTATCTCAAAAAAACACTTGTTTTCTTAAATCTCCTACAGAGTATTTTTGGAATATAAAAATGCATTTAAGTTTCTGAAAATAAAATTCTAGATAATGTTATTACGAATAAACGCTGAGACGTGCCAATTTGCACACATTACGCCTTTGGAACTCCACGAGGGAATCACGAAACGATATTTTACGGATGATTCAACGTTCTTTATTACTTTCTGTTGCTTTTATTTTATTTTTATTATAATTATCTGGAGCAATGGTGATGTATGGAAATTACAAAATACTTATATCTACAGTTTACTTGCCCAGGGGTGCCTGGGGTACAGTTGTCTTTATACTAAGTATACTTGTTCCTGCTTTTAGGTGGTAAAATTATGAAATGAGTCCTCCAGCCCAGTGTGGAGAGAAAGAGAACATCTGACTCTTATTGGCTAAAAATCCACCCTGTTGCGTCAGTCGCTCTTTGCTTTCCAGGGTATTTGTTCTTTTCATTTTGGGTAGACGGCAAAAAATCTATATGCTCCATCAATTTATGTGATATCTGCCGATATTTCATATTTTTTATATATTTTAACAATATAACCTAATGTCTGTTCACAAAGGTTAAAGGGAAGAGAAGTCGAAAGTAATAGAAGAGTATTGAAGACAGTCAGTCACTTTGTACTAATCTACTGATGCCTTAATACTAACAGTCAGTAAGATGCTACTTATTTATGTACAGCGCCATCTATCTTAACTGTCTTGAACTGACAATGACGAAAAGATTCCGATTTTCACCACTGTGGCTCTGATAGCAGTCTCAATGGTGCTATGTCGGAGATAAAGTTACATGAGATTTGTATTATTTACTTCGTTCGCGTGGATGTCGGAACTCAACAATGTATTTTTTTTAACATTTTTTTTTTAAATAAATGTAGCTTTATTACATCAGCTACCTGCCAATAGAAGTCCCGTCAAAATCAGCCCAGCCATTTCAGAGATAAGCCATTACAAACAGACAGACAAAAATTGTAAAAAATATTATTTTGGTGTATGTGTTACGGCTAATACCCGAAGTGCGGTTACACCTAGGTTTAACCGGCTAAACCTAGGTGTAACCGACCACATGCGGTTAAATCTAGGTGTATTCTTCCTTCACAGGAGCAAGTCGACGGAGCCCCGCTTCGCGGGGCTCCTATTTCTGCGTGATTTAAAAAAAAAAAATCACGACGAGGACGGCGGGGTCTTTCAGACCCCGCCATCCTCTTCTAACCTAAACTGTCCGAGTCGGGGTGCCAGCAAGTCCCGAGGTTAGACCTAGTTCTAACCAGCTAAACCTAGTTCTAACCGAAGATAACTAGGATACACCTAGGTTTAACCGGTTAAACCTAGGTGTAACCGCACTTCGGGTATTAGCCGTAACATATGTACCGAATGTATTCGTATATATGCATGTAGTAAAAAACGGTTATTTCAATATTACAAACAACCGTTATTATATTATAACCATATTACAGACCGTCCAATTTTATTTATAATATGTATAGATGCGTTACACATCATCAAAGCACACATCAGAAACCCTGGCTGCTATTTAAAATTGTACCTCAAATGAAATTAGTGGAAAGTTCCCAAACTAAAAAAAATAAACACTGGGAATTTCTCCTGTATCCTGTCAACTCACGTATATGTTATAGGCAATGTGTACAATGCAGGCATTCTATACAATACCTAGGAAATGTAATTTAATGATCCTTACATTCTGTCTCCTCACAGAATCGCAGACATTCTTCCATTCATCAGCAAACAAGTCCAATCCAGGGTTCATGGTCTCCACGAGGACGAGGGCGATATGATTTGTTATTATTTTGAGATTATTTATTTATTTAATTCAGACACAGTCCATATTTTTTTATACAATACAAAAGAAAATTAAAAACAAAGAGACGATACATTACAATAAAGGACATCATTTTTTTGGGCCTTTTCTGAAAGTGCCGGCCAACGAAAAAAATTGGTACCTATGGATAGTACTAATCATTTGGAGCAATAGTTATTATGGCACAAAGTTGTAGGATTGCTCTCGGCCAAGTTATACAAGTTCGAAGATTTGTAATTTTCATACATTTTATAATTTCTGAAAGTGCCGAGAATCACCAAATAATGATGAGTATTGCTAGAACTAGTGACTTCAAGCAATTCAACATAACGCCTTTAAACCCTGAACACATCTGCCTAACCCGGGCAGAGGTGTACCGAAATGAATAATAATCTATTTATTTTTTGTGAAAAGTAATAAAAACATTTTAAAATATACAAATCAGCTGGTGGGACCAGCATCGGGAACAGAATCGAAGCTGCCTGTGGTAGGCCTCTTGGGAGAGCAACCTCCTAACAATACAAGTCGTGACCAAAAGTACTGCTTTCTGAATCAATCACGTTTTTCGGGTAATAAAATCATCAACCGTGCTACGGTACCTATCCTGCTGAGATAGTCCCGCAAGCCGGTAGGCGTTTGGCTCCTTATGGGCCACTAAAAGCTTATTTAGACTCGCGTGGAACACTACATGATATCGTTCTGGGCCTGATCCTTGATAAGACAACTAGCTCCGCATTACATGCCGTACGCGACAGGATTAAGATTTCGAGAGCGTCCTCTTACGCGTGCTTCTGCCTCTTCATCCGCTGTCATTACTGCTGCAGAAGAAGTGGCAGCCTCCTTTCCAGATTGCCAACGTGTGATCTGGAAGCAGATCCTCCAGCATCTATGTGTATGAGTCGATCACCCGAATAGCCATGATCCCCTGGTGCGATTAGCTTGTGCTTTGCTTCCTTATGGAAACGACAGACACAGGGTTCCCGTAGAGGGGCTTTAACCGTACCACTTCCACGTAGAGCCTTCAGAAAGCAGCGTTTGCCTCGCAAGGTTGGGTAACAGCCTGAAGGCAGCCCCGGCTCGATCCTGTTTCAAACCAAACGTCGGAAATGCTCCTTGAAGTTCCACGGGATGTTAAGGACGAGTATCAGTTGAGTCTCGTTGACTGGACGGTGAGGCAAACCCGTCTCACCGCTAATTGTGGACCCGACAGTATCGCGTTCCAAAAGCATGAGGCTCTTTTTTTTTAAGCGTGGTAAAATCTTCAAATGCCTCCTCCCACCCCGGGTAGGGCGGGAGGGACTGTCAGACTTGTACTGACTAAAACCACGATGTCCTTCAATAGCCCTTTATGTTCCGGGGTCATGGAAAGGAAATAAGTCCCGCGACCCCGGCAGGCTTTGGCCCTTTGAGAGGGAGCCCCGTCATTTTGCTGACGCTCTTTGAGGAGCGCGGTAGACCCGGGCATGGTCCATGGTCGGACAGCGAGTTGCCATTTACTCGCTGTCCGACGATCGTCTGCCGACGTCCGACGCCGTGGGTGTCTCCCACTGCGGTTGAGGCGGAGGGGGAACGCTGTCCTCTCCCTCTCGCGGCCCGCCTCCTCCTTCGCGAACATTACTGCTTCGCAGAAGGAGGCGACCGCTTCACACTCCGTCTCGCCCCGCAGCATGGCCTCGACCAATGCCGGGCGCGAGAGGTCTCCGCCTATCGCCTCCGTGAGGACACGGCGGTGCTCTGCCCAAGCGGGACAGTCCTGCACCGTATGCTCCACCATGTCCTCCGGGTGATCTTCGCAGTGGTGACACCCGGGCGTCCCTTCCCTCCCTATCTGACACATGGCAGGTACCTCCCGAAACTTCCGTGTCCGGTGAGGACCTGCGTCATCCGATTGGTCAGGACGCCGTGACGTCTCTCCAGCCACTCCTCAAAGAGGGGTCTTACAGCCGCGATTGCAGCGTCCCGAAGCTATGAGGCTCTTTGAGAAAACAACAAATGTATGAATGAAATGTAGGTACCGGCTTGTCGACTATCTTAGTATCTAGAACGCAAAGGGCAACCGAATGAAGAGGGTGGACTTTTAGTCAGCAGGAGTCTGACAGACTCTACAGCTCAGCCCAGAGCGAGATAACTCATTTGATGATTTTATTCCCCCCTAAAAAGGGTTGATTCAAAAAGCAGCAGTGCTGATCAGTACTGATCACGTCTCGTATTGTTAGGAGATTCCTCTCCCAAGACCCCTAACCACAGGCAACCTGGGTTCTGTTCCCGATGCCGGTCCCACCAGCAGATTGGTATTTTTAAAATGTTTTACTACTTTTCACAAAAAATAAACAGATTATTATTCATTTTTATTCGGTACTCCTCTGCCCAACCCAACTTCAAGCAATTTAATATAACGCCTGTAATCCCTGAGTTACAGGCGTTATATTAAATTGCTTGAAGTCGCTAGTTCTAGCAATACTTATCATTATTTGGTGAGTCTCGGCACTTTCAGAAATTAAAAAAATGTATGAAAATTACAAATCTTCGAACTTGTATAACTTGGCCGAGAGCAATCCTACAACTTTTATGCTATAGTAACTATTGCTCCAAATGACTAGTACTACCTATAGGTACCAATTTTTTTCGTTGGCCGGCACTTTCAGAAAAGGCCCAAAAATGTATGGAGCCTGAATGTTCTCCTTTAACAAAATTCAATTAAAATTAAATTACAAAATCATAATTAAAATTAAAAATCAAAATTATACGCAGACATAAATTATTACATTCCAAAAACAAAATTAAGTAAATTAAAACAAAATTAAAATTAAATTAAATCAAAATCAAAATGAAATTATAATGAGATAAAATTATAATTAAAATAAATTAAATTACATTGCAAAGTCAAATAACACGAGGAGAGGCGCTAGCATGAAGCTGCATCCACCGCTGTATAAGGGACAGATCCCACCGCTCGGACAACACTCTCAGGAGACCGTTGGGGCTGCTTCGTAGGCGATTTAATAACGAAGCACTCCGCTTTCTTATGATTGCGTAAAAATCATCGATTCGTGCTTCAGCAAACATAGCTGAAGCACTACAAAACCTCGGCAGCCCCACCAGTATCCTGAAGGCATTGTTGTACTGTACGCGCAGTGCGCTGTACGCCCGCTGCGTATAGTTGGCCCACAGGCTGCACGTGTAAAACGATTGGCAGTATGCCCTGAACAAAGTCACTTTTACTGGCAGAGTACAACGTGCAAACCTGCGAGCCAACATATTACACCGGACAGACAGCGCCCTGCGCTCCCTCTCAATGTCCAGATTGTCAGACAAGTCATCAGAGACCCAGTGGCCCAGGTACTTGAAGTGCTGCACCCTTTTTAAAGGAATGCTTATTTAAAACATAGATTTAGAATATAAAACATTAACAAACCTATGTATTTAAGGAAAAGATACCACATGAAAAATCGGCAGAGCAATTTTTCACTAGAAGTTAGAGCGCGATATTTGTAAAAAGTTAATTTTGACTGACACTGAAACCGAAAATTTGTTGGATTTTTATACTTCCCTATTCTAACTAATACTCGTAAACTTATACAAAAAGAATTTGAAGCTGAGGAATATTTTTCGCATTTTTCATTATTGGTCATCTCGACAAAAAAAGTTGGATTATTGTCCATCTGTAATCTGTTCTTTCATCATCATATGCCAAATTTCAGTGCCGAAGGAATTTTTCGGAACACATATGCCTCGTTGACTGGACTATGAAAACGTTCACTTTCGTTTCAGTCATGTGACAATCTTTAACAATTCGCCTGTGAATGAGCTGAGTCACAGTCACTTGCACAAAAAAGACAAACAAATTGAAATACTAAGAAATGTAATTTAAATAATACATACTACATAAATAAGATAGAAAAACTTGCGCATTGTCAACAATTAGGTAGGTTATTTAGATAGCTCCCTGTTGACTCTTCTTATCAGCAAGTCCTACTAATATTATAAATGCGAAAGTTTATGAGGATGTATGTATGTGTATGTGTATGTAGGTATGTTTGTTACTCTTTCACGCAAAAAACACTGAACGGATTTGGCTAAAATTTGGTACACAGATAGTTTATAACCTGGATTAACACATAGGAGTTTTTATCCCGATTTTATGTTCCCGTGGGATAATTTTCAAGTTGTAGCGGGTGAAGCCGCTGGCAACAGCTAGAATAACATGTAAAGGAATGACGTCTTGGCAAAGCTGTTTAGCCTAATGAGCACTCTCTATTGACGTATAAAAAATGAAGATCTGGAACACCTGATGTGGAACATCAAGAGCCCAGCTAAACTATACCATTTATAGGAATGACGTCTTAGCAAGAGTTATTCAGCCCGATATGCACTCTCTGTTGACGTATAAAAACTGAAGATCTGGAACACCTGATGTGGAACTCCAAGAGCCCAGCTAAACTAGAAGATTTATAGGAATGACGTCTTAGCAAGAGTTATTCAGCCCGATGATCACTATGTTGACGTATAAAAACTGAAAATCTGAAACACCTGATGTGGAACTCCAAGAGTCCAGCTAAACTATAACATATATAAAGGAATGACGTCTTAGCAAAAGTTGTTCAGCTTGATGAGCACTCTCTGTTGTCATATAAAAATTAAAGATCTGGAACACCTGATGTGGAACACCAAGAGCCCCGTTACACCATAACACATAGGAATAACGTCTTAGAAAAAATTGCTTGGTCTGTTGGGCATTTCCTGTTGACTTATAAAAATAGAAGATCAGAAACATCTGCTGTGGAAATCAAAGGTATCGCTAATTCGACTGTATAATTATAAAAAAAACATAAGCTGGGAGTACCTCCACGCGGTGAAGGCGGTAAGACTTTAGGACTGATTTTCGATGACGATGGTATATCATTAAAAATCTGACTCTACTGGACAAAACTCCCATTTACTTATTTTGTTACCCGGGCTCTTAGTATTGGACATCAGACCAGTTTCAGATCTTCGATTTTGACGACCCCGTTGTCAAAAAGGACTGACCTGTTGGTCTAGTGGTTAGTGACCCTGACTACTATGCCAGAGGTCGTGGGTTCGATTCCCACCCAGGACAAATGTTTGTGTGATGAGCACGATCATTTGTTCTGTGTCTGGGTGTAATTTATCTATAATATGTATGTATTTAGAAATATATAAGTATGTTTATCAGTTGTCTAGTACCCATAACACAAGCTCTGCTTAGCTTGGAACTAGATGGCGTTGTGTGATAGTTGTGGAATACTATAAAAAAAAAAAAAAAAAAAAAAAAAAAAAAAACATCGCTAATTCAACTGTATAATTATAAAATAACATAAGCTGGGTGTACCTCCACGGGGTGAAGGCAGTAAGACTTTAGGACTGATTTTCGAAAACGATGGTATATCATTAAAAATCTGACGCTGAGTTTTGGCCAGTAGCCAAAACTCCCATTTACTTATTTTTTTACCCGGGCTCTTAGTATTGGACATCAGACCAGTTTCAGATCTTCGATTTTGACGACCCCGTTGTCAAAAACATCGCTAATTCGACTGTATAATTATAAAATAACATAAGCTGGGTGTACCTCCACGGCGTGAAGGCAGTAAGACTTTAGGACTGATTTTCGAAAACGATGGTATATCATTAAAAATCTGACTCTCAGTTTTGGCCAGTAGCCAAAACTCCCATTTACTTATTATTTTACCCGGGCTCTTAGTATTGGACATCAGACCAGTTTCAGATCTGCGATTTTGACGACCCCGTTGTCAAAAACATCGCTAATTCGACTGTATAATTATAAAATAACATAAGCTGGGAGTACCTCCACGGGGTGAAGGCAGTAAGACTTTAGGACTGATTTTCGAAAACGATGGTATATCATTAAAAATCTGACTCTACTGGCCAAAACTCCCATTTACTTATTATTTTACCCGGGCTCTTAGTATTGGACATCAGACCAGTTTCAGATCTGCGATTTTGACGACCCAGTTGTCAAAAACATCGCTAATTCGACTGTATAATTGTAAAATAACATAAGCTGGGAGTACCTCCACGGGGTGAAGGCAGTAAGACTTTAGGACTGATTTTCGAAAACGATGGTATATCATTAAAAATCTGACTCTACTGGCCAAAACTCCCATTTACTTATTATTTTACCCGGGCTCTTAGTATTGGACATCAGACCAGTTTCAGATCTTCGATTTTGACGACCCCGTTGTCAAAAACATCGCTAATTCGACTGTATAAAATAACATAAGCTGGGAGTACCTCCACGCGGTGAAGGCGGTAAGACTTTAGGACTGATTTTCGATGACGATGGTATATCATTAAAAATCTGACTCTACTGGCCAAAACTCCCATTTACTTATTTTTTTACCCGGGCTCTTAGTATTGGACATCAGACCAGTTTCAGATCTTCGATTTTGACGACCCCGTTGTCAAAAACATCGCTAATTCGACTGTATAATTATAAAATAACATAAGCTGGGTGTACCTCCACGGCGTGAAGGCAGTAAGACTTTAGGACTGATTTTCGAAAACGATGGTATATCATTAAAAATCTGACTCTGAGTTTTGGCCATTAGCCAAAACTCCCATTTACTTATTATTTTACCCGGGCTCTTAGTATTGGACATCAGACCAGTTTCAGATCTTCGATTTTGACGACCCCGTTGTCGCTGGCATAAGCAACAGGATCCGCGGGCAGAAGCTATAAGTCTCTGCAATAATTGTTAGATCCACAAGAGAACACCCAAATTGAGTATGAAGAGTATTGGTCCCTGTGGAACGCTCAGTGCGTGATTCCGACATACGAATTCATTTTTTTTTTGTCAATTGTGAGTTGTCCACAAAAATTTGTGGAATAGGCCAATTTTATTTTAATGCTTTTCGACTAAAATATAGGTATTTTCATTTAAATTATTTACTTAAGTATTATTACTTCCTGGAATTTAATCCATAATAGCAACAGTATCGTATGGCGTAATAATACAGGTAGTTTTTTTTTTCAAAATCACCGTGTTTGATTCCCGGAAAAATCAATAAACCTGGTTATTGATTTTTCTAAAGTCCAATAATGAAAAAATATAATCCAGTAATTTGTCAAAATCGGCTTCGAGGCTACTTTTAACGTTTTTCGATATTCCTTACAGTTTCGGATATAGCCATCCACGCCCAGTTGAAAAATTCACCCTATATATAACCTACAGTCATGTTCTTTCCGAGCCTACAGTAATGTCAAAGTATAACTATGGTAATGTTTTGAGAGCAACGGTGGCTCAGTGGTATCGGCTCAGAGTTGTAGGTTGTGGGTTCGAATCCAGGCAGGCGCATTACTTTGTGTAATTTATTTCATCACCACTGCTCTCAAAAACGATGAAGGAAAACATCATGAGGAAACCGACATTTTATTTATTTATTTATTTATTTATTTATTTATTTATTTATTTTAAGGACAACCAACAAAGCATACACCATGATACATGTTTAGGATAAATGACTTTTTACATTTTATAGTGTAGCCTTAATTAAAGGCTGCCACGGCATGCATTGAACAAAGGAAGAATACAGTATCGAAAATAATATTTTTTGTTTACAATATTTAGGTAATAATTTATCTTAGGGCTAATTAAGATTACCTACTACACATATAGAATTGCTGTGCAGATGAAAAGGCAAAAGAGAAACACAAAATTAAATTAAATATTTCACAAACGTGATAAGGCCTTATGTAAGGCAGACTTAAATTTATGTAAAGAGTAAGACATATCAATATCTACACTAGGTGAGCGAGACAGGCGACTAAATTGAATCTGCGATCTGCTAACGGTGGAAAAATGACCCAGATTGGTTCTAAAGCCTTTAGCGCAAAACAACAGATATCTAGACATACGAGCAAGCTTGTAAGGCACATTTATGTTTATCTGACTTAATAAATGCGGACAATCAATGTGGGTGTTTATTATTTTGTAAAGGAACAGATGATCTTGAATCATACGACGATTTTCAAGACTCATAAGTTTGAAATGTTTTAAACGAGAGCTGTAGCTAGTTAATTTTCTGGACATATTGCAGTGATACGACAAGTGCCAAAGAAATCTCTTCTGCACTGATTCTAAGCGACGTTTATGAATTTCGTAGAATGGAGTCCAAACTGTACTGGCATATTCCAATCCTGACCTGACTATTGAGTTAAAGATTGCGATTTTAGTTGAGGCGTGTTTAAATTGTTTACTGTTCCGCAGAAGAAAACCCAACATCTTAAAACCTTTTGTAGCAATTTTGTCAACATGAATATTAAACCGAAGCTTATTGTCAATATAAACACCCAGATCACGAATTACTTCCTTCTCGTTAATAATTCGGTCGTTTATTCTGTAGTTTCGAAAGTACGGCCCTTTTTTCCTGGAAAAATGTACATGATTGCATTTGTCTGCATTAAGTAGCATGTTATTGACCAAACACCACTGGGAAAAACGGTCCAAGTCTTCTTGTAGTTTATATGGATCCATAACGGATTCTTTTCGCTTTATAATTTTTAGATCATCTGCGTATAAATATATCTTAGAGTGTAGAAAACAAGACCGCACGTCGTTGATGAATATGTTGAAAAACAACGGGCCCAGATGGGAGCCTTGGGGTACGCCTGATGGTGTCGGAAACAGATTCGACGAATAACCATTGACAACAACCTTTGATGTGCGTTTGACAAGGTAAGACTCACACCAAAGCAATAAGTTTCCTGCAATACCGATTGTGTGTAATTTTTTAACTAGTATTTTGTGATCCACCTTGTCAAACGCCTTGCTAAAGTCTGTGTAGATGACATCTACAGACGATCCACGGTCCACGGCGTCGACTAGATCTGTAATAAAGCACACAAGATTGGTTTCAGTAGAACGGCCTTTCATGAAGCCATGTTGTTCAGGCATCAAAGTTTGTCGCACATGCCACGAAAGTATAGGGTAAACTAGAGCTTCAAATACCTTTCCAAAAATAGACAAAATAGACACTGGTCTATAGTTATTAGCGGCGGACCTGTCACCAGACTTAAAGATCGGTACGACTCGTGCTTCTTTCCAAGTCTTAGGAAAAAAACCTGTGCTCAATGATTTATTATAAATCAATGAGAGGGGCTCCCCCAATAAGTCACAACATTTTATTGCAAAAATGGAAGGCAGTCCATCAGGCCCTGGCCCTTTATTGGGGTCCAGTCTTTTTAAAGCTTTAATGACAGAATCCCTGGTTAATGTTAATTGAGTCAGAGAATCAGTGTGCTGACATTGCGCAGTCCCATATTTAACCTCATCATCAAGAGTGTTGCTGTTGTGAGAGTTATTAGAGTTGTTATAAACGGATGAAAAACACGAGGCAAATATGTTGCAATTATCTGCTCCATTAGTACCTTTAACATCACCATAGTATATTGATGTGGGGTACGTACTGTTACCGTTCCGTTTATGCTTTAAAAATGACCAAAATAGCTTGGGGTTAGAAGTAATCGAAGATTCAATTGATTCTATATATTTTTTATAATTAATATGCATACATTTTGAAACTCTGTGTTTGAGCAAACGATATGAAATTTTATCAAGAGGGTTTTTAAATTTGGAGTAAAGAGTATGATACTTGTTTTTTTCTTGTAGCAGGCGAACAAGATCCCTGCTAAACCAAATTGGATATTTGCTGGTTTTAGGCCTAGTCTTAGGTACATATTTCTCAATAACGGTATAAATAACTTTATAAAACGAATCAACCATTGCATCAACATCGCAACACTGTGAAAAAACGTCTTGCCATGATATATCACTCAGTTCTTGAATAATTTTACTGTAATCAGCTTTATAGAACTTAAATATTGGCTCTTGGTTTGGGCGTAGGCTATCCTCATGCAAGTTACACATGAATTCAAATTCAAGGGGGGGATGGTACGAATCTATATTACTTAGGGGGTATGCGGATACATTTAGGCTTTTCACAGTGGTGTCGGTCAAAACGAGATCGAGTATTTTATTTTTATAGTTAGAAACACAATTGTATTGATCTAAATTATTTAAAGACATGAAATCTAACAAATTCTGCTCATAAATTCCGTTTTTATTTAAAGATGCTGCAAGCGGTGTGCCCGGTGAACCTATCCATTCGATGCTGCTCAGGTTGAAGTCACCTAAGATTAACGTGCTATTAAAATTTTCCAAGGCATTGTTAGCATTGTCGATAAAATGTTCCAAAATATGCCTTTGTACTGGGGGAGGAATATACACCGCACATATTAAAAGTTTTGCTGGACGTTTGTTTAAGCAAATGTCTATGCACACCCATACATCTTCACATTTACTCTCCCAATTAGTTACTCGATATGATCTTAAATCCCTAGACACCGCAACTAATACACCACCACCGGATTTTTTGTTGTTAAAACCACTGGACTCCCGATCCCGTCGGTACACTAGATATCGGTTGCAAAATAATTCAGAATCCAATATGTCGCCCGCCAGCCATGTCTCACTCAGTACAATTATATCATAGTCGCAATTTAACACATTTAAGTAAAAATCTACAGTTTTGGTCCTCAAACCTCTAACATTTTGATAATAACATTTAATAACTTTAGAGAATGAAAAATAGTGAAGTATCGTTACAAGAGTTTAGTTTAAAGTAAGTACCTATCGACATAAATAAAAAAGATCAAGTTAATTTATTCAATGAGTCCAAATTACGAATAAATACCGTTTCAGATTCACTTGATTTGCGCATATAAATTCGTCCTCCACGTACCCACACAAATTTATAATTGAGATCTTTGGCTCGAATTCGTGCCGCGGCGTGTAGGTTTTTATTTTCCGTTGTAAGATTCTCAGCTACATATATTGCAATCTTCTTATCATCGAGGCCTAGCGCGCAGGTGTCCAGCTTCTCGTTTGGGTGATCCTTGTTGTATTGAATTGTTGCCGCCAGCAGGGAATCCCGGGTGCGTGGGGTGTTGAACTTCACCAGAATTGTACGTGGTCGAGAAGAATTAGGGTTCGACTTGGCAACACGAGAACAATAAGATATATCGCCATCGTTAATGGGAAACTTGACCACTTGACCAAGTTGTCTAACAATGCTTACAACATTTTCAGCCTTGTGCTCGGGTACACACTGAAGTTCCAAGTTAGCGGACCTAGACAGCTGGTCCATTTGCCTGATACGATTGGACAGAACGTTGACCTCCGACCGAAGCAGCTCGTTTTCAGTTTTTATTTGTTTTGTTGTGGAGTTATGAGCGACCATATCACTGTTCAAACTGTCGAATTGGTCGCTTAAAAAATTGAGGGATTTCTTAAAACCTGTTATCTGGTCTTTTAACTCACGTAGTTCAACATTTAAGGTGTTTCTCATTTCACTCATAAATTCGTTCATAACTGAACGCATCTCGTCGCGTATATCAGAGCGCGATACACTGTCTGGCAATCTAGTAGTAGATGCTTGTACCAATTCCGGCTTGTTTTGCATTTTACGACGCGTAACATTGAATGTTATCTCAGCCAAGCCTGTCGGTGTCGAAGGGCGAACGGGATCATTACCTTTGGGCTGTTTATTACCGCAATTGAGGCATATCCACTTCTGGCTTGCATCGAATTTTCTGCCCTTCTTCCGGTGAGATATCGAGAACCAAAAATTCGAAGACATGTGACATCCACCAACCCGCATTGGACCCGCGTGGTGGATTATGGCCCTCTCCCTCTCACAGAGAGGAGGCCTGTGTCTCAGCAGGGAGGACATAATTATATGTGCCTATATGCTGATGATGATGTTCTTTCCAATAAATGCCTGTATTTATTATTACCTACTCCTAAACATTTTCTAGGCGTCACTTCTTCGGGCACACCGCAATCGCGGCGGTAAGACCACTCTTTGAGGAGTAGCTGGATAGGCGTCATAGCGTCCTGACCTACCGCATGACGCAGGTCCTCACCGGACACGGAAGTTTCGGGAGGTTCCTGTGTCTGATAGGGAGGGAAGAAACGCCTGGTTGTCACCACTGCGAGGGTCGCCCGGAGGACACGGTGGAGCATACGGTGCAGGACTGCCCCGCTTGGGCAGAGCACCGACGCATCCTCTCGGCGACTTCTCGACGCCCGGCATTGGTCGAGGCCATGCTGCGGGGCGAGACGGAGTGGGAAGCGGTCGCCTCCTTCTGCGAAGCAGTCATGCTCGCGAAGGAGGAGACAGGCCTCGCGAGGGAGAGGATAGCGTCCTCCCTCCACCCCAGCCGCAGTGGTAGACGCCCACGGCGTCGGACGTTGGCAGACGATCTAAGCGGGCAGCGAGTAAAGGGCAACTCGCTGCCCGACCATGGACCATGCCCGGGTCGACGGCGCATTGTAGTCCACGCGCGCCTCAAGGAGTGTCAGCATCATGACGGGGCCCCCCTCTAGAGGGCCAACGCCTGCCGTTACCCCGGAACGTAAAGGGCTATTGAAGGACACCGTGGATTTTAGTCAGTACAAGTCTGACAGTCCCTCCCGCCCTGCCCGGGGTGGGAGGACTCATTTGATGATTTTACCACGATCATCATCTTCCTGCCCTTATCCCTTTTTACTTGGGGTCGGCGCAACACGATAACATTTGATGATTTTACCACGATAAAAAAAGGCGTCACTTCTTTGTTTTTTATAAATCCAAAAAAAAATTATGGTCATAATTATTTGACTAACAATGAATTTAGACAGATTCGTCATAATAATTGTCAATTTTAATAGTAATGTCATGTAAAGACTGTAATAAATTGATATTTCTCTCAAATACTTTTCTCAACTGTTAAAAACCCTTTTTTTTTCAATTGCGCACTAGGGAACTATTAAAACCCTAGTGCGCAACTGAAAAAAAAACGTTTTTTAACGCGTGATTTAGGATAACTAAATATTCAAAACAAAAATGCAATGTCATATTAATTTACTCGTTTGCCGACTCGTCGCTTATAAAAGATTGCGCTGAGGCTCTGGAGAGGCAAAGTCGAAACAACAGGCAAACTAGATCTGCGTACACAATTTCACGTAATTATAATTTTCTCTGATTGTGATAATAATAGGTGTTGTCAACTAAGGTACGTAGATGACATTACATTGCTAGCTGTTGCCCGTGACTTAGCTCGCCCACTTACAAATGTCTCTGCTTATAAATGTCTCTAGGTTCCCATAGTTAATATATCTCTGTATTATTCCACAAAAAAATTTAGCTCCTATTATTCTTCGAAATTAGTGAATTGATTATACTCGTGATGAAACTTCTCACACATAAGCGAAATCATATAATTATCTTGGTAAGAAGCTAGTCTAAAAAGTTTGTAGGATTTTTTTTTACACTTGGCCAAGTTATTGAAAAGACGGCGAAGATGGTGTGATGGGGATGGTGTTGACAGAACCGATATGACCAGAAAACTTCTAATTTCTGATTTCTTATTTACAGGTAACATTAAAAGACCAGCAATCTGACAGGGAATAAACCGAAGAAAAGCCCTTTCTTCGGTTCAAAAGTTCTAATCTCGAGCCACCAACATGATCCTCCTACTGCTGCCGCTCGTGCTCGTGCTACTCTACTACTACACCACCAAAAACCACGACTATTGGGAGAAGCGGAATGTTAAATATGAGAAACCCGTACCAGTCTTTGGTACGCTATATAATAATATCGTGGGCAAGAAAAGTATCACAGAAGTAGCCGTGGAGTTATACAACAAGTACCCCAACGAGCCAGTGGTCGGCTTGTTTAGAGGAACAACACCCGAGCTGGTCGTCAGGGATCTGGATATAGTGAGAAGGATCCTCAGCGTGGACTTCGCGTCTTTCCACCTGAGAGGAGCGGGCAGGGACCCTGAACTTGAACCTGCGTTTTATAATCTATTCCATGTCGATGGTGACAAATGGAAGTTCTTGCGGCAATGTTTAACGTCAACGTTCACCACTGCCAAGCTGAAGAACATGTTCCCGCTAGTGGTACAGTGCGCGGAGAAGCTGCAGCAAGTCAGCGAGGATATCGTGAACCGCGGCGAAGACTACGATGTGCGCGAGCTGATGGCGCGCTTCACGACCGAATTCATCGGTGCCTGCGGCCTAGGCATACAGATGGACACCATCAACAACGAGAAGTCCCTCTTCAGAGACCTAGGCAGGAAGGCATTCAAGAGAACTTGGAAGAATTATGCCATTGTTGCATTGCATGACTTATTCCCAGACTTCAAAAAACTTGCTCAAAGACTTTTCCGCGAGACTGTGGTGATAGATGCCATACATGAAATTGTTGTAAATATTCGTAAACAAAGAAACAATAAGCCCATTGGTCGAAATGATTTTGTTGATTTACTTTTGGAACTGGAAGGAAAAGGGAAGATAACGGGAGAGTCAGTGGAGAAGAGAACTGCAGACGGAAAACCAGAAAAAGTGGAGATGGAGATGGATCTCACGTGTATGGTAGCGCAGGTGTTCATGTTCTTCGCAGCCGGGTTTGAGACTTCTTCATCATCGACGAGCTTCACATTACATCAACTAGCGTTCCATCCGGAAGAACAGCGGAAAGTTCAGGAGGATATCGATCGGGTGCTTGCGAATTACAACAATAAACTATGTTACGATTCAATCGCTGAGATGACAGCTCTGAATAACGCATTCAAGGAGGCCATGAGGATGTTTCCCTCTGTAGGAACCTTGCAAAGAGTGTGTGCGAAGAAGTACACGATTCCGGAGTTGGGTGTCACCCTCGACCCTGGTGTAAAGATCATGATACCAGTGCAGGCCATACAAACAGACAAGAAGTATTTTGATAGACCTTTTGAGTTCTTTCCGGACAGATTTAATGATCCCAACGTGGAAAAGCATAAGTACGCGTACTTGCCGTTCGGCGAGGGACCCCGACAATGCATTGGTGAGTAGAACTTGGTGTTACATTGTTTATTTAGTGTAGGTAGTATTTAGGAGTAGGCAGACAGAGCCATAAAACTTTCGAAACTACGAAATGTTACTCAAAATCTGACTTTTACAACATGGTCATTGTGGTTTGAGGTTCACAAAACTTTCTTATTTATATTTTAACCATTTGTATAACAATGAAGTTTACGAATTCTCGTTAACCAAAAGCCTTGTACTTACCATTAGTATATTTTGCCACCAGGTGCCCGCCTAGGTGCGATGCAGTCTATGGCAGGACTCGCAGCATTATTACACAAGTTCAGTGTGGAGCCGGCAGCCACCACTAAGAAAACATTGGAATTGGACCATGGAAGCAACACTGTGCAGTCCATCAAAGGAGGGTTGCCGCTCAAACTAAGACTGAGAAATAAAAGTCAAATTGCTGCATAAGCGAATATGTTGTTAAAATTATCTTTTATAAAACTTTTAACACTATCTCATGTAATGGGTGCGAACGACGATGGCCGACGCCATCGTGGTTGGCTCAGGAAGATCAGGCGAAAAAGCTTGGACTCATACGTGTGGTCTGATCCGAGGACGCACAGGAGTAAATCTCCTGGAAGGAAGCCAGCCCAGCTGTGGGACAGTACAAGCTAATAAAATGATTAAAAAGTATTAAGTTATTGAAAAAGGGCATCTAAATAAATTACGTTACAGCGTACCTAGAATATTTCATGAGTTATACAACGTAATTGTTACAAGACAGGTACACTCAATATGTTTTTTGTTTTTTTGTCAGTGTGCAGTGTCAAATTATTTATCATTTTATGTTATGTTGTTAATGTAAAAAATAAACAAACTACTGTTAGTAACATTCATTAATAATGTTCTGACATTATCTTTATTTTTTATTTACCGTCCATAAAATATTAAAGATACGCTAAGGTATGTTTTTTTTACCTAAGCAATTAAACATGAAACAAGAGATAATTTTTACAAGGTCGGCGCTGTAGTACGGCGATCGACTGCTTAGCTGCGTGTTGAGGGTTCAATTCCCGCACGGATCAAATATTTTTTGTGGTAGTGAGTTTGAATTTTTGTAAACTCATCCACGATGATGGATGGCGAGAAATATCTGGGACAACTTTTAACAAAAGTCCGTATTCTATGAGTAGTCAACTCATGTGTTATCAGAAAACAATGATCTCATTAATAGACTGTTTGTTAAAATCAGTCGGAAGCGAGATACAAGATAGTCAAGATCTGGCTAATTAATCCACTTGATATACGAGTATAACGGAAACCTTAGTAGTAGCTGTATTGATAGTAAATTAGATGCCAACTGATAAGGTTGAAGGTTAAAGATGCGATTCTTTTGCCCCAAAAAAGTGTTGGGGCATTTAGAAACCTTTACACCTTTATATTCATTTACCTAGTCGGTTTACACATGTTTTTATGTAAAAAAATCAGTTGCCCATGATTATTCTCATAGCAATTGTGGTACCCGTGTGTTATACTAATAAACTGTATTTCACACAGGCGCTACAAGTTGATACAAGTTGCTTTTAGCCATTAAAAGTTAAATTGCAATCAATATTATAATGCACCGTAGTAGCTCAGGAACACAACATACCCAGATGTTACCCGGGTTACAGTGACACTGCAGAGGTACTAAGTCCACATGTGTGGCCCACGCAGCTGCAGTGTACCGGCGAGCTACCACACCAAGCGGCGAGATCCACGTCAGCCTCATTATGGCAGAGGCGAAGGTGGCACCGCTCGAATCTTGTACTCGATATCGCGCCTCAAGCTGCAGGCCGCGGTGATGGGAACCCGCGTGGGCTCAGCTGTGCTCCACGAGCACCGACTCAAGCCCACCTCTACCACGTACTGGTCAGACAGTAAAACCTCAAGTCAATGACCCCGCCCTCATCGCAGACGGGCAGCTGCCACGTGGCCGCGAAGCCGCATAGTCACCGTGTTCCCCGGGACCGACGGAGAAGTCCGGACAGCCTGGGTGCCCACTGCCGGCGGCACCCAGAAACGTCCGGTAAAGAAGGTCGTCCCACTACGAGTTATCCAGGAGTCCAGAAGTCGAGGCGGCTGGCATCGCGGCGTCTACGAAGCTGCAGTAAATTACCTAGGTAGGTAATTTCAATTGAGACAATGACATGTGATATGTCCTGGTCCATTTTTATAGATATAGGTAACATTTCTTATTGTTATTTACTTGTAAGCAACTCGCTTCCTGAAAAGTTATGAAGCCCAGACTTATTTTTAGCTGTTTTATTTATTCCTTGCAAGAAACCTCCCGCAGCCACCGGAAACCTATCGATCGGTGTAGGACATCAGCGCCGTCCTGGACAATCCTGAACCTTAGTGACCGGCAATCACGCCCGTCCGGCACACAAAGAAAAAAACCACAAACACATGACATTTCACTTACCTTGTAGATACGAATAGATAGTGTTCATCTTGTTGATAAAAATGTTCACATTCAAAATGATTGCCACAATGACAAACAATATTATTAATAAATCAATAATCTGATATTAAATACATAGTTATTTGGGAAATATGACGCAAACCAATGATATAAATAGCCCATATTTAAAATCACAGTAGATTATGTTTTCTGTGTATAAGGTTCCGTACCTCCAATAAATCACTTTGGAGATCAAGTTTTTGAAGAACGCGTGGCGGAAGGTATCATGCTGAAAGTAATACTCAGGTTTGCAATCCAAGGGACATTTTGAAAAAGGGACATTCTGAGAAATCCCGACATTTTGCTGCCTGTAGTCATTTTGACATGTTGCGACTTATTTATGCTTTTATTTCAGGCAACTATGGCCCATAACATTGAAAACATACCATTACTATAATAATAATTATTGACTTGAAGTTGGTTTCATGACGCGGCTCCAACCTTTCGACCCTCAAATTCCAGGAGGTCTTCACTCACAAATACTCCATGACCTCCTCAACCTTCGTGGAGTGATGTAGCCGGGACACATACAAAAGCGTCGTAGGTATTGCAGGACGCAACAGCATGTTTGGCCCAACCAGCGCGGAACCACACTGGACGAAATCAAATCATATCAAATCAAATCAAATCAAATCAAATCAAACCAAACCAAACCAAACCAAAAGAAGTTACGCGAGCAGACATTTCGGCGATTCATTGTTATTTATATAGATGAATAGATAGAAGAATAGGTAATAATTATCACTTTGAGTTAAAATGCGTATGATATTTTATCTATCAAACGATTTAGGATAACCAAATATTCCGTTTTCCTAACATCATGTCCAAGATAAATAAAGAATTTTGTCGAATGTTGCGGCGGTAAGACCCCTCTTTGAGGAGTACCTGAATAGGCGTCACGGCATCCTCCTACCGCTTGACGTAGGTCCTCACCGAACACGGCAGTTTCGGGAGGTTCTAGTGACAGATAAGGAAGGAGGAAACTCCTGGGTGTCACCACTGCGAGGATTGCCCGAAGGACACGGTGGAGAATACGGTGCAGGACTGCCCCGCTTGGGCAGAGCAGCACTGTGTCCTCACGACAGCGTAAGCGGCGATCTCTCGCGCCCAGCATTGGTCGAGGCCATGCTGCAGGGCGAGACGGAATGAGAAGTGGTCATGCTGGCGAAGGAGGAGACGGGACTAGGGGACAGCGTCCACCTCACGCCCCAGCCGCAGTGCCCACCGCCTGCCGTGCGTGGTCTCGGGACTATTGAGCTACCGTGACTCCTGGAGGTAAAGGGCTATTGAAGGACACCATGGATTTGAGTCCTTGCCCTTGCTTAGGACCCATTTGATGCTTTTACCACGCAAAAAAAAAATATCCCTATGAATACGTCATTCCGATACAAACGTAAAAAATATCTGTGAACCTTAGCGAAATCCGCTTACTTAGTAGTTTTTGTAAGAAAGAGACATCCAACCATACTCAGAAACTTTCACGTAATTTGTATGAATAGCAGTAAGAAGAAAGTTAGGATTATAAAAAGCCAAAGTGCGTTTGTTATACCTAAGAATGAAGCTGAGTAGAAGCTAGAGCCTTCTCTTATTAAGACACTTGCTTCTGTCTGTTTGTTTTTTTTTTTGTCTTTTTCGGCTTCGCTCGCTCCTCTCTGGAATGCTCCCACTTTTTTATCGTGTAAAATCATCAAACGTGTCCCCCCCAGGACGACGAGACCAGAGGGACTGTCAGACTCGTACTGACAAAAATCCACGGTGATCCTAAAATAGCCCTTTATGTTCCAGGGTCACGGTTACCTACCTGATGAGACAGTCCCGGCAGGCTTTGGTCCTCCGTGGGGCTCCACCAGATTGCCGACAGGTCTTTGAGGTGCGCGATCTTAAAAGATGCGTATTCCGTTATTATATTATTACCGTCTTCAGAGCCTTACTTTCTTTGTAAACTTTGTGCTATGACAACCAATATTAACATATCTGGCCACTAGTTCTAGTTACAATAGTAATTCTACTTCTTCTTCTTCTTAGTGTTGATGATTTTAAATGAACTTTGACCAAAACTCTCCACATTTACGGTGTTGCGCGTTGATGGAGGCCTTGGGCAGGTCCCTTAAACTGTGGTTGGAATTACACAAAGTTCAAGCGAAGAAGTGGGCCATCATCTGTGTTGTGACTCCGTCGCAACCAACGACCAGCATGGTCTTTAGTTGTTTTTTGGTTGTTGGTCTTTATCAAAATGCCCGCATCGGACCATGTTGTACCTACTTGTCCAATACTGAATATTTTAGAACTAAAGTTACATTCACGGAAAGATACTAGACTTACTGCCAGTTTTCGCTAACATAAGCAAATAACAAGTATTCACGGATACTGTTGTTTAGATGTTGTTTATCTTTTGACTTTCCGGTAGTAATTGCTCGTGTTAATAACCTCTGCTATCAAATGTTACTGAACCAATAAACACCAGCCATTTTTTTTACAAATATTAAATTAAAGGGTTGCAAAGGCAAAGGTTGTCTGGAAGAAATCGTTCTTAGCGATAAAACCGCCATTGTAACCATAGTTTAAGCAATATTGTAAGCAGTAGTTTTAAAATGTTGTTGTGCAATAAAGTATATTCTATTCTATTCTAAATTATGCAACGTGTAACGTTAATAGCGCAAAACCTTCGTGGGGTAACTCAGCCCATGTGACTGAACAATGTTTGTTCCAAGACTTTTGGAAATTCGCAAAAAAAAAATTTGCTTTTTCATAGAAAATGAGAAATTGATCGGGCCTATCAGTATGAAAATCATTTTGGTTCGCAATATAGTCAAACTTGCATGCAAGTAGCACGCAATTTCTTACATCATTTAAATGAAGCTTAATAATGTAAATATTCTTACCACAGAAATATTATAATATATCTATGATTCTTACCATCTTAATCTATTTATTGAATTATAAACTGACAAGTAATTTTTACAAGCTATGTTGACGTACACGCATGTTTTAACCTTGCAACCAATCACAACAAGCATCAGGGTCTAACAAAACCCACTTTAACGGTGTCAGACTATGAAGCGCGAGTAAATAATTCTATATTTATCATTATTATCTATTCTAAAACTATAACAATAGAGTATTCCATTTTACGTAGGTATTTTATCGCAATTCATTACTAAGATACTGCAAAAGTGGTATTTTTAAACCCTCAGAACTGGTTCTGTATCACTCTTGAGACATTATGGTCACTGTTAGGGCCAAACCGGACGGAGAGGACGTCTCTTTATTTGTGTTTAAATAAAACTGTGAAATATTGTTCCATTTGGATCATGTGTGCTCTGAGACAAAAAACTGTGATGATTGTTCATCTGTTAGAAAACATGAAAACATAGAATATAATCAGCTTAGTATAACCCAAAAGTACAAAAAAACAGATCCAACGTTCAAAGTCTAAAGTCTAAACTTCAATTGACTCACTCGTCACTATATAAAAGATCGCTAGGTTGTGTGTAGTGGAGGCAAAGTCGAAACAACAGGCAAAGAAGATCTACGTTGACAATTATACGCAATTGTTTGGCAAATTGTGATAAAAGTGTGTGGAAATCAAGCTAAGGTACGTACAATATGTCATAGTTCGATCCTACGTGGGGTAAGGAAAATACTGTAATATACGTTTATAATTATTTGTAGTTACGAGCAAAACAAATGTTGGAAAAAGTGGCATTAAAAAAAGCATTAAAAAAAATATTAATAACTGTGAACTTTAAATCGTAATGTTTAAAGTGTAATCAAGCGTGTTTGGCGCGATAGTGTTAAAAATAACTCATAACAACAATGTTTTGTTCAAGTGCAAAGGTCGGATCCACATATCACTTTCTAGCCATTTCACCTTTTCGGACAATATTACTCTCTGTATTACACTAATAATTAAGTAAAATATCCAAATGATTATTTGTTATTTATCGATCGAATGAGTTCAACAGACAGCAGATAATAATATTTTTAATTGCGTTTAAGCCTTTATTTACATGATACCTTATCAAAGTTACTGCAACATCTATAAATATTTATTTAGTTTTCTTTCACGTTAACAATTCTTTTATCTATTCCAAACGTTACTTGCTACTTGAGATACTATTACGATTAAAAGACATTTCAACATTACTTACATTTTATTACTATTACGATTTTCTAGAAGTTTTATTTCAGTTTTAGTCTCGACACACTTTGATAATATAAGGGATAGATAGGTACAGTACCTAGACACCATTATCTACATAAAAAGTCTACCTATATTTTATTACTTACCTTTGTATGCTATAATCTATACATTATGATAATAACTTGTGACGAATTGTACCTTTTAAGAGAAATAAACAAATTTTATTCTATTCCATTCATTCAACTGTATCTGGTTAGTATAAAATATGTAATTGCAAACAAGTGCAAAGTTGATGGGACCTGAGAAGTATATTGTAATAAAATCTTGGGTATATTTTTTAAACTGCCACAGAATTCTATAAAGCAATGATAAAGATACAGAAATGGTAATCAGTTCTAGGCAATGTTCTAAAGTTACTAAAACATTGTTCGAAGTTACCTGGAAGACGACTTTATATAATATCTAGTGTGACGTTATAAGTGACCTACTATTACTTTAATTAAAATTTTGAATTCAAAAAGAATAAATCTTAATTACAGGTTATCTAAGAAATCACATCCGTAAGCTGACAGTGAATAAAACTAAGACGAATGCAATTAGTGCGCCCATTTCGAGCTCAGATTTACTAAAACCAGTTTCACAAAAATACATTAAAGATGATTAAATTGATTAAGAGGCCCACATTTTAACCACGACACGGCCGACGCGCTGTCCAACGGAACCGCGTGAGCAGTGTTGATCATAATATATTAACACATAGCTGTTAAACACTCGATCATAACAAGTTCGCTCGCACAGTCGACACTCAGTGCGGCCGCTATCCTCGAACCGTCAACATGATTCTCCTACTGCTGCCGCTCGTGCTCGTGCTACTCTACTACTACACCACCAAAAACCACGACTATTGGGAGAAGCGCAACGTGAAACATGAGAAACCCGTACCAGTCTTCGGAACCGTGTACGATTATGTCAGGGGTAAGAAAAGTATTATAGAAATTGCCGTGGAACTGTATAACAAGTACCCCAACGAGCCAGTCGTCGGCATGTTCAGAGGAACAACACCCGAGCTCGTCGTCAGGGACCTAGATATAGTGAGAAGGATCGTCAGCGTGGACTTCGCGTCTTTCTACCCAAGGGGAATGGGCAGAGACCCTGAACTTGAGCCTGTGTTTCTTAATCTGTTCCATGTCGATGGTGACAAATGGAAGTTATTGAGACAACGTTTAACGTCCACGTTCACCACCGCCAAGCTGAAGAACATGTTCCCGCTAGTGGTGCAGTGCGCGGAGAAACTACAGCATGTCGGCGAGGATATCGTGAACCGAGGAGGAGAATGCGATGTGCGTGAGCTGATGGCGCGCTTCACCACCGAGTTCATCGGTGCCTGTGGCTTCGGCATACAAATGGACACCATCAACGATGAGCACTCTCTATTCAGAGAACTGGGCAGGAAAATATTCACAAGGAAGTGGAATCACTATCTCATTGTAGCATTGTATGACCTCTTCCCTGACTTCAGAAGAATAGCACAAAGAACTTTACGCGACTCTACCGTGATGGATGCTATAGAAGAAATAGTTATAAATATCCGTAAACAGAGAAACAATAAGCCCATTGGTCGAAATGATTTCATTGATTTACTTTTGGAACTGGAAGGAAAAGGAAAGATAACGGGAGAGTCAGTGGAGAAGAGAACTGCAGATGGAAAACCAGTGCAAGTGGAGATGGAGATGGATCTCACGTGTATGGTGGCGCAGGTGTTCGTGTTCTTCGCAGCCGGGTTTGAGACTTCTTCATCAGCGACGAGCTTCACGTTACATCAACTAGCGTTCCATCCGGAAGAACAGCGGAAAGTTCAGGAGGATATCGATCGGGTGCTCGCGAAGTACAACAATAAACTGTGTTACGATTCAATCGCTGAGATGAAACCACTGAGTAACGCCTTCAAGGAGGCCATGAGGATGTTTCCCTCTCTAGGAAATCTGCATAGAGTGTGTGCGAGGAAGTACACGATTCCGGAGTTGGGTCTCACCCTCGACCCCGGTGTAAAGATTATCATACCAGTGCAAGCTATACAAAACGACGAGAAGTATTTTGATAATCCTACTGAGTTCCTCCCGGACAGATTTAATGATCCGAACGTGGAAAAGCATAAGTACGCGTACATGCCATTCGGTGAGGGACCTCGGCAATGCATTGGTGAGTAGATACCTCGTTTTACTTTAAAGACCTTAGTACTTTAGAGATTCCTAATATCTTGTGCTGTATTTTTACCAATACCTCTTTATTAAAATATTAAAAATATTAGTATCTGAAACAGTAATAAAAATAAAAGAAATATAATAGGAAAAGTCAAATCTGTAAATTGAATATTTTTTAAAAGAATACTTGGGGTGTGATCTACAATCGATACCGAAGCAAAAATATAATTTTCTTGTCTGTATGTATGTCCGGGATAAAAAAAAAGTACTGCATGGATTTACTTCAAAGGCAAGAATATAATTAAGAATTCGGGTCAACATACCTATAGGCTACATATTATCACGCTATCACCTACGGGGAACGAGCAGTGAACTAGCGATGGGTCGTTGACGGTTTTTCCGTCAACGAAACGTTAACGTTGATTCACGTTTGTCAACTAGTTAATCAAGTAGTTAAATTCGTCAAGGAGTTGAATGAGTTAACGTGTTAATCTCGTTGACGAATTTAACTGTCAACTTGCAACGTAAACCGTTGATTCATTAAACGGTTTTATTCAACGATTGCGCGTTGAATTTTAGCAATGACAATAAAGCCTCTTGAATTTTAGAAACAATTTGATTCAAATTATGTATTGGAAACGTTTTATGTACAAATTAGCATCTAAAGTTGTGTGAAATAAAAATATTATTTATATTTTACACAGACGGCTGTTCGCTATACCTCATTCGTCTCAAAAAATAGTACATTTCAAATAATACATTGGGATAATTTAACAAACTCCACCAATATTAATTATGTAAATAAGTATTTCGAAAATCAACTCATTCAACCGCTCGCAATCTATGACGTTAAAATTAACGAACCATAAAACTCAACGTTGAAGATAACGTTTGCGTTCTCGTTAACTCAACGAGACGAACGAATTCAACTCATAAACGTCGTTGACGAATTCAACTAGTTGACTCTTATACAGTTAACGTTAATACGTTGACAGGAGATCAACGGTTGATTCAACTAGTTCGTTGATGATACGCTCATCCCTACAGTGAACCTTTATTTGTTCAACGAATTCACGCAGACGACGTCGCGGGCTGTAGCTAGTAAACAAATAAATCTCGATAATTCATTAACTAGAAGTTTTCGAGTAATTCTTCTAGCTGTTGAAGCAAAATACTTCTTATCAGTGATGCAATTATATGTTATATCTACATCCTCTCAACATTGAATCTATTTATTGTTTAACTAGCTTATGCTAGCGGTTCGCCCGGGTTTTGATATTACCTAGGTAGTAGATAGAAAGCTATGTATAATACATACGAGTATGAAACAATGTGAACGTGTTTTACAAAAATTACTCGTTATTTGATGAAAAATGGTTTCTCTGGTGATTTGTAATTGACTTATTTTCAAAATCTAGTAGATGAACAATGAGGTCGTCCATTTTCCGTCACCATATGGCAAAGATATAAATGTGAAGAATGACAATGATTTCATAATACCACAAACCACAAAAACAGGAAAATCCTTCTCGGAAACATTGTATGTAGGTCAGTGACATTGACTAGGTAATAATTTTGCAAAGAAGACTAATGACTTCTATCTCATTTTATACTCTACATCACGTCTTCCTAAAAACTTACCGGCGAAATGCTGGTGCAACTATGCACTTGCACCATAGAACAGATTCCTAGGTCATGACTGGATGTCTGAAAATGTTGGGTGTTCAGAAATGCATGTTGTACTTTTCTTGTCCAATATATTACAGTAGGACCATGTTACATGGGGTTGAAGGTGAAAAAGTCCCAATCAAGAACAATATTCATTCAATTTAAGAATTTTTGGTAATCATTTGCCTCGTCATAATTTAACTTTATTTTTTTTGTGTTCAGGTGCTCGCCTAGGTGAGATGCAGTCCCTGGCAGGCCTCGCAGCATTACTGCACAAGTTCAGCGTGGAGCCGGCGGCCACCACCAAAAGGATATTAGAAGTGAACCATGGGAGCAACGTCGTACAGTCCATCGAAGGAGGTTTGCCGCTTAAACTAAGACTGAGAAGCAAAGAGAGTCATATTGCAGCATAGGTAGTCCTCACAGTTTTTGTAATAGGTAGCTGCCTTTAGGCACATCGTATTAAAAACATTCTACTTTAGTGATAAGTTTTATTATTAATAATAAACTACTATTAAGTTTTGTCATACCTTATCTTTCTATTTGCCCACCATAAAACTATATGATATTTAAAATCATAGGCATTGGTAAAAATTATCTATGCGTTGTGTAAAACGTTCTAGATAAATGAAGAGATATCATTTAATCGTCATACATAATGTCGTAGGCTTATTATTGCATTAGTCGTATTTATGTCTAGACATAACGCGGGATGCACTTCATGATCTGTCCAGTAAAAATTCAGGCGGATAGACAATAAGGCCCACTTGACCCGAGTTATCTTTTAAACTCAGAGTTAGTTGCTAACACGAAATTGACAATATTGTATGACAAACTGTCAATTTAACCTTGTGTTAGCAACTAACTCTGAGTTAAAAGATAACTCGGGTTCGTGCAAGCGGGCCTAATAATAATAAAATTTAATTGTTTTCAGTTTTCACGTAAAAGTGATCGACCCGTTGAAAGCAAAGCTTTTTTTCGACTAGGACTGGAATGCCTAGCATACCCTCTAACACCCCCTTTGTGATTTTTAAACCAAGCAGTAGTTGCTCCGTCGATAGTGCCCCGTACCGGGAATACCACACATACCCCACTTTTTCTGAGCACATCATGAAGTGCCGGTGGCTCACGATGTGCCTAGGCCAATGCAGCTAATTCAACGATCGGCCGGCGACTTAAACAAGCTTAAAAAGGCATTTCAATCCTGGTAAGATGCCATTGTACTGGGTCGACCGCCTTTAAACCGTGAACCTGGAACGTTAAGAGCAACTGAAGGCACAGGAATTCTTAGTCAGCACTATACTAGCGGTGTAGTAGCCTGTTGAACCACTTACTGAAGTTCTGACTTCGATTCCGAATCCGTGTCTGAGATTAGCGTAAGTATTCAAACAAATGAACAAAAAACTCTTTAGCTATTATAGATAATGTTTTAGTATAGATTAAGATAAGATACCGATGGCTAAACAACAACACGGTCGGCGCACTGTGCTATGAAATGGAATGCACAATATGCATACGATTGCACACATAAATATGGATAAACACGCTGAGATAACAAATTCGCTTAAATACGACCGACATTCAGTACGGTTGCTAATCTCAAGCAGTCAACATGTTCCTCCTACTGCTGCCGCTCGTGCTCGTGTTACTCTACTACTACACCACCAAAAACCACGACTATTGGGAGAAGCGGAATGTTAAATATGAGAAACCCGTACCAGTCTTCGGAACGGTGTACGATAATATCATGGCCAAGAAAAGTATTACAGAAATAGCAGTGGAATTGTACAATAAGTACCCCAACGAGCCAGTAGTCGGCTTGTTCAGAGGAACAACACCCGAGCTGGTCGTCAGAGACCTAGATTTAGTGAGAAGGATCCTCAGCGTGGACTTCGCGTATTTCTACTCGAGGGGAATGGGTAGAAACCCTGATCTAGAACCTGTATATCTTAATTTGTTCCATGTCGATGGTGACAAATGGAAGTTATTGAGGCAACGTCTAACGTCAACGTTCACCACTGCCAAGCTGAAGAACATGTTCCCACTAGTTGTGCAGTGTGCGGAAAAGCTAGAGCAAGTTGGCGAGGATATCGTGAACCGAGGCGGAGAATGTGACGTGCGCGAGCTGATGGCGCGCTTCACCACCGAGTTCATCGGCGCCTGCGGCTTCGGCATACAGATGGACACCATCAACGATGAGCACTCCCTCTTCAGAGACCTTGGCAGGAAGATGTTCAAGAGATCTTGGAAGAATTATGCAATTGCAGCATTGTATGACCTCTTCCCTGACTTCAGAAGGATAGCTCAAATAACTCTACGTGAGACCATGTTAATGGATGCTATAAAAGAAATCGTTGTAAATATTCGCAAACAAAGAAACAATAAACCCATTGGTCGAAATGATTTCATTGACTTACTTTTGGAACTGGAAGGAAAAGGAAAGATAACGGGAGAGTCAGTGGAGAAGAGAACTGCAGACGGAAAACCAGTGCAAGTGGAGATGGAGATGGATCTCACGTGTATGGTGGCGCAAGTGTATGTGTTCTTCGCAGCCGGGTTTGAGACTTCTTCATCAGCGACGAGCTTCACGTTACATCAGCTAGCGTTCCATCCGGAAGAACAGCTAAAAGTTCAGGAGGATATCGATCGGGTGCTCGCGAAGTACAACAATAAACTGTGTTACGATTCAATCGCTGAGATGACAGCACTGAGTAACGCATTCAAAGAGGCCATGAGGATGTTTCCTTCTCTAGGAAATTTGCACCGTGAGTGTGCGAGGAAGTACACGATTCCGGAGTTGGGTCTCACTCTCGACCCTGGTGTAAAGATCATCATACCAGTACAAGCTATACAAAAAGACGAGAAGTATTTTGATAATCCTACCAAGTTCCTTCCGAACAGATTTAACGATCCGAATGTGGAGAAGCATAAGTACGCGTACTTGCCGTTCGGTGAGGGACCTCGACAATGCATTGGTGGGTAGAAACTTTGGTTTATTATTTAATTTTTAGACCTTATTGTTATTCGTGTGCTGTGTTAATAACAACATATCATTTAATATTCAACTAAAACACAAGCAGGGAGGATAAAACTGTATTTATGATGCGGCTTAAAATTACTGATATAAATAATGCAGATAATAATAATACCTTTATCTAATACAACACAACCTAACAACACAACACAACAACCTATCGCAACACGATATATGTATCTAGATTTAAAAAACAATGCATTCACGACTTCACGTACATAGTATACTATGTAGGTAGGTACGTGAAGTCGTGTCGTCCGAAGAAATACTCGTAATTTACTTGGCGAATGGTTGGTTACTATTTTGGCACAAAACCAGGTCGCCTATTTTTTTTTTATTTATTCAAAGATAGTAGGTTTACGTTTGACCAATAGCTCGCCTGATGGTAAGCGAAGATGTGGTCGACGGTGAAGCACGCTTGCCTAGAAATAACCTGTTCACTCTTGACTTGAAGACCCCAAGGTTATAGCTGTCGGGAAATACAGATGCCGATATTTTACCAAATATTTTCCCTAAGTAATGACTAAGTAAATGCATGTTAAGCTTAATACAACAATACAAGACAAATTATAATACTCAAACCACACTGTCCTTGAAAGAAATAAACAAACAAATAGGCCAGACCGAGAACCTTTGCATTGTAAGTAGGCCAGAGACAGCAACCAGGTACTACTTTGTAAAAACCCCCACCTGTTTCACACAATTTTACACTTCTACGAATCTGTATTACAAACCAATTCTGTGCAATTAATATCTACTTCTTCCATGCTCTATGTCTATGCTTCATATAGCTTTGTTCTACCTATAAACAAATATTCAAATATACTTATAAATTTTGTGATTTTTTAAGTAATTAAATGCCCTATAAATTTAGTGCTATCTTTAAATGTATTTTGTGTTTAGGTGCCCGCCTAGGTGAGATGCAGTCCCTAGCAGGTCTCGCAGCATTACTGCACAAGTTCAGCGTGGAGCCGGCGGCCACCACTAAGAGGATATTAGAAGTGAAACACGGAAGCAACACTATACAATCCATCGAGGGAGGTTTGCCACTCAAACTAAGACTGAGAAGCCAAGAGAATCAAATTGCTGATGCCTAAGTTATCTTCTTAAATAAAAATACTTCCACTTCTGGCGGTTTTGCATTCATGGCTATCCAGTTTCTTTCGGTCAGTTTAAAGAGATCGTCTGTTCACCCAGTCGGTTGTCTCCCTAACTTCCTCCTTCCTGTCTGTGGTCTCCACTACATACACACTTTCCTGCCCCATTTCCATCTAGTCTACGGCATATTATGACCTGCCCTCTTCCACTTTATTTTTGTTATCATCCCTGTGTAAGTCTCATCCTTCTATGAATTTTGGTGTTTTTCACCTGGTTGTAGAGAGTAATGCCCAAATAGTTCTTTCCGCAGCCCTCTGAGTAACTTGCATGCGATGGATAATAATATGCTTGGTGAGCGTCAAAGTTTCAGCCCCGTCACACACTGTTCATGAATAAACATGAGACCCTTCAGCCGTAAGCTACTGAAATCGAAGCGGATGCTTCGCAATTTTTAGTACGTCCGACAGCTTACCGAAAGCACTACCCCACCCTACTAGTAGGATACAACCACAACGCTATTTCGCGCTTCTATCTATTCTTAAATCTGTGAAAATTTTCTTTCTGAAGTTGGAGCTTTGTTTTTTATTTCACTCACTTTTTTGCCACCGGTTAACAAAAAAAAAAAACAACAATAAATATAACAACTTACAGCAGGTAAGTTTTCCAAGACGATCACGAAAAGACAAACAAGAAATCACTACTTACGTAAAAATAAACTTAAAAAACAAACATAATATTTTTATAAGAAACTAGTGTTTGCCCGCGGCTTCGCTTGCGTTAATTTAGAATTTGAGAAACAATACGGATCGTGTAAGTGGCGCCATCTGGAATATGAACGTAATTGTTTTCTCGGCAACAGCTCTCTTCTGTTATTCGGGATGAAAGATACCCTATATCCGTGTCTATACTCCTGACAACGTATATGCTAAATTTTGGGACGATCGATTCAGTATGTAGTAATGCGTGAAAAGGTAAAAAAACAAACATACTTGCATTTTTATTATTAGTTTAGATCAATAATGTTATACCTAGGTACATAGTAATGTTTGCATAGGAAACATCCTTATTTGAGCGACATTAATTTCAAAGATCCGTGTTTATCTTAAACATTAGACCATAATTTTATTTTTTGGTCGACTTACAGTATCGCTGCAAATTGAACGTACGATAGCATTGCTCTTCTCCCTTTAGCATACCGCGTGATACCTAAAAAATAACTAATTATTTGACTCGATGAGTACAACTTGTCGTCGTTTCAAACAGAATCTATGCACTGGTTTGAGCACCAATTCAAAACATAAATAAACACAAATTAATAGAAACACTGATTGTTTTCGAATCTTTCAAATTCCTACACCTCGAAACAATTACAGTTTAAAAAAAAAACAACTTACTACCTACAATTTAGATTTATATTCTAGAGAACTATTGAAAAAAAAATAGTAATGAATTAAAATTGCGAATAATGTTGAAGTAAAAGTATGCACAATTTTTTTTTATTATTATTTGAAACTCTTAGGACAAAATAAAAACAAAAAAATGAAACACAAAAAGTGAAAAAGAAAATTGCAAGATTTGATCCTGAGACCCCTTGCACGAAAGTCAAGCAGGTTACCAACCAGACTGGCTAGTACGCTGACAGTAGTTTTCAAATAGCGGTTCTTATACAAATGTCAACAATGACTGAAAATCAACATTTTATAACATTGCTAATCCCCCAAGGAGAATAGCGTAATTATACATATCCTATTAATTGAAGAGCAGTTTAAGGAATATTTGAGAAAAAATTGAATAAACAATATCCAGCGGTTTAGCTTCCAAATCCAAACAAACATTTAAAAACAACAAAATTCAAAATTGCTTATCTCCCAGGGAAAATAGCGTAATAATACATAGCCTATTAACAGAAGCATATTATTAGAAATATTTGAGGAAAATTTGATCGACAACTTTACAGTAGTTTAGGAGATAGATCAAATCAAAAAAACATAAAAAAATTCGAAAAAAAAAAAAAGTTGATTTGGCATCAGAATCGATCCCATAACTCGAAAAAAATACGAAAAGAAAAAAATATTCAATGTACAGGAATGACAGCTCTACGATTTTATTATATGTAAAGAAGATATCAAAATTAGTTATATAAAGAAAAGGATTTTTTATTTTATAATTTGTTTGCTGACTACTGAAACTATTTTTATTTTACCCTTTTTAATTCCGATATTCTTTTTAATCCGCCATTCCTGTCGTACATTTTAATTTTCTTTGGGCACGATGCAGGTCGCGGGACGTATCTCACACCATGTATTTTAGTCAGTACGAGTCTGACAGTTTTTTAGCCTGGTAAAATCATCAAATTAGTCCTCCCACCCAGGGCAGGAGGACTCATTTAATGATTTTACCAGGCTAAAAAAAAATAAAGGGCACGATCATGCACACTAGAATTTGATAATGATTTACCCCTTACCTTTTACCAGGCCGCTAGAGGCTACTGGTGTGATGTTAACAAATAAAGTACCTAGGTACGTACTGTTAGGTAGGTATGTATAATTGTAAATGTATTAAGCTTTTACATTATCTAAGTTTTTTATTTACCTACCATAAAATACATGTTTTTGTTTCTATGCAATCAAGCGTTAATAAAGACAAAGTAGACATCGAGATATGCGCAGTATTGCGCAGTGATAGCACCTCGTAGTAACCGCATTATTAGGCGCCATAAAATCTGTCAATTCTTCGCTAGAACTAGATATTATAAAAATATTCAGCTTGTTTTTCATAAAAATTAAAATAAACATACAAAAGGTTGTGGTGCATTTAAACTTGACATAAGTACTACGTCACTCCTCAAGCCCTCAGGTAGGTGCACCCATTGATTCACATCTCTGTCAAATCAGGGCTTAGATAAATCATGCACTTACACTATGACCGATTTTACATAATTATGTTTTCTTTTATTATATTGGAGCACGGTTCAAGAGTTGTTTTACACTCATTTATTTTTAAAACAATGATATAATCAGCCAATCAGCCAGTCCATTGTTTACTAAATAGGTATCCAAAGTTCGGGTTTAAGTTTTACATTGATAATAATTTTATTATTAGGTAGGTACTACTAATGATAAGCTTACACTTTCATTATGCCATAATCTCAAGATAATCGCTAAGGATTGTTGTTGAATCCTTCGTCGAACAACGCAATACCTCAGCTATTATTGTGGGTATCTATCTCTCTAATTATAAAACAGGAGTAACCACGCAGCGTGTTGCAGGTTCGATCCCGGCACGGAACAAACATTTGAATGGCCTGCAAGTTGTTCCGAGTCTGGGTGTTGTGCAACACACCCAGATCCGGAACAACTGAGTGTGGGGGAAACGATAGATATTTTCTTTACGTGCAACTTGTATTCTATGAACTAGTTAACCAGATGTATTATACCGATATTTGATTGATATGATCATTACAATTTGAAATGAAATGTTAGCTTACAGTGCACAACCTATGTGATGGATATTATTATAAGTACCAAGAATGTAATACAGACTCATGTCATGATCACATCTGTATTAATGTCGCGCAGTTTATGAATGCTAACAAGCCGCATATTATTATTAATCCCAATTAGAACATGAACATCTATTTTAGTCCTACCTAACATCACAAACACACACAACCGAGCTAGGGTTTTGAGAGAGATGGACACTGCTAATTTTTGGGTTTGGGCCCATTCCGGACCCATGACACCCCCACAGGGGTATCCTTCAGAGGTGTTATGGGTCCTTGGAACTTGAATTCGGACCCGTGACATCCACAGGTGAATTAGTGCAGTGATTTTTGGTGCTTTTATATAATGCCGCCTTATGTACCTTAATTATATGTAAAAGTTTTAAATACGTAATACTCGTATACCTAGAATATGATTTCATTTTCTTAATATGAAGCTACTTTGACCGCTACTTTGAAAGCTGTAATTTTTTAGGAATGTTACAACTTTTCAGAATCAGAGGAATTTGACTTTGAATCGCGGACAGACGGTCACTGAGATCCTATAATTAAGGTTCCGTTTTTCATTCGAACGTACGGAACGCTTAAAAATACCACAAAAATGTTCCGACGAATTGTGAAACTTCTCCTTTATTCGAAGTCTGTTAATAAATATTCAAATCTTATCACGCACTTAGGAACACATCGAGCTATTCATTTTTATTATGAAACACTCATTTATTCGGTAATTAAAGGTGTTTTTATACATTTTATCTAATTTTAAGTCATTTTTCAGTCATGGAAGTTTTTTTTTCCAAAACATAAATATGTATTTTACTATGTTGGTCTTTCTGGCCTTGGTTTTATGATCACATGATTTTTTGCGGCATTAGGTATCTGCTAATGTTCGCGACTTTGCGCCACCTCTTTCCAATCCTCAAGGAAGACATCCAGCTCGTCCCGCCATCTCCTTCGAGGTCTACCGCCGCCCCGCGGTAGACCTCGAAGGAGATGGCGGTGGTGCCCTGAAACAGCGAGTTTCAGGGCACCAGTCCATTGGAAGGAATGGAGAGAGGCTTTTGCCTAGCAGGTGGGACAGTTCAGGCTAATAATAAATAATACCTAATAAAATAGAGGTACCTACCTATCTCCAAACCCACAAACTTCGAAGACGGCGTCACTCTCTTTAAAATCAGGAATGAAGGTATTCGGAAAACAACCGGAGTATAACGGACATAGCTTGCAGAGTAAGCAAACTAAAGTGGCAGTGGGCTGACCAAGTTTGTGGGATGCCCCCAGCTAAATGGACCAACGACCTTAAGATTGTGACTGGGACAGGACAGACTGGATGCAGAAGGCAAAGAACAGGGTTATGTCACGCAGCCTTGGAGGGGCTTATATCCATCAGTGGACTAAAGTACGATTATTAATTCCAGTCAGTAAAATGACAAGTGCAACTATTGTGCAACTGTCATTAAACAATGAATTTAATTCACGTACAATAGTACATTATGACATAATTAAGTGCGGTAAGTTGATAATTACAGCTGAGGCGATATTGCTAGCACGAGCCGTAAGGTGAGTGCTATAAGAAAGCAGAGGCTGTAATTATCAAACCGCACGTATGTCATACGACGTTTTATAACACATTTGTGAGTAAATAAATAAAGTAATTACAGCAAAAAGAAAAAGCACGCGGAATAATTTTTATTTTTTCACAAATTAGCGATGCGCGCATCAGCGTCTATTGTTTATGGCAACGGCACAAAAACAGCCAGTATTACTATAGTAAATTCATACTTTTGTGTTTTTATTACAAATAAACGGTTGTAATTAATTGTCAAAATTAATTAAATTAAAGAATAAAATGTTCATTTATTATAATAATAATTCATCTCCCAAAGTTAATTTTATTCATAAAACGTTGACGACTTTTCTGACATAAAAACTCTTTGCTAAGATTTTAAAAAAGTACCGTTCGTTTTAGACGGAGCATCTTGATAAACCGTGCGTTTTACTTTACCATTACGCACTAGTGCGTTTTACTTTACCATTACGCACTAGTGCGTAATAAGATACATTACGATACTGAAATAGGTGCAGTAAGAGACCTTTTATGAGCAAATGTGTTATAAATGTCATTTTACTGACTGGAATTAATAATCGTACTTTACAATAATAGACTGAGTTAATTTACAGCCTGATTACAGAGGTTCCATTAAGTTATAATTTTATTTATGAGACCTATTTATTAGGTCTATGGTTATGAGTCAATGTCAAAACTTATAGAATGTAAAAAAAACTGTCATCCGTGATAATATTGCTTCAATTTGTTATTTTTGTTTTTTATTCAACAGTTTTTTCATATACCTACCTACCCAATAAAATGTCTTTTTTATTCGTTAAAATATACTACGGGCCTTGCCATACATTTGACACATACATACATAAACCGCACCTGTTGGCTGGTCTAAGAGGTAGGAATGTTTTACCTGTAGGTTCAGCTACCATCTTTTTTCTATCTACATTCATTCTATGTAGGTATGTATGTATTCCATGAAAAGTAATCTCAACATGTATAAGTACCTATCATTCTACCAGAGACGATCACAGAATGATATTTAAACTGATATTTATATTACAAGCGTGGCCACAGCGACCAACCCTGTGCTACCTACAAAGCGCAGATTCCAACATCTTTCATCGGGGTCGTCAATAAACAATGGGAGACCCCTATAAACTATACCCACCGACGCACCTAAAAACATAGGGTATACGATTTTGATTGATAAATTAGATACAATAATTATAGAAACACTTTCTTATCCCACATTTTCTTTAACAGATCGCCTCCAAAAAGTGGGCTTCCGTGTTTGCCTTGTGCCAGTAAGCTTCGTAAACTACTGTATGATCGAAATGTGTGGACATGAAGTAAGACTGCTCTGATCACTGCAATACACATTTAAACCAAAAACTGTTTTCTAATTAATTGTTTAACGGTGGTTTTACAATAATAATACATACTTACAACGTTTAACGTTAATAGCACAAAACCTCTAGTGGGGTAACTCAGCCCATGTTACTGAACAATGTAAATTTGTTCCAAGACTTGGAAATTCGCAAAAAAAAAAAGATTTTTCATACTGATGGGCTCGATCAATTTCTCATTTTGTATGAAAAAAATCAATTTTTTTCTGTGATTTCCCAAGTCTTGGCATAAACATTGTTCAGTATTTCAGTAACATGGGCTGAGTTACCCCACGAGAGGTTTTGCGCTATTAAGAGCCCAGTGTAGGGAGCTCGCAATTGCAATTCGAGGCGAGCACAAAAATCGGACGAAACATTGCTATCTCTGTCTGACTTTTTGCAGCGCAGCGCGCAGCTGTATGCGTGCGTGTGTGTGTTTGTAACGAATCATTCATATTGACAGAAAACCATTTCATTGTACTAATTTTGTTCAACATTTGCTTTATTTTTGTTAACTAATTTGGGGAATCGTTAGTGAACGCACAAACCAACAATGCGTTTTTTGGAAATAACTCTACAATGGCTACATTAGAAGATTTTAGGACATTATCTAAAATCTAATAAAATAAACGTCCAGTAGGTATAACGTAGGTATTTATCTTGAGATTTATCTGTTGTAATCTAACTATTAGTAGGAATGAAAAAATATATATTTGGATAGTCCATATTGAGGAAGGCTTTAGGCTATGTAACATCACGCTATCACCAATAAGAGCAGAGCAGCAATGAGAAATTTTTCAAAATCGGGAACATAATTATTGTATTCCTTTTCGAAAGCTTCCGTTGCGTAAACCGTTAGTTACGTAAAAATTATGTACTTACTACGGAATTATTTCCTGATATAGGTAGATGAAAAGTTCTAAAATAAAGTCTGCGTGACCATAATGTTAGTTGATTTTCAGTCGTTGTTGACATTTGTATAGGAACCGCTATTTGATTAACACTGTTAGCGAACCAGCTAGTCTGGTGAATAAGCTGCTTGCCTCTCGTGCAATGGGTTTTAGGATCAAATCTTGGTAATTTGTTTCCTACTTTTTGTGATTTTTTATTTTGTTTTTATTATATCCTGTGAGAGTTTTCAATAATTCAAAATAATTTTATGCATACTTTTATTTCAATATAATTTGCAATTTTATTTTTTTCTAAAATTTTTCAGTAGTTTTCTAGGATAATTCTGCACTGATTTAAATTGTAGGTAAGTACCTAGGTAAGTTGGATATTGGCAGGGTTGGAAAAAAAAAAGTTTTTTTTTTCAAATTTATAAAACAAACAGTTCAAAATGTTTTAAACAAGTGTTTTTTATGTTTTTTTTTCAGTTTCTGGTTTTTTTTCAAATTAATTCCACCTTGTTTGTTGATGACTAAACGTATAAATCAATTATGTTTCATTTCTAGACTACATCTTTTCAAATTCTCCCTTTGTAATGAAATTTTTACGAAAAATGAGCAATGGAAAAAAAACAAGTGATGTTTTTTTTCTAATAATTTTATGCATTGTTTCATTACAATGCCAATAAAAGTTAAAAATATGACATAACAATGGCATTAGACTCAAAAGGTTTTATGTGAAACTATTTAGACTCCTGAATATTAATTTATTTTCATTTTACATGCATTCATCTGCCTTGAAAAGTAGTTGGAATGGGTAATAAAAAACACTGTTAAATTTCAAACTGTTTTAAACACTGTTTTAAACAGGTGTTTTAAAACAACTTGTTTTAATCATGCCAACCCTGGATATTGGATATTATTATTATTACTGCGATTTTTGCTTATGCTTATGCAAACAACTGAAACTTACTGACTAAAATCCACGGTGTCCTTTAATAGCCCTTTACCTTCCGGGGTCACGGTGATGAGATAAGTCCCGCGACCAAATACAGAAAACCTACCTTGAATTCTACGTAGGGTGAGTGGGGGTAAGTTGGAATGAAAAATTGATGAGATGAACAGTGTTGATTTGAAACTGTTGTCACACAAAGGGATTCAATGCAAATGCAAAAAAAAATGTTTTGGGTAAAGTAGCATGGTCAAGTTGTTTCTATAATGTTGAAAGAAATCTTTGTGAAACAATTATTTATGAAAAAACTGTAATTAAAATTGGTCTTAATGAAGAAAAGATGTAGGGGTAAGACGAAATGCCCAAGGGGTAAGACTGAAATAGTGACTAAAATAGTCCTTATGGTTATGACCATAAGTACGTTTTTATTCTTACCCCGCTTGATGGAAGACTAAAATTTCAATTTTACGCGGATAATGTGTCCGTACGGAAAATGTCAAAAAACACACAAATGCTCTCACTTAGCGACTGACGCAGACTGCGGTGTGGGGCAAGATAAAACGGTGTCTACAATGATGTTGCCAGCATTAAAAGATTTCCTTTATATTCGGCGTTATTGTATCTTTTTTATCTTTCCCCGTTTTTCATCTTACCCCCACTCACCCTACCTACCTATTTGATCGTACAGGCCGTACAGCGTAGGTAGCTTTTACTTCGTAATAACACAGTATAAATATCTATTATTACCGTGGTAATAAACAAGTAAATACAGGTACCTGTATTTACTTGTTTATTACGAAGTAAAAGCCTATGACCAAAAATGTATGGAAACTGGTGGCTTTTGTATCAGACTTAAAAAAAAGTAAAGTAGGTTCTCAGTTCGACCTGTATTATGTATGTTTGTTTGTACAATTACGAGTATGTATGACTATGTATGTTTGTTTGTTCGCGATTATCTCACATTTGGCTGAAGCGATTTTGATGTGGTTGTGGCCACCAGTTTCCATATTTTTTTGGTCATAGGCTTTTACTTCGTAATAAACAAGTAAATACAGGCACCTGTATTTACTTGTTTATTACGAAGTAAAAGCTACCTACGCTGTACGGCCTGTACGATCAAATAGGTAGGTACTAGAGATGTTACGAATATTCGCATTCGCATTCGCATCATGCGGATATTCGCATATTTATAGACATTCGCATTCGCATTCGCAAAATTCATGCGAATATTTTGCGAATACGAAAGACTGAAAAAATACCAATATCTGGTACTCCTTCTTCCACACACTCCATTCATTCTTATCTTTTGTCGTCCTCTCCATTCATCTTTTGTTTAATCTGCCTTCATCTCGCCATTCATCAATATTAATGTTCATCAAATCAATCACAATAATTAATCATAAATATGACCATGCTAAGATAAACGTGTTTCTGTCTGTTTTTCTTTCACTGACGCCATTCTTAGAGCCACTCTTATAAAAGGTGAATTGTTCAATGGGGTGTAGATGGCTAAATCCGAAACTATGAGGAATATCGAAAAACATTGAAAGGAGTCTCGAGCCCGATTTTGACGGAAACTAAAAATGCATCATGGGATTTTAGCAGAATCAGTAATCCTGGCCAGGAATCAAACCATCTGGAGCAAGGATCAAATTCTGGAAGTAAAAATGCAGTTTTAGTTTTCGTCAAAATCGGCCACGAGACTCCTTTCATAGTTTTTCGACATTCCTTTTAGTTTCATAAGGCCAACCACGCCCAGTTAAAAAAATCACCCTGCATACTTTTTCCATTCTCGTTACAGACAGGAAGTAAAAAATTTAATAAAAATAAGTTAAAAAGTTACATTAAAAAGTGTTTATTTTTGTATTTTCTAAATTATCAAGTGTAATTGATTTAAAACTGAATATTCGCATTCGCATTCGCGAATATTGGAATTGAATATTCGCATCCGCATTCGCGTTCGCGAATGTCAAAAATCGGATATTCGCAACATCACTAGTAGGTACGTAGAATTCAAGGTAGGTTTTCTGTATTTGGTCGCGGGACTTATCTCATCACCGCCCGTGACCCCGGAAGGTAAAGGGCTATTAAAGGACACCGTGGATTTTAGTCAGTAAGTTTCAGTTGTTTGCATAAGCATAAGCAAAAATCGCAGTAATAATAATAATATCCAATATCCAACTTACCTAGGTACCTACAATTTAAATCAGTGCAGAATTATCCTAGAAAACTACTGAAAAATTTTAGAAAAAAATAAAATTGCAAATTATATTGAAATAAAAGTATGCATAAAATTATTTTGAATTATTATTGAAAACTCTCACAGGATATAATAAAAACAAAATAAAGAATTGTCAAAAAGTGAGAAACAAATTACCAAGATTTGATCCTGAAACCCATTGCACGAGAGGCAAGCGGCTTACTCACCAGACTAGCTGGTTCGCTAACAGTGAAAATCAAATAGGGGTTCTTATACAAATGTCAACAATGACTGAAAATCATATAACATTGCTAATCCCCCAAGGGGAATAGCGTAATTATAGATAAAAAATCCACGGTGTCCTTCAATAGCCCTTTCTGTTCCGGGGTCACGGTAAGGAAATAATCCCGCGACCCCGGCAGGCTTTGGCCCTCTGAGAGGGGGGCCCCGTCATTATGCTGGCGCTCTTTGAGGCGCGCGTGGGACACAACGCGCCGTCGACCCGGGCATGGTCCATGGTCGGGCAGCGAGTTGCCCTTTACTCGCTGCCCGCATGCCCGGATTATAGATACCCTATTAATTGAAGCGCAGTAAGGAATATTTAAGGAAAAATTGAATGAATAATATCCAACTCAAAACATTATATGTATAAAAAAAACTACAAAATTCAAAATTGCTTATCTCCCAGGGACAATAGCGTAATAATACATAGCCTATTAACAGAAGCATATTATTAGGAACCTTATAGGAAAGGAAACTTTGATCGACAACTTTACAGTAGTTTCGAAGATAGATCAAAACAGGAAAACATTACAAAAATCAAAAAAAAAGTTGATCTGGCATCAGAATTCAGAATCGATCCCGTATCTCGAAAAAAATACAAAAAGAAAAAAATATTCAATGTACAGGAATGACAGCTCTACGATTTTATTACAATGTTGTGAAAAGACAATTTCGCAAACAATAACGCACGCGTAGCACAGTCAAATACATAACTATGTAACATTGAAAACCCAAGACCAGTGCGCGCCACGAGCCACGAGTCTACGACACAACCTTACGAAAGTGTGAGTTTCTGCGATCACCAACTACAAGCGTACACGCACACAAACACAGTTAAGATTGATGCGACAGAGCATCTGTCGTTCAAGATTTGCGATAAATTTGTTTGTGTTCCGTAATACCAAAAATTATGAATGAAAAGTTGATGTTTTTCCATTTAAGTTTTGATAATCTACAACTAGACAATATAAGCTATGTTCCTATTAAAATTATATTAGGAACATTAATGTTTTTAATACAGAATAATTAAGCTGAAAACATGCTGTTAGCGGTGTTAAAATGTACGAAATGCAATTCGCTCGCATTTCGTAAATAGTAATTATTTTTTTTTTAAAGTTTAATAGGAACCTAGATAAATACCGTCTGTATCCGAATAACATAACTTTAAGTCGGTAAAATGTTCGTATCGCGAATGATTTTGGTATTACGTTTGTATGGAGAAATTTCTCTTCACCGAACCCTTAACGTTATACGTTGTGTAACGGCGAATTGATACTCTAACCGGTAATAGGATCGATGGGGATACACTCTCTATCATAAAATAAGTAGTCGGCACTACGTGAAACGCAAAGGAGACAGAGTGTAATTCTAGTCAGTAAGATTCTGAGACTTCTGAGAGCCTTATTCTTATAACCTTCCGCTCCACCCAAGGCTGGTGCACTCATTTAATTGCTTTTACGCCACAAAAAAATAGGTGACACAACGTATGAACCCATTTTGTAGGTACCCAAATGCCCTCAATTTCAGGTATTCCGCTGCAACTTAAAACACTTGAAATTCAACACGTGTTACGAACGAGACACGGTTGCTCAGCGTGCTATAGAGGCAGTCTTGACGTCAGCTGTCAAGTTCCGTCGTGGAAGAGCCTGCCTCTGGTTCTGGACGCTCCTCAACCACCAGATGTTCAGGAGAAACAAGTATGAACCAAAAGACTACTGGCCGAAAGACGTCGATTTAACCTCTTTCCCTACTTGCACAGAATGTATGGATTGCTGTAACATTCTTATCAAAGAAGAACCAAAACCAGAAGTGGCGAAACCTGAGACATATTTTAAACTTTGATATTTCTATAAATGGTTTTTAAATTGTGTTTTTATTTAAATTTGTAAGGGGTTAATTAAGTAACAAACGTGTTTGTTAAAAAGTAACCAATTTTTTAAGCCAACGTCTTCTCAACCATCTCAAATAGTACTAATTATAATAATGCTATCCGATAATTTAAGCACCATCTTAGTCATTAAAGCTTTTTACCTTATTTTTTATAAATATAATTATATGTTATTTAATAGCAGGACGAAAACTTTTTGTAAAGTACATCGGAGACAATTCCATCCATGCGAACTACCTTAGCGCTTCCATCTTGCAGATCAGGGGGTTATTTTCGGGGATTGCTGTAAAGAAAACACGTATATTTCAGATTGTTTGTATTGAAACAAAATTACAATGTTCCTCTCGTGTTCAGTCACACTGGCATTAAATTATACATTTTCAATATTCCTAATAGTTATTGTTTTTATACATGAACAGCGGGATCAAGGACCCAATGTGGCATTCGACGTACATTGCTGCATACGTAGGCTTTATAATACAAATAGCGAGTAATCTATCGATGTAAAAGCAGCTCTAGAACTTCATTGATTTCACGAAGTTACTAGATTTAAAATAACATGACATAATTATCATCATGATAAAAGTCGCTAAATAAATGTAGTTGTGGTTGAAACATGAGATACCACGAAAGCACTGATAATGTCAAATTATATTATGTATTGTGGTTAACTGTATAATCCACGTTTTATTTACATGATTTTAGAGTATTTTCTCATCCTCCCGTTAAAACTCAGGACTTTTTTTTTAATAGAATCCCGTTTGGTATATGACCACCCTTTTTAACTTTGTAAGTTGAGGCACGCGCATCCAGGGAGTTTACCTTCTTTTTGAACCTCTGTTTCACTGCTGGACAAAGTTACTGACTGTTATTTCCTGGCTAAGAAATGTTCAAGAGGTAGCCGGTACCGTGTCCGATACATCGTAAATTATCGGATTAACCCAGCTTTGTTTCATCGAAATCAAGCCCAAACCTCAAAAGCTGGGTACTCACTTAGCAGCGTAGCACGTAACGTATCAGATACGGTATCAAGTGAGTACGTAGGCACCATGGTATAATAATATACTTCGCCTCTAATAATATACTTCGCACTTTGTTTTTTTAGACTATGGTAGGCACGAGCCCGCTGCGAACCGCTCGCTGTAAGTTCGCAGTGATACTGCCTCTCGGCGAGTCATACAAACACAAGGCGGCTCGCAGTGTGCTCGGACGAGCCGTACCCACTTGCAGGTTGATACCGTATCTGATACATTACGTGCTACGCTGCTAAGTGAGTACCCAGCTTTAGCCATTCGTAGTGGAAGAGGGCCTCAATTTCATTATATTTTATCGCTTCTCAATTAACACTTTCACTGTCTTAAGACAATAATTATCAATACAATTACTGCACGTCCAATAGTGCGTTATATACAATGCATGGACGTATGAACTTCAACCGCCGACCAATAGTGTTGTACAAGTAAGTACGTCGAAACACGATTTACTTATAAGATATGGCAACCTAGGGAGCCAGATTACGTACTTCAGGTTGAAAGAATTATCTGTTTTTTTTTATTTGATTGATTTTTCAAGTTTCTCGTGAACAACACTATTCTTGGTGGTCAATATAGTGTATTGTATGTCATGCACGGACGTACGGAGCTAACTGATTAGTGCATTACATGTAATGCATGGACAGTGAAAGTGTTAACTATTGGAGGCGAAAATTGTTCGTCTAATAAGGCCATATTTTCAAATGTTGTAAATTTTAATAAACGTAATGTGGCAATCGTATAGGATAGCAAACCAGAGGAACGGATAATTGTTTATACAAGCACAAGTAATTTATGTTAAATAACAAAAGTAGCATGTAAGCGTTTCGAATAAATCGTAGAATATCGGCTGGGAACTGTGCGGTGCAACATGCAATGGATATAACAACCAAGGCTCAAATTGTGCGTTTTTTAAGACTGTTAGAATATTACTTAATCGTTCGCTTTGGTCAGGACGCGATTTTTGTGATTGTACCCAAGGGCTGGAAAAGACTGCCTTTTCAAACTATAGTACAATTAGTACATGGTTCTTTAATCTAAACAAAAGTTTAGCAGCTCCAAAACATGTTACTGAGAAGAATATTAGCCATTGGTATTAGAGATCATTTTGATGAAAATCTAGAAAACCCGATAACGAGTTATTACGATTGCAAGTTCCACAATACAGTACCTTTAACCGAACCAATCTCATTTCAGTATAAAAAACACACTACCTACAATTTCATAAATAATTTTATTTAATTTACAATGGTGAAATAATATCGAATTATGATTAATAGATACAAGTTTATAGTTAACTACATACACCTAACATGGAATAAACAATAAAAAAAAAATATGTATTTTATTGCATCAACGAGCAATATATTCGCCGTCGGTGCACCGAACACGCCATGCCCTAGGGATATCGACGGATCAAATTGAGGGACATTGCTGTTGGATAATCAACTTTTAGTGCTGGACCGAACGTTGAAAATCCAACAGCGCGTTCAATGTCCCTTATGTTCATTTTGCACCGTCGATATGTAAAAAATAATATACCACATCTTTTGTACACTACACATGGGAACAGACGATGTCAGTCAGCGATGCGGAACAAAATACACGATAACCTTTGGAATTAATTCATTTACAATAAACTTTCTTTTTTCACGTCTCGTATGTTTTGCTCCGCGAACAATCACACATACAAACAAGTCCATACATACAAATAAAACCGTAGAAATATCCCATCACAAAGTTAATGAATGTATCATTTTACCGATTTTCAATATTTCATAACTTCGAAATTATGTTTGAAAATTATTGCTATAAAGTTATGTTTTGTTTTTCACGTTTCATTCATGTTTTTTATTCCGTAATATAGTTTAACAATCCGATAAATGACCCACCTTTAAGGCGAAGAACATTTGAAATAAAAATCTACAAGTCCAAGAAATAAAAATATATTTTAAAAAATAACTTGGAACTGGTTTAACAGAGATGATTCCACTATAACATGTTCAGTAAAATACTTCATTGTTCTCACATGCTTGTGTAATTACATAGTATTATAATAACACACATGTACGCAGTGTGTGTTTTTTATAAGGGTCCTAATTAGTAAACAAACATAGTACACATTTCATAGTCACTTCAATCATGCACTCCACATTAGGTATCACTTCTCACCTACGCGTAGCTACGGTACGAATTAAGACCTATTTAGGCCGAGACTCCACCAAAGCTGTGCAAGTCGAGACGTGTTTTGAACAACCAATAGAATTGCGTTGCGGAGTGGAGCTGTGTCAATAACGCAATTCTATTGGTTGATCAAAACACGTCTCGACTCCGCACAGCTCGACACAGCTTTGGTGGAGTCTCGGCCTTATACGCGGCAAGAACCTGCATGCTAGTTTCAATACAATGCGGTATATGTTTGATCAACTGAATTTATTGTCCATTAATAGTCCTCAATGTAGACAGACATGCATGTAATTTCTTGCATCGTGTAAATGAGGCTTTACATCAAATAACTTTCGAGATTACCACAGAAACTCGATAAATATTCCTAAAATCTAAATCTCAGTCCGCCATATTTGTTTACCAATTATGAGAATAAAAACACGCTTTACAGTGTTAAAGCAAATCGCTCGGGTTTAATATTTTACAAATCAACGACACTACTAGTTTTTGACAATTTATAACAAATAGCGCTTCTGGCTCGAGTTTACATTAAAATACCTATATTGTCGATTCTTGATTTTATCTCAATTGTGATGTTACGAGACTCTAACTAAAGTGGAGTTTAACCTATGAGAATTGGGCCACATTAATCGTAACTAGTGATACGCCGTTTCCGGGAATGCTTTCTTTTCTTGGGAAAACTGTTTATAAATATTGGGATCATTGGGGATTTTACTTAATTTACATTACTAGCCAAATTCCCTATACTTCCGGGCACGACGCATCAGTAATCGAAATAAGAACACTCGATCAACGCAGGTCTTCGTACACACAAACGACCCTTGAACCCGTCTTCATAATTCAAATGCTGTCTGCTACCTAAAAACTTACATGTAATACTTAACCTCCTAATAATTTAGAAGCTTGGAAGCATTTCTTTCGTTATTTGTTACAATAAGTTATCAGTTTTTACAACAAAAATATAATTTATAGCCTCGTACTAATACTCTTCTATGTTATTGTTCGACATTGATCGAGAGAGCGAATACTATCGGCCAGTAGCTAACTAAACCTAACCAATATACACGTCTTAGGACCGGACACGTTATTTTTGAAATAAATAATAAATATTATATTATCTTTTTGGATTATGTGCGAATTTTTTACATTACCACTACCACCAGTTTTCATAAAACTCGAAAACCAGAAGTGCTAATAGAATTTTTATCGTTAGTAGGGCAGTGTCGTATCATCCGTGGTCCGGCGCACCGGGCCGGCGTACCGGCAACCGAACCGGCGTAGTGGTGTACCGAACCGGCGTACCGTGGCGTACCGAACCGGCGTAGTGGCGCACCGGGCCGACGTACCGTACCGGCGCGGCGCTAGCTAACGTGTGTAGTCCGTCGGATCACTCGGGCCTTGCGGTCCCATGTTAAAGTCACTTGGCTGTCACAAACTCATTTCACTTGGTTTTTCACGTGTTGTAAAAACTCGTAGTAGGAGAACGCGGACTCCACTCGGTCCTCGACTAGTCGCTCCGTGAATAAGGTTCGTGATGGGGAATTGTCTCTGTGGAATAGAAATGTTTTGTTTTAGGTGATTGTTTTATTCATTTACTAGCTGCTGCCCGTGACGTCGTCTGCGTGAATGCGTTGAAGAAATAAAGGTTTACAGCTCGTTCCCCGTAGGTGATAGCGTGATAATATGTAGCCTTTATGTTGACCTGATTTCTTAATAATATTCGTGCCAAATTTGGAGTAAATATATGCAGTACTTTTTGAGTTATTCCCGGACATATAATGCAGACAAACAGACAAAAATTCTAAAAACTATATTTTTGGCTTTGGTATCGATTGTAGATAAACCAAACCGCAAGTATTCTTTAAAACAAATATTCAATGTACAGTTTTGACTTTCCTACCGTTTTATTACATGTATTGATTAATAGAAATAAAAGCTGAAACAATTCTCACCTCAATATAAGTATGTCAGAGGCATAGGGCCGGTCGTCGTTGAGCTTCTCAATGAAGGCGTGCAGCAACGCGCTACCTTCCGTATCCAACCGCGGCAGACTGCGCAGCTCGTCGGGCAGCTGGGAGAAGGCGGTGAGGCCGAAGGTCTCCGACAGGAAGGCGGGGCTGACGGCCTGGCACACGTACATGATCATGGTTTCACCATCGTCCAGTAGGTACGCGCCTGACACGTTTATCCTGTTGGGAAGAAAACAGTTTAAATATGGTGGTAACATTTGTGTTTTTTTTTTAAATCGATTGCGAGCAGGACTTGAACCGACCCTCTGAATCAGTACTCCGGACGTTTTACCTATGAAACCATCGCAGTCCTGCCCGGAAAGGTCAAATCTTTCATTCCATTCTTAAACGTCACTTAAAAATATTAATTATTAAAAGCAGCGGGTACAGGATCGGGTGCACGGTGTTGTATATCAATGTCGTACCTCTCAGCAGTGAGCTGCAGCCTGGGCGGGTCGGGCACCTGTTCGTCGTCGTCGCGCGGCGGCGGCAGATGTTCCCGCAGCAGGTGCACCGGGTACAGCTCCGGGTACACCGCACGCAGCAGCGCGCCCAGCGGCGCGGTCTTCAGCGAGCACATGTCGGCCACGCGGTCGTCCAGCCGGGTCGACGTGCCGGTGCGGAACGCTTTCTGTGGGGAGATAGAGGATTAAGAATGGCACAGATTGAAGGGGAGCATTGCAGTTTTATCGCTGCGCTAAAAATAGTACATTGTTATCCGAGAGGTGAAAGTTACTTATTTCAGTCCCGAGACGGGGTTTAGCGCCCGTAAAAGGGGGGTGAGGGCGCTAATAGCTCGAGGGACTACATAAATAATTTACCCGAGGTAAACACTGTGCTTTTCATTATGAATACAAGGAAAATAAAAACAAAAACATCATTATTAGCTCAAGAAAAAATGAGTGTTGATCGGATTTTCGCCATCCCGCTTGTTTTGTTTTTTTCTTATTTTTGTCTGTGGTCGTCCAGCTATACAGCAAGTATTTTTCATGTTAGTTATTAAAAAAAAATGGCAAAGATTTTGCCGAACCCTATGTTATTTTAGAGAAATAGTTGAAACTAAATTATATTAAAGCCGTAATATTATCTTTATGTTATTTATTTTTAAATCGCGTTGTAATTTAGTGGCTGTTTATTAAGTTACAACATGGACCAATAGAAATGTCAAAATAAAACAAGTTTTTTTCCATGTTTTTTCTTCTTAAATTTGGCAGCTGTCAGTTGAAAGCGATTCTCCCTAGGCCTGCAATGGATAACTTTCAAACGGCTAATCAGACATGTTATGACCTACTTTCAGGGCATGAGTAATGAAAAGTATTATTAATTTTAAAAGTGAAACTTACCCTCTTGAGTAGTGCGAGTAAATACATGGGCAGTAACCGGAGCGACATGGGCGCGTGTAATGACGAGCTCATGGAGCCGGCCGGCAAGTTCTGTGACAGACGGAAGGCAGACAGAGCGTCCACGGCCACGTTCATCACTGCCTCGCGAGCCTCGGACATTGATGCCGACATGCAACGGTCTACCGCTGTGGGATTAGGAGAAAAACGGTTTTAGAAAGAAAAAAGAACAGATGCTATAGACATTGTCCAGCAGGTAGACATTGTCCAGCAGGCAAGATTCCAGTCGGGCGGCAAAATGCATGTTTCGCCGCCTTGCTCTGTCAGATCAGCACAACCCAAAACGTAGTAAACCTAAAAGAATTTAATTACCATTTTCAAACTTGTCATCCATGAAACTACGTTTTTTTTTAGTTCAGCCTACACTGTCCCACTGCTGGGCGTTTAATTATCGAAACTTTTTATACAAGTTCTAATTTCATAAATGTGGCAATGGGCAGGCCACATCGCTCGTAGAACTGACAACCGATGGGGAAGAAAAATTCTCTCATGGCGACCACGGACCGGAAAACGCAGCGTAGGCAGGCCTCCCACTAGGTGGACCGACGACATCGTGAGGGTCGCGGGCAACGGATGGATGCAAGTGGAGGATTGTCGTTCGGCGTGGCGGTCTAAGGGGGAGGCCTATGTTCAGCAGTGGACGTCCTCCGGCTGATGATGATGATGATGATAATATTTCATAAAAGACGAATATAAAATACTTACCCATTTTACTAAGTAGTCCTATAATACATTGTGTGTCGGCAGAATGTAGCACGTCTGTCAGAGTACTTGCCGTCGGTAACGCCATCGTGTGCACACGTATTCTTCTTTCGCCTAAAACGAACCAGTTATGTTACATTAGCAACACGACATATCATTGGGGTTTTAATTCTGAAAGGTCGTCACAACTTCAACTTACGACAGTCATTTAGTTTATAAAAAAATAAGTTTCATCGCTGTGTGGCAAAAAATACCATGAAATAAAAATCAAAGCCACCGACTTCCGAAAGAAAAGTTATTTTGTAATTTACTTTACTCTTTTTTGTGGTTGCTTTTGAAATTCGTTACATCAGTTTTTTTTATCATTTTTTAATTACATATTGAACCTGCTTGACTTAACTGCTGGGGTAAAGGCTTCTCTTCATAACTGGCAGTTTTTTCAATCAAGGTATCTTCTATCTAGAGTAAAATAGCCTAAGCCTATTTTACTCAAAAAAAAAATATTAATCCGTAAGTTAGATTATTAAAAAATGTTTGACATGTATTTTTTCTTTTGTTACGCAAACTAAAATTTACGAAGATACAAAGCTTTTAAAAATCACAAAACGTCACTCAGTCGGTGTAATTTTACAGGCGTTATGACGTAACATGCCCCACTCCCGAATCTTCGTCAATATTCATTGATTTTAAATAACCAAAAATACGTGTTCAATATTTTTCAACCCTCTGACGGACTAAACAGATTTCCAATTTATTTATGCAGTAAACTACCCTATTATACATATTTTCAAAGAACCGATAATTGACTGGAAACATACCTTTACTGCTAGTATAGAGCAGCGCTGCCTGGAAGCACACTTGTTGCAGATCTGCCAGAGACTCCTCGATAGTGAGCTGCATGCCGAAGCCTGCGTCCGGAGACACGTTCGGCAGAGACAGTAGGTCCGTGGAGCGGACGAAGAAGTTGCCGTGGAACGTGTGGATCGCTATACCTCTGTCAAAAAAAAAAACAATTGATAGTGTTTTTATTTTCATATAATTACTGTTTTATGGTTTGGTTACAGAGAGACTCTTGCGCATATGCGCATGCGCAAATGTGGAGTGAAAGGTGTTTGATTCGACTTTTAAAGATATGGGAGCCCTAATATTTCTTTAAAAGGGAGAATCCGCCAAACATATGGTTATTGGGTGTGGTGGGCTAAAATTTTATGTTTTTCTGTAGAGCATAACTTTAATTGCGCGATATAAGATTTTTTGTTTGTATCTGGAATCGTAGATGTCGCTATAGATTTATTCACACCAACTGACAGCGTATAGACACTAAAGAGGACCATGTAAGCAAAATGGCTTATAAACCGTAGAACAGAAGACTGATAAAGACATAATTATGTTTGAGTGAAGATGGCGATTTGGCAGGAGTTAGGTACGACATCGTTATGTTACATGGAGTGACGATTTTCCCAAGATAATCTGAATATGGTTAGGTAGTCAAAAGTAGTTTCAAAGACATGCAATTAGGAATCACACTAAGGAGTATAGTTTCCTACAGTAAGGGAGCTTGCCGATGACGCGAACTACAAGTAAAAATCACCCTTAACACTTCGACATATGACATAAAACGTGCGGTTATCTACGGGTAAATGATAAACAAAACACACTCGCCACGACGACGTAAATCAGTCGAATTGCATCGTTATATCGTAGTAGCAAGGACGATTTTCATTTTTAATTAGATATTGCAAATTGCACGAATCGCGCCATGGGGAAGCTCCCTAAGAAGTAGTTTCCTACAGTAAGGGACTTTACTCTGGCGCGATGCGATATCGAATTGCATCGATTGACGATATCGGTCAGATATCGCAAAAGCGTCCGGCCAGAGAAAATGTATGGACGATCGCTAGTGTTTGCTAATGGAGTCGTACCTATTGACGATATCGCTGACAGATCTGCTCGATATCGAATTGCATGTACGTCCCAATGACAATCAAATGCATATGATTTTGTGTTCGAAATTCGATTTCGCAACTATTCGTCTCTGGCGATTTTTTTTTGTCATTGGTTTGCAGCGCCTTTATGTCGTAGTAGTAAGGTGGATTTTTGAAGTGCAGGTCGAATTTCATCGCGTCAGTCCATTAGTAAACACCAGGCCCGAAGCCACCTAACATGCCGATTCCTATCGGCTTGCCTTTCGAAACATAGCAAATACTAGTATCTATTATTTTCATTTATCACAAACAAATTAAGAAAAGAACAATAAAAAAAAATAAATAAACGCCTACAAATTTTTTCCGCGCAATTTCAACTCACGCCAAACAGACAAAGTTTGTAAGCCGCAAGGCGAATGCGGAATTCAGTTCATAAAATTCAAAGTTTCTCTTGTAGCGATCGTGAGCTTGAGGCCACATAACACCGCTAGTTTAAGGACGCTCGGAAGCCGAATATTACCGGCTTATGATAAGGATAGAAATATGAAATGCGTACGCCAGAACGAGATGGAATGATACTGGACTTCGTAATTCGTTTAGATAGTATTATTTGGATGACAGATTCACATTAGTTTTGGTTCGCGCTTATTTTTTTTTGTATTTATTGTTTTCACCTGTCCATTTGCATTTGATTTGGTATTATTGTTGAAATTTATCAGTTTTGCGTAGTTAGCGCATTATTAACAAAGTTAGTTCAGTTCAATGGTATTGTTTGGTAAGTGTTCAGTGTTCACCGTAATGTTAGTTTCGAAGTTTTAACTTGATGGCGTTGTGCAATTACGTCACGATCCTGAATCGCGGTGTTAAGGTCTGTAGGCGATTAGTATAGGGTTTTGTGAACATGATTTCTATCATGGACGTAAAAAAAAAGGCGGACGGAACTTCACTAAGAAACAATTGAAGCACCCATAGTAAGTCAGTGCGCTAATGTGGACAATAGTCTTGGGCATTCTAGTTCACTACTGAGAGCGCTCAATCTAGTTCTCCGTTCATAAACGAACTAGTTCGTTCTTCTAGTTCGTTAGTTCCTAGCTCGATGCTAGCTCGTAATAGAGACCGACCGATCAAGAGCGATCAAATCGTTCGCTCGCAAAGAGATGTCAGATTTAGTTTATCTTTGTTCGCTCGTTTTAATACAGTTCCTGCTGCATGCAACAATTTGTGTTAAGTGTACGAAACGGGATGCGCGCATGATCGATGAGCGAACGGGAGTATTATAGTGTAGTGCTGTCCCGCTCCCGTGCTGTGCTCCCGTGCAACGATCTTAGATCAGTCGTCTCAGTCGATCTCTTTCATTCTGTCCGAACTACTGAACTAGGGAGCGGAAAATGTGGGAGCTAGATCACTAGTTCGTCTGTGGGAGCAGTTCTTTCGAACTAGTTCGTTCGCGAACTACACAAGACTAGTGGACAAGCCAGCACGCACACATTCACACCATAGTAAGTCAGCCGTCGGCCATTACGCTTCGAACGACACTCGCGGTTTTATACGGTGTTATTTTGTCTAATAAAAATCAAAGTATGCCGTCATGTGTTGCAAAAAGTTGTCTAAACCATAGTAGTTCAATTAAAAAAGCCAGGGGATCACTTTTCATAGTTAAGCATGTCAATTTGAAGCTTATTTCTCGATTTTACGTCAATAAATTTAATAAACATCTCGAAATCAATCAGTGTTGCAACTATTTCAAGGTTCAAATTATTTTAAAATTGGGAGATTTATATTTTATGTTACTATTTATCGTTATTGTATTCTTCTATATTTTTACAGATTTCCCACGGCAAATGATGCATGGAAAAATGATTGTATAAAAATAATAAGGGAGTGTAGACATGGAATAGGAATGTAGACGTGTAGGAATGGAACATAAAATAGCTTTAATTAAATATTTATAGCCGAAAAATACTTAAACATTCGTTTTCACCACTTAAGTAAATTAGAAGGGATTTCTAGATCTGTCGATAGCAAAAGACAAGTCTACAAAAATTTGAATCACCAAAAGGGATTGTAAAACTTTATTAACATTAAACGAGTTGTAAATATTTTAATATCCAATGTGCTTAAATTATTTTACCTTTATTTTAAAAATAAGTATCCGTCACAAAAAAAATGTAATTAAACTTAAGTTCAAGGGAGATCTTAATTAAATATTGTTTAAAAATGGGTAATTTTTTCCTTCATCTGGCATCCCTATACACACGCACACATATTTACGCCGCCGCCATTGTGGTGCTTCAATCGTTTCTTAGTGAAGTTCCGTCCGCCTTTTTTTTTAGGTCCATGATTTCTATATTTTCTATGGAATTAGAAATTAAGGAGGTTACTCAATTTATCCTACTAATATTATAAAGGCGAAAGTTTGTAAGTATGGATGTAAGTATGGATGTATGGATGTTTGTTACTCTTTCACGCAAAAACCACTGAACGGATTTGGCTAAAATTTGGTATACAGATAGTTTATAACCTGGATTAACACATAGGATAGTTTTTATCCCGATTTATGTTCCCGTGGGATAATTTTCGAGTTGCAGCGGGTGAAACCGCTGGCAACAGCTAGTTCGTCCATAAAATACAACGTTTATTTTGTTTATTCTTTGTTCGCGGCATAACTAATAACTTCATCGTTTATGAACCAATTTTGATGATTCTTTTTTTGTTGAAAAGAAGATGTTTTAATGGTGGAAACTTGAAAAGGAAATCAGGGTTTGATGATAGAAGACCAGAGAAATCGAGTGAAACTTTCAAAAATCGTAGGGGCGACTAGTATGTTTGTAAGTTTTTTCACTAAGTTTTGGTCCGGGTTCACTTTCAAGAATATTTACCCTACGCCACTGGTAAACACGTGCGACTTAAACCGGCAATCGACTCGATATCGCACGAATCGCGTCGCGTCGCATCGCGCCATGAGTAAGCTCCCTGAGTGTTACATACCTGGTACAGCGCACCCTCATGACCGCTTCGAAGCCGATCTTCCGTGTGAGGTACCTGCCCAGCATGCGGCCCAGCTGGCCCGCCTGCCAGCCGCGCGAGCTGCGGTACAGCGGGATGTGGTACATACCTGGTACAGCGCACCCTCATGACCGCTTCGAAGCCGATCTTCCGTGTGAGGTACCTGCCCAGCATGCGGCCCAGCTGGCCCGCCTGCCAGCCGCGCGAGCTGCGGTACAGCGGGATGTGGTACATACCTGGTACAGCGCACCCTCATGACCGCTTCGAAGCCGATCTTCCGTGTGAGGTACCTGCCCAGCATGCGGCCCAGCTGGCCCGCCTGCCAGCCGCGCGAGCTGCGGTACAGCGGGATGTGGTACATACCTGGTACAGCGCACCCTCATGACCGCTTCGAAGCCGATCTTCCGTGTGAGGTACCTGCCCAGCATGCGGCCCAGCTGGCCCGCCTGCCAGCCGCGCGAGCTGCGGTACAGCGGGATGTGGTACATACCTGGTACAGCGCACCCTCATGACCGCTTCGAAGCCGATCTTCCGTGTGAGGTACCTGCCCAGCATGCGGCCCAGCTGGCCCGCCTGCCAGCCGCGCGAGCTGCGGTACAGCGGGATGTGGTACATACCTGGTACAGCGCACCCTCATGACCGCTTCGAAGCCGATCTTCCGTGTGAGGTACCTGCCCAGCATGCGGCCCAGCTGGCCCGCCTGCCAGCCGCGCGAGCTGCGGTACAGCGGGATGTGGTACATACCTGGTACAGCGCACCCTCATGACCGCTTCGAAGCCGATCTTCCGTGTGAGGTACCTGCCCAGCATGCGGCCCAGCTGGCCCGCCTGCCAGCCGCGCGAGCTGCGGTACAGCGGGATGTGGTACATACCTGGTACAGCGCACCCTCATGACCGCTTCGAAGCCGATCTTCCGTGTGAGGTACCTGCCCAGCATGCGGCCCAGCTGGCCCGCCTGCCAGCCGCGCGAGCTGCGGTACAGCGGGATGTGGTACATACCTGGTACAGCGCACCCTCATGACCGCTTCGAAGCCGATCTTCCGTGTGAGGTACCTGCCCAGCATGCGGCCCAGCTGGCCCGCCTGCCAGCCGCGCGAGCTGCGGTACAGCGGGATGTGGTACATACCTGGTACAGCGCACCCTCATGACCGCTTCGAAGCCGATCTTCCGTGTGAGGTACCTGCCCAGCATGCGGCCCAGCTGGACCGCCTGCCAGCCGCGCGAGCTGCGGTACAGCGGGATGTGGTACATACCTGGTACAGCGCACCCTCATGACCGCTTCGAAGCCGATCTTCCGTGTGAGGTACCTGCCCAGCATGCGGCCCAGCTGGCCCGCCTGCCAGCCGCGCGAGCTGCGGTACAGCGGGATGTGGTACATAACTGGTACAGCGCACCCTCATGACCGCTTCGAAGCCGATCTTCCGTGTGAGGTACCTGCCCAGCATGCGGCCCAGCTGGCCCGCCTGCCAGCCGCGCGAGCTGCGGTACAGCGGGATGTGGTACATACCTGGTACAGCGCACCCTCATGACCGCTTCGAAGCCGATCTTCCGTGTGAGGTACCTGCCCAGCATGCGGCCCAGCTGGCCCGCCTGCCAGCCGCGCGAGCTGCGGTACAGCGGGATGTGGTACATACCTGGTACAGCGCACCCTCATGACCGCTTCGAAGCCGATCTTCCGTGTGAGGTACCTGCCCAGCATGCGGCCCAGCTGGCCCGCCTGCCAGCCGCGCGAGCTGCGGTACAGCGGGATGTGGTACATACCTGGTACAGCGCACCCTCATGACCGCTTCGAAGCCGATCTTCCGTGTGAGGTACCTGCCCAGCATGCGGCCCAGCTGGCCCGCCTGCCAGCCGCGCGAGCTGCGGTACAGCGGGATGTGGTACATACCTGGTACAGCGCACCCTCATGACCGCTTCGAAGCCGATCTTCCGTGTGAGGTACCTGCCCAGCATGCGGCCCAGCTGGCCCGCCTGCCAGCCGCGCGAGCTGCGGTACAGCGGGATGTGGTACATACCTGGTACAGCGCACCCTCATGACCGCTTCGAAGCCGATCATCCGTGTGAGGTACCTGCCCAGCATGCGGCCCAGCTGGCCCGCCTGCCAGCCGCGCGAGCTGCGGTACAGCGGGATGTGGTACATACCTGGTACAGCGCACCCTCATGACCGCTTCGAAGCCGATCTTCCGTGTGAGGTACCTGCCCAGCATGCGGCCCAGCTGGCCCGCCTGCCAGCCGCGCGAGCTGCGGTACAGCGGGATGTGGTACATACCTGGTACAGCGCACCCTCATGACCGCTTCGAAGCCGATCTTCCGTGTGAGGTACCTGCCCAGCATGCGGCCCAGCTGGCCCGCCTGCCAGCCGCGCGAGCTGCGGTACAGCGGGATGTGGTACATACCTGGTACAGCGCACCCTCATGACCGCTTCGAAGCCGATCTTCCGTGTGAGGTACCTGCCCAGCATGCGGCCCAGCTGGCCCGCCTGCCAGCCGCGCGAGCTGCGGTACAGCGGGATGTGGTACATACCTGGTACAGCGCACCCTCATGACCGCTTCGAAGCCGATCTTCCGTGTGAGGTACCTGCCCAGCATGCGGCCCAGCTGGCCCGCCTGCCAGCCGCGCGAGCTGCGGTACAGCGGGATGTGGTACATACCTGGTACAGCGCACCCTCATGACCGCTTCGAAGCCGATCTTCCGTGTGAGGTACCTGCCCAGCATGCGGCCCAGCTGGCCCGCCTGCCAGCCGCGCGAGCTGCGGTACAGCGGGATGTGGTACATACCTGGTACAGCGCACCCTCATGACCGCTTCGAAGCCGATCTTCCGTGTGAGGTACCTGCCCAGCATGCGGCCCAGCTGGCCCGCCTGCCAGCCGCGCGAGCTGCGGTACAGCGGGATGTGGTACATACCTGGTACAGCGCACCCTCATGACCGCTTCGAAGCCGATCTTCCGTGTGAGGTACCTGCCCAGCATGCGGCCCAGCTGGCCCGCCTGCCAGCCGCGCGAGCTGCGGTACAGCGGGATGTGGTACATACCTGGTACAGCGCACCCTCATGACCGCTTCGAAGCCGATCTTCCGTGTGAGGTACCTGCCCAGCATGCGGCCCAGCTGGCCCGCCTGCCAGCCGCGCGAGCTGCGGTACAGCGGGATGTGGTACATACCTGGTACAGCGCACCCTCATGACCGCTTCGAAGCCGATCTTCCGTGTGAGGTACCTGCCCAGCATGCGGCCCAGCTGGCCCGCCTGCCAGCCGCGCGAGCTGCGGTACAGCGGGATGTGGTACATACCTGGTACAGCGCACCCTCATGACCGCTTCGAAGCCGATCTTCCGTGTGAGGTACCTGCCCAGCATGCGGCCCAGCTGGCCCGCCTGCCAGCCGCGCGAGCTGCGGTACAGCGGGATGTGGTACATACCTGGTACAGCGCACCCTCATGACCGCTTCGAAGCCGATCTTCCGTGTGAGGTACCTGCCCAGCATGCGGCCCAGCTGGCCCGCCTGCCAGCCGCGCGAGCTGCGGTACAGCGGGATGTGGTACATACCTGGTACAGCGCACCCTCATGACCGCTTCGAAGCCGATCTTCCGTGTGAGGTACCTGCCCAGCATGCGGCCCAGCTGGCCCGCCTGCCAGCCGCGCGAGCTGCGGTACAGCGGGATGTGGTACATACCTGGTACAGCGCACCCTCATGACCGCTTCGAAGCCGATCTTCCGTGTGAGGTACCTGCCCAGCATGCGGCCCAGCTGGCCCGCCTGCCAGCCGCGCGAGCTGCGGTACAGCGGGATGTGGTACATACCTGGTACAGCGCACCCTCATGACCGCTTCGAAGCCGATCTTCCGTGTGAGGTACCTGCCCAGCATGCGGCCCAGCTGGCCCGCCTGCCAGCCGCGCGAGCTGCGGTACAGCGGGATGTGGTACATACCTGGTACAGCGCACCCTCATGACCGCTTCGAAGCCGATCTTCCGTGTGAGGTACCTGCCCAGCATGCGGCCCAGCTGGCCCGCCTGCCAGCCGCGCGAGCTGCGGTACAGCGGGATGTGGTACATACCTGGTACAGCGCACCCTCATGACCGCTTCGAAGCCGATCTTCCGTGTGAGGTACCTGCCCAGCATGCGGCCCAGCTGGCCCGCCTGCCAGCCGCGCGAGCTGCGGTACAGCGGGATGTGGTACATACCTGGTACAGCGCACCCTCATGACCGCTTCGAAGCCGATCTTCCGTGTGAGGTACCTGCCCAGCATGCGGCCCAGCTGGCCCGCCTGCCAGCCGCGCGAGCTGCGGTACAGCGGGATGTGGTACATACCTGGTACAGCGCACCCTCATGACCGCTTCGAAGCCGATCTTCCGTGTGAGGTACCTGCCCAGCATGCGGCCCAGCTGGCCCGCCTGCCAGCCGCGCGAGCTGCGGTACAGCGGGATGTGGTACATACCTGGTACAGCGCACCCTCATGACCGCTTCGAAGCCGATCTTCCGTGTGAGGTACCTGCCCAGCATGCGGCCCAGCTGGCCCGCCTGCCAGCCGCGCGAGCTGCGGTACAGCGGGATGTGGTACATACCTGGTACAGCGCACCCTCATGACCGCTTCGAAGCCGATCTTCCGTGTGAGGTACCTGCCCAGCATGCGGCCCAGCTGGCCCGCCTGCCAGCCGCGCGAGCTGCGGTACAGCGGGATGTGGTACACCGTGCCCGCGCTGAACTTGCTCATACCACCTGGGTACAAATATGGACGGGTTATAATTGGCTATTTTACAAAAAAAAATGTATTAGTCCGAAAGATTGATTTTCAAAAATAATTGACACGTATTTTTCCAACGTTGAGAGGTCCTTGTGTTCTGAGTCGAGCTACACGATAACCGACAAATGCTTGCAAGTACTGGACAGGCCCACTCAAATCTGTGTGGTTCTTTCCTCAAAACTTTTACTACTTTAAACTACTTTCTAGAAGATGGATTGTGGAGTTTGTAACAGAGAAATGAATTTAAATGAGACTATTGAATGTAATGGATGTAAGAAGAAATACCATTATAGATGTGTGAATATAGCCCCGGCTGCGGCGGTTAAACAGAAGAGTACTTTTAAATGTGCCCCCTGTTCCAACGTGACTCAGCGTATACGAGTAACAGACGACACACCGGTACGTAGCAGCCAGGCAGCGGGATTCATAGACCAAGTAAATGAGTCGTTTGAGGTGAATCTTACTCCGGAGAAGGCACAGTTGATGACATCGGACGAGATTATTGAACAAATTAATAGGGTAATTCTGGCCAAAATTAGTGTTTTTGAAACAAATATTATACAGGAGATTAAATCCAGTGTGGCTGTACTAGCATTAGAAAATACTAAACTAAGGCAGGAATTAATGGAAGCGAATATGAAATGTAGTTCCTATGAGCGGCAAATTCACAGCTTAAAAACCGAGGGACTATTATTAGCTCGAGAGAAAAAAGAAGATAACGGTATCAACAACCAGAAACAACAACCAATTCTAGTACAAGTACCTACAGTATCGAAGTGTACGACTGCTCCCCTGACTGCATCGTCCCAAACGAAAGTCCGCGACCGCGAGCATGGAGTGCAAGCGGCTAATCCTTCGCCGACGCCGCGCGCGGATTACGCAGCGGTGGCCAGGAATGCAGCGATTATAAAAGTCGATGATACCAATAATAATAATGATTGGATCGAGGTTAGAAAAAATAACAGACGAAGTAATGCAATAAGGAAAGGAGGTAATAACTCAATTAGTTCTTTAAAGGCAGTTGAACGCAGGAAGTTTTTACATGTTTGGAGACTAAATAAAAGTACTACTGAGAAAGATCTAATGGAACACATTAAAGCGACACTTGGAAACGACTCAGAAATCACCATTGAAAAATTAAAACCTAAAACGGAACGGGACTATGCTTCATTCAGGATTGGGGTTACCTTAAGTAATTTTGAAAAACTTTGCGACCCGGAGATATGGCCAGTAAATGTAGAATACAGTGAATGGATTTGGTTTCGTCCCAACACAAACACAAACCAACCGGAAGCCAAATAGTCATTATAACATTTTTTATCAAAACGTCAGAGGACTTAGAACTAAGACAACACGTGTTGAGTGCGCGTAGTGGCGTGTCTGTGAGCGCCGCGGACGAGGGCCTGGAGCCCGTCGACGCATACCATCCTCCGCTGGCAGTGCGCGTCGAGCGGGGAGCGCGCGCGCCCCCGCCGCCGTCTCTCGCGCCCCTTGCTTCACCCACATCGCGACACTCGCAAGCTCAGTCGTTGCTACAGACTCATGCTAATTGGAATTTTAATAAAGCGGACTTCGATAAAATGTATAGTTTGTTAGCTAAATTGGATTGGAGCGAGATTTACGATTCATGTGATCCCGATGTAGTTTTAGATTTATTTTATAATAAAATATACGATGTTTTTGACCAGTGCGTCCCTCGAAAAAGTAAACATATTAATTCATTAAATAATAGATACGTTTATCCAGTTTGGTACACAGCTGAGATTATTAGGGCTATAAAAGTTAAATATTTATTACATAAAAAATATAAATTAAGTAAATCACGCACTGACTACATGGAATTTGCACGTTACAGAGCGATAGTGAAATCCGAGACTGCTCGCGCGCATAATCAGTACCGCAACCGAGTGCAAGCCCACCTGGCGAAGGATCCGCGAGCATTTTGGGGGTATATTAGGTCTAGGAAAGGTGACTCAAATCAGCGGAAGTTAATTAAGGATGGACGGGTACTATCGCAAGACGAGTGTGCCAATGAATTCGCAAGGTTTTTTCAGTCTGTGTACAATCCGGAACCTCCTGTTCTGAGTGTGGCGGCGGCATGTGAGAGCGAGGCTGCGAGCGCGTGGCCAGGCGCCCGAGTGCACCTAGCGAGCCTGGGCCCCGCTGACGTAAAACGCGCACTCGCACGTTTGCCACCTAAACGCTCTGCCGGGCCGGATGGTATACCAGCCTACATTTTTAGGGACTGTCGTGCAGTATTGGTTGAGCCGTTGCTACACTTGTTCAACATCTGTATACGGACCGCAACTTTTCCTGAGCGCTGGAAACTTACCCGCGTTGTGCCCGTCCCTAAGAGTAGCAGGGGCTCAGCACCTAGCGATTATAGACCTGTAGCCGTGTTATGCACTCCAGCTAAAGTGTTTGAGTCGACTATTCACGGCAGCCTGTATCCACAGATTAGCGCTCTGTTGTCCGACGCGCAGCATGGTTTCCGTCCTGGGCGGGGGACAACGGGGAACTTACTGGATCTAATGACACAAATAGTACCGACAGTGGACGCGGGTCAACAAGTGGATGTTGCCTACTTCGATTTCAGGAAGGCTTTTGATATAGTGGATAACGACGTTCTGTTAGCTAAGTTAGCTGGGGTAGGCTGTACACCTCACACCTTGTCATTTTTCGCCTGCTATTTACGAGACCGTTGTCAGTACGTAGATTGCAGTGGGCAGCTTTCCGAGCCATATTTCACGAGATCAGGAGTTAGTCAGGGTAGTAATCTAGGGCCTTTACTCTTCATTCTAAAAACCAACGACCTGCCGAGGGTAGTAGATAAATCAATACCATTACTATTCGCAGACGACTTGAAATTGGTTCATAAAATTGAGCAGGAATCCGATCATGACATACTGCAGCAGGATATTAATAAAGTAGTCGAGTGGAGCCGTCGCAATAAGATGTATTTCAATGTGGCCAAATGTTCAGTATTATCATTTTCTCGTTCACGTGACCCAAGTCATTATCAATATAGCATGGAGGGAATCCCACTGCAACGTGTCTCAGAGGTAAGGGATTTAGGAGTACGATTTACAGCTGATTTAAATTTCCGTAAGCATACCACCGACGTATGTAAAAAAGCATACCGCAATTTAGGGTTGGTCTTACGGCTAGGAAATCAGTTCTCGAACATCAGGGCTCTGAGATCGTTGTACGAAGCGCTTGTAAAAAGTCACTTGGAATGTAATGCTGTCGTTTGGTCACCACATGAAGCCAAGTACAAGCTAATGCTAGAACGTATCCAGAACAAGTTCATGAGATTCTTGTACCTAAAGCAGTATGGTGTGTATCCAGGGTATCCACTTCTGTATCCTACACTATTTGTGCTGGGCATGGTAGGGTATAATAAACTGGAAGTAAGAAGGGAAGTAGCTGTAGCCACTTATTTATTTAAAATCTTGCGTGGTAAAATACACAACCCGGGCGTTTTAAACACGTTAAGGTTGTGTGTACCAGATGGGTACGTGGGACGGCGGAGGCGGCCGCCGCTGCTGTGGGAGCCGCCCGCCCGCACCAACCTGCTGCAGCACGCGCCGCTGACGCGAGCGCTGCGTGCGCTCGACATGGTGTCACAACGGATTGACTGTTTTAATTGTACGTTGAGTGAGTTCACACGGGCCGCATTTTGTGTTGTATCTTCATGTTAGAATAATTATACCTAGTCCTAGACTCATAACTACACTATTGTATTAGGTTAAGCCTGTGATGATAGTTGTAAGTGTGTTTAAATAAATAAATAAAATAAAATAAATAAAAGACCATCTCAGACACCCGCATGGTCCTCGTATGACCTGAGCAAAACAATATCTGGACTTTAAAAGGGACTGTGACCTCCGAGTTTGTTTCGGCTGTTTCTTCTCAGAGTAGTCAGGTACGAAACACCGGCCTCATCTAGCTGTAATATTTTTTGTTTTGTGTTTTTTATAACCAATTTACACAATAAATATCATTTAACGTTTTAATTAAAACAAAGAAAACTTCAGGCGATACGACGTCACAAGCCCCCCCACTCGCAGTAGCCAAAAGTGTTCTACCCTATTGGCTGTTTGAAACCTTCAATAAACAAATCTAATAAGTCCACCATTTAGAGTCTTGCAAAATAATGGATACGTATTTTGTCTTTTGTTAAATCTGTGAATATTCACAAAGATAAAACGTTTTAAAATTCGAGTGGTGGCTTGTGACGTTAGGACGCACTAAAAATGATGTGCGTCATGTCAAGTACTCTTATGGGCATACCACACGCACAAGCTTCACCACAGTTCGGCCTGCGCAAGCTTCTCGCATGAAAAAACAATACACGATCGGCAACCACAGATATACCTACCTAGATAACACAAGTATCACGATCTGTATGAAAACCAAGCGTGCCATTTGTTGCCTACCTGTTATGACGTCACAAAATCTATATAGTCATGGGCAAATCAAATCGATTGAAATACTCCCGCGATTACGGTGCCCCCTCGTCCCACAGCACAATTAACCATTTTAATATTTAAACTGACGTCCAACTAACGATAGACCGATTTAGACGAGCGCGAAAATGCCCACTTACGATTTTTGGTCGTAAACTAGCACGGATTTTTGGCACGCGAAGTAGTTGCTGTTGCGTTATCTAGGTACATCTATATCTGTGTCGGCAACACTGAACGCCCAACCACACACACAGGCAAGTACGCGCAGGCCGAGCTTGCGCAGGCAAAACTGTGGTGAAGTTGGTGCGTGTGTAGTAGGACCATTACGTCCAGTGACTTCACACAAAACGAGAATAAAGTAGGTCACTGTATGTGTATACTTTTTATTGAGCCAACAAACTTGGAACAAAAACAGGCAAATGATGACTACAAACTTACAAACTGTATTTTTAACATTTTCTTTTTAAGCAATTCGTATCCTGCAATATAAATGGCTTGTGTGCGTTTTAAATAAAAAAATCATTCTAATAATTTTGCGTTACAAAGAATTGTGAAGTAGGTATTCAAATGGATATAAAATAAAAACATTTCCATTGAATTTATTGTTCACACAAAATAATTTACATGCCACACACATGGTGTCATTTCCGATGAAAAACGATGCAAATATGTATTGTACTCTTAATTATGATTAAATGTTTACTAAGACGACGTGCATATGTATGCATGATAAAAATAAACGCGTCATGAGTCATATAATTTTGTGTTACCATATTTATTATCAAATTGAAAAATTCCAATGAAATGGATGGATATTTGTTCCCCTTTAATGCAAAAAAAACTGAACAACTTTTGATGAAAAGTGCACAGATGGTTTATATTTTATAACCTGGATTTGTCCCGGTTTTATGTTCCCGTGGGATAATTTACGAGTTGAAGCGGGCGAAGCTGCTGACAGGTAGTAACTATAAATAATACATACTTAGTGTGGCGAGGTCAGCGTACTGTGAGTTGAGTAGGAACAGATCCACCGCGATCTGCGCGCCGCTACAGTCCAGCGCCAGACGTTTGTAGAAGTCAGTGGCGGGGTTCAAGTGTGCTACCTCCTTGGACGAGCGAGCGTTAGGGTCCTCTCTGGATAAATACGAAACAGATTATTAAGCTCCGCTTTGTAAAATATCATGGTGTACAATAAAAAGCATTCTATCTGTCTATCTACATTAATAGAGGTACATAATAGATGCAATAAAATCAAATAAAACAACAAACATCGTGAATATTCTGTCGTATAAATACGACACGGACGGTAGGGGCACGGAAATATTTGTCGCATATTTTGTTAGTGGCTTACCTCGCCTGTAACGCTCCGGGCCCAACGTTAGGTAAACATGTCTGGAACACTGTGATGCGACCTCCAGTAGCAGCCTGAAAATATCACCGATATTAATTTAGATTCACACAGCCTAGTTGTAATTTTATAAGCGAGCAGTGAGATTGATTAAATGTATGCAAATGTTTAACACACGCTACGAAATGCCGCTCATCGCGAAAACGCGGCGGTAACAAAAGTACAAGCAAATGAGTGCGACGCCAGGAAATGCAAAATGGTGCGGAATACGGTGCGGGAGTGGGGAGTTCAGCGGCTACCGCCAACCGCTAATGTAAGCATGTGGCGCGCACAATCCTCCACCACCCCGCCCACAACGCGAGCACCGCTTAGACCAAAGTCGCGACTAAACCGTTACGCTTCCACAACTTAGTGTAGTTAGCATTGCACGGCCTCTGAGCAAATGGAGGTTTGTGCTGACCTCAGTATATGTGTGTATTAGCTTTATCACTGCCACTAGAGCCTCGTAAAGCACAAGATATGAAGCCGATATTCTCTCGTGTCTTACCATAAGTTTGTACCCAGCCTGCAGCGCGGCCCCGAGCGCGGACGCGGGCGTGGCGGGAGTGGAGTACCGCTGTGGCAACACTGACAACAGTTCCTTCACTAGCTCACGACGCTCGCCCAGGTTCACTAGCAACGACTCCGGAGATGGGAGGAACACATCTGTGAAGATTTAAATATTATTAATTAACTGAAGCTTCTAAAGGCATTTTGTCTTAGAATTATAGATATCGGTAGTCACAGAAAATCCATCATTTTACTTCCGGAGAATCTTTTATGGTGCAACTAGAATAAATATAATCGTCCAGCGAGCAGTCGTAAACGGCCATTTACACACTGCAAGAAATTGCGCGTGAGTTGCATTTAAGTTTGACTACATTGCGGAATACTAATGGACAATGAAATCAGTTTTTCAAACAAATACTGCAATATAGGCAAACTTGCATACAACTATCATGCAATTTCTTGCATCCTCTAAATCAGGCTTTACTGTCGATTAATATTGGCTATTGCCACTAGTCAACAAGATTGCAGTATTTCTAGCTCATTGTGTACATTGGAGATTTTATTACCGGTACTATGGATTGCAAAATTCTAGTGCACATGTAAGAAAGTTATGTATTTGACAATAATTCATTGGGTTCAATATTTAAACTAAAACGGATTACAAAATAACTTTTCTTTCGAAAGTCGTTGCCTTTGTTTTAATTTTATTGACGTTTTTACCACCGCCTTTCGAAAGAAAAGTTATTTTGTAGGTTATTTTAAACATTTTTGTAGTTGTTTTTGAAGTCGATTTTATTTTTTTTTAAGTTTTTTATGGTACAAAAAAAAATGAACTTACCATCAATATCAAGTACAGTCATCTCCTTAGGCCTGGTAAGTCCCTCGCTCATGAGGTAATAGTGCACGTGCGCGTCATAGCAGATGAACCCGATCTGAGTGCGCGTGTCGCCTGGAAGCGCGTCTAAATGCGCCTTCAATGTGTCACAAGCCACCTGTAAAAATATATGTGAATTTAGCTAAATGGAAAGTAGAAATAATTTCGGCTATCATAAAAAATTATTTCTAGTAAGTCTGGTGGTCTAAAAACCCACTTCGTAATATTGAATATTATTCTATTCTATTTCTCAAGCAAATAGAAATAGATAATAGATGTAGAACAATTTTATTACAAGTCATATCTATTACGATTTTTCTAAAGTGGCCTTTTGGGACCCCGTTTTTTATTTGCACCCAGGGCAGGACCAGGGACTGTCAGAATTGTACTGACTGTAATCCACAATGTCCTTCAATAGCCTTTTACGTTCCAGAGCCACGGTTACCTGAGCCTGTAGCCAAACGGCAAGCGAAAATCGTTCACGTTCAGCAGTCGCTAATACATTTTCAACTTTATACCCCATCGCATAAAGTTGAAAATCTAGTAAAGACTGCTGAGCGATAGCGAACGAAACAAACGAAAACGATCTGTAATCTTTGATAGATTTTTAACTTTATGCAATGGGATATAAAGTTGAAAATGTATTAGCGACTGCTGAACGTTAGCGAATGTCGCTTGCCATTTGGCTATAGGGCCTGATAAGACAGTCCCAGAGTGGATAATATTAGCAAGGGTATTATTTATGCTCCCCGGAGCGAAGGACAGGGTATTGCGGCGTAGGTAGGGTCAAAGTCCAATGTGCAAACCATGGGTGGACATTGAACTAAGCTGAGTTGATAGTAATTTTGTATAGATATCTTAAAATACACAGTCACGGTTCAAAGTTCTTGAGACTCATTAAAATTGTGAGACATGTCAGGTGATATAGGAAAACAAGCTTTAATTATTATTTTATTGCAATGTTGTATATTATGTTGCTAGGTCTTCCATCTCATTATTTTGGTGAATATCAGTCATAAAGGAATGATAAAACTTACTGAACTGTTACTAACATTTTTTGTTGTTATATCGACATCCTTTTAAAATTCGGCTGAATCTAAAAAATCGATAAATCATTTTTATCGACAAATATTTGTCAATAACCTAATTTTTGTGAGACGATTAGCAAGATCTAGACACTAATTACTCGATAAATTACTTATAATATCAAAATATTAGTATCAGTAATTGCCGAACTTATCACCGAATATCGCATAATCATGCTAAGCTTGATAATAATACAGATAAAAACTACAAACAGAAAAGGCTTTAGTCATTGAAATAGTTACTATGTTTAGGATTAGGATTCTGTTCTATATTTATATCGTGAAAGTCCTCTTCATTATACAGTGCCGAACTATCATGTTGAATAAAAATAAAACATTCAAGTATTTTGTGCCTTTTATACATTTCTAGATTTTTAAGATGCAACTGTATATTGAATTATACTCCTATACTGCAGCTACGTACGAGTATATTATGTCTCTCATAATTACTAACCACCAATTACAACTTAGTTGTGTTTATAAGAGATGGGCCGGCGAAAACTGCATAAACTGGGTAAATATCACTATTTTAGTAACGGTTTTTCTTTTTTTATTGAACGATCAGTACATCCTTTGACCAATAACTCGCCTGATGGTAAGCAACGACGTGGTTAACGGTGAAGCACGCTTGTCTAGAAGTAGCCTGTTTCAAAACTTACATGATGCAAGTAGACTCAATCTTTGTTGTCTCATCAAAGAGGATATAAGCAGTGGAACTTACTGCCTGCGTCAGTGTTCCCAAACGCATACAAATCTAATATTTTCAAAGATAGAGTGAAAAGGCTTCTTCTGGGATAGGATAGGATTGTCTCGAGTCTCCTTTGACCTGGACTAGACACTAGACTAAGAAATCCACGGTTTTCCTTCAATAGACTTTTCTAGAGCACATCCATTTTATAATAAAAATCTAATACAGTAGGCTAAGGGACTTAACCTATGGCACGACGCGATTGCAATTCGACCGATTCCAACTACAAGTAAAAATCAACCTTACCACTACGACATATGACATAAAACACGTTGTTATCTACAGGTAAATGAAAAACAAAACACGATCGCCACGACGACGTCAAGTCAATCGAAATGCATCAGTATTTCTTAGTAGCAAGGTTGGTTTTCACTTGTAGTTAGCATCAGTCGAATCGCGCCGCATCGCGACATGGGTAAAGTCCCTAAGTCAGTACCTGCAAGTATCCCGACTCCCTGGCGATCTGTGAGACATCAAACAGGAACAGGTAGACGGCCGGCTGCGGCGGTCGCAGCATGTACTCGCCGGGCGCGATGAACTCGATGGTAGCGGACTTGATCTCCGGGCGTCGCGTCGGGTCGCCGTATGACTTGCTCACCGGGTCATACTGGAACTCTTCTGGCACTGAGAATGGGACACAATAATTAATTTACTAGCTACTGTAGAGGTTTTACTATGAGGACTAACCTCAAACAGTTTTGTAAGCGCTGGCACACCTAACATGACATCGTAGGAACGGGATTTGTCGATGGACGAATAGACAAAAGGGCAGGGCAAAAAAAAGAATTTTTAAAATCGGTCCACAATTGGCGGAGTAATCAGGTAACAAACACACAAAAAAAAAAAAAAAAAAAAACATACCGTCGAATTGATAACCTCCTTCTTTTTGAAGTCGGTTAAAAATTATTTGTATCCTAAGCATGGCGACATTTAAAATGTAGAAAGTAGACATGGGTAGTTCGCGAACGATTGAATGAAATGAACTAGTTCATTTCCCAAAGTGAACTTTTCATTCATTCACTGGCCATTCAAATGTGTCTTTAGTTCAGTGTCTCTATTCACCCTAATAAGTATGAACTTTATTGTAATAGGAATATAGTCTTTACGGGAAACGGTAGGTCCATTTCCCGTAAAGACTATTCGTATTAAAGTTTGAAGGAATATCGATATTCGTATAAAACTGAACTAGGGATTTAGTGAAATGCATCATTTCTCTAAATCACTAGTTCAGTGAACTAGTCTAATGAACTAGTCCAGTGAACTAATTCAGTGAACTGGTCCAGTGAACTAGTTCAATGAACTAGTTCAGTGAATCATCTCATTCAAGAACTCGTTCTGATTTGTTGGACTAAATGAAGTACTGAATGAATGAATGAACTACTTCATCAAGTGAAAAGATATACTTCATTCATTTTCTTTTTACTGACACATTTTGCGCATCTCTAGTAGAAAGTAAAGTTTTATATTCTAAAGTCGTCTACAGATCGTATCATGTTTAATATTGTTCAGGCAATAAAAATATATATAGAATATTGGCTACGAATGCTTTTGCAGGTGCTTGGCGTAACTAGGAACAATATTGATTTGTTATTTTAATTGTTGTTGTCGATGTTAAAATCAATTATTTCTTCAGTTTGAAGGAAATTGGAAGACAATCAGCTCTTTAATGAAAATAAATGGATACTGTGGAAATGCATTTAAAATCACCATGTAAATAGTTATGTAACAGTTTAGCTAAATGTTATTGTTAGTGGTTTAATAATTTTGTGAAAATTGAAAGCAAACGGGCAGATAGAATAAAAAGAAACAATCGAATCAAAGGCCTTATTTGGAATTGTTAAACAAATAATCAGTCAACATAAGAACGTCTTCATTATTTTCATTTTAAGAGATTTAAGTCATTGATAGTAGTAAAATATCAGATAATCAGAACAAATAAAGACTGGTACTTAGCAAATATTTAAAGTAACCAATTTAGATAAGGGAGATTATTTAATGATAAAGTGTAACTGTATTCCTAGAACACTTGTGCGCTATTTGATCAAAAACTGTCATGGGATGCGATATCGAAATGAAGAACTAAAATCGTTTATTTGAACCAACTTACATGAAGCAGAAACTTTGTACCAGGATGGAGGAGAATTAAATTAATTTATTCGATTCTTTATTTGATTCAGACTAGCCCCACTAGTAGAATAAGCTGCTGGTTTGCAAAAATCAGCTCAGTGCTTAAAGTAGATAACCCATCAGCATGCGCAATGCCCCCATTGTGCGTGCGACATTTCAAATACCCAGTGTCGCAACTTCAGAGCAGATTACAGAGAGGGATTGCCCAACACTCGAGTAGGGTAAACCCGATCCCACCGCGGGTATGATAATGTTATTAAATTACAAGAATCCGTTGCAATTTGATAACGTAAACATATTGTAAGTGAGTAAGATAACAATGACGTGTCTAGTCCAAAGATTACATTAATTTACTTACTCATTGTGATCTTTGAACCATACCTACATGTTTTTGCTGTCATTCTACCTTTTTATAGTACTAGTAATAGGTATAATGTATTTTTAAGTTTATTTGATAATAGACTAGCTGTTACCAGCAGCTTCAACACGTGTTTGGTGAAAATGTTGATTATCCCACGGGATCGTTATTTTGGGATAAAAATAAACTATGTTATTTCAGACTATTACCTATCTTCCTACCAAATTTCAACCAAATCCGTGCAGCCGTTTTGTCTTTATTGAGTAACAAACATACATCCCTCCAACATTAGTGCACAACTCTGGAAACTAAATGTCATGGTGTCTATAGCGTATACAGTATGCAGCATGGTATATAGTAGCGGCTCAGAAGTAAGATTATTGTATAGCTAGGAACATGGTACATATGCCTCTGTATTTTGTTCTTGATATTTGTTGCTAATTAGCGGTGACTAGCCTGCACTGATTTTTTTTAAACTGCCCCATACTAGTAATTTCTCCTATGTATCGTGCCAAAGCCTGCCAGGGTCGCGGGACTTATTCCATCACCGTGACCCCGGAACATAAAGGGCTATTGAATGACACCGTGGATTTTAGTCAGTACAAGTCTGACAGTCCCTCCCGCCCTGCCCGGGGTGGGAGGACTCATTTGATGATTTCGCCACGTTAAAAAAAAAAATGTATGTATCGTGGGTGTATTCACAAACATTTAAACTCACACAAACAGACAAACCCCGTACAACTACTTCTAGATCATACAAATATTTGTTCCGTGCGGGAACCGAAACCCACGACGCGCTGCGCAGCAGTGATTGGTCAGCCACTGCGCTAACAATGACTAAAGCTATTCAGTCTTATTACAAAAACAACGCAAAACCCTGGTTTAGACCAGGACTATCAAGTCTAGGCTTAAGTGCAAAACCAAGGTTTAAAATTATCCGTATTACAAAACATAAATAAACCTCAGACTTCTTAGTACCGTCCTTTGAACCGTGGTCCAAATACCAACCACAGATTAATACAAATTTCATTCGTTCACCATGATATCATTCGATTGCAACGTTCCGTTTTACCAGAATAGTTTTAAACTAAATTTCAACTTCTTTAATAATGTTAATATTACCAGTGTATGCCGAAATAAAGTATGTTTTGGATAAGTATGTCAGGCAATATACCCGGGAACATGATATCGAAATTAAAAGTAGCTTATGTGTTGATCTAGGATATAAAATATGTAATTAAACAGCAGTTTTGTGTGAGATAGTAACAAACATCCACACATTCAGCCACAAAAACCTACAGATACATTACTATCAGTATTATGATGTGTTGTGATGGTAGATGAAGCAACAAAAGAAAATTATTGTAGGTGTATTTTAGGAGACACATGGCATTTCATATTGAATCGGTTCTTAATAAGTGCACTATTTTATTGCTAGGCGTTTATTAAAGCTATACACTATTGCTGAAATCTATTGGATATAATTCCATGAAGGGATTGACTCGAACATGATTCTGTTGTGTCGGCGTAACGTTTCAAACAACTCGCCGGCTTCAATATCCTCATTATTAATTAAGTCGATCATGTTTTAGGTAAAAATACCACAAAAACAACAACACAATGAAAAATATGCAATGAAAAATTGACACAACTTTGACAGCGACGACTTAGACCATTGCTAAACTAGGGGGCGGCAAGTTAGACCTTGGTTTAGTCCACGGTTTAACGCAAAACCACGTTTTGTAATAACGTTTTTGTGTAAACCATAGTTTTACGCGATTTAAACCTGGGTTTTTAGTTAGACCTCGTTTTGTAATAAGGCGGACTAAGTTTATTTCTGTCTATCCGGTTATAGTCATTTAGACAGCTAGGCAATTTTGTATGAAAAATAAATAGATTTAAGAGTCACTTGATAAAATATATGTTATTGGATGTAAAGAGGAAAAGTATTATATTTTATAGTGCTAATTCTAGTTATATTGCTAGTAAGATAAGGTATAAAGATAAGAAATTACAAAGGCTGCATTTTAATATGCACATTAAATGTTATTGCTGATGTCCTTTGTAAGGTCCGCAGCGTTTGCCTGCTGTGCATCTGATGCGTGCAATAAAAATATTAATTAATGTCTCAAGATTACATTAATAATATTCCATTGATTGATTAATTTAATTTCATCTGCCTAAAGGTGCGTACAGATTATATAACATGTTATATAACATGTTTCAGATGATGTGGACACAAAATGTTATATAACATTGCTATAGGTATAACATGTTTCAGATGATGTGGACACAGAATGTTATATAACATTGTGGATAGCACTGAAGAACGACAAACGACATTAATGTTATATAACATTGTTACACTAATGTGTACGGTATTGTTTTATGGAGTCTCGCTTGTGCCGCGTTCAAATGCGGACGTGTTTGCATATTTTGTGTATTGACTAGCGCAGCGCAAGCTGTCGCTCGAATTTGACTCGTCATGAGTAATCAACTTGTGGTGAATGAGTTGCTGGCGTTCTTGCAGCAGAAACTGGATGTGATGGACGAGGTGTCCGCTGTCCAGATCTGCGCAACTAACTTCAGCGAGGATGACATAGCTGCTGCCAAGCTGATGTTGTTCAGTGTGCTGAACAAGCGCGACCAGATGGTGCCCCGCCGGCGTGACGGGACGTATAAGAGCCTGCAAGACATAATCACGCTGTTCAAGGAGACCGACCCAGACGACGTGCCGACGTTTGTGGCGAAGGAGCTTCACAAGCTGCCTCCCGTCACCTTCGACCACGTCGATGTAACGAGCCTTCTGAAGGATATTGTCTTTCTAAAGGCCCGCCTCGCGGATGTTTTCGCAAAATTAGATGCATCCCAGAACACCGTCGCCGATTTGTGCAAGGAATTTGGCGAGTTGCGAAACAGTGTGGCGGCAATTAGGTCATCAGTCGATGCGCCTAACGTAAACACGTGTCGCGGAGCCGGCCTCGATGTGTCGTCAACAAATTCCGCGTCAGCAGTTTCGTCGCCGGCGCAACCGTCGTATGCTGAGCTAGCGCAGCGTTCCACTTGTGTGCCCCACAGTCCCGCGCTCGTCCCTGCGCCCGTCCCCGCAGCTCCTCTACGCAGCGCTGCCCGAGTTTCTTGCCCTGTCCCGCTGCCAGCTTCCGCAGCTTTGACGAAACCCTTACAAAAGGGTTTTGCTGCCGCTACTGCGAGTACCCCAGATATTCCCCCGGCGAGGCCCGTGTCTGTTAAGGCAATGGACCGGGCTGTTGATGACGGCTTCGTGACGGTGCAACGGAGGAAGCACCGGCAGCGAAGCAGTAAGAACCGTTGCGGCAAGGCTCCTATGGAGCCCAACGTTAAGCTACGTGCAGCGAAACCGAACACTCCGGTGTACATCTCGCGCCTCCACTACACCACTGAGGCAGAGGACATCGTTGAGTACGTGCGCCGAAAGTTGAACTACACGGCAAGGGTGCACCTGTTGGAGTCGCACCGCAACGTCAATTTCAAGGCGTTTGTAGTGCGCATTCCGACGTGCTACCTCAACCTGGTGTTAGAAGAAAGCTTTTGGCCCCAGAACGTGGTGTTCCGTCGCTTCCGCGGACCTATTCCACACGACGGCACAAAGTCAGTGCAGTGCTAGTGAAGTGTTACTAATATAGTTTTAAGTATTTACTAACACTTATTGTATTGAATACTTATGTATTAGTTTATTATTACTTATAAGATTATGTTTGTGTATTTTATCTATGGGCTTGCGTTGCCTGATGACAAATAAATAAATAAATAAAAAATAAAATAAATAAATAAATTTATGTTGAAATGTTATATAACAATGTTACATGGTGTGGACGTGTTAATAACAATGTTATATAACATTGCGACATGATCTGTACGCACCCTAAGACTTCAAAGTGTGAAATTTCTAGTCTTCTTCTACACTAATGTCACTAATATTAGAATAGATAATATTTGTTTGGTAAGATTTGTTTGTTAGTTTTTTTGTAGGTGGTAATCTCTGGAACTAATGATCGTATTCTTTTATCTGGTAAAATGCTTTTTAAAATCGTTAAATGAGTCCTCCCTCCCTGCGTGGAAGGGACTGTTCACCATTCCTTCAGTTGCCCTTTGCGTTCCAGGGCCAAGGCTACCATGACGACGGGTTTCGCGACCTTCTAGTAGGATGCTTTGATTGGATTATATTATGAATAATATCAGCTGATTTATCACAATGTAAATGGGATGCAACACGGTCGTTCTAGGGCAAAAACTACAAGCGAACGAAGTCGCGGGCAGAAGCTAGTTAAAACATAAAATAGATGCAATTATCTCCTAAAAACAAAACTTTTCTTATTTTATAAGTGTAGAAGAAGGTATACCGTTGTATAAACCAGGGTTATAAACTTCCAGATGTCCACTTAGTAACACAATGGTACTCACAGTCATTGACCCTGTAGCACAGATTGCACTTCCACCGCTTAGCGTCCACGAAGTACACGAATGGGTTGATGTACGTCCTGCACGCGCGACACCGCACAATCGTCGCGCACTGGATTACGGGCAAATGCTGGAAAAAGATGGGTAGTAGTTATTATCGACTTTATGCTGAAGTTTCCGCTTTTTCCCCACTGCCCAACTGCGAATAGTTGAGCAGTGGGGAATCCTCAATACCTGGTGAAGATTACATTTTTTATTTAATGATGACTTTTTCAAATATACTCTGCATATCTGAGAATATTTCAAACATACGTATCCCTAATTAACCAGGGCGATGTCATCCAACAAATTACAAATACCAATTCTTTTTTTTTTAATAAAAGCCGTTTCCGTACTAAACTCTTAAATGTCTTGAATTTGCATAGAAAATCATTCAAAACACGAGTGATAGAAAGAAATCATTATAAAAAGACCCATTTCATTGTTTTATTTATAAGCACAGCTGTTAAGTAACATAGAATACATAAGAGAATATTTATAAGTCTTTCTAGAATTTTATTATTTATTATGCTACCAGTTTACATGAGATTATGTAAAATAGTGTTGGTCATTATTAATCGCAAAAAATACACAACTCAATGTATGGTTGACAAAAAAACAAACTAATATTTTAATGGAAATTTTCGTGAGTCATTGTTTACCTCTTTAATATAAGGAAACGTGGAGCTAAAAGATTTGATATTGACTCGAAACAAATGAAGTTGCGTGATGGCTATGATTACTGTATTTTAGAGACCATAAAGGCCTATACGCAATTCCGCACACAACAGTGCCGACACGTTCCGTAACGTACCGTGCCGTGACGTGATCAGTGCCGTATCGATCAGTGTCAGTGAAATATGATATTGTACCATACATTTTGTACGACGCTATCCGTACTCATCAGTGTCAGTGCCGTTCAGTGATGTTCGTTCACTCGCATATATGAATAGCACGTCACGTCACGGAACGTGTCGGCACTGTTGTGTGCGGATAGGCCTTAAATGAGTAATATGCCAGTAAAGTTGATGTTTTTATTGGTCATTTGTAATCAAGTTTTTCATTACTGTAACTTGCGCTTCCGCCCAATATTTGCGATCTATTTCAAAAGAAATAGAAAAAATGCATCTGAGATGGACTCGACAATCAATTTCTAGGAAAGAGAAACAGACATCAACAGTCATTCAATCTAGATTGCGATTTGTTATGTAAACATATCCATTCACAGATGTACACCATTTCCCTACACAATAATTCATTGACTGGTTTAACAAAAAGGAAAAGCAACGTTTTCCCTACTACTAATAAATGTGTTTACCGCCAAAATTACGTCATTTAAAATTCCGTACGCGATCGATAATGGGCTCAATGTTCTTGCCTTTAAATTGGTCAAGGATGGATCGACCTCTAAATCAAGGGTTTCTTACTACAGGTACGGGTTTTAAAAGCCAAATATAGATAGTTCGGCCAAAATTGATGATTAAAAAATTTAAAAAACAAGCTCAAGCATGTTTTAAATGAAATATAGTTAATCAAGCATGTTTTAGAGGATCGAAAATTCAACAGACACAGATATATATTACACCACAAAGAGTTGTTATTGCACTTCTTTTTTATTTCATGATATGAAATCATCACTGCTTAGTATAAAACATTTTTAACTTAGATCTTTCAAACTACGCAACAGATTTTAATGCGGTTTTTTTTTAATAGAGTGATTTAATAGGAAGGTTTATACGTAATTATATAACAAGCATAATATAGTAGAGATTGCACCCGCGAGGAGCCGGGCGGGTCGTAAGTAATTTATAAACAAACCATAGATGGCATGCTATGCGTCTGCAGAAGAATTCATATATTTAAAACTTACACTCACATTGAGATCTTTGAATGGATGAATTAATATACCGAGAGGCAGCCTCGACTTCTGCAGAAGGTTGTTCGTCTCTGGAATACGGTTTACAGTACATCTGAAGACCCTGGAAATGTTTTAAATAATGTTATACATGTTACAAGAATATACTAGGTATTCCAAACAAGCGTGCTTCACCGCCAACTACACCTTTGCTTACCATTAAATTAGATAGTAGTCAATCGCGAGACTGTCGCTTAATAAAGAAATACTATGACATCCTATGGTCAAAGGGTGACAATATTAGTAAATTTTCATACACTATCTTGAACTCTTATTTTCATTGAAAATTTGGGCAATGAGAATTGAGAAAAATATTGAGGTGCAACGCAAGTAACACTAAACTTCCTTTCATGTTTCCAATTGACAGACAGTCCCATATTTCTATACATATATTTATATTTTGTGGCATCCAGCCACTATGTGAGTAAACTGATAATATTTATATCTCTCGCATTACTCTGTGATGTACACACAGTGTAATCTGAACAGTAAAAATATTTGATGTTATCTTTCAAATATTTCTTTACTTAGTGTTGAACTTGAGAGAAGTTATTATATTAGTTTTGCTTGGCTCCTATTTTTTTTATTATGAAAACCAGTTACCTACTCAATGGATAATCCTATATTAAATTACTTAGCCATTTTAATATTACTTATAAAATAAAGTTCTTTAAACATCTACAATGATTGAACCCACAAAGGAAGTATTACTAATTAATGTTAGATCATTAAATAATTATTGTGACCAATATGGGTCAACAAAGTATGTTGTTCTTAATTAACCCTAATTCATTTTAATTTATTTTTTGAACTGCTATTTGTACCATTATTATGTCGCCATACAATTAAAAAAGAATAGTGTATTATTCTGTCACTCATTAACACACTATTTCTCGGACGCGTAATAGACGACCTTCTAACAAATACGTGCGTTTAATCATATCACAGATTTGATGTTATACAACACTCCAACGGTAGACATGACTTTATCTGTTCTCCTGATAACATCCTCCTTTGTGTGTCAGTTAAAGCTTGAATGAGGAGTAATGGCCCAATAAATAATATAGAAAAGAAAAAATAAGGGGAAGGCCACACAGCACTTGTCTGACCAGACAATAGAAAGAAGTTAATATATAAATAAAATATGGTTTGTATGATGAAAACAATGCATACTGTGTGGAAATAACATGCATTATTTTCTATAATCAGCTGTTATCGCCAATTTCTTTGTTGAGAAAGGATTATAATAAAACTTAAATATGAAAAATCTAAAATGTATTAAAGTTAATTATATCTTCATGGTGTAAAAGCCATAACGTGGTAAAATCATCAAATGAGTCCTCCCACAGCGAGCAGGGCGGGAGGGACTGTCAGACTTGTACTGACTAAAATCCATGGTGTCCTTCAATAGCCCTTTATGTTCCGGGGTCACGGTAATGAGATAAGTCCCGCGACCAGATAAGTCCCGCGACCGATGGTGTAAAAGCCATAGCATAAAATTAAAAAATAAAGAAATAAAAGACCATTGAAATAATAGAAAGATCTCTTGCTTCCTTATTCCTTATTTTTATTTAAATTAAATATAGCTAAGTAGGTAAAAGCAAATACTGGTTGTTTGAAAATCAGTAAGACTTCCTTTAGCTACCAATTAGGTAGAAAAATACACTTTCCTTGGATTTGGAGGTAAATAATTATAAAACCAGTATAGCTACTGCGCTTCCTATTTGAGGATAACTGTTTTAATAACTAATTCCATCTAATTATAACTGACTTAACTACCTTATTTTTAAAATATATTTTTAGAATTGGGTCAATTTTTTACTCTTCTGAGATTGTTCTCTCTTCGTAGTCTTTTTACAAACCACAATACATACATAAAAAAAGTAAAAAAGGTCACACAAAATACTATTGCCAAACTTTCACTTGCACCATGCTTTAATAAATGAAATCAGCACTTACTCAGGGCTGCAGTTGGATGAATCAGCAAACTGATGAGGGAGTTTTATCTCTGGAGGGTCCTCAGGATATTCCGGCAATATATGTTTACACTGCAGCAGATCTACCATATGATGGCCCCACAGCTGGTCAAACCCCTGTTTGGTGACACTCAGTTGCTGCATCTGCTGGTTCAGATACTGCTGCGGGAACTGCTTCATAATGTTTGCTTGTTGTTGACTCATATTGGGCATTGCTGGTGTCTGATTAGTTTGATAATTGCCAGGTGGTGCTGGACCCATTTGCGGATATCTATTCTGCATGTTACTCTTAGGAGCCCCACTTGTCTGCACAATGGGCCCTGGTGGTGGCCCCATTTGATGTCCCATTGGTGGTATATTCTGTTGCCCCATAGGTGGAACTTGAGAACCACCTGGGGGACTTTGCGGACCACTGAAGGAGCTTGGAGGCCCCATATGTCCAGTAGGTGGCCCTGGTGGACCTATTGGTTGCCCTCCTGGACCATTTTTATATTGTCCCGGATATGATTGTGCTTGGACAGGTCCTGATCCCATTGGAGGACCACTTGAGAGGCCCATAGATGCTGGTGGCTGACTCATAGGTGGTGGTGGTTGGCCCATCGGTCCAGGTGGTTGACCCATAGGCTTTGGAGGACCAAGAGGCATTGACGTTGGTCCACTTGCATTAGGACCATTAATCCCTGCTTGCCTAGGGGGCCCTAGAGGTTGACCGGTTGGTGGACCACTGTAACTTTGCATTCCAACAGGAGCACCACTTGTTGATGGCGGTAATAAAGGACTATTTCTTGGAGGGCCAGATATAGGAGCACTAGAGAATGGGATGTTAGGTTGACTTGTCATTGTAGGGCCTGGAGGCTTTGGAATTGATCCAGGTGGAGGGGCATAGGGTGTATTCATTAATCCTGGACCATACCCTGAAGTTGGTGGCTTAGCTCCAGGAAGAGAGCTATAAGCACTTGATGAAACAGGGTATTGGCCCTGAGGAGGTCCACCAGGAGGCTGCGAAGAAAGTGGGCCATTCACAAGAGGCTGGCTAGTTTGACTAGAAGGAATAAGAGGTGGAGCATTGTCATTGATCTGACGCTGTGGAGGGTGATAGCTAGGAGGATAAGGAGTGGGTGAAGAGTTGGCATTGGACACAGTTCTGGGACTTCCTGATGACAGTGGGGCATTTTGAGGAGGCAAGGGATTAGGTAAAGAGTTGGGACCTGCTGACATTGGTGGTCTCATAGGTGAGGACTGCAGACTATGTTGCATATGTGGCATCATCCCAGGTTGATTGAAAGCAGGTGAACTACTAGCACTCTGGCTATAGTTATTGACATTTTGTAAAACATGGTTAGGAGGTGCTGATGACGACGGTGCGTGATGGGGACTATTCGAGTTTGTGTCCTGTTTCAGTCCGCCATATCCTGGCGGCAGTTGGCTCGTAGGCACTTGACCAAACTGTTGGTTATGGTTAAACGCTGGCGGCGCCGCATTAGCGTTCACTTGCGGCGGTCCCGGAAAGTTGTTATACGGATTTGGTGGTAAATTGGACATGGCTTGTCAATCTGGAAATAAATAACTGCGTTCTAGTGACAATCTGCTAAAGAATAATAACAAAGACTCTAAGGTAAGTTCCCCGGAAACAATTTAATGTTTATATTGTGATAAAAATGCTGATATAGACAAGGATTTAATTAAAACATGCTAATTCACTGGTACAATGACGGATGGGCGATGGAAGGACAGAATTGAATGCCATCACTTACCGCAGTCAGGACGTGATACAGACAAATATTTTTTCACAAACACTTGTGTATTGTTATATCATTCTCACATATTATCACAGCATGTAAAATAATGTAATTAAAATATCCAAGGAATAAAAATACGACCCTGACTTACGTGGCCGAGCAATTTAGAGCGCCCTCTGGATTGATTTTTTGACATATCACGTCAACTGGTGATGTGCGAATTGGCAGACGTTTTAGTCGATTAATATATAGTCGTTGATTAAATGTGACGATTGTTAAAGCAAATTAATATTACTAATTATTAAGATGAAAAAGTAAAGTTTTTTCGAGTGTTCTTGCCCTAAAAATTACTCATGGAGATGGACCTATTCAAGACTTATTTATTATATTTTTGTTGTCATTGTTTTTATAACTATGCGTGATTGGTGTTAAGCCGGATTTACATTAAGCCGCATTTACATTACGAAAGTAGTGTCATGCATGATAAAACTACTTTCGTGAAACTAGTTTCAGCACAAGTGAAAGTACTTTCGTTAAAATTTTAGTGTCGTGAAATTACCAGTATCGCGGAGATACTGGCCCTGTCAAGATCAAAGCTGTATTTCATTTATGATGCAAAGCGTCATTGTAGAAAAGATAAAATATAAAATTTATCTCGGAAAAAATACGTTGATAAATCCACCAACGTCTTTAGTTCCATTGTCTAGTCCCATTATGGAATTACTCGAGGCAAAAACTTGAAAAAAAGCATCTGGGTGCAACACAGTTAATCTCTGAATTAGCAGATGATCCTAAAAGCTATGCAAATTACTTTCGTATGGGTAAAAATCATTTTAATTTCAAATACCACACGTCCACTCAACGCAGGTGCTGTCGCGACACTACTTTCGCGTCGTATTTACATGATGAAAGTAGTTGCATGAAACTAGTTTCACCAAAAATATGCGCATAGCACGAAAGTAATTCAGTGTCACGAAAGTAATGCATGCATTGTAAAACTGAACGTTTACACGTGAAATTAATGGTGAAAGTAGTGTCATGAAAGTACTTTCATGCAACTAGTTTCGTAATGTAAATCCGGCTTTACGAAACTAGTTGCATGAAAGTACTTTCATGACACTACTTTCACCATTAATTTCACGTGTAAACGTTCAGTTTTACAATGCATGCATTACTTTCGTGACACTGAATTACTTTCGTGCCATGCGCATATTTTTTGTGAAACTACTTTCATCATGTAAATACGACGCGAAAGTACTGTCGCGACAGCACCTGCGCTGAGAGGACGTGTGGTATTTGAAATTAAAATGATTTTTACCCATTCGATAGTAATTTGCATAGCTTTTAGGATCATCTGCTAATTCAGAGATTAACTGTGTTGCACCCAGATGCTTTTTTTCAAGTTATTGCCTAGAGTAATTCCATAATGGGACTAGACAATGGAACTAAAGACGTTGGTGGATTTATCAAAGTCTTTTTTCCGAGATAAATTTTATATTTATTTTTTATTTTATCATTTCTACAACGACGTTTTGCATCATAAATGAAATACAGCTTTGATCTTGACAGGGCCAGTATCTCCGCGATACTGGTAATTTCACGACACTAAAATTTAAACGAAAGTACTTTCACATGTGCTGAAACTAGTTTCACGAAAGTAGTTTTATCATGCATGACACTACTTTCGTAATGTAAATGCGGCTTTATGGACGCTTCTACGCTTCTACGTCTTCGCTCTATCTGTATACTCTACCACAGTACTCTACTTAGTCTGTGTTCTATCTCCATGCTTGTCCATGCTGTGGTGTACGTATGGATAGTGCAAATAACCAGGGTCATCAATCTTCTAAGTCTAACTAAAAGCCTGGCACGACTTAGATCATTATACTAAAAAATTGTGGAGTACCAAATGTAACTTATAAATCTTCTTATAGATGTATTTTTTAATTTAGTAGTATTATAATACGAGAGTTTCGATCTGATCTATATAGATGTCGCTACTATAGCTTTAAACAGACATTATATATTTTTACCAAAAATACTATTATTTATCATGTATTTTATTACGTTCCTAGTTTAATGTTTAGTTATCTTTTTTATTGTGTCGTTCTTCAATATTTAAATAATATGTTTTTCTATTTGGATATTTTCCCAAATTATTAATAGAATTCTATAATTACTGGTAACTTTAATTTTCACACATTCGCACCTTCGGTGCAACAAAGACGTAACAGCTCATTTTGAAATTTTACAGGAGAAGACTTTTAAATTTTTTTTGCATGTTTTTCCTCGGTTCTGGATAACTATCTAAAGAAGGTTTGAAATCTTTACATTTAATTAATTGTTTTTTAGTTGGCTATAATTCTACGTAAAAATCTTGTATTTAATTGCCAAAGAAATCCTAATAAAAGACATAACAAAAAAAAATGTCCTGAACTGTGTTTTTGTTGCACCAGAAGTTATTTAGTTTTATGACTTAATCCACATCACAATACACACTAAACACTCCAACTCACACCTCACACCCCATACATACCTCACCACACACCCCACATATCACCCATCTCATCACATCACGCACATTACACCGCATTCCATGTATGTAGTTTATAATGTAATTGTATGAAAGAGCGGAGTCCTCTAATACAGGCATTGTTTGCCTAAAGGTGGGCTCCAAACACGACTCATGTAAAATTATCTTATTGAGACAATAAACTATTTTGTATTTTTTTTTTTGTATGACTGTTATGTTTTATGCCTTTGTTGCTCCAAGATTTTGAGCGAAAAAAGACCTCAATATAAGGTCGCGGGCGAGGGGGCACTACTTACAATGAAACGGTGTCGGCCCAAAACGCATGGAATAACCGCCAATAACCACAAAGGCACTTCTGCCATCTAGTGTAGTTTCGAGATACTTTCGCGGATGTCTTTGTTGCCCCAAGACAAGTAAAGGCATGATTTAGAAACAATTTGGCATACTTAGGTCGATTTTGCAGTTTTGGCTATTTGTGACTTTGTTGCACCGAAGGTGTGATGTCTTTTCAATACGTCAATAAAATGTCAGTGTCACATTGCACTTTGCTGAAAAAATTTGATTCTCGTTTGGTGCGGTTCGATATTTTCCTGCATTTTCTGCTTTTGGTCCGATTCTAAAGTAGTGTATCCGTGTGTTATTTCCATGCTAATAAAATTCTTACTGGAAAGCAAGATACTATCAGTGACACCGATAAATATCAAGTAATGGCTAGAAATTACTGTAAAAGGCCTCATAGTTGATGAAATACATATAATTACTTAACAAATTTGTTTTTTTTTTTTACTAATGTAGGCATTATTAATAGTCAATTAGAACACTAAAAGGAATGAGCAAGCTTTGTATATACCTATATTTATATAACTATATACAGAAAAGTTTTCGTTGGAGAAAACTAGATGTCGCTGTTGTCCATTGCTCGAAAAACCCGTGAAGTTAGATCTCTATGCCCTATTAATAAAGGGGTGCTATGACAGGAAACCTCCACGTGCGCCCGTGGACTGGAGTTCCCTCTCGGATACGTCCGGGGGGAAGACCAGTTTTTCGGGCCGGTGCACCCTGGGATGCGGGCAAAAACTCTTCCTTAGGCACTATGTGCCTAAGGGGTCTCTTTGCCCGTATGCGAATAGCCTGTCGTGTGGACGCTCCAACGCGTGTCCCTCTGATTAGCAGAGGGCACAGCGGTGGAGCGGGCTTGCGGACGGTGAGTTATGGGTAGCTCGCCGTCCGACCAAGGACCAAGCCCGGGTCGGTGGCGCGTCGTGTTTCGCGCCAAATGCCTGCTGGGGTCGCGGGTTTTTTCTTAACCCAGGTTACCGTGGCCCCGGAACGTAAAGGGTACAGGAAGGAACACGGGTGGATTTTAGTCAGTAAGAGTCTGACAGTCCCTTCCGCCCCACCCAGGGCGGGAGAACTCATTTGATGATTTTACCACCTAAAAAAAAAAAAAAAAAAAAAATGCCCTATTAATAAAAGTACTCTGTGCAAATAACGTCAATGTCTATTGGGAACACCTTGTCCAGCTATCCCTATTACATTTTTCCTCATCGTAAACGGGACAGAGCAACTCGAATAAAAAAATAAATAAAAATTCCCAGTCTCCATTAATTTCGTTGCCTTTTAAACATTCCTAACGCTAATCAAAATATTATACTACAGCGCCTGCTTAAATATAAATAAAAAGTAGATGCTCGACATGCTTAGGGTTGCTTATATAAGTAGGCGCCATTCTTATAAGGAATAGGTACCGCCTGCGATACGTTCATAGCAAAATCGTCATTAGCGTGGTTAAGTCCTATACAGAGCTAATGTACTACTGTATGCTTTGAACGCCAAACATTGGCCAAACATGACATGATTTTGTAACTAGGTAAAACAAAATCATAGTAGGTACCTAAGGTTAGACTTTAGAGTCCCATCTCGGATCTTAAATCAATATTATCCAATAACATTAGATTCACTACATATCCTTCAGTACCAAAGGTACTATGAGTCGCACAGATCGACAGACCTTTGAATTTCATAGCTCCATGAGGTCTGTTTGTAGATGAATGACCACCTATGACGGTCGAGATCCCATAGTGCCACCATCTGTAATAGTATAGAAGAAATGAAACGGGTAGACAGAACTCCCAAAGGCTGACAATCAATCTTACAAAGAGTTGGTTCTCCAGTTACTGGGTTGACCGCCCGACCTGGCTCGACAAGCCAGCCCGCGCAGCTGAGCAAGTAGCTTTAAATTCCCTAAATAATAATTCGACCCAGCCTGACCCCTCAATGACGCACTAAGCCTAGGCGCGAACCCCACAGGGGTGCCCCTGGCTGGGGCCCTTTTTTGGCCACCACAGGATTGTCCGGTTAAGTAGGTTCAACATTAGAGAGTTGTTGTGCTACGAGAGGCCACGTCAAAAAAAATACTGGGTTGAAAGTAAGGGTCAAATAAGTAGGTAATAGGTATTTCTAAAATAGATAATTAGGTCTCTATAATAGACCAGTATCTATTCATTTCCATTCGAGTCTGGAGTTCGCTCACGCTCGCATCTTTCTTACTGTTTTAATATTTTGTCTCGGCCATACTAGTCGACACCGTGTGGAATGGAAAAATGTTTGAAAACTCCATTAAATCCGGTTTTAGGACAATGTTAGTTCAATTATTATACCCTCTTTTTTCTATTATTATTAGACCCTCTTTTTTCTAGTAGAACTTGGTCAGGAGCGATCACGGCTGTGGATCACGGAAGCTCCTGTCCTCTCTTTTTTTTTAATGTAGCTTTGTACCACGTTAAAAAATCAAATGCGTCCTCAAATGTAGGTAGGTACTCTATGCCTCCCCACCCAGGGCAAGGCAGGAGGGACTGTCAGACTTGTACTGACTAAAATCCACGGTATCCTTCAATAGCCCTTTACGTTCCGGGGCCACGGGTTACTCGTTAGTCCCGCGACCGCGAACCCGGCTCCTGTACTCTCTACGGTGTAGTTTGGGAACCTAGTCTAAGCTAGGTAGATTCAAGGGCGGATCCAGCTTTTATATCAGGGGGGGGTCACCATGTCGCAGACAGCTTTTCTCCGTTGTTTAGTTCAGATAGATATAGCTATTATTATACTTTATATTATAAAGCAGAGGCGGCCAACCCGAATACCGTGACCCTGGATCGTAAAGGGCTATTGAAGGACACCGTAGATTTTAGTCAATACAAGTCTGACAGTCCCTCCTGCCCTGTCCTGGGAGGACTCGTTTGATGATTTTACGACGCTAAAAAAAGGAAAAAAAGGGGTGCCCAACGGGTCAATCGCGACTATTAGTCCGGTCGATCGAGGCAAGGCAAAAAATATAAATAGTAGGTAATATTACAGGACCTTTAGCAAACCTATACAGGATCTTTCTTTTAAATTGACCAGAAGGGAGAAATCTGCATCCATAAAAGATACGGGAAATCTTTCTTAGGGACCTTTAGCAATTTTTTGATGTTGATAATTTTGGCGTTTTACTTTTTTGGTCAAATGTGAGTGGTCCCCAAAAATGAGTGAAGTTGGGCAATTTTTTTCACTCGTCAAACAGCATAATAATAAAAATTGGTACCTATAATTTGTATGAAAAAATATTTTGCTAACCAACTTCCGCCGTCCCGATTTTTTCTTCCAATACATTGAAATGATTTTTACACGCAACAGAGTAGAATGGCACGTTCCAGGGTCACGGTATAATGGAATAAGTCCCGCGACCTCGGCAGGCTTTGACCCTCTGAGACCCGGGGCTCCATCATTTTGCTGCCGCTCTTTGAGGCGCGCGTGGAACACAACGCGCCGTCGACCCGGGCATGGTCCATGGTCGGACAGCGAGTTGTCCTTTACTCGCCGCCCGCATACCCATGCGTACGGTGGCCGGAGACCGTCTTGCGACGTCCGTCGCCGTGGGCGTCCACCACCGCGGGAGCTAATGGATCCTAAGAAAGTTTTTCCGTATCTCTTATAGATTCAGATTTCTCCCTTTTGGCCAATTTAAAAGAAAGACCCTGTACCTATTAATTTGATTAAACATCACCAACTCAGACTTCCAATCCTGCCCTGGGATCTGGAGGCGACTGCCCTCCAGCGCGTCTATGAGTGGCGCGTGGAGGCGCAGCGCCGGGGTGTAACCCCGCTGCCTCGAGAAGTCGAGGCACGGCGGGAAGAGCTCCGGCGCGATCTCAGGGCAGTATGGAGGGACGACTGTCGCAACCGAGGTCCGGGCACGCCGCAATCGCGGCGGTAAGACCCCTCTTTGAGGAGTGGCTGGAGAGACGTCACGGCGTCCTGACCTATCGAATGACGCAGGTCCTCACCGGACACGGAAGTTTCGGGAGGTTCCTGTGTCTGATAAGGAAGGAGGAAACGGCCAAAGCCCGGGTGCCACCACTGCGAAGATCGCCCGGAAGACACAGTAGAGCATACGGTGCAAGACTGCCCAGCTTGGGCAGTGCACCGACGTGTCCTCACGGCGGCGATAGGCGGAGACTTCTCGCGCCCGGCATTGGTTGCGGCCATGCTGCGGGGCGAGACGGAGTGGGAAGCGGTCGCCTCCTTCTGCGAAGCAGTAATGCTCGTGAAGGAGGAGGCGGGCCGCGAGAGAGAGAGTACAGCGTCCTCCCTCCGCCCCAACCGCAGTGGTAGGCGCCCGCGGAGTCGGACGTCAGCAGACGATCTCCGGCCACCGTAGGCGCGGGCATGCGGGCAGCGAGTAAAGGGCAACTCGCTGCCCGACCATGGACCATGCCCGGGTCGACGGCGCGTTGTGTCCCACGCGCGCCTCAAAGAGCGTCAGCATAATGACGGGGCCCCCTCTCAGAGGGCCAAAGCCTGCCGGGGTCGCGGGATTATTTCCTTACCGTGACCCCGGAACATAACAGGCTACTGAAGGACACCGTGGATTTTAGTCAGTAGAAGTCTGACAGTCCCTCCCGCCCTGCCCGGGGTGGGAGGACTCATTTGATGATTTTACCACGCAAAAAAAAAAAAAAACCGTGACCCCGGAACATAACAGGCTACTGAAGGACACCGTGGATTTTAGTCAGTAGAAGTCTGACAGTCCCTCCCGCCCTGCCCGGGGTGGGAGGACTCATTTGACGTCAATTTGACGTTTTTACCAAGCTAAAAAAAAAAAAGACTTCCAATCCAAAGTATTTAAGTAAAAAGGAAACAATCTCACATGTGATACCATGAAAAGGAACTCCTAAGACTGATTAATAAAAATTACTACATCATTGTGTACTAAACTATGCTGTTTCATGTTTTTTAAGATTTCAAGAAGTATGTAATTGGTAGATCGCACAGGGTTTCGTTAGTAAACAGTAGGTAGATCTTATGTCTAATCAAGTTGGCCACCGCCCACCCCTGCTATAATATGTATAACCAATAACAGCACAGAATTGTATTATGATTATGTGCGTCTTTCGCGTTTAATTTGTTTAAGTGTATAATAAAATTAGATAAAATTGCAGTGGCCGCCTATGACCCAGCCTGTCGCCCAGGGGGGGGTCATGACCCCCATGACCCCCCCCCTGTATCCGCCACTGGGTAGATTACGATAACCAAGTGTTTCTTCTTTTTTCCAGTTTATTTTGTAATAGTAATAATTTTATGATACATAATATGCAAGTGCTATGTAATTTGTAGCTTACATAACGCACATGCCAGTAGCACTTTATGACACGAGTGAATTAACGTTTTTCTTTTTTTTTTCGGTAAGTCTGGTTGCGAATTAGCTGTGCTATAGATAATAAATCATAAATCCATACCTACGTCATTATAACCGGTCGAATTACTTTTCAGATTTGTTACCTGCTTAACTACTTTGGTTAATTCTGCACAAGATAAACAAATTACTTTCTTTGATTAAATTGTATTGTAATGTGTGATTTTGTAGCTGCCATTATCTTCATTCCCTTGTCAAAAGGCGGAAGGAGAATGTATAATGTCGGGTTTACGGGGCGTACATATTTTGAGGATTATACGTGTAGTTCGTGTACTCTTATCAGCTGTCAGGTAAAAGAAATAAATAATAATCAATTAAGTACTTTATTATTGTTTCAGACACATTCTTCATGTACTTACTGCTTAAAAAGCTTTAAATCTTCCAATAAAGCTTTTAAAACAAAGCAACAATAAATAAATAGACCATATAAAAATTCAAACATCTGTATTTCAATGATAAGTTCATATCAATGATTTAGTCGAAAACAAAATTTTAACAAAGTATTTTGCGTAAGTTAAACTTTAGAATTGATTGGATAAAGCCACCGGATCACAATAATAGTAATAGAATAAAAATTTGAAAATATAATAAAATTTGTATAATATTATTGTAAAGGATAACGGCCAAACAAGTGTGCTAGTGTTTCTTTCTCCAATCAACGTTGTACGCAGGGTTACAGTCTAGCAGGTCTACTCTTAACATTATCTCAACACTTCATTCTTTCAGCAATATAAAAGTATTCAAACTGATCACAAAGGTATGGCAGCTCCATGGAACCCCATGCAACACTTAACATATGTACCAACACAGCTCGAGTCATACATGACATTTCATTCAGTTCAGTTCACAAGTGCCCCTCCATTTTAAACGGACATCACAAAGCAAATTTTACTCTTAATTATCATAAAGTAGGTATTTATGTAACGATCAAAAGTAATAACGAGCTACTAGGTATATTACACTTGCACCTCTCGGAATAATGTCACATATTGCCCTTAACTCTCTTATAAATATTAGGTTGATTCAATCTTAATTAATGAGATGTGGTTTTCCATCGTTGGTAAAAATGCAAAAAACAATCACATAAACAGACTAGTATCCAAAAACGCCATCGAAAATTACATAATTTCTATTTATTGCAAAGGATAGGCCACAAACTAAAGGCGATTACACGAATACATAAGCTCAATTTCGAAACGCGGATTTTATAAATCCAAAACATAAACATTTTTTCATCCTCTGATCGACACAAGACGTAAAGTACTTAGATCGGCGGAACTATCTCGGTATAATACGATTTTTATCGACCGTCGCCGGTCCTCCGGCGCTCGTCGCGCCTCAACATAAACTCACGAATACTCTACATATCGATAAATCTACTCAGTCGTTTGTTTACTCATAAAAATATATCTTTAAAAGGCTCAAAAAAATCCGCCGCGCGCCGGGGCGGGGCTATCACTGGAGGGGCGGCCGGCTGACGTCACTGGTGCACGCGCTGACGTCACTAGTGCACGGCCACGTCCGCGGCCAGGTGGCGGCGCCGCAGCAGCTCGGAGTCTGCGGGCGGGCTCAGGCCCAGCGGCGCGCAGCACTCGCGCTCCAGCGGCAGCTCCGGGATGGCGCGCCCGGCCGGCTGGTGCGACTTGCTGGAGCGGAGCGTGCGCGCCGGCTCCATGTACGAGTAGTTCATGGAGAAGTGCTGCTGGATCACCCGGTTCACGGCCATCGCCGACTCCGCGAAGTTGGACAGGTTGCGCGCCGACATGTTGCGCTTGATGTTGATGGAAGTCTGCAGCTGCGGGTGGTGAGCCAGTGGGTCGGCGCGACGTAACCACGGGTGCGTCAGAACTCGCTCCGCGCTCAGACGGTGCGACGCCTCCCGCACTAACAGCTGACGGATCAGATCCTTAGCGTCACTGGATATGTCCGCCCACTCTTCTTCGGGGAACGTGTAACGTCCCTCCTGTTGGCAAAACAAAATGTTGTTAGTATAAGTCGTCCTAAATGATCAACACACACGACAATCTCAGTATCTCATATTCTCTTTGTCCAACCTATAGTGATTATGACAATTCTATAACAAAAAGGAATACAATAAATATGTGTGAAATATGCGGGGCTCCGTTGAGCTTCCTTTTTAGGTAATCTTCACCTATACTTGTTTTAATATGTTTTTAATTAAAGTAATAATTACCTGTATGGTATTAAAGAGCAGCTCCTGACAAGCGCGACAGTTCTCGCCGCGCTCCCAGCCGCAGTCAGAGCCGCAGTCGGCTCTGAAGGGCGGGTAGCCGCACAACAAGATGTACGCGATCACTCCGAGCGACCACAGGTCACATCGCTTGTCGTAGTGATTCGCTGCTGAGCCCGCAAATAGGGACACCACTTCTGGTGCCATGAATTCCGCGCTGCCCACCTTTAACAAAAGAGAAGAGGTTTAGTTTGAGATTCACAAGGAAGCTTATCTAAAATTGGGGAATTTATTGAACGTTAAAGAGATGGGTGTGATTCTATATCTATCTAATCTGAAGGTGTATCGAGAACCTTGTCAAAAAACCATTCGACCATTGATCATGAGCATTACAGATGAGTTAAGAAGCCAAGTCATATTTGTGACATAAAGTAATACGCATATTTCGTCAAAACAAAAGATATTTGACTGGCCTGTTGGTCTAGTGGTTAGTGACCCTGACTGCTATGCCGGAGGTCGTGGGTTCGATTCCCACCCAGGACAAATGTTTGTGTGATGAGCACGATCATTTGTTCTGTGTCTGGGTGTAATTTATCTATAATATGTATGTATTTAGAAATATGTAAGTATGTTTATCAGTTGTCTAGTACCCATAACACAAGCTCTGCTTAGCTTGGGACTAGATGGCGTTGTGTGATAGTTGTGGAATATTATTATTATTATACCTACAGAAAGATACAGTCGAGATACAATAGTAAAAATATTTGTAATGGGCAAATAAAAATTTGTACAGAGCGGAATTCTGAACTGCCACAAAAGCCCATTGCTATTTACGGTCTAGTTACGATATTCAAAGCGGTAATACGACAAATAATAGAGATACATAAAATAGTAACTCATATTAATAATGAAATACTGTGCTGTCCAAAGGCTAGGTCCGATTATTTCTAAGAGATTGTTCAGGATTTAGATTAAATCATTAAGACTTCCACGGATAATGTATTTGAAGGAGTTAGTCAACATTTTGCTATCGAGAATTTTTCATATCATATCTCAAGATTTAGGATAAGAACTTTCTGTGATAAGAATAAACTCAATATGAGACGCAAGTAATTGAGTACTAAAATTTATTGATTGCTGCTACGTTTTTCTTGTTGTTTTATTTTTGGTAGATCCTGCATTTTGAAATTTTTTAGTCATTTTCTTTTCTTCATCAACATTCATATTAGCTAGGCCTTCATTCTAACTTATTTAATCTATAAAATACCTAATGGCGCCATCAGTTTATCAAATCTGTTGAAGCTATTGTTTTTAGAATCCTTGAAGTTCATAACTACACATATATTTGCAACTACGTAAAACAAAATTTGGCACCACATGGCATTTGATAAAGCGTCAACTTCCAATACATGACGTGGTTCTAGACAGATTAGACAGATGTTGGGGTCATATATGTTGTTATGACTTCATGTAGCATGTTATTTCACTTTTGTCGATACCTAGTGCCATTGACACTTGATTAGCAACAGCCTCTCTGTTATGCCTACAGGGATGATTCATAGATCCGAGATAAATTTTATTTTTCACACCAAACATAATACAGTTATCAAGGATTATGTTTTGGTAAATAATAACAGATTATTTGTTAGTTTTTAATCTTTTAATGGATTTTTGCTGTCGTCTTTGCTTATATCTTTCGACACTGTATCCAGTAATGACAATTATCTAGATTAATCCAAACTACTTAGATCGTTTCCAATTAGCTTTTAAAATATATATACCTAGCAATGAACCAGCTGCAACCAGCTTATAAAGTCAACAGATACGACGAATAATCATTTAAACTTATTTAAAAACAATGTTTTTTGTGTCTTATCAATTTGCACCAGTTGCCAAAAAATATAACTTTTATCATTATATGTTTGCAAAGTTTTATCAGTGTTTTTGCTGCTAATATCACCACGTCTTAAGTTGAAAACAAAGAAATATAACGCGTAAGAGATATAACAATTGCTAAGGAAGATAGAACATACAATAATTATTGGAAATAATATCAGCGTATCGAAGAAGCACAATACTAGTTAGCAATTAGATAAATCATCTGTTGAAATTGCTGATTTAGAGAAATAACGATAAACGATAGAAACGTGACTAGAGACTGCTAATAATGTGATAGATAGTAGTGAACAGTTAAGTAATTGACTGGTGAACTGTATTATAAACGACTAGCTACAATTATACAAAAAGTTAACACCACTTAGGCTCAAGGCTAGGGATTACAGATAGTACAAGCTTACCCGATTACGCGTCTAGAGGTCGAAAATGATGTAATCTAAAACCTTTAAGAATTACGGTAAATTCTTCGTTATGTAAAGAATGAGTATTTATTCGAACCTACGCAAATATTCTGTGTATTCAAGGTTATCTAACAAAGACCAGGTACATAAGTAATTGCTGCTTTGATAAAATTATCGAACCTTAGTAAAATTTAACCTAACAAAGGAGTACCCCAAGGTACGATATTAGAACCGTTATTGATTGTGTATTAAAAAATACTCACTGGCGTCATAAGCTGCGGGGTCGCCAGCGGGCTTGCGAGACTTGAAGTGAAACTTATTCCACTCCCAAGATCGAAGTCGCATATTTTCACTGGGCAGAGCCTGTCGCGGTGAACGCATAATATGTTCTCTGGCTTGAGATCGCGGTGTGCGACACCTTTACCGTGGAGGAAATGTAAAGCGTTCGCTATCTCACGCACGATCTCTGCCGCCTGCGGCTCTGAGAAGTAATGGTGCTCCTGTATGCGAGACAGGAGCTGACCGCCGTTGATCTGGAACAATCGATGATACATTATTGTAGAAACGCAAACACAATGGCACTTGAAATAAAACACGTCAACATTAGAGGTGATACACGATAAGAAACTAGAGACAGCAGTTATTTATTATAGGGAAAACATTGTTATCGATTGCAGGATTCTAGTCAGTATAAAAATCAAATCGCAATAACAAATCGTGTGACAGTAAATAATGTTTGAATAAAGTGAGGTTCTAAATCAACCAAAGGATGACAATGATAACCTAAGATCCTTTTAAAATTGCCAGTTAAGATAATTTTAGACAATAAATTGCTCAAAATAAGTGTGGTTCAGGAGTTTATCATTGAATAATATTGTAGGTATACAGGAACAGACACAACAAGATAACGGCTGTAAACAGAGCCATATCAGATATCGCTCGCAACAGGCTGTTTTATTTGCGGACAGGCCACAAATTAGGAAATGAAACTGTTGCTATCTCCTTGGTGGTCGAGAAAATTATTATTACTAACAAACTTTAGAAAACTAACTAAGCTACTTCAGAAAGAATCTTTCGCAGTAATAACGAAAGTTGATATTAAAAGTTTTTCCATCAGTTCTCATGATACAGATGAAACTGTAGAATGCAATTTATTCAAGTCGAGAAACCGACGTTAAGTGGTGTAATTTTCTAAGCTTTAATGTCAATAATGAAAGTTAAAAGACTGAAAGCCCTACGTAGTGTTTTTACAGCATTTGAATTATAGGATACAATAGAAGGCCAGGAGAAGGAAAAAATATACTAATGCTCGAGAGAAATCGACAGACTATAGAGAACTCTTCTATTCAAAATGTTATCATCGCGGAAATAATATGCATAAACAGTGCATTGTTTATTTATTACCCTATGACTAGTGTTCGCACTTTCCATAATATCCTTTAATTGCTTTACACAATAATAAATATTAGTACCTATAAATTACAACCACGCTTCAATAAATTGAACCCGTCGATTATTTTATATATATCCAACATTCCGTTCATTCCGCAGCTAATATTTGTTATTTACGATAAAACCATTTGTTCAAATTTTATTGTTAAAAAATGTATGGTGAAACACAGTCATGTTGGCTGACTCATTCTGAAATGTGTTACAATTATGCCTGCCTGCCTATATTGTAAAGGTATATCATGATTGTCAGAAAAAAGCATTTTTTTTAATAAAGTAGGTGATTAATTTATGTTTAATTATTTAGGAAACGTTGATTAAAGTTTTATTGATAGGTGTGATGCAAGGACAAGCTTAATTGTGTAGATATCAACTAAAATTAAAAAAAATATATCAACAAACAAAAAGATTTAAAAGATTTTGAAGATTACGACATGCAACATTCATGTACCTACATAGCAATAATGTTGATTAAAGTACCAGAAAGTTATACGTGAGTGGATTTTTATCGGTTGGTGCAGCGCGACCAAAATTTATTAAAATTGGAAGTGATAATGCAAATATCAATAATATAGTTAAAGACAAACAATATTCTAGAACCTTCCATCGTAATAATGATGTAATTACAAAACGAGACGGACTCCCACACGAAGTCTACTACGATAGTGTGAGTAATGAACTCAGTGAAATATGTGAATTCCTCCAACATGCGTCACTTTTATTAATTTATTAAATACAGACAATCGAATATACACCACTATCGATTTTCTATACATTTATTGGTATAATTATTGTGACTGATGTGAATAACATTTTTCATTCAATTTCCAAGGACTTAACAGAATTCGAAATGTTTGGCAAGCATCATATTACTAGATATGATCAAAACAAAACACTCAATTAAGAAGGGATAATAAAAAAAAAGTCTGAAAAGGAATTCAACATCAAACGAATTCATTCAGAAAATTGGATATCAAAGGCCAAGTAATCCAAAAAGGAAAAATATTAAATGTGAAAAGGATAACTAGATGAAAAGGTTATGTTTTTATTGGGGAAGAGACAAGATCACAATCAAGAAACGCTTGAGGCTACAGGAGGTTACATTGGAATCGGTTAGCGGTTGGAAGTTCTGTCACTGAAAAGTAAAAAGATTCTCACCTTCTCGAAGACAAGGTAGAACTTGTCGGTGTCCTCAAAAAATTCAATGAGCTGGATTATGTTCGGGTGTCCCTGGCAGTAGTGGAATGTCTCCACTTCGCGGAACACCCTAGCGCGGGCGTGCCCCGGCACTTTGTCGATGATCTTCACTGCATATTCCTGGCACGTGTAGATGTTCACGCACGTCTGTACCGAAGCGTACGCGCCCTCGCCTAAAACCTCTCCTGTTAGTTTGTAGAGGTCTGTTGACAAAGATACGACAACGTTAGTATTAATATTGCCAATAGCATCAATGTCTCGACCAAAAGACTCATGAGAAAAATTATACATATACATAGTAATTTAATATTTCGAACAAATTAACGCAGTAATTTTCATTGTTATCTCAAAAAACAAATAAGGCATTCACTGAACCAATATGCATACTACCAAGACAAGGCTTTTGCCAATATTTGTCTCTTACCTTGGAAACATGACGTGACGACAGAGCTCCCGGAGCGCTTCTTTCTGCGGCGCTTCCTGCGCGCCTCCTCCTTACGCCTCTGCAGGTCCTCACTGTCGGGAATGGCGACGGGAGCCGAAGCCTCATTGCCTCGGGGACTCTCGTCTGATTCGCGCTCACTACCCGACTGACTACTGCAGCGGCCTACACCTGGAGACAAATGAGAAAACAAATTAAAATCGACGTTTTGAATTGTGCCTGCTTTTGGTCGTACAACGTATGAGATGCTACGTACAACCTAAACAATGTTTTTATATGATATGTACGAGTAACACAGAGCCTTTGCATAAATGTGTCTTTGCAACTGGCATCAGCAAAACATCGAAATAGCGGAATGCGGAATTAAATGCCGATTCTTTCTCAGTTATGTCTATAGGTTAAGTAACAGTTTTTTCCATACCTATGTTTTTCTTTCATTGACGCTTTTTTACTATAGCGGTGTAAATGGTTTTTGTTATAGTAAGAAGTAGAAGCATTTGAATTTATTTTTTTACGGTACGTCTCTTTGTAAAAAATCGTTTGACACAGTAAAGTTGTCGTGCCAATTTAATGAAATAAAATACCTAATTATTTTTTTGTGTAAAAACTGTCTGTTGTCGTTTGACTACCAATAAAGTCCCAAGCTGTAAATGAATGCTGTGAAACTGTTTCGTCGATGACTACATTAGCGAGTTATGGCGACATCCCTTGTTTAATGTATGAACAACGCGGAACATTACGTAGGTAGGCCGCCTAGTTGAGTCTTCGCTGTCGTCGCTACAGGGACGACTCTCACTTTGCTTTTGGTGCCAGCTATTGTTACAAGCTGTGTTTGGTTTCACAGTTCGTCATTCGTTAAATCATCGCCTGTTTAACATTTCTCAACAACCAAACATGAATACTGAATGGAAAAGCTTGGCGAATAGTCAAAGATTTCAAGAAACCCGGAACAAAAGTATGTCCTATCAGGGCAAATGTGACGGCTGTCATCGATAATATAATTCTGACGTGAGACGTGACTGTGCAAGCTGAGCTGGCAAACAAAGCCGGTTCAACGACCTACATGGCCGCACCCAGCGCTGCGCGTACGCGCCCACGTTACGCGATCGTTCGGCCTCTTGGCGTAAAAACTAGCGAAGTTGCATCTACTAGATGAAACGACCTAATAAACGTACCAAACTTTGTTGAAAGCTCGTATAGGTACTTTGAAAATAAACACGCATTAGGTAAGCAGTTATTGCCAACTTGACTCTCAACTTGTTGGTGGAGTATAAAACACAGCTTGCTTCGATTATCACAACTACTTTGACCAGAGTGAGGCAAATCTTACTTTGTAGTACATTAACCAGTCACTAGAACTGACATGATAAACTTCGGAGAAAAATGAAGTAGTACTATACGACAGATGAATGAGAATCAACCAGTGCCTACGTGATCTGAAGAGGTGGTCATTTTATTTGCTTGATTTCATCTTCCTCGTTCGGCTGTAGCATTAATTCGATTGCATGCTTAGTATTTAAATAATAGATAATTGCGTTGGCTTGTGTGTTCATTCAGTCTATTCGTCATAATGTATTATTAAAAACTAGCTGTGCCCGCGACTTCGTTCACGTGGATGTCGGAATTTAACAATGTATTTTTTAGTGCGAAGCGTTTAATTCTCGCCACGTTTTTCATATAAACCCTGTATTTCGAATTCAAGAATATTTGACGTGTTTGTAATAAACGCCCTCTGTTGTTCAAAGGCAGTACCATTTAATTGCTATTGGATTAGAGTAGTTTGTATATCGATTTGAATTCGATATTGTTTAATGAATTAAATGAATGTTTGTATGGAAAAAAAAAATTATGGAAGCTGCTCTAAATCCTATTTCAGCGCGCGTGAACGTAAAGCGTCAAAAAGAGTTAAAATTGCAAAACAAATAAAATAGATTTATTTGTCAAAGAAACATGTACTTATCTACAATGGACATACAAAAAGATTAACAAAAAATAAGAATGATTTGGGCTCAGCTTATAATTATGTAGGTAAGATTTAGATTTTGAAAGTGATTAAGGATGATTAATTTGGAGTGGTCAAGTTTATAAAATTGTTCGAGCAATCGAACAATTTTATAAACTTGACCACTCCGCTCCACTCCACTTCACCCGCTCCACTCCACTCCACCCGCTCCACTGCACTCCACCCGCTCCACTCCACTCCACCCGCTCCACTCCACTCCACCCGCTCCACTCCACTCCACCCGCTCCACTCCATACCACCTGCTCCACTCCATACCACCCGCTCCACTCTACTCCACCCACTCCACTCCACTCCACCCGCTCCACTCCACTCCACCCGCTCCACTCAACTCCACCCGCTCCACTCAACTCCACCCGCTCCACTCCACTCTACCCGCTCCACTCCACTCCACCCGCTCCGCTCCACTCCACCCGCTCCGCTCCACTCCACCCGCTCCAATCTACTCCACCCGCTCTACTCCACTCCACCCGCTACACTCCATTCCAAGCGCTCCACTCCACTCCACCCGCTCCACTGCACTCCACTCCACCCGCTCCACTCCACTCCATCCTCTCCACTCCAGTCCAGACCATAGTCCAGTCCAGTCCAGTGCATTCCATTCCATTCTGTTCGATTCCTTTAAATCGCTTTAATTAATTTCGATTACGATGAAACAAAAATATCGTACATTAATGTTAATTCAATAACACCTCTATTCCGGTTTTCTTTAAACGCCATCTGCCGTGCGTTGAAATAATTTATGGTTAAATTTATTATTTGAATAAATAGTTTTTCCATTCGAAGCTAGATCGCGCTACTGAACTGCGCGTCTCGGTGTGAACTGACCGTAATTTTACTTCTGGAACACTTTAAATTCAAATATCTTTTGATAGACTGAACCGATTCCAATTAAACAAAAACTAAATGTTACTTCAAGTTACGGTCAGTCGTTTTGTATTAAAGTTATCTACAAAGCTTTCGTACATTTTACGTGATGCCCGAACAAATAAACATACAAACAGACAAACAGACAAAAATTCTAAAAATGCTAGAAATGGGTTCTATTGGTTGTCCTTTAACACCCTGGCTATATTTTTTGAGTTTTTTTTTAATGTACAAAAATTAATTTTCTACAGTTTTATTATATGTATAGATATAGATGAAACTTAAGAATTAATTATTGCACGCGATGAACTCAGCATGTGCCGCACGACAACAAGCCGAATGCGCAATAGCCTAGCTAGACTGTAACAATCGGGCCCGAGGCACGCCCACGCATACAATCGCCCGTTTCAACATAGAAACTTCCTGTTTAAATATTGAATTGTTCTAAATTTCCACAGGAATAAGCGTACAAAGCAACTCTTGTACTGTACGTCCGTTCATGAATATTGCTAAACAAAACTTTGTGTACAAACAGTACGCCACAACAAGGAAACCTTCCTGATAGTAAAACCGAGAGTGACTGACTCATCGACCGCTTGATACTCAAACCCAAATACAACGAGACACACGCTGCCCACGTCTTACCTTGGACTTTATCAAAAACGAAAATAAGTTTCCAAAACAGTTAAACCAAAAGTTTGTCTCTTCGAGAGGCCTTCGAGCCGAAAACGATTTAAAGTTATGTCAGAGAACCGGTTTCCAAAAAGTTTGCTGATCCAGAAGGCTTCTCATTAGGAGCAATCTATTCAATTATTGTAACAGATTCCATTTCCTATCGCCGCAAGTAATTGTACACTTGTCTCATGGTATCGCATGTTCGTCGCGTGACCACTACCACTCGGCCCGCGTGGCTCCACGTGGCGAAGCACTTGCGTCGCAGCATGGCTGGTTACGTAAAACGTCTTAGCAACAGCAGCCTCGCAAATACATCTAAAACACGGCAAACATTGCGCCTAAAGTTATAAACCATTTTCGACATCAACGCACCTAAAAGTTCGCCACTCGTTTACTCGAGGTCGAGGTGAAACAATAGGTTGACCCAAATAACAAACAAAAGACTATCAAAATTATAACAATTGTATTGTCGATCTTTGTCTAAAAATAGTATTAATTTTAAAGATATTCAAGTCCAAGCAAATAAACTTATTAATCACTGACTCTCATTAAAATGCTCAATACTGTGTCCCTCAAATTAACCCAGCAATCATGCAAATCGATAGATTATGTTTGCATGCGGTTAGCATATTTATTGGATTAGTTCAATATAACAAATCGCTTTTAACATTGGTTGGACTGTTATAGATATAGTCTGGAGCAACATATTGTCACCACGACATTTCTGCCCTCAGTTGTAAGTTTCTACTTTCTAATCTGGTAGGCTGGCATAAACGCTTGGCTACGAATACGCTCTCTAGTTGCCGATTGTAGGCCTATTATACTTTTGTTTCATACCCTTAAGCTATTCAAAATCGTTGCTTTCTAATCGGAATAAATAATGAATGCACTGCGAGATGCAACATTGATTGATAGACGTTGCTAAGTTTTTTGTTTTACGTGTATTCAACTATTTGAATTTCATCCAATCTTGATTCATTGTACCTATTTCCAAACCTGAGTTCAGTTTTGTTTTCATAAAGGGGTCAACATTAGCAGTACTTTCTAAACTTGCATAATTTAGAAACTGTCACCAAAATAATCTGTTGAAAGTTGGAGAAAAACCAATAAACGCAATATTATAATTACCTACCAAGCCTTGCAAATGCAATGCATTTCGTTCGTGTAGTTTCTAAATCAGTCGACCAATCCGTCATAATCATTATAATCAAAGATCAAAGTCGACGGTTAAAGTAGTGGTGATGAATAAACTGCCAACTCGGCCTGGCACTGCAACCGAACTGAACGAGATAATATCTAGGTGAAACTTCAACTAGGGCGTTTCAAATGTATAGCTACTGCAGCACGTAACAAACCACTTTCACTAACTACTGATTTTACCCCCTGTCTAATGATAAAGCTCATGAATTTAATAAATGAAAATCCGCGATGACAACAACATGAACATAAGCAACCATTTTGGCGAGGACGACCACGGCGAGCTGCTCAAGTAAAACCAGATTGGCAATATTCGAAAGGATGCTTATTGGTATAAATGGCATAGTTGAATCACGATTGAAAGCTCTTCGTGATATAAAAGGATGCGTTGAAATCGCCATGTAAATGGCACATTCAATAGTAAGAACAAATGATCAAATCGATGTGAAAGTAAAAATTAAGGTAAAAAATTAAGATAAAAAGTTGGGTCCTGATACGGCTAAGTATTCAAGTGACACAAATGTGTCTAATAGCAACCGTGCAGCTATAGGACAAATCGATTCGTAAAAGGAGTAAGGGGGAAATGCAAGCAATGTGAAGGGAACGTAGTTTGATATTACACCGGAACAAACATGAAGTCCGTCACGGTCAAGGTTAATCTGTTTTACTCAGCCGACGGACACGATTGACTGATTCCAATCAAACAACGATTGTAAATTTGCAGCCTTTATTTATGATTGTAAAAAAAAAGAATATTTTTTTTTTAAGTAAATGTTATGATTTTAAGGTTTTTCTAGTATTTAGCAACAATAGTGGAAAATATCCTTATACCAGACAATTTTTTGAGGGTACATTTAAAACTCAGGAATGAAAAAAAAACAGGTAAGTACCTATCTACCTAAATTAATTTAAAAACAAACGTTTATTTATACGCATATCTTATCCGACCAATCAGCAACAACTGTTGCAAAGCAACAAAATTCCCAAGAACTTATACTTAAGTATTATATAAATTCAGTAACACTAGTGCGCAGTTTTGTTTTAGTGGGTGACCTTGGCCATGAACGCCGTGGGGCGACGCGCTCCAGCGGCCATGTTGAATTGAAACCGTGGAGAGTAATGAAACTGCATGAAATTATAAACGCATTCTTACCAATTTGATTTTTAAACAGTGAATCAATAACAACCAATAAAAGCGTGATATGAAGAGGCGGAGAGAATCAAAAATGCGGCGTAGAATACATACACACACACAAATATAATTTTGTTAATAACACGCATTTCATACTAGAAATGGACGGTTTTTCTTCTAATTTTTCCAGTTTTGTCAAAGAAACAGACAGAACTAATGACACAAATAGTCATAAATAACAAAATACAAAAGCTACTTACTAACAAAATTGTTTAGGTACTAATGAAAATGTCCAAATTAACATTTTCTTTAGAATAACTTCAGCCACTGAAATGACTAAGTATTCTAAAATACTACCTATGTCACGCGACATTTTGGTCAGTTAAAGAAAATAAAAGAGAGACATTCAACAATTACTGTGTAATTTAAGAGCAGAAATCATTCTTAATAGGACCAGAATTAACTACGCACACAACAATCACAGAATTTGCAAGAAATCATCAATACAGGAAATGCTTTGATTAGGTATATCATTCACGTTTGCGTTCATTTATGTGCGAATATATTCCTGAGCAATATCATAAACATAACAACGACTCCAATTCTGTGAACGTTGCAAAATTGTGAATTGTGAAATAGTGTGCTGTCTTACCGGTCAACGTTCGCTGTGTACGTGAACTTTGACATTTTAAAGTAAATCTCACCATGCTTTGCGTTTATTTTCTTAGTTAAGAACGATAATATTGCATAACGCAAACTTCCCGTTACAAAGATTAGCTCAAGCACAGGTATTATTTGAAGGAGCGAGCACAGTAAAATGAAAATAAACACAAACTAAACTGCAGTAACAATCACGGCCACGTCACGTATGGTCATAAAATTCTAAGTTTAAATTGCAACGCATTGAGTGTGGTCAGTGTTTTGCAGTACATCAATGGATTTGTTAACTACAATACCTTTAAGAAAACATTCAGGGTCAGTGCAATAAACGTAGATACGTAGATTTAGATTATAACAATTTTGATATTCGTGTGCTGCGAGACGCAACCGATCGTAACAGCTGTCATCGTTATCAAGTAAACGAACAGCTGATTAATCAGAATCACACCAAATTAATCAAAAGGCTAAATATATTATAGGTGTCAAAAGGTATGATACACCGGCACATGACGCAATTGATGATATGGAGTTTACAATTGACCATGATGAAGCGTTCATGTTTGATATAAATCTTAACAAAATGATGCAACATAAGAACTGTTAAGAAGCACAAGTGTTCGTGTAATAACCATTCCTGACTGAACATACGGATAAAGCGTTTGATGTTTGGAACAATTTTGAAAACAAAACATTCGATAAGTCTGTTTTGAGTATCTTATGTGAATGAACTTCGCTGCACTAAATCTGAAAATGGATTGGATACAGAGTTCACTATCTAGGTCTCAAACCAGAGGGTCCAAAACAGCTACATAAACAGAATCATAATTATTATGATAATAATAGTATATGAATTACGTTACAATTCGAAAATTTGTAACACCACACAGTTTAAGGACCATGTTATATTTTAATATGATTCTGCTAGGTGGTCTTTTAGGCCCCCCGTTCTAATAAGCAATTTATATTTGAAGCTCTAATGAACTACCTATGATAAAGTAACTAACTTCTACGAGGTTTAAAATTGAACAGTTGCTCATTTGCCAGATTTATGATTTTTTCAATAAACATTAACTGCTACTGTAATATGCAAATACAACTACGCAGTAAGCACAAAAAGCCGGTCAGCCAGATGTTTGAAAATATCACAGTGTGTGACTTGCGCTAAATGAGCATCCATTATACAAAATATTAAAGAAGCCAACTCACCGCTATCTACACTCTCTTCTGAAACCTTCTTCACCATCCTGATTGCTTGATGCGTTGATACAGCGATATTGAGAATTATAACGAGTAGGTATACTACTCTTGAAAAGCCGCTTTCAAACTTGTGGCGGCCGCCTTCTCGACGTGAAATCGGAACGGCGTTAAATTTAAGTTAGAAAATAAACGCCAAAATTAAATAATAAAGCACCACCGTCGAGAAGGATTTACGGAAAATGTGCCGGAAGGTAATAAACAAACACTATTAGAAGGCGGAATGAAAAAAACTGCTGGTGTCGTTAGCGATCCATCCTACACACGCCCGCCCGTCCGATGTTCTTAAATCCAACTGAGGAGTCGTTGCCGGCTCAACCCGGCGCGCACATACACAGTCCCCCCGCGCCCCTCGCTCCCCTTTCAATCTCCGTCGTTCGCAAAGCTGTGTCGTCGTTGTTGTGCCTCTCGCCCGCGCGCATGCGTGCTCGCTCGCACTGCTGACGTGTTTATATTTTTTGTGGTTCATTTTTTCTCCACGTCGTCGCCGTCGTCGTCGTAACTAGCATCAGTATAACATTATATCTGTATTATCTATATCACGCCATTCAAGTATAAAAATATATGCCAGATGTTGTATTAAACGAGTTTCAAGATTTCTTATTTTTTCAGGTTTAATCTTATCTTAATTCTGTTTAGCCTTGGCTTCAACAATCCATATTCAATCCATATTCAATTTCATAGCTGGTAATTTGCAGTTATAGCATTAACTTGATTCTTTTCTAAACCTACAGAAGTTATTTTTTTGCGACTATCTATCTATGTACTAAAGCGGTATATTTGTAGGCGGACTGTCCAGAGTATTCTCTCTCCGTCAATCTTTGGGTCCACTAAGACATCATCGTGATACAAGAAAATAAAAATCTGAACTAAAAGTCTAAAGGTCTTTTTACAAAATTGGTAGAAACTAGAATATTTTTTGTAAATGTTAGTTGGGTTCTTGTCTAAAGACATTTTGTGTGTTTAAATGTGGTACCTATTAGGGTTTTACTTGGCTGTACCCCATTATGTTGATCTTAACTATTAACGTTTGGAATGCGTTATCTCGTACATTGTTGTTACCGACACGAAGTCTGAATGAACGAACACATTCGCACACCTCTATTACATCACCTTTTCAAATTAAACATAAAGCTGCTAGTCGGATACCGGTCATTTTCATTGAGTTATAATATTCTTATTTGTAAGCGTTGTTATGCAACAGGGATTCCTTTGTCTTCCTAACCCTCCCATGGATGACCTTCACAGGGCATTTGTTGACAAACAAGATACGGGAACGGGTGCACGGCGCAAAACGCACGTGGTACGGCCCAACCGGTCCAACCGGCAACCGGCGCCGCCATGTTTGTTTGTTGTCACGCCACTATTCTGTCTCACTCTATCATAAACCGCTATCTCACGATACTCCCTGTCTCTGTTCCACAGCCTTCTCGCTCGATGGCCTACGTGACCGACAATAACAATAACATAACCCTAACAGACAGTACTGCAACTCAATAACGAATTACCGCATACATAATATGGCTTCTTTTCAATTTAGTAGTATTACAATCAAGTTATTAAAATGCAGCATTGTTGTGGACGTTGCAGCATTCTAATGTCATCTAATAGCAATGGTGCGAGTATCTATGAGTAGTATAATCAGGTGTTGTGGAAACAGCTGTTAGCAAGCATTATGATGATGATGAATAATTATGATAGAATGATATCGGACTTAACACGTAGCTTATCTCCAAAAAGTCAGATGATCTAATTTACACATTAAAGAGTCTGCGCCACAAAGTAACCAGAATGTTCTTTCTATGGAAGCCTGCAAATTCACAGTATTTTGTAATATTTTTTGTTGGCCGTCGGGGCTACGCAAAAAAAAATCTAGTGTACTAGTTTTGGGTCAGATTGAGGGGTTTCCCATAAGCCACCTGCTATCCGGTAAAAAATTAGTAACATCGCGTAGTTTCTGGGAAATTGCACGCACGCATAACAAAGGAGGCAAAAAAGCCCAATTTTTTATCAAAAGCTGTTAACAGTGGGGTGAGAATCGGCGCGGGTTCTGTACAAGGGTAGAGGGGAACGCACAGCTCAATCGTACTGCGCAGTAGTAAACTGGGATCCCTTTCTTTGTTATGGTTGGGATAAAAGTGGCAAATACAAAGGTCTGTATTACTTACCTAGTGGACTTCTTAGGTGACACAGTTATAGCAGGTCTGTAATTTAGGACTATATTAATTATTTTACATCGTCGTTATCTATTTTGAATCCAATAAGATCTAACCTGTTTTCAACACCTTCCAAATGATGCCATTAATATCTTCATCTTCATCCATATTGAAAGCACTCTGAAACAATAGACAAAAATTGATCAAAAACACGTTTTTGAACCAACACCGAATTTATGAAGTGCTTCTAGTCCTACCCACGATTACTTAAGTTATACGACTCTAAAACGCAATTACATAACCCAGTCGCAAGCACTCTTCCCTGGGGTTCGTTTATAGCTGGTTGGGTTGTAAATCTATTCATTGAAAATTTATTTGATCGCCCTTCACCATTCTCCAACGATATTTTGAACTTCATAGTATATTTAAATAGAGTCTAAATTCCGGCAGTTCCGTCATAAAGAGGCATCTACTTTTGTTCGCAGGTAAACAAGGGTTGCATCGGGGTATTCCCGAGGATCAATTTTAGTCCTTTGTGTTGTATTTTTAGGTCAGATTAATTTTGAATCCAACATTGAATCGGATCACGTACGCCAGCGATCAAGATCAGACCAGCTGCACCTGACATTGGGACAAAGAAGATTCATGAAATATAATTTGCTTTTTTGTAAGATTATTATGAAAAAAAAAAACTGCTGCAAGAGACGAAATCGCGAGTCCAAATTACAGCGATGTTATGATCACCGAGTGTAAACTCAACTAAAATAATTATGTGCTCAGTCCAAACTGCGAGAATTGATCTTCATTTTTTTGGAAAGATAACATCGACATGGCATCAACATCTTTACGTAATTCGTACTTAACGAACTCTAAAGTTTTTAAACAAATATTACGTTGAACAAATGTTTACTTTGGGCAGGGGACTTTTAAAACATTTAAAATGTAGACAGGTACGAAGTCTTGAATTAATGAAGTCGTGATGCATTATCGATCAAGTGTCAAACATAGAACATTGCTAGTGAGACAAGACGAAGGACTGGAGCTGTTTTGAAAGACAAAAGTGCAAGACAGGGTTATGTCATTGCTGCAATAGAATTTCAATACGGGGAGCGATATGAATAAATCATAAACAGTAATCAGAAAAGGCTGTCATCGACCAAAATATGTAGATTTCAACTGGCAAGCGATAACCATAATTTGTAAAATCCTTGCGTCCAGGAATTTCGAAGACATTGAATTCATTAAAGAACATTAATAGATTTTTTTGTTTTTCGATTCCATAGGTAATTTATCAGACTACGGTTTTTAATTTATCAGCTAGGTCAACATTTGAAACAGAAGAGAAACTTTGCAAGGTTGTAAAATGGGGCTGTTATAGATCGAAACAGAAAACAAAGCCAAAGGTTTTCAAGCGCGTGACAAAGTATTCGCATTGTATGTTTCAAATAGTACAAAGATTTTCTAGACATAACAATAGACAACAGAAACATTTGAAACTCTTATGGTTTTACTCATTAGCAATACAACGCGTACAGTGGCCGTAACGAAAGTCAGTACGCACCGTAAAACATTTCTAAATCAAATATGATTGCCGAAGCAAAATACGAGTACACCATATACCAGATGGAACATTGCTGTGTACTTTAAAGAGTCCTTGATTTTAAAATGTTGCACAAGATAAGAGGTCGTCTTAGAATAAAAGAATGTAGAGCTTTTCTATTTTGTATTCCGTACTTGTCGTAGGGCTTATGGGTACACGCAGAGTAAAAATTGCAGATACAATGTTTCTGGCTCAAGATCAAAGTGTAACAAAAAGGGGCATTAGACAAGTACCTTGATAAATGATTGCAATCTTTGGAAGTATTATTTTCAATCATCGTTTTGTAGCTTTCCCCGAAAGATTTTATTGAGGAAAATTTCTTGAAAAACGTTCACGGAATTAAAGAATTAAGAAGTTATTACCTTATTTGAGTTTTTCATTTGACAATTATTGAAATGTGTCTCAATCTCGTATTTAAGTAAGCCTAGGCAACATACTGTGAAGGGTTGACAGTTTTTATTGCCAGCCAATGTATTTATTATACGGTCACCCAAACCAAGGTTACGGAAAAACGTATTTGCAATGCTGATGTAGACTTTTTGCGCTGTTCTCTTGTGCTGCGATGTTTTATACATGTGAGGCTCGGAGCGGTGAGCCAGTGTCGATCACCTCACTACCAACGCTACCAACGTATGTACATCTGAATATCTTTAGAATTCCATGATCCAAGCTGAATCTGCATATACCTGATATCACTGTAAACATCTCATTGGATCTCCGGAGAAGTCAACTTTGTATGGGGCAAATTTTTGGAAAACATTTAGAATTTGTATTTTATGGGATAAATAATGCTTAGCTTCTTTTATTCAAGATCTATTATGAAAGAAAGTTACGTTATTAAATTACATAACGTAACGTACTTTCTGGGCACATAGGCTAATACACTAATTTTTGTCGGGTTTGTTCAGCTTTTATGATTGAATACATTTCTGTTACAGATGGATCCTAAAAAATTATAAAAAGTATTTTTAGAATTTGAATATGAGGATGAATTTAGATCTATAGGTAACACAAAACTTGTCCCTCTAAACTCAATAGGTACCTAACTTTTTTTTTTCTCACAAAAGTTTTTCTGGAAACTTATAAATATCCACTGGAAAAATATAGAAGTCCTATGGCGACCGCGACGCGACGGATAACAAAATAATTATGATGGAGTCTATTTATAAATGCAAATGTAGGTAATCTACAAGGCAGGATTGAATAAGCAACAAAAAGGATTGACGTCAATAAACATAGCAATATCATTCAAACAGTGCACCAATTACCTATAATAGAAGTTGGTGACTTCAAAGTAAGAGTATCATCGTAAATTCAAGATATTACAAAGGAGAATGACTTCCATACGAAGCACTAATCAATACCAATAGCAGTCGGGCTTTGATCGCCGAGGGGCAAAGCACAGTGTGTGGGAGTGCCATCCTACGCGTCGCCGGCCATGAGGACAGTTTTAGGTCCAGTGAAATAGGGGAAGCTTATCGATATTATAGAGGGCGTAATTCTGACCTTAGGCTGTAAACTGAGAATACTACTGTCAATTTGCGTCGTGCCGTTGCTGTGACACAATTTGGGCCACTGTTTGTTTGTTTTGTCCAGTTCGCCCCGTCATCTTTACTGAGACAGGGCTCCAAATATTTAGGCCTATAGCAGATTGGGCATACGAATATTAACGTTGACAAAAATCGATTCTCAAGTCCCAAAAAATGCAACGATCAGCATCTTTGCAAACAGCAGACAATGCGGCGTGCTGTGAATTACAGTTGAAAACAATTAATTATAATAATTGGGTCGTATGCGCGGCGGATAACCGCAGAATAGTAGTCTGACACTTATGCGTGTCAGATAAAGTACACCGGCTTCGCTTGCGGTTAACACGATTTAACAATTTATGTTCAGCTTTGTAGGTTAGTATTGTTTACCTGATCAATTATACTGACAATGGAGACCAGATGGTGCCTATTTTATCGAAGCCTTCGCTGCTTCATTAAAATATTGACATTAATGACATCGCATTTTTGTATATGGCCACTAAATATTGAGTAAGTAATACCTTGGCCAACAGTAATGTGTGTTTCAAGTTTCAGACGCCAAAAGACAGATGAAGTAAAGACAAGCAAGCGGCTATCGGACCATAGTCACAGCCATAGTACTTGTCTGCATTTGAACATCTGACCCTAAAGACTTCTTCAATTAATTTACTACCTACTTGTAGTAAACTAATGGGAGTAAGATCGGAGTTGATGGATTCGGAGTGTTTCAACAAACAAAATGGACTTATTAAAATTCAATAATATACCATCAAGGTTGTTTTTCCCTGAAGTCTTAATCTGAGGTTAACCTCATTATAGCAATTTTCCGCCAATGATGTAATAAAATCAACAAAGGCCAACAGTTGCCATGAAAAATATTTCAAACTTCGTTGACATAAAATGTTTACCGACTGCAAGTGTTACACATGAATGCTCAGTGCTTTTAATAATAGCTTCATTATAAGAGCAAACATGTGATTCAATTTCTTCTTAAGTGGTCTAACGAGACCATATTAAAGTATATGATGCTTAGTGGTAGTGGAGTTATTATTATCATAATGAATCGTCCCGATCTAATAGGTATATATGTTTAATGCAACTGTTCTCTTCATATTACTTTGACTTTGATAACGTAAAATTATGCTAAGTAATATTTTTATATTATATTTGTTATGTATTTAGGGGTTACAGAAATCAGCAGAAACTTTAAGTGCGGGCGAGATTGCGAGTATGAAAAATTGGAATTGAAATTTTTGATATAAATCTAAATATGTAACCACATTACAATGTTCATGAACTCCCTTACTTTGGACTGGGCGGACGGTTTTTCTGTGTTGCAAATTGTAAGCAATAAGGTAGGCCGTACCTAACTATAGACAGATGAATTTGGACCAGTTTGATAAGATACAAAAACCATAACAAAAATATGTTCTCCTGCATGTCAATAGTTTCGTTACACGTGAACTTTGGTCAAGGACAGAGCCATTAGAAATTCAGATTGTCCAAAATTTCCAATTCCGTAGGAACAGGCGAAAAAAACATTATCTTCGGGTTCATTGCACTCTGCCACAAGTGATGGCCAAATGTATAAACTGACATCGGAAAAAATTGCCCCCGAATACAAAATCTTTTAATAAACAGTTTTTGGAACCTTGAAATTGTATAAAATATAAAGTGGATGAACACTGACATCATGTTTTTGTTTTGAAGAGCATTAATCCTTAAATCATATTTTGCACTTTTGTGTTATTTTACTCAGCAGTTTTAATTAGTGATTCAAAACTCAAACGTGGCTCATATCTGTTTTAGATCGAGATACATTATTTCCATATTTACGAACGCGCTTCGTAACAAGTTTGGCCAGATTAGTACGATGCCGAGTTCATACGAGCCTCACATGATGTCATCGCCAACACATAACTTACTTAAAACCTCGAACGAGCTGTTTCTGTGTGTGTGTGTGAGTATAAGACTTATCTAAACAGAAACACATACAAATTTACTCCATAGTTGAGTGGAATGTTCCATGGTGGCACGATCATGCCTTTAAATTTAAAATAAGTCTTGTTTTATCATCCTATACTGACTATTGATTACATGACTTCTATTATAAAAAGAAATAAACCTCCGAGCGAAAATCCTGTTATCTGAAGAAAATGTAGTAAACAAGTTGGTTGTTGTTATGAACGCAATAGACGAACATCTTATTATTGGTTATTCTTTCAGTCGATCGCGACTCGCTTTCGGTCAAGGATAATTGGTTGCGAATTAATTCCCAAGTAACACATCAAAGCATTATATCGGCAGTCTTACAGCATTTCTGTAGCGTTAAAGCATTTTGAAGGTAGGCCTATATTAGCCCTACAAACGTTTATGCGGCTGATATAACTCTTATTTGGGCACAAATTTTACGGCTTTAGATCCTAAATGGGTTCACATAGTTGTTTAATTGCATCATAAGCGCATTATATTAGCATTATTGTGGTCAATGAAGATGCCAATCGCATTATAAAAGCATTATTACGGTCAATGAAGATGCCAATCGCATTATAAAAGCATTATTACGGTCAATGAAAATGCCAATCGCATTATAAAAGCATTATACTAGTATTATTATTAATAGTGAAGATGTTAATAGCATTACTAATGCATTAGAGGAGCATAAAAGTGAAGTAAAAGCATGATTGTAGCCATTGAAGTGTTCACAGTTAGAACTTGAATAAATCCCACATCATTGCAAAAACGTCTCTATTACCACGGTATAAATTTTATAATAGAATTATCGTTGTAACTTGACTACTTTGCTTTTTTTATTATGGACAAACATTGACAAACCGTAAATGATGACACCATATTTATTTGCATTAAAACAAAATTTTAAGTTTAGACTCTCTGAAATTGCTTTCTGCCTTCAAATATTACTGCGCAGTGTGGTTTACTGTTAAGATCTATATAAGTTTTATGGATATTTTTCACGCGCCTTCGATATTTTGTGATTTAGATAAAAAAATATTATTTAAAGATATGTGTGAAATAACCAAAACAATGATGTATTTCTATTAGAGAACAAATTTTGCATAATTCACATAATAGTATAGTTTGGGCAGTATTAAATTAAGTTGTATTACTATTATAAAGGCTTATTTCTTTTATATATAGGTCTGAATAATAATATTTTTAGGTTAGAAAATATTTCCAAAATGGTGTCGGTCTATAGCAGCCCGGTGAAGCTTTAAAAAAGCGAATTAATGCCGCCAGCAGTATTAATACTCACATGTGAACAATCATCAACCCAGAGGCCAGAAAGAAGACTTAAGCTCAACCATTGTAATGCCATTGTCTATAAAGTAGTTTTATAAGGGTTCACCGGTATACTAGTAGACTTGATGTGGACTGTAATAGTACCATAACTTGAACGCAATTTTGGAGATCCTTAAGCAAAGCAATAAAACCCATCATCCAAATGACACAAAGCATAGAGATTTGGAGTCGCATTATTAGGAAAACAAAAAGTTATTGAAATTAATTCATTTTTCTTACAATTTCTTTCCAACTTACGTATTTTCCAATAATATGTTATAAAAAAAAATCATGTACGCATGTAGAATGTTACATCGATGAAATAAGCAACGACGGTGTACGTACATAGTTCATATGGGTTATCACAGATGGATCTAGGTACCTACTTTTTAGGGTTCTGTAACCAAATGGCAAAAAACGGAACCCTTATACTCGTAGATTCGTCATGTCTGTCTGTCTGTCCGTCCGTACGTCACAGCCACTTTTCTTCGAAAGTATAAGAGCTATCCTGTTGAAACTTGGTAAGTAGATGAATTGAGTGAACCGCATTAGGATTTTTACACAAAAATAAAAATAAAACTAATTTTGGGGGTTGCCCCCATACTTACAATTGAAACTCAAAATTTTTTTCACCGAACCTATACGTGTGGGGTATCTATGGATAGGTCTTTAAATTGAGGTTACTAACATCGTTTTTTTCTAAACTGATCAGTTTCACACACAGTCTGACTCTTCCCAAGTGGTAAAATGTTGGTCTCCCCCCCCTCTGTAACTTCTAAAATAAGATAATGATAAACTAAAAAAATATTATGATGTTCATGTGCAAACTTCAATTGAAAATTGGTTTGAACAAGATCAAGTAGGTAATTAGTTTTTTTTTAATACGTCATAAACCGTAATCCGCAATTTACCTTTCAAAGTTACAACGAACTACAAGAACGTTTATATAATATTACTTGCTGCTACGGAACCCTTCATGGGCAAGTCCGACTCGCACTTGGCCGGTTTTTGCTTGCATGTAGAAGGTTGAAGACAAAATGTTCAGATGTTATTGTGTTCTTAAAATGTGCTTTTCCCCAATATGGCCGATAAATGGTTTTACGAAAACATTTAAAATGAATGTTTATACAGCTTTACGCGTTACAATAACTCACGTAAAAGCTGCTAGCCATACAACAGAACTCAGTTGATCTTTAAAAATGCAGGCATTACATTGATTCAGGTTGGCACCCTTAATTGGCCGTAGGCTTTTACATAGCATTTAAAAATGCCATTGTAGACCCTAAGGCACTTTAAATAGCCAAAAGCTGTATACCGGATTTGAGTGGCATTATAATGGTTCACGTTTATGCTATAAAAAAGCATAAGGCCTTTATGTACTTCACGAAATGCCATTGTAGACCCTAAGGCACTAAAAACAGCCAAAAGCTGTATAGTGGATTTGACTAGCATTATAATGGTTCACGTTAATGCTATTAAACAGCATTCGGCATTAATTTGCTTCTTAAAATGCTATTGTACAACTAAAAGCACTAACAACAGCTGAAAGCTGTACAGCTTCGTTGTGGCTTGCTGCACTAAAACCTCAGGTTTTATAACAGTATTTTGATATGCCATTAAACAACCATTATACAGAGTAAAGCATTATAATAATTTTAAAATGCCAATATAAAGCGATAAGACGCTCGGTGAACTTATATACGACTCTATAAGGATCTTAGGCTCTACATAAGTTTAATATTCGTTTGTTATAATGCTTTTTGTGTTACTTGGGTTAAGATTGAATAGATCAACTAATGGTTAGTAATTTATGGTTTTCTTTACTTAGCTGACTTAGCATAAATTATTATATTTATTATTAGAACAGTTTACCTACTGGCAGATGTAACGATTCGCGAATTTATTTTTTCTGGTCATCACGAATCATAGGTTATGAACCGATTTTAAGAAGCAAAACACATCAGGGAAATTGTTTTCGACAAGCAGTTGAACCAAGTTCTAAGAATGTTCCTAAAAAGAAGGCCTACATATTTTTGGAAATATAAGAATATTAAACATCTGTTTATAAGGGGAACATTCCTGTATCCAACTCGATACCTACTCATATCTACGTAAATGGTTCCGATAACCTGGAGCAAACGTAAATACACTGATAATGATTAAAATGCTATGAAAACATCTGATTACGCAACCACAACACGAAAGCATTATCAACTTATCAAATAAAATTGTTGAATAATATTTATATTGGTTACTTTATTTTTGTGGTTGCTATAACTTTCGTCGACACAAGAAATTACGTAACGCTAAGCTCACAAATCTTACAGCATTTGTAGCAGTAGCAGTTTGGTCACAGTTTGATCGCGGAACTGTCTTGTCAGGTAAGCGTGACCCTGTGGGGTGCTAAGACAGGAAACCTCCACGTGCGCCCGTGGACTGGAGTTCCCTCTCGGATAGGTCCGGGGGGAAGACCAGTTTTTCGGGCTGGTGCACCCTGGGATGCGGGCAAAAACTCTTTCTTAGGCACTGTGTGCCTAAGGGGTCTCTTTGCCCGTATGCGAATAGCCTGTCAGGTGGACGCTCCAACGCGTGTCCCTCTGAATAGCAGAGGGCACAGCGGCGGAGCGGGCTTGTGGACGGTGAGTAATGGGTAGCTCGCCGTCCGACCAAGGACCAAGCCCGGGTCGGTGGCGCGTCGTGTTTCGCGCCAAATGCCTGCTGGGGTCGCGGGTTTTTTCTTAACCCAGGATAACGTGGCCCCAGAACGTAAAGGGCATCCGAAGGAACACGGGTGGATTTTAGTCAGTAAGAGTCTGACAGTCCCTTCCGCCCCACGCAGGGCGGGAGGACTCATTTGATGATTTTACCACCTAAAAAAAAAAAAAAAAAAAGCGTGACCCTGTGGAACATAAAGTGCTATTGAAGGTCCCTCCCGTCATCAAATGGGTCCTCCCGGCCAGGGTGGGGCCGCATTTGATGATTTAACCACATTATAAAAATAAATAAAATAAATCATAATAAGTTTAGGTGTAACTAAACTGTTGAACTGAAATAGAAGATGAAATTGCTCGTTATGGCTGTACAAGTTCTGTACCCTTAGCACGACTTTTCACTCTTTTACTTTACAGCGTCTTTCCAGTATTTACAGCGTTTCTTGTATGAAAAAATGGAACAGCGCCTCTGGTGTGCGAAGAAGAAACTAATTTTTTCCTTGTAAATTGTCAATTTGAAATTGTCAAAGTTCCAGTTTACTTTACGTCTCAAATACTGAAAACTCGTGCTAAGAGTACTGTTTTCATTATTTCTACGCGACATCTACTGTGAAGAAAAAGATAAAGATGTTTTATTTGTCCAAAACACGAGTGTACACACAAAATGACATGCAAGACGCAGCGACAACGCTACGCCAAGGCTACGCCTACAAAATGACTATGCAAAGTTACGTAGAAAAATCTAGTCACCCAGTATATGCAATGACTTACAAAACTATTGTAGTTGCTAAGGAAAACTGAAACCGAAAATGTAAATTCTCAGTTCAAAGGTGAAACACGACGTACAATGTACCCTTCAAAAACATTTACGTTTGCAATGCCAAAATGGCGCTCATTAAAATAATACATTGAAGGAAAACGAATAACCCATTCAATGTTTTCATGAACGAGTATAAAAACGGCATGGAACAATAAACAAAGACGTAATTACAGAAGGTACGAGTACGAGTAGAAACTCTAAAAGGTCGCCTTGATATAAACGTTCATCAAAAAAAGTTAGCTATTGGCTAGTTATATTTTCGATTTAAAATCGTTCTTACTGTTTCTACATTACCCTAGGCTAATTACAAAATCGCGGGCATGCGGACGGCGACTAATGGGCAAATCGCTGTCCGTTCATGGACCATGCCAGGGTCGACGGCGCGTCGTGTTCCACACGCGCCTCTAAGAGCTGGCCGCATAATGACAGGGCTCTCTTAGGCCCGGACTCCACCAAAGCGGAGACGAGAGGAGATGTGTTTGAATAACCAATCAGAAATCCACATCTCCACTCCGCTTAGCTTCGCTAGGAATCTGATTGGTTATTTAAACACATCTCCTCTCGTCTCCGCTTTCGTGGAGTCCGGGCCTTAGAGGGCCAATGTCTGCCGGAGTTGCGGGACTAACGAGCTACCGTGACCCCGGAACGTGAAGGGCTATTGAAAGATCACCGTGGATTTTAGTTAGTACGAGTCTGACAGTTCTTCCCGTCGTGCCCTGGGCTAGAACTCATTTGATAATTATACCACGATAAAAATAAAAGGCTAATTACAAAATACATAGTTTTCTTTCAATCATAAATATCACCGCGTTCGGTTCCTCCACGTTACTTTTGTTCCGCGCATCCGTACCAGGCCCACTGATGGAAGATGACGTGGAAACTAGTTCGTGACCTTCTATGATCGAAAATAATGATGAACTACTTTCGATAAAAGCATATAGACGTCGGGCTTCAGATTGACCGAGTCCCGATATAATTGATTATTGCGTATAACGAATTTAGTGGACTGTACTAAGAGAATTTAATTACCTATTTAATTTATCGTTTGCAAAACTTATTGGTTTTGTAATGATGACCGGCTTTCTACATTAAAATAGCTAGCCTTTAATATTTTAAAGTAAAATATGCATCACAAAACTCTATTTAAACTATAGTCCACTGATGGAATCTGTCTACTCCCAATCTTCGCCTCCCGCATCCAGTTTGACCCAGTCACTTTTTCTTTTAATGGAAATTCGCCTTTGCCTAAATCTAGCCCAGAAGCAATAATAGAACCGAATGAGCTCACCTAGATGGAACAGGAATTCTTGCGTACCGACAGAACACAGATGCTGGTGCCGAGGTAGGCGGGCCTGGTATCTAGCTCCGCCAGTAGGATCGCTCAGCCGTCACCGCAGGGTACACTAGACAGGGTCGCGGCCAGTCGCGGGACTGTCTTTGCAAGTTACCGTGACCCTGAAACAACACGTTAGATTTTAGTCAGGTTATTTCTAGGCAAGCGTGCTTCACCGTTGACCAGATCTTCGCTTACCATCAGGCGACATAGTAGTCAAACGTGAACCTATCTTCTATACATAATTATAGTAAAATGGTAGGAAAGACAAAACTGTACATTGAATATTTTTTTAAGAATAATAATTGGGGTATTATCTACAATCGATACCGAAGCCAAAAATATAGTTTTTAGAATTTTTGTCTGTTTGTCTGTATGTATTCCGGGATAAACTCAAACAGTACTACATAGATTTACTTCAGCACGAATACAATTTAGAAGTCGGGTCAATATATAGGTTACATTTATTATCACCTACGGGGAACGAGCAGTGAACCTTTATTTCTTCAACGCATTCACGCAGACGACGGCGACGTCGCGGGCAGCAGCTATAGTTTAAAAATAAAGGTATGAGTCTGACATGACAGTCCCTTTCACTCCACCCAGAACTGGAGAACTCATTTGATGATTTTACCACAAAAAAGGGTACATAAGTTGCCTATGGAACCTTTTTAAGGTCTTCAGTCTATGTTAAAATAACCATTAAAACCAGAGGAAGAAACACATATGCGACTATTTTTTCAATCTATTCCTGCTAGTCAAATCAACAGTATACGAACGCTTGAGGAAGTCTTAAATGTCACTTCCTAGCTATTTATAAATTATGTATGCAAACAATAGCAGTTTAGTACGGTAAGTAGGTGAGGCTGAACGATGCAATTCTAGTGCAGTTTATAGTATGTAACAATGTAATGCGCCTACGCAACATCACTCATATTTACCATCCATGACCTGCTTATCCATGTTAAGTTGTTGCTCTCACATCGTCTTGACTGTTCTATCTCAAACGATTAGGTTTAGACTACAAGAATGAATAATTACTTTGTAAATTGATCACTTTGTAGTTATATGTGTATGTTAGTCGGTTATCAAGAACAAAGTGTTTGGAAACAGATTAGAATACTTTGTCAATTTGCAAACATAGCAAAGATATATTAAATGAGTTATATTTTATTTAGTTATTAAAGACTAGTTGTTTCCCATGGTTTCACTCTCACTGCACGGCTCCTATTGATCGTGGCGTGATATTAGGTATATAGCTTTTAGCCTTCCTCGATTAGTGGACTATCCGACACAAAAATATTTTTAATTCGGACTGTTTCCTGAGATCAGTGCGCTTAACCAATAAATATACACTCTTCAGCTTTTAATATCTTGTATAGATTTACCTGCAACGATACGTGTCGGTTGTAATTAATGTATCTTCAGAGCAATCAATAGGATGACGTCCATAGAATAAAAATAGATAGGCAACAAAACTATAAGGCAGTCGTCCACATATATAGCACTGTTGATTACAAACAAGAGATAAACACAGATTTATGGCACATTCGAGTCTAGATTTTCTCTCACAAGTACAAATGTACCAAGTTAATAGTCTCGGTGATCATGATCAACTAAAGAGTCAAGGTGAACTCTATTATGTAATATAGCCATACTAGTGTCACGCTTCGTGGCGATGTCTACGTGATTCTGTTCAAATATTTCGTAGTATCTAAGACGCTGAGTATTCATCAATATTCGATTTCAATAAAAATACTTCTAAGAAAATCTACGTAAATCTTAGAGGCACTAGAAATAAAATGTTTTTGCCAATCATTTATCATTACATAGTATAAAACAAAGTCGCTTCTCGCTGTCTGTCTGTCTGCCCCTATGTATGCTTAGATCTTTAAAACTACGCAACAGATTTTGATGCAGCTTTGATTAATAGATAGAGTGATTCAAGAGGAAGGTATCTACGTATATAACATGCATAATTTATAGTAGAGATGGCACCCGTGCGGAGCCGAGGCGGATCGCTAGTCTAAAATAAGTCCGTTTATTATATTGATGCGACCTTTTTATGGAAGGTGACCTAAATGTGTAATGATATCCATTTATGTATGTTTAATAATAAACACATACGATATTGTTTTACCGTAAATCCTTCAGAAGTTTTCGAAAACTTCCATAAAGTGCAACCAACAGCAATATTTCAAAGAGGATAAGTGCTTATAGCATCTTAGGTATTTACCGTTATAAGTTGAGTGATACTCAACTTTATACTTTGAGTGAAATAATCAGAGTTTATTTATAAGTTGTAACATCATAATGTAATACATAGGTAAGTGATACACTTATGTTATGTAAGAGTGATACGGCAATTGCGATGTAAGAAAACATTTCGCTATAAACGATATATTGTTATCTGATTGTAGATAAACAGGATGCTCAAGAACAAAATGTAAAACTAATCAAAGATTAACAATTTTTATTTAATATTATCTTTCGCACTAATACACGAATCACCTTGACTTGCTCGATTCGTAAACATTTTCAAATTAGTGTTTTTTTATGCGTGTAAATATTTGCTATATTATTATATTCGAAAGAATTGGAATAATTTTTATTAGATTCTCAATCCAAAGGATTGTATTATTGGAATTAAAATTTAAGTATTTGAATGCTGACTTTAAAATAAAATGAAATCAAATGCTTTAAGGTTATGTAACAATATAATATTTTGCATCTAAATAAAGTCGGGTTATTAAGTATGTGGTTTGAAAAGGCTATAGGTACCTATGTACAGTCATATCAAATGTTTAAAAATATAATTTTGCTAATTATCATCACAACTTTTAAAATATTCCAAAGTAAATAAAATAGTATGTGACCTTAATGATAAATTAGTCAAGTGATATTTTAAGGGACTATAGGTTCTGCCCGTGACTTCGTCCGCGCAAAAGAAGTATTGGAAAATGGGGATACTTATTTTTTGTAAGAGTATAGAAAACGGCTACTTTATCAGAATCATAGATTAGGATATTTCGTATGGTATGAATCATGATATGATATTATGTTACAATAAAAAATGATAATTAATAAAAATGTTATCCTAATATAATTCCAGCTAATTGTCATTTTTAGACCCCCCAGCACTTCCAGAGCTTGCCGTACATCTACATACAAACTTACAAAGATTGCATCTTTACTTCTATAATAGTACCTATTGTAAATATATAAATGCAAGACTTATTTGACTACTGAATTGTAATATACTCGTACTTGGTATTTCAGCGTTTATTTTTGAACAGCGGTCATCTGATCATCGTTAAGCAAAGAAAATAAAAAATCGCGTCACAAAAATCGTTCAAACACCGTTACTTATAACATCAGGGCAAAGCGTATGATTGATTGGATAACATCAAAATGTTGGATCAAGGTGAACTTGATTACAAAATAAATGAGCGAAAACATCAGCTGTCAACGTTAATGTAAACAAAAAAAAGTCACAATTCACAGGCGATAAGATAGAGAAAGATAAAATTTATTCCGCAGTAAGTTTTTACTATATTTGAGAAATGTGACCAGATAAGTGAGGGACACGGGTGAATGCTGAGTAAAATATACCGATAGCTTAGACATTAAGATATGCGCATATTAATAGGCTAATATCTTTTAAGCTTTTTTTTTTTTTTTTTTAAGGTGGTAAAATCATCAAATGAGTCCTCCCGCCCTGGGTGGGGCGGAAGGGACTGTCAGACTCTTACTGACTAAAATCCACCCGTGTTCCTTCGGATGCCCTTTACGTTCCAGGGCCACGGTATCCTGGGTTAAGAAAAAACCCGCGACCCCAGCAGGCATTTGGCGCGAAACACGACGCGCCGCCGACCCGGGCTTGGTCCCTGGTCGGACGGCGAGCTACCCATCACTCACCGTCCGCAAGCCCGCTCCGCCGCTGTGCCCTCTGCTGATCAGAGGGACACGCGTTGGAGCGTCCACACGACAGGCTATTCGCATACGGGCAAAGAGACCCCTTAGACACACAGTGCATAAGGAAGAGTTTTTGCCCGCATCCCAGGGTGCACCGGCCCGAAAAACTGGTCTTCCCCCCGGACGTATCCGAGAGGGAACTCCAGTCCACGGGCGCACGTGGAGGTTTCCTGTCTTAGCACCCCAATATCTTTTAAGCTAAGCTTCATTTGACTTGGCCAAGGAACAGGCCCGCAAGGAGTTGCTGGAGACTCTGGACAGGGACCCATGGGGCTGGCCGTACAGGTGGGTGCGCGGAAAGCTCCGCCCCTGGGCCCCCCCGTTGACGCAGAGTCTCCAGCCTCAGTTCGTGGAGGACGTGGTGAGCGCCCTGTTCCCATCGCGAGGGGAGCATGCTCCCCCGCCCATGGCAGCTCCGCCTCGGACGGAGTCTGACAGTGAGGGCGAAGCTGACGCGAACGCGGACCACAGCGACGACGACGTCTACGATGCTCCAGAGGTGACCGAGGTAGACCTGAGAGTGGCGGTACAACGGCTCAAAGCCAAAAATACCGCCCCAGGACCCGCCGGCCTGCCAGGAAAAGCCTGGGTCCTGGCCTTCGGGACTCTCGGGCCTCGACTGGGGGGGCTCTTTAGCGCGTGTTTGGCGAGGGGCCAGTTCCCGCTTCGTTGGAAGACGGGGAAACTGGTCCTCATCCAGAAGCCCGGGCGCCCTGCGGACTCTCCGTCCGCATTCCGGCCCATCGTGCTGCTCGACGAGGTGGGCAAGCTCTTTGAGAGAGTAATTGCAGACCGCCTCGTCGGGCACCTAAATCGGGTGGGCCCGAACCTGTCGGAGAGCCAGTTTGGCTTCCGCAGGGGGCGCTCGACGGTGGACGCCATCATGCGCGTTAGAGCCCTCACGACGGGGGATGCAGTGGCCCGGGGCAGGGTCGTCGTGGCGGTGTCCTTGGACATCTCCAACGCCTTCAACATTCTGCCCTGGAGTTGCATCAGGGAGGCACTCCGGTATCACCGGGTGCCGACCTACCTCCGTCGCACAGTCGAGGACTACCTGACGGACAGAGCCGTCATCTACCCCGGTCACCGGGGAGAGTGGAACCGGCGAGAGATGTCGTGCGGTGTCCCACAGGGATCGGTCTTGGGACCGCACCTGTGGGACATCGGTTTCGACTGGGTGCTGCGCGGCGACCTCCCTCTAGACGTCAGCGTAATATGTTACGCTGACGACACGCTCGTCCTGGCGGAGGGAGTGTCGCACCAGGCGGCGGCCGACCTGGCGACGCGGGCGGTTGCGATAGTCGTCGAAAGGATCCGGCAGTTGGGACTCGAAGTGGCGCTGCACAAGACAGAGGCCATGTGTTTTCATGTCCATCTGAATGCGCCACTGACAGAGTCCCACATAACGGTGGGGGGGGGGTTCGCATCGGCGTCGGGGGAACGATGAAGTACCTGGGACTCGTCCTCGACAGCCGATGGAACTTCGGGGAGCATTTCTCGCGTTTGGCCCCAAGGCTGAACCGGGCATCAGCCGCACTCAAGCGGCTCCTGCCCAATATCGGCGGGCCAAACGCCCCCTGCCGGAGGTTGCACGCCGGCGTCGTGCGGTCCATGGCCCTCTACGGGGCCCCCGTGTGGGCCCTGAGCATTCGGACGCGGCCGGCAAAGCTGGTCGCATGCCAGAGGGTCATGGCAATCCGAATGATCCGAGGATACCGCACGATCGCCGGCGAATCGGCCAACCTTCTTGCCGGATCACTGCCCTGGGATCTGGAGGCGACTGCCCTCCTGCGCGTCTATGAGTGGCGCGTGGAGGCGCAGCGTCGGAGTGTATCCCCGCTGCCTCGAGAGGTCGAGGCGCGGCGGGAAGAGCTCCGGCGCGATCTCAGGGCAGTTTGGAGAGAACGACTATCGCAACCGAGGTACGGGCTAGCCGCAATCGCGGCTATAAGACCCCTCTTTGAGGAGTGGCTGGATAGGTCCCACGGCGTCCTTACCTACCGCATGACACAGGTCCTCACCGGACATGGCAGCTTCGGGAGGTACCTGTGCATGATAAAAAAGGAGGAAACGCCCGGGTGTCACCACTGCGAGGATCGCCCGGAGGACACGGTGGAGCATACGGTGCAGGACTGCCCAGCTTGGGCGGAGCACCGCCGTGTCCTCACTGCGGCGATAGGCGGAGACCTCTCGCGCCCGGCATTGGTTGCGGCCATGCTGCGGGGCGAGACGGAGTGGGAGGCGGTCGCCTCCTTCTGCGAAGCAGTCATGCTCGCGAAGGAGGAGGCGGGCCGCTTGAGGGAGAGGATACCGTCCTCCCTCCGCCCGAGACGCAGTGGTAGACGCCCACGGCGACGGATGTCGCGGGACGATCTCCGGCCACCGTAGGCGCGGGCATGCGGGCGGCGAGTAAAGGGCAACTCGCTGTCCGACCATGGACCATGCCCGGGTCGACGGCGCGTTGTGTCCCACGCGCGCCTCAAGGAGCGTCAGCATGATGACGGGGCCCCCCTATAGAGGGCCACAGTCCTGCCGGGGTTGCGGGACATACGTATACCGCGACTCCGGCACACAAAGGGCTAACGAAGGACACCGTGGATTTTAGTCAGTACAAGTCTGACAGTCCCTCCCGCCCTGCCCGGGGTGGGAGGACTCATTTGATGATTTTGCCACGTAAAAAAAAAAAAAAAGCTTCATTTGACTTAGCCTTATTTTCGGAAGAGTTTAAGTACTTAAGCTATGCTTTTAAATGTTCGAACATTATAATTAAAACACTACGTCTTCCAGATTCAACACAGCGAATACGCAGCTCGAACGCAAAGCTACGCTGCATCAGTGCTACGCTGTTGCTACGTAGTACTACGCCACTCGCACGTAGCGCTACACGGCTACGCAGTTCACACGTAGCGCTACACGGCTACGCAGCTCGCCCGCAGGGCTACGTGGCTCGTACGCAGTGCTACACCGATCTACGCGTCTTCTAATAAGTGCTACGCGGATTCCGCGCGCGTGCTACACAGTGCTACGCGGTTAATATCAACTCAAGTCTTTCAAGTTTCTACGAGGATTTTACGCGGATTCAACGTGGGATCAAAATTGGAACCGATAATTTATCGGTGGGTAATTTATAGTACTTTTGTTCAAACAAATGATGTAATTTGATTTGACACGCAAGATGGAATTTGTTGATGTGACAATATTTACTCATTAATCATCAAAAAAAAAACATGATTAACTTGTTTAATTGCTAATCGTTCCGGTAACACACTCATAGATAGACCCTTGACCCTCTCCAAGGCTGCCTTAACTTCCGCTACCGAGAAATAGACGTCTGGTTACACATCACAGAGGCAAACACTCGTAGCTTCCAACGTAATGAATGAATGTACTCTTTAAGTGGGTTGACACGCTTTGCTTCGGCATTGTTGATAAATATTATACCATCTATAAATAGATTGCATTATAGCAGGTTTTATTGGAAGGTTAAAGTCTTGAGAGACTTAAGGCTTCAGTCTTCTTTGGCACAAAATTGAATCGCGTTCGGTCCACGATCGCACGTCAAATTTCGGGCTCCCTTCCCGCAATCCCCCGCATACATCCTGCCTACTGAATTATTATAAAACAATTTTGATGCGGTAAGAACATTGCTCTACTAAGGATTATTTAAAAGGAGTTATAGAAATTGTTGCTTATTAAGGAGTTTGGACTGGGACTTGGTTTGTAATAATACGAGTATCACACAAGTGTTTTAATACTATTTAAATACCTACTCTAGGTTTAATTTGTTAAACACAATCGTGTTTAACTAATTAAACCTAAAAAAAAGTCCTAGCAGTCATGCTGGCGAAGGAAGAGGCGGGACGCGTGAGAGAGAGGACAGCGTAAACCTTACATCCCAGCCGCAGTGGTAGACGCCCACGGTGACTCGGTCATGGTCATCTCTGGCCATCGTAAGCGCGTAATGGGCGACTCGCTGTCAAAGTCAAAGTCAAAGTCAAATCATTTATTTCAAATAGGCCATCAAAGAGGCACTTTTAAACGTCGAATATTAAAATTAAGGAAATAGGATGGGATGGGATTGATTCTACACCCATTCGCAAAGGTAGGTTGTATGGAGAAGAATGGGCAAGAAACTCCATACTTACTCTTTTAAAAAAAATGTTTTACAATATTTTTTAACAGCGTTTGAAATAATTAATGTCAAAGCAATGTACCTTGAAAATCTAGACTAAAAATATAAAAAATAATAAGAAATAAAAAAAGCAAAAAGGTACATGGCGTTCCCATTTTAACAAAATATTGAAATACACAATTTACAAATATAATATAAGTGTGTGAGCATTCAAATTTCAACCAGCTTGATTTTGTTTGTCCGACCATGGACCATGTCCGAGTCGACGGTTGTATACCCTTGTAAACCCAGAACGTAAAAGGCTATTAAAGAACACCGTGAATTTAAGTCAGTACAAGTCTGACAGTCCCTCCCGCTTGGCCTGGGGTGGGAGGACTCATTTGATGATTTTATCATGAAAAAAAAAGTCATGGGCCATGCCCGGGTCGATAGCGCGTTGTGTTCTACGAGCGCCTCAAATAGCATGATGACGGGGTCCCCCTCTAGAGGGCTAAAGCCTGCTGGCGTCGCGGTACTCATTACCGTGACCCCGGAACATAAAGGACTATTTGAAGGACACCGTGGATTTTAGTCAGTACAAGTCTGACAGTCCCTCCCGCCCTGGCCGGGGTACCACAGTAACATCCAAGGACTGTCATACTCATACATACACTCCTTGTCATAGGCACACACCACCTGGAGACAGAGAAACCAACGCTTTTGTTCCTTGCTGGATTTTAATGAAGGAGCAATGTTAGCAAACGTCGAAAATCGCTTGAAGCTGTTTTTTTAACTTGCTATCGTTAAGCAATTTCAAAAACAGGTTCAAACGATTTTCGACCTTATTGACAATTATGCAAAAACCGGATTTTAATGAAGGAGCAATGTTAGCGAACGTGAATGTGAGAAAAAACAAACCAAATTTTAAGTGTCAATAAGGTCGAAAATCGCTTGAAGCTGTTTTTTTAACTTTCTATCGTTAAGCAATTTAAAAAACAGGTTCAAATGATTTTCGACCTTATTGACATTTATGCAAACACCGAATTTAATGAAGGAGCAATGTAAGCGAACGTGAATGTGAGAAAAACAAACCAAATATTAAAAGTCAATAAGGTCGGAATTCGCTCGAACCTGTTTAGTTAGTTACTTCTCCATATCTCTGCTATATAGTACAATTATAATGTCCTCAGGACTACATTATGTTAACTTTATTTCAACAGAACCGGTTCACAACTGAAAATTCTGTAGGAAAATTGATAATTAATTCCTTTTTTTCTACCCTTTTAGGCCGAGTTTAGTTTTGATATTTAAATGGGACCAACTTCCAGATACTGTCCAACAAAAAAAAAAAAAAAAAAGATTTTTTGAAATTGGACCACGTTAGTAAAACTAATGAATGGTCATAAAAAAAATATATATTATGTATATACATGTCGAATTGAGAACCTCCTCGTTTTTTTCTGTCGGTTAAAAAAAATATTTTAATTTAATAAAGTAGAGCAACCTGATATGCGTAACTGTGCGTCATCACCGTTAGAGCGAGAGAAGGTGCGAGCGAGAGGGACCAATAAAAATTCGTCGTGGACCTCACGTCCATCGCTCCGGCCGTCCACCGGCCACTAAGGAATTTCTCTTGCAATTCTCGTTTATAAACACTTTTTGAGAGGTTATTTGAGATATTTTTTTTGTTGAAAAAAAGCGCTTTAGGTACAATTTTTTTTTGTATTTGCTTTATTGATCTGTTGACATCAAAATAATCTAAATATTACATACCTACGATGCATAGATAATATGAAAAAAACTATTTATTAAGAGATAAAATCCGAGAATTTTGATGATATTCTGCCATCTTAATTTAGAAAATGAAAGATAAATATAAAAAAACTAATCAGCGCAGTTTGAAGACGAGGATATTGCGGTCATTATGCGCTGCTCAGATTTTTAAATTAATTCTTCATTGTCTCAGATTGAGTGCACCAACGTAACTCGAAATGACGTTGGGCAGGAAAGAGCTGTTTTGAACGCTTGATTTACCTAACATAATCCAGTTAAATCAACTTAAAAAAAAATAACTAGCTGTTACCTATATTATGGTTATTTATGAGCAATAATAATATTTCAAGCTATTGCTCTATTTTGTTCAAAAATCACAAACAAAGTTACGCAAATAATTCGGCGCGAGTGAATTTTATAAGACTTGCGCCTTAAAGAACCGCATACTTTGTGATTAATACAACAATTAGAGACATTTTCATTGGGAAAGGTAAACAACAAACACTACATAAATGTTTAGTACCTAATATGTTAGCTAATTACATGACACATACTAAAAATGTAATTCCGCAATTCGTAACCCGGCTTACAAAGCCATACAGTAGCCGGTTTTGCGACATTTTACTACAAAGATGGATACATAGTTGCTAAGGTGTTAGGTATTACTTAGTAATTAGCTAGTGTACTAATTAGTGCCGTTCGTAAGTATAGAAGGTCACACCTTCGGAGGCGATAGACTGCGGCGACCTCTCGCGCCAAGCACACACTGGTTCAGGTTATGCTACGAAGCGAGGGAGAATGGGAAGCAGTCACTGCCTTCTGCAAAGCAGTAATGCTAGGCGGACGTGAAAGAGAGGACATTCTCTACCTCATGACCCAGCCGCCGTTGGAGAGCGCGTAAAATCGTTGGTCCCGGCACTCATTTATAGATCTTTGCCTTTAGTTACTAGCTCGAAAGCCTGTCAATTAGTATTACCCAGTTGCTGGGTTGTGGAGGTTAGATAGGTTTAGGCAGACCCCTCTTTTCCACTGGGCACTCTGGGCAAGTGCCCAGGGCCCCGTGATCGATAGGGGCCCCCTCGTCCCTGCCAGATCACTAAACGATAACCGATTTTTATTGCCGAAAAACTTTTTTGATTCGAATACAACGAACCTAAATTACTGACTACAATACCAATTTGCTTACAGCTTTTGCATGTGCGAAGCTAATCTACTCCTACCCAAAAATTAGGCTTTTTGATTTCAGCATGCTTAGATAAATTCAAATAGGTATATAAAAATACAATTCAATGGTATACTAAGTACGTAAAATTCTCTAAAAGTTATATGCATCATGTCTCGATTTCTGATGCGTTGTTCTCGAGATATTTAATCAACAAAATATAAAAAAAGTTATTTTTTTACAAACGAAAAAAAAATGTACACTTTTGTTTACAAATAATAGATAGCAGTAAATTTCTAAACAAAATAGTGTTCTGTCAAAGTCATAGTCCCCATTATCCTAATATGCCCAGAGCCTCCAATAAGTTAAAGACGGCTTTGGGTTTAGGTCCTTCCATGTAAAATACAAATATTCTGCTGCTGCATCCGTTTCAAATAGAAATCCAACCCCAATTATAGATAGTTGGAAAAAGGCTAAACAGATTTGTTATGTTTCAAAAACTAGAGACAAACATCAGACATACTGCAGAAGAATAATACAGTTTAAGAAATACGCTAAAGTTTTATTCCCTGAAGACGTAACTGAAAACCCAGTGAATACTAGAAAGTAAGTTATTAGGATAGGACGTCGATGTGGGTGTCAAGACGGTGGAATTTCACAAGTAAAGCGGGCAGAACAAATGGAATTTTTCTTCTATTATTAATACTATTCTTTTATTAAAACTTTTTTTTCTTTGTGTACTCCTGTCCATTTGGACACAGGACTTTAGAGCTTACCAATTAGGTTGGTCCATGATCATGGTCCATGATCGGACGGCGAATCGCTCATTACTCGCCGTCCGCATGCCCGATGGGACCATGAGAGCTTTGTTCGGACATCATTCGTCGGAGACGGTCAACTGGTGATCTTCTTGTGTATGTCACGCACTGCTGGGGCGAAGCCATCGAGAAACACGGTGAGGCACTTGCGGTTTCGCTTGATATCTCGAAGGCATTTGATAGGGTCTGGCACGCTGGTCTATTTAGCAAGCTTCCTGCTTATGGCATCCCAGGTGATTTTTGGAGCTGGATATCAGACTTCCTTAGTGAGCGGTCGATCCGAGTTGTCGTTGATGGCTGCTCCTCTGACCTCATGGCTATTGATGCCGGTTTCCCTCAGGGGTCTGTTCTCTCTGCAACTCTTTTCCTGCTGCACATCAATGACCTACTTCAATCTGGTATTGTCGGGTACGCAGATGACAGTACGGTTTCAGAGAGATACTTGTCCAGCGCAAAAACCACCGGGGATGAAGTTTGTACCTTGAGAGAGGCCATGGTTGAGCGGACAAATTATGCCTTAAACCTTGTGACCCAGTGGGGTGACGATAATATGGTCTCTTTTAACGCCACCAAAACACAGGCTTGTCTTTTTACCGCTAAAAAGAGTCATTTGGACCTAACTCCTACTTTTCGGGGTGCATCTGTACCTGTGAATGACCGACTCGAGCTCCTGGGCATGGAGTTGACCTCTAGTCTCAATTTTGGCGCCACCATTGAGTTCAAAGCCCAACTTGCGGCCAAAAAGCTGGGCATCCTAAATAGAGTGAAGCGGTACTTCACGCCTGGACAGGTATTAACTCCTTACAAAGCACAAGTCCGATCCTGCATGGAGTACTGTAGCCACCTTTGGGATGGCTCAGCTAAATATCAACTTGCCGCCCTTGACTCAGTGGAACGCAGAGCTAAGAGGCTCGTTGGCGACATAAAATTGGTGAGTGCCAAGCTCCATAGCTTGAGTCATCGCCGCAAAGTTGCCTGCCTGTCGGTTTTCTACAGATTGTACTTCGGAGAGTGTGCCCAGGAACTCCACGATCTCATCCCACCAGCCCCTTTCTATCATCGATCATCTAGGCGCACGGCAAATTACCATCCTTACCTTATTGCTATACCGCCAGGCGCCAATTCGCACTAAGCTTTTCCAGACGTCTTTTATAATGCGGACAGTGAAGGAGTGGAACTCTCTGCCTGCGTCTGTGTTTCCGAACGCATACAACCCTAATCTCTTCAAAGTTAGAGTGAACAGGCTTCTTCTGGGTAAGCTCGCTCCACCGTCGACCTTGTCTTAGTCATTCCTGACCTAGACTAAGGTCAAGAGCAAACCTATCACAAAAAAAAAAAAAAAAAATCAGCTTCCTATAGTAACAAACCAATCTGGGTTAGTGATAATACTTGTAATAAAGGCAATTTACCTATGAAGGTACAGATTCAGTTTTATCATAATATATTACCTTATTTATAAATAATATTCAGTACAACTGGCAGCTTACCCTTGCTTTATTCGCATAAAAAATCCCATGATTTGGTTGGGCGACATCTTGATTCGTCGAGACCCTGTCAAATTGGTCCGACAGACGAGAGTGTGAATTGGAACGTCTAGAGATAGAGTTAATTGCAGGAAGCGGGCTATTATGGTCCTCACTCGTCCTAAATGTACTTTAGTGATGACATCACACAAGGCTGTTACTGCTCTCGTATACCTCAAAAATTCTGATGTTTGCATCCTGAATCTCTCATCAAATGTATAGATTAAAATAAGTGCTTCTTTGTCTTACTCTGTTCGTCTGATCATCGAAATCGAAAATAACGTTGTCTTGAAAATATCGTTAGTAGCGATACTTTATAAGTTAAAAATATAGAAATACTTGTAATTGTATGGTATACATGTTATAAAAAGTATTCTATCTTATTTGGAATATTAAAAATCTTATTAGGGAAAATGAGCAGTCGTAATTTTTTAACTGAATAAGATAATTTCCGTTTTTTAATTCCTTTGTGAAGTTACTGCATTATCTCTATCGGGGCCAGTGTATCGGTGTATGGAAGTAGGTAGTAAACAAAATGCGTGCATGCAACATTACTACTTATCACCTCCCTAAATACAATATCGTACGATTAGATAACATTACAGGTTATCGGAACTGGATTAAAGAATAAAATTAGATCCGCGATCTGATCATAAATAATGAACTATCGTTATCTAATGGGATGATGTAACAGTTTTGTTTCATTAAACCAAAAACCTGCTCTTTTTTGTAAAACCGTATTACAGTTATAGATAACTGATAAATATTGTTCAATAATATACACCACTTAGAAAAAAAGGATAAACATACAATATTATTAATAGTTAGTAATCGGAAGTTCTCTGGACTGATAGAAACGTGAAATATAGCAGCTCTCCTTTTATTAATTTTAATGTAAAGTTTAACATTATTGACAATCCAGGCCACACATTAATAGTGAATTAATCTTTGCTATTTTTTTCATAATCAACAACAAAATTGGTACATGAATAAATTTAATAACACCCAAGGTCGTCCCAATTTATATTTCAATTGATGAACAAAATTAGAAACAACACATGTTTTGGGTATATAAAGACGCTAATGCAGTAACATTTTATTAGCGGAGCTGAAGAGAATTATATTTAATTTTACATAATACAGTATGTAAAATAAGTACGTTTTAACTTCTTTCATTTTGAACTTTTACCATTTTTTCACAATCTGTATATCTCAGTTTTTAACTCAAAGACGAGGTAAAAGTTAAAATTCCAAAAAATTGTTACTGTCTCAACAATTTTTTCCAGAAAACGTACCATAATAGTACTACGGTGCAAGTCATCAGGATTACTATGTTTCAGAAAGAACCACCTTGATTTGGTAAATCCTAAAACCTCATTAAGACTATGCAAGAAATTACATGGATGTTTGACTTCATTGCGGTATTTGTTTGATAGTCCGCAATGTAGTCAAACTCGCATGCAATTTCTTGCACCATGTAAATGAACTTAAGACTTACCAATTTGGGCATGCGGGCGGCGAGTTATGAGCGACTCGCTGTCCAACCATGGATCATATCCGGGTCGAAGACGCGTTGTGTTCCACGCGCGTCTCAAAGAGTGTCAGCGCAATGACGGCCGGCCTAAAGCCCGGTTTCCACCGCGAGCGGAACGGACACATTAATGACTCCTTTAAACTCGCAAGCGCAAACTGCATACTTGTATTTCCACCAACAAATCGTTTTTGCGTTCCCAGAGCGAGCTCATTTTTACTCTTTTCACCCGCTGGGTCATTAATGTGTCCGCTCCGCTTGCAGTGGAAACCGGGCTTTAGAGGGCCAAAGCCCGCCGGGGTTGCGGGACTAACGAATACCGTGACTCCGAAACATCAAGGGCCATTGAAGAACACCGTGCGTTTTAGTCAGTGCAGGTCTGACAGTCCTCCTGCCCTGCCCTGGGTGGGAGGACTCATTTGATGATATTACCACACTAAAAAAGTGGATTTACCAATTTGAGGGTTTGCGTAGCAAAGTGTACCTACATTAAGTCTCTGAAATCTGAAATAGTGTTGTAGAAGGTTCCATTAAGTCCATCTTTGCATTGGTATCTCATACTAGCATGTCACTGATTACTTCAAAAGGAATTAACACTTCTTCATTGCGAACAGCGGTCTGAATTGTATAAATACTCGTATTATATTATTATGCCTAGCAACATTGTATGCAGTGATATTAATATTAAACCAGGAGTTAAAATATGAATTTGTTCGTAATTTAAAAACCTTATTATGAAGCTTATGGCCCCATATGTTGGTCGTCATTAACAACTGTTATTTTTGTACCGACCATGTTATTGTTCCTATAGTAATAAGTGTCTAAGTGCCTTCCATACATGTAAAACATATTTATATTTATTACGCCTAATTGTTACCCTCATATTATAATCATGGCAGTATAATCTTTTGTGAAACGTTTTAATTACTTAGGTAATGAATTTAAGTCGCCTTTAATCTTAGCAATTAACTATAATCAATTATTCTAAACATCGCAACTATTTTTTAATTCCTTACTGAAACCACGTGATGTTCCTTATCATTTTCATAACAAATTATTATTTAAGATGATTTTAGATTAATGAGTGGAAAACTTTATATAATACAGTTCGTCGCTGTAGTCGGTAACGAGTAGACAACATATTGTGTCAATGTGTGCGAACTGGGTCAAACGCGAGATACCTACACAATGTAACTGTGTGCAACAGATGACGACGCGAGGTCAATGCCCTACTAGCAGTGGGGCCAACGACCCTTACACCACACCCCTGAATCGGGCAGGTGAACGAATCTGGGGTGGTATTCATCTCTTTCGTACAAATGTAAATAAACACGAGTGTTCATAATAATATCTGCATAAACTGATTCAGACATTATCAACCTTCACACTTTATTTGTGCTTAGATCTCCGATTCTTCTTTAAATTCACTTAATTATTGCACATTACTGTTAATAAGATGCAGGATACGTTTAGAAGCAATATGCATCATAAATAATTTGCATATTTTATAGCAACAACTTCTTCGAGTATTAAAATTTCGAGACAGGCATTTTTCACGATAACCGATATCTGTGCGCCAGAACCTTGAATTCTGTTGATAATTGCAAGCATATCGGATAAGGACCAGCAAAATTCGGTCAGTAATGCCAGAGACGAAAACGTAAATAAACATGCGAACTGCGTGTTACGGAAAATTTTACTAATGGCAGTAATGATTAAGAAGCCCTCTTGGGCGTTATCTTACGTTGACCGAAATCAGCTGTTTGAGACAGGTCGTAGTAAATAGGTGCGAGTGCGTTACGGGGAGCACGTACGCACTGGCCGGCCTTGCAGGTATATTTGTAACTCCAATAACAACCTTTTAGCAGTAAATAAGTACGAATACTGTACTCAGTAGTGTATACGGAAATAGTTTTTATGGGATACTGAATTACACTCGTTACAAGTCAACAAGTCAAGCGTTACTGAAATCGAGTGATAAAGAATTTATTGAAACAGAATTCAGGTTTGAAACTGACTCTTAATGTAATGCTAGTAAACTAAAAAACAAGCCTAAAATAAAGAAAGTTCTGGTGCATCGTGAAGAGAGATAACGGATACTTTAAAACTGTGGTTAAATTATAATTTGGCAGCATAATTTCTTAAACAACAACACCAATATTCGTTACAAAAGGATGTATAGAACTATCGACATTCGACACCCACTTTTCGTACATTTAGGTGTGTCAGTTATAAATGTAATAGTTAGTTCACACGCCAGTACCGGAAAGTTCCAAACAGATATAGGTTAAAATGTCGTGACATGATTTCGTTAATACACACTCACGAAGATTCATGTTCAACAAGAAAAACATATCGAGTATATAGTAGAATGAATATTCTGTAAATGTGTTTTGGCATATGCCGTGATAAACACACGAGTCCTTTAAGATATGGCAAAGCTTAAAGACACAATAATTGGATTAAATAACATGTATTGTGTAACTACACAAAGCTGATGAGTTTGTTTTTTTGGTAGAAAGCACTAATATGAGGAAATACTGGTTCTAATTGAAAAACTCTTTTTGTGTTGGAAAGCTCATTTATCAAGGAAAGCTATAATAACATGCTAATACTACGATCAATAGAAGCTGAACAGCGGGGGTAAAAACACGGGGAACAGCTTATTTTAAAACAAAGATGAAGACGTCACTACTAAATCAAAGGATAATATTATTAAAACGAAGCAACGCACTCGGAATCTAACAACAGCCTAAAATATAAACCAAATAGAAATGTGTGGAAATTAGCGAGGAGTGAGGTGGTAATCAAAATGTTTTGAAACCTCAGGCAATGCTCTATTGCTGTTCTATTAGCCACCATCAGTAAATTAAACACTTATGGACATAGAGACTTTGGGACGATCGTCATCAGTGACCTTCAAAGATTTGTTAAGTAGAGTATGTACAAACTAGGTTACCGTAACGATTAAGTATATTATAATTATTTACTCATAAATACATGGTTTTTTATCTGTTGAATGGAATGCAGCTCCAAACTCTCTGCTGAATATAAAACAAAAGGCTTCATAAAGAAAATTGGCTACGGCTCCACTTTCACATTACCTACCCAATCAAATCTTGATTTATCCAACCTCTGTGCACATTTGTCGGATTTGTTTTATTTGATCGTCCCGTCCTTGCTTTGTTGAGTGCATAAACAAAAACACTACATCGAGTCTAAATATAGTCAATACTTTCTCGGATATTTGGCATCGCGAGTCGAAAACAACGTTGGATGTAATCACCGAAAGCAAGGCACTCTTTTTTTTTTTTTTTTTTTTAGCGTGGTAAAATCATCAAATGAGTCCTCCAACCCCGGGCAGGGCGGGAGGGACTGTCAGACTTTTACTGACTAAAATCCACGGTGTCCTTCAATAGCCCTTTCTGTTCCAGGGTCACGGTAAGGAAATAATCCCGCGACCCCGGCAGGCTTTGGCCCTCTGAGAGGGGGGCCCCGTCATTATGCTGACGCTCTTTGAGGCGCGCGTGGGACACAACGCGCCGTCGACCCGGGCATGGTCCTTGGTCGGGCAGCGAGTTGCCCTTTACTCGCTGCCCGCATGCCCGCGCCTACGGTGGCCGGAGATCATCTAGCGACGTCCGTCGCCGTGGGCGTCTACTACCGCGGATGGGGCGGAGGGAGGACTCTGTCCTCTCTCGCTCGCGGCCCGCCTCCTCCTTCACGAGCATTACTGCCTCGCAGAAGGAGGCGACCGCTTCCCACTCCGTCTCGCCCCGCAGCATGGCCGCGACCAATGCCGGGCGCGAGAGGTCTCCGCCTATCGCAGCCGTGAGGACACGTCGGTGCTCTGCCCAAGCTGGGCAGTCTTGCACCGTATGCTCCACCGTGTCCTCCGGGCGATCTTCGCAGTGGTGACACCCAGGCGTCTCCTCCTTTCGCATCAGACACAGGTACCTCCCGAAACTTCCGTGTCCGGTGAGGACCTGCGTCAAGCGGTAGGTCAGGACGCCATGACTTCTCTCCAGCCACTCCTCAAAGAGGGGTCTTACCGCCGCAATTGCGGCGTGCCCGGCCTTCGGTCGCGACAGTCGTTCCTTCCATACTGCCCTGAGATCGCGCCGGAGGTCAGATCGCGCCGGAGGTCAAGCAAGGCACTCTAATAAACTTCATTGTACATGCTTGCAGAATACTGCTCATAATATAATTGACCAAACTTGAGAAAACCAATAAGAAAGGGAGAAGGAACAATCGATACAGCCATCAGCACCTTGAGCTGACAACGTAATATATTTATAGAGGAAAGCTCCACATACACGACAAAGGCTGCAAATTGTTACAAAGTTGCGATATTCAACTACATGACATTGTTCGGGACAAAATATATTATCAGCAATTTAACTTTGCGATTTAAACATTGGTTCTGCACGATACACAAACTGAAATTGTGCTACTAGGTCGTCGGTGTGTAATTTTAAAATGTTTTAACGCGAAAAATTCTCAGATAGAGAGGATCACGTAGGCATTTTCTTTAATTGTTGGGTTTGCGATTCATTCTTCTGATTCAAATAGGATTTTCTGCAACCTTCTTTGAGAATACAGGTTCTTTTTGCATGTTTTTGTGAATTAATTTATCGTTTGAATGAATATTGTTTATAGAAACGATTAACGCCACAACCTAAAATGAAACATAATTAAAATTAATTGGCTTATTTAGTATTCAAAGGTTTTTGCTTTGAAATCATACAGAATTTTAGACCCTGCCAGGAGCAAATGATAGCTAACCGATATGAATAAGTAAGATTGATCACATGACCGTTTTCAAAGATAAGAATAGAATCATCAGCAGCTTAACGTCTGGACGAACACAACAATATATAGACATATAGGATCAGATAAAAGAAAAGTCAAAAGCCTCGTCAATCTTTGATATCTGCTTATCAGAAGTAATTATCTTGTTTCTCACATAATATTTTTAATGCTGCATATCCCTATCAATGTTTATGCGTTGACGTACGTTGTGCGTAAGCGTTTCGCGATCGCACGACCTGGCTTCTTTTCCGATCTTTCGATGGCATAAGTCATAAGAGACCGTCGGTGTACAACTTGGCAAAGCGTGCTTCACAGATAGGTGATTAATTTATCATTGCGTCACACGTCATCGCATGTTAGTGGTGTAATTACTCGAACATGTAAATAGATTACTGCTGGAATTATAGCCGATGTAAAATGTTAATAGGCGCACAATGTTTTTTCAAGGGTCATGATGTAAATTACGGTCTAACTTCAGCAATACAAAGATAATTCAGTAAAGTTTAAGCTATCAACCAACAAATAGCTCATGTGGCTCTTGAATTGACTAGGTACTTATATATCTGGCACACAGAGTTCCTCAGGGATCTGCATTGGGACCTGTTTTGATCTCTCAATGTTTAAACAACAATATACAGAGGCATGGAGAACTAATAAAATATGAAAAGTACTGTCAAAACTTCAAAAGTCCGTATCTTGTACCAACACCGAAGTCTCCACGCGGTCCAGTTAACAAGCGTTGGTATTTGTCGACAGGAACTTTGATAAGGGAACCTATTGCGTATATTATTGCAGAAAAACAAATACATATTTATTACCTATATATATTATTATGCCTACTGCTTGCTAGTTATACCTACGCCCGATATAGAATGAATCGTGTTCCTCGATGTTCGTGTTTATATGTGCTTTATTAATGGGGACGAAGGTCTAAACTTGTGCGGTTATAAATAGAGGGGAGGGTTATTTTCACATTATAAAACACGTATAGATGTAGATCAATTTTCAACGAAACTTTCATAGGATCACTCGGATATCTGTCGCCGATCTGCCGATTATTTTCCGAACCTTCGTGACCGATTCTGTTGAAAATTGGTATCATCAACCTACCCCAATTTTTTCCAATTAACCTTTGGTAATTGTGATAAAGTTGAAAATCTATTGAAGTTTAACAGTTTCAGATGGCTTGATATGCTGGTGTCTGCACATATGTATCATATCACATAATTATGTATAATCTTCTGTGACACAGCCGACAGTGACGAGCTTTTTTAGGGGAATGATAAAAAACTTAGAAAAAAGATTTTCCAACTGTACAGTATGACGTATTTCTAAAGCATATCTTACGCTTTATTCATACGTTTTCTTCAAAAAATCATATCATGAACTATCAAGAGAAGCTCATTACAATATTCTCCACAAAATGCTTTTTTTGTAAACAATCGTTTTCTTGGCAATTGATTTTTATTGAAAGTACATAATATTCAAAGCAAAAAATACTTGTACTAGTTGTGAGAACAGTTCTAGACTAAACAATGAGTTCGTTGCATGTGTGATCATAGTCGCTAACGCACAAGACAGATTTTCTGCTGCAGTTACCTGAACACAAAAAGGAACAGAGAAAAAAACATTTGAAGTCTTGTGTTCGAGCCTCCTAGGCCGAAGAAGAATGTTATAGGTAGAATGAAGGTGACTCTTGAGATAGAGAGTAATAAAGAAGTATTAGTATGTAAAAGAAGAAGAAGACAAGTGTCGGCTCCGAATTAAAAAATAAAAGCAGATTCCGGGATTCAGAACACAAGGTGTGGAAGTTGCTTTATGCAGAGAACCAATACGAATGAACCAGGTAGACGATATTATTTGAAATAATGGAGCTTAGTACCTAATGAAATTAGTCTTGATTTTTGATCTCCCTAAAGTGGTAAGATCCATCTTTACGAAGGAGTGTTTTATTAACATAGCAACAGTTGGCACTCTCAAGAATACATAGTCATCTTCATCTGTTGCAAACCTTGCGTTACACTTGTGTAAACTTAATTAGCTTGCATTTCGAGGTTCACTTGAGTTTGCAGTCTGTCTGCCTAGTGCGTCATATGCCATAGCAATAACCTGAGTCATAACTATGCTCACTAATGTCGCTTCGCCGCCAATCTAAAGCTAAAACACATGATGTTTTTATTGACTCAAAATGATTCCATTACACTCCAGACATAACTTACAAGAACGCTCCTTTGATCGCCGTTTTATGGATTTGATGAAAAATGTTTACATTTACGGGTTTTAGAGCTGCTAAATGTTGTTTCTAAGCCAAATGTTGACTGAATTTCTTTCGATCACAGAATTCACTCACGCTGGAAATAAACAATCTGTCTCTGGAAATTCTTATTTCGATCATTGCCCGTAACCAATCAACGACTGAATACGCCTTTCTTAAGGTGGCGAGACAGGAGACCGCGACAGGAGACCAAGACAGGAGACCGAGACAGGAGACCGCGACAGGAGACCGCGACCGGAGATTACTACCGTATCTGTCTGGTGGACGCCCGCGGCGACAGACGTCGCAAGACGATCTCCGGCCACCGTAGGCGCGAGCATGCAGGCGGCGAGTAAAGGGCAACTCGCTGTCTGACCATGGACCATGCCCGGGTCGACGGCGCGTTATGTTCCACGCGCGCCTCAAAGTGCGTCAGCAAGATGACGGGACCCCCTCTAGAGGGCCAAAGCCTGCCGGGGTCGCGGGACTTATCTCATTACCGTGACCCCGGAACATAAAGGGCTATTGAAGGACACCGTAGATTTTAGTCAGTACAAGTCTGACAGTCCCTCCCGCCCTGTCCGGGGTGGGAGGACTCATTTGATGACTTTACTAAGCTAAAAAAAAGTTAAGCAATAATGCCCAGCTGCTTCAGTTTGCGTTTAACTAAATGATAAACCGTTTATAGTTGACAACGGCTATTATTTCTCATTGAATCTACTTTATAGCAGAGTTCAGGAAGAAAATTACTGTTTAAAAATTCATTCATAGCCGGGGCTCTATAATTTTTTTTTTTTTTTTTTTTTTTTTTTTTTTTTTTTTTTTTTTTATTCCACAACTATCACACAACGCCATCTAGTCCCAAGCTAAGCAGAGCTTGTGTTATGGGTACTAGACAACTGATATACATACTTATATATTTCTAAATACATACATATTATAGATAAATTACACCCAGACACAGAACAAATGATCGTGCTCATCACACAAACATTTGTCCTGGGTGGGAATCGAACCCACGACCTCCGGCATAGCGGTCAGGGTCACTAACCACTAGACCAACAGGCCAGTCATATTTTGTTACATACTCGTATTTACTCTTTACGATAAATATGTACAGAGATTGTGTACGTTATTAAACAAACAAGTAGTAGTACTTACATTGTTTAGTTCCTGTTTATTTCACAAGTCAGTGCAGCCTTCAAAAAGTACTGAACGGATTTTTACGAGGTTTTCAATGCTTGGCTCTAAACTATTTAGAGTGCGTTAGTAAAACTCTGAGCTGAAAGATACATAGCTTCTAATGTATTCTAAATGCGAATTTATTTTAACATCGATGTTTTTGTATCAAAAGTTGCTATCGTCTATTCAACTAATTTAATTTGTTATGTTGCCATTCCCTTGCATTACACATTAATTGACCATTTCATGTATCGAAGCGGACTTTCGTCATATTTTGTCTCGGCACTTTTTCGTAGATCAGTAGTCACTAAGAATTCTCTAATTCTATAAATCAGTATAACTACCCCTTAATAATCGCTCGATGCAAAGACATTAAACTATAATTATACGAGCAATAGACGGGACATCACGAAGAAATTTGTGATCCAAAACTTTTTACCAATAGGTAAAAAGTCCCTTAGTCTAGTAGTCGCGTTGCTATGCAACGCTTAGATAGCGCTACTGACGCACGGCATCAACAATTTTGTATGACAATTTTCCCAATGCCCGCTCTATAGGTTCTTTTAAATCTCTTTGGCTCGATGTAAACTACTGTTAATTAATCTCTTTTTTAGATAGTAAAATAATAAAACAGAGTTTTCCTGCACTGAGTGGAGCGGGAGGCTCTATCAGACACCTACCAAATAAAATCCACCGTTTTCCTTAAATTGCCCATACGTTCCAAGGTCTCAGTTACCTATTTAGAGGATTTCGCGATCCCGTAAAACTGAAAGCTGACGCCAATATCTGAACATAGTTGGGAAAAAGTTGGGCAGATTATAAAAATAATCCCATTATCAGATTGATCAATATCTCAAATAAGAAGTAGATATAAGTAATGAATGCTAGGCAACTGGGCTTCTCCCAATTGTAATGTAGGTACGAGTACCTTTGTTCCTATTGGCCTTGTTTTTTTCTGTCTCCTGCTTGACATAGAGGGAAGTGGAAATGTATTTTTCTTACTCCTCCACTCAAAGAGATTAAAAGAACCTATAGAGCGGGCATTGGGAAAATTGACACACAAAATTGTTGATGCCGTGCGTCAGTAGCGCTACGTTGCATAGCAACGCGACTACTAGACTGAGGGACTTTTTACCTAGTGGTAAAAAGTTTTGGATCACAAATTTCTTCGTGATGTCCCGTCTATTGCTCGTATATATAGTTTAATGTCTTTGCCTCCACTATTCTTTTCTGATTCATTTCGTTGCAGGATCCAAGACAGGTAAATTCATTCTCCGCGACATGTCGAACTTCATTTGCGCTTTTCTAGTGGTTGCCACTGTTGATTCTGGCTTTCAGGAGTTGCAGTTGTTTGGGAATACTGTGGTGGTGGTGTGTTTATAAAAATAAAACTCAAATAAGAACACCTATGTCTACGTATTCTGCAGAAATATGTCGACTATTTCCATTTTCGAACCAGGCCTCCGCAGTAACCTAGGACCGCTAAATCGTGCGTATCAAAGCACATGAAATAGCTATAAATTAACTTAGTATTGCCTACCGACACTTTAAGATCAGGCCTAAGGCTCCGTTATCATTTTGAATATCAAGTCCGTTGATTATATTATAGACCCTGCTCCGAGACGGCTTATGATACCGTTAGCAAATTAAATTCAAGTAGGTACTTAAGAAATTCTCAAACTTATTCTGGTGAAATGATTCTTATTTTATAAATTATTTCTTGTTTTAAGAATTATTTCTTATTTCAAGACTTATTTCTTATTTTAAGAATTATTACTTATTTTCATAATTATATCTTATATTGAGAGTTAAGCACGTTGATTGATTTGAATGCAACAGCTGATTTAACAGCAAATTTAGGTTAGATATAGTGAGTTCAATGTATCTAAATACGTGTTTCAATATATTTAACAGATACCAGCAGATGGCTGCCATCGATTAAAATCTACTTGTTTTGAAAACTGAATAGTAGCGGATATAAGCTTTGTTTATTGTGAAGCCTTGTACGAATAGAATGTACGGTCAATATAATTTAACAGTCTGTTTAATTTCAAAAGAGGTTGCATGAAGTGCTGTCAATCAGATCTGATAAACTTAACATTTATGATCTCATCAATCACTAGCTGTCGTTTTAAGTTAAAATGCTTGTGCGTTGATTTGATTCATTATACTGACTGTTGATAAAATACCTAGTCTAATACAAAAGGGGACACCTACACAAATAATTACATTTAAACATGTCAAGAAGCTGTTTTGTATAAAATTAAGAGCATATTCCACAAAACAAGATGAATAATGTAACGAAGATACTGAAACTGTAATAAAATCCCGACCACTATTCACACAATTACTAGTTTAAAAAAAACTTGATTCATCCGCGCCAAAACCACCAGTCAATCTTGAACGCATTCCAAGATGAAAATTCTTTAATTCCGGACACACAGTCAGCCCACTTTTCTCTAAGTGTAAGTGCATTTAAAAAAATGAAAATAGTTTTTTAGATAATACAAACAAAATAAACCTGTATCGCATTAGTAAAACAGTTCCATTTGCAACGTCACTAATCGATCTTTCAAGGTTGCATACAATAGCGTTCAGACCAATCTACAACTGTCTTTGTCCACACAGCACTTTACATTAAAAGTGTGAATGACGGCGCATTTGTCAGTCTTCCCTGTCAGAACAGTTACAGCCAAAGGCTATTTTGCATAAAAACCAAAAAGAAATGCAATGTAGGGAATAGTAGATAATTTTTAAACTAATTTAGATACTGCTGAATGGAGGTATCTAATTAGATAATTTTGGGAGTCACTCAACGACATAAGACACCTAAAGTGACTTCGCTAGGGAGCTAGAATTTTGTGAGTATTAGGATTTTATCCTACGAACTATTCAACTAAACTATTTATAATTAAACTATTAAATATTATTAACAATTCTCGAAGAGACATCAGACGTCACAGATGAGCCAAATATTTACCAGGAAGCAATCGAAAAAGTTGCGAATCTTAAGAAATCTTAAGAATATTCATGATACCGCCACGTGGTTTCTTAAAATAAGTTTATCGAAGTTTCTAGAAACAAGACAAGCATTTCGCTTTTCACCTCTATGAATATATTTTCACGCTATTTCCGTTCTATTGGTGAGCAAGACATCAAGAGACTGGTAACGCGTTACAAGAGCTTTCAGCCACGTGTTTGGTTAAAATATGGCGTAAGAACGTTCGACTAATTTCCTCGCTTTTAGAGTAATTACTATTCGGAGAAATTTTAGAGTATAATTGTTTTATGTTGTTCCAACACGCTTCCATTTCCATTGCCAAGCATTTTGTCAAGTTTAAGACCGAAGTGACAAGTGATTGCTTTGGCGTCATCGACGAGAAAATGGAGTGCGCGTCTGAATCTGAATAAACATAGGCTACATTACATTATTTTTAATTATACTAATGGAGAAAATAATTGTAACTGGTCGGGTGTGGTTTGTGGTTTTAGGTTCGCTAAACTGTCGGTTATAACCGACAGTTTAGCGAACCTAAAACCATTAAATAATTATTAACAGCATCAAGATAAACGTTGTTGATACTTTGTAATAGGTATGTTAACAACTTTACAACTAGTCAGAGGCTTTCGTTTCAGTATATTATTTTTTATTTTTCCTACATCACCGCTGAAGTTTTCCTCAAACATCCTACGCAATTTTCCTGCAAAACACATTTTCAGAACTCTTAGACAATATTTTTTCTATCTGCATAATGTATCCGTGATCATATCACGCAATAACATGTTGAAATTACAGTTAGCATTACTTACGTTTGGCTTGGCATGAAGTATTGAACACCTATAAAATAAACAGCAGTCATTCTGTGAATAGTAAATTACAGTAAATAATACAAGGGCAACTAATTATTACAAGTTATTATTGAAACAATAAACAAATATACATAATATGTACAATTGTACACGTGAGTGACTGGTAACGTGAATTTTATTTTGACAGAAACCATTTGTCTTGATATAAGGTTGGCAAAACATATTTTTAGCTGCCTCTTTCTGATCTAGTGGCAGCGACCTGGCATGAATGCAGTGCAGACCTTGCGGTCCTAGCCACGTGTCAGACATAGGTCGATCAAATAAGAAAAATTTCATTTACGAGTCCAACGTTGGAACAGTGCCCAGTGGCTATTAAAATCTGATAGTTATTAATACCAAACCTAAACATGTTTTCTGTCTTCAAGACAGTGAAATGAGAAAAAAAAAACTTTCCCTCAATCAACTTTTACAATCCGAGTGGGATGATACTAATGTTTTGTTTTCTTTTTAGATTTAGAGCAACATACTCTAAAGTGTACGGAAATCATTCCAGTTTCAATGAAAAATATACATAGTGCAGTGTGTTAGTTCACCAAAAGGCCATTTAGTAATGAGTGGGCAGTTATGTAAATATTACACAGTTGCAATTGGAGACAACAGAATACTAGCAGATACATAGACTCCACATGATATGTTACCGGCGAACGTTGGCAGGGAGCCAGCACCTTTCGCCAGGTCATTCTCTCAAGAAAGCTGCCTGGAATAACTGACGCGATTTGTCTACAGTCTAGTCCAAAGTGTGTAATCAAAAACCGCGTGGTTCTGAAAATCGCAGTGACCGACACTACGAAAATATCTGATGATTGTTATGTTAACAGCAGATTAGAAGGAGTCAAGTGATGCGTCACTGAATGACATTGGTGAGTCAGGAATTTACTGGCATTGGGATAACTGCCACTGAGTGCCGTGTGCTAGTTAGTAATTGACACAAATAGTCCACTCTTTCTTTTGTTTTACGTGCGAGTCAATTGTTTCAGAAAACTCTTTTATTGAAAATACTGGCCTTGAATTAAGAAACTACAAAAAGTATGTTCTATTTTAATGCGTGGGAATAATCACCTTTTATTTCGACTGCTGACAGTTTTAGGAAAATTGTACATGTTTCTAGCCAAAAATCAGACGGCATATCGTTTCCATTTCAATGAAAAATCAAAGCTAAAATTTTGTTTTAATTACCGTGATCTTTCTGTATACATTTTTGAAAATGTGAAATCAATTAAGAGCAACGGTTTGCTTTTAATATGAAGCAAAAGACGGAGATAGCTTTTCCGGCGATCTTTGTGCTTTAGAAGACGCACGTAGATATAAATAAATGGAAGCGAAGATCCGGTGTATTACTTATCTGTAATTGCTGCACCTAGGATCAATACTTTCAACTGTTATCCGCGAAGTATTCATCATCATCAGCCTATAACATTCCCACTGCTGGGACACAGTCTTCGTCTCTGTGAAAGGGAGTTGGATACGATTCACCACGTGGTCCCGGTGCGGGTTGGTAGATATCGACATGTCTTCTAATTTTTGGTTCTAGGACATGAGTTTCCTTAAGATGTTTTCCTTCACCGTTTTGAGAGAATTTAGAAGGTTCAGAATTTTACTTGAAGTATCAACGGCGTTTATTGCATGGAAAATGAAAGAGCGCCTCTAGTGTACGAATGAGGAACTAACTTTTTTCATCAAATTAACTTCAAAGTTCCCGTTTACTTTATGTCACAAAAACGTAAGAAGTCGTGCTAGGGCCTCGGTAGTCTGAGACCAGAGGAAGATTTGGTTCCTTTTCAACATGGTTTTGATAAATAATGCACAGACGAAACAGCTAGTAACGAGTAGGTATTGTCTATTGTTTTTTTTTTTCTTCTTCGTAAAATCTGATGCAACATTATAATTTCTTAGTAGACAGTCTGTAAATTGAAATTAGGTTCGAAGAATGAGAGGAACTTTAAGAAGTAAAAATAAATAAACCTAGATTTTGTAGAAGTTGAAGCTTAGGAAATGAAATATTAATCATTTCTGAGGATAGAACTGAATATTCTTCAACAACAGATGGAAACAAAAAAGAACTTAGAAGTCCACTTAGAAATTAAATTGAAAGTATGAAATCGAATAGAAACCCCGCTATGAAAGCACTCATTCAATAACATTTATATTAAATAAAATCTTGCTACGCAGTAAGAACACGTTGTCAACTCAAAAGTACAACAGCCTTTACTTCAACTAATTTATGACTCAATATAAATAACGCACTATTAATAAATGCTAATTATGTATGTTCCATAACCGAAGCAAATATAATATGGAATATTTTTCTGTTACATAATAAAGTAGACAATACCTATTCGCTAGTTTACATTACTCAAAGGATTAACCAAATAACGAAATGATGATTATTGTTATTAATATTCGATAAATGTAAATAAATCCGTCTAAGCTACGTGTATATTTATCAATATGTCATTAATTAACATACCTAATCAACTATGACCGTCTACTGCGCAGTTACAGGTCGGAGGAAAACAATACTGTTTAACATTACAAACATTGTATTTAAAGCCATTTACTGTTTTGCGGTTTTTGATTCATTCTAGTTCATTATAATAAAATGCAATACGACTTAATTATGGTCGTTCTACTAATTAGTTTTGACGTGGGTGTGACGTCGTCACCACACCCCCAATACATCGCATATTTGAAATGAGAACCAGCAAACGATTGTACTACTTTCAAATGACTTGTCATTTGTACAACTGTTAAATAAATACAAGCAGTTCCATTCCAATTTATAACCTCTTATTACACGATTTTGTCACGAGAATTTATCTCGCAAAACCAAATCGTACCGGTTTACAATCGTAATTGCCTACCCATTTAATAGAAGGCGACAATCAATCAGAAATATTGTGATAAAGTGAGGCTCAGCTCTTAAATAATAATAATAAATAAAATCCAGTTCCTCTCGACATAGAACCTAGATAATATTGTGCACTTGCGTATAAAGATAAATTCACACTGATGAAAACTGATAGACATAAAGTGGTCTAGGTTTTATCTAAACTGTGATGGAGTACCTTTGTGCAATAGTGCTTAGTTACTCGTATGATAACCTAATATTTCTTCTAGTAGGAAGCTAGCAGTGTTTTAATATAATGTTGGTTATGATAATTTGGCACCATCGTCGGAACATCCATGTCATTTACATATGAAACACATTATAGTGGATATTGTAACAAAGTACGTAAGTCGGCTTTAGAGTTATATTTAGATGCCCGTTTGAATCCATCCGCTGCGCAGTTTGTTATTTTGGTTGGAAGAAACAGCTGACACATGGCAACATAGATCACGGACGGATCCCACCTCGCCACATGGCCGGCCCTTATAATTTTTTTCTCTTACACCTCTTAACTTTATCACCAACCGGAGGATTTATTGATTTACACTGAGTAGCTCCGAACATATTTAAAGTGATTTGAATAGTTTAAGACGTAAAAAACATGTAAGACCGTATAAAATCGTATAAAAGCTGCCAAATCTCGAGCACAAGTGTAACAAAATTGCAATTCCACTACGTTCGAGAATAATTGGCATTGCGATTGGGCCTGCAACAAAGCGAGCGATTGCTCCAATATCTGCAATTTTCATACTCTGTTTCATCATTCCATCCTCTCCCAAACATTACAGTCAGGTATCAAACATGTGTTATCATCAGTCACTTCCATTGACTAGTGAATGACCTTTCAACAGGTCAAAGTACATTTCTCTCAAACTCAAATCTTTTTGGAGACGACATTTGATTTGTTCCATTAATGCTTCTTAAATAGATCATGTGGGAAAACCCTGTAAAGTTCTACGAAAGCCTGGATGATATCCAAATAATCATACGAGAACTAAATGACGCAATATTGAAAGTAGGCCTTACGATGAATGAGTCTAAGACTAATTTCGTAGACCATGTCTTCATCATCATCACACGTCTGCCGAACTTAGATGTTTCTCGACAAGTCTCGAAATTGTTATCATGCTAGATTATTTGGCAGCGGAATGGAAAATTAGTCTTGGTATTCGGCAGATTTAGTCACTGTGGTTTTGGAAAGGAAGGACTGAATAAAGTGCGAAAAAACTAAAAAGATCAAAGTACCAGATAGGTCTCGTTTTCGCAAGTTAATTAGAAAAGAGTTAAGGTGATGTCAGCAGGAGCCAATCCCAGACGGTGTGGCGACCAATGAACGGCGAAAGGTGCGTAGGATGGCCAAACAACAGTAGGATGGGTTGACGACTCCAAACAAGCGTAGCCTACGCTTGGATCAGATTAGCTCGGAATCTCTCGTGGATTATTTGTTTGGGCTAACTTCCTACGAAATATTCATCGACGTAGTACACATTCTACCTCGCATGTCAAAACAGAGACCATAATTGTCACTTATTTTTACTTTACTAATTTTGATACCAAAACATTCGTTTATTTTGTCATTTCTCTACATAAAGAAAAAACGCAAGAATATTAGCTACATTATCTTGAGTGATGCGACGTTGTTTTCGCTAGTTTAACCCTAATTACTATTATCTTTCTTGGAACATTATGTATACTATTATACGTGTTACGTCTACGTATGACTAGTGATTAATTTTATAACAATTTAGGGACAAAGAGTCTACTGGTGATCTTTTATTATGTCCTGAAATTGTAAACAATAAACTTAGTCACAAATTGCCAACGAACAGTATAATCGATTCTTCTGGAAGTGAACAGTTGAATCAACTCGCTATGATGAAATCGTTGGAAAATCGAACGAGGAATGCACGAACGATACATACATTAATACGAATTAATGAGGAAATTGTGTGGGTACAAAACATTATGCGTGTGCATAAACTTCATCAATTAACCAGTGATTCACCAATGGGTATAGAGCAGCTGTGGTTTGAATAGACGTCTGTGGAATAGACTGTCCTGTCACACACCCACCCTTGTCAAAAAGTGTCGCTAGTGACTCACAATTAGCAACCCTTTGTTCGGTTCAAATGTCATGACAAATGTTCAATCGTGCGTGACCGTAGCTGACGTGGTACCAACAAAATCGGTACACGATAACCGTTCATAATAATATTATGCATAGACTTCATTTCCAGCAAATTTTCAACCGCACACGTCAGCTATGATAAGCAACACATCTATGAAATCCATTGTCTTAACTCATTTACATCAAGGTATTAATAAAATTTACATTGTATTACCTACTAGGTCCGTCCATGTTAATATATCATTCAGATATGTACATAATTGGTTGCTATTTGACACGACTTTCGTGACTAAACACAATGTAAATGGATTAGTCACAAATGTTGTTGGTAGTGTTACGTCTGTCGCGATTATACAAGCGACCTCACCGGCTAGCGGCTTGGAGGAAGTGAAACCATTTAAGCGAGCTCAGTAATTAGTGAGAGATACCACGATTGTGTTAAACTGCAGAGTTGGAAGTGTTGGAACTGAGCCAGAGGGTTCATTTGCCGCGGCCGTCTGTTCGTCGATGCCCCTCTTAACTTCTGAACGTTATCAATTCTGGTTACCGTTTCAAAGTAACGAATCACCGGGTGTTTCAATAAATTGCATTTCACTTTTACAGCTATTTATTATCCAACTAGCTGTGCCCGCGACTTCGTTCGCGTGGATGTCGGAATTAACAATGTATTTTTTAGTGTGAAGCGTTTAATTCTCGCCACGAAACCCTATATTTCGAATTCAAGAATATTTGACGTGCTTGTAATAAACGCCCTCTGTTGTTCAAAGGCAGTACCATTTAATTGCTATTGGATAAGAGTTATTTGTATATCGATTTGAATTCGATATTGTTTAATGAATTAAATGAATGTTGGTATGGAAAAAAAAATGATGGAACCTACTCTAAATCCTATTTCAGCACGCGTGAACGTAAAGCAACAAAAAGACCCGCTCCACTCCACTCCACCCGCTCCACTCCTCTCAACCCGTTCCACTCTACTCCACCCTCTCCACTCCACTCCACCCGCTCCACTCCACTCGCTCCACTCCACTCCACCCACTCCACTCCACTCCACTCAACCCGCTTCACTCCACTCCACTCCACCCGCTCCACTCCACTCCACCCGCTCCACTCCTCTCCATCCGCTCCACTACACTCCACCCGCTCCACTCCACCCACTCCACTCCATCCGCTCCACTCCACTCCACCCGCTCCACTCCACTCCACCCGCTCCACTCCACTCCACCCGCTCTACTCCACTCCACCCGCTCCACTCCACTCCACCCGCTCCACTCCACTCCACCCGCTCCACTCCACTCCACCCGCTCCACTCTACTCCACTCCACTCCATTCCAGTCCAGTCCAGTCCAGTCCAGTGCATTCCATTCCATTCTGTTCGATTCCTTTAAATTGCTTAATTAATTTCGGGTGTGAATTGATTACGATGAAACAAAATACCGTACATAAATGTTACTTCAATAACACCTCTATTCCAGGTTTTCTTTTAACGCCATCTGCCGTGCGTTGAAATATTTATGTTTAAATTTATTATTTGAATAAGTAGTCTTTCCATTCGAAGCTAGATCGCGCTACTGACCTGCGCGTCTCGGTGTGAACTGATCGTAATTTTACTTCTGGAACACTTTAAATTCAAATATCTTTTGATAGACTGAACCGATTTCAATGAAACAAAAACTAAATGTTACTTCAAGTTACGGTCAGTCGTTGTGTATTAAGAGGGCTTTCACACGTTTCGTTGTTTTTGTGCGACTTTTGGAACCTTATTCTGGGTATGTCATTGCCACAAATAAAAAAAAGATATATACTCGAGAAAGTTTGATTATTTCTGTGTGGAGTGCTTTAAACAAATTTTTAGATTTGTTTACATACATGAGTAAAAACCTTGTCTTTGCAAAGGATGTTTCATAAAATTCTACTTTTTGTCATACTTTGGTACCGAATTACATAGAAGGTATAATAGTAAAATAATATTTGAAAATGTCCATGGTACATCTGAAAGATTATATTTGGACTGCATTAATCACTTTTTTAATTTCCATTCAGAAATACACCAAAAATAATTTTTCAAAACAGGAAGAATTTGACATTTTTTCGTCCGAAATTATATTTTTTATCTATCAATATTTACTGAATATTCAATCAAAAAGTATTGAATAACTAAGGTTACTATCTTAGCTTGCATTAAAAAAATAATTAGCTCATTTAAAAGTAAAATAATAGTATTAAACAATTATAATATGCAATGACAAAATTCAACATAAAACCAAGAACGGTTTGTTCTTTGATTTAGACGGCGCGGGGCGCCTTTTGAGGGAGGACGTATCGCTCGCAACCATTTTGACATTAGTCACGTAATTATTAAATTTTAAAATACACGCCACCATTCATGACCTTCATACGCGGCGCTAGTGTCTTTGTCATGACATCAAATTCCATGTGAAAAATGTAGTACCTCGAATTTTCCGCAGGTCATGAGTGGTGGCCAGTAATTTTCCCAATCGCCAAGAATACAGCATAACCTAGCTTTCTTGATACAAGCTAATATTTTGAATTAATTTAATTTTGATCTGTTTGCAATGTAAATATATAAATGTGTTGATTGTATTTTCCTACTATATTCGAATGTGGATATAATTTGTAGATAATAAAATAATGTAAATAATTCTGATAGCTTTTTTTCTGAATTGGTAATTAAATGTAATTTTAGACTTGCTAACTTCCCAAACATTCCAGTTCGTTTGTATAATATAGCTCGCTGCGGGAACCACATACCACCGGCCATGCCCCTGGTGGTATGTCTTTTTATTACGTGGTAAAATCGTCAGATCAGCCCTTCCACCCAGGGAAGGACAGGACTACAGGAAGGACACACAAACTTGTACTGACACTACTGACTAAAATCTACGGTGTCCTTCAATAACCCATTGCGATCCGGGGCCATGGATACCTGATAAGACAGTCCCACGACGCCGGCAGGATTTGGCTCTCTAACGTGCGCCCCGAAAATCCTTTTCCTATCGTTTTGAGGTAGCGGTTAACCCAGAGAAAAGTAACATTAAAAAAAAAACTTTTTGACAAAAGTACCGGAAAAATTCACGTCTTAGCAGCATTGAAGTTCAAGCACTCAGCCGGCCATGGCTCTTTCGCCTGATATTATTTTGTGAATTTTATTCATGAATACAGATACTACTCAGAACAAAACATACAAAAAATAAGTTAGCATTCCAATAAATCATAAAAATAAGCGAAATTGAACGAAAAGTGAGAAATTACAGGAATGTGTCAAGTTTCATAAATAAAATAATGAAATCGAAAAAATAATGTTTTCAATGTTCCAGAGAGTTCTTTTTTCTCTTAAACCCTGTGTTATTTTACTGAAGGTGAAATGTTCTGTATTAAATAACGAACATTAATCTATACCATTTCAATAGAAATCAGGTAAAAAGCCTGAGTGACCAATTGTAGCATCGTAATTCGAGCATAAACGAATCTATGCACTGTTAGTCGCGATTGATCGAAGATGAAAACAGGTACTACTTGCTGTGCAAATGAAATAATGTGGAGTTGAACCACATTTTCTACGCAATTTTGAGCAGTTCCTTCCTACCTTCGTTAGGAAGTGAAAGCTCAGTTTGTGCGAGATAGAGATTATAATTTAAAGCTCACCAAAACATTCTGTTTCAAGAGTGAAATGATCCGAAACCTGTTGAACTCTGATAGATCTGTCTTTATTAAAAAAATAATCCAGCTGTAACCCAGTATATGAAGCACTGAAGCCCAGTCAAAACAGTTCAATAAATTTTCTCCTTTGCAAATGTTTAACGATTTGCACCATCCGCTCACAGTTAACTGCAGGCGAACCAAGAATCTTCTTGAATATTAATTTTTAATCTTCATGGTGCCGATTCGAAATTATCTTATCAATTATAGGGGAGCTTGTGGCTGGTCGCAATGGAGTTTGTATGATCCGCGCAGTAGATTATCGCTCTCTTTGCGCGGTTTAACGAACTTGATGGTCTTCTTGGGCCTTACTCACTTTCTTCCTGGATCACGGCGTTTGGTGATATTACCCGTCTCTTTTGACAAATATTTTGTACCACTGGTTGGAAATATTCGAGCATTAAACCGACCACTTCTGGCTATATCTCCTTATCTATGTCACCGTAATCACCCCAAGTGGCTGGTTTTGCGTCCATAATTATGTCTCTGAATAGATGGCATAAATGACTGTTTGATGTATAAGTCAAAGAAAAGTTTGAAAAATTTTAAACACCAAATCGTAAATTCTAAATAATTGCAAAAATCTAATTAAATAAGTTATGAATTCAAATTAGCCACTAGAAACAAAATTAACACTTGAAAGATATCATAACAAGATAATTTACTCGTATTATAGAATGGAATTAATTAATCTTTATAATGCACTTTGTAAATTACAAATATATCCAATTCGTAGTGTGACACAATGTGCGGTTTAAAGTGTTATATAATGAATGGCCCTTATTTTATTTTGATAGGTATACATTTATCATATTATCCATTCGTTTAAGAATACAAGTAGTGTCTAGAAGCTCGGGATCTTACTTTGTTTATTCGAAAGAAAAGTGGCAAAAGCTCATGTTGTTTTCTTCCTGGTATACGAGGCATAGCTGTTTCGTTAGTGTTTTGTTTTTATGCGGGGGGCATCACGATGTCACATTGACAGAAACTGTGTTCTTTCAGTATGTACTAGCGCTCTTAAGGTTACCTACAAAGCTTTCGTACATTTTACGTGATGCCCGAACAAATAAACATACAAACAGACAAACAGACAAACAGACAAAAATTCTAAAAATGCTAGAAATGGGTTCTATTGGTTGTCCTTTAACACCCTGGCTATATTTTTTGAGTTTTTTTTTAATGTACAAAAATTACTTTTCTACAGTTTTATTATATGTATAGATTTATCCAACATGTAATTTGCATGAGCCGCTTACGTGAGCTGTTATCAAGTCCCTTGTATTCCTGTTCATTTAAACAGCGGGAGAGCCGATAACGTTAATTCCAACGTTGGCTGATTGGTCATAAGTTAGTTATCTAACTACAATCTCCGTCTTCCTGGCCGGTCCAACCAGTGCTACCGGTGGCCGGTCCGGTCGCAAATGGATCACGCCTATTGTTAGCGACGAATAGTAATCGTACTAGGCAAATCTTGTAAATATGTATCACTTAGAGATTAGGATAGTTTTAAACAATAAAACTAGTAGTTATAATGAATAACAAGGGTCGGGTAAATGTAGAAATGTGCATTTTGTAAGTACCTTCTAATAAATTGATAAGTTGTTCTGTTTTTTATTTGTCCCTCCTGGTGTCTCTGCTGATGCCACAAAATAAACCCACAGTTGGGTAGACATATAAATGCGCATTTTACATATACCGTCAAATAAATTGAGAAACTGTATTGATCACTATTTTTGCCGCTTGGAGCACCACTTGTCCCGAAAATGTAAGCGAAGTGTCAGGTAGTCATAAGAAGTGTACATTTTAGAAATACCCTCAAACACAGTGATAAATTGTTGTAATTCCTATTTCTGGCACTTGGTGTCTCTGCCTGTAGGTTGATGTAAATTTAGTTTTTCACCATTTTTTAGGTCTAAAAATTAAGGTTTTGCTAAGATTTTTATGTAATTAGATAGACTAAGTTAACCCTTAGGCTATAAGATAAATTGTAAAACAAAAAGGGAAGGTTTACTATAGAAAACTGCCAAATTAAAGTTCCCCATACAAAGTCGCATTAGTGCCGTGTGCAAAAATGGATTGCTCTGATTGGCTGAAGGGAAAAATATTAGAAACGTGTGCAAATTTTAAGGATTCTGATTGGTCAGAGCTTTCTATAAAAGAGGAGCAGTTTTCTATGGGATTCATTCCGAAACCAGCAGTATTATAATAAACAAGAAATAAGAAAAGTACTCCGAAGTCTCATTAGCGCCGAACCTACTTCAAGCCTCCAGTTTCTACCGCCAGCGAACCAATCCTACAAGTTCAACAGTTTACAAGTGGTCCTTCGTGAAGCCGGATCGGGTTCAAGAAAACTGAAGATGCCTTCTACAAGATCAGGATCAGTGCAGTCCAAGGCTACGGGAGATAGTACTTCGTCAGTCGACGGGAGTGCAAGCACGCCAAGTGAAACCACAAGCGAAGCGACTACGAGCGCGTCAATTACAAGTCGGTCAACGCTCACTAGAAGATCGCCGCCGCCTAGCGTACGAGCCCACCAGTCGTCTATTCGTCAGCAAAATACTGCCGGGAGGGAATCAGCATTGGGGGGAGCGACTCGCACCGCGCCCCTAGCCAGCACCGTGGAAGAGGAAGTTGAAGCGTCTGATCCCGCACGCCGAGAAGAAAGCCACAACACTACGCTGCAGAACCCAGACAGAAGTGTTGCCGTGAAGTTACGTCGAGATGAAGGAAGTGTACCGACGTCAATAGAAGGGAGTCTGCAGCAGCCTCGCCCTAAGAAGCCGACCCGCGAAATAGACACGCAGTCCGTCCGCTCGTCGCATAGGAAGAGAGCAGAAGCGCAAGCAAAGTTAACAGTGGCACTAAGGGAATTGGAATTGGCAGAAGCGCGATCAAGAGTGGCTCAGGCTGAACTAGAACTAGCAACAGCAGAGTCAGAAGAAGAAGATGGTGCCGGAGAAGAGATGTACGAGCAAACTCAAGAAGTCGAGAGGTGGTTCATCCAAGCTGGGGTCAAGCCTAGCAATGATAGCAGGCCGACTGAAACTGAAGAAAAGAAGAGTGACATCCACGAGTTAGCCCAAGTTATAGTCAAGCTGTCCGAGAAGTCACGTGATGTTGCAACACCGAAGCACTTCGAGCTCCCTCACTTCAGCGGGTCCTGTGAAGAATGGTTGCCGTTCAAGAGATCGTATGAAGACGGGGCTGCCTCCTTCAGCGACGCACAGAACTTAGCGCGCCTCAGAAGAGCAATTCAAGGCGCAGCCAGAGAAGCCGTCCAGAGCCTGCTGTTTACAGCTGAAGATCCACGCGAAGTTGTCAAGGGACTAGAAGCCAGATTCGGAAGACCTGGGGCATTGGCACTGGCAGAACTGGAGAAGATGAAGAACCTGTCAAAGGTGGGCGAGAACCCAAGCGACATATGTGTCTTCGCAAGCAGAGTGAAGAACGCCGTCCAAACCATCAAGGCATTGAAGAAGTCGCAATACCTCAGTTCTCCTGAAACTCTGAAGGCCATAGTAGACAAGATGCCACCGTCAATGAAATCCCGATGGTTCGCCTACCATAGAACCAGAAGGGAGGAAGAAATTCAAGAGTTGCTACTCATCGAAGCGTTTCTAGAAATAGAAAGCGACATGTGCGGGGACTTTGCTCCACCTGAAGTGTTTTCGGAGCAAAAGAAGGGGTCAAGAAAACCTGTACACACAGTGCAAGAAGTGTCTCAAGAGAAATATAAGAAGTCGTGTCCAATCTGTGAAGAAGAGCATTTTGTGATAGAATGCAAGAAGTTTAAAGAAGCCAACATAGATGAAAAATGGGGCATTATCAAGAAGGCTAGACTATGCTTCAAGTGTCTTCGGTTCAGGCACTCAAGAATCAACTGCAAAGCTCCAGTCTGCAAGAAGTGTAGAAGATGGCATCATACTATCCTGCACTCTGAAAAACCACCAGAGTCAGCAGAAAAGAAAGAAGACAAGGAAAGTGCATCAGAAGAGACAGTCGCCTCGATCCACAACAGCAAAGGGGAAGAGAAAATTTATTTGAAGATAATTCCAGTGGATCTCTACGGACCGAAAGGTCACGCTCGCGTGCTGGCGCTGCTAGATGAAGGCTCAACAGTCACACTCTTGGACGCATCAATAGCCAAGAAGATCGGAGCCGAGGGAACTAAAGAAACTCTTGCAATCGAAACAGTCGGCGGGAAAGTAATAAAGAAAGATAGTTCTCAGAAGATCCAGTTGAAGATAAAAGGGGCTCATAGAAGAGACAAGAGGCGAATCATAGCAAGAACCATCGACGACCTGAAGCTTTCAGAGCAAAGCATTAACAAGAACACTGTGAAGAACTGTCAGCATCTGAAGACAATTGAAGAGCAACTTCTCTACGTCACAGAAAGGCCCAAGCTGTTGATAGGTCAAGACAACTGGGGACTCATAGTTACAAGAAGACTGAAGAAAGGCAAGCCAGCCGATCCCGTGGCTTCTCTCACTAGCCTCGGGTGGGTGCTGCATGGATGTGAATCAGGGACGAATGCCATTGTAAACTTCATTCACCATGGCAAGTCTACAGTCGAAGAGCAGAATCTAGAAGAGTTAATAAGAGAACACTTCCAGTTAGAATCGCTTGGGGTCCAGAATCGCTTACCAACTAATGACAGCGATAGAAGAGCACTAGAAACCCTCGAGAAGACTACGAAGAGATTAGCCAGCGGTCGATTCGAGACAGGGCTCTTGTGGAAGAAAGAAGACGAGTCCCTACCCAACAACTACAGACAAGCACTCCGTCGCCTAGTCAATATTGAAAAGAAGTTGGATCAAGATGAAGAAATCAAAGAGTCCTATGAGAAGCAGATCCGAAGCTTGATTGAAAATGGATACGCAGAGAAGGTTCCAGAGTCTGCGAATAAAAGAAGATTATTTTACTTACCACACTTTGCCGTCGTGCACCCAGTCAAGAAGAAGCCAAGAATAGTCTTCGACGCAGCTGCCAAGTATGAAGGGAAGAGCCTCAATGACGCCTTGTTATCGGGGCCAGACTTACTACAATCATTGTTCGGCGTATTGCTGCGCTTCAGAGAAGGTCCAGTGGCTGTCATGGCTGATATCCAAGAAATGTTTCTTCGAATCAAAGTAAGAGAAAGTGACCGAGATAGCCTCCGATTCCTGTGGCGTGGAAGTCAAAGAACGGGCAAGCCTGAAGAGTTTCGAATGTCCTCAATCATCTTCGGGGCAGCATCATCACCGGCAACAGCAATATATGTGATGAATAAGAACGCAGCAGACTTTAAGAAGACTCATCCTGAAGCGGTGAAAGCAATAGAAAGGAATCATTACATGGATGACTATCTCCAGAGCTTTCCAACTATAGCTGAAGCAAAGAAGATATCAAAAGAAGTAAAGGAAATTCACGCAGTAGCAAGCTTCCATTTGAAAGGCTGGGCCAGCAACGACGCGAAGGTTCTGTCAGAAGTAGAAGATACTAATAAAGAAGACTCCCTACAACTGACGAAAGAGGAGAAGACACTGGGGCTAAGATGGCTGGTGAAGGAAGACGCGCTAGCGTTCAATGTTGGTCTGCGCAATACATCACAAGACCTTCTTGAAGGAAGAAAAACTCCGACGAAGAGAGAAGTTACAAGCGCCGTAATGTCAACCTTTGATCCTATGGGCTTCGCGACGCCAGTCTTAATACAAGGAAAGAAATTAATTCAAGACATTTGGCGAACAAAAATTGGCTGGGATGAAGTAATCAACGAAAACCAGAAAGAGGCCTGGTTGAAGTACCTAGAAGAGGTGTCGGCGCTGACGAGACTTCGGATACCAAGATGCTTTTCACCCCGCAGTAGAAAAGGGCAACTGCACACATTCACCGATGCAAGTGAAGAAGCATACGCAGCGGTAGTTTACTGGAGGACGGTTGAACCTGGTGATAAGATTCACATCTCCATGATCGCCGGCAAAGCAAGAGTGACACCAACAAAACCAGTGTCAATTCCAAGGCTTGAATTACAAGCAGCCTTGCTTGGCACCAGGCTGGCAACCACAATAGAGAAAGAGATGGAACTTGAGGCAACAGTCCGCACCTACTGGACGGACTCCAGCACAGTGCTTCAGTGGATCAAGGCAGAACCAAGAAGGTTCAAAACCTTTGTGGCCAACCGACTGGCAGAGATCGAGGAGCAGACCAAGCCCGAAGACTGGAGATGGGTACCTACTAAAGAAAACCCAGCAGATGACGCCACGAGGGGAACCCCGACTGAATTCGATCACAACGCAAGGTGGTTCCAAGGTCCGTCATTTCTCCGTCAACCAGAAGAAGAGTGGCCATATAAAGACTTCAAACCAGAGGGTACTATGTTGGAAGAAAAGAACAAGCAAAGAGTGACGGCGATAAAGGCTGAGGAGGTCTTACTCAACCTGGAGAGGTTCTCGAGCTGGGAGCGACTGCTGCGCGTGACGGCCAGAGTGGTTGCTTTCGCATGCCTCTTATTGAAGAAGACCCGTAAAGCAACCAACGCCGCCGTCCGTCAGAGGGAAGAGCCCTGGAGACCCCATAGAAGATCCCAGAAGAAGAAGACACAAATCGCCAAACGACCAGTCAGCAAAGAGAAGAAGAGGTTGTACCTACCGCTGGAAGACGAACACTTAAGAAAAGCAGAAGAATTATTAATGAAAATAAGTCAGAATGACAGTTTCAAGTCAGATATAAGGAATTTAAAGGCAAAGAAACCCTTGGAAAACGCAAGTCGGCTTAAGAAAATCGACGTCTACCTAAATGACGCCGATATCATTAAATTAAGAAGTAGAACAATGAAGTTTCAAGGCGAAGAAAGAAGAAAAATGAATCCTATCGTCCTAGATGGGAAACAGAAAATCACGCGTCTCATCATACAACACTATCACAAGAAGTTTCTCCACGGGAACACTGCCACAGTAATGAACGAGCTACGCCAGAAATATTGGATTCTGGGCTTAAGAGCGACCTTAAAGGCGGTTGCCCACAGCTGTCAGCGATGCAAGACAAAGAAGAGTTTGCCAGAGGTGCCCCCGACAGGAGATCTACCAAGCGAGAGACTGCAACATCATCAGTTTCCGTTCGCTTGCACTGCGGTAGATTACTTTGGGCCGATGCAGGTCACTATCGGGAGAAGAGTCGAGAAGCGCTGGGGGGCGCTATTCACTTGTCTTACAACCAGAGCCATTCACCTGGAGTTGGTACCCTCTCTCAGTACCAGCTCAATGATAATGGCACTTCGACGAATGGCAGCAAGAAGAGGTACCCCAAAAACCATATTCAGCGACAACGGAACCAATTTTGTTGGGGCAAGCAAGGAGCTGGAAGAGGCTGCGCAAGAAAGGGGCATCAAGTGGAAATTTATTCCCCCGGGAAGTCCAAACATGGGGGGCGCATGGGAAAGACTCGTGCGAACAGTCAAGACGGCACTAGCGGCAGTGCTCAACGAAAGAAACCCCCCTGAAGAAGTGCTTCATACTCTTATGACTGAGGTTGAACACATAGTAAACTCCAGACCTCTAACCCCAATCAGTATGGAGCCAGAAGATGAAGAAAGTCTGACACCAAACCACTTTCTACTGGGAAGATCGTGTGGAGCAATGGCGCCGGGAGAATTCGATGACACAGAGTTGATCGGGAGGCCAAGCTGGAAAACTACCCAAAGGCTTGCTGACCACTTCTGGAAGAGATGGATCAATGAGTACCTACCACTCTTGATGCCAAGGCAAATCAAAGGGAGGGAGACAACCGACCCGAGGGAAGGAGACATCGTGTTAATAGTCGACGCATCGCTACCCAGAAACTCATGGCCTCGAGGGGAAGTTATCAAGGCGTACCCTGGGCCAGATGGAAGAACCAGAGTGCTGGACGTGAGGACATCAGGCGGAGTTCTTCGGCGACCTACACGACGGGTCATCGTGCTAGTCCCCGCTGCTTCGTCGCTTCAAGAAGATGATGTGCTGCGCACCGTGGGGGAGAATGTTAGCGACGAATAGTAATCGTACTAGGCAAATCTTGTAAATATGTATCACTTAGAGATTAGGATAGTTTTAAACAATAAAACTAGTAGTTATAATGAATAACAAGGGTCGGGTAAATGTAGAAATGTGCATTTTGTAAGTACCTTCTAATAAATTGATAAGTTGTTCTGTTTTTTATTTGTCCCTCCTGGTGTCTCTGCTGATGCCACAAAATAAACCCACAGTTGGGTAGACATATAAATGCGCATTTTACATATACCGTCAAATAAATTGAGAAACTGTATTGATCACTATTTTTGCCGCTTGGAGCACCACTTGTCCCGAAAATGTAAGCGAAGTGTCAGGTAGTCATAAGAAGTGTACATTTTAGAAATACCCTCAAACACAGTGATAAATTGTTGTAATTCCTATTTCTGGCACTTGGTGTCTCTGCCTGTAGGTTGATGTAAATTTAGTTTTTCACCATTTTTTAGGTCTAAAAATTAAGGTTTTGCTAAGATTTTTATGTAATTAGATAGACTAAGTTAACCCTTAGGCTATAAGATAAATTGTAAAACAAAAAGGGAAGGTTTACTATAGAAAACTGCCAAATTAAAGTTCCCCATACAAAGTCGCATTAGTGCCGTGTGCAAAAATGGATTGCTCTGATTGGCTGAAGGGAAAAATATTAGAAACGTGTGCAAATTTTAAGGATTCTGATTGGTCAGAGCTTTCTATAAAAGAGGAGCAGTTTTCTATGGGATTCATTCCGAAACCAGCAGTATTATAATAAACAAGAAATAAGAAAAGTACTCCGAAGTCTCATTAGCGCCGAACCTACTTCAAGCCTCCAGTTTCTACCGCCAGCGAACCAATCCTACAAGTTCAACAGTTTACACCTATAATTTGTTCCGCAGACTTACATAGCTTTGTAGCCAGCGCCATTACATTATTTACATAGCCGGCTTAACCTTGGGCGACCGAGTATTTAATCGCGAAACTATCAAAATTTACCAGACGTGACCGGGTTGAATACGTATGAATCGGAAAAATAACGTAATTCATATCCTGAAAATTACATAACGACCGGTGTGGAGGAAGACAATAAGATACTGATATGCCCAAGAAGGCATTTCCGTTGATTATTTAAATGTCTGGTCCGAAATAATTGCTTCAGAATATTAATGAATCGTTTGTATATTTTCGTAATTATTTCTGAGTAACATCTCATCGAAGCATGCATCCTTTCACCACAACGGCCAGTACTGCATTGCTTAATAGCATATACTTACTTCCACTTACGGAGCTTAGAATGAAGTAAGGCATGTCTATGCATTAAAGCTCTGTGGAATGATCTTGCTTCGCATTCACGTTCATCTGACTGCAAAATGACTTCTAGCGATCGTGATACTATGTACAAACAAGGTAAGTATACGTATAATTTACTTAGTGAGTTGGTGCAAATATTTTAGGTGTGTCTTGGCTTAGACGTCGCCACTAGTTATAGCCATTGTAGCTAGAGGTGTGACACCTAATTAGATTGTAAGCGTACCAAAAATATTTGTGTTACTTTGACAGATGCTAAAATCTTGGTTTGACACGATAGTAAGTTTGTAAACCATGGCAAGTCATAGTTTCATAGAAATCCTTCTATTTCATATGGTATTTGGATCTAAAGAGCATATTAATATCGAATCCATCACGATAAATGAATCTAATGTGGCCAACGACAGATTCGCAGCCAACCGTTTCTATCTGTGTTTAATTAATGGTCGACCTTTCGGACGTTACCGAGTTGACTTCTAAGACAATTTTAAAATACCCCGAGGCTACATAATTATAACGGCTTCATTATGTTTGAGTAGATGTACCTTTAGGTACTATTATATATTCTGTGGTAGATGTAAACGGCGCCTAACAATGTTGCACAAGAAGCTAACGGAAGTGCGTTGACTGAAAGAGCTATAGCTGTCGTAGCGATGGATGAGTGTTTTTTAAAAACATGTTCGCACAAAGGGAAAGTAGCAACCGCCTAGTAACAAGGCACAATAATCGGTTGTGCATGCAATTCCACAGAGCCAGTGGGTCACGCCTTCCGTTACGGCCTGGAGCACAGACAAAGGGCGACCGGGCGACACACCTGTCCTGGCAGTTCTTTATTCTTTGCAACTAAATTACCCCAATCAGTTTGCATGACGTCCCCGTTGCATTTATTGAAAGTAAAAGTGTAATAATCACGTTGGTAACATCATGCATCAGTTTGTTATGATGCAAATATAAGCACTGCATAATTTATCGTTCTAGCCTAATGAACACGTTAAAAACTTCACCATCTTGCTCATGAGGACTACTTCTTTCTATGGCACCTTGCATATTTATGAGAAATGCCTCGACCTACAGTCTGACTGAGTTTTTATAGTGTCCTCAATTGCACTTGGGGCATCGCTGTTGATAAATGCAGCTACGTAGATAAACGGTTCGGAATGTTTTGGGGTGCATAGTGAAAAGGCCATGCCAGCCGTTAATATGCACGCAGTCGCTCAAGTAATGACTGATGATACATTATCATAGAGATTTATCAGTATCTAATTAACATGTACATCATATGCTACGGTTGAACGATGACGAAGATAAGAGAGTGAGTGGTAAACACATAATAAAGATCTTATCTTAAGCGTTGAGATTTAAGAAGCACACGCCATTGTCAAACAAAAATATCTTATACTTACGTAGGTACCTACATAATAAAATACACTTTCTAGCTTTTTTTTCCAATCTCTCTATTTTACAGCCCGTAGACTTCTAGGAAAGCCAAGTTCTTTCACCTTCAAACAGAGATATAATAAAATACGGTGGATGGAGTCCAGAAATAAGTTCTAATAGATACTTGACAGGCGAGCGTCAGTCCGGAGCTTTGACCGAGTGTGTGCGTCAGCGGTTTTGTGTTTGCACGGAAATAGCGCGATCTATGAAACTTTGGCACCGTATACCTTTGCAGGAGACAAAAGCACCTAATTTCGACTCACTTTTAATACCGGGAGTATTATAAATCTTATTTTTAAGCTCACCGTGTAACGGGTACACTACGATAATACGAAAATCCCATAATTCAAAATTCCTAACGTTTATAATTACTATTTTCAAAATATAACGTTTATAATTACTATTTTCAGCCCCCCCTTCGAAACTAACCTGTCCGAGTCGGGGTGTCCCGAGTCCTGAGCTCGCTTCGCTCGATCTTGCATCCTTGGTCAATTTGTTGACTACCACCTACCAAGGTAGGTCGACGGAGCCCCGCTTCGCGGGGCTCCTATTTCTGTGAGCAAGGTTTAAAGTAACCTATCACGAAGGGGACGGCGGGGTCTTTCAGACCCTGCCATCCCCTTCGAACCCAACCTGTCCGAGTCGGGGTGCCCCAAGTCTCGAGCTCGCTTCGCTCGCTCTTGGATCCTAAGTTCTCCTAATAACAATAAAAACCCTAAAGGCAAACAGTGAAAGTTAAGAGGATACGCCTCGCCACACCGTGCCAACACAAGCTTGAATAACACTGGGAGTACGGTAGACAAAACTACGTGGAGCCGGTTTTGCACCGATTCGTTTCTGTCACTGACTTGGTAGAATGAGAAACGAAATTCCGATTTTCAATATTCCGAAAAAATCTGTTTATTCGGAATATTGAAAATCGGAATTTCGTTTTTCGGAATGAGAACTCATCGAGCATTACATTTTTCGAATATGTGAAAATCGGAAAATGAAGAAATCGGACATACGACTTTCGGTCAAATAAATTTCGAGATTCTTAATAATAGATATTGTAATTTCTAGGTATTATGATGGGTGTAATTTATCTATAATATGTATGTATTTAGAAATATATAAGTATGTTTATCAGTTGTCTAGTACCCATAACACAAGCTCTGCTTAGCTTGGGACTAGATGGCGTTGTGTGATAGTTGTGAGATATTATTATTATTATTATGATATTCGGAGTTTTGAAAATCGGAATATCGAAATTCGGAATAAAATATTTCGGAGTATTTGGGTTTCCCCCGTGTAACACAAAAAGTCATTTAATAGGTAGAGCTGGGTAGAGCTAGACTTAATTTTTACGCAAGATACCAAGTTTAGAACGGTTGCCATTTAAAGACGTTTATTTCGAAACTGCATTTAGGAAAAGATGCTCATGTCGTTTAAGTATGTGGAAAATTTAACGTAAGTACATAATTAATTATAAATAAATTTAGCCGACGCCGTTTCTAACAACTTCTTGGAAACTGTAGGGTTTCATAACAGACTGTCGGACAAGTAATAAGCAGGGGTAACGTACCTGAGAATTTTGTAGCAATACTCAGGCTTGGTGTTACAGTATCTGTCTATGGTTGGAAGAAACTATCGAATGAAGAGCACACAGTGACTGGGGCAGTTTTGGATACCTGAAACAGATACAACAAAAAGTGAATACTTTTGGCTATCATTTCAATTTTTCTTGTTTTTGTTTGCATTTTCAAATTCTGACGATAAGGCAATTTTATAACTCAGAAATGATGTCGCCAAGAATCAGTTTCAAATACGGCTTCTTGTTTCTTAACAACAAAAAGTTAATACGGACGATGCGCTATGCAGGTAAGTGCAGAAATAGTGTATGGAGATGGAAAATTAAACAATGAACGATAGACAGTTTCATCATGATCTCGAGAGATGACTTTAGTGACCTAACGGGAGGCCCACAGACGCAAATGGAGTTGACGCAAATTTAAAATGAATTGGGCAATCTTCCAACAACGAAAACCGCCTTAACTGTCAGAAATTTGTATAACCATACAATAAACGTGTTGATACACACATTTCCCGATTATAAAGTCTGTCTGCCTACATGAGTTCCATTTAACGGCTAAGCTTCCGCGTTTCGCATTCAGAAATTACTCAGACAAACAAATTGCCAGCGAAAACCACGTGCTATCGCAGCTCACTGTAGGAAACGGTACAATAACGATATTTTAAATAGATATCAAGAGTGGAATACTGCTGCTTTATCGTAGGAAATGGCGGCTGCGTCAATGCGGATGCTAAACACGCGTGAATGTAGTATAAATTGCTACAATTGAACTATTTGTTTTGTATTTTTATCTATGATTATTCGCTTAACGAAAAGCGCGTGGCAAAACTGTAAACATTGCGAAAAACCAGAGAAGACACAGACTGCGCGCAAACGACCACGTAGATAAAAATTAAAATAGATTTGGCTAGGCGCCGCGTACGCCGGTGCGCTAAACAATGCTGGAAACTAGGTCGACAATCTGTTTACCGTGTCAAAAATGCGAACAATCTGTTTCAGGTCCCCGCCCCACCACACACATCTGGTAGGTAATAGAATAGGCATTGAAAATCGGTATTCGATTACTTACAATTTGTATAACATTTGGAACAAGTTCTACCGTATCTGTTCCACAAATTAGCTTTTGTAGCGTCAATCAATCAGAAGGCTGATATTATACAAAACCAGGGTACGCCAACATAAACAAGTGGGCACAAGTGTAAGGTGGTTGGCCATGATCACTCCCGCCTCCCACTCGGTGCTCTCAAAACTTGATTATTGGCCCCACCAAGAGATTCAGTGCCGCAAAATGTATGTAAGCATTTAATCCATCGATAGAGACAAGGGTTAATTAATGGGATCCCTACGTGCTTTCGAAAGTTGTTGGTTCGATTTTATTATATCGAACTCGTTGTGTCGAAAATTCAGTTGTACGATGTTTCATTTAAATATCGATGCTTTATTGGTGCGATGTAATGTTTGTGAAAAAAATCTTGTTGCGAAAAATTCTAAAGCGATTCTACCCTAATTTATGATTACATAAATGCAAATATAACTTAAAGTGCTTACGGAATTCCAGCAAGCATTTCAGAAGAAGCAATTAACATCAGGGAGTTGTATGATAATGACATATTTCCGTAAGTCAACACAACGGATGGATCATGTGATGAGATATCCTACCTCCATAGTCATGTTTATTAACACAGCAAGTTTTATTTATACTGATCTTATTGTAAATCCAAAACCGGTCGGAAAGCGAGTTGTTTAAGAAAACCCGTTTTAGAGATTATGATTAGATACGGTCGCATGCTCCAAGTTCCAAGTGATTATGGTCTAAGGCTCTGAGCTGTTCTGGAGATAATTGAGTGTGACGGATAGAGTAGCTGTTAGATCAGGTCACACTTGGACGGATTTTGGTTTCACTTTGTTTACACCACAAAATCAATTAAAGATAATTTATTCCACTGATACTTTGCGCATTACTTCGACAAAAAAGCAGTCCGATAGCAAATAAAGGCGTCATTAGAAAAACCCACCGAATATAATATTTGTTCTGGATTTTTGCTTTACCATAGGCAACAAACTACGTTATTTTGTAGAAATGAAGTATAAACTCATTTTGAGTTTAACTGCTATTTCCAAACACCCATAACTATCACACTGTGGTATGTGAATGCCAAAAATAAAACGTTTAGTGCATTTCAAATGAAGCTGACAGTCGTTTAACTTCAATTAACTTTTGACAATCAAAATTGTTATATTTATTATCATTTTTTAAAACACCGAGGAACACATCCCGACATATAAAACTGACATGTGCATTATATTCTCGAAAGGCCTTAGGCTTCACACACAGCAGCTATAATGTAAAGATGTACATTATAGCACGATAAATCTCATTACATCTTTCCATAGAGATTCGAAGATGTAAAAATATACATTATAGCTGTGGTGTGTGGTCTCCTGACGATTTCTATGGAAAGATGTAATGAGATGTATCGTGCTATAATGTACATCTTTACATTATAGCTGATGTGTGTGAAGCCCTTTAGCCCCTATCGTACACAACGAGACGCAAGTTTCCGATACCTACCTTACAACTTTGGTATCCAGATGACTATCGAAATTCAAATCCATAGAGGTTCGTACACACTACAGGCACGGTCAATGGATACCAAAGTCGTAAGGTATCGGAGACTTTCGTTACGTTGTGTACGAAGGGCCTTAGAGAAGGCAGAGAGTGTAGTTCATTACTATGCATGAGATCCCATGAGGTGAGGTGAGATCAACGATCTGGCGATTCCGTGACCCAGGATACTGAGAATTCAGATTCTATTAAAGACAGGTCAAGAAACAAGACCCAAAGTAAATATTCAATATAAGAACTTCTTCAGAGTAGGGTCAACACTGTTATTTATCCATACATCACAATATCTATGACTCCCTCCGCTCCGATACTAGTATCGAAAAATCTCACATGAGATACCTAAGTGGTTTTCACTAACATCTGTAAGTATAACAGCTTATTTCTAAGACACCAGATTAGCTTGGAAAATCGTTCTAAACAAAAACCAAAATATTTTCCACCAAGCGTTTACAAAGCAAACAGTATTGCTTCTACGTCGAAATGGAAGTAATAGAAAACGGGTGTACATAGATATCAGGTGATTATAATCAGATGTTAGTCATAATAAGTCAACTCAAGGTGTTACTGTTTCAGAAGTAGGCAGCTTATTAACAAAGTGGAACTTGCCGAAATGATGCAACGTAAACAATACTTTACTCATTATTGTTTTGCCACGTGGGTTCTTTTGGCACCTTAATTGTAGAAATCTTATCATTCCCGAAACGTGTGATGATAACACCCAAATAGCTTAATGACTAACAGCAGGATAGGAAAATATTGCAATGGCTTTGTAAGGGTATTATTCCATTCATTAATTTTATTCGGGCTCTGGTCAGCTTCTTGGCATACGACAGATACGTGTATGAATTACCTACTTTTTGTGCAAATCCTCCATGAGGAGATTCTTTGGTAAGCTTACTAACGTGGAAACTTGTCACCATTGATTATATCAACGAGTCACAAACGATCCTGAAGTTTCTTCTATACTAACGAGCAGTCTTGAGATGACGTTGCAATTCACCAATCATTATATGAAACATTCATCCTAGATCCCAGATTTATAAGTACCACTTATGTTACCTAGTTCAACAATTGGACCACACCTTCGTGCGTACGTAAACTTCAACTGCGTCTACATGCATAAGTAGGATGTCGTATATAACATGCGAATGATCGAGTGGCTTGTTATTCGTCCACATGACCTACGCACCGGAAGGAGCGCAAGCGACGGACTGCTTTCAATGTCAGCCCTATTGTTGATGTTGCTCCACGTAATCTGACCTTGACTGCACTTGAACTTTCGTGTGAAATCGCTCAAAAACAGACTTACGTATGACTCAGCGGCACGTTGAACACTTTTTAAGAGACAGTTTTGAAGATCCTTAATATTTCAGACAGAAGAGAGTTTGATATATGTTGTTGGCTCCGATTCCGTATACATTCAAAAATAATGTGAGCTAGAAAGCTCAGATCATCTTTTGCATCAACTGACGGGTGTCAGTTCTATTCGTATTTTGTTTGACTACTTTGAAATTCTAGAAAACTCGCAAAAATACCTAGACACTGGAATTGTGGCAAATTATAAATGTGTTAGACTGAGAAGTTAAATTATGGCTGATTTATGATTTTTAAATGACAAACGAATTCTTAACGCCTCTTACACGAGCAAACTATGTAATTTTTTGTTCATAACGTTCTTTCGTAGCAAAAAAACTTGTTACCAGTTGTTGAAGCATTCAAAATAGCTCTCCTTCTTTTAAGAAAAAAAGATACATAAACGAAGCCAATGGGCGTTTTTCCATTAGCCGGCACGGCACCGGCACAGGCGCCGGCGCCGGCGTAGTGCCGGTGCTGGGAAGCGAAAATGTATGAAAGCCGTGCCGGCGCCGGCGCCGGTAAGTGCAAAAGCGAGCCGTACATTTTCATACATTTTCGCTTCCCCGGCACCGGCACTGCACCGGCGCCGTCGCCGGTGCCGGTGCCGTGCCGGCTAATGGAAAAACGACCAATGAGCTTAATATTGAAAATAATTTCTACTACGCGTTACATGCAGGTCTCGTGTATGTAGTTTATAAACATTTCTTTTAATAAGTATCCAAACTTCCAAACTAATATTATAAATGTGAAAGTAACTCTCTCAACCGATTTTGATGAAATTTGGCACAGACAATCTTTAGACCCTGAGAAAGAACATAGGCTACCTTTTATTGCGAAAATGGGGATGAAGAGGTTGAAATAGGGGTTGAAAGTTTGTATGGGATTTCTTAATTTTAAAAGATAAAACCATGAAACTTTATATTTAAGCACTTGATAAGATATATTTAAACATTTGTTCTAGCGTTTTTGAAAGGAGATGGCTAAACGAGTGCCCCAGTCGTCTATAAGAATTTCATTTTAACTCGTAGTATTTGAAAATTCATTAATGAATTGTTCAATGTTTAATAATTTCCTAAGACTTATATAAAATGTTAAACATAAAAAAGTATCTGAATTGCTTTTCGCTCATTTTTTATTGACATGACTTGGTCACGACGAAGTAATGAAAACTAGGGAAGGGTAATAACGCTTTTCCAGATTGTTAAAAAGAAACTGTATTTAATCGATTTTTACTAATGTGATTTAAAACGATTTGTTTTCTGAAATTAAGAATTGGCGTTGAAACAGTATTTGGCGGGAATCGATAGATTCAGAGTCGTTTCGTTGCTTTTTATTGTGTTTTCATGCGTTTTGATTCGGAAAATCGGATTGTTTTAAAGTGATTTGTCCACTAAACTCAACTTTATTATTTTCGTTATAAGCTTCGGAATGAGCTTCTTATTTTAATCTTAGTTCATATTTTGTGCAGAATAATATTAACTGGACAGGTTCCGTCTGAACTGGAAGGAAGACGCCCAACATCGTGAAAGGTATGAGTGGAAAGAGAATATTGCCCAGCACGCGTAGCATGGCGATTCTATCTCTATTCTACCAAGAAAAGACAAAGTTATTTCATCGTTATTTCTACACAAATCGACTGTTTTTTATAACAAATATGACACCATTCGTAAACTATTGAAGAAAAGAACGTTTATTTTCCGTATTTTTTACATTACCATGCTTAAAACGCTAAACATATTTCTACGTTCTGTCATTTTGTCTATTCTTGCGTCGACAAAACCTCTTTCTACGGCGCCATGCTACACCTGCTGGAGTGGGAGAGAAAAAAAAAATAACTGAAATATGATCGATACTACTTTCTAACGATTTCAATCGATTCTTTTATCGCTTCTGTGACACTTTGAGTCCAATCCCTTCTTTAAGAAAAAAACAAACGTCAGACGTCATTTGAACGCTCTGCGCTCTGCTTATTAATATTCGTTGTGATTCTTCCTTTTGCTTTTCCTTGACCCCCGCTTGTTTATTGGACTTCCTGCTTGCAAACCTACCGACCTCTCGCTTCTCGACCCGGACTTAACTTGTATACTGTGAATCATGCAATGCATAAACTGTGGTATATCCACGCGAAGACTACGGCGTCATATACACGCGAGAGGAGCTCGTGGCTAAATAATTATAACCGCACAGGCCGATCTTTCAGCCAACATTGTCATCCTTGTTTTGAACTGCTGCATTCAGGAGCAACTGGTGAAATTCGTTTATTCGGCTATTCAACGGAGTGCTTAACTTGTGGTCCTTCTGTGAGAACATTGCAAGGCCATCGCCATGTAGTGGAAAGAAACAGTTCAAAGTTGCAGAAATTAACAACATCACACCCAGATTTCCATCATCACGTAATAAAATGACATTTAAACACAGTCCGTCGCTTCGTATTCTTTCAGACTTTATTTATAAGAATCACAGATTATCGAATAAATATAGTATTTCCTATTTTTCTTGTTTCATTTCGAAATTGTTAAATGTATCCTTAGCTAATTAGAGGGTTCAACAACGAGTTCAGAAAGGATTTATCAATCACGACATGTTATACAATATGAAGGCGCCCAGCGTGTTTATTTGACTTTACCGATATAACTAACATATTATTAATGTGGTTATCATTAATAATGTAGTTTGAAGATATTTAATTAATCTGAGTGGGTCACAAAAAATGTGGTCATCAATAAATAAATACAATCGCAGATACATATATATATATACTAAACGCCTACGTAAAAGTTTATAGCAATATCAATATTTGCGATTTTTGTAGTACTTTTAATGGTAGGTGTTCACGTTTTTTTTATCATGATTATGAAGATATAACAAGTTTTAGAAACTTTTTTTATGTGAAATATGAATATTGAGCTATTCAGCGCTATACAGTGCTAGGTCCCATTTCTATAGCCGTCTGAATTTTTCCACATACTTGAACTTTCCATCTCCTTTCGACCAGTGAGGGGGTGAAATAAGGGTTGAAAGTTTGTATGGGATTTTGTCATTTCTGGGGATAAAACCATGAAACTTTATATTTAGGAACTTGATAAGAAATAAATAACAATTTGTTCTAGCGTTTTTGAAATTTAAAATCGTTTGTTCTAGCATTTTGAAATTTTTACCACCGTGGGGGTGAAATTCCACAAACGGAATTCCCGAAATTCGAACGGAACGGATTCGGAACGGGAACTACGAAGCCAAACTTTTTGTATACAAAATTTTAACCACTGAACCTAGGAACATAATATTTATAAGTTTTGGGTGTATCAAGTTAAAAAAAAATTGGCTTTTGAAGTTAAAGTTCCTTTTAACGAATAGGTACTCTGCATCGCCGCCGCTGCCGTCGGTCGTCGGTCGCCGTCGCGCACATTCGCCGAAGTGTGGCGGCAGGCAACGGCGGCGCTGTCGTGTGGTGGGGGAGCGCACGAATCTAACTATGCCTAGGTACCCGAACGGGCAGACACGTGAGGGCAGACATCATTGTCGGACGCATGCGATCAGAGAAATTTGCGCTACAGAGAATTACATTTTTCGATCCAGTAAAATTATTTTATTGTTTCGTATCATTTTTTAAGTAAGTATTTTTTATTAGTTAGGTCCTGTAAATTAATTTTGTACATGACATACTTAATATTTCGGGATCTTTTAGTTCATAGTTAATAGTAGGTAAGATAGTTTCCGTTACTTTAAAAAAATCCGTATATCCTATACCGTTCCATTATTATAATCCTTAATATTCAAATTAATTTACTATAACTGTGTAAATGTTTGTTTCACGGCTAATTTGCTGAGCCGTTTGTTACAAAATTGGATATGGATAGTCTGAAATCTGAAAAACAACATAATCTACTTTTTATCAAAACACCAAACGGGCGAAGCCGCGGGCGGAAGCTAGTATATGTATAAATGACGATTGATATAAAATTTCTCTGGCAACAAACTTTATCACACCCACGAGACCAACCTATATAACTTTTTTTCTGCTCTAGTGAGTAGGTATGTATTTATACATAGCAGAGATAATTGCAGCGTTCAATGTCTTTTGCAGCGCGCCTGTTCAAATCGTAAAATACTATTTTTATTTATTTTTAAAACCAGTCTGACTGGACAGCAAATGACAAAAACCTTAAAATAAAAAAAATTGTAACTTGTTTTTCCTGCAAGTTTTTTTTTGTTATTGCGGCACAGAAAGTAATTATAAATTTAAATTAATTGTTCTGATCAGTAGGTACGTATTTTTGGATACTTTCAAGACCACATCATGTGTTTTGTCAACTAAAGTTTGCAGATTTAGTTCAACACCTAATGAATGCCTGCGCATTTTCAATTTGACGCTCACGAAAATTAAAGACTTACTTAATCGTTTTATTACTTTTCCTATCTCGAGAGGGTTGTTTACTCTGTGTTTTTAACAACACAATATTGCGTAGTTTACTAACATTCTGAAGATCCTCTATCGAATACGTACTTACGAATCAGATAGACCGCCGCTTGAAGAAGAACAACAAAACCCTTTACGCAGAACAAAAACGGCTAGCAATAAAAAACTTTTTTAAAAAAAGGGAACCGACTTCAAAACCAAACACAAAAAAACTAGGTATAAAATAACTTTTCTTTCGGAAGTCGGTGGCTTTGTTTTTTTTTTTATTTCATTGATATATGGCCACCGACTTCCGAAAGAAAAGTTATTTTATAGTTTTTTTTGTGTTTGGTTTTGAAGTCGGTTCCCTTTTTTTAAAAAAGTTTTTTATTTTTCCCTTTTTAGTTGAGATAATCAACAACAAAAATCTTCATAAAATCGGCGTCTTTGAAAATCTACAATCCTATTAAGCAAAACGGATCTATGTAAGCAACTTAACGAGATATCCATTATTGTTATATATTAAAACCTTCCCCAGAATGTCACTAACACTTTTCTGAAAATCGCATCAAAACCGGTTCAGCCAAACGCGAGATAATTGCGGACAAACATGCAATAGTCCCTGAAATTCTACGATCCAAGTAAGCAAAACGGATCCACGCGCGCAACGTCACGGGATATCTATTAGTGTTATATACTAAAACCTTCTTCAGAATGTAATGAACACTTTCCTGAAAACTGCATCAAAATCGGTTCAGCCGAACGCGAGATAATTGCGGACAAACATGCAATCGCCCCTGAAAATCTACGATCCGAGTAAGCAAAACGGATCCACGCGGGCAACGTCACGGGATATATTAGTGTTATATACTAAAACCTTCTCCAGAATGTAATGAACACTTTCCTGAAAACTGCATCAAAATCCGTTCAGCCAAACGCGAGATAATCGCGGACAAACATACATACATACATAAATACATACAGGTCGAACTGAGAACCTACTTTTTTTTTGAAGTCGGTTAAAAAACTGAAGCTGCTACCGATGATCGATGATCGAACCATGCAGGACCGGGTACATATTTGAATATCGAAGATTAAAATATCTACGCTTAAAATATCGATGTTCAAAATATCGAAAATGAAAATATCGAATGACCATAAAATCGAAAATTAAAATATCGAAAGTTTAAAATATCGAATGATTAAATGATCTAGGTCCAATATATCTAAAATCTAAATATCTACAAAAGTTATATCGAAAGATCTAAATATCGAAATACAGATTATCTAATGTCCTAAATATCGAAGTACAGATTATCGAATGTCCGAAATATATAACCTAACAAGGTAAGTCGTCGGAGCCCCGCTTCGCGGGGCTCCTATTTCTGTTTGCAAGGTTCAAAGTAACCTAACACGAAGAGGATGGCGGGGTCTTTCAGACCCCGCCATCCTCTTCGAACCTAACCTGTCCGAGTCGGGGTGCCCCAAGTTCCGAGCTCGCTTCGCTCGCTCTTGCATCCGAAGTCCGTCCAGCTACCTTGTTCGGTAGTAATCAGTAATTTGACTAAGGACGCAAGAGCGAGCGAAGCGAGCTCAGGACTTGGGGCACCCCGACTCGGACAGGTTAGGTTCGAAGAGGATGGCGGGGTCTGAAAGACCCCGCCATCCTCTTCGTGTTAGGTTACTTTAAACCTTGCAAACAGAAAGAGGAGCCCCGCGAAGCGGGGCTCCGTTTACTTACCTTGGTAGGTGGTTATTTTTTTCGATATTTCAACTAGTAGGTATTTTTAACGTAGATGTTATGAAATTAGATATTATGAACTGCGATGTATTAAACGTTGATATTTTGAATTTCGACATAACGTCTTTCGATATTTTGAATCATTCGACATTTAAATCAGTCGACATTTTAATCTTCGACGTTTTAAGCGTAGATGTAACATTTTTCGATATTTTGTTACAATCGATATTTTAATTTTCGATATTCTGAACATCGATATTTTAAGCGTAGATATTTTAATCTTCGATATTCAAATATGTACCCGCAGGACCACGTGGGTTTGAGCAGATAGCAGCTCTGAAGCAAATGAATACTCACTCACACGTAGGGTTGCCAACCGTACTCTAAAATAGAGTATTGTACTCTATATCATGTAGGAGTACTCTATAATCTATAATACTAATAGAGTATGCTAAAATACTCTTTTTTAAACAATGTTTACTATACTAGTGCCAGTCATGTAATATAATGCAAACCCATTATCATAAACAAAAAAGTCGACCATTCACATTTACCGTATCCCCAATACCCAATTTTAGAGTTAGAAAGTTTGGAGTCATACAATTCTTTCAAAAACTATGAAAAATAGTAATGTAGGTACTGCAATACGAAAAAATACCTTTTTAGAAATATTGAATAAATAATACTCTTTTTTGGAAGTCCGTACTCTTTATTTACCTCCTTTGAAATCAGAAATACTCTATTTCTTCTAATAAAAGTTGGCAACCCTACTCACACGCATCAGAGGTACCAAAACACGTTCGACGTGATATTTTTGCGCGTAGCCGTGAGCAGCACAACTCCGCTAAACTGTTCATTTTGCAATATTGATATAACCTTGAACATCTCCATATAGACGAGTGTAGTGGGGCATAAAGGCGCCTGCAGATACGGCCGGCTTTATCTGCCAACGTTTAATTTTAGTCGGACGATATAAAAGTACGGCGCACGACCGAACCTCTTTGATTACATAGAAAATATTTAGACGGCAAATACAGATTTCAAAAGAATTTTATGTGCGGAGACTTGCAAATTTAACTTGCAAAGTCACCTCCGCTTGTTTGCTTATTCTCCTTTATAACTTTCGTGTCAATTAATCAATGTTGGAATATTAATGTTGTTTTTGTCGATTGTACATGTTCATACCTACGTTCCTCTACTTCGCATAATTATTAACATCGGACCAAAGCGGAAACTGGCAAAAATTTAACTACGTGGATGTTACGAAATCGCCTCATGTTGCTACGCCGGTTCTGCGTAGAACCGAAGTCGGATCAACTGTAATAATTTTCGGAAAAAAATTTTTCCGCGTTGTCTGATTCTGTTATGAGTAAAATTTAAAATAATAAAACTCGCGAATTGTGGACTGAATCACGTGAGTCTAATAAAAATGACGCGACAAACCGCCCCCACACCTTGTGTGATTGTGTGCCTCTCTGATCAAAATATTACATCACAGATACACAAGTTTCATCACACCGAATGTATTGCACTGAATTGCTTGACAAATATTTAATGAACACCTAAATGAACATTGACATACCTCAAAGATTGTGATTTTGTGAACAATGAGGTACTTGCCATAAATTACCAAAGTAATTGAAAGAATCGAGCCGATTAGAAATGGATTGATTCGACGCAGTAGGTAAGAACCTCGGTAGCTCGGTTGGAAAGAGCTTTGGATGTACTGAATCCGGTTCGAATTTTTCTTTCCAAAGCGAGCAGAGTTCACGAAGATATAATTTTCAATAATGTTTATTTATTACACGTACCTCACAAATAAACAAAGTAATATGAAACAATCGACACATACAAATATTATAAAGCCACAAAAGCTGAGGCGTGCCGGAAATCATTATTCAACTACGGCGCCGAATTAATTATGTGACTTGAATTCGCTAGCGTTAATAAATTCTGTTTTATTCCTGATACATAGTTACGTACGTATCATCAAACGACTTGGAAACTCGTTTATCAGACCATTTTATAGAATAGAGAAAATATTGCGTTTTAGATATAGACCGCATAAAGCCTTGGAAGAAACACGCCTCTGGTGCCTCTGTTTTTTGTTATTATAAGTATGTACGTTATTATTTTCGTTATCGTACACCTTAACTAAACCGGTCTACAGGAAAACTATAAATAACCATTCTGTTACAAATTATCCACTGAGTTTAATATTTACATTTAAATACACTTCTCATCAAAAAAATCGAAACACCTCGCAGTTTATGATTTGATAAGGATTATCAGAAAAATGTGTATATTTAGGAATAAATGTAAAATGTCATTTAATAGTGAGTAGTATGAGGTTTTTAAATCCTAATGTTAATGTTCTAAATTCAAATTAAGTCTTCATAGGTTTCGTATTTTGTATAATGAGTAATTTTTACCCTGTATGGAATATGAAGGAAATGGGTAAAACAACACGCGTAAATGAAAAAAAAATGTAAGAAACGTTTATTTAATAACTTGTATTCCCTCCGCGAGCTCTTATTACTGCTTCCATACGGTTCTTCATCGATCGGATGAGAGTCACGATCACATGTTGTGGTATATTATCCCATTCCTCTTGGATTGCATTTTGCAGCTGGCTAAGTGTTTCTGGGGCTGGATCTCTTGCTCGAATTCGTCTCTTTAATTCATCCCATAGATGTTCAATGGGATTCATGTCCGGGCTTCTTGCTGGCCATACCATAATGGAGATACCGACTTCGGTAAGATAATCTCGTACGACGCCCGCGGTGTGAGCTCTAGCATTGTCGTGCATGAATATGAAGTCGTTGCCAATAAAATGTGCATAGGGCATCACATGAGGTTCAAGACACTGTTCGATGTACCGATGAGAGTTTAGTGCAGGCAGCCGTGGCCCAGACACAAAGGCAAGTTCTGTCTTACCGTCGGCGCTGATTCCTCCCCAAACCGTCCACGAACCGCCACCATAGCTGACCTTTTCTTCAATGCAGCATTGTGCAAAGCGTTCTCCATCTCTTCTGTAGACCTTGTTCCTTCCGTCGTTACCATACAGCACAATTTTACACTCATCAGAAAACAGTACTTTGCTCCACTGAAGGTATGACCAAGTTAGGTGCTCGCGTGCAAAGTTAAGGCGCGCTCTTCGATGGTCTGCAGTTAATTTCGGCCCATTCGCTGGCTTATGCGGTGCCAATCCGCGTTCCTTCAACCTTCTTCTTATTGTAGAGTCACTTACAGCTACTCTTCGTACAACGCGAAGCTGCTGCTGCAGTTGAAAAGCGTTAAGGCGTCGATTTCGTAAAGAAGTTGTTACAATAAATCGATCATCTCGCTCAGAAGTGACCCGATTCCTGCCAGATCCTGAACGGCGCGTGAACGAACCAGTCTCCCGATAGCGTTTGTAGACTCTATGAACAGATGATAAGCTTAGATGCAATCTTGCAGCCACAACACGCTGACTAAGTCCAGAATCCAGCAATGCCACCACTTGGGCGGCTTCTGCGGGCGAAGTATCCATATGTTTTAGAAAAAAAAGTTTTTTCAGACGTCCCAAAGTCACAGTAAATGAAATAAGAAACAGAAAGTTTAAAGACAAGCGCTAATTTTTAGTTTTTAAACGAGAAACGTACTCTAACCCTAAATACACATTTGTCTCAAAACAGTGATTAATTTCATTTATAGGATAAACAAATGAAATTATTTCGAATTTTGATTTTTTTCTTCTTACTGTAATGACCAAACTGCCAGCTACACAGTAATGTTTTTTTTTCATGGAATTAATTCTCTTTTGTAAAAAATTAGGACAAAAACAATAAAAACGAAAGTGTTTCGATTTTTTTGATGAGAAGTGTAGTTCGATCACGTAGTTCTTGTTCCTTGAAAATTATTTGCAAGGTATTTACTTGGCGCGGGCATGCGGACAGCGAGTAAAGGGCAACTCGCTGTCCGACCATGGACCATGCCCGGGTCGACGGCGCGTCGTGTTCCACGCGCGCCTCTAAGAGCGTCAGCAGAAATGACGGGGCCCCCCTCTCAGAGGGCCAAAGCCTGCCGGGGTCGCGGGATTTATTTCCTCACTGTGACCCCGGAACATAAAGTGCTATTGAAGGACACCGTGGATTTAAGTCAGTACAAGTCTGACAGTCCCTCCCGCCTTGCCCGGGGTGGGAGGACTCATTTGATGATTTTACCACGCTAAAAAAAAAAAGCTCTTTACTTGAGCTCTTAACTGAACCTAGTATTTATAATTATAAATACGCAATAGTCATAATAATTAACATAAATCCTAACCTCAACACATTTTTAAAACAATTGTGCTTTAGATCAAAGAACATAGCGGAAAACATTACATGCGAGATTTTTAAATGGAACGCGAAGAATTTATAGTGTCTGTAGTCAGTGTCATAAACATGCCAATACCCACTGTTGATGTTAGTGTCACACGGATATTGGGTCAAGGATCAAGGCAGATTTAAAACAGACTTTAACTAACTGATAATCTTCACAACTCCAGGCCTACATTGTGGTAGTAGGTCGTGACATTTGAATACGTAGACTAATGATTTTAGTACAGTAATTTTCTTATTGAAAGAGACGTATAATGAAACGTAACCTCGTTTGAACGCTCTTGTTAATTCTTGGCAACAAGTGCAGTCGCATCAAAACTCTAGGGATAATGTTATTTATGTGAACTGCTGAGACCTACCGCACTGCATGCACGCTTAATATTGCTGCTAATTTGGATGCACTCGAAACTTTAAGATATTTATTTATTCTCCCTAGAAAGAGGAGCCAAACAAAATGTCTTTTAAATACGAGAAAATCCCCGTGAACCCCAAGTTATTGACCCGAAAGGCCAGTTCAAACTGTCAATAGAGTTCATCTCGAAACACATCACATTAATAAACACAATAAAAAGCCCATTATTGTGATTCGAAGGATCTTATAAAAATGTATGAGTCCCAAGGAATAAAATTCAAGATTTATGAAAATTTTCAAAGATCGAAGAACTCTTGAACAGGAAAATGACACCTCAACTGCATTATGCACCAACGAAGATGCTAGTAGCTGCGATGCTGCACACCATGCAGCGAGTTTAATGCTGTACGCGTAGCATGACACCGTAGAAACGGGTTTTGTCGACGGAAGAATAGATAAAATTATAGAACGTACAAATACTTTTACAGTTTTAAGCATAGCAATGTTCAAAATAGAGAAAAGGATTATTTCTATTCTTCAATGGTGTACGGATTGTGCCATTCTCGTGCAAAAAATAGTGTTATTGCATCGAAATAACGAGGAAATAACTTTGTCTATTCTTGGTAGAATAGACATGCTACGCGGGCAGGATCGAACAACAAATAAGCTTTTAAATTTTCTTTAAAAAATACTTATAAAAACCGGTGGACATTCTTGTATTCTTTTTGTTAGCATCCTTGTTTCCATAGTAAAAATAGCACGAAAAATGTCCTGACACTGAAATACAAATTCGCCGATAAGCCAAAATAATAAAATCAAAATGAAAGAGTAGGCCAATGTCAAATGGACTATCGATTTCGGATTGTAAATACTGAATCCACTTGTACTACTTATGTGCCCCTGATAACAAATATAGGTAGGTATGAAAACTACCTTTATTTTTAGCGGACAAATACTCGTATTTTTAACAGATTTTAGTGTTTATACTGACGTGGTCACTAACACTATCATTAAAACTTAAAATTCTAATGTGATAGAACTGGTTTGGTCAACGGGCGAATTGTATGGGAAAAAAACCCACGGCGGACATCAATCAAACCTTGAGGATATATAGCTAAATGTCTCTTGGTTACCATGGTAAGGGTCGCATTCTTGTGGGCTGTGGGAATTAAAAAAAAATTTTTTTAATAGTTTACATTATTTATTCGGCGTAATTAATGCAGTTTCATCTAAAAATATGGCAGGGGTCGATTTCCTGCCACCGCAAGCCGGATCGCCCGGAGGATACGGTGGAGCATATGGTGCAGATCTGCTCCGCTTTGCCAGAGCACCGCACTGAGGCGATAGGCGCGACCTCTCCCACCCGGCATTGTTCGAGGTCATGCTGCGGGGTGAGACGGAATGGGAAGTGGTCGCCTCCTTCTGCGAAGCAGTCATGCTAGCGAAAGAGGAGGCGGGATGCGTGAGGGAGCGGATAGCGTACACCTCACGACCCAGCCGCCTCAGGAGACGCCCACAGCAACGGACGTCGCGAGACGATTTTCGGGTATGCCCGGGTTTCAAAGAGCTGTCAGCAATATGACGGGGCCCCCCTCTTTGAAGGCCAAAGCCTGCTGGGGTCGTGGGTCTATTGGATCAATGTGGCCCCGGAACGTAAAGGGCTATTGAAGGACACCATGGATTTTGTTCAGTACAAGTCTGAAAGTCCCTGCCCTATTTTTCCCACGTTTTTACAAACTCACTTTTCTTGTTTGTTTATTTGTTTGTTTTTATGCCATGAAGCTTCTTCAGTGAACCGACAAGACAATATTGTCTTGACAGTTTAAATATTCGATTCAGTCTTACGCGATTTAATAAATAAATGTATTACTGCATTTGGGATACACAAAACGATATCGAAAGCATGTTAATATAAAGCTTAGTGCGTGTGGTGTTATTTATTGTATTATACGAGGTAAGTTAACTAGTGAATAACACTAGGTGATTCCAATGTCATTATTAAAACAGTTCTGAAAGTATGTTTTTTCTGCGACGTAACATGGATTAAATACGTTAATCATAAAGCAGGTCGCAGAAGGCATTTTGTTTGCAAAATATGAGGACCGCAATCTGTTTTATGAAGTGTGCAATGCAATGGATTCTAGGACTATTTAAAAACATGTTGCCACGTGCTGGAGTGGTCTAGTCCCCTGCCACACCTCATCCCTCAGACGCCGTATGATATGAACCCAATCACTATGTACGGCAAGTCTATTCTTTGAGAAATGCAAGCCAAATACTTAAATGTTGACCCTCTAACAGTCTCCTTACCTTCCATGCCCATGTAAAGGCAGTTCGCGTTCGACTGCCTTTACCGGAGGTAGGCTTCATTTCTTGCTTACACCAAGAAGCAAATTGTCACTCAAGTGCAAATTGCGTCTTTATAAAGCTGTCATCCGTCCTGTTACACGTACATTTTTTAGACCACGATAATTGCTGACAACATCAAAAATATACATCTTTACAATCCTAAAACTAAATGAGAAAAGGCAAAACTTGGTCCTCATATTTTGCATACAGATGTCTTATGGCGGCCCGGCCTATTACAGAAATTCCAAAAAAACAGTAAAAACTAAAAAAAAGGAACCGACTTCAAATCCAAACACAAAAAAGTGTGACTTTTCTTTCGGATGTCGGTGAAATAAAAAACAAAGCCACCGACTAGATTGGATATTGTATATGGCCACCGAATATGGCCACCGACTTCGAAAGAAAAAATATTTTACCCTATTTGTGTGTTTGGTTTTGAAGTAGGTAGGTTCCTTTTTTTAAGTTTTTTTTTTTGTTTTACTGTTTTTAGTTTGGATGTTCAACAAAAATCTTCGTATATTCGACGTCTTTGAAAATCTACAATCCAAGTAAGCAACAAAAAAGGGCGGAAAAATCTATGCGGGCAATGAGATATCCATGATTGTTATAATACTAAAATCTTTTCCAGAATGTTAGGAACACTTTTCTGAAAACAGCATCAAAATCGGCACAGTCTATAACCGCGGACAAACATACATACGCCATACGTACAGGTCGAGCTGAGTACCTATTTTTTTTAAGTCGGTTAAAAACCAGGTTTAGTGGCTTGTAAACTATTGTATCTAGTCGATCAAAACAAAAAAGAATCTGAAACGTACAGATCAAGAGGAAAGACAATGAACGGAGATTTTTCGAATAAATACATTTTTGGTTAAAACTTTGTTCTCCAATGGATTACAACAAAAATAATTGAGTGTATTATTATGTGAATTATGCTCTTTCATTCTAGACCATTTTCATTCATGTCCGCGACCGGGTCGGATTGCGCCCGATGACCTTTATTCAAATAAAATTTTCATATTGTTGAGACCACATCGGCAGTTTCAATCACCGTTTCTATACCATGAATTAATAATATTCATGTACCTAATCGTCATTCAACATAGGTAGCGACTGCTGTGCAAAATTAATTTCCATGAAGAAAAATCATTTCAATTTGGGCCAAGGCCCATTAAAACCTGATAAAGTATGTTAGTGTATATAATAGTGTGTATGTTATAGTAGGATATTACCAGTTAAAGCAAGAAGAAATTGTTTAAAAGGGAATAGTGTAAATTGTTATAAATATTGCATCAGAAATTGCACAATGCACCGAGGGCAGGTCAGAGTCACAAGTTGATCTCGAGGACTAACTTCATAACCAATATTATGTACCTACTCGTATATCTCAGGTGTTGTAATGAATAAAATAACTCTATTAAACAAAACAAATAATTCCGTCAGCTCCACGTACACACAATAAAACCATTTGGGCAGCTGCCATTACAAGAGACAAATAAGAGCAAATCACGTACATAAATAAACATACATAACAACTTAGTAGGAAAGATCTCGTATGGCGATGAGGATATAAATCCCTAATCATTTAACAAAACTATTCTGATTGACATCTACTAGATGTGAATCCAGCATGCATGTTATGTAAAACACTTATTATGTAACAAAACAATTAAAAATAATAATAAAAAAAAAACTAGTGAAAAACAGAAAACAAAAATGGGAAACTAAGAGGAAAAAATAATAAAAAATGCATACAAAATTATACAAACAAAACTTTAAGTTTAGTTCTGACTGAGGCTACAGAACCAGCAAAGACATCGATTTCTCCACGAATGGAGTTGACAACAGAAAGTATGCGGAAAGCGGCAGAAATCATGTGCGCAGACCAACAATTCTTTAAATTAGAACAAAACTCATTCACTGCAAAAAACGTTGGTAAAGGCACTAGCTTCATTAAATCAGAATGCCAGCAGAAAACAGTTTGTTGTACAGAAAATCTCCACGTTTGCATGTCACAGAAACTGTTTGAATTTCAAATTAAGGGAATAGGTTAGTGCCCCAGTTTCAAAGGCCATAGTTGTACTTGGTCACGAAGGCAAATACTAAACACTTGGTTAAGTAATAAACAACTTATCTAGCAAGTCGACGAGTAACTTCTACCGATTAGAATAAATCTATTGAGCTCATGAGATTTCAGTAGACTTGTTATGCTAAGCCCATTCTGAAAACAAGCACTTTGTTATACTCACAAGACCTTGAATAACCCATATTAACGTGATTTTGTGCAACAACCTAATTGTTTTACTTTCTCAGTTTATAAAAGTTTTCACAGGTACGTAACAAGTCCATGCATAGTCTTCCACGATGGCACTCATCTGTTTTATAACATACGCCTGCATGACCTCAAGCACCAGTAAGCTAATCAGCTACTTCAAAATTAATAACATGCAAATTAGCTATCGTCTCTTCACCAAAAGGTTCTGTGTACTAGCTTCAAATAAGGACATAATTGTCTCTTGCTGTAGACAGGCCATCTTAATTGAAATTAAAATCCATATAGGGCAACACAGCTTTTAGATTAGTAGTCCTTTTTAGCCATCGATAATTTATCTTCAAAAACATCTGAACATTATCCAAAATATATTATCTTAATAGATTACCCCAGACGAATAAATATTCATTACAACGTATCTGATTGTAATGCCTTTGACGATCAGGACGTGTACCGACCGTGACATCACTATTTACCGGTCATGTTTGATCGCCATTAATTACGTCTTACTAGTGTTTATTATCGCCTACTGCTATTCCCAGGTCAGTATTAGCAAGTCATAATATTGATTTTAAATTATTTATTAATCTATATGGCAACAAGGGGCCATCAATAAATTACGTTAAAGTCAAGTCCTTGTCACAGATGATCACATTTTGTGATTCCCCTTACCCGTGTGTGGCGTCACATAATTAGTTATGTTGTAATTTGAAATAAGAAGAAAATACAAGAAATCACTTGCGATTTTATAACAATCCTTCGTTTCAGTTCTGTACTCTCAACAAAGCTTTCCATGATAGCAAAAGTCGTTTCTGGAGAGTACTATCGTTTGAATAATTACTTAAATCTTTAGACACAGACATGTGATGTCACAAAGCTTACTATTCCTCCCCACCCCTTGTCGTACAACGTCACACATGAAGGGTTCCCAAACTGTTTCAGTTCGCGGCGCACTTACAAGTCTAGTATTTTTTATGCCAGTCGATACCAGATGAAAATGATACCTGGTTGAAAACTCCACCAAATTGGGACACTTGAATCTGGTTTCAAGGCTGTAAAGAGTTCAATCAGGGTATCTTCGTTCCGATGGTATTTTGCATAGAAAGAATCTTAGATCCATGCAAAATACACACAAAACACGTCCGGAGAATGGTCAACAAGAGCGTCTCACTCCATCTGTACTCTCTACGACGCCGGAAACCCTTGTCACACACGATTGACCCCCTCCCATCTCCTTATTGTGTGGCGCAATTTATGGATAGCCCCCAACTAAGAGTAGGTACTTGAAAAAGTATTCGATATTTCGAGAGAGGAATAAGAAAAGGATTTCTGAAATACCTAAAACTTTTCTTATCCCTCATCTAGTCCTATTTCCTGAATGATTGTGGTCTATTCAAGCCAAAATTCTTCGATGAAAAATGCTGGAGGATCTCAGTTTCAACATTTTGAAAATATTTTCATAACTAGATATTTATATAAATTAATAAATAAATAATAGAACCGGACGTGGCTAGCCAGCTACCAATGCGAGGTTTCTTGAAGGTTTAAAATACTTGAAAATTTAAACAATAAAGCTCAAAACAATAAATCATGTAATTATTATTATTATTATTTATTTTTAATTCAGACTTGATTATTTTGTCCATATATTGTTAGTTACAAAGGTCTTAGAAAACTATGTTAGTCATCAATCACAAAAATCAGTACAATAGCAAATGTCAAAAAATTACAAATCAATATTATTATTCATTCAATTACCATATTATGTCAAGAAATAAAATCAGTATTTTCCAGTCACATGTAGCCGAATAAGCCTACCCAGCACTGCAGACTCTGGTCTCTCAGAGATCATTCTTATGATTCCGTTGGCGCTCCCACGAATCCTCCGCATCAGAGAAGCTGTTTTTTTTACGCATAATGGCATAAAAGTCATCAACTCTTGCGTCAGCAAACATGCCCGATGCGCTGCAGAATCGAGGGAGCCCCAACAGAATCCTAAAGGCGTTATTGTACTGTATGCGAAGAGCGTTGTAGGCCCGCTGGGTGTAGTTGAACCATAGAGCGCTGGCATAAAAGTTTTGGCAGTAGGCTCTGAAAAGTGTTACTTTTACGTCTGCTGTACACCTTGCGAATCTATGAACCAACATGTTAGCACGCACCGACAACGCCCTCCGTTCCCGCTCGATATCCGCATCGTCATTCAGGGTCTCTGTCACAATGTGCCCTAGGTACTTGAACTGCGCAACACGTTCCAAAGGCACTCCGTTCAGAAAGACAGGTGGTACATGCTCTGGTTGCTTATTGTTGCCTCTAATGACCATGCACACGCTCTTCTTCTCGTTGTACCTTAGACCGTGAGACTCAGCGTATGACTCACAGATATCGAGCAGTTTTCTTAATCCACTGAGCGATGGGCTCAGCAACACCATGTCGTCAGCGTAACTAATATTATTAACACAGACGTTATCAATATGACAACCGACCCGGCTGTCACTGAGCCCATCTATCAGCTGATTAACATACAGGTTGAATAGCCTTGGAGAGGACAGACCTCCCTGCCTCACACCACATTCGAGGGCATACTCATCCGATAAGACGTTCCCCCACTTTACAAAGTTCTTCTGGTTATTGTACCAGAAGCTCAAGATGTTAATAAGCTCAGTGGGAGCCCCTACCTCTCCAAGTTTAGCCCAGAGCCTGTTGTAATCCACTAAGTCAAGTAATGTGTCAAGTAATGTGGACCATTTGGAATTGGTTCAAAAAACCGGTTTTAAACGCCCAAATGGTCGGTTCAACATTGCGCGGGTAGATATGTAACACGAATCTATTAGTAAACCTGTCAGCTTGCCCTTGAAGAAGATAGTGCGCAAAGGGAAGAAATCTTTGGTAGCTAAAGAAAAGCACATTATAGTTTTCCTCTTGCGCAAATATTTTATTGTTGGATGTAGGTGTGGCGTGATTCTACTACGCAGATATGGGTTGACCTTACTTCTAATTTTTCTAGTAGACAATAACAATGCGACATGAAAACAAATAGTTTTTTTGGCAAAGGCAAAAACTGCTAAATTCGTTAGCACAACAACCCAATGCGTAATAAGTAAATTGAAGAGCTGAGTTTGCTGTAAATTACGTTGTCAAATTAGATAAATTTGTTTTGATATTTGCTAAAATAATTATTTATATTACATATACCGTCGTAACATAAAATCGTATGATTTGGCATCAGGTGTTATAAATCCAAACCGAGTCACAGACATGGCGAAGAACTACGGAAAGGCAGCAACAAAAATTTAAATAAAAACTTAATAAAGAACCAATTGTTGAAACATTAATATCTCACAATATGCTAGAACAATTTAAAATAACACAAACAACATAGGGCCTAGCTTAATGGAAGCACGGGCGTGCGGGTCGAACGAGTTCAGGGTTCCGAGACGATCAGGCGCTAGGCTGAAGGTGAAAGGAGGGCACTGCACCGTTCTTCGTCAGGGTGGTACACTTGCAACTTGATTAGCCCCACATGGAACCTGTAGGTACATTGTACACGCCCTTAGCTAGATCCGAGACACATACACAGTTACACACTTTTCAAGAACCACCTATTTATTTCGTAGGACCGTTAGAAGGTACAGTTTGTCATAGAATGCAATGGAATGTTCGAAGACATCTCATTGATTCTAATCAATTATCTTGCACTTTATCTAGATTGTCACGAGGTATTGTTATACTCTTAATTGAGCGAAATCAAGGCAAATGCTGGCAGATAACGCTGATTGATATGGATGGCTTCTCGAGATAAATTAGTGCCTACTTTTACATCCTTAATTACTATAGTTCTGTCAAAGGTAATTTGTAGTATATTCTTACTCTTTCTGCGAAATTGTCGTGGCGCCAACATCCTGCTCAGCAAAAATAACTACGATATATTTTTAAGACGAGTAAAATTATATTAATTAGGTATATTTATGAAATATTATGATGTTAGGGTGTGTTAAATAAATCAGGTTATATCCGATACTGCATTTAAACTCAAGATCAGATAGAGTTAGCAGCATGAGGTCGCTCATGGAACACGCATACAGAATTGCTGGCTGCACCTCGGATCGTGCTGCCAGCAATTCTGTACGTCGTGAGTCATGGCCCTGTCTGCTCTAGTGCGTGTCAAGTCTTCAACTCAAATTACAGACAGATCACTCCTGTACCAAGTAATAATCGAACGTTACCCCCGGCTGTAGATAATTACAAAATACGGTTCAGTAGTTTGAAGCAGTATAGTAACGATCTATTATTAGCAATGTTTCAGAGAAATGACAACGCACTTCTAAACGCTACTACATATTTCAAGGAAGCAAAGACTCTTTGCCAAAACATTTTTTTTGCGCCTATTAGAAACTAGTTTACGTTTTCCACATTAATTTTGGAAATCGAGGTCGTGTCTACGGTTTGCGTAGTATGTGCAGAAATATGGCGGAATCTCTTTTACTACCGGGATCCCGGGATTAGCAGAAATGTGCGATAAAGTCTGGTAAACCTTGATAAAATAAAATGATGGGTGGAATTTAACGGTGTGAGAAATAAAATCTAATACGATGGTGCAAACGTAGATTATGTTCTTCGTATGTGGAATGATTTGCAAGACGACGGAATGTAAGAGCTGTAATTTATAGGTCGTTAAATCAGTTTTCGTAATAACATTAGCACCAATACAATAACTTATTAGATTAGGACACGATCAGCGATTTTCCTATTCATACGGCTTCTCGATATTAATGCTACTTGAATGAACTAAATCAGCTACAATAACACTACGTTAACATTGTGCTATCAATAGCACAGATCAAAGATGTATTCCATTGGTGCTTAGGTACCATGTTTATCTGATTAGGCATAAAGACTTGGAAGACGCAACGTACACTGTGATGGAAACCTGCTAACTGAATTTCTATCACAGAAGGTAAACCGATGATCATTGATGTGAAATTATACTGATTATTATCGAGGGGCAGTTGCAAAAAAAAAACTACTGAAAGCGGGATAACTTGGTAGATGTAGATCGCATGTAACTTAGAAGAGGCCATGTCCACCAACAGTCTGAAAGGCTAAGCTTATTTTATAGAAAGAACAACAATACTTATTATTTATGTAACAACAGCGAAATATAGAATTTAGTCAGGAGACCTTTGATCGCCCGTCTCTTTACACCTTGCATAGATAGCCGATTATATCTATAAAGATGTTTTATTAACCCATTCAGTCAAGAGCGTGAACCTGTTAGCGTGTCTGAGGAAGAAACGTCAGTCGTAAATTGCATAGCGTATCCTGCGTTTATAGACGCAGCTGCTATCCGGTCAATTTAATACAGTTGAGACGAGACGACTCTGTCACCGAAGCTATAAATCAATCGAGATGGAGTATCGTATTTTTTGCCCAATCAAAAATCGATATTATGTCGTGTCGTGCGGTTTTTCCGTTCAATGCACGCAATGGCGATCCGGCCCGTTCAGTGCCGACAAGTCGACAACGTCAGCGGAGCGACAACCGGCCGTGACCGCGTTGCGTTGCCAGCAACAGCCTGCCCTCCTCAGGGCACTAAACTACAACTTGCGTAATAATATGTATTACATTACGTTTCGTACCTATATACATATTGCTATGTGCGCAAAATTCATCCAGAATTGGCCCACTGCGCAGCATAGATTCCAATTTAAAAAATTGTCAACCATATCTTGGGAGATTCTGTTCTTTGAGATTAAAAATGGAATTCTGCCATCTTGTAAGGCATACCTACCCAGAGATAAAATAGTATATTATTTCTTGATAAATCATTAGTATTATATCTATCTGCGAAGATGTAGTAGCTTTAGTAGCGCTTATCATCCTGCGAAAGTTGTATCGGCCAAGTGAGGCAAGGAGCTCGTTCTTAGATAATGTCGTGTGGCTAAGCTACTTACAATTACAACCTAGACGTACATACATATGCACTTTTGCCATGTCAAAACATGTTTCTCTTGAAGTTTAGCTTACCCTGCAAGTAGATAGAAAGCTGAGCGATAATATCCAAGAACCAGATCGATAATATTATAATTTTAAATTAGTAATTGTAGGTTCGACATAAGCAAGATATGTTGTAAATGGGATGGCTTAAAACACCCAAATCTATTGACTAAGGAGCCTCTTCTTTCCTTATGTTTAGGGTCGGAGGTCCATTTGCTCGGTCATTCAAATATTTGAACGGGTTAAGGATATTTGTTCGAAGCGGTCAGTCCGTGATGCAAGGTTTGTGGATGTAAGGCTTAGAAACCATAAATCAGGAAAGCCTAACAAGGGAAAGTCTTGAAAAGCGACAATATATTATCCAGTTTCCTTCAAATAAAACCGCAGAAGCTATGTGTGACAGCCAGAGAAAGGTCTATTTGTATTTTAATACTTTCAGCATGATAGATAAGTACTCTCATTTTTGAAAATAGTTTTATGCACAGAGTTGACCTAGTTTTAAATTTTCTTATACCGTCAGAGATATAAAAAGTTAATCGTTGTGATGACTTCAATATGATTTGATGTGTCGGCCTGATTATTACTATTTATTTCTAGAAAACCCCGAAGTGATTTGGGAGTTTATATAAAAAATCATTTCATTTTCTCTGCTCAAAGATTCTCAAACTTTAACAGTTTTATTTCCTCCACAATTTATAATTATTCTTCTCATCATACCGTCAAGCAGTCAATAGGATATTGTATATAAAAATAATAAATTTAGCAGCCGACTTAAAAACACCAAATTCTCTACTAGCAACGCCTTAATCGGAACAAATAAGTTACTGGGTCCGTAACTCCAAATAATAATGATGACATGTTGATTTCTAAAAAAAAGGAAAAAAACTTTTTTAAATTTAACCTTCTTGATCTTGAAAAAACACATTTTACATAATTAGGTATTTCATCAGTTCATCATTGATAATCGTTTACCCAGGGCACGGGTCGCTGCGCTGTGATTCTCCAAAACACATCTCGGGATTCGATTAAAAGATGAAGGGAAACGAATGCTATGCTACATAAGGTTTCTATATGCCTTTTGACGTCATCTGTTTACCATATACCTACAATCAATAATTTAGATATTAAAGTTATCATCTCTGATCTCTGCTATGTTATTATTTCTGATGTGACGTGGTACTACAACGAGAAATATTTATGAGATAACCCCGCGGGTAGGGAAATCAAAACGAATTTAAGATTATACGACCCGGAGGTCGTGTCCGGTCATCATTGTATTACAGATGCAAAACTCCATCTAAGCTGTTTATACCTACAGGACGTTTGCTGGAAACACATCACGCTTGAACAAAGTGATAAGATATAAATATTCGAAACTATAAAGTCATGTGGAGGTTACTGTAAACTTGTAAAGGGCTTATGTGTGAGGCGCCATCAACATAACATGGACTATTTAGATATTAGAGTCATGCTATTTTTTAGAATGATATGAGGCTTTTCTGATCAGCAGTGATTGGACAGAAAAAATGATGCAATTAATCGTTAGCGTTAGCAAGGGATGACTTGCTTGTATACGTTCATGCGGCACGTTTTTAACATCAGGATGACGCAAGACGCCCTGAATCTTGACCTACAGCAGTGATCAGCAGTCAAACAAACTTTGTTCACCGCAGACATGGTGGCGGATTTAAAAAACACCACGAAATATTTCCACTAATTAAAAAATATAAACATACTTTTAAATAATCCATTTGCCGCAATAACAAGGACTTCGATTACATATCAATATTTACCTTACAAGATTATGAGCATAAAAGTTGAAGAGCTTTTATCCTATAAAAACTAGATTGTGAATACTTTAAACAACGTAGATCCGCACCTCTACTAAGGTACTTATTTCAATAAGTAAACATAAAATAAGGTAAAGTAAAATAAAGGCATCGAGAAGTTAAAACATTTACGCCCAACACACTTGGAAATCGCAAAGTAAACTTACATAATGGAAATCCACCCATGTTTGCTTAAACAAAACTATTGTACACAGAATGAACGAACGGAATCCAGCATTTGCGAACATATCACAAATGATTTGACTTAATTTGATACTGTAGCTCCACCAATGAGTGATGAGTGATATAATAGGTACTAAATCTTAACAGAAAGAAAATAGAGTTTATCTTCAAAGTAATAAAACCTCTTTACAGCAACGTGCCCCACGTTTCAGACGGCTACAGACTCATTAAAATGTATTGTTATAAGCCGAAAGAGCTTTCTTTATAAGTATTAGGATAAATATTAGGATTGGCAACATTATCGTATATCAAACCTTTATTGCATGACTATAGCAATAAAAAGATCATAACTGCTATCGCGAACTATGAATTTATCAGTTGATGTGACTTCTAGCATAGGTTTACTTTTCTTTAGTGTAATTTCTTGCAAATTATCAAGATGCGTGAATGCCGCGTGTGTTTAATGTGACTATACAACTGTCTGACTGTATACACACACAGATAAAACAAGTACATAATATATACCAAGTAATAATAGCAATAGGTAACGGGCCCCTACTACCATAACAAATAATAAAGCTCGCAGCGTCGGAGCAAGATTCAAGGCTTAGAGCTTTTAAATTTTAATATTATGCCGATGGATTGAATTCACAAAGACTAGAAATAAAAGGGTTGTTTGAAAATACATACATAATATATCGTTTCCGGAGTTGGTACCATCTAAGTATGTATGTATTAGGCACATCTTTATACTGTCTTATAATTTATCATGTGTGTGAATCATTTATCAATAATGACGATTGCCTCCATTGATTTTCCAATGAAATCTAAAGCCCAAATGAAAAACATTATCTTGCCATAAAGCTGAATCAGGTAAAGATAATTGATTTTTTTTTACCAAAATGATCGCGAAATAAATAAGTCGTCAGAAAAATGTAATCTTTTGCATAACTTCAATAAATGTTTATTGTCATTCTGTGAAGTATTTGTCGATTTCAAGAACTCCACAAAGATAAACATAATAAAAACAATCAAGATAATGAGTATGAATGATTAAAAGAAAGTGGTTGGTTAGAAAATGACACTGATAAAGAATAAAAAGCCTTTTGAAGTAAAAGGAAGGCGGCTAATGACTGATAATAAAAACGAGATGTAATCAGATGATGACTGTTAAGAATTATTTGAACGAAGAAGTTCGATCAAAGTTTATAAAATCGCTGATATCTCCATGTTCGCATTCATTGACAAAAACTGAAAATCCGGACGAAGAATTTCATTAGAAACTATACGCAATAGCATAAGAAACTAATAAAGCAAACAAAATTAAGAGAAGACCGTGACTCTCATTCATAGATATGAGGGGCAACGACATTGACATCATGAACGTCCATCACCCAGGATAAACAAACAGTGACAAAATATACCAGACGGCAGAATGTAGCTTACCCAGATTTAAGATGTCCAAGGTTGAACAATTTGTCGAACGAAACGAAAAGGGCTATCGAAGGACACCCTGGATTTTAGTCAGTACAAGTCTGACAGTCCCTCCTGCCCAGCCCTGGTGGGGGAGGTAATTAATAATTACCTAATTCTAATTCTGTGTAGCTTCATTCCAAATATAAATAATAAGTTTTACTTTCTACAACTGTGGATAATTTACGATCCATATATCCGTACGGTGTACCCATTTGGCCACAATCATCAGCCGACTATTCGTACCCGTTTGCCGATTCGCCCTCTCCAATCAAATAGGTACACGCTCTTTTAACGATGCTAAGGTAATGTAAGGCTAAGGATCTGTTTTGACATTATGTATTGCAATATTCCTGTTTCGTGTGTCAATGTATGGCTTTTAATAACTTAACTCTTATCGGATGTTTTATTAGTTTGTTTTCCATTCAATAATCCCTTTAATCGAGTGTAATTTCCTTTTCTAATTTCCCCTTTTACTGATGCTATAAAAATATTATCACTTTATCATTTATCAATGGCATATTATCTACTATCATCGTCCATTGTAAAAAACCCAGTCGGAGAGAACGTGGCGCGAACCTACTAATAGGATAGAGTTACTAGCCACTAAAATAATTACTCATTGACACAAAATCATGAATATTTTTATTACTCTTCTTTCAAGTTTAAGGAATTTCATTGCTCATGCTCGTACATACGTGGTGACTAGTAACTGGTGACTCATATTGTGATACATTTTATCAGCATTTTTAGATTAGGAAAATCTGAAGACATTATGCCGTCTACTTACTGATGATGAAACAAACTAACTAGATTATAACCGACAGTCAACAATTTTTAGGATCAAACGATTTATTAGCAAAGCTGATTTTAATATTTGTTTGACACATGTAGACCGCTACCCCAAGTCTGCGAATTTCAGGTTGTGTATATACGAGTACGTTCAGCCCTACCCTTACAATCATAAGAACCTTCCTCATTATAGGAGCTACCAGTGTGACCAAAGGCATGACCAAGTATGCACTACATACTTCTTTTAGTAATTTAATGGTGATTATTGACATAGGGGCACTAAATAATAACAGCCGCAAAGGTCAATCTTCAACTTCTTCAAGACAATGTTCTGTAAACGAAAACCACTTGTCTGAGGAAAACCGACTGAAGCTCATGGAGAGCAAGAAAGCCCGAGAGAAGGCTGCAGCCAAGAAGTTCATGTTGATAGATTTCAAGCTTAGAGATTTAGTTGAAATTATTATTGTATGCATTTAAACATGTTAAGTTCAATGATCTACTAAAAAAATCATCTAAAACGAGTGACCATTTTTTTTCGAGTTTTCTCCATGTCTCGGAAAGCCGTTCCTTTGGTCACAGCTGTCATGTGAAATCTACGAAAGTCTGTCAACACCGGGTTGTGGAGGTCAGATGGGCAGTGGCAACAAGTAAAATACTGATATTTAGCTGCAAGTGGAAGCTGACCCCAACATTATTATGTAGTTGGGAAAAGGCCAGGTAGATGATGATGACGATCATCATTAACTACAAAACGAAGTCGAGTCTAGAAAAGATTGGAAATATTGACGAGAATTGATGTTTTTTTTTTTTTTTTTTTTTTTTTACGTGGCAAAATCATCAAATGAGTCCTCCAGCCCCGGGCAGGGCGGGAGGGACTGTCAGACTTCTACTGACTAAAATCCACGGTGTCCTTCAGTAGCCTGTTATGTTCCGGGGTCACGGTAAGGAAATAATCCCGCGACCCCGGCAGGCTTTGGCCCTCTGAGAGGGGGGCCCCGTCATTATGATGACGCTCTTTGAGGCGCGCGTGGGACACAACGCGCCGTCGACCCGGGCATGGTCCATGGTCGGGCAGCGAGTTGCCCTTTACTCGCTGCCCGCATGCCCGCGCCTACGGTGGCCGGAGATCGTCCTGCGACGTCCGTCGCCGTGGGCGTGCACCACCGCGGGTGGGGCGGAGGGAGGACACTGTCCTCTCTCGCGCGCGGCCCGCCTCCTCCTTCGCGAGCATTACTGCCTCGCAGAAGGAGCTGACCGCTTCCCACTCCGTCTCGCCCCGCAGCATGGCCGCAACCAATGCCGGGCGCGAGAGGTCTCCGCCTATCGCAGCCGTGAGGACACGTCGGTGCTCCGCCCAAGCTGGGCAGTCCTGCACCGTATGCTCCACCGTGTCCTCCGGGCGATCTTCGCAGTGGTGACACCCAGGCGTTTCCTCCTTCCGCATTAGACACAGGTACCTCCCGAAGCATCCGTGCCCGGTGAGGACCTGCGTCAGGCGGAAAGTAAGGACGCCATGACTTCTCTCCAGCCACTCCTCAAAGAGGGGTCTTACCGCCGCAATTGCGGCGTGCCCGAGAATTGATGTTTATGGAATAAATCGACTCAACACATCATCCATTGTCATTTGTAACGTGGCTATGTCTGCACCTATCTTGAATATTAACACAAAGATCGCCAAAACTGGTTGCAATGTTATCGTATTCGTAGGTAACAAACGAGTTCCCAGTTTTTAATTATACATCAAACCGTTGCGATTTTTAAGTGTCGCCGCACACGAGCCATTCGCGACAGAGGTAGCTGAAGCGCGCGCGCGACGGCCATTTGTGGCCGGTGGCTTGACTTGCTGTCGTTGGCTGCTACTTTTTTTAACCAATGCTTTACTGAGGTAAGAGAGAGAGGGGTAGGTACAGAATCGCGCGAGTGACGCGTGGCGGCGTTTTGTGGCCCGTGTGCTCCGAGCCCTAAACCTAACATGGCGGCCCATACAAGGCTTCAAGCGGTACCGACATACTTACCATGCGTTATCGATAGCAGCACCTGGAATTCTGATTACCCAGTAAAGGGAAAGAGCGTGAACGTGACGGGGAATGTATAATGCAATTACATATATGTAAATATTTACACGGGTAAGTCCAGGATTTAAAAGGTTAGAGTAGAATAGGTACCGTTAGACATTCTTTAGCTTCGTGACTAAGTTAGTACTTGTGTGGTTGTTAAGGGCCGATTACACTATACGATTCATCGTGCCCTAAGTCCCTAATTTCTGATGGATTGGGTGGTGTGATCGCTGTTAGGCTGTTAGTGTCCTCAGCCTAACAGCGATCACACCACCCAATCCATCGGAAATTAGGGACTTAGGGCACGATGAATCGTATAGTGTAATCGGCCCTTTATAAAAATGCGAGTCCCGTTTCATTTCACTAGTGACAGATTTAGTTCGAGTTTTTACGCGTTAACATTTCACTTACTTTATTTTATAACCAAATTAGTCTGAAAATGAAAATATAGTCGTTGGAAAATGAACTAGCGCCATCTAGTGACCACAGTGGAGAACAAAAAAAATTCCATGTGTGAACTCGAAATATTACCCACCCATCGTAATTTTGATTCTTTATCTAAGGTATTTTTTCACGGATATTCTTGCATATTAAATGTATAAGTGCTTATTCTATCTCGTGTTACAAAGGTGAAGGAAGGATGATGGCATCCGTAGTTTTGACAAAAAAATTAATAGATAGGTACTGCTTATCTGAAACGGATTTAGATAGTGGTTTATAAAGAAGTTACTCACCTACTGAATATACAGAGTACAACTCGATAAGATCGTCCAAAGTTCTTTAAATAACAGTCCATAGTACAAAAATAAGAAAAACTTGTTACCTACAATATGTATGTACAAGACACTGATAGATATAAAAGTGAATTCGTCGTGTCTGCTAAATACAAACTGTGAATGCAACGCACGCATCGACATTATCGATGGATGTTGCGCTGTTGCGAAAATCCTATTTGCGAAATCTTTGGGGTTACCAAACTATTACGTAATTACAGGTGCTAATCAAACAATTAGTATGTGGTACTAGAGCGGCATTGACTAAAATTGGAAGTAGACGCAGGAACCTAATGTGGGTTGGTAAAACCACGCCGCCGCGCCGATGCATTTTTTTCTGTTGTTTCAACTGTTTCCAAATAATGGTCATGTTATTACAAGTCAGAAGTCTGAACTTGATGACAAACTGTATCAAAATATCGGAGTGTATAGGGTGTCTCATCACCGCAAGGTTGGATCGACATTGAAGCGCAAAAACTTTGTCAAAACGCATTTTTACTTTGCACAAACGTTTTTTACTGTGATTTCCATTACTTTTTAGGCTTTCTCATAAAAAACGTCTTTCTTTGTATTCTAAACACTAATTTGAGGAAGTTACAGAAGTTCTTCCGCGTTTGTTTATCAGGGTAGTGAAAGCACCCTTCTGCAATGATGCGTAAAAGAGAAGCCACATAGGGACATTCACGGGTAGCGTACCTACTACCTGAACTTAACTTTAGGTCTTCTTATCAAAATGCTGCTTCTATTGACAAATTCATCTTAATCAGAATAGAATCTGAGAACTATTTAGTCATAATAATTATATAACCTACAAAATAAATAGAAATTACCGCTAAAACCAACGACGTAAAACCGATTGGCATGCGGCATGTTTCTTGATGATTTTTATTTTTATAATTCTAATCACCTATATTATGAATACTCACAAAAAAGAGCTGTGATTTTCTTTCACCCATCGTCGTTCATTTCCAATAACTAAGAAGAAGTTTGATAATTTTATTACCACACGGATGAAACCGGCAAATTCTGTTTTTATATTTTGTTGACATTATTTTTTAAACACGTTCCTTTTCATAAACTGAAAAGAGAACTTCGTATCCATTTGAAGTTTTCGAGAACCCTACGGAAGGGCTAGCAAAAACTTTAATATTTTATATAAGTTATTTCTGTATTTCTAGTATTAAAATATTTGCGAACTCAAACGATTTTTTAAAAAAGTTCAAGATTCAGATTTTCGTACAGAATCCTCAGAATAATTCCCGAGTTTTATGAAATATGTTGGAACGGAACGTTAAGATTGCTAGGGACGTTCTTGGCTCAGTTTTACCAACTCGATAATCAACTCGAATGTAATCAGATTAATTAAAATAGATTATTCAAAATCGCCTCTTTCTCTTCTCATAACATATTATTACAAATTTATAACATTTTCACTTTAAAAAAATAATTTATGATCGCACGAACATCGTAAAAAGTTTGTCACTTCATCAGTTTAGTCGAGTACATAAAACTTACTAAATATGTTTTTGACATCACTATAATTTAATCGATGAACCGCTGTTCGTGACGATTGTGATTTTACGGAAAATTATTAAAACATTTACAAATCCCTCCAAAATAAATACTTCTAATTAAACTCTAGTTTATACATAAGTCAAAGTATAATCCCTCTAGTTACTTGGTATTTGTGATCTAATATTTTGTTACAAAATAGGTTAAGTGTAAACTTGTACTTCGAACGTTGCAGAAGTTATTTTTTTATTATAAAACATGAATAGTGAAAAGAGAAATGCTCGAGGAAGGGGCCGTGGTCGGGGCCGCGGCCGAGGTCGAGGTAGAGGCCGAGGCCGAGGGAAGAAAGTGCCGAAAGTAATGTCAAGTGATGAAGAGGAATGCTCCGTTGAAGAAACTACACAGGAACAAGAAGAAGTCGTTACTGAGGAAGTTAAAGAGGAACCTGAACCGACTGAACCTCCTAAATGTAATTTTGTTTATTAATATTTGTACATCACACATAAACAACTCATCTTGTAAAGTAGCAGATTGAGTTCAAAAACAGAGAAGATGGAATAGATACACAGGCTTTATGTTAAAACTATAATAGATAACCTCACTTCTTTTATTATGAGAATAGAAATAGAATTTATCTGTATTTCCTTAACAAAACTATTAAATTTTGTCCAAATTAGATCCATTATACACATGTATACAAATCCATAGTCAAAGCAAGCTAGAAGTATTGAAAACAAACTCCTTTCATGTTATCAGCAAACTATTATCAACTTTATGATTAAATTTTATCAGTTATCACGTTAAAGATAACAAATGGCTCCTTAAATTGGAATGTCAAGAGGTCCAAAACTAAATGTATGATGAATAAGTATGTCAGTCCCGAACGAAACTATATCTGTGAAAGTGTCCCAGAAATAAAGGAGGATTACAGAAAAAAGTACTTACTTAAGTTTCTATGTTTTATGAGTACAAGATAGGTTAATTTTTGAATTCTATATGCTTTTATGAAAGGTTTGATATCCTGGCGCCTGTTTGTCTATTTCAAAGCCATATTTCACAAATGCTAAGAAAGACATAAGTGAATTCCTAAATATTTTTATACTGTTCTATCTCAATTCTTTGAGCATAGCTCCAAGTGTTGAAAATGTCACTATGCTTCACAACAATTTGAGTGTTATTGAGTTAGTGGGGCACTCATTAAACCTATAACCACTGGACCCAAAGTCTCCATCTCTATTTAAAAAGATCAAAATAAACAGCATAAAATGCAAACTGACAAAAATGCAACATTAACATTTAATTTTTTTTCAGTGGAAGTACCATCAGACATTTCTCAGCTGGAAGCCCCAGTGTTCACAACTCTTCAGCGTGGGCCTCCGGAGCCCATGCTTAGACTGGACTGGAGCCACCGAGCCACACTTATTGGGGAGAAAGTCCTCAACCCTATGATCTACTGCTGTGATATTTGCTCTAAACCTATCCTTATTTATGGACGAATGGTGAGTGAAATTTAGAACTGATTAGGAGAAAAAATAACAGCAAATTATCTAGCAGAGCATATTTTTTTTCTGAGCTGTCTAAAACTTATCATCATCAGTGGATGAAAAGTTGCCATGTGAAGTAGTTGCCTAGCTAGCCTTTTCGAACTATTTTCAACATCCAGTCAAACCAGATGTATTTGAATGTCATTATTTCACATGAAAAATGCCTTTTTGATCTCCACAACCAACAACGATATAATACTAGACTCCTAATAACAGGCGACCGATGTCTGCCAACACATTAGGCAAAAAAGTCTTATATTCGTCCAATTTCGACCAATCCTGTGAGCAGTAAACATACGTTGAGACAGAACAGACCTTGAGTTAGCCAATCACAACGCAGTACCCCGTCCCCCTCGCTTACGTAGTACCTCAGCGAGTTGGCAGAATAATTTTTGTTCCTTAGATCGTGCATGCGTAGTCTAGTATTATATCGTCGTTGTCCACAACCCAGTAACTGAGTAATTCAATATCCATTGGTAAAACTGTAGCAAGATCCACAAGTCTAAAACAATTCTATCACGTTAAATAATAATTTCGACTCATCCGAAGAATAAAGTCCGATGTGACCATAGGCCAAAAATCAGTTTAATAGCTTGATGAGATAAGCAATTAAAACTCTACAAACGTGTGTTTTTAGAATTTTGATATTTTATTTAGTTCCGGAAATATAGAATCGAATAACGTCTCATCTGAAATTCGTTCCGCAGAACAACGCACGAAGTGTATAAGTGACGGTACGCAGGCATCTGGGGCCACGTCTCTTCGTCAGATCGGCCATTGTTTGTTGGAGAGAGAATATTTTCGTTGCATGATCTTATTTTTATACACTGTATAGTCTAAGTCACACATCACGTTTATATACTTTTTAGTCTAAGTAAACAGTTGTGGACTATCGATGTTTACATAGAACGGTTTTCGACGGAAATGTTCAGAAACGCATTTTTTTCGATGGTATGATTATTTTTATAAATATTTACTGGCACTCATGAACTTTTAAGACGCTATTATACAAATTTAAATAATCTTCTAAGCGTTTTATTTTAAAATAGAACGTTTCTGTGCGGAATCAGTGATATGATTTATGGGTTCCATGTTAAGATGGGACGTTGTTCCTGGTAGAATGAAATCAGTTAGGACGTTGTTCGTATAAAATGTTTGCTAAATATAAAAAAATATGTATTTATGAGTGGGTAAATTAATTCCTACGTGCAAAGTCTTGCACTTCACATAGGTAAATGATATTTCTTGAATATTCTATTTTACAGTTTTATTTTATTTCATATGTCAATTTAGAAGGAAATATCAATGAGTCCTTTTTGTGGCCTTTGCATCCTGATGCAGAAGAAATAAGCCAATAATTAGCAGAAATATTAAATTAAGAACTTCTATGTGATCATAACACCAAAGAAATCATCGGTGATAGCTTAAAACAGGTTGTCACGTCAACTCAGACAGCAGAATATATTTACAGTAATCAACCTAGTACATTTTCTTTGGAATGCCTTCTAATCTCGAAATTTCACCATTAATACAACATGAGGACTTAGAATTTTCTCCTCATAATATTTAGTATCTACCCCAGTTATTTAAAACTATCAGAGCCAACTCCTACCACTGTTCATTCGATCTGCGATAACTCATGTAGACAATTTCTCTGCGATTCCTTTTTCGTCATTAGGCGCCACAAACTCCCTTGCTATTGCTACTTTCCTACTCCAAAACATACAGTGCCAGTACGCATACGGACTAATCGTGTGTAGATCGGAATGCAAAGCATGCATAAAGTTGCATGCTTGCCATTTTGATTTGCCTCTCCTTCAATTCCATGGTAATACCTATCAGCATTTCTATTTTAAACATTGCATAATACAAACCCATTTTTTACGCGTATGAACCAAAAGAAAACGGTCAACGTCAGGGCACCCCAAGGATTTAAGACGGTAATAGGTATCTCTGTTGACTTGACATAGACCACCCTGCATCAAAGTCCCCGCCTCCGCCAACACTGCCGAACCCTCGCACTACACACCTTCAATTATTTCGCAAGACTGAATCAAGTTAACGGAGCCTCACTTGGCGGGACTACTATCTGGGGTCCTGCATTATTTATAGGAACCTAACTAAATGGTTTGGTACGGTTTGGTTCTGTTTTCGGTCCTCACCCTTGAAGTCGGTTCTTCTCGTTCAAAAAAGCACAAAGGTCAACATTATTATACTAAAAACATCTTAAACTCTTGTCAGGCATATTATGTTATGAAAAGCAACTAGGTGTTCGAAGCATGCACTGAAGTTTCGTCATGAAAATAATGGAGAGTTTAATTTTAATTTAATGTGCGATGTGAAATCTCGTTTCTCCTTTCTGACTAAACAAGGGCACGCAGCCAAGTTCACTAAAATGATCTATGCCTGAATTAGGTATTCCTATATTTCAGGCAGAGGAAGGTTTAATAAAGAAGCGTAACGGTTATGTTAAGCTACATTTTTAAGATTTTTTAAAATATAATAAACTTTTGAAATAATAATATCAGTTTTATTGACTCTAAGGAAATGTAATTATTTAACACATCGAAAATTATACTTAAATATTTCAAGGTAGGTAGTCAGATAGGACTCATTAGGTGTCATCAGGGAATGTCCCATTCCAACAAAAAGACACTTGTTAATATAGAACGTCACTAAAGTTGAGGCGTTTCCGTAAAACAACGTCTAATATTCACTACGGACCCACTTTTTTCTTCGTTCTTTCACTATAAAACGTCTTATGTTGATATGGAACTCACTATATCGTGTATTAAAAGGATTATAAATACACAATACCTGTCATTTAACTAGTCTAGGGTAATATAATAACATACCAAAAAATCAAAATGTCAAGTATCGTAGTTTTAGAGTTACACAGAGTTACACAAGTCAACAACTTCTACAAGCTCTACTGAAAACCATCAATCTTGCAAATCGGACTTTATTCTTCGGATGAGTCGATTTCTTAATTATTTTATTTGTCCTTTTTCAGATACCATGCAAACACGTGTTCTGTTTGTCATGTGCCAGATCGGACCATACACACTGCCCTAGATGTAGAGAAAAGGTAAATTAATTTAAATATGGAGAAAGTTTTATCTTTAGCTGTTTTTTGACCTTCATTTCAATAATAAAACTATTTCACCCATTAATTACTGTCAGACAAGTTTAAATTTCTATATTTGCACCCAACATTTGATAATAAAATATTCTGGTACTCTTTCAGGTCCTGCGAGTGGAGCAAACAGGACTAGGCACAGTATTTATGTGTACCCACTCCGGTACACGATACGGCAACACAGGGTGCAGAAGAACTTATTTATCACAGGTATATAAAAATTAATAGATTAAAAAAAAATCTAAAAACCCACGTTTTTAAATGTCCTAAAATAAGAAAATAACCCAATGGGGCTGAGAGAGAGGCTGTACAAACAAACAAAAAAGGAAAGTGATTGTATAAAACGTGGGAAAAATCAGCTTAAATCAGACAATAAGTAAAGGATTAAAAAAAATGCCTAATGTTTCCAGAGAGATCTGCAAGCTCATATCAACCATAGACACGTGTCTTCTGGACCAACGGAGAGTAAACCAGAGCCTGAACCACCCTCAACTACAGTTGCTATTGTGAAGCCTATAACAGTGAGTATAAACTACAAGTACTTTTATGTATTCTGTGGTAGCGATCAGAAAATCTCATTTTAATTGGATTAATGAATGTGGGGAAGGAATGGACAGTAACGCAGCGTTATACATTACGACCTTCGATCTTCACACAGGTGTAATTTAAAAATGAAATATAGCCTATATTACTTGCTGCTGAAATAGATTTCTATAGGTGAGTTTTCTCATCATGTGATCAGTTCATTGTTCATGAGTAAATAAATGTTGCCAGATCAAAATCGGTTTAAAATAAGAAACAGTTTCATACATCACATTACATTCTTGTAATGGGTGGTGTAAAATGAGTGACAACGCCGAGCTTCAGGCGGCGGTTAACTAACCTGACACTAATGGTGTACCACATGCCAAGAAGGACTAAATCCCTTCTGAAAGAGTGGCCATGGCGCCTTGGGAAAGCGACATGAGTATGCCCCACTTTTAAATATGGAAATATGAATAATACGAATGTTGATTTGTCATGCGATCCGGCTAACCCCCGGCGCTCGCTGGTACCCGGGCCAGCGGGTGTGAAATATGTTACCGAAGACTGCACGGGAGTAGGCGACCAGGCTCCCGTAACAGGAAATGCTTCTGGCAGCACAACTAAAAAATATACCCAACAGGCATTTCACCCAAGCCTTTTCGTCACAAGACCAAGATCGTACTCAGTAGGAAATATCAACACTACCGACTCGGAGAACTTGCCTACTACATCCTCAGCTAAGAACACCACGGATGATGATGCCAACAAAATCTGCCCTCCCCCTTGGCAAAGAGTACCCATGGATCGTAACCCCAAAAGGAAGAGGATATCGAATAGCCCTCCACAACCAGAAAAATCCACCCATACAGCACAAACAGGAATTACGACTGCCAATAGATACAGTGGACTGCCGATAGATCTGACTGATGAACCAACAGAAACTCCATCCACTAGTTCTGAAAAAGTCAACAAACCACCACCTGTTATTCTCTATGGCATAGAAGACCTTTCAAAATTAACAGAGCTTCTAAATACGACTATGCCTAGCAACAGCTATTCATACAAAGTAATAAACAGAGATCAACTCAGAGTGATAACACAATCAACTGAAATATATAAAGACCTAATAGAACTCATCCGGACCAATGGCCTCATTGGTCATACTTTCACGCAGAAACAAAACAAATGCTACAGAATAGTAATCAAAAACCTGCACCACACCACCCCTAAAACAGCAATAACCGAGGAAATAGAAAAAACAGGAAACAAAGTACGAGGTGAAATTATCTGTGCTATATCAAGAAAAAACAAAAAACCCTTAAACATGTTCTTTGTTAATGTTGAACCTAGCCCCAACAACCGAGAAATAAAAAATATAGTAAGCATATACCATACGAGAGTCAAGATTGAAGACCCAAGGAAATCAAATGAAATACCACAGTGTACCAGGTGCCAACAATATGGGCACACTAAAAACAACTGTATGCGACCCTACAGGTGTGTCAAATGCGCAAAAGGACACAAAACCACGGACTGCCCAAAACAAGATAGGAACACGCCAGCCACTTGTGCCCTCTGCCAAGGTGATCACCCGGCCAATTATAAGGGCTGCCAAGTGTACAAGGAGATTCGCTCACGGAAGACGGCTCAAGCAGACAACAGGAAAGTTCTACTAGAAAAAATGAAGAAAGCTAACAATACGTTTACACCTCACCCAGAAGATTTCCCACCAATAAAACCCCCCAGATATGCCACACAACGATCTACAAATAACCAGGAAAGAAACACTCCTCATGCACCTGGAAACATAGACAACAATGCAAATACCAGCAATTGGAGTAGAAAAATAGAGAATAAACAATCTCAGCCAACAAGCTCTCTAGAGCAAGTTATAATAAAGCAATCGGAGAAGATAGACATCCTAATCCAACAAATAGGGACCCTAATGGGTCTCCTTACGACATTAGTAGCGCAATGTAAAAAATGAAGTTCCTACGCATTGCCGCTTGGAACATAAATGGCTTATCCCCGAATAAGCAAGAAGTAGAGCTATTCCTGAACCACAACAGCATAGACGTGTTATTAATTTCTGAAACACATATGACTAACCAAAAAGTGATTAAAATTAAAGGATACAACATATACTACGCCAACCATCCAGACGGCACCTCACATGCTGGGGCCGCTGTCGCAGTTAAGGAACACATAAGACACCATGTCAATCAAAACTTCACACATGCACACATACAGTCGGCAATAATATCTATAGATGACTGGCAGGGATCATTAACCGTAGCTGCGATATACTGTCCTCCACGACATCGCATAGACGAACAAATGTTCACTAATTTCTTCCAAACACTTGGTGGCAGATATATTGTAGGGGGCGACTGGAATTCTAAAAACACATTCTGGGGATCCCGTCTAACGACGACAAGAGGTCGAGAACTAAAAAAGGCTATTGATAGTAATGACCTCAATGTAATATCGACAGGGGAACCAACATACTGGCCAACTGACCCTAACAAAACTCCAGATCTGATTGACTTCTTTATCACCAAAAGGATGTCAGAACTCTATACAAAAGTCGAATCATGCCTAGATGGGTCGTCAGACCATACACCTGTGATATGCACATTAAGCACAACAGTCATCTGGAAAGAACCACGTGAAACTCTATATAATCATAAAACCGACTGGGTGGCCTTTCGAGATTATATTGATGAAAATATCAATCTGTGCATCCCTCTTAAATCATTACATGACATAGAGGACGCTACGTGGTGTGCCACTAACCTAATACAAAAGGCGGCCTGGCTATCAACGCCATACCTAGCATCTAAACCACAAAATCAGGACACTACTCTGGAAATACGAGAAATGATAGCTGCGAAGAGAAGGCTAAGACATCAGTGGCACACCAGCAGGAATCGTCAAGACAAGAAGGCACTCAACAAAATGCAAAAAGACCTAAAAGAACTGTTAAGGGAAAATGAGAACAGTACTCTGCAAGAAAAACTTAGGAATCTATCACCGAATAAAGCAGAGGATAATACACTTTGGAAAATAACTAAATCACTAAAAAGGCCGAAAGAACACATGCCCCCACTAAGACAAACAAATGGCAATTGGTCACGAAAACCTCAAAATAAGGCAGAGTTGTTTGCTAGTTCTTTAAAAAACGTCTTCAAACCAAATGAACCTGACAACACGCACACCGAAGAGGAAATAGACAAACTCTTGAACAGCGACCAACAGATGTCTCCGCCAATAACACCAGTTACACCGTCAGAAGTCAAAAAGGCTATCATGCATTTGAAACAAAAAAAGGCACCAGGATTTGATCTAATAACGGCAGAAGTTCTTAAACAACTGCCAAAAAAAGGCATTGTCCTGCTGACAATACTCTACAATGCAATGCTAAGGCTACAATATTTCCCAAAGTTGTGGAAAGTATCAACTATAAACATGGTCGCCAAACCGGGAAAGCCTTCTACAGAGGTATCATCATACAGACCCATAAGTCTCCTTCCCTTGCTGTCGAAGGTTTTTGAGAAACTGGTCCTGAAACGACTTTTACCAATTCTAAAAGAACAAAAAGTTATACCAGAACACCAATTCGGTTTTCGCGCAAATCACGGGACTACAGAACAAGTGCACCGAGTAGCTCATACAGTACGACAAGCGCTCGAAAGAAAGGAATACTGTTCAGCTGTGTTCCTCGATATCCAGCAGGCCTTTGACCGCGTGTGGCACAAGGGTCTCCTGTACAAGCTAAAGCTCCATCTACCAAATAGTATGTACATGCTGTTGAAGTCTTACTTGCAAAATCGCCTGTTCCAAGTCAAATGTGAAGATTGTCTCTCATCTATTTGCCAAATGGAAGCGGGAGTGCCACAGGGCTCTGTGCTAGGCCCTGTCTTATATATTATATACACAGCTGACCTACCCACCTCAGAGGAAGTAATAACTGCGACTTATGCGGATGACACTGCAGTCCTCTCTTGTAGTAAAGACCCGAACACAGCATCAACAAAACTCCAAGTATGCCTGGACCAAATTGGAGTGTGGCTAAAAAAATGGAGAATCCATGCAAGCCCGGCAAAATCGGTACACATTACGTTCACACTAAAAAGAGGGGACTGCACACCAGTAACACTTGATGGTACCACTTTACCAACTAACAATACAGTCAAATACTTGGGCATGCACCTAGATAGGAGACTCACTTGGCGAGATCACATAAAAGCCAAAAGAGATCAGGCTAACAAAAAGTTTGGAGATATGTACTGGCTACTGGGCAGGCAATCAACACTGAGTCTAGAAAACAAACTCCTCTTATACAAGTGCATTCTAAAACCAATATGGACGTACGGCATCCAACTCTGGGGATCAGCAAGTCACTCAAATGTGGAAATCCTCCAACGCTATCAGAACAAAATATTAAAGATCTTGGTCAATGCGCCATGGTTCACACGGAACACGGAAGTGCACGAGTATTTGGAAATCCCGACAGTCAAGGAAGAAATAGAGAGGTCTTGTGTATCTTACAAACAACGCCTAGAGCGACACACCAACCATCTTGCCACACAGCTCATGCAAACAAGCAACTGCCTATTCCGGCTGAAGCGAGTGCGACTAGCCTCAATATAAAAACTTACAGAAGTTGCAAAAAGATAGGGTTGACACTTCGAAGGATGTGCACCCTCCAAGGATATTCTAAATCACATCCATCCAATCTGATTAAAGCCATGAGGCTGATTGCAGATTTTATTATAGTATGTATTACTATTATTAGATAACTGATTCTTTAATTTTGGGGCTCCATCGAAAATTTCGCTTTTCAAAAGGGTCCCGGCACCAAAAAAATTTGAGAAGTTCTGAATATTATAGATAATAATATATTCTCACCGCTGGGGCAAGACTCAAGTTGATCCCAAAAAAGTACTGACTAGTATCAAGAACTTTTCCCATAGTAACCTATGATGTAACACTTATGTTTCCCAACAGATGCCGCCCTCAGCGAACGACCCGCGCGGTCACACGCACGGCCACGCGGCCGGCGGCGAGCGGCCGCGCGCGCGCACTAACCTCATCACCGTGCCCATACAGGACCAGACGGAATCGCACGCGTACTATAACGCTTATTATCCTGTGAGTATCATTGTTGACAAACATTTATGTGAAAAATCAGAAAAAACTGTCAAAAGTGGTCAGATGTTTATCAGCATCAACCTAAACCTCGAAAACCCTCAACCTTAAACCTCGGTCATTAATCTGCGCCACGCGCGCTGCATTTCGGAAACTGCTGTCAGCATCCAAATATTGTTGAAAGGATGACGATGACGACTGATGACGTCAGATGAAGAGAGAATGCAGCACGGATAAATGTGCGACCACCTCAAACGCCCTTTATGGCTTACTCACTTATTTACAACAAAGCCTGTGCTGTTGCCTTGCTGTTGTGTATGTGTGTTTTTGTTGGGACTAACCCGTGGTGGGTTAGTCTATTCCCAAACCATTGCAACTCCTGAAAGCCAGAATCAACACTTCATTGTCTCATTTCTTTCTTCATTGTCTTTATTGGTGGTTGCCACCACCAGCACGCGTAGCATGGCGATTCTATCTCTATTCTACCAAGAAAAGACAAAGCTCTTTCTATCCCACTTGTTATGTCTTCTGCCCGAGCATGGCGCGACCTGTAGACTCGTGTTTCTATGAAGACAAGACATAAGTTTTCTTTCCATAGCAACGGCGAATGACTGAACTGAGAATGAACTAAAACGTTTAGTTAATCAAAAAAACGTGTAAAATTCTCAAGTTTTCAATACAATTAAAATGATTTATTGGAATCAGACAGAATTATCCATAATTCTAGTAATATGTGCATTCATTTGCAATAAAAAAAACTGTTGTGCACATAAATCAAAGCGACAACAAAACGCAAAAAGGTTCCACACCATAGACACACAGTATGGACACGAGTCTTTCCTAGCCAAATATCAAATAAAATTAACATACTTTCTAGAACGAGAGAATAACAAGTGTAGAACATTATCTATGTGTTATAGGAGACAGATATTTATTATAATTATGATAAATTATGATTATGGCAATTTTTGGCAGATAATGTTGGGTCCATGCTGCATGTCTATGACTGATGTCACGTAGATTCTTGTTATTATTTTTGTGTAATCATCGTGTGTAATAAAACATTGGAAAGATTAGCTATCTGCATTATTTCACTGAAAGTTTCTCATTTTATAAATTTTCATGGAACTCGTATTATAAAAAGTTTGATGCACTTTCCTAATTTTCATTCGACTTTTATTCTTTAGGGCTTAAAAACTAAAGCGATTGAGTTGGGAGGACCCTTACTTGTTTTTAAAACAAATTTAAGTTGATAAACACCAAGAATATTATAAAAAGAATCTTGTCTAGGTCTGATTTGATGTAGACAAGTTTCTCTTGTAGAGAAGAAATGTGTCTTCCCCCAAGTGTCAAAAGTAGAGAAAATATTGTCGCCATGCTCGACGTTGTAGACTTCTTTCTATCGTAGAGAAGAAACATTTCTTTTCTACGTGTCAAACATCGCCATGCTTAGGACGATAGAGATCTTTCTTCAATCTGTCAGTTTGTCGATTCTCCCGTCGATATAACCCCTTTCTACGGCGCCATGCTACGCCTGCAGAAAAGCGCCGAGACAATGAAGCTCGACGTGTACCGGAGAATGAATTTACCTGTCTTGGATCCTGCAACGACATTAATCAGAAAAGAATAGTGGAGGAGTGGGAAAAAACACGTAGTTTCCACTACTACCCTACGTTTGCCGATTCGCGATCTCCACTAGAGAACATTCTGTTACATGTAATATTATATTTACTGAACTCATGCCCCTATTACAGCCGCCGCAGCCAGTACCGCCACCTTCCCTCCCGCCGCCTGTATCCTCAGTTCCAGTGCTCGCACATACAATGAGCGTGCCGCCGCCCACGTACTACGCGACCGCGCCGCCCTACTCCGCACCTCCATCTTATGTACAACCTGGTAAGAACTACTTGAAATATTACAGTAGCTTGTAAAGATTTATGAGACTATCAGAAATTGTGTCTGAAGGGATATTTTCATTTTTTTGGCCCCTTCTCAATGTATGAAATATGCTTGATGTGTAATAACTCTGTCGATAAAACAATTGGATATAGTTGAAGTGCAATTTGATTCATACAGACATAAACTCCCGCCTTTTTTTTCCCATGGGGGTAGGCAGAAACTACAGAGTACCACCTGCTACAATCTTTACTAATCCTTTCCATATTTATACTATATATGCCGGTCATACGAGCACCGATTGCGAGTCTAACGCACCCAACCTTTCTGAAGCACTTCGTCAATAAGGTCAATGTTGGTCTGAAGCGGCATTACCATTCATAATGCTTAACTAGACATCTAAAATAACTTATTCCCTCATCTTCACCAGGTGGAAGCATGTCAACAAATGTATCAGGCGTATCTCCAATGTCTTCGTCCGTTCCAATGGGGTCAGTGAACTCCATGGGCGAGGGCAGCCGCTGGGGCGAAGGCTACCAGCAACCCTCGGTACAAGTCCAGCAGTGGCCGCCACAGAACCAACATCATTACTATAGGTAGCCCCTGTATAAACGCCGCTATTCGTGGCGTGATCGCGAGTGATGTGTAATCAAACTGTAGGTGCTGACCACTCGTGGACATAAACATTTATGAATTAATTGGTCTCTTAAACTATGTGGGCTACCAAACACTCAGCAAGTCAATATTTGATGAAAAGTGAAGTGTCTGTCGATTTTGTTATATTGTCACCTACATGCAAATGATGGTATCCAACAATATTAGACTTGAATAGAGTGATTGTGACGCCGTTGGGGCTTAGAGTAACAAGTGTTAAAAATTTGCGCAAAGGCACATTCGCGTCATAGAAATGAGTTACACTCTTATTCCTGTGGCACAGTTCTTAAACGCGATGTGCCATTTTAACACTTCCATGTTGCGAACTGGATTTTGCACTTTGTAATTACATTTTTATCTTTTATTGATGTCTGACCATGATGAGTCATATTATGAAAGGGTAAGGCCCTATCGGCCATAATGTCGGCTGCTATGGCAAAAAAACAAATTGGAACAATATCGGTAGTATAAAATACTGAACCTATTTCTATCACATTTTAGTGATAACAATCTCATAGTGTACAGGTCACAAGAATATCTTTATAGGTATTGTATTAGAATCGAATTAGTTTATTTTTTAATTGAATAGTATTTCTTTTTATTTTTTCAGCTAATAGATTTATGTTTCAATTTTCAGTACTTTAATATTAAATATATTATGTAATATGAAATGTATTTACTCTTAATTAGGGGTTATTGTTGTATAATTATGAATAAAATGCTGATGTGTCAGGGAACTGTTCTTCATAAGTAGAGTGCAATTTTATCAACTTTAACCCATTATATTTAAGCCACGTTGTTGTAAGCAGTTCTTTGTAAATCTGCATTACCCAACAATATCACCACAAACTGGATTTATGTCTATGTAAATAAGAATATCTATTTACTCCACTTATGTTCAATTAGACTACTTTCACTTTATCCTTATTCTTTTGATCTGACATGTAAATTTTGTAAAATTCGAAGAGAAAAGCAATAAAAATCTTTACTAAGTGATTAGATATTTATTTAATTAATTAACACTAATCAATATCAATTATATTTACAATATGTCACATCTTTCACACTCCTCAGCTAGACACAATCAACAAATGCAATAAAATCTGCAAAAAATATTTATTTTTTTTATACCCCATACATTCAACTGTTACCATAACTATTGGATTTTTAATAAAGAAAATAAAATGAATACTATTTCGTATAGATTCACAGTGCCACTGCAGAAATGCTATTACTTACAGACTACCAAATCAAAATGCACATTAAACATGTTATGTATGTACATGAAATGCTCAATAATTACAATTATCACCAATTGACAGATTCTTCATAAATCATTTCATACTGTGGAATTTGTAATGTTCGAGATCGTTGGGCACTCATAAAAATCAACCGTACCTATTTCTACATTGGTTCTGTGAACAGCCTTTAGTTTTTTTTATGTTTGAATCTGCCCGGATCATGATTGTTTGGTGGTGGGTGGCGCGGGGTCCGTAAGGTCGACGAGCGTGGCCTCTACCGGCGCGGCCACCGCCTGGCTGGACTGCGCCACGTCGGCGGGGAACTGTGGGATCACCTGCGACTGCGTCTTCCTAACTGCATCCATGTTCACTTTGGTCGATAAGTTCTTTTGTCGCGTCTGTTCGGAAGTCTTCGATAATCTCTCGCTCAAAGCCTTGAGCGCGATTTGTCTGGAAAGGTTGAATGGGAATTGATGATAATGGATAAGAAAGTACTAATAGAATTACCACACGACATGTGCTCATAATGAAGTGTTTTGAAATACACACATCAAAAGTGTCTAGGGATCAACATATATTTTTGCAATAACTTTTCTCCTGATTGATATTAATTAAAATGTTCTTTAAGGATTCATCAAATAAAGTGTTATCGTTTGTCACAGTAACGATAAACCAAGTCACCTTTGCATTCATAAAGAAATTTGCCATTTTCCTAATAAAGGGATTTTTGACATTTGAACCACTAACATTAAAGTTCGAAAAAAAGACTGAAATAACAGTTTTCTTTAAAATTTTATTGTGTAACTTAAACAATTAATAATCCGTGTTTCTACCGCGAACACTAACAACACAAGAACATCGGTTTGGCATACTCAAAATGAGTTCATCCAAATCACGCTGTGGAATGGCCGCCCATGTTCGTTGCAACAACAAAAAAAAAACCGGCCAAGTGCGTGTCGGGCCACGCACAGTGTAGGGTTCCGTAGTTGCCCATCAAAATACTTATGCGAATTAACTAAACTGATTCGCTGAATTTAATTTTAAAGAGAAGAATTTTCAAAATCGGTCCAGGAGTCTTTGAGAAATCGGGGAAAATACATAAAAAAAAGATTACGACGAATTTAGAACCTCCCCCTTTTTTGAAGTAAGTTAAAAATTGTTGACGATAAAAACCTACCTATCCCCAAAAAACATACCGTAAAAACACCTATTACAGCTGTAAAAATAAAGTTGTCAAACTTACATTTGCAGTTGAAGAGCTTGTTCTCCGATACATTTTGTTTAGGAAAATATGTTATCCAAGTACATTTTATAAGTTGGTCGACTATTACTCGTAAAGTTGTAAAGCCTACTTAGTCATGATAATTTTCTTTTAAACTTCGTTATATATACTTCTATTGTGAATTTTTTCACACCCCCAAACATAACCGTTTAGCTGGTAGAGGGGGGGGACACTCGAGTCGAGCAAAATTTAGCACTTTAAAGCTTAATATTTCACAAACGAATTTTTTTATCAAAAAATTGTTAATGGAAACTATCAATATTTTTTAAAGACCTATTTAATGATACCCCACAGTAAGGGGTACGCGAGAAAAAAAAAAAACATCCCCTCTTTACGTGTACAGGAGGTACCCTAAAAAAAAATATTTTACGAGATTTTATTTTACCACTTTTTCGGCACAACAAATCCGTATATTTACACCAAATTACAGCTCTCTATTACTGTGAGTCTCTGAGCTAAACTGCGGACAGACAGACGGACGGACGGACGGACGGACGGACGGACATGGCGAAACTATAAGGGTTCCTTGTTGACTACGGAACCCTAAAAAGGTCTTCTTGCGACTGGATACCCTCCATATTCGGCAGAGCTCTTCTCTCTAGCATATCCCATGCATGCTCAATCGGGTTTAAGTCTGGCGACTGAGCAGGCCAGGGCAGGACATTGATGTTAGCTGCGGCGAGAGTCTGTCTTACAACTCTTGCGGTGTGCGGTCGTGCATTATCATGCATTAACTGAAATAAGGGACCGATTTGCACTTGTAGAGGAACGATGACGTCTGATACAATCGTCTCAGCATAAATTTGAGCGTTGAGGTTGCCTCTGATCCAAATCAACTCAGTTCTTCCGCCGATCCAAATACCCGCCCATACCATGATGGTTCCACCACTATAAGGATGGACTTCCTGGCAGGATTTTAATCGCTGTTGGCGTCCAGGGGTTCTCCAGTGTCGTATACGTCTTGTATCCGGTCTCATACCAAAACGAGACTCATCAGAAAAGCACACGAAACGCCATTGTTCTTCTGCCCAATTTCTGTGTTCAAGAGCCCATTGATATCGAATCCTACGATTGTGCATTGCTATAGGTGGTACCCGTAGCGGTCTTCGGGAATGAAGGTTCACTTCATGCAAGCGGTTTCTGACTGTTTGGTCGCTAATTAAGTTCCCTGAAGAGTGATGAAGCCTCACGGCTAACATCATGGCGGTTATTGTTGGAGCTCTTCGAGTTAAGATTTGAATGTATCGGTCTTGTCTCCGTGTGGTGCAGCGATACCGTCCTCCATGGCGCTCAGCCACGGTACCAGTGCTTCGGTAACGTGTCCAAAGTCGACTGATAACACTTTGACTTGTATTCAGAGCTAAAGCCACAGTACGTTGCCGGGAACCAGCTTCTATCATTCCCACGGCTCTGAGCATTTCTTCCCTGCTTAAATGACGTCGCCGCTCCATAATAACGTTGGTTTTAATCAGTAGTAGGGAAACAGTAGCACTAATAATGTCTTCAATGCGTTGTATGTTTTTATAGGGAAAATATTGACAGCTGATTTTCATCTTTTACTCGAATTTGATTTACAGTTCCTGATTCAAATTATGAAATGCACCAAAAAGGATCCATATAAATTTATAAAATCATAAATTTATTACAAAGCCACATCTCAATCTCAAGAAATCCGCATAAAAATGCTTGATCCCTAGACACTTTTGATGTGTGTAGTATTTTTTATACCAAAGGTCAATTACACAATGTCAAATATCCGAATGAAACACTGTGAATAACAGTTTGACATCAACAGAGGACTCTAAATACGAATTTTCTTATGAAAAGCACCATACAACAATATTTACCTTCGCCTCTCCATGTCTTGCGGTTCGACGCCTGGCATCGATATGGTGACGCCTCTAGGGCTCAACGCGAGGTGCACGCGACGTGGACTTGGGGAGCACAGCCCCATCCGCACCAGACAGCGGTGCGGCGGGCCTAGGATACCCCGCACCACCGGCTGAAGGACCGTTGGGAAGAAACTGAAAACAAAAAAAAACGCGATTCTTGGGTGCGAAGAATATGAAGGTTTGCAGCAACTGTTGCAGGCGAGATATGGTTTTGTTTTTTTAAATAATAATTTAGCTATAATTCAATGCTCGAAACAATTTCATAGCAATGAAGACACATAATAGATGTACAGCTGTTTTTACACTTCTCAAAGTATAGGTATATTGTGCTACAGCTGGGTAATTAATTGAGTCTTATTGTTATAATTATGCTACAAATTTTACGAATCGAGTCTCGTACATAGAATAAGAGCGATTTCAACCTGTTCAGCCCCCCTAGCCAAGTCGAAAACGATAATCGTAACCGCTCGGTACTCGCCAATAGATATTCAACTTTATTATCCTAGAGCCCAACGTTGAAAATCTATTATAGATTTCTGAGCGTTAGCGACTGGACAGAACGAACGATAACGCTACGAAATCTTCAATAGATCTTGAACTTTATGACTGGCCTGTTGGTCTAGTGGTTAGTGACCCTGACTGCTATACTGCAGGTCGTGGGTTCGATTCCCACCCAGGACAAATGTTTGTGTGATGAGCACGATCATTTGTTCTGTATCTGCGTGTAATTTATCTATAATAAGTATGTATTTACAAATATATAAGTATGTTTATCAGTTGTCTAGAACCCATAACACAAGCTCAGCTTAGCTTGGGACTAGATGGCGTTGTGTGATAGTTGTGGATTATTTCGTTCGTTTGCGTTTATCGTTTGTAAAGCCGGGTCCAGACTGGTGTAATGTAACGCGAATCCACCGTGTAATGTAACGCGAATTCTAGGTGTGGACGGCATGCACCGCGAACATTACATGTAACGCTCCTCGGCTGATCCATCTGCTGTCGGTTTTTGCGCGAACACAAAGGCGCACGCAGTATTCTCGTTCTCAATTCGCTTTGAGTTTGTGTACCGTCCACACTGGTGACATGAATTACACATAATCGTTATATTCGCGTTACACCAGTCTGGACCCGGCATAACATGACTACAGGCCGTGGTCCTAGATCGGGCGGCGAGCTACCCATACAACCAACGACAGGCGGAAAGGGGACATCGTCGCACATCTTCTCCAGTCCACTGCTCAAAGGGAGATCTTTTTTTTTAGCGTGGAAAAATCATCAAATGAGTCCTCCCACCCAGGGCAGGGCAAGAGGGACTGTCAGACTAGTACTGACTAAAATCCACGGTGTCCTTCAATAGCCCTTTACGTTCCGGGGTCACGGACTCACGGTAGCTCATTAGTCCCGCGACTCCGGCAGGCTTTGGCCAGCTGCGCCTCAATCTAAGCAGCAAGGGGATAAGCAGAAACCTATCCAAAGGGATCTGCCTCAGCAGGGTCCAGTGAAAGACCAGTGTGACAAGGACGGTTTTGTCAAAGTTGAGAAGAAGAAGAGGAGAAAGCCTACTTGTCGGAACCAGTGCGGTACCGCACCGACCGGACCGAATCATCTGCTGCGTCCTGCAGTACCAGCGACGCTGCTGTACGTGTCCCGACTGCACTACACTACAAAGGTCGAGATGATTGTAGAGTATGTCCGCATCAAGACCAAACTTACCCTGAGGGTCGAGCAGTTGCAGTCTCGTCACAACGTGAACTTCAATTCTTTTGTGGTGAGGGTGCCGACTGAACATCTGTCGACTTTCACGAAAGAGGAATTTTGGCCGAGAGGTGTAGTGTTCCGGCGATTCCGAGGCCGGATACCTGACACCGCGCGACACACGACGCCGACTGTTCGTGTGAATTAGTTTTATTTGCGTATTGTTTATGTATTGTATTATTGTATTAGTTAAGTCATATTGTATTGTATTATAGTATTTTATATGGGCCTTGAAGCCTGAATTAAATAAATAAATAAATAAAAATAAAATAAGGGCCGGTCATTATGCCAAGAGGGACTTACCACCAAAATAAAAGAACGTGTGTTTCAACTCGGATCTAGTCTTTTTACAGATGTCTAAGTTCAGGATTCGGATTGAGATAAAATATTAATTTCGAAACTAGACAAGTCACTTGGGTTTTCAATGCAAATTAATAAATGACTAATAAGGTTATTACTTTATGAGTCACATTCACAAAGTAGGTAGGTAATCTATCTAATTCATGAATAAAATGTTAAGCTGTATTCTCTAACCATTATCGTCGAATACTTTGATCAATAAATCAATGACGCGGCTACGGCCTGTGCTACGGCTTTCGTGTACAAATAAAATGCTTATCATTAGTAGTTTTAGTACTGCACTTTCAATTTTTATGTTACTATGGAATTCAAGAAATCCAGTATGCAGTACAAAAGATTGATCCGAGTCCAAGTGAGTTTAAATTTTTTGTTAACACACCCACATTACAGGGGAAATTATTAGCGTGAGGCAACATTTTCTAAAAACAAAAAAGATTGAACAACAGAAAAATATCTTATATTTTTTTTTTAACGTGGCAAATTCATCTAATGAGTCCTCCCACCCCGGGCAGGGCGGGAGGGACTGTCAGACTTACTGACTAAAATCCACGGTGTCCTTTAATAGCCCTTTATGATCCGGGGTCACGGTGATGGAATAAGTCCCGCGACCCCGGCAGGCTTTGGCCCTCTGAGAGGGGGGTCCCGTCATTATGCTGACGCTCTTTGGGACACAACGCGCCGTCGACCCGGGCATGGTCCATGGTCGGGCAGCGAGTTTCCCTTTACTCGCTGCCCGCATGCCCGCGCCTACGGTGGCCGGAGATCGTCTGCCGACGTCCGACGCCGCGGGCGCCTACCACTGCGGTTGAGGCGGTGGGAGGACGCTGTCCTCTCTCTCTCGCGGCCCGCCTCCTCCTTCACGAGCATTACTGCTTCGCAGAAGGAGGCGACCGCTTCCCACTCCGTCTCGCCCCGCAGCATGGCATGGCCGCAACCAATGCCGGGCGCGAGAGGTCTCCGCCTATCGCCGCCGTGAGGACACGTCGGTGCTCTGCCCAAGCGGGGCAGTCTTGCACCGTGTGCTCCACTGTGTCCTCCGGGCGATCTTCGCAGTGGTGACACCCCGACGTTTCCGCCTTCCCCATCAGACACAGGTACCTCTCGAAGTATCCGTGCCCGGTGAGGACCTGCGTCAGGCGGAAAGTGAGGACGCCATGACGTCTCTCCAGCCACTCCTCAAAGAGGGGTCTTACCGCCGCAATTGCGGCGTGCCCGGCCGTCGGTCGCGACAGTCGTCTCCTCCATACTGCCCTGAGATCGCGCCGGAGCTCTTCCCGCCGCGCCTCGACTTCTCGAGGCAGCGGGGTTACGCCCCGGCGCTGCGCCTCCACGCGCCACTTATAGACGCGCTGGAGGGCAGTCGCCTCCAGATCCCAGGGCAGCAATCCGGCAAGGAGGTTGGCCGATTCGCCGGCAATCGTGCGGTATCCCCGGATCATCCGGATATGCGACATGCGACCAACTTCAGTGGTCGCGTCCGGATGCTCAGGGCCCACACAGGGGCCCCGTAGAGGGCCATGGACCGCACGACGCCGGCGTACAGCCTACGGCAGGAGGCGTTTGGCCCGCCGAGATTGGGCAGGAGTCGCCTGAGAGCGGCTGCTGCCCGGTTCAGCCTTGGGGCCAAACTCAGGAAATTCTCCCTGAAGTTCCACCGGCTGTCGAGGACGAGTCCCAGGTACCTCATCGTCCTCATGACGCCGATGCGAACTCCTCCTACCGTCATGTTGTAACCCGACTGTGGCGCGTTGACGCGGCCATGAAAACACATGGCCTCCGTCTTGAACAGAAAAATATCTTGGGCAGCAATACTTGGAATCAGGAAATACATTATATTTTGTTTTTTTGAGAAATAATATACATATACAACATTATTTTTTGTTTATGCGAAACCCGATACACCTGTCCAATATTTTTGTGTAAAAAGAATCTATGTACAAAATTTTAAAACCGTATCATGAAAAATCACAAAGTTATAAGCTTGTATATTACCTGGTTTTACGTTCAAAAACATCATCATTTCGCGGTACACCCGCGTAAACCGCGTCTCCTGTGTTATACACTCGTGATAATAGTTTGGCAATAGGTACCTAACCGTATGGTGATTGTATTGTATTTAACTGGTAATAAAATTTTGTTAAAATATTTTTGAAAAAAAATATAACACAGTGTAAAAATTATTGGAATCGAATCAGATACTGATTCTGAACAAACTATATTCAGGTTTCGCATATACTAAAAATAGTGTTGTATAACCAAAAATTATAAATACAAACTTTTTTTGAAAACAGTATTGTTCTAAAATTTTGGTGTTTAGTAGTCAGCCTTTCCAGGAAAAATCCCTAACTCTCAAGTTTTGCAGAAGATATAATCTGCAGTGTGTAATATTGACACAGAAGCATACAAGTAAAGTTTTAAGTTTGAAAGAAAACACAGGATGATTCAAATTACAAGCCCATTGTTCTTACAAAATGACTATCTTTTCTTGAATTCCTTGAAATACATTGAATTATTTTTTGGTGCTCTTGGAATATAATCTCTAAAGCAGTAAAGTTTCAGTATTTAGAGCACACAACAGAATGATAAAGAATGCAACAGCCGATGTTACAGAGTTAGTAGTCATGCTGCGTGAAGGGCGGTTGGAAAGCACGGAGTTCATAGTATTGTTTTATTTTGTTTATCCCAATGACTGCTAAGTCAAAATCATTGGACGGCACACCTATAGCCTCATAGACATCTTTATAAAAAAATGGCATGTTTATCTACGGTACCACCTCTGTCCATAAAGGACTTGCTATTAGGGTTGCCAACCGTACTATAATATATAGTATTGTACTATATTTAGGGTCCTCCATACTATATACTGTTGAAGAAATATATAGTATGCGAAAATACTATATTTCCGTACAATAGCTCAATGTTTATATTTTGCGTTTCTATTTCATTACTAAAATTAGTAAAATAAAAAAGCTTCCTGCAATTTTGCAGGAAGTTTGTTTTTTATGCGAACACATCTTTAAAAATGGAAGAAGTGTGAAAAAAATATAGTTTTTATAAAAAATAATTAAGTAAAAATATAACTTTAGTCTATTTTTTATTCTTCCCTACTAAAATACTATATTTTTTTGAAGCATACTATATCTTTTATAGCTTTTTCAAAAAAATACTGAGTATATTCTGACAAAAAAATGTTGTCAACCTTATTTGCTACCCCTGTCTTAAGTCATAGGAGTATCAACTAGGATCCAAACTACAGGCTGTTACAGACAAATTTCTGATCTAAACTCACAATCACTGCCCAACCAGGTCTTTGGAGATTTTTGTGCAATATATCATATTTTTGTTTTCACTATACATATTGTTAATGTTATGCAATATAAAGATAAGTTATCATTTCATATTGATGTCTGGTATACTGATTCACTCTGGGTATACAATAAAATATTGAAAACTGATTGCTCTTTTCTGAAAGATAATATTGCAAATATCTTGGTTATTCTGGTTCAGTTCTCAATTGAGTTACTATTGATTAGAATAAATAACTAATACAGGTATTGATTGAATTCTGGCTACATTAAAATGTTCTAGTACTATAGGTACTAGAAAATTAATAGTTATATCCTCCTAAACTTATTTGGTAATTCACATACAAAATTAAGAAGGCAGTGTGTCATAAGGTAAGTAGGTAAAGATAATAAATAAGAAAAATAACATACTTATCAAAACTGAAATTATCAGCCATATCTCCTTTGGTTCCACTGCTATGCCTTTGCCAGAATCTCAGGTATATCCATGATAGGATTGTACCACTGCCCCACATGCAAGGGTATGTGCCCTCCAATGCTCCAATAGCCCATAGTATAATTGCTGCTATTAGAATTAGAAGTGGCAATGATCTGTTTGTCAACTTCCCTGAAAGTAAAAACAAAAACATTGATGTTGCCACAACCAAAAAGCCATGTAACTTGTTATGTTTGGAAAGAATGCATACATTTTACTAGTGTGAAATTGATTAACATAGGCTTAAATAGTAATGGGCTGGATCAGATACAATGTATTATATTGTACAGATATAACCGTAAAAACAATTTAAAACGTAAATACTTATCAAACAATTCGCACCTAATGGTGTTTTTATCAGCAGATGATCTGGCATTATCTGCTTTACGGCTACGCTTACCGCAGCCAAGTACCCCGCCAGGCCGTGTACATGAATATCGAACAAGTAGGACGTTTGTCCTGTACACGCAAATATGACTAAATAGTAGAACGTCGTCAGAAACGCTACACCAACATTGGTCAGAAAGAAAAACTTCATCATTTCCATCTGACCCCATAACGGTTCTATTAGTTTCCCACATAGTCCCACTGTCACAATGTCGATGATCACTTCCCACAAATGTATCTCGAGAAACCAGAACGTGAAAGTGGACCACAATTGAAACGAAGGTGGCAACAAATACCCTGGAGTGACACTGAGAACGTCCACAACATCGTCGGAAAACGATAGAATATATCCTATGATAACTACTACACAAATGAATTTCACCGATGGCGACGTGTTTCCTAGTAAAGCGGAAAATTGCTGTCGTAAATACGGCAAATTACGACTGAATACCCTAAGCGCAGCCATTTTTGTGACTGACGAACGAAAAACCAAAAATGACAACGTTAATTTATTGTCAAATGTCAAAGTCAACATGACAGATTGTTTTTTTTTTTCATTTTAGTTCTATTTTACGCATTATTCTAAACATTTTTTTTTATAAATATCATGTACAGCTTGGCCAGAACGGATTGAAACGGAACTAAAATTTTTATTTCTGACAGCGTTTCAAAATCTTTGATATTTGATGTAAACAAAGACCGCAGGTTTGTTAGATTTATTATTGTGCCATAAAACTAACGTAATAAGTGAAAAAAAATGAAATAAAATCATTCAAAGTGCTGGTAGCGCGAAGACAGTGGTGACTTCCGGTTTTCTACATTTTTGTATGTCGAGCTGTATAGCTATACTATTATTGCTATTATTACGTTAGTTTTATGGCACAATAATAAATCTAACAAACCTGCGGTCTTTGTTTACATCAAATATCAAAGATTTTAAAACGCTGTCAGAAATAAAAATTTTAGTTCCGTTTCAATCCGTTCTGGCCAAGCTGTAGCATGTGGCCAACTGGCCACGACCGTGTATCGTTGTCAATCAGCATCCATGTAGCTTTCTTTCCTCACGGATAATCATACCGTGGTTGTTGAATCGACTTGTGCACATGCATTGTGCACATCTTGAATGTGCGAGGGCGGCGTCGCCATACTAACGACAGCGCTATTTTATTTAACTATATTTGTCTTGCAATGCATTGAGGCCCAAAATTGCCCAAACTAAACAAATCTATTGCGTGGCATTTTTCTGGTTAGTTTTATGGCACAATAATAAATCTAACAAACCTGCGGTCTTTGTTTACATCAAATATCAAAGATTTTAAAACGCTGTCAGAAATAAAAATTTTAGTTCCGTTTCAATCCGTTCTGGCCAAGCTGTAAGTACCGAGAAGAATTTAATGGCGTAAGTTTGTGAAACCTGCTAAGTCATACTAATTCAGCATTAAGCAAGGCGGAGTATGACGTGTCCCTTGAATGTTAGGAATATATCAGGATTTGAAAAAAAAACTAGTTTTTTTTTTTATAAAACAACTTGTGTTTGCCCGCGGCTTCGCTTGCGTTAATTTAGAATTTGAGAAACAATATGGATTGTGTAAGTGGCGCCAACTGGAATATGAACGTAATTGTTTTCTCGGCAACAGCTCTCTTCTGTTATTCGGGATGAAAGATACCCTATATCCGTGTCTATACTCCTGACAACGTATATGCTAAATTTTGGGACGATCGATTCAGTAATAGGTAGTAATGCGTGAAAAGGTAAAAAGCAAACATACAAAGCAATAATAATATATTATAGGTACATAGTTTGCATAAGAAACATCCTTTGACCATTTGAGCGACACTAATTTCAAAGATCCGTGTTTATCCTAAACATTAGACAATCATTTTTTGGTCAATTTACAGTATCGCTGCTATTTGTTAACGAAGTTAAACGTACGAAAGAATTGCTCTTCTCCCTTTAGCATACCGCGTCATCATCATCAGCCTATAATGTTCCTACTGCTGGGACACAGGCCTCCTCTCTGTGAGAGGGAGTGGGCCATAATCCACCACGCGGGCCCAGTGCGGGTTGGCAGATGTCACATGTCTTCGAATTTTTGGTTCTAGGACATGCCGGTTTCCTCACGATGTTTTCCTTCACCGTTTTGAGAGCAGTGGTGATGAATTAAATTACACAAAGTAATGCGCCTGGCGGGGTTCAAACCCACGACCTACATCTCGTAAGTCGGGACCGATACCAATGGGCCACCACTGCTCTTATACCTCGCATACCGCGTGATACTTCAAAATAGCTAATTATTTAACTCGATGAGTACAACTTGTCGTCGTTTAAAACAAAATCTATGCACTGGTTTGAGCACCAATTCAAAACATAAATAAACACAAAATCATAGAAACACTGATTGTTTTCGAATCTTTAAAATTCTTAAACCTCGAAACAATTACAATTAAAAAAAAATATCTATATTACTACCTGCCAGTGGCGTAGGGTAAATATTCTTGAAAGGGAACCCGGACCAAAACTTAATGAAAAAACTTACAAACATACTAGTCGCCCCTACGATTTTTGAAAGTTTCACTCGATTTCTCTGGTCTTCTATCATCAAACCCTGATTTCCTTATCAAGTTTCCACCATTAAAACATCTTCTTTCCAACATAAAAAGAATCATCAAAATCGGTTCATAAACGATGAAGTTATTAGATAAGCCGCGAACAAAGAATAAACAAAATAAACGTTGTATTTTATGGACGAATAAATTGAGTAACCTCCTTAAAATCGGATTCCATAACACTAAAATTATACTAATTTTTATGGGCTGATCTAACAAAAAAAGAGATACTTACATACTTATGAATTAAATTATAATCCTGGAACTTATGAATTTTTTGGCTATCCCACTCATTTACGCGGACAACTCACACTTGGCCAACAAAGAAAAACACAAAAAAAAAAAAATTACATCAAGAAAGAGCTAGTCTCCAACCAATTTATATTTATATCTCTTAAGGATTCAATCTCCTATAAATTTAGTATAACATGTAGAATGTTTGTTGGAAAATAATTATCAATTTTCATAAAATATTGTCGTACAGACCAAATTGTCCGGGAAATATAATGCCTGAATCTGGTATCCCTAAATATGCCCTAAACGTCCACTGGCCTTGAAAAAACCGGCTACGCGCCGAGGGATGGAGATAGGTATGCTCTGTCCCTTTTCTTCTTATGCGATTTGTCGATTTGTTTTTCTTTCTTGAGGGAAAGAGAAAGAAGTATCAATCGTTCTATCACAGACTAAGTAGAGAGTATACACTCAGACGGCAATCTTCGAACAAAAAATAACGCCCAGTACAAAGCGCAAGAATTCAGACAAGTACAGATTATACAGAAATTCTTGAACAGGTCAAATGAAATTACTTTTTAATAACAACTATTACCATTTTAGACACAGGCCTTTTGTCTTTTCCGTATTTGGACATCAGGCTTTTGTCACAGATATTTTGCTTAAATTATTGGACTGATTGGTTTTGGTCAACCATATGTCAGAGCAATCATTACTTGAATAATTCTCAAGTAATGATTGTTCTGACATACGATTGACTGTAGATTACAAAGTAAAACAGGTTTAAATAAAACAAAGAAATATAATTATAATACATGTTTTATTTTCTAATTAGTGTTTTCAAAAGACAAGATTAATATATGCTTAATTCGATGGGTAAATGTTGAGACCTCATACTATTACACCATTTATAAATTGTTAATCTCAGAGTTAAATAGAGAGTCTTCATCAATGTCATAATAAACATAGACTATATCTGCCACCCTCTCGGATCAAAATGCTTTAAATTAGAGGCAAACCCGAATTCAATACATAACAGAAAATTAAATATCTAACACAGAAAGCTTCTACTCAGTTGCACAAGACTTAGGCCCGTATTACAGAATGTCACTCAATACTCAAGTATTACTTAAAACTAGATTCAAGGCATTTGATTGGTTGAAATCTATATTTAAATAGAGATCAGTGCTTGAGTTTCGTTCTGTAACACAGGCCTTAGAATAAAACATTGGTTAAATAAGATACTTATATAATTATTCATAACCACAGAAATAATACTTACTCAAGGAAACACATATGCTCACACACATAACATAACAAAAAAATATATAAATAATAAAATATATAAAATAATAAAAACAATAATATTTAATGGAAGAAATACAAACATAATTAATACAATACATATTTAAATACATAATTAATAAAATACATAATTGAATAAAATACAATAATTAATAGAAGTTAACTAATAATCAAATAACATGATATTTAATTAAAATGATTACATATTGGTATAATACAATAATTACATTTGTTTAGAGCTTTTAGCTATACCAACTGACTGGATACTTGTTAAGTCCAATATAATATGTTGCTGTGCCCGAACCGGATATCATGTTGATTGAACTTAATTACTTATAATAACACCTATGCTATGTACACATGAATGCAATAATGAATCTGAGTTTGAGTATCTCACAAGCAAAATATCCATTGAGTACTTCAAAAGATTTTTGTTTTTAAAACCTTATAGCAGTTTTTGCCTTTTCACAAAAGTTCAGCTGCTGGAGTATCTTCATTTTTATAATTTGGTGAGCCTTGGTATCTGAAATAATAAATAAATTATTGTACATTTTTGAATTTGCAAAACAACTGGACGAAGATTTGAAAGAAATTTATTTTAGAGAAGATATTTTATAACCTGTATTAATACTTATGATAGTTTTCATTCTAATTTTACGTTCCCATAGAGTGATGTATAAAAACATTATTATAAAATAATAAAAACAAGAAGTAGCCTTACCAGTTATCGTATGGAACTGACTCTTGATATGTCATTGGGGTTACAGGAATTGAAACTGAATCTTATGACTGAGACCACTCCAGTCAGTTTAATTTCAGTTTGCCAGCCATATTATGTACAGCAATGACGGAGTTAAGAATTCCTGAAATTAATTAAAAAACTGATATTAGGAAAAAATATAGTTGTCAATTAGTATAATATGCTATAATGACTCTTACAAATGACGGGTTTCCAACAATATGCATTCTTTATGTGTGCGAGTAGAAATTAACTGAATTACTTTCAGAATACATTTTATGAGCTTCGGTTATCTTGCTTGATGGGGTAAAATTGCAATGGGCAGATTGACAAGCAGAATAAGCAATACTATGTATGTGCTAACATGCGAGTGCATTTGGGAAGTATTCATTGATACACACAACAAGTAGATGTAAAGATATTTCAAACTTACTTTTTTTATATGGCGTATTGGGTAGTGCAGTAACAATCTCTTCAGCCGTGAATAGAGTTGGATATGCTACTATCCGTGGAAGACACTTTGAAATTTATTGTTTCTCAAATGTTTCGTACACAAAGTTTGAGAAGTTCATTTTTATTTTGTTGTTCGCAACGGATTTCTGTCTACTGTTACAATTTACAACACAAGGCAATATTAAAGTTCAATCTTGAGATGATAATTTTTAATAATTATGGAAATAAATCATAAAAATAATCAACTTATAACTTCACTTGACAATTGATTAAAATGGTGGCTGTGATGATCATAGACTGTAGCTGTGGCGGCGGCGTGTTTGATTGGCTGAGCCTGCTTAGTCTGTGATTGGCTGTTTTGACAATATGGCGTCTGAAACTAGGGCCTGCCGAGGGGAAAGCGAGGGGAAAGGGAGAGATTTAGTTGTCAGTTACGTGTATTTCAACCATAGACATAAGGTTCATAGATTTTCTTTGAAGATTGTTCCCCGTGCGTTCCATACTCTTCTCTTTCTACGGGCATGCCATATCTATGGCCAAAGCATAGAGAACCAAATCTCTGAATGTCACTGTCAAGTGTCAATCTGTGCTGTCAATTTTTTTTATAGGTTTTGTCGATTTGTTTTGGTCTCTCACAGAAAGAGAATATCAAAACAAATAAAAATTATCACATACGATAGTTAATCGCCGTTAAAGTGTTTATTCTTTATAATCCGACGACCTCTAGGTACCTAAATGTTTTTTCGGCTTATTAGTAGTGCGTTGTTGGTATGGTCCTTACATTTTGCCGGCTCGATGTAAGCACACGACTTTGCATTTTTTAACAAACTTTGCCTGCTTTACAGTTGCGTGTAACTAACGTTTGGGGTGGCGGAGCGATGGCGTCCGGAACGAATTACTGCAGCAACGTGAGATTGCGTTATTTAACGCAAAAGGAAGCGATAGCTTTGGATGAGGACCTGTTCAATGAATACAAGTATAGTGTTGATCAGCTGATGGAGCTGGCGGGGCTTAGTGTCGCTACGGCTGTTGCACGAGTTTATCCAACGACTACGTAAGTTTATCGTGAATATTAGAAAAAGAGAAGTTGCCCAATTACATTAGTAACTATTTTGTTTTGATAAACAATCTTACGTTGCAGGTACTCAAAAGCTCTGATCATATGCGGTCCAGGTAACAATGGAGGAGACGGTCTAGTTGCAGCGCGTCATATGGCCCTATTTGGATATAATGTTTCCGTACACTACCCAAAGCGTACTGCAAAACCGTTGTACGAGAATCTTTTGGCTCAGTGTGAAGCGTTTGGTGTTGATATTGTTGAAAAACTACCCCCACCAGCAAACTTGTGCAATGAATACCATGTACTTGTAGATGCTCTCTTTGGGTTCAGTTTCAAGCCACCAGTTAGAAAAGAGCTGGCGCCTGCCATGGATGCCTTGATTGAAGCAAATTTGCCAGTTTGCAGGTAAATATTACGATTATTTATTTTTTCAAAAATGTAACAATTCAATTTGATCTAAAGGTGTAAAATTCTGTAATGTATGGGAGCCATCTCATTGCAACACTTGCATTTATCTGCCTCCCATTTCAACGCTTACATCTCTCTACAACAGCTTCATTTTTCTAATGCACCATAAATACTACTTACAAACAAATACTTGTCCACCATTGCATTTTGTTAGTTTATGTTGAATAATTTATGTTTTATTCTTTCAGTGTGGATATTCCCAGTGGATGGGATGTGGAAAATGGTCCAGGTACAGGCAAGACCCTCAAACCTTCCCTCTTGATATCACTTTCGGCACCAAAACTATGTGCTCAGGACAAGTTCATAGAAGGTGCAAAACATTTCCTTGGTGGAAGATTCTTACCTCCAGGAATAATATCAAAGTATTCCTTAAAATTACCTTGTTACCCTGGTGAAGATCAAGTAGTTCAGCTGTCCTGCTAAACAGGAGTAACACAAAATAAGGAATGTTATTTTAGTTTGTAAGTTATTTGGGACAATGTGTTATATTTTCTATTCTTGGTTTGTTGATGGTTTTGAAAATATACTTTTCAACTGTTAAGTTTTACTTTGTCTCATTAACATTATTCAGCCTTTTTCACCTTCTTATGTTCCTTTCCCATCCCTATTCATGTTTTGGGAGTTGTAATGAACTACCATAATTGCAACCAGCAATGGCAAAATATACACAAAGAATAAATTACACACCATGAACAGGGTCGGTATGACTCTCTTCAGACACAGTGTATCCCTAATACAATTGTACTCTATGCAGTGTATGCCCTGATTTTGTTTGTTTTATTAATGTTCCACGCAACTAACTCTTATAACATTAACAACCATACCCAGAACAACTAACCTATTTGTTCGGCGCGGGGATCGAACCCGCGATACGCAGCGCGGCAGAATGGCGCCGTTTGGCGCAGTGGTCAAAGGATAATTCACGCCGTGTCGCGAACGGCCCGAGCCCAGGCTGGGACACGTCTACTGTGCGGTCCGGCCAAGCCAGTCATTCATGTTACACCAGGCTGTTTGGGTGTAGCATGAATAAAATCATCCGTAGGTATGGATATGGTGTGGATGCGCCCGATGACAGCTGATTTCAATTTGAGTCCTAGAATGTCTATGGGTGCGTTTAGCCGATACAAAGTCTGGACAGAAAATCAGAAATCGATATAACGACGATGAAGTGACAAGAACCTCTATTTACCAGAACATGATTTTACATGATTCTGTGCAACTAGTGTATATTTATTAGTGTCCGACCGAAACCGATTTTTCAGCCGAAACCGAAACCGAACCTTCGGCCTTGCACTCAGTTTCGGCCGAAACCGAAACTTTTTAAGTAAGTAACATTTAAAATTTCGATTATTTTCTATTTAATGTTTTTTTTTTTATATATTTTGTTAACACATAAGAAAAAGTGTATTAGGATGACTGAAGACCGATTTTGACGAAAACTAAAACTGCATCATTGGATTTTAGAAAAATAAATAATCCTGGCTAGGAATCGCAACCGCAGATTTTGGAAAAAAAAACCACACCCTGTATTATTACACCATTCGATAGTGTTGCTATTAATAAGGTTCCAATTTTGGAAAGTATACGGCAAACTTATGGAAATAGCAGATTTTTAAGAAATTCTATTTTTCTATGTTATTTAACTTCTACTGAGCCATAATCTATTCGAAATTTTAAAAATTCATAGTTTTCAATTTTTCACTGGATTTGTAGTCTCAACAATCGCACTTTATTCAGAAAAACGAAATTACTGAGTTGAAAAAAAAAATAGCATTATTTCAAAGAAGAAACCGTTAACTTATGTTTCAAATACAGTCACTGCCTTGACGATTGATAAGTTTTTTAATCATTAACGTACGTAACAAATACATTTTATTATGTCATGAATATACAAGACTTATTCTTGGCAGTAAACTCAAAAACATAATCTCAACTCACGATTAAATGGACGGTGTCGAACTGTGCCCGGACCTCGTCGTCGAGCAAGCACGTGTTAACAACGAATTTTACCGAACGACGCACGAAAATGCACAAACACTTGAGTTTCGTCAGGGCCGAATTTTCGAAAGAAACCGAAACTAAGGCCGAAACTAGATTTTTTGGCCGAAACCGGCCGAAACCGAAACCGAAACCGAAATTTCGGTCGGTCACTAATATTTATACACTAGTCGCACATAGCCCCCTATACCCGCTTCTTAATAAATGTATATTTAATGTATATCCAATTTCAGTATTTTTCATACCTTGCGTTTAAAATAAATAAAACGTTTTTTTCGTTTCCTGTAAAATCATGTTCTGCGCGCGTAGCATGGCGATTCTGTCTCTATTCTACCAAGAAAAGACAAAGTTAATTCATCGTTATTCCTATACAAATCGACTGTTTTTTTGCACAAGTATGACACGATTCATACACAATTAAAGAATAGAAACATATCTCTTCTATATTTTAAACATTGCTATGCTTAAATCGATAAAAATCTTTTACGTTGTGTCATTTTTTCTATTCTCGCGTCGACAAAACCTGTTTCGACGGCGCCATGCTACGCGTGCTGGTAGATAGAGGTTCTTGTCACTTCATCGTCGATATGCTGAACCGCATTCAGCTATGCTGATTAAATTATCGGCTGAAACCATGCTGAGTTCAGACGATCTGAGTGAAGCATTTCTCAGCCTATGCTACTCAGCAGTCGCCATTTTTTTCTTTTAGTGCTCCCAAGATGTTGTTTCGGCTAAACGCACCATAATGTAGTCATTAGTCCTAGGTTGGACCATACGTAAGCCGTTGTTTTACGGTTGAAAACCTAAATATTGATGGAATACAGATTGTCTGTAGATAGTTATTAAACGGCATTTCAGTTTTTTTTGTTATATTTATGTCGGATCCGGTCAATAGTACGGACAGCAAACGAATCGTAAGCGCGCCATTTTGAGTATCACGTGGTCTGCGCGCGCTTATACAGAGTCGTGATGTTTCATCGGGGCGGCGAGGAGCGCATTCAGTGCCTGACCGCAGTAGTGTGAAGACATCCCGAAACTGTACTCGATTCGTTGTGCCCATTATAAGTGTAGTGAGTGATTAAATTAAATTGTGTTTGATTTAATTTGTGATTTAAAATTAAAATAACCAAGTGAACCGCACCCAGTGTATTTTCATTGCACGAGACCCAAACTCTGCCCACGTGATGCCTGAATCTGACGGAATAATACCGGTGGCTCCGACATCAGAATTGGGATCAAATCGTGCTAATGAAATTACACGCGGGAACAGTGACAATAACAATCAGTGGAAGTTAGTTACTTTTTCAAATGCAAAACCAGCAAACTTTGAAAACGCAGCCAGTGAAAAGAAGTTTTTATTGCCGGAATTCGACCCCGACAAACCGGATTCCGATGCGCGGTCGTGGTGCGCCACCACCGACTTTTGTTTTAACGGGAGTGCAGTGGAGGGATGCCAGCTTATTTTGACGCTGAGCAAGGCGCTAAAGGTGAAGCATCATCCTGGCTATCTCAAATAGCCTACAAAGGAATTTAAGGTACTTTTTACAAGATTTATTTCGCAAAGGCGGGTACCCTCATAAAAAAAAAAAATGAGTGGTGAAAAACCAAGTGATAAAGAAACATTACCCACGTTCGCCAGTCGTTTCATATCTGATGCGAAAAATGAACACTATCTGTGAATCATCGAAAACAAGTGACACCAAGCGAGGAAAAATAACGTCAATTAAGTGTTATAACTGTGCTAAAACGCCCATAAGCGTATTGAGTGCAGAAGTAAGGCGATGGATACGAAGGGAAGACCTACAGCATCAAGTCAAGTTACGCAGCAGCCGGCATCGAAGACCTTAGTGTGCTTCAAATGTGGCAAGCCAGGTCACATAGCCGTGCGCTGTACGAGCAGTAGTGCGACAGTGGCAACGGACCAGTCCAAGGCGCGGCGCGACGCGTCGATGTCTGCATCGTGCAACCACCATCAGACGCGTTACAACACAGGTGAATCGTTTCATTTTTACTTACGCCTCTGGTGCCTTGTGTTCTTTATGTTGACTATCGCTGGTTTAAAAGCGTTAGTGAGTTAATATCGCTGGTTAAGCTTTTATTATTATTACTGTCTAAGTGATAGGATTTGTAATGCTGGTTAAGCGCTACAATGTTAAGAACTGGTTAAGTACTTCAGTGATTTACACTACTGCGTAAGTAGTGAAACATAGTGCTGGTTAAGTGCTGTGGATTTGGGGGGAATGCCTGAGGTTCAAGTACCATTTTGAAGTAGAGATGTTGAGTTGGATGATAGTGTGGAATCTTAGGTCGGCTGGTCGGACCGTACCAGTAGCTATTTCGTAGCCGTAATCCGTATCTTATTGACATCCCGGTGTCCATGGAAGCGCGGTGTGCGGATGGCACTGGCGGAGGTCGTGTATTGTACGTTCATGGTGAACGGTGTCAAACAAACAGAGGTTTGTTATTGGGGCTAGTGTTAGCCACAGGCCACGAATTTGATTCCTGCTGTTTTGATTATAATATTGCTGCATTGTGATAATACAATTGCAAAGGTACTTGAATGCTCTGGGATTTCCGATCAGTCTTAGTTAGATCCATAATTCAAGGGTCTTTTTAGAGTGATAAAGATTTTGGGATGGTGACCGTTACACATTGAAACCCTTGAACTCTAAGTGTACCTACTCGTACAAACATGCCAACGGGTCATATACCAGTCGAAGTTACCGTAGATTCTGATTAAGTTGTGGTGAGAGGTCGAGTAAAACGGTCTATCGGCCGTATTGTTTTCAACCGTACCAGTTTCGTAGCCGTAGTCCGTATCTTATTGACATCCTGGTGTCCATGGATGCGCGGTGCGCGGGTGGCTCTGGCGGAGGTTGGGGTCTTGAGAGACCATAGTGTGTGGTCAGCGGGAGATGCACTCGGGCGATCCACGTGGTGGATGCGCACAGAAGTTCTGATCCATGCATTGGATGTGTGAAAGCAATGTGATTGCTGGTCGGCTAGAGAGCCGTGGCGTTAGAAGTTCTACTCGAAAGTCGAAGGTCACTGGAAAATTGGTAGTTTTTTTGCAATAGAGTTGTGAAAGTAGATTCGAACGACTGTGGTACATGGCCCAGGGTAATTGTTGGTGGCCCAGGGTAGTTGTTGGTGGCCCGGGGTATTTGTTAGTGGCCTAGGGTAGTGATTGATGTATTTTCAATTGGCTATTCCCAATGTTTGATTTAGTTAAAGAGTATTGGTTTTAATGGTACAGTGGAGTTCTGAAATTCCCTTATTTCCAGCAAAGAACTGAATATAGAGTTTGGTCAGGAATGACCGAGTGGAACAGTATTCTGTCGTGGACTATTTTGTGTTTCAGAGTGATTATTACACGAGGACGAGTGAAAAGAGTCGAAGGAGGCCTACATCAAGATGGTAGAAAGAGGCTGAAGAAGAAGAAGATCACACGAGGACGTGTTAATTGCAGGATGGCCGTGTCGGATCCGGTCAATAGTACGGACAGCAAACGAATCGTAAGCGCGCCATTTTGAGTATCACGTGGTCTGCGCGCGCTTATACAGAGTCGTGATGTTTCATCGGGGCGGCGAGGAGCGCATTCAGTGCCTGACCGCAGTAGTGTGAAGACATCCCGAAACTGTACTCGATTCGTTGTGCCCATTATAAGTGTAGTGAGTGATTAAATTAAATTGTGTTTGATTTAATTTGTGATTTAAAATTATTAAAATAACCAAGTGAACCGCACCCAGTGTATTTTCATTGCACGAGACCCAAACTCTGCCCACGTGATGCCTGAATCTGACGGAACAATACCGGTGGCTCCGACATATATTTTAAGGACTTGTTGCTGAGCCGAAACCTATGGCTGAGCCACGCTGACGTCCCGTTAGCACATTTTAACGGGCGTTAAAAAAGCGGTTCTTGCGATTGAGGTCTAAGGTCTACCTACTTGTGTCCCTACAGGGTGTTATCAAACTAAACCAACTTTCCATTAATTTACGGCCTATAGTAGTCTGTGGAACAGAACACCCTATTTCACGTCCATTTCTTGGTATAAAAGCCTTGAAGCCATGCCAGAAACATTCCACGTCCAAGTCAGGGCTGCGTTTAAATCCTTTATCCAGTTTAAACTACTGACTAAATGTCAAACATCCCGTTTAAGTACACCGAGAGGTGAAAAATGATACCAATTAAAATTTAATCTGCCCCGTTTACGGTCGTCCGCTGGTCTATGTTTTTACTGAAAGGAATAAATTTTTGCGACCTTTTTACCACGCAAAATTTTATCCTGCTGTCAGATTGACATTAAGTTTTGTTGTTTTGCTCGATTCTTGGCGTAAAAACGAATATTAATTTTATTTTAGAGATTGAATATTATTTTTGGATTATGGATTTATAATACACCGGCAAATTGATTATTTGTTCAATAAACTGAGCTGTCAATTGAATTTGACAACTAACATTGACAGAAACTTATGACTCCGTTCAGCGAACCCTCGCTAGTTTAATTTTTTTTAAGGATTTAAACGCAGCCCTGGGGGGGTATTACAACCTTTTTTAATTCCTTGCAGTTTTCGGGCAGTTGACTTTAAGGCCTTATGCAGGCTTGTTCTATTTCGTATTACGACGTACGTAATTCTGCAAGGAATCATCCTGGATTACTTGTCTCTGGATGATTATGACGGGCTAGCGAATTCGTTCAAAAATCGAATCGACAATTTACCGATGATTACCGGTTTTATAAATTGTGTGTGAAAAAAATCTTTTTCATTGTACATTTAGGAGATATTTTAGTTAAACTGTATTTTAATAACAATTTAAATATTTACAATCAAATTGAGCAACATTTACTGTCATTTTATGCAAAAACTTAATACCAAATAAAACTCTCACAAAGGGGTTTGTTTCTAAACGATCATAATATTGCGATTTGCGATAATTTTTTAGTCTGTGGCGGTTTTGTTTATCAAAACAAACAAGATTATCGTATTTTATTTATTTATAATGCCACTATGTAGTGCTTTTTACTGCATTAATAAAGAAGCACATCGTTTTCCTACCGCAGAGAAAGTAAGGAAACAAAATGGACTAAGTCATGAGCGGAAAAATTTGAAAAATGGAGCTGTTCCAACACAACAATGTTCTAATTTTTAAAGCAAGAGCTAGAAATGTTTCAACAAGTGAAGGAATGATAAAACCTAGGACGTTTATTCAAACCGAAAGACAGTGTACCTAGTTCTCTTGAAATTGGCTGCGAAATTTAGGTACCAGAAGCAATCGAGGAAGTGAAATTGAAAATGTCAGCTGATACATTAAAGACTGCCCAATGTACCCAAATAAATATTGAACACAAGTTTTGGCTCCATTGGACTGTACCATTTCTGGAATGATGCTGCGCGAGGCTATTAATTTTAAGTGTTTGAGTTGATCATACATTTTGTTTGGTTTATTCAACCCTACGTCCATTGCTACGAAAGATTATTTATTTCGTCACCATGTCTCAAATCTAAGCTCTGTATATTTTTTTTCTTACACTGATGGAACTACGACAAATAAAACAATTTTTTCAGGAGTAACATGTTTTTTATTTAGAACAATATATTACTATATGAGTAAATGTTTACGTACCTATATGAATATATTTATTGCTTAGCGTTCAGTAAATGAGTGTATATGTGTCGTAAAAGGTAAAAACTTAGTCGTATTTTATGTAAAGCTCGTCAGCTGAGATTATATCGTGTATGCACTCTCCAGATATTATGTAGTGCCTCCACTATTAATACCAAAGTTTAATTTAGTTGGTTTCAACTGTTTAAAGACAAATTAAAAGAAACAAGTCAGTAAAAGTTACTAAAAAGTGGCGTAAACTGAATGATTTTGGAGATGCCAATTTTGACAGTTAATCCGGCCTTGAAATGTCATTATGTAGCTTGTAATACGAAATTTCCAGGCACAAGCACAGGCAGAAGTCGGTATGAGGTCACGTGACCGTTTTACTGGCCGTCATTGTGTGATCGTAATACGACTAAGCAAGGCAGTTCACTTTAAGGCGTAAACTGACAGGAATTAAGAGCTTGTAATACACCCCCTGGGGGGGTATTACAACCTTTTTTAATTCCTTGCAGTTTTCGAGCAGTTGACTTTACGGCCTTAAGCAGGCTTGTTCTATTTCGTATTATGACGTACGTAATTCTGCAAGGAATCATCCTGGATTACTTGTCTCTGGATGATTATGACGGGCTAGCGAATTCGTTCAAAAATCGAATCGAAAATTTACCGATGATTACCGGTTTTATAAATTGTGTGTGAAAAAAATCTTTTACATTGTAAATTTAGGAGATATTTGAGTTAAACTGTATTTTAATAACAATTTAAATATTTACAATCAAATTGACCAACATTTACTGTCGCGGCGAGTGGCTCCACAGACGGGACTTCTCGCGCGATGGAATTAGAATATATATGTGGACTTTATACCTGAGTTTCTTAATTGAGATTTGGTTTTCTGAGAAGTATCTTCAATAGTTAGGGAAGTTTGCTTCGCGTTCATCGGTTGCTTGTTCTTATCATTTAGTGTCACGTTCCGTCCGCCATCTGTTGGTTAAATTTAAATTGATTCCCACCATTTAAACAATTAGTATACACATACATAGAAACATTTCTGGTGTCTCGGTTTTAGATTTAGAGTCACAGCCGTAGACCGAGCAATTCTCAGTCCACGGTCCCGGCACAGCAACGTTACACATATACTGCCAGGATTAATTTTAGTCACACTTGCTACGAGACTCTCTCTCGCAGCATATTAATTATTAAAGCGGAGCCGTAGCACTTAAGCTACTAATTAACTCCCTTGCCATCATATCTGGGTGCACCCCAGATTATCTCTTAATTAACTCTTCTGTATGTACCCATCAATGTTGTACATACGTATCTCCGTTGTAAGTACTCTGATGTGCGTACAACGGCAGATTGCTCTGTGTTGAGACGACTCCGTATTGAAGTACCGAAGGTCTCCCAACTGACTGATCACGGCCTTTCGCCCAGTCTTAATTCCACGAGGTTTCGCATTGTAACATCGAACGACTTGCAACACGAAAGGCTCTCATGTATCCGACTCAAGTCCGAGATCACCATAAACTCTTATATCAATAAAATTAGGAATTTTAGAATCAATATTAGGTGGGGAATCACCGCGCATATTTCAGCGCTACCACTTAGCTTTGTAACTTTCAGGATGAGCCGCTGCCAGGCTGGAAAACTCCCATCAGCACCACTAACTTTTACTTTTCACTATTGAAAGGGTATTAGATTAAATACTCGCGTCTTAGCAAAAGGCGGTAAAGGGGCACAGACTACATAGACATTACGTAAACGTCATAACCATGAATTGTAAGTACTTTATCTGTGGCAATCCCTATGAATTCGGTGTTGCCAGCAAATCACCTCACGTTGATCAGTTTGATACATGTTTCGCTCCGATAATATTAGTTTAATTCTGTTACCTGTTTATTTCGCGGACTGCTCGTCGCGACACTCCCGCCCGAACAGTTTTAAAGCAGGGTTAGTAAGCTACGCGTCCACTCTGCGATTTTCTCCAGAGCTCTTGTGGCCGCGCCTCTTCTTTGTTTAACCTCCTCGTTTACTTGAACTATCTTTTCTGATTCATCCCCGTTCTGACTCAACATTTCCTCTCTGTCCGTGCTTTCTGATACTTTATTAAAGTCTTCCAACACACCCTTTTCGATTGGAGTTATCAAATCACTATTTTCTTCCCCATTTTCTAAATTATCTGATGTATTCTTTGAATCTGTGGTTTTAACTTCTAATGGTAACAATTCGTGGACCGTTATATTCCGGGGTATCTCATTTTCCCTTTCTGATGCGTTCGCATCGTATTCTATTTGTTCATTATCCTCCATTTCCAATGGATACAAATGAGCTAAGGATCTCACAAACTCCTTATTTCCAACATTGACCTTCGCAACTCTGCAAAGTCCGTCAGAACCCTTGACTAACGAAGTAATTTTTCCTACTTTCCATTCTTCTCGATTTTTACTATCTCCTTTTATCTGTACAATTTGTCCTACCTTCGGGATTAATTTTGCCGTGATTCTAGGTTCTTTAACAGAATGTCCGTATCGTTCACGCAAACTTTGCAAATATCGATTTGTGAACATGTCTTTAAATTCATTGAGAATAATTAAAACTCTTTTCCAAGCCTTGATGAGATCGGATTTTGTCGTAGTGCCTTGTACTAAGAAGTCTTCGGGGGAACCTTCCATCGTTATGCATTTTCCCATAGTTAAGAAATCAGACGGTTTTAAAATATGTATTAATTCAGAATCGACACAAGTTAGCGGTCTAGTGTTGACAGTTGCTTCAATTTCTTTTATTAATGTGGACAATTGACTATCTGTCAGCATGTGCTTCTCCAATGTTCTTAGCATACAATTTTTTACTATTCCTATTAATCGTTCATAAAATCCCCCGAACCAGGGAGCTAGTTGGGGTATGAACCTCCAACGAATTTCGTGTTTAATACAATAAGAATTTGTTAATATTTCTGACATAAGCTTAAAATTTGTAGCATTATCTGATGTAATTAACTGTGGCACACCTCTTGTCGATATCATTCTTCTCAAAGCGTGAAGTCCTTCTTCTGCTGTGAGGTCTTTTACAACTTCTAAATGTACTGCCCTAACTGCTAGGCAAGTAAAGAGTGCTATCCAACGTTTACTTGTATCATTTCCATGTTTGATTAGTACGGGGCCCATGTAGTCTAGACCTGTAAATGTAAACGGTGAAGTGTAATTTACTCTTTCAGTGGGTAACGCTGGGGTTGGTGGTAGCTTGAACGGCCCCCCACCGTGTTTCTGACATCTAGGACATTTCTTTATAATCTTCTGGACTTGGCGTTTCCCTTGTGGAATCCAAAAGGTTTGACGAATTATAGCGAGGGTATGGTTAACACCTACATGATGATTGTCGCTGTGAGTCTGGTTGATAATTTTATTAGTGTAGTCGCTATCCTTTGGGATAAGTATTGGGTAACGTTGGTCATACGACCAATCCGTGTTCTTTAAACGTCCTTTGCAACGTAAAAGTCCATCTACGTCCAGAAATAGTCCAAGATTAATTTTTAAGCTTGTTTCTTTACCTTCTAGTTCTCTTGGAAAATGTTCGGCTTGTAATTTCCTAAGTTGCTTAATTTTGTCACCCTTTTCTTCACTTATGTCTACATTCATCTTAGTTTCGTTACTTGTACTGTCTTGATTTCTTGCATCAAATGTATTTTCTGTGTCCATTGTATATTCTTGTATCTCTTTCGGGAGACCCTCCCCCGCGCAAAGAGAAGAAACTTTTTTGGTTCCTGTTGGCCAGGAATCCGGATGTTGTAATATAAACTGAGGGCCAGTCAGCCATTTTAATTTATCTTCCTTGGAGCTGAATGGTCTTGTGGCAACATCCGCTGGATTTAGATCTGATGGGACGTGCCGTATTATTAGGTTTTTATTCCTTTTAATCTCTTCGATTCTTCTGGCTACAAACGGTGTGAGAAGTTTGTCTGACTTGCACCAGTCAATAACAATTTGACTATCAGTCCATAACGTTTGACTTGTGATGTTATACTGCAAAAATTGTGTTACATATTTAATTAGCCTAGTTCCAATTAATACGCCGAGTAATTCCAATCGTGGTATTTTCAGATTGTCTTGATCCTTCAAAGGAACTAGTCTTGACTTCCCTATGACAAACTGTATCTCTTTGTTGTTGACTATGTAGATCACAGCTGCATAGGCCTTCGTAGAAGAGTCTGTGAAGCAGTGAATTTGACATGTACTTATAGTGGCGTCCCTGAAGTAACATCTGGGCAAAGATATGTCTCGAACCTCTTCTAATTCGTTACATATCTCTGACCAATCGGTTTTTAATGTCTCAGAAAATGGCGTATCCCATTTTACCTTATTCTTCCATAGATTTTGTATGAACAGTTTGCTAGACAACAGTGACGGTACCGCAAATCCACATGGATCATAGATTGACGCTATGATTTTTAAGACACCTCTTTTTGTGAATACTGGTTCATTAAAGATCTTATCTTTCAGTTGAAGTGTGTCTTCCTTCAGTTTCCAGTTTAGACCAAGAACCTTGATCTTGTCTTCTTTGCAAGTTTCAGGTACTTGTTTTATAAATTCTTCGGAATTGGAACTCCAATCTCTAAGATTCATGGATAGCTGGTTGAATATCTTCTTAGAATTCTTATAAAGTTGAAGTGCTTCCTTTACTGTTTTTGTTCCGGTTACGACGTTATCAACGTATATGTCCTTAGTTAATTTCTTGACTTGTTCATCATCTGAACTTTGTAGGTGTAATTTAATTGTTGCATTGAGTAAAAATGGGCTTGATATAACGCCAAACGGAACCCTTGTGAATCTTAAATGAAGCAGATTATCTTCTGTAGCAGGCTTCTTTGTATCTTTCAGCCACAGAAATCGAGTTACATCTCTATCCGGTTTATTAAGTGCAATCTGTAGGAACGCCTTCTCGACGTCTGCACATATACCTATTGGTTGACACCTGAACTTTACAAGTAATCCGGTCAAGTCTTCTAACATCATAGGTCCACAATACAAGCATTGATTTAAACTTTTATTGTCCTTTGTTTTAGATGACGCGTCGTAGACAATTCTCATTGGTTTGTCAGGTACTTTTACTCCATGGTGTGGAAGGTAATGAATTGGATGTTTTACTGGTTGATCTCTCCAGTCAGGTGCGACTTCAATTATTCCGTTCATCATTTGGTTCTTCAATGTGTCTTCATATGCCAATAATGTGGATGTATCTAGTCGTTTCAATAAGTTGACGAGGCGACCGTAAGCTAATCCAAAATTCAAATCCAAAGCAGGGGGGTACTCAATCCAGGGCCAGGATACCGAGTACCTATTATCCTCATATTTAGTAGTTTCATTAAATCTTTTTACTGCCTCATCTTCTCGGTCTTCCTTCGGAGAGTCAGTTATGCCAATGGATTCAAGTTCCCACAGACCTTTCATATTAGTCTCGATCAGTGGTAGGTCAGGATCGTTGAATAACGTGTCTATATTGGACTGGAAGTATGTCACCACCGATAGTTCTTGAGTAGGACTGGAATCCATTTTCCCGCTTAGTATCCATCCGAAGTCAGATTGTACCATATACAAATTCTCTCTTAGTTTAATTTTCCGTTCTGAGATGAGTGAAAAGTAATAATCGTTTCCGATCAGGATATCCACTTGGTCTTGGAGAGAACCATCATCAGCTAGTTCTGATATATCTTCCCAGTGGCTGAGGTCCAGATGAGGGTATGGTACCCCATGTGATATCACTGGTACCACGTTAGCAAGCAGAGTGATTGTCTTACCTGCTCTTGTCCTCAACTGTACTCTGACTACGGGACTGTCTATTTCTTGAGGGGTATTTGATCCAAATGTAAATACAGTTAATGTGCTTTCTTCTTCAAATTTTAGATTAAGATCCTTTGCTGATTTCTGTGTGATGTACGTTTTCTGGCTTCCGGAGTCTAAAAGAACTCTGCATGAAAGTTTCTTAGAAGAATTTCCTACTTTATTTGCTGTAACTACCGCTGTTTGGAGAACTGTGAGTCCCTTATCTCTGGTGTGCAGAACATTTGTTGTTGTCGATTTATCCTTTTGTCTATCAGGAAATTTGGTAGGACATAAAGCACGATTATGACCTACTTTATGGCAATGAAAGCATTCCCTTTTCTTTCTACATTCTACAAGGGAATGTCCTATTCTAAAACAACCGTAGCATCTATTTTTTAACAAGGATTTTCTCTCGTTAATTTCTTTGTATTTAGTACATTCTTCGTTGTAGTGTGACTCTTTACAGAAGATACATTGAAATTTAGGCTTCTTTCTAGGTGGTCCCTCCTTCTTTGGGTTTTTCCTAGGATAACTTGCATCATTTGGACCGTTCCTGTTGTTCCTCTGGGAAATGTTCCTCTTATTTTGTGTTGGGTGGTGTCGAGTCATTTCCCTTTTGTTTTCATAGCTGCTCTGCTGGTATTTTCTCTGGTCTTCTTCTTTCTTCTGTTTGGTACGATCATCCTTCCCTGCGGAGTGAAGTGTTTTTACAGTATAATACTCTTTCTCATTTAGGTTTTTCTCATTTGTTAATCTATTTGCATCTTCACGTGCTGAGATGATGATTTCTAAATTTTTCCTTATCTCTTCGATCGATTCTTGTTTTATTTTCAATTTCATTTCATATATTATATCCTCTGGAAACTTCTCCATTACCATAAACCTCAAATGGTTATGGTCGATATTCTCACCCATGGAATCCAAAACTCTCAAATGTTTTTCAATATCAGTTAAAACTCTTCGACAATCTGCTATGGTTTTATTAGCTGGTTTTATTCTGTAGAGTGAGGAATAGTGTGCATCAATTACTTGAGTTTGTTTCCCATACCTATCCTTTAAAGATTGTATGGCTATGGAATAATTTTTATTTGTAATATCCAACCCGTCTATCACTCCTTTGGCTTCTCCCTTCAAAGAATTCTTTAGGTATAATAACTTGTCAACGTCTGGTAAATTGCGATTATGAATATTGGAATTAAATTGGTCCCAAAATTGGTGCCATTCAAGAATGTTGCCTTCAAATTGTGATAGCTCTAATTTTGGTAATTTTCCTGTTAGGAAGCGTTCTTCATTTTTGTTGCTATTTGTTGTTGACCTTTCATATTCTTCTAACTTTACTTTAAGTTCGCAGCAAATTTCTTCAGCTTCCAGTTGTACCGCAGAAATGGAAGAGATCTCGTCTACCTGTGGTTCGCTAACGAGTCGAAAATAGTTGTTCAGTTCCCTCTCCAACCGTTGAAGACATGTATGAAGTTTAGAAGATACCACTCTTCCTTCATGTAAGGTCAAGTCATTGATTTCATTAGTGAGTTTGATAATTGTATTCCGAGCACATTCGGACAGAGTTTTTATTTTATCAGACAGGCCGCGAAGAATGAGGAGTATGGATTCCTCCATATTGATGTCCTGTAAGATGACGTTGCACTGTTACAGCTACATATTAAAATATATAAAACAAAATAACGCTTGTTTTAATTTCTGAAATATTTCTGTATTAATTTCATCATTATAGTTAATAATTGTTTGCAAAACTCATAATTTAATTGCAATATATCACACATCAACATAGAGGGTTTTTTAAATTTTTTCATTGCCTTTCTGAAAATGGAACTTCAAATTCAATTTTCCCTTAAGGAAAATTTGTTAATATCATGGAAATAAACATTTCCTTTCAGATTTACTTAGGTATCTTGGGTCACCCTTTACAGGTAAGTAAATTTCATTCTAGCACACTCAATCACCAGGTGTACATAATCAATCATAGGATAAATAATATGTACCTGCCCATTAATTTAAAGACATCACCAGTCATGAACGGTGGGCCCTCAACTAACTGACACCGCCATGTACATAATGAGTACAAGAATTTATAATCTCTCTAGAATTATTTATTTGTATGTGTTGACAACACCTCTGCTTAGTCTCTAACACTCTAGCCTAGTCAGTCAAGGAGCTTTCGTTTATTATGAACGAGACAGTATTTATAGGTACTCGTCCATCGTGAAAGTATGAGATTAAAAACTATTACTCACTTCATATGTTATTAATTGTACTTCACTAATTCTATAGGTAGCTGTAGGTAACTTAATTTACTCCCTTTGGTGGTAATTACTTCTCCACTGATCAATTCTGGTCCTGTAAGAAGTGATTGAAAGGATAAGAATTTTTTTATAATTATTTTTTTTGTTCAGGTAGGTACCTACTTAATTTTCTTTAAAATTTTATTGAATTTTCCCTTTACTTTACACAGGCGATCATATAGTGAAATTTCATGGGTAGAAGTACAATTAGCACAATCCGTGTTTATGACGCCTTCCCTTCAAGCTTTCCCGTCGAAGCGGTCGACGGTGAGTAGCCCCACAGACGGGCTCCATTTACCGGCGCAGGCGTGGTTCATGACCGCCAACATTCAAAGGGATTTCGACGAACGAGAAGGATCTCCCTTCTCTCCTACCTGATTACGTGTGGATCTGAGTATATCAGAGTACCTATTTATCAATTTCACTAAAATCAAATTCGAAATCGTAATCAACACGAACATGTCTGAGCCATACTGACCTTAGTGTTCACTTAAACACACTTATTTTATTCTTTACGTGGGGCAAATAAATAAGTTTCGTTATTTTGTTATCACGACACCGGTAATGTTAACCATTAGCTCTTTGCAGTAATGCAGTAATTATTAAAGCGCAGGAACAGACTGATCGCACAAAATGGCGAATGTCAAGAAAGCACGTAGGTACCTGTCGAAAGTTTTCCGTTTCCGTTTTGCAATGAATATCCGTTTCACATAAATAGACTTGTAACGTCGTATCCTTATGAATTAGTGAAAACTAATGATAAATCCTTCTGATAAATCATGAAACGAATAAACGTATAACATCACTTAGTTTATTTCACAAACAAGAAAGAATCATATCAATCCGAATTATAATTCAACAACGAGTAACGCCATCTATGCGATCCGTCATGCCAACTTATCACCATAAACTTCAACACGCTTAACTAATTACTTGTGATAGTTAATCCTTATATGATTAAATTAACATTAATTATTATCAGAGTCATATCAGCGAAACGTGTATCAAACCTATTCAACATTTTAGCATATTTTCATCAGTCTTTACACTAAGTTTACACAGAGTTCTCACAGATGGCAGCACTAGTAAGAACCTAATCATAGGAACTCAACCATATTTAACCAATTTAATCTCTTTTAAATAATCCTTTGTATTGATTATTCTTCTCAGATCCCAGCATCTCCACCATGTCGCGGCGAGTGGCTCCACAGACGGGACTTCTCGCGCGATGGAATTAGAATATATATGTGGACTTTATACCTGAGTTTCTTAATTGAGATTTGGTTTTCTGAGAAGTATCTTCAATAGTTAGGGAAGTTTGCTTCGCGTTCATCGGTTGCTTGTTCTTATCATTTAGTGTCACGTTCCGTCCGCCATCTGTTGGTTAAATTTAAATTGATTCCCACCATTTAAACAATTAGTATACACATACATAGAAACATTTCTGGTGTCTCGGTTTTAGATTTAGAGTCACAGCCGTAGACCGAGCAATTCTCAGTCCACGGTCCCGGCACAGCAACGTTACACATATACTGCCAGGATTAATTTTAGTCACACTTGCTACGAGACTCTCTCTCGCAGCATATTAATTATTAAAGCGGAGCCGTAGCACTTAAGCTACTAATTAACTCCCTTGCCATCATATCTGGGTGCACCCCAGATTATCTCTTAATTAACTCTTCTGTATGTACCCATCAATGTTGTACATACGTATCTCCGTTGTAAGTACTCTGATGTGCGTACAACGGCAGATTGCTCTGTGTTGAGACGACTCCGTATTGAAGTACCGAAGGTCTCCCAACTGACTGATCACGGCCTTTCGCCCAGTCTTAATTCCACGAGGTTTCGCATTGTAACATCGAACGACTTGCAACACGAAAGGCTCTCATGTATCCGACTCAAGTCCGAGATCACCATAAACTCTTATATCAATAAAATTAGGAATTTTAGAATCAATATTAGGTGGGGAATCACCGCGCATATTTCAGCGCTACCACTTAGCTTTGTAACTTTCAGGATGAGCCGCTGCCAGGCTGGAAAACTCCCATCAGCACCACTAACTTTTACTTTTCACTATTGAAAGGGTATTAGATTAAATACTCGCGTCTTAGCAAAAGGCGGTAAAGGGGCACAGACTACATAGACATTACGTAAACGTCATAACCATGAATTGTAAGTACTTTATCTGTGGCAATCCCTATGAATTCGGTGTTGCCAGCAAATCACCTCACGTTGATCAGTTTGATACATGTTTCGCTCCGATAATATTAGTTTAATTCTGTTACCTGTTTATTTCGCGGACTGCTCGTCGCGACATTTACTGTCATTTTATGCAAAAACTTAATATCAAATAAAACTCTCACAAAGGGGTTTGTTTCTGAACGATCGTATTGCGATACTTTTTTAGTCTGTGGCGGTTTTGTTTACCAAAACAAACAAGATTATCGTATTTTATTTATTTATAATGCCACTATGTAGTGCTTTTTACTGCATTAATAAAGAAGCACACCGTTATCCTACCGCAGAGAAAGTAAGGAAACAAAATGGATTAAGTCATGAGCGGAAAATTTTGAAAAATGGAGCTGTTCCAACACAACAATCAACAATGTTCTAATTTTAAAGCAAGAGCTAGAAATGTTTCAACAAGTGAAGGAATGATAAAACCTAGGACGTTTATTCAAACCGAAAGACAGTGTACCTAGTTCTCTTGAAATTGGCTGCGAAATTGTGGTACCAGAAGCAATCGAGGAAGTGAAATTAAAAATGTCTGCTGATACATTAAAGACTGCCCAATGTACCCAAATAAATATTGAACACAAGTTTTGGCTCCATTGGACTGTACCATTTCTGGAATGATGCTGCGCGAGGCTATTAATTTTAAGTGTTTGAGTTGATCATACATTTTCTTTGGTTTATTCAACCCTATGTCCATTGCTACGAAAGATTATTTATTTCGTCACCATGTCTCAAATCTAAGCTCTGTATATTTTTTTTCTTACACTGATGGAACTACGACAAATAAAACAATTTTTTCAGGAGTAACATGTTTTTTATTTAGAACAATATATTACTATATGAGTAAATGTTTACGTATATGAATAATTATATTTATTGCTTAGCGTTCAGTAAATGAGTGTTTATGTGTCGTAAAAGGTAAAAACTTTGTCGTCTTTATATGTAAAGCTCGTCAGTTGAGATTATATCGTGTATGCACTCTCCACATATTCTGTAGTGCCTCCATTATTAATACCAAAGTTTAATTTAGTTAGTTTCAACTGTTTAAAGACAAATTAAAAGAAACAAGTCAGTAAAAGTTACTAAAAAGTGGCGTAAACTGAATGATTTTGGAGATGCCAATTTTGACAGTTAATCCGGCCTTGAAAAGTCATTATGTAGCTTGTAATACGAAATTTCCAGGCACAAGCACAGGCAGAAGTCGGTATGAGGTCACGTGACCGTTTTACTGGCCGTCATTGTGTGATCGTAATACGACTAAGCAAGGCAGTTCACTTTAAGGCGTAAACTGACAGGAATTAAGAGCTTGTAATACACCCCCTGGGCTGCGTTTAAATCCTTTATCCAGTTTAAATTTATACTGACTAAATGTCAAGCACCCCGTTTAAGTACACCGCGAGGTGAAAAATGAAGCTAACTAAAATTTAATCTGCCCCATTTACGGTCGTCCGCTGGTCTATGTTTTTATTGAAAGGAATAAATTTTTGCGACCTTTTTACCTCGCAAAATTTTATCCTGCTGTCAGACTGATATTAAGTTTTGTTGTTTTGCTCGATTCACGCCGTAAAAACGAATATTATTTTTATTTTAGAGAGTAAATATTATTATTATTTTTGTTCAATAAACAGGGCTGCGTTTAAATCCTTTATCCAGTTTAAATTTATACTGACTAAATGTCAAACAGCCCGTTTAAGTACACCGAGAGGTGAAAAATTATACCAATTAAAATTTAATCTGCCCCGTTTACGGTCGTCCGCTGGTCTATGTTTTTACTGAAAGGAATAAATTTTTGCGACCTTTTTACCACGCAAAATTTTATCCTGCTGTCAGATTGACATTAAGTTTTGTTGTTTAGCTACATTCGCGCCGTAAAACGAAGATTTTTATTTTAGAGAGTGAATATTATTTGTGGATTATGGATTTAATTAATATTACACCGGCAAATTGATTATTTGTTTAAAAAACTGAACTGTCAATTGAATTTGACAGCTAACATTGACGGAAACTTATAACTCCGTTCAGCGAACCCTCGCTAGTTTAATTTTTACTGGCGAAATATCGCCGGAAGATTTAAACGCACCCCTGAGCTGTCAATTGAATTTGACAACTAACATTGACAGAAACTTATGACTCCGTTCAGCGAACCCTCGCTAGTTTAATTTTTTACCGGCGAAATATCGCCGGAAGATTTAAACGCACCGAAACAGTATACTCTCTACTTTGTCTGTGGTCAAGATGTCATGTCACTGTCATCACAGATGTCACAGTGTTTGAATCGTTTGAATTCGAAAAGTTCGTTTTGTTTACATCGTTGAAATCTGTGGTACTAAATAAATTCAATTAAATTACATACTCTCGTAACTCTTTCTTTGTGTGTGGTAAGTGGTTACGGACGATAATAACGAAGAGCAAGATTAATCTTACCTGCTGAAGTTAGCATTAATAGCCTTTAAAATGGATTACTCCACCATCAGTAACAAGACCAACTGTACAGAAGCTGAAGACTTAACAAACGGTGAGCTAAGTGAAAGGTACTATTTACTAAAGAAACAATACGATAATCTCTCGAGCAGCCATGAAGCAACCAAGCAAGAGCTACATGATGCGAGACGCAGCTATCAGACAGCATTGGATGTACAGAGGCATCTGAACGCAGAATTAGAAAGTTATCAAGCGGACGAAGCCCGTCGAAAGAATGACTTCACATCACGCATAACAACGCTTCAAGAAGAAATTTCTGAGCTACGGGAAGAGCGCACCGAAATTACTGAAAAGCATGCTGCGGAAGTAAAAAAATTTGAGTTAATAATCCGAACTTTGAAAGAAGAACAATCACTTAAAGTACGAGAAAGTCCGGAGCGCGATAATTCGGAATTGGAAGAGGCTCGTAAAACCGTGAACAGTGCGTTATCTGATGCTGCTGCAGCGAAAGAAGCGCTTGAAGAAGCGAGAATGGAAATAGCTTCTTGGCGTATAAAAGCTGAGGAGTTGATTTCAGCAATGGGCGAGATGCGTGCAGCGGCTGACTTGCGCAGGGAGGAACTGAGAGCAGCCAATGAGCGTGAAGCTACTGCTCTTGCTGAATTAGCAGAAGCCAAGGCTATGCTGCATCAGTGCACGGACACGCAACAAGACTTACAACCTCATGGTAATTATTTCTTGATATTGGTTATTTTGCTTGTACTGTTCCACTCTTGGGTTGTGACAGTGTACTTGTCATCAATTCACAAGAAAGCTATTCCCTCTTATTTTTAGGCCATACATTTTTACGCAGGGTTTCATATAGTTAAAGAGGACTATAAATTATACTTTGGCGCACTGTAGGTTTGTGCCTGTGACACATGGTAATATGAGACGAAACATTCATTTTTTCACTGTTCATGAATGTTGCAATGTTTGAAGTAAGACTATAATCAGTTGCTGTCTAAAAGTCTAATAGCCCAAGAGCCCGTGAACCCCAGACCTACGTTATTTTATAAAGGCTGAAAGTTTGTCAGCGGATGCTCCCAACACTGGTAAGAACGATGACCATTTATGGAGTTTGGGTTATGGTGGCTTTGGCAGGTAAACGGTACTAAAGATGCGTAAAATATAAGTTTACTTACGTCATAGTATAAAAGCTGATTTTTATATATAATACTCGGGTAATAAGTAGATGATGTGTCCTCATCAGCCAGACACTTATCATGGTGGCAACCCCTTGCCAGACACCCTTAATGTTCACGAAATTATAAGTTTACTTACGTTATAGTATAAAAGCTGATTTGTTTAAATAATACTTGGGTAATAATATGTAGATGATGTTTCCTCATTAGCCAGACACTTTTGATAGTTCCAACCCCTTGCCAGACAAACATTGTAAATAGCCAAGTCAACTGATGTTCAAAACAAGGTAAAGAGGGAAAGTCTTGGAACACAATTTTTGACTACGCAACTTTGTTTGGACTAGTTAGGAGGAGAACATATCGAAAGTCCCCATCCCTAGCCCTTGAGCTAAGGGGGAGGGAGGGGTTCGTAGGTACCACTTTTTGGTTTTTCGCTTATATCTCGGAAAGTCGGAAATCATGGGTCCTAGCGGCATAATATATATGAAAAAAATAAAAGCTGAATAAATTCCCCATAAGTTTTATTCAATAAATCTTTCCTGTTTAGTTTTCGAGCTATCTGCTCTTGAAAGTCTGTAATATTGTGAAATATCATTTTTATCTTTTTGCATTTGGAAAGTTGTATTTCATATCGCCAATTTAAAGGTCCAGAAAGCAGGAGCAGTCTTTTCAGACCCTCCCTTTACCACCTACAATGAACTAAGCCAAGTGAAACCTGCATCTTGAAGCGATATGAGCTTCCAGCTAAAAGGGTCTCTTACAGTGCTCACAAAGTTATAACAAATTCTTGAATTCGCGGTAGCCACCATCAAGCTTGATATTTTTTGTCTTTCTTCCACCGAGGGAGCAGTAAAAATAGCTCAGAAACTCATTCTAGATTATGATTACATTATTAGGTAGGTACATGTAGATACAGGGTTTTGATTCTAAGTTGACCAATAAGGAGAAATCCGCTTCCATAAGAGCTACAGAAAAACGATCTTAGGAACCTTTAGCTTTTTATAATGTTAACAATTTTAGCATATTTAATTTTTGATCAAGTGCGAGGTGTCCATAAAAATTGGTATGTAGACCCCGCCATCCCCTTCAAACCTAACCTGTCCGAGTCGGGGTGCCCCAAGTCCCAAGCTCGCTTCGCTCGCTCTTGGATCCAAAGTACTCCTAAAATGTGTGTAAAATGAGTATGAATGAAAAAATAATTTATTTTTTTATGATGCTATTTGGTTTAGTGTCATGTAAGGATAATTTCATTGTATGAGAAGGATAATATCTGGGCAACAGAATTGGGTCAAATCTTATAAAACGACTCGAATCTAACGAAATACGACTTATGTTGTAATGTACCTAATATAAATTAAAATGACATTCTGCGCAACTTGGAGGGTCTGAAACACTGATGCTGTTTTCTGGATCTTTGGTGACATCAAATACAACTTTCCACATGCAAAGAGGTAAAAATGATTTTAACCAATATTACAGACTTTCAAGAGCAGATATCTCGAAAACTAAACAAGACCTGGAAATGTTTACTGGATTAAACTTATAGAGAATTTATTCAGCTTTTATTCTGTTCATAAATATGTATTATTTCGCTAGGAGCCATCGTTTCCGACTTTCCGAGATATAAGCGAAAAACCAAAAAGTGGTACCTACGAACCCCTCCCTCCCCCTTAGCTCAAGGGCTAGGGATGGGGATTTTCGATATGTTCTCCTCCTAACTAGTCCAAACAAAGTTGCGTAGTCAAAAATTGTGTTCCAAGACTTTCCCTCTATACCTTGTTTTGAACATCAGTTGACTGGGCTATTTACAATGTTTGGCTGGCAAGGGGTTGGAACTATCAAAAGTGTCTGGCTAATGAGGAAACATCATCTACATATTATTACCCAAGTATTATTTAAACAAATCAGCTTTTATACTATAACGTAAGTAAACTTATAATTTCGTGAACATTAAGGGTGTCTGGCAAGGGGTTGCCACCATGATAAGTGTCTGGCTGATGAGGACACATCATCTACTTATTACCCGAGTATTATATATAAAAATCAGCTTTTATACTATGACGTAAGTAAACTTATATTTTACGCATCTTTAGTACCGTTTACCTGCCAAAGCCACCATAACCCAAACTCCATAAATGGTCATCGTTCTTACCAGTGTTGGGAGCATCCGCTGACAAACTTTCAGCCTTTATAAAATAACGTAGGTCTGGGGTTCACGGGCTCTTGCTCTATAAAGGGTCTAAAATGATGAACAGGATTACAGATTTTCTTTACACTTTTTATTTCTTGCTTTTGCTGTCCCATTCTTGGGTAAAAACCATTCCTTTCTACTGCCCTTATTTTTTGTAACATCATGCATACTTTTAATAATAAAAATTGTTTTACAGCTGCCAAAGGAAACTCCATATTTGCTGAAGTTGAAGACAAGAGGCAAGAAATGGCAAAGAACCTCATTCAAATGAAACAAACCAATTCTAGGGTACTATATATTTTTTTTCTTATTTCTTTTTAATGAAAGAATCAGAAATCACAGTATACTTGTGTAAAGGAAAGATTAGACACGCTTTTATTAGCGGTGGAACATTAATGGCTGTAAATAAATATTGATTAAAAATCATCATCATCATCATTGAATTGAGAATGTGAGCTTGAGTAATTAGTTTATTTAGAACTGCACAAACTTAGGCGCGGGCCACGTAGAAAAGACGTAAGACGCAGACGGGGTGGAGACATAATGTCTCTTCGGCGTCTCTTTCATACAAAATGTATAGAAGCGTCGCGACGTAAAACATACAGAAGAGACGCGTCGCGGGCGCACGTCCGCGACTTGTCCTCGTCTTACGACTTTTATGTGGCACACGCCTTAGGTTAGGATTTCACAAATTAGTAAAACAAAACTGACTAATAAAAATAAATAGATTAAGATCTAGATTTAGATCTAAATCCTGAGTAGGTATGCAAAATGGACTAAATTCCATCAGAGAGTTTCAATGAGATTAAATATACTGTCTGTGGTTTCATTGCAGTTGAGAAGAGAGCTGGCTAACAAGCAAGCTGAAGTGGACGCCTTGCTACATGAGAAGCAGACAGTTTGGGAGCAGCAGGCAGGCGCATCAGCACACTATGATAGAGAACTCATTGGTAAGATATCTTACTTATACAAAGGGCATCCATCTGTTACTCTGTTCACATACATGCAGTAGCGTAGCTAGGCGGGGGCAAAGCGGACCCTAGCCCTTGGCCTCGCGCCTGGAGGAGCCTCGCGCACAGAGAAAAAAAGAAAAAAATCTTGACAACAGTGATCACGAGTCAGTTAAGCAGTGCAACTTAACTTCTACGAAGAACTTAACATGACCTACAAATATACTTATAATTCTGATGTCTGATGAGTGATAACTGAAAGAACTTAAGAGGCTTCGCAATGCTGATGTCGCTGACGATGACGGTTAGGCCAGGCCGATCGCCTACACTGCTCGCGCGAGGCCCCATGTTGTAAAATAAGTTGGTAATGTTTTATTTGTTACTGGGAACTGAAAGAGTCCAAGAGGCCTCGCAAAGCTGATGTCACATGGCAACCACTTTTGGTATGTTTTTTACTTTTGTTTTGGTTGTATGACTTGTCCCAAATAGTTGATTTGGGACAAGTCATCTTACAACAAGGGAGCCTCGCGCGAGCAGCAGGGCCCAGTTATAATTTTCGCCCTGAAAAAAAGGGCGTCGCACATGCGTCTTGCCCCTCCTAGATTTGGTGTAGCTACGCCACTGCATATATTATGTGATGAATAACGCCAAACCTTGAACATTACAGAAGGCTACGAGGAGCGCATCACTCAGTTGGAGGGCGCGTGTGAGAAGCAACGTCGCGAGCTGTCGCGCTGGTTCGGCAAGCTGAATGAGCCCACGGCTAATGGATGGCTGCCCGGTGTACTGGATCATTTGAAGTACGTATAGTTGCACTAGTTTATATGTATTCTGTATTCAAATCCTTCCGCAGCTAGTGACATATAGCACGCTCAGATCAGTAGGCCACTGTCCCTGGACCAACCATTTGGAGTTGGTTTCGGAATCATGATTGCAGCAACATAAAATCGAAATCCAATATTTTTGTTTCACATTATGCCTGCCCATGAGGGCATTTATAAAACGTCGACAACAAGTGCTCAGTTCAGGTACAGTACAGACCTGCTCAGTTCAGGTACAAACCATTTCCATGCAGAAGGGCAAGAAACTCCATGGTTAGGTACTCTTTTACACACGTTGTCTGCTGCTGCTGCTTGCGCTCGTTTACCGACTGGTGGCCTACCATAACGTCCTTAAGCGTGAGTCTTTAGGCTGTGGGAAAGAGACAGAGCTATACAAGTCGTCTAGCGCCATCTCGTTCCCTGAACGGAACCACTCACGCTTTAAGACGTAATGGTAGGCCACCTGGTTATGGGTTAGCTCAGACCGGAACGTGACGCCGCGCGCACATTTCAGTAGAGCTACTCAAAATCTAACTCTATTTCCTACACCAAAAGACACACCCTTCGCAACGCATCGCGACGCAGTGCGGCGCCGCGGTGCATTTTAATAAAGACTCAAAATCTAACTTTATTTACTACACGATAAGATACACATTTGCAGTATCGTTGCGTCACGTCGCGCCGCGTCGCGCCGCGTCGCGTCTCGGTGTGAACTGACCGTGAGAGTTATCGCATTCAACGGCGCCATCTTCAACACCACGTAGGAACTATTACACACCACTCTGACTCCCGATGCACGCATAACTGCTGACGTTTCTGACTGGTCTTGAAATATGTGGCAAACCTTCACAATTACCTTAGAGGATCCTCCTTTTTTTATGGCAGTTGGGAAACTTTCACACCTTATAATAATTGTCGGGGTCACGTTTACGTGTAAACGTGACCCCGGAACGTAAAGCGATATTGAAGGACACCGTGGATTTTAGTCCGCCTTACATTCCCTCTGGTCTCGCGCTGGGTGGGAGCGAGTACTCATTTGATAACTACATCACTTAAAAAAACCCTTATAATTGTTCTTTAACTGCTTTATAACTTAACAAAGCCTGCTGAACATCATGAAATTCATTCCAGATCTGAATGTGAACAACTTAGAGCAGAAGTATTATCCCGAGGCGCCGCACAACTCGCCAGTGCAGCTCAAGTGAGAGAACTACGAAGAAAACTTGCCTTATTACAAGCAAGCGCCACCAAACAGAACAGCTCCCCCGCAAACAAACCTGACACTAATGGCGAACAGAATAAGACCGATATAGGCATGCCTAAAGTTGCTGTGCAAATTAGAAGTAAACTTACTCCTGACGATGTTAAGAAAAAAGTGTCTTTTAATTGATTCAGGTGTAATAATTAGGGCTGTATGTGGATATAGGTCGGAAGAATAAAAAATAACACAAACTTGAACTTCGAATACCGTCCTTATTGTAACGTAATAAAGGTGCTATCACTGCATTGCAAAATCCTTTATTTTATATAGGTTTTCTGTCTCTGGGTCATATTTGGATACAGCTCGTCTTGTAAAATTATGCATAATCAATAAGTAAAATAAATATCTTATGGTCAAAGTATTTTATTTTTTATTTATAGTAAATGACTGACTGCAATCTACATAAACTTCCGTTGTCTATGACAAGTTTAAGACATAATTTACTAATTCTATAGTGTAACAAAATATAAAATTCAAGTAATCGATCTTGCTGTATACTGTATACTGCCGTCCTTTAACAAGAATGCCGTTAAGTGACATTTTGGCATTTTTGACTTTCTGAGGCCATTTTTATCAGTAAAAAAAGCTCTATCGATCTGTCTAATTACGGTTTCAATAGCTTTTATAGTTTTCGAGATATGAAAAAAAGAAATGCCGTTAAATGCACAAATCATATAGTAAACCTACGCTAAAACGTAGTTATGTGACATTGCAAAGCTAAAACGCAGCTAAGGCTCCATAACTACAGATTTTAACAATAAATTTGTGATTTGTTACCTAGCTAAGTTGCCGTTATTTAAGATTCCTATTCATAAATGCCGCTAAAAGCCCTTTGCTGCATTTATAGAATTTTATAGTACAGTTAGAATTCTTATTAGCGGCAGTTATTTAAAAATCTAGCAAAATATTTGAATTATTGTAAAATACTAAACTGCCGCTATCCAACATAACTAATCTAAAATGCCGCTAAGTATTCTTGCGTCGTTGCACAAGAGGGTTTTGGAGTTGGTCTTTTAAGAGGTCCCGGCTCCCTCCTCCTTGTGCTGATGGTGATCACCGGGGTTTTAGTGAAGTACAAATCCCACACTTCCCGGTCTTATCCCCAAAAACCGGGCGCCTCTTGAAGATTTCCCCCCAAAACAAAAAAAAAAGTGTTCTTGCGAGAGTAAAAGTTTGGGTGATTCTGTTCCCACGGCAGAGGAACGGGGACCGGGGTCCGGTGCGGGATGGACGCGCGGCACTCTGCACGCCGTTCCCGCGTCGTTGGAAGACGGAGAAACTGGTCCTCATCAAAAAGCACGGTCGCCCTGCTTAATCTCGGCCTATAGTGCTGCTCGAATAGGTGGCTAAGCTCTTTGAAAGAGTGATTGCGGATAGCCTTGTCGGGTTCTAATGAATGAGAGCCAGTTTGATTTCAGGAGCGCTCGACTGTGGACGCCATCATGCGCGTAAGAACCCTAACGACGGGGACAGTATCCCTGAGCAGAGTCATCTTGACGGTGTCACTAAACATCACCAACGCCCTCAACACCTTGCCATGGAGTTACACCAGGTGCAAACCTACCTATCTCAATCGCGTTGGCAAGGCATACCTGACGGACACGGCCGTCAGCTACTCCAGTCATCGAGGAGAGTGGAACCGGCGAGAAATATCGTGCGGTGTCCCACAGAGATAGGCTCTGGGGCCGCTCTTGTGGAACATCGGGTACGACTGGGTGCTGCAAGCGACCTATCTAGTGACCTCAGCGTGTGCTACGCTGACCAGACGCTTGTCCTAGCACAAGGATAATCACATCAGGTGACCGACGACCTGGCAATTCAGGCGCGATAGTCAAATCAAATCAAATCGTTTATTTCAAGTAGGCCAATTACAGGCACTTATGAATTGTCAAGAGACATAAAATAAAACAAGTACAAAAATAGTTATGGTAGTACAGTCCCAGTCACAAGACATAAAAACTGTGAAAGTACCGTAGGTGCTCATTCCAAAGCGTAGATCTCTATGGAGAAGAATGAGCAAGAAACTCCATGTCCAACTCCAAGTCGTAGACAGGATCCAGCAGTTAAGGCTTGAGCCGGCGCTACACAAGACAGAGAACGTGTGCTTTTATGGCCGTCTGAACGTGACACTTTACGGTGTCTTGGTGGTGCTTTACAAAGTCCCAAATACGGTAGAAAGGGTTGACATCGGCGTTGAATTGACGATGAAGTACCTAGGACTCGTCCTCGACAGCCGATGGAACTTCAAGGAGCATTTCCGACGTTTAGCCCCAAAACGGAATCAGGCTGAGGCCGCCTCCAAGTGACTCCTGCCCAATCTCGGTGAGCGAAATGCCTCCTGCCGTAGACTGTACGCCGGTATCGTGCGGTTCATGGCCCTCCACGGGGCTCCTGTCGACCGGCATGGCTGATCTGAGGGTCATTGCTATCCGGACGTTCTGGGGATACCGCACGATCGCCGGTGAATCAGTCAACCTCATGAAATGAAATGGGAAGCAGTTGCCCCCTTCTGCGAAGCAGTCATGCTAGCGAAGAAGGAGGCGGGACGCGTGAGGGAGAGAACCGTCTCCACTTCATGAACCAGCCAAGGCGAAAACTCCCATGGCAACTGACGTCGTGACTGATTTCCGTCCACCGTAGGCGCGTACGACAATTAATGGGTATCTCGCAGACGGCGAGTATCTCATGGACCAATGTCCGGGTCGATGGCGCGTCGTGTTTCACGGGCGCTTCAAAGAGCTGTCAGCAATCTGACGGGGCCCTTAGAGGGCCCAGGCCTGCCACCTGTCGCAGGACTGTCTCTCCAGGTAACCGTGACCTTGGAACATAAATTGCTATTGAAAAATCACCGTGGATTTCAGTCAGTACAAGTCTGACAGTCCCTCACGTCCCGTTTGACTTCAATTTTGTTGATTCTCTATCAATTTATGAAACGTAATGCAAATCTAAAATGCCGTTATCATGAAATGTTTTGTATTTAGCGACATTTAAGTTATGTAATAAACAAAAAAATATCTACGGCAAAAAAATAGATTAAATAATTATTGAAATTTACTTCTCTTGATTGCCGTTAAGTGTCTTAGCGGCAATATAGCATGGTACGAGTCTACTTGTTTAGGCAATTAATGCTAACCTACATTGACATTAAGCGTTTTTAGCGGCTTTTAAAGTTAGTATTATTATAACTTTTTTAAGTGTGGTAAATAACTAAATTATGAGTTCAAAACCAATAGCAAAAATGCCGTTAAGGTATGCATTACGGCATTTTAGTTATGATTTTAGGGCTAGATATTTTAAAGATTACTTTAACAAAATGATAAATGTTTATTTTCTCTAATTTACGGAAACGTTTTTGACTGTCAGCTGCACTGTCTAAGAGAGCCTTTTAAAATATATTTTTTGGTATTTAAAAGTTTCAAATAGGACTCCTGGTTAGGAAGTAGCATCAATTTAAATTTTTTCAACCGTTTTTCCCCCGTATCTCAAAATGTGATTTTTGCACTTAACGGCACTCTAGTTAAAGGACGGCAGTATAGTGATGTCGTAAGTTCCGAGTATCCCATTGGCAAAGGTCAGTCAAAGCTCATTGTAGATGGTGTTACTGTAGCTTGCTCCCAATCTGATCAATGAGGTTCAAAATAGCTTGAACCTCGGTTAGGCTAAGGATTTTTTTAAATCGCAGAAGATCCATTGGTCAGATCCATAGCGGATCAAGTGAAGATTGTTTTTCTCATTGGATCCTGATTTCAATGCCTATTGATTGAATGGATCTAATTTTTTTTTCAAAAGGCCCAACATCCAAACCCTTGATGGATTTTATTCAAGTAGATTTTGCCTAGAACTTGTTCATATTTATAGACAGAACTGTTACAATAAATACCACCTTGTATTTATGCAAGCCTAGTATATTATTTTGTTGGGTAATCATCCACGAAATATTTTTATTGTGAAGAATTAATGTTGTGAAAAATGTACAACAAAAAAAAATCTCATTCGATCCATTTCGCTTATTGTTTTATGTAAAGAGATCTAATGAAAAAACATTAATCATTAGATCTATTATATTATGGATCTGCTCAATGGATCTTCTGAGATTAAACAAGGATGAAAATCCTTGTTTAATCTCAGAAGATCCATTGAGCAATTGAATGAAAATTCCGGTAGTATTTGCCCACCCCTATAATTTTCAACCTCTTCAGTACATGAGTAAAAACTAGGAGATTAAATTTTTCGCTTTATCACGTTGCCGTTTTTAAGAAGTTTTCAGAACGTTTTGGACAATTTTTCTTTTCAATTGTTCTCGATGAAGTAGGTGGTAAATTATACCAGGAATAAAATTAATCATTCCGTTACATAAAGGACGGACAAACCTAACTTCTAGTACCTACTATAAAGTTTACAATAATAATTAACAACGTAGGCGAATACATAAGGCCTAATAATATTTATGGCCAGAATCTTCCAGAAATCCTGTGAAATTATGATACCTATTTAAAATTCTAAAACTTTGGTGACATTATTTTTCACGGTAGTAGCCCTGTTGTGATCAGTTGGATGAAAGGTCCCTGAGCGCATGTTCCCTCGCGTGCGCCACGTGTCGCGTGCGCCGCGCACGCTCGCGTGCTTCCCGCTGGGTGCGCGCGCGCAGACGAGCTGTAGCCGCCTCCTGCACGCACTTCGTAAACGCACCTGGCGGGTGTATGTCCGGAATTATTGATACGAAAGTCCACTAAGTTGTGCTTTGATAACAAAAGAAAAGGAGACAGAATGCATGCTCCAAGGCCTAGGCCCAGTTCTTTCTCGGAACTGACTTGCCCCTTTAGATAATTCCTGCATAATTATCTAAGGTTGACAGGACGTGGCAGGCCTAATAGGCATCAATTGGGCACGAATACAGACGGTTTCAGAAAATCCCAAGGAGAAAAAAAAACAGTGAAAGGGTAATAATTATAAGAAGTATCCCTCTATCAATCGCTTAATTGAGGGTCAACGTTTATCTGCAAGTTAGACATAACTGGACAAGGATCGTGCAAATACGCTTGAATTACGAGCATTTGATGGTGTGTGTTGATGCAGGACACTCGACATTTTAATACTCGTAACATGACGGTCGACGGAAATCATCTCGTGAGAGGTTACTGGGTCCACGTTGTCCGATTATATACCCACTTCCGTCACAGAGAATAGCTCTCACTTGCAAATAAATAAAATACATTGAGGAGGCCTTAAGTTCAGGGACGTTCGGATCTTTCTTGCGGTAGCGGGACGAAGAATAACATTGATTAAGTGGAAGAAATAGGTGGAAACCTTTGATAAGGGGTGTGCCAGTTCAGGCTAACCGGTCAGCCCAACGGCTGATAAGATAACCATAATTCCAAAGCAACCTACCCACGGTATCCCAACATTTGATGATATCAGGGTCTGACTTGGCTTCGTTGTAGCATTTGATGACATTAAGCTTGCAGTCGGCACATATCGGCTCGACGCTTACCATGTTCGACGTACGCATGTCGATACGGACTGCTAGCGCGCTCAGATCGTTTGCTGTTATTCTGAAACAATAGAAAGAGACGTGAAGTACCGCAATTGTTTGGATACCACTGCGTTTAGCTTTGATTATCATCACTGAATAAAACATTCAGAAGAGTCCAATAAACGACATAAATCTCGTTGAAATCTGTATTGTAATGTTAATTTATCGTTAAAAAATACCTTCAATAATTTATGGCGTGTTTCATATACTTCCAACCCCACAAACCAAATGAGTAGTCCATAGCAATACAGAAATTTTCTCAAGAGGTTCTTCATGACTAAAACTTAATAACTACTGGTCCTCAGCTTATCATGTTGCAGATAGTAGATTAACATGGTTAGATTGATTTAAATACCAAAGGTTTATTGTACCGACTATCTGTAATTTCAGGAAGCTCTCATGTAATTTGAAGCTTCTTGATTATCTTGCCTAAGTATGGGTCTATTTGCTAAGTATTGATTGATCCTACCACCTACCTAGTGGCATTACGGTGCTGCTTCTTACATCTATTGCTTCTGCTGATGGCTGATATGTTGGAAAAAAACTCCATGATTTCCTTATGGCGGTAACAGGAAACGGGCGACGGGCGGTGCGACTTAGGTAACTGCTGCCGTCAGCTGCGAACGTGAGTCGCCGACAGCGAGCGAAGCTGTTGACATATTGTTTGGTCAGTATAGTCATCAGCTTCTTCATTGAATGCTCCCCCTATAAGGGAGTGACGGCACTCATCGATGTCAAAATGAGGGACAGCTGATGTTGGAAACAGTATCTGATATATCGACGATTTAAGTTTTGATTTCAAAGATTTTTGTGCGCTTGAGACTACGTAAAAATCCGACTCTGACGGCATGCAGTTACCAAAGCCCAAAAGTCAATCAGGAAAATAAAATTGTTGCACTTTACAATACCACATGGATCTGTTGGCGTGTGGATGGCGGTGTTGAAAAGTTATTTATTGAATGAAATTAAAATAAGATGGCGGAGTTTGATCAGATTCTGGCCATGTACTAAAAGGTTCATCATCATCAGCCTATAAATGTTCCTACTGCTGGGACACAGGCCTCCTCTCCGTGAGAGGGAGTAGGCCGTAAACTACCACGCGGGGCCAGTGCGGTTTTGGTAGATGTCACATTTCTTCGAATTTTTGGTTTTAGGATATGCCGGTATCCTCACGATGTTTTCCCCGTTTTGAGAGCAGTGGTGATGAAATAAATTACACAAAGCAACGCGCCTGGCCGGGTTCGATCGAACTCACGAGTTTACAACTCGTAAGTCGTGGCCGATACCACTGGGCCAAAGGTCCATGTGCTTGCAATTTAGAAGTGACAATTCGAGTCGCAACTAGAGTACTAGTTAATGTGATAAAGGACATGACAGTCACATTAGAACTTTGCGTGTATTGCACATCTGACTACTCTATTTAACTACGTACGTACGTACCCCGTCAACTCAGAATGGCTTTCATCCAAGCACTTGAGCTTCTCAATGAGGATCTTGTCCCTGTAGTCACGTGGTTTATGTAGTGTAGCTTGGGATGAGGCCGCTGCCGCCCCTCCGGCCAGGGTGGCATCTTCCACTAATCTCTCCACCTGGTTCACATACCAGGGTTACATGATGGTGTCCATTTATTGTAAGCTCTTAAAATGTCGCAATAAAATAAAGTGCAAACTAATTTATCGTCTGGGATCTTAGCCTCTAGACGGCTGTTATCCACCACGCGGTCGCGGGTCTCAAAATGCCTTCGAATTATCTGTTACTAGCTATTGGTTTAACCCCCACTGCTCGGTTCCTATTGGTAGTAGCATAATGCTTTAAGAAAATGAAGCTTCTAGCCTTCTTCGATAAATGGACTATCTAAAACAAGAAGAATTTTTCGAATCGGATCAGTAGTTCCTGAGATATAGGGCGTTCAGCCAAACAAACTCTTCAGCTGAATAATTTTGGAAGTTTGTTTCCTTGTCATGTTTACCTACCTGGCTATCAGGCTTTATCACAGTATAATCGCTTTCATTGTCAGCTCTAAATCAGTCAAAATAAAACAAAGTACAAATTGGAGCAAACCATTTTGTTGGAGATGTTGATGTGATGATCATCAGGTTCATCGTCAAGGAAAGGTTCCGAGGCGGTAGCTTTTGGTCGCTGGAAGGCTGTTGCACGAACTGACTGACTGGCACCCATGCTCTTGAGAACTCCTGGTAGAAACAGATACATAGGTCACGTTACATTTATTATTTAATTACGAGGTTTTAGTTCACTTTTTGAATTTGGGATGAAAAGGTGAGCGAAGTTATTTTCATAAAGTTTTTTGTCTTGACCATAGATAGTTAAGAGAAAAGTAGATTCTTCTCGATATAACGCGACTGCATATTTTAAGAAATTCTGATGATCGCAGTGCACCCCGCAGTGTCAGAAAATTTTAATGCGGCAACACTTGAATGTAAAATTTATGAACCTTCCGGCGAGCATCAGAAGCGGACGGTCCATCAGAATTTTTCTTACAGTTGCAGTGAGTGTGCGGTATTTAATGCATTTTGTATGCATTGAGTGCCTTCCGGCGACCATCAGAATTTTTGTGGCAGAAATATCTTACAGTACGACGGCATGGTCGCGCTTATACAGAAATATTAATGAATGGAAAAATGTTGCTCTCTCATTATTTTAACAGCGTCAAAGGGGTTTATTCCACAGTAATTGGCGGTTTTTTGCTGACTGTGACAGTAAGTGTAAATGCCACGGTGAAATCCACTCACAATCTGTATGAGCTGTAGAACATGCATTAAAAAAAACGCATTTTCAGAGATGTTTTTTCCAGTAGATAGCAAGTGCCCAAGACCCATTTTAGTTCAGGAACAGGAACTAATAAAGCTTCTTAACATGGGGCTGTCAAAGAATTTTCCCTTAGTAATGAAGAAGTTAAACGTATAGTTTTAAGACGTATGAAGGGCCAAGACATAATACGCATCAACCTATAATGTTATTAACTCCTTTTATAACTTAGTCACGATTATATTATTATTAACTCTTTGATAACGTGACCCATTACTCACAATTTGAATGGCCAATTAAAGTAATTAATTAATATTTAATTATAAAAATAACTATTTAAACAAAAGGAATTACCCAACGAGCCTACGAGCAGACCTCAAAATTCCGTCACTCTCATTTAATGGGGAAGGCAAGTGTCAAAGTGACAAGTGACAGTTTGGTCCCAAAAGAACTGTCAAATCAAAGGAATTTTCTGAAAAAAAACGATTTATTGATGTAAAATGACTAGATGTTGTGTAATAAGCTGTAAAAATGATGGAACAAACAAATTTCAGACAATTCACACTATCAAGAAATAATGGGTATCTGCTGTGACTGCCTTGAGAACAAAAATTGAATTATAACTAAGGAATGCTATATAATAAACAAATATCCAGGCTTGCGAAGCCGAGACAGGCCGTTAGTTGAGTTTATTAATGAAATTCTACGATTATACCATAACTAAACAATCGAATACACTTTTCAAAATAATATCTACTTTTCTATTGGAGGTTAAGTACCAGTATTGCATCGCTCTTTAAATCATGAAATGGTTCGTCTGGCGGAAGAATTATCACCTGGAACGAGTTTTGTGATAGTTGTGGTGTTAAGAAATTAAATATATTGTGATATTTCTCGAATCTAAATAGAAAAAAGGGGTAAAATTATTGACTTAAAACATTATGATATTTAATCAAAATAGAAAGTCAGAAGCAGCATTATATTCTTGTTATAGGAGAGGACAGGTAAAACATACCTAAACTCAAAAATTGGAACCTCAACTACATGTAATTGTGGATTTATTACGGTAAAATCAAATGTATTACCACTCAATTAAATCACTTTTTTTCCTCTTGTAGATGCACCGCGGCGTCTTAATTCTTCTTTTAGTATATGCACTTGCATTGACGAATAATCTTCCGTATTTGTTTTATATTTATACTCAATTTTTATAACAATAAATCTTGTTTGTTTTTTGTACAAGCTAAACAGTAATCTGACGTAGGGACCAACTATCGCAGCGCCATCTACGATTAGCTTTGAGTTGCCATCCCCATAGGAAAATTGATGAGCTCACTGTTTTAAAATAAACGTGCTATCATGTCACTGATAAGATTGTCAACTAATAATTTATGCATGACATTATGATTTATAACACTGACAACACCAACTGCTTTTTTAATTTGCATCGAGTAGTTCCGGCTTCATTACTGAATGGTGCAGGTGGGACAATGATTATAAAAGAGTTTGACGTTTTTTAATAAAAACACATTGGACAAAACGTCAGTTTTATGCCAGGTCATTTAATTATTGCGCGGGCATGCGGACAGCGAGTAAAGGGCATAACTCGCTGTACGACCATGGACCATGCCCGGGTCGACGGCGCGTCTCGTGTTCCACGCGCACCTCAAAGAGCGTCAGCAAAAATGACGGGGCCCCCTCTCAGGGGACCAAAGCCTGCCGGGGTCGCGGGATTTACCGTGACCCCGGAACATAAAGGGCTATTGAAGGACACCTTTGTGGATTTTAGTCAGTACAAGTCTGACAGTCCCTCCCGCCCTGCCCGGGGTGGGAGGACTCAATTGATGATTTTACCACGCTAAAAAATAAATAAAAAAAGGTAATTTATATTAAAGCTTTGTTAAATTATTTTAGACCCTTTTCCTAGCGGTGGACGGACATACCTTGCCCGATAATGCAAATTTAGCTAACTACCTACTTAGATTTCTACCTGATTAACTATGTTATGGACCACTTTCAGTCAGTATAACCGGAGGGTTAGATTAAGTATAAAATGTACAGATTCTGTGATCAACATAAAACTGACTGAGCACCCACGCTCTCATTTATTCCTTGGCGTGTGACGAAGGGATCGAACAAAGGGGGTAATTTTCGATATCCAAAAAAGAGCCAGATGAAAAAAAAAATGGATTACTGCCTATCTGACCAGCTCCACAAACCAGTTTCTGGTTAACTTGGTTTAGTGATTGTCAAATACCTAAAATGCCAGTCGGAAATGAAGAAATAACGTGCTTTGCTGAGGCAAGGCAGGGTCTCATTCTGTAATGATCATTATTTTGGTTAATTTCTAAACGGAACATGGACCAGTCCAAAATGAGCAGGGTCACTTGAAAAAAAAACATACCTAACCATAAAAAACCTTGCTTCATTATTTGATTTATTAACACGAACCATAGAGTCGGAAGTAATAATTATACAACTAAATACTTTTCGATTTCATCAACGAAAAATTAGTTTTCATCGCTAAAAGCTACAATCATTGAGTCAATGATGTAATTATAGAGACCATAGATTCCTGATTCTAAAATGGCCCCGGGGAAGTATTTCCAAAGAGGTTGGATATGGGTCCGGATTTCTGTCGTTGCTGTCGGAATAATTTTAACTGCGCGTCTTCTATGATGAGGTATTTGGTGAAACAAGAAATTTTATTTAAATAATGTGAAAAAAGCATATATATAAAAGCGTATTTTGCAGTCTTTTAGACTGCAAAATACTTACCTAATAATTTTTGTAACTAAAAAGTACTCACTGAAAACAACCATTTCTTCGCAACTAGGTACTCGTATGCATGTGACACTTCGTGAAATTTTCGTTTTAATAAAATTAAATCAAAAGTTTAAATAACGTAAGTTTGGCTAGTCATTTTATTGGATTTACTTATACATGATTTGAAATAGGTATAATGGATGTTATTTCATTAATTGTTCTGCCATTTTAAAGACGTCACAGTTGTGTGATAAAACGGTAATTCCTAACCTGACCCGCAATCCACCCGGGTGCGGGTTAGGTTAGGAATTTGAGAAAAAAAAAGAATTTTTGTTACTAACGTAACACCTATAATTTTCACATTATTTTTCCTACCAATAAATTCAGTTTATCTATACATATAATAAAACTGTAGAAAAATCATTTTTGTACATCAAAATAAAATCCAAAAAAAATAGCTAGGGTGTTGAAGGACAACCAACAGAACTCATTTCCAGCATTTTTAGAATTTTTGTCTGTTTGTCGGTTTGTCTGTTTATTTGTGGCTCTATCACGTAAAATGTACGAAGGCAATGTAGATAACCTTTATACACAACGATCGAGCGTAACTTGAGGACTAATTTAGTTTTTGTTTCATTGCAATCGGTTAAGTCTATCAAAAGATATTTGAATTTAAAGTGTTCCAGACCCAGAAGTAAAATTACGGTCAGTTTACACCGAGACGCGCAGTTCAGTAGCGCGATCTAGCTTGGAATAGAAAAACTATATACCTATTCAAATATGGTGTGGACTGGAGTGGAGTGGTTTGGAGTGGTTTGGAGTGGAGTAGAGTAGAGTAGAGTAGAGTGTAATGGAATAGAATGGGATGGTTTGGGATGGAATGGAAAGAGAAAAGGTTTTTATTAGATTCACACTAGAATGAGAATGAGTGGGATGGAGTGGGATGGAGTAGGATGGAGTGGGATGGAGTGGGATGGAGTGGGATGGAGTGGGATGGAGTGGGATAGAATCGGATGGAGTGGGATGGAGTGGGATGGATTAGAATGGAGTGCGATGTAGTGAGATGGAGTGGGAATGAGTGGGATGGAGTGGGAATGAGTGGGATGGAGTGGGATAGAGTGGGATGGAGTAGGATGGAGTGGGATGGAGTGGGATGTAGTAGGATGGAGTGGGATGGAATCGGATGGTGTGGGATGGATTAGGATAGAGTGGGATGTTGTGGGATGGAGCGGGTTGGAGTGAGATGGAGTGGGATGGAGTGTGATGGAGTGGGATGGAGTGGGATGGAATGGGATGGAGTGGGATGGAGTGGGATGGAATGGGATGTAGTGGGATGCAGTGGGATGGAGTGGGATGGATTAGGATGGAGTGGGATGTAGTGGGATGGAGTAGGATGAGATGGGCTGGAGTGGGATGGAGTGGGATTGAGTGGGATGGAGTGGGATGGAGTGGGATGGAGTGGGTTGGAGTGGGATGTAGTGGGATGTAGTGGGATGGAGTGGTATGGAGTGGGATGGAGTGGGACTGAGTGGGGTGGAGTGGGATGGATTAGGATGGAGTGGGACTGAGTGGGATGGAGTGAGATGGGATGCAGTGGGATGGAGTGGGATGGATTAGGATGGAGTGGGATGTAATGGGATGGAGTAGGATGAAATGGGCTGGAGTGGGACGGAGTGGGATTGAGTGGGATGGAGTCGAATGGAGTGGGACTGAGTGGGATGGAGTCGGATGGAGTGGGATGGAGTAGGATGGAGTGGGATGGAGGGGGATGGAGTGGGATGGAGTGGGATGGAATGGGATGGAATGAGATAGAATGGGTGCTCTAATCCAGTAGCAATTCTTCTGAATCTGAACGACAGAGGGCGTTTATTATAATCACCTCAAAGATTCTTGAAAAATAAATTCTAATTATAGGGATTACAATTATGAAAACGATATGATTTATAAAAAACGTGGCGAGAATTAAGCGCTTCGCACTAAAAAATACATTGTTAAATTCCGACATCCACGCGAACGAAGTCGCGGGCACAGCTAGTCCTCACATTAATGTCACAAAGTGATTCGTGAAAAATATTGGAATACTAGCTGTGCCCGCGACTTCGTTCGCGTGGATGTCGGAATTTAACAATGTATTTTTTAGTGCGAAGCGCTTAATTCTCGCCACGTTTTTTATAAATCATATCGTTTTCATAATAATCCCTGTATTTAGAATTTATTTTTCAAGAATATTTGAGGTGATTATAATAAACGCCCTCTGTCGTTCAGATTCAGAAGAATTGCTACTGGATTAGAGCACCCATTCTATCTCATTCCATCCCACTCCATCCCACTCCATCCCACTCCATCCTACTCCATCCCACTACATCCCACTCCATCCGACTCCATCCCATTCCATCCCACTCAGTCCCACTCCATCCCACTCAATCCCACTACATCCCACTCCAGCCCATTTCATCCTACTCCATCCCACTACATCCCACTCCATCCTAATCCATCCCACTCCATCCCACTCCATCCCACTGCATCCCACTCCATCCCACTCAGTCCCACTCCATCCTAATCTATCCCACTCCATCCTAATCTATCCCACTCTATCCTAATCCATCCCACACCATCCGATTCCACTCCATCCCACTCCATCCTAATCCATCCCACTCCATCCCACTGCATCCCACTCCATCTCACTCCATCCCACTCCATCCTAATCCATCCCACTCCATCCCACTCAGTCCCACTCCATCCCACTCCAACCCATTCCATCCCACTCCAACCCACTCCATCCCACTCCAACCCACTCCATCCCACTACATCCCACTCCATCCCACTCCATCCCACTCCATCCCACTCCATCCCACTACATCCCACTCCGTCCCACTCCATCCCACTCCATCCCACTCCATCCCACTCCATCCCACTCCATCCCACTCCATCCCTCTCCATCCCACTCCATCCCACTGCATCCCACTCCATCCCACTCCATCCCACTCCATCCCACTCCATCCCACTCCAACCCACTCCATCCCACTCCAACCCACTCCATCCCACTACATCCCACTCTATCCTAATCCATCCCACTCCATCCCACTCCATCCGATTCCATCCCACTCCATCCTACTCCATCCCACTCCATCCCAATCCATCCCACTCCATCCCACTCCATCCCACTCCATCCCACTCCATCCCACTCCATCCCACTCCATCCCACTCCATCTCACTACATCGCAATCCATTCTAATCCATCCCACTCCATCCCACTCCATCCGATTCTATCCCACTCCATCCCACTCCTTCCCACTCCATCCCACTCCATCCTACTCCATCCCACTCCATACCACTCATTCCCATTCTAGTGTGAGTCTAATAAAAACCTTTTCTTTCTTTCCATTCCATCCCAAACCATCCCATTCTATTCCATTACACTCTACTTAATCTACTCTACTCTAGTCTACTCCACTCCAAACCACTCCACTCCAGTCCACAACATTATTTGAATGGGTATGTAGTTTTTCTATTCCAAGCTAGATCGCGCTACTGAACTGCGCGTCTCGGTGTAAACTGACCGTAATTTTACTTCTGGGTCTGGAACACTTTAAAAATTCAAATATCTTTTGATAGACTTAACCGATTGCAATGAAACAAAAACTAAATTAGTCCTCAAGTTACGCTCGATCGTTGTAAATAAAGGTTATCTACATTGCCTTCGTACATTTTACGTGATGGAGCCACAAATAAACAGACAAACCGACAAACCGACAAACCGACAAACAGACAAAAATTCTAAAAATGCTGGAAATGGGTTCTGTTGGTTGTCCTTCAACACCCTAGCTATTTTTTTTGGATTTTATTTTGATGTACAAAAACGATTTTTCTACAGTTTTATTATATGTATAGATTCGTATTATTAGAATCTAAAAATCGTATTGTAAATGTGGTGAAATAAGTATGTAATAATTAGTCATTTGCCTAGCTCATTTGCCTATATTTGAAATATGTCGCATTATTTTTAAATTAGAGTCCGTTTAATAAGTAATGTATACAAAGTATGTTGAATTCTTATTTGTGACGTTCCAATCTGTTTTTAAGCTGACGTCAGTCATGATCTAATTTTAGTGTGGTTTTCGTCGAATTCGTAAAAAATAAGTTTTTCAATAACATCCTTTTTGGTATATTTTTGGGTGATGATCACTTTGTATGTGGAAGAATTTTAGCCAAGATAGAGGGAAAGAACTCGTGGGTTGAGTTGGAAAACTTGCCAGTGACACTAATTTTTTAGTTTTTTATTTATTAAGCGATTGGCGCGTGTTTGACCACCTATCTTCTTTATAAATGTAGCCTTTTGTGGTCCTAATTACCGAACTCTATGGTCAATATGGTCAGGTCCTACATTTGTACATAAATCATTCCATTATCTTGTCACAAAAATATCACGCCTGTATCCCGGGTACGGTAGAAATGTACTGTGTTTAGCGTACCTACTTACATTTTATGTACTACATTGTCAGCAAAAAAAAATGCTGACTTGGTACCTATTACCCAGTACTAATGATCAATGAGGCGGTCGCTCCATCTAACTAATTTTAATAATGCGAAAATTGGTGAGGATGGATGGATGGAAGTTTGATACTCTTTCGCACAAAGGCTCCTGAGCAGATTTAGATGAATTTGACTACAGAGATAGGTTATCATCTGGAATAATACCCTTTATCTCAGTACTATTACATTTTGGATATTAACTCGACGCTGAAGAAGTCTGAAGAAGTTGGATTGGAAGTCGACCCCAAGACAGTTGGAAAATTGGGAAGCGGCTGAGAATCGAAGCAATAATGGTCTTCATCTCATTCTCACTAGTAACGTAAATGACCATTAGCTACTTCCAATTTATTAATACATAATAATTTATTCAAATTTGTAACTTTTCTGCCTTCCGGCGTGGATTCGCTTCACGATGCGCAGACGCATCGCGATCTTTCAACTTTAGGCCTTGAACTTTGTCGACGGGGCTCATGTAATTGGCGTACGAAGAAGTAAAGAATTTCGGGTCAAGTTTAATAAAAACACATCTGCTCCTACCGGCAGAAAAATGTTTGGGTTATCGTTGATGAGCATTTATTAAATTGATGAGATAAGAATCTTTTACTTTTGTTTTTCATGGTAAAGTCATCAAATGAGTCCTTCCTAGGGCGGAACGAGAGGGAGTGTCAGACTTGTACTGACTTAAATTGATTGAACGGTGATCCTTCAATAGCCTTTTAGGTTCCAGGGTCATGGTTACCTGATGAGACAGTCCCGAGACCTCGGCAGCCTTGACCCTCTACGGGGGCCCCGTCAGATTGGAAACAGCTCTTTGAGTGGCGTGGTACACGCGCCTTCGACCCGGGCAAGGTCCATGATCGGACTGCGAGTCACCCATTACTCGCCATCCGCATGTCCACTCGCCGTCCGCATGTCCACTCGCCGGTCGCAAGCCCACTCGTCGTCCGCATGTCCAAGATAATGCCACGTTGCGAACGATTGTTGAGCTATATTTTTATAAGAAACTAGCGACCCGCCCCGGCTCCGCACGGGTGCAATTTGGGTGCAATCTTTATAATATTATTAAAATTGCGACTATAATTTGAGATTTAAACTATCCTATCTCTCAAGTTGGATCGAACTGCACATGGTGTGCGAATTTTATTATAATCGGTTAAGTGGTTTAGGAGTCCATTGAGGACAAACATTGTGACACGAGATTTATATATATGATGAAGACTAATTGTATTAAGCTAATAACGGAGGCTTTGGGCATTCGTAAAGAATATTTAGAATACCAGGCAGTTCTTTTCATGTGTAACTTCAGTGTATAGTAGTCACCAGAGGGTAATGACATTGATCCAGAAAAAAATAGTGTATAAAGCTTTAAATGCGATTAAATTTCCTGCCACATTTCTACAGCTTATTTTTATTGGGATAAGCCTTCTGATAGTTTTAGGTATATCGGTCTCACAAAGCCATTTGAAGCCACTTAGTTCTTTACGTTCGCTGCTTGGCTCTTATTGGTTGTGGCGTGATGCTTTACAGCCTCCCTATAGCCAGTTATATGGACAACGCAAGTTTTTTTTCAATTAGAGCCAGTGGTTGCTGAGATTAACGCGTCCATCTAAACAAACAAACTCTTTTTTTAATTAGATAAGTCGGTAAAACAGCTTTTCTCCGAAACAACGCGGTTTTTCCCCTAAAACCGCAAGACTGATTAGATAACAATACTCTTATTAATTTAGAAGACGTGGCTCTTAATCATTGATTGTTGTGTCGCATTCTGGTAGTAGCCTTGAACTTTGGCAGTAGAATCACTACATTAGCCAGTGTAATCGGCTTACAACGCGTCCGCGACGCTTAGGGTTGTCACGTCAGAAACCAAGTATTTTGTACCGGAAAATGTCGTCAACTTTATAGTAGCTTCAAGGTCCTAAAAGATGCAAGTTGCAATGAATTATTGTTTGGTTGAAATATTAAGACATGACGTTATTATTATGACCACCTTTTTCAATTGAATTGACACGTTACGTTGTATTTATGACTAGTTGTTTTTCGAAGAATTTTGGGACCAAGGATAATATTCTAAGAATTATTTTTGTGGGGTATTGAAAGATGACTGTCAGACGTCTATCGGATAAATAGAACATCAGAAATCCTTTATGTTTTGTTTTCGGAGGGAAACCTTCAGAAGGCTACCGGTCTTTGGGGAACAACAGATGTCTTAGCACGACTTTTTTGTGACATAACCTGAAACTTTGACGTTAATTTCGGATATCGGCGTAGGTAATTTCAATTTTCTATGCAATCAACGCAGTAAATACTTTCAAAAGTACGTTATAAATAAAATACAGAAATCTTGTGATCAGGCCTTAATTAAATAGATGATGTACCTACATTATATGGATTTTCTTTACGGATTCAAAAGACTATGCTGCTGAATTTCAGTTTTTCGTGTCGATTGCATGCTTAAATTATTGTATCCGATAATTACGAGAATATAGCCACTTACATAACTCTATGCTTTTTGTTTCTATTAAGTCCTGGAAGGTGCAGTTTGCGGGATAGGATGGGCAGGAAAGAAAATGGTATCTATATATCCTGCAGTTGGCTCCATACTTTTTTTTTTATCGTGGTAAAATCACCAAATGAGTCCTCAACAGGTTCTTTTTTGTTAAATCATTATAGTGTTATCGTCCTGCATCTGTCCTATATTTGTTTATGTTTTTGGTTCATTTTATTTACTACCCTTTATTTATTATGTTGTAGGTATATTTAATTTAATTTATTTTCACAATATTTTGTAAGTATATTAATGTTTCATAAGTTAATACAAGTATTTATGTACCTATTTCACAAACACACACAAATCACGTTTGGATGTTCTAAGACTGCTTTGCGTCCGTCACGTCATTGTCCAGGTCCAGTTGAAAACCAGCGTCGAGTACTAGCTACTCGACATTTCGCTGAACTGGACCCATTTGACGTAGCCGTGGGACACACAATGTTATAATTTTATGTAGGTAACTATATTTTGTTGTATGCCTAATGTTTTACACTCTTGTTTTTTTTTTTCTCTTTGTTCATTTATTTGTTTATAATTGTGTGTACCACCGCGGTTACCCAAATAAACGTTTTTTCTTTCTTCTTCTTTCTTTCTTTCCATACTGTCTAAAATTCACGGTGATCCTATAATAGCTCTTTACGTTCCAGGGTGACGGTTACCTAGTGAGACAGTCCCGTGACCCTCGCAAGCTCTAAGGGGGACCCGTCGATGGGCTCCACACTGACACTGTGTGTGCGCATTAGGCCAGATTATTTTATAATAGTCATGCTGGTCTCAGTGGATCAATCGGGTTTAATTAAGTCATTAATTGGAATCAGTATGCGCACGTTTTGACCTATTAAAAGAATGTCTAAGTATGTTTGTTGGGCCGAGGCGGGCATGCGGGCGGTGAGTGCGGGCATGCGGGCGGCGAGTAAAGGGCAACTCGCTGTCTGACCATGGACCATGCCCGGGTCAACGGCGCATTGTGTTCCACTTGCGCCTCAAAGAGCGTCAGCATAATGACGGGGCCCCTCTCTAGAGGGCCAAAGCCTGCCGGGGTCTCGGGACTTATCTCATTACCGTGACCCCGGAACATAAAGGGCTATTGAAAAGGACACCGTGGATTGTAGTCAGTACGAGTCTGACAGTCCCTCTCGCCCTGCCCGGGGTGGGAGGATTCATTTGATGATTTTACTACGCTACAAAAAAAAAGTATGTTTGTTGACCAAACATAAATGGGCCGGGATAAGACTTTCTTTTTTTTAACATAAGCCTCATAATTCACATCCGCATTATAAACTGAAGAATAAATATATATTTACGTTTAGATACACGGAAACAGAGCGTTTCTATAGATAGGCATCATACAATTATTATTTCAAATATTTTTTTGCTTGCACCAGCCATAGACTAAAGCCATAGTGCACGACAATATTAGATATTCTCGATTGCCTTTTTTTTGTCACAGATAATGAATAGGTAACAATATGAGATTTAAAGAAGATGATATTATAATGTAAATAAGATGAATGGGTGCTACAGGAGGTCCGCCATTATTTTTGGCAACATAATGACGAGGGCAATGATCCTGAAGTTTCATTTCAACCAACTTATCTGAGCAGGTGGTAAAACGCAGAACTAAAATAAATGTACCAAGTTTTTTATCGATTCGTTTGTTTTCATGTCAAGCAGCGCCATCTTCAATTACAAACTCAACGTGGTCATATTGTTATTTAACATAGAATTGCCATTTGTCTGATGAGTTATGTAATTTAACTTAACTCGCATCTAAGTTCATGGCTTGTATATCAATTGGGTATCGAATGTTGTATGTATTCAAATGTATCTTTTTAAAGTTTGCCTAAGCAATAAATGGCACGTTTTAATTTGAATAGTGGTGGTGGAATAATACTAGCTAAGGGCACGCTTAGGGTAAGCTTTCATCAGTTCTCATGAAATAAGGGGCAAGTCTATTGCTCAACTGGCCAAAAATCATGCGCAGCGTTGCAACTAGCCTTTTATGCGCCCAGTGCGAGCTTCTGTAGGTAATTGTGGCCTGGTTTCAAGTATTATGGTCCTGATCTGGCCCTTTCTGCGCCCCTCCAGGGTTATGCACCCTCTGCCTAGGCACATTTGGCACAACACTATTTGCGGCACTAATCCTGAGTGCCTTTTCACAAGCTTTGGTTCCCGGCTACTAACGCCAGTGCCGAGTATCCGGGCAGTCAGCCAGAGCGTGGTTGCAATTCTGGATAGAAAATCCTAGTGTTACAAAAAAGCACTTGCAAAAACAGGTTAAAAAATAAACAAAGAACCGAAAAACACCCACAAAGAATATCTGGAAGGAAAATACAATCGCTATAAAATAATAAATATCATTATAAGGACAACGCATTTACTTTTTGAAAAAAATCTGTCAACGTTAACTATGCATTAAATTGGCATTTTGCATTATTTAACACCACAACATTGTCCAGTTTGTAACAGGTACTTACGGCCCTTTACAAAAAGAAGGCGACGACATTTTTACATATAATCGTGTTAAAAATATCAACCCGGATGTATTGCTTCTCAAAGTTTTTAAAATACCTCTCGTACTGCCTAGATATTTTTCGGACATGAATAAAAACAAAACACATCGGAATTTTCATAATTGCTAGAAAAATCATCTACTATATAAAAATAAGTCGGGTTTTCCTTCCTGACGCTATAACTCCAGAACGCACGAACCGATTTCCACGGTTTTGCATTCGTTGGAAAGGTCTCGGGCTCCGTGAGGTTTATAGCAAAGAAAATTCAGGAAAAAAAACGAAGCCATCTGGTGGCGAAACGGACTTCGCCGGGTTTGCTAGTTACTAATAAAGAAATCTGGCTCCAAATATTTCCAATAAGAATAGACGTTCAAAAAATTAACATGCATACATAAACTTGCATTTTCCTCCATCAGGATAAGCCGAAACTATAGAACCTGTTATGACCCCTTTTTTAACGATCCCAACTTAAGTTATTTATTTAATTTGGCAAATAATATCGGAAATAGACAAAAAGTAGAGTTATGAAAGAAATAAAAAAAGGAAGGTCACACGTATCATGGGTGAATTGAATGCTGTCATTCTGAATGTTGTTAATACGAAAGGGTTATTTTCGACATTATTCACGATAACAAGTGATTTATAAGTTAAAATAGAATCTTAACAAATTCGTCAATGAATCATTAATTTGTATAAAAAACCACATATAAATTCGTTGATGTCTTTTCTTCTACAAGCCAGGCAATATTTTAATATTACTTTACGTCTATTTAAATGACCAAAATCAATATGGCTAATAAAGATTTATTGAGTAATAATTCAAAATCATAATTGAAATATGATATGATATTATATGATATACTATTACTCATTAATAGGTAAGGTCCTTGTTTATGATTTTTATTCATTAGTTTTATTGTTTCAAATCATATACATGTGCTGTTGGTTTTTGCGGACAGTTTTCTCCCCAATTTGAACTAGTGAATGGTTTTGGGGATTACCTCATACAAAGTATTCTGTTTTAATATACAGGGTGACTTTTTTACCACCGTCCAAAATTTTTCTATGCATTAGGTATCAATCACTAAACCCATTTTTGAAAAAAAATCGATACGTCAAATTGTCATATTAAATCATTTTCTCATCCGCTCTATGTGGTCACTAAGCTAAACGTTAATAATATACACTTGCCGACGCATGAAACGGGCAGAGCGCACCCCGCTGACCCCCCGCCCCACCCCGCTACACCTGAGCGACACATCACAGCGCGGGGTCCAGATTCATCAACTTTTTATAGATAACATTGAGACGTGATATCTCGATATTTTTGTATTGATTGATACAAAAAGAAAAAACACGTATTCAATGATTTTCGCCAAAGATTAATATATTAGAATTTGGATGGTGACTAAAAAATCACCCTGTATACTTGCAGCTTACTTTGAATTTTTTTGATTTTAATAAATAAACCTCACACTTCACATATTTTGGTTCCACGAAAAGAGCAATAGGTCACCAAATAGAAAAAAAAAAAGAAATCTGATATGTTCTGGGTTTAGGGAATCCCTTTATGTTTTAAAAGTAATTTTGAGTTAGATTAAAAATCTGTATGAGGTCACCTTTTCGACCGTAGATAGAGCCAATTTATTACTTTTTTCATAAAAAGGTCTACATTTAAAATTACCCGTGAAAAAACCTATTATCGGCTTATTTATAACTTTCCTGCTGGTGTGTCACACGTTTTCTCTTTGCAAGAGATGGAGACCAGAAAATTCACGCCGTCCCAGATTGGGATTGACAGAACTCAGCAATGAGCCCGAGTCCGTCGGTGTATCAACAAACTATGGGGCACTTAATATTGTGCCTTATCGAATTTTCATTACAGTAACTAATGCTGTCAAACTCATAGCCCAGTTCTGCATAATCGTTCTTTAATGTTCTACTGCTGAATCATATTATTTAGTCTCCTCTCTGTGAGAGAGAAGTAGGCTGTCATCCACCACGCGGGCTCATTGCTGCTTTGTAGATGACACATGTCTTCGAATTTTTGGCTTAAGGATATGCCGGTTTCGCGGGACTGTCTCAAGGTAACTGTGGCCCTGGAACGTAAACGTAAAGGGCTATTGAAGTGTTACCGCGGATTTTACTCAGTACAAGTCTGACAGTCCCTCCCGCCTCGCCCTGGCTAGGAGGACTTATTTGATGATTTTACCACGATAAAAAAAGAATATGCCGGTTGAAATGAATTACGCGTATCACCATCCTGGGTTTGAATATACTTCAGAACCACTGTCCCCCGGTATCATCACAGAGAGAATAATTTCTTCCTCATCCGTGACTCACATCGATGCTGATTTATAATGCGAATAAACGAGAATGTTAATTATAAATTATGACATCAGGTTTTTATTTACAAGCAACGCGGAAGTGGGAAACTTTTATAGTGAAAATAATTACCACCCTAAACTGGGAATGAAAATAAATAACCACACAAATCTTGCGGAATAATGTGAAAGAATGTTTCTGTCTGTTTGATACAGTCTTACTGCTGAACAAATGAAGAAAATTGAATGTTTGTATTCAGAAATGTAGCTTAGTGGCCGTAATGCGCTGTGAGATATGAGTAAACTCACACCATTTTCCCATGATCAAAAACACAGAGGCCGTAGGGAGAAAGCATACTGCCTCTGTGGCTGCCATGCCACAGAGCGCCACCTATTACAAAAAAATAATAGGGTAAAGTACCCAATTGCCGACCTCCCACCAACTACTGACCGCTTAACAGTCTTTATCAAAAATAATATTAAATCTTCTTGCAGTGTCGCATAAAAAGTACACAAAATGAGGTATAATTTATCTTTTATTATATTGGTCTAACAGAAATTTTAAATAAAGCAATGTTGCGTCCGTAAACCTATGATAATAAAATACCCTGCCAAAATCAGTACGAAATTTAACAATTTGCTAAGCTGAGGGTTTGTTTTTAATGTCATTTTATTTCAGTTTTACATGATAGATTCCTTAGAGTTTGGTATTATTTTCGTTATTTAAGACAAATAAAATGCTTTTCTACATGTTTTTCAAGTTTTAGGGAGCCTTAATTTGTTAAAATGATGGGGACAAAATCTGGTACACTCAAAGTATGAATAACCATTTAATTGACATGAGATGTTAATAGTTGGTAGTTAACCAAATGTACCAATATACCAGTAATTATCACCACTATTTGTATGTAAAGTTCATTTTTAATGGTGAGATATCTTTACTTTAATGCATCTGTATAATGCCCATGGGCGTTGGCTCCCCTAAGGCTGTGTATATCTGTATAATCACAAACATAAAAAAATGCCTTACGTAGTAACCTGAGAACCTAACATAACTTGAGCGGGGGCTTACATTTTTGGTCTACTGTTAGATTCTATAATATCTGGATCCTCCTGAATATTTTAAACTTCTAAATTTATAGGAAACGTGAACAACTGAGTGGATTTTGAAAAAAATGGCTTGCAGATAGTTTTATAACCTGGATAAGTGGATGAACCTGGGCATAGGATACTTTTTATGCCGGAATATTGTTCCCGTGGGGCTACTAGTGCTACTACTGAATATAACGCGAACAATGCCGCGGTAAACGGTCATAAGTTGGTTTAATACATAACGGTCTAGCAGAAGTTACTCTAACCTGCATGTTTGACTAAAATGACCTATTCTATCATATCCGAGGCAAAGTGTGAGCTAGTTTTTGGATTGTATCTATGTTCTCTTCATTTGTGAGGTCTTCCACATAAATTTAATAAGTTAGAAACGTCTTTTGTAAATGGGAAACCAGTTTTTTTTTGTAATTTAAACTTTTTTAAACTCTCTTTCTACATTTAAAGCCGTATCCATTCAAATTATTTTGCTGGCGAGCGTTTTAACATATGCAGCATGATACAGAAAAATGAGGTAAACACTAATCAAGAGGAAAAATGGGTCAAAAAGATACAAAAACAACCAAAAAACTTCAAAAATAGTTGCAAGAATATTATTCGCCGCGTTAGGAGACTGGAGATCTAAATAGTCTGAAAAAAGGAGGCTAATGAGGACAATAAGATTAGCTTTATTTGTTTTTCATCGTATAAAACCACCTATGACATTCAAAATAAATTATTTTTAAATTTAATCTTGTAATACAGGAGGTCAAAAAACTGGTCACTTGCATGAGGGTAATTGGTACAAGCATGACAGTAACTGGTCAAATGGCCTGTTCTTGCTAAACTCGAGAAAAAAACCACTTTTTACCTTTGGATGACTGTTTATAATGTTTTAGTTACATTCTCCAATGTTTATTTTATCTACCAAAAACATTCATTTCCACTTGCAACTCGTACATTGGTTTATTTTGAGAAAGAAGCAAGGAAAACAGCTTAAAGGGTCAGTAATTGGGTGTTTTACCCTAAATAAACATTTATTCTAAGATGAGATTTAAGAAAATTAAGGACACATTCAGTCAAAGAAGCTAATTCTGTTTGGCCGATAGTAATGAAGATGAACATGTCATTATGTGTGAACTGTTCGTAAACATTTTTACCTTGCCACCAAACAATGTGTTTTGACGGCAGACTCGGAACATAGTTTTATTTAAACAACAATAGTAGACGTAAATTGACAAGCGTTACGTAGATAGAGGCACATTGACAATAATTTGTAAAACAAACGGTCCATTCATAGAGCTGTTACAAGTCATAAATAGCATTTCAACAAGTCTAAGTCTGTATTGAATGTAAATAAGAAATACGGTTTTTTCATGAAGTCCTTTGTAATAGCTGTAACAGTACCTACTTGTTTTTAAAATTATTATCAAATATTTTGATGGTGGCAGGACTTCTCTACTATGAATTGATAGGATTTAATTATTTTTTGGGGGTTGAGTAACATCACATGACTTTTCCTGTTCCAGGTGTACTGCTGACTAAAATCCACTCTGATCCCTCAATTTCCCTTTGCGTTCCCCGCAAGCCCGGTAGACATTTCGCCCAATCGGGCATAGCTGATGTGTGCTGACAGCTCTTGGAGGCGTGCATGGAACGCAATGGTAGACCTGCGTCCTTATCAGACGGTGGACTAATGGATTTAATACCTTTTATTGGGGTTAATAATCTTAAAATTAGTCTTCGCACCCTGTGTGGAGCGGAAGGGTGACTGTCAGACTCTATTGACTGATAATTGACCTGTTTTAAGGAGGAGGAGGAGGATAAGGAAAAACGTCTGGTAAAGACTCCAAATAAACTGAGATTAAATAATTATGAATTATAATAGATTAAAATAGCCTTCTTCCAATTGTGGAGAAATATATATGGGAATCAATGCTTGTTCCTCCTCTTGAGGAAATATCTTTTGCCCTTCAGTGTGCTACTAACAAAATGATGACTCAACCAAACATCTTTCTTATCCAAATCTTACGTAACATAAAACCTCGAGGTATATGAGTTAAAATTATCGCCAAGATTTATTATCTTGCGTGCAATGTTTTTAAGGATATCTTCATGAAATAAATTAAATCCAGGCGGCATCTTTGAATCAAGCCAATGAACCACAAAATTAGCATCAAAAGAAATTATTTACTTAGCTAAGTACCAAAACTCAACAAAAAATATATCAGGTAAAGTCTTAGTCAAAAGCTAGTAAAACCAGCGCGTCATACATCGATGCGTTCAAAACAAACAGATACACGTTTTGTTGAAAAACGTCGATGTAAGTGAAACGAAGGTCAAATGTCGCGAAGATGTCTCGGAACGAGTTCGGCGGGGTATATGGAGAGGGGGCCGGGGGGGCACTGACGTCAGAGGAGGCTGTGATGGTATATAGGAGATGCGCCGGCGCATCACACGGTTGTATATTAGTATATTTGAATAGTGTGAGAACTGAAGTTTATTGTGAACGTCAAAGGAACAAATATGCTACGTTTTACGATATTAGCCGCAGTGGTGAGTTACTTTTTAAATAACTTAGTTTCTGGAGTTTCAGGATTTTTATATTAAATGGAAAAAAAAACTATTAAAATTGCTGAAAACAAAAAAAAGCACATTCTCAGTTTTCCTCAAGGTTTGCAAAAAGTGATGAAATAATAAACATTCTTGGTAGTAATTCTAAAATTTTCTTGGGATATTCAATTCTTTTCTCAATTTTTTCTTTTCAATTTTATAAACACAGACTTTTAAAAATCTGTCCAATTTATTGAATGTTAAACTTTCGGTACTACCTAATGGGATTTTTTACATGGAGCTTCAAATCAAAAACCGTAGACATAGCGCTCACAAAAAAGTTTTTATACACCAACAATTCGGAATTTCTATTTACCTAATTTACCTATTGTCTGTAAATACTATGCCTACCTCAAATACTATATAACTTACGACGTAAAACGTGGGCGCTAATGTCGCCATACAGTCTACAATAACCGATCAATTTCAATTCATAGATTTGTATTACAATATAGTCTTAATATACACTAGAATAGAATATAGTATACTTTATTGTAAACCAAAAATTAATATTAAGCTTTAACAATGTTGTCAATTCAAGTAAGTGTAAATAAGTGTCGTTACTTCTTCATCATCCTTTTTTTATCGTGGTAAAATCATCAAATGAGTCGAGAGGACTCACCCGGGGCTGGGACGGGAGGGACTGTCAGAATTGTACTGACAAAAATCCACGGTGATCCTTCAATAGCCCTTTACGTACCAGGGTCAGGATACCTGATGAGATAGACCCGCGACCCTCTTCATCACTCTAAGATTGACTTTACTTAATATGTTTGATCGTTATATTTATATTTAGTCCATCTCCAATATTTATTAATCTTATTTACTTAACGACTTTTTTGCCAATTAAATGAGTTAACGTATTATCTACATAAATAAAGGGCTATGGGATGTTTGTATGATCGGATTTATGAACGTGAATTAGGAGAAAGGTGTAAGCAGGGTTCTTAGCAGTCAAATTTCTACCACTGTGGTAAAGAGGCTTGTTTACGGTTTATGTGTTGCAATAAAAGACTAGGTCCCTAATATATAGGACGTGTCTCAATACTCAAGCATTACTTATAACTAGAATCAAGTCATTCGATTGGTAGAGTCTAGTTTTAGTTACGCTTGAGGGATGTTCGGGCTCAAGAATCTAACATATCAGCAAATATACCAAAATGTTGTTGAGGCAAAGTGGTCCATTTATCAATTAGGTCTGTCAAATCAAAGTTCTAACTTTCTACTGATTGAAGTTCCTTTGAGATCTTGCTGAAAGTGGTGAAGCAATAAAAGAGATTCACAAAACCTGTATCGTAACGATCAGTTATTGACAAAACTACTTAGATATATAGTAATTTATGTATAATACAAAACACACATACACATACATGCACATACGTTTGTAATATATGTAGATAATATTGTATATGTGTAAAATACACATTTTTTAATGTAACCACACGTGTGTATAAACGTGATCTATACGATTAAGTATAGGTAAATTGATTTTGATGTTAATTATTATTTGCGCTTTTTTGTCGATGGCCATTATGCTGTTTACACATTGTATGCATTGATTAAATAATGCATGATTTATGAGAATATAATGTCACTATTATGAGCTCATTAATCATGCCATTGTATTTATGTTTGGCTCAAACCTTTAAGATTGAAAAACATCGTGACGATAACATGACTCAACTTAACAATAAAAAAAAAAACAATTGTTGACCCGTGCCCGAATCGTTGAGCGTCAAAGATTTCTAATAAAGGTGTCACCCTTAGGAGGGTGAAAAATGCTTTAAGACCTATTGGGCGTTTTTCCATTAGACGGCACGGGGCACCGGCACCGGCGTAGTGCCGGTGCCGTGCCGTCTAATGGAAAAACGCCCATTCTCATACTACAAAATATAATAAAAAACACATAAATAAAATCGGTCCTAACTGTTTCGGAGGAGTGCAACTAGAATCACTCCGGCACGAGATACCCATATACATGGTTGAAAAATAAAATTGGCATAACTCTCAAAAAGAACAAATTAATCTAAAATATCTTTAAACGAGCAATTCTTGTATATTTATATATTATAATCAGGATCTCGGAAACGGCTCCAAGGATTTTCATGAAAATTACAGATTAGAGGTTTTTCGGCTCAAGGAATCGATTTATCAAGGTCCCAGGTTCGAGAAAAGCTGGGTTCCCAAGATATAGACATTTTAAAAACCGAGCGAAGCTCGGTCAACCAGATATTGTCTTTTTAAAAGTGTCGTGGTGTCTTTTTAAAACATAAGAAAACCTTTTGTAACAACGACTGCAAAGCGTCCGTCCTAATTAATTCTGCTTTAAAAAGTTTTCTGTAGGTAAATAAGTGATTATTTGTGGTTTATCAAAATGACCCAGAACATGCATTAACAATAATACGCGAAGATTTTGTGTTTTTTTATTTAAGACTAGGTACCAAATAAAACTGGTATTTAAATTCAGTGTCAGGGTTGAAATTATTAGGAATGTATGACACATATATTTATGTAGCATAATAAGCGTGAATTTCTCGAACCATCTTACAGCTTCCACAAGACCTTGGGGTCTTTTATTTGAATATTAAGTAGGATTCTTGATTTTAGTTTTAAAATTAGTCAATATTCGTTATTTAATTTCATGTTGGTAATGATTTGCTGGTTAGTAATCTGGTTAGTAAAAAACAATGGTTTAAAACAGAAATATTCAACTTTTATAGTCGGTCTGTTTTGTTAAGAATTCTTTTATACTTTTGCCGTTATGATATTATTTTGAGTAGCAGACCGGGGTTTTTCTGCTGTCTACTTGAATCCTGGGCTCGTAATCTGTCTCATTTAGTTTAGAGTCTAGCCCGTTAAATTCATTCTTAGTTAAATTGGCAAAATTTATAAAATATGTGGACTTAATGCCCTCTGCCCAACCCTCTGGGATAACATGCATTTCTTATTTATGTTAATCTGAATCTGGATCTATAAAAACAATCTTGTCGCCCGGAAACTAATTTTCCGTATCAATACACGCACGCGTACGCTCGCCGCTCGTCTCCCTAGCGTGCGCAGCCGCAGGGCAGAACATTCTCTTGGTGTCTTATTATTTATTGATAGTTATCGGAACATAATCTATTGGAAGATCGGAGATATTTAACAGTTGCCTATAGTTTAACTATCATTGTTTTAATGTTTGATTGTGTTGTTTGATGGCAACAAATACAGTACCTATAAGCAAATGTGTTCAGGCAAACTAACATTGACAGTTCATCTATGATGCAGTTTTAGCTTTTGTAAATTTACTAAATCTCGTCTCTATTTATTTAGTACACTAATTACAATATATTATAACGTAGGTTCATTGCAATATCTGCTATGAGATCTATTTATAAAATATTAATAATCAAATCGTTGCGAACAATCTGAAAAAGATTTTTAAGTAATCTAGGATTTAATTATAATTTTATAGGAAGGTACTACAATGTAGGATTTAAATAAGAAAATATATGAGGTCGACTCAGGAGTATCAGATAGCCAGATAGCATCGTATTTGTTAATAATTACTATTCGTCTCAATTAACATTTATTACAGCGATCACTAACCCTGCTTGTCAAGGCAATAGAATTAATTAACGACTTATAATTAATACAATTTAATGTCCCGAGATTGCTTATTGTACTCTGCGACATGCATCCATCCGTATCTTTCAGAAGAGATAAAAAAAAAAAACAGTTTTATGATCTTTTATTTCTATGTTGACCTTACTCTGAATTGCCTCAATGTATTGTATGCTTATTCCAGCAGAATTGCCAGTGTGAACCTGAAGTCATTCATTTAGGATATAAAAAAAAAATTATGTAAATCCGTTGAGTAGTTTTTGTGTGAAAGAGTAACAAACATCCATCCATCCTCACAAACTTTCGCATTACATTAGTAGTTATTATTAAGGCCAATAAGCGGCTATTTGGATTTCCGAACTATAGTCTTCCGAACTAGACTTCCGAACTTTTAAATTTATTTGAAAATTAACTATTCTGAATTAATCGGTTTAGAAAATTATGTTGAAGAAATAATATTCCCAGTGGTTTTGTATGGTTATGAGTTAACCAACTATACAATTTTTACGATCACCCATCCATCATTTTCTTGCAGTCAATGGGACATCTAACAATATACGTCTTTACTTGGCAACGGCAACAATTTTTAATAAGACAATTTCCACATACCTAATATTGAATCTTCAAATAATATCCACTAACAATAGATTTGTTTCACAGTAATTTTGTGCTGGTTTCTGACATTTTTGCTTGAAGTAGTTAAAATTGACAAGTGACTGGAGCCATAGACACAAGATGAATGTGTCGCAGAAACCAAAAAGAACGAAATTTTTAAGGTTTGTTAGCAATAAAATAATATGAACAATTTCACAAGCCCGCGCTGGGCCGTATGGTGAATTTCTCTCAGAGAGAGGAGGCCTGTGTCCCAGTAGTGGGAACAGGTTGATTATAATATGATATTTTTCTGCAGAGCGCAACTCTAGAAGGGTTCCACCGTGTTGCCCGAATATTTTATTATTATCAGTAGAGGATTTTTATTAGAATAAATAATAAAATATTGGAAGCGTCACCGTCTGCCATACGAAGCCAAAGTATGTGATAAGAAAAAGAATAAACGCATAAAATGCTTCATGCAAAACCTAATACGGATCGAATTTGTCACCACGACCTTGTTATGACCAAATAATAAAATATGTCATCAATTCATTAGCACGAAATCGCACTTAAATAGCTCAGCCGTTTCTGAGACATAACCAAACAAAACCAGCGAAAACTTGCTAATATCACTTCCGCTCCTTGAAATAAATAGATAAACCAAATATTAGTTCTAGTCTCCTTAATATTCACGTAAAGTGTCTCGGTTATGGTCTATTCTCCGAATATTTTCCTGAGATAATATGTTTTAGTTTTGAAAATTGTGTCTTTTGTTGACTTCGACTTGTAGATTCTTCGAAGGTAATGTGTTAATGAGCTAATAAGTCATTGGTTGGAGCAGAGCTCAGAGAAACGAATATTTTTTCTTCTGTGTTAATCTTGTGTTAATGAACAGTTCCGGGTAAGGACAATACTTGCCCCTGTTTTTTCTCGAATGGAATTGTAAGACTGAAAAAGTGGTATTTATTTAATTTTACATACCTAGTACCTACTTTTTGTGCTGTTATCGACAAGATTGATCGCCTTCCAATATCATGATGCAGTTCAGAGTTTTTCAAGTACTATTTTTATTGTTTTATTAGTTGTTATAAGTAGGAGGGTATTAAAAAGATTGTTTCGGTTTTCTTTCGGTTTCCCAAAGTATTCTGTAGATTTCGTTATAAGAATAGGTTTTCATTTTTATTATTTAGATGTCTGTGCTCTTGAATCTAGCCTAGATCAGAGATGACAGAGACCAAATCTACGATGGAGAGAACTTACCTAGAAGAAGCCTGTTCACATTAAATTTGAAGATATGCGTCCGGGAACACGGAATAGGTTAGACAATTAAGTGTTTGTAAAGGATTCGAAAATGATGAACATACTTCTAAAAAAATATATAGGCTCATCCAGTTTATTTACGTCATCAATTAAGAACAAGGTACAGCAAAGTTATAGGTAATTATAGTGATATCAAAACAACACGAATTTAACCTTCCAAGTTAAAACTAAATAATATAAATTACAATAATAAGAACATCAATCAATAGTTCGTGAAACTAATCACGTTATACACAAAAACATTTTCAAACTTAGGTCATCATTGGTTTTAGGATTCCGTACTAAAATTTAGAAAATAAACCTTAGCCCGCAATTACTTACGGTTGAAAATTGTCCCACGGCAATGTTTTAGGATATAATTGCATTCGATATTTTAATGTTTTTTTATGAACAGAATCAGGCGTAACCAGGCCTGGCTCACTCCGCGGTGTAGGTATAAAACTGCGGGGCCACTTCGACGTGGCCGTAACAAACGGCTGTCGCGCGCCGGCCGTTCAGTACGCGCTCCGTATCTTATTTATTTTTGTTACTTGTGATTACGTACAAGTAAAAATGAAGATAATAAATGAAGAAAAGCAAAATATTGCATATAAGTAGCTTTTGGTTGTTTAAATAATAACAGTGATAGGAGCCTCACATTTTTGTTAAGTAAAATTAATACGATCAGTATTATGTATACTTTAATTTCATATTTTTACGCCAATCAGCCCGCTGAAATATGCACGAAAGAAGCAATAATGTATTAAATAATGAACTATAAAAAAGTAAGAATGTCTGTTTACACAGCACATGAATTTGAAAAAATAACCTTTGTTCTGAGACTATCAGAACATCAAAACAGTGTTTCTAAAATAATCGGTCAAAGTCGATGATTTTTGTTATTTTTTGGAAATTGTAAAGCAAAAGCTGTTCAGTTTGGAAGGGTTGAGTTGACAAATTAGCTGAACATTACAATAGAATTGACGATTATTATATAACTTTACCTACATCCTACATTTTTAAATATTATTCTTTTTTGTTTTTCTAAGATGAAATGTTTAAAATAGAACAATAATAGGTAGAAAAGATAATATTGGTATATATCATTTCTAACTTAAGGTGCCGTAAGTACTATTAACATTATGTGCTACCTATCGATAATATAGTATGTAGTAATCGATGACGAAAACAAAACGATATAGGCTGATGATAAAAACAAAATTCCTTGAGGAACATTTTATATTAATAATGTAATTTAACATATGCATAAAGTACACCTACCTACCTGACTGTGCCTCCTAAACTCGCAAGTCACAACCCTATTGAGCGCGGCGAGGCGTTGACCTTGATGTGACGTTAGCGTCAGATAAACTAAAATGATCTCTCGCGCGTCACTATTCAGTTCATTTTTGCTTGCGCACGGGAAGTTTAGGCTATTATAAAAGTAGGTGGGCGATGCGGGTGCAAGTAAAAATGGACTCTATTCTCTCGTGCATAGATTTTACATTTGTTTGTTTTCTTTTTGGGAGTAACGCTTCTGTACCTTTAGGTACTATTATATATTCTGTGGCGTGTTAGGTTTGACATAATTTAAATAAATCTTGAATTAACTTAGTCGATTAGTGGGACATTTTATTTCTTATACTGGCAACATCAATGTGAACGAATGACATTAAGAACTGACGTTGGGAGTTTTGACGACAGACTCGGCCTATTTGGCTCGGGACCAGCATCGAATGCGGACGTATTACGAAGTGTACAAAGGAGAAAATACAACTACCCTTCAATAATTAATGTGAGTTTTATTATACTTTAATATTCTATATATTTGGTGTAAGTGTTCTTATATTTCAGAAGTGGGATAGGCCCATGTGCAGTGCTCATTTTTACCGCTTAGTTATTTTGTATCAGTTTAATTTTACAGTCAAAGAATTAGTACCTTAGTGTCAAACATAAAAAAAAAAATCATAGTGTCTGAGGGTCATACTAATAGTGCTATATGATAGTGTCGTTATCGTTCCTGGGGTGCAAGGGGGACCAAAATTTGCTTATTTTTGAGCTACGATGGCCCGTTTACGAGATATTTCAAATTTAAATATACCGCCACCGTCGACATTATTTTGAAAGTTTTTAATAGAGTAGTTACATCGTTTGCGTTTACAAGTTGCAGAACGATGCCGCGTTCAAACGAATCTTCTCCACGGCGGCGTTTGAGGACACCAAGCCATAGAGAAGCTGAACGTGATGCAGACTCAAGCAGACGGAGCCGCAGTCGCACGCGCCGTGAAGGCGACACCTGTCGCAGTCGCAGTGGACGGCGTACTCCTGATCGGAGGCAAGGACGTGATAGTACCAGAAAATTGGAACAGGAGATGGAGCATCATCGCGAGCGCATACGCGCTCTGGAGGGCGAGTTGAGCCGGGACCGTAGTCTTAGACGACGGGCTACACCCCTGGCCGGAGCTGAGCGCAACAACCACCGCGTGTCAAAGGACGACGAGCTGGAGCGGTTGCGGGTCCGAGATAGAAGCCTACCTCGTGAACGCAGCCCCACAGTACGAAGATCCCGTGAAGTACGTGATGGCGCTGACATCGCGCCGCCGACACCACGGCATACAAGGTCAGACAGTCCTACTTTTACTTCCAGGGATATTATGAACATTATAAATTCTATAAATAATGTTAAGTCTCAATCTCAGCCGTTAACAGAGGCGTCCCCGACGCAAAATTTTAGTAGCAATAATAATATGATCCATAAAAATATTCTACCTAACTTTGACCCTTCTTCAAAGGGACAACGCATTGATATTTGGCTAAAGAAGGTGAATGAATGTGCCACTGTTTACGGCTGGGACGAAAGAACCATCATACATTTTGCTATGCAGAAACTACAAGGATTGGCTAAAACGTGGTATGAGAGTTTAAATTCTATACTATTCAGTTGGAGCGAATGGCAAAACAAGTTGACAAGTGCGTTTCCATTTGAACAAAATTATGGCCAATCCTTGGAGGACATGCTCAGAAGAAAAAGCAAAATTAATGAACCTATTGAGGTCTACTATTATGATAAACTGGCCCTCTTGAACCGGTGTGACATCGAGGGCAAACGCGCAGTGGAATGTATCATACATGGTTTGAGCGATAAAACAATGCGGTCTAGTGCCAACGCGGTGCGGTGTGCCCAACCCGATCAACTATTACAATTCTTAATGACTAATAAGGATATTTCTCAATTTTCGGATCGTGTCAATTTTAAAGGTCAATCCTCCTCAGCATCAGAATCGTCCAATAATAACAATACGATTCGAATTGCAAGAACTAATAGTAATAATAATACTCGCGAACTGTTTTGTTTTAACTGCAAAGAGAAGGGACACCCCTACCTTAAATGTCCCAAACCCTTAGTTCAGTGTGAGAAGTGTCGTAAGTTCGGTCATAAAATTGAAAATTGCGTTGTTAAAGTAGGAAATGACAAAAAGCCTGAGAACGTGCAAAGAACAATGCGTATATTAACTTCGGAATCAAATTCAAAATTCATTAAAGAAGGCATAATAAATAACGTCCCAATTAAAATTTTCGTAGATTTCGGTAGCGAGGTCACGCTTATCACGCAGTCAGTAGCTTCAGGGTTAGGACTGACCTGCATTAGCCCTTCCATACCTCTGAAGGGTTTTGGAAGTGACATAATACATACTAAAGGTGGGGCCGAAGTGGATCTGAGTATTGATGGTGTAAAAGGTCATGTTTTGTGTCAAGTAGTAGACGACAGACTTCTTGATTTACCCATGCTTGTAGGACAGTCATTCACTGAACAGTCTCATGTCATAGTGTACAAAAATGCGGAGGAATTAAAATTCTTTGACGATAACAAAATATATGAATTTCCGGGGTTAGATTTAGGTGATGATGCTTCGGTAACCGTGGCCGTTGCTTCTGATGTTGTCATTTATGGTCCAGCTGTAGTTAAGGCCTGCGTAGACACAACTAGAGATGGAGATATTTTATTAAGTGGTAAAGTCATAGGGAAGCCAAATCAGCAGTTTACAGTTAATGGGGGGGTGTACCGAGTCAAAAGCAGTTTACTTTACATTTATATCACGCCGTTGTCGCAATTCTGTCAATTGAGGAAGTCGGTCATTATAGGACGGGGTACCAAAATTGAGGTAGTTAGACATATATGCGCGTCAGCAGATTCTCTCGTAATCGAACCCGCTGCAATCGATGTTAATCAATTACAAATAGGTGCCACAATTAACGAGTCTCAACGTCAACAGCTGTTAGACATACTCGTTAAGTACAAACACTGTTTTGGTACGTCCTTTAAGGAACTAGGGTGTACAAGTGTTGCTGAGATGAACATTGAACTTACCAGCAACCGTCCCGTTGTATACCGACCATACAGATTGGCACACAAGGAACGTGAGCAAGTAAGAGAAATGATAGGAGAAATGTTAGAGGCTGGAATTGTGAGGGAATCCGTTTCAGAATATGCTAGTCCTATCATATTAGTGCGCAAAAAGGATGGCAAGCAGAGACTATGCGTCGATTATAGGCTCCTGAATTCCGTAACGGTGAAAGAACGGTACCCAATGCCAATTATTGAGGACGAGATTTCCCGACTCTCGGGCCAGGCATATTTTATTTCCCTGGACATGGCTTCTGGTTATTACCAAGTGCCAATAGCCGAAAACTCAAAACCGCTAACGGCATTCGTAACCCCTGATGGCCAGTACGAGTTTAATCGTATGCCGTTTGGGTTGGCGAATGCGCCCGCTGTTTTCCAGCGGATGATGAACAGAGTACTGGGATCCGCTAGGTTTACAGAGGCCATGGTGTACATCGACGATGTCCTTATTTATGGAAAGAGCGTGGACGAATGTTTGGAGAGGTTTGAAAGAGTGATGCAATTGTTAGAGAAAGCAAATTTGACCCTGAACTTGTCGAAATGCGATTTTCTTCAGGATAAGATAATATATCTCGGTTACGAAATAAGTGCTGTAGGCGTTCGCCCTGGTAATAAGAAGGTTCAATCTGTCCTGGATTTTCCTTGTCCGACCAATTCGCATTCAGTACGACAATTCCTTGGGTTAGTGGGCTATTTCAGAAAGTTCATTAAGAACTTTGCGACCCTGGCACACCCACTGAATAAACTGCTTAAAAAAGATGCGAATTGGGTTTGGACCGAAGATCAAGAGGTGGCATTCAGAGCGCTTAAGGATAGGTTGGTCGATAGACCGATATTAGCGATTTATGAACCAACTGCTGAGACAGAACTGCATACCGATGCAAGTAAAGTAGGCATAGGGGGAATTTTGCTACAGCGTAAGCATGCCAGTGATTCTTTTCAACCTGTGGCATACTATAGCCGGCAAACTTCTCCAGAGGAGAAAAATTTTCATGCATTCGAACTTGAAACCCTGGCTGTAGTCTGTTCGCTAAAAAAATATCGAGTTTACCTGTTAGGACAAAGTTTTAAAATCATAACCGACTGTAGCGCTTTGCGTTCAACATTTTCAAAACGGGACATGATTCCGCGAATAGCACGTTGGTGGCTTTTGTTACAGGAGTTCCAATGCACTGTGGAATATCGTGCCGGTACTAAAATGGCACACGTGGATGCTCTGTCGCGAAATCCGGTCGAATTGGTAGATGAAACGGCCGAAATAGACCAATACCCAAGTGTCATGTTGATAAGTAGCGATGACTGGCTACATACCTTACAGATGGGAGATTCTGAACTCCGACGGACTCGCGACATACTTACTGCCGATATGGACGCTGATAGCTTAAAACATATAAAAGAAAACTATCTGATTAAGGATAATAAACTTTATAAATGCCTAAACGGGGATAAAAATAATTTACGTTGGGTGGTACCAAAAGGCGCAAGGTGGCAACTTTGTCGCATGAACCACGATGATATCGGACATTTTGGTGTAGAAAAGACGTTGGAACGCATTAAGAAAACATATTGGTTCCCTAAAATGTCAAGATTTATTAAAAAATATGTTCAGGCGTGTCTTGAATGCGCATATTCAAAGAAAACCGCTGTCAATGAGGGTCATTTACACCCAATCACTAAAATAGAAGTACCTTTCCACACCATTCACGTTGACCACCTTGGGCCTTTTGTTCGTTCCAAGTCAGGAAACTCGTACCTTTTGGTGATAGTGGACGCGTTCACAAAGTTCATTTTTATAAAACCGGTGCGAAATACTAAGACGCAAACAGCCGTAAAAGTTTTTGAGGATATCTTCTATACTTTTAGGGTCCCCGACCGTGTTATTAGTGACCGTGGCACATGCTTTACATCTCATGCGTTTAAACGTTTTTGTTTGGATAAGGGCATACGACATATTCTAAATGCAGTGGCTAGTCCAAGAGCGAACGGTCAGGTAGAGCGGTACAACCGTACCATTCTGAACTCTTTGACTGCCCAGAATCTTAATTTTGATGAGAGGAATTGGGATGACAAAGTAGGTAGAGTCCAATGGGGTATGAATAATACTCGACAGAAGAGTACGGGTAGGACACCGGCTGAAGTCATGTTTGGATTAAATATGAACGCTGAGATCAACCCTAGACTTAATGAACTAGTACGGGAAAGTAGGGAGGAAATAGATCCAGATATTCTACGAGAATCGGTTAAAGATAAAATTGACGTAGAACAAGAAAAACAAAAATCCGCTCATGACAAAAACCGGCATCCTGCGCGACTATACGGTGAAGGCGATCTTGTTAAAATTACAAGAACTTCGTTTGCAAATGATGGCAAAAGTAAAAAACTAATTTCACCTTATGTAGGACCTTATCGTGTGATTGCTGTGTTGGGTAACGACCGCTATAGACTGGCTGCTATACCAGGGTTATCTAGTACCAAAAATAAGCGCAAAACCACTGTAGCCGCCGATCGCATGTTACCATGGGTTCACGTGGCCGCATTAAATGTAAACGACGGTAATGATGATGATGAAGATGAAACGAATAGCGCTAACGAAGAAGACACGGATGTGTAATTTCGCTTACTTTGAAGATTATTAAATTTAACATTGCATAATTTTATTATCATCATCAACATTTCCAATACGATAGCTGAATTGTGATTTTATAATGATTGTTACTATTTGTATATTACGATTAATTAATGGCACAAACTAGATTTGTAATTAAAACTATACAAGTATTGTATGTGCAGAATTAAGTTAAGTAAGATCCTGTAATTGATTGGGTTGAGATTATGATGTGATTAAAAATGTAAAGTGTGCTGAACATACATGATAAAAAAAAAAACATATTGTTTGTGAGAGTCATTATTGATGTATTGATTTCCTGTGAGAAAGAGGGTTCACAAGGAATGTCACCTTAGTATGTGAGAAGGAGGGTTCACTGCTACTGTGACTTATGTATTGACATATTTAATTATATTTATCTATTTATTGTTTGTGAGAAGGAGGGTTCACAAGCAATATCACTTTAGTATGTGAGAAGGAGGGTTCACTGCTACTGTGACTTATGTATTGACATATATTATATTTATCTATTTATTGTTTGTGAGAAGGAGGGTTCACAAGCAATATCACTTTAGTATGTGAGAAGGAGGGTTCACTGCTACTGTGACTTATGTATTGATATATTTAATTATATTTATCTATTTATTGTTTGTGAGAAGGAGGGTTCACAAGCAATATCACTTTAGTATGTGAGAAGGAGGGTTCACTACTACTGTGACTTACTTATGTATTGACATATTTTATTTTATGTATGTATTTATTGTTTGTGAGAAGGAGGGTTCACAAACAATATCACTTTGGTTTGTGAGAAGGAGGGTTCACAACCGTCACGATTTTGGATATTATTTTTAAAATGTTTGCTTTAAGTTTATTGATTTTGAGAAAGAAGACTTGTAAATAATTCAATTTTGCGAGAAAAAGAGGTCACTTTAAGTTAATTGATGTTATTTTTTTTTTTGATTTTGATCGTTTTTATTTATATTTTATTGTTTGGCGATAAAGAAGTTTCGCAAATTGTGTGTGAATTGTAGCAATAATGTGTAAATAATTGTGAGTTCGGATTCGATGCTGTCACCTGTACCGGCCGAGTGTTAGGTTGTAGTACTCGTAGTTAACTGGCCTACGTGCATGAGGACATGCACGACGTCAGGATGGTCGAGTGTTAGGTTTGACATAATTTAAATAAATCTTGAATTAACTTAGTCGATTAGTGGGACATTTTATTTCTTATACTGGCAACATCAATGTGAACGAATGACATTAAGAACTGACGTTGGGAGTTTTGACGACAGACTCGGCCTATTTGGCTCGGGACCAGCATCGAATGCGGACGTATTACGAAGTGTACAAAGGAGAAAATACAACTACCCTTCAATAATTAATGTGAGTTTTATTATACTTTAATATTCTATATATTTGGTGTAAGTGTTCTTATAGGCGTAACATTGTTTTTTTTTATTAACCTTTCCTATGTCCCACTGTTGGGCAAAGGCCTTCCATTTCTCCTTCCAAACCTCTCTATTTTGGACAATTTCTGGCCATGTCTGCCCAGCAAAGATAACCCAAACTTAAAAACTGTACTTTTTACTGAAACTGAGTTTGTTTGTTTGGTTGAACGCGCTTATCTCAGGAACTACTGGTTCGAATTGAAAATATCATCTTGTGTTAGATATTCCATTTACCGAGGAAGGCATAGATATACAACATCACGCTCCGACCAATAGGAGTCGAGGAGCGGGGTGAATAATAATAACAATAAATCATTTATTTTCAGTTTACAAAGACCTATAGATAAATACCTTAACCTAAGTATACATTATGTTTTATTACAATTGTATTAGAAAATAAAACTTAAACCGCGGGGAACAGGTAATGTAAATATAAGTTTAAAACGTTTCGGAAGATAGACAGATAGACCAAATACCTATGATAGTTTAAGACTTAAACTATCATAGGTATTTGGTCTATCTGTCTATCTTCCGTGAGTTGCACTGCAGTCTTTATTTTATTTTAGCAGCCTTGTTAGGCTGTCAGTCAAAAACATCAGGAAGGAATCTCAAAATCTCAAACCTGTCTTGAAAGCTATTCAAAATAGAGCAACAAAACATTACTTGAAAGCAGTTAACAGAACTTATACTCGTACATAGCCAATTTGCATCTTACGTTGGTAAATAGAAATATTGTTTGCTTTTAGAACATATAGATTTCATAATTTATGACAACTGGAAAATTGCTACCGTTAGCCAAATAGACAATAACCCACCTTTTCTATGATTGCAGCAGTAACTGAGTTTTAAACTGCAAACCGTATCCAACTTGCAATTGTTGTTTTTTGTTGTTGTAATGTTTTATTAAAAAACATGTACGGAACACCTTTTTTGAAGTATGAGAGGATCTCACCAGTTTTTTCCGCAAATCTAGTAGGTATTAAATTAACTATGTTTCAAAATGCTAAGAATAAGCTGTAAGTATGTATATTTCGGCTGGCTAGTGACATTTTAAATTTTCAATCGTAATATCAAGCTTTTGCGCAAAAAATGTCTCACTTAAACACTGTCCGTCGTACCACAAAAAATTAAACATCTGTTGAACACTTGTCTAAAAAGTGTAACTGCAAAACGACCCTTTTATCAACGTCAAATACCGTTTTGCAGTTGACAGTTTTTTGACAATTGTTTAACAAATGTTTAACTGTTTTGTAGTAAGATGGTGTAAATTCTGCGTCGTGTAGTTCTCCATATAAATGCAATTTTGAGATGGAAGTGACAGGTTAGTAAGCGATATTATTGAAGAGAAAGGCAGCAACAAATTGTTTTTGCGAGGGGTATTGTCGTGACTATTGTGATCATTAGTTATGACAGGATATCTCAGAGATGCATGGTCAATAATATATTATATGCAAATACAAACGAGAGCCAGTAATTTATTTTCCTAGCAGACATAAATGATCAATACCAAAGAATTCAACAAGTAAATAATCGGATTTTCAGGCCTAACATTTTACTTTAGGCCTGGAAATCAGATTATTTTTTTATTTTTTTTTGATATTTGTAACTTAAAATACTTACTAGGAAAGGGTAGTCAAAGAGTGACTGTAATGTCGCAGTATTTTGAAACGGAAAAAAAAAATAGGTTACAAAAGCCCTGGGACGCTGTCCACACCCCCAACGTAGACATAGTTAAAATAAGAACGGCTAATCCTTAAGGCGCGTTTCCATTATGCAAGTGCTTGCATGCACGTATGACGTCAGACATGTGTGCAAGTGATTTGAATTGGAAACACGATTTTGTTCAACTTGCAGCTTGCATACAAGATTTTAGTGGTATACAAGTTAGTTCTAGTTGAGAAAGATTGTTTTTTGGTTCCCAAAGACAAGCATGTCTATGATATTCCTCAATAAATATTATTGTTTTCTCCGTATCCCATTTAGCAGTCATTTTTACAAAGTAATAAAGTCATAAACAAAGTAATCCTCTATGCACGACCGCATGCGCTTGCAACTTGCGCGCAAATGATCCGACTTGATTATTGTGCGTACAAGTTTAAACCTAATTGCATACAAGTTGCAACTTGTTTGTAAGTTGTTGTTTCCACTATACAATTTGCATGCAACTTGCAACTTGTATGCAAATCACTTGCATAATGGAAACGTGCCTTTAGGAGCTTTAGAAGCAGTAAATGGAACAATAACATAGTGTTGGCATGTTTTACACTATTTACAATCCTAGACAGGAAATAGGAAAATATCACTGTATACAACTGTCAATAACCTAGTGTTGAAATGATAAACGCGATGGAAGACACATATGACAGGTCTCTTTATTTCTTGAAATCATTCATATTCATGAGAGATGAGTTCTTTTCCTGACGACCTTCGGGCGAACCTTGGGGGTAATGGGTGGTTCCATCCTGTTATTATAATGTTAGTGTTGGTTGAAGGATTCGGTAAAATAGTTTTTTTATATTGTGGCTGGATTGCATAAAATAAATAAATTTGTTAGGCAGGGATGGAGGTACCTACTATACAATGCCAGTTATTCAAGTTCAGTGGTAGATTTAATTGGAATCAACTGAACATTTGTGTATAGCATTTAATTCATTATTTTTTATCTGCAAGAGCCCCTCTTATGGTGAAGGCTTCCTCCAAAAGTGATGTTTTATCTCTGTCCTAAGCCATTTTCGTAATAACATAATTGTTAATATTGTACTCTCACTTACATAACAAAGATTTTTAAAAAACTTTTCGAGTTAATATTAATTTAGATACCCTACTTAGTTATTTGATTAAGTACTTGGAACCTTTGTTGGCTATCTTCTTCATTCTTGTTCGTTCCGCCAAAATTAACTTCACTGATTAAGCTCACCAAAGGAGCCACCTCACCTTACCATTTGTAAAGTCTTTACAATTTCATTTCTAGGTGATTCTACTGCTCTAAAGTCTGTCTCAAAGCACCATCGTAAAAATAAATGACCTAAGTACACATTCTAGTCATTACTGATATGCCAATTTACATTTAGTTGTTGTTCCGTATTGAAAATCCACGTTCAGAGTAAACCGTTGGAATTGGTCTGGTCATAGAATGCTAATTGATTTTACAAGGTTGAATTTTTGCGAACTTGAGGCACTACGACGAACTTTTATTTTTATAAATTATTCATTTGTACAGAACACTTGCGTTTTAATTTAGTATCTATTTAATTTCTTTAAGCTCCCCGATTTACTTTAATAATGGCTCTGAACTACTGTGAAGTTCGATATATCTCTAAACAAAGAGTCTCACTGAAGCCACTCAAGGCTAATTTCTCAATACATGACAATGAATCAACATTTTTTTTGAAATCAACCTGTAATTGTACCACTGCTGGGACTCATAGTGCAGGTGGATAGTACAACATGTCTTCGAGTTTCTTTGTTCTTGGACCGTTTTGAGAGCAGTGGTGACGAAATAAACGACACCTTACCCTGCATCATCATCATCCTTTAATATTATCTCACAAAATAATTCTACAAGAAACTGCTCCACACACGTCGCTGTTCTCATAGCCACGCAACTTGCTTGCATTATTGCCCGTTCAAGTTCACGGCTTCAAACCAGTTTGAAGCTCTTGACTCTTGAGCCACGCAGTGATTTGTGCTTTTTGTGCAACCAGACACCTTTCTCAAGCTCTTACGTCACAACCTTTACATCAAACTTGTTACGTATATTTTTGTAAGTATTTTTTACTGGAGGCGTTTTTTTTTGATAAATTGGATGCACCAATTCTGTTTAGAAAGAGCTTAAATTTTCGGTAGTTGTTTGGATGGTGTTCTATTTTCAAATTACTATTTTTGATTTGTGATTCGTCTTTTGGCAATGTTCTTTATAAATGTCAGAATCTCCAAGTGAAACGTGTACATAATGATCAAAGCAGGTACGTACAGAAACGAGAAAGACGCGTAAGCTTGTTATATGGTCCCGTAAAATGATCGAATTATGAAGTCAAAAATTGAAATATTTATGAGTGTTCGAGGAAATCCGATATGTAAGTAGTTTGATGTAGACACAAACATTATACAACAGCTAATGGAAATGGAATACATAATTAAGCAATCAAGATGGACCTTGGCAATATGTAGTAAAATTGTCACTATTCTTAGAACGTATTCTTAGAATCATCAGTTGTATTAATAATTATTAATCAATTCACGTAAATCAGACATTTTTTTACAATAACCAACTAATTTATAATATAGACGGATAGACAATATATTTCCAAATACAAAAGTCAGGAGTGTCGGCAATTATGTAAATTAATCCGTAATCAATTTGGTTTAAAAAAAAGAGTTTGATAAAGATGTGTTGGACCTCATAAATATAATAATACAGGATCCGTAAGGTCACGGATTTTTTAGGTGATAGAAAAAAACACGAAATACAGGTGGCTTTTATTCAGGTAGCATTGAAATATGAACTAACTGCAAGTAGTGTCGGCCACTAGATGGGGCCCAGTTTAGCAGAATTTTATTTTAAATAGCGATAAAATGATTCTACAACGTCTGGTCGCAGCGGTGGGACACATCACACAATCCTTTTTACTACAAAAAAGTTAAACATATCGATTGAACACTTGTCTAAAAAAATGTAACTGCAAAACGACCCTAATATCAAAGTGCAATATCGTATTGACGTTGATCGTTTTTATAGACAAGTGTTCAACAGGTGTTTAACTTTTTATGGTACGACGGCCAATGTTTAAATACATCTATTGTTGGAGGAGAAAAGATGAAGGAAAAAGTTGTATGTGCTAATGTGCTATACTGCTATCGCAAATCTTTCTTAAATCACAATGTCAAGACAACGATTAGATACCGTTTTAGTTACGAGTTTTAAGTCTATAAAATAAATCCGAAAACAAAACCGTTATTCCGACTGTTGTTTACGGGTCTCAAGGTAATTGAATAAATTATACTTACAAACAATTTAAAGAATTTATTTAATTATAAATTTGCACAAAAAATAGAATATCTTAATTGCAATACTTTAACTGTTTTTCGTTGCTTTGTTATTTTCACATGTTAAAACACGTGGCCGGGGATTTTCCCACCTAAATTCTAATATTAGATTTGACTTTGAAAAACTTCATGAAATAGTTTTTATTTTTATTTTTTTATTCCACAATTATCACACGACGCCATCTAGTCCCAAGCTAAGCAGAGCTTGTGTTATGGGTACTAGACAACTGATAAACACTTATATATTTCTAAATACATAAATATTATAGATAAATTACACCCAGACACAGAACATACGATTGTGCTCATCACACGTTACAAACATTTGTCCTGGATGGGAATCGAACCCATGACCTCCGGCATAGCAGTCAGGGCCACTAACCACTAGACCAACAGGCCTGTTAAAAAGTTTCATAACATCACGCTTGTAATATTCAAATGGTTAGACAGAGTCTGACAGAGGTCTACCAAATAGTACACAGTCACAGGTGGCGAGCCTATATTGTCCGGACACAAACCCAAACTCCGTAACTGCTTTTGAGGAAATAAAAGGTACTTGCTAGGTATTGCTCATGTATGATACATATTTCTTGTATCAATATAATATAAAAATCAATGCCACTTTTCGTTGTAATTTTATAACTCAAGAACGGGCCGGCTCACATATCCAAACCAAATGTTTAGGCTTTCGGACTATTTAGTAGATGGTTTATGTGAAGTTCGCACAAAATCGGTCGAGCGGTTCTTCATTTATCACATTTTTTATAACAAATGAATTCAATAAATGGCGGATGATTTTGTTAATGGGGATTTTGCTGTCAAAGTGAAGAAGCAGCACGCGCAGCACGTACCGGGCCGCTAGTATTAAATAATTCAAAAGACCCGATCTATTTAAGGATTAGAAAGGTATGGAGACACAATTTAAAGCCAATAACACTATTAATATATAATTGATTTGACCGCAACTCATAGGTCATCGCTAAGTGAAATACCTATAACAGTTTGAATTTATTTGTGGTTTTTATACACCTGTTTTTAAATTCACGTGTAGGAAATAATAACACTTTATATAAGTAGGTAGTTTTATAAAACCTGGGCCGTACCTGGCGGTACTGATCGGTACTGGTAAAACTTGTGTAAAGAAACCGGAAAACTTGCCATCTTTATAAAAGCGAAGACTGAGATGAGAGATTGCCTATTCATAAGGATATTTAAGACAAAATAAAAAAAAAAAACATCATACCTAGATCATACTGCCAGTATGTTCTTTTGAAATCAGGCATTTATCTGTTAATTAATTCAACGAGATTTTTTTATTACTATTGATTGAAATTGGGAACCAGAAAAGCCGAAATAATAATATAGTAGGTAGGTATTAAACTCTCTTTTAAATACTTATAAAAGAAAAGTATGTGTGCAATACAGGAAAGAAATTATCCCGTTTCCTTCTAATTATAGTTCCGAAAACAATCATGACGAGCATTTTACAATAAAATAACAAAAATTGACAAAAAAAAAAACGAGTCATCAAAATAAAAATCATTATAATTCAAGGATACAACTCTATCAGTAGCCGTAGTATTTTTCTATTAGTAACTATTTTGCGTATTGCGTACTCTCCTGTCTGACTCGTACATACTAATATCCACGGTGTTCCTTCAATAGCCCTTTACGTTCTAGGCTCACGGTTACCTGATTAGACAGTCCCCTGACCCCGGCAGGCTTTGGCACTCTAAGGGTCTTCTTATACTAAACGTTACTAATAGTCATGGTAACCCGTTTAGGCATTAAAAGTAGGTATTCATAATTATTACGGAACGGCCTTTGTGGTCAAGTTCTATACGTATAGGATACCTTGAACGTCTGTGTTTATTATGTAGATTTTATGACTGGAGTTACATCATGTTATATCCTTGGTGATAAAAGACACTTCAAAATTTGAAAATGAAACATAATAGGTAGTCATACCTAAAGACAAAACCACTGTTACAGAGGTACTGTTATAGAGGCTGTTGCCAGCGGCTTCACCCGCTACAACTCGAAAATTATCCCACGGGAACATAAAATCGGGATAAAAACTATCCTTTGTGTTAATCCAGGTTATAAACTATCTGTATACCAAATTTTAGCCAAATCTGTTCAGTGGTTTTTGCGCGAAAGAGTAACAAACATACCTACATACACATACATACATACTCACAAACTTTCGCATTTATAATATTAGTAGGATTTCACATTAGGCAACCGCTGAAATGGGACCAGGGTGTCGAGTCTGCTAATTATTTTTCAGAATGGCGCCACAATGGCGTTTAAATTTTCGAACCATTTTTTACTCAGCAGTAAAAAATGGTTCGAATAAGCACTACAATTGAAACGCCATTGTGGCGCCATTCTGACTAATAATTAGCAGACTCGACACCCTGTTCTAATGGCACTGGCAGTTATCAATATTTTTGCAACGGCCATAGGAATCTACGGATCGAAATTAAATATACCTTCTATCCGTCGTACAAAAAGTGATTTGTTGAACACTATTGTCTAAAGAAAATGTCAAGTACAAAACGACAACCTTTTATCAACGTCAAATACCGTTTTGCAATTTTGTTTAACTTTTTTGTAAAATGTCGGATTTCACTTGAACGAAATGAGCTAGTGAATAAATAATAACAGCTGCATGTCGATTTTCAAGGAGGCCTTGAAGAGGTTGGTCTGAGAAGTTTTAAACTAATTTGAAAATCACGGATAATAATAAAAATAGTTTTAAACTGGCTTGGTAACCGTACTGGGATTAAAGATCTAGTTTTGTGTAGACGTAGTAATTATGTGTTTGCTCAGCCAATTAGCGCAGATCCAGTTTTAAGCAAAGTAAATAGTATGATTTTTGTTCCAGCTATATTGAAGGTCTCTTACTTACAAGTACAATAGTTAAATGACAAAAAGTAAATATTTATAATGCAACCGAAAAGCACTTTACATAGGCACACATGTTTTTCTTTCTAGGAAAGAACAAAATAAAAAAATAGAAACTTAGAGAAATAGAAAATTATTACAAAGTTTTTAAAATATTTCAAATTCTATATGTACAACGAGGTCTTATTGCTGATAGCATTGCAAAAAGTTTGGTATTCAATGCTGTACCCGTTCCTGGGTGTCGAGTCTGCTAATTATTAGTCAGAATGGCGCCACAATGGCGTTTCAATTGTAGTGCTTATTCGAACCAGGAGTAAAAAATGGTTCGAATAAGCACTACAATTGAAACGCCATTGTGGCGCCATTCTGACTAATAATTAGCAGACTCGACACCCTGTGTTTTCGTTGACGGACTTAGAAAGAAGACACCCTGAGCTTTCTGAAGATTATTATTCACAAATGCTACTAACTGATTTATCATCTGAACTCCCGGATAAGAATACAAATATTAACTCATCTCCATGTTTAAACTTTATTCATTATTTATGTAAATAGTCATTATAAATACGCACGTGTTTGATCGCATGTATAATAATGTACAATATGATGGCGTATCATCGTTTACCACAATGTTACTGATCTTTGTAAAAAAGAAATAAAATTATAGGTACCTACCTGATATTTTTTTATCGTTTGTGGTCAACCGTTTTTTTTTGGTACTTTACAAGCGGCCACTAAAGATCTTTTTTTTTATTTTGACGCGTTTCCGAAGGTTTATTTGAAGAGTGACAGTAAACGTGTACATCTTTGTAAATATATAGACCTCCTAAATTGCTGTACTGGTTTTAATATAGATAATTATTAACTGAATTTTTCTTCTCGTAATAAGAATAGATATCTACGAGTAAATAGTTTTTATACGAAGCAAATTCTCAATGGGTGTTTAGATTCTTCAACGATGTTTTTTTTTACCTTTATTGGTTTTATTATATTATTCCAATGATCTTTGCGCTTGTAATTATTATCTTGGTTAGTTTTTTTTGTTTCGCTAACGATCTCTTGTGTATTATAAAATCATATAATACGACTTATTCAAACGAAAAACAATAAAAACTAAAATAACACGTCATTGAAACTAAATACTTTTAGAAAAAAGAAATAACAAACTAATTTGTAATTTGTTATGCGTAATATTTTTTTTGTTGTTTACCTGTCAGACTGTTAAATTAAATTAAGAACAAATAAAATTGATAGCCAGTAAAAAACAATTAACTTCCAGTATTATTATTTTTAAATAGGGAATTCACGATTGAATCATTATAATTACCTTTATGAAAAGGTTTTAGCCTCTTATTAGCTGGCCTGTCAGAAACAACAGAAATAATCCTATACTTATACAATAATGTTTAAATCTTCAAGTCACGATGTGTGGCGAATCTTCTTTGCCTCATGCCAGCCTGGTGTGTTTGAAGCTAAGTCGGTCAGTTTTGTCACAGAAACTATTGTGATGAGTACAATGTGCATTTAGTGTATATTTTAGTCGACTGGTACAACAGACGGCATGTGGCAATCATGTAATGTTGAAACAATAAAATAGTAATAATGAAGTTTTTTCTCCACACAAAACTATCCTTGCTAATCGCTGTAGAATCCATCCTATTCAAAACATAAAGTAAAGGTTTATTATGCTATTATACGAATCAAAAAATAAAACAAATACTTAACAATCGTTAAATGACGCTTCTACAAAATTGAAACAGAGAAACCGAATGTATGATGAAATTATATATTTTATTAATTTATAATTTGTCTAAAGCATCTTGACACATATCCTGTTATAAAAGAAAAACTAAAGAACTATAATGCAATAATAATAAAATATAATAATCAATTCTGCTCTTTATTGAAAAAAGAACATGACACTGGTCCGGATGCAGTTATTTTAAACAAGAATCTTTGGCGCGTGTTTTCCAGAATCTTATAAATTAATAATAAATGAGTTTATTTTATTAAGGCTGCATATTCTGAAAGTTGGCAACGTCGCAAAAAGCTGTCAAATAATTACAAGTTTTAATTAATTTGGAAAATTTTCTGTATGAAAACAAGAAATATCGCTCTGTAGTGCACTAAAAAAATGATATAGGAATGCAATTAAAACACTGAATTTGATGTTGTAACCATTTCAGGTGCATAAAAGGCATTTGGAAAGCTTCCAAATGCTTTTTCTACATCTAAAACTATATATTCGGTGTTACGATATTAATTATCGCATTCCCTTATCAATTTTTTAGTGCACTACAGAGCCATATTTCTTATTTTCATACAGTAACAATGCTAAATTAATTAAAACTTGTTAATATTTGACAACCATTTGCGACGTTGCCAGCTTTCGGAATATACGCTCTTAACATCAGATACAATTTTTGTTTTTGTTACAATCTGCTGTGATGTGCATTCATTATAATATTTATTTTATTTGTAAAGATCATTTATATCTTTTTATATATAGAAGTTACTATGATACTGCACAATATCATACTTTTATATTTTGTATAATATTGCTTGATTGTGAACAGGCTTTCTCGTTAATTTGAAAATGATGTTGACATAATATGGCATATAAACAAAAATAAACATGTTTATCTATTGAAATATAGTTACGGATAAATAATACCTTATTAATTGTTCATAAAAAGGGGTTAATTATGGAGCTGTAATAATTTTCGGGAAGTCCCAAATCTTCTTTAGTGATTGTGAAAATCATATCTACGGGTTCGGAGGTTTCAATTAAAAATCGACGCGACATTAAAATATGGTAGTAATTAAATGAAAGACTGAAACACTGACCCTCCCAACATTTGCAAAAGGGATAATTTACGGAACTGTAAAACGAATGAATGAGTATTTAAGCTAAGTATCTTTTCCATAATTGAATATACTACGTGATGCACTTAAATGTAATGAATGGTATAATTAAGTTATTATGTACACAAATAACATAATAATGATATCATTATGAGATTTATAAGGATAAGATATTCAATCCAATGGTAAATGGAATAAGGTCTTCCACAAAAGTATTCTTGAGTAATGAAAGTAAGTTAGAATAATAAAGCATAATAACAACACACAAATACAGCTGAATTCGGTTGCTTGCACTTTGTAAGACACCGTATTACCATAACTTATTAAACCATTAACCGTCCATGGAGACATTCAAAGGTTACAATTTAATATAACAATACACAACGTAAATATTAAAGTATTACAAAACAGCATTGAGAACAATGTGACGTTGTTAGCATATCCATAAAAATGACTTGTAAATTATTTCCAGTTACTTCTTCGACAAATGTAGTGGTTTCCAGAAATAACTACCGTGGAATGGGGTGTCATTGATCAATTTAAAAATTCAAAGGGCTGTATTTTCTAAAATACAAAGGTACCGAAGACGAAAAAAAAAATGGAATATCGGTTTTTACTATACAATCGATACAATGAATTAGATTCTATTTTAAATAAATAATATGTCGATGAAAAATATAAATGTGAGTGGTCAATGTTAAACCGTAAGTGGGGTTACTTTGATACCCCCTAATATTTTCACGGCAAATGATAGTAACCCCTTTAAACGTTATTATTTCGAAAGAACAAAAAAAATCGGCTAAGTGCAAAAAAAGATATTAATTTTTTTAACGTTTTGGGGTGACATTGATAAAGGCAAAAAAAACTTTTTGAAAAATCACCTTTATTTTAACGTTTCATTGAGATATATTAATTGTAAAAACATAATTAGGAACATTAATCAGTCAAAATCTTAAATGTTAAGTAAAAATAGAAAAAAATCACTACTAGCTACTGCTCGTTCTAACACGTCTTCATTAGAATTCCGATAGGCGCGAGCGCCTAAACGCTTCATATAAGTTCTTGGCATAGCGCTGAAAGTAAAAAAAAATCATATAAAGCAGTCATCATTGCAAATATATTGATAATATATGTTAAAAATGTCATGGGGTGAGATTGATCAATGACCAAAGTAACCCCATGCCTGTGATCAATGACACCCCGTATAGAAAATAAACCACCACTGAATGAAATTTTGGAGGTTAAAGTACAAAAACAACTTCTTTCTCAAGCTAATTAAACACATAACAACATAAACTATAATTTTTTCTAGCAACTTGCATATCCAATCTGGTACCCTGGAAGTTATTTTAACCCCTAAAATACGTTAAACACAATACTCACAGTTTTTTATGAAAATCTCCGGTAGTGATCTGTTTGTACGTGCAGCGCTTGGGCAATGTCAAAGAGTGACACACAGTGCTGCCAATGCAAAAGACGAAATTTTTCGGTTGCGTTCAGAAATTAAACAATTCCTGTTTTAAAAAAATATAAAGTTTTTATCAATGTTACCCCGTGAATCAAACTAACCCCATTCCACGGTATGTCAAACAATGCATAAAAATGAATCCACTAATGAAACAACGTTTAATACTACAGGTAAGGAAGCAACCAGCAAAATTTTCAAAGAAGTGGACAAATTAAGAATAATACCGTTGAAATTAATGTCAAAGCTATTGAAAGTTTGTAAATTAATAATATTTCATACACGGATACACTATTACTTCCAATTAAGATAAGAATGTAATACTATAAACAACCTTATAGGTTCTCGTACAGCATTAGTGTGATACAGCATAACTCTATTTACATCATGAACATCCATCGACTTAGAAATGAAGTGAGACTAAACGATGTAGCAGTTTTCATAAGAAATCTTTCATTAATGGGAAAGGGCAATCTATATTAATAATTTCGTGCAGGGCTACGGTAGACTCGATCGAAAGCTTGCCTGATTAATAAAACATTAAAAAATAAAGATTTCGAGTCGACAACATATATCCGCAAAATTCGGATTGTCGAGTATTTTGTACATTTCTAATGATTTTCTGACCAGACAGATCGCAGCCGCCATTTTTGACATCGGGTAACATGTTGAGAAGCTTTTTTAATTTTCTTTGTTTTTGGCAACCGAGTCGATAGCACTGTTAGCATGCCAGTGTCATGTGGTGTATTAAGTACTAAACCTCCTCGACACGTTGCGATATTATTTAGAAAAAAAAACTATGAACTGTAAGGCCAGGTTCTCACGGCGATTATTTTCCCGTATACCGTATAAACGATTTTATCGAATAGAGGAGTGACAACAGAATATATGTGAAAACTTAAAAATTGTTTACACGGCGTTCATACGGGAAAATCCCGTGTTCGAGAAATATATTTTACCGTATACCGTGCGCAGTTGTCACCGGAACGCCGCGTCTCGAAACGATTTTATCGAATACGACTCGCAGTGGCGCTTATGTTCATGTTGTGTCGTTCACACGACTCGCCCATTCGAGAATCGTACGCACTCGCATGCGTGGCCCGAAAAAATCGAATCGAATGGTTGCCGTGTGAACGACTGCATCGTATACGGTAAAACCGTATACGTGAAAAAATCGAATCGAATGGTCACCGTGTGAACCTGGCCTAACTTATGTCAGTGTCAAACAAACGTGTAGCCGTAAACAATGATGACAGTGGCAACCACGAATGCCTTTCTGATCGAGAACGATATTACCTCCGGCTTCTTCACGTCAAAGGGCCGACTTGCTTCAGAGAGGAAAGGACCTATGAAAATATTATTTGCTGGCTTCCAGTCCCGGCTTCGCACGGGTGGACATGATATAATAATTATAGCCTATGTTACTCGCTGCGGAGCGCAGTATGGAGGGAGCGACTGTCGCAACCGAGCTCCGGGCATGCCGCAATCGCGGTGGTAAGACCCCTCTTTGATGAGTGGCTGGATAGGCGTCACGGCGTCCTGACCTTCCGCTTGACGCAGGTCTTCACCGGACACGGATTTTTCGGGAGGTACCCGTGTCTGATGATGAAGGAGGCAAGGTCTGGGTGTCACCAATGCGAGGATCGGCCGGAAGACACGGTGGAGCATACGGTGCAGGACTGCCCCGCGCGCAACAGAGCACCGCCGTGTCCTCACGACGGCAATAGGCGGAGACCTCTTGCGCCCTATCTCTGTCCGACCATGGACCAACGAATTATTCCCTTTGGATCCCACTTTTGAATCCAACTTGAATATTTTTCTACGGCGCGTTGTATTCCACGCGCGCCTCAAAGAGTGCAGTCAGCATTATGACGGGGCCCCTCTGTAGAGGGCCAAAGCCTGCCAGGGTCGCGGGACCAACGAATTACTGTGACCCCTGAATGTAAAGGGCTATTGAAGGACACCGTGGATTTTAGTCAGTACGAGTCTGACAGCCCTGGGTCGGAGGACTTATTTGATGATGTTACACACTAAAAAAAACATACAAAAATACAAATCTTTCCTCTTCATAATAGATATTAGGAGTCTGAAAAGTGTTGGTATGGTGGTACATGCATGAACTGTGTTGGTACGGCGAATCCCCGCTGCCTCGACAAGTTTAGTGCGGCGGGAAGAGCTCCGGAGCGATCTCAGGGCTGTATGAAGGGAGCGACTGTCTCAAACGATCTCCGGCCAATAGGCGCGAACAATGGGCGAAAAACTGCAGTTTTTATTTAGGTACTATATTTATTAAACACAATGAATGAAGCTATACGAATCTATGCCTTGCATACCTTTAATACCCATTCCTTGAGAACCGATGACTACAGAAATATCTACCTACATTTTGTACCAGATCTGTAGTTATGAGTCATGTTTCACCCGAGCGAAGCCGGGTTTTCATCTAGTAAACTCCATAAAATGACGACCACACATGAAATTAATAATGACAATGATGAAAGCGTGATTATTGAAGATAACTCATTCGTGATAGAGAATATAGACACAAACTAACTCTGTGTTGTAAAACAATAACTTCGACGGTTCATTGACAGAGAAAAGTTCAATTTCTATTACATCGATTAACATAAATTATGCGAAAAAATCGCCATGCACCTTTTCTAAATCATAGTCACTTTTGTTTTTATGATCGAAAACAACCGCACAGGAACTAAATGTCAGACATGTAACATTTCAAGAGAAATATTAGATTCCCATTGATAATAATAATTTTAGAATCAAAATCCGAAGATTGTCTTCTGCATGCAATTTACAAACTATACCTACTCTATATAAGATTTTTTTTCTTGTAGAATTTTTAATTGACGGCAAGAAATAAAAGTTGAACAAAAAGATGAACATGATTAACACGTTTTTCAAGTCAATCATCTACATGACACGAAAAACAAGTTTATAAGCATAAGAATACAAAATAAAATAAAAGGATATATCATGACTTCATATGCAGAGATGGATGGATTTGAATATCTTCTTCTATCTATATCTATACTTATAATAAATCTGTAGAGAGGTCAATTCTGTACATGAAATATATTTCCAAAATAAATATCAGGGGGTGATTAGGGATCGATACTGATGCCAAAAATGCAATTAATAAAATTATTGTCTGTCTGTCTGTCTGTCTGTCTGTCTGTCTGTCTGTCTGTCTGTATAACCGTTATAGAAACAAAAACTACTTGACGGATTTTGACGAAACTTGGTACAATTATTTTTCATACTCCTGCGCTGGTTATAGTATAGTTTTCATCACGCTACAATCAATAGGAGCAGAGCAGTGAAGGGAAATGTTAGGAAAACGGGAGAAATTACTCCATACACGCTAATCTGTCGGAACTACTGGACGGATTTGATTGTTTTTTTTTTTGTTGTATAGCTATTAAGTCTGGGCAACATACAGGCTATCATTTATCTTGGAAACTTGAATACCTGATGCAGAACTGCAATAGATCAGCTAAACTATAAGAGATACAAAAATAGCGCCATAGCAATAATTGTTCCACGTGATGAGCATTTTCTGCTGAGAAAATAAATTTGAAGATATGGAACACCTGATGTGGAACTCCAAGAGCCCAGCTACACTATTACATGTACAGTAATGACGTCTTAGCAAGAGTTGTTCAGCCTGATGAGCACTCCCTGTTGTCGTATAAAAACTGAAGATCTGGAACACCTGATGTGGAACTCCAAGAGCCCAGCTACATTATAACATATATATGAATAACATCTTAGCAAGAGTTGTTTAGTCTGATGGGCATTTCCTGTTGACTTACAAAAATGAAAGATCTGGAACGTCTGGAATCGTCATGCGCGTCCCGTTGTTTTCCCGTCCCCATGCTCTAAGAATTCGACATCAGACGTTTCAGATCTTCGATTTTAACGACCCCATTGTTGCTGGCATAAGCAACAGGATCCGCGTACGAAGTCGCTGGCAGAAGCTAGTATACAAATAAAATAAGAATTGGAACTCTAATTACATTGATCTTCTGGCAGTACTTATTTCCTTTGGGAAATTACCAGCGCACGATTCGTAGATGTAGAAAAAAGAAATATCAATAATCTTAGCGCAGCAACGCGCAACGTAATAAAAAAATGTGACAGACGGACAGACAAATGAATTAATTATGAATAGGGTGCTGATCTCACCACGTATATCTATCAAAATGTAACTTTGTATCAACATTTTGTATTAACATAAGAGTAAACACGTGGTAAAAATCAGACGTAGTACATACGTGGTAGTACTAGTTAACTAATTCCTTTGCTATCACATTATCCTTTATTTATTCGTCCTATTAGTGAAGCTGTTAACCTGTTTAACTTGGCTGATGATGACGAATTTGACGTTTTCTTCACAATTACTTTTGCAAGTTTAGGGCCAGTTTCACCGGTTACGGATAAAGTCTCGGATAGCCTATTAGGAACTTATCTGCCAGATAAACTACAATTTTTGGTTTCACAGGTGTCGGATAGCAGTATCTGGTAGATAAAGTATTGGTTAAGTTATCAGCTGGATCAAGTGGCTGTTAAGGAAGTTATCATCTACATTATAGTACATTTCAAGTGGAAAAAGTTTGTTATTGCATTTTAGGCGGTCATATACCAGGTAACCGTGACCCCAGAACGTAAAGGGCTATTGAAGGAACACCTTGGATTTCAGTCAGTAAGAGTTTGAGCAGTTCCTCCAGTCCCGCCCCGGGCATGACGGGGCCCCCATCTAAAGGGCCAAAGCCGGTGGGGGGACTAACGAATTACCGTGACCCTGGAACGTAAAAGGCTATTGAAGGAACACCCTTTATTTCAGTCAGTACAAATCTGTCAGTCCTTGCCGCCTTGCCCTGGGTTGAGGACTCATTTGATGATTTACCACGATAAAAAAAAACCCCGCCCCGGCGGGAGGCCTCATTTGACGAGTGTACCACGTTAAAAAAAAGTGTATCTTAATCATAGTGCGATAATTGCCAGTTTTCAATAATAATATAATATTCCACAACTATCACACAACGCCATCTAGTCCCAAGCTAGGCAGAGCTTGTGTTATGGGTACTAGACAACTGATAAACATAAATATTATATATAAGATTACACCCAGACACATAACAAATAATCGTGCTCATCACACAAACATATTTTGTCCTGGCTGGGAATCGAACCCACGACCACCGGCATAGCAGTCAGCCACTAACCACTAGACCAACAGGCGGGAACGAAAATAATAATTTAGCAGTTCGAAACAAACAAAAGCGACCAAAACAAACTTTATCAAACACAAAACAATTGAGACTTGCGTTTCGTTTCTATACACACAGTCACACACTTGGAATTTAAACATCTCGCTAATCATAATAATCTTAATAATTTCGTTCTTTATTGATAAAATTATACTTCAAAATGTAAAAAGTAAGTTGACTTGGATTATATTGAACAAAAATTACTTCAATAATTAAGTTTTCAAAATTGATTTCAAATGAAAATATTTTACGTAGTAGTATCGAAACGCAAAGAAGCGACGTTGCCGTTCCGCTTGCTAATAAGTGGCCGGTAACTATCTACCGGATAAATTATCAGGAAGTTTGACGGTGAAACAGAAAAAAGTTACAACCAGCCTTTAAGTGGTAGATAATATTAACTACCAGATAACTAACCGACACTTTAACCGTAACCGGTGAAACTGGCCCTCTTCTTTTTACTATCTTTGGTTTAGTCGTCGCAGCAGCAACTTCTGAGAATGTGGTTTGGAATTCAATTTTCAAGTCGACCAAAGTCTTAAGTAGTAATCCAGATTTCTTATATATCTCTATTAAATATTCCATAAATATCCCTCATCTGGGAAACGTGCACCTACGCTGTGGAAGTAAGGTAAAATCTACTACCCGGGCAGGCATTTTGATTAGTTGAATGTAAACGTTTGCTCTACGATACGCGCCAGTATTCTCTAAATGCATTTCTTCTAAATTTTGAATTCTGTCTACTCGTTGAGTGTGTAGACGTGATATAGACTGATACAAAACATCACTAAGTTCCAAAATATACTGGGAAATAAACGTCCACATAGGTATGTGTAAAATAGTTAGAGTCAATATGGATACAATGACGTCACCCTTGTGCATGATGATGTGAAATAAGCATGAATTTTGTTAAGGCCACGTTATGGTCATTGATATTAGTACGAGTAGTAGCGTGTAGTTTTATCTTAACTTGTTTTTGCACAACGCTTTTGTAAGCAACAATTTTGCAAGTGTCATGTGAGGAAAACGTTGTAAATATAATGCATGTATTTATAGTCTTGCAAAATCTTGGAAATGCTGAAGGAAAAAAAACTGATGAAGACAAAAATCTAGTAAAATGCAATGTCCAAAAATAATGAAGGCAGGTAAAACTTTAACCAATTTGCACTAGGATGACATTATAGAATACTAAGAGGTAGTAATGGGAACTTGTACACTGATTATGGTATGTAGGATCATGTAGGTAAAGAAAAATAACGAATCTATAATTTATTTAAACCCCATGATAAACAAACAAATAAATTCGACACCTGCTTTTTGTGGTTTCGTGACACATTTGTAATTCATATGAATGATTTTAAGTATCATAATGTTTATTCACAATAAGATCATCATCCCAAAGTAAACATCTAATATCCATTTCGAAGTCCGGTTGTGAAGGAACCAGCCTCACCTGAGATGACTCAGCGTTGTAGTAACTTATTATTTTGGGATCATCCTCTTTATACCTTATTATAATAATACTGTAACCTTGAAACACATTAGGATCCTGTTCAATACTGTAATTTATATTGTTATTAGCTAAAAAAAAAATAATGATGAAACTTTAACTCTGTTAGATGGATTGGTTTGCAATGGTCATCACCTGTTTGCATTGTCGTGCAAATTGGGGGAAGAGAAATGTGTACGGTTTCTTGTGACAATATTAGAAACAGTTTTTCTATTGTCTTGCGAGGCTGTATAGTCTCAAGCACATTTTGGAGTGAACTTGCTTTGTAAACGAAAAAATCGACTCACATTTTACAAAAAAAAAACACTGCAGAATATTTTTAGACTTCTAGGTACGATGCCTTTATTGAATGATTCCGTTTCTTATTTATTTTATCTTTACAAGTATAATTATCAAGACTTTATTCACTGTTAGCTAATATCATCTTAAAACTGGGCAAATGCCGCTCACCAATGTCCTTTTTACAGAGCCAATGTGGACCACTGACTGTTGGTTTTATCCAGCTCGTTCTGGCATCTTCATATTTAATTTAAGCTTATACATTCGCTATTGAAACATGTTCTAATCTTGTTTTCTCTTTCTTCCAGGTGGTATTCGCCTCAAGCGAACCCCAGAACAACTTCGTCTTCAAGAATGACATCACGCCAGAGGAAGCACAGGCTTACCTCAAGCAGCTGCCTTTCACAGAGCCTAAGCTCGCTGGACGTACCGCTGTCTTGCCCCTGGTAAGATAATCGTTATCCTAATTAATAATATAAAAGTACATTAAGTAAGTTTGTAACCCTTTCACTTGCAAACCATCAATCGATCAACCATATACATTGTCAGAAAAGGAAATATGATATCCATTATATTTCTTCACAAAAAATAGGTATAAAGGTATACGTTTTGCGGAAACTACCCTGATGAACCACTGTCTTATCTAGTATCTTATAGAAAGAGTAGAATATGTGGTGTAAAATAGGAAGCTAGTATGGTCACCATAATTACTCAAATGGAAATTCAAAATCAACAGTGATACAAAATGTTAGAAAACGGGTCATAATAATTACGTAGGATTCAAACATGACTGGCGAAATCTGGTAAACTAAGTATACAACTGCGCGCCTACTCTAAATACGCAATATTTATTAGGTATTTTTTTTTGTTCCAGGTCCGTTATGACGACCCTAGGTTTCGTTCCGCAGAGGCTGGCCCGTCCCTAGGCCACTACTGGAAGAATGGACAGGAGATCCAGAACACAGAAGACTACCTTGAGGAGGTAAATTATAATTTTGCTGAAGTGTAACATAATATCATTACTATCGACATTAGAGTCAGCTTCCACTCTGTCTAGCGGAGTTTTATCTCATCCAAAAGGAGAACTGTTACCTGCAGTGAAGCTGCGGTCCCAATCGACCTATTACACAAAGTTCTTGGGCGATTCGCACCGCGGTACGAAAGTTCTACATGAAGCGATTGCTCATCTGACGTCTACAGTCCAATTGCTCAGATAAAACTATAAGGTTCCTGATGCATCAGCATCTAACTAAACCTTCTGATTTTTTAGGTCTACAACGCAGCCCAATACCACGGACAAGATGGTCTAGGACAGTACGCTTATGGTTACGAAACTCCTCAGTCCTCCAAGGTTGAAAACCGTGAAGGCTCTGGCGTTGTCTCCGGATCTTACGTCTACAAAGTTCCCGGCCAAAAGGATCTTGTCAAGGTAAATAGAAAAAAAATCATACCAGCATTTGTTTGTAACAGGATATCATAATTAGGGTTGATGTAAGTTCGCCACAAAAATAATTCCCCACGAAAAATAGTATGCATTTAGCCAACAGTTTTTGTTTTTTTTTTTAATTTTGATTATTGTACTTTCAACCCATTTTTTTCCGCACAGGGATAGCAGAACTATTAAATTATAAAATCCAGCACAAAGCTACCGAAAACGAGGACACAATGTGGAATCTGAACAGAAAGTACTAGGAAAACAGGATCTAAACTTTTTTTCGAGAATTATTTTTGTGGCGAACTTACCCCATCTGTTACCAACAACCCCATATGTTTGCATAGTTAGAAACTGCCAAATGACTTGAAACTGAACAAATGCACAATAGCTTAGAATATCACTAGGTAGACATCTACTTCGCTATTACCATCTGCCTCTTCTATGTTAATTTTATGTAACAATTTATTTTACTGACTTCCAGGTCCGTTACTTCGCTGACAGCCAAGGTTTCCACCAGGAGGACAACCTCCCTAAGGTAGAGCTGAAGCCCGCAGAAGAGACCCCTGAACTGAGAGCTGCTCGTCTTGCCTTCGAGAAGGCATGGAATGAGGCCGCTGCTGCCAACTCAAGGGCACCCTCAGCTGAGGAACTTAACAACTTCCAGTGAGTATCCTGGACTGTGGTTGATCAGTTGAGCCTTTTCCCATAAAAGTTGGGTCATCATCCAGTCTGTCTGGATCCAGATATAGTATTTTACATGAAGTGGCTGCAATTTATCAATTTATGCCCGGGTTGACGGCGTGTTCTACGCGCGCCTCAAAGAGTGTCAGCATAATGATGGGCCGCCTCTAGAGGGCCAAAGCCTGCTGGGGTCGCGGGACTTATCGAATTACCGTCACCCTGGAACGTAAAGGGCTATTAAAGGACACCGTGGATTTTAGGCAACACAAGACTGACAGTCCCTCCCTACAAGTCCACGTAAAAAACAAGTGGCTGCAATCTGACCTTAAGAGCCTGGTAACCGAATAATAACACCTTGATTTTTGACTACCTGTAACAACTAAACTCTGAAAACAATCTCCCATCCCGAGACTGACCGCGGAAAGAGTTTCTTAACCTTAATATTTTTCAGTATGGTTGTTATTATTTTGACTCGAATCTTCAGTGTATATTAGAAGCTTCTAGTTCATCTCGCGAGAATACGTCTTTGTCTTCTCGCTCTCATCTCTGTCTTCATTAACATTTTCATTCTGTTTTCACAGACAATACGGAAACTACCAAGGCCAGGCTTCAGAGCCCGAAGGTGTAGTGGCAGCCCCCCCAGGAGAATCCCAGCAACGTGATGGCAAAGCCTTAGCATATGCTCAGGCCCAGAACTACCAAGGAAACCAACAACAACCACAATACAACCAGCAACAGCAATACAACCAACAACAGCAATATAACCAGCAACAGAATTATGGCGGACAGCAACAACAGCAAAAACAGGTTGGATCTGATGGCGAATACGTCGAGCCAGAACCTACTGTAAGTGTTAATCCATCCAAACTAATATTATAAATGCGAAAGTAACTCTGTCTGTCTGTCTGTCTGTTACGCTTTCCCGCTTAAACCTCTCAACCGATTTTGATGAAATGACATGGCCAATTTCTGCCTAGTTACTCAGTGACATGTACATTTTACATGTTTAGTTATAAATACATAAAAAATAACAATATAAATAACTAAATGATTTACGTTTCCGTACAACTTCCGAAAAAATATTTCGACATAAATAGTTGTTTTACGTTTCCGGCGTATCGGGGCAGCACGCTATTTCGGATAAACGTTCCATTCCCTGTTAAGCTATAATATGAATGCCTTGTCAGACTAATATTTAACATTATTCTGACTTAAAATGATTATTCACTTTTGCAATTATAATAAAAACACTTTTGTAAGTTATTCGAATGCTATGAAACATTTATTTTAAATTACTGAAATAATAACTTTTTCCTGCAACAACGAAACGAAACGACATGACAGGTTCGACAATCGCTTGACATCCGTCATATTTTTTGTTTGACATTCATACTATTTTTTTCATTTGTGTTCGCAGCTTGTGCGGGGGCTTATTTGTGTTTGTAAACTGTGCGATTATCTTTTCTCTATAGCGACCATTGCTATTCTACACGGACTGATTCCATTGCCCAACGATTATCTAGTGCTTTTCATACGGATTTGATTGTGCTTACGTTTTGGACACTGTCAACAATAATACAACAATGAAGTGTATTAACTGTGGTATAGCTACGGGACGGCGAAGAAAACATGTTGTATCTTCGTTAGACATGCCTTTCCAAACGATGCTTGTGCAATTACTAACAATTCAGGCATGTACTTAAAACTTATTATGAAAACCTACAAATAAAACATACTATACACACACTCTATACTTGGTAATACTTGGTTTAAACTGTAGAATATAATGGATATCCATCCAGTGACAAGGGTCTCTTTATATCCACGCAAAATAATCTGGATAATATTGAGGTAAGAGCCCGACTAGGTTCATGACCAATTGATGCTTTTTGTTAATTACTAAGAAATCTGAAGTTACTGGATTATGTAACTTTCACAGTTAATTTTACAGCATATTATGTTTAAAATAAACCAAAATTGGTCACTGTACATGATTTTTTATTTGCTAGGCAGAGTGCCCTAAGAAAATGGGCCATCTCCTTTGGCACAGACAATCTTTAGACCCTGAGAAAGAACATAGGCTATCAAAACACCGCGCGGGCGAAGCCGCGGGCGGAAGCTAGTTTTTTTATAATCTTTTACTACTTCGCATTCAGGAAGGATTCAGATAAAATGAATGTGGAGACGAACATGTTAGAATCGTAGCAGTTTCTCCCATGGAGATAAAGCGCAAGGTTGTATGGAATACTGAAAATGTTGTACAAGAAGTATTGCTGCAGTCGCTCTTGCACTATGGTTTGCAACTTCTAAGTCCACGCAGGTGAATTATGATTCATTGCTACGACGCAAGCAATGCACTCACTGAGGGGCCTCAATCTTAGTTGGTGGCACTATTAACACACGAAGCGTTCGCATTCTGGCGATAAAGTAAATCTGACATGACAATGAAATCCGTATGAACGCGCCCCACACTGTCACAAAATTATTTGCATAGAAGGCTTTTATTTAAGCGCCTGAAGTTTTTATCACAGAGTATTGATAGTCAAAAACTTACAGGCGCATGTTAAAACCTCACCAATAATTTATTAATTTTAATATTGACTGCCACGTTGGTCTAGTGGTCGATTTTCAGGTCGGGCAAATTAATGTGAGTAGGTTCTTCCATTAGGAATTTCTCTGTAGCTGCCACGGAGTCAGGGTTTATGCCCAGTTGATGACAATAGAGCAGTGGTGACCCAGTGGTATCGGTCTCGACTTACGAGTTGTAGGTCGTGGGTTCGAACCCCGCCAGGCGCATTACTTAGTGTAATTTATTTCATCACCACTGCTCTCAAAACGGTTAAGGAAAACAGCGTGAGGAAACCCGGCTAAATATCTTAGAACCAAAAATTCGAAGACATGTGACATCTGCCAACCCACACTGGGCCCGCGTGGTGGATTATGGCCAACTCCCTCTCACAGAGAGGAGGCCTGTGTCCCAGCAGTAGGAACATTATAGGCTGATGATGATGATGACAATAAGCACGCCACATATTACATGGACCTTAAACATAACGGGGGAAATGACACAGGTGTACTAGGGTACACCTCGGTGTAATGTATTTTTTTGTTTAGCCTGTCATGTCCCACTGCTGAGCAACCCCATATCTTTCCAATCGGTTATTAGTTTTTTCTTTTCCGGTCAGTCTCTCAAAAAGGAGTCCACTCGTCTCGCCAACGTTTTAAGTGCTGCTTCGGCCGCGACCCCGTCTTCAGGCACTCAGTGACTACTCTAGTCTACCTGCTATGTTATGTTACTTTAATTTTCATTTTATTTCCAGGGTCCTCCTCACGGCTTCTTCTACAGCTTCACCTACCCAGTTGGCGTAATCGTACCCAAGAACGAACTGGAACAAGGTTACCAAGTCGACCACGACACCGTTGGAGTTAGCGGTCAATAAGCAACACACGCTTGACATTTTTGGATAAAACCACTTTTGAAGTTTAGATCTTTTTAATTGTGATTTTGTCCAAAACTGTTTTAGTTTGATAAGTTTGACAAGGCTTGAAAGTTTTGATCAATTTATAGAAAAAATATTGGGCTATAATTCTAACAATTTGCAATTACTGTCTTTATTTTATTTGTTTCGTCTAGTCCCGTCTATAACTAGTACAAAACTTTCTAAACCATCAATGAACTATCGAATAGTTCATTGATGTCGCCTATTAATAGTTCAGTAGGTTGAAACCCAAAATGGTAGTGAAGATATTAGTTTTATGAGTCCTTTAGTTAGCCGATACTCTAATGAGGTAGTTTGTATGACACTAGTAATCTAATTATGATCGTACTTAAATGTTCTATCGCTAGATTATCGGGTACTATACAAAGCGTTGCCATTTTAGGAGCGATTTTATCGTTTGACCTTTTTTATCCGAAGTAGCTTTAATGAAAGTAGAATTTTGAATTTTTGGTTCTAATATTTTGTTTGTTTAATTTTTCTTTGGTTTATCATAAGCTACTTTGGATTGATTATAATATCTAGCAGCAAGGTTGGAGTTTGATAGTGTAACTTTTTCAGCATTACAAAATTCGATTTATAAAATTTTACAATATCAAAAAGTTAGTTCATTTTTATTTTGTTTTATAAACTTCGATTGTTTGTGGTTAGACTCTTGAACTCAGTCCTGTTAAAAGTTAAGTTTTGTTACCATAATGTCTTAGATATATATAATGTAAAATATGACCGTTATTTAAGGCTTCAGTTTATGACAGCAATTTGTAATAATAATTATTTTTATAATAATAAAGCATTTTGCATAAAATATGCCTGTTTGTCTTCAATTACACTTTTTCTTCCTGCAACTGTAGTGAGCCCTTTACAAAGAAATAATTAATTTAAATATATAGGCTGAGTAAAATTGAAAACTAATTAGACATGAACACAACTTGAGCCGCACACTGTTTTTCCTACGAAACTGTGTGCTTTCACAGTTTCGCCTTGCATTGACTTTAGCATCAGTTGTTAAAAATTAAATCAGTGATACCGATTTACTACGGTATGCCATGAGCTGAATACTCATAAATTAAAAGCAAATAAACACTCATCTTTAAGATTAAGAAATATATTATGGACACAACCATTATTTCCCACCACTTCCTAAGACTATAACAGCAGCTTTTCCGCATAGCTACTCACTAATGTTATCAGTATCAATCAGTCTTCCTCACTCTTCACCAAAACTGTACTTACTCACTGGTTCACATTAGGCATGAGCCCTGGGTAAGGCATCGGCATCACAATGACTGGCATCTGTCCCCTGTTCATCAGTGTCTTCATACCTGCGCTTGGCAACTGTCCTTGGGGCCTGAACCACCCTCCGGTAATCAAGTTTGTTATCCAGGAGATCGTGTCAGGAACATTAATCTCTATTGGCAGGAATGGAATGTAGCTGATGACCTGTCCAATGGAGAATCTTCCTTCTTCAGGGAGATATACCACAGCGTTCTTTGGTTGTGTTTCTTGTGCTTTTGAGATTGCATCTACAACGACGGAGTCTTTGTTTTCGTCTATGTGTCCGTTGATATTCTTGAGGTTAGCTGCTATTTGTTCGTTGAGGTTCTGGAGTCTGTCTTCGGCTTCTGCATTAGGTGCTGCGTTTGGTAGAACGATTACTAACGGCTGCTGTTGCGGCAACCTGGAATTGATAAAAAGTCTTTATTAGTTTCATGTAGTCTTCCAAAAAGTTTTCATGTTACATAGTAGTTAGGTAGTGTGGAGGTCAGATAGGATAAGCTCCATCTTAAATAGGTACTGGTATTCTACAATATTCGATTAGTTTAGAAGCCGAAATATAGTCATCACCATCAGTGATAAAGCTCTGCTACCGTTGTTGTTTTATCAAAAGTGTGATTGACGAGCATAAACATGATGCACATATTTAATACATTGCACTGAATCTAGATTTAGTGAAAGACAAAAACCTGAAGTAATCGTCCAAGAGAGATTTTCATCTGAGACAGTAAACATTTGCTCGATTCGCAAAAAAAAAAGTACGCAAACTGGTAACTTTACTTCTATTTCCTAGTTTCGCATCATATTTGCTTTCTTTTTTGTAACGTGTTTACCTTAACTGTGCTGTCTGTAAACATCTCTGTCTCACATTTTTTATTTTATTTTTTAGCGTGGTAAAATCATCAAATGAGTCTAACTGTCAAACTTGTACTGACTAAAATCCACGGTGTCCTTCAATAGCCCTTTATGTTCCGGGGTCACGGAAAGGAAATAAGTCCCGCGACCCTGGCAGGCTTTGGCCCTCTGAGAGGGGGCCCCGTCATTTTGCTGACGCTCTTTGAGGCGCGCGTGGAACACGACGCGCCGTCGACCCGGGCATGGTCCATGGTCGGACAGCGAGTTGCCCTTTACTAGCTGTCCTCATGCCCGCGCCAGTCTCACTATTTGCGAAATTTTTGATAACCAACAAATGTAAAGGTATTAGGTATTTTTACTGAGAAGTTTTCTATTTGCCAAAAAATCATTACATCTTAATTACCCGGAGGGTATTGCAGAGGTATATCTTACACCCATATTTCACATTTAGGTACCTTAGGTTCTATAAAATAGGGAGGGCGCTTATTACCCTAAAAATCCAGATTCCGTGGCTGCTACTAAGGAATTCCTGATGGAAAAATTCAGTAACTCTTTGCAGGCAGGGAATCGATCCCTAGACTAGTGCCCAGCCATCGCGCTGCGACTGGACAAGTAAAATTACAGGAGCAAAATTGCACCTTATTGCACTACGTTAGATAGATTACAATCTTATGTAGCGCTTGTAATATGGTTTTCAATAACTCATCATCATCAGCCTATAATGTTCCCACTGCTGGGACACAGGCCTCCTCTCTGTGAGAGGGAGTGGGCCATAATCCACCACGCGGGCCCGGTGCGGATTGGTGGATGTAACAATAACTAATCACGATAAATTAATAAACTGTCTCAAATAAAATCAGGGTTTAAAAGAGGGTTAGTAAAATATAAGGAATACTCACATCGATGGTGACTGCATATTTGGAAACATATTCCTCAAGAAGGGAAGTTGCGACTGCATCCCGTACTGCATTGGCATGTACGGTAGTTGCATAGGTGCGCTGAACACTGAAGCTATGCAGAGGAACACTACCACCAATTTGGAATTCATTTTTTCACTTTTATATATACTTGGTATTTTTTCTTGTAACCTGAAGATTTTTCTCTATAGTTCTCTACTCAAGAGAACCACGAGTTTATCTGGCTGTTTCCAAGTCACAGGCCCTTATATTTTCTATGTCACACGTGACCGTTGCAAATTCGAACTTCGATAACAAAAATACAGGATGAATAAACCAAATCCCTTTGGCAATTAAAAATATAAACGTCAAATATGATTTTGGCGGGAAGACTTTGACAGTTTGATTTTTTTTGTGCGTGTGTCGAGGAAGCACAGGTGCGACCGTTTGTCTGCTGGTAAGGAAGTGTATGTCTGTATGTGCGTTCGGTGCTGTGTTATTATTCAAGTTGTGACAGCGACCTACTCTTTCAGCCCTGACCTTACGGCGGCCATTGCTTTCTTTTTTGGGGTTCATTGTCTGGTAAAATTATAAATGGTGTGTTCAAAATTTCATATACTAATCAAATATTTAACATGCTACAAAACAGCAATGCTTGGGAACATAATAATATGCTACAAGAAACTTGACTGTAAAGGTAACAATACCTTAGAGGCTTAGACAGTTGAGTTGTTATGACGATTGGTAAGCGAGGGACAACATAAACTTCGATGTCCTGTGTACTTTTGCGTGACGGTTGGTTCGAAGCCAGATAGATATTTTACTTTGTTATCATTTTTCATACTGGCGTCACCGAAAAGATCGTGAGGGAATGGTACGTCATAGAACAACCACTATGTGACATCTGACCACCTACACCCGATCAATCGTTTATAGGTTCTTATCATTTGCCTAGTTTTCCCAACTGTGTAGGTGTCAGCTTCCAATCACCTCGATCCAGCTGAATAACAGTATTTTTCATGACACTACTGCCTTTAGTACTGGCTAATACAATACCCGTTTGGTAAGACTGCTTGTCAGATTTTCAGGCTACAGTATTTGTAACGACAAAGGTGTATAAATGACAGCTGGAATCAACGGCTTACCATGCTTTCTGAGACAAGGATACTCTTGGTGCCATGGATGGCCAATTAGCCATGCATACGGAAAGGTCTAGGCAAGTGTACTTAATGGGTAGCTAAAACTTTGAGATGAAATCAGTATATAAATATGAAAAAACTTCAACTGACGGGAACCCAAGAAACACCGTGCAGAAACCGAAAAACTATGTATCATTTTGAATGTCAAAATGTTAAAAAAACGTGAGATTAACATGAAAGCTCCATTTATATTCGTTAACGTATTGAATGTCAATAGACAATCGATCTAGAATGATTGGTTTGTGGTAGAAATTGAATCGGAAATCTACATGACCTAGCAGTAAAGCTCTGATCTGTTCTGAATTCGTAATTTTTGGTTTTTGATCTTGATTTTGGACAATGCATAACGGTACTTGATTCCAGGAATTGACCAGGCGAATTGGAGATTGATTGTCTGAACATGGTGTGAAAGCAAAAATATATTTACGAATATGTTTTAACCACCGTAAATGTGCTAAAGCTAAGACTGAAACTATGGTTTCAGTTTTTTAAACTGTGAAGAGGATGACTACATTAATGTTTTATTGGTCATGGTGGAATCTGGTTGATGCTGCGTATTTTTATAATTTCGATGAAAATGCGGTCTTTCAGTTGCTTCAATTTCTTCCTGAGCTTATACGTTTTTGAATCTTTTCTTTTTTCCAGTCACGATCATTTGACTGATCTTTGATTTTGTACAGGTCATCCTGCCACCTTCTTCAAGGTTTTTTGGCTGTGTTAGAACTCCAAAAATTAGGCCGACATGACCGTTCTAGGCCCACTTGAGCTTATCGGTATTAAGTGATGGATAGAAACCCTTTACTCCAGCATTAGCATGATGCAAGCTGGTAGTATCCATTATGAATCTCGACCAGACTTTTCTTTCTTGGAAGTCGGATTGTTTTGGTTACTGTCTTTTAGTTCTGTTTTTAGGAACACCCTGTACGCATGAAACAAAAGCTTATCTTTGAAAATATTAAACATAACAGTCATAGACAAAAAGCAGAGATATTGCGTGGGTATTTTTTTTTTAATCCGAGGTAAAATATTATCATGCATAACTTTTAATGTTTTCTCGTTAGTTTTGTATGAAAACATTAAGTGGTTATTGCGATCATTAGAATCTTGCATGTATAATTATGAAACCGTTATGTTAGATTACAGTTTTAAAGGTCAATGGCACTGAAATATTTTCATATTTTAATGCTCGTTTTCAAACTCATTTCTCACTCAGAAAGCTTGAACTGAACATTCACAAAACATTAGAAGAAGCTACATACGTCGCGTATATACGTCGAACTCCGAATTGTTGTCAGGAAAAGAATTAATGTATCTCTTACTGTTTGTCAAAATAGACAGATTATGATAAATCAGGATTTTCATAATGCTAAATATCAACATGATACAATGGCTTTAAAAGTTCAATTTATCACAATAACAAGATTGTGGTAAAATATACTTTTTCGACACTTTTGCGATTTAGATATTTTGAGATTGAGAGATTTGGACTAAGAGCGACGTGCTCAATGTGCGATTCACTCTAAAATCAACATACTTATGGCAATCTATGACAATTTGCAAAACAGAATTGGGTATATCACAATAATTTAAACATAATATAATGATTTTTGCTAAAGTAGCAATTAATCATCATCATCTTCATCATCAGCCGGAAGACGTCCACTGCTGAACATAGGCCTCCCCCTTAGATCGCCACGCCGAACGACAATTCGCCACTTGCATCCATGGGTTGCCCGCGACTCTCACGATGTCGTCGGTCCACCTAGTGGGAGGCCTGCCTACGCTGCGTCTGCCGGTCCGTGGTCGCCACTCGAGAACTTTTCTTCCCCATCGGTTGTCAGTTCTACGAGCGATGTGTAGCAATTAATATCACCAAAGAAATTAGCTATCTCTGATACTGTTTACTCAGGTCATTGAACCGATGTCTGGTATTTTCAAGTCTAATTCTTTTCTAAATATGAAAAGCTGCTTACCTGAAATTACGGTTAACACACATAACTTGTAATTTCCTTAAGTCGTTATAGCTAATTACTTGCATAAGATTATTGCGGTAGTGGTTGATGGGTTAACAACCTGAGGTCACTTTTGTGATAATGGTTCCTCGTTTTATTTGTTTTGTTACTGTATTTAAAGTCATGGTGGGAATGAGAATATTTCACTCTCCTTGAAATGAAGGGTAGCTATTTCTGTTTTTTTTTGGATTATATCGCCACATTAAAGTCACACACAAACAGACTGATTCAGAATAACTAATGACAAAATATGGTGTTTCATGACAATTTACCGTATTTTGGATTCGAACCAGCTACTAGCGATCTGTCCCAGCTTCCCACAAGTCGACTTTGTAAATAAAATATAGCCAGACAATGCTACAATCATTGTCATCATCTTCAGCATCATAATTTCCACTGCTGGACATAGGTCTCTCCCAGGGAGCGCCACAGCGCACGATCTCCTGCTTTTTTCATCCAAGCCACTGCCTACTTCCTTCAGGTCATCGGTCCATCTTGCCGGGGTGCGTCCCGCTCTACGTTAACCTACGTGCGGTCTTCATTCGAGAACCTTCTTATCCCACCTTTCGTTGGTTCAGCGGTTCGCTGATAATAATGAAGCTTATTGTAGGTTTTAAACAGTTTTTAAAATCAGTCATGTTCTCTTTTTTTTTCTAAATCTGAGTTTTTGCTTAAATACTACATTATCATCATCTGCCTAGCCTTTTCCCAACTATTGGGGTCGGCTTCCAGTCGAACCAGATGCAGCTGAATATCAGTATTTTACGTGGAGCGACTGCCTATCTGACCTCCACAGCCCAGTAACTGGGTAATAAGATACCCCATGGTAAGACTGGTTGTCAGATTTATGAGCTTCTCACTGTGATTAACGACTGTCAAAGATCTACAAATGACAGCCGGGACCAACGGCTTTACGTGCTTTCCGAGGCATGGAGGAAACTCGCTATAAGAGACGGTCACCCATCCACAGACCAACCTCGGCAAGAGATCGGCCTGTGCGGCTGTAATTATTAAGCAACGAGCTCCTTTTTGGCTTAAATACTACATAAAATGAATATTAAATTAATACAGTGTTAAAGCTCTATGCAAGGTTGGCTATTTACCCGAATGTGCGCGGAAATACAATTTAAGAATGGTTTGATCATAAAATATACTTGCGCGCATTAGCGTCATACCATTTTGTTTATGGCACATAATTCTATCCCTATTGCCGGATGAACTCGTATATTTCATATACAGAAAGCGATGTAATGGAGGCCACAGATTATAAAATGTTGGCTGAGAGTAAATTTTCAACAAACGATGTTTTTGAAGATAATTTTTGAGTAATCATTGAATGAGTCCTGGAATCATTGAATGAGCCGTGGTGGCCCAGTGGTATCGGCCCCGACTTACGAGTTGTAGGTCGTGGGTTCGTGGGTCGTGGGTCCCCGCCAGGCGCATTACTATGTGTAGTTTATTTCATTACAACTCGAAAATGATCCCACGAGAATATAAAATCGGGATAAAAACTATCCTATGTGTTAATCCAGGTTATAAACTATCTTTGTACCAAATTTTAGCCAAATCCGTTCAGTGGTTTTTGCGTGAAAGAGTAACAAACATACCTACATACACATACACATTCATACATCCTCACAAACTTTCGCATTTATAATATTAGTAGGATTATAAATCTTTGCCCCACATGCATACTAGGAATTTCTCCTGATTTGCCGGTGAGTTTACAAACGTCATACACAGCCAGGCCTGGAACGACTACTTGATGTGTTATTGATCCCTGCATGACAGCTTCTTGAGGCTCGTGACAAACAAAACATCCTCAAAGATGCTGCGAGAAATTATTTTCTATAAAGTGAAAAAAAGGTTCTGTAGGTACAAAATGTCACTATAACTCGGATAAAGTTATTGGAAAGTCAGTAATATTTAATACACTAGCTGTTACCATCTGATTCGCCCGCGTACAACTTAAAAATTACCTCATACGAACGTAATACCGGAATAAAAAATACCTTGTGTATTAATCCACATTATAAACTATCTGTATACCAAATTTCATTCAAATCTGTTCAGCAGTTTTTGAGTGAAAGTGTCACAAACATCCATTCAACCGTTCTCACAAACTTTCGCATTTATAATATTTGTAAGATTACCAGCTTTCCATTAATGAGTCATAAAAAATGCTATTGCAAATAATATTGGATTCGTTGTAAAAATGCGAAACGATTAACTAGTTGTCCAGCCCTCTTCAATAAAAATAATTTCGTTGAACTATGTCTACTTAATTAAAATGCGCAAAGCGTACAGCTTTCGCGTTCGTTGCGTATTTGTCGTTGTATGATAATATTATTACACTCTATCCATAGTATTAATCGATTTTTATATCGATATGTCTTCCGGGCGAATGATTTATTGATAGGAATCAGTGAATGAATTCCACAGTAACTCTCTTTGATGCGTACGAGTACTACATTCAAATATATCAGGTGAAAAGGTCAAAAACCTACTTTGTAGTTGCACCTTACTGTCAGAAGTATTGTAGTATTATAAGAGTAGAATCACAAAACTTCGTATTTTATTTACAGCGTACGCAGTTTATTCTATGGAAAATTAAAAAGCGGCAGCACCTCTAGTGTACGAATGAACACGCAGAGAAATGTCTAGCTACCTGTACGAGAACTTCTGGTTGCAACCGTGACAGCAAGACTCACTAGTTGACTTTACAACATTTCTAGTAATGTATACTAAGTCCTTGTTATCTCTACTACTTACTTAGTATTTATTACTAGAAATGTTGTAAAGTCAACTAGTGAGTCTTGCTGTCACGGTTGCAACAAGAGTTCTCGTATACATTTCTCTGCGTGAAGAAGTAGGTAATTGTTCCTAATAATTTTGTGAAAGTTCCAGTTTACTATTAACTATCTGGTCAAATGGCCTTTTGTGATTGATGTACAAAAAAAAGAGTAATAGATTAAATTATAATTATTTGGATTTTTGGTTACTGCAAAATAAATTCAAAAGAAAAATAATGTAATAAAGTAATGTAGCCACTATTACTACACATAGGTATGATAGGTAGGTACTCCTCCCATATTATTAAAATATAAATAACAGTAAAAACCCAGTAAAATCTCTTCAATGTTAGAGTGACCAGACATTTTCTGGGTAAGCTCGCTTCATTGTAGTCTAAAACTCTGACTCCTTTGACCTAGACGGGAGTAAGGAGCAAACCCATTTAAAAAAGTATCTATTTAAAGGCTTAACCTGCAAAGGAGCTACATACCGTTGTGCATACATTATGTACAACTGCATAATCGTGCTTTCGTTATGTTAGCGAGTGTGTGTGAATCAGGGATGCACCTCATTGGAATGCGTATAGTGTGCGTGCAATTTCTGAGTTTAGTGCACTTTCGCTGGTGTGGTCACTGCAGAACCTAACTTAGCAGTATTATATCAGTATATTTTTGTTCTATTGCTGGGCAAAGGACTCTTCTCACACGGAGAAGGCATTCACCTCAATCATTGATTAGTTTTGATTGAGGTGGATGCAGTAGCGTATTTTAAAATTCAGCGCCCTGGGCCTGTAAAGCTTGCCGCCCGGAACTTAAACACAAATAAAAAACAGTCAAGTGCTAATCAAACTTCACACCCAGAGTTTCAAACCATCTTGTAGAAGATAAACTGTGCATTGAAAATGAGCTATTAAAATCGATGTAATGAAAAGCTAAACCCTACTAGGTAAATTTGAAGCGCAAGCGAAGCGAGCGTGAATTTTTTTAGCTTTCTGAAATGGGACAACCCAATTCTTTCTTCATAGAAGAGCGAACGCAGTGAGCTCTCAAAGTTTAACGTTTCCGTACTTCAGGACAAGTTTTAATCTGAAAGCGAGATCAAATATTTGAAGTCTATTTGAAGGGCGTGCTTGGTAAATTGACCATTTCTGCACCAAGATAAGTCAAATTTTCATTGAAAAGTGAGCTAAAAGATTGAGCTTTTCTGACCACGACTAGCCCATTCTTCACTGAAGAGTTACGGTAGCGTAATACGACAAGCCGTATTGTGTGAACAGTGAACTCAATAAAAGTTCTCTATTAAAAATAGGGGCGGTATATCAGAGACCTAGGGGCTAGGGCTCTCCCAGCGTGCCGCTCTCGGCCATAGTCAGTGGTGTATAGTACAGTTAAACTTACGCCACTGTTGGTTGATGATGTTGTTCTTGATGATGTTGCAATAAAGGCCGCCACTGTCGCAATTTTTTCTTATATCAGGTAGTCTAGCGGCGGTCCTGGTGATACGAGTAACGTCGCAACATCCCGATTAGTATCGAGTCGCGAGGGTACGCGTCCCCCCACCGCACAATCAGTATTCTAATATAAAAGTCCCGCGCTTTGATGTCTAACAAACTTAAAACAAACATATGAATGTTGTTTTGGTAAGTAACCTAGGTTTTTTAGTTATTTGTATATGACCTACGAAGACTTACCTTCATTTCTTCAGCCGCTTTATGCGCATGAAGATAAGAATTAGGTGCGGCTTGCACCGCCCCTTGCAGCCTGCCGCCCTGGGCCATGGCCTTTTTGGCCTGTAAGGGTAAATACGCCACTGGGTGGATGAGTTAGGTACTTGTATTCTTGAGTTCGGAAAGGTTTTATTACAATGCTTTTTTTCGTCGATGACTGTGACGTGTAATTCAAAACCAGCAAGTACTTTTTTTTTTTTTTTTTTAGCGTGGTAAAATCATCAAATGAGTCCTCCAACCCCGGGCAGGGCGGGAGGGACTGTCAGACTTCTACTGACTAAAATCCACGGTGTCCTTCATAGCCTGTTAAGTTCCGGGGTTACGGTAAGGGAATAATCCCGCGACCCCGGCAGGCTTTGGCCCTCTGAGAGGGGGGCCCCGTCATTATGCTGACGCTCTTTGAGGCGCGCGTGGGACACAACGCGCCGTCGACCCGGGCATGGTCCTTGGTCGGGCAGCGAGTTGCCCTTTACTCGCTGCCCGCATGCCCGCGCCTACGGTGGCCGGAGATCATCAAGCGACGTCCGTCGCCGTGGGCGCCTACCACTGCGGCTGGGGCGGAGGGAGGACGCTGTCCTCTCTCGCTCGCGGCCTGCCTCCTCCTTTACGAGCATTACTGCCTCGCAGAAGGAGCTGACCGCTTCCCACTCCGTCTCGCCCCGCAGCATGGCCGCAACCAATGCCGGGCGCGAGAGGTCTCCGCCTATCGCAGCCGTGAGGACACGTCGGTGCTCCGCCCAAGCTGGGCAGTCTTGCACCGTATGCTCCACCGTGTCCTCCGGGCGATCTTCGCAGTGGTGACACCCAGGCGTCTCCTCCTTTCGCATCAGACACAGGTACCTCCCGAAACTTCCGTGTCCGGTGAGGACCTGCGTCAAGCGGTAGGTCAGGACGCCATGACTTCTCTCCAGCCACTCCTCAAAGAGGGGTCTTACCGCCGCAATTGCGGCGTGCCCGACCAGCAAGTACTTGGTATGAGTTCTTAAGCCCGAATTTTAAGGCACCACCTAGTATTGAAGAAGTCCTATAAATGTAAGGACGAGAAAGGATAGGTAGTGTGGGGATCGGCAGTTTGTCCAAAGGATAAACTAATGCGATAAACTAATTGCATAAATGCATGTCCTCAGTGAGGCGTATGGCGCATAACCTTCACGTATTAAATAAAATACAGGACTCACCATCGCTCCACTGTGCTAATACTAGTAGGATAAATCTTACTACAATAAAACTGTGACTCTTATTTAATCCTTTTTGGTGGGTACAGGCGTAATATTTGTTGTACATACATATGCGATAGCAATTTCCGTTGATTTGCTATAAATTATTGAAGAGTTCCCTTGATTTCTCTAAAATCCCTTAATCAGGTCCTGACCTGATCACCAAGGGACCATCTATGCAGTATACTCTTTTAAACAAAAAAGATTTTTTCCAAGTCGGTCCTGGCGTCATCGAGAAATCGGGGGAAAAAGATTCCGACGAATTGAGAAGCTCCTCCTATTTTCGAAGTCGGTAAAAAAGTGAACCGTAGAAGACCCATGAAATACAAAGGCTTGCAACACAATCAGAGGGTTTACCAGGAGCTCTTAACGTTTAGGCTGTGGGAAAGAGAGAGAGCAATACAAGTCGTCTAGCGCCATCTCTTTCCCACAGCCTAAACTGGAGTTCGTGGTAAGGCTCCAGTACGCGGTAGTAATTTGGTGCGGTTTAGTAACAGCGCGTACCGTTAATGTGTTAGGCCTTAGTTTATTATCTCTGCGGCTACAACGCTGTTATTCTGTTATTTATTACTAACTGTTCCAGAGCTAAGTTATGGGTTAGTCTTTAATGTTAAAGCGCCTTTTCTAGACAAATTATGAAGCTATATTTTAAAGGACGACTGTTCAGCAGTCTTTTTATTTGATAGAAAGTGATGAGCACGAACTTTTGGTCAGCATTGATGATGCGTCCAAGACTGAGTCAGAAACCTCTACAAAAGTTTTTAAACAATAGTCTGATAATTTTTTAACATTTATTAAAAATAAAAGAAATAATCAACTGTTCAATTACGATATTATTTTAGGTCATAGGCTAGGTAAAGAGTACTTGGATGGATGGGGTAGGTCTTTGCTTAACATGGGCACCGCGGTCCGAACCGCTTGTGGTCCAAACTCTGAAAGATCATGCCATCGCTTTTTGGACAAAAGAGATTTGTAATTTTTTCCATATTACTATGAACAAAAGGGTAAATATTCCCATTTTCATGAAACAAAAACCAAACGGTATTCATAAAAGACAATAAAATAATCAAGAGAGGTCCTGACAGCAGTTAGTTTCGCTAATAAATTACTATGGATACTCGGGTTCAAGAATCTCCTGTATGCATGAAGTAAATAAAAAAAATCTATAAATGCGAACGTATGAATAATTTCAGGTATTTTGAAAAAGGTTTTCAGAGAGTGAAGCTGATTTTTTTTTCCATTAGGTACGTTAATTGATGAGTCATAAGTCAAGTCGATATGTGACGGAAATTATAAAAGACTGGGCTATAAGTAGATTTTCTTTTTTTTATCTTTGTCTATCAACTTTTGAGTATAGTTTTCACTGATAAAAAAAAATAAAATTTTAAAATTACGTAGTAAGTGTGTTTTAAATAAATAAAAACTTGATCACACTGCTGAATGGGTAATTTCTATAAAATAACTTCATACAATATGTTAGAGACAATTAATCCAAATTACTTATAGAAATTAAGTGATTCATAAACAAACAAATGACGATGACGTAACTCTAAAAAAATAATAAGGCACCCATTTCTACAACCAGAAAAACCAAACAAAATACAAAAATAGTAAAATAATTTATTATGAACACTAAACCTTATTAATATGGCAAGAAGAAACAAAATAAATAATATTACGACTTCAACTTACATACTAATTACAAACTAAATTAATATTAATAAATGCAGAAATAAAGATATCACGATACTAACACCAAACGAATTCTACGGAAGTGATATTTTCTTAGAAACGACTTTTTCCAACAACATTATTGTTTACGAATGAACATAACATGTTATATCATACACCAGGATTATACAACAACTTATCTTATGCATAAAAATATATTTTGTATTTTTCCTCAGTATCGAACATGCTCTAATAACAATATCATACTTAATCGTTTCCATGCATTCACATTTGTGCTTTTTGGACCGAATCTCCTTCATCCGCGTTTGCCTACGTCGTCTTCTCATCTGGCTGGCCATCGTCTATAACCATGTCTATCTCAACTTCGTAAGTCCCAGGCTTGGAGCGCGATGGCCTGACCACTATTCCAGGCATTTTGGACTCTTGCACTCCATCGACTTCATTTTCTGCATTGTTGCCAACAGGCACCTGACCTTTCACTCCTGACGTCCCATCAGAAACAGACACAGTGTTGTGCTGGTCTTGAGGCAGCTTCACCGACATCAAACCTTGGAAGCGTTGGACGAACATCTCCAATATTGGCCCAAACCTCGATACGCCGTCAGTTGACAGCAAGAATCTGTCAGCGGCTCCTTCTTTGGGTCGGAGCACAAACATGTTGAAGTTGAGGGTCTTCTTGACCGGGCGGGCCGCTGCCTGCGAGAGACAGGCTATAGCGACAAGAACGAGCAATGCGCGGGGTGTCATAGTGTCTCAGTGAGTTCGCGAGGCGGTAGCGTGCGCCCACGGCGGCGAAAGACTCCACACTGCGCCAGTTGCGTTTTTGCCGCGCATCTAAGCCAAGATAACGGGTCCACGGCAAAAAGATCATAATTGCCTCGCATCGTACCGAACGTCTGATAATTGCAACGATCTCTCGACACCTTTCCTTTGGAAAGCGATTCCATCTTAATTCAAGTGAGTCATCATTATCAGATGCCCAAAATTTGATGAACTTCGTTGATGAGTGTTGTTAACAAAATTCAGATTTGAGCTAGGTGTCTGTGAACATAGAGATAGTTCAAGCATGGTTGGTTTTGAATTGACCATTAAAGGCTGAATAAAAAGATACTGATACCACAATGTCAGTGTTGTGCTGAAGCAGTGAGCTTTAATACGTAAGCTCTTAGGACCAGATTTGATTGTGCTGGAGGTGATATAATTTGCACATGATTGCACCTGTAGATTTAAATCATATTTATGGGCATCCATCATGCGTCGCTCGTGTTCGTGATTGATGGTACTATAATGATGCAGTATCAAGGTCATCACAATGCAGGTCAATGAAAATAAACAAAATGCGGTTTGTGGGCTTTTTGCTATTGTTCTTGGCTTTTATTTGTTTATAATGATAGAAAATTTGATGACCAATTAGCTGGAACGAATTGCGGCTTTTTATTTTAGCAAAATAGTAAGTGTGTATAATTTGATGATTTACGGTTATTGGCTGGTGAAAATGCATGTTTGGAGAGTGGTAAAGGAGAATATAATTTGGTTTTACATTCAATAAGAAACCATAAATGGAATATTTTTGTCTTGATCGTATCTTTGGCAGCAATATTTAAGTTCATTGTTTTCGTGTGATCTGACGATGGTCTCATGACTGAGAGCATTTTAACGAATACTCCGGAAATGTATGGTTGGTAGAAAATTCCACATTGTACATATGCCACAAATATTCGATAACCACAGCAAAATACCGGTCCAGAGCAAAAGACTAATGGCAGAACACACAATAATTGAATGTAGATACATTACAATTTAATTGAATTAAACCGTTCACGTCTATCCCGCGTCAATTATCCGTTATTTATGTCCAATCACATTTCCAATTGGCCATAATTATACGTCCGATTCCTTTGGAGATCATAAACTGGTAACCATTCTTGGAATCTGACAATTTTAAACATAAAGCTGAAGAATTATTCGATATTGTAAATTCTGTCTTATCCGAAAGCGATAGAGATGATGTGGATGATTTTGAAGTGTAAATGTAAGATGGTATGTGTTATACTTTATAGGACTGAACGCTACTACAGGATGAAGGTCCGTTAGATACGATAAAATGCAGCTTAAGTGCTAACGGTAGCAGTTTCGCAGATAAAACTTAGATTCCACAAGGAAGTATTAATATTGTAATTACGGCAATTTCACTTCAGGAAGTGTTGATTGAATATAATTATCTAATTGGTGTTTTGTATTGGTTGCATCCTTCTGTTTCGGCACAAACAAGTTTTTGGACACTTTCGTTTATAGAGGATCTATGGCAAGTTTACTTCCTGTGCGTATTTTTGGAATTTTGTTATACGTTACGCTTTCTGTGCGTACGCACAAAGTCCTACCAAAAAACAGATGTTGGCTACAGAAAAAAAAAGTCTTCATTTTTGATGTTTAAACTAGACATTATACACACACAATGAATGTAGATATGTCTATGTTGTATAATTTAATGGGACCTACGCAAATTATAATCCCTTTCATGTTACAATATCGATTTTAAACATTTCGGTAGCTTACAACAATCTTTACACACTTCTGTGACCGTCATCGTAAATATTGTTACATAATATAATGTTACTTTGTCTACTGAGGGCAGTACGAAAAGACGAAGTCACTATTCTGGCTTCTTTTTAGTTTAATTTATCCTACTACAATTTGGGCTTAGTAAGTGGACCTATTTATTAATAATGTCAGAAAATGGACATTCGGGATACTCTAGCAGTAGGACATAATCTGATCTGGGAATCCACTCAGAGCTATATCAATAAATCAATCAAATCAAAAGATGATACTTGCAGCAGCCTATCTGGGTACGCAGTCTATTCTGACTAACCAAGATATAGATGATCATTAAACACATCTTTAGAATTCAACACAATTAGACAGTCAAGAAAGATTTGCAAGCAAGAACGAAACTGACACATTTAACATAACCGTTTTTCACCTTATAAAGGAAAATGGCCTTGATAATGAATCTCGGACAATTTTACCAGTATTACTAGTCACTTATCTGATAGATAGCGTTGCTGTTAATTTATTGTAGGAGAAAGCTACCGGTCCTGGGGATAGTAGGGCGATGTCGCTCCATATTAGTTGTACAGTTGCTAGTGCTGATTTTCCAAGGAATTTTATGGAAATTTCTTGTTTACTTACGACTTGAGTTATGGAAAAACGGTGTAATAGAATTGAGAGTGTATGTGTAGTAGCTTGTGTAAAGAATTCAAATTGTGTGAATGTGTATGGTGTGACTTGTTTAAAATATAACGAGAGGAATCAATACATTGCTAAAAAACCTTACGTACTATTAAACTCCTTCTATTTCTAAACGCCCCTTTTTTATCGTGGTAAAATCATCACGAGTCCTTCGACCCAGTCCGGGTCGAGAGGGACTGTCAGTCTTGTGAGACTGACGAAAATCCACGGTGATCCTTCAATAGCTCTTTACGTTCTGGGGTCACGGTTACCTTATAAGAGAGACCCGCGATCCCGGCAGCCTTTGGACCTCAAAGCCCCACGTCAGATTGCTGACAGCTCCTAGAGGCACGCGTGGAACTCGACGCATCGTCGACCTGGGCATATGGTCCATGATCAGACTACGAGTGAAGGCAGATTTACATTGAGTCAGTAACTAACGTCAGTTCACTGACGAGTCAGTGCTGACCTGGCACTGCCATAGTGTAAATTGATTTCAAGTCAGTACAGTACCTACTGACGACAAACTGACTGCGTATAAAAAGCATGCGTCAGTTTTCGGCGCCAGCACTGACGTCAGTTACTGACTCAATGTAAATCTGCCATTACCTATTACTCTCCGTCCGTATGCCCTGTCACTGCCGCTTGTACCCTCCCTCCAGTTCTGGTGGAACTTTTACGCATCTAATTCATCACCCTACCTCCTTAGCCTTTCGCGACCGCTTTACTGTCTCATACTTCCAGTTACTTCATACTTATGAACCGTTATTATACCTAACTTCCAATATCCTTAATCGCTTGTCAACAATTAAACAGTATGACATAACAATCTGATTTTTTTTACCTCGATAGGAACAAGCTGGGCCATGTATGCTGCTATGCCAACAAATTTTATTTGATGAGGTTTATACACGAATCTCTGACCTTATTACAAAGGAAGGCGGAAATTATTCGAAAAATTATTTTAATTCCCGGCTCTGCACAGCATGTACAGATTGGCCAGAACGGATTGAAACGGAACTAAAATTTTTATTTCTGACAGCGTTTTAAAATCTTTGATATTTGATGTAAACAAAGACCGCAGGTTTGTTAGATTTATTATTGTGCCATAAAACTAACATAATAAGTGAAAAAAAAAAAAAAACATTCAAAGTGCTGGTAGCGCGAAGACAGTGGCGACTTCCGGTTTTCTACATTTTTATGTCAAGCTGTAGTCCTTTATGTTAGTCGTTACCCCATAAGTCTTCCCTTCTACTGTCTCATCAGGTTTCCTGTTATATAAAGGGCTATTGAATAATTACCGTGGATTTTAGTCAGTACAAGTATGATAGTCCTTTCCATCCTGCCCCAGGCAGGACTCATTTGATAATTTTACCACGATAAAAAAATGAGTGTCCCCTTTCTAGCGATATAATTTTCACACAGATCCTTGGATAGAGCGGATTTGAGGGCCGGAACAGATTTGATATTCCGCTAAGTAAGTAGTAGGTAATATAAAGATACAATACTTTAAAAGGTACAAAACAAAAACTGAAAACAGGTTCAAACATTTTAATTTTCTTAAATAAATACAAGAAACTATAATTGCATTGTTATTTTACAAACAGATAACAAACATAAACAAAAAAATATTAAATGCTGATATTTGATGGCCATCAAATATCAGCGTTTAAACTAAAATCACATCATTCACATCTGAATCAAATATTTGAGCTGGTACAGTTTCAATTTGTTTAACTACAATTAAACTAGTTGTTATCGTTGAGCTACGCTACGGTGTGCTACGCTACGCTGTGCTTCGCTACGCTACGCCTTGTTTCGTGTGAGGGCTTGTGCTCGGTGGTTCGATTTAGCTTCGACAGCTTCTTTGGTTTCTTCGCTTCCTTGCTTCAGTTGAGCTGGGGCTCCTAGAATGTAAATAGGATTTTTAAGATCGTAAGGAAAGAATCCTATTTATGTCTTGTTTTGGGTTTCATAATAAGCTCCTTCTTATCTTTCCAAGAAGAGCAACAAGCACCATCTCGAAACTACGATCGAACGTATCGTCGAGATCAAAAGATATATTTTTTTTTCTTTTTACGTGCGAGGTTATGGCCACCCTTTGGTGTAGGTGGTTATATCAATGTTACGCATATATTAAGAAGTCATATTTTTGCTGCTATTGCTGATATCTCTACCTCTATCTTTCCTCACAAAATAAACAATATTTTTTTCCAATCATTATTTCTATCAACAACCTTATGACTACATACGTTCTTACCGTTGGGTGCTCTCTGGTTAACTTGGCCTGGGTGGGCCAGTTGGACAGTTGGTCCCGGATAGACAGGTTGATTGACAGGTCCTTGGAGTCCAACGTTTTGGGAGAACTGTATGGGGCTCCTGCCAGGTTCACCTTGGATGGGTTGGCCAGCGCTGTAAAATAAAAATGTAGTGATTACAATTTGACATAGGTATGTGTGTGTAGGTGTATATATGTGTAAGGGGAGGTGAATATAAGGTATAAGGAAGTGGAAAAATAGTTTCCTACTCCTCCACTATTCTTTTCTGATCAATTTTGTTGCAGGATACAAGTCAGGTAAATTCATTCTCTGGCTCATGTCGAGCTTCATTGTCTCGGCGATTTGATTTTGATTTTTCTGGTGGTTGCCACTGCCGATTCTGGCTTTCAGGAGTTGTAGTAGTTTGGGAATAGTGTGGTGTAATCAGGTGCTTAAAATTGTAACATACTCGTATTACAAAATGTTAGTCTATGTTCCTTCTATACTATAATATTTTGAGATTTTTTGAGGAAAGGTTAACCCATTGGTTAACAAACTAATATTACAATCAATTTCGAAAGTAGAAAGTTGAGGATAATAGTTACACAAAATCAATTAAAATTGTATGTCTCAAAATTGGTTTGCAATCTATGAGATTGATATTTTATTTCAATTATTTATTCATTCATCAAAGTTTCATATTTTATGTCTGCTGAACCACTAAATTGTACTAATTCTGTGCGAGAATTCGCTGTGATTGGCTCATCATCTGCCTAGCCTTCTCCCAACTGTGTTGAAGTCGACTTCCAGTCGTACCAGATGCAGCCGAATATCAGTATTTTACATAGAGTGACTGCTAATGCCCTCCACCACCCAGTAACTGGGTGGTCACGCCAACAATAATTCGGTTCTGAAAAGTGTCAGAACCAACCTTCGATACTAGCGAACGTGTTAATTGCAGTGAATCGGCAGTTACCAAAAAATCGAGGCGGAAAAAAGAATCCTCTTCTTTCTGCCGCTATGCGACCTGGGGCAGGCCAGCGGAATCCAATCTCCTTCGACTATCACACAGCAGATTAACACTACGCGGGTCGCGCGACCATTAATTGAATATAGTTCTTATTACACTGGGTAATCAAACACAAGGATGCGTTTGGCGGAGCGGGAATGTATTTAATATTGCAGAGAAAGGCTCGTGATGATCCTCGACTCTTCGCGGGTGATCAGGCGAGAAAAGAAAAAGGTGTCGCCATGCGGTGCGGTTCAAGAGGTCCGTTACACACTTCCGATCATGTGCAATTTTTTCGTTGAACTGGCTGTTGTCAATCCGCGATCTCTCGTTCTCACGTTCACTTCTTGAACGATGCTAAAAGCGCTGCATGTAGGTTGGGAAAAGGAGCGGGAAATACAAACTGCCTCATATTATAAGAGTGAATCTATCTAATCAGTGTTGGCGTTACCATTTCCACCCCCCCCTTAATGGGTCACCATTAAAGAAGCGATAATAAGACGAAAGAGAAAAATATTACTATGACTCTAGGAGCGCTCGATGCGCGCGGTGAGATAAATAGTTCCGTAGTCACGGCGAAGCGGGACAAGCTAATTACTTACATTACAAACTAGAGCGAAGCGGTATTACTAAGTAACTTAAACTAATGCGAAGTGCGGTATTATTAATTATTGTCTTGGAAGAGGACACAAACGAACGACCGGGCGCAGGTAAGTTCCCTTGGCGGTTCTAACTGTACAAACGCGCACGACGCCGTCTTTAGACGGGTGGACGTTCTCTACAATAGCCAACGGCCAGGATAGGGGCGGCGAGTTATCATTCATCACGACAACAACGGTTCCTGCTGTGATAGGAAACGACGGCGTGTTCCACTTCTGCCTAACCTGCAGACCGTGTAGATATTCCATCTTCCAACGACTCCAAAACGACTGGACCAACTTATCCAGTAGCGAGTGTCGGTGAAGTAAACTGACAGGGTCAGAGTTGACTTCATGTGCGGGTAGAGAAAATAGAGGCGCGGTATGCAAAAAATGGCTTGGCGTAAGGGCCGTGGGCTCTGCGGGATCGGAACTCAGTACTGTCAGCGGGCGTGAGTTTAGGAGACACTCAATTTGAGTGAGAACAGTACAGAGTTCTTCGTATGATAAAAGCTGTTGTCCGACGACTCGGAACAGATGCATTTTCACGACCTTCACGACACTTTCCCAGGCGCCTCCGAAGTGTGGGGAGTTGGGACAGATAAATTTCCAAGCTATCCGACTCTCAGCGTACTCTTCCTCCAACTTTGGGCGATACACAGTATTGAGAAACTTGTACAAATCGCGGAGGTAAGAGTTAGCCCCCTTAAAGCATGTACCATTATCAGAGTACATGATCTGAATCGGTCCTCGACGCGCGAGAAACCTCTTCAGCGCGGCAAGAAAACTGGGAGTGCTGAGGTCCGTGGCGACTTCGACATGCACGGCACGAGTCGTAAGACATGTGAAAATGCACAGGTAGGCCTTTGCACTGTGGACGCCACGGCGGCGCACAGGAACGTACGGCAGAGGACCAGCATAGTCACAGCCTACGTGCGTGAAAGCTTTAGTGACCTGACGCGTGCGATAGTCAGGTAAGTCGGCCATCAGCGGATAAGTTGGTCGCGGTTTTAAACGAAAACACGTATTACACGTGTGGACGCGCTGTCTCACAACACGGCGTGCGGACAAGATCCAGAACTTCTGTCGAAGAAGCGACATCAATAATTCTGGTCCGGCGTGTAAATACTTTACATGATAGAAATCAATGATCAAGTTTACGACGGGATCATTGCGCGGTAAGATAACCGGATGCTTTTGAGCATAGTCCAGTGCGGAGTTAACGAGTCGACCTCCTACGAGGATCAGACCGTTTTCAATGAAAGGCCTCAAACGGTTGAGAACCTGCGAACAAGATTGATTATAGTTATATTTTTTAAACGCAATAACGCCTGCGTCGCGTCTTCGCAAAGATATTTTTTTTTAAAGAAACGAAAAATTTTTTTGTTGCGAGCAGGGTTCGATCCTGCGTCTTCTGGATAGGTACTCCAGAAGACGCAGGATCGAACCCTGCTCGCAACAAAAAAATTTTTCGTTTCTTTAAAAAAAAATATCTTTGCGAAGACGCGACGCAGGCGTTATTGCGTTTAAAAAATATAACTTTAGTTTAGAAGTCGCTCTCTAATACAGCATTGATTTGATTGCAATATCAGACGTGTTGGTTGGTAAGTAGTTTGAAACATTACCAATAGATGGCGCAACGTGTAAACAGCGTTACAAAAACAAGGGAACGAGAAATTCAGCGTTGTGAGTAGTGGTTGCGATGGCCTAGTGGTGAAGGCGTCTGGAGTACCTATCCAGAAGACGCAGGATCGAACCCTGCTCGCAACAAAAAATTTTTCGTTTCTTTAAAAAAAAATATCTTTAAGATTGATTATTCTTAATATTAGAATAATCCTCTGCAAAGTGTTGACGTTGCAGGGCGCGAAGAATTTTATTTTCAGCGAAATTTAATTCATCAGCGGACACTGCAATAGTGTCGCGGCGGGGTAACAATTTTGCGAATCTACAAACGTATACAATTATACGAAGAGTTTTACTCCATGAGGAGATGCGGTTAGCGAGATCATATAAAGCACAGTGTTTTACAGGCGAGTACACAGCGTGTGTATGAATTTTCTTTTCAATATTAGGTGGAGTAAATTGGTCGTCAAGAGGCTTCAGAGGCCACTCAGACGGGTCCAATGTAGCCCACTGGGGCCCGTGGAGCCACAGAGGGTGCGTGGTTAATTTCTGAGGCGTAATGCCACGTGAGAGAACGTCTGCGGGATTTTCAGTCCCCGCGACGTGGTAGAAGTTGTCAGCAGAAATGTTTTCCGTAATCTGAACAACGCGGTTTGCTACAAAAGTTTGCCACTGACGTGGCGAACTCTTGATCCAATATAACACGACCTTAGAGTCAGTGAAAGCGAATACCTTGATTGGAAGATGACGCGAGTAATTTTCATAGACTATGCGTAGCAGTTTGGACATGAGAAGCGCGCCGCAGAGCTCTAAGCGTGCTATAGACAGGGGCTTGGTAGGAGCGACTTTGGACTTTGCGCAGACAAGCTGGACAGTGTTACCGGAGGCGGCGGTCACATGAGCGTATACAACGGCACCGTAGGCATGTTCACTTGCGTCCGAAAAGGATAGAAGAGTGAGAGTGCAGTTGTTAGAAACGCCTACATGACGCGGAATGCGTATATTGTTAAGAGTCGGTAACTCGTCGCAAAACTGCTTCCACATTTTAACAATGTGCAGCGGCGGGGTATCATCCCAATCGAAATTAAGATGCCAAAGCTGTTGGATCAGTAGCTTAGCGTACACGACTGCGGGGGCCACGAAGCCCATTGTATCCCACAGTCGGGCGACTGTAGAAAGTATGGAGCGCTTAGTGCACTTCACATCTGCGGGAACCGTAATTTTAAAATAAAATACGTCATCATCGATACACCAATGCAGGCCTAGTATTTTATGCTGCATGGTCTTATCAAACTCCACCTCCGTAGGGAGTTTGTGTGAAGCGGGAAGATTATCTAGTACAGCACGACTGTTACTGTTCCATTTTACGAGATCCCATTGAGCTCCTTTGAATAGGTCAATCAATTGTTGTGACGCAGATATCGCTTCTTGTTCCGTGGGAATCGAGAAGGCGAGATCGTCCATGTAAAGCGACGCGGACGCGAATTTGCAGGCGAGAGGATAGCGCGCGCCATCATCTTCAACTAACTGTCTCACAGTGCGCAGTGCATGGTAGGGACTTGATTTTAAACCGAAACAGACGCGGTTAAACCTATACAATTGTAGTGGGTCTTGTGGAGTAAAGCGATAAAGAAAACATTGATAACGACGGTCAGCTTCGCGCATGATAATCTGTAAGAACTGCTGGCGACAGTCCGCGGTCAATGCGATCGCATGTAAGCGGAAATTTAATAATATTGTAAACAAGTCGCCTTGCAAATTAGGACCTGAGTGCAGAATACCATTCAATGATTGCCGGCCACCAGAAGTAGACGCGCTGGCGTCTAAAACCACGCGCAGCTTAGTCGTTGTCTTATCTTCGCGCACGACCCCGTGATGCGGTATGACGTATACAGGTGTTGGGTCGCGGGGATCGTACGTCGCAGGAGACACGTAATCTTTCGCAAGATAATCCTTTATTACGTCATCATATGCAGACCTAAGTTTAGGCGAAGCTTCTAGCTTTCTTTCGAGGCATATGAAACGCTTGCGGGCATTTTCAAAAGAATTCCCAAGGGAGTAAACATCCTCGTTGAATGGCAGTGCTACAGTGTATCTACCACTAACGGGATCGCGGGTTGTCGTGGACTTATAAAATAATTCACATTCAACATCAGAGTGATTTTGAATGGGCGGTGCGGAGGGAAGCTCCTCGAGCTCCCAAAAACGCCTGACTAATGAGTCAATAGCGACAGGCTCCTGAGCGAGGCAACATGTCAGGGCCTGGGCGGTTTGAAGCATAGGTAACGTAGGCGCGGAGCCCATAATTACGTAGCCGAAAACAGTACGCAAAGCGCGCGGCGCCGACTTGTCACGATTGTGGACAACGTCGGGGAGAAGTAAATGCGGGAAAAGAGAAGCACCTATTAAAGCGTCTATGTTACTAGGCACACCATATGATTCGTCGGCTAGTGGTAAATTATGTAGATGTGTTAGATCACTGGTATTTATAAAGGAGGTAGGCAGTAAGTCCGTTATCTGATCAACAACTAGTAGCGAAATATCAAAATTAATTTTGCTGTTGAATCGCGAATACAACTTAACATTAATCGGACTAGTGTTAACTACCTTCTCAGCCCCACCGAACCCCTTTACAACAGTACGGTTCATGTTTTGAGGTTGGATACCTAAACGCTCACAACACTCGTTGGTGATAAAATCGCTTTGTGAGGCGGAATCTAGAAGCGCGCGAATAATGTGTGGATTCCCTTTAGAATCGTATGCAACGACTTGAGCGGTTGATAACAGAACAGTCGTGGACTGCTTGTTATGTGTGAGTGCATTACTCGAACACTGATACATACCGGAATCAACAGATGCACACATCGTAACATCTGACCGTGCGGCAGATGCGGCTAGGTTCGGAGACGTATGTGCGGGCACACAGGCGGTGGGCGCCACAGCGGTGAGCTCGACCTGCTGATTAGCGGGAGCGGCTTGTGCAGAGCGCTCAGGGCGCGCGGTACATGACTCGTTAAAGTGTAACAATGTGTGGTGATTTAATTTGCAAACGCGACAATTTGACTTAGACGAGCAAATTAGCGACTCGATGTTTTAAACTAAGACAGTTAATACACGCATTGTTATCCTTCACACACTTATATCGCTGTTGTGGAGTCATTCCATTAAAATCAGCGCACTTAAATAAGTGTTGATGCACAATATTAGCGCATAGGCACTTGCACGCGGGTTCAACCGTTGTGTTTACATATGTTTGACACTTCGGCGGCGAAGCGGTATTTAAACGCCGATTAGAGTTAACCGGACGCTTATTAGTTGAAGAAGTTGGCTCAGTACGTTCTAACACTTTGGCTCGATTTGAAATAAATTCGACTAAGTTATCAAAGGTAGGTATTTTTGTTGAGTATTTAATTTCAAACGCGCGGACGGTCTCAGGGTCTATTTTCTGTAAGGCGATATGAATTAGAATTAAATCAGTAAGGTTATCCATTTTAAGGTTTTTTAAAGCGGCGACTGCGCTGCTGAATTTCTCAGTAAATAAATCAAAGTTGGTTGCTGAAGCGCATTGAAAAGTTTTAAACTCGAACATTTGATTTAGATACGTAGAAACCAACATACGCTTGTCGTCGTACTTATTGATGAGCGTTTGTAACAACAGACTATAATTTTCCGGACATGGAGATATCCCGGCGCACACCGACTGGGCTTTACCGGTTAGCTTCCCCAATAGGTAATACAATCTATCGGCGTCTGTGAGAGATGGATTATCGTGTACGGTCGATTTAAAACTAGAATAAAATAGTGCCCATGAGCGAATGTCACCAGAAAACTGGACTAATTCAATCGGCGGGAGTCTAGGTTTAGACTTGTGTGGAACACTATCGCTATGTGGCGAGCATTGTGACTGCACTCGCTTTATCCTACCATACAGAGACTCAAAAGCCATGAGACTCTTATAATCAGGCCTAGCGGATGGTTTAGATGTCAATAAACGATCATTATATTCGTCCAACACCCGTTTGAATTCATCGCGCAATGAATCTATTTGTGAGGATTCGTCAAGAAAACTTTCCCTTAGCTCGGTGTTCGAAGAAAGATCGTAAATCTTTTGAACAATTTCAAAGATAGCTTCGCGTTTAGCTTGCAACGTAAGTAACCGTGTATCTTCCGCATCTTCATAATCAGAACCCGAATCACCCGTTTTCTTAGCTTGTTTAGTCATAACGGAGTTTATAATTCAATCTATTGTAAACAAGCAGCTGATCTGATCTGGGGTTTAATAATACGATGAAATTAAGTAGGTCACTATTTTGCGTAAAGAATAAACGGAGAATGGCTTCCTGCTACTTCCTACTTTAGTCGGTTAATAATGAACTAGAATGTATGAACAACTTGAAAGTGAGTTAAAGAATGAATGACCGAATAATAGTCCAGTCATTAAAGCCTAAACCCGAAAATAATTAGTAACTTGCTGAAATTTTAAGGGGTTCTTAAGGAAGGTAAAATAAGATACCGGGTGATTTTGCAGCGTTCTGGGGTGTACGGAAAGGGTTGAAAAGGGGTGAAAAGGGGTTTTTTGCTAATAACATTGCCAAAAAAATTAGTAACACGCTGCAAATTTGGAATAAGGTTGTTCTTACGGTTTTGTAACGTGTATTAAATTTGCAGCGTTTTGCAACATACGGAACATTGTTTTTTTTCAAAACAGTGCAATTAGTTAAAAACAGGGGTAAGAAAATTAGTAACACGCTGCAAATTTGGAATTAGGTTGTTTTTACCGTTTTGTAACGTGTATGAAATTTGCAGCGTTTTGCAACATACGGAACATTGTCTATTATTAAAAAAACAATGAAATTATTTAATCACACGGGTTAAAAAAAATTGTAACTCACTGTAAATTTTGTAATTAAGTTGTTTCGTTCGTTGTTCGTTTTCGTGTTCCGTATGTTGCAAAACGCTGCAAATTTAATACACGTTACAAAACCGTAAGAACAACCTTATTCCAAATTTGCAGCGTGTTACTAATTTTTTTGGCAATGTTAGTAGCAAAAAACACCTTTTCACCCCTTTTCAACCCTTTCCGTACACCCCAGAACGCTGCAAAATCACCCGGTATGTTATTTTACCTTCCTTAAGAACCCCCTAAAATTTCAGCAAGTTACTAATTATTTTCGGGTTTGGGCTTTAATGACTGGACTATAAATATGAATGCCAAATCAAATATGGCGAAACTTTTACAACCGTTTTAACATTTCATACTACACGGCAAGACAATAATTTAATTTGAGGGTAGTTTAATAAAATTAAATTACGATATTAAAACTCGAATTTATCCAAAGTTAGCGTTATATAGGTACTGAAATAAAGATTAAATGGAGAATTAATATGTTTATCTAGATGAGTAAACACTTATTTATGAGAAAGATCGGCGCAATGCTGATCTACGCGGTAGGTATACCTACTACAATGAGGTAAATTTATGAATATTTCTCCTATTAGGGCCTATTAAATCCTATTAGGGGCGGCTGGAGGGTTCCAGTATTTAAAAGGATCAGAAATCCGGCTCGAAGGACCAGAAAATGGTCACGCCAACAATAATTCGGTTCTGAAAAGTGTCAGAACCAACCTTCGATACTAGCGAACGTGTTAATTGCAGTGAATCGGCAGTTACCAAAAAATCGAGGCGGAAAAAAGAGGGAGAGAAGGGACATGCAGCACTCACCTGGGGCAGGCCAGCGGAATCCTCTTCTTTCTGCCGCTATGCGACCTGGGGCAGGCCAGCGGAATCCAATCTCCTTCGACTATCACACAGCAGATTAACACTACGCGGGTCGCGCGACCATTAATTGAATATAGTTCTTATTACACTGGGTAATCAAACACAAGGATGCGTTTGGCGGAGCGGGAATGTATTTAATATTGCAGAGAAAGGCTCGTGATGATCCTCGACTCTTCGCGGGTGATCAGGCGAGAAAAGAAAAAGGTGTCGCCATGCGGTGCGGTTCAAGAGGTCCGTTACACACTTCCGATCATGTGCAATTTTTTCGTTGAACTGGCTGTTGTCAATCCGCGATCTCTCGTTCTCACGTTCACTTCTTGAACGATGCTAAAAGCGCTGCATGTAGGTTGGGAAAAGGAGCGGGAAATACAAACTGCCTCATATTATAAGAGTGAATCTATCTAATCAGTGTTGGCGTTACCACTGGGTATTACTAAAGCAGCAGGCTAATAGTAGAAGGCTTTCTATAGACCATGGGAATAACTAGTAATTAATAAGACTTACGGATTTACTAGCCCTTGGTCTTGGTAAACGAGGTCATAAGGTCTGTTGGGGTACGCGATGGGAGCTCCCAGTATTTGTGGCTGAACTAGATTCCTGGGGTACCCTCCGAACGGGTGCAAGACACCTTGACCTTGAGGATCCAGGAGAACGGCGTTCTGGTAACCTGATGAAAGACAAAACATAAGTAATTTTGGAGAAGTCTTAGATAAAACCCTTTTGTCAATAAAATAAGTATCTATGTATAGTAACAATTTTTTTTTACTTCGATAGTTATGAAATCAGTCCTCTCATCCAGGGCAGGACAGGAGGGACTGTCAGACTTGTACTGACTAAAATCCACGGTGTCCTTCAACAACTCCTTACGATCCGGGGCCACGTTTATCCGATAGTCCCGCGACCCCGGCGGGCTTTGGCCCTCTAAGGGCCCACCCTTAGAGGGCCAAAGCCTGCCGTCATATTATTGCTGACAGCTCTTTTAGGGGCGCGTGGAAGACGACAAGCCGCCAACCCGGGCATGGTCCATCCAACTTCTTGTAAAAGGACCAATGTTTTTTTAAATTATAATTAGCCCAGGAACGTACATCATCATCATCATAATATAAGTAACGTGGATTGGCAGAAGTCTTTGTCTTCGATATATTGGTCGTCGTAGTATGTACTAGGTAAGACATTCCAATTTTATAACGATGTATTCCTTTACTGTTTATTGAAGAGGCAAAAAAAAAGTGAAAGTTTTCTGATGGACTTACCATTTCCAGGGAATCTGCCTTGTCCTTGAGGGCCCGCAGCAACAATGTAGACTGGTTGGTAACCTCCAATGCTGCCGGGACTGAAACAAGTGTCAACTTATTACTGGGGCCGTATTACAACGTCTTAAAACCAGCCTTGTTCCAATGAGTGAACGAGATGGCGCTAGAAGACTTGTATAGCTCTGTCACTTTCACTCGCCGAAACAAGTTTGGTATTAAGACGTTGTAATACGGCAGCTGATCCAAATTAAACTATCATAATATTGTATTCGATTGTTGCGAGAGAGGTGCTTTGAGGGACTGTCCTATTGTGACTGTCTGTCATGAACCCTTGTTTGTAATTCAGAATAGGATATTTATTTTAAATCACCAAGTGCATCTGGGCCGCTTGGAAACACATTAAATCTTTACTTTATTACCCGACAGCCAATAAATAATAGAACGCGCATACTTATTTTGGAGAAGTAGAACAAAAAACTATTCAATTGCTTTGCAAAGCATAAATCCTTTATTCTTAAAAACTATTGACAGACGTTAACTGATATTTTAGAAGAATTCTAAAAGAAAGATCTTACATCTTAGCTTATCTGCACACGTGTTTGTAATTTAAGTTTCACGAAATGGCCAAAACGATCCTTTTAGAGTAATTGAGACGGGCACAGCGCAAAAACAAAAGAGGTATTCGGGCTAACAGCCCTCATAAACATGCCACGGTGTCGTGGGAATTCCGAAGGGCTTGGCGAGTCCCTTAGCAGGTAGCTGGACTCAGGGGACGCTGAGGATTACTCAGGGCAGTTGGGCTTGGAACGTCTTGAGGGACACACGGGTGGACCCGGGAGAAAAGTTCAGGAGATTCGGTTTGAGACGCCCGACATGCGGGACGCGATAATATCGAGGTTTTTGATTAAGTCATATTTGATACGACGAGTATCAATAGCTGAAGTAAGTGTTAGTGGTCGGTGGAACGCGAGAAGATGAATCCAGAAGGCGGCCTGATGTTGGTGATCATACGGGTGGTAGCTGAGCAGCGGTCCGTAAGTGAAATACAGACAAATCCTCTTCTTTAAGCACTTGGTAAGTGTTAATTATAAGAACTTTATAGCAGCAGTTTGGTGGAGACGCAGGATGGCTGTCAAAATATCATTTATTTCAGTATGGCGGGGCGGAGCCTTCAGATTATTATATTTTATATTATTATCTCTTATTTATACCTATTATTCATTCTGAGACCCTGTTCCTTAACCTCACAGTAATTAGTCATTGGCGTATGGTTAAAGGGCACGGGGAAAGCCTTCGCTACACTGAGTACAATGACTCACACGCCAATGACGCCTGACGAATGTTGACTTTACTAGACGAATGTACCACGTATCAAAGGCAGAACCGTGTTCATAGTCCAACTACTCAAATAATATTCTTCCAGCCACGCTATTATGTGCCGATGACAGGCATTTGCAACTATAACAAATATTGCTATTTGTTTAGCAAAATAACCAAATGCTATTGATGATTACTGTCTCCTTGCAGCCTAGCCCAGAGACATTGCGGGTGGTTGATGGATGTACATTTCTAGCTGTGGGGGTAGGCTTCACCAAGTACTGGGTTACCATTTGGATAACTCCGTTCCAAAGGAACGCTAGATTTAGCGGCTGTGTCTCGTTATTAAACCGGCCGCTGGTAGGCCTATATCTGAATCGTCATTATTTAACGAGACACACCTGTCGATAAGGGCAGATTTAAATGTGAAATGAATGGAGTGCCGATGACATCCACTTCAGCATTCAGCAATACAATCGCAATATGCTCTGTTACAGGCCGAGTCCACGGTACGCTTGAGCAACTTGATTATTATTAGAGAAAGGGGATAGGCAGCCGTAAGGGTGAACTATTTGAACGCGTGTGTACTACTATGGAGATACAAAACTTGTCTTTTTCAATGGCAGTGAATTCACGACTCACTGCCTCAGGATTGGAAAGGACATGTATAATGTGCTTAGGAAACGTTCGCTGTTAGTGTTCGTAGCAGAGTCCTTCGCAGGGTAATGCTGGTAGGACTAACAGTAAACGCACGCCGGGTAAACGTTGTAAAACAATACCATGTTGTATAACATGGAATTGTTTGCGTTTGCAAAGTGGCATCCAGTACATTGGAATCAAATAAGTTAACGTAACCGTAATCATCTATTCTCTTAAGCGCAAGCGTGACGTTTCCTTTTATATTATATCTTTGCTGTCCTCTTGTCTTACTAGCTTCATAATTATTATTTGGTTTGTTAATATGATTTGATATTATTCATGTATTTACTGTGAACTCTCAGCACTAACTTACTTTGGACCCCTCCCCTTGCTGAGAGTTCAGTCCTCTCTGTCCTGGCGGAGGTCGCAGTTGTCAATGGTACGTGCGCCACGGAGGTTGGGCGGAGGCGGGGCCCTACCTCGGCCCCCCCAGGGGGGGGGCCCCATACTTCATATTTTCCACTATATTAATGCAATTTAGGAAAAACGAAAATTTTATCAGCCTAGGGTATTTTATGAACAGTCACATGTGGTGCCGTGACCAGGATTCTCGTCATTAAATGTACTGATTCACTTCAGTACAACGAGAAAGTACAATTTATGGGTTACTACAATAATAACACAACGTAATTATATAATTCTTGAGCTTGCGAGAGACGGCTTTAATTTACAGCGACAACAATAAGTTTAAACATTCTGATAACCATTACTGAATGTTCTAACACTGTTGACGGGTTCAATTCTCGCATAATCTATCAGTTGATGTGTTAGAGATCTTTACGCTGAAACGTAAATAACACAACGTAATTTTATTTTTCTAGAGATATTCAGAGACGGTTTTAAATTACAGTGATCACATTTAGTTTTGATCACAATATATTGAATGAATCAAACATGGGTATCGGGTTCAACTCCCGCGTAAATTATCAATTATGTGTGATAATAATGACACGAAAATAACACAACACAATTTTAAAATTTAGAAATAAACTGTAAGATGGTCTGAGCTAAACATGTTTGTTACATTAACTTATGTTAAACCATAATATAAGTGTTCTAACCACTCCGGCAGCGGGTTCAATTCCCGTGCAATTTTAAAGTGAGTGAGTTACTTTACGTTGATATAGAAACAATACAACGTAATAGAAATCGTGAGAAAAAATTGTGGAGTATACATTTTAGGAGCTGTAATAAATTACAGTTGATTAGATGTAATGGTCTGACCATGGATTCTTCAACCATTGACAGCGGGTTAAATTCCTGCTTGATTTATTTGCTGTTGATGAACTTACGCTACTGTGTCAATGATCTGGTTAGACATTATAGCTGATGAGTGATAAAGTTCCTGTGTCACGGCTTGTGTTCTAGGTTTTCACAGAAATGATTGATCGGAATCATATGCCAGGAGGCAATTTTTGAACTACATGAAATGAGCGTTTGTCAGAGTTACTGCGCTACTTGTTACAAGGGTTCAACTCCCTGTTGACGTAAGTTTGTTGTTCGACAAATCAGTTTATTGATTATGAAATGTGCTTGCAATTACACGGGTGTTTGTCACGATATAATTGTGATGCGCCCTTAATCTCGGGATATATTTCATATTGTTACAGCTTATACAGTAAGAAACATGTAGCTTTAGTATTACAATTGATTTACTTGTCATTAGGTGTTACCGTAAGAGATTAACCTTTCAGACTCTAAGGAATAAACCATATAGATGAATAGATACTCGTGTGGCCTAATTTCAAATTCCAGGTTGATTGAGACTTCGATGGGCGTCACTTCCCTTTGTCTTAGCGTTTGGGTTACACGTAAGCACGAGTCAAATGTAGCCGACATCTGCGGACTTCCAGGGCAGCTGTGTCGACGGCAGCGTGACTTCTTTTACGAAGCTAAGTTTCACTTTTATTATACTTCACAGTTACACGATGTCATGTGGTTTGACCTCGACATTGCAGTAAAGGTACGCGTAGTATTGTTTGAATTTTTAAGACAATGCACCTATTCAGTGCCGGCAGACAAAGGAACCTACAAGGGAGAGTAGATGTGAACATTATGTTGAAACGATTGGCGGAGTGGCTGAGTAGTCAACTGTTGCGCGGCGTGTCGCGGGATCGATCCCCACACGGAACGAATGTTTTTGTGATCTACGGGTCTGGGTGTTTGTATATGTGGGTTTCTGTGTTTGGGAACGCACCCACGATACAGGAGAAATTCGTAGTGTGGGGCAAAGGCAATGTTCAATTAAAAGAAACGACTGATTTTCAATAATCAGATTTATTTTGTTACATCATAGAACCAGTAATTGTTTGACCAATCTGGGATGCACATTTTTTTAAACTAAAGGAAAACCTATTTTTTTTTAATTGTAGAAGTGATCTTCAAGTTAAATAGCGGAAAGTACTATTTATTTATGTTAGTGGCACGGTTGACACATTGTCTTACTGACCGCTTGCTTTGCTGAGTGTAACGGGTTCGATTCCCGCATGGAACGAAGATTTGTAATTAACTGCAGGCAGTTGTTCTACATATTTATGGCTGTTTGAGTATACCTACGGATTTGGATATACATCCACAGTACGTGAATGCATCCACGAAGGAGGAGTAATCCTTGATGTGGAGCGACGCATTGTTGCGAGAAAAGCGTGCACATATTAAATAGTACACGTTACAGATGATGCTCATTTTCTGATAAAATCTTCCGCACTAGTAAAATCACAGGACTGATCCTTCCTCTCACTAACGGAGGGGGGAGGCTGATCGGGATTAAAAATACTTATAATAACATATAGGCGATAAATAAGATTACAATAACATTAGTTTTTTAATATGACTTCTCAATTCTAGTTGGCATCCTGGAAATGCTCACTCCTCTTAGAATCGGAGGGGGGCGACTAATTGGGATTGAATCTAATATGTCTATGTGCGGACTATTTCAGCCACCGGATACAACAGCGAGCAGCGGGTTGAGCTCGCCCAGCGTAAAGGAAAGGCCTCTGTCCAGCAGCAGCTGCGATAGGCTGAATTAAGGACGAGGGAACACCGTAGAGGTAGCGTCAATCACAAATACTCTTGAAAGAGACTCTGGTATGTAAATCAACATTATAAGCATGCACAGGTCTTTTGAAATAAATTGGATCGCGGTTTAATATACCTACAATTTAATTACAATTGAGTATTTGACTGGAGGACCATTTAGAAATTAATTAATTACATTTATGATTGAAGATGCTTATGCAAAATAACTCAAAGTTATGGCAAACTATGCATCTTATTAGATTCGTGTTCCAGCTGAAAAACTTACAGTAACAGGTTTATATCAATATTAGTAGTGGGTGTGCGCATATAGTATCATAACGTCATGGAAATGCACAGGTTTACCCTAATGTGAAAGCTCATCCGCTGAACTGCGTCACGCGTCTGATTTTCAGAGGGGGGAATGTGACTGTCTGTCATGAACCCTTGTTTGTAATTCAGAATAGGATATTTATTTTAAATCACCAAGTGCATCTGGGCCGCTTGGAAACACATTAAATCTTTACTTTATTACCCGACAGCCAATAAATAATAGAACGCGCATACTTATTTTGGAGAAGTAGAACAAAAAACTATTCAATTGCTTTGCAAAGCATAAATCCTTTATTCTTAAAAACTATTGACAGACGTTAACTGATATTTTAGAAGAATTCTAAAAGAAAGATCTTACATCTTAGCTTATCTGCACACGTGTTTGTAATTTAAGTTTCACGAAATGGCCAAAACGATCCTTTTAGAGTAATTGAGACGGGCACAGCGCAAAAACAAAAGAGGTATTCGGGCTAACAGCCCTCATAAACATGCCACGGTGTCGTGGGAATTCCGAAGGGCTTGGCGAGTCCCTTAGCAGGTAGCTGGACTCAGGGGACGCTGAGGATTACTCAGGGCAGTTGGGCTTGGAACGTCTTGAGGGACACACGGGTGGACCCGGGAGAAAAGTTCAGGAGATTCGGTTTGAGACGCCCGACATGCGGGACGCGATAATATCGAGGTTTTTGATTAAGTCATATTTGATACGACGAGTATCAATAGCTGAAGTAAGTGTTAGTGGTCGGTGGAACGCGAGAAGATGAATCCAGAAGGCGGCCTGATGTTGGTGATCATACGGGTGGTAGCTGAGCAGCGGTCCGTAAGTGAAATACAGACAAATCCTCTTCTTTAAGCACTTGGTAAGTGTTAATTATAAGAACTTTATAGCAGCAGTTTGGTGGAGACGCAGGATGGCTGTCAAAATATCATTTATTTCAGTATGGCGGGGCGGAGCCTTCAGATTATTATATTTTATATTATTATCTCTTATTTATACCTATTATTCATTCTGAGACCCTGTTCCTTAACCTCACAGTAATTAGTCATTGGCGTATGGTTAAAGGGCACGGGGAAAGCCTTCGCTACACTGAGTACAATGACTCACACGCCAATGACGCCTGACGAATGTTGACTTTACTAGACGAATGTACCACGTATCAAAGGCAGAACCGTGTTCATAGTCCAACTACTCAAATAATATTCTTCCAGCCACGCTATTATGTGCCGATGACAGGCATTTGCAACTATAACAAATATTGCTATTTGTTTAGCAAAATAACCAAATGCTATTGATGATTACTGTCTCCTTGCAGCCTAGCCCAGAGACATTGCGGGTGGTTGATGGATGTACATTTCTAGCTGTGGGGGTAGGCTTCACCAAGTACTGGGTTACCATTTGGATAACTCCGTTCCAAAGGAACGCTAGATTTAGCGGCTGTGTCTCGTTATTAAACCGGCCGCTGGTAGGCCTATATCTGAATCGTCATTATTTAACGAGACACACCTGTCGATAAGGGCAGATTTAAATGTGAAATGAATGGAGTGCCGATGACATCCACTTCAGCATTCAGCAATACAATCGCAATATGCTCTGTTACAGGCCGAGTCCACGGTACGCTTGAGCAACTTGATTATTATTAGAGAAAGGGGATAGGCAGCCGTAAGGGTGAACTATTTGAACGCGTGTGTACTACTATGGAGATACAAAACTTGTCTTTTTCAATGGCAGTGAATTCACGACTCACTGCCTCAGGATTGGAAAGGACATGTATAATGTGCTTAGGAAACGTTCGCTGTTAGTGTTCGTAGCAGAGTCCTTCGCAGGGTAATGCTGGTAGGACTAACAGTAAACGCACGCCGGGTAAACGTTGTAAAACAATACCATGTTGTATAACATGGAATTGTTTGCGTTTGCAAAGTGGCATCCAGTACATTGGAATCAAATAAGTTAACGTAACCGTAATCATCTATTCTCTTAAGCGCAAGCGTGACGTTTCCTTTTATATTATATCTTTGCTGTCCTCTTGTCTTACTAGCTTCATAATTATTATTTGGTTTGTTAATATGATTTGATATTATTCATGTATTTACTGTGAACTCTCAGCACTAACTTACTTTGGACCCCTCCCCTTGCTGAGAGTTCAGTCCTCTCTGTCCTGGCGGAGGTCGCAGTTGTCAATGGTACGTGCGCCACGGAGGTTGGGCGGAGGCGGGGCCCTACCTCGGCCCCCCCAGGGGGGGGGCCCCATACTTCATATTTTCCACTATATTAATGCAATTTAGGAAAAACGAAAATTTTATCAGCCTAGGGTATTTTATGAACAGTCACACTATGTAAAATTGACCTTCGAATAGTGTTTGTATTATCAGTCTATTTTGTAAAAATAACTTTCGAATCGATTTTATTAAATACTATTGATCAACTGTGCTATTCTCAAAAGATAATGTGTGTTGCACTGCCCCACCGTCGGAACTCGGACGACGAAAAACTTTCAACAATGGAATGAAAGATTCGAATTTCCGTCCAAAAAGACGCAGGTTTTTACCCACATAGCGCCTTTTTCCGGCGATCCAATCTGACGATATGATCTGGCCCTATATCCAAACGGCAAGCAACAATCGCTAACGTTCAGCAGTCGCTAATACATTTTCAACTTTATACCCCATCGCATAAAGTTGAAAATCTAGTAAAGACTGCTGAGCGATAGCGAACGAAACAAAGGAAAACGATCTGTAATCTTAGATGGATTTTAACGATAACGTTTACGATAACGTTTTTTGATGGATTTTAACGAGAACGTTAACGATTGAAACTTGCCGTTTGGCTACAGGCTCCAGTGAGAGCTATACAAGTCGTCTAGCGCCATCTCGCTCCCACACAGTGGAACTACTCTAACTTTAAGATGTCATGGTAGGCCCCTAGAACCCATGCGACCTCTGTAACCTATGGATGTCCATATGTGCTTTCTCATTGTCGACCTCAGATCGCATCGCATTCAGCCTTTACAGAGATTGCATGGATTCAGATCGTATCGCCAGTTCGGATCGCTGGAACGGATCGCGCTCTGTCAGTAAAAGCCTTAAGTCCTGCTCGCATTCTTTTTGATGTACTTAATTATTAGATGTACAATAGCATTGTTTATCGTTGATATTCTTACCTGTATCCAGGTATGGGCATGTGGACTATAAACACTCTTTGTCCAGGCAATAATCCAGGTATGTTCGGAGCTACAGGGTTCTAAAAAATGAAATTGTAACATTAGAAGAAGAAGGAGCAATAATTTATACTTTTTATTATTAAGCCGAAGAGATTGTTTGGTTGTAAACGTTAATCTCAGTAAACGTCTTGCTCCTGTGGTTGTAGCGCGATGGTATATAGCCTATAGCCTTCCTCAATAAATGGAGTATTCAACACAAAAAGATTTTTTCACTTTATATCAGTAGGTCCCGATATTAGCGCCTTCAACCAAAGAAAAAAACTCTCCAGCTTTGCAATATTAGTGAAGATTTAGTATATTTGGTTAACCCTAAATTCAGCTACGCGAATCCGTCTCCACGGATCCCGGTATCACATTGAATTAGCCACGGATCACGGCAACTTGTATCCACCGATACCGTGATCCTTTTCCAACACATAAAATAAAAAAAAAATGTAGCCACCGATCACCGATCATCGTGGCTACAAGTGCAGTCACAAGGTCATAAGGTAAGTTACAGGTCACTTGTACACTAAACGAATTTATGACTGCATGCGATACAGGAGAAAAGGTTGGTCATTGTCTGTGAAGACACGCCAATTATGAAAAGTCATTAATTCTAAGAAGTAAAGATTTAGTATGGCACCTGTTGTGGAGGCTGCTGCGGCTGCTGAACACCTGGTACCAGCTCCACTTCACTGTCCGGTTCCAAAGACTCCAGTCGGGCCGGCGCACCATTCGGACCGTTGGTGTTTACTGAAATTAGCATACCTATCCTTCAAACAGTGGGACTCACACATTTAAGTTTAATAAAGTAACAGGGTGAAGATGTATAAAATAGTATTTTTTAAGTACAAGTGTCAATACGGCGAGTCATCGTCCGCATGCCCGCCTAAGGAGGAAATCGCTAGGCTGGCAATGGCCTACGGTGCATTACTGCATATAATCTAGGGACATCTCATGATGTCATAATCGTGATAACCATCATTATACATTCACCACACAAATACGATTTTATGATCGGCTCACTGGTTTTCCTGACCGATTTTCCTTCATCGTTTGTCATTGCAGTGAATTTAGGAACTATATCTCAATAACTTCATTATGTTAAGGTCTGATTGCTATAAAAGGATATTGGACTGATAAAAATCAGAACCAGAAAGAGAGATTGGGGAATGGCGATCAATGGAAGAAATGAACGGAGGTCTTAAGCCTGGATAATGTATGAATTTTGTAAATGCTGCTTAGTGGTAGCATGGGTTCGATTTCCAAGTTAGGCATAGTGCTCTTAGGTTTAGTGAGTAGGTATGTATTGTAATTATAACGGCAACTAACCTTGTTTTTGTTCAGCTGGTCTGTAGTAGTTGTCTACTGGCTGTTCCAAAAAGTAATCCAGTCTGAAATTGAGGAAATATTTTATTTAACGTTCCAGTCATGGGAAACCGTTTAAATAAAAACAATTAAGTAAATTTTAAAATCAAAGATTTCAAAGTTTTAAAAGTCATGGGAACAAAGCGTTGTCCGTATCTTCAATGGAAACTAAATCATGGAGAAGAAATGTATACTATTCAAACAGTCTATGATATTCTCACTGCTGGAAAAAACCCTCCTCTCTTTTATGAAGTATTTTTTAGTTCTTGTAAATTTTAATGTTAAAAATGGTATGTAGTTACGGATTAATTTGGTGCAACCCCGCTTGTTGCGGGTACCGCTGTTGCGGGCTCGGGGGTGCTGCACTCACTGCCGCCACCACTGCCGCTACTAGGTACTGCAAATAAAAGAGAAAATGCGTTAGGTTAGTGTTCATTATAATAGGTTCATTTGATGATTTTGCCACAATAATAAAAAACCTCCGCCATTGCATAGTACGCACTTACGATTCCATACGTCTTCGTAAGTAGACCTTCATACGGGTCATCTCAAAGGTCAGCTTATTGCATGCACATGACATGGAAAATTGGACATGGACAGTGGACACGTCATTGACGCACTCGAGAAATTCGACTCATTACCAACTAGATGTATTAGGAATTTATAATTGTTATACATACAATCATTTTCCTTGTTTTGAATAATTGTGGTTTATTTCCTCTAAAGTGTATACTCGTATATTTTACAAACAGTGCCTTTTGAAATGAAATATGAAGACAGAATCATCATTTTTATTATGGAAACGCCAATTTAAAAAATATTTCAATGTTAGAAGACTGCACGGTTGGCGCAGTGGCGAGCCATTGACTGTTGCGCAACGTGTCGCGGATTCGATCCCCGCACTGTACAAATATTTGTATGATCTACAAGTAGTTGTTCCAGGTCTGGGTTGCTATATGTGAGTTTATATGTTTGTAAACGCACCCACGACACAGGAGAAATTCCTGGTACGAAGATAAGCAAAAATATAAAAAAACAACCATCAACATTAATTATTTTAAAGATATGAATTTATTATTCTTTCCCACGCTTCTCGTTCAGTCACATGCTTTGAAATCCTACTAATTGCATGGCCTTAACATTCCTCTAAAAGTTTTCAGAAAATGCGCCGTCACATATTTCATCAACAGTCTCATGCTGCCTTTTTTCATCATTTTTTTCCAATACTATTTGCTCTTGGTCTCAATCTGGTCCAAAAACAAAAGTGAGATCTACTTTGGAGTGAGCTCAGAAAAGTTAGATAAAAGGAACTGGATTTCCTGCCCACCAACGCCGCGACGCCGACGGAACACAGTAAAAACTATTTAGTGCCGAACTCCTACAGGATGATGGCCACTAGCTAAGAGAATCTGGTGGGGTCTAATACAAACAGTGGCTCAGCAGTCACCGCAGGTTACAGACAGCCTGCGCGGGCATACTGACGGCAAGCAATGGGTGACTCGCTGTGCGATCATGGTCCATGCCCGGGTCAACGGCGCGGCGTGTCATGTTCTACCCTTGCCTCAAAGAGCTGTCAGCAATGTGACGGGGCCCCTTAGCCTGCCCAAAGCGTGCCGGGGTCGCAGGACTGTTGTATCAGGTAACCGAGGCCTCGGAACGTAAAGGGCTATTGAAGGACACCGTGGATTTTAGTCAGTACAAGTCTGACAGTCCCCCCCGTCCCGCCCTGGATAGGAGGACTCACTCACGATAAAAAAAGGTTACGGATAGCCTGAGGTGCCGCTACCCGGGGTGGATTGCTAAGAGGTGGATTCCATCCATCTCAAAAGTTCTACTGCAGCTCACGCTTCTCACAAGATTTCGTAAATAATAGTAGGAATAATGACAAAACCACAAGGAATTAAAAACAAACCACTCTTCACTATTCATAACTTGCAAATTAATTCAGAAGATTACAAAACAAATGCCTATCGCAGCAAATCATCCGAGTTCGTTCAATCGATGAACGGTTGTTGTTTTCAATGATTTATGTTACAAACGGATTACATGATGATGCTACAAAGAAAATCATGTGTGTGTCAGCTGATTGAAATGCCGTACATGTTGTATGGACTTTTATTGGCTTATTCATGATCGTTAGCTGTGCAATTAAAAGATTAGCTTGGCTATAAACGTATAAAATACTGTCTAAGATCTATTTGGATTATCTTAAGCAGGAAATGGTAAAGTGGATAGTATCAGGTAAAGGACTATGATAAAAAATGGCTGACAGGATCTAAGAAAGTTATGCGAAAATAAGACATTGTCAAGATTTGGAAACAGTATATTTTTTCTATAATTGAAATCTTAATGAAATAACAGAAGCAATATTAGAAAATCTCCTTTCTTATAATTGTGGGGTTAGTTTTCCACCTAAACAAAAGTCACGAGGCAGTAATAGGGAGAGTCCTATGTGCCTATCTGACTTTTATAACCCAGTTACTGGGGAACATGATAGCCCTTCTCACGACTGGTTTAAAATAGATTTTGGCTACTGTTTGCCTATTGAACGTTAAAGGTTTATAATTCTTGTTGTCAAAGGAAATTAAACTTTAGATATCCTCGAAGCTAGATTGGCAGACGATATTGACGTCGTTTGAAGAAAAACTTGGTAAAGGTTCATACAGGAACGTGGACGTAAATGGAGGCCTTAAACCCAAAGTGGGTGAATTCAGGCTGTAGATGATATTGATGATAAGGCCCACTCAATAGATCAGAAAACAATATTCCGCAATGAAGAAACAACCGTAAAATTACACACGTAGTTATTGAAATTCGGTTACGCACTGCTAATTTATTCGTAACATATTATTTAATGGTTCCAGTACAATGGACGGGGAAATAACATGATTTCTTCGTGATTTATATCACTTTGTTGTCGGAACTAGCGCTCTTGCATATACAGAGTGCATAATGGCTAGCACGCTAGACTGTCTTATTGTTGAACTTCTAGTACTTAGGTTTGAACACAGGTCTTATTAAATGAAAGGCTGGTAATGTCTGTGCTGATGCGGTGAGAAAGTAGGTTTTACGTGTGACCTATGTCAGAGGCCTTATCAAAGATTTCTCTTCATTTACAGCGTACTTGAAGTATTTTCCTGCATTAAAAGTAGCAAATTCATGCCGAAACGCAACACTGCGCCTGTGGCTGCGCGCACATTTTCAATAGAGCGACTCAAAATCTAATTTTATTTACTACATAAAAAGATACATACATTTCCAATATCGTCTTGTCACGACGAACTGACCCTAACAGTGTAGTAGTAGTGAACAAATCTGGTTATTTCACTGGTCAAGCCTCGATGAGAGATACTTTATTTTGTTGACCAAGAAGAGTTGTTTTGTAAGAAAAAGACAATGAGTGACGAACTTTATTTAATTACTAAAGGCATTCCTCCGAGTTTTTATTCGTATTAATTACCTATCATTATATTATAATAGGTATATTCATACAAATTATGTTTGTTCCGAGACCGATCTTTGTTGATTTTTCTCAGTAATTGAAGTTAATTGGTGTATTGCAGAGCCTTGTTAGCTTTATATTTTGTGTAGATGATGATCGAATAAAGTCTAATGAACTGTGTAATTGCTTCTCTTTGTGTAAATAGTTTCTGGTTGTTGATGTTCTTTTGTTTTTAAGATTTCTGTACCCTTATCACGAGTTTTCACTATTTTACTTTACAGCGTCTATTTCCAGTATTTAGAGCGTTTCTTGTATGGAAAAATGGAACAGCACCTTTGGTGTGCGAAGAAGGAACTAATTTTGACTCAGGCGCAAAATGTCCACAGGTAGCAAAATGTCCCTTTCGCAGAATGTCCCTTTCGCAAAATGTACCTTTCGCGGAATGTCCCATTTCGAATGTTTGAAGAAGGGTGCATTCTGTGAAAGGGACATTTTGCGAAAGGAACATTTTGCGAAATGGGACATTTCGCGAAAGGTACATTTTGCGAAAGGGACATTCTGCGAAAGGGACATTTTGCTACCTGTGGACACTTTGCGAAAGGGAAATTTTGCGCCTGAGCCCTAATTTTTTCCTTGCAATTAATGTCAAAGTTCCAGTTTATTTTACGTCACAATAACAGAGGCCTAATCATGAGTTTTCAGTTATTGTGACGTAGAAGATTGTATTGTGATAGCCGCTTGGATACCAAAGTCGTAAGGTATCGGAGACTTGCGTCGCCTTGTGGACGAAGGGGCTTACAACTAAAGCCGGGTCCAGACTGGTGTAACGCGTAATGTAATCCACCGTGTAATGTAATGCGAATTCTAGGTGTGGACGGCACTACGAGCATTAGGTACATGTAACGCTCGTGTGCCGTCTACACTTACATTACGCGTTACACCAGTCTAGACCCCTTACAAGAACATACCACACAAATCACACACAGCATCCTATCATCATCTCGCCGGACAGCCACATCTACGTAATTTGACGACACGGAACGGAAGGAAGCTTGGAGGTAAGTAGCCGTCACATTAGTATGTGAGTGATGTACGAACCTTCACCCACTTACTATATCATACAGCCTGTACTAGTGGACGAGTTGATTCGTGGCCATTGTGATCGTAAACGGAGTTTGTCACATACGATGTGATGTGACCGCCTTGCTGTTATTGGGAGCAAGTCTTATTTTTTTTTAATAAATATAAATAAAAATAGTATAAAAAAAATTGTAAATCGAAGGCATTGATGTATCAATGCTTTCGATTTACAATTTTATTATTTATGCTTTTTTGATTTTAGCACCAAAAAAAATTTTTACCCTTCTAAAGGTAAATATTTTTTTATTTACCCGTCTAAGGGTAAATATTATTTTTTTTGGTGCTAAAATCATCAAATGAGTCCTCCCACCCAGGGCAGGGCAGGAGGGACTGTCAGACTTTTATTGACTAAAATCCACGGTGTCCTTATTCTTATGTTGAAATTGTTTTTGGCACAAAGCTTGTAAGTTTTGACTAAGGATATACATGACAAAAGTTCATTAAATATCGTAGAAGAATTAAACATATTATTTGTCTGCGTGTCAATCAGGTGCTAATAACTGAGGCACTATTTGACTAACTAAAAAAGGCGTTTTTATCATGCATTTCCCTAAAACATAATATAATTTTACAATGCAGAAAAAAAAACATTGAACTTGATTCTCCAAAAAGATTTCCTTGAAGTTGACATAACTTTTATGTGATATAAAATTCATGTACCACGGTGCCCTTGACCTTGGCGCCTCAGTTTCGTCTGAGTGACACATCAAGGGATCGTTCAACTCTGTCCTACAGTTGTTCAACAACTGAGAACTATACAAGGTTGATAAGTTAATTGTATCGGAGTATTGTTTTCGTGAATTTGCAGGTATTTTTTTCAAGTTTAATATGTGTATGGGAGTATAACTTATTGTAAGAGTGATTTATTTCAACTATACGTATCTACGTGGTATACTACCATCGCAACTAAATTATTTCATTATTACAATCCTTAAAGATTATTTACCGGTTACTAACATGGACGTCGGATATCATTTCAAATAAAATAAATGCAGTGGAAGTTAAATGTGTTAATGACCCCGTCCACAAAAATAATGAAAAAATTAAATGGCTGAAAATGTGAAAATTATGCAAATAGTTATTAATCGTCTTCTTTTTCGGAAGCTTTATTTTGTGAAATTTTGTTAAAACAGCAAATTCTTAAAAACTTTGGCTATTGGTAAAAATAGGTCTGAGTTAAACTTGACCCGAGTAGCCTGGCAATTAATATGCCACTCACTACCAACACTTAAAATTTTTCATATTTCGCAAGAAACGCAAAAATAGACGATCTAGAATCCTCACCAAATTGTCCTCTAAAACGACATAACAAGTTAACCAGTTTTATTCATCAGATAACTAAGACCACCGTGATTTTCCCTAACACATCGTCCATGTTGCGAAATTCTTGCAAAACAATGACACAATCTGTCACACGCACTTTAACACGAGGCATGGAGGTAAGTAAGTGTCTGAATGATTCCTTTTATTGCAACATAGTGTAACGCAAGCTCAAAAGTGTAATTTGGACGTAATTATGAGTGAGGACAGTTAGGGACGCGCGTCGTTGACTGTGCCTATATACTACTCTTATGCGACCCGGTTTTACGTGAAGCAAGTTTTTAGTTTGTGCTATGTTTCTTCTCTTGGTAAACGACTCGTAGGGCCAGTCTTTCCTGTCAGTAGTATTAGTAGGTAGTCAAACTAACTTTTTTTTGGGATTGTTTGTTTGGGATAATAACAAATTGTGAGTTAAAAACCAGTTGTTTCATCAGTAGTTAAATTGAACTAAGTAGCTGAAATGCTTTTCATTTTTATATTTGTATAATTATCATAATTATTAAAAAAATATTTTTTTTGCTGTTTATTAACCTACCGATAAGTTCTTATCTCCGAGAATTTCTCACAGAAGGATTTAAAATCACCAGGAATTAAACGGACTTGAGGTTGACTCAGAAATAGGGTTGCCGTGGGATAATCAGAATTTTGGCGCGTTAACTGGAACTTTGCCAAATAATATGAGTTCTTGCGCCGTCTAGTAGGTAGTCGCCTATTTCGACATGAGTCTTCATGAGCAGAGTGGCGCAGTGGAAGCGTGCTGGGCCCATAACCCAGAGGTCCGTGGATCGAAACCACGCTCTGCTATAAAAACTTTTTGATTATAATAAAGTTTTTTTTTATATTTTCTTTTTATAAAATATGCTCTTCTTTCTTTTTATCGCGATTTTATCGTCAGTCGAAAATCCGGAAAATTGATCATTTCAAAAAGTTTTGTATTGTTTTGTAATATTTTTTACCAGTTTCCTTTTAGATAATTTCTGTTATCATGATTACTCATCTATGCGTTCTGTAGTTTTTGCCTTTTCCAATAGGGAAAAGGTTTTATGTTAATTTAAATATGATAAATTTCAATGTATGATTTTGATTACTCACTACGTATCGGGAAAGCCGGGAATTCAAGAAATCCTTGTAGTTTACAATCATTCAGCATTAGACTACGACAGTTGTTATTACTATTTATCAAACAACTGGCTTTTAATTTATTAATTTCAAAGATAATGCGGGGTGTAAGTAGGGTTGCCAACTATTTTTTTAAGAAATAAAGTATTTTCAGGTCTATGAAGATAATTAAACAGTATTATAGAAAAACGAACAGTATTTTATTTATTTATTGTTTTAAATACATATATTTTTTGGAGCTTCTCGCACAACTTACTAATTTACAATCATTTTTAAAAACTTCATACGCCTCATCACAATTTAAACTGAAATTAAAATAAATGAGGAGCTCATTTTTTATTAAATTGATAGATGCTCTATTTCTGTCATCCCGCCACTTAGAAGTCATTACTGAAAAAACTCTTTCAGTAAATGCTCGAGGTAGCAGGAACAGAAAGTAGATATGAGACAATTTTAGTAATGTTTTTAAATTCTTCTGAAGTGTTTACTAATAAATGGCACCACTTTTGGCTAGTACTCATTTCAAGAAAATCTTTGTTTGTTAACTCAGTGTAATTTGTTTGTGGCTGCGCTGCACTTTGCAGTGAGCGCCCTCTGACTAAATAAAAACAAATTTGTGAGCGTCTAAGTGTAACACATAATAATGTGTCTGCATTGTGATGCTGAAAACAGTATTTTTTATACTTTTTTTTTGTTCAACAGTAAAAAGTATAATTTAGTGAAAGACAGTATAATACTGTTCAAAACAGTATAGTTGGCAACCCTAGGTGTAAGAGAAACCCGCAAGAAAATGTTGGAAAATTAGTTTTTTTTTGGGGTAAAAATCACGGTTTTCTTTAGCGCTCAATGTTGACTCATCCATGTCACGGTAATAATATCACTGTGTCCATGTTGACCCACTCTAAAAATTGAGTTAATGTATGAATTGAATGGCACAGGGGTTAGGCGTCTTTACAGTAAAGTTACATCATTTCAAAATTTTCTGAAAAGTTGTAACTTTGCAATGCAATATCTTTTTTAATAAAAAAAACAACAACATTTCGTTATGGATTACTTTACAATCTGGATAAAAAAAAATTACCCCGAGTACTCACACATACCGAAAATATATTACATTGTCTGCAAAATTATTTTGTGAGAAGTTAAAAGTTGACGATTTACAGTAAATTGAAAGCAAGGTATAGTGTTGGCGCAGTGGCTAAGTGATTGACTGCTATGTTGAGTGTCGCTTTCGATTCCCGCGTTGAACAATTATATTTGTTTGATCTACAAGTTGATGTTCTGGGTTGCAATGTTTGTAAACTCTCCACGATACAGGAGAAATTCTTTGGACGAGGAAAGGTGTTTTTTTTTTTGGAACGATGGTTGATATTTTATCTTTACTTGGGACTGTATTTTTGCTACGATACTTATTGTCACCAAGCTTTAACAAAATTTGAAGCTATAAGGCCCACTTGCACGAACCCGAGTTATCTTTTAAACTCAGAGTTACTTGCTAACACGAGGTTAAATTGACAATTTTGTATGACAAACTGTCAATTTAACCTTGTGTTAGCAACTAACTCTGAGTTAAAAGATAACTCTGGTTCGTGCAAGCGGGCCTAATTTGTTTATTATTAACTTTATCTGCGAAACGGATAAATGTTTTCATCAAACGCAGATTGTTGAAGTTAGTCTACGTAATGTTATGAAAATAATTTAGAAGGAAGAGTCGTTCATTACATAACATAATTTCGCGTATGAATTTTCCGAATCATTGAGCAGAAACTCTCTTATTTCATTCTCATTTCAATAACTATGATGAGGTAGATATAAGTGAATATATTGATCGGACTTCAACAGTGATCGACCCAGATCTCTTTAAAGCAGTTGCGTTTTTTTGACTACCAGACTAATGTGTTATTAGTTGAACTATAAAATAACAATAATTATTTGTATAGTTCACACAATAAGTAATAGATTCCTTAAGATTATAAGAAAAGGTTCCAAAGATTGTCTGGAAGATATCGCTATCAGCGATAAGACCGTCATCCTTTGAATTAACAATATTGTACAACTTTGTATTAATTTAAGTGTACAATAAAGTATTATTATATTATTATTCTATTCTAATAACCCCCTGTTGTAAAGCTATGCTAGCAAAAGCTAGGTCAATAACCTCTTTACTGAAATATAAATACCTACGTATTTATTTTTAATGTAATATTTGTTAACGTAGATATAATATATTATTTTAAAATTCTGTAAAAATAATTTAAATGATTGTGATTAGAATTGAAATCCAAAAATATCCCAACTAGCTGTTCCCTGCGGTTTCACCACCGTTGCCCGGCTTCTATTGGTCGTAGTGTGTATGTTATACAGGGTGATTTTTTAGTCACTATCCAAATTTTAATATATTAATCTTTGGCGAAAATCATTGAATACGTGTTTTTTCTTTTTGTATCACTCAATACAAAAATATCGAGATATCACGTCTCAACGTTATCTATAAAAAGTTGATGAATCTGGACACCGCGCTGTGATGTGTCGCTCAGGTGTAGCGGGGCGGGGGGTGAGCGGGGTGCGCTCTGCCCGTTTCATGCGTCGGTAAGTGTATATTATTAACGTTTAGTTTAGTGACCACACAGAGCGGATGAGAAAATGATTTAATATGACAATTTGACGTAGGTCGGTTTTTTTTTTCAAAAATGGGGTTAGTGATTGACACCTAATGCCTAAAAAAATTTTGGACGGTGGTAAAAAAGTCACCCTGTATAGCCTTCCTCGATAAATGGACTATCCGAGATTTTTTTTTATTTCCCCGCAAACAATCTTTTCAGCTTTATAAATTATTTAGTATAGATTTTAAGACATTAAGGGCTTCACACACAGCAGCTATAATTTAAAGATGTACATTATAGCACGATACATCTCATTACATCTTTCCATAGAAATCGTCAGGAGACCACACACTGCAGCTATAATGTATATTTTTACATCTTCGAATCGAAGGTACTGAGCGATACGAAAATATACATTTATATTTCGATACATCTTAATAGGTACATCTCAAACATTTCCGTATATCTCTCTTCGAAAAGGATGTTATGAAATGTAGGGAAATATCTATACATTACATTACCTGTTGTGTGTGTGATACATTAAGATAATTTAAAGCTATACATCCCGGGATGTAATGTACATTAATATACATTATAGCTGCTGTGTGTGAAGCCCTTTACTGAAAAATCTGTGAAATTATTTAAACACCTTTCCCCAATTATCCTGAAATTAATTACCATAAAAATAAATCAAATGAAAAATACTTACGAAATAAACAGCCATAATTCACAACACGATTGGACCCGCGCACTATAATGTTCAGAGTAACAATGCGCACACGCCGGTCGGCACGCGCTTATATGAGACGCGTGAGTTGCGTGCGAACGCTATAGGGATAAGTATACACCTGGCTTTATGGGCAGATCTAGGCACTTTTTGAAAAAATCTGTTTCCGAATAGGCCACCTTTGTATCCTGTGAAGTACAGAATACCTTTGGCTGTTATTGTGATTATGATTAAGTACTTTGGATTCGTAGTAGTTGCGCGTGCACACACAAACACTCGGGGAAATTCTATCCACGTTCTGAATTGGTACATTTTTAACTCAGAAGAAAAATTTTTGGCTGAGAAGTGTTAGACAGGCAGTGGTAACTAATGTGCGCTACAGGGAATGTATTTAGCTGAAGACTCTTAGTTAAATTGTCATTATGACATAAATGCAGGTACTTTAGATTATTATTGAATGCTCCACGCTTTAGGGATAAGTATTGCCAGATTATAGTTATGGGCAGATGTGGGAACTTTTTGGAATGGGGTTTAGATATCCTGTGGTAGATCTTTGCCTGATACCTTCATACCACAAAAACTTAAACATCTGTTAAACATTTGTCGAAAAAAGTGTTACTGCAAAACGACCCTTATATCAACGTCAAATGCGTTTTGAAGTTGACAGTTTTTTTAGACAAGTGTTCAACAGATGTTTAACTTCTTTGCAGTTAGACTGTTAATGATTGAGGTGATCCTAATTTCACTACTAACATAATTAGTAAGTGAAGAATTTGCTTATTTATGAAATCAAAAAGCTGTTCATGGGAAACTACACAGACGAAACCATGACGAAAATAATACTTAATAAATTAAATAGGAATGTTATTCACTTCAGTTAGGAAAATACCATGTTTTCATCTCACGTTCGTGAGTTTACTGAAGCAAGAGGATGGGATGCGACCATTAGGCCATTGTGTACCTACTATAAGGCCAGTAATAGATGACAATTATAACATATTTTTCGAAGTGATCACTTTTTTTAATGTGTATATTATTCAAAAATGAGTTTTTTTTTTGTCAGTGGCATTTCACGGGTCAACTTTATTAGTGAAGCATACTGTGAGGATCTTTAAGAGCAAGACCTGAGGGGGGCTGGGGGCGGATAACAAGTAATGAGCGGAATTGAACCCCTTTGAAAGAAAAACAAAAATAGCGTCATGTTCCACGCGTCCCCCAAGGAGCAGTCAGCAATCTGACAGGGCCCCCCTTAGAGGGCCAGAGCCTGCCAGGGTCGCGGGACCTTCTTTCTATCTTTATTCATTGTCAAATAATTAATAAGAAAAATGCTTTTTAAGATTATGAAACTAGGTCAATTAGTGAGACACACTAGAACAATAGTTAAAATATTCCCAGTTCTTACTAAATATCCATAAAGATGATCTAAATAGCTATTGTTTGACAAATGAATGGAAACATGTTGGATGACTATATATTTGACGAACTTGACACCTAAGTTGATGATCTAAAGTCCGTTTTTTAATCTCGTAGACTGAATTGACAGGTGCAAATGGCAAACTGACATAAATTTCAATAGTATTTACGTCAGTTTTGATGTTATCATTTGTCAATTTGGTCTACGAGATTAAAAAACAAACTATAGATTAGCTAGATAACCCCATAAACCTACCCACATAAAAAAAAGTTTGAGATGCTTTGAAAAATCGTGTTTTTTTTTGTTATGGTTGATTATATTATGATTTGTTCTTCTTTGTAGATTCTTTGTTTAAAAATATACATTTAGAATATAAAACAGTTCGATCATTGTTATTCCAAAAAAATATATATATTAGCTTATGCTAGTGATCACAATGTTTTATTGATGTGTGTAGGTAAACCGCTGGTAGCTTGATAATTCAGTTATAAAAGATTTTTAAGTCAATCAAGTATCCAGAAAAAGAAAATCAAACTTATGCTGTATGAGATTTCTTCCGTGTTTGTGAATTATTTTGAGCTATAAAGTTAATTAATTTGTCTGTTCCTAAAAAAAAAAATTCATCCACCCGCATTTTCCAGTCAACCCGCGATCATGGCGCTTGCAACAGCATCGAAATATCGGGAACTCAAAATAATTACCAATTACGGAAGATATCAACGTAAATTAAAGTATTAGGCCGAGACTCCACCAAAGCTGTGCGAGTCGAGACGTGTTTTGAACAACCAATAGAATTGCGTTATTGACACAGCTCCACTCCGCAACCCGTGCCGCAACGCAATTCTATCTCGACTCGCACAGCTTTGGTGGAGTCTCGGCCTTAATTTAATAGTAAACCGTGAAAAACTTAAAATAGTGTTAGACAGAAAATCATTTGAGTTAACTAGTAGTGTCAGATTTAAAACGGCTTAAAAATATCCCGTTTTAAAACTTAATAATTGTGTTAGTGACCATGTCAGTCTAAAACTATTGTAATTAGTGTTAATTCCTTAAGAGCGTATATTCCGAAAGCTGGCAACGTCGCAAATGGTTGTCAAATATTAACAAGTTTTAATTAATTTAGCATTGTTACTGTATGAAAATAGAAATATGGCTCTGTAGTGCACTAAAAAATTGATAAGGGAATGCAATAATTAATATCGTAACACCGAATATATAGTTTTAGATGTAGAAAAAGCATTTGGAAGCTTTCCAAATGCCTTTTATACACCGGAAACGGTTACAACATCAAATTCAGTGTTTTAATTGCATTCCTATATCATTTTTTAGTGCACTACAGAGCGATATTTCTTGTTTTCATACAGAAAATTTGCCAAATTAATTGAAACTTGTAATTATTTGACAGCTTTTTGCGACGTTGCCAACTTTCAGAATATGCAGCCTTAAGTGCTGACCCAGCGTCAAATTACAGCTACAAACATCGCCAGGGCAGCGCTGCAAACAAGGCTGTATCCGTAGAGAATAGCCCTGCGGTAAGTACTGATTTGTTTTAATTTTGTAAATAATTGACACTTAAAAATCATTACAATAAAATAGATAATGATTAAAAAAAAATGGATTATTTGTGTTTGCTGATTACAAAACATCGAAACAATTTCTGAACGAATAACTGCATACATTGAGTGGACCATTCGATGCATCTATTAGGTCAGTAAGAAATTAAACGATAAAAAAAAACCGGCCAAGTGCGAGTCAGAGTCGCGCTCGAAGAGTTCTGTAGCATTATTTATAATAACGGCAAAACATGTCTATTGTATGGGAGCCCCCTTAAATGTTTATTATATCTTGTTTTTTAGTTACCTACTTTAGTTAATTAATTTCAACTGTCTAACTATCACGTTTCTTGAGCATACAGCCTAGTGACAGACGGACAGAAAAATGGACAGCGAAGTCTTAATAATAGGGTCCCGTTTTACCCTTTGGGTACGGAACCCTTTTTTTTTTAGCGTGGTAAAATCATCAAATGAGTCCTCCCACCCCGGGCAGGGCGGGAGGGACTGTACTGACTAAAATCCACGGTGTCCTTCAATAGCCCTTTATGTTCCGGGGTCACGGTAAGGAAATAAATCCCGCGACCCCGGCAGGCTTTGGCCCTCTGAGAGGGGGGCCCGTCATTCTGAGAGGGGGCCCCGTCATAAAACAAAGAAAGGACATTTGGTAGACCGCATGAATTTAATTATTATTTTTTTAAAGCGTTGCCCCACACTACGAATTTCTCCTGTATCGTGGGTGCGTTTACAAACATAGAAACTCACATACACAGACACCCAGACCCGGAACTACTTTGTAGATCATAAAAATATTTGTTTCGTGCGGGAATCGAACCCGCGATATGCTGCATAGCAGTCCAATCGCTAAGGCACTGCGCTAACCGTGCCGTCAATTTGATGATACACAAATAATGTATTTGTCGCAGAATGAGCACAGAAGCACAATAATTTAGAATAACGCCATCTATTATCATGCTGCGGAATCAAAACAGAAACAATTTGGTATCTCTATTCATTATTGTTAATTTAGAATAACGCCATCTATTATCATGCTGCGGAATCAAAACAAACACAATTTTGTATCTCTATTCATTATTGTTAATTTAGAATAACGCCATCTATTATCGTCGGCCTGGAATCAAAACCGATACGCATTTTAGAATCTCTATTGATTATTGTGAATTTAGAATAACGCCATCTATCTCTCATTGGAGTAACTATTAAGTTAGAATTGACAGATTGTTTAGGAGCGTCAAATTAGTGATAATTTGGAGATGGTTAGCATGGGGAGCAAATGGCAACACCGAGCGAATAGTCGAGTCAAATGTCGATTCGGAAGTTTAATCAGCTATTCGAAGTTGACAGGTAGTGACGTTGACAGATGTTGGCTAACCTGTGTGGGGTAGGCCACTTGGGCGGACAGTTGAGGGAAGTGAACACTTTGAATCGGTCCGGCAAGCTGGGTAGACATCTTGGTTGCTCCGCCATGTTAAACTTCTCGCGTTCCTAAGTTTTTAATCGAGCGATATCTCGGACATCCTTGACTATTTTGTATTCAGTGTGTGTTAGCAAGTAATTAAAAGTGTTAACGAAGATTTTCTGAATGTTATTTCCGATATCCCAATTCCTCTGATAACGATTCCCCGTTATCAGAAGTGGGATTGGACCACGACGACCCACGTGTTCGAAATAAAGACTATAGTGATGAAAAATGGATGTGTTTGTTGGAACCGCAATTTTCTGACACTGATTCAAGCCGTGAAAACACCTACTACGTCACCACATGGCTTTCGTTTACCGGATTTCGATCCTGAAAAACAAGATGTGGATGTACGTGCTTGGGTGACGACTACAGTGATGTGCTTTCGGACCAAGATCAACATGGCGCTCCGCTTATGGTCGCAATAAGCCGCGCCTTGAAGGGAGGAGCTTCTACCTGGCTGCGTACCGTGTCGTTTCCTGGGATGACGTGGACTGATTTCAAGCGACTTTTTATTGCAAGCAATGGCAACGAGAGGGGGACAACTGCGAAGCCTCATGCATCCAGGATCACCTGCTTCCACTGCCACGGCGTGTTGAGAGGAGCGGCGCCGACTCCGGGGCGTCGAAACCTGTTAATGAGGAGAGGGTTGACCTGTGTCTCCTGAGCGCGTCGACTGGGATTATCCGGTGAGCAATTTTCATTTTGTTAAGACTGGTGCCTTGTGTTCTTTATTAAGAGTCTGTAGCCTATGGATTTGGTGGAAAATGCCTGAGGTTCAAGTACCATTTTGAAGTAGAGGCTTTGAGTTGGATGATAAGTGTGGAATCTTAGATCGGCTGGTCAGACCGTACCAGTAGCTATTTCGTAGCCGTAGTCCGTATCTTATTGACATCCCGGCGGTGTCCATGGATGCGCGGTGTGCGGGTGGCACTGGCGGAGGTCGTGTATTGTGCGTTCATGATGAACTGTGTGAAACAAACAGAGCTTTGTTGGTGGGGCTAGTGTTACCCAAAGACCACGATTTGATTCCTGCTTTTTGATGATTAGTTTCTTGCATTGTAATGGTACAAATTGCAAAGGTACTTGGTTGCTCTAGGATTTTCGGTCAGTCTTAATTGTGTTATGTTTAGTGTTTGAACTTAAACTTGGGCTTTCGCTGATTAAGCGTTGGCAGTTGTATCGCTAGTTAAGCGAGTTGAGTTGACTATCGCTGGTTAAGCGTTAGTGGTGTAATCGCTGGTTAAGCGGATTACATGGGCTTTCGCTGGTTAAGCGTTGGCTGTTTTATCGCTGGTTAAGCGAGTTGTGTTGACTATCGCTGGTTAAGCGTTAGTGGTGTAATCGCTGGTTAAGCGGATTACATGGGCTTTCGCTGGTTAAGCGTTGGCTGTTTTATCGCTGGTTAAGCGAGTTGAGTTGACTATCGCTGGTTAAGCGTTAGTGGTGTAATCGCTGGTTAAGCGGATCACATGGGCTTTCGGTGGTTAAGCGTTGGCTGTTTTATCGCTGGTTAAGCGAGTTGAGTTGACTATCGCTGGTTAAGCGTTAGTGGTGTAATCGCTGGTTAAGCGGATCACATGGGCTTTCGGTGGTTAAGCGTTGGCTGTTTTATCGCTGGTTAAGCGAGTTGAGTTGACTATCGCTGGTTAAGCGTTAGTGGTGTAATCGCTGGTTAAGCGGATTACATGGGGTTTCGCTGGTTAAGCGTTGGCTGTTTTATCGCTGGTTAAGCGAGTTGAGTTGACTATCGCTGGTTAAGCGTTAATGGTGTAATCGCTGGTTAAGCGGATTACATGGGCTTTCGCTGGTTAAGCGTTGGCTGTTTTATCGCTGGTTAAGCGAGTTGTGTTGACTATCGCTGGTTAAGCGTTAGTGGTGTAATCGCTGGTTAAGCGGATTACATGGGCTTTCGCTGGTTAAGCGTCAGCTGTTGAATCGCTGGTTAAGCGAGTTGTGTTGACTATCGCTGGCTAAGCGTTAGTGGTGTAATCGCTGGTTAAGCGGATTACATGGGCTTTCGCTGGTTAAGCGTTGGCTGTTGTATCGCTGGCTAAGCGAGTTGAGTTGACTATCGCTGGTTAAGCGTTAGTGGTGTAATCGCTGGTTAAGCGGATTACATGGGCTTTCGCTGGTTAAGCGTTAGCTGTTGAATCGCTGGTTAAGCGAGTTGAGTTGACTATCGCTGGTTAAGCGTTAGTGGTGTAATCGCTGGTTAAGCGGATTACGTGGGCTTTCGCTGGTTAAGCGTTAGCTGTTGAATCGCTGGTTAAGCGAGTTGTGTTGACTATCGCTGGTTAAGCGTTAGTAGTGTAATCGCTGGTTAAGTGGATTACGTGGGCTTTCGCTGGTTAAGCGTTAGCTGTTGAATCGCTGGTTAAGCGAGTTGTGTTGACTATAGCTGGTTAAGCGTTAGTAGTGTAATCGCTGGTTAAGCGGATTTCGTGGGCTTTCGCTGGTTAAGCGTTAGCTGTTGAATCACTGGTTAAGCGAGTTGTGTTGACTATCGCTGGTTAAGCGTTAGTAGTGTAATCGCTGGTTAAGCGGATTACGTGGGCTTTCGCTGGTTAAGCGTTAGCTGTTAAATCGCTGGTTAAGCGTGTTATGATGTGGGCTTTCGCTGGTTAAGAGTTAGCTGTTAAATCGCTGGATAAGCGTGTAATGATGTAGACTTTCGCTAGTTAAGCGTTAGCTGTTGAATCGCTGGTTAAGGGTGTTGTGAGCTTTCGCTGGTTAAGCGTTAGAGGGTTAATATCGCTGGGTAAGCGTTGTTGTTATCACTGGTTAAGTGATAGGATTTTTAACGCTGGTTAAGCGCTACAATGTTAAGTACTGGTTAAGTACTTAGTGACTGGGTAAGTAGTGATGCATGGTGCTGGTTAAGTGCCGTGGATATGTTTGGTAGAGTCATAATGCTTTCTTAATTTTGTGCCAATTTCTATTATGTGCCTTATTCTTTCATTTTAGTTTGTTTTGTTTTGGTTTGGCAGTAGTCAACTTAACATTTAAAGTATCTAGCATAGTAAGAGTTTTCTTATAATCTGTAACGTTATAGGAAAAATAAGGTAGCATGTTGAACAAACCTTCTTAAAATTATTTTGATAAAGGCTCGAAATGATTATCTTGATGGTGTTGTGTTTGTAACCGGATGGAGGTTACGTTTTGAAGACCGGATGGAGGTCGATAGATTTCATGCTTATGACCGGATGGAGGTTATAATGTGTGATGATGAAGACCGGATGGAGGTCAGAGTATGAGCACTGCAATATTTTAATTAGTTCCCTTCATTGAATTAGTATGGTTGTTGTTCGACATGTCAGCTTTGAGATATTGAAGTTTTTTTTTTTGATTTTTGTTAGACCCTGTAATTATTTTGATGAGAATACCTTTTTCATTTGGGTCAGGAATGGCCGAACGGTTAGAATGATTACTGTTCGAGATTTTTTCTCATTCCAGATTCCTCAGGATGTGATGTCTCACACGAGGACGAATGTCTCACACGAGGACGTGTGAATTGTCAGAATGGCCGTGTCGCAGAATGAGCACAGAAGCACAATAATTTAGAATAACGCCATCTATTATCATGCTGCGGAATCAAAACAGAAACAATTTGGTATCTCTATTCATTATTGTTAATTTAGAATAACGCCATCTATTATCATGCTGCGGAATCAAAACAAACACAATTTTGTATCTCTATTCATTATTGTTAATTTAGAATAACGCCATCTATTATCGTCGGCCTGGAATCAAAACCGATACGCATTTTAGAATCTCTATTGATTATTGTGAATTTAGAATAACGCCATCTATCTCTCATTGGAGTAACTATTAAGTTAGAATTGACAGATTGTTTAGGAGCGTCAAATTAGTGATAATTTGGAGATGGTTAGCATGGGGAGCAAATGGCAACACCGAGCGAATAGTCGAGTCAAATGTCGATTCGGAAGTTTAATCAGCTATTCGAAGTTGACAGGTAGTGACGTTGACAGATGTTGGCTAACCTGTGTGGGGTAGGCCACTTAGGCGGACAGTTGAGGGAAGTGAACACTTTGAATCGGTCCGGCAAGCTGGGTAGACATCTTGGTTGCTCCGCCATGTTAAACTTCTCGCGTTCCTAAGTTTTTAATCGAGCGATATCTCGGACATCCTTGACTATTTTGTATTCAGTGTGTGTTAGCAAGTAATTAAAAGTGTTAACGAAGATTTTCTGAATGTTATTTCCGATATCCCAACCCCTCTGATAACGATTCTCCGTTATATTTATTTAATTATTGTCAATAAATTCTTGATCCATGACGCCTCATACATCTTCATCAGTACATTGTCAAGAACTAGGAAACAGTGATGTATTGAAAGATAAGCAAGCGATGACTGTCGACAAATGATCATATGCACAAACAAACAAATAGTCTCCTTGGTTCTATGTATGGGTATAGTTGGCAAGATACCAAAATTGGTATAAACTTAGGTATAGAAGAATCTAGCTTTTATTGTTCTAAAACGATAGTTAGAAACTTAGAAAGGTTCTAGGTAATTTATTGATCTTACTCATCTTCCCTTTATTTCATTAATAATTATGGTTATTTTTTTCTGTCATAGTTGATTAAGCCTTCTTTGGGTACGCCACAGGCCTCTGGTATACTCGTAGCTTTGGACTTACAATATTCTTCTTTTAGATGATTTCAATACGAACGTTTTTAAATTTTCTGTAGTCTTAGTATTTTCAGTGCACCACTGACTACCTCCCCCTTTTTATTTTAAATTCGTTGATCATTATTAAAACAGGTTGTCTGGAACGTATGTCACGGGTACCAGTTTAGATAGTTCTGCGACCCTGGTAGAGCCTTTTTGTCTTGTGGGGCAACTCAAAACGATGGGGCACGTAACATCATGAGTTTACGTGTCTTGTCTATTCTTGATTCCAAGATTTCTGGACGCTTTAAGGATGTTGGCTAGACTAGGAAGAATTTTCTCATGTATCTTTTTGGATAGCGTTGACTCAGTTAAAACGGCCGCATCATATAGGCAGTTTACTTTATGAAAGTATTATTATTATCAATGCTCTCAAAACAATGAAGAAAAACATTATGAGACGACGAAAATCGATACGTTCTAAAATAATATAAATTGACGACGTGAGATTCACTGAATCACGGCCTTCGGGCACAAGAACTGTTATGATTGGTTCAGCACTCGAAATATTTTATGTCAATTTATTAATTTATAACTTAAATAACAAAATTTTATGGGGCAAAGTTAAAAAGAAAAGGTATCTTTTAGTTAAACGCCTGTTCGAGAGTTTGGTATTCATAAATTAGGCGTACTTACAAGAAACCAAGGAGTTAATCAGTTGCTAAGTAAAGTATAAGTTAAAATCCTATACATTGCTTTAGCCATTCAATTTCGTAAAAAAAAAATTAGATTTTAACTACATTAAAGTAAGTCGATAAAAATGCATAAGTTGTTGCGATTAATAACGCCTACAAGATCAACTGTAGCAATTGATTGATCTATGTATAAGCAAAAACACAGGCTTAATGATCTTTATGTAAAATTAGACGATTTACTGAAATGATTTTGTTCTTTTCATTTATTGCTACTAACTTTTTCTTAGAGCTTGATAAAATAATTGACACCATAATCTTAATGAGTACCCTATTCTATTTTGTTTGATAAGTTCTTACTTCATAACCACTACACACAAAAAGACACAATAATGCCATCATTTACATACAGTTTCAACTAATATTCGTATGACATAATATCGTGTCATTGACCCGCCGCTCAGACAATAAAAACATCATATTTCTTTCTTTACTAGACTACTTATGGAAATTACGTAAAATGTTAAAGTTTTGTGAACTGAGAAATAATGAAAACGGTAATAAGCGGTCTGCTCTAGGTACGTTTTTCATTGTTCCCTTTATAGTCGACAAGTCACAAGAAGGTTGGGTTAAATCCATTTAACCATCCATTTGACTCCAGTCATAAGGTTACGATGTAATTATTACAATCCAATTATTAAAATCCAATTTCACTAACACATAAAGACACCTAAACGCGCCACCTTAAATTGTGTACTATTATTGTTTTGTAAACTTAGGATTTTCTTCTATGAATAAGGTAACATTAAAGTAAATTATATTTAAAAAAATACGGTTTACTGTTAGTGAAATTTCAACTGAAAGAACTCTACTATTTCCATTTCTAATACATCGCTACATTAAAATATGTGTGCATTTCACATTCAGTACAATTTAGAAATTGCCTGTATAACGTCTCCAACAGCATGCTTTGCAAAGTAGTCCGCCTGATCTCTGCCTGGTCGTGTTGGATGGCCAATGGCGTATGGGACTCGATCCTGATCGGACTATGAGGATATAAGAACAGAGATTTCTCGTGAGTGAGCGCACATACTTGTGAAGTGCACAATTTTACGTTAACTATATACTAATATTTTTACTTGTTTTGCGGTCAGTTGCCTCGTTCCCGTAAATAAGCAACCGTGATTCGATCGGATGTTTGAAATGACGTATGTGAATATGCGTCAAAGGGATTTGACCTGATTGAATGAGGATTTTCCAGAAATTCCGGAAGGATTGGCAGGTTTTCTGTGTGGTTTGAAGATAAGTAGAGGGTCTCTTATGTTATTATGCAATTATATTAAAGCTATTTAATCTTTTATGATTTTAAAGTTCTTTTTTTTTATAAATGACTGATCTGATTTAAATGGAACCTCAAACGCATGTAGGATACATAAACATAAATATTATTTATCAGAATCCATTTATAACGTGTCTTATTAAAAAAAGATAAATCAGAAATCTTTGCTTCCATAGATGCAGAGATTTCTAATTTTTAGTCTAAAGCTGTATCACTATTTTTCTCTTGTAGCAATTTTCCACGCCATGAAAACTGAGCATAATATTATATCAATGGTGCATAAATATCTGTACTCTTAATAAGTACTTCAAGATGGCGTAAATTATGTAAAATGCTCTATTTACAATCAGTAGCGCAAGAGAAAAAGTATAACATGCGTATTTACTGACCAAGTGACCGCATGATAATGTAAATATAAACAACACGTGGTATTGGTAATAGTTTGTGTTATAAATATCTTATTAATTCATTTTACTACGCACTAAAATAAAGGGTTTTTAAATAAACTGGGCGTTGGCGATTTGTATGTATGGGAGGCTGTGAGTACGTAATTTGTTATTAAATTGGTATTAACTTTATTTTTACTCTGTATGACTTGATCTTAATATAAATACGGGTTATTAATCAACTTTTAGAATTAGAATTAATGAAATGATTTATTGGAATTGGAAATAGAAAAGAAAAATAGTAAGTTTTGTAGACCAATAAAATTGAAGGTGATGGGAAAATCTCAACCGTGCTCGTGCTGCTTATTATGAAAACTCATACTTACTAAGAAAAATTCCGTGGAGACTTAGAATAGAATGAATTCATAGTAGTACTTTGCCTACATTTAATTAAACCTTTAATTTGACTTAGGTATCTATCGATTGGGTATCGCTGCCTGAAATTTTAAAGTGGTTGTAAGTATGACTGCGTAGATACTGAATGTACTCGTATTTACTAGGGTATTTTTTTATGTAGTGCGGAAATTTTTCCTGTGGTTCTAGTTCAATAATAAAAAATATCTACTATAGATCGAATACCATAGATCCATAGGTCCCAGAACGACTTTTCACGTTTTTGTGATATACGCGGTAACATTGACGTTCATTTGATGATAAAAATTAATTCCTCGTTCGTACGTAGGTACATTAGAGGCACTTTTGCATTTTCCATAATGTAAACACCGTAAATTACTTAAAGTACGCTGTAGGTAAAATACGGAAATCTTGTGCTGATGAATCCTGTGCTGCAGCAGTATTAGGTATTAATTTGGGCTGGTGAAATTAGTTTTCCCAAAAACTGTGTTCGAAATATAATTTTGGAAAAACCAGGGCTTGAGGTATGAGCAGTGGTGATCCAGTGATATCGGCCCCGATTTACGAGTTGTAGGTCGTGGGTTCTAACCCAGCCTGGCGCATTACTTTGTGTAATTAATTTCATCACCACTGCTCTCAAAACGGTTAAGGAAAACATCGTGAGGAAACCAGCATGTCTTAGAACTATCAAATTCGAAGACATTGTGACATCCAGCAATCCGCACTGGGCCCGCGTGGTGGATTATGGCCCACTCCCCCTCAGAGAGAAGAGGCATGTGTCCCAGCAGTGGGAACATCATAGGCTGAAGATGACCCATGAGTAACGGGGCTTGCACTTTTGTTCTTGTGAAGTGAAGTGACACAGCCAGATAATCATCGATTAGTAATGCGTTTTTTAGTTTGAATACATATGAATTTCCTACATGAGTGTATCACTTTAATCACTGTGTATTTCTACCTATTGTATTTTATGTAAGTATAAATTATTTCCTGTAAGAGAGTTATATTGTTCTATTATTATTTTGCCTGTTACGTGGAAATGAAAGGTAGTAAGAGGTGTTCTGAGGTCTTATCACAAGGTTTCTTTTTTTTACCGTACAGCGTACTTAAAGTATTTACGGCGATTTGTGTATGGAAAAAGAAAAAGTGCCTCTAATGTACGGACGAGAAATAGTTTTTTCCAATCGCTCAGCCATTGCGCCATCGTGTCGTCAAGGCTTTGAAATACAATTGTCTCTTATTTTAGTTTTTGGTAGTATTTTGAGTTGTGTATACTAACATTATAAAGAGGTAAAGTTTGTGGGTTGTTTGTAGCTTGCCTGGAACTGATTTTGAAAATTCTTGCACTAGTAGAAAGCTAAATAATTCTTGAGTGTCATAGGCTATATTTTATTTTAAAAATTGGACCTGTGCGAAGAAAGGGCGGATCGATAGTTTTTGACAAAATTTGGTTTACCAGCCTAAATGAATACCAAATGATGCCGGAGGCTTCAGCAATAGATTTCCGTATTTAACTGTACTGACTATTATATTGCACTGACTAAAATCCAGTGGCGAGGTGATCCTTCAATAACCTTTTACGTTCCAGGGTTCCTGATAAGACAGTCCCGCGACCCCGGCAGGCTCTGGCTCTCTAAGGCCCCGTCAGATTGCTGACTAAATGAATACCTGATACTGCCAGGGATCTCAACACAAGATTTCCGTAATTTACCTATTACTTCAGCATATGAATCATCCTTCCCTGTTATGTTTATAACAATAAAATAAATGCTTTAAAAAAATATATGCACGTACTATTACATTTCTGATCACGTCTTCAAGATACTCATAATCTAAATAGCGCTGATTTTATCAATTCCTATTGTAAAGTCGCCTAAATACTAAACATTTTGGGAACTCGGTTGTTGTAGATTCTTGGCTTCTGATCATCATCACGATCAGCCTATAAATTAATGTTCCCACTGCTGGGACACAGGCCTCTTCTCCGTGTGGGTTGGTAGATGACATTGTGTGAGTACCATGTACTTCTGAGCTATATTTAACTAGAAACCTACGTCTTTCATTGACTTGAATGTCTCTGGCGGTTGAGAGTATGTCATGCTCACTCAAAGGTCTCGCTGATGGTGGCGTGTATGTCGGATCATTTAGTTCCCTTCAAAATGGTTGAGCTGAATGGTGCTGATGTATGTGTCATGTTCGTGAACGGGCGCTGTCAGTTGGGACTGGTCATCTCTTATCTGCCACGGTCTATTTTAATTATTACTTGTAATATCTTTATTTCTGAATTGTCTTTTTATTTAACTATGGACACTATTAACTAGCCACATCGTTCTCACATAATGTACCATCTGATGATGAACAATGTAACAAAGTTCTGTAACATTTTGGCGATTGAAAAAGAGTGTCCATGGAGTTTCTTGCTCGTTCTTCTCCATAGAGATCTACTATTTGGAATGAGCACCTACGGTACTTTCACAGTTTTTATGTCTTGTGACTGGGACTGTAGCACCATAACTATTTTTGTACTAGTTTTTTTTTTTTTTTTTTTCAATTCAAAAGTGCCTGTAATTGGCCTAGTTGAAATAAACAATTTGATTTGATTTGATTTGACACGTCTTCGAATTTTTGGTTCTAGGATATGCTGTTTCCAAACGTTATTTTCCTTCACCGCAAAATATTAGAGATAAGGTTTGATTTTTCATAAATTTAGAATCATAATCATTCTAGCCTTCAGCAATCTACCTACACACATGAAAAAAGTTTGTGATCACTATAGCATATTTGAGAGCAGTGGTGGCCCAGTGGTATCGGTCCCGACTTACGAGTTGTAGGTCGTGGGTTCGAACCCCGCCAGGCGCATTACTTTGTGTAATTTATTTCATCACCACTGCTCTCAAAACGGTGAAGGAAAACATCGTGAGGAAACCGGCATGTCCTAGAACCAAAAATTCGAAGACATGTGACATCCACCAATCCGCACTGGGCCCGCGTGGTGGATTATGGCCCACTCCCTCTCACAGAGAGGAGGCCTGTGTCCCAGCAGTGGGAACAATATAGGCTGATGATGGATGATGGATAGCATATTTAGCTGTTTTTTTTTTCAATTGACCTTTCAAGAAAATATTTTTGTTTTGTGTATTCTTCAGATAGACATTCTCTGTAATAATAATCTAAAAAGAAGAAGAAACCATTACATAAACCTAACAAAAAAAAAAACGATTTTTGAAATTGTTCGCAAACTTTTTTGATGTGTGTGGTAGCCATACACCATCCTGCCTATCGAACGATCGATTTGACGCTTGCAATTGCTTCAAATTGGCAGTTCGTCCATCTACACCATACACCATACTGCCTATCGTACGATCGATTTGACACAACTTCAAATCTGCAGCAGCGATGCCAACTAGAATAATACCTAGATCTAGCTATAACGTTGCTAACGTTATAGCTAGATCTAGCTATTATTCGGTGACCGATAGCTACAAATTTATAAAATTGTAGCTGTCGTCACCGAATAATAGCCAAATGCATCACTGCTGCCGATTTTACGTTGTGTCAAATCGATTTGATGATCTATCAAATTGGCATGTCATGCCATCAAATTGGCATTTTGAAACAATTGCAATTTGAAACAATTGCAAGCGTCAAATCGATCGTCGATAGGCAGGATGGTGTATGGCTACTATTACTGTGTATGTTTGGTTCAGCTTTCAGTCAAACCAGATGCAGTTACTAGTAGATAGACAAATATAGTGCAGCGTATTAATATTTTGTTCAGCCTAAATTCCGATTTTTAGGTGAGCACAACACAATTTAAAAGGGATCATCATCAGTCATCATTTTAACGTCGTTAATTGTCGACCCTTAACAAATGAATGGAAGCCTTGATAAAATGTGAATGGAAAAAGTATAGTGGGTTCGATTTCTAGATAGTGTAATTGTGTTTACAATGGATTATCTCAGTAGTAGTTGTGGTAGTAACATTTTTTTACGTGGTTTAGTCATCCACTGAGGGCAGGGGACAACAAGGGACAGTCAGACTTGTACTGACTAAAATCCACAGTGTACGAGTACTTTTAATAGCCCTTTACATACCGGGGCCACAGGTTACCCGATAGTCCCGCGACCCCGGCAGGCATTAATTGGCTTTCTAAGGAGGGCTCCGTCATAATTTGCTGACAGCTCTTTCAGGCGCGCGTGGAACACGACGCGCCGCCCGTCCACCCAGTCACGGTCCATGATCGGACAGCGAGTCGCCCATTACTCGCCGTCCATGCCCACGCTGTGGTAGTAGCCTGGAGTTTGCATTTGTACCCAATTTATTACAATAACATGCTCGGTATTGTAGAATGTGGGTGCACGCTAAGGATTAGCCAAACGGACATAATGTCTTATCAAAAAGGGATTTCCATAATATGAAATGAAACGACAATCGCATTGCAAAGTTTATTAGAATTAAGTATAAATAAATAATAAATACAATTTTAAGTCTTTACAAGACATTGCTATCACACTCATTCACACGATTATGGCAAACCTATAATTCCTAAATTACGCAGAAGTATAATTCGTTCCCTTTGAAGAATACTAAATCTATCAAGACGAACTTCACATCAAGATATATCTACTTATGGGTGTCCCAATATTCTTTATATTCAATAGCTAAATCTAGAGGTCAAATTGTGAACCTGCTGCATACTGATAGATTACTCGATACTAATAGATCTGTCTCAACGACTTTTTAAAGTATTTTTCAAAAAATCTTGGTTTGTGTTCCGAACCTGATGCACAATTTGATTGAACTTTCAAGAATTCGGGTTTGATAGTGTAACATATGCATTATTATGTGCTCTTATTCTAAGGGTGAACTTACACCTGGTAAATTGTGACTTCAGTAAACTGATATCTAAAATACGAGTATCACCGAGTGATTACCTAAAGTCAAGCATGACCAATAAGTCATGGTCAAGAAACTTCGATCTGATTCTGGATAGTCGTGCCTAGTATTTATATTGTACTAATCTAATAAGTGTCAACTTATACGTTAGTCCTATTTTCAGGACATCGCGGCCCAGGCAAATGCCTATATGGTCCAAAATGTTACAAGGTTTAAAAGGATTATTATCGCTAAAAAATACCATTTTTTAGGCCCACAAAGGCCCAACTATGTATGAGAAAAAAAAAATATTGAGTAGGTACTAGATTTTGTCGCTCGCGTGGTAGTCAAAAATTATCCCACGAAAATATAATACCGGGATCTAAGGTACTTAAGTGTTGTTCTACACTACTATCTATCTCTGTGTCTACCATCTAGATCGGTTTAGCCTTTCTGGCATGAGTTATACTCGCATGAAGTAAGTTAGACCTAATTTACTAAGTATTAACTCTTGAGCAGATCTAAGACCATGATATGTAACAAATAATAGGCACAACCCTAAACTCTCTCAATACTTAAACACCTACTGAATATTACATCAAGTCTCAATGACTTTTCTTCTGATTTAAGTTTAAGGTAATGCCCAAAGCAGCTGGGTCCACGCCGGCAATGGCCGTGGCTTGGGGCGCGGCCAATGCCACACCTGATACGGCCACAGCTGTAGCATGCGGCCTTGAAGCTGCTATACCGTGGTCTCCGATGATGGCAAGACCTGGAAGTTAATTAAAAATAACATTTAAAGAATTTTATAACGTAAGATCACTAGTATTTTCTCAAAGAGTGAGGTGTACCGTAGGGTACTCCCACTTTCGCCATTTATGTTTTCAAGTTCCGGAAGAAATAAGAATGAGAGTCTTTTTTGTCAACAATAATTGGATACAGTCGTAACTTGTGCTATGGCGCTGAAAGTAATGGAATAAGTCAATAATAAGAGGCAGTAGTTAGGCAGTAGCACTTTTTTTGTGACAACCCCTTCCCCGGTTGGAACGGAAGTGACTGTGAGACTTGACAGTCTAAAAACCACCCTGTTCCTTTACATGTCCTTTGCGTTCCAGAGCCGCGGTACCCTGCTCAGACAGTCCTACAAGCCTACTTGACAATCTCGCGGCCCCGGAGTGGTAGAACTTGAAACATTTGCTTAGACTTAGACATCTAGAGGTTCATGTTATTCTGCTTAAATAAAATCAAACTTGCGACTTAGTAACAATTGTCTCTCTTTTAAAATGAGAGAAGAAGCATAGACTAAACTGAGAGCTCTCATTCTCATTGCTCAACCTATAAGTCTCATAACCATAGCGACATCTGGCGACTAAAGTTAACACTACCAAGATAACTCTTGTCTGACAACAGTTAGCACCATCTACACAACGCTAGCGCAGTTTTATAGCTTCCTCTGTATTCCGTTGGCAGCACTTTCGCCTCAATCTGTATAAAATTTTCACATTCTTTAAAAAGAAAGAAAAACCATCAATGTAGATAATGACGTTTGGTAATAAGACAAAAGATAAACAGTTCTGTCATTGTTTCACTGTTTCTAGAGAATATGGTAATTTTATTTGGCTACTAGGGAGCTTTCGTCTCTGGATATCTATTTCTTTCCTTCTTTCATTGACATTGTTATGGACCGTCAGTTTGACTGTCATTTTGGCCCCCCGTTTTACTTGACATTTAGCTAAGGAAAAATCTGTCGATCATTAATAATTGTCTATGTCTTCAAAGACTTACCAACAGGTTTGGCTTCAGCAATGATTCCCTGGCCAAAGAACTCGTTGTCCTCATCATTGTAGTCACTGGAAGCTTCGATGCCAACACCCTCTTCAACAATCTGATGAAAATCGATTTCTATTTGTAGTTAATGGTTTCTTTCAGTCTTAGTTTGTTTCAGAATAATACCTTAATATTAAGCATATTAAGGTATTTTTTTGTAAAATATATGCCATAGTTTTATCACTGGTTCTTCAGAAAATTTTCTCTACTTTCCTTGTGTAGGGGATGTCTAATACATTAATGCATTGATTTACAATCGATGTCAAATGGATTGTTGATTGCAATTAATGACATGGTACTATATAATTATGTTAAAATAAGAGTATTCATGATTTTACTGTTTTTCTTTAAAGTGGCTAATAATTAATTTATGTTGTAATACTTCCAACTAAAGTAAGTTATTTAATGAGATACGTTGATTTATCTTTACTTGTCATGATAAACGAAACGTATTATTTTAATCAACTTACGTATTCTTCTTCTACTGCTTCATCTCGTGCCCTTGCGCTGGTATCCTTCTTGAACAGCTTATCAACATCGTCGATCTCTTCAACCAGTTTGATATAGTTCGAAGAAGTTTCACTCAAAGACGCTAGTTGAGTTTTAAATCTAGCCTTTCCCGTATCCCCCAGAGATCCAGTCCTACGACCACGATTAAACAATCTCAAAACATTCGATGACATTGTCTTAAGATCTTGCAAGTTCTTTGCTAATACTTTGGCAAGGAGGTTTTCATCATCTTTCATGATATTCTCGGTACTTATGTTTTCTTCTGAGACTATTTTTTCTTCTGTTATCCTGCCAAGGTTATCTTTTTTAACTTCCAAGTATTTGCCTTTGGCTCCTCCGTAGAACGGCACGTATTGTACTGTTGCGCTAAAAAAAGTTAAAAACTATGGGTGAGTGTCTGGTTGATTTACATACATACAAAAAAATATTCTGAACACTACCTGTTACGATCCTTACACACTCTTCTTCTCCATTCACTTCATACTTATGATCACATATAACTAGGCCAGATAAAATTTCATTTCTGATTCTGAATTACATTAAATCTTTGTGTTGTATTTTATTTAATGTTTTTCTTAAATTATTCTTAATAGGCTAGTGTTGTACTTGACTATTATTTTATTTAGGCACAGGATTAAGAATGAGAGTTTCCATATTGTAACAGTACTTCCACATTTGGAAGTTGTGGGTGTACAGGAAATTAATTCTACTAATTTAGTCCGATTCTTATACTTTGCGTGAGCGTCACCGTTATATTTGTGTCTAATCCATTTAGTATAGTGACCTATCACAAGGATCTCTGCACAGTTATTATCGGATTAAACATTCTATTCACAACTAATTTTTATAATTTTATTATGTTAGGTATTTGACTTCTCTGTTGATGGGTATTTATTTTTTATATTAGTCGTCTACATTATTAACAGTCAAGTTTGTTCCAGTTTCACTATAAATACCTTAATCATGTTTAGCAAATTAGTGACATTTATGATAATATTTCAACAATTATTATAATCTGAGTGACCCTGACATTAATTTAAGTGTTTCAAATAAAATAAAACGATCATGACTTCAAATAAAATTAACGTTTATTATACTGTCGCATTTTACATCAATCTTGTGTTATTTCAAGTTCAAAAATTCGAAAACTAATTTTAAGTTGACAGTCAAAAGTAATTTCCGAATCTAAATTGAGTATATATGACTTTTACATTCTAGTTATACATAATTATACTGTTATCATTGATCTACAAATTCGTATAAGTAAAGGTCTGATTGTGCATGGGCCACACCTCCAGGGCCTGCGACAGCGGTTGCTTGAGGTGCATGGAATATAGTTCCGCTCTGATTCCTTGCTATTATAACATGGGATATGGGATTCGCCAAAGCTGCCCCTTGCGAATTTGAAGCGTAAGCTACTGGCTTTACAAAGAGCATGAATGTCGTATCTTCAAACTTCAAGGGTGTTTTCTGAAAATTCATGCCATTGTATATGTAATAATCTGAGCTCTTCATTGATCTGCTCCACTCTCCATCTCGCCGTCCTCGTCCGTAGTATCTAGTAAGTGAGAAAGAGAAATAGTTTAATGAGAAGGAAGACATGATACATGTGGGTTAGTTAGAAATGACTATCGGTTGTTAGGATGGTAATAAATAATAGGACCAGTAGCAACAATTTTTCCTTCGGGTATAGCTTGTAATAATTGTGCAATAGAACCGTCTTTTTTACTTTGTTCCTGAAGACGATGAGCGACTGATGTGAGGTCAGCGTCCGAAGATAATGCTACGATTCTTGCAGCTGGTCCGGCTACAGCGAGTCCTCCTGGTTGAGTGTAGGCTAGACCGCCGGGGCCCACAATAGCAGTCCCGCCTCTTCCAGCGGTTGCGACTCCTCCGGGTCCAGCGATGGCCACTCCTCCTCTCCTAACTTTCAGTCTGTTTATGAAGAAACCAGGCCCGGTTGGTAGCCTGTTTGGCTGTTTGTTACCAAACAGATCTAAAAAGTTAAATCGCACGTCTCCGTCATCAGCACCAATGGTTTTAGTGTCTTGTGCTTTCACAGGTTCTTTCTTCACAGGTTTTGCAGTACTAGAACCCGGTTTCAGTTGGAAGAATTTATTTAGTTTTTCAGCATCGATTTCTTGTAACTGACTTCCATGAGCTACAGTGCGTTTCTTAACAGCCCTCTTTTGTCTTGATTTTCTTTCTCTAGTTGGGTGCACAATTAAGTTACCAGCTTTTTCAAATTCATCTTGGATTGTATTTGCATCTTCAAATATTGGTTCATTTGATTTTTGTTTCCTGCAAACATCGGCATTTTGACCGTATTCAATAAAATTGCTCCATCCTCCTCCATTCATTATACTAAGAAGCGGATCCCTTATAAGAACAGGGAATAGTGACGCAAATGGCCATTGGAAAGGTGGCAAAGATGGTAGTGATGGAAACGATGGAAATGGTGAAGGTGATGTTTGCCCATCTTGACGCGTCTGCATTTTCGTAGCGTAGTCCATTGGGTTAATGTAATTACTGTACATATTATTCATTGATGGCATCACAAGAATTGGCATATTCATAATGTAAGGACCAGGTATCATTGCTGCTTGTGCTTGATTTCCAGCCAATAAAGAAGCCAGCTGCCTTGAATATCTGGTATTGTCAAGATCGTCATTGAAGATTGTATTACTTTCTTGTTGTTGTACATTGTTAGGTTTTTGGTTCAGTTTACCGGAAGCTATTACTTGTTGTAGTTTTTCCAATATTTCTTTATCAAGGACGTATTCTCCACCCGTTTGATGCGGGGCGTTCCATTTTAACTGATTTCTTCTACTTGGTTTCTTGAGAGCGTCGTTTATCGCTTTAATCTTTTCCAGAATGTCTTTACTAATATCTTCGATTTCTCTGTTAGTCTCATCGTAAGCTAGCGCTCTTTCTTTTTCTGTTGGAGCTTCTGTTAATTCATCAACAGATGTCGCTGCCCTGAAATGTACATTATCTCTTGTAAGTATTGCTATGTTTATTTGTTCATCATAATCTGAGATACCTTTATCCATAAGCATTATAGTTTTAGCGTGTAAATAATAAAGCGGTGTGAAGCTTAGAATATAATTAATGTGAACCATACCTGATCTACTGCGGATCCCGTGCAGTTTCTCACTATTTTTTAAGCTTTACTACGTTTGTTAGTTGTGCTGGTTCTACATAAATGTGCATTTCTACTGTTGAAAACTCTTCGTTAATGTTTTAAATGAAACCGTACCTAGCTAACTTTTCAGTAATTTTATAAATTCAAAATACGCGTTAGATTTTAATATATAGAAACTGACATCATTGAATTTGTTTAAAGAGAAAATATTGTACAAATTATATAGGTAACTCAGGAATGACACACTCATAGTTTTATGTCTTTTAATACTTTTTTTCATTTTAAAACTAAAATAAATCTTCTTTCATAGCTGTCTACTTAAAAGTGTTTATATTAAAATGGGCAATGATTGAACATGATAATGGAATAATGGAAAAGCCAATGGGTGCAATGAAATCAGTTTCGAAAATAAAATTAGGTAATGATTAGTTTATTGTCAAATATTATGTATATTTGCTTTAAACGTAACGTTAACGTTATTTATACTTTTATTATAATTATTATCTACAAAATATATTTTTGATCAGAATGAAACTCACTCATTATTTGACGGCCGTGACGAAACCTCCAGACAAGAACAGGCGAGGAGCACCTGAAATTTAAAAAAATATAATTTAACAAGGTTAGGTTATTAAAAATGCTAAGGACATTGTGGAAATAATAATAATGGATCAAGTGACAAATACTGTCCTCAATTATCTACACAATTTACAATAGAAGACGAGGTAGTTATCAGTTACAATTGGATTAGCCTAATTACAAAACATTAATGACCACTCCCCTAGCCAAGTCACAACAAGTCGCAAACGATAATCGTAAACGCTCGGTAGTCCCAATAGATTTCATATAGATTTTCAATTTTATGGTCTTAGAGCCTAAAGTTGAAAATCTATTTGAGATTTCTGAGCGTTAGCGACAGGAAAGATCGAAAACGATAAGCAATCATCACTAGATCTTCAACGTTATACCCAAGCATATAAAGTTGAATTTCTATTAAAGCCTACTCAGCGTTTGCGTTTATCGTTTGTGACATGGCTACAGGGCCAGGTGGCCTACCATGATGTCTTAAAGCGTGGGTCTTTATGCTGTGGGAAAGAGACAGAGCTATACAAGTCGTCTAGCGCCATCTCGTTCACTGAGTGGAACCACACACGCAGGAGAAGTAACAGTTGCATTAAAATAGACGGTGAGATGGTTCGAAGCGGTCCACAAAAAGAGTTCATGGAAGAAAAAGGAATTGGAGAAGCCTTTGCCCAGCAATCAAATGGGACAGTACAGAATAAGGAATAAAAAATGCTTTAGTTTTTACTTGATAAATAATTATTATCGTTTACGGTAAGTTCGTTTGTGTTTAATTCAATTAAGAAATTCAGAAAATAATTGTGTTTGTATACATGGTCCGAAAACCAAATCCTCAGTAGGTTACTTTTAATCAGTATTGACAAACAAGTAGGTATTCATTAGCTCTATTTAGTGTGGCATTCAATTCTGATACACTTTCTAGTGAAAGTCATGCATGCAGCTATAAATACAAAACTTCAGGATACATTAATAATAATAGCTTATCAAAACATTATTAACATACAAATGAAGTCAGATGGAAAATTTAAAGTAGGACTGATAAAAGAACGTTTAAACTGCTAATCTTCTGACACAAGGCATATCACATGAATAATATGTATATCAGCTAAATAGCTAATAACTCAGTAAATACTGAGTTAAAAAAAGTCTAATATTGCAATGATACAAAATTAACTACCTATACTTTACAGCTCTAGTGGTATAACACGCCACAATAGCGTATCATAAAAATTATGAACTCCGATATAAAGTTGGTATGGAATATTCAATTCTGTTGCTCAAGAAACATAATAAATATATTTTTTATGATCCTGCTAAAATACCGGTCTTTGAAACCCCATTTTTTTTATTGTTTTTCAGACTTGGATATAATGATTTATTCACGTTGAATCCTAGTTTTGATTCCAGTTTTAGATATTCCTGATGTTTCAATTATCTATTTCCGTTAATCGCCAGCTAAGTATTTTTTAATGTATTCAGTCATTTAAGAGCGGGTATAATGCCAGGAAAAAATCAGATTTCACCCTCGCGTCTCACATGCCTCTGCTCTAGTACCAATAACAACCACGGGCGCTGTGACGACGCGCTCTGCAAAACTTCTTTGAAAAAACAAAACAACTGCAGTGCCACAGTGCACCTAATATGTATTATTACAGTATGTCAAGTATGTGACTCGGCCTCTGTTCTTGAAATAAGTGTGTACCGCCGCACGGTACCATCGCACGCAGTAGTTCTGTATTTTTCATTTCATTAATTTAATTGATTTTCATTGTAGTTTCGTGATTGTGATTGTTATGTTTTAAAAATGTTTCATTTGTTGTGAATGATGGAGTAAGTATTCAATAAAAACACATATTGCATGTTTTTCTCTACCTTTGTACTCTGCAAACGGCATTAGAATCAAACAATATATTATCGCGTGTGCGCTATGTATAGGAACCAAAACCTCTACCTAATATCGAATCTTACTTACAAAGTAAAAGAGAATGGCAGGCGTCTGTGGAGTCTGGGTACCACGGTTAGAGCTCGCCTTCACATTTGAAAATATCCTCAATAAATAGTTCTCGGCGAAATTAAGAAATAAGTTAATCATAGCATTTTTTTCTACCGAGTTTCACCAGGAAAGAGCTCTAACACATAAACACGTTACGACGACGCAACTTGGCGCTGCACGTTGCGTCGTTGTAACGAGCCGTGAGGTGGAAATCGACGTCGAGCAACGTAAATAATCACGTCACGACGATGCAACGTGCCACGTTGAACGACGTCATATTGACGGTGTGGGATTTTTAGAATTGCCCCAGTTAGTTTCGAGAAATGGACCACACTAGATGTGTTCTCCTACTGCTAATATTATGAAGACGGATAAAGCAGAAACAGATACAAAGAAAATCCGTGATCCAATGAATCCAAGATTTTACGTGCCGTGCAACGTGGCACGTTACGACAACGGCGACGCAACGTGCAGTGCCACGTTGCATCGTCGTAACGTGTTTATGTGTAAGAGCCCAAACGCTGTTGAAAGAGCAGATTTAGGGTCGCAACACACTTATCAAAACGGAAAGGGATCGTCACCGTATCAACAAAAGCCGTTCAGTATTATTTGTATGAAACTCCTTACTGCAACGCACACTAATCGGAATCGTAACGTAATCGCATCGCCTCGGACAAGCTCACGAACCGCGGTGCAGTGCGTTGTCGACTAGTGGTCGGCTTTCGTACCCTCGCTTACGGCTCTCCGTACGCTTACTTACGTATCTTCGTCCACTCTCCACCCACGGTCTGCGTTGCCGCACGTGCTGTACGATTCACGAGAGAGGCGATCGTGAAGTTAGCCTTTGCGACCGTTCGCGCATGTACACTCGTAAAAAAAAAGTATTATTCATTTTATTTTAAACCAAAATACGATTAAAAACTTGAAAAGTGTCAAGGGACAACGATAGCAAGTTAAAAAAAAGATTCAAGCGATTTTCGACCTTATTGACATTTGAGCAAACACCGGATTTTAATGAAGGAGCAATGTCAGCTAACGAGAATGTGAGAAAAACAACAAACAAATTTTAAATGTCAATAAGGTCGAAAATCGCTTGAACCGGTTTTTTTAACTTGCTTGACGATAGCTAGGTAAAAAAAGGTACAAGCTATACTACTCAAAACAAAATAAGGGCCACCTGATTTTTATCGATTTATTAGATAATATTTAACTGTTATTAGTTATAATGACTTTATCTGATTAGTACTAACGATTTTATATGGAAATACTCAAAAATTAAGTTTGTATCCCAATAAACCGTTAAAATAAACGAATTTGAATGAAAAGTGAGGAATTGCAGGAATGTATCAAGTTACATAAAACGTAAAAAAATCGAAGAAATGACGGCTTCTATGTTCCAAAGTGTTCTTTAAAGCTTCTGTTTTTAACTCTGTGTTATTTGATTGGAGGTGGAAAGGTCTGGATTATTTAATACGGTGTTTACCGAACATTTTCTTTTGGAATCCTCTACCAACAAGTTTTCAGACAATTTATGAGATCCAGCTGAGTTTTGATGGGAATTTTACTTTCTTTTGCACTCATCTTTAACTCATCTCATAAATGCTCAATGAAATGTAGGTAAAAATCATGAGTGACCACTGTAACATCGTAATTCGAGCGTCAGCGAATGTGTGCACTGTCAGTCGCGTCGTGTTCGCTCAACCATTATCCTGCTTCAAGATGAACTCAGGTACTCCTTGCTGTGCAAATGGAATAATATGGAGTTGCAACACATTTTTTATGCAATTTTGAGTAGTTACAGCACCCTCATTAAGAAGAGCGAGCTCAGTTTTGCGTGATAGAGAAAACCGCCCCAGAGCATAATTCAGAGCTCACCGAAACAGTCTGTTTCAAGAGTGCAAGGTTCTGAAACCTGTTGTTTAGATCTTCTCTAGGCTCTAATGAATCAGTCCTTAATAAAAAAAAATAACCCAGCTGTCATCAATAAGAAGCACTGAAGTCCAGTAAAAACAGTTCAATAAATTTTCTCCTTTACAAATGTTTAACGATTTGCACCATATGCTGCAGTTAACTGGAGGTGAACTAAGCATCTCCTTGAGTATTGCTAGTCTTCATGGAGTCGATTAAAAATAGTCTAGTCAATTTAGGGGTGCCTGTAGGTCGATGTCATGGAGTTTGTATGGTCTGGGTAGTAGATTTTTGCTCTATTTGCGTGGTTAAACAAACTTAATGGTCTTTTTGGGCTTTACTTACTTACTTTCTTCTTCGAGCACAGCGTCTGGTGATATTACCCGTCTTTTGAGACCAGTTTCAAGCGTTTTGAACCACTCATTGGGAATATTCCACCATTAAACCTACCTCTTCTGGGTATGGGCCCCCTGGATTAAGGTGACACCCCAAGTGGCTGTTTTTGCGTCCAAATGTCTCCGAATACATGACATTATGAGATTGAAAGATCATTATAGCCTTCTTGCTGTATTAGTCGAAGAAAACTCCGTCAGCAGTTTGAAAATTAAAAAACACCAAACCGTAATTTCTAAGTAATCTCAATAAAAAAAAGTTATGAATTTCCAATTATGCAGTAGAAACAATATTAATACTTGAAAGAATCCATAACAAGATATTTACTATATAATATGTACCCAGAATAAGAGCAATACTTATTTAAAGTGAAATTTATTAAGTGGCCCTTATTTTGTTTTGAGGAGTATATTTTCGACCTTATTGAAATACCTAGGAGTGTATTTCGTACATACATTATTTGTGGTAATAATATCAAAATGTGATAAATTATTTTTTATTTTATTTTCCATTTTTTATCAAATAGTAATCTGTACCTCACTATGTTTTTTTTATAAGTATGTAAAATGAAGAGATCTATAAAAAAATAATAATCTAAAACAAGCGGACCTCGTGCTGAAAAATACTCGACCAGCAGTACAATTGACTAACTGTATATTTTGCGCGCATGTGGCAAAAGAAATTTCAAAAAAATGGTATTCGGCTATTTGAAATTATTTCAGTCTTTAAATATTTTAGTTCTCGTGTTTTTGTTGTATTATGTATTGTTTCTCTGATTATATCAACAAAAATATTATTATTTTAATAGCCGCCGGGCGCGGAGCAAACTGTCATAGTCCTCCCGTCTCAATAGAGCGGCGCCGACTGGCAGGTGAAACAAAATGATGCCTGAAACTAGAACCCGAGCCGCGACTGAAGTCGTTTTGACGCGGCGCTAGTGTCTATGTCATTACATCAAATTGCATTAAAAAAATTTAGTACCAAGAGATTCCGCAGACCTTCACTCGTGACGCAGATTCTAGTGTGACACGAAATGGAAAATAGCATTCTACACGGTTTAAAAACGTCGTAAGCGCCGAGTGCTAAGAACAGTGATAACTTTTATTATAAACAATATTTCAAAAAAGTGCCATACACGTCCCTCGGCTACGTAATTGTGTTCATATTGATCTAATTTATATTTCTGTAGGACGAACCAAAATAGAATGAAATCAAAAAAACGTGAAAATTAGAGGTAACTTTGTGATCGTTTTCTATCGAGAAAATTTTGTCCTTTTATGTTTTCTGTTTGACTCTGCCCTCTCAAATATAATGAAGTTTCCCAACCTATACTTTTTTTCCGAATTAAACACGATTTAGTACTCTAAAAATCCAATCCAAAATTGAAGATTTCGCTTGTAGCGCATTCTTAATGAGAAGTCGTTTTGACTTGGAGAGAGATTACGTGCAGAAATGTCATCTTCTGCTCTTTTTAAGTGTTTTTCTAATCTAGAATAAAAGAAAGTGAAGCTGTTTGAGATCGAAGTGAAACTCTGCGTCCGGCGCCTGACCACCTGCCGGTTTCAATGTTTCTACAAACAATTGCACGGTATCTCTTTTAATGACGGCTTGCTTGACTTGTTATTGTATATATAGGCCTATAGGTACACTTAGTAATGAAGACGAAACGATGTGGCTTTAAATAGGTCTGGTTTCTGATCTTGTCAGATTTTTTAGTGGAATGAGGGACAGGGATGATCATGACTTGATAATAATTCGCAGGTTCTATCTATTAAGAATAATTAGGGTACTGATAAGTGATACCTAGATTGATATGGTAGAAATACTTAGTAAGAGAAGTTACGCGCTCATGGAAGTGTAGACGAATAAATTCATTTATTTATTTATTCAGCTTACCAAAAATTGTAATACCGATACAAAGTTGTAAATACAGGCGTAGTTTAGACTAAGAGTACTTATACAGGGCGGTAAACACAACAAGCAAGACAGTACTAATCAAATATCTCAAAAGTAAGTTCATACATTCTGTCTAACTTTAAAATTAATTAAACCTAATCTACCATTAAATCCTACTAATAATATTATTATAAATGCGAAAGTTTGTAAGGATATAATTATGTATGTGTATGTAGGTATGTTTGTTACTCTTTCACGCAAAAACCACTGAACGGATTTGGCTAAAATTTGGTACAGATAGTTTATAACCTGGATTAACACATAGGATAGTTTTTATCCCGATTTTATGTTCCCGTTTTTGGGATAATTTTCGAGTTGTAGCGGGTGAAGCCGCTGGCAACAGCTAGTTCTTTTATAAATGGCACAAAAACGAGACAATACTACAACTATTTCTGACTCAGACTACTTTCAACCGTAAAATTTTAGTATCATCGCATCGTAAAGAAGATACTCAACGACCCAACAGTATAAATTATAACGGAAAACAAATACGGATAATGTGTCGATAAAGGTAACTGTGTCAAACGTTGATACTGTTTTGGCGATCGGCCCGAGAGGCGAGGTCATACCGAAAGCTGAGCGAGGATGCGAGAAAGCACGCGTCATGTATTTTGTATTTAGCTTTGATTTTGCATAACTGTCTAATAAATAGTGAACTGTATTTTAGTTTTAATAAGATTCATGTTGGGTTGTTGCCACCGACAAGTCTGTTAGAATCAATGAGTTTTACTAGGTACTTAGTGTTACTGAGTTCTTAAAAAGTTGTTGTCTTTTTAACCGACTTCAAAAAGAAGAAGGTTATCGATTGTGTTTGTTACCTGAATACTCCGCCAATTGTAGACCGATTTTTGTAGAATCATGTCAAATAGAAGTACGAAGTATTCATAAATAATTCATATAATTTCATAAGTAATTTTAATAAATTATTTACTAATTTTAAATTACATTACACCCGGTAATTAGTATAAACATTGTTTTTGGTTCGTTACAACGATTTGCGTTCTAAAGAGTTAACGCCAGATTGGTAGACAATACATAAAAGAAAAATGATTCCTAATTAGTTTGAATGCCAATTAAAAGCACATTATTATTCTAATCCATAGAATATTTTTGTATCACTAACGAGCTTTCCGCTACGTCCACAATAAGACCGCACCTTCCTAACAGCGGCAGCGTACACCTAAGAAGGAAATTACTGGGTCGCGTACACTTATTGCGTTGGTATTTGGCAGTGTTACCGTTAGTTTTACTTATTTGTAGGTATATATTGCCAATTAATGGCTACAAAAAATTGGACCGCTATAGTTGAACGACTGTGTAAATGTTACTTAGAGCACAGTGCTTAAGGCGCCATTTTTTTTCTTTTCTTTTTATTACACATTATTTAACACGCCACGCGACGCAACGTGTCGACACCCGATGTGCAGTGAGCGCGTGTCGTCGCGTCTCGGGTGTTCATAGTGTGATTCTGGTCATAGAAAACAATACATTTGATTTGACCCAACACGCATCACGTTTCATCGGGTGGCGTCGGGTGTTAATAATGTGTTTCCGGCTTTATTCTAAGTGGCCAGTATCTTCATTTGTTACAGGAATTAGTTAGAATGAATGCCAGTCATAATGATGATGATGTTTTCGCGGTTTAGAGTAACGGGTTGTGGTTTTTTGTTTAATGGATTATCTTGAAAGCTCATAACTTATGTAGCGAACACAAGTATATAGCTTTCTGGTTAGACAGATGACTGAACTTACATTAAATAAATGTCAAAGAGTATGAGTATGCTGCTCTAGAAATTGGGCTAAGAAAAACCATAATTACATTTAAATACAAATACAAAAATATAAATTATTTTAATTACATCTAACTTAAATGTAATTAAAATAATTTATATTTTTGTTTTTTGTCTATGGATGGTTGCACTAGTAGTAAAAGTATCGGGCGTCATTATCCTCAACACTGTCTCAAAATTGAAGATTGACCCCACTAACAAAAGGGGTGAGTTTTCTCTGAAAGATACCATATCTAAGTAAAGATTTTGAAACGCACGCACTTTCTACTATGAATGTTATTATTACCATGTAAGGAACTAAGCATTATTATATTTTCTTTGTTGCTGGTTCTATGAAACTTGGAGGGCAGAGGGTCAGACTTATCTTGCATACAAACTAGTTCTTATCTCAGTGTAAACTCAACATAACCATGAATTAAGGGAAAAGGGAACAAGCCACATAGATAAGGTCACATCCACTTAATTTTAGAAAGTCTCTTCCCCAAAACCTACATTGCATCTTTGATTACAATAAGAAGAAGTCATGAATATTTATTTTGAATGCAACGTAAGAGCTATGATTCTATATTTGGAGATTGATAGATACATGACATGTTCGTCAATAATCCCTTGATTGTCTGTATGCATAAGGCATTAATTCCGTCTTTGTATCTTTCTTCTTGTGTACGAAAGTTTGCGATGTTGTACTCTTTTAATACTTGTAATCTTATACAAAACATAGGTTAGTTTTTAGTAAAATCTTTGTCAATGTCACTTTCTAACATAAATCTCTCTCAGAGACTTGAACCCAGTATGCAAAGCTGATCAATGCTCGTTTCCTCCTTAGAGACTTTATTTCTGCCAAAATGAGCCAACGTACAATCTTTAACTAGTAGTCCAGTCAACGAGGCATATGTGGTCCGAAAAATTCCTCCGGCACTGAAATTTGGCATATGATGAAAGAAGGTGATACAGATGCACAATAATCCAACTTTTTTTTTCGAGATGACAAAAATAATTATGAAAATTGCTTACAACTCTCTGTGAAAAATTCCTCAGCCTCAAATTCTTTTTGTATTTGTTTAAATGTATTAGTTAAAAAAAGTTTGTTTAAATGAATTACGTAACAAACCTATGTATTTAAGGATAAGATAACACATAAAAAAATAAAAATCGGCAGAGCAATTTTTTACTAGAAGTTAGAGCGCGATATGTAAAAAATTGATTTGGAGTGACACTGAAATCGAAAATTTGTTGGATTTTTATACTTCCCTATTCTAACTTGTAATTTTTCGCAGAGAGTTTTATGCAATTTTCATGTTTTGGTAAAAAAAACGGAACTTCTAGGCTAATTTTTTTTTTGGATTATTGTGCATCTGTAATCTGTATCACCTACTCTCATCATAATTATGCCAAACAGCGCTGGAGGAATTTTTCGAAAGTCTTCATACAAAAAAATCCTCGTTAACTGGACTATAGGTAATTCAGTAAAATACTTATAACCAATACAAAATTATTTTAGATCGATTTATTTTAGATTTAGAAACTATGCACATCTAAGAACATTAGCACATGCTTAGAACATAATATAATATTTTTTTTACAATCTGAACTTAAAAGGCAATAACGGACCAACTTATTTAACACAAAGAACAACTAAGTTCCGTCTAACTAAAAAGGGCAAACCGGTCTTTCTGAGCTTGCATACCAATTTGGTAGCTAAACTTAGATCTTGTCTAAGCCTTTATCTGTTGTACATCTTAATTGTTTTATTGTGTGGCTGAGTTTAAAATAATTGCGGTGATGAATATTAAGCGTCTCATGTCTTGTATTTATATTAAAAAGATATCAAGTTTTTTTTGGAAAACTGTTTTGTAATTACTGAATAGTTCGATAGTCGATAAGCTACTATTAGCTATTCATTTTCCATAATAGAAAAAAATTAAATCATTTTTTTTCAGTGAAGGAAGCAGAAGCCGATGGGTATAAAACACCATGGCAGTTATTATTATACTCGTAGTATTATTCATTTTTTTTTTTTTTTTTAGGTGGTAAAATCATCAAATGAGTTCTCCCGCCCTGGGTGGGGCGGAAGGGACTGTCAGACTCTTACTGACTAAAATCCACCCGTGTTCCTTCCTATACCCTTTACGTTCCGGGGCCACGGTAACCTGGGTTAAGAAAAAACCCGCGACCCCAGCAGGCATTTGGCGCGAAACACGACGCGCCACCGACCCGGGCTTGGTCCTTGGTCGGACGGCGAGCTACCCATAACTCACCGTCCGCAAGCCCGCTCCACCGCTGTGCCCTCTGCTAATCAGAGGGACACGCGTTGGAGCGTCCACACGACAGGCTATTCGCATACGGGCAAAGAGACCCCTTAGGCACACAGTGCCTAAGGAAGAGTTTTTGCCCGCATCCCAAGGTCGGCCCGAAAAACTGGTCTTCCCCCCGGACGTATCCGAGAGGGAACTCCAGTCCACGGGCGCACGTGGAGGTTTCCTGTCTTAGCACCCCCGTAGTATTATTCATAGTGTTACAATTGTAGATAGGCTATTAAATAAATAAGTAAATAAATAAGAACCTAAAAAATGTTTATACGATTACATTTTTCATTCATACAGGTGCTAACAAAAAATAACTTAGGAGGAAAATTAAATTTTGTTATTGCTGAGTTTAGTCACAATTTAATAAGGGTAAAATATTGATCGAAGTTACCAATACAAAAAAGGGTTACTTTAGTAACTTTTAATTTACAAAATAGGTAGGTACATTTATATTTTTATATACCAGCCAGACGAAAAACATACTAAAGAGGTTTGTTTACACTGAATGTACATTTTCATCGAAAGACATCGTTACAGAATGATTTGGCAACAGTGAAAGTGTTAGCAAAATTCGGCCATTACTTTTCGAATGATCTGAATACTAAGTTATGTTTTGTTGTCAAGTGTAGAAAATATCGAATTTACATTAATTAGCAATTTTATCGCAACTTTTGCGACCTTTATCTTCTTTTATAGAAATTTAACCATGATCATTCATATTGTAGTAAAAGAAAAAGCAGATTTGCTCAAATGAAATTATTTAACACTCACAGTAAATAAATGCAATATTGTTTCAACCGAAGTTAATTTATTGATTAGATTTATTCTTTGATATTGATACTATATAATCACAACGACTCCACATTACTACTGTTTTACGCGTGACGATCAAGAACGGAAATCACATCTTTACAACATTTAAAAATAGAATTTTAACTTGATGAACATGCGGAGTTAGTGATGGGAATGCTCATTTGTTTGATTAGATAGAAGTCGATAAGTAAAAGTGGTACTTATGACTTTTCATTTGAAAACAAGTTTCAGTGCTAATGGAAAGTTGTAAATAGATGGTAAAGAGGGCACTTTTGAAGCACGCAACGTTTATAACGTGACAGAGTCAGTATAAGTCACTTGACCATATCATTAAACGTACTGTGAGATAATAGAAAGAAAGTGCTCGTTTGTGTTGTTTAGAAGTTATTTTGGTTTCGAGCCAGTAAACATAATAAGTAAAGGCCAAAGGGCAATCGTCCGTGGGATTGTCATTTCTACCGAATATCCATAAAATTAAAACTTTTTCACGCATTTTGGCAAAGTGTTTTTGTAAACGCACCCACGATACAGAAGGAACTCCTTGTGTGGGGAAAGTTTAAAAAAGAAAAAATAAATCCTATAATAACGTTACGATTTTTTATACATTTTAAAGTCGCAGAAAAAATCGTAATGCAGGATTTTAGTTCTTAGTTTATTCCATAGACGTCACTAATGTAGATTTCGCTTTTAATTATATCCGCGATTAAGGTGCATAGTTGTTTTTACACATTTAGCGTGAGCGTAACAGGAGAGATTTAACCCTTAATTTGGTAGCGTTAAGTATACTCAACATAAGATTTGAAAAAATCTAGATGTCAAATTTTCTTCCGTGATTTCAAATTTTATAGGCTAGGAATACTTCAATGATAGTTAATTATAGTAGCAAAAAGTTTCTACCGGCCTGTCAATATTTTACTTGACAGTAGCGAACCAGAAAACACAACGAGACAACGTCATCTATGAGCCATAAAGATAAATATTTATTTTTGTTGGGTTTTGGTCTATTTTTGATACACATTTTGCTTATTTCTATTTATTTATTGTGTAATCAATACGTTAAAAATATTAGAAATCCATTTTTCACCTGGATAAGAACACGAGGAGTCAGTGAACTTGATTGTTAAGTATACTCAACAAAATTCGATGGTGAGTAATCTTGTTATGTAGAGTATACTCAACAAGTCTGCATGGTGAGACTTATTGAAATGACAGTTCTAGCACTTTTTCAAATGAAATGATGCATTCTCAGTCAGGTAAGTGATTCTCCTCTACAATTTACACAAATCTTGGCTTTTGTGCCATTATCAACATGTACTACAGCTACTAGCAAATCGTCGGAGACAGAAGGCTGTGTTCTGTCTCCACTCCACTCCACTTAACCTGATCCAGATGACCCCTGTACCCAAGAAAAAAATGTAATTAAGTTAAAATGGTCTCATGGAAGTTTCCTTCATTGTGCTAAAGTAGATCCAGAAGCTTTCGAAAGCTCTGGGGTCCCGATAGAAAGAACGAATTCAATTATTTCATCGATTTCATTTCTGACAATCTGTTTGACGAAATTTGTGCCAAAACTAATGGTTAATTAGAGTGTTAAATAAGTGAAAATTTCTTACTACATAAAAATACTGCATGTGAACCTTTTTTTATTTATATATTATATAATATTATGTATATAGTAATTCTTTAGCCATAGGATTTTGTTGAGTATACTTAACGTTGTGTTTTCAGGAAACCCTTCATGTAATATTTTTTTTATTATTTTTCCCGTAAGATTTGAATGCATATTAACACAATATATTAACGCCAACTTTCTACTACAACTTTTTTGGTCTTGCCAAATTAAGGGTTAAAAAAAAAAACTTGAAGTGCCGACCTCAGTAACATGTAAAAGGGAAGAAAATGATAATGTACTTTCTGTAATAGATTTTCAACCTTATCAAAATAGTGGAAGGTGTTTGATTGGTAAAATTTGACAGATTGGGGTAGGTTGACCTGCTGGTGTCTGGATATCTAGACAAAACTTGTAACCAGACAAACGGTAAAAACATCTCAAACCTTTGTTTACTGTGAAGACAATGTAGATGTCAATGATCTTCTCAAACATAATTTTGGCTGAAACCACATGTCACAGTAAAAGTATGTAAATGTTTGTTTTAGCTTAGTGACTTATCCAAATAACAGAGGTTTGATGGATATTATTTTGTTGTTTACAATAAACTGGTTGTTAAAGGTTGATTTAGTAATAGCTTAGCTAAATTACCGCTGATGGGGCCATGGGACTATCTTAAAATGACACCGCCGCACTTGAATGCAAAATGCATGTGCAGGGTCAGTTTTAGGCCGAGACTCCACCAAAGCTGTGCGAGTCGAGACGTGTTTTGAACAACCAATAGAATTGCGTTGCGGCACGGGTTGCGGAGTGGAGCTGTGTCAATAACGCAATTCTATTGGTTGTTCAAAACACGTCTCGACTCGCACAGCTTTGGTGGAGTCTCGGCCTTAGTCAGTAAGAGTCTGAAAATTCTTACTGCTCTAGCGTCAGAGAGGACTCATTTTGTGATTTATGCACTCCAACTATAAAGGACTAAATGGTGAGTATTTCATCGTATTATGAACGTAGAACTTAGCAAGAAAAAAAGTGAGGTTTATGCTATGATGATGATGTTATGACGACTTGATCAAAATGGCTTGATTAATCAATAAATTAATGACTAATTAACAGAGTTAGGCAAAATAGTCCATATTAAAATTGTAAATGCCAAAGTGTGTATGTTATTATGTATTTTCCGTTTTCACGTACAAACGCGAACGGATAAACCGATTTGGATAAATTTTTATACTTTTATAGTTAATTGAGACACGTATAGAAACGTTTATAGGCTTATAGAAGGTGGTTTATTTTCTAGTTATTCTTGATATAAATAACAATCTTTTACTAAACGTGCAAATAAATAGTGAAGTTCTTTTGAAAATAAAGATACGAAGGACGACATTTTTGAATGTCAATTACAAAAATAGCAATACCTAGAACAAATGATGACATTTACTATTTAAACATACCTACGACTATATACTAGTCCATATTTCAAGGAACCCGTTCTTTAATATAGCAGTTTTGTAGCTTAAACAGGATGATATACCTACATTACAGTTATTTATGTTTATTCTTTGTTCGGTAATGATAGTCTACCTTCGACTATAGTATTTCATTATCTTACAAATTGGCAATACGTTTACTATAATTCCAAGATATTGGCAATAATTCATTTATTTAATTGGTTTCTCTGAAAGGACTGTATTATAAGATGGGGACTTAAGTGTGCTAGTGGAAATTGTTAAGTTTTTTAACATGCACGTTTTATATGCTATGGACTCTAATTTTAGAGATTTTTAGAGGTTTAGAGTTTGTGATACTATTGTTTTACTTTGAGGCCTTGTTTGGGATGTAAAAGCCCTTGTTTTTAGTATTTCTAAGGAAGATTAGAGATTTTTTTTTGTTTGCAGGTTAATGCTATTTCTTGTGTTAACTGGTAAAATACATTTTCTATTAAACATTACATTTGAATAGTAATGTGACTTGATAGGTAACGAGCAGAAAAAATTCTAAATATTAAAACAGTTCATCATTACTTATTAAGTATATCTGGAATTTTTAAAATTACATTTCAATTCTATTTGAACAACTTAGTGAAGTTTGAAAAGCTATTTAAAGAAGTACTTTTCGCACTTCAATTTTGTCAGTAGGTAAAACGGTCAAGTGCCAATGTTGTATGCTAATAAATAATTATAACAAACACTTGTCTTGTGTTTACTTGCACATGTTTGTGAGGACAAGAGTGAACAAGTATATATACTTCAAGCTTTCTTTTTGTATAAGTATATGACTTAATTCTGTTTTGTTACTTCATTAAGCTAAGTTGATTGAGAGTTCAGGTTTAGAATAATGTTTAGTTAAAGTTAATACAAGAAATGCTTAGAATTTTTGCCACTCCGTAAAAAGTTTTAATGTTAACATAAAAAAGTATATACCTGTACTCGTTGATTTGAAAAGGACTTTAACTAAAATTTAAAGTTACCTTTATGAACTACAGTAACTAAAAAGTTAATTCAGGGATTAATAATTTTATTTCTTCTGAGAATTTTATACGCTTATATTAAAATGTACAACAAAAAATAATTAAGGTTTAAAACGCACAAAAAAATGTGTAATTTAAAGGTACTCACCACTATTCCAAAAAGATAAGGACGCGTCATCTTTCCTCTTACAATAATATCGATAAATAAGACACGTTACTTCCAAATAGAATCCAGTATTTAAAAATTTGAATATGGAACACGTGCGGTCACTCGCGCTGTCCACTGGCGAGTTCGGAGCTTGAAGCGTGTCACCAGCTTTTTGCTTCGCTTTGAAAATGATTTTACTACGAGTTCGTTTCTCGATCGTATTCGAGTCAATTTCATTTATTCATTAAAATTTACATCGTTTTTTGAATGTATTACAAAATGAAATCGGTTCAAAGCAGTTAATTATACTTACACCAAAAAACAAAATCTAAAATCATTCACCTCCTAATTCATCCACCACAACGTTCGATACTTTATTTTTAAACTATAGATAGTTTTATTTATTATTTTAAGTTACTTTGATTTTGTGACCCAGTGATGGTTTGCTGTGTAGAGTATTCAATTACTTAAATACCTCCACGATTTAAGTCCAATCTATAATAAATATCTAGAATATGAAACTAGAAAAGAATATGTATATTATGGGAATAGGAATCTTAATAAAATTAGGAAAAATATTATAAAATTTTTAATTTTTAAGTTAACTTTGAAATCATTGTTCATGATAAACAATTTTTTAATATAATTTCCAACCATTTTCTTATTTTTGATTAGTCACAACATAATTTGCATACAGAATGAAAATGCCTTTAAATTGTTAGTAAAATATTTCACTCCGTTCCTAGATGACCTTTACGTAGTGCGCAACACAATTTACCCCAGTCGTCACATAAAACTTAAGAGAATTACCCTATAAGCTTAAAAGAGAAGATAGTGTCAGTCTCATGCGAGAACAACTAAGATTTTATCGATACTCGTAAGTTTCGAGTTACACTAGTACTGCAACACAGGGATGCGAATTGTGAAAGTGGACGTATCTCTAAAATTGATTCTTTAAATTTCAGTTTGTTCTTTATTTTGCTACTAATATTCGCGGAATGGAGCAAATCTTAAATATATGTAATAGTTTTTGTGAAAACCAGCTGAAGTCATTTTTACTAAACTCAACGTTTTGTTAAATGTTCGAAAAGCAGGCCTAATCATAATTTACATTTATTTAATTGCGATGAGTGGTCGATAATAAAATAATAAAAACTTAGGTTTTTATTTAGTTGACAACGGTCAGATTAATCAAGCGTGGTAAAAAACTAATCAGATCAATTTTGTAAGTGTTTTAATTTTACAATCTTTGACTTTTTTTACTACATAACTGGCTTAATAACACACACGATTAACATTTAAAGCGTTGATTTACTGGCAAATTACATGATACAATAATCTAAATATCAATTAATTTTAAATCCGGATAACTGTGCCATTTTGGTATTCAGGAATCAACTAATACTTTTATTAAATGCTAAAACTTTTATTCAGAACTTTAAATAGGATTTCTAGCATTTTATTATTCAATAGAGATCGATATTCGATATTTCGGCACTGTTGCAAGTGATCATGTTTATACGCTTATAAAGTGTCACTCAAATCAAGTACTAAATGCCAAGCCCCCCAGTTTACTATGCAACACTATAATTAAAACACAAAATGGATTTGAGTTCTAATTATAGCGTCACTGACCATGTCAGATTGAAATATTATACTAAAAGATTACTTAATATTTTTGTATTTTACTTACGACCTTATGACAGGTATAACTTTAAATCCGCTGTTTTTTTTTTTTTTTTAGATGTGTTTGATGACTCTTAACGATAGTCAAGTCAGAGGTGATAGAGACAAAGTCTACGATCAAGCCAGCTATTCTAGAAAAATATTGAAATGACTACCAAAAAAAATTATCTGTAATAAGAATAACAGGATTAATTTTACATCTTTTTTACTGTTGTATGTAGTGAATTCATTCTGCCTGTTAAGACAGCAAAATCACCTAAAACGTACAAATACAACAACTTTTTTAAAAAAGTATCGATATTCCGGTACACGCCCACCACTATGATACCATCGAGTACCGTATTACAATCACTTTTAAATTAACTATATTTGAACTTGACCTTGCACTTTAAAGATTGCTGACCCAAATATCAAAGTCGAGTTTTTGTTTATATGGTAATTATTATAAATTACTTATAACTGTTAGGATCTATCAAAATGTAGGTGTTTCTTTTCGTTTTCTTTCAATTCCTGTAGCGGATTTTGTGAAGAAAATTTGAATTACAACCAATTTATTTTGATACACGGTGAACTAGGGAACTAAAGTTTCTGGTAAGGGAATACATTACTTAGGCTAGGCTTTGCAATCAGTCTTAAACTGAGGTTTCAAGATATAATGGTTAACTTGTGATTGTGTTTTGACTTCTGAATGGAAAAAGGCATTAATCTTGGAAACATCATTTTATTGAGAATAAGTTTTTGATGACGTACACAACGAACTTTGTACCAAATCCGCAGCTAAACAAGGTTGTAAAAAAACATGGTTAGTTTTTTTTTTCGTGGTAAAATCATCAAATGAGTCCTCCCACCCCGGGTAGGGCGGGAGGGACTGTCAGACTTGTACTGACTAAAATCCACGGTGTCCTTCGGTAGCCCTTTGTGTACCGGAGTAGCGGTATACGTATGTCCCGCAATAAACATGGTTAGCTTAGAGCTTACCTATGGATAGATTTCAAGAAGATAGAAACAAGAATAAAATTGAGAAGAATAAAACTTTAAACAGGATATTCACTGTGTTTGCTATTGTTCATCCGTTTATCGGTGAACACAGTACTTAATAAAGTATGTAATAAAAATGACATTGTAAATATCCCGTTTTAATTTCTCAAATGATTAGACTATTTTGGAAGTCAAACTATAAATATAATATTGTATGTCTTATCTCAAAATAGTTATTTTTATAATGAGAAAATACCTAATTTTGCTGTGTCCACATTTCTGTACTTTCATTCTATCTATGACAAACGCGTGTTTTGTCCGTTATTGACCAGTAATACTTATAATTTGTATCTTTCCACTAGCTACCGGATGAGCAACTTTCTTTATCTTGACACTGCCAATTTCAAATATTCTGCCTTATTTGTCACATAACATTTTAAGTTTCATTCATAATATCGACGACATCATCAAGTCACCTTGGAGCATGGTTTGATGAAGGTGGCTCTAAGTCTACCTATGCAGGTTTCCTTAATTTTGACGAAAGATTTTGGCAGTTAATCTTTCTTCTTCTATAATCTTTAGTTACCCATTGCAAGACTTGAAGAGACGCAAAGTAACGCTTTTGGCGATTTTTGTGCCATAAGTACCTAGCTTGAAAATCTTGGACTGTGTTGTGTGACAATGTGAATTTATTTGCTAGTTTGTTGCCAGTGGTGACAAACTGGATTTTTTTCCCGAAAGTCGCCTGTGGTGACAAATGGGAATAGACGAGAAAATTTTGTTACTAAGTCCGGGTAATGCCAATTTTTTTGGACAATTTATTGATTGATTAAAAAATTGATTGCTCTTCAATTCCGATTTATTATCCATCAAAAAGCTTTTTACAAAATTTATTACTTTTGATGATCCTGTACATCAAGATTCGGTAACATCTATAGTACAAACTTGATTTTAAATTTCAATTAATTGGTCTGCTCTTCAAAAACAGGAAACTAGATCATTTTAACAGCACATTGTAATTGAGTGACTGATTGCAAAAGGATTTTTTTTCGAGTTTTCATACATATTCATCATCTTTGGTGATTAAATTGGTTGTTTAGAGTGATGATTTTATGATACCTAACCTATTTTATTAGTCTTCGTTTCCGGTGATCGTAATTTTATTAATTTAATAACTATCTTAATTTATCTTAGTTCTAAAATAATAGAATGCGTATTAAAAGTCTGATGGATTTTAAAATACATTTAATTAGTGTTATCCTTAATGAAAGAAAGAAAGCCGCACAAAGGGAAGACTGGAAGATTATGGGAGAGACCTTTTCTTTTTTTTTTAAGGTGGTAAAATTAGCAAAAGAGTCCTCCCGCCCTGGGTGGGACGGAAGGGACTGTCAGACTCTTACTGACTAAAATCCACCCGTGTTCCTTCGGATGCCCTTTACGTTCCGGAGCCACGGTATCCTGGGTTAAGAAAAAGCCGCGACCCCAGCAGGCATTTGGCGCGAAACACGACGCGCCTCCGACCCGGGCTTGGTCCTTGGTCGGACGGCGAGCTACCCACTACTCACCGTCCGCAAGCCCGCTCCGCCGCTGTGCCCTCTGCTGATCAGAGGGACACGCGTTGGAGCGTCCACACAACAGGCTATTCGCATACGGGCAAAGAGACCCCTTAGGCACACAGTGCCTAAGGAAGAGTTTTTGCCCGCATCCCAGGGTGCACCGGCCCGAAAAAGTGGTCTTCCCCCCGGACGTATCCGAGAGGGAACTCCAGTCTACGAGCGCACGTGGAGGTTTCCTGTCTTAGCACCCCATGGGAGAGACCTTAGCCCAGCAGTGGGACAATATAGGTTAATAAAAAGAACCTTATAAATAATTATGTGAGATAAAAAAAAAATGTGATTCTTTCCAATGTTCACCACCATAAGCTATTGTCTACCGATTCTTAGATGTACGATACCTAAAAAAAAACATTTTTAACTGTGAAATGAATACTTACATAAAAAATAATAGTTTTATTATTTATCTTAATTTTCTACAAAAATTAAAAAAAAATCATCATGTCAGCTAATTGCCGCCTACTGCTAAACGTAAGCCGCCAAAGAGCGAAAGCCATCCTGGTTTTGGTCAGTTCGCATACATCCGCTGCCAGCCACCTTACTCAAATACCACGCTATGTTTGTTCATTCGCGATCACTACTCTAACACACGTCTGCTCCATCGGCCGTCCGTCCGTCTGCACACATGCCCGGTTCACTTCCAGAAAGCACCTAATCCTACGCTCTGGTGAATGACATCGTTGCGAACCTTGTATTTACGGTCCAGGTCTATGGTGAGAGACCACGTGTCGGCGCTGTAAGCCTCTTTGTACACAAGTGATGCAAATCTCAGATACCTTACGACTTTGACATCCATTGACGCGTGCCTGTGTACGAACCTCTATGGATTTGTATTGCGATAGTCACCTGTATACCAAAAGTCGTAAGGTATCGGAGGCTTGGTCGGCTAGTGTACGATGGGCTTAGTCATTACCGGTAGTCATCCCAGTGGGTGGTACGATCCCGTAAGATAATCTACGACGAGTGACACGCAGGCGAAGTCGCCAGCAACAGGTTGTTTGTTTCTAACATTCAGTAGCCTGAGTTTAAAGACAAGTGATGACGTATCATTGTTCACCGAAACCGAGCCACCACAATAAGGAAAATCCACTTTGATGAAATTAAATATTCTCCTCTTTGAGTTTGGAAGGTAAAAGCTTTTGTCATAATCTACAAGACAGTTTTTAATGCATTTACATATTATTTAGGAGCAACCGGTGTATTTAGTTTTGCATAAGGAAAGTGTGTAGTATAATCCACTTTGCGGACAAAGATCATCATCTGCCTAGCCTTTTCCCAACTATATTGGGGTCGGCTTCCAGTCGAACCAGATTCAGCTGAATATCAGTAGGTATTTTACATGGAGCGACTGCCTATCAGACCTCCACAACCCAGTAACTGGGAAATACGATACCCCATGGTAGGCTGGTTGTCAGACTTATGAGCTACTGACTAACAGTAACGACTGTCAAAGATCTACAAATGACAGCCGGGACCAACGGCTTTACGTGCTTTCCGAGGCACGGAGGAAACTCGCTATGACAGATGGTCACACACCCACAGCCCAACCTCGGCAAGCGCGGCTTAACTTTACTTAGTTATATAGCCACGAGCTCCTCAACTTTGCGGACAAAGATATGAAAAAGAAAAGATTTTCTTGGAATTATTATCGTGTTCATGATAGTAATTGACGTGCTCAGAGTTTTACTCAAAACGGACATAAGTTTGAGAAAGTTAAGTAGTTAGTAAAAAGTCTGAGTCTATCAAGAAAACTTCAGCCTTTCGATTCTGTAACTATCTTTCGAGGTTGAGTAGTGTTACACGCACGTTTCAAGGAGCTGTCATCACACTGACCCCCATAGGGCTTAAGGCCTGTTGGGGTCGCGGGACTGTTTTAAAAAGGCCAATCGAAGGAATAGGGTGGATTTTTAGTAAGATTCTGATAGTCCCTTTCGCTCTCCCCAGGCCAAAATGACTTTTTTATCGTAGTAAAATCATCAAATGAGTCTTCCCGCCCGGGGTGGGAAGGGAGAGACTGTCAGACTTGTACTGACTCAAATCCACGGTGAGCCTTCAATAGTCTTTAAGTTCTAGGGTCACGGTTATCTGGACAGTCCTGCGACCACGGCAGGCTTTGGGAGCAAAAATACTTATTTGACGATTTTCACACCTCAAAAAAAGAGCTAGTATGTAAAAATAACGTACAAACCACCTCGAGCTAGACAATGCTCGAGGGGTTTCCAAATCCTATTGTTCCACCTGCTGAAAGTCTCCGACCAGCTCACGACTTCCCGTGCTTGGCCTGAAAGTCTTTCAATAAATAGGCTTCAAACCCAAATTAGCCGTAGTAAAAACCTGTTCAGGAGATCAAAAGAGGCTTTATAGTGTATTTTTACTTTTGGTTACCTTGACATTTACCTTCTTTCTTCACGATACCTCTGGTTCAGAGCCTGCTCTATATTTTAATGACATATACGGAATTAGATCAGTGTTTGATCGTGGCCTTGTAAAGAGACTGGTATAATTTAGGAGGATATTATTAATGCTCGCTGATATTTTGGAATAAAAGCTTAATTGTTTGGTAAGGCCGAGATTGTAACGGTAAGTATTTGTCACCCAGTCGATTGCTATGAAGAAGTGCTGACGCTAGGAACTATCATCGCTAGCAAAAATGAATGAATTGCTTACTAACTAGTTAAGAAAAATTGATACCAAATTCAGTCAAATCTTGCCATTATTTAAGTAGCTATTTCGATTTAATTCTAACTGATTCGATTCTTTTGCTTCTAGTGGTTATCATATTCAGCTCACCCCACGTCATGGCATTCGATGGGGAAACAAAAAGTCACCGCAACAGAAGTTACTAGTATGCGGCTAGCCTTTTTTTAGCTCTTTACGTTCCGGGATCACGGTTAGCGGGAAGCGGCTAGCCTAAGTTGAATCGGGCATATCGTTACGCACATAGAAATCGCCAGTGTTGCCCTTTAAATTTTTCTCCTGGGTCCACAATATCGATAGGTCTTACGTATAAAGGTCAAATCAACAATTTGGCCATTTTCACTTTTTCCAATATCATACACAGGTCTAAACATTGTAGCACTGTAAGCCTGAATTTCAGGTATTACCAAGGCCCAATAATTTCCTTACTCAGGAAAACGCATCTTAAAGATATAATTATTTATGTGTGCTATTAAAAAAATAAGATTCCTGCATACAAACACGAATTTTAGTACAGTAAAACGGCCTAAATCTGACGCTATCGTAAATTAAAACTTTGGAAGCCTTTCCTGTAAAGTTGTGATTTTGCACTTTGGCCCTTATAATACATAGGAGCCATCGATATAATAATATGTCCGTATTGGTCTATTCAATACTTTAGATGTATTGTTGATTTAGTTGGTTCAACGTAGAATCATGATTTCAAAGAATTTCATACTTTTTTGTGCTACTGTATTATAATTATTATGTATTAGACTATGAATAGTTGAATATTGAGTAGCATGCTAATGAATGTTGTTTATCTGTTTTACACGAATGATTAAGTACATCTCAATTAATTCATAAAAACTACTAGACAACGTAAGATATGTCTTGGACACTTCCTCATAACATTTCCAAATAATGTCGAAGAACGAAATACAAGATTTTATAATGTCAAATGCTCAAATGTCATTTGAGCATATTGGCATTTGAAATCTTGTCCTGTCAATCTGGAACTCACACAAATTAATCAATAGCTAATATCTTCGTCCACTGTTGGACACAAACCTCTCCGAAGATACAAAATTAGACCTGGTTCACCTCCTATTTGTCCAGTTTGTCTCAAATAACTTTAGACAGTCTTCGGTCCATCCTGCTGATTATAAATAAACTTGCTCTGATACTAAGGCTCCAATCTAGGATTAGTAAGTTTTATAGACCAACGGACCTATGGAGCGAATTACTACTGAATTTGGTAATACATTTCATACGTGTTGAAAGTTGTCTGCAACATTTAGACCCTCTTTCTCATTTTTGCTTTTTATGTACTTTTTTGTTTTTCATAACCTCATTTGAAGGATAAAGCTAGTGATCACTTAGTAAAGTACCTACTTAAAGATTTATGAAACAAGGTTAATTTATTTAACTCTTCGACAAAGGCGTTGTATTATATAGGATGACTGGTAATTAGTGTCCGATACGAACAATATGATACGAACAAACCTGATCTCGCGAAAAAAAATGAGCTGTTTAGTACATTTATGTTTGCCTAATGTACTGAACAGCTGATATTTTTTTCACGATTTCGGCTTTGCTCCCATAATAAAAATTGTTTGTTATCATGAGCACAATCACGTGTCTAAGTAACGTACACTAATTGCCAATCACCCTATTTATCTGTGACACAAGAATGAAGTACTTTTTTTATAGTAGTAAAATCATCAAATGAGTCCCACTCAGGTCGGGATGGGAAGGATTGTCAGACTTGTACCGACTAAAATCCACGGTGATCCTTCGATAGTCCTTTACGTTCCAGGGTAACGGTTACCTGATGAGACATTCCCGCGATACCGGAAGGCTTTGGCCCTCTGAGAGACATCCTCGTCAGTTTGTTGACAGCTCTTTGTGGCTCTTTCATGACGCGCCGGCAACCCGGACATGGTCCATGATTGGACAGCGTGTCACCCATTACTCGACGTCCGTATGTCTATAATAAGTATTATAGCCGTATAATTGAAAGCAGTCGAGGTCTGAGGTGACGGCCGTGATCACAGGTTCAAGGTGTCTGTACCAATAAATGTTATTTAATTTCTTTCAAAGCATCTTCTACGCCATAATCGCAAAAGTAAGTCACAAGGCGCCCTCCGCCCACTGACGACAAACAGTCGATAGTTAATGAGAAATTGCCATACGTATTTGTAAAGTAACAAATTAACAATGTTGTTATGTGATTTAAGGCTATGTAGGTCGACGACCCGACTAAAATAGTGAATGAATAAGGCGTCAGTGGTTTTATGATATAGAATACTGATACGGAATTCAGATTTATAAATACTTTGAAGAAAAATAGTTAATGAACTTTGCAGGCGTCTCTGGAATGCAAAGGGCATCTGGTTAGTTTTTTTCTTAGTCAAGTCTGACAGTCCCTTCCGCTCCACCCAGTAGGGGTGGACTCGTTTAATTATTTTCCAAGTTTATACAAAAAAAAACATTTTGCTCAAAGTTCAGTAAATTGTCCCATTGCGATCACTTCTGTTATCTAAATCATAATGTAACACTTAAAGGTTATTTTAAGTTTATATTTAGCTACGTGTGTTCAAAGAGTAATACAATTAAATATCCATTCAGTTTCAGAAGCTTTCTCATATTTACGAGTATTAGTAAAATAACTGGGTGAAATGTTAAAATATAATAAGAGAATGTACATTATGGATCGTTATGCCTAATAAAGAATATACAAGATTCTCAGAAACATCAAAAAAAATATCTATTCAAATTCAATAAAACTTATTATTGGTTTTGACTCATCTGCAGCCAAATTAAGATTTTCCAATAAATATTTAGAACCATTACGGTAAAGTACAAAAATAACTCATTCACGTCATAGGAGTGAAAGGTACGATATAATGTTAACTGTAATTAATTATAACGTTAAAAGCTTTAACCTATAATGAACACATCTTTATTAAAAACAATCGTTATTATATGAATTATGTATTTCAATGATACACACCTACTTTTACATAGAGACAATAATTATATTCATTAAACACATAGATTAAGATTTAATGTAATTGATTGTTATCTAAATCGAATGATAAAAGAATAAAGACAAATTGTTATTGAGCATTTTATCACTAGTATTCTATCACAATTAATACTTAATTTCATAAGCTTATTACGATTTGTTTAGCTAAAATCGAACATTACATAATCACGTTTTTAAAAATTCTATGATTAAATGGAAAAGAGGATTTGCAAAACACTGTCGAGTTTCCTAGTCTCCTGACTTTTGTCAGGTTTCCATGTAGCTGTCTCACACATCATCATGTCTTCTTCAACTTTAGCATTTTCATTTGGCGCAACCATTTTAATTTCCTGTTTGACAGTTGCAGGTTTTTTCTTGTTTCCTTCTCTTTCAATCTTGATTTCTTGGTTTATGTTGAATATGTTATGCACGGGTTCAGTTTTGTTCCCGGTCGGTTCGTCTCTGCTCTCGATTTTTATATCGCTATCTCTGTGTGTGACTGTACCGCGAATATTGACGATGACTGTTGGTTTCAGTACTGTTTGTTGTTCCCTGTCTCCAATCTGGCTTTGTCCAGCCATTGTATTAGTTAACGGTGTAAATTCTTCAGGTTCATCATCTGTTTCAGTTTCTGATTCTACATCATCTTCATTTACTTTATTTTTGTTTTTATTTTTATTGTAAGTTGGTCTCGCTGGACGTTTTGTCTTTTTAGGTTTTGGGGTTGTCGCTTTATGTTTGTTAGTATCTATGAACACCACCACTTCTTCTCTAGATTTGATCTCATCACTTGAATTGGCGTCAATACTTTTAGGAAAACGATACTTCATCGATGGCATTTCAATTCTGTCGTTTCTTCTCGGGATATAGTCAGCGTCACTGGGCAAAGACGGTTCGTTCTCATATCCGTATCTAACATAATTTGCAGATAAATTGTTTTCATCGTTTTGATTGACATCTTCAGGTAACTGAGCGTGGATTCTCAGAGATTCTATTACATCCCGGAATAAGGAACGTTTCTCGTGGGTTGAGGCGATTTCTCGGTGTTTTGTTGGACTTGAACCGCATAAAATGATCATGTACGTGACGCAGATGAAACACTGCATCTGTAAAAGCAAATTAACTTTATTTACAAAAAAAGTTAAGTACATAAGAAGTAAAATTATATATAAAAAAAAAACTTATTTTTAGGTGCTATATTGCAGCGACAATGAAGTTACTCATAAAAGTTATTTGGCCTACTGGCCCACAAGCCGGTTTGTGGTCGACAGAAGTGTCGGATTGAAGAACAAGTACATTTAATTGAACAAAGCGGTTTATGCTAAGCGACGATGGTAAACTTGCAGTCTTAGAAATCTTTAGTTATCTTACATACTTTCTTTGTCTTGTAAGAATTCGATAAATTAGAAACCAAGAATGCCTAGCCAAGATTCCCAGTTACAAGGAAGAGGGCAGAAATATAATAATAATGGTAATGTCTTACAACAAATTTGCCTATTGTAGTTTTCATCAATAGCATTTGCTGAGTTCGGTTTAAAGACATTTATTTTCGCAAAGAACAAATTACCGTTTACTTATAGAGAAGTTAACTGCAAAAAGGAGTGGTAATAGAATAGACCTAGTACTTCTTTATGGTTTTAACAAAGGAATACAAGCTAGTAAACGCTTAAAACAGCATTGTATTTCTGGTACAGTCCGATTCTGTCGAAATTGGAGAATGTAACGATCTAAATTTTCTTCTATAAAACTTCGATCAATAATAGTATTGATCGAGGTCTATTCTAAACGTAACATATTTTTTCTAAGAGGTAAAACAATCAAATGAGTCAGTGAGTCTTCCCACTCAGGGTGGGACGGAAGGGAATTGTCAGACATGTACTAACTACAATCCACGGTAATTCTCAATAGCCCTTTCTGTTTCAGGGCCACGGTTACCTGATGAGACAGTCCCGCGACCCCAGCAGGCAAACGCCACATCATAAGGTAAGTCGTGTTACATGGAAATACATTATACATTCAGACCCACTTTTAAAATACCTATCTAGGGCGAGTTGTTTGATCCATAGTTAAAATAACCATTATAATATAGGATTTTTTCAAAAGTTTATTTAACCATTGATCAAGTAACTAATTCTAAACCCCCTTATAAATAAAACGAGAAGTAAAGTTACGCCAAGGTTAATCCTTAAATATGAAGGTATGGTTAGTCCGAAGATTATGCTGGTTGTAACTTTAGTCCACGTTTATTAATAAGGGGGTAGGTGTTTAGTCATGAACGCTGCTTGTACTTAGTTAAGTAATGATGATTGGCGCCTTGTTATCTACATTTTTAGCGCTTTACATGTTTTCACTTTAAGCAACTTTTATGATCAAATCCAGCTATACTTAGAAAGATTGATAAAATAATACAGGAATAGACAAAAGAAATGACTCACCTTGAAGTGTTCCGTGGATCGCCTTCACGGATCGACTAGTTGCGCAGGAGTGGCGAGATGCGACCGGGAAGCGTGCGGAAGGTTGACTGAACTCGCCTGAACTGAGACAGGGGTGGCCACTAACGTGATAGGGATACACTTTCTATGTTATTTCGTTTTATTTAGAAGGGACTTTGGAGATAATTAAATGTGTATCAAAATAAGGGACGTACTGAACCACATAAGAGGAACTTATAAAAACACGCTAAATAAAGCTACAATAACTCTTAGCATAACACTTTTTTTTGAGACTTTGACATAACTTTACTCTGCTTTTTTATGTTCTCCATCTTTTTTGGCGTATCGATGATTCCTAACACTAGAGTAACACTAATGGACAATATCGAATGAATGGGCGACCATTTAAAGACTTGAATGAAGACTTTGCATGAGCTTATTTCAAAGAGTGTTGGTAGTGGTTTCGCATAGATGCAGATCTTCAAAGACAGACCTTTCTTTGAGGGGTGGTTGGAGAGGCGCCACGGCGTCCTCTCCTTCCGTGTGACACAGGTGCTCATCAGACACGGATTTTTCAGGTGGTTCCTGTGTCTGATTGGAAAGGAAAAAAGGCGTGGGTATCACCGCTGTGTAGATCTTCCGGAGGACTCGGTGGAACATACAGTGCAGGTCTGCACCTTGGGCAGAGCACCGTCGTGTCCTCACGGAGGCGATAGGCGGTGACCTCTCACTATGACACTGGTCGAGGCAATGCTGCGGGGAAAGACGGAATGGGAAATAGTTGCTATTTTCTGCGAGGCAGTCATGCTAGCGAAGAAAGAGAACTTACTGGTTCGATATAAAAATATTTTTGTATTTCATAGTTATTGTTTTATTATTATTTATCGAGAAAATAAGTTACTTAACATCATTTTATGAAGCGGTTGAAAGCATGGGGAACAACTCTCTTAATAAAAGAAGTCTCTCTTCAATATTTAACTCTCCTAGCAAACATGTCAATACCAACATTGCGGCACCCCTGTTCAGAATAAAATAGCAACTTGTCTTGTCGGGAACTACTAGCCTTCAGCTGATGTCCGGAACTGTGGGTTTTATACCAGTATACCATTACTGATAAGTGAGCTGAATACCAACCTTATTGCTATATCAATAGGGGGAGTTGAGATGAAAGTTTAAGTTAGTATTTTTTTGCGTGCACTGTACGTTTGTGTTGTGGGGTTCAAGAACTGATTATGGGAAAGCAATGTTTTGTATTTTAGTTGATCGAGATTATATTGTTTGTCTTGTTTGAAATGAAATTAATCTTCTTTGTTTCTCGTTGGTGTTCTCAATTATTATACACCATCGTTTTCATTGGCAGCCTTGTTTTTTTGAGTGAAGTATTATCTAAAGATTACTCCCACTCTGTTCGGACCGGAAGGGATTGAAAGAAAATTTAAGGCTTGACCATTTTTCATCTATTGTTAAGGACAATAGAATATAGGTTTCAAGGCAGCAGTAAGCGGTCCAGAACTTAGACCCGTCCAACGCATTGTTGTACACCTCTTTTTATCATTCTTCCTGTGGAATTGAGGTTGAGAGGTTGAGAGGTTTCTCACGTGATTTTCAGAATAAATCATTCAACCGCCTGTTCTCATACTACCACTTTTTTCTCTTGTTGATTGTGACCGCACATTTTGGATAGCACAGAAACATCAGGAGGGGAGGCCCTAGGAAGATCTACACTGACCTTATTGGTGAAGTGCTTCAAAAAAGTCGGGTACGCGGTACTCGCAATCGGCGTGCTTTATTGACCCAGATGTATGAATGTGGATGAGACGAAAGTATAATAGTATGTAAGGATCGCAGCATGTGACGCTTTGTAGTTTCTGCCTACCCCCGAGTAAAGGAAGGCGTTATTTTTATGTTTTATGTATTTTTGTCAAACTTTGGTTTCACATCTGAGTACATGAAAGAGGATAAACCAGGATAAACTATGGGGTCGAAGTCGACGGATACGTTTATAGGACCATAATCATTTTCCAATCAATTCTTACTTAAGTCAGTGCAAACACTTACGTTCCGTAAGTTAGCATCGATTACTTAACAAACCTGATTCCCAGGATACTAATAGCGTTCTATCTAGTCGATGTGTCATCGAACTAAATGAGTACTATTTACAGAATACTGAGGTGCGCATTAAAACTGGATGCACTGGCTACTGTGCATATAAAGGCGCTCCCTCACCGCGAGCATTCACTTGTAAAGTTGTAATGTAACGTTACAGATTGAACATTTCATTAGTCAAGGAAGACAATCGAGCATCACAGTATCAAATCTATACTAAATGTATGCGAATGCTCGTCAGTCAGGGAGGTAGTATTGTAATGTAATGCTCAAAGTCGAATTTTTTATGTTACATTACATACTGAGGCTCCCGGTGAGGGAGCGCCTTAAGACTTTGCTATTCCGTGGTCTTAAGTTAAGGGGGATGCTCCAACCAGCCCGCGAAATTCATTTTTTTTTACGTTTTTTGCAATTTGCAGGCCAGTGACATGTTGTAGCTTTATAAATATATGAGTTGCGGTAATAACAAGTATTATTTTAAATATAAAAATTATCAAAAAACTCGCTCCATCAGCTCTCACATAGAAAAGGTGCATCATGTTAAAATCTCCGAAATCTAACTACGATGCACCTTTTCTATGTGAGAGCTGATGGAGCGAATTTTTTGATAATTTTTATATTTAAAATTATACTTGTTATTACCGCAACACATATATTTATAAAGTTACAACATGTCACTGGCCTGCAAATTGCATAAAACGTAAAAAAAATTGAATTTCGCGGGCTACATCGAAGCAATCACCTTAAATAAAATGGGGTTACTAGCTGGTGTTAGAAAAAACTTTGATTCGTTTTCTAAAGCATTTATTAAAAAAAAAACAACATTATAACTGCAACCAGCACAACATAATTTTAGGTAAAAAAAAAACAAACTACAAACTTAAGTAAACAACAAAACTTTTGTAATTAATTAGGTTTTACACATCATGGATGCAACAAACATTAGCATTTATAAAAAAAGTTTGTGCTCACACACTGCTGTTTTTTTTAACTTTGAACTGTTTAATTATTTTATTTTCTAAATCTATATTTATTTTCTAAATAAAGAATCTGAACAGAAAAAGAAATCATAATATAATCTACAATCATAATAATATATCAACAGAAAAAGCTTTCGATTTTTATTTTTAGTGATCACAGACTTTTTTTGATGTTACTCGTAGTAGCACCACTAAACCACATCAAAAAGATTAACTTTTCGGAAACCTCGGTTCTAATATGACCTGGAAATCATCTGCAGCTCTCAACATGATGTCAAACTTACACTCCAGTGGCTTTCCTAAGTCCTTTTCGGAGAGGGGCAACACTTTGAATCGTCGTAAAACTGTAGCTAGCACTGATTTCATTGACAACATTGCGTAGCGGTAGCCTGAAAGGAAAAGAAAAAAAGTGGAATGATAATTTGTATAAAAACATACTTACTAAAGTAAAATTTATCAAGGAAAAGCTAAAGCGCGAATGTAAGGGAACTATTATAGAGAACTAGTAATAATAATAATAATAATATAAAATCTGTGGTCCGACGTCTGTCATGAGTGACGTATAAAATTTTCTTCTCCAATTTTCTTACAATATTTAATTTATTTTTCGTATAAACCGAACATAAAACGTGTTATTTCAACAGAAAAACAGAAATAAAAATTGCTACAGTGCAGACAATGAAATATAACCGGAAAAAAACGAAAATGAAACCATAGTAATGTCACCATCAACATCACCCGAATGATTACAAGAAGTCGGACTAAACAGCTACAGGCACACCCACCATCTCCGGACTCGTCGCCGAGCTCCGCCTCGCGGCCGCCGGGACGCGCCTCATCCGAGTACGTCGTGTCTCCGGTCGCTGCAGCTGCGTCGAGCTCGAGCGACGAGTTTTTCTCCCCACCGTCGACACCACCACCACCGCGACGACGAGGAAGAGGACGGCCACCAGCGGGCTTGGGACCTCGAGGCCAACAGGCCCCGAATAGGGTCCCCGCTGCCGGTGGAAATGTGTCGCGCATGCGATGGACCCAGTCCATGAATGAAAACGTCATGCGCGCATATTATGGGGCTACTGAGGGGGGAAGCAGCTTGACTGCGTACCGTGGTCGGATGCTCTCTCTGTTTCAGGTGCTTGAGCCAGGTATCAGCGTGTCGGCACAACGACTTTCGGATCAGGTGCGGGTCATTCAGCGTAACTGTATGCTGGATGACACCTTACTTGATCGACTACGCTCGGATTCACGGAGTAACCGAGTTATTCCTGCTTCACCAATGATCGCGGTGCGGCAACAAAGTTCTTCCAATATGCCACCGCGACCCGATCGCGATTGTGAAGAGGATCATGACGAAGTTATATCCGTGAGTACCCAATGCAACGCACAATTGAGGAGCGCTTTGGAGAGTGCGTTCCGGGAGTACCGCTCCGTACCACCGGAACTTAGACCACGTTTACCTCGTTTGCCTATGCACAATAAAAACAAGGCGCTAATGTGTGCTCTAGACTCAGAGCTGTCAAATTGTTTTGACAACAGTAAGGATCTTGCTGATACCCACTCAATCCTGTACTGTGCAGCTGTAGCGGCATGTCGTGTAGCTCACGTCAAATTCCCTGACAGTGACAGAGCTATGCGACCAAAACCAGCGGCTCCAGCTTGGCAGTGCAGGATTGAGCGGCGTATCGGTGAAGCTAGAGCACTCATCGGCAAATTGCACTGCTTCAGGGAGGGTAATACTCGTCCTAGAGTGATGCGTTTTGTGAGGCGGGCGTTCACAGGAATCGATATCGATCCTCGTGATTATTTGGCCCGCGTCACGGAACATATCGACTTCCTGAGGCAGAAGATTTGTGCATGGGCAAACCGTATTCGTCGGTACAAGCGACGAGTGGAGCGGTACACTTTGAATCGCACCTTCCAAAGTGATGAAAGGTGGGTCTATAGGGCTTGGGAGCGACCGGACCAAGGTGTGGCTGACACGCCCCTGCCGGATGATGATGCCATGAGTTCATTCTGGCGCAGCATCTGGTCGGTGCCTGTCAGTCACGCTGAGGGCGATTGGATCAGGGATGTTGAGCGAGCGTGTAATCACATTCCAGAAATGGGGGCTATCACCATCAGCCCCCAAGACGTAGCTTGTGCAGTCCATCTGTTGCCGAACTGGAAATCTCCAGGGCCGGATGGGCTGCACAACTTCTGGATTAAATGGCTCAAAAGATCACACGTTCGCTTAGCATCCCAGTTCCAATTAGCCTTAGAGTCAGGGTCGTTACCCCAATTCTTAACAACAGGAGTGACCCACCTGCTCTATAAATCAGGTAGTACTGCGGAACCCAAAAATTATAGACCGATCACTTGTCTACCAACGGTCTATAAAGTTCTTACATCCATTCTGAGAGCTAAAATCAATCAACATATTGTGACTAATTCCATCATGTCCGCCTCTCAGAATGGATGTAGGAACGGGTCCCGCGGTACTAAGGAGCTCCTCCTCATTGATATGGCCATTAGCCAACAGGTTCGCCGCTCCCGAAAAGATCTGTCCGCATGTTGGATAGATTATAAGAAGGCCTATGATTCGGTACCCCATACATGGCTCATGAGGGTGCTAGAGTTGTATAAAGTTGATATAACTCTACGTACCTTCCTGTTGTCGTGTATGGGGACCTGGAGAACAGTCCTTCGCTATCCAGGATGTCGACAGATCCGAGGTAGCGGCGAACCGATAAGGATTGAGCGCGGCATATTCCAGGGTGATAGTCTGAGTCCTTTGTGGTTTTGTCTGGCCTTGAACCCACTCAGTACATTACTGGAGGGTTCGGGGCTAGGATATCGGTTGAAGAGAGGTGGTCAGGTCATATCTCACCTTCTTTACATGGATGATCTGAAACTCTTTGCCCCCAACAACTTGCAACTGATGAAGTTACTGAAGGTAACAGAAACTTTCAGTAGCGCCATCAGGATGGAATTTGGTGTGGACAAATGTGCAGTCATGCATGTGAAGCGAGGGGAGATTATGGAATCAGAGGGATCTCAACTCTCGGATTCCATACACCTTAGATCCCTCTCTTCAACAGAGACCTACAAATATTTGGGTATGTCGGAAGCATTAGGTATCAATAATGCTGACATGAAGCACTCGTTGAGGGAGCACTTCTTTAGCCGCCTGAATAAAGTACTTAACAGTCTTTTGTCAGGTGGTAATAAGGTGCGCGCTTTCAACGGTTGGGTCATGCCGGTATTGATGTATTCTTTCGGCATACTCAAATGGACTCAGACAGAACTTGACGCCCTGGATAGGAGAGTCCGTTCACTGCTGACTGCAAATCGGATGCATCACCCGCGGTCGTCGGTGATGAGACTGTATATCCCGCGGAAGTGCGGGGGTCGTGGCTTCTTAAATGCTAAGACCCTGCACAACCGTGAGGTATGCAGTCTCAGGGAATATTTCCTAGAAGCCGACGTGGGGATGCACCGAGATGTGGTCACAGTGGACAAGGGTCTCACTCCGCTCTCCTTGGCTAACGAGAACTGGCGTAAACCTAAAGTATTAGACACTAATGATCGTAAAGATGTATGGCAGAGCAAGGAGCTTCACGGACGCTTTTACCGGGCATTACATGGTCCCGATGTAGACTTTTTAGCGTCCGTATCCTGGCTGCGCTTCGGTGACCTGTTTGGGGAAACCGAAGGTTTTGTCTGTGCAATTATGGACGAAGTTATGATGACGAATAACTTCCGGAAATACATTGTGAAGGATGGCACGGTTGACATATGTCGGGCATGCCACCGTCCGGGAGAATCGATCCGACACATTATTTCTGGGTGTTCTCGTCTGGCTAACGGCGAATATTTGCATAGACACAACCTTGTTGCCAGGATTATCCACCAGCAACTTGCTTTGAAGTACAATCTTGTGGAATCGGAAGTGCCGTACTATAGGTATGCGCCCGACCCAGTTCTCGAAAATGGGAATATCTCGTTGTATTGGGATCGACCTATCATCACTGACAGGACTATTGTTGCCAATAAGCCTGACATTGTGGTGATAGATCGATTGGAGCGTCGCGCAATAATTGTTGATATCACGGTCCCGCATGACGAGAACCTCGTGAAGGCAGAAAAAGATAAACAATTCAAGTATCTTGATCTGGCTCGCGAGGTTGTTGACATGTGGGACGTGAATACGGCAGTTATTGTGCCGATAGTCGTATCTGCCAATGGCTTAATTGCCAAGAGCCTCGACCAACACCTGAGGAGGCTCTCGCTGGGTGGCTGGATCAAGCGCTTGATTCAGAAGGCAGTACTCTTGGACACGGCGCGTATTGTTAGGAGGTTCCTCTCTCAAGAGCCCTGACCACCGGTAGCCCGGACCCTGTTCCTGGTGCTGGTGGACTGCTATTCTTTATATTTTTAAATGTTTTTTGTTTCTTTTTTGTAAAAATATTTAAAAATGTAATTTATAAGTGTAAAAATAAATAAAGAGAATAATATAATAATAATAATAATAATAAAATTTATTTCTCTAAAAACTTACAAACAGGATTTACAAATATAAACTTTGAACAAATTCGTTTTATGGTTACAAAAGTTTTAGAACTGCAGCCGAACTAGGATGATCCTGTATTTCGGCTAGCAGTGCCATCCCCCCTGATTTAAGTACATTTTTTTTAAAGTTCATTAAGTGCTAATATTTCATAAAACCATTTGTATTTCATACAATTATTTGTGACAGTGAGTTAGTAAACTGAACCTCTCTTTGTGTGATCTGCTAAGGTGAGTGTATGAGTGTAAGAGGGTGTGTTAATTGTTGAGTGCGCTTAATAATTGATACTGTTATTGTGATACTAATATTAATATTATCTAGACTATCTTTGCACTAATATTAGTTGCTCAGTTTCATCATAGGTGAGTCTTTGTAAGTATTCTGATACTAGTCTCGTGCAACGGACTGTACAGAGTGGGTATATGTTGAGTTTTTTATTGATTCTATTGTAAATGTAGGGGCCGAAAGAATTTATGAATTTTGTGCTAAATTGTGTGTTATAAAATCTGTTCCGTATGCAAACCATGTCATTTCGTCGTTTATTCGTTAATTGAGAGTTGTAAGTTAGGCGTGTATGTTGTAATATAATTATTTTTAATATGTATAATTGTCTAACGGTTAGGACTCCACATAATTGGTAAAGTTGGGTAGTAGCAAATAATATAGGTTTAAATGTGCTTACTTTTAGTATTGCACGTTGGGCAACCTCAATAGACATAAGCGAAGTTTTCGGAGCACCTCCCCACGCAGTTATGCAATATGTAATGAGTGATTGGCAGAGGGCAAAGTATATCCGTTTTAATACTGGAGGATCAGCGATATGACGTATATTTTTAAATATATAAATGAGTTTTCGAACCCGTCCCGTTAAAACTTTAATGTGATTTTTAAAGTTGAGATTTCTGTCAATCGTAACTCCCAAATATTTGATAGTGTCAACCTGTTCCAGTTCAGCACAAGAGCAGGTGTCATGGAGAGTACATTGATGCGGGATAATGGAGAAATTGTGGTTAACATCAGCTGTACGTATACTGAAACAGATGTACTTAGTTTTATTGATGTTTAATGTTAAGAAGTTATCATTCAGCCACTCTCTGACAGTATCGAAACCAGATTGAGCAGCATCAAATACTTCATTCCAGTTGTTGGCGGAAAAAAGGAGAACAGTATCATCTGCAAAGGAAATAATTTTGCCCTGGGGTAATTCTAGATTAGTAAGATTGTTAATATATACGAGAAACAATGTGGGTCCTAAGACGCTACCCTGTGGCACTCCTACCTTAATTGGAAGGTCTGTGCTTATGTAGTTTGACACTCGGACACACTGATGGCGGTCGGTGAGGTAGCTTTTAAAAAGCTTCAATTGGTTGCCTCTAATGCCCAGTCTTTCCAGTTTGTCTAAGAGGATTGGGACAGAAATTGTGTCGAAAGCCTTAGCTAAGTCTAAGAAGATACCGAGGCTTTTCTTTTTCCCATCTAAATTGTCACTAATGTAACTTATTACTTCATTTACCGCTTGTTCAGTGGATTTCCCGTTACGGAAACCATACTGGTGAGGTGAGAGCAAGTTTTTATTCTCTAAATATTTGATAAGTCTCACATTGATTATCCTCTCCAGGATTTTCGAAATAGATGGAAGTATAGATATAGGCCTATAATTTGTGACACAATTTCTGTCACCACCCTTGTGTATTGGGCAGACTACTGACTTCTTTAGGCATTCGGGGAATGTTCCGTTTTTAAGACAGGAATTGAAGACAAAGGTGAGTGGAGGGATCAAAAGGTTTTTATATTGTTTCAAAAATTTACTACTGATTCCGTCGTAACCCGTTGAGCTATTTGTTTTTAAATTTGTGATAAGACGGTCCAGTTCATCTTCATCAGTGTCATCCAGTACAAAAGAATTAAGTTCACCGGGCAAGCAATAATTTGTATCTACATTTTCTTTATTATGACTTGGTTGTTTATTTGAGATCGCATCTGCTAGGGATATGCCCACATTTACAAAATAGCTATTAACTTTGTTTAGGGAGTGCTGTGGAGTATCAGCTAAGGATAGCAGTTCGTTAGAGCTGCTGGTGTTTTTGTTTGTATTTGTGACATCTTTAATTACTTTCCACAGCTTTTTATTATCATTATGGGCCGACTGAACAAGATTTTTTTCGTATGCTCTTTTTACTTTTTTCAATATGGTATTGCAGTAGTTTCTGTAGCGTGTATACGTCAATTTAATTGTAGCGTTATTCGGCGTCTGTTTAAATTGTTTATGCAATTTATCTCTATTTTTCATGCAGCGCAGCAATCCTTGAGTGATCCAGGGTTTTATGATCTTCTTTCGACGTGATAAGGTAATTACTTTAGTATTTTTTTCAACAGCAGAATGAAGACAATCGATAATGTACTTTAAAGAAGTGTTCGGATTTTGTGACTCATATACTTTTGTGAAGTCAATTTTCGACATTTCTTCTTTTATGCCATTTTCGTCTATCTTTTTAATAGTTGATATTGCAAATTGTTTAGTTTTCCTGAAGTCCATAGTTAATAAAACCGGATAATGGTCAGTCAAAGTTGCTTCTGGTATAATAGTATTACAGGTGCTGTTTGTTTTAAGCAGTATGTGGTCAATACAAGTTTTACTTTCAGGTCTTGTGACTAAGGAATGCGAGGGCAGCAAGCCATGACTTGCGGCCATGACTAACTAGTACAATGTTGTACCTCATTCATTAATTTTATTAACTTCTACAATGATAGAAAATCAACTCCACTCACGGTCCATTACTGGACATAAGTTTCTTCCAAGCCGTGCCACAATAGACTTTTTTTACGTGGTAAAATCATCCGATGTGTCTTCCTATCCAGGGCAGGGCGGGAGGGACTGTCAGACTCGTACTGACTAAAATCCACGGTGTCCTTTACGTTTCGGGGCCACGCTCACCTGATAAGACAGGACCCGTGACCCCACATGCCCACAATATTCAACATTTCGCTTTTCATATCCTATTCCCCCTAATCTCTTTTTAAGATTTTTCTGAAATTATTATTATTATTATTATGAGCCTACGTTGTCCTACTGCAGGGCAAAGGCCTCCCTTCCCTCGTTCCATCTCTCGCGATGTAGGCCGACCCCTTAAAAATGAGTCGAGCTCATCCCGCCCCCCTTCTGGGCCTGCCGCGTTGACGTTTCCTGCCCGTTGGGCTCCATAGAGAGGTTATTTTAGGCCAGTGCTCCTCCGGCATGCGGCAGATATGGCCAGCCCAGTTCCACTTTAATCTTGCAGCTGTGAGGCCAACATCAGCTATTTGGGTTTTGGAGCGAAGCATGGTATTTCTGATGCGGTCCGAAAGTTTGACACCCAATATACTTCGCTCCATAGCTCGTTGGCATACTCCAAGTGCGGACTTCTGACACTGCGTGAGTGACCATGTTTGAAATTGTTTCTGAAATACTTATATTTTTAACAGAACTTTTTTGTGTATTTGCTTAAATATTATAATTTCAGTGAAAACTATGCAATTTCACCTGGTCTTTACTAATTCTTATCGAATAATTTTTCTTGATAAATATTTGAATACGTATCAAAACTCACCAAGACAATTCCTAGGTCCATGACTGAAAGTAAGGAAGGCGGCAGGATGTGTGAGCTCTGCGTCGATGAACCGTTCAGGTCGGAACAGTTCCGCGTCGTCTCCCCAGTACTTAGGGTTGCGATGGGCCGCGAACAGGCTGATCATGATGCCAGTACCTTCGGGTAAGATCTCCCCTGAGGCTGGAAAGGAGGAGATTAAAAATACAGATTATTGTATGAGGATCACAGCTAGTAACAAATAGAGAAAGCAATCTTGAAAAAAAAAACAGTCGTCACATTATGTGTAAAGCTTTATTAGTAAAACTAAGTACATATTTTTCACCGACGCGACTTTTAAAATGGATGACGTTTTTTATTCGGTTGTTGATAATTTTAGCGTAGAATTACGTTAAATTGTAGCTATGTAGGGGCTACTTCGTCGCTTCTACATAGCTACAATTTATCGTAATTCTTAGCTTATTGATGCGTAATAGTCTGGTAAATGAGTGCTCAAAAGGGGTATGTGGTTGGAAATGTCGAAAGCAGAAAATCTGACTTATGAACTTTGTTTGGACTAGTTAGAAGATAAACATATTAAAAGTCCTGATCCCTTCGAGGTGAGCCCGAGGGATGGGGGGGCAAAGAAGGTCCCATTTTTTGGTTTTTTGCTTATATCTCGAAAACGATGCGTCGGATAAAATTTTGTTGTACTACATAATAAAACCTCATAAAATTTTCTACAACTTTGTTTGTCACACTTTTTATCTATCTCCAATATTTGCATAGCTGTGAGCTCCGAAAAATGACCAATTTTTAAAAATATGTTAAACTTTCTTTCGTTTTTTGTTTTCTTGTTTATATCTTGAAAACGGTGCGTCGCATGAAATTAAGTTGTAGTAGAGAATGAAACCTGATAAAATTCTGTACATTTTGCCTTTCACATTTTTTATCTATCTTCAATCGCCTAGCTATGAGCCTCGAAAAAAGTGGATTTTTGAAAATATGTTCTTCACTCTTACACCAGTTTTTCCAGTTTTTATTATACAGTACAATATTATTCCATGCGGTGCATCGTTTTCGAGATGTAAAAAAAAAAACTCAAAAACCGTTACAGACAATTGGACACATTCTTTAAATATCATTTTTTTTCACAGGTCATAGCTTTGCTATTGCATGATAAGAAAAAATATAGCAAAGTTGTAGAGAATTTTATTAGATCTAATTGTGTAGTACAACAAGTATTCGTGCGACACACCGTTTTCGAGATGCAAACCAAAAACAACGAACGGGACAGAGAATTGGACAAATTATCAAAAATATATCGTTTTTCGGAGCTCATACCAATTCAACAATAAGAGATAGATAAAAAAATTGAAAGCAAAGTTGAAGAGAATTTTATGATCTTTTATTATGTATTACAACAAAATTTCATACGATGCATCATTTTGGAGATATAAGCAAAAAACCAAAAAACAGGACCTTCTTTGCCCCCCCCCCCCCCTCCCCAGGGCTCACCTCGGAGGGGTCAGGACTTTTAATATGTTCATCTTCTAACTAGTCCAAACAAAGTTCAAAAGTCAGATTTTCTGCTTTCAACTTTTCCAACCACAATCATTCATTGCCCAGGCTATAAACATAAACCCATTGCATGGACTATAAAATTCACTAGGTAGTTAATAAAAAACTCTATTCAATAACTTTACAGTACCTTTATATTTTTTAACTTTTGCTATTGGCGAAAAGGCAAGTTCAACTAAGAACATTTTTTTATTGAACATGACATATCATGAACTCCAATAGGCTAAAAATTCCACCTTAAACTAAATTTCATTATCAATCTTAATCTTACCACATTATTAACTTACTTACCAGAGAACTGTGATATAATACTTACGAAGTACAACATCCTTATCAACTTTCCTCAATAGTGATGATGCTGGGGGGTACAGCCTCAGACTTTCCTTAACGACGGCATCCATATACTTGAGACGAGATAGATCTTCAGCGGTGACAGGACGCTGTGAGTCGCCAAAGACGTCTCTTAACCTGTTCATAATTAATTATTGTATGATTACAAGTTCGCCAAGCTTTTCTTCAGATCAGATTGCTGACAGCTCTTTGAGGCGAGCTTCGTCGACCTTGCGATGGTCCTTGGTCAAACGGCGAGTCACCCATTACTCGCCGGCCAAGCACATGGGCCTTGCGGTCAAAACTGCGAATAATCCGTGTGCCAAAATAACCACTAATGTGGAGCCCCGGCGAGATGAGCTAGACAAAACTAACGATAATGATCAGGTGGGATCACACTGGTTAGCCATATACGAGAGCATTATTTTTTTTGCTATAATCGCTCATGTGTCGCAGATCGCGTCGCGGCCTAGTGTAGTTTCAGCCTAACAGATCCTTTTAATCATCTAACTCTAATAAGATAATAACTTACTCTTGATAGACTTTTTCCTGTACTTCAGGATGCCTAGCGAGCAACACGCTGGTGAATGAAGACGCAAGTGTAGATGTATCAGTGCCAGCTGTAAAGATGACCACAGTTTCCTCAAGAAGCTCTGTGTCATTATAGCCCTTGTCTCCTCCCGAGGACTCGATCATGAGGTCTAGGAAGGTTTTGAAGCGATCATCGTCTGAAAAGAGATTAAATTGTACCTGTGACTTTTATATTGGATTTTATTGGTTTTTATTTTTTTTTGTAACGGTAGTTTCGCGTTTGACCATTAGATTTTTGATGGTTAGCGAAGATTTGGTCGACGGTGCAGCACAGCTGCCTAGAAGTAGCCTATTAACTCTTGATTTGAATACCCCTAGTTTATAGTGTCAGGAAATACAGACCCCAGCACTCCTTAGCTGCGCGCACACTAAAAGTATTGCACTTCTTGCAACATTGCCGAATTATTGGAAATTGCATAGATTGTGGTGTTAGATTTAATCAACCTTTCCAAAGTAATTTACTTCCTAGATATACCTTATATTCATTGTAAAAATGAGGTTCTCTTACCTTCTTCATCATTGTTTTTCTTGGCATTTCTTTCAGCTATTTCTCTCCTCTTATTTTTAATACACTGTAAACAGAAACATGAAAACAGTTAAATTTAACAAAAACAGTCTCAAGAATGTAAATAACCCGTACAAGCTTATTGTATGCAAGGTTTATGTCTTATACAAATTGCTACAAAATTTGCTATAGGCGCTGCCTAATAATCAGGTAGACTTTTTGTACTTCTAAGATTGTGGGAATATTTAAACAAGTCACCATGGCCCTGGAATGCAAAGGTTATTTGAACAAAACTGGGTGAGTTTCAGGTTGTTAGAGTCCGATAGCCCCCTGCCGCTCAAAATTAAGAGGTGGATTATCGCTACTTTGTCATGCAAAAACGGTTCATCGGATTTGTATGAAACTTTGCACACAGGTTCGTTATACATTGAATTAACAAATAGGATACCGTTAATTTCGATATATTATCTCTTGGGTTAATTTACGAAAGCTATTGGCTAAACTCTGTTTATTATATTTTGGGTTGGATAAATTATTAACAACTAACTGTTCCTCGCACTTTCAACCCGCTATTCAGCTCTTTTTGGCCCCAAAGTGATGTTATATAGCCTATAGCATTCCTCGACAAATGAACCATTCGACAGAAAAATATTATTTCATATCGAACCTTTTCTTGAGATTAGAAACAAAATCTTCAGCTTTAAAATACTAGTATAGATACTCATGTCTACCTTATCAATAAACCCGGCGATAACATCATTATACTCCATGAAATGTGCGTAGTCTGTAGTCAACTTGTACAACGGATCGGAGTGGAGCCAGGGCTTCAAGATGCGATCTGATATCAGTTTGCAGGCCCCCGTGAATGCTGCTAATAACTCCTGGTTAGGATTCTTTTGGGAGTTGGGTGTGATGCCAAGAGCTGTTTCTGAAAATGTATATTGACTTTGTTAGTTACTGTTTCTGTTACTGTCAGCCTGTGTCATCCGATTGCTGGGCAAAGGCCTCCCCCATGACTTCCAACTATTTCGATCTAGGGCTAATGTGAACCACTGCTCGTTAGTTTTGTCTAGCTCATCCCGCCATCTTCGAGGTCTCCCGTGACGGCGTCTGGCTGTGTCACGTCTCCACATAGTGGTCATTTTGGCCCATAGTCCATTGGGCATCCGGCAGACGTGGTCAGCCTAGTCCCACTTTAGCTTAGTGGCCATTTTAATAATTGAAGACATGTGTTTTGAAACGCAGTGTGGTTTTTCGAATATAGCCTGACCTTGTTAACCCTATACTTGACATTGTGCACTTAAATGCACATTGAATTCAGATTTTTTTTAAAACAAAATATTACATCGAATCGTTTTAATAATAACTCCAAGTGATTTCTTATACGTCTGTTTACGTGAGGAAAAGAAATCTATATTTGTCTGGCTCACACTTTGTCAGTGGTGAACAAAATGGCGAACCGTCCGTCAGAGCCTGTGCATTGCTCTGTAAGTATCGTATTTTATCTCACTTAGATTAAGTTAAATGTATGAAATTGCTATAATTTTACTTTCTGCAAGCTTTACGCAATAGTCTGTTTATATTATTTTTTTGATATCTTTTCTGCATATACAGTAATTCACGATTTTTGTAAGGTGTGCATTTAAATACACACTGCCTGGTGCAGTGTGAATGACAATTTATTTGTTGTGTATATTTAAATGCACACTGCCAACGTCATGATGATTACTACTTGTGAATGTTGTGTTTATAAATGCTGTGCTACTACATACTCGAGCCTTTGCTTCAGACAGAGTTTTTTTCATAATGCATGACAACAATTCGTATCACACTTTCCACAAATTCCTTTGCTTTAGCTTGCAATACTTTAATTTCAGATGACTAGAAGTTCAAAAATTCTAGCGTTGGTGCCTAAATGTGGAGCTAAGTCTGATGTAGAATCTTGCGAATCTTCGGAAGATGCATTCCAGATGTGTAGACCTCATCAAGATATTGTCTCCAAAGACAGTTCCCTGGACCCAAAAAAATGGGTCCTCACTCCACAAGTTGTTCATTTGTGTTTCAATATCTAGCCTAAAATGAGTTTCTGCGCTATTTTTTACTGCTCCCTCGGCGGGAGGAAGATAAGATATATCAAGCATGATGGTGGCCACCAAATTCAAGAATCACTTATACTTGTGGGCATTGAGGGAGACTTTTTTAGCTGGAGGCCCATTCCACCTCAAGATGTAGGTTTCACTTGACTTTGTTAATCTTAGGTAGTGAAGGGAGGGTCTGAAATGACTGCTGCCGGTTTCTGGATCTTTTGCGATATCAAATACAACTTTCCAAACACGAAAAGGTCAAAATGATGTTTCCCAAAATTACAGACTTTCAAGAGCGGTTACCTAGGAATCTGTACAAGTTATGGAAATACTTACTGAATAATACTGGGTTTATTGAGCATTTATATTGTTCATACGTGCTATGCCGTTTGGACGCATGGTTTCCGAGATGTAAGCAAAAAAAAAAAAAAGGTAGCTTCAACAACCCCCCCTACACCCCAGCTCAAGGGCTAGGGGCGGGGACTTTTAATAATTATGTTCACCTCCTAACTAGTCTAAACAAAGTTACATAGTCAAAAATTGTGTTCTAAGAATTTCCCCCTATAACTGTTCGTGGACTGGGCTAATAGTTGAAGGGCGAAATTTCTTTATAGATTTTCATACTAAGTACTTAAATAGTATTTAAGTTTTTCATTTTGTTACATTCTTAGATAGACATGTAAGAAAACCTTGATCTCAGAACATTAGGACTGAATACTGTGATGAATAATAGTAGAAATAAATGTTTTACTATGTCAATATCGTAACCGTATCGAACCTAGATCCTAATGAATTTCAAAACTTTTTGATATTTTTCGAGACTAATGTTATTTTTATGTTATTGTTTCTTTTTTAGATTAGTGATTACATGGCAGTGTGCATGTAAAGACACAGTTTTCTTTGTATGTTTTTTCTTGTGAGCTTGGCAGTGTGCACTTGAAGACACATAATATATCCTGAAAACTGAAATTCAGAGATTTTTTGTTTTATTTTTCCTGACATCCTTATGATCCAATTAACATAGGGAACTAGTAAAAGTTAATTTTTCTAAAGGTAAAATTCTCTGCCAAGTATAGGGTTAATGTAAAAATTTAATCACACTAATTTAGACAGGATATAATATGAGAACACTTTATTATTATCATCATCAGTTCAGCCGTAGGAGGTCAACACTGCTAATCATAGGCATCCCCTATAGATTTCCAATAGGACCAATTGCAAGCTTCTCGCATCTAGCGCGATTCTGTGGTCTTCAGAACTTTCCAGACAGATCGTCTGTCCACCTTGTGAATTGATGTTTCTTTTTACCGTGGTAAAATCATCAAATGAGTCCTACCACCCAGGGCAGGACGGGAGGGACTGTCAGACTCGTACTGACTAAAATCCATATTGATCCTCCATTACCCCCGTCGTTAAGTCCCACGACCTCTGAAGGCTTTGGCCCTCCGAGGGGGCCCTAAGGAAATGGGTAGGTGGACGCTTGCCGAAACAAAGAACACTTACCACAAACAGAATCCATGGCGTATGCCATAACGTATTGAGACAAGGAGAAGCTTCCATTTCCAGCCACTTTCTCCAACTGCTCTGCCAAGATCATGCTTTGCTTTGAGAATATTTCCGAAAACTTGAGCAGGTTCTTAGGACTGAAGGTTGGCACCAGGATCTTGCGACGAGGACGCCATATTGGAACTGTGGATGACATAAAAAAGAAAGTAAGATACAGTTGCCGATTCGAACAGCTAAGTTAAGTGGCGCATTAGTGATTCTTTTTATTCAAAATTCTATAGTTCTAAAGGCACCAAGTCGCGGGAATGTTATGTATTTTGTTGTAGGACTATTTTTGGCAAGGATCTGTCTCAACAAATTTCGGCTCTGGAACGCAAAACTGAAAGAACAAGGTATCATTTATGCGGTCAGTACGAGTCTGTCAGTCCCTTCCGCCACAGTTAGGGACTCAATGAAGACTTTAAAAAAAATGATTTACATTCATTATTGTAGGATAAGGTATTTTTTTTTATTTGTTAGAAGTTGTATAATTATTGTAACAGGTGGTACACGATTCTCTTCACTTAAGGCTTTTACCGACAGAAGGCGGTACGATCTGATCGCATGCGATCTCTGTAACCTATGGAAGTCCATATGTGCTTTCTCACTATGCCGGCGTCAGATCGCATCGCGTGCATGCGATCAGATCGAATCGCCAGATCGTGTCAACGGAACGGATCACGGTGGCCTTTATCGATAACTAACGAATCTGAACTGTTACGTTATGGGCAGTACTCCTGTTGAGGGAATACCTTGACCGTTATTGGAAGCTACCTTGAAAATTCAAATGATCTTTACCATATAAAAGTGAAAGTAGACATGTAATAATAGAAGACAAATGACAAAAGGATTTACAGAATAAATTACAGTATTAAAGTACCTACATTTGCATGAAATATTACATAGTATTATAGACGTTGTACAGCAACGACATTAATTAACTAAAGAACATAGAATAATGAGAAATATATTAACGGAAAACATTTAATACGACCTTCTAGGGAATCGCTAGGTATATCGTTCTCGCTAGGTGTCGTTTGCTGCGTAGCCTTTTATTTTTGGTCATGGTGGCCAATTCCAGCGGAGGTTAGGTTCCTAATAAAGTGCACAGGAAATAATGTGCCCAAACAAAGATGCACACACTCTTCCTTCATCATCATTAATCATAGTATGATGGGAGGGTAGACACGACTAGAGAGAGATACCAACCGATTGACGTGCTTTCCGAGGTCCGATACCCGGACCGGAAGAGCAGGTGAAGTAGCATACAAACTTTTGATTGCTATTGTTAAAGTTATAATAATAATAGAAGAACACCGTAGCACTTTTTTCCCGGGAATCCAACTTAGGGCTCATGTTTGGCCAGTCGCGCTTGCAGCCACGGAAATGTATGTAGGTACAGATACCTTTTTAGTATATTCCTTACCATCAGCAACTGCACTACCATTCCCAACGAGGGTCAGTGTTAGTTTCATCGCGTCATCCTTTTCAAGACAGTGCTTCATTACACATTCTGCTACTTCAGGATCCGCTACAACTGAAAAAAACAGTTGATTCATTAAATTCTCCATCATCCATCCGCATGATTGTGACAGAGCCATATTCCTTATCAAAGGAAGAGAAAAGAGAACCTTCTCCTTTTTAGGGTTCCGTAGTCAACAAGGAACCCTTATAGTTTCGCCAGGTCCGTCCGTCCGTCCGTCTGTCCGCAGCTTAGCTCAGAGACGCCCAGTACTAGAAAGCTGTAATTTGGTGTAAATATACGGATTTGTTGTGCCGAAAAAGTGGTAAAATGAAATCTCGAAAAATATTTTTTTTAGGGTACCTCCTGTACACGTAAAGTGGGGATGTTTTTTTTTTCTCGCGTACCCCTTTGTCTGGGGTATCATTAAATAGGTCTTTAAAAAATATTGATAGTTTCCATTAACAATTTTTTGATAAAAAGATTCGTTTGTGAAATATTAAGCTTTAAAGTGCTAATTTTTGCTCGACTCGAGTGTCCCCCCCCTCTACCAGCTAAACGGTTATGTTTGAGGGTGTGGAAAAATTCACAATAGTAGTATATATAACGAAGTTTAAAAGAAAATTATCATGACTAAGTAAGCTTTACAAGTTTACGAGTAATAGTCGACCAAATTATAAAACGTACTTGGATAACATATTTTCCTAAACAAAATGTATCGGAGAACATGTTGTTGAACAGTTGAAGACTGCAAATGTAAGTTTGTCAATTTTATTTTTACAGCTATAATAGGTGGGTATGTTTTGGGGATAGGTAGGTTTTTATTGTCAACTATTTTTAACTAAATTCAAAAAAAGGAGGAGGTTCTCAATTCGTCGTAACGTAATCTTTTTTTTCTAATGTATTTTCCCCGATTTCTCAAAGAAGCCTGGACCGATTTTGAAAATTCTTCTTTTTAAAATTAAATTCACCGAATCAGTTTAGTTAGTTCGCATAAGTATTTTGATGGGCAACTACGGAACCCTACACTGTGCGTGGCCCGACACGCACTTGGCCGGTTTTTGGAGTAGGTTGTAAAGCGACAATGAAACGACAACGGCACGGTTGGCGTAATGGCTGAGCGATTGGACTGCTGCGCATCGTATCATGGTGGGTTCGATTCCTGCACGGAATAAAGTATGTCCTGAAAATAGTTGTTCCGTGTCTGGGTGTTTATGTATGTGAGTTTCTATGTTTGTCAGCGCATCCACGATACAGGAGAAATTCCTAGACTAGGGCAACGTTTATTAAAAAAAATGTAAATCTCTATGGAAATAAACGGGCGAGAAAAACCATGGAAATTCTTTTAAATAAAAGAAAATTTTGGTTTTAAACTTGATAACTTACAGAAATAAAGTCTGTGCAGGTTCCACGATGTCGTTACTCCACCTTGTTTCAGTGCTTCTCGACCAAACATCTCCAGAATTCTCCATCTTTCTGAAAAGCCAGATACTCATTAAATAAGTAGATACCTCATCACCTGTCTAGCCTTTTCCCAACTATATTGGGGTCGGCTTTCTTTCAGTCTAACCAGATGCAGCTGAATATCAGTATTTTACATGGACCGACTGCCTATCGGACCTCCACAACCCCCTAACTGGGTAATACGATACCCCATGGTAAGGTTTTACGTGCTTTCCGAGGCACGGAGGAAACTCGCTATAACAGATGGTCAACTATCCACAGTCCAACCTCGACAAGCGCGGCTAAACCCGGAAGATTGGCCTGTGCGGCTGTTATTATTTAGCCACGAGCTCCTCTCATAAAATAGGTACCTCTACTAGGTAAATTTTAAATGCCTTTCTTTTGAATACAATAATCATCATCATCATCATGATCATCAGCCTATTATGTTCCCACTGCTGGGATACAGGCCTCCTCTCTTGTGAGAGGGAGTGGGCCATAATCCACCACGCGGACCCAGTGCGGGTTGGCAGATGTCACATGTCTTCGAATTTTTGGTTCTAGGACATGCCGGTTTCCTCACGATGTTTTCCTTCACCGTTTTGAGAGCAGTGGTGATGAAACAAATTACACAAAGTAATGCGCCTGGCGGGGTTCGAACCCACGACCTACAACTCGTAAGTCGGGACCGATACCACTGGACCACCACTGCTCTACAATAATCACATAAGTTTATTCGATTCGCACAGTACATTGTGTACACAGAATAAACTCTTTTCGTCTTACAACAAGAAGGATAAATATATGTTGAACACTTGTCAGAAAAAAATGTAAACGTCAAAACAACAACATACGTTGTAAACGACCCTTCGTTTCGCAGTTTCACTGTTTTTAGACAAGCGTTCAACAGATGTTCATCTCGTAAGGGCTTCACACACAGCAGCTATAACGTAAAGATGTACATTATAGCACGATACATCTCATAACATATTTCCATAGAGATTCGAAGATGTAAAAATATACATTATAGCTGCAGTGTGTGGTCTCCTGACGATTTCTATGGAAAGATGTTATGAGATGTATCGTGCTATAATATACATCTTTACATTATAGCTGCTGTGTGTGAAGCCCTTAAGTGGTAAGGCGGTTTGTTTTTTGTTTCAAAATCAAAATGTTTTATTTTACATGGGCACACATAAAACGTCGAAAAAAAAATTGGCACGGTTTGGGTTGGTCGTTTCCATGGAGAAGAACCGGCAAGAAACTCCAGGGTTTGAGAGCCTGTTTCATGAAATCTTTCAATTACTCAGAAATTGTGAATTTATTCTTGAGTAGAACAAAGTTCTATATATTCTATTCACTTTTTTTTTTTTTTTTTTTTTAGCTTGGTAAAATCATCAAATGAGTCCTCCAACCCCGGGCAGGGCGGGAGGGACTGTCAGACTTCTACTGACTAAAATCCACGGTGTCCTTCATAGCCTGTTATGTTCCGGGGTTACGGTAAGGGAATAATCCCGCGACCCCGGCAGGCTTTGGCCCTCTGAGAGGGGGGCCCCGTCATTATGCTGACGCTCTTTGAGGCGCGCGTGGGACACAACGCGCCGTCGACCCGGGCATGGTCCTTGGTCGGGCAGCGAGTTGCCCTTTACTCGCTGCCCGCATGCCCGATATATTCTATTCACTTAGATAAATCAGTAATCTTCTACTCTGGCGTCTGGAAAATTAGAAATTAAATTCGATTTTTGAACCTTTCATCTTCATCTGCAACAACTTTAAAGAGCTACCTACAATTTTTTTCTTACTTATTAAAATATTTTTAAACAATCTCACCGTTATCATTTTTGCATTGCATAAACAAATACGAATGTCCAAGTATCGGCAAAGATTTAACACTATTTTTGTATAATTTTGAGAATTTTATCCTATGTCTTGCTTTCCATCGTAACATTAAACCGTAGATTATTGTCACAGCCACAAATAATTGCCAAATCATTTTTTTAAATTTAATTTAAAATATTATAGGACAAACTTAACCACTGCGTTAAAAAAAAATTAAACACAAACTTAATTTTGTTTTATTTTAAGATAGAATTCGAACGTGTTGTGTTTCAGTTAATAACAAAATACTACTGACAATAATAAAAATACTCGTTAAGATTCAAACATTGTGTCTAGGTAAGCAAGTATAAAAAATCCGGTTGCAAGATATAATATATGCGGAAGTAAAATGTCTATAAATGTGTATTATTAATGTTCTTTAGTGAACTTGGGTTCCTCAATTCTCATTCAATGCCATTGGTTGTTAGATATAAAATATAGAAGAAAAAGTATAAACTATGATACTATGTAAATTATTTTTCAACACATTTGCTCGACAAAATGCATTTACAAAGCCTGTATACATTGTTCGAAAGTTAAATTTATAAAAACGTGGGAAAATTACGCACCATACAACGGAACGTGTGGTAAAATAGGTACTCTCACCTAAGTACCTATTTTACGGCATACCCCGTTGTATAGTACCGTGCGTTTTCTTTACGGTTTTTTTTCTAATTTCCATAAACAAGTATAAGAATTCCACCAAAGAGTTTCACATTATGAGAATAAACAACCTGACTGATCGAACCTCCTTGGAAACGCTTTTACTCAATACGTTGTCTCACTTTAATACTAAAGAGTTAATGAGACAAAAGACTTAGTTCTAATTTTCACCACGTGCATGTGGCGCCATTTGTAAATTCGTGCCATTTTCATATTATTAGAAACTTCAAAATTGTTGCGACTTTCCCACTGTTAAATAAACAAAACAATAATATGAGTTCAAGCGAGGAATCTGTAAAACGAAATAAATTAATAATGTCAGTCAGTCGGTTAAGCTTCCAAAGCAGCAAATTTCACTGAATTTCAATAATTGTTCAGATTTTACTATTAATTTCCATTTCTATTAAAAATAGTCAAATGAAAAAGTTTGTTTAATTTCATATTGTACATATCTCGTAAATGTGTTGAAAAACATTGTATGACACACGTGCAGAAATTGGTATTTACAAACTCACGACTATGGTAAGCCCTCGACTTCGTCTCGGGCTTACATTCGTGTACTCGTTTGTAAAAACCAACTTACCGCACTAGTATCTTAAATAACTATTTTTGTACAATCGACAAAGTTGAGTCATGATGACCCATTTTGACAATAAATCGTTTGAATCCGTCAAATTGACAAAGATCAAAGTCGTTACCATGGATATGTGTATTTACGCGAATTTGGACTTAATTGTCAAAGTTGAGTCATGACCCATTTTGACAATAAATCGTTTGAATCCGTCAAATTGACAAAGACCAAAGTCGTTACCATGGATATGTGTATTTACGCGAATTTGGACTTAATTGTATTTGAATGTCTGTAGGAAAATGAGATTTGTAAGTTTTGTAACTATTCCAGACTGAACTAAAAAGTAAGTTGAAGCAAAGGGTTTGGCTCGTTTCAACCCGTTTCTTGTGCGGGATTCGCCGCAGTGTAACTAAAGTTTTACTTTTAGCATTCAGTTGTATGTTAAAATCACTTGATAAGATAGAATTTTACTAAAATTTCAAAAAATATCGCAAAATAGTACCTAGTGAATATTTCTAAATTATTAGGTACTTATGCTAATTTTAAAATGAATTTACGTATGATATTAAAAAAAACCTTTTTGTTTTTAAGCATGATGAATTTGAACAATAAACGTTTTTTTTTGTTTTGAAACCCGGGTCAAGGCAATGAAAGAAACTATTCACAGAATATGAACAGAACCTAGGTATCTACTTCATCATCACCAGCTATGTTGAGGTCGGTTTTCCGTCTTACTAGATGCAGATGAGCGGGCTTTACAGGTATTTTACATGAAACGACTGTCTATCTGACCTCCGCAACCCAGCTCTGGTTAATACTAAGATGTAGATGTCGCAAGCTGAAGCTGAAGCTGTAGTGTGGCAAGCTGAAGTGGCAGTGAGCGGGTCATGTCTGCTGCAGAATCGACACGTGACGGCCCCCGGCAAGATGGACAGACGACCTGAAGAAGGTGGCTGGTTGGCAGCTACTGGATGAAAAAAAGCGGGAGATTGTGCGCTGTGGCACTGCCTGGGCGAGGCCTATTTCCAGCTGTGGACTGCAATAGGCTGAAATGATGATGATGATGTCTCTGGTAACCTCCCAACTTAGGATACTCCTCAAGCCTAAAAACCGGCTTTGGACTCAGAAGCTGAATGAATTTATGGCTAATTATACAGCATCTAACATTAAGTAATTATTGTGTGATTAGTAAAGGCACTGCAAAACGATATATCTTTTTCAAATCATTATTTCGAGCATTAACATTACGGAAGTTGATGCAGAGATTTTAAAAAACAAGACTATGAATTCAACGGAAGTAGTTGCTTCGAAACGATTCAATGATATTGTGGATACATTTTTAGGGAAAAAAAATTTGGTTACATAAATAAAAAAAGCATGCTTAAAAAATTCAATAGCCTCGACTATATTATGCGCTATAGTTACGTTGCCATCCTAACTTTATAGTTTGAAAGTGAGTTAATTTGTTTATAATAATAATAAATAATAAAAATTCTTTATTTCTCCTCACAATGATACACTTATTGATTGTAGGTTATTACAGACTGCTTGTTTTATTTTTTTATTGGCAATGTGAGGAGCTGGTGTTTGAGTTGGGCATATAATGCCTGTAATACAAATCACCAGGTCCTCACCCCACGGAAGAAACAAATAGTTTTAACAATGTAATATGATATTACAAACTGAGGTTTTATATTTATGGAGATTTAGAACTAATAATTTAATTAATTATAACTGAGGGTAAAAATAACAAAAAACGAAAAACTTAAATATAATAAGTAAACAAAAGTTAATCGGAGCACCTGTATCTGTGTACATAATATATGTGTGTGTGTGTGTGTGTGTAAGTGTCAAGTAGTAGCGTTGAGTGTCAATATATATAATGTGTGCGTGTTAGGGTTTTGGTGTAAGTTATAGACTTACTTATATCGTACTAATTAATTTGAATGAATTAAACTTTCTGTAACACTATAATCCAAATTTTGCAACCAATTCGACACCATTGACTTGCATTTCGACGTTGGTAACGGATATATCGTTAAGTCTCGATTTAGTTTATTGTATAAATTTGGACCCTGGTAGCAGAAAAACCGATGCGCAAATTTAGTTTTGAACGACGATGCACAGCAGACTTGATGCTTGCGACGTTTGTTTCTGAAAGTTTCTGGTTCGAACGTTGTTAGGGAATGTTGTTTCGTAACCGTTTTTAGGATGAAGAGCTGTCTCACCGTGAGTACTTTCCAATTTGAGTACAGATCAGTTGTTGGGTGATAAAAAGGTAGAAACAAGCTTACCTTTAGGAGTGCTCTTTGTGCTCTCTCAACCTTTAAGAAATGGGTTTTACATGTGCCGCCCCATGTGGTGATACAATACTCAAGCTGCGATTGGCAGAGAGCATAGTAAACTGATTTTATGACAGATCTTGGTGCGGTGTTCCTTAAAGCCTTAAATATTACTATTAATCTACGCACTCTTGTTGATAGAAGATTTACATGCTTTTGGAATTTTAGGTTTCTATCAATAATTACGCCCAGGTACTTGGTGGAATCGGTATTTTTGAGTTTAGGACATTGACAACTTAAGTCATTTGCATTTGGGCACAAATGGGAGATAATGCATAAAGAGGGATCCGGTTTGTCACTAGCTTTAATGGAAAACGGTATATATGTTGTTTTTTCTGTATTTAAAGTCAGCAAATTTTTATTTAACCATCCAGACACAGTATTCATGCCCAACTGAGCTTTAGCAAAAACTTCATGCCAGGAGTTTCCGCTGAAAAGTAAAGCAGTATCATCTGCAAATGCAACAATTTTAGAATCTGGAAAACTCAACTGGCATATGTCATTGATATATACTAGGAACATTGTCGGCCCAAGAATACTGCCCTGCGGAACACCAAAAGTCACAGGCACTTCTTCACTGGTTGTGGTACCGATTTTTACACATTGTGTTCTATCAGTCAAATAATCTTTAAATAGTTTTAATTGAAGATCACGGACGCCAAGGCTTTCGAGTTTAGATAACAAGATTGGGACAGAGACTGTGTCAAAGGCTTTTGCTAAGTCTAAGAATATTCCTAATGTTTTTCTTTTTGAATCAAGGTTATTTACTATATAATTTGTTAGTTCTGACACAGCATCAGCGGTGGATCTTTTGGCTCTGAAACCAAACTGTGCTTGTGACAGAAGATTTTTATTTTCCAAATAGTGAACAAGTCTTTTGTTAATGATACGCTCTAAAATTTTGGATAAAGTAGGGAGAATTGATATTGGCCTATAATTATTGACACAGTCTCTGTCACCACTTTTATGTACCGGGTGAACTCTTGATTTTTTATAGATCTTTGGAAATACACCGGTTGAGAGAGAAAGATTACAGACGTATGTTATGGGTGATGCTAATACATCTTTATTTGCCTTCAAGACGTCGCTAGATATCATATCAAGCCCCACCGAACAATCGCTCTTCAGCCCAGCTATCAATGTCCTAATTTCACCTTCGTCCGTGGGGAGCAGGCAGAACGAATGGCTGCACAAGTTAGAGGCAACGGGTTCTGTTTGCAGGGTATTCTTAGCTATTTTTTCAGCTAGCGTTTTACCAACATTTGCGAAGTATGCGTTGATATTATTGGCGGAATTTTGGGGGTCAGTGGTGCTAATTAGTTCGATCGGGCTGTCTTTGGGTTTAGTTGAGTATGTTATATCTTTAATTATTTTCCAAATTTTTTTGGTGTTTTTCCCTGCATTTTGGAATTGTAATTTATCATAGTCTCTTTTAAGTTTTTTTAATAAGGATGAACAAAAATTTCGGTAACGTTTATATGTAGTTTTAAATACTTCATTATCTGGATTTTTTTTAACTTTTTTAAATAGGTTATCGCGATTTTTAATGCATCTGAGAATGCCTGGGGTTATCCACGGTTTTAGAATATTTCTCCTGTTTGATATTTTGATGTCCTTTGTGTTGCTACTGATAGCCGCATAAAGTATACTATGGAGGTAATTAGCAGCCTCGTTGGCGTCCTTAATTGCGTATAACGGGCTAAAGTCAGTATTTTCAATTTCCTCATTTAAGCGGTTGTGATCTAAAAACTTAATGATTTTGGCGGGTTTTTGTTTCGGAAGTCTAGCCATGTACAAAGCAACACTATTATGGTCAGTAATTGTTGTCTGGAGTATAAGACATCGTGCTGTCAGTTTAGTCTTTATGAACGTGTGATCTAAACATGTTTTATTGTGCGTAGGTGCTGTGTATGCAGGCATCATACCGTGAAATGCCATCATATCTAGATATGCAGAAACATTGTTATCAACACCGTGTTCGGCAATATTAATATTAATGTCCCCCAGTAATATAACGTTTTGCTTAGATGAATATTTTAATAGTGTATGGTTGAGAGATTGTAAAAACTTATCAATATTTTTGTACCCGGGGGGCCTATATATGGCCAAGGCTACTGTATTTTTATTTATGGTAATCGCAAGACAGTTTGCGTCCTCTATTTCAGGTTCGTCAACTGAGATAAACAAGTTGTTCTTGCAGTAAACAACTACACCTTCATTCTGCGTGAGGTTGTTAGTGGTGGCAAAACTGCTAAATCCATCTAAGGAGGGTAAGAGAACGGTTGAAGGAAGCCAGCACTCTGTCAATACAATACAGTCCCAATCCACCCCAGTACTGGCCATAATAGGTAATAATCCAGATATGTTACATTTTATACTTCTAATGTTTTGTTGAAACATTTTAAAACATTTTTTGGAATTAGGTAGCAGACTCAAACAATCCTCCGCATCACAAATGAAGAAATCAGCAACATTAAAAGAGTCTATTTCAGTTTGTAAATGGTTTAACTCGTTGAATTTTGCTTCGGTATTAATTTAGCCGGATTCCATTTGTGGGTTAATTTGGACAAAGTATTATCTGCTGTTATCTTGTTTAAGATATTATACCATTTGCATGTAGATCTTAATAAAAGGTTGCGAAAAGTATTGAGTGCGACAAAATATTTTAGAGAAGGTACGATATTTTGAAGATTTGGTTGTGTTTTGTAAGTATTTATAAATTTGAAAGAGTGTAGTGTATTGTTAGTCAGTTGTACTGGGTGGGTAGCTGTTTTATTATTATGTGTGTAGTGTATGTGAACAGAGAAGTGATAGGTGCTTAATAAAGATATAATGTACAAATTAATGCATGCAGTTGAAATATAAACGAACTTTTTACAAAAGAAAACTAGTCAAATACTTTTTTCCATGTTTTGAAGATCTTCTTCACAATAAACACGTATACGTGGTTCGTTTTCATTACGTTTCAGGAATACCTTGCCAAACGAAGTCCAACAGTGGTTGTAGTTATGTTTTTTAGCAAACAATCTGGATACATAGTGGAGATGTCTAGCTGAGGCGGTGAGAGATTCAGCCACGTATATTGGCTTTGGTGGTCCAATTATCTTCAAATTAGTAGTACTCAACCGTTTTTCAGGATTTGCCTTATTGTATGAGCCATTAGCTTTTATAAACTGTTCTCTCTTTATGGTTGATGTGAAGTCCACAATTATGGGGCCTGAAGGTTTGTCTTTCAGCTTTAGACGAGACACATCTCGAATATCGGCATCCAGAATTTGAACACTTATAACATTTCCAATCTTTTTTGTTAACTCAAATAGCTGTTCCTTGTTTTCAGATTCAGTGACAGGAACATTTCTTAACTCGATCATGGTAGACCGTGATTTTTTTTCAAAATGTTCCATTTTCGCATCCAAGTTTTTTATACGGTTCTTTAATGAATGAATAATGATTAGATATTAGAGATAATGAATGAATGTTTGTAGGGTCGCGACCTAAGTGGTACCGTGGGAAGGCTACGCTATTAAGTTAAACACTCGGATAACTATTAAAAGTTTATAGCGAGACAGTTTAGGCTAAGCCATCGCTAAATTGATGGAAATTAATGCACCCGGTTGCTTTCCGCGATACACTGAGCTCGCGGTGCACTTAGTGCGCCCGCGTTATACATAAAGCTAAGTCAGCGAACGTGGTCGATTACAACATATTGCATCGAACATTGTTTATTATCTTTTTCGTACCCTAAATCTCTTAAAAAGTTAGTTAACTAGGTACTGTAAATTAATCGCACCAGCATTTAAAAATCACCAGCAGCTAAAAGATTAGAGATTAAAAGGGGTAAAGTCACGATTATACTGTGATAAAGTCATATTAGCAGGGCTCTGATATACCTACATCTTTTTTTTTGTATCTTAAATTGTAACTTTTTTAAATCTCTGCATTAACTTCCGTAGGTAATTTTAATGCTCGAAATAATTATTTGTAAAAGGTATCGCACGTAGAAAACTTATTTCGTATCATAGTGTCATCTATACAAATTTGGTAAGACTAGATAAAACCTTGGAAAACCACTTTCGATTCCGAGCGAAGCGGTTCATTCGTGGTTCCGATATGCCACAACAGATGTCGTTTTGTTAAGGCTCACTAAGCTTTACATAGCTGTTTTACGTGCTAAAATCATCAAAATGAGTCCTACCACCCAGGGCAGGGCGGGAGGGACTGTTAGACTCGTACTGTCTAAAATCCACGGTGTCCTTCAAAAGCCCTTTACGTTCTAGGGTCACGGTAATTTGATAAGTCCCGCGACCACGCTTAACTTAGCTTACTAAAAAAGTAAACATCGGTTGAACACTTGTCTAAAAATAAGTGTCAACTGCAAAACGGCAGCGGCATTTGACGTTGATATAAGGTTTGTATAGAAGTTACGTTTTTTTAGACAAGACGTGTTTAACATTTAACATGAGTTTAACTTTTTGTAGTAAGACAGTTATCATTCGAAGATGCGGAAACATCTTTATCTAAGACACTTTTGATTTATAAATAAATAATAAATAATTTGTTTATTGAGTCTCTTAGATTAACATAACAAATGTGATTGAAACAGCCCCAGTAAGTACCTAGTTAATAACACTTGTGTTGGGGTTGTCTCGCTCCTCCCCTGAATTGCTAAACAGCATTGAGACTGACAATTAAATTAATGCCAAAATTATACTTTACAAATATTAATAATCTAAATTAAATCAATACACTTAATTAGAATAAAAACAAAATTAGAACAAAATTAAAATCGAAGCAAAATTCAAACAAACAACAATAAAATTATAAGGAGAATAAATCAAAATAAAAGTCAAAACTAGTATTAAAAAACAATGTCGAAACTAAGGTCAAAGTTGGAAACAATAACATTATTGTTAATAATCAAAACTGAAATACCTAAATCGAAAGTAAAAGTTAAATCATATATTATAATCAACATCAACATCAAACATTAAATCAGAATTTAAATAGAAGTATTAAAAATAAATTAAATTAAATAATTAAAACAAAACTAAAAACATAATAATTATAAGTACAAAACAAACAGAATGACTACAAAGCATAATTGTATATTTTTCTTTTGTCCCATTTGTGATGAACAAATAGCAGTAGTGAGTGAGTGTAACTGTGTGAGTATGTATGTTTGAAAATCAATCAAAAAAAAAATCTAAATATGATTTAGCAATCATTATTTATTTTTTTTTATGAAAGAGGGCATTATTTTTCTTACAGTAGGTACTTAATAGGACTAAGCACACAATTAAACTCTCACTACAATATGTAGGATAAATATTTGCAATTTTAGCTAAGCAGATATGTATGTAGGTACCTATACATGGTTAAATTTAAGTCGTTTTAATCCTCTTCAGGGGTCATTGTACTCATCATAACGAACAACTTTTAGTATTTTTTTTTTTTTTTTTTTTTTTTAGCGTGGTAAAATCATCAAATGAGTCCTCCAACCCCGGGCAGGGCGGGAGGGACTGTCAGACTTCTACTGACTAAAATCCACGGTGTCCTTCATAGCCTGTTAAGTTCCGGGGTTACGGTAAGGGAATAATCCCGCGACCCCGGCAGGCTTTGGCCCTCTGAGAGGGGGGCCCCGTCATTATGCTGACGCTCTTTGAGGCGCGCGTGGGACACAACGCGCCGTCGACCCGGGCATGGTCCTTGGTCGGGCAGCGAGTTGCCCTTTACTCGCTGTCCGCATGCCCGCGCCTACGGTGGCTGGAGATCGTCTGCTGACGTTGTTAGTATGGGATGAAACCTGAAATCGCGAAAAAGAAATTAGCTGCTCAGTACATTTATTTTCGGCTAACTCTATAAAATGTACTGAGCAGCTGATTTTTTTTTTTCGTACTGAATAAAATTCACGGTGTTCTTCAGTGTTGTTCCGTACCGTTCAAAGACAGCTAGATGAGAAAGATAAATATAAAAAAAAAAAAAAAAAAAAAAAACAAACAAAAAATTAGCTACTAATAATCGTGTATGACAAAACTATATTAATTATGTAGCTCTGGTTACGATGTTATTTCCTGTTGGTGATAGTTTGTCATAATAATCATTAAGGCTTCACCATAAATGACGCGTGAATAGTGGAATAGGGCCATTTATCTTGAAGAAGTAGGTTTTAGAAAGTTACGTATATTTTCAACTGAATACACAATATTAAATATTTATAAAAATACATAAGAATGAAAAACATTAAAATATATAAGAAATTGTGTAGTCCACCGGTATCGGGAACAGATTGCCAAGCTACCGTCGATCAGGGCTCCGGAGAGAAAGAAACCTTCTAACAATCAGCCCCGTGTAAAGCAGTGGCGTAGCTAGCAAGACCGAATCTAGGAGTGGGCAAGACGCATCTGCGAGGCCTTTTTCTTTCCGGACGAAAAATATGACATGCCTCCGATACTCGCGCGAGGCCCCCTTGTTGTAAGATGACTTGGTTCACCCAAGTCATTTATACCAAAAGATGATTGTCAGCGATATCAGCTTTGCGAGGCCTCTTTGACTCTTTCAGTTCCCAGTAACAAATAAAACGTACCCAAGTTGCAACATAAGGCCTTGAGCGAGCAGTAGAGTCGCTAGTCCTAAGCGAGATTGTCGCGATATCAGAATTGCGAGGCCTCTATTTCTTAGTAGAAGTTAAGTTGTATTGCTTTGCTGACTAGTTGCAAACTTGTAAACGCCGTTATCAAGATTTCTCTTTTTTATCTCTGAGTGCGAGGGTCCTTCAGCTGCGAGGCCAAAGGCTAGGGTTCGCTACGCCCCCCACCTAGCTACGCTACTGGTGTAAAGAAGAACTGCTATCTTAATCAGGCACATGATCCAAATGCCTAACGAGAGCCTGCTTAGATCTTGGTGATTGACACGACTACATTATTTATACTTATAATAGCTATCGTTAGTAACTACGGCTTATCTTAGGAACTACGACTTCAAATTCGAAAATTATTTTTGTATTGGTTAGTCCAATTATCGAGGAAGGCTAGAGGCTGTATAACATTGCGCAAAGACTGATAGGAGTCGAGCAGCGAGGCTGAAACCGCGGAGGACAAAACTATCATTAATATTTAAACAGATAATATTAAGACTAGAACCTGTCAGCTTTTTCTCTTTTGACATCATATTTTGTAAGGAAGTACTAATATTAGGGTATCCTTATCGTCTATAGTAGCAAGGTTGGAAGGGCTGATGGCTGGAAAACAAGGGATAATGAATTCTCTATTAGTCCCAGGAGAGAGATTGGGTTAGGTTAGTCCAAGGCTTTCTTGTGTAGGAAAAATTTATTGGCCTTTCATGTGGTAGGCCTTCAAAAATGTTGGGTAGCTAGGTATTTTAGGGAAAGATGTGATACAATATTTTTCCTGTTTAATATTATGAAGTGTTCATTTCTTTGCTTAGAAACCACTAAAAGATCCATTATGAGACCACTTAGTTACCTAAATTCTGAAAGCTTTGCTTTGAACACCGATTTTCTATCTGCAATAAAAAGAGTAGGTACTTGGATGCAAAAATTGAATCACTCGTTGTCTTTAAAATTTTCAGCTCTTCATTACATCAAATACTTTTTTTTAGATGTAGGTGAGTAGTAAAAGATGCACTAAGAGAAAATGAACAAACAACCTTCGCCGTCAATGTTTTACATTTTAAAGAGAAATATTTTAAAATTCTCTCCTTCCTTTTGCAGTCGCCGCGCCGTTGGAACATAAGCTCGTTTTACAACCAAGTAACCTTTTACAGGGTTTTCACCTCACAAAGTATGAGGTAATTCGGGCATTCTTCCATTCCTGTCCGCCGTCACTAAGGGCTGTATCCTAAATAACTGCGCATTTCCCTTGGGAATTTACACCGGCTCTTAAAGACCGATGGTCATTACCACCCCCCACCTCTCCCCCCATTATTTCCCGTGTCGCGAGCGAACGCGTGCCTAGAATAGTGAACTGATGCTTATTGAAACACACCTTTACATCTGCATATCAAATACTCCTATTTCAATGACATAAAGCTTGGATTCGTTTGATGGAAGTGCAGGTAGTAACTGGTGATCATAGCGCAGCAATCACGGATCTTTAGGGACCGTTACAAACAAGTGTCTTTGTGTATGTGTGTTCTGTTGGTTGTCCGATTTTACTATGCACTGTGTTGTTCCTTTGTTAGTCTACTATCTATCTTATTAAGTATACATTTGGTTCCGTTCTCAGCGGGGAGACGTGTAATGCAGACTTAGCAGTAAGTCTCCGAAGAAATGCCGTAAAGTAATGAACTCGGTACGGTGAAAGAAAATTTAATAACTTTGAGAGACAAAAGCGCTGCTATATTCAATGCACATTTCTGGGTTGAATTCTTTCTGTAATCGCATTTATTTTACTTTGTCTTCAAAGGACAATGCGCTTTATGTTTCCAAGAAAAAATGAACAACGCTAAAGCGGAGGTTAGCAAAGAAAATGGCTATGCTACTTAAAAATCGCTTCGCAAGGAACAGATGCGATATCAGACAGTAACCTACTTACAGGTAAAATCTTTTAACGTCGTGAAAACTAGGAAACTGTTGTAGATGCATTTTTCAGGCACTCGTGTCATGGAATAGCGACATTGTGAATAGTCTACTTCAAATTTACTTGTTTGTACGATAAAGAATATTTTGAAGTTCTAGTCTGTTTGGGACAATTCTTTTTAAAATGAACGCTATTCAAAGTGCTCTAATTTCTGAAAAAAATGTAGGTTTGAAAAAGGTGCTAAAGATAGTGTGACAAATTATATTGAAAAGAAAAAGGAAGAAAAGGAGTGAATGAAGACGTGTAGTCCTACAGGCGAAACGGAAGAATAAAACATGTTCCTCCTATCTCTAGTAAAATACAATCAAACACTAACAATGATGAATTTTAATGTAAGTCGTGTGCTGCTGTCTATGCTCGCTCGCATCATACTTAGATATCTATATCTATCTATCTTCTATACTTATAATAAATCTGTAGAGAGGTCAATTCTGTACATGAAATATATTTCCAAAATAACTATCAGGGGGTGATTAGGGATCGATACTGATGCCAAAAATGCAATTAATAAAATTATTGTCTGTCTGTCTGTCTGTCTGTCTGTCTGTCTGTCTGTCTGTATAACCGTTATAGAAACAAAAACTACTCGACGGATTTTGACGAAACTTGGTACAATTATTTTTCATACTCCTGCGCTGGTTATAGTATACTTTTCATCACGCTACAATCAATAGGAGCAGAGCAGTGAAGGGAAATGTTAGGAAAACGGGAGAAGTTACTCCATACACGCTAATTTTCGGAACTACTAGACGGATTTGATTGTTTTTTTTTTGTTGTATAGCTATTAAGTCTGGGCAACATATAGGTAGGCTATAATTTATCTTGGAAACTTGAACACCTGATGCAGGACTGCAATAGATCAGCTAAACTATAAGAGATACAAAAATAGCGCCATAGCAAAAAATGTTCCGCGTGATGAGCATTTTCTGCTGAGAAAATAAATTTGAAGATATGGAACACGTGATGTGGAACTCCAAGAGCCCAGCTACACTATTACATATACAGTAATGACGTCTTAGCAAGAGTTGTTCAGCCTGATGAGCACTCTCTGTTGTCGTATAAAAACTGAAGATCTGGAACACCTGATGTGGAACTCCAAGAGCCCAGCTAAACTATAACATATATAGGAGTGACGTCTTAGCAAGAGTTGTTCAGCCTAATGAGCACTCTCTGTTGACGTATGAAAATTGAGATCTGGAACAACTGATGTGGAATTCCAAGAGCCCAGATACACTAAAACATATATATGAATAACATCTTAGCAAGAGTTGTTTAGTCTGATGGGCATTTCCTGTAGACTTACAAAAATGAAAGATCTGGAACGTCTGGAATCGTCATGCGCGTCCCGTTGTTTTCCCGTCCCCAGGCTCTAAGAATTCGACATCAGACGTTTCAGATCTTCGATTTTGACGACCCCATTGTCGCTGGCATAAGCAACAGGATCCGCGTACGAAGTCGCTGGCAGAAGCTAGTTTTATAATAATTCTAAACGCGAGGACTGGCAATTGGCTGTCTGGCGATTATTACCCCTTTTTTGTTATGATTTTGTTAGCTGTAAGTCCTCTATGAGATAAAGAGATAAATAGAAATTGGATAAGGGCAGAAAGACTAGTCTTAGATCGCGTTTTCCTATTTTTTCCAATAAGTGGAACCGCCGAAATAGACGATAGAAAATTGTAAACAAAACCTAGCAAATAATACAAATGTTATTTAGTTCCTTTCAGAGTAGGTACCTTGAAACTTGAACACAAGGCACCTAATATACGATAAGCCCAATTAATTACGAGGTAAAGCAAACAGAATACAGCTGGTTGTATACAAGTATACATGTATACTACTAAAGTCTTCATATAAAGCCCGTAGCTACTACAGAACTCCGCGACGCGATTACTTACGGGGATAACTATAAACAATTGGGGATTACCCTGTTTTGGGGACCTATTATGGGGATGTAAGGAGAATACTTTTGTCTTCGTTTTGTAAGGATTTGTTGGAGAGAGATGCAAGAGAGCCTTTGGTAATGATTATTTAACTTTATCGGGGATATGTGAGAGAGTAATGAAAAATTGACTTCAGAAGTAACGGTTTCATAAGTTTTTGTTTAAGGGGAGGTCCGATATTCACGGGATTGACTTAAGAAGCTACCTCGGCACTACAAAGGGCAAATTGAAATAACAGGGTTTTATAGTTAATCAAGCCTGAAGACTGACTGTTTCTGTATGTGTTTAAATGTCTGTATGTGTTTAAATGTCACTCTAGTTTTGGAGTCGTTTATCTGGGGGCACGGCAGTGCCCCGCCAAGTCTCGAGCAAAAGGGCACGGCCGTACCATCTTTTCTGGAAGCGATTCGCGGCTGTTTCGCCCCCCCTATAACTTCGACGTGGACAAAGCTAGGAGTTTAGGTTTTCGGTGAATAATAGTAGGCATTAGAACAAGCTAAAGTTCGAAATTACATGCCAATTGAATGAATAGTTTAGGAGTTACGGTCGATCAAAGTTACACCATTTTGTCACTCACTCACTGACCGATCATCAAAAATCTAAGGTACTTCTAGCAGACTTAGAAACTTCAAATTTTGCACCAAGATAGGTCATTAGCCACATATAAAGGAAAAATTATAAAAACATTAAAAAATAATATACCTTAAAAATCAATTTTATATTTGCGGTTTGGCAAGAACATTGTGTATGGATTTTGACTGCATTGTTAACTTTGTTCGTTGTTTAAGTTAGTATTCAATTGGATGAATACATACATAGAATAGAAAGGAATAATATAAATGTAATACATAGACTATAATTAATATAAATTAATACATAAAGTTCATAATTCATTAAATTAATAAAGCTAAAACTCCATTGTATTGCGATAAATATTGTATGCGCGCTCGATAGATGGCGTTGTACCTGTCTGAATTGCGCTATGGTTTCGTTACAGAGCGCAGTCTAAGTAGTACTTTAAAATAATTCAATAATTTTCATTTGATAGCGCCATCTATCTATGAACAACCATTTCGAAACTAAAAAAATATTGTAGCGATATTCGGAGTAGATTTATTATTGTTACTGAAACAGTTATTTAGGAAAATAGTTTATTAATATAACATAGACATAGTTACATATCTAGTTGTTTACGTGTTATTTAGTTTAGTTATATTTTTAGTTTGTTAGTTAGCAGATATATATTTATTTAGTTATTTGTTAGTTAGTTTAGTTCTATTTAGTTTGTTAGATAGAGAATGGGTCCTAAGCAAAAAAGTAGCTGAAGTCCAAGAAATTATAAGGACACCTAAAAAAAAGAAAGAAATACACTTACAAAAAATAAATGAGATCCCACCAAAAACATTAAATGTAAAAAATGCCACGTCTCTCGATGCAGTCTTTCCATCGTAAAAAGTTTTGAGATCTCACAGAAGCCAAGTCCTATTCAAATTATTTTGTAGTTATAAATCAACATTTAGTAATTATATCAATAGTTTTCTTTATATTATAACTATAGTGACTTGGCAATGAGCACAAATTAACTTGCTGCCTGGAATTATGTGCAAATGTTACTGACGAGACCTGTGATCAGATTATTATTTGTTATGTGTGAATCATGATGGTCACTACCAAAGAGAATTAAACCACTTGAGAGCTCATAGACCGATTTCGTCTAGGCACACGACTTACCACTGCGGGTAGGGGGACGAAGAAAAAACAGCGGTTGTGATTGGCCGATGCAACAATGTCAGGACGAATGTTCCAAACATAGTGATGCACAAGTCAGTTTTGCTACAATACCTCATATCGATAAAATCGAACATAACGATGTCTGCTAATTCTTTTATTTTATTAACTATAGTGATTGGGCGTTAACTGGGTGCAAATAAAACACTTACGTAACTCTGTTTTAACTTTTTTTTTAAATTAACGCTAAAATTAAATCAAGGTTAATAAAATCGTAAAAAAAATCAAAAGAAAAAATTTTGCGCCTAGGTTGGACAATCCTCCTGTACGAGGCAATTATTTTAAAATTAACTTACAACGTAGACATTATCATAGGAAGTTCCAGGTACGTTATGATCATCAAATTTGCATTTCTGGGAGGGTATTTGATCGTAAGTTTGTCCTATTGATACTAAATCCTGTAATGATACATCAGGCATTAAATATTGTAACAATGCGGCCTAGGATCACGAATCACGTCGTTAGAATAAATTAACTTACTTGTGAGATATTTAGATGGGAAGGCCCGGATAAATTAGAACCATGTATACATAGATCAGCCGTCTTATTTGGTAAAGCCTGTAAATTATAAAGTTTTTATTTTACATGTGGGTACTTCTTATTTTTTTTTTCTAAAAACATACAAAATTTAACTGAAATACATATGTAAAATAAAACATACCGAAACAAATGCTGAACTAAATACCTAAACGGCGTCGGTTCTTTAAGGTTTCAAAGCAATCTTCCGTGAAATGCCTTGAACAAACAACGCTATATTTTTTTGGAATCCAATTTTCCTTGTTGACAGCATTGATCCATATTTCTTTCACGTCTGGAATATTTGGAAATCTAAAATGTAAACATTAAGTAACGTTACTTTTTTACAGTTAGGGAACATCGTTATTTTTATCGACAATATTTTAAAGACTTAGTTTCGAAGTTGTCACAACACTACAGCAATGCATCTGTCTCTTTCTATTTATGCCTACAGATAGAAAGGGACACACTTATTGAAAATACCTAGTGAGAGTAAGGGACTTTTCAAAAAGACATCAACGCGGTGTACATTTTGTGTGCCTTTAACGTGAACAACCAGTTTAGCTTGAGCCCTGCAATTATTCATAATATTATCAAATTATAAATATATTTTACTTACCGATGAAAAGTTATGCGATCCTTTTTATAGCTGGATGTTCTAGACGATTTCCCACACCATTTAATTGAACAAGAACTCATAATTAATTTGATATTAAGCAGAAATATTTAAAAATGTTATCAAAATAATCGCGTTTGGAGAGATCCATTAACTGGTCAAAACTAAAATGGTCAGTCATATTTTCATCTAATATAAGTGCAATTTCATTGATGTGTCGTGAGCCTGAGTCGCCCGTATGAGCAGTCAAGAGGCTTTATTGTCATTGGTCACTACCGACTACATGTTCCAATACAATAATTAAGAATACCTTACGGGCCATCGCTTTATGAAAGTAAATGATGAATGTTAAGAGAATATATAAAGTAAAAGAGAATGTTTACGCATGCGGTGTGTGTAACTTTCAACTCCTCCAAATATGCCGTTTTATTTGTTTTTACTTGTGCTCATTGCCAAGTCACTATAGTTATAATATAAAGAAAACTATTGATATAATTACTAAATGTTGATTTATAACTACAAAATAATTTGAATAGGACTTGGCTTCTGTGAGATCTCAAAACTTTTTACGATGGAAAGACTGCATCGAGAGACTTGGCATTTTTTACATTTAATGTTTTTGGTGGGATTCTTTTTTAAAACAAAATCAAATAAAGCATAAAAATCTTATAAAAAGAAAAATAGCCTAGACGAACTTTCCAAGACAAATTGCTTTAAAAAAACGCTCAACGACTTTAAAGATTTGTGAGGCATCTATAAAATTTTGCATTTCCACAAAATGATAATTACCACAATTTAGTTGGGGAACTGGCTCGAACTGCCTGAAACTCAGAGGTCTTCAGTTCATAAACAGCGCAAGTCGAACATAGTTTCGGGTATTATGACGAGCGAGTTACTTTAACTTGGCTGTTGGGTATCCAGGAAATTGCAGGTGACGGCAAGGTATGGCTTATTGTAGAGGCTAAAGACCGGACTCCATTAAAGGTACTGGAGGCGAGAAGAGAAGAGATATTATGTTGTAAATAAGTTTTGGAGTGGCATTCGACGGATGAGCGATGATTGGTGCCGTCCATCGTTAGTATACCTCACCAGCAGTTCTATTAAAACAGCCTAGTGACCGCGCTGACTAAAGTCTGCTATGATCTAAGCTACTGACAGCGACACTAACCAATCGTGCGGCACAAACGGTGAGCGCTCGCGCTTGAACGGTCTTACAGCCGTCGCGTCGAAGAGCACGTCGTAGAGTCCAGCGATGTGATTTCTTATGGAGAATAGCATCGTAGGGCCGATCTGGCATCCTGTTGAACACTGGCGCTAAAGGATTTTTACTGTGTTTGTCCCTTAATCCGTCCCGTCGGTTCTCAGGTGTTCTAGTTCCTTCGTTCTAGCTCGTTCTATCTAAGACCTCATCTTTGCTTCTGGTCTATAAAGGCTATGGCCAAGAGCAAACTCATTAAAAAAACGGTTGAGAAGAGAGAAGCGAAGATTTTTATAACATGTATTGTATACAAATCAATCAATGAGCCTTTTATCCTTTACTATGTATTGAACGTTTTTTTTTCAGTATGTCTCTAGGCGGCGGGGTCTGAAAGACGCCGCCATCCTTTTCGTGGTTATTTTTTTTTAAACCACCCAGAAGTAGGAGCACCGTGAAGCGGTGCTCCGTCAACTTTTCTGGCTAATTAAAAGTATTATCGTAATAATGTTTAGGGATAAAAACGTTATGATAAAAAAACCGGCCAAGTGCGTGTCGGGCCACGCACAGTGTAGGGTTCCGTAGTTGCCCATCAAAATACTTATGCGAACTAATTAAACTGATTCGCTGAATTTAATTTTAAAAAGATGAATCTTCAAAATCGGTCCAGGCGTCTGTGAGAAATCGGGGAAAATACATAAAAAAAAGATTACGACGAATTGAGAACCTCCTCCTTTTTTTGAAGTTAGTAAAAAATAGTTGACAATAAAAACCTACCTATCCCCAAAACATACCCACCTATTATAGCTGTAAAAATAAAGTTTACAAACTTACATTTGCAGCTGAAGAACATGTTCTGCGATACATTTTGTTTAGGAAAATATGCTATCCAAGTACGTTTTATAAGTTGGTCGACTATTACTCGTAAACTTGTAAAGCCTACTTAGTCATGATAATTTTCCTTCAAACTTCGTTATATATACTACTATTGTGAATTTTTTCACACCCTCAAACATAACCGTTTAGCTGGTAGAGGGGGGGACACTCGAGTCGAGCAAAAATTAGCACTTTAAAGCTTAATATTTGACAAACGAATCTTTTTATCAAAAAATTGTTAATGGAAACTATCAATATTTTTTAAAGACCTATTTAATGATACCCCACACTAAGGGGTACGCGAGAAATAAAAAAAACATCCCCACTTTACGTGTACAGGAGGTACCCTAAAAAAAAATATTTTAAGAGATTTTATTTTACCACTTTTTCGGCACAACAAATCCGTATATTTACACCAAATTACAGCTTTCTAGTACTGGGCGTCTCTGAGCTAAACTGCGGACAGACGGACGGACGGACGGACGGACATGGCGAAACTATAAGGGTTCCGGTTCGGGTTGTTGACTACGGAACCCTAAAAAACAGTAGGAGTTTAAATATATTTACAATAACGATATTATTGATAACAATTTTCGGAAACATGAGTGTTATGAAAATCGCCGGTAGCACTACAAAAAGTATGAATAAAAACTTTAGGATGAAAAATTTATGGAAGAGTGATCATTCGGATTATAAATCGTTAGGAAGAACAATTTCGGGTAAACAACTTTAGGTGAGCCAATATGGACCCGTAATCAACACATAGCTTCGCACAGTTTTAGTTGATTCACTGTCGCATAATATCAAGCTCATCCAAATCTCTTTTAGCCAAAACCTTTACCACATCGACCATTTTCTCTTCTTCATTAGTTTTATTGGGGAAAGTATTAAATTACTTAGATATTTTATCACTTTAACATCAAATTCTAATAAATGGCTTCAGTAGCTGGTTAAAGAAAGAAACAATCTTCAAGAACATTTTCTTCTTTTCAAACGTCCAGATTAAAGTAGCTTATCAACGCTATTTAGTAAACAGTCGACGTTTTCTCTATTCACGATATCAAGGCTTTTTGCCCCGAGTCCCTTAGGGAAATTAAACTTCCCAGTGTGATGTATTAGTTATTTTATGATAGTATTTTTCTGATAGTTTACGAATAATGTTTGTAAGATAGACTCGCTTACTTGTGTTTAGGATTAAAGATGAAAGCTTTTCTGATGTTATGTACTTTTCATTTGAAGAGTGGTTTGAAAGAGATGTTGGAAAAATACAAAATGGCGTTAGTTTCGTTAAATCAAAAACGTTGTTAAAGGTGAAGTTGTTTTTTTTTTCTGGAGATCCTATAACTAACTGCTTATGTAAGATATATTGCTGTCTATCTAAACCCAAAGACTTGAAATCACAAGTTGGTTAAAGTGATGACAAAGAAGTGCCGTCCAAAAGTGCTCGAACTGATGGCACACAAAACCGAGGAGAATGGCAGAAATAAAAAAATAATTAAAAAAAAACAAAAAACCCGACTGCGTTAAAAAAAAACTAAAAAGAAAGAAACAAGCCCATTAGTTTAGAATTCACTCATTCACACTCACAGTCGGGGCCCCCTTTTTTTTTTTTTTTTTAGGTGGTAAAATCATCAAATGAGTTCTCCCGCCCTGGGTGGGGCGGAAGGGACTGTCAGACTCTTACTGACTAAAATCCACCCGTGTTCCTTCCTATACCCTTTACGTTCCGGGGCCACGGTAACCTGGGTTAAGAAAAAACCCGCGACCCCAGCAGGCATTTGGCGCGAAACACGACGCGCCACCGACCCGGGCTTGGTCCTTGGTCGGACGGCGAGCTACCCATAACTCACCGTCCGCAAGCCCGCTCCACCGCTGTGCCCTCTGCTAATCAGAGGGACACGCGTTGGAGCGCCCACACGACAGGCTATTCGCATACGGGCAAAGAGACCCCTTAGGCACACAGTGCCTAAGGAAGAGTTTTTGCCCGCATCCCAGGGTGCACCGGCCCGAAAAAAACTGGTCTTACCCCCGGACGTATCCGAGAGGGAACTCCAGTCCACGGGCGCACGTGGAGGTTTCCTGTCATAGCACCCCAGTCGGGGTTGGGAAGATTTGATTTGTATAATTTGAAGGGGCCCCGACTGTGAGTGTGAATGAGTGAATTCTAAACTAATGGGCTTGTTTCTTTCTTTTTAGTTTTTTTTTTTAACGCAGTCGGGTTTTTTGTTTTTTTTTAATTATTTTTTTATTTCATACTTTTTAGTTACGATTCATTAAATTCGTTATAAGATGGTCGCAATATAGTCATTTCATTGAGGGAGTTAATATCGTGGGGATTATTTAGTAACTTGCGGTGGTCTAAACTACTGATGATTAGTCCCTCTAGAGACCTAACTCGGCTCAAAGCTATACGGTCGTATGCTTGACCTTTAGCAAAATGCGTGAACTTAAGTCAACCACATCTCTTTGCAGCTTGTGTACAGATTTTTTTTTTAATAATTAATAGATTTAAAAAAATCTAAAAACCCCCGTTTTTAAATGTCCTAAAAAAACTTTTTCAAAAAAAATGTAACCGCCTTCAAAAACAACCACAAAAAAGTGAAAAATAATCTACAAAATAACTTTTCTTTCGGAAGTCGGTGCCTTTGTTTTTTTTTCTATTCATTGTCTTTTTAGCCACCGACTTCCGAAAGAAAAGTTATTTTGTAGATTATTTTTCACTTTTTTGTGGTTGTTTTTGAAGGCGGTTACATTTTTTTTGAAAAAGTTTTTATTTTACTCTTTTTAGTTTAAATATTCAACCCTAATTCTTGTCAAGAACATTATTCTCTAACATGTGAACTAGAATTTTGTAATCCTTCGCACCGGTAATTACATCGCTCATGTACACAATATGATAATAAAATTCCATATCTCAAAAATTACTGAACCGATTTTGATGAAACTTGCAGCATTCTCTAAGTTAAATAATACCTAGTACAACAAAAAAAGAATTACTTAAATCGGACTTGTTGTTCCGGAGATATGCGAACACAAAGTAAATCAATCGATGCCTACTCCCTACTCTTAAAGAGTTGTACCTTCCATCATCAGGTCATCCACCTGAGATGATGATTATCAGATGCAAATACTTGAACAGCTTTAGAAAATATATGAAAATGGTACTATGTGCCTATAAAATTTGAAGGTTGCCCTCGATTTCCCTGGGATCCCATCATCAGATCCTGACCTGATGATCATGGGACCAATGGGAAAGTATACCCTTTCAAACAAAAGAAAAATTTTCCAAATCGGTCCAGGCGTCTTCGAGAAATCGGGGACCATAAATAAAAAAAAAAAAAAAAAGATTCCGACGAATTGAGAACCTCCTCCTTTTTTTGAAGTCGGTTAAAAAATAAGAACACAACCCTACGAAGCTGAGAGAGGAGCCACTCAAAACGTGGGGGCGTATATTATTTATGGGATACAAGTCACGTGACTATTTTTTTCGTACTCCTGACAGCACACCCTTTGATTAGATATCCATATCATAGGGGTGCATTTCAAATAGCCTGTCTGCCATCTAAGACGTCCGCCATATTGGATTTAAGTCACTTGACTATTTTTTTCGTATTTCTGACATGTCATATTCACACTCATACTTGAAATAAAACCTTAAGTCAATAAGTAATAAGAAAATTAGCGAGAATGATTGTTTTGTTAAACAATTTTAAATCGTTATTATATCCTAAACTATTATTTAAAATGAAAAATGATAAAAGGAAACTAAAGATTATTTTAAAATACCTATTCAACGAAACCCCACTTGACATATTTTATCGACATTTTTTTTTTCATTTTGACAGTATGGCGTCTGGTTGTCGCTGTGGTGAATTTTTATTACTGTCATGTCTTTAGTGACACTCGCAAGGTTAAGACGAATCGATTGATGTAAGAATTATCAAAATCGGCCTACGCATTTGGTCTCTAGAACGCCACATCGAAACAAACATACATACATACATAGACTGATAAACACATTACCCTCCTTTGCGTCGCGCAGTCGGGTAAAAAGGAAAAGGGTGATTCTGGATTGAAAAGACGATGATAAAAATTATGACTCTCGGCCTTAGGCTCATCCTTTCTACATTTCCGAATTTTCCAAGATAATTAGGTACTCAACCGAAATGCTGACGTCAAATTCTTGGCAAGTCATGTTCAAAGACATAACTTCCTTATTTCACTCAGCCATTCAAACGTGTCTTACACAAAACCCTCGATTTCAACTGATAGGACCCTTGTGACTGCTGTAAGTAGCTTTTAAAGTACGTACTTAGACGGGCTCAGACTGGCGAAAACTTGTCACAGACTCGTCACTGCGTCGTCACGATCTCGTCAACGTCTTGTTTACACGACATGACATGTTTGACACGCACATTGAGGCACTTTGTGCAAAGGCCGAAAGTTTTCCGTAAGTACTGCGGAAAGCGGTTTGACAGTTACACAAATAGAAATGGTTGACGGAAACAAAATGTTATGTTAATTTTCGATGGGTTTTGAAGTGATTGATGACTTTCTGGCGATGCGACTACAAGCCAATTGATTGATTTCAAGTTATATTGAGAGGAAACAGTTACAACTGTCGGATCGTAGATTCGAACCGAGGGGAATAGTTCTTTGTACATACAAAAGCACTACTGCTCGAAAAACATCATTAAGAAAAGCTTATCTATACTTATAGGTTCTTTAAACTACCAGTTTAGTAAGTTAGTAGTAGATCAGAGGGTAACAGGAACACGCTGGATGCAGGCCGCTTACAACCGGTCCTACTGGAAGTCCAAAGGAGAGGCCTATGTTCAGCAGTGTACGTCTTACGGCTGATATGATGATGAAGTACGTGATTTATAAGGTTTGTAGGAACTAATGTCTAGAATTAGTAAACAGATTTAAAAAAATCCTTCACCTGTTTAAAGCTATTATTCAATGTCATAGGCTATTTTTATTTTAAAACTAGCTTCTGCCCGCGACTTCGTACGCGGATCCTGTTGCTTATGCCAGCAGTCGGGGTCGTCAAAATCGAAGATCTGAAACGTCTGATGTCGAATTCTAGGAGCCTGGGGACGGGAAAACAACGGGATGCGCGAGACGATTCCAGACGTTCCAGATCTTTCATTTTTGTAAGACAACAGGAAATGCCATCAGACTAAACAACTTTTGCTAAGACGTCATTCCTGTATACATATGTCGGAGAATCAACACAGAAGCACAACAATTTAAAACAACGCCATCTATATCGTTGCAGCGGAATTAAAACAAACACAATTTAGAATCTCAATTGATTATTGTTAATTTAGAATAACGCCATCTATCTCTCATTGAAGGAACTATGAAATTAAATTTGACAGATAATGCTTGGGAACTCAAGTTATTGATGAATAGACTTGGGGAAGGTTAGCATGGGGAGCATTGGCAACACCGAGCGAATAGTCGAGTCAAAATGTCGATCGGAAGTTTAATCAGCTATTCGACGTTGACAGGTAGTGACGTTGACAGATGTTGGCTAACCTGTGTGGGGTAGGCCACATAAGCGGTGACAGTCGAGTGAAGTGAGGACTTTGAATCGGTCCGGCAAGCTGGGTAGACATCTTGGTTGCTCCGCCATGTTAAACTTCCCGGGTTCCTAAGTTTTTAATCGAGCGATATCTCGGGCATCCTTGACTATTTTGTATTCAGTGTTTGTTAGCAAGTAATTAAAAGTGTTAACGAAGATTTTGTGAGGATTATTTCCGATATCCCGACCCCTCTGATAACGATTCTCCGTTATCAGAAGTGGGATTGGACCACGACGGCCCACGTGTTCGAAATAAAAACGCTAACGACGAAAAATGGATGCGTTTGTTGGAACAACAGAACCGCAATTTTCTGATGCTGATTCAAGCCGTGAAAACACCTACCACGTCGTCACATGGCTTTCGTTTACCGGATTTCGATCCTGAAAAACAAGATGTGGATGCACGTGCTTGGGTGACGACTACAGTGATGTGCTCTCGGACAAAGACCAACATGGCGGGTGCCCCGCTTATGTTCGCTATAAGCCGCGCCTTGAAGGGAGGAACTTCTACCTGGCTGCCTATCGTGTCGTTTCCTGGGATGACGTGAAGAGAGATGAGATGAAGAGAAAGCTAATAGTGTTGTGAAACCTCTGAAGTGTTTTACCTGCTGCAAGCCGGGTCATAAATCCGTGCACAACTACTGCAAAAAAAACGTGAAACAGGATACTCAAGCTACGCCGAAGAACCACAACCACAGCAATGGCAACGAGAGGGGTTCAACGACAACTGCGAAGCCTCATGCATCCGGGATCACCTGCTTCCACTGCCACGGCGCAATGAGAGGAGCAGCGCCGACTCCGGGACATCCAAGCCTGTTAATGAAAAGAGGGTAGACCTATGCCTTCTGAACGCGTCGACTGGGACCCTATCCGGTGAGTAATTTTCATTTCGTTACCACTCTGGTGCCTTTTGTTCTTTATTAAAGTCTGTAGCCTGTGAATTTGGGGAGAACATTATGCCTGAGAGGCAAGTACCATTTTGAAGTAGAGGTGTTTTAATTTGAATGAGTGTGGAATCATAGTCGGCTCATCAGACCGTACCAGTAGCCATTTCGTAGTCGTAGTCCGTATCTTATTGACATCCCGGTGTCCATAGACTCGCGGTGTGCGGATGTCACTGGCGGAGGTCGTTTATTGTGCGTTCATGGTGAACGGTGTGAAACAAACAGAGGTTTGTTAGTGAGGCTAGTGTTAGCCATAGGCCACGAATTTGATTCCTGCTTTTTGATGATTACTTTCTTGCATTGTAATGATACAATTGCAAAGGTACTTGGTTGCTCTACGATTTTCGGTCAGTCTTAATTGTGTTTTTTTTTTATAATCTGTAACGTTATAAGAAAAACAAAGTGACGTGTTGAACAAACCTACTTTGGGAATTATTTTGTTAAAGATAAAGCTAAACTAGTAAAGTTTGATGTTGGTGATTTAGTTCTTATCAAATGAGGAACGAAATCAAGTTTAACTCCATCTAAAATACAAAGGTCCTTTTAAAGTTATCGAATTGCTCGAATGTGATCGCTATGTTTTAAAATCTTTAACTGACAACAGAATAGACAAGTATGCTCATGATCGCATAAGAAGGATGCCACAAGGTCATGTCAGCGACTGAGACGTAATTAGTGAAGAATTGGATCTAGATTGATGCGGGTGAAGGCCCATCAACTCGTTGCGATTAATGTTTGTGCACAGAGTAATGTCTTAAGCAGACGATTTACCGGAGAGAAGGCCTGGTAACATGCGTCCTGTTTAGAGCTTATCAGAGTGAAGGACTGATACTGACTCTTTGGTGCTACTTGGTGCATTGATATTGTGATTTAGTTTAGATCATTTGAATTTTCTAAACCTTGTTGTATGGCTTCAAATGCAAGTCCCTTGTTTAAGGTCAAAGTATGAGCACTGCAATATTTTAATGAGTTTCCTATTGTTTGAATGAGTATGGGTGCTGTTCGACATGTCAGCTTTTAGAGAAAGAGTTTGTTGTGACGTTTATTAGACCCTGTAATTATTTTGATGAGAATACCTTTTCCATTTGGGTCAGGAATGGCCGAACGAGTAGAATGGTTACTGTTCGAGAATTTTCTTTCATTCCAGGTTCCTCACACGAGGACGTGATGTCTCACACGAGCACGTGATGTCTCACACGAGGACGTGATGTCTCACACGAGGACGTGATGTCTCACACGAGGACGTGTGAATTGTCAGAATGGCCGTGTCGGAGAATCAACACAGAAGCACAACAATTTAAAACAACGCCATCTATATCGTTGCAGCGGAATTAAAACAAACACAATTTAGAATCTCAATTGATTATTGTTAATTTAGAATAACGCCATCTATCTCTCATTGAAGGAACTATGAAATTAAATTTGACAGATAATGCTTGGGAACTCAAGTTATTGATGAATAGACTTGGGGAAGGTTAGCATGGGGAGCATTGGCAACACCGAGCGAATAGTCGAGTCAAAATGTCGATCGGAAGTTTAATCAGCTATTCGACGTTGACAGGTAGTGACGTTGACAGATGTTGGCTAACCTGTGTGGGGTAGGCCACATAAGCGGTGACAGTCGAGTGAAGTGAGGACTTTGAATCGGTCCGGCAAGCTGGGTAGACATCTTGGTTGCTCCGCCATGTTAAACTTCCCGGGTTCCTAAGTTTTTAATCGAGCGATATCTCGGGCATCCTTGACTATTTTGTATTCAGTGTTTGTTAGCAAGTAATTAAAAGTGTTAACGAAGATTTTGTGAGGATTATTTCCGATATCCCGACCCCTCTGATAACGATTCTCCGTTACATATATTATAGCGTAGCTGGGCTCTTGGAGTTCCACATCAGGTGTTCCAGATCTACAATTTTTATAAGTTGACAAAGAGTACTCATCTGGCTGAATAACTCTTGCTAAGACGTCATTGCCTTATATGTTGTAGTGTAGCTGGGCTCTTGGAGTTCCACATCAGGTGTTCCAGATCTTCAATTTTTATACATCAACAGAAGGTGCTCATCAGGCTGAACAACTCTTGCTAAGACGCCATTCCTGTATATGTTATAGTTTAGCTGGGCTCTTGAAGTTCCACATCAGGTGCTCCAGATCTTCAATTTTTATACATCAACAGAAGGTGCTCATCAGGCTGAACAACTCTTGCTAAGACGTCATTCCTGTATATGTTATAGTGTAGCTGGGCTCTTGAAGTTCCACGTCAGGTGTCCGGGATCTTCAATTTTATTCTCTCAGCAGAAAATGCTCATCACGTGGAACAATTTTTGCTATGGCATCATTTTTGTATCTCTTATAGTTTAGCAGGTCTGTTGCAGTTCTGCATCAGGTGTTCAAGTTTCCAAGATAAATATTAGCCTATATGTTAACGGGACTTAATACCTATACAACAAAAATCATTCAAATCCGTCCAGTAGTTCCGAAGATTAGCGTGCACAAACACACAGACAAACAGACAAACAGACAAACAGACAAAAAAAATTTTAATTACAGTTTCGGGTTCGGCATCGATAAAATAACAACACCTGCTATTTTTTTTTTGTATATTTCCATTGTACAGACACCACTTTTCTACAAATTTATTATATGTATAGATTGCATCTGTCGAAGTTGGGGCGGATCACTAGCGCTACATTATAATTAAATAATTACATATGTAGGTATATCGTGAATTTCCTAAAACCAATAATTCGGAGAAATGTCAGACCCACTATCCAGCAATAGGCTTTTAGGGTGATTTCAGCCACACACTTTCGAAAATTGGAGGCGTTTTCTATCTGTAGGACTTATAAAAGCAGATTTTGCTGTAGTTTTGTATTTTGTACTCTATACTGTATTAGTAAGCTACAATATCTTATTTCATTTAAACGAGGAGCCAATGTAACAAACCTTTTTGCAGTCCATTTATGTTTTTGCAACTGTTTGCTGTGTACGGACGTTGATTTAACGCCCCTAAGGCAGTGGTCCGACCGCCGACGATGAACGAGTAACGAGTAGAACTATGTAACACTCTAAAAAGAGTTGGCGATCGGCGGGAAGCGAGTGCAGTTTCGATAGTTTTGTCGCCGGGCGACAGCGAGTGTTCAAGTGTGACGAGCGATTACTCGCGCTACTCACCCGCGGTCGCTTTATGTGACATTTCATTCACTATACCGAACGCGAGCAACGAGTGAGCGAGCATCGCTGAACGAGTATCGCTGAGCGAGTTAATTTTTGAAAGCTCGTCGCTCACCGACAGAACGAGTAAAACGAGTCGTCGCCGGCAGTGTGACCAGTCAGAGAGTAGCTATTAATATTTGCATCTCTTTCGTTTACACGGAATGTACATTTTGTGCGTTTCTTGAGACAGAAAATCGCCGAGAGTTACTCGTTCTCTCGCCGTTGGTCGGACCACCTGCCTACAACACGGCGTATTAAACGCTCAGGCGACTCGCAGTTGGCTCATGTATACGCGCTTCAAACGAGATTTAAATGCAACTTGCGGGGCGATCGTGTAACGTCTACTGCGCGTATGCGCGTAGATACAGCGATACAGACGCGCTGTACTTGCTTGTAGCTTCTGCGTTTTGGTCAGAGACTCTTTGTCTGTTGTACAATGGCGTCTGTTGAAACAACACTGTCCGACCTTTTGTACGCACTTTTAAGTTGCGAACTAGCTATCATGAGCGTTGTTGTCGCGTGCTACGCGCGTTTGAATCTGTGGAAAGATAATAATCGGCATCGGCAAAACGGCGCAGAAAATCTGCGCCCCAGAAACGCGCGTCGTCTGCGCGTTTTAAATGCACCGTGTGCTAGGGGCCTAAAGTCGACTGCACCTACGATCGATGTTAACTAGTATTGTAACACATTGTTGGTAGAAAAAGTGGGAAATTGCACATTTTTTGAGGTGTGTGGTCGAAGGTGTGGTTAGTTAATTGACAGGCTTGGTATGGTTTTAAACGACCGTTAAACGTTCTAGTAAGTATGAACCTTCTATTATAATAAATGACCAAGTTTATGTGGATGGATGCATATTCGTATTTTTTAACGTTGTAAAATCATCAAATAAGTTCTCCCACCCAGGGCAGAGCGGGAGGGACTATCAGACTCGTACTGACTAAAATCCACGGTGTCATTCAATAGCCTTTTATGTTCCGGGGTCACGGTAATTTGTAAGTCCTGCAACCACTTCTGAACAGAAAGATCTGGATGAAAATAGACAATTTATCAAAACATAGAATGCTTTTTATCCTGGTGTTACGATCCAGTGTCGGTGGGGCAATTACTGAACTCGATGCTGGCGAAGCTGTGTCACATAATTGGCGTGACAATTTAATAAGGTACAGTACGTAAAGATGTTACAATAAATAAAAGTTAACATTATTGTAGTAAACCTACGTTAAATATTTATTTGCAATTGCAACTATAATTGATGGAGTATTTCCGTTTCTGAATTAGTCGCAGATTACTATAGGAAAATGTAGGTACAAAATGTTAATTTAACTTGAAACTATTTTTGCAACAAATGGTTATCAAATATTTCATAAAACTCGCTCTTATGGCTTCACTAACCGTACGGGATAGAAAACTAACACAAAACATACGTCTATACGAAAAATCTTCAGTTATGTATTTCACTGAAAGGTAACGAGTAAATACAATATTCAGTATTATTCGAGAAAACGGTACGCCAAGCGTCTTTTGGAAATATTTTTAGGGCGCGTACAAACTTGGCGGTTGAACCGCCTTGTTTTCTTTATTTTTATATGCTCAGAAGCAAAAAATAATAAACGAAAAGCCTTTTAAACCCAGGATGTGCAAGGATTGAAATTATGCATTTGGATTTCTTTTTATGTTCGAGTTGAATCCTTTTGAATGAGTGCACAGTTATCTTTGTGAAAAGATTAATTATGAATACGATTTCGCAAAATTAATCTGAGACTATTGATTACAAAAGGCTTTAAAACATAAAAAGGTGAAATTATTTGTGTAGGTATACTTCTTCTTAGTCTTTCGAGGTTTGCTAGTAGTCCTCGGAAGATTCTATTTCGGGAAAATCTGCTCTAAGACATCAACGATGAACAGTACCCTTAGCACGAATGTTCACTCTTTTACTTTACAGTATTTACAGCGTTTCTTGTATGAAAAAATGGAACAGCGCCTCTGGTGTGCGAAGACGGAACTAATTTTTTCCTTGAAAAATGTCAACTTGAAATTGTCAAAGTTCCAGTTTACTTTACGTCTCAAATACTGAAAATTCGTGCTAAGGGTACAGTTGTAAAGTTTCTGTGACTTCGAAATTTTGACAGCGGTACAAGGGGAGCATTATTTTGGTTACGAAATACTACAATAGTTGATGTGGCAACTGTCTTCCGGAGATGGTTATGACGGAAAAGGCTTAACTAAAATAAATACATAATTATGAAACATAGCGTTCCAACCGCCAAGCTATACCAGACCTTATTGTTCAGAACGCACAAGAGCGTTTATTAGTGATTTCCCAGCGGTTACGTACCCGCCTGCAGGGTTTTATTGTCTCTGCGAAACTCCATTGTGGCAAGTTTATCCGTATATAAACACTGTTTGTCCTAAACGTGTGTTGGCAAAACTTGCGTACGTAAAAACAATGTTATTGGATGTTGAGTAATGTTCTGCTGAATAGTTTCTGTAGATGACTACTCGTATGTTGCGAGTTCATTTTTTTTTTGTTTTGGTAACAAAAAGTTCCAAAAATAAATTAACTGTAGAAATAAGTATTCTTCGTCACCATCACCAGTTTACAATGTTCCCACTGCTTGGACACAGGCCTCCTCTCTGTCTACCACGCGGGCCCAGTGCGGGTCTTCGAATTTGATGGTTCTAGGACATGCCGGTTTCTTCACGATGTTTTCCTTCACCGTTTTGAGAGCAGTGGTGAAGAAATAAACTACATAAAGTAATGCGCCAGGCTGTAAGTCGGGGCTCATACCACTGGGTCACCATCACCACTGCTCTTTTTGTTGTTACTTAATTTGCTGTGTCAGTATTATAACTGTAGGATATATTGATTTTAACAATCACGTGCCTTAAAAACACTTTTGACTTTGTGAATTTTCACACCAAACTCCGATACTATCGTAATTTTCTGTAGGTATGTGTAGGTCAAGCAAAGATTTTTAAATGAGCTTATAAGTATCACACCGTAATTTCTAAGTAATTATTTAACTTCTCACCCTTTTCAGCCGATTACATTCTAACCAAGAGTTTAAAACCGAAATTAAATTAGCCAGTCGTTGCTTATCTTCAAACAATTCAGTTCACGCAATGGGTTAATTGGCCTCAAAGGGATTAGCTAAATTGTCACCTCTGGGAATGTACCAACAAAATTTATATAAAATTGAAACGTGACTTGGCTGTACAGTGTACAGTCAAGTTCAACACGATTTATTTTTCCATTTCGAGCTTCTTTTACCCTTTCTACCATTTAGAATTGCAAAAAAAAGGAAGAAAATTCCGGGTAATGAATATCCACAACTGAACATAGGCCTCCCTCTTAGAGCCTATGCACACCACGTTTTTTAAACGCGCCGGTGCAGCGCGTTTTAGAAACGCGCGCCGACGGCGCGTTTTCATCAGAGCAGTTTGTTGTTTGTCTCCCACCACGATGTCGCTCATATAGTGGGGAGGTCTGGTTATGAATTGATAGTGCGAAATTTTCTTTAAATACATGTTTTTTTAATGACTGTACCAACTAAGACTTTAGTTAGTTTTAATATCGTTGTGCCGTTACCTTGTTCATTATACAGTTTGGTTGTTATAGTTTATTATTTCAGAGTTTACTGACCTCTGTTATCGATTTAATAAGTTGTGGTTTTAATTATGATACAAAGAGAAACTACGTTTTGGCTTAAAACTCTGTATTATTTTAGAAAAACAAAACTTGAGAACGAGCCAGAACAAAACTAAGGTTAGGTATAAAAGCAGAGGTTGACGCAAGAGATAAAAATGCGTAGGATTGGAATAATCATTAAGTGCTATCAAACTATTCAAATCGTTTATTTTATTTCCTCGAAGTCTAGATTTGTTCCTGGATGATGGCAAAGGCTCGCGCCCTACTACATGAGACTTAAACATAACAGGTAGAATATGGGCGTATTAAGCTGGGTACTCACTTAGCAGTGTTGCATGTAACGTATCAGATACTGTATCAACCTGCAAGTGGGTACGGCTCGTCCGAGCACACGCGACCCGCCGAGTGGCGGTATCACTGCGAGCTTACAGCGAGCGGTTCGCAGCGGGCTCGCGCCTACGTACTCACTTGATACCGTATCTGATACGTTACATGCAACACTGCTAAGTGAGTACCCAGCTTAAGGTGCACCTCTGCCTAACCCTTCTCAGATGAAGAGCATGGTGTTATGTGGGTAGATATTCTGTTGTCCAACCTATTTATTTACGAGTAGGTACCCATCATTTGTGTTTGTTCTTGGTCTCAATCTAGTCCTTCCTAGAAACTGGAATTCCTGTGTGCATCTATGGTACGCAGGTACGTAGCATGTAATTACTGTTTGACACCAGACTTAGACAGGATGTTGGTTCCGAGGCAATAACTAGTTTCTACTACTATTTTGCATAAAGCAAATATTATGATATTCACGTCTGCATTAGATACAACTTTGCAAGTTGAAGTGGCAATGGGCAGGCCACATCGCTCGTAGAACTGACAACCGATGGGGAAGAAAAGTTCTCGAGTGGCGACCACGGACCGGAAACCGGTAGGCAGGCCTCCCATTAGGTGGACCGACGACATCGTGAGGGTCGCGGGCAACGGATGGATGCAAGTGGCGAATTGTCGTTCGGCGTGGCGGTCTAAGGGGGAGGCCTATGTTCAGCAGTGGAAGTCTTCCGGCTGATGATGATGATGATGATTAGATACAACTTGACTTTCTGTAATTAAATAAAAAAACAATGTTAGTCCGGTCAAAATAAATATTTCTTTTAACAAAAAACTCCGATATGGATGAATTTCTGCACAAAAATTTAATATCTAGTTTAAACGAAGATATTTTTTGATACACGTTGTGGTCACGTTTTCGTAAGCTCAAAGTAAAACGTCATCTAATTAAACATGTGGTACTAAAATCGGGGTTACCTCAGCGGGGTAGTTAGCCGCACGTCCGTCTCCGGAATTAGCCTGTTTACATGTCAACGTGTCGGGGGACTTGTTCTGGCTTGTCTCCAGTTAGGGGCTTCAATTAAGTGCCTCTGTCCGTTTACATTGAGATTGTGAGGTATGTTTGAGAAGGTATTGGCATAGATTAGTTTGGCAGGTATTATCAAACGAATGGGGGCTTCAGAGTTAATATTGAAGACAGTAACGTAAAGGTGTAATGATCATCATTATATCAGCTGTAGGATGATGTCCACTGCTGAAAAATGCACAAATGAACTATGAACTTTTGACAGGCCTGTTGGTCTAGTGGTTGGTGTCCCTGACTGCTATGCCGGAGGTCGTGGGTTCGATGCCCACCCAGGACAAATGTTTGTGTGATGAGCACGATCATTTGTTCTGTGTCTGGGTGTAATTTATGTGTAATATTTATGTATTTAGACTATTTAGAAATATATAAGTATGTTTATCAGTTGTCTAGTACCCATATAGTCTAAGATACGTATATAGAACGACCTTCACCGATCGAGTAACCGGACGAAATGTGTTTATTATGAATTAAAATATGTTGAAGAATGTGACGGTGATGGGTTGCCTCATAAAATCCTGTCAAGGATATTTTTAATTAATTTTATAAAAGGTTATTTTTTTTCAATACCTTCACCGATAGAGTAACCAAAGAAAATTAACACCAATTGAAAGTCCGAAGTCTATAGAATATGCTAACGTAGGGTTGCCTACCTTTTTCTTGTCAAGGGTATAGGGTTGCCTAATTTGAACAGGTGATAAAAAAATGCTACCTTCACCGATCGAGTAACCAAATAAATTATATATCAAAATAAAGACATTTTTTTTACGAATACGATGGTATACGGTTGCCTATGAAAAACTTGTCAGAAATTAGGGTTGCCAAGCGTTGAAGTTTGAAAATTTTAGACGGTTTGGAAGCACATGAGTAGATAAACGGACTAAGCTTCTTAAGAACGAGCAAAATTGTTACCTATTTTGGTAGGGTTGTCACAATAGGGTAGACAAATTAAACAAAAAAACCGGCCAAGTGCGTGTCGGACTACGCACAGTGTAGGGTTCCGTAGTTGCCCATCAAAATACTTATGCGAATTAACTAAACTGATTCGCTGAATTTAATTTTAAAAAGAAGAATTTTCAAAATCGGTCCAGGAGTCTTTGAGAAATCGGGGAAAATACATAAAAAAAAGATTACGACGAATTTAGAACCTCCCCCTTTTTTTGAAGTAAGTTAAAAATAGTTGACGATAAAAACCTACCTATCCCCAAAAAACATACCGTAAAAACATATTATTAAAATATTACAGCTGTAAAAATAAAGTTGACAAACTTACATTTGCAGTTGAAGAGCATGTTCTCCGATACATTTTGTTTAGGAAAATATGTTATCCAAGTACATTTTATAAGTTGGTCGACTATTACTCGTAAAGTTGTAAAGCCTACTTAGTCATGATAATTTTCTTTTAAACTTCGTTATATATACTACTATTGTGAATTTTTTCACACCCCCAAACATAACCGTTTAGCTGGTAGAGGGGGGGGACACTCGAGTCGAGCAAAATTTAGCACTTTAAAGCTTAATATTTCACAAACGAATTTTTTTATCAAAAAATTGTTAATGGAAACTATCAATATTTTTTAAAGACCTATTTAATGATACCCCACAATAAGGGGTACGCGAGAAAAAAAAAAAACATCCCCTCTTGACGTGTACAGGAGGTACCCTAAAAAAAATATTTTACGAGATTTTATTTTACCACTTTTTCGGCACAACAAATCCCTATATTTACACCAAATTACAGCTCTCTAGTACTGTGCGTCTCTGAGCTAAACTGCGGACAGACGGACGGACGGACGGACGGACGGACGGACGGACATGGCGAAACTATAAGGGTTCCTTGTTGACTACGGAACCCTAAAAATATTAAATAGCTTTATTATTCAGTATGATAGAATCGAATCAAATAATTTAATTGAACTAAGCCAATTACAGGCAATTTCGAATTGTCAAAAGACATAAAATAAAGTTAGTACAAAAATAGTTATGGTGCCCAGTCACAAGAAATAATAACTGTGAAAGTACCGTAGATACCCATTCCAATAGTCCAGTCAACGAGGCATATGTGGTCCGAAAAATTCCTCCTCTGGAACTGAAATTTGGCATATGATGAAGGTGATTGTCGGCGACGAGACCCACGCAACGACAAGGGGTGCAAGTGTGATATTTTGTAAGGTGATTTTTTTAAGACAAGTGTTTTCTAATCAGAATCCAGTGATTGTGTTGTGTATATATTCGATTCTTATTAGATTATCTTGTACGTTCTTATTAGTTTCTAATTAGATAAGTTTTTTAGTGGAAAATTGTAAAAGTTTAAAACCTAGATTATTACGTAACTTGAAAACTCACTTTTTTGTTTATGTATGTTTTTCAATTAAAGTATTTAAAAGGGCTGTGTTTCATTACAAAAATAGATTCACAAGTTTATCATGAAGATCGGTCTAGTAGTTTTCAAGTTATTGCAATTTTTGTGAAATCAAACTTTTGTTCTTGTGTAACTTTAATAGTTTACTGACAACCGATGGGGAAGAAAAGTTCTCGAGTGGCGACCACGGACCGGAAAACGCAGCGTAGGCAGGCCTCCCACTAGGTGGACCGACGACATCGTGAGGGTCGCGGGCAGCCGATGGATGCAAGTGGCGAATTGTCGTTCGGCGTGGCGGTCTAAGGGGGAGGCCTATGTTCAGCAGTGGACGTCTTCCGGCTGATGATGATGATGATGAACTTTAATAGTTTTAGTTCTAGGATTTTTTTTTATAAAAAAAAGTGTTATTCATTTTATTTTAAACCAAAATACGATTGAAAACTTGAGAGGTGTCAAGGGACCACGATAGCAAGTTAAAAAAAGGTTCAAGCGATTTTCGACCTTATTGACATTTATGCAAACACCTGATTTTAATGAAGAAGCAATGTTAACGAATGAGAATGTGAGAAAAACAAACTAAATTTTAAATGTCGATAAGGTCGAAAATTGCCTGCCTCACTTTTTTTTACTTGCTATCGAATGTTTTCCGACCTTCAAGCGATTTTCGACCTTATTGACACTGATGCAAACACCGGATTTTAATGAAAGAGCAATGTTAGCTAACGAGAATGTAAGAAAAACAAACTAAATTTTAAATGTCGATAAGGTCGAAAATCCCTTGCACCTTTTTTTTAACTTGCTATCGTTATGCAAATGTTTTCCGACCTTCAAGCGATTTTCGACCTTATTGACATAATTATGCAAACACCGGATTTTAATGAAGGAGCAATGTTAGCTAACGAGAATGTGAGAAAAACAAACTAAATTTTAAATGTCGATAAGGTCGAAAATTATTCGGTCTGTTCGGTCTGTTATTCATCCTTCGTTGCCTATTTACTGGTCTGTACTTGTATGGAAATACAAATGAAATGGTGCTAGAAAAAGTAGCTAAAAAGTTTAGCCACAAATTTTATAAAATTGTAGCTGTCGTCACCGAATAATAGCCAGATCTAGCTATAAAGTTGCTGAGTTGGCATCACTGCTGCAGATTTGAAGTTGTGTCAAATCGATCGTACGATAGGCAGTATAGTGTATGGTGTATATGGACGAACTGCCAATTTGAAACAATTACAAGCGTCAAATCGATCCGCGATCGTACGCTAGGCAGGATGGTGTATGGCTACTATAAGGTAAGAACGGGCGGTATATAAAGTGGTACGAAGCGCGGTCTATTTGACAACGCGCGCCCTCTTGAAGGTAGGTGTTTGGTATATATTGGTGACCAAACACCTTTAAAAATGTCTTTTGACAATTCAAAATTGCCTGTAATTGGCTTAGTTGAATTAAATTATTTGATTCGATTCTATCATACTGAATAATAAAGCTATTTAATATTTTTTTGTTTAATTTGTCTACCCTATTGTGACAACCCTACCAAAATAGGTAACAATTTTGCTCGTTCTTAAGAAGCTTAGTCCGTTTATCTACTCATGTGCTTCCAACCGTCTAAAATTTTCAAACTTCAACGCTTGGCAACCCTAATTTCTGACAAGTTTTTCATAGGCAACCGTATACCATCGTATTCGTAAAAAAAATGTCTTTATTTTGATATATAATTTATTTGGTTACTCGATCGGTGAAGGTAGCATTTTTTTATCACCTGTTCAAATTAGGCAACCCTATACCCTTGACAAGAAAAAGGTAGGCAACCCTACGTTAGCATATTCTATAGACTTCGGACTTTCAATTGGTGTTAATTTTCTTTGGTTACTCTATCGGTGAAGGTATTGAAAAAAAATAACCTTTTATAAAATTAATTAAAAATATCCTTGACAGGATTTTATGAGGCAACCCATCACCGTCATATTCTTCAACATATTTTATTTCATAAAAAACACATTTCGTCCGGTTACTCGATCGGTGAAGGTCGTTCTATATACGGATCCTGTACTAATAACACAAGCTCTGCTTAGCTTGGGACTAGATGGCGCTGTGTGATAGTTGTGGAATATTATTATTACTATTATTATAACTAGGGATGCATCGATACGCCTTTTAGCCGATACGATACCGATACCGATACTCTTATAAAAATATCGGCGATACCGATACCGATACCGATACGCCCATTGTGAATTAAAAAACTAAGATAAAATAAATTAATTAAAAATCAGATATTTTTTTTATTAATATGAAAAGCAGTGACATACGTTGATATTAAAAAATTATACATTTAAGTAATTAAAATTAACATTAATAAGATTTTTGTTTAAAAAACAAAGTAATCTTAAATTTTTCGGAGAAAGGCGATTTCGCAAGTCTGGTTAGCAAAGGTTTCCCCGGGCATAGTTTGTGCTTCGTTTGCAAGGAAATAGACGAGACAACACGCTCGTTTACACTACATTTTTAAATGAAAAAGTATCGTTGAATCGGCCATAAAAATATCGTCGATACCGATATATCGGCTAACCCGAAGTGCCGCCGATATATCGGTATCGGTATCGGTATCGGATGCATCGCTAATTATAACTCTGCCATAGATTTCCAATAAGTCCAGTTGGACGCGGCTTACATCCAGCGCGATCTTGTGGTCTTCATCAGATCGTCTGTCCACCTTGTAGGTGGACGACCCACGCTGCGCTTGCCGGTGCATAGTTTTAATTCGAGAACCTTACGAACAAAAGGTGTAATATAAACACATAATAAAAAAAAAAACTGTTGGTGCTAATTAGTACTGGCAAGCAGATAACTTACATTTTCATTGCAGTCAATATACACAAGACAATAAGAAATCAAGCGGAAGGATTTTTAATAGGTCCTTAACTGCAATTGAAAGCATTTTATGAAATCCAGATTATAGAACCTTATATCCACATACATTCATGTGTGGAAGAGTAACAAATATCTATCTATCCATCCTCACGAACTTTCGCATTTTTATTTGTAGTTTTTTTTTTCGTTTTAACTTTAACGCCCAAATCCTCTGGTGTCAAAGTTAATTAAGCCGCGTCTAGGAATACCTCTGACTTGGCTTTGGACTTACTTATGTATAATTATTATATAAGTCCAGGTTTCCTCACGATGTATTCCGACACAAAATAATGTCAGTACGATGTCCAAGATAAACTTAAAAAGTACTTTGAATAAAACACACTGGCAATTGCTTGGGTTTGAACTCGCAACCTCATGCATCATAAGTGCTAAACCTGCGGGCCAACACAACTTTAACTAATACTAATCTCCATACGTGTATCCACAGAAGCTATTCGATAATCTAAAGCCATAATTTCCTTTTACCTAATCAGTGACAGCATAACTTAGAACAAAACAATCCGATGTCTATGCGCATAATGCCGAAGCAACAGCGGCATGAAATACGAGTGCATACAATGGCGCGCGGAAGTCTTGCCAGATACCGAGCTAACTCACCTCACACGCTGACAGGTTAGGGCAGGAGGGCAGCGGGGAGCGAGAGGGATTCTGTTGAGAGATGTTGATGGTTGTCTGAGCGAGCAAATGGTAGGAAATAAAGTAATATGAAAAACACTGCAAGAAATGAACCGAGAATAGGCGCGTTCACACAGAGCGAGCAGCTTCGCGAGGCATTTGCCGCGCGAGGTAGCTCGGTTAGTGTGGACGTGTCTCGGCCTAAGGCTGCTTTTCCACCAGAGATGCGCTATGTAGCTGTGCTGCGAGGATGTAAAAGCTGAGCTACGAAACTGTGTGACGGTTTCCACCGATGCTACGCTATGTAGCTGTGCGGTAAGATGTGCTATGGAGATGGGTAGCTGCGCTACAAATTCAAATTCAAATTCAAACATTTTATTTCAGACTAGCTTCTGCCAGCGACTTCGTACGCGGATCCTGTTGCTTATGCCAGCGGTAACGGGGTCGTCAAAATCGAAGATCTGAAACGTCTGATGTCGTATTCTTAGAGCCTCGGACGGGAAACGATTCCAGACCTTCCAGTTTTCTTACAAAAGTAAGTCAACAGGAAATGCCCATCAGACTAAACAACTCTTGCTAAGACGTGATTCCTATATATGTAATAGTGTAGCTGGGCTCTTGGAGTTCCACATCAAGTGTTCCAGATCTTCAATTTTTATACGACAACAGGGAGTACTCATCAGGCTGAACAACTCTTGCTAAGACTTTATTACTGTATATGTAATAGTGTAGCTGGGCTCTTGGAGTTCCACATCAGGTGTTCCATATCTTCAACTTTATTCTCTCATCAGAAAATGCTCATCACGTGGAACAATTTTTGTTAAGGCGCTATTTTTGTATCTCTTATAGTTTAGCTGATCTATTGCAGTTCTGCATCAGGTGTTCAAGTTTCCAAGACAAATTATAGCCTATATGTTGCCCAGACATAATAGCTATGTAACAAAAAAAAACAATCAAATCCGTCCAGTAGTTCCGAAGATAAGCATGCATGGAGTAACTTCTCCCGTTTTCCTAACATTTCCCTTCACTGCTCTGCTCCTATTGATTGTAGCGTGATGAAAAGTATCCTATAACCAGCCCAGGAGTATGAAAAATAATTGTACCAAGTTTCGTCAAAATCCGTCGAGTAGTTTTTGTTTCTATAACGGTTATACAGACAGACAGACAGACAGACAGACAGACAATAATTTTACTGATTGCATTTTTGGCATCAGTATCGATCCCTAATCACCCCCTGATAGTTATTTTGGAAATATATTTCATGTGCAGAATTGACCTCTATACAGATTTATTATAAGTATAGATAGATAGATATAGATAGAAGAAGATAAAATCCATATTTTGTTAGTAAAAAACATGACTTAGCCTAATGTTAGTACATATTTAGTTATATAATTATATAAATAAACAAAAGCATATTATTTGGATAAGTGTATCTGCACACTTACTCACTTTCGTAGGAGGGGAGAGTCCCATCGGTCTGAAAACACCGACCCATAGCACGAATCCATAGCACGCAGCCATAGCACGCAGCCACAGCACGCAGCCACAGCACGCAGCCATAGCATGCGTCCTTTCATATAAAAAACACATCTTAGTTGAATCCGTTTCCACCAGTACTGTGCTATGTAAACCAATGAATATGATTGGTGGGTATCAAACGCATCCGCAGCAACGTAGCATAGCGCATCTCTGGTGGAAAAGCAGCCTAAGCAAGCGCGCGCGCTGCTGCGGGCGAGCGACCGAGCGCTCGCGCCATCCAGTGTCGGCTTTTTGTTTTGCTCGCGCGCGTATATGGTTTCGTGTCTCGGTCGAGAAATATTAGGCGCGTACACACAGAGCGAGCAGCCTCGCGAGGCAGTTTCGCAGCTGCTCGCTCTGTGTGGACGCGCCTAATGATTTAGCAGCAGTAAGTAACACATTGAATTATTAAAATACTTATGAAGTTACGCCACGCCATGTTTTCAGCCCACGCCAAGCCAAGCCAACGCCATTTTATGTCAATTTGGAGCCATAGTTGTCAGCCAAGCCAGCTGTTGGTGACGTCGTATCCGACAAGCGGTGGGTATACGTAATCAAGGTTGCTCATTTTGTGGCACGCTTAGTCGTTAGACATTGCACGCTTAGACCAAAGAAAAAACCAGACCTCTAGCCCCCCGAAGGGTTAATTAGCCTGCAAGAATCTTGACACTTCTTTGTCATGTTATGTCTGGTTTATGAGATTTTGAATACATATTGTGTAAATCACAGTTACGAGGTAAGACCTTAACATTCATAAACGTATTCATAAATATTAATCCGTATTAATTTGATAGATATACCTAATCTAAAAATTAATAGATATAATCTTACAATTATACCTATTTTAACGATTGTTCATTATCGGGAAGTACCGAGGCATTTAGATATTTAATAAATAATCCGGAACTTGACAAACTATCGTTTCCCGGGATACTATTTATAAAACAACCTAAAACGAAAATCTCAACTATGGGGGTTGCCCCCTTATTAATAAACTTGGACTAAAGTTTCGCCAAGGTTAATCCTTAAAAAATGTATGATTTTAATCCGAGGATTATCCTGGTTGTAACTTTAGTCCACGTTTATTAATAAGGGGGCAAGTTATAATCCCGTTTTTTGAACAAAAAAGTAATAAATAGCTAAATCCGCTGACTCACCTGTTTCCCTGGCCCAACAAACCTGCGAGCGGAACAACCGGCATGATTCCATTCATCACGTCGACGGCTCCGTAGCTAAAGTATTTTATTAATTTATCTGCCGCAAGCCATTCTACCCCGTACCCGTTACCGTGGCTTCTCTGAATCTTAAACTTGTTATTCTTGTAGAAATATGCAGGCGATGTTACCCAGTTTGTAGTTAAGTATCTAGCTTTAAAATAACGTGAAATGTCAGCTTTCCTTCGTTGAATAGGCGACAGTGGAGGGTATTGTCATTTTTGGAGTTTTAAGAACGTGAAAGCAATGTTGACCTGAATTTTTCGTTGGAAAGTGTTTGAGTTCATAAAGTGAGAGTTTGCAATTTCATGAAAAGATTATTAATTTAGAATCTAAAATAGTTTTGATTTTAGTCCTAATTCATGAGTCTGATACCTGTGTAACTAGGGGGGTACACCTACTTCCCGGTGTTGAGCCCAGGGGGGGTTTACAACCTCTTAAAACCAGGCTTGTTCCAGTGAGTGAACGAGATGGCGCTAGACGACTTGTATGGCTCTGTCACTTTCACTCGTCGGAAAAAGCCTGGTTTTAAGACGTAATACCCCCCCAGGTGGCCTATCATCATTCCAGTGTGCGAACGAGTTGGCGCTAGACAACTTGTATAGCTCTGTCTCTTTTTCACACTGGAATTACTGGTAGGCCATCAGGGTATCGGGGATCGTGGAGTGATTTTAGTAAGCTACTCATTACTTGCCTATCCCGCTCCTACGGTGGCTGTAGGTGCCGGCTTGGGGAGTGGGTAGTACACCGTCCGATCAAGGATGCGGAAAAGTCGATAATAAAAGCGCGAAATCTTACACACTTGCCTTATGGAACTGTCAGCAAAATGACGGGCCTGATTTACCAAATTCCTGCCAGTGTCACGAAAATGTTTTAAAAGGTAACCGTTCTATGGCTAGAAGTCAAACTAAAGAAAGTGGTTCGTTTTAGTAAGTCTAGTGAAAAGTAAGAAAAGGCCTCTGCCTTGATTACATTTAATTTTATTGTGAACCCCATGTAGGTCATTAAAATTACATTTAAATCAGTCTACAAAAACATTTCAAATCCTTGACAGAAGACTGACAAAGTGTTATAAACAATGATAACCTCATTCAACCTTCGATTCTCGTAATCAATTTAATTGTTGTATTAAAAATAACGCCTTCTACAGGCGTGATACAACCAAAATAAAAATATCATTTTCAACTACGAAACAAAATTGGCCAGTTTTTCAGCGCACAGACTGTTATTTTTTAAATGGGACAAACCCACCACACTATTCCCAAACCACTGCAACTCCTGAAAGCCAGAATTCGAGACAATGAAGCTCGACGTGTCCCGGTGAATGAATTTACCTGTCTTGGATCCTGAAAGGAAATGAATCAGAAATAAATAGTGGAGGAGTAGGAAAAACACGTAGTTTCCACTTCCCTCTATAACAAGCAGGAGACAGAACAAATACAAGGCCGTCAGGCACAAAGGGACATTACAACTGGGAGAAGCCCAGTTGCCTAGCACCACGGATAAAAATGACTAATAATATTCATGGGTCCTAAATTGAGGGCTGCTATGTTTGATTCCATTAATAGGTATGGCAAAAATAGACGGTTATTACGGTTATTCCATAAAAAACATCAAGAAGTAATAATATGTCATACCTACTAGCTATTGCCAGCCGTTCCACCAAACTCGACAAGTTTATTATCCCAAGGGATCATTAGATCAGGATAAACTATTCCATGTTTTAATCCAGGTTATAAACATGAAGATTTTGCGTGAAAGAGTTACAAACATCCATCCATCCAAACAAACTTTCACGTTTATAATGTTAGTAGGATTCTAGGTATTGATATCTAATTATCAGCAGAATGGCAGAGGTTAACGGTGTTTTTGCATCAAGTTGAGCCGGATTATAATATAAATAAAGACGTTCCAAATATTCGTTAGTAGGTACTGGATTTACCGTCGGAGTGTAGGCGTATTTTAAAAATCATGTGGAGAATAATAAGTGTATTTACTGTTCTGATCGCTGCTCAGGCAGCAAACATACAAGATATATATGGAGACTGGTGGGAGGTCGCTTTTTATCCAGTTGTTACGTACGCACCTGTATGCATACGCTTCGGATTCGCTGGAAATACAGAAGTGAAATGTACTCATGCTGACGGAAGAAATGGGACCTTAGTTCTAGCAACTATGATGAATGACAAAGGAGCCGTTCTGGACCATCATTGGATGCCGTTGACGGTGGTAAATACTGTTGCAGAAGTGATGCCAGCTTTGAATACCACCGTGACGTGTGATGGTCAGCAAATGCGTGATTACGGTGTCGTAAGAGTGGTGAACGAAAACTACTTCATTTTATACACGCCCATCACTATGTCATATACTCGCACTGAATTGGAACAGAACTCAGCAATACTTTTTGGGAAACAACTCGTGTCTTCAGAAAAATTGATGGATGTAATGTTGAGTATTGACGAACTAAAGAACAGACGAGGAGCCCAGATGTGTGGAACAGAGAACTATGGTAGATTCAAGAGTACAAAGTAAATGATTTAATTAAATAAAAATAATATTTTAATTAAACCTACTATTAAATGCTTGACAGTTACATAACTTGTCTTTGTCATAACGGTACAATTTAATACACTATTATTACATCTATTAATACCTCTATATATACGTATATCATATTTCATTATACCTGTACATTTTATTTTATTTTATTCTGTTGCACATATTTATTGCTTAATTATTTTAACACACACACACTATAAAGCTGATTTACATCTGTGACGTCTCGCAAGGCTCAGTTGAAAATCAGCGTCAGGCTCCCTGTGGCCTGGCTTTATGCTGAACTGAGCCTATTTGGCACAGCCGTGAGGCACACGGTACCTATATACATATATATATATTTTTTGTATTCTCTTTACTTTTTAATTGTAATTGTGTGCATAAGGCTTGCCAAATAAATTATTTTCTTTCTTTCTTTCTCTTTCTTTCTTTCCTTGGTGTACATCAACGTTTAAGATTCATGATTTTTTACCCCTAAAATACACACGCGCATACTAGAATTTTTGTGAATCGGGTGATTGCTGACTTATCGTGCTTTCATTCGTTATTTGCCAAAGTGTGATAAGCTGTTGCCCCCCTATTAATTAACGTGGACTAAAGTTACGCCAATGTTAATCCTTAAAAAATGTATGGTTAATCCGAGGATTATCATGGTTTACTAATTAGGGGTTGGTGTCTGCTGCCAGTTTTGTCTCTTTGACAGTCGATTACTGTAGTAACTAGTGACTGCCAATCTTATCAAGGGGATATCGTATTCGCACTACTAACTGAGTTGTGAAGTTCATTTCGACTGTTGCCCTGAAGGATCCATTTAAACTGGTAGTTGACCCCAGCATAGCAGGGCATGGTTTAATCCACTTTGATCACAGATGATAAAGCTCAAAACTGTTAATGAAAGCTGTCAAATTGTCATCTATCACTGTCAGTGTCATGACAGTGATCATAAAATCGATAATTTCTTTAAAAGTTCTGTCACAAATCACTAGATGGCCTTACTTGAAAAGTGTTTTTGTCATCTTTTAAAACTTGTTCAGTCTCATGTTGTGGATAAAAGGTATATTAGATTTTTGATGTCTAGTGATTCAACTTTTTAATTTTGATTGATCGTTTATCGTAGCAGCGCACTAATCTAATGGGACGTGGAAAAAATGGAATCTAATTATTTTTTATTCATTATATTAAAATATTTTTCTAATACATTCTAAACGCTCATGTTTACTAATTAATAGCAGACTCATGTCAATGTAATTTGAATACGCAATTTTGCTTGCATTCGTCACCGACTTTAGCTGCAAGAACGATATTTCAAACTCGACCCAAGATTTCTGTCCTACTCCCACGCAAGCAAAATCGCGAGCGCACAATATCTGTTATGTTTATCAGTGTAGGTCAAAGTTTATTACTTCCCAAATTAAACACAGTAGTGACACATGCTTCAGTGTATGTATTACTTTACGTTAGTGATCTTTTCAACATGTTGAAAACAATAGTTTTATTTGCACTGTTAATCTTAATTGATGCGAAAGGGATAAAAAATGTGTACGGCGGAGACTGGATGTTGGTTGCTGTATACCCGGCGTCTACAAACGATCCGGTGTGCATACGTTTCTCATTCACCAAAAGCCCCGTAAGTGTGAACTGTGTTTATGACGACGGAAGAAAAGCAAATTCAGTCCAAGTTTCAATGATGACTGAAACCGGAGAATTGTTGGAAAGATACTCGATGCCGATGATTGTAGTTGATACGCCTGCAGAAGTTATGCCGGTGTTGAACTCCGGCTGCAAATCCGGGGATGTAGAGGTCAGTGACCATGCTGTTGTGAGGTTAGTGAACGATAACTACTTCATCATGTATCACTATGTGCCACCGCCTGAAGGAACTATTAGTTCCGACACTAACCAGAATGCTGCGTACCTTTTCGCGAAGATTCTCGTTCCCGAACCGAAGTTATTCGAGGTTATGACAAAGATAGAAGATCTGAAAGAGAGGGAAGGCTCTGTTATGTGTGCGATAGAAAATTATAACGGACCTCAGTGATGAAATCTTGGTGGTGAATAATTATGAACTATGTTGACTGTATTTTGTGCTACACTGGCGATTAGCTAGTTGTGCATCTCATGTTACAGACGGTGTAGGTATAAGCGAACGATATGATGTGACTATTGCTTTTGTGATTTATTTTTGTTCGATGTTACAAACAAAATTTGATAATAAAGCAACGTGGATTTTTTTCTGGTCTATGACCTTGTATCGACACTATTATGTCAATAAAAGAAAACATTGGCGATGATTATGATGCAAATTAAATAAAATTCCTTTTATGCTGGGCAGTCGTGTAAAATGGAACCTTCATTGTGATTATTATATTCTCCACAAGTTGGGACAATTAGTTCCATAAATACATCAGGCACAACACCTGTTTGAACGGAGGATCTTCGTAGGTATATCAAAGGGAAATGGGGGAACATTGTTGTTTTACATAATTATAAAATAATCAGAAAGTTTTACGATTTGTGTGCTATTAAACTTTAAAATACAATATTAATTCTACTTCTGCATAACTCATCGAAGATTTCCGGATTACAGTTGGAATTTATTTCTATTTTTGTGGTTTGTTAATTACCTCAATCTAGCGTAGATGCAAATACCAATTAGAAGAAACTGGAACTCTTGCACACCGACAGAACACTGAGAAAACTAACTTAGGTCTTTGAAAGGATGGTGGTCGCGAGCCAAGCGACCCTCGGTACCGGCGTTAGGGCAAGGCGCGGTTAGGCGACCGCCCAGGGCGTCGAATACGAAGGGGCGCCGCAGGTCCACTTACTCGTAAATTTCCCAATTTCTTTCATCCCATTTTTAGGGGATAAACCCAAAACCCGTCTAAAGAAAACATAAAACTTACATAATTCAAGGAACGTTTACGTGCAAAATGACATGCTTTTCGTCACTGGAGTAAAACGCCATCTATTGCAACGCATTGGAAACATGCACAAATGCATAACAGAGTCACGTTAGTTTATTTCTTTTAATAAATGGTAATTTCATTAAATCCTTTTCCTTTTTTCTTATGGGTTTGTATTGCAGTTAGGGGGCGCCGTAGAAAATCTCTCCCAGGGCGCTGGTAGTGCTAAAACCGGCACTGGACCCTCTATAAGAAATCACATCGCTGGACTCTACGACGGACGTCTCGTCGACGCGACGGCTTTGAGATCGTCCAATCGCGAAGCGCGAGCGCACGCCACGCCGTTCACGCCGCTGTCAGTAGATTAGAATAATTATAGCAAACTTCAGTCCCAGCAGCGCGGCGTGAGTGCTGCAACTGCGTGATCACAAGGCTGTGTTTCTAGAGAATAGCACTGCAGGTGAGGTCTGTCCATCGCAAATTAATAGCTCAGCCATCACCACAGCTTACAGATCTCGAGGAAATTGCGAGGTGTCCACCTCGCGGTACCCTATCCAAAACAGTCAAAGATTGACAGCGGTGTAACTTTGAGGTAAAGCTGATTTTCAGTTTTCAGATTACGATTACATGTAATAAATAGATAAAGTGTTGTGTAATAGCAACCATTGACGGTTTATCTGACTATCTGATATGCACGGTTGGTTTTGCGAATACGGAGTATCGTACCGTTCCCTTAATTTGACCCCATTACTTAATTTTATTAGGGAAGCGCTCATTGTACACGTAATAGCTTTGGCTATGTTAAGGCTTTTGTGAAAACTCTTGTCCGGGGGTAGTATCACCGTCATTATTTTCAATGGCTAAGCAGTATTGTTTTGTTATGGCGAGGGAGTGAGACTGAATTTAAATTGTTTTAAATGGCAAAGGTTTTAGACAAAGACAAAACATTATATCAAAGTCTGAATATAATGATAACTACATTGAATAGATAATAAGTTTTGTATCTACCTAACCCATATTTGTGTTTGTATTTTCTGTGTGTACTATACTGTACTATACTTTAAAATGTAGCAACAAAGAAACAACGCGTGGTTGAATAAAAATCTATCCTTTTTTGAATAGCAATCGATTCTACTCCTTATTCTTTTATGTACTCTTTACAAACGCCACCTCGTATCGGCTATCAGTGTGCGCATCCAGGCCTCAAGTCTGCTATTACAATAGCAGATTAGAGCCCCTGGTCATCTTGCCACCTCTTTTTATACAGGCGGCGTCGACAGCGTTGTCTATCCTCAGGCACTTGCAAAACTTAAAGGCGCTCCCTCATCGCGAGCATTCACCTGTAATGTAACGTTACAGATTCGAGCATTTAATCAGTGAGGGAGGAAAATCGAGCATCACAATACGTACTTTGTAACGATACAAAACGAGTTTACATCAGTGAAGGAGGAGAACCGAACCTTACTATACGCACCTTGTATCAAATCTATACTAAGCGTACCCGAATGCTCGTCATTCAGGGAGGTAGTGCTGTAATGTAATGCTCAAAGTTGAATTTATAATGTTACATTGCACGCGAAAGCTCCCGTTGAGGGAACGTCTTAACATGTTACCAAAAACAATAAACATTCTTGCAAAACCTTTTTTTTTTGTAATATAATCATCAAATAAGTCCTCCCGCCCTGGTTGAAACGTAAGGGACTGCCAGACTCTTAACGTTTTATTACAAAAACTAAATGTACGAGCAAACCCGTACAATATTAGTTGTTTAAGTTTTATGCTGACATCGACGCGCAGCGAATGAATAAAACGCATACATTTGTGTAATCGTAGAGTAGTTGCATACCATCGGTACAAAGACTCATTTGCCGCGGGTCGATCATTTACCAGTTTTCGGGCATTATATAAATCTATCAAAAAACAGTTTATCATTTAAATGTACCCTAACCCGTACACTAAATAAACCTTGGTTTAAACCTGGACTATAAAGTCCAGGCTTATATGCAGAACCTTGGTTTCTCCGTATTGCATCTTAGATTAAAGGTAGACATTAGTACCGTCATTTCCTATTGCCTAGACAATTAAATCCACCAAGTTTAATAACCCTTAAATCTACCATGTTTAAATCCATTTTGGGTGAAAATAACACAAAATAAACAACACAATGTAAAAGTAGCTATGAGAAACTTTGCCACACCTTTGACAGATATCTACTACTGTAGACTGTAGACCATAGTTTATCACAAAACCACGATTTGTAATAACGTTTGTGTAAACCGTAGTTTTACGAGATTCAAACCTGGGTTAAACCCCTATTTTTTAATAAAACGGTTAGTTACTAAAAATCCACCCTGTTCCATTCCATTTCACTTTCCTTTATGTTCTAGGATCACGTATACTTTTACAGACGGTCTCGCGACGCGGCAAGCAATGTTAATTACAACAATCAAAATTCCTTATATAATTTCATTTAAACCTAGACCATTTTTGGTCAAATATAAAATATTCAAATCAAAACCGCTCCACTAATAAAATATGGATTCGTGTGAACAACGGATGCTCCAAAGTTCCCCACTTCGTGCATGGGAGTATCAAACGAAATTCAGTTTTATAAGCTGAAAAACTAGGTAGATGAAATGCCACTGAAATATGCATGGTGACGGCACGTTATAAATTCTGTGTGAGCTGTTTTTAGGGATGATTTTGCCAAATCAAGTGGGATTAGTAATGTATGATATACCTACTAAAAATCGTGAAAACTAGTAATATAACAGTAGTAGTAGTTAGACACTAATCTAAGAGATGGGAACTACGTTACCGAAAAACGTTCAAACGTGGAATAGGAAATTTCAGCTTGCAAGTGTCCGTTGCGATGGCCTAGTTGGTAAGGCGTCTGGAGTACTTAAATTATCCAGAAGACGCGGGTTCGTATCCCACTTGCAACTGAATTTTTCTTTCCTCAAAATTCATCTTTATCGTGAAAACTGACTGCAATTCTGGGGTGAGCATGAAAAAGTACGTGTATAAGTATCATGTTCATTGTGTAAGCGCTTTGGTGATTGTCATCTGTTTGCTAATCACTACATTCTAACACAATTTGCGCTGGATTGCAGTCATAAACTTTCTCTACTAGGTTATTAAATTTCACGATTTTATTTACCTGAGCCATTTTCTATTTATTCGTAAAGAAGGTTGCCCTACACTAGATTCTCCTGTGTAGTGTTTCTTATCAAACATTAAGAAAAAGAAAGTTTGACATTTTATTTATACTCACATACAAAAACAGCCTAAACTGGAACAACTACCTGCAGGCCATACAAATGTTTGTTTCGTGCGGGAATCGAACTGCAAACGCGACTCGCTCAGCGCCTGGACCAACCGTACAGTCAAATTAGTTGTGGCTGGGTTTAGCAATGGGCAAATAATATTGTTGCCATCGCGGGAATGTTCGCAGCTACGTTAGAAACGGGAAAAGAAAAGAAAATTATGATGAAATAGAACCCAAGTTTTGTGTAAGTTACAGAACGTGCTAGCAACAGAATAAATACATACTTTGAAATTATTACCCTGAAAACAAAATTAATCAACGTTCCTTTCCAAGAAGTCACTTCCAACTTCGTCACAAACGGCTCACACCATTGTTCCATTTATTCAAAAATAAGTTTAACATTTCGACATAGGTACATGTTTCAGAAACATGTTACGTTGTTTATAAAGCGAGTTTCAATTAATTTTACAACAATAAACGAGGTAATAATTATGTACAATTTAACAATGAGAGACTAACAAAACAGTGCAGTACGTTGAGTGGGCAAAGACCAGCAAACATGAGTATTGTGATGCGGAGTATAATGCGCTATTAGTACATTTGTTAAGTTCGTGACGCAACTGGAAATTCCTGAATGGTTCACCGAAATAAACAGTGGTGTTCTAATCGATTTAAGTGTTAACTCATCCGCAAAATATTTCATCCAAGGATGAAACGTCACCCACCAAAAAATGAAAGGGGTCGAATCATCCGCAAGTTCGGATGAGTCGTCGCATGGCTAATATTGATGTGGTCATTTCATCCAAGTGACTACAAAGATAGGTACAAACAATTGTGTAAAATTACAGAAAATAAGAACACGATCTGGAATCTGAACATAAAGTAGGATAACAGGATCATGAATAAGGTGTACAAAAATGGGCCACGATACTTCCCCTAAAATGGCAATAAGCATCGGGAATCAAAGATTTTGCTGCCTTTACGTCATAAACTTTTAGGGCGCTCCCTCACTGCGAGCAGTCACTAGTAATGTAACGTTAGAGATTCGAACATTCCAAGACAATATAGCATCAAATCGCGCACTTTTATGTTACATTACAGGTGAGGCTCGCGGTGAGGGAGCTCCTTTACATGAATGTGTAATTTTTGCGCAGACCATCACGAGTGCACTTACTTGTACATAAAAACATAGTCGCAGATGGAAAAAACTCATAACCATTACAAATGAGATTGCTATTAGTGCACCTTCACCTTAACGAGCGTTTGCGTTACGACTCTCCGGTACATAAATATTGGCGCGGACGGTTTGAGGTACGGCACTGTAATGGAAGCCATACACCATACTGCCTATTTGTCAAATCGGCATGATACTGCCAATTTGATCAGTTAGAATTGACCGTGTGTGGGCGTGGAATCCATCAAATTGGCATGACATGCCAATTTGATAGGTGATCAGATCGATTTGACACAACTTCAAATCGGCAGCAGTGATGCCAACTTAGCAACTTTATAGCTAGATCTAGCTATTATTCGGTGAGCGATAGCTACAATTTTATAAAGGTGCTAGAAAAGTACCTAAAAAGTGTAACTTGTGGCTAAACTTTTTAGCTACTTTTCTAGCACATTTTCATTTCATCATGAGACTTTCAAAATAAGTCAAGTATTAGTGTCTCGAGTGGAAAGACAAGATAATGCAACAGTGGCTCATTCTGCATATAAATAAGTGGCATTCTGAAGAAATAGTTCAGTTTTGGGTTTAACTAAAAAAAATGAAATTCTTCCGCTTACAAAAATATCTGAGAACGCTACAAACGATGGTGAACGACCCCAAAGAGCAATCAAATTCATTAAAATAAAAAAATGCTTGAAAAAAAAATATCGTCGTCGTTTTTAATACCGAGTACGCACACGAAATTCCTGCAGTTAAATTTTTAACACCTTGTATATTTAAATAATATATTTTGTCACCGGAAGAATTTCATATATTTTTTTTTATTTTAACCCAAAACTGAACTATATCTTCAGAATGCCACTTATTTATATGTAGAATGAGGCACTGTTGCATTATCTTGTCTTTCCACTCGGGACACTACTTAACTATAATTATAATTTCGAAAGTCTCATGATGAAATGAAAAGGTGCTAGAAAAAGTAGCTAAAAAGTTTAGCCACAAAATTTATAAAATTGTAGCGGTCGTGTCGTCACCGAATAATAGCCAGATCTAGCTATATAGAGTTCATGAGTTGGCATCACTGCTACAGATTTGAAGTTGTGTCAAATCGATCGTACGATAGGCAGTATGGTGTATGACTGGGTGTATGGCTACTTTGATATTTATTGTTTGCTCCAATAATGCAATTGTTTTAGAGCCTGCTTTCACATTAATATGCTTTTAGCCGATGCTACAAATTATTTGATTATGATGTGTTGATATTGGTTCGGTCTAATGCGACAATCATTTTCGAAATTCCTAATGTAGTTAGCGGTTTACTGGCTTTTAGTGACGTAATGTTTGTGTTTTTTTATTGACGTGGTAAACTCATCAAATGAGTTCCCACCCAACTATTGTTGTTGTACTAAAATCCACGGTGTCTATCAATAACCCTTTACGTTCCGGGGTCACGGTAATTCGTTAGTCCCGCGACCCCGGCAGACTTTGGCTCTCTAAAGGTGGGCCCCGTCATTGACCTGACACTTTGAGGCGCGCGTGGAACACAACACCTCGTCAATCCGGGCATGATCCATGGTCGGACAGCGAGTCGCCCATTACTCGCCGCCCGCATGCCCGTGAATGAATTACAACATAACATCATCAAAGCATTGGCTTTGATGATGTTATGTTGTAATTCATTCAGCTTTATTATGTTTTATTTAGAGTTAAGAAGTTCTTTTTGTGAAACATAATTTTAGCTTTATGACACTTTCTATAACGGTGAATTTAGGTACATCTACGACCAGTTCACATTTTATAGCTCAAACAACTATGGCAGTGGCGGAATTTGCGTGGGATTAACAAATAAAATAAAAGTATGCGCTCACGAACTGTATATCACTATCACTACATAGTATAAAGCAAAGTCGCTGTTGTATATTTAGTCTATGGCACATTAGTTTTAAGAATAAAAAATGTATTGTCTATGGTCTTCCTTGATCACCTAAGCTACGATGTAACGGACGCCATCGTGTAAAGCTCTCAATAAATTATAATCCGAATTCATCTCAAGAAGTTGTCTTATTACAAGAACCCAGCCAGCCCCAAGCACAACATGGTGTCAGAATTGGTCTCAAAAGGTGAGAAATTTGTAATTATTCAAAATGTCTGACAAAATCTTCATTGCGAACATAAGGCCGCTAAAGATAGAAAATGGCGACAATGCTGCCGAGAAATGGAGGCAATGGAAGCAACGTTTCGAAATATTCATGGATGCTAACGAAATCAGCAAATGTCCAATTGCTAAACAGACAGCAATTTTACTGAACACGATTGGTGATGACGCGCTTGAAATATTCAATAGTTTCAACATCGACAGGACACAAACGAGCGTAGAAATAATTTTGAAAAAATTTGATGACAAATTCAGTCCACACACCAACTTAACAGTTGAAAGATATAACTTCTTCACGAGACTACAGAAGCAAGACGAAACTTTGGAAGAATACCTCACAGTTCTCACTAACCTATCGACCGCATGTGAATTTGCAGCACTAAAAGATTCTCTTATAAAGGATATGCTCGTCATTGGTATACAAAATACACATATAAAGGAAAGACTTCTTCAAGAGGAAAATTTGACAATTGAAAATGCCATGAAAATTGCAAAAAGTCTCGAACTGTCTCAAGAAAGGTCAACAAAACTCATGTGCAAAACTGAAAACAAAGAAACAGTGCAAGCAATCAAGTCAAGTAACAGAAGCTGTTCACAGACCAGGTACAACAAAAATAATCATCACTACAGGAACAGATCATCATCGTCAAGCAGAAATAACTTCAGCCAAAGACTAAAAACACCAGACAACAATGTATGCAGGAGGTGTGGTCAAGTACACAAATACAAATGTCCAGCAGAAGGCAAGACTTGCAACAATTGTAAGAAGAAAAACCACTTTGCAAAATTTTGTTTCTTCAAAAATTCAGGAAACAATAATAATTCTGGTAATAATAATCATAGAGTAAGTACAATTCAGTCATTATCACATCCACAAGAAAATCAATTTGTCATACGTTCCATTAATAAAAATTTTAACAGTACAGGAGACTGGCAAATTAATGTTTATTTTCAAAATTTCAAAGTCAAATGTCAAATAGATACAGGAGCTGACACAAATGTCATATCAAAGCATACTCTTGAAAGAATTAGGTCTAATACTCAGGAAAATATTAATGTAATAAGAACAAATAATAAAATATATACTTTTTCAGGAGAAGTAGTGCCAAATTTAGGTACTTGCATCTTAAATTGCTCATTTGAAAATGGAGTTTCAGCAAGATTACACTTTACTGTGGTAGATTGTGAATGCATTCCAATAATTGGGTGGAAAACATGTGAAAAACTTGGTATTGTAAAAAGAATATTCAAGATTGAAGACAGACATAGCAACAGGTCAGTACAAAATATTGTGTCAAAGTACGCTAGTACATTTGAAGGTTTAGGTTGTTTACCTTACAAGGCTCATTTAGACATTGATCACAGTGTTACACCAAAAGTTTGTCCGGTACGTAAAATTCCCTATTCTTTAGAAAATCGCCTAAAGGATGAACTAAAGAGTATGGAACAACAAAAAGTCATTGAAAAGGTTGAAAAGCCAACAAAATGGGTAAATTCTATAGTCCTAGTAGAAAAACCTAATGGTAAGTTGAGGATTTGCCTGGATCCAAGAAACTTAAATGAAGCTATAAAGAGACCCTACTATCCTTATCCTACATTTGATGACCTTAGATCTAAAGTAGCCGGAGCTTCTATTTTTTCAAAACTGGATGCTAGTTCAGGATATTGGACTATTTGTTTAGATTCAGAAAGTAGTGACTTATGCACTTTTAATACACCCTACGGTAGATATAAATTCCTTAGATTACCGTATGGCATAAATTCCAGTGGAGAAATATTCCACAGAACCATGAATCAATTGTTTGGAGACTTACCAGGAATAATAATATTTGTCGATGACATTCTTGTCTATGGGTCGAATGAAAAAGAGCACAACGAAAGGCTTGAATTACTGTTCAAACGTGCATCTGAAGTAAATTTAAAATTTAATAAGTCTAAATGTCAATTTGGTATGGAGGAAATACGCTATGTTGGTCATATTTTTAACAAAAATGGAGTGTCACCCGACCAATCTAAAGTCGAAGCAATTTCTAATATGTCTAGTCCAACAAATGTTAAAGAACTCCAAAGATTTCTAGGAATGATTAATTATTTAGGTTCCTACATTCATAACTTAGCTGAAGAAACCACTATTTTGAGAGACTTGCTAAAAAAGCAAAATACTTGGCAATGGTTAGATCAACATGAACAACAATTTAAAAAATTAAAATCATTAATATGTCAGTCACCCATTCTTGTTCATTATGACATCAAGAAACCTATTAGATTGTCTGTTGATTCATCAAAAAATGCAGTAGGCGCTGTAATATTACATGGTAAAAATCCTATAGCATATGCCTCAAAATCACTAAATAAAAGTCAAATAAACTATGCACAAATAGAAAAAGAGCTTTATGCCATTGTATTTGGTTGCAATAAGTTTCACCAATACATATACGGTAAACCTGTTCAAGTCGAAACAGATCATAAACCTTTGGTCACTTTATTCAAAAAACCTTTGTCAGAAGTCCCTACAAGATTACAACGTATGATGATAGCCTTACAAGCTTATCACTTAATTGTTTCTTATACTAAAGGAACAGAAATGTACATTTCAGATACTTTGTCACGTGCTCCCATCAAGGACACTATCCAAAATCAAGAATTAGTTAGCCTGGACGATTTAGACAACGAAGTCGAAATTCATATTAACTTATTAACTTCTAACTTAGCTATCACAAAAGAAAAACTGGATAAAATTTTACATCACACAAATCATGATTTAATATCACAAAAACTTAAAGAATATTATAAAATAGGATGGCCTAAATGCAAAGAACATTGTGACAAATTAGTATCACCTTATTGGAATATTAAGGAAGAAATTCATATGATTAATAATTTACTTTTCAAAAACAACTCTGTCATAATACCTAAGTCTATGAGGTCTGAAATTTTGAATATCCTTCATGAAGGTCATTTAGGTATAGAAAAAACAAAAAGTTTAGCTAGAGGAGTAGTTTATTGGCCTAACATCAACCAGGACATAGAAAATAAAGTAAGACAATGTGAAACTTGCAGTATTTATTCTTCAAATAAAACTAAAGAGTCAATGTTATCTCATGAACAACCACTATTTCCTTGGCAAAAACTAGCCACTGATTTGTTTGAATATAAAGGCAAAAAATATTTACTTGTTGTAGATTTTTATTCCAATTACATAGAAATAGCAAATTTAAACAAAGACAGTAGAACTTTGAATGTCATAACACACTTAAAATCTATTTTTGCTAGACATGGTATCCCATTACAACTTCTAAGTGATGGAGGTCCCCCTTACAACTCGTTGGAATTTAAAAAATTTCTTCTTGATTGGAATGTTGAACATATTGTGTCAAGTCCACATTTATCTAGGTCAAACGGACTCGCTGAAGTTTCTGTAAAAATTGTGAAAAACATATTAAGAAAATGTGATGAATCAGGGTCTGATCCCTTCATAGGATTACTTCATTATAGAAATAGTCCTAGAGGAAATATTGCTTCACCTGCTCAGTTATTAATGTCAAGAAATTTAAGAACTAAATTACCTAATATAGTAAGTAATCTAAGACCTAAAATTGTAAAATTTTCAGAACACAAAGTAAAGAAACACAGTAATTTAAATAAAACAAAATTATATTATAACAAAAATTGTAAAACATATCCAACATTTTATAATAACCAACAAATTTACTTTAAGAAAAATCCAAAAGATATCATATGGACTAAAGGTACTATTGTTTCAAAGACAGACTTTCCTAGATCATTTATTGTTAAAGATTGTTATGGTACAAATTACAGAAGAAATAGTCAACATATTCGGATAGATTATAAATCAAGCAATAATAAGTCAAATAATAAAAAAGTCAAATTCAAGGACACTAGACAGACTATGAATCAAAATAATTTTCCAATTCCAAATAAAACAGACAAGTCGAAGTCAGAAACATTTCTTCAAAAGTCCAAAATAAAAGAAAAAGAGGATGATAATTGTATATTTATTTTCACTCATTCAGAGTCAAATCCTTTGTCAAAGTCTATTACCAAAGAAAATAATGATTCTGATTCCTTTTTGTCAGTAGAGTCAGATCATTCGTCTCAGTCAGTTACGGAGGCAAGATCTCCAGTATTTGTAAATGTCGAAGAAATAGCATCACCTGATAGTCTACATGAATATAATGAATATGATGACCAGGTTTTATTGGATACAAATGAATCATCATATAATTCTCAAAGTCCTATTACTAGTCCTATGCTTGAAAACTTACCTCATACCTCTGTTAATTTTGAAAAGAAAGATTGTAAACAAGTTAAAAAAGAAATGTCGCAAGCTGAGTATAGCTCGAGAGGTAGATTGATAAAAAAGAGACAGAAATTAGATTTATAAATTTGAAATTGTGTATTAATATTGTATAATGTTAAAATATATTGTATTATTATAATTTAATTTATCTTAGCTTTATTCATCAGTTTAAGGTTATTGATAAGTGTCAAATTGTCAATGTCATAATTTTATAAATGTCAATGTCATAATAATTTTATAAATGTCACATCAAACCTTTTAAAAGAAAAAAGGGCATGTTGTATATTTAGTCTATGGCACATTAGTTTTAAGAATAAAAAATGTATTGTCTATGGTCTTCCTTGATCACCTAAGCTACGATGTAACGGACGCCATCGTGTAAAGCTCTCAATAAATTATAATCCGAATTCATCTCAAGAAGTTGTCTTATTACAAGAACCCAGCCAGCCCCAAGCACAACAGTCGCTTACTCTGTCCCTATGTCCCTTTGTATGCTGAAATCTTTAAAACTACGCAACGGATTTTGATGCGGTTTTTTTTTAATAGATAGAGTGATTCAAGAGGAAGGTTTATATGTATAATAACATCCATTAAATAGTGGAGAAGTACTGTTATTTTTGAGGTTTCTAATGTGATGTCGTAAATAATTACATATTTTCCGCTTACATTGCAAACGCAGGCTGAACCCTACGAGTTTTATCAAAATAATGTACTAAGTATTGTACACATTGAAAAGGTCTACAGAAAAGTCCGTGATGGTATATGTCTATCTCTTATGGATAACCCACAATAACTTTTTTTGTCATTTACTTTTAACGACAAATAATGGCTAATTTTCGAAGCGATTTTAACCAATACAGCATTAATCCTTAACCAATTAAATACCTATAGATCTATATGGCCCTTTACACCGTATGATTTAAGTGAATATTTTCGAAGATATTACAGATTTAAAAATTGCGGGACGTAGCGTTTGCGCAGTTTTTCTGTAGTGTATTTAGTATCAGCATTGCACCCGTGCGAAGCCGGGGCGGGTCGCTAGTTACCTATAACTTACACGTGAACCACACTGCTACATAATATACAGTACGATGTTTAGAAGCACTAACTCCTTGTGAACATTGTTCAAAAGTGTCCAACAAGATGCACTCAAACTTCATTGTTCATGCACAGTTGCACACTACGAATGCGCATGGATAAATATGTAGATTCAATAACATACGACACGAAATACCAAGAAAAAGAAAAGACAACCTAAATAAAATTCATCAAAAGATTCAGATATGCAGAAAGCTATAAACATACAAACCAAGTCATATGAGAATTATCATTTCAAAAGTCGTGCTCCTCTAGAAACCACATCACAAAGACATGCAGTTTCAATAAACTACGCTATTCAAAAAGTCAACATACAAACTGCGAATGTAAATATAGTTTTAAAATCAGGATCCAGGTGTGATGAATAATTCAGTCGACGCAGCGGCAAGAGCGAGCGATGCTTCAATATTAAATCTTTGACATCGATGCGCTGAAAACAGTGTTCTTATGCAGGGAGGAGGTTCTAAATCGATTTATAGACTAGACATGTGTTTTTTGTTAAATTGGTCCAGTTCGTGATATCTAAGAACGAAGTTAAATTCCAAACAGTTCAGTGCCACTTTTTAGTTCACTAAACACAAACGGTATCGGCCCCCACTTACGAGTTAAGTCTTATATTCGAACCCAGCTAGGCTATATACTTTGTGTTATTTATTTCATCGTCACTGTTCTTACAACGGTGAAGGAAAGCATCGTGAGCGTGGCATGTTCTAGAACCAAAAATTCAAAAACATGTGACATCTACCAACTCGCACTGGGCCCGTGTGTGGCCCACACTTTGTAACAGAAAGCGCCTGTGTCCCAGCAGTGAAAACATCATTTATGCTGACGATGGTTTCATCATCAGTTTATCATCAGCTGTTTGGCTACGGAGTGTGTAAGCGACTAGGGTTGTGGGCCTATACATAATCAAGGTTTTTGAGAAGAAGTTTGTGTCATAATGTAGAAATTATGAACTTAATATTATGGTCGTTGTTATATTGGCTGTCAAAAGAAAATAATTGTGGAGCTGAGCTATAGAATCCTGTAGAGTTGGTATTACTTAGACAATTATTGTTAGTTATGTACTTAATTCAAAAACGTTTGTCTCTACCTTTGACTAATTTAGTATTTTTGCTGAATTGTCCCAAATAAGATACACTAAAGTGGGCGCGTTCAGAGTATCGTTCCTCTGAATCCTCGCACTAACAATACAATCGCCTTTCCCCGGCGGCTGAGCGAAGCGATATCACCCTTCAAGAAAGCTCCTCGCTGGAGGCATTCAAACGCTCATTATTTACTACTGAATCACTATCTACTTACTTCTACCAAACAGGTTTAGGCTTATCTTTTGTAGAAGAATACTTACCTTTTGTTTCAAACAATCTTATTAGATTAGTTATAGTGTCTGGTCTGTGGTTCTTTGTACTGTTGTCTTTGGGCTTTTTGTTTTGTTCTAAAGCGGCATCATATTTCTAACCAATTTTTTCCCGCCTTGTGCTGAAAAAACAAGCAATCAATATTGTTTACACATCATTGGCTTGCTCATAAACAATTACTCATTCGATTAATTTATATTAACTTCCGCCAATTTAATAAACTCTATTTCAATACGCTCGGATTACATATTGATTTTCAGTTTAATCAGAATATTGAAGCGCCTGGATATCCTTAATTCATTACACCTATAATGCTTCATCTAGCAGTACATCCACATCAATTCTCTTTGAGTCCTTTTGTTTGCGTCCAGCGTACTGGATTCTGTTTAGTGCCGCCTCGACGAACAGATCTTAGAATCTATTCTATTCTATCAGTACGGGGGACATCTTTCATGGTTTTTTTGTACCTGTTGGTAGGTCATGAATCGATGGATCTGTGAAGGTGAGTCATTGATCCATGCGGCTGTAATTATTGAACTACGGGCTACATAGCAAGATACTCCTAAAAAGAGGACATAACCCAAAAGTTACCATATAGAGTACAGAGAATAAAATAATTTGAAACAGCTGAGTCGTGCATTCAATTCCTTCAGATCACACCATATGAGCTGATTAGATATTCATTGGATCCGCTCCGGTGCAACCGCCCCCGGTGTTCGAGAAAATTCGAGAACCACCAGAAATTCTTTGACATGTGAACGAAATATTTATTGCATTTCACGGTTTAAGGGAAAATTGGTGAATGATTTGGGGCTGGCTATCTTCCTTTGAGGATTCTTCTCTAATTAATGAATTACATTCGATGACCCACCCGCATTCAGTCTATGTAGGATTATCGCTCACTAAATCTCAGGCTTGTGTATGTTGGTCGCAAGTTTTAAAGCATCATCTTGCATCTCTAACGTTAGAAAAGTGTACGCCCCTTCGTACAGGACGAAAGACATTACGACTTTGGTATTCAGGCGACTATCGCAATACAAACCCATAGAGGTTCGTACACAGACACACGTCAGTGGATATCATAGTCGCAAGGAGGAATTGCATCGCGTTATGTATGAAGGGCCTAAGTATCTTTTTAACCGACGAAAAAAAAAAGGAGGAGGTTCTCAATCCGATACATTGTATATTTTTGTTTATTTTTCCCACATATATCATCAATGAAAAATCGCCTCTACTGTAAGAACGAGGGCTCTGATGACTTTTAAGTCGCGATCCATTACCACTAATCCAAAACTGCATACACTAGAAGTCAACTAAACAGTAGATAGTAGTAGAGGAACTCTAAAACATCATAAAGAATTCCACCACCACTAACCGGTCTACCATCGAATGCACAAGGTTCCGCACTTACCCTGTGGATACGGTATACCTTCAGAGAGTATACCTATTGTAGTGAGCTGGTAATCATGTATTGGCTTCGAGTGCTCAGAACAGTGTCAACTCAGCTCTCTGTGAAATATTTGTACGTAGAGTTAGTACTTTGGCAATAAAATTGAGGCTACAAATATATGACAGGTAGACACGTAGTTACGGTAAATGATTATTAAAAGATTATTTTTCGTGTACAAATTAGAATATATGAAAGAATTATGGCAAAATGGTGTGACTAACAGCATTTAGTACCGTAATTCTTTCACATATTTGACTAACAACATTTTCGCCCTAATTATTTTATAAATTGCAGTACTTTAAACACAAACTTCCAGCCGTTTCGTATATTGTAACAATGTAATTTTTTTATAGTTTTTTATAGTTTTTTAACGAAAACCAGAAGTGTGTTTTTTTGCATATAGCTAGATACTGGTTTTACTTAAAATTGAGTATTAAAATGTACAGCAGATCTGTAATTTAGTATTTACCTAAAGGTTTGCCATTGATACACTTGATGAGATTTATTAAAAGATTTGCATTCGTTAAAACTAGTCCATGTTATTCGCCATAAAAATAGTATCCAATATTTATAATAGTTTGCAGGGAAAATAAACATTATCGCTGTATTACGCCAAATATACTTCATTGTGCCACACCCTTTGGCGTAAAGGCCTTGAAGTCGTGACGAAAAAATTTAAAAAAAAAGAGTGATACCGTAAACTTGTCACAGATTGACGTCTATTGATATTGATTGTTTATTTATTTCTTGATTTCATGTTTTTCCGTGATTGTTTGCTCATAGACTGCGTAAAGTAATGATCTATTAATGCAACAAGAAAATGTGCAGCTGTTGTGTGTGTGCATATACTTAGTGCTCCAAATTGCCACAGTATCCGATAATAAATTTAGTTTTGTAAATAATATTCATTAACCTTAACTTTTTCTTTGATCTGAGTGTTGACCAAACACACATTTGTGACTGTCTTTAGACTATAACAGTTCTCAAGATACGGTTAACGGATTATTCGAAAACTGGATTGGTATACATACGGAAAACAATACCTACCTAAGTAATATTTTTAATGTGGAGGTACCAAGTATCTTTAATTTGCATTAGCCCAGCCGCCGTTTTGTTGAAGATGAGAACAGTACCACATCAAAAGGAGGATTAAAATGATGATATTTTGAATGCCAAGACTTTGTGTCACAATGTCTTTGAATTAATCAATTGACTGCTGAAGCATGATTTCAATGTAATAAATTTATCAATTTCAGGCCTATTTTGGAAACAATAATGCTATTATCATAATCATGTGATTGAAAATACTGTTCATTCGTGCGTATTCTGTAAAAAAATGTAGGTAATGATTGTGTGTTCTGTATGGTAATGTGTTACACCATCAACAAAATGTTAAAGAGCAGAATTATTGAAGTTGTTGGTATAGATCATATTATCACAATAAAATAATTGATTAATAATTATGTTGTTTGGTTTTACATGGTGCCCCTATTACGTACGTTAATTTTTTTAAAGAGGATAGCAAACGAATACCGCGGTACTAGGTACTGATCCTCATCATTTATATTATATTCTGTAAAGGTGTTATTATTGCGCAGCACTGTTGCCTGCTGCTGTACCAGACCGGTAGTTATGTGTCACATAACAACATAAAAATACAAATTACAACAACAAAATGTATTTATAGATTTCTTACATTGTATAACTTCATTTAAAAGAACTTGTACGCGTTATTCACTCAAGCCGCATGAAAATACAACCGCTCATGATCTTCGTTCATTACACGGATTGTTCTAGTGAGAGGTGTTTTGGTCAGTATGTTGGGCCTGACCACCGGACACAGCAAGCTGTGGCGCGTGCCGCCTCCACCACACAGCTCCCTCAGCATCACTCCCGGGCTATTTTGTTCTCTACGCAGTAGCTTTACACAGCACCAGTGAAAGTAAATTCCGTGCGCATCCTGAGCTTGTCGTCAATATCCAGCGTGATGACCAAACAGATTTCACCAGAAGCGTTCGCTCCACTCATCCTCGGTCAAGATATGATGCACGTCCTCGATTATTCCACATTTCTAACAATACAGAACAGCTAATATGTAAATAATATTATTTTTTAAATAGGCATGACAGTGTCACTGTGGCACTGTCAAGTCTCGGATTCGCCTCGGAAACGCCTCGCTAACGCTTCGCTTCGGAATCGCTCTATGTTTGACGTCGTGCATACAAAGCCAGCCATTACTAATAGTTCGGCAACGCTTCGCAAACGCCTTCGCCACGCCTCGCTGAGTTGTAATATCGCCAACGCCTTCGGATCGCTAACGCTATCGCATCGCTTTCGCGTTTCTATGTGACTGGATTCAAACAATTCCATACATTACAAATGAAAACGCTTCGCTTCGCTTTCGGCACGCCTCTCTGTTTGACAATAGCTTAATAGTTTCGCTATGTCCGTCCGTCCGTCCGTCCGTCCGTCTGTCCGCAGTTTAGCTCAGAGACGCACAGTACTAGAGAGCTGTAATTTGGTGTAAATATACGGATTTGTTGTGCCGAAAAAGTGGTAAAATAAAATCTCGAAAAATATTTTTTTTTAGGGTACCTCCTGTACACGTAAAGTGGGGATGTTTTTTTTCTTTCTCGCGTACCCCTTAGTGTGGGGTATCAATAAATAGGTCTTTAAAAATAATGTGAGTTTCCATTAACAATTTTTTGATAAAAAAATTCGTTTGTGAAATATTAAGCTTTAAAGTGCTAAATTTTGTTCGACTCGAGTGTCCCCCCCCTCTACCAGCTAAACGGTTATGTTTGGGGGTGTGAAAAAATTCACAATAGTAGTATATATAACGGAATTTAAAAGAAAATTATCATGACTGAGTAGGCTTTACAACTTTACGAGTAATAGTCCACCAACTTATAAAATGTACTTGGATATCATATTTTCTTAAACAAAATGTATCGGAGAACATGCTTTTCAACTGCAAATGTAAGTTTGTCAACTTTATTTTTACAGCTTTTTTAAGTATGTTTTTTGGGGATAGGTAGGTTTTTATCGTCAACTATTTTTAAATAACTTCAAAAAAAGGAGGAGGTTCTAAATTCGTCGTAATCTTTATTTTTATGTATTTTCCCCGATTTCTCAAAGACTCCTGGACCGATTTTGAAAATTTTTCTTTTTAAAATTAAATTCAGCGAATCAGTTTAGTTAGTTCGCATAAGTATTTTGTTGGGCAACTACGGAACCCTACACTGTGCGTGGCCCGACATGCACTTGGCCGGTTTTTTTTTTATTGCTTTGACATAATTTCCTTACTATGTGATCGACGCTGAGATGAGATGACGATTACACACATGTCATGTTGGATGTGTCAGGGTGTGGGCTAATATGCTGGGCCACTGATCCCAAAATTGGGAAGGGTATATGCTAACGATAGGACATTTCGGAAAGTGGTATTCTGATCGTCTTATCTTAGAATGAACTAACATTAAAAAAAAAAACAAAAGTATTGTAAATAGGTATTTCTGTTCAAGATTAGATCAGAAGGAATTCTAAAAGCTTAATAGGCACTGTAATGTCAGTAATTGGCTTCGATTGGCTGTTCTAATTACCGACGTCACCAATTCTCTGGCCCCGATTGACTGTTGACCTACATTCAATTGGGATTCCTTATTTGTAAATCGAGTTCTATTATTGAAATTAAAAGGGATCGAAATCGAATTCTATTATTGAAATTAAAATCTGTATAGCTTTATTTGGGTTGTTGTAAATTTGTCACATTATTCCCCAAAAAGTATTGATCCTGTTCTCCTAGTACTTTCTGTTGTGATTCCATTTTGTCCTCGTTTTCGCTAGTTTTGTGCTGGTTTTTAGGGTTCCGTAGTCAACAAGGAACCCTTATAGTTTCGCCATGTCCGTCCGTCCGTCCGTCCGTCCGTCCGTCCGTCCGTCTGTCCGCAGTTTAGCTCAGAGACGCACAGTACTAGAGAGCTGTAATTTGGTGTAAATATATGGATTTGTTGTGCCGAAAAAGTGGTAAAATAAAATCTCGTAAAATATTTTTTTTTAGGGTATCTCCTGTACACGTAAAGTGGGGATGTTATTTTTTTTTCTCGCGTACCCCATAGTGTGGGGTATCATTAAATAGGTCTTTAAAAAATATTGACAGTTTCCATTAACAATTTTTTGATAAAAAAATTGGTTTGTGAAATATTAAGCTTTAAAGTGCTAAATTTTGCTCGACTCGAGTGTCCCCCCCCTCTACCAGCTAAACGGTTATGTGTGGGGGTGTGAAAAAATTCACAATAGTAGTATATATAACGAAGTTTAAAAGAAAATTGTCATGACTTAGTAGGCTTTACAACTTTACGAGTAATAGTCGACCAACTTATAAAATGTACTTGGATAATATTTTTCTTAAACAAAATGTATCGGAGAACATGTTATTCAACTGCAAATGTAAGTTTGTCAACTTTATTTTTACAGCTTTAATAGGTATGTTTTACGGTATGTTTTTTGGGGATAGGTAGGTTTTTATCGTCAACTATTTTTAACTAACTTCAAAAAAAGGAGGAGGTTCTAAATTCGTCGTAATCTTTTTTTTAAATGTATTTTGCCCGATTTCTCAAAGACTCCTGGACCGATTTTGAAAATTCTTCTTTTTAAAATTAAATTCAGCGAATCAGTTTAGTTAGTTCGCATAAGTATTTTGATGGGCAACTACGGAACCCTACACTGTGCGTGGCCCGATACGCACTTGGCCGGTTTTTAGTATATTTTAATTGTTCTGCTATCCATGCGGAAAAATTAAACGGCGAATTTATAATTACCAATATAAAAAAAAAACCTTTAGCTATTTTTTTTTTCGTGGGGAATTAATTTTGTGGCTTTACAACAACCCCCTTTCTTCAACTATGTTGTGGTCAGCTTTTGGTCGAACTGGATATAGCTGAATCTAATTAGTATTTTACAATATGGAGTGACTGATTATTAACTGAAGTCCATACTACGAGTAGTTACTGATGGATAGGCTCTTGGGTAAGATTACTACGATAATATTCATGACTTTAGCAAAAGATTGAAACACTAGCTGATGTGTGAGGAAATGCCAGAGCTGCACTGCAGAGAAGAACGTTTCCGTAGGATAAATACAGAACTTCACGTAGGCAACGCTGCGGGCATATGCTCGTAAATATCCACCCTATACCTACACAAAATTTTTAAACATTTTTATCACGAAGTCCCCAAAAAGGCTGTTGCCTCAACCATAACTTCACCAACTTAAAGATGTCCCATTAATTTCCGATCCCTTCAGAATTCAACACATACCGCTAGAGGACGCTAGTGTCCAGACACTCGGCGACTTTCCACCTCGGAACATATTTCTACCTTTTAACTCTGTATTTTACCCTCATCTCGCGAGTATACTCTCTGGGGAGGCACGGACGCAGTTTAAATTCTTACAGATTTATGTGCTCCTGGTCAACTGAGCTCTGATTTCTGGTGTTTATATTATACTACGTTTTATATTTATTTCGTTTATTCTTAGAATTTCCTTGTGGAGTAGTTGATTTTATGATACCGGAATATATACAATACATTTATGATACCGGAAATGTATGATATCTAAATGTATACAATTCCGAATCTATTTAGGAAATGTATAAAAAACAAATAACCTACGGGTTTTGTCTAATTATTATTGGAATACAGGCGTGATTTCATTATAAAAATCATGTTTGTCACTTTTTAATGACCTAGAAAAAGGTAATTCTATTAAAAGAAAAATAAGATAACATAACTCAACGGTGGTCAAAGTTTTCGACCAAATAAATTGCTGTTGAACCCTTTTTTCCTAATGGCCGTGACCCTCAAACAGTAATAACTTTCAAGGTTGTACTATAAGTATTTAAGAAAATATAAAGAGTGGAAAAAGATTCTTAATGAGGCCAAAAGGGATGTGGTCTTCTACTTTCGATATTTTTTTTTTAAAGCGACCTCGAAAAAAAGGAGAGTATGTCAATTCGTCGGAATCACTTTTTTTTAAACATTGCCCCACACTAGGAATTTCTCCTGCGTGCGTGCGTTTACAAACATATAAAGTCACATACAAAAACGCCCAGACCCGGAACAACTGCTTGTAGATCAAACAAATATTTGTTCCGTGCGAGAATCGAACCCGCAACACGCAACGCATCAATATAATCGCTCAGTCATTCTGTTCTGTTTCTGGAATTCCAAAGGCGAACAGCACGCACAGTAAAAGATCCATCATAACGACACGAAGTATGAGAAGGGACACGAAGGAGAAGAGATGAGGATGAGCGACAAGGCTTTCCTCTAGGGACAAGAAACTCAAACCGCTCCCGGAGATAAATAGGAGAATTAGGATTATGAAGCACGGAAAACAGAAAAAAGCAAGGACATGAGAATATCGCCGCTGCCGAATAGGCAGCCACTTTAGCTGTCTCCGAAATTCCGACACATGGTTGTACTTTCGAAGACCGAAAATGAAGTAGATACATAAATTCTGCAGACGTTCGTACGTAAGGTATTGCAAAATCTCTATATATAAAAAATCAATGCCACTTTTCGTTGTAATTTTAAAACTCAAGAAGGGGCTCACCTATCCAAACCAAATGTTTAGGCTTTATTCGGACTATTTAGTAGATGGTTTATGTGAAGTTTGCACAAAAGCGGTTCTACATTTATCACATTTTTTGTAACAAATGAATTCAATAAATGGCGGATCATTTTGTTGATGGGGCTTTTGCTGTCTGTACAAAAAATCAATGCAGTTGTTTGTGTGTACGGAGAAATTGTGTAACACTTAGAAACATCACGCCTGTAATCACCGATACAAAAGGAAAGAGGTTTAGGTACCTCATTATTTACTTAAATGTAATACAGACGCAGGTCAACCTACCCCAATTTATCAAATTTCACTAAAAGAACATAAGTTTATTAAAGGAATGTGACAGATTTCGGTAGATTGATGTGCTGGTGTCAGTACATATGCAAACGTTTGATTACTTCTTACTTCCATTGTATGATTTACCAGTGGTAAAGTGCAAGTGAAGGAATCCGGTTTTAAACCAGTAGGAGTCTGACAGTCCCTTTCACTTCGCCCAGGGCAGGACACATTTGATGATTTTATACACCAACAAAATAAATGAAATTCTGCTGTTTAATTTAAAGCGGGTACAGTACCCTTAGCACGAATTTTCACTCTTTTACTTTACAGCATCTTTCCAGTATTTACAGCGTTTTTGTATGAAAAAACGGAACAGCGCCTCTGGTGTGCGGAGAAGGAACTAAATTTTTCATTGAAAATTGTCAGTTTGAAATTGTCAAAGTTCCAGTTTACTTTACGTCTCAAATACTGAAAATTCGTGCTAAGGGTACAGAAAGCCGATATTGTTACATTACGGCCACACTAACGCGATATGCAGTTGATTATCGCGTAAATGGACGTTTATGCGAACATATAATAGTACATTGTTATCCGAGAAGTAAAAGTTACTTATTTCAGTCCCGAGGCGGGTTTTGGCGCCCGTAACATAGTGAGCGCTGAAGTTCGAGAGACTAAATAAGTAATTTACCCGAGGTAATGACTGCTTTTCATTACGAATTCGAGGAAAAAGAATTAAAACCATAAATATTATTAATTATCAGCTATCAGTTAACAGCGATTCTCCCTAGGTCTGCAATGGATAACTTTCAAACGGCCAATCACAAATGTAATGACCTACTTTCAGAGTATGAGTAATGAATATACTATTACTGAGTAAATAAACGGGAAATGCCTTTAGTGTGGCCCGGCTGTACGTTGATTACGATTATGTTAAATTACCCGGAATTTACATGTTTTGCAGATTAAATGCAAAAGGAAGGAACATAAACGCGAAATTAATACCCCACTTTTGTTTTTTCCTGAAACATTATTGAATAATTTCTTCTTCCAATTTTACGAACCACAGACTACAAAAAAGTAATGAGTAAATTAGTACTTGAAGAGAGTCACGTAGAGGTCTGCTTATTTGTGCAGGAGGGACGTGAGAGGAATGGCGGAGGGCTGCCAGAGATTAATTCGCGTATAGTCGGCGACAACACCACCACTACGTGATCATAATTCATTATTACAAGATTTGTTTACCACTTGGATATGGACTGGGGGTTGGCGTCCTCTTGCTAATTTACAAGACATAATTGTGTTTTCAGGTGCTGTGAAAGAGAGGGTATATACCTACTTTGGCCTGGAGATTTGTTTTTTGTTCCACACGATGTGATGTTGAGGGATGATATTGACTGGCCTGTTGGTCTAGTGGTTAGTGACCCTGACTGCTATGCCGGGGGTCGTGGGTTCGATTCCCACCCAGGACAAATGTTTGTGTGATGAGCACGATCATTTGTTCTGTGTCTGGGTGTAATTTATCTATAATATGTATGTATTTAGAAATATATAAGTATGTTTATCAGTTGTCTAGTACCCATAACACAAGCTCTGCTTAGCTTGGGACTAGATGGCGTCGTGTTATAGTTGTGGAATATTATTATTATTATTATTATTATATGCATATTATTATTTTTTAATTTAAATGTAGGCATATGATTAAGAGAGTGATGAATGAGGAAGGATGGAGAAGAGCAAAACAAGATGAATGGATTGTGTACGGATCTAAAAGAAAAAAAATAAGTATGATTTCGTGACGTGTTTCGCCGTCCCCAGGTCGAATGTGACAACCGGGAAGTAAGAAGAAGAAGACACAAAACCGCTTGGTTGGAGGTGACGAAAATTTTGTGGCAGTATAACGCAAATGTCCCTTTGTGCCTATTGATCTTGTTTTGTTCTGCCTCCTGCTTGCATGGAGAGAAGTGAAAACATATTCTTCCTACTCCTCCACCATTATCTTCTACTAAATAAAAATAATTCGGGTTTTCCTTCCTGACGCTATAACTCCAGAACGCACGAACCGATTTCCACGGTTTTGCATTCGTTGGAAAGGTCTCGGGCTCCGTGAGGTTTATAGCAAAGAAAATTCAGGAAAAATTTCAACAGAAAAGCGGGAAAATCTTTTTTCACATACAGAAATGTTACATAAAACGAAGCCATGGTGGCGAAACGGAGTTCGCCGGGTTTGCTAGTTTTCTGATAAATGTCAAAAATCTAAGACCGCTAAATTCATTCTCCGGGACACGTTTAATGTAATGCTCGTAGTGCCGTCCACACCTAAAATTCGCGTTAGCATCGCGGTGCATTACATTACACGTTACAGTCTGGACCCGGCTTTAAGCATCTGCTACGAGTATGCGTGTACACACACACAAGGTGTGTGTTTCCTCCGGTTACTGGCCCTTCTATATTTACACGTGGTGTCCTGAAAACGAGGCCGTGTCGGCTAAAGGGTGCGATGTGATAATTAAGATTATTTATAGTCCAGTGTCCAGTTATTTAGAGGGTCAGACGGTAGATGTCACATTTCTTAAAATTCTTGGTTCTTTTACATACTGGTTTTCTTCACCGTATTAACAAATGAGTAGACCTGGGTGGGTTTGAACCCAGGAACTATAAAGGCCATTGTGCCACTGAGCCATTACTGTTCTTGCCTTAGCTGGGCCTTTTATAAAAAGACTGAGTTGAAAACCAGCGACAGGTACCTAGTGGCCTGGTCTGTATGCCCAGCTATCCAGCTTATAGGAGGACTGGTTTTTTGGAATATACATTCAAAAAATCATGATTAGATCAATAATTCTAGGAATTCCTCCTGTATCGTGGTTGCGTTTGAAACATACAAACTCACATGCAGAAACACCCACACCCGAAAAAACTACTTACTTGTAGATCATACAAATATTTTTTCCGTTTGGGGGATTGAACCTGCGACACGCTGCGCAGCAGTCGATCGCTCAGTCACTGCACCAAATCGTGCGATTTTTGATTTTCTAGACAAAATTCTAAATCATTACATTTCAAAAACTTTTTGCTATGTCAATTACATGGTCGGGCTCGCCACAGTCGCGGCGGCGGTAAGACCCCTCTTTGAGGAGTGGCTGGATAGACGTCACGGCGTCCTAACCTTCCGCCTGACGCAGGTCCTCACCGGACACGGTTGTTTCGGGAGGTACCTGTGTCTGAGGAGAAAGGAGGAAACGTCTGGGTGTCACCACTGCAAGGATCGCCCGGAGGACACGGTGGAGCATACGGTGCAGGACTGCCCCACTTGGGCAGAGCACCGCCGTGTCCTCACGACGGCGATAGGTGGAGTCCTCTCTCGCCCGGCATTGGTCGAGGCCATGCTGCGGGGCGAGACGGAGTGGGAAGCGGTCGCCTCCTTCTGCGAAGCAGTAATGCTCGCGAAGGAGGAGGCGCGCCGCGTGAGGGAGAGGACAGCGTCCTCCCTCCACTCCAGCCGCAGTGGTGGACGCCCACGGCGTCGGACGTCAACGGACGATCTCCGGCCACCGCAGGCGCGGGCATGCGGGCAGCGAGTAAAGGGCAACTCGCTGTCTGACCATGGACCATGCCCGGGTCGACGGCGCGTTGTATTCCACGCGCGCCTCAAAGAGCGTCAGCAAGATGACGCCCCCCCCCTCTAGAGGGCCAAAGCCTGCCGGGGTCGCGGGACTTATCTCATTACCGTGACCCTGGAACATAAAGGGCTATTGAAGGACACCGTGGATTTTAGTCGGTACAAGTCTGACAGTCCCTCCCGCCCTGACTGGGATGGGAGGACTCATTTGATGATTTTACCACTATAAAATAATAACAATTACATGGTATCACAGTTTGAGTACTTGGCATCACCACCATTCTTGCGAAAATCACTCAACACAACCCTTCATTTACCCACATCCCTATAAAAATTCCCTCTGTCTCTATTCGTCCTGCATCTAATTCGTCAGTCCGCCATTTGGTCACGTAGAGTTACAGTGATGCCGTCACGGCGTACCACTTCATTACGGACGTCGTGTGCGCGCATAATGGCACAGAGTGAAAAATGCACAGCCTTACACTAGAACTGGTTATTATGCCGCGAAAGCTTTTACTTACACTGTGGTAGACTGTGTCTCACAGTATAAAAAGTACCAGTAGATCAATTGCGCTTAATATGGGCCGAGTGGAATTTTGAGATGGCAATCAAAGCTAAAGGAAACCGTGCTGAGAAAACTGTCCTCATTAATATGAGAAAATTTTGACAACGCGTACACCAAGTTAACTGGAGAATTACCTATTTTTCTGTTAGCTCTCTTGAAAGGCAATTTGTTTTTATTGCTTAAATGGCGAAGCGATTTTAGGTACGAAGTTTGCTGGGTCAGCTAGTTAATAATAAATATTCTATCAGCGCAAATATCTGGGCTTTTTCTGAAATCAAAAATAGACGTGCAAGGTTGTCTAAAGTTATGTGCGTCTCGTACCTTTTTTTTTTTTAAGGTGGTCAAATCATCAAATGAGTCCTCCCACCCTGGGTGCGGCGGAAGGGACTGTCAGACTCTTACTGACTAAAATCCACCCGTTTTCCTTCCTATGCCCTTTACGTTCTGGGGCCACGGTATCCTCGGATAAGAAAAAACCCGCGACCCCAGCAGGCATTTGGCGCGAAACACGACGCGCCACCGACCCGGGCTTGGTCCTTGGTCGGACGGCGAGCTACCCATTACTCACCGTCCGCAAGCCCGCTCCGGCGCTGTGCCCTCTGCTAATCAGACGGACACGCGTTGGAGCGTCCACACGACAGGCTATTCGCATACGGGCAAAGAGACCCCTTAGGCACACAGTGCCTAAGGAAAAGTTTTTGCCCGCATCCCAGGGTGCACCGGCCCGAAAAACTCGTCTTCCCCCCGGACGTATCCGAGAGGGAACTCCAGTCCACGGGCGCATGTGGAGGTTTCCTGTCATAGCACCCCGCGTCTCGTACCTTTGAAAATTCAAGTAGGTACTCGCGCCAAAAAACAACTTTGTAGCCTTGCATAACAAATAACAATTTTTTGCATTTCAGTTCGATCTTTCGTCGGTTTAATTTTTTGTTAAAATGTTTTATCACGTAAGAACTGTTTCCAACAATTTGTTTCTAGTTGAAATAATTACGGTGTGGAAACACTTATTTGTCTACTGTACTATGACTGGTAGACTGGTGCTTTCCTAGTTTTCTTTGTAGGGCTGTTCAAGTGGCGTTTTTTGTAGCTATTGTTGCTGTTATAAGAGTTAAGGGGCTGCCTCCACGAGCGAGAGAATCGCGGCGATATTATCGTCGTGCCACGTATTTCCATACACTCTCTATGAACCCGTCTCCACACGGCGATATTATCGCGGCGATTTGACAAGTGGCAATGTGTGACATTAGTCGGGCGTATCGCCGCGCGCTCGTGGCGCTCTCGCAGCGAGCGCGCGGCGGGCGCGCGACGACCGCGTTACCAGTAGTGAAACAAAACAAAACTATAGCACAATGACTTGTCGCGGACTCGCGGCGATTCCGTTGCGAGTCGTCGCGCGCGCGCGGCGATTCCGTGACGATACGCTGGCGGAATAAACGCTCGTCGTGGAGATTCTCCGACGATAGAAGGACGGACTCGCAGCGTTTCCCTCGCCCGTGGAGATGGCGCCTTACAGTTGTTGCTGGATTCTGGAGTTCATTTGTTTGCTTAAAAAATGTTGAAAATGTTCTAAAGAATGTGTTTTTCAATGCATAAAGAAATTCTGTTTTTCATTTCGAGACTGTAATAGAATAGACAGCTGTAATGTAAATATAATTATGTATAATTATTATGTTTTGCTCATTCTTGAATATTCTTGATGTTCAATAAACTCGGAGAAGGAGGCATTTTATGAGAGTTCGAATTGATTTTAAGGTAACTGAAATTTTCAATCATCTGATGAACACGAACAGTCCTTGACGTCAGCCTGGATTTGTTGGTAAAAATAAATGAGATTTATTCGTCATCATTTTCGACAACACGGTTGGCGCAGTGGTAGAGTAATGGACTGCTGAGCATCGTGACACGGATTCGATCTCCGCACTATACAAATATTTGTATGACCTGAAAGTAGTTGTTCCGGGACTGGATGATTGTGTGTGTGAGTTTATATGTTTGTAAACGCACTCACGCACGACACTGGAGAAATTCCTAGTGATGGGCACGTTTAAAAACAAAACGAGGTTCTCGATTAATCAGTCTTTGAATTTTTTGATCTAGAATGTTTTTCTTGGCCATTTTGAGAACAATTTTGAATGGCCCAAACATTACCGACTCGTGGTAAAAGCTACGACTTTCCTTTCATAATTTTCTTAAGGACATAACAGACCAACAGTTTGCGGAACATAACTCATAGTAGTAAATACTTGGTACTACGGTCGTCCACGTTTCTATGTGATATATTTATGGGGGACAAGACAAGGGATGTTATATGTCTTTGGTGTTACATACAATTGACTTTAGTACATAAGCCTTGTGTCTTGATGTTTGAGTTGAGAGAGGTGATAGTTTTTTTTTCTCTTTCGTGTAGGCACTAGAAAATTAGATTATAGCCTAATCAGGCTAAAATATTTCCACTGTTGGGTCACATGTTTCCTTTCTAAGAAAGGGAGTAATTCACCACTCAGGCCCACTGCGAAATGATAAAATAATAATAAATAAAATAAGATTGTATTTATTGGCATTCCAAAGATTCAATGAAGAGTAGCCTTGGCTCTTGTTCTAGGCATTCCTGTATCGCAAGAACCAGAATGATAGATGTCACAATTCGTCGATTTTTTTGATTCCAGGACATGCCAGTTACCTTTTACATGCCAACATTGGCCCACACACGGGAGAGAAGGCCGGGGAAAGAGCTAGTTTTAAGTGATCCCTACTAATATTATAAATGCGAATAGTTTGTATGTATGTTTCATTTTAGGTCAAAAAAAAAAGAATCGATTTTTATGTGTCCCTTCTTATCATGGTACAATCATCAAATGAGTGCTACCACCAAGGACAGGGTGAGAGAGAATGTCAGACTCGAACTGAGTAAAATTCACGGTATACTTACTTCAAAAGCCCTTTATGTTCCAGGGTCACAGGTGACCTGTTAAGACACACCCGTGACCCAAGATAGACCCTAGAGACTACATAGGCTTATGGGTAGTCAAAGATAAACCGAAATATACACCGTACATTTTTGTTCGTCTTACAAAAGTGGTCCACTTAATGTATCCGACCTAAAATACCTCTAGGCGAGTTTTTTTTTAATCGTAATAATAATTTTGATTTTTAATAAATAGGTACATTAGTAATATGAAACACCCTGTTAAAATGTTTACGTATCAAGCTGTATAGTATACCTACCCAGCGCAATAGTCGGGCAGATAATTCCATTCCAGTTTTCTATGAGACAAGGGTGTTTCTAACTACGGCTTGCGTCAAAATAACGAATTAAAATTTTATTATTAAATTTTTCAAATCTCTTAAATACCTATTTTTTTATTATAAACGTGTTCCAGTCATTGGATACATGAGCTGGGCTGCTTTTGTAAGACGACTAAAATGTCACGGTTTATAATAACAACCAACAGTGTAAATTCAGAATTAATTTAAACTGAGCCAATATTGAAATCAATTTGTGTGGAGTAGAGAACGTTACAATTTTGGTACAAAATATTTGAAATATAATTTTCAGCAATAATTAAATTGGATTAGCATTTATGATTGGACTACTTCATTATTTAATCAATTAATATTGTCGGTTATATTCTCGTTAGTTCTCACCTGTTGGTTTAAATAATAATACTGTTTTTAACCGACTTCAAAAAAAGGAGGAGGTTATCAATTCGACTGTATTTTTTTTAATGTTTGTTTCCTCATAACTTGCGACTGGGTGAACCGATTTTCATTATTCTTTTCTTATTTGAAAGCTGGTGCTTCCCGTGTGGTCCCATTGTCACCATTTCAGGATCTGATGATTGGATCTTGGAGAAATCGAGGGCAACCCTCAAATTTTATTCGCTCACACATAGTTTTTCGCAAATCTTATGAAGTAATTTAAGTACTTGCGTAAGGAAATCATCATCTCATGTAGCTGAGCTGATGATGGAAGGTACAACTCGTCGACTGATTTAGTAAATTATGTTTGTGTTGGCATATCTCCGGCATTTTTGTTGTACTAGGTATCGTTCAACTTAGGGAATACTGCAAGTTTTATCAAAATCGGTTCAGTAGTTTTTGAGATAGGTAATGAATGAAAGAGATGTTAACGATGTTATTACCGGTGCTACGGATTACAAAATTCTAGTGCACATCTAAGAAAATGATGTATTTGATAAGAATTGTGGTTGAATATTTAAACTAAAAAGAGTAAAATTAAAACCTCAAAAATCGCCTTCAAAAATAACCACAAAAAAGGGTAAAATAACCTACAAAACTTTTCTTTCGGAAGTCGGTGGCAAAAGAGTCAATGAAATTAATATAAAAAATCACCGACTTCCGAAAGAAAAGTTTTGTAAAATAAAACAGATAAATAGCCTCAACTATCATCCTGTTTCGTTTGATTTACGATTTTTTACCACCCTGTACAATAAAAGCAAGTCAATCAATCTAAAAACAGAAAGGGAAATAGCATTTTCCAATCTATCCCCGCATTCCCTATCAGCTTCACATATTGCTCCCCACTGACGACGACAATGTACGAGTGATCCCGATTGTGCACGAAGTAGAACCGAGAGGTCACACTACAAATGACGAACAATTAGCTGCACCTATTATGTTGATTGCGGACGGAGTACCTCGTTCTGCTGTGTGGATGTATTTCTGTTGGATTCTGCTACAAATTGAGAATGTGACTTTAGGGGTAAGTATCTATTGTATTGTCCGGTATAAATGGCTTGTGGAGGTCAGAAGTCGCTTCATGTATTCAGTTGCAATGAAAGTAGCTGACCTTAAAAGTTGGGAAAAATCAAGGCAGATTTAATGACTTAACTTACTAAGGTAGTATAGTCGAGCCGAATTAAAAAAAAAACTACATGGAATTTTGAGTGAAGATAATTATTGGACATTTCTGAAAGGTTACGTGACGTGTAGGGTTCGAGCTAGTCGTTTACTGGGAAAAGGCTCGTGGTCCAATTTATAAACAAACAATGCCAGGGTAGGCTTTCAATTTAATTGGATGCAGCTGAATACGAGTATTTTACTACTACTACTGCATATCCTAACCTCTATACCCAGTTAGTACTGGATAATACGTTACCCGTTAACGTATCTTTACGTGCTCTTTGGGTAGCATAGCTTATCCAAAAACACTACATTCGCGTAACGTTCAGTTAATGTTATTATTGGAAACGGAAAAGCATTTTCCTGTTTCTAAGCCCCAACATAGTTTCTTTCTGAGAAAAGATTTCGATAGCGGATGGAATCCTGATCTGGGGGGGGGGGGGGGGGTATTACAACGTCTTAAAACCAGGCTTGTTCCAGTGGGTGAACGAGATGGCGCTAGACGACTTGTATAGCTCTGTCACTTTCACTTGCCCCCCCCCCAGATAGATAAACAAATAGATCATTACTCACTTCTCATCAAACAATTTTCACAGTAGTCACCGGCACTTCCCACACAGGACACGTGTCGAGGTTTGTTCGCAATCAGCATTATAGGAACGGCTAATAGTACCTGTTTAATACAAAACATAAAATAATAATAAATAGAAGAAATAAGACGATTGTAATAGCCACACTAGTTTTAGTTTTTTCTTGTTGACCACACCGGTGGATATTTTTTCCATTCACTCTTTTCAACTGTGCTATGAGCAGTCATTTTGGTTTCTATAAAACTAAATTAAATTAAGTATAAAAATTCCTTAGCCTTTTACTTAACAGGCTAAAGTGGTCCTTCGGCTATATTTCACCAGTACAAGTGTTTTCTCCGGTGTGCGCGTATCAAAAATTGTGTTTCGACGACTTGCTATACCGAGGCGTTGGAGCAACGGTCGCCGCGGGCGGAGAGACACGGAAGATTTTCTCGCAGATTCGCATGGTTGCGAGTCGCGGGGACCTACATATATTTGGGAGGACACTAATAACGTGTCTAGCCATATATTTCGATGCTATATCGTCGATTCATCAATTCATCATCATTGAGGATACTTGGCGGTATTACGAAAAATTTTGACCAAACCAAAGACAAGAAATCTGGTGACGTCAAGAGACGGAAGAACGAACAAATGTTCTGATCGTATGCGCGAGCAACTTCACACCAAACTTCACACCGCTTCACACTCATCGAGTTCGAAACGTCAAACGTCAGGTCAAGCAAGTGTCACTGTCAGCTGTCTTCAAATTTGTAAACAACAAATTGGAATCAAAACAAAGGTTTCGCAAAACTTTTCGGCGTAGTTACCGGCTAAATAAAAACAGTCTGGTGTTCAATAAGTGCGGCATTCGTTTAGTGCGGTCTAAATCTACAATAATCAGTGCGGTAACGCGTAATATTAGTGCGGCCAAGAAGTGAATCGCAAGTTGGTTGTGTTACGTTCGTTTACCATGGCGGAGGTTGAACTTAGGCGGCTGCGTGCTCAGCGTGGACAATGTAAGTCGACAATAACACGTATTGAGAACTTTATAAACGACCCTATCAATGTCGCATCATCCACCATAGACACTTTAGAAGCGCGCAAGGAAAAACTAATTAGCACGCTTAAAAGCTATGAAAGTGTACACTTAGATATATTGAACCTAGATGATAAGGATTCAGAATGTGTGGGTGAAATTGAAGACAAATACTTCTCTGTATTAGGAAAAATCAATGTAGCATTAAGACAATTGAAAACTAGAGTAGACTCTGAAAGGCATTCCATTTCTACTTGTAAATTACCAAATATAGAAATTTCAACTTTCGATGGTAAAGATTTTGCTCAGTTTAAACCTTTTATGGACTTGTTTAATGCTGTCATTGATAGAAACAATTCATTGTCAAACGTACAGAAGTTATTTTACCTACGAAAATATTTAACTGCTGATGCATTGGCTGTTATTATCAACTTGCCACTTGTCAATGAATCTTACCCTGAAGCAATAAAATTATTAGAGAAAAGATTTGACAATGAAACGCGAATCATTTCGAACCATATTGGTATTCTCTTGGATATTCCCCAAATGCAAAAGGGTACTGCGGCAAGTATCAGATCATTTATATCTGAAGTGCGTCAACAACTTTATGCTTTGATAAATCTGAAGCAACCTGTTGAGAGCTGGGATATGCTGTTGATATCTATATTATCACGGAAACTCGATAGCTATACAAACCGGGCATACCATCTTGACAGGTTGTCTCCGGACAAGTTACCTACTATGGGAGAATTTATGTCCTTTTTAGAAAAAAGAGCTATAGCATTGGAGGACAGCTCTCCTCAACAGAATACCTGCCATGAAGGTAAGTCAAAATTAAACAATAAGAAGGTTTCCAATATTGTAACCAAAACAAATTCAAAGCGATCTTGCATATTCTGCAGCAATGATCACCCCATTTATACCTGCCCTAAATTTAAATTGGCTCCAGCCTCACAGCGTATAAAGTTTGCTACTGACAATAAGTTGTGCACTACGTGTCTGAGAAATCACTCTGACAAATGCAGATATTCATTCAAATGTCAGGTCTGTAAAAATAATCACAATACTCTTTTGCATGAGGACAAGCCTAAGGAAGATGAGGTGAAGTTGAATGTAATGACATTACATTCCAATCTATCAACAAATGAAACAAACATATTATTGCCTACTATGAAGGTGAAACTCATTGACAAAGCTGGTCAAGAAATTGAAGTTAAGGCGCTACTTGATTGTGGTAGCCAAGTATGTATTGTAAAGCGTACACTTGTAAACCAATTGAACTTGAGCCCTATAGCTCAGAATTCAAACATTATTGGTTTGGGCAATACTCCAAACAAGGTAAATGAATGCGTTAACATATTGTTACAATCCACTCTATACAATGTAAAATGTTCAATCAAATGTCATATTGTAGATACTATTACTACAAATTTACCTCAAAATTATTTCGATATTAAAAAATGTAATATTCCAGCTCATGTGCAGCTTGCTGATAATGATTTCAACAAACCGTCAGAAATTGCCCTATTACTAGGGGTAGATTTTTATTCTAAAGTCATAATTGATGGTGTAATAAAATTAAACAATGGTATTGTGCTACAAAACACATTATTTGGTCATGTGGTTACTGGTACAATCAAAAATGAATGTAAAATCAACTTGTCAAGTGTGAACTTGGTTTCAAACTTTGCAGTGCAGGAGAAGACTGATGATAGCTTGGAAAACATCATGAAAAATTTCTGGCTTTCTGAAAAAATTACTGAAAAGGTAGTTGATCAAAATTTGGAGTTTGAAAAGGCTGAAAAAATATTCAAAAATTCAGTTAAGTTAGAAAATAACAAGTTTTCAGTCGACATTCCATTACAATGCCCTTTAGAACAATTAAATATTGGTGATTCTTTTTCACATGCCTTGCAAAGATTTCACACACTTGAGAGAAAGTTTGAAACCAATCAAGACTATTTTCAAAAATATAAAAAATTTATTGATGAGTATGTAGAGTTGGGTCATGCCAGGGAAGTTGACATAAGTCAGTATGATGTCCTGAACGATCCAGTGTATTTTCTTGCACACCATGCAGTACAAAACGAGAGTAGCAAAACAACCAAATTGCGTGTCGTTTTTGGAGGGAACATGAAGTCCAAAAATGGTCTGTCATTGAATGATGTGATGTTAAATGGACCTATAGTCCAAAATGAATTATTTAACATACTGATACTCTTTCGTACCTACCGCTACACTGTAATGTGTGATGTAGAGAAAATGTTCAGGAATATCTCTATAAATGAAAAATTCAGACCATTACAAAACATTCTTTGGAGAGATCATCCATCCAAGCCCATTATTTGCTTACAGTTGCAAACAATAACTTATGGTCTAAAAGCCTCTACTTTTTTGAGCACAAGATGTCTCATAGAGTTAGCCAATCTCTATCATGATGTGTACCCAATGGCTGCTGAAGCTATACGGTTAAGCACGTACATCGATGACGTCATAACCGGCGCTGATAATATAGAGCAATTATTGGAGCTCAAGACTCAACTTATAGAGCTAATGAAGTTAGGCAATTTTAAATTACACAAATGGTGTTCCAACTCTCCAGAATCAATTAAAAACCTTCCCGACAATCCAAACTAATATTATAAATGCGAAAGTAACTCTGTCTGTCTGTCTGTCTGTCTGTCTGTTACGCTTTCCCGCTTAAACCTCTCAACCGATTTTGATGAAATTTGGCACAGACAATCTTTAGACCCTGAGAAAGAACATAGGCTACCTTTTATTGCGAAAAAGGGGATGAAGAGGTTGAAATAGGGGTTGAAAGTTTGTATGGGATTTCTTAATTTTAAAAGATAAAACCATGAAACTTTATATTTAAGCACTTGATAAGATATATTTAAACATTTGTTCTAGCGTTTTTGAAATTTCGACCTGTGAGGGGGTGAAATAAGGGTTGAAAGTTTGTATGGGATTTTGTCATTTCTGGGGATAAAACCATGAAACTTTATATTTAGGAACATGATAAGAAATAAATAACAATTTGTTCTAGCGTTTTTGAAATTTCGACCAGTGAGGGGGTGAAATAAGGGTTGAAAGTTTGTATGGGATTTCTTAATTTTAAAAGATGAAACCATGAAACTTTATATTTAAGCACTTGATAAGATATATTTAAACATTTGTTCTAGCGTTTTTGAAATTTCGACCAGTGAGGGGGTGAAATAAGGGTTGAAAGTTTGTATAGGATTTTGTCATTTCTGGGGATAAAACCATGAAACTTTATATTTAGGAACTTGATAAGAAATAAATAACAATTTGTTCTAGCGTTTTTGAAATTTAAAAAAATCGTTTGTTCTAGCATTTTGAAATTTTTACCACCGTGGGGGTGAAATTCTACAAACGGAATTCCCGAAATTCGAACGGAACGGAACGGATTCGGAACGGGAACTACGAAGCCAAACTTTTTGTATACAAAATTTTAACCACTGAACCTAGGAACATCATGGCAATATTGGCACCGACCAATGAAATCGTGGGACAGATCAATGAACGAATGATGTCACATGTGCAAGGCGATGTTGTCGAATATTTGTCAGTAGATATTGTCATGGACAGTGAACAGGTGACATCTTATCCTACAGAGACTTTAGAGCTGTCAGGAGTGCCGTCTCATAAGCTGAGACTGAAAGTTGGGGTTCCAGTTTTGTTAATGAGAAATCTCGAAGCGCCGAGACTATGCAACGGGACCCGATTGCAAATTACGCAGCTAGGACGCAATATTATTAGAGCAGTTATAATGACAGGAATAGCTAAAGATGAAGAAGTTTTAATTCCCCGTATACCTACCCATGATCCCTACAGATTTACCTTTTCAGTTTAAAAGAATCCAGTTTCCCCTCAAACCAGCCTTCGCAATGACCATTAACAAAGCGCAAGGGCAAACACTTAAAGTAGCAGGTGTCCATTTAGAGAAAAACTGTTTTTCGCATGGCCAACTGTACGTGGCCTGCTCGCGAGTGTCGAGTCCAAACAATCTCTACATTTTAACAAATAATAACAAAACAGCAAACGTTGTGTACAAAAATGTTTTAAATTAGGTCATTTTAAAATATTTTTGTACACAACGTGATGCTGGCCCCTGGAAGTGTCTCTTGGACATAAGGGACCAATAAATTTTCTTGGGTACTTTCTGCCACTTAATGGAATACATAGGTACCATAAACCTACTGTAAACAGATATTTTATATTTTTTTTAAACATACCTACTCTCTTTTAACCAAATGCTATACCCAAATCTATACCGTTCCATTAATATAATCCCTAATATTCAAATTAATTTACTATAACTGTGTAAATGTTTGTTTCACGGCTAATTTGCTGAGCCGTTTGTTACAAAATTGGATATGGATAGTCTGAAATCTGAAAAACAACATAAGCTACTTTTTATCAAAACACCACGCGGGCGAAGCCGCGGGCGGAAGCTAGTGTTAAATATTTTGAACAAATTGACCTCAACAAAGATAATATAATAAAAACATTAGGTTTGAAATACAATATAAATACAGACACGTTGATGTTTTCCTGCCCAATGGCAGATGACTATAATCTGCTCAAAACAAAAAGAGAAATTCTAAGTTTCATTGGAAAAATATTTGACCCTCTTGGTCTTATAGGACCCATAGTAGTACAAGCTAAATTATTAATGCAAGAGATCTGGAACTCCAAGGTGGACTGGGACTCTACTTTACCTGGTAATATAATGAAAGCTTGGAAAGAGTTCTTAATAAATTTGAATGACATGGGTACTATTCAGATACCTAGAGCAATTAATAAAACTGCTGTAGAAAATATAGAGTCAGTGGAACTTGTTGGATACTCAGATGCTTCATTAAATTCAACTGGTTGTTGTCTTTACCTTAGAGTTTTGTCCAATGATGGCCAAGTTAAGGTGAGTTTATTGTGCTCTAAGTCCCGTATCGCACCTCTTAATAGAAAACTTACAATTCCAAATCTAGAGCTCAATGGCGCTCTTCTTCTAGCAGAACTTGCTTCTAGAGTTCACAAAATTCTACAAATTAGATATCCAAATTTAAAGGTGTTTTTACACACCGACTCCCAGGTGGTGCTAGCCTGGATAAATTCCAACAATTCAAGAGGTGTCTATGTCTCCAATAGAGTCAATAAAATTAAGACCCTAACTAAAGATTTTATCTGGTCTCATGTCAAAGGGGTCAATAACCCTGCTGATGTACTATCTAGAGGCACTGCGCCACACAAATTACAGGACAATCAGCTATGGTGGTATGGTCCATCCTCATTATTAGATAAACATTTTCAGCACAATATTTCCACCTCCATACAAAATAATGAACAGCATGTTGCTGTCTCAATTTCAGAAACTGAAGATTCCCCCACACTGAACCATGGTATTGTGTGTAATCTGCAACAAAAAACTACTCCAGTTTCAGATGATATTTTTGAAAAATACTCTGACTTTAATAAACTTCAAAGAGTCATCGCTCTGCTCTTACGGTTCAAATATAACACTTTAAATCCGAATGATAAATTAGTTGGTTCACTAATGCCAAAAGAGCTACAGTCTTCTAACTTAGTCATTATAAGACATGTTCAGCACAAAGCATTCTCAAGTGAAATTCAATTGTTAGAGAAAGGAAATCAAATCAAAAATCACATGGCTAGTTTGCACCCCTTCTTAGACAGCAATACTATTCTAAGAGTAGGTGGTCGCCTCCAAAATGCAACTAACTTGTCATATGACAAAAAGCACCCAATTATTCTTCCAAAGTCTAACCACATTACTAATTTGATCATTATAAAGGAACATTTAAGATTATTGCATAGTGGTGCAAAGTTAGTATTGAGTTCTCTTTCTCAAAGGTTTTGGCTATTAAATGGTATAAGAGAAGTTAAAAAAGTTATTCACAAGTGCGTCAAATGCTTCCGCCTTAAGGCAGTAGCTGCAAAGCAATTAATGGGATCTCTACCTTCACATAGAATATCAACAGGTAGAGTCTTTGAAATAACAGGCGTAGATTTTTGCGGTCCATTTGACATTAAAGTAGCACGGATTAGGAAACCAATAACAAAAAAGAGTTATGTCGCATTATTTGTTTGTTTTGCTACAAAGGCAATCCACATTGAACTGGTGAGTGACATGACTACTGCAGCTTTCCTGGCATGCCTTCAGCGTTTTATAGCTAGGAGAGGATTGCCATCCTTAATTTACTGCGACAATGCAAAAACGTTTAAAGGAGCTGAAAATAAATTAAAAGAATTGCATGAATTACACTCATCCAAATGTTATGTAGAGAATGTAGAGAAGTTTTGCTCCACTAAACTTATTAGGTTCAAATACATACCTAGTTACTCTCCCGAATTTGGCGGGCTCTGGGAAGCCGGAGTGAAAAGTGCCAAACATCACATCCGGAGAGTAATTGGTAATGTATCTTTGACATTCGAAGAATTCAATACTGTACTCACACAAATAGAGTCAATTTTAAATTCAAGGCCACTTCTTCCCCTGAGTAGTGATGTTTCTGATTTAAATTACCTGACCCCAGGCCATTTCCTGGTAGGAACTGCACTTACAAGCTACCCAGAGTTGGATGTGACCAAGAAAAACATTAATAGATTGAAGTTTTGGGAACTATGTACAAAATTAAAACAAGATTTTTGGAATCTCTGGTCCAGAGACTATTTAACTACCCTACAAAATAGACCCAAATGGAAGTATAGTAGTGATAATTTAAAAGAGGGAGACTTGGTTATTGTCAAACAAAAGGACATCTCTCCTCTAAATTGGCCCATGGGGCGCATTGTTAAAACTATTCCTGGACCAGATGGTAGAGTCAGGGTAGCAGAAGTAAGAATGGGGCCTAAAAATAATGTTTACTTAAGGTCCTATACCAAATTATGTCCGGTGCCCATGAAAGAATTAGATTAAGTTAATTTAGATATAAAAGTAAGTTAGTTCATAATTAGAAATAAATTCGGATTAGAATAAATTAATTTAGATATAAAAGTAAGTTAGTTCATAATTAGAAATAAATTCAGAAAAATTGTGTTACACCTTCTGTGTTGATAATAACTTAAATATCAATGTTTATAACAGTCATATCATATATTTTTCTCAAACACCTATCTATGTAAAATAATTCATAAGTTAAACTTAAACTTAGCAAACCCAGTTACCTATGATTAGTGCACTTTGCCCGCCCCAACTTATGTTTAATACAAAACATAAAATAATAATAAATAGAAGAAATAAGACGATTGTAATAGCCACACTAGTTTTAGTTTTTTCTTGTTGACCACACCGGTGGATATTTTTTCCATTCACTCTTTTCAACTGTGCTATGAGCAGTCATTTTGGTTTCTATAAAACTAAATTAAATTAAGTATAAAAATTCCTTAGCCTTTTACTTAACAGTACCTCATCATTTGTACTCCCACGAGGAAAGCACGTGTTTCCAGTTGTGAAGACTTGTGTGTGTCCAGTAGTTTTTGTAAATGAAAGAGTAACAAACATCAGATCTATATATTTTACTACCTACAAACTTAAATGAATTTTGGTTGAATTCCAACCTCTGGAGACCATTAATGCAAATAAATATGTTTATGTCTCGAACTAAGTTACGAATTTCTATTCAAACATCCCACAGTTTCATTCAAGGTTTAGCTCAGTTATTATGGATAGAACAAATTAATAGAAATCCTTTTTGATAGAAATTACCACAAAATTTAAAGTCTACAGAGGAAAACTATCTTGATGTCACATAGATGGACGCTCTTTGTCGTGTATATGTGCAAGTGACATTCAACCCAAAGGTCAACGATACAAGTGTCTTCTATGATACACTCAATAAGTACTCGTCCTCTCACAGAATATCCCTAAGGACGTCACCACAATACACTCAAACACCTACAATCAGAACTACCCCCTGCTACCCAAATTGACTATTGTTCTACAATTTGTTCTTGTTGCGGGCCCCTATGGAGACACTGGTCAATACTGCTCATTACGTGTGACAACCCTAGCTGCACAACCGAAACGAGGAAGATTCAACCTTATTCTTTGAAGAATACAGACGTTTCCAACTGTGTCGTGGCCATTATCAGTACAAAGTTAGGGTTGCTACTGAAGTAGACGAAGTCAAACTTTATTTTGTAAGTGGTAAGGGTGGATGTAACAGTATAAGTGAAGTGGTAACTAAACCAGGATTAAAGACAGACGAAGCTAAAGGATACGGGGCAAAGAGGTTGCAAGCGGCTTTGTCTAAGAAGCCCTTGGTCTTTTGAAATAATAATTGTGAAAGTGTCGTAATATCTTAGAGGTTTAAAGATGAATGGGCAGCAGGAAGTAGTGGGGAGGATTCTTAGGGACGATGGCTTTATGTTCCCGTTCTATAAAAGTAGTTACATTCTGAGTTTATAGATATATATTTATGAAATCACTTACACTTAATTCAGGGCCGGTTTTTAATGTTTCGTAGATCGAATACCTTGTGCTAAAAATTGTAGGTACCTACATTTTTTTTTTTATTAATGTATTGTTATTTAATATCCAAAAAGAAAAAAAAAACAAACGTCGGATCTCTGATGTATCTGGATGGTAATGTGCCCAACATTACCAGCTGACAGCATTGAGTAAAGTGTAAACGTATTTCGATGCTTTGATAGTTTTTAATATTATTTCAGTTTATTATGTATCTTTTTGGAGAGGACTATGCTCGGCATCTCTCTGCGTGATCTACTCAGAAATGGAGATTCGTAGACAAACCACATAGCCCAACGAATAAGCAAGTTACATAGCCCAACGAATAAGTAAGGTTCTCGAATGGAGACCACGCACCCGCAAGCGCTGCGTAGGACGGGACGTGCACCCACAAGGTGGTCAGACGAATTTATGAAGACCAAAGGATCATGCTGGTTGCAAGCTACTTCCAGTCGGTCCTATTGGAAGTCTATCTGGGAGGCTTATATTCAGCAGTGGACGTCTTACGACTGACATGATGATAATGATGATTTATTATTAAATTTCATTTTAATGACGTTGTAATATTATAGTGTGCACTGTGCGTTTAATACCTGAATTAAATATATTTTGTCAATGTTTTTACTAAAATAATAATGTATTGCTCCACGCTAGGATTTATAAACGTTTAAACTTACAAACACAAACATCGAGATGTGACCTGCTTTTTTTTTAGCGTGTTAATATCATCAAATGAGTCCTCCCACCCCGGGCAGGGCGGAAGGGACTGTCACACTCGTACTGACTAAAATCCACGGTGTCCTTCAATAGCCCTTTATGTTCCGGGGTCACGGTAATGAGATAAGTCCCGCGACCCCGGCAGGCTTTGGCCCTCTAAACGGAGGCCCCGTCATCATGCTGACGCTCTTTGAGGCGGGCGTGGAACACAACGCGCCGTCGACCCGGAGATGTGACCTGCTTGGATTAATTTATCAACACAACCTGCGACTCACCCCACAACGGAGATGAAAATAAACAGATGACGTGCCATTACGTTTCAAATTATAATGAAACAGTCCTGAGTGACAGCTACTTACATCCTCCCTCCCTCCGAGAGTGAAATTAACATAAATATAAGGAAATATAATCAAAATCTCCAATGGAATGGAGACAAAAATAAATAATTCTAAACATTGGAATTATTGTAAATGATGGACGACACTGATTAATATTGCTGCAGGTACAAAAATACGTTTGTTACTTTTTGTTTGGTTTTAGTTTAAAAAAAAAAACCAATTTTCTCAAAGTTGGACGTTTAGGCTAAATGTTCAGCGATCTCTAACGGCCGTATAATATTTAATTTATGTCTGGTTAAGGTTTTGCTTTACTTGAGATTGAAAAAGTACCCTAGTAAGGCATAACCAGAGATAGATTTAACATTGGACATTGCCGTAAGTTCGAAGAGAATTAATGGAACATTCGATTTTGTGAATTTCAGAAAATATCAATTTGTCAGTATGTCCAGTTCACAGAATGTCCAGTTTGCGAAATGGACACATTTCGTCAACATCACTCCACAATCCTTGGTTGACTGGTAGAGAATGCCTCAGGCATTAAGTCCGCCTATGTTACTTTTGTGTTGCATGAAGTGTCAAATAAATAAATTCTTCAATGTCCAATTTTTTGGTGTCGTTAGGGCTATATGTTATACCTATTTTTAACCGACTTCAAAAAAAAAAGTAGGTTCTCAGTTCGACCTGTATGTATGTATGTATGTATGTATGTATGTATGTATGTATGTATGTATGTATGTATGTATGTATGTTTGTCCGCGATTATCTCGCGTTTGGCTGAACGGATTTTGATGCAGTTTTCAGGAAAGTGTTCATTACATTCTGGAGAAGGTTTTAGTATATAACACTAATAGATATCTCGTGACGTTGCCCGCATGGATCCGATTTGCTTACTTGGATCGTAGATTTTAAGGGACGATTACATGTTTGTCCGCAATTATCTCGCGTTTGGCTGAACGGATTTTGATGCAGTTTACAGGAAAGTGTTCATTACATTCTGGAGAAGGTTTTAGTATATAACACTAATAGATATCCCGTGACGTTGCCCGCGTGGATCCGATTTGCTTACTTGGATCTTAGATTTTAAGGGACGATTGCATGTTTGTCCGCTATTATCTCGCGTTTGGCTGAACCGATTTTGATACAGTTTTCAGAAAAGTATTTGTTACATTCTGGGGAAGGTTTTAGTATATAACAATAATGGATATCTCGTGAAGTTGCTCAGATAGATCCGTTTTGCTTATAGGATTGTAGATTTTCAAAGACGCCGATTTTATGAAGATTTTTGTTGATTATCTCAACTAAAAAGGGAAAAATAAAAAACTTTTTTTAAAAAAGGGAACCGACTTCAAAACTAAACACAAAAAAACTATAAAATAACTTTTCTTTCGGAAGTCGGTGGCCATATTTATGTCAATGAAATAAAAAAAAACAAAGCCACCGACTTCCGAAAGAAAAGTTATTTTATAGTTTTTTTGTGTTTAGTTTTGAAGTCGGTTCCCTTTTTTTAAAAAAAGTTTTTTAGTCAGTAGAATCAAGATCAACTACCATAAATTCTATCTCAGTACTCATTATCCTTCATACACTCAGCACATCATAAATAATTCCAAGTAACGTACAACACGGAAGGTAATTAAATCGTCCGCGTATCACTCAGTCCTCTGTCAACGGGTAACGAATTTCGGCGAATATTTCAGTTTCGTCACAAACGATACATGCTTTTCGCATTTCGTCTCTCATTTGATTATGTTCGACATTGAATTTTTTATGCTCTTCTTTTTAAAGATTTTACGGATAAGGTACTATTCAGACCAACCGGCCGGGCCGGGCGGCATTTTACAATGCGGTAAAGAACATTGAAATCTATCAACAGTAAATACACCAGGCTTGCTTAGTGTGACTTGATGTTACCGACATCACGTTGTTCCTTCACGTAGGTCGCGGGACTGTCTCATCAGGTAACTGTGACCCTGGAACATAAAGGGCTATTGAAGGAAAAAAAAGACGTGTGGCACTCGGGGACTGCCGCGGTAAAGCTATTGCATAGCATTTTGTATCAACTTATGCAATTATAATTTTATTTATTTATTTTATTCATGCAGTATTGCTTTTTCTTTGATATTAATTCAAGTTACATTTTAAATATTTCTTAAAAAAGAAAATAAAATTATTATTATTATGGTTTTATTATTTTATTATTATTATTATATTAATAAATTATAATTAATTAATTTTAATAAATTAATAATTTAGCGTGAGGTTTTTTCGTTACGGAATTTCTGGATTCGGTCCCCGCGCTCAAGGCCCGCGATAGAAGCTATGCAATAGCTTAAAAAAAATGCACCTGCCTGAGTTTGCACAAAAATTACTAATCAAAATCAAAAAATCAAAATGTTTTATTTTACATGGGCCTCATTGGGCACTTATAAAACGTCGAAAAATTGGCACGGTTCGGGTTGGTCGTTTCCATGGAGGAGAACCGGCAAGAAACTCCATGGTTACTCTTTTAAAATATTTGCTTTTACAATGTTTTTATTACAGTTTTGGTATACTTATGTAAGAGAGAACATCGTTGGCACGATAAGAAGAAGGATCTTCCTACCAAAGCTAATAATAAAAAAATAAAAATAAAGAAATACATTTATAAAAAAATATATATTATAAAAAGTATATAATAATATATACGTAGTCAAGTATACGTCATCATCATCATCATCTGCCTAGCCTTTTTCCCAACTATATTGGGGTCGGCTTCCAGTCAAACCAGATGCAGCTGAATCATTATTTTACATGAAGCGACTGCCTGTCGGACCTCCACAACCCAGTAACTGGGTAATACGATACCCCATGGTAAGACTGGTTGTCAGACTTTAGAGCTTCTGACTAACAGTAACGACTGTCAAAGATCTACAAATGACAGCCGGGACCAACGGCTTTATGTGCTTTCCGAGGCACGGAGGAAACTCGCTATGACAGATGGTCACCCATCCACAGACCAACCTCGGCAAGCGCGGCTTAACCCGGAAGATCGGCCTGTGCGGCTGTAATTATTTAGCCACGAGCTCCTCACGTAGTCAAGTAGACGATCAACACAATATGAGCATTTGGAAATTTACACAACCAACTATGTTCTCGCATTCACAATTCTGAGTAAAAAGAAGCTATATAAAAATAAAAAGCTGTATTAGCCATAATGACTGTAAAATTAAAACATTGTTAAACAGTAAAAAAAAAAGGAAAAAGGAGACAAAATAAACACAAAAAACAATAGAGAAAAAAAAATGTACAAGTAAAAAATATAAAAAAGTAGTACCGTGATTCAGAGCAGTTAATAGACAATATACCTACTCTTTAATAAAACTGTTGAAGAACCAGGGAAGCCGCATGTGCAGAAGGAATTATTTCCAAACATCTTTGTCTTCAACGTAGTCCTTAATTTTTTTTTTGTAGTATGGGCTTCCACTTCTCACCATTACACTATTGGGTTATTTGTTAACAAACAAACATATTGTGTGCCGTAATTTTAACTTAATTACATTAATAGCCTCAATACTACATCTTATCTGTCTTTTATTGTAATAAATGCAGGATCACTGACAATGACCATTACCAGATAAAGTTTTACTTGAACCCTGAATCGTGATTTTGATGGTAACTGTCCCCGAAGATTTCCCAAACTATAGCGAGTTCCAAACTTACATACAACAGCGAACCCCTGAGGCCTTTAACATTTAATATGAGAGCTCCTAGCTTCCTCACTTTAATGATTCTTAGATGAGGTCACTAAACTCACATTAAGTCCAATCTCAACAAAACGAGGTAGAATAAAGGCGAACATAAAAACAATGGAAAGAAACTTGTTTCTTACAAACAAAAGATTGTACTTATAAGAAACAAGGAAAAATCATCAAAACCCGTGAGATTTCACTTAAATAAAAGGGAACAGAGTAAAATGGATACAATGTTCTTAGTAAATAAATAAATGGGCATAAAAACAGAAGTTACATGTAACTATAATGTAGTACTAGGCTAAGAATTAATCACCCTTAGCTGCCAGGGTCATAGTGATTGTCTCATCAGGTACCCGCGACCCTGGAACGTTAAGGGCTTGAACGATCACCGTGAATTTTAGTCAGTAACAGTCAGTCAGGATAACAAAAAAAAAAAAAAAACAAGTAAACAAGATGGGATGAGCTTTCTGTACTTAAACGTTCCTAATGGATCCACTCCTTGTGGTAATAACGTAAGAAAGTGGCAATACCATTTAATTTGACAGTCCTTCTATTTCTTCATCGCTGGCACTACGGTTTTAAGCCCGGTTTCCACCGCGAGCGGAACGGACCCATTAAGGACTCCGTTAAACTCGCAAGCGTAAACTGCATACTTGTATTTCCATCAACAAAGAGTTTTTTAGTTCCCGGAGCGAGCTCATTTTTACTCTTTTCACCCGTTGAGTCATTAATGTGTCCGTCCCGCTCGCGGTGGAAACCGGGCTTTATATTTAATTTGTTCATTTGACATCGCAGAGGCCTTACCACGAGCTCTTAACGCAATCCAGTTTAGGCTGTGGGAAAGAGACAGAGCTATACAGTCGTTTAGAGCTATCTCTTTCCCACAGCCTAAACTCACGCTTTAAGAGTTCATTGTAGGCCAACTGGTCTGTTTGACATTTTATTTAAAGATAAATTGATTTTACGTTGATGAACAGAAACAGTTTTCAAACAATGATGTTCAAGCAACGAATTTGGAATTGCTTTCAAGTGTCCTCACTCTAAGATAAACGGTTTTTAGGGTTGATCCAACTAGTTATTTTGTTTCGGGATACTGTAATTTTAAAACCACAGAAGTTTAGTTTTTGGTATCGAAGATGTTGTAATGTGTTTTGCGAAGTGCACCTTCTGAATTTATCTTTTATAATATGGCAAAATAACTGCTACAAACTAATGGTGGCTCTGAATAAAACAGACCCGTATCAGACTCTGACTAATGCTGTTTAAAAGGAGAGAACTTCTTGAGAGAAGAACTTCTTACTTGATCTTCAAACGTTCTTAGTTTTTCCGGGTCTGGGTTTTTGTGTGTGTCTTAAAACATTGGTAAACGGGGAGAAGTTTACCCAAAAATTATTATAGTATTAGCCAACGTTTATTTTAATTGCTGCTGAATAGTATTACATGTGGAAGTTTTTTGACAAAAATAAATTATAAGTTGCTAGTGACGTCACTTGCTGTAACTCGAAAATTATCCCACGGGAGCATCAAAACGGTATAAAACTATTCCGTGATATTATAAACTATCCATGTACAAAATTCCGACCAGTACCGTTCAGAAGCTTTTGCGTGAAAGAGTAACAAACATCCATTTATCACTCCCCTAAGTAGCATTAAAGCAAGCAGTAGTATTCGATGGCGAGTAATGGGTGACTTGCCGTCAGATCATGGAATATGTACAGGTCGACGGCGCGTCGTGTTCCACGCCCGCTTCAAAAAGCTGTCAGCAATCTGAGGAGCCTTCCCTTAGAGGTCCAAAATCTGCCGAGGTCGTGGGATAGTCTCATCATGAAACAGTGCCCCTGGAACGTAAAGTGCTATTAAAGAATCACCGTGAATTTTAGTCAGTACAAGTCTGACAGTCCCTCCCGTCATGCCCTTGGTGGTAATACTATCAAATGAATCCTCCCACTTGTTTGACGGTATTACCATCATATAAAAAAAAGGTAGATAATGAAAATTCTGTTTCAAAGATATCAAATATCATGCCCTCGGTTAACAGGCAACGACTGTTGATGACATTTACAACGATCATGAGTGTCTGCAGTCGACGGCTGATGTCGATTACATAATGTATTGGGTCATTCATCCGTAAATACAATCGAAACATGAATCCACGATTGTTATTTATCCTTGCTGTTTTCCTTGATTTACAAAGGGAAGCTTTGGTAAAGTCCACATTCATTTTCTTGGAATCATTACCCGAATTACCAATTTGCTTGTATTTTATGAACATTATTGTGTGCCAGGGGGTGTTTCCTGATAGCTATAATCAATATACTCGTAATATAATACTTAAGTCCAGAGTGAATAGGTTACTTCAAGACAATTGTGCTTCACCGTCGCGTCGACCAAATCATCGCTTACGAGATAAAACGTCAAACGCGAACCTAGCTATAAGTAATTAAATAAATAACAAAAATATAATATGTTTGATGTGATAACTTCGTAAAATGGTCTATCCTATTTTATATAATTATGCCGTAACAATAAATGAAACAGAATATACAGTTTTACGAACTGCATCGCAATGCACATTATGATTTCGCTTGATTTGCCTTTTAAGAGTCTGTTCAAGACAGTACAACAACTATTTGTTCTTTCTCTATTATTTTTCTCCATAATAGTTTGGTATACCATACTATTTAATGTTTCTACAATAATTATTCTCTTTGAAAATAATTGATTCTCTTTGACTAAACAAATTAATATTGCTTCCAAAAAGCCCCATACAATAACAAAACTAAAAAAATAACCACACCGATCCAAATTAAGACTTACACAAACACAACCCAAACAAATACGAAACTAGTAATTTGTTGTGCAAGACACCCTTTCAAATATTTGTCTCAACCTGCGGCGAATTGACTGTAGAAAACAAATATCACTGATTGTCCCGTTCAGTTGTCTATGTCTAGTTCTGAATGATAGACCTTCAAGAGTCTGCGAGCCTAGTACTTGAATGCTAAACTCGACTCATTTGACATTCTTCAATGGTCAAAGAAAAGGTCATTAGGTTGATTTAAACTGACGTTTTCCTACGCCTGTCTTTTTTTTGGAAAATTAATATTGTAATGTACCCCTTAGGTGTTTAAAGAAAAATAAGAGAAAAATTTGCTGTAGGTGTTAGTAAAAATAAATATGGGGAAAACTGCCATAGAACTGTAGCATTGCGTATAGCATTGGTCACAAAGGTAATTTCACGGACGTGAATGATGGTGACGCTGAACCGTGGCCGTCCTCCGAGAGGGAGCCAAACAGGCTGCCGATGCTGTTTTGGAGGCGTAGTGTCGCTCGGTCAGTCAGAGGAGCTCGTGGCTAAACGACAGTCGCAACGGTCGATCGAAGGACGGAAGGAAGAACCCGCCTTCCAACGTTAGTCTGTGGATGGGTGATCTTGAATTTTCCTCCATGCCTCGGAAAGTATATAAATTATGAAGTTTAACTGTTGGTAAGACTGGATGCCGACCCCGATATATGCTGAGAAAAGGCTAAGCATATGATGAGAAACTAAATGGGCAAAGAGCTTGAACGAACCGAACCACTTTCCCCCTAAACTTCTAAAAAAGCTCATACCAAAATAAAGGAAGCTACAACATATAAAACGAAAGCAAGTCACATATAAACAACCTTTAGGAACTACCTCTGTAAGCCAAACACTGCTGATTGTCGCTAAACATACTGGTTGGTTAGTTCGAAATAAAACAGAACTCGGTGACCTAAATTAAGCTCTAACTCCTGTTACATAAGAGGCAATTACAACTGTAGAAAACGTGAAAAGTATGTAGAGAATTATGTGCACTTTGCAATCTGTAACTATTTTGTAACAAATTACCTTGTGTCTGTGGAAAATCGTACTTGGTACATTACGGGTGACTGCTCGCGTGCAGTGGTTGTTCAGTGGTGACGATCATGACTGCTACAGCTCGTATTTAGCTCGTGGGTTCGAACAGGCTCTAATTTGTGTTATTTATTTCATCACCACTGCTCTCAAATCAGCTGTGAATGAAAACTTCGTTAAGAAACCGGCATGTCCTTAGCCTTAGCCAGAAATTCTAAGACATGTGACTTCTACCAAGTCGCACTGGGCTCGTGTGGTGGATTACAGTCCACTCCCTCTCACAGAGAGGAGGCCTGTGTCCCAGCAGCTATCGCATATTAAATGCTGATTATGCTGTGAACAAATGCTCCGACGTAAAGTATCACATATTAGATAGAAATACCTTTAGTAGCCTTCAGTACAGTGTCTCTAAAACTATGTTTGCGTCATCTATAGTTCTTTTTTCTCTAAAAATCTGTTTCATCTAAAGAGCGGCAAAAAGTTAAGGTATTTTAAAGAATCTCGTATCTTCCAAGAATATTGTATAAAAAACACTGATTTTTCGCCAAGTTTATTATATAAAACCGGCCAAGTGCGTGTCGGGCCACGCACAGTGTAGGGTTCCGTAGTTGCCCATCAAAATACTTATGCGAACTAACTAAACTGATTCGCTGAATTTAATTTTAAAAAGAAGAATTTTCAAAATCGGTCCAGGATTCTTTGAGAAATCAGGCAAAATACATTTAAAAAAAAGATTACGACGAATTTAGAAACTCCTCCTTTTTTTTGAAGTTAGTTAAAAATAGTTGACGATAAAAACCTACCTATCCCCAAAAAACATACCGTAAAACATACCTATTAAAGCTGTAAAAATAAAGTTGACAAACTTACATTTGCAGTTGAATAACATGTTCTCCGATACATTTTGTTTAAGAAAAATATTATCCAAGTACATTTTATAAGTTGGTCGACTATTACTCGTAAAGTTGTAAAGCCTACTAAGTCATGACAATTTTCTTTTAAACTTCGTTATATATACTACTATTGTGAATTTTTTCACACCCCCAAACATAACCGTTTAGCTGGTAGAGGGGGGGGACACTCGAGTCGAGCAAAATTTAGCACTTTAAAGCTTAATATTTCACAAACCAATTTTTTTATCAAAAAATTGTTAATGGAAACTATAAATATTTTTTAAAGACCTATTTAATGATACCCCACACAATGGGGTACGCGAGAAAAAAAAATAACATCCCCACTTTACGTGTACAGGAGATACCCTAAAAAAAAATATTTTACGAGATTTTATTTTACCACTTTTTCGGCACAACAAATCCATATATTTACACCAAATTACAGCTCTCTAGTACTGTGCGTCTCTGAGCTAAACTGCGGACAGACGGACGGACGGACGGACGGACGGACGGACGGACATGGCGAAACTATAAGGGTTCCTTGTTGACTACGGAACCCTAAAAAAATACCTTAATTTTCTCGTTTAAACCGCGTACAAATTCCTTTGGTAAATCCCCGAACGATCCCGACCATGGCTAAGCTGTGGGCTCACTGATAGCGGAATTAGAGAGATAAGGAAAATGCGCTTTATAAATGTTCAAGTCAGATTTTGGTTGGATAAGTGATGGATTTTAGGTATTTCTTTTCCCTAAACGGTTTTATTATGATGTATGACTGTTCATAAAGGTTGCATTTTTCTAAATGCTGCTTTTGGAACTTAAAAGGGATTTTACCAATGAAATTGAACACCTAAACCTAACCAAAACCTAAACAGCTACCGAAACAAAAAGAACATTTATTTGCGTTAAAACTCCTTAAAATTAAATTAAAAAACTATGTTGCCACCAGCATGCGTAGCATGGCGATTCCATCTCTATTCTACCAAGAAAAGACAAAGTTATTTCATCGTTATTTCTATACAAATCGACTGTTTTTTTGCACAAGTATGACATGATTCGTACACCATTAAAGAATAGAAACATATCTCTTCTATATTTTAAACATTGCTTTGGTTAAATCGATAAAAATCTTTTACGTTCTGTCATTTTGTCTATTCTCGCGTCGACAAAGCCTGTTTCTACGGCGCCATGCTACGCATGCAGATGCTTATTTCTCCCACAAAAAACTTCACACCGGGATGAGGAGACGTCACAGGGACTAAAATCGTGTTGTACTTCCTAGCACGACCATGAACATATTCATAATAACTTTTGATGGTAATAAATTCCTCTTACTTTGTACTATACCACTAATTAGTAATTTTGTACCTCTCAATTACCGTAGATATGCAGGTCGTGCTAGGAAGGTTGCTTCCCAGCACGACCACGCTAAAATTCCAGCTGGCATTGAAGTTGAAGACACGGGAGCATGCCTAAAAATTTGTGTCCATTATGTACCGCTATTTCATTACCCGTAAATTGTCGTAAATTGTAAGAAAAAAATAAAATTAAAAAATCTGCCCACAAGCCTGCATTTGATTTTTAAACTTGTCACGAGATGGCGTTAAATAAAATTGTGGGCAGAATTTCTTAATTTTATTTTTTTCTTACAATTTACGATAATATACCGGTAATTAAATCGGAGTATAAATGAGTACAAAATATTAGGCATGCTCCCGTATCTTCAACTTTAATGCCAACTGGAATTTTAGCGTGGTCGTGCTGGGAAGCAATCTTCCTAGCACGACCTGCTTATCTACGATAATTGAGAGGTACAAAATTGCTAATTAGTGGTATATAATAGTACAAAGTAAGAGGAATTTATTACCATCAAAAGTTATTATGAATATGTTCATGGTCGCGCTAGGAAGTACAACACCTAAAATCCACAGTGTTCCTTCAACAGTCCTTTAAGTTTTAAGGTCACGGTTATCTGTAAAACAGTCCCACGACCATAACAGGCGTTTGACCTTCTATAGGGGCACCCTCAGATAGTATTAGTACGAGTAATAACTAATAAGAAGAATAGAGTAACATTAATTTGTTCCCATTGGATGAGTTCCCACTTGATTTATTCACACACTTCTTCACGGATCATTCTCATGTCGACAGAAATGTAACTCGTCAGATTCGCAACTCGTCATCTCTCAGGATGGACTCGCAACTTGTCAGAAACGTAACTCGACAGAAACGCACTTTGTCAGAAACGCAACTCGTCAGATTCGCAACTCGTCAGATATTTTTTTTTTAAATAACCTGTATTTATATGACGTTCATCGCCAAATACCTATTTATTAATTTTAATGGTTTGTCGAGCTGCGTCTTTGAAAATCTGACGAGTTGCTTTTCTGTCGACATGAGAATGATCCTTCTTCACTTCGTTAATCTCAGGAACTACTGCTTCGAATTGGAAAATTATTTTAGTAGTATGTAGTAAATTTTTCGAGGAAGGCTATTGGGTAATAACATCACGCTACGTACGTCCTACAAGCGCCGTGCAGCGGGTGAAACCACGTTGAACAGCTAGTTGTTATAGATGAATTTCAAAAGTGCAGCTTACTTATACATTCCTAAGATTGGTTATCGCTTTCACTACCAACTTTCCCTGGACTTTAAATAGGACTTAATTCACTAAAATACAATCCAGTGGGTGCGGTAACTCGGCGGTGTCGAGTCTAGCTCTGACGTACAAAAGATAGTATTTCTTCCTCTTTCTACATTGTCGCACTAGTGTGTTGTCAGCCTATAGTTACAATCCGCTTAGGAGTGGAAGAATTCTAGGAGAGGTTTTTTGTACTGTGGTTTCTTTGTTTTATGTTTCGTGAAAGGGGCAATGTTTTAGTATAAATTACAGATTTTTATGAGACGAGTTATTTCAAGACATTCCTATTAGTTCAAAATAAATGAAAGAATTGTTGTGTGTCTCACGGCTGCGCCAAATAGGCCCAGTTCAGTAAAATGGAAAAATATTGAAGTACATTATCTGCTATCAATTAGCCATAAAACATTCCCCATTACCGAATAGAATTCAAACCACTTGATTCATCAGCCCATCAAAAGAAAGTAATAAAACGTAACATGTCAACCTATCAAGTCTCTTCAGCCGAAGAAACGCTTTAAAATTTCCATAGGTAATGGTTATTTGATGGCCTCCAGTATTCTTGATACAAGATGGATGGACCCAAATATTAGTAGATAGGACGTAATGAGTTCTGGGTTCACTGACTCCTGAAAGCCTTTGAATTGGCGTGTCTACCTCATTTCCGTGTTGGATTGATGGCTCCGATTTTGGATATCAATCGAGTAATTTTGTGGTGAGGGCTTTTTAAGACTTGAACGAATGTAAGGAGGAATGGTGACTTTTTATCGAGGTGTGTAACGGTGTCCTTCAATAGCCCTTTACGTTCCGGGGCCACGGTAATTCGTTAGTCCTGCGACCCCAGCAGGCTTTGGCCCCTATAGAGGGGGGCCCCGTCATTGTGTTGACAATCTTTGAGGCGCGCGTGGAACTCAACGCGCTGTCGACCCATGGTCAGATAGGGAGTCGCCCATTACTCGCCGCCCGCATGCCCGCGCCTACGGTGGCCGGTGATTGTCTAGCGACATTCGTTGTTGTGGGCGTCTACCACTGCGGCTGGGGTGTAGGGTGGACGCTATCCTCTCCCTCACGCGTCCCGCATGACTGCTTCGCAGAAGGAGGTGACCGCAAACTTAAAGAGCTTACATAATTGTCTCTTTGTTTATATTTTTTTTTATCATGATAAAATCATAAAATGAAGCCTCAGATCCAGGTCGGGACTGTCAGACTTGCACTGAGTAAAATCCACGGTGACCCTTCAATAGCCCTTTACGTTCCAGGGTCACGATCGACCGACGAGACAGTTCCGCGACCCCGTATGTCATAACAGTAACGCAGTATTTGCCCTCTTTGGATCCCAGGATAATATAACAAAGGAAGACATAAAACGAAAAAGAGGAATTCGTTATTTTAAGTCTACTGTTAGGATTCTTACATAATGAATAGTTAGTTCGTGACACCTAAACGGATACAAAAACCCAAGAAAAAAATATACGAAAATTATTCAGCCTCTACCTATTTTATTGCAGAATAGCTCTGGGACATTTTCCAAAACGACTAAATATTTGAAGAGTTCCGTACTTGGTAAAAGAATAAAATGATTAACAAGGGCCTGCCACAATCAAATATGTACCTGTTTTATACCGAGTCCAGTGAAGATGAGTTATGGCTTTTTTTTTCTATTTCTCCGGGGACCTCTAAGAGTACGTTCAGATGACAAGCGCTCAACGCGCGTTTTGATAACGCGCGTTTACAACTACATACATTTTATTCAGGCTGTACACATGCTAACGCGCGTTTTAATACAGCGCGCGTTGAACGCTGCGCTAGCGCTCGACTGTTGTCAGCGCGCGTCAACGCGCGCCTTGAGATCATTGGTTTTCTATATTTCCGTTCAGTTGAGCGCGCGCTTTCGACGCGGATAGACGTATTTTAGGGTTCTTTAGTATCAGTCCGTCCAAGAATCGTCCGAAATGGAAACCGAAGTTTTTAATACGGAATTATTTATAGATGAAATACTTAGGATACAAAATTATGTACTGGCTTTCAGTCAGCCTGTGTGACAAAATTGGGTGGACCCAATATCTGCGTCTTCTGTCGCGTCGTTTCAGCCGTCGGTATAGAATCACTGTTAAAACTGTTTCAACGTCCATCTTCAACAAATGTAAGAACTGTACTGAATACCATGACGGTCGCGGCAACGCGCGTTCGACGCCTGACAAGCGCGTGTCATGTAAACACTATACAAAAATTTTACGCGCGTTGATCGCGCGTTGAGCGCTTGTCATCTGAACGTACTCTAAGATAACAGTCATATTACGGTCCTTCCAAAATACTGAAATGTTGTCTAGATGGACTTGGTGTCTGTTACTTTTGAGAAAAAGAGAAGTTTCTACCATTTGTATTTTAAAGTTTCATATGGAGTATGTATATTAAAGCTTGCCTATATATTATAGCTTAAAAGGCTTCGACCAAAACTCTGCCACATTAAGCGTTAATAGTGCCTTCGGACAGATCCTGATCCCAGATACAGAAAAGGTGGGCCCTTTTAAAATTAACAAACATTTACTTGTGACTTTCTCTGCAATCAGATGAATAAGTAGCCTGTGTTCTTTGAATTTGTCTCGAAAGGCTATCTGTTCATAGTTGCTTCAGGGGTTTAGGTATAAATGTATGAAACATATTGAGACAATTATTTACGCAGTTTTAAAACAAGAACTGAAGACGTAAGGTCGATATTTGAATCACCTCAATGTTTAACAGAATATATCATCTAGACGACATGGTATTTTCGTAAATAAAATTCAAAAATTATAATTATTATAAACATCAGCCGTCGTACCACGTAAAGTTAAACATCTGTTAAATACTTGTCTAAAGGAATTGTAACTGCAAAACGACTCATATATCAACGGCAAATGCCTTTTTGACGTTGATACTTTTTTTAGACAAGTGTTCAACAGATGTTAATCTTTTTTGTGGTAAGACGGTATCTTTAAAGTTTTTCTCGGATATAATGATTATATTACTGAATACTCAAGCTAAAATGCCTTTAGAAACTCATTACCATATCCTTACAACCTCGTAAATTCTTTTCCAACTGCACAGTGGAAATAATAAAAGTCTCATGCACGTTTCTTTGGCACCATTCGAAGCTCCGCTTGGCAGTAAGTGTTAGTTTTAAAACCGCGATAGGACCTTTAAAGTGACTTTATCGCTTCTCGATCGTACGCCGGGAATCCTAGTGAAGTTTTAGTACGTGCAATGTCGGTTACAACGATTTTTCTCGATTCATTATGATTTTATTAAATGTTTTTGGCGTTGTTTTAATAGCTAAATAGCAACGTCGGTACTTTATTTTTCTTGTTTTCAGGCAACCTTCATGTCACAACAAGTGCCAACAATGCCCAGGCATAGGGCGCACACCCTGTGGGGGCACATAAATGGCCAGGCTAGGGGCCGTATTATGACGTCTTATAACCAGGCTGGTTTTAAGCCGTCATAATACGGCCCCTAGTCTGGATATCCTGTGGCCAGGACCACAATTGTTACGGAATTGGTCAGAACGAAGATAGGTTAGCCGGTCTTTCCATGGAAGGTAGGTTTTTTTTTTTACCCCATACTAGGATTTTCTCCAGTATGTTGGGTGCTATTACAAACATAGAAACTCACATACACAAACACCCAGACCCGGAACAACTGCTTGTTGGTCATACAAATATTTGTTCCGTGTTCCGTGTGGGCTGCAGCTGAAAATCAGCGTCAAGTGGTAGACTTAATGCTGCCACTTGGATTTATGCTGAGCTGAGGCCCTTTGGCATTCAAAGATTAGTTTTGTTTTTTATTTAGTTTTAAGTTTTGATGCTAATAAACTCAATTTTCTTTCTTTTCTTTCTTTCCGTGTGGGAATCGAACCCGCGACACGATGCTCAGCAGTCCTATTGCTCAGCCACTGCGCTAACCGTGCAGTCAAGTCAGATTCCTTGCTTAATACATGGTATTCATTTGTATCTCATTAGATTGGAAGTAAGATTCCAAGACACATTTTCGGGAAAAGGCTAGAAATATGGGGGTATTTTGATGGGTTTGTTAACGCACCCAGGATGGGTGAGAATTTCCTAGTAATTGTTAGTTTCAACGCGTTGAAATTTTTGTGATACTTACCTTTTAAAGCTAACATGAATTGTCTTTATTCTTCAACAAGGCACTACCACGTTATCTCCAAAATCATATAGGTACATATCTTAGCTGCTCTAGTTGTACAATCAAGTCAGACATAAGTTCCAAGTTAAGTTAGACTCCCTGACTTTATGAAAAGTTAATAACTTTACACTTATGCTTCAGTTTGAGCTGTAGATCCTACTTACTTGATGGACTTCTAGTGCTTTTAGAGACTTACGAATTGAATAAGTCTTATAATCGCATTTAACGGGATAGTTACCATGTTTATTATTTGTGTAAGTTTCCGATATTTCGACGCTACTGCAAACCATGATGAACGTGGTAAAAAAGGGTTTTAAATTCTAATCTTAGTATTTTTATCAATGAAGTAATCACCCTGAAAAAGTTCTTCCTGCTTAAAACTTTCTTCGAAATCTTGTTTTTTCCAACATACCTATGATGTTTTCTACTCAGTTTGAAAGCAGCGGTTATGAAATTTTCTTTGGTCTGAATATAGAACGTTGTCTTAAGTTGTAGCTTTTTACACTGAGGGTGTCTGCAGTATAGAAAATCACCATAGAAAAAGAAAACTGATGTAATGATATAATATGGTATAAAAAATTTAATGGCATAGATATTGACCTATATGCAGTGCATTCATTTAGGTCAAATTCCAGCCATACAATACTGGGTCATCATCATCATCGTCATCAGCCTACGATGTTCCCACTGCTGTGACACAGGCTTCCTCTCTGAGAGAGGGAGTGGGCCATAATCCACCACGCGGGCCCAGTGCGGAGTGGTAGATGTCACATATCTTCGAATTTTTGGTTCTAGGACATGCCATGATGTTTTCCTTCAGCGTTTTGAGAGCAGTGGTGTTGAAATAAATTACACAAAGTAATGCGCCTGGCGGGGTTCAAACCCATGACCTACAACTCGTAAGTCGGGACCGATACCACTGGGCCACCACTGCTCTACTAGTCAATACTGGGTAAGGTCCGACAATGGTCTTTCTTAAAAGATGTATAAAATCGAACTACAAACGGTTTAGGCTTTACCGTCCCCAATTTACTTGCACAATAGAAAATACGCATTCAAAGCAACAAAATTCGAGCCATTTACCCTTAATTATCTCCAACAAACTATTTCAGTAACAGCCTTTTTACTGCCAAGATAACATCGGAGATTCGCAGCCGAGTCTAAATCGAGATAACGAAATTATCTAACTTCTTAATATAAATAGAAGTTTCCAGGATTTTCGGCTGAAATATCTCGGCTTAGTGCGTTCAAGTAAAAGATAAAATATGTATATAGAAATTGGAAATGTAAATAGGTCTTTGTGTGATACAAAGGATTAAATATTGGATGTTTGATTTTCGACAATAGAGAGCTTAGTTTAGTTAGACCGATATGAAATTTTCCGCAGAAACGGCTTTAAGTTATCTTTTTCCATCTTTAATAAGTAGATAACTTTAATCTTTCTGATAAATCCCAAAACTACCTTTGTACTTAAACCTAGATTTAAATATTTCCCGATATTCATCACCCTTTGGTTAGTTAAACACAAACTAACTTCTTTCTATAGCGCGTGTCTTTCTTTCTGAAAGAAAGAATGAAAGCCTGTTTCAGAAAGGTTTTCTCATACGAGTCTTTAAAGCTGACATGGGTGACGAGGGTTTTCTGGTGAGGTGGTTCCGCGGAGAAACGCCACCATTTGGTGGTGTTTCTCCTCCCATCACTATTTCCAAACCACAATCACTCCAGAAAGGCAGAATCAACCGATGTGGTGACCACCAAAAAAGCGCCGAGACAATGAAGCTCGACCAAGACCCAGAGAATGTCTTGGATCCTTTAACGAAATAAATCAGAAAATAATAGCCTAGGTAGGATTTTCCAGTTCCATTGAGAAAGTTGTTCAGTTTGATAGTGCAAACCACACACCCTTAAATATGACCACACCTTTATTAAACACAGGATCCCCTTCTACATCCTTCATACCCTACCTCATTTATCATTCTCATCACACACATTATTCCCCAACAATTTGGGAATTTATTCAAAATATTCTCCTGAAATTGTTCCGGTATACGTACTGACCTGATTATTTAAAATTAAATACGAGGGGCGTGTGTGCGAAAGTAATTTACGTTCCATAGGGGACTTCGATACGGATCTGATATTATTTTATTATACGATATTTGCGAGTTCATATTGCAAATTGTGGTAAGCTGATTATTTGTTAATGGTAATATTTTAGTTTTATCTTTATGACAATCTGATGCTTAGTAATTTTCAGGAATGTTTTGTTGTTCATAATGTCAACTAGTCTGATAATTGTAAAGTTATGAGTAGTGAAATACGCAAAGTTAGTAAAGTTTTTTTTCGGATTGATATAATCGATGTTATTATTGAAATTAGTTCCCAAGTAACACAAACGTGTCTAGAAACGTACTACTAGATAGCTAATAGAATTAAATTGAATTGTCTACCATAAGAATAAAATATCTATAAGCAATCTTCTAGAACGCTTATAGACAGAGTTTAGTAAAAGTGGGCACATTCTTGTACCCTCTCTTAAGAATGAGTTAAGAAAACATGACTAGATAGAGTTAAGATCAAATTGACTTAAGAGATGTTTCTAGTGTCTCTCTAAACCGTTTATAGACCGCACGTTTATCTAGTAGCGTACTAGTAGATAGTTTATAGATAGAGTTAAGACCTTTAAAGGAATCATTGCTCGTCAAGTTTTAAAACCAAATGATCTTAAGACTAACAACTTTTAGTAACATTTGACTAGTGACGCATAATGTCGTAGAACTTACGAGAGTTATTTTACTTATTAATATTTGTATCATGGCGTAACAAATTTATTATTTTTTAACTTGTGTTTTAATAATGGGTAAATAAGCAAATCAATATGCGATTGAAATTCTATCGTTTAATATTATGTAAAACTCTTGTAAAATAAGAGCGCCCGCTGTAAATGAAAGATTTAACAATTTTTTTTCAAAATATGAATATTATTTGGTATAAGCAAATTTTCGAATTTGCATTTTAATGCTTTAAATACTCATTTTAATTAAAAAATAGTAATTTTAAACATATTAAATGTTTAATTAGACATAATTTAATGATAAAAACATAAAAGTAAGCATTAAAATACGTAACGAAAATTATATGAAGCAAAAAATAGGCAATAAAAATGGCGTCAAGATAAAATTTACTAGAAAACCGATTTCTATAGAACAAACAGTCTAGAAAAACTTTTTGTAGTATGGCTCTAGAATAATTTCACTTACTACATACTAAACTATCTAGTGAGAGAATAAACAGATTTAAGAGTGGTTTAAGATTATCTAGTAACTGTCACTCTGTATTCCTTTTTATCTTGTCACAGTATTTCTAGACGTTCTTCAGTGAATAGGTAATTTCATGTGTTGTGAACGTAAGACCAGTTTATGCAGTAAAAAACCAATACAATAATTATCAATTCAAGAGGGTACCTAAGTAAAAAGTAATTCTGATTTATTTAAGTATAAACCATGTGAGAAATAATAATTATAATTACATTAATACCCTTTCATTTGATACTCACATCATTGGGGTGGATTTCAAATAGCCAGTCCGCCATCTTGAATTTAAGTCACGTGACTATTTTTTCGTATTTCTGACAGCAAACTCTTTCATTTGATACCCGTATCATGGGGATGCATTTCAAATAGCCTGTCCGCCATCTTGGACGTCCGACATTTTGGATTTAAGTCACGTGACTATTTTTTTCGTATTTCTGACAGCAAACCCTTTCATTTGATACCCATATTATGGGGGTGTATTTTAAATAGCCTGTCCGCGATATTGGATTTAAGTCACGTGACTATTCTTTTTTTGTATTCCTGACAGCAAACCCTTTCATTTTTGGTACCCATATTATCATGAACAATTTTCCACGTTTTGGAGGAAGTTACTAGGAAGTTTCGATTCTTCTTCGGTCGACTCTTTATTTGTCTTTCTTTTTAAATACTTACCGATTTTTCGACGAAAGCCGCCAAATCTTTTATTTTTTTTCACCTTCTCCATTGCATAAACTCATCCAAATAAAATTTCTAGTACAAATGCACTTAACTAAGCCACTTATAAGGAAAAAAACTCTAAAAACTCGACTTCTCTATCAGTTTTCTAGACAAACTGAACAATATCTAATAAAGTATTTTATCTAGACTGAAGACTCTATAGAAAAAAAAGATAAGAGTACCATTAGCTAAAATAGATTATCTGTAGAAGGTTTTGTCTTAAAATATATCGTTTTATCTATAAAACTACTTCAAGTTAGGTACCTCTAGGCTTTTTTAACTATTTGTAGCGCATTTTATCTACAAAAATTCGTTTTACCTATAAACGTACTTAAAATAAGTGTTCTATAGAACAAATGCTCTTAAAATAATCCAGCTTTAGATAAAAAACTCTATAAGATTAAATGTTCTATATCAAACCCATCTTTAGAAAGCCTGTATCTAAAGATTAACCCTGAATAGACAGTCTATAGACAGATTGGTTTTAAAACTTCCAGACTGTGTTACTTGGGTTTGCACTTCAACATCAGCTTCATCATCATCATCATCCATCTATAATGTTCCCACAGCTGGGACACAGGCCTCCTCTCTGTGAGAGGGAGTGGGCCACAATCCACCACGCGGGCCCAGTGCTCAATATCAGCTTATAGAGAAATATTTCTTCGATAGACAGATTTGTGAAATTATCTCTATTAAGTTGACTACTTTCACAGACTAACCGCCAACTGATACAAATAAACTTATCGCAAATAATTTGTATGATGGTAGGTGAAATGTAGGTATTACTAGCTGACAACGCAAACGTTGTTTTGCCATATAAATTAAAAAAAATAGATATTAGTCGATTCTCAGACCTACTGAATACGCATATAAAATTTGGTAAAAATCGGTAGAGCTGTTTCGGAGGAGTACGGTAACTACGGAAATTTTATAAATAAGACTAGCTGACCCCGCAAACGTTGTTTTGCCATATAAATTAAAAAAAAAAGTTCGAAAAATAGATGTTGGCCGATTCTCATAGATACCGGATAAGCACAAAAAATTTCATCAAAATCGGTCAAGCCGTTTCGGAGGAGTATGGCAACGAAAACTGTGACACGAGAATTTTATATATTAGATTTGTCTGAGTTTGCAACAAAAATACCACAGTTTTTAGGGTCCCTTTGGACATCCTAAAACGACACAGTAACCTTTATCAACAACCAATAAAGGCATCAACACTTTGGAACAACATCAACACATTAACTCGATAGCCCACGAGTGGTTCACATAATATCGTGAACATTGCAGTCTATTTGATAAGCTCATTATTGGAATTGTTTTTATGATGGCCGCTTTTGGGATAGCAATGTATCGGATATTTTATTGGAATTTAAAATTGTTAGTATTGTTTTTGATGTTGTAACGATTGGCTGGACAAAACTACAAGTAGGAAGGAATAGAAGGTTATGGGAAAGGTCTTGGCCCAGCAGTGGGATAATAGAAGTTAAAGAAAAATGAAAAATTATTCTCACTTTTTTTTTAGTTCTGAGTTAAAATTACTTCTCCCATTCTGGCTGGAGCGAAAAGGAGAGTCAGACTCATACTGACTAAAACCCATTCCGTTCCTTTAATTGGCTCTTTGCGTTCCAAGTCTGCACTATTCTTTTGTATATTCCCGCAAAACTAAAACATATTTGAAAGCGAAGCCTCTGGTAACAGCTAGTCTTAAATACCTTCATACGAAATCCATCACTTTGTATAAGGCACCAGTGATGGATAAATTTTTTTCTTTCTCGGTTTCTTATCAAATCTTCGCTTACAAATCTACACATTGTCGTTTTTAAATCGCAAAGAAAATCAAGCTGAGCATTCTAATTTATCAAGATCATCATCATCTTCCCCTTTTCTCATTTTACTTGGGGTCAGTGTAACATATTTTCTTCTTCCATTTTCCCCTATACATCACAGTATCAAATACAAGATCTGAAGTTTAATAATACGAACATTACAAGATTCTTTCATATGACAAGCATTTTACACGTTAGAAAGTTTGCCGTAATCCCTTTAAAACAAGCGTTAATTAACGACACTTGATCATCTAATTTTAATTAAATCATAGCAGATTAAATCCTTAATTATTAACAAAGCATACGAGTAGCGGTTTTAAACAAAAGACGTGTTGTAAAGTTAATTAAGTGGATGGATCGGTTCATCGCACGAAGCTACACGAACGCGAGCTAAATGAAGTGTCATATCTGTTAACGAAAAGTTGATAAAACTTTGAAATAAAGCTGGTTTTCAGGATGGAAAAGATGTCAGTTCTGTATGAATTAAAAGTTAATCAAAAGATTACGCCATTTGAATATTTCATCATGTTTCCAATGGTCGGCCACTGACACTCCATTGAGAGAAATGGCATCGAATGGTAATCTCGTACTAATGTTTTTTGTTATTTACAAACTTCTTGCTACTTCAGATTGCTTACTATTTAAAAAACAAGTTAAATATGGGTAACATAAATGGTATGGTCATGAGGGGTAATGTAAATAGTCTGGCATGAATAAATTGTTGAAATGTTATCATAAGACCATGATCGATCAATGATCGACCATTACGAATTTAGCAGATTAAGAACTTTTAGCAAGCCGACATGAAATCGTGTAGCAATGCCGAATTTATAAAATTGCAGACTTGGGCCCCAGTTGTTGAAATTAAACTACCTATATGATACTTAAAAAAATGGTTACAGTATGATTTTTAACAAAAAGTTAGCCTACCTACCAGTGGCGTAGGGTAAATATCCTTGAAAGGGAAGCCGGACCAAAACTTAATGAAAAAACTTACAAACATACTAGCCGCCCCTACGATTTTTGAAAGTTTCACTCGATTTCTCTGGTCTTCTATCATCAAACCCTGATTTCCTTATCAAGTTTCCACCATTAAAACATCTTTTTTCAAACAAAAAAAGAATCATCAAAATCGGTTCATAAACGATGAAGTTATGCCGCGAACAATGAATAAACAAAATAAAAGTTGTATTTTATGGACGAATAAATTGAGTAACCTCCTTAATTTCTGTAGTCGGTTAATCAATTATTAACAACTTCCTTAAAAATGATGTTCACAAAACCCTATACTAATCGCCTACAGACCTTAACACCGCGATTCAGGATCGTGACGTAATTGCACAACGCCATCTAGTTAAAACTTCGAAACTAATATTACGGTGAACACTGAACATTTACCAAATAACAATACCATTGAACTGAACTAACTTTGTTATTAATGCGCTAACTACGCAAAACTTATAAATTTCAACAATAATACCAAATCAAATGCAAATGGACAGGTGAAAACAATAAATACAAAAGAAATAAGCGCGAACCAAAACTAATGTGAATCTGTCATCCAAATAATACAATCTAAACGAATTACGAAGTCCAGTATCATTCCATCTCGTTCTGGCGTACGCATTTCATATTTCTATCCTTATCATAAGCCGGTAATATTCGGCTTCCGAGCGTCCTTAAACTAGCGGTGTTATGTGGCCTCAAGCTCACGATCGCTACAAGAGAAACTTTGAATTTTATGAACTGAATTCCGGATTCGCCTTGCGGCTTACAAACTTTGTCTGTTTGGCGTGAGTTGAAATTGTGCGGAAAAAATTTGTAGGCGTTTATTTATTTTTTTTGATTGTTCTTTTCTTAATTTGTTTATGAATAATGAAAATAATAGATACTAGTATTTGCTTTATCTCGAAAGACAAGCCGATAGGAATCGGCATGTTAGGTGGCTTCGGGCCTGCTACCTACTGATCAAGCAACCGGCTGTTAGTCACGCACCGTTGCTAGTAACAGGCATGTCAGCTAACCCTGTCCACTAATTTAATGCTGTAAATGTGTTGCGTGCGCCGTAACCCTTACATTTAGTGCTAATAAGTTGCGCGTCATAATCCACACGCGATTTGTTAACCCCTTCTGACTCACGAGTGTGAGTCATGGGGTTCTAAATGACTTAGTTTTAAAAGAGAATATAAATTTCCAATCTTCTATTGAGAAACTATAAATAACTTCTTTTATTCTTCTTTGTCATGCTAATACTGGGCCGGCACAACTTTGAGAAGGAAGCAACAAGAAAGATGGGTAAGCTTGGGCTAGGCGGCCGGTCGGGAAACTGCGTGATATCTTTGAATCATCGATCCCACAATCCCTCAAAACCTTTAATGACTTACGGAGCCAAAATGTTGCCACAGGCCAGGCCCTATAGACAAACAGCAGACGACAGTTTGCTATCGCTCAGCAGTCACATTTTCAACTTTATACACTAGCGCATAAAGTTGAAAATCTATAATAGACTGCTGAGCAATAACGAACGTAACAAACGAAAACGATTTGTAAACTCTACTTTACACGCTGGGGTACAAAGTTGAAAATGTATTAGTGACTGCTGAGCGATAACGATTGTCGTCTGCTGTTTGTCTATAGGGCTTGGTCCACTAATTCAAGGTCGCTCAGCGTGCAATGGAGAGAGCAATGCTCGAAGTTTCTATGGTGGATGGAATTCGGAACGAAGTCATTAGCCAGAGAATCAAACTGACCAACATTGCGCGTAGAATCAGCATGCTGACGTGGAAATGGGCCGGCCATGTCTGCAGATGGATAGAAGATCGATGGAGCAGACTCATGTGCTAGAGTGGAGACCGAGAATGGGCAAATGTAGTGTACGACGCCCTGATCCTATCAAGTTGGGTAAATGGCAGCGGATCGATGCGGACTTTCCAGGATCGGGAGGATTGGCGTTCTTTGGAGGAGGTTTACCGTTCAGCAGTGAACGGCAATTGGCTGACAATAAAATGCTAATGGTAGCCATACACCATCCTGCCTATCGAACGATCGATTTGACGCTTGCAATTGTTTCAAATTGGCAGTTCGTCCATATATACCATACACCATACTGCCTATCGAACGATCGATTTGATACAACGTCAAATCTGCAGCAGCGATGCCAACTTAGCAACTTTATAGCTAAATCTAGCTATTATTCGGTGACCGATAGCTACAAATTTATAAAATTGTAGCTGTCGTCACCGAATAATAGCCTAATGCATCACTGCTGCCGATTTGACGTTATGTCAAATCGATTTGATGACCTATCAAATTGGCATGTCATGCCATCAAATTGGCATTTTGCATTGGAAACAATTGCAAGCGTCAAATCGATCGTCGATAGGCAGGATGGTGTATGGCTACTATAACACAAGAGCAAATTAGATTTTGATGCCTTAAAATTTTTTCATTAGCATCTACCACTCGGTAACTTATGAGTCTATGATGCAGGTTTCACTTGGCGTTGTTCATTGTAGGTGGTAAGGGCGGGTCGGAAAAGACTGCTGCTGTTTTCTGGATCTTTGGACATATCAACAACTTTCAAAATGTGAAAAGGTAAAAATAATTTTCCCCAAATTACAGACATTCAAGAGCAGTTACCTCGAAAACTATACAAGATATCGAAATGCTCATTGAATAAAACTTACGGGATATTTATTCAGCTTTTATTTCGTTCTTACATGCTACGCCGCTAGGACGCTTGGTTTCCGAGATATAAGCAAACAACCAAAATGTGGTACATTCAAACCCCCCCTCCCCCACAGCTCAAGGGCTAGAGGTGGGGACTTTTGATATGTTCACCTCTTATCTAGTCCAAACAAAGTTACGTAGTCAAAAATTTCCCTCTATACCTTTTTTTGAGCATTTGTTGACTGGGCTAATACTACTACACCATTTTTTTTGTGTTGTATGAAAGTGGGTCATAATAAGGAAAATAAAAATAATATATATCAAAACACGGAGATATTAAAATATTCATAACGCCTATGTCCTATCCCCTTTATGAAAAGGGGATAGGACATAGGCAATGGGTGTATGAATATGAATTCATACACCCAAATCCACAAATTAATTCCTATTCTAAATATGCGAAGCTACACACTGACCATGTCCCCGCTTCACAGGTTTATCATTCATAATAATAATCCGGTCGGTTGCTTCCAATCAAATATCTATATTAATTAATATTTCGCGTCAATTTCAACCGATTGGATTTAAATGAAATACCCCAGATAACTTGTGGCGCTCGTTCGAGTGATTAAAACAAATGACAGGAGAGGCATAATGAATGAATTTATTTTATTGCTATACTTATTTGTTATAATGAAAGCAATTAAATGTTATTATAAAAGCTGTTTTATTGATTGTCATTTCATTTTATTGGTGATACAAAATTGATCGGCGATTAAAATTATTATCTAGGTATTTCATTTTTGGGATCCGTAATTTAAAAGGGAAAAACGAACCCGTTGTACGATTCATTTCGTTGTGAGTCTGTCTGATTTGTCTATCAAGACCATGTTTCCTGGAATAGATCAGCAGTTTATCTCTAAAACTATGAGTTTTATCTATATATGAATAAATCTACTATTTGGACTACACAACTAAATTAAATCACAAAATCCCAAGCCATCACTTAGGACCAACTTACCATGGAACTGGTTAATCAAACTTGTACTATTGAAATGTTTGGAAGTTTCCTAAAGTGTATCTGACACGGAGCCCTGAAGGCCTAAAATGTAAAGTTGAGAGACAGAAGGTTGGTTCCAAATCCGTTACATACAAGACAACTAGCAATACAAGAATTGAATGTACACTACAACGCAGAGGTACTCGTATTGTTCAAGTATAGTACTCGTATCTAACTAAATTCATGTGATAATTTTTTGTTAAGTTTACGTGATTATTACGCACCTATTTTTGACATCACTAACACAATATACAGCACTAGTTTTTATAATTGCAGAATTTAAAAAAAAACTATTGTCGACTTAAGCAGAGCTGACGAAGCCTTGCTTGACAGGGCTTCTTTTTTTGTGTTCAGGGATTAAATGAACCTGACCTGAAATTCTGTACTTTTCTCAGAAACTTGTAATAATACTAAGAATGCGTTCTAGCCTCGACAACTTACATTTGTCCTAAAAGGTTGAATATCAAAGGTGTTAATCAAACGATTAAGGGGTTAAAATAAGCGGTTCGGTATGAATTAGGATTACGATATCAACCTTCTGAAACTATATCCATTGAATCTGAAGACTTTGCAGAGACTTTGGGTACTTTATAATTAGTCTAATTTCTTGATCGTTTTTGACATGCAGCTCATTTAGTTCAAAACTAATTACGGCTGATTGAAGATTGAAGGTTGAGCTTCAAAGAATTGTTTTTGTTTATCTTGAGATAATTAAAGTCGATCACAGAAAGACGCCTACGGCTAAATTCTTCGAATATTGTAAATTATTTTGCTCTTGAATTTAGAGAAAGTATAATTAATTATTTGTTTTTTTTTTACCATTAAATGATGTTAGTGTCTAATACAAATGGCCTTCATTATCTTTTGTAAAAATGTAGTGATCCAATTGCTGGCTTATATGCTAGAGGCAAAGTGTTGTCATGCAACGCTACTAAAGAATTCTGCAGAAAAATTATACAAAACTTTGCTAATACAATATCTAACGTATTCTTTACGCGGGACTTACGAATTACCGTGACCCCGGAATGTAAAGGGCTATTGAAGGACATCGTGGATTTTAATTAATGAAAAAAAGGCTTCATCAGGGATGCTTGCCTCGCGACCTCCATCTTGTCGGTTTTAGTATCAATATTAATTAAAATGGTACGATTTTCATTATTCTTTGCTAGTTATTAAGTACTCAAGATTGCGTGGAATCTGAGTAAGTGATTCCACACTTTTGCTTCCGAGTGTAGTTTCATTAAATACGGGTCTATTCATGAACAAATAGAGTTTCTAATAATTATCACATATACCTACTCGTAGAAGGGGTTTCCATTCGTTCCTTGTTTAGTAAATTCCCCCGTGTTTCAAACCAGGTGCGTTTAATGTTGATAACAAGTCCATTACAAGTTAGTTCTCAACTACACAGCAACTGCGAGGGAACACCCCTTTGACGTTTACCGTCATTGACTTGACTCTCAGGAGCATAATTTCCGGCAAGTTAATTTAGTCGCACTTAATTATAGCTCTAGTACAGCAGAATCGAGTTTATTACGAATCCGCTTAAAATGACCAATCGCTTAATTTTTTTTTTTTTTTTTTTTTTCACAACTATCACACAACGCCATCTAGTCCCAAGCTAAGCAGAGCTTGTGTTATGGGTACTAGACAACTGATAAACATACTTATATATTTCTAAATACATACATATTATAGATAAATTACACCCAGACACAGAACAAATGATCGTGCTCATCACACAAACATTTGTCCTGGGTGGGAATCGAACCCACGACCTCCGGCATAGCAGTCAGGGTCACTAACCACTAGACCAACAGGCCAGTCAAAAAATAAGACGCATTACACAGCGAAGTTTGACAATTCTTCAAACAAAGTCGGATAATTATACCGACTTCGCATTTATTATGACCCATTCTTAATAAACTGTGTCTAGTTGATGAAGTGACTTACATGAATCCTAACACCTTCGACAGTGTTCGGAAGAGCCCGACGATTTTTTTTATTAACCTATATTGTCCCACTGCTGGGCAAAAGGTCTCCCCCATAACCTTCCACTCTTCCCTTTGTGCAGCTTTCTCCGGCCAATCGCTCATGAATGCGTATAGATCGTCACGCCAGCGTTTTCTAGGCCTCCCTCGGCACGACGCCCATCCGGCGACGAAATTACTGACTAAAAATCCACTCTGTTCCTTCAGTTGCCTTTTGCGTTACACGGGCGCGGTATTCTTTTAAAACGTCCACATTAACCGCTCTGTGTGGACGCACCAATTTACAAATTAAATCATATACATTGCTCGTTTATTGCATGCCAGTCTGCACTGTACAGTTAAGTAGCACGCAGAAGTAATAGAACTAAGGTAGCGTGTAGAGTTATAGACCAGTTATCCCTTAGCATCATTGTAGACCGATCTGACAGAATGTTCATTCTACATCTCCACCCAATTCATTCTCGATGAGAAGTGTACATCGTCACTTAGACCCGAACGAACTTCAACACTCTAAAACTATTTGACAATAGTCTACAAAAATTCCAACCACGACGGACAGACCTCGCTCTCATTACCTCGTGTCATGTCGATACTCCACAAAGTTCCTCCCAAAGCGAAAGTTCCAACATTTGATGACAAAAGTGAACAAGATTACGAGAAAGTTTTCCCGTGGTGCAATTCTTTAGAAGACCAATTGAAAAGTCTCACTGCAGCGTGGCTTGTTAGAAACATTCTTTTGAGTTCTTGGATTGTGATCGTTGTTAAAAATAGCAAGCAAGAGGTTTTGTGTTGTTGTCGATGCAAAGTGTATGGGAGTGAGCTGTGGTGAGTCTACTATGGATCGAAGTTTAGTTGTCGTGTTGTCCACTTAGTGTGGGGTGAATACGAACTACGAGTGTGTCGTGAGATCGAACCGATCTTGATTTGGTTGGAAATGAACTTGAATACATTTATAGTAAAACGGCGTAGAATGTTTTTTTAATTGTTGTATGTTTTGCAATAAAATTAATGGCAATGGCTTATTATCCATATCAACTTAATTTTTTTGTTGTTCTTACAAGACACGATAACCGTGGACCATGAAGGTCCATGTTATCGTGTCTTGTACAGATGCCAGAACATTAATAGATTTTCAACTTTCAAACCAAAACACAATGTTCTTAATTGATTTCGAAAATTTTACAGAATGAGGTAATTTTATGTGCCAGCATCTACATATACTTAATTGAGTGATCTTGGTTGATCGCTGATACATAAATTAGTTCAGTAATGTAGTAAGTTTGAGTGGTAAATCACACACGATGCATTGTCATGTCATCGTAAATTATACTTATCTATAATATAAAAATGGATCGCTAAATGTGTTGCTAAGAGCAAAACTTGAAAACGGCTGGACCGATTCGGATAATTCTTTTTTTGTTGTGTTTGTAACCATCAGGACCAGGTTAATAAGGGCTAAAATAAACTTTTTTTTAAAACTTTCTGTTATGAAACGCATAATGTATGTTATTCGTCATCTGTTTTTCGTTCCAACTGAAGTATCATTAAGAACGTCTATTTGGAAATCATTGACAGCAACGTCGATGGTCTAGAGGTAATACAATTGGACCGATATATTTAGGGCACAGGTTCGAATCTTAGGATGGTATTTAATTTTGTTTTTTTTTTTGTGAATGCATTTTTTTCTTAATTATGCTGATGGGATTAGAAAAAAAAAACAGAGTTTTTTAAACAACAATTTTTTTGTTTTTTTTTGGGATGTTTAAATTATCAAATGAGAACTCTCGCCTTGGATGAAGCGGAAAGGACTGTCAGAGCACCAGACTTGACCTGAAAATATAAGCATGTACCTAATTGTAAGACTACCACATACCAATGACTTCTGATAGAACGACGTTTGTCGGGTCAGGTTTTTACTGTTTGCTTACTCGCCAGGAAATCAAACAAGACGTTTACCATAAAGTTCTCGGACACAGATGTTTCGGGAGGTACAGGCTGTGTCTGATGAGGAAGGTGGAAACGTCTGAGTGTCACCACTGCGAGGATTACCCGGAGGACACGTGCATACACGACAGGTAGAGCATATTCGGTGCAGGACTTCCCCGCTTGGGCCGAGCACCGCCGTGTCCTCACGCAGGCGATAGGTGACGACCTCTCGCGCCCGGCATTTGTCGCGGCCATGCTGCGGGGCGAGACAGAGTGGGAAGCGGGCGCCTCCTTCCGCGAAGCAGTCTTGCTCGCCAAGGAGGAGGCGGGACGCGCGAGGGAGAGGACAGCGTCCATCCCTCACCCACGCGGCAGTGGTAGACGCCCACGGAGACGGTCGTCGCGGGACGATCTCCGGCCACCGTAGGCGCGATGCGATTAATGGGCAAAATGGAATTTTATGTTCTTTATTAATTTTGTATTTATTATCAACTTTCTTTTTAGGGTTGCTCTAGGGTTTGGCTAAATGGTAAAAAACGGAACCCTCATAGATTCGTCATGTTTGTCTGTCTGACCATCCGTATGTCACAACCACTTTTTTTTTCGAAAGTATAAGAGCTATCCTGTTGAAACTTGGTAACTAGATGTATTATAATATGTGAACCGCATTAGGATGCCTTTCCACCAGAGATGTGCTATGTAGCTGTGCTGCGAGGATGTAAAAGCTGAGCTACGAAACTGTGTGACTGTTTCCATTGATGCTACGCTATGTAGCTGTGCGAGTAAGATGCGCTATCACAATGTAGCTGCGCTACGCAGGGGCCCCGCTACCATAATTATGTGCAAAGTATGCAATGCACACGGGCGCCAAAGCCAAGGGCCCAAAAAAAATGTTTAAAAAAATATATCAAAAATAATTTTGAAATAGGAGTTGAGAATTATAGGATTACGTTTAAGTACCTACTAAAGACTTCAAATATTTGATCTCACTCTTAGATTAAAACTTGAAGTCCGGAAACGTTTTACTTTTAGAGCTGACTGCGTTCGCTCTTCTATGAAGAATTACCATATCCTATTCCAAAAACCTAAAAAATTTCGCGCTCGCTTCGCTCGCGCTTCAAATAAGGTTGACATTTGCTTTTCTTGGGCTCTCTTTTGATAGCTCATTTTGCAATTACAAATGCTTCTTATGTGGTCTACATAATTTTAAATTTTAAGTTTGTCTTCTCTAACATGGTATGGCACTCTGGGTGTGAACTTCGAGTAGCACTTTATGGTTTATTTTGTGTTTAAGTTCCGTGGCGGCAAGCTTTACAGTCCGAGGGCGCTGAATTTTAAAATACACCACCGACCTACACCCATAAAAAAAGATAATTCAAAATGCTTTAAGGGGCGCCAAAATCCTTTTTTGCACACAGGCGCCAAAATCCTATATTGCACACAGGCGCCAGTAGTCCTTACGGGGGCCCTGGCGAACGAAAATGCGCCGCCACGAGGTAGCTGCGCTACTGAGATGCGTAGCTGCGCTACGAAGATGCGCTGTCACAAGGTAGCCGCGCTATAAAAATGCGCTGCCACTAGGTAGCTGCGCTATGAAGATGCGCTGCCACAAGGTAGCTGCGCAGCTCGAGCTATGCGATGTATCGATTGTACGGAAAACGACCAATAGCATGCATCCATAGCACGCAGCGATAGCACGCAGCCATAGCATGCATCTTTTCATATAAAAACACATCTTAGTTGAATCCGTTTCCACCAGTGCTGTGCTATGTAAATATGATTGGTGGATATCAAACGCATCCGCAGCAACGTAGCATAGCGCATGTCTGATGGAAAAGCAGCCTTAGGATTTTCACACAAAAATTAAAATTTTGGGGGTTCCCCATACTTAGAACTGAAACTCAAAAAAAAACTCCAATTCCATACGTGTGGTATGGGGTACCTATGGATAGGTCTTTAAAAATTTTATGGAATTTACAAACATCTTTTTTTTCTAAACTGAAGAGTTTGCGCGAGAGACACTTCCAAAGTGGTAAAATGTGTCCTCCCTCCTGTAACTTCCAAAATAAGAGAATGACAAAACGGAAAAAAAAATATAAATATGATGTACACTACCATGCGAACTTCCTGCGAAAACTGTTGAACGAGATCAAGTAATTAGTTTTTTTTTTTATATGTCATAATTCGTAAACCGCAATTTACCTTTTCAAGTTAACTACTAGAACTTTTATATTATGTTACTTGCTGCTACACGGAACTCTTTATGGGCGAGTCCAACTCGCCCCTGGGCGTTTCTTAAATAGCAGAATAAGTATTAAGAAAAAAAACTAAAAGAATCGACTGTTTAGGCGGTACGAAGTTCGCCGGGTTAGCTAGTCAATAATAATTTTATTATGGTTACGCAGCTACTTTATTGTAAAGTAATATAAAACACTAAAAAATATTGAGCTTTTCCTGATAGTCGACAAAAATAAGTAATGGAAAAGAAAACAACACATCTCATTATTTTGTCAAAGAAACAGAAAGAAAGTCATCAGCTGAGGTATTAAAATCTTTGCGTGACTAGCTGTAATAGAAACTTATCTTAATTTAAAGACATTTATTAAATTATTCATTGTGATGATCCATAATTCTCAAGTTGTGAGACAATTTGTCGGGTATAAGCGTAGTTTGGAAGTTTGCGCGCTGTGATAAAATTACGGCTTCATTATTATCTTTATGCTCTATTTCACTTTTAGGGAGAGCCTGAACAGGCACACCACAATCACCGGCGGTAAGCCCTCTCTTTGAGAAATGGTTGGAAAAACGCCACGGCGTTCTCATGTCCTGCCTGACGCAGTTCCTCACTGGACTCAGATATTTCGGGAAGTCTCTGTGTTGGATTGCGTTAGAGGAAAGGCTTGGGTACCACCACAGTGTGGATCGCCCTAAAAATGCGGTGAAGGTCTGTCCTGTTTGGGCTGAACAACGCTGTTTCCTCACGGAAGCGATAGGCGGTGGGGACCGTTCGCGTCTAGCCCTGGTTAAGACCGTGCCACGGAGCAAAGGGGAATGGGAAGCAGTCACCTTCTTCTGGTGACAGGATGGGGAGGTGGAATGCATGACGGTGAGTGTGCTTTCCGTGAGGACTTTGAGGGGCCCTAGGCGTCGGGGATCCCGGTTAATTTCCACATGGCGGACGGTGAGTAATGAATAGGTCGTCGTCCGCTCTAGGAACAGGTTCGAATCAGGAGTAATAAAACAAAACTCAATGAACAGATTGACCTAGAGTTGAGAATTTTTGCATCCCAAATAAAAAGGCAAAAATGTATCGCTCTATTTTGAAAACCCATGAGACCAGCCTTTCATTTGTCATTTTCAAAAATTTAATTTTAAACAAGTCAGAAACCAACTCATTAGGCTCAATTTAAGTCTCAAAGCTGAGATCCATATACCGACCTAATTAGCATTATAAAGGTCTACCTATATTTAAAAGTCTGGCAAACTCGCTTTAACTTTAGGCATAATTACTCTCATTTAAATACTTTTCTGCTTTCCGACCGTACTCAACGTTTTACGAGGTGTGGAATTGGTGGAACTTATTTTTGTTCTATAGAAGGAATTTGAGCAAAAGACCGTCGAGTAATTATAAAATTGTTCAATTGCATTTTGAGGTTTAAAGTATTGTCTAAATAAAATATTGTTATGTTACCAGATACTAAATCATTATGATCTGAAATCTGTTTTAGAACTTTGCAGATGAAACGGTCTTCTTCATTTTTTATAATTATACATTTTACATACAATATTAATTGTTGTTGGTTTTAATTTCTATCTGAATTGTTAAAACGGTAACATATTTTTAGATACGTTGCCCTAGTAATTAGGCATTTCAACTCACATAAATATATACGCAAACAGCCAGACTTCAAATAGCTACTTGAAAATCATACAACTAAACATAATTATTTTGTTCCGTGAATCTAACTCATACGTCTAACTGTGTTTGTTGTAGTGTAAGTTATTTTCAAGATCACAGGATATTCAAAATATAATTTATTTTCTAAAAGTTAGGTACGATTACTTGGTTGATTGTCTATAAACATTATTCCCATTGCAAGAACCAAACCATTCCATATGAAAACTTTAACAGCCACATTTTTCATATTTTTTACACTACATAAACTATTATCAAATACAATACATTACCATAGGAACAATTTTAGATATATGAAAATTTTCTTCAAAAATATCAAACTTTTCCGATGCAGGAATAGATAAATTTTGTTATTTAACAAATGGGGTTCGAAGGATGATTTATGTCACTAGGGTTGTGCCATCATAAGTCATCGTCACGTCGTGTTCTTTTTCACGTCACTAGAACATGTTATGTTCATTATAATAATGTTTTGCGGTGTTTCAATTTTACTTTAAAACTAGATTTTCGCATCAGGGTTACTAATATCTAAGCACGAAACCCGTAGTTTCGACCATAGCATCAGGCGTTTTCTTAATTTAAACACTAATGAACATAAGTTTTTTAGTGTTAGGAACTAAAAATTGGTGACAAGATGAATAATTAACAGTTGTCTCGACTTCCGATATGTTGTCAAAACTTTGAAATCAGAGCTAATAGGGTTGACTCAAAAGTTTTGAGTTTCTTTCTATATTTTCGTTGACGGACTTAGCAAGTAAACCACCTGCTTCGCTCACATGTACAGTCAGCATCAAAAGTTGCTGAACACTTTCAGATTTTAAAAATCGTTGTACACCGTAATAATACGTATTAATACGGTGTACAGCGATTTTGAAAATCTGAATGTGGTCAGCAACTTTTGATGCTGACTGTACGTCAAAATTTCATCCATATACGGACAGTTATTATTTTTGTCGTGGTTGAGTAACAAACACTCATCCATCCCCTTTCGATTTTTTCTTATTAGAAAAATGTTTTTTTTTTTTGTAGAATCAAGGCTTAATTTTTAAATGAGTCCTCCCCCCTAGGCGGGGTGGAAGGGACTGTCAGACTAGTACTGACGAAAATAAACGGCGATTCTTCAATAGCCTTTTATGTTCCAGGATTACGGTTATCTAATGATATAGCCCCGCGACCCCATTAGTAAGATGTTTAACGCCTTTCAACCAGTCTCCTTTTTCTTGCAGGTTTACTTTGGAAGTGGGGTAACCGATGCCTGGATCTTCTTGCAATAATAATTGCATCGGTTTCCAAATTCACTCCTAGTTTTATCTTTGAGAGTATTTCAGGTTCAGTTTTCTTTAAACTTTGTCGTTTAACTAACGACAGTCAGTTCATGCATGTTATGTTTACGTGTGTGTTATGTACTCCACTTCATATAAAAATGTTTTTTATTCATTTAACCGTAGAAGTAAGTCAATGTAATTTCACCCCTGAAAAATCCCCTAGAGAGACGTTAGAGTTTTTAATCTAAGTAAATTACTTTAAAGTTCTTTCTCATCAAACTTTTAATAATTAACAATCGAGTTCAAATCTTAGTCTTCGTCTTCGTCTTGTTGTGTACATATTGATAGTAGTAGTTTTAGTAATAGTTTTAGTAATAGTTTTAGTTGTATGAACGAGGATCCATGTGTCACCATGGAAGATTCCCAATCTCAAGGTGGGACTACTAGTAGTAGGATATTTTTGCCTGGTGATGGCATGGGAGTACCGGGGCTTCCTCTGGATAGTATTTATCTTTCTTTAAACTTGTAAGTGAGACAACAGAAGGTACCATTAGCAATATAGCATCTCGTAAAGACAATGTATCTTCTTGCAATCAATTATTTAGTTTAAAAAAAGGGCCTCAGAATACCTTGAAATTACTCCATCAGAACATTCAAGGTATTTCTTCGAAATTATTGGAAATCGAAATATTTTTAGAAAAAACCATGTTTGACATCATCTGTTTTACCGAACATTGGTTGAAGGATTACCAAATGTTAATTAATTATAATAACTACACTGTGGGCAGTTGTTTTACCCGTAAATCTATGCTGCGTGGAGGTTCCTTAATATTAATTAAAAAATGTATAAAATGTAAAGAACGTAATGACATAGTAGGTCTCTCTGTTGAACATTGTATCGAACTGTCCTGTGTTGAGCTAGATAGGCATGTAATAGTGTGTGTGTACAGACCCCCAAAATATCAAAATTTCTCCTTATTCGAATCAATAATGGAAGATGTCCTAGTAAAGCTTGCAGACAGTAATAAATCCGCAGTTATTTGTGGTGATTTTAATATCAATATTTTGGAAGAAAATTTAAATAGCAATAGATTATTAAATCTTTATAAGTCATTTGATTTGACTAATATTTTTGTGGAACCTACTAGGGTGACTCCAACTTCTGCTACTTGTATTGATAATGTTTTCTGCAATTGTGATTATTTGGATAAAGCAATAGTTAGTTGTCTGCCGTCTGATCATAGTGGACAAACGGTAACTTTTAAGTGTAAATCAACTAAACAACAAGTTCAAATTTCATATAGACAAATAACAACTAACAAATTAAATAAATTTAATAATTCCGTATCCAATAGATTAAGTGTTATGAGCCCTAGTGTTGACGACACTAGAGTTAATAATTTTTATAATGGTTTCTTTTCAATAGTTCATACCGAATTCAATAAATCTTTTGAAAAGAAGACTAAAACTATTTGCCCTAAATTTGTGTTTAGTGACTGGGCGACTGTAGGTATAAGAAAAAGTAGGGAAAGACTATTTGAGCTCTATGGCCTTAAGCCTTACATCAACACTGAAACTTTCAACAAGTATGTTTCTACATACTCAAAAGTGTTCAGAAATACTTGCAAGGCTGCTAAAGCCATGTACATAAGTAATAAAATCAAAACATCAGATAATAAAATAAAAACAGTTTGGAAAGTAATAAATGATGAGACTGGCAGGAAAAAAACACGGAGCACCAAGTATACGTTGGAGACACCACATGGTCCTATAAGTTCAAATCGAGATGTAGCTCAAGAATTTGTAAATTTCTTTACTGATATACCATTAAAGACCACGGAGGCTCTAAACTCCTCTCCCGATATCGCAATTGCTTTATTAAAGGCAAACGTGTCTGGCTGCTCGGCTGAATTTGTATTTAAGCACATAAACCCCATGACGGTTATTAAAGCTTTTCAGCAAATCAAAATTAAGCTAACAGAAGATCTTTGGGGAATGTCAATCAAAGTTTGTACATCCATAGTAGAGACTATAGCACCATACTTGGCTTTAATTTTTAATTTATGTGTAGACCAAGGAGTTTTTCCGGACTTAATGAAATTCAGTAAAGTCATACCTCTTTTTAAATCCGGAGACACTAAAGACACTAATAATTACAGACCTGTATCCGTGTTGCCCGTTTTTAGCAAGGTTTTTGAAAAGGTAATGCTTGATCAGATGCTTAACCACTTTAACACCAATAAAATTTTACATGATCAACAGTATGGTTTCACCAAGGGACGTTGTACAACTGACGCCGGTGTCACCCTATTGAAGCACATATTTACTGCATGGGAAGAGGCACAAGACGCCATAGGAATATTCTGTGACCTCTCCAAGGCATTTGATTGCGTAAATCACGATACTTTGCTTTTTAAACTTGAGCATTACGGTCTAGGTAAACTTGCAATTAGTTTGTTAAAATCTTATTTGTGTGATAGACAGCAGCAAGTTCAGATAAATGGTGTGAATTCGGAAGGTTTAAAGGTAAAAATGGGGGTTCCGCAAGGCTCAATATTGGGTCCTTTTCTCTTTCTTGTATATATCAATGATCTACCCTATTTATTCAAAAATCAACCTCACAATAATATGGTGTTATTTGCTGATGACACTTCCCTAATTTTTAAGATAAATAGACGGGCTCAAAATGTAGATAACGTAAATAATGCTTTACGTCAGGTCCACGATTGGTTTACTGCAAACAACTTAGTATTAAACGGAAAAAAGACCAAATGTATAAGATTTGCTTTACCAAATGTTAAAACCACAAATTATGATATAGTATTGAATCAAGAGAAACTTGAATTTGTCGATAAAACAGTTTTCCTGGGGATTACGCTTGATGCACGGCTACAATGGAGTCCCCATTTAACAACTCTTGCGGGGCGGCTAAGTTCAGCAGCATACGCTGTTCGAAAAATCCGTCAATTTACCGATGTAGATACTGCTAGAATTGTCTATTTTAGTTACTTTCACAGTATCATGTCTTATGGCATTTTATTGTGGGGACGGGCTGCCGACATCGAATCTATTTTCATTCTGCAAAAGAGAGCCATCAGGGCCATATACAATCTCCGTAGACGCGATTCTCTCAGAGAACTGTTTAAGGAAATTAACATTATGACAGTACCTTGTCAATACATCTATGAAAATATAATGTACGTTAGGAAAAATCTGCATCTTTTTAGTAAGAGAGGTGACAGACACAGCTATCACACTAGAAATAGGGATCAGTTAGTTCAGCCGGGCTTCAGACTCGCCAAAGTGGACTATTCTTTCATGGGGTACTGTTTAAAGTGCTATAATAAAATACCACAAAATGTTCTTGAATTGAATGAGACTAAATTTAAATCATGTATTAAACGCACACTATGTAAGCGGGCTTATTATAAACTAGGCGATTATATAGCTGATAATAATGCTTGGCTCCATGCTGGTCCTGCTCCACCTGACAGTGTAGGATAAAATATTGATAGCGTTTTTTTTAATATTCTTGTTGGAGCTGCTGAAGATTGTACAACTGGATTTGCATTGTATAGACTCAATCTTCCTAGTATTATATAGTTTCATAGCCAGCATTGTGTGAGTACTATGTACCTCGGAGCTATCATTCACTGAGTACCTACGTCTCTTATTGACTTGAATGACCCTGGCGGTTGAGAGTATGTCATGCTCACTCAAATGTCTCGCTGATAGTGGCGCGTGTGTCGGATCATTTAGTTCCCTTCAAAATGGTTGAGCTGAATGGTGCTGATATATGCGTCATGTTCGTGAACGGGCGCTGTCAGTTGGGACTGGTCATCCCTTAGCTGCCACGGTCTATTTTAATTATTGATAACTTTATTTTTGAATTGTCTTTTTTATATTTTCTATGGACACTAATAACTTGCCACATCGTTCTCACATAATGTACCATCTGATGATGAATGATGTAACAAAAGATCTGTAATAATTTTGGCGATTGAAAAAGAGTGTCCATGGAGTTTCTTGCTCATTCTTCTCCATAGAGATCTACTCCTTGGAATGAGCACCTACGGTACTTTCACAGTTTTTATGTCTTGTGACTGGGACTGTAGCACCATAACTTTTTAATGTCTAATTACATTTTTATTTGTCTATGACAATTCATAAGTGCCTGTAACTGGCCTACATGAAATAAATGCTTTGATTTGATTGATTTTGATTTTGAATCAAAAGCAGTGTAATTATAAACTTAGATTACACTCCAAGTGTATATAGTATCATTTGTAACTAGTAGGCTTTGTTTTTGTCACGCAGAGAATGTCTGTGAAATTACAAGCTTTACCATTATTTACACTTTAATTATGTTATACTATTAATTTGTTTTCTAAGGTTTTGAGGCTGTAGGAATTTTAGTTGCTGACTCATCTATACATATCTATAGATATAAATAAAATTGGACTGTCTGTTTGTAATATTGAAATTACAGTTTTTTATGAATTTATTGTATAAACGGTACATACACCAAAAAATATTTGTATGTCTGTCTGTCTGTTTGTAATGGCTAATCTCTGAAATGGCTGGGCCGATTTTGACGGGACTTTTATATGTAGCTGATGTAATAAGGAGTAACTTAGGCTACTTTTGTTTTAGAAACATTACTTCGTTTAAAAAAAATACATTGTTGAGTTCCGACATCCACGCGCACGAAGTCGCGGGCAGCAGCTAGTCTTAAGTAAAGTTCGACACGCCATACATTTTTTCGCCATTGGACTAAGGACACCTATTTGTTTATAATTGCACGACTACAGAGTTTTCATACTTAATTATCTGTTAAATAAAGGCTGATTTACATTGATCCAGTTTATGGATCTCGTGTCACATGATTCCACCGTTGGATTAATGTAAAGATGTTTCAGTTCAGTACATTGTCTAGTATCCAGACCTGGATCAGAATTGAGCATGTTCCTATTTTTCAATCAATGTATATCCGCTTATAGGTTGCCAATTGCGGAGAAACAATTAGATTTATTGGCAAGTGTTATGAAACGTAATCGGCGTCAAGAGGACGATGAAGTACCTGGGACTCGTCCTCGACAGCCGGTGGAACTTCAAGGAGCATTTCCTGAGTTTGGCCCCAAAGCTGAACCGTGCAGCAGCCGCCCTCAGGCGACTCCTGCCCAATCTCAGCGGGCCAAACGCTTCCTGCCGTAGGCTGTACGCTGGTGTCGTGCGGTCCATGGCCCTCTACAGGGCCCCTGTGTGGGCCCTGAGCATCCGGACGCGACCACAGAAGCTGGTCGCATGCCAGAGGGTCATGGCTATCCGAATGATCCGGGGATACCGCACGATTGCCGGCGAATCGGCCAACCTGCTTGCCGGATTGCTGCCTTGGGATCTGGAGGCGACTGCCCTCCAGCGCGTCTATGAGTGGCGCGTGGAGGCGCAGCGCCGGGGCGTGACCCCGCTGCCTCGCGAAGTCGAGGCGCGGCGCGAAGACCTCCGGCGCGATCTCAGGGCAGTATGGAAGGAACGACTGTCGCGACCGAAGGCCGGGCACGCCGCAATTGCGGCGGTAAGACCCCTCTTTGAGGAGTGGCTGGAGAGAAGTCATGGCGTCCTGACCTACCGCTTGACGCAGGTCCTCACCGGACACGGAAGTTTCGGGAGGTACCTGTGTCTGATGCGAAAGGAGGAGACGCCTGGGTGTCACCACTGCGAAGATCGCCCGGAGGACACGGTGGAGCATACGGTGCAAGACTGCCCAGCTTGGGCGGAGCACCGACGTGTCCTCACGGCTGCGATAGGCGGAGACCTCTCGCGCCCGGCATTGGTTGCGGCCATGCTGCGGGGCGAGACGGAGTGGGAAGCGGTCAGCTCCTTCTGCGAGGCAGTAATGCTCGTAAAGGAGGAGGCAGGCCGCGAGCGAGAGAGGACAGCGTCCTCCCTCCGCCCCAGCCGCAGTGGTAGGCGCCCACGGCGACGGACGTCGCTTGATGATCTCCGGCCACCGTAGGCGCGGGCATGCGGGCAGCGAGTAAAGGGCAACTCGCTGCCCGACCAAGGACCATGCCCGGGTCGACGGCGCGTTGTGTCCCACGCGCGCCTCAAAGAGCGTCAGCATAATGACGGGGCCCCCCTCTCAGAGGGCCAAAGCCTGCCGGGGTCGCGGGATTATTCCCTTACCGTAACCCCGGAACTTAACAGGCTATGAAGGACACCGTGGATTTTAGTCAGTAGAAGTCTGACAGTCCCTCCCGCCCTGCCCGGGGTTGGAGGACTCATTTGATGATTTTACCACGCTAAAAAAAAAAAAAAAAGTGTTATGAAACGTTGCCATGTCAATAGAATCCATCTAAATGAACTCCTTAATACCTGTTCGTTTATCTAAACAATATAATTACACGAGGCAACAAATAAAACAAAACTTTATCTCAACGTTACCAGAATAATCAAACGAGCACAAAACCCAAAACTCGAGCCTGTTTCTCAATTCATTTTGCGTTGCAATCTAACAAACATCCGAAACTTATTAAGCCGTTTAAGTACTTCTTAGGGAAAGAGATAAAGCTATCATCTATCCCACTCTAATTCCCGGTCACGTACGAGATTCTTCACACGTAGTTTCAGGACTTAATAGGTCATATTCGTATTAATCTCGCCCCAAAGTTGTTGTTGAAAGTGTTGCTACGTTCACTGTTGTGTGTTGAATTTATTATGTTGTGCGAAAAGATTTCTAGAAAAGTCAAGAAGTTGGAAGACTTACAAGGTTAAATCCCTTACCGGTGAAAGTAAAAAGTTGAAAATCTTACGGAAAGCACGTTCTAGGAAAAGTGAGTGTAAAAAAACCTTCATGAAAATGTTTTTGACTTGTAGAAAACGGGTATGTAATATAAAAGGACATGTGACTTTACTACTTTTGAAATTGACGCACAGTGCCACTAAATGGCTTTATGCAATATATTTGAATAGAAAAGAAAACATTTTGATTTATTGCACATACGAAAGGATACAACACCCAGCGGTATCATCACAGGTCTTGAATGAAACTATCGAATCTAACTATAAATATTTCAACGATTTTCCACAACCCACTTTCATTTACTTATTTATTTACGCCGATCTATTTACGCAGGGCAGTCATGTCCAGAAATTGCCCGAAATAGAGAGGTGTGTAAGGAGAAAGGGGAGGCTTTTGCCCAGTAGTGGGACATAGAATACTGATACTGCTAACCTACATCATCCCACTGCTGGGCAAAGGTCAATTTCCTTGACTTTCAGTTTTCAATTTATTTTTTTTGCTGGGACACAGAATAGGCTATAAAAATACACCTAGGTATTATATTTATATGATTTAAGTGTCCATACACGTATTTTAGAGGTTATGAAAACGTCTAAAGCCGGAAACACATTATTTAACACGCCACGCGACGCAACGTGTCGACACCCGATGTGCAGTGAGCGCGTGTCAAAGAAAACAATACATTTGATTTGACCCAACACGCATCACGTTTCATCGGGTGGCGTCGGGTGTTAATAATGTGTTTCCGGCTTAAAGGTCATGGCACACTATACCGGCACGGCAACGGCATCGATGCAGGGTGTACATTTAGGGTTTATTCCACTTTGTTCACCTGGGTGAACAAAGTGGACAACATTGGTGTCCTCAATTCACCTCGGAAAAATATCACCTGAGTGATATCACCCAGGTGAATTGTGGACACCAAAGTCCACTAAATCGCGTAAGAAAAGTCGCCTTTGTTCACCCAGATATTTTTCCGAGGTGAACAAAGTGGACAACTTTGGTGTCCACAATTCACCTGGGTGATATTTTCCGAGGTGAATTGAGGACACCAAGTGCTCCACTTTGTTCACCCAGGTGATATCACCCAGGTGAACAAAGTGGAATAAACCACTTTTAGGGTAGTTGTCTTCTTTCTGAACTGTCAGAGCCATACCAGTTAACAAGAACTCAGCACAAACTTAGTGCCTCACATCCAACTTGCATAAAAGCTTAAAATCTCAGAATCTTTCGTACACAGTAGTAGTTAGGTACAGACGTGAAACTTCCCTGGTTTATCTAGATAGAGAGAATATTAGATCCGTGTTTTGAATTCTAATTTTTGTGTACTTTTGGGCGTTTTAGGTTTAGCTGAATAAGTTTTAGATTACTTTGTTGTTTGTAATTCTATTAATTAAGTCGTAATTAAGGTTTAGAACCGTTTAAGTATTTTCTTGCTTTATTTTAGCTTAATCTTTAATTTATTAAGAAAAGTTGAGACATTAGTAACTGTTCAAGGACATACCAGATTGTTTCAAATAATAATTATCTTTATTATTGTAAGTCTTTTTTGTGTTACCCATTACATTATAAGTCGCTATCAGTAGAAAGTTCTGTAGGACAATTTAAAATGGCGAAGTAAATTTTTCGTGGGCTAGAGTCGCACGAAATTGCAGTGGGTGCCGTAGGCGTCGTTGCCGAGGGAGGCCTAGGAAACGCTGGCGTGACGACCTAGACGCGTTCATGAGAAATTGGCCGGAGAAAGCCGCACATACCTAGTGGGAAAATACAGGTTCATCATCAGCCTATAATGTTCCCACTGCTGGGATACAGGCCTCCTCTCTGTGAGAGGGAGTGGGCCACAATCCACCACGCGGGCCCAGTGCGGATTGGTGGATGTCACATGTCTTCGAATTTTTGGTTCTAGGACATGCCGGTTTCCTCACGATGTTTTCCTTCACCGTTTTTAGAGCAGTGGTGATGAAATAAATACACAAAGTAATGTGCCTGGCGGGGTTCGAACACACGACTTACAACTCGTAAGTCGGGAGTTCGGGACCGATACCACTGGGCCACCACTGCTCCTCCACTGGGCTACCACTGCTCCTGAAATTAAAAAAAATAAAAAGAAATTACATTTAGAGTCTACTTTACACTATAAAAATAGGAACCACAAATTGAACAAAAACTCCAATGAATTCAAAAGTAGCATACACCTCATTTACTTACACTGAGATGCACTGAAAATGTCGCGCTTAGTTTCAAGCACTGCACACAAAGATGTTCCCGTATAAGCACACAGGTTGAACTTCACAATTTCATCAAGAAAAGTTGAGACATTAGTTCAGTTGATGTTAATCAACTACATGCTGCAGTGGACTGCTGGAAGTTTACTCTGGTATCACTCATGTGATTCAACACAATTAATAATAATAATAATATTCCACAACTATCACACAACGCCATCTAGTCCCAAGCTAAGCAGAGCTTGTGTTATGGGTACTAGACAACTGATAAACATACTTATATATTTCTAAATACATACGTATTATAGATAAATTACACCCAGACACAGAACAAATGATCGTGCTCATCACACAAACATTTGTCCTGGGTGGGAATCGAACCCACGACCTCCGGCATAGCAGTCAGGGTCACTAACCACTAGACCAACAGGCCAGTCAATTAATTTATATTCTGCACGGAAACTTTGCTAGTTTTTTAACCGACGAAAAAAAAAGGAGGAGGTTCTCAATTCGACATGTATATTTTTATTAAAAACAATTTTTAAACAAACAAACATATAAATTAATTATTTGAAGAGCAGAATAGCTCGTTGTATAGCTTGTCGTGGTTGAATAGCTCGTCGTAGCTATTCGTTGATTGTTTCTTTGGCGCCGCCTCAAAATTTATTTTTTGCTTTTCAGTTCGATGTTTCGTCGGTTTGATTTTTTTTTAAAAAGGACTTATTTTTTACTATTGAGTTTCCTATCTCGTGTCAATTTCTGTAACTAAAAACTCTCAACGACTGTCATACCCCAGCTAGGTATAAAGTTTTCATCAAGACTAGTGAAATGAGCCCAAATACGATATAGTTGCTGCTAACTGTTAAGGATCTCTTGCTGGCTCAAAATCACCAAGGTGCAGAATTAGCTTTGCGAGCAATTTAATATGTTAAATTTTCAGTTTATTGAGAAAAGAAAATTGATAAAATACTTTAACTAACCTGTTTTGTTTGTACATCGAACAATACAATTTATTAATAAAGTAAATTTTAAATTAAATCAATATACATGCATAGAAAGTCATTTCGGGAACGCATCCTAAAGTGCAATCTTCAACAACAAAGTCGAAAATATTAATAAAAAAATCAAGGTATTTAAAAGCTGTCATTAACTAATATACCGTATTTTAATGCAAAATCTAGTTTTTAAAAGGAATCTAAAATATGTTTTGTTTTTCATTATAAAAATGCGAAAAATAGTTTGTCCGATAGCGCACAAGTCATTTCAGTGAACGCATCGTTAATCGCAAAAAAAAAAAAATTAAGTGATCGCAGTCATTTGGTGTCAAATGTCAGTAGTGGAAGAAAACTATAATAAAGCCAGCTGTTAGTGTTTTTGTCGTCAAAAAAATTGTATCTAAGTGGTAAGTACCTTTCAATTCATAATTTGTAGAACGTACATCAATAGCCCGTCATTTCGTGAACGTGTTTATTACATTTAATTATTGGTAAAACTCCTTTTTACGACACGAAATCACAAAGTAACCGCCAATATTTATTATTGACAAAATCAGGTCACACTTAAGATGGTCGCCGTAAAATCAAAGCGCTCGTCTATTTGAAATCGTCATTTCGTGAACGGTCATTTCGGAAACGTTCCCGGACATGATGGCACGTTCCCGAAATGACTGTCGCGTTCTCGGAATGATAAATTATTGTTTCCAAGAGCGAATCATGTAATTTTTTTTATTAATAATTTTCCAATTTTATTGCTTCTTAATTACAGCGTAACGGAGACTTCAGAAAAAGAAAATTAAAACAAAAAAAAGCTTAAAACGGATAGTGCAGCTTATTTGCCGTAAAGAGAAAAGGCAAATACTAGATAAACAACGTTTTTAGATAAGATGACTGATAATCAGAAAGAAATTAAACGCGCAAAGGGCAGGGAATATTGACAGATGTTCATCGAGTCTTGGCCATCAGGCCATTGGCCGTTACAACAATCGGCTCAATGATAGCCGAGCTCACATTCCACATTTCGAGAACCTCGTGCGCCAAGTCAAGATATTTTATTTGTTTATCTTTCTCGGCTTTCACGAGGTTCTCGTCATGCGCTATGGTAACATCGATTAAAATTACGCGTCGCGCTGATCTGCCTATCACTACTATGTCAGGCTTATTAGCAATAATAGTCCTGTCAGTAACGATAGGCAGATCCCAGTACATCGTGGCATGGTCTTTTTCGAGAACTGGGTTGGGCACATAATTGTGATACGATATCTCAGAATCCACAATTTTATATTTCAAAGCAGGTTGCCGGTGGATAATCCGGGTCACTTCGTTATAAGTACTCGCCGTTAGCAAGACGAGAGCAACCTGAGATAATATATGTCTGATCCTCTCACCCGGACGATGGCATGCCCGACACAGGTCGACGGTCCTGTCTTTCATAATAATTATGTCTCCGGTAGTTCGTCAAAATAATTTCGTCCATAATTGCACAGATTCAACCTTCAGTTACCACGAAGAGGTCACCGAAACGTAGCCACGACATTATAAAATCTACATCGGGCCCATGAAGAGCCCGGTAGAAGCGTCCGTGAAGCTCCTTGCCTTGCCATACCTCCTTGCAATTTTCGGTACTAAGTACCACAGGTTTGCACCAGTTCTCTTTAGCCATGGACAGCGGGGTGAGTCCCTTGTCCACTGTGATCACATCTCGGTGCAAACCCACTTCCATTTTCAAAAATTATTCTCTGAGACTGCACACGTCGCGGTTGTGTAGGGTCTTCGCATTTAATGAGCCTCGACCCCCGCGCTATTGCGGGGTGTACATCCTCATCACCGAAGATCGTGGGTGATGCATCATTATTTAAATTATTATTTTGATAGTGATATTGATGTTTTCGAAAAATAATAAGTTTTGTTTTGTTTGTATTTTTTTTTATTTGTTTGTTGTCATTTGTGACAGAATATATTGTTGATATTCTTACGTTATTTATATTTTTTTCCATTACTTGTAGAATTAAAATGAAGAAATCTGTGTTTTTAAGTTAATACGCTCAATAATGTAAGAATTTATTAAAATTTTACGAAGATACAACTATGATTATGAAGTTCTACTAGACTAATTTACAAAAACATTAAACTTTATTATAACAAGATTTTTTTAATTGTAATTTTATTTTTTCTTAAGTGCAAACAATGTGGCAGTATAAATAAATAACTTTGTTATTAAAACAAGTGTTTATAATTTAAATATTTCCTTAGTAATACCTTATGATATCAATTATCATCATTTCGGTAAAACTTCTGTCATTCCGGGAACGTCAACCGTTCCCGGAATGACGAGAAGTCCTTTCTGGGAACACTAAAATATCTCAATAAAATACGCGTTAATTGAGATATTTTTTGGAAAAACATATTTAGTTACATTAGAGAACTTTCATTCTATTCATGTAATGTTAATTTGATTATGAGAGCTTTGAATATTTTGAAATTTCTTAAATTTTATCCACGAAAATAGCAACTTCTTTAATTTTTTAACGTACCTATTTTGCTTGTAAAAGATTTTTTTGTACGTTTTCATTATTGTTTATAAAATATAGATACATTATATACCAACGTTATTAAACAAAGGTTAAATGACGTACTTTGTATCGTTTTTCTTCATTTTATCAAACTTGGAAAAACGTTCCCGAATTGATGATTTTCTGTGTAACATTCACTTAAAACCAATAAAACAAGAAAAATATAGAATTATGTGCGCTGCCCTGTCAAAGGTTATTAATATACAAAATTTGCAACAACATAAACTAAGAGTTATCCTAATAGCTTGCAATTTTTTTTGTCATAAAATCAATCTTGAAATTTGCAACCTTGGTGATTTTGAGCCTGCTACTGCCCTCTGTCACCATCCTCAGCCCCTCGATGACAATTATACCCCAGCTAGGTATAAAGTTTTCATCAAGACTAGTGAAATGAGCCCAAACACGATAAAGGTGCTGTTAACTGTTGAGGACCTCTTGCCCCTGCTATCCGTCACCATCCTCAGACCCTCGATGGCAATGATACCTCAGCAAGGTCTAAAGTTCTCATCAAGCTGAGTGAAATGAGCCCAAACACGATATAGCTGTTGTTAACTGTTAAGTAACTCTTGGGACTGACTTCACAAAATAACAGGGATCTGGAGTTGATCTGATGATTGTGACGCCATCATGTTATGTTCTCCACATCTCTGCTATATAATAATGTCCTCAGAACTACAATTGTTAACTTTATTTCAACAGAATCGGTTCATAATTGAAAATTCTGTAGGAAGATTGACAATTAATTCCTTTTTTTCTACCCTTAGAGGACGATTTTAGTTTTGAAATTTAAATGGGACCAACTTTGAGATATACTCTTTCCAACAAAAAAAGAATTTTTAAAATCGGACCACGTTAGGAAAAGTTATGCGTGGTCATACATAAAAAAAAAAAAAAAAAAAATCATAAATAAAAAAATTCATAAATTCATAAAATCATTCATAAATTATTATACTGTAAAATTTTTGCAAGTAGTTTAAAAACACTTTTATACGTATTTTTATACAACTATGTAGATGAGGCCGGTGTTTTGTAACTGACTACTCTGAGAAGAAACAGCCGAAACAAACTCGAAGGTCAATGCCTCTTTTAAAATAAATACATTATATTGGTCAATCAAAATGGTCGTGGACCATGTAGGTTAGTACCTGAGATAGCCTATTGAAGAAACAACCACGCAGATTTAATACTTATTATAGAACACTACGGTTTCTTCCGAAGTAAAAATTGAATTTTTACTTCGGAATATTCTTTGAATTTTTTGATCGGCCAACTGTCTGTCTGTTTAGTCCCGTCGATTCTCATAAATCAATTTAGGGCAGTGTTTATGTCTTCTACCCGGCTTGGTCACCAAAACTTGAATTCAGGCATACTCGTAACATCCAGTTGAGGGAATTCAATTTAATTTTTTTATTAAAATTCACATCACAGAAAGGTAGGGGAATGGAGCTACTGTTACCGTTACTCAATTACCGTTTGTCGGACCTGAAAATCAAACCCGGGACCTCATTCTCAGCAGACGCAAGCGACCACACAACGACACTGTTGTCATGTTCAAAATATAGCTCATTAAGATTGTGCGAAGAGTTGGGTCTTGGTTTTCGTCAATACTCACAAGTAACCGCGTAGTCGAATGGTTAGCGCGGTGGCGTCGTTGTAACATGAACGAGGAGTCTTGAGTTCGATTCCGAGTCGCACGAGTTCTTTTTGTTCTTGTCAATTTTATTATTTGAATGTTTCTTGATTTCGAAAACATAATTATATTCATCATGTGAGGGTTGGCGGGGCACTTGCGACATTTCTATCGTATTGAACGGACGTGTGTTCAAAAATCATAAGGTCATTGTGAGCCATTATCCACCAACATAGTGGAGAAATATTCATCTGAATTATTATATAGTAATTGTGATTGTGCGTCATCCAAATAGGGGTAAGTTTTAGTTTTAAGGAATTGCAGCGTACATTACATTGATTAACTTACTTTATTAGATATTTACTAGTATTTGTTTGTCATTGTTGTAGCCTTACGCAACGCCCTTTTAAATTGGATATTAATATTTGCGCGAGACGTTTGTAAGACAAGTCCCTGAGTAAACGAGCTAGCAGGCAGAGGTGTTGGCAGAGTTCACCGCAAAATACAACTCTCCTGGCGTCCAAATTAGATTAGGTTTAGGTTAAGACTAGTTAGGCTTTAAGTTATGTTGTAATACATGGGCATTCGTTACTAATTTACCTCGTTTTATTTTATGCATGATGAGCCCGTAACAAATAGCGCCCAACGTTAAAAATACGGGTGCAAAAATTTTAGTACCGATTACCTTCTACCGTCGAATATTTTTTTTTGTTGTAAAAAGATTTTTTTTTATTTCTTTAACGTTTAACAGTCTTGTTCATGAGTATATTATGTACCGACCTTTCATGTTAGCAAGCTTTCATGTGGTATGTTGCAAATTTGTTTACATTTATAATAGTACATAGTACAGTCGTGTAGGCAGTAGTGTCATATAGGTAAGTTTATGTAGATACAAGTTTAACTGTTTTTGGTTTTGAATGTTTTTAATTATTAATAATTTATATTGAAGGGTTATTCTATGAATGATTCCTACAGTTGGTATTTTATTGTAACTGCCACTAATTGTAAGTTGGTTGATAATAGCTCACATTCGTAGTTTTTATTTGTTTAAGAAGCCGTTATGGATCCTTACTATTTATTAAAAGAGGAATTAGAGTATGAACTTCAGTCAAGGGGTGTCTCAATTAAGGGAAATGTTGATTTACTAAAGAAACTTTTGAAAGAATTACTTATAACTGAGCAGTCGGGGACAGCTAATTACGAAATCAAAGCTCCTCGATGCGTTTTAGCGGCGCCACTTGCGGAATTAGATAATTGCAAGTCAAAATTAGCCGTTTTAGCCGCGTATATTGACGAAATAACGGGAAAACCAGATAGACATTTATTTAAACGACTAGTATCACGGTTGTTTCATGTAAAAAATAGATTGGTGCTTATTCAAACTGATGGGGAGGCCGATGATAAAACAAAGACCGATTTATCCACGCATTGTCATACCCTGTTAAAGAAACTTGAAGCGAAAGATGACACCGAAGATCATAAGGATGAAATTACTTCGGAAATTAAACAAATTTTACAGGAAACTTTAGGCGATATAGGTGAAAATATTATCAGAAAATTAGAAAATGATAATTCTTCCAACAACAGTTATCATGATCCGGATGAAATTAAACCAAAGTTACTTAGAACTTCTACAGTGGATATAGATTTCTCAAAACGTAAACTTGTACCAATTAGTCAATGGGGTGTTCATTTTTCAGCGGACAATAATGTCAGTGTTAATGCATTTATTGAGCGTGTCAATGAAATTAAAGAAGCCAGGAATGCAAGCGACGACGATTTGTGGCGTTATGCGATAGATTTCTTTAAGGGTGATGCCTTAATATGGTTCAGGGCTAACAAAGTTTATGCTACAAACTGGAAGGAATTAGTTCTCTTATTAAAAAGGACCTTTCAATCCTCATTTTACCAGGATGATTTGTTAGCGGAAATCAAGGCAAGGACACAGGGAAAAGATGAGTCTATCACAATTTATATGTCAATTCTTCAAAACATGTTTAATCGCTTACCGTCACCAATCACTGAACAGGAGAAAATCACAATCATTTTACGTAACATACAGCCATATTATCAAAGAGCTATTTGCCGAGATGTTTTTTTTTCTGTTGCAGACATAGTGGATGTTTTGAGGATAGTTGAACGGACTAAAATAAATTGCGATAGATTTGAAGAACCTAAGGTTCAAAGAATTAATTTAGAACCGGATTTAGCTTATAAAAATAATAATACTCCAGTAACCAACAAAACTATTAACGAGGTTTCGGCAAACATTGAAATTGACAACGTTACATCCAAGCCTCAAAAGGCAGTATCTGGTAGGTGCTGGAATTGTCGCGAGGTGGGACATTTATTTAGATCATGTACTGTTCCTAAACAGCGGTTGTTTTGTTACAAATGCGGTCGTTTCGGAGTGACATCTAAAGATTGTGTATGTAAGGGAAACGCGGTAGGGGAAAGTACGAAACCTGCCAAATAAACTTTCCCCTAGATAGAAATGGTAAGGAGTGGCAGGACTGGCTTAGGGCGGTTAAGAATTTTATGTCCCACGGGGAATTGAACCCAGTAGTACTAGAAAAAGATAATGATAACAGGGACTATGTACTGATAGATATTTTAGGCATTTCATACATAGGTCTCTTGGATTCGGGTGCTAACCGAACTGTTATTAACACTGAACTAGCACAGACTTTAAAAGGTTTAGGGTTGAAAACATACCGCTCGCAGGACATACAGGTTGCTACTGCCGATGGTAATCGTCATAATATTACAGAAATCATAGATGTCCCGGTAAAATTCAACGGTCGCTTTAACGTAGTTAAGATGATGGTCATGCCAAACTTGTCACAAAAAGTTTTATTAGGGAAAGATTTCTTCGCTACGTTTGGTATCTTCATTGATTTTAAGGGGGAAACGTCTGATTACTGCCAAATGGTGAATGCTTTATCGTCTCAAGAACCAAGTGTAATTTCAAGGGAAGATCTAAGTGAAAGGCAACAGGAATCTTTAACGTATATGATAAATACTATGAAACAAACAATTGGAACAGGATTAGGACGAACAAACATTATAAAGCACGAAATCGACACAGGTAGTTGTAAACCGGTACATCAAAAGCAGTACAATTTTTCACCAGTAATTAGAAGAGAAATAGAACGTGAGTTAGATGAAATGTTAGAAAAAGACGTAGTAGAACCGTCACATAGTCCCTGGTGTTCTCCAGTGCTAATTGTAAAGAAACCAAATGGTGAGAATAGGTTATGTCTGGACAGTAGACAAATTAATAAAGTCACTAAGAGAGATACATATCCGCTGCCTAGAGTATCAAATATATTAGACAATCTTAGAAATGCCAGATTTTTAAGTACTATTGACTTGAAATCAGCATTTTGGCAAATAAAATTGACAGACTCGAGTAAGGAAAAGACTGCTTTCGCAGTTCCGGGCCGCGGATTATTTCACTTTAAAGTAATGCCCTTTGGTCTTGTGAACGCTTCTCAAACTCAACAAAGGCTTATGGATATTCTATTTCATGCAATGGAGGGGAAGGTGTGGGCATATCTTGATGACATAGTTGTTTGTTCGGTAGACTTTGAAGAACATATCGAAACATTAGAAAAAGTTATGCATATTTTAAAAAACGCGAATTTAACTATAAATGTCGAAAAATGCAAGTTTGCAAGGCCATGTTTGAAATTTTTAGGGTATATAGTAGATAAAGAAGGACTTCGCACTGATCCTGAGAAAGTTGCAGCTATTCTAAACTTTCCTAGACCCAGAAATATTACTGATCTTAAGAGATTTATTGGACTGGCTAGCTGGTATAGGCGCTTTGTAAAGGATTTTTCCATGGTGGCAGCACCTCTGCACAATCTCACTAAAACAAAGAAAAATAAAAGGCTTATATGGAATGATGAAGCTGAGAAGTCATTTACAGAACTTAAAACACTGCTCACAACAACACCGGTGATGTCTTGTCCGGATTATAGTAAGCCATTTATAGTCCAATGTGACGCGTCTAGTAAGGGGATTGGGGCGGTACTTTGCCAAAAAGTAGAAGGAAATGAGCAAGCGATAGCGTTCCTAAGTAGGAAACTCTCAGATAGGGAAAAGCGATATTCCACGTCAGAAAGAGAATTATTAAGTGTAGTTCATGCGATTGAAAAATTCAGGCCATATTTAGATGGAACAAAATTTACTGTAATAACTGATCATAGTGCACTGCAATGGTTACATAAAATGAAAGATCCTCACGGGCGACTGGCTAGGTGGGCTATGAAACTCCAGCAATTTAATTTTGAGATCGTCCATAGACCGGGAAAGAGTAATACAGTGCCTGACGCTCTTTCTAGATCTGTCGAGTCATGTACAGAAATTAATTCAATCAACATAGGAGAAACAGATAAAGATGATTGGTACAAGGCAAAAGTAAACAAGATTTTAAGTGGTGAGGAACGTGATGTAAGTTGGAAGGTCAGCGATGGGCTTTTATTTAAGAAAGTGAAACTTAGACAATATCCTAATTGTGAATCAATATGGAAACTTTTTATACCGACTGAACTGCGAAGTAAGGTAATAAAAGAGTGTCATGATGAGACCACAGCAGGACATTTTGGAACCCGAAAAACTCTTTTCAGAGTGAAACAATTTTATTACTGGCCTCGTATAATCCGCGATATCAAGCAGTACATAAAGTCGTGTGAGACATGTGCAAAATTCAAAGTTCCGCAACAGTTACCGTTGGGCCACATGGGCCAGCATAGGGAGGTTACGGGACCCTGGCAGGTTATATCGCTGGACTTGATGGGCCCTTTTCCGAAAAGCAAACTCTGTCATACAATGCTTTTGGTCATTACTTGTTGGTTTAGCAAATTCACTCTAATGTTTCCTCTTAGAACGGGAAAAACAGAGAAAATATGTGAAATATTGGAAAACCAGATTTTGCTTTTTGGAGCGCCAAAAGCTATCATATGTGACAATGGCAAACAATTTGTCTCAAACATATTTAAAGATTTAGCGCTAAAGTACAAATATAAAATTTGGTTCACTCCGAATTATCATCCACAAAGTAACCCCACCGAACGGGTTAATAGGGTGATAGGCACTATGATCTCATCTTACATCAAGTCAAAGAAGCATAATGAGTGGGACGTCAACCTTAAAGAAATCGCGCATGCCATCAGAACTGCAATACATGAAACTACCGGGTACACGCCCTCGTACTTGTTTTTAGGCAGAGAAACTTCAATTTCTAGCTCCGATACCGGATGGAACTGGATTCCAGACATCAACAATTTGCTATTTAACACAAAACCTTTCATGGAAAGTCAAATAGTTAGAAATAATGTGTACAAGAATGTGATCGAAAACATGAATAGATCTCACATTAGGAGCAGCAAGTTTTATAACAACAAACGCAATGAAGGCTCTTTCCAAGTAGGGGACGTGGTCTGGAAAAGAACAAAGTATCTTTCGAAAGCAAGAAATAAATTCATGGCCAAATTGGCACCAAAATATGAAAAAGCTATAGTAACAGCAAAACTATCAGAATCAGTGTTCCGTTTAAATAATACTTTCGGTAAGCCTATTGGAATGTGGCATATTAAGGACTTGAAAGAATTCTAAAAAAAAAAAAAAAGGGTTTTTTTTTTTTCTTACGGTGGGGGTATATGTCATGTTCAAAATATAGCTCATTAAGATTGTGCGAAGAGTTGGGTCTTGGTTTTCGTCAATACTCACAAGTAACCGCGTAGTCGAATGGTTAGCGCGGTGGCGTCGTTGTAACATGAACGAGGAGTCTTGAGTTCGATTCCGAGTCGCACGAGTTCTTTTTGTTCTTGTCAATTTTATTATTTGAATGTTTCTTGATTTCGAAAACATAATTATATTCATCATGTGAGGGTTGGCGGGGCACTTGCGACATTTCTATCGTATTGAACGGACGTGTGTTCAAAAATCATAAGGTCATTGTGAGCCATTATCCACCAACATAGTGGAGAAATATTCATCTGAATTATTATATAGTAATTGTGATTGTGCGTCATCCAAATAGGGGTAAGTTTTAGTTTTAAGGAATTGCAGCGTACATTACATTGATTAACTTACTTTATTAGATATTTACTAGTATTTGTTTGTCATTGTTGTAGCCTTACGCAACGCCCTTTTAAATTGGATATTAATATTTGCGCGAGACGTTTGTAAGACAAGTCCCTGAGTAAACGAGCTAGCAGGCAGAGGTGTTGGCAGAGTTCACCGCAAAATACAACTCTCCTGGCGTCCAAATTAGATTAGGTTTAGGTTAAGACTAGTTAGGCTTTAAGTTATGTTGTAATACATGGGCATTCGTTACTAATTTACCTCGTTTTATTTTATGCATGATGAGCCCGTAACACTGTTAAACTTAAACCCCTCGCATAGAGTCTACAAATAAGCAAAAATGCAGAGATATCAAAACAAAGCATTAATAGCATTTTCAAGAATTTATGTTCTGCTATTCATTAGAGCTGGAACAGTACAAGTTTACCAGTTCATCAAGAAAAGTTAGGACATTAGTTGTACGTAATGAAGTGCACGTATTGGTTCAGTGGTCAGTTGGAGCTTCGGACTTCGATAAATAAGGGGAGCGAGCGGTTTACCCAGCGTTTGCACTAGAAGATAAATAATGTATTGTACGTATGAGAATCTCTAAATATCTCTAAATATGTTCATTTACATAATTATCTGCAGACATCTATCTATCTGTCACAATTCACTCCATTTTATCATGGGGGGTACATAAGCTTCTAAGCGCGCTTGCTAATAAAATAATAATAATAATTAATAACTTAATGACGCGACGAAGCATGCAAAATGGAGTCGATTGTCGATTCAAAATCGCACGTGTTTTGCTACTGATAATAGATAATAATTATTATCACTGCTGGCGCAAAAACTGTCAAGCAATTGAATTCAATGACTTTATTATTGAACTGCTCTGAACTTTTCGCACTGATATTTCGAATTATATCGAACACGGTGTTCTAATTTCAAAATATGGATGGGCGTATGCAAGACGAAACGTGTTCAAGAACGTGCTCACCCCCGTACATTATCGCGAGTCATATGGACGTTCATACCTGCAATTCGATATCGAGCAGATTTGTGAGCAATATCGTCATAAGTGCGATTCCATTCCCAAAAACTAGGGATTGCTCATACATTTTCTTCGGCTGGACGTTTGTGCGATATCTGACCGATATCGTTAATGGATGCATGTCTTTATCGCGTCGCGTCATGAGAAAGCGCGCTAAACCTGTTTAAAAATGTGTTCCGTTCCTAATTTGAAATTGGCGCCATGCCATACCTTCGCGTGACCCCGCGAAACGACACGAATCTTTGCTTTTCTTTTTTATTGTAAAAAGGTTTAATACAAAATAATTAAATACTTACGGTTTACTTAATATTAATTTTAAACATGCATATATGTAGTAAATGTAGTTAGTAAAATTTTTGTTAATGATAACATTAATTTTAGCGTTTTAACTGTTTGTTATTGTATTTTTAAATAGTAAAGATAATGGAATGGAATTTATTAAGGATATAAGTATTTTAAAGGAGTTTATATTTTGGTTGAAACGATATCGATACACAAAGAATAATTTGATCTGAGCAGGTACGTATTTTTCATACTACCCTCATTGCTTTTGACTTTTCTCAACATTTAGGTTGTGAATGTTGGATCCATTGTATCACAGACTACTTTGGATCGAACGTCGTAGCCACACACGATCGAATTAATTCCTGATTGTCGCGAGTTAAACTATTTGAGCCACAAGTAGTGTGAATGTGTTGTTTAAAAGTGGAATTAATACCATAATAACGATTGTGGACATATTTTAACCAGCAAGCTAACAAAAACTGATTGTGAAGTGAAATTAAGTGCAACTTGGAATCTGGCTATTGGCCTAATCGCCACAGCTGCCACCGCCTCCGCCGCCGCCGCCGCCGCCGCTGCGTCGGCTGGCCCGAAGTCCCGAATGTAGCAAGTAGCTTCGATCACTTCCATCCAGGTTAGTGTTCATGCCTTTTCTCAAAGTTCAGAATCACTGCGTTTCGAAATGGGAAATGCAATCGTCTCTGCAAACGAAGTCCTAATGTCAGGGAACGAAATGGCACTAGACGACTTGTATAGCTCTGTCTCTTTCCCACAGCCTAACTACTCACGCTTTAAGACGTCATGGTAGGCCACCTGATCCTTAACCCTAGATTACGAACCTTCGTCGATTCGACGACGCGGGTTTGTTTAAATCGCGTCAACGTTTGCGCGCGCTATCGAACTTTTTCCACACTTTATGTAATCTCTGTCGACCCATTGCCCCTGCGACAGACGGTGTTGTTTTGAGTCCAAGAGGCCCGTGAGCGCCGTTCCAGCAACCATGGCTCGTCGCATCGACGAAGGTTAGTAATAACGTAACTTTTTGTGTTACTTAGTGGAGTACTTTCGCGTTAATTTTTTTGGTTTGTTGGTTTATTTTGTTTATATTCAATGTTATTTATTATTCGTTGTTTATGATATAGTTCGTCAGTTATTATTACAGGATGACAGCGATATCTGAGCCACCTAAGGCGTGGGCATGCAGACGGTGAGTAACAGGCAACTCGCTGTCCGATCATGGACGATTCCCTGAGTCGACGGCGCGTCGTGTTCCACGCGCGTCTGAAAGAGTTGTCAGCAATATGACGGGACCCCCTGCCCCCTTTTGAGGGCCAAAGAATGCCAGGGTCGCGGGACTATCAAGTAACCGTGGCCCCGGAACGTAAAAGGCTATTATTGAAGGATACTGTGGATTTTATTCAGTACAAGTCTGACAGCCCCTTCTGTCCTGCCCTGGGTGGGAGGACTCATTTGATTATATTACCTAGTAAAAAAAACAAGGTCAAGTAATGCGACTGATGTACCTAACTTCAATAAAAATAGGAAAATATATGCCTAGTGTCCCTTTGCAAAACGAAGACTGACTAAAAGTAGTCGCACCAAGTGCAAAAATTCTATGAACGGGGAACACAAACTTGACGTATGTCACAAATACATTAGTTAATGGATTTTTTGCAAATTTTTTATTTCATTGGTTTATTTCATTCTTTATTTTTAATATTTAAAGATAATTTAACAATTTACTTTTTGTAATACTATCAAAAACAACTTTGTAAAAAGTATAGTAAAAATAAAAATAAAAAATTCCCAAGTTTGATTTAAATAAAACCCATTATCCCCTTTATTAAATACCGTAGTCGAAACGACGAAGGTTCGTAATAATTAGCGTCGAAAAATAAGGTTAGTAATCTAGGGTTAAGTACAGATGCCAGCACATCAACCTATCATATCAACTTAACCTTTACCTATATGAGGTGACTGGCAATTACCCGAAATCGTGAAAAAAAAATCAGCTGTTCATTACATTTATGTTTGCCTAAAGTACTGAACAGCTGATATTTTTTTCACAATTTCGGCTTTGCTTCCATAGTAAAATTTGTTTGTTATCATGAGCACAATTACGTGTTTAAGTATCGTACACTAATTGCCAGTCACCCTATATTTTCAACATTACCACAATAGTGCAAGGTTAATATTCGACCGGTTTTAAGAGATTCGGGTAGGACCTGACCTGCTGGCGTCTGTAGAGAGAAAGATATAAAAGATAAACATGTATCTTTATCTTTTATATCTTTATTGAGCGAAAAACTAGTTGCATGGAATACAATTTGAAAACATGTAGGTAGGTATCACAAATTATCGTGTAAAAGCGGCGTTACAGGGTGTTAATTATTCTGTTCCACTATATTTTCTAGGACTCTGTAAAAACAGCTAACGCCTTGTTAAAAAGGTAACATTTATTGGCAAGTCTGCATGTGCTGACGTGGTTAACCTCGTGCGTTGTCTGATAAGTACATTATTTCAATATTGCGACTGGTACTAGTGGAAGCAGCCCAAGGTACGTTAGTACCGACATTTGTTACCTTAAACACCTATGTTTATTAGGTAGTAGGTAAAGTAGGATATTTAAATACTCGTATAAAAAAGCATGAAAAAGCGTAAGGAAAATAGAATATCTGCCAAATATGCTTTTAAGTTGCGTCTACTTTAGGTTGTTTTATTTTACCGATAGTGTTTATCCGGATGCAGCAGAATGCAAGTATTATACAACGTGTAACGTTAAATGCGCAAAACCTCTTGTGGGGTAACTCAGTCCATCTCACAAAAAAAAAAGATATTTCATACTGATGGGCCCGATCAATTTCTCATTTTGTATGAAAAACCAATTTTTTTTTTTGCGAATTTCCAAAACTCTTAGAACAAACATTGTTCAGTAACATGGGCTGAGTTACCCCACAAGAGGTTTTGAGCATTTAACGTTACACGTTGTATATAAAGAAAGAAAGAAATAACATTTTCACCTCACCCGCTCGGAAAGATTCTATTTCTCATTCAAAATCTGAGCGGAAAACTCCATTTTGTGCTCTAGAGCACAAAGTGTTGTTTAAAATTCGAACACGTCTTGTATTCAATTGTTTTCTTCTTTTCTACACTGGCAGGCGAGCCGCCCCCACTACATTTCCTCGCTGTGTGAGGTGAAAAGTTGTGTGTTGCACTCGGCAGCAAAGTTTTTCTGCGTCTCGTACCTTTGAAAACTTCGCATCGCTCAGGATTCTATATTTGAACCGCTCGTTTCTCTCGCGGTTCAATCTTAGAATCCTTCGCTCGCTCAGTTTTCAATTCAAGTACTCGCGCCAAAAATCAACTTTGCAGCCTTGCATAACAAATAACTATTATTGGTACAGACACAGGGCATTTATATGGAGCGACTGCATGTCTGACCTCGATAACATACTAAGAAATTGAAATGCAAATAAAAATAAGCACAACATCACATTAAATGCTGCAAACAAGCAACTCATAAAAGGTAGTCTTTATTTCTGTATAACTACATGGATAATTCCACTGAAAAATATCCACGCAAAAAAGGCTGTTTTACAAAACCATTTTTTCCTTAACCAGTAGTTCGAAATTTTTCCATCTGATTTATATTTGTACGGTACATTGTCAAGGGAATTGCTGTGAAAAATTTAAAATGTAACTCACGTACATATTGTGCTGTGCTGCAACTTACTTTGGACGCTGTGTTGCAAATTGTACTTTAGGGCGTGAATCACTGATAAAAAGTGCAAGGTCGGTAATACTGAGCGTACCACAGTGCAAAAAAAAAACAGTGATTTAAGTTCAAATGTGTTCTGAAAAACTGTTATAATTTTGTGAATTAGGGCCTGTCCACATCTCCACGTCACGACTTCGTCAACGTGGAACGGTGGAGTATCGTGGAACGGTATGTTGACGTGACGTGTAAATTCACGTTAACGTAACGTAAAAATGCACGCCACGATGCAGCAACGACTCACGTCGCTGTGCCTCGTAAAATTCTGGTACATTCTTCACTAACGTACGTCAGTCTTAACACCTCGACGTATTAAGAACTGTCAGCAAACTGACAGGGCCACGGGACTGTCTCAGCGGGGTATCGTGACCCTGTACGTAAAGGGCAAATGAAGGAATAAAGTGGATTTTGTTCAATACAATTCTGACAGTTTCTTAAGCTCTACCCTGGACCGAAGGACCGGAGGACTCGGGCTAGGAAAGAACTATAAAAAAGTGTCAACCTGAGGGCTTAAGCCGGCCGTACACGTACCAGTATACTTGTGCAAATCTTGACTTGCACAAACACAGGACAATTACATGTTAGTGTGCAAGACAAGTATCTTCCCACACACGTTACAGTGTACTTGCGCAAGTCTGGTCATAAAAAAAAAAACGTAAAAAGGTGGACTTGATTCACTCATTCCCCTCAACAGTGGCTCACGGTCGGTTTCAGCAGTAGCTCCTAAACTTTTTCTGTGTGCGCTTGAGTCTGTAACGAGTTGTCGGAACTAGTGGTAATGGTCTGAACGAGGTTGAGTTCCAACTCACCCGATTTGTTCGCGCCTCCCCTTAACGCTGCGATACTATTAAACAGTTTTTAACGTCCGCGATATTCCACTAACGTTCTTTTATGGGGAAACTTTTGGGGAGTTATTTTTGTCAGCAATAAAGGCTTTTGACGTGACTTTGTGGTTGGACGAGGGGTTTCCCTTCGTCCTTCGATGTTGGAGTTTCGCGAAGTTTTTTTTGGGGTTGCAAAAAAGGGATACGTGATGCAATGTGTCACTTGAGTGATGATGGGTTTGTTATTTCGGGGGATTTTTTGGTTTGTTTTTATTAAGTCTAACGTTATCATAATAGAAAGACGATCTAAATTGATGATTCCCAAAAATATTTTGCTATGACGGTTTAAAAGTAAGTACATAGAGCAAGAATGATCGTCCAAGGAACCGTAACCTGTATTTTCAAACACATTTTCCACAATGACTGCGTGTTTCACCCTTTTGTTTTAATAATTACCTTTGTCCCGATAGTATTAAACATCCTAATGTTTAGGCTAAAAATGTTATGTGTAGGAAACCATAATGGACAATTTCAACAACACTTTCTTACAAAGAAAAGTTTAATCGATGTACGCCGAAGTTCGCTAGTCTAGCCGAGTACTACTGTGTATTGTCGTATCGCTGTGTATAGATAATATATGATGTCTCGGTCCTTTATAAGATAGACCGATGTACATATGTAGTGGAGCGCAAACCAAACGGTTATGGTCCAGACATGTGTGACTGGTCTCCTAAATTGTTGTAACAGATAGCTAGAATACTAGCTAGGTGTAGAATGTCAAGTTTGCACTGCTTTCAACCATTTGGAAACTCGATACGATGCATTCTCTGTTATGCAGATAGATTGATTGTAGTGTGCGTGTAGGCATTGTGAGTTATTGATTGGTAAACATAATAGAGAAATCGGAATTGATGAATTTTAGGTTGTAGGTTAAGATTTAAGCAAAAGAGGATTATGATGTGCTCTAAAGACATGTAGTTTCAACAATAAATATAAAAAAACATACCCTAGATGATTCACCCCTCACAGCCCTTGCAAATATAGTATCATATATATCGAACCCGCTGATTTTGGAAAAAAAAATCATAACCTGTATTATTACTCCATTCGATAGTGTTGCTAATAAGAATCAATTTCTGGGAAGAAACCATATACGGCAAACATAAGGAAACAGCATATTTTTATAAAACTGCTATTTTTCTATGTCACTTTACTTCTACTGAGCCATAAATCTATTCAAAATTACAAAATTTCGTTGTTTTCAATGTTTCACTGGATTTGACGCCTCAACAACAGCACTTTATTCAGAAATACGCAATTATTGAATTGAACAAAAAATATCATTATTTCCAAGAAGAAACGATAAACCTATGTTTCGAGTGCGTAGTACTATTATATGTTCTGTGGTTTTGAATACAGTCATTGCCTTGGATTGATCAGTTTTTTTCATAATTAGACATTTTCCTTAAGTTTGCCGTATATGGTTACTTCCCAGAAACTGATCCTTATTAGCAACACTATCGAATGGTGTAATAATACAGGGTGTGATTTTTTTTCCAAAATCAGCGGGTTCGATTCCTGGCTAGAATTATTGATTTTTCTGAAATCCAACGATGCAGTTTTAGTTTTCGTCAAAATCGGCCTCGAGACTCCTTTCAACGTTTTTCGATATTCCTCATAGTTTCAAAGATAGCCATCCACGCCCAGTTGAAAAATTCACCCTGTATATTTTATTTAAATCACTTGCTGGTTTTATTTAGGTTAGGTACTTGCATTTTTGAGTAAAGCACTATACAAGCCTTGGCCCACTATGACTGCTTCGCTGGTCACGCTATGATTGCCTCGAGCTAGCCTAGCTATGCTTTAGGCCTTCCAGCTTGGCCATCATTGCAGCCCTTGCTGTCCTCGTTGTAAAGGTCTCGGCCTGCGGCCTCGGCCTTTATCTCAGCTCATCCATCAAGTGCTGCACGCTGACCGCGCTGTGTCGGCCTGGAGCTGCGCTACGCTGCGCTGTCGGCCATCATCAGCGCGACCAGCAAAGTAGCCATTATAGGCCGCGGCAGTATTGTACTATTGCACAATTCTAAATTGCGCACACTAGTTTTGCGGACGCATTTCAAAGTATAAGCACATTATTTTTCAGGGTATTTCTATAAATTATATTGGGTGCATAATAAAAAACAGTATTTCCAAGAAAAAAATCCTCAGCAAGAAAACAAACTTTACCTCCCAACACAATTTACCAAACAAAATCAACCGTCAATTTTACAAAGCAAGCCGCAATATTTGGAAGTACGAACATTTAGTTACATAATGACGGGTGGGCCCCCAACCAACTGGGGTCTCCCAACCGACTGGGGGTCTCCCAACCGACTGTCGGTCAAAACGTGAATTTTATCACTGGGCCGGATTAATTCGGAATCAATTACGGCCGGCGGGGTCTCCATTACATAAACAGGGAACTCATTTAATGTGAAACGGTCGTCGTGTAGACTGAAGTGTAATGTCAGTTTGGGGTTATTGCAATATTGTGGCACGATTAGCTCAGGAGATGGCATAAGTCTGTCAACCAGTCTTAGCATGGGGTATCGTATTACCCAGTTACTGGGTTGTGGAGGTCCGATAGGCATTCGCTCCATGTAAAATACTGATATCCAGCTGCATCTGGTTCGATTAGAAGCAGACCCCAATATAGTTGGGAAAAGGTTAGGCAGATGGTGATTAGCTGAGGATGAGTGTTTGGACTGCTGTACTGCGTGTTGCGGGCTCGATTCCCGCACACAGCAAGTCCTTGTATGATCTACAAGTAGTTCTTCCGGTTCTTGGTGTTTGTGTATGTGAGTTCATTATTTGTAAACGAAACCACGATACAGGAGAAATGTAAGCGTCCTTGTGAGGGGTTTTAAAAAAAAAAACTAAAAGTAAACTAAGTGAATAAAATATTGTTATGAATAAAATAACAGGAGTAAAAAGTAGTTCAAAATTCTAGTGGTCTCTTTTTAATTTTAACTTATAAATCTGCCTTCCTGGAAAGGTAAAGCGAAATATTGACAAGCTTTCTAACATATTACAAAGTGCTTTGGAATTTTAATGAATAAGGCTTGGGGCACTCAGACCCCACGGCCCCAGAGTTATAACCTATATATATAACCTATAACGGCTTTTAAATATAATTTTGTCTCAAAGCGTTTTTTTTAGACTGTTTGTTCGTTCAGGGGTCAAAAATTCAAGCGAATTGACTCGCGAATTTCGCAGGGTAGAGTTAGATAAAATGTTTTTGAATTTTGTGAAGGCATCACAATAGTTTCCGTAAAACAGTTTAATTTTAATGTCGTAGAAACATGCACTGCCAGGACAAAGCTACTAAGCAGAAAATACAATCTTATCTTATTTTTTCATAGTTCTCGTTACACTTGGGTGTGAGAGCAGGTCAAACTGACCTTAGCTTTACAAAGAGGTCGACAAATAATTGCAGCTGGCAATTTTATTTTATTTTGCCTCTGATTTCCACTATTCAATTATGTGCTCGGCTCAGTACTGATGTGATTGGGTTGAGGATTCATGGAGCTTTTCACGGGTTTATGCCGTAAGTGGAAATGGGAAATCAGAGGACAATTGGAGAGGATTTAAAAGATGAAAAATAAGGTGCATTTTTGCTGTAACTAAAGTCAAGCAACTGGTTTTTTTTATATCGTGCTGGACGATGAATAGTTGTTGAGATGTGTCCAAAGGTGAATGATGAGATATTTGAACGGCATAGGAATGCGAAAATAAAATGCTAAAATTGTAAAGAAATGCGGACGTCACTTCGCAGACGTCACTTCGCAGAATGTGTAAACAAACAAGTACTTTGTTTGTTACCTACAAAAGCTAATATTGAATACTATACTAGTATCGCATTAGACCCCGTAATATTGCTTCGTGATGCTTGTGAGACGGAAAAAATAAGTAAACAGATCAAACCTCAATAATTTCCGGCCAACTACTGAATATTGATGAAGCGAAAATAAAAACAAATCGCTACCCCCACCGAATAATATCGTAATCGATAAATTCAAATTTTACAGGAAAAATAAAACAGTGTTTTTTATGATTATTGTAAAAATTATCCAACCTAAGAGAATGATTTATATATCAAATGAAAGTTAATTTTTTATAAAATCATTCTAAATAAACATATTAAGTTTTTATTTTATTAGGACCGAGTTATTAAAGAAAATATATTTTACTGGAAACGTTAGAAAAACATTATTTCGCAACAAAACATAACGATATTATTCGCGTAAAAACAAAAAGACAGCGTGCACAATAATAGTATACTACAATGTTATTCGTTAAACAATGACATCCAAACATAAACGGTAATTGACTGTTACTGGGATTTTCGCCTATAAAATATACATTTTAATTTTTGTTATTGTTTGAATACTATTTTATTCTTAAATTGCCTGTTAAGTAATACCCATTATTAGAAATATAACTTTCAATAAAACTATGGGTTTCTGATAAAATAACACTCATCATCATCATCGTCAGCCGGAAGACGTCCACTGTTGAACATAGGCCTCCCCTTAGACCGCCCCGCCAAACGACAATTCGCTACTTGCTTCCATCGGTTGCCCGCAACCCTCACGATATCGTCGGTCCACCTTCTGGGAGGCCTACGCTGCGTCTTCCGGTCCGTGGTCGCCACTCGAGAACTTTTTTTCCCCATCAGTCGTCAGTTCAACGAGCGATGTGGCCTGCCCATTGTGTCACTTCAACTTGTAAATTGTATTAGCTACGTGGGTGACTCTGGTTCTTCGCCGAATATCCATGTTCCGGATTTTTATCCCGCAAAGAAACTCCGAGTGTCTAAAAGGCCAGCAGTGAAAGACCACGTTTCGGAGCCCTACGTAATCACTGGCAACACACGCTGGTTAAACACCCTTGTCTTGAGACAGTGTGGGATTCTGACGAGAAGATATCACGTAGCTTCCCAAACGCTGCCCATCCGAGTTGGATTCTTTGGGTGACCTCATTACAGTATAACTGTGTGTATAACTGAACAATCTGTCCAAGGTAAGTATAATGGTCTACAACTTCGAGAGTATCATTCCCAACAACAACCGATACGGGTGCCACATGAACGTTCGAAATGATTTTCGTCTTGCCCATGTTCATTTTAAGGCCGAACCGTTGGAAAACGATACTGAGGTCGCTGAGCATAGCATCGAGGTGCCCCAACGATTCTGCCATGATGACTGTAATCATCAGTAAAACGAAGGTGACTGACATATTCGCCATTGATGTTGATGCCGAGTCAGTTCCATTCCATGAGCTTGAAAACGACCTACAACGCGGTCGTGAACAGTTTCGGAGAAGTAACGTCTCCCTGTCTCACGATTTACTGCAATTGCTCTCTTCTTGAAGTCGGATGGACATGGTGGCGTTTCTATACACACACTTCAACACTTCGATATACCTATAGTCGATATGTCGTCGTTGGAGGAACTGCAATACTGCCCAGGTTTCAAATGAATCGAAGGCTTTTTCATAGTCCACAAACGCTAAACATTATGGCCGATAATACTCCTCTGTCTTCTCTATAATCTGGCGGAGCGTGTGTATGTGGTCTATAGTACTAAAATCTTTTCGGAAACCGGCTTGTTCGGGAGGCTGGAAGTCATCAAACTTGCGTTCGAGACGGTTCATAATGACTTTTGAGAACAGCTTGTATACATGGCTCAGAAGTGAGATTGGCCTGTAGTTTTTCAACAAGGCGTTGTCACCCTTTTTGAAAACAACCTGTGTAGTACCACCTTCAAATATGACGGAATTAAATAACTTCTAGAGGACTAAAAGTACCGGTTTTCCACCCGCTCTCAGAAGTTCAGTTGTGATTCCGTCCTCACCCGGCGGCGCCTTGTTATTCTAGAGCTGATTAAGAGCCATTCTAATCTCATACAGGCTGATGTCCGGGATAGCCTCAGTGCAATGTCGAGTCAGTTTAGCTTTTGCGTCTCGAGCTGTATCGACACTGGGTGTTGATGTGTATAAATGTCCGTAAAACCTCTCAAGCTCTCTCAGAATCTCCGGTTTCGTCGAAATGATGCTGCCGTCATTAATCTTCAGCTTCGTCATTAAAATTTGGCTTCGCCCAATAGACGAATTCTTTGCGAAGACTTTTGAGCCCTGATTCCGCTCGATTGCCTCTTTGATCCGTGCCGCACTAAAGGCACGCAGGCCACGTCACATTGATTTAGAGATTCGTCTATTGAATTTGCCATATTCCGACATATCAGCTGAAGATTGCAGCCTCATCTCGGTCCGGTCTTGCATCAACTTGATGGTTCCGTTCGAGAGCTTTTGAGGTTTATTGCGGCGCGGGGTCTTAAAGAACTTGGACCCCACAGCTTGGAAAGTTTCCACCAACCCATTGTTAATATCGCCCACAGTTTCGCATTCGGTTAGGCACTGGAAGCGATTGTGCAGTTCGAGTTGAAAGTCTTCTGGTTTCTGGATGTGGGCAGGACCAGGTCGGAGCGTGGATTTCACCAGACGAGACCTTTCAAGTTTCACATTAATATTCAATGTGCATCTGACCATTCGGTGATCGCTAGCAGTTTTTACCTTGGGGATCACAGAGACATCACTGAATATTTGCTTCTTGGTTTTCATGATGAAGTCGATCTCATTTCTGATAGTACCATCGGGCTCATCCACATCTACCTTCTGGATGGCCGCTTCTGGAAGTAGGAGTTCATTAAATGAAGTTCTTCCTTTTCCATGAAGTCGACCAGTCGCTGGCCCCTATGGTTTCGCTGCCCATACCCAAATGGCCCCACTCTCAACTCATCGTCATTCAGTGCGCCCTTCACGTTGAAGTCCCCATAACAACGGTGAAGTATATTTCGGAGGTATATTCATCATCAAAATGTGTCGAAGTCGGCGCATATACCTGTATGACCTTTAACGAATACCGGTTGATTATTGTAAGTATAAGGTGTTTGTTACCCTACTCGACAAACTGTCGACTTTCATAACGTTGTTGATGAGGGACCTGCGGACGAGAAATCCAACACCAACCTGGGATTAACGGTCTCCTTCCCGGTAGAAGAGCATGTTACCGGAATCTAGAACTATCGCATCCTGACCCTCTCTTCGGATTTCATTGCATTTTGCTCAATTCTTCCTCCAGCTCGATAACCTTCTCATCGGTCGTCAGTGTGCGGATTTTGTGTGTTACCAGGGCCAATGTCCGTTGGGGGGTGGTATGCCACATACTCGATATTATTCTATCTCTTTGTTTATCATTAGGAAAAAAGAAAGCGATGCGTAATGCATAATAGATAATACAGCAATCGTAGATTGAGTGTAGATATCACCTCGGTAAACTATTGCAAAAGTAATTGCTATTTAAAAAAAAATACATTATTATATAGTAACCAGCATTACCGTACCTTTGAAATAAAATCTCGACAGGAATAGTATTGTTAAAAAATATTACTATAGAACGAGTTTGCTGTTCATACTCGAATAATATCGTTATCGTAACATATTGAAATTCTTATTAGCAGTGCTATCCGTAATCACCAGAAGCGATGTTATTCACGTAAATAAGTACAATAAATCTGTAACGCAATATTATGGCTATGGTTATTAAAAAGATACTAATTTGTAAAGTACTCGTAGGAAAAATGTGAAAAAAATTTACAAGGTGTAAGAGAGTACCAATATGATGAATATGCAATAAAACGCAAAGTATCGTTATATCACATTACGATATTATTCGGTGGGGGTAGCGAAATATGTTTGAAGTCCCCATTTTTTCGATTAAATTTAAAACACTCATCAACCAAGTTTTTAAGCCAAACAAAAATATCCTTAGTACGCAACACCAGTTAAAAGGGCCGCATATTTCCAACAACAATTTCATGAAAGGCAAACAGTAAGCGGCAAGTCTTGGGCGCCTCGTAAAAGGGTGAGACGTGTTTATTTCCAAAATTCAAAACCCAACATTTACTTAGGTGAGGGTAGGTAAACAAAAATATAATATACGCAGCGATGTGATAATACGCGTCTGGTTCGCGCCGTGCATGGTTTGCGTCGAAGCTGATAAAAGTTTTCTTAATTTTTTTTTTCGTTCGTCAAGTTAGGGGGAAATATTGTAGGAACATGAGATTTTTTTATGACCAGCAATATCCTTGGTGTTTCAGGTGAGTGTGAAGCCGATGCCGCTGTCGATAGGTGAGTCGCAAATGTTTTCATAATTGATAACCTTGTTTTACATAATATAGAGATCGAATGTGAGTCTTATCTGGGTCTTACTCACAATCTCAGAAATTGACCATCACAAAATATCTTATATCTGAAAATGAATACCATTGACACAAACTACCGAAAATCTTTAGTCGATTCTCTAAACTCTCTGAAAGTAATTGCTTTTAGGGTTCATGTATGTCCGATTTATTTGAAGTACATTTAGACAGCAATACGTTATTTAAAAATATTGTGCCCACCACTAGGAAATTCTCATATATCGTGAGTGCGTTTACAAACATAAAGTCAGATACACAAAAAACTTAAGTAGATAAACAACTTTTTTTTCGTGGTAAAATCATTAAATGAGTCCTCCCACCCAGGGCAGGGCGGCTGTCAGACTTGTACTGACTAAAATCCAAGGTGTCCTTCAATAGCCCTTTATGTTCCAAGGTCACGGTAATTCGGTTAGTCCCGCGACCAGGTAAACAACTACTTAGGTTATGAATTAAAAATTTGGTTACTGACTAAGAAATCGTGAGATATGGTGCATAGAAAAATAGTTTATCATACAAGTCTTCACAACTTCACACATAAACTGACTTAGGTACCAAAAACCACTCACATCGATATTAAACTTTACCTAAATTATCAATTTCTATAACCACCAGCAAAGTTTAAGGCGGTGAAGTAAGATAACTCGTGGAAGACCGTATGTTTATGACTGCTGTGCCAAAAGTTTTAAAAGAAAATAATAAATTGTGGTGCACTAGAAAGCGGTCAAGAAGAAGTGGTCTGTTGCATTTGGCATGAAGTAACTGTGCAAGATAGATACGGAGTGCGGAGTGCTATGCCATTTTCGATAACATAACTGAAACTATTAGAGGGGTGGAATTTAGAGGTTCTAAGTTGGGATGTTGTTGAAAAGATAATAAATAATGTTATTTTGCTGTTGATAGATCATAGGTTTTCGATTTTGAATTTGAAAATATTGGATTAAATCTAATCATACCTGCTTACAAACGCGAAATCTTGTGCGAATCTATGTTTTTACTCTTATAAGTTGGATAAATGATATCCAACATTAGTTCCAACAGTTGGTTCACAGACCAATAAAAGCATGACGTGGCATTGAAGTATAGTTTATGTGTTAAGAGCGCGTATTCTGAAAGTTGGCAACGTCGCAAATAGTTGTCAAATATTAACAGGTTTTAATTAATTTGGCAATGTTACTGTATGGAATTAAGAAATATGACTCTGTAATGCACTAAAAATTGTTATTTTATTTTATTTTATTTATTTTATTTTATCCTATTCGGGAAACTTACAGCTAGTTTGTACAATTTTCATAATTAATAAATATTTGAAGGCCATTTACAAGTTTCCACAGCTAAATACATGAAACATTGAAAACAGAATAGACAACAACAGAAAAATAAAGTTTATACAAAATTAGAAAACAAAAAACTACAAACCAACAAAAATTATTTAAAGGAAACCAAAGAAAAAACTAAGCCGTTCCAGTAAAAAAGCTCTGCACTAAAATACTCTTAAGCCGAGAAACACTGGTATTGAAAATGTCCAAATCATATTCGCCGACAAGTTTATTAAAACTCTTGCTCGCACGGATCAGGAAAGAATTCTGCCTGTACGCGGATTTGGAGTGAGGTACATGCAACAAACTAGGATTGCGAACCATTTTGCAGTGTGTGACTAATCCCAAATTGCCCAGCAGCTCAGGGCAGTCAATTGTTCCATTTGCGATCTTAAACAAATATGCCAAATCAGCAATGCGTCTGCGCTCGTACAATGGTAAAATATGAAACCGCTTACATCGCGCCACGTAATTGTGAGTATATTTTTTTGTTTTATACTGCAAGAAACGTAAGAACCGCTTTTGAATTCCCTCAATTCTGTCTATGTAAATATTATAATTAGGGTTCCACACTTGTGAGGCGTACTCCAAATGGCTGCGGACAAAAGCACAATACAGGATTTTATACGTTTTAATTTGTTTAAAATCAGCTGATAACCTTAGTATAAATCCAAGTGCTTTAGAAGCTTTACTGATAATGTTATCAATGTGTGCATCAAAAAGCAACTTAGAGTCAAATGTGACACCCAGGTCCCTAATAGTGCTTATTCTATTTATGTAAGTATCATGTAACTTATACTGAAACATGATTGCTTGTGGTTTACGAGTGTAGGTACTAATAAAACATTTTGAAACATTAAGTTCCAGTTTATTAACGATACAATAATTTTGAAGTGCATCTAAGTCCCGCTGTAAATTGAAACAGTCGGCAAGTTCTGATACAGGGCATAAAATTTTCATATCATCAGCGTAAAGAATTATTTTCGAATGGGTGAAGCACGAACCAATGTCATTTATAAAGATAATAAAAAGTAAAGGACCTAAAAGGGATCCTTGAGGTATTCCCGACGGTATTTTAACAGTTACAGAACTATATCCATTTAGTACCACAGTCTGACAGCGATTCTCAATATAAGACTTAAACCATCTGAATAAATCACCTCTGATACCCACTGCAAGCAGCTTGCGAAGAAGGACACCGTGGTCTATACGGTCAAATGCCTTGCTATAGTCAGTATAGACAACATCCACTTGAGAGGGTTCAGACATGGTGGATGACAAGTAGTCAGAACAGATAAGCAAATTGGACACAATGGATCTATTTTTTAGGAAGCCATGTTGGTAGTCATTGAGTGATTGTTTAATAGCACCATGAACCGAGGCGTAAACTATTTTTTCCAAGACCTTGGCAAGTAAACAAAGCTTAGATATTGGCCTGTAGTTTTCTACATTGTCCTTAGGGCCTTTTTTATGGATGGGGGTAATAAAGGCTGTTTTCCAAATACGCGGCATCACTCCCTCGCCAAGAGAACGACGAAATATTAGGGTAAGTGGTAAAGTTAAACTTTCAGCGCATTTAACTAAAAGTATAGCAGGAATACCATCAGGCCCAGCTGACTTATTCACGTCAATAGCCTTCAGTAGCTTCAGCACATTAGCTTCGCGGACTTCTATTGAGCTTATATCAGAGACGGACGTTTGAATGTCGTCATCCAACTGAGTCACTCCGGGGACAGTACTCTGGAGAAAGTTAAACTTAAAAACTTCACTAAACATGTTGCATATTTGATCACCCTGTCCCGACGACCTCTCTCCATACTTCATAATAGATGGGAAAGTTAAGGAAATGTAATAATAAATAATTATCTTAACACCGAATTTATAGTTTTAGATGTAAAAAAAAGTATTTGGAAACCTTCCAAACGACTTTTTTACACCTGAAACGGTGAAAACATCAATTTCAGTGTTTTAATTGTATTCCTATATCAATTCGTAGTACACTACAGAGCCATATTTCTAATTTTCATACAGTTAATTTACCAAATTAATTAAAACTTGTAAATATTTGACAGCTATTTGCGACGTTGCCAACTTTCTGGTTATGCGCCCTTAATATAGGTTACATTTTATCCCGGTGCCGCTTATTATCGAATTCCACGTGTTTGAAGGTGCGGGCAAGAGTTACTATAAGATAATCACTGCTTTTGCTTTGAAACAAAAATTCAAGGACATCTACTAAACCGGTTTAAGACTTTCTTCGTGTTATAGAGAACAGACCTGTGGTAATAGGCTAATTATGCTTACCTATTGTTGCGAGTCTGTGGGTGTTAGATTTGCCTTAGGCCAATCCATAGGGATTTACAGACGTGATCTTATTTTAAGTTTAAATTAGGTACCTTTATAAATTGCTTTCTTCTTAGTAATTTTCATTCCCTTAGGCAGAGATGGAAACTAATTTAATCCAGGCCAATTTCTTTACATCGCAGTTCTAAAGTAAAGTCTTAAAAGTTAACCAAAGATATAATTTCTATAGAAAACGCAAGCAATCAAACTTTCCGCCTTTATTCAGCTAAGGAAGCAATTAACGGGCACGCCGCAATTGCGGCGGTAAGACCCCTCTTTGAGGAGTGGCTGGAGAGAAGTCATGGCGTCCTGACCTACCGCTTGACGCAGGTCCTCACCGGACACGGAAGTTTCGGGAGGTACCTGTGTCTGATGCGAAAGGAGGAGACGCCTGGGTGTCACCACTGCGAAGATCGCCCGGAGGACACGGTGGAGCATACGGTGCAAGACTGCCCAGCTTGGGCGGAGCACCGACGTGTCCTCACGGCTGCGATAGGCGGAGACCTCTCGCGCCCGGCATTGGTTGCGGCCATGCTGCGGGGCGAGACGGAGTGGGAAGCGGTCAGCTCCTTCTGCGAGGCAGTAATGCTCGTAAAGGAGGAGGCAGGCCGCGAGCGAGAGAGGACAGCGTCCTCCCTCCGCCCCAGCCGCAGTGGTAGGCGCCCACGGCGACGGACGTCGCTTGATGATCTCCGGCCACCGTAGGCGCGGGCATGCGGGCAGCGAGTAAAGGGCAACTCGCTGCCCGACCAAGGACCATGCCCGGGTCGACGGCGCGTTGTGTCCCACGCGCGCCTCAAAGAGCGTCAGCATAATGACGGGGCCCCCCTCTCAGAGGGCCAAAGCCTGCCGGGGTCGCGGGATTATTCCCTTACCGTAACCCCGGAACCTAACAGGCTATGAAGGACACCGTGGATTTTAGTCAGTAGAAGTCTGACAGTCCCTCCCGCCCTGCCCGGGGTTGGAGGACTCATTTGATGATTTTACCACGCTAAAAAAAAAAAAAAAAAAAGGAAGCAATTAAATAAATAAACCCGATTCAGGCTGAATTAACAAATTCCTGTGTTTGGAATACCAGAGTAATATTTTTTCATAAAATATAATTTGAGTAGAAGATTTCGGTATGAAAACGTTTTAATTCCCTTAAACGAAATTAAACACGGAACGGCTTTTCAACGCTCAAGGGGTGTGCCATACCCTCCGGTTGAATGTAATCGTCTTATTGAGAAAATAGACGAGATACGGGTTAAAATGTTGCGCTGGCTCATTATGCTGAACTTTTGCCAGCGGCTTTACCTGGGTCATTGCCAGAATTATTGGGGACATTATCTATTACTATTACTATCTATTACTGGATTTTATTACTATCTCATTAAAATTTTAAATATTTACTTTGTTTGTTTGTAATGAATAGGCTCAAAAACTACTGTTCCGATTTCAAAAATTCTCAGGACCAAAGCAGCTTTCACTAGTTGAAAGCTGCTTTGGTCCTGAGTGACATGGACAGACAATAAGGGGGGGGGGGGAGCGAAGCCGCTGGGAAAACCTAGTTTTTTATAAAACAAAGACCAGGGGGGGTATTACAACGTCTTAAAACCAGGCTTGTTCCAGTGAGTGAACGAGATGGCGCTAGACGACTTGTATAGCTCTGTCACTTTCACTCGCCGGAACAAGCCTGGTTTCTTTCACTAAGGACCAAAGCAGCTTTCAACTAGTGAAAGCTGCTTTGGTCCTGAGAATTTTTGAAATCGGACCAGTAGTTTTAGTGCCTATTCATTACAAACAAACAAGGTTTTCCTCTTTATAATATTAGTATAGAAAGTCCAAGTTCACATGTTGACGACATCACGAGCTAAATTACGGTGATTGTGCTCCTTATATTTTTTATTATTTGGGCACTTATTAGGCTTTGGCTTTTCATACATTGGAGGCCGGTCTTTCAGCAGTGCGACATTTATAGCCTGATGATGATGATGAAACACTTATGACTTTTTCAGCTCCTAATGTAGTTTCTTACTGAATGATAGTCATCAGCGGCTATACTGATCTCTATTTGATTAAACTGAAATCTAATTCATGACACTAACTAAACAGTTTCGTAGAATTGTTGTGGACGTGTCGTGACGTGTGAAATTTGCTAAAAGGCGCAAATTTCACACGTCACGACACGTCCACAACAATTCTACGAAACTGTTTAGTTCCTCTTCAGTACAGCAAAAAAAAAACATTTATTTTTACAGTACCTACTAATGTTTGGGTGCTTAATTCATTAGCTCCGACTGAATTACCAATAAATTGCCGAGCCCCCGTTAGGGGTGATCGTACAGAAATTTATTTGCACGCTAACACCGGTGGGAGCGGCTCAATACCTTTCGATTAGCTGTTCACTTCTCATTGAAAATTAATTATTTGGATTGAATGGATATTTAGGATAGGTCAACTTTTGTTTATGTAGGCGGCAGGGAGAAAAATGAAAATGTATAAAGCTACGCTTGCCTGATGCTACGCTGCTGGATTAATGATCGTCCAATAGACAAATTATCATATACATAGATTTTTGACAGTCATCACAAGTACTCAGGTTTTTTTTGGGGTGTAAAGATACCTTTAGGGAGTTAGCTCCCTGAAGGTATCTTTACATTGTGCGATGCGACGCGATTCCAACTACAAGTGAAAATCAACCTTACCACTACGGCATATGACATAAAACACGTTGTTATCTACGATTAGATGAAAAACAAAACACGATTGCCACGACGACGTCAAGTCAATCGAATAGCATCATTATTTCTTAGCTCTGCTGACCTGGTTAGAGTAGAAGGGATTGTTAGACTGGGTTGATTAAAACTTATTAAACGTTAGCAAGAAGAAAAGGCAAAGGCAGATTGAAAAGGCAAAGGCTGAATTTTTCTTTATTAATTATATAATTATATCGATATTTTCATAGGCAGATTGTCATTATTACTACTGAGAATAGATGTCATACTGACGATTAATTACATAGATAAAGAATATGCGAAAAAGTTGTAACATTTAAGTTGGTCATTCAATCGGTCATTCAACTTTAAAGTAGGTACAGAGTAACAACGATGCTTAAAATAGACTTAACATTACATTATGTAAACGAAGATTGCGCCGTCAGTCGTACTCCACTGGGAATTATCCGGGTATAACCGGTTACAGCCGGGTCTGACCGGGTTCACCCGGGTTACGCGCTCCATCGCTCATGTAAGTTTCTTTTTTTTTTGTAGCGGTCCGTAGTGAAGGTGGAAAAACGGCTGGGAAATCGAATAATGCGTTATCGCTTCCTTGCAGTCTTTGTTTTTAAATTGAGTCTTGTGTCATTGAATCCTAAAATTTATATATTTTTTTTTTATGTTAGGTCATGGATCTTGTCTTGTTTTTTTTGGATCCAATCAATATTTGTGCGACTTTACTCATGAGATCTTTCCTCATTGTAAATTTATAGGTTTGTGTGTGTGTTTGAACTTTGATGACACACCATTCTAATTTTCTCATCTAGCTACTGCAGCTTGTGGCTGGTATTTTAGTCACAAACAATATTATTTTAGAATACTTGACAGGGCCTGCCCAATGCCCATTGCCACTTCAACATGCATAAGAGCTACATAAATTTTGATGACTCTGGTTCTTCGGCGAAAATCTTTGTTCCAGATTTTAACATGGAAGGAAGCTACGAGCATTTCCATTGCTCGCTGAGTGACTCTGAGCTTTAAACGAAGTGGTAAAAAATATTTACTAGAAAGGCTACGGAACACGTAAAAGAAAAGATTATTACATATATTTATCTATAATACCAGTTTTTTCTTATATTTATCTATAATACCAGTTTTTTCTCTTGTCTGCTTCACTAACGTCATTTCCGCTATTGCTTTTGATTCCAGTGAATCTTGTTTAGATTTCCCTTTTCTGTTTCAGTGATTTTTAGAGTAAAAAAGGATTTTGCACCTTTATGCCCAGAATTATGGTTTTAGATGCATTGGAAACGGGTAATTGTTGATAAATGGAAGTTGTGAATAATAGTTTTTGATAAAAGAAAATGTTCAGTACCTTTAAGTTTTACTTGGAGGGTTGTATGAATACAACCGGTGAGCAGGATCCACCTCCTAGCTGTCCGGGGTCGCGGGACTATCTTATCAGGTAACCTTGACCCTGGAACGTAAAGGGCTATTGAAAGTGCACCGTGGATCCCTTCCGTATCGCCCTGGGTGTGAGGAATCATTTTGATGATTTTACCACTTAAAAAAATACAAGCCATCCGTGACGGATAGAAAGAGAGGTGAGGACCACACACCACTATAATTGTAAATGTCCATCTGGGTGAGCTCGCTCCATCTTTGATTTTGGCGCTTAGTTGAAGCCAGGAGCAAAGCGATCGAAAAAAAAATATGAAGACCTAAAGATTTTTGAACACACGTGTTTTATTATTTAATATTTACTTAATAGAACACTTATTTAATTTACCATTTATCTGTAAATAACATTTTTTTTTCAAGTGGTTCTACATAAATATTATATTCAAAGAAAAAATATACTATTGACATTTTCTTACGTAAAATGATACAAGAGAGATCAGTCTTTCTAACTTTATACGAGTATCAAACGAAGAAACGTATTTATTTATACAATGTATAAAGCGGGCATATACAATGTTATTATTATGCTTGAGAACTTTGAAGACAGCTAATACCATAATCTCATTACAGAAGAAAATAATCTTTTATAAAATAATACAATGTGTATTTCTAAGAGATTTGTGAAATATTACTTTCATATAGGTATATTTCATTTACATACGAATAGATAGGTATGTTCAATTATTATTATCTAAACTTATAGAAATGGTTTTTTATGTTTTGTTTGTGGAGGAAAACTCAAAGACTACCAACCGATTCATAAATCCTTTCACCTTTAGAAAACTATTATGAATGAGTAAGCGAACAACACCGAAATCGGCATGTTTAAATGTTTAAGCAACGAACCATAAAATTCGAAGAAGTGAATGTGACATCTACCAACCCGTAATGTGTCTGAAAATGTCTTTTACGATTTACTTTAATTTAAAAAAATACGGATTATAATATTTCTTTAAAACATGAACTTTTCAGTGTGACTGTTATCATACACATTACACATTTTACCAATAAAAAGTAGCACAGCAAAACTACTTCAAGGCAACGCAATTCTATTTACACCCACGAGAAAGACGGCGATCCTGTCAATCCATATAACTAAGTTCACTGATTATTTCAAGGAGATGTTACAAAAACAGGAGACCCGGGAGATACGTCTGTTTACTTTGTCGGATTGAATCCCAACGGGCTCGGTTTTTTTGCACCATAATGTATTATTGTTTTTGGAATCAATTCCGACCTTCCAGATGCGTCTTTTCGATCACAGTTTTGCAGTTCCCTGCTTTTTAAATTGGTCATAGTGTTTTTTTTTATTGTAGTAAATAGCCCTTTATGTTCCAGGGTCACTTACGTGATAAGGCAGTCCCGCGACCCGTCATAGTGATATTTTTTATCTTGGTAAATGAGTCCTCCCATTTAACGGACTGAATATTTTCATCTACCCAAATATCTATAACTCAAAGGTGACTGACTGACATAGTGATCTATCAACGCACAGCCCAAACCACTGGACGGATCGGGCTCAAATTGGCATGCAGGTAGATGTTATGAACTTATGACATATGCATCCGCTAAGAAAGGATTTTGACCAATTCTACCACCAAGGGGATAAAATAGGGGATGAAAGTTTGTATGAAACTTTGTCAATTTGACAAAAAATACATTGTTAAGTTGTAACATATACTCGTATTAATACATACAATTTTAATGCAACCCTATCCACTGAGGCATGCGGAGAGCGAGGAAAGGGCAACCATGGACCATGCCCGGGGCGTTCCACGCGCGCCTCAAAGAGCGTCAGCATAATGACGGGGCCCCCCTCTAGGGGGCCAAAGTCTGTCGGGGTCAGATCTCATTACCGTGACCCCGGAACATAAAGGGCTATTGAAGAACACCGTGGATTTTAGTCAGTACAAGTCTGACAGTCCCTCCCTCCCTGCCCGGGGTGGGAGGACTCATTTGATGATTTTACCACATTAAAGAAAAAAAAAACCCTATCCACTTTTATTATAATTTTAATCTAATTTTAATCCTCTTTTCATAGACAATACCGGGCGCTTCTCCGTGCATACTACCTCCTATTTTTAACCCCCCATCGCCCGCACTGGCCCGGTCGTCCAAATAATTTTATGTACACCTCATACCTAGGCACATAAAGCCACAGCAACCGGATGTACCTCGTTATCACATACGAGATTAGGGAAGAAACAAGACGCTGACATTCTGGATGATATTATTTTCGCTCAGTGGTTGAGGGTTGGGTAAATAAATAACAGCTTTTCCTCATCTGTCTCCATAGACAGATGATTGTCTCTTTCTTGTAGAACTTTGTGAGTCCCGTATTTGATGTTTTGTAATTGATTTGTTACTTTCGTCTCTTCCCTCACCGCAAGCATTCATCTGTAATGTAACGTTACAGATTCGAACATTCGAAGACAATAGAGCATCAAATAGAGCACTTTTATGTTACATTACAAGTGAATGCTCGCGGTGAAGGAGCGCCTTAATGATGATAATATGTGTACACAGTTTTTTTTTATCGTGCTAAAGTCATCAAATGAGTCCTCTAACCTAGGGCGGAATTAAAGGGACTGACAGCCTTGTACTGACTAAAATCTACGGTGATGCTTCGATAACCCTTTATGTACCAAGGTCACGGTTGCCTGATGAGACAGTCCCGTGACAATGGTAGGCTGTGGCCTTCGGACGGTTCATTGGTTGGATTTTATACTAAATAATAATAATAAATAATAATTTCCACAACTATCACACAACACCATCTAGTCCCAAGCTAAGCAGAGCTTGTGTTATGGGTACTAGACAACTGATAAACATACTTATACAATATTTCTAAATACATACATATTATAGATAAATTACACCCAGACACAGAACAAATGATCATGCTCATCACACAAACATTTGTCCTGGGTGGGAATCGAACCCACGACCCCCGGCAATAGCAGTCCGGGTCACTAATCACTAGACCAACAGGCCAGTAGTAAATGCAATGATTTTAGTGTGAAAGAGCACATTTGCCTTTTTTGCCTAATAGGTTTAAGCTTGATGTGCAAACAAAAAAAAAGTCTTGAAAAGATCTCTTAATTAATATTAAAATAGATTGCTTCTCTCCCCTACCCATGATAGTTACTTAATGTTCCAATATTCTCCAGAATTACGCAAAAAATTCACTCAATCTCCGAAGGCCAGCTAATTGGCGCCCTAGCCACAATCTGCAGGTAAATGCGTCCAGATTAAATAGACCCCTCAATATGCATGATAAAGAGAAAACAGAAGGTCCATCGTACATGCAAGACACAATATTTCAGTTCACTTATACTACCGTACCATCTGTTGCCAGCTGCTTCACCCGCTACAACTCGAAAATTATCCCACGGGAACATAAAATCGGGATAAAAACTATCCTATATGTTAATCCAGGTTATAAACTATCTGTGTACCAAAGTTTAGCGAAATTCGTTCATTTCAAAGTGGTTTTTGCGTGAAAGAGTAACAAACATACCTACATACACACACATACATACATCCTCACAAACTTTCGCATTTATAATATTAGTAGGATTTTCCCTACAATTTTCTTACAGGTTCGTCATACATATTTCTTTTTAGCGTGGTAAATTCTTCAAATTTCACCCACCCAGGGCAGAACGGGAGAGACCGTCAGACTCGTACTGACTAAAATCCACGGTGTCCTTCATTAGCACTTTACGTTCCGGGGTCACGGTATTTCGTAAGTCTCGCGACCATTAGTCATTACGTCTCAGTTCAGTTAGAGATATCCAGATACCCATTTGGTTTTAGAATTCCCAGGTATTGTATTCAACCCAACCGAAAAATAACGTTTACCAGATTCGGCACATGCGGGAAAACTGAAATAGAATAGAGCAAGACATAAGCCTGGTTGCACGACTAGCTATTTTTTTCACTTTTCATTGAAAGAAAGAAAGAAAGAAAATTATTTTATTCTTTTACAGAAATGCATGCAAGTTACTTAAAAAGAAAACAGACAAATTTTAAAGTTAACTTAATCTAAAACATAAAAAAATAGACATGATAACAAAGACAAAATTCGACAGCTGCATGCCATGACTGTAAAAAGAAAGGTGATGAGTGCTCACCTTTCTTTTTACAGTCATGGCATGCAGCTGTCGAATTTTGTCTTTGTTATTTAGATATATTTAAAATAAAAAACAGTTCAACTAAAATAAGAAACATTGCTTTTGCGAAAGGGTGGGTGAATGTGCCTGCAGTCTGCATCAAGCCTTGATTTCGGTTTCACAGAAATTACATTATGTGATGAATTTTCACGAAGTAACGCTCGATTGCTTATGACAGGTATGATGTCAGTATTTGGCTTGTCTCCTTGGACATAGAACTTAAACATAAATCTAGACGAATATGAATTTACGCTGAATAATTTATAGACGTAATGTAGTGATTGACCTAAAGCCAGTCATTTTGAAACTCCAGTCTGCGGAAAAATTCGTGAACTCCAAAAATATTTAATTTTACAGAAAAATGCAATAGGCATTTTTTGTAGATATTTTGATGACAAACAATTTTATAATAACCTGTATTGACCTTCGGTAACGATATATTTGCAAAAAACTAATTTTCGCTACCTTTTGACATTGATAACTTTTTAGCCGGCACGATATTAATATCGATTTTTTACATCTTCATTAAAACGCCGTAATAAAAGCACGCAGATAAATCTAAAATGACTTGACTAATATTATTTTCATGCGTTTCCTTGAGTGGATTTTCTGTATATTCTTACATTGTAATATAGACTTCAAAGCTATCGAGCAAAATGGTTCTATTTTAATTTCGTTGAGATTTTCAATCTCCCTGCTTTAATGGCGCGCTGGTCTATAATCTGCTTGATAAAAGTTAATGAGTATCGTTTGTAAATATAATCGCTTTACCAGACTACAATATTGGGTTCATTAGTAAATTAATTGGAGGTTGAAAAATAAAATTATTGATATATGTGAAATGTTCGTTTAATAAAAAAATCATCAAGCGGTAGAGCGGAAAGGACTACCGAACTCTTATATTTTTATTCCACATAGACCCATGGCCCTCATGGGTATATGTGAAAATATTTGACTTTTTAAACGTCGACAACAGTGGTGCTCTGTTCGGGTTTCCATGGAGAAGAACCGGCAAGTAACATGGTTATTCTTGACTTTCAGCTAAGTTCACCACTCAGACTGCTTAATGAAAGATCTCAAAAATTTCAAATAGATCTTACTTAAAGTGTCGGTTTAACAGCAGTAGAACTCACCATTAAAGTGAATGCAAGTTGTAAGATTATCTCAATGCTTCAGAGCTTGAAGATAAAATTTCATATCTACAAGGATTAAGTTTGTGAAGAATTGTTATTGTAACTGCAGATTGTTTTTGGTAGTCTGTGCTTTTGATGTAAAGTAATTGTAAGAGACGTTTTTAGACGACCAAATTGTTTTTATTGCTGGGATTTAAATATTGCTGGCGGAATGTGAATGTACTATTATACACTTCTCTACCAAACCTTTTAGGGGTAACAGGCGTGATGTTATGTAAAAGGTTCATCTGGTTTTCATTCATTGTTGATAAATATTTGTGAAATGTTTAAGTTAGGTCGTACCGACTGTAAACAGGTGCCCACATTTTTAATTTTTTTTTGATTGATGTAGCCTTCTAAACAAAGATAGACAGCATTTTTTTTTTGATTCAATGTAAAAACTTCGGAAGTGAAGACTTAGGTACGTATACCCATAATAAACCATCTTAATAACGTTTCATCTCGTAATCTTCCAACCCAACCCAAGAACATCAACATAAACAATGTATACCCTGCCTAAACTCCATTAAAGAAACATTTATCGCTCCCTTTCGACCGTTTCACCAACTGCCTCCTTAATCACACATAACGCTTAATTCTCCAGTTGGCCATTTGTACGAGTTTTGATTGGCTACACGTTCGCCTTTAAGTGGCCGACAATCGTGGAGGCGCTCATTTGGACCGGATTAAGAATTAATTCCTGGGTACCGAATCCGCGATTAATTTCTGTAAGCTCCCGCGGTTTCGCATCACTAGTCACAGGGGCGGATTGGGGATTGTATCGGTGGCGCACGTGTGTGTTTTGATCATTATCATCATTGTATCGAATTTGGCTATTGCCGGAATCGATCGTCAATTGGAGAAATTGAAAATGATAGATAACGTAATTTCTTACTGAACTTTGTAATGGATGATTGAGTTAGAAAGGAGGTAACTGCTGAGATGAGACTTATGGAAGAAAAAGCCATGCTGCATGTACCCCAAATGAAAATTGAAATGATGATGAGACAAAACAATGTCTCTGGTGACATTTTGTTGATACAATTTACTGATACATTATTTTGTTTATAATTAAACTTTTAAATTAATGAGCATCTTCTTTCAACAAATTATCTTTGATTTTATCCTTAGTTCTTTCCTTTTTACAAATTGGTAAACATTTGAATACAATAAGATTTTCCTCACAATTTTCTTTACAAAGTAAACACCAATAAGAGCGATACTAACTTAGTTCTTTGTTCAAAACAGTTCGTACAGAAAACTTGTAAAAATTCTACCAGGATGAGAAGCATCTGTTACTCAATGTTTTTCTTCAATTCCTAGACAAGATAAACTGAAAAAAGGCAAAATAAACAAACTGCACAGCGAAATCTGCAAGAGCAGGTGCAAAGTAAAGGAAAGCAAGTCTAAAGGAGCGTAGACACGATACTTTAAGACTGGGATTAATAAATCCTACTTAGCACTTTGGCTTTTCTTAGCGTTTATTGGAAGCGTGATGTTACTTTTAGCAGCGGCTATAGTCAAAGCTTATGGTTTGAATTACTGTTATGTTGATATCGGTTATTTACGTCAGTCACGCATTGACATTGAATCCATGTTATGGTGCATTGTATCCATATAGCCAACATTAGTGATGAATTCAAGCCCTAAGCCGTTCACGGCTTTTGCTGATGTTACTTGTAGCATGATATCAAGAGGAAATTTTTCATAGGTAAAGCCCGAGTCGACGGTGCATGTGTTCCACGAAACTGACAACAAATGACTCCATGCTTCGGAAACCACGATAAACCGTTGGTCTAACGGTTTATCGTGGTTTCCGAAGCATGGAGGTTTAATAACTAATGATGGTCATGGTCACCCATCCACAGATCGATTATGGCAAGTATCTGTATCTTAAGACCTATAAGGCTGTTATTATTTCGCCTCCTCCTGTATCCCCGATCGAAGATGCTAAAAATATAATGTCCGCTACAACCCTTACATATTTTCCTCCTAGATTCAGCTCTGGCAATATAGATGAACCGGATTAGGTGGTCCAATTCAATCGAATTGAATTTTAATTAAATTACCTGCGTGTTTCTGTGAGAGGTTTAATTTTCCTTGAAAGAAATGAGACTAGTGAAGGATTTCGGTTTTAAATTACTTTCTACGTGGAGGATAATTTTGTACTATTAGTCATTTGACACCGTGTTTTAAAGGAGATTATTTTGCTTAGGAGTATTTAGAGTCGAGGTGGTGCTGTGGGGCGAGACGGAATGAGAAGCGGTCGCCTCTTCCAGCGAATCAGTCTTGCTAGCGAAGCAGGAGGCGGGCGCCGTGAGGGAGAGGACAGCGTCCACCTCGCAACCCAGCTGTCGCGGGAGATGCCCACGGTATCTGTCGTCGCGAGGCTATTTCCGGCCACAGTAGCCGCATGCGCGGGAATGGGAAGGTGAGTGATGGGTGACTCGCCGTCCGATTGTGCAGTAGTGCCCGGGTCGACGGCGCGTCGTGTTCCAGGCGCGCGCCTTAAAGAGCTGTCAGCAAAATGACGGGTTCCCCTTTAGAGGGCCAAAGCCTACCGGGGTGGCGGGATTGTCTCGACAGTTAACCGAGACCCTGGAGAGTAAAAGGCTATTGAAGGATCACCGTGGATTTTAGTCAGTACAAGTCTGACAGTCCTTCCCGCCCCGCCCTAGTTAGGAGGACTCTTTTGATGTTTTTACCACGATAAAAAAAGTTTTCTCTAAAAGAAATTCCTAGTGCGGGAAACTTTTTTTTTATTAATTGAAGAATGTGACATGATGTGAAAACCAGTGTGTGTTGCCAGTGATGATTTATGGCTCTGAAACGTGGTCTTTGACTGCTGGCCTTTTAGAGAGACTGAGAGTCACTCAACGAGCAATGGAAAGAGCTATGCTCGGAGTTTCTTTGCGGGATAAAATCCGGAACATGGATATTCGGCGAAGAACCAGAGTTACCGACATAGCTCATAAAATTTGCAAGTTGAAGTGGCAATGTACAGGCCACATCGCTCGTAGAACTGACAACCGATGGGGAAGAAAAGTTCTCGAGTGGTGACCACGGACCGGAAGGCGCAGCGTAGGCAGGCCTCCCACTAGGTGGACCGACGACATCGTGAAGGTCGCGGGCAACGGATGGATGCAAGTGGCGAATTGTCGTTCGGCGTGGCGGTCTAAGGGGGAGGCTTATGTTCAGCAGTGGACGTCTTCCGGCTGATGATGATGAATTGAAGAATAAAATATAGTTCATCATCTGCCTAGTCTTTTATGAAATATAATTAGGATCGGCTTCCAATCTAACCAGATGCATCTGAATACTAGTATTACATGGAGCGACTGACTAGGCACTAGCATTTGTATTTAATGGCAGTCGATGGTCATGTCGGGCACTGGCCACTTACTGCCAGCACGGCTTCCAAAGAACTATTTTAAACTTTTTCCATTTTCAAAAATGATTTTTATGTTTTTCCTCGGCGGTTAGTTGGCGGGAGTCCAATTGTTTATGGAATGTTTTAGTGAATTACATTGTAGGTTCTTGTAAAATGTTTGAATGGAAAATGGCTAGTATTTTTTTGTTTGCTAGCGATTATATTATACAACGTTAACATTCGACTTTGCTACATAGGTTTTCTGTCTTTTAATAATATATTTTAAATCTTGCAAGCTACCTATTTTACTTATGCTTTTGCTTATTTTGTGTTATTACCAACCGAATGCTCCATCTACATATATACATAATACAAGTGTTGATACTTAACTCACAAAATTGAGAAAACGTTGACACTGTTTAAAATATATAATTAAGTTTGCTACATACGTACAATCAGTTCAAACTTTTATACGCGGATACTTTACCAACTCGAATTTATATATTGGTACCTACAATGAGTTCAACGTGGGCATAATGTTATTTTCAATGTAATACTTCAGCAACAAAATCTATCCAAGAAAACACAATAGCCTATTCACAACGAGCCTCTGACAAGTAATCACAAAGTAAAATGAACCTACAAAAGCTGTATATAAGCGTTATATATAAAGTTTGCCTATCGAACGTGCTCACCTTTTCCTTCTAATTATTTGTGCTAACTCACACCTCGGGAACTAAGCCTCTTGCGGGGCAAAAGAAGAAGAATAAAATTACTAGATGTGCTTCAAAATAATTACCCTTTGGTTACTTTTTTCTATTGAGCTAAGCGAGCCGTTTAAGGGTTTGAATTTCTAGTAATAAATACTAAGTCCTTGTTATCTCTACTAATTACTTAGTATTTATTACTTAGTCCTTGTTATCTCTACTACTTACTCAGTATTTATTACTAGAAATGTTGTAAAGTCAACTAGTGAGTCTTGCTGTCACGGTTGCAACCAGAAGTTCTCGTACAGGTAGCTACCCAGGAGTACGGAGGAGGAGGTAGCTAGACATTTCTCAGCGTGTACTGTAGTAAAAAGCTAGTCAGCTCTGTGAATAATAATTGACGGCACGGTCAGCGCAGTGGCGGATTGACAGTGAACAGTGATCAACTCCTGGGTCGCGGGACTGTCTCATCAGGTTACCATGACCCTGGAACGTAAAGAGCTACTGACGGAACACTGTGATTTTTTTTTCAATCTTTCCTGTCCCACCCTGGGTAGAATAAAAAAAAAAGATGATCGACTGTTGCGCTGCGGGTCGCGAGTTCGCATAGAACAAATATTTGTATGACCTACAAGTACTTGTTTTGGGTCAGTTGTCTTTTACTCAAAATAAAATATTAGACCGAAAAAGAGATTATCAAAAAATATTTGACCAGTACCCTTAGCACGAGTTTTCAGTATTTGAGACGTAAAGTAAACAGGAACTTTGACAATTTCAAATTGATAATTTTCAAGGAAAAAATTAGTTCCTTCTTCGCACACCAGAGGCGCTGTTCCATTTTTTCATACAAGAAACGCTGTAAATACTGGAAAGACGCTGTAAAGTTAAAGAGTGAAAATTCGTGCTAAGGGTACTGTATTTCTTCTTTTGTTACATAAATCAATATTGGCGAAGACACAGCGCTTCTAAAAATCACAAAACGTCACTCGGTCTGTATAATTTAACAGGCGCTGTGACGTCACATGCCCCCGCTCCCGATGTTGGAACCGTTTTATCTTTGTTAATATTGATTGATTTAAAAAAAGAAAAAATACGTACCTATGGATTATTTTTCAATATTCTAAATTACGGACTAAACTGATTTTCAATTTATTTATGCAATAAACTACCCTATTTTCAGTTGCAAAACAAACCCGTTCCCTTATTATATTTTTGCGATGCTAATAACCACATCTAGTATCTCTTCACGCTCCTCTTAGCTCAGTCGGTAAACAATCCAACTGCGTTAATACTTAAAGCTTAAAGTAAATCTCATCTGACTTATCCGCTTCCCAGTTCAGGATATAAACGTTATTATACTAAGATTAGGGACATACTGACATTACGTTATCTAAGTTAGATGTTTTGAAAAAGTACATAATTTGTCGGACTACAGTAGAAATACAGATGTAGGAGTAATTCCTAATTTTCTAGACCGGGGCAAAGGTTAAAAATAAATGTTTACTTAGGTTGATGGTCGCAGAGCAAAATTTTTCTCCATGACTGAAAATAGTGAATAAGTATAAAATAGTGAATAAGTACTAGTAATTTCTTTTGTAAGTATCGTGTGAGTTTGCAAACATAAACGTCACCCAAACATGTAGGTAACAACTACTTGTAGTATTTGTATCGTGGAGGAATTGAATAAGCGATACGCAACGCAGCGGTCAATCGCCCAGTTACTGCACGAACTGCGTGTGAATACGCAAAAGTCATAGTAGATACTCGTATTAAATTGAACAGCATGGCTTCTTCCATATTTTTTTATCTTTTGCAGTCGCAATCCATAAAATAAACAAGTTTTATTCCATATTTCTCCCCACTGTATGAAAACATAACATCTAATAGCTAGTTAAAATTAACACTCGCAATCCAACACTCGTTCAAAAGTTTAAACTTGTTTACTTTCATATTTATAAATAAAATCAGTGATCCTCGTTAAAAACGAGGCGCATATTCTCATCACGTCTCACGCGGCCATGCTTTTTGGTTACCCTATTTGCCAACGCGAAAGACTACACACATCAAAACAAGATCTTAAAGCTAGCATTATAGGGTAGATTTTCCAATGTTAGTGCGCAGTCTTAAGGCTGGTTTGAAGGAAAACGTAAGTTTGTCAAACCTTGGAAGCCGGAGGCTGCACAAAATTTCCATTTTCCACGCGATTTACCACAAATTAATGCTTCGGATCCGTCCGCGCTTCGCCGATTTATAGTCAGGATTTGCATCTAACTAACTTAAAGTTAAGTTTTTCTCGGTCGAACAGTGATTGGGATTTATTAATAGGGTAACAGGTAAGCCAGTGAGGTTCGAACTTCATTTTTTCTTCAATCTTGTTAAGAGTTTTACATTTTTTATCGAAGTATTTTTCTTCATTTTTCTTAGAGAGTGCTGTTAGATTCTAGCAGTTTCTGATAATATTGGATGGGCATTTAAAAAATAAACTAAAGACGACTGTAGAAACACATTTCATCAAATGAGTCCTCATATCCAGTACGGGGCGAAAGGAATTGTTCGACTAAAGACTTGTATTGACTAAAGCGCACGGTGCTCCTTCAATAGCCATTTATGTTCCAGGGTCGCGGTTACCTAACAAGACAGTCCAGCGACTAGCTCTATCTCTTTCCCCCACTGGAAATAGTCTCGTTTTAAGACTTCATCGTAGGCCAACAGTGGTCCGTATTGGACCACGGATCGTTTATTATTGGCTATCTTTAAATACAGTTGGCTAAAACGAAACGTCATTCACACCAGAAAAGTCCATTATAGCTGGAGAGCTACTTAACCCTGCGACTAACGGTCTTCCTGTAAGGTTAGAAATTTGTACACGTAATATTTATAGCATGCTAAGAGCAATAGCGACGACCTGGCAGGCGTCAGCCGTGCACATCATTAGACAATTTAATTTTCAAAGTGTAAAAAAAATTGAAAAAAATAACTTGTTCCTGTAAGCTTAAAAATTTAACAGGATGTAGTTTATTTATTGTAAATCTTGGAAAAAAAATGACAGGCGATTACAAGGTGCACAAGTATGTGACAGGCGAATTGAAAAGTGCAAAGTTGATGAGGAAAAATAAACTTTCTCCTGTAAGATCAAAATTATCTCGCGTTTGGTTGAACTGATTTAGATGCCGTTTTCAGAAAAGTGTGCGTTACATTCCGAGAAAGGTTTTAATATACAGGGTGAATTTTTCAACTGGGCGTGGATGGCTATCTCCGAAACAATGAGAAATATCGAAAAACGTTGAAAAGAATCTCGAGGCCGATTTTGACGAAAATAAAACTGCATTGTTGGATTTTAGAAAAATCAATAATCCTGGCCAGGAATCGAACCCGCTGATTTTGGAAAAAAATCACAGCCTGTATTATTACACCATTCGATAGTGTTGCTAATAAGGATCAAATCCTGGGAAGTGATCATATAAGGCAAACTTAAGGAAATAGCAGATTTTCATGAAATTGCTATATTTCTATGTTACTATGTTCTACTGAGCCATAATTTATTTATAATTGTTTTCAATAATTCAGTGGATTTGATTTCTCAACAATCCTAGTGTATTCAGCAATGTGAAATTATTGAGTTGAACAAAAATAAGCGTTATTTCAAAGAATAAACGGTTAACTTATGTTCCGAATACAGTTATCGTCTTGAACATTCATCAGTTTCTTTTTTCAATTATACGTTTTCCTAAAGTTTGCCGTATATGATTACTTCCCAGAATTTGATCCTTATTAGCAACACTATCGAATGGTGTAATATTACAGGCTGTGATTTTTTTTCCAAAATCAGCAGGTTCGATTCCTGGCCAGGATTATTGATTTTTCTAAAATCCAACGATGCAGTTTTATTTTCGTCAAAATCGGCCTCGAGATTCCTTTCAACGTTTTTCGATATTCCTCATTGTTTCGGAGATAGCCATCCACGCCCAGTTGAAAAATTCACCCTGTATATTAAAACCTTTCTCGGAATGTAACGCACACTTTTCTGAAAACGGCATCTAAATCAGTTCAGCCAAACGCGAGATAATTTTGATGTTACAGGAGAAAGTTTATTTTTCCTCATCAACTTTGCACTTTTCAATTCGCCTGTCACATACTTGTGCACCTTGTAATCGCCTGTCATTTTTTTTCCAAGATTTACAATAAATTAACTACATCCTGTTAAATTTTTAAGCTTACAGGAACAAGTTTTTTTTTCAATTTTTTTTTACACTTTGAAAATTAAATTGTCTAATGATGTGCACGGCTAACGCCTGCCAGGTCGTCGCTATTGCTCTTAGCATGCTATAAATATTACGTGTACAAATTTCTAACCTTACAGGAAGACCGTTAGTCGCAGGGTTCAGTAGCTCTTGGACTATTACCACCGTAGCCTTATAAAGTACGCCTGTTCTAATTCAGAGGCTTATTATCATTTTATCCGTGTCCACAATCAAAATTCACGTCTCACTGCCTCTGACTGACGTGCGGCTAACGACCGGCGGTCGCGACATTTGAGATGGGGGCATGCTGTTAGCGAGTAGCGGGGTCCACTGATCTAAATAAAAAAAGAGATTCTATAGAGATGCTAACAAAATAAATGTTATTATGTAATAGTAAGATTGCATGTAGCGGAGGTGAGGATATTGAGATGGATGTGTGGAGTGACAAGAATGGATAATAATATGAAGTTCGAAAGTGGCGCTTATGTTACAGAAAAAATGAAAGGGAACCGTCTGTCTTGGTATGGACAAAATGGACAAGTGATGAGGAGGGATGACACTCATGTGACTAAGAGAGTGATGGATATGAATGTTGATGGATGGAGAGAAAGAAGAAGGCCAAAGAAAAGATGGACAGATTGTCTATGGTTGATTGGAAAGAAAAAGGAGTAAATGATACTGTGACGTCTGATAGGAGAGAATGTAAGAAGAAAACGTATTGCGCCGACCCCTGCAAGTAAAATGGGACAGGGGCAGGAAGATGACCAGTAAGTAATATTAAAATAAAAGACAACACGATACAGAATAAAATGTGAAATAAATTGAAACTTTTTGAAATATCTTGCGCATTTGAAGTTTGTTACTTGTTTGATGATGGAATTTAATGGATAATAAATTGACTTTGGTTTGGTTTCATAATTCTTTTTACCCGACTGCGCCAGGAGGTTTATGTTTTTCGAGTGTATGTATGTATGTATGTATGTTTCTGTGTGTTGCTCTGCAGCCTAAACGGCTTGATGGATTTTAACTTGAGAGGTGTAGTTAGATTCGTCTTAAACGTGAGAGTGTCACTGGGTACATAAAACTGGCCAAGTGCGAGTCGAACTCGTGTGCAAAGGGTTCCGAACTAAAAATATTTTTTTTAAATCACTCACATTCTATCAAGTGGGGTATCAAATTAAAGGATTTTAAAAATGGTTTACCAAAATATATATAACTTACATGTTTCAATTTAATTTGGACTGATAAATGCTAACAAAAACTAAAAATAGTAAAATAAAATAAATATTTAAAAAAACAAAAAACCCGACTGCGTAAAAAAACTAAAAAGAAAGAAACAAGCCCAGTAGTTTAGAATTCACTCATTCACACTCACAGTCGGGGCCCATTCAAATTATAACAATAAATCTTCCCAAGGGGCCCCGACTGTGAGTGTGAATGAGTGAATTCTAAACTACTGGGCTTGTTTCTTTCTTTTTAGTTTTTTTACGCAGTCGGGTTTTTTAAACAAGTCCATAACTATCTTTTGCCTAGAATTGGGCCTCGGGCTCGGAGGTTGCTGGTAAATTGGACATCACTCGTAATTATCTTGTTATGAATACTACTATGGGGTGCTAAGATAGGAAACCTCCACGTGCGCCCGTGGACTGGAGTACCCTCTCGGATACGTCCGGGGGGAAGACCAGTTTTTCGGGCCGGTGCACCCTGGGATGCGGGCAAAAACTCTTCCTTAGGCACTGTGTGTCTAAGGGGTCTCTTTGCCCGTATGCGAATAGCCTGTCGTGTGGACGCTCCAACGCGTGTCCCTCTGATCAGCAGAGGGCACAGTGGCGGAGCGGGCTTGCGGACGGTGAGTGATGGGTAGTCGCCGTCCGACCAGGGACCAAGCCCGGGTCGGTGGCGCGTCGTGTTTCGCGCCAAATGCCTGCTGGGGTCGCGGGTTTTTTCTTAACCCAGGATACCGTGGCCCTGGAACGTAAAGGGCATCCGAAGGAACACGGGTGGATTTTAGTCAGTAAGAGTCTGACAGTCCCTTCCGCCCCACCCAGGGCGGGAAAAAAAAAATGAATACTACTATAATACTCTTATTTTTACAATTTAGTCATTATAAAAACTATGTTCTTTTTAAAAACACGCTTTTATTGTTAAAAAAATACTTACGATAGACCAAGTCCTTGTCAAGACGAATAAAACGAGTCTAAATTTGATGGGTCTGCGGCGTTTCATTGCAGAGTTCCTAAGGTCATAGCCCACTTACACGACTCTGCTCCAATACCACTCCCACCTAACACCGCCCTAAACATGACCATGACATGACAGTGGTGAGTAGTTCAGCTGTGGGAACTAGATGGCGTTAGACGACTTGTATAGCTCTGTCACTTTCCCACAGTGGAACTATTCACGCTTAGACGTCATGGTAGGCCACCAGGTGAAAGTAAATAAAAGCTTGTAAAATAGATTAATTAAACCTGTAAATAGTAATACTGTGAGTATATTCGCAACTATTGAGGTGAGTCCCGTATTTCAGCGAATTAGGGAGGCATAAAAGCGGAGCGGATTAGTTTAGTGAGGAAATAACTAATTTCAACATTATATTGTTACCACATTTCATTCGGCCAACTATTAAATAACGTAATATTAATTTACGTTTGTTAGACGATAATTCCACGCATTTCATCGTTGATAGAATTATGACTAAGCCAGATATCATCAGTTGCTGCCTAGCTGTTCTAAAATAACGATAATGTTGCGGTTCTCATTGAGTTTGAATTATGCAGCTTTAAACTGATAATTTGTATGCTGTCATTGCTTATCTGACCTGCTGACTTCAGTAATTGGGTACTACAGAATCCCTAAGGTAAGATCATTTATCGTTTGTAAGATTATAAGGGTTTTTTTTAGGTTTCCCACTCAGGGCTGGAGGGGAGGGACTGTCAGTCATGTACTAACTAAAATCCATGATGTTCCTTCAATACCCCTTTACTTTCTAGGGTCATGGTTACCAGATTAGACAGGCATTGGCCTCCGTCAGATTGTTGATAGCTCTTTGAGGAGCGCGTGAAACACGACGCGCCGTCGACCCGGGCATGGTTCATGGTCGGACGGCGAGTCATCCATTACTCGCCGTCCGCATGCACTACAGAACTATTAGGGTCCCGGACTTCCTAGTCTGGGTCGTGGGTCTCGCTGAGCAGCTTAACTAGGTTATTATAACCCTGGAACAGAAAGGAAAATTAGAGTAACGGATTTTAATCAGTACGATTCTGACAGTCCTTTCTACTTCACCCTCTCGGCCTGGGTGGAGCGGAAGGGTCTCATTAGATGGTGATGCCACCTAGAAAAGACTATCAAGCTACTTCGCATAACGACGCTCAAAGATTTCAATTCATAATCGGCACTAACCGCTTAACGTGGTTTCGACATCCATCCATTTTTAGGGTTCCGTAGTCAACAAGGAACCCTTATAGTTTCGCCATGTCCGTCCGTCCGTCCGTCCGTCTGTCCGCAGTTTATCTCAGAGACGCACAGTACTAGAGAGCTGTAATTTGGTGTAAATATACGGATTTGTTGTGCCGAAAAAGTGGTGAAATAAAATCTCGTAAAATATTTTTTTTTAGGGTACCTCCTGTACACGTAAAGAGGGGATGTTTTTTTTTTTTCTCGCGTACCCCTTAGTGTGGGGTATCATTAAATAGGTCTTTAAAAAATATTGATAGTTTCCATTAACAATTTTTTGATAAAAAAATTCGTTTGTGAAATATTAAGCTTTAAAGTGCTAAATTTTGCTCGACTCGTGTGTCCCCCCCCTCTACCAGCTAAACGGTTATGTTTGGGGGTGTGAAAAAATTCACAATAGTAGTATATATAACAAAGTTTAAAAGAAAATTATCATGACTAAGTAGGCTTTACAACTTTACGAGTAATAGTCGACCAACTTATAAAATGTACTTGGATAACATATTTTCCTAGGCAAAATGTATCGGAGAACATGCTCTTCAACTGCAAATGTAAGTTTGTCAACTTTATTTTTACAGCATTAATAGGTATGTTTTTACGGTATGTTTTTTGGGGATAGGTAGGTTTTTATCGTCAACTATTTTTAACTTACCTACTTCAAAAAAAGGGGGAGGTTCTAAATTCGTCGTAATCTTTTTTTTATGTATTTTCTCCGATTTCTCAAGGACTCCTGGACCGATTTTGAAAATTCTTCTTTTTAAAATTAAATTCAGCGAATCAGTTTAGTTAATTCGCATAAGTATTTTGATGGGCAACTACGGAACCCTACACTGTGCGTGGCCCGACACGCACTTGGCCGGTTTTTTTATAGTGTAAAGTCATCAAATGAATCCTTCTATCCAGGGTGGGATGGGAGCAACTGTCAGATTCGTACTGACTAAAACCCATGGTGATCCTTCAGTAGCCCTTTACGTTTCAGGATCACGGTTATATGATGAGACAGTGCCGCAACCCCGGCACTAAACGCTTAACGTGGTTTCCGAGACACGGAACCATCCATCCCGATAAATTTCGCGAGAAATTATAAAGATGGATCAATCCTTGACGACTCTCTTTGTATAAAACTAGGAAACATAAGCATAAAACTTTATGGCGCTTTAATATGAAACTGTTTCCAATACTCAAAAAATAATATTACCCCGAGAGTGAGTCACACCACAACCTAACTGCGTTCGGCCACGCGTTCGGTTCCCGGTTGAATCACTGCTTAATCGGTGTGACCAACTGGATTAATGGGAATTCCGCTGGCAATTTTATTATCCGCTCCTGTTGGTGACTTATAATTATTTTAACTGGCTTTTTAATATTCTTTCATGACTGAATATGACATTCTGTTAAGAGTTAAAACGGTGAATTGGATACGTGTAAAAGAGATTTTTCAGATAATTTATGTGACAGTTTTTATTTCGGTATATTAGGGAGTATAAGTTGTGTGGATTTTTTGATAGATAAATTCTGTTCTGCTCTAGACACTAACCGTGGTACCACAAAAACATTTAAACGGCTGTTGAACACTTGTCTAAAAAAATGACAGATTATGACGTTGAAATGAGGTCCGTTTTGCAGTCACACTTTCTTTAGACAAGTGTTCAACAGATGTTTAAGTTTTTGTAGAAAAGCTGTAAAACTTTAGTTCGAAACAAAATAAAAAATGAACTACTACAAAACATCCTTCCTCTTCAACGCTGTCAATTAGTAAAGTGCTGAGACTGGCGGCGTTGTCTCTTTGTATGGCAGTACTAAGATACCTATAAAAATGGATAGTGATTCTACAACATATTGCTGCTTTTTCATTATGACGCATAGTTTATGTAACCTAATCTTGGATCCAAAGACATTCTTTCAAGCAACCTTCATCAAAGGATATTGCTACGCCGTAGCACTCGTAGACGCGAGGCTACGGTCGCTACGCTATCGTAGCACATTTTTCTTTTTATGAAACATTGCTGTACACTAGGAATTTCTCACTAAGTTTTGGAAGTGCGTTTACTAACATTTCAGTCACATACACAAATACCCAGTTCGTAACAAGTAATTGTAGATCAAGCGGGAATCGTACAAGCTGTGTAGCAGTCAATCGATTGCGCCAATCATCATTTAAACGTCAGTTTTGATTTTTGGACTTATTTAAAGTGAATTTAAAACTTACCTTTTTTTTTGGATTGTAAAAATTGTCACCTGGGTAGAGCAAAAAGGACTGTCAGACTTTTATTGACTAAAAATTCGTCCTGTTCGTTCAGTTGCTTTTTGCGTTCCAGTTTCACGGTGAACTTTATGGACGGTCCCGAACAAAATACTTTTAGGTTCGCTTCATTTAATGAATTATCATAAAAATCAATTTTATTACGTTACGAAGCAATTTGTGCCTTTCTAGTAGCCAATATCAAAATAATAAATGGAAGAAATCACGAACATCCATATCAATTACAGTAACTATATCAGATTATGCAACAGAATTAATGGCGTATTATGAAGACGAATGGCCTTAATAGCCTCTCACGATATGAATAGTCTGATTGCGTTTAGTAGGTCAACTATTGTGCGATGAATCAAACGTAGTAGGCATTTATTGTGATGAAAGAATATAATTATTTTTATCTTGAACTGTTGTAAAAGACATCTACTACCATCAGAGGATATTTTGGTATATGCGTTGCAAGTGTTACATAGTTTAGTCGACTCTTCAGGTGACCAGAGGGCTGGCCTATTCCTAGGCCAACGAAGCATTGCCATACAACGTGGCAATGCTGCCAGCGTTCTGGGCACTGTTCCCGTTGACAGCGATGTGGACGTATTCTTTGACGCCCTTTGAATGTTTTTTTTCTTTTATATATTTTTTTTTGTACATAGGTATTACTAGTAATTTTTTATTTATAGTTTGTACATAATTTTAGTCTAATAATTTTGAATAATTACAATTGTAACAATTTTAATTAATAGGTACATAGCCCAGAAACAATAATTAGTTCTTGTATATTAAAATATAGTAATAATTAATTATGTTTTAATCTACGCTTTGAGATGGGCACCTACAGTACTTTCACAGTCATTTATGTATTGTTACACGGATTCTAGCACCATAATTATCTATTATTTTTTTGACTTTCGATAACTGTAATGTGCCTACTTGTAATAAATGATTTGATTTTGATTCAGTTGTTTTAAAATAATTATGTTATAGTAATTTATATTTAAAACAAGACAATTGATCAACTGATTTCCGAACGAAGACAGTTGATGTACAAATATTTATCAAATTAAATTATGGATCCAAATAAATACTTACTAAATTTCTAAATTATATCTAATCAAGTTTTAAAATGCTTCACTACACAGAATTTGTTAATTTTTGCTCTTATTATTAGTAATTTATCTTCAATGTATGATTGCTATTGGTTATTATCTAAGGTACTTACACAATTATTATGTCTCGTGATTTGGCCTGTAGCAGCATAATTTTGTAGTGTTTAGTTTTTTTTTGTCTAGGCTGTTCAAAAGTGCCTGTAACTGGCCTACTTTATGGCGGTAATCTTTGTTCGACGGGGTAGAATTCTAAGTTTATTAAAATAGATGTACCCCCACACTCGTGGTCATTATGCAGCAACTGTTCTAATAGTTAAGACGGGTCCTAAGTGATGTCTTGTTTATTACATGTGATATTACGAGAATGTGTGATGCTGAAAGCTATACTGTGTGTTCTAATGTTCTACAATGATAATGAAAGTTAATTGATATGCATTACGATATAAATATTACTGATAATCATCAAATGAATCTTACCACCCAGGGTGGGACGGAAGGGACTGTCACTCCTACTGACTCAAATCCACGGTGTCCTTCAAAGCCTTTTACGTTCCAGGGTCACGGTTCACTAATGAGACAGACCCGCGATGACAACCAGCCTTACCTAGAGGCATGTATTACTTCTACGACTTTGTAAATATTATCTGGTTTGTGGAGGTCAGGTTGCAGTCGCTCTATTTATTAAATTAGTGGTATTCAGGTGTATTCAATTAAACTGGAAGACAGCATGGTTTGAAAGAGGCCAGGCAGACGGTGACTATTATTATTATTTCCGTGCCTTCAAGCGTTTTTGCCATACCTATTATTGGAATCAAATTTAACAGCTCACAATTTAGGACCCATTAATATTAGTAGTCATTTTACCCGTGGTGCTAGGCAACTGGGCTTCTCCCAGTTGTAATGTCCCTTTGTGCCTATTGGCCTTGTTTTGTTCTGTCTCCTGCTTGCATGGAGGGAAGTGGGAACATATATTTTTTTTCCTACTCCTCCACTATTCTTTTCTGATTAATTTCGTTGCAGGATCCAAGACAGGTAAATTCATTCTCCGGGACACGTCGAGACTTCATTGTCTCGGCGCTTTTCTGGTGGTTGCCACTGTTGATTCAGGAGTTGCAGTGGTTGGGAATAGTGTGGTGGGTTTGTCCCTAAAAAAAAAAAAAAGACGGTGACTATACTCATCCCAAAACAGTGAACAATAATGAAACCTCCCTATATATCAATAATTTGAAGTCATATTACGTCATCCACCTAAGCACACCATTAATTTTGGATTATACACTTACCTTTCCCTCTCAGTTCTGTCGCAGCTTATGGCTTGAGGTTATGACATGAGCTTATGGTATTAGCTTATGGCTTATTCTTATGGCATGAGCTTATGGCATGCTTCCTACTTCCCAGCAGTAAGCACGATATTATTGATGTTTCAAAGTACTAGGGTATTCAAAATTTCCCTCTAAGATCCGAAGGCCGACCCCAAAAATGCAACAAGCATATTTGTAAAACCAAAAAGGGTCATCTTTTGTGGTTATTACCACGTCGGACACAAAAACGCTGTTGAACAACTCGCTGACTGGAACACGTTGGCAGCAATACGTGGGAAAACAAAGCGACCAGCCCTACGTATTATAAGTGTAAATCATCTGCATCATAAGATCATGTCTCTTGGTACGTAGGGCGGCGACTGGGAACAAACGTTGCCTGAAAACGTGAGAAACGTAAGCGATGGAAACGTAGCGATGGGAACGCAAGACGTGAGTAACAAACATGGTGGATTCTTGAAGAGTACTGGAGATCACAAAGATCTTTAAATAAGCTGTCATTTAACCCTCGTGTTAGTGTCTGTGTCAATCATGATGCTGGGGATCAAATTCTCCTTAGTACAGTCGAATTCCAAAATCCTTTGTCAATTTCCTTTCGAGCGTCTACTGTACATTAAATATTATATTGATTCACCAATCAAATATAACACCTCAACAGCTAAATACATTTAGTGCCCGTTACGAATATAATATATTCGTACATCGGAAAAGTGAGCATCATTATGGTAAATCTAATTAACATCACCTGCCTAACCTTTTCCTATCTATGTTGGGGTCGGCTTCCAGACAAACTGGATGCAGTTGAATTTCAGTATTTTAAATGGAGCGACTTCCTATCTGGTCTCCACAACCCAGTGAATTGGTAATATGACACCCCTTGGTTGTCAGACTTTCGAGCTTCTGACTGTGATTAAAGACTGTCAAAGATCTATAATTTCCCATTGCTTGGACAAAGGCCTTCTTTCGGTGAGAGGGACTGGGCAGTAATCCACCACGCGGGCCTAGTGTGGATATCAAATTATGTCTTTGAAGTTTTCGTTGTAGCATAATATTATAATGCCGGTTTTTTCATGATATTTCATGAGACTTCCCTTTTTTTTTTAGTGTGTTAAAATCATCAAATGAGTCCTCCCACCCCGGGCAGGGCGGGAGGGACTGTCAGACTTGTACTGACTAAAATCCACGGTGTCCTTCAATAGCCCTTTATGTTCCGGGGTCACGGTGAGGAAATAAAATCCCCCGAGGGGGCCCCATCATTTTGCTGACGCTCTTTGAGGCGCGCGTGGGACACGACGCGCCGTCGACCCGGGCATGGTCCATGGTCGGACAGCGAGTTGCCCTTGAGTTGCTTTACTCATTGTCCTCATGCCCGCGCCTACGGTGGCCGGAGATCGTCTGCTGACGTCCGACGCCGCGGGCGTCTAACACTGCGGTTGGGGCGGAGGGAGGACGCTGTCCTCTCTCTCTCACGGCCCGCCTCCTCCTTCACGAGCATTACTGCTTCGCAGAAGGAGGCGACCGCTTCCCACTCCGTCTCGCTCCGCAGCATGGCCGTAACCAATGCCGGGCGCGAGAGGTCTCCGCCTATCGCCGCCATGAGGACACGTCGGTGCTCTGCCCAAGCGGGGCAGTCTTGCACCGTATGCTCTACTGTGTCCTCCGGGCGATCTTCGCAGTGGTGACACCCGGGCGTTTCTTCCCTCCCTATCCGACACAGGTACCTCCCGAAACTTCCGTGTCCGGTGAGGACCTGCGTCATCCGATAGGTATGAGACTTCACTTGACATAAGCAAAGTAATCAGCCTGGCTCACCACTGCGCTTTTTTTATCGTGGTAAAATCATCAAATGAGTCCCCAGGGCAGGGCGGGATGGGACTGTGAGACTTGTACTGAATAAAATCCGCTATGTCCTTCAATAGCCCTTTACGTTCCGGGATCACGGTAATTCGTTAGTCCCACGACTCCTGCAGACTTTGGCCCTGTAAATTACAGTAAGTTGTAAACCATCTGCGGAAACATAGTTTCAAGATCTAAAGAAACCAGTAAAAGCTTATCTGGGTTTGCAAAATAAATTAGTTCCTATTCCCACCCGCATGGAAGTTCAATCGGAACTATTTCTCGAGTTCCAGTGTGCCGAGACAAAATACAGGTGTAGATTCTTAGACTTCGATTTTTGTTCTGGAAAGTGCTGGTACAATCGTGAAATTGTAGTAAACTTTTTTGTAGGAATTGCATGTAGTTTCTGGTTTGTAAAACTTTACGTTGAACTGGCAAAGGTGAAATCGATAACTATTTTAAGCAGATATTTTTATAATTATCATGGACTCATCATCACCTTAAAATTAAAATCTACTCTTGTACTTCAAATTACGTGATATGCGATTCCTGATAATTTCAGGTAAATTCAACTAGCGGGTTGCAAGTTTATCTGGTACAGAATACATCACTGGGTATTTCCAATCTTATTCCTTTGCCGATAACGACTGTCAAATAAAATTATGTTTGCACATAATGGTCAAAGAGACAATGTCCCAGCTTGCAGCTTGTGGGGAACAAAGGAGAATTGTATTCCGTCTGAGACGACATGCCAAAGAGCTATCAATTTAACACTGTATTGGTCTATACGTTGCATACAATACAGATATTCTCACGTCTTTTTTGTCGTGTGTACTGATTGGCTATCTGCTAAGTGCGTACTTGACGGTGGGGACTGTGAAATCGATAATGTGGCAGAAGTGTGATGTGTGTCCATGGTCTTGGGCACGGCACCTCCGTGTCCTTACGGAGGCGATAGGCGGTGACCTCTCGTACTCGGCATTGGTCGAGCGAATGAGAATAGGAAGCGGTCGCCCCCTTCTACGAAGCAGTCATGCTAGCGAAGAAGGAGGCGGGTGCCGTAAGGGAGAGGACAGCCTGCACACAACCTAGCCGCCGCGGGAGACGGCCGCGGCATCGAACGTCGCGAGGCGATTTCCGGCAACCGTAGGTGCGGGCATGTGGACGGTGAGTAATGGGTGACTCACCGTCCGATCATGGATCATGCCCGAATTGACGACACGTCGTGTTCGCGCGCCTCTAAAAGCTGTCAGCAATCTGATGGGCACCCCCTTAGAGGGCTAAAGACTGCCGGGGTCGTGGGACTTTCTAATCAGGTAACCGTCACCCTGGAACGTAAAGGGCTATTGAAGGATCACCGTCGATTTTAGTCAGTTCGTACAAGTCTGACTGTGCTTTCCGTCCTCTCCTCTTGATGGGAGGACTCATTTGATGATTATGCCAGGACAAAAAAAAATGAAATTTTCTCAAACGATGGTATGGAAAAGCCCGAAGCAACAGGTTTTATGTTTACAGAGTGGACCCGAGCACAATAACCGTTTTTCGATTACTGTAAGTTTTATTGTACTTAACCTTTTCCGCTTCAATCGAAATTAATTAAAATTATATAAAAGTACTTGAAGCTAAAATCCATTTATTTCGAAAACTTTCATAGACTTTTAGGATTAAGGTTTGTAATGAAAATAAAATAACGAAATTTTCAATCACGCATATCATTTTATTAAGAGTGTTGTAGCTAGGCTCTCTTCTAGTTTTTCAATTAATTACACATTAATTGACAATAATATAAATTATCCTTACAATTAAGGGTACAAAAATAAAATGTAAAAAATTACAAACTATCTACATACGTAATTACGATACAGGAGAGTGTACAGACGCCAGCATATCAACCTACCCCAATCTGCCAAATTTTTATTTTCCTACTGTTGCGATAAAGTTTTAAATCGATTGAAATATTTGATAGATTGTGGTAGGTTGTGCTGGCGTCTGTACGTCATTAAAGTAAATTGGTAGTAAGCAAAGTATGGGGCATTAATGTTTTAGCCAATTATTGTGAAGATTTATGACAAATTTTAACACGCTTTAATAAATAAAAAGAAATACATTTATAATAATGATTATTTCAAAACAAGTCACTAGAGTGAAAAACTGAGATAAAAAATTAAAATATCAAATATTTGATTAAAAAAGGAAAGATTTTCTTTTGAATTTTCTAGTGTTCTGATGGTTGAACTATTAACGATGTATTTAGAATTTATTTAAAATTGCCATTCATTAATAAGAGAGATAATAATTAATTTACAATAAAAAGAACTAAGATTTTTTTAAGACAAACAATTTTAATTTAGGAAAGTAGACTCAATGTTATGTTTGAAAAGACTCAATTTCATAATGTATATTTTTTTCTATCTACAACAAACTTCGTAATTTTAACTATTCAATAACTCCTATTAGATTACAAAGTCTTTCTGTTTTCTAATATTTTTTTGTTAACAAACCTTAAGAATTATGCTCTATGTATTATACATGACTTCAATTTTATTGGCATTTGTTATCAAAAGAAATAAAATACTTTATTTACACAAAAGTTGAAAGCCACCAATAAAAAGAAATAATAAAAATATTGTATGTTTTATTTAATTATGATAATGAATGCCAGTAAAATAAATAAAACATGCTGATTATCTATCTATGTAAGTAGAGATAATTCACAAATTCGCTATAAACAGAACAGTTACCACCTAACCACAAAAACTGCAGAACGACTCTTATATCAACGTGAATAATGTCGTTTTGACGTTGACACTTTTTTTAGACAAGAAGTGTTCAACAGATGTTTACTTTTCTTGTGATTAGACGGTTTATGTTTGCACCCCTACTATTAGGCATAATTTATTTATACAGTGTCTAAAAAACTATTTTTAAAATCGCTATCAGTCTGATTTCAACAACAGTAATGCTACACAGTTATTTAATAATTATTTTACTATTTACAACTTAATATGGATTTATGTTTTAATTATTTATTTATTCATTATTCATGTTTTACTGAATCATTAATAATAATTTACAAATTATTATTTCATCAAAGTTCTGATTACAATTTGAAATTAAATGAACATTCAAAATTATACAGAGAATGGCTCTATTAAGGGGATTAATGAATGAGAATAATTTCATTTACCAGGTGTTCGGAATAGTTTTCAATGAGCGAGACAAAATAATACGTGAATCTTTATCATTATATAATTACTTAACTGTTTGTCTTTGGTAAACAATAACCTCCTTATTACATTGAATGAATTAGCAAAAGGAATCCATAAAGGTCAAATGTGTAAATTGAAATATAGCTATTTATTTTCCTATTAATTATTCATTATGGCAAGAATCGGCGTGCTTTGAAAAATCTTTGGTAAATATACAAAATAACACAAAGACAACCTAAAATGAATACAGAAAAGGGTATTTTTTGAAAATGCGTGTGTAATTCTTTATAAAGTTTCAACATTTTTTTTTTCTGCTTATTTTTACTTGATACCACATAATCATGTATTCAGTTTAGTGTCCTTACATAATTACAATACATAGGCACATTACGGGATTATAAAACAACATTTAAATCTATTAACAATAATTAACTAATCAATCGATGCCTAACATTACACTAATTACTTAAAATTATGCCGTGAAATCGTCTTTGGTGATTAACTGATTACCAATTTCTTATTTTTTATTAATACCTTTATTTTATTTAATGAATATGTACGATTTGATTTCCACGAGTATTAATTCATTCACTGCTCGTTTTTATTAAAATGAATCATTACTGAAGCTCGCACTAAGATTAGGCATTTTTTATATTTTAAACATCAGAAGTTGGTAATAAACAAGTTATATTATAAGCCAAAACAAGTTACTTTTACATAAAAAACGTACATCATAAACGCCTGAAATTCAATCTCGATCTAAATCCCGTTCCTTTGTTTTTGACGACTGCTTCTGATTGGACATCTTAGGCGTGTGCCACATAGAAAAGACGTAAGACGCGTACGAGGCGGAGACATATTTCTCTTCGGTGTCTCTTTCATACAAAATGTATAGAAGCGTCGCGATGTAAAACACACAGAAGAGACGGGGCGCAGACGCGACCCTCATACATTTTCGCACGTCCACGACGCGTACTCGTCTTACGTCTTTTCTACATAGAAAAGCGCGGGACATATAGAAAAGACTGAGAGTCGCGTCCGCGCCCCGTCTCTTCTGTGTGTTTTACGTCGCGACGCTTCTATACATTTTGTATGAAAGAGATGCCGAAGAGACATATGTCTCCGCCCCATCTGCGTCTTACGTCTTTCCTACGTGACTCAGACAGGCAAATTCGGTCGTTGATTGGTTACCGACAAAGATCCGAGATAGATTAATTTCCAGAGTGTGTTTCTTTCGATTACCTGTGTGTTTCCTAATATAAATTTTACAGTATTCTGTATGTTTCTGACCTTTGGTCCTTCAATCCCATCTAACCCATAATATTTCATCGCTAAAATAAATATAACTATAGTTTATGATTTGACATTTCATAATTTTCATACCTTGTAGTTAGTTTTAAATATTTTACATTTAATATTATTTGCACCATTCTATAAAATAACATGATCGCCTTAAATTGAATTATATTTGTTACGCTATTCACTTGAATACGCGGATGAAAAGTACTCAATGTAGTAAGTATTTTGAATTAATTTTCAATTTTCTATGAGACTGAATCTCCTCTTGATTTTATGCACCCTTATTTTATTTTACACAATTACGTACACTTCATCAAAATAATTATTATTTATGGCATAACACGTTATTTCTTAAGCCTTCTTTTCGTTCTCAACTTTACTTAAAAAGGCCTAAACTTAAACTTATCTTATGCTATCAATCCATCAAGTAGCTATTTACATATCCCTAAAATAGATTAAAGTACTAATTATAACATGGCCGTAAAAAGTATGTTACTTAAAGCTAAACTTTTCATTGTCTTTGGTGTGATTTCACTAAAGTCGGGTTATACACTAAATTGTCTTAGTCACGATACTACTGTCACTTGGGCTTGAGCTGTCATCGAGGCGCTGGTTTCTCAGTTCCTGAAACAAAAATAAAATTATTTATCTAAAAAATAATCTTCCATGGGCCGACAGACTCTTCGGCAACCGCTGATCGAAGAAACAGTGTCATAGTTTCACAAAACAGGCCTGTCACATCGTTGGCACTAAGGCGCTCCCTCACTGGCCGCATTCGCGAGTAATGTAACATTAAAGATTCGACTTTGAGCATTACATTACAATACTACCTCCCTGACTGACGAGCATTCACGTACATTTAGTATAGATTTGATACAAGGTGCGCATTGTGATGCTCGACTGTCTTCCTTCACCGATGAAATGTTCGAATCTGTAACGTTACATTACAGGTGAATGCTCGCGGTGAGAGAGCGCCTTTATGTTTGCGCTTAACACACAGTGTAGGTCATAAAGTTTCCCAAGGGATAGTGACTGCGAGGGCATGCGGATGGGTAGTAATGGGTGTCTCGCCGTCTGATCATGAACCATGTCCGGGTCGACGGCACGTCGTGTTCCACGTGCACCTCAAAGAGCTGTCAGAAATCTGACGCCCCCCCCCCCAAGAGGGCCAAAGCCTGCTTGCTCATCAGGAGGAGCTGGATCACCGTGGGTTTTACTCACTACAAGTCTGACAGTCCCTCCCCTGGGTAGGAGGACTCATTTTGATGATTTTACCATTATAAAAAAGGGATAGCGACTGGGATAGAAATTATCTGCTGCCCTAACCTAGGATTACAGACCTACATGGTTACACAATCACTTAGGTTTTCATCGGATTTCGTTCAGCAGTTTTGGCGTGACGAGATTACGGACAGGCGAGTTACTATAATCCTAACTTCATAAAATTATAAATGCGACAGTAAGTTTGACATCTTTTCACGTTTATACCATTGAATGACATTTTGCATAATTATATTACGGTGTCAGGTGTACGAAATTATCCTATTATATCTTTCCAGATCCCACAATGTTCTAATCTAATAATAAAATTGATGGCACCACGTGTCTTGATTGTCAATTTTTAATTAACGCCGTTGAGCCACGTTTATAAACTAGTAGATAATTTTATCTACTCGAGTTAGATGTATTTACATCTAACTGTAGGTCGTGCCAAACATTTCTCAATTACATCTTCCAACACGTTTCCCTATTAAATAATACCAGTTATGCTGGATCTGCAAAACTACCCATTATTGGATATTCAAACGTGACAGACTATGTAATTTAAGTTCAACTTTGCTCCTAATAATTCATTACTGACATTAATATTCACCCCTTATTCATCTTGTACCGGGTTTAAGCGTTCTATCCTTATAGCTGCATTTAAAAAATCTCTTTGTATTCCTATTTAAATGAGTGCTGTTTTCAATTGCCTGTAATACATCCATAAGAAACAAGTGATTGTTACAAACTTACAAAGTCAATAAGTCCATCCCCATCACTAAACAAACGCATAAGGCCCATTGTCCACGTAACCGCACGTCATACACACGCTTTCGTCAATTGACGATTGCAAGACGAATGTTTGCATCTTGCGTAGAAACAATGAAATCTGTGTCCACGAAGCGACAACGTCGTGTTAGCCGCTCGTGTTGCGTTCGTCATGCATTTTTACAACAAAAGCAGTCCTTTCTCGATGCTAGTTGAAAGAAAACTGAGACCTTTTGTAGCGTGACTGACTATTGCATGAAGCAGCGTGGACATAACAAATATGCAAAATACGCCTATCTTCATTTGTAGGTTACATGCATCCTACGAAAGACGACTGTGTGGACAGTAGGCCTAAGTCTTTGCTTTATATTACAATTGAGGCTTACAAAAGAAAAAGTACAGGTCAAAATTCTTGGTTTTTATATCATTAGATTTTTCAGTCACGCTGCCTATTCTCCCGGTGAAAGGCAATCCCTTTAGCTAAATATATTAAAATGTGGACCTACGTGATGCATTAAGACCCACCCCTTCTCACAAAGGGGAATCTTGTGGAAATATTAGAGGTTGATTATGCTTAAAATTTGAACAGAAATTATAATTCAAAACCTTTTCCTTATTTTCTTTCACAAAGGCGAAAGACGTTACATTATTTTCCTTGTCAAAAGAATCAATTTACTCAAGGCAAAGAATTATGATTAGCTCACAGAGGCAACAATTCTTTGTCACTTGAGTATGAAAATAGCACATTATTGGGTTCACAAAGAATTTTACATACATCATATTTGAATATGTTCGCTGACATAAAATATACAGTTGCTTTTGGAAATTCCTTTGTGCTTTTTAGATGACTGTGAAATATTATACTGAGAGAGTGTTGGACATTTTTGGTGTTTGAAATAAAGTTGGAAAATGAGGGTAGAAAGGAATTTTATGCAGCGCTAGCACTGGCTTGGTTAGTTTTATCCGGAAAGCAAGAAAAGCGAAACGCTTCAAAAATTGGACTAATGCAGCTGGTTATTCTAGTGTAACATTGTTTACTTTAAACCAAAATAATCAATCTTGTTTTCATGAAAATCTCACTTTGTAAGAAATTCTGTTATCCATGATATAGCTTATTTTGAGATTATCAAAAAACAAACTACACGGTATGACTATTTTTTTAAGGTTAGAAACCTTACATGTGACATTCATAATTATCAAGTAAAGCTTATATCTGGGAGCTGATAGATCTTGGAATTTATAATAATGGGACTCAAAACATACAGAAGTGGGTTGGATCACTTCAGGGAATACTGGCTAGCTGGTAACTATCCACATATTATAGCTTCATTCCAAGCATCATGCATTTATGTCAATATCTAACTTACCCTGGACGTGACGAGCCTCTGCACGACGATCTCGAGCCTATCGCCAGCAGAAGCGATCAGGGGCACCGTGAGGCAGCAGTCGTAGTCAACTGTCCTTGTTCCATTCACCTGTGGAATTTTAACTAGATTATAACTTTATGTCTTCAACTTTAAAGTCTGCTTTTCTTTACGCGTTGATTGAATGCCACTTTTTACCAAAAATTAGTAAGTGGCAAGTCTGCAACTTGCTTCACAATTTTTATAATTAATACAAAATACCTAATCAATTAATAAGTCCTACCGCCTTGAGTAGAGTAGAAGGGACGTACTTAACTGTATCATCTATCATTATAAGTATTAATCACCTTAGGTCCATTTTGTCTAGGAATAAATTTTTCAAAGTTAAAGAATAATATTAAAATTCTTCCTATCAGTATAAGATACCGCAAAACTTGTTTGTAACAATTCTTTTGAAAGGTGTGACAAAAAATAGAAGCGTTCTGAAAGCGATTGTCATTTTTGTCTAAGCCCATAATAATTATGCTCATACGTAGATGAATGAAAAATGACAGTCGCTTTGAATTGACAAATTATGGAGGATCTGTCAATCGTCGAGCTAGCATATTAATTTGTCTAATGCACCCTTTCCTTTTAATTTCAATAGCTAAGTAATCCAAAATAAATAATCACTTTCCACAATATGGAAGAATAAGTGTTATACCTTGCGTTACTTTACTACCGTTATAAATGATTATAAATACCGTAGCAAAAGTTAATAAAGATAACAACCAAAGGTATGAGGGCTTTAAAAAATAAAGACCTAAAAACTTGGTTTATAAATTAGGAGAGGTCAAAAACAGGGCACAACATTAGGCACACCTGTACGACGTAATTTTATAAAATAACTTTGCTTTATAAAGCAAAGTCAAATTCTGTATAAATCAATTTAGAATTTTGTTTTTGAAGCTAATTTTAATAAAAAAGTTTGTAATATTTGTCTATTGGATAATTTAGACGGCCAATGTTGATAAAGTAATTAACTAGTTTAGGTACGTTTATATAAAAATGTTAATAGTTAGTTACAAGAAGGAACGCAGATAATCTAATTAAAACGCTTGAATAAATTGCCATGAAAAAAGCGCCAAAATTGGAAAGATTTGGAAAAAAACCTACTGGATAGAGACAGCGATATAAAATAGTAACAAAATAATATTTTTTCTTCTATTTCATCGTGTTCATCATCACCAGCCGAAAGACTTCCACTGCTGAACATATGATAGGCCTCCCCCTTATTCTATTTCACTTTATAATATTCCTATAATGGTAGCCATACACCATCCTGCCTATCGTATGACGCTTGCAATTGTTTCAAATTGGCAGTTCATCCATATACACCATACTGCCTATCGTACGATCGATTTGACACAACTTCAAATCTGCAGCAGCGATGCCAACTTAGCAACTTTATAGCTAGATCTAGCTATTATTCGGTGACCAATAGCTACAAATTTAAAAAATTGTAGCTGTCGTCACCGAATAATAGCCAAATGCATCACTGCTGCCGATTTGACGTTATGTCAAATCGATTTGATGACCTATCAAATTTGCATGTCATGCCATCAAATACAACAAAACAATTACAAGCGTCAAATCGATCGTCGATAGGCAGGATGGTGTATGGCTACTATCAGGTAAAGTTTCACCGAAATGCGACGCGACGGACGCCACGTGACGCGACGTTACTGGAAATGTGTATCTTTTTCTGAAGTAAATAAGGTTAGAAATTTGAGTCGCTTCATGAAATATATGCGCAGCGTCGCTCTCGGTGTGAATTGACTCTAAAAGAAGCAAACCTGCAAAATCCTATCGTACGGCCTCAACAAGCCAACAATATCAGCGGGTCCTCCCTTCCGAATACGGTTGATGTACACTCCTCGTTCATACAACCCGTCGGACACTGAGAAGCCGTAATCATCATAGATGGCGTCCTTGTACAAGATCACGTGGTGCACGGAACCTCTGGCTGGAGACACTGCTTCAGTACTGTAGAGGCCTGTGAAAATAGAATAAGTTTTTATATGAACAATCCTTAATATTAAACATGTGGTGATGGATTTGTATGGATGAAATTTGACTTAGGTCTAGTTTACAAGTATAAATAATAATAAGTGAGCAGTGGTGGCCCAGTGGTATCAGCACCGACTTACGAGTTACGGTCGTGGGTTCGAACCCAGCCTGGAGCATTACTTTGTGTAATTTATTTCATCATCACTGCTCTCAAAACGGTGAAGGAAAACATCGTGAAGAAACCGACATGTCCTAGAACCATCAAATTCGAAGACATGTGACATCTACCAACCCGTACTGGGCCCGCGTGGTGGATTATGGCTCATTCCCTCTCACAGAGAGGAGGCCTGTGTCCTAACAGTGGGAACATTATAGGCTGATGATGATAAAAGTCTACAAAAACACGAAGGGGACCGTTTAGCCCGGTTACATTCCCTTGGGATAAATATTGAGATAAATGCGGACGAAGCCGCTGGCAACAACTAGTTCTCTATAGAACAGATTGAAACAAAATCAGACTCAGGAACAGTGATTGGGGAACAAAAAATATCAGTTCGATAAAATGGATGGAGCAAATTAATCGAATTAATTCGCTTCAGAGTAAACAATAATTAAGCCTGCAGATAAATACAAAATGTTAAAACGTGAAGCTGTGTGTAGTTTTTAGCTCACTGAATATCTCATTTTTATGCTCTTTTTTATGAATGTTCTGTTAATGAGCTAATATGCATATCTAGGCGTCATTATTTAAACAAACAACAAAATTAATAGGTCGTTAAGTAAACCATGTTAATGAGTGAACATAGATTACATCAAAGCTAAATCCCAAAATAAATAGATACGATTGAAACAAAATATTACCTGGTACTTCATTTTCATAAATAGGACTCGTCGAAAATTGGAAACTAGTTCCTGGAACACCAGGTTTCATTGGAGATTTCTGGGGCGTTGTCACAGTGTATATTCCGTTATTTAAAAAGTCACTATCCCAATTCGGTCTTCTAGTCTTTGGCGACACGATCCCATAAGGACCCATTTGAACGTAGTCACATTTGCAAGAGGACCGCTCCATATTGTGAAGTTGGCAATCCTTCATGTTCGAAGTCAGGATTTCTATTTGTTGGACATCGTCTTCTCTTGTAATGTTCTGTTTGTTTTTCAAAGTATTTTCAGGAATGATACATGTGTTTTCGTAGTGAAAAGTCTTCAATGAGTTGTTTAGCGAATAGTTTGGAAGTGGTAAGTCATTGATGCTATATGGAGCTGCTGAATTGAAGTTGGAAGCCATGAGTTTGTCTTCATCCGTTGGGGAGTAAGGCTGCTTATCCATCATTCTTGTCTTGTCTGGTACTGCGTATTCTATTACTTCGGAGTTTCCTATGACATAAACTGTATCATTTGTGAATGTGACAGTATCCTGTTATCTTTTACACATTGGGCGTTTTTCCATTAGCCAGCCCGGCACCGGCACCGGCGACGGCGCCAGCGTAGTGCCGGGAAGGTGCTGGGAAGCGAAAATGTACGAACGCCATGCCGGCGCCGGCGCCGGTAAGTGCAAAAGCGAGCCGTACATTATCATACATTTTTGCTTCCCCGGCAGCGCCGGCGCCGTGCCGGTGCCGGTGCCGTGCCGGCTAATGGAAAAACGCCCATTAGACCTTTTTTTAGTAACAATCACCGAAAGATTAAAAGTATGCTCGGGCAATAATCTGGAATATAATATCTGGAAATAGGGTGGGCGAATCATTATCCAGATATCGCTTTTAATGATAAAATCCTAACCTAAAGAAAGTATAGTATTGCCATCAACCAGATGCAAAGATGGACTCCTGGCTAAGCGGTCGCCAGCTAAGGAATCTGTTCTTGTACCCTACAAAATAGTAAGTTTGTAGAAGAATTTCTCAGTAGCCTCATTCCCTTGTCCCATTATTGGCAAACTTAATAACACCATCCCAGCTAGGGAATAAAATCAAGGACCTCAAACTCACCGAGAAAGCTCCAATCCATCATTTTAAATTAAAATCCAGGTAAATTCATAAAATTAATCCTAAAGAAGATTCATTCGAGAATAAATCTAGTCATAACACATCAACAAAGATTATGCACGTGTAATATAAAGTGTCTTACCGCAGTTCGCACTGGTCCTGACTGGCGTGTTCTGATCCCACGACTCAACGGCGCTGTCATTGGATAAGCCCGGGCTTGACGTGGAATGACTCGAGTCTCTCGCACTGGATTCTGCACTCTCAAGCGACCCTATAGGAGATTATGGTTTATTATGTATGGTTTAAACGTAACCTGTTTTGTGTTTAAATCTTTGGTAATCACATCTAAGTGAAATGGATGCTTCTACTGTTTTTAAATCTCTGATGTAAATTTTGGTTCTGGAATGTAAAAGCACCTGTTTTGTTTTTATGGTTTTTAAAAATGGATATACCTAGGTTTGCTTTGTGAATCGTCAAAAATTGGAATCTTAATACATATAACTCAAAGGTGACTGACTGACATAGTGATCTATCAACGCACAGCCCAAACCACTGGACGGATCGGGCTGAAATTTAGCATGCAGGTAGATGTTATGACGTAGACATCCGCTAAGAAAAGATTTTGATCAATTCTATCCCCAATGTGATAAAATAGGGGATGAAAGTTTGTATGAAACTTTGTCAATTTAAAACCGATAGGGCTGTGAATTTGCATGCATAAAGGTACTATGACGTGAGCATCCCCTAATAAAGAATTTTGCTAAATTCCACCCCTAACGGGGTAAAATAAGGGATGAAAGTTTGTATAAATCTTCTTAGATTTTCGACTGATTACGCGAGCGAAGCCGCGGGCAAAAGCTAGTCTTGTATATCAATCAATCATGTAAGCAATCATGATTGATTGATATACAATGTAAGCAATCATCCGAAACTATGGGATTTTTATGCCACCGAACAATCTACACAGAAACATTTTTGTTTACAAGGGAATGAAGTTCACTCATTAAAATTTATTACCTGACACTTTTCTACACAGTTGCAACTGTACTCTCTGTCCGCTCTGTTGTAACAATTTGATTGCTTCAGACAAGGGCTTGTTAAGCACACTTTCACCGTTTATAGTAAGCAGTTCATCTCCTATAGCTAGTTTACCACATTTTTCCGCAACACCACCTGCAGTTATGACGTCAAATTAACACTGTTTAATTTAATATTTTATTAAATTTACCCTATCTATCTCTATACAAAACTAGATCAAATTAATTTAGTTTTCGTATTTTGAACCATCTAGAATAACGTAAAATTGACAAGTTAAAGCCTCAGTTGTTGGTAATATCTTTATTATTCTGCCCATTAAAAGCTAGAAATTCTAAAATATCTTTATTGATTTTGTTGTGGATAGATAAAGTTTTAAAACAATCTATGTTTTCAATCAGGCTGTTACAAGTTGTTTAATATCAAGTCTCATACCTTCAACTAATCCACTCAATAAAATAGGCTGCGTAACATCTTCACTCCCAGCAATAGTCAACCCTAGCGGTCCACTTTCTTGTTTAATCAGCTCCACAGTAAAAACAGCCGTATTGCCATTATCATTACTTCCATGACTCCTTTCACTTTCCTTAGCACTGTTGTTAGGACTCTCCGTATGATGACCAGAATCTTCGCCACTATGGACTACGGCTTTAGTTTCAATATTGCTAAAACTTTGCAGAGTCAGTTTGGCGTTGTGCTTGTGAATGTTCGACCAGTCTTCTGTTAGGTCACGTTTACGGATTTTTAGGGTAATAATGTCTTCTGGTGAGTTTTGAAGGATGTTGAAGGCTGTGTCCTGTGAATAAGAATTGTTGTTAGAAATGTGCCTATTTGAAATACTGACACTACACACACATACCACACTCTGTTTGTGGTAATAAGTCAGTTCGGTGTCTGTGAATACTCGTATTGTCAAAAATTTGTTGCTTTATAGGCTGCGAGAGTTACTGTTGTCTTAAGATATCAGTAGATTTATCATTATAATAACTTATATCTTACATCGACTTGGTAGTTGGTGATAGTGTTACAAAGTTATTCACGAGTTTCATTTCGGTGTCTTCTAGGGTACCAGATTAGTGGTTCAAAATTCCTATTCTAGGCGCAAATTATTTAGACAGTGCGGGTTGATTAATGTTTGACTATCTACATAGTTAAGCCTTAATATTTAATTGCAAGGTATGTATAACAGAAAGACTTGACTTAATGGTCACTGATATTAAACAACGACCTAAGTAATTTCATGAAATAATTACCGACTCTGAAATTATTTCTCTAATTATTTCTTCTCGTTAATTCCATGTTCTTACTTTGAGTTAGGACTTCAAGTAGTGTAAACATTTGTGTGTGTTTAGATCCCACTTTGATCAACATAATTAATGCAAAAGTTGTTAATTAATTTATCTTGGTATCTTTCTGAGACGTGAAAATTAATTGCCGTCACATTTTAAATTAATTAATTTTGTATGAGGAAAATAAGAGCTTTTTAGTGATATTATTTTTACGTAAAATCTACTGTGACATGAAATCATCAACATTTTGCAAAGGAAAATAAAATTGTAAATATTTACCAATGAAAGATTATGCAGTGGCTGTCCATTGATAGCGAGAAGTTGGTCTCCAGGCGCTAAAGCTCCGCTCCTATGAGCCACAGATCCTGGCTTGATATCCGATATCACCATAGGCTCTTCATTGCTCAGAAGTTTTTGTTTGCACCCTGTGGTAATAAGTACTAGGTTACCAGAAGATCAGAAGAGGCTCTTGGATCCTGTTTTTCTTTCTTTGGACGAACTTGAAAGCTCATCGTCTATGATAGGGATGATTAATCAGGCAGGTTAGTAACTGTTTGTCTGTGTGCATGTTTGCCTAGTACATTAGAAGAAGCAAGCGAACTTATTACAGTTCAACGTACCATGACATGCCTTATGCACGTCTGTTTGGCTAACGCAGCCTGGCTGTGCTGCCATGTTGCTTAGCGTGGTATCTGTCAAAAAGACTACGATGAACCTATCTTCTAAAAACTCATGACAGCCTAGTACTTTACAAGCTTCAAAATTTTATCTATAAGAATTTAAAACTATAAAACTAGAAGTAACATGCATGAAAAAAATCACATAAATAAACATACTGGGATGTTTAAAGATATGAAATGTGATTGAAAAAATATGAAAGGAAGGAAGATTAAACTGAATCACGAAGAAAAAACAAAATTTTTAGTAGCAAAGAAAACAAACCTGTAATAGTAACGCCTAATCCAGCGGTAGTCTTAGCCAGTTTCACATTAAAAACTCCGCTGGACGCTTCAATAGTATTGGGCATACTGAATTCCACATTCAAGGTCAAGTACTTAGGGTTGTGAGAATCGTTCCTTCGCTGAAGGATCTCATTGGCAACGTCCACTGTTAGGTTCTCATGCCCATTGATTGACATTACCCTGTCTCTGATTTGGAGGCATCCAGATCTGCAAATAAAGAGACTGTGATAAAAGAGCGGTGGTGGCCTAGTGGTATCGGCTCCGACTTACGAGTTGTAGGTCGTGGGTTCGAACCCAGTCAGGCGCTTTACTTTGTGTAATTCATTTCATCACCACTGCTCTCAAAACGGTGAAGGAAAACATCGTGAGGAAACCGGCATGTCCATAACAGATGAACATGTCCTGTTTTGACTATGACAGTGATCAAATTAATGATAGAATGCGTACTGTTGATTTTTGTCAATATTAAATAGGTGCGTCCACACAGAACCAGCAGCCTCGCGAGGTATTTGCCGCGCGAAGCAGCTCGGTTAGTGTGGACGTGTCTCGGCTGAGGCAAGTGCGCGCGCTACCGCGGTGGAGCGACCGAATGCCCGAGCCTTCCGGTTTCGGCATTTTATTTTGCTCGCGTATATTGATTCATGCTTCGGTCGAGAAACAATAGGCGCGTCCACACAGAGCAAGCAGCCTCGTGAGGCAGTTTTCTCGCGCGGCTAATGCCTCGCGAGGCTGCTCGCTCTGTGTGGACGTACCTGATGACGAGGTCCTGGTATTTGGCACGGAATAACATGGGTTTTTATTTTCAAACTGTCACCAACCTGTGCAAAGTCCGGCCAGCTGCTAGAATTAAAACAAAAGAAGAAAAAACCACTTACCTGTAAGCTGGTGATTGCGAAGCTACATGGGATATAACCAGCATAGCATTTTCCTCATGAACAGCCAGACCAGAGCTCTGTCCAGGAGGAACTTCCAGCTGTATGTTCAAGGATTCTGTTCTGCAGACTCCCATGCTCATGTAGTTTTGTTGACTATCTGTTGAAGAATAAAATAAATATTACATAGGCAGTCTGATGTAGGTACCTACTTTTTTATCGTAGTAAAATCATCAAATGAAGGACTCATTTGATGATTTTACCTTTGACTGTCAGATTCGTACTGACTTAAATCCACGGTGTCCTTCAATAGCCCTTTACGTTCAGGGTCACGGACTTACGATAATTCGATAAGTCCCGTGACCCCGGCAGGCTTTGGCCCTCTAGACGGCCCGTCACTATGAAGACACTCTGAGGCGCGCGTGGAACATAACGCGCCGTCGACCCGGGCATGGTCCATGGTCAAAATATGTAGGTACTACGAGTATAATATCAGTCTAACTTGAAAGCGAGGTATAGTCATAATTCTCGTTTGACTGTGTCATTTAATTTACGGCTTAGAAACTTATAAACTCTGAATCCGTTTGAGCTGACTTGCATATAAATGGATTTAATGTCCAAAAAGCTTCATTTCTTTTAGACTGATGTTGACAGACATCAAAAATTTTTGAATACAATTTTTTATAATTTTTTAATAAAATTTGAACCTGCTACCAAGAAAAACCATTTAAACATTGTCAGAGAATACAAGTGAATGTTTTGAAATATTACAATATTCGCCTCCTATTTTAATACTAATATCCCAACAGTAAATATATCTTTATAAAAGGCCAACGGTACTTCCCTAGAGACAAATAAAGGAATAGTCAACGCGTAACACAGAAATATTGCTTGCTCGCACAAATAGTTACAACAATTTTTTTCCCTAAAATGTACTGTTGTTAAGGTTCAAAATTGCACGTTGTATTCACGAATGACCTGCATTGAAGTCCTCGGTATTTAGCGACACTACGTCAGCTTGTAACTAGGCTATTACGAGTTCCCTCCAATTAACATAATACTTTAGACCAACGTGCGAGGGACTGCGAACAAACTAGGAGGTTGCAGGTCCTAAACAAATATGCGAGGAAGACATACTGAACTCTGCTTTTAGAGTTCCGTATCCAAACGAGAATAACTTAAGTAGTAAGTACTATTTTCTATTTAATTAGTATAAAAATTTAATTAAACTTTTTTTTTACCACGTAGCATTTGCTCGTGGCCTTAAATATAATTGTAAATGACAGCCTTCTTAATTTTGAGTTTTTATAAAAAAAAATGTACCTAATGTTGTTTGTTAACTCGGTTTAATTAAGATAATAATTTTAAATGTCTTTTATCTACTTTTTAATGTTTTTTTTTGTATGCCTTGCATGTGTACTCATGTTTCTACAAATAAATGTCTTGTCTTGTCAAAAAGAACAGCGCACCGATAGCGAAACACTACTATAGAAATTGTTCGAAATCTGACAAGATGGTGTTGCCAAACACGTGGCTCTTGTGAGGCCTTCTACCATCAGTGGGATCGGTCAGCTGTCACTGGAGGTTTGCTGAGTGGTGAATCCCACCCACAACAAAAACACCACTCACGTTTGCTACTACTAAGCTTACTCCGTCTGTCTTTTGGTATTGTTAGTCCATCTATCTGTCTATTTTTCTATGTTTTTACAAGCTTTTATTTAGTTTCACTTGTCCCAATATCTGTAAGCAAATCTTGCAAGATTTTTTTACCGATTGAGCTGTAATTTTTCACGTATATCTATATCGCGTGACAATGCAATATTACATAGAGCCTATCTGATAATGGAGCTGAATAGTGGCCATAGGAACTCTGTAATGAAACGCCGCAAACCCCTCGAATTTAGTCTTGTTTGATTTTTCTTGACGAGTACTTTATCTGTCGTTAAGACAAATCAAACAAGTTTTTTAACAATAGAAGCTTGTTTTTAAAAAGAACATAGTTTTTTAATTGACTAAATGGTTGACAATTCTTCTGTTGAGACAACTCATTTTTACGGTGTTATGCTACGCATGCAGCAGTTTTATATGTTCCAGCTATGTATGTAACTGAGGCAGTTACTATCAACCGCAATAAAAAACAGATCCACTTCAATATCTTTAATAGTACGGAACCCTTAGTGTCACCCTTAGCCTGTTTTTCTGGTACAAATTAATTACTACGTCTATCCTTTTCCCTTTGTTTGCGGAAAGTTTCGCCTGATTTTGTTTACGACGTCTCTGTTTGGGTTCCAGTACTAATAGTGGTAGGAAAATGTGGTTTCATTAACTTTGTGGATTTTTGGTACGGACTTTGTAATTAATTGGAGCGCTGTTTTTGGTTTTTAAACTATTGCTTGTAGTTCCCTAATTGGTGATTAACTGGGTGGACTAATGATGTTACTTTAAGTTGTAAGTAAACTGTTATAGTTTTTTTTTACTTGCGTGTCGTTTGATGTTTATAACTTTGATAAATCTTTGTTTTTACGTTGTTTCTAAAGAAGCATTTTCTGGATAGTTTCTGTACGTCTGATACTTGACTAGTGGAATAATGTATGTTATCTTTATTATAATCTGTAGTATTTATTTTATGCTGAACAAAGCTGATTTGAAGTAATTACAACATGTTTTTACTTAAATTATGCCTATTATTATATATAAACTACGAGTAAAACCAGGTAGGCTTCAATTCGAATTTTGCCGCTCAGTTATGCTGATACATTCCGAACATAATTACATTTATGTAGAACCCAAACAAAGCACCCAAAACAACGAATTTCATCTCATTTATCACAAAATACAAAACGTTGCTTCCTGCTCTCCCAATATAATTAAATAACTGATCGGTTGGTTGATAGGTGAAGAACTCTCTCGATTAATAAAAATACAGTAAGCGAACATTGAGAGCCGACCCAGTTCCTATACACTTGAGATCAAGTACCAACAGATGATTTACGATGTTTAATTTATTAAGCTTGCTAGCTATGATTCAATATGTCTTGATGGAACGATTCAATCTGACTGTGCTACTTTAGACGTTGATAGAAATATTAATTATTATCTAATATACCTACTGTTATTGACAAATAAATAAATACCCCTTATTACGGCTGGTTTTTAGTTCTGAGTCTTTCCACCCAGGGTAGAGCGGAAAGGGACTGTCAGACTTGTACTGACTAAAATAGACTTTCACGTTCCAAGGGTACGGTTACCCGTTTGAACAGTTCCGCGACTTGTTAGACTAGCCTTATTTTATCATGTTAAAGTCATCAAATGAGACCTACCTAGGGCGGAACGGAATGTACTGTCAGACTTGAACTGACTAAAATCTAGACTAAATTCAGGTTTTGGCCCTCAATGGGGAACCCGTATGACTGCTGACAGCTCTTTGAGGCGCGCTTGGAACACGACGCGCCATTGATTCTGGCATGGTAGTCCAGTCATTAAAGCCCAAACCCGAAAATAATTAGTAACTTGCTGAAATTTTAGGGGGTTCTTAAGGAAGGTAAAATAACATACCGGGTGATTTTGCAGCGTTCTGGGGTGTACGGAAAGGGTTGAAAAGGGGTGAAAAGGGGTTTTTTGCTAATAACATTGCCAAAAAAATTAGTAACACGCTGCAAATTTGGAATAAGGTTGTTCTTACGGTTTTGTAACGTGTATTAAATTTGCAGCGTTTTGCAACATACGGAACATTGTTTTTTTTTTAAAACAGTGCAATTAGTTAAAAACAGGGGTAAGAAAATTAGTAACACGCTGCAAATTTGGAATTAGGTTGTTCTTACCGGTTTGTAACGTGTATCAAATTTGCAGCGTTTTGCAACATACGGAACATTGTCTATTATTGAAAAAACAATGAAATTATTTAATCACACGGGTGAAAAAAAATTGTAACTCGCTGTAAATTTGTAATTAAGTTGTTTTTACCGTTTCGTAACGTATATCGCACTGTTTTTTTAATAATAAACAATGTTCAATTTGTTGTAAAACGCTGCAAATGTGATATACCTTACGAAACGGTAAAAACAACTTAATTACAAAATTTACACTGAGTTACAATTTTTTTTAACCCGTGTGATTAAATAATTTCATTGTTTTTTTAATAATAGACAATGTTTCGTATGTTGCAAAACGCTGCAAATTTCATACACGTTACAAAACGGTAAAAACAACCTAATTCCAAATTTGCAGCGTGTTACTAATTTTCTTACCCCTGCTTTTAACTAATTGCACTGTTTTGAAAAAAAACAATGTTCCGTATGTTGCAAAACGCTGCAAATTTAATACACGTTACAAAACCGTAAGAACAACCTTATTCCAAATTTGCAGCGTGTTACTAATTTTTTTGGCAATGTTATTAGCAAAAAACCCCTTTTCACCCCTTTTCAACCCTTTCCGTACACCCCAGAACGCTGCAAAATCACCCGGTATCTTATTTTACCTTCCTTAAGAACCCCTTAAAATTTCATCAAGTTACTAATTATTTTCGGGTTTAGGCTTTAATGACTGGACTATGGTACCTACATGATCGGACGGCGAGTCACCCATTATTCGTTAGACTAGCCTTAACGTAATTTTTGAGAGGTGGAGGAAACTCCTGAATATGTGGATGGTCCCCAATCGCTAGACCGACCTAGGCAAGAACGGTTTAACTTTGAAACTTGACCCATTCGTCTTAATTAACCGTGACCTCCAGACATTATAATTAAAAAAAATACTGGAACAATCCTTAAGATTTGAAGACAAGACAAGAAGCAAATACAATCTCAAAATCTTAGTAAATTAAAAGGCCTGGGGATATGATTGACTTTTGACCTTTTTACTGTCGTAAGTTATTTTGGATCGAGTAAAAATTATAGGCCCTTAAAGCGTTTGCTTGCTTTGAAAACACAAAAAAATATATACGTAATTGTGGATAGCTCCTGCTTATACTGAGTTGTTTTTGACGACCTGCAAAAGGCAGCCGGCAGAGATGGAAAGGAGGATGAGGAAAGCTCAAGACCGGGCTCAGTGGCGCACATTGGGGCAGGGCCTATGTCCAGCAGTGGACGAATACAGGCTGGTGATGCTGATATTGACTCAAGTAAATAAACTTTGTATCTGTTGGATAACTTCGAAATATTAATCTCAATTTTATCCCGTTCCTTTGTTTTAGACGGCTGCTTATGATTGTAGGTACATCTTAAGGCTCCATAGTACTTCAATATAATCTAACTCGCTCGCACTTGCACGTACCACGTACTATTGCTTGCTCTTTCTTTTAGCTGTCTACACGCAAATCAATTTATTTTACGGCGAAAAAGAAGAAAATTCAAAAAAATAAATAACATAAGACCTGCTTTATAGTTAGTTCAGTTAGTACAAAAAGTTTCATGATCTAATTTTAAGTATTTTATGATTGCCAGCGGTTTATTGTTCAATTTAGAGGTGACTTTGGGATTTTTTTCTATCGAGAAATTTTTATGGAATCATGTTTTCGCCAAACATAAGACCTAACATCAATCCTCAACTTTACCATATATTTATTTCAAAATTAATGCTGCAGTATTTTCGACGTATCACAGGATTCTGCTAAGCCATTTGAGGTAGTATGGGCTCTTAAAGACTCGGATAGGCAAATTAGGTCATTGATTGGTTACAGACTAAGATCCAAACGAAGATAGCAATCGAGATAGATTATTATTTTCCATCGTCTTCTCCACTTACTAACTTATTTCCATTTTCATAGAATCACCTAGAAACCTACATCAAAACAAAGTATCTGCTCCATCAAGAGCCACTTTGCCCGAAGTACCGATCGTAACTTCAGCTTGCAACTTGAGATCGATCTTACTCATAACGATAATACAATCGAAGCTCCATCCAATAGCTTACCATAATCGTCTTGTAAACCTAGTTTGGGCATCGAGCTTTGCCTGTAGTTCCTCTGACGATGCTTCTTGGCGTTTAACGTCGACGTCCCCGATATTGAATTTTCTGGAACAAAGTGTTAGTTTATAGTGATGGTATTTACTGTGAACATTTTTGTACGTAGTCGTATTTTTACTTGTATTTAAGTAAAGTTCTGCGTTGTTTTGAATTCTAAGCAATGTAATTTTAAGGGCTATTTTGCATAATCGGCCTGTTATGCTGCCGCTGGCCTTCTTTATGTTTGATGGATTGTTTTTGTTTCGAGGTCATGCCAATATCCTTACAATATTTTGTAAAAGGTTAGTATTTTCAAACTACATTTATTACTATGAAGTACTTATTATAATTTAAAAGGTCTAATTTTATCAACATTTATTTTATTTCAAAAATGGAACAAATTAAACATAACGGACGGTCCCATAAAGAACCCGTCTCATATATTAAATATTTATATAAAACAGGCCCCTAAGGGGCTGTTTGTCTTAATAGCTACTATTTCCGTGTAACTAACGGTTTCTGGTGAAACTCGCCACATAATTTGTTGTATAACCCTTTCGTATTTTCGACAACAATTTTTTAGTCATATTCGTTCTGAAACTTCCATCAAAACTTTTTAATTTTGACAGCACCGACATTAAGTGAAAACATCGATGTCTCAACTTCAAAAATAAGTAATAACTTAGCTACCTCTAAGCGGACTTGACGGTAGAAGTCATAACTGAAGTTTAAACTTGAATTAATGTACCTGGCTCTGTACATTAGTGGGAGCATAGAAGAGACATCAGAACTTAAGCCTTTTGAGTTATACGAGCCAAGTTTGATGCTCATACATTCGTTCTTGTTAGTCGCGGTTCAAGCCATGAGAGGAAATCTAAAGGATGTATGTCCAGAGTTCGAAAACTTTGGATGTGTTCAAAACCTTTTCCAATAGTTCTCAGTTTGAGTGTTTCTGGGCTATGAAAATATTTGTTCGGAGATTTGAGTGACCTTTCTTCGTATAAATTTTCTTGAGTTCTGAGTTAGTGTTTAAGTTACCGACAAGTTGGTGAGGATAATCTTCAGAATACGTTGAAGTTTAAATTGCGATTTAAGTTTACAAATCTTTTAGTCATAGAAAAAATGGTTTTCTTCGAAAAATAAAATTAATAATCCAAATAACCTTCTTTGTTTTTTTTTTAACTTTATCATCATCATCATCATCATCATCATCCACAGCCCGCCTTCACCCACTACTGAGTATAGGCCTCTATTTGTTTGTGCCAAGCTCCACAGTCTTGCGCCAGCCTCATCCAGGACACTCCCGCAATGGCAACATGCCCCCTAAATACTGCCAAGGTTCAGAAAAAGCTCCTAACTTGGGCACAGGTAGTTCCCAAGTTCGGTCATTCAGCAAGTTGCCTCAGGCTTGCGAAGAATTAACTAGGTAATTATTATACCTCCCAAATTGCTTACGAAAGGTGCTATTGCAGAAATTCTAGGAGCACAGAAAAGGTATTAAAGTTACTTCTGGTTATTTCGCCTGGAGTGTTCCTTGAATAATTTTCGACATCCGTCGTAGATTCATGAATTTCCATTTTTGTGGTTCCAGCGTTAAATTGTTGTGTAGTGTAGTTGCGAAATATATGTAAACGTTCATGAATTTCACGAATGCTCGAGTTTGAGAAGAAAATTCAGATAAAAGGAATTGAATTGGAACAAAGAGATGTAAAAATGCAATTATTGTAATTGTTCTTAACGCCTTATTTTGTAGTATCGTCTTGATCGGCATGATCAAATGCAATTGGAGAGTATTATTGTTCGCTAGGTCAACATTTAACACTGTACCTAAAAGAATACTCTTATCCTTTTTAGTAGGAATAAGAACTTAAAAGATTTACAAACTCCTTTCTATTTTTAGAAAAACGTGACCCATGTGTATTTTTATTTCATTTGTTTTATCAACTATTTTTTTTCTTCGAAATCATTTACTTTAAACCCTCAATCCTATTTTTTTAATGATATTGATTTACTGTTATCAAAGGTCTCTGCTAAACTTTTTCTTGACTTACGTTTTTTTACTATTATAATCGCCAATTCGCACGCTTATGATAGTCCCATCATAGCCTAAATATACACTAGGAACTTACCATAGATTATAATAATGTATTTTTCGTCCCATCATAGCCTAAATATACACTAGGAACTTACCATAGATTATAATAATGTATTTTTCCCTGATAAAGGTATCACTCAACTTATAACCTTAAATCGTATGCTCATTGCTTACCTCTAGTAAACCTCCCACAATGTCCAACAACATGCCTGGGCGCAACATGCAACCTTGTGAAACCCCCTTCACAGTTCTCCAAGTAGCACATCACTTCTTCAGCCGTGTAGTTGTTCCCGTCGATCACGTGGTCGTCAAAGGCTAAGATCTGGTCTCCAGGATGTAGAGCACCGCATCTGAAATGAGAAAGTTTGTTAAGAATTACAGAATTCAAATACAATATTAGACAGTTTATCAAGGGAGCAAACAACTATTTTAAAGACGAGAGTTTTTTTTTTAATCCAGAGCGCAGCGAAGCATTCTTGTGTAGAATCCCGAGCGTAGCCTTTATAGGAAAATATATCGCTTTTGTGGGAGTGGTCTGACTCTGTGGGAGTGATATTGGTCTGACTTTGAGTCTGACATAGAGGCAGGACTCATGTTAAATTAGCTGGCAAGACTGATGATTAGTAAACGAAATCCAATCGATATTTTAAGTGAAATTAATAAATCATACTAACTATGATTTTGTAACTACATATGTCTATCTCATTTTTTGTATAATAAGTGGACTTATAACTTACTACTACTTATTAAAAATGCGATAGTTTTTGAGGGTAAACTGATGAGTTTTTGTTATTCATTAACGAAAAAACTTTGGTAACATACACACATACACAGATAATTTATAGTCTGAATTATAAAAAAAATGATACTTCTTATTCCAAGAGTACGATCCTGCAAAATCCTAAAATAACCGAACTCCACACATTATAGGCATAGCCGCCAGCATAACCAAGTACTAAAACATTCATTTAATTTTATTTATGCAAAGGTGGATCAACTAACTAGTGGTGATCAGTATGTTTATTTTAGTCCAAGAAGCCGTAAACAAAGGCCACACCATTTTTTCGCAGTATTAACTTTACCCAAAGAACAAAAAAAAAATACTTGAAAAGTTCGCAATGCGCCTGTACGGTACATCTCTCTATCCAGGCTTAGTTTTAAGCCCGGTGCAATTTTAGGCTTACTACAAGCCTAAGCTTGCAAACAACGGCTCTAAATGGATCTCTATTTGTATTACTGTAAGTATGGTATCAGCTTTGAACAATAGAATTATTTGAAGATTTACAGAAAATAAAAGAATAACACATTATTGGTTTTCGTTTTGCTTTGCATGCTTGTAATTGTAACTAATATTATGGATGCGAAAGAAAGCTTGTTTGTTTGTTTGTTACCTAATGGTAGCCATACACCATCCTGCCTATCGTATGACGCTTGCAATTGTTTCAAATTGGCGTTCGTCCGTATACACCATACACCATACCACCATACTGCCTATCGTACGATCGATTTGACACAACTTCAAATCTGCAGCAGCGATGCCAACTTAGCAACTTTATAGCTAGATCTAGCTATTATTCGGTGACCGATAGGTACAAATTTATAAAATTGTAGCTGTCGTCACCGAATATTAGCCAAATGCATCACTGTTGCCGATTTGACGTTGTGTCAAATCGATTTGATGACCTATCAAATTGGCATGTCATGCCATCAAATACAAAAAACCGGCCAAGTGCATGTCGGGCCACGCACAGTGTAGGGTTCCGTAGTTGCCCAACAAAATACTTATGCGAACTAACTAAACTGATTCGCTGAATTTAATTTTAAAAAGAAGAATTTTCAAAATCGGTCCAGGAGTCTTTGAGAAATCGGGGACAATACATAAAAAAAAAGGTTACGACGAATTTAGAACTTCCTCCTTTTTTTGAAGTTATTTAAAAATAGTTGACGATAAAAACCTACCTATCCCCAAAAAACATACCTATAAAAGCTGTAAAAATAAAGTTGACAAACTTACATTTGCAGTTGAAAAGCATGTTCTCCGATACATTTTGTTTAAGAAAATATGATATCCAAGTACATTTTATAAGTTGGTGGACTATTACTCGTAAAGTTGTAAAGCCTACTCAGTCATGATAATTTTCTTTTAAATTTCGTTATATATACTACTATTGTGAATTTTTTCACACCCCCAAACATAACCGTTTAGCTGGTAGAGGGGGGGGGACACTCGAGTCGAGCAAAATTTAGCACTTTAAAGCTTAATATTTCACAAACGAATTTTTTTATCAAAAAATTGTTAATGGAAACTCACATTATTTTTTAAAGACCTATTTATTGATACCCCACACTAAGGGGTACGCGAGAAAGAAAAAAAACATCCCCACTTTACGTGTACAGGAGGTACCCTAAAAAAAAATATTTTTCGAGATTTTATTTTACCACTTTTTCGGCACAACAAATCCGTATATTTACACCAAATTACAGCTCTCTAGTACTGTGCGTCTCTGAGCTAAACTGCGGACAGACGGACGGACGGACGGACGGACGGACATAGCGAAACTATAAGGGTTCCTTGTTGACTACGGAACCCTAAAAAACAATTGCAAGCGTCAAATCGATCGTCAATAGGCAGGATGGTGTATGGCTACTATTATTCAAACCCAAACAACGGGACCGATTCTCTTGAAATTTTGCATGTACGTTTTCAGGTGTACAGAGGCGGACATAAGGAACCTTTCATCACCAAAAAAAAAACTGTTTCCGAGCAAAACAACAATAACGTTCATAATATAAGATAAGATGGTGCAACATGTTCGATCCGAATTGATTGTATTTTAAATAATACGCGCGCAAAGTCATGGGGAAAAAAGTTTTATACCCACACATAAAAGATGAGATTAAGCTAAATCCAATTAATTTTATGGCTTAGTCAAGTAAATAGTATTGGCCATTTTGTAAACAAATTAATTTACCAAGGCATAAAGCAGGTAGGTACTCGTTTCAGCTGAGATTAAAGTGAAACAATCTCTTACTTAAAATATTAACATCAAATGCGTATGATTGCATTTAAAAATAAATTATGAAGTAAGAACCAACTAAGCAAACTTCCAACTCCATTTTGTAATTATCATAAATAGAAAATTAGCAGCTTCAAAAGAGTTTAATAACAAAGTTTTCCTCATACCAGCAGCTCAGATTCATAAACAAATTACAAAGCTATACAGTTAAAGTTTTAAACTATTTCAATTCAAGCAAAATGAGTTTCTTAAAACATTAGCTGAAGTTCAAAGTGTCGCACAATATTATTAAAGTGTGAAGTAAGGAGGTAAGCGTCCCCTGGTGAAAGAAGTTTGTAATTGATGTCAATTACTTTAAGACGGTGCTTTTAAATAAATAGGCAGATAACTCTTATTTTTTTACGTGGCTTGAGATCGATAGGATAGGAATATAATTGATTAAGTTTCGTTTGACAAGAACCGAAACTCTTTTCCAGTACTACAGTGAGTTGCAAGCAATTAGTTGATCCACCTTTGCATAAATGCATCATACTTCTATTGCAATAGGTACTTAATGTTATAAAGCTGAAAAGTTTGTTTGGATGAACGCGCTAATCTCAGAAACTGCTGTTTCGAATTGAAAAAATATTTTTGTTCTCGATATCATCATCTGCCTAGCCTTTTCCTAACTATATTAGGGTCGGCTTCCAGTCGAACCAGATGCAGCTGAATATCAGTATTTTACATGGAGCGACTGCCTATCGGATCTCCACAACCCAGTAACTGGGTAATACGATACTCCATGGTAAGACTGGTTGTCAGACTTGAGCTTCTGACTAACAGTAACGACTGTCAAAGATCTACAAATGACAGCCGGGACCAAAGGCTTTACGTGCTTTCCGAGGCAAGGAGGAAACTCGCTATGACAGATGGTCACCCATCCACAGGCCAACCTCGGCAAGCGCGGCTTAACCCGGAAGATCGGCCTGTGCGGCTGTAATTATTTAGCCATGAGCTCCTCCTTTTTTTTGTTCTTGATAGTCCATTCGAAAAAGGCTAAGCTATAAATCATCACGCTATTACGACCAATAGGAGGCGAGCAACGGGGACAAATCCACGGTGAACAGTTAGTATATCATATTATTTCTAGTATATAATTATTATTTCTAGTATATAATTATTATTTCTAGTATATTCACGGTGCGGTGGTTGAGCAAGTCACTTTTGCGCTTCGCTGGGAAGAGCGAAAGGGACTGTCAGACTTTTATTAACTAAAAATCAGCCTGTTCCTTCATAACCATAGGTCGGAATTAGGTAGAGTTATTCATGTACAATCCTCAAAGTTGAATCATGACCCATTTTGACAATAAATCGTTGGAATCCGTCAAATTGACAAAGATCAAAGTCGTTACCATAGATATGTATGTTTACGTGAATGTGGACCTAATTGTATTTAAAAGTCTGTAAGTAAATAAGCTTATGGTGGGTCATAATTCAACTTTGTCGATTGTACTTACACTGGTTTCATACAGCGAAAGAATAAAGTGGATGTACCCCACATCCCGGAATTACTTTTAAAGAGCAGTAAAATCCCGTGATTTATTAAATAAAAAAGTTTTTTACTTTTACACAATTATTAATTTGTCTAATCTATCTCTGATGTTTGTATCATTAACCATTTGTAATACTGTTTTCCACACGAAATTGTCTATTAGAAAGAGGGAAGATCCATACTAATATCAACATTCTGATGCAAGTGCTAAAATGACTCTACATAATTCCGACCTCAGAATCCTAGCTTCCCAACTCTACGACCCCTTTTTTTTTAGCGTGGTAAAATCATCAAATGAGTCCTGCCACCCCGGGCAGGGCAAGCGGGACTGTCAGACTCGTACTGACTAAAATCCACGGTGTCCTTCAATAGCCCTTTAGGGGTCACGGTAATGAGATAAGTCCCGCGACCAACTCTACGACCCCTAAGACAATTCCACGACCTACACAGCCCCAGGACACAAGTTAAATCTTTTTTTTCCGGGGTCGCGGGACTACCTCATCAGGTAACCATGACCCTGGAACGTAAAGGGCTATTGAAGGCTCACCGTGGATTTTAGTCTGTAGTCTGTACAAGTCTGACAGTCCCACCAACCGCGCCCTGACTAGGAGGACTCATTTGACGATTTTACCACGATAAAAAAAGATCTACTTATTTAATCATAACTATTTTACTTACCAGTTTTTAATACCAGGATTATTCCTTATTCATTGAACTCAATAAATAAGCCCCCAAAGGGATGTTCAATAAAGCCGGCTGCTAACATTTTTCTTAGCGACTAATGAAATGTAATTAATTTTTCTTTCCTCTTTAATTGATTAAAATAAAATAATCTCACTCGAGAATTGGGAGTTGGAATTTTCATTTGGCTTAAAGACTTGATTCCGAGAATAGACTTAATTTTATTATTTTTTAGCTTTCACAGCGAATCATGTTTCTAAGAAGGAATACGAACAACGCTAATTTTGTTGTTCTAAATATTAATTTAGTGTTTAGCATTATTTTGTTGTAATTATAAAGTCGTATTATAAAGTCGAAATTTATTTTATTCGATTGTGTTTATATGTAAAAACTATAGAATAGTACGAAACTCGATTGTATGTGTCTCATTTACTCTATTATTCTTTTTGCTTTGCATTGATCGTGTTTAAAATTGAGTTAGTCTCTGACACAGAATATTTGTTGAAACTTGGTTTCTTTTAATTAATTTTTTGCCAAATGTAATCTTAAAGGTATTTGTAAAAATATGGGCTATTTATGGTGCCATTTTTAGGGTTCCGTAGCCAAATGGCAAAAAACGGAACCCTTATAGATTCGTCCTGTCTGTCTGTCCGTTCGTATGTCGCAGCCACTTTTCTTCGAAAGTATAAGAGCTATCCTGTTAAACTTGGTAAGTAGATGTATTATGTGAACTGCATTAGGGTTTTCACACAAAAATAAACTAATTTTGGAGGTTGCCCCCATACTTACAATTGAAAGTCAATTTTTTTTTTCACTGAACCCATACGTGTGGGGTATCTATGGATAGGTCTTTAAAAATGATGTTTAGGTTACTAATATCATTTTTTTCTAAACTGAACAGTTTCCGCGAAAGACACTTCCAAAGTGGTAAAATGTTGGTGCCCCCTGTAACTTCTAAAATAAAAGTATGATGAAACCAAAAAAAATATGCCATGCAAACTTCAATTGAAAATTGGTTTGAACGAGATCGAGTAATTAGTTTTTTTTTAATACGTCATTAATCGCAAACAGCAATTTACCTTTCAAAGTTACAACTTACAACCAACTACATGAACTTTTATGTTATGTTACTTGTTGCTACGGAACCCTTTATGGGCGAGTCCGACTCGCACTTGGCCGGTTTTATGTTTTTTTTCTAAACTGAATCCTACCATGAAAGGGAAGTTCATTCTTTTTAACCGACTTCCAAAAGGAGGAGGTTCTCAATTCGGATGTTTGTATTTTTTTTTTTTTTTTTTATGTTTGTTCGGGCATAACTCCGTCGTTTAACAACCGATTTGAAAAATTCTTTTTTTGTTGGATAGGATATACTTCTGGAATGGTCCCATTAAAATTTTATCGAAATCGGACTAGCACTTTTTGAAAAATCAACATAAATCAACAAAAACCTAAAAAGTTTTCAACTTTGTCTACACCGATTACTCCGAGGTTTCTGGTCCGATTTCGATGATTCTTTTTTTGTTCGATACAGTATATCTGCCATTTGGTCCCACAAAATTTTCATTAAGTTTGGTGCAGTAGTTTTTATTTTTAGTTTTTATACATGGGCGTTGTTATTTTCCGGTGCTACGGATTACAAAATTTTAGTGCACATGTAAGAAAATTATGTACTTGACAATAATTTGGGTTGAATAGTGAAACTAAAAAGGATAAAATAAAAAACTTTTTCAAAAAAAAATGAAACCGACTTCAAAACAACCACAAAAAAAGTTGTAAATAACCTACAAAAAAACTTTTCTTTCGAAAGTCGGTGACAAAAAGTCAATGAAATAAAAAAGAAAGTCACCGACTTTCGAAAGAAAAGTTTTTTTGTAGGTTATTTACAACTTTTTTTGTGGTTGTTTTGAAGTCGGTTTCATTTTTTTTTGAAAAAGTTTTTTATATAATCTACTTTTATTTGTGAAGATCCAATTATTGTTTACAAAAGTGAACTCTTATCTAACTTAAAAATAAACATAGAAGGATTGAGAGATGAAAGTTTACATAGAAGTTTGTAATTCCATCAAAATCACTTAAAAATATTTTCCCTATAACTTTCACTAACGCTACAAAATTATAAATTCTTTTTTATAAGCTTGGCTTGAAGAGACACAAACACCTTTTTAAAAAACTACTCACCCTGAAAAGCAAAGAGCATGACAACAGCATATTGAATCTATTCCTTTTTAAAAATACAATTGGGTATTGAACCGCCCTAAGGCATCGTAGGTTGACAAGGGTCAAACATCCCTTAGGCGCAAGGGTTTTCATAGAATGACGAATGAAGATTCATGATATTATTTTTAAATTCACTGCAGTGTTTTCCTAAGAGCCCGGCCATCTTTTTTGTTTGTCATGTCATTCTTTAACGGATTGAGGACTCTAAAAATAATGTAGGTATGTTTTTTTGGAAATTCAGCTGAGTTTCAGCCGTAACATTCAGAGAATAGGTTTAAAGCACTTTATTTTAACTTACTTGAGAGCAATATTATCTTAAACTAAGTTAAATTCGTCACTACACAAATTACAATTTAATTTTAACACCTACATTCATCCAATGCATTCAGTGCTGACGAAAGGTGCTATTTTCGACCAACTTAAATGCATACGTAATTATAAAAGAGGATATTTTGTTATAAAACTGTGCTCCGTCGTATTTACATTATTTATTTTGACTAACTTTGTTCTTGTTTTGGGTAAAATGAAAAAACTCGCCGAGTGCTAAATTGAGTTACCTACTTGTTTTTTTTAAATATGTTATAGGTTATTTGAGTTCACTAGCTTAAGCTTATTAAATTTTATGGAAAAACTATTGAACTTTATTAAAATATTTGAAATCTTTATTTATAAATAGAGAATCTAAAAAGAAGAAAAAGTCATAATTTAATTTACCGTATTAAATAACAAAAACTATTTAGATTTTTCAAAGAGATCGCAAACTTTTTACATTTTTTAATTCTATGTCTTCGGAGTAGTCTAGAGTTGAAATAGACTTGTCCAGTTTATTATAACATAACTGAAGTAATGTGTATGATAAATGGGTTACGGGATTAAAAATGCGGAAATATCAACACGCGATAAAAACCTTCAATACATAATTATTAATCCAAAAAACGTTATGAATCATAAATTCCCGGTACTTATATTTTTTCCTGCCTCCAATCATAGTGCAGTGAGCTGAAACTAGGCTTAGTCGATATCTTGTAACCAATTTAAATATCGATAGCTCATCAGTTATGTTCCCTCACTAATTATATTATCAGTGGCGCGAGACTTCCACTTCAGGCTTTGTTGATTAATGTGACTTATAGTAGCTGGTACGAAAATTATAGTGGAAGTTCTAGTGTGTAGTCCTTTAAAATATTGTCTGTTGAAATGGGGTTTTAGTCTCTCTTATTGCTCTTCCATATCACTCGCAGCGTGGCATTATGTAAGCTTATAATTGAATTTACTGAAATGAGCTAGTTTTAAAGCACAAATTACGTAGTAATTAAATAGATTGATTAATTATTTTTGATTCATTTTATTGCACAGACGTAATTTTCACGAGTAAGAATATTTTTCTATAATCACTCGGAGAGACAAATGTGGGTGTTTAATTAACCCACATTTATCTCTCCGAGTGACGAAGAAGCAGCTCTACAAGGATCTTTTGGGTATTGGTAAGTAAAATGTGAAACAGTAAACAAAAAAATAGATGGTAGTTTTAGTTTGAGACGCTTCAAATGGTTCTTGTGCAAGTGCTTGTATAGCAAGAATTCAATCTTTCTCTTGTGTCAGAAGTTTTAAACAAAAACTCTGCTATCCTCTTCTTGTTATGTAAAACCAAGCAGACAGAAGCAAAGTAAAATAATCTTTAAAACTTACTCACCTGTCACTTATACTGGCTGGCAATATACTATCAATATAAATAGCATTGCAGGTCCCAACTCTTTGGTATGTATCTGATCCAGAACTGTACACATCATCAGAGGAACACCTCTGATTGGTCAGGAACAGGCCCAGGTCTTCGTTGCAAGGCCTCTCGATCTCTATGAGGAGAGGACCCGTGGCCAGCTTGACTGATTCCATGATGGAAACGTCGTATTCTATCGTTAGGCTGGTTACTTGTGGGCAGTTTTGGAGAATGTTGTGAACTTCTGACAGCGTCTTGTTGGTTAGGGAGACCTAGGGACAAAAAGTGTGATCAGATACGGCGACGGGGCTTTTAAAAGTCCCAAAAAAATGATTTAATCTACCTTAATTTTTCTTGTTATTAAAAATATTTCACATTCATATTTATGGTGTCACATTATGTGGTACCTATCAACGTTTGATTTGATGCACTTACGTTTATTATTTGATGCATTTTTTCCAGTTATTTTAGTGTTTTTGTAGAACTCGAGAATTTTTTTTACGACGACTTTACAAAAGTCAGTTTTTAAGATATTTATTTGTGGAATTGGAACAAATCGAACGTTGATATTAACTTTTAGATAAATTACCGAAATAAATACCTTATAACCTTGTTTCGAAACAACAACTAAATAACATTTTTTTACGTTCGAAATCGATGGCCTTTTAAAAGCCCTGTCGTATTATGGGGATAGCAAAATATGACTATTTTATTTAGCTCACGACCACTGAAATCATTAAATTTCACATAAATTGTTGATGAGCTAGTGCAATGTAATGAAGGCACTTTATGGCTGTTCCAAATACCCATTTTTCCACTTGTGAATGCCAAGTAGATGTCTCTGATCATCATAAGTCTTAGGGTTAGCCTTAGCTAACTCTCTCCCTTGGGGCTTACAGGCGTGATGTTATGTTATGTATAAACTAAGAGGTTGGTACAACATGGTATTTTACATCTTTACTATCATCTACATTACTGACTGCTGGTAGCTTGGTTTGCAGGGAAGTGCCATATCAAAATTTGCTTAGTTCGGATAGCCGCCTTCCAACATTATGATGTTACTTGAATCTTGAGTAATTACTCTTGTATAGCTTCTTTCATGATATTTAAAATAAGGGCTATATAAATAAAAAATTGAAAAGCCCAAAGGTCCCCAAAATATACCAAACAGTATAATGAAAATAAGAAAGGAGCAGATAAGTTGAACTATCAGAAAACAAGTTTCTATTTACGGCAAGAACTGGTACTGATATTTTCTGTCATCTGCCACTGCCGACTTATAGCCGTACATAATGATTAGTAGGTATACAAACGAGACGGCGGAATATATGATTGGTTGATCACTTCGCTTTCTATGGGTCATTTATTAGGAAAGGGTATACTCGGAACTTATATTTAAAAGAGAGGCACATGTCCGACATCTAGTTCGCATCAACAACACTCTTTTTGGTGCGATGGAATTGGTCATTTAGAAGATAAACAATATAAACAATGATAAACTTACAAATAATTAATAAAAATAAGAACTAACTAAACTAAAATATTAATTTACTTCCCAAGTACTGTTTTTTCGGTATATTACTTTCAAAATCAGTAATGTCTATGGAAATGTCCACCTTTCTTTTATTTATAAAGGAGGTGTTAATTTTTCGGCCCTACCATGTACCGAGGTACAAATGATTATTAAAATCCCTTCCAATAATTAGTATTTTTAGCAGTATTTAAAATCCTTCAATACTAGATAGAAAAAGAAATAAAAGTATATGAAAAAACACTACTTCGCAACGGAACTGCGTTCAAAGAAACGTTTATGACAGCTTCAATCTGTTTCATCTGTCAAAATCACGTCAAAATATGACATCGATGTTTCATTATTTGACAGCTTTTTGACAGTAATGAATATCAACAACAATAGAAAAAAACTATCGAACTAGGTCGGGAACCCTGGCTTTTGGCCGGCAGATAACCAAACGCAAAAAATAATACGAAATGTGAAATAAATGCATTTTTAAAGTTCTTATTCCCATGATTATTCACAAAATATGTGTACTAGTAATTATAACTTATTTGAAATACATAAATAAATTCTGTAAAGTACATTTTTGGGTTTTCACACGTTTATAAATGAAGTAACGAAACGCATCATGTCGGAGACGTATGACATTGCTAGATTGAAAATCAATTCTTGGGTTGCAAGTTTTAACATTTTGGATCGACAATTTCTTATGGTACAAATGCCCAAATAAATACAACATATTTTTTTTCAAAATCTACGATTTTTTTCCTATAATTTCGTATTTTTGTCCTTGAGGTACATGGCTTGGCCTTAAATGTAGGGAACAAATTAACACCTCCTTTAATTTAATTAAAACCTTAGTACTAACATCCTTTGACCACTTATGATGATTAAAAACTGACTCCAAAATACTTTGTCTCATTAACGATTAAACTGCCATACATATCCGTGGACTATCCCCATATTACGACTGGCCTTTTAAAAGGCCACCTTTTCCTCGTTTTTCCGGAAAACCTGGATTTTTTTACTACTTTTCCTATCAATTTTGAGTAATTTTAAAAAACATATCTTAAAATCACGATGATCGGAGATGAAAAAAAGTTTCAGTAACAAGTGGGTTAAAGCATTATACATTTACTTATTTAAAATGATTTACTCCTGGCCTCAATCTAGCCTAAGTTGGAGCGAGCGCACCCAGAAGAAACTAGAATTCCTGTGTTTATGTGATACAGAACTGTAATAATAAAATTGGTATAAACAAATATTTTTAAAAAGAGTAACAATGGAGTTTCTTGCCAGTTTTTCTCCATGGAAACGACCAACTCGAACCGCATTTTTTTTCGACTTTTTAAAGTGTCCATTGAAGCCCATGTAAAATAAAATCGATGATGTAAGATTTTGATTTTGCGCATCAACGTAACACAGTAAATATTGTTTGGTGCCGGACTCCGACATGATAGTGGCCACGAGTCAGGCGGTTCTGGCGAGGCCAGAGGTTACAGGTGGGTTTGTGGTCCCGTTGTCCGGGGTGCACTGCTCGGAAGTGTATTTCGCTTACACCAAAAACCTCATTATTTTCTTAGATTAATTTATAATACGGTGTAATAAACGGGCTTCATCAGAAGTAAAATTAATCTTACTGCGCTCCCTTTTGTTAAGTAAGGCTTATTTAGATTATCTTTTACCGTGGATAAGCTTCCTTTTGCGCGTGGCAAATCTAAATGAATCAAATATGTTTTTTTGTTGCTTTCCAGTATTTGCTCATGATTTTCATTTCTACTAGTAACCCGCACTGAACCTGCGGGGTGGATTACCACTCCCTCTCAAAAAGAGTCTTGTGTCATATTAATTACAACTTATTATTTTGATTGTGGTTAGGCAATTTACTACACAGACGCTTTTTCCTTTTTTTATGAAAACGAAAAATTTACATAATTTAAATAAATAAATAAAATAAATAAAAAGTAATAAGTATAATTTATATTATGTTGTAATAATCTGCCTAAATGATTATTGTAAAAAAACACAAAAAACTTACGTGATCAACTTTCAACAGTCTATCTCCAGGTTTTATCCTAGAAGTATTATAGGCAGCGCCACCAGGCCTGACGTGGGTCACCACCAGCGGCTGAGCGTCCAAAGACCGGCTGTTCAGCACCAGGTCAGCACTGGGAGCTGAGTTCTCCGGTAAACCACCTCTGATGGTGATACCAAGGGAACCGTTTATCTTTTCGACAGGAACCTCTGCTAGCTTCGTGGTGATGTAAAGTGAATTTTGGGATGCTGAAACAAAAGGTGATAAATTATTATGAGTTTATACTACGTGGCCTAGTGGTATCGGCCTTCACTTATGAGTTGTAGGTCGTGGGTTCGAACCCAGCCAGGCGCAATAGTTTGTGTAATTTATTTCATCACCACTGCTTTTAAAACCGAAAAGGAAAACATCATGAGGAAACTGGCATATCCTAGAACCAACATTTCAAAGTCATGACGTGACATCTACCAACCCACACTGGGCCCTCGTGGTGGATTATTGCCCACTGCCTTTCACAAAGAGCAGGCCTGTGTCCTAACAGTGGGAAAACATAAAGGCTGATGATGATACATTTATAAATGAATGCATGGCGTTCGTACTGCTGGGGGACTAGGGCGAGTTGACCGATAACACGGGTTTCGAATTTTGGTACCGACCTCGGTTTCCTCACAATGTTTTCCTTTACCGTTTTAAAAGCTATGGGGATGAAATTAATTACGCAAAGAAAAGTTTTATTGTACTTGCGTTAAAACGAATGGAAGCTTAACCAATGTGGTTATGATATACTCGTATGTACAGTTCGCTGGAAATGTTGAAAATTAAAGTAGCAAAGTTTCACCGCATCATAATTATTTTGGTTCTGTAGTTGCGATAGACCATTTTTTTCTTTTAGTAGAATGGATTTTGTTAGACTTTTTCTTACAGTGCAAAGAAACTTTGTCATTTCATAACGCACTCCATTTCAATTCATACTTAACTGGTGTATGGATAGGGTACAAAATAAAAAAAATATCAGCAAAATGAAAAGTTTAAAATTAATCTTAAATTAAAGTGGATAGGGGAGTTTCAACATTTTGATAGTTTTTTAGGTCCTGTCAATGATCTTATTATGGCTTAACAAAGTAACGTCAAAAGCTGTAATGGAAAAATGAAAATATTTTAATATTCTAGGCAAACACGAGATATAAAAAAAAACTTGTAAAGATATTCAAAATCAAATAACGATACGAAGAACATCGGGAGTTAAAATGGGAGTTAGTTGTCATGCTGAGCTGTTTATGACAACAAGAATCTAGCGGACGAATCAATGGAAAGGATGAGGGCCATGTGCTATTTCTGTGCTCATCCGACGACGCATCGGAAGTTCTTGCTCAATGTGACAGGTGGCACTATTTATAGCCCTTCTTGGGATCTTAGAATTTATTTTAATTACGCTATAGATAGTTTCATTTGATGTAGCATTGAAGAGGAGGCACCTTTCCCCTGTTCCTTTTGTCCACCAATTAGGAGTATATATTGTCGTTTTAGGAAGATTTATATTACTTGAATCATTAAAGGTTCTCGAATGAAAATCACGAACCAGTAGATGTAGTGTAGGTAGGCCAGGACTTGGATTGTCAACATCGTGAGAACCGCGGGCAACCGATGGATGTAAGTGGCCGATTTTCGTTCGGCGTGGCGGTCTAAGGAGTCCTTTGTTCAACAGTGGACATCTTTCGGCTGATGCTGATGATTACTGAACTACTGGTTGAATCGCTTTCATCTAATCCTTCGTCTTGCTGTGAGAGAATTTTATTTTTTTTTGACCACACATTCCCCCTTCACAGTCTGCTATTCCGTTGTGTCTACGTGCTTTTGTGGTATGATTTATTATAACGTGTTTATTTATGAACTAGTAATTTCAATATTTTTAGAAGTGTAAATTAATATTTATTAGAAGGTCTAAATCATGTAATCCTTAGGAATATGGATGTATGTATGTTTGTTACTAAATCACGCCAAAAGGGCTGAACGAATCTCAATGAAAGACACAGACACAGATTCTTGTCTGGATAAACCAATAAAAGAAATAAAAAATCCTGTTAGATGTGGAATTGAGTCGTTTTCAATAATTATACTTTTAGATACAGAATTCATTACTTTGATTCAAAAAAATACTAAGATTTTTTTATTCCTTCATAACTAAATTATGACTAAATTTCAAACTACCATTAGTCTTCCTAAAATAAAATAGATTAATTCTAAAATTATCCAGACTTAGAACTTTGTTTAGTAGGATTAATGACCACGAGAGCAGAAAGAGGTGTGTCAGTAGCAAAATGAATTGTCACCTTGTCTTGTGCTAAATGATGTATGATTGCAAACAGTTTCTGCAATATTTGTTTTAATTTCAATTAGTAATTAGTTCTCTGAAAATATTAATATCTTCTTCGAAATGTCTAGCGTTTTTGTATGGAGGTTTATCTAGTAGGTAATTAATCAATGCCCGTGTGATAGATTACGACTCACTCCCTCTTCTAGAGGAGGCCTGTGATAGATATTAAGGCTAAGCTAATGGTATTTAATTAATTTTAAACGGGTGCTGATTTTTTTGTGGTAAAATAACTAATGAGTCTTTCCAGGGGGCCACTGCGGGAAAGAGACAGAGCTTTACAAGTCGTCTAGCGCTATCTCGTTCCTACTTTCTGTGCGCTTTCTCGCTATACGACGTCATGGTAGGCCACATGAGACTCTTATTACCGTCTTACTAAAAAAAAGTTAAGCGTCTGTTGAACACTTGTCAAAAAAAACTGTCAACTGCAAAACCGCATTTGTCGTTGACATAAGGGTCGTTTTGCAGTGTCACTTGTTTTAGGCCGAGACTCCACCAAAGCTATGCAAGTCAAGACGTGTTTTGAACAACCAATAGAATTGCGTTGAGGAGTGGAGCTGTGTCAATAACGCAATTCTATTGGTTGTTCAAAACACGTCTCGACTCCGCACAGCTCGATACAGCTTTGGTGGAGTCTCGGCCTTAGACAAGCGTTCTACAGATGTTTAAAATTTCGTGGTAAGATTTAAGATAATTATTTAAAATTCTGTTCTTTCAATTGCCCTTTACACTCCGGAGTCACGGTGGCTTGCTTAGACTTCCCGCGAACCGGCTGACATTTGATGCTAGGGGGGCGCGCGGGAACATGATGAGCTCCGTGAGTACACGGTGCTAAAAGTGTCAATGAAGTAAATTTTCAATATTAGGTATATATTATAATAATAATATTCCACAACTATCACACAACGTCATCTAGTCCCAAGCTAAGCAGAGCTTGTGTTATAGGTACTAGACAACTGATAAACATACTTATATATTTCTAAATACATACAGGAATAAATACCTACTTAGTTCAAGATTTTGGTTAATTTTGGACAAAATCATCCGTGAAGATTGAATTTTGCTACACCAAGAATTTCTTACTATCACAAAATTTCAATTAAACAACATTAATATTTAGATAGACATCTTAATTCAGTACTGAATGTTTTATACTACGAATTTTCCGATAAAGTTCTGCCTCTAAATTCATTAGATAAAATCTGTCAAAATTACCTAGAAAGCTCTTTAAATAAGTAGAAATACTCGTGGACTTAATCTTATTATTGATATTCCCAAGCAATCTTGTTAGGACAAAAAATACACTTTGTGATTGTGAAAATAAAATGTGGACCATCGTTTGGGGCGTGTCTAGCTTAATTATTTTGAAACAAGAGACAGATTGAGTTCAAAAATAATGTGATAAATTATAATGATAGATAGATATTTTTTTCCTACAACATGATTTTTTGACGTTCAACTTTAAATTATCGACTTGAGCTTTCCCCAGCAATCGATTATTTATTTTTTTTGCTTCGATTGTACAGACGGCAGCAGGTCAACCTAGCCCAATCGGTAAAATTTTACCAATCGAACATTAACCTTCCACTATTGTGATAAGGTTGAAAATATATTATAGAATTTGACAGTTTGGGGTACTAGGTTGATGTGCTAGCGTTTGTACTCTAATTGTTAAACCAAAATTATAATGAGGGTGCTAACTATTATGAATCATGCAAAAATATTTCAATTTGCCGTAAAAAATAATCCACATCTCATTTCCGATAACAGATTAAATTATTTTTGATAGGAATATAATAACATTTTGAAAATAAGCGGATTTTTGACGCCGCTGTTAGAATATAAAAAAATATGACGAAGAATAGTGTTTTATTTTTAAAAATGAATTCAGCTTTTAAGACGAATATCTAAATATCTTATTTAAGTTTCAGATTTGCAGAAACCTCATAGACCTCGTATTTTTTCTAAAATCTACTTTATGGACACAACTTTAGAGTAAAATGTTTTTTTTTTTTAATATATTCTTAACATAACTTTTTTTCTACATCTTTCTAACACAATAAAATCCTACATCGACTCATCAACAAGAGTCATCTAACAAGATTACTCTTGTTACAATTTATCTATAGTTCAATGATCAATGAAATAACATCGAATTTTAAGGGTAAAAGGAATCTATATCATAAGAATTCAATCAAGTTTCTCATTTATTTTCTTGCCTATCATTCCAGTTGATATCTTATTTCATATAATGTTTGATATTATTTACACGTAGTAAATAATATGTTAGAAGGAGCTCGTAGCTATAATAACAGTTGCAGAGGCCGATTCAGGGTTAAGCCGCGCTTGTTGAGATTGGTCTGAAGATGGGTGAGCATTCATCCGGGATGTGCCTTGGAAAGCACGTAAAGCAGTTGGTGACTGTTACTGTTAGTCAGAAACTCGGAAGTCTGACAACCAGTCTTACCAAGGAGTATCGTATTACCCAGTTTGGATTGTGGAGGTCTGATAGGCCGTGATCATCAGCATCATCATGTCAGCCTGGAATCGGCTACTGCTGGGTTTAGTTTAGATAGGCCGACCGGTCTTAGATAGACCGTCGCTCCGTTTAAACGTCGCATAGAATCTGACCACGATAGATGACGATTACGTTGATAATGACTTCAATAATTAAAAAAAAAACTCCATTTTCAGCAAATAATAAATAACATAGTCTTTCATTAATGATTTCCGTTAAGTTTATGGCATTCAACATATCCATAATTAAAAAATAGAAAAAAATACTCACCATAATTTGGCATATAATATTCCACCTCCAGAGACGCTCGTTCCTCCACATTGTCAAGGAGTCGCAGCACCTCATCATTTGTCAGCCTCGCTGTTGATATGCCGTTGACGCTGCAGATCCTATCTCCTGGAGCTAGCCGGTCAGATTCGTGGGCCACCGAGTCTTTTGTGAAGCCCACTATTGAAGGTACTATGCCGGGTTCCGAACGACCTGGGAACAAAGAGAAAAAGGTGGTGAATATTTTGGACATAGTACAGATGTGTTTTTGGTATGCTCAGGCAATTCTTACTCAACACGGCTTGACCGCGTACCAGACGGAAGACCAGAAAGATTTTGCGACGGTGCGCCATGCGGAAAGTCCAACACATGCGGACGAGCGGTTTCGTGAGCGAATCACCCTAAATTTTGCCAGATATGTTTAAGCCCCATGGAGAGGCGAGTTTATAGACATAAGCGGGGTTCGTTTTGGAATATTATAGTGTTTTATAAACAACACAGCTTTCGACCAATAAAATGGTAGTGCATGATTAAAATAAAATATGTAGTTACTCTAAGGTCGTTTAAGTTTCATTAAAATTTCGTGTTCCATTCAGCCCTACTTGATGCAGAATTTGGGCGCAGAAAATTTAATAAAATGTGTTGGTGAAATTCCATTATATTCTGTTAAAAAACCCAATGTAAAGCAATAAACCAGATTCATTACAATTCAGGTCATCAAGTTACACAAATAACGAAACCCGAAAACCTATCACACTTAAGAAAGCTCCTAAAACAAAAACCCAGTAACTCTAAAGACGTTTACACCCCACCCCACAAGTTTCAAAACGTCTCATACAACATCACAATAACAACGATGCTAAACTTTGTAGTGCTAGTGTACGGACCGGGCGTGCTAACTGAGTCATAAACATGATGCTGTTTGAACCTTCATAAAAAGATCAAAATTGCTCATAAATATGAAATGGCACTTTCTACGGCGTTTGTCACACTGTCGGCGATGAGCGAGAAGCAAGTTGAACAAAAAATAAAATAAATACTACCAGTATTAAACTTAAAGTGTCACTTACGGGATATCTTCCGTGATTAATTATTTATTTGAGTTCCCGATATTTGAGTCAACCCGCGATCATGGCGCTTGCAACAGCGTCGAAATATCGGGAACTCAAACAAATACATAGTTAATCACGGAAGATATCCCGTAAGTGACATTTTAATTTTAGAAGCAAACCGTGATTGTTTAAAAAAGTGTTTACTACCAGTATTTTCACTCAACTGCATTTGATTTGACTGCTACGAGTTCCCCAGCCAAACTGACCTGAGAGGCGAAGATTGCTGAGCTATTCGACGCTGCAACAAACGCTCATGCAGCGATTAAATTTTACTAATATTATCTCGTTGATTACTAACTATAACTAACGTAACTTAAGCGAAAACACGGGCCTTAATGTTGTTAATTCTGTTTTTTAATATGCTCATGATTGTTATTTCATAAGTGAGAAAATCGTTGACTAGCCGCTTTCTCGCTATCAATGGGACAGATACCTATAGCCGGCCATTCACTATAGTAGGGGAGCCGAGGATGCTAAATCTGCAGTTCCTCGAGCGCCATGGCAATCTATTGGATTTGAAAGATTATGTTTTAAAAAGAAAAAAGTTTCTGACAAGTTTTCTATTTTAGTGGGGGGGAGAGCGTGTAAACATTTTTAAAACTGTAAAAAAAAACAGTTGTAAAGAAGTACTCGAGCGCGTCAGCCATTTACAGTGTAAACGCGCTTTATATTCCTGATTACCATTACATATTAATCTGACGATTAATTCGAGGGGGCTGTCCGTAACAAGCGGTTGAAGACCCAAAAACGAAAACGCCTTGCAAATAATAAAAATTAATTGGACGGAACGTTGATTGCTATAAAAAACGAGCAGGCGTTACGTTTTTGTTTTACAACTTCAGGACTCGCTCATTTCCAAATGCCATGCTCAAATTGTCAGATTATTGAGATATACACTCTTCTGAACGTAATTAATCTACCTTTTCTTAATCTGACGCGCTCGAGTATTTTTGCGGATCGTTTTTTTTTTACTAATCTGACGGGTTCTCCCAAACAAACCCCACAATATTAAGGGTTGATATTTGGTACAGGTACATTAAAGGGTGCAAGGATTCTCCCCTATAATAATCTGACGCGCTCGAGTCACAACACAAATCCCTTCCTCGCCGCCCCTACTACTATGGAATAGTGTGATGTAAAATACCTAGTTTTTCCGAAGTGGACGTCACCATTTTAGTGTCCAAAACTTTTTAGAGTATCCAATTCTGTTGGATATTGTTTTTTTTTTGTGTTGACTGTTTTGGAGTGCTTTCGTCGATATTATACACTGTCAGTTAGTATGAGAATTTGTTAGTTTCTGGGTCACAGGGCTGTATTGTTTTATGACCTAAATATCTTTTTTGTTTTAAAAGGCTCCCGTTTGTTCCTCTTGCCTGATGGTATGCAAAGATGTGGTCAATGGTGAAGCGCACTTGCCTCAAAAGTAACCTCATCATCATCATCATCATCATCAGCCGGAAGACGTCCACTGCTGAACATAGGCCTCCCCCTTAGACCACCACGCCGAACGACAATTCGCCACTTGCATCCATCCGTTGCCCGCGACCCTCACGATGTCGTCGGTCCACCTAGTGGGAGGCCTGCCTACGCTGCGCCTTCCGGTCCGTGGTCGCCACTCGAGAACTTTTCTTCCCCATCGGTTGTCAGTTCTACGAGCGATGTGGCCTGCCCATTGCCACTTCAACTTGCAAATTTTATGAGCTATGTCGGTGACTCTGGTTCTTCGCCGAATATCCATGTTCCGGATTTTATCCCGCAAAGAAACTCCGAGCATAGCTCTTTCCATTGCTCGTTGAGTGACTCTCAATCTCTCTAAAAGGCCAGCAGTCAGAGACCACGTTTCAGAGCCATAAATCATCACTGGCAACACACACTGGTTAAACACCCTTGTCTTGAGACACTGTGGGATTCTCGATGAGAAGATATTACGTAGCTTCCCAAACGCTGCCCATCCGAGTTGGATTCTTCGGGCGACCTCTTTCTCGAAGTTGGACCTACCTAACTGAACAATCTGTCCAAGGTAAGTATAATGGTCTACAACTTCGAGAGTATCGTTCCCAACAACAACCGGTACGGGTGCCACATGGACATTCGACATGACTTTCGTCTTGTCCATGTTCATTTTAAGGCCGACCCGTTGGGAAACGATACTGAGGTCGCTGAGCATAGCATTGAGGTGCTCCAACGATTCTGCCATGATGACTATATCGATGCTTCCGACAACAAAGGTCGTAAACACCAAAATAGCACTTTTGGTAATCAACGAAAAACAAAAAATAATTTCATTTTTGGCTTATATCTTTTTAACTTTAAAAGTTGTAAAATTGTGTTCTATACAAGAAATACGTAAAATACGATGGTGTTTCATAATATCATCGGCAAAACGAAGGTGAGTGATGTATTCGCCATTGATGTTGATGCCGAGTCCGTTCCATTCCAAGAGCTTGAAAACGTCCTCCAACGCGTTCGTGAACAGTTTCGGAGAAATAACGTCTCCCTGTCTCACGCCTTTCTGCAATTGGATTGGTTTCGTGCTCTCTTCCTGAAGTCGAATGGACATGGTGGCGTTCCTATACAAACACTTCAACACTTCGATATACCTATAGTCGATATGACATCGTTGGAGGGACTGCAATACTGCCCAGGTTTCGATTGAATCGAAGGCTTTTTCATAGTCCACAAACGCTAAACACAATGGCCGATTATACTCCTCTGTCTTCTGTATAATCTGGCGGAGCGTGTGTATGTGGTCTATAGTGCTAAAACCTTTTCGGAAACCGGCTTGTTCGGGAGGCTGGAAGTCATCAAACCTGCGTTCGAGACGGTTCGTAATGACTCTTGAGAACAGCTTGTACACATGGCTCAGAAGTGAGATTGGCCTGTAGTTCTTCAACAAGGTGTTGTCACCCTTTTTGAAGAAAAGAACAACCACACTCCTGTGCCATGCTTCTGGCGTAGAACCTTCGAGTATGACGGAATTAAATAACTTCTGGAGGACTAGAAGTACCGGTTTTCCACCCGCTCTCAGAAGTTCTGTTGTGATTCCGTCCTCACCCGGCGCCTTGTTATTCTTGAGCTGTTTAAGAGCCATTCTAATCTCGTACAGGCTGATGTCCGGGATATCCTCAGTGTAGTGTCGAGTCAGTTTAGCTCTTGCGTCTCGAGCTGTACCGACACTGGGTTGTCGTGTTGATGTGTATAACTGTCCGTAAAACCTCTCAAGCTCTCTTAGGATCTCCGGTTTCGTCGAAATGATGCTGCCGTCGTTAATCTTCAGCTTAGTCATTTGGCTCTGCCCAATAGACGAATTCTTTGCGAAGACTTTTGAGCCCTGGTTCCGCTCGATTGCCTCTTTGATCCGTAAAAAGTAACCTAGTCGCTCTTGATTTGATAACAGTAAATTAAATTAATGGCTGCTATAATACTTACAAAAATACTATATGTTCTATTAATTTAACTTATTTGCAAGCAAATCCAATCATTTTGCGATTGTTTAAAGTTTATAAATGTAACGTAGTACGAAGTTTGGCTTAGCGTGTTTCCTTCCAAACCACACTTATGAGACAGAGACGGGAACTTCTCTAAGTTACAAACTAAGTGAGTAAAGCAAGAAGCATCAAATAATGTTATGTGGCTTACTAAATAGTAATTAAAAAGTAAAAGTAATTTTTACACCACGGTGTAAAAATTGCTTTTACTTTTTAATAGCCAAGCCAAGAGCAAACACGTTTGCTCTTGGCTTCAATGACGCAAGACGGTAGCGAGCTCACTAAAGCTATTGTCAAACAGACAGGCGTGAAAAACGCGAAGCGAGGCGTTTTTCTTTGTAATGTATGCAATTGTTTGAATCCGGTCACATAGAAAAAGCGAAAGCGATCCGATAGTCTATGTGACGGGCTTCAAACAATTGCATATATTACAAATAAAAACGCCTCGCTTCGCGTTCGTCACGCCCTTCTGTTTGACAATAGCTTAAGAAATAATGCCTTTGTCAAACTGACAGACGAACCGAATGCGTGGCGTAGCGTTTTTGTTTGTAATGTATGGAATCGTTTGAAGCCTGTCACATAGACTATCGGATCGCTTTCGCATTTTTATATGACATGATTCGGTTCGGTTCGCTATCGCCTGTCTGTTTGACAAAGGCCTAAAAGTGCAACTCCGGCGCACAAACAGAACACAATAAAAACTTTACATACTTTATTTATCAATATTATTATTCTTGCTATTTTTTGGGATGTAAAAATCTAATGATTGCTCCTGTCAAGGGTGAAGCGGAAGAGACTGCCGGCCTCTTTATTCACTAAAAACTACACTGTTCTTTCAATTGCTTTTTGCGTTCGAGGGCCACCTGTGCCAGTATCCTTTAAAGATTCTAGATCTATTTTCATCTGACATATCCACTTAAAACACAACAAAATTAATAAAAACACAAACAAAATATTACATTTAGAATGATTTGACAGTGCCGATGTCGTACCCTCGTCAAGAGACGTATATTCCCAACGATATAAAACTGTAACTCTTTATCGATTTGTTATCACATAGCTGCCTACATTTTACGCATCGACGCCGCAGCGGTATGAATTTGGATATTGGAAACTTATAATATGAAACACTTTTATGTTTGTTTTTATATATTTTGGGTCCTTGGGTAGAGACCGGTATTTCTAGATGGCTTTGTCAACCGACCTTCACGAATGTTTAAGCAGTAAAACCAGATGTAAATTAATCTTTCGACTTTCCAGTCGTATAATTTTCGAGTTACACGCTGATGAAGTTGTATGCAACACCTAGTAAATACGGCCTAACAATGATATACCGGAGCTAGATTTTTTCATTTGATACCGGAACAGCTTCTTCATCAATGCTCCCACTGCTTGGGGACAGGCCTCCTGCCTGTGAGAGGGAGTGGGCTATAATCCACCGCGCAGGCCCAGTGCGGGTTGGTAGATGACACACAAGTTTGCAAATTTTTGCCTCCAGGACATGACGGTTTCCACACGATGTTATCCTTCACCGTTTTGAGAGCAGTGGTGATCAAATAAATTACACAAAGAAATGCGCCTGACTGTGTTCAAATCCACCTAAAACTCGTAAGTCGGGGCCGATACCACTGGTCCAACACTGCTCTCTTTAACAGCTTAGAACACAATAATATCAGGGAGTTTTCTCAAGCCTGCCACAGTAGTTAACTGTCATGGTACCCGATTTTTTTGTATTAATTTGGACTTTATTACTTAGACATAATTATGATCACTTAAGGGTACGGTAGTCGGTCATTCTTCCATACAAACCAAGTTTAGCGATTACTCCAATATTTGACGGTATACATTCAGAATAAACAATGATTCATTCATTCATCTTATCGTAATCTAGCCCTATATGGAAACAAAAAAAGTAAAAAAAAAATCTATTATGAGTTATGGGTGTCGAAACTTCCTTATTTTAAAACTAATTTTAACGCATCTTTGGGGGGAAATAAATAACAAAAGAATACGTTAAATTGCAAAATAATTACCATACCGAGATAGATAAATTGTTCAAAAATATAATTAATTTTATTTTAACCAGATACATTCAGTAGTTTTATTATAATATCCAAATTCCCGAAGGTCTTTAGAAAACTTGCAGTAGTCCATTCTTCAATGAAGTCATGCATGTATGAGTCAGTGGAAGGTTGGAGTATGTTTGCGTAAGCACCCTAGCTTCTTACTGCTCATCCATCTCATTGGTACGTGATGTTGGATGAAATAGCATGCATTTTAATCCCACCCGCCAACGAGTTCGTCCCGCCGACTAGGGCATTCCTAAGTTTTGTTTTGAAAAGCTTTCGTTTTACTGAGCCTGACAGAAAGAAAATACATTTAAGACAGAGCGCCGGAGAGAGGGTTATGTGCAATTAGAAAAGCTGTCGGAAGCAGCTTGTGTCAAGCTGTTCGCAAGGAAAGACCGCATAGCTTGGAGATGTGTGTGGTGATGTGGTCACAAGCTTGGATGGTTAGGAAACAATGAACAATTGGGAGATATTTAGCGCGGTTGCACATAACACAATGCGATGCAATTCGATCGTTTTGCGTCACCAAACAACTGCAAATGAAAAACATTCTAATTTATTGCGAGTAGTAATAAAAAGTCGATGCAAGCATTCATTCGTTCACGGGAACTTGAATTCGGACCCATGGTAGGTTGACCCAGATAAATAATGAGTGCAGTGGTTTTACCTGCGAATAATTAATATCATATTATTAATAGATTATTTTTTTATCTGTAATGTGAAGCTACTGTGACCTAACTTATTGTTGTTTATTTTTTGTTTGATTTTATTTAATGTTTCACAGACAGGTAGACTAATCTAGGAATTGGTAGACACTGAAAAAAAATGATCCCCTGGTATATTTTTCTAATTTGACGCATACGAAACCACGGGCAACACTTAATGGCATATTAGTTCGTTTAAATCAATTATTCATTAAAATCCCTTCGTCACGAAATTACACGTACACGTGTTTTTGATTACGCACTCGTCGGTTTAAGGGTAGAATACATTAGGTACCTTTAGTTAGTACCGATCCCAACAAACAATGGAAGTTGGGAAAACACGACGCGTAAAACACCACTTGCGCAGAAATAAATATATCATTCAACCGGGACTACAAACGTTATTGCTAGTTTTTGGCCTGCTCCTTGATCAGACGGCGAGCTACCCATTTATAAAAATAAATAATAATAATAATAATAATATTCCACAACTATCACACAACGCCATCTAGTCCCAAGCTAAGCAGAGCTTGTGTTATGGGTACCAGACAACTGATAAACATACTTATATATTTCTAAATACATACATATTATAGATAAATTACACCCAGACACAGAACAAATGATCGTGCTCATCACACAAACATTTGTCCTGAGTGGGAATCGAACCCACGACCTCCGGCATAGCAGTCAGGGTCACTAACCACTAGACCAACAGGCCAGTCGATATTTATGTTAATATTTTACATTAAGGTTGATGAACAAAATCAACGATCAATGGTCCGTAATGATCCTCGATCGAAAGAATAGTCGTGATGGAAGTTATTTGCCCAGCTGTGTGATAAGGCAGGTTACCATAACAGTACATTAAGGTGCCGTTTTCCAAGAAATTTGTAGAGCAGTACAAATTCGACCGAGTCACGGTAAGTTTTTCTATGATATGAAGGGATCAAGATGTGTGCCGACCCGCATATTTTTGAACGAAAAGATTTATGCTGCTGACGTGTCATTGGAAAAGTGTCGAGATAAAGGAAGGTGTGTAACAATGTGTCAACAACGACAGTGATTTAAAAAGTTTTGACAAAAGTCTTTTTTTGTCAATTTTCAGTATACTGAAGCTATGACGTTTTTTTGACGTAAAGTAAACGAGGTTTTAGACATTACTTTTATGGAAAAATATTTTCCTTGTTCGTAAGAGGCGAGTCGATACCACTACTTACTTTTGTCTCACTAATTAACTTGTGATTCAATTACTTCTAAATACTATATTAATCTCGTTAATAATTTTACAATAAAAACAAGCCTATAATCTAACAAATTCAAATTACGTCACAACCAGACCCCAGAGCAATACAATACTATGATGATACCAGTACCTAATATAATATGTATTTTATCCATGGACCAAACCACATACAAAATATGTGGAATATAAATTATAATTTCCGCCATTGTGCAGGAAACGGGAAAGCATAGAGCAGAACGTTGGGCACAGTGAAATGTATCTTTTGGATTCGCAACATCCGGTATCTGTATTATGGTTTCATCGACTGTCTTTTACTAGAAATCCGTACGTACGTGAAAAGGGAAAAGATAAATCATGGATGTAATTGATTAAAGTATTAGACCTTGCTTTTCCAGTAGTTTATGGGTCACTAGCTTATTTATGTCTCTGGTTATCACCAAATTCTATTCAGATGAAACTCACAGGATCACTACAAAACATGAAAATGTCATTTTAACAAAAAGACGACTAGCAACACCCATAAAAAAAAACGTGACTCTGGAACATAAAGGGCTATTAAAGGACATCGTAGATTTTTAACCGACTTCATATGATTAAATTTCTTGTAAGAACATGTTGTATTCATAACTTAATTACGTTTTAATAACTGATTAAATCTGCAAAAAATTTGATGATTTTACCACAATTTAAAAGGTTAAATATCCTCGTAATCTGTTCAGAAGTTTTATCGTGAAAGATATTCAGGCAGAAGCAAAAGATCAGAACACATATTTGAGGAATGCACTAAATACTATTATATTTTGTTGTTGTATAATTACCCAATCGATGTCTCTTTCCGCCGAATCCCAGAACGAATCACAGTAATCCCGTTCAACTCTAAAATCCAATTATATCGCTATAAACGCCGCTTTCGGGGTTTGCTTCAAAGTTATCGTATTTTGCTGAAGTAAGTACATAATCCTAGCCAAGTTTGTGTAAGCGATTCTTACTTATTTTGTTTTATAAATATTTTTGCGAAACTTAAAAGTTAAGCACAGACATTGAACATTCACGTTTAAGAGGATCGTCTACCGAGCGCTCGTCCATACTAAAAGAGAAAACGTTTTCCTACCCCTAAATGTTATCCTATCTCAATGATTTTTAGAATGCTTCTGACACAGTAAAAAACTAGGTTGATAGGTTTTCTTTTTTTCAAAAGTAACTCTTAGGCGCCTGTAACTTTCAAACTATTATAAATTTTGAAAAAAAGAAAACCTATAAACCTAGTTTTTTACTGTGTAGGAAGCTTTCTAAAAACCATTGAGATAGGATAACATTTAGGGGTAGGAAAACGTTTTCTCTTTTAGTATGGACGAGCGCTCGGTAGACGATCCTCTTAAATACATAGCTCTTAAGCTAATAGACGCTAAAAGTACGCCTAATTTAATGTAACTCTCTTTTTATTCTAATTTAATATTACAAGATGTTATCACTTTTGAAAAATTTTTATTTTGTTGAATCTCAAAATAGATTGCTTGCACAGTTTTGTATAATAACTATAAAGCTTTATTATGTATGTGTATTATAAAATTACCCTGCTGATTTAAATATAATTCACATTACAGTATTCCGAAAACTTTGAAGATACTTTTTAAAAATAATTTCAAGTAGCTTTTTAACATGACTAGGGATACCTTACTAGGAGATACCCTTGAGATACTAATTTGTTCCCATAAAACTTCACAATAAGTTCTAGTATGACTTCCTCAACCTAACATCATTTTTAAAGGCAGCAGCGACCAATTTCAACAGAACTGTCCAATTTCCCACAAACACGACGGCCCGGGTATGATTGTACCCTACCAACAGTCAACACCACTAGTTCGGCCCTATTTGGTAGTAGTCGGGCATATACGGAGTAACGGTAATATTTTCAACATCCGAAAGCCAACGAAGGATATTTATTCAGGATAACGCCAACATAAGCTGTATTTATTTAATTTTTCAACAGTTGAAAAATATTTACGATGAATATTTCATCTTTCTTGGGAATATTAAGGATATAAATATTTATAAGTCGCTTACGTATGATGATTTCTGTATGTTCATTTTATATCGTTCACGAATAATTTCTTTTTGTATGTACGTTGTATTCGCGTTTTAACTGTATTAAGAAACTTAGCTATTAAGTTTAATATTTTGTTGACTGGTTTTCTTAAAACATTGAATTTAATCATGAATTCTTGACAAAAGATTGACTATACTTTATAGACGGCAGAGTCATTGATGAATGGAGCCTTTCTTTCAAATATGACGTTTAAAATTTGACCTATAAAACACAACAGTGTGACCCATAATGTATGGAGTGTTACCAGCTCCCATAACACACACTACCCTCCCACCACATTACCATATAAATATACCTCATAAAACTCCACAAATTTTATGGCAAAACCGTTCAGAGCATCGCCATAATCCGTTTCAATAAAACTTCCCCTCGATTTCTTACTGCTCGACCACGACCTACACGTTTAAACGACTCGATTGCAGAAAAACACAATTATAAAGAGTTACTAAGACCACTTCATGAATCACAGCAAGGTTCTGGTGTCTATACGAATTAAATGAGACTTATTATGAAAGCCATCTCAAAGTTTAACTTAAGAGCCACCTTAGAGTAGGTAGCTAAGATTATCGGCTGCCTAAACAGGATATTTTGTGACAAGCAACTTTTGTGAAAAAAGTAAGCTACTAGACAAATGGGCGTTCCTGTGAGGTATATGAACTTTGGCTTAGGGAACTTACTGGGGTAGCGTACACAGCAAAGTATGTGTAATATAATACGAGTACGTACTTTGCTGTTTTCCGTAATAACGTACTTAGGGCTGGTTTTTCAATAGTCAGTTATCCGTTAACTGAGGAATAAAAATGGCGGTTTGACAGCTTATCTATGGAAAACATGTCATAACGTTATTTTTATTCCTCAGGTAACGCTAAACTGACTATTGAAAAACCAGCCCTTAATCAGATAAAAAGATCTCACGTGTGTTACTTAACGCCGATTTATAATTTAAATCTTTGATCTTTGTCTGTAACCAATTAATGGTCTATTTTGCCAAACTGAATTTTAATGTTTACGAGCAGCGTTAAAAGAACGTGGTTCAAGCTTTGAATTGAAATATTTCGGACGGTGCTGGTCGCATCGCATATATTCGTGAATGAAGCGTTATGCTGCAATAAAATTTATTCAAAGGCAAAATCACTAACGACCGGAATCTACATCAGCATACGACTACAGTTTATTCCCTGTAACATGCAGTTTGTGGCTTTAACGACTCACTTCTCTACTAACTGAGCTGTTTGAATCTCGTCCAAAGCTGGCTAGGCATGTAATATAGCATGTTATTATCGGTTTCACGTCCGATCACAACAAGCAATGTACGATTGTAATAACGATTTGAACGTTGACTGCTGTTGTAAATGGATTAAGTTGAGAGATTTTAGACATAGGAATTGAGAATGTGATGGCAAAATGTATTTTCTAAGTTTTAGGTCACTTGATATTGATCAAGTGACCTAAAACTTAGAAAATATAATATGCACACCTATTTAAAGATTCTATCTCAACATATTGATGTTGAGATAGAATCTTTAAATAGGTGTGCATATTGTGTACAAAAAATCGAATACTTACAGTGAGCGTATTTAAAAAAATACTTTTTGGGGCACGTTCATTCACCGATAGATATCATGCGCAAACATTTTGAGCGGAAATCGTATACATGGAAATAAACGTAGCCATGGAAATTTTATATCCCTCTTCTGGTTTTACAGCGCTGTTAAAAAATCATAATGATATTGCATAACATATAACGAAAGTTTTTTAAACTTTCCCAACGCGTTTGGATTTTCATTGAGTATAACATAACAATGCATAGATTATTTTCGGACAACAGTGGCCTTACCACGAGCTCTGAACGCGATCCAGTTTAGGCTGTTGGAAAGAGACAGGGCCATCTCTTTCCCACAGCCTAAAGACTCACGCTTTAAGAGTTTATGGTGGGCCACCAGTTCTGAAATGTTTTCCTCTTATTCATATAATTTTTATTCTCCAAACTTAAGGAAGGTCTGTAAAACACACATCTTTTATCAAAGAACATCAGATCAATACTCAAATGATAGCCTTCAAACACTACGGTAAGCACTTCCAACTAACTATCGGCTGTATACCAACGTTTGTTACTCTGGCTCTTAGCCAACAAACGTGTCACCACTTACGTGTTTTCAAGCGTCATTAGACCTTGTACTGATACTAGTACAAAATACGTCACATTTTAGAGGCTTTGGGTAACAGACTGTTTTATAACGTGCAGTTCAAAGAAAAAAAAATGGCTTTGCTCTTAGAAGAAATAAGAAAAAAATGGAGAAAGAAGAAACATCTATTTAACTATTGGACTTATAACTATTGGATTCAATCTACCCCAAAATTTGCTGTGGCAAAGATACGACATAATTGAGCGAGACATGACAGATGGCAGAGATAAGACATAATAGAGAGAGCGAGTGGGTGAGCCCATCAGAAGGAACTGGAATTCCTTCTCAACGATTCGTCATTGAAAACAGATGTCGGACTCCGATAAGATGGTGGTCACGAGCCATTTGGTCCTGCTAAGGTCTACCACCGCCAATGGGATCGGTCAGCCATCACCTCCAGCTCCAGTCTCCTCTTTTGCCCTCCACATCCAGTTTTACCCAGTCACCTTTTTACAGATAGTTCAACGATGTAGAAGGGAAGTCTCCCACACCATGCTTACCGAAACACGTTCAATAGTCAAGGCATACATTAGTTGAATTAATTGATTGATTGTGCACTCACCAATACTAGCTACTAACCATTGTACTTATCGATTAGCTACTAAACATTCTAACAAGTCTATATACGATCCTCGTCAACCAAAATTCTATGGAACTGGACCGTCGAAACAATCAATAAACACCGCAGTTATTTCAAAATTTCACATTTAGCACATTGTGCTATTCGTTCGTTCATTCGTTTGTTCGAATTAAGCTGGTGTTGCTTCACTTAATGAAGGTTGATTGCACGTTTGTGTGCCGCTAATATGGCAATATTAGCAATTTACCGAATTCCAACAATTTGAGCTCACACACATTAATTTTGAACTGGATATTTACTGGAATTTTGACTGGACTTAGCTGATTCTGATTCATAGCATTTTGTTAATACGGTGCCTAGGGGGGCTATGTGCCGGAGTGCTATGACAGGAAACCTCCACGTGCGCCCGTGGACTGGAGTTCCCTCTCGGATACGTCCGGGGGGAAGACCAGTTTTTCGGGCCGGTGCACCCTGGGATGCGGGCAAAAACTCTTCCTAAAGCCTCATTTAGACGGAGCAAGAACTCGCCTGCGAGTTTCACTACATTTCGGTATTTGTTTGATCAACTGAATTCGTTGTACCTATAAAGTCCGCAATGTAACGCAACTCGCGTGCGAGTTCTTGCATCGTCTAAATGAGGCTTTAGGCACTGTGTGCCTAAGGGGTCTCTTTGCCCGTATGCGAATATCCTGTCGTGTGGTCGCTCCAACGCGTGTCCCTCTGATTAGCAGAGGGCACAGCGGCGGAGCGGGCTTGCAGACGGTGAGTAATGGGTAGCTCGCCGTCCGACCAAGGACCAAGCCCGGGTCGGTGGCGCGTTGTGTTTCGCGCCAGATGCCTGCTGGGGTCGCGGGTTTTTTCTTAACCCAGGATACCGTGGCCCCGGAACGTAAAGGGCATAGGAAGGAACACGGGTGGATTTTTGTAAGTAAGAGTCTGACAGTCCCTTCCGCCCCACCCAGGGTGGGAGGACTCATTTGATGATTTTACCACCTAAAAAAGTTGCAGCTGCCTATCTGACCTCTAAAAGCACAGTTAGTATTAGGTAATACGATTATTCTTACGGGTCGGGCGCGTTTCGGTGTACGGGCACGACCCGCCCCGCGCCCGACCCGCGCACGCTTTCAGTGTGAAGTCTTCCATTTAAATACAAAGAACTAGACCCGCCGTACGGAGCCCCGACCCGCGCCCGACCCGCGCCCGCTCTCTGTGTGAAATGCGCTTTACTGGTAGTAATAGCTTGACAAAGAACCTTTCAGAGGCATGTAGTAATTAAACTCAACTCACTTACTGGGCAAGCGCAGGTTAAGGGAAGGTTCACATCTGACGTAAAATACTTCGAGGGTATCATCGATTGTATTTTGACGCACTAACGTATCATCGGTGGAGTGTGAACGGTCAAGTGTTTTTCTATACATTTTTCTATTCTGGCGTTACGCGACCTATAATACGCGACGCATGTTCCGTCAGACATGTACCTTCCCTTACTCCGTGAGGCAGTTATCATTTAACCACGACCTCCCCCTGTCTTAACTGAGCGTTAACATTTAAAGGTACGATGGTACGGAATTACGGATACGTAAACTGATTTGGCGGTGCCAATTGATATCGACTGTGTTCGATCAAATTTGTTAGACGCGAATCTGATTTACTGCTGGGTAGAGCGTCTCGAATGATTTCGACAGATGGATGTAATTTTTTGGTCCGTAATAGAGGCCTCGTGGCTTGTGTCATTTGATTAGATTTGTAGGATTTACGGATTATGTGAAGGATTAGACTAGACACAAGGTGATTGATGTGATGGAAAGTGATAGAGAAGTATGAATGAAGGGGTTGTTATAAGTTCGCCACAAAAATAATTCCCCACGAAAAAAAGTATTGATCCTGTTCTCGTAGTACTTCCTGTTCAGATTCCGCATTGTGTCCTCGTTTTCGGTAGTTTTGTGCTGGTTTGTATAATTTTTTGGCAATCCGTCCGGAAAACACAAATGGAGCGAATTTATAATAATCAAAGAAAATAAAAAAACCTTTGGCTAGTTTAAACATACTTTTTTTCGTAGGGAATTAATTTTGTGGCGAATTAACAACAACCCAAAAAACATGTTGATGTTACACACGACACTATTACTACGAATGTTATTCTATCGTTTATTATTTAAACGAAAATTAGGTAACAATGTAGTGTAAAATACATGAACATATGGCTGACCATACCTTAAACAATTAAGTTCAACAGCGGTAGTCATAAAAAAGTAAGGTAGGTTCATTGTTAATCGTAAAACACACATTGTAATTTTATGTGTTTACCTATCATAAATAAACCTTCAATGTTTTACCAGAAATGGAATAATTCCAAGATTCTCATCTCTTTTAGGTTCTTTTTTATATGTACATAATATAAGGAAACAGATGACAAGATTTCTATTATCAATATTTTAGTTACCTACTGCTCACACAAGCGAAACGATTATTTTTTTATTTACTACGACGTATCGTAAATGTATGATCAACTTTAACTTTTTTTCGCAGGCAACACTGATTCCGCCGATTTCCTCCTACGCAGAGCCACTCGTGCGTGGAAATTGGCAATCGCTACGATTTTCCTTTACCCTTAAAAATAAAAGCTTTTCATATAAAACATACTTTTACTTAATCTCTTTATAATCCCCTTTTGGGATAAAATGAAAAGGTGAAATTTATTAATTCGATGTTATGTTAAAGTACGAGTATTAAGCCGATCTATACATATAATAAAACTGTAGAAAAGTAATTTTTGTACATTAAAAAAAAACTCAAAAAATAAAGCCAGGTTATTAAAGGACAACCAATAGAACCTATTTCTAGCATTTTTAGAATTTTTGTCTGTTTGTCTGTTTGTCTGTTTGTATGTTTATTTGTTCGGGCATCACTTAAAATGTACGAAAGTTCTGTAGATAACTTTAATACACAACGACTGACCGTACCTTGAAGTAACGTTTAGTTTTTGTTTCATCGGAATCGGTTCAATCTATCAAAAGATATTTGAATTTAAAGTGTTCCAGAAGTAAAATTACGGTCAGTTCACACCGAGACGCGTAGGTCAGTAGCGCGATCTAGCATCGAATGGAAAAACTACTTATTTAATTAATAAACTTAAACATAATTATTTCAACGCACGGCAGATGGCGTTTTAAGAAAACCTGGAAAGGAGGTGTTATTGAAGTAACATTTATGTACGGTATTTTGTTTCATCGTAATCAATTCAATTGAGAGCAGTGGTGGCCCAGTGGTATCGGTCCCGACTTACGAGTTGTAGGTCGCGGGTTCGAACCCCGCCAGGCGCATTACTTTGCGTAATTTATTTCATCACCACTGCTCTCAAAACGGTGAAGGAAAACATCGTGAGGAAACCGGCATGTCCTGGAACCAAAAATTCGAAGACATGTTATATCTGCCAACCCGCACTGGGCCCGCGTGGTGGATTATGGCACACTCCCTCTCACAGAGAGGAGGCCTGTGTCCCAGCAGTGGGAACATTATAGGCTGATGATGATGATGAATCATTTCACCCGAAATTAATTAAAGCGATTTAAAGGAATCGAACATAATGGAATGGAATGCACTGGACTGGACTGGAATGGAATGGAATGGACTGGACTGGACTGGACTGGAATGGAGTGGAGTGGAGGAATGGACCGGAATGGAATGGAATGGACCGGAATGGAATGGAATGGAATGGAATGGAATGGAATGGAATGGAATGGAATGGAATGGAATGGAATGGAATGGAATGGAATGGAATGGAGTGGAGTGGAGCGGAGTGGAGTGGAGTGGAGTAGAGTGGAGTGGAGTGGAGTGGAGTAAGGTGGAGTGGAGGAATGGAATGGAATGGAATGGAATGGAATGGAGTGGAGTGGAGTGTAGTGGACTGAAAAGGAGTGGAGTTGACTGGAGTGAACTGGACTGGGGTGGAGTGGAGTGGAGCGGGTGGAGTTGAGTGGAGAGGGTGAAGTGGTGTAGAGCGGGTGGAGTGGTGTGGAGCGGGTAGAGTGGAGTGGAGCGGGTAGAGTGGAGTGGAGCGGGTGGAGGGGAGTGGAGCGGGTGGAGTGGAGAGAAGCGGGTGGAGTGGAGTGGAGCGGGTGGAGTGGAGTGGAGTGGGTGGAGTGGGTGGAGTGGAGGGGAGCGGGTGGAGTGGAGGGGAGCGGGTGGAGTGGAGGGGAGCGGGTGGAGTGGAGGGGAGCGGGTGGAGTGGAGGGGAGCGGGTGGAGTGGAGGGGAGCGGGTGGAGTGGAGTGGAGCGGTTGGAGTGGAGTGGAGTGGAGTGGGAGGAGTGGAGTGGAGTGGGAGGAGTGGAGTGGAGTGGGAGGAGTGGAGTGGAGTGGGAGGAGTGGAGTGGAGTGGGAGGAGTGGAGTGGAGAGGGTAGAGTGGAGTGGAGCGGGTGGAGTGGAGTGGAGCGGGTGGAGTGGAGTGGAGCGGGTTGAGTGGAGTGGAGCGGGTGGAGTGGAGTGGAGCGGGTGGAGAGGAGTGGAGCGGGTGGAGTGGAGTGGTGGGGAGCGGGTGGAGTGGACAAGTTTATAAAATTGTTCCAGCAACCTTTTCAAAATCTAAATCTTACCTACATAATAATATAAGCTGAGCCCAAATCCTTACTTTTTGTTAATCTTTTTGTATGTCCGTTGTAGGTAAGTAGTACAATATGTTTCTTTGACAAAAAATCTAAGAATTTTATTTGTTTTGGAGTTTTAACTCTTTTTGTCGCTTTACGTTCACGCGCGCTGAAATAGGATTTAGAGTAGGTTCCATCAATTTTTATTCCATACCAACATTCATTTAATTCATTAAACAATATCGAATTCAAATCGATATACAAACTACTCTAATCCAATAGCAATTGAATGGTACTGCCTTTGAACAACAGAGGGCGTTTATTACAAACACGTTAAATATTCTTGAATTCGAAATACAGGGTTTATAAATGAAAAACGTGGCGAGAATTAAACGCTTCGCACTAAAAAATACATTGTTAAATTCCGACATCCACGCGAACGAAGTCGCGGGCACAGCTAGTAATAAATACAATCATAATAAACACATAGCATTTTATGCCCTAGAACGAAGTACACATAACTTATTGGTATTCACTGCCTCTTTTTGGGATTTATAAATCATCAAATGAACGTCTCAAGCATCAGCGGAAATGTCTCAAGGGGTTACCGCAGTCCTGAAATGTAAAGATCAATCGAAGAATCAGAGTGATTTTTAGTCAGTTCAAGTCTTCCCTTTTCACCATGAATAGAAATATTTATTTGATGTGTTAACGCATGATGTTGACGACGTGCATTTATTTGCTATTACTAAACCGTAGGCGTTTCGTTCTTGGGCCACCTACCTACACTCGTCATGACTCAAAAATAACACATCATCCTTGGACAGCCAATAAGAGGACCCCAAAGGATGCCATCGAAGAAGCACCAATAGGAGCAGTTAACGAAGATTTCGTCGAACGTTAACCACTCGGGTTTTCTAGAAGAACTAACACATTCGAACCTCAACCTTGCTCTGTATAACTGCTTTTTCAAACCATTAAATTTTGAACCGTTTTCATATTGTAAATTACTAACTCTCATTGAAATATACCATTTTATATTTGGAGAAACCAAGGAGTATCATTCCATCTAATCCACAAGCACAAATTGAAGAGGAAAGCGCCTAACGCATGAACATAATTTTGATCCTACGAGCCACATACAACCAACCAGCCCAGGGAGGTGGAGAATCAGACGTGGACACGAACGAGAGACGCGCAACTCGGTAAGACGTGCCAGCCAAGACTCCCAATCAACATCCTCTTTCCTTGTGCTAACAGTGTTTCTCCTATCAAATTCCAGTGCATCATACTTACACGCGAGATCGGGCAGGAGCCGCAGTGGCTACAGCCTCTACGCTCCAGACGCTGAAATCGTGTTCGCAAAAACGTGAGTACTCCAGGTTCCTATATCCACCAGAATGGCCGAGTCAGGTTCTACTCATCTAACGGCTGCTCCTAGATCGCCACTTAAATCTCCGTTAATTGCACAAATTAACGCCCTCACACGCAAAAGGGGAGTAATTAAGGGTCGATTGTCCAATTTGCAAAAATATGTTGAGTCATTCCAACAGCCGTTAGAAGCTAACAAAATTTTTGAATTCAAATTACGTATAGATAGTGCTACCTCCCTGTTATCTGAATTTAACGACCTTCAGTCGCAAATTGAAGAGTTGTGTGATAATTTAGATGAACATTTGGAATATAGGGAACAGTTCGAACAAAGATACTTTAGTGTCATCGCGCGAGCTAAGTCTTTGTTGTCTGAGGATAGTAAAACACCTAACAGTTCCAATAACTCTGATCCATTACAACTAGTAAAGTTACCTACAATTCAATTACCGACCTTTGACGGTTCTTATGAGAATTGGTTGGAGTTTAGAGACACCTTTTTATCCTTAGTGCATAACTCCACACAAATTAGTCCTATTCAGAAGTTCCACTATTTAAAATCAGCTTTGAAGGGTAGCGCTGAATTAATAATCGACTCACTGGAATTATCAGCCAATAATTACAGTATTGCGTGGGAGTTGCTCACTAATAGGTTCAATAACAGCCATCTATTAACACACAATCATGTAAAGGCTCTTTTTTCCACACAAGCTTTAACTAAAGAGTCACCCGTGTTATTGCGAAAGCTCGTCGATACAATGTTAAAACATCTACGTGCACTAAAAACACTCGGTGAGCCGACCGATTGCTGGGATACACTCATAATTTACATGATTACGTGGAAGGCGGACCCTGTTACCGAGCGAGAATGGGAAGAGTATGTACTCGCACAAACGGTAAAATGTCCTGCCGATACGAAGCTTAGGTTGAAGGTAGAAGATTTAATTCGTTTTATCGGTCGGAGAGCGGACATGTTAGATAAACTATTAGGGACGCATAGTAAAGGCACACACGATAAGAAACACACTAATGCGTCCGCTTCTAAAGTACACTGTAACGCTTCTTCGTCCGACACTACGAAACCACTGTCACACAAAACACAGTACAAACCTTGCCCTATGTGTAAGGAAAAACATCCATTATTTTCATGCCAGAAATTCCTTGATCTGTCCATAGCAGACAAACATAATTTAGTCACGCAAAATAAATTATGTACAAATTGTTTGCGCTCAGGACACAAAGCAAACGACTGTCCGTTAGGACCGTGTAGGAAATGTTGTAAGAAACATAACACACTACTACATCGTAACGAGTCAGAGGACAACACGCAAAATCAACCTCTCTCATTAGTGACAGTAGGACAAGTTTCGCAACCCGCATTAGAATCACACACACATAATGCGAATTGCGACGGCAACCCCACCACACAAGGGCCAGTTGCTGCCAAACCGGTTCTGTTGTCCACCGTGTTAGTCGAGATAGCCGATATTCGAAATAATTATCACACGACACGCGCGCTTCTCGATAACGGTAGTACACGATGTTTTATCACAGATGCGTTATGTAATAAATTACAGTCACAAAAAATACAGTCCACTTACAATATAACAGGTGTAGGTAACTCAGTTTCCCAGTGCACACAGACCTGTAATGTTACAATTAGGTCCCTGGTGGGTTGCTACACTACACACATACATTGTTTAATTTTACCCACAATAACTGCACAATTACCAGCAGTGTCTTTATCTAGAGATGGTTTTGACATTCCTGTGAACATTCAGTTAGCCGATCCCTATTTCTTCGAGTCTCAACCCATAGATATGCTCATTGGTGCTGACCAGTTCTGGGACCTCCTCGAAAACGGAAGATTCCGGTTGAAAAGTGGTCCATACTTACAAAACACAAAATTAGGGTGGATCATTTCAGGGCCTTTGAGTAATTTTGCACATAGTCATCACGTTTCATGTAATGTCACATCATCATTGGATGAACAATTAAGAAAATTTTGGGAGCTCGAGGAGTTAGGCAGATCGACTGATGTCCGCAGTGATGAGGAGCAGGCTTGTGAGAATCATTTTATAAAGACCACCACACGTGACTCTGATGGCAGGTTTTGTGTTTCCATGCCTTTGAAGGAGTCCCCTGACGCATTGGGTGACTCATTTCTTCAGGCCGAACGGCGTTTCTACGCACTAGAGAAACGTCTGCAACGCACACCGGCCTATAAAGAGTTATACATGCAATTCATCCATGAATACATAGCAATGGGTCATATGTCACGTGTCCATACATACAACACACCACACTACGTTCTACCACACCACGGTGTATTCCGCGAGCACAGTACTACCACGAAACTACGAGTTGTATTCGATGCAAGTGCCAAAACCACGACTGGAAAATCACTCAACGATATACAACGCGTAGGTCCAGCAATACAGGGTGACTTGTTTGCTATTTTGCTCCGGTTTAGGCAACACAGATGGGTAGGATGTGCAGACGTCGAAAAAATGTTTCGACAAATTCTAAAGGATCCGAGTCAGCGGGATTTACTCTTAATCCTATGGCGTGACAATCCCACAGACCCATTAGAAATTTACAGGCTCAATACTGTCACCTACGGAACCGCGTCCGCACCGTTTACTAGCGTACGTTGTTTAAAACAGCTGGCATTGGAATGTTCTGATCCATTGATTCGTACAGTCATTCAGGATGATTTTTTTGTCGACGACCTAGTGACCGGTGCTGACAGTATTGAGTCGGTAAAATATATAGCTAAGGAAACAACTAAAGTGTTACAAGGTGGTTGTTTCCCACTTCGCAAATGGATCTTCAATTTTGATCAAGATCCACAAGAGTTTCCGTCTCATTCAAAGGAACTTTCACTCGGGGAAAACGCACATCACAAAACCCTAGGTTTAGGCTGGTATAATCAGTCTGACACTTTGCACTTCCACACAGAATACACAAATGACAGTCGGCAATTAACGAAACGCATCATATTGTCGGAGGTATCTAAAATTTTCGATCCATTAGGATTACTTAGCCCTTATGTAATGACTGCAAAGGTTTTACTTCAAAGGCTATGGCTATTGAAATTAGGTTGGGACGATATGTTACCTAGTGACGTCACACGCAGTTGGTCACAGTTCGTAAACGGTATAGCATTGCTAAGTACATTACGAATACCGCGGCACGCTATAGGTATCAATGCTACTCGCGTAGAACTACATTTATTTACCGATGCTTCACAAACAGCTTACGGCGCGTGTGCTTACATTCGTTCCATAACAGACAATGGCATGGTTACAATGAAGTTACTGTGCGCTAAAGGAAAGGTTGCGCCCTTGAAACCCGTCAGTATACCACGGTTGGAATTGTGCGGCGCCCTTTTAGGAGCCCAGTTACATGACAAAATCACAAAGTCTCTTCGTTGTACCTTTGACAGTGTCACATTTTGGACAGATTCCACTATTGTAATCGGTTGGTTACGCATGAATCCTAACTCTTTAAAACCTTTTGTACAAAATAGGGTCGCGGAGATACACGAATTAACAAAGGAGATGCCCTGGAACCACGTTTCTGGTAAGCAAAATCCAGCTGATCTAGTATCACGCGGTGTGACTTTGGACATACTTAGTTCATGCACGCTGTGGTGGGAGGGGCCATCTTTTCTTTCAGACCCGTCATTTAATATAGCCGATCAAAATAGCTCGGACCACATAGACTACACAACACTTGATTTACCTGAGATTAGGTCTCAAACACACAGTCATAAAATCTCGGATACGGATAGTTGGTTCCCGTTTCATCGTTTCACTCGATTCAGTCACATGAGACGTGTTTGTGCCTATTTGTTACGTTTTGTATATAATGTGCGAAACAAAGTTGCAAGGCGTACGGGCTCATTAAACGTCAGCGAGTTAAACGAAGCACTAACTATTCTCACAAAGGTGTCACAGTCACAATCATTCCCCGACATTTTAAATAGTTTAACAAAACACAAACCGTTAAATCACTCACACAATTTAATAAAATTAAATCCATTCATCGATAAACAAAATGTAATTAGAGTCGGGGGACGTTTGTGCAATTCACCAGAGTTTTCTTATAGCAAGAAGCATCCAATATTATTATGCAGCAAGCACACATTCACGCGGCTGTTGTTTACCGCTGAGCATGAGCGACTAATGCACGCCGCGCCGCAGGCCCTCTTGTACACACTCAGAGAGACGTGGTGGCCGGTCGGGGGGAGAAACCTCGCCAAACAGGTTGTGCATAGTTGTGTTCGATGCGCTAGGTTCCGTGCTAGGCCTATTGCACCTATTATGGGTAACTTACCTGCACAACGCTTGTCTCCAGGGTTTCCTTTTATGACAACTGGTGTGGACTATGCGGGACCAGTTCTCATATTGAACCGTAAAGGAAGGGGTGCTAGAACCGTAAAGGCATACATATGCATATTTATATGTTTCACTACGCGCGCGGTTAACTTGGAACTGGTAGGTGATTTGTCAACAGACGCTTATCTATTAGCTCTCAAGCGTTTTGTCTCGCGCAGAGGCAAACCCTCACACATTTTTTCAGACAACGGAAAGAATTTCGTTGGTTTAATGAATTTATTTTCAAAATTCCTTTCCAAATGTTCACAAAATATCATAGATTACGCTACTTCACAAGATATTAAATTTAGTTTTATTCCCCCTTACGCTCCGCACTTTGGTGGATTATGGGAAGCTGGGGTAAAATCATGTAAACATCATTTACGCCGTGTTGTAGGGAATTTGCACTTAACCTATGAGGAGTTCAACACTGTTTTAACACAAGTGGAAGCAGTCCTGAACTCCCGGCCTCTTAGTCCTATGTCCACAGATCCCCATGATTATCAACCCCTATGCCCAGCTCACTTCTTGGTTGGCCGTCCGCTGACAGCGCCGGTCTGTGAGGACCTGATCGACAAATCTCCACACCGTCTGTCACGCTACCAGCGAGTGGAACAGATTCGTCAACATTTTTGGAGCAGGTGGTCCACAGAATATATTTCCGAGATGCAGACCAGGACAAAGTGGAAGTCAAAGCAAGCTGATCTGAAGCCAGACACACTGGTACTTATAAAAGATGATCACGCACCGCCACTGAAATGGTGTCTTGGCCGTATCATCAGCACCGTTCCAGGCAGCGACGGAGTTGTACGAGTGGCTGATATCCAGACCGAAAAGGGCATCATAAGAAGGGCATTTTCCAAGATTTGTCCACTGTGGGAGAATGAAGCTGAGTAAACGCGTTGAAAGATCATCTTTCAAGGCCGGGAGGATGTTAACGCATGATGTTGACGACGTGCATTTATTTGCTATTACTAAACCGTAGGCGTTTCGTTCTTGGGCCACCTACCTACACTCGTCATGACTCAAAAATAACACATCATCCTTGGACAGCCAATAAGAGGACCCCAAAGGATGCCATCGAAGAAGCACCAATAGGAGCAGTTAACGAAGATTTCGTCGAACGTTAACCACTCGGGTTTTCTAGAAGAACTAACACATTCGAACCTCAACCTTGCTCTGTATAACTGCTTTTTCAAACCATTAAATTTTGAACCGTTTTCATATTGTAAATTACTAACTCTCATTGAAATATACCATTTTATATTTGGAGAAACCAAGGAGTATCATTCCATCTAATCCACAAGCACAAATTGAAGAGGAAAGCGCCTAACGCATGAACATGATGCTCTATGCCCGTATTATAATAAAATTAAAGGCGTTTATTTTATGAATGTTAGTACAAAACAAAATAATGTTAGAAATATTTTGTAAGTTATACCAAAATGATGTTTTAACGCTGTTCTAAAAAGGCACAATACTGCCAGTACCATTGGGTATTGTAAACGCAACAAACTATAAGATCCTATAATTGCTTCTTTATACGTCCTTTCAAACTTGAAAAGTTATTGACACCGAGGAGAGAAATCTTCAAGACAACAAAGTACTTTTCAACAAACAGACAACTACTCTATTGTTTAATAGAGATACAAACCCTTATATAAGTCTGATTGTTCTTCTAAAGCAAAAGAAAAAGAACTCTAAAACGATGTGTTAAATGGTTCAAAGTCCATTAACATCTATCAATAGTTTCTCCACACAAATGCGTCGTTCTAAGATAGTGTTCAACTTTGGTATTAGTTATCGTTGTTTATAAACTTTTGGTATTGTTACGTACTTGTAATTGTTCATTTATAATAGATACTTGTAATTACATCTAAGTAATTTCAAGTTTCAGTTTCGGGAGGTACCTGTGTCTGATGCGAAAGGAGGAAACGCCTGGGTGTCACCACTGCGAAGATCGCCCGGAGGACACGGTGGAGCATACGGTGCAGGACTGCCCAGCTTGGGCGGAGCACCGCCGTGTCCTCGCTGCGGCGATAGGCGGAGACCTCTCGCGCCCGGCATTGGTTGCGGCCATGCTGCGGGGCGAGACGGAGTGGGAGGCGGTCGCCTCCTTCTGCGAAGCAGTCATGCTCGCGAAGGAGGAGGCGGGCCGCTTGAGGGAGAGGATACCGTCCTCCCTCCGCCCGAGACGCAGTGGTAGACGCCCACGGCGACGGATGTCGCGGGACGATCTCCGGCCACCGTAGGCGCGGGCATGCGGGCGGCGAGTAAAGGGCAACTCGCTGCTCGACCAAGGACCATGCCCGGGTCGACGGCGCGTTGTGTCCCACGCGCGCCTCAAGGAGCGTCAGCATAGTGACGGGGCCCCCCTATAGAGGGCCACAGTCCTGCCGGGGTTGCGGGACATACGTATACCGCGACTCCGGCACACAAAGGGCTACCGAAGGACACCGTGGATTTTAGTCAGTACAAGTCTGACAGTCCCTCCCGCCCTGCCCGGGGTGGGAGGACTCATTTGATGATTTTGCCACGTAAAAAAAAAAAAAAAAAAAAAAAGTAATTTCAAGTTAGTGCGAAGACCACTTAATCATTTTTGATGAGGGCTAAGAATTTAGTGTTATTACTATCTTAATGGATGACGAGCATTTCAACGTTGAAATGAAATCTAATAATTACAATATATGTAATAGGCGCACTATAATAATGTAGCACATTGCCATTTTTCTTTGTGATCTCTCTCAATCAGGGCTCTAATCTCTAAGCATGAAACCCGCGTTTTCGGCTTTAGTTATGGGCGTTTTCTACGTTTGCCCCGTGACATCGAGCCCGAACTAAAAATTAATGATACTCGTATCACAATTTGACGGATAGCTCTTTAGATTTCGCGCCAGCACGCATGACCTGCGGAAAATTCGCGGTGGTACATTTTTATAAATGTTTGATGTACACAAATTAAAAGACAAATGGACACAAATACTGGCTCTGTATGTCTACCCGCAAAGATTTTGACGTTATTTACGTTACCTGTGTCTTCGTTAACTTACCTACTTAGAAAGTAGACCCCTTGAAACGGAATATTAACTAAACTAAAAAACAACTCTTTAATCACCATTCTATTCAGAACACCTAGACTGTTTGTCACCTAAAATCGGCATAAGCTTTTCAGTATAAAAAACACAATACAATATAAATTATCATGTCAATCCATTTATTATGAGTTTTGAATCATCTTTGTCGCGTCAATAATTCTTTCAGAACAGATAAGTTTACCATACCAATAGAACAAGCCACTGTCCTATATTTAAAACGATTGCCTACCTTCCTCTGAAAGCCAATACTTCTGTCCAGTTCTGCCTAAACAGCAATATAACATACCACTCAATATTTGAAACCGATCAACACAATCCAACTGCTAACTTCGCAACACACGATCACGTATCCATCAGAGCTGCTCCGTCTCTGCAGAGAAATCTCCATAAACGCCAATAATAGCAGGATATATACGTGATCATGGCGTTTGAGACATTTCACATGTAAATGAGAAGCGGCTGCACACACGTGACGCGCACTTGAAGGGGGATAGAGGAGTGATTGATATTGTTTGAGGTGTGGGGCGACTGGAATTGTAAGTAGACAGGCTCTTCTAGGTACATACATTTTATGCTCGGAATCTCTCTGCATGAACGAATCAGAAAAGGGTAGATTCGTAGACGAACCAAAGATGCCGATTAGCCAGTTGAAGTGGCTGTTGGCAGGTCACATTGCACGCAGAACTGATGGCCGTAAGGTTGTCGAATTGAGACCACGTACCGGTTTCCAAGCGTAGGACGCTGCCTAGCGCAGCGTAGGACGTCCACCTATGTGGACAGAATATTTAATTTTAATAAACACCACAGGATCGCGCTGGATGCAAGGCGCTTCCAACCGGTCCAAAGGAAATCTATAGGGGAGGCTGTTTGAGTCTTATAATTATGATGATGATGACGATGACATAGAATACAATATGTCTCTTCCACAAGATGCGAACAAACGCGTATCGTAAGAAGTGATAAAACTCATTACGCTTAATAGAAGAAAGGTACACCTTCAGGATCCGACTGACTGGCGACCAGTCGACCACCCACTCGGAAGTCAAGTGCCTCGTTTACACTTTGTCTGTGGATGGACCCAGCGCGGCTTGATAGATGTCACACGTCTTCGATTTTCGGATCTAGGATATGCTAGTGATCATACCATATTTTGCTGCATCTTTTAGAGCTGTTTCACTGCTTTTATAAGATTTAATCAATCCAAACTAAGCCAATATCAGGATTCCAAAATTTCCATTACAAGGAATACATTCAGGACTGTAACTTTTAAAGTAAAACGCTGGTCAAAGGCATTGCGATCGCGAGTCGATGCAGCGAACATTCTTCACGGATCTTCTCTTTGTGTGGCATACCGCTGGTGTAATGTATCGTTGAATTTGAATACGGGTGATGCTCATATTGAACTTTGGTAAGGGTGGCTACTGATGTGAAAGTAAACTGCTATAAAGTTGTTGTTTGGTAATATGGTAGTTTTGAATGCAATTACAAGTAATTTCTGTTCTCACAGTCATTATTGAATAAGTTAACTAGTGTCGTTTAGTCCATACAAACGTATCCTTCTGCTTTCTAGCTGGAAAATATAAGTCAATGTTTAGTTTTTTTTTTTTGAAAATCATAATACAATATAGATAGAGTCAAATCAGAACACAAAATACAAAACAAATAGTATGTGCTCTTAGATTATTTTCCAAGGATGAAACGATCAAATAATGTCAAAAACCAAGTACAAATTTGAGATCTTATTTTTTAACGTTTTTTTCATTAATTTGTCAAATATATAATTTCAAACAACGGAAACGATTAGTAACTTCAAATCCTCCTCATATGAAATGATTTTCAACCCATCTTAAACGCGAGCCTGCCATATCTTTAATTCAAAAGATCGCTCCTTCTACACAGCTAAGCTGATCCGCTTCCACAACGTGAATTGAGTTTTAAAACTTCCCCAATCGTTACCAAGCCGTTAACCAGACTTTAACAGCTGGTTGAGAATTTAAAGGTGCTTTTAATACTTTTAATTAAGTTGGCTGCTTCTTACGGCTGTTGATATTTAAGCAACGTGCTAGGTATTACTAAGAATTTCGAAGATGTTTACTTTGGGATTACAGGGGGGAGTTGAAAGTCGGATTATTCTGAATATTTTTTGTAGGATTAGTGATTCGAAGAATTTGAGGCCTGGATTTTGCTTTATTGAGCAAGAATTTTGTAGGTTAGGTCGGTCTGAAGGTTACAGCTGTTTTTGGGAGCTATAAGAAAAGATTACCTATAAATATAACTAAAAAAATCAATCTAAAATAGTCTTTCTTTTTGTAACCAGTACCCTTAGCACGAGTTTTCACTCTTTTACTTTACAGCGTCTTTCCAGTACTTACAGCGTTTCTTGTATTAAAAAATGGAACAGCGCCTCTGGTGTGCGAAGAAGGAACTAATTTATTCTTCGAAAATTGTCAATTTGAAATTGTCAAAGTTCCAGTTTATTTTACGTCTCAAATACTGAAAACTCGTGCTAAGGGTGCTAAGGGTACAGAAGAGAGTTATTAATCCACCAAACTTATGATTTAAGATTTTTTGTATTTGATACAAGTTTTGGCCAAGACGTTTGTCTTCATCATTTAGATAATTTTTCTTCTCTAAATTATGAAGACAAACGTCTTGGCCGTCGGGTCGTGAAAAAAAAATAACTTTGCGATTGCCTACGACGCACAACTAGTAAGTAGTTGTCGTTACCACTTTGGTAACACTGTACGAAGAAACGTGAGAGGTGCCTTAAAACAAATCCCAAAAGCAATCACTACAAAGATAGAAAGTTTCGCGCATGGGGGATCAAAAGATAGTCGCAATTGAATCAGTCCGATCTCCTGCATGTTACATGGAACGTATACATTATCCGTAATGAACATAGTTTATAAGTCTTCCTTCGTATCAATCACTTAACATGGTCTCTCAACAAGGATCATTTATTAAATAACAAATAATTCGACACGAAATGATGACAAATATGAAAGAAAATAACCAATATTTGATGACACACCAGCAATTTATGAATCCGGAAGAGCAATTTAAATATCTTTTATCAATTGACTTAGTTCAATAAATTGTAAGTGACACTAAAATTGTTATATTATCCAGGATTGAAAACATCTGGAAAATACAGCAGGAAACTTTGCCCAGCAGTAGGATACAATATACCAGACTATTCAAGTATTTTAATGCTAATGCTGGTTCTGACGAATCTAAAATTCATAGTTTAATTCTACAGATGTGTAAATAGTTAGAAGGGCTTAATGCATTCGACAAACCATACGGACTAAAGTCCAAAATGAAAAAAAATACCTATAAAGCAAGTGATGAAAGAAAAGAAATGATAGACTCGTTAACACACAGACACGGTCAGACATAAATACGGAACAACAACAAAATCTTTTACCAATAGACAACGAGTAAGTTCAATACACCCCACACATTGCGCAAGTGACACTTACATAAAACGAAACAATTCAGTATCAATCTCTCAGCGCCAATAATTTATTAGGACCGAAGCAACCGTCAGTAGTAGTGCGATACATCACAGTGAGTCAACTTGCAGTGAATCATATCAGCGAAGACGGTACGTGTGCTATCTTTAATTCAGTAGCTCAGTGAACGGGGATGTGGTGTGAGTGATGAGTGATAGCGGTGTTGAAGTGATGGAAATGTTACTGTAGCTAGATGGCACGTGTGAAAACCAATGAATTAAAATCATCATCATGTCGTTATTTTCTGCCTATTCTATTTGGGGTCGAGTTTCGCGACTGTTAGGCCCTTCGTACACTAGGCGACTCCGGTATCCGATACTCCAGTCGCATACCTAAGTCGCGCGACTCCAGTCGCGCACGATCCGTACACAGCGGCGACTCGAGTCGTAAGACTCAAATCGTCTATTCGGCCACCATTCTATATTCAACCTTATTAATACATTGTGCAGAACACAAAACGTACATCTCATAACATAAATTAAAATGCTTCTATTTTAAAAATGGCGAGTGCATTCCTATTTCAAATTTTTGGAATTAAAAATTGGCGCGTATATAGGAGAAAAATCAATCTAGATAGGTCCCATGTCTGGGCTGCGTTTAAATCCTATATCCAGTTTAAATTTATACTGACTAAATGTCAAACAGCCCGTTTAAGTACACCGGGAGGTGAAAAATTATACCAATTAAAATTTAATCTGCCCCGTTTACGGTCGTCCGCTGGTCTATGTTTTTACTGAAAGGAAAAAAAAATTGCGACCTTTTTACATTGCAAAATTTTATCCTGCTGTCAGATTGACATTAAGTTTTGTTGTTTTGCTCGGTTCGCGCCTAAACTAAAAAAAAAATCTTTAAATTCCCTAGTATTTATATACTTAATATATTTATTAGAATATTCTTTTGAATTTGACAAGCCTGTTGGTCTAGTGGTTAGTGACCCTGACTGCTATGCCGAAGGTCGTGGGTTCGATTCCCACCCAGGACAAATGTTTGTGTGATGAGCACGATCATTTGTTCTGTGTCTGGGTGTAATTTATCTATTATATTTATGTATTTAGAAATATATAAGTATGTTTATCAGTTGTCTAGTACCCATAACACAAGCTCTGCTTAGCTTGGGACTAGATGGCGTTGTGTGATAGTTGTGGAATATTATTATTATTAATTGTAATGATACAAACAAGGATATTTTTCTACCTCAGATACAAATTTGATGTTTAACAATAAATTTTAAAATAATAGATACAAATTTTTCGTCGGTTAAAAATCGCGGAGACTTGGGTATCGGCGATCTTGATAGATGAGTAGCGAGCGACTAGAGTCGGCGACGCATCACCAAAATGTCGGCGACGCGACCTGTGTACGAGCCTCTATGGATTTGTATTGCAATAGTCTCCTGGAAACCAAAATCGTAAGGTATCGGAAACTTGCGTCGCCTCGTGTACGAACCCTCGTACACAGCGCGACGCAAGTTTCCGATACTAGAGTTTCGTCACTACTCATGACCTGCGGAAAATTCGAGGTACTAAATTTTTATAATGCAATTTGATGTAACGACATAGACACTAGCGCCGCGTCAAAAGGTCATGATGGGTGGTCAAGAATATGAATTTATAAAATGTCTGACACATGACTGTGACGATCAAAGTATATTTTTTAGGGTTCCGTAGGTTCAAAAAAAAAACGGAATCTTTACAAGATCAGTCGTGTGACAGTCCGCCCTTCACAGTTAATTTCCTGCGAACCTAACATTAATCCAAATCCAAATACTTTGTTCGTAATTAATTTTAAAATGTTATTCAATAAAATAGAAAAAAAACCATCTCTCCCACCTTTTTAATAAAACTGCATACCAAATTAAGATTTGTTATGAGGATTATAAATATTTTTTATCATTTTAAAATAATTACTTTCCAAAAATGATTCAAGAATATGCTACGGTACCCTTTATTCCGTGAATAAAATTAATAATGGTAAATAAATCGTTCCGCCATCTTGAAAGTCGCGGAAACTCAAGTAGCGGCGATGTCAACAGATAGGTAGCGCGCGATTGGCGTCGCGCGCCGCGTGCCTGTGTACGAACGTATATGGATTTCTATTGCGAGAGTCGCCTGGATACTGAAGTCGTAAGGTATCGGAAACTTGCGTCGCATAGTGGACGAAGGGCCTAGACGACACACCAGAATTTACTTTTTTTTCTTTTATATTATTTTTCATAACAATTAAATTTAAAACAATAAAAACTTTAAATTTAAAATGTCACTTACGAGATATCTTCCGTGATTATCTATTTGTTTGAGATCGCGATTATTATGTTTATTAAAAAAAAAAGAATAAAAAAAATACCCTTTTTAGTTGGAACAGGCGTAATAATAATTGTTGTTGTGTGATTGCGTAAACAAATGTATCTAGATAATTATGTGATAGTAGCAATCGCCGTTGATATTCTGTCATGTATTGAAGACTTCCCTCGATTTCTTCAAGATCTTGACCTAAGTACTTTCAAACAAAAAATAAAAGAAGACATTTAGATAAAGCCTCAGATTTTATTTTATACTTAACAATAATATTTGATATGAACATTTCTTTAAGGTAACTAGGAAGCTGATTCTATTGTGTTATAATCCATTGCATGAATGAATAAAATCATAATTTAAAAGAAAAAGTAAGCAAATAAATAATCAAGAATAATAACTAAATTACTCTAAGTAATACTTATTTATTTACGGAAACCCACACGGTACGTAAAGCGACTAATTTATTAAGTAAAAAAGCAACAAAACTTTGTTGAAAACAACTCATTCATTATCCGCTATTGGCTCGCTTCCATATCACAGAACATTATTAAAACGCTTCCGCTCATACTTTAGAGAAAGAATAAATTTATATATTTTTGTCTCTACAGTGTTCTTGTATTTCAATATTTTTCACGCAAAACGAATTGGGAAAACTAGAGCGCGCTTGAATCACAATTTAGCTAGATTTTTTTATCATCATTTCGGGGCAATTTTCGGAAAAGCCCCTTCAGTAATTCACGTTAAGAAAATGTTTTAGTCTTTTGCTTATAACTGTTGGGAATAAAAGGAAAATATTCGCTGTTCCTTTGTTAGGAGATTGAGTAAGATTTTCGTATACCTAAATGTGAACAGGTGTTGATCGTAACGTGAAAAATGTAATCAAGGGAATAAATTGTGACTGTTATTTGGTACATAACATAAACCAGTATGTCAATTTAAGATTTTTTATTGCCAAAAATTATGAGGTTATGGGGTGGTTTGGATTCACCTTCCAGCAGTCCATCGCGGGCAACGACAACGCAGGACATACGAACTGGCGATGCTAGGTATTGAAAAAATTAAAACAAAAAAACAAACAAGTACATTGTCGTAAATGCCACATCTAGTAATTTTCACTTTTTGGACCTTTTTATAATAAAACTAGCTGACCCCGCAAACATTGTTTTGCCATATAAATTTAAAAAAAAAGTAGATGTTGGCCGATTCTCATAGATACCGGATAAGCACAAAAAATTTCATCAAAATCGGTCAAGCCGTTTCGGAGGAGTATGGCAACGAAAACTGTGACACGAGAATTTTATATATTAGACTAGCTGACCCCGCAAACGTTGTTTTGTCATATAAATTTAAAAAAAATAGATAGTAGCCGATTCTCAGACGCACTGAATATGCACAAAAAAATTTCATCAAAATCGGTCAAGCCGTTTTGGAGGAGTATGGCAACGAAAACTGTGACACGAGAATTTTATACATATATTAGATAATGATTTTTGTACCCGAGCATGTTTAAACGTCTATTTCTGTACGCTTACCTACACTTTTTTGTATTCAAACAAGTTTTCTCAATAAGTGAAATATGTGAATTCTTTAGGAGAAAAAATGAAGTACTTAAACCATAGGTCTCATTAGGGTCAAAAATGTTTTCTTATAACTTTTTAAACCTTTACATTGGTTCTACATAATGTATCCGTTTTTTAGAGAACTTTATAATCGTTTCAGTCATTAATAAGGTTTTGAAGGTTTGTTTGAAATACCAACGCCGGCGTCGGACCCATATTTACATAGCTCTTCGGCCTGATTTCTCCATTGAATCTACTTTTATTATCATCATTTTTAGGTATGAAAATGAGATAAGGAGTGTTAAAACTCATGTGTCTAAGAGATGGTGATGGGTGTGAAAATTGTTGAATGGAAAGAAAGAGGAAGGTCAAAGAAAAGATTATGGATTGTGTGAGGAATTATATAGGGTGACTGGTAATTAGTGTACGATACTTAAACACGTGATTGTGCTCATGATAACAAACAATTTTTATTATAGGAGCAAAGCCGAAATCGTGAAAAAAATTATCAGCTGTTCAGTACATTTAGCAAACATAAATGTACTGAACAGCTAATTTTTTTTTCGCGTTTTCAGGTTTGTTCCCATAGTAAAAGTTGTTGGTTATCATGAGCACAATCACGTGTTTAAGTATCGTACTCTAATTACCAGTCACCCTATATAAATATAAAAGGAGTAAATGGTGCTTTAAATGGTGGTGAAAATGGAAGAAGAAAACGTGATCCTAGGTAAAATGGGAAAACCGCAGGAAGATGATGATGATGGTGAGGGTTGTTGTAAGTTCACCACACAAATAATTCCCCACGAAAAAAAGTATATATTAAATTGGCCAAAGGTTTTTGTTTTTTTTTTTAATTTTGCTCATTGTACATTCGACCCATTTTTTTCCGCACGGGGATAGCAGAACAGTTAAATTATAAAATCCAGCACAAAACTACCGAAAACGAGAACACAATGTGGAATCTGAACAGAAAGTACTAGGAGAACAGGATCAAACCTTTTTTTCGAGGGGTTTAATTTTTGTGGCGAACTTACAATAGGCTCAGAAAATTGACACTGACAACTCTAGAACGCCTTAGATGTTTTCGTCTTTAGTTGTACAGTCGGCCAAGAAAGTGGTGTACCACCCTAAGGTTGAATATCGCTTGCAGATTCATAGGTGATAAAGATTAGTTTCGCTTGCAGATCGATCTGACAACTTCTATTGCTGTCTTTATCTGATTATTGATAACGACTATTACTGTTTGTAACGTGACAGCTGTTCTTAGTTTGAACTTGATGGAACCAATGACGTCGTAAAATCAACGGCGGGGGGCTGTAGATTTTGATGACAAAATTGTATCTACAAATTCAGAATTGTAATCAACAAGTTACATAAAATTGTAAAGGCACAAGGCGAATCCACAAACCTACAATTTCTGTAAACTTGTAATTACAATATCAATAAAAAACAAGCTAAAAATAGATTTATCCTTTTATTAAATTTCTACAATCAATTTTAAAATACTTATAACAAACAAAAACATAGCATATATAGTAATATTTAGAAGATATTGAAAATTTTTAAAAATTAGAAACGGGTGTAACCGCCGTTGGCCTCTATAACCTCTAAAAGACGAGACCTCATTGAACCAACAAGCCGTGAGCAAATATCGGTTCCCCGCATTTCCTCCCAAATATAATTACAGTGACTAATAAGAGCTTGTTTGGTTCTTTCATTTTGATGCGACCATCGTTGGACCATAAGGCCCCAAAGATTTTCTATCGGGTTGAGGTCCGGCGATCTTGAGGGCCACTGAATTACCCTTACGTCAGTGTGTGAACGAAACCAGGCTCTTACGATCCTCGCATTATGAATTGAACAATTATCTTGAACAAAATCAAATTGTGGCACTTCGTTCTCCGGGTAAACATTACGGACTGTCGGTAGCATTGCATTCTGAAGCACGTCGATATAATTTACAGCCGTCGCTCGAGGAGGTAGAGAACACAATTCTCCTACACCATCCGCACTCATCCAGCCCCAAATATTTACGGAAATTCGACCTGATTCTCTATTTGGAATTACATGATCATCTTTATACCGTGTTGAATTATATCGCCAAAGGTGAAGACGTCCATGCTGACTGGATTTAAACGTTTTTTCATCACAAAACACTGTATTAGACCAATCAAACTCTAAGTGCTCTCTGGCGAAGTTCAGACGAGCAAGTCTGTGAGCATCCGTCAAATATATTTTCTTGGCGTAATGCCTGTGGTGCAACCCCATGTAATGTAGATGATTCCTTATTGTTTGGGCACTCACATCGAACATCTCCGCAAAATGTTTTGTGGGCTTAAACCATTGATTTCATATTCCCGTCTCATGAATTCTCTATCGTTATTGGAGAGTGCAGGCCGGCGACCACTTCTTCTGTGATCCAACAAACTTCCCTCCTCTCCTTCACGACGAATCCAAAAGCGGACAGAACGCCTCGATATATTCAAATTCCGGGATATCGCACTGATACTGCTTCCCTCATTAAATTGGGCAATTATTTGTGCTCTTTCGGCAATGGTCAAGTTGGCAGGCATTGAGATGATTTTATATGCAGTTGATTGAAAAATAACATGGAAAATATATCGATTTTTTTGCATATATTTGACAAAATGTCAATTGTCAGTTTTCTTTTTCAAATGGAATTCGGTTGTCTATTTAATTTAAATAGTTTTTATTACTTTTGTTTGGAAACATTTCAATTGCTTTGTAGAAACTAATGTCCTTTTCATTTATACTAAAGGTTAAAATGTCATGTACTTATATGTGACATATGACGTATGAATACTAAATACATAGGTTTACGTCATGATAATGTTGTCTCTTTCAGTAATATCTTTTTATAACGAACCTTGTTGTAATTTTCGATGACCGGGAAACTAAATCAAAACTGGTACACCACTTTCTTGGCTGACCGTACTATTTATTGTACTGTCAGCAAATTACCGTAATGTTTGTAGATAGATAGATAGAATACTCTTTATTATGCACACCATACAACTTAAAGGTACATAACATGTTTGTAGCGTCAGCCTCAATCTAATTGATTGGTGATACATAGACAGAAGACTATCAAATGGATCTTATTCTGACTATCAAGATCCCTTTGATGTACTCGACAGTTATTTATATGTATATTGTTCTAGTTCCCAAAGGCTTGAGTAAAGGTATTAGGTTCATTATACATCGTTCAAAATGTAGTGACAGTTTCTAGTCCCAGAGAGATTTATAATGTATAAGTACAACGATGAATTTTGCAACAATTTGGGATATGTTTGTAATCACAGGCCTACCTCCTCGAATATATTGTAGTTTGCTTCCAGTCTAAACGATTCCAGTATTTGTGAACTGAGAGCTTTAAAAGTAGCTTAAGCGCGGGTTACGGACGCGGCGAACAATTGGTAGGTCGCCGTCCGATCAAGGACCAGGGGGGGGTATTACAACGTGTTAAAACCAGGCTTATTCCGGCGAGTGAAAGTGACAGAGCTATACAAGTCGTCTAGCGCCATCTCGTTCACTCACTGGAACCATCCTGGTTTTAAGACGTTGTAATACCCCCCCTGGTCGACGGCGTGTAGTGTTCCACGCGCGCCACATTAGCTGTCAATACTCCAACTGACAATAATGACTGTGGTCACTAGAGTGCGCTGTCAGCGCGCACATTGTGTAAATTAAATATAGTAGGTATTAAAGTGTGGACTAATCCTTATTTGATCCGTGTAGCCGCCTGGAGTTCAGTGACTCATATGATTGTTTCGTCATTATTCTTTGTGAAAAAGACTTCTACGAAATTCTGATTCAGACGATTTGTCTTTCGACTCGAAGAAAATGTTTCTGAATACTGATTTATTTTAATACATACTAATGTTAAACGGGAATGTGTGTCTCTTTGCGTTTTACCTTTTTAAGTCTTGGTGGCTGTACGTTTATAGAAACAGTTTAGAACTTTGGCTTTGGTATAAATTACCTGGGTTAGGAAATAGGACACTTTTATCCCAATATGACGTCAATAGTTATAAATTGTTTGCTTCTATATAGATGAACATAAATAAGGACAACAACTTGTTTGATAATTTAAATTCTAGTAATATAATAATATATCCTTGTTTAACACAGTTCATTGACTCAACTGACAACCTCGCATAAAAAAATAATAGAAGAAACACTTTTTGGTAGATAGAAACACTCCACAACTAGGATACTTTTTTTTTTTTTTTTTAGCGTGGTAAAATCATCAAATGAGTCCTCCAACCCCGGGCAGGGCGGGAGGGACTGTCAGACTTCTACTGACTAAAATCCACGGTGTCCTTCATAGCCTGTTATGTTCCGGGGTCACGGTAAGGGAATAATCCCGCGACCCCGGCAGGCTTTGGCCCTCTGAGAGGGGGGCCCCGTCATTATGCTGACGCTCTTTGAGGCGCGCGTGGGACACAACGCGCCGTCGACCCGGGCATGGTCCTTGGTCGGGCAGCGAGTTGCCCTTTACTCGCTGTCCGCATGCCCGCGCCTATGGTGGCCGGAGATCATCAAGCGACGTCCGTCGCCGTGGGCGTCTACCACTGCGGCTGGGGCGGAGGGAGGACGCTGTCCTCTCTCGCTCGCGGCCCGCCTCCTCCTTCACGAGCATTACTGCCTCGCAGAAGGAGCAGACCGCTTCCCACTCCGTCTCGCCCCGCAGCATGGCCGCGACCAATGCTGGGCGCGAGAGGTCTCCGCCTATCGCAGCCGTGAGGACACGTCGGTGCTCCGCCCAAGCTGGGCAGTCTTGCACCGTATGCTCCACCGTGTCCTCCGGGCGATCTTCGCAGTGGTGACACCCAGGCGTCTCCGTCTCCTCCTTTCGCATCAGTCACAGGTACCTCCCGAAACTTCCGTGTCCGGTGAGGACCTGCGTCAAGCGGTAGGTCAGGACGCCATGACTTCTCTCCAGCCACTCCTCAAAGAGGGGTCTTACAGCCGCAATTGCGGCGTGCCCGGCCTTCGGTCGCGACAGTCGTTCCTTCCATACTGCCCTGAGATTGCGCCGGAGGTCTTCCCGCCGCGCCTCGACTTCTCGAGGCAGCGGGGTCACGCCCCGGCGCTGCGCCTCCACGCGCCACTCATAGACGCGCTGGAGGGCAGTCGCCTCCAGATGCCAGGGCAGCAATCCGGCAAGGAGGTTGGCCGACTCGCCGGCAATCGTGCGGTATCCCCGGATCATTCGGATAGCCATGACCCTCTGGCATGCGACCAGCTTCTGTGGTCGCGTCCGGATGCTCAGGGCCCACACAGGGGCCCCGTAGAGGGCCATGGACCGCACGACGCCGGCGTACAGCCTACGGCAGAAAGCGTTTGGCCCGCTGAGATTGGGCAGGAGTCGCCTGAGGGCGGCTGCTGCACGGTTCAGCTTTGGGGCCAAACTCAGGAAATGCTCCCTGAAGTTCCACCGGCTGTCGAGGACGAGTCCCAGGTACTTCATCGTCCCCTTGACGCCGATTGGAACTCCTTCCACCGCAATGCTGTAACTCGACTGTGGCGAGTTACGGCGGCCATAAAAACACATGGCCTCCGTCTTGTGCAGCGCCACGTCGAGTCCCAACCGCCGGATCCTATGGACGACTGTCGCGACCGCTTCCGTCGCCGCGTCGGCCGCCGCCTGATGCGACTCTCCCTGTGCAAGGACGAGCGTGTCGTCAGCGTAACAAATTATGCTGACGCCGTCAGGGAGGTCGCTGCGCAGCACCCAGTCGTATCCGATGTTCCACAGGGGCAGTCCCAGGACCGAACCCTGTGGAACACCGCACGACATCTCTCGCCGGTTCCACTCTCCCCGGTGACCGGGGTAGATGACGGCTCTGTCCGTCAGGTAGTCCTCGACTATTCGGCGGAGGTAGGTCAACAATTAGGATACTTAAGAACTTCATTAAGAAATGTTTTATGCAACTACGTTAAGAACAGAAACGTTAATGTCTTGCTATAAAAAATAATATGCGTAAATGAATGTTAAATAACAGTTACCATAGTTATTTAATTAATGTTATTTTCACAGTTGCTTATATCAGAAGGTGCATGACGTCACAATATGGCACCGTCACACATTTGTTCACACCGTAGTCGCATAGTACATACGTATGGACTGAAAACGTGCGTGAGCTAACTTAACATATTTTACATAATCTAAGTAGATTGTTTTTAATGTTGTCGTTAGACATTGAGTTCTCGTATAGACTAAAATCTATTCAAATCCTCATATCGAAACAATGTTTCGAATATTTATATGAATGTTCTCCTAGTGTAAAATAAATCTGCTCAGACCAAAAAAAAATACAACATAAGCTGATGACATTAACCGATGAGAAAAGGAGATTCTCAATTCGATATTGTTATAATATTTTTTATTGATATTTTAAAAGCAAACTTATCATTAAAAGGTCAACGTTGTTTTGTTTGTTGTTCTCCACACCGAAAAACAGCTGGTATAAAATAAGGTGTCATGAAGCTCATTCGGTATATATTCTTTTGGTATTTTTTCTTTAATCGGGGGTACTGTTACAAAGAGGTTAAATTTGGTTCGCGAGTAATTTCTGGAACTGTAGAACTGGATTTGAACATTCTTTCACCATTATAAAACCATGTTCATGAATCACATAGGCGGTATTTAATTTTCAAACTAACTCCGTGTAAAGCTAGGCGGATCGCTAGTTTATGTCTAGTGTGCTCAGACTTAAAGTTCATTTTCCAAAGAGAAATTTATTTACGTGTTTGGTAACTATATACCTTATACAGTTTCTACCTTCTCTATTACTATTACGTCACATGTCGACGTCGCGTCTTTAACATTATTACCCTCGGGTGAAATTGAAGCTTCGGTTTTGTTAAGAATTAATTACCAATGTTGTTGATTTGAGTTAGGTTCACGAGAAGGGCGTTGATTCCACGTGATTTTGGCGTTACATAATTAAGGAGAATTTACGTTAAGGACGCTTTTGTTATTACCTATGTATATAAGCGATCGTTTATTTGAAAACCGATAGGATTTTGAACTAAACGCTAATTAATGTTGATGGAACGTATTCGGTAGAACACAGATTCAGCAAATAACAAACAACAGAGTGCTTTGACCATTTACAGAAACTGGTACAATGCTCGATTCAATACGAAACAAGATCACTTTGAACCAGTGTCTAACAAAGTTCTAACCAACGTTAGTTAAGTAAGTTTAACCCAATAATTTGTGAGGGAGATTGCACGCAGTGGCACTTCATAGGGGCCTATGTTCAGCAGTGGACTGCAATAGGATGAGTGATCATGAAAAGATGACCCAATTAAATGAATATTTGTTATCAACATAAATTTCGATTTTATTATTTCAGCAACTTTGTATAGCATTAAAATTATAAGTACTTGATGTAAAACTTTAGGAATGTTTGACGGCATCGAGTACTGCACAGCGTTTCGCGGGTTCGATTCCCGCACAAAACAAATATTTGTGTGATCTACAAGTAGTTGTTGCTGTTGTTTCAGGTCCAGGTGTTTGTGTATGTGAGTTTAAATGTTTGAAAACAAACACACAACACAGGAAAAATGACAAGTGTGGAGTAACGTTTCGATCAAAGAGCCTAATAATCATCGAAGCAACAATGAAGAAGACATATAATATTCTTTTGTTTGTCGGTACACGCTCATTATCATAGAGATATCCGTATTATCTTGCAATTCATGCATTGCACTTAAATATTTCTCCAATGTCAGCAGGAATTCTAACACAAATCTAATTCAACTCCTAATATTCCACTGTGTATTCCAAAATTTGTAAGATCAAACCCCAGTTGATTGGTCCCGAAGATTAAGTCAGGCACATATCGGCACAATGTTGGTAATTGGTATAATAATTAACTTAAACGTATCCGTTTCAAGGAGGCAACTCATCAATTTAGTTAGGAACCGATGTACCTTTCAGGTTGGATTTCGACGAGTATTTTGGATGGAATATTCCATAAATAGTGAACGTTGTAAGATTTTGTTGACAACTTGGAGATTGAATGTATTTCTAGGAAGTAAGATCGATTATTTGGGGTGTCCTATTGTCATCAATTGAGATACACTGAAAAGAATACTAATTTGAACATTATCAGTTAAAACCCATAGAGCGATCCGTCCCGGCGACACTATATACCGATGAGTTTTAGATGACCCATTACGTGCTTTCTCACTGGCGGCGACAGATCGCATTGCATTTAGCCTATACAGAGATCGCGAGATGGGTTCAGATCGTATAGCCAAATCGGATCGCCGGACCGGGTCGCGCTTTCTATGTAAAGGCCTTATATGAAGAGTTGTTATAGATAAAAAATCTTTAAGATACGTATCTTTAAAAGACTTGTTAAATGGTACAGGTACTTTTCTTAGGATAAACAACCGTTGGGGTAGACGTGTTTTGAGTGGAGACCGCGACTAGGCAAGCGTAGTGTAGGGTGCCCGGCCGCCGGCCAGCCAGGTGGAGATAAAATCTGCGAAAGGAGCAGCCAGCTGAGACTGGACGACAAAAGCTCAAAGCAGTGGTCTGTAGCGTACATTGGGAGAGGTCCATGTCTAGACATGAGCTATTATCGACGGAGACAATCTTGAATCTATCAATAGGGACTAAAATAAGTACTATGTTGAACAGAACTTCCATATACAAAAGCCATTGAACTATCACAATGGTCGCCATCGTGTAATGAACCTTAACGAATTTGGCTTTAGAGTTAAGTACTGAACCTCGACCGTCTAGTCAATCAGTCAATCTCTTGATTGGGATGATTTAGAAGTTTGGTTATATTCTGCTTCAATGGACCTGAGTATAATTTTTGTTGCTGTTTCAGCTTGATACCTGGTGTACGCGTTCCTGAGAAAAAGTGTCTTGACACACGGACAACAAAGTCAACCCATAAGGGTTCCGTTTTTTATTTCAGTAACAAAGTACGGAACACTATTAATAATTACTATTGGTTAATTGAATTTATTATACGCCCTCAGATTGATACACTATCAAAACATCATGATTTCACACAACACCATTATTTTGACGCACTCAGATGCGTTTACCCACAACCCAGTTTAGTCAACCAATGTGTGGTTTTTGCATAAACAACCCGATTTACGGTTAAACCATAAAATAAAAAAGCCGTTACATCGAACAGAGTTGTAAATCCGATAATGGGCAGATTTACAGAAAACATTGTACGTTAAATAGGCCATCATGATGATATATGGCTTCAGTAGCCAGGTGGCGCGTATAATGTGAGAAAATTGGTTCAATTCGTTCTTAAATCACATAATTTATGTCATTATCATCTGTAAAGAAGAGTTATCTATACATCTTGTCTCTTTTGCAGACCAAAAATAAATCAGACCTGAGATTACTGTAACTGATTTTGAAGTAGAGAAAAATTAGTCCAACAGAATATACAACGTGTAAAGTTAATAGCGCAAAACCTCTCGTGGGGTCACTCAGCCCATGTTGCTGAACAATGTTTGTTTCAAGACTTTTGGAAATTCGCAAAAAAAAATACTTTTTCATACAAAATGAGAAATTGATTTGGCCCATCACAGTATGAAAATTTTTGGTTTTTTGAGAATTTCCAAAAGTCTTAGAACAAACATTGTACAGTAACATGGGCTGAGTTACCCCACGAGAGGTTTTGCGCTATTAACGTTACACGTTGTATAGATCTCAAATCATATGTCATGATGAAGACTCCGCTATATACGAAAATAACTAGTATCTTAGTCATTAGAAATCTAAACTAGAAGCGCCTAAGATAATTATGTTGCCTTGTTGTGTATTTGTCAAAAAATTGACTTTGTGTTGTCTTGTCTAGCCTTAGTTTAGACGGTACGGTTAGCGCAGTGGCTGAACGATCGACTGCTGCGCAGCATGTCGCGGTTCGATCCCCACACGGTACAAATATTTGTATGACCTACAAGTAGATGTTCCGGGTCTGGGTGTTTCTGTATATGAATAATAATATTCCACAACTATCACACAACGCCATCTAGTCCCAAGCTAAGCAGAGCTTGTGTTATGGGTACTAGACAACTGTTAAACATACTTATATATTTCTAAATACATACATATTATAGATAAATTACACCCAGACACAGAACAAATGATCGTGCTCATCACACAAACATTTGTCCTGGGTGGGAATCGAACCCACGACCTCCGGCATAGCAGTCAGGGTCACTAACCACTAGCTAGACCAACAGGCATGTCAATTTATATATTTTTATTATAGTTTCTATATTTTTTAACGGACCCACGACACAGAAGAAATTCTTAGCACGAAGCAATAACTTAAAAAAAAATAAGTCTTATTAGTTACCCAATCACTTCAAAACGGCTGAATGGGTCTTGATGTTTGACTCAGAGATAAATGTAATAGTCTGGAATAAAGAAACTGTTTCTCTCATTATTATTTTACCGTGGAATAGTTTTAGAAGTACATGCGGGCGAAGCCGCTGGCAACAGCTCGTATTGAATATTAGGTCAAATCGGCTAATAATTAATCTTTTTGCCGCTGCAACAGCTCGTATTGAATATTAGGTCAAATCGGCTAATAATTAATCTTTTTTTAACAAGGTTATATAGCCCTATCAATTCTTTGTGCGATCTATTAGATACTATTTAATTTTGCTTATCTTTAGCAAAATGTTTCAAAATGATATGTTAAAAACAAATGAATGTTGTTACCACAACTTCGACAAAATATACGACATCCCAGTTTCATTTCAGTACATTTTATTTGTTTCCAGATAGCTGTAATCTAGGGGTCTTTAAGTCAAGAGTAAATGAAAAAACACATTATTTCACTTTCACAGTTCATGAAATAATGTAACTATAGATTACCAAAGTGTCTTTGAAGTTTAATAGATCACGAATTCGAGATGCAAAATGAAGTCCCACTACATAAAGTCAAAGTAAGCAAAAAGCTACCGTCTAAACGGAACTAAAAGTTCACTATAACGAGCACTAGCAGCGAAGGTATGAATTACAGTTGAAATCAAAACGGCACATTACCAAGAATCGGCATTCACGATCGTCGATTATAGACATCGTTGCTCAGCACTCGCTTTAATCGATTTAATCGTTTCCTGTATGAATCGTACGGTTCCAAATTGTCTTTGAATATCCTTTAAATGAATGGCACACTGATTGTGTGTGATGTTTTATGTGCTTCTGTTCGTGCGGAGAAGCCGTATTGGCATCGATTATGGGGGCTTCGAAATATCAGTTTCATTTGAGTTGAGAATTTTGGTTGGATTTTTTGGAATTACGAGATGTTTTACGATTTCAGTGACAGCGATTATTTTAAGATAGAAGGAACATTAGTTTTAGCGACTATGAGATAGCTATTTGCCTTACCTTGGTTTTTCACTGTAGCAGATTTTGCAAAACACAACCGTGTTCAAAAATTATTATTTGAATTATACTTTTATTAATTACGTTGGGTTAAGAATTTCTCCTATGTCGTGGGTTTACAAACATTGAAAAGCACAAACACACCCAACCCGAAACAACTGCCTACTTGTAGGTAATACAAATATTTGGTTGTTATTTCTTTTTCCGTGCGGGTTCGAACCCGCGATATGCTGCCGAGCAGTAACCATGCCGTCAAAAAGATCAATTGAACTTCTAGCCATTTTTCGTTCTAAGATATTTATAAGAATGTTGTTTGTAGATGAGACCTTTGTTCAGCAGTGTACGTCTTCCAGCTGTTGGCAATGATGACAATAATGATTTTAGTACGTAATACATAAACGCAAAAGCTCCGAAACCAAATTTTTAATTCTTACAAATTTAAAAGCTGTATTTTATGTTCAAACTGCTGTCCGTGCGAGATCAGACCCAGATTTAATAAATAAAAACAATGAATACTCATCATTGCGAGCATATCCAATGGTTCTAGCAAGCGTCAATGTGAAAATTTTGACTCGTAAGTCAAAATTTTTATGAATGAATATTTAATTCTCTTTCTGTGTCAGCATTTTTACCATCTGTCAAGTCAGCTTCCCATTACTCAAGATTGAATATTTTCAACAAAACAGATTATTACCATCAAATCAATAATTCTCTCACGGCCTCATATTCCCTTCATTTCGCTTTCTTAATTCCAATTTCTCGTCCACCTAATGACTATTCAATATCGGACTCTTGCATTGCCCCAATTCGCCCATCGTTTATTATTAAAATTGCTCCTCCAAGTTCCTAAAGGTCGTAACAGATATTTATTGCGGCAATCCTTATAAACAATGACTAAAATCTAATACAGAATGGTGTTTTGCGAAGCGTTTGTACAATCATGCTCAAAATTATATTTAATGCTGTAATTTGGAGAAAATTGCGCTGATTCGGTAGTGGTGCGAGATATAAACTGTTGGGGATTTGGATTTAGTTTGGCTTGTTGTTGTTAATTGATGTGATTTTTGTCACTCATTTTAATTATTAGACTTTGTTTTCGTACGCCGAGTTTTTTTTGTCACCATGGCTAATGATAGGATTTAAACGGTTAAAACAATTTATTAAAGAAAACTATAAAATAACTGATTTCTTAAAGGATATTGAAGAAATTATTGACGTTGAAATTTCTCAACAAAATATCGATTCCAATTTCGACTAGAAAAAAATGCATAATCAAGACGAAATATGGAAGAACAAAATGCGCTATTATTGTTTAAATAAACTGGGTTATGAGCAAGAAAACAAAAACTCGCTCTCACCCAAAACTTGGACCCAACAAATTAAAGATTGCAAGTGGTAAATTCAGCAAGTTGTTCGTCGAGACAGGCCGGACATCGGCACTCTGAACAGATGGCCGGCTTAAAGTTCCTCTCGGCCGACTATACATACGTAACTATAGATGCTACGGACTATAGATACGTACTAACGATGTCCCCTACTTGTTAAGGGGGAGTTGTGCTGGGTAGCAGTTTTATGGTGTTTAAAGACATCGGCTGTTCCTGGTTGGAAATGATATTCCATACTCGTATTTATCTTAACAATCTCAAATTATATGATTTATGAAGATTGGTACTGTTCTTTGATTTTTTTTTAAATTTATAAGTCTTACATTAACCTGCCAAATTCTAAAATACAGGGGTCTAATTTCTAAACACGTGGTTTCGGCCTAAGAATGAATGATTTATTATGACTAGACATTTCCTTAGAGTCCGCGCCACTATCATGAACTGCGGAAAATTCGTGGTACTACATTTTTGTAAAGCAATTTGATGTAATGACATAGACATTAGATCTACGTCGACTTCAGTCTTGGCGGTATTATCCACCCGCAAATTTAATTTTGACGTTAGTTACAGCCATACTTCTGTATCCGTTCCCGTGTCTTCGTTTAAGTAGACACCAAGCTCTTTCTCCCTTAAGTCTGCACTCGTACATGGTAACAATCAGTACTCTAGAACTAATTGGAACTTTGTTTTATCCTTGATCTAAACTGTTGTCTATAAAGGAATGTATTTTAGTGCTACGTCGTAGTAAGTGTCCTTATGGCTACGCCGTAGCACTAGTGCTACGGGGCCCAATGTGCTACGGAAACTAAGAAATTAACTTTGCTATGAATAATTACTGAAATAATACAAATAATATCTGGTTGACCGAGCTTCACTCGGTTTTTAAAATGTCTATATCTTGGGAACCGAGTTTTTCTCGAACCTGGGACCTTGATAAATCGATTCCTTGAGCCGAAAAACCCCTAATCTGTAACTTTCATGAAAATCCTTGGTGCCGTTTCCGAGATCCTGATTATATATAAATATACAAGAATTGCTCGTATAAAGATATTAGATTTTTACGTTTGTTAGACCAAAAATTACATAACATTTTTCTAGTATGTAACGAGGTATTGATGAAATCACTCAATCTTTGGATGACAGAAAGGTCTAACTAGAGTTTCTAAACCAGCCGTAATCACGTTTAAACGCGTTTTCTACGACTATCAACAGGATAAACATTTCAATTTTTACTGTATACCATCAACCCAATTAATTGACTTTTACACCATCTTTATAATGTTGAAGGATATTAAGTACTTTAATTCTCAGGTAGCTTACACAACTGTGTAACATGTTTAATCAAGCCACACTCAACAATCCAGGCTTTCAATTCTCTTTGAGTTCAAGCCATCAGAGATTAAACACCTCACAGTGCTTAGAAATTTTGTAAAGAGAATTTTTGATTACGACTTAAGGCTAGGTTGAGAACTAAGCTGGGACTTAATAAGAGTAAGTGTGATGACGGGATTGCTTGTCTGAACTAAGCCTTTGGTATGTTGCGTTGTCTGGTTACCGTGTTATGAGTTTATAACTTGTAGACTAGGCTTTTAAACTATTCATATGGTTGTGTCTGGGACCTTGACATAATATTGTATACTTGTTTCAGAATTATTAATACTTGAATATCAGTGTACAGTCACGAGCAATAGTATGTATACACTAAGCCGTATTAAAAACGCTGTTCTGCTACCATATTGATTAGACTATTGCCTTTTCATTAGACTTCTATTCTGGAAGCCGTAGTATTACGAAATAGGTATTATTTCAAATTGGAAAGCAGTATTTTACGAGCAAATTGCTTTGAATTTTGTTAAGTGTTTACATGTTATTGCTCGTGACTGTACAGATGCCAGCACATCTACAAATCTACCCCAATCTGTATTTCTTCAATAAATTTTGCTCTAAAAGCAGAAGGTTCATATTCGATTAAAAATTTCGAAAAATTTGAGAGACTAGTCTGTCTTTTGTTTCATGTTCAGACATGAAAGTTATGTTAAAACTTTTAATAACAAAGGCATGTAGGTTCATAAAAATTTAGAAACTAGCAGCTTACCTAGGCTTCACATTTAGAATATTCGACCTTCCCGAGATATCTCCAAAATACTTACCCACTTAAAAACCTTGTCCGTAATAATATGTAACGTATATAAAAGATCGGTTTTGTGTAGTATTTGGGAAGGTATACGCGTCTAAACATACTTTGTACTGAGTAAAAGTATTTAATAACAAAAATATTTAGAAATAGGTACTTCAATAAAACAGTTTACATGAAAATTACCTTTCCAAATTAGATTTAACCCGAATGATCTTTCTAGGCTTAATAAACTTAAATACGTAATGAGGACAGAAATAAATCTTATTAAGAGTGACTAACAATCTTTTGTGTTATAGAATATTCTAAAAGTAAATGGAATTTTGTATTTTACTAATAAACATACAGAGAATAAAACGTCTTAATTCTTTGACTCGCGGTACAAAACAAAACAGTTCCAAAACAGCCCCTTAAAACATTACACAACGATACAAAACTTCGTAGAACTTCAGACGCCCCTTAACAACTGTGAAATAAAGCCTTAACAATGAATTTGGTAAGTGTCAACCGTAGTTGTTCCGGGTCCATAAATACTTCTATTTGTGGCCCAAAGGTGGCACCACTGTGCACCGTCTATTTGAAAAGGGACCACGTGCAAGACAAATCTGGTTTAGTGAGTAGTATATTTCTGTAATTAAATTTCGTTTTCGAAACCTTTTGTTCGATATTGTTTCTAAGCTATTGAACGAATTTGTTTTTATGAAGAAAAAACTCGATGGCTGATTCTTGTATGGAGACCACGCACCGGCAAGCACAGCGTAGGAAATTCTAACACTAACAATACCTATAAGGTGCTTTCATGCTTGCACTTACAACCACATCTAAAAATAGAAAAGACGACTCGAAAAACAAATCTGATCTGCAAGATCGTGGGTTCGAACCCTGCCAGTTGTGATTTATTTCATCACCACTGCTCTCAAAATGAGAAAAGAAACCATTGTGATTAAAACGGCATGTTCTAGAACGAAAAAATCTGAGAAATGCGACATCTTCCTACTCGCAATGGGCCCGCAGGGTGAATTACAGTCATCCCTTTCTTACAGAAACGTTTCTAGCTGACTTTAATACACAGAAAAATACTAAAATCCAAGATTTCCAAATAAAACATAAGTTTTACCACTATTAATCAGTTTACCAGCCTTTTAAGTGATACAATAACGAAGAAATGCGGATTGTACACTGTACAGTCCATAACAAAAGACATTTACTTTTTATTTTGCCTGTCGTCTGCGTCTGTTCGTGTAGAAACAACTGTCATACGCACTCAGAAATGTGATGTCAACGATTACTTTGCTCATTTTAAACGTTTTTTGGGTTCTATGATTTCAAAGAAAAAAACTTTTGGGCAATGTGTGGTTCTGTGGTTCTGTTTGCATAATATGTTATATTTATTATTACAGCCGCAGGGGTTTTATAGGCGACTGGTTTATGGTGGGTTATGTAGGTTTCTATTTTTAAATTTACGTTGTGGTGCAGATATTATGTTTTTATATTATTTTATATACCAGGCGTTTTACGAATGGATGAAACCTATTTCATGTAAATGATTTATTTTTGTTTCACTATTGAAGGTATATCAGAACTAAAAGGTAATCATACATTATATCAATTCAAACACAATGTGGAGTGAAGCTTATTAAAAAAAAAAACTAAGTAAATTCAATAAATTATAATGAAGAAAAAAAAATAGTCACAAACAAAAATCAATAGCAAAAAATTTTAGCGGTACTTCTAATAAAAAATATCATTAAATGATTCACTACAGAATATTATACTCGAGAGATTTCTCAAAAGTCAATTGCGAGTCAAATCAAGCGTGTTAGTGGTACAGTCATGCACAACGATTAATTGTCGCTTCTACGACTAAATCCGTCGCCTGACTTGACAAGCGACACTTTCTGGTCACAGCTGACAATTATGTTACTACATATTGACGTTTTAAACTGGGGTTTAGACTTGGCTGAGACAGCTAGATTTTAGGCGTAAATAAAGTCGGTATTCTATAAAATAATATGCTGTAAATTGTTCTACCATATCATTGATGATAATCTATACATTTTAGACATCATTACGCTGTATTTAACTTGGTATTACAGTGGCAAGCAAAAATACTTTATTTTATCTTTTGGGCGAAACAAAGATTACAAAAATATCTCTTGTTATTTCTTACTTACAAAAATAATAATAATCGAGACGCTATTTATTTGCATACTATGGTTCTAATATTGTCGACGTACCTAATTATTTTCATAAATTCAGTACCTGAACGAGAGCAAAGTCGAGGGCATTAACCAGTATGAATTAGGGATGAGACTGCTAATTGGTATTGCGTGTTACATAGAAATTTTTTGGTTAACAATTTTTATTATTCAATGAATAAGAGCTATTTTATAGAAAAGCCTTTTAATAGTTTCTTTGAAGTCTTAATTAAGATCGTCTTTTAAAAGTGTTTTATTATCTATTGTAACGCTTGAAAAAGGAGATCGTACTCATTAAACAACTAGCAAATGCCAGCCGCTTGGCCCGCGAGTTACTCGAAAATTATCCCACAGGTACGTAATACCGGGATAAGCGGTATTTATGAATAATTCCAGAATCCGTTTCGCCGTTCTGGCGTGATTGAGTAACGAGTGTCCATCATATAAAATGTCAAATCTATAATGTTAGTTTTATTTAGGCAACGAGCGAATGACCCTATTAAAAGTTTCTAACCTATGTAAATAATTTCTCTAAAAACTACAGCTTAATTTATTTTGAACTCTTGAAGTTTTTGGAATTATAAATATTTAAAAGGCTTTTTAATGTTCTTTGATTTTTAAATATAATTTAGTTCGCAAATTAAATTAAGTGCACAAATTAAAACTCGCTTCAAGTACCGTCTAACTTTCTAAGTATTATTAGACATTTTTGAACCATTATTAATTTGATTAAAGTCACACTTCACAAGAAAATGTAAAAGGGTAGGTATTTTACTGCATAAATAAATTGAAAATCTGTTTAGTATTGAAAAATGTTTTTTTTTTTTTTTTTTAGCGTGGTAAAATCATCAAATGAGTCCTCCAACCCCGGGCGGGAGGGACTGTCAGACTTTTACTGACTAAAATCCACGGTGTCCTTCAATAGCCCTTTCTGTTCCGGGGTCACGGTAAGGAAATAATCCCGCGACCCCGGCAGGCTTTGGCCCTCTGAGAGGGGGGCCCCGTCATTATGCTGACGCTCTTTGAGGCGCGCGTGGGACACGCCGCGGGCGCCTACCACTGCGGTTGGGGCGGAGGGAGGACGCTGTCCTCGCTCTCAAGCGGCCCGCCTCCTCCTTCACAAGCATTACTGCCTCGCAGAAGGAGGAGACCGCTTCCCACTCCGTCTCGCCCCGCAGCAACGCCGCAACCAATGCCGGGCGCGAGAGGTCTCCGCCTATCGCCGCCGTGAGGACACGTCGGTGCTCTGCCCAAGCGGGGCAGTCTTGCACCGTATGCTCTACTGTGTCCTCCGGGCGATCTTCGCAGTGGTGGCACCCGGGCGTCTCCTCCTTCCCCATCAGGCACAGGAACCTCCCGAAACTTCCGTGTCCGGTGAGGACCTGCGTCATCCGATAGGTCAGGACGCCGTGACGTCTCTCCAGCCACTCCTCAAAGAGGGGTCTTACCGCCGCAATTGCGGTGCGCCCGGCCTTCGGTCGCGATAGTCGTCCCCTCCATACTGCCCTGAGATCGCGCCGGAGCTCTTCCCGCCGCGCCTCGACTTCACGAGGCAATTGAAAAATGTTAGACACGTATTTATTGTTATTTCAAATTAATGAATATTGACAATGAAACGCTTTGAAATTCATTACATTTTTGCAGTGGAATAGCCTATTGTTTCTCGTAGGTGTTTCGTTAAGGTTTTGTATGGAAAAAATTCAAGGTTTTTTTTAACATTTTGTACTTGCTTACTTACTATAAAAATCATGCCACAACGATTGGTACAAAGATACATTTGTAAAAAAATGTCAGGTTTCAATCACTAGTTTCGAAGTTTATGTTCAACAGCCAAACTTACTTCTTATTAACATTTTAGTATAGATAGTAGAATAAAACAACATTAGTAAAAAATACTCAACTGCCAAGAACGATGAAAAACACGGCTGAGTAGGTAAAGAAAAGCACGAGTCATTGAAAGTTATTAGTCGAACACTGAGAACACGAGCAAGAGCAACCATATTTCTTTACTTCAGTCTAACAACTTCTGAAGTATTTTAAGCAGCACTGCTTAGCCATTTATGAACTCCTATGTATATGTATATACATACTTACTAACATAGTTTTTAAGCAAATTGTTTTACTAACACTTATATGGATTCTGTCCGAAATAAATAAATAATAATAATAATAATATGTCGATAATTTGAAATAAAATCTTATAATCTTCTAGTAGATATTTAAATAAGCACACAATTTCACTTAATAGTAGAAGACATAATTAAGTCAACGAAAATAATTTTTTTTTTGAGTAATTAAAGTGAAATGCAGCTCGTAGCTAAATTTTTCTATCCTCATCAGCCTGGGCACGCCGCAATTGCGGCGGTAAGACCCCTCTTTGAGGAGTGGCTGGAGAGAAGTCATGGCGTCCTTACCTTCCGCCTGACGCAGGTCCTCACCGGGCACGGGTGCTTCGGGAGGTACCTGTGTCTAATGCGGAAGGAAGAAACGTCTGGGTGTCACCACTGCGAAGATCGCCCGGAGGACACGGTGGAGCATACGGTGCAGGACTGCCCAGCTTGGGCAGTGCACCGACGTGTCCTCACGGCTGCGATAGGCGGAGACCTCTCGCGCCCGGCATTGGTTGCGGCCATGCTGCGGGGCGAGACGGAGTGGGAAGCGGTGGCCTCCTTCTGCGAAGCAGTAATGCTCGCGAAGGAGGAGGCGCGCCGCGAGCGAGAGAGGACAGAGTCCTCCCTCCGCCCCAACCGCGGTGTAGGACGCCCACGGCGACGGACGTCGCGAGACGATCTCCGGCCACCGTAGGCGCGGGCATGCGGGCAGCGAGTAAAGGGCAACTCGCTGCCCGACCAAGGACCATGCCCGGGTCGACGGCGCGTTGTGTCCCACGCGCGCCTCAAAGAGCGTCAGCATAATGACGGGGCCCCCCTCTCAGAGGGCCAAAGCCTGCCGGGGTCGCGGGATTATTCCCTTACCGTGACCCCGGAACATAACAGGCTATGAAGGACACCGTGGATTTTAGTCAGTAGAAGTCTGACAGTCCCTCCCGCCCTGCCCGGGGTTGGAGGACTCATTTGATGATTTTACCACGCTAAAAAAAAAAAAAAAAAAAAATCCTCATCAGCCTCCGCGTTATTGCGTATAAATAATATGTTAAACGGATGTCAAGTTAAATTGACGTACAGTGATATTTCCATGATCGTGGAGTGATAGGTATTTCCCGAAAAAGTGATAAGTAAGTAACAAGATGTACTTAATGAGATTCAAAAGTTCTTTCGAATTTGGTTCCTCTATTACATTGTGTTACATACATAATTTACTTTCTTTCTTACTGGCTATAATTTGTTTACGACTACTTCAAAATCCACATGTAAAACACTGCCGAACGCACGTATTACACATTTGCAAGTCACCGGTAACTCGAACCAAGCCAACCTTCCTCCAGCTGTAAATTTATTTGCAGTAAAAAAAAGGAGTTTTCATAAATTTAATTTTGCGGAACCCAAAATTGAATTTCTTTACGACTGCTCCGATAATCAAATGAATAATCCATTTACAGACGCCTTGTAGGGTGTTCGGGAGAGAAAAGACTTTTTTCTAACTCAGTTCAATGCTTCTACAGAACCAAATTTTATTTTCAATATAGGTATTTTATTCTATTCGTATTTCGTTGGTCCATTAAGCCACCAGGTGGAAACGGTGTTTCAAGTGGAATTTTTAATATGGTCCCCGGAATGAGACTGTCGGTGACTGTACGTGGTTACAATTCTTTATAAGGTTGGAAGTGTAACTTATTGTTTTTCGAAGAAAAATTTCGAGTATTTTCGCTGGTGTTTCTAGAATTAAAAGATTTTTCGAGCTTAGCGTACCTACACTACGAGACTATTAAAATGTCTACATGCAAAAAAAATCCATCATAAATGTATCGGCAGTGCAGACGAATTTAAGACCTCTCAATTTTAGAATATTATTTTTATCATAAATTATCCACTCGGAACTTTCAATAAAATCTTTATTTCTATCACTCACGGTCGCGGTATATTTGTTTTGAGTGTTGCAAGATAAAAGTATCTACAATGTGTAATCGAATTTCTCTACCAAAGTACTTCACATAGAATTACTCTGCAAGAAAACAGATCAATAAACCTTTCCACTTGTTAACAACCATGGTCTTTACATTGTAAGCCTGTCTTTCATGCACCTATTGTTTTAAATATATCTCCACCAAAGATACATGAAAAACCAAAATGGCGGCCAACTTTTTCTTTTACCTAACCGCAACAATACACATTCAGATTTTCCCCTTCATCCACAATAGGGACACAAAATTCGTACTCCAACAAAGACGGTTAAATTTTAATTCCAGTAAGTAGTTCACGAAACGAGTTGTATAAGTCTGGTAGACATAACTCATCTCCGGGTAGCCGTAAAAAATCTTGCGCAGTGTACAATCGTCTCGGTTGCCAGTGCATTATTCTCATTACCATAATCCGAATTACTTACCATCCGTCGTCGGTATAATTTACCGCCGGGTTACAAGACTGTGTTATGTACCACCACCTCTCTTATATCTTATCTTTTTGCTATTTGAAATGCGAAAGTTTGATAGGATGCATGAATGGACGTTTGTTACTCTTTCACTCAAAAACGTTTGAACAGATTTTGATACTTAGTTTATAGCCTGAATTAATACAAATATTACCTTTTACATCAGCATAACGTTCTTTTAGGGGGAACACCCAAATACTCCGAAATATTTTATTCCGAATTTCGATATTCCGATTTTCAAAACTACGAATTTCATAATACCTAAAAATTACAATATCTATTATTAAGAATCTCGAAATTTATTTGACCGAAAGTCGTATGTCCGATTTCTTCTTTTTCCGATTTTCACATATTCGAAAAATGTAATGCTCGATGAGTTCTCATTCCGAAAAACGAAATTCCGAATTTCAATATTCCGAATAAACTGTGTTTTTCGGAATATTGAAAATCAGAATTTCGTTTCTCATTCCACAAAGTCAGTGACAGAAACGAATTGGTGCAAAACCGGCTCCACGTAATTTTGTCTACCGTACTCCCAGAGTGTTATTTAAACCCGTGTAGGCACGGAGTGGCGAGGCGTATCCTCTTAACTTTCACTGTTTGCCTTCAGGATTTTTATTGTTATTAGGAGAACTTAGAATTCAAGAGCGAGGGAAGCGAGCTCTGGACTTGGGGCACCCCGACTCGGACAGGTTAGGTTCCTAACCTAACACGAAGTAACCTAACACGAAGGGGATGGCGGGGTCTTTCAGACCCCGCCATCCCCTTCGTGTTAGGTTACTTTAAACCTTGCTCACAGAAATAGGAGCCCCGCGAAGTGGGGCTCCGTCGACCTACCTTGGTAGGTGGTAGTCAACAAATCGACCAAGGATGTAAGAGCGAGCGAAGCGAGCTCGGGACTGGGGACACCCCGACACGGACAGGTTAGGTTCGAAGGGGATGGCGGGGTCTGAAAGACCCCGCCATCCCCTTCGTGTTAGGTTACTTTAAACCTTTCTCACAGAAATAGGAGCCCCGCGAAGCGGGGCTCCGTTGACCTACCTTGGTAGGTGGTAGTCAACAAATCGACCAAGGATGTAAGAGCGAGCGAAGCGAGCTCGAGACTGGGGACACCCCGACATGGATAGGTTAGGTTCGATGGGGATGGCGGGGTCTGAAAGACCCCGCCATCGCCATCCCCTTCGTGTTAGGTTACTTTAAATAGCGAGCAAAATGTGTCTTGAGGCACCCCGACTCGGACTTTTCGACCTGACGGACCCGAATCGGAATTCCAATAATCGGAATTTTAATATTCGGTATTCGTGTTTTTGATGTTTCGGAAAATATGTTAAGTCGGAATTTTTGATATTCGGTCTATTGTAATTCGGTATTTTGAAAATAGTAATTATAAACGTTAGGAATTTTGAAATTTCGGAATTATTAAAATAGGAATATTGATCCATCGGAGTTGTTATATTAGGAATTTTGAACCATTCGGAATTATGAAAATCGGTATTTTGAAATTCGTATTTATGAATTTCGGAATAAAGTTTTTCGTATTATCGTAGTGTACCCTCTTTTAGGATAGTTTTTGGCTTCCACATAGGTAAAGCTGAAGGTAAATTACAGTAATCTATCATAAAACCTTTTATCTTAACTGCTCAAATCATTCGATGAAATAGTTTATCTGGTACATATTATATTATAATGTCAAAGGCATCTATCATAATAAAGATTTTGGAGAAATCAAGGCCTGAATTGGTGAAAAAAGAGTTGAAAGTTTATAGGAAAAGCCGTCAGCGAGCAAAATTGCTGCGATTTGGCAGGCACTGCCGTAGAGGTTATGGTAGGCCCCCTAGTTTGGTATGCATTAATTTTTCGCGAACTGTCTTAGAACTCTATGTAGTAAAAAAACTTTTTCACCTCACCCGCTCGGAAAGATTCTATTTCTCATTCAAAATCTGAGCGCAAAACTCCATTTTGTGCTCTAGAGCACAAAGTGTTGTTTAAAATTCGAACACGTCTTGTATTCAATTGTTTTCTACTCTGACAGGCGAGCCGCCCCCAGTATAGGTCAATGACCCCACTTCATTTCCTCGCTGTGTGAGGTGAAAAGTTGTGTGTTGCACTCGGCAGCAAAGTTTTTCTGCGTCTCGTACCTTTGAAAACTTCGCATCGCTCAGGATTCTATATTTGAACCGCTCGTTTCTCTCGCGGTTCAATCTTAGAATCCTTCGCTCGCTCAGTTTTCAATTCAAGTACTCGCGCCAAAAATCAACTTTGCAGCCTTGCATAACAAATAACTATTTACTGGTCTGTTTTATGAAGTGTGGTTATTAGAGGCTTTAAGAGTATTTTTGGCTGTCAATTTAAAATGAATAGTGCAATAAAAATGTCGCACTGTCTCTTGTCTTTAGTAGTACTAAAGAAATATATATGTGACTTATAAGAGTTTATGAATCGTGGAATTGTATTAAACTCGAAATTACACTGGTACGGACTAAATACCATCCTGTTTCTTCAATTACTCTTTGAATTCTAGATCCGCGGCAACTTTTTAAGACATTTCCGCAACCCCATACCACCGAAGATTCTCTAGTTCTTTTTAATAATAGCCAAAAAAGACAGATAATTTTTACATTTTGTGCTTCTTTTGTCGGGTTCCATGGTATTTTTGTTTTTAATCAACAACCAATATCAACATTAATACACTTAATGAGTTCTGAGGCTTGTTATATCAAGACCACCTTATTATAAAATGATTAATTGACTTAGACAGTAGACTGTTCAAGACGATTATCTTTGTGAACTTGTTATGATAATTTACAAATGACTGTCACAAATTGTCAATTAATATTTACATAACCCATACCTAATGGAATTCTACAACGTACCTATTAGTAAGCTAATGTGATTCCCATCATTGAATAATTACTTGTAACGTATTGATATGCAAACGTTTAGGTGTTTTTGGATTAGATTAGAGTAGAGTAACATTACACTTGTGATCCTGAAGGTGAATCTACACTTATCCATACTACATAGTTTTATTTATTACTAACTGTGCCCGCGATTTCGTTCGCGTAGCTGTCGGAACTCAACAATGTATTTTTAATTAAAAGTAGCCTAAGTTACTCCTTATTACGTCAGCTACCTGCTAATAGAAGTCCCGTCAAAATCGGCTCAGCCATTTCAGAGATTAGCCATTACAAACAGACAGATAGACAGACAGAAAGACAGACAGACAAAAATAAAAAAAAATGCTATTTTGGTGTATGTACCGTGTATATTTTCGAATGCATAGTAAAAAACGGTTATTTCAATATTACAAACAGACACTCCAATTTTATTTAAATGTATAGATATCTACAGATAAGGTTGAAGAGTTTGTTTGGTTGAATGCGCTAATGTCAGAAATTGCTGGTTTGAATTGAAAATATGTTTTTGTATTGTATAGTCCGTTTATCGAGGAAAGCTATATATATATATATAGGCTATATAACATTAGGTTTCTAGTATTATTGTTCAATTATTATTTTTTGGATGGGTTTGGTTTTGACTCTCATGTAGATCAAGGGTGACAAAAAAATTATGAATACTCATATAATTACTAGCGACCCGCCCCGGCTCCGCACGGGTGCAATCTTTATAATATTATTAAAATTGCGACTATAATTTGAGATTTAAACTATCCTATCTCTCAAGTTGGATCGAACTGCACATGGTGTGCGAATGTTATTATAATCAGTTATGTAAGTGGTTTAGGAGTCCATTGAGGACAAACATTGTGACACGAGATTTATATATATTAAGATTAAGATTGCCATCAATCGAGCACAAATGGAAACATTCAAATAATTGTAAACGCAATATACAGAAAAATCTTAGTAAGTGGCAACATTTAAAATAATCTAGAATATGAGCTATTACCAAGAAAGTGATGAAACTCAATAACATTTCTTTGACAAAAGAATCGAACCCAAAATCATGCTTAGCGATAAAGCTTGCAACTACTAAACTAAAGAGGTGATGTCGAAGCTATCATTACGTTTATCAAGACGTCCTCTTATTATAATAATACAATAACACAGAGCCATTGTCCTTTATTATTATAATTTTTGGTATAAATGCTCCCACACTTATCCGTCTTCATTACATAATATCAGTATGCGGGATTATATCAATATTTATTATTCGGAGTGGTTTTTATTATGAGTGACTTTTGTCTGTGATTGTACTCTTTTGGCTGACGGATTTTTCTTTGTCTTGTCAAAAAGCGGAGCAAAAGCTCCGCTTTTTGACATTGTGATATGATATTGTCATTCTTGTTTTGGTATTGTGATTATGATTGACATTTATTGCAATCATAAATAAATACATATTACGTTCTTCAAAAGCAAATGTCTTCCGCTCAGTTTTCTTTTATTTTACGAGTCGATACTCATATTTTCTCAGACCTATAGGCAGTCACCATTGCACAACTCTGCCTTTGGTTTATTGTTTAAGCCCTGAAAGGTTCAAAATAATGGTAATACCTACAGAATGAGCAGAATATAATTATCTGTAGGGAAATTAACACACATAGGACATGGTAGCAGAGACATAAATATAATAATAATTATCATGCTTATGTAGGTACCTATATTGGTTTTGAGTAAATGCCCTTACACGTAAATGTAAAATTGCATAATAATGAGACAACAGAAAAATGTAAAAGATTACGTGTCTTTTTTCCACAAATATTTATTCAACCCTCTCGCTGCTCAAATACCCCATTATTCTCTTAGGCGTAAGACTGGAAACATTTACGTGTACGTAGCACGTGGTGCAACATCTGGTGTCAGAGGTGTCGGTGCTAGGAAACGGACGTGCCATAAAATTGGGAACGATATAAGCTTAGTGTAAAATGCCTTTTTGTAATTTCACAAGGTGTCTTTTTTCTGATTTCAGTTGTGTAACAGTTAGGTATTTTAGATTCTGATTTTTACACGGGTGTAAAAGTGAGGTTTTTTTCTATAAAAGACGATGGAATGAAGATCACTGACGTTTTGAGATTTCTTTGTAAAATTTAGAATACCAGCAACATAACTATAGAATTTTGTAATAAATACTCAATAATAAAAAGCGTATCAATATCTTTAGTCTAGTTAAAAAGATTTATGATGTCACTGAAGCGAACACGAAATCGCGATAGTATTTTTTGTGTTTTTTTTTACTCTCATGTTTGTAATTAATAGCTTTGTAAAATATAAATAAACCGGGATGAAATGACTTTTGGTCCATTAGTTTCCAGAAAAAAACGCATGTCACCGTTCCAACATTTTTTCTCGTCATCCATTTTTCATTTCCCCAACCTATCTCAACATGGTCTCCACATATTATGCCCTTCGCTTTATTCAGGCACACTCGTTGGGTTTCAAGACACGTCTCTGGATCGACACGTTAGTGCCGCCGGGTTATAATACATCAGTCTGGTTTTTGGGACCGCCATAGTCTTTTACGGGTTGACACGGCTGTTAGAGGGTTTGACGTGCATTTTTAGTGATGTTACTTGAAACGTTTTATTATATAATTATGGCGTCATTTTTTGGTGGACATAATTATATTTGTAGGTATAAAAATCTTATTTCTGTACACACTGACTTATTAATAAAGTGAAAGAACAACAAGGAAAAAAATGTGCGACTAATTTCCGATCGTAGTTATTGCAACGGTTAAAAAAAAACGAAAGAAAAGGTGAACATCAAGCACAGTGCAGGTATAAATTAAATATAATGCCTTTACCTTAGAATAATAAATAAAGAAAATTTCAGAACGGTGCGCGAGGAAAAATCTTCATAAATATTCTTTAACGGACACATTTAATTCTAGGAATAATTACAGTGACTTGTTTAATTAATTGGCTGTGAAACATTTTATAGCTATATTTATTTACTTAAAGAATATGCAGAAATTAAATTAAGTCAACAGGGTGGAATTTTGTAATGTCACCTGGAGGGAATGTACTCTTAATATTATTTTTGAATAGAAAGCAAACTGCATTCAAAGATTTCCGAAAATTCTCTTCCCCACCCCCGGGAATCGAACCGGCTAAAATCTGAAAAAAATATACCCTGTACTTTTATTGCAGCGATCGTTAGGGTCAATTATAAGGATGAAATCTCTCTAAGAAACATGATAAATTAAATGAAAAGTAATTAGTTACTTTAACCATTTTTTGTAAATAATTAAATTAATTTAAGATTTCCTGGTTTTCCTTTCATTTAATTTATCATGTTTGTTAGAGAGATTTCATCCTTATTATTGACCCTAACGATCAATGCAATAAAAGTACAGGGTATAATTTTTTCAGATTTTAGCCGGTTCGATTCCCGGGTATGGGAGAAGTGAATTTTCGAAAATCTTTGAATGCAGTTTGCTTTCTATTCAAAAATAAAGGAATGTTTCCTTTGAGTAAAATTTTCTATCTGCAGTATTAAGAGTACTTTCCCTCCAGGTGGCATTACAAAATTCCACCCTGTATACTCATCTACTTTGTTTAATTTTTTAAAGCATGTTTAAAAAATTTAATATTTTGTAGAAAAAAAGAATGTTTATTTATTTATTTTCTGCTGTTTATCATCGGAAAGAGAGGTATTTACGAGTATCTTATAACACGGCAATAAAAACGCTGAACTACCCTCAACACCACTTTTATATTTTTATATAATCTGACCTCAAAATCTCCTATCTATTTAAAACTTCCCAAAAACCATTCCGTAACCACTTCCTCTACAAAAAGCCCGGCGAATTTTTCCCGCCGTCCATTTGCCAAGAAAAAGAGTCGGTCATAACACTCATCTTCAGACTTTCGGCGTGGCCCGAGTCCAATGAAACCATAATTAGGGCCGAGTTGCGCAATCTCCTTTAAATAACTGGCCCTCTCGATGGGGCGAGCTTTGACGTCTAGTGAACGACGGATTGACGTTAATAGACGCGTTCAGTAAGAGGGTTACACTATACTTTAGCGTGCGGTTTTGCTTGTAAAATTTGTAAAATTTTGGTTCTTATTTTTGTAATAATATACAGGATTATTTGTAAAACATTAAAGCTATTGTCAAACAGACAGGGCGAAGCGAATGCGATCGAATCCTGTCATATAAAAAAGCGAAAGCGGTCCGATAGTCTATGTGACAGGCTTCAAACAATTTTGTACATTATAAACAAAAACACTTCGTCACGCTTTTCAGTTTGACAAAGGCATAAAAACCTATCATGGGCTGCAAGTAGGTTCTTATGATTATAAACAGGTTTATTATGAAACCAACCTTGAAAGACGAAAAAAACCGCTTCATAAAAAATGGAATAGGTATTTCTCCGTTGCCAATGTATGAAAAACCTGTTTCTTATAATGTTTAACGATAAGTACTTTCAGCACCGCGGGACTGTCTCATCAGTAATCCCTGACCCTGGAACGTTAAGGGATATTGAAGGATCACCGTTTATTTTAGTCAGTACAAGTCAGACAGTCCCGCTCCGCCCTGAGTAAGAGGACTCATTTGATGATTTTACCTCGATGAAAAAGTACTTTAAGAACATGAAAGGTTGTGAACGTTTAATAGCCAACCTTCAATTCACAACCTTCACAATCGACTGGCCCGTTGGTCTAGTGATTAGTTACCCTGACTGCTATGCCGGGGGTCGTGGGTTCGATTCCCACCCAGGACAAATGTTTGTGTGATGAGCATGATCATTTTGTTGTGTCTGGGTGTAATTTATCTATTCTATATTATGTATGTATTTAGAAATATATAAGTATGTTTATCAGTTGTCTAGTACCCATAACACAAACTCTGCTTAGCTTGGGACTAGATGACGTTGTGTGACAGTTGTGGAATATTATAAAAAAAAATAGTAATCCTGCATGTTCGGAGGATAGATCAGATAGCGGCCACATCATGTATACTGGTATTCGTCTGTAGGTATTTGGTTAGTATGCAAGCCGATACTAGCATAATTGAGAGAGAGCTATAATTACAGGTGAGATAACAGAGTAATACCAAGTTTAGATCAGACCAAGTTCACATTACTTTATAATAGAATAGGTCCCACAATGGTTGTTTGAGCAATAGGTGAAATTAACTAGGTTTTCAATTTTTCCCATGTAAAAATAATGCTTGAAAGCCTGTAAGCCAAGTCTTACATCAAGTAATGTACTTGAAAGAAGTGGTTGAAATAATAATTATTTAATTAATTTTGAGCGCCTTCATAACACTGAATGAAGTTAATAAAGCACCTGTGTTTATAATGTTTGGTTCACGAAATTCATTGGCAACGCTTGCTAGTTGTAAACAAGAGTAGGTACATGATAAGCCTTGAATGGCACAACGACCGTGCATCTGCAATGCGTGTTTCGGCTTTAATAATGTATTGAAACATTACTTGTACATGGTTCACTGTATGCAAGTATCCATATTATATTCATGGCACATTGCTGAAATAATACAATAGCTACTAGGTATAATAACTAGCTGTTGTCAGTGGCTCCGCTTGATAAAACTCGAAAATTGTCCCGCAGGAACATAAAATCGGGATAAAAACTATCCTACATCTTAATCCAGATTATAAACCTTCTGTGTACCAAATATCATACAAATTCGTTCAGTAGTTTTTGTGTGAAAGAGTAACAAACATCCATCCATACTTCCTCATAAACTTTCACCATTATAATATTTTACAGTAAAATATACAGGACTTATTAAAATTTAAAAACAGAATATAACTAGTTCAAAAGAATTGAATTGTCATTCAATTCTTTTGAACTAGTTATATTTTATTACCAAAGAAACTGAACGCAATCAACGCAAATTAATTAGACTCAGTTCAAATGATGACTGTATCACTATTGCTACGAATTATTGACATTGGTGGCTTTTGAACGCTGCTCACATAATAAATTGGTGAGATCGGCTTTAAATAGGTTATAAATAATTAATTCCCGACGTTTCATAAAAGCTAGAGCAAAATGTAATATTTCTGTGGTAAAATGCATTATTTTTTAATGAAAATTAAAACATAGGATCACTATCGTTTGTTGTGGAACAGACAGGTTCTTTTAAATATAGCAGTTTATTTAGAACCACTTTCAAGTCTGGTCGCCATTTTTCTATCGCCCGTGACGTCATAATGATGATTTACGAGCTCGGCTTAGAATAATATTTGTGAAAGTTTTAACAAAACTGAAGTCATATGCCAACATTTCTGAGCAGATAGTTAAATACACTTCTCATCAAAAAAATCGAAACACCTCGCAGTTTATGATTTGATAAGGATTATCAGAAAAATGTGTATATTTAGGAATAAATGTAAAATGTCATTTAATAGTGAGTAGTATGAGGTTTTTAAATCCTAATGTTAATGTTCTAAATTCAAATTAAGTCTTCATAGGTTTCGTATTTTGTATAATGAGTAATTTTTACCCTGTATGGAATATGAAGGAAATGGGTAAAACAACACGCGTAAATGAAAAAAAAATGTAAGAAACGTTTATTTAATAACTTGTATTCCCTCCGCGAGCTCTTATTACTGCTTCCATACGGTTCTTCATCGATCGGATGAGAGTCACGATCACATGTTGTGGTATATTATCCCATTCCTCTTGGATTGCATTTTGCAGCTGGCTAAGTGTTTCTGGGGCTGGATCTCTTGCTCGAATTCGTCTCTTTAATTCATCCCATAGATGTTCAATGGGATTCATGTCCGGGCTTCTTGCTGGCCATACCATAATGGAGATACCGACTTCGGTAAGATAATCTCGTACGACGCCCGCGGTGTGAGCTCTAGCATTGTCGTGCATGAATATGAAGTCGTTGCCAATAAAATGTGCATAGGGCATCACATGAGGTTCAAGACACTGTTCGATGTACCGATGAGAGTTTAGTGCAGGCAGCCGTGGCCCAGACACAAAGGCAAGTTCTGTCTTACCGTCGGCGCTGATTCCTCCCCAAACCGTCCACGAACCGCCACCATAGCTGACCTTTTCTTCAATGCAGCATTGTGCAAAGCGTTCTCCATCTCTTCTGTAGACCTTGTTCCTTCCGTCGTTACCATACAGCATAATTTTACACTCATCAGAAAACAGTACTTTGCTCCACTGAAGGTATGACCAAGTTAGGTGCTCGCGTGCAAAGTTAAGGCGCGCTCTTCGATGGTCTGCAGTTAATTTCGGCCCATTCGCTGGCTTATGCGGTGCAAATCCGCGTTCCTTCAACCTTCTTCTTATTGTAGAGTCACTTACAGCTACTCTTCGTACAACGCGAAGCTGCTGCTGCAGTTGAAAAGCGTTAAGGCGTCGATTTCGTAAAGAAGTTGTTACAATAAATCGATCATCTCGCTCAGAAGTGACCCGATTCCTGCCAGATCCTGAACGGCGCGCGAACGAACCAGTCTCCCGATAGCGTTTGTAGACTCTATGAACAGATGATAAGCTTAGATGCAATCTTGCAGCCACAACACGCTGACTAAGTCCAGAATCCAGCAATGCCACCACTTGGGCGGCTTCTGCGGGCGAAGTATCCATATGTTTTAGAAAAAAAAGTTTTTTCAGACGTCCCAAAGTCACAGTAAATGAAATAAGAAACAGAAAGTTTAAAGACAAGCGCTAATTTTTAGTTTTTAAACGAGAAACGTACTCCAACCCTAAATACACATTTGTCTCAAAACAGTGATTAATTTCATTTATAGGATAAACAAATGAAATTATTTCGAATTTTGATTTTTTTCTTCTTACTGTAATGACCAAACTGCCAGCTACACAGTAATGTTTTTTTTTCATGGAATTAATTCTCTTTTGTAAAAAATTAGGACAAAAACAATAAAAACGAAAGTGTTTCGATTTTTTTGATGAGAAGTGTATTTTGTGAGTCGTGCCGCTTACAAATCAAAGGACATTATGCGGGTTAATATTTTTAGCAGGCATTTCGGGAGGCCTGAATGTGTGCGAATAAAATCTTACCATCGGGATATCATGAAATCCTGGTCATGAGAGTTGTGGAGGTCTAGGAAACCTGTCTTTGGCTTTCTTTTCTATCTATTGTTTTGTCACGACTACGTTGAAATTAGGCGTTAGCATCTTGTTCAGTCACACGACACAGAACCTATACAACATTGTAGCAAGCATGTCCTTACGCAATCAGACTAATGACGAATAATAATCACATCCAATGGTACCGTTTCTCTTTAGCAATCACAAATTCCAAGGAATTTTGTGGCAACAAGAGCTTAAATATTGCTTTTTGACATGTTGTGTCCAACAATCAATTCTACCAGTCTATTCTCTCTTCGTAGAATTCAACCAATCAGCGCTGGACCAATATCTGTTTCGAATCAAATCGAACTAGTTGAATGAAAATACAACGGTTACTTGAACCCATTGTACTAACGTATTGAACTATTTCTAGTATGCGATCTTCAATGAAACGATATCGAGAGGCGAATGCTCACAGTGTGAATTGACACTCGAAGTCTGGAATACAATTTCTACGCTTTCCTTTGTATCGTGTGAGTTTATATTTCTTTTTTTTTGCCTTGCTGTTTGCAACGCTTATAAATCAAAGAAATGTTGTACGAGAATGTATTGGTAAAATAATTGATTTAAAAATATACGAGCATTTGGATACTTTGTACTGTAAAATAATAATGGAGTAGAAGGAATGAGAAAGAGCATGCTAGAAAAAACAAATATGATGAGGACAATCATCATCAATTAATATTTTACGTGAGAAGACACAAGAAAACTACTGCGAATCGTTATTGCAGGGGTTCCCAAACTGTGCGTCGCGACACCTTGGGGCGTTCGTAGAGAGTACAGAGTGGGGATTGAGTGGAGTGGGGTGCCGTGAGACGCGAGGGCCATCAACCATTCTCTGGATTGATGTTGCGTGCAACCAAGATTCTATATGTGTAAAATATCCACCAGAGAAAAGAGGATAGTCTCATTGATCTTTTTTACAGCAACAAACCCAGATTCACGTGCTCTGATTTCGTGGAGTTCGGAACCAGGTATTATTGTTTTATTATTCACCTGGTATCAATAAGCTAAGGCGTCGCGAAAAAAAACTAAACCTGTATGTGCGCCGCGAGCTGAAAAAGTTTGGGAACCTTTGCGTTATTGTAAAAAATAAGATAATTTGACTAGCCACTGGTGGCAAGGACCCTTAACTCAGCCACAGATAAAAGAAAAAGAGACAGCAAAATGAATGTGGGAAATTCCAATTCCGACGGATGTCACAGTAACATTTGTAATATAGAAAATCACAGTGAAAAAACTTTTACAAAAACTTAATTTAATAATTTTGACTTCATAAAAATCATTATGCTCATTTTATGTTGTAGTAAAAAAGAAGTACATATTAATAACTACTTGCCCAGAGTTCTTTGGCTCATTAATTTGAATATTCGCTGTTTAAATTCAACACAAAATTCCAATACCTAAATCTGTGGCTCTAGTGAAAAAGGGTCTAAGTCTAAAAATGCAACTTTACAGGAGACGCAAAAAACGCCCCGCGCGCACCAAATTACATGTTTAAGTACGTGTGGCATTTAAACAGCTGTCAAATTAAATATATGTGATATGTTATATAGGTAAAAAATGTATGTTCTTTCTTATTCTAGTATTATTTTTTACATAAACTGAATAGTTTTCAAAATAGCGACTTATACTTAACACAAAATGAACTACACAAGGGTATAAAAGAAGTTAGATCCCTTTTCTCATACACAAAAAGTTAATTCACAAAAGTGAAAAAGGATACGCATTTGGAGTTATTTGTATGATAACTAAGAAATTAAATCAGATAATTAGTGTTGGAATAGCCAAAATAAATGAACTGAATGTGTACTTTTTATCGACATGATAAAATTTTGAAAATTAGCAAAAATAAATAACTTGTATCTTTTTTCACATAGTTATTAGACGTAACATAAGGCGCATGTTGACTTACGTGAACCTTTTGTGTAAGTTATATCTATCTTTAAACCAAAATAAAACCAAAAAATATGTAGTTTTGTGGTGTTTATTTTTTTATTAAAGTGAAGAAAAGTATTTTAAGAAGTACCTATGACAGTTATTTTTAAATCATAAAAACAATTAAAAAACAAATGAAAAGTACAAATCGAGTCCCACAGAACCTTGAAAGTGATTCAAATCTTGTTCGATATCAAGAAATGTCTATAGCACAGTTTTTTTATAAGTCAGGACAAATCAACTGCAGTTGAAACCTGGGAAAGTGATCCAGAAAACCTTATTTTAATTTCACTTCTACCGATAATAAACTCCAGTTTTAAAATAAATATGCAGTTAGTAAAAAAGTATTGAAGAAGTTAATTAAGTATTATGACGCAGTTTTTTTAATCAGGAAAACAATTCAAAAATAAAAAAATAATCAAATAAATCAAGTCTAACAGAAACCTTAAAAATGATCCAGAAAACCTTATTCGATGTCGTCGTTGCTGTCGTTTAGAAGAGGATGTTGATCTTTTATATTATCATCGTCAATGAAAAGGTTGTTATAAAAAGATCGAACACTGGGGTTTATTAGCGGAAGAAGAGAAATCAAATCTCTCTTTTTCTCATTTGAATTAGCTAGGCCCATCGTATGACCTAGGAATACATTACCGTTTCAAACAGAGGGAGTGGTGATTTTCCTCTTTCCCTCTGCAAATTAACAATGTTCCATTCTTCCTCATCACACAACTTACAATGAAATTCTCCTTTTTTATATTTCTTTTGTCTTTAACTCGTCTGTCGTAGACTTCTAAGCTCCAGTAATAATTTAAAATAATTCTACAAGGTCCTAGTCTTTTAACTTTAAATTTCTCTTCTTTTTTATAGTTTCTGTATCTCTTCTTTCCTTGTTACTTTTCCTAGGATTACGTTTCCGGTCTTGTTAAGTACCTTTTTATATCCCAAAATGACTTATTATTGCTCGTATCTAAATCTGACTGTGGAATAATGACATCGCCTTTTACGTTTTTGTAAAAGTGAACAATCTGAGTTACTTGTGTCAGATTATTTGGAATGAAATCGTCACTACTTTCTGTGGGATAATGCAAATTGGGTTATGATAGCGTATCAGTGAACATAGAAATAATATCAAGATATAAGACAAAAGTTTCATCAGAATCAGTGAATGTATCGACATCATTATCAGGCTCTGCGAAAAGGTTTTTGAAACTTCCAGGTATTGGAGAAAATATTTAAGAGTTTCCCTGCTTTGGTGAGTTATTTTTTAAACATTCAAGCCTTGGATAATAACTGTTTGAAAATCCTGATCTTGGAGAATGATCCCTAGAATGTGTAGCCTTTGGAGAATAGTTTCGGAAGATATAAGCACAGGTATAGATTCGCCATCAATCCAATCTACTTCATCCATCATTGCCATATCTTTGGAAACAAGACCCATCAAACAATTAATGCGACCACGACCAGCCATTCTAAAACAATAGATATATTTGACTGGCCTGTTGGTCTAGTGGTAAGTGACCCCGACTGCTTTGCGGAGGTCGTGAATTGGATTCCCACTCAGGACAAATGTTTGTGTGATGAGCACGATCATTTTTTCTGTGTCTGGGTGTAATTTATCCATAATATGTATGTATTTAGAAATATATAAGTATGTTTATCAGTTGTCTAGTACCCATAACACAAGCTCTGGTTAGCTTGGGACTAGATGGCGTTGTGTGATAGTTGTGGAATATTATTATTATGTATTATATTATTTATTAAAACATTACATCAGGGAATCGCGATATGAAAGTTAAGTAGGTAAGTCGAAATAGAAGTATAAAATGTGCTAATTTGACAATTTTACGTATCTATATAATTATACTATAAAGTGTAGTTAAATATATATGTGAGGTTGATATCTGGTGGTTGTTTATTATAACCACTGTTATTGTAGTGTTTTTGTGTGAAGAATTAACTAACATACGTACAAAAACAAAAAAAAAACAATGTCTCCTCTTCATAATAAGTTACGCAATGGAGTTTAAAATAAAAACTCGGTGTAATTGGGTACATTTGGACAAAAATCTAAATAACAATACGTACACTCAAAAATAATTTGCTAAAATATGTGAAAAAGGGTACAACTTACCAGTGCAATTACTGATTTTTTGCAGTGCGTCGACACAAGTTCCCTTCAATAGAGTGCTTGGACCACCGAAAGAGTGCGAGCGCTACGCACTTTCCACCCACCAGCACCATAACCCGTATCGGCCAGTTGTATCTTTTCTCACGAAAAATAGCAGCGAAATATTGGTATTATTTTAGTTATGTCAAATTGCATTTTTAATATAAATATTTCATACGTGAAAACTGATACCAAAAAACTTATTCAGGATTTTTGTCTTTTATTTTGGTGAAAACGGATTTATGTCAAGTGATATCGTTACTCACATAACAATTTTTAAGGAATTAATGTACTTGTGCCGGTATTCACTAAACAAATTGAAGCTCTGACAATACATGTTTATTTAGATCAAAAGACACAAAATAAAAATAAACATAGTTTTGTGTAAAGAAATTAAAGTGCACTTATACCCCGCTTTTGTAATATTTTTAGTGTTAGTTAACCCCCTTTGCACATTGCTAACTTCCTTATTTTTAAAGATAGGCAAGATCTGTTTTCACGAATGGATAGATCATTTTTTTCTGAACATTTTAGTGTACTTAACTCATTTTCGACAAAATCGGACTTAAACCCTTTTTCACTAGAGGCACAGAAATTTCCTTGTGTTAGTTCAGTGCGCCAAGTATTCCAGTAGCATAATAAGGCGCGAGCATTAGTACGGCCGTCGAATTAGGTCACCCGAGGAATGCCTAGGACATTAATGATTACCTAGTGTCTGCAAACTACGCTTTGTTGTTTAAAGATTTGGCTTTGTTTGATGTATTCCTTTTTAAAGCCTCTCGGTGAAAAGGCACGATGATAATAAATTTGGGATATATTAGCGATCTACTCCGGACAACGGCGCAAGCTTCTTTTTTGTATTGTGGTAAAATCATTAAATGAGTCCTCCCACCCAGGGCGGGACAGGAGAGACTGTCAACCTTGTACTAACTAAAATCGACGTTGATCCTTCACTAGCCCTTCCAGGCCCTTCCTCCTACGTTTTTTTTTTTTTGTTTGGCGTGACGCGATGATTATCATCAAATGAGTCCTCGGCGTAAGGAGGACGCTGTCCTCCCCCTTGCGCGGCCCGCCTTCTCCTTCGCGAGCATGACTGCTTCACAGAAGGAGGCGACTGCTTCCCACTCTGTCTCGCCCCGCAGCATGGCCTCGACCAATGCCGGGCGTGAGAAGTCTCCGTCCTCCTACGTTTTAGGGTCACGGTTACCTGATGAGACAGTCCCGCGACCCCGGCAAGCTTTGGCCCTCTAAACCTGATATTTTACGTGGTAAAATCATCGAATGAGTCCTCTCACCCGGGGCAAGACGGGAGGGATTGTTAGACCTGTACTGACTAAACCTGAGATGACGGCTGAGCTATGGTAGGCGTCACCTCAGACCATCTAGCTCACGACTACCATTCACACGGAGCGGAGTAAGTCACCAAACAGTTGATACTGTGTTCCGTCAGTGCGCAGTAGTTTCAGTTCATTTTGGGTGAGCTCAGTTGGCGCAGAGCGATCGGCTGCTTTAATCTCCGCACGAAACAAATATTTTTATGACCAAGTACTGTTCTGGGGTTGTGACTGTGTGTGTGTTTCTATGTTTGTAAACGCAACGTTTTTTTAGAAAATGATCGTTCTTTCTTAGCTTTTATCTTTGTTTCTAAAGCCTCATTTAGACGGAGCAAGAACTCGCATGCGAGGTTCACTACATTGTGGTATTTGTTTGATCAACTGAATTCGTTGTAACTAGAAAGTCCGCAATGTAACGCAACTCGCGGGAGAGTTCTTGCATCGTCTAAATGAGGCTTAAACCTTATAGCAAATAAAAAATTCTAGTCAAAATTAACAACATGAAACCAATTTGAAGTATAAATCTATAAACTAATACAGCCTATAAACACAAAACTTATACCAAAATCTACTTAAATAACTTGCCATACACGAAACTTTTCCCAAACAGTTCCCATAAATATTTGCATTAGCTACCGTAATGGCGGGGCTCTGATACGTCAATATATTATCATAACAACTGTACTTACTTTCATAGCATAACGTTACATAAACATCAAGTTTGTACTTCCCGAAAGGTAAAGCAGAAATGAACGTTAGTGAATCCGTAGTTCAGCTCGCCACGTTTTAGTGCGCTTGTTAATAATGGCAGTATTGCCACTAACCGAGCTCAGTTTAATACTCATAATGGATTGTATAATAATATGTTAAATTGGTGAGTCTCTGTCTTTATTATGCACCTACCACAGAATAGAAATTCCGAGTGAGGGGCAACGTTTTCTTAAAAAACTAAAACAAAATATATACAACACAAAACAAAATAAATAAATAAATTAGGACATCGTGAAAGTTGTGAGATTGCGGTGCTTAAATGCAAAGGGCATGTAAACAGGCCGGTTTTTATTCAGTAAAAGTCTGACAGTCCCTTTTCTAAATGAGTCCTTCCAACAAGGGCGGGAGGAACCATTTGATGATTTTTACACCTGAAGAAGCGTTTAACGTTTAAAACAATAAAATTAAAGAAAATTCATAGTAAAAGATATAATCATTATACAATTACTACTATTATTATTAAATTATACTCAAAATCATTGATTAAACAAAATAATTGAACAGTACAACGTAACTCTATCAGACGTTAGGTACACAAAGAGCCCTGTCAAAAGGTATAATGTTTTCCAATTTGAGTCATGGTGATAGGCCCTTTACATTACGTAACATTACATTCAACGACAGCACAATGAGATCGAAATTAATATATCAAGGAAGGATCACTTTACAAATCGTTACTATAGCAACATAATAATTTATGTCAAAGCAATTTCATCGGGAAATAATGGCTGGCAAATAGTTGCTTCTTTGAGGTAAGATTAATTTCACCATAATAGTACTAGCTGTTCCCCGGTTTCCTGGTAGGAATTTCTTCCTTTATCGTGGGTGCTTTAACAAATATATGCTTAAACTCACATACACAAACACCCAGACCCGGAACTGACTCATTACATTATATTAATATTTGTTCCAAGCAGGGATCGAAGCAGTCGAACATTCAAAGCAACATTTTTTTTTATTAAATTTAATATTTCTACACCGAAACGGTAGTAGAGGTACCTATGTGAATTAATTTAAGTTGTAACATCTTTATTTTATGCCAGATAATCTATTAAATGGTTATTCAGCCCGACCCTTCGGTGATTGCAGGCATGATGTTATTAATGAGTTATAAAATACGCAAATTACGCGCATATGACGTGGAGTTGCGGATACCAGCCCGTTATACAATACAATATTAATGAGTTGTGATAATTTAGGAGAAAATCAGTTTTAAATGATTATAAATTAAAAAAAGTATAAAGCTGCGGTTCCACCGAGACAAAGCGGAACAGAGCGGAGATGAGCTGTGTTGCGATTCACATTAATCAAATGGCTTGAATGGAGAAGAGATGTGGATTTCAAGCCATGAGCATGGCACAACTCGTCTCCGCTCCGCCTCAGTCGAACCGCAGCCTTAATACTGATTACAGTAACAGAAAATCTAAACCTTTGTTGCCATGGTAACGGTTTGCAATGTGATCCTTTTTTGAAAACAATTAGCATCAAGTAAAGATCACATAATACTGTTCGTGAATGTACCTACAAACGCAAACGCAATCAATTCTAACTCGTATAACTACGGCAACAAGTTATAAATAGCAATGTATTAGTAAACAAACCGTTATTGGGGCAAGCCGCAACTCCGGCCGTCCCCATTTGAAAGAGATTTTGTTAGTGATATCATCATTAGAAGTGAGTTTGACTTGTGTGAGTTATTGTACCGAGTTGAGCAATCCTAAAACACTTTTATTGTATTCTTGCCCAGTACTCGGAATTTAACCTGTATCGTGGGTGGGTTTTCAAACACAGAAACTCACATACACAAACACCCAGACTACTTCTAGGTCATAAAAATATTTGTTCCGTGCGGAAATCAAACTCGCGCCACGCCGCGCAGCCACTGTGCTAACCGTGTCGTCGTTAACATTCCATCATTATATAAAAGAAATAACTATGTCCTCTGGAGCCTAGTATATTAGGTACGTAAAACGGGGCTAATCGGGACACATTTGATATAATTTAGCAAATATCTTGTTTATATCAAATAAATAGCTATGGTAAAAAATTTATATGGCTCTTGGAGAACCCATTACTTATGCAGATATACGTTTGAAGTAACGACTTACAACAGGAACTGAAAAAATAAATAAAGATGTGATTGTCCCAAATATCGCATATTTGGGGCTATTATGGACAGCAATAGAAAAGGGCTTAAAAAAACTTTAAACAAATCTATCGATATTTGGGACATATAATAACTAATAATTAATAACAATACATAAAATAATTCTTTTTTTTTTGGGATTGGTAGGATATTAAAGAAATATTTTTTTACCAATACGTTTGTTTATTGTATGCGTAAACTATCAAAGTGTTGCTAGAGTTTGTTAAATAAATTCGACCTTACACCAACCGACAATTTATCGATGTTTTTGTTAGAAATTTTGGATCGTCCCAAATACCTCCAAAAACCCATATAGCCCCGTTTTACTATACTTAATTAATTTCGTCACCTTTCTAGAAGTGCACATAGAGTGAGTGAGACAGAACTGTCCTTGGACTCCTTGCTTCTTGATCACTCCGCAATATTAATTGATTTCAGCCTTAACCTTACTAGGCATTAATACGACTTGAGGCTGATTGCCATCAAGGGATTACACTACTAATTTGACTTAAATAACGGTCCCATTTCGATTGGCTTCATCTACTACATAAACCTAATATCTGTCCTTACTTATAAAGTTAAAATATTAATGCAAAAGTTTGGATGGATGTTTGTCAGTCAATCACGTCAAAACGGCTGAATGGATCTGGATGATATTTGGTAAAGAAATAAGTTATAGATTGGAACACTTAGTATATTCTTTTTATACCGATATTAGGATCCTGTGGTATAATTTTCGAGATACACGTGGCTGAAGTCACTATTAACACCCAGTATGTCAGGTTATAGTGGTTATACAACTTTGTAATTCTCAAATAATCAAGGCCTGCCTTAGTACACCTTTCGCCATTATTTATGTCCGTCATCATCATCATCACTAAAATATTTTCCTTATTTTTATCAGGGGTAAACGTAGCATGTCTTTTTATATAGATACTATATTATATTACTCATCATTTTTTCAGTGACTTCGGTTCTAGCCGTGTCATCCTTTACACAATTCATCCATCGTTTCTTTAGTAATCCACTTTTATAGCCATACATACACAGCCTCATAAAATTTGTAGGTTATGTCGCACAAGTAACATAATTATTGAAGAGCTAATTTGTCTCAACAAGACTAGTGCTAGATTGTAAGCAATTCCAATTCCATTAAACATCCCGAGGTATCTGCAAATACAAAGCCAGTGCAATAGAGCCGCGCGGCGGTGTGGCGGCACGGCATTACAAACTCGGAATAAACGTGCACCTCTAGTCTGCACGTCAGTCACGCGCGCTCAAATGCAAACTAAGACACCTGCGTTTCCCCTCTCTAATCAAAACTGTCAACACTAGAAACAATCCTTGTACAGCCGCGGATTGAGAGCAGATTCGCTCAGCTCCAATTTACACAAATACAAGCCGCATCGCAAAAGCTCATTTCGGATTTCGCGACGCATCCCATTAACAGAAACATCTAATTTTGAAGTTTGTTGGTACGAAGCGAACAAACAAGCCCGCACCTCATTAAGCCGTGTTTATTTTTGCATTATACAAATATAAGCTGTTTATAGTCAAACTTACGTCTTTGATGTCGCTTCACACGAGACAGAGTTGGAGTTTTCGGCGGTTTGGTTTTAACGCTCCTGTAGCAGCTGTATAGAGGATCTTCTTTCGAAGACTTTTGCTTGAGCATAGGCAGTTTGAAGTTGGAGAACATTGCCGTAAGCACATCACTCACACACTTAAAACAAAACACTATCACTGTCACGTACGCGAAGATTCCATTTTTGAAATGATCGTGGAATACACGGTTGCTAGAAGCGTGCGTTCCCGCGTCGGTTTCTAAATATTGTGACTTGTTGTTTTCTGAGCACGCGGGTAGTTTATATTTAGATCGCACGCGTCTGGTGTCGGCTCTGGGCGTCCGTTATACATATACATTCGTTTTTAATAAATAAAACTCGATACAAATATTACCGGCAATAAAGTATTATAAATAGTTCGGACGTCTTTTATCTTTGAGTTAATGGATGGTTCTCTGTGCAGCATGTGTATTATTGGTCTCGTTCGGTAGACAGATGTTCGTTTGTTATTAATGGTATGTATCGATGTTGATCTGATATGTACCTAGTACCTGTGATGCAATATGCAACCATGCGTAAACATTTTGGTTTTTTGTCTTCATTGATAAACTGACATTAGTATACGTATAGCGATTAGATAGATGACGGATTGATTTGTGTTACGATATGGATAAATACGTGCTATATATAAAATAAAAAAAAACACTATGATGAGTTTGTCCATGCCCGTTGAAGGGCGGAACCCCCCAGTTCTTCTGAAAGACGTACGTATAAAAATATTAAAAGGGTTTTTACCAATTTGCTACGGATCCCCTAAAACACAGCTTTGTAGTTCCTGATTTTAAAATGTAGGTACAGAAATATAGATATTTATAGACAGAAACCAAAGACAAAAAAGTGAATCATAGTCTAGACGTAAATAAGTACATTATGGTTGTCTGCTCACATTAGTCATACATTTCTAGGAAACTGTCGCGCCGTTTGACTGAAACTCGTCTAGGCATATCTCCATACGCCAGATGTCCCTTATACGACTGTCATAGCATTAGAAGTTATTACTTAATTACTAACAAAGACAAAATTATTTATAGGACAAAATAAGTGCTTTAAAATTTATGCTTCTAAGTAGAGGTTCAATATAAAATAACTCAGACTGTTACTCTACTTGATCAAATTAATTTGATATTAATTACTAACAAAGACTAAATTATTTATAGGACAAAATAAGTGCTTTAAAATTGATGCTTCTAATAAGTAGACGTTCAATATAATAACTCAGACTGTTAGGGTCAATTTATACTAGCGCAGAGTCGAAGCGCATCGAAGCGTCAAATTCTTTACAACTTAAGCGAAGCCGCACGATTCACTATCAGCGTTGTTTACGCGCAGACGCGCGAATTCCGGAGAATGCGCGCGACTTTTTAAAATCTCAGAAGTAATGTGTGCGTTAAGCTTTTGAGTTAAGTTTGAAATTGTTAAGTTCGGTTTTGGAAAGACGCTTCGATGCGCTTCGACTCCGCGCTAGTATAAATTGACCCTCTTTACTTTTTAATAGTGCGTTTGGTGAGTTTTGTTTACGGTGAATCAATAAATGGCTGGAAACCGGTTTTCCAGTTTTTATTTATAGTGGTTAAATCATCAAATAAGTCCTCCTACAAAGGGCGGCGTGTGAGGTACTGTCAGATTTGTACTGATTAAAATCCACAGTGATCCTTCAAATAGTCATTTACGTTCAGAGCCACTGATACCTGATGATACAGTCCCGCGACCCCGGCAGGCTTTCCTGTTTGGTAAAATGAGGGAACTGGCATGAAGCAAGTGTATATCGGATGCCAGCTATACACGTTCAAGTTTATTAATCATTTTGCCCTGGAAACGCTACGCGGCGTGCAGGTCACTTAACGGTGTATGCCGTATGGCTATCAGAAGTAGATTTGTAAAAATACACGCTGATAGACATGCTGGATGCAAGCCGCTCCCAACCGGTCCTATTGGAAGTCTATAGGGGAGGCCTATGTTCAGCAGTGGACGTCTTACGGCTGATATGATGCTGATGAGTCAAATAATAAATACAACATTTCTTGGAATTATTTAGACTTATTAAAATTATGTATGTTTTTAAGCTAATGTTTCTCAACTGTTAAAAACAAAAAAGCGCCTTCATCCTCTCTCCTATAATGGAGGCTCCACATTAGTGCCGTGAATTCACGCCGCGAATTCTCGGCACGATACCGATCACACTGATCGGGGAACAGGCGCAACGCGCGTGAACCTCGCGAAAACCATCCACATTCTCGTTCGCGCCTGTTCACGGGGGTTCACGGCACTATGTGGAGCCGCCATTACTAATTAATTTTACTTTGCTGTACCCCGATAGGGTCCATAATTGATTCAATATTTTAACATACCAACTGTTTCACTTAACATTATAGAATGCAATAAAGTATTGAGTATAGATAAAAGTAACAGTTATTGGCAATATGGTATTTTGATATTTTCCTCCGGTAATACGAGAAGTATTGGGGTGATAATACTAATAAAATAATATTATGATATTTGATGTAACATCTTGATCTGTTCTCATTGATATGGATATTAGATATTTTTGGTATTGTATCTTTAACTGTTGATAAAGTATCAAGTATTATTATGTATTACTAGCTGTTGCCAACGCTTACACCCGCTACAACTCGATAATTATCCCACGAGAATATAAAGTCGGGATAGAAACTATTCTATGTGTTAATCCAAACATCCATCCATCCAAAAAAACTTTCACGTTTATAATATTAGTAGGATATTATTTATGTATATGTTAAAGTTAGGATAGATGTTTGTTACTCTTTGAAACGAACATTACAGGAACGGTTTTGGATAAATTTTGGCACACAAATAATTTATAACCTGGATCAATATAAAGGACACTTTTTATATCGGTATACGGTCGACGTTCCCGTGGGATAACTACCCAACTCTACGCGAGAAACGCCACAGGCATTGGTTAGTCAAATCGTAATTAAAAAAAAAACGTGGGAAAAAAACTATACGTCCTGCACATCACATTTTTCTTGAACATAGTACATAAAGAAGTCTGTTAAAAAACAAGTGACTACACTTAACTACCTAGAACATAAATTATGTGAGTACTCATGTACCTAAAAACCACTTTGGCACAAAAGAATACTGACTCAAATGTTGACTCAATGTCATCTCATAGAGGAGAATGCCAACGATCACGTCAAAGAAAAACACACTGAAAATAATCAGTGGCGGGCCGCACCGGAAATCGGCCATTTTGGATTTACGTCATCAGATAAGATTATGTTTTTTTAAATGGGTTAATTTTTAGCTGAAATTGTTATTGAATGGAGGCTAATTGAAGTCGCTACGATGTTTCGAAGCCATAAGATACCAACCGTTGTGAATTATCGTTTTGTGTAATAAAAAAAACATCGTAAAATTAATTTCCCATTCTCCCAGATTTCCTCACGTTACACACACTACAGGTACAGGTTTAACTAATAAACAAAATATAATGTACAGACACCATCAGCACATCAACCTACGAGTACCTCAACCTGTCAAATTTCTTTAATTTTCAACCTTATCACAATAGTGGAAAGTTATTGATCGAATGGTAAAATTTCACAGATTGGGGTAGGTTGACCTGGCGCTGATGGCGTCTTTACATTCGTGTATTGAAAAAAGACACTTTGCTACTTGTCCGACTTGATAAAATAATACATACAAATATTACCAACAATTACGAGTATTGTCAAGCCAAGTTCGTGAGCAATCAAGCAATAATAACAATGTCCCTCTACACGCTCGTTAGCAGAATCTGTTCTTACCAGTTAAGGTTAATATACTAATAGTAGCACAGATCTGAACTACAATACTCAATGTAGACCTATGTTGGACAGGAGTTTATAATAATCAAAATATGAACAAAATAAGGTCAGAGGAAAAGAAGAATTTTGCTCTTCATGAGTTGAAGAATCTTCAAAAGTGTATTTTGCACGTATGGGAATGTCGCTAGAGTTAACAAAAGTCAACTGCTGTTTTCATATAAAGTTGATGCGAGCATTACTTACCATAATAATATCAACTCATCATATTTAAATTTATTTAACTACCGATATCATATTTAAATGTCTAGATTTTGTTTGAATACTTTTCATTACTACTGATGCCAGTAATTCCCAAGATAAACTTACATAAAGCCAAAAGAATACAAGTAACTTAAACATTAATTATATTTTGTTTTTAAATACCTACCTATAGAAAATCTCAACACAAAGATCGAATTCTAAACTCATAACAGGAACTCAACTACACACACCCCCTCCCTTTACATCAATTCCCCCTTCCCCCTCTCTATAATAGTCCAGCAGGGACTAAGAATGAACTCATGAACGTGCAGGTTTAATTACACACTTAACGAGGTCGATGTCGAGTCGTTAAGACTAGTTTAGTCCAGGTAAGTAGTTGACAGGTTGGACAATGGACTAACTTTTGTTATAAACACTCACGATGTGTTTTTGTGTTCGTACGACGCTTACGTACGACGCCGACGAACGTATCATGGTTTTTGGATATTTTGTGGTTGAACCCTAAAGTTTATAGGCTCCGGCTTGTAGTAAATGAATGTGGATGGAGTTTTGTATGACCCGGATTGTAGGGTTACGGGAAGGACCAGGTTTTTGGGTTTACTTGTGTGGTAATGAAAAGGTTAGTGTAATTATTTCGGATGATTGCTGTGAATTAGAAGGGTTTTAGGAATGCGGGGTATTTTAAATGTCCGTAATATAATCGGGCTAGCAATGAGACACTATTTGCAAAGTCGAAAAGTTGTGTTATTGTCGCGGAATATTTTCAATCCCCTCAACTGTGCAGAAGCCCGCAGCGGGTCGCAACGTCATTTTGACCATTTTGACCGCGTCTGTGGAGAGACCCTTTCCGGGTCGCTCTGTCTACGTTCACATATTTCATGTGAAAAAACAGCGATAAAACCACTTTTGTCTTTGTTCAACTTATTAAAACGCGTCTACGTAGAGCGAGACAGCTAGCAAGTGTCGTTTTGAGTTCTCGGTAGAGAAAAAATTACCGCGAAATCGCCAGTAAACAGACGGCCGCGTCGCAGCCTTCATTTTTTTTCTGTACTTAAAACTTGATTTATTTAAAATAATTGTATGAGAGTCACGACTTGTGTAATATTATTACGTGAATAGTAATAAAAGTTTATAAATAAATACTCTTGTTGGCTCGCTAAGTGTGGTATAATATTAAAATATGATCCAAAATGTACTGAACATTTAGGTACCCCGTAATTATACCAGCTGTATAATATTATTACCAACAAATATATTACAAAAGTACTATTTTCTAGGTAGAAAATTTAATTTAGAAATGATTCAGATCAATAAAAGAGCTTCCGCATGTCCAAGGAACTCTTGAGCGGGTTTCGCCACAGACAGGGCGTGCAAAAACCCCTGTCTGTGGCGAAACCCGCTAAGGGCTTCACAGACACACTATAGTAAAAAAACCGGCCATTTTAAATATTTTAAATTTGCACAGTTGAGGGGAGCATGATGCAGATAAAAACTCAAAGGAAAGCTTAGAAAAAGGATAAACATAAAATTCTACAAAAAAACTTCCAAACACAAAAAAAAACGTTTCTACATACGAACATCCAAACAAGTGCTAACAATCACATTCAAACAGTCCACGAAAACTGGTGTTAAAATTAATTTCAAAACTCCACTGCCTGCGAGTGTTGTACCAACTAAACGTAAATCACAGAACCAAAGCCACTCAAGACAAGTTTAATAAGGTCTAAGAAAGTTATTACCTGCTTAGGTAGCGTATCAATGGGCGACCTCGACTTGGCTTGAACTGTATTTTATTTAAGGTACAATTCTGAAGGCGACCGCAATTAAACACACCACTGTCTGGCTAGTTACTGTAGAAAATATGTTGCTGGTGACATTAGCCTGGGTAACACAACTGTTAGGCAAAGTCATAATCTTCACGCCTATGATCGCCGAACGGTTAGGGAGAGGTGCCTAATAGTATACCCAGAAATCACCAGATATGTTCTTAAGTCCCGTATAGTTGAGTGCGAGCCTATTGCCAAAAACCGGGCGCTAATCACTTTTCACGACCTGAGAATTCTTCCCGGAAACTCATGCTTAGCAGTCGTCGTTGCGACAACTTACTAGACCAAAATGAGGCAGTTAGCAAATACCTTTTCACATGTACTAAAATTTTTCGATCCAGGTTCAAAGTTGGCCACATTTATCATTATGAGAAAAACCTGGGCTTTTAAAATAATTAATATTACCATCATCATCAGCCTATGACCGTCCACTGCCTACAAGCGCTCACAGTCGGTCAAAATTTTAATATAATGAACGGGTTCCACGACCAACCCCTCACTGTGACAACGTAGTGGATAACAGCCTAGTCAGTCCAGACAGGATACCATGGTCTCACCAATGGGAACGTTATCCTAATTATGATCATAAATAACTGTAATATTGCGGTCGCACTCGGAACTGTACCTTAAAGTTAGCTTTACTACCGGATTCAGGTTTGTTGTTGTCAGATGACAATGTATGGAGTTTAGATGGCGTGTTGACGTTGGTTTCGCCTTGCATTAAACTTGTATGGACTTTGGAAGCTTTGTCTTTAGTGACATGGTTATTATTGAAGTTAGGACGATACAATTGTAGTCTGAGTTTATGGCATTGGTAAAATACAATGCATTGATAGCCGTTTCGGAGTATTTACATGTTATAGAGGGACTATGCTTTGATTGTATGATTAAAACAAATAATTTCATCTTCTAACTTATAAATAACCGGTAATAAAACTTTCTTATACGAAGCTCAACTTTTTTCTGCTTCTGCTATTTATGTGAAAATCAATTGTCTTAAAAGGGTGCCCTCTATCTGGCAGAAACTTGTTTCTCCGAAACCTATTTGGCAGAACTCACTTGGCAGAAACTTTTTTAAACGAACATTGTTAAGGTATAATTTTTTTTTAATATAATTGTTTTTTTGGCCTAATGTTTTTATGTCCGAATTTAAATTGGGATACTTTTAAGATGGCAGAATTGTATTGGGCATAATTACTTTTGTCAGAGTTACAATTTTGCATATTTTCATTTAGCATAACGTTTATTTAGAGCGCCGATTATTTGGAATAATTTGACTTGGTATACTTCGAAGATCACAGAATTTCAGAATAGAAATAATTTAATAGTCATAATAAAAAATAAAAAAAATTGTTTTATAAAATCAATATGGTGTGCTACAAAAGTTAGTGACAGAAATGAATCGCTACAAAACCGACTTCACGTAGTCTTGTCTGCCCTACCCCTAGAGTGTAATTTATAATCGCGTAGGCGCGGAGGGGCGAGGCGGCCCGTGAGCTGAGGAGCAGGTGGTTTTAACGCACACCGCCGCGGCTGAGGCTGGCCGGCTTGCCGGCCAGTAAGCCGAAGCTGCGGTGGTGGGCGTAAAATCATCTGCGACGATTAGCTCGCGTGGGACCGCCAGAGACCCGCAGCGCCGGAGCCGTGACAGAAGCCATGCCTGCTGCATGTGCTGAATGCTTGCTGCATGCTTACTGCATCATCTTACTGTCTGGGAAATAAAAACCACATAATTATGCAAAAGATGATTCTGGTTGTGAACTTTCTACGAAATGATGGTTATACTTATTGATTATTATGGAAATGAAATTTATGCCTAAAGATGATTCTGACTTACAAAATTATGGGTTTCGGTGTTATGGTAAATGAGTGTATGCCAAACGATTTTCTGCGAAAAGAGGTTTATGCTATCCGTTGCTATGCAAAATAAAATTATGACGTAAAAAGTTCTGCTATAAAGGGTGGACCCGTCTTAAAAACATCATTTGATAGCGTAATTGAAATAAATTTGACTTTGATTCATAAGATGTACAGATTGTATATTTAGTCAAAGGATTATTTAATAACCATTTATATTGTATTTGTGTACACTGCTTTTTTTTTTGAGTTTGGTAAATCATTAAAGAATTTCTTAAAAATAAAACTTAAAACGCACCCTGTTATTGCGGTTCCAGGGTCACGGTAACCAAGACAGGCTCGTGACCCCGGCAGACGTTTGGCTCCGTTAGATTGCTGACAGCTTTTTTAGCCAAGCGTGAAACACGATACGCCGTTGACTCGGGACTAGTCCTTGATCGGACGGCAAGCTACCTATTACTCGCCGGCTGCAAGCCCGCGCCTCTGGTGGCTGGTAATCACCCCGCTATGTCCGACGCCCTGGGCGTCTCCAATGTTTCGTATACCTCTAAATAACCAATTTGTACAAATGGCTGTTCCAAAAAAAACCTCAAAATGTATATTTTTCTATTTCCAGATCTAAGATTAATTCTAAAGATAGATAAAGAAACCCCATTCAGATCCTTTTAATCCTGGAAGAAGTCTTACTAACTTCTCCACTGTGGTAGTGTTTCATCTAGCTCGGAGTAAGCCTTTATTGGAAGCTGACGATAAATAGAATTGATGGAACTTAAGAGTGCTTGTGAAAACTCGTGTCTTGGTTCAATCTTAGTACTTTTATTTGGAGTTTCAAATGAATTGGGAGTTCGCTTATTGAATGGTATTATTTTATTTGGAGTTTGGGTAATTTAATAGGGATTTCTTGTTGAAAGCTGGTTTTGAGTTTACTCTTAATTGAAGTACTATACGTACCTATTTAAAACTGACAAGTACCTACGTAAGAGAGGCAAATATTTTTTCATCGAGGTACCTATATTATTTTATCGGTAACTAAAATTTTACCAATTTAACAAACTCCATTTCTATAAGTTACATTTAGAATTTAGTTCAGATCACAGATCATGGAGCTGATATCTTTCTGATGCTGATATTTATCTTTTAATTCTTTTCTTAATGTAATTAATTAACCTTACGGGGAATGTGTATCATCATTATACCGAAAACGCAGAACAGCTATGTTTCTACCTATTTATAAATACCTAAATTGTAAACAAAAACAGAAGCAAACTAAAGTTTGATTCTCACGATGCGTGATATCACAAGTCGCGCTGCGACCACGAGCGTGCTTCCGTCGAACCTAGAAGTTATGCGACATTTACAAATCTGGTGGTATACTCTATAAGTCCGTCGACGACGATACGGACTTTTTTAATGCATCTTGAAACTTTTGAGCAAACCCTGCTGTCCCCTTTTTTTGAATTCATGAGCTTTGACAATAAATTCAAAATGGAGTTCAATCATCTGAAAATTCGAAGGAAACTATGGATTTCGTGCTTAGAGAGTAGAAGGTTGTACTTAGCTATTGCCTTCACACGGACGGCGCGGCGGCTTGGCGCGTGATATCACGCGCCGTGTGTAACCACCTTAGTTTAGAATCTATGTATGTTAAGTCTTACTCGTAAACATTGTTTTACTGTAGGTAGATACCGAGAGATGTTAACTGGTTTATTTCAGATACATTGTTGTTAATGATTTTATCTGGGGGCACGGCAGTGCCCCGCCAAGTCTCGAGCAAAACGGGCACGGCCGTACCATCTTTTCTCGAAGCGATTCGCGGCTGTTTCGCCCCCCCTATATCTTCGACGTGGACAAAGCTAGGAGTTTAGGTTTTCGGTGAATAATAGTAGGCATTAGAACAAGCTGAAGTTCGAAATTACATGCCAATTGAATGAATAGTTTAGGAGTTACGGTCGATCAAAGTTACACCATTTTGTCACTCACTCACTGACCGATCATCAAAAATCTAAGGTACTTCTAGCAGACTTAGAAACTTCAAATTTTGCACCAAGATAGGTCATTAGCCACATATAAAGGAAAAATTATAAAAACATTAAAAAATAATATACCATAGAAAACAATTTTATATTTGCGGTTTGGCAAGAACATTGTGTATGGATTTTGACTGCATTGTTAACTTTGTTCGTTGTTTAAGTATTCAATTGGATGAATACATACATAGAATAGAAAAGAATAATATAAATGTAATATATAGACTATAATTAATCTAAATTAATACATAAAGTTCATAATTCATCTAAAACTCCATTGTATTGCGATAAATATTGTATGCGCGCTCAATAGATGGCGTTGTACCTGTCTGAATCGCGCTATGGTTTCGTTACAGAGCGCAGTCTAAAGCCCGGTTTCCACCGCGAGCGGAACGGACACATTAATGACTCCTTTAAACTCGCAAGCGCAAACTGCATACTTGTATTTCCACCAACAAATCGTTTTTGCGTTCCCAGAGCGAGCTCATTTTTACTCTTTTCACCCGCTGGGTCATTAATGTGTCCGCTCCGCTTGCAGTGGAAACCGGGCTTTAGTAGTACTTTAAAATGGTTCAATAATTTTCATTTGATAGCGCCATCTATCTATGAACAACCGTTTCGAAACTAAAAAAATATTGTAGCGATATTCGGAGAAATTAAGTTAGCCGGATTAGATAGTAGATTTATTATTGTTACTGAAACAGTTATTTAGGAAAATAGTTTATTAATATAACATAGACATAGTTACATATCTAGTTGTTTACGTGTTATTTAGTTTAGTCATATTTAGTTTGTAAGTTAGTAGATATATATTTATTTAGTTATATTGTTACATAAAATATTTTGTCCCTAACCTTTGAGGGTCGGACTAAAATAAAACCACAAAATAACATAAACCGGTTTATTACTGCGAGTAACAATCTCCCGTATAATAGAATTATTTGATTAATGAATTGATTACCTCTAAATTGAATTTTAATAAATTAATTACCTTAACATTCTTAATATAATAATAACAATCCTTAACCTTGACAACAGTCCGGGAATAAAATTCATATAAAAATACTGTGGTGAGATTCTCTACCCTTTCTAATTAATTAAAGCTAGCCAGTTGTAACTTATGGATATATAGAAGAGCTGAGGTCGTGGGGAGTTGGAGATAAACCGAGTACTGTTCCGTTAACCAGGTTAAATTATAAGAATATTTACTAAAGCAGAACTAGGTAACTACCAGAACCTTCCAGTTAAAAACAATTATAATAATTTAATTAATGGGCGCCAGGGACCTGGAGAGTCCCGAATCCTGGAGCTGAAGATATCCTCAAATCTACTGTCACTTCCGGAGGAATGCAGAAAGAGCTCAGGATTCTCAACATAAAGTTCGGTGTAGTACCGACATCAACACCGGGTACCAAAATCACACCGGTGTTCCAAGGTGCGGTGATAACAAAATAAATATAAAGAAAAAAAAAAAACCGTCACGCCTGCGCTCACGCTAGGCGGTGTCTGCCAGCCGTACAGCAGCCTCGGCTAGGCTCCCAGCGGCGTCGAGGAACGGACTTCACGTCCCGGCTCTAAGCTTCAGCCTACGATCCCGGCGGTGAAGCGAGTCCCCCGATGAGTCTTTTCTGCAATTGACAAACGGAGACCAAATAATAAAAGTGTAACTTATTCGTTATCCTCGATGTGATCGAGCTGTGAAACCTATCAGACAGAACCTCGGCCGGCTCATGGCCTTATTCAAAATGAAATGCGCGTGGCGTCCGTCCACTACGCCAAGGACTTATGCCGTTTTCCTGGAGAATACTTTAACACCTAGGTCAACCCTGAGAAATTGCCTACGGCCTACGATTGGGAAATAGCTGGTTTATTACTCACGGTTATTGCTGGGGAAGGCGGCGTGGGCTGCGGGCTGCTGCACGTTCCACCGGGCAGAACCGCGACGACAGGCGCTGTTAGGAATCCTGAAATAATCGTTAAGATTAGCACGACGTTATTCCCTCACACACACACCCTTCGGGTGGACGCACAGACCACGCTCACTCCACTAAGGATACCGACTTACCTTTTACGACTGCGCACCAAAAACTATGTGTAACTCCTCAGCGAGGCTGGCGGCAAGTGACGCTCGTCATCCCAGCAAAGTCATCGCAAATCGCCGGCCGGAAGTTGGTTAAGGGTCGGGTGCCCACCCCATGTCGAACTCCCGGATTCGGCGGAGAAACCAATATCCCCGCAACGACCACAAACACCTCACACCAGAAATTCGCCTTGAATACTGTGGAACGACACTTGCCACAGTCGGCCATGAATCACACGAGACTAAATCCAACTATTCCGTTCCTCACTATTCATCTCTCTCAATAATTGATCACCCAAACAGTTTCCATCAGGGAAACCATTCCTACAACATTGTCGGGGAAAGAGGCGAACTCCACCTGACAACATTAAAGTTGACATTTCCCAGAGACAATCCACGCAAAAGTCCACAGATTAAAAATGTATCGATTCGGTCGAAGGTTCTCGAATAAAGTCTATATTGAAAAAATTAAATCATTTCCGTTTATGGATATTTAGTTTATTATTAATTTCTTTTATTTATTTACTATTTAAAAGTGATAATTATTACAAAATGAGTTAGTTCATATTATTTAAAGATTTGTGATCCTTAGATTAAAATATCGATTATTTTATGGTTGCTATCTCGAAATGCGACAGGGGGCGCCCCGAACTGTCAGAATTGACGTTTGACGCAATGAATGTCATATCAGTTTTGATCAAAATAATATTGTGAAACTGTGTAAAAGAATTTAGAAAAGTGATTTATTGTTGGAAAATGAAACCAACGATACATAGGAATGGTTGACCAATGAATGCAGGTACTTGACACTTTGTTTATTAGAAACGCAGCCGCGAAATAGCAACCTGAGCTAGGAACACAAAAAAACAATGTAACAATATGTTAGTTAGTTTAGTTCGATTTAGTTTGTTAGATAGAGAATGGGTCCTAAGCAAAAAAGTAGCTGAAGTCCAAGAAATTATGAGGACACATAAAAAAAGAAAGAAATACACTTACAAAAAATAAATGAGATCCCACCAAAAACATTAAATGTAAAAAATGCCAAGTCTCTCGATGCAGTCTTTCCATCGTAAAAAGTTTTGAGATCTCACAGAAGCCAAGTCCTATTCAAATTATTTTGTAGTTATAAATCAACATTTAGTAATTATATCAATAGTTTTCTTTATATTATAACTATAGTGACTTGGCAATGAGCACAAATTAAAAGCTGCTTGCTGCCTGGAATTATGTGCAAATGTTACTGACGAGACCTGTGATCAGATTATTTATTATGTGTGAATCATGATGGTCACTACCGACTACATGTTCCAATACAATAATTAAGAATACCTTACGGGCCATCGTTTATGAAAGTAAATGATGAATGTTAAGAGAATATATAAAGTAAAACTGTAAAAGAGAATGTTTATGCATGCGGTGTGTGTAACTTTCAACTCCTCCAAATATGCCGTTTTATTTGTTTTTACTTGTGCTCATTGCCAAGTCACTATAGTTATAATATAAAGAAAACTATTGATATAATTACTAAATGTTGATTTATAACTACAAAATAATTTGAATAGGACTTGGCTTCTGTGAGATCTCAAAACTTTTTACGATGGAAAGACTGCATCGAGAGACTTGGCATTTTTTACATTTAATGTTTTTGGTGGGATTTATATTTACGACGTTCTAAGATGGAGATTTCCATATTTTACGACCTAAGATTGTACCCTAGGTCTTAAAATATGTAAATTGACTTGGTATGTGACAAGTTTTAACAGCGATGTGTCATAATATCCAGCATAATATTTAAATATTAACCAGTGGTTAACCTATATAATTATAAATTTACGAATTTTCCGGAATGAGAAATTCCTACCATACATCACACTTTTTTTCTTGCACAGATAGACGGAATTGTTAAAAGAAACTTTTCACTTTAGAAAGAAATATATGTATTACAGGTATGTATTTCCAATTTACAATATCTTCCAAACAAGGTGACACAATTGGCAGCCTTATCGCTAAAAGAGATCTTTTTATCTTTCCTATGCAGATTTTTGATTGGTTTCGGCTTCAAGCTTTATTTCTCTCTCATAAAGCACTTACCAATCACAATCAACGACGAACTAGCGACAAAGGATTCACAGTAGTGTGTGACAGAGATAAGAAGAAGCTTAAACTAGCCGATTAATTATCTCTTTCAAAAGGCACATGTTCTGATTAGTTTTTTAAGACAACATAATGCTTATTTGATTTATACGATTCAATTCTAACGTTCCACAAAATAACAACAAAGAAACTTTTTTTCATTAAATCTCTTATGAAAATAGTGAAAAGCCATCTTTCAAAAGTCGTTCATAAAATAAGTTAAAGTAATGCTTGCGGTAGAAATTGGAGTAAGTTACATGAATATATTTCATTCATAAAGGTTTGGAGTAAAAAATATGCTTCGAAAACGCAATGAAGCGAATGTAAGAGAAGCTTATATGAAAAGTTTCCTTTTTATATGAAAATACAGACAAGTATGATATGAAAATTATTTAAATGTATTCTTGTATTTGTTGAAGATGTACTTTTGATATTGATGTTCGGTTATAGAAATATTTTAATAGAATATGATATTGGATTTTTGGTGTAATCGATTCAATGATAATAATATGAAGTTTTGTCGTTGACATTCCAGACGATAATTCCATTATACTTTCTAGTTTGTTGAACTTTTGCATCATTCAGAATCATTGAGTATCTAAGAATTTAACTGTGCCTGTATGTACTTGGCTCTTGGCTCTAGCATGAATTCTGCGTATTTGGCCGTATAGAGTAGTGAAAATATGTAAAACGTAAATTCTATGGAAAATGAAAAAGCGCCTCTAGAGTACGAACGACGAATAAATTTTATGCATCAAATTAAGAGCGTATATTCCGAAAGCTGGCAACGTCGCAAATGGTTGTCAAATATTAACAAGTTTTAATTAATTTAGCATTGTTACTGTATGAAAATAAGAAATATGGCTCTGTAGTGCACTAAAAAATTGATAAGGGAATGCAATAATTAATATCGTAACACCGAATATTATAGTTTTAGATGTAGAAAAAGCATTTGGAAGCTTTCCAAATGCCTTTTATACACCGGAAACGGTTACAACATCAAATTCAGTGTTTTAATTGCATTCCTATATCATTTTTTTAGTGCACTACAGAGCGATATTTCTTGTTTTCATACAGAAAATGTGCCAAATTAATTAAAACTTGTAGTTATTTGACAGCTTTTTGCGACGTTGCCAACTTTCAGAATATGCAGCCTTAACGTCAAATTCCCATTAACTTCACGTCACCAAAATTTTAAATCACGTTACAGTGCCTGTGTTACTTTCCCTGTCAGTAAATCAATTACATATTCTTACTATAATACATGTGAAAGTGGGGGAATGTTTGTTACCCTTTTATGTAAAACTTAGTGATATAGGTCTAGGACTACTTTGTATTTTGTAACTTGGATTGTCATACAGATTCTTTATTATTCCGGTAGTATGGGTTACGTGTGTCAACTACCGAACTGGTGAAATCGCAAACATAACATAGCCCTTATTGAGATAATAATAGAGTTAATTATAGCCGTAGCATTGAAAAGCAAAGAGCGTACTATAAAGTTTTATAAGCCCTGAGGTCACGTCTGATCCTTTATTTCCAAAAACTTTCTAGATTCCCGAGAAAGTTTGACAAGGCTTTTATCTGTATTTTCTAAATTAGGTCCAGAATTAATCCAGAACATTCCCAGCCAAAAATAACAGAAAACAAGTCAAAAACATTGAAGTGGTGGAAAAAAATTTACAACATTCGCCACTGACAGCCAATTCGGGCGTATATGATAAAATCGCCGAACAACTTTCGACTTTCTACACCATCGCCTTTATTCTTTCCGACATAGAATTCATAATCGTTTGCATTTTATTCGGAACAAAGTTGTATAATTTTATCGACACTAACGCTCTTATTTATAGAAAGATAAGGTTCATAATTGCTTGTATTTTATTTGTGATATAGTCGTACGGGTTACTATGATAGTACGCCTGTTCGCCTTTATGGCGACAACTAATATGAAAGAATCAAGTTTTGTAAGTACGGAGAATTGTTTGTTTTTGTTGGCGAAGCGATTTAGTGTTAAAATGTTTTGTGGGTCGTATCACTTGTTGTACAAATAGATAAATACGAGACGATTGAGAACGGTCTGTAAATATTTATTTGATGATCTGAAAGTGTATCAGCTGGCGTAACATCTTACTGCTTCGTTTTCTCTTGTTTAGGATTATATGTTCATAAATAGGATATTTTTTCTTTGCTTATCACTGGTAGTTATCTACATGGTATGTGTAATGGAAAATATCAATACATGGCATAAAGTCCAAGGGAAAGTCCTGGGCGTAAAGTGGGACGCCCCAAAATGCTCATCACACAAAATGGGGATGGCAACTCAAAGCTAATCGTAGATGGCGCTGCGATAGTTGGTCCCCACGTCTACCTTGTACAAAAAAACAAACAAGATTATTTGTTATAAAAATTGAGTATAAATACAAAACAAATATGGAAAATTATTCGTCCATGCAAGTACTATATACTAAAAGAAGAATTAAGACGCCGCGGCGCATCTACAAGAGAAAAAAAGTGATTTAATTGAGTGGTTATACATTTGATTTTACCGTAATAAATCCACAATTACTTGTAGTTGAGGTTTCAATTTTTGAGTTTAGGTATGTTTTACCTGTCCTCTCCTTTATCAAGAATATAATGCTGCTTTTGACTTTCTATTTTGATAAAATATCATAATGTTTTAAGTCAGTAATTTTAACCTTTTTTTCTATTTAGATTCGAGAAATATCACAATATATTTAATTTCTTAACACCACAACTATTACAAAACTCGTTCCAGGTGATAATTCTTCGATTTTCGAGCGATGCAATACTGGTACATAACCTCCAAAAGAAAAGTAGATATTATTTTGAAAAGTGTATTCCATCATTTTTACAGCTTATTACACAACATCTAGTCATTTTACATCAATAAATGTTTTTTTTTCTGAAAATTCCTTTGATTTTACAGTTCTTTGGGGACCAAACTGTCATTTTCACTTTGACACTTGCCTTCCCCATTAAAAGGTGACTAAAGCAGACAGAATAAATACGGAGATCAAAATATTGAGGTGTAGCTTGGGAGAGACCTTAGGTCCAGTAATAAAGCATAATGGCAATTATTAGAGGAAATACTCACTGAAGAATTAATTATTCTGACTGAAGATTCTAACAAGAAATAAGAAGTGTTGTAGTTTAACGAAAAGTGTGAGCGTGGAGGGAAGATTTTAGATGGAACAGGATAGAATGGCTGAAAAAGCAAAATAATTTCATGCTCCTACAATCATTGCTCGGCAACATTAAACACATCATTAATAATGCACATAAAAAATAACAGATAACCTTACCACCCAAGCGAATATGAAAACAATAACTTACAAAAGTCATTCATGAGAAACAAAACAATAAATACGAAGAAAAAAAAAAACGACCCATCATACAAGTAAACAGGCCGTGAGTTTGGCTCACCCCCGTTTACATAAGTCTGATTTATGTACGCTTTGTTCGAGCCAAACTTGTTTAGTACAATGTGCTTGTTATTTACATACATTTGTGTAAACATTACAAGTTAGAGAATGTAGAATTATGTTGAGTTGTAATTGTTGAGTTCGTTTCCTTAAAAATTATCCCGGGAAACAGCACCACGGGCGATCTGTAATATGCCGTGACGGTTGAGTGATTTGACTGGTGTTGGTACGCCTTTCCAGCGGCCGTATTATGACGTCTTAAAACCAGGCTTGTTCTAATGAATGAAAGAGATAAATAATCTATACAAATCGTCTAACGCCACCTCGTTCACTCACTGGAACAAGCCAGTCATAATACGACCCCAGGACTGCATGGCTCGAAAACACTATCCAGTCGGAGTCTGACCAGAAAGTGTTTCTTGTGTTTTGTTGGTGAAGTGTCATTAGTGATTTTGCATTATGAATTACCAATCAAGTTGTGTTTTTTGAGTCCCCTATAAAATATAGTTACCTACTAGTTATTAAGTTCCTATTCGCTATTATGTAAAATCAGAAGTTATTTTATCGCAAAGAAACGTAAGAACAAAGACTGTACAATTTCTAGTGTAAATTGATATGAGAATTGCATTGTAGGCTCTAGGAAGGCTGCTGCACTGGAGCCCAATTAGTAATAAATTGTTGACTGAACTCTTGAACAATTTCACACCAATTACTCTTTGGTAGCACGACACACAGATCTAATAAAACTTTGGTTGAGAAAAGATAATTGGCAATAACATATTTTGTACGGAAAGATTGAAGTTGTTTGACGACTCAGGTTATCGAAGTTTCATCGAGATGAAATATTAGATCCTGATAAAACTAAAAAAAAACTGTCTTTAAGCCGACTTTTGACTCGCAAACTGTGCTCCAGTAGAAGTCGAAGACATTGTCTGCGGCACTACTGATATTGACCATGCTAGCCAGAAAAGAGATAAACTTTATTTTAAATATTCTGATGAAATTGAAACATTTGAGATTTTCCTTATCGCCAGTCCATACCAACTCCAGACATTATGTGGAAGATGTAACACTAAACTCATTGAGTGGGGCTATCTCATCGGGGTGAATATGTGGGGCGGCGTCGTAGATCATGCTTCATCTCCTATTTTGCTTATTTAGCCCAAAAACGAGCAGCTACGGAGACCTCAGCCTTACCACCGACAAGGCTGTGGAAACAGCGAAGTTTTGGGTTACTAAAGTATAAACTGTCGTGCCACTGATTATAAGAAGAAACTTTTCCTAACTTTGGTATAAAAGACACCAGAATATCAAGTTTTAAACATTATTTGGTAAACAAATTGATCCTCTTTGGTCACATTTAATTCACTAATGAACAATCGATCAGAACTCACTGTCAAGAGAGATCACATAACACCAATAAATAACACATATTACCACAATCTATGGCTTCAAAACCTGCTAGTAACTTCAGTTAAACTTCCGCAGTGTGAGGCTAGGGGTGCTGGAAAAAAGCTCTATATCATTATCAAAAAGTTATTAAGGCGGGCTTTGAAGCGTCCAATTTATTGCCAAAGGAACCGCTGTAGCTGCCAACTTAGGCGTGATCATTAAAGTTTATTGGGATAGCTGCAGTGCTGGTCATAATTTTGGTGAAAATTATACTTTGATTTAAGTGTGGTTGGGTGACGAAAAAATAATTCTATAGTCGTTGATTTTATATTGAAATCAGATTTTTTATTTTTAGACGCATTAACGCCTGCGTTCGTGAATCGTATAGTTGGGAAGGTCGCAGGTTTAAGTCCTGTCCGCACTTGAATTTTACTTTTCACAAAATTCTGAAATTAGATTGTTTTTGGTGACGAAAACAGTGGCAACAACTAGAAATTGCCAAGGCAATGTAGTAAATAGACCGTTTCGAAACGATTCTTGGAAACTCATTGATCTTATTTTGCTTTTGACTCTAGGTTAGGTAGGTGGCTTTTGGGTCAGGGGTGACATAAATGAAGTCGACGATGAATTGAGTTTACCCAGAATTCCGTTCACTCTAACTTGGAAGATATTCAAGTTGTATGCGTTTGCATAAGATACTCAATCTATACAAACATAAAACAAATTTTATGAAATACAACGGCCTAATGTGTGATTGAATGTAGGTAGCTAAATCTTTCCAAACTATATATAGAACTGTCATATTAGTAAGAGATTTTGGCCAGTAAATGGATTTTTGTTGTCAATATTATCGTAAAAAGCATCTAAGTAGAAGCTTACTATAAAAAATAGATGTTTTCTAAAAACGATACAATATACGGGTCGGATAAACGCGTCTCAAGGGAATGCCGACAATATTGGATCTAATTCTATCATCGTATCTTGTAGGTTAAGTCGTTCAAAAGATTAATATTATATTCTTCAATTTTTTATATCCTGCAAATTATTTGCTACAAGTTTTTTTTTGTGGTTTTCGCTCTGTGTATTCATCAAGCTCGATCATGGCGATCGCGGGTTGTGTCGTGAGACGTCACGACGTTATTGAAGACGTGTTGATAACTAATTGTGACAAATTTATTTATTTATTTTACATTTATTAACGAGTAACTTATGACTCAAAATGTTAGTAACAATATTTCTTAATCACTATGTTAGTATTCCTAATCTACACATTTAACTTATATCTATATAATGAACGTAGTGTGTGAATCCCTGCTACAGGCTCAGCACCGAAGTGGTCAGCCTGCAGCAGCGGTTCACACACAAACAGTCCAATCTGCTCGTGACACACCGCAGTATAATGTTGGGGCTGGCCCGCACGCGGCGCACCAGGGAGGCGCATCTTTTACGAATCGTAGCGTAAAAACAAAGGTGGTGACAAAGGTGGTGATAGTTACATGATCGATTCACATCGATATCGTGTCCATTGTGGACGGCAGGCGTCCTGTGTCGCGTGCTATTTATTTTTAGAAAAATGTGTCCTATAACAATATACCTTTGAGAAAGCCATAGATGACACCCACTAAAACTTTTATTACTCTTAAAATTCTTTAGAAAACATGCCAGTCTATAGGATTACAGCGATAGTTTCCCAACGGATGCTTCCTATTCTCACCTTTTTGGCACAATTTTATGGGCAACTAAGCCTTGGCGCGTGCCTTAATGGACAAAGTCACTTAGTCTCCATATCCTGATAGTGTGTAATATAGTACGTTTTTGTAAAGGGATCTTTCATGGGACCAAGAACAAGCAGTATAAAATACTGTTTCGATATAATGGACACGTCATATGTGACGTGTCCGTTATATCGAAACAGTATTTTTGAGTAGATTTTTGTTATACTCGTGTTTGTGGAGCTCGTGAGTAAACAATAACTTTCCTTTATGACGACTCAGAAAATTTGTTAAGACGTTGTCACCTGTCATTTTTTTAGAAACTTGTCTGTTTTTGTTTTTGAAGTAGCTTATGAGTCTGTCAACCAGTCTTTCTGTTAGCCGACCTTAAGATGGTTGGGAGAACCACTTTTTGTACTTGGTGTTGAATTTGATTCCCAGGTCGGGTTTTAGAGTTTTTTACCCTTTTTTTTGCCTTTGCCTTGAGTTATGCCCCAGTCTAAATTTAAGCTCGGTTTATTGCTCTAGGATTGTTTTATTTTCCATGGAATTCATTTTGATGTAACGCTTGGCTTTTTTATTCGGCGTCACTCGTAGGCAGGATATTGCATACTTTTAACTTTTTTTAATCATGTGAAATGGTATAAGGTCGCTACACACGGCTAAAATATCTACTATAAAGTTTTCTCTTCTTTTCTCGTTCTTTTCTCGCCATAAAATTAAATAAACAATTACACACGACGAAGCTAATATTTATTTCATATTTTCGTATCGTAAGATTACCACCTTTGTGCATAAAGTTTTAATAAATAAATATCTTAATGTTTGTTAGAAACGTGTTGCCTATAATATTTTATAACGCTTCCTTAGGGAATTTCTGATGCATTCTAATGTTAAACTGAAATATGTATCGAGTGAGATATTTCTCTAGAGAACCGGAATTACTGCGGAAATTTACCGGACGCTCGTTATTGAAACCGGAGATGCATCGTGGGATGATATTGAATCGTGTTAAGTGAGATTGGATCATGTTGTTCCGTTATTAAGGTTTAATGTATTTAAGTTTAAATGCCAAATGACTTACGTGCAGAAAGTTCAGAGTATGAATGTGTGGGTTAGAAAACTAGTGGACCGCAAAATAATCAACTGACTGAACTGTGTAAAAGGTAATAATTGGTATCCTTATCTGTAGATTTGAATAGAATAAAAACTGTTACTTCAGTCGAAACATTTGCTTTCGAAATTACTACGCATTACTTAGTAACACTTTAGTAAGTTTGTCTACAAAGCTTAAACTAAGTTACTTTTTGTCAGCGATAACACTTTTAATATAATTATCAATACCAAAAACTTTCAGTTTATTAAATAATTTTCATTGACGTTACTGTTAGTCAGAAACTCGAAAGTCTGACAAACAATCTTAACAAGGGGTATCGTGTTACCCAGTAACTGTTTTGTGGAGGTCAGATACACAGTCTCTCCATGTTAAATTTTGATAATAATTATAATCAGTTGGATCTTATTCGAGTGAGAGCCAACCATAATACAGAATTGGAAAAAATATATATAAAAATCCACTATATGAGAAGAGAACATCGTGATTCAATTTTGATAGTGTTTTTAGTAAAAAGCATTCAAAGGGTTTTTGATAGGGTTTTGGCAAAGTGTTGTTTTAAAACCCATTTCATATTGATAACACTTTTTTACGAAAACCCCCATCAATGGGTAACCCCTTCCAAACCCTTTCGATTTGATAGCTGTTAATTCGAAAACCTGTTCTTGGGGGTTATACTTTTTAACGTTAAGACGTTTTGAACAGGTTACCCCTTCAACGACTATAACAGAGTTACCCATTCGGTCTACATGTATTGTAATTTTATCTCTCGTGCCTTTACTTTAAAGTACTAAACTGCATGCATTCGCATGGTATGCGTCATGTTACAAAACGCAGTCTAGGGCCTAGCGACTTAATACACATACAATTATAGTTATCATTGCTGAGATTTTAAAATTCTATGTATTTTGTTTCTGGAATAGTCGGGATTGTTGCGTGCATAATCTTCTCTTTTTAACCGACTTCAAAAATAGGAGGAGGTTATTAATTCGACTGTATTCTTTTTTTTTAATGTTTGTTACCTCATAACTTGCGACTGGGTGAACCGATTTTCATGATTCTTTTTTTATTCGAAAGCTGGTGCTTCCCGTGTGGTCCCATTGTCACCATTTTAGGATCTGATGATTGGATCTTGGAGAAATCGAGGGCAACCCTCAAATTTTATTGGCTGACACATAGTTTTTCGCAAATCTTATGAAGTAATTCAAGTACTTGCGTATGGAAATCATCATCTCATGTAGCTGAGCTGATGATGGAAGGTACAACTCGTGGACTGATTTAGTAAATTATGTTTGTGTTCGCATATCTCCGGAACTACAAGTCCGATTTAAGTAATTCTTTTTTTGTTGTACTAGGTATCGTTCAACTTAGGGAATACTGTAAATTTCATCAAAATCGGTTCAGTAGTTTTTGAGATAGGGAATGAATGAAAGAGATGTTAACGATGTTATTACCGGTGCTACGGATTACAAAATTCTAGGGCACATGTACAAAATGATGTATTTGACAAGAATTTTGGTTGAATATTTAAACTAAAAAGAGTAAAATAAAAACTTTTTCTAAAAAAAAATGTGACCGCCTTCAAAAACAACCACAAATAAGGATAAAATAACCTACAAAACTTTTCTTTAAGGAAGTCGGTGGCAAAAGAGACAATGAAGTTAATAAAAAAAGTCACCGACTTCCGAAAGAAAAGTTTTGTAGGTTATTTTATCCTTTTTTGTGGTTGTTTTTGAAGCCGGTCACATTTTTTTTTTACGGAATTATAAATGTTAAAGAATAATGGAGTAAGTATCAGTTTTGAACGTGGACATCTTCCGACCGGCCGAACGTCGCCATTCGAGAAGTTTTGTTCCCCATCGGTTGTCACTTTTATGTGGCCTGCCCATTGCCACTTCAACTTGTAATTTAAATAAGAGCTATGTCGGTGACTCTGGTTCTTCGCCAAATATCCATGTTCCGGATTTTATCCCGCAAAGAAACTCCGAGCATAGCTAAAGAGCTATGCTCGGAGTTTTTACAGTCACTCAACGAGCAACGGCTTTCCGTTGATCGTTGAGTGACTCTAAAAGGCCAGCAGTCAAAGACCACGTTTCAGAGTCATATTTTGTCATCACTGGCAACACACACTGGTTAAACACCCTTGTCTTAAGACACTGGAATTCGCGATGAGAAGATCACGGTCTACAACTTCGAGAATATCATTCCGAACAACAACCAACAGGTACTGGTTCCGCCCCCTGCCGGAGGTTGCACGCTGGTGTCGTGCGGTCCATGGCCCTCTACGGGGCCCCCGTGTGGGCCCTGAGCATTCGGACGCGGCCGGCAAAGCTGGTCGCATGCCAGAGGGTCATGACTCATGGCAATCCGAATGATCCGAGGATATCGCACGATCGCCGGCGAATCGGCCAACCTTCTTGCCGGATCGCTGCCCTGGGACCTGGAGGCGCCTGCCCCCCTGCGCGTCTATGAGTGGCGCGTGGAGGCGCAGCGTCAGGGTGTATCCACGCTGCCTCGAGAAGTCGAGGCGCGGCGGGAAGAGCTCCGGCGCGATCTCAGGGCAGTTTGGAGAGAACGACTGTCGCAACCGAGGTACGGGCTAGCCGCAATCGCGGCTGTAAGACCCCTCTTTGAGGAGTGGCTGGATAGGTCCCACGGCGTCCTCACCTTACCGCATGACACAGGGCCTCACCGGACATGGCTGCTTCGGGAGATACCTGTGCATGATAAAAAAGGAGGAAACGCCCGGGTGTCACCACTGCGAGGACCGCCCGGAGGACACGGTGGAGCATACGGTGCAGGACTGCCCTGCTTGGGCGGAGCACCGCCGTGTTCTTACGCAGGCGATAGGCTCTCGTGCCCGGCATTGGTCGCGGCCATGCTGCGGGGCGAGACGGAGTGGGAAGCGGTCGCCTCCTTTTGCGAAGCAGTCATGCTCGCGAAGGAGGAGGCGGGCCGCGAGAGAGAGAGGATACTGTCCTCCCTCCGCCCCAGACGCAGTGGTAGACGCCCACGGCGACGGATGTCGCGGGACGATCTCCGGCCACCGTAGGCGCGGGCATGCAGACGGCGAGAAAAGGGAAACTCGCTGTCCGACCATGGACCATGCCCGGGTCGACGCACGCCTCAAGGAGCGTCAGCATAATGACGGGGCCCCCCTATAGAGGGCCACAGTCCTGCCGGGGTTGCGGGACATACGTATACGGCGACTCCGGTACACAAAGAGCTACCGAAGGACACCGTGGATTTTAGTCAGTACAAGTCTGACAGTGGGGAGTGGGAGGACTCATTTGATGATTTTACCACGAAAAAAAAAACGGGTACCACATGGACATTCGACATGGTTTTCGTCTTGTCCATGTTCATTTTAAGGCCCACCTTATGGGAAACGATATCGCCGAGTGTTGGCGCGCGTATAATCTCGCGGAGCGTGTGTATGTGCTATGTGGTCCATATTGGTAGTAAAACCTTTTCGGAAACCGGCTTGTTCGGGAGGCTGGAAGTCATCAAACCTGCGTTCGAGACGGTTCGTAATGACACTTAAGAACAGCTTGTAGACATAGCCCAGAAGTGAGATGGATCTATAATTCTTCAACAAGGGTCAAGGTGTTATCACCCTTTTTGAAGAAGAGAATAGCCACACTCTTGTGCCATACTTCGGCGTAATATCTACGAGTATGACGGAATAGAATAACTTCTGGAGGACTGAAAGAACCGGTTTTCCACCCGCTCTCAGAAGTTCTGTTATGATTCCGGCGCCTTGTTGTTCTTGAGCTGTTTGAGAGCCATTCTAATCTCGTGCAGGCTGATGTCTGGGATATCCTCAGTGTAGTGTCAGTTTAGGTCTTGCTTCTCGAGCTATACTGACATTGGGCTGTCATTTTTTTTTAAAGATAGGTTCGCGTTTGACCACTATCTCGCCTGATGGAAAGCGAAGATGTGGTCAACGGTGAAGCACGCTTGCTTAGAAGTAACCTGTTCACTCCTGACTTGAAGACCCCAAGGCTATAGCTATCGGGAAATACAGATACAGGGATATTATAATACAGGGAATTCCACTCCTTAGTAAAGATATTAGCAAAACGCTTTGTACGCAACGGAGGAATATCCACCATATTATATCGATGGCGCATTACCGTACGTCTTGCAATATGCCAATGATAGAAAGGGCCAGGCGGAATCAAGTTGTGCAGTTCCATCGCACACTCTCCGAAATATAACCGATAAAAAACCGACAGGCAACACGGCGTCGATGTTCAAAGCTCTGGAGCTTTGAATTGACCAGAGCATCGTTACCAGTTAGCTTCTTTGCCCGTTTATCTAATGAGTCAAGTGCATCTAGTTGGTATTTGGCGGATCCATCCCAAAGGTGAGAGCAGTACTCAATGCATGACCGAACTTGCGCTTTATATAAATTAAGCAGCTGTTCATACGTGAAGTATTTTCTTACCTTGGAGAGGATCCCTAACTTTTTCGCGGCCAAGTGAGCCTTTGCCTCAATGAATGGGCCGAAATTGAGGGTTGATGTTAGTGAAACCCCAAGAGGGTCAAGATGGGCCGTTATCGGTATGGTCACACCTCGGAAAGTTGGAGCCGGGTGGAATTGGCTCTTTTTTGCGGAAAAAAGACACGCCTGAGTCTTGGTAGCATTGAGCTTGACTAGATTGGATTCACCCCATTCTGAGACAGCCTCCAAAGACAGGTTCAAGTGCTCAACCATGGCCTCTCGGAGAGACTGGATCTGAGGCCCAGTAGCCGTGCATTGGACACGTATCTCTCAGCAACTGTGCTGTCATCTGCGTACCCAATGGTTCCGGGTTTTAGCAGGTCATTTATATGAAGTTCAACGTTTCTGAGAGCACTGACCCCTGAGGTACACCGGCGTTAATTTCTAACTGACCTGACGAGCAGCCATCAATAACCACTCCAATAGAACGATCCCTCAAGAAGTCAGCAATCCAACACAGACCACTGGGCAAACCGATGGAAGGATGCTTAGCAATTAAGCCCTCGTGCCAGACCCTGTCGAAAGCTTTCGAGATGACAAGGGAAACAGCGAGTTTCTCGATGGCCTCACTCCAGATGTGGTTTATTTAGGTACAGACTGGACGTTAGCTTGCTTCCAAGCCTTCGGCACTTTTCCGGTCGCCAGTGAAAGGCGATACAGGCGTGTCAGGATCGGAGACAACATAACTGTCCGTAAAACCTCTCAAGCTCTCTCAAGATATCGGTTTTGATGAAATGATACTGCCGTCGTTAATCTTCAGCTTTGTCATTTGTTGTTCAAGTTGGAAGTTTTAGGGGTTTTGGATGTGGGAAGGACCAGGTCGGACCGTGGACTTCACCAGACGTAACCTTTCAAGCTTTACATTGATATTAAATGTGCTTCTGACGATACGGTGATCGCTACCAGTTTTTTACCTTGGCGATGACAGAGACATCATTAAATATTCGCTTCTTAGTCGTCATAATGAAGTCCATATCAATTCTAGTACCATCGGGCTTATCCACGGTCACCTCCTAGATGGGCGCTTCTGGAAATAGGAGTTCATTAAATGGATTTCGGTTCGGTTTAGAAATCGGTAAAAAAAAAACTTAAAAAAAAAACAATCACAAAAAAGGGTAACATAACCTACAAAACTTTTCTTTCGAAAGTCGGTGACTTTTTTATTTAATTTCAATGTCTTTTTTGCCACCGACTTCCGAAAGAAAAGTTTTGTAGGTTATTTTACCCTTTTTTGCGGTTGGTTTTGAAAGCGGTTAATTTTTTTTTTTAAGTTTTTATTTTACTCATTTTAGTTTAAATATTCAACCACAATTCTTGTCAAACACATCATTTTCTTAATGTGCACTAGATAATAACATCAGTAACATCTCTTTCTTTTATTCCCTATCTCGAAAACTACTAAACCGATATTGATGAAATTTACAGTATTCCCTGAGTTGAACGATACCAAGTAAAACTAAAAAATAATTATTTAAATCGGACTTGTAGTTCCGGAGATATACGAACACAAACATAATTTACTAAAGTCGATGCCGAGTCCTTACTAGAGAAGTTGTACCTTCCATCATCAGCTCAGCTACATGAGATTATGATTACCATACGCGAATACTTAAATTACTTCATAAAATTTGCGAAAAACTATGTGTGGGTCCATAAAAATTGAGGGTTGCCCTCGATTTCTCCAGCATCCAATCATCAGATCCTGACATGGTGACAATGGGACTACTTCAGAAGTATCTCCTTTCGAACAAAAAAAAGAATTTTAAAAATCGGTCCATAATTGGCGGAGAAATCGCGTAACAAACACACAAAAAAAATATACCGTTGAATTGATAACCTTCTTCTTTTTGAAGTCGGTTAAAAAGAAAGCGCCGTCCAGTCAAACCGAGTAAGAAACACTAATAAACGATTCTCTAACATACCGAACTTCCAAGGCCAATCTATTTCTACACTCCCAACGTAATTTTATTTTATTTAAAACCCTTTGATTACCCCGACAAACCCTTTCAAAGGGTTATCTGCTTCAATTGGAAATCATACAAGAGCCGGTAACATCTTGAACTAGTTAACTTATTGAAAGGGTTACCCTAACGTTAGGGTTTTGAAAAGGCTACCACTACCAAGAGGTAACATCTTTATTGACTGTAGCCGTACAACATGTAACACTTTCGAAAGAATTAACTTATATTCGGGGTTGTACGGTCCCTGGTTTTTACACATTGAAAGTGTTTCCATCTTTTCAAAAGAATTTCATAGACGAAAGTTGTTGTATATTTCTAAATACATAAATATTATAGATAAATTACACCCAGACACAGAACAAAAACAATGATCGTGCTCATTACACAAACATTTTTCTTGGGTGGGAATCGAACCCACAACCTCCGGCATAGCACTCAGGGTCACTAACCACTAGACCAACAGGCCTGTCCTAAATCTTTTGATAGCAATTACCACTTGCCTAAGCCCACTAACTCTGATTAAACACATTTATCTCCAAGTAATTTAACAATCAACTAACCGTAAAAACCTAATCGATTCTCAAAGTATTTGTCAAACAGCTATTGCGCAAGCCTTCGGGAACGGAAGTGGCGTAAGTAAAGCAAATATGGCGGGCGGATGTGGGTCGTAAGTCACGCCACAAATACCGGTGCCGACATCCGGGCGACGAGCTCAAGACTGCCAGCATGGTTGTCTGTTACGCTTCATATAAACAATTCATTGGTCATTAGTAATTTTTGATTTGGTTCCAGAGATTTAATTTTGTTTTTATAAATGTCAACCCAGGGGTGCTATGACAGGAGGGGTGCTATAACAGGAAACCTCCACGTGTGCCCGTGGACTGAAGTTCCCTCTCGGATACGTCCGGGGGGAAGACCAGTTTTTCGGGCCGGTGCACCCTGGGATGCGGGCAAAAACTCTTCCTTAGGCACTGTGTGCCTAAGGGGTCTCTTTGCCCGTATGCGAATAGCTTGTCGTGTGGACGCTCAAACGCGTGTCCCTCTGATTAGCAGAGGGCACAGCGGCGGAGCGGGACGGTGAGTAATGGGTAGCTCACCGTCCGACTAAGGACCAAGCCCGGGTCGGTGGCGCGTCGTGTTTCGCGCCAAATGCCTGCTGGGGTCGCGGGTTTTTGCTTGACCCAGGATACCGTGGCCCCGGAACGTAAAGGGCATAGGCAGGAACACGGGTGGATTTTAGTCAGTAAGAGTCTGACAGTCCCTTCCGCCCCACCCGGGGCGGGAGGACTCATTTGATGATTGGACCACCTAAAAAAAAAAAAAAATGTCAACTCAGCCTCTCGCAGTCCACTGCGGGACATATGTCGCTCCCAGGCTGCACCACATCACCATATATCTCTCCGCTTTTCGTATCTAGTCTGTATATCTGAATCTTCCCAGCAAAATCTCTCTCTTAATTGATAAGCTGTTATTTTGATTGAAGTCTTACACCAAGTGAACTAAATTATAACTAATAGCCATTCTTTTTCGCTGAATATCTGTTACTTTTTTTATCGTTGTAAAATCATCAAATGAGTCAGGGCCAGGCCAGGGCGGGGTGGAAGTGACTGTCAGACTTGTACTGACTAAAATCCAAGGTGAACCTTCAATGGCCCTTAACGTTCCAGGGTCACGGTTATACAGTCCCGCAACCCCGAATATCTGTGACTTGCGATATGGAATTCAAATATTCTTTGAACGATTACTTCTTGATTTTATCTGTTTGAACTATTCGAGGCCCCTTTTTCGAAAAACTTTGTTGTTCTTTTCAATTGGTTTTTCTTTGGGCCTCAATCTAGCCCAGAAACTCAAAAGCAGAAACTGGAACTCCTGCTGTATATAAACAACAAGGTTTTTGCAAACTGCTCACAAAACGTCCCGAACACCTATCGTTGCCTAAACTTTTCAATTAAAACTCCCAGACGATTGGACTTTTCCGGTAATATTTAAACCAATTTACACTTTTCACCCTCAGAGAGAGAAGGCCTGTGTTCCAGCAGTGGGAACATTATAGGCTGAAGATGATCATGACACTTTTCACAAATTAATAATATACCTGGTGTAGGTGTGTTATTTGTAAAATGTTAATAAATCGCATAATAAATCACTCTGTATATGAAGAAAATCGCATAAAGATCCGTTCAGTACGTTTTCAGTTTATCGCGAACAGGTGTCGTACCATGACGTGTTAAACCAGGACTAGTTTCAGTGTGGGAAAGAGACGGAGCTATACAAGTCGTCTAGCGCCATCTCGTTTCCACACTGGAACTACTCACGCTCTTAGGCGCGGGCCACAAAGAAACCACGTAAGACGAGGACGCGTCGCGGACGTGCGAAAATATGAGTCGCGCCCGCGCCCCGTCTCTTCTGTATGTTTTACGTCGCAACGCTTCTATACATTTTGTATGAAAGAGACGCCGAAGAGACATATGTCTCCGCCCCGTCTGCGTCTTACGTTTTTTCTATGTGGTCCGCGCCTAAGACGTTATGATAGGTCTGCAGACAGAGAGATGAAGAAGAAGACTTTGGTTTTTTTTAAGAAGTGCAGGTACCTAGTTTATTCTGTTTTCGAATTGTATATAATGGCGTTTGTTCCAACTGTAAAATAAACATTTAAATTAGTATTCCTTATACACCTCAAATCCAAGTTAGTTAAGGCTGCGGTTACCTATGACCTGCTAGTTAGGTGTGTGATGTCGAGTTCACAGCTACAAAGGCATACTAAACCCGTAGTCATGGACGCCAACCACAGCTGGGTATACAGCAGTGTAGCGAAGATGACCAAAGCTCTGGCGAATTAGAGGTACTCGTATCTTTGAATGGCAAATAGTGTTAGGTAAATTTTCTTGTTTTTTTTTTAAGTGAAATGTTGAATGATTACGAAAAGGTTTTTTTGACATGCAAGGGTTGTGTTGGATAAATAGAATTAAATTACAAAGCTAAAAAGTGTAATATCCTACCGGGGTATGTGTTTCCGAATTATGTATTAAGAGGGAATATGTTACTCGTCGATCAAATCACACACCCTTACTCACAGAAATTTAATTGGCTAACTTTAAAAAAGGCACTGATTTTATTCGTGCTAAATGTATGGCAACACACAATTCCCTACATCACAGAAAAAGGCGAATAAAAATCGCAGTGTGTTGTTTTAAAGTAAAAACAAATTCCCAAGCCGACTTCCTATTAAGTACTATTAGCCCAAGAGCCCGTGAACCCCAGACCTACGTTATTTTATAAAGGCTGAAAGTTTGTCAGCGGATGCTCCCAACACTGGTAAGAACGATGACCATTTATGGAGTTTGGGTTATGGTGGCTTTGGCAGGTAAACGGTACTAAAGATGCGTAAAATATAAGTTTACTTACGTCATAGTATAAAAGCTGATTTTTATATATAATACTCGGGTAATAAGTAGATGATGTGTCCTCATCAGCCAGACACTTATCATGGTGGCAACCCCTTGCCAGACACCCTTAATGTTCACGAAATTATAAGTTTACTTACGTTATAGTACAAAAGCTGATTTGTTTAAATAATACTTGGGTAATAATATGTAGATGATGTTTCCTCATTAGCCAGACACTTTTGATAGTTCCAACCCCTTGCCAGACAAACATTGTAAATAGCCCAGTCAACTGATGTTCAAAACAAGGTAAAGAGGGAAAGTCTTGGAACACATTTCTTGACTACGCAACTTTGTTTGGACTAGTTAGGAGGAGAACATATCGAAAGTCCCCATCCCTAGCCCTTGAGCTGAGGGGGAGGGAGGGGTTCGTAGGTACCACTTTTTGGTTTTTCGCTTATATCTCGGAAAGTCGGAAACCATGGGTCCTAGCGGCATAATATATGTGAAAAAAATAAAAGCTGAATAAATTCCCCATAAGTTTTATTCAATAAATGTTTCCAGGTCTTGTTTAGTTTTCGAGCTATCTGCTCTTGAAAGTCTGTAATATTGTGAAAAATCATTTTTATCTTTTTGCATTTGGAAAGTTGTATTTCATATCGCCAATTCAAAGGTCCAGAAAGCAGGAGCAGTCTTTTCAGACCCCCGCTTTACCACCTACAATGAACTAAGCCAAGTGAAACCTGCATCTTGAAGCCATATGAGCTTCCAGCTAAAAGGGTCTCTTACAGTGCTCACAAAGTTATAACAAATTCTTGAATTCGCGGTAGCCACCATCAAGCTTGATATTTTTTGTCTTCCTTCCACCGAGGGAGCAGTAAAAATAGCTCAGAAACTCATTCTAGATTATAATTACATATTAGGTAGGTACATGTACAGGGTTTTGATTCTAAGTTGACCAATAAGGAGAAATCCGCTTCCATAAGAGCTACAGAAAAACGATCTTAGGAACCTTTAGCTTTTTATAATGTTAACAATTTTAGCATATTTAATTTTTGATCAAGTGCGAGGTGTCCATAAAAATTGGTATGTAGACCCCGCCATCCCCTTCGAACCTAACCTGTCCGAGTCGGGGTGCCCCAAGTCCCAAGCTCGCTTCGCTCGCTCTTGGATCCAAAGTACTCCTAAATGTGTGTAAAATGAGTATGAATGAAAAAATAATTTATTTTTTTATGATGCTATTTGGTTTAGTGTCATGTTAGGATAATTTCATTGTATGAGAAGGATAATATCTGGGCAACAGAATTGGGTCAAATCTTATAAAACGACTCGAATCTAACGAAATACGACTTAAGTTGTAATGTACCTAATATAAATTAAAATGACATTCTGCGCAACTTGGAGGGTCTGAAACACTGATGCTGTTTTCTGGATCTTTGGCGACATCAAATACAACTTTCCACATACGTAAAGAGGTAAAAATGATTTTAACCAATATTACAGACTTTCAAGAGCAGATAGCTCGAAAACTAAACAAGACCTGGAAATGTTTACTGAATTTAACTTATAGAGAATTTATCCAGCTTTTGTTTTGTTCATATATATTATGTCGCTAGGACCCATGGTTTCCGACTTTCCGAGATATAAGCGAAAAACCAAAAAGTGGTACCTACGAACCCCTCCCTCCCCCTTAGCTCAAGGGCTAGGGATGGGGATTTTCGATATGTTCTCCTCCTAACAGTCCAAACAAAGTTGCGTAGTCAAAAATTGTGTTCCAAGACTTTCCCTCTATACCTTGTTTTGAACATCAGTTGACTGGGCTATTTACAATGTTTGTCTGGCAAGGGGTTGGAACTATCAAAAGTGTCTGGCTAATGAGGAAACATCATCTACATATTATTACCCAAGTATTATTTAAACAAATCAGCTTTTGTACTATAACGTAAGTAAACTTATAATTTCGTGAACATTAAGGGTGTCTGGCAAGGGGTTGCCACCATGATAAGTGTCTGGCTGATGAGGACACATCATCTACTTATTACCCGAGTATTATATATAAAAATCAGCTTTTATACTATGACGTAAGTAAACTTATATTTTACGCATCTTTAGTACCGTTTACCTGCCAAAGCCACCATAACCCAAACTCCATAAATGGTCATCGTTCTTACCAGTGTTGGGAGCATCCGCTGACAAACTTTCAGCCTTTATAAAATAACGTAGGTCTGGGGTTCACGGGCTCTTGCTCTATATGCAGTTATAAAGATAAAAAAAGAATAATATCAGAAACATTAATCCCAAGAGCAAAAAGCAACGATCAATAACAATCTGCTAATGAGCAATACTACAAAACAAGAAAGTAAAGTACTACAAACAAGAATAAAGTACACTAAGCTAAGTATGGACGGAAATAAATCCTTCCTCTTACGTTATCATCCGGGTATTACTGAGGTATCCATTAAGCTAATAACATATGCACAGACTAGCGTACTTACACTAAGGATATAGGCGGTATCGTATGATAAACATTTACTTACGAGGGATTATGGTTGTACTAACTTCTGTTTGTGGTTTCATTTGCCTTCTTGGAGGACTATTTGAGGTACCCGGATAAGAAGTCAGTATTTATTCAGATGAGGCTCAGTACAATAGTTATGGTTTCAATCAATTGCTCTATTTATTTCATCAGTGTTGAAAAAAGATGGTCGCGTAGTTTCTTTTTATCAATTAAAAAAAAAAAAAATAACATTTATTTGTCACCACAAACCAAAAAACACGATAAAAAAAAACCAAAAATATTAGCTAGATTAAACATAATATTCTACGATTGCTGCTATTATATAGTTCGGGGGCTCGTGACGTTAGAATGCAGTAAAATGCCATACCATAGCGTTACATACCTACCTAGTGTCACAAAGAAAGTTAGTCACATATTTTTCAAATATTTTTTTTTTTAACGTGGTAAAATCATCAAATGAGTCCTCCCACCCCGGGCAGGGCGGGAGGGACTGTCAGACTTGTACTGACTAAAATCCACGGTGTCCTTCAGTAGCCTGTTATGTTCCGGGGTCACGGTAAGGAAATAATCCCGCGACCCCGACAGGATTTGGCCCTCTGAGAGGGGGGCCCCGTCATTATGCTGACGCTCTTTGAGGCGCGCGTGGGACACAACGCGCCGTCGACCCGATTTTTCAAATCTTTAACTTAATTAGTTATTAAAGAAGTCTGACAGGATTGCGGGAATGTCCAATAAATCTGAAGAGTTTCCCGGAAGACGTCCACTGCTGAACATAGGCCTCCCCCTTAGACCGCCACGCCGAACTACAATTCGCCACTTGCATCCATCGGTTGCCCGCGACCCTCACGATGTCATCGGTCCATCTAGTGGGAGGCCTGCCTACGCTGCGTCTTCCGGTCCGTGGTCGCCACTCGAGAACTTTCTGTCAGACTTCTACTGACTAAAATCCACGGTAATCCTTCAATAGCCCTTTATGTTCCAGGGTCACTATTACCTGATGAGACAGTCCCGCGACCCCGGCAGGCTTTGACCCTCTAAGGGGGGCCCCGTCAGAATTTATCATCCATGAGGTAAGAACATAAAAGAAACACCCGTCTATTAACACACATAACACTCTGTTTCACCTTTGAATCTTCTCTTTTCTTTCTTTCTCCTCACCTATCACCATATATTTCCTTTCATGAATCTAAATATGCAGTTTAGTTGAACATCTGGATTCATGAAGATATCAACATTAGATTGACATTATGACATTCAATTTTATTATCTGCTTTCTACGTAGTAAGGTATCAAATGTAACGACTGAACTTCTAAAGTGACATCACCTGCGATGTTCTTATCTCTGTTTTTCAGAGCATTACACATTTATATTTATGTTAAAAAGACGTTATTATAATAAAATAATGTTCTCTATAAAAGAAATCAAGCGTTATGATAAGAATGTAAAAATCCAAAATAATATGTTAATTAAATGTTTATCTAAGCTATCGTTTAACATGTAAGTATTTCGTTTAGTACTATAGACATAACTTTTTCTTTATTTGATCGAAAGAAAAGCTAATTAATAAAATTTCTTTAAAAATAAATTTAGCAATGTCAAAGACATTACCTAAATATATGTTTATAATTGTGAATAATTATATTAAATGTCTAGACTCTAAAAATAAAATACATACAAACAAACATACAAAGTTATGATTAAATTGCACTTTTTTATCCCACTTCACTAGAAGCTGGTTTAGGTATTTAACTCTTAATTAGTGTAGCCTAAAAAGTTACGTAAAAGGCCGCGCGGTATACGTGATTCCTTAACCATATCGACGCTTGAAAGGCAAAAATTACCAAGCGACATGTAGCCAACTTTACAGGAGAGCATTTTAAAGTTTTTATTTTTGGAAAAAAAATCATATAAAATCACCTATTTGTCATAATTACGTAATTCCAACGAATTTTAAATACATTTTACAGGCTTAATAAACTGGCATTTAAAGGTTATGGATTTTCTCATTAGTTTATGAAATAGTGTCGGTTGGTAATAATTTTATAAAAAATCACAAACAGGCAAAAGTTACTTACCGACATCAAAATTTAATGATAAAACGACTAAAATTAACTAAACCCGACTATTTTATTATTTTGTTTGAAGCAAGATGACGTATCTTGGATTGGCGCATGTTTGACTTACAGGTAAAATTATCTATATAGAAAACAAATATACTTTTCTAACAGCCAATTTTAACCATGGTACAAATTAAATAAGGTTAGTGTAGGTTTTTTTGAATAAGTGTCAATAAATTTAGGTTTTAATACACAAAATTAAAAACCTTTGGTTAAAGCTTTTCGTCACCATCATCACAGTTTTCAATGTTTCACTGGATTTGACACGTGTCAACTATCGCACTGTATTCAAATACTCGAAATGACTGAGTTTAAAAAAAATATTTCAAAGAAGAAACGGTTAAGTTGTTTCGAATACAGTGAAGCATAGCATCTTTAAAAAAATTAGATGTTGTTGATCAGTTTGCCGTATATGATTACTTCCCAGAATTTAATCCTTATTAGCAACACAATCGAATGGTGTAACAGAACAGGGTGTAATTTTTTTCCAAAACCAGCGGGTTCGATTCCTTGCCAGAATTATTGAATTTTCTAAAAGCCAATCATGCAGTTTTAGTTTTAGTCAAAATCGGCCTCGAGACTCCTTTCAACGTTTTTCGATATTCGTCATAGTTTTGTATGCGGCAATCAACGCCCAGTTCAAAAATTCACCGTGTATATAGTAATGAAATTCATCATCATCATGTCAGCCGTAGGACGTCCACTAATGTACATAGGCCTCCCCCATAGATTTCCAATAGGTCCGGTTGGAAGTTGCTTGCAGTCAGCGCGATTCTGTGATTTTCATCAGATCATCTGTCCACCTAGCAGCGTTGCCTTAGGGCGTGGTCTCCATTCGGGAACCTTGCGGCCTCATCGGCCATCGTTCTGCGTGCTATGTAGTCTTCCTACTGCCACTTGAACTTGCTGGTTTTCTGGGCTATGTCTGCAACTTTAGTTAGTCTATGAATCTTTTCATTTCTGATTCGATCACGCAGAGGGACTCCGAGCATAGCCCTCGCCATAGCTCGTTGGGCTACCTTGAGCTTACTAATGAGGCCCGTAGTAAGAGACCACGTTTCGGCGCCATAAGTCGTCACACATTTGCCGAAAACTATGAGGCACTGAGGTATTCTGGACGAGAAAACGTTACGCAGTTTCCCGAACGCTGCCCGGCCGTATTGGATTCGGTGGTTGACCTCTTTTTTGAAGTTCGACCTGCCTAGTCCAACGGTTTGTTCCAAGTAGATAATATACTCGTATATTATACGAGTCAACAACTTATCACGTCTCCCTGTCTTACGCTTTTTTCAAAGGAATCGCCTTCCAACTCTGCACCTGTACTCGGGTCGATATAGTGGTATTATTGTTTAAGCATTTAAACACTTTGATATACCGATAGTCAATACGACATCGTTGGAGAGATTCAAGAACTGCCCAGTTGCCCACATCTCCACCGATTTAAAGTCTCTCTCATAGTCCAAAAACGCCAAACATAAGGGCAAGTTATACTCTCCGGTGTTCTGTATAACTTTCCGCAGCGTGTGTGTGTGGTCTATGGTAACATTTTCGGAAACCGGCTTTTTTGGAAGGCTGGAAGTCATCAAACCTGCGGTCGAGACGATTCGTGTTGATGTTCCCTCGATTTATAAACGTGGCTCAATAGCGAGTAATTTCTTAATAAGGTGTTGTCATCCTTCTTAAAGAAAAGAACCACCAATTTCCACCCACTTTCAAAAGCTCTGAAATGACTCCATCTTCACTCGGCGCCGTTATTATTTTCAGTTGATTAGGGGCCATCCTAATGTCGTAAAGGATGTCTTCAATGTAGTGTTGCGTTAGCTTGGCCCTTGGATCTGTGGCCACGCTGCTAACAGGTTTGGCAACCGAAGCTTATAGCTGTGCATAAAGGTTTTCGACCTCCTTCAATACCTCTGCTTTCTTTGCATCTTCTCGTTTCAGCTTTGTCAGCCGGCTTTGCCCAATAGATACATCTCTTGCAAAACCTTTCGTCGTCGTCGTCTCTTTAATGTGGTTAGTATTAAAGAGATCACCGTGCCGCAAGGATTTTGAATTTGTCTATTGATCTGCATAGATGACTCGGCGTCACCGAAAGTCTGCAGTCTTAATAAGAGTCGGTCAGTCATGAGGTTGAGAGTGATGTCGGAAAGTTCCTGAGGTCTATTTGCACGGCGGGGTCTAAAAACCTTAGAGCATACCGTTTGGTCAGTTTCTACGATTGAACTGTTATTAATCTCGTCCACTAATGCAAAATTTTCGTAAATTAATTCCATGTATTGGAATTGCCATAACAATTTAACTGTAATTTAATTTATGAGACTTATTTTGTATTGCATGAAAGGAAAACCAGTTCCATTATGGAACTAAAAAAAAACCAGTATTTCCATATAAAACTAGAAAATGGAACTGCTGGGATACGGCGAAAAGTTTTAGGTGAAATGAAATTCGGTTAAATATTTTTCGAACTTATGATGGGCAAGACGAGTAGGTGATACATCAATATTTCGAGCTACGCGACGTACTACGTGAGATGCGCGCGATCACGCGGTTTGCCTAAGTGACAGTTGAGTGAAGAATAATCGAAATTATTTGACCAACATTTGGAATAAACTGATTTTTGTACAAATTTCATATCGGAAATAGTTATCTAAGTGACAAAAAACAGTAAAAAAAACGGCAGGTAAAATATTACCAAACGACAAAATTCATTTTTTTTAGGCAGGAAAAATAGTACTATATTACGTTTTAAAGAACACTGTATTTAGGAAGAAAATACTAAATGAAAATGAATACGTAGTTAAGGTGTGTTAAAAAGACATAAATGAAGAAAAATATAAAATAATAATCAGGTAAAATTTCTTAAGCAATGCTCATACTACAGATACCGTAAAGTAAAAAATACTTAATGTTAAAACTCATTAATTCATGTCAAGGCAAAAGTTACTAAGTGTTAAAACTTGAAATAAAATATCTACCAAGTGAAGTTTATTCATAAATCGGTAAAATTTTGGTCGCTTAGTCGCCGAAATTGATGAAAATGTGTACTTTTTTAAGTTACCAAGCGACAGCAAAAGTCTTCCTAGACGTACGAGAGTAGGATCAATCGACGCAGAAAAAATTTCTGATTTCAATGATATATATAACTCAATATCGCCCAAAATGTCGCTTGGTAACTTTTGCCTTTCAAGCGTCGATATAAATACAATATAGTAACCCATACGAAATTGTGAATAACTTGCTCATAATCCAATTTCGATACGATCGTACAGGACACGCGTTATTTGAAGCTAACGGGAACTCCAGCGCTCAAAGGGGTCGCGGGACTTTTCCAGGGTAACGCGGGGACTGTTTAAGCATAACCCTGACCCTGAAAAGCAAATAACATCCAAATGAACAGGGTGGATTTTTAGTCAGTATAAGTTTTTTAGTATCTGGATGGGACTATCCTTCTCCACACTCGATGGGAAAACTCATTAGATGATTTTACCACCACAACAAAAAGTGCTCAAAAAGGTAGCTCAATAGTTTTGCTTTTCTAGTTTACACTATTCAAAAAGTAGTACTTCTCTATCAGGCTATCAGACTAAACCCATCAGTTTTGCAATATCGGTTTTGCTCACTTCACATACAGTACAATTTCCATTAAGCCAATCGATTGCATTTGAAGATGATAAATTATTCGATGTATGAAGTTATCCATAACGTAAAATCGCTAATTAAAATCGATAGTCATGCGTTCCTGATTATACTGACGTTTGAAATATTAGTTCCTTGCCTTTTTTAATTATTGAATCAGGCTTTCTAGCACTTTTTGGGTTTGCTGTTTAACGTGGTTCTACACTAGAGAACAAAAGTATGGAATCACTTACTTGGAATCATCCGGGATAGTTCCTAAAATAATTGCGCGATTCACCTTTAAAATACAATACAAAAACTAAGGAAGAACGTGGGAAGAACTCAGTAGCAGTCACGGAGTTTGACTTTGCGCCCAGTTTTTTTTTTGATAAAAGGAACTTTTCCCCACACTAGGAATTTCTCCTCGGTCGTATTAAAAGCCGGTTAAGCGCGAGTAGGACTGGCGCAAAAAGGGTTCCGTACCAATATCTATAATAACGAAAAAAATAGCGTTTGTTTATGGAAGCCCCCTTAAATATTTGTTTTTTTTCCGTTGTTATTTCGGTATTTGTTGTTAAAACGGCAAAAGAAATTCATCATCTGTGAAAATTTTCTACTGTCTACTATCATGCTTCATGAGATTGACAGACTCGTGACAGACGAACAGACAGACAGACGGACAGTGAAGTCAGTGATTGGGTCTCATTTAACCCTTTTTATGCGCAACCATAAAAAAAGAAAATAAGAAATTTGTTTGTATGGTAAAATACTAACAAACTTTTTTTTGAAAAATAGGTATTAAATTAAGGTTAAAGGATCAAAATTAACATCAAGTAAACAGTAATTAAAAACACAGTCTCTATCTTCTCATTATCGCAATTACCGTACTACCGGATATATTGTCACAGAGATTTTAATTAAATTAATATTGACAATGAAATTTTACAGGTAGAAAATACAGAACGACACCATGAAGCCAATGCAATTGTGAGCAATTATGACCGATTTCAATCAACATGTTGATGGACACAGGTAATGAGGAAGCCGGTGTTTAATCTGTTTTATTGTAAACATAAAGGTGTTATTTGCAAAATATTGTCATAATTTTCAATGGGAGGAATGTAAAACAAGTAATTATGAGGACAAAGCCTTATTTATATAACACAAGAACTTACACAACGTGGACTCTACAAATACCGCGATTTGATTGATCAACTGAATTGTCACTTAAGGGCGCTTACAGTTTCGATTATTCGAAGACAATAGAGCATCAAATTGCGCACTTTTATGTTACATTACAGGTGAATGCTCGCGGTGAGGGAGCGCCTTAACAGTTCGCATGGTAAGGCACGGTGTCGGTTAGTGCAGTGACTGAGCAACTGTTTAAACAAGAGAATGAAAATTCGGCCTTGACGAGTGGGTTCTTCTTCTTCTTCTTCTTCTTATCGTGTCGGCCCAATTTTGGGCCGAGTCAATTTAGATTGTCATATCTAAATTGACTCGGCCCAAAATTGGGCCACGAGTTTAGCGCTCTCCGAACAATCCATCAGCTCCTGTAACGAACAGTCGGCAGGGCACGCAGGGCACGATAATAAGTGCCTCATCGTTTGTGGAACGAGTGGGTTGCAATGACTTAATTGATGAGGCGTCTGGAGTACTTACCCAGAAGACGTGGATTCAAGTCCCACTCGCAACTGATTTGTTCTTAATTTTTGTTTCCTAAAAATAAGCTTTACGATACGCGACGCAGGACAGATATTAGTTAGATATCGACACATTCACAAAAAGCAAAACATTTACAAGAATCTTCTGTAAAAATAAAACGTTTATTTATATTGTTTTCAAGCAAACTTTAACGTTGATTGTGCGATGAGACAAAACTACACTTTTATAACTTTTCTTGTCTTTCTCGGAAAGGTTCCTTACTTTCCGATGTTGAAAATTGAAAGGCGGCTGTCAAACCTCATAACTTATTAAAAGCGTGAAGTTTATTGATACTGAAGGCTTTTGAATGTTAATATTGATTGTTTAGTAACAAAACTTTCTATTTTGGTATATTCTGGTTAATAAAATACAATGAATTTTAGATACCTTGAATTTTCTTGTTTGAATATTTAGGCTTATTGGAATTGTTTTGTATTTAATAGAAAGGATAATACAGGTGTTCTCAGTTACTTATACAATTTTATGAATAACAACTGTAGGCAACCACCTGGCAATTATTACGAACACTTAAAATATACAGAGAATGGCTGGTAGTCCACAAACTATTTAGGTACAACAAATAATAAAGTACTCACAAAAGAATAGACTAAGAATTTCTTCCCGTATCGTGTGTGCGTTTACAAACATACAAACTCACTTATACAAACACCCAGAACCGAAACACAAATATTTGTTCCGTGTGGGGATCGAACCCGCGACACACTGCGCTGCGTTTGATCGGTCAGCCATTGAGCCAACCGTCTCGTCATGTTAAAGAAATAGTAATGGGTAAAGAGTAATGGGCGACTGGCTATGCGACCATGGACCACGCCCGGGTCGACGGCACGTTGTTTTCCACGCGCGCCTCAAAGAGTGTCAGCGTAATGACTTTAGAGGGCCAAAGCTTGCCGAGGTCGCGGGACTTACGAATTACCGTGACCCCGGAAAGTAAAGGGCTATCGAAGGACACCGTGGCTTTTAGTCAGTACGAGTCTGACAGTCCGTCGCGCACTGCCCAGGGTGACAGAACTCATTTGATGATTTTACAACGATAAAAAAACGGACTAAAAGAGTAGACTCCCTGTTCCTTGATCGGACGGCGAGCTATCATACTGTCAGAGACGACAATCTACGTACAACACAAAATTCAACCAACATTACCAAAACACCATCAGAAAATGACATTGTTCATAAAATCAAACGTCGCCTGTAATAAACGTTAACACCGCACTTCAGGCGGCGGAGACATGTCTGAAACTTATAATGAAAGTCCGTACTGGCGGACTAGACGACTTTACATACGGAACGCAAGTGGTGAGACTGTTAATACTTCGTCATGTTATGTTTTGAAACTGTCTTTAAACTGTGAGCCGTGTGTGAAGTTTTTATTATGACAGTAGTTATGATAAGTCTAATTTCATATAAAATGGATTGTGTCTAGTTGTTAATTATTATTTTCTGATCATTGACACATATGATTACATGCCTCATGGCTTGCCTCATTGCATAAATTATGTAAGGTTACAACAACTCAAAAACGCGAAATTGATCTATGGAAATTATTATCATGTGAAACTTCTGTATTTGATTACTGAGACTTAAATCAAGATCACTTGGTTAATATTTTCTAAAATTTAAGCCTATTTTTACGACACAATAAAATTGTGTGATGTGATGAACACCTAAAATATATATATTTAGAAACACACACAGAGACATTGTCTGTTTGTGTGTGTTTTGTCTAGACCTTCTAATTTTCTACTATAAAATGTTATTTATTTTCGTCTGATATCGACAAGCGACCTTCTCGTTATAAAACATGTACCCATCACAACCCTGTGAACGATCTAGGTTTACAGAGATCACATAGATAATTTCAACACTTTTTCAAACTATATTAGCCCATATCCCGTTCGAAATAGAGACCATGCTGACCGAAACTACCTTTGGTAATTTACGATCACGTCAAAATAGACGACTTCTCAAAGAGAAATCAACTTTATGTTCTCCAAAATTAAGTTCAAATTGCTTCGGGCTCGTAAAAGGAAGTTCCACAGCGGTATAGGACCCAACAAGTACATACATAACGCTTGAATGGTGTCAGATATTCGTTTTAGTATTCGCTGAGTCTCGAAAAAAATCTGATAATATTTTCTATGGGTATGAGAATGGTGGCTCTCAATAAAACTTATCATGGGTTGAAGAAATTGATCAGTCGCAAAGATTAGGGTCTTGAGAACCAAGTTTTATTTTTTTTACTTTTTACGACTTAGGGCATTCGTCTCCCCAGTACCACCCCTGATTTGCTACAATCTACATAAGATTATACATATAAGCATAATTATTATAAAAATAGAATTTCGAATGAGATGACGATTCAAATTTGATGACCAAATTACGCTCATTTGGATCCCACATATTTCTAAAGACATAAAACCAAATACGTTTCAGGCTTGTTTAGGTACCTGATAAATATACAATAGGCACTACGCATCTTTTTTATTGTGGTAAAATCATCAAATGAGTCCTCCCACCTAGGGCAGGGCGGGAGGGACTGTCAGACTTGTAAGTACTGACTAAAATCCACGGTGTCCTTCAATAGCCCTTTATGTTCCGGGGTCACGGTAAGGAGATATGTCCCGCGACCAAGGCACCAGGCACCTGCGAAAATTTTTGATAGAAGCGGTATGTAGACGAGTTAAGGTGCCATTAGCTCAGGTGAAATTACGTCGGGTCCCCAAAATGAAAAACCTCCAACAGGCATGATTACAGCATTGAAAAGCCAATTAGTCCGTGAGTGAGAGTTTTGAAAACGAATAAATCGTTGAATTATAACAAACATAATACAATTAAATGCATTAAAACTCGGGAGTGGGTTCATGACATCAGAACTATGAAAATCACGGGTCAAATAATTTTTGAGAATCCCTGTACAACTTTCTATACCTACATAATTTAGGGTTCATCATATTTTCTGTTGACAAACTGCGGTCTATCTAAAGGTTGGATCTCAAATCCTATTTATTTTATATTAGGACGAGTACGCAAAAAATATTCATAATATTTTATTGATATTACCAACAGCTAGTGCGTTTCCCTTGATCAATACGAAGGTTTATACGGAAGTGAATTCCCTCATTTTTATGAGATCTTTTAGCCTCGGAATCGGTGAGGAAGCTCTATTATTTTGGCTGTGGAATTTTACTGCAAGCTGATTTTTGTACCAAAGGAAAATCGTAAAATATTTTGAGGATAGATTTGTATTATTTAAAGCGTATTAGATGTAATTGTAACAACTATATTGGGGTCGGCTTCCAGTCGCATCAGATGCAGCTGAATGTCAGTATTTTACATGGAACGACTGCCTATCGGACCTCCACAACCCAGTAACTGGGTAATACGATACCCAATAGTAAGACTGATTGTCAGACTTCTGACTAATAGTGTTACTATTAGTCAGAAGTCTGACAATCAGACTACTTTCAAAGTTCTAAAAATGACAGCCGGGACCAACGGCTTTACGTGCTTTCCAAAGCTCGGAGGAAACTCGCTATGACAGATGGTCACCCAACAACAGACCAACCTCGGCAAATGCAGCTTATATCGAAATATCGGCCTGTGCTTAGATAAGGGCTGTAATTATTTAGCCACAAGCCAAGCTCGACGTTATGATTTTATTTTTTTATGAAGATTCCTTTGTTGATTTTAATTGTGTGCATTAATGTAATGTCATTGCTATGGATTAATACCTGAAAACAAACTAATTATTATTATTATATTATTATTTTTATTAATTCTTCGTCTAACCGTGTTAATGGCAAAATGTTTTAAATACGTTTGGTACAAAATTCGAATGCGAGTTCTGCTCTTAATTGCACTTTTAACGTGTTATTTTATATGTGTTTCCCTGTCTAAATATTGTCAAGATATTATCTATAATTACTTCCACCCTTCCTTTAAAATCCATTTCCATGACAAGGCGGTACTTTTTTCCCTCTCAGTTACTAGAAAACCAAGATGGCGCTAATAGTAGTTCAACAACCTCTCCATCTAAGAGAAACATTAACTTGAATAAACCAGCACTTTTATTCACAATAATCCTCTTCAAAACTTATCGGCTACAACAAGATAACTACAATGTAGACTTTAACTTTTCTTCTTTTAACACAATAATTTTCACTTACTATACAAAACTAAGTTATACAATAAAGGCAACTTGACTCGTTAATGTTAAAAGTTGAAATTTTTGTAGGATAGTAAATCATTATTAAACGTTCCTGAGCCAGGTATCTCTATTTTCCAAAGTTGCAATTTTAAAAATGTTATTTGTCGCGAGATTGGCAACGTTGCCCGGGGCCGTAGCAGGGCTGCAGCAAGCAAACTACTTCATGTTCCTCGAGAAATGTATGCAGTTGTGACAGGTTATTTTAAATTGCATGACTTATGCCTTATGGTGAAGGAAAATGTTGCGAGAAAACGTAGATTTTGTTGTCAAAAAGTCAACATAAACAGTTAGCTATTGTGAGTACATAACATCCTTTTTTATCGTGGTAAAATCATCAAATGAGTCCTCCCATCCATATGTCCGACTAGTACTGACTAAAATCCTCGGTGATCCTTCAACAGCCCTATACGTTCCAGGGTCTCGTTTACCTGATGAGACAGCCCCGCGACCCCGGCAGGTTTTGGCCTTTTAAGGTCCCACTCCGTCAGATTGTTGACAGCTCTATGAGGCGCGCGTGGAACACGACGCGCTGTCGACCCAAGACTGTGGGTAATGGCGACTAATTGTCATGATCGGATGACAATTAGTCGCCATTACCCTGATTACCCACAGTCCGTATGCCTGCGCCTACGGTGGCCGGACATCGCCTCGCGACATCAGCTACCCTTAGCACGAGTTTTCAGTATTTGAGACGTAAAGTAAAATGGAACTTTGACAAATTCAAATTGTCACTTTCAAGGAAAAAATTAGTTCCTTCTTCGCACACCAGAGGCGCTGTTCCATTTTTTCATACAAGAAACGCCCTTTGTCAAACTGACGGACGAAGCGAATGCGTGCCGAGGCGTTTTTGTTTGTAATGTATGAAATTGTTTGAAGCCTGTCACATAGACTATCGGGCCGCTTTCGCTTTTTTATAATTATGACAGGATTTGGATCGCATTCGTCTTCGCCTATCTGTTTGACAATAGCTTTAATACTGGAAAGACGCTGTAAAGTAAAAAAGTGAAAACTCGTGCTAAGGGTATGATGCCGTGGGCATCTCCCGCGGCGGCAGTGCATAATAAATATCTGCGATTAATTATGGAGAAAAGATTCTAGTTATAGCAATAAGGTGTGTTGCTATGTGTTATTTCAGACTATCACCTATTTTTTTACCTTTCATCCAGATCCGTTTAGCCATTACGACGTAACAAACATCCATCATCCAAACTTTCGCATTGTAAATGTTAGTCTATTGGTACGTATAGAATCTTCCAATGACAGTATGTACTTAGCTATTAAGTTTCATGTGACTAGAGGAGCCTATGGCTTAGTTTCGGGCACTTTGCCAACACTAAGCTCCATGTAATTATTGTGAACAAAAAGTAGTTTCAAACACGCTAAAAAGTTCGAAAATTTTCCAAAGTTGATCGTTTAATATTTAGGACTTGATTTACAATGTTTTTGTGCTCAGTCTTATAACTAGCTTAAAAACTTGTACGTCTAGAGTATGAACAGATCTTTGATAGCGTCGTATTTTGGCGTCAAGCTTTTTGACAATTGCACGCATACAATGATGATAAAATTAATATCAATGGAAATGATTTTTTCACAAATGTGTTTCTTTGCTTTAATGTAATTTTCAAGTGACCTTTTACGGATAGTTGTCACTTTTTTTACTTTTCAAAATTTATAATAGTTTGAAAGTTACAGGCGCCTAAGAGTTACTTTTGAGAAAAAGAAAACCTATAAACCTAGTTTTTTACTGTGTCAGAAGCATTCTAAAAAATCATTGAGATAGGATAACATTTAGGGGTAGGAAAACGTTTTCTCTTTTAGTATGGACCTGCGCTCGGTAGACGATCCTCTTAAAATCCGCAACCTCATTGTTTGTTGTTTTATCGCCGAACATGCAACGCCCCCTTGATTTACTTTGTGTTCCTCAATTGTTATACTCAATAATATCTAACTTTCTCCACGAAATCAAATTGCCTCAACCCTGCGCAATAAATCTGCCGCATCGTGCTTCGCCTTCCCTCCAGCCACGCTATTCACGACCAGCCATTACGCTACACCCTTCGTGTTATTGCGATATTCTTGAGTTTTTGGGTCATCTTGAACCAGTAGAAGCAATCTGTCTTTAAAGTCAAAATCATGCTTTTCTGACATAACACGAGATTATTCTTATAATGTGTAACAGTGTTGACGAATTAGATTAAAAAAAACCGGCCAAGTGCGTGTCGGGCCACGCACAGTGTAGGGTTCCGTAGTTGCCCATCAAAATACTTATGCGAACTAATTGAACTGATTCGCTGAATTTAATTTTAAAAAGAAGAATTTTCAAAATCGGTCCAGGCGTCTTTGAGAAATCGGGGAAAATACATAAAAAAAAAGATTACGACGAATTAAGAACCTCCTCCTTTTTTTGAAGTTAGTTAAAAATAGTTGACAATAAAAACTTACCTATCCCCAAAACATACCCCACCCACCTATTATAGCTGTAAAAATAAAGTTTACAAACTTACATTTGCAGTTGAAGAACATGTTCTGCGATACATTTTGTTTAGGAAAATATGCTATCCAAGTACGTTTTATAAGTTGGTCGACTATTACTCGTAAACTTGTAAAGCCTACTTAGTCATGATAATTTTCCTTCAAACTTCGTTATATATACTACTATTGTGAATTTTTTCACACCCCCAAACATAACCGTTTAGCTGGTAGAGGGGGGGGACACTCGAGTCGAGCAAAAATTATCACTTTAAAGCTTAATATTTCACAAACGAATCTTTTTATCGAAAAATTGTTAATGGAAACTATCAATATTTTTGAAAGACCTATTTAATGATACCCCACACTAAGGGGTACGCGAGAAATAAAAAAAACATCCCCACTTTACGTGTACAGGAGGTACCCTAAAAAAAAATATTTTACGAGATTTTATTTTACCACTTTTTCGGCACAACAAATCCGTATATTTACACCAAATTACAGCTTTCTAGTACTGGGCGTCTCTGAGCTAAACTGCGGACAGACGGACGGACGGACGGACGGACGGACATGGCGAAACTATAAGGGTTCCTTGTTGACTACGGAACCCTAAAAACTGAGCGTAAAGAAGATTGACATCGTAGAACTCTCTAAGCGGTATCTGTGGCCCTTCAACTTGGTGGTCTACTCTCTTAGTCCGTCAACGAAAATATGTAAAGAAACTTGAAACATTTGAGTGAATTTTAGTTATGAATTCAAAGTTTTAACAAAATATCGGGAGTCAGGACCACTGTGCAATCATGTAGAGATTATTTTTTAGTTCTTAATTATAATTAATTTATCTCATGTCCGTAAGTAACAAAGTGGGGTTTAAGATGGTAAGAGTCTGGTAGTTCCGCTCCACACAGGGTTGGAGGACTATCTTGAAAAAAAGCCTATGTTTTACGTCAAAAATATCAATATCATCAATCGGTAACTTGTTCTAAGAAGTAAATAATATAATGTTCTCTACTAGCCGGATTGAATTGCATTATTTTGTGAAAGTGTGAACACCGTGTACCTTTTAGCTGTATAATTATTGTTTTTTTTTTTATCCTTTAAATGATTTAATAGTCTTGACTTGAGTGCATCGCTTTCACATTTATTTTTTTATTTATTTTTTAAATTGTTATTTCATAACATTGTGAAACATTTTTGAAAAAGAGTAAGTATGGAGTTTCTTGCCCATTCTTCTCCATACAACCTACCTTAGCGAATGGGTGTAGAATCAATCCCATCCCTTCCTATTCCCTTTAAATTTAAAAATCGACGTTCAAAAGTGCCTCAGATGGCCTAATTGGAATAAATGATTTGACTTTGACTTTGACTGGAGGCATTTTAATTTATCCGACAACAAAACGTTTACAAAACATGTACATAGTATGAAGGGTAGCACAAAAAAAAAGTTTTTTTTGTGCTACCCTTCATACTACATATTATATCAATACAATACAAGAAGTTGCTATTTTTAGCAGATTGCCTTATGAAGTTGAAATAGACATTACTCCTTTCAAACTACGTAATCAAAGTTGAACGACCTGGAGCAGGTAAATAAACTTTGTATAAGTTGGATGTCTCCGTACGAATATGTTACGTGAACTATTACATAGATCAATGTGCGAGACAGGTTTGTTTACCTTGTTAGCTTACTCTAGATACTACTTTGATAGGAAAACGGAAAACATTTAAATTATTTTTTTAGTCATATTTGTAACATCCTGAATGATATAATTTAAGAAAAAAAAATGTTATCTTGATAAAAACCTAATGTCGTTAAGGAGGGCAATGAGTGTACAGGAGGATCAATCTACCCCAATCTGTCAATATCAATGGATAATGAACCTTCTGTTTTTGTAAACAAGTTGAAAATCAATGAAAGACAGATTGGGTTACGTTGATGTGCTGGCGTTTATACAGCCGCGTGAGAAACATCGTAAATACCTATAATGTTTAGTTTTAAAACAAATCTTGTCTAAATCAAATCAAAGGTCATATTAACTTATTATTATTCTGTTAATATGACCTTTGAAAGCGACCGCCTTTCGTTACTCAGTGTTTTAGCTGGGATGAAGATGTTAACATGCCAGCTAGATGGAAAGCGAAATTGACTGAAGAGAGTACCCCAGACTTATTTTAGTAGAATTTTCGATTTTAGTAAAATATTTACTAAAGACCTTTACGCACAGAGCGCGATCCGTTCCGGTGATCCTTTCTGAACCCATCGAATCTCTGTAAAGTCAGAACGCGATGCAATCCGATGCCGGCAGTGAGAAAGCACATTATGGACATCCATAGGTTACAGAGATCGCATGTGATAAGATCGTATCGCCAGATGGAATCGCCGGATCGGATCGCGCTCTGTCAATAAAGGCTCGTAATAAATACTACCATCATATTTAAATAATATGTATTTGAGGAACCATAATCGTATTATACATGTACTACATTTCAAGCAATCAAGCTCAACGGTATTGTTACACATACTTGCATAATAATTCACCCAGCACAATGCTATAATCAGCGCTCACATGAACAGCTAATCGCTTTAACAAAGTCGCAGTGACGGTATGCTGAATGTGTGTCCTGTGTACCGGTAATATATTGTACATTGTACACTGTTTACATTTGCGTGGCTTCATGTGTATTGTTTACATTGAGATTTCTGAAGGAGAGCAGAATTATGGGGACGTATTTTCCATGAAAATATTAAAACAGTATTTTGAAAAGAGTTAAAAGGTACAAAGTAATGCAATAAATACCTATTGTATCAAAGTGTTTATAATATTGACCATTCGGACTCATAAAAAAAAGCTCTTGATTTTTTTTTTGTTTTTTAACAAACGTTTCCTCACACTAGGATTTTTTCATGTGTCGTGGGTGCGTTTACGAACATAGTAACACACATACACAAACACCCAGACCCGGAACAACTACTTGTAGGTCAAATAAATATTTGTTCCGTGCGGGGCTCGAACCCGTTACATGTTGCGCAGGAGTCGATCTTTCAGACACTGCGCCAGCCGTGCAGTCAAATCCGATGTACCGTGCCGTGAGTGTTACTTAATTTTTTTTTTATTATGATTTTCCACCAACAGTCAATCCTTTTACAGTATCAAAATATGGATAATTAATCTACCAAACAAAAAAAAAACAATCACTCCCCAAATAATTTTACCTTCACGTCTCAAACAATCCCTCCTAAGATTAAGCAAATGCGATAAAAGTCAGATTAAATAACCTTAGAGAGAAGCACTCTAACACACAATAAGAACTTGAGTTCATTTAATTGAAAAACTTTTTGTTGTTCAAGAAAAAAAAAAGCGCTTTAATTTCATTAACGTGAAATGACTTCGCTTTGTGTCTGTGTTACTATCGCGGATAAAAAGAAAACTTATAGCGGCTTGATTGCTTAAAGAAATTCGATGATTCCCGATGTCCACCCCCAGCTTGTCCCCCGCTGGGGGACAGCGCAATTTTTTCTAAAAAATGTTCCCAATGTCCACCCCGGGGTGGATATTAGGAACTTTTTTTAGAAAAAGTTGCACTGTCCCCCAGCGGGGGACAGTGATACGATTTTTTAAAAATATTTTCGTTGTCCCCCACGGCCTCACGGGTGGACAGCGCTACAATTTTAAAAATGAGAATTCTCAGTGTCCACCGCGGGTGGACGGAGATACTTTTTTTATTTATTCCCGGTAGCGGGCCCTTTCAACTATTTTTAATACTTTGACTGAAAAAAAAAGCTGGTAATGAAATATAAAGATTGTAAATGTAAGCTTAGTTATGAAAAAATACTATTTTAACAATTTCACATACTTAGATCATTTTGTTTAAAACCATATCTTAGTTTGTACACACATATCTTACTTTGTTTGGCTACACATCAAACTATGCAAAACCAATATAAGCTGACCGTTGAGTGTGCGGAAAGATTTCACAAAGCGAGATCAAGACAAACTGGTATTGTATAGGTTGATGTGTAACCAAACAAACTAACTACTACACAAACAAACAAACTAACTAGCCGTGTGTACTAGTAAAGTTTTAGTTAGCATTCTTCTGGGCTCGTTTTATTTTGTTAGATGAAAATTTTTAATAAAGCGAGCCTGTAAAATTGGATTAGAAAAATTGGTATAATGTTACTCTACCTTGTATGAACATTTTAAATGATTAAATACTTTTCAGGTGTATATAATTAGAAATAAATGTCATATCCTAGTCAATTGCAAAAGAAAATTTTAAAACAAAATTATTACAATAAATAGACCTACTTTTGAATTTTTAATTATGGTGTTAATTACAAGATTTTTTTTTTAAATAAACGTTGATTTTAAAATACATAATTTGTTTTTATTATTATTTTAATAATCTCATCATCTTCCTTCTAAAGTCTTTAATCTGTAACGAGTCTTCACTCAAAGTTTACAAAAACAATTAAAAGGGAATAAATAAAAAAAAAGTATCTCCGTCCACCCGCGGTGGACACTGAGAATTCTCATTTTTAAAATTGTAGCGCTGTCCACCCGTGGGGGACAACGTAAATATTTTTTAAAAATCGTATCACTGTCCCCCGCTGGGGGACAGTGCAACTTTTTCTAAAAAAAGTTCCTAATGTCCACCCCGGGGTGTGGGGTACCCCGGGGTACCCATTTAAATCTGGTTGTTCTAAATTTGCCACAAAATTGATTCCCGAAAAAAGTACGAAAAAAAGTATGTATTATTATTAATTTTTCCGCACGGTTAGCAGAAAAATTAATAATTAAAATCCAGCACAAAACTACTGAAAACGAGGACACAATGTGTAATCTGAACGCAAAGTACTAGGAGAACAGGATCAATACTTTTTTTTCGTGGAAAATTAATTTTGTGGCGAATTAACAACAACCCTTTAGTTCATATCTATGTTCAGTTGTGAATTGAATCTAAATTACAATGTTGTTTTGTGCTACAAGAAATATTTTCACGATAATAATTATAAAAGAATCATGTGTTAACGGTCAAACAACGTCCATTAACTTTTGAAACTGAGCTCATGAGCGAAGTGACGAAGTCGAAAATATATAAGACGTTGATCAACTTTACTGTTATGAGCTCAATTCATAAAATAAGTTGTTGCTGGATAATTCTAGTCTTGAGAATTCGAGTATAATATTTAACTTGCAAGCAATTACAATTATTATTATGTGAACGTAGGTGACAAAAGATGTTAATTAGTGCAATCAATCGCGGTTTGTATTTTTTTTACTTTGTCTTCCACACTAGGATTTTCTCCTGTATCGTGTCGTGGGTGTGTTTACAATTATAAATAAACTCACATAATATATAAACGCCCGGTACCTTGATAATCATCATTTTGTTTAACAAAATAATTCAAAATTGCTGTACGTCAAGCAGTCTGTTTCAACACATTATTTAAAAAAGATGATTTCTACATTTTGTGCTGAATTACCGAAAATGACCTCGGCAGTTCATTACGAGCGATGACGAAGCTCTTCCTAATTCAGAGAAACGACGCTCTAATTCTTACCCAAGTGTCTTGATACCTCAAGTTCTTAAGGATAATCTGGCAAAGCCACCAAACCATTTCCTGGACTTAATCCATCCACAAATAGGATAAGACCCATCGAAATGGAACGAATCAAATAAATCGACTATCGAATTACTCGCTAAGACACTTGAGACCTTAATTTGTTTCCTAGGTTTCGCCATGATTTGTTAAGACAAATTGAGTGTCTGTAGTTCACTTGCAAACTGATTAGTTGTTGGGCAGTTGAGGAATGTTAGTAAGATACTACTCGGTACATTTCAGCACTTGAGGTCGAGACACAGTTTCATTCCAAAATAAAAGTTTACTTTACATTCTAATTTTGAATGGTACCTCCATTCAAAATTAGAATGTAAAGTAAACTTTTTTCTAAAACAAATATGTCTAGCATTACATCCATAAATAGCTCCTTTTAGAATCATAATTTATTCTTATTTAGTAAACCCTAAAAATACATAACCGTGCAACCAAAAATAACCTTTTACATTTAAAAACACAGTGTCGTGCAAATAAAATGAGCCGTTACATTATTCTTGGTACAATTTTACGCAAAGAAACAGTGAGTGGCCAGAAAAACTGCATATATATCGTATAAATTCACACAAATTCTGACGGCTACGGTTGATTTGTGGCTGCGGGAATCCACTATAAATCTCCGTTCTTTTCTTTTTTTCGTTTAAGTCATAAGCTCAGAGCGGGTGTCTAGCAGTAGCATAGAAGACATGAAAGCACAGCAAAAAAAGACAGTTATTCAGATTTATTTTATAAAAAAAATACTAAAAACCTTTCACTATACAAGTATACAGGTTACGTATCTGAATTAATCCAGAAATAAACAACAAGCTCTTCAACTGCAATACCAATTGAGATTAGACACGATTTTGTAAGAATTCCTTTTTCGCACCATTATCGCCATCTTTCATGACTTGCCCCACACTATGGCGAAGGCATTCCCTTTGTTCCGTGCGCGAGTTTATTATTAAAATGTTATTAGGAAGCGGAGTGGATACTGCCATAGCTTATGACTTGGCAGACACTGTATATTACTTTTTTTTTAGCCTACTTCAGAAGGAGGTCTTTCCTGCTCGTTTCGTACTACAATTGACATTACAATACACTGGCTGGTTTGTTCTCGCAGAAAGAAAAAACCCGTTGTATCATGAATAGCTTCGTATTGTGTTAGCTTTTCCCTTTTTGAATTGTTTTGGTGTACCAGTTGTGTTTATTAATAAATGGGAAAATTATTGGAATGAAAACTTTGTTGTTTTTTCTCTTATCTAGGTAGGTACGTATTTACTTTGAAAAAATGTAATCATATTTTCTCTCAAGCGGTAAAAAAGTCTTTAGGAAATTGGGGTGTGATAGAACCAAACATCAAAAACATGTGCTATTGTAGACCTCTAGAGGGCTTAGTATCCCAGCAGTGGGAACATTCTATGCTGATTATGTTAAGGTGGGTGGATACATATATGGATACATTCAAACGTATTCTAATGTATTCGATGTAAACAATTAATGCAGTCCCACTTGATATAATTACTTACGTGTTATGGTTATTATGTCTGGCAGCCGTGTATGTTATTGAATGCAATTATATAAATGTCTCCTGCAAGATTAGGATATTAGGTTGGTTAATACTGCAGGTGTGGATAATTGTGTTTACAGCAGACAGGAGGTCAATATTGAACGAGGTGGGTGGGATTGTCTATCAGGATAACGAGGCCCTTGAAAGCAAAGGGCATGAGAAGGCACAGAGGAGTTTTTAGTCAATAAGAGTCTGTCATTTCTTTTTGCTCGATTAAGAACGTGTAAACTAATTTGATGACTTTTTCATAAAAGAAAACATTTTAAGATGACTATTTGACAGAATTTAAAATGTCACTTACGGGATATCTTCCGTGATTATTTATGATTTTGAGTTCCCGATATTTCGACGCTGTTGCAAGCGCCATGATCGCGGGATGACTGGAGAGTGCAGGTGGATGGAAATAAATTGTTAAGAGCAGACAAATCTGTCTACCCTCTTTCTCTGTCTCTTGCTACGCGCACTACTGGAACTCGACACTAAGTCACGGCAAAACACACTCACAGTATCACCAAGTTGAAAGTCTTTATTATGATGCCGGATCCCACTTTTTATCATGTTAACAACTGGATTCCACGTACTTGACAATTTGAAACCATCCTCTCGATTGAAATTTTTGTGCTTCCTTATTTCAATTGCTTCTCTTGTCAGTCTGGGTATGTAATGTTTCGACTTGTTTTGACTATTTGACAGAATTGTGAAAAAAGAAGAATTTTGAACTTTTTCTGATGGGCTTGCTTTTGTCTTTAATCGTGGTTAGAGATGACAGAGACAAATCAATGTATCGGTGGTATACAAAAGAAACAACGTTAGCAAGAATTGCTAAACTTTAACCATCTTACTACAACGAGTTAAGTTGAACACTTGTTAAAAAAAAAAGTGTAACTGCAAAACGAGCCTTATATCAACGTAAAATGTCGTTTTAATGTTGACATGTTTAACTGTTTTGTAGTAAACGGTAAGATTAGAAATAATGTGCGGTTACTTTTACTCGTATTAGGGCTGATTTTTCAGTTGTCAGATAACTTTTATCGGAGGAATAAAAATAGCGATTTGACTTATTTTCTATAGATAAGCTGTCAAACCGCCATTTTTATTCCTCAGATAAAAGTTATCTGACTATTATATTATATTTATTTTATTAACTCGAGTAATAATATCGTTTAAAATAAAAATAGAACAACACCTACACATTTCCTCTAAAAAGGTAAAGCTATTTACAGTTGAAACGCCAATGAACCCTGAAAACATTTACCTGGACAAACAGCCTCGTATAGCGCCATTGTTTAAAGTGTCCACAGCAATGAAATGAAAAGGGCTCGTTTTAAACATTTTGTCAGCAAAAAAGAAAGTGCTAATGTTGGGCCGTTAATATAAAAGTTGTTTGTATGTGCCCATTAGACAGTAGCCGTCATGTTTATAGCCGGTGCCGTTTTTATTTTTGATGAATATTTTTTTTGGGTCAGTGATTTTGGTCGGTTGTGTAATTAAATTCTAATTTTAAAAACCTTTTAAATTCTAGAACAATTGAAGAGATTTAATGAACGATCTTAATGAATATCTTTGATTCAGTTCAGGGTGCATGTCTACATGAGATGTGCTTTAAAGATGCAACGATTCACGGTAGCTGTGCAAGAAAGATGCACAGCTCCAATTATGCGATGTATGGACAAATTTACATAACTACATCATTCGGAACTATCCATAGAGCACGTCTATAGCACGCAGCCACAGCACGTATATTTATAAATATAGATAAATTCAAAACATTGAGTAAATATGGAGATAATTTTATGTGGAACGAGTACTCGTATTTTTTTATTTTTATATAGAGTTAGAGTTCTTTCTTAATTTTTATGTCATTTGTACTAGGACCTAGCGGCAAACGAGTAGTTCCGATTTTTGCCGAGCGATAATACTTTACGAGTACTTTAATATAAACATAAAATTACATAAAACAATTTAACATCAACGTTTTGACCCACTTCAAATTCACTCCCATGCGTCGGACATTAAAAATAATCGTGTTTTTACTTTTATTACGATATTGCGCGTAAATTTTACCGTTGTCCCGTGCTTATTATTTATTCCCAGTATTTTGGACCCTTTTTTTTTTTTTTTTTTTTAGGTGGTAAAATCATCAAATGAGTCCTCCCGCCCTGGGTGGGGTGGAAGGGACTGTCAGACTCTTACTGACTAAAATCCACCCGTGTTCCTTCGGACGCCCTTTACGTTCCGGGGCCACGGTATCCTGGGTTAAGAAAAAACCCGTGACCCCAGCAGGCATTTGGCGCGAACACGACGCGCCACCGACCCGGGCTTGGTCCTTGGTCGGACGGCGAGCTACCCATTACTCACCGTCCGCAAGCCCGCTCCGCCGCTGTGCCCTCTGCTATTCAGAGGGACACGCGTTGAAGCGTCCACCTGACAGGCTATTTGCATACGGGCAAAGAGACCCCTTAGGCACACAGTGCCTAAGGAAGAGTTTTTGCCCGCATCCCAGGGTGCACCGGCCCGAAAAACTGGTCTTCCCCCCGGACGTATCCGAGAGGGAACTCCAGTCCACGGGCGCACGTGGAGGTTTCCTGTCTTAGCACCCCAGTATTTTGGACCCTAGAGAGAAAAATTCCAGGTCATATAGTACCTGTGAATTTTAGTGGGGTCACGTTTTTTGATAATGTACGATAAGTGTTCGAGTAATTTTTGGCCTTTTGTCTGTTATTTAAATTGGTCGTGTGACTCTAGGGTTTTAAATGTGTGAGGTGAGATAAAAACATTGTTATAGCGTTTAACTTTAACATTTTAGTCGTGGTGGTCAAGGATAAAATGAAATAACTTGCTTGTAAACGGAGGGCCTGCTTTTAAAGCGGTTTGTGTTTTATTAAACATTTTTTTTTCTTATGGCAATGGTATATGCATTTTGTTATGATTTAGTCATCGTTGTCATGAATAAAAAGTCTTTTGTAAAGATTTACACGGGTCACGTATTAAAATGCTTAATATTAATTATATTTACTTCAGAACATTTTGTCATCCAACAGATTAATCAAGTTCCTATGAAATTCAAGAAAAATAACAAGGAGCTGGAAAATTCAATAACCATAATATTGTAGCGAGTCGTCTATCTGCTACGAAAAGTCAGCGTAGCAGAGACCTCATCGGGTTTGCTACAGAGCGTAGTTCGTAACGTAGCGTAGTTATTAATCCCTAATACCATTTTATTTTAACTTTTTACTGTTACTATCAGAAACGTTTTCTTTTTAAATAAATAAGGACAGGAACATTATACATATAAAATTACGATAGAAGAATACGATCATGTACTTGTTTTTTTTTTTTTTTTTTTTAAAGAGTACAATTTTAGATAGTAAAATTTCCAGATTCCAAGTTTAAAGTAAAACGTAATGTAAAGCCACGTTTTATAAATGTGTGAATGAGCGCCACACTCACATATAATGTTATTCCTTGGCGTGTGACGTAGGAATCGAACGAAAGAGTTATTTTTCCTTCCGTTTTTGGGTTCAATTATCAGTGGCATAGTAGGAATTGGGACATGCTATGAATCACTTTAATATTCTAGAAATTCTAAACTACTATCTCCTATATTCAAAAACTTTAAAGCCACCAAAAGATGGATCACTAACCTTTTACTAATCCATCGGGTACTCTGTTACGAGTACAGAACTACGGAACAATTTTCCTACTTCAAGCACGATTAAATGAAACCTTAAATCCTCAATTCAAAGCTTGAAACCCCTCTATAAAAAGCGCAAATACATTCCCATAAATATGAAAACTAGCATACATAATTTAACAATGATGTATAAGAGTGTAATAAAAATCGGGGACAGAAATCCATTCAGATCAGATCCTGCGTCCTCCACTAATCCCCACATAAAATTGCCGAAGAAAAATCCTGTAATCGAAGCAGCCAGTCGTAACTTCGGCCCTTCACTTACAAGGGTTTTAGAATGGCTCGTTTTGGAAATAGGCCATACATTTTAGAGAGGACTGACAGCCTATTAATGCCCCAGTAGGTTGGAAATGGATAATTTGTGTCTAAGATTTCTTTTGTAGAGTTTTGGGATACAAATGGTCAGGCTCTCCGGGGAAATCCGTGTAGTAAGAAGGAGACCAGATTAAGTTGGGGATTGAAAAGTAGCGAAGGTCGCAAGTGAATGAGCCATTTGTTTGAACTTGATATTTCGACATAACTTTTTATGAGTTCTTTGCTGTTGATAGAGAATTCGCCCGTGTGTGTCTTGAAAATATCTATATATATATTAACTCACGGGCTTCACATACAATTACGTGGATCAACTGTATACTATGTGTTTTTGACCTATCTCTGAGCCCACATCAAGATAGAGTCAGCCGTTTATTATGATGTCATTGAGAAACACTCGCCAAGTTATGAGGCCTTTAGCAACATTCCTGTATTTTGCCGTACATCTTTCTTGAAATACGTACGGCGTTTATTGTATGGAAAATGAAAAAGCTCCCAATAACTTTAGGTCATAAGAATGTTAAAAGGCCGAGGCGTGCTGGGGCCCACTGAAGTCCACAAAAATGTTGATACAAATTATTTTTATACCTCCAAAAGCCTTCTTCTAAACACAACTGTTTCCAAACAACACCATGGACCCTTAAATATTAAAATCGGACTGAAACTGTCGGTCGTGTACTGAAATTTTATTCATAGCATTCCAGGGTTTTTCGAAAGCAATTTTCGTTGTTATCATAAATTGGTAGTCCATTTGCGTCACCTTGTCGGCTCATGAACGAATAAGGTTCGTTATGCAATAATTGCTTTTACGCCTTTTTCGTCATCCCCAGAAACGCGTGAAAGGCAATCGTATTAAAATGCTCGTGGATTAATTGAATAATGGGAGATTTTGAGGAAATAGCCTTGAAAAACCTTGATTTGAATTTGGAGCATGAAGTGAGGATTAAAGTTTTTTTTCTTACAATAGATTATTTTTTTAATAATCTGTAGATGAATAGAACATTTTTTAAATTCAAACGCTAGCAGCCTAGCGAATTGGGCATGAGTGAGTCAGCAAGTAAATTCATAAAAATAAATAAACATACGTATTCCCTCTGAATTCAAAATAAGAGATTCCTCGAAATGCATTCATACATTCTAAAATGAAAAAAGGCTTATTCCCAAATATGTATGTTAAAAAAATCCTCGAATCCCATGAAAATATTTCAGAAGCACTGAATGAAAATAATATAAGAGAAGTGTAGATCAAATTAAACAGGGGCATGGCATGAGGGAGGTCATTTCCCACTGTTCGTGTTCTGATAGGCAACAAATGCCTAGAGATTGTAATTCAATTAAATTCTCTTACTTTAAAACCGATTGGTTTATCCGATTAACGAATCTTTAAGCTTTGGGGAAGTTTTTCTAATATTTTGTCAACTTTCGTTAGTGGAACTTTTTCCCAGGAAAATCGGGTGTAAATCGGATAACTAAGAGGATTATGGAATAAACCTTTTTTTTTCTTGCACACAAGTGTTGGATTCTTGTCGCAACACTTTGAAACAGCTAGAAAACAATTGTTCAATAAAAACGTTTAGGTATATAATCTACATCAAACTGATTTTCTTGGGAAAAAGTTGCAGTAGCAAATGTCGACCACGTATTAATCACTGGTATATTCACTGGTATATTCTAGATACTTTTTTTAAGAAATTATTTGCAATTCCTAAACATTAACCCTCTTATTAATAAACGTGGACTAAAGTTACGCCAAGGTTAATCCTTAAAAAATGTATGGTTAATCCGAGGATTATCCTGGTTGTAACTTTAGTCCACGTTTATTAATAAGAGGGTATAGGATTAACCTTGGCGTAACTTTACCTCTCGTTTTATTAATAGGGCGGTAGTTGCCTATCTCAATACGAAAAGTGGACAGAGGTAAAAAGATTGGAAATAACCTCTTCCATAACCCTGTTCAGTTTAATGCTCAATTTGCTATGGAAGAGAAAATAGTGACACGTAGCGAATGTAATGCAATAAATTCTTTACAAAAAGCCAATTTATTTCGACGCAAGGATACATCTCGTTTTTATTTGTTTACACAGAAAAAAACTCTTCCAGAAACTTTAGGTTTTTCTTAAAGCTCCCAATAACTTTAGGTCATAAGAATGTTAAAAGGCCGAGGCGTGCTGGGGCCCACTGAAGTCCACAAAAATGTTGATACAAATTATTTTTATACCTCCAAAAGCCTTCTTCTAAACACAACTGTTTCCAAACAACACCATGGACCCTTAAATATTAAAATCGGACTGAAACTGTCGGTCGTGTACTGAAATTTTATTCATAGCATTCCAGGGTTTTTCGAAAGCAATTTTCGTTGTTATCATAAATTGGTAGTCCATTTGCGTCACCTTGTCGGCTCATGAACGAATAAGGTTCGTTATGCAATAATTGCTTTTACGCCTTTTTCGTCATCCCCAGAAACGCGTGAAAGGCAATCGTATTAAAATGCTCGTGGATTAATTGAATAATGGGAGATTTTGAGGAAATAGCCTTGAAAAACCTTGATTTGAATTTGGAGCATGAAGTGAGGATTAAAGTTTTTTTTCTTACAATAGATTATTTTTTTAATAATCTGTAGATGAATAGAACATTTTTTAAATTCAAACGCTAGCAGCCTAGCGAATTGGGCATGAGTGAGTCAGCAAGTAAATTCATAAAAATAAATAAACATACGTATTCCCTCTGAATTCAAAATAAGAGATTCCTCGAAATGCATTCATATATTCTAAAATGAAAAAAGGCTTATTCCCAAATATGTATGTTAAAAAAATCCTCGAATCCCATGAAAATATTTCAGAAGCACTGAATGAAAATAATATAAGAGAAGTGTAGATCAAATTAAACAGGGGCATGGCATGAGGGAGGTCATTTCCCACTGTTCGTGTTCTGATAGGCAACAAATGCCTAGAGATTGTAATTCAATTAAATTCTCTTACTTTAAAACCGATTGGTTTATCCGATTAACGAATCTTTAAGCTTTGGGGAAGTTTTTCTAATATTTTGTCAACTTTCGTTAGTGGAACTTTTTCCCAGGAAAATCGGGTGTAAATCGGATAACTAAGAGGATTATGGAATAAACCTTTTTTTTTCTTGCACACAAGTGTTGGATTCTTGTCGCAACACTTTGAAACAGCTAGAAAACAATTGTTCAATAAAAACGTTTAGGTATATAATCTACATCAAACTGATTTTCTTGGGAAAAAGTTGCAGTAGCAAATGTCGACCACGTATTAATCACTGGTATATTCACTGGTATATTCTAGATACTTTTTTTAAGAAATTATTTGCAATTCCTAAACATTAACCCTCTTATTAATAAACGTGGACTAAAGTTACGCCAAGGTTAATCCTTAAAAAATGTATGGTTAATCCGAGGATTATCCTGGTTGTAACTTTAGTCCACGTTTATTAATAAGAGGGTATAGGATTAACCTTGGCGTAACTTTACCTCTCGTTTTATTAATAGGGCGGTAGTTGCCTATCTCAATACGAAAAGTGGACAGAGGTAAAAAGATTGGAAATAACCTCTTCCATAACCCTGTTCAGTTTAATGCTCAATTTGCTATGGAAGAGAAAATAGTGACACGTAGCGAATGTAATGCAATAAATTCTTTACAAAAAGCCAATTTATTTCGACGCAAGGATACATCTCGTTTTTATTTGTTTACACAGAAAAAAACTCTTCCAGAAACTTTAGGTTTTTCTGCTCTTTGATACTCGTACCAAGTATCGGTCCGTGTCGGTCTTCATTAATATTTTATTAAACTTTTTGCGTCTTCATAATTATTATCTTAAAAACATACTTTTAGCTTTAAACATAATTTTAATGACATCAAATAGTTGTATAGCTCTTTTTATGACTCAAAGAATATTTTATCATGTTTTTTTCTTTTCGTATAATGATGTGGTCGTCCTCTGTTTTTAGAGTTAATAAAGGCGCTTCTAGGCACCCCACAGTTCCCGTCATGGCTTTAGACTCAAATTAATAATTTTATAAATCTAGATTTCTTCCCGATATTTTCCCGTCTGTGATGTCCAAGATAAACAGCTTTTTTTGTCGTGGTAAAATCATCAAATGAGTCCTCCCACCCAGGGTAGACCGGGAGGGACTGTCAGACTCGTTATGACTAAAATCCACGGTGTCCTTCAATAGCCCTTTTTGTTCCGGGATCACGGTAAATCGTAAGTAAGCCCGGCAGGCATTTGGCCCTCTAAATGGGGGCCCCGTCAATATGCTGACGCTCTTTGAGACGCGCGTGGAACACAACGCGCCGTCGACCCGGGCATGGTCCATGGTCGGACAGCCGCCCATTACTCGCCGCCCGCATGCCCGCGCGTGTGGTGGCCAGAGATCGTCTAGCGACGTCCGACGCCGTGGGCGAGCACCACTGCGGCAAGATAAACAGTTTCGGTAATAGGTCTTTATGTTTCGACTAAAACACATTTTTGTACTTGCCCGGGCTTATGGGGTTGGTGAGATCTACCTCTTAGTGATTTACCCCAAGCAATGGTATCAGTACCTGTTGGACCATCTCAAAGGCGGTTGTAGGCTTCACCAGGCCTGTTTTGCTTGAGAACACCATCATATCGCAATCCGGAGTCAACCAGTTCATAAATTTTGTTAATAAATTGCACTGAATTCAAGGAGTGTTTGAAATAGTTGAATATATTATGTGTCCTCTGTCGTAGCTTGCTTTTAGTTAGAACGAAAACGTTGGTTTGTATCTAGTCTACATTCTTTTGCTAAAACTTTACGTTTCTGTTCGTCACTCATGTGGAAACACGAGAAAGGAAAATGGTGCTGCATTGAGGTACCAACAGGGTTTCGTCTAATTCCGCTTAGTTTTTGTATGAAAACAAAGAGTTCAGAATCTTTTTGACATTGTATTATCCTTGTAGATAGTTTTTTTTTTGTTTTAAATTCAGTAAAAGTATACTAATAATAATGTTAAATGAAAAAAGTACCAACGATGAAAAAGTTTTCCATTAACCCGCGCATTGTTGAACCGACCATTTGGTCGTTTAAAACCGGTTTTTTGAACCAATCTCAAATGGTCAACAGAACATGGTTTAAATTATTTTTTTTATTTAAATGATATTTATAACTCGAAACGAAAACATAACGACTTTTTTTGGTATACACACGTTACAAAAAACAGTTTTACATTTTTTAAATCTTAATTCTTATAAGAAACTTAAAATAATATTTCAATTAATATTCCAAAAGAAAACATCAGCAAGAAAACCCAATAGTCGACATTCCTATTCAAAACAACAAAGAACCTTATAAACTGACGACAAGTACATCTTTTATTGTCAAGTAACCTATGACATAACAAGAAAATATCAAATACCGCCACTTTCGACATCAAAGTATATTTTTCCAAATATATAAGGGTAGAAGCTGCGAAGCAAAGATTACAAAATAAGTGGGTAAGAGGTGGTGGGGTAACCTCTCACCCACCCGATAGCCTTCCGGTATTCGAGAAAAATATGTTATTTGAAAGGTGGAATATTTTTAAATGTGATTTCGAGAAGGTATAGTTTCTTAGTGTCGATAGTGTGTGGAAAATAGGTTTTTGAGATTTAAAGAAAAATAAATTTGGGTTTCATGCCTTCGCCTTTGTAAAATTAATTTCTAAACGTTAAGTGTAAAAACAATACTGCTGTATGTAGTTATTTTGCTCTAAAATGACCACAGTTTGTGATTATTTCAGTACCTATGTCGCAATATCTTTACGAACGTTAAAAAATAAAGGTGTACCTACCATTTTTAAAGCTTAACGTACATAAGGCAATCACAGTCTAGAATAGTCATTTAAATGCATCACAAGCAAAAACTGGGCATTGCTCTTTATAGTAACCCTTTCAAGTAAAACTTTACAAGGTGAGAACCATTTTGTGGGTTCACGGTTGTTACCACAATAATACATTCGAGAGAAAAACAGCCTTTCCTCATTTTACAAATATTTTAAGTCTCAGAGGGAATTCGCGTTACCGCCTACGGTACGGGGCGTGAGTCCGAAAAATTGGATCAACAATTTCAACACAGCAAAAAGGTTCTGCACAGCTCATTGGAATATAAAATTGGCATTTTGAAATAAATACTGTTTCGAGCCGGTTGCGTTTAAGTTACGTCTCACGATGAATTTTCGGACAGGAAATTAAAGTTTGGTGATATATAAATTGCTTTTCTTTTTTTATTTTATATTATGTAAATTATAGCCAGAAGGCGAAAAGTCAAATGATTGTTGGAGTTTTTTTTTCCTTTTCTTTCTTTTATAATGATGATATTTACTTAATTTTATTTTATAGTATTACAGAAATTGTCTTAAAGAAAAATATCCTTATTGATGCTTTATTACAGTAAAAAAAAAAGTTATTTTGGATTCAGAAAGAGCAAAACAGATAAAACGACATTATTACAAAACGATACACTTGTATTTTTTATGACGAAGCGAATGCTAATTAGCGAAAAAATTCTAATTCGTTAGTTAAGTCGAGAGTTCTTTTATTTTTTAATTTTTCATCTACTTTTTACATGACTTACTCGTATTTCTTTCTTTGCTTCACGCCAATGTTGATTAGGAAAATGTCGCTCGCTGTTTAATGATTTAAATCTACTAACTTAATAACGTCGAGTTCGCTTTACGCAAACAGAATTTCCTTAAAAAAAAACATTTTTACCGTAAAATTATTAAAGCCTGGAACAAGTCGAGTTGACGCCTGAAGGCGATTTTCGTTTTTTACATTTTCTCACTCCACCACGACGGTAATGTAGATAACGTTTATTAATAAGAAGCTAAGTTAGGTATTCTGCAGAAAAAAATTAAAAACGGCAAGATTTTTTGGTCAACTTTTGGCTAGAATTCGGTTTATTATCCACTTACTTAAACAATGGAACGGTATTTTACGAATCCTAATTTTATTGCTAAGAAAAATGCATTTAATTTTGAATTCCAAAAACTACTCTGGTAAATTGAGAATAATAAACCAAACTTATTATTAAAGTTAAACAAAACAAGAGGTCGCGACACAAAATTTTAAATACATTTTAGCTATTTCTAGAGATGGCCCGATGGACCGTCTGTGAATTTGGCCAACTGGCCAACAGTAGTCGGTTGCAAAAAGGCCAACTGTACGACCAAGTCTAGTCTGGCCGGAGTCTCGTCAGTGGTATTTAAGGGACATCGAAATGACTGTAACATTTCATGTAGGCGTCTCTAATATTAAGTGTATTATATAATGTACTAAATGTTACGACAGCAACGAAATTATAAACAGTTTGAATGTTGAAATTTTAGTTTTTCTTTTTAAAATATTAACACGAAAGATTAAAACTTCATAAAAATATCAGCCCACTAGTCACGGGGCCTAGTTGGCGACTACAAATATGACTCTCGGCTTAACCAATTAGTCAGCGGCTAGTCGGCACATCTCTATATTTTTCAGATCGTCTAATAGTCTTTAAAAGCCCACTTAATTCAATGAATTAAGGACCATTATTCAGGCCCAAACAAATACATTAAACTGAAAACTTTCCAGACCATTCTGATCCGAATTTATGTAAAATATTTAAATCTAATCAATAACCAGGGTTGAAATATTATAGTTTGAAACAAAATCGTGGCTTCGTTAGCTCTTAAACTAACAAACCTTTTATCCTACTCACTAAAAACAATTTACATTTACCTGTAAAACTAATTGACCATGTTTGTTTATATTAGTCCTTCAATCTGGCACAATTTTGCAGGTATGTTAATTTTAAAATGAGCTGGTATTTGATATAACACGAATAATAAATAAAGTTTCTAGGAAAACTTGGTGAAAGTGTGCTTCATCAATTTTGTACCACAGTTTTATTAAAATATTGATTTTAAGGAGAAAAATGTTACTATATCTTGAGGCTGACTGTATACCTATTAAAAAATCATTAAAATGAATACGTACCCGGATTGCAGACTTACAATTATTCCTGGATTGTATTTGTGCGCTGTTTACTTATCTATCTTCAGAAGTGTTCACAAACATTTACCTGGAACAAAACAATAAAAGTATTTTAGTTAGTTTTTACTGTTATTTGTCGGTGTGCAAGAGTACCTACCGTATCTTCTGGGTAGGCTCGCTCTATCTTAGTTCTCATATATGCTTCTGAGCCAGATTCAAACCAGGAGCAAATCCTTGTTTTTTAAATCAGAAAAATAGAGCATACCCGAATTTAAGTTTACACAACTCACGTTACTAATTCGATTCCAGATTGGCCTAACCGTTGATTAACTCGGATATTAATAGAGGCCAAAATCAATACTTCTGGGTCATATATCATGCTTTTGTCTCACAGTCCTGACAGCAGACTTCTATCAATCATGCACTGCATTATCTTGGTTTAACGGATGTAGAAAAATGGCTTTTTGGCTATTTAAGGCTGTATTTTTTGTTACTCTATTATTGACTCTTTTGTTCTTTCTACAGTCATTTCTTTTTTAAAATAAATCAAGTTTGTAGTTTAAAATTGGAAGCGTGATTAAACTTTATTTTTTAATCAGCGTCTAATAATGAAGGTACGATAACAATTTCGTTTCTATTTAAAGTTTTTAAATTAAGCTATTAAAAATGTCCAAAAAAAAAATAAGCTAGTTGTTTGTTCGAAATCTAAATTGAAACTCTCTTTTAATCGAAATCCCCTTGTATGATATTTTATTCGTTCAATAAATAAAGAGCTCGTCGTCAACGAGGAAAAAGTTAAATTAATCACTCTTTTATTCAAACATCCAAGCTAAATTACTACGACCCAACTTCAGTATCACGTGGACCACATCACAGATTTAATTTTCATAACCTCTTTATAATTCTAAATTCATCCATAAATTAACTGAAAACAAACTCGACCGCAAAACATTGGCGTCTGCCCAAACTGGCCCTGAAAAACTCCATCTGAATTTCAAATGCGAGACATCCACGTTACCGAAATGTTATTTCGCCGCTTACACTTTTGGTTGTCACAAACAAGAATCACCTTTATGCTTTAAGCCGTAGAGTTCACGTGAACTGTTTGTTTATGCTGGTAATTGGCTAAACGTTCGGATGGACTACATTTTCATTTTCTGTGGATAGAATTGTGTAGCTACGCTATTACGTGATAGGGATAGTTGTGCAACTCTAACAGTCGCAGTAAGTAGCACGATTGAATTCCTTACAGTGTATTTTTAGGACAGGTGACAGAATAATAAACTTTATTTCGATGCGATAAAGCATGTCGTGGTCGACGGTAGGTTCAAATGGAACTTGTAGTCCGAAAGATGAAATTCCGAGTACCCTATCAAGTGTATACCTACATATACAAATGTAGAACAAGAAGAAAGGTGATTAACCTGATTTAGGGTGGCACAGTCCTGAACGTGAACACAAGCATAGACAGTCCTACGCCTAGCCGTATTTGATGATGAAGAGATTAAGAAAGACGAAAGGAAATCAGTCTGAAGAATGGATCGCTGCGATTGATGTGCAAAACTAAGTATGAAATTCTAAATTGCCTATGTTTTTGTTTTGGGGTCGATAAATCATCACAATATTTCTACAGCGAGTGGAGCAAAAGGGACTGTCAGATTCTGACTAAAAACTTCCCTGTTCCTTCGGATGTACTCTAATTTCCAGGATCCCGGTACCCCGTTCAGACAGTCCCGTGACCAACTGCTTATGCTCAACCTTATTAATGAAATATCCCGAGTTTTGTTAATGGTTAAAAAAAATCAATAAAGGTCAGAACGAAAATATCCTGTCACGTAAAAACAATATTTAGGTTGAGTTATAGTACTTGCATCGAAATGTTGATATTAATATGGATCTTCCCCGGATTTCTAATAGAAAATCTCGTGTGCAAAACAGTATTACAAATAAATAATAATAGCAAAAAACTCACAGATAGATTAGTAAAGTAAATAACTTTTTCATTTCATAAATCACGGGATTTTTCGCCTATATAAAAGTAATTCTTGGATTTGGGGCATATCCGCTTTATTCTTTCGCTGTATGTAATCAGTGTAAGTATAGTCGACAAAGTTAAATCATGACCCACCATAAGCTTATTTTCTTACAGACTTTCAAAAACAATTATATCCACATTCGCTTAAATATACATGATTATCCATGGTAACGTCTTTGATCTTAAGTTTGTCAATTTGAAGGATTTAAACGATTTATTGTCAAAATGGGTCATGATTCAACTTTGGTGATTGTACATGAATAACTCTACATAATTTCGACCTATGGTAATAAATAGCATATAAATTGTCCACAATTTTACTAGACAGATTATAAAAGTGCGCACTGCTGCCCAACTTATCCAAACCAACTAACTCTCTTATGAAAACTATTAAAGCAAACTCCGAGCTCTCACAATCGCAACAGCTACAAAGTTAGTGCATTAACAATTTAAAAACAAAGAGCACGAGACGCTAAGTGCACATGCTGACTCCAACAATGTATTTCTTGTTACATTGTGTTACACTGTCGGGTTTGTATGTATCATTGTTTATCGTCACTGTAGAGAACACTCAATCGAAGCAAAACAATTTTTTGTTGTCTTTAATTTTTATTTGTGTATGACTGACATTATTTTTGCTTATTTTGTTAATCATTTTACAGTAATGATCAATTCAAAATCAGAACAAATCAACTCTCCGTCTCTCTTTCTCACTAACCGACTTCAAAAAAAGATGGAGGTTTAATGGTAATTGTACCTACAACCAAAAATTCTAAGACATGTGACCCGCGTGGTGGATATGGCCTACGTCTCTCAGCTAGGCCTGTGTCCCAGTAGTGGGATCATTTATAGGCTGATGATGATGATGAGTTTTTTTAACTCATTTTAAACAAACACAGGTCCCGTTTGTCACTTCTCTAGGTCTCATTTGTTTGATTTCAATTTTATCTGCTGTAATGAGTAAGATTTTGTTTATTAAGTAAATTAAATATTTTGAAGATACAATTTACTGGATCAATATAGCAGGCCTGACCGAGCGGCGGGCTAATGGGCTCAGACAAGGCCGACCTCAGACGAGGCCCAAGAGCCTCAGTTAGAATATTACATAAATAATAACGGTAAGCCTCCCAGAACTGTCTTAGATATACTGACTGTTCATCATGCTTGTATCGCTACGAACGCTTAATTTTGCATATTTAGTAGCGAGAAACATTTGTTCTTGCTTGCTCGTATTTTTAACCGATTTCCAAAAGGAGAAGGTTAACAATTCGGATGTTTAAGTTTGTTCGCGATCAAATCGGTTATCAGTTCAATCTCCGTGCTGAACAAATATTTGTGTGGCTTCCAAGTAGTTGTTCCGGGTATTTGTGTACGTGAGTTAATGTTTTGTAAACGCACTCACGATACAGGAGAAATTTCTGGAGTGGGGCAAAGTTTTCTACATAAAAAAAGTATAATTAAACGTCAGCTATGCAAGAAAGTCATACAAATGTAAAGTAATAATACATATTTAAAGAAGTTACCAAGATCTTTTAAATAGTCTTCAACCTGCTAAAAGACAAAACACTGCAACAAAGAAATCCCTTAGAAAAGTAACCGACCATTCTCATATTAACAAGCGGTCACGATCATGCCAACTAAACGACTGAAAGGCTACCCTGCAAGCTTTTATATAATTAAATTAACAGTAACCGCATTCAGTCTATTTGTTTCACTAATAAAGCTAATGTTAACAATGAAATCGTTTCTGGAATAATCTCGAACATCCCTTAAGTGAACTGTTTCTGTGTTGAACGAATGGTTATTATCCCCCCTGAGGGTGGATGTGTAGTAACGGAGCTTGTATTTTATCAGGCCATGTGAGATTAGCAATATCCTGTTGATTATTATGAAGAGGATGTTACTATAACTACTATCATCTTCACTTAATGAGCAGTGAGGTAAATGATAAATTATTATTAGCTTCCGTTTAATTAGCGTTGTTGAAAACAGAAATAATTATTAAGATAATCGTATGACCGAATTTCTTAACTGATTAAAATTCAGGTTGTTAATAAAAAAATTAAGTTCGAAATTACTCCTATAATTTTATTACTTCAACACCACCTACTAGTAGAGTGAGAGGGGCTCATTTGATGATTTGGTTTTGGAAGTCAGATAGGCTGTCTTTCTATGTCAAATACTACAGCTGCATGTGGGTACACAAGAAGCTGACCCCAAAATATTTTAAAATAATAAATCTTAAAGTCTAAGTAGATGATGAACTACGGACAGAACACAACCATAGCCACCATAGCTAGAAGCATGAATAATGGGCTTACCACATGCGTAAGATAAAACTGTACACGGACGAACGGGAGTTTTACCAACCATACGCACGGTATTTCGTGAACAAACCGGCTTTCGCAGGCAGAACTTATGGTAAAGCTTGTGCGTGAGGTAGGCCCATAATTCGTTTTATGCCTAAGGAGGATTTTATGAAAATTTATCCCTTAAAGGAGTTAATTAGGGATTAAAAGTTGCTGTTAAAGTGGGTCATAGAAATGAAATAATTATAGCCATGATTATTGAGATTATCACTATTTTTATAATAATAATAATAATATTCCACAACTATCACACAACGCCATCTAGTCCCAAGCTAAGCAGAGCTTGTGTTATGGGTACTAGACAACTGATAAACATACTTATATATTTCTAAATACATACATATTATAGATAAATTACACCCAGACACTGTTGTTACAAATGATGCAAAGGCTAAACCTTCCCTACGCAGCCAAAGATCATAAAATACATCGATAGCATTATTGAAATGAAATATACGCGTCGAAGGAAAAGAAAATCCCAAGACCATCACCGAAGACGATGTTTATACGTAATCAAGCGTGGGTGCCAAAGTACTCATCCCCGAACGAAATTAACCATTCAACGTCACACCAATTTTGAATTTTACAAACGTATTTATATGCATGAGGTGTAGGATTTTCATCGAATCCGTTCGTCGCCTTATCCTTTATTTATTTCCCTGGTTTATGAATGTCACGTTGTCGTATTATGAGTTTTAAACGGTTTTATGTTTGAGCCACTTGATGTACGGCGCGAACTGAGTGAAAATTATTTGTCGGCGTTGGAGGCTGCATCGGGTTGATGGGCGCCCATATGAAGTGTCATATTTTTTGAATCGTGTTCGTGATGAATTTTATTTACCACAGACTTTGATAATTGAAGTATATTACGGAACAATGTTTTTCGTGTAATTGTCTTTGAACTGTTTGGTATTATTTAGATTTTATTATTTGAGATTGATATTGAATGGTGTCTCACACAATCTTGTGTAAACATTAAAATTTTGCTAGTAGGTGAACATTTGGTTTTAATACTAACAGAGGCCCTATCACAAGATTTCTGTATTTCATTCCCAGAGCACTTGAAGTATTTACTGCGTTTATTGTATGAAAAATTAAAAATTACCTCATGTTTTCGAACGTTATTATACACTGTACTTTCAAAAAATGGGAAGTCATGATAGAGCCTCTGAAGTCCTCCTACCCAAACATCGCTTTTAAATTAATAACAAAATTGCTTATAGTAAAAAATTATACACATTCCCAAGAATCAAATCTAAGTAAAAGCCCATAAACGTTTAGTTGAAGATGAGATAATGAAATCCTCCAGATAAATCAATATCAAATACCTATTTTCTCACTTTCTTCGATTTCAGATTCGTAATATCGCGCTTAAACCGGCATTGTTACAGTTAATAATCGTATTATTGGCCCCATAAAATTTTATGTTAACTATTATCGTAGGATTCGATGGCTGAAGGGGGCATCTTCCGCTAGTGTCATACTATCCTGGTATTCGTTATACGCACAAAGAATTTGGAGCTATTAATATGGCAAAATTCATTACCAAGAATATAATTATCAAGTGTTAAGTCTAAGGTGTGTCTTGAATATATTCCAGATTTTCCATGATACCGATTGCAGATTTTCTTCAATCTGTTAGTATAGTTTTCTATCAGATTGTAAACTGCTAGTCAGTTCAAACTAATCGTACCTATTGATTCTAGAGCCTCCGAGGTCTTTAGTGGAAAGTGTCTGCTTCACATTATCATGCAGATTAAGTAGCGAATTGAACACTGCGTTCCTCTAAACAGCATAATTATTGAAATGCGGAGGCCTGTAAAATTTGAAATGGGTCAAATGAACTAGGTCAAACTAAGACAAAAGTGTATGAGCATTATGAACAAAGTAAATAATCGTATTGGCCTGTAAACGATGACGTCTTAAACAGGCTCATGAAACAAAAGGTCTGTATTTGAGGTTTGTATGTCTATATTACGGGTAACAGATTTTGTAAAAGCATTCAAAAGAAGGATGGTTCAAAATAATGTAAAATAAGCTAATCTTAGCAAGCATTATCATTGTTGCTAGAATATTAACCGAACTAGACAACAATAAAGAAGGAACTACATAAAACGTAACGCATAACTAAATTAGCGTTCATAACACACGAGAAATGCTCGACTTTCAACACCGTGGCAGCAGTCCGCCACTTGCGGCCGCCATCTCTTTTTGCACGGTTATTACACATGACATGCTACGCTTAGCGTACGTCCCGAGCTGCCACCCTCTAATTTTATTTAGCATATGAAATTTTATCTCCAACACATCAAAGGGACTTTGAAGTAACTTTGATATTTTGTCGCGTCTCCTCGGCTGATTGTTTTTGCGTATGTATTTTTTTGAGACTTTTATTCTGCTTTAATGAGGGCATGTTTTGGAAGTATTTTAATCTGCTTCTCTTCTTGCTGCATGTAAAGCTTAGCGTTCGTTTTACAAAGGGGTTACATTTGTCATTATAAATCAAAGGGTTTGTTTTGTAACGCTCGTAATTAGTGTCACCTGTTATTTAATCTTGTAAATGCTATCTTCTCTTTTGTAGATATTTTTTGTTCTAGCAACAGCTGTTCCTACTAAAAGTATAATATGAATAATTTTGTATAGTATTGTATTGTAATGCAGCTTCTACTACTTAAAATATATAATGCTCACTTGGTTAAGACACAGCAGCAGATAAATTTATCTGCCAATAGTTATCTGAATAGCATTGTTTGAGATCGCGTATTACAAAAATATTTTTAAACAGAACTACAACACCAATGCAATTGTCTACAAAATATTTCTCACATTCCCTTTCATCATCGATATTATTATAAACATCTAAAATCACTGTACCATCCATCCTTTCACCCGATTTTAATTCAATATTATCATAATGTCTATTAAGCCACACCCGCGAACATCCACTCGTATTTCATCTCAGCATATTTCCATTAAGAATTTCATTTAGAATATTACAAGAGGTTGTTTGGGGACAACGACCTGGCACCGTTGGCCTCAACGAACTTAAGTTTTTATTTACATGAAGGATGATAATAAAACCTTACACCGAATCACGATGGGAGTTCATTTTCTTCAAGAAAATTGTTTTTGAGATTATCCTCTTTTCGTCGTGCGCTTTTTACACTATCTTCTTGTGAGTATGTGAGATGCAGCGAAATGATAAATTGTGTTTTTTTACTTTCTTTGAGGGATGGAAGAAAAACTTGGAATTTTGTTATCAGTTTTGTCGACACCTCGAGTGAGCAGAAGAAATCAAGTGAAGGATGGCTTTTTCGGGTACGATAAACTGGCAACATGTCAAGATATTGGTTTTGACCTTCGCCTTTTTTTGTGGATTTAACACATACTTATATGGTTAAATCCACTCCTGTTTTAAAACTACGAGACATTCTCCATTAAGTAGCCACCTATTAAAGCTACTTTGTTTGGAGTTTCAGTACTGCTTATAGACTTTGAAATGTGAAGGAGTAGCCACACTTTCCACTTTACCCTCAAACATATTGCTTTAAGAAAGCATAAATGAAAACCAAATTGCATAATATTCAATCCTGTAACTCTTTGTTCAACACAAAACTAACAGAAAGGAACACCAGTAAAAAGCAAACACACAAAATGCACTCCACCATTTACAGAATTAAATAGATCCAGAACAAGAGCGAGAGCTTTATTTTCCACGTTTTAACATTTAGCAAGAAGAACAACGAATCCCGATAGTACAAAAAAAAATAAAGAAAAAAAAAACAAAGGAACTAAATTGGCATTCGACTGCAACGATCACATCCCCCAAGTGGACACAGCTATCAGAATTTCCGATGAGTACGTCTGTTCGATTCCCGTTTTGTTATCGCTCCCTAAACGTGGGGTGGTTTTAGTAGTGTCCGACCGAAACTGATTTTTCAGCCGAAACCGAAACCGAAACCGAACTTTCGGCCTTGCTCTCGGTTTCGGCCGAAACCGAAACCGAAACTTTTCAACACATTTAAAATTTCAATTTATTTTCCGAAATTTACTTTTTTTTAACATTCAAACACATTTATCATACAAAAAATTCACCCTTTATTTCTTATGTGTTAATAATACACTAAGAAATAAAGGGTGAATTTTCCAACTGGGCGTGGATGGCTAGGTATATCCTTGACTATGAGAAATATCGAAAACGTTGAATGGAGTCTCGAGACTGATTTTGACGATAACTAAAACTGCATCATTGGATGTTAGAAAAATCAATAATCCTGGCCAAGAAGCGAAACCGCTGATTTTGGAAAAAAAAATTCCACCTTGTATTATTACACCATTTGGTAGTGTCGCTAATAACGATAAAATTCTAGGAAGTAATGATATACGGCAAAATTATGGAAATAGCAAATTTTTAAGAAATTGCTATTTTTCTTTTTTATTCATCATCTTCTACTGAAACATAATCTATTCTAAATTATGAAAATTATTTATTATTTATTATATTTATATCTTCTACTGAAACATAATCTATTCTAAATTATGAAAACTATTTGTTTTCAATGTTTCACTGGACTTGAAGTCTCAACAATCGCACTATATTCAGCAATACGAAATTACCCAATTGAAAAAAAAACATTTAAAAAAAAGAAACCGTTTACTTATAATTCGAATAGTCACTGCCTTGACGATTGATAAGTTCTTTAATCATTAAAGTACGTAACATACAGGGTGAATTTTTCAACTCGGCGTGGATGGCTATATCCGAAACTATGAGGAATATCAAAAAACGTTGAAAGGAATCTCGAGGCAAATTTTGACAAAAACTAAAACTGCGTCATTGGATTCTAGAAATATCAATAAGCCTGGCCAGGAATCGAACCTGCTGATTTTGGAAAAAAATAACTCTTTGTATTGTTACACCATTCGATAGCGTTGGTAGTAAGGAACACATTCTGGGAAGTAATCATAATTATACGGCAAACTTGCGCCCAGTTGAAAAATTCACCCTGTATTTATTTTATTATGACATGAATATACAAGACTTACTCTTAGCAGTAAAGTCAAAAAATAACTTCATCTCACGATTAAGAGCCGGGGCACCGCCGGCGAGCAAGCATGTGTTAGCTTGAGTTTCGGCGAGGCCGAAAGTTTCGGCTATATTTCGGCCGAAACCGAAACTAAGGCCGAAACTACATTTTTTGGCCGAAACCGGCCGAAACCGAAACCGAAACCGAAATTTCGGTCGGTCACTAGGTTTTAGTTCCCGATACCCTTTTCACTCCTCCGTATGTGAGTTTACATTCTTACAGTCTTTATCGACTAACGTTTTGAATTCAAGAAAATTGTTGCCGTATTTGCTGACGGCGAATTCTGTTAAAATGGGAATGCTTTTGAATGTGTTGCTGGTTTCTGTAATGAGCTGAAAATAACAGGTAACTGAGTGAAGTAAGCAATTGTTTATACATACTGACTTATGCTCTAGTTTGTGTTGAATTGAGTAATAAGCTTTCAGATTAATAAACATCTTTGACTATATTAGACGTATTCATTTATTTCAAAATCTGTGATAGCATTTAATCAGCTTATAATTTTCCCATTCTAAGGACTAATTCTCTGTGAGAGGGAGTGGGATGCAATCCACAATGCAACGTGGGCCAATTGCAGGTTGGTAGACTTTACATAATTATGACTGTCTTCGGTTTTTTTGTGGCTCTCGGTCATTTCAGTTTCCTTCCTATGTTATGATTAGGTACCTAGGTACTGTTTTACGAACAGTGATAATGAAATAAATTAAACAAATGTGCCTTTCTGGGGTCGGAACCATGATCTACGACCATGTGTTGGCCATTCCCACTGAGCCAGTATTGTTGCAATGGATGGAATAAAACTGTGTAAAATATGCATAACTTTCTTTCTGTTCCTAAAACCTGGAATGCAAAAGAAACAAAATAATTAAGAGGTCTAAAAGACCCCGCCATCCTCTTCGTACCTAAACTGTCCATACGGGACGTTCGCTTCGCTCGCTCTTGCATCCTTAATCAAATTACTAATCACCACCTACTCGGGTGGTTCCCATTTCTGCGTGCAAGGTTTACAGTAACCTAACACAAAGGGGATAGGGGGGTGAAAAAGGGGGAAGTTCAAAAGAAGCTTCGGACTATAATACACCTAATACATAATCATGATACTTGGATGATCTAAAAATATGTCAAATAATGCATATTGCATCGGACGTCGGTCAAGTTTTCGTTAAAAAGAATCCAATAAAAAAAATTGGAAAAGTGATCGGTTCTTGTCTTTGACGTCGGCCGTCTTCTTCTCGTTCGACATTATGTGAATCAGGGTTAAATATACGTTATAAACGTTTTAAAGTGGGTCTTTTTCTTCAGAAATTAACATGGGCCTGTAGCCAATGCAACAAACAATTAACACAAACGCTGAGTAGGCTTTAATAGATTTTTAACTTTATAGTACTTGGGTATAATTGAAGATTTAAAGAAGATTTCATAGCATTATCGTTCGTTCCAGTCGCTAACGCTTAGAAATCTTAAATAGATTTTCATCTTTAGGCTCTAGGGTATAAAGTTTAAAATCTATCTGGAGAGTACCGAGCGTTTAGGATTATCGTTTGCGACTTCTTATGACTTGGCTAGGGGGGTTGGTACCAGTTCTTCTTAATTTATCACGTCATGAAAAAGAGAATCGATAATTTCTCCACTGCGACTGGAAAACGCCCATGGCATGAACTAAACATTTATGATTGGTTCAAAGTCAAAGCCAAAGTAAACGATAAAACCAAACAAAAAAACATTCATCTAATAAACCAATAAAGATAATTATATCACCCATTATGAAACATTAGCAGGAAGCACTTCAATTCATACGTGCTGTCTAAAACTGGGTGCGGGCAGAACAATCAAAGGTAAATAAACAGAAGTATGTAGCGCGGTGTAACATGGCGGAGAGCCGTGCTCCCGACAACTGAATGTACGGGACGTTCTTGAGGTTAGGGTTGCCATTTTTAATTTAATTAATTAATTTAATTATATTTTGAAACTTGACTTATTAACTGACACTCTATAGTAACTTTACAGTTGCCTTTTTTAAGTATCGAAGTTTTGGAAACTCGAATGAAATAAACATGGTAAATACCTCGTTGTTGCAATTATAGTAATGACTTTTTATAAAATGTATATTATTAGGTACCCATAATTTTGTTGTTGTCAGTGGAATTGAAAATTGTTTTCGTCATGCCTAACGTCACTTGTTTTAATTAAGGAAATTAATCAAAATGATTGTTTGATTAATTTCCTTTTGATTAATTTATAGTTATAAAAAAATTTACTGCTTGAATATTGCAGAGAAGATTAATTAACATTGTATAAATTCAAGTATATTATTATTTCCTTTTGTTTAAATGCCTATTCCGTTCATTTTATATACATGTAAATGTTCAATTGTTTTTTTTTTTCAACCTACTTATTTGTATAATTTATGCGTATCGTTTACTTTCTAAACAGAAAATCGCGGTAAGTCATGGTGGAAAATCTTTGAAACAACCTAGAGTTGTTTGAAGGAAAGTCAAAACAACGATATTTTTAGAAAACTTTTCAAACTGATAGTCATATTTATAACACTCTCCCTCTCATCTGAAATAGCGGACATCTAAGAACCTAAAGGCTTATCATTAACTTTTAGAAAAAAAGTTAAAAAAGGTCTGAGCCACAAGAAAGGTCGTAAGTATCCCAGATGCCCATTTTAAGTTTTTTTTCTTCTATACTTATAATTAAAATTGTTTATACTTTTTTTAAAGATTTTTTTTAAGAAATTCCCGCTTCTTATCGTGCCTACGCTGTTCCCTCGTTTTTATGTATTACCAAACTGTAACAATAACATTGTAGAAACATGTAATTTTCGAAGAGCATTGTTTTTTATCGTGGTTTCAGAGGGCCAAAGCCTGCCGGGGTCGCGGGATTTATTTCCTTATCGTGACCCCGGAACATAAAGGGCTATTGATGGACACCGTGGATTTTAGTCAGTACAAGTCTGACAGTCCCTCCCGCCCTGCCCGGGGTGGGAGGACTCATTTGATAATTTTACCACACTAAAAAAAAATCGTGGTTAAATTATCAAAGGTGTCCTCCCACCCAGGGCAGAGCGGGAAGGACTGTCAGACTCGTATTGACTAAAATCCACAGTGTCCTTCAATAGCCCTTTACGTTCCGGGGTCTGGGTAATTCGTGAGTCCCGCGACCCCTAAAGAACAACCATGTAGTTTCTTGCCGGTTCATCTCCATAGAAACGACCAAACCGAACCGTGTCATTTTTTCTTCGTTTTTTGAGGCCCATTGAGGCCCATGTGAAACAAAATCTTTTGATTTTGACACAAACTACATAATATGCTAAGCCACAAGGCTCATCGTGTAATGAGAGGTTCCTTGCCATCTAGATGAGTTTCATGTCTGGTATGCTTCCACAAGAGCGTTAAGGTCCATTTACACTCTACATGAAATTGCATGTCAGCTTAATGCAAGTTCGACTAAATAGTTGACTTTTAATGGACAATGAAAGTCAAAGTCAAAGTCAAAGTCAAATCATTTATTTCAAATAGGCCATCAGTGAGGCACTTTTAAACGTCGAATATTAAAATTAAGGAAAGGGATGGGATGGGATTGATTCTACACCCATTCGCTAAGGTAGGTTGTATGGAGAAGAATGGGCAAGAAACTCCATACTTACTCTTTTTAAACATGTTTTACAATTTTTTTATAACATCATTTGAAATATATAATGTGGAAGCAATGTACCTTGAAAATATAGACTAAATATTATAAAAAAAAAATTAATAAAAATAAGAATTAAAAAAGCAAAAAGGTACATGGTGTTCACATTTTAACAAAATATTGCAATCAAAGCTATTTTACAAAATATAAGAAGTGTGTGAGCATTCGAATATCAACCAGCTTGATTCTGCTTAAGCCCTACATTGTACTATGGAGCAGGACCGGCATGTTTCCAGACATTTTTATCTTGGATATAATCTTCTAATTTATAATATGCTTGTTTACTAAGTGTATTTTTTATGTGACTTTTAAACTTTCTTTCATTTAGAGTTAAAATTTCGCTAGGTATTTTATTATAACATTTAACACAGAACCCCATAAAAGATTTTTGGACTTTGGACAATCTATAATAAGGTTGATCAATTTTATATTTATTTCTAGTATTAAAATTATGTCTATCGCTTATTTTATTAAAAAGATGAAGATTTTTCCTAACATACATTATATTTTCATAAATAAATTGACAAGGCACTGTCATTATGTTAATCTTTTTAAATAGTTCCCTAAGAGATTCGCGACGACATAGTTTGTAAATTGCTCTGACGGCTCTCTTTTGCAAAACAAAAATGGATTCAATGTCAGCTGCCCGGCCCCACAGTAGAATACCATAAGACATAATGCTGTGAAAGTAGCTGAAGTAAACCAAACGCGCAGTTTCGACGTCAGTTAACTGTCTTATCTTTCTAACAGCATAAGCGGCTGAGCTGAGTCGCCCCGCTAAAGATGCTATATGGGGGCCCCATTGTAGTTTATCGTCTAACGTGATTCCTAAGAAAACTGTCTGATCAGTAAAATCTAATTTTTCTCCGTTCAATAAAATGTCGCAATCGCTACTTCTAACATTTGGCAAAGTGAATCGAATACATTTTGTTTTCTTTTCATTAAGAACTAAATTATTAACAGTAAACCAATTTTGAACCTTAGAAATACAGTCATTAACAGTGTCTAGATTTTGTGCACGTCTATCTATCTTAAAAATTAACGATGTATCATCGGCAAATAACACCATCTGTGGTTGATTTTTTAGTAAATGGGGTAAGTCATTAATATAGACTAAGAAGAGGAATGGACCCAAAATAGAACCTTGAGGCACGCCCATAGTCATTTTAGCCCCTAATGAGTTTGTACCGTTTATTTGAACTTTAACCTGTCTATCTCTTAGGTATGATTTAAGTAAATCAAGAGCTGTATTTTTAATTCCATAATATTCCAGTTTCAGCAAAAGCGTTTCATGGTTTACGCAATCGAATGCCTTTGAGAGGTCGCAAAAGATTCCTATGGCATCTTGCGCTTCCTCCCAGGAGTTAAAAATGTTCTTCAATAGGGTAACACCGGCGTCAGTTGTGCAACGACCTTTGGTGAAACCGAACTGTTGATCATGAAAGATGGAGTTTCTATTGAAGTGACATAGCATTTGTTCAAGCATTAACTTTTCAAACACCTTACTGAAAACTGGCAAAATTGACACAGGCCTATAATTGTTAGCTTCCTTACAATCACCCGATTTAAAAAGTGGAGCTACCTTACTATGCTTCATAAGATCCGGAAACACTCCTTGGTCTACACTGGTATTAAATAAAAAAGCTAAATAAGGCGCTACGGTTTCTATTATTGATTTACAGGCCTTCACAGACATTCCCCAGAGATCTTCTGTTGATTTAATTTTAAGATCTTTGAATGCTTTAATCACTGCTTGGGGGTTTGTGTGCCGAAACCTAAACTCCATCGGGCATGCCTTTACATTATTTCTAAGTAAGGCAGCAGAGAGTGCTGGTGACGAATTTAATGGCTCAGTAGTCTTAAGAGGTATATTCGAAAAGAACTTTTCAAATTCCTGAGCTACATCTTTATCTGTGTTTATAGGACCATGTGCAGTTTCTAAATTGAATTCGTTATTACGCTGTTTATTCCTGCCTGTCTCATTATTTATGATTTTCCAGGTTGTTTTAATTTTATCATCAGCTGATTTAATTTTACCACTAATAAAAAGAGCCTTAGCTATTTTACATACACGTTTAAAAGTTTTTGAATATTTAGCAACATACTGATGAAAGCTAATTTCATCCATTCTATGACTCTTAAGATCATAAAGTTCGAAAAGTTTATCTCTACTTTTGCGAATTCCTGGTGTTGCCCAATCACTAAATAAGAACTTTGTGCAGATAGTTTTAGTTTTAAGAGGACAAATACGATTATATTCTGTTTTTAAAATTCCAAAAAACTCGGCGTAGAACTCATTTGGGTCACTTATATTATTAAACCTATGATCACATAATTTACTCGCTATAGTATTATTCATATTTTCTAAATTTTTATCTGTAATTGGCCTATGTCTTATTTGAATTTTTTGAATAGGTTTATAGGCGCAAAACGTTATTGTTTGGCCACTGTGATCAGATGGCAGTTTATTAACAATTTCCTTATGTAAAATAAATAAATGAGTTTAATTGATCAAACATTAACCGCAATGTGGTACATACATGCAACTATCATGCAGTTTTTTGCATCGTCTAAATGAGGCTTTAGTATCAAGGTCTTCTATAACCTTGTTAGCTCGCAAAGAATTACTTTAATAACTTGATGTAGGATTTGGAATTCATTTTTTTTTATTTTCTTTTGTACTTTTTTAACATTTGCCTAGTATCTTGTAGTAGCAGCTGGATGAGATTTTCAGGCGATCGCGCCAAATTGAGAGTGATTGGATAATAATTAGGGTGTCCCGAAAAATGTTTTTTTAGATTTTCACAACGCAAGACCTCTCAAAAGTTGCGTAATTTATTGTAGATTACTGGAAAAATATTAAAAAAAATATCAAACTTTATCTTTAGGGCTCTACCGGTCTGCAAAGTTGTGAAAAATTGACATTTTTATTGTGATATTAAGTTATCCCTAATTTTAGCTACTGACCTAAATAATAATTTAAAAAACACTTTTTTGTGTTAATTAGGTGTTATACATACACGGAAATCCTACTTGCACCCATAAACACTAAGGTTTTATAGTTTTTGGACTTGCAAGCACCCTTCAGTTTCTGCATGGCGCGATGATTTCCTGCACTTGACTTACGAATATTTTCTTCGCATCTAATTGCGGTTGCTATTGTGTTTAATCGTTCTTATAATGTATTCGAAGCGTAGTGAGACTGCTTGTGATTTATTGAGGCCTACAAAGAACTTGTCGAACGGCAGCTACCAACTATAAGGAACGTCATTAAATGCGGATTATTTTTTAAGAATGACCTAAAGCTAAATTAAAATGGAAAGGATCCATCCAATCCAAATGTGTTTGCGATTATTTCTGAAAAGATCAATGCTATTTGGATTAAATCGTCAATTTTTATCGCAATTTACAGCTTTACTTAAATACTAATAAGCCATCACAAAATTTACAACTGCTTGTCAACTACATTGTTCGGTTACGTTCGTTTTCAAACAAAAGAAGTCTTTTAAGGACGGAGCCAAACATATTATTCACATCTTAAGAATATAATATATCTTGTACTCTCGAGTTTTTCTTGAAAATCTGAGGTCTGTTATGAATTCTATCACTACAAGAAATGCTTATCAGAAAACCTTGCCAGCACGCTTTATGATGACAGAGATCACATTCAGGAGATGTTCAGGAGCTGGTATTTCGAAGAAGAATAAAAGCTCGAGGAGCTAAGAACACAGGATATTTAAATCATTAATAAAAAATAGAGATTATACGGAAACGAGTGTGTGTCACAACTGTTAGATGACAGCAACACTTGTTTTTTAACATATTTTCATCGAGGACCATCAAATCATGGTAAAAGTAAGGGCTTTTAAATAATTGACTTTTGCTGTCACACACAAGCTGTGGAAAGATGTGTTAAACCATAACAGAGGCCTCATAAAGTGTAACTGACGAAACTTTTAGAGATAGTTATTTAGAACGGATTTGAATAGAAGTGCTAAATTTTGACATTAAAGTAAGTTTGAATTTTACGTTTTGATTATTATAAGAAGCTTAAATTGACTTTATAATGCTTTGTTTTACTGGTATAAATAATAAAATACCCTTTTTAACTGATTTCTATATTCTGTTAACCATACGGTTTCTGTCTGTAAAAATGAATTTTACAAAACTTCAACCTCCGGTAGAGCCCTAAAGATAAAACTTAATCATAGTTTTTTTAGCATATTCGTAATCTATATAAAATTATGCAAATTTTGATACCTCTTGTGATCGTGTAGCTTGAAAAAAATTTTTTTTCATACATCGAAGGACACCCTATTGGATAAGCCTGTGTCCAATACAGGACAGCTGCTGTAGCATAATGATGATGTTTTTATTTTCATCCGAGTATTATTTTAATAAAAATATCTAATTTAAGCCCACCAACCCTGGCTGCAATTGCAACATGTAATTAGAAGCGTTGTGAAATTAACGCGGCAACCGCTTTCAAAACCGAAACAATCGCGGTCGCAGAACAACTAGGAATACTGTAATTTATGTTACGTCTGTTTCCCAGTGGCTTTTGTGGGTGAGGTATTCGAGACCGCCATTTTAAATGGAGAAGTGGTGCGATGTTGTTTTGTTTTATTATAGTTCATAGAACTGGTGGCCTAGCATGACGTTTTAAAGGTGCATGATGAAGATGCATGAGACATGACGTGAGTCTATAGGCTGTGGGAAAGAGACAGAGCTATACAAGTCGTCTAGCGCCATCTCGTTTCCTGAGCGTAACCACTCACGCTATATATACAGTGTGTCCGGGCACGGGTTAGCGATATTTGAAGGGGATATTCTAGGCTCTTTTTCATCGACAAAAATGCTTTAAAAAAAATTCTTACTCTAAAACTTCGCGAATGGCAGCCATTTTAATTTTTTGATCTGTCGAACTGGGGTGTGTACAATAAAATTCAAATATCTTTAAATCCAAGAGACCTACATACGTGCAAATGACTTTATTGCAAAGTTAAACGTTGAGGCTTATCAAAAACTTACGAAAGTTTTCTAAATAATATGTAAAAATAACCAAAAAACATGGGCAAACACGAAATTGTACACAAAAATTACTTAATAATTTCACATTTTTAACTCTAGCTCTAGCTCTATGGGGGGGGTCGGTGTAGGTCTTAGTGGAGCGGGTTCTTGCCAGAGAACCCGCACCTAAAAAATGCTAAGCTGCTAATAGCGCACGCCTAGGTGTGCGAAGCTAGGCTATCAGGCGCTCACCGACAAGTGCTTCATACACGTCCACGCCATTACTAGACTGCCGCCGCGGTATAGTGATGGGCCCACACATTTTCAAATCTTGTGGGTCGTCCCCTCTGGGCAATACTGCGGCCCTTAACGAGCATCGCACATTCCATCTACCTCGGGACCGTAGTAGCCAAGTATGAAGCGCGGGGGCGAGTTTTCGGCGCCTGATTGTCGTCTGTGGTGTGACTGGGATTCATGACCCCATGTTCACTTCTGACGGCAAGTAACCGGATTAACTGGCTAGGGGAAGAAAACCCTGACATAAAAAATAACATTAAATGGGGGGACCAAGCCTCATCAGCTCTGGAACGGCAATTGGTCTAGGAGAAGCTAACTCCGAAATCAAACTGCAACCGCTGCCTTGTGGAAAGATGTTGGATCATCAAGGGCTAGGGCGTCAACCCGAAATTGTGACGTGTAGTGCCCTGGGAAAGCACTACACTATTTTCCCACACATTATGAAATGAGTGAAAAAAGTGAGAATGTTTTGCCATGCAATCCGGCTAGCCCCCGGCGCTCACAGGTATCCGGGCCTGTGAGTGAGAAATTTGTTACCGAAGACTGTAAGAGGGTGGGTACCCAGGCCCCCTTACCAGTAAATGCTACTGGTCTTAAAGATACCACAAACAATAAGAAGCTGGTTCAACAAGCCTTCCACCCAGGAATACTAATGACTAGACCTAGAAGTTCATCGCTAAGTACGATAAGGGACACCAGCACAGAAATACAGATCGAAAACACGCAGAATAATAGCAAGGTCGTCAATCCTCCTTCCTGGCAAAGAGCACCTGTCCTGAGAAGTGCTAAAAGAAAGAAAGTGTCTACAAGTCCTGAGAGAATAAGTACTAGCAATGCGTTTACTGGACTCCCAATAGATCTGGAAGAAGATACACCCATAGAATGCCGTGAGACAGTTAAAAAGGTAGTTAAACCACCACCCATAATTCTTTATGGCATAGAAGACCTCAACAAGCTTACCCAACTGCTAGAAAGTGTAGTAAGCAAAGCTGATTTTACCTATAAAATAATCAACAAGAATCAACTAAGGATTAATTGCGCAAATGTGATGGTATACAAGAATATTATAGACATTGTTCGACAAAAGGGCCTAATAGGACACACCTTCAATAGCAAGGATAAGCGACCCTATAGAATAGTGATTAGGAACCTACACCATACCACACCAAGTAGTGCAATAAAGGAGGCACTAGAGGAGACAGGGAATATTGTGATAGGGGAAATAATAAACGCAAAGTTTGGTCCTGATAAAAAACCAACATCTACGTTTTTTGTCAACCTGCAACCGAGCCCCCATAATAAGGCTACAACAAGTATTAAATACATACACCACCAGTCGATAAAAATAGAAGAACCACGAAAACGAACCTCAATAGTACAATGCCATAGGTGTCAGCAATATGGACATTCCAAAAACTACTGTATGAGGCCATTCAGATGCGTGAAATGCGCACAATCACACAAAACGGCAGAATGTCCAAAAAAAGATCGTACTACTCCAGCAAAATGTGCTCTATGCCAAGGTGCCCATCCAGCAAATTTTAAAGGATGCGAAGTATACAAGGAAATACTAGCAAGGAAGACAAACAAACAACAATATGTCAGTAACAGAGACCACCTAAAACCTGACGTCAGAGACAAGGCCCAGCCGTCAAAGCAGGACTATCCCACCCCTCGAAATGAATGGACAAGACGTACACCTGCAACCTATCCTACTGAACCAGTGGCAAGACCGAGCAACATTACCAGACTATACACTGAAGTTACAACAACTGACAAAACCGCCAAAGGCGAGAATGCTCCCACCGAAAAACTAGCTATAGAAGAGATGCTACTAAAACAAGCAGAAAAGTTCGACCTTATCTTACAGCAAATGAGTATGTTAATCAATCTCATAACGACTCTAGTCACTAAGATGTCACAATGACTTCCCTCAAGATAGCAACCTGGAACCCAGCAGGGCTTGCTCCAAATAGAGTTGAGGTTGAAGCCTTGTTACACACTCACAACATAGACATACTACTAGTGCCAGAATCCCACACAACTGCAAGCAGCAATGTTACGATAAAAAATTATGAAATTTATACCACCGATCACCCAGACGGAACTGCACACGCAGGCGCAGCCATAGTAGTAAGGTCTAGTATCAAACACTATGAACAACCACACTACAAAACTGAACACATACAAGCAGCCACCATTGCAATAGAAGACCGAAATGGGACATTTAATGTGTCTGCCGTCTACTGCCCGCCCAAACATAAGCTCAAAGAGGGACACTATGATGAGTATTTTCACACCCTAGGCACCCGCTTCATATCAGGAGGGGACTGGAATGCCAAAAACGCCCATTGGGCCTCAAGGCTCACTAATACAAGAGGTAGAGAGCTCAAAAAAAGTATAGATAAAAACCATCTTAGAACTATTTCTACATCAGACCCTACCAACTGGCCCTCAGACCCAAATAAACTCCCGGATGTCATAGACTTTTTTGTCATGAAAGGTCTATCCAGGCTCTTTCACCACATAGAGACAAGCTTAGACGCCAACACAAATCATGTCCCAGTTATATTGACAATTGGTACCACAGTCCTAAACGTTGAAAGAAATCTCAAATTATACAATAAGCGCACAGATTGGGACTCATTTCGCACACTGGTTGAAGATAGAATCAACCTTAAAATACCATTGAAAACCGAGGCCGATATAGACGTGGCTGCTAGATATTTAACATCTATAATCCAAGAGAGTTGTTGGAAGTCAACTCCAGAAGCTAAAGAACGTGTCCATCACAAAAAGGTCTACTCAGAAACCATACGCTTAAAAATTATGGAAAAAAGAAGACTGCGGCGTATATGGCACACCAGTAGGCATCCAAGCGACAAAGCAGCACTGAACAAAGCTGTCAAAGAATTAAAAGCTCTTATAACTGAAGCAGAAGGCGTCGCTCTGGAAACGTACTTAGAAGGTCTCACAGCTACAAAAACGACCGACTATTCGTTATGGAAAGCCTGTAAAAATCTGGACCGACCATTGCACCACAAACCACCACTGCGAAGTCACAACGGGACCTGGATAAGGACAGAACAAGACAAAGCTAATGCATTTGCAAACCATCTCAGCAATGTATTTAAACCCAATAATCCATCACCAAATGTGGACGAATCGGATATTGACCTTACACTCAACCAAGATCTTCAACTGGATCTCCCACTTAAACCAATAACACCAAAAGAGATACGTACTAATATCACCTCATTGATCAACGGTAAAGCTCCAGGCTACGACCTCATTGATAAGAAAGTTCTCCAAGAATTACCTCGCAAAGGAATTATGTACCTCACTATTTTGTTTAATGCCATTCAACGGGTAGGCTACTTCCCAGATATATGGAAAGTATCTCAAATAATAATGATCCATAAACCTGGCAAACCAATACATGACGTCACATCGTACAGACCAATTAGCCTTTTACCAATAATGTCCAAGCTCTACGAAAGGTCTCTATTACAAAGAATGTTACTCGTGCTTAACGAAAAGTCGATTATCCCTGACCACCAATTCGGATTTCGAAAGGAACATGCTACTATTGAACAAGTGCATAGAGTCTGCAGGACCATCAGAAAATCATTTGAGAAAAAAGAATACTGCTCATCTGCCTTTCTCGATATACAACAAGCCTTTGACAGAGTCTGGCATAAGGGATTGCTCTATAAAATAAAAACCCTACTGCCACATACATTTTATGGTGTTCTAAAATCCTACATTACAAATAGAATATTCCAAGTAAGAGAAAATCAATGCACCTCGAAATTCTGTGACATATATGCAGGAGTACCACAAGGATCGGTTCTTGGACCCATACTGTACACGATGTTTACTTCTGACTTGCCGCAGAGCTCTGAGGTCACAATCGCCACCTTTGCGGACGACACCGCCTTAATTGCCTCGCATAAATGCCCAATCCAAGCATCTCGCATTCTGCAAACCAGTTTAAATAAAACTGAAGAATGGCTAGCCAAGTGGAGAATTGCCGCCAGCGTCTCCAAATCTGTGCACATCACATTTACTCTCCGCAAAAACGATTGTGACCCTGTCACACTTAATGGCACTCAACTACCACACCATGAATCTGTGAAGTATCTGGGTATGCATCTTGACCGCAGGCTCACATGGAGAAAACATGTCGAAACAAAAAGAGACGAGATAAACTTAAAATATAGAGGTTTACTCTGGCTGCTAGGAAGAAACTCAAAACTGGCCTTAGATAATAAGCTCCTTTTATACAAGACCATATTAAAGCCAATCTGGACATACGGCATCCAACTGTGGGGAGCAGCCAGCGCCTCAAATATAATGATAGTACAAAGGACACAAAACTACATCCTAAAACACATCTCCAATACACCGTGGTTTGTCAAGACAGCAGAGATCCATGAATTTCTTAATATTCCTATGGTTAAGGAGGAAATAAGTTTACATGGAGACAACTACAAATGCCGACTGCACAAACATCCCAACCAGCTGGCGGGCCAGCTAACCATCCCAGAAAGCATACGCCGACTAAAAAAGCGGCGGGATATTTTCGACCAAAATAGTCAATAATGACTAATAAAAGAAAGGGCAGACTCCAATGGGAGTAGCGCTCTACACGTTCTATAGAGTCATCTCATCTGCTTATAGTCAGAAGACTGATCGCAAGATATGATAATAAAAAAAAAAAAAAAAAAATTTTTACATATTATTTAGAAAATTTTCGTAAGTTTTTAATAAGCCTCAACGTTTAAATTTGCAATAAAGTCATTTTCATGAATGTAGTTCTCTCGGATTCCAAGATATTTGCATTTTATTGTACACACCCCAGTTCGACGGATTAAAAAATTAAAATGGCTGCCATTCGCGAAGTATTGGAGTAAGAAATTTTTTTAAAGCATTTTTGTCGATGAAATTGAGCCTAGAATATCCCCTTCAAATATCGCTAACTCGTGCCCGGACACACTGTATAATATAAAAATCAATTGCTGTTCGTTAGTCTCGCTAAAACTCGAAAACGGCTGGGCCGATTTGGCTAATTTTTTATTTAAATAAATATCCTATGAAAAGCTACACTATGACATAGAGATTCATAAGACACTATGTTATAGTGTAGTTTTCCAAATTATTATTTTTTGGATCAAAACAAAACAACTTTATTTCTGGGTATTTTTAAAAATTGTGCCTGGTGTATAGTTTTTCCTAATAATTTTTCGGAAAATTTTTAACTCTTACTTACGTCGGTCTCACATTGGCTCTCTTTGTTGAAGGCGAGCTATTCCAGGTGGGCGACGCCATTTTTAAATAGAGAAAAGGTGGGATGTTGCTTTGTTTTTTTTTTTATGGTTAAACAAATACAAAATAACTATTAATTTCTGCTATTACTTTTAACTTTTTTCTACTATTAACTTTTTTCTACAGTGAAACTAGATGTTTCAACACTCGAATAACCGTGGCTGGTTTTTGTGAAAATATGTTTTGAAAAAAGAACCAACTTAAAAAAGTTTACTGTGTCACCACACGCGAAGTAATCCTTGTACCTACTATATCTGCTATTTTCATTCTGTTATTTGATAGACAACAAAATAGTAACGTTATTTTTAAATTGGTTCAAAAAGTTGTTAATGGGACGTTAATCCCTCAGAAACAAATTATCGCGACAGTTTTTACTTTACAGTCAAGTTACTTCAATTCCAAAACACAGACGGACTAAACCCCTGCAATAAAATTTATCACCAACCTTTTACATTTTCAGAAAATGCATTTAATTTCAAAAAACCCCTAGACTCTCGCTCCGGCACGTATTCAAGCGTTTTAATTCAAATCAAACGTATCCCTATTGTCCAAACTATGCAGAACCACGGAGCAGTATTCAACGTCAGAACAAACTAGATATCGCATCTGAATTTCAAATGTGACACTGCGTAAAATTTCTTGTTTTAGAAGTAGAGACATTATTTTAAAGGTCTTGTTCGCATGAACGGATTCTACGTGCAAAGTAAATATTTTATGTATACTTTGGTACAAGAGAAGTTATTTTTCTGTAACTGAAATGTTTTCGTAAGTTAGAAATATCTTTGACGTTTGTCTATAACGTTTCGTTAGCAATGATAAGAAACAGGAAAATAGACAAATTAAAGTTTATTTTAGAAATGCATTCATGAACTGAAAAATCGAAGACATGTGACCAACCCACACTGGGGCCCAAGGGGTGGGTTTCTTTCACAAAGAGAAGGCCTGTTCATGTGTCTCTCCGGGGGGCACACATCTTCATAAACTTGTTTGTTATCACTGTGGTGTAAGATAAAGTAATAATGCATAATATCTTGCGTTTTTTATCGTGGTTAAATCAAATGAGTCCTCCCACCCAGGGCTGGACGGGAGGGACAGACAGACTCGTACTGACTAAAATCCATGGTGCCCTTCAAAAGCCCTTTATATTCCAGGGTTACGGTTACCTAATGAGGCAGTCCCGCGACCCCGACCCCTTTGCTTTTTTTTTTTCAGCATCCAATGTATGTAGATGTACGTAACAATTGTCATTAAAAATTAATTCTTAATTATTTAAGTTTCTTTTACATCAATGTTGGTCCCGAAATAATGAAACCCACATGGAAATATAAAGGAACCTTCATCATCCATTTAATTCGGCACTCTTTAGAAACCCAAAAACATTAGCCTTAGTGAAAATGCTAAGAATGTTACTCCGTGATAAGAACGGGAACTATATGGTCAGGGTTCGAACGTAAAATAAAAACAAACTGCTTATGGCTTCAGTAATATTCAGCTGCCTTTCTATTACAATGTGGGATACTTATTAAACTTTACAAGTCGCATTATGAACATGTTGGGTTTATTGTTAAAAGGGAATATATTGCGTAGGTTGCAAAAGTAAGCTTTGTAAGAAAAGGTTTGAGTGGGTGGTGCAGTCGAGCAAGAGGATTCAAGATTAGGTTCTGTATAGTATTTTTTCTTGTTAAGGTAACAGTAAATATGTAATATTTACGATAACGTTCCCAGATTGACTGGCCTGTTGGTCTAGTGGTTAGTGACCCTGACTGCTATGCCGGAGGTCGTGGGTTCGATTCCCACCCAGGACAAATGTTAGAGTGATGAGCACGATCATTTGTTCTGTGTCTGGGTGTAATTTATCTATAATATGTATGTATTTAGAAATATATAATATGTATGTTTATCAGTTATTGTCTAGTACCCATAACACAAGCTCTGCTTAGCTTGGGACTAGATGGCGTTGTGTGATAGTTGTGGAATATTATTATTATTAGATTACGGACCCTGTTACTAAGACTTCGCTATCCGTCTGTCTGTCCGTACACAGAAGGTCGAGTTAATCATTACATTTTAACATTGAAATAAAGCGAAAGGATTCCAGTTGCAGATTCATATTTTTTACTCGCCTGATGATAAGCGAAGATGTGGTTGACGGTGAAGGAGGCTTACCTAGAAGAAACCTTACTACTCTCATAGAAAAAACAGCCAGTGAGGAATTTAAATGCCCCGCTGGGTGATCCAACATAATGTTTAGAGCATCTATCGTCAACAATGTACTAAAATCAAAATATGAATCCATCAACACCACAGAATGAAAAAGAAAACACTCAAACAAAATATTAAATGCATGATCTTCTCAAGGGAAAGCCAACGATAAAAACATCTCCAAAAACAATTTTATCTCGCCCATAAATCCACATTTAAGACTATTCTACTCAACGAACGCGTTTAGCCAAATTCTTTTCACCACATCAAAGCCAAGGATCAAGGGGCATTTGAAATTCTGATGCGGTTTTCTTGTTTGCTCCACTAACGGCCATCGTGGCCTGTACTGGTATAAGGACACATTTTCCTAGATTGGTTTGTGCTTATACCAGGTATTTTGGAAGTGTTTTTTTTTTTGTTTGCGATCGGGGTTTGTTGTTTGTTTAGCTGTTGACTTGGCAAATATGGAAACATTTTACTTTATTAAAGGACCATTTTTTGAATGACCTACGGATTGTGGGGTTTGGTTTTTGTTTTGGTTAATTTAAACTCAAGCCTTTTTGCAGGTAACTGCTAATTCTTTAATTTTTACTATATTATTATTTTTACTTTAAGTTCATTTATCTGAGTTTGGACCGAGCTTATGATATGAGATCCATTTTCTTTTTGGCGTGGTAAAATCATCAAATGAGTCCTCCCAGGGCAGAGCGGGAGGGACTGTCAGACTCGTACTGACTAAAATCCACGGTGTCCTTTACGTTTCGGGGTTACGGTAATTCGTGAGTCCCGCGACCATGATATGAGACCCTTATAATAAATAATTCATTCAGAATATTATTCTGCATCGTTTAGTCGATAACCAATCGAAGACCGCTAAAAAAATGCAACAGTCGTCACACATTTTTGGTCGTCGGCTTTTGAATTTGACGTTACTTACGTACGAACATCCGTATCTTTGTCTTCGTTCACGAACGTAAAAAGTAGAACCCATGATACGATAATATCTTAATTCGACATTGTAATTTACGTACACAATAGTTAATGAATATCATCAAAATTAATAGTACATGTTTAGACATGGGCTAGCAAGCTTCCATTAGTACAAATTGAGCTAGATGGCTAAGTTCGGCCATGATTGACTGTCAGCCACAGGCGCCCAGTCAATGAGCCGAAGGACAAAGCAAAATGTTCTGTGATTGGGTTCCATTTACCAATTGTTTGGGGCAACCCTTTGTAAGAGTAAGAGCGTAATTAAGAGACGATTACATTTGCTGACGGAAACTACTGCTGATGTTAAATTACCAGTTACTATAGTTTAATTTTAGTTTATACGTTTGATGGATGTTGTGTCTTTAATTTATGAATCCTACTAATATTATCAACGTGAAAGTCTGTGAGGAAGTTTGGATGTTTGTTACTCTTTCACGCAAAAACTACTTAACGGATTTGAATGAAATTTGGTATACTAATAGTTTATAATCTGGTTTAATATATAGAATAGTTTTTATCCCGATTTTATCTTTCCTTGGTCATTTTTGAGTTCTAGCAGGGGGACCCGCTGGCAACAGTTAGTAATAAATATTAAAAAAGCCGAAAAGTCAAAAGCAAATTATAAGCTCACAGTAACTAAGAATTAGTTAAAACAAAAAAAAAACCTAACAAATAAACTAACTGTACATATCAGAGGCTAGGCCGCTGAACTGTTTTATAATTTGTATAATAGGCTTTCTTCAAAAAAAAAAAAGAAAAACGTAATAAATTACTCTTTGGTCTCGCAGTCGGCATTGTTACTTAACCGGGAACAATTACGTTACCGGGTCCAGTAACTTAAGGGTTCTGGAGGTCAGATAATCAGAAAGTTTAAAGTTTGCTTTCATATTTAAATCCGTTTAGGTATTCTCAAAAGTCTTTGTAGAAAAGGACAGAAATTAGATTCTTGAGGCCAGAGAGAGAGAGCTTCATAATGAAAGAGGTTGTTGAAGGCACGTACGATAGTTTGCCGAACGCTGCTGGATTCTTAGTATTCAAATAAACGGGGACAAAGTTTGTGATTCAAAACAGGGTGATGAGGAGTTCCATGTTGTTTATTAAATATATAATAGTAAACAAGACCCTTTGTTTTGATTACCTGTTGTTTTGATAAGGTTCTGCGACTTCCTGTTGATAGTTATCTTGAATATTCTTTAAATTATGATTATGACATGCATCCTTTAAATCATCAAGGCTCGTGGATGGAGCTCGTGGCAAAATATTTACAGCCGCACAGGACGATCTTCCGGGGTAATTCGCGCTTACCGAGGTTGGTTTGTGGATGGGTGACCAATTGGCCATCATTTAATAGCGAGTTTCCTCCGTGCCTCGGAAATAACGTAAAGGCGTTGGTCCCGGCTGTCATTTGTAGATCTTTGACAGTCGTTACTATTCAGAAGCTCTAAAGTCTGACAACCAGTCTTACCATAAGGTATCGAATTACCCAGTTACTGGGTTGTGTGTGTGTGATACTAAAATTCAGCTGCATCCAGTTTGACTGGAAACCGACCCCAATATAGTTGGGAAAAGGCTAGGCAGATGATGATGAAAGCGTCAAGGCAATATAGTTAAATGACATTTAATAGCCAAACAAGTTATAATACAATTTGTCAGCTTACTAAACAGTTCAACTTTTACATTTGTAAGGTTAGTTAGGGAAAAAGATGAGGAGACTCCTTGATAGGGACTTCCTCTTGAAATGGGCAGTTTACTGCATAAATAAATTGAAAATCTGTTTGGTCCGTCAATTAGAGTATTGAAAAATAATAAACACTTTTTTTTTTAATTCGACAAATGTCGACTAAGATAAAACGCTTCGAATTTCGAGAGCTGGGACTTGTGACGTCATAAAGTCTGTAAAATTATACCGACCTAGTGACGTTTTGTGATTTAGAAGCTGTATCTTCCTCAATTTTGGCTAACGTAACAAGAGAAGAATACGGGTAAAATATTTTTTGACATCTATCAATATATCTTTCGGACTAATTAAATTTTTTGAGTAAAATAGCCCATTGAGAAGAACAAATACACAATCAAGGCAAGTGGAGGGTAGTGAAGGAAACCTTGGTCTGAAGTGGGACCTTATAGGCCAGTCAAAAAACATTTTTGCTATGATTTCTTCAAACCTATCTGAAAAATTGAATCCCACCAAAAACATTTCATGTAAAATGTTGCCAATTCGAGCACATAAGGTTTGCCCTACCAAAAAGATATCAGATCTCATGTAGAACCAAGCTTCTGAATCTACGCGGCCTAACTCTACCGACCCTAACTTCACAAATTCTACACATCAGTAAAAATGTATGGCTACACCGTTTCGCTACCGTCATGGAGGTAATATTTAGTTTCTGAAGTAAGTAACGAAACAGCCAAGCAATACATTTTTACTGATGTGTAGAATTTGTGAAGTTAGGGTCGGTAGAGTTAGGCCGCGTAGATTCAGAAGCTTGGTTCTACATGAGATCTGATATCTTTTTGGTAGGGCAAACCTTATGTGCTCGAATTGGCAACATTTTACATGAAATGTTTTTGGTGGGATTTCAGTTCTTTTTGTAGGTTGCTAGCATCTTGGATTTATAATGACGTCACGTTATTCTTCGAGTTGCTCTCAACGAGCCCTTTCATTTGGTACCCATATTGCAGAAGTGCATTAAAAATAACTATTCCGCCATCTTGGATTTAGAATAACGTCACATTATGCATCGAGTTGCTCTCAACGAGGCCTTTCATTTGATACCCATATTGTAGAAGTGCATTAAAAATAAACTATACCGACATCTTAGATGGTCCGCCATCTTGGATTTAGAATGACGTCACATTATTCTTCTAGTTGCTCTCAACAAGCCCTTTCATTTGATATCCATATTGTAGAAGTTCATTGGAAATAACTACTACCCCTCCCCCCGCCCGATTTTAGGGGATGGGGGGATGGGGGATGTTTTTTGTATACTGAACTTTGTTTACATACCGAATTTCGGCTTTCTAGCACTTCAGGAAGTACCCTAACATTTTAAGGTCACATACTAACTTCTACCCCCATTTTAGGGGGATGGGGGGCGAAAGTTATAAGTTTATGAATTTTTTTGTTGGTTGTATACTAAACTTAGACTACATACCGAATTTCAGCTCTCTAGCACTTCAGGAAGTAGCCAAACATTTTGATGATCATCAGTGTGTCAGTGTGTCAGTGACGAAATCCGTGTATTTTAGATATCAATCAAATCTAAAGTATTACAGCTATTCTATTGATACTTTGTATGCCTAATAAGTCTATTATTGGCATCATATCCTGCGAATATGAACTTTCTGGTACATCGGAAACCAACTCTATGATGGTTCAAAAAAACGACGAAACACTTCGAGAAAAGGTAGGTAGTGCCCTTGCGCTTCGCTTGCCTCGTCTTGGCGGGGGCACTACCGTGCCCCCAGATTTCAGTTGCAGTAAATCATAAAACAGTCACTCCAGCACGCGTAGCATGGCGATTCTATCTCTATTCTACCAAGAAAAGACAAAGTTATTTCATCGTTATTCCTATACAAATCGACTGTTTTTTTGCACAAGTATGACACGATTCGTACACCATTAAAGAATAGAAACATATCTCTTCTATATTTTAAATATTGCTATGCATAAATCGATAAAAATCTTTGACGTTCTGTCATTTTGTCTATTCTCGCGTCAAAAAAACCCATTTCTACGGCGCCATGCTACGCGTGCTGCTTTGTAAAATCCAAAGAATTATACTATGTAACCGTGTTAGTGTTCACTCGCCTTCGTTACGTAGTCAGGTGCCAGCGTAATCCGGTTATCTGGTTCTCCGGACACGACAATACAAGTAGCTGAATATAAGGAATCGTAATTCTTCTTGCTTTGAAACTTTAAGAATATCATTCAAGCAAACTGTATCACTAGAAAAATGAAGTTTGATTAACAATAAAATGAAATAACTGTGAACTAAGTGTCTTGTTTTTATTCGAGTCTTTCCGAACGACAAATTTTAATATACTCAAAAATTATGCTTATTTTCATTTGTTTCTAATACTCTGCATTTAAATGAAATACTAACTGAATTCTCATTCACAGTAAAGCAGGCGAATTAGGTTTAGAAACACAAGAAAATAAAAGTTTTAGAAGAGCTAGTAATATTTTTTTTGAAAAAGTTTTTACTGTGCTCTTTAAAAAAATTCTATACTGTTTAAATATTCAACCCAAGCTCTTCTCTGATACATAATTTTCATTAATGTGCACTAGAATAATACGCGTAAAATGCTTATAAAATAAAAAACTACTGAACCAAACTGAATTAAATTTTTATGGGACCCAAAATGGTGGTAGTCTGCATCGAACAAAAAAATAATCACACAAATCGAACCAGAAAACTTACAGTAATCGGTGTACATAAAAAAGAATTACTGACCGAATTGAGAAACTCCTCCTTTTTGAAGTCGATTAATAATGATACATTTAATCATCCTTGTCTGCAACATGTTTGATCCGTCGAAACACTCCCCCGAGAACATTACTAACACTAAAATAAATTGTTACCAACAAAACAATAAATAAAATACTATACTCAATTCCCTAATGACCGTCAAGTTAGGTATTAGTCGTATCCAAAAAAGAACCGACGACCCAACCCGCAGACTAAAACTTTCCGAACGAAAAACTAGTAACTTTCTTTTTAGTCCGAACCGAAAACGTCCGAAAACATGGGTATTTACCTACCGGAGTTTGTGCTAACTTTTTCACTGAAAGCCTCTTTTGAATTGCCTGTGACATGTTTACTAATGCTGCCATGCTGGTTTCGTCTGGCCACTGGTCCAGACTGGTCTCGCTGTGTTGACAAAGGTCTCAATGATGCCAGTCCAACCAATATTTAAAACGGTAGAATACCATTGATATGTATATGAGTAGACATCTAGGGAGTGTTATGATTTGGTCTATTTATATCTGATCCAACGTCGAATTCAAAATAGTTCAACAAATAATTAATTGAACTGATTTTATTATTTAGCGATTTGAAGTCTGTCTAGATTTCTCGCAACTTTTAAAATGACATTCTCAAAGTAGGAATTTAACAACTCTATAAAAATAACTGAAACCCAAATCAAGATGAATGGAAACATTGAAACAAAACAGCTCAAAACGTCGCAATATTTTCTGAAACTAATAAAGTAAACAGCTATAGCAATAGTTCAGTTTCTTTATTACTTTTCTTTGCATTCTCTTTATACTTTACCGACGTAATATTCCTTAACCGTCTTAAAAAAAGAACTGAGCTAAGACGTGACTTTCTTATAAACGCGGACTTGCACAAAGAACATGTTTATTTCCTAGAAGCGAAACTGTAGTTTGTTTCAAAACTTAAATATTTTTATTCGTACAACTATCACATATGTAACACAGAAGTTCATACTTATATACAAAGAGGATTTACTTTGAAACTTCAATCGCAAAGATTAACACTCATGAAGTTAAGAGGAGAATTTTCACGAAGAAAATTAAGTACGAACAACAAAGTTCGAGGCGGCGCCGGCGAATATGTATGTACCGTGCAGACTGACTGTACTCTTGTAGGGGTGTCGCCGTCACCTGCCACACTTTATACAACACTTACTTTTCGCATAATTAAATGGAAATACTTTTAAAGAGACAGGTCATATAATTTGACAGAGATTGTAATGAGATTAATTTTGTAGAGGATACTTGAAATTGTGGTTGGTCGACAGTTTCTTATTACGCATTTTATGCCTATGTTCTTGAAAACCTAATGAAGATTGAGTGTCCTATAATCTAATTTCTATCGCAATTAATTCAATTTGCTTAAAATATTCCATTAAGGAGTTTTACACCAATAAGCTAGTCCACTGAAAAATCTTAATATTGTTTGTCAAGTATATTATCAAAAGAAAGAGATATTGTAATTTTATATGAGCATTTTTTCTATTGTTACGAATGTCAAAATTTACGAAGACACTTCAAAATTTTGCTAATTTTCTGAATATTTAATGACAAAAAAAAAAACGAATTTTCATGCGTTTTATTTTTGTCAATATTAAAAATGTTATTGATTGATAAAAAAGGCATGCCCATTATATTTCAATAACAGAAGGACTAACTAGATTTAAAATTAATTGTAGCTGGAAACTACCCTTTTGAAAAAACTTTATCCAACAGCCTGACCATTTAGACACCAAAACCCCGTCCTAAATCGACGCAAAACCGACGAGCCCAGCCTAACTTGCAACATTCCTCCACCTGCAACCCCATAAACTAAAACTACACCTGAAACGCAGCAGCCCTGGCTCATATAACTAGTTGGAACTAGTTTAAACTAGTATTATAACGATAAGACAGCGGGCGGAGCGTTTGTTCTGTGCGACGTACGAAAGCACTTCGCGTGAAGCGTGGTGGCTTGCTCATACACTTGTACAGGCGGTTAGCGAAGCCAATCGTGATTTTCGAATAACCGTTTAGTTCAGGAACCGGGAATGGTTTTGAACGATGTGGCGACGCGGTGGCGGTTTTGAGTTCCGAGCTTGAATTTTTAAAATTCGGAGTCGGTTATTTCTCAATAATATTGTAGTTATGGTGGAAATGTTTGCAATATTGTAAAGGTCGGTAGTTTTGAAAAGCGCGGTGTTAGAGTTAGCCCTATCGTTCACAACGCGAACCGCGACGCAAGTCTCCCTTAAATACCTTATACCTTCCGACTTTGGTATCCAGGTGACTATCGCAAAACAAATAGAGGATTGTACACAGGGCACGCTTCAACGGACACCGAAGTCGTAATATATCGGAGACCTGCGTAGCGTTGTGTACGAAGGGGGTAAGTCGTAGTCAAAGTATTAGGAGATAATTTAAACACTATAAATTGACAACACAGAGTTAAAACTCCTTCTGTGTGTCCTTGGGCCAACACACTGTTTTTTTTTTTTGTTTAACCCATGATTTCTCACTTTTAGCGAAGGTCTCTCCTTATTCCTTCCATATCTCTCGCTGGTGTGTTCTAGCCAGCTCACGATTGTTATAAATAAATAAACTATCATCATTATTGATAAAAATCTCCTGCATCGTTATATTAAATTGTAATCAAAATTCCTTTTAGATAGTTTATCTATTCCAAGAAAAAAGACAGGATACAATAAACCCTTCCGCGAACAGTTACATCAACGAGTGTACCCATACCCACATCACTTGCTAGAGTAGCGGTGTTTGTGCTCACTGCGGCATCGTTAATTAAGCTATTCCAAGCTATTATATTCACGGATCTGGCAGTAAGTCAAACATAAATTAATTTATTAAGTAAGTTAATTCTATGTTTAACTCGCCTGTCGGTAAGCATATTATTTCTTAGAAGTAAGACCAAGCGTAATCAGCTTATAATATTCCCACTACTGGGAAAGAACCTCCTCTCAGTGGGAGAGTATATGCTGTGAATCCACTACGCAGCAAGCCCTATGTGGGTTATCGATGTCCTGAATGATGTATATCTGTGGGAGAGGATATGCTGTAAATCCACTACGCAGCAGGCCCAGTGTGGGTTATCGATGTCCTACTATTTTTATTTTTACCCTTTTTCAGCAAGTACTGAGGACAATAAAATTTAATTTTACCTATGACAATTTCATTTGAAGACATCTTGCTACCTCAGTCAAGATTTATCATTTTATCAAGAATTTTAATTTAAAGCAATCTAGCGCTCAGCCACTACGCCAACAGTCGCGCCACGGGATGGACCCAATAATACACTTTTTATTTCTGGTTTCCTCAAAATTACCCGTAGATAGCCTTTGTAAGCCACAACTCACTCGTATGTCCCATAACCATTTTCCTCCACTGCATGCAAAATGGATCAAAATCCGCGGAAAAAATTGTCTTTCAATCGAATGTCAATCATGAGTGGATGGTTGATGCATGATGTATCCACGTCGCACATGTCGTGGTCAAAGTGACGTATGACGCAGAATTTTTCTGCTCATAAATATGCCGAATATGTGACGAATTATGCAGGTTTATGTACCACAGAGAATGCATTGATTAAGTATAAACAAAGTAGCTAAGTTCTAATTGATATGACATACAGAATAGTGTTAATGACACAATGTCAAAATCTAGTTACTCAGAGATGGTTAAAAACAATCAAAGATCAATAAGGAGCCTGTCGCATGTCGGGCACGCAAAAATTTATAATAGTTACTAATAATTGTAATGCTACTGAAGTGAGACGCCTCATGGAGCGGGATGTCTCATTTTTGATGATTTTCACTCAAAAAAAGGACAATGCGTCTTCTTATATTTTCGTTTACGCAACGTTGTTATAAGTAATTGCATTATTTTGGTTTGAAACCTGAGAGTCCAGAAAAAATGGTATTAATTTTTAGAGATGAAAGCATTTTTTATGACGTGTGACGAATTGAAATGAAAATGAGGAAAGCTAATTATATTGAGAATCATTAAAGTTTTTTTTACACGTAATATGAAACGGTTTAATAGAGAATGTAAATTATCTTATTCCAAGGCTCTTGGTATTTTAGTATTTTTTAAGACGTAACTGTAACTTACTGAAGCTTCTTCTTTCACCAAAAAAACTTGACAACTGAAGATAAATCTGTTTACGCTTTTTACCTAAACTTTCGAAAACCGATTCACCCATCCTTTTCACAACGCAAAGTTATACAAAACCTGTTTCCTGTTAGCGGCGGAAACTTGAACAATATTTAAAATACTCACTGAAAGGAAACAGGAAATCTAAAGCACCAATTCCTTAAAAAACTCAATTGGACTTGTGATGCAAATTCACAAATCTACTTTACCGCCTCGGAGCTCGACAGAATTAAACTCTATTTAGATATCCACGATTTGCTGAGTGATCTAACTCGTCCATAAAGTGGTTTTAACTTATTTTTCGAGGAATTGGTTTTCAAATGAGACTAAGTTTAAATTACTGGTGTATTTTGTAAGGTTTTTTTGTTGGGAGTGATTGGAGAAGGGATTTATCGTGGTTTGGATGTTCATAGGAAATAGGAGATTTCGAAATTTACTCGTATCAGATATTTGTGAGAAATAAGCTAGTTCGCTGCAGTCTATTTTTATGAGAATTGCTACAACTACGACATGCATGTTGTCACATTGCAAATATTATTAAACGATTAATAAAGCTACTATCAAACTTTTATAGGAAATCACTTAATGGAATGCGAAATTTTAACAGTTCGGTAGATTTTTTTGTTGAAGTTTTCTGTATAATCTGAGTTCTACAAGTTATTTATTTAGATAAGACCAAAACTTAATGGTTTTAGAGGTTTGTTTCAATCGAATTTTAATAACTTGTAATTAATTTGAAACTTATACAGTACAATAAAACAAATTAGCTACTAAAGGTTATTTGTCGTGTATAAAAGGTGAATTTACCTGAGTACGGCCGGCGTGTGTGCCACGAGTAATCACAGTTTGTCGTACAACTTTCTCGAAATCGGTGACACACTTATTCGATTACTTCAGGAATTGGGTCGTGCATTTTTCGGTAGGCATAAGCATTGGAAAAGTGTCATTCGCTTTTTTTAATAGGCCTAGAAACTGGAGTTTTCCTTATACTTGATGAAGGTCGCAAATATCCATGGTATGGAAATAAATTCCATGATTAGTTAAGGCATTCCTCAGAGCACAATTAAAAGATACCATAAGGCAACGATTCCACTGAGGCGGAGCGGAGCGGTGCGGAGCAGAACTGTGCCGCGATTCACCAATCACATGGCTTGAAATCCACATGTGGCTGGTCAGCCATTGTGATTGGTGAATCGCGATACAGCTCGTCTTCGCTCTGCTAAGCTCCGCCTCAGTAGAACCGCAGTCTTAAGCTAAATAAAAACAAGTGACAATGGTTTTAACAATGTTGAATGTAAGAAACTTAATCTAGGTCAGTTGGGTTCACCTACTAGAGGCCCACCCAGAGCCACAGGCATCACAGGCTACCTATAATCTGCGATGATTTCATATCATCATTATATATAGACATTTCATTTCATCATTTCATTTCATCTAAGGTCTCGTGTTTGATTTTGGGCTAGATTGAGGCCATGAGCCAACCCAAAATAAAACAAAAGAGGTTGATTTTTAAACGACAAAAAACCAAAAACGTACTATTTCTCAAATTGAGAACTGACATCAAAAAGAACAATGTACATAGGTCCTACACGTCTCACATAACCACACTGTAATATGAATAATTTGGAATACGGAAACAGAGATGTATGATCGCACTAAGGTAGTAAAATAACACTGCGGAACTGTACTAATAGAAACATAATTTGGTATCAAAATGTAGGGTGCTCATAAATTTTAATAAAACGTGGACGTTTAATCCGGCCGCGATGGGATTTTCGATTTGGGAATCTAATTTAGGTTTGGGTTATCTGGTTACTATCATGGGTTACTTGGTACTTTGGGCTACTTGGTAATTTTTAAGATAAATATATTAGTATAAAATATATAAATATATTATTATAAATGAAAAAAAAAATACTATGTTATTGTGATGACAAAATGATTTACAAACTTCAATAATACAGGGCAATTTTCACATGACAGCGCATTTCCACGCGATCGGTAAAAGGTGGCAAAGCATAATTATGTTTGGAAGGTCTACCTAGTGGTGTACGTACGAGTATGTTAGATTTAGACTGAATAGGAGAGAGAGAAAGAGATTTATTGAGAACCTTGGTCAAAAAGTTTTTTGTCTGTCACACCCAGAATGCCTCATACCAGGGCTTAGGTATTGATATTATTCTATGAGTCTATGATATTAGTGATTTGAGTATTTTTGAGGTCCTCGTCTAACAAAACGTTAATTTAGATGGAAAATTCTAAACTGACGTAACCTACGTACTCTACTAAAAATATTCACCAGTCCAGATTAGAATTTCAAATTATATAAATCACATTTTCCTGGACAATTCAGTGCACGTCTCATTAAAAGTCAGACGTGCGGTCACCGTACTCGGTAAGCCGTATCGCAGGGTGCATGAAATTCAAATACTGACCCGTTTGTAACCTGAAATAGGAATATTTGACTTAAGGCGGATAAAAGTGGATGTGCTGTCTCGTTTGCAGTACATTCTCGTTTATTTATAAAACACTAGCGACCCGCCCCGGCTTTTCGTGGTTCTAATTTTTGAATTCTCTGTTGAATTTTCCAATATTGTTTTGCTGAAGAGAACATAATTAATTAACATTTAATGTAAAAATAATATACACAAAATTATATAAAAGGGAAAAGAAATATGTCAAAAATTCCTCCGTATCACTCTCCTAACCGTCTACAGAAAAATGCCTAGAAGAAAGCAAAGACGAAAAAATGATCACGTGTTCGCCTTTGTTTTCAATTTGCAATTCCTTGGACACAAACAAGCTAACTGCATAGCCTCTCAAAGAACCCATCAACCAAAAAAATAATAATTTAAACATCTTTGAATAATTTTGGAACTTCAACGCGGCAATGCTGTCAGCATTCTGGAAACTTTTGTGATAACTGTTTCTTGTTGAATTAAGTTGATAGTTCAAGAGCCTATGCACACCACGTTTTTTAAACGCGCCGTTGACGCGCGTTTGAAGCGATACAGACGCGATACACACGCAAGTCAGACGCACCCTGTAGACCTTTGCACACCTTTATAAATCACAAAAGCGCGACACCGCCCGGCGCGTTTGTATCGATACAGACTCGCCGGTGCCGCGCGTTTGACGCGATTCAAACGACAACAAACTGCTCTGTTTGTGGTGTGCATAGGCCCTTAATTGTATACGCAATGAAATTTGCCATATTTTCAAATAAAACTGATACCTAGTGTTTTGTTAATAGATAGATAGAGTTTTTTTACATTTGTATGAAAACCATGCTTTTCAATCATTACGTATTCTCAACAATATTGCAGTCATAATTATTATGATAGTCGGTATTTCGGCTACAAACAAAATATTTTGTGGCCTGCTCTGCATTTTAAATTAAATAACAGTCCGGTTATGACAATTTACTGAATAAAATCACTCGTAACGTCAGTTAGTTAGGCGAGATAATAGAGACAAATATTATGTAAATTATAATAACAAAAACTAGCTAAATGATTAGTTACTATTACTTACCATAATCATTTTCACAACAAAGCCACAAAGTAAAGCATCACAATTTTTACAAATTAAACTCTAACGCCAGCGCAAGCACAAAATTAAATAAAATGAAGCTAGAAAGGTCCTCTCCCCAACACATTAATTCCAAACTTACCTACATAGAAAATAAAGGTCCCATTTCCAAAACTTACGTAACAACCCCGAGTGCGGAGCTAAATAATCATAATTTATATCTCACCACATATAAATTAACACAGGAAGCCATTATCAGGCTAACAGATGACAAGCGAAGCGTTAAAGTCTAAAATTGTACAAAACTAATTACCGCGAAGACCGTTTGTAAAGGTGGCCGCTGTGTTGCTGTAATGTGAGTCGGAGCTAAGTTTAGGTGGCCTGTAAACTTGCGATTTGTCGCAGAAAAGATGTAGGAGCTAGATGCGCAGCGGCTTTTGGCGACAAATACCTCTGCACTGTCTACAATGCTTTGGAGTTTTAGATATGACTACAGCCCCGTACTTAATGCGTAATTACAGAGGTAAAATATTATAAAAAATTACAGATCACGAGTATTTGTTGAGATTCATAGTCATCGCGTTCCTACTCGTATCACTATTTATTTACGATCAGTCTTCTTGTAATCGTCTACATTGTTAAGACTATTGTCTACCGACCGCTCGTCCATACTAAAAGAGAAAACGTTTTTCTGCCCCTAAATGTTATCCTATCTCAATGATTTTTTAGAATGCTACTGACACAGTAAAAAACTAGGTTTATAGGTTTTCTTTTTTTCAAAATTTATAATAGTTTTAAAGTAACAGGCGCCTAAAAGTTACTATTTTTATGACAAAATCTTCATTGAAGTAAAACCTTCGTATTTTAAAAACAAAGAAGTTTTAGAAAAAAAGCAAAACATACAAACCTAGAATATAATATGCTGAAACGATTGACACCAGAATCTAAGAGATTGGACGTGATTTAGTATGTGAAAAACGTTTTCTCCCGAGAGACAAATTTCATATAAAAAATACTCACAATCAGTCGCGAGCTGCAACGCTCTCTATCGCACGATCGGGGGTTTTTCAACGCGCGAGAGGGACAGCACGAGTTTTTCAAAATACCTATTCTTTGAAAAGGCAGCTGCTATACAATCCTCTTAAATTTTCAATGGCGTGCATTGAGTCAGCATTTTACAAAATTTGATTACTTATAGTGCACTCAAGTGTACTTTTTTTTGTTTTCGTAATAACAACTAAGACATAACACTATTTACATCATTCAAGCCAGCTTCATAAGTGACGCAAATATCCTTCCGCATGCACCAAGTATTTTCAGTAACAACTCATAAAACGTCTAACGTTTGCAAAAACCTTTACGTTCTCCCTTTAGAAACGCTATAATAAAGCGTAACAACTGAAGATGTAGTGGGTCTTTGAAGTGGATGGAGAGGACGACGGAAATGTAGCCGGTGACGATAAATATCTGGGTAATGGTGCACCGTAGCCAATCGGCACGGTTGCTATGTTGGTCACGGTTGATTTAGTTGAAGAATTATCACTAAAGGCATCGGAAAAGGATCTGCTAAATATAATTTGCGAAGATTTTGTAACAAAATTGAGGAAGAACAAGAAAACAAAGACATTAAAGTTGTTCACGAAGACAAGGCACCTGAATTAACAGCAAATTCAAAAGGGCCTGGCTAATACTAATGATAACAATTTAATTCGATCATAACATAACTGTAAATAGCGCGTTGATTAAAAATGAAAATAATTATGGTTTTAAAATTGTAATTCGGGCTTGATTTTCTGACTACTTTGAAAACTGGTAATTCAGCGTTCATTTTAAATTAGATTAAACAGATACATCTTTTCAACGTTAACCATAGCATTAATACGAGTGAAAATAAGATTAGAGATATAATTTGTGAAGCAGAAATTCTCACACTCCAAGAAACCTCTTTCAAACTCTGATATGAATCTATTAATACTAGATTATTCAAAAGCAATATTCCCCTTTGAACGATAAAATACGTGCAAATTTCACACTTGATACTCATACAGGATGAGAGTCTTTATAAGTTTCTGCAACGTGAAACCTCCTTTTGCCTTCTTCTAAGGTGAAAAGATTTTGCGGATTTTCTGTTGTAAACAAACATGAACCTTACGGGATCGAGAATACAGATCATTGTACTATAAAATTAAGGGTAAGTATAATACCGCTGATTATAATATGGTTTTTACTTACCTCAGATTTTACTTTAGTAGATAATTTTTAAAATAATGTAGCTACCCTGTGGAAAGACTTCAACTCATTACAAAAACAAAAAAACAACAACTTGAAAAGAATCTTGGTTTATCTTATCGCTTCCGCCTCTGCGTCCGCTACCGGTCTAGCCACCGCCGCGTTCACTCACTCTGAATGGGGCATTTATATTTTAACGTTTAATATTTTGCATACCCTGCAACCAAATCTGTCTTCTTATAAAAGCTCATTTCCGCATTTAGGATTATGAGGAAACCAGTAATGGGATGGCTTTTAACTAACTAGCATTAAGATAACGAGGGAAATTGCGTTTTAATAGTATAATATTTTACCTATATAATCTACGACACAGTTTAATTAAGTACCGTCACAAACACAACGATGAAATTTTGCCTGCATTAAATTTGAAGCACGGAAATACCTTTTCAACCAACAATAAATATAACTGCAGTTACATACACTTGTATGAACCTTACAAAAACTTACCCGCATCTTTTAGGAATGTAAAAAGCCTGCACATGTCTGAAAATAACTGAAAAACCCAATTTGCTACCAACTGTATGGCTTCTATTTCATTCCAAACGTTTGAATCCAAAAAAGTTCACTGGAAACTATTGCTATACTAAAATGGACCGTAAATTTTGGCTGTAAGATTTAATACAGTTTGAAAACAACTCTAGGCTTTAAGCTACTCAAAGATCATTCAGGTTTGAACTGTCAGCTGCCATGAATAGGGCTGAGATTTCTTTAGTTCTAACACCCGCCCGTGTGGAACATGTGAATTTCCTTTAGCGGCGCATCGAGTTTCTAAACTTAATTGACAAACATATCAAAAGGATACAGTTCTTTATGAAATTATTGAATATTACTAGAACAGATCTAGAAAACATAATTTAAACCGCGTAAAAAAAAACTTATTATTTAATCAATCTTTGAAGAGGGTTTAATAATCCAACAATGCGCTGCTAAAATCCGTCGAAGACGGTAATTTTTGCCGTCTATGGTATCAAAGAGTTACATTAATTCCAACAGTAACAACATCACGTTTTTTTAACTTATTATTTGCACATGTTATTCCCATTAAAAATCATTCAACAGCCTTTTAACAACATCAAACCATACAAGGCAACAAGGTAAAACGTGAACAATTTTCCTGAAATCATTTGCAGAAAGATTGACTTTCGTCATAACACTACCGATATTGCTCACTTTTGGGTTTTACTTAATTTCACGGTGGTTAAAGTGGGTCCCGCAGGGTTCACCGCTTGGTCCGCTAGTTTTTCAATTTGCCATGTTGCGATGCGCACGTAGGCCATATTGCGATTTTATTCACTCCACCGTCCAAATAGGACGTTTTAGATTGCTGCGATAGAGATACGCTTTTGAACGTTACTCTTTGTGGTATTTAAAAGAGAGCGATGTGGACCCAGACAACTAAGAATTTCAGATTTTTGCAAGCGTTTTCACCAGATGGAAAATCTAGGTCCAAATGAAATTAATAAATCCAAATAAAAATGAATGAAAAGCATTGGTTTTATTTTAAAAACATTTAAAAAAAAAGTAACATTACGAAACTCATCCTCTTGATATAAGTAAGGTAATAGAATAGAACACAAGTGGCAGAATACAAGTGTAAGAGGAAATGAAATGAAAGTAATTATGGAATACTGGTTTAACGTGTAGATTAGATATTAGCGGCCTGTCCCGGCTTCGCACGGGTGGACATGATACTCTTATTTAGCCTATGTTACTCAGGGTGAATGCAGCTTTGTAAAGGTGAAAAAAAAAAATTTGAAATCGGCGCAGTCGCTTTGAGTTTATTCATTACAATCATACACACACACACAAGCAAAAATAAAAATCTTTCCACTTTATGTTTGTATATTGTGTTGACAACATTAAACCGGCAATTTGGCAAACGAAAATGATTTCCTATTAATAGAGGCTTCAATTCCATTTACAAAACAATATTCGCAGAACCTTCATCTTTCGCTCATACGAGTATAAGTGCGGCATCTTTTCGGGTCATCGAAATTCTGATCCGGTTCGAAGGACCTGCAACTGACTTCCATCTGGCAATGTGCCAATAAAATAACACAAAGCTATCCTAGCTACCCGGCTCTTAGTCTTTTGTTACTAACTACCCCACTTGGTTCACTAATGTTAATGAGCCTAAAACTTTTAGCCTAAATAAGTAAGACAACTTGGTTGCTCGAAAAATCACGAGCATGAAGATAAATGGTTTGAGCTAAATTAAATTAGTTTTGAACAAGAATTTTGGTGACCTAATTGGAGACGACGGACCCAATGTTAGAGAACATTGTACACTAACAATTTAATTTTCATTTCATAACATAATGTTATTTTTGAGGATCACGCAGAAGTCTGGAATCTTAATTTTCGTTTTATTAAGACGTGTTTGCAATGAAACGACGGTTCTTTATTCTCATAATTCAAGTTATTAAAAATACTAAGAGCTCTATGTACCTACTCAAAATCTAATAAATTGGCCTGAATACTAACTCAGTTCAGTAACACACCCAATAAAGACATTGATATTTTATACTAGGTACACCCTAATCTCAATTCATATAAAAGTTATTGTATTTTGTCTACAACGCTGCTACGCGGCAAGCATTCATATTGCTATCTCAAACAATATGAAAGTGAAACAGCCTCTTGGAACATCCCGACTGTTACATAAGCCAGTATATTTTATACGGTCTATATCTTCTTAAAAGGTCAGAGCGTCTAGCATAAGATATTTGCATTTCCTCATTCATTCTTTACATTATCTCGATCATAATAATGGGGTCTATTTTTCAGGACGAAAATACTGGCCATGCTAATCTCGCAGCGGAAGAAAAAAAACAGTATACAGTCTTATCTAAATGAAAGAAATTATTTTCCTGTCTCACTTGTAGGAATTAATCAAGGGAAACGAATCACCGTTGAGGGATAGCAATGGCAACGCTATAATCTAAACGCGTCTTGGAAATTGTTGAGAATTTTCGATGTATTCATTTTGTGTTTGAGATATCATTCAAGTCAGAATCTGATACTTTTGCAACTCTAGCTAGTAGCGATACCACACTAACTTGATATTACTTAATACACCTTCTAAATACGGAGGTGTATTTGTTTTAACTCTTATGGTGATTGTTTCTATTAGCATTATTATTATTTACACCCTGTGTTCATCCAGGCATGCCCAAGATGACTGCTGCAGAATGTGAGGCACAGTGGCGATCAAAATTCCATGCGTACGCTATCAAAGAAATTGCATAACGTTTAGTGTGACTTATGACCTTCTACTTTCGAGATACACAATAATCCTTCAACTATTAAGTTCATAATTTCAACGTCTAAATATGAGTCCAGTTGGCTCAGTGGTTTTGGCATTTAGGACATAAATGCGTTAGTCGACAGAGGTGCGAGTTCAAATATCACGCAGCAGTTGATAGACTTTTTGTGGGTTTTTACTCGATTGTTAAAAATTATAATTTTTAACACACAAATTGTATTGTTTGTTTGGAATTTCCGTGTGTTTTTTCTTGTATTTGTTGGTTAGTGTCGTGTGATTTAATATAATTATAACGGTATTGTTAAATATTCTCAAAATGCAAGCAAAAATTAATATAAACACAAAAATAATACTTAATTCAATAACTAATATATAACTTATTTTAAAATAAATAAGCGTTAAAACAAAATTAAAATAAATAAGTTATTTATTAAAAATATTATCATAAAATCAACTGACATTTCAAAAGTTAAGATTCGAACTCAAACTTCATTGATCGTGAACCCACGCTATCGGCACAATCTTAATGTTAGATCATTACTAATGAAAGTAATGCAATGGTCACCATCTGTTTTTGTTAGTCAAATATTTTTACTCGTTTCGTTAGTCTAGTACTACTTATTGTCATTTTATTTCGTTTTAAATTTTTACTAATGATGATAATTTATTACCTACAGGGTTTAAAATAAAAAAAAACATGTAATAACAATATTAATATATATTTTAGTTGAAATTATTATAATTCTATGTTTAAAGTTATAAAACTGCTAAAATTATGAATATTATTACTCGACCTGGATATAATGTGAAATAGGATGTCGAAAATCATAGATGAATTTTTTATTAATTAAACAAAATTATGAAATTATTAAAATTAATATAAGTAATATTAAACAATAAATAAGAAAATTTAAAAATTCAAAATAAAAACATTATTATTCTCTTCAAATTATAATAAGTGGTTTTAACAAGGGTAACTTACGTATTATTATAAGCTAATTAGCAATTACAGGGTATTTTTATACATTGCGGACATTTTTAACAAAGTTATCATTATTAAAGCCGTTTATTTGGAAACAGTACCAAGGCACCGCGGCCATGAAACGCAAAGGGCCAGTTTGCCTTTTTGCGTTCCAGTGCCGCAAAACCGAGGAAGGCGAGCTCGCTATTTGGGTCATCCCGACTCGGACATGTTAGGTAGGCCCTGAAACACAAAAGAGCAGTTGCCTTTTGCCTTCCAGGTCCGCAAGAACGAGCGAAGTGAGCTCGTGACTTGGGTTATTCTGACTCAGACAGATTATCTTAGGCCCTGGAATGCAAAGGGCCAATTGACCTTTACGCTCAAGACACATTTCCATAAAATAACTTTTTTTCACTAAATTGAATTTGGTGAAACTGAAGAAACTTGTTATGCTCAATAAAAAAAAATTTTTGACACCGCGGTACTGGAACGCAAAGGGCAACTGGCCCTTTGCGCTCCAGGGCTGCTATGCTAAAAGGCGATTATTTTGTAACAGTAACGGGGCATAGCGGCCCTGGAACGCAAAGGGCCAGTTGCCCTTTGCGTTCCAGTACCGCGGTGTAAGTTTCTTCAGTTTCACCAAATTCGATTTAGTGAAATAAAGTTGTATTATGGAAATGTGTTCTACTTCTGAAATAGAACCACGGAAAAAAATATCCAAACTACATAAAAAAAAAATACCCTGTTACAAGTTATTGAGGTAAGTTTAAGGATCGTTTTCTTTACGAAAAGATGTTTGAAACCATACCTCAATTCTTAATCCTTGAATAATAAGTTATCAAATGATGTTTACGTTTTCAGTCTATTTACAATAAATAAACAAAATTCATATCAATAAAAGGTCCTCGAGACAATCTTAACGTTTTTTTTTATTCCTTTAAACATAACAGTTTTTAGTTGATAGTCGTTGATGCCTTCAATGTTGAGTACACGATGAACGGTTATTAATTTTGTGTTGAATTAGTTATATGGAAACCATTTTCCTTCGTATTCATTCACCATTCCCGGACGTCCCTGACGTCCCTGTTTATTCTTAACAACTCATCTCATCATCATGCCATATCTCATCCCACAGACTCATAGTATTTCGTCACTGGAATAAAACATAGAATACTATTAATTATTTATGCAAAAACAGCTGTTGATCTATTTTACTACTAAGAAAAAACTTTAAAACCACATACTAAGTATCAATCACTTTTTTTTACTTTTAAACAAATACTTTTGAATAGGGAACCTTATTTATAAAAATATAATTATTAACATGTGGAATGATCAAAATTTAAATGTTAATACTCACACTTAGTCTGGTTTCATTTGATATTAAATTTGTTTTAAGTTTAATCCACATATTTATGCAGGGCTTTAATGTTCGCCCTCAATATTTATATAAATCCAATTGTTAATATTTCACTGCAAAACCACAGGACAGTGTAACACTTATATGCTGTTTACATAGTCACACAAAATAACCAAGAATCCACAACGTTCAATTAGGAGACTCAAAACGAGATAACATAGTTATGCCTACCGCACAAATCGAAATAATTCACTTTTTTTTTTCTACGATCTACCTACAAAACTTTATTAAACTTAACCATAGATATAGATAGACCTATATCTGTGATTATAACGAACGACCCACAACACTAATGACTTATTATGCCTACCGCACAAATCGAAATAATTCACTTTTTTTTTTCTACGATCTACCTACAAAACTTTATTAAACTTAACCATAGATATAGATAGCCCTATATCTGTGATTATAACGAACGACCCACAACACTAATGACTTATATTAGTAGTTACACAAAAATCAATTTTAATTATCAAATTCCTACTAAAAAAATTATTAAAAATAACAAAAAGAATAAAGTAATTATTAAAAATTAAATTAAATAAAGTATTTGGGAAAAAAAAGTGGGATTCGATCCTCCGCAATCGAACGAACAGAAGTTCTATCCGAGCACGATTACCATTGCGCCAGCATTACTTGTAGATTAATAGTTGAAATTATGAAGTATATCAAAAGTTAATTTGATATAGTAATAAAACAAGTTCTATCAAAAGGTCGTAAGTCAAAGTGAAGCGTCAGTCTATTGATTTGAGAAGTTTATAATTCATTTTTGAACCTGACTGTACATCTTTAAAACTAAAGTGAAAAGAAAAAGTGTAATCATCTATACAAAAACTGATTAATTAACTAATGTTTTACGTTAGTTCATAATAAAAAAATCATCTGTATAAAAAACTGAAGTCTATAATTATTTAAAATACACTTTTATGAATGCGTTACAAAAATTATATTAAATCCAATCCAATTATATTTTTTTCCACTTCCATAGGTTACGAAACAAAAACACAACAACACAACATTTCAATACATCCATCCAGTAAAACAAGGACACAACGAACACAACATTTTCAATACTCAATATTACTCGGCATCTGGTTGGCAATTTGTTGTACTTACACGTACGTTACGCGTAGACATCGTGTAGGTCACATGGTTAAGTAATAAATGCTGTAAGTTACTTCAGGTGATAGCATCGCCTTAAGAGTCTTGTCACCACAAATTGGAGTTCAACAATTTATTGTGGTCTGTTCAAGCGCCTAAGTAAATTGCTTTTAAAAAGTTTTCAGACAAGGAGTAGGCGTGAAAATGATTTAACGAAATAGAGTCAGAAAATGAAGGCTTGTGGTGGAATAATCACAACCCCATAAATCGATACTCAAAGTTAAGCAACACGCTCCAAGGTTAGCCCGTGGATGAGATGGAAAATATGGCAGCTATATTTTCCAAGGCGCAGTACCAAAAAAAGGGGTGGGCCAATGGTTCCCATGGTACAGGGCATGAAAATGGCCAGATCAGGACCACAATTATTGGCCAAACCATGGCGCAATTAAAAAAGCTCGCACTGTGCGCATAAAAGGCTAGTTTCAACACTGCCTAATAAGCTATCGCTCTATTTAAAACACTGGTTGACCTCAACATTGACTTTTATACCCCAAAGGAATAAACAATGCGTATTAACTTGTAATTATAAATATAGTAAGTAAACAAAGTAGTAGAACTGTTTCATTTCTCTTAAATTTCAAGCTAAATAAAATCAACTAATAAGATGTAATTGTAGAAATTGAGTAAACAAACTCTAACATACAAAATTAAAGTAAAGCGCGCCTCAGAAACCTCTCTAATCATATAAGCCGTATGTGCATACAAAACAGTTCCTACTAATCTCGCCTTTGTACAAAATTGCAATGTTGCATTACAGAATTTATAAACAAACAATAGTTTCCATGCAAGAGAACGTTTTAAACACTTTATTCTTGAACATGATATTGTGCCGACAATTTCATTACAAGCGTTGTTCCAAGAATTTGTAAGGATTCTGCTCCGCTTGCTGTCCTTTTATCCTCCGCATCTATTGTTTAAGTTCATGTCGCTACTTATTATAGGGTGCTAATTAAGGCAGCTTCTTTAAAATGTCATTCTCGTCTGCAAATATATTTAGTTGTCTAATGAATTAATAGGTCAGCGACAAACTTTTAGCGTCTAATAAATGGTTTATAAGCGACCATATATTGTAAAACAAGCTACTGTTAATATGACGCAACATGGTGATAATTCTTAAGCAACTAAATTTGTGATATGTCTACTCATTGCCAGCTTCTAATAAGTGTATCAACTTCATCTATAAAATAATATCAACGTACTCTAATTTCATAGATTCACCGTTATATTTACCTAATTTTGTCTGTGTTCCACCAAATATACTGAATGTGCACCAAAATATGTTCATTAAAATATGTCATAACGAGGTGTAATAAAAAAAATCTACCTAAGCAGGGTCGACGAAGCCCCGCTTCGCGGGGCTTCTATTTCTGTGTACAAGGTTTAAAGGAACCTAACCAAACCGAACTTCGGGGTGTCCCTGAAATCTTGCTAAAGCGAGTTTTAGATTTGGTACTGATTTGGTACAATATATAAAGTAGCTCACTTACAACATTAGTCGCTGAGTTATCAAATCAGAAGTAAATATATTTATCGGTAGCTCGGAGTCATATTAATTTACGCTCGTAAATTGACGCTGGTTTCTTGATATTTTGTTGGAATAGTAAAGATGTTGAATTAATATAATTGAAGCTGTTCTATTAACTCGTCGCTCACATATAAAAAAAGACGCTAGGTTGCAGGTGCTAAAGAAAACTTTTGTTGCCGCACATATAATTTCCCCTTATTATATAAATATAGGAAACTGGTTTTCATAAAGCAGTGTAATTTTTATATCGTGTAGTTTCGCGTTACTTTGTTTCTTTTCTTTGCCATACAAAGTTGAGATCCTATAAAATGCTATTATTATCATAGAAAATGGTTTTTGAGGCAATTTAAATCAGACTATTGTTTTCATTATTATTATTAGATTTTAGCTTATGCATAGTTTACAACGATCCCACTGCTGGGGCACAGACCTCCTCTCTATGAAAGGGAGTGGCATGTAATTCATTATCGCGCCCAGTGCTGGATGCCACTTTCTACGAATTTTTCGTTTTAAGTCTTCCCGGTTTCGTGACTATGTTTTTCTGCACCGTTTGGAGAGTGAAATAATTAGAGAAAAATGCTCTTGGCTGGGTTTAAGCTCACCGCTGCTCTATGACTCTAAAACTTGTAGCTTACTTTTTGTGAAAAAATAATTTCAAATTATGTTTACTAGATTATTGCAAATTATAAAAGGCAAGTGCATGCTAACGGTATGCCTATGATTGACAATATTATGCATGTAGTGAACTCCGCAACACCCAATTCCACAATTTAAAATCATTCCTTCTTTCGTAAATACATCAAATCCCACAAAGACCCCGAATGCAGAAGCAAAAGGGCTCGAAAAAGATGCTAATGAATGTCACTAGCACAGCAATGGAAGGACTTTCACACATAATAGATAGAGAGACAAAATTTATCACTGCTGTACTGGACGTTATACGGTGCTAATTTGCAAAGCTAAATGGGGCTACTACCCCCCAAGGGTATTATCCGGCTAAGTAACAAAGATATGCAGTTGATTGATAATGCTGGGTCGAATGATGTCGCTGAATTTGGTAGAGTTATATTAGTAAACAGCAATGGAAAAGTCAGGCTTGTTGGCAGTTAATAGGAATTTGGATTTGAGTTTGGCGTTGATTAGTTTGGTTGTTTTATAGAATGAGTTCATCTCTGGGATATTCAGTAATGTACTGGTAAAAAACTTAAAAATATTTTTCGTCCTATTAGACTGAAAATAAATTGTTGATTTTTTGGAGTCTTGGTGGCTTTCCGCGTGTTAATGGAAATTTCACAAATATTACCTTTGGCACAAAATTCACTTAAGTAACTACCCTCACTAAAACATTTCTAGTGATTATGGCTTCTTCTGTCCGGCTTCTTGATTTTATGAAGGTTTGCCAGATAAGTTTTCTAAGCTCCATTTATTTTTACCTGTTATTATTACAAGAGAGCCAACAGGCTTTTAACAAAAAGCAAATCATTTCTTTCACAAACACTGTGCCAGGTACTCATGTTTTACATCCCTGTGTACATTTTTATGCTTCGCTTTGATGTACTAATAAAAAGCAACGCTCATTGCATTTTATGGATTTTACAAAGAAAGGAAAATATTTTTCTTCAACATGTTGGCAAAATCGTTTTTATTGCGGTAGCGTTGTTTAAGTACAATTACTTATATAATATGTTGGGCTTAAGGTTAAGTTGATATTGTCTTGTTTTATTTCAGTAGGAGAGCATTTCGTCAGAGTGAATTGTGAAAGTAGCGAAGTTCTGAGTTAAAAAAATTATGTAGTATCATACCAGCCACACAAAGTAGAATACTTTACTTATGAATTGATAAAGATAATTATCTGTAACGGCATTTGCTTCCAGTGGCGGATTTGCCTTAAGACCCAGTAGGCCCGGGCCTCCCGGCCAGCAATTGATTGATGATAACAATTAACAAGAAATACATAACTCAAATGCAAAGTATCTTATTAAATAAAGACTCGTGTACCTTATTTTTCTAAACCACTATTGCGTATTTAATTAAGTCGGTAAATATAAATAATTTCGTACATATAAAATAATCCGTAAGTTTAATAACTTAAGTTAAACAAAACCTAAAACCGTTTTAAATGTTTGCTTTATATGTCCAATAATCCCTAGAACCTCGGAAAATATTACAAACTAGCAGCTTTCAGTAAACATTAACCAATTTCCTCAATCAGTTTAAAGTGGACAATAAAGTAAATTCATTAATAATAAAGTCTATAATATGATGTATGCTGAGAAAAGGGCGGCACATAGTGTGGGGCCTAGAGCGGCTAGGACTGCAAATCCGCGTGTTTGCTTTACTTTCAAAACATACACTTGAAAAGCGCAGTGAAAACGTTACAGAAGAAACATTAAACACAAATATTCGGTTTTTATAGCAAAACTGTGATAAGCATGATGTCAACAAAACGTTTAAAGACTACGACATTTTCCTTTTTCAGCTACCTAGAATTGAAAGGAAAATTATTATTGATATTTAGAGATTACAATCAAATCAGTTTTTAGTAGTAACTATTTGTGTCCCAAAAAGGAATGAGAGACATCCCAATGCATGATATTAAAAATAAAAAAGGTGGGCATGAATGAATAAACAAATATGAGGATAATCCCAAAGGGTTGTAGGAACAATGGTGTTCGTCACACGTCAGATAAGTCAGTCCTGTCCGAACTGAAGGTTTAAATAGTTTTGATGGTGATTATTTCACCATAATCATGAATATAAAATGTGACTTTTAGGAGGCGGCTTAATTAACTCGCACACTAGAGGGTGGCTACTGGAATGGGTGACTTGACGTCCGATCATGGACCATGCCCGGGTCGACGGCGCCTCGTGTTCCACATGTATTGTCTCATCAGGTAACCGTGACCCTGGAACGTAAAGGGCTTTTGAAGGATCACCGTGGATTTTAGCCAGTACAAGTCTGACAGTCTCTCCCGCCTTGCCCTGAGTAGGAGGACTCATTTCATGATTTTACTATGATAAAAAAAAGTAAAGAGGGTGGCTACTATCTTACTCGAAAAAGAAAAAAAATAAGTAAGAGAAAGATTGATAAAGTACTGTCCAAAATTTCGTTAAAAATGAAGACGTGTAAAGCTATAGCATTACAAGTAGATACGGAAAATACGCTATGTCTGAAGTCAGTGCAAGTACCCACCGCGGAGTGGCGTACGTGTCAAGTTTAATAAGCACCACAACCTTTTAACAACTTTTTAAGTTTTATTTAAAACAAGCATAAAGTGCTTAAAGTTTATCAAAACATCTAGTTGGCCAGAACTGCCAGATCTTATGTCCCCAAACGTACTAATTAAACTGACACACATTCACTGACGCAAATTCATTAAACAGAAAAACAGATCTTAGGAACTTATATCTATTATTGACTTCATATTCTCATAATTTCCAACATAATGAACAACACTCTTTAAATCACAAAATGCCAGTACATCCACAAACTCAAATACAGCTTACGAAAGCCAAAAACTTATTTATTGTTAATCCGAGCATATAATGCTTAATCTTTCCGTAAAGTCGAGCGTAAGGAGGCTGAGATAAAACAAACGGTACTGTTTAGTAAGCGTAAAAATAAAAAGCCCTTAATACGGGTTTAGCGTTATCTCGCACGATGTGATGAAGATAATATTTTTTGCGATTTTACTATGCAGAGTATTATAACGATACGTTATGGACGTTTTGAGAATTGGACATTTTGGGACTTGGACATCTGAACGATTCAGAAGTGGCATTCACTTTTGTACACCTCAAGTAACAACTCGTAAGTAGAAACTACTCTCAAGTAGAAACTCACCTGAAGTATACAATGTGTCCCAGGGATAAGTGACCACCCGGCGTTTTTTGAATATTTGTACAAAATTATTAATAATTACATTTATATTTGTGACTTTAGCGGCTTTAGTTTTTTTTTTTGTAAAGACGCGTGACGAGCTGCAGTTTTTTTTACGATATTTCCTACGTTTGTTCATCTTTTTCCATTATTTTTTTTTACTGACTAGCCGACATCATAGTTTATCAATTAAAATCATTAAACAAAACTAAAATGTAGTAAAACATTTATTAAATAAAAAACAAAATTAAAATTCGAAGAAAAAATAACTCTTCTTTTCAGTTTTTTCAAAATAAATCTAATAAATGCCCCCTTAATATCTTTCACGCGTCTTTACAAAAAAAAGAAAAAAAAAAAATCATCAAAAAAAACTAAAGCCGCTAAGTCACAATATAAATGTAATTAGTAATAAATTTGTACAAATACGAGTACTAAAAAAACGCCGGGTGGTCACTTATCCCTGGGACACATTGTATAAATATTAGCCGAATGACCCACGATACTTCATACATACCGAGTTTCAGATAGGATGACCGAAACCAAAACTATGGCCGAAACACGAATTTTTGGCCAAAACTGGCCGAAACAGAAACCGAAAATAATGATAACTATTTTTGAATTCTCATTATAAGCCTTAATATTTTTAATGCTGTGGGTGGAGCCCAGGTATTTAATAATAAAAAAGTAAGCAGATGTTTATGTCGAAATGTAGCTTTTCTTGGAAAATTGTCTTTAGGAGCAACAACAAGTCTTGTTATTGAGATCAGTATTTATTTAGTTTAGATTTATATCAGAAGAAAAAGGTTCTGAGAACAGGGTGATGTTTTTGTCAAATAAAGAAGCTAGGTAGATAAGAATATAAATAGAAATCCATAGCTACATGTACAAATAAATACCATATTTTCCTTAACACTTTATAGTTTTTTTCCATGGTACTTTTTAGAGAACAATGTATTATGGGTTGGTAAAATCGTCAAATGAGTCCTTTCAGGGATGGCGATAAATATATATAATATATAACACATAAAACACGTTGTTATCTACGGGTAAATGAAAAACAAAACACGATCGCCACGACGACGTCAAGTCAATTGAATTGCATCATTATTTCTTAGTGGCAAGATTGATTTTCACTTATAGTTGGAATTGGTCAAATCGCGTCGCATCGCGCCAAGGGAAAAGTTCCTCAGCCTGGATGGAGCGGAAGAGACAATCAGACTCATACTGACTAAAAATCCACCCTGTTCCTCCCTTACCCTGGTTATATGGGGGCTCCGTCACTTTGCTGACACCTTCGTAAAGCGAGCGTGGAACACTACGTGCCGTCAATCCAAGCCTGGGGATCTAATCTCTAACGGTGCGTACAGACTACGACCATGTAACAATGTTATATAACATTGTTATATAACACGTCCACACCATGTAACATTGTTATATAACATTGCAACATAAAACAATACCGTACACATTAGTGTGACAATGTTATATAACAATTGTCGTTTGTCGTTCTTCAGTGCTATCCACAATGTTATGTAACATTCTGTGTCCATATCATCTGAAACATGTTATATAACATGTTATGTTATATTTATTAGTTACGGCAATGACATAGACACTAGCGCCGCGTCAAAAGGACTTCAGACGAGGCTTCTATATTTCATTGCTTTATTTCTGTTCAATATTTTATCGGATGATTGGCTTTTCGTTTATAAAGATCCACTGTCTTCTAAGTTGGTCTCAAGATTATAATTAACTAGCTTCTGCCCGCGACTTCGTACGCGGATCCTGTTGCTTATGCCAGCAGTCGGGGTCGTCAAAATCGAAGATCTGAAACGTCTGATGTCGAATTCTAGGAGCCTGGGGACGGGAAAACAACGGGATGCGAGAGACGATTCCAGACGTTCCAGATCTTTCATTTTTGTAAGACAACAGGAAATGCCCATCAGACTAAACAACTCTTGCTAAGACGTCATTCCTGTATATATTATAGTGTAGCTGGGCTCTTGGAGTTCTGCATCAGGTGTTCCAGATCTTCAATTTTTATACGTTGACAGAGAGTACTCATCAGGCTGAATAACTCTTGCTAAGACGTCATTCCCTTATATGTTATAGTGTAGCTGGGCTCTTGGAGTTGCACATCAGGTGTTCCAGATCTTCAATTTTTATACATCAGCAGAAGGTGCTCATCAGGCTGAACAACTCTTACTAAGACGTCATTCCTGTATATGTTATAGTGTAGCTGGGCTCTTGGAGTTCCACATCAGGTGTTCCAGATCTTCAATTTTTATACATCAACAGAAGGTGCTCACCAGGCTGCACAACTCTTGCTAAGACGTCATTCCTGTATATGTTATAGTGTAGCTGGGCTCTTGAAGTTCCACATCAGGTGTCCAGGATCTTCAATTTTATTCTCTCAGCAGAAAATGCTCATCACGTGGAACAATTTTTGCTATGGCATCATTTTTGTATCTCTTATAGTTTAGCAGGTCTGTTGCAGTTCTGCATCAGGTGTTCAAGTTTCCAAGATAAATTATAGCCTATATGTTAATCGAACTTAATACCTATACAACAAAAAAAAAATCATTCAAATCCGTCCAGTAGTTCCGAAGATTAGCGTGCACAAACACACAGACAAACAGACAAACAGACAAACAGACAAACAGACAAAATTTTTTTTAATTACAGTTTCGGGTTCGGCCTCGATAAAATAACAACCCCTGCTATTTTTTTTTTGTATATTTCCATTGTACAGACACCACTTTTCTACAAATTTATTATATGTATAGATAATGTATTGTGCTAAATTCTGAAACAAGAGATAGTCCTTTGCCCTCCTTAGGCCTCCTCTCTATGAGAGGGCGTGGGCCATAATCCACCTGTGTCTTTGAATTTTTGGTTCTAGGACATGCTTGTTTCCTCACGACGTTTTCCTCAACCGTTAAGAATGCAATGTGACGAAATAAATTACAAAAACTAATGCGCCTGACACAACCCCTCGTTAGTCGCAGCCGATACCACTAGGCCTAAACTGGATACCTACATAGAAAAGGCTTTACCGAAGATTGATAATAATAAACTAAGCTTTTATTCTCCTCCATTTACGAATACCTTAAAGGAATTTCTATGAGATCATTTGAGTCTTTGATCGTTATGATTTTCAGTTTAAGACCTCGTTTCAATACTACTTTTTCAAATAATACTCATTCCAGATCATTCCAGGTAAGGCTGAGTTTGACCTCCATTGAATCTGAAGTCCCAGTTACCCGTGACTATTTCCCTACCTATTCATTCGAGTATAAACTAATTAAATTACTAAATCACTTCACAAAGAGCAAAAGTTTCACCAAAGCGACCTTTTCACCATACCTGTAACTCAGCCACATTTTATTAGTCACAAAGATTGTATACAGGAAAATACTGTACCAACGAAAACAGAACCAAAGAACAATGGCAACGAAAATAAAATGTATCATCATTCAATGCCGTCTCTCAAAAACTCCTGAACCTACTCCAAAATTTCAAGTCCGTAAGAATATCTCTTATAGTCTCAGAAATATACTTTAATTGGGGGCTTCCAATACATAAAATAGGGCATCTTGTCACCGCGGAGCACCCCGGAAGCTTGGAGAGCGTTTCAAACACCCTGACGTGGAGTTTTCAAGCCGAACACTTCGGTTTGTTAGCTGACGTCAGGGTGCTTGAGGCAACAACCCCTGTTCACGAAGGAGCGGGAGCCGATAAGTTAACTCGTTTATAATATTTAACTAGGACCTAAGTGTTGTGTATGTGGAAAACTTCCTTGGAATAATGTGGTAATACATACATTTTGTAAAATGGCAGGAAAGCCAAAACTGTACATCGAATATTTTTTAAAGAATACTTGGGGTGTGATCTACAATCGATACCGAAGCCAAAAGTATAGTTTTTTGAATTTTTGTTTGTTTGTCTGCTATGTATGTCCGAGATGAACTCAAAAAGTACTGTGTGGATTTAGTTCGGCACGAATGTTACTAAAAAGTCGGGTCAACATTTAATATATCTAATGGTCAACATATAGGCTACATAATTATTATCACGCTATCACCTACGGGGAACGAGCAGTGAACCTTTATTTCTTCAACGCATTCACGCAGACGACGTCGCGGGCAGCAGCTAGTACTAAGTAAACGTAATGAATTTGAACGTGTTAAAATGATTGCTGCTCTTTTTTGCGACAGTGATGAAAATAACACAGTTGGTGTTTTTACTGTAGTAAGTGAGCTGTGGATAGGCGGATAGTAATAGAAACAACTGGTATTGAACTTTATCTGACTAGACTTTGTAGAAGCCCAATCTGATATTACTGGGAATTTAGAATTGGCTATAAATTCCAAAATACTACCTATTAAAGGAGAAAAAAAAAACTAAGATTTCCATTTTGTTAGCCAAGAACGAACAAAACTGAACAATACTAAAACACATTACTACAAAACCAAAATGAAAAAGAATCTACAAAAACATTTCCAACCACCAAGAAAACTTTAAAACTAAGCCAAAATTCAATTTCCTATAAGACGATTGAATCTAGTTCACTTAAAAGTGGAACACGTGACCTTATTAAAAATTTTCTCGAGTTCGATACATTCGGTGTTCAGGAAAGTGTTTTGGAGCGAAAAGTATTACAGAAAGAAAGAAAGAAACTGGACAGCAGCCAGGCGAGATCTTAAGGGATTTTTGCGTGATAGTTATTGGGATGAAAAGGGAAAAGTGCCAATGTAATAGGTTATTTTAGGGGTCTGTAGTGCTTTATGTGCAATATTTCATTGGATATTTGTCTATGAAGTAAGTACTGGAAGACTTATTGATGTTCCGTGATTTATAGAGCAAATAATATTTTATCTCAGTTATTTTAACAGAGCTTCTAATTCAAGGCTTAAGATTTATGTATATGAAAACGAAGATCAAATGGCTTATTTATTACAATATATTTTTGTTTTGACATAAAGACAGGGTAGCAAGCTTCATGTATGTCGTAATACTTTTACCTTGACTGGATTAGCACGTATGGTATAGTATTGTTGATGTTGAGTAAGATACTATGAATGAGTAGTCTCTAAGGAAGGGATAGACAAGCAAGATAGGCTAAACATCGCTGGCATCGTGGGTAAAACCTGGAAGTGGCTTTAATGATTATCATGCTTAGCATAAATAAAATACAGGCGTATATTATGCAACAGCGAGTGAACCTGAATTGCAGATGATTTTCATAATAACATATTGTTTACATAAAATCACTTTTCTTATTACTGCCAATTCAGTTCTCCCAAAAAATCGTATCTGTTTAAAATTTTTGGAAAATCTCTATCCATGTCCTAGTCCTAGGTGTGGTGGAAGGGACTTGTCTGACCAAAAACTAACCTGTTCCTTTAATTGCTATTTGCCTTTCACAGTCCCTTTTTCCTGCAACCCTGAAGAAAACAGTCCAGAAACAAAGTTTATTCTTCCTAGATCAAGCAAGGGAATAAAATATTTCCGCGGATAATGTTCACGTTCAATGGGATCGAACTCCAAGATTTTTCTCTGTCGCTAAGACAAGTGATGTAGAGTGTCAATTCATAGTAGGAAGTGGACGAAGTTAAAATTCTTCCGAAGAACCTCCATCTAAGACATAAATACGTTGCGATAAGATCTTGAAAAAAAAAATGTTTTCAGACAAGACTTCGTCAGAACATTACTTAGACTGTATTTTTTTTAGCGTGGTAAAATCTTCAAATGAGTTTCCCCACCCAGGGCAGAGCGGGAGGGCCTGTCAGACTCGTACTGACTAAAATCCACGGTGTCCTTCAATAGCCCTTACGTTCCAGGGTCACGGTAATTCGTTAGTCCCACGACCCTGGTGACTTAGACTGCATAGAATTTAAAATTGTTTTTAATGTTAACAAATTCTAATTTGAGGGTTTTACCAAAGTTTATTATTACGTGTCATTCATTTTTATAAATACGTAAAGAATAAAATATCGTCATCTGCCTAGCCTTTTTCCCTTTTCTTTTTTTTTTTTTAATTATGTTGGGGTCGGCTTCCAGTCGAACCAGATAAGTAAAGAATAAAATATATAACAAGAAAAAACAAATATCACAAAACATATTCACAATTACCTTTTCATTTTAAGGAATGAAGATTGACTGACTTAAATTCAGTCAATTTTCACCATGTTAATTTGGTACCGTACCTGTAACAAAAGATTTAACTTTATTAGTAAACGTTTGTCAAAACAAAGTATCAAATAAAAGTTTTTAAATAAAGGAAATTAAATCCTATAAATTATATGATATTTTCGGGCTCCAAATTGTAATAAAACATAATTTGGAGTCCTGACATACTATTTATCAAACAACATTTAAGAAACGGTGTTTTGGGAACAAAAAATACAAAAATATAAAGCTTTGTATTGGTTGAAAATTATATGTATAACGCCCACATCCCGTTCCTTTGTGTTTGAAAGCTGTTCCTGATATATGACTGGTTACAGACAAAGATCCAACCGAAGATAACAACCGAGATAGTTTATTATCATCCAACGTAAGACGAATGTAGAAAAACGTTTCCTATCCGTGATATTTAAATAAAGAATGATTTAAATAAATAAGTGACAGATATTTGATGTCACTTTTACCTGGCTTTCATAACTGTATGTGACATTTCTGACACTTTCACACCATTTTCACGTTTGACATCAAACAGAAAAGGTATTACAACGAGGCGATGGTTGGTTATAAATATGTATGATAATGTCAGATTGATTGAGAATAATAACTACTCATTTTAATGTGATAAAGGTAAATCCTTACAAAACAAGGGAAAATCAATCCAAAGCCAGAACGTCAAAACAAAAATGCCTTGTTCAGAAAATTCGTGACAAAAATCAGAACTTGAAAGCCACTCGTGCCGGCGACGTGACAACAGCGCGTTTTGACTTGGATGACGCGAATCGAGAGGCCTCAAGCGCCGGACCGCAAACGCTGACGCATTCACTTTGAACGCCAAACGAGTTGGCTCTTAAAAGATCCGTAAGTTTGACGTCAGTGTCCAAGTGCCCTCCAGCCGTCAGTGAACGTGTCTCGTCAGTTTTTTTTGATACGCCTACTCACATCAAAGGAGAGGTTATTGATCAAAGTGGATGTACGGAAAAAATCGGGACGATAATAGAAGAGGACGGATGTTACAACGTTGGAAATAGATGTCAGATTTAAGGGTCCCTCGGAGATGCAGAGAAAATCCAATTAGGGTTGATGTTATGATTTCTAATTTCAAGAGAAAGGCTTTTGTAAGGTTAGCTGAATTTAATTCCTACGCAGCACTATTTTGATCTATCTTAATTAATCTAACAACCGTCCCCAAAATTGGTGCCAAAACCCGGTGTTTCGGCACCAATTTGCAGGACCTTTTTTGTCAAAAATAGAATTCATTGCTGAAGGTAAATTGTTCAGAAATAACAATGACTGACATTAATATTCGAGTAGTTCTGTGAGTTTAATTTCCTTCATAATGTGCTAAGTGAAAAGTTTCTTTGTCTCCATAATGATGTTCAGGCAGATTAGAATTGAAAATCGAGAAGGCCGGAGTAATTTGTTTCGTACGCTGAATTATATTATTTGTAACAATTCGTCTGTCATTTGAGCAACAGCTTCCCAGAGAAGTTTCATTTCTGTCTAATTTAAATTTTGTTTAAGAAGAATGTTAATGGAGTTTCGAATAACTTTTAATCAAATAGGAGGAAAGGTTATGGTTCGTATTTTGGGAAATATTGGAATTAATTGGAAAAAGTTTGCAATTAGTTATTATTTCTGTTTGTTTTTGTTTTGAAATGAACAGGTTTGCCGTGACCTTTGACACACAGAACGTCGTCTCTAGCTGACTCTACTACACCTAATATTTTCCAATATTTAGGATGAGTTTATTTTATATTCCACAAAACTGACACCCTTCATCAGTGTGATATTTTTATTAAAACATCACACCAGTACCGGTTTTTGTGCTCTACACCTCCTAGCTTTTGACCAGTTTTTTCTCGGATGCAAAAAGTCTATGAATGTTTGAAGAAGGGTACATTCCGCGAAAGGTACATTTTGCGAAAGGGTCATTCTGCGAAAGGGACATTTTGCTACCTGTGGACATTTTGCGAAACTTTTTAATATCATATTTCTATTCCACGGTCCATTAATTAACATTATTTCTTGTTTACAAGCTTTGACTTTTAAAGTCACTCTCTCGTCTTGTTTGGTTTAGTCCTTATTATTTTAAATGTTTGCGGAATTGAAATGCTTTCCTATTTTGCGGAAATTAATCAAGATTTTCCCAAACATACAGAACTGCTTTTATTTTTCCAGTCATATTTCAAATATAGTTTCGAAGATCAAAACGATATTACTTTCTGAAATCAAGATAACTTGCAAAATGTCTTACCGAAGATTTATCTTCTTCAAATGAGCAGGAATAATATTTCATATTATTCCTGTTTGCTTCAAAACCATCGCAAATTCAAAGAGATTTTCATGTAAACAAGACTAAAGTCCTTGCATCCATCCTCATTAAAATTGTATTGCATTAAAACGGAGGAAAGGATACTGATAGATAAATGATGGTTGCTCTTACAAACATGACAGATTTGCCTAACCTAACCTTTATGTATGAGAAGTAGGGTATGTTTTTGTATGGGTACGGTATGTAATTATGTTGGTAAGACAACAAAGTTAAAAGATGTCAAAGGAGTGACATGAAAGCGACGAAAGACGAAGTTACATCAAAGCATGTTCTTGTTTTTGATAAGATTATGAGTCATGCGTAAGAATGTTGGAATATGTTTTTGTAAAGGGTCGTCGACAATAATTATTTAAGATATGTTGGAAGATTCAATATGGCGTATTTGCAATTAAATGTTATTAGAACAAGACAAAATATCTGCCCCTGATAAGTTTCTTATAAAAACTGACATGTAGAAGGCATTCATCATCATCATCATCAGCCGGAGGACGTCCACTGCTGAACATAGGCCTCCCCCTTAGACCGCCACGCCGAACGACAATTCGCCACTTGATACATCCTTACTAATAATATTATAAATGCGACAGTTTCATTGGATAACGACTTTTACTCAATCACGTGAAAATGACTGAACTTAACTGGATTAAAATTAAACACAGAGATGGGTTATAGTTTGAAATAACAAATAGGGTATCATCTAACTCCATTACAATCTCGTAAGATAAATTACCTCCGATTAAATTTTTATTCATCTGGGCTTATTTCATTTTTATTACATTTTGGCTTTTCTTATCGTTTTTCTCGAAGGGTGCCTTTAGGTTATCATTAGGTCAAGCATTTTTTTCATTGTCTTTCTTTATGACATGGCAGTACCATTGCAATTGTTTTTCTGCTAATTTATCCTTTCTCGGTCAATGAACGGAAGATTAACTATCTTTAAAGATGATTGCATGAAAAAGCTAGCACAGAATTTTGAAATACGTAAGGGAAAGAAACGAAAAATATTATGCATTGAAAAACAAACAAAATTTGCATAATTAACGACGTTAACAAAAATGTTCAAATTCACATAACAATTGTTGCATCCGAACACAAAATCTAGAGCACACAGAAACTTTCCCCTTCACAAAATTAGTACAATAAACACAGAATTAACAAAGCGCTAACTTTAACACAAAACCACGAGGTAACACGAGAACAACATGTACGAATAAACCTCGTGTGCCTGACACCTAATAACTAAAAGAATTGTATTCTAAAAACCAATTTAACATTTACAACTCAAAAAACCCGTAACGTCTAATACATTAGATCCTATTTCCAATGTCGAAGCTCACTCCGTTAATTTGGACTTTTTCATAGGAATAGTAGAATGCAATTTTCATGCAGACAATAGATGGAATTAACCGTTCCATGATATCAGCGTTTTAAACTTTAACAATGGTTTTATTTAGTACAAATTGTTAGGTTTTTGAGGTGTGATATTAGAATAGCAGAGTTAACAATGGAATAAGCGTTTAATTGCGTTTAAATGAATATAACCAGTTAAGTTTTGCATAGTCTAATGGTTCAGAAGGAAGTTTCAAAGTGTTTCTAAGTGGCAGTTAACCATTAAACAATGTTTAAAGAAACTCTTTAACTTCCGAAAAACTTTGCCTCTTAACGCTAAGTATTGATATGGGGGAAAATTTCATAGAACAGTTCTACAACTTTAAGACATGCCTAGTCTTTTACAAGTTTTGGGTCAATGGTCTTACCCGATGCAACTGAATAACTGTCCTATGTGTGTGTTTTTTTTTTTCCAAAATCAGCGAGTTCGATTCCTGGCCAGGATTATAGATTTTTCGAAAATCTAATGATGCAGTTTTAGTTTTTGTCAAAATCGGCCTCGAGACTCCTTTAAATGTTTTTTGATATTCCTCATAGTTTCGGATATAGCCATCCACGCCCAGTTGAAAAATTCACCCTGTATAGATTATACAGACATGACTGTGTCCTGACGTAAGGCCAAATGCGTGCCGGGGTTGCGGAACCGTAGAAAAAGGACACCGTATCCCTGAAACACAAAGTAGTCTGAGAGTCCCTTCAGCTCCGCCCATGGCGGGAGGACTCACTTCCTAAATTGACGTGCCTTAACTTCTAAAAACATAACCTATTCTATAATTATTTATACTGTCATTAAAGAAATTCCGTTAGAAACTATTAGGTACTTGCATCCCTTTCTTTGATAGACGTCTTATTGATCCCGTAATCCTTATCATAGACTGCCTATACGCACAAACATCAATCGAAAGAATATCATGCCTTCCTAGAATAGTTATGTTTAGATATATGAATGTACTAGCTGTTGTTAGCGGCCTCGCCTGCTAGTATATCTAAAACTATCACACGGAAACGTCATACCGGGATATATGTCCCATATTTCATCATCATTCAGTAGTTTTTGTGTAAAAGAAACAAATATCGATCTAACGTCACTAAGTTTTTGATTTAATTACAAGTATAAGTCCGCAGCTTCTTAATTCTCAATTTCACAAGTAATTCGAAATGTATAATCAACTTCAATCATCCTTTGACAGCAGCAGCAATGAGCAATGGTGTCCAAGTGGCATCGGCCCCGACTTCCAAGTTCTGGGTTGTGGACTAAGAAAGAACCTAGCCAGGCGCAATTCCCTTCTTTAATTTATTTCATCAACACTGCTCTCAAAACGGTGAAAACATTATGAGGAAACCAGAATGTCTCAGAACCAAAAATTCGAAGGCATGCGATATCTACTAACCCACAGTGGGTCCGCGTGGTTGATTAATTACCCACTCCCTCCCTCTCACAGAGAGTAGGTCTGTGTCCCAGCAGTGGGGACATTTAATTTTAAAGGGTGATGATGAACCGTCGACAGACACTTAGCGCCATCTATGTTCATAAGTGTGTTATTTTTTTATCGGCAACATGCTTGCACCTGACATTGTTTATGCATTTCAGGCTTACCAGTTCAGTAGTTTAGGCGTAAAAGTGTATCAACGAATAAACTTACTTTCGCATTTATAATCTTTAGTTAGGATTAGGAATAATAGATTAGATATACACTATTATGAGGTATTCCAGGAAGGGCACCCACTGAAATGGCACCTCAGCGAATGGCTCCTAAGCTATTCCACGAACGGCACCTATCAAATTTTTTTGCAGGTGCCCTTAGTGGAATAGTTTTTCATCAAGCATTTTATTCCACATAGGGCACCCACGGATCGTACTAGTGCTGGGACATTTTTTTTAAGGACAAGAAAATGAAAAAAACGATGACCTACTGACTTAGATTGATTTTTCATTTTCTTGTTTTCGAGTTTAGAGTAACCAACAAAATGTACTAGGCATGCATAAATTCGAGGTGGTACTTACATATTCGAGAGCGTATTTAAGTATGTATAATAAAACATAAAAAATACCATACTTAAGTATTTTTGTTTTGTGACCTAACTTTTTTTTTATTTTCCTATTGATTCGCATTTGACTACGACGTCTACGGCGACGATATACGCTTGCCTTCAATTCCCAACATTGTAGTTATCAGGAAATACAGGCCCCCGTGGGGAATCCATTGCACTCCTTAGCTGTGCGTAGAACAAAAAAAAACGATATGTACGTATGGGTGTGGAATGTCCACCTACCTATGGCGCATTGCCATCTTCTAGTCCGATGATAAAAAGGGGCAGACTTCGGACTTGGAAAAGGAAGAAACGTCTGGGTGTCACCACTGTGAGGATCGCCCGGAGGACACGGTGGAGCATACGGTGCAGGACTGCCCCGCTTGGGCAGAGCACCGCCGTGTTCTCAGGGTGTCGATAGGATAAGACCTTTCACGCCCGGCATTGGTCGAGGCCATGCTGCGGGGCGAGACGGAATGGGAAGCGGTCGCCTCCTTCTGTGAAGCAGTTATCCTCGCGAAAGAACCAGAACGCGTAAGAGGACAGCGTCCACTTCGCGACCCAGCCGCAGTGGTAGACGCCCTCGGCGACGGACGTCGCAGGACGATCTCCGGCTACCGTAGACGGGGGCATGCGGGCGACGAGTAATGGGCGATTCGCTGATGGACCATGCCCTGGTCGACGGCGAGTTGTGTTTCATACCTCAAAGAGCTGTCAGTACGAGTCTGACAGTCCTTCCCACCCTACAGTGGGTGGGAGGACTCAATTGATGATTTTACCACGTAAAAAAGGGTGCACATTATTTCGTATCGATTTTTGACCACAGACGAACACTTTCTTCATGATCCTGTTCTCCTAGTATGTATTTACTTTTTAGAACAGACTTAGTAGGTACTCTCCTCATACAAATCTTACTAACTGAGATAGGGCTAAAAACAATAACGCCAACAACGTGAAGATTTTTTTTAACAGATTTTTTTTTATTCTGTTTTACTAATAAGTGACAAAAATGTCACTTATTAGTAAATTATAAAGATATAATTTTATAATGCTAGTAATAGGCTCCCAACTAGTTTTTAATGGATTATTTAAAGTTCCTAAAAAATAAACGTCCCAACACTAGTACGTATTAATTCACAGGTGCCCTATGTGGAATAAAATGCTTGATGAAAAACTATTCCACTAAGGGCACCTGCAAAAAAATTTGATAGGTGCCGTTCGTGGAATAGTGTAGGAGCCATTCGCTCAGGTGCCATTTTAGCGGGTGCCCTTCCTGGAATACCTCACTATTATTCAGACCAATTAAAATTAGACCTAATTCTAACTGAGACAACCAACATAATATATTACTGAAGCTAGGTCAATGGAGATAATAAACTTAGATATTGACAAAGCTTTAAATCGTGAAAATTTAGTTGCAAATAAAATTAAGAATTATCAGTCTCTTGGCGGTAGGCAAATAAATTGTTAATCATTAATCTGTTGTAGGTATCTAAATAAAAAATAAATTTGAAAACGCAAAAAAAATAGATATTATAATATTATTATGACGCCATAGAGGGCCAAAGGCGTGCCGGGGTCGCGGGACTGTCTAAACAGGTAACCGGGACCCTGGAAAGTAAAGGGCTAGAAAGTCCCTCTCGCTCCACCCAAGACGGGGGGACACATTTCGTCAAAAACTTTGAAAACAGTTTGATATAACCTTTCATGAGACAAGTCTATCAGAAAATCAAACGAAACAATTAATTAAAACGAACAAAACTCTTTACTGCGTAGCAATAAAAATAAACAATAACACAAAACCCTCAATCAAATCAAAGCCAGGACTTTTCCAATTATCCCTGCAACAAAGTCGAAGGGTTATAAAATCGCGAATAACCCCCCAGGGGTGAAGTGACAGGGGAAAACGGGAAACGTATCACCAGGGCGTTTTTCAAATTTTTTGACCATTGCCTTTTCATAATGTCCACTGACTTTTGAATTATCTTATTTATTAATTATTAGTCAAAATGTCATGTTTAAAATGGCAATCGATAGCACATTTCAAGGAAAGTAAATTAAAACAGAAAAATAATATAAAATAAACACTTAATATATTAAAAAAAAAAAATGTATTAATACATATACCCCAATTTCACGATGTCCCATGCATACTTTCCTAACTTTGAAGTGTCATAATCCCCTAATATTCTCATCATACGCATATTAAAATCACTAGGTTTGTGAAAAACAATATAAAATTTTGTTTTTTAATGTTTTTTAACTGGTTTTTATAACAAAATAAGAAAATAAATCAAATTTTATTTGGTCCTAGAATTTTGGTTATACCGGAATTTCCCGTAAGTAACTACGATTTTAGTCGACTATAATAGAAAACCAATATTCAGATATTTTTGATGTGGCAACCGCTGTTTGACAGTTTAAAATCGTTCGGCCATTTTTTTTCGGGCCTCTAGGTTTGTTTATTTTAACCGTTACTTAGTGTTCAGAACAGTGTGTCGATAAAAACGTGTTCCGATTAGTAAAGTGATTTTGAAAGCTAAAATATTATCGTTCTACTAAGAACATTGTTTAAAGATTTGCACAAACTATCTAAAAATAACCGAAGTATATTAGAATCATAACTTTTAGTGTATTTTATATAAAATATTGTGATGTGAAGTCATAAAATGTACCTCCGTAACGTCAGGTGAGTAACGTAGAATACCAAAATAATTTCTAAAAAAAATAGCGTTCCGGTTCCGTAACGGTCAGGTTTTTTGAAAAACGCCCACCAATGTTATCATTGTAACGTGTGACCATTTATCAACGGGGTGAGGTATTGCGTATTATTCGTACACTATCAAGGTTTGGTTTAAGATAGAGGATCCAGCGGTGCAAAAGAAAAGGCATGATATTATCATCATGATGAACCCAAGATCATGATCATCACCATTTCTGAATGAAAGTATAAAGTGATCAGAGATGGATGGATGAAAAGTGTATGATTTATTTGGCCTGCACTGCCGTAGAAACGAGCTTTCTCGACGGGAGAATCAACAAAATGACATATTGAAGAAAGATCTCTATCGTCCTAAGCATGGCGAGTATTGACAAGTAGAAAAGAAATGTTTCTTCTATATGATAGACACAAATCTACAACGTCAACCATGCCGACAATTTATTTTTTCAACTTTTGACACTTGGGGGAAGACACATTTCTTCTCTACAAGAGATCTGACTCTTGCACCACTTCCTTTTTTCATTAATAACGTTAACTTACAAACGTTTACCTCTCTGACATCTCATAACTTGTACCATACACCGTGTTTTCTAGACGTAAAGTGCGTGTATAATGTATCTTGGCCGTGCATAATATTAAAAGTAATATATCAGCGGTAAAGTGGTGTTCCTTTCACACGTGTTATCCTCCAAGGGGTACTATTCATTAGGTTAACGGTGAACCACATTTTATGTGCCCCGCGACAGTATTATGTTATCACATTATGTGTTTGGGTCAAAGATCTTTGCTTTTCTTTCGTTTTACTTTTTTTGAGAGGTAATTTTTACTTTATTAGATAAGGCTCTTAGCCTCTGTCTAGCCCAAACCCATAATTATTTATCGTGCTAAAATCATCAATATTATAGTTAGACTGTCAGCATAGATGAGAACTCACACAGAGGAAACTGGAACTCTTGCGCATCAATGATACACAGTAAAAATTGTAAGCTTATACGCAACCATGGCGTTATTGCGTATAAGTATTTATAATTACAGTATCGTACGTATTAATCCTGGGATAATTTTGGTCTGTGTGCATTGTGGGGTGATAACGCTTTTTGTGTTTACTCGTAGTTAATCATATTTGTGTTCTGTGTGTTATAAATTATTATGCGAAAAAATAATGATTTCTAAGCGTAAAGTCCTTTTCAATAGGCCATTTAATTAGTCATAGATGATTATAAAACTTGGGCTCACAACGTAAGTAATTAACTATAACAAAATCTTAAGAATTCTCCTGGGATAATTTTAAATTTTCGAGTTGTACAACTCGAAAATGGGGTAATCTAATTTATAAACTATCTGTGTGCCAAATTTCATACAAACTCTTTCAGTAGTATTTGCGTGAAATAGAAACAAACATCCATTCATTTAACAAACTTAAGCCTTTATATAATAAAATTATTCAGGTAAAATTTTTCTTCTAGGACAAAACGTGACTTCCTATGACTTACACCAAAAGCCTGCGTGCTTCTAAGCCACGAGAGCAAATGTAATGTATCCTGGCCGTACATAATATCGAGCTCAATATATCAAGAGTTGAGCGAGCGTTTTATCTACACGCGACCATAGAACGAGAAACTTATTTAGATAGGAAACGGAAACATTTTAGTACCTGAGGGCGAATGCTTTTTTGTGGTAAAATCATCAAATGAGTCCTCCTACCCAGGGCAGGGTGGAAGGAACTGTCAGACTTGATACTGACTAAAATCCACGGTTTCCTTCGGTAGCCCTTTACGTTCCGAGGTAACTGTAATATGTTAGTGCCGCGACCCCGGCAGGCTTTGGCCCTCTAAAAGGGGTCCCGTCATTGTGCTGACACTCTTTCAGGCGCACGTGGAACACGTCGCGTCGTCGACTCGGGCATGGTCTATGGTCGGACAGCGAGTCGCCCGTTACTCATCGCCGTCCTTATGCCCGCGACTTTCATATGCCTTGCCTTTTCCCAACCAGATTGAGGTCAGCTTCCAGTCCAACCATTCAGCTGAAGGTCTAGAATTTTACTTAGAACGATTGTTTGTCGGACCTCCACAACCCAGTCTATTTTAATGTGATGACTATTCTGATATCACTATCGTTGGCAGGATGTCAATTTAAACCCTCTGATTGAACCCTTTCAATAAGAATCAAATAATCTTTGAATATTCCCACGATCCATGGTCCTCCAAACCAGAGACTTCATGATAATCATGGGCCGAAACTGAATTCCGCCATTATTAAGTGTCGTCTCTGTACGTTCGATTTCTTTGGCTGGACCTTGTATTAGTATTCCATATGGTTTTTTCAGTTTCCAGGAACTTCTTTCTTTAGCCTGCACATTCACTAGTCATGATAAATGATCTTTATTTAGCAAATTGGTTTTGGCAAACTGTTTTACACGTCAAAAAGACACTATTTAACACTAAATGAGGCCGGTGTTTCGTACCTGACTACTCTGAGAAGAAACATCCGAAACAAACTCAGAGGTCACAGTCTCTTTTAAAGTCCAGACAATTTAATATGTATGTATGCATGTAGTTCAATTAAACAATAGAATAAAATTACTCCAAACATCTGGTATTTTTATTGATTGAGCAACCTTGAATGACGAGTATAATTTTGAAGTATTTATAGACTTTGGTGTATTTCTTCTTATTATAAAATTTAAGTCTTTATCGCTTACTTTCGAGATTTTATTATAATAGACGAGAGTTTTTTTTTCAAAATCTAATTTAATTACTCTCTTTTATTCAATTGAGTACTTTAAATGATAAAGTATGTTAAAAGCTTACGATCAACAATATTCACAATAGACTGATTCCTATTCGAGTTCTTAGAGTTTTATTTAATTTGCAAACCTTATTGTGAATCTATTGAAAATTTAAAACTCAATTTTACTTAGGTACATATTTTTAGAAAACTAAAGCTTTGGTTTTATTAAAGTCACCGTCCAAATTAAGACTTCGGCTTCTATCAAAACTTTCAAATATCTTTTGAAGTTTTGATTCGTTTTGTAATGAGAAAATCTTGGGTTAAACCGAATCTAATATTTTAAACTCTAATTCTAGAGAAATAAATGTCTTAAAATAAACATCTGGGATATACAGAGTAAACTCAGAAATACATTCAAACAAGTAATATAAAAACACAATATTAAGTTCCAAATTGGGCTGCGGGATAATAAAACCAAGAAAATAATTTTTGTCCTAAGTAAACTTTGCTAAGCCAACTGTGCGAAATATTTGTATACTGTGCCTGAGACAATTTTGTCTAAATGACTCTGGCTTATCGTTTTAGGTCTTGGAAATCAAATAAAGACATCCGAGATACTGTAGCCTCCTAGGGAATTAAAGCTGTAATCATGAAAAGACCAAGGTTATTGTTGAACTGAGAACTAAGCTTAAACAGTGATTTTATTAAAATTACTGTACTATTTGACTGTAAATTTTTCAAGAGAACGTACGTAAATCTAAAATTGTATTGTAGCTGAATACGTAATTAAATGGCACAATGATATCTCGTCTTGAATCCTTATAGACAGGAGTAACGAACAATTCTTTTAACATCACTAAATATTATAAACACATACGATTAATCCTAACAATTCGAATGAACAAATTTTAATATCCCCAAAACCTTTCTGAATCGTCGACATAGGCCCAAAAAAAGAAATATGACAAATCACTCGAAGAAGTCTATATATTACAAAAAAAAAAGAACTTATAATGTTCACAGCCCTATTTATTCGCACAAAAACATGGATCTTATAAATGGTGGCAGCAATAACAGGTTTGTAGTGGGAAACAAAACAATGATGAACGCAAAGAATATTAGTGTGAATTTATATCAACCTTTGTTCTCCTGGTGCGGAATGCGCATTTAGTTTGTGGGATATACGGCTTGGTAGATCGTGCAATTTCAGACTTGGATGAGGGAAATATGGTAGAAAAGAAGGTCTTGGCTGCTAATGAAGATGACGATCTCTTTCTTCAAAATCTCTTTATTTATTGTATATATAGAAAATTATTATCTAGCAATTCAGATTCTAAAAACCTAAGTTCAGATAAACTGAGTGAGATTTAGACATCAGTCATCTGAATTTATTATTACTTCCTACAAACTGTTGCCCGCAGGAAACTAACAAATTCGTGGATTATGAAAATTTCCTCATCCAGTAACAATTACTCTGACCTTGACCCCCGTCTTATCCTCCATTCCCAAAGCCCGTATGTACGGAGTAATAATGGAACACTCGCATAATAAATGGCGACACGTTCGTAAGGTAACATCGGTCTTTCATTTTTCTCACGGTCGATTAATCTTCGTGCGTGGGGATGCTTCTGGTTGGTTATTCGGAGAGTATATATCGACAAATGGCCAGGAATTTATTGTGAACGGCTGGGTGGTTCGAGAAGTATGGTAAGTGTTGGGTTTTTGTAGTAGCGGCTTAGTTTTTCGTATTTTTTGGGGAGCTTGTGAGAAGAAATGCTGTAAATAAAGTTGTCATTGTGACAAAGGGTTTATGGCTTAAACGATGTGTCAATGTGGTAGGTAGATATCAGTAAAATAGCAGATAATGTCACGATCAATACTTTAGCGACTTCGTCGCGCCAGATAATACTGGGGAAGAAATTACTTCTAGCATAGCACTGCAACATGACTTTTGTTTTAGGTGGTAAAATCATTAAATGAGTTCTCACATCAATGAGTTCACCTAGTACCTTCGGTTAGTCTTTGCGTTCCTGGGCTATGTATCCTGACTGCTTAGGCAGTCCCTCGACCCCGCAGGCGTTTGTCCTTGTCAGTTTGCTGACAGCTTCTTGAGGCCCAGTCCTAGATCAGGCGGCGAGCCACCCATTACTTGAGAAAATTATTTGAAAAAGAATTTGCTTAGAGCAAACCATGAGTCACTGCGACACGACTTACCATTCAAAGTATGAGAAACGCCCGCATGTCGTAGGTCGCATAGGTTGAGGTCTTCACCGAGTCATAATACAAATTGCTTTTAGTTAGGTTTATTTAGAACCTAATAAATTGAATAAGATTAATATAAGTCCAAATAATCATGTTTTCATCTATTTTATTACAGTTGTCAGACATGAATATTTACAGACAAATAGAGTAAATATTTCAAGCAATATATTATGATGTCTAGAATCACAAAACCCATTAATATCAAACCGTTGATCCTTGCGAAACAAACCTTGACACTGGAAAAGGTCAAAGCTAAGAATAGGTTACATTTTCTGATTTATTAAACGTTGCTAAGGCTTCCACTTTAATACCGTTACTGTTCATCTTCGTTATCCTATTTCCAATGCTAGGCAAATGGGGAAGGGCATCATGACTTCCTGGTCTTCAGAACCAGGGTATCAGATTCTCGCGGCATCGTCTGTAAAGGTAACCGTGGCCCTGGAATTTTAAGGTTAATTCAACGAATAGTTAATTTTTAGTCAATGAGAGTTCTCCTGGGGCTGACTCATTTAATGATTTTACCACAAAAAAGGTCAATGTTTGGTTGGTTCTCTGGTTGGTTTTGTCCAGCTGGACCTGATATCTCCCGCGAATCTTTTGGCTATGTGAGAGCCACATAAAGTTGCTATTTTGATCCACAGCTCATTGAGCATGACAGCTTCGTGGCTGAACGACTTTGGATGTGGCACGCAGATAGTATACAGGGTCTTTCTTTTAAATTGGCCAACAGGGGCCATATCTGAATCCGTAAGAACAACAAAATACTTCGTGAGGTTATGTTAGAGTTAAAAAAATAGGCATTTTTTTTCGTTCATACAATTTACTAACTGACGCTGCGGAAAAAAAATTGGTATATCTGTGATATTGTTTCCGTGGGAAAATTTTCCACGTGGATGAATTCGTGGGTGAAAGCTATATCTAATACATAAAACATTCCAAATTTTATAAAATATTACCAAAAAAAAACTACTATACTAATCTGATTTCAGAGTTACAATTGATTCCGGATTAATTTCCTAAAATCCTAGCATTGTTTTGTCCATTTAACAAAATGGAATATTGATCACACAGAACGTATAATCGAGATGAATTTCACTCGGCTCTCGGTAATGCAATCAATTTTGATTCTATTTGCGTAATTGGGCCGAATTGTTACAGTACATGTACTTTGGGATGCAAAGAACGTTTATAATTATTATGGAGTATGCAAAAAAAAAACAGCTGTAGTGCTTAGCGGTCCTTTTGAACCGCTACTGAACCAGGCAAAGCATAGCTTAGCCTGATCAGCCAGCCAGAGGTCCCCAATACTTAGACACAGGCCTCTGTGAGAGGGAATCGGCTGTAATCCACCATGTGGTGTGCGGATTTACAGATGTCATCAGTCTTTACTGAGGCCTATGCGGACCTATGCCGATTTCCTCACGATGTTTTCCATCGCTGTTAAGAGAAAAGGTGAAATTAGTTACATACGTCGGGTTCGACTCCGTGAACTACATCTCGTAAGTCGGAACTGTTACCACTGGGCCAGCACTGCTCTGGGTGGACTGCCTACTGTGATATCGCACAACCTGGACTGGGTTTACGTATCCGATCACGGCCAGATCTAAGGACCGATAATCCAGCTTAGGGAAAAAAATAGTCACATTATCGTGTTAATTATTAAAGAACCCTAGTATCTCAACCCAGAAAATCAACAAAAAATATATCAAACAATTTTCTAAAGATCCAATTAATTTAACCATCCTAAACGAAACAATGATTACCGAAATCTTTCATCGCAACATAAGATATTGTTCAGCAACAATTCAGCAACATATTCTCGATAAAACTTTCAAACAACCAAGCAATCGACTTCATGCAAACAGCAATTAAAGGGCAACAAACAACCAACATTATCTTGGAAAGTAACTCGGAACCTTTAATACTTCCAAGTGTTTAAAACATCTTGATTAAAGCCCGAATTGTAGTGAATTACACAATTCGTGTGAAGGATCTTCGGAGACGTGTTTAGTGATGTGCAGGTTCGTCCATCGGCGAATACTCGTAGTTTGGTCTTTTCTTTTATAGAGTACAAATGCCTTCATGATTACACTATAGCTAGCAATGAACTAAAAAAAAACCGGCCAAGTGCGTGTCGGGCCACGCACAGTGTAGGGTTCCGTAGTTGCCCATCAAAATACTTATGCGAATTAACTAAACTGATTCGCTGAATTTAATTTTAAAGAGAAGAATTTTCAAAATCGGTCCAGGAGTCTTTGAGAAATCGGGGAAAATACATAAAAAAAAGATTACGACGAATTTAGAACCTCCCCCTTTTTTGAAGTAAGTTAAAAATAGTTGACGATAAAAACCTACCTATCCCCAAAAAACATACCGTAAAAACATACCTATTACAGCTGTAAAAATAAAGTTGACAAACTTACATTTGCAGTTGAAGAGCTTGTTCTCCGATACATTTTGTTTAGGAAAATATGTTATCCAAGTACATTTTATAAGTTGGTCGACTATTACTCGTAAAGTTGTAAAGCCTACTTAGTCATGATAATTTTCTTTTAAACTTCGTTATATATACTACTATTGTGAATTTTTTCACACCCCCAAACATAACCGTTTAGCTGGTAGAGGGGGGGGACACTCGAGTCGAGCAAAATTTAACACTTTAAAGCTTAATATTTCACAAACGAATTTTTTTATCAAAAAATTGTTTATGGAAACTATCAATACTTTTTAAAGACCTATTTAATGATACCCCACACTAAGGGGTACGCGAGAAAAAAAAAAACATCCCCTCTTTACGTGTACAGGAGGTACCCTAAAAAAAAATATTTTACGAGATTTTATTTTACCACTTTTTCGGCACAACAAATCCGTATATTTACACCAAATTACAGCTCTCTAGTACTGTGCGTCTCTGAGCTAAACTGCGGACAGACGGACGGACGGACGGACGGACGGACGGACGGACATGGCGAAACTATAAGGGTTCCTTGTTGACTACGGAACCCTAAAAACCGTTAAATTGTAGTGATTGGCCAATGTTTTATAACCATTTCGTTTTCACCAATCTCATTTTTAAGTTTGTGAGGCTAAGTATTGTTACTGTTAATCTTACCAATCGGCAAAATTACAACAAAGGGGTTCCAAATCACTGGTGTTGTTCTTTTAAGCCTCTTCGTACACAAGGCAACGAAAGTCTCCGATACCTTACGATTTTGGTATCCATTGACGCGTACGTCTGTCCGAACTTCTATGGATTTGTATCGGGTTCTCTATTGTGTTACCTAACTTTTTTATACATAATCTTATGTGACATAATTTTTTTTGTCCTAATCATCATTTGTCTGAATGATAACTTGCCCGAACTTAATACCACATAATTTCAAATGCCATAATATTGAAATTCCTAAATACTCGAGGTGCCCACAAGTCCTGAGCTCGCTTCACTCGCTCTTGGATCCCAAGATCTTCAGTTTCTAAACAATTTAATGAAATATCAGTTTCACTATACCTAATTGAACATTCGGAATAATACACATTATGTAATACAATGATTAGGCCATATGACTTTATTTCATACAAAATTAGCAGATTCAATTATTATGATACTCGATATTATGCCAGAACAGCTTTAGAAGTGAAGATAATTATGTAAAACAATATTTAGGACTTTTGATCATTATGGTTACTAAATTTTATAGCAAACGTGTTATGGATAATGATTTTCGGACAAACAGTTTTAGGTGACGAAAAGGGATAGGTACCTTTGTATTGCGATACCAAAGTCGTTAGATATCGAAGACTTGCGTCGCCTTGTGTACGGAGAGGCTTAAAAGAACAACGTCAGTGATTTGAAACCCCCTTGTTGTAATTTGTAATTAAGGGGCTAAGGTTCTTAGGTAATAATCTGGCCGTTTTTGCTGCTTTGTTAGATACACCACGGGTGCATTAATTTATTTATTTCAGTTGATCCGAGTTTGGCATATTTATTCATTTTTTTTTACCATTCAAATTCGTAAGTATATGCTAGCGAGGGAGACGCCTATGGCAACGGACGCCACGAAAAGATTTCCGGCCATCGTAGGCGCGAGCATGCGGACGGCGAGTACATACCTAATGGGTGATTTGCCGTCCAATCATGGACCATACCCGGGTCGCACGCACACCTCAAAGAGCTGTTGGCAATCTGACAGGGCTCCTCTTATAGGGTTCATGTCTGTCGGGGTCGCAGGACTGTTTTATCAGCTAACCCTGATCCCGAAAACGTAAAGGGCTATTGAAGGACACACCGTGGATTTTAGTCATTATGATTCTGACAGTATAGGTTGGAGGACTCATTTCATGATTTTATAAGTAAAAAAGGCTACATGCTAGCGTAGCCATAAATACCTACTACAGTGACGTCTTGTGTGCTATCTTGATTCAAGAATAAAAGAACGTGGTAAGATGCTGAATTGGATTCTTCCTCGTACATACAAAGAATGTGAAGTATTTAATCTTATTCAACGAGGAATATAAAGGATTTTAGAGTGCGATACTAAATCACGGCACAAGCCAATGTATCAGTTTGATTTTATTATTCGATCGGTTTTGAGACGATTACACTCTTTTAAGAACAATACATTCTTAAAAATCGTAAGTACACACTTATCTACATAATGAAAGTATTGAGAAGAAGGAAATAATAAAACCTGATTATTAATAATAATAAAAATAGAAAAAAGAAAAATTTAGCTACGAGTGGGACTCGAACCCACGTTTTCTGTCAATCAGGCTATCGCAACATACTCGTAGAAGCTGACTTTTTCAATCCCGTTTTTGAACGTTTTACGGTTCTTTACGAAAACGCGATGCAGGCGTTATTGCGTATAAATATTTCAAAATGATATTCGTATTCTTCAACTTCCTTTCAATTTTCTGTTCAAGATGCCACTTTCAAACTTCTTAAACAGTGAGGAAAAAATATTTGTTCCCAGACTCGTATCCCGGCTTCCATTAATTTAATGATTGCACAGCACTATTTCTCGGCCACGAACACCCACACGTCATTCTAAACTAACTAGTTAAATTGGAACATTTATTTAATTAGTGAATTGCGTTCACCAAAACTTCGTAGGGAACAGTCCTTTGTAAATGGGTAAAGATTCTTCCGAGATAACACGGTGTTTAGATGCCATTAGATGAATCAAGGAGATTATAATAATTGGTTTATGCAGTTGAAGTTCGTTCATGGTTGATTAAGAGAAATAGTTATGTTGATATTTGAAATTTTAGATTTATTTTGTTTTGAAATGTACAACGTGTTTTTTTGTTGGTTTTTGAACAATGGTGGTTGGTTGTTGTCTGTAGGAATTGCAACGAACAATTAAAACAAACCTCAGGAAAAAGAAAAAGGAAAACGTCACGCGGCATCGCGCGGCAAATGCCTCGCGAGTCTGCTCGTTCTGTGTGCACGCACCTAATAGGCATCCGCCAAGGATTTTTGAAAATTACACACATTTTCCTTCACCAACTACATGAGATGATAATCTATATCTCTAGTCTTTCACGATATGATAAACCAACGGAAGAGTAGTTACGTGTTCATATTCAAAACTTAGATACTGCTCTATGAACTACAGCAGTATTATTACAGCTTATCTGCGACTATCTATCATCCTTAGCAATATATTCCCGTAGCTCCTTGAGACTTATGTTATTGCTGGAGAGTTGCTTATCCGGCGGACCATTTATTGAAGTTCGTGCACTCATTCTTTCTATATCAATCTGGGGGCACGGCAGTGCCCCGCCAAGTCTCGAGCAAAAGGGCACGGCCGTACCATCTTTTCTCGAAGCGATTCGCGGCTGTTTCGCCCCCCCCTATAACTTCGACGTGGACAAAGCTAGGAGTTTAGGTTTTCGGTGAATAATAGTAAGCATTAGAACAAGCTTAAGTTCGAAATTACATGCCAATTGAATGAATAGTTTAGGAGTTACGGTCGATCAAAGTTACACCATTTTGTCACTCACTCACTGACCGATCATCAAAAATCTAAGGTACTTCTAGCAGACTTAGAAACTTCAAATTTTGCACTAAGATAGGTCATTAGCCACATATAAAGGAAAAATTATAAAAACATTAAAAAATAATATACCTTAAAAAACAATTTTATATTTGCGGTTTGGCAAGAACATTGTGTATGGATTTTGACTGCATTGTTAACTTTGTTCGTTGTTTAAGTTAGTATTCAATTGGATGAATACATACATAGAATAGAAAGGAATAATATAAATGTAATACATAGACTATAATTAATATAAATTAATACATAAAGTTCATAATTCATTAAATTAATAAAGCTAAAACTCCATTTTATTGCGATAAATATTTTATGCGCGCTCGATAGATGGCGTTGTACCTGTCTGAATCGCGCTATGGTTTCGTTACAGAGCGCAGTCTAAGTAGTACTTTAAAATAATTCAATAATTTTCATTTGATAGCGCCATCTATCTATGAACAACCATTTCGAAACTAAAAAAATATTGTAGCGATATTCGGAGTAGATTTATTATTGTTACTGAAACAGTTATTTAGGAAAATAGTTTATTAATATAACATAGTTACATATCTAGTTGGTTACGTGTTATTTAGTTTAGTTATATTTTTAGTTTGTAAGTTAGCAGATATATATTTATTTAGTTATTTGTTAGTTAGTTTAGTTCTATTTAGTTTGTTAGATAGAGAATGGGTCCTAAGCAAAAAAGTAGCTGAAGTCCAAAAAATTATGAGGACACCTAAAAAAAAGAAAGAAATACACTTACAAAAAATAAATGAGATCCCACCAAAAACATTAAATGTAAAAAATGCCAAGTCTCTCGATGCGCCGCAGTGGTAGGCGCCCACGGCGACGGACGTCGCTTGATGATCTCCGGCCACCGTAGGCGCGGGCATGCGGGCAGCGAGTAAAGGGCAACTCGTTGCCCGACCAAGGACCATGCCCGGGTCGACGGCGCGTTGTGTCCCACGCGCGCCTCAAAGAGCGTCAGCATAATGACGGGGCCCCCCTCTCAGAGGGCCAAAGCCTGCCGGGGTCGCGGGATTATTCCCTTACCGTAACCCCGGAACTTAACAGGCTATGAAGGACACCGTGGATTTTAGTCAGTAGAAGTCTGACAGTCCCTCCCGCCCTGCCCGGGGTTGGAGGACTCATTTGATGATTTTACCACGCTAAAAAAAAAAAAAAAAAAAAAAAAAATCTCTCGATGCAGTCTTTCCATCGTAAAAAGTTTTGAGATCCCACAGAAGCCAAGTCCTATTCAAATTATTTTGTAGTTATAAATCAACATTTAGTAATTATATCAATAGTTTTCTTTATATTATAACTATAGTGACTTGGCAATGAGCACAAATTAACTTGCTGCCTGGAATTATGTGCAAATGTTACTGACGAGACCTGTGATCAGATTATTTGTTATGTGTGAATCATGATGGTCACTACCAACTACATGTTCCAATACAATAATTAAAAATACCTTACGGGCCATCGCTTTATGAAAGTAAATGATGAATGTTAAGAGAATATATAAAGTAAAAGAGAATGTTCACGCATGCGGTGTGTGTAACCTCCAAATATGCCGTTTTATTTGTTTTTACTTGTGCTCATTGCCAAGTCACTATAGTTATAATATAAAGAAAACTATTGATATCTATCTATACTTATAATAAATCTGTAGAGAGGTCAATTCTGTACATGAAATATATTTCCAAAATAACTATCAGGGGGTGATTAGGGATCGATACCGATGCCAAAAATGCAATTAATAAAATTATTGTCCGTCTGTCTGTCTGTCTGTCTGTCTGTCTGTCTGTCTGTCTGTATAACCGTTATAGAAACAAAAACTACTTGACGGATTTTGACGAAACTTGGTACAATTATTTTTCATACTCCTGCGCTGGTTATAGTATAGTTTTCATCACGCTACAATCAATAGGAGCAGAGCAGTGAAGGGAAATGTTAGGAAAACGGGACAAATTACTCCATACACGCTAATCTTCGGAACTACTGGACGGATTTGATTGTTTTTTTTTTTGTTGTATAGCTATTAAGTCTGGGCAATATATAGGCTACCATTTATCTTGGAAACTTGAATACCTGATGCAGAACTGCAATAGAACAGCTAAACTATAAGAGATACAAAAATAGCGCCATAGCAAAAATTGTTCCACGTGATGAGCATTTTCTGCTGAGAAAATAAATTTGAAGATATGGAACACCTGATGTGGAACTCCAAGAGCCCAGCTACACTATTACATATACAGTAATGACGTCTTAGCAAGAGTTGTTCAGCCTGATGAGCACTCCCTGTTGTCGTATAAAAACTGAAGATCTGGAACACCTGATGTGGAACTCCAAGAGCCCAGCTACATTATAACATACCTATATGTATATGAATAACATCTTAGCAAGAGTTGTTTAGTCTGATGGGCATTTCCTGTTGACTTACAAAAATGATAGATCTGGAACGTCTCGAATCGTCATGCGCGTCCCGTTTTTTTCCCGTCCCCATGCTCTAAGAGTTCGACATCAGACGTTTCAGATCTTCGATTTTAACGACCCCATTGTTGCTGGCATAAGCAACAGGATCCGCGTACGAAGTCGCTGGCAGAAGCTAGTAATTACTAAATGTTGATTTATAACTACAAAATAATTTGAATAGGACTTGGCTTCTGTGGGATCTCAAAACTTTTTACGATGGAAAGACTGCATCGAGAGACTTGGCATTTTTTAACCGACTTCCAAAAGGAGGAGGTTCTCAATTCGGATGTTTGTATTTTTTTTTTTTTTTTATGTTTGTTCGGGCATAACTCCGTCGTTTAACAACCGATTTGAAAAATTCTTTTTTTGTTGGATAGAATATACTTCTGGAATGGTCCCATTAAAATTTTATCGAAATCGGACCAGCATTTTTTGAAAAATCAACATAAATCAACAAAAACCTAAAAAGTTTTCAACTTTGTCTACACCGATTACTCCGAGGTTTCTGGTCCGATTTCGATGATTCTTTTTTTGTTCGATACAGTATATCTGCCATTTGGTCCCACAAAATTTTCATTTAGTTTGGCGCAGTAGTTTTTATTTCGTAGTTTTTATATTTAAGGGCGTTGTTATTACCGGTGCTACGGATTACAAAATTTTAGTGCACATGTAAGAAAATTATGTATTTGACAATAATTTGGGTTGAATAGTGAAACTAAAAACGATAAAATAAAAAACTTTTTCAAAAAAAAATGTCACCGACTTCAAAACAACCACAAAAAAAGTTCGAAATAAGTTACAATAAAAAGTTTCTTTCGAAAGTCGGTGACAAAAAGTCAATGAAATAAAAAAGAAAGTCACCGACTTTCGAAAGAAACTTTTTATTGTAACTTATTTCGAACTTTTTTTGTGGTTGTTTTGAAGTCGGTGACATTTTTTTTTGAAATTGTTTTTTACATTTAATGTTTTTGGTGGGTTGTTCTTTCCGTTTCTGTTTGCGGTATATCACCTAAGTCATTCAATTTTAGTGTTGCATCAGGAGAAAATAAAATGCAAATGTTTGTTCCTTTATTTTGTGTCCCGAGGTCTAGAAAAGGCAATTCCTTGCAAAGTATTTAATTTTCTACGATAACTTTTAATACGCGATTGGCTTCCACTTTGAAGTTACTTTTTAAATTATGATTGAATGATTAAAGTTTCCCCTTGGCTTTCTAGTCGCAAACGCAACTGATGAATACATATTGCCCTCTGTTCTTTTAATTTAACAGGCTGATCATTTGCTCAGATTTTTATTATTCTTCTAAAAATAACACAGCCAAAAGAAAATTTAATTTAGTTGTACCTAACCCTTGTTAAAGAATTTTCTTCAGCAGCTGAAATGTCTACAACACGTGTTACATTCACAACTTAGCATTTCTACTTAAGAAACGCCTTTAATTTCATCCAGCATATTAAACTCACAAATCCAGAGAATATTCCCAAACAGGGCAATGCTCATAATTAACTAAATTTAATCCGACTCTCAAGGCCGCTTCAAGATTTGATTCCAAAATATCTAAGTAGAGCCTCTATCTTCATACATATTTACATCTAATTTTGCTACGCCCCAGCATAATCTTCACTAGCTTTATTATTATTTATATGAAAATCCGTATTTGGCCCGAGAATATTGCTTAAGTGTTTTTGAGAAACGTGCGGAATTTATGGACCGTATACGTTACGGAATTATTTAGTGCGTCCCGGTATTTCCCGTTTGTGATACGGAAAATTTAGGGAATGGCCGATTTGTATTGATAGAGAGGCGTGAATAGTGAACAATACTGGTTTTTAGCGGTAACGTTTCCTGCCTTGTGATAAATAACCTATCCATTCTTGACTAAAAGACCTCAAGTTTGTACCTATCAGGTAATAGAGATTCCGGCAGGAAATTCTTTATTACAATAATTATTATTTTGTCAATATAAATAGTTGCTGTGATCTCAGCAAGTGAGTAAACGAAAAAATAAGAGGCAAGTCACGTAAGACTGAAGAATTTATAAATATGGGAGCCGATGCTGAGGCCGACGGTTGATCGCGTCTCACAGGAATGACAACCGCTGGCTAAGATTGCTCAAATCGAGGGCAATAATGTAGGACCCCACGTATACGATGTCCTAGATACTGGAGAATGTCCCTTATTTGTTACAAGTAACCTTTATACCAGAATTGATATTGTGAGGGAAAATGTTACAGAAACGACGAATTAGGATTATCATTCTGTTGAGATTTGAAGCCGAATCAATTTTTTTTTTTGAGCGTCGTGAAATCATCAAATGAGTCTTCCCACCCAGGGCAGGGCGGGTGGGCCTTGTGCCCTTGTGGTTGCCTTGAAAATTGATAAGTTTTTTTTGTAATTATACGTTTGCCAATATTATGATTACTTCTCAGAATTTGATTGGTTCGATTCCTGGCCAGGATTATTGATTTTTCTAAAATCCAATGATGCAGTTTTAGTTTTCGTCAAAATCGGTCTCGAGACTCCTTTCAACGTTTTTCGATATTCCTCATAGTTTCGGATTTAGCCATTCACGCCCAGTTGAAAAATTCACCCTGTATTATTAGCGCAGTGGCTGGGCGATTGGACTGCTGCGCTGCGTGTCGCGGGTTCAATTCCCGCACGGAGCAAATATTTAATAATAATAATAATAATAAATAATAATAAAAATATTTATTTTCTTCCACAAACAACACTTAGGAGCCAAAAACTTAACATGTAACTAAAATTAAAGGTAAATGTATTTTGTTAATTTGTGGGAGACTGGTGCCTAAACTAGGCCATAACCTGTATTTTAGGACACCAGGGACTCCCCTCTACAGGGACAATAATGGCACCAAAACACTATATCAATATAACTGTAAAGATTGCGTAATTACAATATTAAATTTTAAGTTCCAGTTAAGACACATACTATTGTTGGAAGAAAAGTAAAATAAAAAATAATGAATAATAAAAAGAAAAATTGGGGAACAAAAAAAAGGAATAAAATAAAATTACAAAATTTTTCTGTACAGTGTAGTGAGGTTTTAGGTGCGTTGAGCGTGGAGTGTATTTGTTACGTGTGTGTGTGGTGTTGCGTTATGTTGTGTAGTGTTCAGTTGTGTTATGTGGTGTAGTGTTGTGTTGTGTGGTGTTACGACTTGTTGTGTGGTGTTGTGTTGAACGAATGTTAGTGTGAAACCTTATTTCATGCATTTTTTAATTTACATTTTTATGATCAACAAGCGGTTGTTTCGGGTCTGGGCGTTTGTGTATGTAAGTTTATATGTTTGTAAACGCACCCACGACACAGGAGAAATTCCCAGAGTGGAGCAACGTTTTTAGTAAAAAAAACTGATAATATTATAATAATTATTTTCAGCTAGCTGTTGCTCGCAACTTCGATGGCCCTCCACCTAACCCCCTTATAACTGAGAACCGTGTCTATAGTCTCATGTAATGTACCAAAATAAATTGAAAACTGTTTTTACATGAAAGCGAAAAACAAAAAAATTATACACATTTTCGCATGTATAATATTAGTGAAAATGAGATTAGGAAAAGATTGGATAAAAAAAAATATTAAGCGAAGAAAGAACGAATTTTTTCCTTGAAAATTGTCATTTTGAAATTGTCAAAGTTCCAGTTTACTTTACGTCTCAAATACTGAAAATTCGTGCTAAGGGTACAGGTTTTCAAAAATGTGTACAATTAGATCTAAAGAACAAAATATTTATTAAGTAGTTTAAAATTAATTCCCCTGACCAAGAACAAAAAGTCAATTATCATTTAATTCAAAGATCAGCATTATCCGTAATATTATTAAAAAGTTAAAGAAACACCGCATATTACTTTGAAACAACACCGCGACCCCAATGACAGAAAAACTTGTTAATAGAATTTTGAATTTTAGAAACGGAGAAGGAAAAATAAAAGAAAATAAAAAACTTTTTGAATTGTACCGCGCGCGGTGAAGACTTCCGTGTTGACAAAAATTTTCGTCGGTTTTTAAAAGTTTGGGAGCACAGTGTTGCTATAAAATGAAGATGGTAAGATTTTTGCATTAATTTTATAAAAAGAACTTTTGAGTTTTGCAAATTAGTTATTATTTTGACACTTACGGAATTCTCGGAAAAGTCAATGCATCAAAGACAGATCACTTTTCTATTTTTTGATAATACCTATTTACCTAACATATTTTATGAAAAGTATTGTCTCGTAACAAGAAAATTGTATAATTATATTGTTCAACATTAGACAAAGCAAGTCTAATGTTGAGCCACATCGACAACATCAACATTGCTGTGGCAAATCCGTTCAAGTCAAAACATAAAACCAATGTCATTTTTTTTTGTGAAATAAGGTTTAAAGTAACAGCGAAATTAAGCACGACAAAACAGCTCTGTCACACCCTTTTTGAAAAACAGGCTTGATGTTATCCGTCAGAGATATTACAAATTTATTGCACTAAGGGCTAATATATCGTATTCTAGGAATATTTTGCGTAACTTATAGACTAAAGTCTAATATCCAGAGAGCGACAGACCAAGGCACCGAGCTCGTAAATTTTATATTATGAAACAGAACCAATTTTGTAGTCCCCTATACTGTAAAGTTTATTAAATATCTAACATTTAGGTATTCAGAATTTAGAATGAACAAACAGTGCTCTGTCAATAGACTTTAGACCAGACCCAAGCAAAATACCATTGACCCAAATTATTAGCACTAAATCCTTACTCCCTAGAAAGCTGTAGGCAGCTTATAATAATAAGCCGATTTGAACCCTACATTCTCTCTACTTCAGTCCAATCTTAGGTATTGAATTTTGCTGGTTTGTATGTATTTCAAAGATTTCACATAAAATATATTATAGGGTCTATTTTGGCCTGGCCCCACAAATTCTCAAATAAACCTGGTTTCGAACTAGTACGTATTGAGAACTTGTCTCAAAATTGATATCATCATCGGACTAACCTTATCCAACTATGTTAAGGTTGACTTCTGTTCATCTGTATCATGCTTATTAAGAATTCAATACTTTTGGGGACCATCCCCCAACTTCAATGGAGAAATTCATCCTGTTTGATGGTCCACATCTTTGTAGTCCACGCTGTATTATAGTGAATGGAATAAAAACAGCAAGGGCAAGATAATTTTTTTCATCTCTACCTACATACTAGTTACCAGAAACAGGAGTAGTCAAGTTTTCTTATAACGAATGCATGGCTTTTTAATGGAAGGGGAGGCTTAACAAAAAAAGTAAATTCGCGACACGTTTTGCTGACTATAACTGTAGGATTTTATACACGGTATTCAATCTAAAAGCCTGGCCGTGACTAGAATTTCAATTAGGGGGGTTACAGGTAGAATTAAAGCTGTGATCAGTAAAAACTTCGTAAATTATTCAACTGTCCTCGAATATTCGAGATAGTCAATTTAGCACCAGCCGCAGTCATTTGTTTACAGCAAGATGACCATTTTTCAAGCCAATCCGATAAATAGTTTCATATTAATCTACCAAGACACTTTGTTCTCCCTAACCCCCAAAATGATTATTCCAATTTCCCTATAAATCACTGCAAGGGTTGCCCAACCCTTTCATCACACGAAGACGAGACTAAAATCATAACATATCCGAATGAAAATTAAAATCGCCTAATCCTACTCAATGTTAATCTCATTGCCATACAAATTACTTCGCACCCGACACATTATACAAAGTTGGGGTCCGAAAGTACCCCAATCACGCCTTATGGGGGTCCAGAAGACGTAGATCCTCTAATTCCGGATTTAATCATTATAATCGGCTGCGGTCACGGTAACATTTGAATACTGGAGTGATTCTAACTTAGATTAGTTGGTCGTTGGATAGGATTGTCTCGATGGATGACATGGATTCGATTTACATACGAAGATTTGGTGCTGCTAGTTAATTTTGATGGTTGGTATTAATTATTATGAATATGGCTGTGATTATTAGTTGAGAATTAGGGAGCCCTTTTTTTTTAGCGTGGTAAAATCATCACATGAGTCCTCCCACCCCGGGCAGGGCGGGTGGGACTGTCAGACTTGTACTGACTAAAATCCACGGTGTCCTTCAATAGCCCTTTATGTTCCGGGGTCACGGTGAGGAAATAAAATCCCGCGAGCCCGGCAGGCTTTGGCCCTCTAAGAGGGGGCCCCGTCATTTTTGCTGACTTTGAGGCGCGCGTGGAACAAGACGCGCCGTCGACCCGGGCATGGTCCATAGTCGGAAAGCGAGTTGCCCTTTACTCGCTGTCCGCATCCGGCGCCTACGGTGGCCGGAGATCGTCTGCCGACGTCCGACGCCGCGGGCGTCTACCACGGCGGCTGGGTCTTGAGGTGGATGCTGTCCTCTCCCTCATGCTTTCCGCCTCCTCCTTTGCTAGCATTACTGCTTCGCAGAAGGAGTCGACCGCTTCCCATTCCGTCTCGCCCCGCAGCATGTCCTCGACCAGTGCCGGGCGCGAGAGGTCGCCGCCTATCGCCGCTGTGAGGACACGGCGGTGCTCTGCCCAAGCGGGGCAGTCCTGCACCGTATGCTCCACCGTGTCCTCTGGGCGATCCTCGCAGTAGAACTAGGGAGCCCTAAATAGAAGATGTCAGTTATTCCGTGAAATCGATGAGTGACGTAATGTAAAACATTTTGGAAACAAAAGAGCGCCTCTGGAAATACATTATGAAAACTAATTATGGTTTATAAATGCGATCAGCATGATGGACTGAATTGAAAAATATTTCTTGTCCAGACAACAGCAATCCAAGTCACTTGTGTGTAACTTTGCGCCCCACAAAAGTTTTGAACGATGGATGTGTAGTTCAGTTGGTTCTTGTCTTACGATAGATTATGTTGTTTTTGTTTACAAGAGTGGGGTCAAAGATTTACATCGTTAGATGTGCCCATGCACAATCACATCATCAGATCATCATTATCGTCAGACCTGAGGTAGATAGACTTTTCACAGTACTGTTAGGTCTTGTAAAAAGCTGTTTAAACTGAGTGAGCTCACAAATCCTGCATGGAACCATAGATACGATTTTCAGAGATTGAGTAAACGAGACAAAACTATTCCAATGTATCTCTAACTATCAAGGAATCTCATTTTATTGATGACGTCGAACGAATCAATGAATCTATTGATTCTAAACCATAAGGTAAAGCTAACATGAAAATCATTAGGCATGTGATATTTTCTCAATTATTCTTTATTACAACGGTGGTCGTCTTTTGTTTTCCTCAGCTGTTTTGTATAACTGGGTCATTGGTAGAGGGAACAGTCCGATGTTAAAGTTTTTGCTCAAAATTCGAAATACGATTCCATGGAAGCTGAAAACAAAGACTGATATTTGGCTCGACTCGATGCCTAGATACATAGATTCTTTGAAACGTTTGTTAATTGAAATTGCGGCAAATTTTTGCATCTTTCCAGGAATTGCTGGGATTAAATCATCCTGTAAAATTACGCGGTATTATATACTACAGTAGCTGTGGTGTGGATGCTGTCCTGACCTGTTTTTTTCACTGACACTGGTATTTAAAAAACTGTTTATCATAAGGCAATAAATAATTTAATAGCAAAGTTTTAAATTAACTTATTTATTAATTATTTAAAATTGTTGGCATTATGAGCAAAAGAAACCTGATATAGAAATAAATTCAGATCATATTACGGAAAACTCTTATTTTAAGAGAAAACAAACGCATGAAATTTTAATACGACTTCCATTTCCGACACAAGTGTCAGACACTTGCTCCGCAATTTGTGTCGCAGCCTGAATTCAATTTAATAGTGTCGCGTTATCGCGTCTAAACTACTAACACTGACAACTGAAAGGCCCATCCTTCACATTTTCCAATTAGAGTTCCGGAAACTGTGGAAACTTTTATTAGAATTAATGTCACACTACTGGAAGGAATGTTAGTGTCGTTCCAAAGTAATAGCGAAATCGTATTGGCTTTTATAACTGTCCAAAGTTTAAAATAGAGTGCCAATAATTCTGGCCATCATTTACAAGGCGGAGGGAAATTTTACGGGTCTCTGGGTTAACCTTTAGTTGACTTCTGGAACTAAGTTCGTTGGTTATGAGCTTGTAATCTGCTTGCTGGACCTTTTTGCATAGTTAGTAAAGGTAGATGAGGTACTTTTGCAGCTGTAACTCTATGTAATGATGTGGATCGTCTTATCAGGCCGACCGTCAGACCGTGGTGGCCCCGGAATGTAATGGGCTATTGAATGGCACCGTGGATATTAGTCAGTAAACGTATGACAGTACCTCCCGTCCTAAAAAAAATATGATGTGGTTTATGGATATTTTCTCGAATGAGTTTTTGAAGACGCTTTAAATTTTTACTACAGACAAGATTCACAAGCAAGTACAGTGTAAAATAAATATTGAACGCTAGTATTTGTGAAGAAGCTCGTTGACGGCTATAAAATAATAGTCACACTATGATGATCTGATATGCTTTCCTTAGTCAATCCGTTAATAAAAATCAACTAGGTATTATAGCGAGTTTCCTCGCAGAAACGCAGATTTCACTTTTTCGGAATGTTTTGTTCTGGAATTCCATAAAATATTGCTCTAATTCAACAGATAAAACAAAATAAAATTAAAAAGAATATCCAAACATATTTCACGGCACTTTTTTAATATATAAACTAGTAAAGCACTCAAGAGAACACCTTCCAACTATCTCAACGAAAATGTAGTTTTCAACGCGAGACTTCATATCCTGTGCTCATTAATCTGCGTTATCTTGCAGCGCCCAAGTTGTTGTGACCTACTAAACTTGCTACGTCGGTTGAGCACCGAAATGTTTCAGCCTGTCTTGTGTCAGATTATTTTTGTTTTTGTTTGTGTGTGTTTGGTCTTAGGGGAAATCCTTTAACGTTAACGCAAATTTATAATCACTGTAAGCACGCAGAGAAATGTCTAGCTACCTATACGAGAACTTCTGGTTGCAACCGTGACAGCAAGACTCACTAGTTGACTTTACAACATTTCTAGTAATAAATACTAAGGAAGTAGTAGAGATAACAAGGACTTAGTATTTATTACTAGAAATGTTGCAAAGTCAACTAGCGAGTCTTGCTGTCACGGTTGCAACCAGAAGTTCTAGTATAAATTTCTCTGCGTGAGAGATCAGCATTACAGCTGAGGTGTTTCGACAGAAAAGAGAACGAATTTTACCAACATAATCCATATAAGTAAGCTGTAATGGTAATGAGCTGGTCATATTAATCTTAGAAATGCTGACTGTTGGGGTAGATGTCTTGTAGACAGAGTGGACATATCACGGACAGAATTTCGGCTCAAACTGGGGTGATGCTGATTCCGTGCTATTACATGCAACGCTCGTAGTGCCGTCCACACGTACAATAATTCGCGTTACATTACACGTTACACCACCCAAGTAACACAGAAGTCTGAATAAGAGCTGAGTATGTGCAGTCATCAAGATTATAATCTGCATACCATACTGAGTAACGTCTGAGTAAACACCTATTCAGACTTTATTCAAGCAAAACAGGCCCCAAAATCAAATGCATAAAGCTGAATAACTTCTGAGTAACATCTGAGCAGGAGCTTTTTAATGGTGAAATTATATGAATAACTTCTGATTAACAGCTGATATCGCTTTTATTAAGCTCTTACTCATACAATATTCAGTTTATGTCAATTTAGTTACTGGATTCAGAATTTATTCAGCATTATTTTTTTGTTAACAATAATACAGATTTTATTCATACAAATTGTGAAATTAGACAATCAGAAATTTTAAATATCGTTGATGGAGTCATTGCATGACAATAAATGGCGAATTTATTAAAACGGTAAGCAAAAGTTTCATTAATTAAGTTATAGGTTGGTTACAATGTTAATTCTTAGTGCGAAAATTATTTTGTCGTAAATAGTAGGTGATTTTTCCGATTATTTTTAACGCGCCGCTTGAATAATCAAGATAAGTGATTGTAAATATTATTTTCATAAATGCATGCTCGGTCTGACTTCAATATTTATGACGAAATTTCTAATTTTAGCGATTCCAATGAAAAATATGACAAATCGAATTGAAAATGTTGTAGTTTTAACATTCAGCATTTAAGTAATCTTGGTGAATTTCTTATAATTATAATTACTCACAAAAAAAAAAATGGCGATCGCTTTCATTGCTGAATAAAAGTGAACAAGAGTCTCGTTACTCAGAGCTCACTTGAATAGCCTCATTTCAATACGCTAAGTTCTGAATAACACTTGAATAGTTGACCACATTTCTACATTAGTTCGAGTTTTTAGGGTTCTTCATTCAGTGGAATAATCGCTACAAAATAATATTATATTTCTTTTGTTGCAGATCGATCGTGTGGCGAACTTTATCGTAGCCCCCTTATAATGACATCATTCTTAACCAGTAAAACATATAATCATGTAATTGGCAAAGATGAAGGTTTATGCATGCAATAGTCTCGGAAGGAACCTTATGTCTAATTTAAAATGTAGCCACACTACAGTCAATTGATGCTGATGGACATCAGATAGGAATCCATAATATTTATGCGATACGACAACTTACTGATAATGTTTTTTAAGTGATGTTGTGGAAAAGTGAAAAATGTTAAATTAAAATTAATTCAATCCTATGAATGAGTTGTTATTAATACCTCTCTTGCACACAGTAACTATAAGTTAAGTTTCAAATGAAAACAAAGTAAAATGAAGTAAATATATAACATGTTTCATTTATTTTAATACAAAAAAAAACCGCGGGCTACTGAAGTGACAAACACGCATCCGCAGACACCGCTACTCGAATCTAGAAGTGAATGCTGTGGCTGAAGCGCGCGTCATAGGCGGCGGCCACGTTTTTTGTGCTCTGCAGCCACAGCAGTCGCTTCAACATTCGTATCAAGGCAATTGGGAATTAAAAACAATCTGTTTGATTTATTTGATGTACGGAATCCACTTCATTGCACGACAGCTACTCATACTGGCTGAAACTCGGCTCATTTTTTTCATACTATTACCACAAATCTTGAACGTTTGCTACTATTGATTCTTAAATATATTTTCTTTTAATGTTACTGTGTCTTTTAAGTTGTTTTCACGATTTTTGCCCCATCTTGATGTTAACAACATGAAAAATATAGCTTACAAATTATTTTAACAAACCTGATATTAAGCTATTTGCGCTGATAAAACGTACCTGTGGTCTTTAATTTGAATAAGAGCCTTAATAGATTTTAAATAAGCTCATATTAAGTTATTTGCGCTATTAAACACACCTGTGGTGGGTTAATTTGAATAAGTTAGTTTAAAACACACTGATAAGGCGGTGAAATCTTAATAAAAGCCCAAATAATCTTTTCTGTTCAGCAGCTGTAAAACATGGCAACTTATCTAGTTAAAGCATTAAATAATTATTTCACCGTAGAATTAATCAGTATCAAGCTGTAAACAGCATTATCTAACAACTTTATTCAGATTGTTATACATTATTCAGCAATCAACTGAATCAAATGCTACTAGCTTAGTAATTATTGAATATTAGCAAATCTGATTATGATTATTCAGATACATGCTTCCATAGAGACTAATAAAGTTCACTTTACAATTATTCAGTATCAAGCTTTAAAACAGCATTATCTAATACCATTATTCAGATTATTATACAGTATGCAGCAATCAGCTGAAGCAAACGCTACTAGCTTAGTAATTATTGAATATTAGCAATACTGATTATGATAATTCAGATAAATGCTTCCATAGGGACTTTTTTTCAGCTTAACAATACATAGAACGCGTAATACTTAATAATGTTTGTATATTGTGTAACATATCTCAATTATTAAGTTTAAAGAAATAAAGTACAAATATACAGGACCTATTACACATTAAGAATTTTACTAGTCCGAACTCAAATTAATACAACATTTAGCTATTTCTAAGGCTCTTATACAAAGGATATTCATTTTTAAACCGTATAGTTTTACAAATGTGTACTGTTATACCGCTTGTGTGTTACTTGGGCAGTCTGGACCCGGCTTTAAATGAACGGCGAACTTTTTACAAAAACACATATAAAAATATTGGTCTGCTTGTAATGTGATATTATCTTTGATGTGTGTGCGATTGCATACATCCTTGTTTAGAGCAGTTTGTAAAGGATTTCGACAAATCGGATTTGAGCGTACTGTAGTGTTGCTGCAAAGTTTGTATTATCTTTGGCACTCACTCGTACGTACAGATGCAGAGCTCATTTCTAGGTCTGTAGAGATGATTATGCAATTTTAGAGATGCTCTTATGTTGGATGGTGTTCTACGCTTTTTATTGTATTGTGAGATTTTTCTCCAAGGTTTTGTCTTTTTTTTTGTCAAAAAGTTCTAATGTTGACGAAGAATTTTTTTTTCTTTTAAAAAAACCCTGGCCCACTCTAGGAATTTCTTCTGTGTGATGGGTGCATTTACAAACATATAAATCCACATACACAAACGCCTAGACCCGAAATAATTACTTGTAGATCATACAAATATTTGCACCGTGAGGGAATCCAACCCGCGACAGGCAGCGCAGCAGTCCAATAGCTCAGCCACTGCTCTAACCGGGCCGTCAAACTGATACAGCAAATAGATCATCAAAAAATAAATATAAAAAAAAAAAAACAAAAAACCCGACTGCGTAAAAAACTAAAAAGAAAGAAACAAGCCCAGTAGTTTAGAATTCACTCATTCACACTCACAGTTGGGGCCCATTCAAATTATACCAATCAAATCTTCCCAAGGGGCCCCGACTGTGAGTGTGAATGAGTGAATTCTAAACTACTGGGCTTGTTTCTTTCTTTTTAGTTTTTTTACGCAGTCGGGTTTTTTGTTTTTTTTTTTTTAATATTTATTTTATTTTACTATTTTTAGTTTTTGTTACCAATATCAGTCCAAATTAAATTGAAACCTAAGTTATATATATTTTGGTAAACCATTTTTAAAATCCTTTAATTTGATACGCCACTTGATAGAATGTGAGAGATTTAAAAAAAATATTTTTAGTTCGGAACCCTTTGCACACGAGTTCGACTCGCACTTGGCCAGTTTTATGTACCCAGTGACACTCTCACGTTTAAGACGAATCTAACGACACCTCTTAAGTTAAAATCCATCAAGCCGTTTAGGCTGCAGAGCAACACAAAGAAACATACATACATACACTCGAAAAACATAACCCTCCTGGCGCAGTCGGGTAATAAACAGGTCATACCATTCATGATGGAAGGTATGGATATCAAACAGAATACTTTTGCTTAGACATAAGGTGCAGCCTAAAAGGCCTCCTTGCTATAATCCAATATGCTGGCCCAATACAAGTCGGTAAATTCCAAATGTCTGTTTACAATTTTGTATCATCATCATGTTTTCCTTCACCATTTTTTGCCCTCAGTCAGAGGAAGCCTGTGTCTTAGCAAAGCACATAATAACAGAGCTAGTCTAACTGAAGCATTATTTATCCACGTAAAATCGACTAAATCGACTTCGTTAGTGCTCACCTACGGCATACAAGGAACGCTAAAGCTGCGGTTCCACCGAGGCGGAGCGGAGCAGAGAGGAGACGAGCTGTACCGCGATTCACCAATCACATAGCAGAGTAACAACCAACAATTCTCCGGCATCTCTAATTCCATCAAACCTCGCATTTAAACCAACTATAAACAGACCTGCGTACAACGAGCACAATTGCTTACAAAGAGAGCATTTTGCTAAACATCACTAAATAAATTGCTCGTAAACTGGTGTGAGCTCTCGTTTTACGACCAGGTGGTTGGCTTTTTCTCCCTTTTTCCCTCTTGGGGAGAATGAGCAATGAGCAATAACATCTAACTTTGATTCGAAGATGCAAATAGCTTGCTTGTGTTATTATGATGAAAAGCTTCGCGGTGCGATTCTGTGAAGCAGAACTACCTCTTGTTTTGATTGAGCTGGTTTGAATATTTTTCAGCTTTTAGGCTTTGTTAGTAGCACAATTTCGATGACACATCAAAATGTGTGTCGTCCCGGAACGAATTAACCGATCGGCACAATTTAATGGAGACCGAAAAAGTATCTTTAGATAATAATTATTGGGTCGGCTTTCTTGGTCGCAATTCCAAACTGACAATGCTGTGTCAACCATTACATTTCACTCTATCTGTGTCTTCTTACTCAAAATTACCCACAAATATGACATCAGCCACATCATAAGTGTGTATTTACTACCTTAAGTACCCATAACAACAAGAGTTTAGTACCCACCAACTATTCTTAGCCTCAAAACAGCAGTAATGTAGGTACTTGCAGTTAGGGGCGTCGAAACCATTAATATTATTTCATAGCGAGTACCTAATTAGCGAACTGGACTTGAACACCACAACAGCGCATAAATTCTAACAAAGTAGACTCCATTATTATTTTGGTCGTTAAAGTTCAAGTACAGGATATAAATGAGTTTATTACATAGTTTAGGTATGGTATTTATAATTATTTTCTTTTACTTTAGGTTTGGTTACAAAATTATAACAGACTAGCTGACCCGGCAAACTTCGTACCGCCTCAGAATCTTTTTTTTTATTATTAATACTCACCTTTTAAACCTTCCCTGGACTTTTCATTATTATAATATTAGCCAAAGCCAATTGTAACGAACAATAATTGATTTTTATATAATATAGCACACACTAGCACTCGGCCCGCGACTTCGTTAGTGCTCACCTACGTCATACAAGGAACGCTAAAGCTGCGGTTCCACCGAGGCAGAGCGGAGCAGAGTGGAGACGAGCTGTACCGCGGTTCACCAATCACATAGCAGAGTGGAGAAGAGATGTGGATTACAAGGCATGTGATTGATGAATCGCGGCATAGCTCGAATCCGGTCTGCTCCGCTCCGCCTCAAGAATTTTTTTAAAGCAGTTTTGTCTATAAAAATGAGTCTATAAAATCCGCTTCAAGTATTAATCGGAAACCAAACATACTGTATAATGGGCTATGATATATGGGGTTATAATATGCTTTGCCAGGTTTTAAAAAACGGGTTGAAAGCACCAAATGCAATTCAGAGGTCTGTTTGAGGTAGTTCATAAGCAGAAGAGCACATAACTTGGAATTGCGTCAAGTGTAGTCATCATTTCGATACCTCCTAAGTATAATGAGTCAACTGACATTATAGTAATTTTACAGGAGAGCGATTTGAAGGTAAATCGTTTATATTTTAATGAAATCAAATTAATTCGAAATAAAGTAAATGTTTTTTTAATCAAAATTGTAAGCTCTTCCTTTGGTATAAAATGATTTTGGTGATTTTTGTTTTTAAATGACATTTTATGTACATGACTGGGTATACGCCGGCGGGACTCAATAGTGAAATGGTTTAACTACCGCTTATATTAGTGTACGTCGTCCATCAAAATCCATCGTTTACACCAAAATCACATGAAATATGACTGTCATTTTATGAATATAATTTTACTTTTGTTTGTTTCAGGGGTTTTCTGTCTCACTTAATAATAAAATGTTGAAATTATATCACTTGACTCATTATACTAGGAAAGTACTTAGCAATGTTAACATTTGAAAACTCAGCGTATACTGGACCAATGTAATTTACCGAGGGTTTTTATTAGTATTTTTTTGTAATACCTTACGATATTATGTGGGATTAATAAAAGCTAGGAAGAAGAACAAGAATCATACACCCAAAACAACTCATTTTGAAGAATCACAATGTATTTTTCGTCATAATTAAGTAGGAATATCTTTTTAACATAATAGCTTTACTAAAAGCTACAACGAAAACAAATCACTATTAAAAAAATATCAATGTTTCATCATTAAAGCTTCAGAAAAATAAATTAAAAATTTAAAAATCCCCCGACATAAAAACCAAGATCCCTTTTAAAAGTAATAAATAATAAAAAACAACTACATCTTAAAGTACTGAATCAAGACAATCGATTTTTTCGGTCCCCCAACGTGACGTATTTTTTTTATAATTATTAATACATAATTAGGTACTTCACCACTTATATATTTCTAGATTTGGAGTATGTTACGTTAATTTCTCTTGTATATAAAAATAAACTGTCATGGCTTGATTAGGTACTTTAAGATTGAGTTGTTTTTATTATTTAAGTATTAATTTTTAAAGGGATCTTGGTTTTTATGTCGGGGGTTTTATAAATTTTTAATTTAATTTTTACTTATTTTGTACTTTTTATAGGTGCATACTTATTATACTTATATCATTTTATGTTGGGCGGTTACAACACATAATTAAGTTGCAAGGGACGACAGTTGAAAAAACTGTGGATTACTTAGGCAAAAGTACTTTCGCAAAAGGCCTAGCCTATGTAGCCATAAGTAGAATAAAAACCTTGGATGGTGTAGCAATTTATGAGCTCGACCAAAGGAAATTATTTAATAACCCACAAAAATTATCACGCAGAATTGCAAAGACTGAGGTGTATTAATTGACACTCTCACTTGACAATCGGATTTCCATGTCCCAAATTTCCCTCCACCAAAGTTCTTATAAAACGAAGCTAAGAACACTCTCGATTAAGTCATCATTATCCCTTTCAGTGAGCTTTCATTTGAGACCCCATTTCATTTATCCCCACTTTTACCCTTGCACAACTCGGCTGAACCGATTTTCATAAAACACATCTAAGAAAACTCTCCGTAAGTCATCTTTATTACAGACAGACAGACAGACAGAAACACACAAAAACACAAATTTATAACATCCCTCTTTTTCCGTTGGGGTTTAATGTACTGACTAAATCCACGATGTCCATTAAATGCCTTTTATGTTCCAGGGTCACGGTATTCGTTAATCCCACGACATCAAACGATGTTAAAAACACTCTCGATTAAGTAATCAATATTCCCTTTCAGGGCGCTTTCTTATAAGACCCCACTCGAGTTTTTTGTAAACCCTCGGTCACCCTTCCCCACTTTCACCCCTACAACGATTTTCATCAAACATATTGTCCAAGAACAGTCGCACGTAAGTAAAACTAAATTGAAATCGCTTCATCCATTCGGGTCCTATTGGTGCCACAGACAGACAGACAGACAAACAGACAGACACGATAAACTTATAACACCTATATTACATCCACGATATAATTACTATACATGACGATTAATAGTAACTTTACGAAACAGAATTATTACCTAAAATTGCTTGCGCACTCGCCGCCATTCATCGTATACTGAGCCGAAATAAACTTGTATCGGTGCGCGCCCCGCGTACACTGGTACAATGTTATTTAGATCAGTTTACAATGTACGATTTTAACTGATGTTGAAAATGATTTAGTATACGTGAAATTATCTCGGTAATTATTGATCTTTTTAATTTTTTTTTAACACTTACGTTAAGATCACGATTTATCATGTACGTTTTTATAAAAATATGAAAATACCTAAATTTGTTAGTTGACTCAGTATACTTAGGAGGTATCGATTTTTAGTGGTAAGGGAATAAAGAAGGGCAGCGAGTAAAGGGCAACTCGCTGCCCGACCAAGGACCATGCCCGGGTCGACGGCGCGTTGTGTCCCACGCGCGCCTCAAAGAGCGTCAGCATAATGACGGGGCCCCCCTCTCAGAGGGCCAAAGCCTGCCGGGGTCGCGGGATTATTCCCTTACCGTAACCCCGGAACTTAACAGGCTATGAAGGACACCGTGGATTTTAGTCAGTAGAAGTCTGACAGTCCCTCCCGCCCTGCCCGGGGTTGGAGGACTCATTTGATGATTTTACCACGCTAAAAAAAAAAAAAAAAAGGGAATAAAGAAGAACGCTATTTACAATAATTTATATCAAAGGAAATTAATACTTTATTGAAACGTAGCATTTTTTGACAACCTTTTGTTATTTCCAACATTTAACAACACATATTTGACACCACTTTTCACACCTATCACGGAAAAATGCACCTGTCATCACCATGCAAAAAAATCGCCCAGCCCTTTCGCACAAAATTTAATTCCGTGTCATCCATAATTGAATCCGGAGTACGGGAGTCGGGACGAAATAACACATTGAGCATTTTACTAAACATCGCAAAATACTTGAGTCGTAAACGCGAACAGGATACTCAACTTTACGACAGTAGTGTTTGCTCGTATTTTTCTGTCGGTAAAACAGAAAATTTTAAAACCAGTGGAAATGTCTTAACAGCTGCACGGTGTTAAATGTTACAAGGAGATATAGAAGTGGGATGTGGTTTACAACTTTTAACTAATAAATAATTATAATACAGAAGAGTTTGTTTGTTTCTTTGAACGCGTACAATCTCAGGAGCTACTGTTTCATATAGAAAATTTTGTTGAAAACTCTATTTATCGTGGAACGCTAAGACTAAGGCCATATTATATTACCAAACGCAGCCAGGTGGCGTGAGTGAGACCGCGGGGAAAATCTAGTACATTATAAGAAGAAATCTAGTTTTATCTCACGTGATAAAGAACCTTTAACAACTCAAAAAAATATTTAATGTTCATTCAATTTAAGCTCAATGCTAAATCAAGGCCGCACTAAGTCTGTGTGCTCGTGAGTTACGGCCCATTTCTTTTGCAGAGACGAGGCCTGTGTTACAGTAGTAGGAGCTTTATAGGCCGATAATGCTAAAATTGTTGAAAAAAAAAACTTTAATTTCTTCTATTCCTTTCGAAAAGCATTTGAAAGTATAGCCCGTTACTAAAAGATCATGCCACGATAAAAATAATGACCCTATCAACAAGACTTTATCCAATTCGATAGGAAATCTTTGTGCCAGTATTTTACCTTACAAGACTTTTACTATGTTATGGCAATATCAGACGTAGGACAATCTGTACAGTAATTATTTATTAAATCTTCATAAAATAGAATTATTTCATAACCTTTTTTCTTCTCTGGCAAAAGAGCTGACTGGCTGTTGACTTTTTCGCCATCGTTGTCATGAGTTGGAGAGGGAAGTGATCAAGGATCTGACAGTATAGGAGTCTCACAGTATGGGTTCCACTCATTTTATGATTTTACTATGATAAACTATTCACTTCCGAACACTTCCATACACCGTCATAATGTTTTATCCTTGTCCTATATAGCAGCATGTCTTTTTCTTGGCTATTGAATCGTTTTATTTATCGGACTGGTACCCGCAACTGCACGTCGAAATCCCTTTTTTCGCTTTTTTTGCCTCACACAGTAGGTATTGGAAATCTCACTGAGCTATCTAGCCATATCCAGCGAATTCCCCTGGACTATTCCATCGGAGCACATGAAACTATTTTTACTCCCCCACTCATACAAATTTAGTCACTCTTAGTAGTTGTGGGGTACTAATTGACGCTTTAAATCTGTCCCCGCCCTTAGTACACGTCGTATGTTTATGATTTTATCCACGTAACTAAATGTTTGCCCAGACTTCGTCTGTCAAGAGAGGAATGAACTTGGTTTATACGTTACGTTTAAACGTTCATGTTACTCGTATGTAGTTGAATATTTCGCTATTTATTTAGCTTTCGTGGTTGAGTATTCAAAATGTTTTGGTTGATAGTTTCATTTACATTCCTAATTAGTTATGAAAGTGTAGATGGTGAAAACAAGTACTAGACTTGTTTTCACATAATTATAAGTTAGGTAACACTTCAATTGCTCCAAGCCTGAATGAATGTCCGTATAATTTTACATTATGCGTTGTTACGCATAATGTAAAATTAGGATTAGGCTAGGAGGTGGAATTTCCTGCCGTGGTTTGTTTCATGTTAATTACTACCTGTCTTTAAGACAACAGTGAATAATTATATAATTACTTAAATGTACGACATATTTGAATCTATTAAACTTAATACACAAAATAATTTATATTTGCAAAATGAATAAGTAATAACTTCATGCCTATAATCCCTGAAAAGTTAGGCAGAGTTGTGTCTTATCGTATATTACATTACAATGTAATAATTTACCCACCCACATTGCTCCAGTTATCTTTTAGTCCCATGTGGGGTGCAAGGCTGTTGCAATCAACTGGAAACAAATCAAGATTGCCTGATATTGAGAAATTCTTAATAGACAAACTAAATAACACTTAGTGCAACCTGAGAGTCGAAGCCATGACCTTTAGCTGAGCAGTTGCTCTTGCGACCACTAGACCAGCGAGGTAGTTATAATAATATTAATAAAAAAACAATGATTGAGTTTCATTAACCTAAAATAATATAACCGTAGCTATAAAGTTAACCACAGTTTTCTGCTTTCATCTAGCGATAACGGTTAAGCAAGTTTATACTGTAGAGAAACAACTTTTCTCTTCATAACATGAACACAACCCTCACTGCGTTTGCGGTTAATTATGGTTTTCTTTGGTTATAACAAGTTTAACGACTTGTTTCCTGTTTGGTTCGGAGTAACCTGTTTCTGCGATTAAATATTATGAAGAATCTTTGTTTCATCATGTTGTATACTAGGACTAGTGTGAATTTTGATTTTGGCATTCATACAACTAATGATCGTCAAGTTTAAGAACCTCAAAAGATTAGACAAAGGTGTAGTACCTTAACTCACATTTTTCCAGTTAAATTTTAGATCCATGTGATACTGGGCGATCAATAACCACTTAAATGTTAAAAAGGCCTTTTACTCCCAATGTCAAAAATCTGTCAAAAAATTTCTTAAACGCTACTGGCAACTTTTGCCCCTAAGCCAACGGGAAAATAAACAAACGTCAAAATTTGACAATGGAAATGTGTCAGAATTGACAGCTGCGGTGACATTTTGGGTAACGTTTGAGTGGTGCCGAAAATATGCCATCAACCGAACACGCAGGTCGCAGACACTGCGGCTGCTGTTAAGAAGTTCCATAGCAGTGGTGGCCTGCTTGGTAAATGAACCTAAAGTGGCCAGCAGTGCGGCTGACTGCTTACCGTGATCGAGGCACTCCTTCCCTTTTTTTAAATTTTTAGTTAATTACAAAAATGCGTTACTCTTCATTGCAAGAAAAAAGACCACTTCAAAGTTCAATTCTAAAAGTAAATTCTCTTTTACTGACTACTTATCTAATGTTCAGTAAGATTCTTTTCATATCAGTTGGATGTGACGACACAGAAAAATTAAAGAAAAACCTAATTGAAAAATAAAAATAAATACAAAGAAATAAATTATTTTCTTTTATTCGTTCTGTATAAAACAAGCAAGGGTACTCATCTGTCCTGAACCAATAAATTACTAATTAATCAAATACTTCCTTTAAAAGACACACTAAATAAAATACCATAACAAGTAACCTCAGTAAAGAATGTCAAACGGAAACCACATTAGTTGCCAAGGAAGTCGGACGATATTGTAAACTCGATTCTAATTTGAGTGAACACTTTTGCTTGCCAGACATATCACTGCGGGCGGTACACTGTGTCACATTGTAACAGATACTCAGTAGTATTTCTTTAATTAACGACTTTTTTACGACTATTGTAAAACATGTACACATTCTAGAATATGATAACAATTATTATGTATATTAATACATAAAGAGTAGGTCTATCTAGTTGTGTACAGGACGTACACAACTAGATAGACCTACGGCTGATAAGATGATGATGATGATTCTACAAACAGTGAGATAATAATAATATTTACCGATATCTTTACACCAAGCCAGTTTCGTTTAAGTTTTATAGAATAGAGGGCGACACTATTACTTTCAACTAACTAACTATACCATGGTAGCAAGGTATATAGAGCATACCTCGATACCTACCTAACTCAATTCGAACCTAATACCCCCTCTAAGCTGAGCACTAACTAGTTTTACAATAACTTTGTAGACCAATGTTTAAAATGGTGTGTGAGGAATTTTGTTTAGTCATAATATCGGCTTATTTACAAACTCAGCAACCAGAACAACATTACCACGGTAATATTATTATACAGTACTCCGACTTCATACAAACGGACGAAACGCGAGCTATGCCTACGCGCCTCGATGTCGGGGCGCGCTTGGGGCGCAGACAGTCACGACTGTACCGCAGTGACGAACGGACGGTGTGTTGTTTTTTTAACAATAACCGCGCGATTTTTTCACTACAAATCAGTTCAAGTACATTTATTTAATATGACGAGTAGTATATATTGTGCTGTTTTTGGTTGCTTAATTTTTAATTAAGCTATAAATTAGAATGCGGATTTAATATATTTTAAAAGTTAATAATAAAGAATTTAGAACGACTCAGTCGAGGCGCAAATATTTTTCGGTCGCAAAATAAGCCCGAATTGGTTTTCAAACAAAAACATGTTTTTTTTAATTAAATCTACCAGGCAGTCGGGTAAAAAACAACACACATTTTTATTGAACACTTCCTGTCCAATAAACAAAGTATTTTATTTGTTTATATAAAAAGTATACCTATTTACAACTACAAAACTAAATAGAAACAGAAAGTAGGCAAATGTAATTAAAATGCAGGTGACGGGCAGCCAGCCCTAACGCATGTTTACGTACCGCGTGGCTGTAGGCATTTATTTCTATCATGCGGCCGAGTTCCACTACTGTAAAGATAATTATACTGTGTCATTACTCTGTTACAGAATCTACTCACAAAACCGACAACCAACTCTATTATCTACGTACTTACATTCAAGCAACACTGCCTTTAAAATATCTATCGCGGTCAGTTAGCCCCACAATTTCCGTACCCGCCCAAACATTTCACATCCCACTATAAACCATTCTCCTTTTGTTCAGACCAGACCTTCGTCCTTTGTTTGCCATGCGTAAAGTGCATAGTGCTTGGTACAGATTTAGCGATGGTACCGTTTGACGTGGTAATTACGCCGTAAATCCTCAAGCGGACGAAATTAACTCTCGCTTCTGAGTGTGTTATGAAAATGCACGCCATTGTACACTGTAGTGCACTTAAATTGTTTTTTAAGTTGATGGGTTGATTTTTTTGGTGCAGTGTGTAATTTGTGGATTCGTAATTGAATGCGAGGTTTTCTTTTATTGTCGCTTTGCATAATTATTTTGATTGACCTGCTTTTGGCTATTATATTATAACGGTATGCTCAACCCAATGAGGACAATTTGGGGATACGAATTCATCCGCGTTTTCACTTTGATCATTATACTGCAGAGTCTGCTATTACGAGTATAGTCGCGGGACTAACGAAATATCGTGACCCAGGAACGTAAAGGTCTATTGAAGGACACTGTGGATTTTAGTCAATACAAATCTGACAGTCCCTCCCTGACCTAGGTGGGAGGACTCATTTGATTATTTTACCACTTAAAAAAAACAGTCTGTTACTCGTATAACCGTGTCCGAAGTTCACAGCCGATTCGAAATGTATCCTTTGAAGAATTCCAATTTTTACTTGAATGAGGCCAAAAATGGCAGGTTTGAAAAAATACATGACTATTTTGTTACTTACACAGATTGATCTTCAACAATACCCTCTAACAAATTGAATAAGTATTTTCGGCAAGTCCCAAAAAAGTAACCAACAATCATTTAGACCAGTTCATTTTCCCAAATTGATAGACCCTTCTCAGTACATAATCTAGAAATAACTATACTTCATTACATTCAATATGTCATTACAGAAAAAGCTTCATACAACTCAGTAACAATACCGCAAACAACGTTTTCTTTTTCTTTAATAAAGGAGTAAGGCAAAATATCGATGATTCCCGATGTCCACCCCCAGCTTGTCCCCCGCTGGGGGACAGCGCAACTTTTTCTAAAAAATGTTCCCAATGTCCACCCCGGGGTGGACATTAGGAACTTTTTTTAGAAAAAGTTGCGCTGTCCCCCAGCGGGGGACAGTGATACGATTTTTTAAAAATATTTACGTTGTCCCCCACGGGTGGACGGCGCTACAATTTAAAAAATGAGAATTCTCAGTGTCCACCGCGTGTGGACGGAGATACTTTTTTTTATTTATTCCATTTTAATAGTTTTTGTAAACTTTGAGTGAAGACTCGTTACAGATTAAAGACTTTAGAAGGAAGATGATGAGATTATTAAAATAATAATAAAAACAAATTATGTATTTTAAAATCAACGTTTATTTTTAAAAAAATCTTCTAATGAACACCATAATTAAAAATTCAAAAGTAGGTTTATTTATTGTAATAATTTTGTTTTAAAATTTTCTTTTGAAATTGACTAGGATATGACATTTATTTCTAATTATATACACCTGAAAAGTATTTAATCATTTAAAATGTTCATACAAGGTAGAGTAACATCATACCAATTTTTCTAATCCAATTTTACAGGCTCGCTTTATTAAAAGTTTTCATCAAACAAACTTAAGTATAATAAAACGAGCCCAGAAGAATGCTAACTAAAACTATACTAGTACACACGGCTAGTTAGTTTGTTTGTTTGTGTAGTAGTTAGTTTGTTTGGTTACACATCAACCTATACAATACCAGTTTGTCTTGATCTCGCTTTGTGAAATCTTTCCGCACACTCAACGGTCAGCTTACATTGGTTTTGCATAGTTTGATGTGTAGCCAAACAAACTAAGATATGTGTGTACAAACTAAGATATGGTTTTAAAAATAATAATAGTAAAAGATAAAAATAATTTGACAATGGCACACAATCGACTAGAACATTGCAATAATCACATTTTTATGTCTAAAAAAATAAAAAATAAACTTACTTTCTAAACAATACAATAGTATAGTCACAAATAATGAGCAGCCTTACATTGTTCATTTTTTTTGCTGATTATTACAGTTTTGAAAATCATTTTCATCAGTTTTTTTTCAGTCAAAGTATTAAAAATAGTTAAATGGGCCCGCTACCGGGAATAAATAAAAAAGAAGTATCTCCGTCCACCCGCGGTGGACACTGAGAATTCTCATTTTTTAAATTGTAGCGCTGTCCACCCGTGGGGGACAACGTAAATATTTTTTAAAAATCGTATCACTGTCCCCCGCTGGGGGACAGTGCAACATATTCTAAAAAAAGTTCCTAATGTCCACCCCGGGGTGGACATTGGGAACATTTTTTAGAAAAAGTTGCGCTGTCCCCCAGCGGGGGACAAGCTGGGGGTGGACATCGGGAATCATCGCAAAATATTGCCCGTTATCAAACATAGATTTTGTTACGATAAATCAAAAGATTTTTTCTTAGGCGATTCTAGTTTTCTGGGCGAATGTTAACCCAATGCGATTTGTTAGAAGAAAATGAAGGCGATTTTCTATCATTACTTACTGATGCTCGGAACTAGAAAAAGGTAATTAGATTACAAACGAGGGTTTTTGTTAGGACGATTTGATAAACGAAATGTTTATTTAGTAGTGATTAGAGAAGGAAACTGGGCCTACAAAGGCAAAACTAAGTTTATAGTATTCACTGGTTTACGTTCTAACAAAGCCGCTTTAAGATGCATTAATTGATCATAGATATTATTATGTATTCTGTGGTATTGTTACCTTTAGTACCTTTAGTACCTTTAATTAGTGTCCTTTAAGATTACACTCCTTAGTAAATTGAGTAAAATTGTTAGTTTCCATAATTTAAACTAGCACCCGGGGTCGCGGGACTAACAAATTACCGTGACCCCGGAACGTAAAGGGGGCTACTGAATGACACCGTGGATTTTAGTCAGTAAAAGACTAACAGTCCCTCCCGCCCTGCCCTGGCTTAGAGGACTCATGATGATTTTACCACCATACTAAAAACGAACACATCTAACGAACGACGATGTAAGTATCAATATTCCATCCACAGAGCGCAATCTGTAATCCTGTTGAAAATCAGTTCTAAACTAAACAAGAAAGAGATTAACCTGCATAATAAAGAACAATGTACAAACTCCTTCCAATTACAAATCCAACACCCAGAACCCTTGCATAAAATTAACACCATCAGCATGTATATCAGCAGATAACACGATAAATATTAATTTACCGATCGTCACAGTTCCAAATTAACATTTTAAATACATTTACTACGACGCCCGGGCATGCCCAATCGCAATCAAAGACCCGAAAGTTGGTCCCTATCGATTAGACACCGCATCTGTCCCGGGGGAACCCAATAAATATGTAAATTTGTTCTGGATTAACCCCGATTGGCGAAAGATTCGTGTAAATTCTGACGAGCTTGCTGGGAGTAATCAGTTTTTGAACATTATTAAAATCAGGATTTTATTATTTTTACTTATTTCCCTTTTTCGGTATAAGTGAATTGGGGCTAAATGGCAACACTGCTAATTGGCATAATGAGGTTTATAAAAAACTAACAAACCCGGCGAACTCCGTTTCGCCACCAGATGGCTTCCTTTTTTTTTCCTGAATTTTTTTGCTATAAACCTTACGGAGCCCGAGACCTTTCCAACGAATGCAAAACCGTGGAAATCGGTTCGTGCGTTCTGGAGTTATAGCGTCAGGAAGGAAAACTCGACTTATTTTTATATACGAGTAGTAGATAACTAAAGAAAAACAAACTTTCAAACTTTCTTGGTTACTTAGGATGTTGTAAAAAAAAATTACCAGGAAATTCGTAAAGCTAATCTTGTCTTTATAATTTTCCTGATAAAATTTTAACGTTGAAATTAAATACAAAAAACCGGCCAAGTGCGTGTCGGGCCACGCACAGTGTAGGGTTCCGTAGTTGCCCATCAAAATACTTATGCGAATTAACTAAACTGATTCGCTGAATTTAATTTTAAAGAGAAGAATTTTCAAAATCGGTCCAGGAGTCTTTGAGAAATCGGGGAAAATACATAAAAAAAAGATTACGACGAATTTAGAACCTCCCCCTTTTTTGAAGTAAGTTAAAAATAGTTGACGATAAAAACCTACCTATCCCCAAAAAACATACCGCAAAAACATACCTATTACAGCTGTAAAAATAAAGTTGACAAACTTACATTTGCAGTTGAAGAGCTTGTTCTCCGATACATTTTGTTTAGGAAAATATGTTATCCAAGTACATTTTATAAGTTGGTCGACTATTACTCGTAAAGTTGTAAAGCCTACTTAGTCATGATAATTTTCTTTTAAACTTCGTTATATATACTACTATTGTGAATTTTTTCACACCCCCAAACATAACCGTTTAGCTGGTAGAGGGGGGGGACACTCGAGCCGAGCAAAATTTAGCACTTTAAAGCTTAATATTTCACAAACGAATTTTTTTATCAAAAAATTGTTAATGGAAACTATCAATATTTTTTAAAGACCTATTTAATGATACCCCACACTAAGGGGTACGCGAGAAAAAAAAAAATCCCCTCTTTACGTGTACAGGAGGTACCCTAAAAAAAAATATTTTACGAGATTTTATTTTACCACTTTTTCGGCACAACAAATCCGTATATTTACACCAAATTACAGCTCTCTAGTACTGTGCGTCTCTGAGCTAAACTGCGGACAGACGGACGGACGGACGGACGGACATGGCGAAACTATAAGGGTTCCTTGTTGACTACGGAACCCTAAAAATGATAATGATCTCCACATCTTCTTTATTAAAGTATTGGTCGGATGCAATCTGAGTACATCGACAGGCAAAGAAAATCTTCTTTTTAAAAAATTAACACATAATATCGTACACTAAATTAGAAAGTAGTTTTAGAAGACTTCACAATATAAAAATTTCAACCTTTTCTGGGACACGAGTCTCCTGCTTTTGGAAGAGTTTGTCATAATTTACAACACGGACTAACTACTGTCGTAAGCCTAAATAAAAAGAGAAGCCTGAGAGTTACGTTCAATCCCATCCAACAGGCTATTGAATAACAACAGAATTTTCCATTTTATATCGCTTCGTATATTCAAAAATACATAAATAAAACGTCTGAAAAGGCTTAACGAAACTCCCATAAAAGTTTCACACGTCCACACACATGTGCCAAAAGGCAATCTTTCACAAAATAACCATTCGCTTGAAGAGATAAACCGCAGGAATATGCTTTTAATTCCAGCATGTAGGCGAAAGAATTCAGCGGTCATAAGATTTATAGGGCCCACACAATTTATGAGCCAGCAGGGCCATCTTTTTCATTGGGCAGTGGTCCAGGGCCCCACAGACCTTAAGCACCCCGAGTTTGCATCGTATCAGTGACGAGACGAGACTTCAAAAAAATATAAATCCCAAGAAGTTTTTTTTTCGAGCTCGCTACGCTTTTCTTTGACATACTTTCCTATAATTTTATCTCTTGATTTTTTTTATTATAATTGACGTTGTGTGAATAATGAAAGAGTATAAAAAGTATGATAAAAATATTCTAACGTGTCCGAGGCGGTTTGTTTGTGTATCTGATTCACTTGGCTTGCTTTCCACCCTATATGAATCCCATGTTCTAAAGAGCCCAGGACGAACAATAGGTTAAATACGGCCCTGTATGAACCACGACACAAGGCATCAGTCTATGGGAGGCAAACCATGATAATATTATGGGCTATGGCAGTCTATTGTTTTATAATAGAATTTCATTTTGGGGAATGGGATTAGGATGTGGTCGGTTTTAGGAGCTGGTGAGCAGGTCTGGTTTTCTATTTTAATTCAGTTTTATTAAGCTTTTACTTATACTGATACGAACATTTTTGAGGAATTAACTTTCATTAGAATACTATGTTAAGCGAAAGATATTTGACAAGATTAGCAGTGCAAGTATAGTTTGCCGCCAAATGCCATGGGCAGTGTGTCTCATGTGGAACAACATTTTAGTGTTGTTACATAAAACCAAAGATTAAAATCGTTAGATTCACCCTAAGCGACCTAACAATTATATTTTAATTACAATGGTATTTGAGTGATATCTTTTGTTCTCGTTTACTCATATTGAAAATCGTATCTACCATTCAAGGCGAGAAAAAATTATGCTTACTCTTTTGAATGTAAACATTTTTTCATGCATTTTCATTTATGTAAAGTCTTACTGTACAAAAGAACACGTATCAAGCAGCATCCGATAATACCCGTGTGTTATATTGAATATTTCCCGCACAACCTGTTTGGCTTTCACGTTTAAACCGAGTTTATCAAGTGATTAGTGCCAACACCGCTAATTAATTTGATGAAGTTCCTGTAATAAACATCAGCTCGATGTTTAATCTTGCTTATATCGTTCTTAATGCTGATATATAGCAGTCTAGAAATAATTATGAAGGTTTTGAGTTGCAAAATCGCATAATTATCTGGCTTCCCAAAATGCGACCAATAAAGTACACAAGCCTTGAAATTTAGGGCACGCCACAATTCCAGCGGTAAGATCCTTCTTTGAGGAGTGGCTGGAGAGGCACCATGGTGTCCTCTCCTTTCGCTTGACGCAAGTCCTCATCTGGGAGAGGACAGCGTCCACCTCACAACCCATCCGCCGTGATTTTCGGTCACCGTAAGTGCCGGGCGGCCATGGACTATCTAAGCGCACCTCAAAGAGCTGTTAACAATTTAACGGGGCCCCCCTTAGCGGGCCAAATCCTGCCGGGGTCGCGGGACTTTCTTATCAGGTAACCGTGGCCCGGAACGTAAAGAGCTATTTAAGGACACCATGGGTTTTAGTCAGTACAAGTCTGACAGTTCCTTCCGTTTTGCTCTGGGTGGGAGGACTCATTTGATGATTTGACCTCGTCAAAAAAAGCCTTGGACTTTGCAAAAAAATCCCTGTGGGGAATGAGGCTTAGAAGAAATGTTGGACAGCAAGTAAGAGTGTTTTATTAACATAATTTCCATTTTAATTTTTAAAAGAGAGCTATTATTATTATTAATTATAGACCTATTTAGTTGGATTCCTATTTTAAACACAATTAATCACTGATCAAATATTAGATGTGATTCTGGAAACTGCTGAACCTGTAATGTGAAAAAATGTGCGAGAATAAGGAACTACCGAAAGATTTTCTCGTATGTCAACTCTGAAGAAACTAGTATAAAAACCAAAAGCTTTTCAACCAATCGCCACTTGTCTAGGTAACTAAGTAATAATCGCTTCGTTATTTCTTAGTCAGACTTCAAGAATGCCTATGTTCCATAAACGTCTTCGGTATATGAACTAAATGAACACTTATCGCCTTTCTCAGAACATTACACAAGCTGTCACACTTGGCTAAGTTTCCAGATGTCTTCCTAGAAAAAAATATTTCTCGCGTCTTCAGTAACTCTTGTGATTCGATCCTCATTAAGGTTTTCGTTAGGGCCTTTTTTTTTTTTTTTTTAGCGTGGTAAAATCATCAAATGAGTCCTCCAACCCCGGGCAGGGCGGGAGGGACTGTCAGACTTCTACTGACTAAAATCCACGGTGTCCTTCAATAGCCCTTTCTGTTCCAGGGTCACGGTAAGGAAATAATCCCGCGACCCCGGCAGGCTTTGGCCCTCGGAGAGGGGCGCCCCGTCATTATGCTGACGCTCTTTGAGGCGCGCGTGGGACACAACGCGCCGTCGACCCGGGCATGGTCCTTGGTCGGGCAGCGAGTTGCCCTTTACTCGCTGCCCGCATGCCCGCGCCTACGGTGACCGGAGATCGTCTCGCGACGTCCGTCGCCGTGGGCGTGCACCACTGCGGGTGGGGCGGAGGGAGGACACTGTCCTCTCTCGCTCGCGGCCCGCCTCCTCCTTAGCGAGCATTACTGCTTCGCAGAAGGAGGCGACCGCTTCCCACTCCGTCTCGCCCCGCAGCATGGCCGCGACCAATGCTGGGCGCGAGAGGTCTCCGCCTATCGCAGCCGTGAGGACACGTCGGTGCCCTGCCCAAGCTGGGCAGTCTTGCACCGTATGCTCCACCGTGTCCTCCGGGCGATCTTGGCAGTGGTGACACCCAGGCGTTTCCTCCTTTCGCATCAGACACAGGTACCTCCCGAAACTTCCGTGTCCGGTGAGGACCTGCGTCAAGCGGTAGGTCAGGACGCCATGACTTCTCTCCAGCCACTCCTCAAAGAGGGGTCTTACCGCCGCAATTGCGGCGTGCCCGTTCGTTAGGGCCTAAAAGATTTTTTTCTATATCCTGGGTGCGAAGATTTTTATGTGGAAAGATAAATTAAAACCTGCAAGCTCTGGATTCAGTACATACGACGCTGTTACCAACCGAGTCATCGAGGTCCTGCCTACAAGTATGAATCTTTCAATCCATTTAACGTCTTTTGAATGCGTTTACAAACATTAAAACTTATGTTACCGGCCAAACCCGATTTCAGGACAAACTAGTCTGGCCTAGGCTAAATTAGTTCTTTGCGTTCTCGTAACTTGCTGGCACCCCGACTCGGACAATTTAGGTTAGAAGAGGATGGCGATGTCATCCTCTTCATGGTTTTTTTTTTTAAACCACCCAGAAGTAGGAGTCCCGCGAAACGGGGCTCCGTCGACTTGCTCCTCTGAAGGAAGGACTATGTAGTTTAGCCTAGGCCAAACTAGTTTGTCCTGAAATCGGGTTTGGCCGGTAACATATACAAATAGCCAGGTCCGAATAACTGTCGGTCATACATTTATGTTGTTCTTAAAGGCAGAATCGAACTCGTGACACGCAGCACAACAGTGATTCACTCAGCAACTGCGTCAACCTCGAAAAGTTTCAAGTTCACGGACAGTTGACACACTTTATCCAGTTTTATTACACCAAATAAATCCTTACATATACGCAGTGTGTAAAAATATTTCTACGGCTTCACCGTATATTATACAGGGTGTCATTAATCGGGTGACACAGCACATTAAGGCAATACGGTGCGTACATGACGTCAGAGGCGTGAAAAACAGCTCGAATTCCCCTATTAATGCACGTGGAACACGATTTATCTTGTAAAGTTAATTTTTGAATTAAAAGCGAAAAATTCTCTCTCGCTGCATGCCTTTGATTCACGTTCGCAAATTATGCTTTTGAGAATATTCATACGGGATTTTAAATTCATGGCTCAATCAATTTTATTCTTACTTCGGTAGAGCATATAGTTTTCATCGACGACGATAGAGATAATATTTTAAGTTTTAAATTACAATTTTACTCCTTTACATTTTTTTATTATAACCGATTTAAAAAAAGTAGGTTCTCAGTTCGACCTGGGTGTCGAGTCTGCTAATTATTTTTCAGAATGGCGCCACAATGGCGTTTCAATTTTCGAACCATTTTTTACTCAGCAGTAAAAAATGGTTCGAATAAGCACTACAATTGAAACGCCATTGTGGCGCCATTCTGACTAATAATTAGCAGACTCGACACCCTGTATGTATGTATCCGTGTCCGCGATAATCTCGCGTGTGGCTGAACGGATTTTGATGCGGTTTTCAGGAAAGTGTTCATTACATTCTGGAGAAGGTATTATAACAATAATGGATACCTCGTGAAGTTGCCCGCATAGATCCGTTTTTGTTGCTTACTAGGATTGTAGATTTTCAAAGACACCGATTGTATGAAGATTTTTGTTGAATATCTAAACTAAAAAGGGAAAAGCAAAAACTTTTTGAAAAAAAAGTGAACCGACTTCAAAACCAAAAACAAAAACTTGTGTTTGGTTTTGAAGCGAATTAAACGAATCAAAGGTATTCAGAGATTTTTTCTCAGAAAAAAAAGGATTTACCGGTTACATTAGGCATCGGGATTACTATAATCAAAATGTCTTCAATGATAGGGCAAAAGCCAATTCTGTCTAAGAACAGGCCCTAATCTAATATGCTGCCCAGTGCGGGTTATTGGATCTCACATTAGTTCGAAAATTCGGTTCCAGAATGTGCAGATTTCCTCACGGTGTTTTCTTTTACCGTTTCTAAGAGCAGCAGTGATAAAATATTGTCGACAAAGTAGTCCTGAGCCCGAATAGTCTACCCAGAAAGGAGAAAAAGGGACTGTCAGGCTCTTGCAGACTAAGAACGGCCGTATTTCTTTACATGCCCTTTTGCGTTCCAGTGCCGCGGGTCCTTTTAAGACAGTACCGTGACCCGGCAGTCGTTTGGTCGTATAGGGCCCCGTCAGTCTGTTGTGCTGAACAGGACGTACTTCGTTTCATTGACCTTTTGTGCTTTGATGATGGTTATAAGCTAAATACGTATTACTTGGGACTTAAAAATAACTAACGCAATAATACCTAGTAGATACTCGTAAAAGAAGCGTAGTTTCATAAACTAGATAACATATTCTTCTCCTTTGAGATCTTATCCTTTTATGCATGCTTACTGGTACTTTGTTTCATCAAAGAACGTAAAACAACGTAGTCTAGTAAGTCTACAAAGACTTTGGGTACGTGCACGTTACATGAGAAATCTCCTTTGCTAGAGTGTTCTTAGCCTTTTCACTAACGATGTTGTAGCTCTGGCTACAAGAATATTCTGGTTTTATTTTTTGATTCCTGTGCAATAAGTACAAAACAATTTTACTTCAATAATCTGAAAAAAAGTGTAATAAATTGAGAGCAGTGGTGGCTCCATGATAAAAGCATCGCTTACGAGTCCTGGGTTCTAACCTAGCCGGGTGCATAACTTTGGGTAAGTTACTCGTATTTCAAATATCTTCAGGAAACCGACGTATTCTAGAAACGAAAATTCGAACTCTATCAACTCGCATTATGCTCGCGTGGTTGATTGTAAAGTTTACATATTACGAGTATTATAGAGAATCCTAGGTTATCCTAGGTATAGGTTGATTATGTTATGAGTTGTGCGCATATTTCAGCTGTTTTTAAATTTAAATTTAAATAAACTGATAACAATGTATAAATACACCTACAATCTCCAAAGGGGTGAACAGGAGCTATCTTCATTTACAAACACTAGTCTGGAGTCTCTACACACACTTCCTAATATTATGTAGTTGTCCCAACGAATGTTAAAAATAGCTATTTCAAAGTGAAAATCTAAAATAAATGATTTCAGGCTTATTTTTAAGTTTACACGTGGAGAAAAAACATAAGTAATAAAAAGGATTGATATCAAGGAATTGATCTGTTAGTGAGTGTGGAGCAGTGGTATCGACCCCGACTTGTGTGTTCCAGCCAGCCAAGCGCTCTACATCGGTAACATCGTAAGGAAACCGACACGTACTAGAAACAAAAAAAAAATCGAAGACATGTGACATCTACCAACCCGCACTGGGCCCGCGTGGTGGATTATGGCATAGTCCCTCTAACAGAGAGGAGGCCTGTGTCCCAAAAGTGGGAACATTTTTAAAGACTGATGATGATGATCTGTAAGTGGAATGACAAAGTGGATAGTAGCTAATAGGTCCTTTGAGCCCTGTAAGCTTAAATTCGTTAGACGAGTCTAAATTAGGCTTGGTAGCGAGAGTCTGATGATATAGCCAGGAGGTAGGTTTTGGAACTTTACAGTGGCTTCTAGTGAATATTGCGAGTTCGATTTGCCTTACTGGTTTTATTGTTGTGAACCTCGTAATATATCATCCAAATGTAGGTGAAAAACGAACGCCGCCACCGTCAAGGATTATGGCTCTATTCTCTCACAATTACGACCACGACACACCAACTGCAATCACACGACATCGACTCGACAGTGTGCATGTGCCTATTTTGTGTTGAAAAGAAAATTTATCATTAAGAGCGCCCTTCCCCATCCGACGAACGGCAACGCGAGCATGGCCAAAAAGCTTGTTGTTTCATCCAGAACAAGAGGCAAACCCGTCCCCGCTCGACTCGTCCCCCGCTTACCTCTTACCGCCACATGGCTTACAAGCAAGTGAGAACGCGATAACATTAAAGAAAAAATAGTGTGCGGAAGTTTCATAAAATTTGTTCCAAGAAATACGTGTTTTTTCGTAAGCCTTACAAGATTATGAAAAAAAGGTTTTGCATTTAGAAACTCCATTACATTTACAAGGTTTCTATGCAAATATTTCTTTCCGGTTACAATTAATGAGTACATTATAAACGCCCAAACATCATATAAAATTTGTGCAAAAAAGCTGATTTTTTGAGGTTTGTACTGAATTTGTTTCTTAAAATTTTGATTTTGCGTTTTGATAGAAACCTAGATATAGTGCACAAGATGCCTATTAGTTCAAAAGTTTCAAAGAAATATCTGTTACAACGCCATAATCACGTACGAGCGTTTGTATGAAAAGATAGACGGGTTGGCCGCCCTTAACGACCGCGTATGACTGACTGCATCACAATCACAATGTTCCATCAACGCAACACGGAAACTATGCATACATTCTTGAGGTTTGGTACGGTAATTAAACAAAACCCAACTGCTGCGACTCTGTTCAGTAGGTAGTAGGTACCTAATCATGATTCCAATTTGACCAACTTTTTTGCGATTTTATTGCGTTCTCGTAAGTGTGAATAAACTCTAAATAAAAACGAAGATGGGATGATAATAGTCATCATATAAAGATGCTGTTATCTTTGTGAATGTTTTCTTAATAATAATAGGCGTTTATTCTGTCACTTAAAATTACTCTTTTATTTTTTACTAGCCTGTACTGTCCCACTGCTGGGCAACAGCCTCCCTCCATTTCTTCCAACGGTCTTGATTCTTATTTATTTATACGTTATGCACTTAGTTACCAAAAAATCTTAATGGGACTTAATGAACTGGGCATTATCTACCAGTCTACTTTATGTGGTGCCTTTGCAAATTCTCTTTAATTATTTTGAGAAATACAATACGAAAAATCATGAAAATAATAACAACTAGTGTAAGTTTTCTGACCCTAAAAAAAAGACTACATAAATTACATACCTGCCAGTTTAAGTCCGATGCGTTTCCCTGGAGGTTTAATTAACTCGATGTGTGTCCTCCGCAACCCTCGTTCTGTGCACAGTCCCGAGTCAGTCGAGAGCGAAGTCTGGGATTTGAACACTGTAACAAAAGAAACTAGGTGTTAAATCTTACAAAAATACTTGAAAAATGTTGCACCACCCTGGGAATTTCTCCTGTATTGATAATTTTTGAGGAAAGAAAAATTCAGTTGCAAGTGGGATTTGAACCCGCGTCTTCTAGATAAGTTCTTCTGTATTGTGAGTGAGTTTTACAAGAAAATAAATAACACTCAAACGGTGAATAAAACCATCGTGAGGAAACCGCCATGTACTAGAACCAAACCCAAAATTCAAGAAGTTCTTACGGAGAGGAGGCCTCTGTCCCCAACAGTGAAAGCATTTTATAAGTTGATGAGGACAGTCAATCGTTCAGCCACCGCGCCAACTGCGGCGATCATGTTTCCCTTCTAGCTTCAATAGCTCTTTTTGGCGTAAATGTCTCATTGGTGGGCTCTCCCACCTCATTAAATGTAGTCTTGTCGAGCGCCACATCGGACCCAACGACAAGTCGGGAAAATTAATCATTCATCATTTTGATCATCTTGCTGTCCTTATTCCATTTTACTTGGAGTCGGCGTAACACGTTTTCGTCCTCAAGTCTACTGTGAGTGTGACAGATGTAAAAAAAATTATAATTACAATTTTAATAATGTAAGATCACTATTTTTTAATTCTCTTTCCTAGAAGGTCTATTTTATTATTCCCAAACCTCACAAAACCTACTCTAGCCGACCGAGATTGCCCCCAAACTACCCTAACATAAATCACCCCACTTCCCTTGTTTCAGACGAAAAATAACCTGCAATTTCCCCGAAACTACGCCCCCACAATACTCGAAAACGGGTACAGTTTCGGTAGCAAAACATTTAAGTGGTGGACGCACAAATCTCGCCACGATCGTTTGCGCCCAACTTTTACTGTAACTGCACTTGTAAACTGCGGAGCCTCCCTTAAAATAATACTGGAGCGGGGTATCGATGGTGACTTGTGGCAGTTAGGAACTAATAAAAGAGTGTAAGCTGCGTTATTAAGAAAAGGAGGAATGTTACGGTTGAATTGAGCCAGATATTAATACTCTTAAATACTTCTCATGTTGACATGGTTTAATTAAAACTAAAAATTTACTAATATTATGAAATAAATATTTACAAAACATATTATTAATTATTTGATATTTAATAAGATATTTAATTTAGTATCTTTTGTAAATAGTTAGTTTTAGTTCTGTACCTATTTATTTAGTAGTAGTAGTTTTAGTTCTGTACCTATTTTATCTATAATATGTATGTATTTAGAAATATATTATGTATGTTTATCAGTTGTCTAGTTCTAGTACCAATAACACAAGCTCTGCTTAGCTTGGGACTAGATGGCGTTGTGTGATAGTTGTGGAATATTATTATTATTATGTTTTAAAGGCTCTTTGGTCGATTGACACCGCTCAGATAGGACCCGCGGGATGAATGAACCAATTCATGATTTTGATTATTTTTTCATTGGTCGATTGGACCCGCTGTTCGAAATGACATTTAATTTCAAGTTTCAGTACAGACGTGTAGAAAAACGTTACGCGGAATGCATGTGGTGCAACATGTTTAGCCCTTATTCATGTAGTTTGACCCATATTAAGAACTTTGCTGACAGAGCGCGATCCGTTCCGGCGATCCGATCTGCCGATGTGATCTCTGTAATGGCAGAACTGAACAGAACAGAAAAAACTTTGTCACGGTGCAGCTGTTGCTGCTGGGAGCCTCTTCCATTACGTAGAGCCAACCTTCATCAGTTAACTCTGGAGGCAGGTGAGATAACGCTGCACAAAGTTTAATATGGATTTTCCCCAGATGGGTTTTAGTAACGCCCAGCTCCTTAGACTTTCGCCAGAGACTTCGGCAGAAGTGGAAGTAGCAGCCAGTAATCTTAACGTTTGTAAAAGAGTGTTTGACAGCTACTATGGCTGGAACTTCAATATCCATGGTGCTGTTGACAGGGTTTCATTCTGGGAGTTTCAAAGATTTTTGAGAATATTAGGGGTTAGCTTAAAGAGAGTGGAACACTACGGTCAGAGATTTATATCCGTTTTTTAAAACTTTCAAAAATCTCTATACAAGAAAAGAAATAAATCTATTGGCTCAAGAAGAGTAAGCGCAGAACAAGTTTGTGTTTCTATGTCCAGCTCAGTTTGTCTCAATTTGTAAAATAAGACATCTGCTGGACATCCCATAGTGACATTCGGATATAAGGTAGAAGAAGAATTGAGTGAAAACCGTCTTATGTAATATGGGGCTAATTTTGAAAGGGCCAATAAACTGTCCCTATGCTAACGATCCGATCTGCCGATGTGATCTCTTACCGGACTTGAATCAAGAAAACATTTCTACTGGCTAGTCATAATCTCCCTGCCCTAATTCCATTTTACTTGGGGTCGGTGCAACACGTTTTTTTTCTTCCATTCTCACCTATCAGACGTCACAGTATCATTTACTCCTTATTCGTTCATATCATTCCTTAGACAATCCATCCATCTTTTCCTTGGCTTTTCTCTTCCTCTCCATCCATCAACATTCATACCCATCATTTTCTTAGTCACATGAGTATCATCCCTCCTTATTACACGTCCATACCAAGACAGACTTTTTTTTTCCTTACTTTATTCGTTCTTGTCACTCCACACATCCATCTCAGTATCCTCATTTCCGCTACATGCAATCGTTTCTTATCCATCTTTTACACAGCCCAGCATTCCGATCCATACAATACGACAGGTCTAACGGATTTGTATATTTTTCCTTTTAACTTGAGAGGCATCCGTGGGTCGCAAGTTGTTCCGGTAACCTGTCGCCACTTCATCAATCCCTAGTTGATCCGGTGTGTTGTGTCCCGGTCTACATCACCATCTCCTTGGACAAGCGACATACCGAAAGACGGAACAGACTGGTAGAGGTTTTTTTTTTTTTTTGGTGTGGTAAAATTATCAAATGAGTCCTCCCACCCCAGGCAGGGCAGGAGGGACTGTGAGACTTGTACTGACTAAAATCCACGGTGTCCTTCAATAGCCCTTTATGTTCCGGGGTCACGGTAATGAAATAAGTCCCTCGACCGTCCGAAGACTGGTAAGGGTAGGAAACTTTTCTATTTGCTAGAACAATTCTAAAGTTTTGAAAGCGGGTCCAAACGACCTATTCAAAAACGCATTTGGTCGTTTGGACCCGCGGGTCCCGCCAGAGCGGGGTCAAACGACCAAAGAGCCGTTTTAAAACATTTACAATTTTTCACTAAAAAAAAAACAAGAAACCCTTAATTTCCTTTTCTTAAATATTTTGACACTTCAAATCTTTTAAATCATTAATCACACAAAACAGCATCGGGCCAAATATTTTTCGTAGAGGAAACAAAAATATTGTAGTTTCCGACGAAAGTTCTGTGCAAGTGATAAAATGTAAGTGGATAAGTTTCGCTTTGGATTATTTTTTGTTGAACTAATATTAAGAGAATATGAAATAACGTTCACTAGTTTATTAGATAATGTCAATAAAAATAACGTGTATATATGTATTTTCTCTTAAATTGAAGGCCATTTATAATGTAGAATTACTCATTATTTCTTGGTGCGTGTACATCAGATTGTTTTAGTTAGTTCTTGCCTGTGGTTTTGCTCAATTACAGAGGTAAGATATTGTTCCGTGTCACTTCTATATAGGGTGACTGGTAATTAGTGTACGATACTTAAACACGTGATTGTGCTCATGATAACAAACAATTTTTATTATGGGAGCAAAGCCGAAATAATGAAAAAAATATCAGCTGTTCAGTACATTAAGCAAACATAAATGTACTGAACAGCTATTTTTTTTTCGCGTTTTCAGGTTTGTTCCCATAGTAAAAGTTGTTGGTTATCATGAGCACAATCACGTGTTTAAGTATCGTACACTAATTACCAGTCACCCTATATATAACTGTTCCATTTTAAATTGAATCGTATTTCGATTAGCCCTCTACGTTTCTAATATAAACAGAAACAACTCCACACTTTGCTGCCCCCAAAACGGTAAAAGAACTTTACTAAACAGTCGATACGCAAAAAAAAAACTCTCAACAAATCGGTACAGTTAACAAATAAGGTACAAAAACTTTGTTTCCGCTAACGCCTGTAACTCAAACAATTACGTTTTGAAATTGTTGTTTGCGAATTTCGGCGGATTCGCGGGTCGTTAGCAAAGCTTGACATTTCATTTCGAAAAAGAAGGATTGGTTTTTATCCATCTCTAATTTTCTACGGAACCAGCCTCGTCTCACTTTTTTTCTGTCGTTTTCACAATTTTCAGGGCTTACCCTCTTTTCACGTAATTATTCTTATAACGAATGTCATTAAGAGCCAGTTCACAAAATTCGAACGCTCGAGTTTAGGTAAAAGACGGGAGCAATGTTCATGTGTGCGTAGCTATTCACACATACACAACGCAACCAGTGTAGCGCTAGTGTTGAGACGGACTAAACAATCTTGAGCCGATATAATCGTAATGCACTTTGGTTACATTTCTGAAAAAGTTTTTGGAACGAAGTTCCTTATCGCGCGTTGTGAAAGGGGGCTAGACGGAAAAAAATTCTTACGAAAAGTTGTCACGACACTTTTTGCTATAGTAAGAGACAGACAGATATGTTTCTCTGTCTGTCTCTCTCTCTCTTATAGAAAGCAAGCCAGATATTTTTTCATTTCTATTTCGCATTGAACAGTGTGGTGTCGCGACGATTATTTTCGTTGAGTGTATACAGGTTTTTTGTAAATAATAAATAATAAAAAATAATAATAATAATGAATCCTTAATGAAAAAATATCGAGGTTTTCGTTATCGGTGTCGTTTTCATGGTTTTCCAGGGTGTATAAACCGATGATGCAGTCTAAATGTAAATCCAAGATGGCGGCTGCAAAAAATATCGAGGATTTCGTCACGGCTGCAAAAATATCGAGGTTTCCGTCATGGGTGTCGTTTTCATTGTTTTCGAGGGTGTTGAAACCGATGGTACAGTCAAAATGTAAATCCAAGATGGCGGCTGCATAAATTATCGAGGTTTTCGTCATGGGTGTCGTTTTCATGGTTTTCGAGGGCGTTGAAACCGATGGTGCAGTCAAAATGAAAATCCAAGATGGCGGCTGCATAAATTATCGAGGTTTTCGTCATGGGTGTCGTTTTCATCGTTTTCGAGGGTGTTGAAACCGATGGTGCAGTCAAAATGTAAATCCAAGATGGCGGCTGCAAAAAATATCGAGGTTTTCGTCATGGGTGTCGTTTTCATGGTTTCCGAGGGTGTTGAAACCGATGGTGCAGTCAAAATATGGATAGTATGGAAACAAGGCCTAATTGTAGAAATAAATACCTACGCTCTCAACTGCAGCCTTAGGGTTGTCACGAGCGCGGAGAATGGAACATAATTATGTGGCGCTGATGCTTGATGAACCCGGTGGCTGCGCACCTTACTATGCGTTTCAACTAAGTATTAGATGACCTTGGCACCATATTGTAACTGCAATTGTGTTTAACGAAAAATACTTTGCGCAAATTACTTTTCAATACTTAATATTTATCTTATTCATGTTATTTTCATGTGATTTTCGTTATTTGACATCTGGGATTTCTATTTTGATAGCAATATCGGTTTCAACACCCTCAAAAACCATGAAAATGACATCCATGATGAAAACCTCGATAATTTATGCAGCCGCCATCTTGGATTTGCATTTTGACTGCAACATCGGTTTCAACACCCTCGAAAACCATGAAAACGACACCCATGACGAAAACCTCGATATTTTTTGCAGCCGCCATCTTGGATTTACATTTTGACAGCACTATCGGATTCAAAACCCTCGAAGACGAAAACTATAAAAAGACGCCTATTATGAGAAATTGTAGCAGAAACCATGTCGGTTTTTTTTTACAAATTATTTATTTACGAATTTATTAAACGGTCACGCGGATATAGAATTCGATATTGATAAAAATCATTCTTACCTTCAAAATAAGCAGGGAGTTTAAAAAACAAAATCTCCGGTTATGATGAAGCCGAGTTCAAACAGCCATATACGTAACATAAATAAACGCAACTCGTCTTTACGCGGCACTCAGAACTGACAGCACTGCGATGTCCGCTTAGAAGCCTCGTAGATGCGCGTGTTTGTGTGAGTGCACCGTTTCGAACGTTAGTACGTAATTTCCGGACCATCCATATTTTTACTGTGCTACGGGGCAGACAAGAGCTTCGAGTACGAGTACTTCTCAAAGCGTGGGAGCGTATCTTTGCAAGTTACAACCACGATCTATACACGTCATGTAAATATATCCCAGGCCCCTCTCTCAGCCCCGTAGGGTTATTTTCTTTTTTTTTAAAGATAATTAAAAACGTTGGTTTTTCATATTTCTGACAGCGAACCCTTTCATTTGATACCCATATCATGGGGGTGCATTTCAAACAGCTAATCCGCCATCTTGGATGTCCGCCATGTTGGATTTAAGACACGTGACTATTTTTTTCGTATTCCTGACAGCAAACCCTTTCATTTAATACCCATATCATGGGGGTACCTTTCAAATAGCCAATCCGCCATCTTGGATGTCCGCCATGTTGGATTTAAGACACGTGACTATTTTTTTCATATTACTGACAGCAACCCTTTCATTTGGTAACCATATCATGGAGATGCATTTCAAATAGCCAATCCGCCATCTTGGATGTCCGCCATGCTGGATTTCAGGTACGTGACTATTTTTATCATATTCCTGACAGCAAACCCTTTCTCTTGATACCCATATCATGGGGATGCATTTCAAATAGGCAATCCGCCATCTTGGATGTCCGCCATGTTGGATTTAAGACACGTGACTATTTTTTTCATATTCCTGACAAGAAACCCTTTCATTTGATACCCATATCATGGGGGTGGATTTCAAACAGCCCGACCGCGATCTTGGGGAGGCCGCCATATTGGATTTCTCACCACTCTTGCGCCCCATTGCAAAAACTAATAAAACGAAAACGGATGGCTAATTAATGCACAAATCCTACAAACTACTATTATAATTATAATAATACTTTAGTTTGATAAAGTAACGAAAATCTTACCTTATAAAAAAAATTTGGAGAGAATCAAAATGTGGCAGTCGCAGTATAATATTCCGTTCACGATACGTACGCTCTATAATCAGGACGAGGAAAAAAGTGATACAGGTCCTACGTCGACGGGCGCTGGAGCCGTACTGATTGCAGCCCGGTTATGTTTCGTAATTTATACTAGTTTAGAGTGATTTTAAAAACGATAGTATGTTTAATTACATGAAGGGATTTTAATGAAATTTAGAAATTAGTTTAGTCTGTAAACATAGTTTATATTTACATAGTTTTTTTAATGTAATTACGCTTTGTTCGAACCAAAAATGGCGATAAAACAGCGATATAAAACGTAAAAATTGACCTCAGAATTTATTTTTTTACTAATTTGTGTTATTGAAAATATAATTTCTACTACGTAGTTTTACGACAAAAACGTATGTCTGATGATTTGTGTATTTTTTTTGGTTAAAATTACGAATGTTAATGGTAGATGTAGGAGTCGCAAATCGACTCTGCGTTGATTTTTCAGTAAACTACTTGTCGGAGATTAATTACCACAAAGTTAATAAAAGAGTTTTTTGAAATATGTTACGTATAATTACAACACGAAAGACTGGTCTTTCTTTTGCAGGTATTCAAAAATGTTGGAGTATTACTTAATATGGTAAATTAGACGATCATAATTTTAGTTCTACGCGCAAATGGGTAAAAGGCCTCTTAATATTCTGAAAGTAAAAGCTTTTGTTGGTGTCTTTTATGTTTTTATCCTTTTAAGGTTAAGATGAATTGTGTTTACGCTTGTTTTAGTATTGTTTGAGGCGTCTTCAGAGGAATAGGTTTTGAGGAAATTAATTTTTGATGTCTTAGTAAGCATCGGTTGTATTTACTTCATTTTCAGACTTAAGACTGCTATTATTTTTATTTTCATTGGTTCATTAAAAAATAAATAATCATTTAGTTTGCAGACCATGAACTCCACAGAATTACACATATTTACGAGTATTTCATTGACATAAAAATATACTTTATGAAACTGTATATTATATTAGTAATTTCCAGGCGTTCTAAAACGAAATCTGCAGATTGTAGTTATATTCTACGCTGGAACGAATATTCAGAACATTCGTACTTTAGCCAGTTAGGACTGAAACCGGGAGTACATTTATTTCTGTCTGTTCTGTTTTTTTTTTTGTGATTCTAGAGATACTTCTGTTTGTAATCGGACGGCATTTTTCGGACTTTTCGGTTACTATGTTAGTCCCATTAGAGAAAGTTGATCAGTTTACTGGCCTGCCCACTACCCACCTTTTTCAAACACTCTGTTTATTAAATGCCGTTTTCAACTTTAGAATATTAAAGTTGAAAACGGCATCAACTAAACAGAGTTTCCTGTCACAAAATTGCAATTTGATAGTTCTCAATTCAAACAGTGATTGTTACAGAACTAGACGTACACGTTTCAAACGATATTATTTTTTTCAACAATTCGAGTATTAAAATAATACTGAAATTGAGATGCTTTTGGGAATGTTAATTTCTGTTCTAGAACAATAGCTTTGTTTTCCACGAAATAATTTTCTTGTTTAATTGTTCATAATACCTACTACAACCCTTTATAATTAACATTGCTCCAGTCCAAATAATAAGTCTAGTTACGTTAATGTTGATAGAATTTTTAATGAGTGGTTTCGAACAAAGAACCTCCAATTAATTAAATTTATTCATGGAAGTAATTATCAAGAATATTTCTTTAATGTTAACCTTGTTTTAGACGTTGCTTTTGAAGAAAGTTTGGTAAATTTCTAAACAGCAACAGTAAGGTTAAAGGAGATTATTTGGTGAAACAGGCAACTCAGTGATAGAGTCTTAAAAGTCTCTCAAAACGTTACCTATGCATGCAGTAATGCGAAATTATGTGTGACTACATCTTGCCCACTTTAATGGTGAACTAGTAGCATTATTTCGCATTACTGCATGCATACCTAGGTAACGTTTTGAGAGACTTTTAAGACTCTATCACTGAGTTGCCTGTCTCGCCAAAAAATCTCCCTTTACCCTATTTCTATATGTAATATCTTTGAAAATTGTTGTACTTTTTCTAAAACAGAATTTTAAATAATTAGGTACGTGACTGGCTAGTTATTTGGAACTTAAATCTAAATGAATGTAGTTCAATCAAGACATTTGATTTCGAGTAGAATGAATATTGTTATCATCTCATGAAAAAATAGGATATTTGCCTGAAAATCTAATTAGTCCGTCAGATTTTCAAAAAACATTTGACACGTATTTTTCCTTTTGTTACGTAAAGTAAAATTGACGAAGATACGACGCTTTTAAAACTGCCAATATGTCACATGCAAGTACAGTTTTTAACCGACTTCAAAAAAGGAGGAGGTCTCAATTCGGTCGGTATGTTTTTTTTTTTATTATGTATGTATAGCGATTACTCCGAGGTTTCTAGTCCGATTAGTGTGATTCTTTTTTTGTTCGATGCAGTATACTTGCAGTGTGGTCCCATAAAAATTTCATCCAATTTGGTTCAGTACTTTTTATTTTGTGAGCATTTTTATTGATTTCGGCTACTTGGATGACATTACTTTTTGCGTGTTTGTTACGCGATTACTCCGCCAATTGTGGACCGATTTTCAAAATTCTTTTTTCGTTGTACTAGGGATCGTTCACCTTAGGGAATACTGCAAGTTTCATTAAAATCTGTTCAGCAGTTTTTGAGATAGGGAATTTTATTAGCATGTGTACATGAGCGATGTTAATACCGGTGCCACGGATTACAAAATTCTAGTGCACATGTAAGAAAATGATGTATTTGACAAGAGTTTGGGTTGAATTAAACTAAAAAGAGTAAACAAAAAAACTTTTTTTTTTTTAATTTAACCGCCTTCAAATACAACCATAAAAAAAGGGTAAAATAACCTACAAAATAACTTTTCTTTCGGAAGTCGGTGGCAAAAAGACAACGAAATAAATAAAAACTTTTTAAAAAGAAGTACCGACTTCAAAAACTAATACAAAAAAGTTGAAAAAAACTTTTCTTTCGGAAGTCGGTGGGTTTGTTTTTTATTTCATTGACTATTGCCACCGACTTCCGAAAGAAAAGTTTTTTTCAACTTTTTTGTATTTGTTTTTGAAGTCGGTACTTTTTTTTTAAAGTTTTTTATTTTACCCTTTTTAGTTAGTTCAGATATTCAACAAAACTCCGTATGATTGGCGTCTTTAGAAATGTATATCCAAGCGAGCAGCAAATACGGATCTATGCGGGCAACGTCACAAGATATCCATTATTGTTATATACTAAAACCTTTCCTAGAATATAACAAACACTTTTCCGAAAACCGCATGAAAATCGGTTCAGACAAACGCGAGATAATCGTGAACAAACATACAATCGACTTTGAAAATCTACGATCCAAGTAGGCAAAAAATTCCCTATCTCAAAAACTACTGAACCGATTTTGATGAAACTTGCAGTATTCCCTAAGTTGAACAATACCTAGTACAACACAGAAAGAATGACTTAAATCGGACTTGTAGTTCCGGAGATATGCGAACAAACATAAAAACATACATACATACATACATACATACATACACTTATGAAATTTTGCTTATTTGTTTAGACGCTGATATAGACTAACATATCCGAAAACTGGGCAGTTCTGAAAATATTACATACATACGGGTCGAATTGATAACCTCCTTTTTTTTGAAGTCGGTAAAAAACAAAGCCACCGAGCCTTCAAATTTCGAAATTATTGATAAATGGCTATTTCTACAATGGAAATGAAAAGTATCTTATGTCTTTACTCCATCAGCACCAGAATTTCATTAAAAACTGTTGCTATTTCATGTTTCAGTGTTAAGTGCTTTTTAACCCTGAATAATAGGTATCACATTTTATACACACACAGGTATAATAGTACTTCCTAGTCACGTAACTATGGCTCCTACTGAGAAAACTGAATTCGAATACACAATAACACTGCCCGATCTGGGAATCAAACCTATGGAGGATATTTAGCAGTCGCGGATGCAACCTGGATGGACCCAATATTATGGATACCAAAGTAAAGCTTTTTTTTTGTTCAGCCCACACTGTCCCACTGCTGGGCAAAGGCCTCCCCAAGTTTTATCAAGTGTTCTTGTCCAGCGTCGCTTCAAACCAGCCCTCACGGTATGAGTCCAAATCGTCGCACCACCTCTTTCTGAGTCGGCCTTGTTGGCACCGTCCGCATCTCCAGGCACCCACTGTGTTTTGCTTTTGTTAAATGATTTAGCAATTTGAAACCAATTATTTTATACTAAAGTCTACAATTAGGTACATTGATGCTAGCAATCTCGTTTAAACACGTAACAGCAATGACTTTACAAACAAAAGTTACGATGTTTTTGTTCAGTTAAAACGGATAAAACAATTGTGTTAAGGCAAAGGCGAACCCGAACTGGGGAATTAGCCAACGTTCCACGACGTATCATTTATCAAGAGGTCGAAATAAGAAGTACAAACATGAGTAAATTGCAAGCACTCGTTAAAACCATTATTGGTGAGGTTATAGCGACGAGCGGTAGCGATTGAGAAAGTTTTACTTATGTAGAATCCAAAGGAATCATGTAAGTTATTTTTATTAGTTCATATTTGTGACATGTTATTTAGGATTTCCTCAAAAAAAAAACAGCGATGCTAGTCGGAATCGCGCATGAAGGGTTTCGTACCATTTTATCTATAAAAACGATAACAAAAATGTCTGTTGTATGGGAACCGCCTTAAATAATTAGGTTTTTACTTTCTTTCATAGTATTTGTTGTTATAGCGGCAACATAAATAAAATGAATTAAACTGTGAAAATTGTCTTACAATCACTGTTCATGATATAATGCCCGGTGACAGACGGACAGCGGAGTTTTAGAGATTTTAGTCATAGAAACGAATCGTAACCCTAAAAATGAAAGATTCTTTGACTAAACTCTGATTATTATGACTAGATTTTGAAAGTTTATGAAGGGAATAGAAGTCTGTAGTTGTGGGACAACAAATACGCCTAATCTAAAAAAATGGGCTTTATTATTATGAAATAATACTGACTATTTTTTTTTGGTTTAGACTTTTTGTTAGCTAGGAGCTAGAGCTAGGAGGGGTCTTTTACATAACTGACATAATCTGGATGTACATAGATACAAGACTGCCTAAAGCTCTGGATATATTGAAAGTTATGTTATATTAGAGAAGACTGTGAATTTTATATAATAAAATTATTACCTTTTCATTAAATATAACTTTATTTAGTTTACGTTAAAATTAATTATCGGTTATTTTGATTTTGATAACCAACTGGATAGAATAAAATGGTGCTTACGTGTTGTAATACTTTCACGGGAAGGTGAAATAAATAACCATTACAAAATAATTCTTTCTTTTCACTCTTGCAATATTGAAAGATATGGTGAAAATTAACAAAAAAATACCAGCGGCGTTCGGTGATTATCTCACCTGAACTTCATGGGGTAATTAAATTATCATTAGATGTGTTAATCCACGTTAAAAACTGTCCTTAGGGTGCCTTTCCACCAAAGATGTGCTATGTAGGTGTGCTGTGAAGATGCGCAGCTCGAGTTATGCAATACATCGATAGTAGGGAAGACGAAACATAGCACGCACCCATAGTACGCCTTCATAGCACGCAGCCATAGCACGCAGTCACAGCACGCATCCGTAGCACGCATCCTTCCATATAAAAACACATCTTAGTTGAATCCGTTTCCACCAGTGCTGTGCAATGAGTATAGTTGGTGGATATCAAATGCATCCGCAGCAACGTAGCATAGCTCATATCTGGTAGAAAAGCAGCCTTATGTCCACCTTTCTTCGAAACCCGTTCAGTAGTTCTTGTGTGAAGTAACAAAAACTACCCATACTCGCAAACTTCTCCATAGTAATAGCAGTAAGATTTGACTCGGCTGCTGCATTCAAATGGAAAGGCAAAAACCGCACCGTTTATTATTGCTATAGCCGGAGTACGCCCGCTTAACAGAAACAAAAAACAATCGGTCTTGGCACGCCGCATCCAAAATGTGCCGTTACGGCAGCCGACCATACTGACACTGACACCGCAAATACCCACATTTATTTCACTTCTGAACTTAATTAAAATACTTCAGTACTTCAGTATTTTACTGAAATTAATTGGGCCATGGGCCGGGAGCTATTAACACAAGATTTCTATATTTTACTTACAACGTAGTTTAAGTAGGTACTTACTGTGTTTATTGTATGAAAAAAATTAAAGAGCGCGATTCTATTAAACGAACGAAGAACTTAATTTTTACCATAAAATTAAAGTCAAACTAAATTAAAGAAAAACCGGCCAAGTGCATGTCGGGCCACGCACAGTGTAGGGTTCCGTAGTTGCCCAACAAAATACTTATGCGAACTAACTACACTGATTCGCTGAATTTAATTTTAAAAAGAAGAATTTTCAAAATCGGTCCAGGAGTCTTTGAGAAATCGGGGACAATACATAAAAAAAAAGATTACGACGAATTTAGAACCTCCTCCTTTTTTTGAAGTTATTTAAAAATAGTTGACGATAAAAACCTACCTATCCCCAAAAAACATACCTATAAAAGCTGTAAAAATAAAGTTGACAAACTTACATTTGCAGTTGAAAAGCATGTTCTCCGATACATTTTGTTTAAGAAAATATGATATCCAAGTACATTTTATAAGTTGGTGGACTATTACTCGTAAAGTTGTAAAGCCTACTCAGTCATGATAATTTTCTTTTAAATTTCGTTATATATACTACTATTGTGAATTTTTTCACACCCCCAAACATAGCCGTTTAGCTGGTAGAGGGGGGGGACACTCGAGTCGAGCAAAATTTAGCACTTTAAAGCTTAATATTTCACAAACGAATTTTTTTATCAAAAAATTGTTAATGGAAACTCACATTATTTTTTAAAGACCTATTTATTGATACCCCACACTAAGGGGTACGCGAGAAAGAAAAAAAACATCCCCACTTTACGTGTACAGGAGGTACCCTAAAAAAAAATATTTTTCGAGATTTTATTTTACCACTTTTTCGGCACAACAAATCCGTATATTTACACCAAATTACAGCTCTCTAGTACTGTGCGTCTCTGAGCTAAACTGCGGACAGACGGACGGACGGACGGACGGACGGACGGACGGACATAGCGAAACTATAAGGGTTCCTTGTTGACTACGGAACCCTAAAAACCGGAAAGTCATGATATGACATGATTAAATAAATGAAATACTTCAGAATTTCTTGAAATTAGTTGCGCCATGGACAATAACTAAATCCATTCCCGCAATTTACTAACAATATTCTTTTGAAGAGTACAGTTTTCATGTTTCATAGACGAGGTAAAGCTTGTAGTTACACGAATTTTCATTTAGGTTATACAAGTTTTTTTTTGTTACATAAAATGTGGGTTACGCATAGAATGTTAATTTCTTTAGAAGTTGGGGAATACAAAGTTTTTTTAGGAAAAAAAAAACATTTTCCAAGCCTTATTAGGACGAAACATATTCTCGTTATGAACAGTTACCTAGTTTCGTGATACCTATTATATTTTCTAGACAAAAATCTGTTTGTTTGAATTTTGGTTAATTATACCAACTTGATGGTAATGATTCAATTTGTCAAACGAAAGCTTTATTTAATATATAAATAAATTAGAGTGGAACGTCATTGTTTCATATTGTTCAGATATACATTATAAAATATCTCCAACACCACGAAAGGGTACCTGAACTCTGGTAAAATTTTAATTACCTAAGTATTGTAATAGTTTGACACTTCTACTATAGATTCTACAGAAAGACGTTTAAAAATACAATGAAAAATTCGACCTTGTCGGCCAGGACTGCGATAGCCTAGTTGAAAGAAAGAAAGAAAACTGTGTTCATTGATATTAAAGTTTTAAACTAATTAAAACTAAAACAAAAAACAAACAAAACTTTGAATGCCAAATAAAAAGATTGGAAAAGCGTCTGGATTATTTATCTAGAAAGATGCAGGTTCGAGTCCTTCTCGTAACAAAGCCTTGTTTTTTGCGACACTAGTGATAATGCGTATGAATTAAAGTAACATAAAGGATTAATTTGAGATATTAATTTAGTAAAATGTATTTATCATTATTAATTAATTAAATTTGAATATAATACACAAATAATCACACTGCAACTGCTTGAAAACATCCCATTAAGAGGAAACACCAAGGACTGGAGAATTGAAAAATAGGTATTTGTAAAATCTATTGCTGTCGCGCAGTGCCCACAACAGAGTTACAGAGCGCGATAGAGACAACAGCAGCTTGGACCGAAAATAGCTTATTAAATGGGACAAAATCAACGATTCGTAGTCCCCTGATTACTCCTCCAAAACTTAACCGATTTCACTACTTTTATCTTTAAAAAATAAAGAAAGGCATTGGCCGTGTTCCTATGTTTTCCTTTTTTTTATATAATCGCGTCAAATTTGTTTTCTGGATATTTGAACACAGCGGAAAATCTGGCCATTTTTTTAGGATTTTGAATGTTCATATCTCTTTCAATAATTAATTTATGGAAAAAAGGAAAACATGGAGACATGCCAATAGTGGTCATAGATTTTTTTAAAAAAAAATATTACTCTACTGGCATTATCCAGGGAGAAAACAGGGGACTACGTTTGTATGGAAAAACGGCCGTGGTGTTTCCTCTTAAACGTACGTATAATTACTGCATTTCTCAGTTGACAATATTTATGATATATATGACAGTTCTATTACCTTTAGTAAAGACATAAGCTCTTGGACAGTCTTCACATTAAATGGCCCTTTTGATACATGGCCGCATCGAGCGTATCAAACCAAAACAAATGCTAAAGCAGGACAAGACATAACAAAATGCAGCGTCAAGGAATTCGACTGCCGCTGAGCATGACCCTTGCTTTATTTTGAGCGAATGACTGTTACTCTAATTAACGCTTCGGCTTTGCAACGAAATATCGGTAAGTATAAAGTAGTATAAGAGACAAATTCTGAATAATTTAATCTTCTTTGTTGACTTTGGAGAACAATTTTTGTGAACAAAATGTGTGGTGCTTCGTGGTTTCTTAAATTTCAATAATACGTTAAAACGCCTTTTATTTCAGAGGAGCTAGGCAGGTCGAAGTATGTAATCCTATTGCTGCAAACCAGGCCAAAGTCGGGAGCGCTGACAAATTTTTTTTTGGTAGCTACAAAAATAACATAGTACTAATCTATCTTTTTTGCCACATCTGGGAATCGAATTGTCTTCATAAAAACTTATCAACCAACCAATGGCCCTAGTCAGCTATTTCATAAATTCGTCATTCCAACTTCTGCTGAATTCATTGTCATTAATTTATTTGTCACAGCATGATTTAGCTAAAACACAATTTAAAATCATGTCTTATTTACTTTGTTAATTTCTAATTTCCGTTGTATAATTGGCATTTCAAATACAATCTGAAACAAAAGTTTTCCACAATTTATGAAGGAGTTGTCTGCATAAATTCTTGCTCATAACTTTTGATAACGAGTTGGGGTTGCACTCATTTGTACCCTAAACTTTCCCCAGTTTAGGGGAGAAATCAATGTGCCTGCCTTTTGTAACTGCCCACAAAACTGAAGTACTTACAGTTCTGTCTCAGTCTCAGTTTTCAAATAAGATTTTGGTAGAAACAGCTGTTTATATTGAAATCAAATCTGTCAAATAACTGTACTGCGGTACAACTCATAATCATCAAGCGATTTTTAAATTTACTTTAAATCTCTTTGGTTTTTTTTCTTGTTTCAAAAATAAAACAAGCACAAAATATCAAGAGTTAATCAGAGCTTTTTAATTCTCCCGCTGCTGGGACTCAGAACTCTCAGTGGAACAAAAATCTCGCCTAATATCATGCCAAATTAGAACAAAAGATTGAATAATTTTATGCAACAAGATAGCTTCAATAGTCATCGCATTAAAATATTCCTTCCGAAACATACCCAGCAAAATAATAGCATTTCACACAAGAATACGTAATCAAATACATCCAAAGAAAACAAAACATGGCGCTCGAAAAAACAAGAACAAAGAAATCTATCCGCCTTTCATTAGACGCTTTATTAATCCGCCCGAACAATACCTACGTACTTTAAAAGTGGGACATGCTCTATAATCCCCGTTTATTCGACTCTATAGAACTCTGTGCTATGAGACGGGGTCACGTAATCCATTACCATGGAGGAACGTGACTCTTTCAGACGGTACAGTCTGTAGGTAATTTTATTTACCTTCTTGAAGATGGTGTGGTGTAAACTATGGGAGAGGGCGGGTTTGATCTAGAATTTAGTCGGCAGTTTGATGCGTTTCTTGGATAAGATTAGATTAGATGTATGACGTGCACCTTGTTCGAGGTATTACGTTCCGATATAATCCGACTATGTTAAACGCGTAACTGAACTCTGGGTTCGCTTTACTAATACATTGTTTAACCTTCGTCACTTGAAGAAGTTACGAGAAAAGACTCGAACAATTGTCAGAATTCCGGGGTCGCGGGACTAACGAATTACCGTGACCCCGTAACGTAAAGGGCTATTGAAGGACACCGTGGATTTTAGTCAGTACAAGTCTGACAGTCCCGCCTGACCTGCCCTGGGTGGGGAGGACACAATTGGTCCAGTCTCATCTCAGATCTCTTTTGCTTATTGTGTTAAAAACAAAACAGAATGACCTCTTAACACTTGTACCACACCCTCGTCGGAAACTTGTTTCGTTTTGTTTGTCACGCGAAAGTTTCCGAAGTTTACGCGATGTAGTGTAGTCGTCTTGTTACATTTTTTATGCTTGCTTTACGCGATGCAAGAAAAAGTAACCTTTGTTTAGATATTCTTGCTTCCTTGTTTCAAGAACTTTTATAAGGGTGATAGTGTTGGAATTCTTTTTTGGATGATGTAGGAAATTTTCAATGTGATGACGAAATGACTTGAGTTTGAGTATGGATAGATTTAGATGACTATAAGAATAGGTAAAGGCTGAAGAAATGATGGATAGTCTGTGCGAAAGATGATAATAATAAGGCTGGATAGTTGAAAAATCTAAAAGATAAGTGAAATGGGAGAAAACACATGCTGCGGCAACCCTAAACTACAAGGGACGAGGTCTAAAAATTATGGCAATTTTTACTAGAACTGTGATTGCTGATAGATGCCAATATTTACCAGAAATAATGAAAGCTGCCCAAGCTTTAGGTACCTAATTAATTTTATAATCCCCATAATGAGCTTTCATGAACACTAATTAGGCTAATCTGGATAAAGCAAATTAGATCATTTTCATTAGATCAGACCTAAGTTGCCCTGCCAAAAGTAATTTCAAACATAGTACCTACGTATAGACTCGAAAAAAAATGTTATTTGCAGATAATAATGATTAAGGAAAGGGGAAATATAATATCACATAATTATTGCTGGAGATTGATCACTATCGCATGAATTTGACCCAATAAACCCATACCACATGTGGGAACCAACTTTAATGTAATTACATACCCACCATCGATATTTCATCCAGAAGGGTAACGTGCGTGCCCTCGAGTGAGGTCATGTGCTATGAGTCATTAGGGGAATTGGGCGTAAGAACAAAGTGGTTTCCGTAACTATTATTATATTGATGGCAAAGTTGAACAATAATGTAATATCTGAACCTTTCTGGTAAGTTCTAAATTCATCGTTTTCTTAGCAAATTACGGACGTTTTTTTTTTATTGGGACAAACCCATCACACTATTCCCAAACTGCAACTCCTGAAAGCCAGAATCAACAGTGGCTACCACCAGAAAAACACCGAGACAATGAATGAACAGATGAAGACAGATCATCAGTGGTGTTCAGAATTTTTAAATAAGTTTAGTTTTTTTTAATAAAATAACACAGCGTTGACCGACATTAGAATTTCTTTCGACGCTTTAAAAAAAAAAACAAATATGTAAAGGCATAAACAATTTAAACACAAATAGATAATATGCAAGAAAGATTTTTGACAAATAAAATATTTGAAATTACTTCATCAACCTTAGATTGCTCTCATTAAATATATCACAGTTATTTAAACAAAAGGTAAATTAATTATGCTAATTGCCTGAGAAGGAAAGGGCATCGTTTCGCCTCTTGACCTTTTTAAGGTGACCCAAGTTAAACGGACCTATTTTAAAACCGGTATTTCTAAGACCATTTTAAATTTTACTCCTTCCACATCGTTAACTTTAATGTAACTGAAGAAAGATTTTCGTAGGCAAAAAGATATCTGACTTCAGAATGGTATTCCATGAAAACTGAGACAAATTATAATTGTTAGTTCTTGAATTCGAATTGTTGTTCTATAATTGTGCCGTCGTTATTGAGACCGACTTTTTAAAAAGTCTATACAACTCTGATCAACTGTAACTTATGTTCAGACGCTCATCATAATAATATCCCAAAGTTTTAGAACCCCATGCAAACCTAAAGCTGATTTCAGACTACGCTATAATATAATAGCATAGTATGCTCATAGCACAACAATATCGCGCTCCATACATTGTTATGGACATGTTCACATTGTACTGTGGCTTGCTAACATTAGGTCCTTTTATGCTATACTTTATAGCACAATATTATAGCGTAGTCTGAAATCTGCTTAATACTCGTACTTTGTGGAACAGTTGAAAATATAAAAAAAATATATTTTGTTTTGTTTCTTTTTTTTTTGAGATTTTCGTTGGCTAATTCAGGTAAAGTTTTCATTTTATTATGATTGCTGAAAATATTACAAACAATCAAAGAGAACTATTGCCAAAATCATCATCATCAGCCTATAATGTTCCCACTGCTGGGACACAGGCCTCCTCTCTGTGAGAGGGAGTGGGCCATAATCCACCACGCGGGCCCAGTGCGGGTTGGTAGATGTCACATGTCTTCGAATTTTTGGTTCTAGGACATGCCGGTTTCCTCACGATGTTTTCCTTCACCGTTTTGAGAGCAGTGGTGATGAAATAAATTACACAAAGTAATGCGCCTGGCGGGGTTCGAACCCACGACCTACAACTCGTAAGTCGGGACCGATACCACTGGGCCACCACTGCTCATTGCCACAATCACATTATTTATTTTATTTAAAGATAGGTTCGCGTTTGACCAATATCTCGCCTGATGGTAAGCAAAGATGTCGATGGTTATGCACGCTTGCCTAGAATTAACCTGTTAACCTGTAAAAATATAAGTGTGAGTAAAATATGGCTAGAAACGCCATTTATAGTAAAACGTACCTAGTTCAAAAACACGTTCATATTATCAGCTAGGCATGACCCAGTCAGGGCGCCAATAGAGTTATTGGCGCCCTGACTGGGTCATGGACAAATTTGAATAATATTATTTTTAAAAGCTTTCACACTAAAATCTCTCGTATATTCCTTGCAGATTACGTGATATAGCCTACACTCATGCTGGTTACCGACTCTGCCGTGTGAAATATATATACAGATTTAGTAACACTAATAAGCCTATTATGTATCAAAGCGCACTGTATTACTAATTATGTTCATTCTTATATGTAGTAAACTAATCCAAAATGCGCTTAAATTAACAATTGAACAGCTATACTTGGACCAAGCTTAATTGTTCTGATTAAACTTGTATCTAATAAATTAATTATTAGTAATGATATAATGCAGAACAGAATAATGAATATACAGGATGTTTTTTTCAACAGTAATTGTAATTTAATGTATACCATATTTTTTACGTGCAGTACGAATGAATTTTACATGAAAGTAAGCATCCTTCCATAAACAACATGTTACTTTTTGTTTGTTAGAAAATGATGAAAAGTGTCGCCGTAGCCTGGTTAATGAAAAATCAGCTAAAACTTTGCGTTTCAGAACCACGGTGCCTTTTTATACGGCACCGTCTCAAATGTATTGGTAACAAGTTTCACGTAAAATTCTTTAATAAATATTATTCGGAATAAAAAAAAGACAAGACATTTACGTTTTTAATCATACTAACCAATGCGAGCGAAAGGTGTGACTAAAAGGTAAATACACACATCAAAAGTGTCTAGGGATCAACATATATTTTTGCAATAACTTTTCTCCTGATTGATATTAATTAAAATGTTCTTTAAGGATTCATCAAATAAAGTGTTATCGTTTGTCACAGTAACGATAAACCAAGTCACCTTTGCATTCATAAAGAAATTTGCCATTTTCCTAATAAAGGGATTTTTGACATTTGAACCACTAACATATAAGTTCGAAAAAAAGACTGAAATAACAGTTTTCTTTAAAATTTTATTGGGTAACTTAAACAATTAATAATCCGTGTTTCTACCGCGAACACTAACAACACAAGAACATCGGTTTGGCATACTCAAAATGAGTTCATCCAAATCACGCTGTGGAATGGCCGCCCATGTTCGTTGCAACAACAAAAAAAGGTCTTCTTGCGACTGGATACCCTCCATATTCGGCAGAGCTCTTCTCTGTAGCATATCCCATGCATGCTCAATCGGGTTCAAGTCTGGCGACTGAGCAGGCCAGGGCAGGATATTGATGTTAGCTGCGGCGAGAGTCTGTCTTACAACTCTTGCGGTGTGCGGTCGTGCATTATCATGCATTAACTGAAATAAGGGACCGATTTGCACTTGTAGAGGAACGATGACGTCTGATACAATCGTCTCAGCATAAATTTGAGCGTTGAGGTTGCCTCTGATCCAAATCAACTCAGTTCTTCCGCCGATCCAAATACCCGCCCATACCATGATGGTTCCACCACTATAAGGATGGACTTCCTGGCAGGATTTTAATCGCTGTTGGCGTCCAGGGGTTCTCCAGTGTCGTATACGTCTTGTATCCGGTCTCATACCAAAACGAGACTCATCAGAAAAGCACACGAAACGCCATTGTTCTTCTGCCCAATTTCTGTGTTCAAGAGCCCATTGATATCGAATCCTACGATTGTGCATTGCTATAGGTGGTACCCGTAGCGGTCTTCGGGAATGAAGGTTCACTTCATGCAAGCGGTTTCTGACTGTTTGGTCGCTAATTAAGTTCCCTGAAGAGTGATGAAGCCTCACGGCTAACATCATGGCGGTTATTGTTGGAGCTCTTCGAGTTAAGATTTGAATGTATCGGTCTTGTCTCCGTGTGGTGCAGCGATACCGTCCTCCATGGCGCTCAGCCACGGTACCAGTGCTTCGGTAACGTGTCCAAAGTCGACTGATAACACTCTGACTTGTATTCAGAGCTAAAGCCACAGTACGTTGCCGGGAACCAGCTTCTATCATTCCCACGGCTCTGAGCATTTCTTCCCTGCTTAAATGACGTCGCCGCTCCATAATAACGTTGGTTTTAATCAGTAGTAGGGAAACAGTAGCACTAATAATGTCTTCAATGCGTTGTATGTTTTTATAGGGAAAATATTGACAGCTGATTTTCATCTTTTACTCGAATTTGATTTACAGTTCCTGATTCAAATTATGAAATGCACCAAAAAAGATCCATATAAATTTATAAAATCATAAATTTATTACAAAGCCACATCTCAATCTCAAGAAATCCGCATAAAAATGCTTGATCCCTAGACACTTTTGATGTGTGTATTTTCTCTCTAACGTTCAATATGGAAGGCAAACATTTTACAATGAGTATCGTTGAAAACACCCCATGTGCTCATAAAGTGAGTCACCTGTCCATTATGACGTCACAAATGGAGCAATACGTGATGGTATTGACTCTGTCCTAATTAAATTACATGTGTAGACTAAATATGTATTTATGTTTATGTAAGGTATTCAGAAGATAAATCAATTATTGGAAGGAAGAGCCAAATTTAGAAAGATGATTTTAATTATCCAGGGGTAATGTAGGAACACTCACGTGTTGTGCATTAATTATTAATCAATTGATTTTAATTATCCAGGGGTAATTTGGGCTTAAGATGATGATGATGCATCCGATCATCGTCTATCTAATCTTTATCCCAACAATATTTGAGTCATCATCAGCCTATAATGTTCCCACAGCTGGGACACGGGCCTCCTCTCTGTGAGAGGGAGTGGGCCATGATCCACAACACGGGCCCAGTACAAGTTGGTAGATGTCAAATGTCTTCGAATTTTTGGTTCTAGGACATGCTGGTTTCCATCACGATGTTTTCCTTCACCGTTTTGAGAGCAGTGGTGATGAAATAAATTACACAAAGTAATGCGCCTGGCGGGGTTCGTAAGTCGGGTCCGATACCACTGAGCCACCACTGCTTTTTGTGACAGCTTCCAGGCTTACCTGATGCAGCCTGCTAAATATCAGTATTTTACAAGAGTCACTTCTTGTAAAATACTGATATTCTGACTTTAACTAAAGTCTACGGTGTGGTACACAAATGACAGCTGAAGGAACATTGCGGTTTTCAGTCAGTACGAGTTTGACAATCCCTTCTGCCCCACAAAGAGTGGGAGGACTCATTTGATTATTTTCAATGCCACAAAATGAATAGATACAAAATTATACCTACAATACAATTTTTAAACATAAATTGAATCAAGTCCAAATTAACAATCCACTCTAAAAAGTACCAAAAAGTATATTCACTTAACCCCACACTGCCAAAAATAAATTATTCAACAGCCAACTAAGACGTACTTAAGTACTGAAAGCTCCAATTCCAAGTCAAGAACATAGTGCTTTAAAATTCTCAGAGCATTATATCGTGTGATGTATGAATGGAGCGCTTTCCTCGTAAAATTTCAAATTAGCTCTTTTCTTCTCTCTTTTATAATATTTTCTTGAGTTCACGAATGAAGGATTAGGATAAATAATACAGTTAGCGGTTCTCATAATTTCGTTAGGCTATTTGGTTCCACCACGAGGATCGCCCGGAAAACACGGTGGAGCACACAAAATATCAACAGTATAAGAAGCGATTTCGACCAGTACAAAATTGAAATAAGAAAAGAGCTTGGATCCTTATTTACAGAGCAGTCAAATATTGTGTCACAGTGTGCAAATTTGTCAGAGGAAGTTTCTGCGCTAAAGGAATCTAACCAATTCTTGAGTGACCAGTATACTGATCTCAAAAAACGCCTGAATGAAATACCATCGCAAACAAACACTCAATGCAAACTAACTCTAATGGACTTAGAGACGAAATTAGACCTGTTGGAGCAGCAAGCAAGACAGTGCAACATAGAAATCTGTAACATACCTGAAAGACGCAACGAGAATCTGCTTGACTTGCTTGATTGTTTGGGTAAGCAGATAGGATACAATATCAGAAAAGAAGATGTTATCTCTATACACCGTGTTCCTCATGCTGCGCAGACTAACAAGCCTAAGAATATTGTTGCGAAATTTACAACAAGAATATTACGCGATAATATAATTAGCGCCTACAGGATGAAGAAGGGGCTATCTTCTGAACAACTTGGAATATCAGGCACCTCATATAAAGTCTTTGTGAACGAACACCTCACGCTTCGAAATAAGCAGCTTTTTCGTAAGGCCCGGGAGGCAGCAAGTCGTGAGGGGTATAAATTCGTATGGACTAAACATTCTACGATACTCGTCAGAGAGACTGAAAATACCGCCGTGCTGGCTATTCGGACGCTCAAAGACATCGAAAAAATTAAGAATAAAACTACTAAAAGTACCCCCCCCATGTAAACTTGAAACAGGTTTCCTTTATTTTACCATAAACGTTAAATTATGTGATTACTTTTTGTTCTCTTACACTTTCTCAACTTATTTTATAATATTTGTTGGACATTTGCAGAAGCACATCATAAATATAAATACATTACTTTTTTTTAATATACGTAAAACTACTGTCGTGTTCGTTGGCACGACAATTCATACTCTAATACAGCTAAAACATTGTTTCTAAGGTCATGGCTAATCACAACATAAATAACTTGACGGTTTATTATCAAAACTGTCGCGGCATGCGTACAAAGCTGAAAACAATATTTTTTAACATAATGTCTAACTCGTATGACATAGTCATTTTGTCGGAAACCTGGCTAAACAGCAATATATATGATGACGAGTTCATAGACCAACGATATATTGTGTACAGATGTGACAGGGACCTAAATTTGACTCAAAAATTTGATGGGGGAGGAGTTTTGGTGGCAGTCATGAAGTATCTCAAGCCGTATCGTCTCTCTGCACCGACACTTACACCGATGTCAAAGTTTCTGGAAATAATTCTTGTCCAATTACCTAGTACCGAACTGACTGGCAGTTATTTACTTGGCGCAGTTTACATACCAGATAGGTCACCCCTAGCGGTTTATAATTTATACTTTCAAATATTAAATGACATCATAAGAGAAAATAGCATAACTAACATGCTACTAGTAGGGGATTACAATGTTCCTGATGCCTGCTGGCAATACCAAGCTGGCTCTTCTACTCTTGTTTGTAATGGAACATCATCAGTTTGTGACGGACTGCGAAACTTTATGATTCTTCACCGGGCCTCTCAATACAATGCAATTAGAAACTCAAACGACAGAATTTTGGATTTATGCATCACTAATATTACTGACTGCTCTGTGATGGAACCGCAGGACCCAGTTTCTGTACCAATAGATGCTCATCATCCTCCATTCTATGTTATAATTCCCTTCGCGTCTCATTTTAGTATTATGAACCGCAACTCCGTAAAAAAACCAAACTTTTTTAAGGCTAACTATGATTTAATAAATAAAGAGTTAAAGGACGTCTCTTGGAACTTGATGCTGGACCAACTTCCAGCAGAGAATGCGGTTAATTTATTCTATGAAACTATCTATGCTATTGTCAAAAAAAATGTGCCACTTTCAAAGTCTAAATCAGCACGTTACCCAATATGGTTTAGTCCATCTCTCATACATATCTTCAAAAACAAACGTAAAGCTTGGATTAAGTGGAAAACATATAAAAATGACTCGGATTATGAAATATTCTCATTATACAGAACACGTTTTAAATGCGAAGTTGCGAAATGTTACAAAATGTACATTAACTCTGTAGAGGATTCTATACCAAAAAATACAAAATATTTCTGGTCTTATATATCTAACAATAAAACCAAAGCAGGTATTCCATCAAGCATGACATACAAAAACCAAACGTCGCAAGATCCTGAAACAATCTGTAACTTGTTCTCATCATTTTTCCAGTCTGTTTATCAGCCGACTTCTTTAACACCCCAATGGTCTCCACCAAATAATTATTCGGACCAGTGTGATCTATTACACACTATCTACTTTGACATAATTGTTATTCAAAGGGAATTGAAAAAACTGGACCCTTCCAAGGGCTCAGGACCAGATGGAATACCTGCAGTGTTTCTTAAACGTACTGCTGAATCAATATGTGACCCATTACACATTCTTTTTAACAAATGCATCGCTGAGGGTTTCTTTCCAGACATTTGGAAATGCGCCTACATTGTCCCTGTCCATAAAAGTGGTTCAAAACATGACGTCACAAATTACCGTCCAATATCGATAATCAGCGCAACATCAAAACTATTCGAGAAGCTTGTCCACAATGCTATTTATCCCTTCATCCATAACCATATCATACCCGAACAACACGGCTTTGTAAAACAAAAATCTACTATGACGAACTTAGCAACTTACTCCAATTTCCTATTCCATAGTATAGACAAGAGAATTCAGGTGGACGCTGTCTATACAGATTTTCAGAAGGCATTTGATAGAGTGGACCATGAAATCCTTCTCAATAAAATAGCATTCAATGGAATTAGGGGCAATCTTTTGCGTTGGTTTTGCTCTTATATTGCTAACCGCAGCCTGGTAGTCGTGATTAACGGGTATAAGTCAGGAAGTGCTGGGATGTCATCTGGTATTCCTCAGGGCTCCATATTGGGACCTTTACTTTTTATTATATTTATAAACGACATAAATTTATGCTTTAAATCCACAAATTTTCTTTTATATGCTGACGATTTGAAATTATATAAAATTATTAGAAATGTTAATGACTGCTCAGAACTACAGAGTGATCTGAACCGACTCTCTGAATATTGTGCAGTCAATAAGCTAAATTTAAGTATACCCAAATGCCAGATCATCAGCTTCACTAAAAAAAAATCTATAATAAAATATGGTTATACCCTATGCGGTACTGTACTTAACAGAGTGGCGACTCTTAGAGATCTGGGAATACTATTTGACAGTAAATTACATTTAGATCTTCACATAGAGAACATCATAACCAGAGCATTTAAAATGTACGGCTTTGTTTTCAGGACTGCTACCGACTTTAGGCGCCCTTGCACATTTTTACACCTGTATCGTTCACTTATTCGTTCTCAGCTTGAATACGCTTGTCTAATATGGGATCCATTATATAAAAAATACAAAATAGCCATTGAAAAAGTACAACGCAAATTCCTACGAACTATGCAATTCAAATGCCAACTTGCACGCTTACCTTACAAAGACCTATTAGCAAAGTATAATTTACTCTCACTCGAAAAAAGACGAATGCTTCTGCAAATGACGACACTGCATGACCTTTATCATAACAAACTGAATTGTATAGACATCAGTAATGAAATAGGGCTTGTAGTACCTAGATCGATTAACCGCCGTGGGGCGCGCGAGTACCGATTGTTTGAACAGGCATCATGCCGGACAAACGCAGGTAAGCGTGCGCCCCTTTGGCGTCTCGCACAAATTTATAATGAACACTTTACAAATATAGATATATTTATGCTTAATAAAAATGCTTTTAAAAGTAAAGTTTTCAATGTACTGAACGACTTAATCTTGTGATTGAAAAGTAACTTGTTTTTGTTCTTCTATTGCTTTTATTTTCTTTACCTACTTTTATGTTAAGTCAAAAAATATTGCCTAGAAAGAATGTAAATAGTAACTGACTTACGCAGTCCTCATCATAGCATACTTCTTTGTTAATATGTGGAAAATGTTGTTGTTATTACATTGATTTTGTTCCATATGTACCATATTGATAAGTTCTCTTCATAATGTAATATCGTTTTTTTTCCCAAATAAAAAAAAAAAAAAATAAAAAAAAAAAAAAAAAAAAAAAAAAAAAAAAAAAAAAAAACAATCCACTCTAAAAAGTACCAAAAAGTATATTCACTTAACCCCACACTGCCAAAAATAAATTATTCAACAGCCAACTAAGACGTACTTAAGTACTGAAAGCTCCAATTCCAAGTCAAGAACATAGTGCTTTAAAATTCTCAGAGCATTATATCGTGTGATGTATGAATGGAGCGCTTTCCTCGTAAAATTTCAAATTAGCTCTTTTCTTCTCTCTTTTATAATATTTTCTTGAGTTCACGAATGAAGGATTAGGATAAATAATACAGTTAGCGGTTCTCATAATTTCGTTAGGCTATTTGGTTCCACCACGAGGATCGCCCGGAAAACACGGTGGAGCACACGGTACAGGACTATCCCGCTTGGGCAGAGCACCACCCCGTCCTCACGGGGGCGATAGGCGGCGATCTCTCGCGCCCGACATTGCTCGAGGCCATGCTGCGGGGCGAGATGGAGCGGGAAGCAGTCGCCTCCTTCTGCGAAGCAGTCATGCTAGCGTAGGAGGAGGCGGGACGCATGTGGGAGAGGACAACCTCGCTCAAGACGCCCACGGCAACGGACGCCGCGATGTGATTTCCAGCTACCGTAGGCGCGGGCATGCGGACTGCGAGTAATGGGTAACTTGCCATCCGATCATGGACCATGCCTGCATTGGTCGACGGTGCGTTAAATAGAGCTGTCAGCAATCTGACCCTTAGAGGGCCAAAGCCTGCTGGGGTTACGTGACTGTCTCATCGGGTAACCGTGACCCTGGAACATAAAATGCTATTGAAGAATCACTCTGGATTTTTTCACTGCGAGTCCCGTCCCGCCTTGGGCGGGACGGGAGTCGCAGTGAATAAAATCGTCAAATGAGCCTAATTTGATGATTTGACAGGCCTGTTGGTCTAGTGGTTAGTGAGCCTGACTGCTACGCCGAAGGCCGTGGGTTCGATTCCCACCCAGGACAAATGTTTGTGTGATGAGCACGATCATTTGGTCTGTGTCTGGGTGGAATGAATTTATATGTATGTATTTAGAAAATAAGTATGTTTATCAATTGTCTAGTACCCATAACACAAGCTCTGCTTAGCTTGGGACTAAATGGCGTTGTGTGATAGTTGTGGAATATTATTATTATTTTAAAGATCTTTTATCTTGCAGAGGTCCATTGCGCATCTTTAAATGAAATGAGGCTCTAACCGGCGGTTATTATTATTATTTTATCAGGATAAAAAAAGACCATTTGGTTAAACTGATTTGAGAAATGATGTTTGTGAAATGAATCAACAAAGAGGTGGTGGTGAAGAATGCATAAGTTACTTTTTTTAGGCAAGCTTTCTTAACCGTCGATCACAATATCATCACTTACCATCAGGTGAGATAACAACAAAATACAGAATGTGGATATCGAAGTTCTATATTGAACTGTAAATTGAGATAGGCTGAGAAAAAAGTCAGGGGTACCATTCGAGGGTAGCAACAACTGCACCGCGGGCATTGCAGAAGGCGAGTAATGGGTGACTTACCGTCCGGTCATAGACCATGGCCATGTCGACAGCGCATCGTGTATCACGCGCGCCTTAAAGAGCTGTTTTTAATGTGTCAGGGCCTCCTTAGAGGCCCAAAACCTGCCGGGGTCGTGGGGACAGTCTCATCAGGTACCTAACCGTAAACGCAAAAGGCTAATAAAGGTCCCTCCCGTCCCACCCTGGGTGGGAGGACCCATTACATGATTTTACCACGCTAAATATAATTATCTCAATTATGTTTCAAGAGGTCTTTAAAATATCCTGAACATTGGATTCAAGCAATAAGACTGCTAAAGTGTCAATTACTACGCTAAAGGCAGTAATATTTAATCCCACCAAAAACATTAAATGTAAAAAATGCCAAGTCTCTCGATGCAGTCTTTCCATCGTAAAAAGTTTTGAGATCTCACAGAAGCCAAGTCCTATTCAAATTATTTTGTAGTTATAAATCAACATTTAGTAATTATATCAATAGTTTTCTTTACATTATAACTATAGTGACTTGGCAATGAGCACAAGTAAAAACAAATAAAACGGCATATTTAGAGGAGTTGAAAGTTACACACACCGCATGCGTAAACATTCTCTTTTACTTTATATATTCCCTTAACATTCATCATTTACTTTCATAAAGCGATGGCCCGTAAGGTATTCTTAATTATTGTATTGGAACATGTAGTCGGTAGTGACCATCATGATTCACACACACAACAATTAATAATCTGATCACAGGTCTCGTCAGTAACATTTGCACATAATTCCAGGCAGCAAGTTAATTTGTGCTCATTGCCAAGTCACTATAGTTATAATGTAAAGAAAACTATTGATATAATTACTAAATGTTGATTTATAACTACAAAATAATTTGAATAGGACTTGGCTTCTGTGAGATCTCAAAACTTTTTACGATGGAAAGACTGCATCGAGAGACTTGGCATTTTTTACATTTAATGTTTTTGGTGGGATCTCATTTATTTTTTGTAAGTGTAGGTATTTCTTTCTTATTTTTAGGTGTCCTCATAATTTCTTGGACTTCAGCTACTTTTTTGCTTAGGACCCATTCTCTATCTAACAAACTAAATAGAACTAAACTAACTAACAAATAACTAAATAAATATATATCTGCTGACTTACAAACTAAATATAAATAAACTAAATAACACGTAAACAACTAGATATGTAACTATGTCTATGTTATATTAATAAACTATTTTCCTAAATAACTATTTCAGTAACAATAATAAATCTACTCCGAATATCGCTACAATATTTTTTTAGTTTCGAAATGGTTGTTCATAGATAGATGGCGCTATCAAATGAAATTTGTTGAATTATTTTAAAGTACTACTTAGACTGCGCTCTGTAACGAAACCATAGCGCGATTCAGACAGGTACAACGCCATCTATCGAGCGCGCATACAATATTTATCGCAATACAATGGAGTTTTAGCTTTAATAATTTAATGAATTATGAACTTTATGTATTAATTTATATTAATTATAGTCTATGTATTACATTTATATTATTCCTTTCTATTCTATGTATGTATTCATCCAATTGAGTACTAACTTAAACAACGAACAAAGTTAACAATGCAGTCAAAATCCATACACAATGTTCTTGCCAAACCGCAAATATAAAATTGTTTTCTATGGTATATTATTTTTTAATGTTTTTTATAATTTTTCCTTTATATGTGGCTAATGACCTATCTTGGTGCAAAATTTGAAGTTTCTAAGTCTGCTAGAAGTACCTTAGATTTTTGATGATCGGTCAGTGAGTGAGTGACAAAATGGTGTAACTTTGATCGACCGTAACTCCTAAACTATTCATTCAATTGGCATGTAATTTCGAACTTAAGCTTGTTCTAATGCCTACTATAATTCACCGAAAACCTAAACTCCTAGCTTTGTCCACGTCGAAGTTATAGGGGGGGCGAAACAGCCGCGAATCGCTTCGAGAAAAGATGGTACGGCCGTGCCCGTTTTGCTCGAGACTTGGCGGGGCACTGCCGTGCCCCCAGATCTAGCACTTGATTTCTTTAGTGTCATAACAAAACCTAATGGTGGGACAAACTGAGTGGAAAAATTAAATTGTCACTTCATTTTTATGTTTCAAGTGTTGTCGACATATTTTTTTGACAATTCAAAGTTAATGATTAGGTACACTCATTGCTTTCACAATGAAACTGATTTAAACAAATCGTAATTGTTATTATCTTAACTAAAATATGAATGAAACAGTGTTTTAGAATCTAGGTTGCACAGTAAAACAGAATTTGAAATTGATATTAGTACCTTACCTATAACGGCCATGATTCAATCAAAAATCAATCAAATAAATTAAACAGAGATTATTGTCATACATTACGGCAATGCACAATGCATATGCTGCAAATTCTTCAATTAATTCCAAAACATTACAAGCTTAACTGTTAGACAGTTTAAATCCTTAACTTTACCTTGTAAGGTCCACATTCGCGCACACGGCTCAAAACTGCTCCTACGCACACATTGACATTTCACAGAAATACGAGTAATACTGGAGTTTTAGAGGACACAAAGCTAACCCCGCTTTTATAATTAGTCACCAAAGCTCGTGAATCATTCAGACATCCTGCCTACTAAGAGGAATTCATATTGGACGGCGGATTCACAAAAAGTCCTAAACGCCAACTCCTAAAATAAAATGTTCCCGCTACGGTAGAAAATATAAAAAGACTCTGGGCGCTTAGATTTATCTTAATTTAGAGTATGGGTAGTGACAGTTCGTTAGTCTAATACTTGAGGAGTTATGTCCAATGTTTGTCAGTGAATTTGAACGATGTGCAAAGGATTATTTGTGCTTTACGGATTTCAGTTCTAACTTGAATATTAATAGATTACAGAGATGATGAGTGTCTTTGTGTCTGGTGACGTATTGATGCGATTTGTAATAAGATCTTGCTAGCTTATAATTATGGACACGAATAGTTAAGTTTTAGATTCTAGTTAATTTAAATTACAAAAATCTTTGTGATTTTATTATGTGTCATCATCATCCATAAATGACCAAGCAGTTTTCTTTTCTTTCCCTACTTTTTTGATATATTGACTCGATGCGACTGAAGACCAGTGCATTGCTTCGAACAATTGCCTCTCTGACCTCTATTACCCACCATGTACTATAATATAATAATAATATTCCACAACTATCACACAACGCCATCTAGTCCCAAGCTAAGCAGAGCTTGTGTTATGGGTACTAGACAACTGATAATACTGACAATATAATACTGACAACTGATAATACTGACAATATAATACTGACAACTGATAATAATGACATACTTATATATTTATAAATACATACATATTATAGACTAGCTGTGCCCGCGACTTCGTTCGCGTGGATGTCGGAATTTAACAATGTATTTTTTTGTGCGAAGCGCTTAATTCTCGCCAGGTTTTTTATAATTCATATCGTTTTCATATAAACCCTATATTTAGAATTTATTTAGATTTTTCAAGAATATTTGACGTGTTGGTAATAAACGCCCTCTGTCGTTCAAAGGCAGTACTATTCAATTACTACTGGATTAGAGCACCTATTCCATCTCATTCCATCCCACTCCATCCCACTCCATCCGACTACATACCACTCCATCCCACTCCATACCACTCCATCCCATTCCATCCCACTCTATCCCACTTCATCCCATTCCATCCCACTCCATCCCACTCCATCCCACTCCATCCCATTCCATCCCACTCCATCCCACTCCATCCGACTCCATACCACTCCATCCCACTCCATACCACTCCAACCCACTCCATCCCACTCGATCCCATTCCATCCCACTCTATCCCACTTCATCCCATTCCATCCCACTCCATCCCACTCCATCCCATTCCATCCCCCTCCATCCCACTCCATCCGACTCCATCCCACTCCATCCCTTTCCATCCCACTCCATCCCACTCCATCTCACTCCATCCCACTCCACCCCGCTCTATTCCACTCCATCCCACTCCATCTCACTCCAACCCACTCCATCCCACTCCACCCCATTCCATCCCACTCCATCCTACTCCATCTCTCTCCATCCTACTCCATACCACTCCATCCCACTCCATCCCACTCCATCCCACTCCATCCCACTCCATCCTACTCCATCCTACTCCATCCCACTCCATCCTACTCCAACCCAGTCCATCCCACTCCATCCCACTCCATCCCTCTCCATCCCACTCCATCCCACTCCATACGCTTCCATCCCATTCCATCCCTTTCTAGTGTGAGTCAAATAAAAACCTTTTCTTTCTTTCTTTCTTTCCATTCCATCCCATTCTATTCCATTCCACTCTACTCTACTCTACTCTACTCTACTCTACTCTACTCTACTCTACTCTACTCTACTCCACTCCACTCCACTCCAAACCACTCCGCTCCAGTCCACACCATATTTGAATAGGTATGTTGTTTTTCTATTCCAAGCTAGATCGCGCTACTGAACTGCGAGTTGCGTGTCTCGGTGTAAAGTGACCGTAATTTTACTTCTGGAACACTTTAAATTCAAATATCTTTTGATAGACTGATCCGATTTCAATGAAACAAAAACTAAATGCTACTTCAAGTTACGGTCAGTCGTTATGTATTAAAGTTATCTACATAGCTTTCGTACATTTTACGTGATGCCCGAACAAATAAACATACAAACAGACATACAGACAAACAGACAAACAGACAAACAGACAAAAATTCTAAAAATGCTAGAAATGAGTTCTATTGGTTGTCCTTAAACACGCTGGCTATACTTTTTGAGTTTTTTTTTAATGTACAAAATTTTTTTTTCTACAGTTTTATTATATGTATAGATAGATAAATTACACCCAGACACAGAACAAAATTGATCGTGCTCATCACACAAACATTTGTCCTGGGTGGGAATCGAACCCACGACCTCCGGCATAGCAGTCAGTGTCACTAACCACTAGACCAACAGGCCAGTCAAATATACATTCTAAGACTGACTGTCACACTTTTGCCACTCAAAAATGACACCCTTCTCGAGTCACGAAGGAAACTGGGGTTTTGAATATTGATCATTTTAAAACTGAATATTTATTAACACTCGTTCAGTAAATTCACTTCAAACTAAATGCAGCTAAAATTACACACACACAATATTACACAATATTAAAACACAGGTGTATTCGATAAGCTAATTATTTCGCCAGGCTATTATTACACCGCACCGTGGCACTATGCAAGTAAACATTTCAGTCAAATCATCGGCTTTAGTTCGCCTTTTATTTATACTGAGTTGTTGATTGGTATCTCCTGTTCATTGCAGATCGAAAGCATCGTTTCACGGAACTAATGTAAGTTCAAGTTGCTTGTAGCTATCTCTCTTCTCTTAGCCCTTTCGTACACAAGGCGACGTAAGTATCCGATACCGTACTACTTTGGCATCGGTTGACGCGTGCCTGTGTACGAACCTCTATGGATTTGCATTGTGATAGTCGCCTGGATACCAAAGTCGTAAGGTATCGGAAACTTGCGTCGCCTTCTGTACGAAGGGGCGTATTCTGAGATCCCTGTATTTGGCCGTGCACGTCGTACGCAAGCATAACGAGGTAAATTGTATTAAAATGAAAAAGCACCTCTATTACTAGTAGAGCGGGAGCCCGTAACAGATGTCCGTGACCAATTTCCTCTCAAGCGATAATTAGCAGACTACATGAGGGAGTCGTATCATAAAGATTCGTGGAAGTCAGCTGCGATTCCGTTGGTGGGATAAGCAGCAATCGCCGTTCAAACACGTAGAAAAAAAATTTTTTTTTAGTCATTTCCTCTCAATTGAAACCTGGTTTATATTGAAGATTACCTTGTATCACGAAGAATAAAACCAATCAGCCGACGGTACCATGGTGGAATACACGTCAGCTGGTCACTCGAACATGTAATTTTTTATTTTATTTTCAGTGATTTCCTCTCAACCCAAATTTTGCCTGATGAAAGTTTACATGAAGATATGGCTAAAAACAGACGTCAGCTGGCTGTATCTCGGTGGTAAGGTCCTCAGCTGATACTTTGAAAATTATTGTACAAGCAGGACTAAGGGCTAGTACAGACTTGCGGAAACCGCGCGTTCATGAATCGCGCGGTTCGAAACCGCAAAATTGTGATGCAATCAGACTCCGGCGGTTATATGTGATTATCGTACAGGGATAACGTCCGTTTGAAAAAGGAGGTCAGCGAAAAATCGATTTACTGTGGTTGTTGCTCCTTAAAAAAACGATAAGAAAAATGCGGTATGCAATGCAAATGGGTGCATCCAATATTAAGTAACCAACCAAGTTTCCAACGTATTTTCACAATTTCCAAATATCTCCTCTAACTCTTGCCAAGCTTGGTTATGATAGTTTTATTTGAGTAATCCTCACACTGAATATCCCATATTGCATTTCTCTTCTCCACTTCATCAATAAACAGTTCAGTGTCGAAACGAACCGTGCCAAACTCACGAGCTGTGATGTGCTAACCGCACGGTATCCGCCACGCAACTGAACGCAAAGTAAAGACTCCATAGTAATAGAAAAGCGCGGGAGCAGCGCGATTCTATTTTCTGGCGGTTGACTAACCGCGCGGTTATGTCTGAACGATTACTTAATAACTCATACATATAATTATAAGACTCGCGCGATTTCCAGGCGATTCTGAAATAGCGCGGTTCCACCGTGTATGGACTAGCCCAAATAGCCTATGTACATCACGTTTATTAAACGCGCCGTTGACGCGCGTTTGTAGTGATACAGATGCAATGCAAACGCCCGTTTGACGCTTTGTGTCGCGACAACAAACTGCTCTTTTACAAAAAGCGCGTCGACGGCGCGTTTAAAAAACGTGGTATACATAGGCCCTACGCCACACGGCGTTCTTTAACCGCGCAGATTACGAGCGTATACGAGATTCAATCACAACCTTGTAACATAAGCACTCAGGGCGTGAATCGCGCCTCTACTGCACGTATACGCACAGATACAGCGAAACAGACGCGCTATAGTCGCTCGTAGATTCTGCGTTTTTTAGATCAGAGACTCCTCCTCTTCTTCAGTTGTTTAGGCACGGGCGGTGCAGTAGTGGCGTGAGGGCCCCGCCCCTGCCTCTACTCCGCTTCTTTATACGCGCGCTTGTATCATCAATCCAAACGCAATAACAAATCAGCGTCTACGGCGCCGAAGAGGCGCGTTCCTGAAACGCGCGTCTTCTGCGCGTTTAGAATACGCCGTATGCGATGGGCCTAAGGTTTTCTGCCCATTCTTTGCACGAATATGCAAAACGATCATAATGAACTCTTGAAAAAACGTATAAATGGGTCTATTGATTTATTTTCTCAATTAGTGAAAAGTATAAGAAATAAAAAGCTTTTCTATAAAGAAAACCCCCAATCATTGCTTGATTCATTGTTTGATGTTATTGTCATTTACATTTTTCATTTACATTACATATAAAACAATTAAAAATACAAAATAAACATGTTGTTATGATACATATATCAATGGATATCTAGTTCGGACCTCAAAGATAGGAATTTCTTCATAATGCAAGCCGGATCGAGAAGCTCTTCACGTAATCTCCAAGCGAGAGCCTTGTCTCATCATTGAAGATCGTGCGGGAATCCTTCTGATTCTGTTGAACCGGTTAACGGACCTTCTTGATCAGGGTGTCAATTACTTATTCACTCCAGTAAGAACAGTTCCTTAACTTGAACAAAATAACGAAATACAACAACAAAATCATTTAATATTGATTTGAAACCTTATGACAGCAGAATGATTTGACAAGATTAGACATTGAGGATGACACAAGTTTTTTTTTCCAAATAATATTTTTTTATGGCTTCTTCTATGTGTCATTATGATAGACACTCGTTTCCCTTATGTCCGTTTTGATATTGCAAATAAATTACGTTTAGTTATTCAGATTTAATAAAATATTTGTTTCTTCATATTTTATTTTACGATCTTTCCACCGAGATACAGCCAGCTGACGTTTGCTTTTATCCATATCTTCATGTAAACTTTCATCAGGTAAAATTTGAGTCGAGAGGAAATCACTGAAAATAATATAAAAAATTACATGTTCGAGTGACCAGCAGACGTGTATTCCACCATGTTACAGACAGCTGATTGGTTTTATTCTTCGTGATATAAGGTAATCTTCAATATAAACCAGGTTTCAGTTGGGAGGAAATGACAAAAAAATATTATTTTTTCTACGTGTTTGAACAGCTATTGCTGCTTATCCCACCAACGGAACAGCAGCTGACTTCCACAAATCTTTATGATCCGACTCCCTTATGTAGTCTACTAATTATGGCTTGAGAAGAAATCACTAACGATATTTTGGTCTGGCTTCCGGTCTATAGGAAAGAGGAACCAATTTCATCCATCACATTACCGTCAATCATCCATCAGTTTCCCATAATTTCGGTGGATTAAAAGAAGTCGATATAAATCTGTACAGCTTTACTATTTGATTATGACAACAAAGTTCTTATATTAAAATCGAAATAATAAATAAACATTACCGCATTTAAAGCTTGATTCAAAGCTTTTAATTTTTAATAACCAATACAAAGAAGCTATCCAGTATTCATTTAAAAAGTAAGGTAAAATGCACTCTAAAATATATATTTATAATCTACATTCACCACTAAAATTATTAGCCTCAAAGAATAAACGCCATTATTCTCCAAAGGCACTTAGTACATTTTTCTTTTGTGCCCTCCATAATATACGTTGACAGGCGAGAGCAAAGACTTTTTGTTCCGACGTGCTTGTTTAATTCATTTCTAATTAGCGAGAAGCCACAGTTTCTGAGAAAAAATGTTGCCTGAATTATGTAGGTAAATGTGGTTGGAAAGTTAATATTTTAATAAAAATTGTAATTATTTTGGAAGTCTCCTAAGGGAGCGAACCCATTTTTAAAATGTTTTCTTTTAAAACGTGAAATTCGTCTTTTGACTCTCAAGTTTAAATTTTTTTTCTCCCATGGTTAACAGGTTTGCTGCTATAAAATAAAATTATACGAGTACATATTTGAATATCGAAGATTAAAATATCTACGCTTAAAATATCGATGTTCAGAATATCGAAAATTAAAATATCGATTGTAACAAATTATCGAAAAATGTTACATCTACGCTTAAAACGTCGAAGATTAAAATGTCGACTGATTAAAATGTCGAATGATTCAAAATATCGAAAGACGTTATGTCGAAATTCAAAATATCAACGTTTAATACATCGCAGTTCATAATATCTAATTTCATAATATCTACGTTAAAAATACCTACTAGTTGAAATATCGAAAAAAATAACCACCTACCAAGGTAAGTCGACGGAGCCCCGCTTCGCGGGGCTTTTATTTCTGTTTGCAAGGTTTAAAGTAACCTAACACGAAGAGGATGGCGGGGTCTTTCAGACCCCGCCACCCTCTTCGAACCTAACCTGTCCGAGTCGGGGTGCCCCAAGTCCCGAGCTCGCTTCGCTCGCTCTTGTGTCCTTCGTCAAATTACTGATTACTACCCAACAAGATAGCTGGACGGACTTCGGATGCAAGAGCGAGCGAAGCGAGCTTGAAACTTGGGGCACCCCGACTCGGACAGGTTAGGTTCGAAGAGGATGGCGGGGTCTGAAAGACCCCGCCATCCTCTTCGTGTTAGGTTACTTTAAACCTTGCAAACAGAAATAGGAGCCCCGCGAAGCGGGGCTCCGTCGACTTACCTTGTTAGGTTCGATATTTCGGACATTCGATAATCTGTACTTCGATATTTAGAACATTAGATAATCTGTATTTCGATATTTAGATCTTTCGATGTAACTTTTGTAGATATTTAGATTTTAGATATATTGGACGTAGATCATTTATTCATTCGATATTTTAAACTTTCGATATTATTTTAATTTTCGATTTTATGGTCATTCGATATTTTCATTTTCGATATTTTGAACATCGATATTTTAAGCGTAGATATTTTAATCTTCGATATTCAAATATGTACCCAATTATACACTTTTCACGTCCTTTCATTTGACATTAGATGTGAGTGTTACAAGGGAAGGGACGGGGTTCATACAAGAGGCCCATTATTCTTTCTGATGGAAAAATCTAACAACTCTTCTCGAATTGGGAATCCAACCCAGGATCTATCTACATCGCCTACTGGGGTCATGGAAAAGTCCAAAAGTGTAACCCTGGGTGTATTTTAGTAAAGGGGTGGATTTTAGTCAGTACAGAGTCTGAGAGTCCCTTCCGCGCCACCCAGGGCGAGCGGTATTTGACGATTTTACCACCTAAAAAACGGAACAATCTTTATCATTGACCAAAGTCTACATTTTAGTATACAGGAGACAAATTAACGCATAGTTTTTTTTTTTAACATTGTAAAATCATCAGATGCGTTCTACCCAGCGCAAGCCAGGAGTGGCTGTCAGACTTGTACTGACTAAAATCCACGGTGTCCTTCAATTGCCCTTTACGTTTCGGGGTCACAGTAACTCGTTAGTCCCGCGACCCCGGCCAGGCTTTGGCCCTCTATAGAGGGGCCCTGTCATAATCCTGACACTCTTTGAGGCGCGCGTGGAATACAACGCGCCGTCGATCCGGGCATAGTCCATGGTCGGACAGCGAGTCGCCCTTTACTCGCCATTCGCATGCTCGTGTACATTAACCTATAGATGAAGTTAATAATACGTTCATTCTCTCACGTCTCGTCTTCATCACAATCATTGTCTTCTGTGACCTTTCGTTCACTGACACATTATTTGCTTTTATTAATTAAAGTACACAGCAATATTCTTGACTCAAACACAAGGTAATTATTGACTTATGAACTGAAGCCCTGTACACTAGGGTGGAGTGAACTTGGAGAAAAAAAATCTTTTTTGGAATTTCACTTTTCCTGTATCATTAACCGATGACCGTACCTAAAAGCTTTATTCATGCTAAAAATCAAAACCCTACGACTTCATTTTGAGGTGGCGCGCTATTAGGGTAATTTGAAACACAAAACAATTTTTACGTCTATCGTGTACACACACGTCAATGTTATTGTGCATCTAAATGTAATAAAACTTATATTTAACGTTACTTTAAAGGGTTAATAAGGATTTTCGTGGATTCTGGAAGAACACGAATAAACTCAATCAAAAGCCGAGTGTGCCTGTGTGCGTCGACGGTGTATGTGATCCACAAGGAATAGCTGAGCTGTTCAAAGATAAATTTCATATGAAGTCGCCATTAGGACCGTCGCGGCTGGTGTACGATGTTGAGCCCATGGGGAAGTTGGAAGTCAGAGTCACTGCTAAAGACATTGATTCTATCATTCAGTCCATGTCAAGAGGCAAGTCTCCCGGTCACGATGGGCTCAGCATCGAGCATCTTCGTTATGCGGGCCCTCACTTGACGCGGCTGTTAGCACTGCTGTTTAATCTTTGTTTCAGCCATGCGTATTTGCCTCCAGAGATGTTGAAAACAATAGTTGTGCCGATTGTTAAAAATAAAACGGGACTTTTGACTGATAGGGATAATTATCGACCTATTTCGCTGGCTACGGTTGTGTCTAAGATATTGGACAGCGTGCTTAACACTCAATTAAGCAAACATGTACTGTTACATGATAATCAGTTCGGTTTTCGACCTGGTTTGTCTACTGACAGTGCAATTTTGGGTTTTAAGCACGCTGTGGAGTACTATACCAGCCGTAGCACGGCTGTGTACGCCTGTTTCCTCGACCTGTCTAGCGCTTTTGACTTGGTTTCCTACGATACTCTTTGGAAGAAGCTAAATGATGCTAATTTACCGCCTGAAGTCATCAATATTTTTAAATTTTGGTACGGAAACCAAGTCAATAGTGTTAGATGGGACGGGTCGAACTCAAGTCCATATGGGTTGGAGTGTGGTGTGAGACAGGGTGGTCTGAGCTCCCCCACGCTCTTCAACCTTTATATGAACCACTTGATTGTGGAGCTGAGCGGCACCAGAGTTGGATGTTATATTGATGGCATATGTGTCAATAATATTAGTTATGCTGATGACATGGTGCTGCTCAGTGCCTCAGTTTGTGGCCTGAGGAAACTGGTGAGTATCTGTGAGAAATACGCTAGTGCCCATGGCCTAGTGTATAACGTTCGAAAGAGTGTTGTCATGGTCTTTGGGGCTGGTGGAAAACTCCCAGAAACCGTGCCTTCAATAAACCTGAATAGTGTACCATTATTGAGGGTGCACTCGTTTAAGTACCTTGGGCACGTGTTGACCACTAGCCTCAGGGACGATGAGGACATTGAGAGAGAGCGAAGGGCGTTGTCGGTTAGAGCGAATATGATTGCCCGCAGGTTTTCACGTGCTTCTTCGGAGGTTAAGAAGACTCTATTCAGGGCCTTCTGTACCTCGTTTTACGCCTGTAGCCTGTGGGTTCATTTTACGCGAAAATCGTACAGCGCCCTTCGCGTTCAGTATAATAATGCTTTTAGGGTGCTGATGGGGCTGCCTCGCTTCTGTAGTGCATCGGGGATGTTTGCGGAAATGCGCGTCGATTGTTTTTATGCATTGATGCGTAAAAGATGCGCTTCCCTGGTGCGCAGGGTGCGGGCCAGCTCCAACAGCATTCTGGGCATGATTGCTGAAAGGTTAGACTGCGCTGTTCTGAACCGATGCTCAAGTATTTCAGCTGGAATGCTGAAGCACTGATAAAATGTTTGTGATTGTGTTACTAACATAGGTATAAGTTTACATTGTTACTAACACGTTTATATGTATCTAGGTTAAGTATTTCTATGGGCTCTGTTGCCTTTAATAAATAAATTAATAATAATAATAATTATTTTCTTAAACTTTCTCAATTAAGTGGTACCGACAAGTGTAAAAAAAGTCTGATTATTCGTCAATAAAATGACAAAAACTCGAAAAGACTTGCGATGCCCCTTGTTTGGCGATCCAATAAAACTAAGTGTTACTGTGTTACCAGTTTATGTGATATTATAAAAAAATACTTGTGGTTAAGAAATGACTTACTGGAACTGAATAATGGTAAAGATCCTGCAGTGAAAGATTTGTGTGAAATGATAGCCGTTGATAATGAAAAAATTGGAACAAGGCGTCAGTTCCCATTATAGGCTATCAACAAATAGTTGCCAGATTGATTTCCTATTACAATAGATACAAGAATGTGAATAAATTACGCTATGAAAAGAAAAAGCAAATGTTTTACGAAGAATCTGAGTCAAAATTATTTGACATTGCTGGTTGTAAATGTGAATCCAGAGGAGTTTGTAAGTGTGTGATTAAAGTCCCTATTGCGGAAGAAACCTTTTTAAAAGACCAAATAAATTAAAGAAAAATGTATATTGTGTCTGTTGATGAAGTGTCTACTAAATGTATCTGCGTAAAGAGACAAGAAAGAGAAAGTGTGATGAGTTTAAAAAAAAGAGCCAGTAGTATCCCGAGTAATTCTTCTGATCCAGTTTTTAATTGGTTTTCTAGTAGTTCGTTCGTTGCAGCATTAGACGAGGATGAAAATGTGATTTTTAGAACAGAAATAACGACTCCAAGAACCATGAAATATAGTGACGCAGAAATTTCAAGCGTGATTTCCTCAGGTGGTAAATTATTTGAAATTGAAAAGTAACCTTGCCACACTCAGGCAGTAGAACGGTACGTCAAGCTCATTACTGAGGCCTCTTCTTCTCTGTTTGTGGGCAAGAAGCATGAGATGGATTGATTCGCACGAGGATAAAGGCAAGACAAGACTTACCAGTATTTGACACAATCACTCAATTTTTTAAGAAAAAGAAGTGTCTGTAGCTTCACCTTTGGAATATAAAAATGCTTTTATTTAATATATTTTGTATATTTATAAGTACAATACTTCATTTCAAGCTTCAATATTTTCATTTTGATGAATAGTTTGTCTCAAATAAAAACTTTACTAAAAACAAATTTAGTTTTTTTCTTTAACTTTTAAATTCGATGCGACACCTTAAGATGTAAACGTAGGAACTTAAAATTTTATTTTTATGTCTCTAACAATGTCGATCATCCATTGGTGATACAGGAGTAACAAATTTTAAAAATATTTTTTTTCACTCCACCCTACTGTACACAGCTTCGGATGATGCAACTTGCAACATTGCTAGCGCCCAGAGCACACAAGCCTTATTCCTTTGCGTGAATACTGTCGATTAATTAGTAACATTAGGTGACTGGACTTCTTCTGGATTAAAGTTAAGCAACGCTTTCCTAGGTCTGTCTTTGGATGGGTCGCCAATGTTAAACAACTTTTGCCATGGTCAGTATTTTGTGTCTGTAACTTCGATGTTACAGATCCAGAGCGACTTCTGTAAGTCTCGCACGTTTTCTCCGCAGTTACTGTAATAAAACGCGTATTGCTTATACTTGTAGGTCATGGACACGCGTTAACAAGCTAATCATTAACTTACATACTAATAAGTCACACTGCAAAGTCACCCAATCAAGACGCCAAGTCACTGTTAAACCGTTTGTTTGTTGAAATTCATTTCAATTAAGAAAATACAGCCAAAGTAATGACTGCTGAACAGATCTACCATTCGGACGCAACTTCATAGCAAATTGGTTTTGCACTTTAACTAGATACGTTTAACACCTCAACTACTACTCGCAACCTATTGTAAAATTACGGCCGAAATTAATTTTGTATCTCATTCCTAATCCCGATCCTGCGGGTCTTATTCCAATACCGTGACTCTGGAACGTAAAGGGCTAACGAAGGACACCGTGGATTTTAGTTAGTACAAATCTGACAGTACCTCGCCCGGCCTGCCCTGGGTGGGAGGACTCATTTGATGATTTAACCAGGTTAAAAAAAAAGAAAAAAAGTCTCAGTGTGACTAATCCGATCGTTGATTGAAAGAAAGAAGAAAGAAAGAAATAACATTTATTGGTACAGACACAGGGCATAGCACAATAATAATAATACAAAAATTAATATAAACAAGGTGGTTTTAAAAATAAAATAACCTAAAACTATTTGGTACAAAATTGTTTGCCCCACGGCTGCTCCAAACTGGCCCAGTTCAGCATAAATGTCTGCCAACTAAGTGCCTGACACTGGTTTTCAACTGGACCTGAATGTGTATTGATTGGATACAGATTAAGATCGGGATCAAGATTATGACCGAGGTACATTATTTTGCAGCAAAGCATTACGCGAGTTATATTTAAGTCTCATAAAATAGGAGACAAGCCATTATTATAATAATATCATTAGATCCTGATGGAATACTTACTATTAATTTTTTGACCCGATCTGCACACAAAGGAGTCAGACAAATTCATTTCAATTAAGAAAATAAAGTAAGGATTGCTGAGAAAACAGATCCGGGCGTAATTCCAAAGGAAATTCGTTTGATGGACTCACTTTGTCAAAATAAATTTACAAGTTAATAATTCATCATCAGCGTTCAATTCGAACACTGCCCGGGTTGGAATTAATCTATTATGAAAAGTTTCCCTTTTACTATTGAGAGTATTTATCAGCTTTGACATTTTAATGTAGCCATCTTCGTGGATTGATTTTTTTGGAGGGCCATTTTTCATTTAATTAAGTTAAGGACAATTGATGAAACTCAACAATAATGTAGTCAGTACTGAAACCGTTTTAGTACCATCTTTTAGGGATCGCCTGATGAAGACACTGATTGAATTATTAAAATTATTACATACAATTTCTATCTATTCTAAAAATGTGTCTCTGTATTTTTCAAACATAGTTATTCAGCCGTTCAGGTGTGATTGTGTAGGTTCAAACTTTGGCATTTAGGTTTTATATTAGTAAAATTCGTGTAAAGGTGCTCAAGTATTTATGTACAAATAGATACGTTATATAATTATGTACGATACGTTTTGTAAGAACGTATGTGATTAGTACTGACTGTAGACTTACCTACGATTATCTTTACGTTTTTTTTTGAGCGTATGACGCTCGTGGGCTGCAGCTGAAAATCAGCGTCAAGTGGCAAACTCTGTATTACCATCTGGCATTATGGAGCTGAGCCCCTTTGGCATTAAATTGTTAGTTTTATAATTATTATTTGAGTTATTTTATTGTATATTACTCTTGATAGGCGATCTTAATTTTGATTATGAGTATGATGTAGTAATGATGTATAGACCTTAATTATGTGTGCTATTTTTCAATAGAGTACAGTGATTTCCTTTAACATAATTACATTGCACTTTTGCACGTGTTCAGGTTTGGCGCCACTGTGAAAACTTTGATTAGTTTTAAGTTTTAGTGCCAATAAACACAATTTTCTTTCTTTCTATACGAGTACCTACACAAGACAGAAAGAACACAGCTACTATCGAAAAAACGACACAAGACTTTACACCGTAAGCCGGCAACAATAATCAAACACGAATGTTATTTATTTTCTTTAGCAGTTTAATCAAAAATTTTATCTCACCACCCGAACAATAATACACACCGAATTCAACCAATACCTATCTTCGAAATTTTGGTAATCACGATGAGCAGCTGCGAATTATCGTTTTGGAGGTAGACAATCAACAGGAGAATTACAGAAGCTCTGCTGCAGAAATACAAAATTACATGTAAGAAAATAATTTTGTCCTCTGAAATGAGTGCTAAAATTTAAACATGGTAAAGAAAAAGACTTATGAGATCAAATGAGTTCTGAACCCTGAGTGGAGCCGAAGAGACACCAGCTACCGAGTTCTTTCCGTAGGCCCTTGCGTTCCAGGGCTATAATATCCTTTTAAAAAGTTCCCATGACCCTGGCGGACAAACAATGTTGAAGATATGGCTTTATTAATTGGGTGTAATTTATCTATAATATTTATGTATTTTGAAATATATAAGTATGTTTATCAGTTGTCTAGTACTCATAACACGAGCTCTGCTTAGCTTGGGACTAGATGGCGTTGTGTGATAGTTGCGGAATATCTAATATCTTTAAACGAGCAATTCTTGTATATTTATTTATATATAATCAGGATCTCGGAAACGGCTCCAAGGATTTTCATGAAAGTTGACAGATTAGGATTTTTCGGTTTAAGGAATCGATTTATCAAGGTCCCAGGTTCGAGAAAAGCTCGGTTCCCAAGATATAGACATTTTAAAAACCGAGCAAAGCTCGGTCAAAAAGATATTTATTATAAATTGTAAAAAAATTGCGATAAAATGTCGATGAAAACAGTGCAAGTTAACAATGCGTCCCAATAACAACTTTTGTGAAAACAAAAAAGGGAGTTTTCTATGATTTCAATGTAATATTGAAAACCATTATATTCTAGTTGTGGTCATGACACTATAGCTTTATGTTATTGTTTCACTTCAGTCTCTACTAAAAAACCTGGTTGTGTATCAAGTTTTAAGCTGTAGATTATAGCAGCTATACTCAATTGCATTCATGTCTCTTTCATACTCGACATTGGTTTGGTCTTCTCTCAACGTAGTTTCACGTCAATCTCAAGTAATTTACGTAGAACTACCTATCAGATATCCAAAGCCGTGTAAGATTTTGACCCTTATTTTCAATAGTAAACCTTCTGCAACTTTAATTTGAAGAAAGAACGAAGTGAGAACGCGCACCTGTTTTTGACGAAAACAATATCTGTTGCTTCTCATTATGGAAATGTGTGCCGTTTAAAATTATTTTACTACCGCGTCCCTTACACTTAATTACCGTTAATGTGTGACAGACGTTTTATTTAGCGAATTTATGTGTATGAGAGACTTACGTCCTTAATGGGGTTGAAATGAATGACATTTATTGGTACATATTTTAAGGTTAAAATGAAAATTGACAATTCAAAACTTAGCGCACAGTTGACGCAGTTGTTAAGCGATTGACTGCTGCAATACGTGTTGCAGGTTCTGTTCCCGCACGGTAAATATTAGCATATGCCCTAGAAGTAGTTTATGTTTGTGTGTGTGTTAAATGTTTGTAAACGCACACGTAGTGTGTGGGCATGGAAGTTAAAAATAAAAACTAAACTGTGTAAAAACGAGCATGTATGCTGATTTGAGCTGTACTGAGTAAATTATTTTCAATTTAAGCGAGTGGTTGTGTAATGTTGGAAATACTGAAATATTCATAAACATTTTCAGCGTTTACAACTGACTTTACTCACAGCAATAGTATAATTTCACAGCAAAACAAAAATACGAGAAGCAAAAACAATTTCTGAAGTCAAACAGAAAATATACAAAAAAGAAACAAATGAAACTTTCCTATAACACAATAACTTCTTCGCGAAAAGACCACTTAGGTATTCCGAACAATTTTAATTTACTCACTTAATATTACTCTACAAAACTTTTTCACCCAACTTTCCATCTCCGTACTTACTTCCAGTTGATTTTCAAGATATTTTTTGCAAAACCCCTAAAAAGTTTTAATGTGCCCAAAACCACAAGTTCCGTTACCATGAAATTCGAAAAAAAAGTCCATAAAATTGTAGGACATCTTTTGGGCATAAAAAAAGTTAATTAATCTAAAAGTTCTATGGAAAGTTACTGAATGTTCGTGGTTGTAAAAAAATATGGTGATAAATGTGTCACCATGGATTTAGTTTTGTCTTATCCAGAGGGCTTTTGACGAAAACCGAAAGATAAGGTCGTCAGTGACTGTCGTAAAAGTGGATATCTTTTTATTCGTTTCAGGGAAACGAATGTAGCTTTTCTTTCGGATTTTGCTTGATCTTGGAGAGATTACACGGCTACATTATGGCAACCTTAAAATCTGCGAAGTAAATTTCCAACACACAATGAACATAAGAGAAAAATATTGAGGACAAACAAAATTGGATCTATAATATTGTATTTCTGGCGATAAGAATTATATTTTAGGTATCATTTAATATGTCTAAAATAGAGTATTTGATTGAAAAATGTAATGAGCCCGTCAGACTATCAAAAATATTTGATACTTGTTTTTTCTTTTGCTACATAAACCAAAACTCACGAACACCTACGACACTTTTATGCCTTTGTCAAACTGACAGACGAACCGAATGCGTGGCGTAGCGTTTTTGTTTGTAATGTATGGAATTGTTTGAAACCTGTCACATAGAGTATCGGATCGCTTTCGCATTTTTATATGACATGATTCGGTTCGGTTCGCTATCGCCTGTCTGTTTGACAGAGGCCTTAATGTTGCCAAAACGCAACGACGATATAATACTAGACTACGCATGCACGATCTAAGGAACAAAAATTATTCTGTCAACTCGCTGAGGTACTCAAGGTCTGTTCTGTCTCAACGTATGTTTACGGCTCACAGGATTGGTCGAAATGAGACGAATATAAGACTTTTTTGCCTAATGTGTTGACAGACATCGGTCGCCTGTTATTAGGAGTCTAGTATTATATCGTCGTTGCCAAAACGTTATAAGCAAGTATTATTTTTATTTGCTTTTGACGTCACATGCCTCCACTCTCTAATTTTGATGCGCTATATCTTTGTAATGCATTGATTTAACAAAAAAATACACCGACCCTCTAATTAGATTTGCAATTTATTGATGCTGTTAACTTGCCTATCAGTTCACACCGAGACGCGACGCGGCACGACGTGACGCAACGTGACGCAACGATACTGCAAATGGGTATCTTATCGTGTAGTAAATAAAGTTAGATTTTAAGACGCTATTAAAATGCAGCGTGGCGCTGCTTTGTGATAGGTGTATCTTTTCGTATAGGAAATAGAGTTCGATTTTGAGTAGCTCTATTGAAAAAAATGCAGTGTCTCGTCTTGGTCTGAGCTGACCTTTAGTTGCTTCTATATTTAGTACTGAAAAATCGGTCAATTTCTGTCGATATACTATAGCCTGCTAAAAATTACCCCCAACTAAAAATAACCTAACTACTCAACTATACACTTCAATTCTCATTTAATCAAGCAGTATATTATCAAGAGAAATCTCTTCGTGGTGACCACTGCCTTAATACCTCTTAGAGCCACTTACGCCAGTGAATTATTGGTTAGTTACTTGCTCACTCACCGACAAGCTTTGCTCTAACCCCTTTTACTACTGGCTTGGAATACTAAGCAGCCAGTAGTGTAGTTTTCTGGTATTTCTCGGACTTAAAGGTTACAGAAAGACTATTGTTTATGAATTTTATTGAACTCTTTCTAAGTATGAGTTATAATGACTATCTACCAACCCTAAAACTAACTTTATTTGAGTTTGTTATAAACATACAAAATTTTGTTACGTGCAGGAATTGAACCCGATTGAGATGCAGTACAGAAGACCAATCTCTCAGCCACTGCATCAACCGCGCCGTCGTCGTGTTAATTAATTATCCCACCAAAAACATTAAATGTAAAAAATTCCAAGTCTCTCGATGCAGTGTTTCCATCGTAAAAAGTTTTGAGATCTCACAGAAGCCAAGTCCTATTCAAATTATTTTGTAGTTATAAATCAACATTTAGTAATTATATCAATAGTTTTCTATAAATTATAACTATAGTGACTTGGCAATGAGCACAAGTAAAAACAAATAAAACGGCATATTTGGAGGAGTTGAAAGTTACACACACCGCATGCATAAACATTCTCTTTTATTTACTTTATTTATTCTCTTAACATTCATCATTTACTTTCATAAAGCGATGGCCCGTAAGGTACCTATTCTTAATTATTGTATTGGAACATGTAGTCGGTAGTGACCATCATGATTCACACATAACAAATAATCTGATCACAGGTCTCGTCAGTAACATTTGCACATAATTCCAGGCAGCAAGCAGCTTTTAATTTGTGCTCATTGCCAAGTCACTATAGTTATAATATAAAGAAAACTATTGATATAATTACTAAATGTTGATTTATAACTACAAAATAATTTGAATAGGACTTGGCTTCTGTGAGATCTCAAAACTTTTTACGATGGAAACACTGCATCGAGAGACTTGGAATTTTTTACATTTAATGTTTTTGGTGGGATCTCATTTATTTTTTGTAAGTGTATTTCTTTCTTTTTTTTAGGTGTCCTCATAATTTCTTGAACTTCAGCTACTTTTTTGCTTAGGACCCATTCTCTATCTAACAAACTAAATAGAACTAAACTAACTAACAAATAACTAAATAAATATATATCTACTAACTTACAAACTAAATATAACTAAACTAAATAACACGTAAACAACTAGATTTATGTAACTATGTCTATGTTATATTAATAAACTATTTTCCTAAATAACTGTTTCAGTAACAATAATAAATCTACTATCTAATCCGGCTAACTTAAGTTCTCTGAATATCGCTACAATATTTTTTTTAGTTTCGAAATGGTTGTTCATAGATAGATGGCGCTATCAAATGAAAATTATTGAATTATTTTAAAGTACTACTTAGACTGCGTTCTGTAACGAAACCATAGCGCGATTCAGACAGGTACAATGCCATCTATCGAGCGCGCTTAAAATATTTATCGCAATACAATGGAGTTTTAGCTTTATTAATTTAATGAATTATGAACTTTATGTATTAATTTAGATTAATTATAGTCTATGTATTACATTTATATTATTCTTTTCTATTCTATGTATGTATTCATCCAATTGAATACTTAAACAACGAACAATGTTAACAATGCAGTCAAAATCCATACACAATGTTCTTGCCAAACCGCAAATATAAAATTGTTTTCTATGGTATATTATTTTTTAATGTTTTTATAATTTTTCCTTTATATGTGGCTAATGACCTATCTTGGTGCAAAATTTGAAGTTTCTAAGTCTGCTAGAAGTACCTTAGATTTTTGATGATCGGTCAGTGAGTCAGTCAGTGAGTGACAAAATGGTGTAACTTTGATGGACCGTAACTCCTAAACTATTCATTCAATTGGCATGTAATTTCGAACTTAAGCTTGTTCTAATGCCTACTATTATTCACCGAAAACCTAAACTCCTAGCTTTGTCCACGTCGAAGATATAGGGGGGGCGAAACAGCCGCGAATCGCTTCGAGAAAAGATGGTACGGCCGTGCCCGTTTTGCTCGAGACTTGGCGGGGCACTGCCGTGCCCCCAGATAAGCATTAAAATTTAAGCTATTGTCAAACAGACAGACGTGGCGAACGCGAAGCGAGGCGTTTTTGTTTGTTATGTATGCAATTGTTTGAAGCCAGTCACATAGACTATCGGATCGCTTTCGCTTTTCTATGTGACTGGATTCAAACAATTCCATACATTACAAATGAAAACGCTTCGGATCGCATTTGCTTCGCCTGTCTGTTTGACAATAGCTTAAAGTCGTTAGTCAGTACGAGTCTGACAGTCGCTCTTGTCCCACTCTGGGCGGGAGTAGGTACTCATTTCATGATTTTATTATTATCAGACTATTGCCGTCCACGCTGAACGGAAGCCTTCGATGATTTTACCAAGTTTAAAAAAGGGTCAATTGTACTCAATAGAATGAACAACTTTTAATATGGTACTAAACCTGAAATCGTGGAAAAAAAGTTCAGCTGTTGAAAAATTAACTTAATAGCAGACTTTGTTTTCGCGATAGATAACTTATAATCAGCAGAATAATCTATAATATAAAAATCAGTATAAAAAATGATTTTGTCTCGCTAAAACTCGAAAATGTCTGGACCGATTTGGCTCATTTTTGTTTTGAATTAGTTTTGGAAGTTCAGAAGGTGATAATTTTTAATTATAGAGGTTTGATGGGTCAGCTTCTTTATCAGATCAGCAGTCTTTATTAAATAACACTTTTATGGATCTATTCAAAAGCAGCTGCATCACAAATTCCGATAAGCCAATATGATTGATTGACGGACCGTCCATCAAGCTCATAAAGGAACCACCATAAAACGCCAAATTCCTCTTCTATTGTTTGCCATATTTTTTCACTAAAGCACTCTTAAGGGGCTACATCCGCTTTAGTGCCGTAAAACAGTGACTTTATTTAGTGATCCTTAAAAGTTAGGAAGAAGGTTTTGATACAAATATAAATATTAATTATTGATTCATTTACTTTATTTCGTTCACAGGGTTTTTCAGTGTGAGTTATAGTTTACCATAAAAAAATATTTTACAACACGCTATTCCATTCCTTATTTTGCCAACTCCTCATTAACGGCTAGGTATTTTAAAATATTTTTACACAGACTAATTGGTTGTTGGGAATTCTTTTGACGGTACATAGCTTATCTTAATCTATGAATATTTTTCAACGAAAATCTTAAAAAGTAAGGTCTAATTCGTCAGTCGTGAGCAACGCGTGTGTGTGCATCTAACACCACCCGTCTGCCATTGGCAAATAATACGCCTTAAAACTCAATTTTCCCCAATAATATTCTAGCCCCAGAGCGACAGCGACGTGAGCATTATTAAGAAGATAAATACACATTCTCTAACATTTTACATTCTGGAGGCACATGAAAAAACCTTCCTCATTTAGAAGCTTTTAGCTGTAATCCGGGGAGGTGTCCAGGAGTGCCGTACTAACGTCTAGGTTTTCATGTTTAATTAAAGTCTTCCCTAATTAGTTAGCACTATGACTAAGGCACGGAAATGCAAGAAATGTCGACGAATATTTTTGGTAGCGAACTGAATTTTGACGGGTTTCGAATTTTCTTTCTTAGGAAGGTTATGTTTTATTTTATAATTTTTTTCTTCTGAAGTTATGAAAAAAGAGACAGAATGCTATGGAAAGCATAAGCTAGTTACGATCTCGACTTTTTGCTTCATTCACATGAGACATCATACATGTGTGTAAAATAAAACAAAATATAAGTACATATTGTTTGCAAGTTATAGGTATTTGATTAACTCAGTGACTTTATCATTTACTTGAACAACAGAGCAAATTCTACGAATCATGGCGCACGGGTCTGGGTAGGTACTAATCAGTCATAATGTGCACGTATATTTGTTTGCTGAACATAATTTAGTATTTTAAACTGAATAACGAGCTGTCTAAACTGAATAATGCAGTTTTCAATTTGTTTAATAAAAATATTTTTATCACTATGGTTTCGAGTCCATTTAACTTATTGCTTCAAAAAATATTTAAAACCGAACTTTATTGGCTTACAAAACCGTATGAAAATACACAAATACAAACCATTTTTTTGTCAAAACAACAAATAAAATGACTCATCAAACGAGAACAATAAAGGATACTAAAAAACAAAATACAATTTTGCAATTTTTACGATGATACAAAAATAAAATACTTTATTAGTGACACGTTCCCCCGGGCCAATGTTTTATGTTTCTACTATTATGGACCGAGCTACATAATTTGTATCTCCCTTGTAATATGTAGAAAATATATGAAATACAGCACAATATTTTGTTTTACTGTTAAACTCTTGTGATAGCGAGAAAAAATAAATTTCTTCTGGGAGCGATTTGTTCTGAACGAAGTTGGTTGTAATCACAATTCTTGATTATGAATTAGAATTGTAAAAACAATTTAGCAGCATACCCTAGAGTGTAAACCTCCTATCATTTTCATCTATGAGACTATAAATTGATGAATAGTATAATATAAAAGCCTTTGGTGATATTGGGACGTAGGTTATCTCATCAAGTTATGTGATGTGATGAATGATGGGGCGTTTTGTCATCTAGGGCGTTTTATCCAAGAATTTTTATCCTAGTATTTCCTTAGCATGACTGTCTGTCTAACTAAAGAGGGAAGACATATTTGCCTAAATATATTGTTTATAGGGACACAAAAAAAGCAAAATAAAATTGTTTTATTTAAGGGGATTGGTCAGTAAAAATACGGTTTTTATTTTTTACTTTTCTTCGTACATATCTGGACTACAGATCTTACAACTTGGAATATAGTTATTGACTATATGATCTAAATTCTCACAAAGTTGAGAACACGATTCAATGAAATTTTCTCGATACAAAAAAAATGCAAAGTTCGGTCTATGTTTTTTATGTTTTGAACTTTATGGAATAACTACTATGAGTTATTGAAAGGATGTTGTTTTAAATTGTAGAAAATACTAGTATCTACATTCTGTAAAGAGATTTTCTCAATTATTAACAATTTTAATTCATAAAAAGACGTCAATATGTTTGGGCACATACGCCGTTTTATTCTGAGCACACATTCACTATCGTCCTCTCATCTTTTGCCTTTTAAAAGTAGTGTCATCACTTTCGTTCCTTGACGAATCAGTCAGCCAGCGTGGCTCTTACAGGTTAGACCTGCGACACTTTTTTTCAGACCGCGGCTGTCAGATTTTCGTAATAATAAAATTGGAAATGGATAAAAAGATCGAGAAAATAAAAACGAATGATACGTAGGCTTATAGATTATTCAAAACTATGTTTCGCTGTGTTCAATGGGACGTGATTAAACGGACATGACTGTAAATAAGTCACGTAAACTTTCTATTTTAAACAACACATTATTTTCATTAATAAATCAAGAATAAAATAAACCAAACTTACTGAAAATCATCGCAGGAAATTCCTGACGACCCCTACAGAGCAAACAAGGGATATGTTAGAATACGTATGATTCTATACATTACGAATTGTTGCTATCAATAATAAATTACTCACAGTGATATTTATCAATGCTATCGTGATATCGTACTATTGTTGTCGGATGGTTCGACTCTGTGTCCATCCTCCTCCCATCTAATCTTTATGCATCTAAATACCATTTCACATGAACTAATGATAAATGCACTGATTTGCAGTCAACAATTTGAGATAATATGTAACTGAAAACAACTTCTAATCGTATCAAACTTCGATATAGGATAAGAAGCACTTCACTTTTATTATTTTTTATTTAGTTTCGTCACAGATTTATAACAATTTCGCAGAAACAGGATTAAAGTAAATTAAATGAAAACTGCTGTTGTCATTTTGAATACTTCAAAATTACTTGTCAACTACAAATAAGGCATAGCACCCACCACCCTGTTAAATATCGCCTATAGTATAATGCTGCGACTACGATGAAATATAAATCAGTGGTCATTGCTGTCTCACCGCGTGTTCGGTACAAGTGGTCATTGCTGTCTCACCGCGTGTTCGGTACAAGTTGCTTCTCGCTCTATTTATTGCTTTGGAGTCAAAAAAGATCAGTACTGGGCTCATGCTTTTGGAGTCGATAGATAATATATCTAAGGGTTTCATTTATCAGAAAAGTGATAATATTACAACCTTGTCCCAAAAAAAAATACTGTGGATAAGATATTATAGAATGAAGATTACTTTAATTATAAAGAGGTTACTGACAATTGTTGTACTGTACCTGTATCTCATATGAGTAAAAAACCACTAAATCCACGCCGCGGCTCGACTAATGTCCATTTTACGCGGCGCTAGTGTCTGTCATTACATCAAAATGCATCAAAAATTAGTACCAACACCAGGTGGTGGAGGACAGGGTGTTAAGCACCCTTAGCTTTCCACTCTCATAATAAAGATATAAAGATATCACGCAACCAGCTTTGTGTAAGGACGTTAATAAAAGCAGCGTGTGTTTGGGGCTTTTTCTAGCGTGGTAAAATAATCAAATGAGTCCTCCTACCCAGGGTAGGGCGGGAGGGACTGTCAGACTCGTAATACTTACTAAAATCTACGATGTCGTTAAATAGCCCTTTACGTTCTGGGGTCACGGTATTCTAAAGAATACTGAAAACAACACAACTCACATGCCTATGCCCGTGCGCGCTTGTGTTTGGGGCTTAATAGATAATTGGGTATTGTCACTTTCGCAAGGTATGCCAATTTTATTAATTTTCTACCAAATAGTAGTTTTTTTCGTTATCTCGGGACGTCAAAATCTGTGTCAAAGTGTTATAAAATAAATTTAAGACTGTGAATGATAAAAATATTTACAATATATATAACCACATCAATAAGTATTTCTATCATTTTGTTTTAGTAAATATTTCGATATCCTTATATTAAAATATTTCTATTATAGTAATACATGTATTTTGCGTAAAGGGAACACTTTATGAAATGTCGAAGTTGACGAAATGAAATACATAAAACTTTGGATTGCGTTAATTTCGCGATACTGGCGCCTGCTGGTGGCGGTGCGTGGCAACTTTTCCGACTCATCAAACGACGCTTTCGCTTTGACACACGGCCTTAATGCACACAGTGAAAACACCATAGTATCATTATTGTTCATTTCAGTCTATGCAATAATACAACATTATGAAAACATCTGTTTTAAAAACTTTCCCAATTACACAAAAAATGTAATGCATGAGCATTAAACTGCTGTAGCAAGAGCTATTAATCATTACGCTAAAAATACGAAACGAGACAGACAGATTAGGGAAAAGTTTTACAAAATAAAATAATCCTTTAAATACACCGCTTTTTACCGAAAAAGTCCACCTTTATTGTACAAAATTGTATGTTCTTTTTATCTTTCAAAATTTATGCTAACGATGGGTGTCGGAATGAAGAATGGTTTAATGCAAAATCCAGGGGATCCGATAATTATATTCATGTTCCTGTAAACGTTTGCTGAGTACAGAGTTTATTTTAGGGGTCTTGTTTTTATGCTAATTGCTTTTATTTGTTTACACTGTGTCATCTGCATAATATTTTACGTTAACCAATTACACGAAATGCAATGATGATATCGGGATGTATCATAATTATCTTTTCGGGTCACGTTTTTTTTTTGAAAGTCAAAATAAATATTAACTTATTTATAAAGTTTTAATTTTCAAACAAAATGAAAAATTCCAGCAAAATTAAAAAAATGCTGACATTTAGCTTTTTATTAAATTAAACAACACATAATTCTCCTTTTCCTAGTGGTTTTGTCCGAAATAGTAAATTTCATAACGAAATAAGAATAGTTTTCACAAGTTAAAGTGAAAGAAGACAAAATATTCTACATCCCACTATAAATCAAACTCTCATGCCGCTACAAAGAAAGAAAATGCTTAAAAAAACATCTCATAAATATTATTTCAAGTAAAATGCCCCATTAAATAACTATCAAACTAAGGTCGTTTATGCAGAGCCTCGGGTCGTCAGCATTACTCAACGTACTCATGCATGCGCTTTCATTAGGGGAGTTTTTCATTTCAACATCATTTGGCCGAGCTCCAAATTGTTCGGGATACTCTCAATTCATCTTACTCGGCGAAATGTTGTTAAAAAACTTCTCAAGGCTTGCCCAGTATTTATTATTTATTTGCCCTTTTTATCATGTAGACAATAATGTTTGTAAGTAAAAAGAAGCTTGGCAAACTTACGCGGGTTATGTGGAGGTCAGATACAGATAGGCAGCAGTCTTAATAAAATACTGGTATTCAGTTGCAAGCAAGTTTGTAAGCCGATCCCATCCTATCTGGGAATGGGCTAAGTAGATGATGATGACAACAACACAATTATGTTTCTGTTCAAACGTTTTTGATATTAGCAACTTTTATCACATTTATCATCAAAATTTCAGCTCAAGATCTCTTACTGGTGTGTACACTGTACAGTCACGAGCAATAGTATGTATACACTAAGCAGTATTCAAAAGCGATGTTCAGCTACCATATTGATTAAACTTTTGCCTTTTCATTAGACTTCTATTTAGGAAGCCACACTATTAAGATATAGGTCTTATTTCAAAGTGGAAACCAGTATTTTACGAGTAAATTGCATTTGAATTTTGTTAAGTGTATACATGTTATTGCTCGTGACTGTACAGGCTTCTCTTTCTTTTTGCCGTACCTCTTTGTTCTGTGTCCTTCATCCAACAGTGTTAGTTTCCCGTGATTTGAACCTCTTCAACCCAACGTGCTGTTGGATGGCCCTGCACTGAGAAAAATTGATTTCTGGCCTAAGGTGAATTCCGTCTTCTACGGCTAAATTGTAATGACGCGAGGCGATTTTGTAACGCTTACGATTATTTTGGCTTAGCTAGGCGTTTCTGTTAAAATGGTAAGTCTTTTATGATAAACACGAACCGTAAAAAATGTCTTACCGTAAGGTAGTCTTGGAATTCAACTTTATACTGTTAATACAGCAGTAATGGACTACTAAAAACGCTTTAAATTTACGACGTCGAATATGTGTTGAATATCACCGTAATTAAGGCAATATTTAACTCAAATTAATGCGATAAATACTTCAATAAAACCTAAACAAACGTAAACTTAAGTCATAAAACCAACTTTAGTAAACGGCATAAATAATCTTTAGCATGACAATATTCACCTTACAATAAGGCGGAATATACTTTAGTCACAACAATTTGAACGTAAACGTAAAGCCTTTCAGCGACGTACGTTTTCGGCAATATAAACGTATAACGTGGCCACATTTGCCCTATAACAAGGCGAAATATGCTCAGATTACGACGAACCAAATGGTAACCTTAGGTTTTATAACGACGTACATATACGGCACATATAAACCTAAATATGGCAATATTCACCTTATCATAAGTCGGAATATACTTCAGTCACAACAATGTGAACGTAAACGTAAAGTCTTTCAGCGATGTATGTATTCGGCAATATAAACGTATAATGTGGCCATATTTGCCCTATCACAAGGCGAAATATGCTCAGATTACGACGAACCAAATGGTAACCTTAGGTTTTATAACGACGTACATATACGGCACATATAAACCTAAATATGGCAATATTCACCTTATCATAAGTCGGAATATACTTCAGTCACAACAATGTGAACGTAAACGTAAAGTTTTTCAGCGATGTATGTATTCGGCAATATAAACGTATAATGTGGCCACATTTGCCCTATCATAAGGCGAAATATGCTCAGATTACGACGAATCAAATGGTAACCTTAGGTTTTATAAATACGTACATATACGGCACATTTAAACGTATAAATGGCAATATTCACCTTATCATAAGGCGGAATATACTTCAGTCACAACACAACAATTTGAACGTAAACGTAAAGTCTTCCAGCGACGTATGTATTCGGCAATATAAACGTATAATGTGGCCATATTTACCCTATCATAAGGCGAAATATGCTCAGATTACGACGAATGAAATGGTAACCTTAGGTTTTATAACGACGTACATAGACGGCACATATAAACCTAAATATGGCAATATTCACCTTATCATAAGGCGGAATATACTTCAGTCACAACAATTTGAACGTAAACGTAAAGTCTTTCAGCGACGTATGTATTCGGCAATATAAACGTATAATGTGGCCATATTTACCCTATCATAAGGCGAAATATGCTCAGATTACGACGAATCAAATGGTAACTTTAGGTTTTATAACGACGTACATATACGGCACATATAAACGTAAATATGGCAATATTCACCTTATCATAAGGTAAAACATGGTTAAGTTACGACTGATTGAACGGTAACATTACGTCATATGACGACGTGCATGTTTGGCCAATGCAACCGTAAATTTGGCAATATTTGTCTTATCTTAAAGCGAAATACGCTCAAGTTACGACTAATCAAACGGTGAATAACGTCTTATAGCGACTTACATATCCGGTGAATGAAACCGTTGATTTACGGCAATATTCACCATAACTAATTATGATAAGGCGAATGATAGGTACTCGAGTTAGGTACAATTTAATTAAACGTTTAAAAAGTCAATAACGACGTACCTACCTACATAATATTCGGTGAATGAAACCGTAGATATATAAGGCAATATTATCTTATTATATATAGGTACGCGACGAATTGATAACCTCCTCCTTTTTTAGAAGTCGGTTAAAAAGTCTATTTTACCCAGTTTTACTAGTACAATTACTTTCAGTCAGTTACCTATGTTCGTGGGTGAAGTTTAAAAAGCTCTCTAGTTACGGTGAGAAACACCTTTATAAGGCGCCTAAGTACCTACGTCGAAAATCTTAATAATGCTGCCAGCTACTAAAGCAAATATCCTTCTAGGAGGTAATATTAACATCATCTGCCTAAGGTTATATGAGTTTAAAAACTTGAAAACCCAACTTCAAAACTGGTGAACCGATTTTGATGAAATTTCTGTGAGACCAATCTGAAAGTTTACCTTTCAGGTAGAATTTTTCAAATCGGCTCACAAGCTATGCGGTAACATACTTAGAAAAATTCAATTAAATATCCATGGAATGATTCCAAAAAACGGGTAACTCAGGAAATGGTTCCAAATGGATGTTCCATTTAAAACCATTCCTTGAGTTTGCTCGTTTTTTGGAATGATTCCGGGTAAATACCCATCTCCCCGAAAAGCGAGACTCATACTTTTGCTCTGCGCTGTGTGTAATGTGTATGTTGAAGGGAAAAAGAAGTCGAGTGAAGTGACGTTATTGAAACTTGGTATTTTGTGGGTACCCATTTTAACCACTCACTGTCGAATTCGTTTGTGACTACAGTTAGAAGTTAGTAATAATTATGGTTTTGGCTTAAAATTTACGCGTAGCATATTTTTGTTAAGTATTCAAAACCTATATGGTGAAGAATAAAATAATTAAATTTAAAAGTAGTACACGCATAGTACATACATCGTTTGTATTTTTTTTTATATTTAAATCGTTCAAATAAACATTTTGTATTTTTTTTTTAGTTTTCCCTAAAAATCGGCAATTTTAGAATTAAAATACGGCAACCCTAAATTTGTCAGGAAAAACACTGCTCGTTCGTTCGACTCGACAGTTTGGAGTTTGAATTGAAGTGGTTGGTTTAGTTTTTGAGTCTTTTTTTAAAGGATTTTATTTTATTGACTTTTACTAACTAGTCCCCCATTTTCTGAACGCTACTGTCTGTGTCAGTGTTGAAGGCACATGCAAACGGATGTAACCAGGTTGTAGAGTGTTGAACACGTAGGTTAGGTACTGATTTTAAGCTCAGTGGTGTTGAACTACTACAACAAGCTACCAGCTGCCATTTTCGCTTCGTGCTGCGATGGAAAACCAATATATGGCAGAGATAAGGTTAGTTTAGTGCCTTATTCTTTATCAGTGAACCATTTCGTGCTTATGGTGAATACCTAGCGCTAGTACAAGTGCGAGTCGGACTCGACCACCGAGGACTCCATACATATTTTTTTTTCATAAATCGAAAACCAAATATATACGATACCCAACCAGACACGGATAATTCAATTAAAAATTTTACCGCCGTTCCTTTCATAAAGACCCTGTTTTTTATTATTTAATTAGTTTGTTTTCAGATTTTTCCCTCTTGTAGCTTAGGACGGTATTATTTGCTACAGGCAGACAGACAGACGAACGGACAACAAAGTGATCCTATATAATAGGGGTAATACCGTCTTTTACTACAAGTCTAGGGAAGAATCTGAAAACTATACTTATATAAGTAAATCATAAAAAACAGAGTCTTTCAGAGGAACGGCGGCGTTCCAAATGTTGGATTGAGTTAACCGTGGCATGCATACGATAACCTACAGTCTTGTGCCTATATGTATAGATTTTGTTTTAGATATAAGAAAAAAAAAAATGCGGAGCCCTCCTCGGTGGGCAAGACCGAGTCGCATTTAACCGTATTTTTTCATGTTATCAAAACATTAGCGTACTTCTTAGTTTTTCCAGTTTTAGAAAACTGTATTTTTCCAGTTTCTTCCATAACTGGACATGCATTTAATTTTGTGATAGAAAGGAGTTTTTGAACTTGTGAAAATCAACTGTTTTTTTTTTTTTCAGATAGGGTCAATTTTAAATAACACGCACCGAGGACGGGCTTTACTTTTAAACAGCCCACAAGCTGCTAGTGGTCTCCTAGATTCAAGCCAGAGAAAGGAATTGGCCCATTTATTATTGGACTCAGTGCTAGAAGCACATCCAAACATGGGCCCGAGGTATGGGAGAACTTTTTAAAAAGGAATCACCAGTCATATATTACGCCGCATATATTGCTGTAAGTAAGCTATCATTCTTAAAACTACTAGTTTATTGAAAGTTATTAATTTACAATTAAGAGGTGATTAAAATTATAAATGAGATATAAGTAAAGTTTGAAATGTGCTCCATAATTTCATTACATTAGTCCTCAAACTGCCGGCGGCCCTAAACTTAATGTTCTATTTGGTTTTTGCAGGGAGGCCCCTTTCAAGCTAAAAGGAATGCTTCAGTCAGGTATACTATATAATACATACCTTAGGAAGAGGAAGAACCTAACGAAATGTAACAAAGCCATTCCGGAAACGACGCGCTATATATATAGATATATCATAAGTTAATAACCTACCCTTCAATTAGTTAATATAAGTCTGATTACTCATAAGTTTACTCTTAGTTAGACCTCTGTTTTAGTTTGTTATAAGTAAGTTCCTTTACCTAAAGGTACAGTCACGGAATGAAAAGGTTCGTCACCTTATAGTCGGTTTTCGCTTGCACTAGATTGCAAGAATACGTTTTGACGAGGTAAACAGTCAAACAACGAATAGTTAAAACAGTATTTTCTCTTTCACTGTATTTTGTCTAATCAGGTTCAAAAGGAACGTATCATCACGAGCACATGCTCGTTATGTTGAACAAATCAAGTTGAAAACTGACGAACCTTTTCATTTCGTCAAACTACTACTATTATAATTTTATAATAATTTTATTCCTATCTTTTTTATCTTGTTTTAAGTATCGAAATATAGTTAAGTATTTAAATTGATTTTATAATACAGATTTTTTATATTTTTTTTAATGGTTTTATTGCAATGCCACTATCATTCCTATAAGATAGAGACACTAGCGGCTTATTAGGTATAATATAAAATATTATAATAATAGTTGGTTAGGTTGATGTTGTAATGTTGGGTTGAGGAGGTACTAATTTATCCAGTAAGTATGTTTCTTAGTACCTATCCTGTTAACAGTTATTATTGAAGTGCTTTATACATTTTTGTTCTATTGATTGCAGAAGCTTACAGAGACTGGGAGAACAGCTTTCTGAGAACAGCAGGCAACGCTGTTTACTGAAGGCACGGTTGGCTGATCTACTATCATGAAGTTCATGTGAAGGATATTGGCTCGCGCTACCTTAGGGTCAGTTCACAACGAGACGCGACGTGACGCGACGCGACGCGACATTGCGCGCAGAACAACTCGAAATATAACTTGATTTACTACACGAAAACATAATACAATTCATTGTCCAGGCGCAGTGTTGCATGCTGCAACGTATTCTGAATTCTCACAATGAAATGTGTATCTTTTCGTAGTAGGTAAATAAAGTTATATTTTGAGTCGATCTGCGCGCAGCGTTGCGTCGCGTCGCGTCGCGTCGCGTCTCAGTGTGAGCTGACCCTTAGAGTGAACGCGCACTTTTAGCGGTCCATTGCCCTTAATATGAACTAAATGATAGTAAAGCAAGTCAATCATGCCCTTAGGGAAAAGCGTTACCAGCCGTTAGAAGGCTTTTTTTCCGGTCTTCATAAAACGTTTCTGCTCGAAAAGAAAGCATAAATTACCTTACGATACGGCTTACCTAATCGTATGGGACGTTCTAAAACAACTTACTAGAAGGTAAATACGACTTACTAAACGTTGAAAACGCTTAGTGGATAGGTTAAACCAACAGTAAGTAAAAACGTAAAACACCTTACTAAAAGTAAATTACGAGTTATGAAAACATCAATAGCGCTTAGAGCACAGGTTAAACCCACAGTACGTAAAGACGTAAAACACCTTACTAAAAGTAAATTACGACTTATGAAAACATCAATAGCGCATAGAGCACAGGTTAAACCCACAGTAAGTAAAGACTTAAAACACCTTACTAAAATTGAATTACGACTTATGAAAACAACAATAGCGCTTAGCCGAGTAAGGCTAAGATGCCTTACTAGAAGTCAATTACTAGTTTTAAAAACATTAAAAGCGCTTAGTGGACAGGTTAAACCACGGTAAAGAAAGACGTAAAACGCCTTACCAAAAGTCCATTGCGACAATGATACGTCGGAAAGTTTTATGTGTGTGACCCGAGCACCTTCTTTACCGTTTGTATCGCCTTACCGGAAGTTAAATCTCATCGTCAATCCGTCGATCCTATCTGAGTTACCACGTTTATAGCTTTTAATTAAGGCTTATCTGTAAATAATTACGTCTAAAACGCACATTAGAGAGCATATTGCTGCTTATTTATTGCGCCTTACGCATAAGGCGTAAAACGCCTCCAACCTAGGAAGGCGTTTTCAGTCGGTTGACTTTTGGTCGTTTTTTCGCCTTCATTACGAATAAACTCGCCCTCGTTACGAAACATTCGGCTTTACATTTTTCTCAGTGTGGTTACATAGATATCTAATGTAATAACATTCGCATTCGCCCAGCATTATCATCATCTCTTTCTGCCCTTATCCCATTTTACTGAGAGTCGGCGCAACGACATTTTTTTCTTCCATTCTGCCCTATCAGCCGTCACAGTTTCAAATACTCCATCTTTTTTTGGCCTTCCTCTTCCTCTGCATCCATCAACATTCATACTCATCACTCTCTTAGCTTCATGAGTGTCATCCCTTCTCATCACAATGTCTATACCAAGATATAACATCCGTCCAGCATTGGGACCAAAACTCAATCACAATGAAATCAATAAAGCATTGTAACGGCCGCCTAAACAATTAACTTACGAAGACAATTATTCAGCCAGTCACTGCTGATGTTTTGGCTATGAAATATTACTCTTTAATCTCCTCCCACAAATTAAACCAGGACCCACTTAAAAACACGTTTGAGTATTTCGTCAAAAAATCCGTTCTTGGACAATTAAATTCACTCAACACAACACTGGGTCACAGAATAATTAAGTACAGAAAGTCCACTCTATACAAAAAGTGAAAATGTACATACAATACAAAACATTTTAGTTTGCCGACAGCTCCTTGTCATGAAAGTCAACTACTGTGCAGTTAACTAAATCAAAATAAGATATAGTTAGTTTAATTGAACGCTCTAATCTCAGGTTCAAGTCGAAAAAAAATTTTTTGTTGGATAGTCCATTTGTTGACGAAGGCTATAGGCTATATTATAACATTCCGCTACGATGAATCGGGGGTGAAACCAGGGATCAGCTGAAGCAGCGATACATAACTAAAGTTGTATTTTGTTATAGTCATCGACTCCGGAACTACAAATACTGAGTCACAAAGTCTGTGTGTAAACTCAGGTGCATTCTGTTTCGATTTTCGATGTATAGTTGTATACGGTCTAGTGGGACTAGACGGTAATCCAACACGCCCGGAAGTAGATCAATAGTTTATACTGTTAAACGAGACAGGAGGTAACATACTGCCTCTAAACACTTTCTTCAACTAGCATTCATTCAACCTAGCCTTCTGTATCTCTCTATTCTGTGATCGGGTCATGCTCTCCGGACCTCGTGCAATTTTTTACGTGTCAGGCCACAAAAATAAGCTTGAGACAAAAACAAATCATCCTTTGTGGCCCTCCCTTTGTCGCCTGTCCCCAAAATGTAACCAAGTGAGATCTTAATTAAGAAACTGGGTGATTCAGTTAAAGTACGCCTCATTTTGTTATGGTAATGTCGGACCTTTTTGATTTTTCGACGCAAAATGAGAATAATGGAGAGGTATTTTTAAAAGTAGGGGTATGCCACAATATAAAAGTAATATTTTTAGACTGTGAGCACCTACCTGTAATGTAAGTTTTATACTGGATTTCCCTTTATGGTAGGTTTCCTGGTCACTCAGTATTCTGTTTGTTTAGGTTTGGAAGGCGTGTTCGTTTTTTTTTATATTATCCCATTTTTCTGACGTTTAACTAATTTAATAAATGCGAAAGTGAGTTTATTTGTTTCTTACCTTTGCACGCCTCAACGACTGAACCGATCATCCTGAGCTTTTGCGGTGTACAAAAACGGACAACTGCCCCTATAGACAATTTTTAACTTTATACACTAGCGCATAAAGTTGAAAATCTATTAAAGACTGCTGAGCGATAACGAACGAAACAAACAAAAACGATCTGTTAACTCGAATAGATTTTCAACTCTACGCGCTGGGATATAAAGTTGAAAATAAAAATGTATAAGTGACTGCTGAGCGATAACGATTGTCGTCTGCTGTCGTCTGCTGTTTGTCTATAGGGCCAGTACCTTTCTCCCGAAAAAGTATGTAGCATAATTAAGCGTAAGTACGATGAAATTAAACAGTTAACCTAACACACTTACAGAAGATGGAGGCCGGACGAGCAGGACAAAACCAACAACCATTTGTCTAGACTTTGGTCCTGGATGGAGGAAACTGTACGTCACGGGGAGAGGCCTTTGCCATGAAGTGGGATGATACTGGCTAGAAGTAAGTAGTAGTAGTTCAAATCAAACTTTAGTGTAACGTCTTTCATAATGCGCACAGCTGCAAAGGAGTGGAACTCTGTACCTGCGTCTGTATTTCCGAACGCATACAACACTAATCTCTTCAAAGTAAGAGTGAATAAGATTTTAGTGGGTTAATTCGCTCCATCGGCATCGTTGACTTTATCTCTGACATTCCTGACCTAGAGTCAAGACCAAACCTAACTTAGATAAAAAGAAGTTTATTTTCAAGATGAAGATGAATGATAATCAACTTTGCGATGTAGCAACACAGTTTATTCTAATAATAAACTTCTGTGTGATGTAGCAAAATTGATTGTTTCTTTGTTTTTCTAATAATAGTGTATCAAGCTATGTTAGGGAGTACTCCAGCTCTCTTATCTCCAGATCAAAACGTTCGCTAACGTTGAAATAGGTCACGCAAGTCCACTTCCCCCAGCTCGTTTGTCGTCCAGTTGGTCAAAGTAGGTTATTCGTCCCCTTTTATTTTGTATAAGTATGAGAACAATGTCTGTAGGATGTCAATGACCTTTGGCATTGGTTATTGTCACGCTATGACCGTTGTCCGAGGGAGGGGGAGACTTTCATGTTTGTATCGAGATGTTATGAGGCGTTCAGGAATTTCAGAATGAATATGTAGTAGAAGGTTTTCACTTGAGGTTTTTAAATTCAACTTCATTATAAAATTCAAAAACCCCAGTGCATGAAAACCAAAAAGAAAATCAGTGCAGTCTAAAGATGCATAATTTGATATTTGACTATCTAATAACAAAGTGTAGTAAATGTCAATCAATTAACAAATTAAACCAATTAAAAAAGAAAATGAGTGCTTCAATTAGGATCGCGCGGATGATGAAGATTTAACTTTGCTTTTTCCATGTTAATCTATGTCCTGTCTCTTTTTATAGCGCGGCCCGTCTTTCAAGTTATAGGTTGTGGAATCAAACCAAAACCACTGCTCTCAAAGGGGTGAAGAAAAACGGCATGGCCCCGAAGTAATTTGAAGGCAATGTGACGTCCACTGCTGAACGTAAGCCTCCAAAGAGCCAACGCCAATCCTCCCGGTATTGGGCAGTCCGCATCCGTCCGCTGCCAGCCACGTTCTTCAATGGGGGAGTGGAATGCAGTGGGAATATTTTAAGCTAATTATGTAAAACAAGTTGACGGTAAAGAAAGCTGTTAATCCTTTCTGAGTTATTAGATAATATATGCACATGTGTGGAGTTAAGGTCTTTAACATAGCAGCAGTGCAGGTCTCTCAGGTATTCAAAATCTCATCTGCAGACAAAACTTTCTATCTAAACTGTAACCAGAACTATACGACTACCTAACAACAATTTAACTAGTTCTTAAACAATTGCAGAGGACGTGGAACATTGTCAAAGTATGTAATGGATTTGCTAATTGCCGAGCTTGCTGTTACGACAATGAGGCGTATATAGGTGCTTCTGTTCCAGAAATTACTGCAGGAACTGAGCAGGCAGGCAGGGGGGATTTGTAGGATATACAAAGCAAGCTTGATGACGTACTTTGTGGGTTACATTTTTAGGACATGGCGTCTGATGGACACGATATAAAAGCGCCCGTTTCCATTTCGAACCTCGTTATTGCTGCTCAGTTTATTTTGTACAATTTATATGCCGAACGAGCTGTGGGCTCATGATTGGTGCCCTGAAACAGCGACACGGGGCCGCAGTCTACTGCGGCCCCGTGTCGCTGTTTCAGGGCTTCTTGAAGGAGATAGCGGGACAAACTGGATGTCTTCCTTGAGAATTGGAAGGAGCTGGTGCAAAGTCGTGAACATTGGAACAGCTAATAATTACATAAAACAGACTTTTAGAACCTACAAACATTAACCTAACCCTGTCCAACTTTACTTTTTAATAAATAAAAAAAAATTGTTCACATCTGAACACGAAATCTTCAAAATTGCATTTTGTTACTTTAGATTCACCAAGCCAGTCCATAATATAGAAGAATATTCAAAGGCGAGTCTTGAACGAAATTGCCAAATCATTGCATACTTGGCCAGCGTCGAGTTAAGCACGAACACTATTGGATTCTCCAACTGTATTTTTGGCTCTTTATTTTTAAAATTGAGTTTTCATATTGCAAAATTTTCATTAGACTAGGATTTTTTCTAGACTAGCACCCCTATTGCGTACACGTAACACTTGGTACCTATTATAAGACGAAAATTTTATAGGATACTCGAACCTGTTTTTTTTTTAATTTCTCAATAATAGAAATTTCGGCTGTATTGCGGTTGCAAACTCACATACGCAAACCCACAACTACCTGGGTGGCATATAAATATTTGTTTCGTACAGGAATCGTACCGAGACAGCTCTGCGTCTATATTTTTTAACATGAACATGGTTTAAATTCAACCGTTACGAAAATAGTTTGCTTCAAAGTTTCAAAAAAACATCAGTATAACAGCATAAAAATGGCAATTCGAGTTTTCGAATTTTCGGAATAAAAATGCATTGTAAATGTGTTACGTTGCGCAATATTCCCTCAGAATTTCTTGTGAAAATAAACTTTCTATCGCACTCTACTTTAATTAAATTCCGTATATTTGGAGTGCAAGTACTAGGCCTGCAAAGCTGGCAAGAGCTCGGTCGTAAAATTCTATTTTTTCGAGTTCCTTCCCGACTGAGGTATGAAACCTAGCTGAACTATACTTAATTATAAAAGAGCCGCTAAAGTCTGCAATTATTTAATTTTTACCTTCATTTGGTTCATAACCCGTTATATTACGTTTGACAGTAAAATGACAGAGAGTTTTTCGTTTAACGATACAGCAAAAAGTTATTAAAAACAACAAATCGAAAAGTTGTGACAAACAATACCTACATTTCTTTTTTGTTTCTTTGAAAGGTCAATTGTAAGTACACAAAAATGAAATATTGTAAGCAGATAAAGAAAAGTGTATGTAAAAATACAAAAATACCAAAAAGAATAATAACATGAAAGCAATCTCGAGATTGAGATTAAATTAGAGGCGATCAGTAAGTTCGGCGTTCACAATGTCTGAAGAAAGTTTTGAATGCTCATTCTAGCGGAAAAATGCACCGCATGTTCCTCTTTCTATCTTTGACCTACTTCCACCCACAGCTAAGTAAAGTTCCTTTTGCTGAAGCCATTCGTATTGTCGCTTTGATCTTATTCCCCAAGAAAACAAAATTACAAAAGGTCGAATCTAATTATAAAACACAAATAAACTGTGCCTCTGTTTCATCTATGTATGTATGTATGTTTCTTTCGCATAGTTTAATGCGACCACGTTATGGGTGAACAAGTCAACTGTCACTTAAAAGTTTGAAGGTAATGTTTTGCAAAACAATTCCTGGTGCAAATTATTTTTCAAAAATATGATTTCCTTATTTTTTCGTTAATGTTACTTTATGTGATTAGTGTTTATCTATGGGCGTGCAATGAGTTAGAAAGTGGTTAATGACGTCACAATATGCCAACAAAACAGCTTCACCTTTATCGTGGTTGTATTTTACATGCATATCCGTCATAATACAGCTTGTATAACTTCACAAATAAAACACGACTACGGCGACGAGGGAATTTTTTATACAACCGTTTTACCTTGACCAAAACATTCCCTTTGATGTCGCTAGCTACGCACGGTCCAGTTATAACCCGTTGATTAAAAATTAGGAGAAAAAAAAGCCTTTCATCATATCTCTGGCGTGTAAAGGCTTGGCCACATCCACAATATTGATTTTTGACCGGGTAAATAGTTTGGACAACATTGAAAAAGTTTAGGAATTGCAAAAGTTATGTCAAAAGCATTGAGGCCAAATACTTACATACAAAAAAGAAGCGACTAGGAAAATGTGGGTTTAGTTTCGATTGACCCAAATATTTTTCTCGATAGAAATTTCGCTTTCGAACGAGTGCTTATTTATATTTTATCAAATTAGCATTAAGAGCACTCCAATAAGGAGAAAGAAAACATGTATGTAGGTCAAAATATAAAAAGAAACTAAAAAAAACTGAAAAATAAATGTAGAAGCAGTTTATAAATTAACAGAATCGAAATGCTTTAAATTTTCTTTGACTTTTATTTTTCTTAATTAAGTATTATAAATTGAGGAGAAAGAACGTCGCAAAGCCGAAAACAAAAGATATTTCAACTGCTGAGCTGAGATGGCAAGGAATTGACCGTTTTGAGTCTACTAGACTCAAAACGTTCAATTCTTTGCCATCTGAACTTGACTTGAAGGCGACTGTATGCTCACGCCTTAACAAGGACGAGGAAAAATGTGATTCGACCAAAATAAGCACACAAAGGGTGCGCGTTATTTTGTTTAGCCGAAAATTTACTAGCTTTATGTTCTATAAAAACGTGGGTTTATTACGTGTTATCCTTTAAATCAGTCTGTATCTACACACAGTTTTTCAAAGGGTTGGAATATGAAATTAATTTGAGGATAAGCGGTTTTGTCATCATTTAGTTGCTTTATAATCGTGAGAGTGGCTTAGACGTCTAGACATTCAATTATGTGTTATTTATTGTACGACAAATTGTTGAGATTTTTTCGTTTTTTTGAATCTAGTTTTTTTTTCTCTTAGTAACGGTTCGGAGTCTAGATTTGCAACCGGTTGAAATTTTAATTATAAATGGTCATTCCCATTTCATTTATAAATTTGAATTAACTTGTGGATTATGGTTGTAATCAAGAAATAAGTCAAGGACAAGTAGAATTTATGTGTTAATTAATAGCTTAAAACAAAGTTCGTTAAAAAAATAGGAATAGATGAATGTCAAAATCTGGATCTTCATCAATAAAATATTCGTCTTGTTAATATTCCCATGTGACTTTCTTTTAGCCTTATTCTCAAGTCAATCCTTTTTTGTCAACGACACGTCTTGTCTATCTTCAAAGTTTGATAAATGATCTCCTTTATCATCATCCATTTTTTGTGTTGCTCGTTCAAAAAAGTGATTAACGAGTTGAATCGGTAACGAGAATTTGAGTATGGCAACAATTTTAATAAGAGCAGCTGAATTTACACATTCAGTTCCCATGTCAAACTGAATAATGTATGAAACATGGATTTATTTTAAATAACATGACTGACTAAAATTATTTGAGCTGTATCTTTGAATTATTAAATTCGTAACATGCAAATTTTACTATTTATATAAACAGAGTTTTTGATTTTTTTGAAAATCCCAGTTTTAAAAAATACGAAAAATTTATCAGGCATAAACACACAGATTTAAAACAGTAGTATTATGGTAAAGTTTAAGTACACACGGATCATTCTCATGTCGACAGAAACGCAACTCGTCAGAAAACGCATGTAGACAGAATCGCAACTCGTCAGAACTACATCTCGTCAAAAACGCAACTCGTCAGATTTGCAACTCGTCAGATTTTCAAAGACAGCTCGACAAACAATAAAATTAATAAATAGGATTTTGTCGATGAACGTCATATAAATACACGTTATTTAAAAAAAAAATATCTGACGAGTTGCGAATCTGACGAGTTGCGTTTCTGACAAAGTGTGTTTCTGTCGAGTTACCTACGTTTCTGACAAGTTGCGAGTCCATCCTGAGAGATGACGAGTTGCGGATCTGACGAGTTGCGTTTCTGACAAAGTGTGTTTCTGTCGAGTTACGTTTCTGACAAGTTGCGAGTCCATTCTGAGAGATGACGAGTTGCGGATCTGAAGAGTTGCGTTTCTGTCGACATGAGAATGATCCGTACCCACACCACACCTAAAATAGTTTACGACACAAATAAAAGCACGGAAATCGATCAAGCCGTTTCATAAGAGTACGAGTTCAACGACGAACATCGTTTATACTTTAAGATAGAACTCACCATCCAATTCATATCCTTGCCCACCCCACTGCGGCAACTCTTGAGAATAAGACTTGGGGTCGCTGCGACTGCCTATCGATATCTTAAGGCTTTTCCACAACTTCATCTTGCCCACATATTTATACACAACACTAACACTATTGTGATGCACGTCACTGAATCATTTTGTCACACACACTGTCACTTTGAGTCCGGATAATCTGGAACAAGAAAAAACATATTTTAAACAAGTTTAGTGTTAGTAACAAATTTATTGATACCCAGTGTCCAGTGCTAAAAATAGGGGTGCCCCAACTGTGCCCAGGCACGGGGCACAGAGCCTGGGTGCAGATATTGCCAGACCAGGACTGTAAAAAAACTGGCAATAGGCTAGTTACGGCACTGTCGATGTCAATTTCATCTGTCAAAGATAGAACGTTGAGATTTCAAAATAAAAGCAATTTAGGTCGGTGGTCAATCACTCCTGTGACTAAGAGAGTGATGAGTATGAATGTTGATAGATAGAGAGGAAGAGGAATGCCCAAGAAAAGATAGATGGATTGTGTAAGGAATGATAATTATGAAAGAAAAAGGAGTAAATGATACTGTGACGTCTGATAGGGGAGAATGGAAGAAAAAAACGAGTTGCGCCGACGTCCCTAAGCTATTGTCAAACAGAAAGGCGAAGCGAATGCGATCCGAAGCGTTTTTATTTGTAATGTATGGAATTGTTTGAATCCCGTCACATAGAAAAGCGAAAACGATCCAATAGTCTATGTGACAGGCTTCAAACAATTCCATATATTACAAACAAAAACGCATCGCTTCGCCTTCGCCACGCCCTGTCTGTTTGACAATAGTTTTAAGTGAAATGGGCTAAGGACAGGAAGATGATGATGAGGTTGGTGACCTGCTATTAATTCTTTACATTTAGGAAATCTCTATATAGCAGATGTAAAATATAAAAAAAATCATGAAGTCCCGTTTAGCAAACAATATTGACTAAGCAAAACATTTGTTAACGAGAAACCAAAAGTGGTTCCGACAGGGTTTTGCTGTTTCAGTTACGAAATACTACGAACTGCATTTCGGACGGACGAACAGGAGTTATTCGCTCTGACCGTAGTATACTATTGAGATAGCCAGCAAACCAACTACCTAGGTCCTTTCTGTGAAATCAAATGCGGGTTGTCAACTAAAATTTTCGTTAACTACTTGTCTCTTTGTGCTATTTCTAGCTAACTCCTGAAGCGTGCTTAGCATTAATGTATGAATGTGTGTATGTGAGCCTGATTATTCTTAGTTAAAATGGGTTGTTGTAAGTTTGCCACAAAGTTAATTCGCCACGAAAAACAGTATGTGTAAGTTTGCCACGATTCTATTTTGTTTAGATGATTTTCAAAATAATATTTTTTCTTATTGTAAATTCTTACGTACGGATAGCAGAAAAATTAAACAATAAGTGCGTTTATTGCCCGTGGTCGGGAAAAAATTACCACGGGAAATTATTTTTGCCCGTGGTTGACCTGAATGCCCATTATGTTTTTATCGTAGTATTACGAAAGAAAAATAGTGATATTAAATTGTGAAGTCAGTATAAAAATGTTGCATTTTTTTTATTTGAAGGTAGGGACTGGTTCCTGGAAAGTAATGGAGGACCATTACAATAAGACATTAAACATTAAAAGTACTAGGCTGGCATGAGTTCAAGGTGGTATTTTTAAATGGATAATGTTTTAATCATTTTGAATAGTCTATCAAAAGTACAAAAACGGTCAGGTGTAGGTGTTTAAAAACATACTACCTTGAACGTATGTAAGCCTGGTACTTTTTCTGATTAGTAGCATTCTTTCAGTTTCTAAGATTGTAGCTGGAATTTTGTTGATCCTAATAAAAACATAAGGTGCAACTGGTTCCTATGAATCTTCTAAAATGTGAAAAACAATTTGCCGTGGTACACCTAGGTGAACCAAGCGGGTGGACCAGGGGCAATAACGAATAAGTGGAATAACAACGTTATTTATTTTTCATAATAAAAAATAGATTTAAAAAAGGATTTTCTGTTTCTAATAAAAGCCATAAGCTATGTAGCCCACACGACCGTTAAGTCTCACATCTTCGTGAAGCATGTTTTTTGAAAAATAATTGACTAGAACGGTCGCTAGAAAAGATCATGAAAATGCTCGTAGCGATGTTTGGCTCGATGCTTGGCTCTGTTCGTTATTAAGTTCGAGAAATTTTCAAATGATGCATGCTCGATTTTCTATTAAAAGTGAATACTTAGGTCTCCTTTACAGTGTGTTCAAGAGTGCGAATATTTAAATTCGAGCTCTAAAACCAATAACTTTGCTTGCTATCGCTACTTTTAGCAGAAATCATGTCAAATGTGGAATTGTGGCAAATTTACAATCACCATGACCTACCTATGACGAATTTACATATGATTTTTATGCATGTGACGAAATAACTTTCAATGTATGGACTTTACAAAACTGTGGCAAATTAACTTTGTGGCCAACTTACAACAACCCGTTAAAATCACCATTTAATGTTCCTGCCTTTATTCTTTGTTACTCACATGAGTTAACATGTTTTTTTTTTTGTATTGTAATAAGAATTGTATCTAATTCTGAACGTAATATTTATCTCCAACGACGCGCTGTCGCTTTCGAATTCATAAAGAAAATATTTAGTCCGTCCCACCATAACTGCCTGACCACGAGACATTCGAGAAAGCGAAAATTCGCGCGGGGCGTAGGGCGAACTGTCTTGCGTATAAACGCATAGAAAAAAACTACACATACACTTGTACACAATTTTATTTGTATGTACATATTTTTTTTCTAATTGCAAGCTATTTCGTTGTTCGCACCACGCGAATGTTCGCTCTCACGAATGTCTCGTTCCTACTCGGTAATACTGACGTATAAATCTACTATACGATGTCCAACGTCACGGGTCACTAAATACCGTCGATCAACAGACAACGACATGCTTCCTCGAATACAATGGAGCTCAGACATATACTTTTTAATGGTCTGACATACTTCCATGAATATAAAATGACTTTGTAAATAAATTATTCATAAATCAAAGTGTGATGAATGTGCGTAACTGGGAGTGAAGGTTATACGGGGTCAAATTAGATTAGCCGGTGAGACTTTTCCGATACGACGGGTTCAGATATTTCAAAAACATCTGGCTAGTATTTTTTTATGTTAGGATCGGCTTCAAATTGAATATAGCCAGATACAGCCTACAGAACTCAGTCTGATGTCACCTCCTTAAATCAGTTACTAGTAAAGGCTGGTACCAGAAAGTCGGGTGCTTATTTGTCGGGTGATTACTTGAATGAATAACTGAGTACCTAAAACATTTTCTCAATAGAGGATATTTAATTTTAATACTAATTGGTACTTTTACTTATCTTAACAACCCTACTTATTTTTTAATGCTGTTGCACTTGCACAAGAAACAAAGTCGAACGGTCTACAGTCTTTTTGCAGCTGTATTTCATGCTCACTCTCAACTTTCGAATTAATTGTACTGATACACATTACGTCCATTTTTTACTAGCAATTTTTTAACATGTAAAGTAGGTTAAACAATTTGATAGCAAAACTTCCAAACAATTCGACATCATTGCGTTATCTTAATTTCGTGATTAGACCGTCAAAGGATAGGTATAACTGTTCAAATTCAACAGATAATTATTCGCATTATAGCCGAATGTATGACTTTCAATGTATTTGTTGATGTTTGGTATTTCCGCCTTTATAAGTAATGATTTTAAGCTTCGTGTTGTACGGTATTGACTATACTTAATTTCTTCATCTCATCAAACAGTGTTGGCTTTACAATTCACTTTTATCAAAGAGAGGCGCCAGTACGAGTGTCTGACGTAAACATAAAGCAAATACTTTGATTTTAAAATCAAAACTATTCGTCCCATATCCCAAAAAACGTTTTGCCAACACTTTTATTACGCGCACGGCTAAAGAATGGAATTCCTTGGCGGGATCTTTGTTTCCTGATAGCTACAACTGTGGGGTCTTTAAGTCAAGAGTGAAGTTACTTCTTGACAAGCGTGCTTGATTGTCGACAACACGAGCCTCAAGCTAAATAAAAAAAAAATGTTACAAAATTGGTGTATTTAGTTTACGTGTACGCCACGCACTAGTAATTTGTCAAAATTTTGACGAGTTGCTCAAACGGTAATAAAAAGTTGCCCTTAAAGAAGGTGCTCTGGAAAAAGTTGGTAAAATGGGAATACCTCTCATATTCATCTATTTTAGCTTCTAAACAAATGATGATTATTCCTAAGCCACAATCTTTCATCCTGTCACTTTCACATAAGGAAAAAACCCATGTTATATCTTCGAACTTGAATATATTTCACTGTCGTATAAACGTATGGTATATAATTGCCTGTTCATAATCCAAGGTTCGCTTCATTTTTTATGTATTTATGGATAATCGTACCCAATATTCTTTGCTGGGTAAAGCCCACGCTTTCTTTTTTATTTACCCTACTTCGAGTGACTTGCAGAATCGAACGCCTTTGAAAAGTATATTCAGATAGTGATGTGTCAGTGTACTATGATATCGATAGTTTTATAATAATGATTTTTATGAAGTAAATATTACAATCAATAACAAAATTACATAGGCCAGTTATATACGGTAAAAGTATTTGTTAGGTAGGTACTCGATTATTTGCACTTTAAAGCTGGTCCCCTTCTAGCCTAGTTTTGCTACTAGGATATTTTTATTATAAATATTTCCTACACCCGCCCTTGATAGCAGAGTGCAGATTATAATTACAAACTTTACAAAAATAAAAAGTGAAAATGAACCACGTAACATCTGCATCAAACTCATTTTATCTCCAAACAAATACACTTTATTTTTGTGGCTACCATTTTGCCACACGAGGTGGGCCACATTTTTTCCAAATCGATAAAAATATCGATAAAGAAAAACATCGAGTTGACTTCCCTACTCTTTCCGGACTTACCGAAGTTGAACAAAGTAAAGTCGGAGATCAGTCGACTGTAACAATGCAGAATCATAGTGATGTACGAAAACACTCCCCCTACTTGTGAACCGAAGGAGAATACTGTTGAACAACAATGATTTGTATAAGGCAAAATTATTAGCTATTAGGCTTAATCTACGTGATGTTTTCTTTTGGGTAATTGAGGGGAGAATGTATTATAGTCGGCTTTAAGACAATCAAGAATTCAGAAACTGATAGCATGAGCACCATTTAGCGTTTAATGTTTCTACTACAAATTCGAAGGCTTTTTATCGATAAGAGGGAGACCCACCATGCTGGAAATTGCTGGCCCATTGAATCTTCATCAATCTCAAGTGACTTTTTAATTCTGATCTCTGAGAGTCTTATAACAATAAAATGAACTATAACCAAGAATTTTAATTTATGAATTTGGCTCAAGTTTGAACACTATCTCACCTACAAAAATATCGTATATTTTTATATAGATATTTATCTAAAATGACTTAAATAACAATAACATATCGGGTTTCATTCACTCTCTCGATTTTTTAAGAAGCTTTTGACTTTAAAAAAAAAATCTTATTCATGTCTGAAATTTTCCTAAAACAAAACCGGTTTTACAAGAGCCTTGTCTGAAAACCTTATTTGTATTTCAATTTAAAAGGCACTCGTCTCTATCACAAACAAAATATGTATACAGAAACAAATAAAGAGGCTTTATTCTATTGATACCAGCGTAAAATTATATTATATTAACATCAATCAAATCAGACAAAGTAAAAGAACCACAAAGGCTTTAGTGCTATTCATTAACAAACCTTCTATTTTGATTTACAAATCACTAATTGTAACGTTCCATTAAAATAATAGAATTTACGTTTTCAATTCAATTTGTATTGTTCGTTTAAAGTCAATCCGGATAATAGGTCCCCGTTTGTCTATAGATTTGCTCGGTCAAATTAGTTTGAATTAAATGAATAAACCTTTTCGATAAATAGGGCTAACAAAGCACGCAAATAAAAGACGCACACGTTACACAATAATTGTTTTTTTATTATACATTTTTATTGAAGTTAACTATGTAGTTCATTTTACCATTAAGACGGATTTTATTAAAGAATATCGGCAAATTCTCTAACTTTTTTTTTGTATTATCATATATTTTATTGCTCCCGATGAATATTATGTAAATGCATAGTGTTTGAACTTCTGATCACTTATGCCTTGTGATCCGCTAACAAGTGTCTACAAAGATTCACCGATCCCACAGTCAAACCACTACAACGGTTTTAATTTATAAGTTTGTATTATTCTGAGAAAATAAATAAATAAATGTAAAAAAAGGAACTCAGAAAAAAAAGATATTTTTGCTGTCAGAACCCTTTCTGTCTGAATACTCCCTTGAAGTACATCTTAGAATTTCTCGTTTTCGAAATTCGACGATGAGCGTAATTATGTCTGCTAAGTAGTTGTATAGTTTATTTGAAAAAGTCTAACTAGTGGACCAAAAAAATCGTGTTGGGACATTTTACTACTAACCAAATTGTTCTAAATTATCAACAACTAGCAATAATCCAGATTAGAATGTCGTACATATTATTTCTTTAAGATAAAATAATAAAGAAGCATGGCAGAAACAGAAACATAACGAACCTTCAGTGGAAGGTAAAAAAATACCTTTAATCCATCACACACGCTTCTGTAAACCAAACTACGTACAACATAACGAGTTCTAACAACGTAACTCAAGTTAGAGAGAACACGGGTAATCATTTAACTGGAGCCGTCTCGTTACGGGGGTCGCGCGGTCAACCAGATTAGCGTTGCGCGGCGACGACGGACCTGTATTGTAACTCGTTGGGTCTTTTTAAGGTTCTGTAGGGAAATTAGGAAACATAATAGTGTCGTTCTGCCATGTCAGTCTGTGGCTAGTCAATTTGTACTATGAAGCGGGCTATGCTAAGGATACGGTCTGAAATTAGATGATTCGGGAATCGGGATCTAAAGTTACCGCGATAAAAATCATCCAGAGTAAGAAAGTTTTTAAGCTATTGCATAGCTTTTATCACAGGCTTTGAGCGTTGAAATTAACCCGGCGTCATTGAGGTTGGGTCAAAATGACCCGGCTGGTTTTGAATTTAGAATATTTTTGAAAGTGTGCGTACGACGCTGCTCTTCTGAGCAGTAGCTGGAA